>CM060907.1:698241212-708241212 GCA_030737815.1 Allium fistulosum | reverse complement strand
TGAAGTCAAAGGGTCGAATAAAGCTAGTTATGTTATATGCTTGCAATTTATTTGTTTAAATGCCCAGCTCAGTACTACTATTGCTTCTGATGTTTTGCCTAGAACTACTGCAGTTTTTACTTCCCTTAAGCCTGAAATTGATCCAGGTCCTTCTCATATGCCCGGTAGCAAATAGTCTTCTCTTTTTAGTATAATGCCATGGAGTTCTCGAGGAGTGTTCTTCCGAAACATTTCAAGCATAATAATTTCTCCAGTTTCGTTAGGCAGCTCAATACTTATGTGGGTAAATTTTAATTTTTATTATCTTTTTCCTCTTTTCTGAATCCTGTATTTTGTTATCTGATTTGATTTGTTTGTGTGTAGATACCTTTTGTAAATTTTTCTTCCTTTTTCGGAAAAGGAATGTAATATTGTACAAACCTGTATGTCTCATGTATGTATGTTCGAAAATTTGTAACAGAAATTACGATTGTATGTATCATGAGGGGTCAAGGTAGCCGATGTATTTTAGGTTTCCTTTTTTGTTTGTTTGGAGATCATAGTTTGACTTGTAGAAGTTGTAATTATCATAATTTGTACCTTCGCTTTGTTGATGGGAAAGATTGCTTCTGGCTGGAGGTGAACCTGAAAACTAATATGGGTAAGTTTTTCAAATTCAAATTCCTTTTCTATTGAAGCTCACGTATTATAATTTTGAAATATCCCTGTATGTCACTATAAATTACGATGTTGATTTTCTTGACTTTGCTACTAGAGAATATGTTGGGCAGAGCCGCATTGTGAAAGTTTGAAGATGTTTAGGTTGTCGGAATGGGTAATCAGCGATTGTGATTAGGTGATTAGACGATTTGGCAACTGAAATAGTTTGTTGGTAGGCAATTAGAGGATGGAGGCTGGTGGTTTAGAAGTATGTGTGGTGCATCATTTTACATCGTTTCAAAGAAGGCTCGATCTTCCGAAATCGGATGAATCGGGACTGCGGTGCCCCGGACCCCCGCCGGCGCTGCGCCCGGACCCGCTTCTCGGCTCGCCTTCGGCTCGGCACTCGGCTCGCCTTCGGCTCGGCACTCGGCTCGCCTTCGGCTCGTCATATATTTGTCAGTGTCGGTGTCTGTATAAATTGAAACTGCATATGTAATGAGTGAACTGAGTGATGTAGTGAGGAATATCTGTATATGTGAATATCAGTGTTATATATCATTGAATTGTAAAATAGTGGAGTCAGGAATTTGTACTATTTTAAATGTTGAAATAAAATATTTATTTAAATAAATTACTCTTTGAATATCAAATTCTGTGCAATAGCGTTTTATTAAATAAATATTTATTTCTATTAAAAAATCAAATATGCTCTACATTGTGGGCCCCACAAATTCAGAAAGTTAATATCTATAGCAACATTTTGGAATGTTGGTACAGACACCTATGGATGTTGCTATAGACTCAAATAGGGTTCTATTGCAACAATATTTCTTATGTTGCCTTAGATAGTCAAAATGTTGCCTTTGAGGTCTGCGGCAACGCGGCAAAATGCATCACCGAGAAAGTGTTGCCTTTGCCATTTTTTAGCCTATAACAACATTTTTTGGCACTTCCTGCATCACTTCTTTGGTGTTGCAGTATGCAATCTATGGCGTAGTGTATGGTACTATTTGATATCGGTGCGTCATATTCAATTATATCTCAGTGTTTGGTTGATAAGTTATGCATAGAACCATCATACTTGTTACTTCCTTAAGGATTGCGCATCCGATAGGAGGGTATGCAACTCTGGGGATAAGATGTGACCAATTAGAACTTGATTTGTTAGGTCATAAGTTTGCATGCAGTTTTTATGTCTTTGATTTCGTAGGCTTCGGGATCATAGTGGGTATGGATTGGTCAGATAGATATGATGCTAGGATTTTTTCTAGGACAATGAAATATCTTTGAGACATCCAAGTAGTAGTGACCGAATAGTATACTCGGTAGAAAATTCGAGTCCAGGAATTGGTGCTTTGCCGAATGCTATGGAAGCAGAAGAAGAGTGAATTGGGTTTTGGTAGCAAGAGAATTTGCAGATGTTTTTGAATCAGTCACTTGACTATCGTCGAAATGAGTTTTTGAGTTTCGAATAGATCTTGTGTCAGGAACAGAACCCGTAAGTAGACCCCCTAGTAGGATGACCCCTACCGAAATGAAGGGGTTAAAGTTGCATCTAGTGAACTTAGAAGGAAAGATTTTTATCAGACCAAGCAATTCGCCTTGGGAAGCGGCCATGGTGTTCGTGAAGCAACCAAACGGGTCGTTAAGGGTGTATAGACTATCGTATGTTGAATGACAAGATGACTAAGAATAGGTATCCTTTACCGATAATCGAAGACTTATTCAACCAGTTGAGTGGAGCCAAAGTGTTTTCCCAATTGGATTTGGCTACAGGGTTCCATCGGCTAAGGGTAGTGGAGGACGATTTTCCATTAACGGCATTTCGAACAAGATATGGTTCGTACGAGTGGTTAGTGATGCCATTCGGACTAACTAATGCGCCAGGTTTCTTTGTAGATTTAATGAACCGGATTTTCCAAGAACACTTGGATAGGTTCGTATTAGTGATCATAGATGACATTTTGGTATATTCTAAGGAAAAAAGAGAGCATAAGGTTTATATTAGAATAGTGTTAGAGATACTAAGGCAACATCAGATGAAAGCGAAGTTTTCGAAGTGTCATTTTTGGAAGAAAGAAGTAAAGTTTCTTGGACATGTAGTCTCAGGAGAAGGGTTATCAGTTGATCCGGGTAAGATTGAAGCAGTTAATAGTTGGAAGAGACCCGAGACAATGACCTGGATAAGAAGTTTTCTTGGATTGGTTGAATATTACTGGATATTTATCAGGGATTTTTCATAGATAGTAGCACCGCTGACTAAGCTAACCGGAAAGAATGTTAAGTTTGTTTGGTTCGACAAACGTGAGGATGCATTCCTTAAGTTAAAGCATTTATTGACAAATGCGTCCATGTTTGTTGTGCCAAATAGTAATCAAGGGTTGGTAGTGTATGCAAATGCATGTGGGACTGGATTATGAGCTGTGTTAATGCAAAAAGGTAAAGAGATTGCTTACGCTTCTTGACAGCTCAGACCGCTTGAAGTAAGATATCTGACCCATGATTTAGAGTTGGCAGCGGTCATCTTTGCATTGAAAGTATGGAGACATTATCTTTTCGGAGAAAGATTTGAGTTGTGCACGGATCATAAGTCTTTAAGGTATTTATTCTCTCAGAAGGAATTGAATATGAGACAACAGAGGTGGCTAGAGTTTTTAGCAACTTATGATTTTGGTATAGAATATAAACCAAGGAAAGGTAATAAGGTAGCGGATGCTCTTAGATGAAAATATCAGAATGTGGTTGTTATCCGGCATTTTGACTCGGCTATATCCGAACCGACTGGACAAGTTAGACTCGACTGTCATCAAGGCCAGTAGCCCAGAGCGATGATTGCGAGGTCCAGAAATCAAGTGCAAATGATAATATGAAGCCGTGATTGAACGGAATCAAGGGATATGCTATATATAATGTTCTAAGCATGGAATATAGTCTAATCTAGAATAGGATTGGGTATGATCCCTCTCTACCAAGGGGATCAAATTACTTCAGCTAAACAGTGGAACTTAACAGAAAACGATCGATGCCTTAAAATCCAGAAGTCATATACATATGAAATATTGGGAACAAAAAGAGGGGACCCTAGGGAGTCCACCCAAGGTATCGCATCCTGAAAAGCACAAACAAGTGGGATCGGCCCTCTTCCCACTAGATGATTGGCCTAAATCAGACAACATCATATGTTGCAACAAAGGTTGGTCAATAACTCAAATTCTACTAATACAATTGGTATGAAACTTGGAGGCTAAGTATAATACAACATGGAGAAGCTCCCATAGGGGTCACTCCCCCAAAATCACCAATCATAGGAATCGGCCCCGATCCCTATTTCTTGAGATTTGTGCCATGTGTTCCCTCATTTAGGTCCCTATGGATCTAGAGAGCCTTCTGTCGAATTTTTAAGGAGATATTTCACCGTCTTCCTCTACAAATACAAACTTGGTTGTTCATTTTCAAGATCTTTAGGCCACTTGTTGCTTTGTATTCTTTTGTAATGAAGGATTTTTCATCCAATCTCTCTCGACTCAGTTTACAAAGTGATTAATAAAGCTATATCTTCAAAGTGGATGTGGACAAACAACGCTGAACCACTATAAACTATAGTGGCTCTATTATTTGCTTATTTCTTATTACTTTATTGCTATATTCTCTCTATTTACATATAATATTATACATTTATTCTTCTACTATAAATCTCTTGGGTGTTTGTGCCAATTTTTGGTGTATACATTTTGGTGCTTTCATTGAGAGCTGAATTCTCAGCTTGATTGGATCTCAACATCTACTAGTGGATTCCATTATCCGTGAGATAGATCCAGATTTTTAGCAATGAGTTTCCTATGACACTCGTATTTGAAAGAGATCTATGATGAAACTACCTACAATGCCTCCTAGGAAGGACAAGGCCATTGCTACGTCCTCATGACCTGTTGATGAAGCAATAGAGAACACAGAGATCGCTCTTTTGGAAGGTGGACTGCAGTAGGGAGCCATGGACGTACAAGCTTCCTCTGGAATAATCACTAACTTTGATATGGAGAGACCGAAGCGACCTATGTAGAACCCCAGAAACAAATTCAAGTCCATATTCAAGTATGCTCGAACATAAGGTCCATATATTCGAGTTCATTTCAAAAGCAAGCCCTACGCATTTGATCACGAGTTTAATTTCATGTCCAATTCTCAATTTTATATTCAAAGTTCAAGACCGATGCTTATTATCAAGTTCAACCTTGCGGTCAAGTATTCGGGATAAGGTGTTTAATTTCAGGCTCACAACACCAAAAACTGGCTAAGTCACCATAGGGAAAGGGATCGTACATGATCCCTCCCTTAGGAAAACTTGTTTTGTGCAATTTGCAGACCCAAAGTACTACAACCGATCCCTCCTCAGCAGTGCAACCAATCGCATGCCTACAACCATCTCCATGCCACCTACTACCATTTAATGCCTCAATACAGACCGCCTTCTGCCACTCCACCTCATTTCCTCTATAATTATAACTGATTCCTATACTCATTCAAAAGCAGATCATGACTGATCCCTCCATACACTTCCCCATGCCATAACCGATCCCATTCTTGAACCGCTTCTCCCCTTCGTCACTTTCAATATGCTACAACCAATTGCTAGAAGGAACGAATGCAAACAAATAAGAAAAAGTGGGAATGGGATCAGTGAAGAAGTGTGAGAAGGATGGATCCGATTGGTGAGCAGATGTGAAATAAGGGATCGGTTGCAAATGAAAGTGGAGATAGGCTAAATAATTGGATTATATACCCATATACGTATACTCAAGTGTATTTGGGTCCAAAAGAATGCTACCAAACTCTTTAGGGTATCGGTTCAAAAATGCTAAAAGTATGTATTAGCATCCCAATATAGGATATGTACCCCAACTTATGTTGTAGCGCAGTGCCAAGCAATAAAAGTGGAACCGCTACTCAAACGGTATTCCAAGAGGTAGGAGAACCAAGGTGATATGACACAAAATGAGATCGGTTAATGGATCAAGCTCCCAGGGTTGATTGTGATTGCCCTCGACTGACAAGCTTCCATAGACAAGACTTGACAAATATGGTATGATGGATTGTTAGAGAAAGCCAGGACCAGACTGACAATGATTGGAGCATCTCCCCCAGTCGAAACCCGTTCACTGAAGCCATTCAACGGGCATAATATCCAAGGAGATTCAATATGCCAACCATGCCAGTGCATTTTGGAAACACAAACATCCAAGAGCATCTCGTGAAATATGAAGGGCACATGGATTCTGCTAGAGCGGCGGACACAGTCAAATGTTGATGTTTTCCCATATTCCTCGAAGGAGTAGCAATAATGTGGTTTATGCGATTACCGCCAGGTCTATCTACTCATTCAATCAACTGGCTCAAAATCTTATCGAGCAATTCAGGATGCACATGACTCGCCCTAAGGATGCGATGTCATATCCAACTTATCCCAAGCACAAAGCAAGCCGCTCAAAGACTTCCTGTAGAAATTCAATGTTGTCATTACTGAAGTGAGTAATCCCTACGAGGATATCAAACTGATGGCATTGATAAAGGGCATCGACCTCGAGACAGATTTTGGTGACTGGTTAGTTGGAAAGCCAACTACAACCTTGGATCACTTCTATTACAAGGAAAACTAGTACTTATGCAAGGATGAGGCAAAGAGAAATAGGAAAAAGAATCGTGCAGCCCCGTTGGTTGAAGGAATTCAAAGCGACGGACAGCATGAAGGCCCAACATGAGAACTTGGATTCTAGGAGAAGCCCCAGAACCCAAGATTCGACACATACACTTCATTGAATTATTCAGTCAGAAACATCTACTTGGAGACTCATGACTTGGAGCAATACTGGAAACTAGCCCCGAGAGAGCCCATCGAAACTAAGAAGAAGTCTGGGAAGTATTGTATATTTCACGATACACACGGTCATAAATTTAGAAATTATAGACACCTCCAAGAAGTGATCGGGGAGCAATCCAGAAGGGAAAGCTTCAAAAATATATGCAAGCCCTGCACAATGGCGGCAAGAGACGTTCGACCTTTACCAATAAAGACCTTTGATTATCAACTGGACCATCTATGGTCAACTTCCGGTTGAGAAGGGCTGAGGCAAAGTGGAGTAGCTAGCACACGACGCTGCTTCGCCTATTAATAAAATTTATGTCAATTTCAGTTATGTTTTAAAGTACGACCAACTCAAATTAAACTACTTGCCAATGATGCAGGTAACCAAGTACCTAGAGTTAGGCGCCAACCAACCTCCACCGAACATGATCGGACCTCTGGAGTACGATCAAGATGAGCGTGATTCGATCGCTCATCATCTACCGTATGCCCCTGACTTGGGGGAAAGAACTTGAAATGGGAAGTGGGTATGAATCGACCATCCACTTCCTAATCTATGCTTCAATTCTGCCAGAACATCTATGCCTTGCTTAAAGTCCGGTAAGATCAAACCCCAATACAAAGTGGACTTGACTGGCCATCCGCTCAGCAAACTCCGCACTTGACTTGGAGACCAAAGAAGGACTCGGAGTGGATATGATTCGACCATCCACTGCCTAGCATGTACTTGACGTTCACCAAAATACTTGTGCCTCTCCCGAAGCTCAACGAGACCGGGATCCGACTAAAGCAGACGTGATTTGACTATCCATACATCAACACCTACCTGAGCACAGGGCGTAGTTTGGGAGCTCGACTAAAAGTAGGCATGACTGACTGTCTAGTCATTAACCACTGCCCTCGACACGAGGACGTGACTGCAGTTTGAGGTGGATGTGACTTGGCCGACGACCAAATAACTCTCTCCCTCAACTTATCGGAAGGAGTACTATTAACCTGCCTTTTGGCAATGCGGTACACATGCAGATTTAACCCAATAGACTTCATGATCATCAAGGCAGAAAGCCCTTAGAGATGGTTACCAGGATTGGAGATCGATTATATTTGAAACTATGAACTATACTTGAATGGATTCAAGTGGACAACACTCAAAGAATGGCTAAGTATGGAACTAATACTTCCCCTAGAAGTCGGATCAGAATAAAGGGACTAGATTAAACAGGATGCACGCAATACAACTCAACATTGATCGCCCCATAACTCAACAACCATAAGGCGGATTGAAGTGAAACTTTGGAAATAGGAAGAGGGGACCCTAAGGAGTCTACCCTAGGGATTGCATGGCCTTTGGAGGATTTTGGAGGGATCGGCCCCTACCCCTCCAAAGGGTTCGACCCTCTTCTCTCTTAGGGATCGGCCCCTATCCCTCCAAAGGGTTCGGCCCTCTTCTCTCTTAGGGATTAGCTAAACCCAACGTTATTGCAAAGATCGATCAATATCTCAACATCTACACATCCAATTGACATGATACTTGTAGCACAAGCTAACTACAATATGTGGAACACCCTATAGGGATCACACATCATTAGCAACAAGTTGGAGGGATCGGCCCATATCCCTCCATAGGGATTGGCTATAATCAGTCTTCACAACATATTACAATAAAGATTGATCAATAACTATAGTTCTACTAATCTAATTGGCATGAAACTCGGAGGCTATATATAATACAACATGGAGAAGCTCCCCTAGGGATCACATATCATTTGGAGGAGTTTTAAGGGATCGGCCTCTATCACTCTAAAGGGATCGGCTGCAATCAGAATATATGCAACACCACTTCATGGAAAACGCGATATCTCACAAACCATAAGTCAGAATGACACGAAATTTGAGAGCAAGTAGCAAACATCATGGAGAACTCCCAAGAGGGATCGCACCCTATTTGGACACCAATATATGGAGCGATACCGATCCCTATTGTGGGGCCAATGGGCTTGAAAATTCTTGTATGGCCTCATCATGGCCTGGAGGTTCTTCTACTAAAATTTCGACCCGATTCGTGCACGTATTCACCTATAAATATAGTAGGCATGGCGTCAGAAAAAGGGGTCGGTTGGATCTTCTTTCTTCTTCTCTTTATCTTTAACCTAGGCTACACTTTGCCAATTTGATTCCTGGATTTCAAATTGTAACTTTAAACAAACTAGATTATAGTAATAAGGATTGTTCTGGAGTGGACGTAGGCTGGAGTTAGTCGAACCACTATAAATCTTGTCTTTTTTTACTTGCTTCCATTTTTAATCTATTTGTTCTTCATATTATATTCCCAACATTAGTTATATACTATCTCACATCTGTGATTGGATATTGGTGCTTTCATAAAACTGGGTGTTGGTGGCTAATTTTGATGCCAATAAGTACGAAGAAAATTGGATGAGACCTAACTGTCCAACTCGAGCATGGATGTGATTCAACCATCTATCGCTTAATCACAAGGTAGACACGAATCAACCGCCTACTCGCTAACTTTTGTTCTCGATGCTGGGGCAGAATTCCATTCCACAAATAAATGTAACTCGACCGTTCATTCGACAACTCTTACCTTGATTTGATATGTGGAGTATGAATCAAAAGCGGGTGTGACTGACCACCCATCTGTTGATTCATGAGTTTTGATTCATGACACAAGCTTCAGAGATCATACGACGAATTACAAAGAGAATACTATACGAAAGCGACAAAAAGAGAATAAACGTATATTGTGCACTACAAAGGAGACAAGACTACAATCCAGAGATTAGTATGAATATTTTAGTGTATTGGGTCTTAGAATATTGTTAAAATCATTCCTCAAGTAGTCACACACACACACACAAATTGATTTATATTGAATTATACATAAATAAGTGTGCACCGTGCAAATGACAACAGGTCGGCTGACCGACCAGGATCCTCGATCGACCGACTCTGTGTCAAGTGCACAGATATGCACTGTTTTATACACGTCTATAAACTCAACTAACCGGCCAGTTTTCTTGGTCAACCGACCTGAACATAACGGCTAGTTTTTCTGAAGAGTTGCGATCATTCATGAAGAGGAATGTCCTTCAATCCAAGAGATACAGACACAACTTTTGATTTAAACTCTTCATGAAAGATTGTAACTATTCTACAACTATATAAACATGTTCAATTCACTTCTACAAACACCAATTCTTGTTTATAATTCTGAAATCTATTCTCTATTATTCTCTGCAAATAAAAAACATTCATTCACATTCAATATCACTAGAATCCTTGAATAAATTCATATACTTCGATTCTACGTGATTATCTTCCTTCTAAATCTTCACACACACATATACTCTTGAGGATTTGATTATAGGAAAGCTTTACTATCAAAAGACAATCAGTGTTATTCAGAACACATTCGTCAACAAATTATTTGTATTAAGTTGAAGTCCTCTTCGGCTGTTGAGGCGGAAAAATTCCTGTTTGGCTGCTCAGGTGTCGTATACCTATTCCTTCGGGTTAAGTGAGGGGTTTAGTTTAAATCCAGAGGGTATTCTGGGACTGGACGTAGAACGGGAAGTTCAAACCAGTATAAAAATTCCTGGTGTTCTTACTTTAATTTTTATTTTACTGCTATTATCAGTTTCCACATTTATATATCATATTACACGATCCTTAGTACTGCACGTACACTTTCATTTGGTATCAGAGCGGGTTATCCTATAACCGTCACAAAGTTATTTGATATCTATTTCTAGTAATATGGCAACAACACATACTAACGATTTTGACACAAACACTAATACTAGTTTCATAGAGGGTCAATCAACTTCAGGACCTCCACTTTTTAATGGTATAAATTATAATTGGTCAACTAGAATGAGAATCTATATGCAATCTAGTGGATTTGATATCTGGAATGTTATACAAGTGATTACACAATTCCTACTGGAGAATACTCAACTTGGAGTAACACACAAAAACTAGATGCTACATCAAATGCAAAGGCTATGAATATTTTATTTTGTGCATTAGATAGAAATGAATTCAATAGAGTTAGCATGTGCACTTCTGGTTATGAAATTTGGAGAACACTTAAGATAACACATGAAGGAACGAACAAAGTTAAATTAAGCAAAATCTCTATGTTGAAAAATCAATTTCAAAATTTCAAAATGAGGCCAAATGAATCTATAAATGATATGTACTCTAGATTTCAGGATATTTATCATGCTCTACTATCATTAGAACAAAAATTTACTGATTTTGATATTGTCACAAAAATCTTAAATTCTTTAACGGACGAATGGGAAAGAAAAGTCCTAGCCATTGAAGAAGAAAGTGATTTGTCAACATTAAAACCAGAAGAATTGATAGGTAATTTAATGTCCTACGAAGTAAATTTGCAGGCAATGTTATCCCAACTTTTGGCAAAGTCGAGATACCCAAAGATTAACTGAAAATCGATGATTATTAGTCATGAACATCGATTGCGCATCGCAGGTTCACCATGGATATCGATGAATTTTGCCCGAGTCCGGATCGGGCCGCAATCGATAAGACATGTCAAGAAGGGCCAGATGAAACAACGTTCCAAGTTTCGAGTCAATCCGAGTTCGTATGCTCAAGATATCGCCAAAAGGAAATGGATGAGATAAGCTAGTCTCGAATCCATAAGGGAAGGTTGGTTCGAATCGAGGGGAAAAGCATTGCTTCGAATCCATCATGTTCGACTCCGTCTACTTCGTATCCATCAGAGCTGCAGGTCTTCGACTCCATCGAAACGAGTTCCCTCGAAATCACAAATGCGTATCACTTCGAATCGATCCGGTATCGTTAGTTCGAATCCATCCTTAAGAGGTGACTTCGTGTCGGTTTCCAACAATCGATACGAACGAGCACACTGGAACCATCCTATGCCTAGCATCGAATCCATACGGTTTGAACAACTTCGAATCGAACAACAAGTTTAGGCCATGACCGATTCGAACATACCTTGCCTCGAATCCATTCCCATCTTCGAATCGATACATCTCGAATCCACCACAGCTAAAACCAAGGATTTGACTCAGTAAAGCTAGGAGAAAAAGGAGGATCGACTCGAAGGAAGCGCTCCACGTCATCCCAGAAGCACGCGCTGGATCGATTCGAACGAATCGATTCGAACTAGATCGATTCGAACCAGGCTAGTCAACCAGAAATGCAACCTTGAATCGATCATAACTTGAGATCTACATATCCAAATGCTATGAAATTTTCACAGAAGCTTCAACACATGATGAGGAATGTTCACACCAAATTTCAGCTTGATTGGACAGTTTCTTGATCGATTCGAACCAAGGGTCGAATCGATCCAAAAGTGGGCCCGGGACTCCAGATTCCGGCCATGTGGGCCTCCTAACGTACCAGAACTGGTCTCCCCTCATTTTAGGCGAAATATCAGCCTCCTACACCTATAAATAGAGCCCCTGGTCATTCAGAAAAGGGGTCGGAGAACTTTGAGAGCAAAGAGCGCCCAGATTCTGCCAGATTTACTCCAGATCACCATTGCTGCCTTAGATTCAGACTTAGTTCAGCAAATTAGTTGTAATCCAACAATACGAAATTGTAATCTTCAAGCATCGAGCAATAAAATCATAAAAACCTTGAAGTGGACGTAGGCCGGAGATAGCCGAACCACTATAAATTGTGTGTCATTGTTCATTATTTCTTGATTGTTGCTTGCTACTTACTTAAGATCTGTGATTTGGGTGTGAATATTGCTGATTCGTATTCATACGCTGGTGCTTTCATTACACTTGGGGTTTGTGACCATTTTTGGTGCAAACACTTTGGTGCTTTCACCGAGAGGAACTAGCACCCGCTACACCAAATTCAAAATTAAGATTCGGAATTTTAAGGATTCAGATCTGACTCTTCAATGACTCGACAAACTAGACAAAGAACTGAGAGGAGCCAACAGGCAGGAAGTCAAGAGGCATCCTCTGGCGCTGGAGAAGGACACGCTTCGATCTACATTACTAGAGATGAGATGGAAGCGATGAATAACGTAATGCAGGAAAGAATGATGAAAAGCCAACAAGAGATGCTGCAGAATTTCTTCGAGCAGATGAGAGCTGCGGGGACGCAGAACCCTGGACCAGCTACAACGGCTGTGAATGTGGAACAAGGAGCTAGGCCTATGGAACCCAATGAAGGACAGAATACAGAACTAGAAGGCAATCAACAAGGGCTTGGGGGCAGGCCCGCAAGATCCGACGCAGAAGGACCTTTGGAAGGAGCTCAACCGGCTAGGGCCAACACAAATGCTAACGGGCCGCCCGAAGAGTACGTACCAGAATTCCCTACAAGACTCGGAGGGCAAGACAGAGACATGACAAGGGGGCAACCCCTAGATGGAGATGAAAGAATGATCGGCCTAGTGAGACGACTCATGAGAGGAGGGTTTTCAGGAGGAGGATTGGAAGAAGTTAGTCGGAGTCCGTTCGCTCCGAATATCAGGAATGCAAGGAACCCTCCGAAGTTCAAACTACCAACGCTGAATCCTTATGACGGGAAATCAGACCCGACTATGCATATCACCAGATATATCAGACACATGGAAGTGCTGGGAGCATCCGAGGAAGTGATGGCACGATGTTTCCCCTTATTCTTATCAGATCTGGCTGCGCTTTGGTTTAGGCAGCTAGAAACCGGATCAATCAGGACATGGGGCGAGCTTGTGGATTGCTTCATGAAGCAGTTTAGGGTTCACGTGACGCGACCTAAGAGCGTGATGACTTTGGCATCGATAAAACAAAGGACCGGAGAGTCCATAAAAGATTTTTTGTTACGATTTAATGTGACGGTGACTTCTGTAGATCGCCCGGACCCATCAATGATTTTGATGGCGGCAGTGGCAGGAGTTGGAGAAGGCACCGAATTCAAAGATTCTTTGACTAAAGATCCACCGCAAGATCTTGGAGAGTTTTTCCACGAAGCTGAAAAATTCATTCGATTAGAGGAATCACGAGCTGAGAGGCAGGAAATAAATGTTGCACAAGGCGAAGGAACCGCCAGGGAACAGTCCAGGGCAGACAAAGGAAAGAGAAAGCAGGATGATGCACCTGATGGTCCTGACAAACGGAAGAAATTCCGAGAGCCTAGATTCAGGCAGTACACAGACTTGGTGGCAGGACTTGAACGAATTTACACTGAAACTCGGGGGCAACTCCCCTATCGAAAGCCACCAAGGAGAGACCCCACGGAGCGGGAGCGTAGGACTGGAAAGTACTGCCTATTCCATGAGCTGGATGGGCACACTACCGATGAATGCCGCCACCTGAAGGATGAGGTGGAAGAACATGCCAGGAGTGGTAGATTGCCGCAGTATGTAAGAGAACGTACGACGGCGGTTAGACCCGAACAACTGCCGACTCAACCAAACAGGAATGATCCTGGATCGGGATCACGACTCGTCATCAACTGATTGTGATGGCAAGGGCCAAGTTCAAGATTCGGACTCTGGTCGATTAGTTTTCTTAGATTTGATTTCCAAAATAAAACGGCTATCCCACTTACTCATGTACGGGAACCGGAGAGATCCCTAGGCATGCTCTGAGATGGAAATAGACCGCTCCGCCCGGAGAGGCATTATCTTGTTTTTTCCTGGTGTTTGAGATTGAACATCTAGGATTTGAATTTAATAAAGAAACACTTATTAAAATAAACCTTTGACCGGAGAGTTAAAGGATAATCATAAAATATCAATATAGACATGATCGCTTTATGATCCTACCCGGAGAGGTAGGGTCCGGAGTGCAAGAAGTGAGTTGCTTCGCCGGAGAGCGACAGGATCAACTCACTTAAGCATCGTTTCCTATTCACCAGAGAGTGATTAGATCAGGATTCGATAAGAGCCCGGAGAGGCTATGATCGGCCCACGATTTAGGCCATGACATCGCTTAATGTTCAGATACACTGAACCGGAGTGCAGGAAGTGAGTCGCTTCGCCGGAGAGCGACAGGATTGACTCACTTAACGTTGTTTCCCCTTCACCGGAGAGTGATAGGATGGGATCCAGCATGAGCCCGGAGAGGCTGTGATCGACCGACGATTCAGGTTATGACATCGCTTAACGTTCAGATACACTGAACCGGAGTGCAGGAGGTGAGCCGCTTCGCCGGAGAGCGACAGGATTGACTCACTTAACGTTGTTTCCCCTTCACCGGAGAGTGACAGGATGGGATCCAGCATGAGCCCGGAGAGGCTATGATCGGTCGAGAACGACCAAGACATCGCTATACGCCCTAGTTGGGGCCAGAGTGCAAGGGATAGAAAGCAACGCCGGAGTGCAATAGGATCTTTCTATTCAATCGCTAAATCTAGAATGGGTTTGACAAGGGTCCAGAATGACCATCAATAGTACGGAGAGACCGTGGGATTTCATTCTTAACTTCCACTGGAAAAAATTGATAACAATTCGGCTTCGAACAGCCATGGACTTGATTGAAAATGCTATAAGCTATGAGTAAAACATGAACTCACTGCATCCAACTTGAGACTGATCAAAACACGCCTTTTACCAAAAAGGCATGTTTTGGGGGGCAAAATGTTATCCCAACTTTTGGCAAAGTCGAGATACCCAAAGATTAACTGAAAATCGATGATTATTAGTCATGAACATCGATTGCGCATCGCAGGTTCACCATGGATATCGATGAATTTTTCCCGAGTCCGGATCGGGCCGCAATCGATAAGACATGTCAAGAAGGGCCAGATGAAACAACGTTCCAAGTTTCGAGTCAATCCGAGTTCGTATGCTCAAGATATCGCCAAAAGGAAATGGATGAGATAAGCTAGTCTCGAATCCATAAGGGAAGGTTGGTTCGAATCGAGGGGAAAAGCATTGCTTCGAATCCATCATGTTCGACTCCGTCTACTTCGTATCCATCAGAGCTGCAGGTCTTCGACTCCATCGAAACGAGTTCCCTCGAAATCACAAAGGCGTATCACTTCGAATCGATCCGGTATCGTTAGTTCGAATCCATCCTTAAGAGGTGACTTCGTGTCGGTTTCCAACAATCGATACGAACGAGCACACTGGAACCATCCTATGCCTAGCATCGAATCCATACGGTTTGAACAACTTCGAATCGAACAACAAGTTTAGTCCATGACCGATTCGAACATACCTTGCCTCGAATCCATTCCCATCTTCGAATCGATACATCTCGAATCCACCACAGCTAAAACCAAGGATTTGACTCAGTAAAGCTAGGAGAAAAAGGAGGATCGACTCGAAGGAAGCGCTCCACGTCATCCCAGAAGCACGCGCTGGATCGATTCGAACGAATCGATTCGAACTAGATCGATTCGAACCAGGCTAGTCAACCAGAAATGCAACCTTGAATCGATCATAACTTGAGATCTACATATCCAAATGCTATGAAATTTTCACAGAAGCTTCAACACATGATGAGGAATGTTCACACCAAATTTCAGCTTGATTGGACAGTTTCTTGATCGATTCGAACCAAGGGTCGAATCGATCCAAAAGTGGGCCCGGGACTCCAGATTCCGGCCATGTGGGCCTCCTAACGTACCAGAACTGGTCTCCCCTCATTTTAGGCGAAATATCAGCCTCCTACACCTATAAATAGAGCCCCTGGTCATTCAGAAAAGGGGTCGGAGAACTTTGAGAGCAAAGAGCGCCCAGATTCTGCCAGATTTACTCCAGATCACCATTGCTGCCTTAGATTCAGACTTAGTTCAGCAAATTAGTTGTAATCCAACAATACGAAATTGTAATCTTCAAGCATCGAGCAATAAAATCATAAAAACCTTGAAGTGGACGTAGGCCGGAGATAGCCGAACCACTATAAATTGTGTGTCATTGTTCATTATTTCTTGATTGTTGCTTGCTACTTACTTAAGATCTGTGATTTGTGTGTGAATATTGCTGATTCGTATTCATACGCTGGTGCTTTCATTACACTTGGGGTTTGTGACCATTTTTGGTGCAAACAGGCAAAAAGAAATAGAGCACAAGAAAAGAAAAATGTGGCATTCCAAGCAGAAAAAGATGATTCCGACTCAGATAATGAAGATATGGCAATGATCGCTAAAAATTTCAAAAAGTTTTTGAAATTTAACAGAAACAAATTCAAGGGAAACAAAAACAATTCCAATAGCAGCAAACCATCATCTTCAGCAATGGAATGTTATGAATGTCATAAGAAAGGACACATGAAGAAGGATTGTCCAGAACGTAAAAAAAATAATTTCAAGAAGGACAAAACCAAACGAAAAGCTTTTTTAGTCACTTGGGACGACACTGACTCATCATCCTCATCAGAGAGTGAAAGTGATAATGAACAAGCAAATGTGTGCTTCATGGCTTCGTCAGACGATGTAAGTGATTTTACTTTTGAAGATTTAATTGAAATTAATTCTGAATTAGTAGATTTAGCAAAGCAACTTAAAAAGAAAAATAAGGAGTTGCAAAGAAAGTTAGATAGGACAGTCTTAGAAGTAGATATGCTGAAAGATGAGAAGAAAATATTAGAAGAAGAACTTGAAATTTCTCAACAATCAAATTCTAACTTATCTTCTCAAATTTCGTCAATATCTGAAGAACTAGAAATTCAAAAAAATAAAAATGATGTTTTACTTTTCGAAAATAATAGTTTAAACTCTAAGATTAAGGATTTAGAGTTAGAAAAATCTAGTCTTAAAATAAAATTTAATGATATTTCTAAAAATGTATCTAATTTCAATAAAGGAAGAGAGAATCTTTCTAGAATACTTGAAAATTCTCAATCCTCTAACAATAAATTTGGACTAGGATTTAAGAAACAAAATAATTTTGCTAAAAGTAGGATTAATAATAATATTAAGAAGGATATTAAGAAAACAGTTTACCCAAACACTAAAACCATCAAGATATGGATTCCAAAAACAAATAATATTTTGATAAGGAATAAACATATCAAAATGTTTATGGAAACTGTTCATAATAACAAGAATTATGTTTATAAAGGGAATTCTGAACCCGTATGGGTTTGGCTTCCTAAGATCTAACTCTTAGGACCCTAAAAAGATTGGGTACCAACTTTTTATAAACTTTTTGCAGGTACCACATAAGAAGAGAGGAAAATGGATTTTAGATAACGGTTGCTCAAAACACATGACTGGAAACAAAGAAATGTTGTCAAACATTATATACTCAAACGGAGGAGCAGTCACCTTTGGAGATAACTCAAAAGGATATATCATTGGCAAAGGCGATGTCAGTAGCAACGGTACCTCAAATTTACCTCTCATTACTGATGTTTTATTAGTTAAAAATTTAAAACACAATTTATTAAGTATTAGTCAGCTATGCGATAAAGGTTTTAATATAACTTTTTCAGAAAATAAATATAATATTTTCGATAAAAATCATAACACTATTTTCGAAGGAAAAAGAGATAAAAACATTTATATTTTAAATATGAATGTTAATAATGATTCAAATTTATGTTTAGTAGCTAAAGAAAACGATTCTTGTCTTTGGCACAAAAGATTTTGTCACATCAATTTTAATACTATCAACAAACTAGCTAAAAACAAATTAGTTAAAGGATTACCCAATATAAAATTCAAAACTAATATATTTTGTGATGCATGTAAATTAGGAAAATTAACAAAATCTTCTTTTAAATCAAAAAAAGTAATATCTACAGAACAACTACTTGAACTTTTACACATGGATATTTTTGGACCAACTCAAGTGCAGTCTATTAATCATAATAGATATGTATTTAATATTGTAGATGATTTTTCTAGATATACTTGGATTTTCTTTTTGAAAAATAAAAGTGATACTTTTGATAATTTTAAAGTTTTTGTTAAAAGAATCCAAAATATTAAAAGTTTGAAAATTAAAAATATAAGAAGTGATCATGAAGGAGAATTTGAAAATGAAGCTTTTGAACAATTTTGTAACAAGAAAGGTATTAACCATAATTTTTCGTTTCCTAGAACACCACAACAAAATGGAGTTGTAGAAAGGAAAAATAGAACGTTACAAGAATGTGCAAGAACTTTATTAAATGGAACCACTTTATCGAAACACTTTTGGGCAAAAGCTGTAGCTACTACTTGTTATGTAATTAATCGTGTTTCTATTCGACCATTAACTAAGAATACTCCATATGAACTTCTAAATGGAAGAAAACCAAATATTTCATATCTTAAAGTTTTTGGCTCTAAATGTTTTATTTTAAATACTAAAGGTCAACTAGGCAAATTCGATCCAAAATCCGATGAAGGAATATTTGTTGGATATTCGGAACGAAGCAAAGCTTATCGAATTTATAATAAAAGAACTCAAATTATTGAAGAAAGCTTACATGTTTCATTTGACGAAAATATTAAAAATACAAATCCAAATATTACTATCGATTCTGATGATGAAACAACTCAGAATGAAAATAGTAATACAAATGAAAATTTTGATATTCATGAAATTAATGAAAATACAAACATTACTTCTAATATAATAAAATCTCCACCTAGAATTTTGCGGGATCATCCTGTACAAAACATAATTGGAGAAGTAAATACGAACGTTAAAACCAGACATCAATTAAATCTAGTTGGTCATGTAGCTTTTCTCTCTAACATAGAACCTAAGAATATAAAAGAAGCCTCAACTGATGACTACTGGATTCTTGCCATGCAAGAAGAACTAAATCAATTCGAACGAAATGAAGTTTGGGAACTCATTCCCAGACCTAGTGATCAATCAGTCATCGGTACTAAATTGGTTTTCAAAAATAAAGCAAATGAACTAGGAAATATAACCAGGAATAAAGCTAGATTAGTTGCACAAGGATATAATCAAGAAGAGGGAATAGACTACGAAGAAACGTTTGCTCCAGTCGCCCGACTTGAAGCAATACGAATCTTATTAGCTTTTGCATGTTTTCATAATTTTAAACTTTATCAAATGGATGTTAAAAGTGCATTTTTAAAGGGATACATAAAAGAAAATATTTTTGTGGAACAACCACCTCTTTTTAATCATGAAAAATTTCCGGATCATGTTTATAAACTCAAAAAGCGTTATACGGTTTAAAACAAGCACCACGTGCTTGGTATGATCGTCTTAAAAGCTATTTATTAGAATCTGGTTTTGAAATTGGTAACGTAGATCAAACGCTTTATATAAAGAAAACTAAGAAAGATATTTTAATAATTCAAATATATGTTGATGATATTATTTTTGGCTCGACAAATGAAAAACTATGTCAGGAATTTTCAACTATAATGACAAATGAATTTGAAATGTCTCATATGGGAGAATTGTCATATTTTCTTGGATTACAAATTGAAAATGGAATTTTTATTAATCAAGAAAAATATTGGTATAATTTAATTAAACAATTCGGTTTGGAAAACACTGCTGCCAAACCAACTCTAATGAGCACAACGATTCATCTCGATAGAGATGAGGATGGCAAAAGTGTTGATCAGAAACTATATCGTAGTATGATTGGATCTTTACTATATTTAACAGCAAGTCGACCCGATATAATGATGAGTGTTTGCTTATGTGCTCGATTTCAAGCAAATCCCAAAGAATCACATATGCGAGCAGTTAAACGTATTATTCGTTATCTAACTAAAACCAAAGATTTCGGGCTATTTTATCCGAAAGAATGTCCTTTCGAATTAGTCTCCTATAGCAATGCTGATTTTGGAGGAAGTCGGACGGATCGAAAAAGTACGAGCGGAACGTGTCATTTCATTGGACGTTCTTTAGTCTCATGGTTTAGTAAGAAACAAAACTGTGTTTCTTTATCGACACGTGAAGCAGAATATATATCTGCTGCTTTGGCATGTGCACAAGTCGTATACATGCAACAAACACTACAAGATTTTAATTGTCATCTTAAAAAATCTATAATTTATTGTGATAATACTAGTGCAATAAATCTTTCTAAAAATCCGGTCAATCACTCACGAACAAAACACATCGATATTCGTCATCACTTTCTTCGTGATTGTTTGGAAAAAGGATTAATAAATCTAGAATTTAATAATACTGAAAATCAAATTGCTGACATTTTTACTAAACCGCTAAATGAAAATAATTTTTTAAAAATTAGACGTGACTTAGGAATAATGTCTTTAAAAGATTTATAAATAAAAATATGCCAAAATATTGAAAAACAAAAATTGTTTTATTTCTGACTAAAGCGGAACTCGAACTCATGACCTCTGACTTGCTTGTTAGATGTTGTGTTATAGCTTCTTGAGCTATGGGTGTTTCTTGTCTCAGTTTTCTTTAAAGATTGTTTTATTTGTTTTGGTTTTAGAAAAACTATTCTTAGTTCTATATTTATAATCCTACATTTACAAACGGCTTTATTATTAAAACTTCTGTGATTATAATTAAAACTAGTTCCTAACCACTTATTTTTCAGCAAACAAAATGTTTATATATATTATGCTTATGTTTTAAAACATATACTAAGAAAGTTTTAAAATCAAAACTTGAAAATGTCTTCAAACAGTGACTTCTATAATTCAGACAACTCTCATCTATCATATACATCTCCGGACGATGATGGTTCCGACCACATTCTTGAAAATGGACCCTATCCTATGTTTCCCTTACCTAATCGTGTCCTTAAATTCTGTCCTTCTCCGGATAAAGACCCTCGACCTGGCTGGAAACCATGGGAGAACACTCATACCGGTTATACACCGGAAAAGAAGAAAGGCAAGAAAGCAATGGTCATATCTCCATCAACTAAACAGAAAATATATGAGATACATCACTATCAACAGCAACAATTGGACCTACAAAAGGAGTTATACTATGAGCAGAAGATTACGTCATGACGTTTGAGTTTTCTAGAACGAATGGCTATGAAAGTTTGTTCATCAAAGAAGGATGATGTTGCTGAACCTACTTATAGACCTTCATCCTCTTCAAACCCTGTTCAAACTCCAATAGCTCCAAGATGGTCACATATAGAAGATGTTCCGTCTCCAAACTCATGGGAATGTAGATTTTAACGAACGGTGGCTAAACATTATATATATATATGTTGTTGTTTTCAATAAGATGTATAAATATAGTGCAATGATAATAAAATTTATATTTCTATAATTTTTTAAAAAAAACAGCAAAAATGTGCATTTCTAACAGGGTCGGTCGACCGAAGACCCTGAGTCGGTCAGCCGAACCCATCCCGAAAGTTGCAAATGTACATTCCTAACAGGGTCGGTCGACCGAAAGACCTGATTCGGTCAGCCGAACCCATCCCGAAAGTTTCAGCTAGTCTCAGATAACCCAGTCGGTCAACCGACCCAGATTTTCGGTCGACCGAACGTGTATTCTACTGTTTTTTTACTTCAGGTTAGTAACCCATCCATTCACCTTTTTCAACCTACCTCTTCACTTTTACTTTCCCAATTTCAGTTTTTTTTACCCTAGCCCCCATTAAAATTTCTCAAATTTTTATCTATTCTTCAAAAAACAATGGCTCCAAGAAGAAAACAAAGACTACCAATGCTTCATCTTCATCTACTCCAGTAGATACTCAAATTGCCTCATGGCTTGTCAATGATGTAGCACTTCAAAGATGGATACAACTTCAAGACGCCAAAATCTTTGAAGAATCATTTGTAAGTTATCCTGATTTCGCTCCCTACGGTATTGAAAATGCCGCGATTGAGAGTGGTCTTGATACGTTTCTTGACCATAGGAAAAATAATTTGAAAATCAATCATATTATGGTCAAGTTATTTCTAGCAAACCTTAACCTTGTCAATCCGCTGAGAAACACTGACAATTGTGTTTGGACATCGGTTTGTGGCACTTCATTTTTCCTTTCCATTGATCGAATTAATCACATTTTGCATGCACGACCGGGTGGAATTTCGTTACACAATGTAGATTGTAATATATCAATTCATGACCGGATAAGCCATCTATTTTTTGGAGATGACGCTACAGATCTTAGACAAACATCATCCCTTCGACCTAAAGCCCGACTCTTTCATCGATTCATGATGAAATCTATAGTTCCTAGAGGTGGTTCATATCACTTAGTATATCCCAAAAACTTCAAAGCACTATATGCTATTTGCGGGAATGTACGAGTAAATTGGGCACAACTTCTTATGGATGAATTTCTCTCATTCAACCAAGTAAAGATGCTCCATATTTATTATGGAGAATACATAATGAGGTTGATCAATAGCTTCGTCACCCATGCTCTGGAGTCCGAAACATCCAAAGTTCGTTCTTTTGATTCAAGAACCATAAAACTAATGAAGTTGCCCAATGCACCTCCTAGATTTATAACATTTAACCAATGGCGTACTACTCCTCGAGAACAACTACGCCGTAACTTCTCCACACCGCAACCATCAACTCATGCTACGAAACGTCTCACTCGCCAACATTCAATTCAAAGACCAACTCCCGGAATTAGTACAGAGGCGGCCATTGATATTTTGGCTCAAAATCAACTAGCCCTGGATGCCCGGCTATGAAAAATTGATGGTCGTTTCAAGAAAATCAAGGGCTTCTTCGTGAATTTATGGGATGCCTTATCATGTACTTCCAAAGCCGGTGCCTCTTATGTTGCTCGCGGAAAAAGACCAGCGCCAAACTTCTCTTAGTCTACTTCAGATAACACAAGTTCCGGTACATCGACAACTCACATTTCTCACACTCAAAGACGTGGTAAGGAACCGGCTCCTCCGAAAGAAAATATTCGTCCAGAATTTTGGGATTCCGATGATGATGAGGAGTGATCATATTGTTTTACAATTTAATTTCAAGTATTTCTTTATGAACAATATGACTATTGTTAGATGTTGTGTAGTACGTAAACATCATTAATATTCCTATTTTGTTTGAGTATGTAATATTTAAAACTCGATGTTTTCTTACTTTTGTTACATGTTTCATATTTCTTTTACATATTACATCTAGTAAGTATTCCTTTTTGTCGATGAAAAAGGGGGAGAAATATATGAAAGCTAACAAATATTTTGTAGAAAATTCGCCATATATTCAGGGGAGAATTATAATATATATATATATATACTACTTCGTCACATAAGTATTGTCATCAATCAAAAAGGGGGAGAATGTTGATTCATGAGTTTTGATTCATGACACAAGCTTCAGTGATCATACGACGAATTACAAAGAGAATACTATACGAAAGCGACAAAAAGAGAATAAACGTATATTGTGCATTACAAAGGAGACAAGACTACAATCCTGAGATTAGTATGAATATTTTAGTGTATTGAGTCTTAGAATATTGTTAAAATCATTCCTCAAGTAGTCACACACACACACAAATTGATTTATATTGAATTATACATAAATAAGTGTGCACTGTGCAAATGACAACAGGTCGGCTGACCGACCAGGATCCTCGGTCGACCGACTCTGTGTCAAGTGCACAGATATGCACTGTTTTATACACGTCTGTAAACTCAGCTGACCGGCCAGTTTTCTCGGTCAACCAACCTGAACATAACGGCTAGTTTTTCTGAAGAGTTGCGATCATTCATGAAGAGGAATGTCCTTCAATCCAAGAGATACGGACACAACTTTTGATTGAAACTCTTCATGAAAGATTGTAACTATTCTACAACTATATAAACATGTTCAATTCACTTCTACAAACACAAATTCTTGTTTATAATTCTGAAATCTATTCTCTATTATTCTCTGCAAATAAAAAGCATTCATTCACATTCAATATCACTAGAATCCTTGAATAAATTCATATACATCGATTCTACGTGATTATCTTCCTTCTAAATCTTCACACACACATATACTCTTGAGGATTTGATTATAGGAAAGCTGTACTATCAAAAGACAATCAGTGTTATTCGGAACACATTCGTCAACAAATTATTTGTATTAAGTTGAAGTCCTCTTCGGCTGTTGAGGCGGAAAAATTCCTGTTCGGCTTCTCAGGTGTCGTATACCTATTCCTCCGGGTTAAGTGAGGGGTTTAGTTTAAATCCAGAGGGTATTCTGGGACTGGACGTAGAACGGGAAGTTCGAACCAGTATAAAAATTCCTAGTGTGCTTACTTTAATTTTTATTTTACTGCTATTATCAGTTTCCACATTTATATATCATATTACACGATCCTTAGTAATGCACGTACACTTTCACCATCGACTAACTCTGATCCCTTATTGCGGACCGGAGTATAAACACAGAAAACAGTTAGACACAATTCGACCGTATAATCCAAAGAGGATGTGATGCGTCCATCCACGACCTTGCTCGTGCCTCAAATACGGTGAACTATTCAAGCCTAGCCCGGACATCGGCAAACCCAAAATCCAAACAAAGACTTGGATGCAGTTCGACCGTCCAACAAATAACTCTAGTCCCCCAATGCAGATTGGAGTATAAACATCAAAGGTGTGTGATTAACCACCCATCGATTAACTCTGATCGCTAGAGTGCGGAAAAGAGTATAAACAAATAAGTGAATTTGATTCGACCATTCATTCAATAACTTCTGCCTTGATTCAACAGGTTGAGTATAAACTCGTAAAAACGGGTATGACTGACCACCCATCGTATAACTCTAGTTCCCAAAGTGCAGACTGGAGTATGAACATAAAAAGATAGACACTGTCCTACCATCCATTGTTCAACTCTGGTCCCTAAAGTGTGGATAGGAGAATAAATCACGAAGGAGCGTCATTTGATAATTCATTCTCCGAGACCTTCCATTGATTCTTTAGGAGGAGTATGAAACCAGATGAGCATGACTCGACTGCTCCTAAGCTAATTCTATCCATTGGTCCGACAGGAGAACACAAATCAAAATAGGCATGACTGACCATCCAGCTCCAAATGATTGCGACACGACAGTTCATTCACTAGCTCTGACCATGATTCGACCAGAAGAGCAGCTCGAAACAGACATGACTTGACCGTCCGCACATTGATCTTGCCTTTGGTTCGATAGGGGAAGCATCAGTCATGGATTGGATGTGACTTAATCATCTATTCTTTAGCCCTTGCCTAGAGTATGATGACATCTACATCAAAAGTTGACGTGATTGACCGTTTAACACTTAGCTCACGCCCGAAAATCTGATGAGGCATTGAAGTCTTCCCCCGGGAAGGAAAAGCCAAAAAACAATTAAGAATAGGCGTGATTCATCCTTCTATCAACTAACTCGATCCCATGATTCAACAGGAAAGAGTGTAAAACCAAAACAAATATGACATGCCCATCTAATTATCGACATTTACCCCTGACAGAGGCACGAGCGAGAAACAAGATGAATGCGAACCGACCATTCATCGATCAACTCTAATCTTCGGAGCTTAGGTGAGAGTATGAACACAACTAGGACGAGACTCGACCATCCATGCAGTACATTTCTCAACCCGAGACAGGGGATAGAAGTGTGACCATCCAAAAACTGACTGCGATAGCTCAATACTATGAACCACACCTAATGTTTACAACAACTCGAGCCTACGACCGAAAATATGCTTAGAGATAGAATTATCGGATCGATGCCCTGGCTTATGGATGGCTGACTATCATTCCATCATGAACAACGAGCAACTGATCATAAATACGTTAAATGGAAAGCGCGTTACTCGAATGCACAAGTGGATTCAAACTCAAAGCAAGAGCCAGTTATGCAGCTGCGAGACACGAGGCTGGACCTTACTCGACATTTGATTCAAAGTGCTTCTAAGCCTGATCTTTAGCCATTGCAGTTAATCACTCAAAATTTAGAACTCATCACTACCGGACTCACCAGCTCATGACAAGATCCGAAAGTTCATTCAGAGTGACCATCTTCATATATGACATCCTAAGCCATTGACTATGCATTAGATAAATTCTCAAACATAGGGTTCAACATCAAATCCAACTACCGTTCTCCGTACCTACATACACTACCAAAGTGTTGAAGTTACAAGACTTGCCTAGGTAAAGGGCCGGCGCTGATCCCATCGCCTATGCGACTTTGCAAACCCAATTTAGACGTCCCTTATGCTAATTACACTTTAGTGCGGTGTAATATAGTTCAATATTATTTGGCGGTTATGGCAAAACTCAGGAGTTCGACCAGAGTGACCATCATCGCTAATCATTCCAACTGGATTTCACGTCGATGGTTATGCGAAACAATTACGTTCAAATTCAGGGATCAGCTATCGGCATATAAGAATCTAATGTTCATATTCAAGTTCATTCAGGGCACGTGTTCGAATCGTACAAGTACAAATATGCTAATATATTCAAGTTTGAAGTGGTAAACATCTGATTCAAGGCTATATGCTAGTTGAAGTATGCAAGTCCTATATGATATATCCTATTGTTCGATCTTGAGTTCATATGGTCTAATATGTTCATGTCAAACCAAAAACTGCTTAAATCCCAATAGTACAAGGGATCAAAACCGATCCCACTGCTTGGGCAATTCCACTTAAGCATTTTTTAGCTCAAAACATAAGGCCAATATCAAGAAACAACGTAACAGTCGGTTCTATAAAGACATAGACCCGAAGATGAAGAAGAGGAGCCTAAAGAATCCAAGGCCACACCCACTGGGCTAACGAACGACATTATGGTCAGCCACGACAACCCATCATGGGTCCTAAAGATTGAATCGTAGCTCAGTGCAACGATGATAAAGGAATTAGCTAGCTTCCTCCGAGCGAATCTTGATATGTTCACTTGGACCCATTCTGACATATGTGTGATCTCGCCAACTATTGCAAGCTATGCATTGAATGTCGATCCAAGGCATGTCCCGATGAAATAAAAGCGATGCGACATAGATTCGGAGAGATCTGCTGCACTTAAAGAGGAGGTGGAAAAAATAAAAATCAATGGGTTTATCTACGACACCCTTTACTCGGAATGGGTATCCAATCCAGTTCCTATGACAAAAGCTAATGGAAAGTGGTGGACATGCGTTAACTACTTAGACCTGAACAAGGCATGCCCGAAAGGCAGTTTTTCACTTCTGAGGATCGACCAGCTGGTAAACTCAACCGCTGGATATGAACTGCTTTCATTTATGGATGCATACTCCGGATACAACCAGATCCTGATGCATGTCCCCGACCAGGAGCACACCAGCTTCATTACCGATCTATGGCTATATCGTTATGTTGTAATGCCATTTGAACAAAATAATGTTGTAGCTACTTACCAAAGACTAGTCAACCAGATGTTCAAAGATCATATTAGGCGATCGATGAAATTATATGTGGATGATATGCTCGTAAAGTCACGGTGATCAAACAACCACATCGATGACATGGTGGAGATGTTCAGTGTTCTCCAAAATTATGGAATGAAACTCAATCCCTTAAAATGCTCTTTCGGGGTTATGTCAAGGAAATTTCTGGATTTCATTGTTAGCTCTCGCGGAATTGAGGAAAATCCCATGAAAATTCAAGCAATTCGAAACATCCAAGTGGAGAAGATGATTAAGCAGCTGTAGAGCTAAAGTGGGAAGGTCATCGCCTTAAGCAGATTCATCTCCAAGGCCACCAACAAGTGTATTTCGTTCTTTGATTTGATTAGGAGAGGAAGAGGAACTTTGAATGGACACAAGATTGCATAAATGCATTTCAAACTCTAGTAGATCACTTAGAGAGACTTCCCATCCTATCCAAGCCAATGGATCGTGAAGACTTATACATCTATTTAGCAATGTTGGTACATGCCATAAGTGCCCAACTATTACGCGAAGAGAATTGAATTTAGAGGCCAGTATATTATGTTGGCAAGCGATTGACAAGTGGTGAAAGAAACTACCTAAAGCTGGAAAAGCTCACATACTTCCTATTGATTGTGTCATGAAATCTTCGCCCTTACTTCTAAGCTCACCCCATCAACGTCTACACCGACCCGCCGTTACGATAGGTCATACACCGACCTGAGACGTTTGACTGGTTACTCACGTGGAACATCAAGCTGATCCAATTTGACATCACCTGTCTCCCTCAAAGAGCCAATCAGGGACAGGCACTGGAAGACTTATAGCTAAGTACACTGCATAGGATGATCTCCCAGAGAGTAACGAAGCCCTTACCATCCGATGGAAAATGTATTCGGATGGAGCCTCCAACGATCGTTGTTTTAGAGCCAGAGTCATACTAGTTACCTCAGAAGATCGATCAATTTGCTATGCCTTGAAGCTTGACCGCCCTGCAATGAATAAGGAAGCCAAATATGAAGTTCTGATTATTGGACTCAAACTTGCCAGAGAACTGGGAATAAATTCTCCTAAAATCTTTTGCGATTCCCAGTTGGTGGTATATCAAGTCAAGGAAGATTACCAAGCTAAAGGACAACGACTCACCCCATACTTTATCCGAGTCTAAGAGCTATTGACTAACTTTGAGTATTATGATATGACGCACATTCCCCGAGATCAAAATAAAGAGGCCGACTCATTGGTAAAGTTTGCTAGCACCGAGGGTGCACAACAAATGAGCTTAATTCTAGTCGAAGTAATAGACGCTTCGAGCATAAACCAGATTAAAATTGACTAGGTACTAGAGATGGAACCTGAGAAGGAGTCGTGGATGACTCCGATTAAAGATTATTTGCTACAAGGAGTCCTACCCGAGTAGAGGAATGAAAGACGACAAATCCTCCACAAAGTTTCACGATATATCATTCAGGAAGGAGTCATGTATAGAAAGGGTTTTTCCATTCCCTTGCTACGGTGTATCGCTCATGATGAAATGAAATGAGTTCTAAGGGAAGTTCATGAAAGGGGATGTGGCGACTACACTATAGGGCAAACCCTGGAAAAGAAAATACTCTGTTATGGGTATTACTGGCCAACTGTCAACCGCGATGCTACCAATTACGCTAAACGATGTGACAAATGCCAGATGTATGCAAAAGTTCCAAGATCTCCGCCAGTGGAAATTACACAATCGGTCAGTCCATGGCGGTTTGCTACATGCGACATAGATATTATTGGTTCCTTGTCGATTTCTAAAGGTGGTGCGAAGTATCGTAGTAGTTGATTACTTCACCAAATGGGTTGAAGCCGAATCTTTAGCAATCACAACGAAAAATATAATCAACTTTGTTGACCGAAACATCATCTGTTGTTTTGGTCTTCACCAAACAATCATAACTAATAGCGAGACCCAATTCGATAGTGTAGAATTCAAAGACTTTTGCCACCGGCATCATATTGAGAAAAGATTCATGACAATTGCTTACCCTCAAGCTAATGGACAAGTGAAGCTATTAACAAAATCATAAAGTCCATTCTGAAGAAGCGTTTGAAGAAGGTATAAGGCAAGTTTTTTATTTAAAAATAAGAGTTTTGATAATAAAAATATTTTATAACTAAATTATCTTTTTATTAGCTGTAAAATGTTTTGTTAAACATGAAAATATTTTGTAAATTATATATGAGGCATTTCATTTTATAGAAAATGATTTTTTTGTTGGGTTGTCCATCGAGTGCTTTAAGAATACTGGTCGATGCGCCTGATCAACATTATCGATAGGAATTTTAGGTTGATGAAATCCCGTTAACTTTGTGGGCATACCAAACCACCCATAAGTTCGCGACTAGTCATACTCCATTCGCCCTTGCATACGGCTCCGAAGCCGTGATTCCTATAATACTTGAAGTTCCTTCTCATCGAGTGACTTACTACGACCCCTATTTCATTATAAAATAGAACATAAACAAGAAATTACAATTCAATTGCAATTAAACTATAAGGGACTGAAGATGACCCTTGAGCATATGATCATGTCTGGGAGCCAACAACTGGAACGTATACATGAACGTACACGTGTGCATCCTAAAGATTCAATTTTTGAAATCGACAGAAATTGATTTCTCACCTGAAGCTTTCAAAGAGTAAATCCGATCAGATAGCTAAGGCCTACTAGCTCTATAGAACCAGGCAAAGATAACAACTGATGGAATAAAATCCAGAATTTATACTGTTAAAAATCAACCAAGCATCACGACGAACAATGAAAGATACGACACTTTGGGGAAATTATTCAATGGAACGATGGTGACTATTCAGAAAACTGGATGTATTTCTCTTCAACGACTCTAACTTGCTTCGATTCAAAGCACGTCATGTTCGACACAAGAGTACTTTAGAGGGCAAGTGTTATCCGACATTTGGACCCGACCTTATCCGAACTGGCTGGACAAGTTAGACTTGACTGTCATCGAGGCCAGTAGCCTGGAGCAATGATTGTAGGGTCCAAAAATCAAGTGCAGATGATAATATAAAGCCGTGTCGAATGGAACCCAGAGATATGCTATACAGAAGGCTCTAAGCATGGAATATAGTCTAATCAAGATAAGGGATCGGGTACGATCCCTCTCTACCAAAGGGATCGGATTACTTCAACTAAACAGTGCAACTTAATGGAAAACGATTGTTGTCTCAAAATTTAGAAATCATATACACATGAAACTTTAGGAACAAGAAGAGAAGACCCTAAGGATTCCACCCTGGAGATCACACCCCGAAAAGCACAAACAAGAGGGACTGACCCTCTACCCTCTTCAGGATCGGCTTAAATCAGACAACATCACATGCTGCAACAAAGATTGATCAATAACTCAAGTTATACTAATCCAGTTGCATGAAACTTGGAGGCTAATCATAATACAACATGGAGAACCTACCGTATGGATCACACCCCCAAAATCACCAATCATTGGGATTGGTTCCGATTCTGATTTCTTATGATTTGGTCTATGCGATCACTTATGTGGGCCCCTATAGATCTGGAGAGCCTTCTACCGAATGTTCAGGGAGATATTTTACCGTCTTCCTCTATAAATACCGACTTTATTGTTCATTTCTAGGATATTTAGGCACTTGTTTCTTTGTATTCTTTTGTAATTAAGGATTTTCATCTGATCTATCTTATAATTAGTTTACAAAGTGATTAGTAAAACTATCTCTTCAAAGTGGATGTAGGCAAACAACGTCGAACCACTATAAACTATCGTATCTCTATTATTTGCTTATTTCTTATTACTTTATTGCTATATTCTCTCTATTTACATTTAATATTCTTCATTTATTCCTTTACTACAAATCTCTTGGGTGTTTGTTCCAATTTTTGGTGCAACAATGGTGTTAGCTATGTTGGCAGAATGAAAGGATCTCGAGGCATTGACTACGTGTAGTGTGCAGTTAAGATCGACTGCTATTTCTAATCATAGTACTATCATGTTATCCTATTTGGAAGTTCGATCGGTTTTGATTGAAAGAATTACTTCTAAATAGAGAGATAATCTATTGTTGGCCAAGAAGATTAGAAGATTTGAGATTAGAACTGAGACTGATGATTTGAGAGATTTTAACCTTGACCAGAAAGATGGTTGAAAAAAGAAGGGATGATTGTGTGTTCCGAATGTTGGAGACCTAAGGAAAGAAGTTCTTACGGATTGTCATCGATTGCAGTTTACGATTCATCCTAGAGGAACCAAGATTTCTCAGGATATGAAGAGAAGTTTCTTCTGGGAAGGTATGAAGAGGGATGTTGGCTTATGGGTAAAGTAATGTTCGAATTTTCAGTAAATAAAACCAATCATTAGAAGCCGAGTGGGTTGCTTCAACCTTTAGATATACCTGTTTGGAAATGGGATTCAATATCCATGGACTTTACTGACGGGTTGCCAAGGTCAAATCGGGGAAATGAAAGTATATGGGTCATAGTGGATAGATTGACCAAAAGTGCCCATTTCATCCCAGTTAAGTTAACCAGGAAGGTACATGTTTTGGATAAGTTATTTATGAAGAACATTATTAGACTGCATGGGATTCCTAGTAGTATAGTCAGTAATGGAGATACATTGTTTACTAGCGAGTTCTGGAAGAGTCTATAGGAAGTGTTGGGTACCAAGCTTAAGATGAGTACCGCTTATCATCCTCAAACAGATTGGCAGATGGAGAGAGTTAATATGGTACTCGAGGAATTGTTAAGAGCTTGCGTACTAGATTTTGGTGGATTATGGGAGGAAAACCTACACTTGGTTGAGTTTTCCTATAATAATGGTTATCGGACTAGTATAGGAATGGTGCCTTTCGAAGCTTTGTATGGAAGGCCATGCAAGTCACAAGCATGTTGGTTGGAAATAGGAGACATGTTAGTCTTAGGTCCAAATCTGGTGAGAGAAGCAATAGAGAAAATTGAGTTAACCCGAGGTAGGTTGAAAGAAGCTCAGTCTAGTTGGAAAAGTTACATGGACAGAAGGTGTAAGGATCTAAAGTTCTCGGTTGGAGATAAGGTTTTCATTAAAGTATCACTAATGAAGGGTGTGGTGCGTTTTGGATAGCCAGGGAAACTGGCACAGAGATATGTTGGACCATTCTCAATTATAGAGAGGATCCAAAAGCTTGCATATCGAGTAGAGTTACCAAGCAGTTTGGCAGGTATCCATAACATTTTCATGTTTCTCATCTTTGAAAGTATGTGCATGATCCAGAGACTGCTATCACTCCGACTGCATTCGAAGATTTAGTAGTAGAATAGAATCTAACTTTTGTTAGGCAACCATTTCGAGTTGTAGCAAGAGATGAGAAGAGGTTAAGAAACAAGACAGTTAAGTTGGTGAAAGTTCAGTGAAGCGACAATGAGAAAGACTGTACTTGGGAGACAGATGACAGGATTAGAGATACTTATCCTGATCTGTTATGAGGGTATGTTCTATATTTGATATATATATATATATATATATTGTTTGCTAGTCAGATAGGCTAGTATTATTATTAGGTAATGTTATAGATGGTTGAATGGTCGATATGCTTAGTATTTAGTCCTTACTGAATTTTGAGGACGAAATTCTTTATGGAGGAGAGTCTGTAACACCTCTAATTTTAATTAACATTATTCAAGAGATTTTATTAGATAAATTAAATAGAATAATGTGATGATTAGAGTAATAAGGGAATTGAGATTTGAAAATAAGTAAGGTCGTGCCTTAACAAAATAAATTTATGAGTTTGTTTTCTATCTTAAGCATATAGTTGAATACAGAAAGGGTAATATAGGAATAAATAAGATTTCATAACCCCTAAACCCTTATTTCTTCTCATTTGTGTTTTCATAAATAAAAAATTCCAAAGAGGAAGGCCAGCCATTAACCCTAAGGAGAAGAGGGCATGAAACCAAGTAGGGTTTTAAGAGTTAGCTAAGAAGATTTAAAAGTAAGATTCAAAATCTCAATACATTATCAGACCAAGGTGAATAATGATCCATACCATCTCATATTATTTACTTTTGATTGATTTAATTTCGGGTTTAAGATTAAAACTGAATGTATGAATATTGATGATATGCTACGATTAATGTTTACGTTGTTATGTTTTAAATGATAATTTTGAGGAAATTATGAAGGCGATTACCTCAGTTTTAAGGCTAAAACCATATTTTTCGACCTCCAAATGCTATGAATTTTTGAATATGATGTTTAAAAGATGAATTGGGAGGTGGGTTTTAATTTTCATAATTTTCCAATGCATGGAGAATATTTATGAATTTTATATAAAGGAAAACGGTTAATTCGTGTTTTAGATTTAGTTGGGTAATTAAATAATGATTTTTAGCCCAAAAATTTTATATAGTGAAGAAAATAACATTTTCGAATTTATGTGATTTTTAGGTATTTTCCCAAGCGTTTAGGAATGATAAATAAATTGTTTAATTCTAAAAGGCTATTTGTTTAATTAAAATGGTCATAATGAGGGTTAAATTGTAAAAATATTTAGTATTTAAATTTATGGTATACGGTAGTTTTTTAGAAAACAAATTTGGTAAAGTTTTGAGAGCCAATGAGATTTTGACAAATTATAGAGGTTTGGTGAAAAGAAATAACTTTTTATAGTAAAATTGTAGTTTCCAAGTTAATTACCATCCTACCATGTCGACTTTGTCCATGCCGAGCCCATCTCACTGCATCCTAGTGTCATCGGCGTGGCACAAAATAATTCCACATGATCTCAAAGAGCTTGGCATGAAGTGGATTGGGTTTGAGCCTTGTAGAGGCCGAGGTAATAAAGATAAAGAGAAAGGACTCGATATGGTCATGTCGAGGCGTATGGTTCCCTATTTAATTTGTCATCGAGCCTACTCTATAACGCATTTAATTTGTCTATAATGCATTTAATTTGTCATTGAGCTTACCCTTTTACCGCTTTTAATATTTTCATCAAGCCTATGCCGCTTTAAACTAGCTTTTGAGCCTAACTCATGCTTTTTATTGTCATCGAGCTTTGACATGTCGCCTTTAAATAGCCATCGAGTTACTCTATACCTATTTTAACTAGCTTTCGAGCCTAACTCATGTTTTTTCTTGCCATCGAGCTTTGACATGTCACCTTTAAACAATCATCGAGTTACTCTATTCCGCTTTTAAAATTGATATCAAGCATCGTCAATGCCGATTTTAACCAATCTCCGAGTTTTTAAAGAGGTGGATAACCTCTGTATCATGATAGTTGATGACATTATTGTCATCGAGGTTTCTAACTGACGCATGTTTTTGTTTAAATGAGTTTGCAATAAAGGCAGCGGCCTAATCCTTTTTTTTGGTCAACGCCATAGCATTGTCGACAATGATCAATATATATCTTTTGAAAGTAATAAACCTTATATCATTTTCAATCATGTACATGGCAATATAAAAAGGGTTTTATAAAGTGGCTTTAAATTTTGAGAATATGAAAAGGTGTTTTCCTTGTTAATTTTGGGGGTTAAGGATTTTAGCCATATTTCATTAACAAATTGGTTACAAGTAATTAAACTATGGATGTTTATATTATTGTGTGCATTTGATTAGTCATTATAAATGTTATTGTTAAACATTCACTTTATTATTGACCCATAACTGTATTTCTGGCTATTAAGGGCAGAATTACCAGATAGGTTGATCCATTAATGAATACAAACTATATTGACTTATGGGTGAGTAGAATTGAATCCAGGAGGTCGGGTAAACCAGAATATAGGATTCCTAGAACTGATCAAAAGATTACTAAGTTAGATATATTCTTAGTTAGCCCATGAAAACTATGTTATGAGATATGTTATTGGCAGAGGCCAATAGGTTCTTAGTGATCCCATGAAAACTATGTCTGGAATATGTTATTGATAGAGATTAATAGATTCATAGTTAGCCTATGAAAACTATGGTTTGAGAGATGTTATTGGAGAATCCAATAGGTTCATAGTGATCCCATGAAAACTATGATTGGATAAAGTTATTGGTAGAAACCAATAGGTTCTTAGTGATCCCATGAAAACTATGAAATTGGATAGATAGTCTGTAAGATTGGAACAGGTTATTAGTCAGCCCATAAAAACTAATTATTTAATAGTAACCTTAGAAACTATAAATTGAGATGGATAATCAGATAAATTAGGATCGGAAATCTAGGGCATGTGCGTTTTGAATATCATCATATTATGTTATGTTTTAACCATTGTGGATGCAGGTGTACAATATATGGTTATTGTATTATGGTTAAGATACTAGTGAGGGGAAAACACGTTCCACTTAGCGGCATGGTCTTATTAGATATCTAGATGGTCCGAGATGGTAGGTTATTATTTACACCAGATATTTTGTCTGACCAGAAGTTTTTTTTATATCCCCTTAAACTCTTAGGTACTCATTTGAGTAGATCAAGAATAATGATTTTTCAGGTTTTCTTTAGACGCATAAGCTTTTTGAGATGTGCAGGAGACAATCTAGCTAGTAGGAGCTAGATATCTAATTTTACGTTGTGTTTTGATTCTGCTTTTGTGTTATAATGGCAAGTTGTATTAAATGCCAGATATTTGACTCTGATCATCCAAGGGGCATCTTCATATGTTACTCTTGAAGAATGTTTTAATAATTACATTTTCTTTGAAGGTGGTTTACTTATGGGATTATGTAATGAATCTAAAATGCTATCATGAAATGAAATGTGAAATTTTTTTAAATTGTATATGAAAATTTTCATATAAATGTGCTTTTGGCATTATCAATGTATCTAATATAATCACATTTTGTCATCAGAAATTAATAACTATGAATGACTGAAGTGCATGTAGCACTTAGTTTCGGGCCTCAAAATGAGGGATGTTACACAAATATCAACAAAGGTATGGGTATATGTAGTGTCATATGTAATCAACAAAGCAAATAGACCAAATACAAGCAACTTCGAAAGCCACCAATGAGTGTCGAAGTGGCCCATTATGCAATTCATTGATGCTAAAGTTTATTAGCTCCAATAATCACCAATTACAAGCTCATCGACGATAACCACAAAAGATGTAAGCATTACATTAAAGAAGCGCTAAAATTCATAGCTCTTCGAAGATATTGCACCGAGATAACACCAAAGGAATGCAAAATAACACCGCTCTTTGCCATTTTATATAACATGTTTCCTCAACATTCGGAGGACGTCGTGTGACTATGCAAAGCAGTGTTGACGTAGACACCATCAATATCCATGAAGTCATTAGTACTGCCTATGATATCATTTCTTCATGCATGTGTTAACTCAAGCCGAAGTCATCACCCACTCTTAAAGGTCGTCGACTATCATGATGAAAGTCGTAGAGTTATTTCTGCTTAAATTGCTGCCGCATATATCCAAAAAAATGACGTCGAAGTCCTGCACTGTCTTTACAAATGATACTGGACGAAGTCATCAACGTTGCTGCTAATGCATCACCTTTCCTACCCGTATGAGTCGATGCCTCACTTCGTCAATTATTCAACGGTGCAAAGAATCATCAATGACGGTGCCATACAAGTTGAAGCCGCTCTTCATCAATAATGTTGCCAACAACTCATGGAGAGATCCTTAATGCAAGCAATCATCGACGCCGAAGTTGTTGCTGAAGTGCACCGAAACAAAGCTCGCCGAAGACGTTGAAGCCAAAGTTGAGTAATTCCACCAGTATAAATATGACCTTAGGGGTGCCGTTTTGGGGGACAAATTCTCTTTTCCCTCTTCTTACACATTTTCAACTTTGTAAACCCTAAATCAATTTGTGGATTTTTATCGATTGTAACACTAGTTCTTTGTACACATAAGGATTTGGAAATCAAACAATTGCATAGCATATGAACTATGATTGGTGATTAGCATATTCGACTTTGACTATAATCTGATTTCGACTTTGAACTTGCATAGGATGATCTGACTCCGACCTTGAACTAGCATGGCATACTTGACTACTCAATTCTTGAATTGAGACCCGCACCTTGCCTTGCTTATCAACTTCGACCGTATACGATACTTCACATAACTTCATTTATGATGACAAAAATAAGAATGGATATATATGCATACATCAACTCGAGGACTTCGACTTGCCTTAAAGAGGTTTTTCTTTGATTAATCCATTTTCTACATACTTTTGGGTGTTGACGAATTTATTCATTAACATTTTAGCGCTAGAAGCCGGGCTCGAACATCCGATTCCATATAATTTTCTCCTTAAACTAATTGCGCAAAGCTTTTTATTTTAAGAAAATGGTGAGAGCCAGCGACAATAACAAAATCCTGAACTTTTAATTAATAGAATATGGAGATATGGAAATCTTCGACCTTAACAAAGCTCACGAGCAGTGAAGCTAAAGTTCAAGAGTTAACACAACAATTGATAATTGTGCGAGAACTTCTTAAGCAAGCCCTATCTTAAAAATCTGCTAATGCGATAAAGTTTATGGGGGAAGGAAATGAAGTGGAACCCCCAAGCAAAACCCAAGATGAAGCGCATTCTCCAAAATCACAAACAAAAGAAAGCGGTAAAGCTATGACAATTCAACAAAACGAGAATCAAGAAGGCTAAGTAGGAAGGTTACTTGAACAATTGGATAGCCCAATCTCATGTATAGAGCATAAGCCCTATGGAAGAAATTAATACGATGTTGAAACCGACCAAAGGGACATTCTCAACCAAAAAACAAAGGATATTCTTGAGGAGGAAGGAACCCTTAACCTAAGAAAAAATAGCTTTTGAAAAACTCCTTTTTAAGAAGAAATATTTGCTGTTAGAATTCCATCTGACATCAAAATTCCACCACTAAAGTATGATGGAAGTACTGATCCAGCGATCACCTTTTAACTTTTGAAAGTTGACTGGATTTGTATAATGCTTCTGGGGCAGTTCATTGCAAAAAATTTCCCGTAATTTTTTATGGAGTAGCAGTCAAATGGTATAGGCACTATCATAAAGGGACCATCTGTTCTTAGGAACAGTTCTCTTACGAATTTTGTGGCGCAATTTTACATATACAAAGACCCAACCATGGATTCTAGTATGTTGGCTAATATGAAGCAGAGGCCAGGGGAATTGCTCGACGAATACCTAAAAAGATTTAGTACAGAAGCATTAAAAGTAAAGAATGCAACCGATAGAGAAAAACTGATAGCAATTCGCTTAGCGCTATTTGAGCAAACTCCTTTTTGCGAAGATCTTTACATTCATGTATGTAAAGATCTACAATACTTCCATTTTCAAGCGGAAAAATTCATCCGCATGGATGAGATGTACCATGCCAAGGAAATATCCCAACAAGACACACAAGAAGAAAAGTTTGGTCTTAGTCATTCCAACAAAAAATCGAGATGGAATGAAAGCAAAGGAAAAGATCAAATGGGAACATCTAATTCTAATCATGTAGACTTAACAAACCTCTTTCCTATATTTTCACCATGGCAAAAAGTAATGGAAGTTTTTCCAGTTCCTATAAAATAAGCAAAACCTCCTGAACCGAAGAAGGGAAGAGACTATTGCGCCTACCATAAAGTGAATGGACATAAGACTGATGAGTGCCATGTCTTGTTAGGAATAATTCAAAAATATGATAAAGTTGGGACTTTTAAAAGAATTTGTTAAGGAGTCCCAAAGGATTTCTCACTTTGGAGAGGATGGTCTAAGCACCTAAAACATAAATTTTTCTACAAAGGACAGCCTTGCAATTTTAGATTCAGATCTCAGTCAAACTGTGAAGTTTTGTGGCAGTTTGCATTACGGATTAACTTTTCTCACAAAAATTTATAATTTGATTTGTACTTGAAATTGATATGTATTGACATTGTCTTTACAGGTTAAAAAAACCAATCCACTACGTATGGGAGGATCTGGATTTCTCTGTCAAAACATAACCAAACTCTAGTCTTCTTTGAATACAATGTGGATCAAACATCGTCCATGATGGAATGGCTCTCTATCTCAAAGCTTGAATCAATGCAGTATAAAGAATTTCTTTAATGGAATTTTAGATACCATCAGCCTTCCATCATAAGCCAATTTTTAGGGAAAGGTAAATTTCCAAAATTTTCCTAGAAGAAGAGATTCTTAGAAAAAAGCATGCTCTTGTCCGTAAAAGTCTATTAGATCATGAATCATGACTTTTCAGACTTACAAACAAGACATTCCTTTTTGCTAAGAAAAACCTGAAGCGAAGCAATTATATATGTCATATAAAGGAAAAAGAAATCTACACCAACTTCATTCTTAACTAGCCATTTTATTACCAAAATATTTACTAAACACGTCTTTGAGAAAAATTATTTTCAAAAGTCAAGAAGGATTATTAGTTACCCTACGGATTAGGGAAAAAATATTTATTTCGAGAAAGATTTCTACAATCTTCGAAAATATTACTTAGCATTAGTAAATGACACTAAAAATTTTGGCTGAGCATGTCCTGACAAATGCATTTTCAAAGCCTTTTCAAATTATTGGTAGGAAAGACAGATAAACATTTCCTCAAGAAATTTTTTTAAGAACTACCAAGATTCACTAGCACTGCAAATACTCTAATTATAAGAGCCTATTCTCAATTAAAGTGCAATTGGTTCATTAATCATGGCTGTTTAGTCTCTTATTTGAGATTTGCATTTCTACTATGAGAATGACCAAAAAACCCTTCTTGGTGGCAAGGTTGAGAAGGGACCTTTTCATCAAAAAGTTTGAATATACAAAACCTTTTCAAAAGAAAGACCAATTTTAAGAAATAATTCCTCGATATATCAAAGATATTCTTTTAAGGAAAGTTATTTCTTCCAAAAAGAAGTTTCATGGTAGAAAAGTCGATGTTCAAATGGGTTTTCACAGAAATTTGAAATGGCCAAATATTATTTTCATAAACAAAAGTTTCAAAAGAGAAACTTCTCTAAAGCCTCTAATGTCCACTCCGGAGCACCTCCTAGAGGGAGGGACTAGTCTAGCACCAATAAATAATCTTTCATAGAAAGATCAATCAAGTATAAGCAATAATGCTTCCGAAACAAAGGCGAAGCCCAAGACGGGGCAAAAAGGAAAAGGCTAAGCCCAAGAAAGGGCAAAAAGGGAAAGATAGAAATGTCCAAAGTCTACTACAAAGGCAAAGCGCAAGAAGACAAAGACAGAAGATATGAAGTAATCTGAAGCCCAATGGAAAGGCAAAAGGAATTAAGCAAGGAACAAATCCTTACTAGAAAAGTAAAAAATAGCTTCATTCAAGGAATAGATCAAAGAAGATTTCTAATAGATCTAGTCTAGACATAGAAATAGGGAAACCATCAAAGGAAGGTCTATATAACAAGTATCAATAAATTAGTTGGGCCCACTGAACAATCAAACAGCCGAACGAAACTACTCTGCTTAATGGCAAAACAACCGAATGGAACTACCTGCTGAACGGCTGGACGGCTGAAAAGCTAAATGGCTTAATGAAACTACTTTGCTGAACAGTTGAATAGCTGAACAAAACTACTTTGCTTAACGGTTGAATGATTAAACGGAACTACTTGGGTCCAATATAATAATAAAAATAAATAAATAAACATCTTAACAGCAACGTATCTCCCAACAAGAGACGCTCCTTTGAACAACAGGAATTTTTGTTGCTATTCGAAGTATTAGCCCACGTTATGAATTTTTATTTAAGGTTTACTCAAATTACTATTACTAGACGTTTTTCTATTTTCTACTACTATCAGATGGGTTTCTGAGTTTATTATTACCAAATGAAGCTTTAACAAGCTTTCGATTGAGCTTTAGATTGAATTTCTGATTTTCTCGACGAATGAATTCTTGGTTTTCTTTTTGGTTTTCTTGATGGTTTTTGGACTTCCTATTGAATTTATGGTTTCCTTATAGAATTAAAAATTTTCAATTATGATCATATTGGATTTCCGGTCTTCTATTATTGTTGGATAGGGATTTTTGATCTTCTATTATTATCAAATAAGGGTTTCTGGTCTTCTATTATTATTAGATTAGATTTCCAATCTTTTATTGTTGATAGGTAGGGATTTTTGGTCTTTTATTATTATTAAATTGGTTTTCTATCATTGCCAGATATGGATCTCTGGTCTTTTCTTATTACCAAATGGTTTTCTTGTCTTCTTATTATCAGATGGGATTTTGGATTTCTTATTACCAGAGAATATTCTAGATTTCTTATTACCAGATGGTGTTTTGGATTTCTTATTGTCAGAAGATGGTTCGAAGATAAAAGCGAACCAAAAGTTGAACAACGAAAGAGTCTGATCTAAAATTTTACAAGTAACTCAATATTAAAAGACAATCTCTGACAACCAAAGAAGAATTAACTCAGGAGGAGATACTTCGGAGCCCATTCTAGTCTTTTTGAAGAGTTTCTTGCCAAGTTCTCTATCCGTCTACCAAGTGATATTATTCCAAATTGGAATAATCATTATTAAGGGCATGTAGGTGATTCGCATGTTATCTAAATAATAAAAAGCTTAAAATCCAAGATAATCTTTACAATAATTCAACGACTATTGAATAACCAATATCGAGTTCAAAAGAAAAGCTTAAACTTTTTAGTAGATTAGAAGAGCACAAATAAATGCTAAATCTATGATAAGGAAATAGGTCTGTGGGTACTTACCGGAAACTTGAATAATACTTAACGTAGAATATCATAAATATAACGTTGCACCAATAAAACCATGTCTAGTGAATAGATTAACACCAAGTGCCATATGAGTAACACTACAAAGCAAAAATACATTAATATTAAGTTATATATTAATATGAGTAACACTACATATGCCTCACTTCGTCAATTATTCAACGGTGCAAAGAATCATCAATGACGGTGCCATACAAGTTGAAGCCGCTCTTCATCAATAATGTTGCCAACAACTCATGGAGAGATCCTTAATGCAAGCAATCATCGACGCCGAAGTTGTTGCTGAAGTGCACCGAAACAAAGCTCGCCGAAGACGTTGAAGCCAAAGTTGAGTAATTCCACCAGTATAAATATGACCTTAGGGGTGCCGTTTTGGGGGACAAATTCTCTTTTCCCTCTTCTTACACATTTTCAACTTTGTAAACCCTAAATCAATTTGTGGATTTTTATCGATTGTAACACTAGTTCTTTGTACACATAAGGATTTGGAAATCAAACAATTGCATAGCATATGAACTATGATTGGTGATTAGCATATTCGACTTTGACTATAATCTGATTTCGACTTTGAACTTGCATAGGATGATCTGACTCCGACCTTGAACTAGCATGGCATACTTGACTACTCAATTCTTGAATTGAGACCCGCACCTTGCCTTGCTTATCAACTTCGACCGTATACGATACTTCACATAACTTCATTTATGATGACAAAAATAAGAATGGATATATATGCATACATCAACTCGAGGACTTCGACTTGCCTTAAAGAGGTTTTTCTTTGATTAATCCATTTTCTACATACTTTTGGGTGTTGACGAATTTATTCGTTAACATTTTAGCGCTAGAAGCCGGGCTCGAACATTCGATTCCATATAATTTTCTCCTTAAACTAATTGCGCAAAGCTTTTTATTTTAAGAAAATGGTGAGAGCCAGCGACAATAACAAAATCCTGAACTTTTAATTAATAGAATATGGAGATATGGAAATCTTCGACCTTAACAAAGCTCACGAGCAGTGAAGCTAAAGTTCAAGAGTTAACACAACAATTGATAATTGTGCGAGAACTTCTTAAGCAAGCCCTATCTTAAAAATCTGCTAATGCGATAAAGTTTATGGGGGAAGGAAATGAAGTGGAACCCCCAAGCAAAACCCAAGATGAAGCGCATTCTCCAAAATCACAAACAAAAGAAAGCGGTAAAGCTATGACAATTCAACAAAACGAGAATCAAGAAGGCTAAGTAGGAAGGTTACTTGAACAATTGGATAGCCCAATCTCATGTATAGAGCATAAGCCCTATGGAAGAAATTAATACGATGTTGAAACCGACCAAAGGGACATTCTCAACCAAAAAACAAAGGATATGCTTGAGGAGGAAGGAACCCTTAACCTAAGAAAAAATAGCTTTTGAAAAACTCCTTTTTAAGAAGAAATATTTGCTGTTAGAATTCCATCTGACATCAAAATTCCACCACTAAAGTATGATGGAAGTACTGATCCAGCGATCACCTTTTAACTTTTGAAAGTTGACTGGATTTGTATAATGCTTCTGGGGCAGTTCATTGCAAAAAATTTCCCGTAATTTTTTATGGAGTAGCAGTCAAATGGTATAGGCACTATCATAAAGGGACCATCTGTTCTTAGGAACAGTTCTCTTACGAATTTTGTGGCGCAATTTTACATATACAAAGACCCAACCATGGATTCTAGTATGTTGGCTAATATGAAGCAGAGGCCAGGGGAATTGCTCGACGAATACCTAAAAAGATTTAGTACAGAAGCATTAAAAGTAAAGAATGCAACCGATAGAGAAAAACTGATAGCAATTCGCTTAGCGCTATTTGAGCAAACTCCTTTTTGCGAAGATCTTTACATTCATGTATGTAAAGATCTACAATACTTCCATTTTCAAGCGGAAAAATTCATCCGCATGGATGAGATGTACCATGCCAAGGAAATATCCCAACAAGACACACAAGAAGAAAAGTTTGGTCTTAGTCATTCCAACAAAAAATCGAGATGGAATGAAAGCAAAGGAAAAGATCAAATGGGAACATCTAATTCTAATCATGTAGACTTAACAAACCTCTTTCCTATATTTTCACCATGGCAAAAAGTAATGGAAGTTTTTCCAGTTCCTATAAAATAAGCAAAACCTCCTGAACCGAAGAAGGGAAGAGACTATTGCGCCTACCATAAAGTGAATGGACATAAGACTGATGAGTGCCATGTCTTGTTAGGAATAATTCAAAAATATGATAAAGTTGGGACTTTTAAAAGAATTTGTTAAGGAGTCCCAAAGGATTTCTCACTTTGGAGAGGATGGTCTAAGCACCTAAAACATAAATTTTTCTACAAAGGACAGCCTTGCAATTTTAGATTCAGATCTCAGTCAAACTGTGAAGTTTTGTGGCAGTTTGCATTACGGATTAACTTTTCTCACAAAAATTTATAATTTGATTTGTACTTGAAATTGATATGTATTGACATTGTCTTTACAGGTTAAAAAAACCAATCCACTACGTATGGGAGGATCTGGATTTCTCTGTCAAAACATAACCAAACTCTAGTCTTCTTTGAATACAATGTGGATCAAACATCGTCCATGATGGAATGGCTCTCTATCTCAAAGCTTGAATCAATGCAGTATAAAGAATTTCTTTAATGGAATTTTAGATACCATCAGCCTTCCATCATAAGCCAATTTTTAGGGAAAGGTAAATTTCCAAAATTTTCCTAGAAGAAGAGATTCTTAGAAAAAAGCATGCTCTTGTCCGTAAAAGTCTATTAGATCATGAATCATGACTTTTCAGACTTACAAACAAGACATTCCTTTTTGCTAAGAAAAACCTGAAGCGAAGCAATTATATATGTCATATAAAGGAAAAAGAAATATACACCAACTTCATTCTTAACTAGCCATTTTATTACCAAAATATTTACTAAACACGTCTTTGAGAAAAATTATTTTCAAAAGTCAAGAAGGATTATTAGTTACCCTACGGATTAGGGAAAAAATATTTATTTCGAGAAAGATTTCTACAATCTTCGAAAATATTACTTAGCATTAGTAAATGACACTAAAAATTTTGGCTGAGCATGTCCTGACAAATGCATTTTCAAAGCCTTTTCAAATTATTGGTAGGAAAGACAGATAAACATTTCCTCAAGAAATTTTTTTAAGAACTACCAAGATTCACTAGCACTGCAAATACTCTAATTATAAGAGCCTATTCTCAATTAAAGTGCAATTGGTTCATTAATCATGGCTGTTTAGTCTCTTATTTGAGATTTGCATTTCTACTATGAGAATGACCAAAAAACCCTTCTTGGTGGCAAGGTTGAGAAGGGACCTTTTCATCAAAAAGTTTGAATATACAAAACCTTTTCAAAAGAAAGACCAATTTTAAGAAATAATTCCTCGATATTCTTTTAAGGAAAGTTATTTCTTCCAAAAAGAAGTTTCATGGTAGAAAAGTCGATGTTCAAATGGGTTTTCACAGAAATTTGAAATGGCCAAATATTATTTTCATAAACAAAAGTTTCAAAAGAGAAACTTCTCTAAAGCCTCTAATGTCCACTCCGGAGCACCTCCTAGAGGGAGGGACTAGTCTAGCACCAATAAATAATCTTTCATAGAAAGATCAATCAAGTATAAGCAATAATGCTTCCGAAACAAAGGCGAAGCCCAAGACGGGGCAAAAAGGAAAAGGCTAAGCCCAAGAAAGGGCAAAAAGGGAAAGATAGAAATGTCCAAAGTCTACTACAAAGGCAAAGCGCAAGAAGACAAAGACAGAAGATATGAAGTAATCTGAAGCCCAATGGAAAGGCAAAAGGAATTAAGCAAGGAACAAATCCTTACTAGAAAAGTAAAAAATAGCTTCATTCAAGGAATAGATCAAAGAAGATTTCTAATAGATCTAGTCTAGACATAGAAATAGGGAAACCATCAAAGGAAGGTCTATATAATAAGTATCAATAAATTAGTTGGGCCCACTGAACAATCAAACAGCCGAACGAAACTACTCTGCTTAATGGCAAAACAACCGAATGGAACTACCTGCTGAACGGCTGGACGGCTGAAAAGCTAAATGGCTTAATGAAACTACTTTGCTGAACAGTTGAATAGCTGAACAAAACTACTTTGCTTAACGGTTGAATGATTAAACGGAACTACTTGGGTCCAATATAATAATAAAAATAAATAAATAAACATCTTAACAGCAACGTATCTCCCAACAAGAGACGCTCCTTTGAACAACAGGAATTTTTGTTGCTATTCGAAGTATTAGCCCACGTTATGAATTTTTATTTAAGGTTTACTCAAATTACTATTACTAGACGTTTTTCTATTTTCTACTACTATCAGATGGGTTTCTGAGTTTATTATTACCAAATGAAGCTTTAACAAGCTTTCGATTGAGCTTTAGATTGAATTTCTGATTTTCTCGACGAATGAATTCTTGGTTTTCTTTTTTGGTTTTCTTGATGGTTTTTGGACTTCCTATTGAATTTATGGTTTCCTTATAGAATTAAAAATTTTCAATTATGATCATATTGGATTTCCGGTCTTCTATTATTGTTGGATAGGGATTTTTGATCTTCTATTATTATCAAATAAGGGTTTCTGGTCTTCTATTATTATTAGATTAGATTTCCAATCTTTTATTGTTGATAGGTAGGGATTTTTGGTCTTTTATTATTATTAAATTGGTTTTCTATCATTGCCAGATATGGATCTCTGGTCTTTTCTTATTACCAAATGGTTTTCTTGTCTTCTTATTATCAGATGGGATTTTGGATTTCTTATTACCAGAGAATATTCTAGATTTCTTATTACCAGATGGTGTTTTGGATTTCTTATTGTCAGAAGATGGTTCGAAGATAAAAGCGAACCAAAAGTTGAACAACGAAAGAGTCTGATCTAAAATTTTACAAGTAACTCAATATTAAAAGACAATCTCTGACAACCAAAGAAGAATTAACTCAGGAGGAGATACTTCGGAGCCCATTCTAGTCTTTTTGAAGAGTTTCTTGCCAAGTTCTCTATCCGTCTACCAAGTGATATTATTCCAAATTGGAATAATCATTATTAAGGGCATGTAGGTGATTCGCATGTTATCTAAATAATAAAAAGCTTAAAATCCAAGATAATCTTTACAATAATTCAACGACTATTGAATAACCAATATCGAGTTCAAAAGAAAAGCTTAAACTTTTTAGTAGATTAGAAGAGCACAAATAAATGCTAAATCTATGATAAGGAAATAGGTCTGTGGGTACTTACCGGAAACTTGAATAATACTTAACGTAGAATATCATAAATATAACGTTGCACCAATAAAACCATGTCTAGTGAATAGATTAACACCAAGTGCCATATGAGTAACACTACAAAGCAAAAATACATTAATATTAAGTTATATATTAGTAACACTACAAAGCAAAAATACATTAATATTAAGTTATATTATACATTAATATTAAAATTCATAGATACATTAAATGGCTCGATAATTTGAAAACTTCTTTTATTTGAGTTTGAATCACAGAAGAAAGAGGAACGCCATCAGATTGAATAGGTTTGAAAGGTGACAAGCGCCATGTTTTGGATTATTGACTTGAAAAGTTAATGTTTTTACTACACTTCGGGGGGGAGGGCAAACGTTATCCACTAATTGCTCGAGAGGATATGTTTTCTAATCTAAAGCTTCAAGAAGATGATATCGAACCTCATTGCAAGAAAAAGTGACTAAGCCTACATAATAACGAGAGTTATCACCAGTACTGACTTCGAAGATGTAGAACCACTCTTTGATCATGTCGTCTGCCATTAATACTCTCGAAGACATGTAACTAACGATACGCTTAAGCATCAACATCGAAAGAATAGAGTATTGCCACATATCAACAAAGCTAAAGGTATATGCAGTGTGCGTGTAACCAAAAAAGCAAAGGGATCAAATACAAGCAACTTCGAAAGCCATCAATGAGTGTCGAGATGTTAAGCTCTATTAGCACCACTACTCACCAATTATAAGCTCATCGACGGTAACAACAAAAGATGTCAGCATCACATTAAGGAAGCACTACAGTTCACAAATCTTTGAAGATATTCCACCGGATAACGCCAAAGGAATACAAAATAACACCACTTCGCCTTTTTTTCCAATGTGTTTCCTCAACATTCTAAGGACGTCGTGTGACGAAGCAAAGAGGTGTTGATGGTGGACACCATCGATATCCATGAAGTCATTAATACTGCCTTGTGATATTATTGCTTCATGCATGCGTTAACTCAAGCCGAAGTCATCACCCACTCTTAAAGGTCATCGACTGTTATGATTAAAGCACCTGAGGTGGTTGCTACCTATGTTGCTGCCACATATCTCTAGAAGGCTGAAGTCGAAGTCCTACACCGTCTTCACTAATGATGCTGCATGAAGTCATCAATGTTGTCGCTAATGTCATCGCCTTTCCTGCCTGTATGAGTTGATACCCCATTTTATCAATTATTCAATGGTACCAAGAATCATCAATGATGACGCCATATAGGTTGAAGCCGCTCTTAATCAATAATGCCGCCAACAACTCATGGAGAGATTCCACCTGAATCATCGATGCCGAAGTCGTTGCTGAAGTGCGCCGAAACCAAGCTCGCCGAAGACGTTGAAGGCAAAGTGGAGTAATTCCACCTGTATAAATATGACATTAGGGGTGTCATTTTACGGGATGAATTCCCTTTACCCTCTTCTTAGAAGTTTTCCACTTTGTAAACCCTAAATCAATTTGGGGATTTTGGCCAATTGTAACACTGGAACTTTGTTCACAAAAGAAATTGAAAATTAATCAATTGCATAACATATGAACTATGAATTTTGATTAGCATATTTGACTTTGACTACAATCAACTTCGACTTTGAACTTGCATAGTACGATCTGACTTCGACTCTGAACTAATATGGCATACTTGACTACTCATTTCTTGAATTGAGACCTATACTATGCCTTGTTTATCGACTTCAACCATATACGATATTTCACATCATTTCGATTATGATGACTAAATTAAGAATGGATATAAATGCATACATCAACTCGATGACTATGACTAGCCTCGAAGATGCTTTTCTTTGATTAATCCATTTTTTATATACTTTTGGATATTGATGAATTTATTCGTTAACATCGAGCTTCAATAGCATAAAAGTAGTTGGGCCTAAAGATAGCATGGCCATCAAAGATGTAAAAAGGGATGTCGAGCCACTACAACACAGGGCGTTGTTGAGCATATAACAAATAAAGGATGTCGCGCAAATAGAAGACGTCGAGCATCTAACTACAAGAGAAGGCTGCCGAGTTTCTACAAGGAAGACTGTATTTTTGAGCTTCTATAAGTAGGTGATGTAAAGTCCCTACAAAGGAAGTATTGTCGAGATTTCACCAAGATGGAGCAAGCAAAGCCCTCAAATTCCTAGCCAGGACACATGTCAATCATCCCACGTGATCGACGCCGCTATAAATAGGACCCCCTATGCCACTTAGAAGGGGCATTCTCTTTCTCTATTTCTCAAGTACAAATTATAAACCCGAAATTAATTTAGGGATTTCTAGAGCCAATTGTAACTCTTGAACTTTTTTACAAATATGGGATTTGGCATTTAACTTTGCATAACATATTTCCCTTGAATGTGTTACTTGACTATTGTCAAATAATGGACATGCATACAACCATGACTTGAGCTCAAATGGACTTGGACTTGCGTATATTCCTGAGCTTGTGTGTTATTAATTTATGCAAGGCCACTTAAATCCTTGTTCAAATTGAAACCTACCTTGCATATTGATATTATGCCCATTGGCATATGAACAAGGGAGCAATATATATTTATATGACTTGCCTATCCAACCCTAGCACATATGATTTGAACTTGTGTACAACTCAGTGAATATATTAGAACATGGTAATATCATTAGAACATTTTCACATGATATTTCCCTGTATGACAGCTTAGGTGTTGAGCCAAATTCTGGTTCAACATTTTGGTGCCAAAAGGAGAGCTCGAACCTCCATCTAGTTATTTACTTTGAAACTAACTAAGTAAAACTTTGTTTCAGGAAAATAGTGAGGAACAAGAAAGTTAATGTTCTAAATAAAGAAGTTGCGCAACAGACCACCTTGGTGGATAATGTCAGTACGACTTATTTAGAAGATACCGAGATTGGGCAACCTTCAGTCTCAGCAATGCCCACAGGCAGTGAAGCTAAAATTCAAGACTTGACACAGTGACTTACAGTTATGCAAGAGCTTCTTGAGAAAGTTCTTTCTCAAGAATCTTCTAAGGCAACAAAGCTGACCGAAGAAGGAGAGGAAGTGGAGTCTTCAGGGAGAAACCCAAGATGAAGGACTAGCAATGCATTCTCCAAGATAGCAATTAGAATAAGACAATAAGGCTAAGATGAACCGTCGAAAGGAGAACCAAGAAAGGATAGCAGGAAGATCTCCTGAGCAATTAGATAGCTTGATCTCATATAAAGAATATAAGCCCTATAGAGGGGACTATCGTAACAACAAAACTAACCTAAGGGACATGGCCAACAAAATGGTGAAGGAAGTGCTTGACCTTAAGAGTAAGAGGACCCTTGAACTAAGGGTTAATAATAATTTTCAGGAAGCTCTTTTTATAGAGAAGATAATGTCTATCAAAATCCTATCCTATATTAAAATCCCTTCACTAAAGTATGATGGAAACACTGATCATGACAATCATCTTTTGGATTTCGAAAGCCAAATGGACTTGCCTAGCGCTTCTGGGGTAATTCGTTGTAGGCTCTTCCCTATAACTTCTCATGGAGCAGCTACCAAAGTGTATACGCACTACCGAGAAAAGACCATCTACTCTTGGGAGCAATTTTCTTATGAATTTTCAACATAATTTTGCATATGTAAAGACCCTACCATAGATTCCAGTGTGCTAGCTAATGTCAAGCAAAGGCCAGAGGAATTTCTTGGTGAATATCTAAGGAATTCAATATAGAAGCATTAAAAGCAGAAAATATGATCGATGTGGAGAAGCTGATGGCAGTGCGCTCGGGGATAATCAAGCAGACTCCTTTCTAGAAAGAGCTCTACATTCATGGGTGTAAAGATCTATAAGACTTTCATTTCCAAGCTGATAAATTCATCTGCATGGACGAAATGTACCATGCTAGGAAAAAGTCTCAACCAAAAAAAGAGGGAGGAAAGTTTAGTCCCGATCATCCCAACAAAAAGCCAAAATGGAATGAAATTAGAACAGGAAGATGGAAGGAGATCTCCAAAATCCAATTATGTAGATTTGAACAAAACCATCTCCTACATTTTTGCTGTGGCCAATGATGATGGAAATTTCCCTACTTCCTACAAAGAAAGGAACCATTTTGAACCTAAGAGGTGGAGATTATTGTGTCTACCACAAAGAAAATGGGCATAAGAGTAAAGAATGCTGCGTCTTCACAGGTATAATTCAAAATATGATCAGGTCGGTATCTCTCAAGGAGTTCGTTAAGGAAACTCAAAAGTCTTCAAGCAATACTGCTAACTTTGTAGATAATGATAACAAGACTTTATTCCTCCGGTTAACCACAAAGATGTCATTCACGGAGGTCCCCACATCGTCAGAGGAGCAAACGGGCTAAGAGAAGATATGTAAGGGAATTCTTCTCCATTCAAAATAGCCACCATTCAAGGATAACATATCTCAACTCCAAACGCCTAACTTGACAGTAACTCAACAAGAACTAAGAGGAGTGCATCACCCACATAACGACCCGCTAATGATAACTGCTCAAATTGGGCTCTCAATGGTGATGAAGACCTTAGTAGACACTGAAAGTGTATTAAATGTCATTTTAAAACATGCATTTGACTAGATGAGTATCTCGAAGGGGAAGTTGGAACCAAGTCTTGAGTCCATCTCTAATTTCCAATAATAAAGGATCTACTCTAATAGGGCAGATAATGCTCTTTGTGCAAATGGGAATTCTTCCAAGCTCCAGAACCTTTGAAACTCTTTTTGTAATAATGGACCAACCCAACTATCATAATGCTTTCTTTGGGAGGCATGCTCTACACAAAGTGGATGCATTTCTCCTACCTAAACATCTAATGACAGAGTTCTTAACTAAAAATGGTTTGGGAACCATAAGGAGAGAAGTTTAGTTTTTGAGAACTAAATTTTGCTACGCTCGAGCAATTTAATAAAGATGGCACTCTTCAACGACCCTCGATTGTCGACACTAAATACATCCATGGTATTCATGTGTCGAGCACCAAAGTGCTAGAAAGAGAGAAAGTTTGGGTAAAATAAAAACATAGAGTTAATATGTCTTCAATACTAAGGTCACCCGGATCAATCTGGCAAACCAGTGTGAGAAACTCAAGACACAAGAGTGACATATGAAAAAATCTTTTTAGACCATATGGATAACTATAATGGTTTTCCCCTCAAATGAAACCAACCATTCATTAAGTTTAACATATAGTGATGTGAAAGATAATGTCTAGAGTGTAGCGCATAAATCATAACTAATAGTTGCTCTGTTAATGCCATAACAATAATAGGTATACAATCAATATAGTTAAATCGTGTTCGTATAGTGGATTTTCCATGGAGATCTCCTCGCATCTAGCCAAATCCGGATTCCTGCACAAGGATTAGTGATATCCTTCCAAGCAACGAATGTACTATACGAAATACATAACTGGCCCATACCAAGACAATAGTGGTTACGAATGCATCGCTCCTACATGCAGGTCCGTAAGTAATATTAAATGGAGTCGCCTATACCCTTTGGATTGCTAAAATGCTATGTTCCCTTTAGCTATGCATCATATCTCTGGTTTTAGTCATTTCTGATGTCGAGACTACATTCGGCATCTCTTGCTTGAGTCTTCATCACTCTAGTAGAACACGAATCCCCAAATGGATTCCTGCATCTTGAATAGATCACGAATCACTGCATGGATTCAAGCATCTCAAAACCATGAACCTCCATATAGGTTCCTCGCATAAATCCTCTGACAAATGATAACGCTATCCTCTCTCTCTTGGGGTACTCCTCAAGATAGATAGTCCCACACGATAGCATCGTTTGAAATGTTATGGCTGACCTCTTTCTTGGACTTAAACTTAAGAATGACAGTTCAACTCCATAATGTTTCACTTCACAATCACTTCCAAAACATAGAAATTGTATATGAGTTTTGAAGTGGTATTCGATAAGTAAAACACTTACCGATCCCGGTCTTTTCAAAAGTAATTCGATGAATTTTCGGCTAACTCAATTCTGGTTCTTTCAAAAGTAAGCAAAATCTAAAGACGTTTCATATCAATAATCATCTCAAGGGGTTCTTATTGGTATGAAATCCTAAAGCCTTTCAATAACTTCTTAAGTCAATATTAGGTCAAGTTCGATAAACGACTAATCGATTATCTAGTAAAAAACAATTGCTTATAAAAATCATGATTCGTACGCTTAACTCATTTCCAACATTACAACTCAACTATTCCTCATTCAAGAGTGAAGCCAGGTAGGTTAAAGCACTAGTTGCATCAAACCCTTGCCTAGATACTTCATTCTTGAATCTCACAAATAGATAAGTCTATCTCGTCGGCTTTTAGTGTTAAGTATAGTATTAATGATTTCCACAAACAATAAGAAATCAACATGATTAACACGTTTCTATCATTTTTTGACTTACTATTCTTCAGTCAAGAGGGAAACCGGTAGGTTAGAACTCTATTGCTCCATCCCTACTCGACATCGGTCTTAACTCTCACAAATAGATAAGCCTTACTTCATCGGCTTTTGGTGTTAAAGCATAGTTAATTACTTTTCAAACAAGTAATTAAACAACTAAACATTTAGCTACTAAGAAAGTCTTACCCCTTTTTGAAACATTTGTATATAATTTTAATATATTTGAAAATTCTTATAATAGGTTTTAAAACATTTATCCAAAAGATTACATGAAAATAACAATTTTTTTTGAAAACATGAAAGCAACGTATTTTATCATAAAAACCTCTTCTTTAAAATTTCAAAACTAATTCTTAAAAATTCACAAAGGTCTCAAACCACTTTTGAAATACTCTAATATGAGTTAGTAAACACTTGTAAAAAGAATGAAATAAAATACTTAAATCTAAATATCTTTCCAAACCACCCGCCGTTCGTAGCTCGGTTGGTTTGGGAGCTGGGAGATGGGAACCAAAGGACTGCGTCCGGGCAGGTTCGAATCCCAGCGCCAAACCATCAGTGGGAGTTTCAACGTTACGCATCCGTGTGCGACGACTAAATAAAAGCGGGGTAGACACACGGCGTAGGGTTTACTTAAGTGAGTATCAATGAATACCATGATCTTAAGGTTCCCCATGATCTCAAAAAAAAAAAAAAAAAAATCTTTCCAAACCTTTTAAGTCCAAAAATCAAGTCTAATTGGGGCAGTTTTGCACAAAGTGAAGTTTTAGCCACTTTTCGAGATGTAACTAACTTTTTACTATTCAAGTTTTTAGTAGCCAAAAACATATATATATATATATATAACATTATAAATATGGCAATAAACCGCTAAGGATCTCTCTACAAAGTTCCATAGTAATCACCAAAATAAGGTAATTCACAACTGCATCTATAGTGACTATTGCTATAAGTGCACTTTCAAATCCTAGTCCGATCTAAACCAAAGTCCATCTATAACCTAGGTGCTTTGTTCAAGGCCTAGTCACATATCATACAAGTCTATTGAAGTCCATTCCAAGTTCATTGAAGTCCATATACATGGATCACATATGTCATTTACTTTTAAAGTAAGAATCCACACCAATGTTTTAACATATGTCAACAACAATTCAAACAACTTAAACAAAATCAAAATACAGCATATATACATTATATTTTCCATTCAAAGTGAGGTGTTAACTCACCTTTAATCAAACAACAACCAATTACCAAGCTAACAAAGTCCAAGCCCTTGCTAGCAACCTTCTTTCCTTCATCCTTCCTCCTCTTTTCACCTTGCTTTTGCCTCCATCTCACCCATATAGCTCACGGCCATTGCATGTGTGAAGAGCATGGATTTGCTTCTTCAACTTTTAGCATGTTGGAAGGTGTTCTAATATTATACTAAGCCTCGTGGCAAAGTTTGAAGTGATTTGGAGTTGATTTACAAGAATTTTCTTTAGAACATAAGAGAGAAAGAAGATGAAGAAGCCATTGATTATCAACTCTAAGCCTGTGTAGTTAATGCCCTGCTATTACCCCGCTATAACTTCGCTATATCTCATAGCGGATTTTTGCCGCTATGATTTTTCCATATAGCCCCAAATATAGCCTTTCCGCTTTAATCCCCGCTATTTCTGCTATATCCCTTTATTTCTTCTATATTCCGCTATTTCCGCTATATCTTCTTTAAAAGAAATGAATTGAAAAATGGCATTTGTATATTATAAAAATTATGAAATTAATTTTTTTTAATTGAATTTTTAATATATTTTCAGAAATGAAAATGCTCTAATATTCTACTAAATTCAATTATGTTATATAACAGCTTTACGTTTATTTACAGTATATTCGCACATGTTTTTATTTAAAATTGTTTATGTATTAATTATAATTCAATTGAATGTTAATTTTTCATTTAATTACCATTTATATATTTGCAAAAACATTAAGTACGAGTTTTATATGCTATTTTAGAGTCATCCGCTATATCCCACTATATCCACGCTGTATCCCCGCTATGACTTTTCGCACCTCCACCGCATTGAATCTGCCGAGCGCTTTAACTGCACAACTCTAAGCTTTGTAAATTTTTGTGAATGATAACTAAGGGTATGCCCCTCCTTATATAGGCTTAGGAATGATGTTGCCTAAGCTCTCACTTAACCCCCCCCCCCAACCATGCCATGGAAGCTTTACCTCCCATCACTTTATACCCCTCTCATGGTAATATCTCTTATCCTTTAGAAGCTTCTAGAATATTCCAAGCTCAATGAAGAGGAGAATGTATTAATTAGTTGCTAATGTGTTCATTTGATCAGTAGGCAAGTGCACAAGATTTCGAAGAACTTATATTAATCGATAAGTTGTTTATCGATAAACCGATTTTTGGGCACTATCGATTTTTCTTCGAAGAATATATTTTTGTAAACAAATTTCAAAAACAGATTTCTTATCATTATTTATCAATTAAATGATGTCTAACATGGTTATAAAATTATATTTATAACACTTAATTATATTTCAGAACGTTTCTATATTCAAAGATGAAGTGTTTGAATTTCAAGGTCGATACATTCTTCTTGTTACAATTCGGAGAAAAGTAAATTGAATAAAACTAAAAATGAGAAGCCCTTGGGTGGTAGTTTTTCAAGCCTTCTATCCGAGGCAAATTAGCAGGCGGAGGTAGTTAAAAAGCCTGTGAGTATGCTGAAAAGATTCAACTTCTCTGACAGAAAAAGAAAGCAAAATGAAGAAAACCAAACGATCAATGAAATAGAGGGCGAAGAAATCATTACTGAATTAGACTATAGAGGTTAGGAAGAAATCCGTCGAAGATCTAGAAGAGATAAGCTTAGATTTAGTTGATCCAACCAAAACGATAAAAATTAGAAAAGAACTAGGCGACAATCTCAAAAGCGAACTTATATGATTCCTCCAATCTAGCAAAGGTGTGTTTACCTGGACTCACTCAGACATGGCTAGGATAGACCCAGCAATTATGAGCCACACACTAAATGTATCTCCAAATATCATTCCTGTTTGACAAAAGAAAAGGCAGTTTGATAAAATTCAAGCTAATGCATTAAAGGAAGAGGTTAAAAGGTTACTCGAGAATTGGTTCATTGGAGAAATCCTCTACCCTAAATGGTTGGCTAATCCAGTACTAGTTAAAAAGTCCGATGGAAATGGAGTACGTGCATCGATCATACCGATCTGAATATGGCATGCTCCAAAGATTATTATCCTTTACCTAGAATTGGTCAATTAGTTAATGCTACAAGTGGACAAAAGCTGTTATCTTTTATGGATGCATGCTCTAGTTATAATTAAATCCCCATGTTCAAACCAGAAGAAGAAAACACAAGTTTTATAACGGATTGGGGGACTTACTGCTACGTAGTTATGCCTTTGGGTTGAAGAATGTAGGGGCTACGTATTAAATGTTAGTGAACAAAATGTTCAAGGAACAAATCAGACGAAACATGGAAGTATATGTGGATGATATGCTAGTTAAATCCCAAGAGGAAATTAACCACTTGAAAGATCTTGAAGAAATGTTTGGAGTACGAAGAAAGTACAAAATGAAACCGAATCTGCAAAATGCTCTTTTGGAACACAATATGGAAAATTTCTAGGATATATCGTTAGTACACGAGGAATTGAGGCCACTGATAATTGCATCCCTTTCTTTGATGTGATTAAGAAAAAAAAGAACTTTAAGTGGGGAGAAGATTGCCAAAAAGCCTTGAAAGAATTAAAATATCATCTTGAAAAACCGCCAATCTTATCTAGTCCTATTAAAGGAAAGAACTTGTACCTTTACATGGCAGTCTCCAAACATACAGTAAGTTCATTCTAGCAGGAAAAGAAAATAAAACTGCTTTCTGTGTACTATAATAGTAAAAGGCTTAAAGAGGCGGAAGTTAGATATCCAGTAATAGAGAAGTTGGCATACTGTCTAATTGTCACTGGTCGAAAACTAAGAGCCTACTTATAGGCGCACCCAATCAAGGTCTTAACTAATTTTCCACTTAAGCAAATCTTTAGTAAACTCAAAACATCGGGAAGGCTAGTAAAATAGGGAATAGAGCTGAGTCACTATGATATTAAATTCCATCCTTGAGTGGCAATCAAAGGGCAAGCTTTGGTCGATTTCATTAATGAATGAACAGGGCTCATTGAAGAAAAATTAGTAAAGGAAAACGATTTGAAGCCTAAATGGTAATTGTTTGTTGATGAAGCCTCAAACGAGCAAGGGGCTGGTGCGAGATATGTTATAATTACTCCTAACGGACACCGATTACACTATGCAATTAAATTAGGTTTTTCCGCTACCAATAATGTGACTGAATATGAGTCAATGGTAGTAGGACTCACCTTAGCTCTTCAGTTAAAAATCCCGAGGACTGTAATTTTCAATGATTCCCAAATAATGGTTAATCGGCTGAATCAAACTTACCAAACAAAGGATGCAAAATTGATCCTTTATGTCAAGCAGACATTGAAAATGTTAGCTCAGTTTGAAGACTTTTTGATACAACTAGTACCCAACGAGAGGAATTCTCTATCCGACTCTTTAGCCAAGTTAGCTAGTTCACGAGGAGCCCCAAAAACTTTTACCAATAGGTTTGTAATGACCCGCAAATTTATCACTTTGATAAATTATATTTTTATTTGAAATATTCAAATATAAGATTTTATAACACAAATTATAATGTTTTGAACCATAAATAACGATGGTAAACGTTTTTTAAAGGTATATCAGCAAATATGGATATTTGGGGTTTTTTTGAGAAAAACGACGAAAATCAGTTTTTAGGAAAATTGATATTTTCTCAATATAAGTGTGCATGAAACTGGATACATGCACTTATTTATCCATTTAATCAAGAATATTAAATAAAAATTATTTATTTTACTTTTGGAAATAAAATATATTTATGACATCATCAAGAATATCATCACTTTTATATATTTTCTAGAATTTTAAATTAAATTTAAATAATCAAATAATTTTTTTTGATAATAATTCATTTTAATTAGTTATATAGTGATAATAAATCAGTTATAATAATCTTATAAAAATATATAGTTGTTTTAAAGATAGAAGAAAATTGATAATGCTTTGTCGATACACCAGTACTTTTTGTAAACACTTGTTTAATATTGATTTATATGGTTTTATAATTGAAATGTGATCAGTTTAATTAATTACTAACGATAGGAAATTATTTTTTAATTTTTTTAAATTTATATGTAATTTAAGTAATAACTGAAAATCTGACCGGAAATTAGCTTACAGATTTTCAACGGTTTAACGAACGAAAGTTGTAATCAAACGTTACATCATGGATTGTAACATATGACTTATATATGCCTACATGCACTAACATATACATATACACATATATAACACACACACACACATACACTTAATAAAGAAAATATCTAAGATATTTCCATTTTCTTCATCCTTAAGTCTAATAAAGAAACCATCTCTTCACTCACATCACCTTACAAGCACATCGTGGTGGACATGGAGGGAGTTGGGGGTGTGATGCGTGCATGATGGGAGAGGGGGAGGTCATGGATGATGTAAGGGGAGAGATATATTGCCAAAAATGCCTATAAATACACACCCACCCATTCACATTTCTATCATTTAAAAATCAAGCTTCTTCTTCTTTAGCTCTTCTCTAATGGCTTCCTACGAAGCTACTTATCTTGAAAAACATATACAAAATATAGCCAAAAGAAATAAATATATACATACATATATACCATGTTATTCCACCTCCAAAAACAATGCAAAACTACCTTCTCAACTCTTCAAAATCCACGACCACCCTCTACCACCATGCTTGGCTGAGTAAGCCACCTCCCAAGGTCATGGCCGAGCCTGCAAGAGAAAGGAGGAAGATCCGGAAAGCTTCGGAGTGAAGACAGTGGAGAGAAGTGCTGTCGGAGTGCTATCGAAAACAAATGGAGATGTTTGGGAAAAGTTTGGGATGAAGAAGGAAGTGATGGTGTGAAGTGCGGTGATATGTGTTTGAATGTTGGTAGAAAGTGGATAGAGTTTGAATTGATAATCACGTATTAATATTTCTTATTAATCACTTAAATATTACTTGCTATTAGTGATAATAATAGACATTAACTATTTAAGTTATATTGTTGATCATATGCTAAAATGATTACTTATATGGTTGTTTAATATGTTTGGATGATGATTTATTGATTATATGCTTGCTTGATGTAGAAATAATTCGCGTTAAATATATGACGAATTTACACAAAGGAAATCGCTTTCTAATATGAATTATAAAAGTGTTATGGAATAGTTAAACTTCCTTAAACATGAATAAAATGGTTTATAAATTTTTTATAAACATTAAAACTCATTTCAGTAAAATTTGAATTTTTTTAGAAAATAGAGTCAAAATAAGCGCGTCGCGTGACGGCAATTCGCCATTTTGCACCGTAAAAGACAAATCACTGTGTAGAATGGAATACAGCTTGGAATTATCCGAAATAAGAATTTTCTAAACTCCTATAACTATAGTTTTTAAATGAAGAAGAAAAATCAAGATTTCATTAAATATAATTTGAGTTATGTCCAAATCAAGTTTTTAAAAACATCGCGGTTTGGCAGTTCAGAAATCAAAATGGCAAAATCTTTAAAATGGGTATTTTTCAACCTTTAATAATATAAAATAAATTCCATAAATATATTAAAATATTTTGAAAGGTATTTGAGTTATAAAAATGGACATATGTGGAATGAAGTAATGTTTTGATCAAAAAAGCTTTTAAAAACACTATTCGCAGCACTTTTTGCAGCACTTTTAAAATTAAAATTAAAATTTGGGATTTTCTTTCCAAATCTTTTTAATAGTCTTTTCAAATGAATAATTAAGTATTCTAAAGATTATTTAGAAGTTTTATAATTATTTTAAAGGAGTTTTAAATAAATGGTTAAAGGAAGATTGTTTTAAACAATATTTGGGACTATGTTAAGTAAATGAAAATCATCTCTAAAAGATCATATAAAAGAGTTTAGAGTTGATCAAATAATTTGACCCCTTATGGATGACGAAGAGATGGTTTCTAGACCCGAGCTTAGATAACCAGTGTTTGGGTTGCACTCTAGCTATCCAGATTGGCCCGATGGAGGGGATAGCTAATTTTATTTACTCGGCCCGCATTTTCTTAAGATAAAAGAAACGAGATTTGGAGCTTTCCAAAAGTTAAAAACAAGATTTAAAATAGGGGTTTGGTTGTTAAAGAAAACATTCTAGTTAAACTCCGTGTTAAATTCCGACGAGGGACTATCCGTATGAATTTAAAAGGTCATTTCACCATTATTCGATGAATAGTACAGGTTGAATACAAAAATTAGTATTGGATAAAACCAGTCTAAAATTTATGGATCCCTTTTTTATTCAATATTAACTGGTTTGGGTTTACAGTAAACGATGTCTTAAATAACATTATTTTTAACTCATTAAATAAATGTTTTGGAAATGTGAAATCTTCATTAAGATTTGAATTATACTTTTCCTAAGTAATTAAAGATGAAATGTTTTGGTATTTTCAAAGTTAAAAAGGGGTTTTAATGAACCAAAGGATTTGATAAATGAGGTTTAATTATCAAGTATATACTGAAACAAAATATGATTTAAAGATGTATATCTCTAAAGAGATATTTCTCTTAGATAAAAGTATTGATTAATTGAATAATAATCACCTGCATACTTAACTTCTTTTATCGATAAATTTGTTTGGAGGAATCGGGAGCGGATTTGGGTTATTTCTATCCGAAAACCACTTTGATCCAATATACATTCGAAAGTGAAAATATTTGAAGACAATGATTTTGAAGACGGAGATCTTCATAATGTAGGGCTGCTAGCCACTAACCTTTGAGGTAATTTCCTTATCATATATACGATGGCAGTGGTTCCTTTAATTTGTAATCTTTGATGCAAGGACTACTCACTACTAATTTAAAAGGTGATTCCCAAACAAGATGTAGTAGGAGAAGTGCCTTCGGTTTGTCCTGGTCCTAGACAACTTGTATGGATGAATGTCTGACATTGCATTTCCAAGACCAAGTATATTAATCTCTACAAACGTACATCTGTTGGTGGTGTAGGAGGCAATCCCTCATATAATTAACACCCTTCTCTGAGACGTATGAGCTTAGAGGTTGTACTTGTTTGGAAATCAATAGTGTGTTGTTGAAAATGGCAATGTGGAATTTAAAGTAGGATCTGTTCTGTGAAAGGTAAAACGTTACCTTAAGCCTCGCACATCGGGAATGGCAAAAACAGGGTAGATGTAGTAAGGCTAAGTGGGTTGCTCCCATTAGGATATAGTCATCACCTTTCTAGATTACCCTTTATATGTCGGGTTTGTTGTGTATCCTATGGGACGTCTCGGATAGGTCGGGAATGACTGGGGTGATGGCGTATTCGGTACTATCTATGGTAGATGTAGGCCAGTTCTCTGTTGGTAGAGGTTGGAGCCTCACGTGCATCCCTCTAAAGATGTACTATCGGAAGGTAGTCCCTTACCTTATCATTGTATGGAATCCATTCTCCAATACGAGCCTTTATAGCTTTTAGTTGTATACCTATTATGCTGGAATTTAATAAGTGTAACAATTTCGGCTATGATGAATACATATATTTGAGAAGTGCTTTCTAACCAATGTCATTAGAAATAATATCAAAATGATTTGATAAAAATGTTTTAGTTATCATAAAGTAAAAACTCATCCATGTTTATGTGCGGCGTGGTCTTATGAGACACTCTTCCTTTCAAAGGTCTTGTTTGGCATCAAAGTCAATCTAAGACATTGTCATATACATAATTATGATTTGTGTTTCTTACGGTGGTTTTCCAGACTGATCCGCATATTTTCAATACTCGAGTCAGATCCGAGTAGTTTTAGGATTAGTTGAAGATGCTTGGAGTTTCCAAAAGAGAGCTGGAGACCTTTATCAACGTATGGTCATAGTTCAGTTTTCCTCAGTGTTTGTCATTTTTCAGCGTTTGTAAGGACAGATATTTATATCTGTCCAGGCATAGCTTAGTTTAGACTCTGATGTATGTATTTAATATTTCTGCTGTAAAGATTGTATGTTCAAATAATATATGTTATTCCATTCATGTAAGATTCTGTTCTGTCTTTATTTCCTATTTACCCTTGATCAATCTGTCTTTTTGGCACTTGGATATTCGGTACGTGAATATCGTGGATGTATTAGTATCAATTTCTATGGGTCAAAATGGAGAAATAAGTGTATTAAAAAGTTAAAAACAATATTTAAAATAGGATTTTGGTTGTTAAAGAAAACATTCTAGTTAAACTCCGTATTAGATTTCGAGGAGGAAACTCATACTATCCATATGAATTTAAAAGGCGATTTCACCATTATTCGATGAATGGTATATGTTTAATATGGAAATTAGTATTGGGTGTAATCAGTTTAAAATTTATGGATCCCTTTTTATTCAATACTAACGGGTTTGGGTTTACAGTAAATGATATCTTAAATAACATTGTTTTAATTTATTAAAGATATGTTTTGGAAATGTGAAATCCTTATCAAGATTTGAATTATGATTTTCCTAAGTAATTAAAGAGAAAAGTTTGGGTATTTCCAACATTAAAAAGGGGTTTTAATTAACCAAAGGATTTGATTAAAGAGGTTTAGTTATCCCGTATATTCTGAAACAGAACTTGAATCAAAGATGTGTTTCTCTGAATAGATATTTTACTTGGATAAAAGATATGGATTAATTGAATAATAATCACCCATATTGTAACAACCCAAAATTTAAGCTATAATAATTAATTAATGAATTAATCAAATGATAAAATAACTTTGTGAAATTATCAGAATTGGGCCATGGAAGTTGCACCATTATGTCCGTGGTAATTTTCTAGTCAGTATCCATATTTAGAACATCAGAATCCGAGTTAATATGAGCGAGATACAAAGCGAACAAGAATCAACGAAAAAGAAAAATATATAAATAGGGAGGTCGACCTAGAGGTCGACCATCCCAAGGCCTAGGTCGACCTGTAGGTCGCTCGCTTACGAATGGGAAGCGAAGAAAATTTTCTTCGTTCCTGTTGGTTCCAGCAAGCTTTTTACACGTTGTTTTGCATTCTTTTATTCAATTTGGTCCTTCCATGCTTCCATCCGATGGCTCCTATTCAGCCAATGATGTGATTGCATCCTATTCAATCACTAAATCCAATGGTCTGAGATCCACTTCTACCCCTATAAATAAAACCCTAGGCATAACACTTTTTCTCATTCTAGATTTTCTCCGCTTGGGTTCACCTTTTCAGGAAGGACCCAAAAAGGAATAATTTTCCAAAGAGGGAATCATTTTAAATAAAATATTTTATTACCCTCAAATGGATCCGGGAAGACCAAAAGGGAAGAGCTTAGGACCACAGGTGAGTGATTGTAATTATTTTTGATTTCTTTAATTTAAAAAATAATAGGGTTTCCAATAGTTGTAGTTTTACTACGATTTTTGGAATAACCTTTTTAGTAGTTTATTTACAGTTTTTAGAATTATTATCAGTCTATTTCTTTTAGCTATTATTTTCAGTTGATTTTAGTTTATTTCTGTTAATTATAGCTTTTCCATTTATTTATAGTTTATTTACAGTATTTTAATTTATTTACTGTTATTTATGTGTTATTTACATCTTTTTCCTATGCTTTGGATTTTCTTCTATTTTCAGTTTTCTTTTATTTCTCCTTCTTCTTCGCGTATGGATTAGAATAGATTAAACGCGAATTTGGATTAAATTATAAGAATGCTGAAATAATGGAAGATAAGATGTAAATTGTAAGGACTGTAATAAAAATGTTATTGGACTGAAATTGTGATGTAAATATTAGAATTAGACCGAGTTAAAGAGACTGGCCTAGTTATAACTAAGAATTATAACTAAAATGAGTAAAAGATGAAAAAAATCTTATTTTCACACTTAGACCTTGGGTTAAGTAATAAGCAGGATTATAACATAGGTTATAATAAGAAAACATAACAAAATGAGGCTTATTTTAAGACTTAAGATAAATTAATAAGCATAGATAGTAAGAATAATAATAAAGGCTTGTTTAAAATAATTTATCCAAGTTAATAAGCGAAGACGAAAGTAGGATCCATAACGACAACATTCCCCTTATGCTGTTTAGGGTAGATAAATAAAAAGTAGGATCCGTACCAGCAGCATTTCCTTATGCTGTTTAGGGCAGATAAGTGGACAATACTTAAAAGAAAAGATCTGTACCGGCAGCATTTTCCTTATGCTGTTTAGGGTAGATAAGTGGTCAATACTTAAAAGAAAAGATCCGTACCGACAGCATTTCTCTTATGCTGTTTAGGGTAGATAAGTGGTCACTGGTCAATACTTAAAAGGAAAGATCAATACCGGCATCATTTCCCTCGAGACACGCTTATGCTGTTTAAGGTAGATATGAGGTCAATAATTAAAAGACTAAATCATGGGGATTTGGACAAGGGACGCAACTAGATTTTGTTTGACAGGGACCAGTACCAACAACATTCCCTATTTTCTATGGACACAGTGTCTCACAATAGCTTGAAGTGAGACGAGGTCGCGCTTATGCTGTCTAGGGTAAATAAAGGTGAAAAGAGGGAGCAATAGATAGTGCAAACCGGTAGTGGCCGAGCGTGCGACATCAATTAGGGGAGATAAGTTGCTATTGAGTTCCAAGCGCATAGTATGTGTGTCATTCGTAGACACCATTGCCTTCTGTGTAGGGAGATATATAGCGTCTAGTCCGCAGTAGGTCTATGGAGTAGCAGGCCGATCAAAGGGTAGAATTAGATTCAGCCTAATTATAATATTAGGAATTCAGCCTAATCAAAGCAGCTATCAAGGACAAGTGCAAACAATCAAAGTTAATCAATTATATTTATTAAGTTAATTTGTATTCCTTCTCTCTATTTCCTTTGTTTCCTTTTATGTATTAGAACTATTGTAAAGTCTATTACTTTTACTTTGCTTAAGAATTCTGGTAATTACTATCATTCACTAGACTTTTAGTCTGACCCTGTAACGACCTGAAACTTTCAACCATTCGTATCCATATGTGTCAGAAATTGAATTGCTCAAGATATCAGATTGTTAATTTAAATTTGGCAAAACTCAGCATATACAGTAAATAAAATAATCACAGATCACAGACACAGATTAATATCAATAATGCAGCGGAAACAAAAGAATAGTAGTTCATGAAGCTACTATATATATATAACAGAGTTACACAAGATACAATAGAAGTCTCGAATACATGGATGTCTCAATACAATAGTCAAATACAAGATCTGAATACATCACTGGAATCAACTGAATAACTGATAGCAGAATCGATAGATAGTTGGATCTCCAAGAGAAGCTCCAACTCCAAAGGTGAGTCTCAAATGCTGTATCACTCAGTCTGACCCGAGCGTAAAGCAAAACACAAAACACTCGAGTCAGGATTAACATTCTTATATCAATAAATCCAACTCAAGTGAAATATCAACTGAAATACAAGTAACTCAAAGGATGTTTGGGATAACCATCCTCTAAGGATCCGTTAAACTATCTACTATGTAGTAATATACGCTATTATAACAATGTCTAATATAAAATAAACATACTTTTAAATAGAATTAAGGCTTTACATTTTCCACCTTAACAAGTAATAGTCCCAGTAGTCTATCCAGTATTAGCATACTCCTAAAATGGGAGCTACCCACGATACTCCACAGGCGGGGAGAAATCACAACTCGTAGTAAAGCTCGATATTGTAGGTGACATGGCACAACAAGGCAATGCCAGGGTAGATATACCAATTACGCATCCGGGTTGGTGGAAACGCATAGCAGCCACTACCGCCCACCTCGAAACACACTCCCAAATCAAAATCGTAGGATGGCCACCAAATCAATCACAAAGTAATAGAATGGTATCGAAGAAATGCGTCCGATCAGAGGTGATACCTCATTGGCCCGAGAATCGCTCCTGTTTTAGCCACCTTATGCCAACTCATGGGAGTTGGGTCCACGTATATACCTCAATAGGAATTGTCGCCACCATCCTACTTCATTCTTGAATCTCCACCGTGTACACAGTTGTCAAAGTGGTTTTCGGTATCGACAGAGAGTATGCCTATATATGATCCCTGTCTCTTTAACAACCAATCGTTATTATAACAGCGCGGTCATTTCAAAATAGTTTGTACTTCAAAACCATAATATCATTTTCAATTCAATAACCAAATCAGTACGGTATCATTTTCATTTCAAAAATATTCACTTCAAAAATCATAGTACTTTCCAAAGTTATATCGCTTTCGAAATCATAAGTCTTTTTAAAAATCCAAATACTTTGGAAATCACAGCTTTGAAATTATAGCATTTTGGAAATCATAACACTTTTGAAATTATAGCATTTTGGAAATCATAACACTTTCCTCTTAAACAGTTTAGATATTAAAATTTGTATATGTAATAAAATAGTTTATAAATGAAATAGTTATAAGTTAAAAATAGTTTATAAATAAAAATAGTTTATATAAATAGTTATAAGTTAAAATAATTTATAAATAAAAATAGTTTATATTGAAATGATTTATATTAAAATAGTTTATTTTAAAATAATTTATAAAGTAAAATGTCAATAGTTTTAATTATAATTTAAAATTACTTTATAAAATAAAATAGTTTCCTCAACTTCCACAAATCGATTCAAATCAATTCGAATTCCAAGTTCAAATTTAATCAAATCTAAATCATCAATTTCAATTCCAATTCAATTAACCATTTTCAAGTTACATCGATATCAAATACCGATTTGAATAATAAATAAACCATTTCAATTTCATTATTATTCACAGCTTCAAATATTCCACATTTCAAAACTAGATTCGATAATTTTATCTATGTACCAATTCACGTTTCTATTATTTAGTTTGAAATATTCACTTAATTAATCCAATATCATTTAAAACAAACCCCAAATTACAATAAACTAAATATTTCCTTCAATTTATTTAAACTTGAAATATTCATTTAAATCACTTTAAATCAAAAATCAAGTTATAAATCATATCTTTAGAATTTTAAATTTAATAAATTTCAAATCAAACTTATTTAAGTATAATTCTTAAATAAATATAATTTCAAATTTATCTTTCCAACCTGGATCATTATAAATTCTATATTTGAAAATATATACATTAAATAAATACTTAAACATATTATATATCAACTTTATTAAATCAACTTAAATAATCTTTAAAATCAATATTTATTAAAACCATATATTTCTTTTCAAAACCATAAAAATCATTTTCAAAATATTTATATATATAGACCAACGGTGTCTGTATATAATTTTCTACCCTATGGTCAGTTGATACAGATATTTATCATTTCAATTCATAATTTAAATATATACAGGTATATATCTTTTCAACCCGCAATCCCAAACTCAATTCAATGAAAATCGCTTGGGTTTATCATTTCAACCCATAACGATTTTCTCCTATTCTACAGATCGTTCGGGTATGTATCATTTCAACCCATAGTGAATTCTATATTAACAGGGAACTTGCAAAGTGATAACAGATATGATAAAAATATAACAACAGTAACATGCATATATCATCAGTATAAATAACAGATAATTGTGTTAGATGTCATAGGTGAACAGATACAGATAATGGCATATACATAACAATGTAAATAACTAGCAGTAGCATAATTCAATTGACGTTTCAATTGAAATCAAATTTAATAAATATAAATCATTAATCGTGAGTGATTGCTCACCTTTTGAGGCTAGTGATGAACGAGAATGAGATGAGTTACGAATCCAAGCATGAATTTCGAAGCAAGGCACGATGGACACGAGTTCGACGATCAAAGCTGATAAATAGGAATTGATAAAGCAAATCAAATCAGTTTTGATATAAACTGGAAATATACATACATTATTATTAATATATATTTATTTTTATATTACGCACATTTATTGAATATATAAGTATTTTAAATTCTATTATTCAAATTAAAAATACATATATTAATATCAACCTGTATACATAATATATTTAAAATCAATGCTTTATTGAAATCAATATATCTATATAACTTGACAGGTCATATTACTTAGGCCTCTATATATATACACCCATATATAATTACGTATATACTACTAATTTTTTTTATAGCCGTTGCTGTACTAAAGATTTATAAAGAAAAATGACATACATATGTCCATACTAATTATAAAGGTAACTACAAAAACTTTATATAGTGCAGACTACCAAACACTACATATGCAGACTCTACTATGCAATGTATACAACTACATATATATATATATATACATTTCAAAAGGCCACAGACTAAAATTAAATAACAGAATATATCTTAATAAAATAAAGCGTAATATAATATATATAAAACATTCACAAAACTATAAACTTACATGTATAACAAATATACTTATTTCTTCAAAACACACCATACTTTCATAATATAATTTTTTTTAAATGAAAGTAGTATATATATTCTCGGCCATGTCATATTCGACAGTAAGGGTCCATGCAACTTATACACTTTATAATATAAACTCTGATGAACAAATATACAAAATCCTACCCTTTTTATATATATACATATGTATACAACAAACTAATATAACATATATATTACCTGCAAATGGCAAAAGTAGAAGAGTAGGAAGTAAGGAATGTTGAAGCTTGCAGTCTGGGTTTGTTGTGCTAGCATAAGTGAGCTTGGATGTGGAGGAAGAATGGCTAGGGAAGTTTTCGACTGTGGGAAGGTCGGGCGGAGGTCAGGTGGTGGACGTGGGCGAATGGGTGGTCGGGTGTTGCGGGCTCTGCATGGGAAATGAACGGCACGGAGGAGTGATGGGGTGGCTTCAGGTGGAGGTTGTGGTAGTCTGGGGAGCACGGCTATGTCCGGGCGGAGGTGGCGAGAGGCCGAGATCTGGGTGCGTGGCGGAGATGCTAGAAGAGAGGGGAGGGACCGAAAGAATAAGGGGAGAGGAGAAATAAAAATAGGGAGTGGGTTTCAGGAGATTGAAGAGCTAGAGGATATACAGAAAAAACGAAATGGAAGGAAGAAAACGAAGTTATAAAGCTGGTGAAACTGAACCGCTTCAAAATGAATGCAACGTATACGTTTGATTTTCTAAATGATTATGGGATGTCAACGGTCATCTTGGATTAAGCTGAAAATTTAAAGTAATAAATATGAAGCATTGGTTATGGTAAAGTCACACATGAAATTCGGGAATAACAAAGGAAATGACCGTTCAAAAATAATTGAATGTAAACGTGCAACGAATGTAGAAATTTATATAATTTAAACCGGTGGAAATGAAAGCAACGAACCATCAATGCGTTAAAATGATGGAATAGAACAACTGATAATAAATGACAATGGCCGTTTATTTCAGCCATTTGAAATTTGAATGGACATCAAAAGTGATACTGATACAGAATCTTTTTCGCGGATTCTGCTGTGTACCGGACTTCAAAACACAGAATTGAACATCCCGTAGAGATCAGCACGACGAGACGATCAAAACGGTATACAGATATCAATGACAGGATCATCCGATCAAAAAGTCGATACGAACACTGATATACGTTGCTATTCCGTATGGAAAAATCCAAACGGAGCTAGAAACGTCCGAATCTCGCAAAACGGATTACGTAGTCTTATTCAGAGAGTTCAAAATAAATTTTCTCATGTTGACATACTTAGGTTTCAGAACACTTTTATTATTATCAATTTTTGACTGATATAAATTGTAATAAAATTACCCTAGAAAATAAACTTCCAAATTATCTGATGAAAATTTACCAGTTGCTATGTTAAAATAGATGCATTTCAAATATTAGATTTAAATTTCAAAATTTTATTGTTTAAAATTTCACAAAATTCCAATTAGCTACGTTATTAAAATAGTTAAAATCTACGGGTCGTTACAGACCTACTCCTCTATTTTTCCTTTTTCCCTCCATAGGCAATCAGGAGCAAGGATGGTAGATTGCAGATTCTTGGAGGTTTCTTTGGCAGAGATTATCTTATGTATTTCTCTTCTTTTATTTCAGTTTTCAATTCTTTCGTTGTACTAGCACTATTTGAGGGATAGTTTGTACTCTGATATTTATGAGACTGAGGTTTTTTTCAAACATATATTGGTATTTTGAGAAATGTGACGTATTTGGTTTTATAATTCGACATTATGAAGTTTGGCTTTTTAAAAGTTATTATTTTTAATTGTTTCCGCTGTTTTATCTATTTTTGTCTTGTGAATCTTAGTCTCTGCTAGTTTTAGTTATACCTACAATGCACCACACTTTTTAGTGTGCTCTTTTGGGTATACTAAGGGGTGTGGGGTATTTCATTTGGTATCAAAGCATAGGGTTACAAGATTCCTAAAAATTTGTTTTAAAAATAAAGTATTTTCCAAAATAACTTATTTTAAAAAGTATTTTTAGAAAAGAAACTCTTAGAAATAGTTTTTCATATATAATAGAGTTTTTATAAAAATCCCCTCAAAGTCCAGCTCAACCTTCTTTCGATTCTATCAAGCCTAAGTTTCCTTTTCTTTGCATAGTCTGGCTGACTGGTTCCATAGAGCTACGGTACCAGAGGTGCAAGGGCAAGTGCCCAATACAACACCGGTAGGTGGAAATCCCTTTAATCCACCTACGCCAGCTGATTTTTCTAAGCTATGCAAGGACTTCGCTAGCATAGTGGGCGGAACGTTTTCTGGCACGGAGGATTTCGAGGAGACACAAGCTAGGTTGGACGATATGGATCGAAGGTTTAGGTGGTTAGGTTTGTAGGATCGACAACGAAATCAACCTACATATTGGCAGCTGAAGGGAGAACTTAAAGAGGCTCATATAGGTTCTAAGAAGCAATGGTGGAAGGACAAGAGGAAAGAGGAAGGCCCTCCGAAGCAAATCAAGAAGGGAGCGAAGTGCCATAGTTATGGGATGATTGGTCATTATGCAAGAAACTGCAAAAAAGAAAAGATGAAGGGAAATTGTTATACTTGCGGACAGCCCGGTCACCTAAGTAGGAACTGTCCTCGGGGGACGGGGAGCGAGTGCACCAGCGGCGCAGATTCAGGAGTTAGACGCAACACCTTCCAGCAGCATTCCGGATAGAGGTAGGAAAGTCACCGTTGAAGGTTTGATTTCTATTTCTGATTCGGACTCTTTTCGATTTTCGAGCACCACACTCTTTTATCTCTAGTTCTCTAGTAGATTGCTTGCAATTAGACATCTCTTTAGTAGTAGACCCCATTGTTGTTTCAAACCCCATAGGTGGATCGGCACACTTGTCTATGGTTTGTAGGGGTTTGAAAATTTTTATCCTAGGTGTAGAATTTGACTGCGACGCCTATGTTTTGGGATTTTCATGGTATGGGATGATTTTGGGAATGGATTGGCTATCCACATATGGAGCTATATTAGATTGCGAGAGGAGATCCGTTAGACTAGAGACATGCAGCGGTAGGACTCTCGAGGTTTCTTGTGACCCACAAGGGTCAGTTTTGTTGAGCTTCCTTTATTCCCTCGATTCATCATCATCAGAGCTAGATTCGGTTCCTGTTGTTAGAGTTTTCCAGACGTCTTTGAGGAGGTTAAGGGACTACCCCCTAAGAGAGAGATTGACTTCAGGATTTATTTGACTGAGAATGCTAAGCCAGTAGCATTACCTGTGAGGCACATGACACCTAGGGAGAGGAAGGAATTGAGGAAGCAGATCTGTGAGCTTTTGGAGAAGGGCTTCATTAGAAGGAGCATATTAGAGCGGGGAGCGCCAGTCATCTTCGCTACTAAGGAGGATGGTTCCCTTCGACTTTGCATAGACTATAGAGAATTAAATAGGCTCACGAAGAAGAACCGTTATCTACTTCAAAGGATAGATGATCTTTTCGACCAGTTAGTTGGCCCTTCGGTATTCTCTTAACTTGATTTAGCCACTGATTTCATCAGCTTAGGGTCGCTGATGACAGCATTGATAAGACTGCATTTAGGACACTCGACGGATTCTTTGAGTGGTTGGTTATGCCTTTTGGGCTAACCAATGCCCAGCCTATTTTGTAGATTTGATGATCCGTGTTTTTAGAGATGTCCTAAATAAGTTCGTGGTGGTATTCATAGACGACATTTTGGTGTTTTCCAAGAGTATGGAGGAGCATGTTGTTCATCTAGAGGAGGTTCTTCATTAGTTGAAAGCGAAATTCTTGAAGTATCACTGTGGTGTAAGGAGGTGAGTTTCTTAGGCCATAGAGAAGGTCTACACATGGTAGGAGTTTGAAAAATGGTTTTGTACACTTAGGTTCGGATTATAGAAATCCAAAGAGTAGTAGGAAAAGATTGTAAATGTATAATAGATGTAGTTGATAAGAAAAGAAGAAAACCCATGTGTAGATAATTACAGATATTATAATTGTTTCATATAAATGGATTTATCAGTAATACCTCTGAATAAATATAAGCATATAAGAAGAATAGGAAGAAAAGACTTTAGTTTAGGTAGGGTACTCCTAAGGTAGTAAGAAGGAAAAGACACTTTATGTCTAGCACAATAAAAGGGAATGGTTGAAATTAGAAAGCTAATAATATAATTGATAGAATTGAAAATTTTCATTATCTTTTAGAAAATGAATATGGGGATTTCGAAAAATGGTATGAAATTTAAAATTGTTTTTATATGATATAAATTCTGTTAAAAGTGAGATTCTTTTTAAAGAATTATAACTTGCTAGTTTCTTGGTAGGAAAACAAAGATTTTAAAATATAAAGACCTAGAGTTTATTAAGTATCGAAAACGTAGATTACAGCAATTATTGTTGTAATAGATGTTTTCGTGAAAAATAAAGGGAACATAGACTATAACACTATTATTATAGTAAATGACTCCCAAAGGAAATATTTTTACATAGAATATGAGATTTATTTATTTTTGAATCCATGCACTAGTATTTTTGGGTTGTAGCAACTGTGTTTTACACAACATCCGTTCTAACCCAAATTAAAATGTATTTTAAAAGATAATTTCTAGGCATAGAAATAAGGTGATTTGTGAATACACTTATAAGTATAAGAAAATGTTTTTTAGTTATAGATATATTAAACAGTTTTGAAAATGAGTTTTTCTGAAAAGAAAAGTGTAAGTTAGATATTAGAAGATGTCTATCGTAAGAAAATATAATTTAAACATACTTTAATCTATTGAGATGAAAAGAACAACGGTATAATTTTCTATGAAACCAATAAAAATGTTTTATGCAAGTTACAAGGAATACATGAAAGAGATGTACAAGGTATGAGAAGTAACATATTTTGTATAGCCTATTTCGAAAAGTATAAAATAAGTTCCTTGTAATTTCACATAAACATGAAGTCATCTTTTAAAAGGTTCATAGAAGATTTTAGCGTTAATAATTTCTCATAAGAGAAAGTAGTTCCAATACATTAAGGTATGAGACCGTTAGGTGTAATAAGAAGATGTTTTGGAAAACACATAAGGATATTTTAAAGATATTTTTTTAAAAAATGGTTTGGTGAAAAAGTAAATAAGTTTTTAGAAGCGAAAAACTTTGCAACAAGTTAAATTTAAAGATCCCAATTTTTAGAAAGTTGTAAAGGTCTTTAAAAGTGATAGAGTAATAAGTTTGGAATTTAATAGAAATTTGAAAACAACACTTTTAAAGGAAAAAGTTTTGGGATTTGATGTTTTAAAAAATTTAGAAGCTTTAGTTTTGAAATAAAACGATAAATACCAACCAAACTTTTAAGTGTGGAGTAGATAGGAACCATTTCCTAGGTGTGACGGAAAAAGTGTAAGGCTATAAAGGAGATAGCAGTAATTACTTTTAGAAGTAATAAATAGAGTTTCCATAGAATGTATAGGACACTAGTGAGAACCTAGGAATGTTGATTCATGTGAGCAGACTAAAATAGTAAAGTGAAATTAGTAAGATAATAAGACATACATGGTTGAGGACGTGTTTTTTTATTTTGGAGAAACATGGGGGAAGCATCTTCCTTTAGTGGAATTCTCACATGATAGTAGTTTTCAAGCTAGCATTAGAGTGACACTTTTCGAAGCTCTTCATGGAAGACCGCGCAAGTCGCCTTCGTGTTGGATAGAGTCTACAGAGGTGTGGGAAATACGGATTACGGATCTTAAGGCTGGAATAACACTAGAGGGGGGGGTGAATAGTGTATTGTGGATTTTCTAAATCTTTTGAAACTTATGTAAATTTAATCACCAACAAATGCAATTCATAGACACAGATATAATCACAGAATCAGACACAGATGCAAATAATAAATAAAAGCAGTAAAGGAAAGAACACACCAGGATTTTATACTGGTTCGGAGTTACCCTACATCCAGTCCCGCACAAACGTACGGATTTCTTATCAAAAATATTCTCCCAGATTACACCCTCGATTTCAAGGCCACGAGGTACACCCTCCTGTATTCGAGTCTGGGGCAAACTCTCTTGATTTACCAGGCCACAAGATCACCTAATCGATTTCCGGGGCAACAATCACACCCGGTTGATTTCAAGGCTCAACCGCACCTTTTACTCAACATTTTGATTTACAAATAATCCTATAACTCTGAATAGCACTCAGATCTTATAGAGGGAGTGGCTGAGAATCAAACAAGAGATAATCAAGTTTGATTCACTTGGTATTTCGGTAGAGTATAGTTTGGGATTCTTTAAAATAAATGTAGAAGATGAAGAGAAGAGAAAACAAGTGAAATCTAATTAAAAATTCGTTTAGAACTACTGGTATTTATAGGAAATCAACAGCCATATCTATTCGTGAAAGGATTCGACGAATAGACACTTCTTTTGAAAATTTGAATTTTGAATTTTGAGTTTAACGGACACCATGTCGACATGGGGGGTTGAGGGATGTCGACATGCTCTAGGCAAAATTGATGATTTTGATTTTCTTATTAAAATTGATTTCTATCATTTGTCAAAACGATTTCTAAACTTTGTAAATATATTTGAATATAGTTTAAACATATAAAAGAGTTTAGAAAGTAATTTTTAATATATATAATCTTAATCTATAAAGTGATTTAAAATCTGAGTATATAAATATTTTAAAGGTAAATATTTAAAACAAGAGATGATTTAAAAACAAGGACAATTTTGAAATCAAATATTAAAAATGATAAAAATAGTTTTGAGGCCAAAATATTTCAATCAAGAGAGATGTCTTTTTGAAAAGAAAGTTTTGAAAACATTTAAAAAACAAGAGATATATTTTTGAAAAACATTTTCATAAAATTAGTGGATATCAAAATAGGACCACTATATGTTCCACTAGATATTATCGTGGGTTCCATCCCTTTAATAGGCTCGAAGTGGATTCCATTCCACGAATAAATTTCGAATAAAGATGTAAGTGCTTTCAAGAAGTTTTAACATAATTCTAGACTAACTACATTATCTTGTACTGTTTGAAATCTTGAACTCTTGATAACTTGATTTCTTGATACTCATGAGTCTTCAATCTTGATATCTTCAATCTTTAAATTCATCAGTCTTGTATCTCTATATTGTACAGTCTTTATTCTTGGTACCTGCATGTTTATATCCTACATATACATATATATATATATATATATATCTAAACTATAATGTTAGTATTTATATTTTATAACAAGTCCTAATGTTGTTGTCGTTAAAACCATCCATCTCAAGGACTAACAATCTCCTCCTTTTTGATGATGACAACCTATGTTTATAAAATATACTTCTCCTTCTCAATAACTCCCCTTAAAACTAATAACTCCCCCTAAAACTAATAACTCCCCCTTAATCTAAGCCTAACTACTCTGACTACTCTATTTTATATTTCTCCCCCTTTTTCATCAATAAAAACCAATCCTAAACTAATATAACTCCCCCTTAGTCATATATTGGAGTACCTATGACAAATTAAAATGGAGTGTGTGTGTGTGTGTATAATAACATGAGTTAATTAATGAAAACATAACCAATATGATAGATTAAATCCAATAAACATATACTATGTTTCATATAATTTTATACATTCCATTCAAATCAAATCAATTCTAATCAAAGCAAATCAAATCAAACAATTTAAATCAAATCAAACAATTCATAAACAGGCAATTCAAACCATAAGGAGATCAAATAATTTTAGGAACTTCAACCCATCCTTCTTCTCCAAAGATAGGATCCTTTTTAATATCTTCCTAATCTTCATTATCTTGAATTAAAGTTCCTTCAGGATTTGCATTGAGATCATCTTTGTTTAGGGCAGAAATCATCCAACGGAGGGCATCGAAATGCTTGTCTTGTTCTTTTATCATCTGCATTTGACTTAGTTCTAAGTGCCTTTGATTGCGGAGAACAAAAGTAAGTATATTCTTGAATGAATTGAGAGTTTCTTTAAGATTTTCACTTAGAGTTTGAAAAGAGGAAGCCATTTTTGATAAGTAGTTAAAAGATATAAATAGAGATAAGTAATGAAGAGATTACAAATTTCTGGAAGAAACAGGTATTTAAATAGGCAGAAATTCATTTAAAATGAATAGACATGAGTTAGTTATTTTAATTTCAAAATAAAAATAAAACCAAATCAGACAGCTATATGTCGACATAGTGGGTTGGGGTATGTCGACATGGGTATGTTAATCTACGTGTCTTCTTTGTTTTGTGAATAAGTATGTATATATATATAAACTTATATACTATACTAACATTTATTCCAGAGACACGATAAGGTAGAACAACATAAGATAGATAAATGAGTTAATACAAGAGATACTTCATAACATGATAAAAGAGCAATACAAGTTCATACAAAATAAACTAGTACATCACATCCTAGTTTTTAGAATGTGCTAGAGGATGAGGAGAATGATGATAAGCCAAGTTTCTGACCAACTTTAGCAAAGAAATTGTTCATATTAGTGGTCATTTTATCCAATTTTTTACCAACCGATCTTATGAAAATCCGTTGATTTTATACTATGATCTTTTGATTTTTGAGGAGTGTTTTGTTGGAAGGATTGTTAGGATATTCAATACTTTCCAAGGAGGTATCTTCATTTTCTTCTTCAATTTCCATTTCCTCCCATTCTTCTTCTTCTTCCTCATTTTCTTCCTCCATCATTTCATGTGCCAACCTTTCATCCTTTTTGGCAAGAGATTCATATTGTTGAAATATGAAAGGAATTTTCATAAGAGAAATATTGGCATGATTAAACACTTTTCTTGAAATAAATTCTTCCCTTTTGTAATCAACACCAAAATAATTAAAAATCCAAGTGAGATAGATTCCATGATAAAAAGTATTCTCACCCATTTCCAAATTTTTAGGACGAAGTTCATCCATAATCACTTGCGCCCAATTAATGTCATAATGACCAAAAATGGAAAAAAGAGCTTTACAAACTTTTAAAGTTGGGTTATTGAAATTTCCTGATCTAGGAGTGATAGTATGTTGCAAAAGAAGATTAACAATATGTGCTTTCGGATGAAAGTTACGATTTTTAAATTCAAAGTTGTCATCTCCTTCGAAAATGTGATGAAATGTCTCACGATCATGTTCATCAATATTAAAAGTAGAAAGATCCATTTCCGAATTCTTTCAATTGAGAATGTTGCCCAAAATTTCACAATTTAAAAAAAATTTAGTGCCTTTAACACTACTCCAAATTTCATTTTCATTTCCTTCATGAAAACCACGATTCAAATTTGCATAAAACATTTTAACAAGATTTGGATAACAAACAAAATCATTTTCAGAATTGTCAAAAAGACTAAGAATATGGTTCTCTTCAAGAAGAGTATTGATTTCATATGTAGAGAAATCGCTAAAGATAGCAAACTTTCCTGTATGAACTTTTCCGTAATTAGCATAGCTTATATAAGTCTTGATTGCTTCTGGATCATTATAGAGATACTCTTTGATGGTTTTAGACAGCCTCATTGTGGATGGAGTGCTTGAAGAAGCCATTTTTGAAGAGAGTAGAAAGTTTGAAAGAGTGAAAGAGAGTTTGAAGTTTAAAATGAAAGTGAAAAGATATGATAAGATAAGGGAAATAAATAGATATTCAATAGTCATGTTCTCTGGTCAAGAGGTACCTTTCCAGAACATTGGAGTTGGTGAAAAGGTGGAGGGAAGTTCAAAGATTTAAATTCAAATTTGAATTTCAAATTTCTGACAGGGATGTCGACATCATGGGTAGGACCATGTCGACATGGGTCAGAGAATTCATGTGACTTATATTTCCCTATATACTTTAATCTCTATATATTTCTATATTATTTTTAACGTCTATATATTTTCTGGAATAATATATAATATAATAATATTACTTTAATAAAATAAAATTATAATATTAAAAAATAAAAATAAACATAATAAAAAATTAAAATTCAAACAAAAACAATCAATCAATTTTAAGAAAATAATTTCAACCAGTATATTGTAAACGTGTACCTTTTTCTAGACTCGTATTTCTGAGATCATCGAAATCATGAATAGCCGTAAAGCACATATTTGAATTTTCTATCTTTTGATCATCATCGCTTGAGGATGAGTCTGAGTCTGAATCGTCTAGTGTAGCAGTATATGCTCTCTTCCTTTTCTTTGCATAATCATTGCTTGCAGGAAACTTTTGCTTATCAGGGTGCGGACAGTCTCTTTTGAGATGACCTGGTTCGTCACAGTTGTAACATTTGACGTGGTTTGGTACTTCATTATGATTTCCAGAATTCCTATGATCATTCTTTTTGAAGTGGTTTATCTTTCTGTATTTTAGAAACTTCAAAAATTCCTTGTCATGAAGGCTATTTCTTCATCATCATCACTTCCCGATTCTGATCCATTTGTTAATGCATTGAATGCAATTGACTTCTTTTCGAATGCCTTGCTATCTCTTCTCTCTTGCATTTGTACTTCAAGCGACATTAAATTTCCAATCAATTCTTCAATCTTTAAAGTACCGATATCATTTGCTTCTTCAATTGCAAGAGTTTTCTGATGCCATTCCGGAGTAAGAGAATTTAGTATTTTTCTGACTTGATCTTCTTCAGAAAAACTTTTTCCCAATGATATTAGAGAATGCACAATATCCTGAAATCTACTATACATATCTGAAATGGACTCATTAGAATTCATTTTGAATAATTGAAACTGATTCGTGAGTATGGATGTTTTGGTCTGTTTGACTTTGCTTGTTCCTTCATGAGTAACTTGCAAAGTTTTCCAGATATCATATGTAGACTTACAAACAAATACTCTATTGAATTCATTTCTATCAAGTGAACAAAATAAAATATTCATTGCTTTGGAATTATTTGTGCAATAGTCTTTTGCTCAGCAGTCCACTGTGCAAAATTAATTGTAGGTTTAGAATATTCAGTCTATGTGATATTCCAAGTATCTAATCTTATTGACTGTAAAGATATTTTCATTCTACATGCCCAATATGCATAGTTACTGCCATTAAAAAGTGGTGGTATGGAAGTAGACTGACCCTCTACAAATGAACTAGTGATAGTGTTAACAGAACTAGTGTTGGTAGCCATTTTTTAAAAACTTTTCAAAATTCAGATTATGAAAACTTTGAAAACCTTGCTCTGATACAAAATGTGAGAAATGCAGATTACGAATCTTAAGGCTGGAATAACACTAGAGGGGGTGAATAGTGTTTTGTGGATTTTCTAAATCTTTTGAAACTTATGTAAATTTAATCACCAGCAAATGCAATTCATAGACACAGATATAATCACAGAATCAGACACAGATGCAAATAATAAATAAAAGTAGTAAAGGAAAGAACACACCAGGATTTTATACTGGTTCGGAGTTACCTTACATTCAATCACGCACAAACGTACAGATTTCTTATCAAAAATAATCTCCCGGATTACACCCTCGATTTCAAGGCCACGAGGTACACCCTCCTGTATTCGAGTCCGGGGCAAACTCTCTTGATTTACCAAGCCACAAGATCACCTAATCGATTTCCGGGGCAACAATCACACCCAATTGATTTCAAGGCTCAGCCACACCTTTTACTCAACAATTTGATTTACAAATAATCCTAAAACTCTGAATAACACTGAGATCTTATGGAGGGAGTGGCAGAGAATCAAACAAGAGATAATCAAGTTTGATTCACTTGGTATTTCGGGAGAGTATAGTCTGGGATTCTTTAGAATAAATGTGGAAGATGAAGAGAAGAGAAAACAAGTGAAATCTAATTAAAAATTCGTTTAGAACTACTGGTATTTATAGGAATTCAACAGCCATATCTATTCGTGAAAGGATACGACGAATAGACACTTCTTTTAAAAATTTGAATTTTGAATTTAACTGACACCATGTTAACATGGGGGGTTGAGGGATGTCGACATGCTCTAGGCAAAATTGATGATTTTGATTTTCTTATTAAAATTGATATCTATAATTTGTCAAAACGATTTCTAAACTTTGTAAATATATTTGAATATAGTTTAAACATATAAAAGAGTTTAGAAAGTAATTTTTAATATATATAATCTTAATCTATAAAGTGATTAAAATCTGAGTATATAAATATTTTAAAGCTAAATATTTAAAACAAGAGATGATTTAAAAACAAGGACAATTTTGAAATCAAATACTAAAAATGATAAAAATAGTTTTGAGGCTAAAATATTTCAATCAAGAGAGATGTCTTTTTGAAAAGAAAGTTTTGAAAACATTTAAAAAACAAGAGATATATTTTTGAAAAACATTTTTATAAAATTAGTGGATATCAAAATAGGACCACTATATGTTCCACTAGATATTGTCGTGGGTTCCATCCCACTAGGGTTCCATCCCTTTAACAGGCTCGAAGTGGATTCCATTCCACGAATAAATTTCGAATAAAGATGTAAATGCTTTCAAGAAGTTTTAACATAATTCTAGACTAACTACATTATCTTGTACTATTTGAAATCTTGAACTCTTGATAACTTGATTTCTTGATACTCATGAGTCTTCAATCTTGATATCTTCAATCTTTAAATTCATCAGTCTTGTATCTCTATATTGTACAGTCTTCATTCTTGGTACCTGCATGTTTATATCCTGCATATACATATATATCTAAACTGTAATGTTAGTATTTATATTTTATAACAAGTCCTAAGTTTGTTGTCATCAAAACCATCCTTCCCAAGGACAAACAAGAGGGATTGCCTTGGTTCCGACATAGTTAGGAGACTTCAGAGAAGATTAGTTCAGTTAGGAGAAAATTCGTATCTTATATCTGCATTTCTTTGATAGTATGTTTTAGAAATCCCTATTTTCATCTTTAGTTTTGAATAGGTTCTTTCCTATATTATCCTTTGGGAGGGTAGAACTTAGGATCTAACATATGGATGGTAAGATTTAATGTAAACATGTTATTAGAACATGTTATGTATGGTGGATGCTAGTGGTTGCAAGTGTTTGCTAGTGAATGCTAATGGACGCATATACTTACACTAGGCACTTTTATCTCTTATGGATCGGCCTAACTAGGACACTAGAGCATATGCATATGGATGTGTGCACATTTTTTTTCATGGTTGCTATAAATGGATGTTTAACACATGATTATTGCATTTGGATGATGGTTGTAGCACGCATATAGAACTATTAGTTATCATTAGGGAACTTTGCATTCATTTGGATGGAACGGATATGATTGCATAAAAGGAGGTCAACTGAATCAGTGGACCGCCTAATCTTTTGCATTAGTTAGAGACATTGACACTACACTAATTGCATAAGTATCATAAATTGCATTAGAAAAACTTAAGGACAATGGATGAATAGTTGATGATTGAGTAGTTGGTTATAGGTATTGGATGAAAACATTTAGTTCATTCTTTTATCCTTAGAGATTTCGGGGATGAAATCCCTTAAGGAGGTGAGAATGTAACAACCCGAAATTTAAGCTATAATAATTAATTAACGAATTAATCAAATGATAAAATAAATTTGTGAAATTATAAGAATTGGGCCACGGAAGTTGCACTATTGTGTCCGTGGTAATTTTATGGTCAGTTTCCATATATAGAACGTCAAAATCCGAGTTAATATGAGCGAGATACAAAGCAAACAAGAATCAATGAAAAAGAAAGAAAGAAATAAATAAATAGGGAGGTCGACCATCTTATGGCCTAGGTCAACCGGCCAGTCGACCTGGCTTCAAGGGCGGTCGACCTATGTAGGTCTACCCGCCTACGAATGGGAAGCGAAGAAAATCTTCTTCGTTCTTGTTGGTTCCAGCAAGCTTTTTCCACGTTGTTTTGCATTCTTTTATTCAATCTGGTCCTTCCATTCTTTCATCCGATGGCTCCTATTCAGCCTATGACGTGGTTGCATCCTATTCAATCCCTAAATCCAACGGTCTGAGATCCACTTCTACCCTTATAAAGAAGACCCTAGGCCTAACACTTTTTCTCATTCTAGATTTTCTCCACTTGGGTTCACCTTTTTAGGAAGGACCCAAAAAGGAATAATTTTCCAAGAAGGCAATCTTTTTAAATAAAATATTTTAATACCCTCAAGTGGATCCGGGAAGACCAAAAGGAAAGAGCTTAGGACCATAGGTGAGTGATTTTAATTATTTTAGATTTCTTTAAGTAATTTAAAATAATAGGGTTTCCAATAGTTGTAGTTTTACTACGATTTTTGAAATAACCTTTTTAGTAGTTTATTTATAGTTTTTAGAATTATTTTCAGTCCATTTTGTTTTAGCTATTCTTTTCTGTTGATTTTAGTTTATTTCTGTTAATTATAGCTTTTCCATTTATTTACAGTTTATTTACAGTATTTTAATTTATTTACTATTATTTATGCGTTATTTACATCTTTTTCCTACGCTTTGGATTTTCTTCTATTATCAGTTTTCTTTTATTTCTCCTTCTTCTTAGCGTATGGATTAGAATAGATTAAACGCAAATTTGGATTAAATTATAAGAATACTGAAATAACGGAAGATAAGATGTAAATTGTAAGGACTATAATAAAATGGAATTGGACTGAAATTGTGATGTAAATAATAGAATTAGACCGAGTTAAAGAGAATGGTCTAGTTATAACTTAGAATTATAACTAAAATGAGTAAAAGATTAAAGAACCTTATTTTCACACTTAGACCATGGGTTAAGTAGTAAGCAGGATTATAAGATAGGTTATAATAAGAAAACAGAACAAAATGAGGCTTATTTTAAGACTTAGGATAAATTAATAAGCATAGATAGTAAGAATAATAATAAAGGCTTGTTTAAAATAATTTATCCAAGTTAATAAGCAGAGATGAAAGTAGGATCTGTACCGATGGCATTCCTCTTATGCTATTTAGGGTAGATAAGTGGTCGATAAATAAAAAGTAGGATCCGTACCAGCAGCATTTCCTTATGTTGTTTAGGGTAGATAAGTGATCAATACTTAAAGAAAAGATCCATACCGGTAGCATTTTCCTTATGCTGTTTAGGGTAGATAAGTGGTTGTTATCCCGCCTTTTGGCAAGGCCGTAATACCAAGGAACTGATTGAAAACCAATGACGGTTCGTCTTGGAGATCGGTTATGCACAGGCTCACTATGGATATCGACGAATTTTATCCAAGTCCAGATCAAGTTACAATTGATATGACACGACAAGTGAAGCCATGAAAGTCAACACTCCATATTTCAAGTCAATTAGAGTTCATATGCTCAAGTTATGATCGATGCAAATTAAAGGAAGTAACCACAATTCGTATCAATCAGAAGAGTATGCCTTGTTCGAATCGATCGGCCATTCTCCTATTCGCATCGATAAGCTAATCTCCTATTCATATCAATCAATTACTCTCTTCGTATCCAGTAGATAGCCCTTGTTCGTATCCTTCAAGTCCAGTTGTTCGAATCCATCAAGTTCCAGTGGTTCGTATCCATCAGCAACCCTCTGTTCGTATCCATCAGACGACCGCTATTTCGTATCCATCGTGGGACCTCTGTTCGTATCCATCGAGCATTGCACTATTCATATCCATCACAATATTGCTTGTTCGTATCCATCAAGTCGAAGTTACTTTGATTGATACGAACAAGGGCTACCTTCATCGATGCGAACAGAGCCACCATCATCGATACGACCAAGCCATCTCCATCGATTCGAACAGGCATGCTACAGATCGATACGAAAAAGCATGCTGTTGATCGACTCGAACTGGGCAACGGCCTTCGATACGAACGAGGCGAAGTTCAAGGACGACTCGGTCAACTCAGCGAAGAAGGTGGATCGATCCGAGGAGTGCTCGCCACGTCACCACCTGATCACACGCAACCATCGATTCGAAATGATCGATTCGAACAAAACAGCCTGCCGAGTAACTCCAATTCGAATCGATCATAACTCGAGATCCACGAGTCCAAATGCTATGAAATTTTTCACAGAAGCTTACGTATGTGCTAAAGAATGTTCACACCAAGTTTCGACTCCATTGAACGAAATCTTGATCGATACGAAATTCGTTTGTATCGATCACGGATCGAGCCGAAACTTCACGGGCTTGGTCGCTTGGGCCCACTCACGTGCCAGAAGAAGTCTTCCGAGATCTGAGCGAAATATCAGCCTCCTACACCTATAAATAGACCCCCAGGGCCTACAGAAAAAGGATCTTTTGACGCTCCAACGCCCAAACTCTGCCGGATTCAACTCCATACTCCATTACTGCTGTTGTACTCGAATTTCATAGCATTTATTTGCTGTAATCCACTGCAATCAATTGTAATCATCAAAGAAACATCAATAAAGTGATCGATTTCATAGTGGACGTAGGCAATACACCGAACCACTCTAAATTCTTGTGTTTCTATGTGTTTTTATTATTTTCATATCTGTTTTTGGAGTTTTTGTTAGATAATCCCCTTTTTCCATTTGATTTCTTCATTTTATCTCTTCAAAAACTTCCGAAGAGTGTTGTGCCCAATTTTGGTACAAACACTTTGGTGCTTTCACTGAGAAAAAACCTAATTTTTCTCCTGCTCTTTGGATCTGCTATCAATACCGGATTGCATAAATCCAAGAAGAAGATCCAGATCTCAAGCCTTGAAGCCCTTCCATCCTATTCAGATTTGCAACAAATCTAGGAAAGGACTTCGTCAATTCATCATGGTGAGTACACGAACTGCCTCTACAGCTGCTAATCAAGAAGGACGGGACAGACAGAATCCCGTGCAATTGCCTCCATCCAACCAAGATGCCGTCGGACCTTCAGATCCATCAGGCCCGGTCACCAGACAAGAATTCCAAATGCTGCTTCAAGAGTTGACCCAGAGTCGGCAACAACTTACTGAACAATTGCGCGCCAACACAGAGTTGACCAACCAGTTGAATCGCCAAAGGCGTAGAAGATCCAGAAGAGATTAAGCTTCTTACTCTTCCACCGAGAGTTCAGCCTCATCTGATGATAATCACCGATCCACACGCCCACGGCTGGATGTAAGCTACACCCAGGCCACAGGACACCAACCTGCCTTGAAATCTTGGACAACCAAGGACTGGACCATCCACCAGTCATCATACCAGACTTTCATCCCGAGGGGGTGCCGCTCCCTACCATGTCACAGACAACCTAGCTACTACCACCACTATCGAACAAGGAGTTGATGCTAGAAATCAAGCTGACCCGCCTCGTCACCGATGAGAAACCACTCCAGAACCTTATGTCCCTGAAGACTTTGAACCAAGGAGGCGAGGTACGGACCGTCGACCGCGTCCGGCCTAGACTCGCGCTGTGGAACCCGACCACACCTTGGCACAGCATGCTCCGAATATCCAGATGTCGGATATACCGACGATGATTCGTTAGATGATCCGTGAAAGTCAGGATCTCACTAATGACGACTGGGGGATTTCCCGGAGTCATACCCCTTTCACTGATGACATATTATATGATGAACCACCTCGGCGCTTCAGGATGCCAACTTTGCCAGTCTATAAAGGAAATTCTGATCTCAATCAACACATCTTGAAGTATGAATGGCTAATGAATGCTACGAGAGCTGATGATGTAGTCAAATGTCGTAGTTTCCCCATTTCCCTAGGGGGCATTGCAACTATGTGGTTTACTCGTTTGCCACCATGATCCATCTCTAATTTCGACCAAATGGCCACCAAGTTTGTTGAACAATTCTATATGCACGTAGCGAGTTCTAAAGATGTTAATACTATGTCTAGTGTCACTCAAGCTCCCGGAGAGACACTCAGATGTTACTTGGAGCGATTTCATGCTGCGTGTGCAGAAATAAGCAATCCCATTGATAACTCTATCCTCATGGCATTGACTAAGGGGATTGACCCTGATTCCGAGTTCGGAAATTAGTTAGCTAGGAAGCCGCCTACGTCATTAGACCGTTTCTATTCCAAGGCAGCCCAATTCTTGAGAAGGGAGGATGCGAGACAGTCTAGGAAGCAGGATGACGCATGTCCCAGCATGGAAGGAATTTAGAGTAACATCGCAGTTAAACAATCCGGGGAGAGTTCCGAGAAAGTTCAGTTGAATATTCAGAATAAACAGAATCAGCAGAGGGATAGTGGAAATCAAGGTAAAAAGCGAGATCAAAGTCGTGGTCCACAATGTAGAGCTCCCATGTTCGACAATTATACTCCATTGAATACGTCGTTGGAAAATGTTTATTTGCATACCTGTAATACCATGCAATACAAGAAACTTGCCCCGAAGCCATCAACGGAAAGACAAGTCCAAATGGGGAAGTTTTGCAGATTCCATGAAAGTTATGGCCATAATACAAATGAGTGTCGTCATTTGCAAGATCTCATTGAAAAGCTGATACGTGAGAAAAAGTTGAATCAGTATGTGCGGGCGCCGCGGTCAGGAGGTGCAGGCCCATCAAATCAGAATCGTGCACCAAATCAAGAAAGGCAGGAGGAACCCGCTCGAACTGGCGGGAGGTTGGTTATTAATACAATAAGTGGTGGTCCTCATCCAATAGACCGAAGCTGGAAGGAAATGGAGTCGTATGCCAGCTCTATCAGGCATACGGACTTCGAGTGTTATAGTAGTTTTGATGAAGGGGCCCTGGCCAAACAACAGAAGACGATGACAGATGACATCGTATTCAGAAACAGAGATGCTGATAAAGTCGAAGCCCCCACTATCGATCCACTGGTCATCTCAGCTCAAGTAGGTCCTGCTTGGATGAAGAGGATCTTAGTTGAAAGTGGAAGCTATGTGAATATTTTGTTTAAACGAGCTTACGACCAAATGAAAATGGAAGCCAAAGATTTAAAGCCTTTCCAATCTCGAATCCATGGTTTCAATGGGAGTGCTACAATACCTACTGGAGTAGTATAAATACCAGTGGAGTTGGGAGTTGGAGAACGCCGGAGAGTCCGGATGTTACAGTTCGTTGTGTTGGACATAGACTCCCCTTATAATGCTTTCTTGGGCCGACTGGCCCTCGCTGAATTCAGGGTAGCCATTGCCCCGTGGTGTTTGACTTTAAAGTTTCCCACTGATCGTGGAGTGGGAATCATTCAAGGAGATCAGGCTGCTGGGAGAGCCTGTTTTGTTGCCGAGCTGCGGGAGGCGCAACGAAAGGAGAAAGGAAAGGGCGTAGAGGAATCTCTCTACGTCCGTTTTGCTGATAATTGACAATTAGCTCCTGGGCCTAGGCCCGGGCACCCCAGCCAATTCCAAAGGGATCTTGACCCAAGAGAAACTGAAGACGAAGGAGAATCTAAAGAAAGTCAAGCATCCCCGACCGAACTGACGATCGATGTCCCAATTGACAATGATGATGATTCGAAGATGATAAAGATTGGGTCTCAGCTAAGCCAGCAAACTCAAGAGGAATTGGCGAGTTTCTACGGGCGAATCTTGATGTATTCGCCTGGACGCATTCTGACATGTGTGGGATCTCGCCAGACATCGCGAGCCACACCTTGAAAATTGACCCGCGGCATGTCCCGGTCAAACAGAAAAGGTGTGGTATGGATCCAGAGAGATCTGCCACCCTTAAAGAAGAGGTAGAGAAGCTTAAGACGAATGGGTTTATACGAGATGCGCTATATCCCGAATGGGTGTCGAATCCCGTGCTTGTCCGAAAATCAAACGGAAAATGGAGAACATGTGTAGATTACTCTGATTTGAATAAAGCATGTCCTAAAGATAGTTTCCCACTTCCCAGAATTGATCTGCTCGTAGACTCAACAGCTGGACATGAACTCTTATCCTTCATGGATGCGTACTCTGGCTACAATCAGATACCAATGCATTTACCTGATCAAGAACATACCAGCTTTGTAACCAATCTGGGACTTTATTATTACAAAGTTATGCCATTCGGACTCAAGAATGCCGAGGCTACTTACCAACGATTGGTCAATCGAATGTTTGCCAATTAAAACGGGAAAACCATGGAAGTATATGTAGACGACATGCTTGTGAAGTCACAATTTTCCATTGGCCATATTAAAGACCTGGAAACTATGTTCAACATACTTCGAGGATACAGAATGAAACTAAACCCACTGAAATGTCATTTTGGAGTTGCATCCGGAAAATTCCTTGGGTTTATCGTCAATGCTAGAGGGATCGAAGCTAATCCTGAAAAGATATGGGCTATCAGAAATCTTGAAACTCCAAAAACTATAAACCAAGTTCAGAGTCTCAATGGGAAAGTAGCAGCACTGAGCAGGTTCATCTCAAAGTCCACTGACAAATGCATTCCCTTCTTCGATTTGATCCGAAAAGGAAAACGAAACTTTGAGTGGACCACGGAGTGTGAGGGCGCTTTCCAAGCACTAATTCAGCATCTATCCACACCACCTAACCTATCAAAGCCTATTGATCATGAGAAGTTGTACGTTTACTTGGCGATATCAGAAAACGCTATCAGCGCTGCATTAATTCGAGAAGAAGACAGGATACAGAAGCCAGTATACTACATCAGCAAACGATTGACTGGAGCTGAGAGGAATTATCCGAAACTAGATAAGTTGGCTTATTGCCTTGTTATTGCATCAAGGAAACTCCGTCCATATTTCCAGGCACATCCTATTATTGTTTACACCGACCAGCCGTTACGACAGGTCCTTAGGCGGCCTGAGACGTCTGGTAGGTTACTCAAGTGGAACATCGAACTGAGCCAGTTTGATATTGCTTATACTCCAAGACGAGCCATTCAAGGACAAGTCCTAGCCGATTTCATAGCTAAATTTACCATTCCAGAGGACTTGCCCGAAACCAGTGAATCTCCCGAATACGTCTGGAAGCTGTACACTGATCGTGCATCAAACGACCAGTGTTCGGGCGCTGGAGTTGTACTCGAAACCCCCGAAGGCCGATCTATATTTTATGCCTTAAAGTTCGATTTTCATGCAACCAATAATGAAGCTGAATATGAAGCCCTCTTAGCTGGATTGAAATTTGCCAAAGATTTGAGAATTATCGCTGTGGAAATTTATTGTGATTCATAATTAGTTGTGTGTCAAGTTCGGGGAGAATATTAAGCGAGAGATCGAAGGCTGACTGCTTACTTAGCTCGAGTTCAGGAAAATACTAAATCAGTTTGATTATTATGCCATTTATTGTATACCTTGAGAACGCAATTAGAAAGCCGATTCATTGGCGAAGTTAGCCAGCACACGTGAAGCTCAAAAAATGGGGCTCGTTCCCGTAGAGACGTTACCTTCCCCAAGTGTTAACCGGGCAGAAGCAGATTGGGTATGCGAAATCGTTCCCGATCAGGAGTCATGGATGACTCCGTTCAGAAATTACCTTGAGCACGGAACCCTGCCGGAGCGCAAGAGTGAAAAAAGACAAGTCCTTCGGAAGGCCTCACGATTCACCATCCAGAATGGAGTCATGTACAGAAGAGGGTACTCTGTTCCTTTACTCCAGTGTATCGCTCATGATGAAATTAAATGAGTATTACACGATGTACATGAGGGAGAATGTGGCGATAACAATGGGGGGCAAGCACTGGCTAAGAAAATACTTCGATACAGATATTATTAGACGACTGTGAATCACGATGCGTCAGATTATGCAAAGAAGTGTGATAAATGTCAAAAGCATGCTCGAATTCCTAGAGCCCCACCTACCGAGATAACGCAAATGGTCAACCCATGTCCATTTGCAATATGGGGCATCGACATCATTAGTACTCTACCTCTGGCAAAGGGTGGTGCGAAATACGCCATTGTCGCAGTTGATTACTTTACAAAGTGGGCTGAAGCTGAACCTCTTGCTACCATAACGACGAAAAAAGTGATCAACTTTGTAGTCCGCAACATTATCTGTCGATTCGGTCTCCCACACACCATTATTACTGACAACAGAACCAAATTCGACAGTGTTGAATTTAAAGATTTCTTCAAATGGTTTCACATTCAAAAGAAATTCTCTGCAGTTGCACACCCTCAAGCGAACGGACAGGCCGAAGCGGTTAATAAAGTTATAAAGTCCATTTTGAAAAACGACTGGAAAAGGTTGGGGGCAAGTGGGTCGATGAACTTCCTATGGCCTTATGGGCTTATCGAATAACCCACAAGTCCACGATCGGTCACACTCCATTCTCTCTCTCTTATGGTTCAGAAGCTGTTATTCCAGTCGAGCTAGAAGTACCTTCTCATCGTGTGACATACTATGATCCGAATACAAATGCTATATTACTTGCTGAATCTCTCGATTTACTAGATGAGAATCCTGAAGAGGCTGATTTGAGGGCAGCCGCGTATCAAAGTCGAGTCGCCCGATTGTACAACGCCAAGGTCCGCCCACGAACCTTTGAACTAGGCGATCTCGTCCTGAAAAAAATCTATTCGGTCCCTTCACACATGAAGCCAACATGGGAAGGACCATATGTTATTGAACGAAGGCTTGGAGATGGCACCATTCAAATTATCGACCATTGACAGTCTTACTTTGCCAAGAGCCTGGAATAGCGAGAGTCTTCGTCGCTACTACACATAACAGGTTATGTTATTTCATTTAGTTTATTTTCCTTTTGCAATTTGTTTCTGCATTTCGAAATTAGAATTTGTAATAAGGCAGCTGACTTTGCCATATTTTCTTATTTCAGCAATAAAATGCAATCTCTTCGAGCCAGAGCTGTGATTTACTTGAAATACTTCATATGAACATCACCATGCACGGAGATCTAAGTTTCAACATACGGTGGGATTTATTCAAATAGGGAGTGACTGTGATGCAACCGGTCACGCGCTAAGTGAAACCCGAGCTCGGGGACAAGCCATCACACCAAAGTCAAAAAAGGATTGATACACGACTATCTCTCACTTAACTCCAAATTCCCAGAGTGCGAACTGGAGTATAAAAATACGTCTACGAAGAGGGTGGATCCGTCTGCCTAACGACTTCGTCCGTATCTGAACCAAGTTTGAGGAGGGTGGACCCGTCCATCTAACGACCTCACTTGTTAACTCAGGGTGGATGTGGTCCGACCATCCACGATCTTGATACACCTTTCGTTCCCAAAGTGCGAGCAAAATCCAAAAACATACAGCAGATGTGACTGACCGTCTATTTACCAACTCCGAACTCCCATAGTGTGAGTCGAAGTATAAACATTATCTCCAAATTTCCAGAGTGCGAATTGGAGTATAAACGCCAACTCTGAATTCCCAGAGTGCGAAACAGGGTATAAACATCAACTCCGAGCTCCTAGAGTGTGAGTTGGAGTATAAACATTAACTTCGGATTCCCAGAGTGCGAAACGGAGTATAAACATCAACTCCAAATTCCCAGAGCGCGAATTGGAGTATAAATACCAACTCCGAACTCCCAGAGTGCGAGTCGGAGTATAAATGTTGACTCCGAGTCCCCAGAGCGCGGACGTATAGTTAAAATCTAAATCGGCGCAACCAACCGCCAGTAAACAAATGAAAATCCCCGTAGTGCGGATATGATCATTGAAAATCAAGCAAGTGTGGTTGAACCACCCAATCTCCGCTTGTCTAAAACATCCGTTCAGTGGCAATAGACTCAAAATGCTATAAGTGAGAAGCAATCGCTGGCTGATGTTCTACAACTCACCCCCAAGACTGAGGGGCAGAACTTAAGTGTCGACCATTGACTGAAGCAGTGCAACATCAAAATTCAACTCACTTCCTAGTCATGAATTGTGTCCACAGTCTTCGGACCTGGCGCATAAAAACAAACTTGACTCGAAAGCTGAAATTTCACAAGTGCACTTCAAACATTGAAACACTTAAGTAAATACGCAATAACTGAAAAGAAACCAAAAAAAAAGTTTCATTTCTACTGTTTATGAAAGAATTTCATATACAAGATTTACTCCAAAAAAGCCTACTAGCAGGGGCCGAACCCGCATCTATACACGGCCAACAAAATGAAAGTCAAAATAAACCGAGGAAGCATGTCTAGTTTGTTTTCTTCCTTGGCTTCCTTTTCGGTGTAGACCCGCTGGAGCCGCCACTACCTTTCCTCTTTGAGCCTTTACTTTTCGGGTGGTCGGTCTCCAGGCAAGGGCATGATCTCGACATCCTCCTCCAAGCTCAAATGAATAGGGATGCTTCCTGCGGGCGGAGTCGGAGGAACAGGATCAAGTGTAGAAGGTGGAATGGGCACACTAGTGTTGAAAAATGTACCACCAGGCGATATCATTCTGAGCGGAGCTGGACCAAGTGCCGCCATCCCACCTCCAAAACTGCCACCATGAGCCGCTGCTCCCATTTCAGCATCGATTTCGGCCATTATTTCCTCTTCAGTAATCGTTCGGGACTCGCTGGGAGCATCTGTAGTTGGCATCTAGGAGCTTGTAGCAGGAGCGCTTCCACCCATAACAAATGGCAGGTCAGCAAAAGGATCGCTATGACGGCGAAAGAGTTCCTCCATCATTTGCTCATAAAAAACAAGCGTGCTTCCCTGCATTTCATCGAGTGACGCAGTTGTAGCTACGGTGGTCGCTTCGGTAACGATGGCCTCATGCGTCTGATATGATTCTTGAGTGACAGGAGGCACGATCGGTGCAGCATCAATCACTGGACAAAAATAAGAGAACTGTTAATACTTAGTTCGAATGACGATTCCAGCTTAAGACAGACATATAGAATGTTCAGAATACCTTCCTCAGTTTGGCTTGTGGAAGGCTGAACAGCTTCAGCAACTTGCTCTGTAGCCAGAGACATCTGCGGCTGATCCGGATTGTAGGCAGGAACGGCTTGGGGATCAACCGCAGGCACGGGTTCAGGCTGGGTTGACACGGGAATTTCAAGACATGCATCGTGGTGTTCAACCCCAGAGCTTTCTCCTATTTCCAGGTGCTGGGTGCCGAGTCTCTCCTTCTCATAAGAAATCATTGACCCGTGGAGAATCTTCCTTTCATCTTCATTCAACAGACGATTCTCGAGCTCAAACTCGTCAACAGACTCACCCAGATGTACCGCCTTCTCTTCCTCAACCAATTGGCCCCAGGCATTGTATAAATGTGCTGGGTAATCATCGAGCCAGGCTAGACCCCTACGCCTCAGCACATTAGCATTGTAAACAACAAGGTCTTCAATATCGGCTTCTAGCCTGGACTCGGCCGATTTCACCTTCTCCTCGAACTCAGTCTCCACCTCGCGAACCTTGGCCACGGCCGCATCCCGTTCACCCCGGAGCAAGACAGCCTGTTCGCACGCCTCCTGGGCTTCGCATCATCCCTTTCCTTGGCTATGTCAGAGAATTTGGCCTTAAGCTCGTTGAGTTCCTTGACCGCCGCATCCCGTTCGGCGGTGACTGTAGTATTTCGGTGGCCCATCTCCACCACCAGGGCAACGTGTGTCTGCCTCAACCTATCCATCGCCACAGTCGCTTCATCAGCTTTTTTGGTGGCCTCAATTTCAGATTTCCAAGAAGACTCGGCCTCGGTATTGAGCACTTGGATGATTCGGTCCCTTTTGGCTAGTTCAGTCTCCATCTTTTCGATCGCTTTAGCCCGCTCAAAGGCCACCTTTGAAGCTTTCTCTACAGCCTTCACCCACTCTCTATACTGGGAGTATATATCATGAATGTAATCATGCATCATATTTTCGTCTTCCGAGGGGATCCTCTTTAAATGAGGAGGAAAGACATAGCCGTCGAAGCATATGTTTGGAAACTCCTTCCTCAGCTGAGAAATTTTAATAGCCCCTTCCCCCGTGGGCTCAGTTATGGCCTGCTCTGCAATTATGGGGGCCACGGTTTCAACTCGCTGGTGCTGAGTTTCAGGCCTAGAAGAGTGAGAAGACGGTCGGTGTCGCGGAGGCTCTCGTGGGTGTGAAACATGAACAGGAGGTGGAGAGGGAATTCTAGGAGGTGGAGAATGGGACCTAGATCGGTGCCTGTAGTCCCTGTCTCTATCTCTGTCGTATCTTTCTTGACTAGAGTACCCGCGATCGCGGTCTCTATCATCCTCTCTTCGACGTGACCCATGATATGAAGAAGATTTGCAGGCCAAGCGAAGACTCCCCAACATTGATTCTCTCCCAGACATCGTACCTGAAAGTGAGAAACGAAAGAAAAGTTAATGATCTCTTGAGTTGGACAATTTACGATTAGGAAATTGTGTAGTGCCGTGAGGTGTATGTATGTGCAACCACCCGACCAACCGGAAATGTCGGCCGCACTCATAGCAAGCGACTCGCTCAGATCAAGAGCACTGTCAAGTTCCTCCATCCCGGTGTCGTGTTGAAACGACACATAATCCGAAATCGGAATATCAGCAAGCCCTTCGAAAGGATTCTCTACTTACGGGGGAGGAGCCTTCGAAATTCTAATCCTAGGAACGGGCAAAGACACAACCACAGATTTCAGTTTCATGGATTTAGAACGCTTATTAGCAACTACCTTTCCTTTTCTCCTTCCTCCTGACTCCTGGAAATTGCCAGAAGGCCCAGCTATAAGTTCATCATCAGTGGGTCTTCTCTCTGGATCAACCCCTTCGGTTATCACGACGCCGGGCGCTTTGCGTTTCACCCGCCTCTTCGAGACCGCTCTAAGCGTCCCTTCCAGCCTTATGCTTTGCTTCCGTTCAATCAGTCCGACAGTTATCAAGTTTCTGTAAGTTAGAACCAAGTCAATGTTCCTCTCTTCACCCGGAACTGCTTGGAGGATCCGAACTAACTCTCTGAAATACCCACCGTCAGGTCGTAAGATTGCGGCTGTGAAAGAAGTGAAGTATGTTAGTTTTGAGAACAATTGTTATTATCTCGATAATTCATGAGAAAGACTACAACGCTTACGTCTATCCAACCATCCTCTAGCAAATCCAGGGGGGCATCGAACGTAGAACCATTCCATTTTAAAGTAACTCAGCCTTCCCCAGGACCCGTTACTATTTGGCAGTTCCTAACCGCTTCCAAGAATGTGAAAGAAAAGCTATCTCTACGGCTCTTAATGTTGAAGAAATATCTAATCTCGATCGGCATTAGTGGTCGAAAGAGAATGTCCATAAAAACAATGAAAGTGCTATTCAACAAGGCGTATCTGTTGGGGTGTATGTAGCTAGGATGGGGTGATTCCAAGGAATGACAGCATTTCCCTTATATACTGATTAAGTGGATGAAGTGTCCCCGTTGTGCAAGCATGACGATTGAAAGTAGTTAACCCCTCCGGGGGAGCATGCGGTCTATCATTTGGCCCTGGCAGTAATACGTCGTGAAGCGACAAGCCATGTCTTAAACAAATCCGTCCCAGCATATCTTCGGAGATGCCGGACGACACAGAGTCTTGTGGACTACAAATGAACCTGGCACCTGGAAACTCATCCGGAGCTGGATCTATGACTTCGGCCTCAATGGCCGGTATCTCGATTATTGGAGGAATTGAACTCTGAGCTTCCTGTTGCTATGAGCTTGAAGATTCCATTACTAACTAGCTTATGAGAAACCATCATTAGACGATAATAAGCCCGTGCATTCCCCAGTGTGAAATGTGGGAATGTGTTGTGCAGTGTAGTGCTGTATATCACTTGAAAAATTCTACAGAGTTAAAGAAAGCATGTAAACGACGAAACTTCGGATTCCAGTTGGAATGACCGTCATCGCTGACCGTCACAACCGTACCATCCAGAGATTGGTAATCAATCCGAGTTAAAATTTATTATCATTTTGTTAAGTTATAGTTCCATCGACGAGCTTCGAAAGGCAATCAAATATACAGTTCTACAGTCAAGTCCGGTTATGCAAAGCTGAAGCTCGTTGGAGTCAAGTATTTGATAGTATAAGATTTCGAATCCATCAGGGCTCAAACATAGATCGATCACTAGAGATGCAAGTCGTGACAGTCCGGATTGCATCTGCTGGTATCGATCAAGGGGTCCATTTTCGTCTCGGACAAGTTCGCATCGATATGTTTCATGTCGATCATGTTCGAATCGATACGCTTCGTATCGATCACGTTCGAGTTGATACGTTTCGTATCGATCAGGGGAATGTATTCTGCATCGATCATAGGCTTCGATTTCGTATCGATCAACGCCGACGGCATCAAACCAACTTATAATGCCAATTCGTATCGATTGCAAGTAATCAACTTCGAATCGATCGTCGAAGTCAATTACGTATCGATCGACACAAAGTCCAACCACCGCCCATCGATACGAAGTCGTTTCATCCCTCCACATGATATTCTCTCAACTACGGATCGATACAAAATCCCATCATCCCCAGATCGATACGAAGAAAACCATTTACTTAATCAATCGATGCAAACATATAATTCATATCCTTCAACCATTCTTCTTCCCCAAATCGCTCGAGCACCATGACAATTCACTCTGAGCCAATTCTGACCTTAGCATCCCTTAGATCGATTGCATGTGTGAATAGACTGGCGATCGATTTTGAATTCCATCGCTATAACATGGATTGGACGTCCAATTACCTGATTTCAAGGTATCAGTTCGAAGATTTGATGTAGCAAAGTGATTTGGAGACGAAGGATTTCTGTAGATCTAGCTCTTCTCGAATCGATACGAAAGCGGAAAGCAATGTGAAAGTGAAAAAGTGAAAAATGGCCGAGTCCAGTGGTATTTATATGGAACCAGGGATAAAAAGAAAACGATTCGCCTCCCAGTCAACACGACCGGTCACTACGGGTCAACCATCGGATCGAATCGAAATGTCTGTTCGAATCCATCAGCCTAAGCTCCCATCGATTCGAAATGGTCGATAGGGTCTATCGATGTGAAATACGCGATGAAGATAATTCTGAAGGCTTTGAGCTCCATCGATACGAAACCTTTATTCGTATCGATGACTTTGCGGCTCCACACACGGTTCGTCGATGCGAACTACACTGTTCGAATCCATCGATTCACGACTCCCAAACACTTGTACACATCGGAACGAACTGGCTAGTCGAATCTGATGGCTCAATGCTTCATCGATGCGAAGGGCATTACAAGGACCTGCTGGAGCTACGGAAAACTATCGATACGAAAGTTAATTTCTTATCCATCGAATCTTATATCCATCGATGTGAAATGTTCATTTCGTATCCATCAATACGATGTATACCGATGCAAAGACAATGTTTCAACCTTTTACATCGATTTAGGAGAGGATTGATACGAAGGAACATTCAAAAACAACCATCGAGTGTTGTTACAATTCGAATTTCACATCGGTTCAGGAGAGGATCGATACGGAACTCGATATGAGATAAACTGACAACGACTTGTGAACGTGCAGCATTAACGAGAATCAGATTAACATATATGCATATATGTCGGACTAATATTCAATTTTTAACATTCACAGGAATTGGATACTTATCTAATAACGATTACAACAACAAACAGCTAATCACCAACATACAGCAATCAGTTGCAACAATAAAGGGTACAACAGTTGACAGTCAACAGTTTACATTACCAAGGAAACAGGTCAAAGATTACAACTTTCAACAAAAAGATGATAACTGTTTAGAGTGAAAATTGCAGCTTTTCAAAGCACGTCATGTTTCCACAAGACGTACTTTGGGGGGCAAATGTTATCCCGCCTTTTGGCAAGGCCGTAATACCAAGGAACTGACTGAAAACCAATGACGGTTCGACGAATTTTGTCCAAGTCCAGATCAAGTTACAATTGATATGACACGACAAGTGAAGCCATGAATGTCAACACTCCAAATTTCAAGTCAATCCGAGTTCATATGATCAAGTTATGATCGATGTAAATTGAAGGAAGTAACCACAATTCGTATCCATCAGAGGAGTATGCCTTGTTCTAATCGATCGGCCATTCTCCTGTTCGCATCGATCAACTAATCTCCTGTTCGTATCGATCAGTTACTCTCTTCATATCCAGCAGATAGCCCTTGTTCGTATCCTTCAAGTCCAGTTGTTCGAATCCATCAAGTTCCAGTGGTTTGTATACATCAGGGGAGTATGTTTCGTTCATATCGATCAACAACCCTCTGTTCGTATCCATCAGACGACCGCTATTTCGTATCCATCGTAGGACTTCTGTTCGTATCCATCGAGCATTGCACTATTCGTATCCATCACAATATTGCTTGTTCGTATCCATCAAGTCGAAGTGACTTTGATCGATACGAACCAGGGCTACCTTCATCGATGCGAACAGAGCCACCATCATCGATACAACCAAGCCATCTCCATTGATTCGAACAGGGCATGCTACAGATCGATACGAAAAGCATGATGTTGATCGACTCGAACTGGGCAACGACCTTCGATACGAACGAGGCGAAGTTCAAGGACGACTCGGTCAACTCGGCGAAGAAGGTGGATCGATCAGAGGAGTGCTCGCCACGTCACCACCTGATCACACGCAACCATCGATTTGAAATGATCGAGTCGAAATGATCGATTCGAACGAAACAACCTACCGAGTAACTCCAATTCGAATCGATCATAACTTGAGATCCACGAGTCCAAATGCTACGAAATTTTCACAAAAGCTTACATACGTGCTAAAGAATGTTCACACCAAGTTTCGACTCCATTGGATGAAATCTTGATCGAAATCACGGATCGAGCCGAAACTTCACGGGCTTGGTCGCGTGGGCCCACTCACGTACCAGAAGAAGTCTCCCGAGATCTGAGCGAAATATCAGCCTCCTACACCTATAAATAGACCCCTAATGCCTACAGAAAAAGGATCTTTTGACGCTCCAACACCCAGACTCTGCCGGATTCAACTCCATACTCCATTACTGCTGTTGTACTCGAATTTCATAGCATTTATTCGCTGTAATCCGCTGCAATCAATTATAATCATCAAAGAAACATCAATAAAGTGATCAATTTCATAGTGGACGTAGGCAATACGCCGAACCACTCTAAATTCTTGTGTTTCTGTGCGTTTTTATTATTTTCATATCTGTTTTTGGAGTTTTTGTTAGATAATCCTCTTTTTCCATTTGATTTCTTCATTTTATCTCTTCAAAAACTTCTGAAGAGTGTTGTGCCCAATTTTGGTACAAACAGTGGTCAATACTTAAAAGAAAAGATCCGTACCGGTAGCATTTCCCTTATGCTGTTTTGGGTAGATAAGTGGTCAATACTTAAAAGGAAAGATCTATACTGGTAGCATTTCCCTTGGGACATGCTTATGCTGTTTAGGGTAGATAAGAGGTCAATAATTAAAAAACTAAATCATGGGGATTTGGACAAGAGACACAACTAGATTTTTTTGATAGGGACCGGTACCAACAGCATTTCCTATTTTCTATGGACACGGTGTCTCGCAATAGCCTGAAGTGAGACGAGGGCATGCTTTTACTGTCTAGGGTAAATAAAAGGTCAAAAGAGGGAGCAATAGATAGTACGAACCGGCGAACCGAGCGTGCGGCATCAATTAGGGAAGATAAGTCACTATTGAGTTCCAAGCACTTAGTATGTGTGTCTTTCGTAGACACCATTGCCTTCCGTGTAGGGAGTTGTATAGCGTCTAGTCCACAGTAGGTCTATGGAGTAGCAGGCCGACCAAAGGGTAGAATTAGGATTTCAGCCTAATTGTAGGATTAGGAATTCAGCCTAATCAAAGCAGCTAGCAAAGACAAGTGCAAGCAATCAAAGTTAATCAATTATATTTATTAAGTTAATTCGTATTCCTTCTCCTTGTTTCCTTCGTTTCCTTTTATGTACTAGAACTATTGTAAAGTCTATTACTTTTACTTTGCTTAAGAATTCTGGTAATTGCTATCATTCAGCAGACTTTTAGTCTCACTCACTCCTCTATTTTTTCCTTTTTCTCCCCATAGGCAATTAGGGGCAAGGACGGTAGATTGCAGATTCTTGGAGGTTTCTTTGGTAGAGATTATCTTATGTATTTATCTTCTTTTATTTCAGTTTTTAGTTCTTTCGTTGTATTGGCACTATTTGAGGGATAGTTTGTACTCTGATATTTATGAGACCGAGGTTTTTTTCAGACATATATTGGTATTTTGAGACATGTGATGTATTTGGTTCTATAATTCTATATTATGAAGTTTGGCCTTTTGAAAGTTAATATTTTTAATTGTTTCCACTGTTTTATCTATTTTTGCCTTGTGAATCTTAGTCTCTGCTAGTTTTAGTTATACCTACAACACACCACACCTTTTAGTGTGCTCTTTTGGGTGTACTAAGGGGTGTGGGGTATTTCACACATACTTAACATCTTTTATCGATAAATTGGTTCAGAGGAACAGGGGTCAAATTTGGGTAATTCCTATCCAAAAACCATCTCGAATCAATACGCTTTCAAAAAGTGGAAATATGTTGAAGACAATGATTTTGAAGATGGAGATCTTCATAATGTAAAGCTACTTTCCACTAACCTCAGGGGTAATTCCCTTATCATATATATGGTGGCAGTGGTTCCTTCAATTTGAAATCTTTGATGCAAGGACTACTTGCTACTAATCCTAGGGGTGATTCCCAAACATGATGTAGTAGGAGAAGTGCCTTCGGTTTGTCTTCTTCCTGGACAAGTTGTATTGACAAATGTCTGGCATTGCATTTCTAAGACCACCTACATTGATCTCTACAAATGTAAATATGTTCGTTGTGTAGGAGGCAACCCATCCTATACATAACACCCTTCTTTGAGAAGTACGAGCTTAGAGGTTGTACTTTTATAGAAATCAGTAGTGTGTTGTTGGAAATGGCAATGTGGCATTTAAAGTAGGATTTTTTCTGTGAAAGGTAAAACATTACCTTAAGCCTCGCACATCGGGAATGGCAAAAAAGGGTGGATGCGGTAGGGCTAAGTGGGTCGCTCCTATTAGGATATAGTCAACACCTTTCTAGATTACCCTCTATATACCGGGTTTGTTGTATATGCTCTGAGACGTCTCGGATAGGTCGGGAACGATCGAGGTGATGGCGTATTCGATACTATTTATGGTAGAGGTAGATCGTTTCTATGTTGGAAGAGGATGGGGCCTCAGGTGCATCCCTCTAGAAATGTACTGTCGGAAGGTGGTCCTTCTCTTGTCATTGTATGGAATCCATTCTCCAGTACGAGCCTTTACGGTTTTAGTTGTAAACCTATTATGCTGGAATTTAATAAATGTAACCGTTTCGTCTATAATTAATACATTTATTTGAAAAGTGTTTTCAAACCAATGTAATTAGAAATAATATCAAATGATTTGATAAATATATTTTACTCATCATAAGGTAAAAACTCATATGTGTTTATGTGCGGCGTGATCTTATGAGATACTGTTATATTCAAAGATTTTGTTTGGGATTAAAGTCGATCGATGACACTATCATATAAATATTTATGATTTGCGTTTCTCACGCTGGTTTTCTAGACTGATCCAAGTATTTTTAATACTCGGGTCAGATCTGAGTAGTTTCAGGATTAGTTGAATATGCTTTGAGTTGCTAAAGGAGAGTTGGAGATCTTCATCAACATATGGTTGTAGTTTACTTTTCCGCCGTGTTTGTCATTTTTCAGCATTTGTAATGACAATTATTTCTAACTGTCGAGGTTGAGCTTAGGATAAACTCTAGTGTATGTATTTAAAATTTCCACTATAAAGATTATATATTGAAACAATATATGTTATTCCATTCGTGTAAGATTCTATTCTGTCTTTATTTTCTTTTTACCCATGATCAATCTGTCTTTTCGGCACTTACATATTCTACATGTGAATATCGTGGATGTATTAGTGTCAATTTCTGAGGGTCGAAAAGGCGGGTCGTCGTAAGATTTCCAACAAAATCCCAACATTGAAGAAAAAATCCCCGATCCAAAAAACAAAACTATGGTGTTGACTAGATCCCAAGCTCTTATACATGCGGAAAAAGTAAATGAACCAAGAAGTAGTAATGGTTGAAACCAGGAAAGATCCATTCATATGAAAATAAATAGTCAATGTGAGAAAAACTGGATGACACTCATTGTTAAATATTTGGTGGAAGGAGACTACCAAGAGATAAAAGAGAAGCTAGCAGGGTAAGGCACCAAGCTGCAACATTTAATATGTTGGATGGAATACTTTATAAAAAAGGATATTCGCTCCCTTATTTGAGGTGTGTTAGTCCAAATAATGGCTTAAAATTGTTAAATGAAGCCCATAGGAGCTTTTGCAAGGATCATTCTAATGGCATGGAGTTAACCAAAATGGTCATGAGATAAGGTTTTTTTTGTCCCCATATGAATAACAACGCTGTAAATTATGTAAAGAGATGCGAAAATTGTCCTAGACATTCAACAGTCCCATGTATACCACCAAATGAGTTAACCCAATCTCAAGTCCATGGCCCTTTGATGTATAGAGAATTGACTTAATAGAACCATTGCCTATATCAAAAGTTGGAGCCAAGTTTGCAGTAGTAGCCTCAACTACTTTACCAAATAGGTAAAGGCGGAACCCTTGCCAAATATAACGTCGAGAAAAGTGATAAAGTTTGTGACCAAGAACATCGTCACCCAGTTTGGAATGCCGAATAAGATAATATCCGACAATGAGACCCAATTTGAAAGGGAAGAATTCATAAGATTTTTGCAATAAGAATAGGATAATCGAAATTTTTTCATCGATAGCTCATCCCAAGGCTGATGGAACCATTAAGGTCACCAACAAAATTATTAAGACTACCCTCAAGAAACAGCTAGACAAAGCAAAAGAAAATTGGTAGAAGAACTATCACTTGTACTCTGGGCATATCTAACTTCTACTAAGACGACAACAAGACATACTCCATTTTCTTTGACATATGGATGTGGGGCAATGCTTCTAGTTGAAGTTTAAATACCATCTCATCGAAGGATTGCAAATGCCTTAAATCCCAATTAAGAGCTAAGAAAAGAATCCCTATATGTAATCAATAAACTAAGAGATGAAGCGACCATATGAATGACCAAATACCAATGAAGGATATCAAGATACTACAACTCCAAAGTTAAAGGGAGATCATTTCAAAATGGAGATTTGGTGCTCCGAAAAGTCATGGTAAACACCAAAAATCCAGTTGATGGACCACTCGGACCAAACCATAAAGGTCCCTTGTTATCCACATAGTAATCCACCATTAACTTATTGACTAAGCTAACATGATGGTAATGATAACAAGAATTTGGAATGTTGAGCATCTAAGACCTTATTTTCCTACATTATATAAATAAAGAAATTAAGGAAAGTGTATTTATGGAATTGATAATCAATAGAAAGGAAGGAACCCATAAAATAAAGGAAAAGCCTTTGATCCCACCACAAGGGCCTAGTCAAAGCATTATAAGCATTTGGTCCCACCTATAAGGCCTAATCGCAGCACCTTCTAAAAGGAGGTCGGAGTAAGCCTTTGGTCCTGCTTATAAGGCCTAACCAAAGTACCGCAAGCCTCCCACTTACAAGGCCTGACCGGAGCGCCTCCTAAAGGGAGGATAGAGTAAGCCTCTGGTCCTGCCTATAAGGCCTCGCCAAAGCACCAACCAGCCTTCGGAGCCAATTATAATCCATGTCTGGAGTATCTCTTAGAGAAAGAATAGATTAGACTTTAGTCCCGCCTAAAATGGCCTGGCCAGAGCATCGACCAATAGCCATTGATCCTGCTTATAAGGCCTGTCCAGAGTGCCTCCTAGAGAGAGGACGGGTTAGACTTTGATCGCGCCTAAGATGGCCTAGCCATAGCACCGACTAACAACTATCGGTCCTGCCTATAAGGCCTGTCTGAAGTGCCTCTTGGAGGGAGGACTGGTTAGACTTTGGTCCCACCTAAGATGGCCTGGAGAGAGCACTGACCAACAACCTTTAGTTTCACCAATAAAGCCTATCTAGAGAGCCTCCTTGAGAAAAGATGGGTTAGACTTTGGCCCCGCCTAAGATGGCCTGGCTAGAGCATCGACTAACAACCTTTTGTCCCATCAATAAGGCATAACTTGAGCACCTCCTAGAGGGAGGGCAGGTTAGACTTTAGTCCAGCCTAACATGGCATGGCCGGAGCACCAACCAACGGCCTTTGATCCCGCCTATAAGGCCTATCCGGGGCACCTCCTAGAAGGAGGATGGCTTAGACTTAGTCTCAACTACGATAGCTTAGCTAGAGAACTGACCAACAGCCTTCGGTTCCACCTATAAGGCTTGTCTGGAGCACCTCCTAGAGGGAGGGCGGGTTAGACTTCGGTCCCATTTGAGATGAACTGGCCAGAGCACCGACCAACAGCCTTCGATCTTGCTTATAAGATCTTTTCGGAGTGCCTTTTATAGGAAGGATGGGTTAGACTTTGGTCCCACCTAAGATGGCCTGGCCAAAGCACCGAGCAGCCTTCAGCCTTGTCTAAAAAGTATAAACGGTGCACCCTTATATAAAGAAGTCAATCAGATAAGCCTAATTCCATCTCAAAGATGGGTCAAATTAATCTTCTAAAGGAGGTGTAATTAAACACGATCAATCTTGTCCTAAGGAAAAGTTAAAGAACCCTTCAAAAGAAAGGCCAGATATCTTTTCGTGCTCATAGAATCTCAATCAACAAAGACAAACCATCAAGTTATTATCTAAGAAACCCAGACCGAGGGAAAGATATTTACTTTGAAAAACCAGCTAGGGTAATGATATTTAAGCAACAATAATTCGCATATGAGGTCATTCAACCTAGAAAGATAAGAAGGTAAATCAATCCATATCTTTACCAAATTTTAAAGGATTTTATCTAAAATTCTACTGATTCAATAATTATTCCAAAAATGAATTTCAAAACCAAGTTTTCAAAGTTTCAAAGATCAACAAGAAAACTTTTTCATAAATTTCTTTGGCACTTACACAACCAAAATATCAATTTGAGAAAGAAATAATTTCTTGAAATTATGGAAGTCATCTCATTTACTTTATAATTTTCAAAAGAAAACGATTTAAAGAAAAATTCTCATAAGAAGTGAAAGCTGAAAAGGCAAAATGATACTTGATTTCACTAAAATATAAAAACCCTCCTTTATACAAGGAAGGGGGCAGATGTTATCCATATATTTTCTAACTATCAAATATGCTAAAAGAGTCATCAAGGGAAAAAGAGGCAACTAAGCTAATAGGAGGATATAGAAGCATTGAAAAGAAAAGAGTTATCAAGCCTCTAGCAGTGTCATATTGGAGAAATATCGAGCCTATAGCTTTAATAGTATCAAGCCTCAAATATAAAGATAATTGTCGAGCTTTTGCTCAGAGTTAAATAGTTTAAAGAAATTGGTGAATGTTTGGAGTTATCGAGCTACAAGAGTTGTCGAGCTTAAAGATAGAAAGGTTGTCAAGCCTTTACAACCATAGGAGGTGGTGTCGAACCTCTACAGCCATAGAGGTGTCGAACACTTCAGTAGTTAGCAAACCTCTACAAAGAATGAAGAGGTGTTAAGTATCTAAGGGATGCATGCCTCTACAATAGTAAGTATTTCAAGCATCTACAAGCAGAAGGTGATGTCGAGCATCCAATATTAAGGAAAACATGTTCGGTCTATACGGTGATGGAGATGTCGAACTGATAAATGCTTGGAAATATCAAGCTACTACAAACTTGGAAGAACAAGATATATCGAGCTTCTACATCACAAAAGTTATTGAGCCTAAAGATAGTAGGGTTGTCAAAGATGTAAAAAGGAATTTTGATCCTCTACAACATAGGGCGTAGTTGAGCATATAACAAAGAAAGGATTTCGCGCCACTAGAAGATGTCGAGCATCTTACTACAAGGGAAGGTTGTCGAGTTTCTACAAGGAAGACTGTATTGTTGAGCTTCTATATGTAAGTGATGTTAAGTCCCTACAAAGGAAGTATTACCATGATTTCACCAAGATAGAGCAAGAAGAACCCTCAGATTCCAAGCTAGGACATGTGTCAATCATCATACGTGATCAACACCGCTATAAATAGGACCCCATATGCCACTTACAAGGGGTGAATCATTTTATTCTCTTTCTCTATTTTTTAATTACAAGTTGTAAACCTAGATCAATTTGGGGATTTCTGCAGCCAATTGTAACTCTTGAACCTTTTTGCAAATAAGGACTTGGACATTTAACTTTGCATAGCATATTTCCCTTGAATGTGCAAACTTGACTATTATTGAACCACGAACATGCATACAGCCATGAACTTGAACTTAAAAAAAAATGGACTTGAACTTGCATACGTCCCTAAGCTTGCATATTATTAATTTGCACAAGGGCACTTACGCCATTGTTCAAATTGAAATCTACCTTGCATATTGACTATTATGCCCATTGACATATGAACAAGGGACCAAAAAATATTTTTGTGCAACTTGCCTATCCTAATCTTGCATATATGATTTGACCTTGTGAACAACTTCGTGAATATATTAGAACATGGGAACATCATTGGAAACATGATATCTCCTTGTATGACATCTTAGACATTGAGCCAAATTCTAGGTCAACAATGTACACACACAAACACATAGCCTCAAGAATGTGTTTATGATGGGCATGATTTATTGAATTTAGCCAATAGCTTAGATTAAATAAAAATGACACAGTCGTCAAATGGGTTAGAATGCGAAGTAAGTAGTGTTAGACAAAAGAAGTCTGCCCACTGCAAGGGGCTAGTAGCAGTTGTATATATGATGTACTAGCAACACCCAATAAAATCTGATGAGAAATTTGTTAATTGATTAAAATGAGGCTGAAATTGGAAATTCTACAAATGTCAAAATTAGGTCATGGAAGTTACACTATTGCGTCCATGGAGATTTTCTAATCAATTCCATATATGAAGTTTTGTAATCACAGTACAAACGGAGAAGTTATGGATGTTCGAAGTTTTCGAGTTTAAATTTAAATTTTGAATTTAAACAGTTAACCTTAAAGCGTACTTAATGTTTAAGCAATAGTTAGAGTAAATGTGGATAACGTACATAAATAATCAAACAACGGAAAGAAATCAACACGACCTAGAGTAATGAACCGGTCGACAGCCTAAGGGTAGCGGTCGATCGATGAAGTGTTGGTGGCTGAGAAAACCCTAGCTAGAATAGCTCGGATTGAATTATTTTGATTTGATGGCTTTGGTTCCTTCTCACCTCTATAAATAGAGGCCTAGGACCCTCACTTTTCTTCATAAAATTTTGGTGATGACAACGAAGCTCTGGTGGATTCCTTCTTTTGGATTTCAGAATCAGTTAGGATTACAAGTAAGAGGTTTAGATCTTCAATTATTTGGTTTCTAATTCTATTCCTGCCTAGTTTCTGATTCTAAATCTAATCAAATCTATATACAATCCACTTATTGTATATTTCAAAAGAAGGATATCTAAAAGAGAAAATAAGAGAGGTGTGAATCAAATCCAATTAAGAAGTAGGTAATCATCTTTGAGTGGAATTTCAATTTTTTCCATTTAGTAATTGTGTAGTATTTATTTGGATTTATATATATACCTTGAGGAATTCTGTAAATGCAAACCCTAAATAATAAAACTCCAAAATTCCACCAACTAAAATGTCAATCTTTGAATATGTTGAAATTGCTATTGTTTTACATTAATATATGAGAATCGAATCTGTTGTTTGGAATTAGATAATTTATAGTCGATTCAACTTTCTCCCTTTTAATCTTGATTGTAGTGTTAAAGGGTTCTAAAAGTAAATGAATTAAAAATGGTGTGCAAAGTATGAATGATTGTAGTTTGCATGGCTTATTTCTATGAATTAAATAAATATGAATCCCTTTCTCACTCCAAGGTCGTATGTGCAAAAGTTGAATGGAATATAAAAGGACTAAATTGTAGGATCTGTTTCTTTGAAATAGAAAGAGTAATTCTTGTATATTAATATGAAACAAGTTTCGTAATATTCCATTTTTGTACAAATCTAGTTTTGTTAGCTATGGATATTAGCTTTTCTTGTTTGACTTTGGAGATTTGTTTGAGTCTGACATTTTAATAAATTTTACAAGCGAATTGTTACGCATATGATTAGGATTAATCTTTGAATCTTAGATCCCACGCATATATATATATATATAATAACATATTGATTATTAAAGTTAATAACGTAATGTTATAGCGTATTGAACGTATTGATTAGAATTAATAGGATAGTAAATAGCATCAATTTCTTAGGAAGGTAGTTAATGGTTATTATGAAGTTTAATCCATACATAAAGGCATAATAAGGGGTTACCTTGTTAATTATTTATTCTACAGGATAATGTATATATACAATTGGTGTGTATATATATATATAAAGTATAACTAAGTTATAGGAATGTGAGGTTAGTCTAAAGTACAAAGAAACCTGCCGGTTAAATCTGATTACCAGCAGTGTAACCTTCGGGATTGATGTGAGACATCATCTATAATAAATAACCTTAGTGGAAAGCGAGGATAGTTCCAATTCTGTAGGGTAAGTATGCCCAGTCTATCTGGCTACCAGTACCTACGAATAATCGAACTAATTTGAGATGTCATGGTGGGTTATGGGTCATAATCAGGCTTTTGATACGGTTGGAGGATTCAATAAAGAGGTCTGCTTTGGGATTTATAGGTATTAAGTGGTTATTATAGGGTTCATCTCTTTCCTATAGGAGAAGCATTAAGTGACATAATGGGATTCCTTATGATGTCATTTAGGGAGAACCATGGAGGAACCGGCCTTGGATTAGGTATTAAATGATGGGGACATGCTTATTTTGTAGGTATTAAGTGGTTTAGGTGCTTCCTCTTGCATCGTAAATGATAGTTGTGCTAGATTTTTGTGGTTGGACTGGAAGAGCCTTTGGGCTTACAGTTGGAATTATTCTTATGGTATAATTTTGGATACATAAGACATATTACTTATTCGGATGATACTGCACAAATACTATTATGGTAAAACTTAAGGTTTTATTTCACCAGACTTTGTTGTTTAGACTCCCTTTTCATTACAACACATAGGTTAGCGGAGCTAAAGTTGATTTGGAAGAAGGAATGATGAAGGATGTGGTAGTCATCTATCTTGCGTTTTATATTATTTCCATATACCCAGTTTCAAACTATTATGATATTGTTGTTGTTTTGAGATATTGTACAGTAGAGGTTTTTGATGATACTTTTATGTTTTGAAATGATTTTCTTTATGCAATGATTATATGTTTTAATATTATATTTATCCATTCTGTTGTGAGATTCGGATAGTATAGATAGATAGCTCTATGTACTATGACATTGTTTAAATTTTATCAACCAACAGCCAATCTTGGAATGGATCTAAGTTTCGATGGGCCTTTTCTGGATCGGAACTTAGGCCTATTTTGGGGCGGGTTATTAAAGATTGCATCAGAGCTTAAGTTGCCTGACCAAAAGGGAAATAATATACGTATGAGTGCATACTTGTTACATTTGAAAGTATTTTTTTTCAAAAACCCATATATATATGTGTGTGTGTGTGTGTATTCTTTAAAGAACATATGCAACCACACTAGGCAAATCTTTATTTTAGTAGTTGATACTATCTTTGGAAACTGTCACTAAACAAGTTTAAAACCTACATATGGTCAATATGGCTGAAAACTCGAAAGCTAGGAACTCATCCCTTCACGAAATACCCAACATTTGAGGCATGTCTAAGTGGTTTAAACAGGACCTGAGGCATGTAGAGGAGATTCCCGTTCCACAGCAAGCTGCTCCTACAGCACCACCTGTGGAAGTAGTACCCCGACCTTTAGACTTCCCCAAACCATGCAAGAACTTCCAAAATATGGGCGGGTGGGTGTATACCGGAGTTGAGGATTTTCTAGAGAAAAAGCTTGGATCGGTGAATGTGACCGCATATTTTGGGAGCAAGGGTGGGAAGACCAGAACAAGAGGAGGGTCGCTTCATGATATCTTCAGAAGGCACTAGATTGGTGGACTATTGTTGTAGAAGAAAATACTGAAGAGGAGATTACTTGGGCTGGGATTAGGACTTGCTTTGGGTCAAGGTTCATGTCAAGTGCGGAAGTAAGTCTGCAGTTGGAGAGATTTATTCAACTGAAGCAAGAAGACTCTACTATGAAGTAGTATATCAATAAATTCACAGAGTTGGAAAAGTTTGGGTTGAGCTTGATTGGCAACCCTACAAATAAGGTGATGAAATTCGTCGAAGGTCTGAATTCTCTGCTTGGAGAATTACTTTTGGCCCATGGGCACTATTTATGAAGTGATTTTTGAGATGGCCTTACTACAAACTGCTGGTAGCGAGGGGAAAGAAAATAGGAAGGAGAAGGTTGAACTGACATCAAAGCAGGGAGGAGCCAAGAATGGAGGATTTTGGGCAAACAAGAAGGCGAAGAGGAAGATAAAGGAAGAGGGGATAATTTTTCGAACTGTCAGAAAAAGGGATGCATTGCTAAAGACTACAGAGCAATCTTGATGAAGGAGGAATTCAAGGGAATATTCTTACATTGCTTTAAGGAGAGGCACTACAAGAATAGGTGTACAAAGCTTGCTAAAAAAGGATAGAGTGGGCAAGCCTATGCTATTGAAGCAGTTCCTATCTTGAGTAGACCACCTCTTAGGGACCAAGGAAAGGCTATGATGGAAGGTACAATTATTATTTTGAGAACGCTATTCGTACCTTTTTGACTCGGGAGCATTCCATTCATTCATAGATGAAAGAAAAGTTAAATCCCTGAACCTGAAAATCCAAGTTGTCACCAACCCAATAGTTGTATCAAATCCTATTGGAAGTGTCGATATACCTTTCCTTAATTTGTAAAGACCAAGTTGTGGATATATATATATATATATAACGTTGATTTTACATGTAATGCGTATGTTCTTGGCTTTGAGGGATATGGACTCATCCAAGGGATAGATTGATCAGCTTACTACGTCGTCGTCTTATATTGTAAGAGGAGGATCGTGTGGTTAAGGAGTAGTAAGGGGCGAGATATTGGTGTTCGTTGTTCATCCCAAAACTCGGTTGAGCTGAGCTACTTGAATTGGATTAGCTTGTCACAAAATGAACTCGCATCTATGCCCGAAGTTCAAGACTTTGCAAACATTTTAAAGTAGTCTCTGGTCTCCCACCCCATAGGGAGATCAAGTTTAGAATTGATACAGAGAAGGACGCTAGACTTATCGCACTGCCAGTGAGGTATATATCTCCAAGGGAAAGCCGAGAGTTGGACAAGCAGATTTCAAAGCTATTGTAGAAAGGATTTATATGCCCCAATATTTTAGAATTGGAAGCACCAATATTTTGCCACTAAGGCAGACGGATCACTAAGACTATGCGTCGGTTATCGAGAGTTGAAGAAGTTGACTAAAAAGAATAGGTACCCTCTGCCTTGGATAAATGACTTGTTCGATTAGCTTGTTGGTGCCAAAGTCTTTTCCTAATTGGACTTGGATGCCGGATTCCATTAGTTAAGGGTACCCAAAGATGGCAAAGCGAAGACTACCTTTCGCACAGCAGATGGACTATTTGAATTGGAAGTGATGCCTTTTGGTTTGACTAATGCCACCCTGTACTTTGTGGATTTAATAAGCAGAGTTTTTAGGGGATAGCTGAACAAGTTGTGTTTGTGGATGACATTCTAATATTCTCCAAGACTGAAAGTGAACATGGGAAACACCTAAGGGAAGTATTAGAGACCTTGAGAAGACATCAACTAAAGGCCAAATTCTGTAAGTGCTAATTATGGCAAAAGAAAGTGAAGTTTCTAGGTCATATTGTTTCCCAAAAAGGATTGTTTGTTGATCTTGCTAAGGTGGAAGCTATTCAAGAGTGGAAGATTTCGAGGAATGCTACATAAGTTAGGGGTTTCCTTGGTTTGGTTGGTTATAATTTGAATTTCATCAAGGACTTCGCAAAAGTAGTAGTACCATTAACTCGCCTAGCCAAGAAGAACCTTATCTTTGCATGGGATGAAAATATGCAAATTTTTGAGACATTGAAGAGGTTACTGACTAGTGCACCCGTGCTGGTAATTCCAAACGATCGAAACGTTTCATCATATTTCTCAATGCATGTAATACAGGATTGGGAGCCATCCTTATGCAAGAAGGGAGGTAGTACCATATGCCAGTAGACAATTGAAAGACCATGAGAAAAGGTATCCTACTCATGACTTAGAATTAGTGGCTATTGTTTTTGCTTTGAAGATGTGAAGGCACTATCTTTTGGGAGAGAGTTTTGAGTTATTTACCGACCACAAATCTCTTAAATAGCTCTTTTTCGAAAGGGACTTAAATCTCAGGCAGCAGAGATGGATGAAGTTTATAGCATCATATGACATTGAGATTCAGTTTATCACCAGCAAAGGGAATGTCATTGCTGACACCCTCAGTCGAAGGCATGCTACTCTTAATGCTATATACAAGTGGAGGTTTGTGGATTTCCTCTCAAATTTTAATTTCTAACCGCCAATAGTACTCATTCAAGGATATTTGGCAGTTATGGAAGTAAGACTAGCATTAATGGATCACATCGGGCTAGGGCAGAAGGAGGACGTGATGTTGGTAGTATTTGTAACAAGCTTAGTAGACGTAAACATTTTCCTTATGATGGTAGATATGCTTTAGACCAAAGGGGATGGTTAAGGAGAGATGAATGCCTATATGCCCCAATGTTGGAGGATGTGTTGGAAGAAGTTCTAGCTGAATGTCACCATTATACGATGACTATTCACCTCAGAGGAGGTAAAATGTATAGAGATATGTAGAGGATTTTCTATTCGCTTAGAATGAAGAGGATGGTAGTAGAGTATATATCTAGATGTTTAACATTCTAAAAGATTAAGGCAGAGTACGGGAAGCCCAAAGAACTGTTACTACCATTAGAGGTGCCGACTTGGAAATAAGAGCATATATCTATGGACTTTATAGATGGGTTGCCTAGAAGTCAAAGAGATAATGAAGCTATTTGGGTTATAAAGGATAGGCTTACTAAGAGCACTCACTTTATTCTTGTTAAGAGTAATAAGATGGCAGCATCGCTAGCACAGATCTATGTTAAAGAAGTGGTGCGACTTCATGGAGTTTCGATCAACATCGTTAGTGATAGGGACCCCTCGTTCACTAGCGAATTTTGGAGGAGTTTGCAACATGCTTTGGGGACGACTTTGAATCTTAGAACCACTTACCACCCACAAACCGACAATCAGACGGAAAGGGTGAATAGAATTTTAGAAGACTTGTTAAGAGCTTGTATCATGGATTTTGGAGGACCTTAGGAACATTACTTACAGTTGGTGGGGTTCGCATACAATAGTAGTTACCAAGCAATGATTGGCATGGCACCCTTTGAAGCCTTATAGTGAGGCCGTACAAATTGCCTAACTGTTGGTGCGAAACTACCAAAAACACATACTTGGACCAGATTTAATCTGTGAGACCTTAGAGAAGGTAGAATTGATTTGACGGTGAATGAAGATGGCGTAGGACCATCGGAAGTCCTACACTGACAGGCGAAGAAAGGAATTAGAGTTTTCAGTTGGAAACATGGTATTCATCAAGGTTTCCCCTATTAGAAAGGTTATAAGGTTTGGCACGTCTGGAAAATTGGCGCCAAGGTTCGTTGGGCCTTTCTCGATTTTAGAGAGGGTGGGGAAACTTCTTACCCAGTGGAGCTTCCAGCCAAGTTAGCAGGAGTCCATGATTGTTGATCCAAAAAATGGACCAACACCCTAGTTTGAGTTTGAAAACACCAGCACTGTTCTGTCAGGGAAATATCACATATCATAGATATAAAGAAAGAACAGTAAAAGAAAGTAGGTAGAGAATTTTTATAGTGGTTTGGTTGTTAAAGAAGCCTACGTCCACTTTATAGTTTTATTATAGACTGATTGCTGTTACAAGAGATATATGCTTACAAGGCTTTGATTGCTTCCTAGCTAGATTGAATCTCCAGAGTTGGAATCCACTGGTGAATCATAGTGTATTCCTTTGGAGATTGTTATGAGGGAGGTAGAGAGTGAAGAATAATTCCAACAGAGCTTCAGCAACCGGTCTTGAGAAGATCTAGTTTATGTTGCAGGTAGGATGGTATTTATATGGGTCGGAGAGATTCTGGGCCAGGCCATGTCTTCATCAACTAGCAGGTAGGTAGTAAATGACCCAGGGGGAGTTTGGCTTGCAAAACGAGGCAAAGCCATGGGTCGCCTGTGAACCATGGCCTATGGGTCGCCGGTGACCCATGGCCTATGGGTCGTTAGCAACCCTTAGACTTGGCTTGTTTTGCGAGCCAAGGTCTTGGCCTCCTTCCGTAGTATTCTTTGGTTGTCTTGTTGGAAGGTTTGTGGAGAGGTATGGGTTGCTAACGATCCAAGTACTTAGGATTTTTCTGGAGTTCAGAATTGGAGATGTTTCCATAGTCTTTTATCGTAGTAGTTACGTTTTGATGGGATTCACTAGCTGTTTGCGTTCAGTTGCTGACTGGACTACAAGAATGCTAATCTCTCAGCTTCGTTGATCTCAGTCGTTGTCTTAGCCATATAGCTTGGCCCTTGACAATCCCTTGTCTTAGCATTCCTGGTTAAGTTCTGAATCATCTGGTTTACACGAGGTTGTTCTGTTTCTCTTTGGTTTCTGCTAGGTTAAAAACCCATAACATTTGCCCCTTAGACTACGTCCTCATTGTAAACAAGGCATGCTCTGGAAGGTATCGCTCTCAACATCCATCTGTTGATTTCCAAGTGATTGCATTAGAGATTTACGAATACGCTAACCCAATGTTGTTGGTCATCTTTCTTTGGTTCTGACTGCTTCTGCTTACCACAACGTATCACATTTCTGCTCGTAGTTTTCCAGCATGCCTCGGAATGATGATAGGTGTGAGGGATCGAATTTTAAGAAGAATATGTGTGCCTCTCTTTCTCTTCTTGGTGTACTCTGAAGTAATGGGAAGTATCGAGGCTACCATGCAAATTTGGCTTTGGCTTTTCAACCATCTGTTGAATTTTCAGTGTGAATCATCGGAGTCTACCTCAAGATGTTGTTTTCAACTGACTGACTTCTGATAGCCGTTCATTTTTTGTTTTCGATCTGAATTTCAATTCCTGGCATTGACGATGCAATATATTCTTCGTAGTTTACACAAAAGTTTAGGTCAGTAAGTGGGTGCATGATGTAGGTTTGGAGTTGCCCCATATAGTTTTAGTTCGACCGGTGGTGAAGCTAAGTTTGTCTCAAACGATTGTACGCCATTTTGGAGTGAAGTCTTGCTCTTTGCCTTTAGCTTTTTCTTCTCCAGAATTTGGTTAAGTTTCCGTCGATGTTTTTGAGTTCCAATGCGATAATTTATGCCAAAATAGATATAGTGGATGATTTAATTATATCGCTCTTCCTATTTCTGTATTCCAGTAATCCTGAAAAGAAAAGCTTTCCGCGTCATTTCGGACAGCGGCTCCGTTATTGATCGTTGATCGATAACGGGTAAGTGTGGAAGAGATAATTTTAAAGGAAGATATGGATTGTCTATCAAATGAAAGCAAGCTAGCTACACTGGATTGTTTGTTCACAGTATTCAAGATACTGGACTCTTATCATGTAGATAACACACTGCATCTGCCCCGGTCAACACTTGGGACCCAATTGGACAACATACGCTGACTTCCTTGGATTCCAAGCATTGGTTATATGAAGATATTATTTAAAGTAAAACATACTTGATAGGGTTGAATGCCAAGTTTTGTCGTTGAAATGATTTTTTGGTCATCCAAACTTTAGTCTGGTGGAGGTATATCCACTCCTCCAGAAGCTGGGTCCTTCACAACTTAGGCTTCGCTTATTATTCCTATCATGTTGGGAGGACTGATTGTAATTAAATTACAAGGCACAGTTGTTCTTGAAGAGTTGTAGTTGAAGTTCAATCAGGCATAGTTTTATCCTTTGGAAACTATCGCATTAGTTGTTCGATTGCGATTATCCTTTTCTTGCATTTTTCGAAATTCAACGCACACCAGCCTCTGTCTCCGGGACTATTAGCTTAATTGCTTGATTTCGAACATTTCTTTTTCTCACTGTTGCACTTCTTGTGCTCATATGCAGCATACTCATTTACTTTAATTCTATACATGTAAGTAATACTTCTGCGGTCATTTTGACATATTCTATTTCATGGCTTTGTTCAGAACTATGAAGTAGCTTGGTCTAGCCAGTTCTGTAGCTAATCCCTACTTATGCTCAACTGAGTTAGTTTCAACAAAGTGTTGGTGTAAATGCCTTAGACCGTAGGGCTGATTACTTTGACTACCAAGCCAACATGTTTTGGGAGACTAGGTTTCCTAAGCAATAAGTTTGATTGCCCTAATTTGATAGACAAGGTAACTCCTTTCTTCGAGAATTAGGGAGTTTGTTGCTTGATCCCAAGATCTAAGTTTTGTAATGATGTCGGCATGTATTAGAAAGATGCATTTCTGGCATCTTTTGCTAAAGTAAATTCTCCTGAGTCCTATGTTAAGATCCTAATCATGTGTTCTTTTTTATCTTTGGAAACTCATACACGAATGACTCAATTCTGTGGATTTGACCATGATGTTGTGAATCTTCAAATAGCATGACCAAACTTCGGGTAATGGCATTATCCTGCAAGTTGGAACCAAATGATCTAGTTAGACCATAGGTAGTTCATCGAACCTTCTCGTCATCGCCAGACTATGAGCGACAGTGGATTTTTGAACGTTAAATCCTTTGTTTCCTTTTGTTGGTGATTTTATTGCTAGAATGCTCTGTTTTGTAATACAGAACCGTTATCTAACCAACCTTGCGGTTATTCGTGTTTGAACTTTTGAAACATTTCTTTTGATCAAGTATCTGTGCTTTTATCGCTTCTTGAGGGACTAGCTATTTCGAATGCCTATATTTGGACAATTGTGAAAGATGGAAATCTTTGGGGCGAATTGCTCAATTGCCCTCAGTCTGGCTCTCAATCCCATTCTGGAATTAAGGACATTCGGGGATTTTATTTTCGACCTTTCATGATTGCTCCCACTTGTTCATAGCCATGCATGCTCTTCTTGATTACTGACGTTGTCATGGAAGTTTTGTTCATATGTCAACTCCTGTCTTTGAGAATTGATAACATAGCTGTTTGGTTCCAAGCAACATTTCCTCGAGGTTGCCTATCTTTCGGCTGCGTCTAAATTCTTTCTAAGTTGAATTTAGGAAATTCGATTGTGCACCAGCTTTCATCCCTGAAAACTAGTACTTGGGTAATTCAATCCTGGAATTTCCTTTCGACGCTGCTTTATTCCTGTGCAGTGGGGTATTCCTGTGAAGAAAGGTCGCCCCATCCGGCTGACCTTTGAAAGGATGTGCCTTCCGTCGCTGCCTGTCATTGGGCAACGGTAGTTTTCTAAAGAGAAGGTAGAAACTCAGTTGAGGACCAACTTCTATCATCGGAAGCTAGTGCATCGATGGTTCACAGTGATGAGTGTTTCTCATTAGCCCTATAGATTAAAGTTTTCCTGGCATTGCCGGGGCAATACCGGTACTTAGTGAGTAGAATGTTTCTCGGAGTTGCCGGGGCAACACCGGTACTTATGAAATAGAAAGTTTCCTAGCATTGCCGGGGAAAAACTAGTACTTAGGAAATAGAAAGTTTTCCTGGCATTTCCAGGGCAACACAAGTACTTAAAAGATAAAAGAAGGCCTTGGCGTTGGTGAGGCAACACCGACACTTAGGAGTTTGGGTTTGATTTTCCCAGTCGATTCGATGGTGCTCTTAATCCAGTTGGGTACTAGTTTCGGCCTTCAAAAACTAACACTTCGATGGTTGGATTGTAGAAGTATTTTCTTAGTGTTGCCTATCTTATAGGAAGTGTTAAAGTCATGTTGGTGATGGTCTTTAATGGTTTGTACTTCTCTTGCCGATTTTAGGTTGGAATTACTGGAATAGGGGGCAGTTGAAACCCACTCATCGGTTCATGGTGTTTGCATTCTAGTCTGCATTCTGGGAACTTAGATTCATTCTATGAGCAGTCGACTCACGCTCGATTTGTGTTCATACTTCGGTCCGCACTCCGGGGACATAGAGTTCTTTCATGGGTGGTCGCACTTTCACCAAATTATTTGTACTTCAGTTCGTAGTCGAGGATTGGAAGAGTTCTGTGAATCGTTTATACTCTAGTCCGCGCTTCGGAGACTTAGAGTACTCTAGTCTGTGCTCCGGGGACTTGGAGATTTTTTTAAATCATTTATACTCTAATCCGCGCTCCGGGGACTTAGAGTACTCTAGTCCGCGCTCCGGGGACTTAGAGATTTTTGTAAATCGTTTATACTCTAGTCTGCACTCCGGGAACTTATAGTACTCTAGTCCGTGCTTCGGGGACTTAGAGATTTTTGTAAATCGTTTATACTCTAGTCTACGCTCCGGGGACTTAGGGTACTCTAGTCCACGCTCCGAGGACTCAGAGATTTTTGTAAATCATTTATAATCTAGTCCGTGCTTCGGGGACTTAGAGTACTCTAGTCTGCGCTTTGGGGACTTAGAGATTTTTGTGAATCGTTTATACTCTAGTCTATGCTCCAGGGACTTAGAGTACTCTAGTCCATGCTCCGGGGGCGTAGAGATTTTTGTGAATCGTTCATACTCTTGTCCGTGCTCTGGTGATTTAGAGTACTCTAGTCCATGCTCAGGGGACTTTGAGAGATTTTTGTGAATCATTCATACTCTAGTCCGTGCTCCGGGAACTTAGAGTACTCTAGTCCGCGCTCCGAGGACTTAGAGATATTTGTAAATCGTTTATACTCTAGTCCGCACTCCGGAAACTTAGAGTACTCTAGTCCATGGTCCGGGGACTCAAAGCCAGTTTGGTGATGGTTGAATCATTTATCTGATCCTATAGAGTTGAGTAGATTCCCTTTAACCTAATGTGGTGGTTTTCTCAACGTTGTTTAACTTCGGGATGCACCATGTTCTCTAACGATAAGAGTCCCGAGCGTTTTCGTTGCCTAGCTTTGTTTATAGCCATCAAGTGTTACCCTTGGAGATGAAAGGCTATTGCTTAACAAATTCCCTAGTTATTCTTCCTCCCACTAGTTTTTGTTATGATCTAACGACTATCTGCGGAACCCTTCATTTCTGGGCGGAACCCTTCACTTCTAGGTGTCAAACTCCAGGTTCTTATAGGAAATCTGAAATTATGGAGCAAGTCATCACATTGCCCACGGTATGACCGCGTTCATTCCTATACTGATCATGGACCGGTAGAGTTCGGTAGTGTTTGTCTTGAATCCATGGCACTTAACCTTGTTTCAGGCCATATGCATTATGCTAGGCTGATAGCATTATTGCGGATATCAACCTTATTCATTGGTTCCAATCTTCGGGAATGATTGGTTTAGCTGCTCGATTTCAAGCGTCCTCTCCTTGCCGTGGTCTGTCTTTGGATAATAGCTGGTTTTCTACAAGTTAGGGTTTGAGATCTCAATCGAGCACCTACTTATGTTCTTTGGAAAATGGTGCATTGATGATGTGATTCTGAAACAATCTTCCATCGTCATTTATCTCTGGACGACGGTAAGTTCCTCCTTTTATTGCAAGTTGGAGTGATCTTTTATCCTGACCAAGTGTTAATGTGTTCTGTGCCCCTCAGTCCACAGGGCTGATTATTCTGAATAATTGATGCGAGACTTGACGTTCTAGGCGGCTCCCTGGATGCCCCCAGTCCAAGGTACGTCGCAGCTCCTGTCTTTGGGAACTCGTGACTTGGATGCTTTGAATTTTGACATTTCGTACATTAACTTTGGTCAAAAATCATAATTCTTTGTCGACTTCTTGGTCTGTGAGATTTGCAGTACTACCGAAGCAATGTCGGTTCTTTCAGGTAGTGGGAGTTGATCCCTGTTAATTGAAGTGCCCGGCTTTTGAGAGTGCGCAGCTTATGAAATTCCTCTGTGTTGCCTATCTTCAGGCAACGTGAGGGGTTTGTGTTTTGAAAGTTAGTGCATGGCTTATTGGATGTGCGACTTTTAGTTTTCTTCGATGTTGCCTATCTTCGGGCAAAGTAAGGAGTTTAAGCTCTTTAAGAGTTAGTGCACGGCTTACGGAATGCGTAGCTTTCCATGCTCCTCGATGTTGTCTATCTTCAGGGAATGTGTGGAGCATACATTTTAGGAGTTAGTGCACGACTTATGAAATGCACGGCTTTTGGTGCTCCTCGGTGTTGCCTATCCCCGGGCAATGCGAGGAGCATGTATTTTGGTGCGGCTTATGGAATGAACGGCTTTCGGGGCTCCTCGGCGTTGCCTATCTCCGGGCAACGCGAGGAGCGTATGTTTTTGGCACGGCTTGTGGAATGCACGGCTTTTGGTGCTCCTCGATGTTGCCTATCTCCGGGCAATGCAAGGAGCGTATATTTGGTGCGACTTATGGAATGCACGGTTTTTAGTGCTCCTCGGCCTTGCCTATCTCCGTTCAATGTGGGAAGCGTATATTTTTGCGCGGCTTTTGGTGCTCCTCAGCGTTTCCTATCTCCGGCCAACGCGAGGAGCATATAGTTTGGCACCGCTTATGGAATGCGCGGCTTTTGGCGCTCCTCGGCGTTGCCTATCTCCAGGCAATGTGGGGAGCATATATTTTGGTGCGGCTTATGAAATGCACGGCTTTTGGTGCTCCTCGGCGTTGCCTATCTCTGGGCAATGCGGGGAGCGTATATTTTAGTGCAGCTTATGGAATGCGCGGCTTTTGGTGCTCCTCGGCATTGCCTATCTCCGGTCAACGCGAGGAGTTAGCTTTTTAATGCTCCTCGATGTTGCCTATCTCCGAGCAACACGAGGAGTTAGTCCTTTAGTGCTCCTCGGCATTGCCTATCTCCGGGCAACGCGAGGAGTTTAAGTTTTGGGCCTTCCCAATGTTGCCGGGACAACATTGGTTTTCGAAAGGCAAGGATCGTGTTCCGTCGATCCAACGGTTTGAGTCGATTTGCTTCCATCGACCTAGCGGTATTTACTATGAACATGGTTTTACTGGTTCAAGAAGCAAGGCATGGCTTACGGGATGCGCACAGTAGTTTGGGTCTTCCTGGTGCTGGAGGAGTGATACTAGTTCATAGAATGTAAGGATCGAGTTTTCCCATCAATCCGGCAGTTTTACTTTGCTGGAACGCAGTTTCGTCAGTTCTAAGGGACAATTAGTTTTTAGATCGGGTAGTCATGGCTTGGATGATCCTTCTATATTTTGGGAAGATGTGCTCGACCAAACAAATAGGATTGTCATGGTAGAGAGATCTATAGCCGACTACATGGAGATGGTTATGAAGAAAGAGCTTATGGGAGTTTGAGGCAAGACTCTCAGTTTTTGGTCCAAAATGTCTCTAGAGGATTGGTCATTGACTGGCATACGGTCTAAGAGGAAGTGGAATTGGTCACCAAGGGCGGTAAGGTAGTAGTTGGAATGAAGTGGGTAAGTATTATGCTAGTATTTCATTTGTTGCACTAGCTAGGTCATTAAGTCCGCGGTTGTCAGAATGCTAGAATTTTTGATCAGGCATAACAGAACTGTGGTATGATTAGTCTTAGCCTTTCTTCTGGCTATTCAAGTGTGTGCGGTGCCCCCTATGCCACAGGGCTGTTGGCGCGCTTGAACTGTATCCATGGTCTCTCCACAACTCGTTTGGTTGCCCCCCAGTCCGGTGGGAGTGGTTCATTCGGGTTCTAAGTCTTGGCTTGATTCGAGTCAGCCTCTGATTAACCACAAGGTCGGTTCAGTTTTGGTTTAGTTCCTTTGAGCGACTTTGAAGCTCTAGGGTTCAGCACTTTTGTTTCATCGGTCGTTTAATTAAGCTAAGTGACTGATATTGTTGTCGATTTGTGGCCCGGGATCATGGCTTCGTTGACTCTAAGGGGCTTTGGATTAGATGACTACTGATCTTCTAGTTCACCTTCATGGATATCAGTCATACATAAATTTCGTTGATTTACCAGTTTGCCCTCACGATGCTTTAGTTCGTGATAGACCTTCACGTTTGCGAAGGGTTTTTAGGATCAGATGACTGCTGATCTACCAGTTTACTTTCACTATTCTTTAGTTCGTGAAAGACCTTCACGTTCGCAATACCTTCACGACGCTTTAGTTCGTGAAAGGCCTTCATGTTTGCGAAGGGTTTTTTGGATCAGATGACCACTGATCTACCGGCTGACCTTCACGACGCTTTAGTTTGTGAAAGACCTTCACGTTCACGAAGGGTTTTTCGGATCAGAAGACCACTGATCTACCAGTTTACCTTCATGAAGCTATAGTTCGCAAAAGGCCTTCACGTTCGCGAAGGGTTTTTTGGATCAGATGACCACTGATCCACCGGCTGACCTTCACGACGCTTTAGTTCGTGAAAGACCTTCATGTTCGTGAAGGGTATTTTTTGGTCGGATGTCCGGCGACCAAACAGCCTTGGAATGATAATTTATCAATTCCAGGAGGAGTTTTGGTTCATGTGTTTGACGGCCCGGCGGTCTTAAAGCAACGATTCATCGACTTCAAGAGGAATTTTTCGGATTCAGCTCGAGGGAACACAGTTTTATCGGTTCCTGCGGGCTAAGGTGTTAGACCTATTTATTCGAAGATCCTTTGGATAAGACTTCTCGACACCACCAGTAATGCGAGTTCTCAGAAGGGAGATTGACATGACTCATCGAGGGCATAGAAGCATTTCTTTCACCATGTTGTCTGCAATACGCCTAGTGCCCCGGTACGGCTCATTTGGGAAAGGAGAGTAGTTAATGATAGATGAGAAGGCATCACTTTAGGTTGTTGTCCCATTCCTTAGTTGCTAGCTAGCTAGAGTGTTATTTGATAATCATCTTTTCATCTGATTTCGTCGGTTAGCTGGTGCACATTTCTACCGGGTCTTTGTAGCCTTGCTTGGGAAGAAGGTCCCTGAGGTCCTGTAGCTCCTTCACCGTTTGGTAAGTTTTTTGGCACACTGCTGGGTTTGCCTTCCTCTAATTACACTACTTCTAGTCTTGAGAACCATTTTGCCTTCCCATAGAATTCTTCTAGGGTAGCAGGTTGCTTCATCCTTTAATGATTCCCGAGGACCTTACAGCAGACTGCATCCATTGCCATCGCTTCGTCCATATGCTAGTCATACCTGTAGAGAAGCAATTTCAAATCAGTTGTACAGATGTATAAAAGGTATAGTTGGCCTGATAAACTTCTTTGGACATTCTGCATGTTGAACAGCTTCGATGAATGGGTTTCGATTAGGGAACATGCTCTAATCGTTGTCAGATCGGTCCGTTTTCAAGTTACGGCTGTTTATAATGCTTGAGAATGATTCATGCATGATTGTCTACTCTTGAATGATTGGAAATGCCGATTGAATGACAAATCACTTATGATTGGATCATGGATCAGTGACGATCCCAAAATATTTCAAACTAGGTGAGATCTGTCTAGGATGACAAAGAAGGCTCCACAAGGTTGCATTACAAATTTCAAGGTATTCGGAGTTCACACATTTGAGTTATGAGCAAAAGAAGATGGATCAGCATCGATGGATTGGTGGTATTTTACTTGGAGTCCAACCCGAGAAAATTTGTCATTTTCTTAGAGTCAGCCCATGATTCGCTTGGAGTCACAGAATTTGAAGTGTTGGGTTAGTGACAAACGTTGCTTGGAGCCATTTACCTTTTTGCTTGGAGAAAATGTTGGTTTTACCCGAGTTTGATTTCGGGCCAGAGTTTCCTAAGTTTACTTAGGGTCAAATGGGTGATTACACGAGTTTGACTTCGAGTCAGGACTTCTAGAATCTGCTTTGGGTCAAATAGTCGATTACCCGATTTTGACTTCGACTCAACCCTAAAGTGAGTTTTTCAACGACCATTTTGACGATTTTTGATGATTTTCAACGACGACCACTCGTGATTTGACATGGGAGCTCCATGATGGGATCGGAAGCTGGTTTGTTGGAGGTGGTCACAATATACCAAGGGAGCTTGGCATTGTAATTGATCTCGGTTTGTATCATATCTTTTTGGTCCTCTTGCCTCTAGGAGTACCGTTTGAGTAGCAGTTCCTCGTCCTTTGCTTAGCACTTTGCTACAGCCTGGGCTTTAGAGCTACTTCTAGCGTTTTGCATGTTGGCATTTTCATCCAATTTGTCTTCCTCAAATTGTTTGTCATCTTCAAAGTCGAAGAGAGTCATCGTTATATCCTCCCGTGGGGTTTTCACCCCTAAGTTCGGGTTTGTAGCCGGTGCTTTTGCAGTAGGGGAGTGTTAATGCTTTCTTTTGTCATCATTCTTGGAGTTCCGCCCATTGCTTCCTTTATATTATATCCCCTTCGAACGATCCAGACAGAGTTTATGGTATATGCAAAATCCTTCATAAATTAAGCTAACTTTATGGGTCGCTAGCGATCCATAGCTTCTGGCGATCCATATTTTATGGCGATCCATAGCTTTTGGCGATCCATCTTTTGGCGATCCATATTACATGGATCGCTAGGGATTCATAGCTTCTGGCCTATGGGTCGTTGGCGACCCATGACCTATGGGTTGCTAGCGACCCATTGACTTGGCTCGTTTTGCGAGCCAAGGTCTTGGCCTCCTTTTGTAGTATTCTTTGGCTGTCTTGTTGGAAGGTTTGTGGAGAGGTATGGGTTGCTGACGATCCAAGCACTTAGAATTTTTCTAGAGTTTGAAATTGGAGATGTTTCCATAGTCTTTATCATAGTAGTTACATTTTGATGGAGATTCACTAGTTGTTTGCGTTCAGATACTGATCGGACTACAAGAATGCTGATCTCTCGGCTTCATTGATCTCAGTCGTTGTCTTAGCCATATAGCTTGGCCCTTGTCAATCCCTTGTCTTAGCGTTCCTAGTTAAGTTCTGAATCATCCGGTTTACATGTGATTGTTCTGTTTCTCATTGGTTTCTGCTGGGTTAAAATCCCGTATAACAATGACGTCTTTCACGTTTAACACTTAAGGAAATGTCTGAATGAAACTGCCACTATGATAGAGCCTAATCAATTAATGGATGTTTAGGCGGAGCTAATAGCTCCCCATGTCACTGCACTCATAATGGAACATGGTATTAAGAAGCTTTATAACTAGGAAATTAGATTGGTCCAAGTCAATGGGGAGATAACCCAATAGAAAGCACATGGGAAACTGAAGAAAAGATGTAGGCTTCTCATCCCGAGCCTTTCTCTATCAAACCTTTCTCTCCAAAATTTAATATTTGATTGCATCATGGTTGCTAGATTATATGATAGGAGATGGTTGCCACACTTTTTAGTTTGGCACTCGTATAGAATTTCATGAATATTTAGGATGCTTGCATACATGCCTATATGTTACGATCTTGCATCCATGCTAGGATTGAGTTCATCTACAGTATGTTGCATACATAATCAAACTGCATTTTTAGTTGAGTAAATGGTCGTATAGATAACTTAGTTGTATAACATGGTTGTTGAGTGCATGTCACACAATTTACCCTTTGGAATTTCAGGGGCGAAATCTATCTTAAGGGAGCGGGGAGAGTGTAACACCCCGTAAAATTCGATAATAAATTTATTAATTAATTAAAATAAGGCTAAAAGTGCAAATGCTGTAAATGTTAGAATTTGGTCAAGGAAGTTGCACCATTGCGTCTGTGGTGATTTTATGCTCAATTTCCATATATAATGTGATGCCCAACCTCTATACTCACACTAGCCAAGGACACTACGGGGTAATGCCATCGACTAGCATGAAGAATAAGGCTGTTGAGGAGCAACCATCTGTGTAATTGCTTTGTGCGCGTACCGATATGTCAAATAATATGACTTGCATTTCATTTCAAGAGGAAATCTGACATATCAAATACAAACTCAAAGCTACTACACAGTAGCTATGTGGGCTTCGGAAACAAATATAGAAATAAGCATAACACAAATCAGTCATAGATATTCATATAACAAAGGCGGAAACAGATATGAATATAACACATAAAAGTGTACATCAAAATAGTGGTCATACAAGATCCATTACATCACAAAAGAATGGGTACAAGTGCTAGCAAAAGAATATGTATACATTAAGGAGTCTCTATCTCAAATGTATAAAAGCAAAAACTACTAAGCTAAAGTAGTTAGCCAAAAGTCAGAAGCTAGCCCCTGCTTAAGAAGTCAAGTGGAAGCACCTGTAACACCTTGTTCTGACCTGAGTATTATTTAAGAAGAAAAATAATAAACGGATCAGTCTAGCTATAAATATCATATGAGATGAGAAAGGATAAGAGATACCACAAAAACGTATGATAATAATAATGCCATATTGTGACAAGTATACATTTGATAACAATAAAAATCATACAATATCTCAAATCTCATCAAATATCCAAAAAGAATATCACATTCTTTAGCTTATTCCCCAAACCCCAAATATTGACAAAACATATCTATGTCAATCGCAAAAATTGGTGAAACGCAAATTCCAGAAATCAACAATTAGAAATCCAGAAAACACAAAGGGGGAGGCCTATCATAAACGGGAGCATGAAAACTCACCAACACGTATATCACAAACGGGACACTATCACATGGTGCTAACCATAGAGCCGGTACAACGATGCAGTACAATAACGGTACGCCCAAGGAACCTGATACTCAAGTAATTCGGAACAACGACGTAGTACAATAATGGTACGTCCGATGATCCTGATAAACTGGAACAACGACGTACTACAATAACGGTACGCTCGATGAACCAAACTCCATAAAACCATAGGTCGCTAGCCTATAAAAATGAGACAAAGCTCTATAAAACGAGGTACAGTCCCCCACGTGGACAAAGAGACATCGCATATCGCTAGTCTAAACCATAAAATGATCACCATTGATCAATAAAAAGTGTATATTACACTAAGCTAGTAAATAAATGAGTTTAGCTTCATGTCCCATAACCACTGGCTTAACTTAAATATTTACGAGCAAATTGTAGATTTCCACTTGAAAATTGTCACAAGATTTCAATCGAACAAGTCTAAGAATTAATCGACGAAGTAAACGAAAGCGTTTCATACCACTTGTTTTGCTAAGTCGTTTAATTGGATTTCTCGTACGAATAAGGTAAAGGTTTGTATATACTAATAGATTGGAAAACGGATTTAAAAACGAGCTTTGTACTAAAAGTAACGTTGAAATCATTTTTGTGAAAGAGTTTGAGTATTTACTACTAGTATAGAAACCTTTGTAGTTTAAAGTGAAAAATCACAGAAATGATTGTAAAAACAATCAATCACTAAAAATTCACATTCGATCACGTGAATCAAAACCATAGAAATCGATATCAATTCCATCAAATGGATACTCCAAAAATCCAGAAAAGAAGTCATCAAAGTCGATAAAAGTGATAACAACTAATCGGATCAACCAAAAATCAATAAAACGGAAACCCATCTAAAAACAGGCAAGTTGGCTAGAATTGTCAGCTCCAGACGTCTGGTGGTTCTCCCAGACGTCTGAGCTGAAGCGCTGGAAATTTTATTCCATATCGCCCAGACGTCTAGTAAGTAAGTTCAGACGTCTGAGCTGAAAGATTGAAATTTTTTATTCCGTAGCATCAAACGTCTGAGCTTAATACCAGATGTCTGAGCTGAAGCTCAGAGCAATATTTTGCCTAGGCCAATGATGGCCAAATCCTATCGGAAGCGATCAGATGAGCGACGATGGCTAGGGATTTACTCCAAGCGACTACCCAGCCATATAGGCTCACCAATACACTCCGATCAACATGTCCAAACATCCATATAAGGATTTTCAAAGATTTTGACTTCAAAATACCAAAAATTGGATAATTCATCGAACCAATTCAAATCAAAAGCAAATGGACAAGAAATAGATGTTAGGAATTCATACCTAACAACTATCAAAGGTATAGACAGAGATGTGAGTTCAAAAACTTACCTTTAATTTCAAAACAATAAGTGAGAAGCTTTATAACAAAGGAAAGATCAACCACTCTTCAACTTTAACTCAAGAAGCTCTAATCTAAGCTCATAAGAAAATATTTTCTAAGTTAGGGTTTAGGAATTTCTGAAAATTGAAGAGAGATTGAGATGGAGAAGATGAAGAGGATGCTTACCTAAGCTTCTCTTTGATTTCTAGAACTTGAATTTGAATTTCCTAGTAAACTAGGACTTAGGAATTTTGATTTCCCTTTCTTTCCCCCATTTTCCTTTAGCTTGAGTGTTAGGAAATAATAGAATGAATGAATGAAGAGGGGGGTGGAGTTAGGGTATTAGATGAGTTGGTGGGCTGAAACCCAAACCCAAAGTCCAATAGAAAAATTGCAAAATTCCACTCAACTCCAAACATATCGATGTTTATACTCAAAAAAGTTGTAAACGTCATTTTGAACTCAATGGAAGTGGTCTCGAGTATGGATTTGACTGTTTAAAAAAAGTAACATTTCGGACTTTAAATTCAATAAACGATTCTATATTTAAACAAAACATTTAAATATACAATCGTAAAATATGCGGGTTGTTACAGATCCCCTCCTTAAAGAAATTGCGTCCTCGCAATACTTAAGAAAAAAATAAAAAGTAACAACCATACTAAGGCATAACAACACAAAAGAAGAAATTTTAAAATGAGAAGTTCAGCTTCAGGAGCACAAGAGAGTAAGTCCAGATGTGTTCACTCGATGAATTCCCTGGATTCCCAAGAGCAATCCTTAGGATTTGAGGACCATTGAATTTTCACAAGAGGAACATCTTTATTTCGAAGGCGTTTAACCTCCGTAGCAATGATACAAATATGATGTTGCTCATAAGTCAAATTAGGCGAAACTTCGATTTCTTCAATAACACTGGGCTCAAAAATAGAATCAGAATCTCTAAGGCATTTCCGTAGTTGAGAGACGTGAAATACGTCATGAATAGCGGAAAATTGAGCTGGTAATAAAATGCGATAAGCCACGGAACCAATGCGTTCGGTGATGGGAAATGGACCAATGTATCGAGGTGCTAATTTTCCCGATCGACTAAAACGCACAACACCCTTCATATGTGAAACACGAATAAACACTAAATCTCTCACAGAAAATTCTAATTTCCTTCTTCGATTATCGGCATAGGATTTTTGTCTACTTTGAGCTTATTTCATCTTATGATGAATAAGGTCAATCTTTTCTGTGGCATCACGAATAAAATCTAGACCTAAAACCAGCTTCTCGCCGGCTTCAAGCCAACACAAAGGAGATTGGCATGGCCTTCCGTAGAGTGCCTCGAAAGGTGCCATACCAATACTAGATTGGAAGCTATTATTGTAAGAAAACTCAACAAGAGAAATATGATCCTCCCAACTTTCACCAAAATCAAGAACACATGCACGAAGGAGATCTTCAAGAGTTTGATTCACACGCTCGGTTTGTCCATCGGACTGAGGATGATAAGCGGTGCTAAAATTAAGCTTTGTTCCCAAAGCTTTTTGAAGACCTTTCCAAAATCCACTAGTAAATAATGGATCGCGATCACTAACAATAGAAGTTAGAACTCCATGCAATTTAAGAATTTCTTTGACATAGAGATTAGCCAAAAGAGGTACGGTCCGATTGGACCGAACGGGAAGAAAATGGGCGGATTTTGTAAGTCTATCTACTATCACCCATAGGCTATCATGACCCGAACGAGAACGAGGAAGACCGTCAATAAAGTCCATAGAAATTTGATCCCACTTCCAAACAGGAATGTCTAAAGGTTGCAATAACCCACCGGGCCTTCGATGCTCGGCCTTAACGAGTTGGCAAGTCATGCAACGCTTAATAAAGTTAGCAATATCAGATTTCATTCCATCCCAATAATAAAGTCGCTTCATGTCCGCGTACATTTTACTACTACCGAGATGAATGGTAAATTTAGAACGATGAGAATCTTCTAAAATATCTTTACGAAGATCAATAATATTTGGCACAATAAGTCTACCAAATTTTTGAATGTCTCCGCGAGCATCAATATCAAAGTCTTTCAAACCATCAACCTTATTTTGATCCCTACAACTTTGGCTAAGAAAGAGCCAATTTGGGATCTTGCTTTTGAGCTTCAAGGATGCGGTCTAAAAGAGAAGGATGAGCCTCAAGGCTACATAAAACAAGAGATGAACATGAATCGGATTCACGATCTCGAATCTCACAAGTGGATAAAGTCTCGAGATCATTCCATTCGGATATCATCATGGAAACAACCGCTTGTTGCTTTCGGCTAAGGGCATCGGCAACACGATTCCCATTTCCGGGAGTATAAAGAATATCAAGATCATAAGATGCAAGGAATTCGAGCCAACATTGTTGATGCAAATTAAGTTTCTTTTGAGAGAACAAATACTTCAAAGATTTATGATCGGTGTAGAGAACAAATTTCTCTCCCAAAAGATAATAACGCCAAATTCTAAGGGCGAAAACAATAGCCGCGAGCTCTAAATCATGAGTGGCATATCTAGTCTCGGCAGACTTTAATTGCCTAGAAGCATAAGCGATAACACGTTCCCTTTGCATGAGAACGGCTCCCAAACCAACACGACTAGCATCCGTATAAACAATAAAGTCTTGGTTCCCTTCGAGAATCACAAGGATAAGAGCATCGGAAAGGAGTTCTTCTAATTTCTAAAAAGCAGCTTCACATTTGTCTGACCAAATGTACTTAACTCCCTTCTTTGTTAAACTAGTAAGAGGCACGGAAATTTTAGAAAAGTTTTTTATGAACCGACGGTAATAGGCCGCCAATCCAAGAAAACTACGGATTTCCGTCACACTCTCCAGTCTCTTCAAATTTTGAATCGCTTCAATCTTCGAAGGATCCACAGAAATTCCGGATTCAGAAATAATATGTCCTAAAAATTTCACACGAGATTGCCAAAAGTGGCACTTAGAAAATTTGCTTTCAATTGATTGCTCCTAAGAGTTTCCAACACAATCCAAAGATGTTTTTCATGCTCTTCCTCGGTTTTAGAATAAACAAGAATATCATCGATAAAGATGAGAACAAATCGATCGAGGAAGTCTTTGAAAACTCGATTCATAAGGTCAACGAAATAAGCTGGAGCATTAGTTAAACCAAATGGCATAACAAGCCATTCATAAGATCCATAGCGAGTATGGAACGACGTCAAAGGAATATTATCCTCTGCAATTCGAAGCTGATGAAAACCGATTGCTAAGTCTAACTTTGAAAAAACTCTAGCTCCGCAAAGTTGATCGAATAGATCATCAATCCGAGGTAAGGGATATTTATTCTTGATGGTGAGATCATTAAGCTTGCGGTAGTCAACACAAAGCCTAAATGTACCATCGGATTTCTTCACAAAGATAGATGAAGCTCCCCATGGAGAGGAACTAGAACGAATAAATTGTTTTCCTTCCAATTCGGATAATTGTTTACGCGTCTCCTCATTTTCCTTATTGGACATACGATAAGGAGGACGAGTGATAGGTAGAGCTCCAAGGATTAGATTAATTCTAAACTCAATTGCTCACTTAGGTGGTAATCCTAAAACGGGCTCAAATATGTCGGGAAATTCACAAACAACGTGAATGAGGGAAATGACATCTTACTCATCATCATTATCATCATCATGTGGATTCAGAGAATATAAGGATGCTACCGAATTGAAATCCGAATCTTTAAGAACAATAGAAATCTGCTTAACAGATTGGGGATATCGTAGATGGATAGTCCTCTCGGGACATAGGATGTGGGCTTCATAACGATTAAGCCAATCCATTCCCAAAAACATTCTGAAACCTAAGTAACGCATAACATGCAAATCAGCTCGGAAACAATAATCACATAAAATAATCTCAACATCTTTACAAAACAAACTAAGTGTTGCGGATCCACCAACTGATTCGCAATTCTTAGTGAATTCATCAAGCCCATAACATTTAAAGACAAAGCATCAACAAGTTCCTTTGATATAAAAGAGTGGGATGCACCCGTATCAAAAAGAACTCGAATAGGAAGATCACGAAATATAATAATGCCATTAAGGACAGAATGAGAAATACCTTGACCAAGAGAAGTGTTACTGTGGGCTTGCACAACATTTAGCTTTCCCTCTTTATTGTTTGGAAGTTTGGGGCATGAAGATAAAAGATGACCCAAACTTTTGCAATAACGACAAAAAAAGAGTTTTTGGGCACCTATTTGCATAATGGTCCTTAGAACCACAATTGTAGCATTTCCCACGATAAGAGGCAGGAGTCTTTGCTACTGAAGTTGCTTGTTTCCCTTTCTTGTTGGAATTAGGTTTGAACTTAATAGGCCTCTTCTTGTTGTTGTTGAAGTTCTGTTTGTCACCCACAACTTCAACATCACTTTCTTATCGACTTCTTCAAGTCGAAGAGCGATATCAACAAGCTGATCAAAAGAAACTTCTAGTTTCAGGAGTAATGGCTTTTTGAGGTTCTTATTTAACCCATAGACAAACCTCTGATTTTTCTTCAATGGGGTATTAATATACGCGACCTCATATTTAGAGAGAGATTCAAAAGATGCGACGTAATCCGTCACAGAAGATTCACCTTGAACAAGGTCAATAAAGCGTCGGGCTAAAGTTACTTTTTCAGCTTCCAGCACAAACTTTAACTCGAACCTTTCCCGGAATTGCTTCCAAGTAAGATCCGCTTCAATAATATCAAAAACCAAAAGCTCATACCAATCTAATGCTCTCTCCCGGAGCATGCTAGAAGCCACTTGGACACGATATAGATCCACAAGATTCATGCGAGAAAAGATGCGGTCGCATGTTCTAAGCCAAGCTTGGACCTCTATAACGCTTTCGGAACCCTTGAATGGCCTTCCACCCAAATTGGTATAATCACTGCACAAGCGTGCAAACATGGATTTAGGATGAGTAGGCTCTGGAATGGGTCTAGCAGCTTGGGCATTCTTTACAAGATCTAAAAGCTGTTGGGCAGACATGAAAACACCATCCTGAGGAGTGGCACTAGATTGACCGACGCTGGGACGGCCAGGTCTAACCATTTCTCTTCTTTAAGAAAGAAAGAAAGAAGAGGAAAAAGGTTATTCTTAGAATGAATATCAAACAAACTTTATTGATAAAACAAGGCATCACAAAAGAAAATAGGATAGAACAAGTCCAATGACTTGAATTAAATCATAAGGTACGATTCCTAAGAAACACTTAGGACAATAATCCTTGCTAGATTATTCTACATTGTTCCGAAGTTTGGCTTTGATACCAAGTTGTGACGCCCCACCTCTATACTCAAACTAGCCAAGGACACTACGGGGTAATGCCGTCGACTAGCATGAATAATAAGGCAGTTAAGGAGCGACCATCTGTGTAATTGCTTTGTGCGAGTACCGATATGTCAGATAATATGACTTGCATCTCATTTCAAGAGGAAATCCGACATATCAATTACAAACTCAAAGCTACTAAACAGTGGCTATGTGGGCTTCGGAAACAAATATAGAAATAAGCATAACACAAATCAGTCACAGATATTCATATCGCAAAGGCGGAAACATATATGAATATAACACATAAAAGTGTACATCAAAATAATGGTCATTCAAGATCCACTACATCACAAAAGAATGGGTACAAGTGCTAGCAAAAGAATATGTATACATCAAGGAGTCTCTATCTCAAATGTATAAAAGCAAAAACTACTAAGCTAAAGTAGTTAGCCAAAAGTCAGAAGCTAGCCCCTGCTTAAGAAGTCAAGTAGAAGCACCTGTAACACCTCGATCTGACCCGAGTATTATTTAAGAAGAAAATTAATAAACGGATCAGTCTAGCTATAAATATCATATGAGATGAGAAAGGATAAGAGATACCACAAAAACGTAGGATAACAATAATGCCATACTGTGACAAATATACATTTGATAACAATAAAAATCATACAATATCTCAAATCTCGTCAAATATCCAAAAAGAATATCACATTCTTTAGCTTATTCACCAAACCCCAAATATTGACAAAACATATCTATGTCAATCTCAAAAATTGGTCAAATGCAAATTCCAGAAATCAACAATTAGAAATCCAGAAAACACAAAGGGGGAGGCCTATCATAAACGGGAGCATGAAAATTCACTAACACGTATATCACAAACGGGACGCTATCCCATGGTCGCTAACCATAGAGCCGGTGCAACGACGTAGTACAATAACGGTACGCCCGAGGAACCTGATACTCAAGTAATTTGGAACAACGACGTAGTACAATAACGGTATGCCCGATGAACCTGATAAACTGGAACAATGACATAGTACAATAACGGTACGCCCGATGAACCAAACTCCATAAAACCATAGGTCGCTTGCCTATAAAAAAATGAGACAAAGCTCCATAAAACGAGGTACAGTCCCCCACGTGGACAAAGAGACATCGCATATCGCTAGTCTAAACCATAAAATGATCACCATTGATCAATAAAAAGTGTATATTACACTAAGCTAGTAAATAAATTAGTTTAGCTTCATGTCCCATAACCACTGGCTTAACTTAAATATTTACGAGCAAATTGTAGATTTCCACTCGAAAATTGTCATAAGATTTCAATCGAACAAGTCTAAGAATTAATCGACGAAGTAAACGCAAGCGTTTCGTACCAATTGTTTTGCTAAGTCGTTTAATTGGATTTCTCGTACGAATGAGGTAAAGGTTTGTATATACTAATAGATTGGAAAACGGATTTAAAAACGAGCTTTGTACTAAAAGTAACGTTGAAATCATTTTTCTGAAAGAGTTTGAGTATTTACTACTAGTATAGAAACCTTTGTAGTTTAAAGTGCCGAATCACAGAAATGATTGTAAAAACAACCAATCACCAAAATTTCACATTCGATGATGTGAATCAAAACCATAGAAATCGATATCAAATCCATCAGATGGATACTCCAAAAATCCAGAAAAGAAGTCATCAAAGTCGATAAAAGTGATAACAACTAATCGGATCAACCAAAAATCGATAAAACGGAAACCTATCTAAAAACAGGCAAGTTGGCTGGAATTGTCAGCTCCAGACGTCTGGTGGTTCTCCTAGACGTCTGAGCTGAAGCGCTGGAAATTTTATTCCAGATCGTCCAAACGTCTGGTAAGTAAGTTTAGACGTCTGAGATGAAAGACTGGAATTTTTTATTCTGTAGCATCAAACGTCTGAGCTTAATACCAGATGTCTGAGCTGAAGCTCAGGGCAATATTTTTCCTAGGCTAATGATGGCCAAATCCTATCGGAAGCGATCAGACGAGCGACGATGGCTAGGGATTTATGCCAAGCGACTACCCAGCCCTATATGCTCACCAATACACTCCAATCAACATGTCCAAACATCAATATAAGGATTTTCAAAGATTTTGATCTCAAAATACCAAAAATTGGATAATTCACTGAACCAATTCAAATCAAAAGCAAATGGACAAGAAATAGATGTTAGGAATTCATACCTAACAACTATCTAAGGTATAGACAGAGATGTGAGTTCAAAAACTCACCTTTAATCCCAAAACAACAAGTGAGAAGCTTTAAAACAGAGGAAAGATCAACCACTCTTCAACTTCAACTCAAGAAGCTCCAATCTAAGCTCATAAGCAAATATTTTCTAAGTTAGGGTTTAGGAATTTCTGAAAATTGAAGAGAGATTGAGATGGAGAAGATGAAGAGGATACTTACCTAAGCTTCTCTTTGATTTCTATAACTTGAATTAAAATTTCCTAGTAAACTAGGGCTTAGGAATTTTGATTTCCCTTTCTTTCCCCCATTTTCCTTTAGTTTGAGTGTTAGGAAATAATAGAATGAATGAATGAAGAGGGGGGTGGAGTTAGGGTATTAGATGAGTTGGTGGGCTGAAACCCAAACCCAAAGCCCAATAGAAAAATAGCAAAATTCCACTCAACTCCAAACATATCGATATTTATACTCAAAAAAGTTGTAAACGTCGTTTTGAACTCAATGGAAGTGGTCTCGAGTACGGATTTGACTGTTTACAAAAAGTAACAAATTCAACAAACAATTCTATATTTAAACAAAACATTTAAATATACAATCGTAAAATATGCGGGTAGTTACATATAATGTTTTGTAGTCAAAATTCAAATGGAGAAGTTATAGACGTTTGAAGTTTCCGAGTTTAAAATAATTCAAACGAGTTTAAATTTAAATTTTGAATTTATATAATTAATGTTAAGGGGTACTTAACGTTTGAGAGAACATTAGAGTTAACATGGATAATGTACGGATTAATTAACTTAATAAATAATCAAACAACACAAAAATATCAACATGACCCAGATAATGAACTGGTTGACAGCCTTACTTTGGCCGGTCGGCTGCTAGCGGTCGACCAGTCCAAGAGCAGCGGTCGATAGTGAAGTGTTGGCGGTTGAGAAAACCCTAGTACAGAACGGCCCGGATAGAATTATTTTGAATTGACGGCTCTAGTTCCTTCTCCCTTCTATGAATTTTAGTGACGACAGCGAAGCTCTTTCGGATTCCTCGTTCTTTAGATTTTAGAATCAGTTAGGATTTTCAGGTAAGAGGTTTAAATCTTTAATCAGTTGGTTTCTAATTCTATTCCTCTCTAGCTTCTGATTCAAAATCTAATCTAATCTATTTACAATCTATTTGTTGTATATTTCAAAAGAAGGATATTTGCAAGAGAAAATTGGAGAGGCGTGAATCAAAATCCAATTAAGAAGCAGGCAATTATTTGTGAGTGGAATTTCAAATTTTCCCATTTAGTAATTGTGTAGTATTTATTTGGATTTGATACATTTGCCTTGGGAAATTCTGTAAACACAAGCCCTATATAATAAAACTCCAGAATTCCCCCAACTAAAATGTCAATTTTTAAATATGTTGGAATTGCAATTGTTTTACATTAATATATGAGAAACGAATATGTTGTTGGGAATTAGATAATTTATAGTCCATTCAACTTTCTCCCTTTAAATCTTTTTTGTAGTGTTAAAGGGTTCTAAAAGTAAATGAATTGGAATGGTGTGAAAAGTATGAATAATTGTAGTTTTCATGGCTTATTTATATAAATTAAATAAATATGAATCCCTTTCTCACTCCAAGTCGTATGTGCAAAAGTTGAATGGAATATAAAAGCTCTAAATTGTAAGGTTTATTTCTTTGAAATAAAAAGAGTAATTCTTGTATATTAATATCAAACAAGTTTGGTGATATTCCATTATGATACAATTCTGGTTTTGTTGGCTATGGATATTAGTTGTTCTTGTTTGGAATTTGGATATTTGTTTGAGTTTGACATTTTAATAAATTTTACAAGCGAATTGTTATGCATATGATCAAGAATAATCTTTAAATCTTAGATCGCATGCATATATACATATATATATAATATTAACCTATTGATTATTAATGTTAATAACTTAATGATTACAGCATATTGAACGTATTGATTAGAATTAATGGAATAGTAAATATCATTAATTCTTAGGAAGGTAGTTAAAGGTAATTATGGAGTTCAATCCATAAATAAAGGCGTAATAAAGGGTTACCTTATATGGCCTTAATTATTTATTGTATAGGATAATGTATATACATAATTGGTCTATCATAAAGTATGACTAAGTTATAGGGATGCGAGGTCAGTCTAAAGTAAACATAAGCCTACCCAGTTAAATCTGGCTACCAGCGATGTAACTTTAAGGACTGATGTGAGACATCGCCTATAATAAATGACCTCAATGGCCACAAGGTTAGTACAAATTCTGTAGGGTAAGTCCGCCCTGTTAGTCTGGCTACCAATAATTATGAATAGTTGGACTAATATAAGATGCCACGGTGGGTAATGGGTCATAATCACGCTATTGATATGGTAGGAGGAAACTTTAGAGGGGACCACTTACGGTTTTAGAGGTATAAAATGATTGTTGTAGGGTCCGCCTCTTTCCTACAGGAGAATTATTAAGTGCCCTTATCGAATTTTTTACGATGTCGTTAGGAAGAACCATGGAGGAACACGCCTTGGGTTAGGTACTAAATGATGGGAACTTGCCTATTTTATAGGTATTAAATGGTCAGAGTCAGCCTAACTCCAAAAAAAGGTATTGAGTGGTTTAGGTGCTTCCTCTTGCATCATAAACATAGTTGCGCTAGAATTTTATGGTTGGAATGGAAGAGCCTTTGGGCTTACAGTTGAAATTTTTCGTATGGTATAATTTTGTTTACGTAAGACATTTTACTTATCTGGATCATCCCCCCCAAATACTATTATGGTAAAACTTGAGGTTTTATTTCATCATGCTTTGTTGTTCTGACTCCCTCCTCATTACAACACACGGGTTAGAGGAGATAAAGCTGACTTGGAAGAAGAAGGTGTGAAGAATATTGTGGTAGTCATCTATCTTTTATCGCCTTTTATATTATTTCCATGTACCCAGTTTCAGACTATTATGTTGTTGTTGTTGTTTTGAGATATTGTACTATGGAGGTTTTTCATGATACGTTGTGAGACTTTGTTATGGTACTGTTATGTTCTGAAATGAATTTCTTTATGCAATAGGTACATGCTTTTAGTATTATATTTTATCCATTCTGCAGTAAGATTCTAAAAGTATAGATAGATAGCTCTGTGTATTGTGCATTGTTTAAATTTTATCAACCATAGCCAGTCTCGGAATGGGTCTGAGTTTCGATGGGCCTTTTCTAGGTCGAAATTTTGTCTTATTTCTGGGCTAGTTATTACAATACTAATGTGGGATATATCCAACCGTAGGACCCGTGGAGTTATACATTAGTGTATAGGTAAAGGGAGTACCCAAATTAGGATGGTTCGCCCGATCAAAGTGTCAAAGGACAAATGGAGTCTGCTTCAACCTTTTAGGGGTATGTTTTAAGTAATCGAACAAGCATTTCCTACATTGTATTAGGCAATCCAAATGGGGCAGTGAACTATGCTCGGTGCTATGACAGTGAGATTGGTACTAAATATGAGGAGTAAGAGCTATTTACATTGGTCAAGATCGTCATCGGTCTTGAGCAGTCAGTGGCAAGAGGCGGGTTACGCCTAAACGGACACACCTCCTACTAATGTAGATCATGTTTAGGACATACTCTGCCTCATATTTGTTTTCTAGTTTGTTTGTTTTTTGGAGGCAAGGCTAGACAACCCATTTGTGGAGGTCTTCCAAAACGAAAAGAATACGGCAAACCAACGGCTAGAAAAGTTGGCTACTACCATTGGCTTTTGTTGGATGTCTAACAACTCAGCTTCCATTGAGAAAAAGAATGAGTAGGATTTGCTTCCCTTCCAACTCCTTGCCCATCCTTTCCCATCCTCCTCCACTTGCAAATGCAAACGAAGTTAAGTCAAACTCCAGCCCCTAGGGAGAGTAGATATGAACATCAACACGTTCTTGCATCAGAAGGGAAGGAGAAGAGATGACGACAACCCCTGTAGAGTGGTCGGTGGAATGCTCTCCTCTTGAGAATTTATGGAGATTAGATGTTGTTGGAGGTTCATAACATCCTCCAGAGGCAGATCTGGGTAGGGGTAGTGTTCGCTTAGGGAGCGGCGCCAAAAAGGAAAAACTAAGTTGTACAACCATAAAAAAAGGAAAAAATGAAAGTCTAACTACTATAAGAAAATTAAGGAAAATGAGGCACAAAAATGACTAGATTAAAAGATTATGGACCTATCACCTCCACCTACTTAGACATGAGTTGGAGGACTTTGCATCACTATCACTAATGCATGTGTCTTCGGAAGGGCGCACACTGTGGGACGTGTTTATATATTGTTTAGGTCGTATAGTAGACCCGAAGGGAGAGTGACTTTGTCGAAGGAGCCTATACTCTCCGGGGTGTCCAAGGCCCATATCCATGCCCCCGTCCTCTCTGCCTCTAGCGTCTCTATTGTGCTTGTATAATTTGATTATCATAAGATACTAAACTCTGCTTCCCTGATGAATATCCATAGTCTTCATAATGGTGACAATACCTTTTATTTCCCTCTGGGCTAGTCGTACAAATGCAGGTCAAAATTTTTCTACTCACCCACATCAGTTTATCCACCTACTTCTAAGTCATCCCCTACACCCGGGCTTTAGTCGGATTCTTCCATCTCCATATCCTCCTCCGTTGTATTAGGGCTACTCACTACCTCCACCCTAATCACCAAACCCACCATGACCCTTCCCTTCTTAGGGTTTGGAGTCTTATCCTAGTCCTTCAGCATGATCTGTTTAGGAACCAACAAGTCGAACTGATGTAGGTTGACGTTGGTAAAGGGCAAGGTCACGTTTTGCTAGTTATCCCCCAACTTGAAAATGTAGTCTGCCTAGTTGATGAACTATGCCTTGTCCTCTCTATATTTCACTGGGTCACTGCACCAAAGAAACATGCACGATTTGAAACAATACAGCCAAACTATCACAAGAAATGAAGGAACAAAATAGTACCCGACACTTGGAATTTTTGCATTTTGAGTTTGGGGTTGACGGTCACTGGCATAAAGAAATAACGGTCTTGGTACTCGACAACCTTATCCATAAGACCGATAAACAGTGCTGGGACGATATGGTTATGATGATAGTAGTACCAACCTTCAGAAGCACCTACGTGCATTAAAAGCATGAACATAGACCAAATAAAGAGCAGCAAGGGTTTTGGAAGGCCTAAGTCATTGAAAAAAACATAGAGGGCCGCGAAAAGGATGTATCTGTTGGAGGCAAGCTAGGCCAGTGCCATCTGGTGTGCATTGAAAAACTGAATTAAATAATGATGGAGAAAAAATGTCAGTCAGCACCACATATATGACATGACCCAATCGAAGTATCCAGGTAGGCGAATGTTCGGTCTATCTCCTAAGTGGTTGTACTGTGGGTCAACCATCACCATACTAGACTTTGACGCTCCCTAAAGAAGCACCCCCCAGGCATAGGGTTGACCATCACACTAAGCATTTTTCATGTGACCTATTACCTAATTGAGCCTTACGGCACACCTGCTTAACACATATATTTTTTGTTTGCAATTTAACAAACTATGGCCCAAAGCCTTATATAAGCATCTTCTTGATAATAGAGGATGGTAATTCAGTGATTTGACGACCTTTTTGAATTTTGATTACCATGAAATGGCCAAAATAATTTGACGATGGCCAACCAACGCCAACCGATCAACGTCCAATCGGTGATGACTATGAACTCAAATGACAATATGTGAAAATAAGTACAGAAGACGTGCAAAAAACATTCGATTTTCTCAAAAAAAATGAAGCGGAAATTCGACTAAACAGAAGAAAAGATATGGGAAGAAACGCTTATTTATTACATTTCTTAAGAAGTTCATGGAAAACAATTGAAGATTGAAAGGTAGATAGCTTGAAACGATATTTAATGGCAAGTTCATATAGATTCGGTAAAGAAAAAAAGAGGAAAAGTTGTCCCCATTTTATAGATTTAGGCCTCAAATGCCAACTGTAGGTAAAATAGGCGAGAGTTAATCCTAGCCGTCGAGGTCTAATTGAGTGCTCCATCACCAAGAGTCATATCACTGAAATCGTCTCGAATAATGAAGCATCACAACCAATAAGCATGTAACACATGTCATTTGCATTAAATGGGCATAAGGATAAGTCCACCTATTTCCATAGAAGTGAACTTGGTGGGAAATGCTGCTCACATTTTTCACAACAGATAATGGGCCGGTTAGTTAAGAGCTCGATAATACAGCCTCATGCCATATTACTTGATCAGGGACCGATCTGGTCCATACTAGCATGCACACTTCCAATGGTTCAACCCTCAAAGGTATGATTGCCTCATTATCTCTTAGGTTCGGATATTAGCTTGTTAAATCATCATCATCAATTGAAAGTCCAAAGCCATATGAGCAACTCCACCCCACTCGACCTTATCATTAAACAACCTAGTCATAACAAGATAGCCTCACCTTTCACAACCCTCATACTTCCTCGCCCGTCTAGGCCATGGTCGTCCAAATCACCTTGCATGTCTTGCTTTGTCGTGACTTTGCCAACTTTTAACAAAAATATCTAGTCACTGACAACAATCGCATACTATTCCCCTAACAAGGTCAGTGTAAAATGATGTTGTAAATCAGACAAAACATTAACTATGCAACAACAACACTTTGTACTTCACCATTCACAATGCAGCGGCACCACTGTTCAACAACAATTCTCTAACCCATGCAGCCCTTTTGATATAAGAACGCTATGGTATGATCTGCCAGCTGACCTTCACCCGAACCATTCTCTGTGCCTTTCATCCTAGTTGGCTAACATTTGAACCATATATCATCATCAGTGGTCACATGAAAACCTAGGTTTCAAAGCTTCAATATTAGCCATCTAAAGCATGATCTCAACAGTTATAAAATAGAGATTTACATGCAGCTGTATAAGGATGGAATTTTCTAACCTTGCATGCAATATAGACTAGGTTAAAGTTCTGGTATTAAGCCTCTTACAATCAAAGATATCAGGTAATAAATTTTGCTACTATAGTGGATGTAGATCTTCACCAAGATCGAACCACTCTAATCCTTATGTTATTTAATTTTCTACCATTAGATATAGTTTATAATCCAATTTTACTTACATTTTTCTCATTATGATTTTAGTAATTTACCTTTGTAATACCTGCATTAAATATAATTTTAAGGTTGGCTAGAAATCTAGCCACCAGCATTGATGGTTGGAGAAAGCTGCAATAAAATTGAAAACGTTAGTTCAATAATTTGTTGTATATAGATGATTTCTTCTATTTCATGTCTAAACTAGAAAGTCGTGTTCCTTGTACTTGCAAAAGGGTTTGAGTCCAATATCTATATCAAACAAATACAACTTTTTTCTTCTTCTAATGTATTAGAGGGCTGGGGTAAAAATCATTCCAAAATTCACATATACTCTAATTTACTTCATCGATAATTGAATCTATCGGTATTTTTAGAGTTACAAACCTCTACATTAAGAATGCAACCAATAAATTAATAATGGTTTTATTATTGCATGAAGAGCTACATATAAAGTCATACACACACATAAATAAGAACATTCATGAACAACTGTATCATAATATTATAACCAACATAACATTTATTATCATAAGCATTATGAAATCCTAATGTATTGTGACTGTAATAATACTTTAGTGCACTTTAATTTAATGACATTTTAATGTATCACAATGTTAATGATACTTTAAAATATCGTGATTCTAATGATATTTAAAGTATAAATTGTGATAATACTTGAAATATCATTATTTTAATAGTTCTTTAATGTATCACATTGTTAATGATACTTTATTGTATCGTGGTTGTAATGACAATTTTTCTTACTAAGATTTTAATGATACTTTATATATCACAGTTTTGATGATACGTTAATGTACCATAAGGTACTTTTATGTACTATAGTTTTAATGATATTAGATTCCAAACTTCAAAACCAATGGAGCAAATTAACTAAAATAAGAATGATTGATTCATTAGAAACATACATTTAGTAAATTGCATATGCATATAACATAAAATCTTAAAAAAGAAAAAAGAAAAAAAAGAATGAAAGAAGATGATGCTACATACAGTAATTAATTCAAATTCAAAAATAAAAATTAAGATATATTAACTTATAATTGATGAAGAAAAATATCAGAAATGGAGCAATGGAGATTTTCAGAATTGGGAGGTTGATTTGGTACTACGATGGACTGGTAATATTTTAGAGTTGAGAGAGTTTTTTTCCTCATTATAAATGAGAATCTAAATAGAAATGGATAAATAAGTGAAAGACAAGTATAAATCCACATGTTCTAAAATTTTAGTCGCATATGTGAGTTTTGTAACATGAGTCGTGACCAATTACTGCATATATTTTTTCTTTTAGTACAAAAAATTACATAATTTCTTTTTTTATATAAAAAAGCAAATATTAGTTAAAAATTAAGGTAAATAAGAAAGTGACTAAATGAAAAAGGATAAGAAGGGAGTCCAAACTCACACATGTTATACAAAACGTGTAGCATTTTTTTAAATTAACCAAATTTACAGACCCAATTAGACTATGTATATTTGATTATCTAGAAAATTTATATGGGCCTTGGTCCCTACTCCTTTCCTTCCTGCAGTTTCCTTGAATTAACGGTTATGTCCAAATTCCAACCGAAAGCTCTGAACTTTTCCATTAGTATAAAAAGAAACAATTTCAGCCTACCATGGTTTTCTTCGATAACAAAGGAATCTAAATAATTTGAATATATATGAATTCCTGCAGAGATAGAAGTTGATAGTTGAGAGAATGAAATGCATCAGACAAATCCAAAGCTTCTACTCCCTGTTCATTTTTATATTAAATTTAAAAGAAATGATACATACTTGTGTGTGTAAATATATGTATATACATACATACATAGATATATATATATATATATAAATTGATACATACATATGTATATGTGCGTGCGCGCGCATATGCATATCTTATATATAAAGCAAATACTTGAGAAGTGAAGCCTTTTCCAAACTTCCAAATCTACCATTTCATTCATTTGGAATGAATACTATTCAGAAGCGCTAATTTGTCTTTTCAGTAAACACACGTTTAAGCTAACTTACATACCCACGTTCTCTACCCAGTTCATAATCTTCTCCAGACCAATTTCTTCTTCCTTCCGTGTTCCTTCTATGAAAAATTTAAATCCAAAATTGAAGCAGCAGTTGGTTTGAAGGTCACTAAGATCCAAAATTAGCAATTTATTACTTTCGAGGTACTTTCTGCAACGGTTAGATAGTTTTTGGGAAGAGGATTTATGAATGTTGTCCCACGCTAGTTTTATCTGATTTTAGTTTATGATTTTTTTGGCTGAATGTATAATAGAAGAAAGTCTCTTCTTTTCAATGGCATCAACTGTGTTCTCCATTCTCTAATTTGTCAATTAATTTTGATTCATTTATTCCCTGCTTTGCTTCTAAAAAAGTCATCATTTTAATTTCGTAGGATATTCATCCCATAACAGTTGGTTTTTAACTAGAGCTCGAACGATCCATTGGAGGAGGAGGAACTAGGCAACCAAGGTTTTCAGAATTCATGGCTATTCTAATCAGTACAATGCAAACGGTTTTAAGCTTTATGTATATAACTTCAGTAATTGTTGTATTACTTACGATGCTTTTTATTAGAAAATAGTTTACTTGAATACATGTTGTCAAAGGCTTTTTTAAATAATTTAAGCTAATCGAAACTCCAGTTTCTTTGTTATTCTTTCATTCTTTCACAAACATGTACGAAGAATTAGGGTATTTAGGATATTTGAAGAAAAAAATAAGTGGAACCAAATTGAAATTGGGTTAAAGAGCTTAGTTAAATTGTTGCAGGAATTGTTGTAATTTTTTTGATATACGTACTGTTACTTATAGGGTAAAACTATATAATCTTATATTTATTTATTTGAGACTTCAATTTAAGGTTACTACTATCACACTTTATTCCCTACTATTACAGCAAAGTCATTTCTTTTATTCTTCACAATTAGAACAACTTAAGAAAGAAAACATTATCAAGAGAAAATTAAAAAAGATTAAAAAGGAGGTGAGGAAAAAAACGGTTGTAAGATCTCGAATTAATCAATGGTAAACAATTTAATTTCTAAGGTTTTGCATTTTTACTAGATCTCAAAGTAGTTGTTATTTCTTATGAAAAATTCAAACTAAATTTTAAATTATCTGCAATTGCGTATCTAATTTAATTTTTCATTATTAGAAATATAGTTTCCATTGCAATTTTTGTGTGTTTCCAATATTTTATGTTTGAATCACAGTAAATACATTTATAGCATATTTTTGGCATTTAGACATTTTCATTATAAAATTATTTTTTATTAATAAAATAACAAAGTCCATGACTATTATATGTTTCCAAAAATATTTGTTTTTAAATGACATCAAATACAATTCGTAGTACGTCCTTACTATTTTTACCCATTTCATCATCACGAAACTTTTACAATCCATATGTATTTGTTCGTTAATTAATTAAATAACAAAATAACTTTGTGAAATTATCAGAATCGAGCCACGGGGGTTGCACCATTATATCCATGGTAATTTTCTAGTCAATTTTCATATATAGAACGTTAGAATCCGAGTTAATATGAGCAAGAAACAGAATAAACAAAAATCGGAAGAAAAAGAATAAATAAATAAATAGGCCAGGTCGATCGGCAGATCGACCTGGGTATAAGGGCGGTCGACTGCCCGGTCGACCAGCCTTGTCTTTTGGCGAGCGAACGAACGTTCGTTCGAACGATTGACAAGTACTTTGCATTGTTTAAACCGATCTGGTTCTTCCATTCGTGCATCCGATAGCCCCTATTCAGCCTATGATGTGGTTGCATCCTATTCAATCTCCAAATCCAACGGTCTGAGATCCACTTCTACCCCTATAAATAGAACCCTACGCCTAACACATTTTTTCATTCTAAGATTTTCTCCAATTGGGTTCACCTATTCAGGAAGGATCCTAAGCGGAATAATTTTCCAAGGAGGAAATCATTTTAAATAAAAATATTTAACAACCCCAAGTGGATCCGTGAAGGCCTAAAGGGAAGAGCTAAGGACCAGAGGTGAGTGATTGTAATTAATTAGATTTTTATGTAATCTAAAATAATAGGGTTTCCAATAGTTGTAGTTTTACTATGATTTTTGGAGTAACCTTTTTAGTTATTTATTTACAGTTTTTAGAATTATTTTCAGTATATTCCTTCTAGCTATTCTTTTCAGTTAATTTTAGTTTATTTCTGTTAAGTATAGCTTTCCCATTTAATTACAGTTTATCTATAGTATTTTAATTTATTTACTGTTATTTATGCGTTATTTACATCTTTTTCCTACACTTTGAATTTTCTTCTATTTTCAGTTTTCTTTTATTTCTCCTTCTTCTTCGCGTATGGATTAGAATAGAATTAACGCGAAATTGGATTAAATTATAAGAATTCTGAAATAATGAAAGATAAGATGTAAATTATAAAGACTGTAATAAAATGAATTTAAGACTGAAATTATGCATAATTATGATATTAATTGGACTAAATGAAGAAGATTGGCCTAGTTATAACTTAGAATTATAACTAAAAAGAATAAAAGAAGAAAGAAGATTATTTTCACACTTAGACCTTGGATTAAGTATTAAGAATGATTATAACGTAAGTTATAAATTGATAAACTATGGAAATTATGGTGCTTGTTTTAAGACTTAGGATAAATTAATAAGCAATAATAGTAATTGATAAAAATAAAGGCTTATTTAAATAATTTATCTAAGTTAATAAGCAAAGATAAGAGTAGGACTTGTACCAAATAATATTCCCCTAATATTTCTACGGTTACGGTGTTTCAGATAATCCTGAAGTGAGACGAGGTGCTTCACATAATCCTGAAGTGAGGCGAAGGGTACGTTTATGCTTATAGTGGCAGTAAACGTCAATCTTTGGTATTTCAAATCAAGGGGATTTGAACAAGGGGCGCAACTAGATTTTTGTTTGATAGGGACCAGTACCAACAACATTTCCCCTATTTTTCTATGGACACGGTGTTTCATATAACCCTGAAATGAGACAAGGTGCTTCACATAATCATAAAGTGAGGCGAGGGGCATGCTTATGCTGTCTAGGGTAAATAAAAGTTCAAAAGAGGGAGCAATATGTAGCATGGGCATAATGGTAGTTACAAAAGCGATTTCCATTTCGGTGCTCAGTAATCGCTATGAGTTCCAAGCGCTTAGTAAGTGTCTCTTTCGTTGACACCAAAGTCTACTGTGTAGGGAACGTCCGATCCACAGTAGATTCTATGGAGTAGTAGGCCGATCAAAGGGTAGAATTAGGATTTCAACCTAATTATAGGATTAGGAATTCAGCTTAATCAAAGCAGCTATCAAGGACAAGTGCAAACAATTAAAGTTTACCTATCTTACTAATCGAGCAATAGTTTATTCGTATTTATTTCAAGTTTCTCTCTTTTCTATTTCCTTTGCTTCCTTTTATATACTAGAACATTGTAAAGTCTATTACTTTTACTTTGTTTAAAGATTCCAGTAGATACTATCATTCACCAGACTTTTAGTCTAACCCACTCCTCTATTTTCCCCCTTTCCCCTTATAGGCAATCAAGGGAGAGGGCAGTAAGTTGTAGTTGCTTAGAGGTTTCTTGGAGAATATTTCTACCATGTATTTCTTTTATTCTAGCTTTAGCTCTTTCTGTGCACTGGCTTATTATGAGGGATATTATTTACTCTGATTTTTGAGACTATGAGTTTTTATGAGACATCTTGGGTTTTGAGACATATATGTGTATTTGGTATTTGACTTATTTGATTTATGAAACAATTATGAAGTCTTGTTTTAAAATAAATTATTATCCTAGTTTCCGCCATTTTACCTTTTTTTGTCTTGTGAATCTTAGTCTATGTTAGTTTCAGTTATACCTACAACGCACCATGCCTTTTAATGTGTCCTTTTGGGTATATTAAGGGGTGTGGGGTGTTTCACTTGCTATCAGAGCCTAAGGTTGCAAGATTCCAAAATATTTATTTTAAAATTAAAAATATTTTCCAAAATAACTTCTTTTAAAAAGTATTTTTCAGAAAAGAACTCTTAGAAATAGTTTTTAAGTATAAAAGAGTTTTTATAAAAATACCCTCCAAGTCCAGTGTAATCTTCTTTCGATTCTTTCGAGCCTAAATTCTCTTTCCCTTGCATAGAATGACCGACTGGTTCCGTAGATCTACGGTACTAGAGGTGTAAGGACAAGTGCCCAATACAACACCAGTAGACGGAAATCTCTTTAATCCACCCACATCAGCCCCCTTTTCTGAGCTATGCAAGGACTTCGCTAGTATAGGAGGAAGAACATTTTTTAGCACGGAGGATTCCGAGGAGACGCGGGTTAGTTTTTAGAATATGGAGCAAAGGTTTAGGCGGTTAGGTTTGGAGGACCGACAGAGTGTTCAACCTATATCTTGGCAGCTAGAAGAAGAGTTTGAGAAGGTTCCTACAAGCTCTAAGAAGGAGTGGAAGGATAAGGACAAGAGGAAAGGAGGAGGACCTCAGAAGCGGATCAAGAAAAGTGGGAAATGCAATAGTTGTGGACTGGTTGGTCATTACGCAAGGGACTGTAAGAATAAGATGATGAAGGGAAGGTGTTTCAATTATGGGCAGCTTGGTCACTTTAGTAGGATTTGCCCTCAGAAAACGGGGCAGGCAGCGAATGCACCTGCAGCACCGATTCAGACTTTGGGTACAACACCTTCCAACAGCAGACCAAATCAAGGTAGGAAAATTTGGTTTCTATTTCTGATTTTCCCATTTGGACTCTTTTCGATTCTAGAGCATTACACTCTTTCATCCCTAGTTCTCTAGTAGATTGTTTGCACTTAGACATTTCTTTAGGAGTAGACCCCATCTTTGTTTCAAACCCCATAGGAGGATCGACACTCTTGTCTATGGTTTGTAGTGGTTTGAAAAATTTTATCCTAGGCGTAGAATTTGACTATGATGCCTATGTTTTGATATTTCGGAGTATCGGATGATCTTGGGTATGGATTGGCTATCCACATATGGAGCTATATTAGATTGCGAAAAGAGAGTCATTATACTAGAGACATGCATCAGTAGGACTCTCGAGATTTCCTGCGACCCGCAAGGGTCAGTTATGTTGAGCTTCCTTTATTTCCTCGATTCATCATCATCAGAGTTAGATTCGATTCCTGTCGTCAGAGATTTTCCAAACATCTTTGAGGAGTTTAGGGGACTAGCCCCTAAGAGAGAGAGATTGACTTCAGGATTTATTTTGCTAGCTAGTAGCATTACCTATAGGGCATATGGCGCCTAGGGAAAGGAAAGTATTGAGCAAGTAGTGTTGATTCATGAGTTTTGATTCATGACACAAGCTTCAGAGATCATACGACGAGAATGCTATATGAAAGCGACAAAAAGAGAATAAATGCATACCGTGCACTACAAAGAAGATAATCTTACAATTCAGAGATTAGTATGGATATTTTATTTTATTTGAGTCTTAGAACAATGTTAAAATCATTCCTCAAATAATCACACACGCACACAAAACATTTTATATCAAAAAAATATGTTCACTGTGCATATAACACCAGGTCGGCCGACCGACCAGGATCCTCGGTCGACCGACCCTGTATCATATGCACAGTGACTTTCTGTTTTGTATACGTTTTTCAACTCAGCTGACCGGCCAGTTTTTCCGGTCGACCGACCAGAGAAAAACGGCTAGTTTTCTGAAGAGACGCGATCTTTTCATGAAGAGTAATGTCCTCTATTTCAAGAGGTATGGACACTACTGTTGACTAAAACTATTCATGAAAGATTACAACTCTTCAACAACTATATAAACATATTCAATTCACTTCTACAATCACCGATTCTTGTTTATATTTCTGAAATCTAATCTCTTCTCATTTCTGCAAATAAAAGCATTCACTCTTATTCAATATCACTAGAATCCTTGAATTTATTCATATACTTCGATTCTACGTGATTATCTTCCTTCTAAATCTTCACACACATACATATTCTTGAGGATTTGATTATAGGAAAGTTGTACTATCAAAAGACAATCAGTGTTATTTAGAACACATTCGTCAACAAACATTTTGTATTAAGTTGAAGTCCTCTTCGGTTGTTGAGGCGGAAAAATTCCTGTTCGGCTGCTCAGGTGTCGTATACCTATTCCTCCGGGTTAAGTGAGGGGTTTAGTTTAAATCCAGAGGGTATTCTGGGACTGGACGTAGAACGGGAAGTTCGAACCAGTATAAAAATTCCTGGTGTGCTTACTTTAATTTTTACTTTACTGTTATTACCAGTTTCCGCATTAATATACCATATTACACGATCCTTAGTACTACACGTACACTTTCATTTGGTATCGGAGCAAGGTCATCTTATAACCATCACAAAGTTATTTGATATTTACTTATTTTTAGTAATATGGCAACCACACAAATTAACGATGTTAACACTCACACTAATTCTAGTTTCACAGAAGGTCAATCGACTTCACGACCTCCACTTTTCAATGGTATAAATTATAATTATTGGTCAACTAGAATGAGAATCTATATGCAATCAAGTGGGTTTGATATCTGGAATATTATACAAAGGGAATACACAATTCCTACTGGAGAATACTCAACTTGGAGTAACACACAAAAACTAGATGCTACATCAAATGCTAAGGCTATGAATATTTTATTTTGTGCATTAGATAGAAATGAATTCAATAGAGTTAGTATGTGTACTTCCGGCTATAAAATTTGGAGAACTCTTAAAGTTTCACATGAAGGAACGAACAAAGTTAAATTGAGCAAAATTTCTATGCTGAAACATCAATTTGAAAACTTTAAAATGAGGCCAAATGAATCTATAAATGACATGTGCTCTAGATTTCAGGATATTTATCATGCTCTATTGTCTCTAGAACAAAAGTTTACTGATTTTGATGTTGTTACAAAAATCTTGAATTCTTTAACGGACGAATGGGAACGAAAAGTCCTAGCTATTGAAGAAGCAACTGATTTGTCAACATTAAAACCAGAAGAATTGATAGGTAATTTAATGTCCTACGAAGTAAATTTGCAGGCAAAACGAAATGGAGCACAAGAAAAGAAAAATGTAGCATTCCAAGCAGAAAAAGATGATTCCGACTCAGATAATGAAGATATGGCAATGATCGCTAAAAATTTCAAAAAGTTTTTGAAATTCAACAGAAACAAATTCAAGGGAAACAAAAATAATTCCGACAACAATTCTAATAGCAGCAAACCATCATCTTCAACAATGGAATGTTATGAATGTCACAAGAAAGGACACATGAAGAAAGATTGTCCAGATCGTAAAAAGAACAATTTCAAGAAGGACAAAAACAAACGAAAAGCTTTTTCAGTCACTTGGGACGACACTGACTCATCATCCTCATCAGAGAGTGAAAGTGATAATGAACAAGCAAATGTATGCTTCATGGCTTCGTCAGACGATGTAAGTGATTTTACTTTTGAAGATTTAATTGAAATAAATTCTGAATTAGTAAATTTAACAAAACAACTTAAAAAGAAAAATAAGGAGTTGCAAAGAAAGTTAGATAGAACAGTTTTAGAAGTAGATATGTTAAAAGATGAGAAGGTAATATTGGAAGAAGAACTTGAAATCACTCAACAATCGAATTCTAACTTATCTTCTCAAATTACGTCAATATCTGAGGAACTAGAAATTCAGAAAAGTAAAAATGATGTTTTACTTTTCGAAAATAATGATTTAATATCTAAAATTAGGGATTTAGAGTTAGAAAAATCTAGTCTTAAAATAAAATTTGATGATATTTCTAAAAATGTTTCTAATTTCAATAAAGGAAGAGAAAATCTTTCTAGTATACTAGAAAACTCTCAAACTTCCAACAATAAATCTGGACTAGGATTTAAGAAACAAAATAATTATGCTAAAAGTAACATTAATAATAAAATTAAGAAAGATATTAGGAAAACAGTTTATTCAAATACTAAAACTATTAAGATATGGATTCCAAAAACCAATAATACATTGATAAGGAATAAACATATCAAAAGTTTTATGGAAACTGTTCATAATAACAAGAATTATGTTTATAAAGGGAATTCTGAACCCGTATGGGTTTGGCTTCCTAAGATCTAACTTTTAGGACCCTAAAAAGATTGGGTACCAACTTTTTATAATTTTTTGTAGGTACCACATAAAAAGAGAGGAAAATGGATTTTAGATAGCGGTTGCTCAAAACACATGACTGGAAACAAAGAAATGTTATCAAACATTATATACTCAAATGGAGGAGCAGTCACCTTTGGAGATAACTCAAAAGGGTATATCATCGGCAAAGGCAATGTCAATAGCAACGGTACATCTAATTTACCTCTCATTACTGATGTTTTATTAGTTAAAAATTTAAAACATAATTTATTAAGTATTAGTCAACTATGCGACAAAGGTTTTAATATAACTTTTTCAGAAAATAAATGTAACATTTTTGATAAAAATCACAACATTATTTTCGAAGGAAATCGAGATAAAAATATTTATATCCTAAATATGAATGTTAATAATGATTCAAATTTGTGTCTAGTAGCTAAAGAGAATGATTCTTGCCTTTGGCACAAAAGATTTTGTCACATAAATTTTAATACCATCAACAAACTTGCTAAAAATAAATTAGTTAAAGGGTTACCCGATATAAAATTCAAAACTAACATATTTTGTGATGCATGTAAATTAGGAAAATTAACAAAATCTTCTTTTAAATCAAAGAAAGTAATATCTACAGAACAACCACTTGAACTTTTACACATGGATCTTTTTGGTCCAACTCAAGTGCAATCTATTAATCATAATAGATATGTTTTTGTTATTGTAGATGATTTCTCTAGAGATACTTGGATTTTCTTTTTGAAAAATAAAAGTGATACTTTTGATAATTTTAAAGTTTTTGTTAAAAGAATTCAAAATATTAAAACTTTGAAAATTAAAAATATAAGAAGTGATCATGGAGGCGAATTTGAAAATGAAGTTTTTGAACAATTTTGTAACAAAAAGGGTATTAACCATAATTTCTCTTTTCCTAGAACACCACAACAAAATGGAGTTGTAGAAAGGAAAAATAGAACGTTACAAGAATGTGCAAGAACTTTACTAAATGGAACAACTTTATCGAAACAATTTTGGGCAGAAGCTGTAGCTACTGCTTATTACGTACTGAATCGCGTTTCTATTCGACCATTAACTAAAAATACACCATATGAACTTCTAAATGGAAGAAAACCAAATATTTCATATCTAAAAGTTTTTGGTTCCAAATGTTTTATTTTAAATACTAAAGATCAACTAGGCAAATTCGATCCAAAATCCGATGAAGGTATATTTGTTGGATATTCGGAACGAAGCAAGGCCTATCGAATTTATAATAAACGAACTCAAATTATTGAAGAAAGTTTACATGTTTCTTTCAACGAAAATTTTAAAAATATAAATCCGAGTGTTACTATTGATTCTGATGATGAATCTACTCAGAATGAGAATATTAGTACAAATGAAAATCTTGATGTTCATGAAACCAATACAAATGTAACTTCCAATTTAATAAAATCTCCACCTAGAATTTTAAAAGATCATCCTGTGCAAAATATAATTGGAGAAGTTAATACGAATGTTAAAACCAGACATCAATTAAATCAAGCTGGTCATGTTGCTTTTCTTTCTAACATAGAACCTAAGAATATAAAAGAAGCTTCAACTGATGACTACTGGATACTTGCCATGCAAGAAGAATTAAATCAATTCGAACGAAACGAAGTTTGGGAACTCGTTCCTAGACCTAGTGATCAATCAGTCATCGGTACTAAATGGGTTTTCAAAAATAAAGCAGATGAACTAGAAAATATAACAAGAAATAAAGCTAGATTAGTTGCACAAGGATATAATCAAGAAGAAGGTATTGATTACGAAGAGACGTTTGCTCCAGTCGCCCGACTTGAAGCAATACGAATATTATTAGCTTATGCATGTTTTCATAATTTTAAACTATATCAAATGGATGTTAAAAGTGCATTTTTAAATGGATTCATAAAAGAAAATGTTTTTGTTGAACAACCACCTTTGTTTAATCATGAAAATTTTTTGGATCATGTATATAAACTTAAAAAGGCGTTATACGGTTTAAAACAAGCACCACGTGCTTGGTATGATCGTCTTAAAAGTTATTTATTAGAATCTGGTTTTGAAATCGGTAAAGTAGATCAAACACTTTTTATTAAGAAAACTAATAAAGATATTTTAATAATTCAAATATATGTTGACGATATTATTTTCGGCTCGACAAATGAAAAATTATGTCAAGAATTTTCAACCATAATGACAAATGAATTTGAAATGTCTCATATGGGAGAATTGTCATATTTTCTTGGATTACAAATTAAACAAATTGAAAATGGAATTTTTATTAATCAAGAAAAATATTGTTATAATTTAATCAAACGTTTTGGTCTTGAAAATACTGCTGCCAAACCAACTCCTATGAGTACAACGGTTCATCTCGATAGAGATGAAGATGGCAAAAGTGTTGATCAAAAGTTATATCGTAGTATGATAGGTTCTTTACTTTATTTAACAGCAAGTCGCCCCGATATTATGATGAGTGTCTGTTTATGTGCTCGATTTCAAGCAAATCCCAAAGAATCACATATGAGAGCAGTTAAACGCATTATTCGTTATCTAACTAAAACCAAAGATTTCGGACTATTTTATCCGAAAGAATGTCCTTTTGAATTAGTTTCCTACAGTGATGCTGATTTTGGAGGAAGTCGGACGGATCGAAAAAGTACGAGCGGAACGTGTCACTTCATTGGACGTTCCTTAGTCTCTTGGTTTAGTAAGAAACAAAATTGTGTTTCTTTATCAACATGTGAAGCAGAATACATATCTGCTGCTTTGGCATGTGCACAAGTCGTATATATGCAACAGACATTACAAGATTTTAATTGTCATCTTGAAAAATCAATAATTTATTGTGATAATACCAGTGCAATAAACCTTTCAAAAAATCCGGTCAATCATTCCCGAACAAAACACATAGATATTCGTCATCATTTTCTTCGTGATTGTTTGGAAAAAGGATTAATAAATCTAGAATTTATCAATACTGAAAATCAAATAGCTGACATTTTTACTAAACCACTAAATGAAAGTTCTTTTATAAAACTAAGACGAGATTTAGGTATAATGTCGTTTAAAGACTTATGAATAAAATAAAATTATTATAATAAAAATATATATATATATATATATATAAAATGATGAAAAATATAAAATTATTTTTTCTGACCAGAGCGGTACTCGAACTCATGACTTCTGACTTTTATGTAAGATGTTGTAGTATAGCCACTTGGGCTATGGGTGTTTCTTGTTCCAGCTCTGTTTCTAATTTACATCATTGAAACTTGATTTCAGAATATACTATTTTTTAACTCTAAAGCATTGTATGTCATTCATTTGTAAACAGTTTTTGTTTAAAGAATTATGTGATTAAAACTAAAATTTGATTTTAGACCATTATTTTTTTAGAAAATATGGTTATATATATACATACATATGCTTATTGAATAGAGCATCAAATACAAAACAAAAACTTAAAACAAAAAATGTCTTCCAATAATGATGTCTACAATTCTGAAAATTCTCATCTCTCTTATACTTCCCCGGACGACGACTATTCTGATCGTATCCCCGAAGGTGGTCCTTATCCTACATTTCCAATGCCAAATCGTGTTTTAGATTTTCCCTCTCCAGATAATGATCCCCGACACAGGTGGAAACCTTGGGAAGACTCTCATACAGGTTATACACCTGATAAAAAGAAAGGGAAAAAGGAAATGGTAGTAACTCCATCAACCAAACAAAAGATTGATGAAATTCATCACTACCAACAACAACAGATGAATATGCAAAGGGAACTTTATTACGAACAGAAAGTCACGGCAAGACGTTTAAGCTTCCTTGAAAAGGTTGCCATGAAATTTTGTTCATCTAAGAAGGATGATGTTGCTGAACCTTCTTATAGAACTCCATCTCCCTCTAACCATGTTCAATCTCCAATAGCTCCAATATGGTCACCGGTAGAAAACGTTCCATCTCCAAATTCATGGGAACGTCGATGCTAATTCATCATGGCTATATTTTAGTATATATATGTTATTTTTTATATAAGCTGTATAAATAAATATGATGTAATAACATGATTATATTTCTATAATTCTTATTTAAAAAAAAAAAACAAACAAACAACAGCATGACATGCTTTCGGTCGACCGAAATGCCTGAACCGGTCAACTGAAGCTGTCCCGAGAGGTTTTTAAAAATAGATTTCTTCCAAGTCGGTCGACCGAAATACCTGACTCGGTCAGCCGAACGTATTTCCCGAATAACAGTAGAATATTTTTTAAACTCGGTCAACCGAATTCCCTGCACCAGTCGACCGAAGCTTTTCCCGAAAGTTTCAGCACTGTTCTGAACCTAAACTCGGTCGACCGACCTAGGTCCTTCAGTCGACCGAACGTGTTATTTTGCTAAAATAGTCTTCATTTTTTAACCCAACCCTTCACCTTTTTATCTCACCTCTTCACTTTACTCTTCCACAACAGATTTGAACCCTAGCCCCCATTACAACCTTTCTAAAAACTTCTTCAAATTCTTCAAGAAAAATGGCTCCCAAAAAGAAATCTAAGACTACCGCTGGCCAATCTTCCTCAACTCCTGTAGATTCTCAAATTGCTTCTTGGTTAGTAAGTGAAAAAGCTTTAGAAAGATGGATAAAGCTTCAAGATGCAAAAATCTTTGAGGAGTCGTTTGTAAGTTATCCTGATTTTACCGCCTATGGTGTTGAAAACGCCGCTCTTGAAAGTGGTCTTGATGCTTTTCTTGACCATAGGAAAAACAACTTGAAGATTAATCATATAATGGTCAAGTTATTCTTAGCAAATCTCAATCTTGTCAATCCACCTAGAAACACTGAAAATTGTGTTTGGACTTCGGTATGTGGCACATCGATGTTTCTCTCCATTGATCGAATGAATCATATTTTAAATGCTCGATCGGGTGGAATCTCATTACATGATGTAGATTGTAATCCATCAACTCGTGACCGCCTAAGTCACTTATTCTTTGAAGATGATGCTACCGACTTAAGGCAAACTTCATCTCTCCGACCTAAAGCACGACTTTTTCATCGATTCATGATGAAGTCTATTGTTCCAAGAGGAGGGTCGTACCACTTAGTATATCCCGAAAACTTCAAGGCGTTATATGCTATGTGTGGAAACATTCGGGTAAATTGGACACAACTTCTTATGGATGAATTCCTTACATTCAACCAAGGAAAAATGCTCCATATTTACTATGGAGAATACATAATGCGGTTGATTAACAACTTTGTCACTCATGCACCGGAATCCGAAACATCCAAAGTTCGTACCTTTGACTCACGAACAATAAAATTGATGAAGTTACCCGATGCACCATCCCAAATCACAACCTTTCAGCAATGGCGTACCATTCCACGAGAACAACTACGTCGTAGCTATTCTACTCCTCAACCCTCCACTCATTCCACAGAACGTTTAACTCGTCAAACCTCTATCCAAAGACCACCTCCCGGTACTAGCACAGCGGTTGCCATAGATATTTTAGCCCAAAATCAATTAGCTTTGGATTCTCGCCTTCGAAAAATTGATGGGCGTTTCAAAAAGATCAAAGGCTTCTTCGTAAATTTATGGGATGCCTTATCATGCTCTTCTGAAGCCGGTGCTTCATTTGTTGCTCCTGGAAAAAGACCCGCACCAAATTTCTCTTGGTCTACATCCGAGAACACAAGTTCCAGCACATCGGCAACTCCCGCACCTACCACTCACAGACGGGGTAAGGAACCGGCTCCTCTCGATGAAAATCTTCATCCAGAACAGTGGGATACCGACGATGATGAGGAGTAATTGTAGTATTTTTTTAAATTTATTTTAACTTTCAAGAATCTCTTGTAGTTTATTTTGTTTCTTAATTAATTGTTATGTTATGTTCTAAGCAAACATCTTTAAATTATTTCTAATTAAGCTCAAAGAATGTACCATGTAAATTTAAATGTTTTTTGCATTACTTCAGTCTGTTATAAGTATTCCTTTTTGTCGATGACAAAGGGGGAGAAATGTATGCAAATTAACGAATTTTTGCAGAAAAGTCTCCATACATTCAGGGGGAGAACTATAATATATATGTCAATATTACTTCGTCACATAAGTATTGTCATCAATCAAAAAGGGGGAGAATGTTGATTCATGAGTTTTGATTCATGACACAAGCTTCAGAGATCATACGACGAGAATGCTATATGAAAGCGACAAAAAGAGAATAAATGCATACCGTGCACTACAAAGAAGATAATCTTACAATTCAGAGATTAGTATGGATATTTTATTTTATTTGAGTCTTAGAACAATGTTAAAATCATTCCTCAAATAATCACACACGCACACAAAACATTTTATATCAAAAAAATATGTTCACTGTGCATATAACACCAGGTCGGCCGACCGACCAGGATCCTCGGTCGACCGACCCTGTATCATATGCACAGTGACTTTCTGTTTTGTATACGTTTTTCAACTCAGCTGACCGGCCAGTTTTTCCGATCGACCGACCAGAGAAAAACGGCTAGTTTTCTGAAGAGACGCGATCTTTTCATGAAGAGTAATGTCCTCTATTTCAAGAGGTATGGACACTACTGTTGACTAAAACTATTCATGAAAGATTACAACTCTTCAACAACTATATAAACATATTCAATTCACTTCTACAATCACCGATTCTTGTTTATATTTCTGAAATCTAATCTCTTCTCATTTCTGCAAATAAAAGCATTCACTCTTATTCAATATCACTAGAATCCTTGAATTTATTCATATACTTCGATTCTACGTGATTATCTTCCTTCTAAATCTTCACACACATACATATTCTTGAGGATTTGATTATAGGAAAGTTGTACTATCAAAAGACAATCAGTGTTATTTAGAACACATTCGTCAACAAACATTTTGTATTAAGTTGAAGTCCTCTTCGGTTGTTGAGGCGGAAAAATTCCTGTTCGGCTGCTCAGGTGTCGTATACCTATTCCTCCGGGTTAAGTGAGGGGTTTAGTTTAAATCCAGAGGGTATTCTGGGACTGGACGTAGAACGGGAAGTTCGAACCAGTATAAAAATTCCTGGTGTGCTTACTTTAATTTTTACTTTACTGTTATTACCAGTTTCCGCATTAATATACCATATTACACGATCCTTAGTACTACACGTACACTTTCAAGTAGATCCATGAGCTTTGGAGAAAGGTTTCATAAGAAGAAACATATCGGAATAAGGAGCGCCAGTCGTCTTTGATACCAAAGCAGGTGGTTCTCTTCGACTTTGCATTGACTATAGAGAACTGAATAAGCTCATAAAGAAGAACCATTATCCACTCTCTAGGATAGATGATCTTTTCGACCAGTTAGTTGGCTCTTTAGTATTTTCCCAGCTTGATTTAGCCACTGGATTCCATCAGCTTAGGGTAGCTGATGATAGCATAGATAAGACCGCATTTAGGACACCAGACGGATTCTTTGAGTGGTTAGTCATGACTTTTGGGTTAACCAATGTCCCAGCCTATTCTGTAGATTTGATGAACCATGTTTTTAGAGATGTCCTAAAATAAAGTTCATGGTGGTATTCGTGGTCGACATTTTGGTGTTTTCCAAGAAGTATGGGAGAGCATGTTATTCGTATAAAGGAGGTTATTTGGCATAAGGAAGCATGTTTTTGGGGCATAGAGAATGTCTACACATAGAATAAGTTTGATAAACGATTTTGTACATTTAGGTTCAGACAGTGGAAATCCAAAGAGAGGTAGGCAAAGATTGGGGGATGTACAATAGGTTTAGTTGATAAGAAAAGATGAAATCCCATGTGTAGATAATTATAGAAATTATAATTGTTTCACATAAGTGGATTTAACTGTAGTACATTGGAATAAATCTAACGAAAGACTTCAGTAGGGAAATGGGATTTCCAAGGTTTAAGAAAAGTACTTCTAGGTTAGTAAGGAAAAAATCCACTTTATGCCAAGCCCAATAAAATGAAATTTTCGAAATTTAAAAAGTTGAATTTTTTTTTGTAATTGTTGGAATTGAAAATTTTCATTGTTAATATTTTCTTTCAAAAAATAAATATGGGGTTTTTTAAAAATGGTATGAAATTTTAGTTGGTTTTTATATAATGAAAAATTGGAATTCTTTTTGAAGAATTATGGAGTATATATATATATAACTCACTAGTTTCTTTGTAAGTAAACAAAGATTTCAAATATAAAAACCTAGAGTGTATCAAGTATCGAAAACGTAGATTACAACTTTTATTGTTGTAATAAATGTTTTTGTAAAGAATAAGAGGAGCATATGCTGTAACACTATTGTTATAGGAAGGGACTCCCAAGAGGAATATTTTCCCATAGGTATATGAGATTTATTAGTATTTATTAATTTGAATCCATACACTAGTATTTTTTTTGGGTTGTAGTAACGGTGTTATACGCAACATCCGTTTTAACCCAAATAAAAATATATTTTAAAAGTTAATTTCTAAGTATAGAAACAAAATGGTTTGTAAAGCACACTTATTATTTTTAATAAGTATAAGGAAGTGTTTTTGCAGTTATGGAAATATTAAAACAGTTTTGAAGATAAGTTTTTCTGAAAGGAAAATGTGTAAGTTAGATATTAGAAAATATTTATCATGGAAGAATATAATTAAACATATTTTAATCTATTGGAATGAAAAGAATAATGGTATGATTTTCTATGAAACCAATAAAAATGTTTTGTGCAAGTTACAAGGAATACATTAAAGAGATATACAAGGTATGGAAAGCACCATATTTTGTATAGCCTATTTTGAAAAATATAAAATAAGTTCCTTGTAATTTCACATAAACGTGAAATTCTCTTTTAAAAGGTTCATAGAAGGTTTTAGCATTAATAATTTCTCATTTGAGAAATTAGTTCCAATACATTAAGGTATGAGACTGTGAGGTATAATAAGAAGATGTTTTGAAACACATAAAAACAGTTTAAAGATATTTTAAAAGAAAATGGTTTGGTGAAAAAGTAAATAAGTCTTTGGAAATGAAAAACTTAATAAAAGTAGAATTTGAAAATTCAAATTTTTATAGAAAACTGAAAAGGTTTTTAAAAGAAAACGAGGAATAAGTTTTGGACCTAGAATTTGAAAGTTTTTCCCTCTAGGTTGGAAAATAATGTCAAGTAACGAAGTATTTTTGAATTTAATATAAACTCAAAAATAACACTTTTAAAGACAAATATTTTGGGATTTGATGTTTTGAAAATTTAGAAGTCTTAGTTTTTGAAATGATAACTACCCAACCAAACTCTTATAAGTATGGAGTATAGAGAAATCATTTCCTAGGTGTAACGGAAAAATAGCAAGACCATGTAGGGGATAGTAGTGATTACTTTTGGAAGTAATGATAGAAGTTCCCATGGAATGTATAGGACACTAGTAAGAACCTTGATTCATGTGTGCAGACTAAAAAAGAACAGTAAAGTGAAATGGGTAAGGTAATAAGGCACGCATGGTTGAGAATGGATATCCTTGATTTTGGAGGAACTTGGGAAAAGCATCTTTCTTTAGTGGAATTCATATGATAGTAGTCTTTAGGCTAACATTAGAGTGGCACCTTTCGAAGGTCTTTAAGAAAGATTGCGCAAGTCGCCTTCATGTTGGATAGGGTCTATAGAGGGATTGCCTTGGTTCCAACATAGGTAAGAAGACTTCGGGGAGGATTGGTTTGATTGGGAGAAAATTCGTATTTCGTATCCACGTTCCCTTGGTAATAAATTTTCGAATTTCCTATTTTCCATCTCTAGTTTTGAATAGGTTCTTTCCTTTATTATCCTTTGGGAGTGTAGAACTTAGGATTTAACCTATGGATGGTAGGATTTGATGTAAGCATGTTAATAGAACTGTTATGAATGATGTATGCTAGTGATCGCAAGTGTTTGCTAGTGGATGCTAATGGACGCATATAGGTAGACTTGGCACTATTATTCTTTAGGGGCGGCCTAATTAGGACACTAGAGCATATGCATATGGATGTGTGTGCATTTTTAATTTATTTCTATGGTTGTTATAAATGGATGTTTATCATATGGTAGTTGCATTTGGATGATGATTGTAGCACGCATATAGAATTATCAGTTATCATTAGGGAATTTTTGCATTCATTTGGATACATGGCACGGACATGATTGCATAAAAGGAGGTCAACTAAATCAGTGGACCGCCTAATCTTTTGCATTAATTAGGGACATTTACACTACACTAATTGCATAAGTATCATAAATTGCATTAGAAAGACTTAAGGATAATGGATGAATGGTTGATGATTGAGTAGGTGGTTGTAGAATTGGATGAAAACATTTAGTACATTCTTTTATCCTTAGAGATTTTGGGGACGAAATCCCTTAAGGAGGGGAGAATGTAACAACCCGAAATTTAACCCGTAATAATTAATTTTTTAATTAATTAAATAATAAAATAACTTTGTGAAATTATCATAATCGAGCCACGGGGGTTGCACCATTGTGTCCGTGGTAATTGTCTGCTCAATTTCCATATATAGAACGTCAGAATCCGAGTTAATATGAGCAAGGAACAGAATAAACAAAAATTGGAAGAAAAAGAAAAAAATAAGGCCAGGTCGACCGGCCAATCGACTTGGGCACAAGGGCGGTCGACCGCCCGGTCGACCCGCCTTGTCTTTTGGCGAGCGAACGAACGTTCGTTTGTTTGAACGATTGACACGTATTTTGCATTACTTAAACTGATCTAGTCCTTCCATTCGTGCATCTGATGGCCCCTATTCAGCCTATGACGTGGTTGCATCCTATTCAATCCTCAAATCCAACGGTCTAAGATCCACTTCTACCCTTATAAATAAAACCCTACGCCTAACGCTTTTTCTCATTCTAAGATTTTCTCCAATTGGGTTCACCTACTCAAGAAGGACCCTAAGCGGAATAATTTTCAAAGAAGGAAATCATTTTAAATAAAAATATTTAACAACCCCAAGTGGATCCGTGAAGGCCTAAAGGGAAGGGCTAAGGACCAAAGGTGAGTGATTGTAATTATTTAGATTTTTAAGTAATCTAAAATAATCGGGCTTCCAATAGTTGAGGTTTTACTACGATTTTTGGAGTAACCTTTTTAGTAATTTATTTACAGTTTTTAGAATTATTTTTAGTCTATTCCTTCTAGCTATTCTTTTCAATTAATTTTAGTTTATTTCTGTTAATTATAGCTTTTCCCATTTAATTACAGTTTATCTATAGTATTTTAATTTATTTACTATTATTTATGCGTTATTTACATCTTTTTTCTACGCTTTGGATTTTCTTCTATTTTCAGTTTTCTTTCATTTCTCCTTCTTCTTCGCGTATGGATTATAATAGAATTAATGCGAAATTGGATTAAATTATAAGAATTCTGAAGTGAGACGAGGTGCTTCACATAATCCTAAAGTGAGGCGAGGGGCTTCACATAATCCTGAAGTGAGGCGAGGGGCACGCTTATGCTTATAGTGGTAGTAAACGGTCAATCTATAGTAGTTCAAATTAAGGGGATTTGAACAAGGGGTGCAACTAGATTTTTGTTTGATGGGGACCAGTACAAATAGCATTTCCCCTATTTTCTATGGACATGGTGTTTCACATAACCCTAAAGTGAGACGAGGTGCTTCACATAATCTTGAAGTGAGGCGAGGGGCACGCTTATGTTGTTTAAGGTAAATAAAAGGTCAAAAGAGGGAGCAACTGGTAGCATGGGCATGGTGGCAGTTACATGTGTGATTTCCATTTCGGTGCTCAGTAATCGCTATGAGTTCCAAGTGCTTAGTAAGTGTGTCTTTCGTAGACACTAAAGTCTACTGTGTAGGGAATTTCCGGTCCATAGTAGATTCTATGGAGTAGCAGGCCGATCAAAGGATAGAATTAGGATTTCAGCCTAATTATAGGATTAGGAATTTAGCCTAATCAAAGCAGATATCAAGGACAAGTGTAAACAATCAAAGTTAACCTATCTTACTAATCGAGCAATAGTTTATTCGTATTTATTTCCAGTTTCTCTCTTTTATATTTCCTTTGCTTCCTTTTATATACTAGAACTGTTGTAAAGTCTATTACTTTTACTTTCCTTAAAGATTCTAGTAGATACTATCATTCAGCAAACTTTTAGTTTGACCCACTCCTCTATTTTCCCCTTTTCCCCCTCATAGGCAATCAAGGGAGAGGGCAGTAAGTTGCAGTTGCTCAAATGCTTCTTGGAGAAGACTTCTACCATGTATTTCTTTTATTCTAGCTTTAGCTCTTTATGTGTACTGGCTTATTATGAGGGATATTATGTACTCTGATTTTTGAGACTATGAGTTTTTATGAGACATCTTAGGTTTTGAGACATATATGTGCATTTGGTATTTGACTTATTTGATTTATGAAACAATTATGAAGTCTTGTTTTAAAATAAATTATTATCTTAGTTTCCGTTGTTTTTACCTATTTTTGTTTTGTGAATCTTAGTCTCTGTTAGTTTCAGTTATACCTACAACGCACCATGCCTTTTAATGTGTCCTTTTGGGTATATTAAGGGGCGTGTGGTGTTTCAATAAATGTCTTTCATGCCTTATTTATTGTCTTTGATATAATACTATTCAGTCTTTACTACATCAGTAAATGTGAATTTACCATACATGTATTAATAGGCTACCATACCTATATATATTTTACTATATTAGTAAAGTTATAACTATTAACAATAGCTACACCACTGGCTGCATAAATCTATCTCTATTAGTAAAAAACTCTTTTTACGTAGCGAAGTTTCATCTTCTTGTTACAATAATAAATAACTAAATGAAAGCTATATTTGGATATTTTCGTACTTTGGCTTTCTAAGTTGCTTTTTCATAAACATATTTATTATAGCAATAAATAAGTTTCACCACTTAGAAAAATAGATCTAAATTAGAAGATGAACTATCAAAAACTTGATCTTAAAAAAGCACTATTTCTGCTTTAATTTTGATATTCTCAATGATTTAGATATGTTAACTCTTATACATGGATATTGCAAACTGATTACCGCATTGGAATCTAACATATATAGGTACAGTTTTCATTGTTTCTTTTTCTATCCGTTTCACCTTAAATTATGCATCAAGTGAAGGGATGGATATGAAAGAGCATTATGAATTGATGATGGGCAAGTATCTTCTATACATCAAGTGAAGAGATTGTTATTTTTAGGTATACCAATTTTCAAGTTATTTATTAGTTATAATATAAGTTATATCAGTAGAAGCTTGATTTTTCCCTTATTTGCTTATTTATTGATTTATTTTTTCAAGATGCTTTAGTAACATGCAACATGTCAGTAATAGACAATCATCATGGAAGTAATATATCGTCAATATTAAATAATATTTTTTAACAATGGAGTATTAGCAAAGAAAATGTCATCGGTAACCAAATGTGATTACCAATACTAATAATTTCTAACTAACAAATCTCCAACTTTACACCTTTGTAGCTTATAGCATACAAAAGATATGAGAATATGTTCTAAAATAATAAAAAATTATTTCTTCAATGAAGGCATATATATATATATCTGAGTATGTATATAGTTAAGCCTCATTTTTAATGATATGAAGTAACCTAAAAAATGCAATACTAATAATTATGACTATAAAATCTCCAACTGCACACTTTTAAAGCTTGCAGCATATAAATGATACGTGAATATGTTCTGAAATAGAATAAAAAATATTTATTTTTTTCTTGGCATAGATCGGTAAATGTACAATGAAATATTGAGTATATTTTCCTAACCTAACAACTTGCTCAGTGAATAAATTTCCTTTTGTGTATTTCCTTTTTTGTAGACAGAGGTTTACATACATTTTCTATTTAGCAGTCCTTGCTTGATACCTACCATAACATGTATTAAATATCTTTTGGGTTTAGATCACTAAATCAATAGTTGAAAGTAGATAAAAATATATGCCAAAATTTTGATTTCACCATACCTGTGTCATGTGTTAAGTATTTTTTTGATCTTAGATCACTAAATATACAATGAAATTAACTATCTTTTGGGTATAGATCACTAAATCAACTGTTGAAAGTAGATAAAATATATGCCAAAATTTTGATTTCACTATACATGTGTCCTGTGTTAAGTAATTTTTTGATCTTATATCACTAAATATGCATTAAAATCAATATTTATTTATTGAATATGAACAAAAAAACTGTTCAAGTGTATGAATTAGAGATGGTTGGTAGGAACATTGATCTATACTATACAAATAACTACCATACTGTTTTTCATAAATTCAATGCAGAGATCCTAATTATGTTTCATGTTTTAATTTTAGTTTTATGAATATTTACACTTACCAAATATTTAAAAAGTCATGAATAAACTATTTAACATTAGATCCCAAAATTCAGTGCCCACATCCTTATTATATTTAATGATTTCAAGTTTAATGTAATGATAATTTACACTTACCAAACATTATAAAAATTTCCATAAAATAACTCTTTAATAAATAATCCTAAAGTTTACAGTAGATTAAATATGCAAAATTTAGCTTCCAAAATTTCTGTTTCATGTTACGTATTTAGCTTCAACCTTTGAAAACAACTTTCCTATTTAGTTCTTAGTTTCCAGCTGCATTTTCGACTTCTGCCTCCATTTATAATGTGTTTTTAATCATTTTGGATTGGATCGGAGGTTTTTTTGGGTACTACTATTAGGAGTTGATCTTAAGTTTTTTTTACTTATCTTTAAACATACACACTTTTAATGGTTTGTAACACAAGAACTATCAAAATACTACATCAAGAGGGAATTTAAAACATTACGAAATAGAGTAATTTCATTTTACATAATTTATGAGAAATGAGTCAAAAAACATGAAAATTTGTTTAGTGTGCTTTTCTTCCAGAAAAATGAAAGAACTACCATATTGTTATTACTAACAGTGAATGTTTCATATTCTTTGCTTCTAGAGAAATGAGTCAAAAAACATTAACTTGATCCATAAAAATTAAAATTTTCATGTAAGGTCAAGAATGAGATTATACGGAGAAGGCTAAAATATACATAACAAAAAAGTGATTTTTCAGTCATTTTCTTATCACTCTATTATTACTATCTGATTTACTTAGTCTCTTCAACACTGTTTTGCCTAACTCAGTTTATTTTGACATTCACTGTCTATCTACAACATTGGGAAAGGATCCAAATCATTCAAAAGTATTTTTATATTAGCATTTTATAAATTCTGTTTGCTATATAGATTTAATTATAGCTCTTCTCTCCTTCCATTAAATTATGTATTAGATCCTCATGTTTGGTTGTTTTCGTGAAGTGTTTTCATAATTGTTTTCTAATATGCTAAAGGTATTCGAAGAACAACCCATATAATTTTATTCTCATGATTTTTTTGTGTCTCTACACATCATGAGTTTAATCCAAACAAAACAAGTGAAGATTCGCATAAAATCCTTTTTTTAATTCTAGGACTTCATTACTTATCTCAAATTTGGCAAATTTTAATAGTATTTGATAATTAAAGTGGAAATATATCTACTTGCTATTTCAAATGGTCATTTATGGCTCATATTTTAAGGCAACCAATCCTGAATTTAACATAAATGACTCAAATTTATAACATGTTTGTAGTAACATTGTCAACATTTGTTAGATTATTGCTATAGACTTAATATTTTATTTCGTTTTTCTTATTTGATTAGCTACTACATGGTAAAATATATATACACTTAATGACCTAGGAAGTTAGTTATGATTGACAAATATTTGTTTTAATTGCAAAAATATTTATTGTGTTTGCTGTAATTAAAAGTTAGTCAAAGTCCACCTATGTAAGGATAAGATACATTTACTTTTGATTATTATTCGCTTCCTTTATAGTTGGTGGATTTTCAATGCTCTTATTGTACTAACTACACAACAATGTATCAATCCGACAGAACACATTTTCGTTTGACGCTGCATGGATCTACAGATTATACTGATTGAATTTGATAGCCCATTTGCCATATATATATATATATATCCACTTCCCCCTACTTGGCTATTGGATACCATCTCCCTACACTCAATATCATACCCGAAAATCAGACATTATGCTACTTTCATGAACAAATCAGATTGCATTGGCTATCACCTATATCGGTGTAGCTGTTTTCGACCCTTTCCTACCTCTATTTGTCTCTCAATCGAATTGCGTTGGGTACCATTATGGAACTGCTGCTGGAGTATACGCCTTAGGGGGCATTTCCATAAATCCACAATGACAATAGGTAAATAAAAGAAAAAATAGTAGTATATCACATATTTTGAAATGGGATCTAAATAAATATATATTAGCATGCTATGATAAGAGAGCAGTAGCAGCATGTTGCTTAGAAGCTGGCAGCCATGGTGGCAGCAACAGCAGGGAGAAAGCAGAAGTTGATGATGTCGAACAGTAATACGGTAATAATGTTTTGATGGTAAAGCCCACAGTGGGGCTGGGTCGGTGCATGAGGGTTTGCAGTTGGGCCCGTTGCAGTTTAACGACGATTTCAATGTGCATGGTCAGAGCTGCAACTGCAGTAGCAAAATGTTCAGATGCAATATCCGATGTGAATGTAGCAGGTAATCTTGGGATCCGCAACCCGAATCCGCATCAGCAGCAAAATCATTTTGGGCGGCATCAAAGGGCTAGCAGTGATGAAGGGAGGAGTGGTTGAATTATTTTGTTATACCATGGTTACTAGCCAGCTTTTAGTATGTACATTTTCTACATATATGTTTCATTCGATATTAGATATTCGTTCAATTTCATATGAACTTGAAATTTTTTTGCATACAATTCATGACCTAAATCTATTTTCACACACTTCATCTCTTCTTGGTACTTCCTTTTTCATCCATGCATAACTTAGCATTATGATTAACTTATTTAATCAACATTATGCAGTGTTCTTGAAATTGTACTTTATCTAACTGCAAGTTAACAGGAATCTGCTTTTAGGCATCAAATGGTATATCTTATTTGCATAATACTAATATAAACAATATTTATTACATTCATATTCATGGGAAGCCTCAACCCAGGCCAATATTGTAAGACTATGCATTATGATATTTGTCTCTTTCTAATGTTTGGACTCTGAGTACTTGACTATTTTGCATATCACTTCACAAGGATACTTCCCTTAGCAAGGAATTGAAATATCTAGTTTCATGTTGATATTTTATATTGTCCATAATCTCTATATACTTAACACATGCTTTTGATATTTCCTAATTTTAAGGTTCATATTTAGTTTAATATCCTGTGCGCACACACTTTCAGTTACTATAAGAATCTCATTTTTCATCTTCAATTTTATATAATAGATAGTTCCCAATATGAAGTCAATATTATGTGATTATTTCTTCAGGATTCTTAAACCACTCATGCTTATGTTTGTTGACTACCATTGGACAAGAGGGTCCAGAGAGGGTCTAGCTCAACATTGAAAGAGTTTGGAACTGGCATACTTGCTTTATTAGCAATTTTGCTTGGTGTACTTAGTTGAGCTGTTAGCTTCTCTTGTATGAGAGAATGAGAATGAGGTATGTATTATAAAGGCACATTATACTTAAGACAATCACAGCCATGCAACCAGATCTCAACGGTTCTCACTCAAGCCACTCTTTATAGAAGACTTATAACGGGTATGGGCTTCTTGAGTGCAAGCCCACTGAGCATATAAACTCTATATATATAGCAAGCAAAGTACAATGCATATAATCATCTTTTCTCTGTATCAAATAATAATATCATCAATAAAGTTTTAGTTTTATATTTTCATTCTCGAATTCTTTCATGGTATCGGAGCCAAGATTCGCTTAACAATGTTATACCCTGCCATACCCTCATCAGAGTCTATCTCATCATCTGAGAATAGGCTGCACGATTTGTTCTCATCGGATCATAAATCATCATTTGAGATTCAAGAAATCCATCACTATTCCCATCATCTGATCAATGTGTCGTGCCAAGTTAGAAGGTGTCAGCACTCATCATTCACCATCCAACTGGCTGCATCAGTGTTCATCAAAGAAGTTCATCAATAGCCAAAATTACCTGTACTGTACCAGCCTGAAAGGTGAATCAGAGACGCCAGTTCATCACTTTCACATGTACATCTCATTTTTTCTCTATTCTTGATTCTTGATTTAATTTGATCATCATGGCCAAAAAGGATATTGCTACATCCTCAACCTCTTTACCAAGAACCACTCCAAGAACTGCTCAAACTCAATCCAATATCACCCAAGAACTCATGAATTCCATCATTAAACCACAAAGCCAAGCTTTCACCATTCAATTGGAAGAATCAAATTACTTGTTGTGGAAATTTCAGATGGAAACTGCAATCAGAGGATATGGGATTGAGGATTATGTCCTTGGAACCATAAGTGTCCCACCAAAGTTCACTGCAGATCAAGATGGAAAACTTATAAGTAACAAAGATCATATAGCACATCAGAGACAAGACAGCCTGATTAGTTCATGGCTATTATCATCTATCAGTGCAAGTTTGCTACCACAAATTGTTGGATGTAAAACAACATATGAGATATGGCATACCATTGAACAAGTGTTTAGTTCTCAATCTGCTGCAAGAATCATGCAGTACACATGGCAGTTGCATCATTTAAAGAAAGACAACTTGAGTATGAGGGAATATCTATCAAAGGCTAAAACAATATGTGATCAACTTGCCTCTGCTGGACACAAAGTCTCTGACACAAAGCAAGTTTAATCTGTATTAAATGGTCTTGATGAAGAATATGAGTCAGTAGTGGCAGTAATATCTTCTAATGAAGTGTTACCATCACTACAATATGTACACTCTATACTTCTTTCTCATGAGGGCAGGTTAGAGCAAAAGAAGTCAACCAACTCAGAATATTCCATTAAGTACATTACAAACAGCAAAAACAGAAATCAAGAAAGAAGTAACGGAAACAGAAATCAACTTAACAACAATCAAAGGGGTGGTCAATCCAATAGTTCTAGAGGCAGAGGAGGCAGGCCGAGTTATAACAATAGACCAAGATGCCAGATATGTGAAAAATATGGTCACACAACAAATATATGTTACTTTAGATTCGATGCTAATTTCATTCCATCTCAACAAAGCAGTAACGGTTCAAAAACTTCAAATCCCAATGCAAACTTGGTCAATAGCCAAACAAAAATCAAGAATGAAAATGCAAATGATGATAGAGCCAAGATTGAGGATATACATGATGACAGCTGGTATCCTGACTCAGGAGCTACCAATCATGTAACCAGCAACTTGAGTAATTTGAATCTTGGCAATAGGGAATACAAAGGTACACAATTATTATACTTAGGAAATTGTAAACCAATTCACATCTCCCATACTGGGAATGCAAGCTTAAGAGGTATAAGGCAACTTTATCTCAATAATCTATTGAGAGAACCACTTATTAAAAAGAATTTAATGAGTGCATCACAGTTTGCCAAAGATAATAATGTTTACTTTGAATTCTACCCAAATCATTGCTTTGTAAAAGACATACTAACAAGGGAAACTCTCTTGCAGGGTAAAGATTATAAGGGATTATACAAATTTGATGTTGCAAACTCAAGACATGATGATCATAAAGAAAATTGGTGCCATGTTTCTGAATTGAAAGTTGATGATAATTGTAAAAATCTTAATACCTGGCACTGTAAACTGGGTCACCCCAGTATAAAAGTTTTAAAACATGTTGTAAATAATTGCAGTGATATCTCTGTTGATAAAATTCCAAATTCTTATACTTGTACATTTTGTCAAATGGGTAAAAACCATAAGCTTGCATTTCCCGATTCTGAGACTGTTTATCATGAACCATTAGGACTAATTGCTACTGATATATGGGGACCAACCCCAATATGTAGTGATTATGGTTATAAATATTATATCTCATTTATTGATGCATACTCTAGACATGTATGGATATATTTTTTAAAGGCAAAGTCTAAAACTAACAATGCAGTTATGCAGTTTGTAGCCAATGCAGAAAGACAGACAGGTTGTCAGGTAAAAGTTATTCAAACAGATGGTGGAAAAGAGTTTCTACCACTGAAAACTTATTTTCAAAAAAAGGGAATTACACAAAGAACCACCTATCCCTATACCTCTGAACAAAATGGTCTTATAGAAAGAAATCATAGACACATTGTAAAAACTGGCTTGACTTTGTTGGCTCAGGCATCACTACCACTAAAATTTTGGCCTAATGCTTTTTCTACAGCAGTTTATTTGATTAATAGACTACCCACAAAGGTATTGAATTACAAAAGTCCATTAGAGACACTAACTAAAGTCAAGCCAGACTATCAAAATTTAAAGGTATTTGGATGTCTATGTTTTCCTTACTTAAGACCTTACAACACACACAAGTTAGAATTTAGATCTCAACCTTGCACATTTCTAGGATATGCATCAAATAAAAAGGGGTTCAAGTGTCTTGACAGCAAAGGAAGAATATACATATCAAGACATGTAATCTTTAATGAACAAGAATTTCCTTTTACTAATGCAGCAAATAAGACATCTGAAAAAAAATATAATGCTAGATACTCATTACCTCCAATAATACTATTTTCTGAAGAGTTTGCTTCAGTTCACACCACTGACAATAAGGAAAGAGATGGTTTCAGTACTAATCTCTATAGGTGTACAAGTGAAACAGGGCAAGAGCAAGACAATATGCCTGAAAGATCAAATGATCTTTCTCTATCCAGCACCAGTCAACATTCTGACACATGCCAAATATTGAATGATACTTCATCACTCAATACACAACAAGGCGTCACTGAAGACAACAGTGATCAATCTGCTCAACCTGTAAACACTGGACACCACATGATAACAAGAGCCAAAAGTGGCATATTCAAACCAAAAATTTACAATGTTGTGTTAGACTGCACTGAGCCTAGTACTTATCAACAAGCAGTACAGGATATTAATTGGAGAACAACCATGAAGGAAGAGTACAATGCATTAATGAAGAACAAAACTTGGGATCTTGTATCCTTACCAATGCATAAAAATATGATTGGATGCAAGTGGACATACGGAATTAAAAAGAACTCAGATGGTTCAATTCTTAAGTACAAAGAAGACTAGTGGCAAAAGGGTATTCACAACAGAATGGATTTGATTTTAATGAAACTTTCTACCCTGTTGTAAAACCCTCAACCATTAGAATTATTTTTACTATTGCTTTGCACAAGAACTGGACAATTAGACAACTAGATGTTAATAATGCTTTTCTAAATGGCATCTTGCAGGAGGAAGTATATATGGAACAGCCACATGGCTTCATAAAGAAAGGCAATGAAAATCTTGTGTGCAAACTAAATAAAGCTATTTATGGGCTCAAGCAAGCACCAAGAATGTGGTTCGAAAAGCTAAAATCAACACTTGCCAAGCTTGGATACAACTCAACAAAATCAGACAACTCTTTATTCCTTAAATTTTCCAATAATATTATCACATATGTACTGATTTACGTTGATGATTTTATCATTACAGGCAATAATGAGTCAGAGATTGAAAAGACTGTACAGTATCTACATAGGGAGTTTACAATCAAAGATTTAGGAGACCTGAATTATTTTCTCGAAATTGAAGTTAAAAGACTGCCAAAATGAAATGCAGTTGAATCAAAGAAAATGTATCACCGAGATTCTAGTAAAAGTCAACATGGACAAAGCCAATCCGCTGCCTACACCGATGACAAGTAACTTGCATCTATCAAAATACAAGGGTGAACCCATATCTAATGACAAACAGTACAGAAGCATAGTTGGTGCACTACAGTATGCCACCATAACAAGACCCGACGTTTCTTTCAGTGTGAATAAAGTTAGTCAGTTTATGCAAAGACCATTAGACGAACACTGGAAAGCAGTTAAGCGTATTCTAAGATATCTCAAGGGTACTCTAAGTCAAGGTTTAATTATGCAATCAAGCAAATCACTGAATATCAATGCCTATGCAGACTCTGATTGGGCCATTGATCATGATGATAGAAAATCCACTACTGGATATTGCATTTTTCTAGTAAAAAATCCAGTATCATGGTGTGCAAAAAAACAATCGACTGTCTCTAGATCAAGTACTGAAGCTGAGTACAGGAGTATTGCTAGTACAGCAGCAGAAATCATGTGGATGCAATCATTACTAAGTGAGCTACAAATTAACACTAATAGCAAGGCAACTATTTGGTGCGACAACATTAGTGCAATATCACTCACTGCTAATCCAATACTACATTCTCGAACCAAACATATGGAACTCGACCTTTACTTTATCAGAGAGCAAGTCATGAAAAATAAAATTAGAGTTGATTACATACCTTCGACTTACCAAAAGGCCGACGTGCTCACTAAGCCTCTTTCAAGACAGAGCTTCATGAAATTCAGGCATGAACTAAATGTTGATATAGCCGACATCAGCCAAAGATCTCAAACTCCAGTATACATACCAGAGGCTATTCAGGAGCATAATGAAGATAAACATCTTAAAAAGATGCCAGCTTGAAGTCCTTCGCAACTCTTTCTTTAAATCTCACTTCAATCTCTGGTCAAGCTGCTGTCTTCAATTCATCAGAAGACAAATGAATGAAGGAGAATGCTATCGCATCAAAAATCGATTTCAATCTATTAATTCTCTCCGTGAATTTTTTTTGGAGGCGACAAATCTCATATATCTCGTACAAACTCTAGCCGACATTGGGTTTGAGGGGGGATATGAGAGAATGAGAATGAGGTATGTACTATAAAGGCATATTATACTCAAGACAATCATAGCCATTTAACCAGATCTTAACGGTTCTCACTCAAGCCACTCTTTATAGAAGACTTATAACGGGTATGGGCTTCCCGAGTACAAGCCCACTAAGCATATAAACTCTGTATATATAGCAAGCAATGTACAATGCATATAATCATCTTTTCTCTGTATCAAATAATAATATCATCAATAAAGTTTCAGTTTTATTTTTTCATTCTCAAATTCTTTCATCTTGCAAGATGGATTTTAGTGATACAAATCAGTCATGCCTTTTTTCAAATGTTGAAGCTCCTTGCCTATAAACTTTAACCCAAGCTTCAGCTTTTCATCATCATCACTATACGTGGTAGTAATATACGCAGAAGTGTACAAAGTAGCCATGTAAAGTAATATGTATCTAATTAATCTACATTGACTATACGACATTAAAATGTAATTATTCACCGACATAAAAAAAGCTCTGAAAAATTATTTTTTAATCCATTGACTTGGTAAGGTTTTGAATTTTGGTAAGAGAGCATTAAAGATACGTTTCTCTTGATTGTTTGCAATTTTGAAAATATTAATAATGTACGGAAAACTTAGTCAACAATTGATCACAAACATCAGTTCATTATAGATGGCATTACTTCAAAATAATATATTCATACCACTAAAATGTGTACCTACAAATTCATTTTGACAGTACAATGAGCCTTCACCAAAATTCTTCATTTACCTATTTTTATTTCCTAATTTATGCCATATAAAACCTCCTTAAAGAATTACTCTTTATTTTGCTATTTTTATTCTCTAGTGCTTCGATTTTTGGCTTATAAATGAGTAGTCATTGATATGAGTTAGTACACCTTCAAAGTTATTCTATAACTTTTAAAAATAATGCTAAAAGAATTTGTAATTTTACTTTTCATTTTGTTCAATTATTTTGAAGAGTAGTTGAAGTTAAAATTGAGGTTGAAATATTTCATTTCTAAGGTAGCTAATTTTCATAACTAGCTATTAATTCCTTAACTTATGAGTATATGTGTAATGAGTACGTTAACAAATTTAGTATGTTTAACCATTGTAATAACATATTTCACACCAAAATTTCAGTAATATTAGTTATAATTAATAGTTTTTTGAAGTCAAATGTATTTTTTGTTGTTATTATTGTTGTTATTATTATTATTGTTATATACTCATTTATGTTTGCATCTTATTTACAGTCTAATTTGCAATAGTTTTATTATTTCCTTATCCTACAATGATATTGTCATCCAGAAGATAGTGAATCCATGTATCACTATAGTTTGTAATATTTCTATAATTAATACAGTACTAAATATAGCTATTAGGTGGTGGCTAATTACTATAGGTGTAGATACTTGATTAAATATGAGCTAAATATAATAGGAAACGATAAATTATCACATAATGCTATAGAGATCATTAAGTCAAGCAAAATTAGCTTTATCAATGCTAACAAGATTATAAAACTTATATGATTGAACTTTTACCATGCTTACAATTCTCTTCCAATTTTAACTACTAAACTTTTGCAAAAATATATGCACCTAAAAAAGTTTGCAAGTACAATTACTGAATAGTTTATTAAAAATCACTGTTTAAAAAATAACTAATCTTAAATTTATGTGGATAAAGAGTAACCTTGGATACATATGGTAAGATAGACAAATCTTAATCATTTGGGGGAAACAAATATATTAAGATTTTTAATTACCTCCTAGTTTCCTTTCATTTTAGTTCATATAATTTTGCATGGTTTACTAGAGGTATTGATAATGAATGAAACCAATATAGGAATGATAATGTACAATATTTCTTTTAATCTCTATTTAACTTTACACCTTTCGCTTCTACACTTATGATGCTTCTACATTTTCTTTTCAACTTCTCATGCAGCTTACTATATGTTGTAAATAAATTGTAGAAGGACAATAGTTTTAGTCCATTCTCTGATAAAACACTAGACAACAATGCTAGACATAATCTATAATATTATGATTTAAATCATCGATCAAAATAATTGTATAGGACATAATATTATGTCTTTTTACAATGAAACTATTAGATCCATATTCTCAATATAAGGATAACACAAGTCCATACTTGATACAAAATGTATTATTGGTCCCTGTTTTTATTCGCTTTCATTTATTTTTTTGTAGTACCTTTACTGTATGGATATATAAATAAAATGAAAGAAGTATAGTGAAAGAAAAAAAAATTGGAATAATTTACTGAAAACTTACTACTAATTATATGTGAATTTAGCACATTATTTTTAGTGTGAGTTTGTAAGGGAAAGATGCGAATAAAAATTGCAAATTTTTTACTTTCTGAATATTTGAATATTTCATAACGGTTTACCGTCTTTCCTGATTATACTTACTAAATGTAACTATTAAGTGTTATCTAATTAATATAGATGTAGACGCTTGATGAGAAATGAGCTAAATTTAATAGAAAACTATAAATTATCAGTAAATGGTAATGCATTTGTTAAGTCAAACCAAAATAACTTTACCAATGCTAATGAGGTTAAGACTAAGAAAAATATAAAAATAACAAAATTTTACTTTTGAAATATTTGAATATCACATAATGTTCTATTGCCTTTCCCACTTACCTTTGCTGAATATAGCTGTTAATTGGTGACTAATTACTATAGATGTGGATGCTTGATGAGAAATGAGCTAAATGTAATAGGTAAGAATAAATTATCACACAATGCTAATGAGGTTAGTAAGTCAAGTAAAAATAAATTTATGAATGCTAATGAAGTTATAAAACTTGCATGATTGGGCTTTTATAATGCTTATAAATCTATTCCAGTTATAACAAGTCAACTTTTGTAAAAGTATTTCCATTTGCAAAAGTTTCCAAGTACACATAATATAAACTAAATAGTATATTAGTAATCATTGATGTTTAAAAAATAACTAACCTTAAAACTGGTGTTTTTTAATACATATTCCTTATATGAACGTGCATCGCACGTGCCAAAGTACTCGTATATATATGCATGCATGTATGTATATGTATGTATATACCTATACCAGGGCCGGCCTTTGGGTAAAGCCAGCAAAGCAATGGCTTTGGGCCCCAAAAATTCTAGGGCACCATTTTCACTCCCAAACGCGCAGCAAAAAGAGGAAAAAAATCACGATCTCATCCGCAGCAAAAGAAAAAAATTATCGCAACTTCACTCGACAATAATCGACAGCGATGGCCGACGATGACTTCAAACGACGGTGATTAGGTAGCGACTCCAATCAACGATGACTCGACTGCGATGGCAATAGGCAACTCCAAGCTCCAGCCTCAAACACAGCTAGGGCACAGTCACACAGACATCTTCCAAAGCAATCTTCTTCCATCTTTGGTTGTTACTTTGGCTACTTCATGTTTGGCTGCTTGTTTGCTGAAAAGTGAAAAGGTACTTAATTTATTACTTATCAATTACCATACTTGGTTGTTTCTTCCATTAGTAACTCTGTTTTAGAAATTGTCTACTGTATAGATATGTTGATCACCGTCTTTATTAAATTATCGTATTAACAACAGATCAAGAGGCAATTTTAATGTTTGTATAAAAATGTGAAACATTTTGGTTTGTATTATCTAATTTTAAGTTTGTTGTACTTGTAATTTGTAAATAGCATTATGTCCAGTGCCAATTTTGATCTCTATGTTCTAATTTTAAGTTATTGTTTATTAAAGATTAATTTGTATAATAAGAATTAAATTAGAATTGGTGTATTTAATTTGTTATTTGAAATAATTGTATCCAAGGATTGATTTAGTAATAGTTAATAAATTTTTTTAATGGCTAGATAATGTAAGATTTATTGATAAATAACTCATTTTATTTTTATAGGAATTTATAGTTAATGTTTTTTAGTCGAATCGGCTAGTTAAAAAGAATTTTTGTTTCAAATTATCGTGGGAAATAATTTTTCTAAATTATAAGTAATTGATTAGATATTTGTAATTTAAAGTGTTTTTTATTATTTTAATAACTATTAATATTCAATGTTATTCGATGATAAAAATTAGTAATAAACAATAAAAATTATTTTGATAATTTAATCAACGATAATAGCATAAGAGCCTTGATTTTGCAATTCGCTTTAGGTACCAAAACTCCTAGGACCGGCCCTGACCTATACACGTATGTATATATGTATTAATGTACTTTAATGTGCATATATATGAATTCCTACAAAGATGAAAGTTGATAATTGAGAGGAAGAAACGCATTAGACAAGTCTGAAGCTTATGCTTCCGGTTCATTTTTATTTTTATTTTAAAAGAAATGGTACGTGTGTGTATGTGTACACCCACATATGTATGTATGTATCTATTTTAAAACTAATAAGACATATTATTTTTTAAAGTATCAAAGACGATGTGTTTTCTGTAAAAAAAAAACCCCGATAATGTATAATGTTTTTCTAAATGAACGCTATCCTGCATTCTGCCAGGTAGGGTTATCCACTAAACCTCACGAACAGACCGACCAGATTGATCGACGTCCGCAGGGTGTTGCCTCTGCATCCACCTAAGTGGGTTGCCACTCTCTTCGTGATTTAATTTTTCTTTTTCAATCCAATATACCAATTCTTTTCCATTTCCATTGTCATTTCTTATCTAACTTACGAGTTTTTTGATTTTGTACTTTTCGCATTAACTTATAATTTAATATCGATAATAAACATTTACTAAAACATTTTAACTTACCTAAGATAATTTAAAATAAATAAATATACAAATAAATAAAAATAGCAATCATTTCATTTTCGATGTCCATTTTGCAATAATAATTGCATTCTGCTTTCGTTGAATTTAAATATTTCTTTCCCGTTTCAAAAAAAAGCACCATAAAAGCACTCCCAGTCCATGGTCGGTTGGACGGCCACCTACATTAACCAATAAGGGCAATGACAGTTGCGGGTTGCCTCGGCAATCTTGGAGCTTGTCAAGTTAGTCGGTTTTTATAAAACCGGTTAAGTTTTATCGGTTTTATAAAACCTGGTAACCTGGAAATTTAAATACTCTCACTACGTGGATTCAAATCATGTGAACATAGATTGCATTATGCGTGATTTACTTTTAACCGGTTGTATAAACACTGGTTAAATGTAGACTTTATTCCTATGATTGAGATGTTTTTTTTCTCTTGTTGGCTGGAGGTAGGTTGATTACGGTGTTAGGTGTTTAAATGGGTAGAAGGGATGTGGATTGGAAATGCTCGCATGTTCCCGTCAGTTGCATGCCTAGGAATGAGTACATCAAATCTATTGTCTTTGTCAATTAAGCTGGAGAAAATCATACATCAGATTTACATTTACTATCTTTATCAATCAGCTATCCTATATCCTATGCACAGTTTTGTCACAAATTTTTTCAAATAAAAAAACTCCATCCCTGAAAGAAAGAGAGAAAGCAAAAGAGAGAGCGAAACATAGGATTAGGTAATTTTCTCCCAAATTAAGCAACCGTCTGCTCTTATAAGGCTTTGCGTGCAAGCAATACAATTGGCAGTCACTGCCATTGGCAGTCACAATATCATTTTCTCAACCCTAAATTTACTAGCTAGTGAAACGTATTATTTCCACAGTTTATGCCTACATCTGTTTCACTTTAAGCAATGTATCGCTGTCATGCCAAAATCTTTTATTACCATTGTTACGTGTACTGTGCTTCTTTTTCCGTAATTTTTGGTATACGGTTTATAGGAATCACATGATTCATATCATAGTTTTGTACCAGAAACACGTACTTTATCCGTGTGTCATCAACGTTAGATTATTTGTTTATTTGTGAAATGAAATTGGTTCATATATGACAACTTATGAAATTACCTTATAACTTGAACTACGTAGTTGTTTGAGTTGCAAGGAGAGATCAAAAGGCAAGCGACAACTAGCTCTCTGCAAATTGAAGCTATAATTGAGCAAAAACAGCAGTTATCACAGTATAGTGTGCGCAACGCACTTTGTTAAGGGCACGGCAATTAAACAGCACCAAGGTGTCCTAAGACAAGGTTAAACCGCCATACCTTGCTCGATCGGCGGCTTAATGCGGACCTAGGACGCTGCGGTCAGCGTTTAACTGCCATCCGCACACCGACCGTGGTGCCGTTAGTCAAAATGACGACTTTGTTAATCATCGCTCTAAAAGAAATGATCCCAATAAAAGAAGCATTGAGAGTTGCTACAGTTGAAGAGTTGCCCGCGTCTAAAGACCAATCTTCTAATTTATATAGCCAGGCCTTACTAAGTTAACTTATTCAAAATTTATTGCATGAATGGCTGCCAACTCCTCAGAATTGAAAGATAATGGAAGAAAAGTTCCTTCTAAAAAATTTATGAAAATTAGTTCTCTATTTTTAATTTTTGACTAATTTATGCCACTTTTGTCCTTGATTTCAATACTGGGCTGATTTTCTGAGGGGACAGTTTGGTAAAAAATAACAAAACAGGGACTTAATTTACATGAGTTTATGATTAGAGAATTTTTGTACATGAGCTTTGAGAATAGGGACCTTTGATCCAAAACCCCTTAAATTAAATACCAGTATTACGTACTGCGCAACAGCAGCGGCTATCCACGGTTTGATTTTGCATAAATTTTGAAGAAAAAAAAAAGAAGACGTTTATTGCTTAAAAGTGAACTAATAAAATTCAATATGCATGTAAGTTCGATAGAAACGCAGAGTGCTGTTAACTAACCATTCAGAGGTATCCAGAATTTATGTTTAATTTTTATCACAGAAGATAATTTTTCGGTTTCACATTATAAACAACAGTAAAATAGTAAGAAATAGCAAAATTTATCACATTTTTAGCTCGCAAGACCGACTCTCGGTAATTTAACGTGGAGGAAAAATTTAAAACCAAGATGGTGTTTGCTTTAAAAACGAATTTTGAGTTTTCTGTTTTCAAATATGTATATCAAATATGAGAGAAGTGAAGTGATGACGGAGGTGGTGGAAGGAAAATGGAGGAACGACGGTAGGGATGGAAGAACGACAGAAGGATGAATTGTTTCTCGTGATTCTATTATTTTTCAAAATATAAAAAAAGTTATTTACTATTTTGTATGTTAATTTCGTTTTCTAAACTAGTCGTTTTCGATAATATACATGCGTCTTGCGCATTTTTATATGAACGAAAACCCAAACTTAAAAACAGCAAACCAAACATTCACTAAATTTCGCAGAATAGAAAAACCTTAGTAAAGAAGGACAAGACATAGCAAAGAGTCAACGATGGAAGAGGTTCGTGATTACTTCAGTGAAGGTGCAACATATCTAGACGGTGTTGGCCGACGATGTAGGTTGGTACAAATGCAAATCTCTACAATGAATAGGGTTAGGAAGGAGCGCAAGCTAAAGTACTTTAACGATGTGGCGGCAGCGAGGAAAGATGGAGAATGATTGGCTCTGATAGCAGCAACGATGTGTTGAAATAGTTGTGTTAGAGAAGAAGCAATAAATTGAGGAAGAAGAAGCATGAAAATCACGAGGAATATAACATGTAGTAATGCAATTGTGTAGCAGCATTATTTGTTTTTGTAATATATTAATTTTGTGTATTTCTATTCATAATGTTATGTTATTGTTACACTTATGAATTGCAGTAGCAACTTTTTTAAAATTGTAGTACCAGATTATAAACAATTATAACATATTTTGTTATGTGTGTAGAAATGATGTTGTGCAATATTTGTTTTTTAAAAGAAGTATAAGTATGTGTATTTGTGTTCATAACGCTTTTTGAAGTGGTATTTTATAAATTATAATAGCAGTTTCTGAATTATAGTAATTTATTTCAAAACCTGTAATAGTTTATAACGATTGTAACATCTTTTTAGATGTGGTAGTAATGATACTGTTTAGCATAAGTTTTGTTCTTTTAATAAATATAATTACGTACATTTATGTTCATAATGCTATTTTGTAGTAGCATTTTATGAATTGTAGTAGCATTTTATATTCATAATGTCATTTTGTCGAGCTATGCGACTCTTTTGATGACACCGGTAGACATTTTGTTTGGAGAATTCAATGGCCCAAGGTAAATGAGACGCTAAAACGGATGAAAACACCTGTTATAGTATTAATGACAAATTTGGCGGTGCTCCTCTTTCTCCCAGAGATCTTGATCCCCTTAATCTAGCTGTTTCTGACTCTGAGTTAATTTTAGTGAATAAATCAGGAGCCAAGTACTCTTGGAATAATAGAAGTAGAAGTGGTGTTCGAATTTTTACTACTATTGACCATGCTTTTTGCAATTTTCAATCTCTTATTCAATGGCCAACTCTCTCTGTCTTCCTTCCTCAACCGATTCTGTCTGACCACTCCCCCCTTATATTGACTCTTGGGAACCATTTAAGAAGGGAAAAGAGAAGTTTTAAATTTTTTAATGCCTGGGTTAAACATGACCACTTTCTGGCTTTAGTTTCCCACGTTAATTCTGAATATTCATGTTTTGGTAACCCAATGTTTAAGTTTTGCAGGAAACTAAAGTGTATCAAGCAAGCAATCAAGCAGTGGGCATCATCAACCTTTGGCAATGGTGGCCTACTGTCTTCTACCTTAAAACAACAATTGAAGATAAAGCAAGAATATATGATGGAACATCCCCTTGATATTCAAGCAGCAGATGAAGAAAGGAAATTATTTATGGAGGTTAATAAAGCGCTTAGCATGGAAGCAAACATGAAGAGGCAACAATTGCATAAAAGATGGATTGATGAAGGTGACAAAAATACAAAGTTTTATCATGATTCTATTAAAGTAAAACAAGCAAGAGAAAATATTTATAGTATAACTGATCAAAGAGGAACCATGTATACTACTCCTGACACAGTTGATCAAGCTTTTATTCAATATTTCTCTAATCAATTTGGAAATCCTGATGGCTTTCTTCCTGATCTGGACTTAATATCAAATATTGCTCTCCCTTGCATTTCAACCCAGGAAGCCTCATCTCTTTTAAACCCTGTCACTGATGAGGAAATCAAGAATATCCTATTCTCCATGAACAAGCAATCATCTGGAGGCCCTGATGAGTTAAATGTTGTTTTTTTCATCTCCACATGGAATATCCTTGGTAAGGAATTTTGTCAAGCTATACACAATTTTTTTAACAAATGCATGCTTCTTGGAGAAATCAATAGCACCAATATTGCTCTTATCCCCAAAGTATCTCCTGCTTCAAGTGTTACTTCTTATAGGCCCATTTCTTGCTGTAATGTTGTCTACAAGTGTATCTCAAAAATTCTAGCAACTAGGTTGGTTACTGTGCTCCCAACTGTTATTTCAAACAACCAGTCTGCTTTTTTACCTAATAGAGACATTATTGATAATGTTCTTCTAGCTCAGGAACTCCTCAAAGGTTATGGCAGAAGCAATGTCTCACCTGCAGCTGCACTTAAATTAGATATTTCTAAGGCATATGATTCAATACATTGGGAATCTATTGTCAGGATAATGGCTGTTATGGGATTTCCAAAAGCATTTGTATCCTGGATATATGTCTGTATATCTACTCCATCATACTCAGTGGTTATAAATGGAAGACCTGTTGGCTGTTTTAGGGGTAGTAAAGGTATTCGTCAGGGGGACCCGTTATCTTCATACATATTTTTGATGGTTATGGAAGTGTTAACCGTTATTCTCAGAAATAGTTACAACAATAAGATCGTTAGGTATCACCCAAAGTGCTCTCATCTTCATATTACATCTATCATGTTTGCTGATGATATTATGTTGTTCACTAAACCTGAGTTGCCTTCATTGATTGGTATTAAGGATGCTTTGCAGGTTTTCAACAGAATGACAGGCCTAACAATAAATCAAGACAAATCATCTATGCTGGTTGCTGGAGTTAGTCAAAGTCTTGCTGATTATCTTCATCAATAGTCTGGTTTCTCTTGCATGGCAAATGATATGAAATACCTTGGCCTTCCATTGATTTCTAAAAGAATAACCAATGCTGACTGTTTACCTCTTTACCATAAAATAACATCAGTTATGTCAGCTTGGGATAGTAGGAACTTGACTCAAAGTGGTAGGCTTGTGCTCATTAAATCTGTTGTCTTTTCTTCTATTGTTTACTGGGCTCGTTCTCTTATCCTCCCAGTTAAATTATTGCATCTTGTTAGGTCTGCTATGAACAGATTCTTTTGGACAGGTAGTATTCACAACAGAAAATTAGTGCCATGTTCATTTACAAAATTTGAGGCTCCTTTGAGAATGGGTGGGCTAGGAGTTTTTGATGTCAGGAAGTGGAACATTGCAGCAATTAGTAATCAGTTTGATGCCCTCATTAATAAAAGAAGTAGTTTATGGGTTGACTGGATGTGGCATTACAACATCAAGAACAGACATTTCTGGAATTTGGTTACCCCACAGCACTGTAGTTGGAATTGGAGAAGCTTACTGAAGTATAGAGAAGTCTTCCTCCCAATGATTCTATACCCTGTCAATGCAAGAGCAGATGTAAGTTTTTGGCATGATCCATGGGTAAGTAATGGCCAAATCATGTCTAAAATGTGTACTTACTCTCAGATTAATCAAACTGGAATCCATTACGAAGCTGTTGTTTCTGACTACTTATTTGATAGCAAAATCCAGTTACCTTACTGCAGCAATCAAGTCATTAAGCAAATTTGGTGTGATATACAGCAAAAAACCTTCAGTGATGTTCCAAATGACGCAGTGTTATGGCACAAGAAGGCTCATTCAGTCAAAGAAGTTTACAAATATCTTACTACTACTGATCCCCTGCCTACTTCAAAATGGTATGAAGTAATATGGTCAAAGGAATCTGTGCCTAAGGATAATTTAATGATGTGGAAAGTGTTAAACAGTGCTTTGCTTACCAGGAGCTTACTTCATAAGTATGGGTTACCATGTTCTACTCAGTGTTTGTTCTGTGAGCTACATGAAGAAACAACTGAGCACTTATTTTTTGATTGTCCTGCCTTGTTTCACTTGTTGGATAAGATTGGCAGTTTAACAGGCATTAATATATCTGGAACTACATCTACCATTATATGGAGTATAATATACAAAGCAACTAGGTGGAAATCTGACCAAGGTAGAGTGTTGGCTGTGAGCTTAAAAGTTTACATGTCAGTTATATGGAGTGAGAGAAATACCATAGTTTTTGAAAATGTAAGAAGGAATGATGATGTGCTCTGGAATGAAGTCAAGGCTCGAACTTATAGACAATTGAAGAACAGTGATTGTATCTTCCCACAAGCTTTAGTTAGTGGTTGGGCTTGATATTGTTGTTTTTTTCATTGTTTTTTTCTTCTTGTTTTTCTCTTTTCTGTTCATCCCTGTAGTTCTTTTTTTATTGTTTGCAATAAATCTGGTAAGGGACCAGTTAACCCCGCTGGCTTTGCCAAAAAAAAAACGGATGAAAACAAGCAGGACGTTGGGGTCTGATGACATCCTCATTGAGGTGTGGAGATGCCTTGGAAATGCAAGGATAGCCTGCCCAACTAAGTTGTTCAATAATATTTTTAAATCAAACAGGATATCGGATGAGTGGAGGAGAAGCATATTAGTTCCAACTTCCAAAAATAAAGAAGATATTCAAAGTTGCATAAACTACATATGAATTAAGCTTATGAGTCATACAATAAAGCTTTAGGAGAAAGTCATTGAACATCGATTAATAAGGATGATAAGCGTTTCAAAAAACAATTTGGTTTCATGCTTGGAAGGTCGACCAAAGAGACGATTTTCTTGATAAGACAACTTATGGAGAGATTTAGAGAGCAAAAGCATGATCTACACATGGTATTTATCGATTTGGTGAAAGTTTATGATGAAGTACCGAGAAAGGCTATGTGGCGGGCTTTGGAAAAGAAGAAAGTCCCGACAAAGTAAATTACTCTTATCAAGGATATGTACGATGATGTTGTGACTAGTGTCAAAGCATGCGATGGTGAAATCAGTGACTTTTCCTTTAACATAGGATTACATTAAAGGTCAGTTTTGAGCCCCTATATTTTTTCTCTAGTGATGGATTCCTTAGCGTATTGTTTTTGTTGATGATGTTGTACTAATTGGCGAAAATAAGATAGGGGTTGGTAGACAACTAGAGTTGTGGAGGCGGACTTTAGAATCAAAGGGTTTTAGACTTAGCAGAACTAAAACATGAGTATATGAAGTGCAAGTTCAGCGGTGTCAGATCGGTGAATAAAGATGTCACTATGGCCGGACAAGTAGTGTCCAAGAAGGAATCCTTTCGATATTTAAGATCAACGTTGTAGTATGATGGCGAGATTGATGAAGATGTTAGTCTTGGATTTCGAGCGGGATGAGTCAAATGACGACTAGCGCCGGACATTCTCTGTGATAGGAAAGTCCTACAAAAGCTTAAAGGAAAATTCTACAAAACGACAATCAAACCTGCGATGTTGTATGGTGCAGAATGTTGGTGTGCTAAAAGACAACACGTCCAGTGAAGGAACTGGACCAGCCCGCAGCGGAAGAAATGGGTGAATTTCAATTTTTTTACCCTATTGGATTTTAGTTAAGCCTATGAAGCATAATTTATTTAGAACATTTCTAAATTTGTTTTAAATAAAATCATTTATTTTATTTAAATTAGTTAAATGGAAGTTTTTAATTTCAAATGTATAGTGTATCAAATACACATAACATTTAGTTAATGTATACGGAATGAAACCTTTCATTTCTTTCCCTAAAACAAGAATTAATTAAGATTACGAATTGCATTAAATGGAGAGAGAAACATTTCATTTTGTCTCTTTAATTTGAATTGATTGATACATTAAATATCATTAATTAATAATCTATTCATGGCAAGATTTATTACTATGTCCATATGTGTTCTAACTGTACAAATTATAGTTTGAGATTTATTTAATATTTATTTATTTATATATATAAGTATAAATACATATTTATGAACCATACACACACACACACACATATATATATATCTTTGTGTGTGCATGTGTAATATCATAATCCGTGAAGGGTATAATGTGCCCGTATATAGATGCTGGGATTTACATTGCAACAAACACATTAGCTCATTTCGTGTGTACTGTAATTTGTTCAGATATGTGCATGTATAATATGTCAAAACATGATATTAATATATGTATATGAATATATATATATATATATATTATTGAATAAAATTTCTGCCATAATAAATTAATGTAAAATAATCACATGATAAAAATATAAGTTTTGCAATTTTATAAAATTTGAAAACATATTTTGTTCTTAAGATTAAGTTATGGAATTTTTCTAAAATAAAATAATATTTTTTATTAAATAGTTGATAATAGCCCTTAATCAAATTAATTCTTAAAAGTATGAAATCAAGTTGAAAAATTATGAAACTTTTTTTAAAGGTCTATGAGCCATATTTTGGGCTTAGGAAAATTTTCTATAATTTTCACAACTGCAATTATATTTTTAATTAAAAAATTAACTTCAATTTGAAAATAAATTAATTATAAAAAATATCAAACTAATTTTTAAAAATCTGAACTTTTTTTTGGAAGGTTGCTCTAAAACCTTTAATGCTTATGAAAAATTTCTATAATTTTATCAATTGAATTTATATTTTAGTTAAATAATTGATTGTAGGTCGAAAGTAAGTTAATTTTAAAAAATAATAAATTAGTTTAAAAAAATCTTAAAATTTTATAGTAAGTATCTTACATGGTGCAGAAATATAAAAAATATAAAATTGAAATTTCGAACTATTAATTATTTTATACATAATAAAAAATACACAAAATCATTAAATAATAATAAAATATGTATATACATATTTAATAAAATAATTTTATATTTTTTGATTCACAATATGTATAAAACATAATAAGAAATTTTTTAGATTAAATATATACAAGATATAAACATATATACAATTATACATATAGATAATTTGCAAATATGTATACGATTAATATTGATATATATATATATATATATTAATATAAATCAAAATTAAATTTCTTTTTTAGAAAAAAATTCAACAATAAATTAATAAACAAAATACTACAACAAGCACATAACCAATCCAATTTTAACAAACACATGTACCCACAAAAATCTCACATAATCTAAACAATAAATAGATCTGAATACAAACAAGTGATTGTGATGTAAACCAACATTCATATGATAAACTTGAAATCTAACACCCTATATTTTTATAAAATTATTTAGAATAATTAATTGGGTAAATTAAATAAATAACGTGGAGATTAATAAGTTGATAATTGATTAGCTAAGAGTAGTCGTGCCATGTTAATGTGCAAACTAAACTGAAATAACCTAAGTTAATGTGTTAGGATATGAGAAGGGAAATATGAGAAATAGGTGGAGCTTATACCCTAAACCGTTAGGAGATAGAATGCTCACGTTCATTTCATTTTACTCAAACTAAAATTTCCTAAGACCGGCCACCATTATTATTCTCAAGAAGAAGATTAAAGCTAGGATTCAAAAGAAGGAAGAAAATCAACATCAAATCTCATATCTATAATCCCAAAGCTAAGGTGAATAATTATTACGTCCCAATTTCTTTTAGTTTTCGGTTTTAAGATTAGAACCGAAATGATTTTGCAAGTACATGCCATGTTTTGATGATTAAAATTATATATATATATATGTATATGCTGTTGATGGATTATATATGTTCATGTTAGTTTTATGATATGTTTGACATGAAAACCATATTTAATGACATCCAAATGCCTTGAAAATTTAAATTATAGGTCAGAAATGATATTTTAGAGGTGGGTTTCGATTTTTATAATTTTCTGAATTAATATGGATTTTATATTAATTTTCTAGTGAAGGAAATTGTTTATTGGATTATAAATTATTTTTGGCTAAATTAATAATTGTTTGGGGTTGAAATTTTTATATGTTAGGAAACATATTAAAATAAATTTTCTGGGATTTTTCCTAAGTGTTTTGATGAATATATAAAATTATTTAAGGTATGGGACTTAAATGTTTTATATATTTAATTAAGGAGAAGGGGCGTTTTGTAAAATAAAATGGTTATTTAATTTTAAAAATAGTAGCAGCGCATTTCTGAAAAGTAATTGTTAACCAATGAGAATTTGACGAACAAAGGCAGGTTAGTTGAAAAGATTTCCTTTTTAAGTTAAAAACAAAGAAATCACATTTTTTTTTACATGTTTCATCCTTTACCGCAATAAGTCTTCCGACCTAGACCTTCCAACAAGGTCGAGAGGTCTAAAGCTTTCGACAAGGTCAACCAATGCATATGGTATCAAGCTACTTGGTACATAATGGATTGGACAGAGTCGAAGAGTTCTAAGTCGAAGGGTTGATGGCCAAAGAGGTTGGGGTATGTTTGTTTTATAAACCAAAAGCTTTCACCCGCTATGCTTTCGAATAAGAGCTTTTGACCTGTATAGTTAAAGCGCTCGGCGGATTCAAAGCGGTGGAGGTGCAAAAAGTCATAGCAGGGATACATCGAGGATATAGCGGGATATAGCGGATGGCTCTAAAATAGCATATAAAAGTCGTACTTAATGTTTTCTCAAATATATAAATGGTAATTAAATGAAAAAATATCATTCAATTGAATTATAATTAATACATAAATAATTTTAAATAAAAACATGTGCGAATATACTTTAAATAAACATAAAACTGTTATATAACATAATTGAATTTAGTAGAATATTAGAGTATTTTCATTTCTAAAAATATATTAAAAATTAAATCAAATAAACTAGTTTCATAATTTTTATAATGTATAAATGCAATTTTTCAATTCATTTTATTAAAGAAGATATAGCGGAAATAGCGGAATATAGCGGGAATAATGGGATATAGCGGAAATAGCGGGGCTTAAAGCGGAAAGGCTATATTTTGGGGCTATATGGAAAAATCGTAGCGGTAGAAATCCGCTATGAGATATAGCGGGGTTATAGCGGGGTAATAGCGGGGCATTAACTGCACAGCTTTCGACTTGGTTGCTTTCGACCAGGTCAAATGTTTAAAGTAAGGGTTTTAAACCTTTCGACACAGTTGAAAGGTTACTGCTGTTTTAACACTATTCTGTTTTTAAACCTTTCAACACAGTCGAAGGGTTACTATCGCTTTATAAATGTTTTGTTTTGAACGTTTCGACAAAGATGAAAGGTTTACTTGTTTTAAAAACTAGTTGCTTCTCCATGCTTTCGAAAGGAAGCTTTCGACTTAGGTGATTTACCCTTGTTTTATAAATTGAAGTATAACCCAAAGCTTTCGAAAGAGTTGTTTTAAAGGATATGTTTAAAGCTTTCGAAGCAGAGCTTTCGACAAAGTCGAAAGGTTGCTTCCAATGATTTCAAAAGGTTTTAAAACAAAGTTTCCACTAATTTTAAATTAAACCCAGTAAGTTTTTGAAAGGTTTAGTTCAATGGTTTCGAAAGGTTTGTTTAAGTGAATGATTTCGAAAGGTTTTAGTTGAATGACTTCAAAATGTTTAAGTGAATGGTTTCGAAAGGTTAGTTGAATGACTTCGAAAAGTTAGTTGAATGACTTCGAAAGGTTTAAGTGAATGATTTCGTAAATTTCGAAAGGTTTAAGTGAATGATTTTGAAAGGTTTAAGTGAATGATTTTGAAAGGTTTTTAGTTGAATGACTTCGAAAGGTTTAAGTGAATGATTTCGAAAGGTATGAATTCAATGATTTCGAACGGTTTTAATTCAATGGTTTCGAAAGGTTTGAGATGGTAGGTTTTCTAAGGTTTTTCTAAGGCAATGTTTTAAAGTGGTTTTCAAAAGAGGATGTCTAAAGTTTATTTGCTTTCGAAAGGTTTGTTTCTTAATGGTTTCGAAGGGTTTGGAGAGTTGTTTCTAAAGATCTGAGATTTGATTTCGAAAGGTTTTAACTTGGTTTTGAAAGAGGTACTTTCATATGTTTAAATGTTTTCACCAACTAAGGTTTGAGTACGAAATGGACATATGACATGGTAATATGATTTTGAGTAAAGTATAAAGATTTTATACTTTTCCTTGTTTAAGTTTGATTTAATGATTTAAAATTACTTTAAAAATGTTTTCAAGGAAAATTATGGGAGGGGATCCTTAAGTAAAAATGACTCAAATATTAGAATACCAGATGGGACTAGTACGAGGTCGCACCTTATACATTAGCTAATAGCCCCAGCTAATTGTTGTCGAAAATTCCAGTGTGTAGGGCTTTGTCACAGGTAGACTAAAATTATGGTTACACACCGAAAGGAATATATGTTTGTATACAGATAGGTTATTGGTGAGCCCGAAAAACCATTAGGATCGAGAAGCCCTGAGATATGATTAAGTTAGGGATATTGTAACAACCCATAAATTTTAAACGGTTTGAATAACGTATTTAATTAAATTTGTAAGAAATTTTAAATAATAATATTTTGAAATAAAAATTTAATGTTTGGATTACGTATAATTAAATATAAGTAGTTGAATTAGATTTTTATTTGATTTTAATACGAAATTAATATTTGTATTTGTTGAAATCTTTCCATTAAGGAAAGAGAATGTATTAAAATGAACATTTAATTTGGTAGTTAACATAATGATATTTTATTTATAAGTTTTAACAGAGAAATATTTTTTTTTCATAATGTTTTCCAAATATAATAATTATTATAAGAAAGATATTTTGAAATAAGTAAAGTATAAATTAATAGGTAGAGAATAAATAAGTAACATATAAATTAATATGCATAGAATAAATAAGTAACGTATAAATTTAGATACGTTACTTTTTGTATAAATTTAGCGTATATTGTACTAACTATATGAAAAATATATATGAACAACGCATTCAATATTGTTTAAAAATCTTATTTTAAAATCTAATCTTTATACATATTTATTTTAATTTATTTCCTCTATTCACCAGCATTCAAACTTTATACATATTTTAATTTATTTCCTCTACCCATCCATGCCATTTCAAAAGTTGAAACGTATAAAATACTATACGTTATTTTGCATTCATTGATTTCTTTTATTTATATAAACATTATATTCGTTGCACGTTACATTCATTTATTTGACCGGTCCTTTCCTTTGTTATTTCTGAACTTCATGCGTTACTAACCAATGCTCCATATTTATTTTCCTTAATAATTCAGCTAAATTTAAGGATCACCGTTGCTTTTACATTTTGTTTATATCACCTTTCCCCTATTTTAGCCGGTTGCATTTGATATTTCCTTGATTTAAGCTTTCTAACTTTTAAATTTCCACTACTCTATATTTATTTCTGTACGTTTATCTTTGCTTGAATTTCTCTGTCCATTCCTTTTTCCATTTTAATATTCTTCATTTCCAAACTCATTACGTGCTCTCCAAACAAACAAAAATTTATTTCTTTAAACGTATAGCTGTTACTTTTCCATCATCTCAGTTTATTTTCAAATTGATACGTTACCTCTGGTCTATCTGACTATTCCTTTTAGCATTCCTCAATTTTAAGCAAATAATTTTCCCAATTCACGTTTGAAACGTTCCTATTCCTGGCTATTAATATAATTGAAATCAGTGTCTTTTGCTTAAATTATGGCATACGTTCAAAGCATAAATTATTCTCAGCTAAATTTTAGCCATTACTATCTTTATTTATTGCCACTTTAAACAAAATTTCTTTCCACTTTATCAATGCGGGGCTTCTCTTATAAATACAATTCACTCGTACATACCCTACTCCATATCAACAGACCTTCATCTCCTCTCTTGCGTGTGAAGCTTCTTCTGTAGGTAAATGGCTGCACTAATTTTTTTCTTCTTACTTCTTTTCTTTTTCTTCTTCTTTTTCATCCTTTTCTTTTGTTTTCTTATTGTTTATATTGCTTTTCCTTTATTTTAAGCACAACATGTTTTTCTCTATTTATTTTTTACATGTTTTGATTTTCAATGTAACATAAAAGTTTATAATTTACACGTATATATATATATATATTTAAAAAGAATCTCTTTATATTAAGGTCACATGGTATTTGGAGAAGTATGTTTAAACTATTTTGTCACTTTTCTTTATATTTTACAGTCCCGGTCCTAGGAGCATTTGATTGTTGGCTATACATTTTGGGTCTAAGTATTTACATTTAACAGATAATGTTTAAATTTATGTAAAGGAAGGCAAAATTTTGATGTATAAACTGGGATAGTTTAACATAAATAGGCAAGGCCATCATTAATTCATACTTTCTATTTTCATCAGTTTTGGTTTATGCATTTAGTTATGCTAACTAAGCTATATATATATTGAATAACAAGTGTTTATAGCTTCTTTGTCGCAGTTAATATAAGTTATGTTGAAAATGGGTCTCAACATTGTTTTTCTTTAAACTTGCATGTGTTTATGTACATTTCAATATGAAAGTTACAATATTTATTTCAAATTTTATTACATTTGATTTTTAATACAAAACAATGATTTTTCTTACATACGTATTTTGTTTTGATATTGGTCTTAAAAAGAAATATTAATTTAATAAGAAAATAATATATTTATTTTGATTTATATATGTATATGTGCTTTAAATGGATATTGTTTTCAAATTCTCTTATAACAATTTTCTTCATCAAACCCGGTTCTAATTTGATTCCGTCGATTCCTGTTATCAGCTTTGTCCATCGTGCCGTTTTCTCCATCGAATCGTATCCATCTAGCGTCGCTTGGAATTCATAGCTCGTTTCCTTGTTAAATCTGTTTAGCCTCGAAAGGTGAGCAATCACTCACGATTAACATTCTTATATTTATTAAATTTGATTTCAATTGAAACGACAATTGAAATTTGCTGCTGTAGTTATTTAAATTGTTATATATGCTATTATCTATAACTGTTAACTTATGGGATATGACACCATATCCTATTCTTTATATTTATTTTTAATGATATATGCCTGTTGTTATTATTTTCATATCTGTTATCACTCTGCAAGTTCCCTGTTAGTATAGAAATCACTATGGGTTGAAATGATACATACCCGAACGGACTTTAGAATAGGAGAATTTCGTTATGGGTTGAAATGATAGACCCAAGCGATTTTCATTTAATTAAGTTTGGGATTACGGGTTGAAATGATATCCACCCATATATATTTAGTGTACGGGTTGAAATGATAAATATCCGTTGCACTTGACTATATGATAGGAAAAATACATACAGACACCGATGGTCCATATATAAATATTTTGGAAATAATTTCTATGATTTTGGAAAGAAATATATGGGTTAATAAATTTTGATTCTTAAGATGTATAAAAATGGAAATTTTATATATAGATTTAGTAGTAATATTTGATAAATTAGATTGATTTAATACATATAATGTGGTTAAGTATACAAGTAAATCTATGTTTCAAATAGATTTTCTTGTAATATATTGAAAAATTAAGATTGGGAGATAAATTTGGGTTTATTAAACATGGTATTTAAATAAGGACCTATTTAATTAAATCAAATTGAATTATTGAATGGGAAATTTAAAGGTATGATTGTATAACTGGATTTTTGATTTAAGTGACTTAATGAATATTTCACTTTTAAATAAATTAAAGTAATATTGAGTAAAATGTAATTTAAGGTTACTTAAATGATATTGAATCTAATGAGGGAGTATTTCAAGACTAAATAATACCGAGGTTAAATCGAGATCTATATGAAATATATTGAACATTTAAATATTTAAGCCTTGAACTATATTGGAATTTAAATGGTTTATTTTGAGATTCAGATCTGTATTTGAAATTAATATAGTTGAATTTGTTATTTAGAAACTAAATTGAATTAAAGTGAAAATTTAGGTTGAATTAAACTTGAAATTGTTGTTTAGAAAACTAAATTGAATAAAATTTAGTTTGAAACGTTGAATACTTAAAGTTTTGAAATATATTGAAATATAAATGGGTATTTTGTGATTTCAAATCCGAATTTGAGATCGATAAAATTTAAGTGGTTAATTTAGGGATTGAGTTGAATTTAAATTGATAAATTGAGATTGAATGGGAAGGTCGGGTTGAAACGATTTGTTAAGTTGAGGAAATTGAAAATACTTTACTTTATAAATTATTTAATGTATATAAATACTATTCTGGGAAATATAGAGATATTTGAAATGAAAATGATATTGGTTTTGAAGTATAAATGACCACGGTGTTATAGTGTATATTTCTACCTTGTAGATAGTTCTATGGACCCTTAGAGGATGGTTATCCCAACATCCTTTAAGTTATTTGTATTTCAGTTGATATTTCACTTGGGTTGGATTTATTTATATAAGAATGTTAATCCTGACTCGAGTGTTTTGTGTTTTGCTTTACGCTCGGGTCAGACTGAGGAATACAGCCTTTTGAGACTCACCTTTGGAGTTTGGAGCTTCGTTTGGAGATCCAACTATCGATTCAGCTTTCAGCTTTTCCAGCCGATTGGTTTAGAGAAGTCATCTGCTTGTACTGAAGACTTCACTGTAATTGAGATATTCTTATGTATTTTATTTTCTAACTCTGATGTATATAGTAGCTTCATGAACTACTATCCTTTTATCTATTCCGCTGCATTATCCTACTCTGTGTCTGTGATCTGTGATTGATTTATTTACTGTATATGCTATGTTTTGCCAAATTTTAAATTAACAATTCGGTATTTTGAATTATTCAAGTCAGATATGTATGGTTTTATTATCGATTTGAATGGTCCAAAATAGCGGGTCGTTACAGTTGGTATCAGAGCTTTGGCTCTAGGCGAAACTTAGCATATATTGTAAATTTATTTACAGAATCACTTTCGTTTGAGTTTAATCTCTTCCTTTTGACTCGATTTCCTTTGAACTTTGGAACGTTCCCTACGGTTCCAAAATTCATTCTTGTCTCTCTCTATTGGTATTCTTTTGATTCTGGAGTATCCCATAACTCCACTTTGAATAATCTCTATAAAAATAGGCGATCCCGCCGATCTTTGAATGTTTTGTAAACGGGTGAAACTCCTTTACAATTGGCATTGATTCACCGAAGATTTATATATCACTCGGTTTAGATGCTACTATCTCTTGTTATGCCGAATTCTATCTCTGGCGATCGAATGACGATTTGCCTTGGAATTCTACATCGATCATATTCCTAAAGTCATGGTTGACCCGGTTAAGGTCGTCCGTGACTTGTATAAGTATATCTATCTTCTATTTTGAAATTTAATTATCTCATCTTCGTTCGAGCCTATCTTCGAATCAGAATTCTATTTGATTAGAGTCCCTCTAATTTGAATCCCTATCTTTGTTCTGAAATCCATCCTTGAATCATCCTTCGAAAATCGGGTTTGTTTGTATTTTGGAAATTGTTTTCTAAACTGAAATTATTATTTTGATAAGTATGATTATATTCTATATATAAAAGTGAAATGTTTTCGATAAAGATTATATACCCTTTTTAAAATGAGAAATTGATGTTTCGAAAGGATTTGAAATTTTGAAAATTTTATAAGAAATTTGATTTATCTAAAAATGATTTATGACTAAAGGATTTTAAATTTGAAATTCAAGAATTAAACTCTGGTATTTTGAAATTGGTTTTAAGATTTTGAAATATATAATAATAATATGATTTAAAAGTATTTTCCGAATAAGAAATGTTTCAAATGATTTTAATAAGTTTCGAATGATTTCAAAGAAATTTCAAAAGAAGTTTGAGAAAATAGAAGTCCAGAACTCACTTATGTCGCTGGAAAATAATTTCGGTGATGAGTGCACGCATCATCGACATTGATTTTCGAGTTTCAGAGTGGGGGAGAGGCCACTTTAGTAGCATTGCTACGCGAGTGATTTTGTGAAACCATTTCGATTTCAAATTTCAAAGTATGAATTGATATTTGAAAGACATATGTATATATATATTTGAAATGAATTGAAGTAAGCCGGTGTTCAGTCCTCGAGTTTCAGATTTGACTTGGTATAAACCTATCTTTTGAAATTGATTTACTGATTTATTGCTGATTTCCAACTCTTGGAGTGGAAATTTGATTTCTTTGACTATTTTGAAGGTTCGAGCACTTCCAAATCAAGGTTTAATTTTCAAAGCCAAGTAATTTTGAAAAGTATGAATTATTTGATAAAGTATATAAGTTTGGTATGTATGTTAAAGTATATAGTAATATGATTTAAATAAGTTGAAACTGTTTTGTTAAGTAAATGAATAAGGCAATTTTAATTTTTTCCTAATATGAAATTTAGATTTGAAATGTTTTGAAAAGAATTTGGTCTTCAAAATATTTTGAATAAAGTTTAATTAAATGTTTTAACTTAGTAACATCTTTATGAAACTATATATTTAACAAGTTGGAATAAATATATAAGTTGTACGTATGCTGTTTTATTTGCATAATTAATTTGATCCAGGTTTGAGTACACAAGTTCGAGGTGAATTACACCATTTCGTGTTAGGATTTTTCATTCGATTCTTGATGGCGAATATTTGATATGGATTTTGGGCTTGATTCTAAAATTCTCTATCATAGTATATGGCTATGCAAGGAGACTGATGGCTTCTAGTCGAGAAACCACATCGAAATCCGCTTTAGGGAAGTCGAATGGACAATACTAGTTCAAAAGCGAACTTGTGTGATCGAGCGAGCGATCAAATGTGATTTTGCGAAATGATGACGTATGTACATCTTATATTCTAATATCGGTGATATATTTTGACGCTGAAATTGAAAGCTGTCGGGTTAGAATATCTTTGCTTACTAAAAGAAAATTTCCAATTTAAATTACAAAGATATATAACCCATAAAAGCAAAGATATTCAATCCCATATGGCTCTTCATACAGTGAAATTTATTTTGTAAAATTTGATCCTTATATAAGATGGACCTTATGTAGGTATAAAATTGATTTTGAAAACCATTGATTTTGGAAATGAATTGGTTGACTTAAATGATATTGATTTGGAAACTTGGATTATTTTCTAATTTTATTATGTTGGAAACTTTGAAACTAAAGATATTTAAATTGAGAAGAAATAATTTAGTGAGATTGTACATTATTTTGAAACTAAACTAATATTGAAACAAATTAAAATTTGAGAACCTTATTTTTTTCTAAATACCTGATTTGGGAGTTATCGAACTTATAAAAAAAAATTGGTCTGTATAAGTATGAGGTTGATTCGAAAACTATAGATTCGAAAAGGTACTCAATTTGAAAAGTGAAATCTTATATAATTGAAGTCTATATAAGTGTGATTTGATATACTATTGATTTTGGAAAGGTATTTGATTTGGAAATTTAATCTTATATATAATGGACTTTATATGAGTATGATATTTGAAATTAATTTGAAAGGTACTATATGATACATATTTCGAAGTAAAGATATGGAAAGTGCTTTCTGCTTGATATCCGCTTTGTGGCCACATTGTGGATTCATTCTATTGATATTCTCTGATTTTTGGTTTTCCGGATATGATACTCGAGTGTCCATCGAATTCCATGGCGTTACCCATGGTCTTACGAGCGCGACTACATAGCGCAACTGCCTGGCTGAGTCTTGCCTAGGGGTATTGTCACGTACCGAAATTTTCGACTTTCGAAAATTCAACATCGATACTCACTTTATCGACTGCCGAGAAATCGAGTGCCGGAAACTCCAATAGTGAGGGTTTTAAGAAAAAGGAAAAGTAGAAGAAGAAGAAAGCAGAAGGAAGAGAGTAGAAAGAGAAAAGAAGAACAACACATTAGAACAGAAACAGAAAACAATATCAGAATCTCACATATCGCAGCGGAACAATATGATAGATAAATGAATAATCTTTAAACAAAGAACTATATCATTTTATACATACATCAATCATCAGAGTCAATATACAACAATGGACAGTTATATAACTTGTCCTCATACAGAATACACAGCGGAATAAATACTATCAGATACAAATACTACGTCTCGTCATCCAGCTTATCTCCAAAGCTCCAGAATATCCTGATAACATAACTCTAGGCTGCCCGTGTGGAAATTGGTGGGCACCCAGAGTTTAGAAGGGAACAATAAACTCCGAGTCAGTCATGGTGACTGGTGTGAGATCGTAAAACAGTTTATCTTTAGAATAAACAACAGAAGAATTTTAAAGTCAATTCGCAATGCTTTTGGAAAATGAAACTACCATAAGACCTCCCACCACACACACAATGCAAACGCAGAATTGGAGGAGATTTCTTCTTATGATAGTCAAAGATGCTTACTACGCAAAATCAAATCATTTTTGATATTATTATTAGTGCATAGTGTAGAAAACATTTCAAAAGTATAATATTAATCTTAGCCAGCATAGGCATTCCGCACTTATGCCTACTATAGCTACTATGTTCAATAGCAGGTTACCGCCACATTCCATAGCAGGTAATACAACTAAAACCGTACATGTCACGTATTGTTTCTTTGGATTTCCAACAAATGGTCAGGCTAAGGAACTTCCTATCCACGATGGGTACGTCCCTGGAATAGACGACCCGAGAACCTAACCGGATCTCTGCCAACACAAGGCCGGGTTAACTCTGCAAAAATAGGTAACTACTGACACGCGTATGTCATCCCCTGATCGTAACCGATCTTCCCGAGGATCCCCGATTTCCAACAAACCACATAGATAATAATGCAGCAACCACATAGGTTAAGTATCTGGGCTCCATACCATGATACCACCTCTATCCAGAAGGAATGACATACACTAAGGGGCGCTACTCCCTAGAACCTTGCCGCATCCTTCCTGTTTCGACCATTTCCAGGGTGTGAGGCTCGATGAAGTCTCGTCCACAAAGCTACGCTTTCTACAAAGCCCTGCTTCGGGTCAAACAAAATGATCAACCTATGATCACAAAGATATAAGATCAAACAAATGATCATATCACAAATGATCAAACACTGATCATTTCACAGCAACACTCAGTATGCCACGTTACCAAATTGGGAGTATATTGCTGATAAATTTCAACTACATAACCTCTGAGCTCGTACGTCTCAGAGAAGGGTGTTAAGCTAAGAGAATAAATTCTCCGCCACCAACAGAAATGTATTTGAAAGAAATCAGCTTTATATCTCAAATTGTAACGTTAGACACACAATCCATACAAGTCTGTTCCGGGATCGAACAGAACCGAAGGCACTTCTCACGAAGCCCTTGCACATCCGGATAATTTTCTAATCACGTCCGGACTTCCCGTCACTAAGGGTGATAAAACCTCTAAACCGGAGATCAGCCGATGTAGAGTAACTCGACGGTAATCCTTCCATTTTCAAAAATATCCGGTCTTCAACACCGGTCTTCGAATGCAATTCATAACGACGTATCACGTATTCGGAATGGGTTATACGACCCCATGGTCCTTTCCCGGCTAACCCGAATAGTGAGCGCTTATTTAAAAATAAGTGTGGCATTCAATTTCATCCAATCACAACAAATACCATTCAGGGTAATTATTGATAGTCGGTTATTTAACTATCAATAAAGATGCGCAACATCATCAGATTCTAAATAATTTTCCAAATTATTTATCTTCAAAAATATCTTTACTAGATATATAATTTCCATCACTTCAAAAATAAATCAACGTTTATTTTTTTCTAAACAGTTTCCCTTTCCTTTATAAATTCCATAGTGAATTTACATTTCAAAATATCTACTGATATATGATTCTCAAATCGATTTCAAATATTCAATTTCGATTTATCTTTAAGAAGATAAAATCTCAAAACGTTTCATTTCATTTTGGAAAAGCATTTCCTTACTTATTTAATAATAAGTATTTCACAAATCTTTTATTTTCAACACTTGGAAAATATTCCATATACTTAAATCAATATTAAGTATATATTTCGTTCTTTAAGGAAATCATTTATTTTAACAACATCAATCTGAGTCAAAACGAATGTTGTGTAAAACATCGTTACGACTACTCAAAATCACTAGTATAGGGATTCGGATTTTAAGATAGATATATGTAAATCCCAATACTACATAAAACATTTTCTTTCGAAAATCATTTACTATAACAACAGTGTTATAGTCCATCATTTCCTTATTTCTCAAAAACGTCTATTTCAACAATGAATGTTGAAATCTATGCTTTCGATCGTTCACACATTTTAAAACATCTTTTAAAACAATCAACTTCATTTATAATATCGCTTTCCCAGACATAACCATTTTTTCAATAATATATTCACTGTCCAAAATCGTGAATATAATTCACTTAACCAAATTTCAATCATCTCTACACATTTTACCTTAATAATAATTCGCTATCCAAAATCGCGAATATATCTCCTTTAATAATCTTCTATATTTGATTTATCAATCCAATTGATTTCGAATTTATAAAACAACGTTTATAAATTTCACCTTTTATATTTTTTTAACAACTTCGATTTGTAAATCTCCTTTATTAACGAATTCGATCAATATTTCATTTGTAGGCAAAAATCCAATTTATAAGTTAATTTCTTATAAATCTTCTATTCTACAATTTCATTCATTTTAACTTCACAATTTATACATCTATAAATTTCATTATCTTCACTTAAAAAAAACTCGTTTTAAAATTCCAAAAATTTTAATTGATAAGTATATCAATTTTTGTACATATTTTATATACATTGTTTTTAATAATTCAAAATTTTCGAATTTAACTATCTTATAAATTACTTAACTATTTACTTCAAAAATCATCTTTTGGTTATATTTCACAAACATTATAATCTCCATAACTTTAAATTTCTAACATTTATTTATTTAAAGTAAATCAATTCAAAAATTCAAATAAAACGTATACTTTCAAATAATCACTTTTAAAATCTCTTTTTAAAGTTAAAATCGTTGTTTTTAAACTTCAAAATTTGAATCCGATGATGCAACGCATCAATTAGTCAATCACGACAGTCAATATCATATCTCAACATATGATAACAGAATACATCATAATATCTGTAAATAAATAACTACTGGTGAGGAATCCAGTTGAATCCCTCCAACCTGTTTCCCTGCATCCACAGACGTTAGCACAATACCAATTCCACTTCGAGGTGGAATATCGCGGTATATGGGTTTTATAAAAATCCGCTTACTAACGGCGCAATAGGGTCTCATCCGCTATACGAGGCGGGAAATCATCAATCCAATATATACATATGCCAATATGTATATATTGCTATATATATAGATATATCCTATCATATCTAATATCACATCCAAATAGCAAATCAAACAGTCAATAAATAACTGCAATGCAAATATATTTTGAGTGAGAAGATCTCACCTTAGCTTTTAATTTGCCATCCATTTCCATTTCGCTTGTTTTCTCCACAATTTAAGACCTTGTAAAATCATTATAAAGTTTTATTAACATTTGAATTAATCCCACTATTTATTTGTTTAATTTAGACTAACCATTCAGTTTTACCAATAACTTTAAAACGTATATAGGTATATTTATTTTCTTTTGAAACTACACATATATATACATATATACCTATATAGAATTGATAAAAATATAACTTATATAATTTTTCAACATAAAAAAAATCCCCTTTTATTTGTCAAAACCTTCTATATATTTTTATTATCTGTTTACTGTTTATCCATAAAAATGGAGATCTTAACCCTTACCGAAAAAATGATTTTCTATCAACTATACTATCTCAATATAAATCATTTAAATTTTAAATCACTCACTGCAATTTATATATACATTTTCTGTACATATTCTCATATGAACTTTACTGCTAGATTTCCAGGTTGCCAAAACAACCTTTAGTTTATAAAATGTTCAGAGTTTCCCATTCAAAATTTCAAACAAAAGAAAAAGGGAAGCAGCTCACCTCCATTCACTGTAATTCTGACGTGAACCCTACGTCCATCATCGAACGTCGACAGCCCTCCTCCCAGCGACCATCGCAACCCCTCCAATCCAGGCGCCGCTTTCCCCTACATTAGGCGAAGTCGTGACTCGCCTACGACCACCTAGATCTCCCCAACCATCCCACGCGACCCGGTTCCAACTCACGCCTTGATCGATCGACCTTACGAGAAACCCTAGCTTCGAACTGCTATCGAGTGTGGCCGCCCCTGTCGCGATGCAGATCTCGCCACAGAAAGTCGACACCTAGATTCGATTGACACCTCACCTTCGATTCAAATTGCAGTCCCTCGAGTCATGCTTGACGCCGCAGCCATCGCGACTAATTCGCGTTCGATAGTGGCAGCCCCCCCCCTTTTTTTTTTGAAGAGAACGAAGTTCTCTGCTTAGCTTTGAATTCGAGTTAAGGATGGGGATTTGATTTTTGAACGAAGTGTCTTTCGTTTGTTTTGTTGGAGAGCTGAAGTTAGAGGAGGAAGCGCGTTTCAATTAGCTGAAAGAGAATAGCATACGCGGCCATTGTTTTATCTCAGAGGATTTTGAACTGAGGAACGAATTGTTTGAATTGTTTTGAACAGATAAGGAAGAGGGGGAACGAGATAATGTTGTCTTGTACGAGAGGAAGCAATTTGGGTGTGGGATGTACGTATTGTTGGGTTAAAGGAAGACAGTCATATTTATTTTTCTTTTTATTTAAATTCTAATTTGTTTCAAAACAAAGTTCAACGCGTTTAAATATCGTATGCTCAAACAACAACTCCAAAAATTACGAAAATTGGAATCCGGTAATAATTCAATATTACGGACCCAATGGAACTGGTTTCGTCGAATTCCGAGACTGTGTGAAAATTGACTATTTTTAAATATCGATTCGAATGATTTAATTTCAAAACTGAACAAAGCAGTTTAAATTTCAATTCTGAAGCTGTTGTTATCTTCAGTGTTATCAATACGAATTTTAAAAGCTTTCGAAATATATTTCTTCAACTTAAAATTGAAGATTCAAATTTTTATTCACCTTACAATAGATTAAATTTTATAATTTAATCGTCAGCTTCAAATTTAAATCGGGAATTCAAATTAAATCATCGTTCAAATATTTAAAATTAATTAAATATTATCAATTTAATTTGTTCAAAATTCTGGGTCGTTACAAACTTCCCTCCTTAAAAGAATTTCGTCCTCGAAATTACAAGTTAGGAAAAATGGTCCTTAACTCGTCTACTATCTTTCACAATCCAAATAGTTTTATCAATTTTTCAAAACAAATCTTTCTACTAAAGATTCGTTATTAATTCAACTAACTTTCTAAACATTTTCATAATTTTCAAACATCATTGTTTTCCTTAACAATTTAAATTCAAATTCAAATTTAAACTTTCAAAATTTTCTCAAAATTTTTCTAACGCCCTAAATTTCCGAAAAATTTCGCCAGCGTCTCCTTTGCGCGGCTAATACGGCACGACTACAAAACGTCCCTACGGACTCTCGGATTTCAAAAAGAAAAAGAAAAAGCCAAGCGGCTAGACAAGAAAGTCATCAAATCTCATATTCAAATTTAAATACATACCTTTTTTCGAGCAATTCAAATTTATCTTTGAAAGTAAAATCCCAATTCCTTTATAACACCTGTATATCCTACTAGCCATAATATCTAGTTACATATATTCAAACCATTTTGCAAATTCCATTACAAAATTTTTCGATATATGCTTGTTATATCATTTTTACTTCACTATTGAAGTTACATATTCATTATCATTCAATTTTACATTTCAAATTCATTTGAATTCAATTCACAATTCCAATCTAATTTGGATTCAGTTTACAATTTCAATTCTATTTGAATTCAATTTTATCTTCTATTCTGAATATTGAATGTTTATCAACTATCTTTCATTCAACCGCACTATTTTAGATTAGTTTCATTTACTAATTCAATTTCCATTTCTAATTATTCAATTCAAACTCGTTTTCAACATTCAGTTTTAATTCCAGTTTTATTCTTTCGTTCATTTCCAAAATTTATTTACAATTCACTATTTTGGTTCATAACCACCCATATTTAAACTGGGTTTCCAATTCCATATGAATTTAATTCGTTTCAAACTTATTTATTCGGTCGATATTCAATTAGCTTTACTTACTAACTTTCAGTTTAATACATCATAAATCAAATTCAATTCTAGTTCTATTCACTTACAAATTCAAAATAAATCTCAACTTTCATTTTAAATTGAATCTCATTTCTATCAGATTCTCAAATATTTTATAAGTCCTCGACTTACTTACATTTTGATTTATCAAATCATTTATACATTCACTTACAATTTCATTCTACTAATGAATTTTAATTTCAATTATCTTTTCTGGAATTCCATTTTCCAATTATAAATTCACTTACAATTTATATTTACAATTTTATTCATATATGAATTCATCTCTTTATATTCTTAATTCACATTAATAATTCTCATTTGTTAAATGAATTTATTTTCAAATCTTTGGTTATTATTTTATTTCTCACTTTATAAGTTATATAACTTATACTTACTTTAATTCAACTTAAAATTTCTTAAGTTAAATTTATTCAATCAAAATGCAAATTGTATAAGTTATCAACTCATTTCTTGTTCCCATAAATATTTTAAATAGGATTCCAGAGTCTTTTCAACTTTTTTTTTTCAAAATCATTTTGAAAACAATTCAAATCATCCTTTGAATTTTCTAAAACAAAATCCAAATTTTCAAAACAACTTCCATTTAAAACAATTTGGCAGCAATTCCTCTTTTGGAAATCCGAAAATGAACACCAATGATGCCGCGGTCATCATCGAAGTTATTTTCCAGCGACCGAAAAGAGTTTAGAGCTTTTCATTCCTTCAAAACATTTTTCAAAACCCTTGAAATCCATTTTCAAATCAAAAAGGAATTAAACTTTCCAAATCTCCAAAATTTTCAAACTCTTTTCAAAACATTTCCAAAAACTTCTCTGGAATTCCGTTTTAAATTACAAATCACATTTATAATTTATATTCTTTAATTTCATTTGTATGTGAATTTATTTCTTAATTTTGGAGTTATAATTCCAATTTCTTATTCAATTGCATATAATAATGATAACATTTCAATATTATCACTTTCTAACAACCATGCAACCATATACTATGATAATTCATAGAAAACCATTTCTTTTCTATACAAAAATAGTTTTGGGTAAAATTATTTCATTCACCCTATTTTAAAACAATACTATGTCGTCTTGCCTCGTTTAAGTGTTTAGAAATTCCTATCGATAATATGGCGTCCCACATACCGACCAAAATTCATAAACATCTCAACGGATAAGCAAACACAATATAAAACATTTTTATATTCACTAACAAATACGCGCTCGTATCTATTATTACACTCAACTCATTCTAGAGTACTACTGACTCTATCTCTAATGAGTACACCCAACAGAGCAGGGTTGTCTCTTAACCATATGCTCTGATACCACGCTGTCACGTACCGAAATTTTCGACTTTCGAAAATTCAACATCGATACTCACTTTATCGACTGCCGAGAAATCGAGTGCCGGAAACTCCAATAGTGAGGGTTTTAAGAAAAAGGAAAAGTAGAAGAAGAAGAAGAAAGCAGAAGGAAGAGAGTAGAAAGAGAAAAGAAGAACAACACATTAGAACAGAAACAGAAAACAATATCAGAATCTCACATATCGCAGCGGAACAATATGATAGATAAATGAATAATCTTTAAACAAAGAACTATATCATTTTATACATACATCAATCATCAGAGTCAATATACAACAATGGACAGTTATATAACTTGTCCTCATACAGAATACACAGCGGAATAAATACTATCAGATACAAATACTACGTCTCGTCATCCAGCTTATCTCCAAAGCTCCAGAATATCCTGATAACATAACTCTAGGCTGCCCGTGTGGAAATTGGTGGGCACCCAGAGTTTAGAAGGGAACAATAAACTCCGAGTCAGTCATGGTGACTGGTGTGAGATCGTAAAACAGTTTATCTTTAGAATAAACAACAGAAGAATTTTAAAGTCAATTCGCAATGCTTTTGGAAAATGAAACTACCATAAGACCTCCCACCACACACACAATGCAAACGCAGAATTGGAGGAGATTTCTTCTTATGATAGCCAAAGATGCTTACTACGCAAAATCAAATCATTTTTGATATTATTATTAGTGCATAGTGTAGAAAACATTTCGAAAGTATAATATTAATCTTAGCCAGCATAGGCATTCCGCACTTATGCCTACTATAGCTACTATGTTCAATAGCAGGTTACCGCCACATTCCATAGCAGGTAATACAACTAAAACCGTACATGTCACGTATTGTTTCTTTGGATTTCCAACAAATGGTCAGGCTAAGGAACTTCCTATCCACGATGGGTACGTCCCTGGAATAGACGACCCGAGAACCTAACCGGATCTCTGCCAACACAAGGCCGGGTTACCTTTGCAAAAATAGGTAACTACTAACACGCGTATGTCATCCCCCGATCGTAACCGATCTTCCCGAGGATCCCCGATTTCCAACAAACCACATAGATAATAATGCAGCAACCACATAGGTTAAGTATCTGGGCTCCATACCATGATACCACCTCTATCCAGAAGGAATGACATACACTAAGGGGCGCTACTCCCTAGAACCTTGCCGCATCCTTCCTGTTTCGACCATTTCCGGGGTGTGAGGCTCGATGAAGTCTCGTCCACAAAGCTACGCTTTCTACAAAGCCCTGCTTTGGGTCAAACAAAATGATCAACCTATGATCACAAAGATATAAGATCAAACAAATGATCATATCACAAATGATCAAACACTGATCATTTCACAGCAATACTCAGTATGCCACGTTACCAAATTGGGAGTATATTGTTGATAAATTTCAACTACATAACCTCTGAGCTCGTACGTCTCAGAGAAGGGTGTTAAGCTAAGAGAATAAATTCTCCGCCACCAACAGAAATGTATTTGAAAGAAATCAGCTTTATATCTCAAATTGTAACGTCAGACACACAATCCATACAAGTCTGTTCCGGGATCGAACAGAACCGAAGGCACTTCTCACGAAGCCCTTGCACATCCGGATAATTTTCTAATCATGTCCGGACTTCCCGTCACTAAGGGTGATAAAACCTCTAAACCGGAGATCAGCCGATGTAGAGTAACTCGACGGTAATCCTTCCGTTTTCAAAAATATCCGGTCTTCAACACCGGTCTTCGAATGCAATTCATAACGACGTATCACGTATTCGGAATGGGTTATACGACCCCATGGTCCTTTCCCGGCTAACCCGAATAGTGAGCGCTTATTTAAAAATTAGTGTGGCATTCAATTTCATCCAATCACAACAAATACCATTCAGGGTAATTATTGATAGTCGGTTATTTAACTATCAATAAAGATGCGCAACATCATCAGATTCTAAATAATTTTCCAAATTATTTATCTTCAAAAATATCTTTACTAGATATATAATTTCCATCACTTCAAAAATAAATCAACGTTTATTTTTTTTCTAAACAGTTTCCCTTTCCTTTATAAATTCCATAGTGAATTTACATTTCAAAATATCTACAGATATACGATTCTCAAATCGATTTCAAATATTCAATTTCGATTTATCTTTAAGAAGATAAAATCTCAAAACGTTTCATTTCATTTTGGAAAAGCATTTCCTTACTTATTTAATAATAAGTATTTCACAAATCTTTTATTTTCAACACTTGGAAAATATTCCATATACTTAAATCAATATTAAGTATATATTTCGTTCTTTAAGGAAATCATTTATTTTAACAACATCAATCTGAGTCAAAACGAATGTTGTGTAAAACATCGTTACGACGACTCAAAATCACTAGTATAGGGATTCGGATTTTAAGATAGATATATGTAAATCCCAATACTACATAAAACATTTTCTTTCGAAAATCATTTACTATAACAACAGTGTTATAGTCCATCATTTCCTTATTTCTCGAAAACGTCTATTTCAACAATGAATGTTGAAATCTATGCTTTCGATCGTTCACACATTTTAAAACATCTTTTAAAACAATCAACTTCATTTATAATATCGCTTTCCCAGACATAACCATTTTTTCAATAATATATTCACCGTCCAAAATCGTGAATATAATTCACTTAACCAAATTTCAATCATCTCTACACATTTTACCTTAATAATAATTCGCTATCCAAAATCGCGAATATATCTCCTTTAATAATCTTCTATATTTGATTTATCAATCCAATTGATTTCGAATTTATAAAACAACGTTTATAAATTTCACCTTTTATATTTTTTTAACAACTTCGATTTGTAAATCTCCTTTATTAACGAATTCGATCAATATTTCATTTGTAGGCAAAAATCCAATTTATAAGTTAATTTCTTATAAATCTTCTACTCTACAATTTCATTCATTTTAACTTCGCAATTTATACATCTATAAATTTCATTATCTTCACTTAAAAAAAACTCGTTTTAAAATTCCAAAAATTTTAATTGATAAGTATATCAATTTTTGTACATATTTTATATACATTGTTTTTAATAATTCAAAAATTTCGAATTTAACTATCTTATAAATTACTTAACTATTTACTTCAAAAATCATCTTTTGGTTATATTTCACAAACATTATAATCTCCATAACTTTAAATTTCTAACATTTATTTATTTAAAGTAAATCAATTCAAAAATTCAAATAAAACGTATACTTTCAAATAATCACTTTTAAAATCTCTTTTTAAAGTTAAAATCGTTGTTTTTAAACTTCAAAATTTGAATCCGATGATGCAACGCATCAATTAGTCAATCACGACAGTCAATATCATATCTCAACATATGATAACAGAATACATCACAATATCTGTAAATAAATAACTACTGGTGAGGAATCCAGTTGGATCCCTCCAACCTATTCCCCTGCATCCACAGACGTTAGCACAATACCAATTCCACTTCGAGGTGGAATATCGCGGTATATGGGTTTTATAAAAATCCGCTTACTAACGGCGCAATAGGGTCTCATCCGCTATACGAGGCGGGAAATCATCAATCCAATATATACATATGCCAATATGTATATATTGCTATATATATAGATATATCCTATCATATCTAATATCACATCCAAATAGCAAATCAAACAGTCAATAAATAACTGCAATGCAAATATATTTTGAGTGAGAAGATCTCACCTTAGCTTTTAATTTGCCATCCATTTCCATTTCGCTTGTTTTCTCCACAATTTAAGACCTTGTAAAATCATTATAAAGTTTTATTAACATTTGAATTAATCCCACTATTTATTTGTTTAATTTAGACTAACCATTCAGTTTTACCAATAACTTTAAAACGTATATAGGTATATTTATTTTCTTTTGAAACTACACATATATATACATATATACCTATATAGAATTGATAAAAATATAACTTATATAATTTTTCAACATAAAAAAAATCCCCTTTTATTTGTCAAAACCTTCTATATATTTTTATTATCTGTTTACTGTTTATCCATAAAAATGGAGATCTTAACCCTTACCGAAAAAATGATTTTCTATCAACTATACTATCTCAATATAAATCATTTAAATTTTAAATCACTCACTGCAATTTATATATACATTTTCTGTACATATTCTCATATGAACTTTACTGCTAGATTTCCAGGTTGCCAAAACAACCTTTAGTTTATAAAATGTTCAGAGTTTCCCATTCAAAATTTCAAACAAAAGAAAAAGGGAAGCAGCTCACCTCCATTCACTGTAATTCTGACGTGAACCCTACGTCCATCATCGAACGTCGACAGCCCTCCTCCCAGCGACCATCGCAACCCCTCCAATCCAGGCGCCGCTTTCCCCTACATTAGGCGAAGTCGTGACTCGCCTACGACCACCCAGATCTCCCCAACCATCCCACGCGACCCGGTTCCAACTCACGCCTTGATCGATCGACCTTACGAGAAACCCTAGCTTCGAACTGCTATCGAGTGTGGCCGCCCCTGTCGCGATGCAGATCTCGCCACAGAAAGTCAACACCTAGATTCGATTGACACCTCACCTTCGATTCAAATTGCAGTCCCTCGAGTCACGCTTGACGCCGCAGCCATCGCGACTAATTCGCGTTCGATAGTGGCAGCCCCCCCCTTTTTTTTTTGAAGAGAACGAAGTTCTCTGCTTAGCTTTGAATTCGAGTTAAGGATGGGGATTTGATTTTTGAACGAAGTGTCTTTCGTTTGTTTTGTTGGAGAGCTGAAGTTAGAGGAGGAAGCGCGTTTCAATTAGCTGAAAGAGAATAGCATACGCGGCCATTGTTTTATCTCAGAGGATTTTGAACTGAGGAACGAATTGTTTGAATTGTTTTGAACAGATAAGGAAGAGGGGGAACGAGATAATGTTGTCTTGTACGAGAGGAAGCAATTTGGGTGCGGGATGTACGTATTGTTGGGTTAAAGGAAGACAGTCATATTTATTTTTCTTTTTATTTAAATTCTAATTTGTTTCAAAACAAAGTTCAACGCGTTTAAATATCGTATGCTCAAACAACAACTCCAAAAATTACGAAAATTGGAATCTGGTAATAATTCAATATTACGGACCCAATGGAACTGGTTTCGTCGAATTCCGAGACTGTGTGAAAATTGACTATTTTTAAATATCGATTCGAACGATTTAATTTCAAAACTGAACAAAGCAGTTTAAATTTCAATTCTGAAGCTGCTGTTATCTTCAGTGTTATCAATACGAATTTTAAAAGCTTTCGAAATATATTTCTTCAACTTAAAATTGAAGATTCAAATTTTTATTCACCTTACAATAGATTAAATTTTATAATTTAATCGTCAGCTTCAAATTTAAATCGGGAATTCAAATTAAATCATCGTTCAAATATTTAAAATTAATTAAATATTCTCAATTTAATTTGTTCAAAATTCTGGGTCGTTACAGGTATGGATTGTTTCCTGAGGGATCCAGGCATAACCATTGTGTATCCTGCAATCTGTGTAGGTCGCGAATAGTAGCGCAATTGCTTGGCTGAGTCTTGCCTAGGGGTACGGATTGTTTCCTAGGGGATCCAGGTGTAACCATTGTGTATCCTGCACTCTACTAGTCATCATGGCGTAACTCGCAGGGCTGAGAAAGCTTATGGATATGGATTGTTTCCTGGGGGATCCAGGCGTAACCATTGTGTATCTGCGAACCATGGTTAGACAAAGGTTTTTTTTGTTTTTTTGTTTGGATTGTACTTTCCATATCTGTTTTTTTTAAAAAGTTTTTCCAGTATTTTCACTAGGTGTTAAAACAAGTCTACTAAGTACCTGGAGAATTCTAGTATTGCGCCTGATCAACGCACTACCAGAGTCTACAGGAACAAGGATAAACTTGTTGAAACATCGAGTTATAAAAGTATTTTATTATAAAAGTACTTTCAACAAAGGAATTCTGTATTAATATTTGAAATTGAAATTCTTATGGTTCTAAATTTTTTTATTCGTGCCCGATACTATTCTTTTGAATCTACCTTATCTGCCCTACTTTATTTATTCACCTATATTCTCTTTTCCGAATCTATCTTCTTTCCTTCTTTTGAATATATCCTTTAAAATATTGTTTATTTATATACTACATGGTATAATAGAAAATTTTTAGTGTTTCAGAAGTTATAAATTAATTATAACATATGTAAAGAGAATGATTATTAATTTATTATAATGTTGGAAGTATCTTGAGATAAATAAAAAGTTTTTTTTTTATTTTGGATTTAAAATTTTCAATAGCTTCTTTGTAAATATAAGTAATAATGTAAATAATTGTTTTCAAAGGAGTTTTGAAAGGTATTAAAGAAAATTAAATTTCAAATGAAGTTTTAAATGAATATTTCAAGTAAAATTTGTATAGTTTTAAATTAATTGTTTATCTTGTACTTCAATCTATTTTTTCTTTCTGTTTGTTGCTATTCTCCTACCTCCTTCCTTTTCGAGGATGAAAAGTTTTGAGTGGGGGAGAGTGTAACAACCCATAAATTTTAAACGGTTTGAATAACATATTTAATTGAATTTGTAAGAAATTTTAAATAATAATATTTTGAAATAAAAATTAAATGTTTGGATTACGTATAATTAAATATAAGTAGTTGAATTAGATTTTTATTTGATTTTAATACGAAATTAATATTTGTATTTGTTGAAATCTTTCCATTAAGGAAAGAGAATGTATTAAAATGAACATTTAATTTGGTAGTTAACATAATGATATTTTATTTATAAGTTTTAACAGAGAAATATTTTTTTTTTTCAAAATGTTTTCCAAATATAATAATTATTATAAGAAAGATATTTTGAAATAAGTAAAGTATAAATTAATAGGTAGAGAATAAATAAGCAACATATAAATTAATAGGCATAGAATGATTAAGTAACGTATAAATTTAGATACGTTACTTTTTGTATAAATTTAGCGTATATTGTACTAACTATATGAAAAATATATATGAACAACGCATTCAATATTGTTTAAAAATCTTATTTTAAAATCTAATCTTTATACATATTTATTTTAATTTATTTCCTCTATTCACCAGCATTCAAACTTTATACATATTTTAATTTATTTCCTCTATCCATCCATGCCATTTCAAAAGTTGAAACGTATAAAATACTATACGTTATTTCGCATTCATTGATTTCTTTTATTTATATAAACTTTATATTCGTTGCACGTTACATTCATTTATTTGACCGGTCCTTTCCTTTGTTATTTCCGAATTTCGTGCGTTACTAACCAATGCTCCATATTTATTTGCCTTAATAATTCAGCTAAATTTAAGGATCACCATTGCTTTTACATTTTGTTTATATCACCTTTCCCCTATTTTAGCCGGTTGCATTTGATATTTCCTTGATTTAAGCTTTCTAACTTTTAAATTTCCACTACTCTATATTTATTTCTGTACGTTTATCTTTGCTTGAATTTCTCTGTCCATTCCTTTTTCCATTTTAATATTCTTCATTTCCAAACTCATTACGTGCTCTCCAAACAAACAAAAATTTATTTCTTTAAACGTATAGCTGTTACTTTTCCATCATCTCAGTTTATTTTCAAATTGATACGTTACCTCTGGTCTATCTGACTATTCCTTTTAGCATTCCTCAATTTTAAGCAAATAATTTTCCCAATTCACGTTTGAAACGTTCCTATTCCTGGCTATTAATATAATTGAAATCAATGTCTTTTGCTTAAATTATGGCATACGTTCAAAGCATAAATTATTCTCAGCTAAATTTTAGCCATTACTATCTTTATTTCTTGCCACTTTAAACAAAATTTCTTTCTACTTTATCAATGTAGGGCTTCTCTTATAAATACAAATCACTCGTACATACCCTACTGCATATCAATAGACCTTCATCTCCTCTTTTGCGTGTGAAGCTTCTTCTGTAGGTAAATGGCTGCACTAATTTTTTTCTTCTTACTTCTTTTCTTTTTCTTCTTCTTTTTCATCCTTTTCTTTTGTTTTCTTATTGTTTATATTGCTTTTCCTTTATTTTAAGCACAACATGTTTTTCTCTATTTATTTTTTTCATGTTTTGATTTTCAATGTAACATATAAGTTTATAATTTACACGTATATATATATATATTTAAAAAGGATCTCTTTATATTAAGGTCACATGGTATTTGGAGAAGTATGTTTAAACTATTTTGTCACTTTTCTTTATATTTTACAGTCCCGGTCCTAGGAGCATTTGATTGTTGGCTATACATTTTGGGTCTAAGTATTTACATTTAAAAGATAATGTTTAAATTTATGTAAAGGAAGGCAAAATTTTGATGTATAAACTGGGATAGTTTAACATAAATAGGCAAGGCCATCATTAATTCATACTTTCTATTTTCATCAGTTTTGGTTTATGCATTTAGTAATGCTAACTAAGCTATATATATATTGAATAACAAGTGTTTATAGCTTCTTTGTCGCAGTTAATATAAGTTATGTTGAAAATGGGTCTCAACATTGTTTTTCTTTAAACTTGCATGTGTTTATGTACATTTCAATATGAAAGTTACAATATTTATTTCAAATTTTATTACATTTGATTTTTAATACAAAACAATGATTTTTCTTACATACGTATTTTGTTTTGATATTGGTCTTAAAAAGAAATATTAATTTAATAAGAAAATAATATATTTATTTTGATTTATATATGTATATGTGCTTTAAATGGATATTGTTTTCAAATTCTCTTATACCAATTTTCTTCATCAAACCCGGTTCTAATTTGATTCCGTCGATTCCTGTTATCAGCTTTGTCCATCGTGTCGTTTTCTCCATCGAATCGTATCCATCTAGCGTCGCTTGGAATTCGTAGCTCGTTTCCTTGTCAAATCTGTTTAGCCTCGAAAGGTGAGGAATCACTCACGATTAACATTTTTATATTTATTAAATTTGATTTCAATTGAAACGACAATTGAAATATGCTGCTGTAGTTATTTAAAATATTATATATGCTATTATCTATAACTGTTCACTTATGGGATATGACACCATATTCTATTCTTTATATTTATTTTTAATGATATATGCCTGTTGTTATTATTTTCATATCTGTTATCACTCTGCAAGTTCCCTGTTAGTATAGAAATCACTATGGGTTGAAATGATACATACCCGAACGGACTTTAGAATAGGAGAATTTCATTATGGGTTGAAATGATAGACCCAAGCGATTTTCATTTAATTAAGTTTGGGATTACGGGTTGAAATGATATCCACCCGTATATATTTAGTGTACGGGTTGAAATGATAAATATCCGTTGCACTTGACTATATGATACGAAAAATACATACAGACATCGATGGTCCATATATAAATATTTTGGAAATAATTTCTATGATTTTGGAAAGAAATATATGGGTTAATAAATTTTGATTCTTAAGATGTATAAAAATGGAAATTTTATATATAGATTTAGTAGTAATATTTGATAAATTAGATTGATTTAATACATATAATGTGGTTAAGTATATAAGTAAATCTATGTTTCAAATAGATTTTCTTGTAATATATTGAAAAATTAAGATTGGGAGATAAATTTGGGTTTATTAAACATGGTATTTAAATAAGGACCTATTTAATTAAATCAAATTGAATTATTGAATGGGAAATTTAAAGGTATGATTGTATAACTGGATTTTTGATTTAAGTGACTTAATGAATATTTCACTTTTAAATAAATTAAAGTAATATTGAGTAAAATGTAATTTAAGGTTACTTAAATGATATTGAATCTAATGAGGGAGTATTTCAAGACTAAATAATAATGAGGTTAAATCGAGATCTATATGAAATATATTGAACATTTAAATATTTAAGCCTTGAACTATATTGGAATTTAAATGGTTTATTTTGAGATTCAGATCTGTATTTGAAATTAATATAGTTGAATTTGTTATTTAGAAACTAAATTGAATTAAAGTGAAAATTTAGGTTGAATTAAACTTGAAATTGTTGTTTAGAAAACTAAATTGAATAAAATTTAGTTTGAAACGTTGAATACTTAAAGTTTTGAAATATATTGAAATATAAATAGGTATTTTGTGATTTCAAATCCGAATTTGAGATCGATAAAATTTAAGTGGTTAATTTAGGGATTGAGTTGAATTTAAATTGATAAATTGAGATTGAATGGGAAGGTCGGGTTGAAACGATTTGTTAAGTTGAGGAAATTGAAAATACTTTACTTTATAAATTATTTAATGTATATAAATACTATTCTGGGAAATATAGAGATATTTGAAATGAAAATGATATTGGTTTTGAAGTATAAATGACCACGGTGTTATAGTGTATATTTCTACCTTGTAGATAGTTCTATGGACCCTTAGAGGATGGTTATCCCAACATCCTTTAAGTTATTTGTATTTCAGTTGATATTTCACTTGGGTTGGATTTATTTATATAAGAATGTTAATCCTGACTTGAGTGTTTTGTGTTTTGCTTTACGCTCGGGTCAGACTGAGGAATACAGCCTTTTGAGACTCACCTTTGGAGTTTGGAGCTTCGTTTGGAGATCCAACTATCGATTCAGCTTTCAGCTTTTCCAGCTGATTGGTTTAGAGAAGTCATCTGCTTGTACTGAAGACTTCACTGTATTTGAGATATTCTTATGTATTTTATTTTCTAACTCTGATGTATATAGTAGCTTCATGAACTACTATCCTTTTATCTATTCCGCTGCATTATCCTACTCTGTGTCTGCGATCTGTGATTGATTTATTTACTGTATATGCTATGTTTTGCCAAATTTTAAATTAACAATTCGGTATTTTGAATTATTCAAGTCTGATATGTATGGCTTTATTATCGATTTGAATGGTCCAAAATAGCGGGTCGTTACAGATATATTGTCCAGAAGTGAAGTATTTAACAGGTAGTTAAGGATAGACCGTCCAAATGGGAAATGTTTAACAAATAGATAAGGATAGATAATCCAGAAGAGTAATATCTAACAGGTGTTAGGTTAATTTTGATTATATTGTCTGGTAGGCCTGAGTCAGCCAAAGGTTAAAAGTTATCCAAGCAAAACTTGTGTGTTTGAACATATAGTTCAATATTACCTGATATTTATGTATGTTTACATAATGATTTCTTTACAGTATTTAACCATTGTGGATGCAAGTGCACAGTATATGGTTTTCGATAGGTTTTGTAAGGATATGTTTAAAATGATGTTAGTGAGGGGAAACTAGTCCCGCTAAGCAGTGTGGTCTCACTTAACATAATTATTCTGGGATGTATAATATTATTCACACCAGGCTTTATGTCTGACTCGAAGTTTATCTTTTCCCCTTAAACTCTCGGGTGCTCAAAATTGGTTTGAGTAGAGGGGTAAGGTTCTTTTTTAGGTTTTAGAATGTTGATAAATAAGTTACCGGAGGCATGCAAGAGGCAACGGATAGCTACTTAGGATTTCCAATTCTTGTTATGTTTTGATGGATTTTCCATCGTGTTGTTTGTATTAGGTCTATTATGACCATATGACTCTGATTAACCAAGGGGGTATCTTCATATACTGCTCTTGGCGTAATTTGTAATAATTATAATTGATCTGTGCCTGGGAACGATTTGAGGATTATGCGTTGTGAATGTGAAACATTTGATTTTGAAATGTAATGAAGTAAATGTGGTTTTTTGAAATCTGTATTTTGGTTCATATTTAAGTGCTACTGATATTATGGATACCATTAACATTACCGTATTTAGTCGTCGGAAGCTAATACTATAGATGACTACAGCATCTGTAGCGCTTAGTTTTGGGCATCTAGATAGGAGATGTTACATCTTGGTATCAAAGCATGGTTTATGAAATACTTTAACTAAAAATGATTTTTGAAAACATAATCCTTAGAAATTAGAGATAAGATCGGGGTATGGGGTAACGTTATAGTAACGTACTTGTATTTGCTATATATATATATATAAGTATACGCTATCTCTCTAGACTTCTATCTTAGTTAGGCTATTCATCTGTATCTCATGAGGGTTGAATACAAATATGGAAGGAAGAAGAGGCAGAGTAAATCTCGGAGGAGATAGCCCACCACCAATGGAAATGCCCGACCAAATACTAGGAGATTTCTCGGTCAGGCACAAGTTGAAACTGTTGGTGCAGGAGTTCCCAGATGGACATGGGAGCAATGTATCAGTTCTTTGTAAATATGATGCAAGCTGGAATAGAAGCCGGAGTTATCGGAGGTAATGCTGCTGGAGGTGGAGCTCAGGAAGTTCCGATGGTCAATCAGTATGCTAACTTGAGTAGGGATTACATCAGGCTTGGACGGAAGCCGTTTATTGGTACTGAAGATGCGATCGAGGTGGAAACTTGGCGATTGCATTGCGAGAGAATTTTTGTTGTCTTAGGATTGAATAATGCACAGAAAAGGAGATTGGCTTCAAGGCAGCTGTAGGGAGCTGCTCTATTCTGGTGGAATACTGTTACTGCTGGAATTGTTGAGGAAACCATAACTTGGGAGGAGTTTAGGAGATGGTTTTTTGAAAGATTTATGTCTGTAATGGCGCAGTCGGCGTTGGTGAGGAAGTTTGTAGAGTTGGAACAAGGAGATATGTTTGTTTTGGTGTATGCGAGGAAGTTTGAGGAGTTGGCCCGATACGGGTATGCTTTGGTAGACACCGTGATCAGGAGGAATGAAAAGTTTATAAGAGGTTTGAGGCTAGAGTTGATAAGTGCCACTTTTCCGCATTTGAGAGATCCCAGTGATGTAGTGGTTGAAATGGCATTAAGGCAAGAAGAGGCGTTGGCTTGCTTGAGGAAGAATATGAAGGAGGTCAAGATGGCACAGGGCAAGAAAAGGAAGTTTTTTCAGAAAATGAATGCTCAGAAAGGGGGAGCATAGAAGAAAGGAAAGGCTGAAGTGGTTTGCTACAAATGCGACAAGAAGGACCCGATAGTTGGACTACCACTGAAACGAGCCATAGAGTTTCGAATTGATTTAGTGCCTGGAGTAGAGCCGGTAAGTAGGCCGCCAAGTAGGATGACACCCAATGAGATGAGAGAGTTGAAGGTGTAGTTGGTGGATTTGGAAGGCAAGAGTTTTATCCGACCAAGTAGTTCACCATGGAGGGCTGCTGTAGTGTTTGCAAAGAAGCCGGACAGATCGTTGAGGTTATGTATCGATTATCGTAATTTGAATGATAAGATGATAAAGAACCGATATCCATTGCCGAGAATTGACGATTTGTTCGATTAGTTAAGTGGAGCCAAGGTATTCTCTTAGCTGGATTTGGCGATAGGATTTCATCAGCTTAGAGTGGCAGAGGATAGGATTCCTTTGACGATGTTTAGAACAAGATATGGATTGTACGAATGGTTAGTTATGCCGTTCGGACTAACTAGTGCGCCGGCATTTTTCGTAGATTTGATGAATTGAATTTTCCGACAGCACTTAGATAGATTTGTGTTGGTCTTCATAGATGATATTTTGATATACCCTAAGGAAGAGAAGGTGCATGAAGTTCATCTTAGGTGCTTGAGACATTGAGGGAACATTAGTTGAAGGCTAAGTTTTCGAAGTGTCATTTTTGGAAGAAGGAAGTGAAGTTCCTTGGTCATATAGTCTCAGAGAACGGGTTGTCTGTAGATCCGACTAAGATTGATGCTGTGAATAATTGGAAGAGAGCCGAGACGGTGACCGAGATTAAGTGTTTTCTTGGATTATCCGGATATTATCGAAGATTTATAAAGGATTTTTCGCGGATAGCTGCACCGATGACTAAGCTTACGCGAAAGGATGTGATGTTTGTATGGACTGATAAGTGTGAGGAAGCATTCCAGAGCTTGAAACACTTATTAACCCATGCACCGGTGTTAGTGGTTCCTGAGGGGAATCAAGATTTGGTTGTTTATACTGATGCGTGTGGGAGCTGTGTTGATGCAAAGAGGTAAAGTGATTGCTTATGCTTCTAGACAGCTCATACCATATGAAGTTAGGTATCCAACGCATGACTTGGAGTTAGCTATCGTTATATTTGCTTTGAAGGTGTGGAGTCATTATCTTTTGGGAGAGCGATTTGAGCTTTACATTGATCATAAGTCGTTGAAGTACTTGTTCTCTCAGAAGGAGTTGAACATGAGACAACAAAGATGGCTGGAGTTTATTGCTGCTTATGATTTTGGAATTGAGTACACACCCAGAAAAGGAAACAAGGTGGAAGATGCACTCAGCCAAAAACATCATAATGCAGTATTGGCTATGATTGCTGAGTGGAAAGATTTGGAAGCATTATCAGCTTGTAGTGTGCAGTTTAGATCCGAGGTAGGTTCAAGTGCAGGAAGTATTATGTTGTCTTGTTTAGAAGTTCGACCAGTAATGATTGAGAAGATAGCTTCTAAATAGGAGGAGATCCAGTTTTGGATGAACGGATCAGAAGGTTGAGGGAAGGAACGGAGAGCGATGACCTAAAGGATTTCAGTCTTGACCAAATTGGGTGGTTGAGGAAGAAAGGAAGGTTGTGTGTTCTGAATGTAGGAGACATATGGAAGGAAGTTTTGGATGAGTGCCATCGTTCAAACTTCACTATCCATCCAGGAGGAACGAAGATGTAACAGGATATGAAGAGAAGTTTCTTCTGGGAAGGTATGAAATGGGACATTGGTTTGTGTGTTAAGCAGTGCTTGAATTGCCAACAGGCAAAGTCTGAACACCAGAAGCCTAGTTGATTGCTTCAACTGTTAGAAGTTCCGTTGTGGAAATGGGATTCCATCTCTATGGATTTTATTGATGGGTTGCCAAGGTCTAGTAGAGGAAATGAAAGCATATGGGTCATAGTAGATAGACTGACAAAGAGTGCCCATTTCATTCTAGTAAAATCAACTAGGACAACACCTACTTTGGCAAAGTTGTTTATGAAGAATGTGGTTAGACTGCATGGAATTCCTAGTAGTATTGTCAGCGATAGAGATTCATTGTTTAGTAGTGAGTTCTGGAAGAGTCTACAGGAAGCATTAGGAACCAAGCTCAATATGAGTACCGCTTACCATCCACAGACTGATGGGAAAACGGAAAGAGTTAACAAAGTCTTGGAGGATTTGTTAAGAGATTGTGTGCTGGATTTCAGGGGATTATGGGAGGACCATCTTCATCTAATCGAGTTCTCGTATAACAGTAGTTATCAAACTAGTATTAGGATGGCATCATTTGAAGCTTTGTATGGAAGACCATGAAAATCTCCTATCTGTTGGTTGGAGACCAGGGATAGAGTGGTTCTTGGTCCGGATTTGGTGAAAGAAGCTGAAGAGAAGATTGAGTTGATCTGAGCTAGGATGAAGGAAGCTCAGTCTAGGCAGAAAAATTATGCTGACGGAAGAAGAAAAGATTTGGAATTCTCAATTGGAGACTATGTGTTTATTAAGGTTTCACCGATGAAGGGTGTGATGAGATTCGGGAAGTCAGGGAAGTTAGCACCGAGATTCATTGGACCTTTCCGTATTGTAGAGAAGATTAGAAAACTCGCTTATAGAGCAGAGTTACCGAGTAGTTTGGCTAGAGTCCATGATGTATTCCATATTTCTCATCTTAGAAACTGCATTAGGGACCCAAAGAATACTATAGCACCTACAGTATTAGAGGATTTAGTAGTAGAACCGGATTTGATCATAGTTAGAAAGCCGATTCAAATTGTGGCTAGAGATGAGAAGAAGTTGAGGAACAAGACAATCAAGTTAGTAATGGTTCAATGGAGTGACGATGCTAGAGAGTGTACTTAGCAGACGGAGAGAAGGATTAGAGACACTTACCCAGATTTGTTTGATGGTATGTTCTACCTTTGATGGTTTTGTTGTGTACCTTATCGTAATTTCGAGGACGAAATTCTTTAAGGTGGGGAGTCTGTAACACCCCATATTTTTATAACATTATTTAGAATAATTAATTGGGTAAATTAAATAAATAATGTGGAGATCAATAAGTTGATAATTGATTACCTAAGGGTAGCCGTGCCATGTTAATGTGCAAACTAAAATAAAATAACCTGAGCTAATGTGTTAGGATATGAGAAGGGAAATATGGGAAATAGGTGGAGCTTATACCCTAAACACTTAGGAGATAGAATGCTCACATTCATTTCATTTTACTCAAACTAAAATTTCCTAGGGTCGGCCACCATTATTATTCTCAAGAAGAAGATTAAACCTAGGATTCAAAAGAAGGAAGAAAATCAACTAAATCAACATCAAATCTCATATCTATAATCTCAAAGCTAAGGTGAATAATTATTACGTCCCAATTTCTTTTAGTTTTCGGTTTTAAGATTAGAACCGAAATGATTTTGCAAGTACATGCCATGTTTTGATGATTAAAATTATACATACATACATACATACATACATACATATATATATGCTATTGATGGATTATATATGTTCATGTTAGTTTTATGATATGTTTGACATGAAAACCCTATTTAATGACATCCAAATGCTTTGAAAATTTAAATATAGTCATAAATGATATTTTAGAGATGGGTTTCAAATTTCATAATTTTCTGAATTAATATGGATTTTATATTAATTTTCTAGTGAAGGAAATTCTTTATTGGGTTATAAATTATTTTCGGCTAAATTAATAATTATTTCGAGTTGAAATTTTTATATGCTAGGCAACATATTAAAATAGATTTTCTGGGATTTTTTCAGATTTTTCCTAAGTGTTTTGATGAATATATAAAATTATTTAAGGTATGGGACTTAAATGTTTTATATATTTAATTAAGGAGAAGGGGAATTTTGTAAAATAAAATGATTATTTAATTTTAAAAATAGTAGCATCACATTTCTGGAAAGTAATTTTTAACCAATGAGAATTTGACAAACAAAGGCAGGTTAGTTGAGAAGATTTCCTTTGTAAGTTAAAAACAAAGAAATCACATTTTTTACATGTTTCAGCCTTTACCGCAATAAACCTTTCGACTCAGACCTTCCGACAAGGTCGAGAGGTTTAAAGATTTCGACATGGTCAAACCAATGCATATGGTATCAAGCTACTTGGTACGTAACTAATTAGACAGAGTCGAAGGGTTGATGGCCAAAGAGGTTAGGGTATGTTTGTTTTATAAACCAAAAGCTTTCACCTGCTTTGCTTTCGAATAAGAGCTTTTAATTTGGTTGCTTTCGACCTGGTGAAATGTTTAAAGTTAGGGTTTTAAACCTTTCGACACAGCCGAAAGGTTACTGCTATTTTAACACTATTCTGTTTTGAAACCTTTCAACATAGTCGAAGGGTTACCGCCGCTTTATAAATGTTTTGTTTTGAAACTTTCGACAAAGACGAAAGATTTACTTGTTTTAAAAACTAGCCGCTTCTCCATGCTTTCGAAAGGAAGCTTTCGACTTAGGTGATTTACCCTTGTTTTATAAATTGAAGTATAACCCAAAGCTTTCGAAAGAGTTGTTTTAAAGGATATGTTTAAAGCTTTTGAAGCAGAGCTTTTGACAAAGTCGAAAGGTTGCTTCCAATGATTTCGAAAGGTTTTAAAAGAAGGTTTCCACTTGTTTTGAGTTGAACCCAGTAAGTTTTCGAAAGGTTTAGTTCAATGGTTTCAAAAGGTTTGTTTAAGTGAATGACTTCGAAAGGTTTTAGCTAAATGACTTCAAAAGGTTTAAGTGAATGGTTTCGAAAGGTTAGTTGAATGACTTCGAAAGGTTAGTTGAATGACTTCGATAGGTTTAAGTGAATGATTTCGAAAGGTTTAAGTATATGATTTCGAAAGGTTTAAGTGAATGATTTTGAAAGGTTTAAGTGAATGATTTCGAAAGGTTTTTAGTTGAATGACTTCAAAAGGTTTAAGTGAATGATTTCAAAAGGTTTGAATTCAATGATTTCGAATAGTTTTAATTCAATGGTTTCGAAAGGTTTGAGATGGAAGGTTTTCCAAGGTTTTTCTAAGGCAATGTTTTAAAGTGGTTTTCAAAAGAGGATGTCTAAATTTTATTTTCTTTCGTAAGGTTTGTTTCTCAATGGTTTCGAAGGGTTTGGAGAGTTGTTTCGAAAGATTTGAGGTTTGATTTCGAAAGGTTTTTACTTGGTTTTGAGAGAGGTACTTTCATATGTTTAAATGTTTTCATCAAATACGGTTTGAGTAAGGAATATACATATGACATGGTAATATGATTCTGAGTAAAGTACAAAGATTCTATACTTTTCCTTGTTTAAGTTTGATTTAATGGCTTTAAATCACTTTAAAAATGTTTTCAAGGAAAATTATGGTAGGGGATCCTTAAGTAAAAATGACTCAAATATTAGAATACCAAATGAGACTAGTATAGGGTCGTGCCTTATACTTTAGCTAATAGCCCCAGCTAATTATTGTCCAAAATTCCAGTGTATAGGGCTTTGTCACAGGTAGACTAAAATTATGGTTACACACCGACGGGAATATATGTTTGTATACAGATAGGTTATTGGTGAGCCCGAAAAGCCATTAGGATCGGTAAGACCTGGGAGATGATTAAGTTAGGGACAGACCGTCCAGAAGTGAAGTATTTAACAGGTAGTTAAGGACAGACCGTCCAGATTGGAAATGTTTAACAGATAGTTAAGGATAGATAATCAAGAAGAAGAATATCTAACATGTGTTAGGTTAATTTTGATAATATTGTCTGGTAGGCTCAAGTCAGCCAAAGGTTAAAAGTTATCCAAACAAAACTTGTGTGTTTAAAAAGATAGTTCATTATTACCTGATATTTATGTATGTTTACATAATGATTGCTTTACAGTATTTAACCATTGTGGATGCAGGAGCACATTATATGGTTTTATGAAAGGTTTTGCAAAGATATATTTTAAAAGGATGTTAGTGAGGGGAACCAGTACCGCTAAGCGGTGTGGTCTCAGTTAACATAATTATTTCGGGATTTATAATGTTATTCACACCAGGCTTTATGTCCGACTCAAAGTTTATGTTTTCCCCTTTAACTCTCGGGTGCTCAAAATTGGTTTGAGTAGGCTGAGGGGTTAAGGTTCTTTTTTAGGTTTTAGTATTTTGATGAATTAGCTACCAGAGGCATGCAGGAGGCAACATATAGCTACTTATGATTTGCAGTTCTTGTTATGTTTTGATGGATTTTCCGCTATGTTGTTTGTATTAGGTCTATTTTGACCATATGACTCTGATCAACCAAAGGGGTATCTTCATATACCGCTCTTGGCGTAATTTGTAATTATTATAATTGATATGTGCTTGGGAACGATTTAAGAATTATGCTTTGTGAATGTGAAACATTTGATTTTGAAACGTAATGAAGTAAATGTGGTTTTTTGGAATCTGTGTTTTGTTTCATATTCAAGTGCTTCTGATTTATGGATACCATTAACATAGCCGTATTTAGTCGCCGGAAGCTAATACTATAGATGACTGTAGCATCTGTAGCGCTTAGTTTTGGTCCTCTAGATAGGGGATGTTACATCAGAACAATAATAATAAATAAAAGTTCACCTCCTAATGAAACCTTTGAGTCCACGTTGAACAATGAATTCTCTTCTAAGAACAATTCCCAATCCATCAGGTTGCTAATCTGGGATTGGAGACCTTTTACTACAAATTAGTATTTTTTTTAATTTAAACTGGATTTGAGAATTTTTGGGATGGTTTTAGTGGAGAGTTGCTGCTATTAAAATGAGGAAGAAGAAGAAAGTGGCTGCTAAAAAAAATGAATTAGCCTTTGACTTGGGTTTTGAGAGTAGCTTTTATATGGGTAGGATAAGAGAACAAATAATGATCTCAACCACACATCTCAAAACTAACGACTTTCACCTCTAAAATTCATGGATTGTGAGCCCATTTAACCCAATTTAAATAGACATAATTATATTTAACTAAATTTGTTGTCGATATCTCATATCGATCAACATGTTTATAACTTTTTATAAATACATGCAACAAATTTATTTCTCAAATCATATCCAAATTTTAAAATTAATATTTCATAATATTAATTAATTTAATTGATTTATAACAATTATAAACTAATTAAATCATTCAGTCTTAAGAGAATTCATCGATTTGATTGTGTGACTCTTGGGTGTAAATTCGGTCAGCGATTAACATCAAACTATTTGAACGTTAACGTTCACACTTCACTTAGCAGGTGGTGTGATATTATGGCCAAATTTATTGCTTACTCATTTTCAAAAAAAATATTATTTTAATTTAATAAGTGTTAACCTGTTGTGACAATTATTTACAGCAATTCTCTTCGTCCAAACTATGTCAATTTGGACTTATTGAATTTGGTAATGGTCAAAAATTCTAACATCGTCCACGTTCAACTCTATAGTCCAAACCCAAAGTCCTTGGTTCAATAATAACAATTATTATTAACCGAACTACTCTAGCTAGAGATTTTGACTTTAGGTTGACTTGAGTTGACCTTGATACTAACCCCATATAAATGAGGAGACGAATCCTCTCTTGAATAGTGCTTCACTTCCAATACTTCCACTTGACCCAACTATAGTCACTCGATGGACGCCGTGCCATGATTTGACTATAATCAAAGCAGAGCTTTCATATTGAAGATTCACAGTATTCTCAAGTCGAAAGAACTATGTAAATTATTCACATCGATATTTTCTGTTTGACCTTAATTATATTAACCAACAAAAAACTATCGAATGAGTCTTTCCATAGTTATCCAATAACTATTAGTATGTAACCCCTCCGGCAGTCATGAGAAATGAGCTTTACATACTATAGTCTCAACGGATACATCGATATCCAATCTCAATGCATCTTCACTAGGAACATTTAAAATGGTATATTTATTTTTATTGTGATATATTACTCATGGTTGCAACACTTTGTAATTACTATCACAAAATATACCATTTATGGATTTTCTATTAAATATACTTTTAATTAATTAATTAATTAATTAATATAACTACATTATATCGAGTATATAATAGAAAGGAAACACCTTTATTTCGAACAAGCTTAATCAACGAGTTAGATATATGTAACAAATTACATAATTGCCCCTAGGGCATACCCCAAACTCTATCACCCATAAGATAAGTGTAACAGAGAAGCATATGATGTGATGGAGTTGTGGTCATACAAGACGAGACCAAATTAGAAATGATGATGTACGTGGAAAATTTGGGGTAGCACCAATTGAAGAGAAGCTAGTCCAACACCGCTTAAGATGACATGACAAACTTAGGGTAGCACCAATTGAAGAGAAGCTAGTCCAACATCGCTTAAGATGGTTTGGACATCTCCAACGGAGGCCTCCCGAGGCATCTGTGCACGTTAGAATTATAGGCCGCATCAAATGCTCAAAGAGAGGTAGAGGTCGACCAAGGTTGACATGGGAGGAAGTAGTAAAAAAAGATCTTGAGGGATTAGAATATATCCGAGGAGCTGGTGTCGGACAGGAGCGCGTGGAAATTAGCGATCCACGTACCAGAACCATAAGCTAGGAATTTTTTTGCTTAGAGTTAGTTTATGGGTAGTGTTATAAGTTTTACATTATAGGACTAGTGGATAGGAGCCTAAGACGTAGTGTTTGGTTTTCGGTCCCTATTACTAGTAGTACCATTATTATTATTATTATCATTGTTTTTTTAAATTTTTTTATAGATTTTTAATTTAATTTAATTTATTTATTATTATTTTCATTATTATTATTATTTGTTTAATTATTTTATTATTATTATCTTGGTTTTTAAATTGACTTTGTCATTTAGTTTTAGGTTCCATCTCTAGTCGACCCTAACTTGTTTGGAAATAATGACTTAGTTGTTATTGTTGTAGTAGAAGTTTCTGAATTGTAATAGCGTTTTTTTAATTTAGTAGCGTTTTGTATATAGTTGTAGTATTTTTTAGATGATGTATATACTGTATTCCTGAACATTATTTTATAATAACATTTATAAATTATAACATCAGTTTATGAAATATATTAACTTTTGTTTATCTATAGTAGGATTTTTATAAGTTGTAATATCATTTTTGTACTAATATTTTTAAATTCCACTTTTAGTATCGCTTTATGATTTTTTGTAAAGGTGATATAATTATTTTTCTTCTTCAAAGTTTGTAATATTATTTTCAAAAATTAATGAATAATGCTACCATGTAGCTTTGTAAAGGTGGTATATTTTTTATTCAACTTTTTGAATATTTTGCATGCTATATTTCATAAATTATTTTTTGTGCAGCATAATTTTTTTATTTACTGAATTAAAAGAAGGAATAGCACACTTATATTTCATTTTTTTCGCGTAATAGTTAACATTATCTTATGATAGCATTTTATGGTTAAATAATACAACTCAGTAGCATTTTATGCTTGCTTTATTTCTTTTTACATCATTTTATCATATAATAATATTGTACAGTACCATTATTTTACATGTTGCTATTTTTATAATAATCGATTAGTAATGATATTGTAATATACTGGAAGATGTAGGCAACACGGTAGGTAGTAAGTATAACATGTTTTTCTTTGCTAGAGTTATGTTTTAAGGAGGAGGTGGCTATGAGAGGAGGCTACTATGGGAGGCGATGTCTATTAATAGTGGCGGAACGCAGAGGAAATACCATGTGAGGGGCGGTGGCATGGTAAGCGGAGGTTTGGCCTATAAGTAAGGAACGATATAAGTCCTTACGGATAAATTTTGAGGGTGCCATCCGAAACCCAACTTTTTTAAAGTTTGTCTATTAAAGTTGATTCCCAAAATAAAAAAAACTCTTATCGAAAGGCAATTGAAATTTCAATTTGGAGTAATGCATAAAACTAAGTAAATTTCAGTATAATGCAAGTATATAAAACAAAAAAAATGTTCATTATATGGTTATTGTCATGATATAGTTGAAATTCCATTAGTAGAGTAATTAGAAAGGTGAGCGAATGCATGTAACACCCCGAAAATTTATGTGAAATTTAAACGAAAATTTAATAAGAAAAGTAAATTTAATCAAAACAAGGACTAAAAAGGAAATTTTCATAAACTTCTAAATTTGACTATGAAACCTTCACCATTGTGTTTATAGCGATTTTATGGATGATTTTCATACATAACATTTCGAAATCGGAACTAGTATGGAGAAGTTACGAACGTTGGAAGAAATGGAATGGAATAGAGTAAATAAAGAAAAATAAATAAAAAATAAATACATCCAAGTCGACCCTAAGGGTGTTGTGTGGTCGATCATTGTTCTTTTTAGGTCGACCCTAAATAGTGAAAAAGAGGAAACTCGAGCTTCGTGTGACGTGAACGATTTCGATTGTTCTTTCATTGCTAAGTTTTGATCAGCATACGTAATGAAGAGAAAATATCCTCCAACACAAATCAACATCCTAAATTAATTACAAACCCCTATAAATTCTACTATAACCTGACCCTAAAATTAATATAACAATTGCTATAATGAAATGCTACTAAAATTCAACCTCGCCTCCAACCCTAAATCTTCTTAAAAATAAAATCAACCTAGAAAAATATAAGTAATTAGATCTAGATGAGCAGGCAAAGCTAGCATACATGGAGACGATTCTCAAGCAAAGCAAATAGGAAGAGCTTAGGCTTGAGGTAAGTGGGAACAATTTTAGTAAGTTGATTGTTGCAGTTAGTTTAATCTATTTTAATATATTTAGGGTGTTATAAATATAATTTGAATTATAAAAACCCTAATTGAATTGTATAAATTGCAAATTGATGCTTAGACTTGAATTAGGGTTCATAAATCACTGTTACGACTTGGATTAAAATATACAAATGGTCGACAATAAAAATATGCAAAAAACCCCAAATTTTATAAGCGAATGGTCGACCCTAGAACCCTAGCGGTCGGTTGGTAGTGGTTGACCTGAGTCGTCTATAGGTCGACCGTCCAGAATAAAAATTACAGAATTAACCTTGGCCTAAGGCCAAAATTTAAAATAAAAATTAACATAAACCATAATTTTTTGTGGGCCTATTAAGAGAGTTTTGCTGTAAGTTAGAAATAGTAGGGAAGCTAGTTCCTTAAGAAAGAATGCTAGGTCATTGCGATGTTGGGTAAATGTTCTTTACCCAATTTGGGACTTAGCTATCGACTGGAGGCGATGTATTTTCGCAAATGACACTCACAGAACGTTCCAACAGTGGGCGTGCAGCACTGGCGTGGATGTATGATAGAGTAGGTCCGGGACAATAGGAGGTCCTTGTATGCATGATTTCTGACGCACGTGATACAGTTCAAATGGAGGACTTGTACCGTGTAATAAGAGGCCAACACTACGATCGAGAGGGGTAAGCAGATGTAGATGTTGAGACATACAAACGAGTCGGCATCTTGGTTTTTTCCTCTCTAAGCATAGTGAAGGGAAATCATTCCTAGTAGCTTAGTGGTGATGATACTAGTGGGAATTTAGTCCCACAGTAGCCTGGTGGCAGTGTTTACATGGTTAGTAGCCAAGGAGGTGGTGTCTCCATGTTTAGCAGCATTGTGGCGGTGCTTACATATTTTAGTAGCCTAACGGCATGGATTACATTGAGTAGCTCTAAAGCAGTGGTCTCATTAGATGTGAGGTTAGATCCTTAGTTCGATCCATTGCAATAGCCTACACAAATTGTAGTGTTGGAATGTATTAGACAAGAACCCTTAGGTGACAGACCTTAGGAATTCATGGATACTTGTATCTTACCCTTTATCATTTAGAGTAGTATTGAAGTAATTAAATATGATCATCATATATTAAACTTGTACTCATTCACCCGAATTTTGTCTGACCCACTAATTCTTTTCCAATTTTCCCCACCACAGGATGGCAGATTAGCAGTTAATTGGGCATAGTGCGTGGTGAAAGGAAATTCATGTTGGAGTTATCATATTATTCACTATTCCTCTTGTAGTCACTTATTGTATTAAAAATCTATAAAACATATATTGTATTTTGAAATAGTGTATATGGCAAATAAAGTATTTTGAAGATAGTTTTTCTAAAATGTCTATTTTCAGTACTTATATTTTAATTCCTTTCGCTGTGATATCTAAAACTGTAGAATTTCTAAGAACTTACCCTATTAATTATGCTCTATGATGTTTTAAAAACCTAACAGCTCGTATTTCTTGGAATGACATAAGCCCAAAAGTCAAACTTTAGATCGATGTGTCGGAAAGTGCGGGTTGTTTTTTGGTATCGGAGCTTAAGTTTAAGGTTCCATAGGATTTAGGCATGTATCGAGAGAACGTACTTAAAAAGTTTTGAAAAAAGGGTTTTCCATAAAGGTTTTTAAATGGTAATTCAAAAATGGAATTTTGAAAGGTATATATATGTATAGATAAAAGGTATCAAAGGTTTTACATATATACAAGTATAACAAGAATGATTGATATCAAGTATTCTTGCCAAGAACTATCTTTGGGAAAGTTGAAAATAATTCCCAATCATAAATAGTGAAAATGAGTACTAAACTACTAATTTTAGGGGAATGTCTCTAGAAAGGCAGCTAAGATTCTGAGCGTGAACATCCCTATATGGTTCTGTTGTTATCTAAAGCGAGGAGATAGGATGACCCTAACCGGGCTAAGGGAATGGAATTATGATTTTTTGATATGTGTATTAATACACAACACCCTATATATTTTGACTCATAAGGTAATTGTTGGATTATTCCTTGTAGAAGCAGATAATTGTGGATCGGAATAATTGTTAAGATTGTAACAGTTGAGGTGAATATAAACATTTCACATTTATTATAGTTTACCTCATAAAGAATGACTAGTAGAGGGTTTATGTACCAATTAGCAGTTGCAAGTAAATTATGGACTTAAGGTGAGTAAAGAAGATTATTGCTATGAGATCCATATAATAGGAATATGATATTGATAACATGAAGGAGGACTTCACAAATCAAAAGCTAATTACCTAATTAAAGTGGAAATTCTATTCTCATATTTGTTATAGTCGCAAGGACTCCTATTACCTAAAGGTATGGTTAGAGTATTCCCATATAGAATTTGGACATTGTATTGGAAAATAAACTTGAGTTAACTACCTTTGAAAAGAAAGGCGGAAACCTTATGCAATGTATGGTTAGATGCAAGTGAGCTTAGGTAATTAGGTTACTATTGTCTACTCTGATTTAAGTGATAAACCAATAAAAATGTTTTCTAAAAGTTAGAAACCATAGGTGTGATATTTTAAATAGAAAGAGAAAGGTTGTTTGATTTTATATAAACTAATTAGACAAATTTTGTGGAAATTATTTAAAAAGTAAAAGAAGAGATTTTGATAAAAAATGATTTTTCAAATAATTGCTTTAAAGCTTTGTTTTGTCTTTTGGGCATATTATTACGCTTACCCTTAATGTGCACTTTGCTTTTAACAATAGAAATTTTGGAAAAAAAAGAATTGAGAAGCATGCAAGATCCGACTTTTGAACTTTTTCAAAATAAGAAATTATTAGTGCTTGAAAGTGTCATTTATCGATGTTCTTGTTAAACTTTAAAATAAAAGTAGTAATAAGTTGAAAGTACCACATTTTTTTTAAAAATATGTTTTTGTGAAGATTTTTTATTTATGAAAGAAAAATTTAACAAGATGTGTTTAATGTACATTTCTCTAAATTAACCTCAACTGTTTTTGATAACTTAATTAAAGCATAATAACATGATCTTAGTAAGAAGGAAATGCTTGTTGAAATGATAAGAGAGTTTTACAGTTTTAAAACTTACTAATTTTATGGAAATAAAGTAAATAAAGTTAAAATCAAAGGTTTTGGTTCAAAAAGGGTAAGTGAAAATAGTACGACTATCAGTTAAGTTTAAAAAGGAAAGAAATTGAGCAGAGTTAGACAAATAGGATTAAACAGCCCACTAGGACAGAATTGACTCTAGAATTTAGCAGCCTTGAAATGGATTTGGACAGAGAGGAAAAAAGAAATATGGAAATGTAGTGACCATTCAATCAACAGTTGAATTGGAAGGACACTGTACTAGGTTAAACTTCCTGTAGTAGCGAAGGGTGAACACCACCTTGTATCTTTATTATCCAAGTATGGTTTAAATCATAAAATCTTTGTGTGAGGAAGTATGGAAAGTATGATTTAGTAAAACATATTCCAGAATTAGGAAAGAGTGGGCCAAAATGGTTATTGCCGAGGGATGTTATATATGCAAAGAGTTTAATTTGGTTTGAAGTGTAAAAGGGCCAATTAGGGTGTACTTCAATTCTTATATAGTAAGTGAAGTGACAATGGAGCGGTCTGAGTATTGTTTAGTACCACATAGATAAGGACATGATACTTATAGGCTAGGGCGGTCAAGGTATTGTGTTGTTTCACTGGAGACTATAGGCGGACCGGGTTGACTTGAGTGAGAAGTCACATTAGTGGAGAGCAGTCTCCACAGTAGAATTATATGGTGGTATTAGTGAAAATTGGTTTCCACATAGCGTGTGGACAGTGTTATCTTATTGGGTTCTATCATTGTAAATGTGTTCCAAGTATACATAAGTAAACCTTGGAATTGTCTGGTTAGAAATTAGCACATGTTTGAGTCTGGAAAATATTGGGAGTAGTAATCCCCGAACTTATAGATTATGTGATAGTCCCAGATTTGTAGTTTTAAAGGATGTGCGCAAGTAAAGTGTAAATAAAGTCATCATGGTAAATTGTTGTGATTTAGGTGATCCTAGATTTTATTGGATAATTGATATGGGTTAGTAGACGTAATTGAAAGTACTGATAAATCAGAAATGAGATTTAAGTAGTATTTTAATTCATTGGAATGTAGAGGGTTGCAATGTAAATTCCTATGGATTATCAAGTTCGTATTTATAAATAAAAATGTATAGTTTGAAATGACAAGGAATATGCCCAAGAAGAAAGAGATGTATAAAAAAAGGATATTTAGAGCATTTTATACTGTCTACTTTAATAACTATGAAAATATAATTCCTTGTAATTCCAAACGTAACACAAATTTGGAATAAGACATAGAAATTTCAATGTAAACTTTTTCTTTGGGAGAGAGGCAGTTCCAATCCTTTAAAATATAGAAATTCCTACGTATAAGCCAAAGTATTTGTTATCATATTTATTGGATTAAAATGGCGAGGCATTATTCCATATTGAATTATCACAATCATGAAATAATTGAAATAAAATGATAATAGGTTATGTTTAGTAAAGAGGTCTCATTTATGGGAGAATATTAAGAAATGGTAAGAGTTTTGGAAGCTCAAACCACAAAAAGGTATCCTGGATATAGAGGTGTTAATCGGGCGGACCGGACATAGGGGTGTGCGTGGCCTGTCCTATAAGATTTTTGGACGGACACGGACTGGACGAGAATTTGACTCGGACACTCTTCGTACAATCCGGGCAACAGATGAATGATGTGCGGATAATAGAAAGTTCTCCAAACAGTTCATACGAACAAAATATCATACAAATTTTCATGTCCTAATACATGTCCTAAATCAAAAATGGAAGAACATGGATGGATACTTATCGACTTCGAACCTAGCCGAACAACAGACACTCGTACAAAATTAACACCCTTACCTAAACAAGATTATTGTCAAGATTTTACAAGAAGTGATTAATTCAAGAAATCAGGTCTCCGTCAAGAGAAAGATACTGTTATTTTCACGCATTGGGAATGCAAAGACGATTTTCATAGAAAGCTAAATCGGGAAATTTTTGATAAGATTTGAAGGAAGGATAAAAATAAGGATGCTTCTTGATCATCCCTCGGATTAGAAGAAGACTATCTACTTAAGAAAATTCATGGAAGACTAATTTAGAATACACAGTTGTGTACACATCAGTTACATGTGAACAAAGTACCACTTAAGTGATTATCACCAATGCTAGAGTGATTCTAAGTTATGACTTCAATTAATTTTTGGACTTTTATTGTTAAGGTTGAATGGGAAGGCAGACCAAACTTTCAATAATAGAACTTAGAATGGATCCCTATAGACTCTGAACATGATAGCTAGATACCATGATTTTTAAAGGACTAAGGAAACCGTTCAGAAGTAAAATGAGATGATTTAGGCCGAATCGAATGGGAAAAGAAGTTTTACTATTTTCAACAATTTAAGAAATCACCAAGTTGGATACCATTTGGTAAAGTGGAAAATTAGCAAAGAGCAAAATATGAAGTAACATAGAAGGAGACGCCATCCACATTCAAGTTGTCTCACTTGGTATCTAGAGGTTGAAGTGATTAGGTACACTGGATGGGTTAAGGCAGTATGTTGTGCATTGAGAATTTCATAGAGCTACAGTTTCTTAGGAGCATACTCATGCTCAAGTTATTTAGCATGGTGTATGTTGACACCATTGGAGTTAGTACCAAGGATTGCAGAGAATTACCTATGCACATACATTCAGATTAAAGGTATATGTCAGTGGTAAAGGATGAGAAGTGCAGTTGAAAATGTGGATAGATTTATTTCATGGAGGGACAAGGACCGCACAAGGTAAGCAGAAAAGCAAGTACTAACAGGGAAGATATGGGGTAGTCCGAGGAGTTAAGTCCCAATTGGAAAGCAGATAAGTAGAAAATTCCTAAGACAAGATAGAATATGGCTAAAATATTGTGAAGCAGTCATTAGGTACTTGCGTAAGTGTCCATGCGATGCAGCTACTATGGTCAAGCTGTTTGTTAGGGAAAATTAAAAAGAATAAGTGCGTCCCTTGTTCGTATGAACCTACCCGTATTTTTAGGCATGGGACAAATCAACTCTGTAATAAAATAATTAAACTAGTTAGAGTCTAGTAGGGAGATGATCCATTTGAGAGTACATTGGAGCTTAGAGAGAAAACCCGAGCTACATATCTCGAACACTTTTCTAGAACGTTTCCATTTTGGATAGAAGAGATTATTTTCGCAAATAGGTTCTAGCTTAGGTAGAGACCATTGGATGGTAGAAATGGTTGTAAGCATGTCAATAGGATGTGTTATGGGTGATGTATGCTAGTGGATGTATTTAGATGTATTGTTTGGATAGCTTGCTATACATGTTTAAGACAGTATATCCTCTAGGTAATACATACACATTCACATTATCCCTTATTATTGTCTAGCTTGTTTTATATGATACACATGGATGCTTGATTGTTGTTTATCGTGCATATGGATGTTGCACATGGCTTGTATGGTTGTGCACACATATAGAATTATAAGTATACATATTGGATGTTGCATACATTTTGGATGCATGACATGAGCACTTTCATGATGTGAGGTTGATTGGATCAGTAGGCTGTCTACTTCTTGCATTAGCAAAGGTTTAGGTGCATTTCACATGCATATATATGTACATATTACATTAGAAAATTTCTAAGGACAATGATTTCCGTGGATGATGGATGAGTATATGGTTGCAGTTATTGGTTACTTTGTATATATGTTACATTTTTCCATCCTTTAAGATTTCGAGGACGAAATCCTTTTAGGGGGGAATGTAACATCCCAAAAATTTACGTGAAATTTAAATGGAAATTTAATAAGAAAAGTAAATTTAATTAAAATAAAGGCTAAAAAAGAAATTTTCACAGTCGTTCGAATTTGATTACCAAATCTACACCATTGCCTTCGTAGAGATTTTCTAGGTTATTTTCATATATAACACTTCGAAATTGGAACTAGTATGGAGAAGTTACCAGCGTCTGAAGAAATGGAACGGAATAGAGTAAATAAAGAAAAACATAAACACATTCAGGTCGACCCTAGGTGTTTCATGGTCGTCCAGTATAGCTCGACCATGGGTCCTTCCAAGTCGACCATAGATGGTGAAAAAGGAGGAAACTAGAGTTTCATGCGATTGTTTTGTGAACGGCTTCGATCGTTCCTTCGGCGCAAAGTTTCTGATCAATGTACTTGATCAAGAGAAAATATCCTCCAGCCCAAGTCGACGTCCTAAATTAATTGTAAACCCCTATAAATTCTACTCTAACCTAACCCTAAAATAAACATAACAATTACTATAATGAAATGCTGCCAATATTCAACCTCTCCTCTAACCCTAAATATTCCTAAAAGCAAAATAAAATCAATCTACAAGAATACAAGTAATTGGATATAGACAGAGCAGGCGAAGCTAGCATACAAAGAGGCGATTCTCAAGCAAAGCAAATAGAAAGAGCTTAGGCCTTGAGATGAGTGGGAAGAATTTTAGTAAGATGATTTTTACAGCTAGTTTAATCTATTTTAATTAGTTTAGGGTGCTAGAAATTTAATTTGAATTGTATAAACCCTAAATTTGAATATGCAAACTAGGTTATAATTAAAAAATAATAAACTGTTAACTTGAAATTGACATCTACATCTCAGTTAAATTAGAAAACCCTAGATCAAAAAAATCCTAAATTGAATTTTATAAATTGTAAATTGATGCTTAGACTGGAATTACGGTTCACAAATTAATGTTACGACTTGCATTAAAATGTACAACCGATCGACATTAATAATATGCAGAAACCCTAAATTTTATACACAACGGTCGACCTAGTGGTTCAGAGGTCGACCGTCCAGAACAAAAATTGCAGAATTGAACCTTGGCTTAAGGCCCAAATTTAGTAATAAAATTAGCATAAACCATAATTGTTTGTGGGCCAATTTAAGGGCGTTTGGTTGTATGTTAGAAATAGTAGGAAGATAGTTCCCTAAGAAAGGATGCTATGTCATTATGGTGTTGGGTAAATTTTCTTTACCCAATTTTGGATTTAGCAATTGACTGGAGGCGATGTATTTTTGCAAATGGCACTCACTGAAGGTTCCAACGGTGGACGTGCAACACTGGTGCAAATGCCTGATCTAGTGGATCTAAAACAACGGGAGGTCCATGTATGCATGATTTCTGACGCACGTGATACAACTCAAATGGAGGACCCGGAGCGTGCAATAAAAGGCTAACACTATGATCGAGAGGTGGAAGCGGATGTAGACGATGAGACATACTAGTGAATCAACATGTTGGGTTCTTCCTCTCCAGGCGCAGTGAAGGGAAATTGCTCCCTGTAGCCTAGTGGCAGTGATAGTAGTGGGAATTTAGTCCCACAGTAGCCTAATGGCGGTGTTTACATGGTTAGTAGCCAAGATGCAGTGTTTCCACGTTTAGTAGCGTTGTGGCGGTGTTTACATATTTTAGTAGCCTAGCGACATGGATTAAAATAAGTAGCTTTAGTAGCAGTGGCCAATCATTAGATGTGAGGTTCGATCCTTAGGTCGATCCATTGCAATAGCCTATAGAAATTGTAGTGTAGGAATGTATTAGACAAGAACCCTTAGGTACCTGACCTTAGGAATTCACGGACACTTGTATCTCACCCTATATCACTTAGAGTAGTATCGAAGTATGATCATCACATATTAAACTTGTACTCATTTACTAGAATTTTGTCTGACCCAGTCCCTCCTTTCCATTTTTACCGACCATAGGATGACAGGTTAGTAGTTGGCCGAGCATAGTATGTGGAGAAATGAGCTTCACGTTGGAGTTCTTATATTATTCACTGTTCCTCTTGTAGTCACTTGCTGTATTAAAAGTATGTAAAACATATGTTGTACTTTGAAACAGTGTATATGGCAAATAAAGTATTTTTATGATTGTTTTTCTGAAATGTCTATCTTTTAGTACTTATATTTTAATTCCTTTTGCTGTTAGATCTGAAAGTGTAGAATGTCTTAGAACATACCCTTATAATTATGTTCTACAATGTTTAAATAACCTAACAGCTCGTATTTCTTGGCATGGCTTGAGTCTGAAAGTCACACTAGACTTTGGATCAATGTGTCGGGAAGTGCAGGTTGTTACAATACATTTCTAATAACATTTTCTAGCGATCAATTCAATACATAATTTCAATTATTACTCAAATAGTGATATAGGATCAAATAAAAATGTTGTATTTGAAATTGTAAATTTGATTGAAACATATTTTCTTGGTACCAAAACAAAACATATAAAGACTAAACACATTTAAATATGTAGAAATTAGCTACAAGGGCCTCTTTTAGCAAGTGAAATTAATTTCTAGGACACACAACTAAAATAATTACTTTTAAGGACAATACGCAAAATAATTAGTTTCTAGGGCCTAAAAACCTATAAAATTATGTCCTTGAAAGTAATTGGACAGCTGACTTTGTCCTTGAAAGTAATTATTCTGCTGACTTTGGCCTTGAAAGTAATTATTTCAGATGTGTGTCCTAGAAATTAATTGGACTGCAAAGTTTGTCCTTCTGGTGAAATGCCCCTTTAAATATGTTGTTAGGGAAATATCACATAAAATTTATACACTTGTATTGTAAATATTTTTTGTTAGAGAGGGAGTATATGAGATACAGTAGAAGAAAGTGAGGATTGGGAATAGTTCTACATCGTGGAATACTTTTATAGTAGGAAATTCCAGTGTTGGTTGGGACCTTAAGACTACCTATTGTTTTTTTCTTTGGTTGTAGGGGTAAGAGTTCGGTCGACTTATTTGGTTTTGAAGTAAAAATTATCAAATCAAATTGAAACCAAAAAATACAAAACCAAACCGGATTAATTTTGGTTATATTGGTTGGTAACTGATTTAAAAAAAAGGTATGTTTTTCTTGAATTTCTTACAAGTATGGAGTGGGCCATCCGCATTGTCCAATCGGTTAGTATGATTCCAGCGACATTCCTGTTGGCCCGTCACTTGATCCGTATGCATCAATAACTCAGCATTTTGGTTCTCCAGCATTGTACGACACGCACTAGGCTCACACAACAAGGCCTCTTCAACAAACAGACAACCCAGTAAGGTCGCATGAACAAGTCAAGCACCGCCCACATGGATGACTACGGGAAACAACGACAAATACCCACTTACCCATGAAGCATCCTTCTCGGTGGGCGAGTGGCCTATTTCACAACCCATGCCATGGTAAAGTCCCTCGCTGGCCCTCTTTATCGACTTCCCCTACCTTCTATAGCCTCCTTTTGTTTTGTCTTAGCAGGCTTTGGCTACATAGTCTAACCATCTTTGTAAAAAGAAGCTTTGCCTGCACTATCTCTTTGCAAAGACTAACACAAACGTCGTTGTTCATTTAACAAAAGCACCACTGTGTAGTAACCACTCTATTTCCTTTTTACCACCCTACCAAATAACCTCTATGCAACCACTACTTATCCCATACCGCCTGCCCTTGACAAAGGCATGCTCAAAAAGCATGGTCGGTCCGTTGGTAATCATCTCAACCATACCCTCAACTTGCACTCCACTAGACACACATCAGGCCTAGCGACACGATCAAGGGCCCAACATTATAGAGACTTGGTTACGTAATCTAAATCGTTGAACAAACTTCTTAGCAGCTATAAATAGATCTAGACATGCATATTTACAAGGGTTGAAACATCTAAGCTCTCAAGATTGTAATTTCATATTGTTATCTTTTGTAATCACATCTATTGTAAGTGAAACAAAGTAATAAGAGATCCTTCATAGTGGACGTAGACCAACGTTGATCACTCTAAATTGTATGTCTTCATCCATTTTCGTAATTACCAGCTCCTCATTTTCCATTTTTAACTAACGTATTAGCAAATAAGCTTTGCTAATATCTTATCTTAATCATAATTTCAAGGTTGACAAAACTTTAGTCAACATTATATTATTATTCAAATAACCGATTTACTCAAATAAAAACATAAATTTACATTTAGAGAGATTCTACTAAGTATTTTTGTGTCTATAATGAAACTTGACCCATTTTCAATAGGTAAACATTGTTTTTATGAGTAGACCAATTATTCAAAATATAACGGCACCATAACTTTGGATAATATAATAAAAGTTTGGCTAATCCTATTAAATCGATAACCAAAATTAATTATTCTATAAACCGAATTCAAACCGATTTAGCTTCATAACCGAACCGAACTAACCGGAATGAACTAGATTGGTTAGCTAATCAGTTCTAACTGTAACGACCCACCTTTTGACTTCCAAATGTCAACACTAATGCATCTATGTTACTCACATGCCGAACACTCAAGTGCCGAAAATTCAGATTGTTACGGTAAAAAGAAAAAGAAGAAATAAAAAGTACAAGAAAGAAGAGAATAGAACATCTAAATCTTACAACAGAACGATAACATATAATATCAAAAGATAGTACAAAGTCCTACTCTAAGATGCATAGCATTTTAGAGTCACAATATTAAGTACTATCATCAGCCTGGACAATTATAACAGCATATCCTCATAATTTATAGTATACATACTAGTAGTGCAGTGGAAATAAGAATACTACAGTAGGTGAAAGCATCCTGCTCGTCTCCATGAGCTTCATAGAATATCCAAAGAAAACATGCCTTTATCAAATTGCTCGAAAGTGCACTCGAGGAATTAAGGTAACAATAAAACCATAAGTCAGACATAAGTCTGGTGTGAGAAACTCAAGAAACACGATGCATTTGTATAATAGTATATATTAAGACCAACCGAATCGCTAGAATGGTTTTCCGCTCAAAAGAACCAAACCATATAATAAGTACATATGGTGATATAATAGATAATGTTTAGGTTATAGAGTATAAATCAAAAAACAGTTGTGCTACTTTTACAGCACAACAATATTAAGTATATAATCAAAATCATTAAGGTTCGTTCGCATATGGATTTCCATTGGAGGTGCCCTCAATATGTCGAGAACAGGCCTCCCAACAAGGGTCAGAAATATCCTTTCGAGCAGTGTATATCTTTAGATAAAATATACCATAGGATAAACATAGTTGGTTCATGCCTATAACACATGATAGTGAATATTACTGCTCCCACTAGCAATCCGTAAGCATCACTAGAGTAGAGCTGATATATCCATGGGTTAGCTAAACCCACTGACTATGCATCCTACTCTAGTTTCTATCATTACCGATGGCGAAGTAACGTCCAACATCTCAAACACGAGTCTTTATCACTCGAATAGATCTCGAATCTCTACAGGGATTTTATCATTTCGAACAGATCTCGAATCTCTACATGAATTCCCACATCTCAGACAGTTCACCAATCTCTCTATGGATTCCAACATAAGTCCTCCGACGAATGTTAATGCTGACCTCTCCCTTGGACTTAACCTTAGAGAGTTCAACTAAATAGCATTTGTCTGAAATGTTAACGTTGACCTCTCCTTTGGACTTAACCTTAGGATAGACAGTGAAACTCTATAACATTCCACTTCATACCCACTTTCAAAACATAGAAAACGTATATTGGGTTTTAAGTGGTTACGGTCTCGAGCCATCTTATGTAAATATACTTTCCGCTTATCTGACGTCTCAAAACCAATCGATAGATTTACAGTTAACTTAACTTCGATTATTTTAAAAAGTAAACGGACAATGCATAAGGGTGGAGATCATATCCTATCCGGATGGATTTTCTAACTTCTAGTCCTATAAGAGCAAGATGAGTTTATAAGTAGGGTGTAGCATTACCAAGGATAACTGTACTATGTAATTTTCATATTTCTTCTAGATATTTCCTAATTTAATTTTGATCAAAGTTAATAATAATGAGAAAGATCGTATATGGAAACTAAGTCTCGTATACTCATCACATTTCCGACCTTCTCAACTTGCACTATCCCTCGATCAAGAGTGAAACCGGTAGGTTATAACACTATTTGCTTCTAAGCCCTACTCGAACATCATTCTTAACTCTTACAGACAAAACAAGCCTACTTTGTCGTCTTTTAGTGCTAAGTACACGACTAAATACTTCCTATAGACTAGTAACACACAAAGCATGATCAAGTCACACAAAGCACGATCAAGTCACACAAGCACGATTAAGTCACACAAGCAACTTCTAATTGTCTTTTATTAAATAATGTTTCTTCTATCATTTAAAACTTCTTCTCTCAAATAATACTTCCTTAAGAAGTAACCAAATGGTATAGAGGAGTCCTCTGCAGCGGATCTCGAATACATACGTCCGGAAAGTAAGAGACAAGTCATACGCATGAGTCCTCCCTAGGGGATCTTAAACCATATAAATCCACGATTCTTTTATTCACTTCTTTTTTATACATGTATGTATATTTAAAATACCTTTACAAATGATAAATACATGTATACTACTATTTCACTATTCATTTGTACTCTTTTCAATACTTCAGAATACATTCATATACTTATCTCAATGTATAAGAATATTCACAAATCACTTAACAAGATTTTCCACTTTAAAATATAATCAATTTGGTTAAAAACAAATGTTACTAAAATATTGTTTACTATAAATCAAAACACTTTATACTTTCCATTATCTTTAAAGCGTTCTTTTTAAAGCCCTAGTTACATTGGTAAGTATATTCAAATGGGTTAAAGACAAATGTTACTTAAACATTGTAACTACAAACAATAAACCATTTTATACTTGTCATTATCTTTTATATATACATTTTAAAGATCTAACTATAACTACACTTATTTAACAAAGCAATGTATAATATCTTCTCAAAATCATTTATTATGTCTAAGTGTTATAACCAAAACCACCTTTTATAAAATACTTAACTCACTTTTCCAATCTTATCTATTAAATACTTTTAAAATACTTATAAATACCTTTTAAATATACATGCAAAATATTAATTAAAAATAATAACTTAGAATTAAACAAAAATCATAAAAAAGCATATTTTGTATTTAAAACCCTATTCTTTAAAAATTTATAAATAATTAGTAAAAATACATAAACTTAAAACCAATTTTAAAATACTTCAAAACATGCTATTAAATTTTCCTAGAAGACCTCGTAAAAATAATTAATTTAAATATCATTATAAACAAATTTAAAATCATAAAAGTAGCTAAAATAACACAACACCAATAAAAGGCCAGAAGTGCGGTTGTATCTCAAAGATAGTAGTTATAAGTGCCTTAAAAGATATTGGATTGAGAGCATTTTCAAAAGCGTGAAAATTTGTGGCCAGTATTCTCTATCCAAACAAATGACTTAAGATCTGAAATTTTTATAGCAAGTAGTATACTTAGACTACTTAAAGACCATGCAAAGAAACCCCTAAGGATATCTTTCAAAATCATATTAAAAATTCCCAAAAACAAGCTATTCAAAGTGCTTATATAACGAACTTTTCACTACTGACTTTTGTCACCTTTTTCAACTAGTTTAAATTTATTTAAAACTCTAATATTTGTACAATAAGTACTACGCATATAGTACTTAATAAAATGGTGAAGAAACCCCTATGAATGTCTATCGATATAATATTAAAAATTGTCGAACATAAGACATTTACAAAGTATATATGCTGCGATCTTTTCGCTTACTAACTTTTGCAAACTTTTTTCTATCATTTCTATAATTTTCCAAAACTGTTCTTTGCTATCCCATACACTACTATAAATTTAGAGCACAACCAAAATACGTACTTTTCCAATATATTCACATATAACCATTTTGCGTAAGTTAAACACAAGGGATTATCGAAGTGCACTTATAGTGACCTTTCTCGCTTCAAACACACTCCAATGCCACACACAAACTAACCAAACATGTAAACACAAAGTCAAGGCCACGTTACATGTTTTAGAGGGTAATAAAAGTGATGATATACAATATAGAGTTGTCATTTACTTTCGAAAGCAAGTATAGTCCAAAGTTATAACTTCATTAGTTCAATACTTAACTTTATATTCAAGTATACATATATACACAATATATACTATCAAATGATGGGTACACTCACCCCAAAACAATCGTACAACCAATCAAAAGCCGAAAGAACATAAGACAACTTCCTACCATCATCAAACATCCAAAAGATACCACCTTTAGCTCTTATTTGCTCTCGGCCACACCCTACCTCCATCTTTTGCTCATGGCCAGAAGTAGATGCCCATTTTTTTCATCTCCTTACACCTTTGAGTTTCTTTTCCATGTTGATATGTTGTCTTAAGGCCTTTGTCAATGTTTGAGAGGATTTGGAGTTCATTTGATATGATTTGAGAAAGTTAAACTGAAGAGGAGAAGAGGGTGGAGACATTTTTGTTCATTACGTAGTAAATAAACTTTGTGACCCTTTAGAGTGATTAAATGGAGTTTACAAGAGGTTACTATCACCTCCTAAACCTTCTTGGTCAGCAATAAAAGATGCTCCTCCTCGCATGCCTACTTTCCACCTCACACATGAAAACAATTATCTCTTTACTATTCACTAAAATATCTTCTACTCTAATCCACTTGTTAACCTTCACTAATCACCGTTAGTTAACAATAAGACAAAAAATATTTTAATTGCTAATTGAAAATTAATATTCTATGCATGCACTATAAGTTTGAAAAACTTTTATTGAGTAAAAAACCATTTATGAATAAAATGATTTTTGACCACATTATTAGTATTTCTTCGAACTATTTATTTTTGTAAACATTTTTCAAAAACAAGTTTACCTTAATGTTTTATTAATTAAAAGGGGGTTAATAAGATTATAAAATCAATTTAATCACATTTAACCAAGATTCAAAATCTTAAATTATTTAGATATTTAAATACAAAGTGTTTGCAATTCCAGGTCGTTACATTCTTTCCCACTTAAAACATTTCGTCCTTGAAATTCCAACACGACCAACACATAAAAGAAAAAAGCACAAATAAATACTTAATAGTATTCACAATCACTAGCAAACAAAGCTCATGGTTTGCTCAGGTTAAAAAAACACACATCCGATAAGGACGATAAAAAAATCAACTAAGCATGCCTTACTCTCAACGGCCTCAGGTTATTACTTAGACGATTATTCATGCTACCTCAGAACAAATCGAAGAGTCATTCCCTAACTCTCCATAAGCAAACAAAACATTATATACATGTACTAAGGCACGTATGATGTGTGTGGATCATCCGTATGCAATATCTAATCTGAACACTTGCTCAATTTCATAAATTTAACTTTTAAACTAGCATAGATTGCCTGACCTCTATAGTGTGGACTTTGATCTGGTTCCTTGATTAGAAACTTCCATTTCGATTATATAGCCATATGTTATGACAGAAAAGCTTGGGATAATATGAAGAATGTGGATCAAGTGGTCGTCGTCTAAAATCGAGTGAAAAATCCTTGTCTGGACCAGCGTAAATCACCTAGAAATCATATGCTCAAATCCTGGATCAAGAATTCTCATGTAATTAAAATGATCGATGTACAACTTACGTATATTATTCCATAGGTTTTTAACTATATCAATTACTTCTGTATAGCACATTCATTTACACAAATAGTATATCATTCAATACTAAAACATTTTATGAATAATTTCATAAAACATTGCTAAGTTTATAAATATTTTATAAAGACATATCTTTATTTATAAAACATTTCATAAAACACTTAGCTTTAAGTTCTATAATGATCCGTAAGTTTTCGATTGTCCAAAATCGTCGAAAAATCTGTTTCGTTCTAACACATGAAAACTACCAAAAAAACACATCAAACATGATGAACATACCACAATGTCCTAATGCATAGGATACATGCATCAAATAAAATAACTTAATAAATTTTTACTTATTTATTAGGCACACTTTATTATAAAGGAAAAACAAGAAAAGGTTTCATCAACAAAATTATTTTTAGGCGCACTTTATTTAAAACATTTTCTACATAGAAAGTTCATATCAAAATTTGTTGTACTAAAACTTCTCTAACAAACTATTACTGTAGCATCTCCTACTTTGAAATTCGAAGATGAATGCCGATGATCAGTCATCACCAGAATTATTTTTAGACGATGGAAGTTGTTTGTACCAAAAATGGGCACAACACTTTTCGGGAGTTGTTTGAAGAGATAAAATGAAGATTATAAATGTAAAACAGAGATTATCTAACAAAAACTCCAACAAATATGAATGTAAAGTGCACAGACAAGCAGTTTAGAGTGGTTCGGCGTATAGCCTACGTCCACTATGAAGTTTTGATGATTTTATTGATTCTCTTTCAATGATTACAAGCGTTTACAGCGATGAACAGCGGAGTACAGTTTAGAATTCGAAATTGACAGCAAAAGTATGGTGCAAATCTCAATCCGGCAGAGTCTGGGCGCTTCCGAGACAAAAAAGATCCTCTTTCCATTGATTCTGGGGCTCTATTTATAGGCGTAGGAGGCTTGGATTTCGCTCAAACCCCGGGAGACTTGGCCTGACACGTGAGGGGGCCCATTCGACCACTTCCAGAGAATTTCAAGCCAATCTGTGATCGATACGAAATCATTTCGTATCGATCAGGATTATTTCCAATTGAGCTCAAAATCGGTGGAGACATTCTTTGTTATGTGTGCAACCTTCAGTTAAAATTTCATCATGTTTGGATCAGTGGATTATGAGATATGGTCGATACGAACTGGAATTCCTCATAGGCTGTCTGGTTCGTATCCATTGCCCTGTGCTCTGAGCTTCGACTCGATGGTATCATGCGCCTCTGTGAAGACGTGGAACGCACACTTCGCCTCGATCCGGTCTTCACTCCGAATCGACCGCGTCGACTCCATACATTTCGGCGCATTCGCATCAGGAGAAGACGTGGTGCATGCGCTTCGTCTCGATCCGACATTCGCTCCGTGTTGACTGCATCGTCTCCATGTATTTCGCCTCGTTCACTTCGAGAAATGACACGTTATCCAAGCTGGTTGACCTGATGGGTTCGAGTAGGACTTCATCCTGGGATACGAGGCAAACACTATCTGATGGATACGAAGTAGGCACTGGCTGACGGATACGAAGTAAGCACTGTCTGATGGATACGATGCTGATACTGGCTGAAGGATACGAAGTCCCTCAATTGCTGGTATGTGTGAAGTCCATCGATACGAGTTCGATGGATACGAAGAAAATCGAGTCGAACCTGGGTACCTCGATGGATCCGGAGCTGATCGATACGAAGCATGATGGATTCGAACTGGGGCTTCGGTGATGGATACGAAATCGCCCAGAGTGATGGATACGAAATCTGGGCTCTTTCCCTCTAATTTGACTCGATCATAACTTGAGTGTATGAGTCCGGATCGACTCGAAATTTGAGGTGCTGATCTCTATGGCCTTTCTTGTCGTGTCCTATCAATTGTAGCTCACTCTGGGCTCGGACAAAATTCAGTGATATCCATGGCGTGCTATCCTTGTTCTCTAGTCGGCTTCTTGATGTCCTGGCCTTGCCAAAAGGCGGGATAACATTTGCCCCCCAAAGTACGTCTTGTGAAAACATGACGTGCTTTGAAAAGCTGCAGGCCTTCTTCGACTAGCTCTGGAAGTCGTACCCCTTAGCCATTCTCTCGTATCGGTCCTCTTATGAATCGATGCTCAAAGTCGAAAAGCCTTCTTTCGTATCGATGTGGGTTGACTTGATGGACACGAAAACAATCATTCGTACCGATGGTCATAAATCGCGGTGAATCCTAATTCGAATTGGTGATATCTGGTGGATACGAAATGGATGCCCGCATCGATAGATTCCGATGGATACGAAATGGATGTTCGCATCGATAGATACTGATGGATACGAAATTGACGCTCGTATCAACAGGTCTGCTCTGTTTCGAATCGATGACCCATACTCTGAATGTTTCGAAACGATGGTATTTGGTGAACATTTCGCCTCTACGAATGTACAGCTTGATGGATACGAGGAAAGCGCGTGCATCTTCCCATCGTATTCACCTGGCCTCCCTGTGCGCTTCGAACCGATAAAGGTTAGTGGGTTCGATACGAACGCTCGCATCGATGTGCTGACTGGTTGCGACCGGTCAAATTGACTGGGAGTCGAATCGACTCGGTTCCGTCCTAGGCCTCGTATAAATATCTGGGACTTTGCCATTTCTCACTTTTTTACCTTTTACTTTTACTGTTGTCTTCTGCCTTCTCGTATCGATCCACAGACAAGCAGGAGAGAAGAATTATTCCAATCTTCGAATCGATCAAACATCATCTTATAATTTCCCCAAACTCCAATTCGATTCAGGTAAATGAGCAATCACGGCTACACTTGAGCGACGAAGTTCAGATCTCAGATCCATCGTGCCTTTGCCGATTATCGATTTTGGTGGTGCCAAGGCCAGATCTGGACCAGAGCTTGGTCGAGGGTGGCCATGGCCATGCTCGCTTCAATCGGAGAAGAAAGAGTTCTGGAATGATTGCTTCACCACTAGTTCGTGTCGATCTGGGATAGGAGGATTCGACTCGATCCAGATTTCATGATTTCGCATCGATTGATGGGTTAAAGGGGATGCAGAGGTTCGCATCGATCTAAGGTGGTTGGGGCTTGTGTTGAACTGAGATGATCGATGGAAGTGCTTGGCCAGCGTGATCGATGCGAAAATCTATCCCTCTTGATCGATACGAAGACCAAGAGATCTCATCGGTCCCATATCGATAACCACAGATCGATGCGAAGTTATCGCATTTGGTTGTCTCACAGCCGTTACCCTTGGCCGATGCGAAGTAAACTTACCTGATCGATACGAAATCTCCTCCTCCGGTCGATACGAACTGACATCGATACGAAAGGTATCGAGTCGACTTGATCGATCTGAAAGTATCGATTCGAACTGGATCGATACAAAAGACATCATGCCTCCGAATGAATTTGAACCTGAACTACGATCGATTCCATGCTGAAATTTGACGAACATAGCGAACTTTTGCATGTTCTTACATTCGATTCCGACGAGCTTCTGCCTTGCATAATTGGACTTGATTACAGGATTGCATATTTGACTGACTTTCGAAGCTCGTCGATGGAACTGCCTTTTAACAGAAAAGTACAACGAACTCTTCAATCTTGAATCGATCGTTATCATCTAGATGGCGCAGTCATGACGGTCAGCGATGACGGTCATGTTTGTCTGTCTTCCAGAATCCCGTCGCTTGCACGTTTTCTTTAATTCTGCAAAATTTGCTCAAGTCACGCACAGCACTTGCACTACACAACACATTCACGCACTTTACACTGGGGAATGCACGGGCTTTTTGTCACCTAATGATGGTTTCTCGTGAGTTAGCTAGTGATGGAACCGTCAAGTTCGCAGCTGCAAGAAACTCAGAACCCTATCCTTCCCAGAATTGAGATTCCGGTCATCGAGACCGAAGCTATTGGCCCGGCTCCGGACGAGTTGCCCAACGCGTCCTTCATCAACAGTCCACCTGATTCCGTCTCATCCAATATCTCCGAAGACATGCTGGGGAGGATATGCTTGAGGCATGGTTTATCTTTGGATGAGGTGTTGTTGCCTGGACCGGATGACAGGCCACATAATCCCCCGGAGGGGTATACTGCTTTCAATCGGCATGCGTGCGCAGCCGGCACACTTCCTCCATTCAACGACTATATAAAAGAAGTGTTGGCTTACCTGGACATCGCTCCGTCTCAATTGCATCCGAATGGGTATGCCTCACTCAACAGCTTGTTCGTTGTATTCATGGAGTACCTCCATCGTCCTCCCCGTATGACCGACATAAGATTCTTGTTTAACTTCAAGAGTCGGACTGACAGCCCATCTTATACATTCTTGGAGTCTGTAAGGAACTGCCAAGTTGTCGTGGGGTCGTGGACCAGGCTAAGCTATTTTAAGTCGGAGTGGTTCTATGTCCGATGTCCTCCGGGGTTTGCCAGAAGATGGCTATTCAGACGTGAGTATCATCTCTTTTCCCATGTAATTGACAGGGCAATCTTCGGAGTGAAATTAAACTTACGTCTTCTTCTCCTTTTCTTTCAGCTATCATCCAACGGCCTGAGGGTGGCTATTACAAAGAGATAGTTCGGGTCCTCCAAGAGATTCCTAGCGAAGAAAGGAATATTGAACTGTTATTGACAGATCGGAATCTCAGAATCCTTGGGCTGATTGGTCGGAGGCAGAGCATAAGACTCGACGGCGCATTAAAGACCGTCTCCAGGAAAAAGGTCAAGCAGATGAAGCCCAGGGTCGTGATAATCGAGGAACCCGACTCCGAGAAAACCCATACTGACGAAGAACTGTTGGCCGGACCTGCTAATGCAACCCCAGAGTCCGATGCTAAGAGGAAAGGCAAAGCTGTGGCTTCGAAACAGCCTAAGTCTGGGAGGCGGAAGTCTGTGGTTTTGCACCGCCCTTCGCCGGGAGTTAAGATTACGGAGGCGTCCTCCCCGCAAGCTAGAGATCAATTTGAAGGGCCTGCTGACCCTCCACTCCCTGACATCGAGCCAGAGCAACACGATGTTGGGTCGGGTGGACCGCGACACATTGTCGATGTTAGCGAGTCTGAGCTTGCCGATGCGACTGACACTTCTGGTTGGTCCGGGGGGTTACACATTCACACACTCCTCACGGCACAACACACTTTCCTAACCACAAACAACGCATCGCGAACGGTTACTGATTCTTTGTTGTTTTCTTTTCAGGTACGATGTCTGGGAAAGGTTCCGTGCTTGGTAGTTTGCGTAAGCGCCGTTATCACGAGCCACGCAGGAGAGAGGGCGAGAGGGATTATGACGCTGGACACTCTGGTCAGGAGAAGTCTGACAGAGATAGGGGACATGTTCACCGATCCCGATCTCGTTCTCCTCCCCCCAGGACCTCTGCACCTCCTGTGGTCGCCGTTACTCGTCCTCCCGAAACTTCACGGTCTAGGCCGCCTTCCCAAGCTTTGAGGTCCGACCCCCCTCGCAGGACCGAAATAGCCACCTCTTCGGCTACTGTGTCGGTCCCGACCGAGGCGTCTAGCGAGGGAGCGCTCAAATTGGCACAGATGAGGAAGGAATTTCCTGACATCTGTTTTGATGGATATGTCTTTCCCCCGCACCTGAAGAGAATCCCGCCAACTGCGGAAACCACTATCCACGATTACGTCGCGGACATCTTTTTCCAGTATAGAGAGTGGGGACGGGCCACGAGGAAGGCATCTAAAGTGGCGTTTGAGCGGGGCGTCACCATCGAGAAACTTGAGAAGGAGCTGGGTCGCAACGACCAAATCATAAAAGCGCTCAACTCAGAGGCCGAGTCTTCTCGTAAGTCTGAAATGGAGGCTTTAAAGAAAGTTGACGAGGTGACCGCTGCCATGGCCAGGATGAAGCAAGAACATTACACCGCAATTGAGGACATGGGTCACAGGAACACTTCCATCACTGCCGAGAGGGATGCCGCTCTCAAGGAGCTTAATGAGCTGAAGTCAAAGTTTTCAGAGATGGCTAAGGAAAAAGACGCAGCTAACGTCTCTGCGCAGGAAGCCTGTGACCAGGCAGTGACACTCCAAAGGGAGAAGGAAGCGGCTGTACAACAAGCCCGTGAGGCTGAGGCTGGAGTTGAGGAGAAGGTACGGCTGGTGGAGGCCAGGATTGAGGCCGAGGTGGAGGAGCTACTCGTCACTTACAACGCCAATGTGCTAAGGCACCGAGACCTGACATGGCTTGACGATTACCCCACACATCTCTATAACGCCTGGAACCTACTGGTGGATGAGGAGAGATCTGGGCACCCTGATGAAGCCCCTGATGAGTTCGAGCTGGAGAACCGCATCCTTAATGATGACGAAAAGAAGGTTCTCCATGACTCCATGATTTCCCATGACAAGGTGAGGCTTGGTGCTCAGGTCCCGGAAGTCGGAGAGAGCTCTGGTGCGGAACACCATGTTACAAGTTCTGAGATTGTCGTTTCATCTCAGTCTGAGCCAACTTCAATGATCTACTCCCAGCCTATCCCAGCGTACGACCCAGATCAACCGCACTTATCTCCTATTAAGGAACATCCTTCTGAAGCGGTTCAGACGACCTCGAGCCAAACCGAGGAAGGTACTTTGAACTAACTTCCAGTATATTTGGATTGAAGATCCCGTGTTGAAATGTTGCTAATGACATGTCTTTTCCTTTGATCAGTGACAGGAGTTGCACCAGCCGCGCCTCTTATCACCCAAGTATTAGGTCACGCGCCAGGAGCCATCGTTTCTGAGGCGACCTCCGTCGCAGCAATGGCACCGGTTGGAGTGACGGAGGGGAGCTCACTTTCTTTCGACGAGCAGATGATAAACGAGCTTCTCGGCCGTCAAAGTGATCCTTTTGCGGACCTGCCATTTGGCTTGGGTGGATTCACGGCTACATCTGACACCTTGTCCCAAACTACTGCGGCCCCTAGCGAGGCCAGGGCACGGCGAGAAGCGGCGATGTTAGCCGAGATCAATGCCGAGATGACGGCTGCGGCGCATGGCGGTGATGCAGATGACGGAGCGGCAGCACAGTGCCCCATTCCTCTTATGACTATGTCTCCTGAGGGCACACTTACTGATACTGATGTACCAGCCCCTCCTCCGGCTGCGGAGTCAGTTCCTCCCACTCCTCCCGCGGGAAGTATCCCTATAGAGTCCAGCTCAGATGAGGACATTGACATTATGCCTTCACCCGGGGGGAGCTTGCCTAGGGAGAAAGGCTCCAAGCGAAAGGGAACTGGCGGCTCCAGTAGTTCCTCAAAGAAGAAGAAGAAGCTGAGGAAGCAGAAGGATTAGACATCCTTCTCATAGGCAGTTAGGGACTTTTGTTATTTTTTCTGTCTTTTCCCTTTTGTAGGCCGTGTTTAGATGCGGGTTCGGCCCCTGCTAGTAGGAACATTTTAGGAAAGATCTCATGTATGAAGCATTGTTTTTGGGTTTAGTTGGAATAAAATTTTGTCTTTTAGCTTCAGCTTGCGTTCCTTTCTATGCTTGAATATTGTAATGTTCGGACTTTGGTCCAATGTATTTGCATTTTGTGATTGCTTCAAGGATAGCTCATTTGTACTTGTTAAGTACGGAACTTTCGGACTCGAGTTGTGATAGGGAATTGCATCGGAGCTGAACATCGTATAGTTTCGGGCAATGACTAACATTCGCCTCTGCCCCCAGTTCCGGGGTCAAGTTGTGATGATCAGCTTGTGATGATACCGAGCGAGGACCGAGTGGTCGAACTACGCTCGTTCTCTTATGAATCGTTCCATCCATACTCCGGGGATATGCGTCATCTCGTAAGCGGTTGTTCGCACTATGGGAACATGGAGTTGACTGTTTATACTCCGCTTCGCACTCTGGGAATGCGGAGCTGAATGTCTATACTCCATTTCGCACTCCGGGAATATGGAGTTAAGTGTGTATACTCTGCTTCGCACTCTGGGAATACGGAGTCGGATGTTTATACTCCATTTCGCACTCCGGGAATATGGAGTTAAATGTTTATACTCCGTTTCGCACTTTGGGAATACGGAGTCGGATGTTTATACTCCATTTCGCACTCTGGGAATATGGAGTTAGATGTTTATACTCCGTTTCGCGCTCTGGGAATACGGAGTCGGATGTTTATACTCCATTTCGCACTCCGGGAATATGGAGTTAGATGTTTATACTCCGTTTCGCGCTCTGGGAATACGGAGTCGGATGTTTATACTCCATTTCGCACTCCGGGAATATGGAGTCGGATGTTTATACTCCGCTTCGCACTCTGGGAATACGGAGTTGAGTATTTATACTCCGCTTCGCGCTCTGGGAATACGGAGTTGAATGTTTATACTCCATTTCGCACTCTGGGAATATGGAGTTAGATGTAGGATTGTCGTGTGTCAATCCTATTAATATCGGTGTCAGGGCTTGCCCCCGAGCTTGGGTTTCACCTAGTGAGTGGCCGGTCGTATCACAGCCACTCTCCATTTGAACAAGTCCCATTGTGTGATGGGATTTAGCTCTTCGTGCATCGTGATGTTGTATATCGTACATAATGAATCACAGCTCTGGCTCGAAGAAGTGGCATTTTATTGCTGAAATAAGAAAATGCGGCAAAGTCAGTTGCCTTATTACAAAATTCAAATTTCGAAATGCAGAAACAAATTGCTAAATAGAATGAAATAAATAAAGCCTGTCATATGTAGTAGCGGCGGAGACTTTCGCTGTTCCAAGCCCTCGGTAAATCGAGACCGTCAACAGTCGACAGCTTGAATGTACCATCTCCGAGCTTTCGTGTAATTACATACGGCCCTCCCCAGTTTGGTTTCATGTGTGAAGGAACTGGGTAAATTCTCTTGAGCACGAGGTCGCCGAGTTCAAAGGTTCGAGGTCGAACTCTGGTGTTGTACAATCGGGCGACCCGACTTCGATGTGCGGCTGCCCTCAAATCAGCCTCCTCCCGTTTTTCATCCAATAGATCCAAAGACTCGGCTAGGAGTATGGCGTTTGTTTTTGGATCATAATAAGTCACGCGATGAGAGAGCACTTCTGTTTCGACCGGAATAACGGCCTCTGAGCCATAAGATAGGGAAAACGGAGTGTGTCCGGTCGCGGTTTTATGGGTCGTTCGATAGGCCCATAATGCCATAGGAAGTTCATCGACCCACTTGCCCCCAGCCTTCTCTAGTCGTTTCTTCAGGATCGATTTTATAACTTTGTTGACAGCCTCAACCTGCCCATTCGCTTGGGGGTGTGCGACAGCCGAGAACTTTTTGCGGATATGAAACCGTTGACAGAAATCCTTGAATTCTGCGCTCTCGAATTGGGTCCCATTATCAGTGATGATAGTATGCGGGAGTCCAAATCGACAGATGATGTTGCGAACCACAAAATTTATCACCTTCTTTGTCGTAATGGTTGCTAGGGCTTCGGCCTCGGCCCATTTTGTGAAGTAATCAACTGCGACAATGGCGTATTTCGCACCGCCTTTTGCTAAAGGTAAAGCGCCGATGATGTCAATGCCCCACATTGCGAATGGCCAGGGACTGACCATTTGGGTTATCTCAGTTGGCGGAGCTCTCGGAATTCGGGCATGTATCTGGCACTTATCGCATTTCCGGGCATAGTTTGCCGCATCTCGGTTCACCGTCGGCCAGTAGTACCCATATCGGAGTATCTTTTTAGCGAGAGCTTGCCCGCCGGTATGATCACCGCACTCTCCTTCGTGCACGTCATGTAGCACTCGCTTGACTTCCTCGTGGGCGATACATCTGAGGAGAGGAACGGAATAACCTCTCCTGTACATGACTCCGTTTTTGATGATGAACCGCGAGGCTTTTCGCTGAATCTGTCTCTTCTCATTTCTAGGTTCATGTAGCACCCCATTCTCAATGTAATTCCGATACGGAGTCATCCAGGACTCTCTATTGGGAGCGATTTCAAATACAGAGCCCATTTCTATCCGATCGATGCTTGGAGTGGCCAAAGTTTCAACGGGGACAAGTCCCATTTGTTGCGCTTCGCCTGTGCTGGCTAACTTCGCCAGTGAATCGGCTTTCTGATTGCGTTCTCGAGGCACATAATAGATGGCATAATAATCAAACTGGTTTAGGATTTCCTGAACTCGCGTCAAGTAAGCGGCCAGTCTTCGGTCTCTTGCCTGGTTTTCTCCTCGCACCTGGCATACCACTAACTGCGAATCGCAATAAATTTCTACAGCGACAATTCTCAAATCTCTGGCAAGCCTTAGGCCGGTCAGGAGGGCTTCATATTCGGCTTCATTATTAGTTGCACGAAAGTCGAATTTAAGAGCATAACATATGGATCGGCCCTCGGGAGTCTCAAGTACAACCCCCGCGCCCGAACACCGGTCATTTGATGCACCATCAGTATACAGCTTCCAGATGTATTCGGGAGATTCACTGGTTTCGGGTAAGTCTTCCGGGACGGTGAATTCGGCTATGAAATCAGCCAGGACTTGTCCTTGAATGGCCCTCCGCGGAGCGTATGCGATATCAAATTGGCTTAGCTCAATGTTCCACTTGAGTAACCTACCGGACGTCTCAGGCCGCGTAAGGACCTGTCGTAACGGCTGGTCGGTGTACACAGTAAGCGGATGAGCCTGGAAGTAGGGACGGAGCTTCCTTGAGGCAATGACCAAACAATAAGCCAGTTTCTCCAGCCTTGGATAATTTCTTTCAGCTCCTGTTAGTCGCTTACTAACATAGTAGACCGGGTTTTGCACTTTGTCTTCTTCCCGGACTAGAGCAGCACTGATCGCATGTTCAGATACTGCCAGGTAGAGATATAATTGCTCGTGGTCAACCGGTTTTGACAAGATCGGAGGTGTGGAGAGATGTTGAACTAGTGATCGGAACGCGCCTTCACACTCCGTAGTCCATTCAAAGTTTCGCTTGCCCTTCCGAATCAGGTCGAAGAAAGGAATGCATTTGTCGGTGGACTTCGAAATGAACCTGCTCAATGCTGCGACCTTCCCGTTAAGACTCTGGACTTGCTTTATAGTTCTAGGGGTTTGCAAATTTCTAATAGCCCAGATCTTCTCAGGATTCGCCTCTATTCCTCGAGCGTTGACAATGAACCCAAGGAATTTTCCGGATGCAACGCCAAAGTGACATTTGAGTGGGTTGAGCTTCATCCCGTACTCCCGGAGGATGCTGAACATTGAACTCAAATCTCTGACGTGATCTGTGGAGAATCGGGACTTTACCAGCATGTCATCCACGTAAACCTCCATAGTTTTCCCAATCTGATCAGCGAACATTCGGTTGACTAAGCGTTGGTATGTTGCTCCAGCGTTCTTTAGACCAAACGGCATGACTTTGTAACAATAGAGTCCCAGGTCGGTCACGAAGCTGGTATGCTCCTGATCAGGCAGATGCATGGGTATCTGATTGTAGCCGGAATAAGCGTCCATAAAGGATAGTAGTTCATGCCCGGCCGTCGAATCTACGAGCTGATCGATTCGTGGAAGTGGGAAGCTATCTTTTGGACAAGCCTTGTTTAGGTCAGAGTAATCAACACAAGTTCTCCACTTCCCGTTAGGTTTCCGAACTAGTACAGGGTTGGACACCCATTCTGGATACAAGGCATCTCGAATGAACCCATTCGATTGCAGTTTATCAACTTCCTCTTTAAGGGCGGCAGATCTCTCTGGATCCATACCGCGCCTTTTCTGTTTCACCGGGACATGTCGTGGATCTATATTCAGGGAGTGACTTGCAATGCTCGGCGAGATCCCGCACATGTCAGAGTGTGTCCAGGCGAAGACGTCGAGATTCGCCCGAAGAAATTCGACCAACTCCTGCTGTGTCTGCTTGTTTAGTTGGGACCCAACTTTCAGCATTTTTGAATCATCACCCTCACTGATTGGGACGTCCACAGTCAGTTCGGCTGGAGAGGCTTGACTCTCCGTTGATTCGTCTCTATCCTCGTTGTCCCTGGGGTCCAGGTCTTTCAGGAATTGGTCGTGGTGCCCGGGCCGAGGCCCAGGCACCAATTGTCAATTGTCGATAGAACGGACGCAGAGAGATTCCTCTACGCCCTTACCCTTCTCTTTACGTTGCGCCCCGCGCAGCTCAGCAACATAACAGGCCCTTCCCGAGGCCTGATCTCCTTGAACAACTCCAATCCCATGATCAGTGGGAAATTTCAGAGTCAGACACCATGGGGCGATCGCCGCCCTGAACTCGGCCAAAGCTGGTCGTCCCAGAAACGCATTGTATGGCGAATCTATCTCTAACACAACAAATTGTAACATGCGGACCCTCCGGCGCTCTCCAACGCCTAACTCGACTGGGAGTTCAGTTATTCTGATGGGTATCGTGGCACTTCCGTTGAAACCATGGATTCTGGATAAACAGGGTTTCAAATCCTTTGTCTCCATCTTCATCAGATCGTAAGCCCGTTTGAGCAAGATGTTTACAGAGCTCCCACTGTCAACCAGGATCCTCTTCATCCAAGCAGGACCTACCTGGGCGGATATGACTAGTGGGTCGATAGTAGGGGCTTCAACTTTATCGGCGTCTCGGCTCCTGAACACGATATCATCGGACATTATCTTTTGTTGCTTTGCCGGGGTCCCATCCTCGCAATTACTATAACACTCGAAGTCCGCATGCCTGATAGAACTGGCATACGACTCCATTTCCCCCCAGCTTCTGTCTGTCGGATGGGGACCACCACTTATTGTGTTGATAACTAATCTCCCGCCCGCACGAGCGGGTTCATTCTCTCTTTCCTGATTCTGCGAACGATTTTGATTTGAGGGGCCCGCTTCGCCAGGCTGCGGCGCCCGTACAAACTGATCTAGCTTCCTCTCTCTAATCAGCTTCTCGATGAGGTCCTGTAAGTGTCGACACTCATTGGTATTATGTCCATAGCTCTCATGGAACCTACAGAATTTTCCTGTCTGAATCTGTCTCTCCGATGAGGGCTTCGGAGCAGGCTTCTTATACTGTACGGTGTTGCAAGTCTGTAAGTATACGTTTTCCAACGACGTGTTCAGCGGTGTATAACTGTCAAACATCTGAGCTCTACGTCGTTGGCCTCGGTTCTCATCTCTCTTCTTGTTCTGGCCATTGTTTCCTCTCTGCTGGGTTTGCTTGTTTTGTATGTTGAGCTGAACTTTCCCGGAACTCTCGCCGGACTGTTTAACTGCCACATTGCTCTGTATTCCTTCAATGCTGGGCCTCGCATCGTCCTGCTTCCTAGACTGTTTTGCATCCTCCTGCCGCAGGAATTGAGCGGCCTTGGAGTAAAAACGGTCCAACGACGCGGGCGGTTTCCCAGCCAGCCAGTTTCCGAATTCAGAATCAGGATCAATCCCCTTGGTCAGAGCCATTAAGATTGAATTATCATTGGGATTGGTGATCTCGACGCATGCTGCGTGGAACCTCTCCAAGTAACGCCTGAGTGTTTCTCCAGGAGCTTGAGTGACGCTGGACAAGGTGTTGACGTCCTTCGGCCTAGCAACATGCATCCGGAATTGCTCCACAAACCTCTTGGCCAATTGATCGAACGAAGAAATTGATCTAGGTGGTAGGCGGGTAAACCACATTGTCGCGATTCCTCCCAGAGAAATGGGGAAACTCCGACACTTCACTGCGTCGTCGGCCCTTGCGGCGCTCATCGACCATTCATACTTCAGAATATGCTGGTTGGGGTCACTATTCCCTTCATACATCGGGAGAGTCGGCATTCTGAATCGCCTAGGGGGTTCGGCATGTAACACTTCGTCTGTGAAAGGAGTATGACTACGGGAAATTCCCCAGTCATCATTAGTGAGCCCCTGACTCTCGCGGATCATTTGACGTATCATGTTTGATATATCCGAAACAGGCGGATTCGGAGCGTGATGAGCTAAGGCGTGGTCGGGTTCCACGGCGCGAGTAGGGATCGGGCGTTGTCGATGACCCGTATCTCGCCTCCTTGGCTCAACGTCTTCTGGGACATAAGGTTCAGGAGTATGTCCTTGCTGTTGATTGATCGGCTCAGATTGATTTCGGGTATCAGCCCTTGTCTCTGCTGCGGCAGTTGTGGCGCGGTTATCGGTGGTATACTGTGGGGCAGTACCTCCTCGTGTTGAGGGACCGGTTTGGAAACTAGTCGACGGTCCTACCCTCAGTTGCCCAACAGTTAAGGCAGGCTGATATTCAGCAGCTTGAGCGCGATTCCCCTCTAGTCGAGGACGGGTAGTCTGGCGGTGGTAATCAGATGAAGCTGAGCTTTCGGTAGACGCTCTGGAGACATCATCTCTCCTGGACCTTCTGTGCCCCCGGCGGTTCAGCTGGTTGGTCAGCTCGATATTGGCGCGTAACTGTTCTGCCAACTGCTGACGGCTTTGGGTCAGCTCCTGGAGCAATACCTGAAACTCCTGTCGGGTGACTAGCCCCGTTGAGTCTGACTGAGTGGCATTGTCTTGATTGGAAGAAGGCGGCTGTGTTGGATTTTGCCTGTCTCGGCCTTCTTGCTCTGTAGCGGTGGCGCCAGTTCTTGTGCTGACCATTGTCGGTGGTGGAGTCCTTTCCTAGATTTTGAACAAATCTGAATAGAATGGAAGGATTCCGGACTGGATATCTGGATCTTCCTCTTGGATTTGTGCAATCCGGTATCGACGGCAGATCCAATGAGCAGGAGAAAAAGCTGGTTCTCTCAGTGAAAGCACCAAAGTGTTTGTACCAAAAATGGGCACAACACTTTTCGGGAGTTGTTTGAAGAGATAAAATGAAGATTATAAATGTAAAACAGAGATTATCTAACAAAAACTCCAACAAATATGAATGTAAAGTGCACAGACAAGCAGTTTAGAGTGGTTCGGCGTATAGCCTACGTCCACTATGAAGTTTTGATGATTTTATTGATTCTCTTTCAATGATTACAAGCGTTTACAGCGATGAACAGCGGAGTACAGTTTAGAATTCGAAATTGACAGCAAAAGTATGGTGCAAATCTCAATCCGGCAGAGTCTGGGCGCTTCCGAGACAAAAAAGATCCTCTTTCCGTTGATTCTGGGGCTCTATTTATAGGCGTAGGAGGCTTGGATTTCGCTCAAACCCCGGGAGACTTGGCCTGACACGTGAGGGGGCCCATTCGACCACTTCCAGAGAATTTCAAGCCAATCTGTGATCGATACGAAATCATTTCGTATCGATCAGGATTATTTCCAATTGAGCTCAAAATCGGTGGAGACATTCTTTGTTATGTGTGCAACCTTTAGTTAAAATTTCATCATGTTTGGATCAGTGGATTATGAGATATGGTCGATACGAACTGGAATTCCTCATAGGCTGTCTGGTTCGTATCCATTGCCCTATGCTCTGAGCTTCGACTCGATGGTATCATGCGCCTCTGTGAAGACGTGGAACGCACACTTCGCCTCGATCCGGTCTTCACTCCGAATCGACCGCGTCGACTCCATACATTTCGGCGCATTCGCATCAGGAGAAGACGTGGTGCATGCGCTTCGTCTCGATCCGACATTCGCTCCGTGTTGACTGCATCGTCTCCATGTATTTCGCCTCGTTCACTTCGAGAAATGACACGTTATCCAAGCTGGTTGACCTGATGGGTTCGAGTAGGACTTCATCCTGGGATACGAGGCAAACACTATCTGATGGATACGAAGTAGGCACTGGCTGACGGATACGAAGTAAGCACTGTCTGATGGATACGATGCTGATACTGGCTGAAGGATACGAAGTCCCTCAATTGCTGGTATGTGTGAAGTCCATCGATACGAGTTCGATGGATACGAAGAAAATCGAGTCGAACCTGGGTACCTCGATGGATCCGGAGCTGATCGATACGAAGCATGATGGATTCGAACTGGGGCTTCGGTGATGGATACGAAATCGCCCAGAGTGATGGATACGAAATCTGGGCTCTTTCCCTCTAATTTGACTCGATCATAACTTGAGTGTATGAGTCCGGATCGACTCGAAATTTGAGGTGCTGATCTCTATGGCCTTTCTTGTCGTGTCCTATCAATTGTAGCTCACTCTGGGCTCGGACAAAATTCAGTGATATCCATGGCGTGCTATCCTTGTTCTCTAGTCGGCTTCTTGATGCCCTGGCCTTGCCAAAAGGCGGGATAACAGAAGTAAGTTTGGTATATTTAATACAGTTTAAGTAAACAATGTAAATAAACATTTTCATTATATATATCATGTGTCAAAACTTATCTTAGCCTTTTAGTTAATTGATTAATTACTGAATATCTGCAGGGTGTAATGCAACGACCTGTATTTTATGTATCGGAGGATCGTAAAATATTTTTATTTTATTCATACAAGGTCGTATGATTCTATAATTTTGGGATATGGCTCTTGGGGGCATTTTACACACTTGTGATTTTTCCCGAATTTCTATGTGACCATTTAACCTTGAAAATTTTATTTGGGCTAAAAATTTTGATAGGAGTCGAACGAGGGTCTCAAACTAGTTCCATTGCTTTCGGATGATGGTTTCCCTTTTCGTAAAGTGGTTATAAAAGAAAACCGGACTTGCGGTTATAAATTTATGGCTATTTTAAGTTTTAAGAACCGGTGGTCAGGATTAGTGTGTAACTAGTGAAGCCCATTAGTTGGTCCATTAGTCTAATTAGAGAATCCCTATAAATAGGAGCTGTAGGATTCAAATAAAAACTTTCCCTCTCATCCTAAATGAGGTTTAAACCCTAATTAGCCCTAGACCCATCCTAATTTCACCTAAAATCATTCAAATTACTCTCAAAATCAAACCAGATTAGAGATTAGCGAATAGATCATCAATTAAAATATAGAGATCATCTAATTGGCTGATTTGCATTGCTTTTATTTGCTATCCAGATTAGATCTACACCCATACTGGTTGAATTTGGTAATAGGTGAGTAGTTTATGCCTCCTCACTATACCATGCATGTTTATATGATAGAATTATAGGATTTAACATGTTTTAATTGATTTTTGATCATAAAATACTTTTCTAACTTTAGTTACGTGTAAAATTATGAATATGATCTAGATTGATTAGTAATCACCATTGCTCATGCTCTCATATTCATGTTGTATGTAGATCTATGTTATAAATTGGCATGTTTAACTTGTTTTAATGGATTGCATGTTTGATTGGATGAAATTACTTGTTATTATATATATGGATGATACGATTTGCTGTTGTTAGCTAGTGTTGTGATTGATAGGAAGTTAGATTGGAGAATTAAGCATAATGGAGGCAAAGATTGTCAGAATTGCATGAAACTTGGAGAGTAGACTCTGGAGTGTAGGAAGAGCTTGGGGTCCAAATCACGAGCTATAATTCTTTAAGTATACATGTCAACACCGACATGAGAGGTCGATACCGATATGTGAGGGTGATTCCATGATGGTGGCGACTTTAAGGAAGGCAATTGTATTGCTAATGGAGGTTGCCTATGGTGTTGGATCGGTGATTGGTTAAGTGCTTAAGGCTATGACAACTTGTTTCTTGGATATGAAGTTGGTGCTTTAAGGAATGCACTTACTCTATGATGACATGTTTTGGGTAGAGAGGTCGGGTTCAAAGCATTTAGGCAAGGAGTACATGAAGCAAGGAAGGAATGGAAGAAGCTTGGTCATAGGGTGGGTAAGTCTAGAGGTTGGCACTAACTAGAGATCAGCATCGACTTCTCAGGTTGACTCTAATTGGGATGGAACTTTTAGGGAATGTTGGTGAGGTTCGGTAGGTCGTGCTGGAGCTTGTGGCATGTTCATATTAGGTTGGATGATGATGTAACAACACAATGAAGGCTATGAATCTTCGATTTGTGACTCATGGTGGGAGTAGGTATCGAAGACTGAAGACTCTGTAACCTTTGGTTGGTGACTCGTGTAGGAAGTAGGTATTGGAGGGGCTCGTATTGGGAATTATGGAGTGAAGAAACATTGTGGGTTCCTGGATAATGGAAACTGGATTGAGCAAGAAGGGCTCGGTGTCCAAGATAGGGCAAAGGAGAGCTCAGATGAAAGTGCTAAGGAACCGTTGATAACTTGAAGTGTTTTTTTATACTCAAAGCAGGGTTATTGTTAGTCGGGATGCTCATAGGTCAATCGAGGGACCTGTATACCCTGGACCTTTGGGTCTAGTGTCCAACTTTGGGCTGCGAGGCGCGTATCCAGCTTTGAGCTGCAAGATCTAAGAATACAACAGAGAACTGGGATTTTCTATTAGTCCTTGGCAGCAAGGAGGTTATACGAGTTATTATATATTCAGGGCATATGAGAAGAGTGGTAGTAGGGATTGTTTGATGGATGCTATGTTTGCTTGGCTACTTTCTCGGTAATCACCTAGGAATATCATTGGGAGTAGGTACAGGAGAGAGGGATATTGTGACATCCTCTATTGTATGTTGTATTGTACCTTTATGATATCATAGAGTAGCATACTATACTGTTATGTACTAACTCTTTGGTTGTAGGGACAAGTCAGATGTGGTTCGTGCAATCTTGTTCCTTACCATATTTACCTATATTGCATTTTGAGATACATTTATCGCTCACACTAGACTGTTGTATGACTTGAGGTTTTATGCTTTGCTTCTTTCTATCTCAGGTACACTTAAATGAGTAGAGAGATGATAGGTCTAGGTGATGCAGCAGCTGTCCGGAGGATGAGCTGGTTGAAGTTATCATATACTACATACATATATAGAGTCTATGCTTTCCACTGAGCAACACTGTGGAGTCATGACAATGCTTGCCTATTTCTGTTTACTATTGTATTTGAGGCAGTTTTTGAGTTTGATTCCATCGTATAAGCTCAACTATTGATATATAACTCTGTGGATGCTATATTGTGATGATGATTTTTTCACATTTTTACTATCTCTTCTATTGCATATGTGATATTATATCTTTTCCTTGCACTGTGAGATATACGACAGGTTTTATGCTGCATTTGCTTATTTAAACTCTAATGATCATCCTACATCGACCGGGCATGACTTTAGCACACCATTTAGTTATTTTTTATGCAGTTGGTATAGGGTGATCGTCACATTTGATATTAGACCTAGGTAATACGATTAACTAGAGTTGATACCGTGATCTAGTAGAGACAGGGTATGTGTTGTCACCTTAGACTGGATCGAGAATATATATGAGAGAGTGCATACTTGTTATAAGATTGGTTTTCAAAACTGTATAGTAGTATAGTATAAGTCGCATGCACATGAGCACTACAGACACAGTTTTCTTTATGACAAACTGATCATTCTTGTTACAAATAAGAATGAGTCAGCATACAAGAAACACTGTGAGGAATTCTGTGTCAGGAGTGGAGGAGGGAGCGGGATCAGGAGCTGCTGCGCCTGATGTCTAAGCCATGTTCAATGCTATGATGGCAAATATGATGAGGAATGCTCCTGGAGTGAGAATAAGTGGAGGTGCTCCAATGCAAGTGCCTAGGGGTTGATTTTGCCAAGCTGAGCAAGGATTACTCTACTCTTGGAAGGGAGTCATTCCAAAGGGCTGAATCAGCCAAAGAAGTGCAAGGTTGGATTGATACTTGTGAGCGCATCTAGAGGGACGTGGAGGTGGAAGATGCTACGAAAAGAAAGTTGGCTTCAAGGCAGCTGCAAGACTGAGCCATGAACTGGTGGAATACCGTTACTATTGCTACTCTGGAGGATCAATTTAGTTGGGACCGGTTCAAGCCAAGATTTGAGGAGAAGTTTACTCCGGCCACTCAAAAGTCGGATTTATTTTGGAAATTTGTTGATCTCAAGTGGGGAGTTTTTGTTTCTGAGTATATGGCTGAATTTGATGCCTTGTCTAAGTATGGGATGTCATTCATCGATACTCCATTAAGAAAGAATAAGAAGTTTGTCATTGTTGGACGACTATCTTGGAGAGAAGTTAGTGGACCATATTAAGGAGACTTTTGAGAAGCTGGTAGAAAGGCACTTTACTGTGAGAGCCTTTACCCTAAGGCTAAGATTGCTATTGTTGTTTCTACTGAAAAGGAGGATCCAAAGCCGTAGTAAGGCGTTGAAGGCAAAAATAAGCGGAATGGGAAGAGGAAGAAGTCCCAAGGAAAAGGTGGTAAGAAGAAGGATAAACGGGAGCCTGTTTTTTATGGATGTAACGAGAAGGGTCATTTGATTAAGGATTGCAAAGTGAGTGATAAGAAGAAGCGCTACAACTGTGACAAGCCTGGGCATTTGAAGAGGAATTTTCTAGAACCAATGAGAGACAAACAGGTTGTGAAGGTGTATGCTTTGGATGTGGCGTATGCTTTGGATGCAGTCCCAACTTCATCGAGTGCTCCCTAGGCGAAGGAGAAAGGGAAAGCAATCGTCATTCAAGGTATGCTTTCTATTGGTGATGTTCCTATTCGAGTTTATTTGATACGGTGCTTCACATTCATTCATATGTAGAGACCTAGTAGATAAATACTATTCCTACCCTTGATCGTAACAAACCCACTTTGAGGCTTGACTAACCTGTGTATGGTTTGTAGCGATTTAGTCATATCGAGGCATCGATGCCTTTTTTCTGTGATTGCTTTGTTTTAAATTTCGTGGGGTTCAAGATTATCTTGGGAATGGACTGGCTAAAGAGGTATGCAGCTGTAGTGGATTGTGAAAGCTGTTAGTGACAATTAGGGATATGGATGGGCGAACGGTGGTGATTAGCTTCCCACTAGAGGATAGGGGTAATGGTTCGCTTTCTATATTCGCTAGGGGTTCCATAGGAGGGGTTGTCATCATTGCCTATCGTTAGAGAGTATCCAAATGTCTTCGAGGAAGTGAATGGGTTGCCACCGCAAGGAGAGATCGAGTTTTGGATAGACTTGGTGAAGGAAGCTAGACCGATAGTTATGCCTTTGAGGCTTATGGCACCGAGAGAACAAAAGGAATTGGAAGTGCAAGTGAATGACCTATTGAGGAAGAGGTTCATTCGAAGAAGCATATACGACTGGGGCGCACCTGTTGTATTCGCAACTAAGGCAGATGGCTCTTTGAGGTTGTGTGTGGATTATTGTGAGCTCAATAAAGTGATGAAGAAAAACAAGTACTTTCGTTTATAGATGACTCATTTGATCGGTTGCACGGTGCGAAGGTGTTATCTCAAATGTATTTGGCAATGGGATTTCACCTGCTTAGAGTAGTGAAGGAGAGTGTGTCTATTATTGCATTTCTTACACCGTCGGTTTCTATGAGTGGTTGGTGATGCCATTTGGATTTACTGACACTCCGGCATATTTGTGGATCTCATTAATCAAGTTTTCGAAGACCAGTTGAATAAATTCGTGCTTATGTTCGTGGATGATATTCTTATCTACTCCAGAACTGAAGAGGAATACAAGACGCACTTGAGTATTATGCTAGAGATATTGAGGAAGCACAAGTTAAGAGCGAAGTTCTTAAATTTTCACTTTTGGAGAGAAGAAGTGAGATTCTTGGGCCATTTCATTTCGGGACAAGGTATATCAGTGGATCCTACAAAGGTGACAGCAGTCCAAGATTGGAATCATCCCAAGAATGCTACGGTGTGAGGAGTTTCCTAGGATTGATGGGATATTACAAACACTTCATAAAGGACTTCTCAAAGATAGCGGCACTATTGACCAATTTGATGAAGAAGAATCAGACCTTTGTATGGGATGTAAAGTGTGAGCATGCATTTGTGATTCTAAACGAGAGGTTGATGAGTGCACCGGTGTTGGTTATTCCAAGTGGGAATGTAGAATTGACGGTATACACAAATGCCTATGGCACCGGATTGGGAGCAGTTTTGATGCATAAAGGAAAAGTTGTTGCTTATGCTAGTTGACAACTAAAGCTGCATGAAATGAATTACCCAACTCATGATTTGGAGTTGGCAGCAATTGTTTTTGGTTTGAAGGTATGGAAGCATTATCTATTGGGGGAGAGGTTTGAGCTGTTTACGGATCACAAATCCTACCATTTCTCTCAGAAGGATCTCAACCTTCGACGGCAACGGTGGTTGAAGTTCTTGGTCTCTTATGATTTTAGTATTTCCTATACCCCGAGAAAAGGGAATGCAGTCACTAATGCATTGAGTGGAAGTCATGTTTGGTTAGGAGCAATGTCCTTAGAATGGAAGCAAATGGAGTAGATTACTGGATTTGATTTCAGGTCTCATTGCGAGCTATAACCTGAAATGTTGACTTGCTTATTGATTAGACCTACTCTAATTGAAAGGATCGATACTAGCCAAAAGCAAGATATTTTAGCTAGCAGAGATCATAGCAAAGGTAGAAGGAGTGGAGTCTGAAGATATGAAGCAATATGAGCTCGATCGAGAAGGTTGGCTTCGTAAGGATGGAAGATTATTTGTTCCCAGTATCGATGGATTGCGAGATGAAGTGCTAAGAGAGTGTCATCGTTCAAGATTGATTATTCATCCTAGTGGTAATAAGATGTACCGAGACATGAAGCGAACCTACTACTGGGAAGGTATGAAGAAGGATGTTGGGGCATTCATCTCGAAGTGTATGAACCGTAGTATGGTAAAAGCAGAGCAGAAGAAACCGAGTGGACTATTGCAACTGCTAGATATTCCTGAGTGGAAGTGGGAATAAGTATCGATGGATTGCCGAGAAATCGATCAGGATACGATGGCATTTGGGTCATAGTAGATCGGTTGACCAAGAGTGCTAGATTTATACCCGTCAAGTCAAGTAAAATGGCATCCAAGCTGGCGGAGTTGTACTTAAAGTGGATAGTATGATTTCACTCGTAAACAGATAGGCAGACCGAGAGATTAATTCGTATACTAGAAGATCTTTTGCGGAAATGCATTATAGACACTTTGGTGGATCATGAGATGACCATTTGCATTTGGTGGAGTTTGCATACAACAATAGTTATCATTCGAGTATTGGTATGACTCCATACGAAGCATTGTATGGAAGACCATGTTGCACTCCTTCATGCTGGTGGGAAGCGAGTGAGAAATCAATACTTGGGCCAGATTAGGTAAGATAAATGTCGAAGAAGATTGAGATCATTCGGCAACGAATGAAAGCTGTTCAAGATCGGTAGAAAAGCTATGCTGACAAGAGACGAAGTGATTTAGAGTTTTTGGTCGGAGATATGGTGTTTGTGAAAATTTCTCCTCTAAAGAATGTGGTTCAATTCGGAAGGAAGGGGAAGTTGGCACTAAGATTTGTAGGACCTTTTCCTTTACTCGAGAGAATTGGAAGGCTAGCATATAAGGTCGACTTACATCAGAAGATGACGGGCGTGCACAATGTCCTTCATGCCTCTTATCTATGAAAGTTTATGCATGACTCAGGCATGATGATTACACCGGATCAGCTAGAAGATGTTGAGGTAGAACCAGAAGTTTCTAAATCTAGTAGAAACATCTTAGGAGAAAGACGGTGAAGCTAGTAAATGTACAATGGAGTGAAAGTAATGACAATTGTACATAGAAAATGGAGGAGAGCATAAGGACTACGTGTCCGGAGCTCTTTGAATGGTAAGATCCACTGTTTGTCTTATCTACTTTCGCCATTGTATGTTATATTTGATAAGTTAGTATTCTGAATGCTAGGATATGTCACCTATACTATTGGTCGCATGGCTTCATGTCTGATCTATTTGATGATTGCTTATAATTGGTGAGCGTGCAGGATAACTACGGTTGCCTAGAATTTGGCTTGTTTGGGGATTTTGGGGGAGAAATTTTTAAAGGGGGAAAATGTAATGACCCGTATTTTACGCATCGGAGGATCGTAAAATATTTTTATTTTATTCGTATGTGGTGATATGGTTCTATAATTTCAGGGTATGACTTTTATGGACATTTTACACACTTGTGATTTTTCCTGAATTTCTATGTGACAGTTTTGACACTGAAAACCTAGTTTGGGCTATAACTTTTGATAAAAGTCGAATTAGGGTCTTAGACTAGTTTCACTGCTTTGGAATGATGGTTTTCCTTTCCGTAGAGTGGTCATAATAGAAAAATGGACTTACGGTTATAAAGTTATGACTATTTAAAATTTTAAGAAATCCAGGCCAGGATTAGTATGTAATTAGTGAATCCCATTAGTTGGCCCATTAGTCTAATTAGAGAATCCCTATCAATAGGGGTTGTATGAGTCAAATGAAAATTTTCACTCTCATTCTAAATCAGTCTAAACCCTAATTAGCTTTAGATCATCCTAATTTCACCTAAATCCATTCAAATTACTCTTTAATCAAATTGGATTAGAGATTAGCAAACAGATCATCAATTAGAAGATATAGATCATCCATTGACCAATTTGCATTGGTTTGATTTTCTATTCTGATTAGATCTACACCAATATTAGTTGAATTTGGTAATTGGTGAAAGGTTTATGCCTCCTCACTATACTATGCATGTTTATATGATAGAATTATAGGATATAACATGTTTAAATTAAATTTTGGCCATGAAATCCTTTTCTAACTTTAATTACATGTTAAATTATGAATATGATCTAGATTTATTATTAATCACCATAGCTTATGCTCTCATATTCATGTTACATGTAGATCTATGTTATAAATTGGCACGTTTATTTTGTTTTGATGGATTGCATGTTTGATTGGATCAACTTACCTGTTATTCTATATTTGGATGATTTAATTTGATGTCGTTTGCTAGTGTTGTGATTGCATTGGAAGTTAGGTTGAAGAATTGAGCATAACGGAGGCAAAGATGGTCAGAATTAGACAAAACTTGAAGGGCAGGCTTTGGAGTGTAGGAAGAGCTCGGGGTCCACATCACAAGCTCTACTTCTTTAAGTACACATGTTGGCGCCGACATGAGAGGTCGGCATATGAGGGTGAGTCCGTAATGGTGGCGACTTTGGGGAGGGTAATGGTATTGCTAGTGGAGGTTACCTATGGTGTTGGATCGGTGATTAGTTAAGTGTTTGAGGCTATGATGACTTGTATCTAGAATATGAAGTTGGTTGCTTTGAGGAATGTTCTTGCTCTATGATGACATGTTTTGGTAGAGAGGTCAAGGTCAAGGTCAAAGCATTTAGGCATGGAGTACTAGAAGCAAGGAAGGAATGGAAGGAAGCTTGGTCATAGGGTGGCTAAGTGTAGAGGTCGGCACTGACTTCTAATGTTGACTCCAATTGGGATAGAACTTCTGGTAAATGATGTTTAAGTTCTGTAGGTCATGCTGCGGCTTGTGGCTTGTTCGTATTAGGTTGGATGATGATGTAACAACCTGATGAAGGCTATGAATCTTCGATTTATGACTCATGGTGGGAGTAGGTGTCGAAGATTGAAGACTCTGTAACCTTTGGTTGGTGACTCATGTACGGAGTAAGTACCGAAGGGGCTAGTACTGGGAGCTATGGAGTGGAGGAACATGGTGGATTCCTAGATAATGGAAACTGGATTGAGAAAGAAGAGCTCGGTGTCCAAGATAAAGCAAAGGAGGGCTTAGATGAAAGTGCCAAGGAATCGTTGATAACTCGGAGTGTTTTCTGTTGTACTCGAAGCAGGGGTACTACTAGTGGGGACGCTCAAGGATCAATCGAGGGACCTGTATACCATGGACCTTAGGGTCTAGTGTCCAACACTGTGGTGGGAGACATGTATCCAGCTTTGGCTACGAGATACAAGAGTACAACGGAGCACTGGGATTTTCCATTAGTCCCAAGCAACAAGGAGGTCATACGAGCTATCATATATGCATAGCATAGGGGAAGAGTGATAGTAAGGATTGTTTGATGAATGCTATGTTTGCTTGGTTACTTTCTAGGCTATCACTCAGGAATATCATTGGGAGCAGGTACAGGAGATGGGGACATTGGGACATTTTCACTATAACAACACGCACCCAAGTGGGCCTGAATTTTCGCTAAATTGAAAAGCCAAGTGCACCAAAATATGGATCGTTAGTTTGGTATCCAATAATTAAAACAAAAGAATTCTTATAAGGGCTCTAATGAAATAACTTGAAGCGGAATAATTTAATATATAATAGATCACATAAGTATTGATCTAAGGTTTGACACTTCCAAAATCAAGTGTCCTTGTCAGCACCGAACATGCCCAAACACCAGCACATGTCCTTCAAACAATCATGTAGGTCGTAATGAGGGAGGGTTAGAACAACGTTCTGGTGACTGGTAAATTATACATCTTATAAATAAAGCTAGCTTATGCCGATTGTACACTATTACATGTTATGTTTGATTTTATCATTCGTCGTTACGACTCCATCTCTGTGTACAACCCATTTCCATCCACATCCCGTGTATATATATATGTATGTATGTATGTATGTATGTATGTATATGTATGTATGTATATCCCATGGTCCCCTAATGGACCTAGATACTATCCCTTGGTATCTCTCATTTAGCACCTCATTAGGATTCAATGCCTCGTTGTATCACGATCTCATCATTGTATATCTTGAGGAAATCCTCTAGTGCACACCGACGACCTTTCCACTATAAGGCCCTGCCCTATCAACAAAACTAACAAACAACTATGGCATTGCATTACCCAATTGAATCAACCCTGGTAGCGGCGATGATCAATTAGGTGTATCCATTTTCTTCCCGTTGACCGCAAGGAACCGATGGCAGACCCTGGACCTACAGAACCCCTACTCCTTGACTTTTAACTTGGTACCGCACAATGTTTCATAGTGTTTGATCCTCACCATCGTCCATTTAGATTGCCTAATGCAATTAAGATAATACCCTCCTCTAACAAATTTTAAGCAAATCTACTAACTATGCGAGTCCAGCCTCGACATCCGCAAACGGACTGCCCAAAGGCCTGCATTTACGGAGCTTTTGTTTCAAACACAATCTTAACCTGAGGGTATCCCTTCTCTATATGCAAGCGTATACTCTCCATCCTGTGGTTGAATATGCTTTCGCACTTCAACCTACTCTAATGACTCTTAATGTCATTTTCTCTCTATAATTTATATACTAAATTATAACTATCCACGCCTATCATAAACACATATCCGAATCTACATATATACATATTTCATATTCATGTATATTCATTCTTCTTACATTTTCTTTACTGCCTCTACATCTTTTATATTCGACCTTACGTCTTTATTTTATTATGCGTTTATCTTTCACTTTAACAAATTCATTTATCGCTTCTCATCTATTAGTTATCCATATAGTTGCTACTACATTCAATATTCTCTACTTTGATTTCTATTCCACTTTATCAGCTATTCCTTTTATTCTTGCCTATAACTCCACACTTCCTGTTCCATTACTTCCCATTTTATTAACATTTTTATTTCATTCTCATCTCAATATTCCACTCTTAGGATTTTCTACATTTTAATAGATTGGAATTAAACTTTATCAATTAATTATTACACAATAAATTTCCATATTTTTATCTAAAAGAGGTGGTTTGTGCGATGTTTGTAATTACAAGAAATTCTCTTTTTATTTATTGAAATAGACAGTACAAAATAGGGTGATCATCTCTATTTTGTACATCTCTTTCTTTCGAAGCATGTATTTATTCCTTATCACTTAAAACATTACACTTCTATTAAATTTGGACTTGATAATGTATGGGAGTCTACTTGCAGCAACATAACTTCCAATAAACTAAAATATCTCTAAAATCCCAAAATCAAATAACTTAATTTTCAAATTTTTATTCATCAACATCGAATAACTAAGAAATTCTAATCAATACGTTGTTAAGATACTATAAAATTCATGTCCATCGCATAAAATAAAATTCTAATCATTACGCTTTATTAAATTAATATCTGACATAGAAACTAATAATCTTTACACAACTTTAATCAATTACATATAAAATTGCAAACTTCTTCATCACAGGGAATATTCAATTTTAACAATAAAATTCATAAGTAATATTAAATTAAATCATTTTATATAATGGGGATTAAATTGCAATTTAATTTAACTTATTAGGCATGTTGTAATATTTTTCCAATGATATAATCTAGTATTATATAAAAAATATAATATTCCCACTCACTTTGCTTTAGCGTTCCCAAATCTCCATATCTAATCCTGATCTAAACCCCGTAATCTATATTCTCCATTTTGACTCCGTAGTCAGATTTACAAATAATATTTATACAGATCTATTAGAAATAGGATTATATAAAAGAGGTTTTAGATTTAAATTTATTAATTAGAACTAGATCTAAAAGTTTACCTTTGATTTAGCAACCTAATTTGAACCTATTTCCTATCCTCTGTTCTTCTCTATTCTTCTCCAAAGTGCATCCATGTAATCTAGATCTATTTGTGTGTGTTCAAAAATTTTGAAGGAGAAAAAAATGGCAAAGCTTTCGCGCTCATTAGAAAAATAATGAGTTGGAAGTGAAGCCCAAGTCCTAATTTATAGAGGTTCAAATCAGTGCCAATTGTTAGATTAAACTCTTTCAAATAAGGGCCATTAAGGCCGAACTTTATAGCAGCCTTCAAAAGAAGATGGTGACCGCCTAACCCTCATAGTCGATCACTCATGGTTGACCTGGGCTTGGTCGCGGTCGACCTATGCTCTTTTGAAATGAGTAATTTCAAAAGTTGCTTGATTACGTTGCTTTGTTTCCTCTCTTGATTGATTACCATAATCCTATTCCTTAATTTAATTACTTAATGGTCAAGTCACCATTAACTTTAACATTTTTTAATCAGCATTAAATAATCATTAATTATTTCCTTAATTACATGTGTATTTATTTCCAAATCCAAGAATTTAAACGTTAATAACCTTTACGTTTGAACTCCGTTCAGAAAAGTTTATAAATGAAATTTGATCAGAAAATCACCATGAACACAATGATACAAGTTTCATAGCCAAATTCTGACATTTGCAAAAATTCCACTTTTTTCTATTCATTAATTAATTTCTTTTAATTTAATTAAAGTAAAAATGCGGGGTGTTACATTCTCCCCTCCTTAGAAGGATTTCGTCCCTGAAATTTTGTAAGGGTTCGATCGTGTAAACCATCGCACATCCATTCTGCATTAACAATAAATTTGTGTACAACCAATTTTTGTAACAATCCGTGTACACGTGAATAGTGTATCACAATACATATAATATGCATGTGCAATAGTTTCTAATTGGCGACTCCTATATGAATGCTTTCTTTTAAACCAATTTTGAAAATATGATGTAAACATTCTAAATATACTGGATGTTCTACATGAATGCAACTTTTGAAAAATCAAAAATTGTTTTTTCACCCAAATTTTCCTACACTTGTGTAATTAGAAGCATTGGTCAACCAATTTTTCATCCAATTTCTTACCACCTAAATTCCTAACACACCATTGCTAAATTTAGAAAAATACTGTTTTCTAAATCTATTTTCTTATGGTTGGAAAGGGTCTAGATGGAGAATTCCATATTTCCACCCTTCTTGTGCCCTTCCTCCACTGTACCTTGGGACCTACTCCTTTGCCCCAATCCTTTTTCTTGCCTTCCCAATTACAGTTTTCATAAGTAACTTTTATTTTTAAAGTTCAAAAACATTTATGTTTCAAAAACCATCTGTTTGGACTTCTACTCATCAACAAGGGATCCTAGGAAAACCTTCCATAAATAAAACAACTTCCTTGTCGCTCCCGGTATCCATTTTACTACAAATACAGCCATGTAGTAAAATATACACTAATCAACTTACTGACTATTTCCGAATATTAGCATGCAGTATTTCAAAATTTCTAAAACTCAAAATCTTTAACTTTTAAAATCTTTCCAAAGATACATGTATATTTTTTAAAGGTCATATTATTTATAATGAAAACTTTTTATAAATAAATTTTTTACATATAATTTTTCTTTTTCAAAGTATATGCATGATTACATTTTATAAATAATTTCCGCATTTCTAAAATCAGGGTTTAGCCAACCATCCATCGTTTATAACAAACTTCACTTAATTGCAGGTTAAATTTCTAAGTTCTCAAAAACTTTTCTTTCTTATTAATATCAACCAGAAAACATGTTAAATTTTAAATTTTAGTCTTCGAGGAACAGGAACATTGACCTGTGGCTTACCTTACCATACACTTATCCTCCAAGTCCAACTACTGATATTTATCTTTCGAAAAATTTCTATTCTTTTCGGAACCTACATTTTCCATTTTACTTTTATTTAGTAGCTAGTTAAATAAATTCTTTTAATTTATTACTTAACTTCCCATTTCAACTATTTTCTTTTCCCTCGCATTAGTTAAGTGACTTTCAGAAGTTTCCTTATTTTTATTGTTTTCTCAAATCATAGCGGTCCACATAGAAAACACATAAAAAGGAACATTTCCATAAACGTATGCAGTTTCCATAGTAACAACTAATGCTTACAACCTATAAAAAGAAAACATCCTGGAATAAAACACAACACTACCACCTACTACCACTATAGATTAAAATTGACCTTCCTAACAGATCGTCCTTCTGCATTCTTCATGTCTTACTCATTTCTCTATTACTTTCGATGTATAAGGTTTATTCACCCTTTCCATTACAATATTCAATTGTGGAATAATTATGCATCTCTTCGCTGCAATGGATAAGAAAGACAGTCTATGCAATCTTTAACAACTTAATGGCAACTAGGCTTGGGGAAATAACCTTTCCAATTTCTTTCTTGCTCCCCTAACTTGAGTCTATCAATATCCTCCATGAGTATTTGCCACCTCATCATCCTTTGCTACCATCTTATTTTAATCCAAATTCCTTGATGGTATTCTCAGATCTTGCACTCATGTCTAACAAGGTATTCCAAGATTCTTAGAATAATCCTTTAACTCTACAGGGTTCCTTATTACTTCTCCACGAGTAATCATTTCTATCCTCTTCATAGCCTTATCCTTTACCCCATCTTTCATAGCTAATTCCTACCAACTCCATATTTAAAATCTTGGTTTGGTCTTTACATTTTTTTTTCAAAAATTAGAAACTTCAAATTTTTTGAAATACTCAATCTTGAACCTTTGTCTTTAAAAAGTACAATTTAGAAACCTTTTATTAAATTCAAAATTACTTGGTATTTCAGCCATTTAAAAACTATAATTTACATTTTTTGAATTTAATTTATTCATTTACCTAAGAGAGAAGGTTAACAAAACTTAATTAAAAGTTGCTTCTTCCTTTTTTTCAAATTAACCTTTTCTTAAGATCTTTTTAAATTTTTACTTCTTAAAATTTGGGATTTTCAATCAAACTATTTACTAAGTTTTTCTTTCAAAAACTTATTCATTACACCAAACCATTCTTTTCTAAAAATGCACTTTATAGTTTTTCTATACATTTTTAAATAGTAAACATGGAGTAGATAAGAACAACTCTCACTTCCAATCTTTAGTGGTTTCTCTAATACCATATTGGGGGACTTCTATAAGATACTTGCAATAAGTATGTGCAACAATGGAAAATGTCTATTTTTTCCTTTGTTATGCATTTAATTCCTTGTGTTACTACAAATTTAATTACTTAACTTAACTTCTTTTCACGATCTCCTACAAAAGTTCTAATTACTACACTTTTTATTATACCGAGTGATCCTATATTTAACGCATTAACACTACTTTCCCCTTTCAAAAGGAATTGTTAACGCTAAAATTTTCTATCAACCACTTAAAGGATAATTCGTGCTTTGTGTTAAATTACAAGGATTATATTCATTTCTTTATTTAAATAGACAGTACAAAATACAGAATTTTCCATATTTTGTACATTTCTTTCTTTACATTTACATTCCTTATTATTTCAAACAAAACACCTTTATTTGTAACTTAATTGATTCATAGAAACTTATATTGTTATCCTTTTTCATTCCAACGAATTAAAGTATGTCAAATCTCAACCCAATCGCAGTAAATTAAATATATTTCTATTTATATTTCATAACTAATTTTTATTATTAACAAATTCAAAAAATTTCTACTATTCAACTCTTTACCAAAATTGCACCAATTCCAATTGTTTTAGGGTTCTAAATTTCCTTTTCTATACCATTTACCAAATTCCAAACTCATACCACTTCTTATTGTCTACCTATCAAATTTTATTTTACAACTTCGAAATTTTCATTCTAGAAAACCCACGAGCTATATTACTCTACTATTTTCTTTTAAAAGAAATAGCTTTCTACAAAACTTCCTTCATTGAAATTTCTAGATTTTAATAAATGAATGTATATTAGGGCTTTATATTTACACTTCTCCTTCTTTACAAATAACTTAGCGAGTACGCTCTATAATTTTTTTATAAATGTATTGCTTTTGTAAAACCATTTTGTGGAAACTTTTTGGTTTAACTAAACACACACACACATACACACACATTTCTAACAAAATTTTCGTTATGTAAATATTTTTCCAAAATCCAATATGTTAATCATTTTCATTAAAAAACCCTTTTTAAGTATACAATATATACTTTTTCACAATTCTTTAAAAACTTCTTATTATTGGGTTGCGCTCAAAGCGGATTTCTAACTGTTTATTTAAGAACATCTTTCCTTCAATTTACTAAGCTGTTTCCTTTCTTAATATTAAAAATCCAATTATCTATTAGGAACTTCCACAATTTATAACATATGGATTCTTATTTTCCTTTTATCTAGATCAATTTTACATCATCAGTCGACAATCATATGAGGATTTATAATTATTGGGCTACCAAGGAATAACTAGGGAGGCATGTACCATCCATCTTCAGGGATTTTATATATGTAACTATTCTATAGTTGGAATTATTAGGATTTAACGTATATTATATTTATATTTATAGGCAATATACAAATACCTTCACTCGACGTTTCCTAAACTTTTCAGGATTTACTAACCTAAGCTCTGATACCAAATGTAACAACCTGCACCCTAGTGGGCCTGTATTTTCACTAAATTAAAAATCCAAGTCCACTAAAGTACGGATCATTGGTTTGGTATCTAGCAATTAAAATAAAAGAATGCATATCAGAGCACTAACGAAATAACTTGCAGTGGAATAATTTAAAATATAATAGATCACATAAGTATCGACCAAGGTTTGATACTTCCAAAATTTAGTGTCCTTGTCAGCACCGAACATGCCTAAACACTAGTACCTGTCCTTCAATCTATCCTGTGAGTTGTAATTATAAGGGGTTCGGAATAACATTCTGGTGACTGGTAAATTATACATCTTATACATAAAGCTAGCTTATGTCGACTATTCACTATTACATATTAAGTTTGATTATATCATTTGTCGTTACGACTCCATCTCTGCGTACAAACCATTGCCATCTACATCCAATATATATATATATATATCCTATGGTCCTCTGATGGACCCAGGTACTATCCCCTAGTATCTTCATTCAACACCTCATTAGGATTCAATGCCTCATCGTATTAAGATCTCATCATCGTATATCTTGAGGAAATCCTCTAGTATGCACTGACGACTTTTCCTCCATAAGGCCATGTTCTCTTTGGGGACATTCTATTTTGTCTACTTCCTATTGTGTGGACTCAGCGCCACAAACCACCACATCCATGTTTTGAAGGAATCTTGTTATGGGTTAACTAGCCCTACCCTATCAATCAAACTAACAAACAACTGTGGCGTTGCATTACCCAATTGAATTAATCCTAGTAGGCAGCGATGATCAATTAGGTGTAACCCTATCCTTCCCGTTGATCACGAGGGACCGTTGACAGACCTTGGATGTATGCAATCCCTACCCCTTGACTTTTAACCTAGTACCACACAATGTTGCATAGTGTTTGATCCTCACCACCGTTCATTTGGATTACCTAATGCAATCAAGGCAATACCCTCCTCTAACAAATTTGAAGCATACCTACTTTGACTGTGCGAGTCCAGCCTCGACATCAGCCCAACAGACTGCCTAATGGCCTATGTTTACGGAGCTTCTGTTTCAAGCACTGTCCTAACTTGAGGGTATCCCTTCTCTATACACAAGCGAATACTCTCCACAAGTCCTATGGTTGAATATGCTTTCACACTCCAACCTACTCTAATGACTCTTAATGTCATTTTATTTCTATAATTTATATACTAAATTATAACTATTCACGCCCTTCATAAAAGCATATCTGAGGCTACATATATACATTCATATTCATGTATATTCATTCTTCTTACTTTTTTTTACTGCCTCTACATCTTTTATATTTGATCTTACCTCTTCATTTTATTATGCACTTATCTTTCACTTTAACAAATTTGTTTACAGCTTCTTATCTATTAGTTATCTATATCATTTCTACTACATTCATTAGTTTGAACTTTGATTTCAATTCCACTTTATCTTTTATTCTTGCCTATAACTCCACACTTCTTGTTCCATTACTTGCCATTTTATTAACCTTTTTTCATTCTTATCTTATATTCCACTCTTGGGATTCATTACATTTTAATATATTGGAATTAAACTTTATCAATTAATTGTTATAGTAAATTTCCATATCTTATCCAAAAGAGATGGTTTGTGCAGTGTTTATAATTATAAGAAATTCTCATTTTTGTTTATTGAAATAGACAGTATAAAATAGACAATCATTCCTATTTTTTACATCTCTTTCTTTTATAAGCATGTATTTATTCCTTGTCACTTCAAACATCACACTTTTATTAAAGTTTGACTTGATAATTTATAGGAATCTACTTGCAACAATATAAATTCCAATAAAAAATATCTCTAAAATCCTAAAATCAGATAACTTCATCTTCAAATTTTTATTCATCAATGCCAAATAAATAAGAAATTCTAATCAATACGTTGTTTATTAAGAAACTATGAAATTCATGTCCGTTACATGAAATAAAATTCTAATCATTGTGCTTTATTAAATTCATATCCAACGTATAAACTAATAATTCTAATCATTACACAACTTTAATCAATTGCATATAAAACTGCAAACTTGTTCTTAACAGGGAAGTATTCGATTTTAACAATAAAATTCATAGACAATACTAAATTAATCATTTCATATAATGGGGATTAACTTTTAATTTAATTTAACTTATCGAGCATGTTGGAATTGTTTTGCAACAATATAATCTAGTATTATGTAAAAATATATAATACTCCTACTCACTTTGCTTTAGCATTCCCAAATCTCTAGATCTAATCCAGATCTAAACCCTATTATATATATTCTCCATTTTGACTCCCAATCCGGATTTACAGATAACATTTATACTGATCTATTAGAAATAGGATAAAAGAAAAGAGGTTTTAAATTTAGATTTATTAATTAACCAGATTAAAAGTTTACCTTTGATGTAGCAACCTAATTTGAAACTATTTCGGATCCTCCGTTCTTCTCTATTCTTCTCCAAAGTGCATCCGCGTAACCTAGATCTATTTCCATGTGTTCAGAAATTTTGGAGAAGAAAGGAAAATGGCAGAGCTTCCGTGCTCATTAGAAAAATAATGAGTTGGAAACGAAGCACTAGGCCCTAATTTATAGAAGTTCAAATCAGTGTCAAGCGTTGGATTAAATCCTTTCAAATCTGGGCCATTAAGGCCGAACTTTACTGCCGCCTTCAAAAGAAGATGGGTTGGCCACCTAAACCTCATGATCGACTGCTCATGGTCGACCTGGGCTTGGTCGCAGTCGACCTGTGCTCTTTTGGAACAAATAAATTTGAACGTTGCTGATTACATTGCTTTGTTTCCTCTCTTGATAGATTACCGTTATCCTATTCCTTAATTTAATTACTTAACGGTTTAATCACTGTTAACTTTAACACTTTTTAATTAGTGTTAAATAATCATTAATTATTTCCTTAAGTACACATGTATTTATTTCCAACTCCAAAAATTTAAACATCGATAACCTTTTTGTTTAAACTACGATCGGAAAAGTTTACATATGAAAACTGATTAGAAAATCGCTACGAACATAATGGTGCAAGTTTCGTAGCCCAATTCTAACATGTGCAAAAATTCCATTTTTCACTGTTTACTGCTTATTAATTAATTTTTTTATATTTAATTAATATAAAATCGTGGGGTATTACATCCACTATTGTATGTTATATTGTACCTTATGATATCATAGAGTAGCATATTATACCGTTATGTGCTAACTCTTTGGTTGCAGGGAGAGGTCAGGTATAGTTCATGTACTCTTGTTCCTTACCATATTTACTTTTATAGCATTTTGAGATACATTTATTGCTCACACTTGACTGTTGTTTGACTCGAGTTTTTATGGTTTGCTTCTTATTATCTCGGGTACTCTTAAATGAGTAGTGTAGATAACAAGTCTAGGTGACGCAGTAGCTATACGGAGGACGAGCTAGATGGAGCTATCATGTAATATATACATATATGGAGTCTGCAATTATTCCACTGAGCAACACTGTGGAGCCGTGATAGTGCTTGCATATTTTTGTTTACTATTGTATTTGAGACAGTTGTTGAGTTTGATTCCATTATATATACTCAACTATTGATGTATAACTTTATGGATACTATACTCTGATGATGATTTTTTTACAGTGTTATTTCTCTCTCTTTTTTTATATGTGTGATGTTATATTTTTTCCATATGCTGTGAGATATACGACAGGTTTTATGCTGCATTTGTTTATTTAAACTCTGATGATCAACCCATATCGATCGGGCATGACTGTAGCACACCATTTAGTTATTATTTATGCTGGTGGTATAGGGTGATTGTCACATGTAACAATTATGCATTTTATGTCTAATTTTATTTAAAGAAACTTTAGAACTATATACCTGGGTTTTATCTCAAATCATTTAAAAAATAATATATTCATGTACCTTTTGTATATTAAATCATACATTCGAGATTTAAGAAAAATCATTTTTAAAGCGGTATCAAATACTTTGTATAATAGTACTAAATATCATGATCTCAATTTATAAACCAATTTCCTAAATATTGTCTTTAGATATCCATAGAAAATATACATGTAGATCGAGTAACACCGAAGGGATACCAAGCAAATAGGTCCTACCAAGTTGTATAATACATCTCATTACTAAAAAGGCTAATACTCAAGAGAAGTGCTTACCAACCGATTGCATCTCTCGCCCATTTTTAGTCACTTTCAAGCTACTCGAACTAACTAACATAAAAATACTTTATTCCCGAATTGACTTACTAATTTCGATAGCAACCTCAAACTTGAACAAATCTTAAAAATCTTTTAAAATATTAGTATTTACAAATGCTTTCGAAAAATACTGTTATTATTTTCTCCAAAATCTTGGAAATCATTTCCAAAGAGGATTTGAATTCTCAAAATATTAGTTTTTGTTTATAAACCATATTTATACAAACCATACTTAGGAAACTTATACTAAACTTCTTTTATTAGAATAAACTTCTAGTCCAACATTATCACCAAACGCCTTATAGTCAATCTGTGAAACTCATTTCACAAGGTACTCATTTAAATGCACAAATTAATTACCATCTACCCAACCCATGCAGTAAAAAGATAAAACCATTCATAAAATGGATGGGCACAAAATAGTAATCAACAAATAATAATTAATGCTCAGAAGTAACCAGGCATGACAAAACAAATGTAATGACCCGAAATTTTTAACGTTTTGAATGAGAATATTTAATTTATTCAAAATACAGATTTAGTTCAGATTTAATAAATAATAAGAAAATAAACTTTTATTAACGACTCAATTTTAATTGACATATTTAATTTAATTTATTTTATTTTTCTATAATTTTTTATTTGGAAATTATTTGATTTGTCGTTTGACGATTTTTCGGCAAACAATGAACCAGTGTATATTATTATTGTTTTGAGATCGTATCGTGTTTTTGTGAGCGATCTTATTTTTATTTTTTTGCTCGCGGTTCGTACACGAATAAACATCTATGCGACGATATGTGATAAATTTCAATATAAACCAAATTACTTTGCTTATTCAACACGTTTTCTTTTTGTTGCCTTAATTACTGTTTTATTCACTTTTCTTGGAAAACCAAAAAACAAAAAAAATCCATCTCCTTCAAAAATTAAAATCTAAAAAACCACTTAACCAAAAATCTTAAAACAAGAATCTTTGGACTTGTTGAGTCTAGATTTACAAATCTAAGTGCTTATTGGAGGTTGCAGTCAGGTTTGAGGTGATAAGCATGAGGGATGGAGGACTAGGGTTTTGGTTCATGCTTGATTTAAAGGGTATTAGAGCAAGGCGACTTAGATTTGGGTTTGTAGGAGGAAATGGCACCTCGTGGCTGAAATTGGTGAGGTGCGATGCTTAGGAGTGGAATTCATCATTTGTGGTCGAGGGAGACCATGCCCGGGTTTGAAATCAAGGTGGTTGTTCGGGTGTGGAGTAAGGGGGTGGATCGAATTGTGATATGGAGTAGAATGCATTTGTTGGTTCATCGAATAGTTGCTTGTGGAGGAAGAGATTTGGAAAATTACACACGACTTGATAGGTGTTATCCCGCCTTTTGGCAAGGCCGTGACACAAGGAATTGACTAGTAAACCAATGACGATCCATCCCAGAGATCGGTTATACACAGGCTCACTATGGATATCGACGAATTTTGTCCGAGTTCGGATCGAGCTCAAATTAATACAACATGACAAGCTAAGCTATGAGAGTCAACATTCAAAATCTCAAGTCAATCCGAGTTCGTATGCTCAAGTTACAACCGATGCAAAATTGATTAAAAAACAACCTTCTTCGACTCGCTCCGTGCGCATCCCTCAGAAGAGCCTACTTCGATTCGCTCCGCTTCGAGCCACGCTTCGACTCGTTTTGCCTCGAGCCATACTTCGACTTGCTTCGCTTCGCGTCCATCAGATAGCTTATGTTCGACTCCATCGAGTTCGACTCCATTGGCAAAGCCATTGTTCGAATCGATCGAACAATGACCACTTCGTGTCCATCACGGAGCCTTTGTTCGAATCCCTCAGGACGCTCCACTTTGACTCGCTCAATCAATGCACACTTCGACTCGCTCAATTTGTGCACATTTCGACTCGCTCAATCAAGGCACACTTCGACTCGCTCAAAACAGCATCAAAGGCAGAGTGATCCAAAGATTCAAGCGCCACATCACCGAGTTGAACGAAAGCGAGTCGAACAGAGCGAGTCGAATGAAACGGCCAACTGAGAATCTCATTTCGTATCGATCATATCTCCTAATCTACAAGTCCAAATGCTATGAAATTTTCACAGAAGACTACGTGCATGCTAGGGAATGTCCATGCCAAATTTCGACTCCATTGGATGAAATCTTGATCGATACGAAATCCGTTTGTATCGATCACGGATCGGACCGAAACTTCACGGGCTTAGGCGCGCGGTCCTGGTCACGTGCCAAAGAGGGTCTCCCGAGATCTGAGCGAAATACCAGCCTCCTACACCTATAAATAGACCCCCAAAGCCAATAGAAAAGGGGTTCTTCTTCCTCTTTGAGATCTCCAACGCCCAGACTCCGCCAGATCCAGATCTGAACTCCATTGCTGCTGCTACCAATGAATTTCACTGCTACAAATCATTGTTATTCGCTGTAATTTGCTAAAATCATTTGTAAACATCAAAGAAAGATTAATAAAGCAAACTACTTCATAGTGGACGTAGACAATACGCCGAACCACTCTAAATTCTTGTGTCTCCATGCACTATAATTATTCTCATTTCTGAAATTTGGAGTTTTTGTTAGATAATTCCTCTTTTTACATTTAATTTCTTCACTTTATCTCTTCAAAAACTTCCGAAGAGTGTTGTGCCCAATTTTGGTATAATCACTTTGGTGCTTTCATTGAGAAAAAACCCAATTTTTCTCCTGCTCTTTGGATCTCCTATCTATATCGGATTGCATAAATCCAAGAAGAAGATCCAGATCTAGTACTTTGAAGCCCTTCCATTCTATTCAGATCTGCATCAGATCTAGGAAAGGACTTCATCAATTCATAATGGTGAGCACACGTACCACTTCTACAGCTGCTAATCAAGGAGGAGGGGACCGAGAAAATCCCGTGCAATTGCCTCCATCAAACCAGGATGCCACCGGACCATCAGATCCAACAGGTCCGGTTACCAGACAAGAGTTCCAAACGTTGCTTCAAGAGTTGACCCAGAGTCGACAACAGCTAACTGAACAACTGCACGCCAACGCAGAGTTATCCAACCAGCTAAATCGCCAAAGGCGAAGAAGATCCAGAAGAGACCAAGGTTCCTATTCTTCCACAGAGAGTTTAGCCTCCTTTGATGGCCAAACCAGATCCACACGCCCACGGCTAGGTGTAAGCTACACCCAAGCCACGGGACACCAACCTGCTTCGAATCTTGGGCAACCTAGAACTGGACCATCCGCTAGTCTCCGTACAGAACCTTCATCCCGAGGAGATGTTGCTCCTTACCATGTCACCGGCAACATTGCTACAACCACCATTGCTGAGCGAGGGGGTGATGCTAGAAACCAAGCTGATCCTCAACGTAACCAACGAGAGCAGACTCATGAGCCTTATGTCCCTGAGGATGTTGAACCAAGGAGGCGAGGCACGGACCGTCGACCGCGTCCGGTCCAGACTCGCGCTGTGGAACCCGACCACACCTTGGCTCGGCATGCTCCTAGTACCAGGATGCCAGATATACCAGCGATGATTCGTCAAATGATCCGTGAAAGTCAGGGTCTCAGTAATGACGACTGGGGAATCTCCCGAAGTCATACCCCTTTCACCGATGATGTATTATATGCTGAACCGCCTCGGCACTTCAGAATGCCAGCTTTGCCAGTTTATGAAGGAAGTTCTGATCTCAATCAACACGTCCTGAAATACGAATGGTTGATGAATGCTGCGAGAGTAGATGATGTAGTAAAGTGCCGTAGTTTCCCTATTTCCCTAGGGGGCATCGCTACCATGTGGCTTACTCTTTTGCCGCCACGATCCATTTCTAGTTTTGATCAGATGGCCACCAAGTTTGTTGAACAATTCCATATGCACGTGGCGAGGCCTAAAGATGTTAACACTCTGTCTAGTGTTACACAAGCTCCCGGAGAAACACTTAGACGTTACTTGGAGCGATTCCATGCTGCATGTGCAGAAATAAGCAATCCCAATGATAACTCTATCCTGATGGCATTGACTAAGGGGATTGATGCTGATTCCGAGTTTGGAAATTGGTTAGCTGGAAAACCACCTGCGTCATTGGACCATTTCTATTCCAAGGCAGCCCAATTCCTGAGAAGGGAGGATGCAAAACGGTCTAGGAAGCAGGATGACGCAGGGCCCAACATCGAAGGAATACAAAGTAACATCGCTGTTAAACAATCCGGAGATAGTTCTGGGAAACTTCAGTTGAACGTACAAAATAAACAGAATCAGCAAAGGGACAGTGGAAATCAAAGAAAAAAACGCGATCAAAATCGTGGTCCATGGCGTAGAGCTTCCATGTACGATACTTACACTCCATTGAGCACGTCATTGGAAAATGTGTATTTGCAGACCTGCAACACCATGCAATACAAGAAACCTGCCCCAAAAACGCCAATTGAGAGACAAATCCAAATAGGAAAATTTTGTAGATTCCATGAGCGCTATGGCCATAACACCAATGAGTGTCGTCACCTACATGACCTCATTGAAAAACTGATACGTGAACGGAAGTTGGATCAGTATGTGCGGGCGCCACAGTTTGGTGGTGCGGGCCCATTAAATCAGAATCGTGCGCCAAATCAGGAAAGACAGGAGGAACCCGCTCGTGCAGGCGGTAGGTTGGTCATCAATACAATAAGTGGTGGTTCTCACCTAGCAGATCGAAGCTGGAAGGAAATGGAGTCGTATGCCAGTTCTATCAGGCATGCGGACTTCGAGTGTTGTAGTAATTTTGATGAAGGGGCTCCGGCCAAGCAACATAAAACGATGGCAGATGACATCGTGTTCAGAAACAGAGATGCTGATAAAGTCGAAGCCCCCACTATCGATCCACTGGTCATCTCAGCACAAGTAGGTCCTGCTTGGATGAAGAGGATCTTAGTTGACAGTGGAAGCTCTGTGAATATTTTGTTCAAGCGAGCTTATGATCAAATGAAAATGGAAGCCACGGACTTGAAGCCTTGTCAATCCCGAGTCCATGGTTTCAACGGAAGTGCTACTATACCCATTGGAATGGTGGAACTGCCAGTAGAGTTGGGAGTTGGAGAACGTCGGAGAGTACGGATGTTGCAGTTCATTGTTTTGGACATAGACTCCCCTTACAATGCTTTCTTGGGCCGACCGGCCCTCGCTGAATTCAAGGCAGCCATCGCCCCGTGTTGTTTGACTTTAAAGTTTCCCACTGAACATGGAATAGGAATCATTCAGGGAGATCAGGCTGCTGCCAGAGCCTGCTATGTTGCTGAGCTGCGGGAGGCGCAGCGAACGGAGAAAGGAAAGGGCATAGAGGAATCTCTCTGCGTCCGTTTTGTCGATAATTGACAATTAACGCCCGAGCCCAAGCCCGGGCACCCCAGCCAATTCCTCAAGGATCTTGACCCAAGATAAACTGAAGACGAAGGAGAATCTAAAGAAAGTCAAGCATCCCCGACCGAACAGAAGATTGATGTCCCAGTTGATAATGACGATGACTCGAAAATGATAAAGATTGGATCTCAGCTAAGCCAGCAAACTCAAGAGGAATTGGTTGAATTTCTACGGGCAAATCTTGACGTATTTTCCTGGACACATTCTGATATGTGTGGGATCTCGCCAGACATCATGAGCCACACCCTGAACATTGACCCGCGGCATGTCCCAGTCAAACAGAAAAGGCGTGGTATGGATCCAGAGAGATCTGCTACCCTTAAAGAAGAAGTAGAAAAGCTTGAAGCGAACGGGTTCATTCAGGATGCTCTATATCCTGAATGGGTGTCAAATCTCGTGCTCGTCCAAAAGCCAAATGGAAAGTGGAGAACGTGTGTCGATTATTCCGATCTGAATAAAGCATGTCCCAAAGACAGTTTCCTGCTTCCCAGAATTGATCAGCTAGTAGATTCGACGGCTGGGCATGAACTCTTATCCTTCATGGATGCGTATTCTGGCTACAATCAGATACCAATGCATTTACCTGATCAAGAACATACCAGCTTCGTAACCAATCTGGGACTTTACTGTTACAAGGTTATGCCATTTGGACTCAAGAACGCCGGGGCTACTTATCAACGATTGGTCAATCGGATGTTTGCCAATCAAATTGGAAATACAATGGAAGTATATGTAGACGACATGCTTGTGAAGTCGCGACTCTCCACCAACCATGTTAAAGATCTGGAAACTATGTTCAACATACTTCGGGAATACAAGATGAAGCTAAATCCACTGAAATGTCACTTTGGAGTTGCATCCGGAAAATTCCTTGGGTTCATCGTCAACGCTCGAGGGATCGAAGCTAATCCTGAAAATTTCTGGGCTATCAGAAATCTTGAAATTCCCAAGACTATAAAGCAAGTCCAAAGTCTCAACGGAAAAGTAGCATCTTTGAGCAGGTTCATTTCAAAGTCCACTGACAAATGCATTCCCTTCTTCGATCTGATCCGAAAAGGAAAACGCAACTTTGAATGGACCATGGAGTGCGAGGGCGCTTTCCAAGCACTAGTTCAACATCTATCCACACCGCCAATACTGTCAAAGCCTATTGATCACGAGAAGTTGTATACATACTTGGCGATATCAGAAAACACTATCAACGCTGCCTTGGTTCGAGAAGAAGACGGGATACAGAAGCCAGTGTACTACGTTAGCAAACGATTGACCGGGGCTGAAAGGAACTATCCAAAGCTAGAAAAGTTGGCTTACTACCTTGTAATTGCATCAAGAAAACTCCGACCGTATTTCCAGGCACATCCCATTGTTGTTTACACCGACGAGCCATTACGACAGGTCCTTTCGCGGCCTGAGACGTTTGGTAGGTTACTCAAGTGGAACATCGAACTGAGTCAGTTTGATATTACTTACACTCCAAGACGAGCGATCCAAGGACAAGTCCTAGCCGATTTTATAGCTGAGTTTACCATTCCAGAGGACTTGCCCGAAACCAGTAAATCCCCCGAATACGTTTGGAAGGTTTATACCGACGGTGCTTCTAACAATCGGTGTTCGGGCGCTGGTGTTGTACTTGGAACTCCCGAAGGCCGATCCATATGCTATGCTTTGAAGTTCGATTTTCATGCGACTAATAACGAAGCTGAATATGAAGCCCTCTTAGCTGGCTTGAAACTTGCTAGAGATTTGATAATTATCACAGTGGAAGTTTATTGTGATTCACAACTAGTTGTGTGTCAAGTACGGGGAGAGTATCAAGCAAGAGATCGAAGGCTGGCTGCTTACTTAGCTCGAGTTCAGGAAGTACTGAGTCAGTTCGATTATTACGCCATCTATTGTATACCTCGGGAGCGCAACCAAAAGGCCGATTCATTGGCAAAGCAAGCCAGCACAGGTGATGCTCAGCAAATGGGACTCGTTCCCATAGAAACGCTATCTTCCCCAAGCATCGACCAGACAGAAATAAACTGGGTATGCGAAACCGTCCTCGAAAAAGATTCATGGATGACTCCACTCAGAAATTACATTGAGCACGGAACCCTACCAGAGCGCAGGAATGAAAAGAGACAAGTCCTTCGGAAGGCCTCATGATTTACCATCCAGAATGGACTCATGTACAGATGGGGGTACTCAGTCCCTCTACTCCGGTGTATCGCTCACGATGAAATTAAACAAGTATTGCATGATGTGCACGAGGGAGAATGTGGCGATCACATCGGGGGGCAAGCACTTGCGAAGAAACTACTTCGCTACGGATACTACTGGCCAACCGTGAATCACGATGCGTCAGACTATGCAAAGAAATGTGATAGGTGCTAGAAATATGCCCGAATTCCTAGAGCTCCTCCTACCGAGATAACGCAAATGGTCAGCCCATGGCCGTTCGCAATGTGGGGCATCGACATCATCGGTGCTCTACCTCTGGCAAAAGGTCGTGCGAAGTACGCCATCGTCGCAGTTGATTACTTTACAAAGTGGGCTGAAGCCGAAGCTCTCGCTACTATTACAACAAAGAAAGTAATTAACTTTGTGGTTCGTAACATCATCTGTCAATTCGGTCTCCCAAACACCATTATTATGGACAACGGAACCCAATTCGACAGTGCTGAATTTAAAGATTTCTGCAAACGATTTCACATCCAAAAGAAATTCTCTACAGTTGCACACCTTCAGGCAAACAGACATGTCGAAGCAGTTAATAAAGTTATAAAATCCATCCTGAAAAAATGACTAGAAAAGGTCGGGGGTAAGTGTGTCGATGAACTTCCTATGGCCCTATGGGCTTACCGAACAACCCACAAGACCGCGACCGGCCACACTCCATTCTCTCCCTCTTACGGTTCAGAAGCCGTTATTCCAATTGAACTAGAAGTACCTTCTCATCATGTGACATACTATGATCCGAAGACAAATGCTATATTACTTGCTGAATCTCTCGATCTACTAGATGAGAAGCGTGAAGAAGCTGATTTGAGGGCAGTTGCGCATCGAAGTCGAGTCGCCCGATTGTACAACGCCAAGGTCCGTCCGCAAACCTTCGAACTAGGCGATCTCATCTTAAAAAGAATCTATCCGGTTCCTTCGCATATGAAGCCGACATGGGAAGGACCGTATGTTATTGAACGAAGGCTCGAAGATGGCACATTCAAGTTATCGACCGTCGGCGGTCTTACTCTGCCAAGAGCTTGGAATAGCGAGAGCCTTCGCCGCTATTACACATGACAGGCTATCTTTATCCATTTAGTTTACTTTCCTTTTTTGCAATTTGTTTCTGCATTTCGAAATTAGAACTTGTAATAAGGCAACTGACTTTGCCATACTTTCTTATTTCAGCAATAAAATGCAATCTCTTCGAGCCAGAGCTGTGATTTACTTGAAATGCTTCATATGACCATCACTATGCACGGAGAGCTAAGTTTCACCATACGGTGGAATTTATTCAAATAGAGAGTGACTGTGATGCAACCAATCACTCGCTAAGTGAAACTCGAGCTCGGGGACACGCCATCACATCAAAGACAAAAAAGGATTGATACATGACAATCCACCATCAACTCTGAGTTCCCAGAGTGCGAACCGGAGTATAAACATCAACTCCGAGTTCCCAGAGTGCGAACCGGAGTATAAACATCAACTTCGAGTTCCCAGAGTGCGAACCGGAGTATAAACATCAACTCCGAACTCCCAGAGCACGAATCGGAGTATAAACATGACTCCGAGTTCCCAGAGTGCGAACCGGAGTATAAGCATCAACTCTGTATTCCCAGAGTGCGAAGCGGAGTATAAATATCAACTCCGAGTTCCCAGAGTGCGAACCGGAGTATAAACATCAACTCCGAACTCCCAGAGTGCGAGTCAGAGTATAAACATCAACTTCGTATTCCCAGAGTGCGAAGTGGAGTATAAACATCAACTCCGAGTTCCCAGAATGCGAACCGGAGTATAAACATCAACTCCGTATTCCCAGAGTGCGAAGTGGAGTATAAACATCAACTCTGAGCTCCCAGAGTGCGAACCGGAGTATAAACATCAACTCCGAACTCCCAGAGCGCGATTCGGAGTATAAACACCAACTCCGGGTTCCCAGAGTGCGAACCGGAGTATAAACATCAACTCTGTATTCCCAGAATGTGAAGCAGAGTATAAACATCAACTCCGAACTCCCAGAGCGCGAGTCGGAGTATAAACATCAACTCCAAGTTCCCAGAGTGCAAACCGGAGTATAAGCATCGACTCCGAATTCCCAGAGCGCGAATTGGAGTATAAACGACAACTCCGAAATCCTAGAGTGCAAGTCGGAGCATAGACATCGACTCCGGGTTCCCAGAGCATGAAACGAAGCGTAGACACCAACTTCAAGTTCCCAAAGCATGAATCGAAGTATAGATATCAACTCCAAACTCCCAGAGCGCGAGTCGAAGTATAAACATCAATTCCAAGTCCCCATATCGCGGGCATATGATCAAAACTTAAGCCGGCGTGACCAACCACCGATAAATAAATGGGACTCCCCGGAGTGTGGATATGATCATCGACAATCAAACAAGCATGGATGCATTACTCAATCTCCGCTTGCCTCAGACATCCGTTCGGTGGCACTAGACTCAACATGTTATAAGTGAGAAACAATCGTCGACTGATGATCTACAACTCACCCCCAAGACTGGGGTGCAGGACTTAAGCATCTACCATTGACTGAAGCGATGCGATGTAAAAATTCAACTAGCTCCCTTGTCGCAAACCATGTCCACAGTACCTGAACTCGGAAAACAAAAATAAACTTCATTCGGAAGCTGGAACTTCACAAGTGCATTTCAGATATTGGAACACCTAGGCAAATACACAATGACAGAAAAGAGGTCAAAAAAGAGAAGTTTCATTTCTATTGTTTATAAAAGAAGTTCGTGTACAAGTTTGTTCCAAAAATTCCTACTAGCAGGAGCCGAACCCGCATCTATACACGGCTAACAAAATGAAAGTCAAAATTACATCAACAAACCATGTCTAATCTTTCTTCTTCCGTGGCTTCCTTTTCGGTACAGGCCCACTAGAGCCACCACTATCCTTCCTCTTCGAGCCTTTTCCTGTCGGTGGGCGGTCTCCAGGCGGGGGCATAATTTCAATGCCTTCCTCCGAACTCGAATGAATGGGGATGCTTCCCGCTGGAGGAATCAGAGGGATAGGATCAAACGTGGAAGATGGAATAGCTGCACTAGTGTCGGAGAATGTACCGCCGGGCGATATCATTCTAAGCGGAGCTGGACCAAGTGCCACCGTCCCACCTCCGAAACTGCCACCATGTGTTGCGACATCCATTTCAGCAGCGATTTGTGCCAAGATTTCCTCTTCAGCAGCCGACCGAGCCTCGATGGGAGCGTCAGTAGTCGGCATCGAAAAGCTTGTGGCAGGAACGCCTCCGCCCATGATGAATGGTAGATCAGCCAAAGGGTCGCCATGACGGCGAAAGAGCTCCTCCATCAGTTGCTCGTCAAAAACAAGTGTGCCTCCCTGAATATCATCTAGTGGCACTGCAGTAGTCATGGTGATCGCTTCGGTGACGATAGCCTCCTGTGTCTGATGTGATTCTTGAGTAACAGGAGGCCCGACATGTGCATCATCGATCACTGGACAAAGAATAAGAGAACTGTTAGAACTTAACTTGATCAGAGATTTCGACTTAAGAAAGATATGTAGAATGTTCAAAGTACCTTCCTCAGTTTGACTCGTAGGCGGCAGAGCGGCATCAATAACTTGCGCTGCAGCCGGTGACATCTGCGGCTGATCTGGATTATAAGCAGGAACAGCCTGGGGATCGACCGAAGATGAGGATTTGGGCTGGGTTGACGCTGGAACTTCAAGACTCGCTTCATGGTAGTCAACCCCTGAACCCTCTCCCACTTCAAAATGCTGGGCGCCAAGTCTTTCCTTCTCATGCAGAATAATTGACTCGTGAAGAATCTTCTTTTCATCTTCAGTCAGAATGCGATTCTCGAGTTCAAATTTATCCACAGACTCGCCCTGATGCGCCTCCTTCTCTTCCTCAACTAGTCGGCCCCAAGCGTTGTAAAGATGCGTCGAAAAATCATCGAGCCAGGCTAGAACCCTGTGCCTCAGCACATTAGCGTTGTAAACAACGAGAAGGTCTTCGATGTCAGCCTCTAGCCTGGACTCGGCCAACTTCACTTTCTCCTCGACCTCAGTCTCCACCTTGTGGGCTTTAGCTACAGCCGCATCCCGTTCACCCCTGAGCAGAACAGCTTGTTCGCACGCCTCTTGGGCTGTGTTGTTCGCATCATCTTTTTCCTTGGCCATGTCGGCGAATTTGGCCTTGAGCTCATTGAGTTCCTTAACCGCCGCATCCCGCTCGGCGGTGACTTTAGTGTTCCGGTGGCCCATTTCTTCCACCAGGGCAACATGTGTCTGCCCCAACCTCTCCATTGCCGCCTTCGCTTCGTTAGCTTTTATGGTGGCCTCAATCTCCGATTTCCGAGAAGACTCGACCTCAGCGGTAAGCACTTGTATGATCCGGTCCCTTTGAGTGAGTTCGGTCTCCAGTTTCTCAAGCGCTTTAGCTCGCTCAAAGGCAACCTTAGAAGCTTTCTCCGCGGCCTTTACCCACTCCATGTACTGGGTATAGATGTCATGAACGTAATCATGCATCGTGCCTTCCATCCCTGACGGAATTCTTTTTAAGTGTGGTGGGAAGACATAGCCATCGAAGCAGATATTCGAAAAATCCTTCCTCATCTGAGCTAATTTTAGGGCCCCTTCTTCTGTGGGCTCAGTTGGGACCTGCTCTGTAATCATGGAAGCCGTAGTTCAATTCTCTGAAGATGAGTCTCGGACCTAGAAACATGAGAAGACGGCCTATGACAAGGAGGCTCTGGTGGATTTGAAGTTTGAACAGGAGGTGGAGATGGAAGTCTAGGAGGAGGAGAGCGTGATCTAGACCGATGTCTATATTCCCTATCCCTGTCACGCCCATGCCTGTCTTGATTCGAGTACTCGCGATCGCGATCTCTATCGGAGTCCCTCCTGCGGTAGTCATAATAAGAAGAAGCCTTTCGGGCCGAGCGAAGATTCCCGAGCATCGATCCTTTCCCTGACATAGTACCTGAAAATGAGAAGCGAAGAAAGAGTTAGTGACTTCTTAAGTTGGTCGATTTACAGTCATGAATCATGTAGTGTAGTGGAGTGTATGCAGGTGCAACCCCCTGACCAACCAGAAATGTCGGCCGCACTCATAGCAAGCGACCTGCTCGGTTCAAGAGCACTATCAAGCTCCTCCATCCCGGCGTCGTGTTGAGATGACACAAAATCCGGAATCGGAACATCGACAAGCCCTTCAAAAAGATTCTCTACCGGTGGAGGAGGAGCCTCTGAAATTCTAATCCCCGGGACGGGCAAGGACACGACCACAGATTTAAACCTCTCATATTTAGAGCGCTTGTGAGCAACGGCCTTGCCTTTTCTTTTTCTTCTTGAATCCTGGACATCGGAAGAAGGCCCAGCTTGAAGCTCGGTATCGGTAGGCATCCTCTACGGATCGACTTCTTCGGTTATCACGACTGCGGGCGCTTTGCGCTTCACCCGTTTCTTCGAGACCACTTTAAGTGTCCCTTCCAGTCGTTTGCTCTGCCTCCGTTCTATCAGTCCGACAGTCCTTAAATTCCTGTCGGTCAGAACCAAGTCGATATGCCTCTCTTCGCCCGGGAACGCTTGAAGAATCCAAACTAGCACTCGGAAGTATGCACCATCAGGTCGAGAGATTGCAGCAATAAAAGAGGAAAAGTATGTTAGTTTTGAAGTTAGTTACTAATATCTCGATGATTCAAGGAAAAAATGGCAACGCTTACGTCTGTCCAACCACCGCCTAGCAAATCCAGGGGGGCACCGAACGTAGAACCATTCAGTTTTATAATAACTTAGCCTTCCCTAGGAGCCCAGTACAATGTGGAAGTTCCTGACCGCTTCCAAAAAGGTGAAAGAAGGGCTCTCTCCATGGCTCTTGATGTTAAATAAGTATCTGATCTCGATCGGCTTTGGTGGTCGAAAGAGGATCTCCATAAACAGGATGAAGGTGCTATTCAACAAAGCATACCCGTTGGGGTGCAACTGAGATGGAGCTATTCCAAGGAAAGACAACGTCTCCCTTATATATTGGTTGAAAGGGGGAAGCGTCCATGCCGTACAGGCATGACGGTTAAAGGTATTAAACCCCTCCGGGGGATCATGAGGCCTGTCATTTGGCCCAGGAAGTAGCACGTCATCAAGCGACAGACCGTGCCTTAAACAAATCCGTCCTAGCATACCTTCGGAGATACCCGACGGCACAGAATCTTGTGGATTACAAATAAACCGAGCCCCTAGACGCTCATCAGGAGCTGGGTCTATAACTTCGGCTTCAATAACTGGTATCTCGATGGTTGGGGGAATAGAACTTTGGAGTTTCTGCTGCTGTGAACTTGAGGGTTCCATGAATAACTAGCTTATGAAAAATCACTATTAAACAGACAATAACGCTCGTGCATCCCCCAGTGTAGAGTGTGTGAGTGTGATGTGCAGTGCAGTATTGTATATCACTTGAGAGGATCTACAGGACTGAAGAAAACATGAAAACGACGAGACTTCGGAATTCAGTCGGAAGGACCATCATCGCCGACCGTCGCAACCGTGCCATCCAGTTATTAGCTATCAGTCCAGGTTAAAGTGCGTTATCATTTTGCTAAGTTCCAGTTTCATCGACAAGCTTCGATAGGCAATCAGATATGCGGTGAAACGATTAAGTCCAGTTATGTAAGTCTGAAGCTCGTCGGAGTTAGGTGTTCAAATGCACTAGAGTTTTCGGTATCGTCGAAATTAGGTTCATTGCCAATCATCAAAAGTTCAAGTTCGAGTCGATCACTCAGGTCCAAGTTCGAATCGCTCGCTAAGGTTCGAGTTCGAATCGATCGCTCAGGGACACGTTAGTATCGGTCCCAGGGCTGCACAGTTCGACTCGCTTCGAAGCCTCCGCTTCGACTCAATCCAGGGCTGCCGCTTCGACTCGATCCAAAGCCTCACACTTCGACTCGATCCAGGGCTGCCGCTTCGACTCGATCAAAAGCCACATGCTTCGACTCGATCAAAGGCCGCCGCTTCGACTCGATCCAAAGCGATCCACTTCGACTCGATCGAAGACCAAAGTTCGAATCGATCAGACACAACCCCTTCGTATCAATCTACGTATTCAAAGCATTCGATTCGATGCAAAGCTCCACCATCGATCGATATGAAGGCCTCTGTCTCATCATCTCGAAACCCCTACTCCAGATCGACACAAAGCTGAGGCCAAGGAATTTTTGATCGATCGCGACTCTGGTTGATTTGGTGTTAAAAATCAAGTCTCATCGTTTATGCGTTGGATTCGCTTAGTGGTTTACCTAAATCTGTCAATTAGTTCGAGTAATTGAAGGTTTGAATCGATTTGAAGGAAAGAATGTTTCCTTCTTTGTTTTCTCGAGTCCCAGAGCGATACGAAAGCAAGGCAGGAAAATGGAAAGTGAAAAGTGGAAAAATGGCTAAGTACGGAGTATTTATATGGACTCGAAAGCAAAAGGAATAAACGATTCGCATCCCGGTGGATTCGAACACGCTTTTCGACTCCGTCTCCAGTGCGTCGATGCAAAGCTCCTCTTCGTATCGCTCATCTTCGAGTCCATCTCCGATGCAGCAATACAAGCAATCATTTCGACTCCGTCTCCATTTCGACTCCGTCTCTTGTGCGTTTTGACTTCGACTCCTATGCAGTTCGAATCCAAGACCGAGTTGAACAAGCAGTTTGAATCCATCATCGAGTCGAACCAGTGTTTCGTATCCATCGAACCCTGCGTCCATCGATACGAATAGTCAGTTCGAACCCATCGAATCACGGCTTCCAGAGGCCAACTCCATCGATTCGAAATATTCAATTCACATCCCTAAATTCAATTAGAATCGTCTTCGATGTTTCAACCCTTCATATCGATTCAGGAGAGGATCGTTATGAAGGAACATTCAAAAACAACCATCAAACATTGTTACAACGAATTTCACATCGGTTCAGGAAATGATCGATACAGAATTAAAAATAAAATAAACTGACAATGACTCGTGAACGTACAAACGTCAATGAGAGTCAGGTTAACATATATGCATGTATGTCGAACTAATATTCAATATTCCAGATTTATAGGAATCAGAAACTCATTTAATAACGGTTACAACAACAGACGGCTAATCACTAGCATACAACAATCAGTTTCAATAGTACAGGGTACAGCAGTTGACAGTCAACAGTTCACATTTTTGGGAAAAACAGTCAAAGGTTACAGCTTTCATCGGAAAGACGATAACTATTCAAAATGAAGACTGCAGCACTTCAAAGCACATCATGTTTCCACAAGACGTACTTTGGGGGGCAAATGTTATCCCGCCTTTTAGCAAGGTCGTGACACCAAGGAATTGACTAGTAAACCAATGACGATCCATCCCAGAGATCGGTTATACATAGGCTCACTATGGATATCGACGAATTTTGTCCGAGTCTGGATCGAGCTCAAATTAATAAAACATGACAAGCTAAGCTATGAGAGTCAACGTTCCAAATCTCAAGTCAATCCGAGTTCGTATGCTCAAGTTACAACCGATGCAAAATTGATTAAAAAACAACCTTCTTCGACTCGCTCCGTGCGCATCCCTCAGAAGAGCCTGCTTCGATTCGCTCCGCTTCGAGCCATGCTTTGACTCACTTTGCCTCAAGCCATACTTCGACTCGCTTCGCTTCGCGTCCATCAGAAAGCCTATGTTCGACTCCATCGAGTTCGACTCCATTGGCAAAGCCACTGTTCGAATCGATCGAACAATGACCACTTCGTGTCCATCACGGAGCCTTTGTTCGAATCCCTCATGACGCTCCACTTCGACTCGCTCAATCAAGGCACACTTCGACTCGCTTAAAACAGCATCAAAGGCAGAGTGATCCAAAGATTCAAGCGCCACATCACCGAGTCGAACAGAGCGAGTCGAACGAAACAGCCAACCGAGAATCTCATTTTGTATCGATCATATCTCCTAATCTACAAGTCTAAATGCTATGAAATTTTCACAGAAGACTACGTGCATGCTAAAGAATGTCCACGCCAAATTTCGACTCCATTGGATGAAATCTTGATCGATACGAAATCTGTTCGTATCGATCACGGATCGGACCGAAACTTCACGGGCTTGGGCGCGCGGGCCTGGTCACATGCCAGAGAGGGTCTCCCAAGATCTGAGCGAAATGCCAGCCTCCTACACCTATAAATAGACCCCCAAAGCCAATAGAAAATGGGTTCTTCTTCCTCTTTGAGATCTCCAACGCCCAGACTCTGCCAGATCCAGATCTGAACTCCATTGCTGCTGCTACCAATGAATTTCACTGCTGCAAATCATTGTTATTCGCTGTAATTTGCTGAAATCAATTGTAAACATCAAAGAAAGATCAATAAAGCAAACTACTTCATAGTGGACGTAGGCAATACGCCGAACCACTCTAAATTCTTGTGTCTCCATGCACTTTAATTATTCTCATTTCTGAAATTTGGAGTTTTTGTTAGATAATTCCTCTTTTTACATTTAATTTCTTCACTTTATCTCTTAGAAAACTTCCAAAGAGTGTTGTGCCCAATTTTGGTACAAACAATAGGTATCCATGTTTCATTTGTGCAAGGCCATTTGAGGAAGAAGGTGTTGGGAGGGAAGGGGTTTAATTGGGCAATTATTTGAAAATACAAGTAATTAGTTAATATAATTGCATTTAGTTTATTCTCAAACCTATAAAATCAATAACTTTCTCTTACGAAGTCCCATCGAGATGCGGTTTTTTGCATTGCTCTCGTAACAGAGATGTCTACTTGATGGAACTAGTTTTGTTGAATTTGAAGCAAGTAATTTTTTTACCAAAATGGAATGTCGAACGTCGTTCGATTTTTGTTCAAACTGAAATGCCTGAGCGTCTGTTGGAAATTCGGTGAGTTAAAATCAGCTTTTTAAAAAATCTATATGATATATAGTAGATGTAACATCCCGCCTTTTTGTATGCTTTAAGCATACATGTATGCCGACTCAAACCATACAAGGGGCGGATTGTTATTGAGGTGAATAAGAAAAGCAGAGAAAGAAAAAAAACAAAACAGAATCTCGCAGCAGAATGAAAAAATATAATAATCAAATAACAGTTCATGAAGCTATATACAAAACATTTGATTATACTTATACAATATAGAAACAGAGTTACATAAACAGAGAATAAATATTCAAATGTAGCGGAACAGTATGAATGCAGTGGAATAATAGAATAAGTATTAATAGTACAAATCTTCGTCTTCGTCCTCCAGAAAAGGTCTTCAAATCCTGAAATGCTCAGGCTGACCCGAGCGAATTGGAAAGTCAAAACACTCGAGTCAGAACTAAAAGATCTTATGTAAGTTAAAATAACGGTAAATAAATATGAGTGTAAATGGCGTCAGAGATGTTTACGGGTTTTGACATCTCATATCCAGTGAGGCTTTTAAATCTCCCCGAGATGGCCGAGATGAAAAATCCGAGATATCAGCCAAAATCCGAGATTTGGCAGCCTATTTAGTTATAAGTGTTTTAAATATCGCCCGAGATAGCCGAGATATTTTCCCGAGATATTGGCCAAAATCCGAGATTTAAAACACTAAACGTGAGTGTAGTAACTTAAGAGATGTTCGGGATTCACATCTCCTGATGATCCGTTAAACTATCTACTATGTAATACAATACGCTATTATAATATGTCTACAGTAATACAAACTATTAAAATAGCGTTAAGGCGTTACATTTTCCCCCTTAACACATTTTTATTTCCCATAGTCTATACAGTACCGAAATCCCACCCGTACTGGGTGCCGTCAGAGGGCACTCCATAAGTATGGTACAAACCAAACTTGTAGAAGGCACGCTAGGGTAGGTGACACGGCACAACTAGGAAACGCCAGGGTAGATATACCAATTACACTTCCAGACCGGTGGTAACACATAGCAGCTACTACCGCCCACCTCGGAACATACTCCCGAATAAAAAAAATCGAGGGTGGCCACCAAATAAATCGCAATGTCAGAATATAGTATCGATGGAATATGTCCGATCGGAGGAATGACCTCACTTAGCCCGTCAATTGCTCCTGTTTTAGCCACCTTAAGCTAACTCATGGGAGTCAGATCCATGTATATACCTTTAGGATCGTCGCCACCATCCTACTTCATTATGGAATCTCCACCACGTATGCAGTTGTCAAAAGTGGTTTTCGGTATCGACAGAGAGTATGCCCATATCTGATCCCGGTCTCTTTAACAACCAATCGCTTATTACACACCGGATGGTTCTTTTACATTTCCAAAATCATTTCATAATTGATATCAAAATATCATATTCAATTCAAATCATATCACTTTCGAAATCATTACTTACATCCGAAATTATATCACATTGAAATCATAGTTCGAAATTATAGTTCCTTTCAAAAGTCATATTTCCAAAATAGGTTAAATTCTCATTTCAAAATTATCATATTAAACCAAATTTGCTATTTAAATCCCAACTTAGGTTATAATGTCGCTTAACCACATTCACTTTAAAAATATCAAGGATTTGAATATAAACCCATCCATTTTACTTAGTTTGGAATTTAGAAGAAAATAGTTTTAAATAGGTAGAAATAGTTAATATAGATTTAAATAGATTAAATAAAATTAAAATTTATTAAATAGCTTTAAAATATATTAATTAGATTTAAAATAAGTCAAATGGTTTAACTAGTTTAAAAATTTGAAAACCTTAATAATTAAAGTCTTTTAAAATAATATAATTAAAACAGTTTATATGAAAATATGAATTTGAAATTTATATCAATTTAAACTATTTATTTCATTCCAACACATTTTGACCATTTCAATGTCCCAAAACCCAATTTCAATTATTTTTTCCGATTCAGAATTCTAAATAAATATTAAATTCAATATCGCTTAAATCCATGTTGAAACATTGATTTAATTACTCAAATTCAATATATGTCAAAGTTATACTTCAACGATTTTTAATAACTCAATTTCGATAAACTTCATTTATATATCAAATTCACTATAAAATTTCAATTTTATCCCTTCAACAAATCTTTCAAAACCATTCAATTTTAGTATAAAACTCGAAATTCGATGAGAATTCAATTTATATAAATCACAATTTTATTTCAAAAATATCATTTAACTCAATGCAAAATTTAAGGTTTCAAAATCATTTAAATTTAACTAATCCGGTGTCCCTATATAATTCTCTACCCCAGGGTCAAGTGATACGATATTTATCATTTCAATCCGTGATTTTAAAAAATTTATATTTACGGATATATATCATTTCAATCCGCAATCCCGAAAATATCAAATCCATAAAATCGCTCGAGTCTATCATTTCAACCCATAACGATTTTTTTCTTAATCTATTGATCATTCGGATATGTATCATTTCAAGCCATAGTGAACTTGCAGTTTATAATGATATAAAATAAACCATCCATTCATCCAATATCAACAATCAACATCCATTACAAACATCATCCAAATCAATCAATAAATATCAATATAGAACTGATAATCAATAACAGGTATTTAACTGGCAATTTATATTCAATAATAAATTAAATAAAGATTTAATTCAAATAAATTCAAATTAACTGGAATGATGATTTAAAATATACCAAATAGTCATAAATAAATTTCTAATGACATCATAAATTTAATTTAACAAACATAAGAAATTTTAGAAGTTGTGAGTGGGTTAAAACACTCACCTTTGAATTTAAATCGAATTTAAATTCAAAATAATCCCAAAATTTGAACGGTCTCAGAATTCATCCAAACTAGTGTCAGAAATTTCAATACGATCCTAGCGGAGAAAACCATGCGTGAATTGGACCTCATATGTGAAAGTTATTCACGCTAGAAGATTACATGATTTTAAATTTTGAAAATAAAAATAAAATATATAAAAACACACACGTACCACGTCATTAGAGAGCCGCGCAAAACCCTAATCACACGATGTAAATTGCGACTACGGTATCCCACCGCCATGCAAATCGCTCGACGCCGGCCACCACAAACAGCATCACCACAATCAGGAAACTCCGCCGCCTGAGTCGCCTCTGGCCGACCTTCCCCCGAGCAACCGGCCACCTCCCGCCTGCCGAAGTCACATCTGCCGCCGTTCATAACTTCACTGTTTTCTGGCGACTCAAGACCATGTGGGCATGAACCAATGGCGTGGATCGAAGCTTCTCGACGTCCTCTACAGTGCAGCACAACCCGATCGTCGTTTCGACGAAAATCCACCGTTGGATCAAGATTGTGACTTATGAACGACCGAGGTTCATCTTGAATTTCTGGACAAATGATGCATCAAATCGGAAAATGAATCATAGAATTTAGATGCGCTCGTCAAGAGCTTCAAATCGATATATAATTTGATATGTATTGAGGAGTTTTAATTTTGAAGTTGAAATTGAATTGAAATTGGATTGGGAAAATTAGGGTTTTGTCTGCCATTGGAAAGAGGAGATGAGAGGGAGATGTACGTATAGACAAATAAGAATAAGAAGTGGCTAGGGTTTATAACGGGTTATTTATAGGCGAAGCTGAAATAGGAAAGAACGGATCAGATTTGATTTGGATTCGAACGATAAGCGACCCGAAAAGCCCGTTCTGTCTCTGGAACAAAATTGGGTCATCCCATATATCAAAATAGATGGTTTCAATAATTTTAAAATCAATGGAACTGGTGTCAAGCCCAAATTCCATCGTATAAATAAGTTATGATAAAATCAGCTTATTTCAAATCGATTTCAATTGATTTTAATTAAATTGATTTCTTGGCTTTTTGAGCCCGTACGATCAAACGACAAGTCCGATCGCCACGAAACTTGAAATCCTATAATAATTCACCGTTATGGATCCGATGAAACTGGTTTCGTTGAAATCCGAGTCAGTGGCCAAAATGGCTATATTTTAGTTAACTGAATAAATTAATAAATAAATTAAATAAATTCATTTTTTAATTCAATATTTATTAACTCACCAATTTCATCATTTTGATTAATTAGACATTTATAATAATTCAAAACAAGTTTAGATATCAATTCAAAGTTAATTAATTTACCAATTTCAGTGTTTAATTTCAATTTCAGTAAATTCAGTAATTATAAATTAAAATTTCAATAAATCCATTTATTTAATTTTTAAAATTTTGTTATTCAACCAATTATCATCTTATTGGTATGATTAACATTGGTTTATATCTTAATACATTAATATTCTCCAATTTCCTCTTAATTTCAATTAACGTAATATTTAATTTTATTTAATTATAATAAATCCATTTATTATAGCTTAAATTCCAATAAATTGATAAATTTTTCTTTCCATTCTTTTTATTCAACCAATTATCATATTATGAATAAATTTAACATTATTTTCAATTATTACCTTAATTTATACCAACATAACATTTAATTTATAATTATTGCAATTGATTACCAATTTTAATTTAATAGACTAAATAAATGGTTAACTTATAATATTTGTTACCATTAACGTTTAATTACACTTATAAGTTATTATTTACAACCAATCTTACAATTGCTTACATAACACTGACTTTTATTCAATTACCATTCATTATATACTATTTCATTAATTAATTCAATGTTTGCATCTGTTTTCATATATTCAATTTATAACCAATTTATAACATTTTACATTATTTCATTTATTGTAATTTCATTCAATTTATCAATAATTAGCTTTAATTATCATTGTTACATTTCATTTTAGTATTTATTACCTTATTACATTACAACTTTTTATTTCTTCCAATATTAAATTATCAAAAGCTTATTAAATTAACAAATTTAATTATCGAAAATTACGGGTCGTAACAGTAGATAAAAATAATTGTTTGTATTTGGATGAATTATCGGTTGGTTTGGTTAAATATCTACTTTGAAAAGCGAATGTCATTTTAATTGAAATACAGAGAATTTTATAGAGAAATATGGATTTCTCGTCATTGTGATTTTTAATTTCAATTGTATACCTGTTGGTTTTATTTCAATCATATACTTATTATATAGATTGTAAAATGTTAAATTTTGGTTGTTTTACCATATTGGATGTGACACCAACATATGTTAAAATTTGAACATTTTTAGTGGAAAATGTAGTAATAGTATTGCTCAAGTGTTATAGTAACTATTAGCCTCGTTATGGTATTTTGAAAAACTATTAATTGCTGGTTTGATGTGGAGATGGTTTCGATTTGGATATATGATGTTTAATCTAATCCTTTTGGATTTTCTAAGATATTTTAGTTAAAAATAGTTTTTTGTACTTCTCTAATTTACTTCAATTTCTTTTATTATTTTATTCTAATATATGTATATATGTAAATGTTTTAAGATTATTTTAGAAGGTATCTATATTCATAGGAATGTTATTTTAATAATGAATGTTTATTTTAAAGAAAAAAAAGGGGGTTATCTTTTATTTTAAAGTGATTTTGTGGTTAAAAGAAGAGAGAAATATTTTAGGAATAAATATTGGTGAAACATTTTATATAAAGTGTTGTAAATTAAGAAGTAAATTTCTAAATGGTATTTTATAAATTAAAGAGAGATTTATAGACAGTATTTTATAAATAAAAGGATTGGTTTATAAATGGTATTTTATGAAGGAAAAACATAATCATTGGATAAATTGGAGAAATAAATCGCAGTGTAAATTTATTGTAATATATGGGATGATCGTAGTATGGGAAGTTTATGAGATTTGTGATAATATTTGGAGTTAGTTTTATATTTGGAGTTTGGTTTATGTTTGGAGTTCGTTTTGCGAAGGAGTTTTGTAATTATATTTAGAAATTTATAAAAGGAGTTTTATAAATGAATTTGAAATTTTATAAAAAGTGTTGCAAATAAATTTGGGAATTTATAAAAATGAGTTTTAAAAATAATATTTTATAAAAGAAGTTTTATAAAAGAGTTTTGCAAATTGTGTAGGGGATGTTTATAAAGGAGTCTGTTCAATAAATCTAGAGATTTATAAAATGAGTTTTATAATTATGTTTCGATATTTAAAAAGGGAATTTTATAATGTCTAAAATAATATTTTATAAAATGAGGTTTATAATTATGTTTAGATATTTAAAAAGGGATTTAAAAAAAAGACCGAGACCTGATCATTTTAAATTACGGTGGTGTGGAAAGTGTTCTTTCTTTATTTAATACCAAATTTTAGGGTATGGAAACTCGTCTCTATCTTGAGAACTAAGAATGTGTATCGAGCCAAGAATAATTTTCTGACTTGTCCAATTTCATTGTTAATCATGGGATATTACTATTTGAAATCGAAAAGTGGTGGTAAGTATATTTGGTCTAATTTCTATACGATCTATTTACTTACACCAAAAGGAATTTTTTTTGGATTTAGTATTATCAATGTTTTTATGACATTGTTTTACCCCAATTGAGTATAGTTTTGGAAATGAAATCTTTTTAAGACTTGTGAATATATTTATACCATTGAGATAAGTAAATGGTTACATTTTCTGTGTATCGGAAATGTAGTGTTTGTGAATATATATATATACACTATTGATATAAGTATATGAATTTTTTTTTCTAAGTAGTAGGAGTGAATTTTTTTAGGAATATACTTATACAGTTCAGATAAGTATATCAACAATTATTTTGAGGTATTTCAAAAGGTAGATAAGAGTTTGTGAATATATCTTTATAAAAGTGTTTTAATACAAGAATTTACAAAGTGTTTTTAATTAGCGAAGGGATTAATTAAAAAGGCTTAGTGGTTGCTTATGTGCTTAACTAGTGTTATTTTCCTTATGGAATTAAATCTCTGCTTGAATTATTTGTTATTTGATAGTTAAATAACTAACTATCAAATCTTAGCTAGTTTTAGAATTACCATTGTCGGTTCGGAGAGACCAAAATTAGAAATATTATCCGAAAACCACTTTGAACCGGCATAAGCATTCGATTTAGAGACAACTTGAAGGTGATCGAAGACGGAGTTCATTGAAGTGCAATGGCTACTTGCTACTAATCCCGAAGATGTAGTAGAAGTAGTGCATTCGGTTTGTTCAGTCCCATAACAACTTGTATGGATGAATGCTGGCATTGCATTGTTTCCTGGAGGGTAGTGTTGGAATTCCAAGTGGGATTGCTATATAAAGATAAAAGGTAGCCTTAGACCTTACAACCGGTAAATGACTAAAGCAGGGATGCGTAGTAGGGCTGTATAGGTCGCTCCCATTAGGGTATGAGCATCACTTGTATCTAGATGACACTTTCTAATTTTGTATGCTTGTGGCCATGGAAACAGTTTGTCGAATCAATGGCCGGGAGGGGATGATCATATTCATTACTATCCAGGAAGGGGTAGGCCAGTCCTAAGTAGCCGAGGTGCAATTAAGGCAGCCTCAGTACATTTTCTCTATAGGAGTACTGTACGGAAGGTAGACCCTTACCTTGTTATGTATGAAATCTGTTCTTTAATAATTGTCTTCAGACTTAGTTGTATACCTATTGTGCTGAAAATGTGAGAGGCATGCATTCCAGATATATTCATAGTTTATTTTTAATCCTAGATATTATTATAATATCAGAAGATTTCCTATAAAACGGTTTGGTTATCATAAGGTAAAAACCTATCTGTGTTTATGTTCGATGTTGTCTTACGAGATACCTATATTTTGAAAGGTTTTCATAACATTAATAATCCATTTGAAGTGTCTTTTCTCACGGTGGTTTATCAGACTTATCGGGCGTTATTTTCTTATAATGCTCGGGTCAGGCCGAACATATTTTTAGATTTAATTATGGATGCTTTGGAGCTTCAGGGGATGAGCTAGAAGCCTACTAGACGTACTCACGTATATGTTATTTTCTACTGCAATAGTTGTTTATATTTATCAGCATTTGTGAGGAGATGTTGTTATAACTGTCCAGGCTGATGATAGGTAGTTACTCTGATTTGATATATGTATATTACAGTTTTTCTTTTGTAAAGATCTATGTATATTATGTATTACTCATCACGATGTGAGATTTTATTCTATCTTTTCTTTCCTTTCCCGAACAATCTGTCTTTCTGGCACTTGGATGCTCGGCATGTGAATATTGTGGATGTATTAGTGTCGACATTTGAGGGTCGAAAAGGTGGGTCAGTACAAGTGGTATCAGAGCTTAGGTTGAGCGAAAACCTAGGCTTTGGTGGGATAGACTCATTACAGATAGGTTTAGTAATACCCTAGAATGAGTTTGAGTGTGTGTGTGTATGAGCGCATATTTGTTAGTGCTAAAAATATTTTATATTTTGTTTATTCATTGGTTGAATGGTTTATAAATTTTGGTCGATACAGAAGGAACAACTGTATCGATAGGGGTTTCTAAGCACTTGAACAAGGCAAACCAACACAATATTGTTTTGAAATTGGGTAAATGAAATAATTTCACCTATTATTATATTTTATATAGAAAAAAATAATTTTTAGAAATTGATATAATAATTTATGATATATTTGTTAGGAAATAATAATATTTGGTTATCATTTATTGTTTAATTAGTCATGCTCATCCAGTTTAGGAGCATTGACTATTGTTGTTAATTGATTATTTTTGCTCAAATAGTCTATAATCATTTATTGCTTTGGATGAATTAAATACGAACACCTTATGAATCTAATTTTGCAATCTGAATATAAGGCATCTGGTAATAATGTTGGGTTAAAATTTAATTTTAATAAAATTGATTATTATAATCTAAACAAAGATATTCCTTTGAGAAACGATTTTAAATAAGGAAGTGAAATTTTATAAGTTTAATTTATAAATATGCTTTATAAATAAAAAGGATTTAAAATTATAATTTGAGAATTTAAGTCTCAGTGTATTGAAAATTGTTTTCAATATCTTCAAGAAAAAAATAGTATTATTTGAAAGTGTATATGGATAGAAATATTTTAAAAAGGGGTTTTAAAACAGTTAGAAAGCACTGAACTCACTTCTATCATCGGAATAACTCTGGTGATGACTACAGCATCATCGACGTTCATTTTCGATTTTCTAAGTGAGGGATTGCTACCATAACAATTTGCCATCGAGTTGCTTGGTAAAACAAAGTTTGTTTTAGATTACCAAAAGTATGATTTTATATGCAGAGGAGATATGTATATTATTATTTCAAAATGATTTGAAATAAAAATCTGGTGTTTAGTTCTAAAATTTCCAATAATGTGATATTATAGAGTCCTATATCCTTTGTATTTGGATAATTTTGGTTGTCCATCTTATTATGATTTGTTGTTTGGAAAATCTTCATTTGTTGAAAAGAAAGGGAATTTTCGACGATTTTGAATAGTTGAAAACTTCCGAATTGACATAGAAATTTAAGAAGAGTGTTTTTGGAAAAATATAAGAAGAGAAGTTTTCGTAACTTATAAATTTGAAAAGTGGTTAAGTAAAACAATTTATTAATGATATTTAAAATTAATGATACTTGGGAAGACAAGTTTAAAATTTATTGAACATCCTGGGTAATTAAAACAAATCTAAAATTTGTATATATACTCTTAGGATGTAGAAGAGTGTTATGCGAATATGAACTTAAGTTTTAAAAAGTGTCGATAAGAATAAGTTGGGTTGTATAAGATATTTATAAACTTAAGGGAAGTTTTATGAAATGGTTCATAAATGATTTTAGTATTAAATGAAATACTATTGGCATAATTAATTGTGATTTTAAAATGAATATGATTTAAAATGAAAAGATATTGAGATAGAAAAATGTGAAAAAAATTGAGGTTGTTAATAAAGCAATAAAATAAATACGTAAGTTGTACGTAAATCATTTTATTTGCATAACTGATTTTGATCCAGATTAGAGTACACGATTTCGAGGTGGTTTACACCAATCTGAATAAGGATTTTTCCCTCGATTCTTGATGGTAAACACTTTGGTATGAATTTTTGATTTGATCTCGAAGTTTTCTATCATATTATATGGCTATGCAAGGAGAACAAAGGTTTCTAATCAAGGAACCTGATCGGAGTCTGCACTAGGGAAGTCGAGTGAGCGATACTAGTTCAAAAGTGAAATTTGTGTGGTCGAGCAAATGATCAGATTTGGTATTGTGTTCAGATGACATATGTACATCGTACGGACTTTAATAAATTGTATGTTTTTGACATTAAAAAATGCAAGTTATACAGTTTGATGGCATTTGTAAGTGAGATATAAGTCTATGGAAGCAAAGGCTAGTTTGATGTTTTTGGTTTCATGAGTAGAGTTGGTTTGCTCGATTAATAGATACACATCTTTATATTATTGTTGATGATTTTATGCCCTAGATATGACCACTTTTGGACTTTGTTTTCTTTTATTGGTTTAGGACCATTATGGTGAGTTGTAGTTTTTTCGGATCGAGCTACACAAAGGAGGTGCTTTTGAAATTTTCCGTAACTGATGAGAGTTTTAAATTTTATTAACTTGTTTTAAGTAAGAAATTTTATAAGCTTAAGGGTGAGAGGACATGTTTCTTCATTTAGAAATTTCGGGGATAGAAATTCTTTTAAGGGGGAAGAATGCAACGACCCGAAATTTTTAACGTTTTAAATGAGAATATTTAAATTATTTAAAAATTCAGATTTGGTTCAAATTTAATAAATAACAAGAAAATCCATTTTTATTATAACAACTAAATTTTTATCGACGTATTTTAAATTTAATTTATTTGAATTTTCCATAATTTTTTTATTTGGAAATTATTTAAATTATCGTTTGACGATTTTTCGGCAAACGACGGTATTTTTGCGATTTTACAGAATCAGTTAACTAGTGTATATTATTATGTTTTGGAATCGTATTGCATTTTTGTGCGCGATCGTATTTTTGTTCTGCCGCATACAGTTCATACGCGAACGAAAATCTGTGCAACGAGATGGCAGAAATTTCAATATAAATCAAACTAAATACTTTGCTTATTCAAACCTTTTCTTTCCTTTGCCTCAATTACTATTCTATTCATGCTTCCTGTAAAACCAAAAAAACAAGAAAATCCATCTCCTTCAAAAATTAAAATCTAAAAATCTACTCAACCAAATATCCTAAAACAAGAATCTTTGGACTGGCTAATCCTAGATCTAAAAGCCTGGGTGCTTATTGGAGGTTGTGATCGAGTTTGAGGTGATGAGCATGAGGGATGGAGCACTAGGGTTTTGGTTCGTACTTGATTTAAATGGTATTGGACAAGGTGGCTTTAGATTTGAGTTTATAGGAGGAAATGACACCTTGTGGTCGAAATTGATGAGGTGCGATGCTTAGAGGTGGAATGCATTATTTATGGTCGAGGGAGGCCATGCCCAGGTCAAAAATAAGCATGGTGGTTCAGGTGTGTAGTGAGGGGGTGGTCAGATGGAGATTGCAATGTGGAGTCGGATGCATTTGTCGGTTCGTTGAACAACTACTTGTGGAGGGGGAGATTTGGAAAATTGCACATGACCTGATGGGTATCCATGTTTTCATTTTTGCACGACCATTTAAAGAGGAAGGTGTTTTGGGAGAAAGGGTTTAATTGTGAAATTATTAGAAAATATAAGTAATTAGTTAATATAATTGTATTTAGTTTAATCTCAAACTTATAAATCAATAACTTTCTATTACGAGGTCCAATTGAGACGCGGTCTTTTGCGTTGCTCTTGTAACGTCGATAGCTACAAGATGAAACTAGTTTCATCGAATTTGAAGCACGTGAAATTTTAGGCTAAAATCGAACTTGAATGCCTAAGCGTACGTTAGAATTTCGATGAGTAAAACTCACTTATTTAGATAATCAGTATGATATATAGTAGACAAAAATATTGTTCGTGTTTGGTTGAATTATTGGTTGGTTTGTTTAAATATCTGGTTTGAAAAGCGAATGTCATTATAATTGAAATGCAGAGTATTTTATAGAGAAATCTGGATTACTCATCGTTGTGATTTTTAATTCAAGTTATATACCTGTTGATTTTATTTCAATTATATACCCGATATATTGATTATAAAATGTTAAAATTTGATTGTTTGGTTATATTGGATGTGAAACCAACATATGTTAAAAGTTGAACCTTTTTAGTAGAAAAGGTAGTAATAGCATTGTTTAAGTGCTATATTAACTGTTGGTCTCGTTATAGTATTTCAAAATATTATTAATTGCTGTTTTGTTGTGGAAATGGTTTCGATTTGGAAATATGATTTTTAATATGACCTTTTGGAATCTTCTAAGATATTTTATTTAAAAATAGTTTCTTGTACTCCTTTATTTTACTTCAATTTTCTTTTATTCTTCATTTCTAATATATGTATATATATAAATGTTTTAATATTATTTTGGAAAGTATCTATTTTCATAAAAAGGTTATTTTAATAATGAATGTTCATTTTAAAGGGAATAAAGGGGGTTATCTTTTATTTTAAAGTGATTTTGTGTTTAAAAGAAGATAGAAATATTTTGGGAATAAATATTTGTGAAATATTTTATATATAGTGTTGTAAATATAGAAACAAATTTATAAATGGTATTTCATAAATTAAAGAGAGGTTTATGTGCAGTATTTTATAAATAAAAGGATATGTATATAAATGGTATTTTATAAAGGGAAAATATTATCATTGAATAAATTGGAGAAATAAATCGCAGTGGGAATTTATTGTAATACATGGGATGATCATATTATGAGATGTATATGAGATTTATAATTATATTTGGAGTTTTGTTTTGTATTTGGAGTTTGGTTTGTATTTGGAATTTGTTTTATAAAGGAGCTTTGTAATTATATTTAGCAATTTATAAAGGAGTTTTATAAATGAATTGGAGTTTTATAGAAAGGGTTTCAAATAAATTTGGGAATTTATAAAAATGAGTTTTAAAATGATAATTTATAAAAGAAGTTTTATAAAAGAGTTTTGTAAATAGTGTCAGGGATGTTTATAAAGGAATTTATTCAATAAATCTGGAGATTTATAAATTGAGGTTTATAATTATGTTTGGATATTTAAAGGGAAATTAAAATAATATTTTATAAAAGGAGGTTTATAATTATGTTTGGATATTTAAAAAAACGACCGAGACATGATTCCTATAAATGATCATTTTAAATTACCGCGGTATGGAAAGTGTTCCTTTCATACTTAACACCAAATTTCGAGGTATGGAAGCTCATCTCTGTCTTGAGAACAAAGAATGTGTATCGAGGAAAGTATAGTTTTCTAATTTGTCCGATTTCATTGTTAATCAAGAATAGTACTGTTTGAATCGAAAAGTGGTGGTAAGTATATTTGGTCTAATTTCTATACAGTCTATTTACTTACACCAAAAGAAAAAGCATTTGGATTAAGTATTATCAATGTTTAAATAACATTGTTTTAACCCAATTCAGTATGGTTTGGAAATGAAATCTTTATAAGATTTGTGAATATACTTATATCGTTGTGATAAGTGTATGGATACATTTTGTAAGTATTGGAAATGTAGTGTTTATGAATATATTTATAGATATAAGTATATGGAAAAGTTTTTCTAAGTAGTAGAAGTGAAAAAGGTTTAGGAATATACTTGTACAGTTGAGATAAGTATATCAGTATTTTTTCTCAAGTATTGAAAAAAGTAGAGAAGGGTTTGAATATATCTTTGTAGAAGTGTTTTAATACAAGAATTTACAAAGTGTTTTTAATTAATGTAGGATTAATTAAAGAGGCCTAGTGGTTGCTTATGTGCTTAACTAGTGTTATTTTCCTCATGGAATTAAATCTCCAGTTGAATTATATTTAATACTTTTTACTTTCAAAATTCATAAATAATTAATAAAAATATATTTATACTTTAAACCGCTTTGAAAATATTTTAACACTTGCTATTAAACTTCCCAAAAAAGATCTCATAAAATTAATTAATTTAAAAAACATTTTAAATGAGTTTAAAATCATAAAAGTAGCTAAAATCAATACAACACCAATAGAAGGGCAGAAGTGTTGTTGTAGCTTAAAGACAACAGTTATAAGCGCTGTAAAATATACTGGACAGAGAGCAATTTCAAAAAGCATGAAAATTATTGGCCATTTTTCTCTATCCAAACAAAAATGATTTAAGATCTGAAATTTTTATTGTAAATAGTATACTTAGACTACTTAAAAACAATGTAAAGAAATACCTAAGGATATCTTCCAAAGTCATTAAAAATTCCCAAAACTAGGCTATTCAAAGTGCTCATATAGCGACCGTTTCGCTATTAAAATTTTCCACTTTGTTCAACTAGTTTTAAATTGATTTAAACTCTAATATTTTTACAGTAAGTACTAAACATATAATACTAAATAAATAGCAAAGAATCCTTTAAGGACGTCTTTCAAAATAATGTTAAAATCGCTGAACACAAGGCATTTACAAAGTGCATCCATAGCGACCTTTTCGCTTAATAACTTTTGCAAATTTTGTTCTATCATTTCTATAATTTTCCAAACACATTCTTTACTGTACCGTACTCTAGTATACGTGTAGGGCCCAACTAAAATATATACTTTCATAATATATTAACATATAACCATTTTACTCAAGTTAAACATAAGGGATTATCAAAGTGCACTTATAGTGAACTTTCTCGATTCAAACACTTTCAAACACATTCTAATCCCACACAAAACTAAACCAAACATGTAAGCACAAATCCAGGCCATGTTACATATTGTAAAGGGTAATAGAAGTGAAGATATACGATATAGAGTTGTTAATTGCTTTCAAAATCATGTATGGTCTAATGTTATAACTTCATTAGTTCAATACTTATCTTTATATTCAAGCACACATATATCTACAAAATGTATACTATCAAAGGGTGGGTAAACTCACCCCAAAATAATCCTACAACCAAGAACAAGCCTCAAGAACATAAGATTACTTCCTACTATCACCAAACATCCAAAAATACCACCTTTAGCTCCTATTTGCTCTCGGCCATACCCCACCTCCATCTTTTGCTCATGACCAGTAATAGGTGCCCATTTTTTTCTTCTCCTTCCACTTTTTGGTTACTTTTCCATGTTTTTATGTTGTCATAAGGCCTTTTTAAAATTTTGAGAGGATTTAGAGTTCATTTGATATGATTTGAGAAAGCTAAAGTGAAGAGGAGAAGAGGATGAAGACATTTTTTTTCATTACTTAGTAAATAAACTTTTCGACCCTTTAGAGTGATTAAATAGAGTTTATAAGATGTTACTATCACCCCTTAAAACTTCTTGGCCAACTAAAAAAATGCTCCCCCTCACATGCCTACTTTCCACCTCGGACATGAAAACAAATATCTCTTTACTATTCATTGAAATATCTTCTTCTCTAATCAACCAGTTAATATTCACTAATCACCATTAGTTAACCATAGCACAAAAATATTTTTAGTTGCAAATTAATTACACATTAATATTCTAAACAAGCACAACAAGTTCGAGCTATCGAGTAAAAAACCATTTATCGATAATGATTTTTGGCCACATTATCGATATTTCTTCGAACTATTTATTTTTATAAAAAAAAATTCAAAAACAATTTTACCTTCATGCGTTATTACTTAAAAGAGGGTTAATAAGGTTATAAAATCAATTTAATAACATTTAACCAAGATTCAGATATTTAAATAATTCAGATATTTAAATACAAAGTGTTCGAACTTTCAGGTCATTACACTAACTGAATTTGATCACCTCTATTTGGTTACAATGAAATATCATTCAAGACAATACACAAGCATATGTGCTGTTAATAAAGCAAGTCAGACAGTGTTAGTTTGGATCCAAATTATATTTTAGGTAGGCTTTTTCATGTCGTTGAACCACAAAAGGCGCGACAACTGAAGGCGACAAATGTAGAACGGTTGTAACTATTTGAAAAAAATTACTAGATGATTATGCAATAACCAGGGTCCACTATGGTCAATCACCTGGTAGTGATCTATAAATCTTTAAAGAAAATATTCAAATTTGGACTTGGTCAACTAATTAATCTAGGACATCAGTAAATTGATCCATGATTCATTCAATTGGTCCTCCTTAATCGGTCATCTGATCATTGTTTAAAAAGAGCTATTTCTTTTCAAATAGTTGTTTTCCTTCACTAAGAGGCATGACCATTCAAGTATAAAAAGGCCTTCTTCCAACCATTTAAGTAACAAAAATTCCTAAAATACTCTTCTTCTCTATCTCTTCCTCTTGTATTATAGTTCTTAAAACATATAAAAATTCTATGCTATAATTTAGACACTTTTATCACTGTAGTTCCAAAAGTAGTCTAGGATCAATTTCTCGGTATCATTGTATTTTAGTCACAATATTGTCATAACCCAAAAGAACCTACTAGTTTGCTTAAATAGTGATAACGACATTTATTACCCTAAAGAAAATGTCTCAAAACACGTGCTTGAAGTGATTCCATTTGGCTTCCACCATTTTCACCACCAGAAAAAACCACCAACAATTTTAAGGTCATATTTTTTTCTGATAATTGAACCCTACAGCTTAAAGAAGTTCGCTTCCAATTTTAGAAAGTTTGAAAGATTTGATGGCATCAATTTCATTCGATGGCAATAGAAGTATTTGTCACCTTTATGTGTGATTATTCAAATATCGCTATGTTTACCTTATGCATGTTGTAGATGAATTTTTAAATCCATTCATTACATATAAAACTTAGTTTGAATAAATGTGATGCTAACATTAAAACACTTAGATTTTATAAAAGCCACAAATATTAATTTTCTTCATTTTGTGAAATTCGTAAGAATAATACATGAAACAACTATTGCTTATACCCAGCAATATGGAGTAGCCAAACAGAAATATGGTAATTATTCAACGTATTTGTTACAAGGACTCGACTATTTTCACATTTCTAGGGTTTATATTTGCTAAGTACATCCATATGCCAGTTAATAACAAATCACTACTTCAACGCAATATAATGGTGATATAAACATATAACTTCCTATATATACAGAAAAGCACACAATTAATAACCAGCATGCTCTCTCTTCTCTTCTAAACTGTCATATGTTGTAAATTACCATATCCAAATAGGTTAAAGTTGACCCATGGCTCGACTATTTGCTAAACCTAAGCGATGGCCCACTATTCTCAACGCCTAAAATTAGCGTCAAACATCCTAAACAATGCTTGTGCATTAATTTTCGATGTTTAAAATAGTGTATCATTGGGTGAATAATAAAAAAACTAAAAATCTAGACATATGGGAAAATCTCATATCATGGAAAAATCAATGTGACATTTAAATGAACAACCATATAATACAAGGGATATTGTTACTATTGGAAATGAGCCAACACACAGCCGGTTAAATGGGCGAATTTCAAAATGTTTTACCATTTTAGATCTTATTGGGCCTATGAAGTCTAAATTGTTTTAGATTAATCTAAATAATTTTAAAAAAAAATCTTTATTTTATTTAGGTAATTAATATAAAGACTTGATTTTTATATATTTGTAATATATGAAGTGTATATGTGCATCAATTACATAGATGTAAGTGAGCATGAAACATATAATTGTGTACATGCTTTACTGTGCCCATATACAAGTACTGGGATTCATACAATAATCGACACTTTAGTCCCTTTATCTAATGAGGAATAAAACCATCCATCTTTAGCATCAAAAAATCTGCTTGCAATGGTCCTGATGGTTTCAACGCCACCTTTTAGCTCACTGTTGGCACATTATAGAAAAGGTGGTGCTGAAAGCTATATAATTTTTTTTTCAACAAATGTAAATTGCTCAAGGTTGTAAACTCTACAAATCTGGCTCTGATTCCAAAAACAGCTAATCCAATTGATGTTACTCAGTTCAGATCGATAGCTTGTTGTAATAGTATATACAAGTGCATTTCGAAAATTGTAGTCAGCAGGCTTAAACAAACCTTAACCACTATCATATCTCCTAACCAAGTGGCTTTCCTGCCTCAAAGAAACATCCTCGACAATGTTATGATAGCCCATGAACTATTCAATGGATACATCTTAGCTAATATTTCTCCCAGAGCCATGATGAAAATAGACATTAGAAAGGCATTTGATTCTGTGAAGTGGTCTTCTCTACTCAGCATTATGGAGAAAATGAGATTCCCTCCTATCTTCTCTGGATGTATGGATGAATGCATCTCCTCTGTTAGGTATTCTCTTCTAATTAATGCACATACAATTATTTATTTTAAAGGGCTTAAGGGTTTGAGGCAGGGTGACCCTATATCTGCATATCTTTATATCATAATTATAAAGACTCTAATGCAAGCTCTGAATAAGTAAGCAAATGAAATTTTTTTATCTGGTTATCCTAAGTGTAAAATTCCCTAGATCGTATCATTAGCTTTTGCTGATGATTTAATAGTATTCTCCAAACCAACTATCAGCTCTATCTCCTATATCATGAACACCCTACACTCCTTCTCATCCTTGTCTAGTCTCTACATAAACTCATCAAAATCTCATATCCTTCTTGCTGGGATATCTAGTCCACTAGTTGGTCAATGTCTCTATATAACCAAAATGCTGTCGATCCAGGATGATATGAACTATTTGGGTATGCCTCTGGCTACTTAGAGAATCACTAAAATACAAAGCTTTTCACTCTATGAGAAAATTACTGATACTATAAACAAATGGCAACACAAGTTCTTTAGTCAGGCCGGCAGACTTACCATCATCAACTCCATAATTTTCTCCCTGAATGTCTACTGGGGTAGAGCCTTCTTATTGCCATATAATTTGATATCTATGATCAAAAGTTCCTTGATAAGATTCTTAAGGCTCTATATACACCAAGAAACTTTCTCTTATTGCCTTTTGTAAAATTAAGCTCCTGAAAGAGAATGGTGGACTACAAAAAAAAACTTAAAGTTTTGGAATGCTTCTGTCTTCTCTAGGCATCTTGATAATCTGCTTAATAACAAAACCTCTGTTTTGGGATAATGGACAAAAAAGCACTATCTTGGTCAAACAAAGGGACACTCTTTTACCTCATGCTAAACTTTTGCTTGCTGCTAATAGTGATGAAATTTTTTGGAATGTTCCCGGGATAACTATGGGGAAGCTTCTTAAGAATTGCTTATCTCACGGCTAAATAACGCAAACTAGGATCCCTCTACAGGCTAATGACTATATAAGAAATGGAATTGTCTGCGTTCCTAGGTCTAGTAACTTGCGCATTTCTGCACTTCGGAACAAACATAATAATACTAGAACATCCCTAGTTGACAAAGATAGCTATGTTTCGTCTTCTGAGATGAAACCATATTCCTCTAGCAATGTATACAAAGTAATTGTAACATCCCTAAATTTTTATAACATTATTCAAAAAATTTAGTTAGATAAATTAAATAAAATAATGATAATAAGGAGATTGAGATTTGATTAAATATATTTATAGGGTCGTACTTATTAATAAAATAAACGGGCTTAAAATTGGTTTATGAGATAATTAACTTACATAAGGCCTTATTAGTAAAAATAACCACATTTATATTCACGGCTATACATTTGCCTTTGTCTTTTCACGTTAATTTTATTTCTCAAATCAAAACAAACGCTAGAACCCTAATAGACTCAGCCATTAACAAAGGAGAAGAGGAATTTTAATCAAAAGCTTAGGATCCAAAGCTAGGGAGAATTAATCAACAACAAATCTAAAATTCCTTATCAAGTTTAAGGTGAATAATAATCTTATACCATCTCTATTTTTATTCTATGATTGTATTGTTTCAAATTTATGATTTAAATTCATTTTTATGATAAAATGGAGGATGATATGCTTGAGTTATATTATGATGATTTGTTTTAATTCATAAGCATATGAATTTGTACGGTTTTAGTATAAAACCGAGAATATATGATTTCACATTGCCATGGAAATTTTTTATGTTAAGTAAAACATGATTTTGGAGATGGGATTTAATTTTAAGAATTTTCCAAGCTATGGAAATTTTATTATGAATTTTGATGAAAGATATGATATAATTGGGTTTAAAATTTATTTCGAGAATTTCAAGAAGAAATTGGGTCTAAAATATTAATATGTTTGATTACATGATGAAATAGATTTTCTGTGATTTTTGGGGATTTTTCCTAGTTGATTTATTTGGGTAAATAAATTATTTTAGAAGAAGGGTTTTTTCTGCAAAATGTTGGTTTTTGTTATATGGAAAGGTTTTAATGTTACAATCCATTAATATTGGATCTGAATAAATGCGGTAGTTTTAGATGTAAAGTAACTGAAAAGTTTTATGGCAGCCAATCAGTGTTTTACAAATAGGCAAGTTGTTAAAGAGAAATTACTAAAAGTTGCTATAATTCAGCCTTGAACCAGAAAAGTTTTTCTGCACCTATTAGTAAGGACCTTTCGACTCCTCTGATTCTGCCACTACGCCATAGATGACCTTTTGCAACATTTTTGCAAGGTGTTGCCAGCTAAAATGTTGCGACAGCTATAAAATTTTGGTCCTACTGCAACGTTGTATTTTTGGTGTTACCTTAGCCATAAAAATGTGTTGCTCTAGCTAAACAAGTGTAACACGATGCAACATTTTTATATAGTGTTGCAATAGATGTATTCAAATTAAAAAATTAATAAAATTAGCAATCCGCGTGAATACGATCCAATGATCTACATTTAATCTGGTTGTTAAAATGGATCACCACTGCAATTTGCCCCAAAATTTCGTTTTCCCGCCTAAACTAGTTCAGAGTAGATCCCCTTTTGGTTTTCATTCCAATTCGCCTCCTCCCATTCGCCTCTGCCACCAAATTGTCACCCTCACCCCCAGCTACCCCCTGACCCATCGCGACCATCTAGCTCCAACCAGAGCCCCGTCACGACACCAAAACTCGAAGCCAAACAAAGTTTTCCGTTCAAACCCCTTTTGCCACCGCTGTCGTCGCCATCAGCTCTCAACTCCAACAGAAAACTTGCTCGCCACCAACCCCTCTACCTTTCTCCTTTAGACTACTTCACCTGAAAACCCTTCTAGCGCCTTAATTTCTCCCAAAACCGAACTGCCCTCGAGATTTAGCTGTCATTCTCGCAACAATTAATCCGTCCACGGCTCCTATATCAGGTACATCCCAGGCTGATCTCTTCGTACTTTCCCCTATGATTGCGGTTGCTTCACTTGGTACTGAAGGCCTTTGGTGTGATGTTCGGAAAATTATGATTTATTTGTTGAAAACTTATCTGCTAATGGTAATAGATTGCAAGATGATGACATTATTAAGGATAAGCATGGGAATGGTACTGGTAATTTCAATAAGGTAGTACGCCCCCATATGTTTGTGCAAATGCTCCTTTGGAACTATATATCATTTTCTAGTTATATTTTTGCAGGTATCATGTGTATATAATCCACATTATATCATTTTCTTCATGTCGGTTACTAGTTATATACATCCTCCTTATAGATAATTTTTAGTGTTTTTTTTTCAAATTGTTGTTAAGGGAAATAGTGTTGAACTTAGGAGCTCCAAGTTCAGTTTTATAATCTAGTGCACGTTTTCATGTAGTACTGCTGTTTGATGGTGAACTGATGATTACAATGTTCAGGTTGTGAGTGGCAGAGGTGATTGTTAGTAGAAGTTTTATTGTGGTGCTATGAGTGTTCAACAGGGGTTGTTGACGGTTTGAAGGTGGTTGTTGGTCCAATTATTACAGTTGCCTCATTTATTGTTGTAGTGCTTGCAATTACCATTTGTGCATCATTTTACGTCGTTTCAAAGAAGGCTCGATCTTCCAAAATCGGATGAATCGGGCCGGGACTGCGGTGCCCCGGACCCCCGCCGGCGCTGCGCCCGGACCCGCTTCTCGGCTCGCCTTCGGCTCGGCACTCAGCTCGTCATATATTTGTCAGTGTCGGTGTCTGTATAAATTGAAACTGCATATGTAATGAGTGAACTGAGTGATGTAGTGAGGAATATCTGTATATGTGAATATCAGTGTTATATATCATTGAATTGTAAAATAGTGGAGTCAGGAATTTGTACTATTTCAAATGTTGAAATAAAATATTTATTTAAATAAATTACTGTTTAAATATCAAATTCTGTGCAATAGCATTTTATTAAATAAATATTTATTTTTATTAAAAAATCAAATATGCTCTACATTGTGGGCCCCACAAATTCAGAAAGTTAACATCTATAGCAACATTTTGGAATGTTGCTACAGATACCTATGGGTATTGCCATAGACCCAAATAGGGTTCTATTGCAACAATATTACTTATGTTGCCTTAGATAGTCAAAATGTTGCCTTTGAGGTCTAAGGCAACGGCAAAAATTGCATCACCCTAAAAGTGTTGCCATAGACCTATGGCAACATTTTTCGGGCCTGAGCCAACATTTTTTTTGTGTTGCAGAAGGTCATCTATGGCGTAGTGTGCCTCGCAGCAGTCGAAACCCACACAGTCGAAACCACCATAGTTGAAACCAATACACAAGATATCACTTAGATGGTATGCAGTGGATTGGAAGGAAGGCGGAAGCTATGGTGTCGAAAGGGGTAGCTTCCGATGGGGTCGAAACCCTGCTTTGTTTTCAAAAGTTAAAGCCTTACCTAGTTTTACCGAAAGCTTTTGACACAGTCGAAAGCTATGCTTAAGAAAAGGTTTTATAATCAGCTTTCGAGGAAGGTTGCCATATTGTGTTAAAGTGTTTGCTTTTGAAAGTGCACCCTTTTCCTTTAAATAATCGCTTTCGAAAGGGTAGGTTTCGTCCCAGTCGAAGCCAAGCCGCTAATCCCCCTTTCGATTGCATTGAAGTCATCTATGTTGTTGAAGGGGTTACTTATGTTTTACATAAGCCTTTTTCCTGTATGCTTTCGAAGGGGTTGAGCGTTTTGAAGGAGATGGAGTCGAAAGGGGGTTTCAGCTCTGTCCAACGAAGTTTGGATTTTTAAAGTCCTTTGCTTTCGAATAAGATGGTTCCGACACCATCAATTTTTCCCCAAACTAATTTTTATTGGTTTCGAAAGAGATACTTTCGTATATAACCATTTTGACCCAAATGATGTTTTTAAAGAGTAAACCCAATACTTTCGAAAGGGGTACTTTCATTTGTTTCGAAGCTCTTTATTTTTAAAAGATGATTTGATACCATCGAAAGGTATAATAGGTTTCGAAGGAGAATGTTTATTAAGGGCTTCGAAAGGTATGTATTCAATGTTTTGAAAAGAGGTCTTTGCTTTCTAAGGAGGCTATCCAGAGGTTCTGAAAGAAGTGTTTTTATGGTTTCAAAACATAAACCCAATCTCAATTTAAAGTAATAACCATGGCACAAAAAAAAGATTTTGAAATGTTATTCACATTGTTATTAACCCATAACTGTATTTTTGGAAAAAGGGCAGAATAACCAGTTAGGTTGACCCAGTAGTGAATATACCTTAAATGATGTTAAAATTTTAATTAAAGATATTGGCAGGGGCCGATAGGTTTACAGTAAGCCCATGAAAATTGTATGATGCTGGCAGGGGCAAATAGGTTCATAGTCATCCCATGAAAACTATGTTTTGATACTAGCAGAGGCCAGTAGGTTTGTAGTTAGCCCATGAAGACTATATCCGGATTAAGATATTGGCAGTTAGCCAATAAGTTCCTAGTTAGCCCAAGAAAACTAGGATAAGAAATAAGATATTGGAGTTAGCAATAGGTTCTTAGTGATCCCATGAAAACTAAGTAATTGGACAGATAGTACTTAACATTTTAACAGGTTAATAGTAACCCTAGAAATTATAATTAAGACAAATAGTCAGAATGAATGGTGATGGGTAATCCAGAATTGATTTATTTGTTTTGCATATCATTATAATTTTTTGAAATACTATGTTTTAACCATTGTGGATGTAGGAGCAAAGTATATGGTTTTATAAATGTTTTTAGGATACTAGTGAGGGGAAAACCCGTTCCGTTGAGCGGCGTGGTCTCACTAGATATCTAAATGGTTTGAGATGGTAAATTATTATTCATACCAGGCTTTATGTCTGACTCGAAGTTTTTGTTTTCCCCTTAAACTCTTGGGTACTCAATTAATTTTGAGTTGGTTGAGAGTTAAGGTTTCCAGGTGTTCTTTTAGACGAATAAAAGCTTCCGAGGACGTGCAGGAGGTAGGATAGTTATTAGAGTTCTTTTATTTCTGCTGTGTGTTATGTTCGTAAAGGCGAAAATGTTTTCTTGCCTATTTATATACTCTGATCTACCAAGGGGGCATCTTCATATATCGCTCTTGGCGTAGTTTGTAATAATTGTATGTTATCTGAATGTGGTCTGTGAATTGGGATTATGTAATTAATTTGGAATATTTTGAAATGTAATACGGAATTTGTTTTGCTGTGTAATTTTTTTTCCTTATTCTTATGTTTCTGTGTATCAATGCATCTAATATCACCATGTTTGGTTGCCGAAGATTAATAACTATAGATGACTGTAGCATCCATAGCCGTTAGTTTTGGGCCTCCAAATAAGGGGATGTTACATGTTGGTATCAATGCATAGTATATGAAACTTTAAAAGAAACTTAAACCTAAAAGATTTTTCCAAGCATAATCCAATTAATCGGATAATAAGATTAGGGTTTGGGTTAACGGTATAGTAACATACTTGTATTTGCTATATATTGTTATATATATGTAAATACATATTCCTCGCTCTCTTAGGCTGTTCTTCTGTATCTTACTAAGGCTCATATGCAGATTTACGAGAAATGAGATATGGAAGATGGAAACGGAAGAGGAAATCTCGATGGAGGAAACACCACAACTAAAGGAAATGCTCTACCCACTACTAGGAGAAACCCGGGTCGACCGGCTAATGCTAGTAACCAAAATGTTGAAGCTAATGTGGGTGTTGGAAATCCACCAGTAAATATGAGGGTGATGTATCGGTTCTTTGCCGGTTCGATGCAAGTAGGAGCTGCTGCTGGAGTTGCTTGAAATAGAGGAGGAGCTAATCCTGTAGCTCTAGTTGGAAATATTGCTTTGCTGAGTAGAGATTACACCAGTTTGGGTGGGAAGCCATTCTTGAGAACAGAGAGTTCCATGGAAGTTCAGAATTGGCTATTGCATTATGAGCGTATATTTACTGATTTGGGTCTGAATGATGGGCAAAAGAGGTGGTTGGCCTCTAGGCAGTTGCAGGGTCAGCACTGGTGGAATAGTGTCACTTCAGGAGTGCCGGAAGAGCAGTTAACTTGGAATGGTTTTAAGATGAGATTTGAGCAGAAGTTTGTATCGAAGTTTGCCAAGTCTGAGCTGATGAGGAAGTTTATGGATCTAGTTCAGGGAGAGATGTCAGTAGTTGAGTATGCTACTAAGTTTGAAGAGCTGTATAGATATGGATATGCTATTATAAATACTGACATCAAAAGGAATGAGAAGTTTATTCGAGGACTGAGGCCCAAGCTTGCAAGGATAACCATGACACATGTCCATGATCCTTGCAATATAGTGGTGGAGATGGCCATCCGCTATGAGGAATTGCTTGCTGATTTAGTTAAAGAGAAGTCAGTGGAAACTCAGGGTTCTCAAGGGAAGAAGAGGAAGTTCTTTAAAAAAAGGGATCCCAAAGGGGAGACACCACTAAGAAGTCAAAAGATAAGGTAGTTTGCTATAAGTGTGACAAGAAGGGTCACTTTGCTAATGAATGCCGATCAAGAAATGGGAAGAAAGCGGCAGTTAAGAAGAATGTGAAATGCTTCAACTGTGATCAAGTTGGGAATTACAAGAATTAGTGTCCAGAGCCAGCTAGGGAGGACAAAGGAAAAGTTTTTGCTATAGGACCAGCTAGGCCTGCTGCAGAAGATAAGGGAAAGACTGTGCTGGAAGGTACGCTTTTGATTCAGAGTATTTCAGTTAGAGTACGTTTTGATACCGGTGCATCACATTCATTTATATCTCAGTTTTTGGTTGATAGATTATGTTTAGAACTCACCTACCATGTTACTTCCTTAAGGGTTGCGAATCCAATATGAGGGTATGCAACTCTAGGGTTAAGATGTAACATTTAGAACCTGACTTGTTAGATCATAACTATGCATGCAGTTTGTATGTTATTGATTTCGTAGATTCCGGGTTCATTTTTGGATATGGATTGGTTCAGTAGGTATGAGGCTAGAATATTTTTCCAGGATAGAGAAATATCACTTAGACACCCTGATAGTCATAATCGAGTGATATTCTCAATAGAGAATACTGACTGGAGTGTTAGTGCTATACTTAATGCTATGGAGGTAGGAAATGAGTTAAGTCGGGTTCTGGTAGCAAAAGAGTTTGCAGATGTCTTTGAGCTAGTTACGTGACTACCTTTGAAGAGAGCTGTTGAGTTTAGAATAGATCTTGTGCCAGGAGCTGAACCTGTAAGTAGACCACCTAGTAGGATGACACCAACTGAGATGAAGGAATTGAAGGCGAAACTAGTGGATCTAGAGGAAGGATTTTCATTAGACCAAGCAGTTCTCCTTGGGGAGCGGCTATGGTGTTCGTGAAGAAACCAGATGGGTCGTTAAGGATGTGTATTGACTATGGTAAGTTAAATGAAAGGACAATTAAGAATAAGTATCCTTTGCCAAGAATAGATGATCTGTTTGATCAGTTGAGTGGAGCCAGAGTGTTTTCCCAATTGGATTTGGCGACAGGTTTCCATCAGTTGAGAGTGGCGGAGGACATTATTCCTTTGACAGCATTTCGAACTGGATATGGTTCATATGTGTGTTGGTAATGCCATTTGGATTGACGAATGCACCTGCTTTCTTCATAGATTTGATGAACCGATTTTTTTCGAGAGTACTTGGATAGGTTTGTAGTAGTATTTATAGATGACATTCTAGTACACTCTAAGGATGAGAGAGAGCTTGATGTTCATCTTAGAGTGGTGCTTGAGACAGTGAGGCAAAATCAGCTAAATGCGAAGTTTACTAAGTGTCATTTCTGGAAGAAAGAGGTAAAGTTTCTTGGTCACATGGTCTTAGAGAAAGGGTTGTTAGTCGATCCAGATAAGATCGAAGTTGTGAATAATTGGAAGAGACCAGAGACAGTGACTGAGATCAGAAGTTTTCTTGGACTTGCTGGCTACTACCGGAGATTCATTAAGGATTTCTCGCGGATAGCAGCACCCTTAACTAAGCTAACTAGAAAGGAAGCAAGATTTTTTTGGTTCGATAAATGTGAGGAGGCATTCCTTAAGTGAAAACATTTGTTGACTAATGCACCCGTGTTAGTAATTCCAGATGGAAACCAAGGATTGGTGGTGTATACGGATGCATGTGGAACTAGATTAGGAGCGGTGTTGATGCAGAGTGGTAAAGTCATTGCCTATGCATCTAGGCAGCTTAGACCGCATGAAGTTAGATATCCTACTCATGATTTGGAGTTGGCAGTTGTGATCTTCGCATTGAAGATTTGGAGACATTATCTCTTAGGGGAGAGATTTGAGTTATATACCGATCATAAGTCTTTACGGTATTTGTTCTCTCAGAAGGAGTTGAATATGAGACAGTAGAGGTGGCTAGAGTTTTTGGCTGCTTATGATTTTGGTATAGTGTATACGCTAGGGAAAGGTGATAAGGTGGCTGATTCCCTTAGCAGGAAACATCAGAATGTGGTGTTGGCTATGTTGGCGGAGTGGAAAGATTTAGAAGCTTTAGCCAGTTGTGATGTGTAGTTGAGATCGACCGCTGTAGCCAAAGTACCGTCAGGTTGTCTTGTTTAGAAACTCGACCAGTATTGATTGAGAAAATTGCTTCTAAGCACAAGGAGGATCCAGTATTAGCTGAGAGGATTAGAAGACTTGAGATTGGAACAAAGATCGATGATTTAAAGGATTTTAGCCTTGACCAAAGAAGGTGGCTGAGAAAGAAGGAACGGTTGTGTGTTCCAAATATGAAAGACTTAAGGAAAGAAGTTCTTGGAGAATGTCATCGATCCAAGTTTACGATTCATCCTGGAGGAACCAAGATGTATCAAGATATGAAGAGAAGCTTCTATTGGGAAGGCATGAAGAGGGATGTTGGCTTGTGGGTTAGACGGTGTGCAAACTGTCAACAAGTGAAAGCTGAGCATCAGAAACAAAGTGGGTTACTACAACCTTTAGAAGTTCCAATTTGGAAAGGGGATTCGATATCCATGGATTTTATAGACGGGTTGCCAAGGTCAAATAGAGGTAATGAAAGTATATGGGTTATAGCGGACAGATTGACCAAGAGTGCCCATTTCATTCCAGTTAAGCCAACTAGAACGGCACCTATTTTAGCTAAGTTGTTCCTAAAGAACATAGTTAGACTGCAAGGAGTTCCTAGTAGTATAGTCAGTGACAGAGATGCATTGTTCACTAGTGAATTCTGGAAGAGTCTACAGGAAGTAATGGGTACCAAGCTTAATATGAGTACATCGTATCACCTTCAGACAGATGGGCAGAAAGAGAGAGTCAATAAGGTACTCGAAGATTTATTGAGAGCTTGTGTATTGGACTTTGGTGGATCTTGGGAGGATCACCTACATTTGGTTGAGTTTTCCTATAATAATAGTTACCAGACTAGTATAGGAATGGCGCCGTTTGAAGCTTTGTATGGAAGGCCATGCAAATCACCGGCATGTTGGTTGGGGACTAGAGACAGATTAGTCTTAGGTCCAAATTTTGTTAGAGAGGTGTCAGAGAAGATTGAGTTAATCCGGGGATGGATGAAGGAAGCTCAGTCCAAACAGAAGAGTTATGCAAATAAGAGGCGTAAGGACCTATAATTCTCAGTTGGAGATAAGGTTTTCATTAAGGTATCACCTATGAAGGGTGTGATACGATTTGGAAAGTCGGGGAAGTTAGCCCCAAGATTTGTAGGTCCATTCCAGATTATAGAGAAGATTGGAAAGCTCGCATACAGAATAGAGCTACCGAGCAGTTTGGCAGGTGTCCATAATGTATTTCGTGTATCTCATCTTCGCAAGTATGTGCATGACCCAGAAACTACTATTCCTCCGACAGGTTTAGATGACTTAGTAGTAGAGTCTAATTTGACTTTTGTTAGATGACTAGTTCGGGTTGTAGCTAGAGATGAGAAAAGATTAGGGAACAAGACAGTCAGGTTGGTGAAAGTTCAGTGGAGCTACAACGAGAAGGACAGTACTTGGGAGACAGAGGTCATGATTAGAGATACTTATCCTGATCTGCTTTTAGGGTATGTCTATATTAGATTTATATAGATAGTAGCTAGTCAGTTAGACTAGTATGATTGTTAAGAGTTGTTATAGATGATTGCTATGCTTAGTATTTAGTCCTTACTGAATTTCGAGGGTGGAATTCTATAAGGGGGGAGCCTGTTACATCCCTAATATTTGATGACATTATTCAGAAGATTAAATTAGATAAATTAAATAGAATAACGATGATAAGGAGATTGAGATTTGATTAAATTATATTTATAGGGTCGTGCTTATTAATAAAATAAATGGGCTTAAAATTGGTTTATGAGATAATTAACTTACATAAGGCCTTATTAGTAAAAATAACCACACTTTATATTCACGGCTATACATTTGCCATTGTCTTTTCACGTTCATTTTATTTCTCAAATCAAAACAAACGCTAGAACCCTAATAGAGCCGGCCATTAAAAAAGGAGAAGAGGAATTTTAATCAAAAGCTTAGGATCCAAAGCCAGGGAGGATTAATCAACAACAAATCTCAAATTCCTTATCAAGTTTAAGGTGAATAATAATCTTCTACCATCTCTATTTTTATTCTATGATTGTATTGTTTCGAATTTATGATTTAAATTCATTTTTGTGATAAAATGGAGGATGATATGCTTGAGTTATATTATGATGATTTGTTTTAATTCGTAGGCACATGAATTTGTACGGTTTTAGTATAAAACCGAGAATATATGATTTCAGATTGCAATGGAAAATTTTTATGTTAAGTAAAACAAGATTTTTGAGATGGGTTTTAATTCTCAGAATTTTCCAAGTTATTGAAATTTTATTATGAATTTTGATGAAAGATATGATATAATTGGGTTTAAAATTTATTTCGAGAATTTCAGGAAGAAATTGGGTCTAAAATTTTCATATGTTTGATTACATGATGAAATATATTTTCTATGATTTTTGAGGACTTTTCCCAGTTGATTTAATTAAGGAAATAAATTATTTTAAAAGAAGGGCTTTTCTACAAAATGTCAGTTTTTGTTTGAAAAGGTTTTAAAGTTACAATCCTTTGATATTGGATCTGAATAAATGCAGCAGTTTTAGATGTAAAGTAATTGAAAAGTTTTGTGACAGCCAATCAGTGTTTTACAAATAGGCAAGTTGTTAAAGAGAAATTACAAAAAGTTGCTATAATTCCGCCTTAAACCAGGAAAGGTGTTCCACCCATATTAGTAAGGACCTTTCGACTCCACTGATTCTGCCTTGTCCCATTCGAAACCCACAAAGTCAAAACCACCATAGTCGAAACAAATACACAAGATATCGCTTAGATGGTATGCAGTGGATTGGAAGGAAGGCGGAAGCCAAGGTGTCGAAAGGGGTAGCTTCCGATGGGATCGAAACCCTGCTTTGTTTTCCAAAGTTAAAGCCTTGCCTAGTTTTACCTAAAGCTTTTGAAACAGTCGAAAGCTATGCTTAAGAAAAGGCTTTATAATTAGCTTTCGAGGAAGGTTGCCATGTAAAGTGTTTGCTTTCGAAAGAGTATCCTTTTCCTTTAAATAATCACTTTCGAAAGGGTAGGTTTCGTCCCAGTCGAAGCCAAGCTGCTAATCCCCCTTTCGATTGCATTGAAGTCATCTATGCTGTCAAAGGGGTTACTTCTGTTTTACTTAAGCCTTTTTCCTATATGCTTCGAAGGGATTAAGGGTTTCGAAGGAGATGGAGTCGAAAGGAGGTTTCGACTCTGTCCATCAAAGTTTGGATTTTTAAAGTCCTTTGCTTTTGACTAAGATGGTTCTGACACCATCAATTTTTCCCCAAACTAATTTTTTGTTGGTTTCGAAAGAGATACTTTCGTATATAACCATTTTGACCCAAATGATGTTTTTAAAGAGTAAACCCAATACTTTCGAAAGGGGTAATTTCATTTGTTTTGAAGCTCTTTATTTTTAAAAGATGATTTGATACCATCGAGAGGTAATAGGTTTCGAAAGAGAATGTTAATTAAGGGCTTCGAAAGGTATGTATTCAATGTTTTGAAAAGAGGTCTTTGCTTACGAAGGAGGCTATCCAGAGTTTTTAAAAGACATGTTTTTATGGTTTCAAACATAAACCCAATCTCAATTTAAAGTAATAACAATGGCACAAATAAAAAATTTTGAAATGTTATTCACATTGTTATTAAGCCATAACTGTATTTTGGGAAAAAGGGCAGACTAACCAGTTAGGTTTACCCAGTAGTGAATATACCTTAACAGATGTTAAAATTTTAATTAAAGATATTGACAGGGGCCAATAAGTTTACAGTAAGCCCATGAAAACTATATGATATTGGCAGAGGCAAACAGGTTCATAGTTATCCCATGAAAACTATGACTTGATACTGGAGGGGGCCAGTAGGTTTGTAGTTAGCCCATGATAACTATATTCGGATTAAGATATTGTCAGTCAGCCAATAGGTTCCTGGTTAGCCCAAGAAAACTAGGATAAGAAATAAGATATTAGAGTTACCAATAGGTTCTTTGTGATCCCATGAAAACTAAGTAATTTGATAGATTGTCCTTAACATTTTAACAGGTTAATAGCAACCCTAGAAATTATAATTAAGACAGACAGTAAGAATGAATGGGGATGGTTAATCCAGAATTGATTTATTTGTTTTGCATATCATCATGATATTTTGAAATACTATGCTTTAACCATTGTGGATGTAGGAGCAAAGTATATTGTTTTATAAAAGTTTTTAGGATACTAGTGAGGGGAAAACCCATTCCGTTAAGCGGCGTGGTGTCACTAGACATCTAAATGGTTTGAGATGGTAAATTATTATTCATACCAGGCTTTATGTCTGACTCGAAGTTTTTGTTTTCCCCCTTAATACTAGGGTACTCAATTAATTTTGAGTAGGTTGAGAGTTAAGATTTCCAGGTGTTCTTTCAGATGAATAAAAGCTTCCGAGGACGTGCAAGAGGTAGGATAGTTATTAGAGTTCTTTTATTTCCGCTGTGTGTTTTGTTTATAAAGGCAAAAATGTTTTCTCACCTATATATACTCTGATCTACCAGGGGGGCATCTTCATATGTCGCTCTTAGTGTAGTTTATAATGATTATATATTATTTGAAAGGGGTCTGCGAATTGGGATTATGTAATCAATTTGGAATAATTGAAATGGAATGTGGAATTTGTTTTGTTGTTTAATTTTTTTCCATATTCTTGTATTTCCGTGTATCAATGCATCTAATACCGCCATGTTTGGTCACCGAAGATTAATAACTATGGATAAATGTAGCATCCATAGCCGTTAGTTCTGGGCCTCCAAATAGGGGGATGTTACAGTAATAACTAATGCTCACTCAATCACCAAATTCCCTAGGTTTGGTAGGACTTGGAACACTACAGCTTCGGAGAAGTTGAATTTTTTTTCTCTGGAAGGTTTTGAGAAATGCAATCCATACTGTTAACAATCCTGTGAATATAGGTCTTTTTAACTCTATTACCTGCTACTTTTGTAAATGCTGCCCATATGACAATCTTCACCTCTACTTTGAATGCTTATTCTCATATTTCCACCGGAAGAAACTAAAAGGTTTAGGTGGATATGCTACTCATTTTCATGATGGCAGATTGGAATGGAGGAGTATATATATTGAAACAACGTGGAAGAACTCTTCCTCCTATGGCCTCTTACTGATTCGGATGGTTTTTGCTTCCTCTATTTAGAATGAAAGGAACTCTTGGGTTTTTACTAGCAAAGAGAAAAGTAGAATGGATGTATTTCATTGGATGCTTAAGGACATTCAAAAAGAAATGGCTTTCTCCATTTATAAATATCCCGCTACTATGCAGAGAAATTGTAGTGCTGCATAGTCATTTGCATATGTATTTTTTCCTATCTCTTTAGCTTTGTATTTTGTGATCTCTCTTATGTTATTTTTTGCTCTCTTCTATTTCATTCTTAGTTTCCCTTAGTAGCTTCCCTATTTCTTGCTTGTAAAAATTTTCAGGTAATAAATAAAATGGCAGGGGCCTATTTAACCCCGCTGGCTTTATCAAAAAATATATATTAATATAATATAATGTATACACACGCACACGTGTGCACGCACGTGCGCGCGCGCACACACACACACAGATATATATATATATATATATATATATATATATGTGTGTGTGTGTGTGTGTGTGTGTGTGTGCAAAACAATTATATACAAGTTTAAATTTTAAATATATAAACTAATTCAAATAATTCATATTTAATATTTAAAAAGCTTAGGGTAATTTAAAATTTGAAAGCAAATCTATATCCAAAATAATATCTTATTAGAAATTCAAATTCAAATCTAAATATCACTATATTTAAAATAAATAAATAAATAAATATATGTATGTATATACATATACATATGGGATATATATATATATATATATATTTCGTAAATATATAAAACTATATATAGATATATATATTTGTGTATGTATGTAAATTTTATATTTATAAAATTTTAATTCATAAACATATATATATATATATAGATATTATGTATTTAAATATATTGAAAAACCTAGGCCGAATATCTTTAACAAAACTAAGTTTTTTATTTTTAAAATCTTGCAGATTAAAATCTAATTTTTTTAGATCCGTACGGATTTTAAACTAAATATTCTATTAAACTATAAATTTTGAATATAGTTTGATTTTTAATATATATATTTATACATTATAAGTTGATAACCATTAATATATATGTATGTGTGTGTGTGTGAATATATATATATATATTATATTATTTTAATTTTGATTTTTATTGTATATTTAAATATATTTTTAAGTACACGTATACATGCGAAAAAATATGTATATTAATTAATAAATAATTTATATAAAGTATGTATATAACAACAATTTTGAAATTCAAATTTTAATCTAAAATCATTTTGGAATAATTGCTACTTTCGATCTTTTTTAAATTTGAATGGCTAAAACTAAAAACACATATACACAATAATTTTTTATTTGTATGATGCAAATTTGACTACAACTAAGTATATTAATTTGTGATGATATATAATTCTAATCTACACACCTATAATGACATAAATGAATATATAGATATTGATTAGATGTTACCTATATTTTTGCCTTGATATTGCGCCTTGAATGTTTAATTAGAAAACTTATCGAATCGAATTCGTTCTCTTCTAGAAATGCTGGTAACTAAAAAGATCACCATACCTTTATACTATATTTGATTTGATTTTATTTTGGATTGGAAATGAAGAGGGGGAGGGCTTTTTTATTTTCGGCTAAGGGGTATGAGGTAGGTGGAAAAAAGTTTAAAAACAAATGAAGGGGATGGTGAGGTTAATAAGAAAAGAAATGAGAGAAAAGAGGGGATCCATATCTCCTTTTTTTATCTTTTTTTCGAATAATTCAAACTCAAATTTCAAACAAAATATCACACCTTCCATCCATATCATTATTGGCCACAACATATGTTTATGAGCCAAAATGCATTTCTAAATTTAATCTATCTTAGTATATTTTAAATCTAGTTTAAATGTTTATCGAAATCATATATAGATATGCATATACATAACTATTATAGATGCACATTACTAAACACCGATTCAAATAAATCCAGTGAAATTTCATAATTAATATTTCAAAAATATTAATTGATTTAATTAATTTATTATAAGTATAATTTAATTAAATCATGCGGTAATTCAGAGTATTCAACGTTGCAGTTGTGTAACTCATGGGAGTAAATTCAGTCAGCGATTAATATCGAACAATTCAAATATCAACGTTCACAATCACCTTAGCTTGTTGTTTGACATTTCAGTCGAACTTATCACCTATACAATTTGGTAAAATCCAATTTTAAAATTTAACCAATCCCCTAGTATGATTATTTACACCAATTTTATTTGTAAAAACTGTATCGCATTAGGACTTATAAAATTTGGTTTTGGTCAAAAGTTCAAGATCATCCACACAACTTGTATAATCCAAACACAAAGTCTTGGTTCAATATAAACAATTATTATTAACCGAACTGCTCTTGCTCGAGACTTTAACTTGACTACAGTTGACCGTAATATTAACCTCATATAATTAAGGAGACGAATTTTCTATCGAATAGTGTTTCACTTCTAATACTTTAACTCATACCCAACTATAATCATTCGATGGATGCCATAACGTGACTTAACTATACCAAAGCGGATTGTATGAAGCTCAATAGTATTATTAAGATGAGAGAATTGTGTAATATTGTCACATCTTTATTCTATATTTAACCTTAGTTATATTTACCAACAGAAAACTACCGAGTGATTCATTCTATATTTATCCAATAACTATCAGTATTTTACCCCTTCGTTCCCTTGGTAGCCATGAGTAATACACTACCAAACATTTAAAGAGCGTTACGTACTCTAGTCTCAAGGAATGTATCGATATCTAGTCTCATTACATCTTTACTACGAATATTTAACAGAATATGTTTATTTTCATTATGAAAAGTTTCTCATGATTACAATACACTGTAACTACTATCGTAAAACATACCATTTATGGTTTTTTCTATTGAAAACACTAAAATTAAATAAATAATTGATATAACACATTATAACAAGTATATAATGGAATGAAAAATACCTTTTATTTGGAACGAGATTTTATTATGGTGTTATTAATTTACAATAATTACAAGATTTCCCCTAGGGTATACATCTAACTTTATCAATCTCCCACTTGCACTAGAGGCCAATTACAAAAATTCAGTCCCATCCCTTCGATCAATTTGATAAGAAATGACCAAGCTAGTTTCTTCATGAATGGATCTATTATGTTGTCCTTGGTATCTACTTTTTGAATGACTTCTTTCTTCTCGACAAATTCTCTAACGACGTGGAACTTTCAAAGAATTTGTCTTGATTTCTTGTGTGCTCTAGATTCCTTTGCGATCTGCATCTGTAACAAACAAAAATTTGAGCTATAATAATTAATTAACGAATTAATTAAACAATAAAATAAGTTTGTGAAATTGTTAGAATCGAGCCAGGAAGTTGCACCATTGGGTCTGTGGTAATTTTCTGATCAATTTCTGTATACAACTTGTTGAAATCCGAGCTAGTATGAAGAAGTTACGAGAGCAATAAGAAAATCAGAATTCTATAAACAAAAATGAAGAAAAAAATAAGACCCATAAGGGTCGACCAATGCTATGGTCGGGTCGACCCATAGGTCGACCCCTAATGAGCTTGGGTCGACCCGCAAAACTTCCTGGACGTAAAAACGTCCAAGTACGAACCGAACACCTTAAAATTTGATTTTTGGTCAATCATGTGCGTTCGTAGCTGCATCCGACGATTCCTAGTGAGCCTATGACGTGGTTGCACCAGATTTAATCTTCAAATCCGATGGCCTGAGATCCCTAAGCCACACTATAAATAGAACCCTAGGCCTAGCTATTTTTCTCATTCAGATTTTCTCCCAATTGGGTTCATTGCCTGAGGTTGAACCCTAAATAGAAATTTTTTCTAGAGAGGAAATCTTTTTGATAAAAATATTCTACACCCTAGAAGTGGATCCAGGAAGGCCCAGGACTAGATCTAAGGACTACAGGTGAGTGTTTTGTGATTATTTTAGATTTGTAAGCAATTTAAAATAATAGGGTTCTCAATAATTGTAGTTTTTCTACAATTTTGAGACAGTTTTTATATAAGTTTATTTACGGTCAGTTTTTAAGTAAATTTCAGAAGTTCTTTTCAGTCTATATTTATTCAGCTATTTTATTTAGTTATGTACAGTTATTTACATTTATTTACACCTATTTTAAGTTAGAATTTAGCATGTAAATGTTAGTTTCTTTTTATAGATATTTAATCCTCTTTGAAGCGAATAAAATATTAAAAAGAGAAGAATTCGCAAATATGGATTAAAATAGAATAACACTAAATTTACAGAAATCAGATGTAAAATGAGAAAAACTGAAAAAAATAGAGATTGACTGAAATAGGCAAATTTAAGATATTTGCAAGCATAATTATAACAAGTGGTTATAACTAAAAAGAGAAAATAGAAGAGTAACAATTGCAAGAACAATTATAACACGTAGGTTATAATTAGAAAGAAAAGATAACATAAGAGGCTTATTTTAAAACTTAGATCTTGGATTAAGTTAATAAGCAAATATAGATGTAGGGCATGTACCGGCAGCATTCCCTTTTAGGTCTAGGACTGATGGTTTCACACATAGGTGAGGCTGGGACACGCTTATGCTGATTAGGGTAAATAGGTGGCCAATGGATAGAGGCTCAAATCTGGGGATTTGGGAAAGGGGCGCAAAGCTAGAAAATTTGTTTGTTAGGACCAGTATTGGGAGCATTCCCTTTCAGGTCGAGGATTGATGGTCTCACACGTAGGTGAGGCTGGCACACTTAAGCTGATTAGGGTAAATAAAGGGTCAAATAGGGGGAGACAGTTAGTGTGTACCAGCGATGACCGAGCATGCGGCATCGATTAGGGTAAATAATTCGCTACTGCGTCCTAAGCGCTGAAGAGGTGTCTTTTGCTGTGACCAACAGGATTGGTTCACAGTGGCACAACAAAGATAGGAAAGGCCGATCAATGGGTAGGATTAGGATTTCAGCCTAATCAAGTTAGCAGTTGGGATAGGATTAGGATTTTAGCCTAATAACAATAGTTTAAGACAAGTGCAAACAATCAAACAATCAAAGCAAACAGTCAAGCATAATCAGAAACTGTATTTTATCCGATTTTTATCTTTTCTATATTTTCCTTTCAAGCTAGAACTATTGCTTAGTCTATTATCTTTATCTTGCTTAGAAATGCTAGTAATTACTTTCACTCACCAGACTTATTTTCTCACCCACTCCTCTGCTTCACCTTTTCCCCCCTAATAGGCCAGCAGAGTTGAGGATAGTTGATTCAGGTTGCTTGGAGATTCATTTCAGAATTTTCTCATTTCAGATGTTTTCTTTTGCTTTTCATCTTTTTCATTTGGCTTATGATGGATTGGCACTTGTGAGAGGGATTGTTATCTTTATACTCTGATTTTATGAGACTGAGATGTATTTTCATGAGACATGAGACATTAAGAGTTTTTGAGATATGTTATGTTTTTATGACTTATTTTGAGATGAAGTTTAATTTTGAACGATAAGTTATTATTTAAATGTTTCCGCTGTTTTTACTTATTTGTCTTGTGAATCTTAGTCTCTATAATGCAGCTATACCTATAACGCACCACATCCTTTGGTGTGCCCTTTTTGGGAATACTAAGGGGTGTGGGGTGTTTCAACATCACTACATTATTGTCACAAAGCAATGTCTTTGGATTCTCTGTGATGGGAATCGCCCCAAGCTCACTCACAAATTTATGCATCCAGACTACTTCTTTAGCTATTTCACCGAGGACGATGTACTTAGCCTCTATCATGGAATCATCTACCATTTTCTATTAGGTACTTTTCCAACTAACTGCCCCACCATTTAAAGTAAAAACATAACCGAACACAGACTTACTATTGTCGATATTAGTTTGAAACCTGGAGTCTGTGTACCCTTTCATAAGGAGGTCTCCATTCCAACATATGAAATAAGTTCTTAGATTTCTTAAATACTTAAGTATATATTTTATAGCAGTCCAATGTTTTTGTTTGGGATTAAAGTGATACCGGCTTACGCATCCTAGTGCATATACATCCGGTCTAGTACATAACATAACATACATTATGGAATCGATTACCATGCATGCAGTATCCTCTACATACGTTCTTTCACCTCTTCAGTTGAAGGAGCGTCCTTCTTATAAAGGACGATTCCAGATTGCATCGGAATATTTCTTCGCTTGGAATTCTCCATGCCGAACCTTTTCAGTATGATATCCATGTATAGGGATTAGGACAATCCCAGCAACCTCTTAGATTTATCTCTATAGATCTTCATACCTAGTATATATGCTTCTTACCCCAAATCGATTATGGAGAAGATTTTGGAAAGCCAAACTTTCACTGATTGCATTAACGCAATGCCATTGACAATCAATGACAAATCATTGACTTATAATACTAAGAAAGGTATAGCACTTCCTTGTTCTTTCTGATTTATGCATGCTAACTCCGTGTTTTGATAAAAACCAAACTATTTGAGTGCCTTATCAAACACTTATTCCAACTCCTTGAAAGTTGTTTAAGACAATAAATGGATCTTAACAACTTGCAAGCTTTTCCCTCACTCTCACTGACCTCGAAACCATCGTGTTGATACATATAAACTGTTTCTTCTAAATCACCATTTAGAAACACTATTTTCATGTCCATTTTTCATATTTCATATTCGTAGAATGCAATAATAGGTAGCATTATCTGAATGGACTTAAGCATTGCTACAAGCGAAAATGTTTTGTCATATTCAACGCCATGAATTTGATGAAATCCTTTCACAACTAACCTTGCTCTATAAGTCTCCACTTGTTCATCTGCATTTATTTTTTTCTTAAAAAACCATTTGTAGCTGATGGGTTTTATCCCTTTGAGTATGTCAGCCAATGTCCATACTTTGTTTTCATACATGGACTTCATTTCAGATTTCATAGCTCCAAGCCATAGTGTAGAGTCCTTGCTCTGCAGCCTCTTTCTTGTCATCCACAAGAAAAACATAGTATCTCTTATGTGTGTGATTCCCTATTAGACTTTCTAATATGTTGTGTGTTTTCGTATAATGGTAAATTGTATTCTCCCAATGGTTCGTGTTTATTTTTCGCTGTTTAATTCCATTAGTAGAGATTCCTTTTTCAAAAAGACAACATGTTAAGAAATAATAACCTTTTGTTCCTTAGTATTGTAGAAAATATATCACATAGAATTCATGGTATATCATATGAGTTTACACAAGACTAATCTTACCTTAAGTTTATTGGGACCAACATTCTTAATGTAGGTTGGACGACCCCACACCTTCAAATGTTTGAGGTAGTGTTTCTTCCCATGCCACATATCATATGGCATCTTAGGTGCAGATTTCATGGGCATTAAATTTGACATAACCGCTGCGATTTCTTACGCATATCCCCAATATGAAAGAGGCAACTCATCTTTACTCATCATAAAATGAACCATATCGAATAGGGTTCGATTCCCTTACTCCGAAACACCACCGTGTTGTGGAGTATAGGTTGGAGTAAACTGCGAGATAATCCCCTTATCTTTTAAGTATTTTTGAAGCTTTTATCTAACACACTGACCTCCTCGATCAAATCAAGTATTCTAACCTTATGGTTCATTCGATTTTCGACATCATTCTTATATTATATATTTCTCACGGACATTATATTTTTTTCTTCATAACATACACATATCCTAGTCTCGAGAAATCATTGATAAAGTAACAAAATAAGAAAATTTATCTTTGGTAATACTACATGCATTGGGCCACATACATCAGTACGTACGAGACCTAAGAGTTCATTAACTCTTTCATTGCTCCCACTAAAGGGGTGTTTAATCATTTTTCCTTTAAGACATGACTCATACATATCAAATGATTTAGAATTAAATGATTGTAAAAAAACCTTTGGTTTCAATTTGTGTAGTCATGTCTCACTTATATGAACTAGCCTACAAAGTCATAGATAATTATTATTAACGCTAACAGCAGAATAATTTTTCACAACACAGACATAATTAGAATTAATAACATAAATGCCATTATCCAAAACACCACTGTAGATTTTATCTCCATTCAACATAATGTTTATAACATTATAAACACAATGAAATATATGTCTAGTCTCCGACAATCTAGATACTGAAATTATTCCATAAATAATTTTTTCAATTAAAACTAATCCATTATGCATTGGCAAGTTATAGTCTCTAACTACAATTGCATCCACCAGAGATTCATCACCAACTTGAAGTCTCATCCCACCCTTTGCCATATGGTCATGTTCCTAAGTCCATATAACTTATTACATATATGAGTTCGGTAACACCTCATAAAATAAATTGTAATTAATAATTAATTATTAAGGCACAAAAATGGAATTTGAGAAAACGTTGCAATTTGACCATGAAATTTGCACTATTGTGTTCATGGCGATTTTATGAGAAACTTTTATATTTGCAATTGGATTCAAATGAAGAAGTTATCAATGTTTGATGTTTTCAAAATGAAAATAATTAAAAAGGAACAAAAGGAAATAAATAATAATAATAATAATCTGGCCCCACCAGTTCAAGGGTGGCGGCTAGGGTTGAACCTCGGCCTAACGGCCCAGATTTGATTAATTTAAATCCAACGGATAAAATTGATTCTAGTACCTATAAATACAAACCTAGCCCCTTACTTTTATTCTTGTGTTTTCTATTCAGAGCAATAGAGCTCTGCCATTTTTCCTTCTTTGGTATTTCTAGAAATTATAAAACTACTATTATATATATATTGGATATGGGCGGAATATAAAAGAGAAGAGAAGGAGTGAATCAATTCTATAAAAAGGGTAAATTCTCTAATTATATATCTAAATTTCCACTTAACTTAAATCTTCTCTTAGTTCTATAATTTTAATGGGCATGTGTGTGTGTGTGTGTATCTTGTTATACATATTTTTGGGATGGAAAGGAAAAAGGAGTCAATTAAAGGAATGGTTCGAATTTGAAAGATTTTGAAAGTTAAAAGGTAAGTGGGAAATTATATGATTTACATATAATACTAAAATTTATAACATTGAGCTTTATTTAAATATTATGCCTATGTAAGATCTGTTTAGTTGTAGGCTTAAATCAAACATATTCAATTAATATCTCACACATATATTCCATAAGTTATGTAATTAGAAAGGAATGGTATATAGATCCTAATCTTGAATTTGGAACTCAGTCCATAAATTTTTTAAAGTAGAATGTTGATTAGATTGTAGAATTTGATAATTAGCTTGTAAATTGTTATTATTAATTTAGATTGCCCTAATTTGACTTGGAATGTGAATTTGTATGTTTTAATTTATTAGGAGCGGTCTGGGTACAATTCAGTTGTATTTATTTATGTTTAAATTTCTATAAATAATCTGATTCCACAACTATGTATAAAAAGTGCATCATTTGAAAAAATAAGGAATGTACCAAAAATGAAAGAGATGTATAAAGTACGGATTTTCTTCTTCGTAGTTTGCACTGTCTATTTCAATAAAAGAAAAGAGATAATTTTTTGTAACTTCAAATGGGGCAAAAGTCTCACTGCTAGGTAATTTATAGAAAGCTATAATAGTAATCCTTTTTGGGAAGGATAGCACTAATGTATTAAAATATTGAAATAAACGTTCTTTACAATATGTACATATAGTATTTGTTTTGAAATTCCTAAATGTATGAATTAATGAGTTAGAAAGAGGAAGATACACACACAGACAAACACACACACACACACACACACATATTTTGAAAATGGGCTCCATTTATTAATAATACAAAATATAAAGTTACAACACATCACCATTTGGCCCAAGACAGCCCAAAACTGATGTAAGCCTAACCAAAATAAAAAGAAATTATACATAATATCAAACCAAAGTGGAAAAACACTCAGCTCAAACACACACACACACACAACCGCATCTACTGATTAAAAATACAAATATACATAGGGTAATGAAATACAGTGTAATAAATAAATATACGACGATACTCGTATTAGTCATAATTAGGACAACTAGATATTAATATCATAGTAAACCATTGGATTATGAGGTTGTGATGGAAAAGAGGCAGTAACTCCAAAATTTATGAAAAACGATTGCAAAATTGGTAGGGTAATAATTGTGCAGTTAATATAGAGTTATAAAAATTAAACGGGGACATAAATGCATTAAATGAGATCGATTGCAAAATTTAATATGACATTTATGGTGAAATGGAATAAGCATAATAATTTGAATTAGAAACGGGTAATTAAATGTCATCAATGATTGTCCAATTTGAATAATAAAGACAATTTATTACGGACAATTGACATTTATGGGACGTAAAAGGGAAATAAAGAATATACGTAATAAGCGTATATGATAGAAATAAGTTCGTAGTGAATAATTAAGGGGATACTGGTAAATAAACTAAGGGGAAATATAATTTTCATAGTAGAAAATTATATACCCTTAATAATACATTTAGAACGAACGTGAATTGGTGGGCTTAACCCAATATTTAGATCTACGATAATTGGTTTGGTTATTTTGGCTTAGGATGCGAGGTTAGAAGAGTTACACAACGGAATTCTACCTTTCACCTAGAGGCTACCAATAGTTGTGTATACATACTACTGATGTGATACAGCTCCAACTATAGTATCCATGGAGAAGGGATATACATTCGCATATAGAAAAGGGAATATATACCAAGGGTTTGCCTCGGATTTGAAGTATAAATGGCTCAGTACCTTTAGAAATGTCAAGGGGTTTACTTCTATTAATCAGGCTTTTAACCAAGTAGAAGTCAACATAAGTTAGAACGATAAGACGAAGATGAAATGACTCAAAAACTTGGGAAAGCACTTAGAAAAGCTTGAGAAGTGACTTAGGAAATTTTCACCCTATATGGAACTAAGCACATAGCTCGGTACCGAGCTATTATAGGTCAATACCGACATATAGTTCTCCCCTTATTCATCTCCCAAACTCCGTATTTTTCATACACTTCTTCAATACCTCGTAATCAAGTGGTTTTTCCAGAGTATGGACGACCAATTCCAAGGTTGAGAAGAAAGCTAAGAAAGCAGGGTAATTAAGGTGATAGAGGAGTGATTACAAGAACCAACCAAAAGTCAATGAAAAGAGCTTGGAACTTATCACCTAGAAGATAGAATAGCGGAGCAAGAGTCAAAGTTGGATTTGCACCAACATTTATAGCTCATTACCGAGCTACATAGGTTGATACCAACCTATCTCCTTGGGTCGTGGTGCTTTGGTTTTTCTTGCACAACATTGGGCCTTCATTTAGATTCTACAGCAAGTAGGCTTCTGACCCAGAACCTCTGTTCCCATATAAATACAAACCAAACTACAACTAAAGAAGAATCTAGTTTCTACTAACTCCATACGCTGAAGCTCTACTTCTTCTTCATCTCCTACTTCCACAAAATAGTTACCTAGGCAGCTACTCTTAGAAGTTCATAGCCATAGAACTTGTCAAATCCTCATACTAGTGAGTTACTAATCCTCTGCAATCTCATACAAACTCTCTCAAATCAACAATCAATAAAACTATAAAGTGGATGTAGGCCAGAGATTGTCGAACCATTGTAAAAATCTTGTGTCTCTCTATTCTAATTTTCTTTTATTTTCAATACTATCCGCTAGATCTAGGGCTTACAGGTTCCCTACAACAAACTTTTGGGTGCTGATCCATTTTTGGCATCAATGTTTTGGTGCTTTCATTGAGAAATATAAATCTACGAATAGACCTGGCTTGCTATTGTCGATTTGGAGAGACCCAGTAGTTAGATCCAGAAAACTTGCTTGAAGAACTTGAAGAATTACTAATAATAGTTATGGCATCAAGAAGATCCAATAGATCATTAGGAGCTGTGGCCGGTGGTGATAAAGAGAATGTTCAGCAAATGAAAGTAAACAATGGAAATCCACTACCTGGATCCTCAATTCAATAGGAAGTTGTCACTAGAGGAGAGCTTAATCAGATGGTCAATGAACTTAAATAGAATTTTACGGATAGTTAAAAAGCTCTCATAGATAAGATGGATATGTAGCTAACTTTGCAACCGCCAATGACAAGATGAGTTAGAAGAGAAACTTCTCCTACGATAGAATAAGGGAACTCTTCAGTTTCTAGCTTAAACAGGAGAAACAGAAAGCAAAAGCAGAAGGAAGTGACAACCAAAGGTGCAGGAAATGTAGCATGACGAAGTAAAAGCACTCCCCCGTAAGAAAACAACTCGTTATCGAGCCAAAACAGCTTGCTACCGACCCAAATGTCCTATTTGACTATGCTTAGGAGGGAGATGCATTGCTGGTTTCTAACTCTAATGATGATATGCAGATAGATGATGGTAATGATGGGTTGAATACTAGTGCTAACAGATAAAACATTAGAACTAGAGTTCAAACTGCCATGGCAAGACTAACCGGACGCTAACAGAACTCTGCAGGATTGTTCTCCCAAAGAATGGAGAGCCTAGACTTCAACAAGCAAGCCAAAATCATTTGCAGAGCCAAACACCTAGTGTAGCCATTGATAGTTAACCTATAGATTACTGTGCCAGCGAGGAGTATGACGCTGGCATGGTTAAACGGTTGGTAGAGGAAAGTAGAGGCAGGAAGAATGAAACCTGGATTCCGCACCAAGCCGAACTTCGTTTATTGAAAATGCTTTGAGAGAAGAATATCCCTGGATGTTAACTATGCCAACAATGCCATCCTACAATAGAACTACTGATCCCAGACAATACTTACTCAAAAACGAATAGCATATGGATGGAGCTAGAGCTACAATGTTGTTCGTTATTGGTGTTTCCCCATCTTCTTGGAAGGACTCGCTTCCATGTGGTTTACCAGGCTCGCACCGAAGTCTATTTCAACTTTTGACGAATTGGCAAAGAAGATTTTGGAATAGTTCGGACTCCACACTACACGACAGGACGTGATGTTCACATCTAGGTATTCTCAAGGGTCCAAGGAGTCGTTGAAAGCTTTTCTAAACTGGTTTTAACATTGCTGTTACGGAGGTTTGCAGCTCAAAGAAAGATCTTGTATTCATGGCACTTGTCCGGGGAATTCACCTAGACACAGATTTTGGTAGATGGACAAAAATAAAACAACCAACTACCATGGAGGAGCTCCATCAAAAGGAAAATCAATTTCTGAGACTATAAGAAGCAAATATGATTGATGGCAAACCTGCCGATGAGCAGTAGAAGGAGGTGATTCAGAGTAATGTTGTGGTTAAACAAGATGGAAATAGTTCTGGAACTTCTGTAGGAAATGTAGGGAAAACTGCGTATTGGAAGAAGAGGAATCAGAATGCTGGTAGGCATGATGGGAATGGGAAACACCTAAGGAATCTATGTCCCGAGGACTATACACCTTTGAATGAAAGTTCGAAGAACATTTATCTTGCCACTTAGATAACTGAGCGGTATAAGAAACCGTCCAAGAGGGAAGCAACCAAGCAACAAAAGAGATCGGGGAAGTTCTGTCGCTTCTAGGAGACTCGTAGGGACAACACAAATGAATGTCAGCATCCGAAGGATTTAATTGAAGAATTAATAAGAAACAACACGCTCTAATGTTATGTGAAGAAACTGCAAAACCTGATCAACTTGCTAGACCCAAAGAGCCGAATGCTCAAGGAAGTCAGCCTGTAATCAAAGAAGAAGGGCCCAAGTAAACTGATGGAAGACTGGTTATAAACACCATTACTAGAGAAACTCATCCATCATAGAAGAGTTGGGGCGAGATGGAATGATATGCTAGTTCTTTGAAGCATGCACCATAGGAGAGTTACTACGCCGTCGAAGAGGGAGCTCTGGCAACAATGGATGATTACCGATGACATTGTGTTCCAAAATCGAGAAACTAAAGGCGCTAAAGCACCAACTCTTGACCCAATGGTGATAACAGTTGGGATTGGACCGGGAGTGTGCGTCAAGTTTTGATTGACAATGGAAGTTCAATCAACATCCTATTCCAAAAAATGTTTTACTAGATGAAGATTAGCTTGAAGGATGTGACCGCCTGCAGAATAAAGATTCAGAGATTTGCAGGTGAACCTAAACATCAGTTGGAACGATCGACATACCTGTAGAACTTGGGGAAGGAGAACAGAGGGTAGTTCTCATCCAAACCTTCATGACCATTGACAAGTACTCTGCTCATAATGCTTTCTTAAGCCGACCGACCCTTGCTGATCTCAAAATCGCTTTAGTCCATGGCGTCTGACAATGAAATTCCCAATGGAGAATGGGATAGGAATTGTAAGAGGAGACCAAAGTGCTGCAAGGGAATGCTATGTCACTAAATTACGTAAAACTAAACATTGTGAAAAGGGAAAGAATGTGGGAAAGACCCTCCCCATTCAGGAACCACAAGCATAGCAATTATAGAAGCGCCCCTGGCTCAGGGACCATAGCCGCTTCAACAAGGCTATGGGGTCTAGGAAGAAGAGTTCAGGGGAACTTCGGGCAGCACTATGGTGATAACGTTGGTTGTCCCTATTGACATGGGAGACCTAACTCGTGCCTTGGAAGTAGGATCGCAGAATGGAATCAAGATGCGAAAGGAATTGATAAACTTTCTTCGTGATAATCTGGGCGTGTTTGCTTGGAAACATTCGGATATGTGCGGGATATCATCGAAGATAGCATGCCACGCACTTAACAACTATCCCAAGTTCACACCAGTAAAGCATAAGAGACGCATCCTAGGTCCGGAGGGATCCATTGCACTGAAGGAATAACTGGATAAGCTGTTGGCCAATGGCTTCATCCACGACGCAACATAACCAGAGTGGGTGTCAAACCCTATGTTGGTCCAAAAATCAAACGGGAAGTGGTGAACTTTTATTGACTGCTAAGATTTGAACAAGGCCTGCCCGATGGATAGCTTTCCGTTGCCTAGAATCGACTAGCTTGTTGATGCAACTATGAGGTGTGAACTACTCTTGTTCATGGATGCCTACGCAGGGTACAACCAAAATTATAATGCATGAACCAGATCAAGAGAGCACTAGCTTTATCACTGAATTGGGACTATATTGTTACTCCCATAATGCTATTTGGTCTGAAGAATGCTGGAGCTACTTACCAGTGACTGGTAAATACAATGTTCAAGAACTAGGTCATACGAACAATGGAAGTTTATGTGGATGACATGCTATTGAAGTCGTGAGTGTTTGGGAATCAACTAGATGATCTTTCAGAGATGTTTGAAATCTTCCAAAAGTATGAAATGAAATTGAACCTGCTTAAATGTTCATTTGGAGTCACTTCAGGAAAGTTTCTTGTTTTATTGTGAACGCAAGGGGCATTGAGGCTAATCCGGAGAAAGTTAATAACTTACAAAATATCAAATACCTAACCACGATGAAGGAATTACAAAGCTTAAATGGAAAGATTGATGCATTGAGTCGATTCATCTTTAGGGTGATAGAAAAGTGTATACCATTCTTTGATGCATTAAAGAAGGGTAAGAAGAACTTCGAATGGAATCAAGATTGTCAGACTGCTTTCAGAGAATTACTACGATATATGGAAACATCGTCGGTCCTGTCAAAATCGATGGATGGTGATGACTTATTCATTTACTTGGCAGTATCTACCTAAGAATTAAGTGCAGCGCTTGTGCGTGAGGAAGCTAGGGTTTAATGACCCATTTACTACATTAGAAAACAATTCAACAGAGCAGAACAAAACTACTCGAAATTGAAAAAGCTGGCATACTGCTTACTGATAGGGTCAAGGAAACTACGACTGTACTTCCAAGCTTACCCAATCAAGGTGTTGACGGATCAACCCTTGAAACACATACTCTATCGACCCGAGACTTTAGGATGACTTCTAAAGTGGAACATCAAGCTAATCCAATATGATATGACTTATCATCCTCGTAGAGCGATTAATGAACAAGCACTGGCTAACTTTATCACCAAGTTCTCTATTCAGGATGATGAGGAGGAGGACACACTGGTCATGATATCCCACCGGAAATTGTTCGTTGATGGCGCATCAAATGAATTCAGCTCAGGAGGGAGTGTTGTGCTTGAAACTCCCAAAGGACAATCAATTTGCTATGCTCTCAAAATGGAATTTCCTGCTACTAACAATAGGGTAGAATCAAGGCATTAGTAGTGGGACTTAAGATTGTAAAGGAGTTGGGAATAAAGACATTGCATATCTACAACAACTCCCAACTAGTCGTCTACCAGGTCAGAAGGGAGTATTAAGCTAAGGGTGCAAAACTTGCCCCTAACTAGTTAACAGCTTGGGAGTTTCTTAATGAAATTGAACACTATACAGTATCTTACATTCCTAGAGAGAAAAATATAAAGGCTAATTCCTTAGCCAAGCTAGCCAGTTCCGGAGAAGCATGGCTAGTGGGATTAATCTAGAAGAAGTATTTACTGCTCCTAGCGTAGATCAGATGGATGTCGATTGGATTCTGGAGACTGCAGAAGAGGAAGAGTCATGGATGATGTCGATAAAGGACTACTTGCTCAGGGGAATGCTCTTCTAAGACCAGAACGAATGAAAGAAGATTCTTTGAAAGGCACCACGATTCATAATACAGGACAGAGTGCTATATAGAAGAGGATTCTCTTCCCTTTTACTTAGGTATGTAACCAAAGGTGAAGCTAGGAACATCATTATGGAAATTCACGAAGGCAGCTACGGTGACCACACAAGGGGGCAGACACTGGCGAAGAAGACAGTCCGCTATGGATATTCCTGGCTAACAATAAACTGAGACGCAATGGACTACACCAAATGGTGCAATCGATGTTAGAGATTCTCAAAGATTCCAAGAGCCCATCTTCAGAACTTACGCAAATGGTTAGTCTGTCGTCCTTTGCAATCTAGGGAGTTGATATAATCGACGTATTTCCAATAGTAAAAGGAGGAGCTAAATACGTTATCGTTTTTGTTGACTACTTTACAAAGTGTGCTAAAGCGGAACCATTTTCCATGATTACTACTAAGAAACCAATTAATTTTGTAACAAAAAAATATTATTTGCGGGTTTGGATTATTGTAGAGAATTATCATGGACAACGGGACTCAGTTTGAGAGCATTGAGTTCAAGGACTTTTGGAAGCATTACCTGATCGAGAAGAGCTTTTCTGCATAGTGCACCCACAAACAAATGGGCATGGAAGCAGTGGACAAAATCATCAAATCCACCATAAAGAAGCGACCGGCTAGAGTAAAAGGCAACTGGGTTGATGAGCATCCATTCTCTTTATGGGCTTATAGGACAATGCACAAATCTACGACCGGGTACTCACCGTTCGCCTTAGCATATGGCTCAAAAGCTATAATACCAGTGGAATTGGAAGTTCCCTCTCATCGCAAAAGACACTTCAATCAAAGAGAGAACCAACACCTACTACTTGATTCCCTCGACCAAATCAATGAGAAGCAGGATGAAGCCAAACCGAGGGTCATTTTTCACCAGAAAAGAGTGGTGCGCCACTTCAGCACCAAGGTTCGTAACCATACCTTCGAAGTGGGAGATCTCAACCTAAAATGAGTCTTCTCTGGTTGTAGGAGCACTTGGCCCAATCTGGGAAGGTCTGTATGTGATCGACCAAATGCTTGGAGATGGAACATTCATGCTAGCTATAGTAGATGGAGTTTCCATCCCTGTGCTTGGAATAGCGATTCGCTATGGCACAACTATATATAGTTTTCCCTATTTACGCAACTAAGCTATCCCAAGATACCGAGGGCATTGTAAATAGGCAGGACTTTCCATCTCATTTATCTATAATGTTAGCTTCTTGAACCAAGTTTTCTTAAGCCAAATTGTCGGGTCGACGGTGAAAATCGACCTCAACCTTCTGAGAACCGACGTTGCTTCATCAACGTCGGGAAGGATCCAATTCGTCAAGTAGACGGGGAAAATCGACTCAAACCATCAGATCGATGGGGAAAATCGATCCCAACCTTCAAAGGACCGGTGTTGCTCTAGCAACATCTAGAAGGTTCAAAAATGTCGTGTCGAAGGGGAAAATGGAATTAAACCACCAGATCGATTGGGATAACCTTATGAGAATCGGTGTTGCTCCGGCAATGTCGGGAAGGTTCAAAACTACCGAGTTGATATCATATCTAACCTCCGGATCGACGGGGAAATCAATTCCTACCTTATAAGAATCACCGTTATTCCGACAACATCAGGAAGTTCAAAGCTGTCAAGTCGGCAGGGAAAATCGACTCAAATCGTCAGATCGATGGTGAAAATCGATCCCTGCTTTTAAAGTATAGGTGTTGCCCCGGCAACGTCGGGAAACTTCAAACCACCGAGTCGATCGAAGAATCCACTCAAACATCTCAGAACTAGACATCACCAGGAGATAGGCAATGACAAAAGGAATTAACTAGAGCCTGGAGACAAGCAACATCAAAGAAAAATCCAATGAGTTGAGTCGTTTGTGTACAAGTTTCTAGAGATAGAAACTGTTGCAAGGTTGGGATCTTAATACTAAACTTGGAAGAATTTTTATGACGAACGATAATGATGTCGCATCTTTATGATACACACATCCAGGATAACATTGGTTGATGATGTCAACTTAGAAGAATTCGAGTGCAGCCAAGGATTAGCGGCATTTAAAGTATAATACTTGAAATTGAGCAGCAAAGTCATGAGTTCTCGGAGATAAGAACTATCACTCAAACCAGACTGGGGACAACTAAACGAATTGTCCAGGATGTTCAATCACTCATAAGATGTTCGTATCTTAACATTCGACCCTATGGATAGGGGCATGCACACCAACACTTAGTCGAAAAGAATTTGACCGAGCCCGAACTAGAATGGCCATAGAGTTGGTTGAAGACAGAGTGTTTTTGTAATAAAAAATAAAGCTAAGTACCAAAATATGCAAAAATGACTGCGTGTATATTATTTACAAGCATAGAGTTATGGTAAATAAACATATTACATGGAAGCAGAAGTATATAATATAGGAAATTGCAGTACTAGTAATCACATCATATACATAGAAAGTCAAATATAAACAAGCACCGTACATGAAATGTAGAAAGTATACAAGAGAGGTTACAAAGGTAAAGCTAATCTTTCATGTGCTGGACAAACAGTAGGCACCATACTCGCATAATATCGGCCTGTTTCAGACACAAAAACAAAATACAGACTAGATCCAAACAGAACACAAAAAATTCAAATGCTCAATCGACGAACTATTGAGTCTTTACTTCTTACTGCCTCGACTGCCTTTAGCATCCTTACCCGGATGGGTTGTGAGCATTTTCCTTTCTTTAGGTTACTTACCAGGAGGATTGCTGCCTTCAGAGTGCGCTAACTCTCCTGCAGTAGTAAATCTGGGTCCTCCAGATCTACCAGCTTGCTCATCTCCATGCTTTGACTTGTTCGCCTTGATTACAAATGGAGCAATCCTGGATTGTGTGACCCGAGCTCTTTCTTAATGTTAATCATCTTTTGCTCTTTCTTCAACCTCTCCGCCGTCATCTCCTGGTCAGTGAGGCACAAAGCACCTACAACTTGAACATCCTTCTACCGAGAGACAGAAATATCCTCCAAGCTCTCTGTAGCATCGATCTTCTTGGAATCTGGACGTGGACTTGAACTGAAAACAAGAATGGATGTAGCAAACCTCATGGAGATGGTGGTTGACGTAGTAAAGATCGCTTCGGTCCCTGAACCATGCATAGATGGAGGAAAAGGAGGCAAGTGAGGTTCACTTACAAGTTGGCAAACAGAGTGATAAAGTTTAATAATGGATTCTCATAAGAACCAAAGCTTCTCCTAGCTTATTAAATCTCAAGGGATATTTGAATCTACTCATGAAGAGGACGTGCAGCAAGTGCAAAAGAGAATAGCCATTTGGATGACGTTGGATTGGAGCCAGTCCAAGTTCTTGCAGCATCGTCATAAGGAAAGGATTGAATAGCAGGACAGCACCGCCTAAGCACATGTATCGATTGCATGCTGTGAAGCCCTGCAAGGGATTTTGAGAAAATTTAGCCCTTATTAACAGAAGGACATCATCCTCAGGGATGTCATGTTGAAGACATATGTTTTAGAGCGACCTGGTAGAAAGGATTGAAGGCACCTGCTTTGGAGCGTGGTTCAAAACTCTCAATCCCAGAGGTAACTAACCCAATATAGGCTCAACTGGAACTATTTGGCTTTGGGCCCAGAAGTTTCAGGATGACCTGGCCCGACAGGAATAGATGGTGAAGCAGGAGCTATAGAAGACCCAACTTCAGGAGTAGTAGACATTCCTTTGCCAAACTTAAAACGAGGTAATCAGCGAATCATTCTAAATAATAAAACTTAGTATATAATATGGTCGGGTATATTTTACTTTGAATAATAAATCTATTTGACCAATGCCTAGAATTTAAAGGATGTCGACGTGTGTTAACCAATCGGATTCGTAACGTTGACCGAGGCAAGTGCATTGTGTTAATCTATGCAGTGTGAGTCCAATGTCCCGTACACCACTAACGGATCATCCTGTGTAGATAGCTCGCTCATGCTTGAAAAACGAGATGCATCGTACCTTAAAATTATATTTTGAAATTTACCTGTTATCGGTAACGAAACCGCTGTCCGAAGCAAGAAAAAAAGCTTGTCTTTTTAGGATCACTAGATGTGTAGAAGCGGGAAAATGTATACGATGGGAGCATTTACTACATCCAATTTTGGAATAAATCGTCGCACTATAATTCAATCAGCGATCGGGACTTAGCCAAGTTTCGAAGAGTGATAGTTGAATCCGAAAAAAGGAATTGTATCCGGAACCGCATGCATTCGACTGGGGAAAAACTTAACCGCAACACCGATCAAACACAACCCAGAATTCATCCATCTCACTTCAAATTGCAATTAACTAAATCCCCATCACCATCGCCATTACCACCATCACAACACTAACAATCGCAAACCTAAATATCATGCGAGATTAGGTCGGTGCTAGGGTTTCAAAGTTAGATCGGGGCTGAACTGATTGGATGGTGGTTCGAGTGGCGGCAGTTGGTTCAGAGCAGTGGCGAGGGGTTATGGTAGGAATAGCAAGGTGGCGGCATTAAGGATGATCAACGGTAGGTAGATCGGTGGTAGGAGATGGATTGGGCCATGAGAAGCTGGATAGTTGGAAAGTTCAGAAGACTCAGTGCAAAGCAAGAAATGGAAACAAACTTAGAAATTATTTCTAGGTGGAGTTATATATAGGTCGGGAGAGCATTATAGCTCAGTGCCTTGTTGTTTTTCTCCCCAATGCATCACTTAGAAGGCACGACAAGGAGAAGACATGATAACCAATAGACTAAAGGGATCTCTAGAGTGCAGATCATGTTCTTAATGAAGAAGAATGAAATTCCAACTATAATTAAACCAAACAGTTAAAGAAAAAATCAATCAAGTTATAACTACAACTCGAGAAATCACTTAAGCGATCAACCAGAGTTTACAAGATGGCGGTCCAAAACTTGTTTCGAACCAGAGCCTATTTTGTTTTTAATAAAAGCATGCTCTAGGGGCCAAGTGTTAACCCGATTTTTAACCAAGCAGAAGTCAACAGAAGTCAGAGTTATAAAACGAAGACGAAATGACTCAAAAACATGGAAAAGCTCTTCTAAGAGTTGGAGAAGTGACCTGGGAAATTTTCACTCGATTTAGAGCCAAGCACATAGCTCAATACCGAGCTGTTATAGGTTGATACTGACCTATAGTTCTCCCCCTATTCATCTCACAAACTCCATACTTCTCATACACTTCTCCAATAGCTTGTGGTCAAGTGGGTTTTCCAAAGTATGGATGACCAATTCCAAGGTTGATGAGAAGAAAGCCAAGAAAGCAGAGTAACTCAATTGATATAGGAAAGATTACTAAAATCAAACAAAAATCAATGAAAAGAGCCTGGAACCTATCACCTAGAAGATAGAAGAGCGGTGTTAACCCAAAAATGGATCAACACCTTGGATTGAGTGTAAAAGCACCAGTCCTGTTTACCAAGGCAAATAAATAGGAAAAACAATAGTAAATTATAGTAAATGTAAAGAGACAAGAGATTTCTATAGTGGTTTGGCAGTTAACGAAGCCTACGTCCACTTTATAGCTTTTATTGATCAACCGTTGTTACAAAAGATTTTGAATTACAGTTTTACTTTAGGTCAAGCCACCATTGTTTGAGACAAAAGGAGGATATCAATTGTTTCTTAATGGTTGTTGTGTGGGAGAAGAGAAGTGAAGAAAGAATAGCATAACTTCAGCAGAGATCAAGTTAGGAACCCCTTTTCTGTTGGAGATAGGATGGTACTTATAGGACAAAGGAAGCATTTGGGCCAAAACTATTGTACTAGAAGCATGTAGCCGAGAATAGGAAGCAACATAGAAAGTTTAGAGCAATTTTGAGCTAAATATTTTGATCGGTACCGATGCAATTGGATCGGATCGATAGCGATCTAAATAGTTATGCAATTGTTGCACAACTTCCATCTAGTTGACTTCCTTGCTTGATTGTGATGCCCTTCATGTAATTTCGTAGCTTGTTCACTTGTTTTGATGATGATTCACCTATGGACTTGACTGAATTGTAGTCTGGATTAGGTAAGTCTTTGCTTCTTAGACTCGGATGCTTGGTGTTATCCCACCTTTTGGCAAGGCTGTGATACCAAGAACTTGACTCGAAACCAAAGACAGTCTGTCCCGACGATCGGTTATACACAGGTTCACTATGGATACTAGCAAATTTGGTCCGAGTCCGGATCGAGCTACAATTAGCATGGTACGACAAACAAAGCTATGGAAGGCAGAATTCCAAGTTTCGGGTCAATCGGAGTTCATATGCTCAAGTTGTGGATCGATCAAAATCAATGAAGAAGGTGTTAGTTCGTATTCATCATGAGCCATCCTCTCTTCGTATCCATCCCTTTCCTTCATATCCATCAAGCGCGGACATCGATTAAGGTTCATTTTATTGGCACTCGACACTCTTCATATCAATCCTCCTATCTACACATTTCGTATCGATCGGCCAACGATCGATACGAAACCAACCACCAAATGATCGGTACGAAGGACACGTGACAACATCGATACGAAAAGAACTTCCAAGCAACGATACGAAGATGGCATAGTCAAGCAATGGAAACGGTCACACGGCATAAAAAGTGGATCTCCCCTAAGTCATCGCTCCACGTCATCACCACACACTTGATCGATACGCACAAGATCGATCCGAAGTTGATTGATACGAAGGTATCGATACGCATAGTCCAGCCAACCTACAAAGTGAATCTTGGATCGATCATAACCCAAAATCTACAAGTCCAAATGCTACCAAATTTTCACAGGAGCTTACTTACCACCCGAGGAATGCCTCTGATCAATCGCATCCCAAAAGGAGTAGATTGTGATCGATACAAAGAGCACTTGGATCGATCATGGATCAATCCCAAATGACCTCGGATCGATCTGGTGGGCCTACCCACGTGTGAGAAGGGGTATTCCGAGATCTAAACTAGATATTTCCAGACTACACCTATAAATAGCACTCAAATGCCAATAGAAAAGGGACTTTTGACCCCATTACGCCGTTACTCTTCCAGAGATCCATTGTAACTTGAGTGTTAAAGCTATTTACTATTGTAATCAGTTAAAGCTATTTACTGTTTTAATCAGTTAAACCATCAATAAACATAAAATCATTCAAAGTGGATGTAGGCTACAATGCCGAACCACTATAAATCTCTGTCTTTTCTATTTCTGTTAGCTTATCTTGGCGTGTTTGTTAATTAGCCTCTTTTTGCATTTAAATTCTTCATTTTAATCTCTTCAAATACGTCCGAAGAGTATCCATTGTATCTGGTACAAACACTCTGGTGCTTTTACTGAGAGAACTCCGTTTTTCTCTAATTCATTGGATCAACTTCCGTTGTTGGATTGCTAAAATCTAAGGAGAAGATCCTGATCTATCATCCAGTAGTTCCTTCCATTCTATTCAGATTCCACCAGATCTAGGAAAGAGCTATGTCACTTAGCATGGTTACTACCAGAACCACTTCAATTGCTACAGATCTAAAAGGAAGGGATAGACAGAATCCCATGCAGCTGAACATATCAGGTCAAGCATCTGCCAAAGCTCCAGATCCGCAAGGCCCTATGACTAGGGAGGAGTTCCAGATCCAAATGCAAGAGCTAACTCAGAGTCGTCAACAGCTCACCCATCAGATCCGTGCTAACACAGAACTCGCAAACTAGCTTAACGAGGAAAGGCGAAGGAGATCCAGAAGGGATCATGCTTCCTATTCATTAACCGAAAGCTCGGCTTCTTCCGATTTCAATCATAGGTCAACACGCCAACGGCTGGATGGAAATTATGCGCAAGCTTCCGGGCATCAGCGTGCTGTGAACCTTAGACAAGCCAGGGCTGGTCCTTCTACAGGACACCAAGCTGGACCCTCCTCCCGAGAAGGGCACTTCCTTATCACGCTATGGATGACCATGCAGCTACTGTAGATCTGGAAGCTGAGATCCAGAACCGGCCAGATCCAGCCCCTTGTCAACACATTCATGCTCATAAACCCTATGTTCCCCAAGACCGAGAGCCAAGGAGGCGAGGAATGGACCGTCGACAGTGCCAGGACCGTCCCCGTAACATGGCAACCGACCATGCCTTGGCACCGAATGTCCAAATTCTTGACATTCCAACCATGATTCGCCAAATGATCCGAGAAATTCCAGGTCTTACTAATGACGATTGGGGAATCTCTTGAAGTCATACTCCGTTCACCAACGACATTCTTTATGCTGAGCCACCTCGTCGATTCAGGATACCTACCTTTCCCATGTATGAAGGAAGTTTGGATCCTAATCAGCATCTCCTAAAGTATGAATGGCTCATGAATGCCGCTCGAGCTGACGATGCGGTTAAGTGCAGGAGTTTCCCTATTTCCTTAGGAGGTATTGCAACAATGTGGTTTACTCGTTTATCACTCAGATCTATTTCCAATTTCGATTAGTTAGCTACGAAGTTCGTCGAAAAACTTCGTACGCATGTTACAAGGCCAAAAGATGTCAACACCTTATCCAGCGTTACCCAAGCTCCGGGAGAGACACTCAGACGTTATCTGGAAAGGTTTCATGCTGCCTGTGCTAAGGTCAGCAACCCAAATGACAATTCTATCTTAATGGCATTGACTAAAGGAATCGATCCAGATTTCGAGTTTGGCAATTGGTTAGTTGGGAAACCCACCGCGTCGTTGGATCATGTATATGCTAAGGTGGCCCAGTTCTTTAGGAGAGAAGACGCTAGACGATCTAGGAAGCAGGATGATGCAGGGCCCAGTATTGAAGGCATTCAGAGTAATGTTGTTGTGAAACAGACCGGTGAGAACTCCAACAATGTGCAATTGAACATACAGAACAAACGAGGTCAACAGAAGGATAACGGAGGTCAGGGAAAGAAGAGAGACCCAAATCGAGGACCGAGACACAGAGCTCCCATGTTCGACCAATAAACTCCCCTAAACAATTCACTAGAAAATTTTTACCTTCAGACTTGCAATACCGGATAGTATAGGAAGCCAACTCTAAAACGTTCATCTGAGAACCAAATTCAGACTGGAAAATTCTGTAGATTCCATGGTTGTTACGGCCATAACACGTATGAATGCTGTCATTTACAAGACATCATTGAGAAGTTGATTAGAGAGAGTAAGTTGGAACAGTTTGTATGGGCACCGCAGGATGGAGGTGCGGGCCCATCTAACCCGAATCATAGTCAAGCCCAAGCTAGGCCCGAAGAACCCGCACGCACTGGTGGGAGATTGGTTATAAATACAGTTAGTGGTGGTCCTTATCCAACTGATCAGAGCTGGAAGGAAATAGAGTCATATGTGAGTTCGATCAGGGCATGCGGGCTTCAAATGTTGCAGTAAAGTTGATGACGGGGCTCCGGCGAAACAACAGAAAATGATGACATATGACATCATTTTCCGAAACCGAGATGCTGATAGAGTCGAAGCCCCCACTATCAATCCGTTGGTCATTTCGGCCCAGATAGGTCCTGCTTGGATGAAGAGGATCTTGGTCGACAACGGAAGCTCCGTAAACATTCTTTTTAAGCGGGCTTATGACCAGATGAGAATGGAAGCAAAAGATCTAAAACTGTGTCAGTCTCGCATACATGGTTTTAATGGAAGTGCAACTATGCCTGCTGGGATGGTGGAGTTGCCAGTTGAGGTAGGTATTGGAGAGCGCCGGAGAGTCCGGATACTATAGTTTGTTGTCCCCTATAATGCTTTCTTGGGCCGACCGGCCCTCGCTGAATTCAGGGCAGCTACCGCCCCATGGTGTTTGACTCTAAAATTCCCAACAAATAACGGGGTTAGAGTGGTTCACGGAGACCAAGCGGTTGGACGTGCCAATTATGTTGTCGAGCTGTGGGATGCGTAGCTTAAGGAGAAAGGCAAGGGCGTAGAGGAATCTCTCTGCGTCCGTTTTTAGAGAATTGACAGCTAACGCCTGGGCCTAGGCCCGAGTGCCACAACCAGTTTCTTAAGGACCTTGATCCCAGAACCTTTGAAGTTGGCGATCTCATACTTAAGAGAATCTATCCGGTCCCTTCGCTCATGAAACTAACATGGGAAGGACCGTATGTTATCGAGCGGAGATTTGGAGATGGCACATTCAAATTATCAACCGTTGATGGTCTAACTTTACCTAGAGCATGGAATAGCGAGAGTCTCTGTCGCTACTGCACATGCCATGCTTTTATTAAATTAGTTTGCTTTTCCTTTGAAATTTGTTTATGCATTTTTTGAATTTGAACTTGTAATAAGGCAACTGACTTTGCCATACTTTCTTATTCCATATGACATAAAATGCAGAATCACCAAGCCAGAGTGGCGATTCTTGACATGCATCGTGCAACCGTCACGATGTGCGAAGAGCTAAGTTCCATCTCAACATTGGGACTTATTCAAATAGGGAGTGACTGTGATTCGACCGGTCACTCGCTAAGTGAAACCCCGAGCTCGGGGACAAGCAACAACAAAGAAAAGAAAGATTGAAACACGACAATCCTCTAACAAACTCTGGCTCCCAGAGTGCGAGCTGGAGTACAAACTCCAAGTCCAAACTTGAAGAGGATGGATCCGTCCATTCACGACTTCGCTTGTCAAATCATGGTGGATGTGATTCGACCGTCCGTAATCTTGATCGACTCCTTGTTCTCAGAGTGCGAACGAGATCCTAATGCCTAAACAGATGTGACTGACCATCTATCGACAAAAACTCCAGATTCCCAGAGTGTGAACTGGACTGCAAATGCAAATGGGTGTGATTGAACACCCATCAACTAACTCTGGTCCCGAGAGCGCGGAATGGAGTATAAACATAATCGGGTGTGACTGACTACCCACCAACTAACTTCAGATTCCCAGTGTGCGAACTGAAGTATAAACATAATCGGGTGTGACTGACCACCCACTAACTAACTCTGGTCCTAAGAGCGCGGACTGGAGTACAAACATTAAACGGGTGTGACTGACCACCCATCAACCAACTCCAAATTCCCAAAGTGCGAACTGGAGTATAAACACTAACTAACTCCGATCCCAAGAGCGTGGACCGTAGTAGAAACATTAAACGGGTGTGACCGATCACCCACAATACAACTTATGTCCCCGGAATAAGGACACAATCCTAAACACTAACTGGGCGTGATTGACTGCCCATCAACTAACTCTGGCCCCGAGAGCACGGACCAGAGTATAAGCATCAAACGGGTGTGACTGACTGCCCGTACGTCAATTCATGTCCCTTGAGCGCGAATATGATTCCAGGTATTAAGCGGGTGTGACCGACCACCCGTAAATTATCCTATGTCCCCGGAGCGTGGATGTGGTTCTAAATAACAAGCATTATGCAAGCGTGACTGACCGCCGGCATACAAGCTTAATCCCTAGAGCGTGGATGCAAATACCAACAAATAAGCAATTGTGATCTGACCACTCAAACTCATCTCCCTTTAACTTTGTTCCAACTAAGTTAAATTGAAATCAGTGAAGGTGGAAAATGATTGCCGACCAATTACTTTTATTTATCCCCAAGACTGGGGGAACAACGCAAGTACCAGCCACTGACCGAGACAGTGCAACATTGAAATTCGACTCGAAGTTTGGTTATGACCCGAAGCCACGACTTCGGAACTTAACGACCGGACTCAAGTTCGACTCAAAGACCGAAGTATCATAAGTACATTGAATGGAAGTACAAATGCTGAAATACTTAAGTAAACAAACGTAGAGTTATGTTGGAAAAAACAAAATGAAGATTTATTTCCAACCTTTGTTGAAAAAAGGATAAGTACAAAAACTTATTCAAAAAATTCCTATGAGCAGGGGGCCGAACCCGCTTCTATACACAGCTTACAAAAGCAAAAGGAAGTCCTACTCCATCTATCTACCAAAAAGAGGAAACAAAAGAGCAAGTCTACGCCTTTGACTCTTTCTTCTTCTTCGGCGTAGACCTGCTTGTACTACCGCTCGAATGTCTCTTCGAGCCCTTGCCTCCCCGGCCTGCGCCAGCTGGTATTTCTTTGGCCGGGGGAATTAGAACAGCCTCCTCCTCGGAACTTACGGGGATCGGAATACCCTCCGTATTTGGAACTGGAGGAATGGTGGCACCCTCAACGCTGGAAGAATGAGGCGCGCTAGTTTCAATGATGGTGCCACCCGGAGAAATAATAAGCATATGAATCGGGCCGGGACCCGCCGTGCCACCGCCAACACTGCTAGCCTGCCTGGCTTGCTCCATCTCGGCTCTAACCTCTACCATTATCTCCTCGGCCCGCTTTGCATGTATGCCGATAGGAATGCTAGTGGTCGGACCCGAGGAGCTGCTAATGTTTGCATCTTCATCCATGACAAAAGGTATTTCAGTGAGCGGGTCGCTTTGGTGATCGAGGAGTGCTTCCAGCATTTGATCATCGAGCACGCAACTACTTTCATGCATCTCCCTGGTTGATGCAGCCATTGATATAGTTATCGCTTCCTTCATAACAGCCTCCTGCTCATGATGCAATTCTTGGGTTGCAGGAGGATCGGTTGGTACAGAATCTATAACTGAATAAAGATATGAGAAAATATTAGTGACATCTTCCAACAATGCTCTTGCATTTGGATGAATGGAAGAAGTGTTCAGAGTACCTTCCTCAGATTGACTCACATGTTAAGCCGGTTCGCCTTCAGAACCATGTTCATGTACTGGACATAGGCGCGGTTGGTCTGGGTCGTATCTTGGAACAGTTGGAGGATCAATAGAAGGAGCAGGTTCAGATAGAGAGACTGGGGGTACTTCAGAACCTGCCTCGTGGTGCTCGACCCGGGACCCTTCTCCAACGTCCGGGTACTTAGCCGCTAGTTTTTCCTTTTCAAGGACGACAATGGTATCATTAAGAACCTTAGCCTCATCTCTAACTGGTATCTTATTTTCCAGTTCGAATTCATCAATAGTTGAAGTGTTGCGGGCCACTTTCTCGTCTTCGACCAAGCAACTCCAAGCCTTATAAAGATGGAAGGGATAATCTTCGAGCCAGCTAAGGTTGCGGTGTCTTAAGATGTTGATGTTGTAGGTTAGCAGGAGATGTTCAATCTCATTTTCCATCCTGGCCTCCGCCTCTTTAACTTCCACCTCAATCCTCGCCTTGGCTTCCCGAGCCTTTAAAATTGCCACATCCCTTTCATCCTTTAGCGCCACCGTCTGCTCGCATGCCTCCTGAGAAGATTTGTTAGCATCGTCTTTCTCCCTGGCGACCTCGGTGAACTTCGCCTTTAACTCCTCAAGCTCCTTCAGCACAGCATCTCTTTCTGCCATGACGATGGTATTTAGATGGCCCATCTCCTCAACCAAGGCAAAATGCATCTATCGCATCCTTTCGATTGACTGATTTGCCTCGTCGGCTTTCTTATTGGCCTCTATTTCCAATTTTCTGGAAGATTTGACCTCATTGTTAAGCACTTGTACTATATGGTCCTACTTAGCAAGATCTTTCTCTAGTTTCTCGATTGTTTTTGCCCGCTCAAAGGCCACCTCTGAAGCTTTCTCTGCAGTTTGTACCCACTTCCGGTACTGATTGTAGACATCGTGCACTTAATTATGTACCGTCGTTTCCACATCACTGGGAATTCGCTTCAGATTTGAGGGAAAATGGAAGCCATCGAAGTAGATATTTGCGAAGTCAGTTTTTAACTTAGCAATTCTGATGTCGAAGGTTGGAGAAGGCTCTGGTGTCGAGCACCACGATATAAGTTCTGAAACTCTTGCGCCAACTCAGCCTGAATCCACATCTGCGTTTGATCCTCAAGCCATTCCTGCTTATAACCCGGATCAACCACAGTTATCTCCAGCACGCGAGCAAGTCTCTGAAGCTGTTCCGTGACCCACGAGCCAAACTGAGGAAGGTACTCTGAACATTTTTTATGCTTATCCAATATCGGAAGCGTCACTTGAAATAATTACTAACAGTCCTTCCTTTGTTTTTATCCAGTGATCAGAGCCACATCGGTCATGCATCCTGCAACTCATGAATCACATCATGCGCAGGAGGCCTTCATAAAAGAAGCGACCACCACAACGACCACGGCACCAATTGATGAAGCATAGGGAAGCACACTTACTTTGGATGAACAGATGATGGAGGAACTTCTCGGTCATCACAGTGACCCCTTTGCCGACTTGCTGTTTGTTATGGGTGGAAGCGCACCAATGACTAGTTCTTCGACCCCAACTGCGGGCATCCCTAGCGAGGCCCAAACAATGCATAAAGAGGAAATACTAGCCGAAATTAACGCCGAGATGGAAGCAGCTGCACGGGGCAGTGGTTTTGGAGGTGGAATGGCGGCACCTGGCCCAGCCCCCTTGCGGATGATCTCCTCTGGAGGAACGATCGTTGGTACAAGTGTGCCTCCTCCGCCTGCTAACATTGATCCTATCCCTCCGGCTCTGCCTTCGAGAAGCATCTCTATTCACTTGAGTTCGGAGGAGGCAGTTGATATAATGCCCCCAACTGGAGATCAGCCACCAAAAGGCAAGGGTTCAAAGAGGAAACCAAGTGGCGAATTGAGCGGTTCAACGCCGAAGAAGAAGCTGAGAAAGAAGAAAGAATAGTCATGTCTCTTCGGCTCATTTTTGGTAGATAGACATGAATCCACTTTTGTTTTCTTTTGGTGGGCCGTGTATAGATGTGGGTTTGACCCCCGCTAGTAGGACTTTTGGTATAGTTTTGTACTTACCTTTTTTCTTCCAAAGAAAAATTGAAATAAAATTTCATTTTGTCTTCAGCTCAATTTGTGTTCATTTGTTAAAGTGCTTCAACGTTTGAACTTTCATTTAATACACTTATGGAGTTTTAGCCTTTAAATCAGACCCGGGTTTAGTTGCTAAGTTCCAGAGTCACGGTTTCGGGTCGTGATTGAGCGCTAAGTCAAATTCCGATAGTGCATTGTCCCAATCGGTGGCTGATACTTGAATTCTTCCCCCCAGCTTCGGGGATAAATTCAGAAGATCGGTCAATAGTCGCTATTTGCCTTTAACACATCGATCTCGATCTTTATGAAATGGGGCTGAAACATGGCGAATTCAGGTAGTCGAATCACACTTGTCCACCAATTGGTAATTGTATCCACACTTTGGGGATTACACCTGTTCATCGGTGGGCGATTATGTCCGCTTAAGTTTTAGTGATATGTCCACGCTCCAGGGACTTAAGTTATTTTCACGGGTGGTCAGTCATACCCGATCAATATTTATAACTACATCCACACTCTGGGGACTTTAGGTTGATTCGTGGGTGGTAAGTCACACCCGGTTTTATGTTTATACTCTGACCGTACTCCGGGGACTCAGAGTTGTCTTACGGATAATCGATTCGTATCCAGTTTGTGTTTAAACTCCAATCCACTCTCTGGGGATTTAGAGCTAATTGATTTTTATACTCCAATCCACACTTTGGGGACTTAGAGTTAATTGATGTCGATACTCTGGCCCGCACTCTGGGAATCTGTAGTTAGTTGCTGCTTGTACTCCAGTTCGCACTCTGGGAATCTGGAGTTGGTTGATGTTGATACTCCTGGTTCACCCTGGGAATCCGGAGTTAGTTGATAGGTGGTCGGTCACACCCATTTGGTATTTATATTTATACTCCAGCTTGCACTCTGGAAGTCTGGAGTTGGTCGACAGATGATTAGTCACATATGTCTAGGCTTTAGGATTTCGTTTGCACTCCGGGAATGACGAATGTATCAGGATCGTGGATGGTCGGCTCACATCCACTCTGAGTTAACAATTGAGGTCGTTAGATGGACAGATCCATCCTCTTGGAACTTGGTTCGAATACGGGCGAAGTCGTTAGGTGTACAGATCCACCCTCTTCGAAACTGCATTTACAGGTTTATACTCTAGTTCGCACTTTGGGAATCTGGAGTTAGTTAGAGGATTGTCGTGTATCAATCCTTTTTTGGCTTTAGTGTGATGACTTGTTCCCGAGCTCGGGTTTCACTTAGCGAGTAACCGGTCGTATCACAGTTACTCCCTATTTGAATAAACCCCACCGTTGGGTGGAATTTAGCTCTTCGTGCATAGTGATAGTTGTATGATGCATTTCAAAAAATCACAGCTCTGGCTCGAAGAGATTGCATTTTATTGCTGAAATAAGAAAATATGGCAAAGTTAGTTGCCTTATTACAAATTCAAATTTCGAAATGCATAAACAAATTGCAAATGAAAAATAGACTGAATAAATAAACAGAGCCTATCATGTGTAGTAGCGACGAGACTCTCGATGTTCCAGGCTCTTGGAAAAGTCAGACCGTCAACGGTCGATAATTTGAATGTGCCATCTTCGAGCTTTCGGTCAATAACATACGGCCCTTCCCAGGTTGGTTTCATATGTGAAGGGACCAGGTAAATTCTCTTGAGGACAAGATCACCGAGTTCAAAGGTTCGGGGCCGGAGCTTTGCATTGTATAACCGGGCGACTCGACTTCGATATGTGGTTGCCCTTAAATCAGCCTCTTTGCGCTTCTCATCCAATAAATCCAGAGATTCGGCAAGTAGTATAGCATTTGACTTCGGATCATAATAGGTCACGCGATGAGAAGGTACTTCCATTTCGACTGGAATAGCGGCTTCTGAACCGTAGGAAAGAGAGAATTGAGTGTGGCCGGTTGTGAATTTGTAGGTTATCCGATAGGCCCATAGGGCCATAGGAAGTTCATCGACCCATTTGCCCCCGGCTTTTTCCAGTTGTTTCTTCAGAATAGACTTTATAACTTTATTAAAAGCTTCGACCTATCCATTCGCTTGAGGGTGTGCAACTGCGGAGAACTTCTTTTGGATGTGGAACCTTTGACAGAAATTCTTAAATTCAACACTGTCGAACTGGGCTTCGTTGTCTGTGATGATGGTATGTGGTAGATCAAATCGGCAGATGATGTTGTGCATTACAAAGTTGATCACTTTCTTTGTGATTGTAGCAAGGGGTTCAGCTTCCGCCCACTTGGTAAAGTAATCAACCGCAATGATGGCGTACTTCGCACCACCTTTAGCCAGAGGTAGAGAGCCAATAATGTCAATCTCCTATACTGCAAACGGCCATGGACTGACCATCTGAGTTATTTCAGTAGGCGGGGCTCTTGGAATCCAAGCGTGTTTCTGACATCTATCACATTTCCTGGCGTATTCCTATGCATCGCGATTTACAGTTGGCCAATAGTATCCATATCGGAGCACTTTCTTGGCAAGAGCTTGCCCCCCAGTGTGATCGCCACATTCTCCTTCGTGTACATCATGCAATACTCGTTTGATCTCATCGTGAGCGATACACCCAAGTAAAGGAACAGAGTACCCTCTTCTATACATGACTCCATTCTGGATAGTGAACCGCGAAGCTTTTCGAAGAACTTGTCTCTTTTCACTCCTACGCTCTAGCAGGGTCCAATGCTCGAGATAGTTTTTGAACGGAGTCATCCATGACTCCTTATTGGTAACGACTTCAAATACCCAATCGGTTTCCATCTGATCAATGCTCGATGAAGGTAATGTCTCCATGGGAATGAGTCCCATTTGTTGTGCCTCACCTGTACTAGCTAACTTTGCTAATGAGTCGGCTTTCTGATTGCACTCTCAAGGAATGTAATAAATGGCATTATAATCAAACTGATTCAATATCTCCTGAACCTGAGCAAGGTAAGCAGCCAGTCTTTGATCTTTGGCTTGTTACTCCCCCCGAACTTGACACACGACCAATTGCGAATCACAATAAATTTCCACAGCAATGATTCTTAAATCTCTGGCAGGCTTCAATCCAGCTAGTAAGGCTTCATATTCGGCTTCGTTGTTGATTGCATCGAAATTTAACTTTAAAGCATAGCATATAGATCGACCTTCTGGAGTTTCAAGTACAACTCCGGCGCCTGAGCAACGGTCATTTGATGCACCATCAGTATGCAGCTTCCAGATATACTTGGGAGATTCACTGGTTTCGGGCAAGTCCTCAGGGATAGTGAATTCAGCTATGAAATCTGCTAGGACTTGTCCCTGAATGGCTCGTCTTGGAGTGTAAGTAATGTCAAACTGACTTAGCTCGATATTCCACTTAAGCAACCTTCCAGACGTCTCAGGCCGCGTAAGGACCTGTTGTAACATCCCGCCTTTCTGGACGCTTTAAGCAGACACGCATGCCGACTCAAACCATACCGAAGGGCGGATTGTTATTGGGGTGAATAAGAAAATGAGAAAGAAGTGAAAACAAAACATAATCTCACAATGGAATGACAAAATATAATAATCAAATAATAGTTCATGAAGCTGTATTCAAAACATTTGATTATACTAATGCAATACAAAAATCAGAGTTACTCATATCAGAGATAAATACATAACATTTCAGTAGAAAATAGTATGTTGCAGTGGAATAATATAGTAAATAAAACTAATACAATCTTCATCTCCGTCCTCCCGAAATATGGTCTTCAAATCCTGAAATGCTCAGGCTGACCCGAGCGAATTGAAAAGACAAAACACTCGAGTCAGAACTAAAAGATCTTATGTGAGTTAAATCAACGGTAAATAAATATGAGTGTAAACGGCGTCAGAGATGTTTACGGGGTTTGGCATCTCCTATCCAGTGTCTAACGTGAGTGCAGTAACTTAAGAGATGTTCGGGATTCACATCTCCTAAGGATCCGTTAAACTATCTACTATGTAGTACAATACGCTATTATAATATGTCTATCGTAATATAAACTATTAAAATAGCGTTAAGGTGTTACTCATATCCCCCTTAACACATTTTATAGGTACGCCAATAGTCTATACAGTACCATAACTCCCCGTAAACTGGAGCCGCCAGAGGATACCACATAGGTACGACATAAAACAAACTCGTATAAGGCGTGCTAGGGTCGGTGACACGACACAACTAGGCAATGCCAGGGTAGATATACCAATATCGCATCCAGACTATTGGTAACGCATAGCCGCAACTACCGCCCAACTCGAAACACACTCCCGAGTAAAAATCGAACAGTGGCCACCAAATAAATCAAAAGTCGGAATATAGTATCGATGGAATGTGTCCGATCAGAGGAATGACCACACTTGGCCAGAGAATCGCTCCTGTTTTAGCCACCTTAAGCCAAATCATGGGAGTCGGGTCCACGTATATACCTCATATAGGATCGTCGCCACCATCCTACTTCATTCTGGAATCTCCACCGCGTACACAGTTGTCAAAGTGGTTTTCGGTATTGGTAGAGAGTATGACAATATCTGATCACGGTCTCTTTAACAACCAATCGCTTATTACACACCGGATGGTTCTTTTACATTTCCAAAATCATTTCATAATTGATATCAAAATATCATATTTGATTCAAACCATACCACTTTCGAAATCATTACTTACTTTCGAAATCATATTCACCTTTGAAATCATATCGCATTTGAAATCATAGTTCGATAATTTTATTTCCTTTCAAAAGTCATATTCACAATTTATACCAAATTATCGTATTCTCAAAACCATAATATTTTCGAAGTCATATCACTTTAAAAATCGAGAATTTGAATATAAACCCATCCATTTTACTTAGTTTGGAATTTGGAAGAAACTGGTTTAAATAGTTATAAATAGTTGAAATACTCCAAAATAGTTTAATTCTAGGTAAAGTACCTTTAAATTGATTTAAGACAGTTAAATAGATTTAATTTAGATTAAATATAATTAAAATAGATTAAATAGCTTAAAATAGATTAATTAGATTTATAATAAATTATAACGGTTTAATTAGTTAAAAATAAATTAAATTGGTTTAAAATAGTCAAATAATTTATATAGTTAATATTAGTTAAATAGTTTAATAAATTTGAATATCTTAATAATTATAAATATATTTTAAAATAGTTTATATTAAAATATGAATTTGGAATTTATATCAGTTTAAACTACTCATTTCATTTCAACATATTTGGACCATTTCAAATTTCCAAATCGACAAACCATATTTCAATAAACTATCGAATTTCATATCGTTTAAATTCATGTTCAAAATATCAATACCACTCCAACTTCAACATATTTCAAAGTTATTTTCAAACAAATTCAATAACTCAATTTCGATAGAATTTCATTTATACTTAAAAGTTTAACTTTAAATTTTCGATTATAATTTTTTTTAAAGCAATTCCTTTTTAAACCAATTCGCATTTCAACACAAAACTTGGTTTTTCCAAAAATACTTCAATTTATATAAATCAAATTTTATTTCAAAACATCAATTGATTAAATTCAAAATTTAAGGATTTTAAAATCATTTAATTTAACCAATCCGGTGTTCGTATATAATTTTCTACCCTAGGGTAAAGTGATATGAATATTTATCATTTCAATCAGCAATTTAAACATTTTACGGTTGTATATCATTTCAAACCGCAATCCCGAAATAAATAAAAATCCATAACGAACTTGCAGTTTATAACGGTGTAAAATACAACATCCATTCAACCAACATCAACAATCAACATCCATCACAATCATCATCCAAAACAATCAATAAATATCAATATAGAACTGATAATAGATAACATGTATTTACTGGCAATTTATATTCAATAATAAATTAAATAACGATTTAATCCAGATAAATTCAAATTAACTGAGATGATGGTTAAAATATACCAAATAGTCATAAGTAAATTCATAATCGAATCATAAATTTAATTTAACAAGCATAAGAAATTTTAGAAGTTGAGAGTGGATCAAAACACTCACTTTTGAATTTAAATTGACTTTAAATTCAAAATAAGCCCAAAATTTAAACGGTCTCAGAATTTATCCAAACCAATGTCAAAATGTCAGAAATTTTACTGCGATCCCAATGCAAGAAACCGCGCGTGAAATGGACCTCGGATGAGAAAGTTATGGTCGTTAGAAGTTTGAAATTCAAAAATTAAATTAAAACAGATAAAATAAAAGAAAGGAAACCTAACTCCTGCCACGTCATCACTCATCCCCCAGAACCCTAGCCCATCCCGTTCTTACACGCTGAGCCGCCACATCTCAGCAAACATTGCCACCGTGAACCCCCTCGACACATCACCGTTCACCGCCGCTCCACCTCGCGACCTCGCCTCGCGATCACCGCGTCACAACTACAGCCACGCGCCACCTCGTGCTCACGTTTGAGCAGCCGCCGCCCCTTATTAGAAACTCTAATTGATTTTTTACTGACTATCCAGCCATCAACTCGACGCACAAACCATTTCGATGAGCCACGCTCGATCTCCTCTTCACGACCCTAATCTCGATTCAACGATCAGTCGATGATGATCGAAACGTGATGAACGACCCTGGATAATCCATCAATTTTCGATCAAACCATGCTTCAGTTTCTAAAATGAATTGCAGATCCGAGATGCGCTCGTTGAGAGCTTCAAGTTGATATGAAATTCGATATTGTTTGAGGAGTTTTAATTTTCAATTTATTTTTGATTTGGATTTGAAATTTGGGAACTAGGGTTTGCGGCCATTGATAAAGAGGAGCAACAGAAATTTCAGTACGTACAGAAATGAGAAATAGAAAGGCTGCTAGGTTTTTTAATCGGATATATATAGGCAGATCAGTAATAGGAGCTAATGGATCGAATCAGTTTGAAAGTTGAACAATACACAACCCGAAAAGCCCATTCTGTCTCCGGAACGTAATTGGGTAACCCATATATCAAAATAGATGTTTTCAAATAATTTAAATTCAATGGAACAGGTTTCAGGTCCTAATTCCATCGTATGAAGAAGTTATGTTAAAATCAGCTTATTTCAAATTAATTTCAATTAAATTGATTTCAAGGTGTTTCGAGCCCGTACGATCAAACAACAAGTCCGATCATGACGAAAGTTGAAATCCTATAATAATTCACCGTTACGGATACGATAAAACTGGTTTCGTCGAAATTCGAGTCAGCGGCCAAAATGGCTATATTTCAGTTAATTAAATAAATTAATATTAAATTAATTAAATCAAAATTTTCAATTTCAATTCCATAATTAACAAATTTTATCGTTTTTTTGATTTCTCAAACAATTACAATACTTTAACAATTTAGATATCAATTCAAAGTTAATTAATTTACCAATTACAGTATTTAATTTCAATTTTAGTAAATTCATAAATTATCAATTGAAATTCCAGTAAATCCATTTATTGAATTTTTAAACCTTGTTATTCAAGTCTTTTATTTCAATAAGGATATAACTAACATGGTTTATATCTTAGTCCATTACTATTCCCCAATTTCATCTTAATTTCTATTTACATAATAATTAAATATTAAATTTCATTTAATTGCAATTAATCCCATTATTATAGTTTTAAATTCCAATAAATTAATAAATCTTGATTTTCATACTAACATGGGCTGCAACGACTGTTCACATACTCGGATACATCCCCACAATCACCTCGTTTTTCGACCACTGGCAGGACAACCCCCTTAACCACCACTTAGATCTCTTTGTAGCTATATTCAGTTGGTGCATTTGGGCCGAGCGAAATGCACACGTGTTCTGCAAGCCCAAATCCAACTTCGACGGAACTTGCAGACGTATTATTTACTATTTCTCATCTATATCAGGTCACAGCTTCTCGGCGCCGTTCAGGCTGAGATTGCCACTCCCCAGTTCTCCACCAACTGAATCAACAGGCAGCACAACGGCAGCTCCTACTAGTTAGCAACATGGGCACCCGTAACCGCTATGCAGATCTTGCCTTTTTAATTTTCTGATGTTTGTACCATGCTCTTTTTGTATATATAACTCTGCCTTGTAGCGACTGTTTTGCAGTATCCTTCTATTTTTGGTCAGCGACCAGGCTTGTTGATCACGCTATTTACCTAATATTATGATATTTAATCGGCTGTGTAGTGTCACGCTACACAACCGTCTTGCTCAAAAAAAATCTTGATTTTCATTCTTTTTATTCAACCAATTGCCATATTATGAATAAAATTGTCATTATTTCCAAATATTAATTTAATTTACATTACATAATATTTAATTACATTTATTGAAATTGATTTCCAATTTAAATTACAGGAAATTATTGTCTAGGACAAAATTTCTCAGTGTTTTAGCCTCAAGGACAGACCTTCAGTATTTTAGCCTAAATGACAACTTTCTTAAGGTATCATTTTTTAGTTATTGATAGCAGTTTTCAGGTATCAGTTTGTAGTTATCGGTAGCAGTTTTTAAGTATTAGTTTTTAGTTCAGTAGCAGTTTTGGAAGAATGTTTGTCCTTATGAATAATTTTGGAAGAATGTTTATCCTTATGAATAATTTTTAGGAGAATGTTTGTCCTTGTGGTTAAAATATTGAGGTCGTGTCCTTAAGGCTAAAAATATACAAATTTTTGTCCTTTAAATCAATTCCCCCTTTAAATTAACAGGTTAAATAAATAGTTAATATACAATAATTATTACCATTAACTTTTAATTACACCTATAAGTTATTATTAACAAACAAATGTTACAATTGCTTACATGACACTATTTTTATCCAATTATCATTAATTATATACTAATTCATAAGTTTATACAACATTTACATTTATTTACTTACATTCAATTTATAACTAAGTTATAACACTTACATTATTTCAATTAATTGGAATTTCATTTCAATTGTTAATAATTAGCTTTAATTAACATTGTTACCTTCGTTTTAGTATTACTTCATTAACAATTCACTAATTTTTATTTCCTTCAATATTAAATTACCAAAAATTTTATTAAATCAACAATTTTTAATTATCGAAATTTTACGGGTCGTTACACTCTCCTCCACTCAAAACTTTTCGTCCCCGAAAAGAAAAAAAAAGGGAAAAGAAGAATTTAGAAATCAATATATCTTATTCAAAATATTAAATTTATAAACAAATAATTTACAAAATTAAATAATTTAAATAAAATATATCAATTTATAACACTTAAATCCTTTTATATTCAAGTAACTAAAAGTTTGGAAAACATTTCTCAAAATTTTCTAAGTCCAAAATTTTTGAAAATAAAATAAAATTCGGCAGAGTCTCCTTTGTACGGAGAGGCTCAGGAGAAAATAATAATATCAATAATAATAATATATACCAAAAATTTTCAATATAATATATCCCAACAGCGGGAACGTAATATAATATCGCTATAAAACCGTAATCCGAGAACGTACCTATTTGTCGGGAAAACAACGCTTAATTACGAAACCAAAAGCAGTGGCAATTGCTTCCATAACATGTATTTCACTTATATAATCTAAAAGAGTTAATAATTATATAAAATGAAATATTTAAAGTTGTTTCAACTACTAACAAATAAATCAATATAAAACAACAATCACTTGTAACCACAACATACAATCATCATATGAAATCAAAATAAATCAATTATCCATCCATATTAAACAAACAAATGGTTTGTTCAGGTTCAGAAATTTTAACCGCCTAGAATGACAAATAAACTACTTAGTGCAACTTTTACTCAACAGTCTTAGATGAACCCAATAGATTATTCATACATCTTAAAAAATTAGAAGTATCTTTACCCAAACATCCATAAACCAAACAAACAATAATTCACAATGTTATTTGAGTTATTCTTATTAAATTTTCTTTCACAACATTTACAGTCTTTTATTTTCCTTTTCATTCATACAAGGATTATTTCTTTACCTTACATTTATCTCTTACAAAATTTTATTCCCATTCATTCATTCGGTGTTTATTTCATTTTTTTTTATTACTTGCAAAATTCATTTTCATTTATTCATATCATGTCAATTTCTTTTATTGCATTACATTCATTTTATTATTTACTTTAATTATAAATAGTTTCAATATTAACTTAAGTTCAAAATCCTTTACTTACAGTACTCATTTTCTATTTCATTTAATTAGTAGTATTACAATTTTAACTCAAGTTTATAACTATTTCATATCAAATTTCTTATTTATAAAAGTAAATTTCATTGAACACTTTCATTACATAAGTTTTACTTATTCAAATTAACTTAAGGTTCAATAATTATCATTTCTTAGGCCCCGTTTGGTTTGTCGTTTTTAGTTTTGTGTTTTCGTCTATACAAAAGCGCGTCCGATGTATGCATGGTTGAAAAACAAACAATTTTGAAAAATGAAATTAACATGTAAAATAGAAAACAAGTTTATTTTGTTTTTCGTGTTTCGAGAGATAACAAAACCACGGAAACAATCCAACTCCTTCGTTGTCCGTTGGAGGTCGCAATGGCTAAGAATTATAAATATAATCCTCTTATTTCTTGCTATTTCTTAGTGCAAGTTGAAAACACCAAACTCAAAATACAAAATGAAACCAAACGGACCCTTATTTTCATATTCTTTTTGTTTCCAAATTACAAATTCCTTGTATATTTCAGTTATAACTTAGCATATAATTTCTTATTTTCATTTAGAAGTTTCAATTATTAAATAGTTAAAATTTTATTCCATTACAATAGTTGAAATCTCTAATTTATAAAATTTTAAGAACTAAATGCCGGGTTCCATTTCAAATCATTTAAAATAATATATATAATCATATCTTTATATATATATCAAATCATACTGGGAATTAAAAATTAAGATTAATTTATTAAAACAATCGTGTAGTAAAATTACTACACTGCCTTCCGACTTTGAAACTTGAAAATGAACATCGATGATGCGTGCACTCATCACCGAAATTATTTTCCAACGAAAGAGAGGGGAGTACAGAACTTAATCATTTTCCAAAATTTCTTTAAAATAATTCTTTCAAATTATATTGAAATATTTATATCAGAAAATACTTCTAATATTATTATTATTATATTCCAAAATCCTTTGAAAGAAATTTTCAAAAATCCCGTAACTTAACTTCTAAAATTTCCAAATTTCATTTATCTTATTTTCAAATCTTATTTCCAACCTATATTCATAAACTTCACTACATAACAACCAATATATTACAACCAAATATATATCATTTTTAAATCATTATTTTATATATAAAAATATACAATAGGCAAAATTATTTCATTTACCTATATTTCAAAAAAATATTGTTTCGGTCTATCCTATTAAGTGTTTAGAAATCTCTATCGATGGCATAGCGTCCTATACATCTACCAGAATTTATAAATACAAAACAGAACAAATTAACACAATACAAAACCTTTTATAACACTAACAAATATGATCTCTCATATATATACACTCAGTGACTCATTCTAGGGTATTACTACCCTATTTTAAAAGAGTCAGACCCCACAAAGCTAAGGTTATCGCTAAACCTGGCTCTGATACCAATTGTAACATCTCGCCTTTCTGGACGCTTTAAGCAGACATGCATGCCGACTCAAACCATATAGAAGGGTAGATTGTTATTGGGGTGAATAAGAAAATGAGAAAGAAGTAAAAACAAAACGGAATCTCGCAGCGGAATGACAAAATATAATAATCAAATAACAGTTCATGAAGCTGTATACAAAACATTTGATTATACATATCCAATATAAAAATCAGAGTTACTCATATCAGAGATAATACATAACATTTCAGCGGAATAGTATGTTGTAGTGGAATAATATAGTAAATAATACTAATACAATCTTCGTCTTCGTCCTCCGGAAATAAGGTCTTCAAATCCTGAAATGCTCAGGCTGACCCGAGCGAATTGAAAAGACAAAACACTCGAGTCAGAACTAAAAGATCTTATATGAGTTAAATCAACGGTAAATAAATATGAGTGTAAACGGTGTCGGAGATTTTTATGGGGTTTGACATCTCCTATCCAGTGTCTAACGTGAGTGCAGTAACTTAAGAGATGTTCGGATTCACATCTCCTAAGTATTTGTTAAACTATCTAATATGTAGTACAATACACTTTTATAATATGTCTACAGTAATATAAACTATTAAAATAGCGTTAAGTCGTTACCCATATCCCCCTTAACACATTTTATAGGTATGTCAATAGTCTATACAGTACCATAACTCCCTATAAACTGGAGCCGCCAGAGGATACCACATAGGTACGACATAAAACAAACTCATAGAAGGCGCGCTAGGGTAGGTGACATAGCACAACTAGGCAATGCCAGGGTAGATATACCAATTACGCATCCGGACTGTTGGTAACGCATAGCCGCAACTACCGCCCAACTCGAAACACACTCCCGAGTAAAAATCGAAGGGTGGCCACCAAATAAATCAAAAGTCAGAATATAGTATCGATGAAATGTGTCCGGTCGGAGGAATGACCTCACTTGGCCCGAGAATCGCTCCTGTTTTAACCACCTTAAGCCAACTCATGGGAGTAGGATCCACGTATATACCTCATATAGGATGGTCGCCACCATCCTACTTCATTCTTGAATCTCCACCGCGTACACAGTTGTCAAATTGGTTTTCGGTATTGACAGAGAGTATGACAATATCTGATCCCGGTCTCTTTAACAACCAATCTCTTATTACACACTGGATGGTTCTTTTACATTTCCAAAATCATTTCATAATTGATATCAAAATATCATATTCGATTCAAACCATATCACTTTCGAAATCATTACTTACTTTCGAAATCATATTCACCTTTGATATCATATCGCATTTGAAATCATAGTTCGATAATTTTATTTCCTTTCAAAAGTCATATTCACAATTTATACCAAATTATCGTATTCTCAAAACCATAATATTTACGAAGTCATATCACTTTAAAAATCGAGAATTTGAATATAAACCCATCCATTTTACTTAGTTTGGAATTTGGAAGAAAGTAGTTTAAATAGTTATAAATAGTTAAAATACTCCAAAATAGTTTAATTCTAGGTAAAGTACCTTTAAATTGATTTAAGATAGTTAAATAGATTTAATTTATATTAAATATAATTAAAATAGATTAAATAGCTTAAAATAGATTAATTAGATTTAAAATAAATTATAATGTTTTAATTAGTTTAAAATAAATTAAATTGGTTTAAAATAGTCGAATAATTTATATAGGTAATATTAGTTAAATAGTTTAATAAATTTGAAAATCTTAATAATTATAAATATATATTAAAACAGTTTATATTAAAATATGAGTTTGGAATTTATATCAGTTTAAATTACTCATTTCATTCAACATATTTGGACCATTTCAAATTTCCAAATCGACAAACCATATTTCAATAAACTATCGAATTTTATATCATTTAAATCCATGTTCAAAATATCAATACGAATTACTCCAACTTCAACATATTTCAAAGTTATTTTTAAACAAATTCAATAACTCAATTTCGATATAATTTCATTTATACTTAAAAGTTTAACTTTAAATTTTAGATTTTATTTTTTCTTAAAGCAATTCCTTTTTAAACCAATTCGCATTTCAACATAAAACTTGATTTTTCCAAAAATACTTCAATTTATATAAATCAAATTTCATTTCAAAACATCAATTGATTAAATTCAAAATTTAAGGATTTTAAAATCATTTAATTTAACCAATCCGGTGTCTGTATATAATTTTCTACCCAAGGGTCAAGTGATACGGATATTTATCATTTCAATCCGCAATTTAAACATTTTACGGTTGTATATCATTTCAAACTGCAATCCCTTTTATAGATTTATTAACTTCTCGGGTACAATAAATAACTCTTTCAAATTAATTTGGAAATCTAATGCTCCTCCTAAATTCTAAAATTCATATGTGGTTAATATTGCATGAAAAACTTAATACAATAGAATTCTTAAAGAGAAAAAACATTCAAAATGATAATAAATGTTATTTTTGTAATGTGCATCTTGAAGATATTAATCACATATATTATGATTGCATAAATTCTTATTATATTTTAAATAATACTCTTAAAATTTTCAACTTTAATATAACTACTAAAATTTCAAATTGTGACTTTTACTGGAATAATTTTAGATTTAAATTCAATAAAAATATTAGATTCTTACTTGATTCTTTGTTCATTATTATTAGTTGGTATATTTGGTTTGAAAGAAATCAAAGAATTTTCAATAATAGTAGTAATCATTTTAACAAATTGATTTTTACAATTTCTTCATTTTGTTTTAAATGGATTTCTAATCCCAAATATAAATTAGCTAAAAATAATTTTTTTAAAAGATACCTTAATAAGGTTAGTTATAATATTAATTTTTTCAAACATAATAATAATATATTCAACATTCACAACAGTAGTATTAATATCTTTTCAAACTTATATGATGATTTCACTATTAATCACAACTTACTAATGATTGAAGGTTCATAAGTTTATTACTTTGCTTAGCTTTATCTATTGTTCTTGTCACTATTGATTTTGTTTTACAATTATTCATTTCTTCGGTATTTGTCCATATAGTCTTATTTAGGATTTATCACCCATCTTCTTTATACATATATATGTATATTTAATATCTAAATATACACATATATGTATCAATCTAACTTTCTTCTTAGTCCTCTTTCAGGCTCAGGTATGGGTTATAGGGTGTCAGGTTCTTTTTACAGGTGTTCATGTCATCAGATTGCTGATTTTTGGATTATGGAGAGGTCTTCAGAGTAGAGTCTTCTTATCAGGATCACTTGCGATTTCATCACAGAGAGTATCCAGAGAGATTGCATGATTACGGATTGTAGAGAGGCCATCAGAGTAGAGTTTTCCACTCAGGATTATTTGCAGTTCCACCACTGTTGTAGGATACTTTCATCTCCATTGTGGCGTATTATCTTTAGGAGGATCCATTCTTCTGCTTGGCACTTCTTAATTTGTACAGAGTCTCCAGAGCAGATTTTCCATTCAACATCATATTCAGTTCCACTTCAGAGTAGATGCTTCTTCATTCCTTCTGATCTAGATGCATGGAGCTTCTTTCTTAGTTTATGATGCATAGAGCTCCTGATTCAGATGCATGGAGTATCATATTATTTTGTTTTCTACGTACTTCTAACACCTTAGTATCAGGTGGTGGCCATGCCGGAACTCGATATCAGGGTGTGATGGGTGGTGGCCTTGCCGGAACTCATCTTAGGGGTACCTGATTTTTCTTTGATACTTGTATTTAGTTTTGTTACCTGCCAGGCATGTTGGCAGCACCTTATTATTGTGATATATATAGTTGCATGTTTGCTCTCCTCTATTTACAGAGGATCACACATTTTTCTCAGAAAAAAATACTGCAATCCCGAAATAAATAAAAATCCATAACGAACTTGCAGACAATCATCATCCAAAACAATCAATATAGAACTGATAATCGATAACAGGTATTTACTAGCAGTTTATATTCAATAATAAATTAAATAACGATTTAATCCAAATTAATTCAAATCAACTGAGATGATGATTAAAATATACCAAACAGTCATAAATAAATTCCTAATCTCATCATAAATTTAATTTAACAAGCATAAGAAATTTTAGAAGTTGTGAGTGTATTAAAACACTAACCTTTGAATTTAAATTCAAAATAAGCCCAAAATTTGAACGGTCTCAGAATTCATCCAAACCAGCGTCAAAATGTCAGAAATTTTACTGCGATCCCAATGCAAGATACCGCGTGTGAAACGGACCTCGGATGAGAAAGTTGTGGTCGTTAGAAGTTTGAAATTCAAAAATTAAATTAAAACAGATAAAATAAAAGAAAGGAAACCTAACTCCTGCCACATCATTCACCCATCCCCCAGAACCCTAGCCCATCCCGTTCTTACAAGCTGAGCCGCACATCTCGGCAAACATTCCCGACGCGAAACCCTCGACACATCACCGTTAACCACACCGCTCCACCTCGCGACCTCGCCTCGCGATCACCGCGTCACAACTACAGCCACGCACCACCTCGTGCTCACGTTTGAGCAGCCGCCGCCCCTTATTAGGAACCCTAATTGATTTTTTACTGACGATTCAGCCGTCAACTCGACGCACAAACCATTCCGATGAGCCACGCTTGGTCTCCTCTTCACGACCCTACCCTCGATTCAACGATCAGTCGATGACGATCGAAACGTGATGAATGACCCTGGATAATCCATCAATTTCCGACCAAACCATGGTCCAGTTTCTTAAACAAATTGCAGATCTGAGATGCGCTCGTCAAGAGCTTCAAGTTGATATGAAATTTGATATTGTTTGAGGAGTTTTAATTTTCAAATTGATTTTTGATTTGGATTTGAAATTTGGGAATTATGGTTTGAAGCCATTGAGTTAGAGGAGCAACAGAAATTTTTGTACGTATAGAAATGAGAAGTAGAAAGGCTGCTAGGGTTTATAATCATATATATAGGCAGATCAGTAATAGGAGCTAATGGATCGAATCGGTTTGAAAGTTGAACAATACACAACCCGAAAAGCCCGTTCTGTCTCCGGAACGTAATTGGGTAACCCATATATCAAAATAGATGTTTTCAAATAATTTAAATTCAATGGAATAGGTTTTAGGTCCTAATTCCATCGTATGAAGAAGTTATGTTAAAACCAGCTTATTTCAAATTGATTTCAATTGATTTCAATTAAATTGATTTCAAGGCGTTTCGAGCCCGTACGATCAAACGACAAGTCCGATCGTGATGAAACTTGAAATCCTATAATAATTCACCATTACGGATCCGATGAAACCGGTTTCGTCGAAATCCGAGTCAGTGGCCAAAATGGCTATATTTCAGTTAATTAAATAAATTAATATTAAATTAATTAAATCAAAATTTTCAATTTCAATTCCATAATTAACAAATTTTATCATTTTTTTGATATCTCAAAGAATTACAATACTTTAAAAATTTAGATACCAATTCAAAGTTAATTAATTTACCAATTACAGTATTTAATTTTAATTTTAGTAAATTCATAAATTATCAATTGAAATTCCAGTAAATCCATTTATTAAATGTTTAAACCTTGTTATTCATGTCTTTTATTTCAATAAGGATATAACTAACATTGGTTTATATCTTAGTCCATTACTATTCCCCAATTTCATCTTAATTTCTATTTACGTAATAATTAAATATTAAATTTCATTTAATTGCAATTAATCCCACTATTATAGTTTTAAATTCCAATAAATTAATAAATCTTGATTTTCATTCTTTTTATTCAACCAATTGCCATATTATGAATAAAATTGTCATTATTTCCAAATATTGATTTAATTTACATTACATAATATTTAATTACATTTATTGAAATTGATTTCCAATTTAAATTAACAGGATAAATAAATAGGTAATATACAATAATTGTTACCATTAACTTTTAATTATACCTATAAGTTATTATTAACAAATAAATGTTACAATTGCTTACATGACACTGTTTTTATCCAATTATCATTAATTATATACTAATTCATAAGTTTATACAACATTTACATTTATTTACTTACATTCAATTTATAACTAAGTTATAACACTTACATTATTTCAATTAATTGGAATTTCATTTCAATTGTTAATGATTAGCTTTAATTAACATTGTTACCTCCGTTTTAGTATTACTTCATTAACAATTCACTAATTTTTATTTCCTTCAATATTAATTTACCAATTTTTTTATTAAATCAACAATTTTTAATTATCAAAATTTTACGGGTCGTTACACCTGTCGTAACGGCTGGTCGGTGTAGACAACGATGGGGTGAGCCTTAAAATATGGACGGAGCTTCCTCGAGGCAATAACAAGACAATAAGCCAATTTTTCCAGCTTCGGATAATTTCTCTCTGCCCCGGTCAGTTGCTTGCTAATGTAATATACTAGTCGTTGTATCTGATCTTCCTCCCGAACTAGGGCAGCACTGATAGCATTCTCTGACATCGCCAAGTAAATGTATAGCCTTTTGTGATCAATAGGCTTGGACAGAATGGGTGGTGTAGAAAGATGTTGAACCATTGCTCGGAATGAGCCCTCACATTCGGTAGTCTATTTGAAGTTTCGCTTCCCTTTTCTAATCAGGTTGAAGAAGGTAATGCATTTGTCAGTGGACTTTGAGATGAACCGGCTCAGTGCTGCTACTTTCCCGTTGAGGCTTTGAACTTGCTTTATAGTTCTCGGAGTGTCAAGATTCCTGATTCTCTAGATCTTCTCAGGATTAGCTTCGATCCCTCGAGCATTGACGGTAAACCCAAGGAATTTTCCAGATGCGACCCCAAAATGACATTTCAATGGGTTGAGCTTCATTCTATATTCTCGGAGGATATTAAACATTGACTCTAGGTCTTTGATATGATCAGTGGAAAATCACGATTTCACAAGCATGTCTTCCACATATACCTCCATGGTTTTTCTGATCTCGTTTAACTAACCGTTTGTAAGTTGCCCTAGCATTCTTGAGTCCGAAAGGCATAACTTTATAGTAGTAAAGTCCCATATTGGTTACAAAGCTGGTATGCTCCTGGTTGGGCAAGTGCATGGGTATTTGATTGTAGCCAGAGTACGCATCCATGAAGGATAAGAGTTCATGTCCACCCGTTGAGTCTACGAGCTGATCGATTCGGGGAAGTGGAAAACTATATTTAGGGCAAGCTTTATTCAGGTCTGAGTACTCAACACATGTTCTCCATTTCCCATTTGGCTTTCGGACTAGTATAGGATTTGACACCCATTCCGGATATAATGCGTCTCGGATAAACCCGTTCGATTTTAGCTTTTCTACCTCTTCTTTAAGGGTGGCAGATCTCTCTGGATCCATACCACGCCTTTTTTGCTTAACCGGGACATGCCGCGGGTCATTATTCAATGCATGGGTCGTAATGTCCGACGAGATCCCACACATGTCTGAGTGCGTCTAGGCAAACACGTCGAGGTTTGCCCAGTGAAACTCAACCAATTCCTCTTGCATCCGTTGGCTTAGCTGAGATCCAATCTTTATCATTTTAGAATCGTCATTATCGTCGATCGGAACATCGATCGTCAGTTCGGCCAGGGAGGCTTGACTATCTTTACTTTCGCCTTCACTTTCAGTATCTCTCGGGTCAAGATCCCTTGGGAATTGGTTGGGTTGCTCGGCCTGGGCCCAGGCATCAATTGTCAATTCTCAGCAAAGCGAACGCAGAGAGATTCCTCAATGCCCTTTCCGTTTTCTTTTCGCTGCGCCTCCCATAGCTCAGCAACGTAACAGGCTCGTCCAGCGGCCTGGTCTCCCTGAACAACTCCGACTCCATTGTCGGTGGGGAATTTTAAAGTTGGACACCAAAGGGCAATGGAAGCCCTGAACTCGGCTAGGGCCGGTCGGCCTAAAAAGGCATTGTATGGCGAATCTATATCCAATACAACAAACTGTAGTATCCGGACTCTCCGGCATTCTGCAATTTCCAATTCCACTGGTAGCTCTACCATTCCAGTGGGTATTTTCGCACTTCCATTGAAGCCATGGATGCGATACTGACAACGCCTTAGATCCTTTGCTTCCATTTTCATCTGGTCATAGGCTCGTTTGAACAATATATTTACTGAACTTCCATTGTCCACTAAGATCATCTTCATCCAAGCAGGACCTATTTGGGATGAAATGACAAGTGGATCACTGGTTGGGGCTTCGACTCTGTCGGCATCCCGGTCTCGAAACACGATGTCGTCAGCCATCGTTTTCTGTTGCTTGGCCAGAGCCCCATCTTCCAAATTACTACAACATTCAAAGCCCGCATGCCTGATAGAGCTGGCATACGACTCCATTTCCCTCCAGCTTCGATCTACCGGCTGTGGACCACCACTAACAGTATTTATCACCAACCTTCCACCAGTATAAGTGGGTTCCTCCTGCCTTGTCTGATTTGGCATATGGTTCTGATTCGATGGGCCTGCCTCTCCGGACTGCGGCGCTCGCACAAACTGCTCCAACTTTCTCTCCCGTATCAACTTTTCAATGATATCCTGCAAATGACGGTATTCATTTGTGTTATGGCTATAGTTCTCGTGGAATCTACAAAACTTCCCTGTTAGGATCTGTTTCTCCGATGATTGTTTTGGAGCAGGTTTCTTGTTAGTCCCTGAGGAGTTGGTTTTGATGACAACAACCTTACTTAGAATTAGATTATAAAATATATAATACTAACATTATTGTGTAGATATATATATAGATATGTTTGCAGGTACTAAAGAATGAAGAACTGTACAGTATAAAGATTCAAGATCAAAGATTGAAGAAATCAAGATTCAAGGCTCATGAGTATCAAGAATTTCAAGAGTTCAAGTTTCCAAGATAAGTTATATAGTTAGGAATATTGTTAAAACTCATAGAAAGGCACTGACATCTTAAAATCTATTTTATTCGTGGAATGGAATCCACTTCGTGCTCGTTAAAGGGATGGAACCCTAAGTAGGATGGAACCTACGAAAAATCTAGTGGAACATCTTTTTGTATCCACTTACTTTTATTTCAAAATGATTTTCAAAATATATATAGCTTGTTTTTCAAAATGATTTTAAATATTCCTGTTTAAAAACCAAAATCATTTGTCCTGGTTTTTCAATATATTTTAGCCTCAAAAATATCCTTAGTTTTAAATATCCCTAATTTTAAATATCTTTGATTTTAAATTATTATCCTAAGTTTTTAAACTATAATTCTCATATTAATATATTTAGCTGTTTTATATATTTATACTTAAGATTTAAATATAAAAGTATAGAAAATTATTATATATTTTTTAATATTGTTCTCTATAGTTATTTATGTATTATAACTATATATAAGTATATTTTAAAAGTTTAAATATAAATATAATATAATATAGAAATTATTTTCAAAGAAAAACAAATCACCAAAAATTACAAGGGCATGTTGACGTGGTCACATGTACCCCTGTCGACATGATGACAGTTAAAGTGCTTTTTAAAAGAAGTGTCTATTCGCCACATCCCTTTACCAATGTACATGGCTATTGATCTACTATAAATAAAGGGTGTTTTCAACGAATTTTAATCACTTTTCTCTCTGATTTAACTTCTCTTCTTCTTCTCCACCTTCTTATTTACAAATTACACCATTACTCTGCCTAAATCAATATCGAATCTAACTAGATAATTTCTGGTTTTGATTCTCTCCACTATCTCCACAAGATCCAAGTGCTAATATGAGTTATAGACTTTTTGTAATCAATTGAGCGAGAGAAGGTGTGATTGTAGCCCTGTAAATCAATTGGGTGAACTTGTTGCCCTGGAAATCAAGTATCTCTACCTAGAGGATTGTGATTCTGGAGGGTGTACCTCATAGCCTTGAAACCGAGGGTTGTATTTGTAAGAATCGTTTTTTAAAGGAAATCCATACTTGTGTTGCGAGACTGGATGTAGGGTAACTCCGAACCAGTATAAAATCCGGTGTGTTCTTTCCTTTACTGCTTTTACTTTATATTTGCATCTGTGTTTGATTCTGTGTTCATATCTGTGTCTGATTAGTGTATACATTGTTAACAAATTAAGATAAACTCAAAAAGATTAACAAATTTCTTAAAACACTACTCACCCCCCTCTAGTGTTAATTCTAGCCTTAAGATCCTTAATCTGCATTCTAACATTTGGTATCAGAGCTTTGTTTTCAAAAGTTTCATAATCTGAATTTTGAAAAGTTTTAAAATGGCTATTTTTGAAAAATCTGTTAAAACTAGTTTAGAATTGTTTAAATCATCATTGTTCCATGAGTCTGCATATGAATGTTATTCAAATTCTAGTTGTCTACCCAAATTTTATAATGTGCAGGAAAGATGCTTTATGGGTATTAAGGAATCAATCCACAATGGACAATCTGTGCAGATCAAAAGGAATAAGTGGATACTTGATAGTGGATGCTCTAGACACATGACTGGTAATCCGGATATGCTGAATAATATTATATACAAAGAAGGAGGACTGGTTAACTTTGGAGACAACTCGAAAGGATACGTGATTGGCATCGGCAATGTCGGTAACTCTGAAACTACTATTATTACTAATGTTTTGCTAGTTAAGAATCTAAAACATAATCTACTAAGTATTAGTCAACTCTGTGATAAAGGATATAAGATTAAATTTGAAAAAGATAAATGTCATATTGAAGATAATAACTAAACCATAATATTTGAGGGAATTAGGAAAAAGAATATTTATATTCTTAGTATGAAAGTTTCAAATGATAACCTATGTCTTTTGGAAAATACAAGTGACCCTCGGATTTGGCATAAGAGATTTGGACTTTGAATTTCCAACCCTTGTCTAGACTGTCAAAACATGATCTAGTAAGAGTCCTCCCTAAAATGAATTTTAAAATAGATAGTTTATGTGATGCATGTCAATTAGGAAAGCTTAGAAAAAGTTCCTTTAAATTAAAAGATATGATTTCAACTTCAAAACCCCTTGAGTTACTTCATCTTGATTTATTTGGTCCATCTCAAATTATGTCAATAAATCATAGTAAATATGTTTTTGTAATTGTAGATGATTATTCTAGATTTACATGGACAATATTTTTGAAACATAAAAGTGATACTTTTGAATGTTTTAAGAACTTTACAAAAAGGAATCAAAATCAATTATCTTTAAAAATTATAACTATTCGTAGTGATCACGGTGGTGAATTTGAAAATGAAAAGTTTGAGGAATTCTGCAATAAAAAGGGAATAACTCACAATTTCTCATTTCCAAGAACTCCACAACAAAACGGAGTAGTTGAACGTAAAAATAGAATGATACAAGAGTGTGCTAGAACTATGCTTTCAGATAGTAATTTACCAAAACATTTTTGGGCAGAAGCTGTTGCTACCGCCTGTTATATTTTGAATATAATTTTAATTAGACCTTTAACTGATAAGACATCTTATGAACTTATTTTCTCAAAGAAACCTAAGCTATCTTATTTTAAAATTTTTGGAAGTAAATGTTTTATTTTAAATACAAAAGATAACTTAGATAAATTTGATCCTAAATCCGACAAAGGAATCTTTATCGGATATTCTAATAGAAGTAATGATTATAGAGTTTTTAATTTAAGATCTAACACCATTGAAGAAACAATGCATGTTTCGTTTGATGAAAATTTAAAAGATTTTGAAATTACAAATGATGAAGAAGATTTAATTACTCAAAATCAGGAACCAACCGAAATTAATAATGAAATTAATCATCCTAATAAAAGGATTAAACTTTTAAAAGATCATCCTATTTAAAATATAATTGGAGATATGCAATCTATTGTTACAACTAGAAATCAACTAAGTAAAATGAGTAATGTAGCATTTATATCATCTATTGAACCCAAAAATCCTAAAGAAGCATCAATTGATGATTCATGGATTTTGGCTATGCAAGAAGAATTAAATCAATTCACTAGAAATGAAGTTTGGGAACTTGTTCCTAGACCTGAAGATAAAACTATAATTGGAACTAAATGGGTCTATAAAAATAAAATGAATGAACAAGGTGAGGTCGTTAGAAATAAAGCATGATTAGTCGCCCAAGGTTATTGTCAAGAAGAAGGTATAGATTGTGACGAAACCTTTGCTCCTGTAGCAAGATTAGAAGCCATTAGGATTCTACTTGCTTTCGCAAATCATAATAATTTCAAATTATTTCAAATGGATGTTAAAAGTGCATTTTTAAATGGATTTGTAAAAGAAGAAGTATATGTTGAACAACCACCACTTTTTGAAGATGAAAAATTACCAAACCATGTGTACAAACTTAAGAAAGCTTTATATGGTCTAAAACAAGCTCCTAGAGCCTAGTATGATAGAATAAGATCTTATTTATTACAATCAAATTTTGAAATTGGTAAAATAGATAATACTCTTTTTATTAAAAGAAATAAAAAATGATATTCAACTAGTTCAAGTATACGTAGATGATATCATTTTTGGTTCAACTAACTTCAAAATGAATAAAGAATTTTCTGAAATAATGACAAAAGATTTTGAGATGAGTCATATGGGTGAATTAAACTTCTTTCTAGGATTGCAAATAAAACAGTTAGATAATGGTATTTTTATTAGTCAAGAAAAATATGCTAAAGAACTAGTTAATAAATTTGGTTTGACTACTGCGAGTGGAAAACCTACTCCCATGGCAACCAATGAATATCTAAGTAAAGAAGATCTCTCGAAAGATGTAGATCAAAAGTTGTATAGAGGAATGATCGGATCATTACTCTATATCACTGCTAGTAGACCTGATATCATGCATAGTGTATGTCTCTATGCAAGATATCAATCTCATCCTAAAGAAACTCACTTAAAAGCTGTAAAACGTATCATAAGATATATTAAACACACCTGTGATTATGGCTTATTTTATCCTAAAAATGATTCATTTGATTTAATATCATACTGTGATGCTGACTATGCTGGATGTAAATCAGACCGAAAAAGTACAAGTGGAACTTGTCACTTTTTGGGACATTCTTTGGTTTCCTGGTTTAGTAAAAAGCAAAATACAGTTTCTCTATCAACAACTGAAGCAAAGTATATTTCTGCTGCTTTGGCTTGTTCTCAAGTAATATATATGCAACAAACCTTAAGAGATTTTGGATTAAATATCTCAAAATCGTCAATTTATTGTGATAATACTAGTGCAATAAATTTATCTAAAAATCCTACTCATCATGCTCGAACTAAACATATTGATATTCGACATCATTTTCTTAGAGATAATATAACTAAAGAAGTAATTACTCTCGAATATATAAACTCTAAGAATCAAACTGCTGATATCTTAACAAAACCATTAAATGAATCTATATTTACTAAATTAAGAAGAGAATTAGGTATTTGTTCAATAACTGAAATATAAAACATAAATATATAACAAGTATATTAAATAGATTAAAAAAAAAATTAGAAGCCAAAATTAAAATACCCCTGTCGACAACCCCATATCCCACCATGTCGACATATAACGATATTTTTTGAAAATTAAAATTCATACCAAAATTTGAAAAGTTGGTTATATATTCTTCCATATTTCGACTTTCTCTTTATTCTCTCTCATTTTCTTCTGATTTAACTTCTGAAACAAAGAAAATAATGGCTTCTCCATCAAATTCAAACATAAACTCGACTTTCTCATTTCACTCTCCTACTCTCGGCCCTCTTCAATGCTCCATTCACGCTCGTGTGATAAAATTAGAGGATACTACAAAGGATATTCTGCAAATGGTGACTGAGATTCAAGTCAAACAAATTCGGATGAGTAAAGACAAGAGAAGCAAGGTCGAATCCTTAGAAATTTGCAGAAGTTCCTAATGGATAACCAAGCGAACCCGATCTTGATCGAAGAAGAGTCTTCTAGTGACCATACACAAGAGGACAACGAAGAAGAGCCAATGGAAGAGGAAGAAGCACCCTTGGAAGAAGAGGACGCACCTGTTCATGAAGTGCAAGTTGAAGACGACGACACCATAGTTTGCGTTGGTGAAGTATGTTTTGATAAGGATGGAAACCTTGTCGAACAGCGTGGAAACTTCTGTCTCCACTATTCTAATTGTTCGATTCATAGGTCTCCTATTGTCAAGAATACTCCTTAGTGTTCTTTCTTTCGTTCTTTCGTTCGTATCGTTGTATATATAGTTGTTTATATTAAAAATACATGTATATCTGTTTACATAGTTTACACACATGTAAATATAACATTATATAATAAACTATATTCTCTTATTCGTATATTCTCGTATCTTTTGAATATATAGTTTATTAGTTAAGAAAAGTAGTTATTAAGAGTTTAGTTTAAAGTTAAGTATTGATTATGTATGATAACACTATCATTATAATCACAAGTAATGTAGTCTTAGTTTCAGGGGGAGTTATATAGAGTTATATAGAGTTATATAGTATTATGGAGTTATATGGTTTTTGTTGATGACAAAGGGGGAGAAGTATAAAATAGGATAGTTAGGCATAGATTAAGGGGGAGTTATTAGAAGTATTAGGATAGAAGTGATATTTTATAAACAAAGGTTGTCATCATCAAAAAGGGGGGGATTGTTAGTCCTTGAGGAGTTGGTTTTGATGACAACAACCTTACTTAGAATTAGATTATAAAATATATAATACTAACATTATTGTGTAGATATATATAGATATGTTTGCAGGTACTAAAGAATGAAGAATTGTATAGTATAAAGATTCAAGATCAAAGATTGAAGAAATCAAGATTCAAGACTCATGAGTATCAAGAATTTCAAGAGTTCAAGTTTCCAAGATAAGTTATATAGTTAGGAATATTGTTAAAACTCATAGAAAGGCACTGACATTTAAATCTATTTTATTCGTGGAATGGAATCCACTTCGTGCTCGTTAAAGGGATGGAACCCTAAGTAGGATGGAACCTACGAAAAATCTAGTGGAACATCTTTTTGTATCCACTTACTTTTATTTCAAATTGATTTTCAAAATATTTATAGCTTGTTTTTCAAAATGATTTTAAATATTCCTGTTTAAAAACCAAAATCATCTGTCCTGGTTTTTCAATATATTTTAGCCTCAAAAATATCCTTAGTTTTAAATATCCTTAATTTTAAATATCTTTGATTTTAAATTATTATCCTAAGTTTTTAAACTATAATTCCGATATTAATATATTTAGATGTTTTATATATTTATACTTAAGATTTAAATATAAAAGTATAGAAAATTATTATATATATTTTAATATTGTTCTCTATAGTTATTTATGTATTATAACTAGATATAAGTATATTTTAAAAGTTTAAATATAAATATAATATAATATAGAAATTATTTTCAAAGAAAAACAAATCACCAAAAATTACAAGGGCATGTCGACATGGTCACATGTACCCCTGTCGACATGATGACAGTTAAAGTGTTTTTTAAAAGAAGTGTCTATTCGCCACATCCCTTCACCAATGGACATGGCTATTGATCTACTATAAATAAAGGGTGTTTTCAACGAATTTTAATCACTTTTCTCTCTGATTTAACTTCTCTTCTTCTTCTCCACTTTCTTATTTACAAATTACACCATTACTCTACCGAAATCAATATCGAATCTAACTAGATAATTTCTGGTTTTGATTCTCTCTACTATCTCTACAAGATCCAAGTGCTAATCTGAGTTATAGACTTTTTGTAATCAATTGAGCGAGAGAAGGTGTGATTGTAGCCCTGGAAATCAATTGGGTGAACTTATTGCCCCGGAAATCAAGTATCTCTATCTAGAGGATTGTGATTCTGGAGGGTGTACCTCGTAGCCTTGAAACCGAGGGTTGTATTTGTAAGAATTGTTTTTGAAAAGAAATCCGTACTTGTGTTGCGGGACTGGATGTAGGGTCGCTCCGAACCAGTATAAAATCTGATGTGTTCTTTCCTTTACTTCTTTTACTTTATATTTGCATCTGTGTTTGATTCTGTGTTCATATCTGTGTCTGATTAGTGTATACATTGTTAATAAATTAAGATAAACTCAAAAAGATTAACAAATTTCTTAAAACACTATTCACCCCCCCTCTATTGTTAATTCTAGCCTTAAGATCCTTAATCCGCATTCTAACATTTCTTATATTGAAAAGTATTGCAGGTCTGTAGATACACATTTTCCAACGACGTATTCAAAAGGGTATAATTATCAAACATAGGAGCCCTACGTTGTGGCCCACGATTCTGATCCCGTTTCCTGTTTTGGTTTCCATTGCCTTTCTGTTGATTTTGTTTGTATATTCAGTTGTACCTTTCCGGAACTCTCTCCAGTTTGTTTAACAACAACATTGCTCTGGATTCCTTCCACACTGGGCCATGCGTCATCCTTCTTTCTAGACTGTTTCGCATCCTCCCTTCTCAAGAATTGAGCTGCCTTGGAATAGAAACGGTCCAACGACGCAGGAGGTTTTCCGGCCAACCAAATGCCGAACTCAAAATCGGGATCGATCCCTTTAGTCAGTGACATTAGAATTGAGTTATCATTGAGGTTACTAATTTCGGCACATACAGCATGAAATCTCTCCATATAACGTCTGAGTGTCTCTCCAGGGGCTTGAGTGACACTAGACAAAGTATCAACATCCTTCGGCCTTGCGACATGCATGAGGAACTGCTTAATAAACTTTGTTGCCAGCTGGTCAAAACACGAGATAGATCGAGGTGGTAAACGGGTAAACCACATAGTTGTTATGCCCCCTAGAGAGATCATGAAGCTTCGGCACTTAACTGCATCATCAACCCGTGCGGTATTCATTAACCATTCATATTCAAGATATGTTGATTAGGATCAGAGCTCCCTTCGTAAACGGGTAAAGTCGGCATCCTTAATCATCGAGGTGGTTCAGCGTAGAGTATTTCATCGGTAAAAGGGGTATGACCCCGGGAGATTCCCCAGTCGTCATTAGTAAGACCCTGACTTTCACGGATCATTTGATGGATCATTGTCGGGATGTCCGGCATCAGGACATTTTGAGCATGTTGGGCCAAGGTGTGGTCGGGTTCCACAATGCGAGGAGGGGTCGGTCGCTATCGACGGTCCATGTCTCGCCTCCTTGGTTCCAGGACTTCTGGGACATAAGGCTTGGGAATATGGTTGCGTTGACGGTGGGTCGGATCCGTTCAGTTCTGAGCATCAACTCCCAAATCAGCAGCATTGGTAGTGCGATTATCGGTAAGGTGATATGGGACAGCACCCCTTCAGGAGGAGGGTCTAGTCTGATGGCTGGTTGACGGGCCGACTCTCGGTTGCCCAAGATTTAATGTGTGCTGATGCCCAGTAGCCTATGGGTAACTTCCGTCCAATCGTGGGCGTGTGGATCTATGATTAAAGTCTGAAGAGGCTGAACTTTCGGTGGATTTATAGGAAGCCTGATCCCTTCTGGACCTCCTTCGTCTTTGACGATTCAGTTGATTGGTCAGTTCTGCATTGGCGTGCAATTGCTGAGTAAGATATTGGCGGCTTTGAGTAAGCTCTTGCATTAACAATTGAAATTCTTCCCTGGTGACAGGGCCTTGCGGATCTGATGGTCCGGCAACATTCTGATCGGCAGGAGGTAGTTGTACAGAGTTCTGTCTGTCCCGTCCTTCTGGATCTGCGGCAGTTGAGGTAGTCCTAGTGTTAACCATGATGGATAACGAAGCTCTTTCCTAGACTTGATGCAAATCTGAATAGGATGGAAGAACTTTAAATTTTGAAATCTGGATCTTCTTCATAGATTTATGTAATTCGATATCGATAGTAGATCCGACGAGCAGGAGAAACAATTGGGGTTTTTCTCAATGAAAGCACCAAAGTCTTTGTACCAAAATTGGGCACAATCCCCTTCGAATGTGTTTGGAGAGATAAAATGAAGAATATAAATGAAAATGGAGGCAGATCTAACAAACACACCAAAAATAAACAAGAAAAATGCGCAGAAACACACAGATTTAGAGTGGTTCGGCGTTTGGCCTACGTCCACTATGAAATGATTGACTTTTATTAACTTTTTCTTGCTGGATACACTGAATTACAACAGCAAAACTTGAATACAACAGTGATTTCGGCAGATTCTGGACGTAGAAGAGTCAAAAGTCCATTTACTGTAGGTCCCGGGTTGCTATTTATAGGCGTAGGCTGCAAATATCTCGCTCAGATCTCGGGAGACCTCTTCTCTCACGTGGGTGGGCCCACACGATTGATCCTAGGCCATTTGCACTCGATCCGTGATCGATACGAATGAACTTCGTATCGATCAATATTTCATCCAATCGAGTCGAGATCGATCATGATCATTCTTGAGAATGTACGCAAGTTCCTGTTAAAATTTGGTGGCATTTGGACTTGTAGATTTTGAGTTATGATCAATGCAAGTTTGGGTTTTTCGAAGGCTGTCAAAATCGTATCGATGTTGTTCGTATCGATAGTTTCGTATCGATGGTTCTGCACGTGATGTTTGATGACGTGGCGCTTGCTTTTAGGATTGATCCACATTTTATGCAGAGTGACCGAGTCTGTATTATGGTTGCACCTTGTTCGTATCGACCAAGTTTAGCTCTGTTCGTATCGATCGTAACTGCTCTGTTCGTATCGACTGTAACTGCTCTGTTCGTATCGATCATCACTGCTCTATTCGTATCGATTGTAACTGCTCTGTTTGTATCGATCACGGGCCGATCGATACGAAGTAGCGGCTTTGTATGGCTTCGATGGATACAAAGTGGACGTTGGTTGATCGATACGAATAAGATGGAGATGATGGATGCGAAGAAAGCCGCTTTCTATGGATACATACTTGTGCTCCCCTGATCGATACGAAGCTATGTGCGCTCGATGGATTCGAACAGATCGATACGAATGAGGTTTCTTCCTGGTTGCTTGATGGATACGAACAATGTGATTACTTGAGTTGCATCAATCATATCTTGAGGATATGAACTCGGATTGACTTGAAATTTGGAACGTTGGCTTTCAGTGCTTTGTTTATCGTGCCACATCAATTGTAGCTCGATCCGGACTCAGACCAGATTTACCAGTATCCATAGCAAACCTGCGTATAACCGATCTTCGGGATGGACTATCTTGGATTTTCAGTCAATTCCTTGGTGTCACGGCCTTGCCAAAAGGCGAGATAACATTAACAAGGCGTTCACTAGTCGTTGGTAGGTTACCCTAATATTCTTTAAGCCGAATGGCATTACGTTTTAGTAGTATAATCCCAGATCAATAATGAAACTGGAATTTTCCTGGTCAGGTTCATGCATCATGATCTGGTTGTACCCCAAGTAAGCATCCATAAATGATAGTAGTTCATGTCCAACTGTCCGTCCACAAGTTGGTCGATTTTAGGCAGAGGAAAGCTGTCTTTTGGGCAAGCTTTGTTTAGGTCCGAATAGTCGATACAAATTCACCATTTTCCATTAGACTTATTGACTAAGACCAGGTTGGATACCCATTTGGGGTATGTTGCATCGTCGATAAAATCGTTTGCCATTAGCTTATCCACTTCTTCTATCGGCGCTTTCGACCGTTTGGGTCCTAGGTTGCATCTCTTCTGTTTTACTGGTGTATACTTGGGATCAATATTAAGTGCATGGCATGCAATCTTCGGCGAAACTTCGCACATATCGGAATGTGTCCAAGTGAATACATCCATGTTGTTGCGAAGGAATTTGATGAGTTCCAGTCGCATTTTGTTTCAAAGATGTGATCCAATCTTCAGGACCCATGTTAAGTCATCCATATCGACTATGACAGACACCAACAATTCAGCCGGTGCTGCCCGTTCCTCCCCTGAACTCTTCTTTCTATCGTCTAAAGTCTTATTGAATTAGCTATGGTCTCCAAGCCAGGGGAGGCTCTGTAGTTGCTATTCAGTAGGTTCACGAATGTAGAGAGCTCTCCCTACATCCTTCCCCTTTTCTTTTCTCCTAGACTCACGCAGTTCCACGATGTATCACTCACTAGCGGCACTTTGGTCTCCTTTGATCACTCCAACTCCATTCTCTGTCAGAAATATCATGGTTAGACACCATTGAGCTAAAGCAATCCTGAAATCTACCAAAGCGGGCCGACCTAAGAAGGCATTGTAGGTGGATATTTCATTTAAAATCACAAAACTTTGGATGAGGACGACTCTTTGGTCACCTTCTCCGAGTTGTATGGGTAAATCGATTGTTTCAACGGGCTGTTTAGGTTCACCGGTGAATCCATGGATCTTCGTTCAGCAAACGGATACATCTTTCATATTGATCTTCATTTAATCAAACGTGTGTTTGAAAAGGATATTCACAGAACTGCCACTATCCACTAATAATAATCGGACCACAACTGGTCTGATTCCTACTGACACAACCACGAGGTCAAGGGTTGGAGCTTTTATTCCTCCAGTATCTCAATTTTGGAACATTATGTCATCGTTCAGGTTCCTCTGCTGCTTGGCGGGAGTTCCGTCTTTGAGCACAAAACATGAATCTTTCAAAGCATGTCTTAGTGAGCTCGCATATCGCTCCATTTCTCCCCAACTCTTCTATGTTGGATGATGTCCTCCATATATTGTTCCGATAATAAGTCTATGGTCAGTCCGTCTGGATCCCTCTTCTCTAGTTCCAGTTTGGTTTCCCCGATCTCTGAGAGCTTGGAGTGCTGCGGGCTGGTCAGAATTTTGCAGCTGCCTCACATACTGCTGAAGCTTGTTTTCCCGAATCAGTTCTTCAGTCAGGTTCTTCAAGTGACGACACTCGTTTGTGTTATGACCATGTGTTTCATGGAAGCGGCAGTACTTTTCGGAGCGCTTTTGCTGTTTCCTTTTTAGACGGCTTCTTGTACTCCTCTGCCCCTTGTGTTGTAAGGTAGATGTTCTCTAGGGTATCATTGAGCGCGGTGTAGTCTTCGAGCCTGAAGCCTTTAAGTCGCTTGCTACTTCCATTTTTCTTGTTGAAATTCCGATTCTTCCTTTTCTGATTCCCGTCCTTTCCTGCATTTCCTGTGGCAGTCCCGAAGGTATTTGCATCTTGGTTAGCCGCCATACCATTCTTCCAAACGTTAGTTGGTTGCAGGTTAGCAGGCCTTCCTTCTGGCTCTTCTGCTTCTTCCAATCTCAAATACTGGCTTGCCTTTTGATTAAAGTCCTTCATAGTGGTAGGTTGCTTCATTTTGATCCATTTTCCGAATTCTGTGTCGGGATGGATGGCACGGAAGCAGGCCTTCCTTCTGGCTCTTCTGCTTCTTCCAATCTCAAATACTGGCTTGCCTTTTGATTAAAGTCCTTCATAGTGGTAGGTTGCTTCATTTTGATCCATTTTCCGAATTCTGTGTCGGGATGGATGGCACGGACCAGAGCCATAAAGAACGTATCTTCATTTCGATTACTTATTTCAATGACTGTGGTGTTAAATCGAATCATGAAAGATTTCAAAGATTCATTTTGTCCCTGGAATAGGCCCGATAAGGACATCACGTCTTTTGGTTGCGCCGCGTGAAGCTTGAACTGACCTTGCTGCTAATTGATGTGCATGTAAATTTGCATATTTTTACCACCATATTTAATCTATTCAAATTAAATAAATGATCATAATAGGTATTTCAACTTGTTTAAACCAAAATTCAAATTATTTCAAATCATCACATATTCATCTTCATCCAAGGGCAAAATGGACATTTTTGTGCATATTTAATTTTCTAAAATTTAATTGAAAATTTCTATGTTATTTTGTAGGAATTTAAATTCAAATATAATTGGCTTCTTGAAGATATATACATGCACAAGAGTGAATACAAAGAAATGGAGATGGAAATAATTCAAAGCCATGATCATGGAGGACCCCACCTACCCACCTTCCTTCATGTACAAATTAGAGTTAATCCACATGCTAATGGCCATTACACTTTCATGCACACTTAATGGGTACAAGGGCATTTTGGGCATTCCCCAAAAAAATGGATTAGGGTTTCTTACATGTATAAATACCCCTTATGCTTCATGTAAACTCTTCTTTAGTCTCTCTTTAGTTCGTTTTTAGCTTAGAAATAAAAGAAAGCTTCTCCTTTTCATGGCTACTTAGCCATTTCTTTCATGTAACTTTCCTTTTTTTATGCAATGTTAATTAGTGCTTCCTCTTCATTTACATCCTTCTCTTCTTATGTTAGTAGTGTAGTTTATTGTTCATGCAAGTAGATTAGTGTTTACTTCTTTTTACTTAGCTTTTCTTTTCATTTCTCTCTCTTTTTACTCTTGTTTTATTTCATGTTGAAAGCTACAAGTGTTGATATGATAACACAAATGAGAGGCTAATCCCTTCAATTTAGGGGTAATGAAACCTCTAATCATGTAGCTTCAACAATTTGATAATCTTTGTTCTTTTTTTATGCTTCATGGAAAGTTGATGTTTATGTAATTTTGTGTTTTGTATTGAGTTTGATAGCCTATGTTGTTTAAAACAAATAGGCTATGCTTAGTCATATGAATCACAAATTGCCTCTTCATCTACATATGATTATGGCAATGAAGTGAATGTTGAAATTGAAATTTGTTGGTCTATATTTCTAATTAATAGTTAATAGACCATACTTAAAATAGATTTTTCTTTCAACTTGTTGTCATTTTTCATGAGAATTAAAAGTGGTTTAAAGGTTGTGTTATAGTTTGATGGCTTATGTTGAGCTAATTAATAGCACAAATGAGCCATACTTATGACAAACACATCATTTAAACTCACTTATGACAAAAAACGAGAGATCATAATTTCATAATTTGTTGAACTATATGATCTAGAGAGTGGAATTATCTCTAAATTGTCATTTAACTCTCATATTTTTTTATCACTTTCGTTTTGTCATTTTTCTTACATTTTCTAGCTAATCACTCTAAATCTTTGGTTAATTTAATTGAATAGAAATTTAAGATCAACAATTCCCTACGGATCGACCCGTACTCGCCACCTACTACGATAGTACGCCATGTACTTGCATTATAAATTTTATTATAAATTTATCGACGGTTTTCTAACTCGATTGAAAATTTGCCGCTAAACAAGTTTTTGGCGCCGTTGCTGGGGAATTTGTCTTGATTTTAGTTTTCTATTCTTCGAATTATTTTGTGTGTTTGTTTGTATTTAAAAAAAATTGTTGTGTGTGTTTGATTTGTGCTTGCACTTGTTTGTGTGTTTGTAGCTTTCTATTTTGCATTTGCATTTTATATATATATATATATATAAAAGAGTACATATTTCATATTCCTTTTCGTTGTGCATTTACAATTTTCATTTTACAATTTCATTTTCTATTTATAATTTTGCATTCTCTATTTTCATTCTAAAAAAAGAAAAAAAACACTGTTTCATTTACTATAGTTCAAGTTTTACCCAAAAGTTTCAACTTCAGTTTCCACAGCCACAAGCATTTCAAAACTTTGTCACTGCCTGACATTTCTATGCATATTTACATCTTTGTGCACAGTTTCAACAGAGCATGTACAACTCATCTACAAATATTTTTTCATTGCTCATCTACAAACCACAACTCCTTGCATTTGCTCAGCCACTACCCACTACTGCCATTCCTCACACTCCACTACCATATCCAATCCCATACCACAATCATACTCCACCTGCAGACAGTGCCTTCAACAGTCAGATAGTGCCTTCCTTTTTCGACAGCAACAACCCCTTCACTTCTCATATCAAATCTCATATACCACTCCTCCACATTTCTACAACTTCCACTGCCCACCTAGCCAACGAACCAGAGCAGTCACCACTGCAGTTACACACAATTAAACACTGCGTTATTCATTGACAAAAACCAACATTCCACCTCCCTGATCAACAACTTCAAAGCAAGCATCTCCATTACTTCACGCAAGTTCATTTCCATCCCATAAAACTGCCAATACAATTCCTCCTCGCAACACTTCTAACTGCCCATACATATAAACCAAGCTTCACTACCCCTCGATATCAAATCACTGCCTTCTCGACAAATTTGCAGTACATCTCTACTTTACTCATCTCAAACCAATCAACATACATCTCTGACCAAAACCAGAGAACATCCACACAACCATCAATTCACTTCTTCATCCACTGCCTCACAACTCAACCATATACAACTGTAGTCACCCAGAGTAACTGCCTACTCTTCCATTGTCTACCAGAGCCACCCCAAACCAAAACCTATTGTAACCATACTGCCGAATACATTGCCATACTTGCTGACTATACCATATCCCCAGCATAGCCCGCACACTTCAACTTTGTGCATACCTCTTCAAAACTGCCAACACCAGACTTCCCTTCCCCTGTCACTTCATCGACCATACAAATACCACAGTGCAACAAATTTGCGTACTTGCTGCTCACTGCCCATAACTGTTTATCACTTACATCACCCGACCACATCTCCTTCTACAAAAATCCTTACTGCCTAAACTCCAACAATACACCATCACCACTGTGCATACCCATCAATTTACTGCTGCATTATTCATCAATTTACTACTGCATATCCATCTGCCATCATCCCCGTATACTTGCCTGACAACCCACTACACTGTGAACATCACCAACCACCCACTGCACTGTGAACATTCATTGTCATACTTGCCTGACCACAATACCCTTTACGACCACATCAAACACTCCACATGTTTTGCTATACAATCACCATTCCCCCTTTGCTTTCACTATAAACATACAAAAACCACATACGAATTCAAATTCGAACTGCAAACATACCTTGCCTTCATTGTAAACACCACAACCCTATCTTCATAACCCTGTAACCAACAACCATCTCGATTACCTGCTTTTACCACTCTCAAATTCGCAATCCTACTCGAGTAAAACTGCTATCAATCCTACCCATAGCAAGCACCATCAAATTGCTACCTGTCTCTACAAAAACCATCACATCCTCTTCTGGCCGAACCCAATAAGAACTTCCTCCCACCATCGCAATACCAATCGCGAACCAATTCAGACAGCTTCGAATCCAACACCGCCATCGCACCTCAAATCGAACTCCCTACCTCATCGCTGCGACCCTCAAATCAAGTTACGAACAACCCCTAAATCGCCTCTTCAAAAATCCACAATCGAAATCCCCAATTCGACTTCACCTAAATCTACCAATAGTCTCAATTGAACCACGAACAAGAGTTGCCTTGCGCTTTTATTTGGCTTTCGGTTTGAAATCGAATTTGAATGTGAAATCAGTATTTTGGAAATTACGTAAGTGAGTTGCGAAATTACTAATGAAATGAGTTTGGTAAATTTCGATCAGAAGAGTACCTGATGCGTTTGTTTTCATTTAATTAGGAATAGCCTTTGTGGGCCGTGGGCTGTGTTGATTAAAAAAAGGGAAAGAAAAGGAAAACGTTGGGCCAGGTTGGTTCATGGGTGTTGGTTTGGGGAGTTATTTGTGTTGTGTTTAGTTTTGTTTTTTCTTTTCTTTTCTCTTTATTTTGTTTAGTTTGCTTTAGTGTTATTTAAGTCCTTTGTTTTGTTTGCAGTAGAATCTTTGTTTTAATTTTGTTTGAGTGTTAATTATTTTGTTTTGTTTTACAAAAAGAAACTGTATAAATCTTGTTTTTAGTTTCAGGCTGTAGAAGTAGAAATTCAAAGGAGAGGAATTGCTGCCAAAAATAATTGCTTCGCTTTGCATGCCAAAAAAAATTAAACTGCTTGCTTGCTTATCTATTGTTTTATTAGCCTTGCATTGTTGGTTGCTTGCATTTTCATTTTTATAAAAAAAATTCAAAAAAAAATATACATTCGTAGTTGCATTGTTAATACACGTTTAATTTCAGTTTTGCATTTCATCTTAGAATTTGTTAATAATAACGGTTAGACATCGATAACACTTAATTGTATATTAATAAGTTGTCCTCTTTCAACAATTTAATTTCTTTGTGTTTAGGCTACAACAGAGCAATAATCAGTTATAAATATTACGGTGATTCGTAAATATTATACTGAATTGTTTCTCTGAAGGTACTTAAACCTTCGGCTGCATTGCTACGGTGATTCGTAGTGCAACGATAAATCATGCCCGTTACCTAACCGAGAACTATCTTGTTGATTTAAGACAAAGTGTGATATACAAGTTTGGGTTAGGAGCTAATTGGGTTAGAACATTTGTAATTAACTTTGCATTCATGTAGTTGCATTAGTTCATGCATATTTAAAAAAAAATTCAAAATCCAAAACTAAAAAAATTGTAAATATTCCATTTCCTTTGAAATTTTTAAATCCTTTTTCTTTGAAATTTCAAAAATCCAGAACAAAATATTATAAAACCTTTTCAAAAACAAAGAAAAAATTTGAAAAACCAAAAAAAAACAAAAATCAATTTCCCTTTTGAAAAATAAATTTTATTTGTAAATATTTTTCCTTTACAAAAAAAACAAAAAACATTCTTGAAAATGTCCGAATTTCCATATTCGCTACAATTTTACAATAGTTGTGAGAATCAATATAATCCATATGATTTCACTCCAAATTCGTATGGATATTTTAACAACAACTATTGTGTAAATAATTCGAATTTTGAACAACAAAGTTTTCAAAATGATGACCAACCCTCGAGTCTTGAAAATAGCATTTCATCTTTACTTGAATCCTCTACACAACAAAATCAAAGTATAAATGATTTGTGTAATTCATATTTGTGTAATAACTCGAGTCAAGGATTTCAAAATTTGAATTCAATTCAAAATTCAAACGATTTCGATTATAAACCATGCGAATTCAATTTCGAACTCCAAAATGAATTTCAAACTCAAAATGAAAATGGAAACAACTTTTTAAACGAATTTGGCAATGGGGATAATCTTAACAACGTTATGATTGGAAATATTTGTTCTCAACAATTTCAAAGTGAAAATTCTCAAGTTAATAACTATAAATTGGATTTTGTTGAACAAATGAACGAAATTTACGATGATCACGCAGATTCGTTGTTTGAAACATATATGAAACAACGTGAGAAACAAAACCAAATTCCAACATGTGACGAGTCAAATGATAATCCATCTTTTACCCAAATCGACAATTTTCAAACAACAACTTTTGAAACTGAAAATGATGATCTTAATGAAGTTGTTGAAAACACGGTGATTGAGTTGGATTTCAATTCTTTTAAGGATGAGAAACTCGATTTAAGATTCGATCTTCCTTTTCTCGATTTTGAAACTTTGAATAAACAACTTTGGAATTTGAACTTGAGATACACAATGAAGTTGTTGATAATCCAATAAAGGAAGACGAATTTAATGAACACGATTTCTTTGGACTTTTCGGAAATGAGTTGTTAAATTCTGAAGGGGAAGATTTGAATCACCATTTCAATTTTGAAATCAATGATTTTGAAAATTTTGTTGATGAAAAATAAACTTGAATTTCAATCAATTGTTTTATCAACCCCAAAAATCATCAAAAATAAAACAATTCATACAATTTTCAATAAAATGACATTCGTTTTTCCGAATCCACATTCAACTTTGAAACCTTTTACGATTTGGTTTTCCGAGTTCAAGCGGTGTCTCGCATACTTGATGAGACAAATGAATCGGTCTTTGGAAGACCGTTTCATTACTTTTTAACGATATACTTTCTGATCTCGAGTAAATACCAGTCATTTTCATATAAATAAAGGCCATTTTTATTTTTATTTTCTTGTTTCCTTCCACTTGGGTTGACTGTGGGGACACGGTCAAAATCAAGTGTGGGGGGGACTCATCTTCATTTTTTAATTTTCATGGTTTATTTTTGCTTTTTCTTTTAAAAAAAAGTCAAAAATTAAAAAAAAGTCCCAGAAACAAATTTTCTTTTGATTTATTTTTAAAGAAGCACTATAGGATAAATATATGGTTTTGGTTTATTAAATTGAAATTTTTGAAAATTAATTTGTCTTAACAAAAATAAAAATGAAGTTTGGTTACAAATAACAATGGTTTAACTAGTATATAGGAAGATTCATGGAGATAACTATGAAATATATTCAAATTGAAAATCTTTGTTTTAAAAAGTGGTTGATTTAAAGTAAAGGATATAACATTTTTTTGTCTTCTAAGTTAAATGGTGCTAAGATGATTTTGCAAAACTCCCTCTTCAAAAAAAACAAATATATATATATATATATATTTCTTGTATATATGTATATATTTTTCTTAATAAACACCTACAGTCATGTGTTCACACTCGTGTGTTCACTCGCCATGCTTTGTACCCTTCTCACATAAGCCCGAAAGGCAGTGCACGATTGGTATATCTTTATCTGAGTTAGGTGTGTGCATATAAATATTATTTTACTAATAACGCCAACAGTCAATAAGTGTTCACTCGCCACGCTCTGTATTCCCCTCACATCAGTCCGCAAGGCAGTGCATGGGTAATATATCTGACCTCAATTTATTTGAGTTAGGCATATGTAAATATTGTTAATATCAATAAAATTTTCAAAAGAAAAAATGGAGAGAGTAAGCAAATGAAATCCAAGCACTATTTTAACTTATTTGATTTGACTTGTTATTGAAAGAAATGAAAATACCACTTTGATAAACTTTGGTAATCGACTAAGGATCTATTTCATAGTTACACTGTGTTATCAACCGAAACAAGATGTTAAACTATAGTATATTTGCTTTGATAACTTCATTTTTTGTTGGAAATTTTGACGAGTAAAAGGTCTTAAATTTCTTGATAATGACCAAAACTTATATTTAACTTATTTGTGTCTATTTAAAAGTGAATCCTTCATTTGTAAATATTTCAAAAACTCGCATTCGTCTCTTTGTAAATAAATCTTGCATTTTGTAAATATTTTCATCCTGCATTTGGATTTTGTGGGTAGTATCCACTGAAAACCCTCACGAGACAACACTCGTTCTACTGAGGACACCTAGAGGTTTAATGACTTGTTGCATATGCTCAATGGAATCGTGCTGTCTACGAAAGTGGATTTATCTTAGCTTTTCTTTATTCGAGGACGAATAAAAAGATAAGTGTGGGGGTATTTGATGTGCACATAAATGTGCATATTTTTACCACCATATTTAATCTATTTAAATTAAATAAATGAACGTATTGGGTATTTTAACTTGTTTAAACCAAAATTCAAATTATTTCAAATCGTCACATACTCATCTTCATCCAAGGGCAAAATGGTCATTTTTGTGCATATATTTATTTTCTAAAATTTAATTGAAAATTTCTATGTTATTTTGTAGGAATTTAAATTCAAATACAAGTGGCTTCATGAAGATATATACATGCACAAGAGTGAATACAAAGGAATGGAGATGGAAATAATTCAAAGCCATGATCATGGAGGACCCCACCTACCCACCTTCCTTCATGTACAAACTAGTGTGTAACCCGTGCGTTGCACACGATAATATTGTTAAAAAATATTTTTTATATTTTAATTATTTCTAAAACAATATTTTTGTTATGCAATATATGATAAATTTATTGTGATATATTAATCGTAAACTAAAATGAATTGTGACGTTCAGATATAAGGTCAAGGGTTCAGTACTTGCTAACTACATATCTTTGTAAAAACTAATGTTCTAACTCAAAAAAGTTATAATTAAAATTGTTAATACTGTATATATAAATAATTTATGTTATGTGATATATATATATACATACACACACACACATAAATAATTAAGCGAATACGTAACTTCACTATTTTGTTAATATGATTGTTGTATATATATTGAATTATCATCTTTCTTGAAGGATTTATAAATGGATTAATGAACATTAAACAAATTGAATTTATTTAAATAATTTGAATTAATGGTCGACATAACTAATTAAATATAAGGAGTTAAATGTAAAAAAAGTTAAAATTGGAAAGGGATTTTTACAAATTTGTAATTGAGAAGAGTATAGACCTTATGGTTAGGTTATTTGCATGTGTACTTTTTTTTGAATCAGACGTGAACTTTTATTCATTTTTAAGTATTCATTTTTAAACAATTTTATTCTTGTAGTTAACCATAAATTTCATGTTCTTGTAGAAGGGTCATACTTACAACTTTGATAGTTGCAAAATAATGTTATGTAGCATTTAGTTGAGTTATGAGTTGGGTATGGTTTGATAACATGTTGAAGATGAGAATGTTTGTATAATCTAATTTTTATCGGTTTAATCTGTGCGTTCACATCATAATTTTGTAAAATATAAATTTATCTTTTAAAGGTTGTTAAAAATGAAATTGTGTTATGTAATGTGTGATTTTTTTTTGAGATAAATGAATTAGAGTAAAAGAGTTATTATTATTTATGTATACATTTATGTTATGTGATTTATATATCTTCATATATCCGAATAAAAAAGAAATAAATTTATACAGGAATAATGTATATATTGAAATCCTCTTATTTTTAAGATTTATTAGATGGATTAATAAATATTAGTTAATCATATTTATTTCAATAGTTTAAATTTTAGATTACACGATCAGTTAAATATATAGACTTAAATGTAAAATATTAAAAGATAATTGAGAAAGGTTTCTAAGTAGTTGTAAAAAAAATTAAATTTTTAGGTATTTGAAATTAATAGAAATTTACAGTGCAATGTATGATAAATTCATTTAGTAAATAAATTATAGAATAAATTTGTTATTGTTATTAATTAATGTGTATGATTTTTATTATGTAACTTATACATATTTGCATCTAAATCAATTTTATTTTACCAATTTGTTATGCCCCTATAATATACATATTGAAAATTTCATCTTTTAAGATTTGTTAATAAATATTAGTTGATTAAGTTTATCAATTAGTTTAAATTTTAAATTATTTAATTAATTTAAATGTGTGGACTATAATGTAAACTTTTGAGAAAGAACCATGAAATATTTGTAAATAATTGTAGATTCTTTTAATAATAGATATTCAAATGTAAAATAGTGCAAAAAGTTTAGTAGAATAATTGTAAAGTAGTAACCATAGGATTTTGAAAATAAAATATCCACTTAGAGAATTAAGGAGAACACAAATAACTCCTAGAATCAAGGAGAGAGCTTCGAATTTTTCTGCTTTACTGTTATTTAATAGATTAGAGCTAATCCACATGCTAATGGCCATTACACTTTCATGCACACTTAATAGGTGATTATTGAAGCTAATGATAACTTGGCCACCACACTTCCTACAAGGGCATTTTGGGCATTCCCAAAAAAATGGATTAGGGTTTCATACATGTATAAATACCCCTTATGCTTCATGTAAACTCTTCCTTAGTCTCACTTTAGTTAGTTTTTAGCTTAGAAATAAAAGAAAGCTTTTCTTTTCTTTTCATGGCTACTTAGCCATTTCTTTCATGTAACTTTCCTTTTTTTATGCAATGTTAATTAGTGCTTTCTCTTCATTTACATGCTTCTCCTCTTATGTTAGTAGTGTAGTTTATTATTCATGCAAGTAGATTAGTGTTTACTTCTTTTTACTTAGCTTTTCTTTTCATTTTGCTCTCTTTTTACTCTTGTTTTATTTCATGTTGCAAGCTACAAGTGCTGATATGATAACACAAATGAGAGGCCAATCCCTTCAATTTAGGGGTAATGAAGCCTCTAATCTTGTAGCTTTAACAATTTGTTAATCTTTGCTCTCTTTTTGTGCTTCATGGAAAGTTGATGTTTATGTAATTTTGTGTTTGGTATTGAGTTTGATAGCCTATGTTGTTCAAAACAAATAGGCTATGCTTGGTCATATGAATCACAAATTGCCTCTTCATCTACATATGATTATGGTAATGAAGTGAATGTTGAAATTGAAATTTGATGGTCTATATTTCTAATTAATAGTTAATAGAACATACTTAAAATAGATTTTTCTTTCAACTTGTTGTCATTTTTCATGAGAAATAAAAGTGGTTTAAAGGTTGTGTTATAGTTTGATGGCTTATGTTGAGCTAATTAATAGCACAAATGAGCCATACTTATGATAAACACATCATTTAAACTCACTTATGACACAAAAAGAGAGATCATAATTTCATAATTTGTTGAACTATATGATCTAGAGAGTGGAATTATCTCTAAATTATCATTTAACTCTCATATTTTTTATCACTTTCTTTTTGTCATTTTTCTTACATTTTCTAGCTAATCACTCTAAATCTTTGGTTAATTTGATTGAATAGAAATTTAAAATCAACAATTACATGCGTATCGACCCGTACTCGCCATATACTACGATAGTACGCCATGCGCTTGCGGTATAAATTTTATTATAAATTTATCGACGGTTTTCTAACTCGATATAAAATTTGCCGCTAAACACTAATTTACCAAAAGTGGAGATGGATTCAGGTGGGAGCCTTGTGAACCATATGGAAGAGATTCTCTCCAGAAAGATTGGAAAACATCTACACCGAACATCATTTGAAGCATTAGCTCCATCCATGTACCAACTGTACTTATACAAGTGCGGTTTTGGGTCCCTAGTTCCATCGTAGGGCGGGATAGTTGGCATAATGAACTTTTTAGGATATCGTTCATTCAGAATGTCATCAGTGAAGCAAGTTTGGCTTGGAGCAGATCCTCATTCATCATCTCTCATATTCTTACATTTTAGGAATGGAAGAGTTTTCTTGTTCCATGACAGCCGTGGGCTCTGGCTTGGTTCTTGGAGCAGCAAGTGATTGTAAGGTCAAGAGGCATTCAATTTGTCCATAAGAGCTTTTTGGTTGTTTTCCATCTTCTGGTTAATTTCATTAACCATATTATTTAATTCATCTCTAGTGACAACTTCATACTGAATAGAAAATCTCGACACCTGATCTCCTATGTTTGTGCCAGAATTGGGTCTGGCTAATGGGTTGTTGGCGTCGTTGACTTCAACTTGATGAGGATTGGTTTCATCTCCAACTATTACAGCTCCTATGGATCTTCCGAAAGCAGTTCTCTTTCTTTCCGCTGCCATTGATTCTCAACAGCTAATTTTCTAAGAAACAGATTGGGGATCTAACTTCTAAACCTGTTTGATCCAACGTAGATAGCTAGATCTAAGCCTGAGTTCGCTCTCAATGAAAGCACCAAAATGTTAACCCAAAAAATGGATCAACACCCTGGATTGAGTGTAAAAGTACCAGCCCTGTTTATCAAGGCAAATAAAATAGAAAAAACAATAGTAAATTACAGAAAAATTAAAGAGACAAGAGACATTTATAGTGGTTCGACTGTTAACAAAGCCTAAGTCCACTTTATAGCTTTTATTAATCAACTACTGTTACAAAAGATTTTGAATTACAGTATGATTCTTCTTTCTTATGTTAGGTCAAGCAACCATTGTTAGAGACAAAAGGAGGATCACAATTGTCTCTTAATGGTTGTTGTGTGGGAGAAGAGAAGTGAAGAAAGAATAGCAGAACTTCAGCAGAGATCAAGTTAGGAACCCCTTTTCTGTTGGAGGTAGGATGGTATTTATAGGACTTAGAGAGCACTTGGGCTAGAACTATTGTACTAGAAGCCTGTAGCCGAGAAAGCAACACAGAAAGTTTGGAGCAATTTTGAGCTAAGTGTTTGGATCGGTACCGATACAATTGGATCGGATCGGTATCGATCCAAATAGTTGTGCAATTTTTGCACAACTTCCTTCCAGTTGACTCCCTTACTTGATTATGATGCCCTCCATGTAATTTTATAACTTGTTGACTTATTTTCATGACGATTCACCTATGGATTTGATTGAATTGTAGTCTAAATTAGATAAGTCTTTGATTTTTGAACTCGGATGCTTGGAATATCACCAAACTTGGTAGATAGGCTTAGAAGAGATGTAAGATCAGATGCAAATGGTTATAAGAAACCACAAACCAACTTTTTGGATGGTAGATCTATCTATATCGGATCGGTATCGATCCAAAGAGTTGGTGTATTTTTAGCTTAAACTTCTTATATTCTTTTAACTTTCCTTTTAGGCCTTCTGGTCAAGTTTCGAGTCGTTCTGGCTTAATCTAAATGCTCTTACTCATTTTGAATTATGTAGGGTTAAAACCCGATTAACGAGCGGAGAAAGAGTCAAAGTTAGATTTGCAGCAACATATATAGCTTGATATCGAGTTACATAGGTCGGTACCGACCTGTCTCCTTAGGTCATGGTGCTCTGTTTTTTCTTGTACAACATTGGGCCTTCACTAGACTCTACTACAAGCAGGCTTCTGACCCAAAATCTCTGTTCCCTTATAAATACCAACATAACTACAACTAAAAAATGATATGGTTTCTGTTAACTACATACGAGGGAGCTCTACTTCTTCTTCATCTCCTACTTCTACAAAATAGTCACCTAGGCAGCTACTCATGGTAGTTCATAGCCATGGAACTTGTCAAACCCTTGTACTAGTAACTTATACTCTCTCTAATCCTCTATAATCTCATATAAACTCTCCCAAATCAACAATCAATAAAACTATACAATGGATGTAGGCCAGAGATTGTCGAACTATTATAAAAATCTTACGCCTCTCTATTTTATTTTTCTTTTATTTTCAGTATTATCTGCTATATCTAGGTCTCATGGGTTCCCCACAATAAACTTTTTGGTGTTGATCTATTTTTAGCGTTAACAACTTCAAAATGAAAGGTATTAAATAGTCGTTTTGTCTGCCTCCACTCCATAAAAGAAGTCTTAAATAACTTATGGCAGTGCCCAATATGGAAATGGAGACTGCTTTATTTCTAAAAAGAGGTATTAAGTAAACAAAGTGGGTACTTTCCTTGACTTATATTTGGAAAGTGTGAATGAGATTTTGAATATGGGAGGATGGCGGGATTTGTCAGTGTTGTTGGACCGGTATTTAGTAGTAAGGCTGGCATATAGGCTTTGACCACTAGCGGTCCTGAGCGGTCGTTGGCCAAGACCCGTGTTATTAGACGGATTTCACTTACTAGTAGTATAGAATTCATATGGGTCACACAAAGACCTCAAAGTTTTATTTATTATTTGTTTATCGGATGTGGGTTAGTTAACCCTTAAATGAGTCTTTGAGATGCGATAGTAATATGGTTAATTAAATTATAAACCCATATTTAGGCATCATCGGCCTTTGTAGCTAAGGGCCGGTTGACTAGCGTTTAAGTTACTAAGCACCCGCTTTAGGGTTGACGTATTAAATGGTCATTGCTTCTGCTTCTTCCCAATTTAAGAAGTATTGAGTGGCTGGGGTTTTCTTTTGGGTAGCGCAATGTTTATATATATATATATATATATGCCTCGGAGAAGGTAAAATATATCGTATGCATAAATGGAATTTCACGGATAAGCCATAAATAATAAACATAACACTTAAGTAGAAATCAATCGACATCAATTAGTGTTATGGGTAAAGTATGTAATTTTCTATTACCAGAACATTGCTCTAACCCCTCCTTATTACAACCCACAAGATAGATTTTGAGGGATCGTCTACTGAAGCAAGATGGAAACAGTGGATGGAGAAGTCTTTTCATTCATGCTCGCACTTACAGGGCAACGAGATATCCAAGGAATAATATTGATTTCAAGGTGGTAGCCTTAGTCGGTATATATGTTTTATTATATTTTACTATTTCCCCGTGAGTTCGTTCTCTGATATACTTTTGTTTATTACAGGTTACCGAAACTAATGATTCATAACCTAATGGACTAGGGTTTCAAGTTAATCGAAATTCGGTCCCATTAAGGTATGGGTTGTTACATTTGGTATCAGAGCTTAGCTTAGTCGGTTATGGGAATTTGGATATGCTGAGAGAATGTATTTTTACCTATCATTATATATATATATATATATATATATTATATGTCAAACTGAATGAATTCCAACTATAGAAGTAGTTGCGATAATATTCTGAAAAGATGGACAAGGCAACTATGAGTTGGAAAAATAAATAGGGTTAAATATATAGACCTACCCTTATTACCCAATAAAGTGTAGGCGGTACCGAAAGACATTGACCAAGAAGAGCATGAGCATGACATATAGAAGAATTTCTAAAGCTGGATGTTACTTTACTCCTTTGTTGGGCCTGGACTGCCTTATGATTGTGGATTTGACTTTATTACCGATCGAAGACATACATTTCATCCAAACAGATGTGAAGTAAGAACCTGTATGATGTAGACCCCAAAAGTAAGAGGTAAAGAAGGATTGAGCAAGTTTTCGCAAGAAGGTTTGCATTAGCTACCATAAGAGGATAGCTGGATTTCTGATATGTTCTTAATGAAGATGAGCTAAGAATGAGTAGAAAAGAAGTCCAAAGGAAAGGACATTTAAAGTCCATTTCCAATTCTGACTCCATGTGAAAGAATTTGATAAAAAAGCTTTTCGAAAATTCCTTGAAACGTTTTGAATGGGTGTTTTCAAACAATTTATTAGGAAGTTGTTATTTTGAAAAGGCAAGGAAATTTGAAAATTCCTTTTGGGTTGGGTCCGACAAATTTCGATATACAGGATTTTGATAAAGAAATTTTTCGTATTTGCAATGGAAGGAAAAGAGTGCGTAGGTTTGGCTCGATGATTTTTCCTATTTCTGCAAATTTAGATGTTCCTTTTCAAAATTCTTTCTAAAGGGTGGATAACTGGAAATGATACTTGATTGAAATGGGGTAAAGGTAATAGAAGGGTAAGAATGTCCGATAATGAAGATAAGAAGAACATTCTTGTATAAGGAAAATACGGAGGAAAATAACTAAAATAGATTTATACATATCTCTTTCCATGTTAATGAGGAAAGCTCAATGGCTAAAGTAGGAGACGAATGCACTATGCTAAGTCAATGAGGAAAACAATAAAAGAAGAAAAGATCTATGTAAGTAGAAGCCATTTAGGAAGAAGAAATATGAATAGTAGCATCGCTAGGACATTTAAATAGGAACAACGTTATGAATTCATATTAGAATATTGTTAGTAATCTAGTTAGGAACAATGTAAGGAAATTGAGGCAAAGCATAGGAAAAATCGATAATTTCCATAAATATGTGCAATAAATGCGCATATCTTTTAGTAGTTCCCTCATAGGCTATTGGAATCTCCATTAAGGTTGAAAGCGAAAATAGCATAAGTAGTAAAAAATAATAATAGAATGAGAGTTGTCCTTGTCTACCCCAGTTTTCATTGTTTATAGTTATAGAAGATGTTGTGAAAATGGTTTGGTATGATAATTGAATTTTTTGATGCAAACATGATGAATGTTTTGGGTTTAAAATCCTACTTTTGAAGAAGTAAGTTTCTGTTGTAGAAAGTCCACAAAAAGGGAAAGTTTGTTAGAATAGGAAAATTTTCATGCTCCTTTTGGAAAGTAAGAAATAAAAAAAATGTTTCTATGTTTATATTTTCAAAGATAAATTTTTTTTGATTAGGTATTCATGACTATGATGTTTTCATTTTATAAAGAGTGGTGAAAAACAAACTGTTATCCCGCCTTTTGGCAAGGCCGAGATACCAAGGAACTGGCTGGATAAACAGGATCACATGTCCTCAGCGTTGAATGATTGACGAGCAACTACAAATATCGATGAATTTTCCCCGAGTCCGGATCGGGCTATAATCGATAAACACGACAAGCAAAGCCGTGGGAACCGACGTTCCAAATTTTGAGACAATCCGAGTTCGTATGCTCAAGATATCGCCAAAAGGAGATGGATGATATAGCATAGGTTCGAGTCGATCAGAAGTAGGCTATGTTCCGAATCGATCGACCACATGTGGGTTCGAATCCATCCACGAGGATACAGTTCGAATCCATCGAAGTACTCTTGCCCTCGAATCCATCAAGGAGAGATCCTCCGAATCCATGAAAAGGACCATAGCTTCGACTCCATCGAGTCAGCCTCTGCCTCGAATCGATCACGACAGGCCTTGCTTCGAACCCATCAGAATATGCCTTGCTTCGACTCCATTGAGCAAGCCTTAGTTCGAATCCAATAGCTCGAACCCATTGGAACATTCCCACCTTCGAATCGCTTCAAGCAGTGGAGTCTTCGTATCAATCGACTGAGGGTTACCCAGATCAATACGGAGGGAACATACGATCGATTCGAAGGGAGCATTCCTTCGAGTCCAACGCTGAATCCACTAAGTTAAAGCGCCTGATATGATGGGTTCGACCCAGCAAAACTCGAAGTAAAAGACGGAGACACACGCAAGCCACGTCACCAAACACATGCTCAGACGATCGATTCGACCCTATCGAGTCGAAGGATCGATTCGAAGCAAGGATGTCCCTCTGAAGTGCAACCTTGAATCGATCATAACTCGAGTTCTACAAGTCCAAATGCCATGAAATCTTCACAGAAGCTTAAACACATAATGAAGAATGTTCACACCAAATTTCAGCTCGATTGGACACTTTCTTGATCGATTCGAACCAAGGGTCGAATCGATCCCAAAGTGGGCCCAGATCTCCAGATTTCGGCCATGTGGGTCTCCTCAAGTGCCAGAAGCGGTCTTCCCGAATTTTAGGCGAAATATCAGCCTCTTACACCTATAAATAGAGCCCTTGGTCATTCAAAAAAGGGGTCGGACAATTCTAAGTACTAAAGAGCGCCTAGATTCTGCTAGATTTACTCCAAAACACCACCGCTGCTTTAGATTGAGACTTAGCATTTAAATTCAGTTGTACAATAGTAAAAAGAATTGTAATCTTCAAGTATCGAGCAATAAAGTCATCAAACTTCATAGTGGACGTAGGCTACAAAGCCGAACCACTCTAAATCGCTTGTCTTTGCACTTTACATTTTTTGTTTGGAGTTTTTGTTAGATAATCCACAGCGTTAACTTTCATTCTTCGCGTTTATCTCTTCAAAGACTTCCGAAGAGTGTTGTGCCCATTTTTGGTACAAACACTTTGGTGCTTTCACTGAGAACAAAAAACCTGCTTTTTTCTCCTGCTCCTTGGATCTACCATCGATACCGGATTGCATAAATCCAAGAGGAAGATCCAGATCTCTAATTCATAATCCTTCCATTCTATTCAGATTTGCATAAAGTCTAGGAAAAGGATTCATCATTCAAAATGGTTAGCACAAGAACCACTTCTACAGCTGCTAGACAAGAAGGTAGGGATGGACAGAATCCTGCTCAACAGCAGCAATCCAACCAAGACAACGTTGCTCATTCAGATCCGTCTGGACCAGTCACCCGACAGGAGTTCCATATGTTGCTTCAAAAACTGACTCAAAGTCGGCAATAATTGGCCGAACAGGTGCGTGCTAATATTGAATTAACAAACCAACTGAACCGCCAAGGCCGCAGAAGGTCCAGACGGGATGATATCTCCCGATCATCTACTGAAATTTCTGCCTCATCGGACCATTATCACAGATCTACCCGTCCTCAATTAGACGGAAGTCATGCACAAACGACCGGATATCAACCCGCCTTGATTGTTGGACAGTTGAGGGCAGGACCATCGACCAGCTTTCAATTCGGGCCCTCAACACAAGGAGGCCCTACTACACAGCATACCACGGACAGTCATGCCGCAGCTGCCACAACAGAAACAAGGGTTGATACCCGAAATCTTTCAGAGCCAAATAATCAGCAACATGGGCGTACTCCTGAACCATACGTCCAAGAAGACGCTGAGCCATGGAGGCGAAATTTGGACCGTCGACAGCGCCCGGTCCAAACTCGCACTGTGGAACCCGACCACACCTTAGCTCAGCAGGCCCAAAATGTAGCAATGCCCGACATTTCGACTATGATACGTCAGATGATCCGTGAAAGCCAAGGTCTAACCAACGACGATTGGGGGATTTCTCGAAGTCATACTCCTTTCACGGACGAGATACTGTACGCTGAACCTCCTTGGCGATTCAGAATGCCAACTCTCCCTATGAACGAAGGAAATTCTGATCCCAATCAACACATTTTGAAATATGAATGGTCAATGAGCGCCGCAAGGGCCGACGATGCAGTGAAATGTCGAAGTTTCCCCATCTCACTAGGAGGAATTGCAACAATGTGGTTTACAAGATTACCTCCTAGATCTATCTCTTCATTTGATCAATTGGCTAAGAAATTTGTTGAATAATTTCGCATGCATGTCGCCAGACCCAAAGATGTTAACACCCTGTCCAATGTTACCCAAGCTCGTGGGGAAACGTTAAGGCGTTACTTGGAGAGATTCCATGCGGCATGTGTGGAGATTAGTAATCCCAACGATAACTCAATTTTAATGGCATTGACAAAGGGAATCGATCCCAATTCTGAGTTTGGAAACTGGTTAGCCGGAAAACCACCCGCATCGTTGGACCGTTTCTACTCCAAAGCCGCTCAATTCTTACGGCAAGAGGATGCGAAACAGTCTAGGAAGCAGGATGATGCGAAGCCCGGAAGTGAGGGAATACAAAGCAATGTAGCAGTTAAACAGTCCGGTGACAATTCCAGAAAAGTTCAGTTAAATATCCAGAATAAACAAACTCAGCCAAGAGGTAACAATGGTCAGGACAAGAAAAGAGACCAGAATCGAGGCCCACAACGTAAGACTCCAATGTTTGACAATTACACGCCGTTGAATACATTGTTGGAAAACGTGTATCTTCAAACTTGCAACACTGTGCAATATAAGAAGCCTGCTCCGAAGCAATCATCGGAGAGGCAGATTCAAACAGGGAAGTTTTGTAGATTTCATGAAAGTTACGGCCATAATACCAATGAGTGTCGACATTTGCAAGACCTCATCGAAAAGTTGATCAGGGAGAGAAAATTAGACCAGTTTGTGCAGACACCGCAGTCTGAGGGAGCAGGCCCCTCAAATCAAAATCATGCACAGAATCCAGAAAGACAGGAAGAACCAGGTCGTGTCGGAGGAAGACTGATAATTAATGTTGTAAGTGATAGTCCTCACTCAGCGGTTCAAAGCTGGGAGGAAATGAAATCATATAACAACTTAGCTAGACAAACAGACTTCGAGTATGATGATAACTTGGACGATAAACCTTCGACCAAACGAAAGAGAGCGATGGCTAACGACATCACTTTCCAAGACAACGATATTGATTATGTCGGAAGCCCGACTACTGATCCACTCGTGATATCGGCGCAAGTAGGTCCAGCTTGGATGAAGAGGATACTGATTGACTGCGGGAGCTCTGTGAATATCCTTTTTATACATGCTTATAATCAAATGAGGATGAAAGCCAGGGATTTGGAACCTTGCCAAACTCACCTCCATGGATTCAACGGTAGCGCTACCATACCTATTGGGATGGTGAAGTTACCAGTTAAGTTGGGATCCGAGGAACATAGGAGAGTTCGGACATTACAGTTCGCTGTGTTGAACATAGTCTCGCCATACAACGCTTTCTTAGGACGACCTGCCCTTGCTGAATTCAGAGCCGTAATTGCCCCGTGGTGCTTAACTTTAAAGTTCCCTACCGTCAATGGAGTTGGAGTCGTCCAAGGCGACCAGGTTGACTTGAGAACAATCATACGTCGAAATCGAGTCGCCCGATTACGCAATGCCGAGGACCGACTTAAAACTTTTGAACACAATAAGATTGTCATTAAAAAAGAATATCCGGCACTCCCACACATGAAACCAACATGGAAAGGGTCACACGAGATTAAGCAGGAGCTCGGGGATGGTATATATGAGTTAACGACCGTTGATGGTCTAGCTTCACCAAAGGCCTGGGATAGCGAAAGTCTTCGTCGCTATTGCACATAGCAGCTATGTTTATCCATTTAGTTTAAATTTCATTTTTTAAAATTTGTTTCTGCATTTCGAAATTAGAATTTGTAATAAGGCAACTGACTTTGCCATGTTTTCTTATTCTAGCAATAAAACGCCATCTTTTCGAGCCAGAGCTATGATTCATTAAATACAATGTACAACATCACGATGCACGAAAATCTAAGTTCCATCACACAGTGGAATTTATTCAAGTAGGGAGTGGCTACGAAGCGATCAACCACTCGCTAAAAGAAACCCGAGCTCGGGGGCAAGCCATCACATCAGGCCAGAAATGGGTTGATACATGACAACCCTTCACCTAACTCCATACTCCCAGAGTGCGAGGCGGAGTATAAACATTCATTCAACTCCGTGCTCCCAGAGCGCGAGATGGAGTATAAACATTCACAAAATCCCAGAGTACTCCGAGAGCGCGAGCTGGGTACAAACTTTTTACTTAACTCCGTACTCCCAGAGTGCGAGACGGAGTATAAACATTTACAAAATCCCAGAGTACTCCGAGAGCGCGAGCTAGGTACAAACTTTTTACTTAACTCCGTACTCCCAGAGTGCGAGGCGGAGTATAAACATTCATTCAACTCCGTACTCCCAGAGCGTGAGACGGAGTATAAACATTCACAAAACCCCAGAGTACTCCGAGAGCGCGAGCTGGGTATAAATATCAATAAACTCTAGACTCCGAGAGCGCAAGCTGGAGTATAAACATTACTCAACTCCGTACTCCCAAAGTGCGAGGCGGAGTATAAACATTTACTTAACTCCGTGCTCCCAGAGCGCGAGGCGGAGTATAAACATTTTCCTAACTCCGTACTCCCAGAGTGCGAGGCGGAGAATAAACATTTACTTAACTCCGTACTCCCAGAGCGCGAGGCGGAGTATAAACATACGTCAACTCCACGCTTATCCCTGATACTGGGGGCAGAACCATAACACATAACAAGTTGAAGACAAAAGGGAATAAATTTTCATTTCCACTATCAACCAAAAGAATCTGATTACAAAGTGGTTCAAAAAATTTCTACTAGTGGGAGCCGAATCCACATCTATACACGGCTACAGAAAAGTCAACAAAATACTACCCCATGCAATGGAAAATTAAAGAAAGAGTTCAATCTTTCTTCTTCCTTATTTTCTTCTTCGGGGTAGCTCCGCCAGATCCGCTGCCTGATTTTCCCCTCAACCGCTTACTCTTTTCAGGCTTGTCCTCCGGCAGAGACATAATATCAACGTCTTCCTCAGAGCTTGAGGTGACAGAAATTCTTCTCGGAGGCCGAGTTGAAGGCATGGGAGCAGTAACGGGGAGTGGGGCAGGAGCAGCTTCAATAACTACAGTGCCGCCCGGTGAGATCACCATTAATGGGGCAGGCCCTGACGGATTCATACCAGCAGTCCTTGCTGCCATCTCGGCGTCGATCTCAGCAAAAACTTCGTCCTCACGGGATGCTTGGGCCGCATCGGATGCACCAGTAGCTGGCATAAATGAGCTAACGGCCGGAGCAGACCCACTCATAGCGTCGGACGGGTTGATAGAGGGATCGATGGGTTCATTAAGAAGCTCCTCAATCATTTGAGCGCTAATAGAAAACATGTTTGCATCTCCCTCTTCGTCAACCAAGGTAGAAGTCGTGATGGCTTCAGTAACAACAGCCCCTTGCGTTTGATAAGGAACTGACAGAGCAAGAGGCGCGGAAACGACGACTTCAGTCACTGAAATGCGACAAAGCGAAGATTATTAGCCCAGTGTGTTGCTTAAGGTTCTTCACAACTAAATTGCGGGAAGCGTTCAAATACCTTCCCTGGTCTGGACCGAAACATGGGCAGAAGCATCGGCGGAAGATAATTGTGGTTGGTCGGGATTATATGCAGGAACGGACTGAGGATCTACCGCACCAGTGGTTTCGGGCAGTGTTGGAATTATAGCTTCAACACTTGCCTCGTGATGCGCGATCCCCGAGCCTTCACCTGTCTCTAAATGTTGAACACCAAGCCTCTCTTTTGCCAAAGAAATCACCGCCTCATGAAGGACTTTCCTCTCATCCTCGGTGAGCAAACGCATCTCCAGCTCAAAGTCATCAAGTGATTCATCTGGATGCGCCGCTCTCTTCTCGTCCACCAGCCGGGTCCAGGCGTTGTATAGAATCATGGAGTCATCTCCCAGCCACGCTAAATTTCTGTGCTCCAGCACATTAGCGTTGTACGTGACCAAGAGATCATCAAACTCAGCATCCAGTCTGGACCTCTCCTCCAGAATCTTTTCTTGGATTTCTGCTTCCGCAGACTTAGTCTTGACCGCCATCGCAGCAAGTTCGACCCTGAGAGATACTGCTTGGTCGCAAGCCACTTGTGCAGTGGCGTTTGCATCGTCCTTCTCCTTCGCCATTTCAGCAAATTTGGCCTTGAGCTCGTTCAGCTCTTTAACGGCTAAGTCTCGCTCAGCTGCAATGGTGGTGTTGCGGTGGCCCATCTCTTCTACCGTGGCGCAGTGTTCCTGTTGCATCCTCGCCAGTTTGGCCACGGCATCCCCATGTTTCTGAAGTGCTTCAAGCTCTGACTTCCGGAGCATCTCCATTTCGGATTGAAGAACCTGAATAATGCGTTTCTGTTTAACAATGTCAGCATCACGTTCCTCAATGATCCTCGCCCGGTCAAAAGCTACCTTCGATGCTTTCGCTGCCGCTTTGTACCATTCCTTATACTGGGCATAGAAGTCGCGGATATAACTATAAGCAGTGGTCTCAGCATCCGAGGGAATTCTTTTAAGGTTAGGAGGGAAGACATAGCCGTCCATGCAAATTTCAGGGAAATCTCTTTTCATTTGCGCAAGTTTGATGGCTCCCTCACTTGTCAACTCAGCCGGAGCTTGTTCTATTATAGCGGCTGTTGTCGGTTCCACTCTTGGCCGCTGAGTATCGGGCCGAGAAGATTGAGAAGGTGGCTGTTGCTGTTGAGAAGGCCCGGGAAGATCAACTGGGGCCCTAGGAGGCAGAGGAGAGCGAGATCGAGATCGGTACTGGTATCCCCGATCTCTGTCAGAATAATCATGGCCAGAGCGGCCACGCGAATAATCTCTATCTCTATCATAGCGTTCTTGACTTGAATAGCCTCGCCCGTGATCCCTATCTGTCTCTCTCCTACGGGAATCATAATATGGAGAAGATTGGCGCACGTTCCGGAGCCTATCCAGAGTAGAACCTTTGCCTGACATTTCACCTGCGATAAAAAAGAATTACGGATTAGGATCCGATAAAGCAATGTTTACTATGCAAAAGTCATGAAGTGCTGTGGAAGTGTGTGTAAATGTGTAAACCCCCAAACCGACCGGAAGTGTTGACCGCACTTAAAGGAAAGGACTCGTTCATATTCAGGACATCATGAAATTCCTCCAACCTAGGATTATGAGAAATCGATATATAATCTGGGATGGGAATATCGTCAAGCCCTATGAAAGAATCTCTCGAATGAGAAGGGGTGGCCTCAGAAATCATGACTCCGGAAGTAGGAGGAGACACATCTACAAATTTCCACCCCTTGGACTTAAGTTTTTTGGAAACGGCGGCCTTGCCTTTCCGTTTTTCTCCCGAATCTTCAAAGTTTCCCGAGAGATCAGCCATCAGCTCCGAATCTATATGGGTTCTGTTTGTACCAAAAATGGGCACAACACTCTTCGGAAGTTTTTGAAGAGATAAAAGTGAAGAATGAAAATTAAAACTGTGGGTTATCTAACAAAAACTCCAAATAACAGAAAGTAAATTGCAAAGACAAGCGATTTAGAGTGGTTCGGCGTTTTGCCTACGTCCACTATGAAGTTTGAAGATTTTATTGCTCGATACTTGAAGATTACAATAGTCAATAATGTAATACAACTGAATTCAAATGCTAAGTGTCAATCTAAAGCAGCGGCGGTGTTTTGGAGTAAATCTGGCAGAATCTGGGCGCTCTTCAATACTTAGAATTATCCGACCCCTTTTCTGAATGACCAGGGGCTCTATTTATAGGTGTAGGAGGCTGATATTTCGCTAAAAATGAGGGGAGACTAGTTCTGGTACGTCAGGGGGCCCACATGGCCGAAATCTGGAGATCCGGGCCCACTTTGGGATCGATTCGACCCTTGGTTCGAATCGATCAAGAAATCGTCCAATCGAGTTGAAATTTGGTGTGAACATTCTTCATCATGTGCTTAAGCTCCTGTGAAAATTTCATGGCATTTGGACTTGTAGAACTCGAGTTATGATCGATTCAAGTTGGTGTTTTTCGAATCCTGGAGTCGTTCGAATCGATATGCTCAAATCGATTCGTTCGAATCGTTCCTCCTGCTCGTGAAGATGGTGACGTGGTGCGCCTTCTTCGCATCGGTCCGCCTTGCACTCCGTATTGACTGGGTCGTATCCATGGCTTGGATTCGAGGTAATGGATTCGAAGGACCTCTTCCTTCGAATCGATGAGACTAATGCTCGTTCGAATCGATTTAGACTTGCAGCTATGGACCGGTTCGAAGTTGTCTTGGCCTGGGGATTCGAATGCATGGATTCGAAGGTTCCTTCCTTCGATGGATTCGAACTACGGTGTATGCGAGGGTGGATTCTAACTCAAGGCACATGAAGACTTGCTTGATGTAGTCGAGCGCGGTGAATGCCTCAATCGATTCGAAGCTATTGATTCCGCCTGATGGAGTCGAAGCAATCCTCCTCTAATCGATTCGAACTAGTCTCTTTTTCATGGATACGAGGTAAAGCTTGCCTAATGGATTCGAACATAGAGTTCGCCTATGGATTCGAACTAAGGAAGCTCTACTCCATCCTTTGTCGACGATATCTTGAGCATACGAACTCGGATTGTCTTGAAACTTGGATCGTTGGTTCCCACGGCTTTACTTGACGTGCCTTATCGATTATAGCCCGATCCGGACTCGAACAAATTTCATCGATATCCGTAGCGATCCTTACGTGTAACCGACTTCCAAGACGATCCGTTACTGTTTTCTAGTTAAGTCCTTGGTGTCACGGCCTTGCCAAAAGGCGGGATAACAGGTTCTTTCTTCATCACTCGCTTCGGTTATGGTGATTCCGAGCGGTTTCTTCGCCGTTTTCTTCTTGGTTTTCTTCTTGCTTTCCTTCTTGGAGGCAGGCTTTGCCAACCCTTCGACAACTATACTTTGATTGATTTCGATCAGACCGAGAGTTCTTAAGTTATAGTCATTCATCACCGAGTCGATATGTCTTAGCTCACTCGAAACTTCTTGAAGACTTCGGACTATACCCCTGAAGTACCCACCATCGGGTCTGGAGATAATGGCTGTAAGAGAAATAAAGTGTCAATACTAACGCCAAACAGCTATTGGTCAAGAAAACAGGTTAAGGCGCTTACGTCTAGACAACCATCGCCTAGCGAAACCCGGAGGGCACCGAACATAGAACCATTCGTTCTTGAAATAACTCAGTCGGGTCCAGGCTCCAACTACAACTTGGCAATTCCTAACTGCCTCCAGAAATGTAAAATACGGGCTATCACCCCTACTCTTGAAGTTAAATATATGTCTAATCTCGGTTGGCCTTGGCGGGCAAAAGAGACAATCCATAAATATGACAAAGGCACTGTTCAGCAACGCGTGCCCGTTGGGATGAAGTTGCGAAGGAGCGATTCCTAAATATGATAGCATCCCTCTGATATATTGATTGAAAGGAGGGAGAGTTCCGGCCGCGCAAGCATGGCGGTAGAAAGCTGTATATCCATCGGGCGGATTGTGCGGTCTATCATCGGCACTGGGTAATAACACATCGTCCAGAGATATGTTATGTTTCAAGCAAATTCGGCCCAATAAGGATTCAGAGATGTTGGATTGGACAGAGTCCACGGGGTCCTCGATAAATATAGCCTCCGGCAGTTCATCTGGAGCCGGGTCGATTACGTCGGCAGGAATATCGGGAATCTCAAGCACCGGAGGAGTCAAACTTTGTACCTCTTGATGTTGGGAGCTCAAAGATTCCATAATTAACTAACTCATCATAAAGAGACGTTAAGTACATAGAAAGCCCGTGCATTCCCCAGTATAAAGTGTATGAACGTGTCGTAAAGTGCAAGTGTTGTGCGTTACTTAAACAAATTCTACGGACTAAAACGGGGTGTACGAACAACGAAACTCTAGAAATCGAGACTGGGAATGACCGTCATCGCTGACCGTCGCGCCCGCGCCATCCAAATGCTACCGATCGATTCAAGTATAAATTTGTTGTGTTTTTTGGCTAAGTCATGGTTCCATCGACGAACTTCGAAAGGCAGACAAACGTACAGTTCTAAAGTCAAGTTCAAATATGCGAGGCCGAAGCTCGTCGGAATTGAGTGTTCACGTGTGATTAAAGTTCATTAAGTTCATCAAATATCAGCTCGGAATCGGCCATAGTTCAGATATTAGAACGAGTCAGAAATATCGCATTCTCCAAGTTAAGGACGACCGAATCGATTACTTCGAATCGATCAGCATCAACACGGGTACTTCGAATCGATAAGCATTGACTCGATGCACTTCGTATCGATATGGACATTGGAACGAAGTATCATACCGATCAAGGAAAGACTTTGAATCGATCAAGATAGCCTTCACATCATTCAAGGGCGACTAATTCGAAACGATTAGGTCAAGCATCTTCGAATCGGTCGTAGTGTTATGGAATCGAGTCGATCGATTCGAGCCGCCTCACCTCGCAAGCCTCTAATCGAGACCACATACAATCGAGATCGATTCGAACTATTCCATCCCGGATCGATACGGAGCATAGAGGTGAAACAATCTCTCAGACTCTTCTTATCCAAGAAACTTCAACACGTTATCGTTCGCAATCCATCGATTCGATTTCGTTTGGATCTTAAGAACCCTTCGAAACCGATCTGGCAATTCCAGTATAATCGTCCCTGACTCGATTTTCACCCATTAACTACCTGATTTATTGTGATCGTAGTTGGAAGATCATAATTTTTGATCGAGTCGAAGGAGCTTTTTTCTTGAAGTTTGGAAGATCAATTCGAAGACACAGGAAATCAGAGCAAAGGTAGAAAAAGTGAAAAATGAATAGGACCCCGGTATTTATAGCAACTCAAGTGACGATACGCCTCCCGGTATGCATGACCGGCTTCAACAGGTAGAGGCACCGAGTCGGTTCGAAGCGGCGAGTTCGAATCCATAAACCAGAGCGCTAGAATCGACACAAACTCCTGCATACATTGGTACTAAGCCGCGCTACGAATCCAATCCCTCGAGTCCATCTAAGCGATTCGAAGCACAAATGATAGAAAAGCTTAGAGAGCATTCGATTCCAGCGAGTCAAGGTCCATTATCACATCGGTTCGAATCCATCGCCAGTAGGTTCCATCGATTCGAAGCCTTTGTTCGACTCCGTCCACCATAATACGAACGAGTGTTTCATATCCACTGAATTCTAAGTGGTCCAATATGATGTCGGTCCTTCGACCTTCTATATTGATTCAGGAGAGGATTAATACGAAGGAACTTCCTAGGCCCATTGACGGATGTTGTTATAACTCAAATTTCGCATCGGTTCAGGAAAGGGTCGATGTGAAATGTAATACAGGACACGGCTTTCAGCGAAACATGCAATAGCTATTCAACATACATCCGCAGCTTTTCAAAGCACGTCATGTTTACACAAGACGTACTTTGGGGGGAAAATGTTATCCCGCCTTTTGGCAAGGCCGAGATACCAAGGAACTGGCTGGATAAACAGGATCACATGTCCTCAGCGTTGAATGATTGACGAGCAACTACAAATATCGATGAATTTTGCCCAAGTTTGGATCGGGCTATAATCGATAAAACACGACAAGCAAAGCCGTGGGAACCGACGTTCCAAATTTTGAGACAATCCGAGTTCGTATGCTCAAGATATCGCCAAAAGGAGATGGATGATATAGCATAGGTTCGAGTCAATCAGAAGTAGGCTATGTTCCGAATCGATCGACCACATGTGGGTTCGAATCCATCCACGAGGATACAGTTCGAATCCATCGAAGTACTCTTGCCCTCGAATCCATCAAGGAGAGATCCTCCGAATCCATGAAAAGGACCATAGCTTCGACTCCATCGAGCCAGCCTCTGCCTCGAATCGATCACGACAGGCCTTGCTTCGAACCCATCAGAATATGCCTTGCTTCGACTCCATTGAGCAAGCCTTAGTTCGAATCCAATAGCTCGAACCCATTGGAACATTCCCACCTTCGAATCGCTTCAAGCAGTGGAGTCTTCGTATCAATCGACTGAGGGTTACCCAGATCAATACGGAGGGAACATACGATCGATTCGAAGGGAGCATTCCTTCGAGTCCAACGCTGAATCCACTAAGTTGAAGCGCCTGATACGATGGGTTCGACCCAGCAAAACTCGAAGAAAAAGACGGAGACACACGCAAGCCATGTCACCAAACACATGCTCAGACGATCGATTCGACCCTATCGAGTCGAAGGATCGATTCGAAGCAAGGATGTCCCTCTGAAGTGCAACCTTGAATCGATCATAACTCGAGTTCAACAAGTCCAAATGCCATGAAATCTTCACAGAAGCTTAAACACATGATGAAGAATGTTCACACCAAATTTCAGCTCGATTGGACACTTTCTTGATCGATTCGAACCAAGGGTCGAATCGATCCCAAAGTGGGCCCAGATCTCCAGATTTCGGCCATGTGGGTCCCCTCACGTGCCAGAAGCGGTCTTCCCGAATTTTAGGAGAAATATCAGCCTCTTACACCTATAAATAGAGCCCCTGGTCATTCAGAAAAGGGGTCGGACAATTCTAAGTACTAAAGAGCGCCCAGATTCAGCCAGATTTACTCCAGAACACCACCGTTGCTTTAGATTGAGACTTAGCATTTAAATTCAGTTGTACAACAGTATAAAGAATTGTAATCTTCAAGTATCGAGCAATAAAGTCATCAAACTTCATAGTGGACGTAGGCTACAAAGCCGAACCACTCTAAATCGCTTGTCTTTGCACTTTACATTTTTTGTTTGGAGTTTTTGTTAGATAATCCACAGCGTTAACTTTCATTCTTCGCGTTTATCTCTTCAAAGACTTTCGAAAAGTGTTGTGCCCATTTTTGGTACAAACACAAACCAAGTTCTGATATGGAGTAGATAGGGATGACTGCCTACGTAAGATAAGGTTAAAGGTCAAGGCTATGAATAAAATAGCTATGAATGCTCGTAGGATAGCGGGAAGGAATTCCCGTTGAATATAAGGAATATTGGTATGAATCTAGGGCTGTTTTGCTAGACATGTGTCCAAGCCATAAGAAGAACCCTCTAAGGAATGGGGAATGGTATCAAAGTACATTTTTGTAAGCCATACGGTATACTCGCATGAAAAATCAAGGATAAAGAAAGTAATACCAAAGTTTGAGAATACTGTCAAGAGATTTCGATTGAAAGAAGATAGTAGTATGATTGGAAAAGAGGATAATGAGATGGAAAACACACATAAAGAATGTTGGTTGAATCAAGGTTAAAGAAGGCATGATAGACGGCAGGAAATTTATTCCACCAAGACATTTTTCGATGAGTTATTCTATTCTAAATGTGCATATATTTCTTAACCTCTACAGTGTGGGAATGCACAATTTATCCCATAATCTGGTATAATGATTCAAGTAATGAATGTACCTTATTTATTAGAAGCCAAAAGGTGAGTTAAGACATATGGGTTATAGTAGAATGACATACAAGAAGTGTCAATCTTAATTGAGTAAGAAGTGATAGGGCCACAACATCATCTAGACCAGTTACTGATGAAGGGCAGCTTCCTGTAATTGATTCTTTTAGGATATTTGGGTTGTAATTGCTAGTTGTCTCCATTTGGGTATTGGAAAAGTGTATTATATAATATAAGATATGTTCCTATTTTATTACTGTATCGATTTTCTAGATGAGCTTTGACTGCTATATACATTGGAAAACAGTGTAAATAAGGAAATCTCATAAGGGCACTTAACTAGCAATGAATGTAATTAAAGCTCAAAGTTTATAAAATAAATAAGGAAATTAAATTAGCGAATAGAAATAAAGAATGTTTAATCCCAAAAACTATAGAATTTTGGAAAAACAAATTCTAGCAAGCGAAACGCAGGGAAAGTTTGTTGTAAAACCACATGTCACTATTCCTACGCCTTAAAAGCTAAAATTTATAAATATGCTTGTTTGTTATTTTGAAGCAAAAGGAAAGGTTTTCCAAATCTAAGATTAACTGCATAATGCTTGGGTCAATCATATGCATTAACTCATTGATTGAGTCCCGAATGCATTAAGATATGGCTTTATTTTTTTTAATGATGGAGAGACAAATGTTTTGAAAAAAAATTATGTTCAAATGCTTTTGAAAAATTGTTTTCAAATGCTTTTGAAAAATTGGGTTCAAATGCTTTTGAAAAGTTGTGTGATTTTGAAAAATCATGTTTGAATGCTTTTGAAAGATATAATTTTCAAACTATTTTGCAAGTTTGATTTTCAGATTTCCAGATGTCTCATGTTTAGCATAGGGAGGGTCGATGTGTTAGTGAATATGAGTTTTACTACTCAATAAGGGCGACAACGTACAAAACATAGTGGATATTTAGAGAAAATCATATTTAGCTTTGGAGTTTCTATTTTCATACCTTATTGATAGTAAAGAAAACTTCCTTTTAAAATAATTCAGTTTTGAAAATCCAAAAATAAACCTCCTTATGCAAATTATACTTGGAAAAGTTAGAAAAGATTTGGGGGCAAAAGGGAAGGTTTCAAGGTACAACAGAATAGGTACCCAAAAGAAGGGTGGAAACATAAAATTCCCCATCTAAATTCCTTTTCCGAAATAGGAGTATGGATTTAAGAAAACTGAATTTTAATATTTTGGGCATTAGATATGGCGTGTTAGGTATTGGATGGTAGGGATTGGATACAAAATTGGTTGAACCATACTCCAATTCGTATGAGTGTGGAAACCGTTGTGTGAAAACAAGGAATTTTTATTTTTGAAAACCTGCATATATATAATACTACCATTTTATATAGGTTGTTTGCATCATATTTTCAAAATGATTTTAAACGAATGCGTCCGTATAGGAGACGCCGATTTAGAATTATTTAGAAAACATATCATGTATGTTGTGATAGACCATGTGCTTGTACACGATTAGCTGTCAAATTGGTTGTACACTAATTGGTTGGATAGTTTAGAATAGTTACACGCTATGATACATGATTCAACCCTTAAGGAATTTCGAGGGCCAAAATCTTTTAAGCGATGGAGAATGTAACACCCCATAAAATAAATGGTAAAATAATTATTAAGGCTCAAAAATGAAATTTAAGCAAACGTCGGAATTTGGTCACGAAACTTGCACCATTGTGTTCGTAGCGATTCTCGTAGCAGCTTTATAAAGTTTTATGATCGGAGTTCAAACGAAGTAGTTAAAAGCATTTGAATTTTTTGAAACGAAAATAATTTAAAGGAACAAAAGGAAATAAATAATAATAATCGCCTGGACTCCACTATTTCGAGTGTGGCGGCTAGAGTTGAACCTTGGTCTAACGACCTAAATTTAATTAGTTCAAATCTAATGGATAGAATTGATTCCAACACTTATAAATACAGGCCCAACCCCTCACTTTTCTTCCTATATTTTTTGATCAGAGTAACAGAGATATGTTATTTTCTATTCTCCACTATCTCTAGAAATTATGAAACAACTATAACTATACATATATAAATCGAAGAAGGGTGGAAGATGAAAGAGAAGAAGAGAAGAAGAGAAGTAGCGAATCAATTTTGCGAAAAAGGTAAATTTTTTAAGTATAAATTTAAATTTCCACTTAACTCAAATCTCCTCTTTGATCTGTAATTCTAATGGGTATGTATATATCTTGTTATAAATATTTTTAGGATGGAAAGGAAAATGAAGCAATTAAATAAATGGATTCGAATTTAAGAGATTTGGAAAGCTAAAGAGGTATGAGGGAAATTGTATGATTTATGTATAACACTGAAATATATATCATTGAGTTAAATATTATGCATATAGTGAGATCTGTTGAGTTATAGGCTTAAAATGAACATATTTAATTGAAATCTCGCATACATATTATCTACTTTAGGTAATTGGATGGAATGATATGTAAGCTTAATCTGAAATTTGGGAATCTGTCCCTCAAATTTTTAAAGTAGAATGTTGATAAGATTGTAAAATTTATTCCAGATTTATGACAATTAGGTTGTAAATTGTTAGTATTAATTTGGATTGCCCTAATTTAACTTGGAATGTAAATTACTATATTTTTATTTATTGAGAGCATTGTGGGTACAATTTAGTTGTATATATTTCCATGTAAATTTCCATAAATAATCAAATTCCACAACTATGAAGAAAAAGTGTGTCGTTTGAAATAATAAGAAATATACCAAAAATGAAAATGATGCTTAAAGTACAAATGTTCTTCTCCATAGTTTGCACTATCTATTTTTATAAAAGAAAAGGATAATTCCTTGTAATTTCAAAGCGGCAAAAGTCACTAATGGTAATCCTTTTTACACTTTTAGTTTGCACTTTTAGGTAATTTCAGGAAGGATGACTCTAATATATTAAAATGTGGAAATAAATGTTCTTTACAAAATGTATATGTAAGTGTATATTCTGAAATACCTAAGTGTATGAATTAATGAGTTAGAAATAGGAACATATATATACACACACACATATAACCACGTACACCGACTAAAAATATAAATATACATTGGGTAACGAATATAGCATAATAAATAATTATATGACGGTAGCTATATTAGTTATAATTAGGACAACCAGATATTAATTGTATAGTAAGCCATATGATTAGGTGGTTGTGATGGAAAAGAGGTAGTAACTCCAAAATTTATGAACAATGTTTGCAAAATTAGTAGGGCAATAAATGTGCAGTTAATAGAGAGTTACAGAAATTAATGGGGTTATAAATGCATTGATTGAAATTGATTGTAGAATTTGATATGATATTTATGGGAAAATGGAATAGGCATAATAAGTTGAATTTGAAATGGGTAATTAAATGTCACTAATGATTGTCCAATTTGAATAATAAAGAACATTTATTATGGACAACTGACATTTATAGGACGTAAAAAGGAAATAAAGAATATACGTAATATACGTATAAGATAGAAATAGGTTCACAACGAATAATAAGGGGGGACACTAGTAAATAAACTTTTGGGCAATATAATTTTTGGTGTAGGAAATTATATAGCATCAATAACATATTTAGGACACACGTGAATTAGTGGGCCTAGCCCAATATTTAGGTCTAGGACAATTAGTTTGGTTTAGTATAGGTTGGGATGAGAGGTCAGTAGATTTACACAACGGAAGTTTGCCCTTCACCTAGAGGCCACTAGAAGTTATGTATACGTACTACTGACGTGGTACATCTCCAACAATAGAACCCATGGGGAAAGGATATATGTTCACGTATAGGTAGTGTAAAATATATCAAGGGTTCGCCTCAGTTTTGAAGTATTGAATGGCTCGATACCTTTAGGGATATCAAGGGGTTTACTTCGGCATGGACGGTATTAAATGGTCATTGGGTATGCCTCCTTTCCATATAAGAAGTCTTAAATAGACTATGGCAATTCCTAATAGGAAAATGGGGTCATCTTCATTTCTATGTATTAATTAATCGATGTGGGTATTTTCCTTCACTTATATTAGGTAAGTCTAAATGGAATTTTGGGTGTGGAAGGTCGACGGGCTATATAAGTGTTATTGTTGGACTGGTATTTAATAGTAGGGCTAGTGTATAGGCTTTGACCACCAACGGTCCTAAGTGGTCGTTAGCAAAAACTTGGGATATGCCCTTGCAGATTTCGTTTCCTACTACTGTATAATCTAAATGGGATACGCAAAGACTTTAATGTTTTATTTATTGTTTGCTTGTCGAGGGTGGTTTAGTTAACCCTTACATGAGTCGTTGAGATACATTAGTAATACAGTTAATTTAATTATATAGTCATATCTAGGAGTCATTGGCCTTTGTAGCTAAGGGCTAGCTGACTAATATTTACGCTACGATGGGCCCGCTTTGGGGTTGGGGTTTTAAATGGTTATTGGGTCTCCCTCTTCCTAATTTAAGAAGTATTAAGTGGTCGGTAGGTATTACAATGTTTATATATATACAAACATGTATATATAGTAATGCATCGGAGAAGGTTAGATATATCGTACGCGTAGATGGAATTCACGGATAAGCCATGAATAATAGACATAACACTTAAATAGAAATCAATCGGTATAAATTACTATTATGGGTAAAGTATGTTTTAGTCACCAAAACATTGTTATGACCCATTCCTTATTGCAACCCACAAGGTAGATTTAGAGGGACAGTCTACTGGAGAAAGATGGGAACGATGGATGGAGAAGTCTTTTCATTCATGCTCAGTAGATAGAGAATTCTGTTATACTTTTACTATTCCACTATGAGTTCATTCTCTGATATACTTATGTTTATTACAGGTTACCAAAACCAATGATCTGTACTCTAACGGACTAGGGTTTCGATTTATTTGAAATTCGGACCCATTAAGGTGTAGGTTGTTACAAGTTCCAGAACGAGTATCTAAAACCCAAGATAATTTATTGAATGCAAAACAATTTTGAATAATAAATATACATGCAGGAGCAGTAGAACTATTCCTTTTTTCTCTTTGACAATTATTAGGAAATCCAAACTGTTCCATTTCCAGTGACCCTTCTTGTGACAATGACGACACTCACCCTTGTCAGTCGGAGCAGTCTTCTTATTATTCTTATTAACCCTTTTCGCTTCTTTGAACCATACAAAGATAATGCTTTACCCTTAACTACAAGCATTATGCCTTGATCCTTGGATGAAGACTCGGCTGTCCTTAACATATTGAGCAGCTCCACAAGGTTTACGTTCATTTGATTCATATTATTGTTTAATATAAATGACTCAAACTGTGAAGTATGAGACCCTAGGATCAAATCCTTTTGCTACTCATTTCATATAGTAATGTCTAATTGAGGAAGTCTATCAATATAGGCCTTCATCATTAAGACGTGATCATCCACTTTCGTGTCCTTTGTCATCTTCGTATTAAACAGTTTCTTCGTAATCTCGTACTTACGGAACGAGATTGCTCCCCAAATAAAGCTTTAAGGGTATCAAAGATTTGATGATATACATGTTTTCGTGCTATCTCTACAGCGGTATATCTAACGTTGACAACATGTAAACTTGGACGATTTCTAGGTTTAGAACCCCTTTGTTATAGGCTATTGTCAGTTCGGGGTTTGCATCATCGACGAATTTTTCCCTTGGAGGTTTAGTTGTCGACGACCGTAGACATTCGTACGTAAGTGCTATCTTAATTGCCCTTAACCTACATATGTAGTTTGATCCGGTTAGTTTGTCGCTTCTAGTATACAGCTTTGGTGTCAACATATTTTTGCAAACTTAATTTAATAGATTAGGATATTAAATTCATACTAGAAGTTATTATAATATTATTAAGGTTAAACATTGCATTTCATTTACTAATAAACTCTCACTCGACTTTTATATTTCCTGAAACCCTAATAAGAAACACAGAATTTTTTAACTTCTTTAGTGGTTATTAGGACTCTTTTGCTATGAGATTCTAGCCTTGAGGTATATCAAAAGCCATAAGCCCAAATGCAATGGATAATACTTTATCGGATGTATCATGTGCAACTCCTAACCCGTCCTCTTTGTCCTAATCTCATTTCGACCTCGAGGAATATCAAAAAATCAAAAGAAATTATTCACTAGTACTTACCATTTCACGACAACCTAAATATAAATGCACGTACCTTGAGGATATCAATAAAAACATGCATATATCTTACCTCGTCTATTCAGTATGTTGATAGCACTATACATAACATCATTAGCTTGAGGAATATCAATAACTAAAGAATATGCAAGTAATCTATTAATATTTAAACGGTAGAGGACAACATTACTATTAAAATTCATAATCTTTAATATATATTTAATTGAGTAATGCTGACTTATGGAATAATGTATTTCTTATGAAATACCCTCGTGATTTAACTGGCGCACACATATGAAATCATAGTATACATACTATACTTATGTATTTATTAAAATTTGGGTTTCTTACCATTCCTCCATTTATTATACATTTATATTATGTAAGTTTAACTCTTGTATAACATTCTATAATTTAATTAACTTATATAATAATCTTATGTATAATCTTATATTACCTTTATCAATTAGTTCTTAATTAATTAATAAATTACTTAACATTTTAGTTAATTTAATTTCAATCATTTTAAACATTTTAAATTGAAATTTACACTATAACATTTATATTTATATACATATATATTAATATATGTATATTATGCTTTTTATTAATTAACATTTAATTAATTTTACCAGTAGAACAATTTTAATTGAATATAACTAGTTTTGAAAATTATGTACATATATATTTGCCTTAAACATTTTAAGATAACTTTACATATATCAATATATATATGTTTATAATTTAATTAATTAACTTTTAACTAATTATTTATTTAATCAGTCCAATTAATTGTTAATAATTTTCGAAAATGATCATTTAATTTTCAAAATAGTTTTAAAAATAATTTCGTAACATTTATAAAATATTTACCTTTTTAACTTTAACTTTTAAATTTAAAATATTAATTTTAATTTCAAAACATATTTTAAAAAATTAACCCAAGGCTTGAATCAATTTGTGCTTTTATACCAAGGATAAATTTTGGGCTTACTTCACCTCTTATATTTTAAAATCTTTGTGGAAAAAAAACTAATTTTTTTAAATCCGTATGGATTTCAAACTAAATTTTTTTTGAACTATAAATTCCAAAGATTGTTTGATTTTATAATATATATATATATATATTATAATTTGGAAAACTATAAAATATATTTATATATATATATGAATATATTTTTATATATGAATATATTTATATATATTACTTTAATTTCGGCTTTATTATATTTATAATTATTAAAAAAATTATGCATACATATACATATGAAAACATTCTATAAGTTTAATAAATAAATTTATATTGAACATGTATGCAACAATAATTTAATATTAAAAATTTAATTTAAAATCATTTTGAAAATAATTATTGCTTTCTAATTTTTTAAATTTATTTAAATGGCTGACAATAAAAACACATATACATAATAATTATTAATTTTGTATGAATATATACGCATGCGTATTTGATAACAACTAAGTATATATATTCATGATAATATATAATTCTAATATGTACACACAATGAAACAAATGCATATGTAAATATAAGAGTATTTATAAGATGTTACCTATATTTTTGCCTTGAAATCGCATCTTCAATGGTTAATCGGAAAATTCCTTGAACTGAATTCGTTCTCTTCTAGAAAAGCTATTAACAAGAAATCACTGCAACTGATTGTTTTTTATTTGATTTTGGATTGGAAATGAAGATGGGATGCCTTTTTGATTTTCGGCAAAAAGGGTATAAGATAGGAGGAAAAGGTTTAAAAACAAATGAAGATGATGGTGAGCTTTAAATAAGAAAAGAAACGAGAGAATAGAGTGGATCTGGATCTCCATTTTTACCTTATCTTTCTACTAATTCAAACAAGTATTTCAAACAAAATATCACAACCCCTCCCGCAACATGGCCAGCCACACCCATGGGTTTATGGGCCCAAATGCATTTCCAAGTTTAATCAATGTTAATATATTTTAAATCCAATTTCAATGTTTACCAATATCGTATATCTATATGTACATATACAACTATTATATACGCACATTCTTAACTGCTGATTCAAATAAATCAGATAAACTTTTAATTAACATTTCACAAATACTTATTAATTTATATCATGTAGTAATTCGGAGTATTCAATATTGTGGTGGTGCGACCATACGTGTAAATGCAGTCAACGATTAATATTGAACAATTCAAATATTAACTTTCACATGTCATCTTAGCCTGTGGCGTGATAGTTTGACCGAACTTATCACTTTAATAATTTTGGTAAAATTTACTTCTACTATTTTAAGCGATCCCTGGTAGTGATGATTATTTACACCAATTCTCTTCTTCAAACTATATTACATTAAGACCTATGGAATTTTGATTTGGTCAAAATTCCAATATCGTCCACATTCAACTTGTATAATCCAAACATAAAATCATTTGGTTCAATAATTATTATTAGTTTTAACCGAGCTACTCTGGCACAATACTTTGAGCTGACTACAGTTGACCATGATACTAACCTCATATAACCGAGGAGAAGAATTCTCTAATGGATAGTGTTTTATTTCCAATTTTTCAATTGGACCCAACTATAGTCTTTCGATTGACGTCATGTCATAGTTTAACTATAATCAAAGTGGAGTGTCCACATTGAAGTTCAATGGTATTCTCCATTAGAGAGAACTATGTAATATTTTCACTTTGATATTCTTTGTTCGATCATAGTTATTAACCAATAGAAAACTATCGAATGGGTCATTTCATGGTCATCTAATAACTATCAGTACATAACCCCTTGGTGCCCCCAACTACCATGAATAATAAACTTCCTAAAATTTGGGGTACGTCACGTACTCTAGTCTCAATGGATGTATCGATATCCAATCTCGATACATCTTGACTTAGAATATTTAAAACGATATGTTTATTTTCATTGTTATAAATTTCTCATGACTGCAACACATTGAACTACTATTACAAAATATACCATTTATGGATTTTCTATTAAATATACTTAAATTGAAGAAATAATTAATATAAAACATTATAACAAGCATTTTATAGAAAGAAAAACACCTTTTGTTCCTAACAAGATTTTATTGCAGAGTTATTAATTTTTAAAAAATTATAGAATTACCCTTAAGGCATATCCTAGCTCTATCAGTTACAAATAACATATCCAATATTTTCCTATATCACCATTACATCAATAACTATCTAATATTTTATAGTGTATAAAAACATAAAAATAATAATCCAACAAAAATGTTGGGCTAAGAAGGTGGCACAACACCTCAGTCGGTTAAAAAAGAGAATAAATCGAACAGGAATAGCAAAGAACACACGATTTTTATAGTGGTTTGACCAAATCTCATGCCTACGTCCACAAAATATTATTAACTTCGGATTTGTTACAAATATAACCACTATCACAGTGATATAGAATCTTGAAAGTAAAGTATAGTCAGGATTATAGCACTTAGTGACAATGATGGAGTAAAGAAAGTAAGAGATGAGGAGTATAGGCTCAACAGATCAAAAGTCATCTCTATGTTCCTCTAATCCTTCTAAAGCTGGAATCGTTTGTCAAAATTGCTAAATCATGAAAGAATAGGTAAGACTTCAGATTAAAGAAAATAAGGAGGAACAACAAGTCATTTTGGAGAAAAAATCATGTCGGTACCATCCACGGTTATGGTCGGTACCGACCATATTGGTCACCACTATGCATGTAGGCTATCTTTAATCCTTAAGCTTCAATCCTCCAAAGTTCACAGGTGGGTCCCCCTGATTAATTAACTTTGTACTGACCATGCTAGCTGCATATTTTGACTTCAAACATCTAGAGTTATCACCCCTTATCACTCCAAGCACGCTCCTAACTTCTTGGGCCATTTCATCGTCATTTCGACGTCTAAATTCACCTAGAAGCTACTCTCGTTCAAATGATGGATAACACTTACCCTCTAAAGTAAACTTTCATGAAATAAAGCATGATTTTGATCAAGACAAATGATATAGTCTTAGTTTCACAAGGGTCTTCAGGTAGCCAATCATCATCTTTGAAATGCCATATCTGTTTTGAAGTATTATATCATCACTTCAAATATTTGGCATTCCATTCCCTTTTTAACAACCAAGTGGAAGCTCTCATCATCTTAGAAATCACAATGTTCCTTAATCATATATGCTTTCTTCTTTTCCCTCCTTTTTTAGAAAAAAAATAATGTCGGTACCGACCAAACATGTATTGACATGAATTCTGGAGTGATATAAATGCTTAGCACTTAAAATTATTTCACCTACTCCAATTAATGTGTCACACGCCTATTTCTCCCTTGCATCCTTCAATTCCAATTGTCAATCCTCCATAACCTTCGACGCTAGGACTGCTCCCGTCCCTAATCACCACCAACATTATCCCTAGCCTTGTCGCCATAAATTTCGTGAGCATCCACCCTAATAAGACATCGAGTTTTTCATCTCGAGCTTCCCTTTTCATTTCTAGACCTAACACCCGAAGGCGGGTTATTTTTGATGCCGTCGTGAGGTGTTGTTGTAGGTGCCGCCATTAAGCTCTCGTTGCCTCCATCTAGCTACGGCCAAGGCGGTTATTGCAGTTTTCTCATATTTAACCCTATGCCAATGCCCCACTTCATATGGCAAAGTTAGAACTTTAGCCATTCTTGGAGAACCCCAAGTCACACACAAGGAAGACACCAAGAATTTTTATGCCTTAGGCTAAAGCTCCCATATTTTCCATTGCATGGCGTTTGTTTTGTGTCACCTTGCTTTGTGCTTTGGGTTTTTCCTTGGTCATTCTTGAAATTGTATAAGGGCACTATTCAAAGGTGGTGTAGTTGGGTTTGTTAAACTTTAGTTGAATGTAAATCAATGGTTAGGCTTTACTGAGATGGTTCTAAGGAATGGTCGCATTAAATGCACTTCGACGTCTACATGTATTATACAAGCCAACATTCATGTTGAGCGTCATGATTTATTGTTCCTGCAAAAAAGCTCTATATTTCTCCAAACAACGGTTTCTTTATCGTTCACTCTATGATAAAGGTAAGATCCAACACACATTTCCATCGTGCGACGGAGCTCATTTACCAGAATGAGCTGGCTATCCATATAGAGTGTTGAGTACATCGTGCTCTGAACACATGATGCAAACTTCATAGATTGACACTTTGCACTACCTCGGTCAATGTTTAGAATTCGGTTGGTCAGCACACATCAACATCGGTTGGATCTTACATATCGGCTTTATGGGTTTTAATTAAAGAAAATTTTAAAAACACAATTAATAGAGTTCACTATCAATATTTTTAGTTTAGAATGACTTGATGATCTCCTCGCTTTAAAGTTGGTACTGATCCTTCTACTCCTCCTAAGGCTGGTTCTTCCACTACTCAAGCCTCCATGTCTACTCCATCTGTAGCAATATGTTATGTAACAACTGAACTCCCAATGCAGCCATTCCAATGAAACAGCCTTACAATTAGCTCCTCCAATACAATAACGATGTGCCCCTTGAGTCTTGGATGACCGTCCGAACAAAACTTCATCACTATTGACCGTGGAGTCACTTCATTCCATTTGCCTACAACACATAATCCTAGAGGGTGATGTTTTATTGCCAATAATTAGTCGACGAGCGCACAATCCTCCTAAAGGCTACAGTGCATGTAACATGAGTTTAGGTGCAGTTATTCCGCCCATCAAACTGAGGTAGACAATCTAAAGACCAAAATGGATTATGGCCTAGGGTCGGATAAACCTCGTTGGAGCTAAAGAAGAAATTGAAGAACTCAAGATGAAGGCTGCTTGGACTGATAAAGAAATGAATGCTACTCGTTAGTAATTTTTTGCTAACATGATTATGAAAAAGAATCTAAAGTGGCTAGGGGACAGACACGTTGTTATACTAACCGACACTAGCGAAGAAATATTCCATAGAGCTATTGTAGCCAGCAAAGGCGTAACTGAAAAAATGTTAAAATTGACCCTTTTGAATGAAGAAGACATTGTTGCCTTGGAAAAAGGCAAGGCTATTATGGCTGCATAGAATGAAGCTACGGGGAAGGCAGCTATTGATACCCCTGCTGATTCTAGTGCATTGGATCAAGAAAAATAATCTACTATTAAATAAAAAGAGCCTGCAAAAGAGATCATAACTTCTTCTATGTATACCTCTGCCGCAATCATTGAAATTCCTATCCAGGGTATGTCAAGTGCTGATGCTTCTAGTTTCTCTCCCCTGGCTATCCAACCGACTGAATCTTTTATAGAGGAGGGTGATATAATCAAGTTCCCAGCCAAGGAAATTCCACCTGACAAAGTTATTTCTCTCATCTCTTTTTTTTTTGAGAAACTTTAACTCTCACCATAGGACATCATTAACTTATATAATTTGGTATGTCAAGCAACAGGTCATCCATCACTTCCTCCTCCACCACCAACTAGTCAAGTCCTAGGTTCAAGTGCTATTTCTACCACCTCAACCTCCATTTTTATAGAGCCAATCGTTCCAGCTCTCCTTTCTAGCTTTGGCACCGGTCCGGACTCTCAGAAGATAAGGGCATTGGAAGGGTTATAGGACATCAAGCAGTCCTAGGAGGAAGAGTTCACTATCATGCAAAGGACTCAGATGATCACATCACAATGGCAGAGATACTGAAGCATGATTTTGAGAGGATAAAAGTCGTGTTGACCCAAGGTTGAAAACATATTATAGACTCTAGAAAGTAGAGCACTACTCTTAAGTTGCCCCCTTTGAAAATTAGGTCACCCAAAGGTCTTGGTTCTGGCGATGCTTCAAAATCTTCTGATCCTTCTTCTGACAAGCCTGAAGACCCCATCAATTTGACCACTAAGGAAGTGTATACACCTTCTGAGGGAAGAATTCTAGAGAAAGAAAAGGTCCAGGAAAGGAAGGGTTCAAATAAGCAACAAAGTTTGATATCAAGAGTAAAAAGAGAGGGAGAGGAAGAAATAGGTGACCGACTCAACTTTGAGGAAGCCGGTTACTTTTTGTCTTTTGATGTACTTTGTTTTGTTTTTATATATAGGTTTGATGTTGTGTGGAAGCAGCCTCCATAATTTTGTACAAAAAGTTGATGTAAATAAAATAATGTTTTTTCTGTACAATCTTTGTGGTATTTACATTTTCGCACTTTCTGTTTTTCTTGCAATATATTTGCCTACATATATAATACATTTGGTTGTAATTCAATTATATTTATATTATGCATGCTTGTGTATATGCATGGTATTATTTACTATAAATCCGTACATATAAATACCATTCTGCAATTACTTAGTAATATTTCATTGTTTATTTCCATTTATAATTGCCAAAGTATTTATTTCTTATTTAAGCATAACTATTTACATTAGGCCGACTCCACGATTGACTCGGTTTATCAGGGATCATGTTTTGTCAAACCCCAAACAAAGTTGTAGTCGTCAATGCATTCAACTTTGCATCATTTCCTATCTCAGGAAAATAATGTTTTAGGCATCTGTCTTTGAATATCGAACTTCGATCTTGCCTATCTCCGTGCTTTGATCGAATACGATCTTTGACCTTCATCACTTATCACCGACTAGGCATGTCTCGTTGGGCTATAAGTGTGGTCATACTTGTAAATGATTCAATGATTCCCTTATCCAGCCTTTTGGTTGGGCTATATTTAAACTGATTGGACAAGTTAAACTCGATTATCATCAAGGCTAGTAGCTCAGAGAGATGATCGTGAGGTCCAAAGATCAAGCAAAGACAATAATATGAAGCGGCGATCAAGTAAAACCAAAAGATGAACCCTATAGAACATTCTAAGTATGGATTAGTTTTAACTAGGAAAGGGATCTAGTACGATCCCTACCTCCATGCGATAGATTGGATCATATCAGCTAAGCAGTTCAACTTAATGGAGATTGATCGATATCTCAAATCCAAAAGTCAAATATGCAAGCACTTTTAGTGACATGGAGTTAGTATGAAGGGGGACCCACCAGAAGGATCGCGAGATCCCATGTAGCTACTAAGAGGGATTGGGCCCGATCCTTATGGCTTGAGGTTTGGGGTTGGTGACCGCCCATGTGACCTCATCTGCATTTGGAGATTCTGTTGGCCATTTTTCAGGAAGATATTCGGTCGTCTTCCCCTATAAATACAGGCTCCATGTTTCATTTAAGGGATCTTTATGCTGTTGTTTTCTTTGCACTCCATTGTAACTACAAATTTTGATCCGATCCCTGTTGTGCTCAGAATTAAAAGTCATCAATAAAGCAATTTCTCCAAAGTGGACATTGGCTTTCAACTTCGAACCATTATAAATCATTGTTTTCTTGTTATTGCTTATTTTATGTCGGTTAATTGCTTGTTTCCTCTATTTTCATTTGATTTTCTTTACTTATTTCTCTACAAACTCTATTGGGTGTTTGTGTCATCTTTTGGTGTAAATATTTTGGTGCTTCCACTGAGAAATCAGTTCCCAACCTTATTGGATCTTATCATCTACTAGTGGATTCCATTATCCATGAGCTAAGATTAAGATTTCTACCTATGAAGAGTTCGTTTCAACTTAGATTTCGAAATAATCTAGAAGGAAGTCGATAGAATGGCTAGAGGAACTAAGTCTACTTCATATGGTCCTGTTGAAGGCAACGACGATGCTAGTATTCAACAGGTTGATCAGAACATACAACCAGCTGCTGCCAATCTCAAGAATCCTATTGATACCATCACCAGAGCTGATTTTGAAGTTCTGATAAAGGAGTTGATGGAAAGTCGTAGGTAGCTCAATCATAAGATCCAAGCTAACATCGATTTGCTGAACCAGTTGGGGGATCAACGTGGGAAAATGATGAGGGAGCTTACTCAATACTCAGGATCGGAAAATTCCTCTTCATCTAACGACTATCATAGAGCCAGACTCCATAAAACCAAAGCATACAACGTTGGGACATTAGGACAAAACCAAGCAGCTCACTACCAGCGACTAGCACTGATCGGTCCCGATCCCGCGAATGGGATCAGCACAGATCCCTCCTCCCATTAAGGGAATCGCCAATCAGTTAGAGGGGCCCTCTTCGGAGGTGCTGCAATTGACCAGGGTGCTGGAGCTCCAATGAATTGTAGTTGAACCACAACTGAGAGATGATGGTAGGACTGCAGCTCAAGAGATGGATCCGGAGCAAGAGGAGCCAAGGCAACGTGGTACTGCCAGTAGACGTGGACCATGACATTCACGTGAGGTGGAACACAACCATCACTTGGCACCAACTCTTCAAACGCCAAACTTAACAGCCATAATGAGGCAGCTTGTGAAAGAAAGTCAGGGCTTAAACAGTAATGATTAGGGACTATCTAGGAGCCATGCTCCATTCACCGATAACAATTACATGCAGAGTATCTATGGAGGTTTAATATGTCTTTGATGCCTTCTTACACAAAGAAAACGACCCCAAGCAGCATCTTATGGGGTACGAAAGGCTTATGGACTCTGCCAGAGCCCCTGATGCAGTCAAGTACAGATGCTTTCCTATTTTTCTTGAGGGAGTTGCGACTATGTAGTTCACTAAGTTATCACCATGGTCTATTTCTTCATTTGATGCGTTAGCAACAAAGTTTTTGGAGCAGTTCCGCATGCATGCACCTCGCCCCAAGGATGTTATATCCCTCTCCAACTTTGTTTAGCCACCGAGGGAGTCGCTTAAAGATTACCTAGAAAGGTTCAATAAAGCTGTTACAAAAGCCAGTAATCCAAATGATGATGCAATACGCATGGAGCTAACTAGGGGAGTCGACCTCGATTCCAAATTTGATGATTGGTTGTCAGGAAAGCATCCTTCCACATTAGACCGTTTCTTTTCAAATGTAGCTCAGTTTCTGAGAAAGGAGGAGGCAAAGCGAACTAAAAAGAGGGATGTTGCAAGCCTAAGTGTCGAGGGAGTAATAAATAATATGGCAGTAAGACAGTCTGGTGATAGTTATGGGAAAGTTCAGATTAATGTTTAGAATAAACTGAATAAGCTGAAAAAGGGCGGTGATAGAAACCACGATTGGAGACGAGATTCTAGGAGAGGGAAGCCGAGGATCCCTACATACAACACCTACACACCTTTGAATACGTCGTTAGGAAACATCTATTTATCGACCTGTAATACCCTGCAATATCGAAAACTGCATCCGAAAGAGTCAACGGAGAAGCAAAAGGAGACAGGGAAGTACTATAGGTTCCTTGAAACCTATGGTCATAATACGGACAAGTGTCATCACTTGCATTATATCATAGAGAAGTTAATTCATGAGAGAAAATTGCAGAAGTTTGTTAAAGGCTCGTAGGATGGCGAGTAGGGAATTTCCAACCTTAATCGAGGACAAGCTCCGCCTAATGCCGAGGAGCCTAGGCAGACCGGGGGAAGACTTGTTATTAATACCATTGTTGGATGACCACATCCAACCGATAGAAGCTGGCATGAAAAGGAGCATTATGCGAACGCAATCAGGCATGTTGATTTTGATTATTGCTCAAACACGGATGACAGTGCTCCAGCCAAGCAATAGCGTACTATGACAGATGACATAGTATTTTGAAGTAGAGATGCAGATAAGGTGGAGTCCCCTACGATCAACTCGATGGTGATCTCGGCCATATTCGGCCCCGCCTTAGGGAGGAAGATTTTCATTGATTGTGGTAGTTCTGTAAACATTATTTTCAAGAGAGATCACGACCAGATGAGAATGGAAGCCAAAGACCTAAAACCATGTAAAACCCACATGTAGGGCTTTAACGGTGTTGCGACTGAAACGGTAGGCTGTGTCGAGATACTGATAGAGTTAAGAGACGATAACCGTAGGAGAGTGCGAATGCTGCCATTTGTTATGTTCGATGTGGACTCTCCATACAATGCCTTTTTGGGCCAACCAGCCCTTGCTGAATTCAGGGCGGCTCTTGTCCCTTAGTGCTTGACACTAAAATTCCCAACAGACAAGGTGTGGAAGTTGTCCATGGGGACCAGGCGACTGGACGTGCCTGTTATGTGACTGAGTTGAGGTATGCTCAGCGAAAGGAGAAGGAAAAAGGTATGGAGAAGTCTCTCTGCATAAAAACCAGTGAGGCTTAGCGACCAGCGTCTGGGCCTTGGCTCGGGCACCACAGTCGGTTTTATAAAGATATAGATCCAAGAGACGAAGAAGAAAAGCCCAAAGTATATAAAGCTGCACTCGCTGAGTTGATAGTCGATATCATGGTCAGTCATAACAAGCCCTCACAGGTCCTAAAGATCGAATCACAACTCAGCACAGTTATGATGAAGGACCTAGCTGGTTTTCTCCGAGCGAATCTGGACGTGTTCGCTTGGAAACATTTTGACATGTGTGGGAACTCGTCGACCATTGTGAGCCATGCATTGAATATCGACTCGAGGCATGTCCCGGTGAAACAAAAACGACATAGCATGGATCCGAAGAAATCTACCGCCCTTAAAGAGGAAGTGGATAGGCTCAAAAGCAATGGGTTTATTTGCGACGCCCTCTACCTGAAATGGGTCCCTAATCTTGTTCTTGTGAGAAAAGCAAATGGGAAGTGATGGACATGTACTAACTACTCAGATCTAAACAAGACGTGCCTGGAGGACAACTTTCCACATCCAAGGATCGACCAGCTGGTAGACTCGACAGTTGGACCTGAATTACTTTCATTTATGGATGCATACTTCAGATATAATCAAATCCTGATGCACGTCCCCGACCAGGAGCACACCAGTTTCATAATCGATCTAGGACTGTATTGTTATGTTGTGATACCGTTCGGACTAAAGAATGCTAGAGCTACCTATCAAAGAATTGTCAATCGGATGTTCAAAGGCTAGATCAGATGATCAATGGAAGTATATATGGATGATACGCTCGTGATGTCATGGTAATCAAACAACCACATCGATGACTTGGCGGAGATGTTCAGTATTCTTCAAAAATTTGAAATGAAACTCAATCCCTTGAAATGCTCTTTCGGCATTGCTTCAGGGAAATTCTTGGGTTCCATCATCAACTCTCATGGAATCGAGGCAAATCCCAAGAAGATTCAAGCAATTTGAAACATCCTAGTGCCAAAAATGATTAAATAGATACAGAGCCTTAATGGGAAGGTCGCCACCTTAAGTAGATTCATCTCCAGGGCCACCAACAAGTGTATTCCCTTCCTCAAATTAATTAGGAGAGGAAGAGGAACTTTGAATGGACGTAGGACTGCATCGATGCATTTCGAGCTCTGGTAGATCACTTAGAGAGACCTCCCATCCTATCCAAGCCACTTGATCACATATATTTGTACATCTATTTAGCAATGTCAATACACGCCATAAGTTCCACACTGTTGCGCGAAGAAAGTCGGATCCAGAGGCAAGCATATTATATCAGCAAGTGACTGAAAGGTGATGAGAGAAACTACTCAAGGCTGGAAAAGCTCGCGTATTGCTTGTTGGTTTCATCGTGAAAACTACGTCCTTACTTCCAGGCTCACCCCATCAACGTCTACACCGACCAACCATTACGACGGGTCCTATAGAGACCTAAGACGTCTGGAAGGTTGCTCAAGTGGAATGTCGCATTGAGCCAATTCGATATCATTTATCTCTTTTGTAGAGCTATCTAGGTACAGGCATTGGCGGACTTCATAGCCGAGTTCACTACACCAAATGACTCTCTGAAGAGCAGTGGCGAACCGACCAACCAATGGAAGATGTACACAGATGGGGTATCCAATGATCACTGTGCCGACATTGGAGTCGTTTTAGTTACTCCCAAGGAACGATCGATCAACTATGCCCTGAATGTCGACTTCCATGCATTGAATAACGAAGCCGAGTATGAGTACTACACCATTACATACATCCCTAGAGGATAGAATGAGAAAGCCAAGTCACTGGCCAAGCTAGCTAGTTCCAGGGAGGCACAACTAATCGGCTTGGTCCCAGTTGAAATACTAAAAGCTCGAAGCATTGACTAGATGGAGATGGATTGGGTCTTAAAGACGAAGACGAAAAAAGAGACATTGACGACTCCTATCAAAGACTACCTACAACAAGGGATCCTTCTCGAACGAAAAAATGAAAAATGACAGATCCTCCGTAAAGCTTCGCACTAAATCATTCAAGAATTAATTATGTTTAGAAAGGGTTTCTCCATACCCCTACTTTGGTGTATCGCCCACGATGAAATCAAGCGATTATTATGAAAAGTCCACAAAGGGGAATGCGGCGATTACACTGGAGGGCAAACCCTAGCTAAGAAAATACTCCGTTACGGGTATTACTCACTATGGGAAAACACATCAGATGACAGGTATGCTCCGTTGTCTGATTGCATACCTATCTGTCGTTTAACCACGTGCCGTCTCATTGCACATCAGACCACAAATATGCCCATCGTCTGATATGCACTAACACAACAAAAAAACCATATATTGTATGATGTTATAGTATCATTTGTAGAATTTCCTATTAGACAACATATAAATATTGACTGATATGAATAATTGTTCACAGAATGAAATAAATGAATGGCAATATATTTAAGCAAATATTGTATTTCAAATCAAATTCAAATACATTACAATTTTCACTATCACTCTACTTACATTTTCAAATACAATACAACTTAAATTTACTCAGACTCACTCGAGTTTGTTTTTGATGTGATCTTGATTTGCTTGCTCCAGCTTATGTCCAGCCATCTCCTATGCCTATTAACTAAAAAGCAACGCAGTAAACTTGAAAAAGAAACAAACCTAAATTGAAAAAATAAAATTGAATTTGAATTTAAATATTGCCTTAGTTTATGGGTTTGTTTTTTTCTTTTCATTTTTAGATAGGGATAAATATATATGTGCACGGACAACTTATGATATGCACGGTGTATATTGTGAATATCACAAGGCCGATCCTTGGTTCAATCATATGGACAGTTGCAAAATTCAAACCCGAAGGCTCAACTCACTGCAAACACACAAGTTCAAGCCCAAGCAAGCTCGGGCTCAACACAAGTAGTTTAATTCAGCTCAAAACAGATCAGGCAACTCAACAAAGCCAAAGTGCACAAAACAAGTTCAGTGCACATGGAGATGCACAAAGTCGAGCACCAGCAACCAGATTCATGGCAATATCAAGCATGGTACATAATGATACAGAAATAAGTGCAGAAATAGCACAAATAAAGAGCCGTAGGTACGAATTTACAAAAATAATGCCACTTGCATCTCCTATAGTGAGCAATACACATATACACATATGTATATACGTGTACACATGTATATATGCAACAGTTTTCAAATGCAGCCAAAAAGTGCCACAAACAAATGAACAAAAAGTAGTGCTACAAACAAATGCAGCCAAGAAGTACATGAGTTCAAGGCAGGAAGTACAAAAAAATGAACAGGAATCAAAAGAACATTCACACGGGAATCAAATGAGCCAGGGAGTACATAGAGTTCAAGGCAGTGCATACTGCCTTATTCAAAATAAGAAATTCAAGAATCTGAAAGGTAATCAAGCCATGGACAAGAAACCAAAGCACATGAAAGGAATTCAACCAATGTCAAGGTAGCGCACTGCCTTGAACAAGGTAGTGTGTAAGTACATGGACAAGGCCACAATGCAACAATGCAACATGTGAACAAGGCCAACAACATAGACCAAGGAAAATAAAAAATAAGAGTGCAACACATAGGAGACACAATATGGAAGTTCAAAGCAAATACATGGTAATATTTCACATATATACATACATATGTATGTATGTACATACATGGAAGATATTTCACAAACCAGACTCAAAGGCAACAACATGTCAGTAATGGTACACATGCATGATACAAGTGAAACCAGTGCAGGGATTTAACAAACTAGTTCATGAAATGGTAGAACATGTGCACATATTAAATGAAGACAAGCACATTCAAAAGGCAGTTGAACAGAACAAGGCAGAGTTCAAGCCATTCAAGGTTCAGGTAAGGCAAGACACACTCATAAGTCCATCAGAAAATTAAAACCATTCAGAGTTCAAGCACACTAACATATATATACATATATGAATATACATGTATATCTGTGCAGTTAAAGCGCTCGGCAGATTCAAAGCGGTGGAGGTGCAAAAAGTTATAGCGGGGATACAGCGAGGATATAGCGGGATATAGCGGATGGCTTTAAAATAGCATATAAACTCGTACTTAATGTTTTTACGAATATATAAATGGTAATTAAATGAAAAATTATCATTCAATTGAATTGTAACTAATACATAAATAATTTTTAAATAAAAACATGTGCGAATGTACTTTAAATAAACGTAAAACTGTTATATAACATAATTGAATTTAGTAGAATATTAGAGTATTTTCATTTCTGAAAATATATTAAAAATTAAATCAAATAAATTAGTTTCATAATTTTTATAATGTATAAATTGAATTTTTCAGTTCAATTTATTAAAGAAGATATAGCGGGAATAGCGGAATATAGCAGAAATAACTGGATATAGCGGAAAGGCTATATTGTGGGGCTATATGGAAAAATCGTAGCGGTAGAAACCCGCTATGAGATATAGCGGGGTTATAGCGGGGTAATAGCGGGGCATTAACTGCACAGATGTATATATGTATATACATATTGTACAAGTACATAGACAAGGCCAATAATGCAACAATGCAACAAGGTAATGCCACAAATTAAAACAAGGCAGTGCTACAAATAGTAAGTGCCACAAATTAAAACAAAGCAGTGCCACAAAGTAAAACAAGGCAGTGCCACAAGCATTCACACATATATACATACATATGTATGTATGTTTATACATGGAAGTTCCCAAAATGGAACAATGAAGTGAAAAAACCACAAGTGCAAGGAGCAACAAAACAAGCAAGGGGCAACTAGTGAAACAATGAACTTAACAAAAGTCGAAAAATGAAGTGTACAAGGAGAGCAACTCAAAATCAAACAATGAAGTGAACAATGAAGTGAATAATGGTTCAAGTTCAAGTTCATATGCCACAAATAAATGCACAAATAGTCCAGTGTGCATCGCCTTGAACAACTAATTCAACAAGTGCCTTGCAAAACTCTTATATCACCAGTCAATTCAACAAATTCAAGTAAGATATATAAATTCAGGCGAACTAGGTAGAAAGCTCGAAACCAATATATTCAAACAAGTAAAAATATATTCGAGTATATCAGAGAACTCAACAATTGAACGAGTCAAGGCCATAAAGTAGAAAATCAAAAAACAAACCGGCCAAAAATATATGTAGCAACACAAAATCAACATCAAATGTTTAAAATCCAAAGTCAAGTCCAAATCGAAAATATAGAAAATAAATTTCTATATAAACCCATCTCATCATTGGCTCTTAAAATCAAAGTCGAGATCAATACAAAATCAAAAGGGCCAGAAAGCATACCATATATCAATCGAAGAATACTTGACAAATTAAAGCAAGCTTGAATGAACACGACATAAAATGGAAACCAATTTCTTTATCAATTGTTGTTAAAGAGTGAGAGAGTATCGGCGGAGTGATTTCATTATCAATCCAATTTGAAACCCTAATTCAAAAGACGGATCGAAGATGGGTCGAAGACGAGTTTAAGTTTAGGGTTCTGCCGATTTAATTTTGAGAAGAGGGAAATACATGTTGAGAAGGGGAAAATTTTGATAAGAGGGAAATATATTTTGGGAAGACGGAATGGAAAGAAAATGAAGAGGGAATAATTAAGGAACGCGGCCACGAAAATATTGAGAGGGAAAATATAGAGCCAAAACTAAATTTTTTGATAACTTCAATCAGACAACAGATAAAATGTTGTCTGAAGGACCATCATGAACATAGAGATTTTAGGGGCTATTCAAACAATAGATTATTTTATCCATATGTTGTGTGAAATAATGGTAAATAGCGGGATAACAGAAAATCTACCAGATGTTGTGTGATCACTGTTGTTTGGTTCACTTTGTGGCATAGTGGTTGGCCAACTATTAATCGAGATGCAGCTGGTTGCTAGACGATGCAACAAGTGCCAGATGATTGCAAAACATTTGAGAGCCCTGCCGATAGAAATTACTCAAATGGACAGCCCATAGCTGTTTGCCTCATGGGGTATTGACATCATTGGCTCCTTGTTGATTTCTAAAGGTGGTGCGAAGTACGCCATCATGGCAGTTGACTACTTCACCAAATGGGTTAAATCTGAACCTTTAGCCACGATCACAATGAAAAAAGTAATCAACTTTGTTGTTTGAAAAGATTTGTGGCGGTTGCTCACCCTCAAGCTAATGGACAAGTCGAAGTTGTAAATAAAATCATAAAGTCCATTCTGAAGAAGCGTTTGGAGAAGGTCGGAGGCAAGTGGGTCGATGAACTCCTGTTAGCATTATGGGCATACCGAACTACCCACAAGTCCGCGGCTGGCCATACTCCATTCGCCCTTGCATACAACTCCGAAGCAGTGATTCCAATGGAACTTGAAGTCCCTTCTCATCGAGTGGCTTACTACGAACCTAAAACTAACCAAGATCTCCTTTTGGAATCTCTAGACATGATCGATGAGAAGTGCGAAGAAGCAGATTTAAGGGCAGCTTCATATCGACATCGAGTTGCCCGATAATACAATACTAAAGTCCAAACTAGGACCTTTGAAATTGGTGATCTTGTCTTGAAATGGGTTTTTCCTATCCCTGTCCAAATGGATCCGAAATGGGATGGACCATATGTCATCGGCCAAAAAAATGGAGATGGAACTTTCAAATTAACGACCGTTGATGGCATTGTACTCCCAAGAGCATGGAATAGCAAGCATTTACGACGATATTTCACTTAGTTTCATTTCATTCAATTGTATTTCATTCAACACTTGTTTTTACATTTTGGCTCAAAGCCAGGTAATAAGACAGATTTTGTCGCTTCTCTTCAGTTGGCAATAGAATTTGAGATTTCTTCCACATCTGTGAACTATTTATGCATGATATAATAGTTGTGATGTGCGACCAACTTGTGTTTACATACAGCTAATTTAACCTAATAGGCAACGAAAGCTTGATGCCAACTAATTACTCAAGCCAATAATTGAATTAAATGAAACAAATGTGACTCGACCATCCATTAACCGATTCTTTCCAACCGTTTGATGGGAGAAACATAAAGTTAGAATGATCGTGGTACGACCGATCATTCATCGACCCTTACCCCAGACCTAAAGGCAAAATAATCGACTAAGGAAAATGTGGTTCGACCATTTTTCGGAATAACTCTAGGTCCCTAGAGTGTGCACATGAGTATAAGCACCCAACGGGTGCGATCAACCGTCCATCGACTAACTCTAATCCCCAGAGCACAGACAAGAGTATAAACGAATGAATGAGCATGATTCAATCGCTCAATAACTAACCTTGACCTGAACACGACAGAAAGGGTATAAACTTATCATGGATGGAACCCGACCGTCCACTGACTAATTCCGCTGGCTCGAGCTTGGGGGCAGGAGTATTATCACTTAACCGCTGAATTCGACAGCGCAATGCCATGACTCAAGCCTAGCGTTTGGCCTGACATAAGGCCACAACCAAAAGAAGGCCTCGAGATAAACTTATCGTATTAATGCCCGAATTAAAGGGTGACTGTATGACACTACAATTTGGACAACGAGCAATGAATTACAAGTACATTAAGTGGAAAACGTAATGGGTCGAACACTTAAACAAATCTATGCAAAAGTCGGATAGAAACAAAAGAACTTTTATTTATATACTAAACTTGGAAGCCAAGTACAAGTTTACGTCTAACAAACTGAATAAAGGAGACTACTATTGTCCTTAGCTATAAAGGAGTGCAAACCTAGGGTTACTTCTTCTTTAACGGCTTTTGTTTCTTCTTCCTGGAATTAGAAGAAATCTCGCTCGAACACTCTCCTCCTCTTTCCTCTCCTCTCATTCCACACCCTTTACCCTTGATTGGGGTGCTTTGGGATGATTTAGTAGGTGTGCCCTGGGAAGTTCTAGGCTGAGGAGTGGAAATTGGGATGCTTGAAGAAGACGCTACCAAGGAACTTCCAACGCCCTTGGGTGGAGAGATGTGAACAGGGGCAAAAACGGTCTCTTCGGGTAGAACGATAGATATTAGAGAAGGGACGAATTTCGGTTTTTCTTGTTTGATCTCTATTGCAAGAAGAACATCCACCTCAAGTTTCTACTCCATCTCACGTATGGAAGGACCCAATGAGGAATGGGAAACCTTGGTAATAACAACGTCATCATCTACTTGAGTCTTCTGATTCAAATCACCTCCTTCCTTCAACAAAGCGTCTGCCAAGCACTCGTCAAAGTCCAAAACTTCCTCATCCGAAATTTTATGGGTTGTTGTCGAAGTCGTTACGGTTACGGACTCCTTCATCAGGATTTGTGGTCCTGGTTGAGAGCCTTGGAGAGGGAGCAAAGCAACAGCATGCAGATCTGAAGCTGAAGAAATATAACATGAGGGGTTAGAAATGTAGACTGGAGATACATTCACTTTTTGAAAAGGGGAGAAGTCGGCGAAATACCCTCTTCTGTTGGAACTTCCACAAGAGCCGGGGTAGCGCTGGATGCTCCTTCTGGGATGTGAGAGAGACCAGTGAATTTCTGAAGCAGCGGTTACTCTGGGTTATAACCATCATCGTAGAGGGGCCTATATTGGAGCTAGGACAGTTTTGGTCCTCGGAGTTTGACTGGTCGTAGCGTCATGCTGCGTGGATCTAGAACCCTCGCCTATCTCCTGTTGAGAAGCTGTGGCAATTTCCTCTTGGATCAGGAGTAGGCCCTCATGCATAATTCTGGGTCCATTACCACTCAATTCTTCTTTTTCCAACTACATCAGATCAATCTCTTCAAGCCCAAGATCTCTTTTCTCGTCTTCAACTATCTGTTTCCAAGCGCGGGCAAGATAGTAGGGGTAGTCGCCCTAGAGCCATTCTAAATTTATGAACTTTAAGACATTAGTGTTATAAGAGATAAGCAGTGGATCCAGCTCATCATAACCTCCTCCCTAGTTTGCTTCTTTGCAACCTCTACTTCTCTCCTTATGAGAGCATCAATATCTCTACCCTTCTCAATGGCTGCATCCCTCTTATGTATAATAGCGACTAGTTCATCACAAGCCTCCTAGCCAATTTTCTACGCTTCATCTTTCTCTTTTATCTCATGCTCAAGCTTGGTCTTTAATTCGGCTGCACTTCTTCAGACGGTATCTCTCTCGATCACTAGCTCACGATTTCAATGGTGCAACTGCGCAACCACAATCAAGTGTCTTGATTTCTCCACTTTGAGTGCTTTGGTGGCTTCTTCGGCCCTTTTTCAGTCTCTGCCTGAGATTTCCTTAAGGCATCTACCTCAGCATCAAGAGTGGAAATGATCTGTTTGTTTTAAGCTTATTGGCGGTTTAGTTTTCAATTTCTTGCTACCTTTCTATTCAGAGTTTGGAGATCCTCTCCACCACTCTCATCCATTCGTTGTACTACTTATGAATATCGGCCACACAGTCGACGGTCATTTGCTGGGCCTTTTTAGGAACCCTCTTTAGGTTGGGCATAAACATAAACCCATCGAAGCAAACATTTAGGAATTATTCTCTAAGCTGGGCCATGCGGACAAAATTATCCTCTTGTTGGTCTTCAGCGATGACTTGAGTAATGGTGCTCTTTTTGCCCGGCCTGTGCTGAAGAGCCTTAAAACCACTATGACATCTACGGTCAAAAAATCACCCAGAATGTGATGATACAATTGGTTGTGTAGGGATTGAAGCTAAGGATGGACCTCGTGAAATGTCGGCTGAAGGGATATCATCGTGTCGATCCGGCTACATGTCTAGACCTTTTGGAAGAGGGGACCTAGATCTGGATCGATGCTTGGAAGTAGAATCATGCGAGAGTGGTACCTATCACCCTTGCACGATAGTCTCGATCTTGACTGGAATGGTAAATGGGCTCATGTTTACGACCGCTGCTCTGGTGATGCAAGCCCGATCTATGCCTTTGGGTCTGGCGCACTGTATTTTGCAACGAATGGAACATATGTTTCCTTTTCCCATGGATCCTATAAGGAAAACTAAAATGAGTTAAATTTCAACATTAAAGGGCACGTGACAAGCGCAATGTAGTGTAATGGAGTGCTTGTAGATGTAAGTATCCTGATGTCCCCCTAATGGACCAGATGTGAGAGTCTTGCTGACTGTAGTAGGCTCCCCCTGGTGGTGGGAGAAATATCAACACTAATTATAATAGGAGAATCAGAACCCCCCAACGCTCATATCAGTAAAGTTACAAGTCTCAACATGATCTAGAATCGAAATATTCGACAGTCCCTCGAATATGTTTTCTAAATTTTCTAGGGATTGAGAAGTAGATTGTTCCGGAGCGATTTGAGGAGTGACATATAGCTTGGGCTGCTTGGCAACTTGGTGTTTTACGGCGAATTTTATATCGAGTTAGAAAATCACCAAAAAAAATTTGAAATAAAAATTACCGCAAGTGCACGACGTACAATTTTAGTACGTGGCGAGTACGGGTCGATCCGCAGGGAATTGTATTAGATTTTAAAAATCAATTCAATCAAATTAGACCAAAGTGAGAGGAAATTGTTAACTACAAAAATGAAGCTAAAACTAGAATTAAAATGTGATTTAAAAGCTACTAGACTAGAGAACAATCTAAAGGCAAATCCACTCTCATCTTATTGTAAATCAACAAACAAATAATTTATGATCTCTAGTTATGAAATCATGTGAATAATTGTTGCATTTATCATAAGTATGGTTTATTTATGTTATTAATTAACATAACTCAAACCATCAAACTATAATACAACAATTATACCACTTATAAATTCTCATGAAAATGAAGCCAAAGCAAAAGCTATTTTAAGTATGATCAATATACTATTGTAATTAGTAAGGTAGATCATCAAATTTTGTTTTTACTTTCTTTTCAAAATCAAAAATCCATTAGCAAATGTTCTATAAGCCTATGATCCTATTGGTAGCTCATCAACCTAGTTGCCCTTGGCTTTTGGTTTTCATTTCTTCGGGATGGATTTGATGATTTTATTTACCACCTCTACCTGCCCATTAGCATACATGCGTGTTACTAGAGAGAAGCTCTTCGTAATCTGTACCGATTACGGATGTCTTTAAAGTCGATACTCTCGAATTAAATTCTATTATCAGTAATGATTTCATATGGGACTCCAAATCTGCATATATTGTTCTTTACCACAAAGTTCATCATTTTGTTCATTGTGATCATGGCTAACAGCTCTGCTTTAGCCCACTTTATGAAGTAGTCCACAGTTACAATTGCATACTTTGATCCACCTTTCGACATCGATAGCACATCGATTATATCATTTCCCCAAAATGGAAATAGCCACAGGCTCACCATTTGTGTAAGCTCTATAGATGAAACTCTTGGTATTTTCATGAATCTTTAGCACCTATCACATCATCTAGTGTAGTCAGCTGCATATCGACCGATCGTTGGCCAGAAGTATCCATACCTAAGTATCTTCTTCGTCAAAGTCTGCTTCCGTTGTGATCACCACAGCTTCCTTCGTGTATATTCGAAAGGATCTTCTTAGTTTTATTTTTAGTGACACACCACGACAAGCGGGTTAAGAAACCCCTATCGTACAACACTCCTTGTATAATAAACAATGGTACTTTATGAAAGAGTTTTCGCTATTCATTTCTTCCATTCGGGAGAGTTCCCTTTGGTCTTTAGTTGGAGTCATCCACAATTCCTTTTTTTCCTCAATCTCCAAGAACCAATAAATGTAACACCTCCACCTCTATAACCATATTATCAAAAAGTATTAATAAGTAATATTGTTGGATAATACATAAACTGAGGCGATATATGGTACACACGTGAATACTCCCTTGGACCAACATCGATACATGTCTCGTGTATCAATAACACCTACCATAAGTGTTCACGGTCTTGGTACAAAGTAGTAAACACATGTACCTCCAGGACAGAATAGTACACAATATAATATAAATAACAGAGAGAGCATAGAGTCAATAAACTCAACGATAATATATGATAGAAAATAAATACATACTACCTGTTAAACTCCTAATACCTGTATCAAAATACTCTCTTCAACAGTATATAATTACGTAATATAATAATGTCCTAGCGTCCTTCTATGCTCATGCTTCTACATTTTGGTCATCATGTCCCAAAACCTGAAATATATCTAACTGACCCGAGTTATAAAAATACACGGGTCAAACAATGTCTATTTCAAGGGTTAATATATATAATTCAATAAGCACAGTGTATAATGATATGATAAAATAAATACGTGATAATATATATTGAGTGTAAAATAACAATATTATAGGCAAACTCTAATGTATCATATAATTTCAAATATCACAAATCATGCATAAAGATGCCATCACCCATATCGAAGTAAATCAGAAATCATAGAATCAAATACATATGGGTGAATCATTCAAATCTAGAAATCATCATCAATATAAAGAAATCATCAATAATAAGATATCATTAATTATAATCAGGCTAACTCACAACAATGCCCAAATATATATCTCTCAATCTCAAAATAAAAGAATCATTATCAATATACAAAATAGGATAGGCTTCCTATCAGTATAATAAAAGATATGAGAATCCACTATACTCTGGACACCTATCTAGATATAATCTCATCTCATCTCCTCATATATGAATAAACTAGATAAGTATGGATGTAACAGGGACTGACTACACTTTAGACACAATATTCTAGTATAGTAAAACTCATCATACAAATATAAATAGTATATGTCAATCCACCACACTCACATACTAAAACAAGACGGAAGACTGACAACACGTCTGCTTGCTCTGGGAGACATACATGTGCCTGTGTGACACTACTCCTATAGTCATCGGTTACCGTTACCTTTCCCCCTAGGTATCGTGACAACGATCCACCAATGTTCTCAACGACGTGAAAACTCTTCGGTCATGACCCGACATGTGCCCCTATGGAAACTGATTGCTGGCCTATGTGACATTGGGGTAACCACACAGCAACTGCTAATAATACAGGGGTGTCACGGATTTGAGGCATGACCCCGCAATCAGGCCGTCAGGGGGTACTAGCTAATCTGGTTCACTCTCGAAACAAAAAGGAAGTTGGGCAAAAGGTGGACAGACACATAGTACTCATATCCAATTGCCTTCACACGTCTCAATCATATGCCAGTAAACGACTCTATATATTGGTCACCATATGGCTATTGTATACTTACCATATTGAGCATCTTCAAACACAAGAGTAATCCCCATTTAAGTGACATTTACTTACAATAAATAATCAAACAAATAACGTAATGGAATCTCATACGACCGCAAGTTACTCGAATAATTATTCAATGCTAATAAACTACACTCGATCCACACTAGGTATCTCTATGTAACAAGTCCGATGATTAACCAGAAGAGTATTACCGAAAGTCCCATACCAGATGGTATCACTAATCTATTTATTCAAATTCCTCATTATACAGAAATAAAAACAAATACATAATAATAAATGTAATCATATAAAAATATATATATTATATTTATATTCTCAAACAATGTTATATATGACAAATGATATAAAAGTAATATCTAAATATTTAATCATTATATAATAATTCCACAAATCCATTATATCTTGAAATCGTCATGAGACATCATAACACCATTTGATGATTTAAAATATGAAATTACTAAATCTTTACAAATTTTGACTTGAATTGTAACATTATTAAAATACATCATTCAGGTGATGAATATCTTAAAATAACTTGTAAAGTCAAATATTACTCATAACAATCATTTCATAATTTTCCATAATTAAATACTATCTTAATATAAATATGTTAAGTTCCAAAATAATTCTCTTATACTTCAAACTATTATGATCTGTAATTTAAATCTTTCTCTACATATATCTATTGTCATTATTAACTATATTAAATCCCTTAATAACATTTAAAAGTCATTTCAAAATTTTAAGTTTATAAACTATTTTCAAATGAATTATATTAAACAAAATAGGCTTTTAGAATGAAAGCTAAACCTTAAATCATAATAGCTTTTATAAATACATTTAAAAAAATTCCTAAACATATATAATATCTCTTAGCAAGTTCTAATACAATATAAAATAAATATCTAAAATCATTCATCAAATATAAATCAATAAATAATATGAATATAAAAAATAATATTTTAGAAAAACCAAAATATATACAAGTTCAGTTGATGGAACCTCCCCTCAATCGACTAATCCAAGTCGACTGAAACCGTTAAGGAGTCAACTGAAATAGGGTGTTACCTCGGGTTGGGATTTTGTAATAGCTTAGCCGACTAAAACCCATGCTTAGTCTACTGAATTAGGGTTCAGTCAACTGATCACCTACCTCAGTCGACTGAGTTAGTGAAAATTAGAATTGACTTTCATGTATTCTTCCCTTTAATTCTCTAGATACTTCTCCCTTATGGGTGTTTATTTACTACTAATGGTTTATAGTCTCCACTATACTATGATCGTACCAAATCAGATCTATCTATGAAGCACAATTCACTAATGTAGAGGTGTGATTATTGTACTATCAATGTACAACTTGATCACTTAAGTATTTGACCATTGATCTAAGATCAATTCATTAAATTAGACAAAGTAGCGAGTAAAAGAACTCACCTTGAGTTGAGGGATCGCACTAGCTCCTCCTTTCTCTTCTTTCCTTCTCTACAAGATTACTTCACTTCAATTTGAATGAACAACACTTGTGCTTCACTATGTTATTTGGTGTAGATTGTTGTCTATAAGATTGGATTTGATTATGGAAAATTATGGTATTTTATTTGAATTTGTTTTGATTTTAAAAGTTGTAGAATGAAGAGAAAATTTTAAATTTTTCCATGATAAAATGAGAGGGGTTTGTGTTGTATTTATAGATGAGGGTGAATGCTCTAGATGTAGTAATGTCTAGAGCCTATTCTTCATGAATCAATATATTTAAATTTTTAGTTTTGGGTTAACTATTTGGGCTAAGGAGTGTTTGGGCCTTATTTGTTTACTAACTTCACTTTTCTTCTTTAGCTTTCCTAAAACCAAATTTCTACACGCTTCTAGTCCACTTTGTTATTTCATGAAATATAAATTGGATTATGTTTGCACCAAAAATGGTCACAAACACCCAAGAATAGTTTTTGTAGAGTAGTAAATGAAGAAAAGTAAAATTAAACTGAGTAAATGAATAAGTAAGCAACAGAGAATAAGGGGTAATCAAAGACACAGAGGTTTATAGTGGTTCGGCGTTGTGTGCCTACGTCCACTTTGAAGATTATACTTTATTACTCTCTTGTGAATTTGACTACAATAGTAGAACAAAGCTAGCACTTGATTACAATGGTGTCTAGAGTAACAAGCAACGTAAAGATCTTGAAAATGAACTAATAGGTCTGTATTTATATGGTAAGATGACGAGATATTTTGCTAAGATTTTGGTAGAGGGTTCTCCAGGTCCTTAGGAGCCCACTATAACGATCAATGGTCATGACTCAATGTTTTGGAACGATGGGTAAGAATTCCACCAATCGTTTTTATTTTATCTGACTGACACGCGATTGTTTGTAGGGAGTCTCACATGCCTCTTGACCTTGCTCTTAAAATATGAAGTCATTCTGAATTGTAGTTTATGAGATATGGATCGATCTTTGTTGTATATGGAATGTTGGCTGATTTACACCGATCGTTAGGAACGATCGATAAGTAACGATCGATGTGTCTTAGTTCTTTTGAGTTTTAAACTGCTATCATTCATGTGCGCTTCGCCTTTCAACATATTGATGCCCTAAAAGTTTCAAGTGAATTGGCCTTGTGGATTTTGAGACATCGATCGATCTTTGCTAATTTGAGCTTTTTTATGGATCGTTCCCGATCGATCCATACAAATCCTTGCTTCATCCGTAACTCCAGCATACGACCTCTAATTGACTCGAAATTTGAAATGTAGCTTTACGGGGCCATGCATATCACTCCATACTGATTTCACCTTGTTGGGGCCTAGTCCGGATCTGCTTGACCATCGTCCATAGTATTGTATACAACTAACTCTCAAGGCTGGTAACCTTCCGTTTCTAGCCAAGTCGATGATATCACGGCCTTGCCAAAAGGCGAGATAACAGATTGAGTTTTGTGTAACGTTGGGATTGCATTAGTAACTTAGTTATTTCTTCTTCTTTCTTTGTTAATTCAAGAATCAATTTTATTTAATCTTAACTAATTAAATTCAAACTCTTACAATAAAATAATTTTCTTCTTATCTTCAAATTAAATATCAAACCTATTTATTTTCAAAAATCATTTACATGGAGCCATATTGGGTTAGGGCTTGTGTGGTAATGGGCTTTATTACACTAATTGAATTTACTTCTTTCTTTTCCATTCAAATTCATTTCTAATTAAACTTTACACTTTTTTAACATCATAAATTCCTTTCTATCACTAAAACAAATTTCAACTCATTTATTTTAAATATCATTTACCATAAATTTGTTTTATTAATTTATCTCAATTAATTAATTCGTAACTTCTCATTTCAAAATAACCAAATAAATTATTAAATCAATATTCTTTTCGAATTAAATTCTTTTCATTTTAATAAAATATTTTCCATCAAACTTTCAAATTATTTCTTTAATCACATTTTAATTAATTCAAAATCCCATTCACTTCATTAATAATTATTATTTTATTACTAATTAATAGTTTTTCGACAACGTGTTGTTACAGACTCCCTCCTTAAGAAAATTGCATCATCGCAATTCCTACTTAGGGGAAATCTATAACTAGCTAGGTAAACTCTACCTCATCTACACCATTGATTAATTTACATTCAAACATTCAATCAACACCTTTACAAAAATCACACTTCACAAATTAAATTAGTATGTCTTACCAAAACAAATCCTTTAGTGAATAACTTCTTATTATAAACTTTACCATCTTCAAAAGTAATCTTGTTACAAAAGCTTATTTCATAAAACATTTCTTTTTTATTTAAAAGAAGATTCATAAAATTTTGATTCTTTTCAACTTTTAAATTCTTATTTCCATATTTCCATTTCAAAATCTAGAATTTGAAAAACTTATGTACTAATAATATATGATGTACACAAAACAAAATAGGTTTTCATTTTCTTTTATAAAACATTTTATCATTTCAAACTTCATTTTTAATTTGAACATTTATTTTACTAAAATGATCATTTTCTAGAAACAATTACTCATAAATCACTTTTATAAGTCATCTCAATAATTTGTAACATTTATCAATAATTGTAACAACCCGCATTTTTGACCGTTCAAGTCGACAAAACATACACACATGCCGACTCAAACAATCCGAAATACGGATAGTTATTGGGGTAAATAAGAAAAGAAAGGAAAAGAAAGAACAAAAACAAACTCAGAATCTCGCAGCGGAAGGAACAAGATATAATAATAAAATAACAGTTCATGAAGCTGTTAAATAAATAAATTTGATTATTATTATACATCATAAATCAGAGTTACATACATATCAGAGATAATACAATAATGCAGCGGAAAAATAATATGGTAGTAGAATACAAATGATGTAATACCAAACTCCGTCTTCGTCCTCCAGAATAGATCTTCAACCTTATCTGAAATGCTAAGGCTGACCCGAGCGTAATGAAAAGGCAAAACACTCGAGTCAGGACTAAAATATCTCATGTAAGTCAAATCGAATAAGAAAATATGAGTGTGATGGCGTCAGAGATGTTTACGGGTTTTGACATCTCCTATCTAGTGTCAACGTGAGTGCAATAACTTAAGAGATGTTACGGGATTTTCCATCTCTCAAGGATCCGTTAAACTATCTACTATGTAGTACAATACGCTATTATAATATGTCTACATTAAAGTAAAAGTATTAAAATAGCGTTAAGCCATGGCCCATTCCACCCTTAACACAGTTTATATTCCCAAGAGAATATACAAGACCGTAGTTTCCCCAAAACCGGAAGTCACCAGAGGGCAATCCATATACTAAAGGTACAAATCAAAATCGTAGTGGTCGCGCATAAATGGAATACAAGTATGACAAGGCACATGAGGCAATACCCAAGGTAGTGATACTACCGTTCGCCTGATCTGGACTGGTGAGAACGCAACGCCACAGCGCCCGCAACACCGTGAGACAACACTCCCAAAATCAAGGGTGTGCACCAATCAATCACAAAGTAAAAGAATAGTTTACGAAGAAGTGTGTCCACTTGAGGTAGCTAATCCTCCATTGGCCCGGCACAGCTCCTGTTTTAGTCATTTCCAATTTGACACAAGTGTCAAGGCTATCCATTATCGTTCTCTTTCTTCAGTCAACACGTACATCATTCCAACCACTTCATTCTGGATCATCACTCCGCGTATAGTTATTAAAGTGGTTTTCGGTTTAGATAGAGAGTATATCCATAACCGATTCCGGTCTCTTTAATAACTTCGAAATTATTTCACCGATTGGTCGTTTATTTATTTCAAAACCAAATCAATTACAATCTCAATTAAAATTTATAAATCAACATTTCATTTGTCTTTCTAAATCAATTTCCACAATTTACGTTTCAAAACTTCCAAAATAAAATTTAAAAATCTTATAATTCAATTTCAATTTCAATTTAAACAATTCAAATATTGATTCAAGTTCGTATATAAGTTTCATTCCGAAATCATTTAAATTAATTTAATTCAACATTCAAATCAATTTAAATTCATTTATCGATTTAATTTAATATCCGTTAAGGTACTTTATCATTCAAAACAATTTCTATTAAATTTCAAATCCATTACACTACCTTTTTAAGTTCAACTTCATTAAATCAAAACTTACAATTTTGAATTAAATTAAATTCGTCAAATCAATTCTTCCAATTACATGTCTTACATTAATTCCAAAAATATCACATTTTCATTTCTTGTTAAAAAAAAATCAATTTCACTTATTTACTTTCTTAAATAATTTTCCAAAACTTAATTAATAAAGAAACTCAATTTCAATTATTTATGAAGTAAAAATTCACTTATTCAAAAGTTCAAAATTTTCTTATTAAAGAATTTCAATTCAATTTAATCATTAAATAATTTAACCTTATTTAATTATTAAATAATTCAATAGTTTCAATTTAGTCCAATTCACAAATTTCTTTGAATTTCAATTAAATTCCAAATTAATTAAATCTCAATTTTAAATAAATTTTCAATCCAAACTCAAACTTGAAATATCATTTCATAAAAATTTTCTTAGAAATATTCAGAGTTCGATTAAAAGTCCAATCTTTTAAAACAAATCAACTTTCAAAAATTTACGATGTATTTCAAAAAATTTCTTAAAAATCTAAACTTCGAATAATTAAACAATTTCATTTACCAAGTTTAAATTCCAACATCTTGAGCTTCAATTCAAAATAATTCAATTTCCATAAATTCGATTTTATTCTTAAAATCAATTCATTTAAATAATTTCAAAACAACTTTTAAAATCATTTAATTTAACCAAGCCGGTGTCCGTATAAAATTTTCTAACCTATGGCCAAGTGGATAATTATTTCAAATTTAATTTCAAGGATGGACATATATCATTTCAATCCAAATAGATGTCATAGGTATATCATTTCAACCTATTTCTTAATTTATTCGAAATGATTCGGTTTACAGTTTATATGCAATAAACAATATACATGATGATAGCATGATATATCAAAATAAATAAACAACCAATATCGACCAATAGCATCCATCACAACCAATCAACCATAAAGCCAATAACATTCACAACAACTTCATAATTATCAATATCAGGAAATTTGATCGCAATTAAAATTTAACTTTAAATTTGACTGTCAATTTAATTTTCAACGGTGAATTCAAATGACAATCTATATGACAATTAAATTTTTATCAAACAACGACAAATAAATCCATATCACTTCATAATTTCAAATTTAACTACCATAAAGATATTCAGTACGTTGTGAGCGTTATAAAACACTCACCTTTTGAATTTAAATTGAATTTAAACCCAAAAATTTGACAGTCTCCAAATCCATCCAAACCAGCGTCAAAGTGTCCAGAATTTCGATACGATCCTAACAAAAGAAACCTCGCCCAAATCCGAGTCCGTATGCAAAAGTTATGAAAATTTGAAGATTGGAAAATTCTGGTGCTGAGTCGACTTCGAGTTCCCGCCTCAAATACCCGATGCCTGCTTGGAGTTTTTTGCAAAATCGACCCGATGACCCGAGTAGTTTTCTTCCCGACTCAAAGTAGCTCCTGGGCTTTTCCTCCTGAAACCCCAAGCGCGACCCGAAGCGCGTAAATCTCGAATTTTTTTTTTTTTATATTTTGGAATTTGGGAATTAGGTTTTGTCTGCCATTGGAATGAGAAGCTAAGAATAAGATGAATTGTACGTACAGACAAATGAAGATTAGGGAGGCTAGGGTTTATAACCGTGTTTATATAGGTATGTTAGAGATAGAGTAGATAGACTGGATAGATGAACGTGCGGAACAAACTATGGCCCGAAAAGCCCGTTCTGACCCCGGAACGAAATTGGGTAAACTCATATATCAAAATAGGTGTTTTAAAATATTTTAAACGCAATGGAAAAGGTTTCAAGTCCAAATTCCATCGTATGAAGAAGTTATGCTAAAATCAAAATTTCAAATTGATTTTAATTGATTATAATTGCATTTATTTCAAGGCGTTTCGAGTCCGTACGATCAAACGACAAGTCCGATTGCTGCGAAAATTGAAACCTTACAATAATTCACTGTTACGGATCCGATGAAACTGGTTTCGTCGAAATCCGACACAGTTGTAAAAATGGCTACTTTTACTGTTTAATTTCAATATAAAATTCCCAATTTTAAATTATTAACTTTTAAATCAAATTTCAATTGTTCACAAATTTCATTTTTAATTTCATAGTAATTAACAATCTTTTACAATGCAATTTTCCATTATAAATCTAATATAAAAGATTATATTAGATTCAGCGTTCAATTATATTGTAATTCAAATTCAAGTTATTTAATTCCAATTGAATTCTTTTATTTCGATTTACACTTTCATTATTGCATCAACCATTTACTTATACATTATTATCAATAGTTTATAATTCATTTACTTTCATTTTCTTCAGCTATCATCTTATTTAAATTCATAGTAATATTAAATTACATTCATTTACGTTGATTTCCATATTATAACTTCAATATTAAATGTACATTTTATTTATTTCGTTGTTTACAATCAAATTCAATTCAATTCAATTTCTTGTTACATTCAAATTTAAATCTTTACTTACGTTCAATTACCAGTTAACATCTTTATCAAATTACAGTTTCAGTTATTATTTGATTTCAATCAACTGTAATATTAAGTTACATTTATTTATATTAGTTTCAATAACATAAACTTCCACTATTAAATCTATCGTTTTATTTATTCTTTGTTTACAATCATAACCAATTTGGTTTACAATCAAACTCAATTCATTACTTACATTCAATACAGGTTAACATCCATATTTAATTTACAAATAAGTTATTTCAGAATTCAGTTTTGCATTTTAACTTGTAATTCACATTTAACAACACAAAATTTTATTTCCTTCGGATTTTTATCCAAAATTTTTATTTTAATTCGTATTTTTAAAGTGTTAAAAATACAGGTCGTTACATTCTCCCCCACTTAAAACTTTTCATCCTCGAAAAGGAACGGAGAAGGGGAAACCATCATCTAGATATAATTCATTCAAAATATTCGACTTATTTGCAAAATTTAGTTATAGGATTTTTTTAAAATCTCAAAATTTTCTAACTCCCGGATTTTTGAAAAATTTCGGCAGCACCTCCTTTGCGCGGCTAGGACCGAAAATTTCACAGTGGTAATAATTGCATGATACACATCTCATTACAAGAATGAGGCATCCCAAAACATGGGAAACACAATAATATACCACAACATAAACTGTAATCCGAGAACATACCTTTTATTTAGCGTTTATTAGCATTTTAACTTACATTTTGCATTAAGCGCAGAAGCGAGCTCCACAAGCGAAGCGCAACCTCTTTGCTACCTACTAAAATGCTCAATAACCAAGTTAGAACCATGCATATAAAGATAGATCGATATACTTATCATAAACAACACACATATAACATGTTTAGCTTCAAAACTGAAATTCCAATTCCAGGACAGCAAACGAATCTCAATTTTTGGTCACCTAAACGATAAAATTTGACAATGGAATCTAAACAAAAGTTGTTTCATTCGTTTCAGGCTTTCCGGAATGTCCAAAATCATTGAATTCGGACCTTCTGTTCAAAAGTTACGACCGTTTTACTAACTAGGAACGCCTCAGCCTGGCAATGAATTGCGCAGGTCAGCGACATTTGGTCACGTTTTCGACCCTCTAAATGACAGCAAAACACAAAACACTTAAAGTAAAAGTTTTAACTTAAGTTCTTAGCTTTCCAGAAAGTGCTAGATCATCAAAATCCGATACACCAGTAAAAAGTTATGGCAAAAATACTAAGAGTATATGCTACTGATTTTGCTTCCCTTTTACACAGGCCAGCGAGAAGATTCAAATTTTTAACTAAGTAAATGAAGGAATTTCTCAAGACAGTCTAAACAAAAGTCGTGCTACAATTTCTACGCTTTCCGAAAAGTCTAATATCGTTGAATTTCGTCCATCCATTCAAAAGTTATGCTTATTTCCGTTTCAGCATATATTGGACAATTTTGGATTTTTTTTTCCAAAATTTTGCTTTTATTATTTCAAAGTACAAACCATCAAACTTCAAATTTCTAAAGATCAATCACAAACCCAAAGTCGTTTATTTTCTTATTTATCCATGAAATAAGTTTACATTCGATTTGTTTCCGATTTATTCAAGTTTGTTTCATTCATAATTTAAATTCAAGTCAATTTGCTTCAATTTAATTTGAATTCAATTATATTTAATTCCACTTTGCTTCAAATTTGAATTTAATTATTAAAAAAAAATTATTCCGTTTATTCAATTCCATTAACACTAATGAATTCTATTTAATCAATTATCATCCATCTAACAACCAATGCATATCAAACATTAACATCCATCCAAATCTATAATAAATCAATTATACATTTCCAAGTCAAAATTTTAATTTCATACACTTCCAAGTTTATTGACATTTAATTTTATTCAAATTTAATTAGTTTCCATTTACTAATTCTATATTTAATTAATTTTAAATTTAATTCATTTTAAAACTTAAATTTCCTTTATATTTACAACTATCAATAGATTTTCACATTTTATTATTCACTCTCACACTGGTATATTATTCCTCTACTTATCCTTATTAGCATTTTAAACTTTTTAAGTATTTGGTAAGTTTTTGTTATGCAAATAGAATGTAGTTAAACAACATACAACCTCTTTTCATTCAAAGTTGAATTTTCAATTAATTAATTCTTAAGTCATTACTTAAATTTCACTATAATTTAATTTCACATTTACATTCACATATAGTATTTCCATTTTAAATTAACATAATGGTGAATCACCATTATGTTAATTTAAATTCCAATTATTTACTAACAATTTTATTTATATTTGCAAACCATTAATTAAATGCATATTTCATTTTTCAAACCTATACTTGTATATTATCCAATTAACAATTCATATAACATTTTTGAACTTCTTAAATGATTTGGTAAGTTATATCTATGCTATAGAATGAAATTTAATACTATGCGAGTTTTACAGTTTCAATTTTATTTTAAATTCATAATTTCCTAATTCTAAGGATTTCTACTTCAATTGATATTTCACTTAGCTCTTAGGTTCATTTCTTATTTCGCAATTCAGAAGTTCCGTAATGATTCAAGTATTAATTCATTTCAACCATTAAAGAAAAAATCATTAATTATTAAAGAACTCAAGAATTCCAATCCCGGTTTCATTTCAAATCAAGTTTTGAAATAATATATACTTATATAATTTATATATCAAATCATACTATAGAGAATACAAAATAAAATTCAATTTTTTAATCAAAACAGGGTTTAGAAAAACTATTAAGTGATCTCCCCACTTGGACTCTCGAAAATAAACGTCGATGATGCGTGCACTCATCACCGAAATCATTCTCTAGTGTCAAGAGGGGAGTATAACACTTACTTCATTTGAAAATCCTTTGAAAACAATTTCTAATCGAATATACTATCATATAATACTTATATTATACATTTCGAATTTTTGTTAATAAATTTTCAAAACACCGGAATTTAAATTCTCCATCTTAATTTAAATTCATTTTTATTTTATTTTATTTACCATTTATATTCATTGTCAATCATATTTACAAGTTTCATTTCTTAAAATCATCCAATAGTCAATAGTTAGAAATATTGACTAATCAACAATAAACGATGATAATCTAATATTATCATCTCCTAACAACCAATACAATCAAAATTTATAAATTTCCAAGATAGTTCTTTTATATAAAAATATAGTCCAAAACAATATTATGTCAATCTGTCCTATTCGAGTGTTTAGAAATTCATATCGATGCCTTGGCGTCCCAAGTACCAACCAGAATTCATAAATACTCAACGGAACAATTTAACACAATATAAAATCATTTTTATATCAAAATTACAAATACGCTCTCTCATATACACTCGAACTCATTCATAAGGTTTAACCCTATTTCAATGAGTTATTCCCCACTAGAGCCAAGGTAATCTAAACCAAAGCTCTGATACCAACTGTAACAACCCGCATTTTGGATCGTTCAAGTCGACAAAACATACACACATGCCGACTCAAACAATCCGAAATACGGATAGTTATTGGGGTAAATAAGAAAAGAAAGGAAAAGAAAGAACAAAAACAAACTCAGAATCTCGCAGCGGAAGGAACAAGATATAATAATAAAATAACAGTTCATGAAGCTGTTAAATAAATAAATTTGATTATTATTATACATCATAAATCAGAGTTACATACATATCAGAGATAATACAATAATGCAGCGGAAAAATAATATGGTAGTAGAATACAAATGATGTAATACCAAACTCCGTCTTCGTCCACCAGAATAGATCTTCAACCTTATCTGAAATGCTCAGGCTGACCCGAGCGTAATGAAAAGGCAAAACACTCGAGTCAGGACTAAAATATCTCATGTAAGTCAAATCGAATAAGAAAATATGAGTGTGACGGCGTCAGAGATGTTTACGGGTTTTGACATCTCCTATCCAGTGTCAACGTGAGTGCAATAAGTTAAGAGATGTTATGGGATTTTCCATCTCTCAAGGATCCGTTAAACTATCTACTATGTAGTACAATACGCTATTATAATATGTCTACATTAAAGTAAAAGTATTAAAATAGCGTTAAGCCATGGCCCATTCCACCCTTAACACAGTTTATATTCCCAAGAGCATATACAAGACCGTAGTTTCCCCAAAACCGGAAGTCACCAGAGGGCAATCCATATACTAAAGGTACAAATCAAAATCGTAGTGGTCGCGCATAAATGGAATACAAGTATGACAAGGCACATGAGGCAATACCCAAGGTAGTGATACTACCGTTCGCCTGATCCGGACTGGTGAGAACGCAACGCCGCAGCGCCCGCAACACCGTGAGACAACACTCTCAAAATCAAGGGTGCGCACCAATCAATCACAAAGTAAAAGAATAGTTTACGAAGAAGTGTGTCCACTTGAGGTAGCTAATCCTCCATTGGCCCGGCACAGCTCCTGTTTTAATCATTTCCAATTTGACACAAGTGTCAAGGCTATCCATTATCGTTCTCTTTCTTCAGTCAACACGTACATCATTCCAACCACTTCATTCTGGATCATCACTCCGCGTATAGTTATTAAAGTGGTTTTCGGTTTAGATAGAGAGTATATCCATAACCGATTTCGGTCTCTTTAATAACTTCGAAATTATTTCACCGATTGGTCGTTTATTTATTTCAAAACCAAATCAATTACAATCTCAATTAAAATTTATAAATCAACATTTCATTTGTCTTTCTAAATCAATTTCCACAATTTACGTTTCAAAACTTCCAAATCAAAATTTCAAAATCTTATAATTCAATTTCAATTTCAATTTAAACAATTCAAATATTGATTCAAGTTCGTATATAAGTTTCATTCCGAAATCATTTAAATTAATTTAATTCAACATTCAAATCAATTTAAATTCATTTATCGATTTCATTTAATATCCGTTAAGGTACTTTATCATTCAAAACAATTTCTATTAAATTTCAAATCCATTACACTACCTTTTTAAGTTCAACTTCATTAAATCAAAACTTACAATTTTGAATTAAATTAAATTCGTCAAATCAATTCTTCCAATTACATGTCTTACATTAATTCCAAAAATATCACATTTTCATTTCTTGTTAAAAAAAATTCAATTTCACTTATTTACTTTCTTAAATAATTTTCCAAAACTTAATTAATAAAGAAACTCAATTTCAATTATTTATGAAGTAAAAATTCACTTATTCAAAAGTTCAAAATTTTCTTATTAAAGAATTTCAATTCAATTTAATCATTAAATAATTTAACCTTATTTAATTATTAAATAATTCAATAGTTTCAATTTAGTCCAATTCACAAATTTCTTTGAATTTCAATTAAATTCCAAATTAATTAAATCTCAATTTTAAATAAATTTTCAATTCCAAACTCAAACTTGAAATATCATTTCATAAAAATTTTCTTAGAAATATTCAGAGTTCGATTAAAAGTCCAATCTTTTAAAACAAATCAACTTTCGAAATTTACGATGTATTTCAAAAAATTTCTTAAAAATCTAAACTTCGAATAATTAAACAATTTCATTTACCAAGTTTAAATTCCAACATCTTGAGCTTCAATTCAAAATAATTCAATTTCCATAAATTCGATTTTATTCTTAAAATCAATTCATTTAAATAATTTCAAAACAACTTTTAAAATCATTTAATTTAACCAACCCGGTGTCCGTATAAAATTTTCTAACCTATGGCCAAGTGGATAATTATTTCAAATTTAATTTCAAGGATGGACATATATCATTTCAATCCAAATAGATGTCATAGGTATATCATTTCAACCTATTTCTTAATTTATTCGAAATGATTCGGTTTACAGTTTATATGCAACAAACAATATACATGATGATAGCATGATATATCAAAATAAATAAACAACCAATATCGACCAATAGCATCCATCACAACCAATCAACCATAAAGCCAATAACATTCACAACAACTTCATAATTATTAATATCAGGAAATTTGATCGCAATTAAAATTTAACTTTAAATTTGACTGTCAATTTAATTTTCAACGGTGAATTCAAATGACAATCTATATGACAATTAAATTTTTATCAAACAACGACAAATAAATCCATATCACTTCATAATTTCAAATTTAACTACCATAAAGATATTCAGTACGTTGTGAGCGTTATAAAACACTCACCTTTTGAATTTAAATTGAATTTAAACCCAAAAATTTGACAGTCTCCAAATCCATCCAAACCAGCGTCAAAGTGTCCGGGATTTCGATATGATCCTAACAAAAGAAACCTCGCCCAAATCCGAGTCCGTATGCAAAAGTTATGAAAATTTGAAGATTGGAAAATTCTGGTGCTGAGTCGACTTCGAGTTCCCGCCTCAAATACCCGATGTCTGCTTGGAGTTTTTTGCAAAATCGACCCGATGACCCGAGTAGTTTTCTTCCCGACTCGAAGTAGCTCCTGGGTTTTTCCTCCTGAAACCCCAAGCGCGACCCGAAGCGCGTAAATCTCGAATTTTTTTTTTGATTTTGCAATTTGGGAATTAGGTTTTGTCTGCCATTGGAATGAGAAGCTAAGAAGAAGATGAATTGTACGTACAGACAAATGAAGATTAGGGAGGCTAGGGTTTATAACTGTGTTTATATAGGTATGTTAGAGATAGAGTAGATAGACTGGATAGATGAACGTGCGGAACAAACTATGGCCCGAAAAGCCCGTTCTGACCCCGGAACGAAATTAGGTAAACTCATATATCAAAATAGGTGTTTTAAAATATTTTAAACGCAATGGAAAAGGTTTCAAGTCCAAATTCCATCGTATGAAGAAGTTATGCTAAAATCAAAATTTCAAATTGATTTTAATTGATTATAATTGCATTTATTTCAAGGCGTTTCGAGTCTGTACGATCAAACGACAAGTCCGATTGCTACGAAAATTGAAACCTTACAATAATTCACTGTTACGGATCCGATGAAACTAGTTTCGTTGAAATCCGAGACAGTTGTAAAAATGGCTATTTTTACTGTTTAATTTCAATATAAAATTCCCAATTTTAAATTATTAACTTTTAAATCAAATTTCAATTGTTCACAAATTTCATTTTTAATTTCATAGTAATTAACAATCTTTTACAATGCAATTTTCCATTATAAATCCAATATAAAAGATTATATTAGATTCAGCGTTCAATTATATTGTAATTCAAATTCAAGTTATTTAATTCCAATTGAATTCTTTTATTTCGATTTACACTTTCATTATTGCATCAACCATTTACTTATACATTATTATCAATAGTTTATAATTCATTTACTTTCATTTTCTTCAGCTATCATCTTATTTAAATTCACAGTAATATTAAATTACATTCATTTACGTTGATTTCCATATTATAATTTCAATATTAAATGTACATTTTATTTATTTCGCTGTTTACAATCAAATTCAATTCAATTCAATTTCTTGTTACATTCAAATTTAAATCTTTACTTACGTTCAATTACCAGTTAACATCTTTATCAAATTACAGTTTCGGTTATTATTTGATTTCAATCAACTGTAATATTAAGTTACATTTATTTATATTAGTTTCAATAACATAAACTTCCACTATTAAATCTACCGTTTTATTTATTCTTTGTCTATAATCATAACCAATTTGGTTTACAATCAAACTCAATTCATTACTTACATTCAATACAGGTTAACATCCATATTTAATTTACAAATAAGTTATTTCAGAATTCAGTTTTGCATTTTAACTTGTAATTCACATTTAACAACACAAAATTTTATTTCCTTCGGATTTTTATCCAAAATTTTTATTTTAATTCGTATTTTTAAAGTGTTAAAAATACAGGTCGTTACAATAATACATAATTCCTTTGAAAAATTATTCTAATCTCAAAGCATTTAATTCACAAAATTTTATTTTACTAGAATACTTTTTTTTATAAATAAAAGGAGAGTATTCAAATCAATAATTTATTCCAAATATAAATAAATAATAACATTATTCCAACTTTCTTTTTAATTCAAAACACATCAAATATAAGTTTTTATTTTTCACTATACATCAATACAACCATAATTTAACATCCATATAAGCTACTATAATCACATACAAACATTCAAAAGCACCATTTACATAATTATACCTACATACATACATACACCCACAAATATATATATATATGTATGTATGTATGTATGTATGTATGTATTAACTTTAAACTAGTTTATACAACTTATCAAAACTCTATATAATTCCTACTTCCCAAAATACGGCTCAAGGTATTTCTCTAAAATATAATAATATCTTATTCCAAAATCCATACAAATGATTTCCTCAAAATATTCTGCAATGATATGTCTTTCTGACACCTAAAGACGACACTTAATACATCCTCGGTATTCATGTGTCGATCATTTAAGTGCCCGAAAGACAGGTCATTTGGGGTGAAGAAAGAAAAGACACAACAATATTTTTACAAAACATTAAGTAATATATATACTATGAACAAGTCTTTACAAGAAGAAATCATCTTTATTATACACAACATCAGAGTACATTAACTTGTTATACATTAACATCAGAGTACATTAATCTTATAGAATTCAATTTTAACCTATTAAATAGCGAAAGAATATAAGATACGTGAATACGTCTTGGAGAATCCAGCTCGTCTCCTGAAAGCTCCAAAGGATCCAGCTAAATCTTGAAAATATGCTCGGGCTGACCCAAGCATTATAAGAGAAATATTGACCGGATGTAAACCAGCGTGAGAAACTCAAATCCCAAAGAATTTTATTTATTTAACTTGTAAAACCATTTAAAATCAAAAGTATCTCATAAGACCACACCACGCATAAACACGGATGGGTTTCTACCTTACGATAATCAATCTATTTTATATAAAATATAGTGACATTATAATAATGTCTAGGATACAAATACATATTAATCATAGCCAAAATTGTTACATTAATTAAATTATAGCATAATAGATATACAATCAAGTCTGAAGGCTCATATTGGAAAATGGATTCTAACCATGACAAGGTAAAGGACTACCTTTCGATGGTACACCACTAGAAAATTTACCTGAGGGCCACACATGAACCCCCTACGAGGAACGAGTCGGCCTGCCCCTTTAAAATGACAAGTCGAATTACCTCATCCCTTGACACCGAGGCTGCAAACATTACCCCTCCATGCCTGCTCGCAAAACAACTCTATGGGCAAAACCTAGAATGGGATGCCTACTCGCAAAACAACTCTATGAGCATCCCCTATTTTAGCCATTCCCGGGTATGAGGCTCGAGGCTACGCTTTTACCTTTTTATATAGCAAACCATCTTGGAATGCTAACACTAACCTCTAGCCAGAAATGCAATGCCAGCATTTATCCATACAAGTTCGTTCTAGGTCTGAACGAATCTGAAGGCACTACCTCTACTACATCTATTTTGGAATCACCCTTAGGACCAGTAATGCAAATGACTCGTTTTCATTACTTATTGAATCGATAATAAGCCACACATGTCTAACTCAAATTGCACGAATAAGCGGATCATTAAGGGTAGAAAGAAAAATAAAGATAGAACAGAATCCCACACGAATGGAATAACATATATTACTTCAATAAATAATCTTTACAGCAGAAAATTTTGAATACAATATCAGAGTCTTACCTAAATTCAGCTTGGACAGTTATAAACCCCTGTCCTTACAATTGTTGAAAACAACAAAACAAATGCAATTAATGTAGTGGATAATAGAATACATCCATACAATGATGAAGATCTCCAGCTCTCCTCTAGAAACTCCAAGCATCTTCAACTAAACCTGAAACTACTCGGATCTGACTCGAGTATTAAAAATACCCGGATCAGGCTTGATAAACCAGCGTGAGATACTCGAAATTTTAAATGTATAGATTATGACGATGTTATCAAAACCTTTGAAAAGAAGGATATCTCATAAGACCACGCCCACACATAAATACGGACGAGTTTTTACCTTATGATAACCAAAACACTTTTATTACCAAACTAATTTGATATTATTTTTAATGACATTCTTTAGAAATTTTTTTTGCAAATAAACTTATTCAAGTAAGGGATCAATACCTGGACTAAGTCTAAGGGAATATATCCGGACTGGGTCAACGGAATATACCAAACAGAATATATCATACCAAAAGGGGTAGCTGAAATGTTTGCAAAGCATTACAACTATTTTGGGACTACAATCAAAACCGTAAATCTCGTATTGGAATTGGATTTCCAACATGGTAGGGAACTAGTGGCCTTTTCTTTTCCAATGTGTAACATATAGTTTCCGAATGGCTTTACACGATCTCCGTCAGCCACCGAACTACGCTGTTACACTCTCTGAACTGTGCATAACACATAGTTTCCGCATGGCTTTACACGATCTCCATCAGCCTCCGAACTATGCCGTCATACTATTAGGAAACAGAGAATTCTCTTCACTTCCGGTAGCCCGAATTGTGTCTTAAAGACCACATAGCATCCCATATAATTACCGAGTTGTGAGGCTAGAGGCTACGCTCAATTTCTTCAAAGCAATGCTTTAGATCATAACAAGTTCCACTTTGAATGACACACTGCCATTCCTTTGATCACTATTTGACTCCTACAAGCATACAACCTCTGAGCTCGTATGTCTCAGAGAAGGGAGTTAAGCTAAGAGAAGTTGCCTTCTCCGCCACCAAGCAGATGTACATTTGTAAAAGTCAAATGTTGTGTCTTAGAAATGCAATGTCATACATTCGTCCATACTAGTTCGCTCTGGGATTGAACAAAACCGAAGGCACTTCTCCTACCACATCCTTTTTGGGAATCACCCATAGGATCAGTAGCGATTAGTCCTTGTAATCCGAAGATTTCAAAACACGATAGGACCACTGCTATAAATATCTCCATATTGGGAGCTACCCAGAGAATGTCAACAAGCAGTCCTTCCGCAAATGAAGATCTCCGGTCTTCAATACAAGATATCAGAATGCAGATGCCACTGCCAAATAAAATATGGGGTAAACCCCTGGGACTCGTGACAGCAATCCCTACATTCCGAAGATCCCCGGTCTTCAATAATCATCATCTTCAACACGTCTTCATTTCCGAACGTATACATTGGTTCGAAGTGGTTTTCGGATAGGAATCACCCAAATCCGACCGCGATTCCTTCGAAGCCAATTATCGATTAAAATTGTTAAGTTCATATGTGATTATCAATCATCAATCAATTACTTTATCTTTCTGTTTAATCGAATATCTTTCTTAGATATATTCTTTTCAATTTATTCCATTTTCTTTTTAAGAGTATATGGAATCATTAAGCCTCATAAATCATTTGGTTTATTAAAACCTTTCTTAAATCCTAGAATAATTTCAAATCACTTTCTCTTTTACTCAGGAAAACCTTTCCAAATCATTCATTAAATCTTAATCAAAGTTTTCTTTCTTAACTTCAAATCATATTCGTGCAATCGAAGATTTTCATAACAGAGCACTACTGCCACCTTAGATATGGTAAATTTCAACTCGAGGGACTAATGGCAAGTAGTCCTACATCATGAAGATCTTCATCATCAATGATCATTGTCTTCAATATATTTTATTTCTAAAATTAGTTTGAAGGGATTTTCGAATAGGAATCACCCAAATCTGATCCTAGTTTTTTAGATAGGAATCACCCAAATCTGATCCTAGTTTTTCAGATAGGAATCACCCAAATTCGATCCCGGTTCCTTCGTACTAATCATTGATAAAAATATGTTAAGTTCATATGGGATTTCGAAAATTAGTTTGAAGTGATTTTTGGATAGGAACCACCCAAATCCGATCCCGGTTCCTTCGTACTAATCATTGATAAAAAGATGTTAAGTTTATATAGGGTTTCGAAAATTAGTTTGAAGTGATTTTCGGATAGGAATCACCCAAATCCGATCCCAATTCCTTCGTACTAATCATCGATAAAAAGATGTTAAGTGGTTAATTAATATTCTAATTTTTTTTTCTTTTTATCTTGGAAAAACTTAAACATGATCTTTTAGAGCATCCGGGCTTTCCTTTCGATCTGTTCCACCCCTCGTCTAAAAGATAAAATGAAAGCCAGGTAAGTTCATGGCATTGGTTGCTCCATTCCTAACCTTAGTTATACACCTTGTTTTACCGTTTAAATATCACAGTCGAGACAAATTTAATAGTTGTTTCCGCATACTCAGTTTGTTATTACATTCAAGGAAATGATTTCTATTATATTGTTTAAGTGTTATAAACAATTTCTAGTAAGCCATTTATTTAAACTCTTTCTAAAAGAATTATAAAATTTTCCAATTTATCTTTAAAACACTTAATTATTTATTTAAAAACGTTTATAAACGATTCTAGAAAAAATCGTTAAGTTTAAATTTTTATTTCAAAAGTTAGAGAAACTACAGCAGAAAAGTGCTACGGAAAGTGCTTAAAGAGCTATTTTGAACTAAACAACATTTTCATTTAATAAACATCCATTTTTGGAACTTAAATCTCTTTTAAACCATTTTAATAGATTTATAAAATTTATTTCATATTTTTAAAACATTTAAAAATATCATTTTAAAAGAAATCCCTTTTTGGATTTCGAACTACAAAACCGCGATGTTTTTAGAAAATTGTTTTGGACATATTTCAAAATATACTTAATGAAATCTTGATTTTCTTTCTTCGTTGGAAAACTATTATCATTGTGAACCAAAGAATTTTTATTTCAAAGAAATCCGACTTATAAATCATTCTCTACGTTAATTTGAAGTTACAGGTCAAAATTTATGAACTACCGCTACGCGACGAGCTCGATTTTGACCAATTTTGTGAATTGCTTCGGAACTTGTCTGAAACACTTCAAATTTGTTTTAAATCATATTTAAACTATATTAACTTATTTAAAACAATATTTTCATCATTTCAAACTCATTTTTCATTTCATTTCATATTATAATATTATATAATTATAATATCATTTTCAATCATTTTAGATATTTTGAAATCATTAAGAGGCTAAATAATTTCTATACGCATATTTATATGGATTTAATCTCCATTGAATTAACTATACTTACTAACCATTTCTCTTTATCATTTATCAAACCAAGTTATCATCCATATCACAAACATATAATCAACCATACTACCAACCAAGTTATCATTCATTAAATCATCCAACATATACCAAACTTTTTATGTAATTAACTTGAAATATTTTTAGAAATTAGTAACTTTAAATAAGAGTACTCACCTTGTAACAACCCGCATATTTAACGATTTTATACTTAAATATTTTATTTAAATATTTTATCGTTAATCGGATTTTAGTCCGAAAAGCTACTTTTTGCATACGGTCAAACTAGGACTCGAGACCACCCCCATTGAGTTCAAAATGACGTTTGCGATCTTTTTGAGTATAAACTTCGATATGTTTGGAGTTAGTTGAATTTTGTCACTTTTTCGCTTAGGGCTTTGGTTTGGGCTGAACCATTACTAACTCAGTTCCAACCCATCTCCTCTTCATCACTTCCTTCTTCATAATCCTAGCAGCAAGCTTCATCAAAAATAGTGGAGGGAATGGGAAATTAAAATTCCAAGCTCAAGTTCATTTGCATATTCAACATCTAACTCCAAATCCAAAGAGAAGACATTGATTCAAGCTTGGGATTGTTCTCACTTTGCTTTCAAGCTCGGTTTCCATCAATTTCCGTGAAAAGGTGAGATTTTTATCTCACATTCTTGTCTATAATTATCTATGATTGTTAGGAACGAATTCCTATCACTTGTGCACAAGCAATTGCTTTTGGTTTGGATTGAATTGGTGGAAAATCCCAGTTTTTCGTATTTTTGGCAATTCTGGCATTAAGTCGTTCGGCTTTGAGAAGTCACGCCTGCATTTAGGTCGCGCCATGCTTAGGTCGCGCCGTTGATAAGTCGTTCGCCATTAGGTCGCTCGGCCATAGCTCGCAACCCTAGGGGTCGCTCCGTGCTTGAGTCATTTGCCCCTGATTTGGTCGCACCACTGCTAGGTCGCGTGCATGTTAGGTCGCTCGTCAAAGTTCGTTCCACCTTAAGTCGCTCGACCTGTTTTTCCCTTAGTCGCTTGCCACTTAGGTCGCGTGCCTAGCTCTTCCCTTAGGTCGCGTGGCCTCACCCCCTTAAACTGCTATCACGATAGGTCGCCGGACCTAGCTCGCAAGCAAGTAGGTCGCTCATCACTGCTTAGATCGTTTGACCTTATTTCTTTTAGGTCGCTCGACCTTACCACCTTAGGTCGTTCACCCACTAAGTCGCAACCACTAGGTCGCTCGACCCTGTTGCCATTTTAGGTCGCAACCATTAGGTCGCTCGGCCTCTACTTTTAGGTCGTTCGGCCTGTCTCCAAGTTAGGTCGTTCGACTCTTTCCTTAGCTCGACCATGTTAGGTCGCATCCCCCTGTTGCTTAGCTCGACCCGAGTTAGGTCGTTCACCCCTTTAGCTCGTGGCACCGTGTTGGTCGCGCCATCTTATGTCGCGCCTTCTTCCTGTGTCGAATTTTAGTTATGTCGCAGGGGAACTTACACTTTGATGCATTTTGAACTGATTTCCTTGGATTTCATTCACGTCTTCGAATGTGAAGTTTTGTGACTGATTGTTTCTACAATCGTCTTGTGATTCGTCCTTTTAAAAATGTGAAGGTTTCAATACTATTAGTAAATATCAAAACTCTTTCATTAAAGCGATTTCAACACTATTTTATTACAAAGCTCTTTTCCTAAACCGTTTTCCAATCTATTAGTATATACAAGCCTTTACTTCAATCGGATGAGAAATCTAATTAAACGGCTTAGCAAAACAGGTGGTATGAAACGCTTGCGTTTACTTCGTCGGTTAATTCTTGGACTTGTTCGACTGAACCTTTTGTGACAATTTCCTAGTGAAGATCTACAGTTTGTTCGTAAATATTTAAGTTAAGCTAGTGGTTATGGGACATGAAGCTAAACTCATATATTTACTGGCTTAGTGTAATTGACACTTCTTGATGATCATGACGATCATTTTTGTGATTTAGACTAGCGATTGAGCGATGTCTCTTTGTCTGCGAGGGAGACTAGACCCCGTTTGTGTGATGTTTCTACTCACATATGTGGGGTAGCGCCCCATGGTCTTCGGGCCATTTTAGTGGAGTTTTGACTCATGGTCTTCGGGTCGTTCTAGTGAAAATGGTTAGCAACCATGGAATAGCTTTCCGTCTTGTGATACACGTGTTGGTGAGTTTTCATGCTCCCGTCTTGTGATAGGCCTCTTTTCCTTTTTCTTGTGATTTCTGGATTTTGTGTGTTGATTTCTGGAATTTGTGCTTCACCAATTTTCGTGATTTTCATTGATATGTTTTATCAATTTTTGTGCATTGGTGAATTCGGGTGTCATTACCATTTTGTGGATTTGGATCTTTGAGAAGGTTCTTGTGATATTGATTAATCTCTTGTTGATTATCATTTACATACTTATAGTAGTATGCCATTATGGTTATTTTACGTTTATGCCATATCTCTTATTCTATATTATGTTATCTGATATTTATAGCTAGACTGACCCGTTTATTATTTTCTTATGAAATAATACTCGGGTCAGACCGAGATGTTACAGGTGCTTCTGCTTGACTTCTCCCCAGGGATTTACTACTCTGACTTTTGGCTAGCCTCTTAGATTAGTAGTTTATGTTGTATACATTGGAGATATAGACTCCGTGATGTATACTTATTCTTTTGTATTATCGTGGACCTTTCAGACCACTGCTCTGTTGTACACTTTCATGTGTTATATATTCATATCTTTTTTCGCCTTTGTGATATGGATGTCTGTGACTGGTTGGTGTTATGTTTATTTCTATATTTGTTTCCGAAGATTATATATAGCCACTGTGTGATAGCTTTGAGTTTGTATCAGCATGTTGGATTTCCTCCTTAAATGAAATGCATGCTATATCATCTGACATATCGGTGCTCGCACAAAGAAGTTACATGGATGGTCGCTCCTCAACAGCCTTATTCTCCGTGCTAATTGACAGCACTACACCGTAGTGTTCTTGGTTAGCATGGGTATAGAGGTGGGGCTTCACACACCTTTTACGTAACCAATTATTCCTACCAACATTCATGTGCAACAACGCTTCACTAAATCATCTTAACTTCACCAAACCAAACTCTTCCACCATGCTTCAAAGTGCTCGGTCACTACCTCCCAACATCCATAAGGTTCGGCCACAATATGTTCTCCACCATCCTCAATTATTCTTCAACTTTTTAGATTCTAAATCATGTTTTGGTGATATTCTAAGGCCTTTGGCAAAGTTTGGTGGAGTTTTGACTTTGTTTGATATGGTTTTGAAAACTTTAGTAAGGAAATAATAGAGAAGAAGCCATTAAATCTCTAAGGAAGAAGAATAAGAGAAGAGAATGGTTTGTGTGAGAATTGAAGAGGTATGCATGCTATTTTATACTTGAGTTTGGAAGGGCAAATGACTAAAATACCCTTCTTCTACTTTTTGACTTTTGCTTAGCATGATAAGAAGTGCATTTATAGTGAAAGATGTTATGATTTGATTCATGTAATGATGATTGCCTCATTTTCTTAATTTACAAAATGTTTAAATATTAATTTGCTTAGTTTCCATGCATGAAGAGACTTGCATTAATGGTGAGAAGATAGGTTTAGTCCTTTATGTAATGATTTGGTTACTTTTCCATAACTTAGAAAACACTTAAACCACATTTTTCTTCTTTTCCATAATTGATGAGACTTGGCATTAATGAGAGGAGATGTGTTAGGATTTTCTAGAATGATTATGCTTAGTAATTTAATTTTAAATTATAAATTGTCAATTCATGTTATTTTTTGAATTATTTGTTAAATTTGACTTTTCAAAATGAATTAGCATTTACATGAAAATATAAAGTGTGCATAGTTTGTTAATATGCATTTATTTGGTTGATAAAGTGATTATGTTGTCAAAATGTTGCGACAACTTTTTTTGGTTGAAAATAGTGTTTTTATCGACATGTTTTACGGTCAAAATTTGACGTTTTTGTTAAACCATTCATTTATGTAAACCAACTTAGAAAATGAACTTCCTACTACCTATAATAATTTAAAACAAGTCTATTTTGGTTAAAAACCCATATTATTAGTGTTAATATCAATTTATTAAAATACGACATTGCATTGACAAAATGTGACAAAGTTAGAGCATTTTTGTAAAACGATTATAAATATATTTTCCAAACCTTTATTATACTTTTATTATCATTATTAAGTGATTTTGATATAGTATGACCTTTCAAATAAATATTTAAAACTATTTATTTAAGAATTTATTTATCTTAACAAAACCCAACTTTTGTCGATTCTGTAATAAAAACTCAAAAAACTAAATTTCCTGAATCAAATCTTTAAAATTGATTTTACCATTCTTATTTATCGTATATAAGAATGTTTATTTGGTTTTGAAAATCTTTATATTTTAAAATAATTAAAATACCTTATTTTTCAAAGTGGCGAAATTACGTGTCGTTACAAGTAACAAGTAGCCCTTGCACTTCAAAAGCTTCTTCTTCAGTCATCTTCAAGATATCTTCAATGTGAAACGCTTGAGTTGGATCGAATTTGTTTTCAGATAATTTATACTTATCTGATCCCGATCTCTTTGAAACAGCATTCAATAATTCCAGTGAATCCAACCACGGTTCATTTGGAAATAATCATACAATACATAGGAGCAGGGATTGTCCCCTAAACATTTAAATGGACGGATCTCCCTATCATTTGTCCTAGAAGAACAAAACGAGATTTATACGCACAGTACAACATCATCGAAGATGACTCTGCCATATAACTCACATATTTCTCCTCGATATTTCCAGAGTTATATTTTGGTCCAGATTTGATAGTCGTTTATTTAACTATCAAATAAACAAACAAGCAACAATTTAGGGATTTAACTACCCATAACAACCACTAAGCCTTAAAATAAATCTTTCATTTATTTAAATCTCTTTCTAAAATATTTATCAAATTATTCATATACTTATCTCACTAGCATAAGTATATTCTCAAAACATTCTAAAAGGTTTCTTATTTCAAAATCATATTAAAATAGATCAAAGCAAGTGCTATTTAAAATAGAGATAAGGATAACCCCAAACACCATTTCCTTCGTGTTAAGTGTAGAACAAATGTCTATACCACTAGAATTAAGAAGGTTAGTTAAAGGAAATTCAAATCTCAAATTATTTTATAATTTACTTCGATAAATCCTTTAAATAAATCTCTTTCATTTATGAAATCTCCTTTACTTATATTCCAAATCCATTATAAACTCTAAGTTAATCTACAAAACTCTTTTATAAATATCAAAACCATATATATAACTCTTTATAAATCTCCAAAATCATTTATAAAACTTCTAATAAATATTCCTTACTTAAATCAAAACTCCTTAAATAAATCTCATTTAATAAAGTTATATTTTATAAATAAAACGATTATTTAAAACACCTTTAAACAACCATTTATGTTTAAAAATATACATCATTTAATTTTCTTTAAACAATATTAATAAAACAATGATTTTAAATAATCATTCAAAAAGTATTCAATTAACTTCAAAAATACCTTTAACAAAATCATTACTTAAATTGAAACCATTATCAAAAGGATAAAATGAAAATTTTGATTTCACAAAACCAAAAAGAGGCTTAGTGACCATAATGGTTCTTATTTAATTGAGTTTAACTTATCTAAGTTATAACATGGGTGTTTACATAACAAGCAGATATGTAAAAGGGAATCAGCCAATAACAACCAATTAACATGTAAGTAAGTGTCCAAGTTACCAAAATAGCAAAACTAGGTTTTATTTCTGCTTAAATAATTGTCATTATAATCTACTTGGGAAATTATGGCAGAGCTGTGGTTTATTCTGCCAAACAAATGTCCAATAAAATTTAATTAGCAGGACAGTAATTTATCTTGCTAAACATATGTCATTGGGTTTAATATTCAATTAGGGTTACTTAAGGGTGATCAGTAAAGAAATCTCTTGGATTTAAAATATTCTTTTAAATGAAAGTACTTTTAAAAACAAAAACAATCTTAAGAAATAAAGTTGTTTAAAAGTTTTATACTTTTGTTCAATAATTAAATAAAATTAACCCTTTAATTTTTAATTTAAACAATGATTAACTATTAAATAAATAATTAAATAACAATTATTCTTTAAATAAATAATTAATAATAGTTAACCTATAAATAAATAATTAAACCATAATTAATCTTTAGTTAATTATTAATAAATATTTAAACTTTTAAAAAATAATTAAATATTATTAAATCTTAATTAATTAATTAAATAATCCAAACTTAGACAATAAATTAAACCTTTATTTAAAAAATTAAATCATAATTAAGTTTTAATTAAATCTTAACTTAAATTTAACTTGATTAATGCTTTATTAAAAATTTAACCCTTTTAAAATAAACCAATAAGTAATGCTTAAAATTTATTAAATAATAATTAATCCTTAAATAATAAATAGATAATAGTTAACCTTTTATTAGTTATTAATTAATAATTAACTTCCTTGATTAACACTTAAGTGCTAATTACCGTGCTAATTAATGATTAAGTACTAATTACATTAATTAAATAAATTAATAAAATAATCATCAAATAAATAAATAAATATTTATAATTACTCAAAATATGTTTTGAAAACTCTTTTCCCTGCACTTATTCGCTATACGACCGGTGGTTTTCAAAACTTGAACCTTCGTTTTGATTAGCTTCAAAATTCTTGTTTTTATACTTTAACTTACTTTATAAACTAAGAAAAAGTTTTAAAAAAACAAATTAAAGATTTTGAAACTAAATGAAAACATTTCTAAAAGTAAGTAAGGAAAACAAAAGTTTTTGAAAATCAAAGGATTTCGATGTTGCAACTACGATTCCAAATACTAAATTTTCATTTTACATATAACCTCATGCCAAGTGTTAACTTTTAGCATATACAACACAAACACAATACATATACAAGTCATGGTTTGCATAACCAAGCAAAGAACATAACTTTCCATCCATACACACATTTCAAACTTTGATCTCTAAGTCGAACCAAACATCACTTCAAACATATATGTAAACTTTTAATCAACATCAATATATAAACCATCAACAATGATTTCATTGTCAAAGTAAGCATCATATTTAAAGTTTTTAAAACTATAAATTAAAAAATTAGTTTTCTCACCTAAAGCTAACCAAAATAACCCGAACTTCCCTTCGACTTTTGATCAACCCAAATTCTAGCTTCCACTTTAGCAAAAAGGAGATTTTTGAAGGCCATAAGGCCCATATGGGTTCGGCATGCAAGCATAGGGCTCCGCCATGGTCTTAAGGAAGTGGTAGGGCCTTGTTCTTGGAAGGAGAAGGTGTGTAGAAAAGAAGAGGAGGGTTTTAAGTGGTTTAAAAGTAAAAAGAGAGGATTTTTTAAAAAACTTTAGAAATACATTTAGAAGCCATTAAAGAGGTTTCAAAACTTAGAAAGGTGATCGAGGAAATGTTTCAAAGTTGGAATGAAATGAGAATAAAAAAATGAAAAAGCTTTTATATAAAATACCATAAGCTAAATTACCAAGACACGCTTAATATACTACCCTCCTCTCATTATGTGCCATTCACCTTGATTTGTCCCCTTTCCCTCAAAATACACGAAATTCCATGCCTCCCTCTTACCAACATGATTTAATGCATGTGTACTTAGTGTATAGACATATTTCCTAAGGCACCTTCTTATTTTATTTCATTTTAAACTTTTAATTACATGTCACATCATCATTATATACATACTTAGGTAAATGCATATATGTTTATATAAACTAAAATCCTAACTTATTGAAAATGCATGTCTATATTTATATAAAAGAGTTTACAATATTTTCGATAACTTTTAGCCCACGAGAAGTCGAAAATTCGGAAAACGAATTCCGGTCACATTTTCAATTTTTCTTCGAACTAAATATTTTTGTAAACATAATTTGAAAAATATTTCACCATCATTATTTATTACTTAAAAGATTTTTATTTTAATTATAAAACCTATTATTTGAATATTTAAAATTAATTAAATATTCGCAAGTCAAGGCGGTAAAATTCTGGGTCATTACATTATTCCCCTCTTAAAAGAATTTCGTCCTCGAAATTTTACCATAACCTAACCCAAAACACAAAACAACTAGTAATATATAACACTATACATCAATTTGTATGATAAACATAGATCATTCTTATACAGATCTGATTTGATCGCTCCTCGAATACATAGCTTTTCTTCCGAACTAGTTTCGCTCACCCGACTTCCTAGTGCGGACTCTGATCGGGCTTCTTAATTAGAAACCATCCATTCCCCTTACATAGCCATATACTATGATAGGAAACTTTTGTTTCATATTAAGAACCCTTACCAAGTGTTCGCCATCGGAAATCAAGTGATAAATCCTTATTCGAAATGGTGTGAAACACCTCAACTCTTGTACTCGAATCTTGGGTCGAGAATTATATATGAAAGGGAGATGATCTATGTACAACCTATATACTCATCTAAAGGTTCTTATCTACCCAATTACTTTCTACCATCCCAAAAGATTTTCGAGAACATTTTGAAAAAATTTCAACTTATATTCAACATTTTAAATTATACAGCTTATTTATGAAATCTTTTCATAAAATCAATTTAATTTGTTAACTTATTTAGATGTAGGCCCAAAATAATTTGGGTCTCAAAACTGAGTCGACCAATACAATTTTTTTACCCATTTGGTCTTGTAAGCAGCTAATAAAAGTAGGATGCCCAATAACGTCAAATAATATTTAACCTACTATGTGCTAAAACCCAAAAGACATTGTTTATTAAAACCAATTTTATTGAACCTTAACTTAAAATAATTAAGTCCTAATTATTTTTGAAAACTCCGGAGCCAAATACCTAGTTTCTTTTTCAAAATTTTTTTGAAATGATACTTTATATTTATTCCTAAGAAAACATACATATAGCCCGAGTAGCTCCAAAATAATGTCAAGGAACTGGGCACTACCAAATAGTATCATATATCCTTTTACCAAGAAGGGTAATACTCAAGAGAAGTGTTTACCATCCGAACACATCTCCTGCACATTTTTAGTTATTTTCGAGCTACTCGAACTAGTTAAGCATAGAAATACTTTTTTTTTCCAAATCCCCTTTTAGAAACAATACTATGTGTATATTTTAGCTAAATTGTTTTTAACAAAATATTTATCATACACTTGCTTTGAAGTCATTCGAATTTGAACTTGTTTTGATCGTACAATGAAAAAGAGAATAATTTACTAAGTGCACTCCACCGTTCGCCTAAGCAAACATATGATCGTCACTTAGAAGATCATTCTGATCATCACAAAACAAGTTGGGACTCATTCCCCAAACCAAACCAAAGAATCACACCCTTTCTTTAAAATTTTCTTTTCCCATAAATCATTCGAAATGATAATATAAATTTTTTCCTTTTGTAAATCAAATCAAACTCTATTTTATCAAAACAATTCTACAGCAAAAATCCTAATGGTAGCAATTCCCCACTTAGAACTCGAAAATGAACACTGATAACGCTGCAGTCATCATCAGAATTATTTTCTAGCGATCGAAGTGAGTTCAATGCTTTATATCTCCTAGAAAATCCTTAGAAATATTTTTATCCTGAAAATATTTTCAAACAACACTATTATTATCTTCTAAACCTTGAAAATCATTTTCTAAAATCACCTGTATTTAAATTCTCAAAAATCCTTTCAATTTAAACACATTCTACAAACCAAATTCAAAAAAAAATCAACTTATACAATAAATTTCTTTATTATAGAATTTCCCTTTTAACAGTTTAATTTGTTAAACTTACATTATTTAAAGAATGCCTTATAGTCAAATCGTGAACTGAATTCATAAGGAGTTCATATCAACATTTATTTTAAATTAATCAATAAATTCTCATAAACTAACTAAGCCTACGCAAGCAAACAAATGATGATAAATAAATTGCAACAGTTCCTATCAACAATCCCAACCGAAAACTCTATTTATAATTTGAAAAATATACCTATATATATATAATATAATCCTATGTAAAATTATTTCATTTACCAATTTTAAAACAATATCGTTTCGGTCAGCCTTGTTCAAGTGTTTAGAGATCCCTACCAATAATGTTTTCAACTGGTATTGATCGGAACCCATAAGCCACTCAGCAAATCAATTAATACAATATAAAACTATAACGACCCGCCACTCCGTACAATTCGAGCTGACAATAAACCACACATGTCCAACCCAAAGTGAACAGAAAGATTGATGTTATGGGAAAGAAGAAGAAAAAAGAAAAGAAGAGAAGAAGAAGAGGAAAGAAATTAAAACAACATAGAGTCTCTATCAATGATCTTTACAAAGAGAAACTATTATATACATACGTTCATGAGAGTAAAACAACACTCCCAATCATCAGCTTGGACAGTTCTAACAACCTGTCCTCACAAATGCTGATGATTTCAACAACAAAGCAGCGGGTCAAAGATATATACGTGAATACGACCTGGGGACCTCCAACCCGTATCCTGAGCTCCAATGCATCCAAAGGAATCTGTAAACATGCTTGTCTGACCTGAGCATTATAATAAAATAACACCCGAGCCGGTTTGGAAAACCAGCGTGATAAAACACACCCAACTGGATTTTTATCTAAGTTATAGAAAACTCTTCGAAAATCAAAAGTATCTCCTAAGACCATGCCGCACATAAACATGGACGAGTTTTTATCTTATGATAACCAAAACCATTTCATATGAAATTCTCTAATATTATAATAGTGTCTAGATACAAATACTTATTAATCATAGCCGAAATTGTTACATTAATTAAATTCCAGCATAATAGGTATACAACTAAAACGGTAATGGCTCGTATTGGAGAATGGATTCCATATAATGACTGGGCTACTAGGGTACCACCCTTCACGGTGCATCTTTAGACAAAATAACACCAAGGTTGAACCTATTGACCCCTGCCAATAGAGAACTGGCCTACCCTTCACTGGTAAACTCAACCCCGGTTCTTTATTAAATAAACAGTCAAAGATAAGATCGGAGATCACCTCCTAACCATTAATGGACGGATTTCCTTATCACTGTCCTAGGAGAACGAAACAAGATTTATACGCACAGTACAACATCATCGGAGATGACTGAACCATATAACTCACGTGTTTTCCCTAGATATTTCCAAAGTTACGTTTTGGGTCCAATCTCGATAGTCGGTTATTTAACTATCCAATAACAAACATTAAATCAGGAATTTAATTCCATAGGAAAAACCAACATTGGTTAAGCACCAGGCAACACAAGGCCTTTTTAACAAATCCTTCCATTAACTCTAATCACTTTGTAAATATTTGTACCAAAATACTTTTACAAAGATTCAGTCACAAACCCTTATATTTTCAACACTTGAAAAATATCATATACTTATCTCACCGGTATAAGTATATTCACCAACATTTAGGAAGATTCCCATTTTATTAAATTCTAAAATCATTCATAACTCCATTATAAATCCATAAAACCATTTATAAAACTCCTTTTAAAAATCTATAAACCTACTTCAAAATTCTTTTATCAATATCTAAAACCATTTATAAAACACTTTTATCTTTTAACCAATCTTCCTTTACATTTCCCAAAACATGTTGTAAGATTCCTCTTATACCCCACATCTGTTTATAAATCACTATTTGTAAATCTCAAAATATTTAAAATATAAATTCTAATCATTTACTTAAAACACTATTATATAGTAGTAAAAATTATAACTAAATAAATATTAACTTTAAAACATTTTAAAATAATAATCAATAAATTCCAAAACTTCTTAAATAAAATAATAATAATTTATCTTCAACAATTTTATAAATATTAATAATAGGTTTCTAAAACTTTATTGATAATTAATTTTATTTAATTTCAAACTATATTAATATTTTAAATAATTAACTTTTCAAAATATTAAAATATTGATAAGCAACTTTTAAACAATATTAATATAAATAAATAATTTTTAAAACGTAATTATATTTCTTTGATAAAAATCCATACTTAATTCAACACAATCATTTCCATATTTATAAAGCTACATTTATAAATCTCTTCTATTTTATAAAACTTCCTTTTATAAAATCCCTTTATTTGTGAACCCTATTCACAACTCCATTCTTTTATAAACCTCACTTATTCTTTAAGTCCCATTTAAAACATAATTTCAACCGTTTTTAACCTTGCTACCATAGGTATAGATTTCTTTTATAAATTTCTTTCAAATATAAAATATCGTTAAACAATCCAAAATTTATCCTCACTTTCAATTTCCAAAATAGAATCAACTATTTTTCTAAAATGACATTCCACATCTTATAATAAATCCACCATTTGATTTATTTCTCCAAACTATTAGATAATAATAGTTTCCTTTAATTTATATACCCCATTTATAAGTTCATACTTTTTACTAACAAAAATACGATTTTGCAAATCTTCACTTCTTTTGTAAAATCTCACTTTTATAACTTATCACATTTATAAATCTCGTTATAATATATGTACCTATATAAATATATGTATTACATTTTATAAAATGGTTAATAAATATTTATATAAAAATATTTCTACTTTTTTTCAAAAAATATCCTTTATTATAAAAGACGGACTTATCTTAAGATTTTTAAAAATCTTTATTTACAGTTCAAAAACTCTATTTAAAATGTTTTATAAAACTATTAAATTATAACATCCACAAAAATCATGCCTTTGATTTTAAAATAAATTACTTATCCAAATAATTTAAAAATAATTATTTAAAACATATACAATTTCCAAAATCACTTTGAAATCCCCTTTTTGAAATCAATCACTATGTTATGGTATTATAAAATACCAAAATATAAGGCCCGGTGCTACTAAAGCACTTAATAAACAAAATCGTGTCCATGTCATCCAATATTACATCCAACATACCATATATCACAATATATATTAAAAATAAAATCAACAGTGTGAGGAATCCTGTTGGATCCCTCCAACCTGTCCCCCTGCATCACATATAGTATATAATCATAAAAATATAAATCAACCACTTTGAGGCGGGATTCGTATAAAAAGGATCATCCACTCTTATACGGGAACGTAATAGGGTCTCACCACTCCAATAGGCGGGAATATATCCAAACCAACTAATAAATATAGTATATCATCCAAATAAGCAACAAACATCATAAATAAATTATTCCCACTTACATAAAAATATAAGCAGGCCAGAGAGGTGAGTTAACTCACAAAAATTCCAATAATCGCCAAAGCGCTCCGGTTTGGATTAAAATCGAACGGTCGTTAAATTTAACCCAAAATTCCTACTAGCTCCGAATTCGCCCAATCCAACTCTATAGCGTAGTGCTTGGTGATACGAACGCAACGCAACTTGTCGCGCTCGAAACGGACCTCGTATGAATTAAATATGGACTAACGAACTTTGATATAATTAAAATAATAATTAACTTAATTAACTTAAAATTGAAAAAAGATTAACTCTTACCCTTCTTCCCTCCTCACACACGCTACCTGGTATGAGCTCGTTTCTTCCTTTCTTCAAATCGTCCGATCAACTCATCTTCCCCGACCAGAACCGCCTGGCCTTCATCACAGCCATCGCCTTAACATCCTCCACCCTCGCCAGCTGTCGCGCATGCGTGCGAAAAATCACGGCCGAACCCCACAAAACTGCTGCGAACGCAACGAGTTATCCGTCGCCTCACTCGTCGATAGCTCGATCCAACCGGTAGTTAAGCTTGTATCGTCGCTCTCTATGTTTCTCTTGTTGAAGTCAAATGCCAATTCGCCTCTAAAGGCTCCAATCGTTATTGGCCGTTGATTTGGTGTATTTTAATGGCAACTGAAGAAAACCTAGCTAGGGTTTTAGAAAAATGAAGATAGCTGATGTCCTTATATAAAAAAAATTCACGGCACTATAAATTTAGCGGCATTATTCATCCGTGAAAATTTAGAACTTCAAACGAAGCGTGCCACCTGGCGTTCTATTTGTTATACCCCTATTCCAAACATAATGGAATATATATCGGAAGGCAATTTCATCATATTCAGAAGTTAACTTTTCAAAATCAAATTATTTTAATTTCTATGCGTTTCGAACTTGCACGACCAAACGATAAGTCCACTCACTACGAAATTCGACAGCGTATAATAATTCACTATTATTACAGATCCGATGAAATTGGTTTCGTCGAAATCCGAGACAATGCCCCAGAAGACTATTGTTCCACGCTAATTAAAACGAGTAATTTCCAAAATTAGTTTAATTACTTTTAAATCAAATTTAAAAGTTTACTATCCTCATTCTTGTTCAAATAGAATTTAAATTAACTTTCAAAATCATTTTCATTCATATTAAATTCAAGATTCAATTATTTAAACAATTCCATATATTCAAATTTAACAATTTAATTATAAAAAAAATCGCTATATTTGAAATATAAGTTATTTAACTTATAAAATTAATTTTTCAATATTTAAAATCCATTAAATATTCCAAATTCAAATGACTAAAATTTTAGGTCGTTACATTCTCCCCCATTAAAAGAATTTCGTCCCCGAAATTGCCAAGGTAAGAAAAAGATCACAAACCCGTTAACTTTCCAAGAACAATTAGTTGAAATGGATTTATAAAATTTCTAAGTCTTTCAAATTAATTCATAGTTACTAACAAATACTATTCAAAGTTATAAAACAAAAATCAAAATTTTATTTATCAACATTATTTTCAAACTTCTCAAAAATTTTCTAAAGCCTTAAATTTTTGGAAAATTGCACCAGCATCTCCTTCGCGTGGCTCGATCATAAAAATTTACAATATATAATCACAAATATACATCTCATCTTCGAGGATAAGGCATTCCGTAGGGAAAAATATAAAAATACGGTACGTAATCCCGAGATGTGTACCTTATTTTAGCATTACCAAAGCATATACAATGAATATAATGCGAAAGCGAGCTCCAAATGCGAAGCATACGCCATTAAACGAATAATATCCATCCAATTTTATGTACCATCATATCCATTTGCATTTTTAAATGTCAACATCTAATTTAAACACTTTCATTTCTTATTGACATGAAATTGATCCACTTCCAATTTATTCACCTTCATTTTACTAACATTCAATTAATTTTAATTCAATCCTTTTGCATTCAATTGATTTACATTCAATTAATTAAATCTCAATCCATTTGCATTCAATTTATTTACATCCAATTTAAATCAAATTCAATTATTCACATTAATTTTACTTACAGTCATTTATTCACATTCAATTGATATTCGTTTACTTTATTTACATTCCCCATAAATACAATTTAAGGTTAACAGCAATTCATTTCCATACTAACTCGTTAATGGACCATTTCTATAAAACAATTACTTAAGTTCACATACAATTCCTTTTATAACTCAAATTGCATTTCATTTTATAACTCAAGTTCGTATTCATTTCATCAATTCATTTTACAACTCAAATTCATATCCATTCATATTTCATTTCACTAATTTACTTCATTAGTCCATTTCATTAATTTATAACAAATCAAGTTCATTTTCATTTAACCTTATTAAGTTAAATTTCATTTAAAACAATTCAATTTATTTACAGTTTCTTAAGTTAAAATTTTAAATTTCATATCTTGGTCCTAGATTTTCTTTTCTTATCTATACCATTCCCAAATTATAAGTTCAACAACTTATTATCTTATGTTCTCAAAACATTTTAGATAAAAATCTTCAGGATTCTAAACATCCGATTTTATTTCAATCATTTTTGAAATCATATATATACATAACTCCTTTATATATCAAATTTCACTTTTGGAATCTAAAAAAAATTTGTTTTACCAAATAAAACTTCAATGGTAGCAATCCACTACTTAGAAACTCGAAAATGAATACTGATGATGCGGCTGTCATCACCAGAATTAGTTTCCAACGACTGAAGTGAGTTCAGTGCTTTCTATTTCTTTTAAATCCTATTTCAAAATATTTCTAACAAAAATATTTTTGTAATGATACTATTATTATTTTTTCAAAACCTTTGAAAAACAATTTCGAAATCAATGGAATTTAAATTCTCAAATTACTTGTTTTAAAACCATTTCCATTTACAACATCATATCTATAAATATATTTATGAAATTTTCATTTCCATTCCATTTATAAATCACATTCATAAATCATATTTATAAATTCACTTTCTTATATAACTTATTTTGCAAATGTTTATCGGTGTTTATATTACAATAAAAACAACTTTTATTAGACAACAAACAACAAGATAATGATCAAATATTATCATTCACTAACAACCAAACACACCATACATGACAATAATAATTTTTGAAAAAATTATTCTTTTATATATAAAATATAATTTTGGTAAAATTATTTTATTTACCCACTTTTAAAACAATACTCTGTCGGTTTTCCATGTTTAAGTGTTTAGAAACCCTTATCGATATCGTGGCATCCCACGTATTGACAAGAATTCATAAGCCACTCAATAGATAAATTAACACAATATAAAACATGTTTATATCACTAAAAAATATGCGCTTATATATATACACTTAAACTCATAATAAGACATTCCACTACCTTATCTCTTAATGAGTTGCTCCACCAAAGCCAAGGTTCTCGCTTAACCTTCAACTCTGATACCATCTGTAACGACCCGCCAATCCGTACAATTCGAGCTGACAATAAACCACACATGTCCAACCCAAAGTGAATGGAAAGACTAATAGTTATGAGAAAGAAGAAGGAAGAAGAAGAGAAGAGAAGAAGAAGAGGAAAGAAATTGAAACAACATAGAATCTCACAATCACAGCTGAACAATATATAATATTATATCAATGATCTTTACAAAGAGAAAGTGTTATATACATACGTTCATTAGAGTACAACAACACTCATAATCATCCGCTTGTACAGTTATATCAACCTGTCCTCACAAATGCTGATGATTTCAACAACAAAGCAGTGGAACATAAACATATACATGAATACGACCCGTGGACCTCCAACTCGTCTCCGGAGCTTCAATGCATCCAAAGCAATCTATAAACATGCTCGTCTGACCCGAGCATTATAACAAAATAACACTCGAGTCAGTCTGGATGTCAAGACCCAAAAGACGACCTTCGAAAATCGGCACCCGTACTTCACTTGTACTCAAAATGCCGAAGATTCAAATGCCGAATCTGGTTCTCGGGAGCTTATAACAACATTAAGTACATAACACAGCGGAATAAATGAATAATACATTGATATACAATATCTGATACAATAGAGTGATACAATGAATATCAATATACATCAGAGATATGATACAACAAAAAGCAGTGGAAAAGAAAACGATAACATCAGCAGCGGATAATCTCCATCTTCAAAACGCCAATCCAGAAATAACTCGAACTCTCAATAACGATGCACAAAGATAAGCAAATTCAGTCCGATCCAAAGACTGAACTAGCTCCAGAAAATCTACTAAACCTGAATATCTGAAAACCCCAACTCTAGACTGCTCGTGTAGGAAATTATGAGCACCCAGAGTTTAGGAAAGGAACAATAAACTCCGGATCAGTCATGGGACTGGTGTGAGCAACAAAAACAGTTTATCTTTAAAAACAAATAGCAGAGAATTTTAAAGTCAATTCGTAATGCTTTTGGAAAATGAAACTACCATAAGACCTCCCACCACACACACAATGCAAACGCAGATTGGAGGAGATTTCTTCTTATGATAGTCAAAGATGCTTACTACGCAAAATCAAATCATTTGATATTATTACTAGTGCATAGTGCAGAAAACAATTTCGAAAGTAGAATATAAATCTTAGCCAGCATAGACATTTCGCACTTATGCCTACTATAGCTATCATGTTCAATAGCAGGTTACCACCACATTCCATGGCAGGTAATACAACTAAAACCGTACAGGGCTCGTATTGTTTTGTTTGGATTTCCAACAAATGGTCAGGCTAAGGAACTTCCTATTCCACGAAAGAAACGCCTCTGGCGGGACGTTCCGAGAACCAACTGTTCTCTGCCAAACAAGGCCGGCAACCCCTTGTCCCAAGGGATAAAAGAAACCTCAGATATGCCACCCCCGGTCCTTTGGGACCTTTAACCGAGGCGCCTCGAATCCAACATCACACGTCATAAATAAAGTGTGTCCACATGAGTAAGTATCTGGGCTCCATACCATGATACTACCCTTTTCCAGAAGGAATGGTCATACCCTAGGGGAGCTACCCCTGAAAACCTTGCCGCACGATTCCTGTTTCGACCATTACCGGGTTGTGAGGCTCGACGAAGTCTCGTCCACAAAGCTACGCTTTTTCAAAAAAAGCCACGCTTTGGGTCAACAGATGATCAACCTATGATCACAAAGATAAATGATCAAACAAATGATCATATCACAAATGATCAAACACTGATCATCACACAGCAACACTCAGCATGCCACATTACCAAATTGGGATATATCGCTGATAAATTTCAACTACATAACCTCTGAGCTCGTACGTCTCAGAGAAGGGTGTTAAGCTAAGAGAATAAATTCTCCGCCACCAAACAGAAATGTATTTGAAAGAAATCGGCTTTATATCTCAAAGTGTAATGTCAGACATGTATCCATACAAGTCTGTTCCGGGTTCGAACAGAACCGAAGGCACTTCTTACGAAGCCCTTGCAAATCCGGGTATTCACAATCCCGATCGGATTTCCCATCACTTAGGGGATTTCAATACCGGGAGCTACCCAGTGCAGAAACAATCGACGAGTTATCTTTTCGTTCTCGTGAATATCCGGTCTTCATCACCGGTCTTCAATTGCTATCCATATACGACGTATCACTTATTCGGAATGGGTTATACGACCCAAAGGTCCTTTCCCGGCTAACCCGAATAGTGAGCGAAATATTTTAAAGATATATGGATATTGGGATTTCAATTAAGTCACAACTTATTACCCAAACTTTCTTTTCAAATGGTTTAACAAATTACCATTTTAATCTTTTAAACAAAAGATTCATTCATAGATTTTCCAAATCAATTCCCATTTCAATTTAACTCGTTAAATCTTTAAATCAAAGATTTAACTTATAGTTTTCAAAACAATTTCATTTCGATTGGGTTAAATAAATCATCATTTTAAATCTGTTAAAATAAACAGATTTAATTCATAGCTTTCAAAAAGAATTTATTCGTAACTTGGAAAAACCATTTTTCAATTAAATCTTGAAATTCCTTTAATTAAACTGGAATTTCATTTCTTATCTGAAAGGTTTTATCATTTGAAAACAAACAGTTTTCATTTTGGAAATCTGATTCATTCATACTAGTTGAAATCCTTGGATTAAATCCAAATTCTCAAAATTTTACTTTTAAATGGTTTAAATTCATATAAACACATTTATATCATCTTTACTCCCTAGTTTCCAAATCATAGCTTAATTTCAAACTTGAATCCAAATTTAAATCTTACTATTTAAATTTTCAAAACTCGGTTAAGTTATTCAAAATAACTTTTATCTTTGAAATTCTATTTCAAAAGCTTTCCCATTTAAACCCAAATTTCTAATTTCAAAATCAATTGAAATTAAAATTTCCATTTCAAAAACATCAATTTTAAATTGTCTGTGACTTAACCGATTTCCACGTGAAATTCATATTTGTGTGTGTAAAAGTGTAGTCCAGGGGTTTCACACACAATAGTGCAACATCAATCATCACAGATATATCGATAAGCGGTATAATCGATAACGCTTATCTTCATTCACAGATTCATAGATAAAATAAATTTATCAGTCACAAAGATTCACTATTACAATTCGATGTGGGTTTCGGATAACCAACTGGAATCCGACTCCCTGTCGCATCGAAATTCAAGTGCCATTTTACGGCCCAAGGGTTTTCACATATATACAGAAACAAACTACAAATCACAATCCAGCATAAGGCAAGTCACATCATACAGTATCATAATCACAAACAGAAATATTAATCCATTACACAATATTTGATAACAGTCAATCATCTTCAATTTAAGGTGAAGGTGATAAAAAAAGAATTAACCACATAACTATTTAAATCAATCATTAACTATAAATTAATTCAATTTTAATTAATTATTTCTTAATTAATTATTCTTAATTACAAATTAATTTAACCTTAATTAATTTAACTCAAATCTTAATTTCTTGATTCAATAAATAAATCAATTTTCCACTTGAACGAATTTAATGAATGTATATCATTCCTCTTCACTAATTCAAATTTAAACATTTTCTAACAAATGTTTAAATTATCATCACAAAGCAAATTTAAACAATTTAAATATTAAAACTTTTTTTTTGTTTCAGAACTAGGATTCAAATTATCTTTAATTCATATTTAACTTAGGTTTGTAAAAAAAAACTTTGTTTATTTTAAAACTTCATTCCTAAAAATTTAAACTATTTAAGCATTTTTAAAGTAGTTAAACAATTGAAGTTTAAACTTTATTAAATTTGAACTGAAATTCAAAGATAACTTGAACCAGATTTCAGCTTGAAATTTAAACTCATTTTAAACTCTGCTTTCCATTAAACTAGTTTTTAAATTAAATAAAAAAGTTTTAAACAGGTAATTGGGTAACAGGTTTCAAAGAAGCCTGTAACAAGTAACCCTCCCGAGACCACTGCATTGCTTCGAGACAACAGGCTACCTTCTTCGAGCCTGGAACATGAATTACTTGAGCATACTAGCGTACCTTACTCCCCTTCCAATACTAACACCACAGTACACAAGAAAACCCACCGTGCACATGCACGGTGGCGCCGCTCACCGATGACCATCAACGACAGCCTCCAGAAGTCGAGAACTACCCCAGCACCCTACGCCGAGCATCAGATCAATATTTCCAACCCGAAATCAAATTCGAGTATGCCAAACCCAAACCTGGAACAATCCTACCTACACCATCACAAACCTGAAAAACACCTCGTTTCCCATGTTCCGATCACCGGAAGAGCTGCAACTCCGGCCATCACTTCGCCACCTCAACCTCTACCATCTCCTAGAACTGCGTCGAACTCGATCGCACATCGACGACGAACGAACCCAAAATCCTTGACCTCCCAAAACTAGGTTTACAAATTTAAACCCTGCACCGCCGTCGCCTCGTCGAACTGGAACGACTCCAGTCATTTTTCCCCAACTCCCCATAGCTTCGTCCATCCCCAGCCACGATTCCGACCATTACCATCACATAGATCATCCTCGATCATTTGAAATCCCATTTCCAGTTAAAAACAAAATCCCCATTCAACACTTCATTAAAAATTGTGATTTTGTTTTTAAAAATCAAATCTTCCCAGACCATTCCAAGTTATAAACTTGAATTGGAGAATTTAATCCATAAATTTTTAACATGTTTGTAATTTACTTCTTGATTTTTGCTTTAGAGCCTGACTCTAGACATTATATAAATGTACACATGTTAGACTCTTTTAGATTCAACTTTTCGTTTAAACAACTATATTTGTATGAATCTAAAGCCTATCACAGACTAGAGGAGAAGGAGAAGTGAAATTCGTATTCAACTTAAACTCTGTAAGTAAATAAAAAAAACAGAGAAGAACAAATTATAACAGGCATATACAACATGAATACCATCATCTATCAGAGTTCTACACTTATTCATGCACATACAGTCATCATTTCCATAGAAATTACGCAACCTACATATTCATTAACTTGTTTAGATTTTATTAAAGATGTTTACTCACAGATAAAAGAACAAAGAGGTTTAAAAGAAAAATTAAAGTTGCTCACCTGATGGGAAGAAAGAAGAACAGAGAAAGAAGAGCAGAGCTTTTAGTTTTTAAATCTGAAAACTTTGCTTGAAGTTGAATTAGTTACTTTGCTCTTGATTTCCAGATTTTGGTTTCCAGATCTCTGCTTGGCTTTAAACTCTCTAATTTTCATTTTACTTTGATTCCTTTTTCCAGGCTGAAGTTTGATTGTTTTGATGTTTAAATCTGAGATGTTTAGGTTGATGTTTGGTTTGAATATAAGATGATATTCTCTCAGTTTTCTTTTACTTAGAATGGACGAAACTGAATGAAAAGGAAGGTGATATGTATATGAAGAATGAGGTTACAGGGTGTTGTATTATTTTTGTGCAATAGCATGGGTGAGATATCTTGCATTCCTTTTTTCTCGGCTGATATCATGCTTGTATTTGTACTTGTTTGAATTTGTTTTGCCTGTTCACATCTTTGTTTCATTTACAAGATCTCGGCTGTACAAATTTGAGATGATATAGGTATGTTGCATTAAATGAAATGGTCCTTTTATCTTTGTTTATGCTTGCTTATATTTATTTGTATTTGTTTGTATTCCATGTTGTATTGTTGTTCTACTGCTTGATACTTACCTTACTTGCAACTTACCTTACTTCATATGTATACCACTTGCAACTTACCTTACTTGCATGTTTTACAGTTCATACTTATACTTGATTTTACTTTACTTTTGTTTTGTTTTGTTACTTTGTATTGACTTTCGCAATTTGTTTGTATATATTTGTTTTACAATGATGGCTGCTAGTTTTATTTATATTTAAGTGTTGTTGTCTAGATTGACTATGCAGATCTATTTGTTGATGAGATATGGTTTTTATATTTTACTCTATTTATTTTGAAATATAAATGACATTCTATATTTTATAATTATTCTTAAACTATTTACTTGAAACTCAAATTCAACATATACAATATTTAAATTTAAATGATCGTTCAAAAATAAAATTGGGATTCGGGGAAACTCGCATTACTTAATCAATTTAATTTCACAATTTTTATTCAAAATTTATTTAATTACTCAATTTAATTCAAAAATTCATTTAATTATTAATTTGAATAAATTTAAATTTCGGGATCGTTACACTGGAAAACCAGCAGGAGAAAACACACCCAATTGGATTTTTTTTAAAGTTATAGAAACCCTTCGAAAATCAAAAGTATCTCCTAAGACCACGCCACACATAAACATGGACGGGTTTTTACCTTACGATAACCAAAACCATTTCATATGAAATTCTCTGATATTCTAATAGTGTCAACAGACAAATACTTATTAATCATAGTCGAAATTGTCACATTAAGTAAATTCCAGCATAATAGGTATACAACTAAAACTGTAAAGGCTCGTATTGGAGAATGGATTCCATACAATGACTAGGCTACTAGGGTACCGCCCTTCATGGTGCATCTCTAGACAAAATAACACCGAGGTCGAACCTATCGACCCCTGCCAACACTGAACCGGCGTACCCTTTACTGGATAGTACCGAATATAATCACCTCTCCGTTAATGGGCCCCGATGCATACAAATGAAAGATAATAGCGACTCTAGATAGGGATGATCATACCCTACTTGGGAGCGACCCACTTAGCCCGGCTACATCTCCTCTGTTTTAATCATTACCGGTTGATGAGGCTTGAGGCTACGTTTTACCTTTTATATAGCACTTCCCACTTGGAATGCTAATACTGCCCTCTAGGCAACAATGCAGTACTAGCACTCATCTATACAAGTTCATTCTGGGACTGAACGAAACACTTGAGAGCTCTGTCTCCAATTCCATCATCCTCAAGATGACTTCACATTGAAATGCATTTCTTAGATTGAATTGGTTTTCGGATAACATATCTGATCCCGATCTCTTCGAAACAACTTTTCGATAATTCCCAGTAAACTCAACCCCGGTTCTTTAGGAAATAAACAGTCAAAGATAAGATCGGAGATCACCTCCTAACCATTAGTGGATGGATTTCCTTATCATTGTCCTAGGAGAATGAAACAAGATTTATGCGCATAGTACAGTATCATCAGAGATGAATATGCCATATAACTCACGTGTTTCCCCTAGATATTTCCAAATTTACGTTTTGGGTCCAATCCCGATAGTTTGTTATTTAACTATAAAATAACAAACATTAAATTAGGAATTTAATTCCATAAGGAAAACAAACATTGGTTAAGCACCAAGCAACACTAGGCCTTCTTAACAAATCCTTCCATTAACTCAAATCACTTTGTAAATATTTGTATCAAAATACTTTTACAAAGACTCATTCACAAACCCTTATATTTTCAACACTTGAAAAATATCCATATACTTATCTCAACGGTATAACTATATTCACTAACATTTGGGAAGATTCCCCTTTTTATTAAATTCTAAAATCATTCAAAACCCCATTATAAATCCACAAAACCATTTATAAATCTATAAACCTACTTCAAAAATTCTTTTATCAATATCTGAAACCATTTATAAAACTCATTTATCTTTTAATCAATCTTCCTTTACATTACCCAAAACATGTTGTAAGATTCCTCTTATACCCCATATCTGTTTATAAAACCCTATTTGTAAATCTCGAAAATATTTAAAATATAAATTCTAATCATTTACTTAAAACATTATTATATAGTAGTAACCATTATAAATAAGTAAATATTAACTTTAAAACATTTTAAAATAAGAATCAATAAATTCCAAAACATCTTAAACAAAACAGTAATAATTTATCTTCATAAATTTTATAAACATTAATAATTAGTTTCTAAAACTTTATTGATAATTAATTTTATTTAGTTTCAAACTATATTAATATTTTAAATAATTAACTTTTCAAAATATTAAAATATTGATAAGCAACTTTTAAGCAATATTATTATAAATAAACAATTTTTAGAACGTAATTATATTTCTTTGATAAAAATCCATACTTAATTCAACACAATCGTTTCCATATTTATAAAGCAACATTTATAAATCTCTTCTATTTTATGAAACTTCCTTCCATAAAATCCCTTTATTTATGAACCCCATTCATAACTCCATTCTTTTATAAATCTCACTTATTTTTTAAGTCCCATTCAAAACATGATTTCAACCGTTTTTAACCTTGCTACCATAGGTATAAATTTCTTTTATAAATTTCTTTCAATTATAAAATATCGTTAAACAATCCAAAATTTATCCTCACTTTCAATTTCCAAAATAGAATCAACTATTTTTCTAAAACGACATTACACATTGTATAATAAATCCACCATGTGATTTATTTCTCCAAACTGTTAGATAATAATGGTTTCCTTTAATTTATAAACCTCGTTTATAAATTCAAACCTTTTACTAACAAAAATACGAATTTGCAAATCTTCACTTCTTTGTAAAATCTCACTTTTATAACTTATCATATTTATAAATCCCGTTATAATATATGTACTTATATAAATATATGTATTACTTTATATAAAATGGTTAATAAATATTTATATAAAAATATTTCTATTTTTTTTAAAAACCATATACTTTATTATAAAAGATGGACTTACTTAAGATTTTTAAAAACCTTAATTTACAGTTCAAAAACTCTATTTAAAATGTTTTATAAAACTATTAAATTATAATATCCACAAAAGTCATACCTTTTAATTTAAAATAAATTACTTATCCAAATAATTCAAAAATAATTATTTAAAACATAAACAATTTCCGAAATCACTTTGAAATCCCTGTTTTAAAATCAATCACTATGTTATGGTATTATAAAATACCAAAATATAAGGCCTAGTGCTACTAAAGCACTAAATAAACAAAATCGTGTCCATGTCATCCAATATAACATCCAACATATCACATATCACAATATATATGAAAAATAAAATCTACAGTGTGAGGAATCTTGTTGGATCCCTCCAACCTGTCCACTTGCATCACATACAGTATATAATCATAAAAATATAAATCAACTGCTTCGAGGTAGGATTCGTATACAAAGGGTCATTCGCTCTTACACGGGAACGTAATAGGGTCTCATCCGCTCCAATAGGCGGGAATATATCCAAACCAACTAATAAATATAGTATATCATCCAAACAGCAACAAACATCGTAAATAAACTATTCCCACTAATATATAAGCAGGCCAAAGAGGTGAGTTTACTTCCCAATAATCGCCAAAGTGGTCCGGTTTGGATTAAAATTGAATGGTCGTTCAATTTAACTCAAAATTCCTACTAGCTCCGAATTTGTCCAATCCAACTCCATAACGTATTGCTTGCTGATACGAATGCAATGTAATTTGTTGCACTCGAAACGGACCTCCTATGAATTAAATATGGATTAACGGACTTTGATATAATTAAAGTTATAATTCTCTTAATTAACTTAAACTTTAAAAAAGATTAACCCTTACCTTTCTTTCATCCTCACGCATGCTACCTGGTACGCGCTCGTTTCTTCCTTTTTTTCCATTCAAATCGTTCTATCAACTCATTGCCGCCAACCAGAGCCACCTGGCCTTCACTACCACCATCGCCTCAGCGCTCTCCACCCTCGCCTGCTGTCGTGCGCACGTGCGAAAAATCACGGCCGAACCCCACAAAACTGCTGCTGACGTAGCAATTTAGCCGCCGCCTCGCTCGTCAATAGCTTGATCCAACCAGTAGTGAAGCTCGTATCATCATTCTCTACGTTTCTCTAGTTGAAGTCGAAGGCCAATTTCGAATCTAGAGGCTCCGATCGTTATCGGCCACTGATTTAGTTTATTTTAATGGCGACTGAAGAAAACCTAGCTAGGGTTTTAGCAAAATGAAGATAGTTGATGTCATTATATGTAAAATTTTCACGGCACTATTCATCCGTGAAAATTTCGAAATCCAAACAAAGCATACAGCTTGGCGTTCTTTATGTTATACTACTATTCCGAACATAATGTAATATATATCGGGAGTCAATTCCATCATATTTAGAAGTTAACTTTTCAAAATAAAATTATTTTAATTCCAATTCCTTTAAATAATTTCTATGCATTTTGAACTCGCACGACCAAACGATAAGTCTAATCACCATGAAATTCGACGGCGTATAATAATTCACTATTACGGATCCGATGAAACTGGTTTCGTCGAAATCCGAGACAGTGCCCCAGAAGACTATTTTTACACGTTAATTAAAACAAGTAATTTCCAAAATTAGTTTAGTTACTTTTAAATCAAATTTAAAAGTTTATTATCCTCTTCTTATGTAATAGAATTTAAATCAACTTTCAAAATCATTTTCATTCATATTAAATTCAAGATTTAATTATTTAAACTATTCCAAATATTCAAATTTAACAATTTAATTATCAAATAAATCACTATATTTGAAATATAAGTTATTTAACTTATAAAATTTATTTTTCAATATTTAAAATCAATTAAATATTCCAAATTCAAATGACTAAAATTCTACGTCTTTACATTCTCCCCCCTTAAAAGAATTTCGTCCCCGAAATTGCCAAGGTAAGAAAAAGGTCACAAACCCGTTAACTTTCCAAAAACAATTAGTTGAAATGGTTTTATAAAATTTCTAAGTCATTAAAATTAATTCATAGTTACTAACTAATACTATTCAAAGTTATAAACCCAAAATTCAAATTTTAGTTATCAACATTATTTTCAAAATTCTCAAAAAATTTCTAACACCTTAAATTTTTGGAAATTTTCGCCAACGTCTCCTTTGCGCGACTCCATCATAGAAATTTACAATATGTATATATATGTATATATATAATCACAAATATGCATCTCATCTTCGAGGATGAGGCATCCCATAGGGAAAAATATAAAAATATGGTATGTAATCCGGGATGTGTACCTTATTTAGCATTAGCAAAGCATATACAACGAATATAATGTGAAAGCGAGCTCCAAATGCGAAGTATATGCCATCCGCACCTACTAATTACTAAAAAACAATAAGAACAAGTACATAGAAAATAATATCATTATATAACATCGACTATACCATAACTATATGCAATTTTAGCGAATGGAACAATAGAACCCATTAAACGACTAATATCCATCCAATTTTATTTACCATCATATCCATTTGCATTTTCAAATGTCAACATCTAATTTACACACTTTCATTTCTTATTGACGTGAAATTTATTCACTTCCAATTTATTCACCTTTATTTTACTAACTTTCAATTAATTTTCATTCAATCCATTTGCATTCAATTGAGTTACATTCAATTAATTAAAACTCAATCCATTTGCATTCAATTTATTTACATCCAATTTAAATCAAATTCAATTACTCACACTAATTTTACATACACCCATTTATTCACATTCAATTGATTCTCATTTACTTTACTTACATTCCCCTTAAATACAATTTAAGGTAAACAACAATTTATTTGCATACTAAATCGTTTATGGACCATTTCCATAAAACAATTACTTAAGTTCACATTCAGTTCCTTTTACAACTCAAATTGCATTTCATTTTATACCCAAGTTCATATTCATTTCATCAATTCATTTTACAACTCAAATTCATATCCATTCCACAACCTAAGTTGCATTATATTCTACAACTCAAGTTCATATTTCATTTCACTAATTTACTTCATTTGTCCATTTCATTAATTTATTACAAATCAAGTTCATTTTCATTTAACCTTTATTAAGTTAAACTTCATCTAATACAATTCACTTTATTTACATTTTCTTAAGTTAAAATTTTAAATTTCATATCTCTGTCCTAAATTTTCTTTTCTATTCTATACCATTTCCAAATTATAAGTTCAAAACCTTATTATCTTATGTTCTCAAAACATTTTAGATAAAAATCTTCAGGATTCTAAACATCCGATTTTATTTCAATCATTTTTGAAATCATATATATACATATATACATAACTCCTTTAAACATCAAATTTCACTTCTGGAATCTAAAACAAATCTGATTTACCAAAATAAAACTTCAATGGTAGCAATCCATCACTTAAAAACTCGAAAATGAATAGTGATGATGCGGCCGTCATCTCCAAAATTATTTTCCAGCGACTGAAGTGAGTTCAGTGCTTTCTATTTCTTTTAAATCCTATTTAAAAATATTTCTAACAAAAGTATTTTTAAAATAATACTATTATTAGTTTTCCAAAACCTTTGAAAAACAATTTCCAAATCAATGGAATTTAAATTCTCAAATTTATTGTTTTAAAACCATTTCCATTTACAAAATCATATGTATAAATATAATAATGAAAATTTCATTTTCTTTCCATTTATAAATCACGTTCATAAATCAGATATATAAATTCACTTTCTTATATAACTTATTTTGCAAATGTTTATCCTTGTATATGTTACAATAATAACAACTTTAATTAGACAACAAACAACAAATGATAATGATCAAATATTATCATTCACTAAAAACCAAACACACTATATATGACTATAATAATTTCTAAAAAATTATTCATTTATATATAAAATATAATTTTGGTAAAATTATTTCATTTTCCCACTTTTAAAAAAAACTGTGTCGGTTGGCCTTGTTTAAGTGTTTAGAAACCCCTATCGATATCGTGGCGATCCCACGTATCGACCAAAATTCATAAGCCACTAAACAGATAAATTAACACAATATAAAACATTTTTATATCATTAACAAACATGCGCTTGTATATATACACTTAAACTCATAATAAGGCATTCTACTACCTTATCTCTTAATGACTTGCTCCACCAAAGCCAAGGTTCTCGCTTAACCATCAACTTTGATACCAACTGTAACGACTCGCCAATCCGTACAATTCGAGCTGACAATAAGCCACACACATCCACCCCAAAGTGAACGGAAAGATTAATAGTTATGGGAAAGAAGAAGAAAGAAGAAGAGAAGAGAAGAAGAAGAGGAAAGAAATTGAAACAACACAGAATCTCACAATCGCAGCGGAACAATATATAATATAATATCAATGATCTTTACAAAGAGAAACTGTTATATACGTACGTTCATCAGAGTACAACAACACTCATAATCATCAGCTTGTACAGTTATAACAACATGTCCTCACAAATGCTGATGATTTAAAAAACAAAGCAGCGGAAGATAGACATATACATGAATACGACCTGTGGAACTCCAACTCGTCTCCTGAGCTCTAATGCACCCCAAAGCAATCTGTAAACTTGCTCGTCTGACCTGAGCATTATAATAAAATAACACCTGAGTCGGTCTGGAAAACCAGCATGAGAAAACACACCTAACTGGATTTTTTTTAAAGTTAGAGAAAACCCTTCGAAAATCAAAGTATCTCGCAAGACCACATCACACATAAACACGGACAGGTTTTTACCTTACGATAACCAAAATTCTCTGATATTATAATAATTTCTAGATACAAATACTTATTAATCATTGCCAAAATTATTACATTAATTAAATTCTAGCATAATAGGTATACAACTAAAACCGTAAAGGCATATTAGAGAATGGATTCCATATAATGACTGGGCTACTGGGGTACCGCACGTCACGGTGCATCTCTAGATGAAATAACACCTTGGTTGAACTTATACCCCTACGAACACAGAACTGGCCTACCCTTCACTGAATAGTATAGAATATGATTACCCCTCCGTTAGTGGGCCCCGAGGCATACTAATGATAGGTAATATCGACTCTCGATAGGGATGATCATATCTTACTTAGGAGCGACCTACTTAGCCTTGTAGAATCTCCCCTATTTTAGTCATTCTCGGTTGATGAGGCTTGAGGCTACGTTTTATCTTTTATATAGCACTTCCCACTTGAAATGCTAATACTACCCTCCAGGCAACAATGCAATACCAGCATTCATCCATACAAGTTCATTCTAGGACTGAGCGAAACACGTGAGAGCTCCGTCTTCAATTCCATCATCCTCAAGATGTCTTCACTTCGAAATACATCTGTTGGATCAAAGTGGTTTTCGGATAACATATCAAATCCCGGTCTCTTCGAAACAACTTTTCCATGATTCCCGGTCTCTTCGAAACACACTCTCGAATAGGAACCCGAATAGTGTTAACGTGCGTCTCATACCACACGTTCGCACTAAACGGCTTACTAATCACCAGTAAACTTCACACTCAAAGTAGTAAAAAGTTTACCTCATCTCATCAGTAAACTCGACCCGAAGGTCAAAACGATTAAACGGACAAGTCAGGAATTAACCGATAAGATAAACGCACGTGTCCCATACCACGTGTTTTACCGAACCGTTTAATTCTCCTTCTCATTTGCTCGAATAGTGCGAAAATGTGTATTTTATATATAAAATAATTTACTTGATAAAACAAGCTTTTAATACCAATTTTGAAAGCCATATTTGAAAATTCCTTTATAATCGAGAATAAATAGATTCTATATTTGAAAATACTTTAAAAATCTCATATAATAATAATTTAAAATTCCCATTTATTTTAAAAAATATTTCAAAAAGTTTTGGAAAAATCGTGCTCGAAAACGAATAAAAACCCAAGAAATCACTCAAATCGATAGTTGAATTCAATTCAAATTAAATTCAAATTTAATCCAAAAATTTGAATTTCAAAATCTCCAAAATTTGGCTAGTCTACCGATAGACATCATGGCCTCAAAACATTTCAGAAATATCACAAAAACATGAAGTAAAAGTCAAAAGTCGGACGGAAAAAGAACATAGAAACGCTTAGGCAAAATATTACCCAGGTCTGAAATCTTCTCTCGGTTCAACTTTCGGACATAAAACAGGTGGCCAAACGACTTTTGATTGAATTAAAAATTGGTCTACACAAAGTAGAAACCTTTATATTTTAAACAAAAAAAGAATCAATGAATTTCGACAGAAAATGAAAATGTTACGCTAACTCAAACATGGACTCAGACAATGTTTGTAACAGTTCAACAAGAATGTGCCCAGGCCTGAAAATGCATTCTGGATTCAACTTTAAGTCATAAAACAAAGAAACAAACCGCATCGGATTGAGCTTGAAATTTGTATTCATATAGTAGATAATATTATCTTTCAAACCAAAAAGGAATCATGCAATTTAGATAAAGTATGAGAAAGTTATGATGTCTCAAAGTTGAACCTAGGCAGTGTTTTCACTATTAAACTCTGGGCAAAAACATGCTCCAGATCAAAATTCGACAGCATATTTCTATAAGCTATATCGGTCTAATTGACCTGAATTTAATAAGCACATAGTAGAAAACTTTATCTTTCAAACAAAAAAAGAATCACGCAATTCGAGCAAGAAATGAAAGAGATATGATGTCTCAAACATGAACTCAGGCCATGTTTGCGGCAACTCCGAAAACCAAATGTGTACCGGTAATTTCCAGTCTGTGCATTGATTTTGCAGCAAGGTTTTCAGGTATCAAACGAAAGTGTTTTGCTATGAAATTTTGCTGATATACACTACAACACATGAACTATCAATAGGAGAAAATCCGACAGCATTTCGTTGCCGGAATTGAGAGAAAATTTCATGTAAAGTGACACCCAAACTCAGTTTTTACAGAAACAAAAACATCAACATAAATTTTACAGAAACAAAAACATCAACAAAAATCAATATTTTCAAGCTATTTTTGCATATATTTTTGGCATTTGAAGCTTTGCTTCAGCTAGCATTATGTGAGCAGCAACTCATCTTGTTTTTGAAGTGCAAAAATCGGATTTTGAGCTGAAATGAGTGAGCTTTGGGTTAGTTTTGGCTTCTAAAACCTATAGAAGAAGAAAAGGATGCATGCAAAGAAGAAAATGACAATTAACAAACAATATCAACTAAAAATCTAGATTTGATGAAATAATAGTGTTTTGGAATGGATTACATTTAATTTTCACTCTAGATTTGATAAAATAGCAACTTGAATTGAAGTAATTTGGAGATTAAAGCTTTAGGTTGAAAAAATGGTAGAGTTTGTATTTGCTCTCTATTTTTCTTTTTGGAGAAGAAGAGAAAAAGTACGTACAAATAATTGTTTCTCTTCTTCTGATTTTATGGTTTTAGTTGGCTAATGGGCTTTTGGACCCAAATCAATTAATTAAGCCTATGTCAATTAATTCAACACTAAAACTAAATATATACACTTATGTTAATAAAACAAATGACATTTTCTTCAAGTTTTTAACACAAACAAATCATGTAAACATACTTGCATGCTAAATAAAATATTTTACAACATATAAAAAGATAATTTTAGTTTTTAAAACATTTTTATTAAAATTAACCTTTATTTTACATAAATACACAATTTTACACAAATAAATGCGTAAATCCACATTTTTAACTTCTAAAATTCCACAAAAATATTTTTCTTGCTTAGAAAAATATAACTAACCATTCTTAACTCAAACTTATAATACTACGCCATAAATGGCTTTCTGCAACACAAAAAAAATGCTGGCTTAGGCCCGAAAAATGTTGTCATAGGTCTATGGCAACACTTTTAGGGTGATGCAATTTTTGCCGTTGTCTTAGACCTCAAAGGCAACATTTTGACTATCTAAGGCAACATAAGTAATATTGTTGCAATAGAACCCTATTTGGGTCTTTGGCAACACCCATAGGTATCTGTAGCAACATTCCAAAAATGTTGCTATAGATATTAACTTTCTGAAGTTGTGGGGCCCACATCTTGTGGGGCCTACAATGTGGGGCCCACGACCCAACTGGGTCCATCCCTATGGCAACACCTTGAATGACTATTGCAATATTATTTTAAGCAACATTTATAACCCGGTGGCAACACTATTATGAAGCTACTGCAACACTATTCTGAAGCTACTACAACACTATTCTGAAGCTACTGCAACACTATACTGAAGCTACTGCAACACTATACTGAAGAGACACTAAGAGCACATAGAACAGTACAATATCACATAGAACACTTGCATAATACACAGTACAATATCACATAAAACACTTGCATAATACACAGCATAATACACAGTACAGATAACAATTCATACAGCAGTACACATCAAAATTCATGTCAGTTACCCTAGAATATCCAGTTACCCCAAAATACTACAAAGCTACCCCAAAATATCCGATACATATAACAATTCATAAATGAGACTTAAGAGCTGGTGCCTCCAGTCAGATTATCAGTCTCACTGGACATGATTGTGGAAGTTAGATCCTCTACATTGATGTTCATCTCCGGGTTGGCATCACCTAATTTCTTAAGCACCCTAGCCAAATTCTCTTGTACCTTCTGATTTACCTTGGATTCTAGCTGTGCTTCCATTTCTTCGACAAGCCTTTGCCTTAAGTCATGTACGTAAGCATTTGTTAAAGCCTCGGTTGATTGTTTTGCACACTTTGCACACCTCCCTATAAGCAAAGGACGACCCTGTGATTTTCCATTCGAAATTACTGTTTCAACAGTATTTCCTCCTTCTCCACCGGCTATTGCCTTTTGAACTAAGTCCTACAAAATAAAGCCACATCAAAATTACCCTACAGTAAATGCAGAGAATGCAGCAAATGCTTACATATGGATTGTGTACAGCAAATGCAGAGAAAGCCACATTTTGGAAAACAATTTGTTTATGTGCATGTAATTAGAAAACAATTTGTAACATATATACTAGTAAAAACTGGAAAACAATTCCGTCGATAGCCAGCTACGGCTTCGTTATTTGGATTCTGAGGCTTCAAACGGCCATTCATTTTATTTATGCACATATGTGTATTACTATAGACATATATTTTTATATAAACCAAGTCAGTAATCCCTTTAACCAAATTCATTTCTTCGTTTCCAGTTTTTGTGTCATTTCTAGCCAAACGCAAAAGCAAGTCCTCTTCATTCGACTAGAAAAGGAAAGAAATGGCTGAGGGTTCAAAATTCTTAATCTCACAATATAATTAATTACAATTTCCAAAGCAAACATCTATGCCATTAGTACGTTTGTGAAACTCAGGTTCAACAAGTGTTTCAAGGACATGAGCATACATGCACATGAGCAAGACATGAACAATGTGCAGCATGTGCAAAACAGAACAAAATTATTACAAAACAGAATTATTACTTACAAGTTTGTACTTCATTACTTGAGGATTAGACACGTACTCACGTCCATTTGTTCTCTTACGACTTTTAAGAAAAAGTGCTGCATCGGATGGTGTCTCCTGATACAAGTTCAATAAATAGTTTAGCACACACTCTCTTCAGTCAAAAATGTAAAGTATCACATACCATCTTAGGATGAAGCTGGGCGAACGACTTTGGACCAGCGGTGTGTGTGTGTCTTGATACGACTTACGACTATCAGAATTTTTCAGGGCTTTTTGCTAAAAAATACACAAAAAACAAAGTACTCATTTATCTCACAAAAAAAGTACTTGTTTATCTTGTGAAATAAATAATATGTACGTATACCTGAATCTCATCATCTGCCCAATACCTCAAGAGCACTTTAAAATCCTCCACTGGGATGTTGTCCGGCTTGTTTTCTAGCCTCTCCTCATCAGTCTTATAAGCTTTATAATGAGCTGTTTTTATGCGACTCTTGTACCCCCTCCAACAGTCACGAATAGACTTCAACACCCAGTTTTCACATTCATCCGGAATAATATACCGTTGCTTAAATATAAATCAAAGATAAAAAAGAATAAATAAATCAAAATTCAGCTACATTATAGTTAATAGATCAATATTACTTATTAAAGTAAAATTCAGCAACATTATAGTTAATAATAGATTGCCTTAACATAATCCCATAGAGATTTCTTCAACTTTTCAGGAACATCCGACCAAGATTTATACGTAAGTGGCACAGATCTTTTCAATGTTCCTAAAAAGTTGCTCAGTTCAGATATTACTTTGTCATCATCTGAAATAGGTTGGAACCACTGGTTCATCATAATTACAACTCTTTTGTCATTCGCCCTTGTATGAACATTAAACATCTTTGTGTGACCTCTGAGTCTTTTAGGAACTTCACCTTTAATTAAAATGAAAAGTCCCGTCAAATAATAACATAAATCATAATGTAAATTCGGTACTTAAATATTAATCCTACTGTAATATTAAATATTACTATCACATCAATTCAATACCTGCTTCAACTTCTTCATTTTCAATGTCTGGCAAGACATTCTCTGCAACATACTTATTTGCCATACCACTTGCACTAGCTTTTGCAGCATTTTTCTTTTGTCGTTCCCGCAGAGCCAAATAATCAGCCATTGTTCCTTTTCCTTCAACATCCTTCTCAATTGAACTTACTGCCAGGCTTGGGCTTCTCAACTTTTCCTTTTCCTTTGCGATACCACTAGCTGAACGAGTTTGTGGTCCACTAAAAGGCTTGGGCTTCTCAACTTTTTTAGTTCTCTAAATTGTATATATAAGTAGGAAATAAGATTGGATTTTATAGTTATTATCTTCATAAGCAGAAAAAATAAGATATGTAGCTATCACACACCTTTCTTGGACTTTGTGAAGTATCATCTTCACTATGCTCCTCATGGTCCGGATTATATTCCTGATCACTATCCACATCCACATCCTCTTGCATCTTTTCTTTTCCTTTAACTTTTTTTTGGTTTGCATTTCTCAATTCAGCTGAAATTGCAGGCACACCTAGAGAAGCAAGTACTCCGTTGTTCCTCATCACATTAACATCTCTATGTACTTCATAATCTTTTAGGTTCATCATCAACTTAGCAGCTCTCTGTACTTCATAATCTTTTAGAGATAGTGGAGGTGTAGAATACTCAATTGGAGGTGGTAGAGGTGGTAGATGAACATCCTGCAAGTATATAATAAACAGGAACATCATAGTAAGTATGCTGCAAGAGTGGTACAAAATATTCAAATTACAATAAGATCATCATAATAAGAATTCTTCAAACCTGCATGCCATTTTCATCCATATCTTCTTCTTCCGATGTTGGTAAACGTGATTCCAACTTCCTCTTAACAGTTGATGAGTTCAGATTCACTGTTGAATCGCTGATTTTTGGTTTTTTTTTCTGTGTCATCTTCTGAGGATTTACCTGATCAGCTAACTTTAGATTAACGGTTGCATTGTTGGGTTCTGGATTATTCATCCGTGTCAACTTCCAAGGATTCCTCACCTCATCTAACTTTAGATTCTCGGTTGCATTGCTGGGTTCTGGATTATTCAGCCGTGCCGACTTCCGAGGACTTTTCACCTCAGCTAACTTTAGATTCACGGTTGCATTGCTATTCAGCCGTGCGAACTTCCGAGGACTGTTGACTTCAGCTAACTTCTTGTTTTTTTGGTTCTGTTTTAGTTGATGAGCCGTCACGTACTGTCGTTTGATTGGTTTTGTAGCTGCAACAATACAATGATATTATAATCATAATCTTTAAATGTTATAATCAAAATATCACAATAAATTTTTTTTGCTATATCAAAATATCACAATCTGTAAATGATATTAACTATCCATTTATATATACCTGTAACCAGATTCTGCCTTGGCCGCATGATTACATGCGGCTGCATTTGCTTCAGTGGCTCAATTGCAGTATCGACGACGTTGTCGATATAAAAATCCAAGTTGCCACCACTGTTAACTCCTTTGACTAATTCGGAGAGGTCCGCATCATTCGTCACTAACTTCCACCCACCCTTCTCACCATTTCTCATATAAATTCCTCCTATTTCGGTGTATTGAAGGTCATCCTTCACAAACTCCATGAGCACTATGTACGAGAAGTAGTCAGGATCAACCCTCTTTACCACAGTATCGGTTCCACCAACATATTGTGCCTTGTGAAATGCACCCTTGTGATGAAATGTGAGCTGCATGAGTTCCCCCATCCTATACAAAATGGATACAGAATGGTGAGTTTACATTGGAAGCAAGATATGAAATAATAAAATGGGCAGGTATATTAAGTACATATGTGTATGCAGGTATATAAAGCACTAGAAACAACAAGGGAACACATAAAATCAGAATAACTTACAAGCAGTCAAGTAATTAAAAAGTAGTAAATTAATTATGAAAATCAACAGATACAGAAGTCGTCCCTTAATTAAGAACCAATACATAAATAGAAGTCACTTGATATTGCTACATAGAAATCAAGAGGAAGTTTCCTCTATGCTAAGCGGAATGAGGATTTGTGTTGCCGGGACGTCATCTCTATACCACCTAACATCACTAACTCGATTTCCTATTCCATTACCACATTGAATATCATGTAAAACTGGATCATCTTCATTTCCATTTTCATTTTCGACATCACACCAGTCCCTCGGCAATTTCTTGACAACATTATAAAGTGCCGTATCAGTTGGATCTTGTACACAAAATACTTGTTGTACTTGTGAAGCCATAACATACGGATCAGATTTCTGGCACAATCTATTAAAATTAACTCGAGTCATCCCATACAAATCTTTCTCTTCTTGGTACCAGCAACACTTAAATAAAACCACTGAAATTTCTCCCCAATAATCAATTTCTAGTATTTCTTCAATTGCTCCATAGTAACTAACATTACCAACTAATGGATTTTGATCTTTTGAACTTGCAAAGCTAGTGGTCAAGGCAGTCAAGAATACACCACTATTCTGTGTTTTACACTTAACATCTCTATATTTTGTATGGAATCTGTATCCATTAATAACATATCCACTAAATTTGCTAGCTGTCCGATTAAGGCCCATTGCAAGCACTTCTAGCTCTTTTGAAATGTCCTCTTTTTTCCCAACCTCATCCTTCAGCCATTTCCAGAATTCTTCAGTATGTGCTCTCTCTCTTTTATATCTTCTCGATATTGCATGACCATCAATTAAAGCTCGATGTTCCCTATAATAATTATGATGGTATTAATATCAAAAAAGAAATATTCTAATTCTTTAGTACTTGCTAGAATAAAATTAGAACTTAAAAACTTACTCTTTTAAATTATCTATTTCCTCGTTACCACAATTGAATAGAATGTACCGATGACATGCCATCCACTCAGATTCTTTTAGATGAATAGCTTTTCCGTCTTTATTTCTTCTTGTACCAATAGCATATTCCATATTTTGTGGACAACTTTCAAATTTAGGTACTGCATCACCACCGCTTAAGAATCTTGAGCAGAATGTCAACCATTCTTCTGCCAAGTAACCTTCGGCGATGGAACCCTCTGGTTTAGATCTGTTGGGCACATAAGATTTGAGTTTAGCTAGATAACACTCAATCGGAAACATACATCGAACGTGCATAGGTCCACCATATTCAACTTCCTTGCACAAGTGAACCGTCAAGTGAACCATTATGTCAAAGAAAGTCGGTGGAAATATCATCTCAAATTGGCAAAGAATTTCGACAATTTCTTGTTGTTGCCTCTTCACATCTTCCAAATCAATTACTTTGCCCCAAAGACCTCTTAAGAATGCACCAAATCTTATCAGAGGCAATGCAACCTCAGGCTTCAGTGTTTTTTCACAGCAAATTGCAACAAGTAGTGAAGTAGAAAATGAGCATCATGGGTCTTGTACCCTGAGATTTTCCTTTCCTTTGTGTGAACATACCGACTGATATTGGCTGCTTAACCGTATGGCAATTTAACATTCTCCAGTACTGAGCAAAATATTTCTTTATTCGTCATGTCAAATATGGAAGCCCTAATCTCAAAGTGTTCGCCGTCATTTGATTAAACGGGATGCAGGACCTTCCTGATGCCCATTTCCTGTAAATCAAAACAAGCATTCAAATGGTCTTTTGACTTGCCACTAATATTTAGCAAAGTACCGAGTATGTTGTCGCATATGTTTTTCTCTATATGCATAACATCAAGGTTATGTCGTAATAAATTGTGGCTCCAATACGGTAAATTGAAAAATATTGACTTCTTTTTGAAAGGGGAATCCTTTTTCTTCCCAAAATTATTTTTAAAGTCACGCAACAGTTCTTCAATGTCTGTTCCTGATAAATTTCCCGGAATCTATCCTATTTCAACTTCACCATTGAACCTCCTCTTATCAAACCTCCACTTGTGTTTCGGATCCAGAAATTTTCTATGATTCATGTAGCACATTTTTTTACTATGTTTCAAGTACATTGAAGAAGTCTCATAATGGCATACAGGACAACCCAATTTACCCTTTGTGCTCCAACCGAATAACATTGCATACCCCAGAAAATCACTAATGGTCCACAACACACTTGCACGTAACATGAATTTTTGATTAGTAAAGGCATCATAAGTTTCTATGCCTAGATCCCATAATTCTTTCAACTCTTCAATTAGAGGCTGCATATATACATCAATTTTATTCTTTGGAGACCCTGGACCAGAGATCAGTGTTGAAAGAATTAGATTTTCGGGCTTCATAAACAACCAAGGTGGAAGGTTGTAGTTAAGTAATACAATTGGCCATGTACTATAAGTTGTACTCATTGTACGAAAAGGATTGAATCCATCAGAGGCTACACCCAATCTGATATTTCTATTTTCTGATGAAAAATCAGGATACATAGCATCCATCGCCTTCCAAGTCTCGCTATCAGCTGGATGTCTAAGTTTTCCATCTTTTTTTCGGCCCACAGAATGCCATCTCATAAGTTGTGAATACTCCTTGCATATAAACAGCCTTTGCAGCCTTGGTTTTAGCGGAAAGTAACGCATCACTTTTGCCGGGACTTTTTGAATTAACTTCTCTGGATCATTGTCACGGGTGCCTTTCTTTTCCTCTTCCCACCTCGAAATACCACAAGAGTTACAGACATCTTCTTCATTTTCTGCCCAATAGAGCATGCAATCGTTTGGACATGCGTGTATTTTTTTGTAATCAAGACCTAAATCTTTAATGATTTTCTTCGCGACTCTAAAAGATAAAGGTATGTGGGCCTGTGGAAAAGCCTCTCTCATCAACTCTAGTATATCCTCAACTGCAGACTCTGTAATTCCATGTTCACATTTTAAAGAATAAAGCCTGATGATAAAACTTAATCTCGAAAATTTTGAACAGCCAGGATATAATGGCTGCTTTCCATCTTCGACTAGGCGATAAAATCTTTTAGCATCGACATTTGGTGCATCAGAATTCTCATCTTCACAGTTCTGCATATTTCCATGAGTACGGTGCAACATTTCACCTAGATTATCTCCAAAATCACCAGCATCACAGTCTATATCTTCATCACTCCTTCCAAAATTTGGGTGAGAAACCTCACAAATCCATTTCACATACAACCGTTTTGTATAAAGGCTCTTATCCCGCTAATATATCCTTCACTAAACTTTGGAAGTTCAATCCAAATGTTTTCGCTGTCCATTACTACAATTATGAATATGAGTATTTTAACATAAAAAGATAAAATTTGAGTGTGTGTCCAACAACAGGAAACCTAGACAAGTCGAATTGTTAATTCAGGCTGAATTAAGAATTTATAAGTAGTTTAAATCGAAACCCTAAAGTGATGGGAGAGAGTGTTATACCTCAAAATCGAAATTGAAGCCCTAAAGTGATGTGAACAATGCTTGAACCCCCAAATCGAAGCGAAATCGCTGAACAAAGCTTGAACCCCCAAATCGAAGCCCTAATCGAACCGAAATCGCTGAACCCCAAATAATTAAGAATGTTCGCTTGAACCTTTGAAAGAAGTCAGAGAAGAATGAAAATAAAAAGTTATTTGCGGGGACTTTTTTTCTTCGCGGCTCTAAAAGATCAAGGAGTGGTGTTCGGATTGATGAGGTGTCACGTTCTCCAACGTAGGATTTGCCTTGGTAGATTGGCGTGGATCGGTGTGAAAGATATGCAAAGGTCTACTATAGCAACACTACAAAAAAATAAATTACACTTGTTTAGCTAAAGCAACACATTTTTATGGCTAAGGCAACACCAAAAATTCAACGTTGCAGTAGGACCAAAATTGTATAGCTATCGCAACATTTTACCTGGCAACACCTTGCAAAAATGTTGCAGAAGGTCATCTATGGCGTAGTGTAATTAAAACTCATTTTAAAACTAAATTCCACCTTTTATTTCAATAAACTACCTTTAAAAATCAAATACTTCCTTTAAAAATTATGAAAAGAAGTAATTGTCAATAATTAATAAAATTATTGCATTTTCTCTAAAAAAAATTATTTTCCACTCATTATTAACCCAAACAAATAAGTGAGGTGCGGGTGGTTACATTGGTATCAGAGCCATACCCAGCCGGAATTGTGGCATGTACGTGTTACAGCCACGACACCTGGGTGGTGTTGTGTTCATGAGCCAACGAGGACGTTGGGCTCTAAAGGGGGGAGATTGTAACACCCCTTCACAATGGGAAACTATGAAGTGGGTGCTTATATACCGAAGCCTTCACCTCATAACAACGTCGAGGCCTTTTGAGGAACAAAACCCCACACCTTGGCTTAGCCCATGAGGCGGAGGTGACTAAGTTGGGGACAATATCTGCATTAAGTGAGGTGCGGGCTGTTACACAATATATCCCATTCAATGGTGAGTAAACACACATAAACCCATGATAACATAAGTAAAAGCATACAAGAATCATAGGAACACTTCCTACCATCGCCCACTAGCCAAAGATCCAACCTTTTGCTTCCACATGCTCTCGGTCATGCCTCCCCCTTCTCTTTTGCTCTTGGCCACTTGCACCTCCATGCCTTTAACTCCCAGCCTCCACTATTTGGCTTGATCTTCAAGCTTCCTACATTTCATCTGGTCTTATGCTTGAGTTTGGTGAAGGTTTGACTTCATTTGATATAGTTTTGAGAAGTTAAAGAGGAGATAAGAGAAGATGAAGACATGCTTGCTTATTTTTAGCTAACACTTAACAAACGAATATTTATGGTCTTAAGGGTCTATTTATAAGCTTCGCAAGAGGTCGGTTAACATCGCTTACCCCCTTGGTTGGTCATCCATGCCACCCTCATGCATGTTCCACCACCAAAATATCTAGATTTTTATTCACAAATATCTTCTCCACTAATTCCTTCAGTAATCCAAACACTATTCACTAATCACACTTTAGTTAGCCATAATAAGTCAAAATATTTTTAGTGTCTAATTAAGTAAACATTAATAAATTAGACATGCCCAAAAAGTTCAAACGATTTTTATTGAGAAACAACCGTTTATCGATAAAAAGATTTTCGGTCATTTTATCGATATCCTTTGAACTATTTATTTTTGTACACATTTTCTAAAAATAAGTTTACCATCATTATATATTGATTAAAAAGGAGTCAATAAGGTTATTAAATCAATTTAATCACATTTAACCAAGATTCAAATATTTATACAATACATATATTTAAATACGAAGTGTTCAAACTTCTGGATCATTACATTCTCCCCCACTTAAAACATTTCATCCTCGAAATTCCAACATGACCAATAAAAGAAACAATCACACAACAATATTCACAATCACTAGAAAACATAGCTCATGGATTTCCCAGGTTCAAAAACCTTCTCATCGGACAAGAATGATAAACAACATTCTTAGCGTACCTTACGCTCAATTGCCTCAGGTCGTTACTTAGTCGATCATTCATGCTACCTTAGGATAAATCGAAGAGTCATCCCCTAAACTTTCCCTAAGCCAACAAAACATAGTGTACCTATATACTTAAGCATGTACGATGCATAGGATCATCCGTACACAATATCTAATCTGAACACTTGCTCGACCACATAAATTTCACTTTCAAACTAGTATATATTACTTGATCTCTCTAATGCAGATTCCGATCAAGTTCCTTGATTTGAATCTTCATTATCCTTACATAGCTATAAACTATGATAGAAAACCTCGGGACCATATCAAGAATCCATATCAAGTGTTCACCTTCAAAATTTGAGTGAAATATCCTTGTTTGGACCATGTGAATCACCGAGAAATCATGTACTCGAATCCTAGATCAAGAACTGTTATGCAAATAAAATGATTTATGTACAACTAACATACTTTATTCCATTGGTTTCTTAACTACACCAATTGCTTTTTGCCACTTTCTTTTACACAAATAGTATCTCTTATTCAATACTAAATTCATTTATGAATCATTTCATAAAAACATAACTTCAAGTTTATAAATATTTTATAACTTAAGTTCATACATATAATACTCCACTACATCCTAAGAGTATATATAAAACATCACATTCATTTTACTTAACAAGGATGTTCAATAAATTTAAACTTGTTTTAACTTACTACCTTCTCAAGCCAAAAGTTACAAAAACTCAACTATTATATTCCACAAAAACACATAGCTTCAAATTTATAACGATTCAGAAGTTTATGGCTGTCCAAAATTATCAAAAATGCCGTTTCATTTTAATAAATTAAAACTACCAAACAAACACATCAAACATGATGAACATACCATGTTGTCCTAATGCATAGGATACATGTGTCCATAAAATAGCTTAATAAAGTTTCACTTATTTATTAGACACTTTACCAAAAAGGGAAAATATGAAAATGTTTCATAATTTATTCTAGGATACACCACCACATAGGCCCCTTATAGTATACATATAAAACTTTTCTACTTAGAAAGTTCATATCAATTTTTCTTTAAAGAAAAAATTTAGAACTAAATACTCAGGGTTTATTCCAAATCATTTTGAGATAAAATATATACATATACTTTTTATGCATCAAACCATACTTTCGTGAGTAAATCAAAATTTGTTTTTACCAAAACTGCTTTGTAGCAAATTAATATGGTGATAGCCCCCATTTAGAAACCCAAAAATGAATGTGATGATATTGCAGTCATCACCAGAATTATTGTGAGTTCAGTACATCCAAATCATACATTTCGGACTTAACCCAAATTATTTTCAAAGTGGTATCAAATACTTCGTATAATAGTACTAAGTATCATGGTCTCAATTTCATAAACCAATTTCCCAAATAATTACTTTCAAATAATACTATTATTATTTTCTTCGAAATCTTGAAATCGTATTTCAAGGCACCGGAATTTAAGTTCTCAAAATATCAATTTAAATCATTTTTGTTTATAAACCATATTTTATAAGCCATACTTAGGAAATCTATACTAAACTTCATTTATTAGAAAATACAAATACGCTCTCATATATATAATACGCTCAACTCATTCTACGGCACAACTTAACCTATCTCTAATGAGTCATGCCTAATTAAAGCTCAGATTCTTTCTTAACCTTAAGCTCTGATACCAACTATTATAACCCACCTTTTCAACCCCCAAATGTCGACATTAATACATCTATGGTATTTACGTGTCGAGTAGTAAAGTGCTCGAAAGGAAAATTGTTAGGTAAATAAAAAAGACAAAGGAACAGAACGATAAAGAAGGAACCCAATATCAGAATCTAACAACGAAATGATAATATATAATATTGAAAGACAATACAAACTGTCAGCCTAAAATACATAGCATTTTAGAGTTACAATCCTAAGTTCTATCATCAGCCTGGACAATTATAACAGCCTGTCCTCACAATTACTGATATATATACATAATAGTAGTGCGGAAAAAATAAGAATACTATAGTAGGTGAACCATCCAACTCATCTCTTTAATGACCCACCTTTTCGATCCTCATAAGTCAACACTAATTCATCCACTATATCCATATGTCGAGCATCGGAGTGTTTGAAAGATAGATTGTTGGGGAAAAGAAAGAAAAAAATAGAACAAAATCTCGCAGCGTGACGAGTAACATATAATGTAAAATAGATCTTTACAAAGAAAAGAAGAATGTAATATACATACATCAATCAGAGTACAATAACTAACTATCAGCTTGGACAGTTATATTAACCTATCCTCACTAATGCTGATAAGTAAAAGACTAACAAATGCAGCATAAATAAATATACATGAGTATGTCTTGGAGGCATCCAGCTCATCTTCTGAAGCTCCAAAGCATCCAAATCTATATCTGAAATATGCTCGGACTGACTCGAGTACTATAAGAAAATAACACCCGGATCAGTTTGGTAAACCAGTGTGAGAAACACACCTTAATTGGATTTTGAAGTTATAAAAAAACCTTTCAAAATAAAGGTATCTCGTAAGACCACATCGCACATAAGCACAAATGAGTTTTTACTTTATGATAACCAAAACATTTTTATAAGAAATCCTCTGATATTATAATAATGTCTAGGGCACAAATACATATTAATCATAGCTGAAATTGTTGCATCAATTAAATTCCAACATAATAGGTTTACAACTAAAACCGTAAAGGCATGTTGATTCCATCAATTATAAGGCTAATGGGGTACTGCCAATCACAGTACACCTCTAGAAAAATGTATCGAGGTCAACAAGAACGTCTTGCTCCCCTCTGGATAGTACCGAATATATCATTACTCTGGTTGCTTTGCAACCTTTATAGAGAGTGCTCATGCACAACCAATCCAGAAAATGAATGCATATCTAGAAAGATGATGATACACCCTAATGGGAGCGACCCACTTAGCCCCGCTGCATATTTGATGTTTTAGTCATTCCTGTTTGATGATGCTAGAGGCTATGTTTTACATTTTATATAGCAAACCCACTTGGAATGCTAACACTGTCCTCCAAGTAGCAATGCGATGCCAGCATTCATCCATACAAGTTGTTCAGAATATGAACAAACCAAAGGCACTACTTCTACTACATCCATTTTGGAATCACCCTTAGGATTAGTATCAAGTAGCTATAGCACTTCAAAGGACTCCATCTTCGATCCTATCATCTTAGGATGTCTTTAATACGACGCTTTAGTTGGATCGAAGTGGTTTTGGATAATTCATATTTATCCAATCCCAGTTTCTTTAACCAACATTTGATATTTTCTAGTAAACTCAACTCCGGTTCTTTTTGAAATAAACAGACGTGATAAGAGTGGGGATCACCCTCTAACCGTTTAAGTGGATGGATCTCCTTATCCTTTGTCCTAGAAGGATACATGAGTTTATATTTACAGTAATATCATCTAGGATAATTGTACCACATAATTCCCATTTTTCCTTTAGATATTTCCAGGGTTAAAAATTGGTCAAGATTTGATAGTCAGTTATTTAACTATCGAATAAACACGCAATCCAAACATAGGTTTATAGATCCCTAAGGGAAAATAACATTGTTTAAGCACAAAGCAACTCTGGGCCTCTTAAATTAACCTTTCAATTAATTTAAAACTACCTTGTAAGCACTTGTATTAAAAATTCTTTCACAAAGTATATATTTCACAAAACCCTTTTCTACAATTCCAAATACTTGAAAAAATATTGATATACTTATCTCAAAAGAATAAGCATATTCATAAACTGTTCCACTAAAAGCTTAGGAAAACTTCCCATATACTTATTTTAGCAATATAAGTATGTTCGCAACTCACTATATTTTCAATACTTAGAAAATCTAATCATATACTTATCTAAATGGTATAAGTATATTTACAAATCCTAAGAAATATTTTTATTTCAAAACTGCACTTATAATTTAGGTTAAAACCGGAGTCATTTAAAACAGTGATAATAATAACCCAAACACTATTCCTTCGATGTTAAGTAGGGAAAAAGAATATTCCCTTCCATCATAACTAAGAAGGTCATTTGGGAAATTAAATCTCTGTTATAAAATAATTCTTCAAAAAATTCCTTTTATAAATAGAAGCTCTAAATTCACTTTTAGAATTTCTTTCATAAAATATTATTTATAAACTTCTTTATAAATATATAACATATTACAGCTTCCTTTTATAAATTTCCAAATTAAATTAATATCTTCTTTATAAACACCCCTTATATTATTTACAAAATCTCTTATAAAACTTCTTTTTATAAACTATCATTTATAAACTTATTTTATAAATCTCTGACTTATTTGCAACTCTTTTATAAAATTCCAAATTCATTTAAAATCCTTTTTTATAAATTTTCTAAATAAAATTAGAAACCCCTTTTTAAAATAGAACTCCAAATATAACTCCAAAAACACAAATATAATCCAAAAACCCGAATATAAAACAAACACCGGATATACTTATAAAACCCATATTTCCATAAATTAAATAAATTCATAATTGGAATTAATTATCCCAATTTGTTGAAAAGATATTGATTTCCTTTTTTATAGGATATTATTTATAAACACTATTTATAAACAATCCTTTATTTATAAAGTAATATTTACAAATCTATTCCCATATACACCATTTTTATACAACGATCCTTAAATTTTATCCCAAATATTTCTATCTTATTTTAAACGGAAAATCCCCTTTAAAATAAAAGATAACCCCTTTTAAATACCCTTTTAATAATACACATTGATTATTATTATTATTTCTACAAAATCCAATACTTCTCAAAATAATTATTTAAAACATTTACTTTAATATATATATTAGAAAGAATAATTAAAGAAAAATTGAAATAGAATTGAAAAGTTTTAAAAACTCATTTAAATTAAAATATTATAGAAATTCCAAAACAATCATATTTAAAATCATTTTTCCAAATCAAAAATCATTTCCAAACCAAACCAAAAATTAATAGTATTCCAAAGTACTAAAATGTTCAATCTTCACATATGTCGGTGTCACATCTAATATGGCCAAACTATCAAATATTCAACATTTAACAATCTATGCCACATATATATAACTGAAATAAATCAACAGGTAAAATACTGGAAATTATAAATCAATACGGTGAGAAATCCGAATTTTTTAACAAATTTTCCTGTATTTCAATTTTAATTGCCTATCGCTTTTCAAAAGCAGATATTTTGACCAAACAACCAATAATTTCAACCAAACACTAACAGTAAATTTTATATACTATATAATATACTGATTGACCAAAAAGGTGAGCTATACTCACCGAAATTTCAGTTATCGCTGAAGCGCTCAGATTCCGACTAAAATCGAACTGCATTCGATTTTAGCTTGAAATTCTATAAGCTTTAATTCCTACCAATCCAATTCCAAAGCATAGCTAATGTTAATATGAGTCTAACACAACTGACCACGTCCGAATCCGACCTTGTATGAGCAAGTTAAAACATTTACAAGCTTTTGATTTTTAATTTATAATTAAATACCTTAATTACAAATCTAATCAAACTAATTACCATACTTAAAATAAATCCTTCTTCCACGAAACCAAACCTGCCAAAATCTGATACTCCTTTCACCATTGTTGTGATCTTTCCTTGCCTCCCTCTCTCTCCATACTAAGCTAAAACGACTCCGTCTGTCGTAAAAAACAACACCTCTCGAAAGTTTCCACCTCGTACCCTTGAAGCCAGCTCGACGTCGCCCAAAAGATCGTGGCTTGGAGGTTATACGGCCGCGACTTCTTAATGTCGCACAATGCAAAAATGGACCGAGCTCCATGAAAATGTCGTTGCCGATGCTCTTCCAACCTACAAACTCAATGCCACACTCGAAACGAGCTCAAACCGCCTATAACTTAGTTGAAGGCAAATCCTAGTTTGCTAGAAAACTGTCGAGCGTCAGTATAAGAGCCGCACCCTCTAATTTTGATGCCAATTTGTAGACCCACTAATTTAATGCAAATATTACTCCTTTTTATTCTTATGATTTTGGTTTGAATTAATTTGTATTTTTAGAGAAGTGGATCTATGTTTATTTTTGTTTCAGTAATGGAACAGTAGTGGAAAAAGTGAAAAAGTGTGGTGGTGAATAGAAGTGTTAAGATATAATTATTCACAGTTTTCCGGCATTTCGCCGCACAACAATTTGTTCAAGTATGAACCCTGAATGACAAAACAAATATACGGTCGTGCTCAGAACAGCGACGTGACCTCAAAACAAAAATACTATACACCGGTTACCCTATTTTGCAAAATCACAAAAACACTGCCGTTTGGTGAAAAATCATCAAAAGAAAATTTAAATATTTTCCAAACTAAAAATTAGGGAAAAATCAAATAAATTAAACTAAAAATATGTCGATTAAAACCGAGTCATAAAAATAATAATTTATTTTCTAATTATTTATTTAAACCATTTATTACTACAAATAAATTTACAAATGAATTCACTATTATTATTTATTAATCAAAAGGAGTTAAATATGACCATTAAATCCATTAAATTAATATTTAATTTAAAATCCAAATATTTAATTCACTATTCAAATATTAAATTCTCCAATTCAATGATTTTAAATAATACGTATATTTAGATTCAGAATTAAAACCTTTAAAAAAACCAATATTTCAATATTTAAAATTAATTAATATTCAAAATCAAATGACCATAATTTCGGGTCGTTACAATCTCATTGAGCTTTAGAGAATATCCAACTAAAATATGCCATTTCAAACTGCTTGAAAATGCACTGAGGGATTAAGGGAAAAATAAAATCATGAGTTGGATAAAAGTTTGGTTTGAGAAATTCAAGAAACGTTTTCATAATGTGACATCACCATTTGAGATCAATCGAATTACCGGATGGTTTTCCCCTCAAAAGAGCCAAACATCTAATAAGTACATATTGTGATATAATAGATAATTTCTAGGGTGTAGAATGTAAATAAAAAAATAGTTGCGTGTGCACCACAACAATATTAGGTATACAATTAAACCACTAAGGCACGTTCGTATACATATGGATTTCCATTGGAGGTGCCCTTTGTACGTCGAGAATAGGCCTCCCAACAAGGGTCAAAGATATCCTTTCGAGCAGTGTATATCTCTAGATAAAATATACTATTGGAAAAAGAAAGATGGTCCATGCCCGATCATGTGGCACTGAGTATCATCGCCTTCTTATGCAAATCTGAAAGCGTCACTAGATACAGAACGATATACCCTCAGGCTATCTAAACCCCTGGCTATGCCCCCTACTCTGGTTTCTGTCATTACTATTGGTGAAGTCACATTCTGCATCTCATCACATAAGTCATCATTACTCGAACAGATCTCGAATCTCACTCTAGATTCCAAGATCTCGAATAGTCCATGAATCCCCACATGGATTTCTAGCATCTCGAACAGATCACGTATATCTACATGGATTTGAGCATCCCGAAAAGATATCGAATCTCCACATAGATTCCAACATAAGTCCTCCGACTAATGCCTACGATGTCCTCTCTCTTGGGATCACCCTGAAGATAGATATTCCTACACCATAACGTCGTTCAAAATATTAATGTTGACCTCTCCCTTGGACTTAACCTTAAGATAGACCATGCAACTCTATAACATTTTTCTTTACAATCGCCTCTATAACATAAATCACGTATATGGTTTTGAATTGGTTATGGTTTCGAGTCATCTTATATAAGCACTCTCCCCCACTTACCGGACGCTCCAAAACCAGTCGATAGATTTTCGGTTAATTTAACCCCGGTTCTTTCAGAAATAATTTGATAATACATAAAGGTGGAGATCATCTCCTATCTAGATGGATTTCTTTATCCTTTGTCCTAGTAGAGCAGAGGAGTTTATACTTACAGTATAGCATCACCGACATAACTGTACTACATAACCTTCGTGTTTCTTTTAGATATTTCCTAAGTTAATTTTGGCCAAATTTAATAACAATGAGAACGATCACCTATGGAAACCAAATCTTTATACTTAACACGTTTCCAACCTTCTCAACTTATAATATCCCTCGACCAAGAGTGAAGCCGGTAGGTTAGAGCACTATTGCTTCTACACCGTACTTGAACATTAGTCTTAACTCTTATAGATAGAACAAATCTAGTTTGTCGACTTTAGTGTCAAGTACATGACTAAATACTTTCCGTAGACAAGTAAACACAAAAGGCATGATTAAATCATAAAAATCACGATTAAGTCACATAAGCGACTTCTAATCCCTTTTATTTAATTAATTCTTTTATTAATTAAAACCTCTTTAGTAAAACTTCTTTTACCTAATAAAACTTCATCTATCAATTACTACCTCCCTCACTATTCATTTTTACTCTTTTCAATACTTTAAAAAGTATTCATATACTTATCTCAAATTGTATAAGTATATTCACGAATCATTAACAAGATTCCTTATTTTCAAAATATACTCAAAGAGGTAAAAAAGATAATTATTACTATAAAGTCCTTTAGTTTTATAAGTTAAATCTTTACTTTTTCTATCTTTTTCAAAAGATTCCATACTTATTATTACCCTTAAAATATCCATTTAAAATGTCTAGGTACATTCACAAATCTATTTCATAGGGTTTAAGATAACTATTACTTAAACATTGCAATTACCAACTCAATACCATTTCACTTATAATAATCTTTCAAACTATCATTTCAAATATCTAATTATCTTTACTACTAATAATGAGAATTCCATGAATTAAGTTCAACCGTGTCTTTTGGAAATGCCAAAAATGCCCTTACGTTTTTATGTCTGCACTCAATTGGTCATACCTCCCAACGCATTCGTTCCTTCTGTTCCCATTCTCCCTTCCTAAAACCTATTTGTGTTCCTCCCTAAATTCATCCTCAAAATATCAAATTCCATTATCTCCCGATTCCTTTCATCCTCAAATTTGATCTCATCGATGAGATAGCATCCATGCCAGCCTTCCTCAACATTGATCTTCCTTATATGCGAATTACCAGGTTTGATCCCCACTTCTTCAACGCCCTCCCTGTTCATTCCCAATTCCATTCATTCCCAAAATCGATCGTACCAACAATGTACCATCCATGGCAGGCGACTAGATGAGTCGAAAGAGGTAGCTCACTGCTCACCTATCTGACATCTCAGGTGGCAGGTGATTTCTCTTCCGTTCTGCTTCCTATCCTTGGTATACTTCAGTACAATTTATATATTTTGACTAAAATGTTTATACACTTCGATCACTTTTTTAGGCTATCACTGACTGTTCTTTATTCTTACTAGCGTGATTTCTCCAAGCTAAATCCATACGACTTTGACATTGTTACTCATTATTCAAGTATTGTTTGATCTGATTTGTGAATCTACAATGTAGAGAATAAATTTTCCACCTGGTTTGTGATTTGCGAAGTGAAATTTGTTACAAACAAACATATTTTCATTGTTGTGGTTACTGATTATATGAATATTTATAGTATAGTCTTCAATTGTTTTCCGTATACTCTTCGTTTACTGTCAGTATCTCCACTGATTGATGTTACAAATTCAAGTTTTGTAAGAACAGGTGGCCTGTTTCTTGCTAATTTTGAGCTATGCCAACTTAAATTAAGTACTAGATCATCTAAGCTGCTTGGTTCTCAAAATGATGATAATTTGGAAATTATCTGCTGCAATCTAATGAAACTACACTTTGTAAAACATCCTATTTCTAGACTTTCATTACAAACTGAAGAATTTCCATTTGTTAAATCAGGATTGTTTTGTTTATGCCTATAAAATATCAGCTAGAAGATTGCAATTTATCGGCTTAATTGCACAAAAGTTAATTGGTTTCTTTATGCTCATAATTTCAAAAAATATAATCGTTGGAAAAAGCTTAAGGTTGCACTTTTATACCTTTAGTATTTGAACTCTAACTTGAATTTGGTAGCATTTGTTTTGAAACTCTTTGCACTTTTATACCTTTATCATGATTATTTTTTTACTCCTAAATAGTTGATTCGTAGTATTTTTCTTTTTCTTATCTGAAGTTTAACATATAAACATGCAAATGACATAATGTATATATGTAACATGCAGCACGGAGAAATTTTTATTGCGTGATAAAAGTACAGATGAAGTAAGTTATGCATGGACTCATTTGGATCTCATATTGTTACTATTAAAAGTTCGCATGATTAAGGAATGTTTATATTCATGTGTATTTTTTATGATCATCCTATACAATGATCCTACAGACTTATCTATTTTGCAATTAGCTTAATACTGCATTATATTCTTCTGATTAGTCTCAATCGAAAAAAGCAACAAAAGAAAGCAGCAGCTCTGAAGATGAATCATCAGAGGATGAATCTGAATATGAAAAGCCTAAGAAAACTCCAAAGAAGGTGATACACTAATTTTAAGTCATTAATATTGCCTTTAATAGTATGATAACTAATATGTCACTTAATTTTGACTGTGCTCTGAAATTACGTACTGTTGTATACTTTTTGGTGAGCAAGTCATGTTGATATCTAAGAAATGAAATTGTTCTTTAAAAGATAGATCATAAGGTTACTGTTGATTTCCTTGGTCATGATCTTTTTTGAAATTAATACAGTTGCCACAATTAGTCCAATATTAATTTACCATACGGTTAATGCATGAATTCAAAATTTCAGTCTTCTATGATTATGGTTTTTGAGTGAATTGCGCTGCTAATACATGACGGGAGTTCCTTCGAAAAGTTCTTATCAAAAAATCATTATATTCGAACTTTATATAATGTAAAATAATTATAGTGTTTATGTAGTCTTGAAGTTTGAGATACACATCCTCTATAGTTGCATTCATTAGTTGGGTTTAAATTTCTTACCTCCAACTGAATAATATTTCTAACTATGCAGGATATTGATGTTGTGATGAAGGATGCACCATCAGCTGCTCCAACTAAATTTGAGAAAAAGAGGTAGAGTAAATCAAAGAGTAAATATGTTATGTAATTTCTTTTTTTGCTAAAACCGTGTAATTTTCTAATTTTTTGTTTTTTCCCTTCGCGTATGCATAGCCTAAAACACCATCCCAGAACCAAACTCCCATAGCTGACACCCTCTTTGTTAGGAATTTGTCATTTGAAGCTGGAGAAGAGGACATGTATGCAGTTTTTCTCTTTTTTGAATCGTATCAATGTTAATGTTTTTTTAAAATTCAATGTCCTAATATTGTCTTTCAGATCGGAGTTTTTTGGCCAGGCTGGGGAAGTTGTTGGTGTTCAACTGGCTACAAACCAAGATGGCAGTCTTCGGGGATTTGGCCATGTCACTTTTTCCAGTGTAGAAGAAGCCAAGAAGGTAATTTATTTTGACATTTCATGACTCTACTATTATTAACTACTTTTGTTTATGGGTTGATTGCCTATTGTTATTGTGTATCTTCCAGTAAATTTACATAATTGCTTTTGTTTTTATAGGCACATGATAAGTTGAATGGTAAAGAGCTTAAGGGACACACACTTAGACTTGATTATGCTCTTCCGAAAGGAACTTACACTCCACAATCTGGGTATGTGTGGTGTCTATTAGTTCTAGATATCTGAATTTGTTAATTTTATTCTAGCTATTACTCATTTCTGTCAATTATATGCTTTTAGGAGGGATAACAATTCATTTCAAAAGGGAGGAGGAGGATGACAACAAAGTTAGGGTCTTACGCTCTTGGTGAAAGGTTTTGATAGCTCTCAAGATCCATTCATGGTGATATATTTTACTTCAATGCAATCCCTTTTTTTGTGGTTTCCTACTTCATAAAATATAAATTTATTGTACTATTAAAAGTAAAATCTGAAATGAGTTATGTAAATTCGGCGCTGATGTGGCCAAAGTGGTTTGTTTTTGTAATAAGTTATTAAACTGTTCTAAATTTGTAATTAGTTTTTAAAATTGGCCTAAATTTAAAAATTATCCTCCAATTTAACATTCATTTCCAACTTTTTACACATTTTTCTTTACGCATACCATTATGTTTACGAGGTGCTTTTGGCAATTTAGTTAGATGGGCCCCATAAATAATTTTAGTTACTATGCTTATATATTTGTTATAATTCTAAATTTATAGTTTAAGTGCATTCTAATAGCTTTTCCTATTCATGTGTATTTTTTATGCTCATCCTTTTATATGCACGTGCTAACTCCGGCCTACGTCCACTCCAGCCTACTGTTAAAACTAAAATATTGCTTCAAGAGTTGGGTTTGACGATTGTTATGGTGGGCCCATGTAGGTGAGAAGGCCCTGCAGTCGGGGTTTCACATATAAATACAACAGGCTTGCTTCAGAAGAAGGACCTTCATTATGTTTCTCTTCATCTTCTATCTAGAGGCTACTCTGCCATTTTTATTCTAGAATTTTGGATTGTAACTATAATCAAATTTCAGTATAATAAAAAGTATTGTTTTGGAGTGGACGTAGGCCGGAGTTAGCCGAACTTAATTCAAATATCTATGAAAACTACTAATTTCAGTATACACGGATATTTTACTTTTATGTGAAATAGGAGTACTACATACTGTCTATAGCATCTGTTGCGTTGGCTGGAGTGGTGAATGAAGTTCATTGTATAGTAGCATCGGTAAGCATGATCCCCCTATGGTTTTTTGTAGTGGTGACCCCTCTGCGAAGCACAAGTTTCAGTTAAGGCAGTATATAGCACAAGGAATTCTTTTAGTCGCTTTTCCATTTACTTATTCCACTCATGTTTCTATCACATCAAAAATATAGAATATATGTTGTGGTAATATTAATTACTAGATTGGTTATTAGACTATCAACTCTTTAAAATGTTGAAATTAAGAGAGAACCCTGTATTAGTGAATTCAAGTTTATATTTATTTATTTTGATTAATAAGTAAATGTATGTACGACATCAAATAATTTCTTGAAATTAAATGTCTGAATGACATATTCATAACTTTTGATTAATTTTTGAAGAAAAAATCACTCATTTATGTGGTATGCTAATTGTTACACATTACGCAAACTGGATTTACTGTATGATGTAAATTAAGTTGAGAACTAATAGCATGTTTAATGCATGCATTACCTTAGTGCAAAAGGTTTTTGATAATGTTTGCCATAATCTTTTGTATAATGCATATGTTTGTATAACTATACATTATTATAATGAAAATATTCATGCAATACCTTATGGAAAAAATCTACATTTTTAGAATGCAACATTAGTGCTTTAATACACCGAGCACAACTGCAGATTCATTATATGTATTCTTAATTTTGTTTACCCAGACATTTTGGAACTCCTTCATTTAGCCAATAAATATTATAATTGGATTTGGATGAGTCCTTATTTATAGTTTATAATAAAAAAGAATGCCATGAAACATAAGACTGTAACATCTCATTCATTATGTGATTAATACTCAGGGAGGAATTTGTTTGCCTAGCTTATTAAAAATCGTTATTGTTGTATAGAAAACTGCAACCAAAAATCTAGAAAACTACATACTTGCCTATGGTGATTTGTGCATAACATCTATTTCCGTTTTGAATGTTCATTATAGTCATTTGTATTTAAATGTCAGAATATGTAAATTAAGATTGATATTTAATTTTTGCTCTACAAACTTTTGTAGCTACTTATTTTTATTTTATATTTAATAAAGGCAACTTATTATGTTGTTATTCATATACTATGTTTGAAGTCTATAATGTTTTGTGTATGTTGTTAAATATGTTTAATACTACTATTTATTTGGTGATGCTACTGATATTTTGATGTTGTTTTTGAAGTTATTTATCTTGCAGTCCACTAAAAAAGTTTAATTCTTTCAGTTAAGTTCTATATAGATTCTCTCTATCCAATTGGGTGGGTCAGACAAACACAGACAACACATGAGCACATTACCTAATTCAATTTCTACACTTTTCTCGGATCTAAATCAAATTTATTTATGGTATTTTACCTCTTCTTTGGTTAGTCTAATGAGAAAATTGATGCAGGTTGATGTTCTTTTTGAATACGAGTAATAGATTGTTGTAAATTGTAATCCATTTTTGTAGCAGCAATGAATTTGATCTTGCGGACCTCTATAATGACCATGCTCAAATATACTTTCATCCTGCAATGCAAATTACCTTTATCTTTTATATCCCTATACGTTTTTAATCAAATTTGCTTCTCTTCCCTTTTTAAGCTTATCGGCCCTCTTTGCATTAATGTGTTATAACTTATGCTTCCATAATCGGATGATGTCAAGAAAGTTACTCATGCATGCACATTGTTATTAAAGCAGGCCCACTTAGGCATGCATATACACTCGTATTCATAAATATAATAAAAAAGGTTTAAAAACAAATGTTACTTAAACATTGTTCACTATAAACCCGTAAACATTTTACACTTGTCCTTATCTTTAAAACCGTTGATTTTAAAGATCAAAACTTATTAAACAAGGTAATATACTTTTAATTAACCTTACAAAACCATTTATTATAACATAAGTGTTATAATCTAAAACTTCCACTGTTCTTTTCACATTTTGAAATTTTAAATATTGATATAAATACTTTGAAAATACTTAAAAAATACTTATATATATATCTATACTTTAAAACTATTTAACTTACGTTTTCAAACTTATATATATAAATACTTTACAAATAATTGTAAATAGATTTCAGATATCTATATAAAATATTACTTAAACACAACACATTTTGAAATTTGACAGAAATTAACAAAAAGCATGTTTTATATTTTACATACTTTACTTTAAAATTTATAAATAATTATTAAAAATATATTTAAACTTCTAATCTATTTTTCATACTCAAATCCATGTTATTACAACTTTCATAAAAACATTCCACAAAGATAATAATTCATAAACCATTTAATTCATGAAAACTAGTCAAAATGTTGAATTTAACACAAAGCAGTGCAACAGCCTAAAAATGTTGTAGTTGATCGAGAACAACATTTATAACGACTGTAGTAGGTTGAAGACATTATTTATAAATGCCATTGAAAGTTCTGGACAAAGAACAATATGAAATTACACAAACTTTGCAACCATTTTTCGCCACATAAATTATTTAATATCCAATATTTTATAGTAAGTATTATACTTAGACTACTTAAAAATCATGAGGATAAACCCTTAAGGATATCTTTTAAATTAATTATAAAATTCCTAAAAACAAGGTATTTTCAAAGTGCTCATATAAGCGACCATTCGCGTTATAACTTTTGCTATTTCGTCCATCCATCTCAATAACTTTTTAAACCTTGATATTTTTATAGTAATAAGTACACATATTTTAATTATTAAAACAAAAAAACCCTTAAGGGTGTCTTTCAAATTTGATTTTAAAAATCGTCAAACATATGGCATTATCAAAGTGCATCCATAGCGACCTTTTCGCTTCTAACTTTCACAACTTTCATTCACAAGTTCTACAACTTTTCAAACAATTTATTTACTGTGCCATACACCAAAATATATGTAGAGAACAACTAAAATATATTATGTCAGAAAATATTAACATTTCACCAATTTGAACAAGTTTAAAGCAAGGGGATTTCGTAGTACGCTTATAGCGACTATCACTATATAAATAGTTTCTCATTCACATCAATTCAACACACTGGCCAACCAAACATGTAAACACAAAGTCTATGCCATAGTACATGTTTTAGAGGGTAGTAGAACTGAAGATACATGGAAAATAACATAAAGCTGTCATTTTCTTTCAAAAGTAAGTAAGGTCCAAAAGTCATAACTTTAATTAGTTAACTTTACTTTTAACTTTAATTTCACAATCAAACATATATACACACAATATATCACATTCAATGGCGAGTAAAATCACCTAAACCCATACTAACATAAGTAGAAGCATACAAGAATCATATGAAAACTTCCTACCATCATCCACTAGCCAAAGATCCAACTGTTTGCTTCCTCCTACTCTCGACCATTCCTCCCCTTTCTCTTTTTCTCTCGGCCACTTTCTCCTCTACCCCTTTAGCTCGCAGCCTCCACTCTTTGGCTTGATCTTTAAGCTTCACATGTTGCATCAAGTCCTAGGCTTGAGTTTGGTGAAGGTTTGACTTTATTTGATATGGTTTTGAGAAGTTAAAGAGGAGATAAGAGAAGATAAAGACATGCTTGCTTATTTTTAGCTAACACTTAACAAATGAATTTTTGTGGCCTTAAGGGTCTATTTATAAACTTCCCGAAAGGTCACTAGCCACCGCTTACCCCTTTGGTTGGTCAGCCATGCCACCCCACATGCATGTGCCTCCACCAAAATATCTAGATATTTATTCACAAATATCTTCTCTCCTAGTCCCTTAACTAATCCAAACACTATTCACTAATCAAAATTTAGTTAGTCAAAATATTTTTAGTTGTTAATTAATTAAACATTAATATATTAGACATGTCTAAAAAGTTCAAACAACTTTTACCGAGAAAACGGTCGTTTATCGATAAAATGATTATGGTCATATTATTGATATTTCTTCAAACTATTTAATTTTATAAACATTTTCCAAAAACAAATTTACCATCATTATTTATTAATTAAAAGGGGGCCAACAAGGTTATTAAATCAATTTAATCACATTTAACTAAGATTTAAATATTTATATAATTCACATATGTAATTACGAAGCGTTCAAAATTCCTGGTCATTACATTATGCCTCCCCTTTATCCCTTCCTTGGCCACAAAGACAAGGGTCTCTCCCTCATAATTTCCAAATTAAATTTAATTCAAATAATTTATTTCTACTTAGTGGTATATTCTTCTGGTTAGTTGCACTTTCTATAGGGGTATAAATCAGATCTAAAAGGAGTTCAATTCAATATTTAATGTGCTAGTCCTAGGCTATATCTACGGTACATCCATCACTATTTTCAATTATATATATTTATCTTTATCAGTATGCATGTGTAGAATAAATCTCTATTATTACTACGAATTTGTGTGAGTGTGTATCCCTTGTCTAATTTATACACATTTAAATTGATTTTAAAAAAATTACATACATATAATATATATGTTTATTTCTTTCAATCAATTTACAAAAAAAATCGAAAATTAAATTGATTTTAAATTATTTTAAAATTAAATATGAAATTTTTAATTAGTATATAAATATATAATAATATATATTAATTTATATTCAGAAATATATATATGTGTGTGTGTGTTTATCGAGAGTCATGGAGGCGGCTAACCCTATTGAAATACCTAACCTCAAGGAGATCACTATAGAGGATGACACGGGGTGGAAAAAAGTCAGAAGGAAAAGATTTGTAACGGCAAGGGCATCAAATCCTAATATCAATAATCCTAAAATAGTGGATATGTGGCTCATAATCAAATGAAATAACACTTTAAAAATGGAAAACATGATTGGGTGGATGCAGTGGCAGGCAACACCCACAATAAAGGTGGGTAGAGAAATTTGATGCGACCATTGATGATGATGATGAATACGTTGATTTGGATGATGAAGTTTTCCTAAATGCCAACAACATATGGGACAACTCAATTTATATTTATCTGGTAGGAAAACGACCATATTATATTCACCTAAATGCCTATATTAAGAGGGAGAGGCAGCCTGCAGGATCATGGGATGTATTTGCTTGCAAAAATGGCTTCTACTTGATCAAATTCTCTAATAAGACTGATTGTAAGAAGGTTCCCGATGGAGGGCCTTGGTTTATGGATAGCAAATTAATATTTATCAAGAGATAGGACCTAATTTAAGGTTGGAGCGTGACATGTTACAGTCTCACCCAATCTAGGTGAGAATGATGAATTTAGACCTATCTTTGTGGAACGATAGAGGAGTAAGTAAACTAGCAAGCCTAATTGGTGAACCATTGGGCATCGATGACCACACAAGGGATATCAAAAGGCTAAAATATGTGTGGGTGCTGATTGATATCAAGGCTAGTTCTGAGCTAAAAAAACAAGTCAGGGCGAATGATAGCAAGGGTAATACACATACACACATGACATTGAATATGAATTTGTGCCCCTAAGTGAATGCAATGTATGTGCTTTGGACACTAAGATGCCCAATGTGAAGTAACAGTGCAACCAATTAAACAAGTATGGAAAAATAAAGAAAACACATAACCAACAAACAAAATATACACAGAGTAGAGTGTTTTAGAAAAAATACAGAATCTCCCTCTGTGCTAGACTTTAGTCAGTCTGCTAAGGCCCCTTTACATAATAATTCACATGAAAGTTAGAAGTTGGATGCTAAAGAATCTGTCTAGTTGTCGGAGGATCAATAGGATACAAATCAAAAGTTGGAGGATCAGGCCACGACATCTGTTGATAACCAGAAAACAGCTCTAGAACCTGAAGCGGATCAGGTTGAGGATCAGGCACCTGAAAGGATTAAAGAGCTTAGTAAGTTAATTTAACTCTAGATGAATCTGATATTGAGGACGAGGAATAGAATAATAGTAGATCATATACTAAACCAAATGAAAAATATGACAAACAATTCAAAATGCTAGAATCTAAAGACAAGGCGATAAATTCATTGGGGAAATCTCTTAGAAAATTGAGGAGTGGATCTTTACTACCTAAATGTCCATAATTAGCTGGAATGTTAGAGCTCTAAATAATGATGCCCGAAAGTTAGACCTTATAATCTCAGAAGGTCCTTGTTGCCTTCTATCATGGGCATATTAGAGAACAAATTCAACGACAGTAACTTAACCTTCTTTATGGACAATTTGGGGGAGGAATGGGAGTCTGTTCATAATAATGACTTGGGCGAAAAAGGGAGAATTTTGATCATGTTGATTAAACACATTTGGAATGTTCAGTTGATTGATAAGGATGACCAGCAAATCACTATTAATGCCATCAATTTAGGAGGGCTGATCATTTATATTACTTCAGTATATGCTAGCAACCTTGCCTCTTATAGATCCAATCTTGGTTTTAAATGAAAAGGTATTATTGCATATATTGATGGTCCGTGGATAGTAATGGGTGATTTTAATGTTATCTTAAAGAGCAATAAAAAAAAGGGGCTTACACTGAGAGTTTCCCTGCTAGTGGAATTTAACAGCTGTGTTATTGCTATCGGGCTTGTTGAACCAGTCAATAATGGCCTGAAATACACATAGAGGAGTGGAGAATGTAAGAAAATTTCTTGTAAATTAGACAGGGTATTGATCAACTCAGATTGCGTGAATGTGTCTTTAGAATTTAAAGTCAAAATTCTGCCTAATTCAAGTAGCAATCATAGCCAACTCCATATTCAACTTACAGAAAAAGTTAATAATGATAAGGGGAGATCATTCATATACTGCAATGATTGGCACTTATATGTGGGTTATAATAATGCTATGAACTTTAGATCATTTGATCAACCTGAGGGGTATTGGTTCTATAAGCTTATTCAGACTCTTAAAACAGCCAAGAATCATCTAAAGGAGTGGAAAAAATGAGGGTTAAAGATAATGACAAGGTGAATGCGTTGCAAAATTCCTATGAGGAATTGCTAGTCAAAATTGACGCAGGTGATAATGGCGAAGTGACATGGAGGCAGTACTATCAAAATCATGAGCAGCTCAAAGAAAATCTAAAAATCAAAGCAATGGATTTAAAGCAAAAGGCCAAAGAAAAATGGGTTACTAAAGGGGATGAGTGCATTGAATTTTTCTACATTAAAATGTCCATAAGGCGCCAATACTAGTAACAATTTACAATGTTTTAACATGATGGGTCTTTCAGCAACAACTCACAGGTGACTGAGGAGGAAGCCATAAAGTATTACAATAAGCTATATAGTGGGAAAATTGAGACTAACTTACCACATGTGGAATCTAGGAGGCTCCGAAATTCCACCGGTTCTAGATTACCGAAAAAGAGGGTTACTGAAGATGAAGTTTGGATAGCTCTGGACTCCACTCATTGTGACTCCAACTCCGGTCCAGACGGGCTAGGATTTGACTTCTGCAGACGGCATTGGCATTACCTGAAAAACAAAATTCTATCAGCAATACAAGAATCATTCCAGTCTAGCAAAATTCTAAAAGTGATAAATCATACTTTTCTATGCCTAATTCCTAAGAAAGGAAAACCTATAATGATCGAAGATTACCGCCCTATAGCGTGTTGTAATGTCATATTTAAAATCTTGGGTAAAGTCATATGCAATAGAATCAAACAAATCTTACCAGACCTCATAGCTGAATGTTAAAGCGCATTTATCAAAGGGAGAAGTATTTCTGAAAATTCTCTAATGGCACATGAATTAATTATAAATTTCAATAAGAAAGGTGCAGATAAGCTTGTTTGAAAGTTGACCTCCACAAGGCATATGACAAGATAAATAGACATTTTATCATTCACATGCTCAAAAGTATTAGGTTCCCAAACAAAGTTGTTGAGTTGGTTAATGAATGTATTACCACTTTTACCTTTTCAATTCTAGTGAATGTTATTCCCAAGGGACACTTAAGTAGTAATAGAGGCATTAGGCAAGGAGATCCCCTTTCTCCTGACCTATTTGTGATTATCATGGAGTTCTTTACTCTCTAAATGGAGTTAGCATGTCATAATAAGCTATTACAGACTATTCATAGTTTCCAGCCTAGAGTTAGTCACCTGTTACATGCTGATGACCTGATCTTTTGCATTAAGTCGGATAAAGATGCTGCTATGGTGATAAAGAATATATTTTTATTCTTTAGAGAATAATGTTGGTTTGAAACTTAATGAACTCAAGATGAAATGTTATTTTAACAATTTTATGTAAATAGAAATGAAGTGTTGGATGCATTAGTGGTTAGGGAAGGGGGGCAGCCAGTAAAATATCTTGGAGTTCTTCTCTCCTCTAATAAAATTAGAGACAATGAATGTACGGAATTAATATCTAAAATTCGTGATAAGTTGCAGGGTTGGAGCTCTCGTTTGTTTTCCTTTGCTGGCAGAATAGACTTAGTTCATACTGTTATATAGACTAAAGTTAACTCCTGGGTACAAACTTTTCAGCTACCCGACGCTTCAATTGACAATATGGAAAGAGTCTGTGCAGATTTATATGAAAGGGACAAATTCATAAAATAAGTTACAAGGATCTATGCAGGCCAAAGGAGGAAGGCCGAGTTGGTCTCAGAAATTTTAGAGACATGAGGGAGGTCGTCACTCTGAAACATGGCTGGAAAATCATTAATTCAAGAGGATTGTGGGCTAAATGAATGAGATAAAGGTATTTGAGGGGAAACTTCTAGCAAATGGTAGTGGATAATAACTCATCTCCCACTTGGAAAGCTATATTAAAAATCAAGGACAAACTGGCAGCTAATTGCACTAGAGAGATAACACATAGTAGAGATACAGACTTATGGAAAGACCCTTGGATTAATGGCAGATCGCTTACTGAGTTGCTGGATTAGGATACCTAATCAGCTTATGGATGTCCTAATCACACAGTGGAGACTATCATTCGGGATAAGTCCAACAATTGCGAGCCTATACCTTGTAACTCAAAGTAGAAAAGGCAGATATAGTACATGCCACTATACTTCAATAGAGAATGTGATGTCTGGGCTTGGAAGCTTACTGACAATGAGTTTACTACTAAAATGGCATGGGAAGCAATTAGAAAAAGGGACCCGAAAGTGAGTTTGTACAAAATCATTTAGGACAAGGCCGACTGTCCCAAGATGGCTTTGATAACTTATAAGGCTATGCTTGGAAGATTATCAACCGGGGATAGGTTGGCGAAATGGGGTGCTACGCAAGAAACTATATGTGTTAAATGCAAAAAAGATAACGAATCTCACAAACATATCTTTTTTGAATGCGAATTCACAAGTAAAATTTGGGGTTTTTACAGATCCAAGGCCAATATATCCTATTCGAACTCAAATTTGCAGGAAATAGGTCAATATCTGAGCAATTGCCGACAATCCGAACATCATGAGACAAAACTAGGAAAAATTGCCATCGCTGCTGTTATGTGGAGCATATAGAGAGAACGAAATCGGAGAATATTCCAACATACAGATAATAGTGTAGAGAAAATCATCATATTAACAACAATAGATATGAATTTGAGTGAGAAGAGAATTCGGGGAAGAAGAGTTACCAGTAGCTTGGAACAAGCAGGAGACGAATTTGGAGAAGTGGATCACCAGCAAGCAGAGGTAGAAAACCATTATACGAGCTCCAGCTATTAGCTGCCATGAAGTAATTATCTGTCATGAGTTTCTCTGGAAAAGTGGGGTATTAAGTCAGTTGTATGTAATGTTTCCTTTTGTACTTGTACTTACTCTTGTAGCTCGGTTGTGAGCCGAATCAATATGGGCTTTCATGCCTTAATAAAATTTACCAAATTTCTATATATATATATAATTTTCAAATATAAATGATAATTTATGAATATATTTTAAACCCTTTTAAATTAGTATGTATATTTAAATGAATCTTTTAATACAAATCTGTATGGATTTATTTTATTTAAAAAAGTTTGTTATACAAATCCGTAGGGATTTGAAAAATAACAGTTTTAACAAAATTATTTTGGCCGAATAATTTTTTTAATATTTAACATACGTAATATATATTTACCTATTAATATTTTATAATAAATATTTTAAAATTAAATATAAAACATTTTACATGTTAATTTGAAATATATATATATATTTGAACATAACAGTAACTGAAATTTGAATTTAAATTTGAAATAGATATTTTCTCGTAGACCTGGATTTGGTTTTAAATTTAAACTATCTTAAGATATTTAAATATTAATTCAAATTATTTTGAGAGTTGGTCAACAACTTTAAAACAAATATAATCAATATATGTATACTCACACACACGCATATATATAAATGCATATAAATAATAATTTAATTATTATGAATAAATATGTATATAAAGGGCAAATATGCCCATTTCGGTATAAATCCCAGCACTTGTATACATACACATTAAACCATGCACACATTTATATGTTGCACATGCATTGTACGTGTACATGTGTATTTAGTACACATATACATTATATATTATGTAAATATTATGTAATTTTTTTTGTAAACTAATTAAATAAAATAAAGATTTTATTTAAAATTATTTAGATTGGATCTAAATAGTTTAGACTTTATAGGCTTAATAAAATAAAAAAATGCAAAAAAAATGAAATTCACTCATTCATCCTACTGCTACCCGGCCCCATTCCTTCATTACGTACTCTGATCTTAACAGATGTATCAATATCCTTTCTCGAAACATCTCGACCAGAAATATTTTAAAAAAATATTATTTTATATTATGATTAATTACTCACCATTACAGCTATTTGCAACTACAATCACATAACATTTCATTAAATATTTTCTTATTTATATGTTTTAAATTAATTACTTAGTTATAATTAATTATATCACTATATAACAAAGTATATAAAGAAATCAAATACCATGATTATGAACAAGACCAGTTATAGAGTTGGATATATGTAATAATAATTGTCAAGCATAACCCTAACTCTTTCAAGAATTTCTTCTAAATCTCCACCGAAGGACCCATAACATGATCATTACCTCCGTCATTACCATTACCATCATGGTTCCTCCTCCTTTATGGATCGGAACCAATCATGAAGGATCGATACCAATTGATCCTATAGCGCTAGCGTTTACTTCGATTCTATTAATTTTTCTTTGTTTACAACTCAATCTCTAGCCCTTTCAATTCAAGAAGAATTTCCTTTATCCGATCCAGTTGGAGATCTTCCTTTAATGTCATGGTCTCTTGGACGAGAATCATCTCCTTGAAGAGGTTTCCTTTTGACGCAAATTGTCTAGTTAACTCTTCCATGAAAATGCACCGCGTCGCTTCCATCTCTTTTCCACAACACTCGTTATTCCAACCACCTCCTTTCTACTCGTGGCGGAGGTTGAGTAGATCCATCACTCCAATCATCATTTCCAGCATTTCCTCCATTTGATTCCTCAACAACCGGTCTTTCTTGGTTCTTTTTCGATTCCATCCTATTAGAGCACTTTGGAGATTTTATCTAAATCCTAGTTGCAATAGAGATCTAGCCTTATCTTCTAGTTCTTAGTGAAATCGCAAAAAAAATATTAGCCAAAAAATTGATCTAATACCCCAAACCTATTGTCAAAAAAACAATCCTAGCTCATCGTATCATATCTAATATTAATGGACTTAATAGATAATTATAAAAAAGTAAGAAGAACTGTAACAAAGACAAGATAACACAATTTCTATAGTGATTCGGTTATTCCTACGTGAACTTTGTCGATGCTTTATTGCCGAACTCGCTCAAGTTCTACAAAAATGACAATTACAATTTGAATTTCCTCTTCAAAGTTGGTAATGGAAGAGTCTCCCAAGATATGAATAAATAAAGTGTCATGATCCAATTTCTTTTTCGATTAAATATAAACTCCTATTTATATCTGTACTAGGCTGTATTTAGGCTCTTGAGCCGTTGTATCATTATGGGAATCATCAAGCATTCAGATGGAAGATATTAGGAAAGAAAAGACAAGTCTGATGGATCGATACCAACCCATGGACGAATCAGTCTCAATCCAGACTTTTGGTCTATTTATTTCATTTTCTTTTATACCCCTCGAGTCTAGACCTTTTTCTCTTTGATCTAACCTTTCTTTGGTGCTTCTTAGTTTGTTCCTTCGAATACTTACTTTAACGACCTGCCTTTTTGGACGTTTTAAGCAGACACGCATGTCAGACTCAAACCATTCAAAAGGGTATATTGTTATGGGGTAAATAAGAAAAGAGAAAGAAATAAAACAAATACAGAATCTCGCAGCAGAATGAAAAAATATAATAATCAAATAACAGTTCATGAAGCTGTTTTAAAAATACATGTGATTATTCTTTACAACACAAACATCAGAGTTACATAAACAGGAATAATTAAATAAATGCAACGGAACAACATGATGCAATGTAATACATATCATAAATAATAATAGTACAAATCTTCGTCTTCGTCCTCCCGAAAGAAGGTCTTCAACCCTGAAATGCTCAGGCTGACCCGAGTGAATTGAAAAGACAAAACACTCGAGTCAGAACTAAAAGATCTTATGTAAGTTAAATCAACGGTAAATAAATATGAGTGGAACAGCGTCAGAGATGTTTATGGGGTTTGACATCTCCTATCCAGTGTCTAACACGAGTGCAATAACTTAAGAGATGTTCGGGATTTTCATCTCCTAAGGATCCGTTAAACTATCTACTATGTAGTACAATACGCTATTATAATAGTGTCTACAATAAAATAAAGTATTAAAATAGCGTTAAGGCGTTACCCATATCCCCCTTAACACATTTTTATATATTCCCATAGTTTATACAGTACCGTAATTCCTCCGTAAACTGGAGGGCTATTAGAGGGCACTCCATAGTTATGGTATAAACCAAACTCGTAGAAGGCGCGATAGGGCATGTGAACATGGCACTCGAGGCAATGCCAGGGTAGATATACCAATTGCACTCCCGGACTGGTGGTAACGCATAGCAGCTACTATCGCCCACCTCGGACACACTCCCATAATCAAAATCGAGGGGTGGCCACCAAATCAATCACAAAGTCAACATATAATATCGAAGAAATGTGCCCGATAGGAGGAATGACCTCACTTGGCCCGGTATAGCTCCTGTTTTAGTCACATCTAAGCTGACTCATGGGAGTCAGGGTCACGTCATACCTTATACAGAAATCGTTCGCCAAACCATCCAACTTCATTTCTGGAATCTCCACAATGTACACTGTTGTTAAAGTGGTTTTCGGTATTGGTAGAGAGTATGACAATATCTGATCCCGATCTCTTTAACAACCAAACGCTTATTTCACACCGGATGGTTCTTTTACATTTCAAAAAGTCAATTTACAATTGATATCAAATTATCATATTCTCAAAGCTATATCACTTTCGAAATCATATTTACTTTCCAACTATATTTACTTTCAAATCATATTCGCTGTCAAATCATATTCACTTTTTGAAATTCATATTCACTTTCAAATCATATTCACTTTCCAACTATGTTCACTTTCAAATTCACATTCACTTTCAAATGATATTCACTTTTTGAAATTCATATTCACTTTCAAATCATATTCACTTTTTGAAATTCATATTCACTTTCAAATCATATTTCACTTTCAAAAATCATGTTTACTCGATATGTAAATTTTCAAAAAGGTGTCAATTTCAAATTACAACTTAAGTTGTGTCATCATTAAGGATTTAAATATAAATACTTCAACTTTACATAGTCTAGAATTTTTAAGAAATAGTTTAGATAGTCATGAATAGTTTTAATAATAGTTAAAATAGTTTGAATGGTAAAATAGTTTAAATAGGTTTAAATTTAATTTAATTAGATTTAAAAATGATTTAATGGATTTAAATGATATTAAATAGATTTAAAATAGTTTAAATAGATTTAAAATAGATTACGTAGATTTAAAATAGTTTAAATAGATTTAAAATAGATTTAATAAATTTAATTTGTTTAAAATTGGTAAAATAGATTAAATTGGATTAAATGGGTTATAATAGATTAATATAAATTAAAAATAGTTTAAATTGATTAAAATAGTTAATTTAATGGAAATAGTTTAAATTAATTTAAATAGATTTCAAAGTTCTAACCAAATAATTTCAATAACTCAATTCAGATAAATACATTTATATTTGATACTTCAACTTTGAAATTTCAATTTAAATCCTTTGAACAAGTCATTAAATCAATTCAAATTTCAGCATTTACACTTGGATTAATGAAAATATTTCAGTTTATATAAATCAATTTCTATTTCAAAATACCAATTAACTGAATTCAAAATTTCAAAGATTCAAAATCATTTAATTTAACCAATCCGGTGTCCGTATATAATTTTCTACTCTAGGGTCAAATGATACGGATAATTATCATTTCAATCCGCAATTTAAAAATTTACGGTTATATATCATTTCAAACCGCAATCCCGAATTAAATAAAATCCATAAAATCGCTCGAGTCTATCATTTCAACCCACAACAATTTTTCCTAATCTATTGGTCGTTCGGGTAAGTATCATTTCAACCCATAGGGAACTTGCAGAGTGATAACAATATATAAATTAAGCATAATATCCAATCATCCAATAATAAAATCAAACATCCATCACAGTCATCGTCCAATTCAACCAAATAGATCACAACAAATAACAAATTATCATTAACAGGAAATTAACTGGCAATTTAATTTCAATAACAAATTAGATGACAATTTAATTCAAAGTAATTCAAATTAACTAGAATAGCAATTTAAATATACCAAACAATCATAAATAAATTCCTAATTACATCATAAATTTAATTTAACTAACATAAGAAATTTTAGAAGTTGTGAGTCGGTTAGAACACTCATCTTTGATTTCAGATTTGAAATCCAAAATAGGGCCTAAATTTGAACAGTCTTAGAATTCATCCAAACCAGCGTCAAAATATCCGGAATCCCGATACGATTTCGACGAAGGAAACCGCGCGTAAATCGAACCTCGTACGTAAAAGTTATGATGATTAGAAGTTAAACAATTTAGAATCAAAGTAAATAACATAATAATAAAACATGTTTTTACCTTGACACGTCACCGCCTCAACACGTTAACCAGCTCCGAAACCCTAGCAACTATCAACATTGAATAGCACGCGGCTGCCATACAAAACCTCCACTCTGCACCTCCTAACGTCGTCGTTACCTAGATCTGACACCGCCCACGCGACGCCCTAGCTGAGGCGCCCCTCCAGCCTCCACGCCGAAGCTTCCGGTCGCCTCTCTGGTGATCGCATCGCCGCACAAAGATGATCAAATTCTGGAGAAACGACGACTCCAGGTGATGAACGAAGACTAGATTTCGAACCCGCTCGACCCCCTCTTCGCAACGGCGCCTCCCGATCATCGATCGGACGACGATCCACCGTTGGATCGTCAAAACACTAAAACGAACGGTCGAGGTTCATCCTCAATTTCTGTACAAACGATGAATTCGATTGAAAAACGAATCACACCAGTAAATTACGCTCGTCGAGAGCTTCGAATTGATGTATGATTTGATAGGGTTTGGAGGGATATGATTTTGAAGTTTAATTTTGAATTGAAATTGAACTGAGGAGTTTAGGGTTTTCAGCCATTGAAAAGAAGAACAGAAATAGAAATGAATGGACAAGATTGATTTGGAAGTTTGAACGATAAACGATCCGAAAAGCCCGTTCTGTCTCTGGAACGAAAATGGGTCATCCCATATATCAAAATTGATGTTTTCAATATTTGTAAACTCAATGAAACAGGTTTCAAGTCCTAATTCCATCGTATGAAGAAGTTAGCTTAAAATCATCTTATTTCAAATTGATTTCAATTGAATTTCATTTAATCGATTTCTACGCGTTTCGAGTCCGTACGATCAAACGACAAGTCCGATCGCTACGAAACTTGAAACCTTATAATAATTCACTGTTACGGATCCGATGAAACTAGTTTCGTCGAAATCCAAGACAGTGGCCAAAATGACTATTTTCATGCTAATTAAATAAATTAATATTAAATCAATTAAATCACATTTTTTTTATTCAAATTTAATAACTAACAATTTTCATCATTTTTGATTACTTGACCATTCACAATAATTTAAAACAATTTTACATATCAATTCAGTGTTTAAATATTGCACTAATTACAGTGTTCAATTTCAACTGTAACTAAATCCAATTAATATAATCCAATTTCAATAAATTTATTTAATTTGGTTTCGATCTTTTAATTCAATCAATTATTTCTCTACATACATAGTTAACATTGTTATATATTTTATTACACTAATATTCTACCATTTTCATCTTATTCTTCATTAACGTAATCTTGAATTACATTTAATTGTAATAAATCCATTTATTATAATTTAAATTCAAATAAATTGAGCAAACTTGATTCCAATTCTTTTTATTCAATCAGTTGTCATATTATGTATAAAATTTCATTGGTTACATCTTATTGAATTAACATTCTACAATTGTCAATTTAACCTACATTAACTGTACTAATTAAGTGAATCAATAGCAATTGATTTCCAATTTCAATTTAACAGGTTAAATAAATATGTAACATATAATAATTGTCATCATTAACTTTTAGTCACATTTGTATGTTTGATATCTGTACACAAATGTTATAGTTATTAACACAACATTCATTTTCCCAATTTACAATTTATTACGTATTATTTAATTAATACAACACTTAAATTACCAACTGCTCTTTTAATTCAGTTATCAATTAATACGTTCATTATTACAATAAATTTACAATTTATAACTAATTATAACCTTTTAAATCCTATTTAATCAACTGAATTACATTTAAAGCAGTTATCAATTACTTTAGATTAATACCATTTCATTTGATTCCAGTTATATTTTTATTATTTATTCACAAATTTTTATTTCTTCCAACCTTAAATTACAAAACTTATTAAATTAACAATTTTTATTTATCGAAAATTACGGATCGTTACACTTACTGAGAGAAGTTTGATTGTATGGAGGTAACCAATGGATCGGTATCGATCTGTACACTTGACCAAATTTCTCTATCTTATTCAATGCATCATTACATTCATCATTATTAGAAGTTTGAGGGAAAAATTGTAACTTTGGTGGATTTATACCGATCTATGTAGTTAGTCATTTTTGCTTGTCCTCGGTGCGCTCTTCATACCCAATTTAAGTCTAGCACACATTCCTTCAATATTTCTTGCTTCAATTCCATCGAAGCGTCGTTTGGGAAAATTATAGGATAACAATGTGTACGTATGTGTGTTTGATGACTTATATTGAATACAATTTCTAATGAGTTCCATGTTTGAAATGGTCTAATTTTTTTATGTAGTTGAGCTTAATAGCTAGTAGATTATATCAAGAAAATTTTGTTCTCTTTTGAAACTATTTTGGACAAATAAACGGATGGAGCTACAACGTAGCTGTCTGAATCCCATGGGTATTGAGATCGCCAGTTCAATATTTACCAACAGCGTATAACTGTCAGTAGCCTGGAGTATGTATCGTTAGTTGGGTGTAATATTCCTCAGATTTTACAAGAAGCAAAGCTTCTCTGCTATTAAAAAAAAGAAAAAGGAGTCACTGGGGCCACCAATCTTATAGGTATGTGTGTGAAAAATTAAAAAAATGTACAGTGCTCCTGCAAATCCTCACTTAGTGCCAAGTGAAAATAAACCCCCAAAGCAATGGTAAACCACATGTGCACTCACACTCTATTCCTTCCTTCAAAGAAACGTTTTCCTCTGTCTACCTTTTTCTTCTTGGTATTTAAGCTCATAATTAATCTTCATCCTAACTAGAAGCCTGAAGTGAGTAATAATTACACTACACTGTAGTGTACACAAATTAAATCATATATATATATTTTGGAAATTATAAACATGAAAGATCTAGGAGTATTGAGTCACCTATTTGTATGCATGTTCCTCTTCAACTTCTCTGCATTTATGGTCATTCCTGCTATCACTGATGTCACCATGGAAGCTCTTTGCCCTGGTCAAAGTGAGTGCTCTCTTGCCATTTACCTTGGTGGATTTAATCAAGCTGTATGTAACTCACTTTCCCCTTTTATATATTATTCTACTCTTCATATATAATGTGTGTGTGTGTGTGTGTAATACATGTGTTAGTTAACTTCAATGATTCTTGTCGTAAAGTTTGCACATAGCTTAATATTGGTTCAATATACTTGCTTGAGAATTTTATATTTTTGCATGATTAGTTATGCTTGGCAGAGGTGCTTTAAGAAAAAATGTTGCACCGAATATCTGATATCATTATTTTCATACTGTTTCACCTTGAGTGGCTTCTAAGTTAAATAAGCATCATCATTTTTTTTATTAAGTATATGCAATGGGTACTGAATATGTAAATCATTCTAGTTCCAAATTCAGATAACTCATATATAAAACAATATACTTCAGGAAATTACTATGAGAAGTACACCATAGAGTTTTCTCAAGAAATACATCAAGTGAATCCCTGTTATTGTCTACCAAAATATAAGATTCAATTCCATTAAATATAATTGCGTGATACTGGACTTAATTCAAGTAACAGGTAAATCATATATTAGCTGAAAGAAAGTTGGTATAATTAAATGATATCATTTGGAACACACTTCTGGTGAAGTATATAAACAGTACAGTAGAGGGTGATGAATAATATTTAGTTCAGGACAGATGCATTTCACTGCAACGCTTGCTAGGGACTAAAGCTTGTATTTAAGGAGGAAACTTAAAAACTGCATTTATTAATTGGAGCAAATAGTTTGATGGATGATCAAAAATAATTCTGCTAAAAGCAAAGCAAGCAATTTTGTTGTTGTGTGAACACAGAAAAAATGGTTATTAGTTGCCAAGTTTATATAAATAAATAACTTGCTCAATATGAAATAATGGCAGATGACAGGATTGGGAACTCTGATAATTACCCCTCTAGTGGGCAATCTTTCAGACAAGTACGGTCGCAAAGCACTGTTAACTCTTCCCATGACTGTTGGTATCATTCCGTTAGGTAACGTGTCTATATAATCTTCTCTTAAAATGGTATCTGACGTTGCTTAATTATTTTTTTACGGTTGAGTAGGAATAGGGGGTTTATTAATTTAAATAGAACTACCTTAAGAGGAATCTCTGCTTGTTTTAAGCAACTGCTTGTCTTCATGCCAAAAATATATGGAAACCACTCTTGACATATTCCAACTTTGGAGAATTCAATTCTTATCTTCTTTTATCGGTTGCCGTTCGGATTCAAATTTTTTGTAACTTTTATACATTATTTACAAACTTGGCTATTTAAGTTTATAAATACTGTATATGGAAACTTTACCACTATAGTGGTGTTGTACTTCTTGCATCTGTTCTGCTCTTACTTTCAATTATATATGTTTTAAGGAAAAGCCAGTTGAAATGTGGTGATGATCTGCCGACAGGCAATCTATTGTGCAAGTCATTTTCACGTTGCAGTGCGTGTCATTTTCAATCTACTTGTATTCTCCTCATTTGCTTGTGAACAAAATCTTCACACCACTTCAAGCGTATTAATTTGAATCATATCTTAAATCATGATGTAAAGTAAAGAGCCTATTATTCAAGAGGGTGTTGGTTTTCGCTTTGAGCCTACTTTAATTTTCTTTCTACTTCTAGCTTGTATGTATTTGTATACAATTTGCAGCATTATCCTGCACTGACTTCGTTTGCTTAAATGCCCGAAAGAACAAGAACAGATTGACGTTGCCTGCATGTGATGGCCTTTACAAATATAAGAACATCCTTTTAACTTTCAAAAGTTTTGAGTTAATCAACTAGAATAAAGCGTATGAAGATGCCATCAACAAATTATGTGTTTACTAGTGCTTTGTTCTTGCAGTTATACTCGCGTATGATCGATCAAGGCCATTCTTTTATGCTTACTATGTCATCAGGATGATCACGGGAATGTTTTGTGATGGAAGCTTGCAATGCCTTTCACTTGCCTACGTGGTATGCTTCTTTTAGTTCTGCATTAAAGATGGCCCCCTTGGGCCATCAGGACAGATTTTTGAATCTCCACTGTAAAACGTTCATAAACTTGAAATTTTTAGTCTTACTGGAAAATAACAAAAGTACATCAACTACTAACCAGAGTCCTCTGGCAGTTGTAATTCCTGGCTCATAGTTATACGGTTTATAGACCTTCATTTAAACACTATGACATATTATTACAAATGTTATATATAACAAGTATAACAAATTCCTTTTTTTCTGATAAGTATCGCTAACCGTAGCATACATGAGTTGTACATAGGCTGACAAAGTGGCAGAAGGTAGAAGAGCAACAGCATTTGGTGTTCTTACTGGCATCTCTGCAGCTGGATTTCTTTCCGGAACCATCACTGCTCGCTTCCTTCCTACTTCTTACACTTTTCAGGTCCTCACTATCATAATCATCATCATCATCATCATCATACATGCAATTCATTCGCTAATGTTTCATTAATAACGATTGTTCTTATAATATGGCATCATCAGGTCTCTGCTTCAGTTGCGGTTCTTGCAGCTGTGTACATGAAATTGTTCCTGGTTGAGTCAGACAATGTTAATGAATGCACACAACCATTAATTCCTCAGTCTGATTCCGAAGCTGACTTAACCTCTCCTCAATTATTACCTATTAAGAAAGTCTCATCATTCGGTGACATGATATGCCTTCTTCAGAGCAGGTGTGCTACCTTCTCTACTCCTAAATTTCAAAAGCCATAATTTCCTTTTTTTTTCCCCATGTTCCATAGAAAAAAATTCCTACGCTCGTATTTACTCTGTACATTATAGCTTGATTCGACCAGCTGGTTAAATAGTTTTGTGCAGTCGCATTGCAATATAATTGATTATTATAATATTGTTATTATCTATCTTCCATAATTATAAGTGGATGGTGATCTAACTAGTCAAGCTGCAGCTTAACCTTGTTGCAAGCATCGCTTATTACATTTTTTGGAAGCATCGCTGACAGCGGCTTTCAAGCTTCTTTACTGGTATATTTCACTTCTCTCACTTAATAATAATACAATTATTGCTGATAGCGCCTATAACTTGATTTGATATTGGGTAAACAGTACTTTCTGAAAGCAAAGTTTCAGTTCAACAAGGATCAGTTTGCCGACTTGTTACTTATAGTTGGGATTGCCGGAGCCTTCTCACAAGTATGTTTAGTGTTTGTAATAAGTGGCATCATTTTTAGTGTTTCGTTTACATGAAATGATGAATTAAGAGATCTATTAACTAAGTTAACAGTTTTTTTTTTAATATTTATTATGTAGTTGTTTCTGATGCCTACGATAGCACCTTTCATTAGGGAGGAGAAACTACTAAGTATAGGACTTCTAGCAAGCTGTACTCATGTAACTAGCTTTTTCCACATGTTATTTGTATCTTGGCAAGTAATAGAAGTTTATGATGATTAATTTTAGTTACACTTATCTTTATAATTTTTCCACATGCCGCAGATATTTATATACAGCATTTCATGGGCTTCCTGGGTATGCATCTTTAAGCTTCTTCTTTTTTCCCCTCTTTTCTTTTATTTATTTATTTTATTTTTATTTTTCAAACTTCTTGTTAGTTACACATTCAAAAATGTGGAAACACAGCGATAAATCTTATTCTCAGTCCATAATACATCTTGCAAGATTAATTATTTTGGCGTGACTAGTAAAATGCAAAACGACGTAATAGTAGTTAAATTGACTTTGTTTTCTACTGCAGGTTCCTTACCTTGCTTCAACCTTTGTAGTCTTAAGCGTCTTTGTGCATCCCTGTGTGAGTAATGAACCTTAAGTGTTATACATACATATGTACGTACATACATACATACATATGTATGTATGTGTGGGTGTAGCTTTTATATTTCCTCTCACATACTATTTGCAGATGTATCTGTAAATGTTTACTTACATATAATGTCTTTGCAGATAAGAAGCTTAGTATCCAAAAAAGTGGGTTCCCATGAGCAGGTACAGACTATAAAAATCTGAAGAAAATCGCCAATTCATATTTCACTTGAAAATTTCGATAAAACCTACAAGCCTGTACTTCTTTTAAAAAATAACAGCATTAGTTAAAGTGGAAATTAGGGATACGTCTCTCTTTTTAAAACTTGTTTTACATCTCTATCTTTTGAAAACTATTTTATATGTCCCTTTTTTTTTAATTCTTTCTCTTTACATCTTTTGTTTTTAAATTAAAGGCAGCTGCCAAGGCATGTATTGCATGCAGTTATGAATTATGGAAAATGATAACATTCAAACATGTTGATTTTAGTAAAATTACATAAATACCCTCTAAATTACACCTATTTTTCTGAAAATATGGATGTATTTTATAAAAAGAAACTGGGAGGATCTAAAACTTAAAATTTATAATTATAAGGATGTGCCAAAATTCTCCCTTAATTTAAGTTGTTAATAATGAAATTTCAGGGAATGGCACAAGGATGCATCACTGGTATAAGTTCTTTCGCTAGCATTCTATCCCCATTTGTATTTACTCCTCTTACAGGTACATAAATTACATCTACTTTTTTTTCCCAAAATTTTGCTTAAATTAAAACTGCATCAGTTAATAAAACAACGTTTCTTGTTTCTTTTTTGCCCTGGATCAGCCTTATTCCTGTCAGAAAATCCTCCATTCGATTTTAAAGGTTTCAGCCTAATGTGTTGTGGTTTTGCATCTGTAAGAAATATATGCTACACAATTTTCACCTATGGTTCAGTTGTTTTTTTATTCACTGTTAAGTTTATTGAATTTATATTTTCTGGTGTAGCTTGCAGCTTTTACACTAAGCATTACAATGCGGGAGGCTCTTCCAAGTTTAAGCAAGAGCATTCATAATGGGCAAGAACATGTGTAAAAGTTTCAATTCACTTGTAATTGCTCACTTTATGTACATATAATTAGGGGAAAAAAGGTGTAGCATCAACGTTTTTTCGTGTTGACGCCAACTCTTTATGATATAAGAAAGAGTTTGTGCTGTCAGATTATATTGCTTGTAAACCTTAACTGTATAGTTTTTTTCTGTAGAAAAGAAAAAAGAATGAAATACTTAATTGTTTCTTTTATTTTGTTTTAGTCTGGCACACTATATCTTCAAGTTGAACTGTGTTTTGAACTTAAGTTTAGATGATTCTTCCCATGGTCAGCAAATGGTTAGTTCACATCATAATATTTTTTTCTATAAAAAAAAGGACATAAACAAACAAAAAACAAATGAAAAATTATACCAATGAAGAGCGCAAATCAAATATTGACTCTATATACTATATTTTTTATGACAATTTTGATAAAACCACCAAAAACCTAGACGCTTCTTCACTTTCAAAGACAAATTATAATTGACACCAACGATTGTTAATTAATTTTTTTTAAAGTTCTTTTTGCATAAACGAGTTCGCGGATTCACCATTATTTCATTCTTGAGCTAGGATAAGATCTTTTACTTTCTTTTTCATCTTGCTCCTCCCCCAATTGATCGGAGTCGCCTTAGCCGCACAAAGCAAACCGTGCCAAGTTTTCGAAAATAGAATAGAGAGAGGATGCTCGAAGCTCGAACATCCGTTGGTGATTTTGGTCGCTTCAAGACCTAAAGGCAGAGTCAAAGCTTAAAAGTGGTGTAAGTGGATGTCTCTTCCAATTCGTTCAAAGAACAGCCTTGAGGTCGCCTGGCTCATAAGAATACGCTTGGCCTAACTCAGCTAACCTCATGGGTTTTAAAGTAAGAACCACGGTGCGAAATTCAACGTTCGAAAACTCGGTTTCGTTCATTTAAAATTTTCTTAGTTTCGGACGATATCAAAATTTTCATAAGTTTATGTTTTGATCCTAATTTTATCTACATTTGTAATGAAAAAGTAATAATAAAAGTCGCAAATAAAATACAAGATTTATCCTATAAAGAGATAATAATACACATACATTTAAATTTGCATGAAATTTATTGAATCGATATGGTAAGCTATATTAAGTGAATTTAAATTGCAAAACAATGAAAGAACTTAGCATAACAATCTTTAAAAAAGTTTTTTTAATCATTCTAAAACAATATATTAAACTTAGCCCAACCCACCATACAAACCCAAACTCACCCGCCATTATTCAGTTCCTAACCCTAAATTATCAACCAATCATATAAAAAAATACACACCTCGATGAATGTAAACCAACCTCATCGACAATAAAATCGACCGTGACAACCACTGCTACGATGAAATCGACGACAACTATGGAATCGACGACGACAACTGTTGCAATGAAATCGATGATAGCAATGCTCACCTGAATTTGCTTCTTGAATCTCAACTGGTAACGTTGCTTTCCAATTCGACCACTTTGGTTAGATTCGACTAGTAATTCTGAAATATTGATTTTTTTTATTGTAATGTAGCAGGACGAGATTCTAACATAATTTCGTCCCGCCACTGGCCGGAACTGAACTGAGGTGGTCGGGATTATTTGGTTCCGACCGAAACCTTAAACCATGGTGAAAATACATCAATGGCTTGTGTTAGATCAACGCTTGCAAAAATGCTCCTTGATCCCACTACCCTTAACCTCGAAATCTCGTACACTACAGTTTCGGGCCTTATAGCAACATCCATACCCTAAGTTCAAATTTGTCTCTCAATGCTCGTTGGCTTCACAAAGAACGATCGTTCAACCATTCATCATTTATCTTGTTTCAAAGCTGATTTAATATAATTTTTCATACCTAAATAATTTTTTTTTTGAAAACCCAGGAGAACCCGGCGGACCAGTAAACTCCTGAGGAGGGTATAAGTAAAGTCGTCCGCTGATCCAAGCCCCCATACCCCGGGTAAATTTATATAGGATAGGGAAGCGCATGGTAAAAATCGAATCTGCATCTTTTTACCAGAACCCAAGCCTCCTTTCCACTGCGCCGCACCCGCGGACTTTCATACCTAAATATGCTCTCGCAACTGTATCAATTGCACCCGGTAAAGTCAAAACACTCGGTAAAGTCAAAACCAATTTTAGAAGCTTAAAAACCAATATATGATATATCTCTTCTAGTTTTAACCATTATTTTACTTAAATCACATTTTCCTTTGAATTACAAAATAGACCGTTTTAGTGGCAAATTTGTAATGAAGTTTTTAAGTTGGTATGATAGCACCTAAAGCTCAATTTCTAAAAAGTTTATTGGATAATATTATATAACTTTTCTAAAACACCCACTTTAAATTTCAAAATACACAGCAGTCCCTTTCCAAAAATCAATTTCGAAAAACATTCATATTTTTTATTTTCTAACAAATTGCAACCGTGTAAGCTACAAATATTTTCTACTTTTGCAAAGAATTTAAAAAATTGGTCATAATAACCTGCAAATGTAGATTTGATTTACGAATAATAATAAAATTATCAAAAATAATTTCAGTGTTGTCATTTAAATCGTGTTTTTGAGAAGAAATTTTCGTGTATTAAGTTTGGAAATAAGGAGTGGATCCTAATTTCCATAAATATTAAACTAGTTGAATTAGTCTTTAGTTGTTTAAAGCGACAAATGAGTTGGACGGATTTAAACGTGTAACACAAAGTTTCATGAGAACTTTTGGCTCACATCCTTCTCTTTAAATAAAATTAGGCTCACATCCTTCCATGCTTTGAAATACAAATTACATCCCTGAAATTATTTACCCCATTTAATCATTTAACGCTCTTTTGCATAGGCAATTATGTGAAGTTAAATTGTAATATTAAAAACGTGATATCTTTCAGTAAATTTATCGGATTTCAATTCCGTTTCCACCATTAAATCATAATTTTTTTATCTTTCTATTAAGATCCATATGTTATATGTTTTGACGATCTTTTTTTTCTACAAGGGAAAATATTTTCCTGGGAGAATTCAGGTTACCTCCTAGGCAAATATTTGCCTGGGGAAGTTCAGGCAAAAATTTGCGCCCCCTTCCCCCGCATATTCAGGCAAATATTTGCTATAGGACATATAATTTTTCCCCGTAAATATTTAAAAAAAATTCATCAAAACATATCATATATGAATCTTAATAGAAAGATTATAAATTTTTTGATTTAATGGTGAAAACGAAATTGAAATCCGGTAAATTACTGAAAGATATTACATTTTTAATATTTCAAATATTTATGTAACCATGATGTCGAATTATGAAGATACAACGGTGACAAGGCTAAATAATTCCTGGGATGTAATTTGTATTTCAAAGTGTTGAGAGATGTGGGCCTAATAAAGTTTGAAAATAAGGATATGTCCATAATTTCCATAAGTTTCAACTTGGCAGTCATTTCATTAAGCTCTTTTAATTACATATGAATAACGTTATTTCACAATTCAATGTGATAATGATGTGTACTTGTCCATTTTTCAGTTGTGCGATATAGTATTCTCTTGCATACCTATAAATCATCATATTTAGAACAATAATATGAAACTTAACACTTAACATAAAGACTTCTTTAAAAATGGCATTGTTATGTTGTTAACATATATGTAATACAAAATTAACGCAAGCCATGGCAGAAAATTCCTCTCAAAATCTTAACCATATTTCCATCCTAAAGTCTCACTCCTTTAATAATAGAAGGATTTGCCTTGGAGGAAAGAAGAAGGAGCGGACTTGATTGGGTTTTTGGACGAAAAAATGTAAAGGCGTTATCAAAGGTGAAGAAGAGCATTGGCAAAGGCTATTAAGGTGATAATTTTGAAGGGGTGGATAAATCTAATGAGAATAAGGATGGATATAGGGAGAAAAAGTTAGATATGGATAGACTAAACGATTACATGATATGGAGGAGGCATATCTGGTATCACCAGAAGATCTGTAACTATGAAGGCTAGATATAATGTTGGGGGCTGTAGAGCAGATGGTAACATCACCTCAGTGAGGAACTTAGATATACCGAAAGGAGATTTAAAGGTAGAATCGGATCTAATGGCAGAAGCGAAGAGAAGAATCAAGCAATTAGATTTGATGAATCATGATCTAGCACTTCGAGGAATATCGTCGTAGCGATTTGTGATGACCGCCCTGCACCTCGATAACCATTATATCTGAATGATGCGCTGCAACGGTACGCAGACGACGTAGGACGATTGTCAAAGGTGAATAACTAAACCCTAAACATAACATGTATATCTTCCGATGCATTGAATAAAATATAATATCAATATAAATATAAATGAACCAAAACAAATATCAGAGTGCAAGGTCTACAATAGCCATATAAAACAAGTGGAATAGAGTTTATACATTATCAAAATAAACTCAAGGAAAATCCGTGTCTAAATAAGATACAGCATTGTTAGAGCTCTGAAGTGCTGCACAGCAAAATAAGTAACAAACTCTAATAGTAAATATAATAGCGCCAGTCTCTTGCTTATCCTTTGAATAACTCCATGTGCTAAACTCAAATCTGCTATCTAGTCTACTCATTAAGAGTACCCGAGATAATAAAAAGCAAAACATAAAATCTTGAGTCAGACAATAGTCTGGTGTGAGAAATAATCTCAAAATACTATGAAAACCAATAAAGTAGAGAACATAAGATATGGAAAATCATGTCTGACCTGTCCCTGCATCCAAAGAGTTAGAACATAACATAATATATGTTATACTATTATCAACGTCATATGGGTATACTACACTAAGTATTATGGGTGTCAGGGTACCTATCTCAAGAATTCCAACGTCATAAGAGATTCAACAATCACACCAATCATAAAAATCATAAAAAGCATAAGGCAAACACGCAATGATAACCTTCCTTGAGGTTTCATATCGCCGCGTCTATTGTTAAGGTCTGTAACAACCCGGATTTAGCTTCAAATTTATAATCGTCATTTAGCGATTAGAGTGTGGATAAATTGCTATAGGGATTTTAATCAGTTGAAATTCGTTTAATAATTTGATAAAGGAATTAAGCGGGCTTTAGAATTTAATCTCGGCCCAATAATCCTTTAAAAATTCTCGATGTCGTTCCCTTTTTTATTTCAATTCGACCCGTCCCCCTTTCATTTTTTGCGTTCATTCGAAAAACCCTAAAACTAAACATACGAAAGAAAAGTTAATGGCGGCTCAATCTTCTTTCGTTCGCGCGAGTACTAGAGCTTCTGAGTGAAGTCACAGTTATGTCGAATCAATCGCTGGTGCTTGCTTCTTCTGGGTCGAGTTCGTATATAAGGTGAGTGATTCCTTATCGCTCACATCTAATTTAAAGCTTATTGATTTCTGATTTCTTCAATTTCGTGTATTTTGTTGCTTGATAAAACAACATTGATTTGAAGTTTCGAGGCCATTCGATTTTATTTCTGTTGTGATTACGTGATAATGTTTCAATGATTGATGCTTCTTTGACTTTATCGAGTTTGTATAAATTGATGAATTTTCGGCTTTGATGAATTTTTGATCTGAGTTTGACGTTGTTGTTTTATTCGACTTTGGCTATTTTGTTTACCACCTCTGGTAGCTCTATCGACCTTGTTCGACTTCACCTGCTGTTTCATGACTGTGACCACTTTGTGAATTTTTGGCTTCACTAATTTTGTGACCCTGTGTGCTTCGACTCTGGCCATTTTTTTTGCTTATGTTGGTTCATGTATATGTATGTGTCATTGCCTTGTACATTGATGTTTACTAACCATTGTGTTCATTTTGATAGCACTGTCCAGTCACAGTTGCATTTCATGCATATGTTTTCAACTTGCATCAGTTTTAGTCCACATATGGTGATTTAGTATCACTGACTTTGAATTGTTTTGAGTTGTAGTATTGAACGCTGTAACTTAATAGATCTGTGGCACTTCTTGCTGTCATGTTATAGTGACTTGTTTAGCTTGCTTCATTTTGGAAATTGCAGTTCTCTGCATATTGAGGTTTTCATGCTTCATTTTGGAAATTTTAGTTTCACTACTGCTATTGCAATTGAACTGGTATGATATTGATTCATTGTTGTTACATGTGCACTTAGGGTTGCTATTTGTCGGGATCGGTATTATACTACCTGCTCGGAGTTTCAGAACCGTTCGACCTTCTCTTGGTCGTTACGGTAGTGAATTCCCTGCTTGACTTTGACTAAATTGATTTTTGATGTTTGTTCCACTGAGCTTGATGTTGTACTTCACTGGGTATGACATGGTTGTTGTTGTTGTTTGTAGTTGCACTGCACTTCGGTGGCTAATTATTCTGTAGCATATATCTGTTTCGAGTTTGATACCTTGTGAAATTTCCATCTGATAGCTTGTAGATCACGTGATCACATTGATTATGTGCATTGTGATGGTATTGATTTCTTTCACATTGATTATGTGCTTTGTGCATGTCACTCCTTTGGCATTGCTACAGACCAAAGAATTAATTGTTCATGATGCTATGTAGTTTCATGAATTTTATTATAGCCTTTTTAAAATTGCTGATGTCGGTTTGTAATTTCTGATTCATTTTGTTTGCAGTAGTGTTGAGTCACGATTGTCGTGACTTGACCTCTGTAGTTTCATTTTGTTGATCTACATTTGGTGTTGTGAGGACTTTGTACAATATTGTGGCGAGGCAGTACACGTGTGCGTGTACTGCAGCCACACAGTTTTAACATTTTAATGTGGCAAGGCAGTGCACGTGAGCGTGTACTGCAGCCCAATCAGATTTGACAATTTTAATCGATATTTCAATTGCTAGATTTGTTTCGTGATGCCAATTCAACATATTTTTGAAGTGTATTTTGATTTGGTTTAATCGGATAATTTTGTTGTTAAATTGTCGTTTTTGGCAATTCTGTTGTTTTCTAAAGTATCTTCATTGATATTCTTTTCACCTATCTTTGTTGATGATTTAAATATGCTGATTTGTGGTTTAACACTGTTTAGTGTTATATCTACCGTTATCCGATTCTCTTATTGAAGAGTTGGATATACGTGATTTCTGTGACTGTCGTCTATTTGATGTTTGATTATTATTGCTTCTGTGCATTAATAACTGAGTTTGAATTAGACTGACCCGTGTATTATTTTCTTTTGAATTTAATACTCGGGTCAGACCCGAGTTATTTCAGGTTGTAGATTTCCTGCTTTGAGTTGTTGTTGAGCTTTGAAGACTTTTTATATCATTCGAAGTGGTCTTGGTCTTGTTGTAGTAGTCAGTGTGTCTGTTTTAAGATGATATATATTCATGTATATTAGTCGATAATGTACTTGTATATATAACTTCTTGAGTTGACAGTTGTAGTTGTATCATATGTATTGTGTCAACTGTATTGTAACTGACATCAGTTATATATATATATATATATATGAGATCTTTTGTTATCTGTGTTCCGCATTCTTTTGTATCTGTGTTATTATTATATATATTGTCCTAAACTATTACGAACCATCGTAGTTCGTTTTATACTAGAATTGGGTATGTCGATGAGAGTAAATAAATGAGAGATGAAAAATTAAAGGTATATACCACTCCTATCGAGGTAACCAATACTAGTGTAAGGCCAACTACGGATGGCCGCTCCTATCCAGCCTTATTCTTCGTAATAATAGACAGTATTTCTTTTAATACTCTTTGTTATTATGAGCATAGAAGTGGGGCGTCAAAGTTGGTATCAGAGCTTGGGGTTTATGGACATAATATAAAACATAACTTAGATGGAACATATGTTACAACTATTGGTCGATGTTTTATTTGTGATTTGAGTCAAAACTAAAGTTTTGAAATTTCGATGAAATTTTTAAATATCTTTATTTAAAAATAAAAGTGGAATTGTGTTCTGATGATTTGATTGATTTGGGTTTTGTTTATCAGAGTGCGCAGCGGAAACAGTAAAACTGTCTTCGCTGAGTACAACTGATAATCATTTTGACTTAAAAATCAAAATATGAAATTGAAATAAATTTCATTTGTTGTTTACATAACTGTATTTATTTTGTTTCTTTGAGAATTTTGAATCCGAATTTCGAATTCGAAACGATTGCAGTTATGTGATTCTTGTTGAGATTTTTGCTGATTTTCTTTTATGCTAATCACATGTTGATTAGATCTTTGCTGTTTTAAATTATCTTCATTGAAGATAATAGAGTAATTTCTTTATGTATATTGTAGTGTGCGCGAAAATATGAATTGCGCGTTACTGCATTAATTTTACGTTGAACCGATGCTTGGTTATGAAACGTATTTTGTTGCCGTTATTTTATAACGGGATTTTTACACCAATGCTAAATTTTTGAAGCACGGTGTTTTGTGGCATTTTGATGAATGAAAATTCACTGATATTACATTTTGATGTAAATTATTTTGATGAGATTTTGACGTTTAAAAATTACTGTCGCTTTGGCTTCAGTAACCGTCAAATTTAAAAGTGGATTTTCAAGCGGTTATACCGCAATACTGATTTTGAGATTCGTTTTACGATGTTTTGAGAAGTGCAATTCCCTTTTCGGAATTGCTACTGATGTTGTTGCTTTAATCACGTGATTGGAAAATCGTTTTAAAAATGAAAATTGTTTTATAAAATTTTTAACAGTTTGCGCTTTCAAAAGGATGAGGAAGCGATTTAAACATTTCAGCAAAATCGAGGACTATGACCCCTTTCTTTTACTGATTCGCTTAACTCCGGACTTGTCCAGTTGAGAATGTGAATTGTTATTTTTATAAAATAAATAAAATTGTTTTCAGAAATTTTACAGTTTGCGATTTCAAAAGAATGAGGAAGCGATTTAAACGTATCAGCAAAATCGAGGACTATGACCCCTTTCTTTTACTGATTCGCTTAATTCCAGACTTGTCCGTTTGAGAATGTAAAATGTATTTTTACAAAATACACAATTTTGCACTTTCAAGGAAACGATGAAGAGAATCAAACAATTTAGTAAAACACGTGGTATGGGACATGTGCGTTTGCTATTTCGGTTAATTCCGGACTCGTTAATTGAAATATTTGATGTTTTGATGATTCTGATGATTTGTGTGCTTTCGAGCCACTATGTTGGACCTTCGGGTCATTTGTTGGACCTTCGGGTCATATGAGGACCTTCGGGTCATATGAGGTCCTTCGGGTTAAATACCAGTACTAGACATTCGGGTCACTCTGCGGACCTTCGGGTCAATCTGATGGGCGCCAAAATTATGTTGAGTACTTGGTAGGCTTCGGCCATTTGTTGATGCACATGCGGCGAATTAAAAATTCGCCATCTGATGGGATCGATCCAAGCTTTTATGTTGATTTTCTAGTCTTCTTAATTGATTTCTAGATATTTGTTGTTTCCAATTATCTACAGGTAATTGGATATTTGTTGATATGAGTTCTGATTATCATTTTTGATAATCGGATATTTGTTGTTTCTAATTATCGCTTGTGATAATTAGATATCTGAGATTAGATTATCATTTTTGATAATCAAATATTTGTTGCTTTGAGATTTAATTATCGCTTTTGATAATTAAATATTTGTTGCTTTGAGATTTAATTATCGCTTTTGATAATTAAATATTTGTTGCTTGAGATTTAATTATCGCTTTTGATAATTAAATATTTGTTGCTTGAGATTTAATTATCGCTTTTGATAATCGAATATTTGTTGATTTGAGATTTGATTATCGTTTTTGATAATCAAATATTTGTTGATTTGAAATTTGATTATCATTTGTGATAATTAAATATTTGTTAATTTGAGATTTGATTATCGTTTTTGATAATCGAATATTTGTTGATTTGAAATTTGATTATCATTTGTGATAATTAAATATTTGTTAATTTGAGATTTGATTATCGTTTTTGATAATCGAATATTTGTTGATTTGAGATTTGATTATCGTTTTTGATAATCGAATATTTGTTGATTTGAAATTTGATTATCATTTGTGATAATTAAATATTTGTTAATTTGAGATTTAATTATCGTTTTTGATAATCAAATATTTGTTAATTTGAGATTTGATTATCGTTTTTGATAATCGAATATTTGTTGATTTGAGATTTAATTATCGCTTTGATAATTAAATATTTGTTGCTTTGAGATTTAATTATTGCTTTGGATAATTAAATATTTGCTGATTGGAAATTTGATTATCATTTTGATAATCAAATATTTATTGATTTGAGATTTGATTATCGTTTTTTGATAATTAAATATTTGAGAAATTTGATTATCGTTTGTGATAATCGAATATTGGTTGATTTGAGATTTCTGATTTTCTGATGTTTTCTGATTATCGTTTTTGATAATTAGATATTTGTGTTTTATGATTATCGTTTTGATAATTGGATATTTGCCAGTTTTGCTGATTATGAGATTTTCTAGTTTCTAATTGATTCTAGATTACGTTGATTGTATTGAATTGCTGTTTCCTATCTATCTCTGTTGATAGATAGAGTTTGCTGATTATGAAGTTCGTATTTTCTATTTAACTGTTAGATAACTAGATGTTTGCAGTTTTGCGATTTGCGAATTTTGTTTTTTAATTATCTTTGTTGATGATTAGATTTTGCTGTTTTCTAATTATCGTATCGATAATTAGATATTGCTGTTTTGTGAATTTCTGTATTTTAAATTATCTAGTTGATAATTGAAGATTGCTGATAATTGTATTTATCCAGTTTTGCTGTTTTCTGATTATCTACTGATAATTGGACTTTGTTGAGAATTTGTGAATTTCCCTTATGAAATTAAAAGATTACTTTGACATTTGAATTCTCGACTTTTATTTTTCTAACTTAACCAGTTTATGTTAGAAGAATAATAGTGGTTGATGACCTTAATTATGAAAATTGCGGGGACGCAATTTTTATAAGGAGGGGAGTCTGTAACAACCCGGATTTAGCTTCAAATTTATAATCGTCATTTAGCGATTAGAGTTTGGATAAATTGCGATAGGGATTTTAATCAGTTGAAATTCGTTTAATAATTTGATAAAGGAATTAAGCGGGCTTTAGAATTTAATCTCGGCCCAATAATCCTTTAAAAATTCTCGATGTCGTTCCCTTTTTTATTTCAATTCGACCCGTCCCCCTTTCATTTTTGCGTTCATTCGAAAAACCCTAAAACTAAACATACGAAAGAAAAGTTAATGGCGGCTCAATCTTCTTTCGTTCGCGCGAGTACTAGGGCTTCTGAGTGAAGTCGCAGTTATGTCGAATCAATCGCTGGTGCTTGCTTCTTCTGGGTCGAGTTCGTATATAAGGTGAGTGATTCCTTATCGCTCACATCTAATTTAAAGCTTATTGATTCCTGATTTCTTCAATTTCGTGTATTTTGTTGCTTGATAAAACAACATTGATTTGAAGTTTCGAGGCCATTCGATTTTATTTCTGTTGTGATTACATGATAATGTTTCGATGATTGATGCTTCTTTGACTTTATCGAGTTCGTATAAATTGATGAATTTCCGGCTTTGATGAATTTTTGATCTGAGTTTGACGTTGTTGTTTTATTCGACTTTGGCTATTTTGTTTACCACCTCTGGTAGCTCTATCGACCTTGTTCGACTTCACCTGATGTTTCATGACTGTGACCACTTTGTGAATTTTTGGCTTCACTAATTTTGTGACCCTGTGTGCTTCGACTCTGGCCATTTTTTTTGCTTATGATGGTTCATGTATATGTATGTGTCATTGCCTTGTACATTGATGTTTACTGACCATTGTGTTCATTTTGATAGCACTGTCCAGTCACAGTTGCATTTCATGCATATGTTTTCAACTTGCATCAGTTTTAGTCCACATATGGTGATTTAGTATCACTGACTTTGAATTGTTTTGAGTTGTAGTATTGAACGCTGTAACTTAATAGATCTGTGGCACTTCTTGCTTTCATGTTATAGCGACTTATTTAGCTTGCTTCATTTTGGAAATTGCAGTTCTCTGCATATTGAGGTTTTCATGCTTCATTTTGGAAATTTTAATTTCACTACTGCTATTGCAATTGAACTGGTACGATATTGATTCATTGTTGTTACATGTGCACTTAGGGTTGCTATTTGTCGGGATCGGTATTATACTACCTGCTCGGAGTTTCAGAACCGTTCGACCTTCTCTTGGTCGTTACGGTAGTGAATTCCCTACTTGACTTTGACTAAATTGATTTTTGATGTCTGTTCCACTGAGCTTGATGTTGTACTTTACTGGGTATGATATGGTTGTGGTTGTTGTTGTTGTTTGTAGTTGCACTGCACTTCGGTGGCTAACTATTCTGTAGCATATATCTGTTTCGAGTTTGATACCTTGTGAAATTTCCATCTGATAGCTTGTAGACCACATGTTCACATTGATTATGTGCATTGTGATGGTATTGATTTCTTTCACATTGATTATGTGCTTTGTGCATGTCACTCCTTTGGCATCGCTGCAGACCAAAGAATTAATTGTTCATGATGCTATGTAGTTTCATGAATTTTATTATAGCCTTTTTAAAATTGCTGATGTCGGTTTGTAATTTCTGATTCATTTTGTTTGCAGTAGTGTTGAGTCACGATTGTCGTGACTTGACCTCTGTAGCTTCATTTTGTTGATCTACATTTGGTGTTGTGAGGACTTTATACAATATTGTGGCAAGGCAGTACACGCGTGCGTGTACTGCAGCCACACAGTTTTAACATTTTAATGTGGCGAGGCAGTGCATGCGAGCGTGTACTGCAGCCCAATCAGATTTGACAATTTTAATTGATATTTCAATTGCTGGATTTGTTTCGTGATGCCAATTCAACATATTTTTGAAGTGTATTTTGATTTGGTTTAATCTGATAATTTTGTTGTTAAATTGTCGTTTTTGGCAATTCTGTTGTTTTCTAAATTGTCTTCATTGATATTCTTTTCACCTATCTTTGTTGATGATTTAAATCTGCTGATTTGTGGTTTAACACTGTTTAGTGTTATATCTACCGTTATCCGATTCTCTTATTGAAGAGTTGGATATACGTGATTTCTGTGACTGTCGTCTATTTGATGTTTGATTATTATTGCTTCTGTGCATTAATAACTGAGTTTGAATTAGACTGACCCGTGTATTATTTTCTTTTGAATTTAATACTCGGGTCAGACCCGAGTTATTTCAGGTTGTAGATTTCCTGCTTTGAGTTGCTGTTGAGCTTTGAAGACTTTTTATATCATTCGAAGTGGTCTTCGTCTTGTTGTAGTAGTCAGTGTGTCTGTTTTAAGATGATATATATTCATGTATATTAGTCGATAATGTACTTGTATATATAACTTCTTGAGTTGACAGTTGTAGTTGTATCATATGTATTATGTCAACTGTATTGTAACTGACATCAGTTATATATATATATGAGATCTTTTGTTATCTGTGTTCCGCATTCTTTTGTATCTGTGTTATTATTATATATATTGTCCTAAACTATTACGAACCATCGTAGTTCGTTTTATACTAGAATTGGGTATGTCGATGGGAGTAAATAAATGAGAGATGAAAAATTAAAGGTATATACCACTCCTATCGAGGTAACCAATACTAGTGTAAGGCCAACTACGGATGGCCGCTCCTATCCAGCCTTATTCTTCGTAATAATAGACAGTATTTCTTTTAATACTCTTTGTTATTATGAGCATAGAGGTGGGGCGTCACAAGGTCTTACCTCATTATGTATCGTTACAACCCTTCCCAAGGCCTTACATCAGCACCGTTATCGTCGAAGTCTCACTTCACTATAACTATCATCGAAGTCCCACTTCTCCAAAATCTTCATCGAATTCTCAATCCATCACGATCCTTTCCGAATTCTCATTCCATTATAACTTTCTCAAAGTTCTCCCTCTGTCATGACCTTCTCAAAGTATTCTTGAAGTCTCACTTCGCTACGATCACTTCTGGTCCCTCAACCCATCATGATCCCTTTTGGAGTCTTACTTCGTTATGACTTTCTCAAAGTCCACCTTCACCATGACCTTCTCAAGGTCTCTTGGATGTATGATAACTCACTCTACAACCTCTCAGGCCGATGACATCTCATGTCACAATTGGACCCAACATTCTTTCGGATACCTATCTCATAGGTACTATCCTCTCAGGACAAGCCAGACCATCTCACGGTCCAGGGTACACAGGTGAATGTCCTCACATACACCTGCCCTAGGAACAACCATCATATCTAGAGTTATCAACTATCCATTTAGCATCGAAACCGTTCTAGAAAATCTCATGCTCCTCTACATCGTTTCTCCTTGTCGAATGTGCTTCCTACGACCACTCTAGTCCCGTCCTTCACTTCCCCTTCTAGTACTCAATCAAATGCCTTGTGCCATCGAAATTCAAAACATCTCTACTCGCTCAGCCTATGCCATAGATTCATCTTGTTATAGTTCCGGAGGCATCACGTCGAAGCGTCACACCTTTTCCTTGTCGTTTATCATTGATCTGCATCGCATTGTAACCATAAAAAACAAATGTCGAATGATTGAAAGAAGACCTTTAGCATGATCTCAAGGGCCTGCTCATCATTCCCTAACTTTAGCCAGATATGGGTCCATCAATTCAGGTCAACACCGATCTAATCAGATCGGTGCTAATCTGAATTGCTTAGCCAAAAAATTTGGCTAAGTCTTTCACTCCCCGACCTCTTCCATTTTTACTTGCTTTGAGCTCCTTTCCTCAGTGCCACACTCCCCAAGTCTTCAACACCCTCCTTGAGCCTTAAAAAGATGTCGGTACCAACCTAATCAGGTCAGTACCGATATGGTGATCTTTCCTAAATTTTAGGGTTATGTCTCCAATTCCATTTCTTTGCCTTCCCCGAAGTTTCGTAGCCTAAGTCATGAAGCAACCCCTTTACCGATCTTAACTACGAACTCCACCAACAAGATTTTAAGCATCTAAACCAACTCCAATCTTCATTTGATTAGATCTATAGGCTCTCCAAACTCCCTTCAACAACACATCCAAGTTTCCTCACGTTTCAACGACTTTGGTGTCATTTGCTCCAAATGGCATAACACTTTTCTAACTACGCAAAACAACTAGAAAACACATCAAAGCAATCCATAAAATACCAAACATCATCGTACAACATCCAAACAATACAAACAATGCATTCAAACATGATTTACTGGTCTAAATCGTTCAAGATCTGATTTCTATAAAATAACAATTCTGGTTGGTATGCGGTATAAATCATATTAGAATGCAAATCTATCCTTTTAAACTATGTTCTAGGGTATTGTTTATATCAGATATATGTTTCCAAACATTTTACCTTAATATTCATATTAAAAAAATCATATTTTTACAACATAAGTAATCATAGTATAATGAGAGAGGTAAAATCCCTCGCCTTGGATTAAAACACATAGATTCCTAAGCAAGTTTGATGTGGAATAGCAGCTACACCAATTTCAAAGCTCTCAAATAGTAGATCTACTGTCTTCTTATGTTAATTTCTCTTAGATTCACTAATTACACTAATTAGAATGGAGAAAAAGTGGATTTTATCTCTAGTTTGGATTAATGGAGGTTAGGTGGTAATTAGAGAAGAAGGGAAATGACTGATGACTACTGGGAGAATGAGTATAAACCCTAATTTTTCGATTGGGCTGGTGGACTATACTAATCACTCCTTAATTACGTACTAATCTGCTCAAAACTAGTCAGAAATTCAAATAGCCATAACTCCTAGCCGGTGAGTTTAAATTCTTAATATGGCTACTCTACGAAAAGAGAATCCATCATCCTAATCTAATGAAAATAGTTTCAGACCCTCATTCGACTTCTATCAAAAGTTATAAGGTATACAAGATTTTAAAGGTCAAAACTGTCCAACAAAATTTTTGAGATGGAAAATATCAATAGTTAATATTTCCCAATATTGTATAGTCATACGACCTCATATGAATTTAAAACTAATATTTTATGATCCTCTGATATGTAAATACAAGTCGTTACACTCTCATCCTTTTAGAAATTTCGCCCTTGAAATCCCCGTTAAAAAAGGAAAAACCAACCATGATTAACTCGTATGTCTAACAATCATAAGTAGTCATTTCAAATATCCACCATTCAACCATGCAACCATAAGTGAAAGTGAATGCAATACACAGAAAACCCTACCAAGCAAAGTGTTCCACATCATCCGTCCCTACGCTCTCTTCGGTCTCTTCCATGCTACCACCTCCGCTTTCACTTCTGTTGAGCTTCTATGACTTCAAAACCTTCCTATTAAACCGCTTTCGATTCAACCTTGATATCTCTCAATCGATATGATGTTGTCCTCCCTTAATACTCCTTGCAAGCTCTCTACATACCCAAAATTCTAACATCTTCTGTTATTCCTTTCCCAATAAGATGCCTAGCCCATGCATCCTATTTTCCACCGAAATGTACCATTAATATCGGATGATTACACTCTCGTAGTGCTTTATCATTAAGTCCATCAATGTCGGGTGCAACTGGTCTATCCTCTATATGGGGCCAACTAACTTGGTTGAGTCTATACTACCTCATCTCCAAAAGGCAAGAATGTCACATATGGATTCTAGTACAAGCTTCTCAAGTGTAACGACCCAGTATTTTGGACCATTCAAATCGACAATAAATCCACACATGTCGGACTTGAATAATTCAAAACAATGGATTGTAAATAAAATTTGGCAAAACTCGCATATACAGGAAATAAAATAATTACAGATCACAGACACAGAGTAATATAACAATAATGCAGCGGAAACAAAAGGATAGTAGTTCATGAAGCTACTATATATACATAACAGAGTCAAACAAGATACAACAGAAGTCTCGAATACAATAGATGTCTCAATACAATAATCAAATACATGATCTGAATACGTCACTGGAATCAACTGAATAACTGAAAGCAGGATCGATAGATAGCTGGATCTCCAAGCGAAGCTCCAACTCCAAAGGTGAGTCTCAAATGCTGTATCACTCAGTCTGACCCGAGCGTAAAGCAAAACACAAAACACTCGAGTCAGGATTAACATTCTTATATTCAATAAATCCAACTCAAGTGAAATATCAACTGAAATACAAGTAACTTAAAGGATGTTTGGGATAACCATCCTCTAAGGGTCCGTTAAACTATTTACTATGTAGTAATATACGCTATATACTGTAACAGCCCGATATTTTAAAGAGAAATTTAAATAAAAAAAAAGAAAAGAAAAAAAGAAGATAAAACATTTTGAAATATTGATTGGAAATTTAAAGTGTAGTAAATTGTATAAAACGAAAATTTAAAGCGTTACATTTCATTACGTATATTTATGTCCGTTCTTAACTTTACATTAGAATCAAATTTTAGTAATAATGATAATAGATTTTAATTTGGTTTAAAAAGATACGTTTTATTTTAAGAAACCGTTAACATTTTTAAATTTATTAAATAAAAGGAACAAGTAACGGTTGTACGTTACTTTGGGCGTTACACTGTACGTGCATTGTTCCATTGTCCTTTAATTTCAGCTGTATATATTAGTTTGAAAATGTCAAATCTTGCCTTACTTCACGTAAGAAATATTCCACCTTTCCCTTTATCTTCCTTATGTTTCGTTCAACATTTATTTTGCCTTTAATTCCTCTAACTGATCAAAACCTTTCGTTGCCTTCTTTTCTACAAAAGATATTGGCAGCTGTTTATTTTTGTTTCGTTCACAAAGCTCCATTCACAAAAAAAGTTCTTTGCATCTTTGTTTGAAATCTCGTGAGCTTTGATAAGGTAATGGACACGTGCCTCATCTTTCTTCCACTTTTGGTTACTTTATCATTTTTGTGTACTGTTTTTCCAAATTTTTGTTTCCCTGTTTGCTGTTCGCAAATCCATCCAAGGCAAACCAAGTTTTCCCTCCGCATATGCCATTCACCATGTCTTCACCAGATTAGCTGCCCCCTGCTTTGTTTCACTCTGCCACCACCTTCCAGTCCTCCACCAAACAACAGCCCCTTCAACCACGGCAACCCCAGCCTACCACCCAGGCGAACCACTACCATCGCCTGACCCTACACCCACCAGCAACCACCACCGAACCCTACCCCAGTGCCTCGCCCAGACTCGCGCCAGTCCTCAACCACGAGACCGAGACCAACTCCAGGTCGAGACCACACAGTCCCCTGACCCTACATCACCACGCCACCAGTCCATCCTCCACGTCGCCACAAACCCACCATGAGACCAACCGATCACCAAGACAAACCCCAGCCTGCCACCACGTCATCATCACTCACCACGGCTCCAGCTCCTCTACAACCCCAGTTCGTCACCACCTCCACCCCAACGCCGTGACACCACCACCGAACACACGTCTCCACCATCACGTCTCAGGCAACCCCGAGACCAGCTCCAAGTCGAGACCACCCCATCCCGTGCCTCCTCCACGAACCCACTGCCTCCACGCTATACCCAGTCGCCACCTTCGTCTGATCGAACCCAGCCACGCCTGCCACCACCACGGCACGATCCCCACGCCGAACCCCTGACATCCCACGACCAAACCCAGCCCCAACCATTCGTCAGATCCGAGCCTCTGCCTTGTTTTCTTTGGTCTACTTCTTTCCACTATTTTGTTTTGAAAAAAAAAGAATAAGCATATGATTGCTTTTTGTTTTGGTGGTACTTTTGTTTATCTTGCCTCTGACTTTGGAAAAGAGGAATGAGAAAAGTTGTTTCGTCCTTGTATCTGATAATATAGTTCCAGAGTTTTGTTTAAAGTATAAATCTGTTTGCCTCTGACATTTGTTGAGAAAAGAATGAAAAATGCGTGTTTTGTCACTTTGAAAATTCTAAAGTTGTAATCAAATTTTAAAAGTGGTCGGGCTAAATTGTTGTCGATTTTCTACTTGTTCCTTTTCGTTTGATGGCTTCATTGGAAATGGTTATTCGTGCATGCTTTGATTTGTCTATTTATTCGTTTTATCTTATTGTGCTTTTGGTTTGAATCTAGTTGGCGCATCCGCTAACAACTGATCGTGCTATCCGCGTGACTTCGATTTATATCGTATTTCTTTTCCTCGGATCTCCAGCTCCGTAGAGGTGAGTAAATCTCACACGAATATCCATACTTATATGATTGTGAAACGACCGCAACTGAATGTGTAGAAATAAATAAACAAATAAATGATGTTATAACTACCTGTGATTTATTTATAGTTGATGTTAATTGTTAAAACTGCATATCGTATCATCTGTTATATTCTGTTCTTATTTTTTTTTACTGTTATTCTATTCTGTTAAATCACACTGCAAGTTCCCTGTAGAATAGAATCACTATGGGTTGAAATGATACATACCCGAACGGACTTTAGAATAAGGGAAGGTCGTTATGGGCTGAAATGATAGGCCTGAGCGATTTTCAATTAAATTTTATTTACTTGGGATTGCGGGTTTGAAATGATAAAACTCGGATTTTTCTTTGTAAATTACGGATTGAAATGATATAGTATCCGTATCACTTGAATTAGGCTAGAAAATATTATACAGACCCGTGGTTATTTTTATGTATTTTCTGAATATTTTTAAATAATTTAAAAATTGTAATAATATTTAATTTGATTTAAACCGAATTTTTAAATGATTTATTTAAAATAGAAATGATTTTTCTATGTGATAAATAAATAAATGGAGGAATATTGATTTTAAAACGAAACTTAAATTTGAAATTTTGATAAAAAAAGAAAGATGGAAACTTAAGTTAATTTAATTGAAAATGAAATTTAGTTTTAAATTGGTGGAAAAATGAAGTTTAAGCTTAAATGTTGAAATGAATGTAATAAGCAAATTTGTAAGTTTTGGTTTTAACTTGTAAAATTTCTCTTGAAATAAAATTAGTTAAAGGATTGAAATGAACCATTTTAATGTATGATTTTATAAGTTTTAACTAGGTAGAATCTGTACCACTTATTAAGTGTTGTGGATTGTATAAATGAACCAAAAGACTAAAATGAACTAAGGCTATGATAGTACTTGGTAAGTGCTGTTGTAGCAGAAACTAGAATTGAACCTGAACTAATAAGGGGCTACTGTAGCACTTATTAAGGACTGTAGTAGGCTGAAATATGATTTTTGTTTTTAAAACTGAATTGTTATAGTAGTTTATAAATGTTGTTTTGTTGAATAAAATTGTTTTCAAATATAACTTACCGCCACACTTTTAAATGCCGTGGAAGCTGAAATTTTTTAATGCTATTGTTTTAAGTGAATAAGTGAACTTCGAAAGGGTTAGATTTTTGGAAACTTAATATTTGATTTTTTTTTTAGGAATAATGTCTTTGTTTTAAAACGGTTTAATCCGAAGTATATTTGATAAATTGTTTTAAATCTATAACCACGAGTTATAATAACGATTGGTTGGCAAAGAGACCGGGATCGGATATGGACATACTCTCTGTCTTACCGAAAACCACTTTGACAACCGTGTACGCGGTGGAGATTCCAGAATGAAGTAGGATGGTGGCGACGTCCTTAAGGTATTACGTGGACCCAACTCCCGTGAGTTGGCATAAGGTGGCTAAAACAGGAGCGATCTCGGACCAGTGAGGTAGCACCTCTTCTCGGACACATTCCTTCGACATTATACTCTTACTTGTGATTTGACTAGATGGCCATCCTCCGATTGGGAATGTTGTTCGAGGTGGAACGGTAGTGGCTGCTATGCGTATCCATCAGTCCGTGTGCGTAATTGGTATATCTACCCTGGCATTGCCTAGTTGTGCCGTGTCACCTACCATACCGAGCTTTACTACGATTATGATTTTAAGATCCGACCGCGTTAAGGTTCTCCATCCCCTTAACGCTATTTTCCGATATGATTATACTTTACTTATGTAGACACTATTATAATAGCGAATATTACTACATAGTAGATAGTTTAACGGATCCTTAGAGGATGGGCGGTCCCAAGCATCTTCTAAGTTACTTGTACCTTTACTACAGTTCATTTGAGTTGGTTTACATTGTATAAGTATGTATATCCTGACTCGAGTGTTATGTTTTATTTTACGCTCGGGTCAGCCTGAGTATTCACAGCTTTGGATTCATTTTTCTGGAGCTTGGAATCACTGGAGATTCTGCCTATCTAGTTATCTTCCTATTTCATTTTCAGTTGTCTTATTTCAGCTTTCGTTTTAGAGACTTGTGTAATTGGGATTTCTATTGTACATGTTTCAGAACTGTATTGGATTTCAGACTATGTATTTTGTATTTGATTTTAGACTATGTATTTAGTGGCTTCATGAACCACTATGGTATTTTTAAATTCCGCTGCGAGTTATTCTGATATTTCTGTGTCTGTGATTCTGTGAATGATTTTATTTGCTCCAAATTTTATTACAATCTGTTATTTTGTATTATTCAAGTCTGACATGTGTGGATTATTGTCGATTTGAATGGTCCAAAATAGTGGGTCGTTACATTTGGTATCAGAGCCAGGTTTAGGCAAACCTTAGCCTATGGAGCAAAAACTCATTAGAGATAGGGTAGAAATACCCTAGAATGAGTGAAATAAAACTCAGAATCATTTCCTTGTGAGTGAACGTATTTTCAAAGTATAAAATGATTTTAAATGATTTTTCAAATAATTTTTCAAAGATTATTTTGATATAAAGTTTTCTTGTTTTAAGAAGAAATTTTCTAAACTTCCTTCTTTCCGTATCTACCTTGTTAGGAATTTTTAGGATATTCATTCAAGTGTTCTTATCGTGTTTTTATCTTAACTTATCTTAGTCTTCTTTGTACCTTGTCCTAAAATTTTATTCTTGATATTTCCAGGATGAATCGTGGAAATGCTAGAGGTAGGGGTCGTGGTATTGCCCCAGTTCCTCCACCTGTTGCACCCGTTAAGTTCACAGTTCTTTGCAAAGAATTCTCTCAGCTCGGTGGCACTAAGTTCACCGGTTCAGAAAGTATCATCGAAGCCCAGCAATGGCTAAGAAGTTTGGAAAGAATCTTTACTGGCTTAGAGATCACTGATGCCCAGAAGCGTCAGTTAGCAGCATGGCAGCTGTAAGAGTCAGCCCTAGATTGGTGGGAGTCTGTTACGACTCGCACTAATGAAGGTGATCTTTCGTGGGAGCAGTTCAGGTATCCTTTGAGTTAACTTGAATTTTTCCCTTTTCCTTTCCTTTTGAATTCATCTTAAGTTCAGTTTCTGTATCTTCTTTCCAGGGAGGCTTTTGTGGCAAAATGGATGCCCGAAGCCGGGAAATCTCAGCTTTACCGGGAATTCATGGACCTCAAGCAGGGTACCATGTCTTTTTCAGAGTATGAACGGAAGTTCAATGAACTTTCCAAATTCGGTCTTGGTCTTATCGACACTCAGCTAAAGAAGAACGAGAAGTTCATTTCTGGAGCTCGCCCAGAGTTCTACGATCGCCTTATTTCACATGTTCATGGCACATTTACTGAGCTCATGGATATGGCTATCCGCTATGAGAACCCTACTTCCAAGGGTCCTACTACTTCTGGTACTCATGTCTCACAATCTTCCTCTGCAAATTCCAAGAAGAGAAATTCCAACTTCCACTAACAGAAGAAGAATTGGATCAAACATGCGGGCTTGGGATCTTCAGCATCTGCTCCTTCCCAGAGACATCCTATTGATCTTTCCTCCATTACTTGCTTCAAATGTTACCAAAAGGGACATTATGCCAATAGTTGCCCTAATCCGTCCAGTGCTGCTATTCCTCCACCCCAGGTTACCAAGAACGATATTTGTCATGTTTGTCTTCAGCCGGGTCATTTTAGGAAGGACTGTCCTTTATATCAGAAGGGAAAGCCATCTGGCGTATTTGCTGTCACATCTGCTTCATCACCTGCTCCTGCACCTACTCCTGCTCCTAGCGATAGTCAAGGTACTCTTCAAGGCACCTTTACTTTATTCCATCATCCAGTTCGTGTTTTATTTGATACTGGGGCTTCGCATAGTTTTATTTCTGATGACCTGTGTAATAAGTTTGAACATCTCCTTTCTCCTGAGTATGCTTCTGTTCCTCTTTGTGTTTCTAATCCTATTGGTGGTCCCGCAAATCTTAATAAGATTTGTAAACATGTGAAACTCCTCCATTCCGATCATAGTTTTAGTGGCGATTTCTATATCCTTGGTTTCGATGCTTTTGATTTGTTGCTTGGAAGTGATTGGCTTGATGGACACGATGCCCGTATCTCGTGTAAATCCCGAATTGTTTCTCTTAAGGATGATCGAGGAAATTCTTTGGTTATTCAGGGCCGTATGCCTCATGATTATGCTGGTAGCTTTATCTTTTCTCTAGATGCTTCTATTGATGATCTTCAGTCGACCCGTGTAGTTAATCACTACCCGGATGTATTTGGTGAAGTTACTGCTTTACCTCCCAAGCGGGAAATTGATTTCCGCATTGATCTCATTCCTGGAGCTCGACCTATAGTTCTTCCTCCTAGAAGAATGGCACCCCGCGAGAAGGTTGAGTTAAGGAAACAAATTGAAGACCTATCCTCCAAGGGTCTGATCAGACCTAGTTTTTCTGAATGGGGAGCCGCGGTGGTTTTCGTCACCAAGTCCGATGGTTCTCTTCGGATGTGTGTTGATTATAGGGAGTTGAACAAACTCACTATGAAAAATAGATATCCAATGCCTCGCATCAATGACATGTTCGATCAGCTTTATGGTGCTACTGTTTTCTCTCAGCTTGATCTTGCCACAGGTTTTCACCAACTCAGAGTTGCTGAGGAAAGTATTCCTAAGACTGCTTTCCGTACTGAAAATGGATTCTTCGAATGGTTAGTCATGCCTTTTGGGTTGACTAATGCTCCCGCTTTCTTTGTTGACTTGATGAATCGTGTATTCCGTGATGTGCTTAATAAATTTGTTCTAGTCTTTGTGGATGATATCCTCATTTTCTCTAAGTCTGAAGAAGAACATGAGTCGCATTTGAAATCTGTTCTTGAGACTCTTCGAAAACATCAGTTAAAAGCTAAATTTTCCAAATGCCATTTCTGGAAGGATGAAGTCCGATTTCTCGGGCATATTGTTTCTAGTAATGGAGTTTCAGTTGATCCAGTCAAGATCGCTACGATCAATGTAAGTTCTCCTTTCTTTCTCTTTCATTGTTTCATTTCAATTTACTCTATCTTTTCTATTATCCTTCTTTTCCCTATTCTGTGCAGGATTGGGAAACTCCTAAGACTCCTACTGATATCCGTAGTTTTCTGGGCCTCGCCGGTTATTACCGGAGATTCATTGAGAATTTCGCTCGGATTGCTGCACCTCTCACTGCTTTAACTCGGAAGAATGCTAAGTTTATTTGGAGTAGTAAGTGTGAAGCCGCATTCAATGAGTTAAAAGACAAGCTTACTTCCGCACCTGTTCTTACCGTTCCAAATGGAGATGAGGGATTAACGGTATACACTGATGCTTGTCGAGAAGGTTTGGGAGCTGTTCTGATGCAGGATAGTAGAGTGATTGCTTATGCTAGTAGACAGTTGAAGACCCATGAAGTAAATTATGCTGCCCATGATCTAGAGTTGCTTGCAGTTTTTTTCGCTTTGAAACTTTGGAGACATCATCTGTTGGGTACCAAGTTCGAGCTTTTCACAGATCATCAGTCTTTGAGGTATATTTTCTCTCAGAAGGATTTGAATCAGAGACAAGTTAGGTGGTTAGAGTTCCTTGCTTCTTATGACCTCGACATCAACTATACACCGGGAAAGGCTAATGTTGTGGCGGATGCTTTGAGTAGGAAGAAAGCTTTGTTGTGTCAGATTGTGGTTTCTTCACCTCTTGTGGATCGTATTATGGCTAGACAGGATGAGGATCAGATGCTTAGATTGATTAAGGAGAGTGTTCGAAGCAGAGTTGGAAGTAGTAGTCTTGATGGTAATGGAGCTCAGATTGACGATAAGGGTGTATTGAGGATCAATAATAGGATTTGTGTCCCGAATGTAGATGGATTGAGACAAGAGTTACTTCGGGAGAATCATCAGTCCAGACTTTCTATTCATCCAGGCGTGACCAAGATGTATCAGGATATGAAGAAGTTATATTGGTGGAAAGGTATGAAGCGAGATATTTCCATTTTCGTCAATAGGTGTGCGACTTGTCAACAAGTCAAGGCAGATCATCAGAAGACTCCTGGTTTATTGCAGCCTCTTGAGATTCCCAATTGGAAGTGGGAACAAGTTTCTATGGATTTCATTGATGGTTTACCGAGGACTAGGAAGGGTAACGAGAGTATCTGGGTTATTGTGGATAGATTGACCAAATCAGCTCATTTCATTCCGGTCAAGTCTACCCGTTCAGCTTCTAGTTTGTCTGAGATTTACATGAGGGAGATTGTTCGTCTCCACGGTGTTCCTCTCAGTATCGTTTGTGATCGTGATCCTATCTTTACTAGTAGGTTTTGGAAAGCCTTTCAGGATTCTTTGGGTACTCATCTAAATCTGAGCACTGCTTACCATCCACAGACCGACGGTCAAACGGAAAGGGTGAATCAGATTTTAGAAGATCTTCTTCATGCTTGTGTGCTTGATTATGGAGGATCTTGGGAAGATCATCCCCATCTTGTCGAATTCACTTATAACAATAGTTATCAGGCCAGTATTGAGACATCTCCATTTTCTGCTCTTTACGGACGACCTTGTAGATCTCCTTCTTGTTGGATTGAATTCGGTAATCGATTGGTTCTTGGTCCTGAGATGGTTTTGGAAGCTTCAGAGAGAGTCGAAGAGATTAAGAGGAAGATGAGGATTGCTCAGGATAGACAGAAGAAGTACGCCGATCGTCGAAGACGGAGTTTAGAGTTTGCTGTTGGTGATTTGGTTTTCCTTAAGGTCTCTCCCTTAAGGAATGTTATTCGTTTTGGTCGTAGAGGAAAGCTATCTCCTAGATTTGTTGGTCCTTTCCGCATTTTGGAAAGAATTGGTTCTCTTGCTTATCGTCTGGATTTACCCGAGAAATTTTCTGGAATTCACAACGTCTTTCATGTATCTCATCTTCGTCGCTATCTGCATGATCCATCTCTTATTATTCAGCCTTCTGCCCTTGATAGTTTGGATATCGAGCCAAATCTGACTGTTGAGAGGAAGCCACTTCGTATCGTCGATCGAGGTACGAAGCAGCTAAGAAGAAAATCTGTCAACCTGGTCAAAGTGCAGTGGAGCACTGATGAACGGGATTGCACCTGGGAGACGGAGGAGAGCATTCGTGCTTCGAATCCGGAATTGTTTATTTCAGGTACTTTTGCTATTCTGTATTATCTTTCTTTGTTTTCCTTCTTCGTTCCTTTTCGGGGACGAAAAGTTTTGAGTGGGGGAGAGTGTAACAGCCCGATATTTTAAAGCGAAATTTAAATATAAAAAGAAAAAAGAAAAAAAGAAGATAAAACATTTCGAAATATTGATTGGAAATTTAAAGTGTAGTAAATTGTATAAAACGAAAATTTAAAGCGTTACATTTCGTTACGTATATTTATGTCCGTTCTTAACTTTACATTAGAATCAAATTTTAGTAATAATGATAATAGATTTTAATTTGGTTTAAAAAGATACGTTTTATTTTAAGAAACCGTTAACATTTTTAAATTTATTAAATAAAAGGAACAAGTAACGGTTGTACGTTACTTTGGGCGTTACACTGTACGTGCATTGTTCCATTGTCCTTTAATTTCAGCTGTATATATTAGTTTGAAAATGTCAAATCTTGCCTTACTTCACGTAAGAAATATTCCACTTTTCCCTTTATCTTCCTTACGTTTCGTTCAACATTTATTTTGCCTTTAATTCCTCTAACTGATCAAAACCTTTCGTTGCCTTCTTTTCTACAAAAGATATTGGCAGCTGTTTATTTTTGTTTCGTTCACAAAGCTCCATTCACAAAAAAAGTTCTTTGCATCTTTGTTTGAAATCTCGTGAGCTTTGATAAGGTAATGGACACGTGCCTCATCTTTCTTCCACTTTTGGTTACTTTATCATTTTTGTGTACTGTTTTTCCAAATTTTTGTTTCCCTGTTTGCTGTTCGCAAATCCATCCAAGGCAAACCAAGTTTTCCCTCCGCATATGCCATTCACCATGTCTTCACCAGATTAGCTGCCCCCTGCTTTGTTTCACTCTGCCACCACCTTCCAGTCCTCCACCAAACAACAGCCCCTTCAACCACGGCAACCCCAGCCTACCACCCAGGCGAACCACTACCATCGCCTGACCCTACACCCACCAGCAACCACCACCGAACCCTACCCCAGTGCCTCGCCCAGACTCGCGCCAGTCCTCAACCACGAGACCGAGACCAACTCCAGGTCGAGACCACCCAGTCCCCTGACCCTACATCACCACGCCACCAGTCCATCCTCCACGTCGCCACAAACCCACCATGAGACCAACCGATCACCAAGACAAACCCCAGCCTGCCACCACGTCATCATCACTCACCACGGCTCTAGCTCCTCTACAACCCCAGTTCGTCACCACCTCCACCCCAACGCCATGACACCACCACCGAACACACGTCTCCATCATCACGTCTCAGGCAACCCCGAGACCAGCTCCAAGTCGAGACCACCCCATCCCGTGCCTCCTCCACGAACCCACTGCCTCCACGCTATACCCAGTCGCCACCTTCGTCTGATCGAACCCAGCCACGCCTGCCACCACCACGGCACGATCCCCACGCCGAACCCCTGACATCCCACGACCAAACCCAGCCCCAACCATTCGTCAGATCCGAGCCTCTGCCTTGTTTTCTTTGGTCTACTTCTTTCCACTATTTTGTTTTGAAAAAAAAAGAATAAGCATATGATCGCTTTTTGTTTTGGTGGTACTTTTGTTTATCTTGCCTCTGACTTTGGAAAAGAGGAATGAGAAAAGTTGTTTCGTCCTTGTATCTGATAATATAGTTCTAGAGTTTTGTTTAAAGTATAAATCTGTTTGCCTCTGACATTTGTTGAGAAAAGAATGAAAAATGCGTGTTTTGTCACTTTGAAAATTCTAAAGTTGTAATCAAATTTTAAAAGTGGTCGGGCTAAATTGTTGTCGATTTTCTACTTGTTCCTTTTCGTTTGATGGCTTCATTGGAAATGGTTATTCGTGCATGCTTTGATTTGTCTATTTATTCGTTTTATCTTATTGTGCTTTTGGTTTGAATCTAGTTGGCGCATCCGCTAACAACTGATCGTGCTATCCGCGTGACTTCGATTTATATCGTATTTCTTTTCCTCGGATCTCCAGCTCCGTAGAGGTGAGTAAATCTCACACGAATATCCATACTTATATGATTGTGAAACGACCGCAACTGAATGTGTAGAAATAAATAAACAAATAAATGATGTTATAACTACCTGTGATTTATTTATAGTTGATGTTAATTGTTAAAACTGCATATCGTATCATCTGTTATATTCTGTTCTTATTTTTTTTACTGTTATTCTATTCTGTTAAATCACACTGCAAGTTCCCTGTAGAATAGAATCACTATGGGTTGAAATGATACATACCCGAACGGACTTTAGAATAAGGGAAGGTCGTTATGGGCTGAAATGATAGGCCTGAGCGATTTTCAATTAAATTTTATTTACTTGGGATTGCGGGTTTGAAATGATAAAACCCGGATTTTTCTTTGTAAATTACGGATTGAAATGATATAGTATCCGTATCACTTGAATTAGGCTAGAAAATATTATACAGACCCGTGGTTATTTTTATGTATTTTCTGAATATTTTTAAATAATTTAAAAATTGTAATAATATTTAATTTGATTTAAACCGAATTTTTAAATGATTTATTTAAAATAGAAATGATTTTTCTATGTGATAAATAAATAAATGGAGGAATATTGATTTTAAAACGAAACTTAAATTTGAAATTTTGATAAAAAAAGAAAGATGGAAACTTAAGTTAATTTAATTGAAAATGAAATTTAGTTTTAAATTGGTGGAAAAATGAAGTTTAAGCTTAAATGTTGAAATGAATGTAATAAGCAGATTGGTAAGTTTTGGTTTTAACTTGTAAAATTTCTCTTTAAATAAAATTAGTTAAAGGATTGAAATGAACCATTTTAATGTATGATTTTATAAGTTTTAACTAGGTAGAATCTGTAGCACTTATTAAGTGTTGTGGATTGTATAAATGAACCAAAAGACTAAAATGAACTAAGGCTATGATAGTACTTGGTAAGTGCTGTTGTAGCAGAAACTAGAATTGAACCTGAACTAATAAAGGGCTACTGTAGCACTTGTTAAGGACTGCAGTAGGCTGAAATATGATTTTTGTTTTTAAAACTGAATTGTTATAGTAGTTTATAAATGTTGTTTTGTTGAATAAAATTGTTTTCAAATATAACTTACCGCCACACTTTTAAATGCCGTGGAAGCTGAAAATTTTTAATGCTATTGTTTTAAGTGAATAAGTGAACTTCGAAAGGGTTAGATTTTTGGAAACTTAATATTTGATTTTTTTTTAGGAATAATGTCTTTGTTTTAAAACGGTTTAATCCGAAGTATATTTGATAAATTGTTTTAAATCTATAACCACGGGTTATAATAACGATTGGTTGGCAAAGAGACCGGGATCGGATATGGACATACTCTCTGTCTTACCGAAAACCACTTTGACAACCGTGTACGCGGTGGAGATTCCAGAATGAAGTAGGATGGTGGCGACGTCCTTAAGGTATTACGTGGACCCAACTCCCGTGAGTTGGCATAAGGTGGCTAAAACATGAGCGATCTCGGACCAGTGAGGTAGCACCTCTTCTCGGACACATTCCTTCGACATTATACTCTTACTTGTGATTTGACTAGATGGCCATCCTCCGATTGGGAATGTTGTTCGAGGTGGAACGGTAGTGGCTGCTATGCGTATCCATCAGTCCGTGTGCGTAATTGGTATATCTACCCTGGCATTGCCTAGTTGTGCCGTGTCACCTACCATACCGAGCTTTACTACGATTATGATTTTAAGATCCGACCGCGTTAAGGTTCTCCATCCCCTTAACGCTATTTTCCGATATGATTATACTTTACTTATGTAGACACTATTATAATAGCGAATATTACTACATAGTAGATAGTTTAACGGATCCTTAGAGGATGGGCGGTCCCAAGCATCTTCTAAGTTACTTATACCTTTACTACAGTTCATTTGAGTTGGTTTACATTGTATAAGTATGTATATCCTGACTCGAGTGTTATGTTTTATTTTACGCTCGGGTCAGCCTGAGTATTCACAGCTTTGGATTCATTTTTATGGAGCTTGGAATCACTGGAGATTCTGCCTATCTAGTTATCTTCCTATTTCAGTTTCAGTTGTCTTATTTCAGCTTTCGTTTTAGAGACTTGTGTAATTGGGATTTCTATTGTACATGTTTCAGAACTGTATTGGATTTCAGACTATGTATTTTGTATTTGATTTTAGACTATGTATTTAGTGGCTTCATGAACCACTATGGTATTTTTAAATTCCGCTGCGAGTTATTCTGATATTTCTGTGTCTGTGATTCTGTGAATGATTTTATTTGCTCCAAATTTTATTACAATCTGTTATTTTGTATTATTCAAGTCTGACATGTGTGGATTATTGTCGATTTGAATGGTCCAAAATAGTGGGTCGTTACATATACAGTAGTGTCTAATTAGTAAAGTATAATCATATAGAAAATAGCGTTAAGGGGATGGAGAACCTTAACGCGGTCGGATCTTAAAATCATAATCGTAGTAAAGCTCGATATGGTAGGTGACACGGCACAACTAGGCAATGCCAGGGTAGATATACCAATTACGCACACGGACTGATGGATACGCATAGCAGCCACTACCGTTCCACCTCGAACAACACTCCCAAATCGGAGGATGGCTATCTAATCAATCACAAATAAGAGTATAATATCGAAGAAATGTGTCCGAGAAGAGGTGCTACCTCACTAGTCCGAGATCGCTCCTGTTTTAGCCACCTTATGCCAACTCACGGGAGTTGGGTCCACGTAACATACCTTAAGAACGTCGCCACCATCCTACTTCATTCTGGAATCTCCACCGCGTACACGGTTGTCAAAGTGGTTTTCGGTATCGACAGAGAGTATGTCCATATCCGATCCCGGACTCTTTGCCAACCAATCGTTATTATAACCCCGTGGTCATTTCAAAATAGTTTATACTTCAAAACCAAAATATCATTACTATTTCAAACCCAAAATATCAATGTATTATTTCTATTTTAAAAACCCAATTCAATAATATATCATTTCCATTTCCAAAACAATTCAATAATATCTCCTTTAAATAAAACCCAATAATTTATAAAGTAAAGTATCAATAGTTTAAATATAATTTAAAATTTCTTTATAAAATAAGACAGTTCTTCAAATTTCACAAATCGATTCAAATTACCTCGAATTCCAAAAATTTAATTTAATCAAATCTCAAATCATCAGTTTCAACTCGATTCAGCTTCTAAATAAACCATTTCAAATTATCGATTTCAAATACATATCTAAACCATAAAAATAAGCCATTTCAATTTTAATATATTTCAAAGCTTTAAATATTCAACATTTCAAAACTAATTCGATAAATTTATATACATATCAGATTCACTTTACAATTATTTAGTTTTGAATATTAACTTAACATTTCCATAACATTTGAATACAATTTCAATTTACAATTTAAATAAACAAAATATCTCATTTAAATATATATACGTTTGAAATATCCATTTAAGTCACCTTTTCAGATTTCAAGTTGTAAATCACTTCTTAAATTTTCAAATTCAATACATTTCAAATCAAACTTATTTAAATATAATTCTTAACTAAATATAATTTCAATCAATTTCAAATCATTATAAATTCTATATTTGAAAATATAGATATTAAATAAATACTTAAACATATTATTTATCAACTTTATTAAATCAACTTTAATAAATCTTTAAAATCAATATTTATCAAAACCATATATTTCTCTTCAAAACCATAGAAATCATTTTCAAACGTTTATATATAGACCAACGGTGCCTGTATATAATTTTCTATCCTATGGTCAAGTGATACAGATATTTATCATTTCAATCCGCAATTTAAATTATATATACGGGTATATATCTTTTCAACCCGCAAATCCCAAATTCAATTCAATGAAAATCGCTTGGGTTTATCATTTCAACCCATAATGATTTTCTCCTATTCTACAAATCGTTCGGGTATGTATCATTTCAACCCATAGTGATTCTATACTAATAGGGAACTTGCAGAGTGATAACATATATGAAAATAAAATAACAACAGCAACAGGCATATATCAACAATATAAATAACAGATAATGGTGTCAGATGTCACAGGTGAACAGATACAGATAATGACATATATAACAATGTAAATAACTAACATCAGCATATTTCAATTGACATTTCAATTGAAATCAAATTTAATAAATATAAGAACATTAATCGTGAGTGATTGCTCACCTTTCGAGGCTAGATAGATTTGACAAAGAATTGAGCTACGAATTCCAAAGCAACGCTAGATGGACACGGTTCGATGAAGAAAACAGGCACGACGGACAAAGCTGATAATACGAATAGATGAAATAATCAGAACGGGGACGATGCAGATATTGATATAACCTAAAAATATATACATTAATATTATAATTTATATATATCATTTCAATATTTTAATTTTAGACAAATACACTAAAAATACTATAAACTTTCAAAATCAATATTTAATACATAAATAAGCTTATATATGTAAGCTACAAAGTCACAATATATATTACATTTTAAAATCAGACAACCTTGCTTTATTCCAATGCATATAACTATACACCTTTAAACAACTTTATATATAAACTAGTACAATATATAACCTGCAAGCACAAAATCCCACCGAAAGTATAAATAAACTATTATATAAACTATATATTCAACTTAACAGACTAAATATAAACTTATATAAATATATGTATAACTGATAAAATCTTATATATTTAAACAAACCGATATATTATCTTTCAAAATTTTATATATATATATATATATATCGTATGCTTATATACATGAGTTGTTAACACTTTCCAAAACAAACATGAAGAAGATAAATGCAGTTAACAAAATAAGCACGCAAACTTATAAAACTTATGTATATACCCATATATTAAAACTAATATATATATTCAGTATTTACAAAAGCTCATGTATACAAATGAAGCTAGAAACTCAAAAGCTTATATGCGACCCACCTTGAATCCGCATGTACCAAAATATCTAGGCATGTGATTCACTCAAAAGCTTGTACGTAACTTTATATTTGCATCCATGAATATGAAACATTGTTTCACAACCTGATACATATTTTGAAAACTCATACAACTTTATAAAAAGGAAACAAATCATATAAATTTTTTTTACATACTTTAAAATAACGTATTTCTACATATATAAATATATACATAAAAATTCCAAACATATAATACTTGTAAAACAGAATATGCATAACAACTTAATAATTTATATAACATGTGATAGCCAAGCAAGCCTAGGTAAAATACAAAGTAAGATGACAGGCTTTAGACTTCAGGCTATATACAACTATAACTACACTATATTATATTTATTAATATATACATAACCCAAACATTTGATATATATACAAACAGTTATATAAATAGTTTACCCATACAAACTTACGTGAAGAAGTAAATTCCTCAAATCAAAGAAGGGTAGACAGGACAGAGAAGTAGGTAGACATGACAAAGCAAAGAACAATTTGTAAATATCATAGACTCGGTCTGGCAAGAGGTCGGCCATCAAATGAAGGGAGGTGGTGATGGCGGGCCTGATGGACGAGACGGGCTGGTTTGGGTGGTTGGTGGCTCATGAGTGGGCGGTGGAGGTCAGGGTTTCGAGGTGTTGCTTGTGGCCGAAGGTGAGGAGATGCCAGGAGAGGAGAGCGGTTAAGTGTTTTGGTGACTTCGGCCAGATCTGGGGGTCGCGTGGAGGCTACGGGTTTGCAGGCTTCAAAGGGAAAGGTGAGGTGGTCTTCGGCAAGGCAAGGTGTTGCGGCAAAGGTTGGCTGCGTGGGTTGATGTGGCCAAAAAGTGGAGGCGTACAAGAGTTTGGAAGAGGAGGGGATGGAGGAAAATGAAAGCTTCAGATCTGAGAAAGTGTGAAGCCTGCTCATATATATTTTAACTTGTACTTTTAGTAATATATTTAATTTATTGAAGGAGAAACGGTAGGGTAGGAATAGAAATAGGTTGAATTGTTCAGAGGTTTAATGTAGGAACAACGGTACCGCAAAGATTCAGCTGGAAAAATAAGTAAAGCAATTTATTATGGTTTGGAGAGCACGCTAGAAATTTGAACTGAAGGAAGGAGTAAAGTCAGAAATTTTGGTACCGTTACAACGAACCGTTTTATTATTTCCGTCGCGTACCGGACCTCAAAATAAAGAAATAAATATACCGCTGAGATCAGCACGACGAGACGATTAAAACGGTATACAAATATTTGTGGTACGATCATCCGATTAAAAGTCTATAATCGGTACCGAAAAATGTTGTCAAATTACCAAAAATAAGATGAACGGAGCAATAGATGTCCAAATTTGACGAAACAAAAGATGACGTCTCACTCAGAAGATGATTTACAAATTTTCTATGTAAAACTATTCAGGTTTGGAAAACATTTTATTATCACCAATTTTTAACTGATTAAATTGAAGTAAATTTACGCGCGAAATAAATTTTCATATTTTCGGACGAAAATTTACCAGTTGCTATGTTTAATTAGACGCATTCCAAATATCAAATTTATATTTCAAAATTTTACCGTTTAAAATTTCACAAAATTTAACTAATTACGTTATTAAAACAGTTAAAATTTACGGGTCGTTACATCAAGCTTCTAGCACTCCACACCATCTCAAAGCATCATTCGCCCTCCCTGTGAATACTACAAGTACTCTTCACCTGAATATACCACCTCGAATGTAGCCCCTTTATGGGCCACTCTCTTGCATTTTCTATTATTTTTCCTCTTTTAGTACCATGTTCCTCGAAGATATAACACTGGTTATTAGATCGACACAGAACTCCATCTCTCTACATGGCGAAAATTCGACTACCTTTGGATGTTCCCTTACTATGGAAAACGAGGATGACTCCTCGTGCGGATCCTAAGCGGATACACCAAGCTAACTATAATTGTACCCTCTCAGGTGTATGGTCTTACTCTAGCCTCCACTGTCCCCCTATGTTGTCTGTTGCTTATTGCATCTTACTCTTTTTCCACAGCTCTGTATCACTTTAGTCATCTCATACCAAATGATAACAAACCCCACAAGACCCTAACGAAGCAAACACAAGTAAACAAACATCCATGACTTAACACACTAAGCCTTGACAAACCGTCACTAAGTCGGTCGAACTACTATTAAGTTAGAAAAAACTAAAGGCTTGTCCACTAGGTCAGGTCAACATTCTAACCTAGTCACTAAGTCACTAGATATACAAGGGGTCTAGCGTATCGATATCAAAAATAAAAACACGCATAGGTATAACACAAGCAAATGCATACCACTAATAAGATGCTCTTCCCCTTCTCCTTCGCTGATGGAGCGATCGAAGAAGTAGGAATGGAATCTAATGTATAAGCAATAGCACTACGCCTGTTCTTCTGCAACTTTAGACGGTCCTTCTTCAAATGACCAGTCCTATCACAAATGAAGCACTTCCTCTCCCCACCTCTTGGGGCCCTATACTCGTTGCTAAGATGTCCAGTCTTATTGCATTAAAGAGCTTCAGCTCCCATTTGACTTTCTTTGTGACGAACCGCACTCGGCACCCTCTGAATCCGACAACAAACCATGCATGTCCGACCCAGAGCGCACCGATTGTAGATGTTCATGAGAAAGAAAAGAGAGGGTGAGAAGAAAGAGAGAAGAAAGAAGAAGAGAAGAGAAGAAAAGGAGAAAAGCAGAACCAAAACAATACAGAATCTCACATCGTAGAGGAATACTATATAATATAGATCAATAATCTTTTCAAAGAGAAACTATAATATAAATAATCATCAGCTAGGACAATTACAATAACCTGTCCTCACAAATTCTGATAATTTACAACAACAAGAATGCAAAACAACGGAAAAATAAACAAATACGTCTATACGACATGAAGATCTCCAGCTCGCCTACAGAAGCTCCAAAAGCACCAAATCTGAACCTGTAAATATACTCGGTCTGACCTGAGCATTGAAAGGGGAGAACGCCCGGATCAGTTTGGTAAACCAGCGTGAGAAAACACACTCAACTGAATTTATTAAATTACCAAAACTTTTCTTTTCAAAACGAAAGTATCTTGTAATACATGCCCATACATAAACATGGACATGTTTTTATCTTACGATAACCAAAACACTTTATATCAAATCATTCTATATTATAATAGTGTCTATTGCATAAATAATATTAATATATCTGAAAATGGTTACCCATATAGCATTTCGGGGCTGTTCATTACGCCAACAAACAAAATAGCAAGTTCGTAGTGGAGTTTGGATTTCATACAAATGACTAGGTGAAGGGACTACCTTTCCGATCCAAATCTCGATACACCTTTAGAGGGATGTACCAAGGGTCGAGATACTCGATTCCTAAACCAACACAAGACCGGCCTACCCATCCCTAGATAGTACCGAATATGTCATCACTCCGGTCGTTACCGACCTATAATCCGTGGCCACAAGCATACATTAACAATAATCAAATACACGACGTCATAGCATGTAAAGATATATCTAGAAGGTTGATGACATCTCCTAATGGGAGCGACCCACTTAGCCTTGCTGCTTCTATCCCTGTTTCAGTCATTTTCCGAGGAGTGAGGCCAAAAGTGGTATCGATTACCTTTCACATATCACATATCACATCATCTTCGAATGCAACATTGCCATTTCTGTTGACTACTAATTGCCTTCCACAAAAATACAACCCTTGAGCTCGTACGTCTCAAGGAGGGTGTAAAGCTAAGAGAAGTTGCCTTCTCCGCCACCACATGATGTACGTTTGTAAAAACCAATGTACGTAATCTTAGAAATGCAATGTCGGACACTCGTCCATACAAGTTGTCCAGGAACAGGACAAACCGAAGGTACTCTCCTACCACATCCTATAGGATTAGTAGCGATAGCCCTTGCAATGGATATTTCATAACGAAGAGACTACTGCTACTAGATGTATATTGGGATTTTAACCCCAAACGATCAACAAGCGGTCCTTCACTATGAAAATCCTAAATATCAATATCATCGACCAACCTGCACAATCGTCGAATAAATGTTGGTCCGTAGTGGTTTTCAGATAAATCTGATCCCACTCTCTTTGCACCAACAACACAAAAGCATTTCTTAACCTCACACAGAAACTAAGTCTCATAGACTTATCACGTCTCCAACTTTCATCTTGCAATTCTTCGGCCAAGAAGGAAGCTCGATAGATTGGAGTAATCACTCCGCACTACACGAATCAACATTCTAACACAAACGATAATCAAGCCTACACAGTCAGTTACGTACTAAGTGTACGACTAATTAGTTTCTGCATCAAGTCGAACAACTAAAATGGCCAAATTTGATAGTCGGTTATTTAACCATCAAACAACAAACAAAATCTAGCGCTTAAGTAATCACTGGGCCTGATTTTTATTAATCGTTTATAAATCAAATCACTTTCCAATTTTTCACTTCAAAATATCTTTAAAAAGATAATATTCCAAACCATTTCACTTATTGGATAATTAGAAAACATTTTTATAAACTTATTTTAATAATAAGTAAATTTACAAATCATTTTATTTTCAAACCATTTAAACTCCATTTTATAATATCACTTTCCAAAACATCCATTTTATTTAAAGGATTATTCACTATCCAAAATCGTGAATATAATTCTCTTACCAAATTCATACTTCTACATATTTAATTTAAAGGATTATTCACTGTCCAAAATCGTGAATATAATTCCTTTATCAAATTCATTACATCTACACGTTTAATTTAAAGTATTATTCATTGTCCAAAATCGTGAATATAACTTCTTTAATAAACTTCCATATTTAGCTTATCAAATTAAGTTGATTTCACATTTATAAAACAGTGTTTACAAATTCTATTTATAATTTATAAACACTTCCATATATAAAATTCATTTTTAACAAATTTTCCATTTCTATCTCATTTATAAGTCAAGGTCCAATTATAAGTTAATTTACTTATACATCTCTTTTATTCACAAATTCATTCTTTTTATAACTTCGTAGATTTATAAATCTTATTTACTTATAAGATTCAACTATAACTTCATTTTAACACTTAAAAGATTTGTTTATAACACCATTACTTTTTCTTTATAAAATATCCATTTTATAAATCTTATATATAAACCATTTATAATAAGTTCAAAATCCCAATTTAACTTATTTTAAAAAATAGTTATCTCCATATTTCAAAATCATATTTGTGTATATTTCACAAAACCATAATTTTTATAACATAAAAAATACAACTTTTTATTTTACTTAAAATAAATCCATTTCCTTAATCATTCAAAAATTATATATTTTGATTCCATTTAAATAAACTTCTTCTTTTAATAATTTACAACTCATTATTAAAACTTATATAATTCAAAAACCATTTAAAACATCCTTTCACTTAAATTCATTTTATAGTATTTCAAAATAGGGCCCAATGTTACTATAGCACTAAATAAGGGATTCACATCAATCATATCAATCATGGCATCCAAACATCATATATCACATGATAACAACATATATAACAATATCTGTAATAAAAATCAACAATGGTGAGAAATCCAGTTGGATCCCTCCAACCTGTCACCTGCAACAAATATACATATGAGAAAATATGTACAATGTCTACTTCGAGGAAGACATACGTACAAAGGGTCATCTGCTCATACACGGGAACATATAGAGTCTCATCCGCTAAAATATGTCGGAATATATCCAACCAACTAATATATATATAATATCATATCTTATCCAAACAATCATCAATTATCATAAATAAAATTTATTCTCACTTATATAAAAATATAAGCGAGATAGAGAGAGTGAGTTTTACTCACTTTGCTTGCAGTCATCGCGATAGCGATTTATTTCGATTAAAATTAAACGAGCGTTTTATTTTAACCAAAATTTTGACTAGCTCAAATAAATCCCAATCCAGCTCCATAATGTAGAATTCATCAATAGGAACCCAACACAATTCGTATCGTCCAATTTCGACCTCGTATGAAGAAGTTACACAATTTTCAAGATTACATGAAATTTAAAACAAATAAATTAATTTTTTTATTAACCTAAGAGATCTGGGCTGTTTATTTCCCCAAGAACAGATCGTGGCTGCCCTTTTGTTTTTCCCTTTTCTTCTTCGCGATTGCATATATAGGATGAGCGCACATTGGAAACAACCCATAGCCGCCATTCCCTTTTGAATTTTCACGCCCACATCTCTACGCCAGAGATCGATCAAAAGCTATCACATTGAAGCTCACCACGAACTCCATCAACGCCTGCAATGTCGAAGAGCTCGGTCGCCTATTTCTCTTGAAAATCGTGCTTGAACGTGCGCCCTTTACCATCGATTTGCTGCTGACGTGCTCCACCATCAACGATCCTAACCGTTGGATTAATAGAGCTTGGCGAGCTCTACAATATTGTAGTTGAAAGATTTCGATGAAAGTGGATGGATTGATTAGAAATCGAGGAAGAAAATAGGCTATGTTTGGCCATTAAATTTGTTATAGGTGGCTGGCCCTTACTTAGCTAGGGTTTGGGAAAATAACGTCCTTATATAGACAATTTCAAAACACTATTCACCCGAAAAAATTTCGAACTCCAAACGAAGTGTGCCGCCTAGCGTTTATAATGTTTTACCCCTATTCCGAACACAATGGAATATATATCGGAAGCCAATTCCATCATATTTGAAAGATAGGTTTTCTAATCGAATTATTTTAATTAAATTTACTTAAATAAATTTCTATGCGTTTCAGCTTCGCACGACCAAACCGTAAGTCCGATTGACACGAAATTTGAAATCCTATAATAATATAACACTACGGATCCAATGAAACTGGTTTCATCAAAATTCGAGACAGTGTTAAAAATGACTTTTTTACATGTTAATTAATTACTAAATATTCCAATTTTTATAAATTAACTTTTAATTCAATTTTAAAAGTTTACTATCTCTATTCTAATCTAAATAGAATTTAAAACAACGTTAGAAATTACTTTTACTCAATTTAGATTCCAAATTCAATTATTTACACAATTTCAAATATTAAATTAAACAATTTAATTATCCAAATAAGTCACTATATTTGAAATATAAGTTATTCAACTTATAAAATTAATTTTGAATATTTAAAACCAATTAAATATTCTAAATTCAGATGATTGAAAAACTGGGTCGTTACAATCTTCCCCCATTAAAAGAATTTCGTCCCCGAAATTACTACGTAAGAAAAATACCCAAATCCCTTTTACTTTTCAAAACCAATTAGTTGAAATAGATTACCAAATTCTCTTAAGTGTTTAACTTTTCCAAAATCAATAGTTACAACCCTTTTTAAAACTTTTCTAAGTTTCAATTCATTCTTAGTTATTAACTAATACTCTTTCAAAAATCAGCTAATATCATTTCGAAAACCAACAAATCTCATTTCAAATTATAGCTTAAAAATTAAAATTTTAGTTATCAAAAATTTTCCAAAATTTCCAAAAATTTTCTAACGCCTTAAAATTTCTGAAAAATTCGCCAGAGCCTTCTTTGCGCGATTCGATCATAGTAAAATCACAATATATATATATGACAAATATACATCCCATCTTCGAGGATGAGGCATCCTGTAGGGAAAAAAGTGTAAAAGTATGACATGTAATCCGAGATATGTACCTTATATATTATTAGCGAGCATATACAGCTAATATAGCACGAAAGTGAGCTCCAAATGCGAAAGATACGCCATCCGCACCTACTATACACAACAAACAAATGAGAACATGTATATAGAAATAATATCAACCTAAACATATGCTATACAACAATATATACGAATAATACACATGCCACATAAGAAGTCACCAAACACTAACATCCAACTAACAACCATCCAACAAGTCAATTCATTTGTTTACTGTATAGTTTTCATCCAACGAATTAACATTCAAGTTAACTAACAATCATTCTATTACATTCATTCTCGTTTTACATTTATTTTGTAAATTCACTTAATTAATTCATTTTGATATTGATTCCAACTTCGTTGAATATTACTTAAGTTAAATTTCTTCACAAAATTTCATTCTATTTGAATTAACTTAAATTTGATTCCAAAAGTCATTTTATTTAACTATTACTTAAATCAAATTTCATATCACTATTCAAATTCAGATTTTGTTTTGCTTAACAAAATTGTTTAACCATTTTAATATTTTGTTTTACTTTAAATTTTATTTAACTTAACTTCCAACTTATAATTCAAATTTGGATTTCATTTCTTAACCTTCATATTTAACAAATAGAAATTTGCTTTACTTACTATTCTCTCAAATTATAAGTTATAAACTTATTTACTTAAGTTTTCATGAATATATACTTAAGTTTATCCACCTTCTATAAATTAAATCCATGGTCATATAATCACTTTGTTTGTACCAAAATTGGGCACAACACTCTTCGGAAGTTTTTGAAGAGATAAAGTGAAGAAATTAAATGGAAAAAGAGGATTATCAAACAAAAACTCCAAATTTCAGAAATGAGAATAATTAAAATGCAAAGAGACACAAGAATTTAGAGTGGTACGGCGCATCGCCTACGTCCACTATGAAGTTGATAGCTTTATTGATCTTTCTTTGAAGATTACAAGTGAATTCAGTGAATTACAGCAGATAATTATGACTTGCAGCAGTGAATTTCGTAGTTGGCAGCAACGATGGAGTTCAGATCTGGATCCGGCAGAGTCTGGGAATTGGAGGATTCAAAGAAGAAGAAGCCCCTTTTCTGTATGCCCTGGGGCTCTATTTATAGGTGTAGAAGGCTGGTATTTCGCGCACATCTCGGGAGACCCTCTTTGGCACGTGACTAGGCCCGCGCGCGCAAGCCCATGGAGTTTCGGTCTGATCCGTGATCGATACGAACAGATTTTGTATCGATCAAGATTTTATCCAATGGAGTCGAAATTTGGCGTGGACATTCTTTAGCATGCACGTAGTCTTCTGTGAAAATTTCATAGCATTTGGACTTGTAGATTAGGAGATATGATCGATACGAATTGGGATCTCCGGTTGGCTGTTTCGTTCGACTCCCTCGTTTCGACTCGCTCTTATTCGACTCGGTGTTGTTCGAATCGCTGTTCGACTCGGTCTTCTTCGAATCGCTGTTCGACTCGATGACTTGGCGTTTGAATCTCTGGATCACTCCGCCTTTGATGCCGTTTTGATCGAGTTGTTCTTGGACCTTGCCTCGTTCGTATCGATGGAACTCAACTTCGGTCGATTGATTTGAGTATGGAAACACGATGGATTCGATCAGTGGATCCACGATGGATACGAAGTACCGGAGTTGATGGATTCGAATAGGGCTTTCTCAGTATGGATACGAACTGGACAAATGAGGGACATAGACCACTGTTGCTCGATGGATTCGAAGTAGGCATTAGACGATCGAGTCGAACTGTTGTTTTATGAAGGATGCAGAGCGAGTCGAACAGTGGTTCAGAGATGGATGCGAAGCGGAGCGAGTCGAACAATGGTTCAGAGATGGATGCGAAGCGGAGCAAGTCGAAGTAGGCACTCCTGAAGGATTCGAACTGAGCGAGTCGCACGCAAGGCTGTTTTTATTCAATTTTGCATTGGTCGTAACTTGAGCATACGAACTCGGATTGACTTGAGATTTGGGACGTTGGCTCTCATAGCTTCGCTTGTCGTGTCAAACCAGTTTTAACTCCATCCGGACTCGGACAAAATTCGTCGAACTCCATAGTGAGCCTGTGTATAACCGATCTCTAGGATGGACCGTCATTGGTTACTAGTCAGTTCCTTGGTGTTACGGCCTTGACAAAAGGCGGGATAACATTTGCCCCCCAAATTACGTCTTGTGGAAACATAATGTGCTTTGAAGTGCTGCAGTCTTCATTCTGAATAGTTATCGTCTTTTCGATGAAAGCTGTAACCTTCGACTGTTTTTCTTGATAATGTAAACTATTTACTGTCAATTGCTGTGCCCTGCATTGTTGCAACTGATTGCTGTATGCTAGTGATTAGCTGTTTGTTGTTGTAATTGTTATCAGATGGGTTTCCCACTCCTGTAAATCTGGAATATCGAATATTAGTCCGACATACATGCATATATGTTAATCTGACTCCCGTCGATGTTTGTACGTTCATGAGTCATTGTCAGTTTATTTTACATTGAATTCCGTATCGATCCTCTCCTGAACCGACGTGAAATTCGTTGTAACAACGCTCAACGGTTGTTTTTGAATGTTTCTTCGTAACGATCTTTTCTTGAATCGATGTGAAGGGTTGAAACATTGAAGACGATTTTCATTGAATTTATGGATGCGAAATGAGCATTTCGAATCGATGGATGTGGGGCTCGATGGATATGAACTACATAGGAGACGGAGTCGAAGGTGATCGATACGACTGTGGTTTCGTATCGATGGAGTCGAACTGATTGCTCGTATTGCTGCACTGGAGATGGAGTCAAAAGCGAGCGATACAAAGAAGGGTTTCGTATCGATGGATTTATTGGAGACTGAAAAGCCCTCGTTGGCAACTTCGTATCGATAACAGCTCGTGTTGGTGGATTCGAATAGCTTATTCGACTCGGTCCGTGGTGATGTCTTGTAGCCGGTCGAATCCACCGGGATGCGAATCGTTTATTCCCTTTTCTTTCGAGTCCATATAAATACTGTGGACTTAGCCACTTTTCACTTTTTACCTTTTGTTTTCCTGCCTTGCTTTCGTATCGCTCCAGAGCCTCTCAAAAGAAAGAAACCTTCACCTTCGAATCGATTCAGAAACCTTTAATTCCTTCAACCATTTTTCGAAATCAGGTAACCAATTGAACAAATCCAGTCGTAACACGAAGAGATTCAAATTCTCATGCCGTTCCATTTGAATCTGCGTCGAACATTGATAACGTGCGAGGTCGAGGAAGGATAGAATGGAGTTCGAATTGATCTGGGGAAAAAGGAGTGTTGAGGAAGATAACTCGGTCCTCATTTTCGTGTCGATCTAGGGGTTTCGAGATGATGAGATGGAGGCCTTCGTATTGATCGATGGCGATGCTGTTGCATCGAGTTGAGATGATCGACGTGATTGTCTTGAGCGTGTTGATCGATACAAAGGGGTTGCGTCTGATGGATTCGAAACCCAGGGCTTTTTAAATCGAGTCGAATTACGCGCCAGGGGACCGATACAAAAGTGACCCAGTTGATCGATACAAAAGTGTTGCACTTCGATCGATTCGAAATCCCCTGCCTCTTGACCGAGTCAAACTTGCACGCCAGTCTTTTGATCGAGTCAAACTCGTAAGCAGATGACCATGATTTATCGATGCGAACAAGGCTCTTGTGAGCGATATGAATTGAACATTAAAAAATTTGTAATTCCTTGCACATTTGAACAACTGATTCCGACGATCTTCAAACTTGCATAACTTAACTTAATCGTTTCACCGCATATCTGATTGCCTATCGAAGCTCGTCGATGAAACTGGAACTTATCAAAATGATAACAAACTTTAACTTGGACTAATAGCTAATAACTGGATGGCACGGTTGTGACGGTCAGCGATGATGGTCCTTCCGACTGAATTCCGAAGTCTCGTCGTTTTCATGTTTTCTTCAATCCTATAGATCTTCTCAAGTGATATACAGTACTGCACTGCACAACACACTCACACACTCTACACTGGGGGATGCACGGGCGTTATTGTCTGTTTAACAATGATTTTTCATAAACTAGTCAGTCATGGAACCCTCAAGTTCACAGCAGCAGGAACTCCCGAGTTCAATTCCTCCAACCATCGAGATACCAGTTATTGAAGCCGAAGTTATAACCCCAGCTCCGGATGATCGTCCAGGTGCCCGGTTCATTTGTCGTCCACAAGATTCTGTGTCATCCGGTATCTCCGAAGATATGCTAGGACAGATTTGTTTAAGGAATGGTTTGTCGCTCGACGACATGTTACTGACTGGGCCAAATGACAGGCCACATGATCCCCTGGAGGGGTTTACTGCTTTCAACCGTCATGCTTGCACAGCGGGGACACTTCCTCCCTTCAATCAATATATAAGGGAGATGTTACCATTCCTCGGAATAGCTCCATCCCAGCTGCACCCCAATGGGTATGCTTTGTTGAATAACACCTTCATTCTATTTATGGAGATCCTCTTTCGACCACCAAAGCCGATCGAGATCAGATATTTATTTAACGTTAAGAGCCATGGAGACAGCCCTTCTTTCACCTTCTTGGAAGCGGCCAGGAACTGCCACATTGTAATGGGCTCCTGAGGAAGGCTAAGTTACTTCAAGACTGAATGGTTCTACGTTCGGTGCCCCCCTGGATTTGCTAGGCGGTGGTTGGATAGACGTAAGCGTTTTCTCTTGAATTATCGAGATAATAATAACTGACTCCAAAACTGACATACTCCTCTTCCTTTTGCAGCCGCAATTTCTCGACCTAACGGTGCATACTTCAGAGAGCTAGTTCGGATTCTTCAAGCGGTTCCGGGCGAAGAGAGAAATATCGACTTGGTTCTGACCGACAGAAACTTAAGGACTGTCGGGCTGATTGAACGGAGGCAGAGCATACGGCTAGAAGGGACACTTAGAGTAGTCTCGAAGAAATGGGTGAAGCGCAAAGCGCCCGCAGTCGTAGTAACTGAAGAAGTTGACCCAGAGAGAACGCCTACTGATAAAGAGCTCCCAGCTGGGCCTTCTTTCGGTGTTCAAGATTCAGGTGGAAGGAGAAAAGGCAAGGCAGCTGCTCACAAGCGCTCTAAATCTCTGAGATTGAAATCCGTTGTTATGTCTTTGCCTTCTCAGGGGATTAGAATTTCGGAAGCTCCTCCCCCGCAAGTAGAGAATCCTTTTGAAGGGCTTGCTGATATTCCGATTCCGGATTATGTGTCGTTTCAACACGACACCGGGATGGAGGAGCTTGATAGTGCTCTTGAACTGAGCGGGTCGCTGGCTATGATTGGGGCCGACATTTCTGGTTGGTCGGTGGGTTGCACGTGCATACACTTCACTACACCGCATGATTCATAACTGTAAAATGTCCAACTCAAGAAATTACTAACTCTTCCTTCGTTCCTCATTTTCAGGTACTATGTCTGGGAAAGGATCGATGCTGGGGAATCTTCGCTCTGCCCGAAAAGCTTCTAGTTATTATGATTCCCGCAGGAGGGATTCAGATAGAGATCGCGATCGCGAATACTCTAACCATGACAGGTATGGGCGTGACAGAGAATACAAACATCGATCTAGATCATGCTCTCCTCCTCTTAGACTTCCATCTCCACCTCCTGTTTTTGTTCCACATCCACCAGAGCCTCCTCGTCACAGGTCGTCTTCTCATACTTCTAGATCCGAGACTCATCTTCAGAGAGTTGAGACACAGCTTCCATAATTGCAGAGCAGGTCCCCGCTGAGCCCACAGGAGAAGGGGCCCTTAAATTGGCCCAGATGAAGAAGGATTTTTCGAACATATGCTTTGATGGCTATGTCTTCCCACCACACTTAAAAAGGATTCCATCAGGGGTGGAAAACACGATGCATGATTACGTTCATGACATCTACACCCAGTACAGAGAGTGGGTAAAGGCCGCAGAGAAAGCTTTTAAGGTGGCCTTTGAGCGAGCCAAAGCGCTTGAGAAACTGGAGGCCGAACTCGCTCAAAGGGACCGGATCATCCAAGTGCTTACCGCTGAGGCCGAATCTTCTCGAAAATCCGAAATTGAGGCCACCAAAAAAGCTGACGAAGCGAAAGCGGCAATGGAGAGGCTGAGGCAGACACATGTTGCTTTGGTGGAGGAGATGGGCCATCAGAATACTACAGTTACCGCCGAGCGGGATGCGGCGGTCAATGAACTTAACGAGCTCAAGGCTAAATTTTCCGACATGGCCAATAAAAGGGATGACGCAAACAACACAGCCCAGGAGGCATGCGAACAAACTATTCTGCTTAGGGGTGAAAGGGATGCGGCTGTGGCTAAAGTCCGCAAGGTGGAGGCTGAGGTTGAGGAGAAAGTGAAGTCGGCCGAGTCCAGGCTAGAGGCTGACATCGAATACCTTCTCGTTGTTTACAACACTAACGTGCTGAGGCACATGGGTCTAGCCTGGCTCGATGATTATCCGACCCATCTTTACGACGCTTGGGGTCGACTGGTTGAGGAAGAGAAGGAGGCGCATCTGGGTGAGTCTGTGGATGAATATGAACTCGAGAATCGCATTCTGATTGAAGATGAAAGGAAGATTCTTCATGAGTCAAAGATTCTACATGAGAAGGAAAGACTCGACGCCCAGCACTTCGAAGTAGGAGAGGGTTCAGGGGTTGACCGTCATGAAGCAAGTCTTGAAGTTCCAGTGTCGACCCAGCCCGAATCCTCGTCTGCGGTCGATCCCCTAGCTGTTCCTGCCTACAATCCGGATCAGCCGCAGATGTCTCTGGCCGCAGCGCATGTTACTGAAGCCGCTCTGCCGCCTACGAGTCAAACAAAGGAAGGTATTTTGAACATTCCACATATTTTTCTTAAGTCGAAATCTTTGCTTAATTTAAGTTCTAACAGTTCTCTTGTTTTTCGTCCAGTGATTGACGTTGCACCTGCCGGGCCTCCTGTTACTCACGAGTCATATCAGACGCATGAGGCTACTGTTACTGAAGCGATCACTGTAACTATAACTGCCCCACTTAATGATACGCAGGGAGGCACACTTGTGTTTGATGAGCAGATGATGGAAGAGCTCTTTCACCGTCATGGCGATCCTCTTGCCGACTTGCCGTTTGTCATGGGGGGAAGCCCTCCTGCTACAAGTTCTTCAATGCCAATTGCTGATGCCCCCATCGAGGCTCGAGCGGTTACTGAGGAGGAGATGTTCGCACAAATCGACGCCGAAGTGGAAGCAGCGGCTCATGGTGGCAGCTTTGGAGGTGGGATGGCGGCGCCTGGTCCAGCTCCGCTCAGAATGATATCTCCTGGTGGTTCGGTTTTCATTACCAGTGTGTCCATTCCACCTTCTGCATCTGATCCCGTCCCTCCAACTCCACTGGCAGGCAGCATTCCTATCCACTCGAGTTCGGAGGAGGATGTTGACATCATGCCCCCGCCAGGAGACCAACCGCTAAAAAGCAAAGGCTCGAAGAGGAAGGTTAGCGGTGGCTACAGCGGGTCTACTCCGAAGAGGAAGCCAAGGAAGAAGAAAGATTAGACATGCTTCCCTGGTTCATTTTGATTTGCATTTTGTTAGCCATGTATAGATGCGGGTTCGGCGCCTACTAATAAGAATTTTTTGGAACAAACTTGTACACGACTTTCTTTCATGAATAGTATGTTAGTCCTTGGGATGATGGTTTTGATGACAACAACCTAAGAATAAGATTATAAAATATAAATACTAACATTATAGTTTAGATATATATGCATATGTAGGATTTAACTATGTAGGTACCAAGAATGAAGACTGTACAGTATAGAGATTCAAGATATCAAGATTGAAGACTCATGAGTCAAGAATATCAAGATTATCAAGAGTTCAAGATTTCACGATAAGTATTGAATCTAGAATCATGTTAAAACTTCATAATAGCATTGAAATCTTCACTCCATTTTTCTTTTGGGATGGAACCCATTTCTACCTTTTTAGTGGCTTACAAACCCACGGCAAGTAGCTTACAAACCTACGACAAGTGGCTTACAAACCCACGAACATCCTAGTTTTGTACAAGTTCTCGAGTCCTAACATGATGAGATATTCTGCAGGAAGAAGCTTGCAAAACTACTTCAAAATGATTTTCAAAACTACTTCAGAATGATTTTAAAAACTATTTTCAAAATGTTTTAGCCTTAAAAATTATCATTCCAAATTATTTTCAAAAAGATGTTTTAGCCTGAAAATATTCTTTGTTTCTGTTTTTAATAAACTCTTGTTTTAAACTTCGTTTGTTTTAAACTATCTTTATACTTAGATTTAAATATAAAATTATAGTAAAATTTTATATATATTATTCTCTATATTTATCTATGTATTTTATATATAGTCAAGTATATTTAAAGTTTAAAATAGTTTTAATATAAGATAAATGTTATTTTCAAAGAAAAACAAAACATCAAGATTTCCTTTGGGATGTCGACATGCCCTAGTACCCCATGTCGACATAGTGTCAGTTAGATTCAAAAATTTGAATTTCAAAAGAAGTGTCTATTCGCCATAACCTTTCACGAATGGACATGACTGTTGTTCTTCTATAAATAGGGGTTGGTCTCAACGAATTTGACATCAGATTTTTTGGTTTTTCACTTCTCTTCTTCTTCCACATTTTCTTATTCAAAATCCTATCGTTACTCTGCCAAAATCAACATTGAATCTAACTAGATTATCTCTGGTTTGATTCTCTATCACTATCTCAACAAGATCTAAGTGCTATTCGAAGTTATAGGCTTCTTTGTAATCTATCTAGCAAGAAAAGGTGTGATTGTAGCCATGGAAATCAATCAAGCGAGAAAAGGTGTGATTGTAGCCTTGGAAATCAATTAGGTGAACTTGTTGCCCCGGAAATCAAGTATCTCTACCCAGAGGATTGTTATTCTGGAGGGTGTACCTCGTAGCCTTGAAACCGAGGGTTGTAATTGTTGAATTGCTTTTGAAAGGAAATCCGTACTTGATTGTGCGGGACTGGATGTAGGGTAACTCCGAACCAGTATAAAATTCGGTGTGTTCTTTCCTTTACTGCATTTACTTTATTTCTGCATCTGTGTTTGTTTCTGTGTCTGAATATTGCATACATTTGTGTACAAATCCACAATAACTCAAAAAGATTTAGTAATTACTTATAAACACTATTCACCCCCCTCTAGTGTTATTCCTAGCCTTAAGATCCGTAATCAGCATTCCTCACATTTGGTATCAGAGCAAGGTTTTCAAAAGTTTCATATTCTGATTTTTGAAAAGTTTTCAAAATGGCTACCAACACTAGTACTGTTATTAACACTAGTATTCCTGTCACTAGTTCATTTGTAGAAGGTCACTCTACTGCCAGACCACAACTAATTTTGTACAGTGGACCACTGAGCAAAAGACTGTTGCACAAAATAATTCTAAAGCAATGAATATTCTGTTTTGTTCACTTGAAAGAAATGAATTTAATAGAGTGTCAGTTTGTAAGTCTGCATATGAAATCTGGAAAACTTTGCAAGTGACTCACGAAGGAACAAGCAAAGTTAAACATACCAAAATTTCCATGCTCACAAATCAGTTCCAGTTATTTAAAATGAATACTAATGAGTCTATTTCAGAAATGTATAGTCGATTTCAAGATATTGTGCATTCTTTAATATCCTTGGGAAAGGAATTTTCGAAAGAAGATCAAGTCAGAAAAATTTTAAATTCTCTCACTCCAGAATGGGATAAAAAGACACTTGCAACTGAAGAGGAAAATGACATCAGTACTTTAAAGATAGAAGAATTGATTAGAAATCTAATGTCGTTTGAAGTCCAAATGATCGGGAGAAAAGAAAGAAAAGCATCTGAAAAGAAATCAATGGCATTCAATGCATTAACCGACGGATCAGACTCAAACAGTGATAATGATGAAGAGATAACATTTATGACCAGGAATTTTCGGAAATTCCTGAAATACAGAAAAATGAATAATCTCAAGAGAAACAACTATAAGAATTCTGGAAATCTGAATGCAGTGCCAAACAATATCAAATGTTTCACCTGTGATGAACCAGGCCATATCAAAAGAGACTGTCTGTATCCAGAAAGGCAGAATCCTTCTATAAACAATGATTCAGTAAAAAAACGAAAGCGTGCATTTACTGCTACTCTAGATGACTTAGACTCGTCCTCAAGCGATGATGATCAGAAGACAGATAACTCAAATTTGTGTTTCACCACAGTTCATGACTTCAACAAATTCAAGGAAACGGACTCAGAAAAAGGTACACATTTACAATACAATTGATTGAAATTACATGCTTAGAATTAGATGATTGATTGCTTGATTGATTGATTTTGAATTGGTGTGTTGATTGAATTTTAAATTTAACTTTTATTTTTTATTATTATAATTTTATTATTATTTCATTATTATTTTTATTATTTTTAATATATAATAATATTTTCTGGAATATACTATAATTCTAATAATATTCCAGATATATATATATAGACATTAAAATAATAAGTATATATATATATATTAGAATACTTAGGAAAAATAAATCATAGAAATTCACAGGCACATGTCGACATGGTCCCAACCATGATGTCGACATGGGTACAAATTTTGAAATTCAAAATTTGAATTCAAATGCTTGAATTTCCCTCCACCTTTTCACTTCATTCAATACTCTGAAAAGGAATCTTTTGACCGGAGAACATGTCTCTCAAAAATCTATTTATTCACTATCTTTTATCACAACTTTTCACTTTCATTTTTAAATTCAAACTCTCTCTTCAAAACTCCAAGCTCTATATTCTCTACTTTAATGGCTTCTTCAAGCAACCCCTCCACCATGAGATTCTCCAGAAACTTGAAAGAGCAACTCCTCAATATTCCGGAGGCAATAAAAGCACATCAATTATGCTAATTAAAGTCTGTTTGTACCAAAAATGGGCACAACACTCTTCGGAAGTTTTTGAAGAGATAAAAGTGAAGAATGAAAATTAAAACTGTGGATTATCTAACAAAAACTCCAAATAACAGAAAGTAAATTGCAAAGACAAGCGATTTAGAGTGGTTCGGCGTTTTGCCTACGTCCACTATGAAGTTTGATGATTTTATTGCTCGATACTTGAAGATTACAATTCTTTATACTGTAATACAACTGAATTTATATGCTACGTCTCAATCTAAAGCAGCGGCGGTGTTCTGGAGTAAATCTGGCAGAATCTAGGCGCTCTTCAGTACTTAGAATTATCCGACCCCTTTTCTGAATGACTAGGGGCTCTATTTATAGGTGTAGGAGGCTGATATTTCGCCTAAAATGAGGGGAGACCAATTCTGGTACGTCAGGGGGCCCACATGGCCGAAATCTGGAGATTCGGGCCCACTTTGGGATCGATTCGACCCTTGGTTCGAATCGATCAAGAAATCATCCAATCGAGCTGAAATTTGGTGTGAACATTCTTCATCATGTGCTTAAGCTTCTGTGAAAATTTCATGGCATTTGGACTTGTAGAACTCGAGTTATGATCGATCCAAGATTGCATTTCTAGTGAATTTGGACACTTCGAATCGATCCTTCGACTCGATTGGGTCGAATCGATGCTTGCTGTGACGTGGCGCGCGTGCTTCTCGCATCGATCCGCTTTTCACTCCGGGTTGACTAGTTCGAATCCCTTGGTTTTTGTCGCGTTTATCTGGTGGACTCGAGATGTTAGACTCGAAGACTCACTCTCTTCGAATCGATGGAGACGGTACTTGTTCGAATCGATCTAGACGCGCTACTGTAGATTGATTCGAAGTTGTTTTATCATGGGGATTCGAAGGCAATAGAGTCGGAGCAACCCTTAAATGTATGGATTCGAAGGTCTTCTACCTTTATGGATTCGAACAGAGGGCACGCTTGATGAGGTCGAAGCTAAGCTACTTCTCCTGGATTCGAAGCAAGGTTATGTTCCCTGGACCCGAGGCACTTTCTCTCTATGGATTCGAAACGAGGTTGGATTTCCTGGATTCGAAGTAGTATACGTCTGATGGATTCGAACTAAGACCGGTCTACTCCATCTTTTGTCGATGATATCTTGAGCATACAACCTCGGATTGACTTGAAACTTGGATCGTTGGTTCCCACGGCTTTGCTTGACGTGCCTTATCAATTGTAGCCCGATCCGGACTCGGACAAATTTCATCGATATCCATAGCGATCCTTGCGCGTAGCTGGTCTTCGAGACGGTCTGTCACCGGTTTCTAGCTAAGTCCTTGGTGTCACGGCCTTGCCAAAAGGCGGGATAACATTTGCCCCCCAAAGTACGTCTTGTGTAAACATGACGTGCTTTGACAAGCTGCAGTCTTTTACTGGACGGCTATGACATGCTTTACCGAAAGTTGCACTCTGTATCGCAGTAATCGACCGTCGTATAATTGTGACTGGCTGTTAGGTTTTTGAGTCATGACGAGATGAACATTTGATTCCTGTAGATGATAAAGACCAAAACATTAGTCAGAAATACGTGCATACGTGTATTATCTTGACTTTGGTTAACGTTGCGTGATCGTAAGTCGTTGTCAGTTCGGTTTGCTATCGAAATCTGCATCGGTCCTCTCCTGAACCGATTTGAGACTCGAGTTAAAACATCGCTTTTATGATTGTCTTATGATCATCCCCTTGTATCGATCCTCTCCTGAATCGCCATAGAGAGTTGATGATCAATTTTTCATATTGAAACGATTCGTCCGTTTGATCGGTGGTATTTGATGGATTCGAAGCCATGCTTCTTCGAATCGATGGCCTTCGAATCGAGGGTTTGAGGGACCTCGTGCTTCGAATTGATATGACTTTCAATCCAGCCTCTGTTCGGTTACTCCTTCGAATCGATAATGCATCGAATCGATACTGTTTGGATTCGATGTGGTTGTCTGAGTTGTTGGGGTCGAACGTTTTTTAGGGACACTCTTGCTTTGTACTTCGTATCGATGAACCTATTGTATATTGGATAGATGGATACAAAGGACGGCCTTGGATTGGTGACTATCACTGTTTCCCTCGATTCGATAGAAACTCTTTAGTGATCGATTCGAGAGCATCATTCGAATCGAAGTGACTGTAAACCTGGGATGGCCGGTCTACTTTTACCGGGATGCGAATCGTCATTTTTCCCCTATATATACCGGGGTCCTATTCATTTCTCACTTTTTTACTTTTACCATTGCTTCAGCCGTTTCTTCGAACCGATCTCCCAGAGCTAAAACTCACGAGCTTTCCACGAATCGATCGAATTCGTCCACGCTTCCACTCGCAATCGAATTAGGTAACTAAAGGATTGATTCGAGATGAAAATGTTAGAATTATCTTCGTCTTCAAAAATTCTGAGCGGTGAGATTTGAATGGAGTGGGTCGACTCGATGGGGCTGAGGAACAAAATTATTTGAGTCGTATTGGCTGAGAGTGTTGTCTTTCTCTGCTTCGCATCGATCCTGGAACGAGTGATTCGAATCGTTTTCTGATGCATAGCTTCGAATCGATTCTTGCAAAGGAAGAAAGGGCCTCGTGTCGATCGATTCGATGTAACTATACCTTGATCGATTCGAAGGTATCGAAGGTCGACCGATTCGAAGTCATTCAGCGCCTATGGATTTGAGGCGCTTCTCCATCCCGAAGTACATCGAGTCGATCCATATGGATTCGAAGCACATCGAGTCGATTTGATGGATTCGAAGCACATCGAGTCGATTTGATGGATTCGAAGCACATCGAGTCGATTTGATGGATTCGAACGCTTTTAGTTTAGAGAACCCAACTTTTATGACTTGTTCTAACTTCTGAACTGCGACTAATCCCAAGTTGGACTTTGACGATCTTAATGTACTTTAGCATATTTGACTCCGACGAGCTTCGGCCTTGCATAATTGAACCCGACTATAGGACTATACTTGACTTCCTTTTGAAGCTCGTCGATGGAACCATGACTTAACCAATAATATGACCAATAACCAATAGCATGACGGTCAGCGATGACGGTCGTTCCCAGTCTTGATTCTCAGAGTTTCGTCGTTCATACACCCCGTTTTAACCTGTAGAATCTGCTTAAGTTATGCACAACACTTGCACTGCACAACACGTTCATACACTTCACACTGGGGAATGCACGAGCTCTGTATGTACTTAACGTTTCTTTATGATGAGTTAGCTAATCATGGAATCTTCGAGCTCCCAACAACAAGAGGTACAGAGCTCGACTCCTCCGGTGCTTGAGATTCCCGATATTCCTGCCGATGAAATCAATCCAGCTCCAGATGAATTGCCAGAGGCTATATTTATTGAGGACCCTGTTGATTCGGTTCAATCTAACATCTCCGAATCCTTATTGGGACGAATATGCTTAAAGCATAACATATCTCTGGATGATGTGTTATTACCTAATGCCGATGATAGACCGCACAATCCTCCTGATGGATATACGGCTTTTTATCGCCATGCTTGCGCGGCCGGAACTCTCCCTCCTTTCAATCAATATATCAGAGGGATGCTATCATATTTAGGAATCGCTCCTTCACAACTTCATCCCAATGGGCACGCGTTGCTGAACAGTGCCTTTGTCATATTTATGGACTGTCTCTTTCGCCCGCCAAGGCCCACCGAGATCAGACACATATTTAACTTCAAGAGTATGGGTGATAGCCCGTCTTTTACATTTCTGGAGGCAGTTAGGAATTGCCAAGTTGTAGTTGGAGCTTGGACCTGACTGAGTTATTTCAAGAACGAGTGGTTCTATGTTCGGCGCCCTCCGGGTTTCGCTAGGCGATGGTTGTCTAGACGTAAGCGCCTTAACCTGTTTTCTTGACCAATAGCTCTTTGGTGTTAAAATTGACATTTCATTCCCTTTACAGCCATTATCTCCAGACCCGATGGAGGGCGTTTCAAGGGTATCGTCCGAAGTCTTCAAGAAGTTCCAAGCGAGTTGAGACATATTGACTCGGTGCTGAACGATTATAACTTAAAAATTCTTGGTTTGATCGACATCAATCAAAGTATAGTCGTCGAGGGATTGGCAAAGCCCGCCTCCAAGAAGGAAGATAAGAAGAAAACCAAGAAGAGAAAGGTGAAGAAGTCACTCGGAATCAGAATAATCGAGGCGAGTGACGAAGAAAGAACCCACACGGATTCGGAGCCGATGGCTGACCTCTCGGGAAACTTGGAGGAGTCGGGAGAAAGACGGAAAGGCAAGGCCGCCGTTTCCAAAAAACTTAAGTCTAAGGGGTGGAAATCTGTGGATGTGTCTCCTCCCATTTCCGGAGTTATGATTTCTGAGGCCGCCCCTTCTCATTCGAGAGACATTTTCAATTGGCTTGACGATATTCCCATCCCAGATTATATATCGATTTCTCATAATCCTGGGTTGGAGGAATTTCAAGATGTCCTAAACATGAACGAGCCCTTTCCTTTAAGTGCGGTCAACACTTCCGGTCGGGTTGGGGGTTTACACATTTACACACACTTCCACAGCACTTCATGACTTTTGCATAGTAAACATTGCTTTATGGGATCTTAATCCGTAATTCTTTCTTATCGCAGGTGAGATATCAGGACAAGGCTCCACTCTGGATAGGCTCCGGAACGTGCGCCAATGTTCTCCATTTTATGATTCCCGCAGGAGAGAGACAGATAGAGTTCATGTGCGAGGCTATTCAAGTCAAGAACGTTATGATAGAGATAGAGATTACTCGCGTGGCCGTTCTGGCTATGATTATTCTGACAGAGACCGGGGATACCAGTACCGACCCCGATCTCGCTCTCCTCCGCCTCCTAGGGCCCCAGTAGACCTCCCAGGGCCTTCTCATCAGCAGCAGCTGCCTTCTCAATCTTCTCGGCCTGATGCTCAGCGGCCAAGAATGGAACCGACAGCAGCCGCTATAATAGAACAAGCTCCGGCTGAGTTGACAAGTGAGGGAGCTGCTAAACTCGCCCAAATGAAAAATGACTACCCTGAAATTTGCATGGATGGCTATGTCTTCCCTCCTAACTTTAAAAGAATTCCTTCGGACGCTGAGACCACTGCTCATAGTTATATCCGCGACTTCTACGCTCAGTATAAGGAGTGGTACAAGGCAGCCGTGAAGGCTTCTAGAGTAGCTTTCGACCGGGCGAAGATTATTGCTGAACGTGATGCTGACATTGTTAAACAGAAACGCATCATTCAGGTTCTTCAATCCGAAGTGGAGACGTCCCGGAAGTCAGAACTTGAAACACTTCAGAAACATGAGGATGTCGTGGCCAAATTGGCGAGGATGCAACAGGAACACTGCGCCACGGTAGAATAGATGGGCCACCGCAACACCACCATTGCAGCTGAGCGAGACTTAGCCGTTAAAGAGCTGAACGAGCTCAAGGCCAAATTTACTGAAATGGTGAAGGAGAAGGATGATGTAAACGCCACTGCCCAAGAGGCTTGCGACCAAGCAGTATCTCTCAGGGCCGAACTTGCTGCGGTGGCGGTCAAGGCTAAGTCTGCGGAAGCAGAAATTCAAGAAAATATTTTAGAGGAGAGGTCCAGGCTAGATGCTGAGTTTGATGATCTCTTAGTCACGTACAACGCTAATGTGCTGGAACACAGAAATTTAGCGTGGCTGGGAGATGACTCCATGATCTTGTACAATGCCTGGACCCGGCTGGTGGATGAGAAGAAAGCAGCGCATCCAGATGAAACACTTGACGACTTTGAGCTGGAGATGCGTTTGCTCACCGAGGATGAGAGGAAGATCCTTCATGAGGCGGTGATCTCTATGGCGAAAGAAAAGCTTGGTGTTCAATCTCTAGAGACAGGCGAAGGCTCGGGGATCGCGCATCACGAGGCAAGTGTTGAAGCTGTAATTCCAACATTGCCCGAAACCACTGGTGCGGTAGATCCCCAGTCTGTTCCTGCATATAATCCTGACCAACCGTTATTATCTTCCGCCGACGATTCTGCCCACGTTTTGGTCCAGACTAAGGAAGGTATTTGAACGCTTCTCGTAGTTTAGTTGTGAAGAACCTTAAGCAACACACTTGGCTAACAATCTTCGTTTTGTCGCATTTCAGTGACTGAAGTCGTTGTTTCTGCGCCTCTTGCTCTATCAGTTCCACATCAAACACAAGGGGTTGTTTTTACTGAAGCCATCACGACTTCTACCTTGATCGGCGAAGAGGGAGATGCAAATATGTTTTCTTTCAGTGCTCAAATGATTGAGGAGCTTCTTAATGAGCCCATCGATCCCTCCGTCAACCCGTCCGATGCTGTGAGTGGGGCTGCTCCGGCCGTTAGTTCATCCATGCCAGCTATTGGCACATCCAATGCGGCCCAAGTATCCCGTGAGGACGACATTATTGCTGAGATTGATGCCGAGATGGCAGCAGGGAATGCTGGTATGAATCCGCCCGGGCCTGCCCCGTTAATGGTGATTTCACCGGGCGGTACTGTAGTGATTGAAATTGCTCCTGTCCCTCCTCCTACTACTACTCCGATGCCTCCAGCTCGACCTCCTAGAAGAATTTCCGTCGCCTCCAGTTCTGAGGAAGACGTTGACATTATATCGCTGCTGGAGGGCAAGCCTGAAAAGAGTAAGCGGGTGAGGAGAAAATCAGGCAGCGGATCTGGTGGAGCTACCCCGAAGAAGAAGATAAGGAAGAAGAAAGATTGAACTCTTTCTTTAAATCTCTGTTGCGTAGGGTAGCATTTTGTTGATTTTTCTATAGCCGTGTATAGATGTGGATTCGGCTCCCACTAGCAGAATTTTCTTTAAACACTTTGTAATCAGATTCTTTTTGTTGGTAGTGGAAATGAAAATTTATTCCCTTTCTGTCTTCAACTTGTTATGTGTTATGGTTCTGCCCCCAGTATTGGGGATAAGTGTGGAGTTGACGTATGTTTATACTCCGTCTCGCGCTCTGGGAGTATGGAGTTGAGTAAATGTTTATACTCTGTCTCGCGCTCTGGGAGTACGGAGTTGAATGAATGTTTATACTCCGCCTCGCGCTCTGGGAGTACGGAGTTAAGAAAATGTTTATACTCCGCCTCGCGCTCTGGGAGTACGGAGTTGAATGGATGTTTATACTCCGCCTCGCGCTCTGGGAGTACGGAGTTAAATGAATGCTTATACTCCGCCTCGCGCTCTGGGAGTACGGAGTTAAGAAAATGTTTATACTTCGCCTCGCGCTCTGGGAGTACGGAGTTAGGAAAATGTTTGTACCCAGCTCGCGCTCTCGGAGTACTCTGGGATTTTGTAAATGTTTATACTCCGCCTCGCACTCTGGGAGTACGGAGTTAGGAAAATGTTTATACTCCGCCTCGCACTCTGGGAGTACGGAGTTAAGTTAAATGTTTATACTCCGCCTCGCACTCCGGGAGTACGGAGTTAAGTGAAGGGTTGTCGTGTATCAACCCATTTCTTGGCCTGATGTGATGGCTTGCCCCCGAGCTCGGGTTTCATTTAGTGAGTGGTTGATTGCTTCACAGCCACTCCCTACTTGAATAAATTCCACTGTGTGATGGAATTTAGCTCTTCGTGCATCGTGATGTTGTACATTGTATTTAATGAATCACAGCTCTGGCTCGAAGAGATGGCATTTTATTGCTGAAATAAGAAAATATGGCAAATCAGTTGCCTTATTACAAATTCTAATTTCGAAATGCAAAAGTAAATTGCTGAATAAAAAACATAATGAAATAAATAAAGCCTGTCATATGTAGTAGCGACGGAGACTCTCGCTGTTCCAGGCCCTTGGTAAGACTAGACCGTCCACGGTTGATAATTTGAATGTGCCATCCCCAAGTCTTTATGTAATCACGTACGGTCCTTCCCAATTTGGTTTCATGTGTGAAGGAACCAGGTAGATTCTCTTGAGGACAAGATCACCGAGTTCAAAGGTTCGGGGTCGAACTTTGGTGTTATATAACCGGGCGACCCGACTTCGGTATGCGACCGCTCTCAAATCAGCTTCTTCCCGTTTCTCGTCCAACAGATCCAAAGATTCAGCGAGTAATATAGCATTTGTTTTTGGATCGTAATAAGTTACACGGTGAGAATATACTTCTGTCTCAACTGGAATAACGGCCTCCGAGCCATAGGATAAGGAAAATGGGGTGTGTCCAGTTGCAGTCTTGTGAGTTTTCGATAAGCCCATAATGCCATAGGAAGTTCATCGACCCATTTGCCCCAAGCCTTTTCCAGTTTTTTCTTTAAGATGGATTTGATAACTTTGTTAACAGCTTCGACCTGACCGTTTGCTTGTGGATGTGCGACTGCAGAGAACTTTTTATGAATATGAAATCATTGGCAGAAATTCTTGAACTCCGAACTTTCGAATTGGGTCCCATTATCGGTGATGATGGTATGCGGGAGTCCAAATCGACAAATGATATTGCGGACTACAAAGTTTATTACTTTCTTCGATGTAATCGTTGCGAGAGCTTCGGCCTCGGCCCATTTCGTGAAGTAGTCAACTGCGACGATGGCATACTTCGCACCACCTCTTGCCAGAGGTAAAGCGCCGATGATATCGATACCCCACATAGCGAACGGCCAGGGACTGACCATTTGAGTTATCTCGGTAGGTGGGGCTCTTGGAATTCGAGCGTGTTTCTGGCACTTGTCGCACTTTCTGGCATAATTGGCTGCATCTCGGTTCACTGTCGGCCAGTAATATCCATATCAGAGTATTTTCTTAGCAAGCGCTTGTCCACCGGTGTGATCGCCACATTCTCCTTCGTGCACGTCATGTAACACTCGTTTGACTTCGTCGTGAGCGATACACCGGAGGAGTGGAACAGAATAACCTTTTCTATACATGATCCCGTCCTGAATGATGAACCGCGAAGCTTTTCGTAGAACTTGCCTTTTCTCATTTCGGTGCTCAAGCAATATCCCATTATCAATATAATTTCGATACAGAGTCATCCATGATTCTCTGCTGGGAGAGGTTTCCAACACATCATTCGTTTTTATTTGATCGATGCTTGGGAAGGACAAAGTTTTGACCGGGACAAGTCCCATTTGCTGTGCTTCACCTGTGCTGGCCAGCTTTGCCAAGGAGTCGGCCTCTTGATTGTGATCTCGAGGGATATAGTAAATGGCATAATAATCAAATTGATCCAGTATTTCTATAACTCGAACCAAGTAAGCAGCTAACCTCCGGTCTCTCGCTTGATATTCTCCCCGTACCTGGCACACAACCAACTGTGAATCACAATAAATTTCTATAGCGATAATTCTCAGATCTCTGGCAAGCTTTAACCCAGTCAATAGAGCTTCATATTCGGCTTCATTGTTGGTTGCGTGAAAATCAAACTTCAAAGCATAGCATATGGATCGACCTTCTGGGGTTTCTAGTACAACACCAGCGCCCGAACACCGATCGTTTGATGCACCGTCTGTATAGAGTTTCCAGACATATTCAGGAGATTCGCTAGTTTCGGGTAAGTCGTCTGGAACAGTAAATTCAGCTATGAAGTTAGCCAGGACTTGCCCTTGAATGGCTCTCCGCGGAGCATAAGTAATGTCAAATTGACTCAGTTCGATATTCCACTTGAGTAACCTTCCAGACGTCTCAGGCCGCGTGAGGACCTGTCGTAACGGCTGATCAGTATACACAGTAAGCGGATGAGCTTGGAAATAAGGACGAAGCTTTCTTGAGGCAATGACCAAGCAATAAGCCAGTTTCTCCAACCTGGGGTAATTTCTTTCAGCTCCGGTCAATCGTTTACTAACATAGTAGACCAGTTTCTGCACTCGATCCTCTTCTCGGACCAGAGCCGCACTGATCGCATGCTTTGATACAGCCAGATAAAGGTATAATTGTTCGTGATCAATCGGTTTTGACAAGATCGGTGGTGTAGAGAGATGCTGAACCAGCGATCGGAATGCGCCTTCACATTCCATGGCCCATTCAAAGTTTCGTTTTCCCTTCCGGATTAGATCAAAGAAAGGAATGCATTTATCAGTGGATTTTGAAATGAACCTGCTTAGCGCTGCTACCTTCTCGTTGAGACTCTGGACTTGCTTTATGGTCCTTGGAGTTTGCAAATTCCTTATTGCCCAGATCTTTTCGGGGTTTGCCTCTATCCCACGAGCGTTGACGATGAAACCGAGAAACTTTCTGGATGCAACGCCAAAGTGGCACTTCAACGGGTTAAGCTTCATTCCATATTCACGTAGGATGCGGAACATTGAATCTAAATCCCTGACGTGATCTGTGGAAAATCAGGACTTAACTAACATGTCATCCACATAAACTTCCATGGTCTTCCCGATCTGGTCAGCGAACATTCGATTAACCAAGCGTTGGTAAGTCGCTCCGGCATTCTTTAAACCAAAAGGCATGACTCTGTAACAGTAGAGTCCCAGGTCGGTCACGAAACTGGTATGTTCTTGATCGGCTATATGCATAGGTATTTGATTATAACCGGAATAAGCATCCATAAAGGATAACAATTCATGGCCTGCAGTTGAGTCTACGAGTTGGTCAATTCGAGGAAGTGGGAAACTATCTTTTGGACAAGCTTTGTTTAAGTCAGAGTAGTCGACACAAGTTCTCCATTTCCCATTCGGTTTTCGAACCATTACCGGATTTGACACCCACTCCGGGTATAGAGCATCTCGGATGAAACCATTTGATTGCAACTTGTCAATTTCTTCTTTAAGGGCGGCAGATCTCTCTGGATCCATACCACGCCTCTTTTGCTTGACCGGAACATGTCGCGGATCAATATTCAAGGAGTGACTTGCAATGTTCGGTGAGATTCCGCACATGTCAGAGTGCGTCCAGGCAAAGACATCGAGATTCGCTTGAAGAAATTCAACCAATTCCTGTTGTATCTGTTTCCCCAGTTGAGATCCAACTTTTAGTACTTTTGAGTCGTCATCCTCACTGACTGGGACGTCCACAGTCAGTTCGGTTGGAGACGCTTGATTCTCTTTGACTTCATCTTTATCTTCGTTATCTCTAGGGTCAAGATCTTTAAGGAATTGGTAGTGGTGCCCGGGCCGGGGCCCGGGCGCTAGTTGTCAATTATCAGTAAAACGGACGCAGAGAGATTCCTCTACGCCCTTTCCTTTCTCCTTCTTCTGTGCTTCACGCAACTCAGCAACATAACATGCTCTTCCTACTGCCTGATCTCCTTGAACGATTCCTATACCATGGTGAGTTGGGAATTTTAAAGTCAAACACCACAGGGCAATGGCTGCCCTGAATTCAGCAAGGGCTGGTCGACCCAGGAATGCATTGTACGGTGAAGCGATGTCAAGAACAACGAATTGTAGCAGTTAGACTCTCCTGTGTTCTCCAATCCCCAGTTCCACTGGTAGTTCCACTATCCCAGTGGGTATTGTTGCACTCCCATTGAAGCCGTGAACTCGAGATTGGCAGGGTTTCAAGTCTTTTGCTTCCATCTTCATTAAATCATAAGCTCGTTTGAATAGAATGTTTACAGAACTTCCACTATCAACCAGGATCTTCTTCATCCAAGCAGGACCAACCTGGGCAGATATGACCAGTGGGTCAATTGTTGGGGCTTCGATTTTGTCAGCAACTCTGCTTCTAAATATGATATCGTCAGACATCGTCTTTTGTTGCTTAGCCGGGGTTCCATCCTCACAATTACTGCAGCATTCGAAGCTCGCATGCCTGATAGAGCTAGCATACGACTCCATTTCCCTCCAGCTCCTGTCCGCTGGATGAGGACCACCACTTATGGTATTGATAACTAGCCTCCCGCCTGTACGAGCGGGTTCCTCTTGTCTTTCTTGGTCTTGCGCACGGTTTGGGTTTGATGGGCCCGCACCACCAGACTGCGGTGCCCGCACGAATTGATCTAACTTTCTCTCCCTGATCAACTTTTCTATGAGATCCTGCAAATGACGACAGTCATTAGTATTGTGGCCATAACTCTCATGAAACCTACAAAACTTTCCTGTCTGAATCTGCCTCTCTGATGACCGCTTCAGAGCGGGTTTCTTATACTGTTCAGTGTTGCAAGTTTGTAGGTACACATTTTCCAGCGATGTGTTTAATGGTGTATAACTTTCGAACATCGGAGCCCTACGCCGTGGGCCTGGATTCGGATCTCTCTTCTTATTTTGACCATTGCTACCTCTTGGCTGAGTTTGTTTGTTCTGTATGTTTAACTGAACTTTTCCGGAATTGTCACCGGACTGTTTAACTGCTACATTGCTCTATATTCCCTCATTTCCGGGCTTCGCATCGTCCTGCTTCCTAGACTGTTTCGCGTCCTCTTGCCGTAAGAATTGAGCGGCTTTGGAGTAGAAACGGTCCAACGATGCGGGTGGTTTTCCGACTAACCAGTTTCCAAATTCGGAATCAGGATCAATTCCCTTTGTCAATGCCATTAAAATCGAGTTATCGTTGGGATTACTAATTTCCACACATGCCGCATGGAATCTCTCCAAGTAACGCCTTAGTGTTTCCCCACGAGCTTGGGTAACACTAGACAGGGTGTTAACATCTTTGGGTCTAGCGACATGCATGCGAAATTGTTCAACAAATTTCTTAGCCAATTGGTCAAATGAAGAGATAGATCTTGGAGGTAATCTTGTAAGCTACATTGTTGCAATTCCTCCCAGTGAGATGGGGAAACTTCGACATTTCACTGCATCGTCGGCCCTTGCGGCGCTCATTGACCATTCATATTTCAATATGTGCTGATTGGGATCGGAATTTCCTTCGTACATAGGGAGAGTTGGCATTCTAAATCGCCGAGGAGGTTCAGCGTATAGTATCTCGTCCGTGAAAGGAGTATGACTTCTAGAAATCCCCCAATCGTCGTTGGTAAGACCTTGGCTTTCGCGGATCATCTGACGTATCATAGTTGAGATGTGTGACGACCGCCCATGACCCCTGCACCGAATCTAAAGATAAAGCGCTGTAAAGTGTGCCAGGCGACCATGGACGATTGTCAAGGTAAGATTTAAAACAAAAGAATCTATCGTATTACTCACAGCGCATGGACAAAATACGATAGAACATATGTATAGTGAAGCTTTACAGAACAAAATGACATCATATAAAACTCCATAATAGTTGAATACAAGCATCCACATAGTCAATACATCCAGCCTCACTACATATCTCTCAGAGAATACAAAACAGCGGAATATCCAGTACATATAATAAGAAGAGTATATGCAACCCTCCAGCTCGTCTTCGATATCAGCATCGTGAGAAGAGAACAACACCTGTCACCTGCTACCTAGTCTGCCCGTCCCAAAATGGACGAACAGCCCAATGCAATAAGAATTAAAACATAAAGCCTTGAGTAAGACAACAGTCTTACTGAGCAGTAAATTAACTAACAACATACCCAAAGAGCATAAAGGAAAAGGAATAGGAATACCACCCTCCCACTCCAACCTCATTCTACAGTGATAGCCCCCAGACACACACTAAGCAGAAGCAAATATAGCAGAGCATACAATTTAAAGTAAAGCTACTATCACTCGAGTCAAGGGCGATGTTTTCCAAGTACCAAGGCCTAAATCAGATAAGCACCCAGAAAATACCGCTCTTGAGTCCGAAATGACGTTACAACCAAACATCCATGACTCTGGCTATCACTGTTATCATTGCTTTGATATCACCGTTAATTGAATGACCCGCACATTCTTTCAGCCGTCCGTCAAGGGCTAATGGAAACCCCGGTTCTAGACATAACTCCCGCACGTCGTCGCAGCCCGTGCCTAGGACTATCGAATCTGCCCAGAGTACTCGACCATCAACAGTTGGCCGTTGGGACTATCGAATCTGCCCAAACGTACTCTTGCTTAGAGCATGCTAGAACCTTCAACAACGATGCTATCCAAGCCTCCTAGTCATCCTCCTTGACGACTATTCTCATATCCATTCATTATCCTCAACTCGAATCATATCACCGAGTTATCAACATGCTTGGAATGATCCCGTCTGGATTAGACCAAGTCTTCATCATATGATTGCCTTGCTTCATTACATCCTCGCAAAGCCTCATCTCATCATCACATCATCAAATCTATGCATAAGAGCTTCATCATCCTGCTACATATGCCACGAGCAGCTTTCCCAATTCAAGAGCCTTTCCCTTAGCTTTTGAATCACCTTCGATCTAAATCTAATCATCAATCATCTAGTTCATAACAATCAATCAAATCAAACATCAATCCAAGCATTCAAGCATTCAAAAATGATCTAAGTAGACAATTATAACAATAATGGCATTTTCGTAATTAAAGAGTTGAAAGTCCAATAAGCATGAAAACATGGATTATATCTCTACAAACTTGATGAATGAACTTGCATAGGTTATCATATGATAAAATGGATGTAACATCATCATGAACAATGGATCTATATGGATCTACACTATGGATGAAGAAAATGCATGGAAATCTCTATTTTAACACCAAATCGAGCCAACAATCCGATATACTCCTTTGGATCCGTGTGAGAGATAATCACCACTCACCAAATCACCTAAACAAACCCAAATCAACACGCTTCAGATCTGGACAGCAAAGGATGAAGCTTGATCTATCACGAATCCGCTTCAAACGATGAAATCTCTCTTGAAAAGATGAAGATCTTCAATCTAAGCTCTTGAATCTTCAATCTTGATCTTCGATTTGGATGGATGGAAGCACTAGACTAGAGTAGAGAAAAGAAGTGAAGAAGTGTAGAAGTCGAGCTCTCAAAATGGCAACACTTCGTCGCTTCAAAATCCGGATCCCAAAAATGAAGAGAAGCTCTCCTATTTATAGCAGAAAATACCTTAAGTCGTAACTCGGCTATCTTCTTAAGTCGCTGCCGACTTAACACTTATGCCGACCTACGACTCAACAACCCCCTACGACTTAACCAAGCTACGAGTCAACACACGCTCCTACGACTTAATCCTCATCTGTCTACGACTCACGATAAAACAGCCATCTCCTAAGTCGTATACGACTTATAGCATCTTCCGACTCAACACAAAGGCTACGACTCATCAAATAACTGGTACGACTCAACCACTAAGTCGGTTGCGACTTAACACTTCGTCTATATGACTTAACGACTTAACAACCTGCTGGGATACGACTTAGCTGGTTAGACGAGACAACTCATTCTACGACTTATTAGTTAACTCGGTCACGACTTATACTTGGCAGAAGATACGACTCATCACATCTATGCTTCTACGACTTAACATAGCAGCTTTGCCGATCTACCAGGATAAGACTCAACTCCTAAGTCGTCCAGGTCTTAAGTCGACCATTACCTTAACTCGTCAGCCGACTTAACACTTAACTCAAAACCTTAAGTCGTCTACAATAACATAAGTCGGTCACTTCCTTAGGTTGTCTATCCCTTAACTCGGCAACGACTTACAACCTTCGACTTAACACTTGCCGAGTTAACCTCAACCTACTAACCTAGCCCAGCTACGACTTATCTCCTTAGGTCGTCGCCGACTCACCCCTTAAGTCCTTAACTCGCCCAGACTCATCACTAACTCGTCCAGAACCCATAAGTCGGCTACGACTTAGGACTTAACCAAAAATTCTTCCCAAAATCTGAAACAACCTAAAATGTTGAAATTTCAGATTTGAACGAACTTTTCGATCCGTAAAAATACGGGTCGTTACATTCTCTCCCCCTTAGGAATTTCGCCCCTGAAATTCCAAGCAATCAAAAACTATTCTGTACGCCTACCATCCATAGCAATCAACAGACCATGCATCCAATTCTAACTTAGCGTACAGAATTCTAAAATTAGGACAAGTTACAATATCGCGAGATGACACGACACCTTAGGGCCATACCTTGAAGAGTTCAGGATGAGCTGCCTTCATCCTCTCTTCCACCTCCCACGTACAGTCGTTATCATCGTCACTCCATTGTATCTTGAGCAACTTAACTACCTTCCTCCTAAGCTGTTTCGTGTTGGTTTCAACAACACGAAGCGGCTCACGAGGTCTTCTATCAACTGGATCAACTTCAAAATCTTCACAGCTACCAGCAGAAACCACTGTATTCGAGTCGTGCACATACTTCCGTAGATATGATACGTGAAAAACATTATGCACACTCGACATCTTCTCCGGTAATTCCAATCTATAAGCGAGCTTTCCAATTCGCTCGATAATCGGGAATGGTCCAACAAATCTCGGAGTTAATTTTCCTTTCTTCCCGAATCGGATAATATTCTTCAGTGGAGAAATCTTCACAAAAACCATATCTCCTACGTCGAATTCCAAATCCTTTCGACGCTTATCGGCATAACTCTTCTGACGATCTTGGGCTGCCTTCATTCGTTGCCGAATGATTTCTATACAATCTGAAGTCTGACGAATCATCTCTGGCCCAAGTATCAGCTTTTCTCCAGTTTCCAACCAACATGTTGGAGAGTTACACGGTCTTCCGTACAATGCCTCATACGGTGCCATACCAATGCTTGACTGGTAACTGTTGTTGTACGCAAACTCCACCAAATGAAGGTGATCTTCCCATGATCCTCCGAAGTCCAAAACACAAGCTCTAAGAAGATCTTCCAAAACTCGGTTGACTCTCTCGGTCTGACCATCTGTTTGAGGGTGATAAGCTGTACTCAAACACAACTCGGTTCCCAAAACTTCCTGGAAGCTCTTCCAAAATCCACTAGTGAACAATGGGTCTCGATCGCTCACTATACTCTTCGGAATACCATGGAATCGAACTATCCACTTAACATACAACTCAGCCAACTTTGATGCAGTCCTAGTCGATCGAACAGGAATGAATCGTGCACTCTTAGTCAGACGATCCACAATGACCCAAATCCCTTCATTTCCCGTTCTGGTTCTAGGCAATCCATCGATAAAATCCATCGACACTTGTTCCCACTTCCATGTAGGAACTTCTAATGGCTGAAGCAATCCGCTTGGCTTCTTCTGTTCGGCCTTTACCAACTGGCAGTTCATACACTTGGAAATAAAATTTCCAACATCCTTCTTCATACCTTCCCAGTAGTAGGTTCTCTTCATATCCCGATACATCTTATTTCCACCTGGATGAATTGTCAACTTCGAGTGATGACTTTCCTTCAGAACTTCACTCCTCAATTCATCTATATCGGGAACAACTAGTCGTCCTTGCTTCCGAAGCCAACCCTCTCGATCGACCTCGAATCCTTTATCCTTTTCTGGATCCAATCCAGATTCCAATTCACGGATAATCTTGACAAGCTTATCATCTTGCTTTTGGCTCTCACCAATCCTTTCCACAAGAGTGGGTCTTATTGATAAGTTTTCCAGCATCTCAGGTTCCAATTCACATCTAGGCCTGAAGTCAAATCCAGCTAAATACTCGAGACTCTTCCATTCTGAAAACATGGCTCCCAATCCTGCATGTCTTCGACTTAACGCATCTGCCACTGCGTTACCTTTTCCCGGAGTATAAGCTATACCAAAATCATATGATGCCAAAAACTCTAACCAACGTTGCTGCCGAAGATTCAAATCCTTTTGGGAGAAAAGATACTTCAGCGACTTGTGATCCGTAAACAACTCGAATCGAACTCCCAACAGATAATGTCTCCACATCTTCAGAGCAAATACAATCGCTGCCAATTCCAAATCATGAGTTGGGTAATTCCTTTCATGCGGCTTCAGTTGTCGGCTAGCATACGCAACAACTTTATCTTTCTGCATCAGCACTGCTCCAAGTCCAGTACCACATGCGTCGGTGTAAACCACCATCTCATCATTTCCACTTGGAATAGTCAAAACAGGAGCACTCGTCAATCTCTCTTTCAGGATTCCGAAAGCTTGCTCACACTTAGCATCCCAACTGAACACTTGGTTCTTTTTCGTCAATCCTGTTAACGGTGCAGCTACCTTGGAGAAGTCTTTGATAAACCGTCGATAATATCCTGCTAATCCAAGAAAACTTCTCACATCAGATGCATTCTTAGGTCTAACCCAATCCTGGATTACTGCCACCTTAGCGGGATCAACCGCTATTCCATTTCCAGAAATCACATGGCCTAAGAACCTCACTTCACTCTTTCAGAAGTGACACTTCGAAAACTTAGCCTTCAGCTGATGTTTCCGCAAGATTTCCAAAACAATTCGCAAGTGCGTCTTGTGCTCTTCTTCAGTTCTGGAATAAATCAGAATATCATCCACGAACACAAGTACGAACTTGTTCAACTGATCTCTGAACACTCTATTCATAAGATCCACAAAATATGCTGGCGCGTTAGTCAATCCAAACGGCATTACCAGCCACTCAAAGAAACCCGATGGTGTCCGAAAAGCAGTCTTCGGCACACTATCCTTCGCTACTCTCAACTGGTGAAATCCCGTTGCCAAATCCATCTGAGAAAGCACCTTAGCTTCGTGAAGCTGATCAAACAAGTCATCTATTCTCGGCAATGGATACTTGTTCTTCTTAGTCACCTTATTCAGCTCACGATAATCGACGCACAATCTCAACGACCCATCTGCCTTGGTTGCAAACACAACTGGTGCTCCCCACTCGGACACACTACGCCGAATGAATCCTTTCTGCAAAAGATCATCAACTTGCACCCTCAACTCCTGCTGTTCCCTAGGCGCCATTCGCCTAAGAGGCATCACAACAGGTCTGGCTCCTTCAACTAGATCTACTCGAAACTCGATCTCTCTATGCGGCGGCAACCCTTTGACTTCGTCAAAGACATCCTCGAATCCATTAGCGATTGGCATTGATGACAGTCCATCCCGTGGAACAACTAGCGAATACATGAAGCTCATGAAGACGCCTTCTTCATGCTTACATGTATCACAATCTTTTGCCCCTCCACATTCTCGACTGTCACTTCCAACCTTTCGCAATCAACCTTAGCCGCATACTTCCTAAGCCAGTCCATACCCAAAATAATCCCGAACCCCACAAAGTTCAGAACAAAGCAATCACAAACAAAAGAGCAACCATGACTCGATACAACTAGACCACGGCATAACATACACAAACAAGACGAACCCCCAACTGGATTAGTCACAACCAATGGCCTATCAACAATATCTGGTTCCAAACCTAACCGGCTTACGAGTTCATTACAAACAAAAGAATGCGACGCTCCAGTATCAAACAGAACTCTAACTGGAACACCACATAGGAAAAGAGTACCTTGAACAACCACACTCTTTCCTTTCTCTTCAGCCGTAGGAGCTTTTGAAGACGACGGAACAGCTCCCAAAGCATAAGCTTGCACAATCTGCTTATCTCTTCTCGGTTCTGGACAATTCTTCCTGAAATGTCCCGGCTTGTCACAGTTGTGACACTTCATCGGTGCCTTCGGATTCTTACAATCCTTAGAGAAATGGCCCTTCTGCTGACAATTGTAGCAAGTCACCTCGCCTTTCAGCTTCTTTTGGCCATCCTTACCCTTCTGCTGCTGCTGCTTCCTCTTCTGGTTTCCACCCTGCTGTGGTTTAGATTCTCCCTTGGTCACAGCAACAACAGATCCTTCCTTAGGAAACAGACTCTCATGCCTAAGAGCTTTCTCCACAAGCTTCTCAAATGAATCGTCCAAATGATCCACCAACTGTCTCCCAAGATAACTATCCAAGCCGGTCACGAACTTCTCATTCTTCTGGTAAGCAGACTCAATATATGACCGGGCATACTTGGACAAAGCTTCAAACTCAGAAACATACTCAAGAACAGATCTTCCACCCTGCTTGAGCTCTACAAACTTCTTGAACAGAACGGACTTCTGAGCTGTAGAAATGAACTTAGCTTCAAATCTGACTTGGAATTGCTCCCAAGTAATCTCTTCTTCCGGAGTAGTGATGGTAATAGAGTTCCACCAATCAGAAGCTCTCCCTTGAAGCTGCCTTGATGCCAACTTCCTCTTAGTTGCATCATCAATTCCCAAATCACCAAAGATCCTTCTACAAGCATCTATCCACCTCTGGACCTCAATGGTAGATTCTGTTCCCAAGAAAACCTTCCCTCCAAGAGCAGTATAATCCTTGCACAGCTTAGCAAAATCCACTGGTTTCGGAGTTTGGACTTGAACTCCAACATCAACTGCCGCCCCCGGAACTGGTATTCTCCTCATGATCGAAGTCATCATAGCTTCGAACATGGCTGCATAATCAGCAGTCTCTTCAGTAGCACGGCCTTCCCTAGCAGCTGGTCTCCCTCTTCGACTCATTCTCAATATCTACAAAAAGGAATGATTATAACATCTAGAGAAACAACTGCATAAAGGACTCAAACTCTACTAAGCTACTATATTATATATAGTATTCATCCATCAAAATACAATTACGTCTCTCATACGTAGTTACGTCAGCGAGCGTTGGGTAAAATCGATTAACCAATGCTCTGATACCAAATGTGACGACCGCCCATGACCCCTGCACCGAATCTAAAGATAAAGCGTTGTAAAGTGTGCCAGGCGACCATGGACGATTGTCAAGGTAAGATTTAAAACAAAAGAATCTATCGTATTACTCACAGCGCATGGACAAAATACGATAGAACATATGTATAGTGAAGCTTTACAGAACAAAATGACATCATATAAAACTCCATAATAGTTGAATACAAGCATCCACATAGTCAATACATCTAGCCTCACTACATATCTCTCAGAGAATACAAAACAGCGGAATATCCAGTACATATAATAAGAAGAGTATATGCAACCCTCCAGCTCGTCTTCGATATCAGCATCGTGAGAAGAGAACAACACCTGTCACCTGCTACCTAGTCTGCCCGTCCCAAAATGGACGAACAGCCCAAGGCAATAAGAATTAAAACATAAAGCCTTGAGTCAGACAACAGTCTTAGTGAGCAGTAAATTAACTAACAACATACCAAAAGAGCATAAAGGAAAAGGAATAGGAATACCACCCTCCCACTCCAACCTCATTCTACAGTGATAGCCCCCAGACACACACTAAGCAGAAGCAAACATAGCAGAGCATACAATTTAAAGTAAAGCTACTATCACTCGAGTCAAGGGCGATGTTTTCCAAGTACCAAGGCCTAAATCAGATAAGCACCCAGAAAATACCGCTCTTGAGTCCGAAATGACGTTACAACCAAACATCCATGACTCTGGCTATCACTGTTATCATTGCTTCGATATCACCATTAATTGAATGACCGACACATTCTTTCAGCCGTCCGTCAAGGGCTAATGGAAACCCCGGTTCTAGACATAACTCCCGCACATCGTCGCAGCCCGTGCCTAGGACTATCGAATCTGCCCAGAGTACTCGACCATCAACAGTTGGCCGTTGGGACTATCGAATCTGCCCAAACGTACTCTTGCTTAGAGCATGCTAGAACCTTCAACAACGATGCTATCCAAGCCTCCTAGTCATCCTCCTTGACGACTATTCTCATATCCATTCATTATCCTCAACTCGAATCATATCACCGAGTTATCAACATGCTTGGAATGATCCCGTCTGGATTAGACCAAGTCTTCATCATCTGATTGCCTTGCTTCATTACATCCTCGCAAAGCCTCATCTCATCATCACATCATCAAATCTATGCATAAGAGCTTCATCATCCCGCTACATATGCCACGAGCAGCTTTCCCAATTCAAGAGCCTTTCCCTTAGCTTTTGAATCACCTTCGATCTAAATCTAATCATCAATCATCTAGTTCATAACAATCAATCAAATCAAACATCAATCCAAGCAATCAAGCATTCAAAAATGATCTAAGTAGACAATTATAACAATAATGGCATTTTCGTAATTAAAGAGTTGAAAGTCCAATAAGCATGAAAACATGGATTATATCTCTACAAACTTGATGAATGAACTTGCATAGGTTATCATATGATAAAATGGATGTAACATCATCATGAACAATGGATCTATATGGATCTACACTATGGATGAAGAAAATGCATGGAAATCTCTATTTTAACACCAAATCGAGCCAACAATCCGATATTCTCCTTTGGATCCGTGTGAGAGATAATCACCACTCACCAAATCACCTAAACAAACCCAAATCAACACGCTTCAGATCTGGACAGCAAAGGATGAAGCTTGATCTATCACGAATCCGCTTCAAACGATGAAATCTCTCTTGAAAAGATGAAGATCTTCAATCTAAGCTCTTGAATCTTCAATCTTGATCTTCGATTTGGATGGATGGAAGCACTAGACTAGAGTGGAGAAAAGAAGTGAAGAAGTGTAGAAGTCGAGCTCTCAAAATGGCAGCACTTCGTCGCTTCAAAATCCGGATCCCAAAAATGAAGAGAAGCTCTCCTATTTATAGCAGAAAATACCTTAAGTCGTAACTCGGCTATCTTCTTAAGTCGCTGCCGACTTAACACTTATGCCGACCTACGACTCAACAACCCCCTACGACTTAACCAAGCTACGAGTCAACACACGCTCCTACGACTTAATCCTCATCTGTCTACGACTCACGATAAAACAGCCATCTCCTAAGTCGTATACGACTTATAGCATCTTCCGACTCAACACAAAGGCTACGACTCATCAAATAACTGGTATGACTCAACCACTAAGTCGGTTGCGACTTAACACTTCGTCTATATGACTTAACGACTTAACAACCTGCTGGGATACGACTTAGCTGGTTAGACGAGACAACTCATTCTACGACTTATTAGTTAACTCGGTCACGACTTATACTTGGCAGAAGATACGACTCATCACATCTATGCTTCTACGACTTAACATAGCAGCTTTGCCGATCTACCAGGATAAGACTCAACTCCTAAGTCGTCCAGGTCTTAAGTCGACCATTACCTTAACTCGTCAGCCGACTTAACACTTAACTCAAAACCTTAAGTCGTCTACAATAACATAAGTCGGTCACTTCCTTAGGTTGTCTATCCCTTAACTCGGCAACGACTTACAACCTTCGACTTAACACTTGCCGAGTTAACCTCAACCTACTAACCTAGCCCAGCTACGACTTATCTCCTTAGGTCATCGCCGACTCACCCCTTAAGTCCTTAACTCGCCCAGACTCATCACTAACTCGTCCAGAACCCATAAGTCGGCTACGACTTAGGACTTAACCAAAAATTCTTCCCAAAATCTGAAACAACCTAAAATGTTGAAAATTCCAGATTTGAACGAACTTTTCGATCCGTAAAAATACGGGTCGTTACATGATGTCTGGCATTGCTACGTTTTGAGCATGCTGAGCTAAGGTGTGGTCGAGTTCCACAGTGCGAGTTTGGACCGGGCGCTGTCGACGGTCCAAGTTTCGCCTCCTTGGCTCAGCATCTTCTGGGACGTATGGTTCAGAAGTACGTTCCTGCTGTTGATTACCTGAATCTGGAAGATGTCGGGTATCAACCCTTGTTTCTACTGTGGCAGCCATGACATGATTGTCCGTAGTATATTGTGGAGTACGACCACCTCGTGCTGATGGCCCAGCCTGGAAGCTGGTTGACGGTCCTACCCTCAACTGTCCGACAGTCAGGGCGGGTTGATATCCAGCAGCTTGAGCATGACTTCCGTCCAATCGGGGACGGGTAGATCTATGATGATAGTCAGATGAGGCAGAACTTTCAGTGGATGAGCGGGAAACATCATCCCTTCCGGACCTCCTACGGCCCTGGCGGTTCAGTTGGTTTATCAATTCAATATTAGCACGCAACTGTTCGGCCAATTGTTGCCGACTCTGAGTCAACTCTTGGAGCAACACATGGAATTCTTGTCTAGTGACTGCCCCAGACGGATCTGAATGGGCAGTGTTGTCTTGGTTGGATGGCTGCTGTTGAGCAGGATTCTGTCCATCCCTACCTTCCTGTCCAGTAGTTGTAGAAGTGGTTCTTGTGCTAACCATTTTGAATGATGAATCCTTTTCCTAGACTTTATGCAAATCTGAATAGAATGGAAGGATGATGAATTAGAGATCTGGATCTTCCTCTTGGATTTGTGCAATCCGGTATCGATGGTAGATCCAAGGAGCAGGAGAAAAAAGCTGGTTTTTTCTCAGTGAAAGCACAAAAGTGTTTGTACCAAAAATGGGCACAACACTCTTCGGAAGTTTTTGAAGAGATAAAAGTGAAGAATGAAAATTAAAAATGTGGATTATCTAACAAAAACTCCAAATAACAGAAAGTAAATTGCAAAGACAAGCGATTTAGAGTGGTTCGGCGTTTTGCCTACGTCCACTATGAAGTTTGATGATTTTATTGCTCGATACTTGAAGATTACAATTCTTTATACTGTAATACAACTGAATTTATATGCTACGTCTCAATCTAAAGCAGCGGCGGTGTTCTGGAGTAAATCTGGCAGAATCTGGGCGCTCTTCAGTACTTAGAATTATCCGACCCCTTTTCTGAATGACTAGGGGCTCTATTTATAGGTGTAGGAGGATGATATTTCGCCTAAAATGAGGGGAGACCAATTCTGGTACGTTAGGGGGCCCACATGGCCGAAATCTGGAGATCCGGGCCCACTTTGGGATCGATTCGACCCTTGGTTCGAATCGATCAAGAAATCATCCAATCGAGATGAAATTTGGTGTGAACATTCTTCATCATGTGCTTAAGCTTCTGTGAAAATTTCATGGCATTTGGACTTGTAGAACTCGAGTTATGATCGATCCAAGATTGCATTTCTAGTGAATTTGGACACTTCGAATCGATCCTTCGACTCGATTGGGCCGAATCGATGCTTGCTGTGACGTGGCACGCGTGCTTCTCGCATCGATCCGCTTTTCACTCCGGGTTGACTGGTTCGAATCCCTTGGTTTTTGTCGCGTTTATCTGGTGGACTCGAGATGTTGGACTCGAAGACTCACTCTCTTCGAATCGATGGAGACGGTACTTGTTCAAATCGATCTAGACGCGCTACTGTAGATTGATTCGAAGTTGTTTTATCACGGGGATTCGAAGGCAATGGAGTCGGAGCAACCCTTAAATGTATGGATTCGAAGGTCTTCTACCTTTATGGATTCGAACAGAGGGCACGCTTGATGAGGTCGAAGCTAAGCTACTTCTCCTGGATTCGAAGCAAGGTTATGTTCCCTGGACCCGAGGCACTTTCTCTCTATGGATTCGAACCGAGGTTGGATTTCCTGGATTCGAAGTAGTATACGTCTGATGGATTCGAACTAAGACCGGTCTACTCCATCTTTTGTCGATGATATCTTGAGCATACGACCTCGGATTGACTTGAAACTTGGATCGCTGGTTCCCACGGCTTTGCTTGACGTGCCTTATCAATTGTAGCCCGATCCAGACTCGGACAAATTTCATTGATATCCATAGCGATCCTTGCGCGTAGTTGGTCTTCGAGACGGTCTGTCACTGGTTTCTAGCTAAGTCCTTGGTGTCACGACCTTGCCAAAAGGCGGGATAACAAAGTCCATCCCGGAAAGTTTGCTATTTTTCAAGATTTTGCTTCTTATGAAATTGATACTCTTTTTGTAAACAATCAAATTTTTCGTCATGTTCATTCTTCTCAAAATGATTTTGTTTGTTACCCAAATCTTGTTAAAATTTCTATGCAAATCTCAATCGAGAATTTTATGAAGGAAATGGTAATGAAATTTGGAGTAGTGTCAAAGGCACTAGAATTGTTTTGAATTGTGATCTTTTGGGTACCATTCTCAATTGCAAAAGCACGGGAATGGATCTTTCTAGTTTTCAAATCGATGAACATGATCGTGAGACATTTCATCATATTTTTGAAGGAGATGAAAACTTTGAATTTAAAAACCGAAACTTTCGTCCTAAAGCAAGAATTGTCAATCTTCTTTTACAACATACTTTGACCCTAAGATTGGGAAATTTTAACAATCCTACTTCAAAAGTGTGCAAAGCACTTTTTGCTATTTTCAAAAATTATGATATCAATTGGGCGCAAGTTATTTTGGATGAACTTCGTCCTAAAAATTTTGAAATGGGAGAACACACTTTATATCATGGAATTTACCTTACTCGGATTTTCAACTATTTTGGAGTAAATTTCAAAGGAGAAGAATTTATTTCAAGAAATTTTTTTAATATTTCAAACATTTCTCTCATGAAAATCCTATATGTTTTTCAACCTTATGAAACTCTTGCCGAAAAAGAAGAGCGTTTGGCTCATGAAGAAATGGAAAAGGAAGAAGAAGAAGAAAGCGATGAAATGGAAATAGAAGAAGAAGAAGGAGAAACATCCCTAGAAAGTATTGAATATCCCTCCAATCCTACCGACAAAACTCTTCTCAAAAAGCAAAAGATTATTGTTGAGAATCAACGAGTTCTTAAAAGATCCGTTAGTAAGAAGTTGGACAAAATATCATCCAAGATGAACACGTTTTTCTCCAAAGTCAGCAATGGATTATCTTCATCTTCATCATCCTCTAACTAGTTCCATATTTTGATATCATGTCGAATTAGTTTAAGTTTGTTTTTGAGTGTTTATGTAGTTGTTTATGATTAATCATTGTATTATCCTATTATGCAATGAAATTGATTTCCTTTTCTGTTATCTAGCTTATCTTATCTCATGAATAAATGTTAGTATATTATATAAATATATATATATACACAATTATTCACAAAATCAAAAGGTCATCAAAATTCACTGGACCATGTCGACATCCCTCCTTTGACCATGTCGATATGTACTGGTCAGAAATGACATTTCATTTCAAATTTGAAATTTGAATAACTACCCTATGTCTATTCATTTCAAACGAATTCCTACACCTATAAATACCTATTTCTTCCAGAATTTTTCACTCAAAATTATTTTCTATCTTCTTTATCTCTTATTTTTCACAAATTCAAAAATGGCAAATCATATTCACAATTTAACCGAGAATCTTGAAGAGACTCTTAATTCGTTCAAGAACATTCTCTCGTTCATTTTTCGTAATCAACGACACTTAGAGTTGAGTTAAATGCAGATGATCAAGGAGCAAGAAAGGCATTTCGATGCAATTCGATGGATGATTTCTTCTCTGCACAAGGATGATAACGAAGCACATCCTCCTGTCTCTCTCACAAATGACAATGAAAATTGGGATGCCATCAAAGCAGACCCAATTTTCGGAGAAGAAGGATGGGTGGAAGTTCCTCGTAACGTTTAATTTGTTTGCTTTACTTACTTTGTTTGAATTGATTGTTTTGATTGAAATTGGTTGTTTTGATTGATTTATACTTGGTGTGGTTTGATGATTGTATAAATATACATTGATATATTTATCGTTGATTGAATATCATGTCTATAAGAATAGTTATTTCTTAGTATACTCTATTATATAGTTTATTAATGCAGGTACTTGAGTACAAGAATGAGGGGGAGTTATATAGTTTAGAGTTTGTTTGTTTTTGTTGATGACAAAGGGGGAGAAATATAAAATAGGAGAGTTAGGCATAGGTTAAGGGGGAGTTATTAGATTTAGGGGGAGTTATTAGGATAGAAGTAATATTTTATAAACAAAGGTTGTCATCATCAAAAAGGGGGAGATTGTTAGTTCTTGAGATGATGGTTTTGATGACAACAACCTTAGAATAAGATTATAAAATATAAATACTAACATTATAGTTTAGATATATATGTATATGCAGGATTTAACTATGCAGTTACCAAGAATGAAGACTGTACAGTATAGAGATTCAAGATATCAAGATTGAAGACTCTTGAGTATAAAAAATATCAAGATTATCAAGAGTTCAAGATTTCAAGATAAGTATTGAGTCTAGAATCATGTTAAAACTTCATAATAGCACTGAAATCTTCACTCCATTTTTCTTTTGGGATGGAACCCATTTCTACCTTTTTAGTGGCTTACAAACCCACGACAAGTAGCTTACAAACCTACGACAAGTGGCTTACAAATCCACGAACATCCTGGTTTTGTACAAGTTCTCGAGTCCTGACATGATGAGATATTCTGCAGGAAGAAGCTTGCAAAATTACTTCAAAATGATTTTCAAAACTACTTCAGAATGATTTCCAAAACTGTTTTCAAAATGTTTTAGCCTTAAAAATTATCTTTCCAAATGATTTTCAGAAAAATTTTAGCCTGAAAATATTCTTTGTTTCTGTTTTTAATAAACTCTTGTTTTAAACTTCGTTTGTTTTAAACTATCTTTATACTTGGATTTAAATATAAAATTATATATATATTATTCTCTATATTTATCTATGTATTTTATCTATAGTCAAGTATATTTATAAAGTTTAAAATAGTTTTAATATAAGATAATGGTTATTTTCAAAGAAAAACAAAACATCAAGATTTCCTTTGGGATGTCGACATGCCCTAGTACCCCATGTCGACATAGTGTCAGTTAGATTCAAAAATTTGAATTTCAAAAGAAGTGTCTATTCGCCATAACCTTTCATGAATGGACATGACTGTTGTTCTTCTATAAATAGGGGTTGGTTTCAACGAATTTGACATCAGATTTTCTGGTTTTTCACTTCTCTTCTTCTTCCACATTTTCTTATTCAAACTCCTATCATTACTCTGCCGAAATCAACATTGAATCTAACTAGATTATCTTCGGTTTTATTCTCTATCACTATCTCTACAAAGTCTAATTGCTATTCAGAGTTATAGGCTTTTTTGTAATCTATCTAGCAAGAAATGGTGTGATTGTAGCCTTGGAAATCAATCAAGCGAGAAAAGGTGTGATTGTAGCCTTGGAAATCAATTGGGTGAACTTGTTGCCCCGGAAATCAAGTATCTCTACCCAGAGGATTGTTATTCTAGAGGTGTACCCCGTAGACTTGAAACCGAGGGTTGTAATTGTTGAATTGCTTTTGAAAGGAAATCCGTACTTGATTGTGTGGGACTGGATGTAGGGTAACTCAGAACCAGTATAAAATCCGGTGTGTACTTTCCTTTACTGCATTTACTTTATTTCTGCATCTGTGTTTGTTTCTGCGTCTGAATATTGCATACATTTGTGTACAAATCAACAATAACTCAAAAAGATTTAGTAATTTCTTATAAACATTATTCACCCCCTCTAGTGTTATTCCTAGCCTTAAGATCCGTAATCAGCATTCCTCACATTTGGTATCAGAGCAAGGTTTTCAAAAGTTTCATAATCTGATTTTTGAAAAGTTTTCAAAATGGCTACCAACACTAGTACTGTTATTAACACTAGTATTCCTGTCACTAGTTCATTTGTAGAAGGTCAGTCTACTGCCAGACCACTACTTTTTAATGGCAGTAACTATGCATATTGGGCATGTAGGATAAAAATATATTTACAATCTGTAGGATTAGATACTTGGAATATCACACAAACTGAATATTCTGAACCCACAACTAATTTTGCACAGTGGACCACTGAGCAAAAGACTGTTGCACAAAATATTCTAAAGCAATGAATATTCTGTTTTGTTCACTTGAAAGAAATGAATTTAATAGAGTGTCAGTTTGTAAGTCTGCATATGAAATCTGGAAAACTTTGCAAGTGACTCACGAAGGAACAAGCAAAGTTAAACAGACTAAAATTTTCATGCTCACAAATCAGTTTCAGTTATTTAAAATGAATACTAATGAGTCTATTTCAGATATGTATAGTCGATTTCAAGATATTGTGCATTCTTTAATATCCTTGGGAAATGAATTTTCGGAAGAAGATCAAGTCAGAAAAATTTTAAATTCTCTCACTCCAGAATGGGATTAAAAGACACTTGCAATTGAAGAGGCAAATGACATCAGTATTTAAAGATAGAAGAATTGATTGGAAATCTAATGTCGTTTGAAGTCCAAATGACCGAGAGAAAAGAAAGTAAAGCATCTGAAAAGAAATCAATGGCATTCAATGCATTAACCGACGGATCAGACTCAAACAGTGATAATGATGAAGAGATAACATTTATGACTAGGAATTTTCGGAAATTCCTGAAATACAGAAAGATGAATAATCTCAAGAGAAACAACTATAAGAATTCTGGAAATCAGAATGCAGTGCCAAACAATGTCAAATGTTTCAACTGTGATGAACCAGGCCATATCAAAAGAGACTGTCCGTATCCAGAAAGGCAGAATCCTCCTATAAACAATGATTCAGTAAAAAAATGAAAGCGTGCATTTACTGCTACTCTAGATGACTCAGATTCGTCCTCAAGCGATGATGATCAGAAGACAGATAACTCAAATTTGTGTTTCACGACAGTTCACGACTTCAACAAATTCAAGGAACCGGACTCAGAAAAAGGTACACATTTACAATACAATTGATTGAAATTGCTTGCTTAGAATTAGATGACTGATTGCTTGATTGATTGATTTTGAATTGGTGTGTTGATTGAATTTTAAATTTATTTTTTATTATTATAATTTTATTATTATTTCATTATTATTTTTATTATTTTTAATATATAATAATATTTTCTGAAATATACTATAATTCTAATAATATTCCAGATATATATATAGACATTAAAATAATAAGTATATATATATATTAGAATACTTAGGAAAAATAAATCATAGAAATTCACAGGCACATGTCGACATGGACCCTACCATGATGTCGACATGGTTACAAATTTTGAAATTCAAAATTTGAATTCAAATGCTTGAATTTCCCTTCACCTTTTCACTTCATTCAATACTCTGAAAAGGCATCTTTTGACCAGAGAACATTTCTCTCAAAAATCTATTTATTCACCATCTTTTATCACTACTTTTCACTTCCATTTTCAAATTCAAACTCTCTCTTCAAAACTCCAAGCTCTCTATTCTCTACTTTAATGGCTTCTTCAAGCAACCCCTCCACCATGAGACTCTCCAGAAACTTGAAAGAGCAACTCCTCAATAATCCGGAGGCATTAAAAGCATACATCAATTATGCTAATTATGGAAAATTCCATCCTGGAAAGTTTGCTATTTTTCAAGATTTTGCTTCTTATGAAATTGATACTCTTTTTGCAAACAATCAAATTTTTAGCCTTGTTGATTCTTCTCAAAATGATTTTGTTTGTTACCCAAATCTTGTTAAAATTTTCTATGCAAATCTCAATCGATAATTATATGAAGGAAATGATAATAAAATTTGGAGTAGTGTCAAAGGCACTAGAATTGTTTTGAATTGTGATCTTTTGGGTACCATTCTCAATTGCAAAAGCACGAAAATGTTTCTTTCTATTTTTCAAATCGATGAACATGATCGTGAGACATTTCGTCATATTTTTGAAGGAGATGAAAACTTTGAATCTAAAAATCGAAACTTTCGTCCTAAAGCAAGAATTGTCAATCTTCTTTTACAACAAACTTTGACCCCAAGATTAGGAAATTTTAACAATCCTACTTCAAAAGTGTGCAACGCACTTTTTGCTATTTTCGGAAATTAAGATATCAATTGGGCACAAGTTATTTTGGATGAACTTCGTCCTAAAAATTTTGAAATGGGAGAAAACACTTTATATCATGGAATTTACCTTACTCGGATTTTCAACTATTTTGGAGTAAATTTCAAAGGAGAAGAATTTATTTCAAGAAAAGTTTTTAATATCTCAAACATTTCTCTCATGAAAATCCCATATGTTTTTCAACCTTATGAAACTCTTGCCGAAAAAGAAGAGCATTTGGCTCATGAAGAAATGGAAGAGGAAGAAGAAGAAGAAAGGGATGAAATGGAAATAGAAGAAGAAGAAGAAGGAGAAACATCCTTAGAAAGTATTGAATATCTCTCCAATCCTACCAATAAAACTCTTCTCAAAAACCAAAAGATTATTGTTGAGAATCAACGGGTTCTTAAAAGATCCGTTAGTAAGAAGTTGGACAAAATATCATCCAAGATGAACAAGTTTTTCTCCAAAGTCAGCAAGAAACTTGGATTATCTTCATCTTCATCATCCTCTAACAAGTTCCATATTTTCATATCATGTCGAATTAGTTTAAGTTTGTTTTTGAGTGTTTATGTAGTTGTTTATGATTAATGATTGTATTATCCTATTATGCAATGAAATTGATTTCCTTTTCTGTTATCTAGCTTATCTTATCTCATGAATAAATGTTAGTATATTATATTAATATATATATATATATATATACACACACACAATTATTCACAAAATCAAATGGTCATCAAAATTCACTGGACCATGTCGACATCCCCACTTTGACCATGTCGACATGTACTGGTCAGAAATGACATTTCATTTCAAATTTGAAATTTGAATAACTACCCTATGTCTATTCATTTTAAACGAATTCCTACACCTATAAATACCTATTTCTTCCAGAATTTTTCACTCAAAATTATTTTCTATCTTCTTTATCTCTTATTTTTCACAAATTCAAAAATGGCAAATCATATTCACAATTTAACCGAGAATCTTGAAGAGACTCTTAATTCGTTCAAGAACATTCTCTCGTTCATTCTTCGTAATCAACGACACTTAGAGTTGAGTCAAATGCAGATGATCAAGGAGCAAGAAAGGCATTTCGATGCAATTCGATGGATTATTTCTTCTCTGCACAAGGATGATAACGAAGCACATCCTCCTGTCACTCTCACGAATGATAATGAAAATTGGGATGCCATCAAAGCAGACCCTATTTTTGGAGAAGAAGGATGGGTGGAAGTTCCTCGTAACGTTTAATTTGTTTGCTTTACTTAATTACTTTGTTTGAATTGAATGCTTTAATTGAAATTGGTTGTTTTGATTGATTTGATTTATACTTGGTGTGGTTTGATGATTGTATAAATATACATTGATATATTTATCGTTGATTGAATATCATGTCTATAAGAATAGTTATTTCTTAGTATACTCTATTATATAGTTTATTAATGCAGGTACTTGAGTACAAGAATGAGGGGGAGTTATATAGTTTAGAGTTTGTTTGTTTTTGTTAATGACAAAGGGGAGAAATTTTAAATAAGAGAGTTAGGCATAGATTAAGGGGGAGTTATTAGATTTAGGGGGAATTATTAGGATAGAAGTAATATTTTATAAACAAAGGTTTTCATCATCAAAAAGGGGGAGATTGTTAGTCCTTGAGATGATGGTTTTGATGACAACAACCTTAGAATAAGATTATAAAATATAAATACTAACATTATAGTTTAGATATATATGTATATGCAGGATTTAACTATGCAGGTACCAAGAATGAAGACTGTATAGTATAGAGATTCAAGCTATCAAGATTGAAGACTCATGAGTATCAAGAATATCAAGATTATCAAGAGTTCAAGATTTCAAGATAAGTATTGAGTCTAGAATCATGTTAAAACTTCATGATAGCACTGAAATCTTCACTCCATTTTTCTTTTGGGATGGAACCCATTTCTACCTTTTTAGTGGCTTACAAACCCACGACAAGTAGCTTACAAACCTACGACAAGTGGCTCACAAACCCACGAACATCCTGGTTTTGTACAAGTTCTCGAGTCCTGACATGATGAGATATTCTGTTGGAAGAAGCTTGCAAAACTACTTCAAAATGATTTTCAAAACTACTTTAGAATGATTTTCAAAACAGTTTTCAAATGTTTTAGCCTTAAAAATTATCTTTCCAAATAATTTTCAAAAAGATGTTTTAGCCTGAAAATATTCTTTGTTTTTGTTTTTAATAAACTCTTGTTTTAAACTTCGTTTGTTTTAAACTTCGTTTGTTTTAAACTATCTTTATACTTGGATTAAATATAAAATTATAGTAAAATTATATATATATTATTCTCTATATTTATCTATGTATTTTATCTATAGTCAAGTATATTTATAAAGTTTAAAATAGTTTTAATATAAGATAAAGGTTATTTTCAAAGAAAAACAAAACATCAAGATTTCCTTTGGGATGTCGACATGCCCTAGTACCCCATGTCGATATAGTGTCAGTTAGATTCAAAAATTTGAATTTCAAAAGAAGTGTCTATTCGCCATAACCTTTCATGAATGGACATGACTGTTGTTCTTCTATAAATAGGGGTTGGTTTCAACGAATTTGACATCAGATTTTTTGGTTTTTCATTTCTCTTCTTCTTCCACATTTTCTTATTCAAAATCCTATCGTTACTCTGCCGAAATCAACATTGAATCTAACTAGATTATCTCTGGTTTGATTCTCTATCACTATCTCAACAAGATCTAAGTGCTATTCAGAGTTATAGGCTTCTTTGTAATCTATCTAGCGAGAAAAGGTGTGATTGTGGCCTTGGAAATCAATCAAGCGAGAAAAGGTATGATTGTAGCCTTGGAAATCAATTGGGTGAACTTGTTGCCCTGGAAATCAAGTATCTCTACCGAGAGGAATTTATTCTGGAAGTGTACCCCGTAGCCTTGAAACCGAGGGTTGTAATTGTTGAATTGATTTTGTAAGGAAATCCGTACTTGATTGTGCGGGACTGGATGTAGGGTAACTCCGAACCAGTATAAAATTCGGTGTGTTCTTTCCTTTACTGCATTTACTTTATTTCTGCATCTGTGTTTGTTTCTGCGTCTGAATATTGCATACATGTGTGTACAAATCAACAATAACTCAAAAAGATTTAGTAATTTCTTATAAACACTATTCACCCCCTCTAGTGTTATTCCTAGCCTTAAGATCCGTAATCAGCATTCCTCACATTTGGTATCAGAGCAAGGTTTTCAAAAGTTTCATAATCTAATTTTTGAAAAGTTTTCAAAATGGCTACCAACACTGGTATTGTTATTAACACTAGTATTCCTGTCACTAGTTCATTTGTAGAAGGTCAGTCTACTGCCAGACCACCACTTTTTAATGGCAGTAACTATGCATATTGGGCATGAATGATGAAAATATATTTACAATCTGTAGGATTAGATACTTGGAATATCACACAAACTAAATATTCTGAACCCACAACTAATTTTGCACAGTGGACCACTGAGCAAAAGACTATTGCACAAAATAATTCTAAAGCAATGAATATTCTGTTTTGTTCACTTGAAAGAAATGAATTTAATAAAGTGTTAGTTTGTAAGTCTGCATATGAAATCTGGAAAACTTTGCAAGTGACTCACGAAGGAACAAGCAAAGTTAAACAGACTAAAATTTCCATGCTCACAAATCAGTTTCAGTTATTTAAAATGAATACTAATGAGTCTATTTCAGATATGTATAGTCGATTTTAAGATATTGTGCATTCTTTAATATCCTTGGGAAAGGAATTTTCGGAAGAAGATCAAGTCAGAATTTTTTTAAATTCTCTCACTCCAGAATGGGATCAAAAGACACTTGCAATTGAAGAGGCAAATGGCATCAGTACTTTAAAGATAGAAGAATTGATTGGAAATCTAATGTCATTTGAAGTCCAAATGATCGGGAGAAAAGAAAGCAAAGCATCTGAAAAGAAATCAATGGCATTCAATGCATTAACCGACGAATCAGACTCAAACAGTGATAATGATGAAGAGATAGCATTTATGACCAGGAATTTTCGGAAATTCCTGAAATACAGAAAGATGAATAATCTCAAGAGAAACAACTATAAGAATTCTGGAAATCAGAATGCAGTGCCAAACAATGTCAAATGTTTCAACTGTGATGAACCAGGCCATATCAAAAGAGACTGTCCGTATCCAGAAAGGCAGAATCCTCCTATAAACAATGATTCAGTAAAAAAACGAAAGCGTGCATTTACTGCTACTCTAGATGACTCCGAACCAGTATAAAATCCGGTGTGTTCTTTCCTTTACTACGTTTACTTTATTTCTGCATCTGTGTTTGTTTCTGTGTCTGAATATTGCATACATTTGTGTACAAATCAACAATAACTCAAAAAGATTTAGTAATTTCTTATAAACACTATTCGCCCCTCCTCTAGTGTTATTCCTAGCCTTAAGATCCGTAATCAGCATTCCTCACATAGTAGAAATGAAACTTTTTCTTTTTGAGCTTCTTGTGTATTTGTTTAAGTGTTTCGATGTCTGAAATGCACTTGTAAAGTTTCTGCTCTCGAGTCAAGTTCGTTTTTTGTTCGCCAAGTTCGGAAACTGTGGACATGGTTCACGACCGGGAGGCGAGTTGAATTTTGGTGTCGCACCGTTTCAGTCAATGGTCGATGCTTTAAGTCCTGCCCCCCAGTTTTTAGGGTGAGTAGTCGAATATTAGTCAGTGGTCGCTTCTCGCTTACATCATGTTGAGTCCAGTGCCACTGAACGGGTGTTTGAGTCAAGCAGAGACTGAGCGGTTTTTCCATGTTTATCTGATTGTCGATGATCATATCCGCACTCCGGGGATTCTCATTTGTTTACTGGCGGTTGGTCACGTCGGCTTAAGTTTTAATCATATGTCCGCGATCTGGGGACTTGGAATCAACATTTATACTTCGACTCGCACTCTGGGAGTTTGGAGTTGATATTTATACTCCAATTCGCGCTTTGGGAATTCGGAGTCGATGCTTATACTCCGCTTCACGCTCTGGGAACTCGGAGCTGGTGTTTATACTCCGTTTCGTACTCTGGGAATTCAAAGTTGATGTTTATACTCTAATTCACGCTCTGGGAATTTGGAGTTGATGTTTATACTCGGACTCGCGCTCCGGGAGTTCGGAGTTGATGAGAAGATGGTCAGTCACATCTGCTGTATGTTTCTTGGATTTCATTCGCACTCTGGGAACGAAAGGTGTATCAGGATTGTGGACGGTCGGATCACATCCACCCTGAGTTAACAAGTGAGGTCGTTAGATGGACGGGTCCATCCTCCTTAAACTTGGTGCGGATACGGACGAAGTCGTTGGGCGGACGAATCCACCCTTTTCGTAGACGTATTTTTATACTCATGTTCGCACTCTGGGAATCTAGAGCTGATGTTTATACTCCGACTCGCGCTCTAGGAGTTCGGAGTTGATGTTTATACTCCAACTAGCGCTCTGGGAATTTGGAGTTGATGTTTATACTCCGACTCACACTCTAGGAGTTCGGAGTTGATGTTTATACTCCGTTTCGCACTTTGGGAATCCGGGGTTAATGTTTATACTCCGACTCGCACTTTGGGAGTTCAGAGTTGAATGAAGGATTGTCGTGTATCAATCCTTTCTTGACTTTGTTGTGATGGCTAGTCCCCGAGCTCGGGTTTCACTTAGCGAGTGACCGCTTGCATCGTAGTCACTCTCTATTTGAATAAATTCCACCGTATGGTGAAACTTAGCTCTCCGTGCGTAGTGATGATCATATGAAGCATTTCAAGTAATTCACAGCTCTGGCTCGAAGAGATTGCATTTTATTGCTGAAATAAGAAAATATGGCAAAGTCAGTTGCCTTATTACAAATTCTAATTTCGAAATGCAGAAACAAATTGCAAAACGGAAAGTAAATTAAATGGATAAACATAGCCTGTTATGTGTAGTAGCGACGAAGACTCTCGCTGTTCCAGGCTCTTGGCAGAGTAAGACCGTCAACGGTCGATAATTTGAATGTGCCATCTCCGAGCCTTCGTTCAATAACATACGGTCCTTCCCATGTCGGTTTTATATGCGAAGGAACCAGATAAATTCTTTTTAGGAGGAGATCACCTAGTTCAAAGGTTCGCGGGCGGACCTTGGTGTTGTAACATCAGGCGACTTGACTTCGATGCGCAGCTACCCTCAAATCAGCCTTTTCACGCTTCTCATCTAGTAGATCGAGAGATTCAGCAAGTAATATAGCATTAGTTTTCGGGTCATAGTACGTCACACGATGAGAGGGTACTTCTAGCTCGACCGGAATAACGGCTTCTGAACCATAAGAAAGAGAGAACGGAGTGTGACCGGTTGCGGTTTTGGGGTTGTTCGGTAAGCCCATAAAGCCATAGGAAGTTCATCGACCCACTTGCCCCCGATCTTTTCCAGTCGTTTTTTCAGAATGGATTTTATAACTTTATTAACTGCTTCGACCTGTCCGTTTTCCTAAGGGTGTGCAACTGCAGAGAATTTCTTTTGGATGTGAAATTGTTTGCATAAATCTTTAAATTCAGCACTGTCGAATTGGGTTCCGTTGTCCGTAATAATGGTGTGTGGGAGTCCGAATCGACAGATGATGTTACGGACTACAAAGTTGATTACTTTCTTCGTCGTTATGGTAGCAAGAGCTTCAGCTTCAGCCCACTTTGTAAAGTAATCAACTGCGACGATGGCGTATTTCGCACCACCTTTTGCCAGAGGTAAAGCCCCAATGATGTCGATGCCCCACATTGCAAATGGCCATGGGCTGACCATTTGTGTTATCTCGGTAGGCGGGGCTCTAGGAATTCGAGCATATTTCTGGCACCTATCACATTTCTTTGCATAATCCGACGCATCGCGATTCACGGTCGGCCAGTAATATCCGTACCGAAGCATTTTTTTAGCAAGTGCTTGTCCCCCGGTGTGATCACCACATTCTCCCTCGTGCACATCATGTAACACTCGTATGATTTCATCGTGGGCGATACACCGGAGTAAAGGAACAGAGTACCCTGTTTTATACATGACCCCATTCTGAATGGTGAATTGTGAGGCCTTTCGAAGAACTTGTCTCTTTTCATTCCTACGCTCTGGCAGGTTTTCGTGCTCAATGTAATTCCTGAGTGTATTCATCCATGAATCTCTTTCGAGGACGGTTTCGCATACTCGGTCTATTTCTGCCCGGTCAATGCTTGGAGAGGGTAGCATCTCTACGGGAACGAGTCCCATTTGCTGAGCTTCACCTGTGATGGCTATCTTTGCCAATGAATCGGCCTTTTGGTTGCGTTCTCGAGGTATACAATATATGGCGTAATAATCAAACTGATTCAGTACTTCCTGAACTCGAGCTAAGTAAGCAGCCAGCCTTCGATCTCTTGCTTGATACTCTCCCCGTACCTAACACACAACTAATTGCGAGTCACAATAAATTTCCACAGCGATAATTCTCAAATCTCTAGCAAGTTTCAAGCCAGCTAAGAGGGCTTCATATTCAGCTTCATTATTAGTCGCATGAAAATCGAACTTCAAAGCATAGCATATGGATCGGCCTTCGGGAGTTTCAAGTACGACACCAGCGCCCGAACACCGGTCGTTTGATGCACCGTCGGTATAAAGCTTCCAGACGTATTCGGGGGATTCACTGGTTTCGGGCAAGTCCTCTAGAACGGTAAATTCAGCTATGAAATCGGCTAGGACTTGTCCTTGGATCGCTCGTCTTGGAGTGTAAGTAATAACAAACTGGCTCAGTTTGATGTTCCACTTAAGTAACCTACCAGACGTCTCAGGCCGCGAAAGGACCTATCGTAACGGCTGGTCGGTGTAAAAAATAATGGGATGCGCCTGGAAATATGGTCGGAGCTTCCTCGACGCAATAACAAGGCAATAAGCCAACTCCTCTAGCTTTGGATAATTTCTTTCAGCTCCAGTCAATCGTTTGCTGACGTAGTATACCGGCTTCTATATTTTGTCTTCTTCTTGAATTAAGGCAGCGCTGATAGCACACTCCGATATCGCCAAATATATGAACAACTTCTCATGATCGATAGGCTTTGACAGGATAGGTGGTGTGGATAGATGCTGAACCAGCACTTGGAAAGTGCCCTCGCACTCCGTGGTCCATTCAAAGTTGCGTTTTCCTTTTCGGATTAGATCGAAGAAGGGAATGCATTTGTCAGTGGACTTTGAAATGAACCTGCTCAATGCTGGTACTTTCCCATTGAGACTGTGGACTTGCTTTATAGTCTTAGGAGTTTCAAGTTTTCTGATTGCCCAAATCTTTTCAGGATTAGCTTCGATTCCCCGAGCGTTAACGATGTACCCAAGGAACTTTCCGGATGCAACTCCAAAGTGACATTTCAGTGGGTTAAGCTTCATTTTTTTATTCTCGAAGTATGTTGAACATAGTTTCCAGGTCTTTAACATGGTCGGTGGAAAGTCGTGACTTCACAAGCATGTCGTCTACATATACCTCCATAGTTTTCCCGATTTGATTGGCAAACATCTGATTGACCAATCGTTGATAAGTAGCCCTGGCATTCTTGAGTCCGAATGGCATAAATTTGTAGCAATAAAGTCCCAGATTGGTTACGAAGCTGGTATGTTCTTGATCGGGTAAATGCATCGGTATCTGATTGTAGCTAGAATACGCGTCCATGAAAGATAGAAGCTCGTGCCCAGCTGTTGAATCTACTAGCTGGTCAATTCTGGGAAGTGGGAAACTGCCTTTGGGACACGCTTTATTCAGATCGGAGTAATCGACGCATGTTCTCCATTTTCCGTTCGGTTTTCGGACGAGTACGGGATTCGAAACCCATTCGGGGTATAGCGCATCTCGAATGAACCCATTCGCGTCAAGCTTTTCTACTTCTTCTTTAAGGACGGCAAATCTCTCTGGATCCATACCACGCCTTTTCTGCTTGACCGGGACATGCCGCGGGTCAATGTTCAGAGTGTGGCTCGCGATGTCGGCAAGATCCCACACATATCAGAATGTGTCCAGGCAAATACGTCAAGATTTTCTCACAGAAAACCAATCCCTCTTGAGTTTGTTGGCTTAGCTGAGATCCAATCTTTATCATTTTCGAATCATTGTCATCATCAATTGGGACATCAATCGTCAGTTCGGCCGGGGAGGCTTGACTCTCTTTAGATTTTCCTTCGTCTTCAGTTTCTCTTGGGTCAAGATCCTTGAGGAATTGGCTGGGGTGCCTGGGCCTAGGCCCGGGCGTTAATTGTCAATTATCGGCAAAGCGGACGCAGAGAGATTCCTCTACGCCCTTTCCTTTCTCCTTCCGTTGCGCCTTCCGCAACTCAGCAACATAACAGGCTCTTCCAGCATCTTGATCTCCCTGAAATATTCCCACTCCATGATCAGTGGGTAATTTTAAGGTCAAACACCACGGGGCAATGGCTGCCCTGAATTCAGCGAGGGCCTGTCAGCCCAGGAAAGCATTATAAGGGGAGTCTATGTCCAAAATAATGAACTGCAACATCCGTACTCTCCGACGTTCTCCAACTCCTAACTCTACTGGTAATTCCACCATTCCAGTGGGTATAGTAGCACTTCCGTTGAAACCATGGATTTGGGATTGACAAGGTTTCAAGTCTGTGGCTTCCATTCTCATTTGATCATAGGCTCGCTTAAACAAAATATTCACAGAGCTTCCGCCATCAATTAAGATCCTCTTCATCCAAGCGGGACTTACTTGAGGTGAGATGGCCAGTGGATCGATAGTGGGGGCTTCGACTTTATCAGCGTCTCTGTTCCTGAACACGATGTCATCTGTCATCGTCTTCTATTGCTTGGCCGGAGCTCCTTCATCAAAACTACTATAACACTCGAAGTTCGCGTGCCTGATAGAGCTGGCATATGACTCCATTTCCTTCCAGCTTCGATTTGCTGGGTGAGGACCACCACTTATTGTATTGATAACCAACCTTCCGCCTGTACGAGCGGGTTCCTCCTGTCTTTCCTGATTCGGCACACGATTCTGATTCGATGGGCCCGCACCACCAGACTGCGACGCCCGCACATACTGATCCAACTTCCGTTCACGTATCAGTTTTTCAATGAGGTCCTGTAAGTGACGACACTCATTGGTGTTGTGGCCATAACTCTCATGGAATCTACAAAATTTTCCTGTTTGGATTTGTCTTTCCGTTGGTGGCTTTGGGGCAGGTTTATTGTATTGCATGGTATTGCAGGTCTGCAAATACACATTTTCCAACGATGTGTTCAATGGAGTGTAATTATCGTACATGGAAGCTCTACGCCACGGACCACGATTCTGATCGCGTTTTTTGCTTTGATTTCCATTGTCCCTCTTCTGATTCTGTTTATTTTGTATGTTCAATTGAACTTTTCCAGAACTATCTCCAGATTGTCTAACAGCGATGTTACTTCGGATTCCTTCGATGTTGGGCCCTACGTCATCTTGCTACCTAGACTGTTTCGCATCCTCCCTTCTCAAGAATTGGGCTGCCTTGGAATAGAAACGGTCCAATGACGCATGTGGTTTTCCATCTAACCAATTTCTAAACTCAGAATCAGCATCAATCCCCTTAGTCAATGCCATCAGGATAGAGTTATCATTGGGATTGCTTATTTCTGCACACGCAGCAATGAATCGCTCCAAGTAACGTCTAAGTGTTTCTCCGGGAGCTTGTGTCACACTAGATAGAGTGTTAACGTCTTTAGGCCTCGCTATGTGCATACGGAATTGTTCAACAAACTTGGTGGCCATCTGATCAAAATTAAAAATGGATCGTGGTGGCAAACGAGTAAACCACATGGTTGCAATGCCCCCCCAGGGAAATGGGGAAACTATGGCACTTTACTGCATCATCGGCTCTCACAGCATTCATCAGCCATTCGTACTTCAGGAAGTGTTGATTGGAATCAGAACTTCCTACGTAGACTGGCAAAGTTGGCATCCTGAAGCGCCGAGGTGGTTCAGCATATAATATGTCATCGGTGAAAGGGGTATGACTTCGGGAGATTCCCCAATCGTCGTTACTGAGACCCTGAATTTCACGGATCATTTGACGAATCATCGTTGGTATATCCGGCATTCGGATACTTGGAGCATGTTGTGCCAAGGTGTGGTCGGGTTCCACAGCGCGAGTCTGGACCGGACGCAGTCGACGGTCCGTGCCTCGCCTCCTTGGTTCAACATTTTCTGGGACATAAGGCCCTGGAGTCTGCTCTCGTTGTTTACGTTGAGGATCAGCTTGGTTTCTAGCATCAACCCCTTGTTCGGTAGTGGTGGTAGTAGGAATGTTGCCTGTGACATGATATGGAGTAGCACCTCCTTGGGACGAAGGTCCGGTATGATGACCAGCAGATGGCCCAGTTCTGGGTTGTCCAAAATTCGAAGTAGGTTGGTGCCCTGTGGCCTGGGTGTAGCTTACATCCAATCGGGGGCACGTGGATCGGTGATGATCGCCAGATGAGGCTGAACTCTCTATGGAAGAATAAGAGCTTTGGTCTCTTTTGGACCTTCTACGCCTTTGGTGATTTAACTGGTTGGTCAACTCTGTGTTGGCGCGCAGTTGTTCAGTTAGCTGTTGGTGACTTTGGATCAATTCTTGAAGCAGCATCTGAAACTCTTGTTTGGTAACCGGGCCAGTTGGATCTGAAGGTCCGGCGGCATCTTGGTTGGATGGAGGCAATTGTGCGGGATTCTGCCTATCCCGTCCTCCCTGATCAGCAGTTGTAGAGGTAGTCTGTGTACTTACCATGGTGAATTGATGAAAGTCCTTTCCTAGATTTGATGCAAATTTGAATAGAATGGAAGGGCTTTAAAGTTCTAGATCTGGATCTTCTTCTTAGATTTATGCAATCCGATATTGATAGGAGATCCAAAGAGCAGGAGAAAAATTGGGTTTTCTCGGTGAAAGCACCAAAGTGTTTGTACCAAAATTGGGCACAACACTCTTCGGAAGTTTTTGAAGAGGTAAAGTGAAGAAATTAAATGGAAAAAGAGGATTATCTAACAAAAACTCCCAATTTCAGAAATGAGAATAATTAAAATGCACAGAGACACAAGAATTTAGAGTGGCTCGGCGCATCGCCTACGTCCACTATGAAGTTGATAGCTTTATTGATCTTTCTTTGAAGATTACAAGTGAATTCAATGAATTACAGTAGATAATTATGATTTGCAGCAGTGAATTTCGTAGTTGGCAGCAGCGATGGAGTTCAGATCTGGATCCGGCGGAGTCTGGGTGTTGGAGAATTCAAAGAAGAAGAAGCCCCTTTTCTATATGCCCTGGGGCTCTATTTATAGGTGTAGAAGGCTGGTATTTCACTCAGATCTCGGGAGACCCTCTCTGGCACATGACCAGGCCCGCGCGCGCAAGCCCGTGGAGTTTCGGTCCGATCCGTGATCGATACGAACAGATTTCGTATCGATCAAGATTTTATCCAATGGAGTCGAAATTTGGCGTGGACATTCTTTAGCATGCACGTAGTCTTCTGTGAAAATTTCATAGCATTTGGACTTGTAGATTAGGAGATATGATCGATAGGAATTGGGATCTCCGGTTGGCTATTTCGTTCAACTCCCTCATTTCGACTCGCTCTTATTCGACTCGGTGTTGTTCGAATCGCTATTCGACTCGGTCTTCTTCGAATCGCTGTTCGACTCGATGATGTGGCGTTTGAATCTCTGGATCACTCCGCCTTTGATGCCGTTTTGATCGAGTTGTTCTTGGACCTTGCCTCGTTCGTATCGATGGAACTCAACTTCGGTCGATTGATTTGAGTATGGCAACACGATGGATTCGATCAGTGGATCCACGATGGATACGAAGTACCGAAGTTGATGGATTCGAACAGGGCTTTCCCAGTATGGATACGAACTGGACAAATGAGGGACACAGACCACCGTTGCTCGATGGATTCGAAGTAGGCATTAGACGATCGAGTCGAACTATTGTTTTCTGAAGGATGCGGAGCGAGTCGAACAGTGGTTCAGAGATGTATGCGAAGCGGAGCGAGTCGAACATTGGTTCAGAGATGGATGCGAAGCGGAGCGAGTCGAAGTAGGCACTCCTGATGGATTCGAACTGAGCGAGTCACACGCAAGGCTGTTTTTATTCAATTTTGCATTGGTCGTAACTTGAGCATACAAACTCGGATTGACTTGAGATTTGGGGCGTAGGCTCTCATAGCTTCGCTTGTCGTGTCAAACCAGTTTTAACTCGATCCGGACTCAGGCAAAATTCGTCGAACTCCATAGTGAGCCTGTGTATAACCGATCTCTAGGACGGACCGTCATTGGTTACTAGTCAGTTCCTTGGTGTTACGGCCTTGCCAAAAGGCGGGATAACACACTTTATAATCTTAAGTGTATATTCTTTTCCATAACTTATCTAATTCAGTTTTATTTAACTTCCCTTTAGTTAAATTTCTAATCATATATTTTATTACACCAACTCAAATTTATTTAACTTTACTTAAGTTAAATTTTAATGTCATATTATAAGTCCAAAACTCATTTTTCAATATTTAAATCCAATTCAATTTCATTTAGTTAACCATTCTTAAATTAAACTTCAATTCATATAATTCATTTTACTAATTCAATATATTTAACTTAACTTAAGATAAATTTTAACTTCATATCTTCAAATTAATTTTTCTTATATATACTAATTCCAATTATAAGTTCAAAACTTATTTTTCTTACAATTCAAACCATACTTGGATTTCAAATTCAAATTTTTTTATTACAACAAAACTTAAATTTTCAAATTACTATTGGTAGCAAATCCATCACACAGAAACTCAAAAATGATACTGATAATGCTGCAGTCATCACCCTTATTATTTTCCAGCAACGATAGTGAATTCAGTGCTTTATATTCTTTTAAAATCCATTTATTTATAAATCATATTTGTAAATTTATACTTATATAGTTTCACTTATTCACTTTACTCATATAAGATTATTCCAATTTGTTTTATTGTTGTTTAGATTATAATAATAACAACTTTTATTATTTAATCACAACAAATAACAAACGATAATAATCAAATATTACCATTCGCTAACAACCAAAAAACTTATATACTACTATATAAAATATAATCAAGGTAAAATTATTTCATTTACCCAATTTCGAAAACAATATTATGTCCAATCTCCATGTTCAAGTGTTTAGAGATCCCTATCGATAACGTTGGCCAGACGCAACGATTAGAATCCATAAGCCACTCAACAGCTCAATCAACACAATATAAAACATTTTTATATCACTAACAAATACGCACTCACATATATAATACGCTCAAACTCAATTTAGGGTGCTACTGACCCTATCTATATTGAGTACACATCAAAGCCTAGGAATATACTGAACCTAAGCTTTCATACCACCTGTGATGAACCGCACTCGGCACCCTTTGAATCCGACTTAGAGCGCACCGATTGCAGATGATCATGAGAAAGAAAAGAGAGGGTGAGAAGAAAGAGAAGAAAGAAGAAGAGAAGAGAAGAAAAGGAGAGAAGCAGAACCAAAACAATACAGAATCTCACATCATAGCGGAATAATATATAATATAAATCAATAATCTTTTCAAAGAGAAACTGTAATATACATAAATCAATATCAGAGTACACAATAAATAATCATCATCTTGGACAGTTATAATAACCTGTCCTCACAAATACTGATAATTTACAACAACAACAATGCAAAACAGCTGAAAAATAAACAAATACGTGTATACGGCATGAAGATCTACAGCTCGCCTGCTGATGCTCCAAAAGCACAAAATCCAAACCTCTAAATATACTTGGTCTGACCCAAGCATTGAAAGGGAAGAACGCCCAGATCAGTCTGGTAAACTAGCGTGAGAAAACACACTCAACTGAATTTATTAAATTACCAAAACTTTTCTTTTCAAAACAAAAGTATCTCGTAAGACACGCCCACACATAAACACGGACATGTTTTTACCTTACGATAACCAAAACACTTTATATCAAATCATTCTATATTATAATAGTGTCTATTGCACATAATATATTAATATATCTGAAATGGTTACCCATATAGCATTTCGGGGCTATTCATTACGTCGACAAACAAAACTGCAAGTTCGTAGTGGAGTTTGGATTCCATACAAAAGACTAGGTGAAGGGACTACCTTTTCGATCCAAATCTCGGTACACCTCTAGAGGGATGTACCTAAGGTCGAGATACTCGGTGCCTAAACCAACACAAGATCGGCCTACCCATCCCTGAATAGTACCGAATATGTCATCACTCTGGTCGTTATCGACCTATAATCCACGGCCACAAGCATACATCAATAATAATCAGATACACGACGTCATAGCGTGTAATGATATATCTAGAAGAGTGATGACATCTCCTAATGGGAGCGACCCACTTAGCCTTGCTACTTCTATCCCTATTTCAGTCAATTTTCGGGGAGTGAGGCCAAAAGAGGTATCGATTACCTTTCACCTGTCACATGTCAGATCATCTTTGAATGCCACATTGCCATTTCTATCGACTACTAATTGCCTTCCACAAAAATATAACCCTTGAGCTCGTACTTCTCAAGGAGGGTGTTAAGCTAAGATAAGTTGCCTTCTCCGCCACCATATGATGTACGTTTGTAAAAACCAATGTACGTAATCTTAGAAATGCAATGTAGACACTCGTCCATACAAGTTGTCTAGGAATAGGACAAACCAAAGGTATTCTCCTACCACATCCTATAGGATTAGTAGCGACAGCCCTTGCAATGGATATTTCATAACGAAGAGACTACTGGTACTAGATGTATATTGGGATTTTAACCCCAAACGATCAACAAGCAGTCCATCACTACGAAAATCCTAAATATCAATATCTTCGACCTACCTGCACAATCGTTGTATAAATGTTAGTTCGAAGTGGTTTTTAGATAAATCGGATCCCGGTCTCTTCACCAACAACGCAAAAGCGTTTCTCAACCTCATACAGAATTTAAGTCTCATAGACTTATCACGTCTCCAACATTCAACTTGCTATCCTTCGACCAAGGAGGAAGCTCGATAGATTGGAGTAATCACTCCGCACAACATGAATCAACATTCTCAACACAAACGATAATCAAGCCTACACAGTCAGTTACGTACTAAGTGTACGACTAATTAGTTTCTACATCAAGTCGAGAAACTAAAATGGCCAAATTTGATAGTTGGTTATTTAACTATCAAAGCAACAAACAAAATCTAGCACTTAAGTAATCACTGGGCCTGATTTTATTAATCGTTTATAAATCAAATCGCTTTCCAATTTTTCACTTGAAAATATCTTTAAAATGATAATACTCCAAACCATTTCAGTTATTGGATATTTGGAAAACATTTTCATAAACTTATTTTAATAATAAATAAATTTAAAATCATTTTATTTTCAAACCATTTAAACTCCATTTTAAAATACCACTTTCCAAAACATGCATTTTATTTAAAGGATTATTCACTGTCCAAAATCGTGAATATAATTCTCTTACCAAATTCATACTTCTACATATTTAATTTAAAGGATTATTCACTGTCCAAAATCGTGAATATAATTCCTTTATCAAATTCATTACATCTACACGTTTAATTTAAAGGATTATTCATTGTCCAAAATCGTGAATATAACTTCTTTAATAAACTTCCATATTTAGCTTATCAAATTAAATCGATTTCACATTTATAAAACAATGTTTACGAATTCTATTTATAATTTATAAACACTTCCATATATTAAATTCCTTTTTAATAAATTTTCCATTTCTATCTCATTTATAACTCAAGATCCAATTATAAGTTAATTTACTTATAAATCTCTTTTATTCGCAAATTCATTCTTTTTATAACTTCATAGATTTATAAATCTTATTTTCTTATAAGATTCAACTATAACTTCATTTTAACACTTAAAAGATTCGTTAATAACACCATTACTATTTCTTTATAAAATATCCATTTTATAAATCTTATATATAAACCATTTATAATAAGTTCAAAATCCCAATTTAACTTATTTTACAAAATAGTTATCTCTATATTTCAAAAATCATATTTGTGTATATTTCACATAAACATAATTTTTATAATATAAAAAATATAACCTTTTATTTTACTTAAAATAAATCCATTTCCTTAATCATTCAAAAATTATTTATTTTAATTCCATTTAAATAAACTTCTTCTTTTAATAATTTACAACTCATTATTAAAACTTATATAACTTCAAAAACCATTTAGAACATCATTCCACTTAAATTCATTTTTTAGTATTTCAAAATAGGGCCAAATGTTACTAGAACACTAAAAAAGGGATTCACATCAATCATATCAATCATGGCATCCAAACATCATATATCACATGGTAACAACATATATAACAATATCTGTAATAAAAATCAACAACGGTGAGGAATCCAGTTGGATCCCTCCAACCTGTCACCTACAACAAATATACATATGAGAAAATATGTACAATGTTTACTTCGAGGCAGACGCGTGTACAAAGGGTCATCCGCTCATATACGGGAACGTATAGGGTCTCATCCGCTAAAATATGCAGGAATATATCCAAATGAATTTGTGTTTGAATATAATAAGTTTTCAATTTAAAATATTCTTATATCCATGTATATAAACAATCATTATTATTTGTTTTAAAAGAAAATTTTGTCAAATATTAAGTAATTATATTAGGAGATTATTAAATATTTATCCAAATATCTATAATCCAATTTTTATTATATTTTCAAATTTACTTACATAACCAGATATCTTTTATTATCAGAATTTTATCTGTTTAATTGGATAATTAACTGGTTTATTCAATTGAACAGATAAAATTCTGATAATAAAAGATATCTGGTTATGTAAGTAAATTTGAAAATATAATAAAAATTGGACTATAGATATTTGGATAAATTATTGATAATCTCCTAATATAATTACTTAATATTTGACAAATTTTTCTTTTAAAACAAATAATAATGATTGTTTATATACATGGATATAAGAAGATTTTGAATAGAAAAATTATTATATTGACTAACTGTAACGACCCGAAATTTTCGATCCCGAAAATTCCAGATAGTTAGGGAAAGAAGAAAGAGAAAGAAGAAGAAACAGAAAATAAAACACAGAATCTCACATTCGTAGCGGATCAAAATATAATATCAAATAATAACAGTTATACAAATGAAATTTGTACTTGTCAAATTACACTTAAATACATCAGAGTTACAACATATACACAAACACTGGACATATACAATCAACATGTCCCAAACAAACTATAATATATCATAGCGGAATACACTCCATACGTCCCTGCCATCCAGCTCGCCTCCTGAGCTCTAGAACGACCTTACCTGAAATCTGTAATATCTCACCCAAACAATCATCAATCCTCATAAATAAAATTATTCTCACTTATATAAAAATATAAGCGAGACAGAGAGAGTGAGTTTTACTCACTTTGCTTGTAGTCGTCGCGATAGCGATTTATTTCGATTAAAATTAAACGAGTGTTTAATTTTAAAAAAATTCACTAGCTCAAATAAATCCCAATCCAGCTCCATAATGTAGTATTCGTCAATACGAACCCAACGCAATTCGTTTCGTCCAATTTTGACCTCATATGAAGAAGTTACACAATTTCTAAGATTACATGATATTTAAAACAAATAAATTTAAAATAACCTAATAGATCTGGGATGTTTATTTCCCCAAGAAAAGATCGTGGCCGCCTTTTGGTTTCCCCCCTTCTTCGCGATAACACATATAGGATGAACGCACGCTGGAAACAACCCATAGCCGCTATTCCCTTTTGAATTTTCGCGCCCACATCTCTACGCCAGAGATCGATCCAAAGCTATCACGTTGAAGCACACCACGAACTCCATCAACGCCTGCAATGTCAAAGAGCTCGGTCGCCTATTTCTCTCAAAAACCATGCTTGAACGCATGCCGTTTACCATCGATTTGCTGTTGACGTGCTCCACCATCAACGATCTTAACCGTTGGATTGATAGAGCTTGGCGAGCTCTACAATATTGTAGTTGAAAGATTTCTATGAAAGTGGATGGATTGATCAAAAATCGAGGAAGAAAATAGGCTATTTTTGGCCATTAAATTTGTTAGAGGTGGCTGGCCCTAACTTGGCTAGGGGTTGGGAAAATAATGTCCTTACATAGACAATTTCAAAACACTATTCACTCGAAAATATTTCGAACTCCAAACGAAGCATGCCGCCTGGCGTTTATAATGTTTTACCCCTATTCCAAACACAATGGAATATATATCGGAAGCCAACTCCATCATATTTGGAAGATAGGTTTTCAAATCGAATTATTTTAATTAAATTTACTTAAATAAATTTCTATGCGTTTCAGCTTCGCACGACAAAACCATAAGTCTGATTGACATGAAATTTGGAATCCTATAATAATATAACACTACGGATCTAATGAAACTGGTTTCATCAAAATCCGAGACAGTGTCAAAAATGACTTTTTTTTACATGTTAATTAATTATTAAAATTTCCAATTTCTATAAATTAACTTTTAATTCAATTTTAAAAGCTTACTATCTCTATTCTAATCCAAATAGAATTTAAAACAATGTTAGAAATTATTTTTACTCATTTTAGATTCCAAATTCAATTATTTACACAATTTCAAATATTAAATTAAACAATTTAATTATCCAAACAAATCACTATATTTGAAATATAAGTTGTTCAACTTATAAAATTAATTTTGAATATTTAAAACCAATTAAATATTCTAAATTCAAACGACTGAAAAACTGGGTCGCTACATTCTTCCCCCATTAAAAGAATCAGGAAATTATTGTCAAGGACTAAATTTCTCAGCGGTTTTGGCCCAAGGACAGGCCTTCAATATTTTATCCTGAAGGACAACTTTCTTTAGGTATCAGTTTTTAGTCATTGATAGCAGTTTTTAGATATCAGTTTGTAGTTATCGATAGCAGTTTTTAGGTATCAGTTTTTAGCTTGGTAGTAGTTTTGTTGTCCTTATGAATAATTTTGAAAAATGTTTGTCCTTATGAATAATTTTTAGAACAATGTTTGTCCTTGTGGTAAAAATATTGAGTTTGTGTCCTTGAGGCAAAAAATATACAAATCTTTGTCCTTTAAATTAATTCCCCCTAAAAGAATTTCGTCCCCGTAATTACTACATAAGAAAAATACCCAAATCCCATTTACTTTTCAAAACCAATTAGTTGAAATAGATTACCAAATTCTCTTAAGTGTTTAACTTTTCCAAAATCAATTAGTTACAATCCTTTTTAAAACTTTTCTCAGTTTCAATTCATTCTTAGTTATTAGCTAATACTCTTTCAAAAATCAGCTAATATCATTTCAAGAACCAACAAATCTCATTTCAAATTATAGCTAAAAAATCAAAATTTTAGTTATCAAAATTTTCCAAAATTTTTCTAATACCTTAAAATTTTAGAAAAATTTGCCAAAGCCTTCTTTCGCGGTTCGATCGTAGTAAAATCGCAATATATATATATATATATATATATATATATATCACAAATATACATCCCATTTTCGAGGATGAGGCATCCCGTGGGAAAAAAGTGTAAAAGTACGATATGTAATCTGATATATGTACCTTATATATTATTAGCGAGCATATACAGCTAATATAGCGCGAAAGTGAGCTCCAAATGCAAAGCATACGCCATCCACACCTACTATACACTCAACAAAAAAATGAGAACATGTATATAGAAATAATATCAACATATATAACATATGCTATACAACAATATATACGAATGAAACACATGCCACGTGAGAAGTCACCAAACACTAACATCCAACTAACAACCATCCAACAAGTCAATTTATTTGTTTACTTTTTAGTTTTCATCCAACTAATTCACATTCAAGTTAACTAACAATCATTCTATTACATTCATTCTCATTTTTCTTTTATTTTATTAATTCACTTAATTAATTCATTTTGATATCAATTCCAACTTCTTTCAATATTACTTAAGTTAAATTTCTTCACAACATTTCATTCTATTTGAATTAACTTAAATTTCATTCCAAAAGTCATTTTATTTAACTTTTACTTAAATCAAATTTCATATCACTATTCAAATTCAGTTGCTTAACAAAATTGTTTAACCATTTTAATATTTGGTTTTACTTTACATTTTGTTTAACTTAACTTCCAACTTATAATTCAAATTTAGATTTCATTTCTTAACCTTCATATTTAACAGTTAGAAATTTGCTTTACTTACTATTCTCTCAAATTATAAGTTATAAACTTATTTACTTAAGTTTTCATGAATATATATTTAAGTTTATCCAACTTCTATAAATTAAATCCATGGTCAAATAATCACTTTACAATCTTAAGTGTATATTATTTTCAATAAGTTTTCTAATTTAGTTTTATTTAACTTCCCTTTAGTTAAATTTCTAATCATATATTTTATTACACCAACTCAAATTTATTTAACTTTACTTAAGTTAAATTTTAATTTCATATTATAAGTCCAAAACTCATTTTTCAATATTTAAATCCAATTCAATTTCATTTAGTTAACCTTTCTTAAGTTAAACTTCAATTCATATAATTCATTTTACCAATTCAATATATTTAACTTAACTTAAGATAAATTTTAACTTCATATCTTCAAATTAAATTTTCTTATTTATACTAATTCCAATTATAAGTTTAAAACTTATTTTTCTTACAAATCAAATCATACTTGGATTTTAAATTAAATTTTTTTATTACAACAAAACTTAAATTTTCAACTTACTATTGGTAGCAAATCCATCATACAAAAACTCAAAAATGATACCGATGATGCTGCAGTCATCACCCTTATTATTTTTCAGCAACGATAGTTAATTCAGTGCCTTATATTCTTTTAAGATCCATTTATTTATAAATCAAATTTATAAATTTATACTTATATAATTTCACTTATTCACTTTACTTATATAAGATTATTCCAATTTTGTTTATTGTTGTTTAGATTATAATAATAATAACTTTTATTATTTAATCACAACAAATAACAAATGATAATAATCAAATATTACCATTCGCTAACAACCAGAAAACTTATATACTACTATATAAAATATAATCAAGGTAAAATTATTTCATTTACCCAATTTCGAAAATAATATTGTGTCCAATCTCCATGTTCAAGTGTTTAGAGATCCTTATCGATAATGTTGGCCAGACGCAAATGATCAGAACCCATAAGCCACTCAACAGCTCAATTAACACAATATAAAACATTTTTGTATCACTAACAAATACGCGCTCACATATATAATACACTCAAACTCAACCTATGGCGCTACTGACCCTATCTATACTGAGTACACATTAAAGCCTAGGAATATACTAAACCTAAGCATTGACACCACCTGTGACGAACCGCACTCGGCACCCTTTGAATCCGACACCAAACCACGCATTTCCGACCTAGAGCGCACCGATTATAAATGATCATGAGAAAAGAAAGGGTGAGAAGGAAGAGAGAAGAGAAGAAAAAGAGAGAAGCGAAACCAAAATAATACAGAATCTCACACCGCAGCGTAATAACATATAATATAGATCAATAATCTTTTCAAAGAGAAACTGTAATATACATAAACCAATATCAGAGTACACAATAAATAATCATCAGGTGGGACAGTTATAATAACTTGTCCTCACAAATGCTGATAATTTACAAGAACAACAATGCAAAACAGCAAAAAAATAAATAGATACGTGTATACGACTTGAAGATCTCCAGCTTGCCTGCTGAATCTCTACAAGCACAAAATCTGAACCTGTAAATATACTTGGTCTGACCCAAGCATTAAAAGGTAAGAACGCCCGGATCAGTCTGGTAAACCAGCGTGAGAAAACACACTCAACTGAATTTATTAAATACCAAAACTTTTCTTTTCAAACAAAAGTATCTCGTAAGACACGCCCACACATAAACACGGACATGTTTTTACCTTATGATAACCAAAACACTTTATATCAAATCATTCAATATTATAATAGTGTCTATTGCACAAATAATATTAATATCTCCGAAATGGTTACCCATATAGCATTTCGGGGCTATTCATTACGCCGACAAACAAAACTGCAAGTTCGTAGTGGAGTTTGGATTCCACACAAATGACTAGGAGAAGGGACTACCTTTCCAATCCAAATCTCGGTACACCTCTAGAGGGATGTACATAGGGTCGAGATACTCGGCGCCTAAACTAACACAAGACCGGCCTACCCATCCCTAGATAGTACCGAATATGTCATCACTCTGGTCATTACCGACCTATAATCCGTGGCCACAAGCATACATCAACAATAATCAGATACACGATGTCATAACTTGTAAAGATATATCTAGAAGAGTGATGACATCTCCTAATGTGAGCGACCCACTTAGCCTTGCTGCTTCTATCCCTATTTCAGTCATTTTTTGAGGAGTGAGGCCAAAAGAGGTATCGATTACCTTTCACATATCACATCATCTTTGAATGCGACATTGCCATTTCCGTTGACTGCTAATTGCCTTCCACAAAAATACAATCCTTGAGCTCGTACTTCTCAAGGAGGGTGTTAAGCTAAGAGAAGTTGCCTCCTCCGCCACCATATGATGTACGTTTGTAAAAACCAATGTACGTAATCTTAGAAATGCAATGTATACACTGGTCCATACAAGTTGTCCAGGAACAGGACAAACCAAATGTATTCTCCTACCACATTCTATAGGATTAGTAGCGACAGCCCTTGCAATGGATATTTCATAACGAAGAGACTTATGCTACTGATGTATATTGGGATTTTAACCCCAAACAATCAACAAGCAGTCCTTCACTATGAAAATCCTAAATATCAATATCATCGACCAACCTGCACAATCGTCATATAATTGTTGGTCCAAAGTGGTTTTTAGATAATCTGATCCAGGACTCTTAGCTCCAACAACGCAAAAGCGTTTCTCAACCTCACACAGAAACTAAGTCTCATAGACTTATCACATCTCCAACTTTCAATTTACTATCCTTCGGCCAAGAAGAAAGCCCGATAGATTGGAGTAATCACTCCGCACAACACGAATCAACATTCTCAACACAAACGATAATCAAGCCTATACAGTCAGTTACATACTAAGTGTACGACTAATTAGTTTCTACATCAAGTCAAGAAACTAAAATGGCCAAATTTGATAGTCAGTTATTTAACTATCAAAGCAACAAACAAAATCTAGCGCTTAAGTAATCACTGGGCTTGATTTTATTAATCGTTTATAAATCAAATCGCTTTCCAATTTTTCACTTCAAAATATCTTTAAAATGATAATACTCCAAACCATTTCAGTTATTGGATATTTGGAAAACATTTTCATAAACTTATTTTAATAATAAGTAAATTTACAAATCATTTTATTTTCAAACCATTTAAACTCCATTTTAAAATACCACTTTCCAAAACATGCATTTTATTTAAAGGATTATTCATTGTCCAAAATCGTGAATATAATTCTCTTACCAAATTCATACTTCTACATATTTAATTTAAAGGATTATTCACTATCCAAAATTATGAATATAATTCCTTTATCAAATTCATTACTTCTACACATTTATTTTAAAGGATTATTCCCTATCCAAAATCGTGAATATAACTCCTTTAATAAACTTCCATATTTAGCTTATCAAATTAAATTGATTTCACATTTATAAAACACTGTTTACGAATTCTATTTATAATTTATAAACACTTCCATATATAAAATTTCTTTTTAATAAATTTTCCATTTCTATCTCATTTATAAGTCAAGATCCAATTATAAGTTAATTTACTTATAAATCTCTTTTATTTTCAAATTCATTCTTTTTATAACTTCAGAGATTTATAAATCGAATTTACTTATAAGATTCAACTATAACTTCATTTTAAAACTTACAAGATTCATTTATAATGCCATTACTTTTTCTATATAAAATATCCATTTTATAAGTCTTATATATAAACCATTTATAAGCAGCTCAAAATCCCAGTTTAACTTATTTTACAAAATAGTTATCTCCACTTTCAAAAATCATATTTGTGTATATTTCGCAAAACCATAATTTTTTTTTTTTGGCAAAGCCAGCGGGGTTAACTGGGCCCCTACCAGTTTATTGCAACACAATAAAAAATGATTCAAAACATGCTTTGAATCAGAAAAGGAAAGTTACTGGGAATAACAAAGAAGATCAAAGAAAAAACAAGGAGAGACATTATCGCCACGCATCAATCACAATGTCTGGGAACTGGCACTCTTTCCTAATTAATTGCATGCACACACGATGCTTCATGTCAGACCATAGAGAACAAACGGTTCTTCTCTTGTTTTCGAAAACTATAATGTTTCTCTCTTTCCAAATTACATCCATATAAATTTTAATGCATATGATTAAAACACGGTATGCACTACTCTTCCACTTCGTTGCAATGAGAATTATGTTCCAATCTATCGCAGAGATTGGGGCTGTTCTCTGAAGACTACTCAGAAGCAAGGCAAGAAGAGCACTTAAACTGGGGCACTTGAAGAAAAGATGATCAACAGTTTCGACATGTTGGTCACAAAAAAAACAGTCAGGGGAACTACTAATCCCATAGCCAATTAAAACATCTCTGGTGAGGAGAGCACTGCTAACAACCTTCCAGAACATTAAATTTTCTCTCGGAGGTGAATCATTGCTCCAAAGAATAGGAAACCACTTAGCTGCAGGAAGTTCAGTGTCAGTACTCAAGAGTTTTGTTACCTGCTTTATACTGTGGGGATTATTACCCCAAGTCACGATTGAAGCTTGGTCAGTATTGTACTTTGAACTCTGGATAGTATTCCATAGTTGCCGAATAACATTGCTACTATTGTAAGGTAGGTTGATTCTACCATCAGTTAGGTACTCACTAACTTTGGCTTCACGGTGAACCCCAGATTGGATAATCAACGCATGATCAATGATTGTAGATAGAATGAACCCAGAACGTACCCAGGGTTCATCCCAAAAACTTGTATTTGAGTTGAACTGCACAGGATATTGGATCATGGGAAGGTACTCATCCCTGAGCTTGAGGATATTCCTCCATGTCCAACTGCTGCCTTGAGCTATATCCATCATCCAGAACTTGGCATGCTTAATATTGTACGTCCATGTCCATTTGACCCACAGACTGTCCTTCTTTGTTATTACATCATGGAAGTGTTTGCTAATTGCAGCTCTGTTCCATATTTTTGCATTAATGATCCCCAGACCTCCCAACTGAAGAGAAGTTTCACATTTTGCAAAAGAACAGGGCAACAATTTCTTATTGAACATGCTTCCAGTCCAAAAATATCTAATCATGGCAGAGCGAACGAGTTGCAGAAGTTTGGTAGGGAGAATAACAAAGCGGGCCCAATACACCAGGGATGGGAAAACAACTGATTTAATAAGCACAAGCCTACCACTTTGAGACATAGTACGATTTTCCCAAGCATTCATAACATCAGTTATTTTGTTAAAAAGGGGGAGGCAGTCTGCTATGGTAATTCTTTTGGTTATAATGGGCAAGCCTAGGTATTTCATATCATCCTGCATACTAGTAAACCCGCTGTGCTGATACAGACAAGTTGCCTGATTTTCAGTTATACCAGCAAACAGCAAGGAGGACTTGGCCTTGTTGATGGATAACCCAGTCATAAGATGGAAGGAATTGAGAGCACTCAGAATTTCAGTAATGGAGAATGCTTCAGGCTTTGTGAATATCATCACATCATCAGCAAACATAATGGAGGATATGTTGTGCAGTGAACACTTCGGGTGATACTTAATCAGACCTTGAGAATATTTGGAGTTAAGAAGAACAGTGAGCACTTCCATGACTAAGAGAAAAATAAAAGAGGAAATTGGGTCACCCTGCCTTATTCCTTTTTGGCAGCCAAAGTAACCAACAGGCCTACCATTAACAATGACAGAGAATGATGGGGATGATATGCAAGTGTATATCCAGGATACGAAGATTTTGGGGAAGCCCATGATAGCCATAATCCTCACAATTGATTCCCAGTGAATAGAATCATAGGCTTTAGATATGTCAATTTTTAGAGCTGCTGCAGGGGTAGCATTACATTTTCCATATCCTTTCATCAACTCATGAGCAATGAGAACATTGTCAAGAATGTTTCTTGAGGGGATGAAGGCAGCTTGGTTGTGAGACACAATAGAGGGAAGGACACACACAATCCTAGTTGCAAGAATTTTCGATATACATTTGTACAGAACATTACAACACGAAATTGGCCTGTAGGAAGAAACTTTGTGAGGGGGGGAAACTTTAGGAATTAATGCAATGTTCGTTGCATTTATCTGTCTGAGCATTTTACACTTATTGAAGAAATTGTGGATAGCTTTACAAAATTCATGTCCAAGCACAGACCATGTAGCTATGTAGAATTTAACATTCAGACCATCAGGCCCAGCAGCTGAATTTAGGTTCATGGAAAATAGGGCTGTTCTTATTTCTTCATCAGTGACAGGGTTTACTAAGGTTTGGGCTTGCAGAACTGAAATTTTTGTTAAGGGAAGGGAGGAAATGAGGTTAAGGTTAGGAGTGAAGCCAGAACTGTTGCTAAAAATTTTTTTGAAGTAATCAATAAATGCCTGATCAACTGTTTCAGGAGAAGAGTAAACATTACCATGGTCATCCATTATGTTGTATATGTTTTCTCTGGCATGTTTGACCCGAAGAGTGTCATGGAAAAATTTTGTGTTCTTATCTCCTTCTTCATACCATCTGTTTCGAAGCTTTTGGCTTTTCATACTAGCTTCCATCTGCAAAGCTTGATTCACTTCCAAGAATAAACGACCTTCTTCATTGGCAGCAATGACATCATCAGGAAACTCCATCATGTGGTCTTGTTTTGCTTTTAGTTGTTCAGTGAGAGTGGTTGAAAGCAAACTGCCATGCCCAAAGATGGAGGTAGCCCAAGTTTTGAAAACCATAATTTTTATAACATAAAAATTATAAATTTTTATTTTAAAATAAATCCATTTCCTTAATCATTCAAAAATTATATATTTTTATTACATTTAAATAAACTTCTTCTTTTAATAATTTACAACTCATTATTAAAACTTATATCACTTCAAAAACCATTTAAAACATCATTTCACTTAAATTCATTTTATAGTATTTCAAAATAGGGCCTAATGTTACTACAGCACTAAATAAGGGATTCACATCAATCATATCAATATGGCATCCAAACATCATACATCACATGATAACAACATATATTACAATATCTATAATAAAAATCAACAACGGTGAGGAATCCAGTTGGATCCCTCCAACCTGTCACCTGCAACAAATTTACATATGAAAAATATGTACAATGTCTGCTACGAAGCAGACGCCCATACAAAGGGTCATCCGCTCATACATGGGAACTTATAGGGTCTTAACCGCTAAAATATGTGGGAATATATCCAAACCAACTAATATATATATATATATAATATCTTATCCAAACAATTGTCAATCATCATAAATAAAATTTATTCTCACTTATATAACAATATATGCGAGACAGAGAGAGTGAGTTTTACTCACATTGCTTGCAGTCGTCGCGATAGCGATTTATTTCGATTAAAATTAAACGAGCGTTTAATTTTAACCAAAATTTTCACTAGCTCAAATAAGTCCCAATCCAGCTCCATAACATAGTATTCATCAATACAAACCTAACGAAATTCGTTTCGTCCAATTTCGACCTCGTATGAAGAAGTTACACAATTTCTAAGATTACATGAAATTTAATTCAAATTTTTTTTATTAACCTAAGAGATCTGGGCCGTTTATATCCCTAAGAATAGACTATGGCCGCCCTTTTTTTCCCCATCTTCTTCGTGATCGCATATACAGGATGAACGCTCATTGGAAACAATCCATAGTCGCCATTTCCTTTCGAATTTTCGCGCCCACATCTCTACTCCAGAGATCGATCCAAAGCTATCACGTCGAAGCTCACCACGAACTCCGTCACCACCTGCAATGTCGAAGAGCTCAGTCGCCTATTTCTCTTGAAAATCGTGCTTGAATGAGCGACCTTTACCATCGATTTGCCGCTGTCGTGCTCCACCATCGACGATCTTAACCGTTGGATTGATAGAGCTTGGCGAGCTCTACAATATTGTAGTTGAAAGATTTCGATGAAAGTGGATGGATTGATCAGAAATCAAGGAAGAAAATAGGCTATTTTCGGCCATTAAATTTGTTAGAGGCAGCTGGCCCTAACTTGGCTAGGGTTTCGGAAAATAACGTCCTTATATAGACAATTTCAAAACACTATTCACCTGAAAATATTTCAAACTCCAAACGAAGCATACCGCCTGGCGTTTATAATGTTTTACCCCTATTCCAAACATAATGAAATATATATCGGAGGCCAATTCTATCATATTTGGAAGATAGGTTTTCGAACCGAATTATTTTAATTAAATTTACTTAAATAAATTTCTATGCATTTTAGCTTCGCACGACCAAACCGTAAGTCTGATTGACACAAAATTAGAGATCCTATAATAATATAACACTACGGATCCAATGAAACCGATTTTGTCGAAATCCGAGACAGTGTCGAAAATGACTATTTTTACAAGTTAATTAAATATTAAAATTTCCAATATCTATAAATTAACTTTTAATTCAATTTTAAAAGTTTACCATCTCTATCGTAATCCAAATAGAATTTAAAACGACATTAGAAATTACTTTTACTCATTTTAGATTCGAAATTCAATTATTTACACAATTTCAAATATTAAATTAAACAATTTAATTATCCAAATAAATCACTATATTTGAAATATAAGTTATTCAACATATAAAATTACTTCTGAATATTTAAAACCAATTAAATATTCTAAATTCAGATGACTGAAAAACTGGGTCATTACATTCTTCTAGCCATCCTCTTCCTGTGACTACTTCCTCTCTTTGTTGTTCCACTTCCTCTTACCTCCATCGCCCGCTTGCGGTTTTGATTCATCCTTTGAAACAACAATTTCAACTTTTGGCTTTGGATACAGACTCTTGTGCCTCAAATCCTTCTCAACTAACTTCTCAAAGTACTCGTCGATATGTTCCACTAGCTTCTCCCCCAGATAATTGTCCAAACCTATGATGAACTTATCATTCTTTTTCAAAGGGCTTCCAATAAAAAATAATCAATATTACAATAACATGTCAAACTCATCCACATACACTATCTCACCTTATTTCAACTCAGCAAACTTCCTAAACAATATAGACTTTTGGACGGTCGGTGAGAACTTCTCTTCAAATCTAGCCTTAAACTGTTCCCAAGCGAACTGATCTTCCAAAATAGCAATCTTTATAGCATTCCTCCATCCTATGGTGCGACCTTGATGTTTCCTAGAGGCTAACTTCCTCTTCATTGCATCATCCAATTCCATGTCTTCAATGATACACTCACATGTATCCAACCAACCTTGAACATCCACAACCGATTCTGTTTCAAGGAACGGTTTTCCACCAAGGCTAGAATAGTCCTTGTTCAACTTAGCAAAGTCGGTTCTAGACGCTTGCATGGGAGCACCATGACCAACACCAATTAGAGCTAAACCTTGGGTATATTCTACAGCATGTTCCTCGCCATCTCTGTGAACATGGCCTGCTTATCAAGGTTAGATATTCCCGAATCCCCTCCTTCTCCTTCTACTCCAAGCGTAGAATTCCTAGCAGTGTTCATATTAAGCCGGCTCATTCATAATTCTGTAATAAAAATGGCCAGCTCTCATAAAGGAATAACCACTCCTACAATGCTCAAATGTGCAATGCGAATTATATACTATATATACTACTACTATATAGTTTTGAAAAGCAAAATACATAAAATGTACTCTCTTATATATCACTCGATCCATTCTAAGGGGTTTCACATATCTTATCTCTAATGGATCTAAGTACCAACTTTGACTCTAGTGATCAACCTAAGTAAGGGATCGCATAACCTAAGCTGTGATAATGCGTATGACGATGGCCCTACACTCTAGTACCCAATATGCCCGAAGAATGCGTTGCAATGGTACCCGACCGGTGTAGGACGATTATCAAGGGTGAAATATCTAAAATCTGAAATATAACCTTTTATATATCTCACATCACATCAAATATAATATAATATCAACATAGATATAAACAAGCGAAACAGATAAGTTTTACTAAATGAACTAAAACAAATATCAGAGTGCAAGGTCCACAATAGTCATACAAAGCAAGTGGAATAGAGTTTATACATCATCAAAATAAAATCAAGGAAAATCTGTCTCTAAATAAAATAAAGCACTGCTAAAGCTCCACAGTGTTGCACAGTGGAATAAGTAACAAACTCTAATAATAAATTTAATAGCGTCAGCCTCCTGCTCATCCCTTGAACAGCTCCATGAACTAAACTCAAACTTACTATTTAGTTTACTCATTCAAGAGTGCTCGAGATAGTAAGAAGCAAATCATAAAACTTCAAGTTAGACGACAGTCTGGTGTGAGTGATAAACAATATCAAAATTTTATAAAAATCGATGAAGTTAAGAACATAGGGTATGGAAAATCATACCTGATATATCACTACATCCAAAGAGTTAACATATAACACAATATATGCTATACTACTATCAATGTCATATGGGTTTACTACACTAGTATTATGGGTGACAGAGTACCCATCTCAAGAATACCAACGTCACAAGACATCCAACAATTACACCAATCATAAAAATCATAAGTTAAACATGCAATGATAATTGTCCTCGTGGTTTCGCATCGTCATGCCTATCACCAAGGACTCGCCTCATCACATATTATCATAACTCCCAAGGCCTTATGTCATCACGATTATCATCGAAGTCTCACTTTACTGTAACTGTCCTCGAAGTCCCACTTCTCCAAAATCTTCACCAAAGTCTCACTTCACCACGATCCTTTTTGGAGTCTCACTCCATTATAACTTTCTCAAAATTCTCCCTTCATCATGAACAAAGTCTTACTTTGCCACGACCACTACTGGAGTTCACCCCATCATGATCCTCTCCGAAGCCTTACTCTATTATGATTCCCTCTAAGCCCTCATTCACCATGACCTTCTCAAGGTCTCTTAGATGTATGATAACTCACTATACGACCTCTCAATTCGATGACATCGCATGCCACAATCGAATTTGGCGTTCTTTCGAATACCTATCTCATAAGTACTATCCTCTCAGGACAAGCTAGACCGTCTCACGTTCCAGGGTATACAATGAGCATCCTCACATACCCTTTCCCATAGGAATAATCATCCTATCCAAAATTATTACCAATCCCTTCAGCATCCAACCCACTTTGGAATATCTCATGCTCCTTTACATCGTTTCTCCTTATCGAATGTGCTTCCCCAGACCACTCTAGTTCTGTCCTTCACTTCCCACCTTAAGTACTCGATCAAATGCCTCCCATCTTAGAAATTTGGAACATCTCTAATCGCCTATCTTATGTCATAGATTCATCTTGTCATAGTTCTGAAGTTATCACGTCGAAACATCACGACTTTGCCTCGTCTTTTATCGTCGATCTTCATTGTGTGTAACCATTGAAAACGAACATCGAACAATCGAATGAACACCTTCAGTAAGTCCTCTACGGCCTCCTCATTATTCCCCAGAAGTTTGGCTAGAAATGGCCATATTAATTCAGTTCGGCACCGATCTGATTAGATCAATACCAATCTGAATTGCTTACCCAAAAATTTGGTTAAGTCTTTCACTCTCCGAATCTTCCATTAACTTGCTTTGAGATCATTCCCTCAGTGCCACACTCTCCAAGTCTTTATCACCCTCCCCGATCCTCAAAAGAAGTTTGGTACCAACCTGACCGGGTCAGTACCAGTTTGTAAATCTTCCTTAAATTTTGCCTTCCGGAAGTCTTTCCCAAAGTTTGATAGCCTAATCTTGAAGCAACCTCCTTACCCATCTGAACTACAAACTCCACCAACATGATTTTGAGCATCAAAACCAACTCCAATCTTCATGCGACCAGTATGTAGAGCCCCCAAACTCCCTTCAACAACATATACAAGTTTCATTGTGTTTTGACAACTTTGGAGCCATTTTCTCCAAACGGTGTACTATTTTCTAACTACGCAAAACAACTTACAAATACATCACAACAATCCGTACAACAACCCAACATCATCATACAACATCCACATAATATATATAATTCATCCAAACATGATTTACTAGCCTAAATTGTTCTAGATCCAATTTTCTATAAAATAGCAATAATTGGTAAGGGGTATAAATCATATTAGAATACAAATCTATCTTTTTAAACTATGTTATAGAGTGTTTTTTATATCAGATCTAAGATTTCGAACATATTATCTTAATATTCATACTAAAAATCACATTTTTACAACATAAGTAATTATAGTACAGTGAGAGAGCTAAAATCACTCACCTTGGATCGAAGCACACATATTTCTAAGGAAATTTGAAATGGAACAGTAGCTACAACAATTCCAAAGCTTCCAAATAGTAGATCTATTATCTTCTTATGTTAAGCTCTCTTAGATTGACTAATTACACTAATTAGATTGGAGGAAAAGCAGTTTTTAGCTCTAGTTTGGATTAATGGAGGTTAGGAGGTGATTAAAGAAGAAGGGAAATGACTAATGACTGCTAGGAGGAGTATTAATCCTAATTTCAATTGGGCTAATGGGCTATACTAATTACTCCCTAATTACCCACTAATTTGCTCAAAACTAGTTAGAACTTCAAACAACCATAAATCCTAGCCTATGAGTCAATATCCTTAATATGACCACTATACGGAAAGAGAAACCATCATTCCGATTTATTGAAAGTGGTTTTAGACCATAAGTCTAAACTTATAAAAAGTTATAAACTCTACAAGATTTTCAAGGTTATAATTATCCAATAAAAATTCTAGAGATGGAAAATATCACTAGTTAATATTTTCCAAAATTGTAGAGTCATCCGACCTCATATGAATTTAAAATTAATATTTAATGATATTCTGATACGTAAAATATACGTCGTTGCAGGATTACGAAAAAGGAGAGGAAGTCATTGAAGTTTGTTGGTCAATTTGACATCAATGAAACAAAGGTTCCCTTAGTAGGGGAAGAGGCGTATACTAGAGGAGGGGAGCCATGAGGACTTTTTTAGAATTACCCAACTTGAGTTACGAGTACGAATGATATTTCTTTTTTTTCTTTTTTTATGTAAGTAAGAACAAAAAAACTTAAATCATAGTCTAATTCAGAAAAAAAATTTACTTTCACTTTTGAACTTTCTGAATTTATTATTAATGACAAAATACAATTTAAATGTGAAATTATTGAGTAGTCTACTTCCCTTCAAATGATGAACCCCCCTTATATTAAAGGAATACTTTGGGACTCGTTATGGATTTACTTGTCTATATATTGTTTCACTGCCGAAGCTGTGGGATGTCAAAATGCATCGGTATGAGAGCATTCCTCCTTAGAAGGAAGCACCCGTGCAAGCAGCCGTGGACAAAGCAGCAGTGAGAATGTCGGCTTGAGTAACACAAACATTGGTGAGAATCCAATGCTCCAAAAACCTAAGGGTTCCTCCAAAAGATAAATCAAAGTCTCTTGGTCCCCTCTGATGAACAGATTTATAAAGATTTTGATTCTTAAGATTTTTTTGATAAATCATTGATTCATCTGGTTTCTATATATAAAGAAAATATAAATATATAATAAATTATATAATTATATTTTTTTTTAACTTTACCAGATCGAATTTTTTTATGTTCAAAATCGATCCGGTGAAAGATGGGATCAGTAAATGGAAAAATACCACTGATATGTTATCTTTTTTTGTGAGATCGTCAATTTTGTGTTTGAACATAAAAAGAATAGGTTTTATTATGATGAGAAATTTTTATCGGATCCTATTGAGAATTCCTTAACCTCAATTGAAATTTTTTATTTTGAACGTGCGCAAGGAATAGATTCAGAAAGTCAAATTAAATCTTTGAAATTTTTATTCGATATAATTACAATTGATCCAAATGATCTAATAAAAATTAAAAAAATTCTATTGGAATGGAAGAAGCCCACGGTGGAGTTAAGGGTAAATTTCCAAAAATTTCCTTTATTGGATCTTTAATAGGCCTATGAAGTCTAATCCATTTAGAACTTTTCTAAATTTTATTTAAATAAAATCAATATTTTATCTAATTTCATAAGTAAAATGATTTTTAAATTTAATTTGAATTTAAATATATACTAATGAATGTATCTAATACATTCATGTGTGTATAGTGCAAGTGCAACATATCAGTAGTATGCATAATTAATGTGTACGTATATAGTTGTCGGCATTTATGTCGAAACGAACACATTCTCCCTTTATATACGTCATCATTGTCCATAGTTTATTTGAAATTATATAAAATAACAATATATGTATATATATATATATATAGTTTACTTATATTTACTTATATATAATATGTTATAAAGTTATTTCAACTAATCAAAAGTTTATATATATTCAAAATGACAATCAACTGTTAAAGTAAGCAATCAATTAGGAGTGGAAAGGTGGAGTTATCTTGTTTCATTTACTTATATTTAGTGCTATTTCAAAACAATTTGAAAACCCAAACACATATATGTATACATATATAAATAACCACAAATCGTGTTTTAAACTAAAATAACACACACATGCGCGTAGACACACACACATATATAAACTATGTAAACCATTATATGTTTTAAAATTAAAGTAACAAATTGAAATCTACTTTAACTTAAGAGGGATTCAAAGCGTTTATGATATTTTGCACAAAAGTCACTTATGTTTTTTATAGTTGAAACAACTTTTAAACAAATGTCAACGACACCCAAAAGTTATATTCAAAACAACAAATGTGCGAAACATGTATTCAATCCTCAAAATTAATTTTAAATAATTTACATATATAGTTATTTATATTTGTGTATATAACGAGGTACAAAATACATCAACTAATTAAAATTAGTTTCCAATTCAAAATTGTTTATTTGTTTGCTTGCCTTTTTTATATTAAATAACAATTTATAAAACATGTCAAAATTAGATTGGACAACCTAGGTATATATAAATTCGTTCTAAAATGAATTAAATCTAAACTATACGTATAATATGAACATATGATGAAAAAGTTATAGCAAATGTAAGATCTAATTATGTTATCACGATGAACATACAATCAATTAACATATATCAAGTATAAACTTTGGGTCAACATAATGAATAAATAATGAGATCAGATGTAACATATGTAGGATCTAAACTTGCTTAACATGGTAAATACATAATAAAATAAAATTTCAATTACCTAAAGATTAAGCCTAAGATTTGCACTTTGAATAAAGAATAAAACTCCGTTTTGATTGAATCAACCTTTGAATTTTGCAAGGATTTAGAGGTAAACACCACCTTGTATGTTATTGATTTTTATTTGAATTTGTTTTGGTGAAATTATGGAGGCCATAAGGGAGAGGAGGAGAGCAAGATAAAGAAAATAAGACTTTATTTTATTAGGAAAAGAATGATGGATTGCATAAGAGAGAATGTGTTTTAAAGCAAACATTAAAACCTTTCAATTCTCATCTTTGAAACCTCCCTATTTGATTCCTAGTTAAATCTCATCAAATCCTTTCCCTCCTCTTTATATTTTCTGCAGAAGAAATAGAATTAAAGAGAAAAGGATAAAAATCATTTCATAAATGAGATTTAAGTGAGTCATAAAGACGAGTAAAGGATGGAGATTTAATTCCTTCTTTTAATTGCTCCTTTGGATTTTCAAATCAGAGTTGAAACCTCTCCTCTTTTTCATCATGCTAGTAGTGCTTGAAAATAAATATTCAAAAATCACTAAGCAATTAATCTAATCAGACCCAGTTTAAATATTTTATCGATACCGTATATTAATACGCACATTTAAAACTTTTATATACGCATTTTATTAAATGCTAATGGTATTCAAACAAATCAAATAAAGTTTAACAATTATTATTTCACAAATATTAATTAATTTACAATAATTTATAAATTAATTAAATCGTGTCGGTTACTCATAATACTCATCATTATGGTTGTGCGACTCAAAGGTGTAAATTCAATCAAAAATTAATATCAAGCAACTCGAAAATTAAAGTTCGCACATCGCCTTAGCTAGTGATGTGACATTTTAGCCGAATTTATTGCTTATACATCTTTTTTGTAAATCTAACTTTACTTATTATAAGCGGTACCTTATAATGACGATTATTTACACCAATTCTCTTCATCGAAACTATATCACTTCGGACTTATGAAATTTGATAATGGTCAAAATTCCAATATCGTCCATATTTAAATTTATAGTCCAAACACAAAGTCCTTGGTTCAATAATAAAAATTATTATTAATCGAACCAATCTTGTCATAGATTTTGACTTTGAGTTGAATTTAGTTAACCGTGATGCTAACCCCATATAACTGAGGAGATGAATCCTATCTTGAATAATGTTTCACTTCCACTCGACCCAACTATAGTCATTCGATGGATGCCAAGCCACAATCCAACTATAATCAAAGTGGAGCTTTCATATTGAAGATTAATAGTATTCTCAAGTCAGAGAACTATGTAAACTAGCCACTTCGATATTTTTTGTTTCACCAATTATATTACCTAACAGAAAACTATCGAGTGAGTCATTCTATAGTTATCCAATAATTATCAGTACATAATCCCTTGGTGCCCCCCAGTAGCCATGAGTAATACATTGTCCAACATTTGGAGAGCGTAAGGTACTCTAGTCTCAATGGATGCATTGATGTCCAATCTCGATACATCTTGACTAGGAATATTTAAAGTGACGTGCTTATCATATTGTGATATAATACTCATGGTTACAACTATTTGTTACTGCTATCACAAACAGATTATTTATGGACTTTCTGACATATACACTTAAATTAACTAATTGTTTTTTTATAACATTTTATAACAAGTATATAATAGAAAGAAAACACCTTTTATTTTAAACAAGAATGGTTATCGAGTTAGATTTATGTAACGAATTACATAATTGGCTATAAGGCATACCCCTAATTTTATCAATCTCCCACTTGCACTTGGGGTCAAATATGGAATCATATTCTAACTTCTCCAATCAGTTTCTTATAAACCAATTGAATTATTCCCTCAGTGAATGGATATGCTATTATGTTTCAATTATCTATGATGTCAATCAACTCTCTCCAACATCAATAAACGACCTTTATCATATGGAACATTTCAAAGTATGTCCCTTGACCTCCAATGAGCTCTAAGTTTGTGTTACAAGCTATGTCACACATTGTTATCATATAACAATTTTACGGAATGCTCAATATTTGGAATCACCCTCATCTCAGTTATAAATTTGTGCATTTACTATGTATATACATTGCTTTTATTGTCGCGCTGTTCAAGACAATGTACTTGACCTTATGTTGAATCATCCACATTCTCTCATTTGGAACATTTCCAACTAAAAGCTTCTTAACCAAGCTTTGAACATGAATTCTATATTGACATACAATACTCAATATCATGTATGAAGTCTGAGTTCGAATAGCCTTTCATAAAGAGTTCGTTGTTTCTATAAACAATTATCATGTATTTTGTGTAAGATTGAATTAACCCAAGAGGGGAAGGGCGAAAACGATTTATAATAAATTCACAGAATAATAAAAGTTGCAGCAATGTAATAATGAAGTAAATGAAGAAATAAAAGCGACACACAATTTTATCCAACTTCGGTAAAACTTGCCTACTGCTGCCTCTAAGGTTTCTGCTAGAATTAAACAATCGACCGCTTACAGATCATATAAGCTTGCGATTATTGCTAACCTGATTGTTCTAACCTATGCTCAAAACTTTGCCTCAATTCTATCCCTAAATTGAGAATTTCCTGACTACGCCCCGTAGTGCGATCCTAGTTAAAAGTAGAGTTTTATCAAGTTAAAAAACAAAATACAATAAAAATACAACCCTAATTAACAAGCTTAGATATATAAAGGTACGACCCAAACAAAAATAAGATAACAGAGTAAAAGATTATGTAGCTCATATCCTTTTTATTTTTCCAATTCGTTTTCTTCCTTTAAGCGATCTTATTTATCATCGTTTTCTTGAATTAGGGTTTTTGCTTCTCGATGCTACCGATTTCTCTTTTCAATCGATTGAACAAATAATTCACCTCATCTACCTTGTCGATCGATTGCTTTGCTTTGCTTGCGTGATGATAGCTCTCGGTTGCTTCAAGCGTTGAGTTAATTGACTGATGCTAATTTGTACAAATTTTATTTTCCCCCTTTGATTTTTTATTGGAACTCAACTTTTCTTCTGCCAATGATGATGATAGGTTTTTATAGTGAATCGATTCCATATATTTTGGATATTTCTGGCTTTCATTTTTCGGTTTGAATTTTTCCACTTAATGTGCTTGACCATTGATTTTCTGATTGATGGTGTTTTGATTTCTGACTAGTCCAACTCTGATATATATTCGTATATATTTCTCCATCGATAGATTTTTTTTCAACTAGTATATGTTGTTCTGACTTTGTTTTTACTATTGATGAAACTCGAGTTTGCCAGTTTATTCTATGCATGTGTTATCGAGTTCAATGAGTGATCCTTTGATTGTTTCTTGATGAGATTTGAACTGCTGTATTTAGAAGATCGAATGAGTTGCTTTTTTGTGTGCTGCATTTGTTGTGTATGCATGAATACACTGAACTATGTGCATGTGCTTCTTGTACTTCATAATTATGCACCTTGTTTCACTTTGTGCTGCATCTTTGTGTTGCTGCATTTGCTTGGTTATACTGGTCTGTTGCACCAGCGCACTTGTGTCTGCATGTGCATTTGCTTGCTGTGAACTTATGTGCACCCATTTTCCTAAAATCACTCATTACGAGCTTTAGAGCAGAATCACTTGAAGACCTATCATCAGGACTGCCACTTTTAGCCCAATTTGCATTTTTCCTTGATCTTGTGCATAACTTTGCCTTTGAACTACATGTTTGTATTTTGCGCCTTTTTGACCTTATATGTTCATCCTTTTGTGCACATGAATATGTCAAACTAGTTGTGTCTTATGTGCAGCACTTGCCTGGTGATGCTATTGTGCATTTGCTGTACTCAACCTTAGTCTTGACTTTTGGTGCAGTGATGTATCCTTGTGTGTGTATGACTGTTGTGATGCACAAGGTTGAACATATTTTCACCTAGTTCTATTTGCATGCTTGTGTGTATTGCTCCACTTATGCACTTGCTTTTGAACTTGTTGCTTCACTTTATTTGTATTGAGCTCTTCGGCTTGACCTCACACTACTTGTGTTGAGCTATTCGGCTTGACCTTGCATTTGACCGTGCAATTGAATTGATGCAAGTATGTGTTGTGTATATGCTTAGCCTTATGACATGTACAATGATACATTATGCATATCGTAGGTTGCTCATTGTTTGTACCAAAAATGGGCACAACACTCTTCGGAAGTTTTTGAAGAGATAAAATGAAGAAATTAAATGGAAAAATAGGATTATCTAACAAAAACTCCGAAGAACAGATATGTAAATGATAAAAAATGCACAGAAACACAGGAATTTAGAGTGGTTCGGCGTATTGCCTATGTCCACTATGAAGTTGATTACTTTATTGATGTTTCTTTGATGATTACAATTGATTGCAACAGGCTACAGTAGATGATAGTGAATTACAGCAGTAAAATTCGTTAACAGCAGCAGTAATGGTGTTTAGAACTGAATCCGGCAGAGTCTAGGCGCTTGAGAATTCAAAGATCCCTTTTCTGTTGGATCTAGGGGTCTATTTATAGGTGTAGGAAATTGATATTTCGCTCAGATCTCGGGTGACTTCTTCTGGCACGTGAGTAGGCCCGCGCGACCAAGCCCATGAAGTTTTGACCCGATCCGTGATTGATACGAATGGATTTTGTATCGATCAATATTTCATCCAATGGAGTCGAAACTTGGTGTGGATATTCTCTAGACGTGCGTAAGCTCCTGTGAAAATTTCATAGAATTTGGACTTGTGGATCGTGAGATATGATCGATACGAAATGGAGACTTTCGGCAGGCTGTTCAGTTCGACTCGATCATTTCGACTCGATCCTGTTTGAATCGATGGCTGCGCGTGCATATGTGTTGACGTGGTGCTTGAACTTTGGATTGCTCCGCTTTTGACGCCGAGTTGACTGAGTTGCCCTCGAACTTCACCTCGTTCGTATCGATGATGCTGCCTTGTTCGCATCGATGAAGGATGCACAGTTCGTATCGATGAAAGTCCCTTAGTTCGTATCGATGGTCATGCTTTGTTTGTACCGATGAAAGTGGCTCTGTTCGATGGAGTCGAACAACTGATATTGCGATGGATACGAACAGTGGTTCCTCGATGGATACGAAATACAGAAGATTGATGGATTCGAACGAAGCTCTTTAGGCGATGGATGCGAAGTTGACACTGGCTGATCGATACGAAGTGCGCTGTCTCTTGATGGATACGAAGTCGATCGATACGAAGTAAACTCTGGTGATGGATACAGAGTCGATCGATATGAAGTGGGTTCTGATGATGGATGCGAAATCGATCGAGTCGAACAGAGGCTTCCTGATGGATTCGAACTCGATCGAGTCGAACAGTGGCCAGTCGATGGATTCGAACTCGAGGCTGTTTTTCATCCAATCTTTCATCGATCATAACTTGAGCAAATGAACTCGGATTGACTTGAGATTTGGAGTGCTGACTTCCATGGCTTTGCTCGTCGTGTCTTGTCGATTGTAGCTTTATCCGGACTCGGACAAAATTCGTCAATATCCATAGTGAGCCTACATATAACCGATCTCTAAGACGAACCTTCATTGGTTTCTAGTCAAGTTCTTTGATATCTCGGCCTTGCCAAAAGGCGAGATAACATTTGCCCCCCAAAGTACGTCTTGTGGAAACATGATGTGCTTTGAACAGCTGTAATCTTCATTCTGAACAGTTATCGTCTTTTCGCTGAAAGTTGTAATCTTTGACTGATTTTCTCGGTAATGTGAACCATTGATTGTCAACTGTTGTACCCTGTATTGTTGTAACTGATTGCTGCTTGATTGAGATTAACTGTTTGTCATTGTAATCGTTGTTAGATAAGTATCCAATTCCTGTGACTGTTAAAAATTGAATATTAGTCCGATGAATATGCATATATGTTAATTTGACTCTCGCTGACGTTCACAAGCCATCGTCAGTTTATCTCGTATCGAATCCTGTATCGATCCTCTCCTGAACCGATGTGAAATTCGAATTGTAACAACACTCGATGGTTGTTTTTAAATGTACCTTCATATCGATCCTCTCCTGAATCGATGTAAAAGGTTGGAACATCATTTTTGCATCGATATACATCGCATTGATGGATACGAAATAAAAATTTCGAACCGATGGATGTGAGGTTTAATGGATACGAAACGATCATTCGCATCGATGGTTTTCAACGCCTTCAGAGCAACCCTTGCTATGTATTTTGAATCGATGGTCCTGGTGTCGTTGGATACGAATTGACAATTCGTATCGATGGGTACTAGAGGTAGTTGAAAATGATTGATACGAATAACGACTTCGTATCGATGAATTTGGGTGGCTCAGAGAAGCCTTTGTTTTGAATTTTGGTTCGATGAAGGCTTGAGTCGATGGATTCGAATAGACATTTCGACTCGATCCGCTGGTTGACCTGTAGCTATGGGTTGAGTTCACTGGGATGCGAATCGTCTTTTACCTTCACACTCGAGTCTATATAAATACTGTGGACTTAGCCATTTTTCACTTTTTACTTTTTACTCTTGCGCTTTGCCTTCGTATCACTTCGAGAAGAATTAGATCTACAGGAATCCTTCGTCTCCGAATCACTTTGTTACATCGAACCTTCGAACCGATACCTTGAAATTAGGTAACTGGACATCCAATCCATGTTATAGCGATGGAATTCGAGATCGATCACCAATCTCTTCACACACGCGATCGATCTCCAGGGACGCTAAGGTCAGAATCGGCTCGGAGTGAATTATCATGGTGCTCGAGCGATTTTGGGGAAGAAAAATGGTTGAAGGATATGAATCATATGTTCGCATCGATCGTTTGAGGAAACGGTTTTCTTCGTATCGATCTGGGGAAGATGGCATTTTGCATCGATTCGTAGTTGAGACAATATCATGAGGAGGGATGGATAGACTTCGTATTGATGGGCGGTGGCTGGAGTTCGTGTCGATCGATACGTAATTGACTTCGATGATCGATTCGAAGTTGATTACTTGCAATCGTTACGAAATGGGCATTACAAGTTGGTTTGATGCGCCGGCGTTGATCGATATGAAATTGATGCCTATGATCGATGCAGAATACATTCCCCTGATCGATACGAAACGTATCGACTCGAACGTGATCGATACGAAGCGTATCGAGTCAAAAATGATCGATACGAAACGTATCGATGCGAACTTGATCGATACGACAATGGACCCCCTCGATCGATACGAGCAGCTGCATTTTGGTCTGTCACGACTTGCATCTTTGATGATCGATCTATGTCTGAGCCCTGATGGATTCGAAATCTTATACTATCAAATACTTGACTCTGACGAGCTTCAGTTTTTCATAACCGGACTTGACTATAGAATTGTACATTTGACTGCCTTTCGAAGCTCGTCGATGGAACTATAACTTAACAAAATTTTAACAAACTATAACTTGGATCGATTGTTAATATCTGGACGGCATGGTTGTGACGGTCAGCGATGACGGTCATTCCGACTGAATTTCAAAGTCTCGTCGTTCGTACATTTTCACCAATTTTGCTGAACTTTTACAAGTGAAATATAGTACTGCACTGCACGACACATTCACACACTTTACACTGGGGGAAGCGAGAGTGTTATTTTGGTCTAATGATGATTTCTCATAAGCTAGTTAGTCATGGAACCTTCAAGTTAACAACAGCAGGAAGTTCAAGGTTCAATCCCTCTAGTAATCGAAATGCCGGCCATCGAGGCCGAAGTCGTAGATCCAACACCGGACGAGTTTCCTGGCGCCCGGTTCATTTGCAGTCCACAAGACTCTGTGCCGTCCGGCATCTCTGAAGATATGCTGGGACGGATTTGTTTAAGGCATGGCTTGTCGCTTGATGACGTATTACTACCGGGGCCAAATGATAGACCACATGCTCCCCCGGAGGGGTTTACTGCTTTCAATCGTCATGCTTGCACGGTGGGGACACTTCCTCCATTTAATCAGTACATAAGGGAAATGTTGTCATTCCTTGGAATCGCTCCATCCCAGCTACACCCCAACGGATACGCCTTGTTGAATAGCAGTTTCATTTTGTTTATGGAAATTCTCTTTGACCACCAAAGCCGATCGAGATTAGATATCTCTTCAACATCAAGAGTCGCGGAGATAGCCCTTCTTTCACATTCTTGGAAGCAGTTAGGAACTGTCAAATAGTAACGGGGTCCTGGGGAAGGCTGAGTTACTTTAAGATGGAATGGTTCTACGTTCGATGCCCCCTGGATTCGCTTGGCGATGGTTGGATAGACATAAGTGTTGTAGTCCTTCTCATGAATTATCGAGATAACAATAATCGTTTCCAAAATTGACATACTTCTCTTCCTTTACAGCCGCAATCTCATGACCTGATGGTGGGTATCTCAGAGAGTTAGTTCGGATCCTCCAAGCAGTTTCGGGTGAAGAGAGGAACATTGACTTGGTTCTAACCGACAGAAACTTGAGAACCATCGGGCTAATTGAACGGAGGCAAAACATAAGGCTAGAAGGGGCACTTAGAGCGGTCTCGAAGAAGCGGGTGAAACGCAAGGCGCCCTGAGTCGTAATGGCTGAAGAAGTTGATCCGGAGAGAACGCCCACTGATAACGAACTCCAAGCTGGGCCTTCTTCCGATGTTCAGAATTCAGGAGGAAGGAGAAAAGGCAAGGCAGTTGCTCATAAGCGTTCTAAATCCATGAGATTGAAATCCATAGTTATGTCTTTGCCTATTCAGGGGATTAGAATTTCGGAGGCTCCTCCCCCGCAAGTAGAGAATCCTTTCGAAGGGCTTGCTGATATTCTGATTCTGGATTATGTGTCGTTTCAACACGACACCGGGATGGAGGAGCTTGATAATGCTCTTGATCTAAGCGGGTCGCTTGCTATGAGTGCGGCCGACATTTCCGGTTGGTCGAGGGGTTGCACATTCATACACTTCACTACACTACATGATTCATAATTGTAAATCATTCAACCCAAGAGATCGCTAACTTTTCTTTCATCTCTCACTTTCAGGTACTATGTCTGGAAGAGGATCAATGCTTGGGAGCCTTCGCTCGGTTCGAAAGTCTTCTTATTATGACTCCCGCAGGAGAGACTCGGATGGAGACCGCGATCGCGGGTACTCTAGTCAAGAGAGGTACGAGTGGGACAGGGACAGAGAATATAGACACCGATCTAGGTCTCGCTCTCCACCTCCTAGAATTCCATCTCCACCTCCTGTTCATGTTCCACACCCGTCAGAGCCTCCACGACACATACCGCTTCTCAAACTTCGATGTCCGAAACCCATCACCAGCGAGTTTAAACCATGCCCCCATAATTGCAGAGCAGGCCATTACTGAGCCCACGGGGGAAGGGGCCATTAAAATTGCTCAGCTGAGGAAGGAGTTCTCGAATATATGCTTCAACGGCTACGTCTTTCTGCCTCACTTAAAGAGAATCCCATCTGGGGTGGAAAACACGATGCATGACTACATTCATGACATCTACACCCAGTACAGAGAGTGGGTAAAGGCTGTAGAAAAAGCTTCCAAAGTGGCCTTTGAGCGAGCCAAAGCAATCGAGAAGATGGAGTCCGATCATGCTCAAAAGGACCGAATTATTTAGGTGCTCAATACCGAGGTCGAGTCTTCTCGAAAATCTAAAATCGAGGCCACCAAAAAAGCTGATGAATCGAATGTGGCGATGGAGAGATTAAGGCAGACTCATGTTGCCTTGGTGGAGGAGATGGGCCATAGAAATACTACGGTCACCGCCGAACGGGATGCAGCGGTTAAGGAACTTAACGAGCTTAAAGCCAAATTTGCTGACATCGCCAAGGAAAAGGATGATGCGAATAACGCAGCCCAAGAGGCGTGCGAGCAGGCTATTTTTCTCCGGGATGAAAGGGATGCGGTCGTGGCTAAGGTCCGCGTGGTGGAGACTGAGGTTGAAGAGAAAGTGAAATCGGCCGAGTCCAGGCTAGAGGCTGATATTGAAGACCTTCTCGTTGTTTACAACGCTAACGTGCTGAGGCACAGGGGTCTAGCCTGGCTCGATGATTATCCGGTGCATTTATACAACCCATGAGGCCGATTAGTTGAAGAAGAGAAGGAGGCGCATCTGGGTGAGCCTGTAGATGAATTCGAACTCGAGAATCGCATTCTAAATGAAGATGAAAGGAAGATTCTCCATGAGTCAATGATTCTGCATGAAAAGGAAAGGCTCGGCACCCATCACTTCGAAGTAGGAGAAGGCTCTGGGGTTGAACACCATGATGCAAGCCTTGAACTTCCAGCGTCAACCCAGCCTGAATCCTTGCCTGCGGTCGATCCCCAAGCTGTTCCTGCCTACAATCCGGATCAGCCATAGATGTCTCCGGCTACAAAGCAAGTTGATGAAGCCGTTCAGCCGCTTACAAGTCAAACTGAGGAAGGTATTCTGAACATTCCACATATCTGCCTTAAGTCGGAATCTTCACTTGAATCGAGTACTAACAGTTCTCTTATTTCTTGTCTAGTGATTGATGATGCACCAGTTGCGCTACCTGCCACTCAAGAATTACATCAGACGCAGGAGACTATCGCCACCGAAGCAACCGTCGTGGCTACAACTGCTCCGCTTGATGACATGAAGGGAAGCACATTTGATTTTGATGAGCAGCTGATGGAGGAACTCTTTCGCCGTCATGGAGATCCTTTAGCTGACTTGCCATTTGTCATGGGTGGAGGCGTTCCTGCTACAAGCTCTTAGATGCCACCTACTGATGCTCCCAGCGAGGCCCGAGCGGTCACTGAAGAAGAGATATTGGCCGAAATCGACGCTGAAATGGCAGCAACGACTCATGGTGGCAGTTTTGGAGGTGGAATGGCGGCACCTGGTCTAGCTCCGCTCAGAATGATATCGCCTGGTGGTACAGTTTTCGACACTAGTGTGCCCATTCCACCTTCTACAGTTGATCATGTTCCTCCGACTCCGCCTGCAGGCAGTATTCCTATTCACTCAAGCCCGGAGGAGGATGTTGAGATTATGCACCCGCCTGGAGACCGACCACTGAAAGGAAAAGGCTCAAAGAGGAAAGGTAGTGGTAGCTCTGGCGGGTCTACACCGAAAAGGAAGCTGAGGAAGAAGTAAGAGTAGACATGTTACCTCGGTTTATTTTGATTTTCATTTTTTTGGTCGTGTATAGATGTGGGTTCGGCCCCTGCTAGTAGGAATTTTTTGGAACAAACTTGTACATGAACTTCTTTCATAAACAGTAGAAATGAAACTTTTCTTTTTTTGGCTTCTTCTCAGTCATTGTGTATTTGCCTGAGTGTTACAATATCTGAAGTGCACTTGTGATGTTTCAGCTTCCGAGTCGAGTTTGTTTTGGTTTGCCAAGTCCGGAAACTATGGACATGGTTTACGACCGAGAGGTGAGTTGAATTTTGATGTCGCACTACTACAGTCAATGGTCGACACATAAGTTCTGCCCCCCAGTGTTAAGGGTGAGGTATAGGACATCAGTCAGCGGTTGCTCCTCACTTACAACATGTTGAGTCTAGTGCCACTGAATGGATGTTTGAGACAAGCAGAGATTGTGCGGTTTATCCACGCTCGTTTGATTGTAGATGATCATATCCGCACTCCGGGGATTCTCATTTGTTCACTGACGGTTGGTCATGCGGGCTTAAGTTTTAATTATATGTCTGCGCTTTGGGGACTCGGAATCGATATTTATACTCCGACTCGCACTCTGGGAGTTCGGAATTGGTATTTATACTCCATTTCGCACTCTGGGAATTCGGAGTTGATGTTTATACTCCGACTCGCACTCTGGGAGTTCGGAGTTGGTATTTATACTCTAATTCGCACTCTGGGAATTTGGAGTTGGTTTTTATAGTCCGCTTCGCACTCCGGGAATCCGGAGTTGATGTTTATACTCTGACTCGCACTCTGGGAGTTCGGAGTTAATGTTTATACTCCAATTCGCGCTCTGGGAATTTGGAGTTGGCAAACAGACGGTCAGTCACATCGGTTGCATGTTTTCGGATCTCGCTCGCACTTTGGGAACAAAAGATGGATCAGGATCGTGGATGGTCGGATCACATCCACCCTAATTTAACAAGTGAGGTCGTTAGATGGACGGGTCCACCCTCCTCAAACTTGGTTCAGATACGGACGAAGTCGTTAGGCGGACGGATCCACCCTCTTCGTAGACGTATCTTTATACTCCAGTTCGCACTTTGGGAATCTGAAGTTAAGTGAAGGATTGTCGTGTATCAATCCTTTTTCGACTTTGGTGTGATGGCTTGTCCCCGAGCTCTGGTTTCACTTAGCGAGTGACCGGTTGCATCACAGTCACTCCCTATTTGAATAAATCCCACCGTATGGTGAAACTTAGCTCTCCGTGCATAGTGATGATCATATGAAGCATTTCAAGTAAATCACAGCTCTGGCTCGAAGAGATTGCATTTTATTGATAGCCTGTTATGTGTAGTAGCAACGAAGACTTTTGCTATTCCAGGATCTTGGCAAAGTAAGACCGTCAACGGTCGATAATTTGAATGTGCCATCTCCGAGCCTTCGTTCAATGACATATGGTCCTTCCCATGTCGGCTTCATATGCAAAGGAACCGGATAGATCCTTTTTAGGATGAGATCGCCTAGTTCAAAGGTTCGCGGGCGGACCTTGGCGTTGTACAATCGGGCGACTCGATTTCGATGCGCGGCTACCCTCAAGTCAGCCTCCTCACGCTTCTCATCTAGTAAATCGAGAGATTCAGCAAGTAATATTGCATTTGTCTTCGGATCATAGTATGTCACACAATGAGAAGGTACTTCTAACTCGACTGGAATAACAGCTACTGAACCATAAGAGAGAAAGAATGGAGTGTGACCGGTCGTGGACTTGTAGGTTGTTCGGTAAGAGCCCATAAAGCCATAGGAAGTTCATCGACCCACTTGCCCCAACCTTTTCCAATCGTTTCTTCAGAATGGACTTTATAACTTTATTGACTGCTCCGACTTGTTTGTTCGCTTGAGGGTGTGCAACTACATAGAATTTCTTTTGGATGTGAAATCGTTTGCAAAAATCTTTAAATTCAACACTGTCGAATTGGGTTCCGTTATCAGTAATAATGATGTGCGGGAGACCGAATCGACAACTAATATTGCGGACTACAAAGTAGATTACTTTTTTCGTCATTATGGTAGCAAGGGGTTCAGCTTCAGCCCACTTTGTAAAGTAATCAACTACGACGATGGCGTACTTCGCACCACCTTTTTACAGAGGTATAGTACCAATGATGTCGATGCCCAACATTACAATCGGCCACGGGCTGACCATTTGAGTTATCTCGGTAGGCGGGGCTCTAGGAATTCGAGCATGCTTCTGACATTTATCACACTTCTTTGCATAATCCGATGCGTCGCATTTCATAGTTGGCCAATAATATCATTATCGAAGTATTTTCTTGGCTAGTGCTTGCCCCCCGGTGTGATCGCCACATTCTCCCTCGTGTACATCGTGTAACACTTGTTTAATTTCATCGTGAGCGATACACCGGAGTAAAGGAACTGAGTACCCTCTTTTGTACATGACTCCATTCTAGATGGTGAATCGTGAGGCCTTCCGAAGAACTTGTCTCTTTTCACTCCTACGCTCCGGCAGGGTTCCGTGATCAAGGTAGTTTCTGAATGGAGTCATCCATGTCTCCTTATTGGGAACAGTTTCACATACCCAATCTATTTTTGTCCGGTCTATGCTTGGGGAAGTTAACGTCTCTACGGGAACGAGTCCCATTTGATGATCTTCACCTGTGCTGGCTAACTTCGCCAATGAATCGGCTTTCTAATTGCGTTCTCGGGGTATACAATAAATGGAATAATAATCAAACTGATTCAGTACTTCCTGAACTTGAGCTAAGTAAGCAGCCAGCCTCCGATCTCTTGCTTGATATTCTCCCCGTACTTGACACACAACTAATTGTGAATCACAATAAATTTCCACAGCGATAATTCTCAAGTCTCTGGCAAGCTTCAATCCACCTAAGAGGACTTCATATTCAGCTTCATTGTTGGTTGCATGAAAATCGAACTTCAAAGCACAACATATAGATCGATCTTCGGGGGTTTCAAGTACAACACCTGCGCCCAAACACCGGTCATTTGATGCACCATCAGTGTACAGCTTCCAGACGTATTCGGGAGATTCACTTGTTTTGGGCAAGTCCTCTAGAACGGTAAATTCAGCTATGAAATCGGCTAGGACTTGTCCTTGAATGGCTCGTCTTGGAGTGTAAGTAATATCAAACTGGCTCAGTTCGATGTTCCACTTGAGTAACCTACCAGACATCTCAGGCCGTGTAAGGACCTGTCATAACGGCTGGTCGGTGTAAACAATAATAGGATGTGCCTGGAAATATGGTCGGAGTTTCCTTGATGCAATAACAAGGCAATAAGCCAACTTATCTAGTTTCGAATAATTCCTTTCAGCCCCAGTCAGTCGTTTGCTGACGTAGTATACTGGCTTCTGCATCCTGTCTTCTTCTCGGACTAAAGCAGCGCTGATAGCATTTTCTGATATCGCCAAGTAAACGTACAACTTCTCATGATCAATAGGCTTCGACAGGATATGTGGTGTGGATAGATGCTGAACTAGAGATTGGAAAGCGCCCTCACACTCCGTGGTCAATTCAAAGTTTCGTTTTCCTTTTCAGATCAGATCGAAGAAGGGAATGCATTTGTCAATGGACTTTGAAATGAACCTGCTCAATGCTACTACTTTCCCATTGAGACTCTGGACTTATTTTATAGTTTTCGGAGTTTCAAGATTTCTGATAGCCCAGATCTTTTCAGGATTAGCTTCGATCCCTCGAGCGTTGACGATGAACCCAAGGAATTTTCCGGATGCAACTCCAAAATGACATTTCAGCGGGTTGAGCTTCATTCTGTATTCTCAAAGTATGTTGAACATAGTTCCGTGGTCTTTAATATGGTTAGTGGAAAATCGTGACTTCACAAGCATGTCGTCTACATATACTTCCATGGTTTTCCCGATCTGATTGGCAAACATCCGATTGACCAATCGTTGATAAGTAGCCCCGGCATTCTTGAGTCCGAATGGCATAACTTTGTAGCAATAAAGTCTCAGATTGGTTACGAAGCTGGTATGTTCTTGATCGGGTAAATGCATCGGTATCTGATTGTAGCCAGAATACGCATCCATGAAGGATAAGAGTTCATGTCCAGCTGTTGAGTCTATGAGCTGATCAATTCTGGGAAGTGGAAAACTGTCTTTAGGACAAGCTTTATTCAGATCGGAGTAATCGACACATATTCTCCATTTCCCATTTGACTTTCCGACGAGCACGGGATTCGACACCCATTCGGGGTATAGCGCATCTCGAATGAACCCGTTTGCTTTAAGCTTTTCTACTTCTTCTTTAAGGGCGGCAGATCTCTCTGGATCCATAGCACGCCTTTTCTGTTTGATCGGGACATGCCGCGGGTCAATATTCAGAGTGTGGCTCGCGATGTCCGACGAGATCCCACACATGTCAGAATGCGTCCAGGCAAATACGTCAAGATTCGCCCGTAGAAACTCAACCAATTCCTCTTTAGTTTGCTGGCTTAGCTGAGACCCAATCTTTATCATCTTCGAATCATCATCATTGTCAATTGGGACATTGATCGTCAGTTCGGCTGGGGATGCTTGACTTTCTTCAGATTCTCCTTCGTCTTCAGTTTCTCTTGGGTCAAGATCCCTTTGGAATTGGCTGGAGCGCCCGGGCCTAGGCCCAGGCGTTAATTGTCAATTATCAGCAAAGCGGACGCAGAGGGATTCCTCTATGCCCTTTCCTTTCTCCTTTCGTTGCACCTCTCGCAGCTCGGCAACATAACAGGCTCTTCCAGCAGCCTGATCTCCTTGAATGATTCCCACTCCACGATCAGTGGGAAACTTTAAAGTCAAACACCACGGGGCAATGGTTGCCCTGAATTCAGCGAGGGCCGGTCGGCCCAAGAAAGCATTATAAGGGGAGTCTATGTCCAACACAACGAACTGCAATATCCGCACTCTCCGGCGTTCTCCGACTCCCAACTCCATTGGTAGCTCTACTACTCAAGTGGGTACAGTAGCACTCCTATTGAAACCATGGATTCGAGATTGACAAGGTTTCAAATCTTTGGCTTCCATTCTCATTTGATCATAAGCTCGTTTAAACATAATATTCACTGAGCTTCCACTGTCAACTAAGATTCTCTTCATCCAAGCAGGACCTACTTGAGCTGAGATGACCAGTGGATCGATAGTGGGGGCTTCGACTTTATCAGCGTCTCAGTTTCTGAACACGATGTCATCTGTCATCGTCTTCTGTTGCTTGGTCGGAGCCCCTTCATCAAAACTACTATAGCACTCGAAGTCCGCATGCTTGATAGAGTTGGCATACGACTCCATTTCCTTCCAGCTTCGATCTACTGGATGAGGACCACCACTTATTGTATTTATAACCAACCACCCGCCGGTACGAGCGGGTTCCTCCTGTCTTTCCTGATTCGGCGCACGATTCTGATTCGATGTGCCCGCACCTCCTGACTGCGGCGCCCGCACATACTGGTCCAACTTCCGCTCACGTATCAACTTTTCAATGAGGTCTTGCAAATGACGACACTCATTCATATTGTGGCCATAGCTCTCGTGGAATCTGCAAAACTTCCCTGTTTGGACTTGTCTTTCTATTGATGGCTTCGGAGCAGGTTTCTTATATTGCATGGTATTAAAAGTCTGCAAATACACATTTTCCAGCGACGTATTCAATGGGGTATAATTGTCAAACATGGGAGCTCTACGTTGTGGACCATGACTTTGATCTCGCTTTTTACCTTGATTTCCATTCTCCCTTTGCTGATTCTGTTTATTTTGTATATTCAACTGAACTTTTCCGGAACTCTCCCCGGATTGTTTAACGACGATGTTACTCTGAATTCCTTCGATGTTGGGTCCTACGTCATCCTGCTTCCTAGACTATTTCGCATCCTCCCTTCTCAAGAATTGGGATGCCTTGGAATAGAAACGGTCTAATGACGCAGGCGGCTTCCCAGCTAACCAATTTCCAAACTCGGAATCAGTATCAATCCCCTTAGTCAATGTCATTAGGATAGAGTTATCATTGGGATTGCTTATTTCTGCACACGCAGCATGAAATCGCTCTATGTAACGTCTGAGTGTCTCTTCGGGAGCTTGAGTGACACTAGATAGAGTGTTAACATCTTTAGGCCTTGCTACGTGCATACGGAATTGTTCAACAAACTTGGTGGCCATCTGATCAAAATTAGAAATGGATCGTGGTGGTAAACGAGTAAACCACATAGTCGCAATGCCCCCCAAGGAAATTGGGAAACTACGGCATTTTACTGAATCATCTGCTCTCGCAGCATTCATCAGCCATTCGTACTTTAGGATGTGTTGATTGGGGTCAGAATTTCCTTCATAGACTGGCAGGGCTGGCATGCTGAAGCGCCAAGGTGGTTCAGCATATAATATGTCATTAGTCAAAGGGGTACGACTCCGGGAGATTCCCCAGTCGTCATTAGTGAGACCGTGACTTTAACGGATCATCCGACGAATCATCGTCGGTATATCCGGCATCTGGATATTTGGGGGATGTTGTGCCAAGGTGTGGTCGGGTTCCACAATGCGAGTCTGGACCGGACGCGGTCGACAGTCCGTGCCTCGCCTCCTTGGTTCAACATTTTCTAGGACATAAGGCTCTGGAGTGTGCTCTCGTTGGCTACGATGAGGATCAGCTTGATTTCTAGCATCAACCCCTTGTTCAGTAGTGGTGGTGGTAGCGAGGTTGCCTTTGACATGATAAGGAGTAGCACCTCCTCGGGATGAAGGTCCGATATGATGACTAGTGGATGGTCCAGTTCTGGGTTGTCCTATGGCCTAGGTGTAGCTTACATCCAGCCGCGGTCGTGTGGATCGATGATGACCGTCAAATGAGGCGGAACTCTCCGTGGAAGAATAAGAAGCTTGATCTCTTCGGGATCTTCTGCGCCTTTGGCGATTCAGCTGGTTGGTCAACTCTGTGTTGGAGCGTAGTTGTTCAGTTAGTTGTTGCCGACTCTGGGTCAATTCTTTAAGCAACATCTGGAACTCTTGTCTGGTAACCGGGCCTGATGGATCTGAAGGTCCGACAGTAGCTTGGTTGGATGGAGGTAATTGTGCGGGATTCTGTCTATCCCGTCCTTCCTGATCAGCAGCCGTAGAAGCGGTACGTGTACTCACCATGATGAATTGATGAAGTCCTTTCCTAGATCTGATTGCAAATCTGAATAGTATGGAAGGGCTTCAAGGCTTGAGATCTAGATCTTCTTCTTGGATTTGTGCAATCCGATATCGATAGGAGATCCAAAGAGCAGGAGAAAAATTGGGTTTTCTCTCAGTGAAAGAAGCAAAGTGTTTGTACCAAAAATGGGCACAACACTCTTCGGAAGTTTTTGAAGAGATAAAATGAAGAAATTAAATGGAAAAAGTGGATTATCTAACAAAAACTCCAAAGAACAGATATGTAAATGATAAAAAATGCACAGAAACACAGGAATTTAGAGTGGTTCGACGTATTGCCTACGTCCACTATGAAGTTGATTGCTTTATTGATGTTTCTTTGATGATTACAATTGATTGCAACAGGCTATGATAGTGAATTACAGCAGTAAAATTCGTTAACAGCAGCAGCAATGATGTTTGGAACTGAATCCGGTAGAGTCTAGGCGCTTGAGAATTCAAAGATCCCTTTTCTGTTGGATCTAGGGGTCTATTTATAGGTGTAGGAGGCTAATATTTTGCTCAGATCATGGGAGACTTCTTCTGGCATGTGAGTAGGCATGCGCGACCAAGCCCATGAAGTTTCGACCCGATCTGTGATCGATACGAACGGATTTCGTATAGATCAATATTTCATCCAATGGAGTCGAAACTTGGTATGGACATTCTCTAGCACGTGCGTAAGCTCCTGTGAAAATTTCATAGCATTTGGACTTGTGGATCGTGAGATATAATAGATACGAAATGGAGACTTTCGGCGGCTGTTCAGTTCGACTCGATCATTTCGACTCGATCATGTTCTAATCGATGGCTGCGCGTGCATATGAGTTGATGTGGCGCTTGAACTTTGGATTGCTCCGCTTTCGACGTCGAGTTGACTGAGTTGCCCTCGAACTTCGCCTCGTTCGTATCGATGAAGCTGCCTTGTTCGCATCGATGAAGGATGCATAGTTCGTATCGATGAAACTCCCTTAGTTCGTATCGATGGTCATGCTTTGTTTGTATCGATGAAATTGGCTCTGTTCGATGGAGTTGAACAACTGATATTGCGATGGATACGAACAGTTGTTCCTCGATGGATATGAACTACAGAAGCTCGATGGATTCGAACAAAGCTCTTCAGGCGATGGATGCGAAGTTGACACTGGCTGATCGATACGAAGTGCGCTGTCTCTTGATGGATACGAAGTCGATCGATACGAAGTGGGTTCTGATGATGGATGCGAAATCGATCGAGTCGAATAGAGGCTTCCTGATGGATTCGAAGTCGATCGAGTCGAACAGTGGCCAGTCGATGGATTCGAACTCGAGGCTGTTTTTCATCCAATCTTGCATCGATCATAACTTGAGCATATGAACTCAGATTAACTTGAGATTTGGAGTGCTGACTTCCATGGCTTTGCTCGTCGTGTCTTGTCGATTGTAGCTTGATCCGGACTCGGACAAAATTCATTAATATCCATAGTGAGCCTACGTATAACCGATCTCTAAGACGAACCGTTATTGGTTTCTAGTCAAGTTCTTTGATATCTCGGCCTTGCCAAAAGGCGGGATAACACTCATGTACATTATTGGGATTTGTGGTGTCTATTTTAAAATATAAAAAGAACAAAACCAATAGACTGAGGCAATGTCGAGTTCAAAAAAACTATTGATATTTTTGCAGTTTGAATTTGTTTCTTTTTCCTTTTTACTACATTGTTATTTGATAGGCAAAGCAGTTGATTGGAGAGAAGATAGTTGAAGAAAGAAGATAACAGGTCGAATTCGAGTGAATGAGTGAGTGGGTGTATTGTATATGAGAGTGTGTTGTATATGAGAGTGAAAAATAATGTTATATAAACGAGTGTAAAATAGAGTGGAAGCTATCACTACACCATTATAAGCTATTAACAATGGGTAAAAACCGTTGTTAAGTCCAAAAGCAACGGGTAAAAACCATCTTCAACACAGGAGTGGTTGAATTTAGTGATGGGAGAAAACCGTTGCTTTATGTCCAAAAGGCAACGGGTATAAACCATTGCAAATTGGGACAAAGGCAACGGGTATAAACCGTTGCAAACTGGGCCAAAGACAACGGGTATTAACCGTTGCAAATTGGGCCAAAGGCAACGGGTATAAACGTTGCAAATTGGGCCAAAGGCACACATAAAGCAACGGTTAACACCCGTTGCACATAGTGTTTGCTCCTGCTCCTACAAAATCACATATGTAACTCACTACTGCGTTACACGCATATCTCAGTATATATACCAGAATATCAATATATATCAAAATATTGGTACACAAGCACTATAAACATATCGCACATATACCATACATATAAAATTATCACTTATAATTACACTATTGTTTTGCAAACAGAATGCTACCGTGCCGGAATATCATACTTATTACACTACATTGTTTATTACACTACACTACAAAGATTTCATTAATTACACTACATTGTTTTGCAAGTAGTGAAGTCTACAAAGATTTCATCAATACCTCCGACTAAAGATATCGTATCAAACCCTTTTGATGGCTCATATAACCTCCGGCTCCAACATCCCCAAAGGTCTCGGTAAATTGTCGACATATTTTGGCGGTTAGCTTAAAATTTTGTCCAACAACACTTTTTCATATGTGGGTGGTACTGGTTTTCCATGAATTACTAATGCTGTGGAATCTCGGCATATAGTACCTGTTATATAAGCATTTCTGGAGTGAATATATGGAATCACATTACAGAACTAACAAGCTCCCAAACATTTAAGACCATTGTGCAGAGCTACACAAGTCCTAGACCCATTGTGTATGCGATATTCGATCTTTAAAATCATGCAAGATTGGAATGGAAGGTGTAAACTTTTATGATCTTTCTATATCCTTTTTTGTTTTGGAGTTTACTGATTTATTTTTGGACATAATGGCTATTGTGAGTTTCAATGAAAATTAAAACCAAAACAGATATAAGATAAAGACTACGATGAGTATAAGTATACAAACTAGATCGCTATTGACAATGAATTCCTTCTCATCTTTATCATTCATTCGCTGTCTCAAACTCCAACTCTGCAATAGCATTTTGAACTTTTACGTGATTCTTCATCATTTCTTGCTATCTCTCACTGTTTCTCAAATCTAATCATGAACATAACCTTTTTTTAAATAACACTGTACTTTCAGCCAAGCAAGAATTTAGTGAAGGTTGTGCCCACCAGAACTTATCCATGTGATCATTGTTATTGATTTGCTAAAACTACTTAAAACTGCTTAATTTGCTCTATCCTATGGTTATAGCATTATAAATATTGCTAAATATTCTCTTATATCTTATGATTATGTTAATTTGGATTTGAAAATGTCATATATACCTCTTGTGAACCTAATTATGACGTACATGTCAAACGTGAACCTTTGTTGCCTAACCTCTTTTTCTATAACAAAAGATAATTTGGAATCTATAAATACACATGCACTAATACTCATTAATTTGTTTATATGCAGAATAACGGAGAGCAGTAAACTCGGTTGAAGCACAAAAAGACTGATTGGTCGATTAAAATAGTACCTGTTGCAATAACTTCATCCTCGAAGTTCAAGATTTCACATCTTTGGTCGATTAACTGATTGTTCAGAGTGGCAAACTGAGAAGATGCGATTTCACTGCCTACTGACGATTATCTTGGGCTATGCTGAGAAGACGCTCCAGTTTATCATCCATATTGTCCAGCTTCATCAATTTTTGCTCCACATTTTGCAGTCGCTGCTCATATACTCCTTGGGCATGTTTGAGCCGTTTGCATGGAATGGCAGCACTCTTAACTTGGCTAGGAGCTATATTGGTCCCAATACTTCGGCTCCTGCCCTTTACACCTTTACCAAACACTGATATAAAGACGGCTTCATCACCACCACTCGTCGTTTCCTTTTCTTTTTCAATTTTGTCCTAAAAAGTAAATACATATATATATGAATAATGAAAATTTAATTTAGAGGCGTTATTATTTGTTTAACTTACAAAGTAGGAAGATGTCGCATCTGACGTGCTGCCATCTTTTTTCTTTTGCGTTTTCTCCCATACTTGAAGACATGATACTTCTGTTCCCGGACTACTTGAATCGACCTGCATACAATGACCTAAAATTATATTTGGAACTAATGGTATATGCAATGTGATGCACCGATTCAATGACACATACCATTTCTTGAGTAATCATAGCGTGACTCTTACGTCCCGAATGATGACCATATTCGAGCATTGATCTATTTTGTTTGCCTCGCTTCCTTTTTTCTTTCGCCTCGGGTTTTGATTCGTTTCTTATGAACTCATCCCAATCATCTTGAGTAATTTTCGGTGGACAATTTCTCATTCTTTCTTCGTCAGTGATGAAATGGTCATAATGATTCTTGCGCAAATCATTCTTGTGTCTCCTAAAAGCCTCGGACATTTTTTTTCATAATAAGGTCCTTTGATAGAGGATCGAGCTCATAATATTTCTGCATAACAAAAAATGCATGTAAACCATTTTTTATTTATGTATTGAAATCATTATAAATGAATTTAAACCATCTAAGTTCATGTACACAGTTTACATTTCAAAGTATATGGATTTTTACATTTCAACGTATATAGTTTCATCAGTCTCTATGATAAAGTGATCAATCTAAATATCCTATAAATATCATAAAAGAATATATCTTGAAACAGAAACAGTACATAAATATGGTCTCATATGAACCCTCGCTCATTCAGGCCTATTTTACAATCAGAAACAGAAACAGTACAGAAACAGAAACAATACATAAAAAGGGTGCATATTACAATCAGACGACTATATTTTACAAACAGAAACAGTACATAAAAATGGTTATGAGATTGGAGAACTTACCTCCAATTGATTCCACACGTCTTCCTTGTAATTTGGATGAACTTTTTTCCAACTTGGATATGAGATTGGCACATGATTTCTTACTAGTTTACCAATCTTCGTAGCGACCTTTGAACCATTTTTTCCGACTAGAGAACTGTAGTTGTCTATATCAATTTTCTCCCGTTTTAAAATGGATGATTGTGAAGTTGTATCATTTGACGGTGGTGTGGCATCTTTCGACATTATGTCCTGCAAAGTCTAAAATCCTAAAATAATCCCAACAACATTATGACGTACATTTCTTCCCCTTCCAGCCCATCCCTGTGATGCCCGATTGCTGTCGGCCAAATTATTGCATGGAGTCCCCTCCATAACGTCCCCTTATTGCTGCTGTACATCTGATATAGTAAACAACGTCCCCTTCTGATTTGACTTATCCCACCAACTTCTCACCACATTACGATTATTGTCAGTCGGGATTTTTGTCAGTCCGACTGACAATAATCGTAATGTGATGAGAAACTGGTGGGATCAGACAAATCAGAAGGGGACGTTGTTTACTATATCAGATGTACAGCAGCTTACCAGTAATCGCTTGGAGCAATTTTATTAAGTCATATAATGCGTTTGATCTTGTTATGGAGGGGAATCCGTGCAATAATTTGGCTAACAGCAATCGGGCATCACAGGGATGGGCGGGAAGGGGAACATTCACTTTTATGCGGCAGTGATAAAGTCTTCCTGCATCACCAGAATTTTAAACTTAAGCGGATTCAAAACAATATCTAAAATACTGACTGAAATAAAGGATGCAAATACAAAAATATATTACCTTAGCACTGCTGAACTAAAGGGTGCAAATACAATATCTTGAACTGCCTGTCTACCTACAAACACAAAGAAAGAAAGAATAGTCAAGCTGATCATATGTATGTATGTGTACATGTGTGTATGTATGTGATCATATGTAAGTACCTACAACTACAAACACAAAATGAACTCTTGCAATATATCCATCCTTATGGATCCATCAGGATATTATAATGGCACTAATAAAAAATATAATGCATCTATTACTATCATATAACACACCATTTTACATTTTACACCATTTTAAATAAATATTTTGTTAAGGTACAATAACTGCTCTGAAATACAAAGTTAACATATGCATTTGATAAGATCTTCTAATTTTTCATTGTCTTCAAAAGCTGATTGATAAACGGTAGGAAACTCAGTGTCATCCACATTTATGGTCAACCGTTTTGATGTATGCAAAACCACAAACCATCCGTTATTTTTTAAATCTTTTGAGTAGAACACTTGACTCGCTTCCGATTTAAGAATAAATGGCTCATCATTCATGCTATCTTTATTCTTCAATTTTCCCAATATTTTTTAAATCTTTTGAGTAGAACACTTGACTCGCTTCCGATGCAAGAATAAATGGCTCATCATTCACGCTATCTTTATTCTTCAATTTTCCCAAGTTAACTGTGATCAAGCTTGAAACAGAATCTATTTTACAACCATTGATCTTATCTTCGACCTTTACCCAATCACAATAAAAAACTGTTTGTTTGAAGTCAATGTAATCCAACTCAATTATCTGTTGAATGACCCTGTAATAAGTTGTTTCTGCTTCCTTAAAAATTTTATCCTTCCCACTCGCTCTAAATTGTGTAATTGCTCTCATGCATACACCACTATCCTGTGTTAGCTTTCGCTCTTCATAACTCTTCGGAGAAAATAAAAACCCATTCACTTGGTACTTCATATAACTACGGGCATCAAACTTCGGCCCGTTAACTAACCGCCAAAGAGTTGAGTCAACATCGACGGTCTTTAACAACTACAACAAACACAATAAGTAAAAAAACATTGTCAAGGAGGTGTATGGTCAACTTGAAAGTACATTAAATATTTAATACATATACCTCCTCACATAACCAAAAAGTGAAATTTTTAATAGCTTCCCCAGATGTACCCCCGCCTCGAGTTTGAGATTTGGTGCTTTGAACATAGGAGTTATACCTCCTACGAAAAACACACAATAAATACTATATATATGAATTGATTTACAATAATAAGAATTCAGAACAAATTCATGAATTTACTTCTTCCATTCATCCAATCCGTCGTACTTATCAAGGACCCATTTACGCACTTGTTGAAATTACACTTGAGTTAACGTTATATCTTTACCATTATCTAGTGCTATTTCATCAGCAAACTCATCATCCTCGTCTAAAAACGCTTCACGGGTATGTTTATGAATGTCAGCACCTCCTTTTGGCATATACTCCATGCAGTAAAGACTAGCTTCTTGTACAATATATTCTTCTGCAATACACCATTCAATATATCTTTTGTTGCGCACATATCCTTTATATGTTTTCATCAACCTATGAATATGAATAATTGTAAAATGTAGACATCAATAGCTATTTAAATCGAATAATTATGTACATAACTAAAATTAGTAATTTACCGTTCAAATGGGTACATCCACCTATATCTAACAGGACCAGAAATCAATGCTTCATCGGCTAAATGAACCATAAGGTGAATACTGATATCAAAAATGCAGGCGAAAAATGTTTTTTAATAACACACATTGCTTCTACCAAACTAGCCTTTGCTTTTAGAAGATGTTCCATGTTGATCACCTTTGAGCACAAAATGTTATAAAAGAGACTAATACGGTGAATAGCATTCCGTAGATCCTTATGTTGCGGAAAACAATGCTGAAGCAATATCGGAAGTAAATGTTGCATTATGACGTGGTAATCATGTGACTTCATATTTTTTAGTTCAGGAGGGTTGATGCTCACATTGTTATGGAAGTTCGAAGAGAATTTGCTTGGCACTTTCAAATTTTTCAAAATGGTGCAAAACCGTATCTTTTCTTCTTTGCTCAAAGTGAAAGTCGCATTTGGTATGGTTACTTTACTTGTTTCAGGATCTTCTATCACCCACAACTTTTGTTTTATACCCATGATTTTCAAATCCTTCCGTGCATTGATCCCATCTTTTGACATGTCTTTATGGTTCATAATTGTGTTGATCAAATGTTTCGTGACATTCATCTCCGTATGCATAACATCAATATTATGTCGGGTCAAATTTGTTTTCCAATATGGCAAATCAAAGAACTTCGACCTCCTATACCATGCAGGAACTTCTTCATCGATTTTTCTTTTTCCGTTTTCGACCAATTTCCGGTATGTTTTTGCCAACTTTCATTTTTATATTCGCTACCTTTTTTTCAACTTGATAACCAGTCAGTGGTTTTGGTGGACGCTTAAGTTCTTGCTCGTTGTTGAAATTTGTCTTATTGTATCGAAACTTGTGTCCGAACGGAAGAAATCTACGATGTCCCATGTAACAAATCTTCTTACTTTCAGGGAGATAAACAGATGTAGTTTCTTCTCCACAAATAGGACATGCAAAGTAGCCGTGAGTTGTACATCCCGATAAAGTCCCAAGAGTGGGATGATCATGGATTGCCCACAACACTCTAGCTCTCATTATGAACTCAGATTTCTTAAATGAATCAAATGTAACGACTCCTTCCCATAACTGCTTTAACTCGTCTATCAAAGGTTCTAAATAAACATCAATATCCTTCCCCGGTTGTTTTGGCCCAGAAATCAACAGTGTTAACATTGAGAACTCTCTTTTCATGCACAAAGACGGAGGAAGGTTATATGGTACTACAATTACTGGCCAACAGCTGTAAGGGTTAGTTAAAGAAGCATTCGAACAGAAACCATCTGTTGCTATTCCAAGCGTGATATTTCGTGGTTCAGCAGCAAACGAAGAATCAAAAGAATCTGTAGTTTTCCATTGAGAAGTATCACGCGGATGATGCATTACGGTTGTACCGGACTTGGCACGACCATGCCAGGTCATCGCTTCTGCTATCCATGGTACAATATATAGTCTTCTCAATCTAGAAATTAAAGGAAAATGTCTTAAGGTCTTTTGAGGTACTGTGGTAGCTTTTCTCTCTTCGTCGAATGATGTCTTATATCTTGGTGCGTTGCAATTTGTACATGAAACTTTGTTCGCATTATCTTTCCAGTACAAGATGCAGTCATTAATGCATGCATCATAAGTTATGTAATTCATCCCAACTTGCTTAATGATCTTCTTCACGTCGGGGTACTTTGACGGTAGCGTGTTACCTTCGGGGAGTAACTCCTTTATGAATTCGAGTAGTGCAGTCACACCATTGTCTGAAAAGCCGTATTGGGTCTGCAAGCTATTCAGTTTCACAATGGCATACAACTTTGTAATCTCTTTTGGATACAATGGCTCTGTTGCAGTTGCACTATCAAAAAATGATTTATCTGTAAACTGCTCACCAATATTAGCATTATCATGCAACTGACTTGTAGGTTGAAAATGATGGAATCTATCTGCATCATTGATCAAATCCTCCATCCTAATATGTTCGGACTCATCAGTATTTGTGGCATAACTAACCGGTTGTTGTTTAGGCTTCTCCGGTATTCTTTCCCCGTGAAAACACCACATGGTATATGATTGAACAATACCATATCTAACAAATGAAAATGAATGTCATTTAATTTGAATGTATCTTCATTTTTGCACCGCGTGCAAGGGCACGGATACTTTTCCTTATTGCCACCGTTTTCAGCAACAAATTTAACGAAATTTCTCACACCTTCCACATATTCTGTATTTCTTCGATTAGATTGATTCATCCATTGTTTGTCTATACTAAAAGACATACTGAAAGAAAATAACAAGAGTTAATAAGAAATCATGGGTAACAATATCTTATGGCTTTCCACCAAGTTCAACTCTGATATTAAGTAAACAAATGTATATTCTTCTGATTTCACTTGAAATTTAACATTAGCATCAAACTGTTTCCAAAAAATTTGCCATTACAACGGCGCCATTTTGTAGCACCAAAGTAATGTCTATGCATTACCCCTCTCCTGATACTTGGCTTGCGCCATTAACAACAATTTTATCCACTTACTAAATATGGTCTCATATTTAGTAAAACAAAATTCATTGCATCAACTTATACCCTAGCAGTCACTATAAGCAGCTATTAGTAAAAGTATAATACAAAACAACCCGGTTTCAAGTGAAAAACATAACTCAACACTATCTGATAATGCCTGCTCAACTCAAGCAGCCATAGTCATAGATCACACAAACCCTGTACAACCCATTCAACACTCTGATCAAACAGAGTATCAACCAAATATTATAGACCAAAGCCTATCTCTCCCTATTGATAAGTCCTTAGAAATACCCTGCATTGAACATGATAAATGCAGCTCCTCGACATCCTCGGTCAGCAATAACCGAAAGCATTAATACACATACAAACTTGATAGAATGCATTGGAACAGCTAACCTCTTTGAGCCACAAGGGATAAGGAATTATTATACATGACATGGTGGGCCTAATCTATTGACTCACAACAAAATTGATATATGCTTTATTAACTGGGAATGTTTCACTAAATTCCCACGTTTCTCAATTCTCTTTGCTAATCATTCCTCGAGCAATCACACTCTAATAATTTTCAATTTTGATACCCAACGGGAACATGCCAAAAACATTCCTTTCAAATACGGCAACGGATGGCAATATAAATCAGGATACAAGCAAATAATTGAAGAGGAGTGGAATTATTCTTATATTGGAAATCCTTTACTCCAACTCCTAGCAAAGACAAAAGCAGTAAAAACGAAACTAGAAAAGTGGAACAGATAGGAGCATAATTCTCAAAACAAAGTTGACGATGTAAGGAAGGAGCTGGACTAGTCCTACAATCACCTAATCATCCACCCGAATGATTAACAGATTAATAGACTTTGTAAACAATAGTTTGATAGTCTAACATGAGAGCTAAACAAACAAGCTACAAAAATTAGACAAAGATCCAAAATGAAGTGGCTAACGAAAGGAGACGGAACAACTCAATTTTTCCACTTAAATGTCTCCTATCCAAAGACAAATCAAAGCAGGAAACTGATGATGGATTCTCTTAATACATTTTTTTACAAATGCAGGCCATAAAGTAGATCCGAATTTTCTTATGGCTACAATGACCTCCAATATGCTTATAGCTACAAATGTAACGCTAAGTAGAGAAAGTAAAATAAATAGGACCAAATTTTTGCTTTTAGAGTTCTTGTAGTATTGAACAAAAGAATGAAGTCAATGAAACTTGAAAGTGGTCCAGCCTACTACTACCTACACATACTACAATATCAAGAAAAAGACACTACAACAGACTTCCTACACATTCATAGTTTGTTATTTCGGGATTTATTAAACACAACCGGGTATTCTAGATTGGTTAGTAGATATAGAAATTGTAATAAAAGTTGCTTAAACTGATGTGCTCTACAAGCTGTCGAAGTCAGTGACCATGAGTACGACATTATTTAAGCATATAAAATCAAAATGTATTGAGCGTTTACAAATTACTTGCTCATAACACAAATCTGACTTTACTGGAAGCTCAATCATATAAGATTTGCAAGTTGTAACTACAGATGAGAACTCAGATTACTGAACTGAACCAAATTGAAGAATAAAAATCAAATTGCAATCTAACAAGACTTAAATTTAAACATTCGAAAATAAGAACCAAATTGATGATTTAAACATAACGAACCATTCATAAGGAATAAAAATAAAAATCGATTCGTATTAAATACCTTGACCGGATCGATTGGAAAATGAGATCACCAGATTCTTTTTGAACTGCATCGATAATCAATACCTTTGCCTCAATTGAGTGTAGTATGTCAGTGTTTAACAATTGATGGCTTTCAAGAGATTAAAATTTGGCGATCTGAAGATGAAATTAGAGAAGAGTACGGGGACGATATTAGGGCAAATGGTAAAGGAGCGTACTATTTTGGGAATAAGGGGGTTACACAAGTGGCAACGAACTAAAAAAAATCACAACGGCTTCGACCAGTTGCAAAACTAAAACGGCCTTTAGCCGTTCTTATTGATTTTACAACAGCTCGAAACCGTTGCTATTTAGAAACGGCCCAAAACCGTTGCTATTCTTCCGCATGAGGGGGTTGCGAAACTGCCAATATGGTGTAGTGTATGTTGTAAATGTATACTATTTGAAATTGTATTGAAATAAATCATTTGTTGAAATAAAATTTCATTTTTTTAGTTCTACGTGTGATTTTGTAATAGTACTGTATCAAACACATTTCGAAATATATATATATATATATATTATCATCAAATAAAAATCATATATATATATATTATCATTAAATAAAAATCATAAACCATTATATTCTACAATCTCCCCCTTTTGATGATAACAAATATATATTAAGATTTTGTGCAAATGTGTTTGATGTGTTGTAATCAAGCTCCCCTATTTACATACCCCCCTACAACTAGACTCCTCCTGCACAGATGCATGCAATTGAAAATGAAAAATTGATTTATCAAAATAATTTCAAAACAACTGTAAAAACAACTCTTAAATAATAAAAACAACTCTTGAATATCCATAAGGTTATTACTCAACCATCAAAATTTTAAACTATCCCCCTTTTATTATCATCAAAATAATAAGAATAATTGAAATAGTGATGAATTTTGATTAAAACCATAAATCATATAGAGAGAAATATATATTGAAAAATTCTAATTAATCTATCAAAAATCATAATATGTTATTTTTTAGACATAAATTCCTGTTTAGAGTGACAATTGGATTATGGTTTAGGGGAAATTTATACAGTGACAGTGTTGTGGTATTTTTATAAAGGAAAATTATGTTAAGCACATTTGAATGTTATATAAAAAATGTTAAGCACTTTCTAACTGTACATAACTGTTTGGACTTTTAAATGAGGTTAGTAATTACTTAAAAAGAATGTCAAGCATTTTCTAACCATGCATAACCATTGGGCTTTTAAATGAGGTTAGAAATTACTTAAATATTTATCCCTCTCTTGTATAGCTGTTCCATCGATACATAACCGTGAGGACTTTTAAATGAGAATGGAATCATATATATAGATATTAAAGCTATTCACTCGTGCACAACCGTGAGGACTTTTAAATGAGAGTGAATGCTTTGGGATAGATTTATAAAGTACACTAAAAATATAATTCATTGTTTTTGAAATATTAACTTCTGTACACTATAATAAATTTTGGTGTATGGATTGCAAGAAGGATGATAGTGATAGAAATGATCATGGAATATGTTCTAATTTTAAAAATATTATAAAACTTGTTCAATTTTCATGAAATTTTTAACATATACTTTCTCTAGCTATGAAGAATTATTTAATCACTAACTATCGCTTTCTCAATCACTATTAACAATTTTTTATAAATTTCAAAAGGTTCAAGCAGTCAACAACCATCTTTTCCAGAGTAAATCCCTTATCAAAATAAACAAGAGTATTTTTATTAATGGAAATCAAGGTCAAAATCTGAGTTATGAAAAAAAATTTAAACCCAAAAATTTGTGAAAATCTATTTTCTGTAAAGGTTTTTGTAGAACGATGTCTGCTAATTTTAAAATCTTCTAAAAATGCAAATAGGATCTCGAATAAAGTGATGTCTAATACCACTTGTACTGTTTTTGTCCAAAATGACATATTATAAAACAAGTAGGCCGTATACTCCTCAATATTAGTCGAATTGGTTCAAAAAATTTCAACAAAGTCATTTACGTCAAATAAAGGCAAAACCATTTATATAGAGCAAAGGCACACATATTAAAAATTATCCAGCCACCAATTTGTTAGTCATCATTAAAGGCAATGATCATCATTGAAGGCAATGAAATTAATTGTCATACCAAAGCAATTAACCATTTTTGTTCTGAAAATTCAGTTCATTTGAAACCATTATTTGAAAGCTTTAAGTCTGTAGTTTAATTCATCCCAAAACATGAAAATTTTAGATATTTAAAATTGCTACTTACCAAAATTAGATTCAACTTAAAATAATGAATCGTTAAAAGGTTATATCTGAAATACTGAAACTTGTTTACATAAATCAGAGAAACTTATTAAGCGATGTACTGAAATGATTACCGTTTTTCAAGATTTTACAAAATGAACCGGAGAAAACTCAAAACAATAAAGTTGTAGTGCTATCAGTTAGGTTTCCCTAACTTCAAGAATTTCAAAATTCAGAGTCAAGATGTTCATGTTATGATCGAATTACTACAACTATGTTAAGAAGTTCCGAAATAGTTTTTCAATCGCTCAAACAATACTGCAGCAATGTTAAGAAAAACAGAATTAACAATAAGAAAAGAAAATCGGGTTTATAGATCACACCTTTACATACCTTTGATGCCCTTTTCATGTTCAACATTTCTATTGTCGATCTCCACCTCATTTATCCAGGCTAAGGAACATTGGACATATTGCTCTTCAACCATATGTAGAACAACTCGAAGTTACCTCTATCGCAGTTGTTCCTTAGCCCGTTTCTATACCTAAATGTTAGAGGAAGTGAGTGGTCTAACAAAGAATGTAGGACCACTCTTATTTTCATTTGTAACATTTGTTACCCAAATTCATCTATGTAACAAACCGTTTTCATTTACGATTGTACCCTTGGGAACCCGAACTTGTTTAAATTTACGAAACATTTGTACCTTTTGGAATCCAAAATTATTTAACGGTTTTGTGTTTATATCTATACTAACATTTATTTTGTTTATGCCCAATTTTTCCACAAATTAAATTTTTTGAAAATTCCTTTTGAAATTTGATATTATCACAATTCTTTCTCTTAGTTTGTTCAACTTTATCATATCCAAGACCATTTCTGCTTTTGGTAGTAGTCTGACTTCCTAATATCATATTTAGTGATTTTTCTTCCTTAGAAAATTTTCCTATTGTCAATTCAAGTTGTTGAACCTTAGGTCCAAGAGCATTGTTTTCATTTAAAAGTGAGGTGCATCTTTTAATGGAATTTTCACTCTTTGTTTCATCTTTGTTTTTCAGAGTCAAAATTTCATTTTCAAGGATTTCAATTTTAGTCTTAGACCTATTAATTTCTTCCTCTAGATATTGACACTTCTCATATTCTGAGTTAAACTTTTTAACATTTTCAATCATCAGTTCTAACTCATTATTTATACCAAGCAGACTAATTTTCTCAGATTCTAGTTTATAATATCATTGTTGAAGTCTATATATGGTTGCGTTTAACCAATATACCAAAAGTAAGTCATCATGGGACAAGTGTGCTACCTCATTTGGTTCATCGTCGCTGTCGCTTGATTCTATCATCAAACACAAATTAGCTTTTTTCTCACTATCGGTGTTCTCCACCTCTTCTTCTTCTTCACTTTCATCCCATGTGACTACGAAACTCCTTCTTTTCTTCTTCTTTTCTTTGTCGAGTTGATTCAGCGGACAATTTAGCTTGATGTGACCTGGTTTCTTACATTTATGACATAAGATTTCTTCATCTTCAGAATCATCTAGAACTTTAACAATTTTGGTTTTTATTCATTGGTTGATTGCTGGATTTCCATGCTTTTGGGTCCACTTTTTGAATTTCTTTACAAATAGTGTTAGTTTAGCTACAACGTCTTCTTCTTCCTCATTATCGGTTGAAAATTTTAAAGCAATGGATTTCTTTTTCAAATCATTGCTTTTGTGTTCTTCTCTGACTTTCAGTTCCATCTCATAAGTGATGAGATTTCCTTTTAGTTCCTCCAATTTAAGTTGTTTTAAGTCTTGGATTCCTAAATTGTTGTGACGACCCACTTTTCTAACTTCTAGGAACAACACTTAATACATCCATGGTATTCATGTGCCGTTGTCCAAGCGTTCGAACGATAAGTTGTTATGAGGTAAAATAAAGAACAGAACAAGACAGAATACAAAAAACCTCACAGCAGAATGACTACATATAATACAAAATGATATAGTACAAAAGGTTAATCCTTACATGGAGTTATTAGAGTTATACAAAAGTACTACACATAACGGATTGACAGTTATACATTTTTGACTTTACATTTTTCAGATACCAAATATACTAAATTAATCATACAGTGGAAACAAATAACTAGATAACTAAGGAGCCGCCTGCTCGATCACCGTCTTCAAAGAGCTCCAAAAAGAAACCTGCTATTCTCGGACTACTCAAATATAATTGCGTACCCGAGAGTTTAGAGAAAATAAACAACTCAAGTCAAACAATATGTCTGGTATGAGTAAAACTCTAAAACAAAAGAGAGTGTATTTAACAATAATATGTGGGACTACACCGCTAACATGGGTTTTCTCCAGATAAACAACAGCCAAACATAATAATGGAAAAGAACAATAGGAAACAAATCCAAACATAGATGATGGGCAAAAATTAAAAAGATCCAGACTTGAAAGAATGGAAATAGTCTGAACAAAATCCAAACTGGATAGGATGGATAAACCAAGATAACAGTCCAAACATCGTGAAGAGTGGTTGACTCCTTCCGTTGCAATTTAGAAAAACAATTCAAAGGTTCGAATCAAAAAAGGAAAGGAAAATTTTCAATAAATGACTAGGAAAGTGCAACCACCTTGAAGTATACTTTTAGTAATATACTTTTGAGAAGCTCATTTATTCTGTGACTGTAACAACCCTGGTTTGGAGATTACCTTTCAGTATTGAATTATAATGATAATTATAATTTAATATTGTAAACTAAATTAAAATCGGAGAAATTAAATTATTTATTTGGAATAAACAATGAATTTTGGAATTTAAAATGAACCAAGCTGTGATGCCCTACCCTGAGACCCACATTAACAAAGAGTATTATTGGGTAATACCGTCTGCTAATGCGAAGAATAGGGCTAGTTAGGAGCAACCATCTATAGCCTTATCTTAAATATCGATTGAATATGTCGATAAATGCTATATATTTTTTTCTCTATCTCGAGTAGATTGACATATCCAATAAATACTTAATACAAAGCCATAGGTGGCTATAGGATCTATTAGAACAAAATACAACAACTCAAATGCAAATACATCACATAACAATAGATAATCACATATATACACATATATAGATACATCATAGAGTTTATAGAATGATACATGTCAAGTGGTATAACGACCACAATATACAAGCGAGTCAAAAGAATATACATATCCGAGTAACAAACAAAAAGGACTACATAAAAAGCTATAACAAAAAAAGCTAGCAGAATAGTCCATGTGGAAACAGAATAGGATAAGTCCAAATGTACCTAACCTGAAACACCTCAGTCTTACTCTAGTATAAAATACATGGGTCAGTTTAGTTAAACAAATCAGTTTAAGAGAATATACGATAACAGAAGCATAGGATAGAGGTGATGTTCTTCTTAAATAAGAAGAAATAATACTAAGTAAGCATGAGCATAAGTATGGTATGTATGGTTACTTCATGTGATGAGTGGTATCACTACACAACATATAATCTCAAAAGAGATAAAATAACCCATAAAACGCTAAAAGTAGCAAGCCTCATATCATTGGCATTTCATAAAACATCAAATAAGGTTTAGGGGAAAACGTAAACCCGCCATATCGGCAAACCCAAAACATGCACAAAGAGATCCCATCTCAAACACGCCATAAGGCACATATATATCCAAAGAGGAGAATAAAATCTCAAGTAAACGCCAAAAGGCAAATCTCATATAATGTCGCCAAAAGGCAAATCTCAAATAATGCCAGTGTAGGCAATTAAAATCTCAAAAATAGAACTCCCAAGAGTCCAAATTCCCAAAAGGTAATCGCCACAAATATATATCAAATGGTTCAAAGGACCAATTCCAGAAAGGGGCGTTACACTAGGGAAAATAGTCAAAGAAATCATCTCAAAAGTTTAGCACATGCTTTTGGCCGAAGCTTGCCAAGTACTGACCTCAAATATGGTACCATGCCCAAAGGCAAATACGTCACAATGACAAATACGCCGCAATGGAAAATACACCACAATGGCAAACGAGGCAATGGCAAACGTCTCGAAGACAAACACGTCGTAATGGCAATGACACAAAGGTCAAGTACTGGCAATACGTTGCAATGACAGATGTGTCACAAACTCTCGGATAGGAACCCGAACAGTGTTAACATGTGTCCCATACCACATGTTCGCACTAAACGGTTTACTAACTACTATTAATTTTCACACTCAAAGTAGTAAAAAGTTTACCTCATCTCATCAGTAAACTCAACTCGAAGGTCAAAACGATCAAACGGACAAGTCGGAAATTAACCGATAAGATAAACACATGTGTCTCATACCATGTGTTTTACCAAATCGTTTAATTATCCTTCTCATTCACTCTAAATGTGCAAGAACGTGTAATTTATATATAAAATAATTTACTTTGGAAATCAAGCTTCGAAAACCAATTTTCGAAATCAATTTGAAAACCCTATTTGAAAATTTCCCTTATTATAAAGAATAAATAGATTTTACACTTGAAAATACTTTAAGATATTATATAATAATTATTTTGAAATGCCCATTAATTTTAAAAATCATTTCAAAAAGATTTGGAGAAAACCGTGCTCGAAAACGAATAAAAACAAGGAAAATGACGCAAACCGATATTCGAATTTAAATTCAAATTAAATTCAAAATAATTCAAAATTTGAATTTCAAAATCTCCAAAATTTGGCTAGTCTATTGATAGACATCATGGCCTATAATCATCATCAAAATCATCTCAAAATTTTCATCAAAACGAGTGACAAAATAGTCGCAATTCTAAGGCAAAAGTCGCGAAATATGCTACGAAAGGTATACGAACACAAGGCCACAACGCACGCACCTGGGCCAACAAGGGGTTCGACCCAGCCCAGTGGCTAGGTCGACCTGGATGGTGCTGGGTCGACCTCCATGTCGACCCAGGCTACGGACATACTTCCAGGGTATTTTCCTACCTCGTATTGATTTTCCAGTAAGATTTTGACATAGCAAATGACCATAATTTTCAACAAAAATTTATAGAGATGAAGTTCAACATGCAAGCTACCAAATGCAAGAAATTCGGCAGCATTTCATTGCAGGAATCACAAGATATAAGGGTTCGAAGATGCAACAGAAATTGATTATAAACAAGGCAAAAACTAGCTACAGAAAACTACAGACAGAAGCAAATTCTTTACAGATTCAAGCACTGGCACTTTTGTTTTGGCTAGTTTGTGAGTTTATACAACTCACCTTGTTGATTTGATGCAAAAGCTCGGATTATAGCAGCAAAGTGGAAGCTTTTAGTAAGATTAGAGCTTCTATGAACCTGTAGGAAGCAAATATAGGACATGCAAACAATATACAGTAAAAATTAGAAAGTTATTTACTATATTGTGATGAAATTGTATGATTTGGAGTTGTTTACCTTTTATTTATCACTAGATTGTAAAAGCCTTGAATTTGTTGAATTAAAATATTGGAATTGCTTGGATTTGAGAAATTGATAAAGTGGTTTACTTTTTTTTTTTAGGATGAAGGAGGAAGAAGATAATATGAAATGAACGTATATCTAATCACTATTTCACATTTCTCAACGGGTTAAAGGTTAATGGGCCTAATTGGGTTCAAAAATTAAAAGAAATAAATGGATTAAGGTTTAAATCAACACTTAACAAACTGATGTGTACATATCACATATACACATAAATAAAAATGCATTTCTTCATATTTACACCCAAGAAAAATATGAAATTTTTTATACATACAAAATAAAACATTTTCTATCATATATAAAGATTAAATTATATTTTTAAAACATTTTTATTATTAGAATCCTTAATTTAACAAAATACACTATTTACTCAAATAAATGAATAAAACATTGTTTTTAACTTCTAAAATTCCACAAAATTTATTTTCTCACTTAGAAAAATGTTTTAAACCATTTCCAAACATAATTTATAGCCAAAACTTATTTTTAACCCAATTTCTACCTTTTTATCTCAATAAACCACCTTTAAAAATTACATATTCTTTTAAAAATTATTAAAAGAAGCAAATGGGCAATAATTAATATAATTATTGCATTTTCTCTAAAATGAAATCATTTTCATTATTTAAAGGCCATATTCCATTTATTATCACTCCAAACAAAATAAAATAAAGCTTGGAATTTCATTTTCCCATTTTAAATTCCAAAATTCATTGTTTAATCCATATAAACAATTTAATTTCTCCGATTTTAATTTAATATACAATATTAAATTATAATTGTCATTATAATTCAATATTGAAAGGTAATCTCCAAACCAGGGTTGTTACAGTGACGCTTCTCAGACAATACCAAGTCAGACCATGCCAATCCTTACCTAGTATCCAAAAATTTTAACATCTAAGTGCACAACTGAAACCAAACTAGATGAGATGTGAAAATACCCTTTTAATGATTGGCTTCCTCTTGTGCTTTGGGTTTAGTCATTTCCAACAAAGGATAAAAATGCTCAACGGAGCAACGAATCATCTTAGAATGACGATAATAAAGAAGCTGAGGTAACCGATAGTTGATAAACCAACTATCGAGGATATAAAACGTTCGTACATGGAAATTAAGTCTTGTATACTTATCACCACTCATCGAATTCAAACTTGTACTACTTCTCGATTAACAATAACACCAAACAAATCAAGGTAGTGTTACCTCAATGTCATGTCTCACGACTATTCCTAACTTTCGAAATAGAAGCAAGTCTACTTCTTCTACGTTTAGTGCTAATTATAGAAATAAATCATTTCCATAAAAGTGGTATCGCTTTATGGGAATTTATTCATTTCCATAAACGAATCAAACTTTTACTTTTAAAACCGAACTCGTGCTTGGGCTTCACAATACAAATATTAGCTTTAAAACACTTGGTTAAAAGAGTTCACTAATTTTAAACATCATTATAAAAAGGATTTAATAACTTAAACACATTCTTATTATATCAATTAATTAACTTTAAAAGTTCATTGATTCAGTTGATGAATTTACTTCAATAGCCTTTAATCCAAAAGAAGTTAATCACTTTTAAACACCATTAATTTAATTAAAAATTAATTATAATTAATTAAAATAATAAATAAATAATTTATTATCATTAATTAAAATGAATAACAAAGCCAAAACATCCTTGTTACTTTCATAAATTCACTTTGAAACTTCATTAGTTAAGTTGATAAATTAACTTCAAATGCCTTTAATTGACAAGAGTAAATCACCTTAAAAACATCATTAAGTCAATTAATTAGTAATATTTAAATATAATTAATTAAATAAATTAATAAATAATTAAATATCATTATTTAAAATGATAAATAACTTTAAAACATCATTAAGGGAAAGATTACTTAAATTTAAAACAAACAGATTTACTTAAAAAAATTCATTAATTAAAAAGATCAACTAATTTAAAAACATCATTAGAAAATTGATTAATTAACTTTGATCCATCATTATTGAACGACTATCCTGAAACATTATTAAATAAAATAATTAATTAAACTAAACCTTCATTAACCAAGTAATTAGTTAACCTTAATCCTTATCAATTAAATGAATAATTAAATTAAATAACCATTATTAAAAGATTAATTAGCCTTAAACATCATTAAATAAAATGACTAATTAATTTCAAAAAATTATTAACAAAGTAATTAGTTAATTTTAAAACACATCGTTAATAAGTTAATTACTTACCCTAATCCTTACTAATTAAATAAATAATTAGTCATTATTAAAATAATTAATTAAATTTGAAATCATTATTATTTCAAAAACTTACTTAACTTGTAAAACTAATCCAAGCATGAAAATGGAACCAAACGGTTTCGATAAGAAGTGATTTTCCGGAAGTGCCGATATAGCGAATATCGCTATATGGGCAGTTCGATAAACAAGTTTATGTCATTATCAATTCAATTAAACATCACACAGCAAGGATATGAGCATATATACATGGTATCGATGATACAATATGTAGAGAGCATTTACTAACAATATAGCTAACAATAACCACTACTTTTTCATATATTTTACCAATTATTTACTAACTTTCCAAAGTGACAACATTTCGCAACATGAACCAAACCAATAATCAATACAACACCAAACACATACAACAAGCATTAAAAGTCACAAATATGAGCAATAAAATAGTTTAAAAAACTATGGTTTATGAGGGTAAAGTTTTACTCACAAAAATGCAACCGAACTAAGCCGAACTCCTACAACAACTTGCCGACACACGAACTATAATTCACTCCACTCAAGCTCAGACTTTTGGGCCCTTAAATGGGCTGTTTGGGTTCGGCCGTAGGCTGTTATGAGCTTGGCCCTATGTTGTGGAGGAGGATGAAGGTGCTTGTTTGAAGAGGAGTGGATGTAGTGAGCTTAGAAATGAAGAAAGGCTAGCTTTTCAAACTAGTTTTAGGATTTTGATTGTACGGAAGCCATGGATTATTTCATGAACATGAAGTTATGGAAATAAACTTTGGAAATGAAGATGCAAAGTGAGAAAAGCGTATGTGTGCTGGTATATAGGAAAATGAAAAGGGCATTTTAGTAAAATGACTTAGGTATTAAAATAACATAAAGTTGTCATGAATACACAACACCATACCTCCCTCCATACCTTGTTTCCCACGTCCATAATAGCCACCCTTCTTAGCCATGTTTTGTACTAACCTAGAATGTTTTAGGTGATGTATGGTGTACTTCTTTAGGTTTATTTAGGTTTTCATGTGCATATTTAGTCAAATCATGTTTTATTTTAAACTAAGCATGGTTATTAAATTTAACACTATAATTAACTTATCACATGACACATATGCACGTGTGTGCATGTGAATATGAGTTATACAAAATGTGCACAACATTTTTGACGACATTACGGTCCCGAAAAGTCAAAATTTCAGAAAACGTATTCCGGTCACATTTTCTATTTTTATTTGAAATAATTATTTCGATAAAGTTTTTTGAAAATGATTTTAATATCATTAATTAATGTTTAAAATATGTTTATTTGGTTATTAAAATACATTATGTAAATATTTAAAAATGATTTAAATATTTAGATACAAAGCGATTAATTTACGAGTCGTTACACTCTCCCACCTTTAAAGCACTTCATCCCAGAAATTATTACGGAGTGGAAGAAATAATAACCAACCTAAGAAAATTGATTTACTCACTTGGTTTCCAGTAAACCTGATTAATTATATTTTTCCTTCCATAAATATATGCAATATAAACACTATAACAACCATATGCGACCAGTTAACATGATGCTACCAAAAGTAATGTAACAAACATATGCAACAAATTAAAGAGAATATTCTATAATAAATGCTATACATCCAATATTTTTCAAAATACTTCAAAAATTTAGAACTAAATGCCTGGGTTTATATTCGAAATATTTTCAAAATTTATTTTCGAATTCCTTAAAAAGGGAAGTAAATCAAAACCAAAAATGTCAAGGAGGGGGCACTCTTAACAAAACATGTTAAACTCTAGAATCAAAACAATATGGAGCTTCCAGTGATATTCTGGTTTCTCCTAAAACAACAACTTGAGCAAACAATCTATTTATTTCTCAAATTTTCCCAAAAAATCACTTTTCAAAATCACCAGGATTTAGGTCCTAATAGTATCAATTCAAAAACCTTAGTTTATAAGTTTTAACACTATGAACTAGTATATAAGATCGCACAATCAATCAATCAAATTCAATTAAATCAAATCAATAAAATTCCGTAAAAGAATAAACTAACATTATCAATCAATAAAATTCCATAAGAAAAAATCTAACTCTTAACATTATTTTAAAATGTCAAATGATTAACAAACAAATCTTAGCTTAAGTTCTAATCTTTCTTGATTGCCTAAGAAATAAATAATTTCCTAAGTGTATCATCATCCTTTGGTTATTGCTTAGAGGATTACCTATGCTCCTTCAAACAAAATTGAAAAATCACTTTCTAAAATTATTGGTTTCTTAACTATACCAATATTTCTAAATCACTTAAATTTGCTTTTAGTATTTTATTCAATAACAAAATTTTTTATGAATCATTTCATAAATTTTCACCTAATTTAAAAATATTTTATAAGTCATTTCTTTATAAAACATCAGATAATAACTTATTCCACTTTATTTACTTGTATAATACCCTTCTAAATCCTAAGAGTCTATATAAAAAATAAAATTTATTTTCTTTTCACAATTTAGGTGAAGATCTAATCAAAATTCGGGTCTTTTATAACCGAGTCAACCTCTCGCCCTCTTTAACTTAGAGTGTAAAAATGGACGATGTTCATGGGTTGACCGAAAACAACAAATAGTTTACACCACTACATATTTTAAACAAAAGCTATGGTTTTAATAAAACAATGTCTATTAAAACCTTCCTACCTTTATATCTTAAGGTATTATAATGGATGATGTTTATGGACTGGCCCAATAACACCGATTAGTTTACACTACTTAGAAACCTAAATAATATCTATGGTTTTGATAAAACAAAGTTATCAAAACCTTCCTTTCCAATCCAACCCAATTAAATTAGTGTTAACTTATCCCTTATCTTATCTAAGGGTAAAAATTTATTCATCTAAAACAATCTTTTACCAAAAATACTTTTCATTTTCAAATAAATTCCCTACTACGGAAACTTAAAAATGAAATACTTGGTTTTCAATTTCAAAAACTCATTGCAAGCATTGTATATATATTTCTTTTATGAAATAACTTCACACAATTTGTTTACTAAAACACACTTTGGGTTCGTTCGGATTTGGACTCATTTCGATCGCAGAATGATAAATAGAATAATTTAGTAAGTATTCCACAATGTTCGCATAAGCAAACATCCGATCCTCACTTTTAAGATTATTCAGATTACCACAAAACTAGCCGAAATGTTTTTCCTCGAATTATACTAAAGAAAATACATTCCATTTAAAATTTCTTTTCCAAAATATTTATAGTTTAGAAATATTTCCAAATAATGCCACTATTACCTTTCTCAAAATCTTTTGAAATCATTCCAAACAATTCTGGGGTTTAAATTTTCCAAAAACTCTTTAAAATGTTATTTTAAAAGACAAACTTATAATACCAAGCATATTAAAACAAGGGTAAAAATGTCATTTTAAACATCGTTTGTTAAAATCCTAAAATAATTTACTCTTAGCTTTATTTATAAATAATTCTATTTAACAATTCTCATTTAGAAAAACACCATTTATAAGTTAAAACAATATTTAATATCTCAAAGGATAATAAAACAATTTAAATACCTTTATAGATTTTTAAAAATGTTAATCGTCCTAGGGGATGATTTATAATACTCTTTTATAAGTCTAAAACAATTTAATTATCCCGAAAGATAATTAATCAAATTTACAATTTCCTTTGATAAACAAATTAATTATCTTTAATAAAATAGTTAATTACTTCCAAAACACTTTCATCATATCAGTTAATTCACTTTGAAATCATTTATTAAATCAATTAAATAACTTAAAATATCATTTATCAAATGAATTCAAATAATCACTAATTAAAATGGATAATTAATCTCAAATATCATTAACTAAAATGATTTATAAGATTTACATATTATTAATCAAAACAATTAATTAGATCCAAAATGATCATCAGTTAAAATGATTAATTGCATTTCAAATATCATTGATTAAAATGATTTAGTTAAATTCAAACATCATTAATTAAGATGATTAACTAAATTCCAAAACACTATTATTTAAAACAATTAATTAAATTTAAGCAATCATTAATTAAAATGATTAATTACTGTTCAATACCAAAAATTAAATTTATCAAATATCATTAATAAAAAGATTAATTAATTTAAACATCATTAGTTAAAATGATTAATTATTTTAAAATATCATTATTCAAAATGATTAATGAATTTTAAACATCTACTTTTGTGAAAACACAAGCTCAAGCTCAGATATACATACTTGGGTTTAAGGGATGATATTCAATAAATAACGGTATAGTGAAAATCGCTATAACGACAACTAAAAAAGTTTAAATGGAATATCAAGATTAATTTCTATTAAACATCCATTTTCCAAACGAAAATTCAACCAAACAATCAATCACACAATTTAACTAACATCCAAGCAATCAATAATAGTTTATAACATCATAGATATGATATAGTAAAATTGAATGTGAGTTAAACTCATATTTAAATAATTCTCCTTTATTATAATCAAATTTTATCATATATTTATCCTCTAAATGTATTATCCTACCATTTAGATTATATTAAATAACTTTTATTAAAAGTTTACTTCCAGTTTATCACTGTTAAAAGATAACTTTTAACGTAACCCATTCGGCAAACACCTTATAGTCAAACTGTGAAACTGAATTCACAAGAGGTTCGTTCTTAAGGTTTCCTAATTCCTATTTACCTAACCTATGCCTTACTAAGGAAAATTTCTTATGAACTGTTTGCACAAAAAATGGGCAAACACCTCCAAGTCGTATGATTTAGTTGATTTTATGTTGTTTTTAGTGATCTGGGTGATTTATGCAAATATATAAAAAAGTAGGGACTAAACTGTAAAAGACATACAGATTTATAGTGGTTCGGCCAGAATGTGCCTACGTCCACTTTATATGTTATTCTCCTTTACTGTTCAGATTACAAGTACAAAGCTTTGATACAAGTATATGAAAGTTGTTTGAAAGTTCTATCCGTGCTTGAGCTCTCAAACTTGTCTGCCATTGTTGTACCCCCACCCCTCTATTTATAGAGTGAGGCTGGGGGTAGGGGTCTTGGATGTATATAGCTGCTGGTGGGCCTGGGCTGATGTGATCTGGCCTGGCAACGTTGGTTCGGTAATGTCACCTTGGTCCGGTAAGGTCTTGGTCCGGTGATCTTGGTTCGGTGGTCTTGGTCCGATGGTGAGTGGAGTTGAGATCTGGTCCGGTGGTGGTAGCGTGGATCGGTCCGGTGATCTTAGTTCGGTGGTCTTGGTCCGGTGGTGAGTGGAGTTGAGATCTGGTCTGGTGGTGAGTGGAGTTGAGATCTGGTCCGGTGGTGAGTGGAGTTGAGATCTGGTCCGGTGGTGGGAGCGTGGATTGGTCCGGTGTTGGTAGTATGCTTCTGGTTTGGTAGTGCCTTCTTCGTTTTGGTTCAGTCTTCCATGGTTGTGAAAGATACGCCCAACATTTGCCCCCCAAAGTGGGGCATATGTCTGCATATGTCGCGCTTTGTTTTAGACTTCAGCTTGGATACTCTCATTCGGCCCAAACGCCGAACCGGTCGGTTCGGTCATCCTACATTTGCCTATAAGTATGGGCCTTACGCCTCTGTTATTCCTTATCATTTGAAATAGCCGAACCAAACTTCTATCTGCCGAATCAACCATATCACCGAACCAGATCTGACTGTCGGACCAGGTGAGACTTTTGAATGAACTTTATGCTTGCACTACCGATCGAGCTTGGGGAGTATGAGTGCCGAATGGGCTTTTAGCCTCGAACTATCGAATGAAACTTGGGGAGTATGAGTGCCGAACGGACCCTTAGCCTCGAACTACCGAATGAAACTTGGGGAGTATGAGTGCCGAATGGACCTTTGGCTTCGAACTACCGAATGAATCTTTTATGATTAAACTACCGAATGGGATCGGAGAGCACGAGTACCGAATGAATTCCAGGCCTTGAACCCCCGAATGACCATAGGGAGTTTGATTGCCGAACGAATTATAAGACCTGAACTTTCGAATGAACCTTTTTATGTTGGGAATACCGAATGAGATCGGGGAGTTTGAATGCCGAATGAACCTTAAGCCTTTTATGTTTTAAATTACTAATGAAATTCTAGGCTGTATGCACTTGCCTGTTTATATCTCTACACTCCTTGTTCTAATAATGTGTTTTCTCGTGTTGTAGATAATGTCTCATAAAGTAGAAACTCGTTCTGACAAAAAGAAGTCTAAGGACCAAGGAGAGTCCTCCATAGTGCCCCCAGTTCAGGCAGCACCAGAACGACATGGACCAACCCCGAGATCGCTACTAGACGGGTACGGTCCTCAAGAGCTCCTGAACTCACCGCCTGATTGCTTTCCTAGCTCCCTCAAAGATGAGTAGCTTGATGTTATTTCTCGCTCTTTTGGGATCGACAGAGTGATTATGTTGTTGCCGGGGGAAGGAGTGATGCCGTATAACCCCCTTGAAGGATATTTTGCTTATAGTAGGTATCACTGCATGTGTGGTGCCATCCCACCTATCAATGCTTGGATAGTCAGCTTCATCACATACTTGAAGGTGGCTCCTTTCCAGCTTCTGGCCAACTCCTATGCCATCTTGGTGAGCCTGTTTGTCATCTTCCAGAGGAGATACGGGCGTCCTCCTTCAAATCGGGAAATCCGGTATCTGTACAACTTAAGAGGCTACAAGAAGGGGTCTCCGTATATTAGCTTGGAGTCGGCCGTGTCCTTCAAGCCAGTCCTGGATTTATACTCGAAGTTCAGCATGTTCAAGAAGGAATGGTTTTTTGTCAGAGATGACTCCGTTTCTTTTCGCCGCTTCACCTCTGGCTGTAAGTTGAATCTTATTTATAATTTTTTGTTTTGACGCAATATTCCTCCTTATGTGCTTTATTTCTTGCTAGCGACAGGTGGCTTTGCGGTTGTAGAGAATGATCGTCTGGTTCAGATGGCTACGGAAATAGAAGCCATTCCGGAAGGCGAGAGGGCGGCTTCTTATTTGATCAGGAATGCTACTCTTTTGGGACTCAACTTAATCCTACCACGCCAGTTTGTGGTCAAGCAAAGAGACACGGCTGAGGAGAGGGTCGCCAAACCTAAAGGAGGGGCTACGGCGAAGAGCAGTAAAAGGAAACCCTTCTCGAAGCATCCAATTGTCAGGGAAAGAAACTTAAGAAGTCCGATGGACCCTCCCCCAGCACATGTCCAGATGTCCCGGAGGAGGAAGATGCGGAGGAGGAAAGAGGCGAGGATGAAGGAGGTGAGGCGGAGAGTGGAAGTGGTGGAGAAGGTGATGGTGATGGTCATAGCGATGATGGTGGCGACGGACAGAGCGGTGGTGGTACTGGGGCTTTGTCTTCTAAGCAAGGAGGTGTGATCCAGGAGTGGACAGATGATGCTTTCCGCCTAGCTTTTGAAGGGTCGGAGGAAGGATCGGCTTTAGTGGAGAAGCCTAAGAAAGCTGACAAGGCCGAGATCGGTGCTGATTCTTCTAAGAGCGCTTCAGCTAAGGCAATTCCTGCGATTCAAGGTGAATTTTTGACTCATGCCGACTCCATTTATGATAAGGATTTAGGAATATTTTATGGCCTGCTCCCGTCCTGGAATGAGATTCAGGATTTATTGTAGTATCCTACTCCTCCCCAGGGTTTGTATAACAAAAGCGTCTTTTTACTCTTCTTAACTTGATGTATTTCTTGAATTATAGCTTAATGTATGCTTGTAACACTGGTTTTTATCACAGAAGCGGGTAAGGTGGCCAAGACGTCGGATGTTCGGCACCGTCTTGAACAATACAAACTCCTCAAGGATTCTACTAAACCAAAGCCTCTGACTAACCGCCCTGGAGACGTAGTCGGCTACCGTCCTCTTCTTGGAGTTATCGAAGAGGATATCCAAAAGAAGAAGAGGAGTCGCTCCTTGTTTGAATCTTCACCTGGTCCTCAGCCCCCAACTCAGCCTCTTCATGATACCACGGAGGAGAATACTGAGTTTATACCTTCTCTGCACCCATCTGAAAATCCTACCGTTACCCCGATCGATCATCCCGGCTTGGCTCGTAACCCGTTTACGGGTCATCCGGATCTGGATCCTGGTTCTTATGATATTACCTTTGATGAGGCTACCGGTGAGCACCTTCTCCCTCGCAATCCTATGGTAAGAGTACTAGATGAAGCTAAGTCCCTGGACCTTGATTTGCTTAGCACTCTGGTTGTAACTTTGGGGGATGAAGCTAAGGCAAACATTGACCGGGTTGCTGAGGAAACCAGGAAGCTAATGGGGCATCACGCTCGACTGGTCAATGCCGGAGAAGAAATCGGCAGTGCTAACATTCGACTATGGTTAATGGTTTCCGACCAGGCCAAACAACTCGATGATCAGGCCATCCAGATCTCTCAACATGAGGCTGCCTCTAGGCAATTAAAGAAGACCATGGAAGAGGCTAGCAGGGCAGAGTTACGGAAAATGGAGGCCGTCTGTAAGGAATGGATTGATATGGCTATTGAAACGGTGGATGAGGTTTGGCAAGCGGATCTCGAGCGGGTACATGAGTTATCCGAGAAACTTGAGGCCGCGGAGCTTGCTCAAACCAAGCTGAAGGAGGAGATGGAGGCGATGAGGAAATCCTTTCAGGCCGACTATTCACGATACCAATCGGAGAGGGATGCTGCCATTGCAAAGCTGTTGGCTTCTGAGGACCGAATAAGGGAGTTCGAGGAGAATGAGGGGATAATGGATGAGATGCTTCAGGATATATACTTTCGCACTTGGAAACAGGGCAACTTATCTTGGATGGATGATTACCCCCGAGTCATGGCCAAGATTTATCTCAGGGCCTTGGAGGAGGCTAAGGCCGATGCAGATAAGGAGGGTGGCGTGGTCTTTAGAATGGACGTGGTTACGGCTCAATTCTCCAAGGAGGAGAAAGCGGCGGTGAAGGAGGGTATGCGGCTGCTTACTGCCGAGGAGGTAGGTGTGCAGTTAGAGGATGATGATTAAGGAGCAGATGCTGGTAAGTCTTCCCTTTTAGCTTTCCATAACTTGGTTGCTTATTATTAATGAATTCTTTCCTTGATCGGACAGGCGAGACCTCTGGAGCACTAAATATCTCTAGTCTACATGCTGAAAGTTCCCACTCCGAGGTTAAGGAGATTTCGGAGGGCCAACAGGACAAGGGTGAAGCTCCGGTGCAGTCGACTCCTTAACTTGACCTGGATATCTTTTTGTTTACTTGACATTGCTGTCTACGTTAGTCTCAGAGCAGTAACGTAACTTTTAGGCTGTAATTATGTTACTTGTAATAAACGACTTTATTCTTGGTATGTAATTTTTTAACTTAAGCTGATTCTGTCGTATTTGAATGCTTTCATCATTTTGATGTGTTGCATAAGAAGTATAGCTGTGCATATGCCTGTGATTCGATCGTGTTTGATGTCAAGTTCTTGTTTAAGATATAATTTCATACCTTGCAATGTTTAATGTGATGTGCGAAAAAATTATAGCTACGTATTTATACACAATAGAAGAAAGTACCGCCCTTCATGTTTTAGTTGTAGACGGCTGCTTGAATGTCTTATATGACTGAGTATGGAATGCAGTTGATTGACTCGTCATCCAATTGTGAGTTCTTAGTGAGCGTCTCCTATCTTGTGTCCTGTACTTTAGGGATTGTTATGGAGGATAGGAGGAAAGTTTTTAAATAAAATAGAAATATAAGAAATAGTAAAACTTTCAATCACGGAAGGCCTTCGATGTGCTTAAGTTCGTGGAAAATGGGTTTTGTAGTCACTTTCCCTAGCTGTGGGGCTTGGAGACATTTGTCACCCATCTTACGCCTCTGGTGGGAGTTTATCTTTTTTACCACAGCCGTATTTAAGACACATCGGAGCCGAGATCGCGCATAGTAACTACCCGGGCCATTATGGCCCGTAGTCGCGGGTATTATTCGATTTACCGTGGTCGGCTAGCGTGGGTGCCGATCGTCAACCGTGAACTACCCCTGGCTGGCCATACCTTATGTTGGGGCTTAAAGTAGGTTCATGGTTGCCGGCGAGTCGAATGCCGTAATGAGCTGCCTCGGCTATAGTCGGCCTTCTCGGTGGCTTATAATCGGCTCATTACAGTTGGCTTTAAGGGCCGATCGCGAGCAATGAGTTAACTCGCAGCAGAGGGATGCTGGAGCAAAAGTGTCTCATTGGCGAGGGCATAGATTCGCATAGTACCTGTTAGATCTTGTCCACGTGAAGTCGTGCCGTGATGTGTCTTGAATGGAAAAGCCATTTCACAGGATTTCGTTCAACAGAAAAGGATAAGGTTAACAAGCAGCCAAGATATAAAGGAACAAGTTAAAAAGAGACAAGTTTTTAAAGTGGTTCGGCACGAAAATGCCTACGTCCACTGATTCTCTTTGTTAATTCACTTCATAAGGGCAGTACAAGTTAAGAAAAGTATCGACGAAGATGTTGGATGTTCCATGCCCTCTGGAACACCTCTCCGTCCACTGTTGACAAAATATAAGCTCCGTTGTGGAGATCTTTATGAATTACATATGGTCCGTCCCAGATTGGATCTAGTGCTCCGGGGTGCGGGAAGATTCGCTTGAGGACAAGATCCCCCTCTTGTAAGCTACGATGCTTGACTTTGGAGTTGTATTGTGCTACCACTTATTTCTTGTGAGCTGCTGCTTTGAGGGCTGCATCATTTCTTCTTTCCTCAATTAGATCCAAAGACATGTGAAGGAGTTCCTCGTTCTCTTCTGGGTTATAGTGGATCCTACGGTGGGAAGGCACTATAGTTTCAACTGGGAGCATAGCCTCCGATCCGTATGCCAAAGAGAAAGGAGTATGCCCCGTTGATGTTTTGAAAGATGTGCGATAGGCCCAAAGTTCCGTCGGAAGTTCATCCACCCAAGCGCCCTTTGGCTTTTCAAGTTTCTTTTTTATTAGAGTTTTGAGGATTTTGTTGACAGCTTCGACTTGTCCGTTTTCCTGGGGATAAGCTACAGATGAGAAGCTTTTGTGAATCCCGTGCTCTTGGCACCAGTTGACAAACTCCTCGCTGTCAAACTGAAGTCCGTTGTCCGATATGATTTTGAGTGGGACCACGTACCTGCATAGAACATTTTTGATCAAGAAGTTAATAACTTTTGCTGAAGATACTTTATTTAGGGGTTCTGCTTCCACCCATTTGGTGAAATAATCGACTGCCACTATAGCATATTTGGCTCCGCCTCGGCCCATTGGCAGTTCGCCAATCAGGTCAATTCCTCATACTGCAAAGGGCCAAGGGCTGGTCATTTGGGTAATCTCAGTTGTGGGTAGCCACGGAATCTTTGCAAATTTCTGACATCTGTCACATTTTTTGACGAAATTTAAGGCATCTTTGTTTAAGGTGGGCCAGAAGTATCCATATCGGAGTATTTTATTTGCCAGAGTCTGTCCTCCAGTGTGATCTCCGCAGCCTCCTTGATGGATGCTGGATAAGATTTCCTTTGTTTCCCTTTCAGCGACACACCTTAATAAGGGGTTAGAGAAGCCGCGCCGATAAAGGGTGCCTTCTTGTATTGTGTAGCGGGAAGCTCTCCTCAAGATTTTCTTGACTTCGTTACGCTTGTCGGGCAGTGTGCCATCTTGTAAGTATTTTTGGATGGGAGTCATCTGAGTTTCCTCTTTGATTATAGCTATCAGATTCACCTGTTCGAAACTTGGGGTCAGTTGCTTTGAGATGGCCACTGCTCCTGAAATAGTGTCGTCTCTCATGCTAGCTTGCTTCGCCAATTCGTCGGCCTCTTGGTTCTCTTCCCGAGGGATGTGTTTGATTAAATAGCGATCCAATTGATCGAGAAGCAACTTGGTCTTCTTTAGATATGCTATGAGTCGTTCTTCTCGAGCCTGAAATTCTCCTAGTATTTGATTTACAATAATTTGAGAATCACTATGAAGACACAAAGAATTGGCTCCGATCTCTAAGGCAAGTTCTAATCCAGCTATCACTGCTTCATACTCTGCATCGTTGTTGGTGGCAGCGAATTCCAACCTTAGAGCATAGTGTAGCTTATTTCCCCTGAGAGTGATTATTACCACACCTGCCCCCGAGTCTTGTTCGTTTGACACACCATCCACAAAGAGATTCCACTTGATGTCTTCTGCTATTTCCGATTGCTCCTTACCTTCGTTTGTAGTGAATTCGGCAATGAAATCGGCCATGGCTTGTCCCTTGATGGAGGTGCGAGGATGGTAGGTGATATCATATTGACTTAGTTCAATGCACCATTTAAGTAGTCGCCTAGAAGTGTCGGGATGATGGAGTACCTGCCTTAGCGGTTGATCGGTCAGAACTCTGATGGAATGAGATAGGAAATAGTGACGCAGTTTCCGTGATGTGATTAGTAAACAGTACGCTAGTTTCTCAAGTTTAGGATATCTGGCTTCCGCCCCTATAAACCTCTTGCTTACAAAGTATACTGGCCGCTGCGTGCGTTTGTCTTCTCTCACCAAGGCGACACTTAGAGAATGAGATGACACAACAAGGTATAGGTATAGCTCTTCGCCTTTGTTCGGAGTTGAAAGTACTGGTGGTCTCTGGAGGTGTTCGATTAAGTTAAGGAAAGTTGTTAAGCATTCGTCTGTCCATTCGAACTTTCATTTGTCTTTCTTTAGAGCTTCGAAGAAGGGGATGCATTTGTCAGTTGCTTTAGAGATGAATCTGCCCAGAGCGGCCACCTTCCCATTTAGGCTTTGCATTTCTTTTTGGGTAGAAGGTATCCTGATATCTTTCAGAGCTCGGACTTGTTCAGGGTTTGCTTCAATTCCTCTGGTATGGACGATGAATCCCAGGATCTTCCCTGATGATACTCCGAAGGAGCACTTTAGAGGATTCAGCTTCATTCCATATTGGCGAAGTACTTGAAACATCTCGCCCAGGTGGCTTACGTGATCGTCAGCTTTTCTTGACTTTACCAGCATGTCATCCACATAAACTTCCATAGTTTGTCCTATTAGCCCCACAAACATCTTATTGACGAGGCGCTGATAGGTGGCTCCGACGTTTTTAAGTCCAAAAGGCATTACTTTGTAGCAGTACAATCCCCGGTCAGTGATGAAACTAGTGTGGTCTTGATCGGGAGCATGCATAGGAATTTGGTTATATCCTGAGTATGCGTCCATAAAAGATAAGAGTTAGTGCCCGGCCGTGCTGTCCACGAGCTGGTCGATTCGGGGAAGTGGGAAGCAATCCTTCGGTCAGGCGTCATTTAAGTTGGAGAAGTCAATGCATATTCGCCACTTTCCATTAGCCTTCTTTACTAGCACCGGATTGGCGATCCACTCCGGATAGATGGCTTCTCGTATGAAGTCATTGGCAAGTAGGTTTTTTACTTCTTCATCGAGGGCTGCTGATCGTTCTGCCCCCATACTTCTCTTTTTCTGTTTTACTGGCGCCTTGGTAGGATCAATGTTTAGTACGCGGCATGCTATATAAGGGGAGATTCCAGTCATGTCAGCGTGTGACCATGCAAATACATCTAAGTTGTGGCGGAGAAAATCAATGAGTCGTTCATTCAATTCTGCTTTTAGTTGGGACCCGACTTTTAATAGTTTACTCGAGTCATGTTTGTCCACAGATACAAATTCCATAGCCTCTGCAGGCTCGGCGGTGGCCTCCTCCTCTTTGTCCCTGGGGTCTAATTCATTGAAAGGGTCACTGGTATATCGAAGAGGAGGGGCTTTCTTTAGTTGCTATGCTTCCAAACTTTTCGTGCAGAGGGCAGTCTCTGCACTCTTCCCTATATCCTTCCTGCGGTTATTGCGGAGTTCAGTTACATAGCAATCTCGAGCGATGTTCTGGTCTCCCTCTACTTCCCCTATTCCATTGTCCGTTGGAAATTTCATCTTCAGGCACCATGGGGCCAGGACAATTTGGAAGTCAGACAAGGCTGGCCTTCCTAAGAAGGCGTTGTAGGCCGAGTGGTTTTCTATCAACACAAACGTTTGTTTCCGCACAACGGAGCGGGGATGACTTCCAATTTCAACAAAGAGGTCCAGTCGCCCGAGGGGCGTCTTCGCATTTCATGTGAAACCGTGTAGTGGTTTATTGCAGGGAAGAACATCCTTTAATGACAACTTCATTTTGTCAAAGGCATGCTTGAATAGGATATTTACTGAGCTTCCAGTGTCTACTAGAATTCGGAAAACTTCGGCTGGACCGAGCCGAGCAGAGATAACAATGGGATCCGTGTGAGGGTACTACCTTCCCTCCAGGTCATGCCTACTGAATGTGATGTCACCATTCTCTATCCGCTTCGGGTGGCTTTCTTTTATAATAGAATTGACGCATTCTTCATTGTTTCTAAGTGACTTTCTGTACCTTTCCATCTCTACCCAGCTTCCGTCGGCGATGTGTGGCCCTCCCGAAATGGTACGGACCACTATCTTCTCTTGACTGGAGCCACTGGTGTTGTGATTTGCTCTGCCTATTTCTGGGGTAACCTTGGGTTCTCATTGGCAGGAACTGGAGTCCTGTTCTGACCTTTTACATAGCGTTCTAGTCTCCTTCTTCTGATGTGTTCTTCAATCAAGTCCCGGAGATGATGGCATTCATTGGTATCATGCCCATGGGATTCGTGGAAGCGGCAGAATTTTCTAGACTTAATTGCGTTATCTGATTCCTTCTTATGCAGGGGGCGTTTGTATTTAACTTCGTCTTGAGTGGCGAGGAAGATGTTTTCGATCGTTTCATTCAAAGGGGTGTAAGCGTCAAATCTCGGTCCCGGCTGGTATAGACGCTTTTATCCCTTCTTGCCCCCAGCATTATCTCTAGAATCATTTCTTCGAACGTCCTTTGCTACAGCGAGCGTGTTGCCGTGAGCTGCCTTATTTTGTTGCCCTGACTGCCCCTCAGTGGCAGCGTCTTCAAGTCTCATATATTTCCCGGCTTCATGGAAGAAATCGGGTAAAGTAGCTGGTTTTTCTTTTGTCAATCTTCTAGCAAATTTAGTATCCGGATGCACACCACTACAGAGGGCCATTAAGATAAGCTTCTCATCGGCGTCTTGGACTGCGGCCGCTGCGGCATTGAATCAGGTTATATATTGCTGCACCTTCTCTCTAGGTTTCTATTTGATACTGGATAAGGAATAAGCGTCCTTGGGTTGCTCCACATGAATGCGGAACTGGCTGATGAACTTTTCTTTCAACATCTCCCATGAGCTGATGGATCCTTGAGGTAGATGGCAGAACCAGGAGGTAGCAAGATCTGATAAGAATAGTGGAAAGCATTTGCACAGCACTCCTTCTGTTCTTCTGCTCATGAGCATATGCTGTGTGTATCTTTGTAAGTGTACAACGGGGTCAGAGGTTCCCTTGTAAGGTTCCATTGTAGGCATTTTCCATTCTCGGGGGGTGATGACAATTTCGATATTGCGGGCGAAAGGGCTAGTTACCCTAGCGCCTATCCCTCGATCTCTTTGATCACGTTGGACGCACTCTCTGAACAAGCGTGCCATCCTTTCATCAGAATTTGGAGCAGATAGAAATGAGTTCGGTTCTGCTCTATGGGACCGATTCCATCCAGATGACCTGTAGGGATGGTATCGTCTATCATTCTTAATATTTTCCAGTGGCTGTCTTTGGTCTTCTGGCAGCACGCTAGGGTGAGCTACAGTTGGCCCTTGCCTTGATCTTCCCCTGTTGGGTTCTATTCTAAGCACTTCCTCGGGTCCACCTTCGGGCTGGACTCTAGCTCGGCACCTTTCATTGGTGTTTCCGTGGTTAGGTAGCATGACAGGCTCAACTATAGTTGACCTCCGCCCGGTACCTCCCCCGTTGGGTTCGGTTCCAAGCGTTTCCTCAGGTCCAACTTCGGGCTGAGCTCAGTCTCGGCTCCTACCATGGCCGCTTCTGACATTGGCTTTTTCGAAGAAGGAAGATCTTTGTCGCCTCTGAGATCCTCCAGACTGGGACTCACCCCATGATTCAGTGTTGCGGTTGGACTCTTCAGCATCCCTTAAGCGTGACATGAGTTGGTTCACCAAGGCTTCCTGTTGGGATGTGAAGCGGTTAGTCACTTCAGCCACAACCCTATCTAGATCTGCCCTAGTAATTGCTGCCGGTTGGACCATGGCAGGGTTGTCGGATTTGCCTGACCTTCATTTGGTACTGCTGTTGGAATGGGACGATTTCATTGATCTGTGACCACTAGATCTGGAATACTGCTGGTTGCGATGTTTTTTCCTTTGTTAATATCTTTCTTCTGCTTGGGAGGCATGTCTTCCAAGCAATGAGCGATGTTGTTAGGAAGAAGGTTAAGTGGGAGAATCTGAAGTCCGGAGTTCACCCTCTCAATGAAAGCACCAAAAATGTTTGCACAAAAAATGGGCAAACACCTCCAAGTCGTATGATTTAGTTGATTTTATGTTGTTTTTAGTGATATGGGTGATTTATGCAAATATATAAAAAAAGCAGGGACTAAACTGTAAAAGACATAAAGATTTATAGTGGTTCGGCCAGAATGTGCCTACGTCCACTTTATATGTTATTCTCCTTTATTGTTCAGATTACAAGTACAAAGCTTTGATACAAGTATATGAAAGTTGTTTGAAAGTTCTATCCATGCTTGAGCTCTCAAACTTGTCTGCCATTGTTGTACCCCTACCCCTCTATTTATAGAGTGAGGCTGGAGGTAGGGGTCTTGGATGTATATAGCTGCTGGTGGGCCTGGGCTGATGTGATCTGGCCTGGCAACGTTGGTTCGGTAATGTCTTCTTCACCTTGGTCCGGTAAGGTCTTGGTCCGGTGATCTTGGTTCTGTGGTCTTGGTTCGGTGGTCTTGGTCCGGTGGTGAGTGGAGTTGAGATCTGGTCCGGTGGTGGGAGCGTGGATTGGTCCAGTGACCTTGGTTTGGTGGTCTTGGTCCGGTGGTGAGTGGAGTTGAGATCTGGTCTGGTGGTGGGAGCGTGGATTGGTCCGGTGATGGTAGTATGCTTCTGGTTTGGTAGTGCCTTCTTCGTTTTGGTTCGGTCTTCCATTTTGTGAAAGATACGCCCAACATGAACTTATTCAACAATAGTTAATGCTCAAATTGGACGAGCATAACTAAACAGATCCTAAATGATAACAAAAAAATTATTATCATTCCTTAATAATCAACTCATCAATATAGCTATATTTTTTTTTAAAATCACCCTTTTATATGTATAAAATATATTCCTAGGTAAAATTATTTCATTTACCATTTTAAAACAATACTATATCGGTAGGTCTGTTCAAATGTTTAGAAATCCCTACCGATAACGCTGATCAGATGCATCGACTAGAATTCATATACCACTCAATGGATCAAACAACACAATATAAAACATTTTTATAACACTAACAAATACGCACTTAGTATATATTTATACTCTCAGACTTATCCTACGACGTTACTAATCCTATCCTTAGAGAGTTTACCCCACCAAGGCTTAGGGGTACGCTAAACCTAAGCTCTGACCAACTGTGTTGACCCATCTTTCTGACTCCTACGAACGATACTTAATACATTCATGGTATTCATGTGCCATTTCCAAAGCGTTCGAAAGACAAGTTATTATGGTGTAAAATAAAGAATAGGACAAGACAAAATAGAAAAAACCTCACAATGGAATGGTTACATATAATACAAAATGATATAGTACAAAAGCTTACTCCTTACATAGAGTTATCAGAGTTATACAAAAGTACTACACCTAACAGATTGGCAGTTATACATTCTAACTTTACATTTTTCAGATACAAATATACCAACTTAATCATACAGCGGAAATAAATATCTAGATAAGTAAGGGGCCGCCTGCTCGATCACCATATTCAAAGAGCTCCAAAAAGAAACATGCTATTCTCAGACTACTCAAATATAATTGAGTACCCAAGAGTTTAGGGAAAATAAACAGCTCGGGTCAAACAATATGTCTAGTATAAGTAAAACTCTCAAACAAAAGGGAGTATATTTAACAATAATATGTGGGACCATGCCGCTAACGCGGAACGGGTTTTCTACCAGATAAACAACAACCAAACATAAGAATGGAAAAGAACATTAGGAAACAAATCCAAATATAGATGATGGGAAAAAATTATAAAGATCCAGACCTGAAAGAATTGAAATAGTCTGGACAAAATCCAAACTGGACAGAATGGATAAAACAAGATAAGAGTCTAAACTTGATAGAATGGACAAAACTTTTAATTAGACACCATGAAGAGTGGTTGACTCTTCCTGTTGCAATTATAGAAAAATAATTCGAAGGTTCGAATCAAATAAGGAAAGGATATTTTCCAACAAATGACTAGGAAGATGCACGCCCCTTGAAATATACCTCTAGTAATATACTTCTGAGAAGCTCATTTACTCTATGACACTTCTCGGACAATACCAAGCCGGACCCCGCCAATCCTCACCAAGTATTCAAATATTTCTACATCTAAGTGCACAACCAAAACCAAACTAGATAGGATGTGAAAATACCCTTTTGATGGGAGCAACCCCACATAGCTTGGCTTTCTCTCACGCTTTGGGTTTAGTCATTTCCGAAAAAGGATATCAAAGCTCAACGGAGCAACAAATCGTCTTAGAATGATGATAATAAAGAAGCAAAGGTAACCGATAGCTGGGAAACCAAATATCGAGGATATAAACGATCGTATATGGAAATTAAGTCTTGTATACTTATCACCACTAATCGAATTCAAACTTGTACTATTTTTTGGTTAACAATAATACTGGACTAGTCATGGTAGTGTTACCTTAAAGTCCTGTCTCACGACTATTCTTAACTTTCGAAATAGAAGCAAGTCCACTTCTTCGATGTTTAGTGCTAAGTATATAAATAAATCATTTCCATATAAGTGATATCGCTTTATGGGAATTTATTCATTTCCATAAACGAATCAAACTTTTACTTTTAAAACCGAACTCGTGTTTGGGCTTCACAATACAAGTATTAGCTTTAAAACACTTGGTTAAAAGAGTTCATTAGTTTTAAACATCATTATAAAAAGGATTTAATAACTTAAAAACATCCTTATTATATTTATTAATTAACTTTAAAAGTTCAATAATTCAGTTGATGAATTTACTTCAATAGCCTTTAATCCAAAAGAAGTTAATCACTTTTAAACACCATTAGTTTAATTAAAAATTAATTATAAATAATTAAATTAAATAAATAAATAATTTATTATCATTAATCAAAATGAATAACAAAGTCAAAACATCCTTGTTACTTTGATAAATTCACTTTGAAACTTCATTAGTTAAGTTGATAAATTAACTTCAAATGCCTTTAATTGACAAAGGTAAATCACCTCTAAAACATCAATAATTCAATTAATTAGTAATATTAATGTAATTAATTAATTAAATTAATTAATAAATAATTAAATATCATTATTTAAAATGTTTAACAACTTTAAAACATCATTAAAGGTAAGACTACTTAAAGTTAAAACAAATAGATTTACTTTAAAAGAATCATTAATTAAAAAGATTAACTAATTTAAAACCATCATTAGAAAATTGGTTATTTAACTTTGATCCATCATTATCGAATGATTAATTATCCTTAAACATCATTAAATAAAATGATTAATTAAATTAAGCCTTTATTAACCAAGTAATTAGTTAAATTTAAAACACATCATTTACTAAGTAATTAGTTAACCTTAATTCTTACCAATTAAATAATTAATTAAATTAAATAATTGTTATTAAAAGATTAATTAGCTTTAAACATCATTAAATAAAATGATTAATTAATTTCAAAACATCATTAACCAAGTAATTAGTTAATTTTAAAACACATCGTTAATAAGTTAATTAGTTAACCATAATCCTTATTAATTAAATATTTAATTGAATTAATTAACCATTATTAAAACAATTAATTAAATTTCAAATCATTATTATTTCAAAAACTTACTTAACTTGTAAAACTAACCCAAGCATGAAAATGAAACCAAATGGTTTCGATAAGAAGTGATTTTCCGAAAGTGCCGATATAGTAACTATCGCTATACGGGCAGTTCGATAAACAAGTTTCTGTCATTATCAATTCAACCAAACATCACATAGCAAGGATATGAGCATATATACATGGTAATTGTCGATGGTACAACATGTAGAGAGCATTTACTAACAATATAACTAACATCAACTACTACTTGTTGGCGTCAAAAATGGCCACCGACACCAAATTATGCAAAAGCTCCAATATCCAATCTAATTACAGAATTATGAAGAGAAATAAATGAAGAAAAAAATTAAAACAATCAAGAAACGACTAAAAGGAGACAAGATTTATAGTGGTTCAACTAATTCTGGCCTACGTCCACTCCCCCCAAATAATCTTTTTATTATACTGAAGTTTGTTTATAGTTACAATCTGAAATCCAAGAATAAAATTGACAGAGTGTAGCCTAGGTTGAATATAAAGAGAAATAAAAAGAAAATCCCTTTTCTGACACCATGCATGCTGTATTTATAGGGGAAGAAGTGCATGGATCGGGCATAAATTTTGATAGAAGGTTCAGGAGACCAAAACTAGGCCGCCCAAAAATTTCCAGGCCCATTGGGGCCCATAATAGTGATCGGTACCGATCACTATATTGGTGTCCAAATGGGGTACGATCCCTTTGGGTGGTTCCCCATGGTGTTATCTACTTGCTTCTCAAATTTCATGCAATTCCGACGCGCGGTTTGTGAGATATCGCATTTTCCGTGAAGTAGTATTGTTTAAATTCTAATTTCTGCCGATCCCTCTAGAGGGATAGGGACCGATCCCTTCAACTTGCTCCAAATACCACGCAATCCCTACGGAAGCTTCTCCATGTTGTATTATGCTTAGCCTCTAAGTTTCATGCTAATAGGACTAGTAGAACTCGAGTTATTGATCAATCTTTGTTGCAATATGTTGTGAAAGCTGATTATAGCCAATCCCTATGGAGGGATAGGTACGATCCCTCCAACTTGCTCCAAATGCCATGCGATCCCTATGGGGTGTTCCACATGTTCTAATTAGCTGTCCTCCAAGTTTCATGTCAATTGGATGTGTATATGTTGAGATATTGATCGATCTTTGCTATGAAGTTGGGTTTAGCTGGCCCCTAAGAGGGATATGTATCGATCCCTCTTTCTTCATCCAAATGATACGCGATCCCTAGGGTAGGCTCCCTAGGTCCCCACATCTTTCTTACAAAGTTTCATATGCATCGGACCCATAGATCTTGAGATATTGATTGTTTTCCACAATTATGCTCTTGTACTTTGAAGTATGTCGATCCCTCTTGTTGGAGCCAATCTATGCCGGTCCCTCTTATAAATTGAGCCATATTTCAAACTTCGAACATTTTGCTTTGCATATCTATCAATTCTATTTAATCTCGACTTAATACTATTATTTGTACATGATTTCCAGGCCCTACAATCGTCGCTCTGTACTTATCGGCCTTGATAACCGTGAAGTCTGTTGGGTTAAATCCGCCTCTATACCGCCTTAGCAAAAGGTGGATTAACACTTTGTCCCCCAAAAGATGCCTTGTGATAGGAAGGTGTGTTTTGAATTGCCATAAATCCAATATCCAAAATCCATAATCCATCGATTGCCATATTATCCAATCCATTGCCAATCCAAATCCATGATCTCTCCGGATCGTTAGTGAAATCCTTGACCATTCCGAGTCAATATCTGATTCCGAATCCATGATCTCTCCCAATCGTTTTATCCAATCCCTCGACCTCACCGGGTCGTTAGCCAAATCCCAAATTGCTCCGAGTCCATATCCAAATCCATAGCTGTTCGAAGCTGATATACAAATCTATAACCTCTCTGGGTTGTTATCCTAATCCAAATCCTCAATCTCACTGGATCCTTGCCGAGCACAATCCATACTCGACGACCTAAGCAGGCTGATTCATTACGTTCAAGCGAAGCGTCCTATCCTTTTCCAGGCATAGTCCATACTTAACGACCTTGATCTCTCCGGATCCTTGTCGAGCACAATCCATAGTTGATAACCTAAGTAGGTCGATCCATCGCGTTCGAGCGAAGGGACCTACCCATTTCCAGGCATAGTCCGCACCTGCGACCTTGATCTCTCCGGATCCTTTCCGATCACAATCCATACTCGACGACCTGAGTAGGCCGATCCATCGCATTTAGAGCGAAGCGTCCTACACCTTATCAGGCATAGTCCATAACTGACGACCTTGATTTCTCTGGATCCTTGCCGAGCACAATCCATACTCGACGGCATGAGTAGGTTGATCTGTCACGTTCGAGCGAAGCGACATACCCCTTTCCAGTCATAGTCCATACCTGATGACCTTGATCTCTCCAAACCCTTACCGAGCACAATCCATACTCGACGACCTGAGTAGGTCAATCCATCACGTTCGAGCAAAGCGACCTACCCCTTGCCTAACATAGTCCATGCCGGACGATCTTGACCTCTCCAGATCCTTGCCAAGCACAATTGTAACGACCCGATATTTTCAACCATTCGCATCCGCACATGTCGGGCTTGAATTGCTCAAAATACCGCGTTGTAAATAAAAATTTGGCAAACTCATCATATACAGTAAATAAATAATCACAGATCACAGACACAGAGTAATATAATGCAGCGGAAGTAAAGAAATAGTAGTTCATGAAGCTACTATAAAAATACATCAGAGTTAAGTAAGATACAATATGAATACCAAGATACAGCAGGAGTAACAGTATGATAATCAGGTACAACTTAGAATACAACTAGAATCAACTGGATAACAAAATGAATAGATATCTGGATCTTCAAAGAAAAACTCCAGCTCCAAAGGTGAGTCTCAAATGATGTATCACTCAGTCTGACCCGAGCATAAAGCAAAACACAAAACACTCGAGTCAGGACATACATACTTATATAATGTAAACCAACTCAAGTGAACTGTAATAAAGGTACAAGTAACTTAAAGAATGCATGGGATTGCCCATTCTTTAAGGATCCATTAAACTATTTACTATGTAGTAATATTGCACTATTATAATAATGTCTAATATAAAATAAACATACTTTTAAATAGCATTAAGGCTTTACATTTTCCACCTTAACACGTAATAGTCCCAGTAGTCTATCTAGTATTAGCATACTTCCAAAATGGGGGCTACCCTCAATACTCCACAGGCTATGGGAGAAATCACAAATCATAGTAAAGCTCGATATGGTAGGTGACACGGCACACAAGGCAATGCCAGGGTAGATATACCAATTACGCATCCGGACTGGTGGTGACGCATAGCAGCCACTACCGCCTACCTCGAACATCACTCCCAAATCAAGGGGTGCACCCAATCAATCACAAAGTAATAGAATGGTATCGAAGAAGTGTGTCTGATCAGAGGTGCTACCTCATTGGCCCGTCGATCGCTCCTGTTTTAGCCACCTTATGCCAACTCACGGGAGTTGGGTCCACGTATATACCTTAGGATCGTCGCCAACATCCTACTTCATTCTAGAAACTCCACCGCGTACACGGTTGTTAAAGTGGTTTTGGTATCGATAGAGAGTATGTCCATATCCGATCCCGGTCTCTTTAACAACCAATCGTTATTATAACCCATGGATATTTATTTTCAAAACAGTATATACTTTCAAAACCAAAATATCATATCTATTTCAAACCATATTATTTATTTTAAAATAGTATATACTTTCAAAACCAAATTATCATATCCACTTCCAAAATTAAACAATTTAATTATAACACTGTGAAACCATAATAATTTAAAACCCATAGCACTCTAAAATGTAACTTTTATAACCATAGCAATTTGAAACATTACATTTTAGAAATAATGACATTTGGAAAACATAACCTTAGGTCATCATAGCATTTTGGAAAAGCGATAATTAAGAAATCATATCAAGGTGGAAATGTAACCTTAAGGGATCATAGCGTTTTTGAAATGTAATATTTAAGAAATCATAGCATTCTGGAATGTAATACTTTCCACTTTACCATTTTATATAATCCAAATGTTTATATACTTACAATTTTTACCATATTTATTTTATCACTTCTATTTTATTACAATAATTAATTCATTTATATATTAAATAAACCATGCTTTTAAGTTAAATAAACTTAATTACTGTAATTTCCCATTTAAAGTTGAAATTCCTTATGTTAAGTTAAAGTATATTATTAACCTGCATTTCATTATTACAGTAAGGAACATTTATTGTTTTAATCAATATTACATTAACTAAAATTACATGTCAAATGTTCATTTTAACTTACATTTTATTTTCACAATAAAGAGCATTTATTGTCTTAATTAATATCCCATTAATTAAAATTTCATGTCAAATGTTCATTTTTACTTACATTTTTTTCACAATAAAGAGCATTTATTGTCTTAATCAATATCCCATTAATTAAAATTACATATCAAATGGACATTTTTAACATACATTTTATTTTCACAATAAAGAGCATTTATTGTCTTATTCAATCTTCCCATTAATTAAAATTACATATCAAATGGACATTTTTAACTTACATTTTATTTAAACCAAATCACAAATTTCCAAATTAAGTTATATTTCAAATCATAAGTTTTTCCATTCATTTATTTAACATTTTTAATACATAGAAAAATCATTAACACTTTATTAAATCATTTTAAATTCAATTTAAAATCAAAATATCATATTTCTCATTAAAAAAAATACTTCAAAACTAATATATATATATATATATAATAACCACGGGTTTGTATAATATTTTCTAACCTAGGTCAAGTGATACGGATAATATATCATTTCAATCCGTAATTTACAAAGAAAAATCTAGGTTCTATCATTTCAAACCCGCAATCCCAAGTTAAATAAAAATAAATAAAAATCGCTCAGTCTTATCATTTCAGCCCATAACGATCTTTCCCTATTCTAAAGTCCGTTCGGGTATGTATCATTTCAACCCATAGTGATTCTATTCTACAGGGAACTTGTAGTGTGAGAACAGAATATAAATAAACGGTAAAATAAAATAAAATATAATAGATGATGTGACAAGTTAATAACAGGGTTTAACATCATATAACTTACATCACAGGCAGGTATAACATAATATAATAATTTCTACACTTTCACTTGCTATCAATTCACAATAATATAAGTATGAATGTCAGGTGTGATTACTCACCTTTTAAAAGCTAGAATTGAAATTCAAACCCAAATCTAAACTCCGCAAAGCACGAAAAGGCACAACAAAGCACGACTATATTCTTTTGAGTGGATGAAGAGTCTGATCCAAATCTTGTATACAAACAATTACACAAACATAAGGGTATAATTCAACATACAAGATTATGAATCAAACAATGAACAATATGGATCAAAGGGACATAACCTTTTGATAAACAAAGCAAGATGCAAACTTGAGTGAAAAGAGAGCCCAAAATCCACATCTTGTACATAACAAAATAAAGCAAACAAATATCCTAAACATAAGAACATGATTCAATACAAGGAATAGAGATTACAACAATGAAAAGATAGGAAATAAAATGACATAACCTTGATAACTCAAAGCAAGGTGATCAATACATGGCTTGGTTTGGTCAAAGTTTTGGTGATGTTGTCTTCATGGTGGTCACGACCTTGGATGGTGGTGAGGAGGAGGGAGATGAGGTCGGCTAAAGGGCATGAACATGGTGGAGCCAAGCCAATGTATGGAGAAATCACAAGAGAAGAAAAAGAAATGGAAAGAAGGAAGAAGGAGAAGCCATGGATCTATAGCTTTATTTTATTTTATTTTTCTCACGTAAATAACTTTGAGATGAGAAGTGTTTCACATGATTTGCAAATATGATATGGCGGCTAGGGTTATGAAGATGAATGGCCAAAAGAATGGCAAGAAATAAAGAGGCTAGTAAATGAGGGGATTTATTTCCTATTAATCAAATAACATAATGGATTTAATTAAATTTCCTTTTCTTAGCCGTGAATAAGAATGAAGAGATGGGGAAATGAGATGTTTCTCACGGCTAATAGATGGAGTTATGCACGGCTAGAGATGCGGGAAGTAATTGGTTATGCAAATGGAAAGGCAAGGGAAAAGAAAAGGCAACAAATAAAACAGTTGTAACGTATGCCAATTAAAGCAAAGTAGCGTACGCCTAATTAATTTGTTTCCTTGCCATTAATTAAAAGGTATATACAAAAGAAACATTCAATAAACAAAAATAAATAAAATATATACACAAGAACATTTAATAAATAAAATTTTAAAAAGATATGCCTTTAAGGCAATATAACATATATCCATTGAAATTCTTTTCCAAGAAGTAAATAAGAGATATAAACACATAACAATTCAATTAAAAAAATGAATGTCTAAATGAATAGAAATAGAAAGATAAAAATAGAGAAACAAACATAGGGAAATAGAAAAATAAAATATAGAAAGTCATTGCGTGTAAACACTGTATTTTTATCTAATTTAAAATTATAGTTTAAATTCCCAATAGATCCATATTAACATTGGTTTAGATACTAATACATAAATAACTTCCCAATTCATCCAAATTTCAATTAGCAAAGTAATTAATTTCATTCTCTTACCATAAATTTATTTGTTATGAATTGAATTCCCATAAGTTATAAATAAATTTCAAATAAACTGATTTGATTCAATTCTAATCCATTTATTAAGTCTATACCACTCTACAAATTTCATTACATTAATATATATACAAATATCCATCTTTCCTTTGTATTAACAGTTGTTCTCAATTATATTGAATTTGTTAAATGTATACATTTATTATGATTGAATACTCCATTAATTCATTCAGATAGGTTTCATTCTTTTATATTATCTTATGAAAAAAAATATGCATTTCCATTTATTCCATTACATTCACATTTTACAATTACCGTCCTATCTCAAATTAATGAACATTTACTTACATTTAAATGTAATTGATTTCTAATTCATTTTATAGCCTAAATAGAATGTAACTTGCAATAAATGTTATCATTATCCTTATATTACATTCAAGTTTATTATGTCCACTAATTATCATAATTGCTTACAAAATGTTTAATTCATCAAATTACCATAAACTATATACTAATTCATTTATTCATACCACACTTACATTTATTCACTTATATTAAGTTTTATACCCCAAATCTAACATTTACAATAATTAATAGACCAATTAAATAGTAACTTGCAACCGTTACTATAACTTTTAATCACCCTTTTGAATTCATTGTTCACAAACATATGTTACCATTCTTATATACCTAATCTTTATTCAATGGTTATTTATTTCATACTAAATCATTTATAAATTTAAATGTTTGCATTTGTTTTCTTACATAAATTTATAGCCAAGTATAACAATTTACATTACTTCAATAAATTGTAATTTCATTTCAATTGTTAAAAATTAGTTTTTAAATACATTTTTACATTTCATTTTGGCATTCATTTCAATATAAAATCACAAAGCTTTTTTATTTCTCCCAAATTTATTTACCAAAATCTTATTAAATTGACAACTTTAATTATTGAAAATTTACGGGTCGTTACAACAATCCATACTCGACGACCTAAGTAGGCCAATCCATCGTGTTCGAGCGAAGCGTCCTGCCTCTTGCTAGGCATAGTCCATACCTAACGACCTTGTCTTTTTGGATCCATGCTGAGAACAATCCATAATCGACGACCTGAGTAGGTCGATCCATCGCATTCGAGCGAAGCGACCTACCCCATGCCAGGCATAGTCCATACCTGACGACCTTGATCTCTCCAGATCCTTGCCGAGCACAATCCATACTCGACGACCTGAGTAGGTCGACCCATCGCGTTTGAGCGAAGCGACCTACCCTTGCCAGTCATAGTCCATACCTGACGACCTTGTTCTCTCCGGATCCTTGTTCAATTGTCTTCCACGCATAGCCCGCCTAATCATCTTTGCAAACCTGTCATTGTCTTCCAGTGGTAGTCTCCTATCATATGTCCAAGCTGTTCCCAAGTCCATGTGGGAATTCTGGAATGTATACCTCCGGTCGAGCATCCAAATTCCGATTCACACCAAACTCTATGGAATTGATCGTAGGTACTCCAGCATCACGATCAACCAGACCCAGGGGCATGCCCCCTAACCTTTGGGGATCGGTGATGATCCCTTTGGAGGGATCGGTACCGATCCCTCTAAGATGGCCGGGGACTATCCCCGACTGCTCTATTCCATTGGCTTCATTTCCATGTTCTTGAATCTAATTACTAGTGATTTTTGTTGTTTCAACTCCTTGGTCAAAGTTGTCATTAGCACCTGGTTCTCCATTCCCTTGATTCTGTTCTCTAGCTTGTCCAATCCATCGGAGTAAATTCTACATCATCTCCTCATGTTTTTTCAGCATCCTCTCCTACATAGCATCCATCATCATTTCCATCTCATCCCTAGTGATGTATATATATGCTTGATTAGCTCCAGCTCCTGAGGAAGCCTCCTGACTCGCACCATGGTGGCTCCTTTCTGGTAGCGCTCTCCTTGTTGATTGTCTAGCCATTTCTTTCTATATCCAAGTATCCAAGCTTCAAAATCTAAGCTCCTAGCTTCCAAATCCGCAGGTGAAAGTCCTCTTAGTGAAAGCACCAAAATGTTGGCGCCAAAATTGGCCACCAACATCCAATTATGCAAAAGCTCCAATATCAAATCCAATCACAGAAATATAAAGAGAAATAAATGAAGAACAAAATTAAAACAATCATAAAACGAGTTAAAGGAGACAATATTTATAGTGGTTCGACTAACTTTAGCCTACGTCCACTCCCTAAATAATCTTTTTATTATACTGAAGTTTGTTTACATTTACGATCCAAAATCTAAAAATAAAATTGGCAGAATGTAGCGTAGGTTGAAACTAAAGAGAAATAGAAAGAAGATCCCTTTTCTGATGCCACGCTTGCTGTATTTATAGGGGAAGACGTGCACAGATCGGGATGAAATTTTGATAGTAGGTTCGGGAGACCAAAACGAGGCCACTCAAAAATTTCTAGGCCCATTAGGGCCAACAATAGGGATCGGTACCGATCCCTATTTTGGTGTCCAAATGGGGTGCGATCCCTTTGGGTGGATCCCCATGGTGTTATCTACTTGTTTCCTAAATTTGATGCAATTTTGTCGTACAGTTTATGAGATATCGCATTTTCCATGAAGTATGTTGCCTGAATTCTAATTTTTTCCGATCCCTTTGATCCCTCCAGAGGGATAGGTATCGATCCCTCCAACTTGCTCCAAATACCATGTGATCCCTAGGAGAGCATCTCCATGTTGTATTATGCATAGCCTTCAAGTTTCATGCCAATTGGACTAGTAGAACTCGAGTTATTGATCAATCTTTGTTGCAATATGTTGTGAAGGCTGATTATAGCCAATCCCTATGGAGGGATAGGTACTGATCCCTCTAACTTGCTTCAAATGCCATGTGATCCCTATGGGGTGTTCCACATGTTCTAATTCACTTGTCCTCTAAGTTTCATGTCAATTGGATGTGTAGATGTTAAGATGTTGATCGACCTTTGCTATAAAGTTGTGTTTAGCCGATCCCTAAGAGGGATAGGTACTGATCCCTCTTTCTTCATCCAAATGGAATGCGATCCCTAGGGTAGGCTCCCTAGGGTCCTTACATCTTTCTCACAAAGTTACATATGTATCGAATTTGTAGATCTTGAGATATTGATTGTTTTCCACAAGAATGCTCTTGTACTTTGAAGTATGCCGATCCCTCTTGTTAGAGCCAATCTATGCCGATCCCTCTTATGAATTGAGCCATATTTCATACTTCGAACATTCTGCCTTGCATATCTATCAATTCCATTTAATCTCGACTTAATACTATTATCTGTGTTATTTGGGTTTTTAACCCATCATGATCCAATAGAAGACGAAAAAGATGATGAAACTAGAATGGCTCGGAACTCATTTTACTAAAGGATTGATTGAATTTGATCAAACCAAGGGACCATAGTCCGTTCAGTACAATCAGCAGCTAAGTACAACCAGCTAGTAGATCGTCATCGAAATGTAGTAACGTGTAACGAGGCTACAAAAACAACGTCGATTCAAGGCCATAAAAGCATTCCAAACTTCAAGCTCTAAAAATAATCCAAGTGCTTGGATCACTAGCGATCCATGCAATGTAATGGTCCATAGAAGAAAACAAGGGCTAAGGAGCATAGAAAACAGAATAAAAAAGTACACAAAGTGTACGAATCACCAGCGATCCATATGGAGCCATGCTACTTGCGACCTAACATAGTGATGTGATGTAGAGAAAGCAGCTAAGTCATTAGCTCGCGAGTGAGCTAAATCTATGGATCGCTAGCAATCTACGATTTTGGCTTGGATCACGAGCTAAACTCCTCTAGGTCATCCTGTGTCCATCTTTGAGCAATTGACGAAGTGGCCTGGCCCAGAAGCTCTCCGATCTCTATAAATACCGTCCTTCCTGCAACGTAAAGAGGATCTTCTCCGAACTGGTTGTTAAAGCTCTGCTAGAAACTTTCTTCACTCTCTACCTCCCTCACAACAATCTCCAAAGGGATTCACTGTGATTCTCTAGTGGATTCCAACTCTGGAGATTCAATCTAGCTAAGGATAATCAAAATCTTTGTAATCAAACACTACTTGTAACAGCAATCAGTCATAATAAAACTGTAAGTGGACGTAGGCTTCATTAATAGCCGAACCACTATAAAAACTTCTTACCTTCTTTCTTTTACTATCTTTTTATATACCTATTATTTGTATTGCTTTGTTAGAACAGGGCTAGTGCTTTCAAACTTAAACCTGGGTGTTGATCCATTTTTTGGGTTGACATTTTGGTGCTTTCACTGAGAACTCCAACTCAGGATCCAGATCTAGCTATCTACTTTGGATCCCATATGTCTAGAAGTTAGATCCCCAATCAATGTCTAGAAGGTCCATAGGGGCAGTAATAGCTGGAGAAGGTGTGAATCCCCAACAAACTGAAATAAATGGTGCTAACTTGGGAAATCAGGCGCCAGCATCCTCCAGCCAACACGAAGTTATCACCAGGGATGAGTTGAATAAGATGGTTAATGAGATCAACCAAAAAATGGAAAGTAGTCAAAAAGCTCTAATGGATAAGCTTAATGCTCTCTTAACCCTATAGTCAAACCCTACTCTAAGGACTATGCCTGAACCCACGATTGCTATAGAACAAGAGAATTCATCCGTTTCTGGTCTACATTGAAGAAACGGAAAATAGCCACAAAAAGGGGTGACAATAGGACATAATGCGGAAGAGAATGTGAATACTCCTCCCGTCGCGAGGCAACCAATTATGAACTTGAATCAAGGGGCCAAGACCTTGCAAGAAGATATAGCTATGGATCTCTCAAAGATTCAGAAGATGGAGAGCAAGATTGGAAGAAAATGCTAACGTGTTCGATGATGCTAGGAATGTCCAAACTGCCCCCAATTAAGCCAATGCAAGCCAATGGAGTCCCGCCAAAGTGGCTCACCCGAAGACATGAGAGCCTAGGCTTCAACCTACGCGCCAAGACCGTTTGCAAAGCCAAACACTTTGTGTAGTGACTAATTGACGTCCCCAGGATTATCGGACATCAGAGGCATACATAGCAGACATGGTCAAACAGTTGATGGACGAGAGTTAAAACCGAAGAGATGATGAATTGGGATTTGCTCCAAGTTGGACTCCCTTTACCGATGAAATCTTAGATGAAAGATATCCAGACAAATTCACGATGCCAGCTATCCCATCCTACGACGGTACGAAGGGCCCAAAACCACATCTATACAAGTATAGCTGGTATATGGATGGAGCCAACGCTCCAAAGACTGTTGGCTGCCGATGTTTCCCTATCTTTCTAAAAGGAGTTGCGTCTATGTTGTTCACCAGAGTTCCCCCGAGATCTATCTCTACCTTTGACCAACTTGCAACAAAATTCCTTAAACAGTTCAGGCTCCATACCGTGCAACCAAAAGATGTCATGTCCCTATCCGGATTGTTCCAAGGACGCAACGAGTCATTGAAATCTTTCATGAATTGGTTCAATACCATGGTGATGGAAGTAAGCAACCCCAATGAGGACATGGTTTGTATGACGTTAGTTCGTGCCATTCACCCTGAGACTGAATTCGGGAAATGGATTAAAATGAAGTAGCCTACCACCAGGAATGACTTCGATCATAAAACAAGCCAGTACTTAAGATTAGAGGAAGCACAAGAGCTGGAAAGAAAGTCTACTGGTGTGCAACCGATGAACACATCGGACAGAGCGTTGTAGTGACCAATAAAAATGCGCACGATTCTGGAATTGCTCGAGGAGTCACGGGAAAAGATGGGAATAAAAAGAGGAGAAATCAGAACTCCAATAAAAGAAGTAGCAATGGCAGCAATAAAAGATTTAAAGAGTTCAGACAGGAAGATTATAACCCTCTAAATGACACTTCGGAAAATATTTATCTCGCAACACAGGAAACCGAAGAATACAAGAAACCTCCTAGAAGAGAGGCAACTGAGCAGCAGAAGTGCTCAGAGAAATTCTGCTGCTTCCATGAGACACATGGCCATAATACAAACGAATGCCGCTACCTTAAGAATCTCATTGAAGAGTTGATCCAAGACAATAAGCTCCAACAGTACGTGAAAAAGCCACAAAACTCCAATCAACCGGCGGCCTCTCAACCTACTAGAGAATAAAGAAATCAAGCTGGAACCAGTGAAGAAGGGTCGAAACGAACCGACCAAAGGCTTATTATTGAAACGGTATCTAGGGGACCACATCCCGTGCAAAGGGGTTGGGGATAAATGGAACGGTACACGAGTTCATTGAAACACGCTCCGAAAGACTCATGTCTCACTACAGATGATGAAACTCCGGTCAGCTGCAGAAGGTTTTGAGTGATGATATAGTGTTCCACAATCGGGACACCGAAGGAATTGAAGCACCGACTCTCGATCCGATGGTGGTGACAATAGGAATCATGATCTGCCATAGTCCGATGAATGTTGGTCGATAGTGGAAGTTCTATTAACATACTTTTCAAACGTACTTTTGACCAGATGAAAATCAGCATGAAAAGCGTGTCCGCATGCCAAACAAAGATCCAAGGGTTCACTGGCAAGCCCAAGCAACCTGTGGGAACAATTGACCTGCCAGTAGAGCTCGGAGAGGGCGATCGAAGAGTCACCCTCAATCAGACTTTTGTAATTGTGGATGAAATGTCAGCATATAACGCCTTCTCTGGGTGTCCTACTCTGGCAGATTTCAAAATAGCTCTGGCCCAATGGTGTCTGACCATGAAGTTCCCTACTACAAATGGAATCGGAGTCGTGAAAGGAGATGAGTGCACTGCCAGAGAATGTTACATTGTAGAATTACACGAATCCAGAAGAAAGGAAAAAGGGAAGGACGTAGGGAGAACATTCCACATCCATGAACTCTCCGAATAGCAACTATAGAGTCGTCTCTGGCTTGGGGACCATAGCCGATTCGACAAGGCTTTGGACCCTAGAAAGAAGAGCTCAGGGGAGGAACGGGTGGAACCGGCAAAATTGACGGTGTCCGTCCCCGTCGACATGGATGACCCAACTAAAGTTTTGAAAATTGGATCGCATCTTGGAAACAAGATGCGTATGGAGCTTACCAAATTTCTCCGCGCCAACTTGGATGTGTTCGCTTGGACACATTCCGATATGTGTGGGGTGGCTCCAGAAATTGCATGTCACACGGTCAACATAGACCCCAAGTTCACACCAGTGAAGTAGAAAAGGCACGGCTTAGCTCCCGAACGATCCAAGGTGCTAAGAGAAGAAGTAGACACGTTAATGGTCAACGGTTTTATCCGTGATGTAACCTATCTAGAGTGGGTATCTAATTCAGTCCTAGTCAAAAAGTCCAATGGGAAGTGGAGAACCTTTATCGACTACTCAGACTTAAACAAGGCTTTCCCAAAAGACAGCTTCCCTCTCCCTAGAATATACCAACTTGTGGACGGAACAGCAAGACACGAGTTGCTATCATTCATGGACGCATACTCTGGTACAACCAGATCCTGATGCACGAACCCGATCAAGAAAATAACAGCTTCATCATCGACTTGGGCCTACACTGCTATGGAGTAATGCCATTTGGTTTGAATAATGCATGAGCAACTTATCAAAGGTTGGTAAATACCATGTTCAAGCGGTAGACCGGGAAAACAATTAAGGTTTATGTAGACGATATGTTAGTCAAATCGCGAGCAGCTATTAACCACCTGGACAACCTCGCTGAAATGTTCGAAATACTCCGAAAATATGGGATGAAATTCAATCCACTCAAGTGTCACTTCGGAGTGGCCTCTGGGAAATTCCTAGGATTCATCGTAAGTGCTAGGGGCATCAAAGAAAATCCTGAACAAATCACGGCATTACGTGAAATCCAAGCTCCGAAGAATAAGAAGAAACTGCAATGTTTAAATGGAAAAGTTGCAGCGCCAAGTTGATTTATCTTGAAAGCTACCGACAAGTGTACAAGTGTATACCATTCTTCGATGCGCTGAAGAAAGGAAAGAAGAACTTTGAATGGAGTGAAGCTTGTCAAACAGCATTCGAAGAACTGCTGCGGCACATGGAGGCTCCGCCAATCCTATCAAAACCCGTGGATGGAGAAGACTTGTTCATTTACTTAGCGATCTCACCTCATGCATTGAGCGCCGCTCTTGTGCGTGAAGAAGCAAAAATCCAACGACCCATGTATTGCCTCTTACTAGAGCAAAGAAAAACTATCCGAAACTGGAAAAGCTAGCATATTGCCTCTTGGTCGCATCTAGGAAGTTATGGCCGTACTTTCAGGCTCATCCAATTAAAGTGTTGACTGACCAGCCCCTATAGTAAGTGTTATACCGACCGAAAACTTCCGGACGACTACTCAAGTGGACTATAGAGTTGAGTCAATATAATATCACATTACACCCAACGAAAGCCATCAATGGGCAAGCGTTACCCGACTCATCGCCGAATTTACTATATGGGATGACGAGGAAGAAGTTTAGCTGGAAGTAGACACGCAATGGAAGCTCTTTGTCGACGGCGCATCTAACAACCTCTGTTCGGAAGTAGGAATAGTGCTTGAAACCGCCGAAGGGCGAGCCATTAGCTATGCTTTGCACTTAGAATTCCCTACTACAAATAATGAAGCAGAATACAAAGCACTGATTGCTGGACTGAAAGTTGTGAAAGAACTCAAGATAAAATCTATTCACATATACAGCGACTCCCAACTGGTCGTTTGCCAAGTAAAAGGAGAGTACCAAGCACGTGATGAGAATCTTGCCTGTACCTGTACAAAGTACAAGAACTGCTAAGCGACATCGAACAATACACTATAACTCACATTCCATGGGAGCAAAACAACAAGGCAAATTATTTGGCTAGACTGGCAAGTTCCGAAGAAGCTCAGTCATTGGGATTAATCCCAGTTGAAACTCTAATCAACCCAAGCATAGACGAAATTGACGTCGATTGGATCCTCGAAATCATCGTCGAACAGATACGTGGATGACACCGATAAAGGAGTATTTACTTACAGGGACTCTTCCAACTGACCGGAATCAACGGAAAAAGCTTCTCCGAAAGGAACCGCGATTCATGATACAAGATGGAGTGCTCTACCGAAGGGGATTCTCGACCCCCCTCCTAAGGTGCGTGTCCGATGATGAAGCTAGATGAATCCTAAAAGAAGAGCATGAAGGCGAATGTAGAGACCACACTAGGGGGAGAACCCTGGTGAAGAAAGTCCTCCGATATAGATATTTCTGGCCAACAGTAAACCGTGATGCTGCAGATTACGCCAGGAGATGTGATCGCTGCCAAAGATTCAACAAAATTAAAAGAGCTCCTTCAACAGAGCTGACATAGATGGTCATCCCGTGGCCATTTGCAGTATGGGGAATAGACTTGATTGGCATCCTACTATTAGCAAAAGGAGGAGCAATATATGCTTTAGTTGCCGTAGATTATTTCAAAAAATAGGCCGAAGCGGAACCGCTAGCCACCATAACCACAAAGAAAGTCATTAACTTTGTTACTAAAAACATTATTTGCAGGTTTGGTGTGCCATAGAAAATTATTACTGACAATGGAACCCAATTCGAAAGCGCCAAGTTCAAAGACTTCTGCAAACACTTCCGGATTGAGAAAAGCTTCTCAACAGTAGCTCATCCACAAGAAAACGGGAAAGTGGAAGCAATAAACAAGATAATCAAATATACCATCAAAAATTGACTAACTAAAGCCAAGGGAAACTGGGTTGATGAACTTCCACTTGCACTATGGGCTTACATAACCAGGCAACCGGTCACACTCCATTTGCCTTGGCGTACGGCTCAGAAACAATGTTCCCAGTTGAATTGGAAGTCCCCTCGCACCAAAGGCAAAATTTCAATCAAAAGAAAAACGAGAAGCTACTACTTGAATCGCTAGATATGCTCGATGAAAAGAGGGAAGGAGCGAGTTGAGAACCGCCGCCCACCAAAAAAGGATCGCATGGTACTTCAACTCCAAAGTCCACAACCAAACCTTTGAAGTGGGAGATCTTGTGCTCAAGCGAGTCTGCCCCGTTTCGGGGGCCTTCGGACCAAACTGGGAAGGACCGTACACCATCAATCAAAAGCTAAGAGACGGAACTTTCAAGCTAACAACCATCGAAGGAATTCAAATTCCTAGGGCCTGGAATAGCGAATCACTCCGCCCTTACTTCATTTGAAAACTACTTTATGTACTCTCTATTTTCCAGCAAATAAGCCATCCCGGGATGCCGGAGGCAATGTAAATATGCAAAAAATGAGCCCTACTTTCCTTAATAAAATTTGATTCGCTTTTTTGAACCGACAAAACTGTGTTCATAATTAATACCAGTCAGGTCGACGGATGCAAATCGACTCAAACCGCTCGATCGGCGGAACCCGGTTCTTGTCTTCTAAAAACCGGTGTTGCTTCGGTAACATCAGGAAGGCCCAAAATTATGCTCCTCACGTTGCCCAAAGATAGGCAATGCCGAGGAGCACCAAAAACTGCGCATTCCATAAGCCATGTCAAAACATACTCTCCTCGCGTTGCCCGAAGATAGGCAATGCCGAGGAGCAGTACCAAAAGTCGTGCATTCCATACGCTGCGCCAAAACACACGCTCCTCGCGTTGCCCGAAGATAGGCATCGCCGAGGAGCACCAAAAGCCGTGCATTTCGTAATTCACGCACTAACACCTAAAAAACTTAAGTTCCCCACGTTGCCCGAAGATAGGCAACACCAAGGAACATCGTCGAGAAATCACGAATTTAAAGCGTAAACTCCTCACAATGCCCGAAGATAGGCAACGCTGAGGAGCATCAGAGCCGAATAGATAGGCCATGTCAATCCCGAACACCACACATCTCATGACCAGCGCCAACTACTTTTGTGACTGGGAATGATAGGTACAACTCCAACCAAAGTGGAGTACTGCAAACCAATAGAAAAGCTTCGACTGACGGCACTTAATGATTGAAACCGCCCTTAGCTAACCCATGCAATGTGATCCTCTTGAACATGCATTAATCGCATACTTACCAGAATATTACAAAAAACTTGGATTACATGCTAAAGTTGCAAAACTCCCGAAAGAAGGAAAATCAAGCTGTTACTTAGCCTAATTTCAAGTTATGTAAACTATAAGTTACCGGTCATTTGAAGTAAACAGCCCTGCGAACATGGGGGCATACACAGTACTTAAATAAAAACAATTAAAAAAATAAGTTCACAAGTTCTGTTACTCCAAACAGAGATTTATTGCTCCAAATAAAATTTTTGGCAGCAATTACAAAATTGGATAAGTGTAAACAAAACAAGCACAAGCGTGCAGAACACATATAAACAAACAGATAAGAATACAATAAAATATCAATGTATTGCTTATAATTTTCTTTACATAGGGTCAAAACATGGGGGCCGTACCCACACAACACCGGCCAAAAAAAAAGACAGACTCCACGATAGAAACATTAAGTGCAGACTCTTCACTTGAACAGAATGATTCAAAAAGAACCAAAATCAAATTGGTCTTCACACAAGCTCCTTAACACTTCCTCCCACCGCTTCCCTTTCCACCTTTTGTTGACAGCTTCTACTTCTTCTCAGGAGTGGTGTAACTACTGGTAATATCAACAAATTCCTCAATGGAAATGTGCTCCTCTTGCTCCGCAGCCTTATCAGAAGATTCTCCCTTTGCTTTGCGCTTCCGTGGTTTGCAGGAGCTCTTCGAGGCTTTGATCGCTTCGACCTTCTCCTTCTTGATATTGACCAGTTCATGCTGAGTCTTACAAGGCTGCTCCATCTGAACTTCCCGCTCCTTAATTTTTTCTGCTGTTATGTCACCATCCAAAGACACATAGGGGTCATCCAGGCCATGAAGCACGGCTATCGTTTTGGAGTTTGGCACCGGCTGCGAGCCAGATGCAGACATGGAAACAGGAACAGGAACAGAGACGAGCACAGAGGCTATAGAAATAGCAGCGGGTCTGGGCGCTGAGGAAGCTGGCACATCAATGGGAAAGGTAGACAGACCTATAAGATCAAAGACAAAAGCATTAAATTCTTCCTACACTTGCAGTGTAAGTTGGAAGCTTTCCCGAACTCGGAGGAGGTAAGAACATTACCTGCACCGGAGGAATGGTCAAGAATGTCGACTTCATACTCACAGCCTTTTCCTTTTTTTGACGGTTCAACTACCTAAGGAAAAGTTTCAAGCCCTGAACTTTTTGTTAAGTCATGGGGTTGCTCCGATGGTCCACCAGCACCGGAAATGAAAGGATCAGTGAGTGCTTTGGCGGCAGCTGTCACGACAGCATCAGTGGCCTCTTTCTCTCTCTCGGCTAGTAAAATTTCCTGACCCTCGAGCAATGCTTTCTTTAATTCTTCATTAAGGTAAGTGTCCTCCAACTCCCGCTCGGTGTAGACGTCACCACTATTAAAAAAGTGAGATACGACTTCTTCCTATACCAAAGCAAGAGTGCGCGGAAACTTCAGGCCCAAGTAGCTGAGAATCCCCTAGTGCAACAGGTAGTTAACGTAGAAATTCAGGATGGTCGCGTCCATTTTTTCCATCTTCCTCTCGAAAGTGTTCTAAAGCTCCATATAATCCACCGTAACGGATGCCTTTTTGACCTCAATGCGAGATTTGTCAAAGCTAAGCTGTGCAACTTGGTCCTGCAATCGGGCAATCGTCGTAGCCTGATCAGAGATAGTCTTATTGTGCCACTCGACGATAAGGTCATGGTCTGATATAGTTTTCTTTTGGGCTTCAATCGTTATGTTACAAGCAACCATTTCTTCTTTTAATTTTGCCTCTTCATTGTGAGCCTTTTTTATCTCGTCTCTATAGACGATCTCAATTCTAGTGTGAGCCTTTTTCGCTTCTTTTAGCAAGTCGGCGCTCCTCTTGCCCTCCTGTAGTGCTGCTGCTTTCTCCTCCTCCAGCAGGTTAATTTTGGCGTCGCATTCTGACAACACTTTTTCGAAATCATCATTCGCTGACTCGAAAGAGAGGATTTCTTGGTAGTTATTATGATTGGTGTTCGCCAGCTGTTTACATAATTTTTCCTACCCTTCAGCTTAGTCTAAGTCATATTGAATAGCTTAAAGGTGTGGCATGTACAAATCTTTACGAACCAGGTGCAGATCACGGTCAAACTTAACTCTCCTCAAGAACCATCTGGGGAGCGCTGCCTCGAGCTTAGGAGGGCCTGAAGGAAGAATGTAGGCAGGCCTTTGGTGGGAACGCGAAGCACTGGGGGCAAGCACAACTGAAGATGGTGGGATGCAAGTTGAAGGTGGAGTAAAAGCAGAAGTGACGAGAGTTTCTTGACCCGTTAAGGAGCGCATCGGAGCGGAAACCTGTTGTTTCAAAGAATACAAATGGTGGTCGAATTTTGATCTCTTCGATGGCTCCTTCCTTTCATCAAAAGATCTCCTTTTCTCATACCCGCCTTTGTATGACCGGCTCCGATCTCTTTCATCTTGGCGATGGGCTTCATCCTCTAGTTCCTTTCTCCTTCTATACTCCTCCTCCGTTTCTCGGGGCTGATAATGACTAGAAGGACACTTAGACCAGCGTTGGGAGTCAGTGAATTCTTCAAAGTCATCATAGAGGACACATCCTCTCATCATACCTGGCACAAAGCATAAATAAATATTTTAGAAATAGAAAATAAGCATGGAAAGAAAGTGAGAAAGTGAGTGTAATCCTAATGAGGTGTGTAGTGTATTCAGGGAAAGGCCTAAAGCGTCGTCACGAACCAAATCATGCAACCGTTGTGGGCAAAACTGGACTAACTTCGGGCACGATATTGCCCAAATAGGGGGGGCACCTCCTCAAATTTAAAATCTTCCCCCATAATCGCGTCAAAATCGACATAGACATTGCTCAAATCTCTGAATTCTGCACCGACATCTTTACTTGGGATATCCTTATGCTCTCTGTTCTCTAGGGCATTGTATTTATCGCTCGCATCTGGAGGAGGAGAGCTCGGAAGGACGAGACTCATGCTCGAAGTCTCATAGCACCATTTTGAATCCCCATCATCGGATTCTACATAGAAGTCATCACTGGAAGTGGACTCTTCGCTACTACTCACGAGTTCCCCTTCCTCTTTATCTAAGCCCATTGCGGCCTTGCCTTCCCTCTATTGGAACTCTTCTTCTTCCTCTTCCGGGATCGAAGGCATTCTAACCGAGCCACTAACTCCAGCCGCAGTAATATCTCTTCCTTCACGAGCCTCTTCGACCGACTCTCTGTACAAGCCCTCTCTCTCTTGAGAAGCACCTTCTTCGAAGCCGCGAGAAGAAGAAGTGGATCATGTGCGAACCCTGGTCCGAGCAAGGGAGGGGAATTCAAATTGAACAGTGGATCTCTCCGGATGCAATAATCCGTATCGGAGCAAGTTCTCATCGGTCAGCAAGACTTTGATGGACTTTTCTTCAGCATCAATAGCCTTTAGATTCCGAAAAACATCTTCAAGACGCGTCCCTATTTGGCCTTGGGATAACTACAAGAAGTATACAACTTGTTAGAAACTCCATAGCAACGCGTCAGAACTCGATAAGTATAAAAGTGACTTACCCCCCATCGTCCAAAGATGGTTAAACCCCTTGGGGCATCTAACGAAGAAATACTACGTCTTGAACTGGGAAAAGTTGCTCTATAGATGAAAAATGATTTTTTGGTTCCTCTGAGCATCAATTACGATCAAGGATGGACATTCATACCTTCTTTAGAACGATAGAAAGTACTGCAACTCGTCAAAGTTTGGAGCGCGGTTGAACGTCCGCATGAAGAGAACATACAAGCAAGTCAAGATAGCATAGCCGTTAGGATGAATCTGGAATGGGCAATGCCTAAATCGGAAAGAGTCTCGCGTAGAAATTTTTTAAAAGGAGGCACGGTTTCATTCAGGCACATATACCGATGGCAAGTGGTATATCCCGGGGGAGGCATGTGAGAAAATTTTTCCTTCTCCGGTAGACATACTCCTCCTCTGGTATACCATGCTATACGCAGATATTGTGCAGAACTTTAGCAGAAACCACCGAAGAAGCTCTCTCTGGCGGGTTGAGTAGAACTCTAAAGTTGGGAGGTGTTCGATCCAAGATTGGACCAACCGGGACCAACTGACCGTATTCTACCTGTGAAGTGGTAGGAGAAAGGGCGACGGATGACGCCTCAGCTGCTAAAAGTGTCGGACTACCTCCACCCTATTTATGGTGCGAAGATGAGTGCTTCATTCTAAAACAATGGAACTTGCATTCAAAACGGTCAGATGATTTATTCTAATTTAATAATTTCCCTCTACAACACTTGAATTCCGAAGAGATATCGATTCACGCCCACGCAACGGACTTCAAGTGTGTATCGGGGCAAGTGTAGCGTGCCGTCTATAGTGGGTGAGCTCGATATTTGAAACACTACAAATGCTCTATCCCGTGTAGATAGTTTGCTCGCAGTGGAAAAGGAAAAAGTTTCCTGCATCATTCCCATTTGTTTTTACTTCCTGTACACTTACCCGTTATCGATCAATGATCGATAACAGATTTGTTGTCGAAGCGACATAGAAAACTCTTCTCACTACATGGACACCGTGCATGCAACAAGCAAGCAAGATAAGTCTAAATCCTCTAGAAGAATCGGGACCGATTAGCAATGTGTCGTGTAGTATCAGCTACGGAACTTGGCACAAGTCAATTCTAGCCTAATGGATGAAGATAGCAAAACACGTCAAGCACTAGGCCAAGGCCCGAATGTCGTTCGGAGAGAAACTCTAGACTCGCTTTACTATCTTCCTCCATTATACCAGAATCAACTCAAACTTCTCACGATCAACATCACAAATACAAAATCGCCGTTAAACAAACACTATGATTAGCAAACCCACCACAGATTGAACTCTAAAACATGGGAATGACCTAAGACTTAGAATCAGCGTGCTGTGGATGGATCGGTGGCGAGTTAAGGGATGGATCGGTGGGATGGATTGGTGGCAACTTAAGGCAATGACAAGCTATGGTTTCGATGAGGAATGATTTTAGAATCACTAGGAAACGTCACGGAAAATCGCTGGAACGAATCACGACAAGTGACGAGGCTAGATAGATTAAAAATGATGGATCGATGCACTAAGAAGGATCGAATCACCTAGGGTTGGATCGCACGAAGACAAAGTACTTGGGTTGTGTGAAGGAAATGAACTGGATCAGCTCGAATAAGTGAACATTTCGGCTCGAGTAGGCTTATATAGGCCAAACGAAAACTAAAAAGGGCGAAAAATTCCTAAGTACTCGGGTCGCCAATGATCCATCGGATGTGGATCGCCTGCGATCCATCGGATGTGGATCGCCAGCGATCCATCGGATGTGGATCGCCAGCGATCCATCGGATGTGGATCGCCAGCGATCCATCAGGTATGGATCGCCTGCGATCGATCAACTATGGGTCGCTAGCGATCCATGAAATCGCCCACTGTCGACTCCAAATTTGCATCGTGATATCCTCCTATCGCTTCAAGTAATTATGAGAGACTATGAAGAGAAGTTTGATCTATTATGACAAGTAGCAGCAGAAGAGACCAAAACTAAGTGATCAGCAGTGTGACCTACTACATACCCGCAAAACTCTAATACGATCACTTGGAATTCAAGGAGCGGATATTAAAAGCGATAACTTCCAGAGCACGCCTTGTCTCCAATGAAGGCTTAATCGGAGGGGAGGGGAATGTTATCCCGGTTTTTAACCCAACAGGATCCAATAGAAGACAGAATAAGATGATGAAATCCGAATGGCTCGGAAGTCATATTACTAAAGCATTGATTGAATTTGATTAAACCAAGAGACCAGAGTCCGTTCAGTCCAATCAGCAGTTAAGTACAACCGGCTAGTAGATCGTCATCGAAATGGAGCAACGTGCAACAAGGCTACAAAAAAGACGTCGATTCAAGGCCATAAAAGCTGTAACAACCCGCAATTTTACGATTATATATTTAAATGTTTTATTTAAACATAGCATCATTAGTTGAGTTAAAGTGGGAAATGTGACTTTATGTATACAGTCAAATCCGGACTCGATACCACTTCCATTGAGTTTAAAACGAAGTTTACAACTTGTTTAAGTATAAACATCGATATGTTTGGAGTTGATTAGGATTTTGGTATTTTCATTGGGGCTTGGGTTGGGTTCTAGCCCATTAACCCACTAAGCTATCCCAAACTCTTCCACCAAGTACCCTAACTCCTCTCCCCTTCATTCATTCTACTCATAATAATTCCTAACACTCAAGCTAAATGAAAAATGGGGGAAAGAGAGGAGATTAGAAATTCCTAAGCCCTGGTTCTCTTAGAAAATTCAAATTCAAGTTCCAAAATCAAGGAGAAGCTTAAGTAAGCATGCTCTTCATCTTCTCCATCTCAATTCCTCTTCAATTCTTGATTTTTCCTCTAACCTAACTTAGGAAAAACTTTAAATTTGATAATAGATTGAAGATTTTAGAGGTGTAGTGAAGAGTAATTGGTCTATGCTTGTTTTAGAGCTTCTCATTTCTTGTTTTTGAATTTAAAGGTGAGTTCTTGAACTCACATCTATGTCTAATGCTTTCATTGTTATTAGGTATGAATTCCTAACATCTATTTCATGTTCAATTGCTTTTTATTTGAATTGGTTTGGTGAATTTTCCAATTTTGGTATTTTGAAGTCAAAATCTTTAAAGATCCAAACTTGGATGTTTTGACATGTTATTTGGGGTGTATCGAAGAGCCTATAGGGCGGGGCTGTCGCTTGGCATAAATCCCTAGCCTCCATCGCTCGTCCGATCACCTCCGAATTGATTTGGCCATCATTGGCCTAGGCATATTCTACCCAAGCCCAGGCAACCAGACGTCTGGTTGAAAATTCAAGACGTCTGGTAGGGGGTTCTGGAAAAAATATAAAAAACAAAACAATAAAATAAAGAGGCAGAGCCTAGGGTCAGACGTCTGGTCAAACAAACCAGACGTCTGGTCCTGTGAAATTTTGCCTATTTTTTAGTGGATTTCCATTTTTCTATCGATTTATGATGATCCAATTAGTTATTGTCATTCATTATCGACTTTTATGATTTCTTTTCTGGATTTTTGGGAATATCCATTTGATGGATTTGATATCGATTTTCATGGTTTTAATTCACGTCGTCGAATGTGGATATTTGGTGATAGATTGTTTTTACAATCCTTTCTGTGATTTGTCACTTTAAAATACAAAGGTTTCTATACTAGTAGTAAATACTCAAACTCTTTCACAAAAAAAATGATTTCAACATTACTTTTAATACAAATCACGTTTTTAAAACCGTTTTTCAATCTATTAGTATATACAAACCTTTACCTCATTCGTATGAGAAATCCAATTAAACGTCTTACCAAAACAATTGGTATGAAACGCTTGCGTTTACTTTGTCGGTTAATTCTGGGAATTATTCGATTGAAATCTCATGACAATTTTCGAGTGGAAATCTACAATTTGTTCGTAAATATTTAAGTTAAGCTAGTGGTTATGGGACATGAAGCTAAACTCATTTATTTACTAGCATAGTGTAATTTACACTTCTTATTGATCAATGATGATCATTTTGTGGTTTGGACTAGCGATATGTGACGTCTCTTTGTCCGCGTGGGGGCGTATACCCCGTTCTGTAGAGCTTCGTCTCATTTTTATGTGCTAGCGACCCATGGTCTTTTAATCGTTTTACGGAGTTTGGTTCATCGGGCATATCGTTGTACTACGTTGTTGTTCCAGCTTATTTGAGTTTCAGGTTCCTCGGGCATACCGTTGTACTACGTCGTTGCGCCGGCTCTAGGGTTAGCAACCCATGGGATAGTGTCCCGTTTGTGATACATGTGATGGTGAGTTTGCATGCTCCCGTTTGTGATAGGCCTCCCCCCTTATGTGTTTTTTGGATTTCTAATTGTTGATTTTTGGAATTTATGTTTCACCAATTTTTGTGATTTGTATTGATATGTTTTATCAATATTTGAGGTTTGGTGAATAAGCTAAAGAATATGATATTCTTTTTGGGTATTTGAGGAGACTTGAGATATAGTATGATTTTCATTATTATCAAATATATACTTGTCACAGTATGTCATTATTGTTATCATATGTTTTTATCACATCTCTTATCCTATCTCATCTTACTTGATAATTATACTAGACTGATCCGTTTAGTATTTTTCTTCTTAAATAATACTCGGGTCAGATCGAGGTGTTTCAGGTGCTTCCACTTGACTGCTTAACATGGACCAGCTTCTAACTTTTGGCTAACTACTTTAGCTTAGTAGTTTTTGTCTTTCATGTATACTAGATAGAGACTCGTTGATGTATACTTATTCTTTTGTGTAGTACATGTATCTATTCTTTTGGCTTGTAGTGGAACTTGTATGACCACTACTATGATGTTCATTTCTATGTGATATATTCATATCTATTTTCACCTTAGTGATATGAATATCTATGACTGATTTTATGTTGTGTTTATTTTATATTGATTCCGAAGGTCACTTAGCCACTGTGTAGTAGATTTGAGTTTGGATTGGATATGTCGGATTTCCTCTTGAAATGAAATGTTTGATATACTATCTGATGTATCGGTTCTCGCTCAAACCTATTACAAAGATGGTCGCTCTTCAACAGCCTTATTCTTCGTGCTAGTCGACGGCATTACCTCATAGTGTCCTTAGCTAGTGTGAGTATGGGGAAGGGCGTTACAGCTTGGTATCAGAGCCAAACTTCGGAACAATGTAGAATAATGTAGCAAGGATCATTGTCCTAAGTCTCTCTTAGGAAACATGCCTTAGGATTTAATTCGAGTCTTAGGACCTGTTCTATCCTATTTCCTTTTATGAAGCCTTGTTTATAAATCTAGTTTATTTTAATTCATTCTGAGAATAACCTTTTTCCTTTTCTTTATTTCTTTCTTAAAGGAGATAAATGGTTAGACCTGGTTGTCCTAGCACCGGTCAATCCAGTGCTACTCCTTAGGATGGCGTATTCATGTCTGCCCAACAACTTTTGGATCTTGTAATGAATGCCCAAGCTTCCGGACCCATTCCTGAGCCTACTCATCCTAAATCCGGGTTTGCAACTTGTGCAGTGATTATACCAATTTGGGTGAAAGGCCATTCAAGGGTTCCAAAAGCGTTATAGAAGTCCAAGCTTGGCTTAGAACATGTGATCGCATCTTTTCTCGCATGAATCTTATGGATCTACATCGAGTCAAAGTGGCTTCTAGCATGCTCCAGGAGAGAGCATTAGATTTGTATGAGCTTTTGGTTTCAAAAATTGTTGAAGCGGATCTTACTTGTTAGCAATTCCAGGAAAGGTTCGAGTTAAAGTTTGTGCCAAAGCTGAATAGGTAACTTTAGCCCGACATTTTATTGACCTTGTTCAAGGTGAATCGTCTGTGATGGATTATGTCGCATCATTTGAATCCCTCTCTAAATATGGGGTTGAGTATATTAATACCCTATTGAAGAAAAATCAGAGGTTTATAGATAGGTTGAAAAAGAATCTCAAAAAGGCTTTACTTCTGAAACTAGTTCCTTTTTATTAGCTTGTAGATATCGCTCTTCGACTTGAAGAAGCCGATATAGAAAGTGATGTTGAAGCTGTGGGTGCCAAGAAGAACTTCAACAACAACAACAAGAAGAGGCATCCCGATAATAAGTTCAAACCTAATCCTAATAAGAAAGGGAAGCAAGCAACTTCGGTAGCGAAGACTCCTACCTCTAGTAGTGGAGAATGCTACAATTGTGGTTCTAAGGACCATTATGCAAATAGGTGTCCGAAACCCCTTTATTGTCACTATTGCAAAAGTTCGGGTCATCTAATTTCTTCTTGTCCCAAACTTCAAAGCCAGAAAGAGGGAAAGCTGAATGTTGTGCAAGCCCCTAGTAACACTTCTCTTGGTCAAGGTATTTCTCATTCTGTCCTTAATGGCATTATTATGTTTCGTGATCATCCTATTCGAGTTCTTTTTGATACGGGTGCATCTCACTCTTTTATATCAAAAGAACTTGTTGATACTTTTTCTTTAAATGTTATGGGCTTGATGACTTCATTAAGAATCGAGAATCCGGTTGGTGGATCGGCAACACTCAGTTTATTTTGTAAGGATGTTGAAATTTTTCTATGTGATTATGCTTTCCGTGCTGATTTGCATGTTATGCGTTACCTAGGTTTCGGAATAATTTTGGGAGTGGATTGGCTTAATTGTTATGAAGCCCACAACCTATGTCCCAAGAGGACTATCCATCTTCGACATCCCCAATCTGTTAAGCAGATTTCTATTATTCTTAAAGATTTAGATCCTAATTCGGTAGCATCCTTATATTCTCTAAATCCGCATGATGACGATAATGATGACGAGGAAGATGTCATTTCCCTCATTCACGTTGTTTGTGAATTTCCCGACATCTTTGAGCCTGTTTTAGGATTACCCCCTAAGTGAGAAATTGAGTTCAGAATTAATCTAATCCCTGGAGCTCTATCTATCACTCGTCCTCCTTATCGTATGTCCAATAAGGGAAATGAGGAGATGCGCAAATAATTATCCGAATTGGAAGCGAAACAGTTTATTCGATCTAGTTCCTCTCCTTGGGGAGCTTCAGCATTTTTATGAAGAAATCCGATGGTACACTTAGGCTTTGCGTTGACTACCGCAAGCTTAATGATCTCACCATCAAGAATAAATATCCCTTACCTTGGATTGATGATCTATTCGAACAACTTAACAGTGCTAGAGTCTTTTCACAATTAGACTTAGCAACCGTTTTCATCAGCTTCGTATTGTAGAAGATAGCATTCCTTTGACATCATTTCGTACTCGTTATGGATCTTATGAATGGCTTATTATGCCATTTGGTTTAACGAACGTTCCAGCTTATTTCGTTGACCTTATGAATCGAGTTTTTAAAGACTTCTTCGATCGATTTGTTCTCATCTTTATCGATGATATTCTTGTTTATTCTAAAATCGAGAAAGAGCATGAAAAACATCTTCGGATTGTGTTGGAAACTCTTAGGAGCAATCAATTGAAAGCAAAGTTTTCTAAGTACCATTTTTGGCGATCTCATGTGAAATTTTTAGGACATATTATTTCGGAATATGGAATTTCCATGGATCCTTTAAAGATTGAAGCAATTCAAAATTGGAAGAGACCGGAGAGTGTGACGAAAATATATAGTTTTCTTGGATTGGCGGGCTATTACCATCAGTTCATAAAAGACTTTTCTAAAATTTCCATACCTCTTACTAGTTTGACAAAGAAGGGAGTTAAGTACATTTGGTCAGACAAATATGAAGCTGCTTTTCAGAAATTAAAAGAACTCCTTTCTGATGCTCCTATCCTTGTGATTCTCGAAGGGAACCAAGACTTGATTGTTTATACCGATGCTAGTCGTGTTGGTTTGGGAACCGTTCTCGTGCAAAGGGAACATGTTATCGCTTATGCTCCTAGGCAATTAAAGCCTGCCGAGACTAGATATGCCACTTATGATTTAGATCTCGCGACCATTGTTTTCGCCCTTAGAATTTGGTGTCATTATCTTTTGGAAGAGAAATTTGTTCTCTACGCTGATCATAAATCTTTGAAGTATTTGTTCTCTCAAAAGGAACTTAATTTGCATCAACAACGTTGGCTTGAATTCCTTGCATCTTATGATCTTGATATTCTTTATACTCCTGGAAAGGGAAGCCGTGTTGCCGATGCCCTTAGTCGTAAGCAACAGGCGGTTGTTTCCATGATGATATCCGAATAGAATGATCTCGAGACTTTGTCCACTTGTGAGATTCAAGATCGTGAATCCAATTCATGTTCATCTCTTGTTTTATGTATCCTTGAGGCTCATTCGTCTCTTTTAGACGGCATTCTTAAAGCTGAAAAGCATGATCCCAAATTGGCTCATCTTAGCCAAAGTTGTAGGGATAAAAATAATATTGATGGTCTGAAAGACTTTGAAATCGATGCTTGTGGAGGCATTCGAAAATTTGGTAGACTGATTGTGCCAAATATTAGTGATCTTCGTAAAGACATTTTAGAAGATTCTCATTGTTCTAAATTTACCATTCATCCCGGTAGTAGTAAAATGTATGCGGACATGAAGCGACTTTATTATCGGGATGGAATGAAATCTAATATTGCTAACTTTATTAAGCGTTGCATGACTTGCCAACTCATAAAGGCTGAGCATCAAAGGCCCGGTGGGTTATTGCAACCTTTAGACATTCCTATTTGGAAGTGGGATCAAATTTCTATGGTCTTTATTGGCGGTCTTCCTCGTTCTCGTTCAGGTCATGACAGTCTATGGATGATTGTAGATAGACTTACAAAATCCACCCATTTTCTTTCCGTTCGGTCTAATCGGACCGTATCTCTTTTGGCCAAACTTTATGTCAAAGAAATTGTTAAATTGCATGGAGTTCGTACTTCTATTTTTAGCGACCGTGATCCATTGTTTATTAGTGGTTTTTGGAAAGGTCTTCAAAAAGCTTTGGGAACGAAGCTTAATTTTAGCACTGCTTATCATCCTCAGTCTGATGGACAAACGGAGCGTGTGAATCAAATTCTTGATGATCTCTTTCGTGCATGTGCTCTTGATTTTGGTGGAAGTTGGGAAGATCATATTTCCTTTGTCGAGTTTTCTTATAATAATAGCTTCCAATCTAGTATTGGTATGGCACCTTTCGAGGCACTCTACGGAAGGCCATGCCGATCTCCTTTGTGTTAGCTTGAAGCCGGTGAAAAGCTGGTTTTAGGTCCAGATTTTATTCGTGATGCCAAAGAAAAGATTGACCTTATTCGTCATAGGATGAAAGAAGCTCAAAGTAGACAAAAATCCTATGCCGATAACCGAAGAAGGAATTTGGAATTTTCCGTGGGAGATTTGATGTTCATTCGTGTTTCACCTATGAAGGGTGTTGTGCGTTTCAGTCGATCGGGAAAATTAGCACCTTGATATATTGGTCCATTTCCCATCACCGAACGCATTGGTTCCGTGGCTTATCGCCTTTTATAACCGGCTCAATTTTCTGCTATTAATGACGTATTTCACGTTTCTCAACTACGGAAATGCCTTAGAGATTCCGATTCTATTCTTAAGCCCGGTGTTATTGAAGAAATTGAAGTCTCACCTAATTTGACTTATGAGCAACATCCTATTCACATCATTGCTGCGGAGGTTAAACGCCTTCGTAATAAAGATGTTCCGCTTGTGAAAGTTCAATGGTTCTCAAATCCTAAGGATTGTTCTTTGGAATCCAGAGAATTCATCGAGCGAACACATCCGGATTTACTCTCTCGTGCTCCTTAAGGTGAACTTCTCATTTCAACTTTTTTATATTTTATGTTATTATACCTTAGAATGGTTGTTACACTTTATTTTCTTCTTAAGTATTGCGAGGACGCAATTTCTTTAAGGAGAGGAGTTTATAACAACCCGCAATTTTATGAGTATATATTTAATTGTTTTATTTAAACATAGCATCGTTAGTTGAATTAAAGTCAAAAACGTGACTTTTTGTATACAGTCGAATCCGGACTCGAGACCACTTCCATTGAGTTTAAAATGACGTTTACAACTTGTTTAAATATAAACATCGATTTGTTTGGAGTTGATTAGGATTTGGGTATTTTCATTTAGGCTTTGGGTTGGGTTCTAGCCCATTAACCCAATAAGCTAATCCAAACTCTTCTACCAAATACCATAACTCCTCTCCCCTTCATTCATCCTACTCATAATAATTTCTAATACTCAAGCTAAATGAAAAATAGGGAAAAGAGAAGAGATTAGAAATTCCTAAGCCCTAGTTCTCTTAGGAAATTCAAATTCAAGTTCCAAAATCAAGGAGAAGCTTAGGTAAGCATGCTCTTCATCTTCTCCATCTCAATTCCTCTTCAATTCTTGATTTTTCCTATAACCTAACTTAGGAAAAACTTTACATTTGATAATAGATTGAAGTTTCTAAAGGTGTTGTGAAGAGAAATTGGTCTAAGCTTGTTTTAGAGCTTCTCATTTCTTGTTTTTTAATTTAAAGGTGAGTTCTTGAACTCACATCTATGTCTATAGCTTTCATTGTTGTTAGGTATGAATTCCTAACATCTATTTCATGTTCAATTGCTTTTGATTTGAATTGGTTTGGTGAATTTTCCAATTTTGGTATTTTGAAGTCAAAATATTTAAATATCCAAACTTGGATGTTTGGACATGTTATTTGAGGTGTATTGAAGTGCCTATAGGGATGGGTTGTCGCTTGGCATAAATCCCTAGCCTCCATCGCTTGTCCGATCGCCTTCGAATTGATTTGTACATTATTAGCCAAGAAAAATTCTGTCCAGGCCCAGGCAACCAGATGTTTGGTTGAAAATTCCAGAAGTCTGGTAGGGGGTTCTGGAAAAAATATAAAAAACGAAAAATAAAATAAAGAGGCAGAGCCTACGGTCAGACGTCTGGTCAAACCAATCAGACGTCTGGTCCTGTGAAATTTTGCCTATTTTTGAGTGGATTTCCAATTTTCTATCGATTTATTATGATCCGATTAGTTATTGTCATTCATTATCGACTTTGATGATTTCTTTTCTGGATTTTTGGGAATATCCATTTGATGGATTTGATATCGATTTTCATGGTTTTAATTCACGTCGTCGAATGTGGATTTTTGGTGATAGATTGTTTTTACAATCATTTCTGTGATTTGTCATTTTAAAATACAAAGGTTTCTATACTAGTAGTAAGTACTCTAACTCTTTCACAAAAAATGATTTCAACATTACTTTTAATACAAAGCTCGTTTTTAAAACCGTTTTCCAATATATTAGTATATACAAACCTTTACCTCATTTGTATGAGAAATCCAATTAAACGACTTAGCAAAACAAGTGGTATGAAACGCTTGCGTTTACTTCGTCGGTCAATTCTTGGACATGTTCAATTGAAATCTTGTGAAAATTTTCGAGTGGAAATATATAATTTGTTCGTAAATATTTAAGTTAAGCTAGTGGTTATGGGACATGAAGCTAAACTCATTTATTCACTAGCTTAGTGCAATTTACACTTTTTATTGATCAATGATGATCATTCTGTGGTCTAGACTAACGATATGTGACGTCTCTTTGTCCGCATGGGAGACTATACCCCATTCTATAGAGTTTCTTCTCATTTTTATGGTCTAGCGACCCATGGTCTTTTAACCGTTTTATGGAGTTCAGTTCATCGGGCGTATCATTGTACTACGTCGTTGTTCCAGCTTATTTGAGTTTCAGGTTCCTCGGGCGTATCGTTGTACTACGTCGTTGCACCGGCTCTATGGGTTAGCAACCTATGGGATAGCGTCCCGTTTGTGATACACGTGTTGGTGAGTTTGCATGCTCCCGTTTGTGATAGGCCTCCCCCTTTTTGTGTTTTATGGATTTCTAATTGATGATTTCTGGAATTTATGTTTCACCAATTTTTGTGATATGCATTGATATGTTTTGTCAATATTTGAGGTTTGGTGAATAAGCTAAAGAATATGATATTCTTTTTGGATATTTGAGGAGATTTGAGATATTGTATGATTTTCATTGTTATCAAATATATACTTGTCACAGTATGTCATTATTGTTATCATATGTTTTTATCATATCTCTTATCCTGTCTCATCTAACATGATAATTATAGCTAGACTGATCCGTTTTTTTTTTTCTTAAATAGTACTCGGGTCAGACCGAGGTGTTTCAAGTGCTTCCACTTGACTGCTTAACGGGGACTAGCTTCTGACTTTTGACTAATTACTTTAGCTTAGTAGTTTTTGTCTTTCATGTATACGAGATAGAGACTCTTTGATGTATACTTATTCTTTTGTGTAGTACATGTACCTATTCTTTTGGCTTGTAGTGATTCTTGTATTACCACTACTTTGATGTTCATTTCTATGTGATATATTCATATCTGTTTCCGCCTTAGTGATATGAATATCTGTGACTGATTTTATGTTGTGTTTATTTCATATTGATTCTGAAGGTCACTTAGCCACTATGTAGTGGATTTGAGTTTGGATTGGATATGTCGGATTTCCTCTTGAAATGAAATGTCTGATATACTATCAGACGTATTGGTTCTCGCTCAAACCAATTACACAGATGATCGCTCCTCAACAGGCTTATTCTTCGTGCTAGTCGATGACATTACCCCATAGTGTCCTTGGCTAGTGTGAGTATAGAGGTACAACGTCATAAAAGCATTCCAAACTTCAAGCTCCAAAAATAATCCAAGAGCTTGGATCGCCAGCGATCCATACTCTATGGATCGCCTGTGATCCATGCAATGTAATGGTCCATGGAGGGAAACAAGGGTTAAGTAGCATAGATAATAGAATAAAAAAGTACACAAAGTGTATGGATCGCCAGCAATCCATACACGATGGATCGCCAGCGATCCATATGGAGCCACGCTACTTGTGACCTAGCATGGTGAGGTGATGTAGAGAAAGCAGCTAAGTCATTAGCTCGTGAGCGAGCTAAATCTATGGATCGCTAGTGATCCATAGACCACGGATCCCTAGCAATCCATGGTTTTGGCTCAGATCACAAGCTAAACTCCTCTAGGTCATCTTGTGTCCATCTTTGAGCAATTGACGAAGTGGCCTAGCCCAGAAGCTCTCCAATCTCTATAAATACCGTCCTTCCCGCAACGTAAAGAGGATCTTCTCCGGACTGGTTGTTGAAGCTCGGCTAGAAACTTTCTTCACTCTCTACCTCCCTCAGAACAATCTCCAAACAGATTCAGTGTGATTCTCTAGTGGATTCCAACTCTACGGATTCAATCTAGCTAAGGATAACCAAAAGCTTTGTAATCAAACACTACTTGTAACAACAATCAGTCATAATAAAACTATAAAGTGGACGTAGGCTTCATTAACAACCGAACCACTATAAAAACTCCTTGTCTTCTTTCTTTTACTGTCTTTTTCTATACCTATTATTTGTATTGCTCTGTCAGAACAGGGCTTTCAAACTTAAATCAGGGTGTTGATCCATTTTTTGGGTTAACAATCTGTACTTGATTTCATGGCCCTACAATCGTCGCTCTATACTCAGTGGCCTTAATAATCATAAAGTCTGTTGGGTTAAATCCGCCTCTATACTGCCATAGCAAAAGGTGGGTTAACACTTTGCCCCCCAAAACATGCCTTGCGATAGGAAGATGTGTTTTGAATTGCTATAAATCCAAAATCCGAAATCCATAATCCATTGATTACCATATTATCCAATCCATTGCCAATCCAAATCCATGATCTCTCCGATCATTCGTAAATCCATGACCATTCTGAGTCAATATCCAATTCCGAATCTGCGATCTCTCCGAATCGTTTTATCCAATCCCTCGACCTCACCAGGTCGTTAGCCAAATCCCAAACTGCTCCGGGCCCATATCCAAATCCATAGCTGTTCAAAGCTGATGTACAAATCCATAACCTCTCTAGGTTGTTATCCTAGTCCAAATCCTCGATCTCACTAGATCCTTGCCGAGCGCAATCCATACTCGACGACCTGAGAAGACCGATCCATTACATTCAAGCGAAGCATCCTACCCTTTATCAGGCACAGTCCATACCTAACAACCTTGATCTCTTTGGATCCTTGTCGAGCACAATCCATACTCGACGACCTGAGTAGGTCAATCCATCGCGTTCGAGCGAAACGACCTACCCCTTGCCAGGCACAGTCCATACCTGATGACCTTGATCTCTCCGAATTCGCTCCAAGCACAATCCATACTCGACGTCCTGAGTAGACCGATCCATCATGTTCGATCGAAGCATCCTACCCCTTACCAGGCATTGTCCATACCTGATGACCTCGATCTCTCTAGATCCTTGCAGAGGACAATCCATACTCGACGACCTGAGTAGGTCGATCCATCGCATTCGAGCAAAGCGACCTAACCCTTGCCAGGCATAGTCCATACTTGAGGACCTTGATCTCTTCGGATCCTTGCCGAGCACAATATATACTTAACGACCTGAGTAGGTCGATCCATCGCGTTCAAGCGAAGCGACTTACCCCTAGCCAAGCATTGTCCATACCTTATGCCTTGATCTCTCAGGATCCTTGTTCACTAATCCTCCATGCATAGCTTACCTGATCGTCTCTGCAAACCTATCATTGTCTTTCAGTGGTAGCCTCCTATCATTGTGTCCAAGCTGCCCCCAAGTTTATGAGGGAATTCCGGAACGTATTCCTTCGGTCGAGCATCCAAATTCTGCTTCTTACCAAGCTCCATGGAATTGATCGCAGGTCCTCTTGCATCGCGATTAATTAGACCCGGGGGCATGCCCCCTAGCCTTTGGGGATCGGTGCCGATCCCTTTGGAGGGATCGGTACCAAACCATCTAAGATGGCCAGGGACTACCCCCAACTGCTCAGTTCCATTCCATTGTCCATTAGCTCCACTTCCATGTTCTTGAATTTGATTTCTAGTGATTCTTTTTTGCCTCAACTCCTTAGTCAAAGTTGTCATCAACTCCTGCTGCTCTATTCCCTTGATTCTGTGCTCTAGCTTGTCCAATCTATTGGAGTAAATTCTACATCATCTCCACCGTATTTTCAGCATCCTCTCCTGCATAGCATCCATCATCATTTCCCATCTCATCCCTGATGTTGTATATAGATGCTTGATTAGCTCTGGTTCCTGAGGAAGCCTTTTGACTCCCTCTATGGTGGCTCCTTTTTAGTAGCGCTCTCCTTGTTGATTACCTAGCTATTGCTTCCTATGTCCAAATATCCAAGCTTCAAAATCTATGCTCCTAGCTTCCAAATCCGCAAGTGTAAGTCTTCTCAGTGAAAGCGTCAAAATGTTGGCGTCAAAATTGGCCACCAACACCAAAATATGCAAATGCTCCAATAACCAATCCAATCAAATAATATGAAGAGAAATAAATGAAGAACAAAATTTTAAAAAATCAGAAAGCGAGTAAAAGGAGACAAGATTTATAGTGGTTCAGCTAACTCTGGCCTACGTCCACTCCCCAAATATTCTTTTTATTATACTAAAGTTTGTTTATAGTTACAATCCTTAATCCAAGAATAAAATTGATAGAGTAGAGCCAAGGTTGAAGATAAAGAGAAATAGAAAGAAGATCCCTTTTCTGACGCCATGCGTACTGTATTTATAGGGGAAGACGTGCAAGAATCGGGATGAAATTTTGACAGAAGTTTCGGGATACCAAAATGAGGCCACCCAAACATTTCCTAGCCCATTAAGGGCCCACAATAGGGTTCAGTACCGATCCCTATTTTGGTGTCCAAATAGGGTGCAATCTCTCTAGGTGTTCCCTATGGTGTTATCTGCTTGCTCTCTAAATTTCGTGCAATTCCGACGTACGGTTTGTGAGATATCGCATTTTCCATGAAGTAGTGTTGTTTGAATTCTGATTTCTGTTGATCCCTCTAGAGGGATAGGTACGATCCCTCCAACTAGTTCCAAATACCATACAATCCCTATGGAAACTTCTCCATGTTGTATTATGCTTAGCCTCCAAGTTTCATGCCAATTGGACTAGTAGAACTCGAGTTATTGATCAATCTTTATTGCAATATGTTGTGAAGGCTGATTATAGCCGATCCCTCCAACTTTTCAAATGCCATGCATCCCTATAGGGTGTTCCACATGTTCTAATTAGCTTGGCCTCCAAGTTTCATGTCAATTGGATGTGTAGATGTTGAGATATTGATCTATCTTTGCTATGAAGTTGGGTTTAGCCGACCCTTAAGAGGGACAAGTACTGATCCCTCTTTCTTCATCCAAATGATATGCAAACCCTAGGGTAGGCTCCCTAGGGTCCCCACATCTTTCTAACAAAGTTTCGTATGCATCGGACTTGTAGATCTTGAGATATTGATTATTTTCCACAAGAATGCTCTTGTATTTTGAAGTATATCGATCCCTCTTGTTGGAGCCAATCTATGTCGATCCCTCTTATGAGTTGAGCCATATTTCATACTTCAATCATTATGCTTTGCATATCTATTAGTTCCATTCAATCTCGACTTAATACTATTATCTGTACCTGATTTCCGGGCCCTGCAACCGTCACTCTGTTCTCATCGGCCTTGATAATCGTGAAGTCTGTTGGGTTAAATCCGCCACTATACTACCTTAGCAAAAGGTGGGTTAACACTACTTTTTCATATAGTTTACTAATTATTTAATAGCTTTCCAAAGCGATAACTTTTCACAACATGAACCAAACGAACAATCAATACATCACCAAAGACATACAACAAGAATTAATAAGTCACAAATATGAGCATTAAAATAGTTTAAAGACTTTGGTTTATGAGGGTAAAGTTTTACTCACAAAAATGCAGCCGAACTAAGCTGAACTCCTACAACAACTTGCCGACACACGAACTATACTTCACTCCACTCAAGCTCGAACTTTTGAGCTCTTAAATGGGCTATTTTGGTTCAACCATGGGCTGTTATAGGCTCGGTCCTATGTTGTGGAGGAGGATGAAGGTGTTTGTTTGAAGAGGAATGAATGCGGTGAGCTTAGAAATGAAGAAAGGTCAGCTTTTCAAACTAGTTTTAGGATTTTGAGTGTATGGAAGCCATGGATCATTTCATGAACATGAAGTTGTGGAAACAAACTTTGAAATTAAGATGCAAAGTGAGAAAAGAGTATGTGTGGTCGTATTTATAGGCAAATGAAAAGGGTATTTCAATAAAATGACTTAAGTATTAAAATGACATAAAGTTGTCATGAATACATAACACCATACCTCCCTTCATACCGTGTTTCCCACGTCCATAGCATCCCCCCTTCTTATCCATGCTTTGTACCGACCTAGGATGTTTTAAGTGATGGATGGTGTACTTCTTTAGGTTTATTTTGGTTTTTATATGCATATTTAGTCAAATCATGTATTATTTTAAACTAAGCATGGTTATTAACTTTAACACTATAATTATCTTATCACATGACATATATGCATGTGTTTGCATGTGTATATGAGTTATACAAAATGTGCACAACATTTTTGACGACTTTCTGATTCCAAAAAATTGAAATTTCGGGTTTTTTGGTCACATTTTCTATTTTTATTTGAACTGATTATTTTGATAAAAAAAATTTGAAAATGATTTTATTATCATTAACTATTATTTAAGATATGTTTATTTTGTTGAAATCCATTATTTAAGTATTTAAAAATGATTTAAATATTCAAATACAAAACGATTAATTTACGGGTCGTTACAATTGCTGTCACTTTTGCTTCAAAACTTCTTAGAAGGATTCTTAGAATTTTTCAGACCATCTCTAATTCTGTATAAGCTTTTCCCAGCATTTTGGATTTGAATACAATATTTGAAAATCGTCCATACATCTCCTTTATATTCTCATCTTTTGTCTTCATGAAATTCTTGTATTCATTGCTGAGCATGGCTAGATGAGGTTCCTTGACCTATGATGTACCTTCATGAGTCACTTCAAGTGTATGCCAAATTTCCTGTACAGTCCCATAATGAAAAACACGATTTTATTCAATTTTATCTATGGCATAGATAATAGAGTTCATTGCTTTAGCATTTTCCTAATATAGACTAAGTTCATTTGCATCCCACTTATCTATAGGCTTAGAAACTTCGTAAGCATCTATTTCTACCATAGGCAGACTATGACCGGTTTCAACTATATCTCATGCATCATAGCATCTTGAAAAAATTCATCCTAGTTTTCCAATACAATAATCAGTACCGTTAAACATGGGTGGCCTAGCGATAAATTGTCCTTTAGAATTTTTTTTACTAAAACTAGCCATGGTTAAAAAAGTGAATTTGACAACCTAGCTCTGATACCAATTGTAGGATCGAATTAACCCAAGTGGGGGGTGAATAGGGTTTATAATAAATTCACATAACAAAAAAAATTAAAGCACATGTAATAACAGAGTAAATGTGGAAATAAAAGCGACACACATTTTTACCCGGCTTTGGCGAAACCCCCCTACTGCTGCCCCTAAGGTTTCTACTAGAATTAAACAATCGACCTCTTGCAGACCCTATAAACTTGCCACTGTCACTAACCTGATTGTTCTAACCCTATGCGCAAAACCCTGCCTCAACTCTATCCCCGAGTTGATAATTTCCCGAACTACGCCCCGTAGTTCGGTCCTAGTTAAAAACTAGAGTTTAATCAAGTTAAAATACAAAATACAATAAAAATACAACCCTAATTAACAAGCTTAAATATATAAAGGTACAACTCAAACAAATATAATATAACAAAGTAAAAATTGTGTAGCTCGTATACTTTTATTTTTCCAATCATTTTCTTTCTTCAAGTGATCCATTTTATTCTCGTTTTCTCGAATTAGGGTTTTTGCTTCTCGAAGCTACCAATTCCACTTGTCAATCGATTAAAGAAATAACTCGCCCCATCTGCCTTATCGATTGATTGCTTTGCTTTGCTTATGTGATGATTTCTCTCGGTTGCTTCAAGCATCAAGTTAATTGACTGATGCTGATTTGTTATGAATTTTATTTTTCCCTTTTGATTTTGTATTCGAACACGATTTTTTTTCTACCAATGACGATGATGGATTTTTATAGTGAATCAATTCCATGTATTTTGGATATTTATGGCTCTGATTTTTCGGTTTGAATTCTTTAATTTGATGTGCTTGATCGTCGATTTTCTAAGTTATGGTGTTTTGATTTCTCACTAGTTTAACTTTGATATATATTCGTATATATTTTTCTACTGGTAGATTTTTTCAACCATTATATGCTTTTTTGACTTTTTTCTAACGGTTGATAAAACTCGAGTTTGGCTGTTTATTCTGTGCATGTGTTATCGAGTTCGATGAGTGATTCTTTGATTGTTGCTCGATGAGATTTGAACTATTTTATGTAGAAGTTGATCAAATGAGTTGCTTTTTAATGTGCTGCATTTGTTGTGTATGCTTGAATATGCTGAACTGTGTGCATGTGCTTCTTGTATTTCATAATTGTGCGCCTTGTTGCACTTTGTGCTACTGCATTTGCCTAGTTATACTAGTCTGTTGCACCAATGCACTTGTGTATGCATGTGCATTTGCTTGTTATGATGCACGCATTTTCTTAAAATCACTCGTTGTGGGCTTTAGAGCAGAATCACTTGAAGATCCATCATCAGGACTGCCACTTTTAGCCTAATTTTCAGTTTGCCTTGATATTGTGCATCACTTTGCCTCTTAATTACATGTTTGTGTTTTGCGCCTTTTTGACCTTGTGTATTCATCCTTATGTTTGCATGAATGTGTCAAACTGGTTGTGTCTTGTGTGCAGCACTTGCCGGTAATGCTGCTGTGCATTTGCTGTACTCGACCCTGGTCTTGACTTTTGGTGCAGTGATGCATCCTTATGTGTATATGCCTATTGTGATGCACAAAGCTGCATATATTTTCACTTGGTTCTATTTGCGTGCTGGTGTGAATTGCACTGCTAGTGCACTTGCCTTTGAACTTGTTGCTTCACTTTGTTAGTGTTGAGCTGTTCGGCTTGACCTCGCACTGCTTGTGTTGAGCTATTCAGCTTTACCTTGCATTAGTCCCTATAATTGAATCAATGCAAGTATGTTTTATATATGTGCTTGGCCTTATGACATGTACAGTGATACTGTGCATATCATAGGTTGTTCGTGTACATTATTGATATTTTTGATGTCTATTTCAAAACATTAAAAGAACAAAAACAATAGACCGAGGCAATGTAGAGCTCAAATTTTTTTTACATTTTTACAGTTTGAATTTTTTTCTTCCTCCTTTTTACCACGTTGTTATTTGGCATGTAAAACAGTTGATTGGAGAGAAGACAGTTGAAGCAATAAGATAGTAAATCGAATTCGAGTGATTGAGTGTATTGTATATGATAGTGTGTTGTATATAAGAGTGAAAAACAATGTTGTATATTAGAGTGTAAAATAGAGTGGAAGCTATGTCTTAATGTGTATTATTTGAAATAATATTGAAATAAATCATTTATTGAAATAAAATTTCATTTGTTTACTTCTATCTGTGATTTTATAATAGTACTGTATTAAAACATTTTGAAATATATATATGTTTATTATCATCAAACAAAAATCACAAACTATTATATTCTACATTTCTTAAATACATGAGAACACTCTAAACTACCATTTAGTGATCTTAATTTGGATTTGATATCTGCTTTATGTATCAAATACATAAACAAACAATGATATCGTAGACAACATAACATGTATGATATTCCTATTGCTAATGCATAAGGAATCTATCTTACATGTTTATTATTAAACATTTTAATAAGGTGTTTCTACATATCGTCTAGGACATTCTCAATGTCCTTTATACTCACTTTGAAAAACATCATTTGCAAATCCAACGTTGAGTATTAAAATAACTAAAAACTGATTTTAACACAAGTACATCGTTAACGTCTGTAGCGTGTTGTTTTCTTATGTCTAGAAATGTCAATGTACCTTTAATGTTCTTTCTTATGGACACATGCTTCCTTTGCATTTTGATTGAAATCAAACTATTTGATGTTTCTATCAAAATACTTGTTCTATTTTAATGCTTGTCGAACTTCTTGGATCATATCATATCCAAAACCCACAAATTCAATATTGCTCCCACTTACTTCGATACACTTTGGTTGTTATGTGCAAACAGTCTAGTCTAAATTTAGAATTTTGCATTTCAACACATAGGTACCAAAAGATAAACTCATACAAGGCGATCATTTTGTAGGTAGAATCCAAATCAACTTGAACACATTGAATGGAGAATCAGTAACACTAATTTCAATAATTGAAATTCATGATTTTATGATCATCAATGTGGCTCACCATATTCCAACTGCATTTGCCTTTATCTTAAAGACAAGTTTACAGCCGATGGATCATATCCTTTTGGGTCCAACTATCAAAAACATATCTTGATAATGTATTTCGAATCTATTTCAGATTTGTGCATCATACCTATCATAGAATCAATACTCTAATCGTTTAACTAAACAATCGAGGATTATTTATTCTTGACATTAATAAGAAACTCATAATTTCTTCTTTAATATGCATGAATAATCATTAATGCTATGCGTTCATCTATGTTTGGTGAATTTCATTTCATCCCTTGTAATTAGTTTTATCCTTGGATCGTATCAAATTCCATTTTATTACCAATATTTTCTTAAAGGAATTCATTTGCTATGAAGTTGGTTTTTTTGAAACAACGATTGTTTCTTATTACAACAGAATGTGCATTCATAAACATTTTATGAATTGTTATTTGTAAAACTATCTTGGTATTAGTTCACAATATTTAAGTTTATAACATAAATCAATAATCCAATGACTATCGTCTCCAAACTCCTTGGGCGATTCACACAAGATTTTAAGTACAAATATTACATGCAGTCCTTCGACTTACATAACCCACCAACTCCTTGGCTTGGGATATGATGGGGTTTCTTATAAACCCATATCTTATAAGACTTTCTAAACTTTGGATGATATCAATCTTAACCTTGTGTACTACTCTTAAGTACACACCTTATAGGAAGAATTTAACTCAACTTCACTCATCATTTAATCGTCCTTTATCCAATAAAGTTCGACTACTCCTTACCAACACATCATTATGTATTATAAGGAGGTGTGACTCTTAAGACTAAATGTTAATTCATTTTAGGTACATTTGGATCTCTTTCCAATATACTCACCCATTCGATCAAATCGAATCATTTCTTTTGCATTTAATTTTATTTTACTTCCATTTTATATTCTGTGAACTTATCATAAATGTGCCCCATATGTATCAAATACACATATTCATGCTTGTGATAATTCATCGATGAATATAATAAAGTATGTGTAAGCACTTTGGTATTATCAAACTTGTGATTACATACATCTATATGTATGAACCCGAAGAGTTCATTAACTTTTATGATGCTCCCACTAAATGGGTGCTTTGCCTTTAATTATATGATGTATAATTCACTACTACTATATGATTTATAATCATATGATCCAAGGTACTTCTCAAAGCCATGGCTATAATTCTGAAATAATTGTAAATAATTTCAGATGCTTTGTTATTTTCCAATGCATCGCTTTTGTTAGGAAAACAAACACCAAATATTAGTTTTATTTCATAATGAATATTCATAAATTTTATTGAAATAAAACTATGTTTATTCTTTAGTCAACACCGAAGAACATATATTATTTCAAAAATAATATGTGGTACATTTTACAAAAACAATTTTCATAACTTGATGCAATCAATAATTGCTATGTGGCATGCTCCGACTATTTCCGCCATTACTATAATAGTGTACTGAATATGGAGGCCCATCATCCACTCAATGTAGTCTATTAATTTCATATACTATAACTAGTTTACAATTGGAAGTTGTTTGATCAATTATCTTAAATTCAAAGAAATAAATCTCATAGAAAAAAAATTTCTATATGAAATTACATTTCGGAATAGAACCCATTTCTCTTATTCCAATGTTAAGGATCAATTATTATTTTACAATTTTTTTTCTCAATGTTTCTTTGAAAAGCAAAGGTGATCGTTTACTCTCTTTATCCCAACCGTACCTTAAATCATGTCTACTAATGTACGTTCGTTTTCCTTTTTAAATTGTTAAACCATTCAAAAGAAAAACCTTACTCCAGTATCATAACGAACTCTTTAAAAAAGTGCATTTGATTATCCTTAACATTTAAGGACATTAATTATGCTGCCCTTCACGTAAATTAATCAAAACTGACATTTCAACGATTAAGTTCTTAGACCCATTTTGTAGTTTTGGTTTAGTGTTACATTTGATACAATATGATCTTCATTGTAACCAATCAAATTGATTACTCGATCTTATAGTATGGTTTATTCGGTTATTTCAAATAAGCTAATTTCATCAAAGTATAGTACTTTACGAACCATGACCGTTCACCATATAATACTTATATATGACAGTATATGGATCAAATATCGATAGTGTTACATTGCTTTATAGTTTGAAATCATAGTATGCAATACACAGTCTCAGCCAAATAAACACAATATTTTATAAGTACAAATATTACGTACAGTCCTTCGACTTACGAAACCCACCAACTTCTTGACTTGGGACATAATGGGGTTTCTTATCAACTCATATCTTGTAAGACTTTTAAACTATTATTCGAATGATATCAATCTTAACCTTGTGTACTACTCTTAAGTACCACCTTATAGAAAGAATTTAACTCAACTTCATTCATCATTTAATCGTCCTTTATCCAATAAAGTTGGACTACTCCTTACCAACACATCATTATGTATTATAAGGAGGAGTGACTCTTCAGACTAAATCTTAATTCATTTTAGGTACGTTTGGATCTATTTCCAATATACTCACCCATTCGATCAAATCGAATCATTTCTTTTGCATTTAATTTTATTTTACTTCCGTTTTATATTCTGTAAACTTATCATAAATGTGCCACAATGTATCAAATACATATATGCATGCTTGTGATAATTCATCGATGAATATAATAAAGTATGTGGAACCATTTTGGTATTATCAAACTTGTGATTACATACATCTATAGGTATGAACCCGAAGAGTTCATCAACTCTTATGATATTCCCACTAAGTGGGTGCATTGCCTTTAATTATATGATGTATAATTCATTACTGCCGTATTATTCATAATCATACGATCAAAGGATTACTTCTCAGATCCATGGCTTAGTCTATAATTTTAAAATAATTGTAAATAATTTTAGATGCTTTGTTATTTTCCAACGCATTGCTTTTGTTTGGAAAACAAACACCAAATATTAGTTTTGTTTCATAACGAATATTCATAATATTCTGATTGAAATAAAACTATGTTTATTCTTTAGTCAACGTCGAAGAACATATATTATTTCATAAATAATGCATGGAACGTTTTACAAAAACAATTTTCATAACTTTATGCAATCAATAATTGCTATGTGGCGTGCTCCCACTATTTCCACCATTACTATAATAGTGTACTAAATACGGAGGTCTATCATCCACTCAATATAGATTATTTATTTCACATATTGTAACTAGTTTACAATTGGAAGTTGTTTGATCAATTATCTTGAATTCAAAGAAATAAATCTCATAGAAAACAATTTTCTATATGAAAATACATTTCAGAATAGAAATCATTTCTCTTATTCCAATGTTAATTATCGGTTATTATTTTACAATTTTTTTCGATATTTCATTATAAAGCAAAGGTGATCATTCACTCTCTCTATCACAACTGTACCTTAAGTCATGTCTACTCCTGTCATTCATTTTCCTTTTTAAATTGTCAAACCATTCAAAAGAAAAAACCTTACTATGACATCATAACGAACTCTTTACAAAAGTGCATTTGATCATCCTTAACATTTAAGGACATCAATTATGTTGTACTTTACGCAAACAAATCAAAACTGACATTCCAATGATCGAGTTCTTAGATCCCTTTTGTAGTTTTGGTTTAGTGTTACATTTGATACAATATGATCTTCATTGTAACCAATCAAATTGAATACTCGATCTTATAGTATGGTTTATTCGCTTATTTCGAATAACCTAATTTCATCAAAGTATAGTACATTACAAACTATGACCGTTCACCATATCATACTTATATATGACAGTAAATGGATAAAATATCTATAATCTTGCATTGCTTTAGAGTTTAAAATCATAGTACACAATACACGGTTTCAGCCAAATAAACACAAGATTTTTTAAATATAAATATTACGTGCAGTCCTTCGACTTACATAACCCACCAATACCTTGGCTTGGGACAAGATGGGGTTTCTTATAAACCCATATCTTGTAAGACTTTCTATACTATTCTTCAGATGATATCAATCTTAACCTTGTGTACTACTCTTAAGTACACACCTTATGGAAAGAATTTAACTCAACTTCACTCATCATTTAATCGTCCTTTATCCAATAAAGTGCGACTACTCCTTAGCAACACATCATTATGTATTATAAGGAGGTGTGACTCTTAAGACTAAATGTTAATTCATTTTAGGTACGTTTATATCTCTTTCCAATATACTCACCCATTCGATCAAATCGAATCATTTCTTTTGCATTTAATTTTATTTTACTTCCGTTTTATATTCTGTGAACTTATCATAAATGTGCCCCATATGTATCAAATACACATATTCAAGCTTGTGATAATTCATTGATGAATATAATAAAGTATGTGGAACCACTTTGGTATTATCAAACTTATGATTACATACATCTATATGTATGAACCCGAAGAGTTCATTAACTTTTATGATGCTCCCACTAAATGGGTGCTTTGCCTTTAATTATATGATATATAATTCACTACTGCCATATGATTCATAATCATATGATCCAAGGTACTTCTCAAAGCCATGGCTTAGTTTATAATTCTAAAATAATTGTAAATAATTTTAGATGATTTGTTATTTTCCAAAGCATCGCTTTTTTAGGAAAACAAACGCCATAATTTTATTTCATAACGAATATTCAAAATATTCTGATTGAAATAAAACTATATTTATTCTTTAGTCAACACTGAAGAACATATATTATTTCATAAATAATTGTGGTACATTTTACAAAAACAATTTTCATAACTTGATGCAATCAATAATTGCTATGTGGCATGCTCCCACTATTTCCACCATTACTATAATAGTGTAGTGAATACAAAGGTCTATCATCCACTCAATATACACTATTTATTTCATATACTTTAACTAGTTTACAATTGGAAGTTATATGATCAATTATCTTGAATTCAAAGAAATAAATCTCGTAGAAAACAATTTTCTATATGAAAATACATTTCCGAATAGAAATCATTTCTCTTATTCTAATGTTAAGTATCAATTATTATTTTACAATATTTTTCGATGTTTCTTTTTGAAGCAAAGGTGTCCATTCACTCTCCCTATCCCAACCGTGCCTTAAATCACGTCTACTCTTGTACATTCGTTTTCATGTTTAAATTGTCAAACCATTCAAAAGAAAAACCTTATTACAATATCATAACGAACTCTGTACAAAAGTGCATTTGATTATCCTTAACATTTAAGGACTTCAATTATAATGCACTTCACGTAAACTAATCAAAACTGACATTTCAATGATAGAGTTCTTAGATCCCTTTTGTAGTTTTGGTTTAGTGTTAAATTTGATACAATATGATCTTTATTGTAACCAATCAAATTGATTACTCGATCTTATAGTATGGTTTATTCACTTATTTCGAATAACCTAATTTCATCAAAGTATAGTACATTACGAACAATGACTGTTCACCATATAATACTTATACATGAAAGTATATGGATCAAATATCTATAGTCTTGCATTGCTTTAGAGTTTGAAATAATAGTAGCCAATACACGGTCTCAGCCAAATAAACAAGTGAGCGACCAAATCACGAACGTATTTAGTAGTTGGTAAATTAGGCGCTTGCATGGGTATAGAAAACATTAACATGCAAGAAGTATTTAAAAGTAAGAATATATTATATTTCTGTTTGTCGATCTTCAATTCAGTTCAATTATATATTTTAATTAATAAACTTTTATTAATCATACAAAATGCATAATTATCAAAGTAGATTAGTATAACATTATATAGTATATGTTCTTACAATATCAAAAAGGTTAAACATTACCATTTCAATTTTCCAATAAGGCTCCCACTAGTCTTATATGTTTCTCTAAACCCTAAGACTAAACATGGAAGTTTTTCGACTTCACTAATGGGCATTAGGACTCGCTTGCCTTAGGATTCTGATGTTGAGGAATATCAACAAATCATAGGCCCGCAAGCGATGGATAACACTTTACCGGTTTTATCAAATAAAACTCATGACCCGTGGATATTGTGTAACAATCCAAAATTCTGGTCATTTGTTTTTAAATGTTTAATTAATTTTAAATCTTTAAAGAAATGAATTTTGAAATTTAATAACTTATCATTCAAATATAGGGCATGTTTAAGGTATTTGAATTGTGGATTAAATGTTAATTAAATGGATTTAATAATTTTATTCAACTCCTTTTAATTAATAAATGATAGTGGTGAATTCAATTTGTAAATTTATTTACGAACGTAAGTAGACCAGATAAATATCGATAATTAAATATATAAATTTGTGAAATAGTCATTCCGGGGCATTATCTCGGATTTTGACGAAACCAGTTTCATTGGATCCGTAATAGTAAATTATATTACACCGTCGAATTTCAAGGTGATCACATGTACCATTTGATCGTGCGAGTTCGAAACGTGTTGAAATTTAATATTGAAAGTTTAATATAATAATTGGGTTTGAAAAGCTATTTTCTACATACGATCAAATTAGAGCTCGAGACTAGCTCCATTGTATTCGAAATACGGGTATAACATATAGAACGTCAGGCAGCACGTCTCGTTAGGACTTCGAGATTTTCGGGTATGTTTTGTTGAATATTTTATCAAATAAAATAATATAGATATATTTATATTCAGCCATATGCTTGCCATATCCATGCCATACTCCTTATGTTTGCACATACCCACATTGCATGCCTGCCATACCTCCTTCTCCTTATAAGTTATTGCCTATAACAAGACAATTTGTTTTCCCTTTTCCAATTCAAGTTTAAAAATCAAACTTCCCATACTCATTATAAAACCAAGAAACTTGTTCCAAAGGCTTGTTTGATGATTGTCTTTAGTTCTATACCTTTCGTATTGCGTGCGTCACTGTTTTGGCCGATGTCATTTTTTAGGCGTGAATTACGGTTGAGGTTTTAGGGGATTTTGGGCATCGATTCGTCGAGCGGAGCATGGATTTGAGCTTAGGGATGAAAATCGATGCTTTGGCTGAAGTTTCGTGAGATGTGGCCTTGAAATGAGGAGCGTGACATTTTGGTGCAGCCATGTGTGAAGGTTAGGTCGCGATTTGCTCGGTGGTTCCAGGGTGGTCACCGTGTTGGTAGGCGAGTCGAGTCGGCGAGAGAAGTCCATCGGTGAAGGCAGATTCGAGTTTAGTGGAGCAAAGCTCCATATCACCTCTTTGCCATGCACGTTTTTGTTGGTGAGTATCCTGTGCACGTTCATTTTGTTTGGGGAAGAAGAAGGTAGTAGGGGCAATCTTGTAAATAGTGTTAAGTTGTTTAATTATAATTTTAAACTTATCGATAACTTATAAATTTTATATCTCGCTTATACGAGGTCGGATTTGAACGCCGTTTTTTTTGTTGGACTCATGCCATTGAGATCTTCATAATGGAATTAGTTTGGTTGGATTTAGAGCAAGTGAAAATTTAGGCTAAAATCGGAAGACCATTCGGTTTTAGTCCGAAATTGGAATGTTTCGGCGAAAATAAAAATCAATGTGAGTTTAGGTCACATTAAATTTTATCATATCATATATATGATATTATAAACGTTTATTGATTGCTTAGATGTTAGTTAAATGGTTTGATTGATTGTTTGGTTGGATTTCCGTTTGGAAAATGGATGACATATTAGTTTGATCATTATGAACCCATATGATTATATATATTATCCATAACCATTGTTTTGTAGGGAAAATTTATAGAGAGACCCTAAAGGGTTTCTCACCAATAATTATTTATTTACATCATTATGCTATTATATTGATGTTTAATTGAAAATTCTGATATTCCATTTAATTTGTTAAGTGTCGTTATAGTAATTTTGCTATATCGTCATTTATTCAATTTCATTCCCAAAATCCTATCGTATGAACTTGAGCTTCTGTTTCCACTAAAACGAATATTAAAAATTCATTAATCATTTTGATTAATGATAATTTAGATTAGTTAATCATGTTAACTAATGATTTTGAAATTAATTCACCAATTTAATAAATGATGATTAAAATTGGTTTATCTTTAGATTTAATTAATCATTTTTGCTAATGATGTTTATACTTAATTAATCGTTTTAACTAACGATTATTTGAGTTTAATTAATGATAATTAAAATTAATAATCATTTTACTTAATGATATTTGAAAGTAATTAGTCATTTTAAATAATGATATTTGAATTTAGTTAATCACTTTAATTAATGATTGTTTTAAATTTAATTAATTGTTTTAACTAATGATATTTGGAATTTAGTTAAATCATTTTAATTAATGATGTTTTAATTAATCTTTTTCGTTAATGGAGTTAGAATTTAATTAATCCAATTAATTTATGATTATTTAAACTTGATTAATTATTTTAATTAATGGTATTTAAAATTTACTTATCATTTTAATTAATGATGTTTGAGATTAACTATTCATTTAATTAACGATTATTTGAATTTATATTTTTTTACTATTGATATTTAAAATTAATTAATTGAATTAATAAAAGTGATTAAAGTAAATTGAATAATATAATAACAGTGTTTTAAGTTTATTAACTGATTTAAAAGTTAATAAACTGGTTTAATAAAGATTTTAAAGTAGATTTACCGGTGATATAAAAGTGTTTGGAAATAATTAACTATGTTATATAAAAATAAATGATTTGTTTATTAAAAGAAAAATCTAGATACCTGTCCAAGATCACATAAGTGTTTTGACAGGATAAGGGAAAATTTTGGGTAAGTTAAAAGGAATTGGAACTTGATTATTGGGGCGTTAGGTTGGATAATCTTCCGGCTGTCGGTCTAATGTTGGTTTAGGCCTTCGGGGTCGAGCACTTGATAAAATTATTCTCTTAACGTTTTACAATTAGGAACTAATTCTAAAAAGTGTTTTACCAAAATGGAAATCAAGCACCAGTTTAGTTCATTTTAAAAAAGAAAAAGTTTGATTCGTCTATGGAAATGAATTATTTCTATAAAGCGAATTACTTGTATGGAAACGATTTATTTGTATAATTAGCACTAAACATCGAGGAAGTAGATTTGTCACTATTTCGAAAGTTAAGAATAATCGTGAGACATGACTTTGAGGCACTAACTTGACTTGTCCGGTATTATTTATAGCCAAGAAATAGTACAAGTTTGAATTCAATGAGTGGTGATAAGTATATAAGACTTAATTTCCATATATGATCGTTTTATATCCTCAATAGTTGGTATCTCAGCTATCGATTACTTCAGCTACTTTATTTTCATCATTCTAGGACGATTTATTGCTCTGTTGAGCGTTGTTATCCTCTGTCAGAAAATGACTAAACCAAAAGCGCAAGAAGGGGCCAAGTTATGTGGAGTTCCTCCTATTAGGTTATATTCACATCTCATCTAGTTTGGATTCGGTTGTGCACTTAGATTTGGAAATATTCGGATTTTCGGTAAGGTATGGTGGGGTCTGGCTTAGAGGGTCCTGTGAAGTGTCACGGAGTATATTACTAGAGGTATATTTCAAGGGGGTGCACTGTAACGACCCTGAATTTTGAACAATTTAATTTGAGAATATTTAATTAATTTTAAATATTTGGACGATGATTTGACTTGAATTTCAAATTATCAGAATGAATTGGCGATTAAATTTTTGAATTTAATCTATTGAAAGTTGAATAAAATTTGAATCTTCAATTTTAAGCCGGTTAAAAATAATTTAAAGGCTTAGAAATTCATATTGATAATACTGAAAATAATAGAAGCTTCAGAATTGATTTTAAAAGCAATTTGTTCAGTTTTGAAATTGTATCGTTTGAATTGAATTTAAAAATAGTCTTCCGAGGCACAGTCTCGGAATTTGACGAAATCAGTTTTATGGGGTCCGTAATATTGAATTATTACTGGATTTCAAATTTCGTATTTATCGGAATTGTTTTATGAACATATGGCGTATAAACGCGTATAAAATTAAATCGAATTCAATTTGAATTTCTGTAACAACCGGGGTTTTGCCCAAAATTATAATCATCAGTAAATGATTTAAGTTGACAGTTAAATTTCTTTTTGTTATTGGAATTTCTATAACGATAAAATCTTCGTTAGATTGGCAATATAAATTTCTGTTAATTTTATTGAAATTGGTAAAGGGATTGGAATTCTTTTATTTAAATTTTTATTAATACGAGATGAATATATTCACACAGTTTAGATTTTAACAACAAAATTAAACAAAACAAATTAAAGAAAATAATTACAAAAAAACAAAATTAGATTTTAAAGGAAAAAAAGATATAAAATTAACATTACCCCCTTACCTTACCCATACCCATCCCATATCTTACACCAGCCCATACCCCCCACGTTTCCCTTATCTCCTGTTAAACCCGTCGCACCCCCTCCCCCTTCTCTTCAATCAGAAAACAAAAGGAAAAAAAAAAGGAAAAAAAAATGGCGACGAGGAAAAAAAAAATTAGGGCTTTCGACGATCTCGTTCGATTCTCTGGCTTGCGATGCGGCGGCTTCGATCTGAAAATTTGGGCTTTCGTTCGCTCGTCTCCATCTTCCTCTTCACTCGCGGCTGGTCCTACGTGCTTCGATCTAAGGTGAGTAACCCTAGTTACTCACATCTAATTCACTCGTAATTTAATACTTCTGCAATTCGATTTTTGTTTTAGTGATTGGTGATTTTCGTTTTCGCTTACTTGAAATTACGATATTGATATCGTTCCTTTTTGACTTCGGCTATTAACTGTGGATTTCGGTTTCAATTCGACCTGCAGTGTCTTCGACTGTAAACTAGATTTAAGAAAATTGTTTTGAGATGAGAAGTTTATGTTCATTTTCTGATGACCTTGGCACTGGGTGAACACTGTGTATCTCTGTAGTATTTTCGATTTTGTTCCTTTACTCTGGTTTGAATTGTTCGACTTTGACTTGGTTGCTAACTGGATTTTCGCGAAAATAATTGTGAAAGAGATTGAGTTAGGCTCTGCCTTAAATTAAAACTGCAACTTAATTTCGTGAAAATATTTTGATACTACATTTAACTTGGTTTTGTTTCCTTAGCTCAGACATACTTGTACATGTTGATGATTTTCTGGCTTAACAAATATAATTTCGAATCTGAACTTTTCGATTCCTATCGTTTTGGCCTTGGTCACTTGAGTTCGGCTGTTAGATATTGGTTAGATATTGTTGAGGGCTGTATCCAATTTACTTCATATAAACTGAGTCTGCATAATACTTGGATACTGTTTTAATTCATTGGTGCATTTGTTGCTCTACTTGACTCTTCTGAAGCTCGGGTTGCTTGATGTCACTCATATGCTGTTTGCTTATATTCCTTTTGAGACTGTTTGCACCCAGTTGCATTTTAGTCTTCGTATATATGTATGCAGTCATGTATGTATATACATCATTTTATATGTATATATGTATGTTCGAATTTGCATATATGTTTACGGTTCTATATTCATTTGAATTAGTCGTTGTTCCATCCTTTTGTTGTCTGCACCACGATCTTTTGTAATCTGCTCTGGTGCACCTTGTTGTTGTAACGTCGCAGCTCGAAATTTTTGCTGCTACCTGTACTCGTAGTTGTTAAATTGCCTTCTGTTCATTTGGCATTGTTTTGATGTGAACCTATTATCTTCTTGGTTGGGTTTCTCCCTACTTCGGCCTTGGCTACTATGTTGCATGCACTGTCCACATGAGTTGTTACTACGGTGGTCTTGATGTATGTTTGTCTGCTGCCACTGCTAGTCAGGCTTGCATGTTCTTGTTATTGTTACATACATAAATTTGATGAATTTCTTTGTTGCATCTGTAGTAGTTCAATCTTGACTTGGAGCTGTGCACTACCTCCATTCAAAAGTTTTTGTTGCAGTGATGTTGATGCTCTCTTTTCTTGTTCATTGTAGACTAGTCTGCATTCATTGTGTATCACTTGCTGTAATTTGAAATTATTTGACAAATTCGGTGTGACTTCACATATGTGCATATATACAATAGGATGTGTGTATGTATATATTGTTGAATCGACACTTTTAATTGTAGTTATTTGGTTGAGTTACACTGTTGTGATTTCATCACTTCAGTCTGGTAGTGTGCATTGTTGCAGTTGGTTACCTGTGTATATACTTTGTCGAAATCATGTTGCATTTCATTGTTGCCTGTAGCATTTCTTTGTGAGTCTGCATTTTTGTTGTCCAGACTTGATACTTTTGACCATTTGTTCATCACTGGTCTTTGCAGTACCCTTTTTGTTGTAAGTATTCGAGTACATTTAGGATAGATGTACTTGTCTCTGTCGATCGCCATGTTGAACTGCTGCACTTCCCGACCAGTTGCAGTGAAATCTTCATATAGATATTTTTAGAGCTGCACCGATAAGTTTTACAGTGCATACATGTTATATCTTTGGTTATGCCACTCTTTTGGCTTGTATTTCACTACCATTATTGTGTGGCGAGGCAATGCACATGTATGTGCGTGTGCACTGCAGCCACCACGAAATCGACAGTTTTGAATTGATATTTCTTTGCGTCGTGATGCATTGATCTTTATGCCGTATTGGCGAGGCCGTACACGCGTGCGTGTACGGCAGCCAATCGAGTTTTGATGGTTTTAAAGTGACAACTTCAATTGTTTTAAATTGATTTAGTCGATTGATAAATTGTTGATTTATCTTTGTTGATGATTTAAATCTGCTGATTTATTGTTTAACACTGTTAAGTGTTATATTTTCGTTATCCGATTTCTTTGTTAAAAGAGTCGGATAGACGAAAATTATTGTGACTGTCGTCTATTTAAATTATTACTGCCTCTATGCACTAATAAACTGGTTTGAATTAGACTGACCTGTGTATTATTTTCTTTTGAATATAATACTCGGGTCAGACCGAGTATTTTTACAGCCTGAAGATTTTCGAGCAGCGAAGTTAGAGATAGAGTAAAGAATCATTTTTAGTTTCAGAAGAAAATTGTATTTTAAGATATTCCGCTGTATCAGTATTAAAATTGTATAAACTCTGATGTATATAAAAAGATTTATAGTAATGAAATAAATTCTCATTTGTTTTAATTCAGTGTTATTATCTGTGTTTCTGTGGCTGATTCTGTTTAAACCTTATAAACTAAATAACAATTCGTCTTTTTGAACGTTTCGAGTTGGTTTAATTACCGACTGGAGGCGGTCAAAAAGGGGGAATGTTACAAGGTGGTATCAGAGCTTTGGTTTACACAAAGCTTAGTTTATGATGTTTAATATGAATAGTTACTAGAAACACTTTAAAAAGGAAACGTTTTTCAAATCCAAAGAAGTATAAAATTGTTTTAGAAAATATAAGATGAATGAATTTGGAATAGATCTTATATAAGTAAAGTGAATATTGAATATGAAATAAAGATTTTTAACTTAAGAAAAGTTAAATTGAATTGAATTAGTATTAATAAATATATGGATTTGAAATTTAACTAAAAGGAAAGTTAAATAAATTTAACCAAAGGAAGTTAAATAAATTGAACTTGATTTGATAAATTATTGAGATGGAAAGTCAAACTTGAAAGATAAGTGATTATATGATATGAATTGGGAAGTTTAAATTAATAAGTTGTTTAACTTATAAAATGAGGAAATTTAAGTAAAACCAATTGTTAAAATGGTTAAACAGTTTTGTTAAGTAAAACAAAATCTGAATTTTGAAATGTGATATGAATTTGACTTTAGCAAAAGTTAAATAAAATGATTTTTGAAAGAAAAAATCTAAGTTAAGTTAAATAAATGCAAGTGGAGATAAAATGAAACATAGCTTAAGTAATAGTGAATCAAATTGAATTTGATATCAAAATGAATTGATAAAGTGAAGAATGAATATGAAATTGAGTTATATAAAGGAAATTCAACTTTAATTGTAAAAGTGAATTTGTGAATATGGTGAGTATAAGAATTCAATCAGAATTGGAATATAAACCAATTAAAATTAAGTATGTTAAACCAAATTGAATATAAGCAAAGTAAATAAAATTTGGTTAAGTTGAATGTGCATGGGTTGCTAGTTGATTGTATGGAAAATTCATTAAGTATTAATGAAATTTGAAAGTTAAGATATTGAATTCAAATTGAAAGGTAAGAAATCTAAATAGAACCAAATTTGATTTGAATTGAAAGCAAACTGACTTGAATATGAATTAGTGAATGTGAACTAATTGAATATGAATGAATGTTAGTAAAATCCAATGTGAATGAATCAAATGTGATTAAATTGGAAACCAAGTCGATGAATGATTTACTAAAGAACTAGTTGATTATCTTGGAAATAGAAACTTGATAAATTTATATAATAGTTTAAATTGGAAATTTTGAATTATTATAAACGGTTTAAATTGAAGATTTAAAAGTGTGAATAAAATATTGGAATTGTATAAGTGTAAAAAAGTGAAATATTTAATGGATTTCATAAGTGGATGAAAAGTTTCAGAATTAAAAGTTTTATAATGCGAAGTTATAAAATGAATCGAAGTTGCAAAATAAAAGAATTTATAAGTAATTTACTTATAAATTAAAATTCTGATATAAAACTGAGTTATAAAGGAATGGGTTAATAAAGCAATTTTTTATGAATTGAAGTCTTTATGAATAGAAATGGGATTTATAAACATTGTTTATAAATTCGAAACTGACTTATTTTGATAAGTAAAATTCTGTATAGTTTGTTAAAAGATGTGTATTCACAATTTTGGACCGTGAATATATTATTGAATGAAATGGACATGTTTAGGAATGTGATATTTTAAAACGAAGTAATTGTTTTAAAAAGATGTTTTCAAAGGCATTGAATATCGAAACCATAGATTTCAACATTCATTGTTGAAATAGACGTTTTCGAATATAAGGAAATGGTGGACTATAACACTGTTGTTATAGTAAATGATTTCCGAAAGGAAATGTTTTGTATAGTATTGGGATTTATACATCTATCTAAATTTCGAATCTCTATACTAATGATTTTGAGTTGTCGTAACGATGTTTTACGTAACATTCGTTTTAACTCAAATGAATATGTGAAAGAGAATGATTTCCTTAAAGATGAAATATATACTTGATTTTGATTAAAGTATATCTAATATTTTCAGATGTTGAAAATAAAATGGATTGTGAATTACTTATTTTTAAATAAGTATGGAAATGTTTTTTCCAAATATGAAATATTGTGAATATATTCCGTAAGGAATAAATGATTTGAAATTCATTTTTGAAGTCGAAGTTGAAAAGTTAAATGAGGATTTGAACAATTTGTTCAATTTGAAATTTTTCAAAAAGATTGAATCGTTAAGTTAAAATTGAGTTTAACTTCGACATCAAAGACAATATAAGTTGAGCTTTGAATTTCAGATGATGATTTGGATTGCATGTCTAACATTGTGAATTGATGACATAGCAATTGATCTCTATTAAATATATATCTGTTGGTGGCGGAGAATTTATTCTCTTAGCTTAACACCCTTCTTTGAGACGTACGAGCTTAGAGGTTATATATCGATAGACATCAATTCTGTGTTGAGAATTGACGATGTGATGTGTAATTCAAATCGAATGTGAAAGTCGATGATAAATGGAATTATGAATATGAATTAGGTTTGAGATAACCTTAAATTTCCAAATCGACTTAGGGGAAAATTTTGAAATCCTCTATTTTGTTATGAATATGAGATATGTAAGTTTTTAGAACTTATATATATATGAATGCGGTAAATTTGAAACCGTTAGTTTAGAAAGACATTGTTATGGAAATCTTATGTATGTTTACATAGATGTTATATGTACGAAATGTGAAATGAAAGTACTACATATATGATATTATGTTTTCTAAACTGAGGATGTGGAAAAGTACCTTCCATTTATTATTAAAGAAGGTATTGGAACTCTCGATGAGTGTCCATTTGAAATTCGTAGCTACGTAGAATTTTAGTCAGAGTGACTATTTGAATCGGAAATCCTTCGCGATAGTTCATCGCGATGAGATTAGATTTGATTGATGATTAGCGTAATTTGAGGGGCGAGATGCCCACAGTTACGAGCGATTCCACTGGGATAGTGGCGTAACCGCCGAGTAAACTGCAATCTAATGCCAGGCGAAATTTGAGGGGCGTGATGCCTACAGACACGAGCGATTCTACTGGGATAGTAGCGTAACCGCCGTGTGTACTGCAATCTATGGCGACAACCATGGCGAAATTTAAGAGATGAGAAATCTACAGCCACAAGCGACTCTACTGGGATAGTAGCGTAACCGCCGGGTGGAACTGTAATCCATGGGGGAACGTGCTTTCCATATCCATTTTTAAAAGAATTTTTAAAAGTATTTTCACTGGGAATTGAAGCAAGTATGTTTAGTACTTGGAGATTGTTAGACCTGCGCCTGGCCAGCGTATGTCTAATGTCTGTGAGAACGAAGATGGACTTGTTAAATTTCGAGTTAGCAAGTATTTTCAAACTGTAAATAGCAAATCAATGATTTGAAATTAAAATTTCAAAATTCCTACCTAATGAACTAAGGAAGAGGATCTTTGTAATGTTTTGAAAGTCCACAGCTTTGGAAGAGATATATTATATAAATCTCTAACGTGAAGAATTTTAAGTTTGAATCTGAGTGTTGTAAATTAAAAATGTTAGTAAAAGATTTTTTGGGTTTTGATTTTTGAAAATCATTGAATAAAAGAGAAGATAAACAGAACTAGTGAGATTAAACAAATGGAATGAATTCTATATTCATTTATTTGTAATAAGTTTTAAGTTTAGTAAAAATTGAGTAAGGTATAAATATCGATGAAATTTTAACAACCTTTCCTTTTCGTGGACGAAAAGTTTTTAAGGAGGGGAGTTTGTAACGACCCTGAATTTTGAACAATTTAATTTGAGAATATTTAATTAATTTTAAATATTTGGACGATGATTTGACTTGAATTTCAAATTATCAGAATGAATTGGCGATTAAATTTTTGAATTTAATCTATTGAAAGTTGAATAAAATTTGAATCTTCAATTTTAAGCCGGTTAAAAATAATTTAAAGGCTTAGAAATTCATATTGATAATACTGAAAATAATAGAAGCTTCAGAATTGATTTTAAAAGCAATTTGTTCAGTTTTGAAATTGTATCGTTTGAATTGAATTTAAAAATAGTCTTCCGAGGCACAGTCTCGGAATTTGACGAAATCAGTTTTATGGGGTCCGTAATATTGAATTATTACTGGATTTCAAATTTCGTATTTATCGGAATTGTTTTATGAACATATGGCGTATAAACGCGTATAAAATTAAATCGAATTCAATTTGAATTTCTGTAACAACCGGGGTTTTGCCCAAAATTATAATCATCAGTAAATGATTTAAGTTGACAGTTAAATTTCTTTTTGTTATTGGAATTTCTATAACGATAAAATCTTCGTTAGATTGGCAATATAAATTTCTGTTAATTTTATTGAAATTGGTAAAGGGATTGGAATTCTTTTATTTAAATTTTTATTAATACGAGATGAATATATTCACACAGTTTAGATTTTAACAACAAAATTAAACAAAACAAATTAAAGAAAATAATTACAAAAAAACAAAATTAGATTTTAAAGGAAAAAAAGATATAAAATTAACATTACCCCCTTACCTTACCCATACCCATCCCATATCTTACACCAGCCCATACCCCCCACGTTTCCCTTATCTCCTGTTAAACCCATCGCACCCCCTCCCCCTTCTCTTCAATCAGAAAACAAAAGGAAAAAAAAAAGGAAATAAAAATGGCGACGAGGAAAAAAAAATTAGGGCTTTCGACGATCTCGTTCGATTCTCTGGCTTGCGATGCGGCGGCTTCGATCTGAAAATTTGGGCTTTCGTTCGCTCGTCTCCATCTTCCTCTTCACTCGCGGCTGGTCCTATGTGCTTCGATCTAAGGTGAGTAACCCTAGTTACTCACATCTAATTCACTCGTAATTTAATACTTCTGCAATTCGATTTTTGTTTTAGTGATTGGTGATTTTCGTTTTCGCTTACTTGAAATTACGATATTGATATCGTTCCTTTTTGACTTCGGCTATTAACTGTGGATTTCGGTTTCAATTCGACCTGCAGTGTCTTCGACTGTAAACTAGATTTAAGAAAATTGTTTTGAGATGAGAAGTTTATGTTCATTTTCTGATGACCTTGGCACTGGGTGAACACTGTGTATCTCTGTAGTATTTTCGATTTTGTTCCTTTACTCTGGTTTGAATTGTTCGACTTTGACTTGGTTGCTAACTGGATTTTCGCGAAAATAATTGTGAAAGAGATTGAGTTAGGCTCTGCCTTAAATTAAAACTGCAACTTAATTTCGTGAAAATATTTTGATACTACATTTAACTTGGTTTTGTTTCCTTAGCTCAGACATACTTGTACATGTTGATGATTTTCTGGCTTAACAAATATAATTTCGAATCTGAACTTTTCGATTCCTATCGTTTTGGCCTTGGTCACTTGAGTTCGGCTGTTAGATATTGGTTAGATATTGTTGAGGGCTGTATCCAATTTACTTCATATAAACTGAGTCTGCATAATACTTGGATACTGTTTTAATTCATTGGTGCATTTGTTGCTCTACTTGACTCTTCTGAAGCTCGGGTTGCTTGATGTCACTCATATGCTGTTTGCTTATATTCCTTTTGAGACTGTTTGCACCCAGTTGCATTTTAGTCTTCGTATATATGTATGCAGTCATGTATGTATATACATCATTTTATATGTATATATGTATGTTCGAATTTGCATATATGTTTACGGTTCTATATTCATTTGAATTAGTCGTTGTTCCATCCTTTTGTTGTCTGCACCACGATCTTTTGTAATCTGCTCTGGTGCACCTTGTTGCTGTAACGTCGCAGCTCGAAATTTTTGCTGCTACCTGTACTCGTAGTTGTTAAATTGCCTTCTGTTCATTTGGCATTGTTTTGATGTGAACCTATTATCTTCTTGGTTGGGTTTCTCCCTACTTCGGCCTTGGCTACTATGTTGCATGCACTGTCCACATGAGTTGTTACTACGGTGGTCTTGATGTATGTTTGTCTGCTGCCACTGCTAGTCAGGCTTGCATGTTCTTGTTATTGTTACATACATAAATTTGATGAATTTCTTTGTTGCATCTGTAGTAGTTCAATCTTGACTTGGAGCTGTGCACTACCTCCATTCAAAAGTTTTTGTTGCAGTGATGTTGATGCTCTCTTTTCTTGTTCATTGTAGACTAGTCTGCATTCATTGTGTATCACTTGCTGTAATTTGAAATTATTTGACAAATTCGGTGTGACTTCACATATGTGCATATATACAATAGGATGTGTGTATGTATATATTGTTGAATCGACACTTTTAATTGTAGTTATTTGGTTGAGTTACACTGTTGTGATTTCATCACTTCAGTCTGGTAGTGTGCATTGTTGCAGTTGGTTACCTGTGTATATACTTTGTCGAAATCATGTTGCATTTCATTGTTGCCTGTAGCATTTCTTTGTGAGTCTGCATTTTTGTTGTCCAGACTTGATACTTTTGACCATTTGTTCATCACTGGTCTTTGCAGTACCCTTTTTGTTGTAAGTATTCGAGTACATTTAGGATAGATGTACTTGTCTCTGTCGATCGCCATGTTGAACTGCTGCACTTCCCGACCAGTTGCAGTGAAATCTTCATATAGATATTTTTAGAGCTGCACCGATAAGTTTTACAGTGCATACATGTTATATCTTTGGTTATGCCACTCTTTTGGCTTGTATTTCACTACCATTATTGTGTGGCGAGGCAATGCACATGTATGTGCGTGTGCACTGCAGCCACCACGAAATCGACAGTTTTGAATTGATATTTCTTTGCGTCGTGATGCATTGATCTTTATGCCGTATTGGCGAGGCCGTACACGCGTGCGTGTACGGCAGCCAATCGAGTTTTGATGGTTTTAAAGTGACAACTTCAATTGTTTTAAATTGATTTAGTCGATTGATAAATTGTTGATTTATCTTTGTTGATGATTTAAATCTGCTGATTTATTGTTTAACACTGTTAAGTGTTATATTTTCGTTATCCGATTTCTTTGTTAAAAGAGTCGGATAGACGAAAATTATTGTGACTGTCGTCTATTTAAATTATTACTGCCTCTATGCACTAATAAACTGGTTTGAATTAGACTGACCTGTGTATTATTTTCTTTTGAATATAATACTCGGGTCAGACCGAGTATTTTTACAGCCTGAAGATTTTCGAGCAGCGAAGTTAGAGATAGAGTAAAGAATCATTTTTAGTTTCAGAAGAAAATTGTATTTTAAGATATTCCGCTGTATCAGTATTAAAATTGTATAAACTCTGATGTATATAAAAAGATTTATAGTAATGAAATAAATTCTCATTTGTTTTAATTCAGTGTTATTATCTGTGTTTCTGTGGCTGATTCTGTTTAAACCTTATAAACTAAATAACAATTCGTCTTTTTGAACGTTTCGAGTTGGTTTAATTACCGACTGGAGGCGGTCAAAAAGGGGGAATGTTACATGCACCTTCCTAGTCATTTGTTGGAAAAATTCCTTTCCTTATTTGATTCGAAAACCTTGAATATATTTTAGCTTTAAATTGCCACAAGTAGAGCCAACTCCTCATCACGGCATTTAAGTATTGATTTTGTCCATTCTATCAGGTTGGACTGTTACCTTATTTAGTCCATTCTATCAAGTTGGACCATTACCTTATTTAGTCCATTCTATCAAGTTGGATTGTTTTCCTTGTTTTATCTATTCTGCCCAGTTTGGATTTTACTTGGTTTATTTCCATTCTTTCAAGTCTGGTTTAATATTATTTATGCTCATTCATATTTGGATATGTTCCTCATATTTATTTCTACTCCTGCCTGTATGGATGTCATCCTTGTGAGCTGAAAACCCGGTATGCGTTAGTGGCGTGGTCCCACATAACTTTATATTTTCCCCATTATTTGAGTTATCTCACTTGCTTAGGCACAGAGGTGCAGCGCGATAGGGGGTTCTCGCTTCTTTCTAGGTAGCGAACGAATGACTCTTACCCCTACATGGCATTCGGGTTGGTTGGCCAGATGGGCTTACAGTCGAGAGGCTAGCCATAAAAGCAAATTAGAGGTAACATTGTAAGCTACAGTGTTGGTGTACCCACTGTCAATGGTTAAAAAGCCTAGATCTTTACAAAGTGGTATTAGAGCGCGAGGTTAAGCGAGAACCTTGGCTTTGGTAGGGTTTGGCTCATTAGAGATAGGGTAAGCGATACCCTAGAATGAGTTTAAGAGTATTATATATATGAGAGCATATTTGTTAATGTTATAAAAACGTATTATGTTAATTGGTCTATTGAGTTTTTATGAATTTTGGTCAAGACGTGGGATGCCATGGTATCGATATGGGTTTATAAACACTTGACCAAGGCTAACGGACATGGTATTCAAATTTTTGAAAATTTTGGCAAATTTAATATTATGCGTAGGATTATATTTCATATATATAAAAGAACAATTTCCAAAGCTTTATATAGTTATAAAGTGTGTTGGTTTAAATGTGATAATATTTATTTATTATCACCATTGTTTTTTGGTTATGCTTAATTTAAATAAGAAGCATTAAGTACTGCTTCTTAATTGTTAAATGGTGCTCGGTTTAATTGGGAGCATTTATCGCTTTGAATTAAAATGAACCCTTTGTGAATTAATTTTCATGATTTGACTACAAGGTGTTCGAACAATATGATTAATTAAAAATTTGCCATTTAATAATAATGAGTTAAGGATTAAACTTTAATAAAAAGTTGTTAATATAGTCTAAATGGTAAGATAAAACATTTAGATAATAAATATTGGAGAAAATTTGATTATAATAAAGAGGATTATTATAACATGAAATGATTTTTATATAAAGGAAATTTTATACAAAATTTAGTTTATAAAACATGTTTTAAAAAGAATTTATGAATCGAAATCCCAGAATTTTTGAAAATAATTACAAAGGAATTTTTGAGAAATAGGTGTACTTTTGAAATTATTTAAAAGTAAGAATATATTGGGAAGTATAATTTTAAAATGGAATGCATTTTCTTTTGGAATTAGGAGGAAATTGTTTCGATTAGTTTTGTGGTGATCTGAATAATCTTCTAAGTGACGATCGATGTTCTCTTAGGCGAACGTTGTGGAATACTTAGTAAATTATTCTCTTTATCATTGTGCGATCGAAGTGAGTTCAAATTCGAATGAACCCAAAGTGAGTTTTTATAAATAAATTGTTTAAAGTTATTTTGTATAAAAATATATATAGTATGCTTTCAAAAGAATGAGTTTTGAAGTTAAAACCGAGTATCTAATTTTACAAAAAGTTCCCTAAATGGGAATTGGTTTAAAAACAAAGGTATTTCTGATAAGAGATTATTTTAATAGGAAAGGTTTTTCCCTTAGATAAGATAGGGGATAATTTAGCACAGGTAAATTGGGTTAAATTAAATAAGAAGGTTTTGATATACATTGTTTTATTAAAACCGTATCATTTTTTAAAACATCTTAGTAGTGTAAACCGCTTGTTGATTGGGCCAACACATAAATATCATTCATTTTAATTCTGAGTTAAAGAGGTTAATAGATTGAATCAGTTTTAAGAAACCATAATTTGATTTGATCTCCATCTAGATCTTTGAAAAAGAAAAATAAAATTTGTATGTACTCTTAGGATATAGAAGAGTATTATACAAGTAAGTAAAGTGGAAATAAGTTATTATTTTATGTTTTATAAAGAAATAACTTTATAAAATATTTTTAAACTTGGGTGAGAATTCATGTAATAATTCGTAAATAATTTTAGTATTGAATAAAATACTAAGTGAAAATATAAGTGATTTAGGTAGTTATCCGAGTATAACTTTAGAAAATTTTAATGTAATTAAGAAAACTAATAAAATATGGAGTATAAGTTTCCATTTTGTCCGAGGTAGTTTGGATAATCTTCTAAGCAATAACCAAAGGCTAATGGGAAAAACGGTATGCTTAGATAATTATCTATACTTTTGGACAATCAAGAAAGTTATGAACCTAAGTTAAAAAAAATTTGTTAGTCATTTGACACTTCGAAACAGTGTTAATGATAAGTTTTCCCTTATGGAATTTGATTGAATATTAGTGTTAGTTTATTCCTTCACGGAATTTGATTGATTTTATTTGATTAAATTGACTTGATTGGTTGCGTGATTTCATATACCTTTGTCTATAAATTTTAAATTTATAGACATGGGATTTTGAATTGTTGTTATTAGGACCTAAATCCTGTCGATTTTGAAAAAGGAAATTTTTGAAAATTTTGGGAAAGGAATGATACTTATTCACTCTAGTTGATGTTTTTGGGGGAACCAGAATACCACTAGCCACTCCATGGTGTTTTGACTTTATAGTTTCACCATATTTTATTAGGAAAGATTCCATCCTTGTCATTTTGATTTTGATCTTTGATTTTTCTCGTCTAAGAAATTTGAAAATAAATTTTTGAATTGAAAAACTCGAGTATTTAGATCTAAATTATCATTTGAAATAATTGAATGCATAACATCTATTACAGAATATTCTCTGTATTTTGTTGCATATGATTGAGATATGGTTGTTGGTTGCATGTGGATTTATATCATGCTAGTTTTTTCATGTAGAGTTCATCACATTGCTTTTATTAACCTGATTTTCTTTAGATTTTGTAAGTACATGTATGCAAGAGATTTCTATTAATTCTTGTGCACTTGCATTTATATAGAAGATAATAAATTACTTGCCAAAATATAAATTATACGTAAAAAGGTACGTGATAAAATTTAGAAAATTTGGTTTGGTTGATGATTTTATGCCCTAGATATGGGAGGCCACTTGGCTTTTGTTTTTTTTTGATTGGTTTGGAGCCCGTAGAGGCAAGTTGTAATTGTTCCAATCGAGCAACACAAAGCAGACGCTGGCGAAATTTTTTGAAAATTTAAAAGTTAGAAAATTTTAAGAATTTTGAAAAATGTTCGAAAATTAAATTTTTTTGATTTCTGAGCTATAACTTGGAATGAATGACTAAAAGAGAATTAGTTGGTATAGGTGAATATGTTTAAAAGATTTGTAAATTTTAGAATCTATTCTAGCTAATTGTTTTTGAAATAAGTTTAATAACTCATTTTAATTAATAGTTTTAAACTTATGGGTTTAGAAACATTTTCTTCCTTAGGAATTTCAGAGACGAAATTCGTTTAGGGGGGAGAATGTAACAACCCAAAATTTTGGTCATTTGATTTTAAATGTTTAATAAATTTTAAATATTTAAATAATTGGATTTTGAAATTTTATAACTTATAATTCAAATATAGGGCATGTTTAAGGTATTTGAATTGTGGATTAAATGTTAATTAAATGGATTTAATAATTTTATTCAACCCCTTTTAACAATTCAAATCCTTGTGCAGTAGTTCGGATTCGGCTTCCCTGAAGAGATCTACATGAAAATCCCACACAATTAGAAAATGCGTCGTAGCGGCTGTGATTGTATGCCTATTATTGTTGTGATGCACACTCACATACATCACAGCTATGTGATTATTTATATTCATACCTTATACATTACTATATTATCATTGGATTTTATAATAGAAATGGTTTGGTTATCATAGAGTAAAAACTCATCCATGTTTATTGGCAACGTGGTCTTATGAGATACCCTTATTTCGAAGGGTTTTAAAATATAATAAATCTACGTGATTTGAATTTCTCACGCTGATTTACCAGACTAATCTGGGTGTTATTTTATTAATGCTCGGGTCAACTCGAGCATGTTTCTAGATTTAGCTATGGTTTATTGGAGCTCTTGGAGAGGAGTTGGATGATTTCTTACCATATTTATTTTATGCTGCATTACTTGATTGTATCTATCATCATTTGTGATGACAGGATGTTTTAACTACCTCGACTGATGATAGGTTAGTTTCCTCTTATTGATGTATGTATATGAAAGGTTTTCTTTTTGATAAAGACATTTTGAGATATTATATATTATCATTCCGCATGTGAGGTTCTGATATTGTATTCTCTTCTTTCTTGGTTTATTCCTTTTTCTTTTCATTTTACCCTAACTTTTCATCTTTTCGGCACTTGGGTGCTCGGCACATGAATACCGCAAATGTATTAACGTCGACATTCGAGGGTCGAAAAGGCGGAAAGTTACACTAAGTGTCATTAGGAACTTCTAGAAAGTAATTAAAAAAGAGAAAACTTTTACTAATCTTTTGCTCCTTTTTATGTGATTTGATGACAAGTACTTAAGGCCACATGGGTGTATAATGAGATAGTTGAAATATCTAAGGTTAAGAGGGTAATTTGGCTAAGGGGTAGTGGATGTCATTTGCCAAATTTCCAACTCTATAAAAGAAGCATCTTACTTCATTTCATTTTTTACACTTTCCATTACCTCTCTTTATTCCTTCTTTTCTCCATCTTCTCCATTCTTTTTCTATAATAAAACCATGTCAAAACATAATTTTCCCTCCTCTAAATCATTGCAAAAACTTGTAAACACTTAGCAAACACTTCCATGTCGTCAAAGGTTGAAGCTTTGGAGCCAATGCCTCAAAGCCATGCATGGCCATGAGCAATTTGAGGATTGTGGGGGTCTTGGCCGAAAGCAAATGCAAGGAGGAGCTTGGACATGGGGTGCTAGGGTGAGGTAGAAAGTTATGATGTGGTTGTTTTGTTGTGGTAGACAGTTTGGCTTTGGAAAATATGAGTTAATCTCACTTTAAATAGCTTATAAATTGACAAGATGTGCAAATATAAATTGTTGATTTTATTGTTTATACTTGTGTATGTTTGCTTGTCTAGATTTGATTCCCGGTTGAAAGTGAAAGGCATAAGTGACCATTGTTTTGCAAGGGACAAGAGCAAGAGGAAATTGAAGTGCGTTCATAGCGAGTAGATCGCTACGGACGCTTCGAAGAAACATACATATATGTTATTTTCAAGGGAATTTGTAGAGAGACACTAAAGGGTTTCTCTCCATTATTAATTTACTTTTATATGCATATTTGGTTGTTGTTTGAAATGTTAAAGTAACAAAAAACATTGAATAGTGGAATAGTTGCACTTTCGCACTTTGAAATCATGCTATTGCACTTTGAAATTCCAACCCTTTAAAACTTGTGCTTGCATTTGCATCATCAAATATCTGGTCATGCTTTTGCATTTTAAAAATATTTTTTCAACCAAGTTTTGATAGCTCAGAAAAGATTATAACTCCTAATTCCAAAGCGTTTAAAAGTTAGAAATGTTTTGGTCGTGGTTTTGCAGTTCGAAAACACTTTCAAATGGATCTTGTTGACTTCTGAAATCTCTAAATTTTGTGGATGCATACTAGACTCATAGTATGTTGTTCTAAAAATAAAACATAGTATCCATACTTTGTTAAATATGAAGAAAATTCCATTTTGAAAAGAACCAATTTAAAGGAATTTTCCATACTCTTTTTGGCGGCAGTTTTGCGGTATTATTTCCAACTTTTATAAAATAGTTTTAAACTTGATTTTTCTTCTTCAATCCTTTTAGTGAACTTTTCTAACATATATTTAAGTGTTTTAAAGGTTGTTGAAATTTATATAAATACTTAAAAGAAGATGTTTTTATTTTGAAAATAAGGAAAGGAAATGGTTTTGAGTTTTAATATATATTAAACTTGAGATTTTCTTTTTAAGTAATATATGAAATGGATGTTTTAAACTATATTTCAAGTATTTTTGAGTTTATTGAAATTGAAAAGGAAAGCATGGATTACAACACCGTTGTTGTAATAAATGTTTTCCAAAAACGGATAAAGAAGTCATGGATTATACCGTTTTTGTTATGATAAATGATTTCGGAAATTTAAAAAGACTTCATGGATTATAACACTTTTGTTATAATAAATGATTTTGTTATGTTATTAAGCAAACTTGTTACTTGACTTAATAAGTGTTGATATTCTTAAATCTTTGAAGGGGTTTTGTTTTAAAGATGATAATAAATTGATTTATAAATGATATTTATATATGAAATGATCTTTAAAAAGGAAGGTTTTAAGGAAAAAGCTAAGTGTATTTGGTTTTGGGTTTATAGTAAACAATGTTTTAATGACATTTGTTTTTTACCCTTCTTTTTAATACACTTAGAAATATAATTATATCTTTAAAAGAAATTTTTAAAGAGTGTTTTTAAAGTGTTTTACAAATATTTGTGATGTGAAAATCAAATAAAAGTGTGAGTTGAATGTTTTAAAAGTTTGGTTTGTTTATAGAAAATAATTAGTTTTACACTTAGCACTAAACGTTGAAGGAACTCTAGCTATTTTTAAAGTTAAGAATGTTGTCATGACAAGGTGGGAAACAATAATGCCCTTACTTGTCCGACTTTATTGTTTTCCTCGAGGTAGTGTTAGTTTGAGATCGAAAAGTGGTGATAAGTGTACAAGATTTAATTTATACAAATGATATAACTTATATGGAAAGGATTTAGGCATATACTTAACACTACACGTCGTGTTATGGAAACTCATCTCTACCCCGAAAGACAATAATGTATGTTGAGGCACGGTCTGAGAGGCAAAATGCCCTAACTTGTCTGGGTTCATTGTTAACTAAGGGATATTACAAGTTTAAAATCGATGAGTGGTGATAAGTGTATGAGATCTAATTCCCATATACAATCATTTTGTTATTCCCAATAGTTGATTTGTTGAATATTGATCCTGCTATCTTCTTTGTGTTCTTTAATCTGAGAATATTTGTTTTTCATTGAGGAAACTCTCACTATTCTTAAAGTTAAGAATATATGTTGAGTAAAGGTAGGAAGCAATAATGCGCTAACATGTCCGGCTTTATTGTTTTCCCTAAGGTAGTGTTAGTTGTAGATCAATGAGTTGTGATAAGTATATGAGATTTAAATTTCCATATACGATCATTTTTGTTATTTTCGATAGTAGATTCATTGACTATTGATTTTGATATCCTTCTTTGTGCCTCGTTAATCTAAGACGATTTGTAGCTCGTTTTTTAGTATTTGCATCTAAAACTGGAGTTAACTAAAACCAAAGAGTGAGTGGGAGCCAAGCTATGTGGGCCACCCATTAAGTATGCTCACATCTATCTAAAGAGATTTTGGTTGCATGCATTTGGTGAAGTGAAATATTCGGACTCGTGTTTAGCGAGGGTCTAGCTTGGAAGTTCTCTAGAGTGACGCGTGTGCTCTCAAGTATATTTTTTCTGGAGATATACTTCCGGTATAGGGGGGAGAACCCACTTAGTCATATTGGATGAATTCATTCTCCTTGTTAGATTCGAACCTTGGGGTTAATCCTTTCTTAATTGCAACGAGAAGTGTGTTGTGCTCTTCTCTATGTTTAATTATTTGTGTCCACTTTTAAGTTTGAATTTTGACCTTTTCTGGGTTCATCTTTTCTTGTTTGGCTTTTTGTTCCGACTTGTTTAGACTCTTTCATGTATGGATGTTGCCTCTGTGAGGTAAAACCCTTTTCATGTTTAGCAGTGCGGTCTCACTGATTATTATATGTTCATCCTGTTTCTTGAGTTTTCTCACTTTGGTTTTCCAGACTGATCCGGGTGTTATTTTATTATAATTCTCGGCTCAGACCGAGTTTTTTCCAGGTTGTTGTTGGTAGAACATGGAACTCATGGAGAAGAGCTGGATGTTCAGCTGTCGAAGTATTTTTATTTTCTGATGTATTATTATGTATACCCATCAACCATTGTAAGGTCAGGAAGCTATAACTGTCCAGGCTGATGAGGTTTGTTTTAAACTTTGATGTACCGTGTATCTTAGAGAGACAGCTTTTTCTATCTTTGTTGTAAAGACCCGGAATTTTATCACTTAATTTTGAAATATTTAATTAGTTTTAAATATTCGATTTGGCATTTTTTTATAATAAAATAAGTTCCAGATATCATCCGATTTTGGAGGATGTATTTTTAGTTTAATCTACAGAATTTTTCCATAATTTCTAATTTGGAAAATAATTAAATTTGTCGTTGACGTATTTTACATCGAACATCAGTGTTTTTAGAATGTGACAAAATTTGATATCCTATGTGTTTCGGCATTGTTTAGGATCCTGTTACATTATTGTACGCGATCGTATTATGTTTTGGTCGTTCGTGGCTCGTACACGAATGTTGTGTTGGGTAGCGAACCCACCCAGCACAATAATCATAAATTTAAAATACATAATCAAATCTATATTTTAAAATATAATTTGTGCAGCACATTACTCTGCACACTCCTCTTCCATTCCCCGCTCCATACCTTCCTTGATCTCTGCCTAGTTTTGCGCCACTGATCTTGGAGCTTGGTTTGAGAGTTCATCCATCGATCTGCCTATATAACTTAGCATTTTTTTTCTTTATCATCTTCTTCTTCCTCCTGACCTGGCTTCCCGCTGTTCCATTTTCCCTTTATAGTAAGCTTCAAATAGAATGAAATAAAACATTTCTACCACTTCAAAAATCAATACAACCCAAACCGTCGAGTTTTAGTTCTGATCACCAACATGAAACTCCCTCTACCCATCTAGAATTTTTGGAAATTGACGGATCGAGATTTCATAATGAATCGAGAGAGATATTATGATTTAACAGTAAGGGGGAAATTCATGCTTAAAACTTTGAAAAATTATTTCTCCCAATCCAGGACGAATCATTCGACATCGCGAGTGTCGTTGAGATCATGTGGAAGTGTAGAATTTTTGGTGAAGTTTCAGCGCGGTTCGTTGTTGATGATAGACGGTCGTTCATAATTAGGGTTTGGGTGAGCTATTGATTCGGGCAGCGATTGTGGATTTGGAGTTTGGATTTGTGATCGGAATGGATAGGCGCTCAGTTGGTGAAATTTTGGTAGAAATCGGAGAAATTTTTTGTCGCACTTTTTCAACCTGGACGTGATTTTGGGTTCAGAGGGGATGGTCAAGTTTCGACCTAGGTGGTTGGAGGAGGAGCGCAGTGGTGCGTAGTGACGGGAAGGTGATGGCAGTTTCGTGGATGGTGTCGGCAAGTCGAATGGGTGGACGTAGACGCATGCACGTGCACACGTGCACAAGATGGTTTATTGGAAGAGGAAGAAGGAGCTTAGGAAAGATGGAACTATTACACGTGGGTTTTGGATTGCTTGGGAATGGGCTTGAGCCCACTTGATTTTGGTGAGAAAACTTAAGTTAACTTATTTAATTTTATATGTCTGGTTAGTAAAATTTCAAATTGTGATAACTTGCTCATCCGTGATCCATTTTGCTCATGGATTTTTGTGTTGAACTCGTATTGACGAGTATAATGTTGCAGTATAATTTTTTGGTAGGTTTGCGTTGTTTAAAAATTATGGCATATTTAAACGAACTGAATTTAAATCATGTTATTTTAATTAATAACATCGTTTAAATTTATATACCTTAAATATTAATATGTATTTGGCCAAATAAAATACCGTTGAGTCAAATTAGATTGGATATGGTAATTGGACTTCTGTTTAACGGAATAAAACATCACTCTGCTAATTAACTTAATTGGACACATGTTTAGCAGAATAAATCACCGTTCTACTATTATTAACCGAGTATGTTATATTTAGGCATCTGCTTAGCAAAAACTAAACCCGTTCTACTATTACACTTGTGTGGGCACTTAATTACCTTCCAATTGATTAGTGTTGTATAGGCGTTGTATTCATAATCAATTGTTAATTACGAGTTAAACTTACATATGTGATGTTTTGTAAACACTTGAATTATAACTTGGATTATAATGGAATTTATCATTAAGTACAATTGAAGTTTCTAAGCCTCTTTCTAATTTGAAAAGTTAATTATTTACTAAATTCGTTTTAAAGATAATTATTGTTAATTATTAATTAGTAATAAGACTTTAAAGATAATTATTATTTATTAATAATGTTTAAAGATAATTGATTATTGTTTTAAATAAAAATAAAAGGTTGATTATTTTATGTTTATTTAATGTATTTCATAAAGTTATTTAAGAAATATTTTTCCAAAGTTAATTAACTATTGTTTTGAAAATGTCTTATTATATTGTAATCATTTTTTTAAAAGTTAACTAATTATTTAATTAATGTAATTCAATAACAAATTGATTTAAGTAAATTATTATTTATAAGTTCATTTTTATTTATAATTAATTATTTTATTATATTTTTAAAGTTAATATATTATTATAATAATATCGGTTTAAGTTAATTCAATATATTATTAGTGTTGTTCTAAAGTTATTATTTTAAATGAGGTTAAAGATAATTCGATAAAAAGGGTATTTTAAATGGTAACTTGCTATGTGACAAGTGTTTAGTTGATGGGCTTGTTTTGTTAAAAGTTGTTTTGGGATAATAAATCGTTTTATAAGAAGACAGTTAAAAATAATAAACTATTTAATTTAAAGGGAATGGTTTTTAAATAAAGGATTGTAAAAAAAGCGGGGTTTTATCTAATAAAAAGGATTTATAAAAAGGATCCATAAATTTGAAAGAAATCTTAGAATTGGGAAAAAGAGTTTGGGTTTTAATGATTTCTAAAAGGATATGTATAAATGGGATTTAGAGTTCAAAGAAGGGAAGTTTTATAAAATGGTTTATGATTTATAAAGAGTGTTTTTCTTAATTAAACTTGGAGAATTATAAAGAAGCTTTATAAATAGATAATATTTATGAATAAAGAGATTTTGGAAGGAAAAGGTTGTATTTCATGGCGTAATTTGAGGGGCAGGGATTGCCTACATTTTACTATGGATTAGCTGGGATAGCGACGTAACCATTGAGTAAACTGTAAACCATGATTGATAGAGAACAATGCTTTCCATATCTATTTCTAAACATTTTCAAGTATTTAGAAAAAAGAATGGTTTGTGGGTATACTTTCTCCGATGAGATAAATATATAGATATTTTAATAAATGTTAAAATGTGATATTAAATTAATGAAAGATTAATTTAAGAGGCTTGGTGGTTTCCGTAGGAAATGTAATCTCTGTTAGGAATGTTGTTTATTTGATAGTTAAATAACCGACTATCAAATCTTGGCATAAATTTCTAATCCTTTTTAATTTTAGTGGTATTGAAATATCCCCTACTTAACACCGAAGGATTTTAACTCTGGAAATATCTAGGAGAAACACGAGAATTATATGGTACAGTTATCGTCGATGGTGTTATACTGTACTTATAAACTTGTTTGTTCTTCTAGGATAAATGATGAGGAGATCCATCCGCTTAAACGGCTAGGGAGTGATCCCCATTCTTATGTATTGTCTAATTATCTCTTAAAGAAACGGTATTGAGCATTTCGAAAAATTGACGATTGGTTTTTTGGAGCGCCAGGGAAGCGGAAGAGTGTACTCATAAGAGATGACTCGAAAAACCGTAACCACTGCGAAACCATATACTGTTCTATTAAGAAGTTTCGTGATATATTGAGATGTTGGATTCCTATGTGGTTCTGTGACCTTTGGGGTATGGGAATCCATATGGGATTCCGTGATCTATTCGGTGGCGGTGCATGAGCTGGAATGCCAAACGTAGCCTCATCAACGGTAATGACTAAAACCAGAGATAGGAGCATGGCCATTAGGATTGGCAAACCCATAAGGTGCAGTCGGCTCCACCTAAACGTTACTTACAATTTTTATGCATGCATGGGGCTATGCACTCGGTCTTAGCGAGATCACCTACATTTATCCTATGGTACATCACTAGGGATGTATGCTGCTACGGAAGGATGTCTCTGATCCTTTTGTAGGAGGACCGTTTCTCGAAGTACTGAGGGCAGCTCCATGTAATCCTACACAATTAGCAAACGTGCCTTATCGGTTTTTGATAATATACCTAGTATTGTTGTGATATACACTCATGAGCATCACAACTACTTGATTAGTATTATTTTCACCCTTGGACATCATTATAATATCATTGAATTTTCTGATATTAAGTTTTGGGTTATCATAAGGTAAAAAAACCCATCTGTGTTTATGTGCGGTATGGTCTTACGAGATACCGTTGATTTTAAAGGATTATACGAGTTATAATAAATAAAATTCCTTGTGATTTGAGTTTCTCATGCTGGTTTTACCAGACTGACCTGGGTGTTGTTTTCCTATAATGCTCGGGTCAGACCGAGCATATACAAATTTAGTTGGAGACTTTGGAGCTTCAGGAGACGAGAATGGGGGCCAGAGACTTATTCACGTATATGGTTATTTTTCCATTGCATCCAGTGTTGTATTTATCAACAATTGTGAGACAGATTGTTATAACTGTCCGGCTGAGAATAGGTTAGTATACTCTGATTGATGTCTGTATATACATATATTACAGTTTGTTTTTGTGTAAAGATTTGTTGTATATTATAGATTATTCGTTCCGCTAGGAGATTCTGTGTTATTCAGTTTTCTTCTTGTCTTCATTCTTCTCTCTCCCTTAACTATCAGCCTTTCCATTCAATTCAAGTGGGTTATGTGTGGTTTATTGGCCGCTTAAACTGTATGGAAAAGTGGGTCGTACATCGTGGTATCAGAGCGCAAGGTTAAGCGAGAACCTTGGCTTTGGTGGGGTAACTCATTAAGAGACACGGTTATGGAATGTTGTATATGAGTTTGAGTGTATTATATATATAAGCACGTATTTGTTAATGATATAAAAGTGTTTTGTATTGTGTTGTTTGATCTATTGAGTGGCTTAAGAATTCTGGTCAATGCGTCTGGCCAATGTTACTGATAGGGGTTTCCTAAACACTTGAACAAGTCCAATCGACACAATATTGTTTTAAAAGTGGTAAATGAAATAATTTTACCTAGGAATATTATATATATATATAAAAGAATGATTTTTCAAAAAAATTATATAGTTATTCTTGAGTGTGCTTGGTTGTTAGGAAATGATAATATTCCATCATTATCATCTAGGACCTTATCAGCCATGCTCGTCCAGTTCTGAGCATTGACTATTATCTGTTAATCGACCTAGAATCTTTCTTTTAAAACCTGGGTTGGATAGATAGTAATTTTGGGAACATTGAAATGAATACCTTGTGAATTAAGTTTCACAATTTGAATATAAGGCGTTCATTGATAATGTTAGGTTAAAAAAATTTGATTCTAATAAAGGTTGTTTATTTAAAGGAAACTTTGAATATTTTAGAATGAATATTTTAGTAATGATTTTATATAAAAGTTGATTTGATAACATTAAGCTTTAGTAAATGTTATTTTGTTGAAAAGGAAGCTTGAATATTTTTGAAATAAATATTTGAGAAAGGATTTCCTTAAAGGGGGTGATTTTATAAAACTGATTTATTAAATGTGTTTTAAAGTATAAGGTCTGGAAAGAATTTTTTATAGGAAATGTGTTTTCTTTGGTTTGGTTTGGGAAAGGAGTCCCGATTTGTTTTATGATGATCAGAATAATCTTCTAAGTGACAATCAGATGTTTGACTAGGCAAACGGTATAGTGCACTTAGTAAATTATTCCCTTTGTCATTGTACAATTAGGGCGTGTTCGAATCTGGACGAATCCAAAGCAAATTGGAATTAAATATTTCATTAAAACTATTAATTTGGAAATATATTTAGTATTATTTCAAAATGGATTTGAAATGAAAGAAGTGGTTTTAAATCAACTAGTTCAAGTGGCTCAAAAATAACTAAAAATGGGTAAAGGATACGTTCGGATGGTAAACATTTCTTGAGTATTATCCTTCTTGTAAAGAATTATATGACACTATGGGTAGTACCTTGTTCCTTGGTATAATTTTGGGGTTACTCGGGCTATATTTTTTTTCTACGAATTAAAATATATATTGTCATTTCAAAAATAGTTTTAAATAAAAACTCGAGCGTTTAAATTTTTTAAGTGAACTCAAAATAAAAGTTTGAATCTGATAGTTGTATATACCTTTGAGATGTGGTAGGATATTATACAAATTTGTGAGTTTAAGTTGTGTTTTATGAAATTGTTCTCAGAAAATTTAATAGGGATAGAATTGGTATTAGTAGGAACCAATTAAATAAGTGCGTAAGTTGGACAGAGATCATTTTCCTTTTCATATAGTTTTGATCTGAGGTTCAAGTACATGGCTTGTGCAGTTTCACGTCGTTCCAAATAAGGATTTATCACTTGATATTTGACGACGAGCACTTCATGAGGGTTTTTGGTATGGGACCAATGTTGTCTATCATAGTACATGACTATGTTAGGAGAACACAGGTTCCTAATTAAGGAGCCTGATCGGAGTCCACATTAGAGAATTGGGTGAGCGATGCTAGTTTAGGAGTAAAGTTACGTATTCGAGTATAGATCGTGTATTCGAGTATAGATTGAATCCGATTTTGTATATGAATGATCTATGAACATCATACAGACTTATGAATAGTTTTGTGTATCCTTGGAATGAAATTTCGAGGACGAAATTCTTTTAAGGGAGGAAGAGTGTAACTACCCAAAATTTTAGCACCTAATTTTGAAATATTTAATAGTTTTAAATATTTGATTTGGCGTTTTTATAATAAAATAAGTTCCATATAATCATCTAATTTTGGATGACGTATTTTTAGTTTAATTTACAATTTTTTTCCATAATTTTTAATTTGGAAAATAATTAGATTTGTCATTGACCTATTTTACGTCGAACCTCAGTATTTTCAAAATTAAACAGAATTTGATATCCTGTGTGTTTCAGTGTTGTTTGGGATCACGTAACATTGTTGTATGCGTTTGTATTTAGTTTTCGATCGTTCGTGGCTCGTACACTAACGTTGTGTTAGGTAGTGAACCACTAAGCATAAAAATCATAAATTTAAAATGCAGAATCAAATCTATATTTTATGATACTAATTTGTGTAGCACATTACTCTGCGCACTCCTCTTCCATTCCATGCTTCATACCTTCCTTGATCTCAGCCTAGTTTTGTGCCACTGATCTTGGAGCTTGGATTGAGAGTTCATCCATTGATCTGCCAATATAGCTCAACATTTTTTTCTTTATCATCTTCTTCTTACTCCTGATATTGCTTCCCTATGTTCCATTTCCCCATTATAGTAAGCTATAAAGAGAATGAAATAAAACATTTCCACCACTTCAAAATCAATATAGCCCAAACCGTCGAGTTTTAGTCCCGACCTCCAACATGAAAGTTGTCCCTCTACCCATCTAGTATTTTTGGAAATTGAGGGATCAAGATTTCATAATGAATCGAGAGTGATATTTTGATTTAATAGTAAGTGGGAAGCTAATGCTTGAAACTTTGAAAAATTATTTCTCCCAATCCGAGTTGAATCATTCAACACCGCGAGTGTCATTGAGATCGTGTGGTAGTGTAGAATTTTTGGTGAAGTTTTGGTGCGATTCTGTGTTGATGATAGACGGTCGTTCATAACTAGGGTTTGGATTAGTTATTGATTCGGGTAGCGATTGTGGATTTAGAGTTTGGATTTGTGGTTGGGATGGAGAGGCGCTCGGTTGGTGAAATTTTGGTGGAGATCGGAGAAATTTTTCGTCGCACTTTTTTGACCTGGACGCGATTTTTGTTTCGGGAGAGATGGTCGGGTTTCGACTAGGTGGCGCAATGGTGCACCATGATGGGAAGGTATTGGCGGTTGCGAGGGTAGCCTTGGCAAGTCGAATGGGTGGATGGAGACGTGTGCACGTACACGCGTGGACAAGATGGTTTACTGGAAGAGGAGGAAGGAGCTTGCTGGAAGAGGAGGAATGAGCTTGGGGAAGATGGAACTATTGCACGCGGTTTCGGGTTGCTTATGAAATGGCTTGAGCCCATTTGATTTTAGTGAGAACACTTAAGTTAACTTATTTAATTTTATAAGTCTGGTTAGTAAAATTTCAAATGGTGGTAACTTGCTCATCCGTGATCCGTTTTGCTCATGGATTTTTGCGCTGAATTCATATTGATGAGTAGAATGTTGCAGTATAATTCTTCGGTAGGTTTAGTGTTATCCCGCCTTTTAGCAAGGCCGTGATACCAAAAGATTAACTGAAAACCAAAGACTGTTCCCTTCAATTGCCAGTTACATACAGATTGGCTATGGATGTCGGTAAATTTTGTCCAAGTCCGGATCGAGCTACAATTGATAGGACACGACGAGCAAAGCCATAAAAGTCAGCGTTCCAAATTTCAAGTCAATCCGAGTTCGTATGCTCGTGTTATGATCGATACAAGTCAAAGAAATCATCTCATTCGAATCCATCCCCGAGGCCCTATTCGTATCCATCAGGGGAATACGCTGTGTACGTACCGATCTATTCGAATCCATCATCAATCAACTCTATTTCGTATTGATCGACCAGTTCCATCTTCACATCCATCGAGCAACTAGATGAACTCCTTCATCATATCGATCTGTCTCGAATCCATCGACTACACATAGTTTCGAGTCGATCGGCTACAGTTGAGTTCGCTTTGCATCGATCCGAGTCCACCTGTTTTGTATCCTTCCTTTTCGTACCGTTTCGCATCGGTCAGCCTACCTATGATTCGTATCGATCAAACAGAGTCTACTTCGTATCCATCGGCAAGTAGCATGGGAGCCTGTTTCACATCGATCAATCTTAAACTCACTTCATATCGATTGGCCACCGATCGATATGAAATACACACCTCCCATCGATGCGAAGTAGAGCATACACAATCGATACGAACGGAGTGAAACCAATCGATACGAACAAAGCACGATGATCGATACGAAATGAGGAACTTTCATCGATACGAACCGTGCACCCTTCATCAATGCGAACGAGGAAGCATCATCGGTACGAACTAGGCGGGATCTTTGGAAACGACTCAGTCAACTCGGCGTAAAGGGTGGATCGATCTAGAGAGTGCGCACAATATCATCACCTGAGCACGTGCATTGATCGATTTGAATAAGATCGATTCGAACTCATCGATTCGAACCAAGCAGCCCACCGAAGAACACCAACTCGTATCGATCATATCTAGCAATCCACGAGTCCAAATGCTATGAAATTTTCAGAGGAGCTTACATACAACCTAAAGAACGTTCCTTCCAAATTTCGACTCGATTGGATCAAATCTTGATCGATATGAAATTCGTTCGTACCGATCATGGATTGAGTCGAAATCATGTGGGATCGATCGCGTTGGCCCACTCACATGCCATAAGAAGTCTCCCGAGATCTGAGCGAAATATTTGCCTCATATGCCTATAAATAGAGCCCCAGGGCCTATAGAAGAAGGAACTTTTTGCCCCTTGCACTCCATCGCTGCTGTTGTACTCGAATTTCAACACTTTAATTAACTCATTGAAATCAGTTGTAACCTGCAAGTGAATATCAATAAAGTCATCAAACTTCAAAGTGGACGTAGGCTGGATCGCCGAACCATTATAAATTCTGTGATCTTTACTGCTTTCCTTTTAATTTTCTAAGTGTTCTTCATTTTCAATTTTCTATATACTTGTTATCTGTGATCTGTGATTGTGAATTAATGCTTTCATTGACAACTGGGTGTTTGTGACCAATTTTGGCGCAAACATTTTAGTGCTTTCACTGAGAACGATAAAGTATTCAGGGATTCTAAAGTTTGCAGTTCAGATTTGGAGAGCTAGAGAATCAGATCTATGATTAACTATGGCAAAGCAATCAATAAGAAGACAAAGAAATGAAAGGAGACAGCATGAAGGGAGTCGGGAAGCTTCCTCAGGAGTGAATCAGGCCTCAGTCTTCATCACCCGAGACGAGATGGAGATGATGACGGGAGCCATGTAGGAGGGAATGCTGAAAAGGCAAGAAGATATGATGCAGAATCTACTTCGACAAGTTGGTAAAGTTGGAGTGCAAAACCAAGGGAATGCAACTACAGGAGATGCTATGGATAGAAATCGGGAGCATGGAGCAAACAGTTTTTAGAATAGAGCGGGACCATCAGGAGCAGCACCAGAGCTAGGGGGCACTCACCCAGAGCATGTCGATCAAACCGCAGGTAGGACACTAGGTGGAGTTGTGCAACACGACGTTGATAGAGAGATGGATGCTCGACCAGGAGAGCAAACTCCAGGAATCCCTCGTGAACCCGAGGGTCATATCAGACGCAATGGACAAGGGCCACAGCTTGGCGACAGTGAGATTGGCGGAGATGGTTAGACGAGCCATGAAAGGCGGACTGGTTAATAGAGATCTGGAAGACGTGAATAGGAGCCCCTTCGCTCCCGCAATTAGACAGGCCAGCAATCCACCAGAATTCAAGCTACCAACACTGGAGACGTACGATGGGAGGACGGATCCTGCAGTTCATTTGGCACGGTATATGAGGCATATGGAGGTACTGGGGGCATCGGAGGAGGTCATGGCCTGGTGTTTCCCATTGAATTTGACGGACATTGCAGCATTATGGTTTAGACAGCTGGGAAGCGGCTCCATTGGAACATGGACTGATTTGACTGAGAAGTTTATGAGGCAGTTCAGAGTTCACATTTCGAGACCGAAGAATGTGATGAGTTTGGCAGCACTAAAGCAAAGAACGGGGGAATCTTTGAGGAATTTTCTAACGCGATTCAATGCAGCGGCAGCATCGGTGGATCAACCAGATCCATCCATGGTTTGGATGGCAGCCGTATTTGGCATAGCCGATGGAACATAATTTTAAAATTCACTGACAAGGGATCCGCCTATGGATCTAGGAGAATTTTATCATGAGGTCGAAGGATTCCTGCGATTAGAGGACAGAAATGTTGAAAGAGAGAAAGGAGAGGGAACGGAAGTTTATGCAGTCAAAGGCGGAAATCCTCCCGAAAGAGATTCAGGCAAGGATAAAGGAAAACGAAAAGCCGAGGATAGCGATAATGGACCAAAGCGATCATGAAAAGAACTAAGATTTGCTTCCTATTCAGAGCTGAGTGAAACCTTGGAACGGATCTACCAGGACACCAGGGGGCAGATTCCTTATCGGAAACCAATGAGAAGGGACCCGACCAGCAATGAGAGGAAATCAGACAAGTATTGCCTATTCCATGAGCTAAGCGGCCATAGTACCAATGATTGCAGGCACTTGAGGGATGAAATAGAGGGACATATCCGGAATGGCCTGCTATCGCAATATGTAAGGAGGCGAGCCACAACAGTGGAGCAAGAACAACCACCACCTGCACCAACTGGGAATGGCTCAGGATCGAGGCATCAGCTTGTTATCAACTGATTTAAATAATGATGAATAAGTAGCAAACTCCAAACCAACACGATTAAGTCATTTACACATGTACAGGATCGCGAACGATCCTCAGGCATGCTCTGATACGACTGCCAATCGCATCAGTGTAGGTGTTTGCAATTTGACGTCTTTGTTTTACTTTTGTTTTCTATTTTGCACGTTTGAACTTGATTTTGTCGAACATTTCTATTGAAATACTTATTTTGAATGAAAATCCGCTCTTTGTGATTCCATAACGGCTAAGCTACTTACACATGTACGGGATCGTGAACGATCCTCAGGTATGCTCTGAGATGTCGATAAACAGCCATAACAAGCAACTTAGAAACTCACTCGAACGTGAAATCTGACGTTAATGATACCAAGCCCCCCCTGGGCACACATAATTCGCCGCGAACGGCACCCGCCCGCGAATGGTCACAACAAGCCGCAAACGACATGCGACCGCAAACGGTCACAATTCGCCTCGAACGACACCTGATCATGAACGTTCACAAATCGCCTCGAACGGCACCCCGACCGCAAACGGTCACCATTCTCCATGAACGGCATCCGCCCACGAACGTTCACATACTACCCCAAATGACATGCAATCCCGAACAATTGTCATTCGCGGTCAAATAAGACTATCAATTTCTTTGCAGGTCATCAACAGGATATGAACATCCATATTATGGCATTACAAAACACACCTTCCAATCGCAAGGAATGTTTTGGGGGGCAAGTGTTATCCCGCCTTTTAGCAAGGCCGTAATACCAAAAGATTAACTGGAAACCAAAGACAGTTTCCTTCAATTGCCAATTACATACAGATTAGCTATGGATGTCGGTAAATTTTGTCCAAGTCCAGATCAAGTTACAATTGGTATGACACGACGAGCAAAGCCATAAAAGACAGCATTCCAAATTTCAAGTCAATCCGAGTTAGTATGCTCGTGTTATGATCGATACAAGTCAAAGAAATCATCTCATTCGAATCCATCCCCGAGGCCATGTTCGTATCCATCAGGGGAATACGCTGTGTTCGTACCAATCTATTTGAATCCATCATCAATCAACTCTATTTCGTATCGATCGACCAGTTCCATCTTCGCATCCATCGAGCAACCAGATGAACTCCTTCGTCGTATCGATCTGTCTCGAATCCATCGACTACATATAGTTTCGAGTCGATCGGCTACAGGTGAGTTCGCTTCGCATCGATCCGAGTCCACCTATTTCGTATCCTTCCTTTTCGTACCGTTTCGCATCGGTCAGCCTACCTCTGATTTGTATCCATCGGCAAGTAGCATGGGAGCCTGTTTCACATCGATCAATCTTAAACACACTTCGTATCGATCAGCCATCGATCGATACGAAATACACACCTCCCATCGATGCAAAGTAGAGCATACACAATCGATACGAATGGAGCGAAACCAATCGATACGAACAAAGCACGACGATCGATACGAACTGAAGAACTTTCATCGATACGAACTGTGCATCCTTCATCGATGCGAACGAGGAAGCATCTTTGGTACGAACTAGGCAAGATCTTTGGAAACAACTCGGTCAACTTGGCATAAAGGGTGGATCGATTCAAAGAGTGCGCACCACGTCATCACTTGAGCACGTGCATTGATTGATTCGAATAAGATTGATTCGAACTCATCGATTCGAACCAAGCAGCCCACCGAAGAACACCAACTCCTATCGATCATATCTCGCAATCCACAAGTCCAAATGCTATGAAATTTTCAGAGGAACGTACAACCTAAAGAACGTTCCTACCAAATTTCGACTTGATTGGATCTAATCTTGATCGATACAAAATTCGTTCGTATCGATCATGGATCGAGTCGAAATCATGTGGGATCGATCGCGTGGGCCTACTCACGTGCTAGAAGAAATCTTCCGAGATCTGAGCGAAATATTTGCCTCCTACGCCTATAAATAGAGCCCCAGGGCCTACAGAAGAATGATCTTTTTGCTCCTTGTCATCCAGACTCTACCGAATCCAACTTTGCACTCCATTGCTGTTGTTGTACTCGAATTTCAACACTTTAATTCGTTGTAACCCATTGAAATCAGTTGTAACCTGCAAGTGAATATAAATAAAGTCATCAAACTTCAAAGTGGACGTAGGCCGGATCGCTGAACCATTATAAATTCTGTGTTCTTTACTCCTTTCCTTTTAATTTTCTGAGTGATCTTCATTTTAAATTTTCTACATACTTGTTATCTGTGATCTGTGATTGTGAATTAGTGCTTTCATTGACAATTGGGTGTTTGTGACCAATTTTGGCGCAAACATTTAGGATGTTTAAAAATTACGGTATATTTAAACGGACTGATAAGTGTAATTGGAGCTAACAATAGAAACCATGATCTAGGCAACACTATTTATTCAGTCACAAACAATGATTTCTTGGGATGGATATTGGCATGATTTTTAGACAACTATCAACAACTTGAATATCCCATCTCAACCACGAATCACAAATGCAATACAAAAGTTTAAACCCACACAGTAAAGAAGAAAGACTGATAAGTGTAGAGCTCAAATGCTAGTGTAAAGACACACACACACACACACACATATATATATATAATCAGACAGCTATTCTTCTAAGACACTTTATGACAATTTATATAAAATAATCAAATACCACAAAAAAGAAAACGGCTTGTGACTTCATCATCAATTCAAGTCTGAAACATACCATTGATTTAACACTTTCTAACAAAATAAACTCGTCGGATAGATTATTTGTAAGAAGAAGAAAAATGTAACATTAATTCTTAAGGTTACAAAAACAAGCTTTTCATATCCAATACAAACAAAATCAGAAGTGCAAATTCATCAAGTGCTATAAAAGATTGAAGTATTCTCATCACCGATATGCCTACAACACATGGGTCTCATTGCCAGCAACTAAGGCAGCGAGGCGTCGAGATAATCAAACATGGCCTCTGGGAGAAGATTGCAAAAAGAAATCAAGTATAACATTACATACGAGGTTTGGATCTTCATGAAGCAGACAGTTGTTGGGTTTCCTCATCTTCATAACGTTGATTTCATGGATAATGACAAATCGGAACACCAAGATTATCTCAAACGACTTGAGGAAGGAAAATTTAAACTATGGAAACACGTTCATCTCTAGACATTCACATCGATGCAAGCAACTCACCGTTTAATTACAAAAAAGTGATATTTGCTATCACTTGAAAATCAAATAGCATCAGAATCTACGAGGTTTCAGCATTTAAGATCTTAGAAGCAGCAATTTATGTCTAACATGAAGCAGTATTTCAAGGCAAAGTTGGAGTTCCTTATACTATTAAGTGTTAACATGACATCATTGCACAGCATCTTAGGCAAGTCAACAAGTGAACAAACAACCCCTCATATCACCTTTGTTTCATTACGATAGCCAAATTTATTCTCCTTGCGTTATCACGACAATAATCGGGTAGTACACAGAGTTATTACCATAACCATCACAAGTGTGAGAAATGCGGATTAAGGATCTTAAGGCTAGAATTAACACTAGAGGGGGGTGAATAGTGATTAAGGAAATTTGTTAATCTTTTTGAGTTTATCTAACTTTATTAACAATGTATACACTAATTAGACACAGATATGAACACAGAATCAAACACAGATGCAAATATAAAGTAAAAGCAGTAAAGGAAAGAACACACCGGATTTTATACTAGTTCGGAGTTACCCTACATCCAGTCCCGTACAACTAAGTACGAATTTCCTTTCAAAAGCAATTCAACAATTACAACCCTCGATTTCAAGGCTACGAGGTACACCCTCCAGAATACCAATCCTCTGGGTAGAGATACTTGATTTCCCGGGCAACAAGTTCACCCAATTGATTTCCAAGGCTACAATCACACCTTTTCTCGCTTGATTGATTTCAAAGGCTACAATCACACCTTTTCTTGCTAATATATTACAATGAAGTCTATAACTCTGAATAGCACTGAGAACCTTGTAGAGATAGTGATGTTGAATAAAACTAGAAGTAATCGAGTATGATTCTATGTTGATTTCGGTAGAGTAATGGTATGATTTTGTAATAAGAAATGTGGAAGATGAAGAGGAGTAAAAATCAGAAAAATATGATTGAAAATTCATTGAAACTGACCCCTATTTATAGAAAACCAACAGCCATGACCATTTATGAAGGGTTATGGCGAATCGACACTTCTTTTGAAATTTGAATTTGAACTTCAACTGTCACTATGTCGACATACTACCTAGGGGCATGTCGACATCCCTCAGCCAAAAATGATAATTTGAATTTCTATCAAAACAATATTTATCTTATATAAAAACTGTTTAAAACTTTATAAATATACTTGAATATAGTTGAAATTCATAAAATATAAAGAACAATAAATACATAATTTAACTACATTTTTATATTTAAATCTAAGTATAAATATTTAAAAGTTAAATATATTATTTGAAAAGACATTTAAAAACAGGAGTATTTTGACCTTGAAATTAAAGATGTTTTGAGGCTAAAATTATTTAAAATCAGGATAGAGAGTTTTGAATCTTTTAAAAGGGAAGTTTTGAAATCATTTTGAAAACAAGATAATTTTGTAAAATCTTTTGAATTAAAATTAGTGGATACAAAACAATGTCCCATTAGATTTTCGTAGGTTCCATCCTACTTATGGTTCCATCCCTTTAACGGGTTCGAAGTGGATTCCGTTCCATGAATAAATTGGATATTAAGATGCCAGTGCTTTTCTACGAGTTTTAACAAATATTCCTAATAAAACAGACTTAACATTGAACTCTTGATAATCTTGATACTCATGAGTCTTCTATCTCTGTATCTTGAATCTCTATACTGTACAGTCTTCATTCTTGATACCTGCATGGTTAGATCCTGCAAATACAAATATATCTAAACTTGTAATGTTAGTATTTATATTTTATAATCTATTCTAAGGTTGTTGTCATCAAAACCATCATCTCAAGGACTAACAATCTCCCCCTTTTTGATGATGACAACCTTTGTTTATAAAATATTCCTTCTATCCTAATAACTCCCCTTAACACTAACAACTCCCCCTTAATCTATGCCTAACTACCCTACATCAACAAAAAATTTACTCCCCCTTACTCTTGGACTTTATTACCTGCATTGATAAACTATTCAATGGAATATATAATATATAGATTAAGAAATAATGATACTTATGAGCATAATAACTTAACTAAAGACTATATTCATTTTAATGTATATATATACATGTTTCACACAGCAAACTTCAAACCAAATGAAATCACACACAAAGTATAAATCGACACCAAAACAAATCAAACAAATTAATTCAAACAAATCAATCAAAGGAAGAAAATTAAACGTTACGAGGAACATCAACCCATCCTTCTTCTCCAAAGACAGGGTCTTGTTTGATGGCATCCCAATTTTCATTATTAACAAATAGAGAAACGGGAGGATGTACTTCGTTATCATCCTTGTGCAGGGAGGTGATCATCCATCGAATTGCATCGAAGTGTCTCTCTTGTTCCTTGATCATCTGCATTTGACTTAATTCTAAGTGACGCTGATTACGGAGGATGATAGAGAGAATATTCTTGAATGAATTAAGTGTTTCTTCAAGATTTTCAGATAGATTATGAATAGGATTGGCCATAATTAAATTAGAGAAAGAAATGAAGGATATAGATAATGAGAAATAAAATTCAATGAAGATTTCTGGAAGACAAAGGTATATATAGGTGTAGAAATTCATTTGAAATGAATAGACATTTGGTAGTTATTCAAATTTCAAATTCAAAATCAATAGTCACTTCTGGCCAGTACATGTCGACATGGTCAAGGGAGGTATGTCGACATACTTCAGTGAAAATTGATGATAATTTTATTTTGTGAATAATGATGTATATATATTTATAATATACTAACATTTATTCTAGATATAAAATAAGCTAGATGTCAGGAAAGAAATTCAATTTCATTGCATAATTGGATAATACAATGATTAAACATAAGGAACTACACGAACATTCGAAACAAACTAAGACAAATACAATAAGATACTAAAAGATAAAGCTAGTTAGAAGATGAAGATGATGAAGATAGTCCAAGTTTCTTGATGACTTTTGAAAATAACTTGTTCATCTTCGAAGACATGTTATCCAACTTCTTACTAATGGTTCGTTTTAAAATCCGTTGATTCTCCACAATTATCTTTTGGTTTTTGTGAAGGGTTTTGTTGGATGGATTGGAAGGATATTCAATACTTTCTAAGGATGTGTCACCTTCTTCTTCTTCTATTTCCATTTCATCCCTTTCTTCTTCTTCTTCCTCTTCCATTTCTTCATGAGCCAAACGCTCTTCCTTTTCGATAAGAGTTTCATAAGGTTGAAAAACATATGGGATTTTCATGAGAGAAATATTTGAGATATTAAAAACTTTTCTAGAGACAAATTCTTCACCTTTGAAATCCACTCCAAAATAGTTAAAAATCCGAGTAAGGTAAATTCCATGATATAAAGTGTTTTCTCCCATTTCAAAATTTTTAGGACGAAGTTCATCCAAAATAACTTGCGCCCAATTGATATCATAATTTCCGAAAATAGCGAAAAGTGCTTTGCACACTTTTGAAGTAGGATTGTTAAAATTTCCCGATCTTGGGTCAAAGTATGTTGTAAAAGAAGATTGACAATTCTTGCTTTAGGACGAAAGTTTCGATTCTTAAATTCAAAGTTTTCATCTCCTTCAAAAATATGATGAAATGTCTCATGATCATGTTCATCGATTTGAAAACTAGAAAGATCCATTCCCGTGCTTTTGCAATTAAGAATGGTACCCAAGAGATCACAATTCAAAACAATTTGAGTCCTTTTGACACTACTCCAAATCTCATTCTCATTTCCATTATAAAAAGCATGGTTTAGATTAGCATAAAAGATTTTGACAAGATTAGGATAGCAAACAAAATCATTTTGAGAAGAGTCAATAAGACTTAAAACACCATTGTTTGCAAAAAGAGAATCAATTTCATAAGAAGAAAAATCTTGAAAAATAGCAAATTTTCCTGGATGGACTTTGGCATAATTAGCATAATTAGCATAATTGATGTATGCTTTAATTGCCTCCGGATCATTGAATAATTGCTCTTTGATTTTTCTGGAAATTCTCATGGTTGAAGGGTTGCTTGAAGATATGAAGGGAGAGTTTGAATTTGAAAATGAAAGTGAAAAGATATGATAAAAGATAGTGGATAAATAGACTTTCAAAGGACATATTCTCTGGTCAAAAGGTATCTTTTTAGAGAAATAAATGAAGTGAAAAGGTGGAGGGAAATTCAAACATTTGAATTCAAAATTTGAAATTCAAATTCAGGTAGGCATGTCGACATCGTGGTAGGGGCCATGTCGACATGTGCCTGTGAATTTTCATGATATGATTTTCCTAAGATATCTAATATACATATATATAAATATTATTATTAATGTCTATATTTCTGAAATATTATTTTACTTATAATATATTTCAGAATGTATCAAAAATAATAAAAATAATAATAAAATAATAGTAAAAATAATTTTTTTTTCTTAAAATTCAAAAAGCATATCAATTTAAAATCAATCAATCAAACAATCAAGCAACTAATTCTATGCAAGCAATTTCAACCAATTATATTGTAAACGTGTACCTTTTTCTAAGTCCGTTTCTTTGAACTCGTCGGAGTCGTGAACTGCAGTGCAACACAAATTCGAGTTATCCGTCTTCTGATCATCATCACTTGAGCATGAGTCTGAGTCATATAGAGTAGCAGTAAATGCATGCTTTTGTTTCTTTGCTGGTTCATTGTTCATAGGAGGATTCTGCCTTTCTGGATACGGACAGTTCTTTTTGATATGACCTGGTTCGTCACAATTGATGCATTTGATAAAGTTTGGTACTGTAGTCTGATTACCGGAATTCTTAAAGTTGTTTCTCTTGGAACTATTCAATTTTCTGTACTTCAGAAATTTCCTAAAATTTCTGGTCATAAATGCTATCTCTTCATCATTGTCACTGTTTGAGTCTGATCCATCGGTCAATGCATTGAATGCCATTGATTTCTTTTCAGATGCTTTGCTTTCTCTTCTCCCGATCATTTGAACTTCAAACGACATTAGATTTCCAATCAATTCTTCTATCTTTAAAGTACTGATGTCATTTGGCTCTTCAATTGCATGTGTCTTTTGATCCCATTCTGGAGTGAGAGAATTTAAAAAATTTCTGACTTGATCTTCTTCCGAAAATTCCTTTCCCAAAGATATTAAAGAATGCATAATATCTTGAAATCGACTATACATATCGGAAATAGACTCATTAGTATTCATTTTAAATAACTGAAACTGATTTGTGAGCATGGAAATTTTGGTCTGTTTAACTTTGCTTGTTCCTTCGTGAGTTACTTGCAAAGTTTTCCAGATTTCATATGCAGACTTACAAACTAACACTCTATTAAATTCATTTCTTTCAAGTGAACAAAACAGAATATTCATTGCCTTAGAGTTATTTTGTGCAACATTCTTTTGCTCAGTGGTCCACTATGCAAAATTAGTTGTGGGTTCAGAATATTCAGTTTGTGTGATATTCCAAGTATCTAATCCTACAGATTGTAAATATATTCTCATCCTACATGCCCAATATGCATAGTTACTGCCATTAAAAAGTGGTGGTCTGGCAGTAGACTGACCTTCTACAAATGAACTAGTGTTGGTGGTAATAGCAGTACTAGTGTTAGTAGCCATTTTGAAATTTTTCTAAATTCAGATAATGAAACTTTTGAAAACAAAGCTCTGATACCAAATGTGAGAAATGCGGACTAAGCATCTTAAAGCTAGAATTAATACTAGAGCGGGGGTGAATAGTGATTTAAGAAATTTTTTAATCTTTTTGAGTTTATCTAACTTTATTAACAATGTATACACTAATTAGACACAGATATGAACATAGAACCAAACACAGATGCAACTATAAAGTATAAGCAGTAAAGGAAAGAACACACCGGATTTTATACTGGTTCGGAGTTACCCTACATCCAGTCCCGTACAACTAAGTACGGATTTCCTTTCAAAAGCAATTCAACAATTACAACCCTCGATTTCAAGGCTACGAGGTACACCCTCCAGAATACCAATCCTCTGGGTAGAGATACTTGATTTCCCGGGCAACAAGTTCACCCAATTGATTTCCAAGGCTACAATCACACCTTTTCTCGCTTGATTGATTTCAAAGGCTACAATCACACCTTTTCTCGCTAATATATTACAAAGAAGTCTATAACTCTGAATAGCACTGAGAACCTTGTAGAGATAGTGATGTAGAATCAAACTAGAAGTAATCGAGTATGATTCGATGTTGATTTCTGCAGAGTAATGGTATGATTTTGTAATAAGAAATGTGGAAGATGAAGAGGAGTAAAAATCAGAAAAATATAATTGAAAATTCGTTGAAACTGACGCCTATTAATAGAAAACCAACAGCCATGACCATTCATGAAGAGTTATGGCGAATAGACACTTCTTTTGAAATTTGAATTTGAACTTCAACTGTCACTATGTCGACATACTACCTAGGGGCATGTCGACATCCCTCAGCCAAAAATGATAATTTGAATTTCTATAAAAACAATATTTATCTTATATAAAAACAGTTTAAAACTTTATAAATATACTTGAATATAGTTGAAATTCATAAAATATAAAGAACAATAAATACATAATTTAACTATATTTTTATATTTAAATCTAAGTATAAATATTTAAAAGTTAAATATATTATTTGAAAAGACATTTAAAAACAGGAGTATTTTGACTTTGAAATTAAAGATCTTTTGAGGCTAAAATTATTTAAAATCAGGATAGAGAGTTTTGAATCTTTTAAAAGGAAAGTTTTGAAATCATTTTGATAACAAGATGATTTTGTAAAATCATTTGAATTAAAATTAATGGATACAAAACAATGTCCCACTAGATTTTCGTAGGTTCCATCCTACTTAGGGTTCCATCCCTTTAACGGGCTCGAAGTGGATTCCATTCCACGAATAAATCAGATATTAAGATGCTAGTGCTTTTCTACGAGTTTTAACAAATATTCCTAATAAAACAGACTTAACCTTGAACTCTTGATTATCTTGATACTCATGAGTCTTCTATCTCTGTATCTTGAATCTCTATACTATAGTCTTCATTCTTGATACCTGCATGGTTAGATCCAGCAAATATATATATATATATATATCTAAACTTGTAATGTTAGTATTTATATTTTATAATCTATTCTAAGGTTGTTGTCATCAAAACCATCATCTCAAGGACTAACAACAACTACCTAGCCTCAACTTTCACCTACATCATCACAAGTCATGCCAACAAAATTCGACCTTAAACTATCGTAGAGCAGCCTGGCTTGATCAATTATTGACAGGATCTAAGGCTGTTCCTCCATAAATAATGCTCCATCCAAGCATGAGCCAACTATCCACTTCCAGTTGTAGATAAACAAGCAGCCTTAGCTCTAGATCGACTAATTGCCAATCTCAAATCAATGGCGGCTCCATCCCAATGACACCAATGGACGAAGGTCCAAGCTCAAAATCAAAATCGAATTGGCTGCCCTTGTCTCGGCCACTCTATCTTAACCGGCGGCAACGTTCGATCTCAGATCTAGTCATGGGCTTCAGATCGCACCATGAGGTCCAAGCGACAACTCAATTTCAAAACGAGCTTTTCTTTGGAAATTATTTTTGCGAAGCAATCGTTTATTTTGTGGATGAAGATTTTGGGATAAATCGATTTGTTGTCGAAGAAGAGGAGGAGAGGTCGATCTAATTTTATAGTGAGAAGATTATGAAGGGGTTTAACTCGGTACTAGGAGTGGATGGATTTTATCAATTAAGAGGGAAACGAATTAAGACTCCACTAATTGCCGAGTTAACGCATCCATCGAGGATAGTTCGCTATGGACCAACTTGAACCGGTGGAACTGCGTTCAAATACGCTCCACCTTCCATCTACTCGCTTCTTGGGCTCGAAGAACAACCAGCTTATCGGAAGTGTTATAACATATATCATAAGCTTTGGGGGTGTTACCCCAGAACCACCATCTGGGTCGTTCGAAGGGGATATAATCAATTTAAGGCATAGAAATCGAAAGTAATGGCTACTAAAAGGTATTTAAAAAAAGAATTGGCCAAGTGACGAAAGGGTGACTGTCAAATAACACTTTGGCTAAAGCTATGGAGGAAAGGGGCGGCAACCTAAAGCGATGCCTTCTCTTCCATCCTTGTCTACCTTCCTTTTCCAAATGAGCCTTACCAGGCACTAGGGGCATTACAGATAGCACGACAAAGGAAACACTTCTACGCCATCGAACTATGAATGAAAAACATAGGCTTACTAACCGCCGGATCGACGGGTCATATCAATCCCTCCTAAGAACCGGCATTGTTCTGGTAGCTTTGAGAAGACTTGTCCAAAGGATCGTCGAATGAACAAATCCAACAACCTGGTCTCCGGGTATCGATAAAACTATGTTCTCGCGAACAAAATCCTGAAATTCTTCTTGGAGTCGATGAATTATCACTCCAATGCCATCGAGTCATCGGACATCCGACCAAAATCCTTCTTGGAGTCGATGAATTATCACTCCAAGGTCGTTTGGTCATCGGACATCTGCCCAAAATCTTCTTGTAGTCGATGAATTATCACTCCAAGGTCGCCTGGTCGCCAAACATCCGACCAAAATCCTTTTTGAAGTCGATGAACTATCAGTACAAGGTCGTCTAGTCATCGGACATCCGACCAAAATCCTTCTTGGAGTCGATGAATTATTAATCCAAGGCCGTTTGGTCGTCGGAAATCCAACCAAAATCCTTCTTAGAGTTGATGAATTATCACTCCAAGGCAGTCTGGTCATCAAACATTCGACTAAAATACTTCTTGGAGTCAATTATTATCACTCCAAGTTCATCTGGTCGCCGGACATCCGACCAAAATCCTTCTTGGAGTCGGTGAATTATCACTCCATGGCCATCTGGTCGGCGGACATCTGACCAAAATCCTTCTTGTAGTCGATGAATTATCACTCCAAGGTCGTTTAGTCACTGGACATCCGACCATAAAAAAACCTTCACGAACTAAAGCGTTCTGAAGGACCTTCATGAACTAAAGTGTCGTGAAGGCAAACTGGTAGATCAGCGGTCATCTGATCCAAAAAACCCTTTACGAACTGAATCACCATGAAGATCCTTATGAACTAAAGTGTCATGAAGGCGAACCGGTGTCTTAGCGGTTATCTAATCCAAAACTCCCCAAAGTCAGTGAAATCACGCTCCTGGGCTATGAATCGACAATCACATCAGTCACTCCATAGAATCAATGGAATCACTTCTAACGACCAAAGAAGCAAATATTATTGAATTCCATAGCCTCAAAGTCACTTAAAGAAACTAAACCAAAACTGCACTGACCTTGTGATCAATTAGAGGTCGATTTGAATCAAGCTAAGATTCGACATCCGGAAGAACCAAGTATCTCGGATCACTAATACATAAGTCCTGGAAGATAGAGGCTTTCCTAGGCTTAATCATCTTGAAGTCACAGCCGCACCAACTGGACCAAGGGAAACCAGAAAAGTTATGAAAAAACCCCGGATACAATTCAAGTGCATGAATAGCCCTACTGTTTGCACAAAAAATGGGCAAACACCTCCAAGTCGTATGTTTTAGTTGATTTTATGTTGTCTTTAGTGATTTGGGTTATCTGTGCAAATATGTAAAAAGTAAGGGCTAAACTGTAAAATACACACAGATTTATAGTGGTTCGGCCAGAACGTGCCTACGTCCACTTTATAAGTTATTTTTCCTTTGTGTTCAAATTACAAGTACAAAGCTTTGATACAAGTATCTGAAAATTGTTTGAAAGTTCTCTCCGTGCTTGAGCTCTCAAACTTGTCCCCAGTTGTTGTACCCCTGCCCCTTTATTTATAGAGTGAGGCTGGGGGCAGGGGTTTTGGAGGTATATAGCTGCTGGTGGGCCTGGGCTAATGCAATCTGGCCTGGCAACTTTGGTTCGGCAATGCCTTGGTTCGGTAGTAGATGGTTGGAGACGAGGTTTTGGTCCGGTAGTACTTTGGTTTGGTAGCAGGTGGATGGAGTTGGTTCGGCAGTGCTTGGACTGGTAGTGGATGGAGGGTGGCTGGTTCGGTAACACTCTGGTTCGGTAGCAGGTGGATGGAGTTGGTTCGGCAGTGCTTGGAAGTGGAGTTTGGACTGGCCGTGCTTGGAGGAAAGATGGTTCGGCAGTGCTCTCCTTCTCCTTGGTTCGGTGGTGGTGGAAACGCACCCAACATTTGCCCCCCAAAGTGGGGCATATGCTAGCATAATGTCGCGCTTTGTTCTAGCTCGGACATCCTCATTCGTACCTATGCGCCGAACCATTTGATCTGGTCATCCACGTTTGCTTATAAATATGGACCCTGTGTCTCCGTTATCCCTTACCTGCCGAATCAATTGTAGTGTCGAATCATCTGTAGTGTCGAATCAACTGTAGTGCCGAATCAACAGTAGTGTCGAATCAAAGTTGACTGCCGAACCAGGTGAGTTTTGCTTTTGCCGAATGAACTTTATATTCTTGAATTTTTATGTTTTGAATTACGAGTGAAATTCCAAACTACATATACTCGCATGTTTGTACCTTCCATTTCAACGATGTACTTTCTTGAGTTGCAGATAAATGTCTCATAAAGTGGAAACTCGATCTGAAAAGAGGAGATCTATGGATAGGAGAGAGTCTCCTGTTGTGCCCCCAGCCCAGCCAGGACCGGGGCGACAGGGACCCACCCCGAGATCGCTAGTGGACGGGTACGGTCCTCAAGAGCTTCTGAACTCACCTCCTGATTACTTCCCTAGCTCCCTTAAAGACGAGCAGCTTGATGTCATTTCTCGCTCTTTCGGGATTGACAGAGCGCGTATGCTGTTGCCCGGGGAAGGAGTGATGCCATATAATCCTCCCAAAGGATATTTTGCCTACAGCAGATACCATTGCATGTGTGGTGCCATCCCGCCTCTCAATGCCTGGGTAGTCAGCTTTCTCACATATCTAAAGGTATCTCCATTCCAGCTCCAGCCCAACTCCTATTCCATTCTGGTGAGTCTCTTCGTCATCTTCCAGAGGAGATATGGGCGTCCTCCTTCCAATCGGGAGATCCGGTATTTGTACAACTTGAGAGGCTATAAGAAGGGGTCTCCATACATCAGCTTGGAATCGGCTGTATCCTTTAAGCCGGTCCTGGATCTATACTCCAAGTACAGCATGTTCAAGAAGGAATGGTTTTTTGTCAGGGATGATTCTGTTTCCATTCGGCGCTTCACCTCTGGATATAAGTCAAAACTTTATTTTTAATTCCCGTTCTGGTTGCAATGCTCCTTCTTATGTGTTTTTATTTTTTGCTAGCGACAAGTGGTTTTGCGGTCGTGGAGAATGATCGCTTGGTTCAGACGGCAACAGAAATAGAAGCCATTACTGGAAGAGATAGGTCGGCTGCTTACCTGATCAGGAACGCTACACTTTTGGAGCACAACTTGATCCTTCCACAGCAGTCCGTGGTCAAGCAGAGGGACACGGCCCAAGAGAAGGCTGCCCAAGCTAAATAAGGGGCCGAGTCGAAGAGCAGCAAAAGGAGGCCCTTTCCGAAACATCCGGTTGCCGGGGGGAAGAAGCTCAAAAAGTCTGTCTGTCCCTCTCCCAGCACATGTCCAGATATCCCGGAGGAGGGAGATGTGGAGGAGGAGCAAGGCGGAGATGGAGGAGAAGGCACTGGAGGTGGCGACGGTGTCGGGGCTTTGTCTTCTGGGCAAGTAGGTGAGATGCAAGAGTGGACGGATGATGCTTTCCGCCAAGCCTTCGAAGGTTTGGAGGAAACGGAGAAGTCCAAGAAAGCTGATAAGGTTGGGACCGGTGTCGATTTATCTTCCGGGAGTGCTTCTACTGAGGCAACTTCTGCGGTTCAAGGTGAACTTCTCTTTGCTCTTTTTAATTCTTGAATGATGGCTCAATATATGTTGGTGACACTTGGTTTTTATTCCAGGAGCGGGCAAAACGGCCAAGACCTCATATCTTCGGCACAGGCTTGAACAATACAAACTCCTCAAAGCTTCCGCCAAGCCGAAGCCTCCTACTAACCGTCCTGGAGACGTAGTCGGTTATCGCCCTCTTCTTGGAGTTATTGAAGAAGATATACAAAAGAAGAAGACTACATCTGAATCTCTTCCTGGCCCTCCGGCCCCACTCCAGCCTATTCATGATATTGAGGAGGAGGACACCGAGTTTATACCTTCCCCCCATCCGTCCGAGAATCCAACCGTCATCCCAATAGATCATTCTGGCTTAGCTCGCAATCCGTTTGCGGGTCATCCAGACCTGGACCCGGCATCTCATGACATTTCCTTCGATGAGGTTACTGGTGAGCATCTCCTTCGTCGTAATCCTATGGTACGGGTGCTTGACGAAGCTAAGTCCCTGGACCTTGATCTGCTTACTACCCGGGTCGTAACTCTGGGGGATGAGGCTAAGGCAAATATTGACCGGGTTGCTGAGGAGACCAGGAAATTGATGGGGCACCATGCTCGATTGGTCAAGGCTGGGGAAGAGATTGGAAGTGCCAACATTCGGCTACGATTGATGGTTTCCAATCAGGCTAAACAACTCGCCGACCAAGCCATCCAAATCTCCCAGCACGAGGCCGCGTCCAGACAATTGAGAAAGACTATTGAAGAGGCCAGTAGGGTGGAGTTGCGGAGGATGGAGGCCGTTTGTAAGGAGCGGGTTGACATGGCCATTGCCACGGTGGATGAGGTTCGGCAAGCGGACCTCGAGTGGGTAGAGGAACTATCGGGGAGACTTGAGGCCGTGGAGCTTGCTCAGGCCAAGTCGAAGGAGGAGATGGAGACGATGAGGACGTCCCTTCAGGCTGACCGTTTACGGTATCGATCGGAGAGGGATGCTGTTGTTGCCAAGTTGCGGGCTTCTGAGGTCCGAATGAGGGAGTTCGAAGAGAACGAGGGGATGATGGATGGGATGCTCCAGGATATGTACTTCCGTACTTGGAGGCAGGGTAACTTGTCCTGGATGGATGATTATCCCCGGGTTATGGCTAGGATTTATCTCAGGGCTCTAGAGGGGGCCAAGGCTGAGGCGGATAAGGAGGGTGGTGTGGCCTTCAGGATGGATGTGGTTACCGCCCAGTTCACCAAGGAGGAGAAGGTGGCAGTGAAGGAGGGCATGCGGTTGCTTGCCGCTGAGGAGGCAGGTGTGCAAGTAGAGGATGATGATCAAGATGATCAAGGAGCAGATGTTGGTAAGTCTTCCTTTCTAGTCTTTCCATTAACTTGGTTGCTTATCATTAATGAATTCTTTCTTTGACCGGACAGGTGGACAACAGGACAAGGATAAAACTCCGAAGCAGCCGGCTCCTTGATTGGACCTGGATATCTTTTTGTAGACTTGACATTGTCGTATATGTTAGTCTCAAAACAATAACGTAACTCTTAGGTTGTAATTATGCTACTTGTAATAATCAACATTATTCTTGACGTGTAATTTTTAACTTAAGCTGATTCTGTCGTTTTCGAATATTTTTGCTACTTTGACATGTTGTATGAGAAATATAGCTATGCATATTCTTGTAATTAAATTGTGTTTGACGTCAAGTTCTTGTTTAAAACATAATTTCATGACGTGCAATGTTAGCGTAAGGTGTGAATTGATTATAGTCACGTGTTTACATATGAAAGAAGGAAATACCGCCCTTTATATTTTGCTTGTAGATAGCAGCTTTGAATGTCTTGTGTGACCGAGTATGGAATGCGGTCCAGTATCTTACTGTGAGTATCCGCGTGTTCTGTGTCATGTACTTCAGGGATTGTTACAGAGGATAGGAGAAAAGTTTCTTAAATAAAATTAAAATATGTGAAAAAGTAAAACTTCCAATCACGGAAGGCCTTCGATGTGCTTAAGTTCATGGAAAACGGGCTTTGTAGTCACTTTCCCTAGCTGTGGGTCTTGGAGACATTTGTCACCCATCTTACACCTCCGCGGGGAGTTAATTCTTTTTTACCACAGCTGCACTTAAGACACATCGGAGCCGAGATCGCGCACAGTAACTACCCGGGCCATTATGGCCCGTATTCGTGAGTATTATTCGATTTACTGTGGCCGGCTAGCGTGGGTGCCGATCGTCAACCGTGAACTGCCCCTGACTGGCCACACCTTATGTTGGGGCTTATAGTCGGTTCACAGTTGTCGGCGAGTCGAACGCCGTAATGAGCTGCCTCGGCTATAATCGGCCTTCTCGGTGGCTTATAATCGGCTCATTACAGTTGGCTTTAAGGGCCGTCGCGAGCAATGAGTTAACCCGCAGCAGAGGGATGCTGGAGCGAAAGTGTCTCATTGGCGAGGGCATAGGTTCGCATAGTACCTGTTAGGTCTTGTCCAGATGAAGTTGCGCTGTGGAGTGCCTCGAATGGAAATGCTACATACACAGGATTTTGTCCAACAGAAAAGGATAAAGTTAACAAGCAGCCAAGATATAAAGGAACAAGTTAAAAAAGAGACAAGGTTTTTTAAAGTGGTTCGGCACGAAAATGCCTACGTCCACTGATTCTCTTTGTTAATTCACTTCATATGGGCAATACAACTTAAGAAAAGTATCGACGGAGGTGTTGGATGTTCCATGCCCTCTGGAACACCTCTCTGTCCATTGTTGACAAAATATAAGCTCCGTTGTGGAGATCTTTATAAATTACATATGGTCCATCCTAGATTGGATCTAGTGCTCCGGGGCGAGGGAAGATTCGCTTGAGGACAAGATCCCCTTCTTGTAAGGTGCGATGCTTGACCTTGGAGTTGTATTGTGCTGCCACTTTTTGCTTGTGGGCTGCTGCTTTGAGGGCTGCATCATTTCTTCTCTCCTCAATTAGATCCAAAGACATGTGAAGGAGTTCTTCATTCTCTTCTGGGTTATAGTGGATCCTACGGTGGGAAGGCACGATGGTTTCAACTAGGAGCATAGCCTCCGATCCGTATGCCAAAGAGAAAGGAGTATGCCCTGTTGATGTTCTGAAAGATGTGCGATAGGCCCACAGTGCCGTAGGGAGTTCATCCACCCAAGCGCCCTTTGACTTCTCGAGCTTCTTTTTGATTAGAGTTTTCAAAATTTTATTGACGGCTTTGACTTGTACGTTTGCCTGGGGATAAGCTACGGATGAGAAGCTTTTGAGAATTCCGTGCTCTTGGCACTAATTGGCGAACTCCTCGCTGTCAAACTGAAGTCCATTGTCTGATATAATTTTGAATGGGACTCCGTACCTGCATAGAACATTTTTGATCAAGAAGTTAATAACTTTTGCTGAAGATACTTTATTTAGGGGTTCAGCTTCCACCCATTTGGTGAAATAGTCGACTGCCACTATAGCATATTTGGCCCCGCCTCGGCCCATTGGTAGTTCGCCGATTAAGTCAATTCCCCATACTGCAAAAGGCCAAGGGCTGGTCATTTGAGTAATCTCAGTTGTTGGTAGCCGCGGAATCTTAGCAAACTTCTGGCATCTGTCACATTTTCTGACGAAATTTAAGGCGTCCTTGCTTAAGGTGGGCCAGAAATACCCATATCGGAGTATCTTTTTTGCCAAAGTCTGCCCTCCGGTGTGATCTCCACAGCTTCCTTGATGAATGTTGGATAAGATTTCCTTGGCTTCCCTTCCAGCGACACACCTTAATAAGGGGTTAGAGAAGCCGCGCCGATAGAGGGTGTCCTCTTGTATTATGTAGCGGGAAGCTTTCCTCAAGATTTTTCTGACTTCGTTACGCCCGTTGGGTAGTGTGCCATTTTGTAAGTAGTCTCGGATGGGAGTCATCCAAGTTGCTTCTTCGGTTGCAGCTATCAGATTCACTTGCTCAAAACTTGGGGTCAGTTGCTTTGAGATGGATATTGCTCCGGAAATAGCACCGTCTCTCATGCTAGCTTGCTTCGCCAATTCGTCGGCCTCTTGGTTCTCTTCCCGAGGGATGTGTTTGACTAAGTAGTGGTCCAATCGACTGAGAAGTAACTTGGTCTTCTTTAAATATGCTATGATTCGTTCTTCTCGAGCCTGGAATTCTCCTAGTATTTGATCAACAATAAGTTGAGAATCGCTATGAAGACACAAAGAATTGGCTTCGATTTCCAAGGCAAGTTCTAATCAAGCTACCACTGCTTCATATTCTGCATCGTTGTTGGTGGCAGCAAATTCCAACCTTATAGCATAGTGCAGCTTATTTCCCCTGGGGATGATTATTACCACACCTGCCCCCGAGCCTTGTTCGTTTGATGCACCATCCACAAAGAGGTTCCACTTGATGTCTTCCGCTATTTCCGATTGCTCTTTACCTTCATTGGTAGTGAATTCGGCAATGAAATCGGCCATGGCCTGCCCCTTGATGGCGGTGCGAGGATGGTAGGTAATATTATATTGACTTAGTTCAATGCACCATTTAAGTAGTCGCCCAAAAGTGTCGGGATGATGGAGTACCTGCCTCAGTGGTTGATCAGTTAGGACTCTGATGGAATGAGATTGAAAATAGTGTCGCAGTTTTCGTGATGTGATTAGCAAACAGTACGCTAGTTTCTCAAGTTTAGGATATCTGGCTTCCGCCCCTGTAAACCTCTTGCTTACAAAGTATACTGGCCGCTGCGTGCGTTCGTCTTCTCTAACCAATGCAGCGCTTAGAGCATGAGATGACATAGCAAGGTATAGGTATAGCTCTTCACCCCTGTTCGGAGTTGAGAGTACTAGTGGTCTCTGGAGGTGTTCAATTAAGTTAAGGAAAGCCGTTAAGCATTCCTTAGTCCATTCGAATTTTCCTTTCTCTTTCTTTAGAGCTTCGAAGAAGGGGATGCATTTGTCGGTCGCTTTGGAGATGAATCTGCTCAGCGCGGTCGCCTTCCCATTTAGGCTCTGCATTTCTTTTCAGGTAGAAGGTATCCTGATATCTTTCAGAGCTCGAACCTGTTCAGGGTTTGCTTCAATTCCTCTGGCATGGACGATGAATCCTAGAAACTTTCCTGATGATACTCCGAAGGAGCACTTTAGAGGATTCAGCTTCATTCCATATTGGCGGAGTACTCGAAACATTTCATCCAGGTGGCTTACGTGATTGTCGGCTTGCCTTGACTTTACCAGCATGTCATCTACATAAACTTCCATAGTTTGTCCTATTAGCCCCGCAAACATCTTGTTGACGAGACGCTGATAGGTGGCTCCTGCGTTTTTAAGTCCGAAAGGCATTACCTTGTAGCAGTACAATCCCTGGTCAGTGATGAAACTAGTGTGGTCTTGATCGGGAGCATGCATAGGAATTTGGTTATATCCTGAATATGCGTCCATAAAAGATAAGAGTTCGTGTCCGGCTGTACTGTCTACAAGCTGATCGATTCGGGGAAGTGAGAAGCAATCCTTCGGGCAGGCATCATTTATGTTGGAGAAGTCAATGCATTTTCGCCACTTCCCATTAGCCTTCTTTACCAGTACCGGGTTGGCGATCCACTCTAGGTAGATGGCTTCTCGTATGAAGTCATTGGCAAGTAGGTTCTTTACCTCTTCATCGAGGGCTGCTGATCATTCTGCCCCCATACTTCTCTTTTTCTATTTTACTGGCGCCTTGGTAGGATCAATGTTTAGTACGTGGCATGCTATGTCAGGGGAGATTCCGGTCATGTCAGCATGTGACCATGCAAATACATCCAAGTTGTGGCAGAGAAAGTCAATGAGTTGTTCCTTCAACTCTGCTTTTAGTTGGGACCCGATTTTCAATAGTTTACTCGAGTCGTGTTTGTCTACAGATCCAAATTCCATAGCCTCTGCAGGCTCGGCGGTGGCCTCCTCCTCTTTGTCCATGGGGTCTAATTCATTAAAAAGGTCGCTGGTATACCGAAGAGGAGGGGCTTTCTTTAGTTGCTATGCTTCCAAACTTTTTGTGCAGAGGGCAACCTCTACACTTTTCCCTTTATCCCTCCTGTGGTTGTTGCGAAGTTCAGTTACATAGCAGTCTCGAGCAACTTCATGGTCTCCCTCTACTTCCCCTAATCCATTGTCCGTTGGAAATTTCATCTTTAGGCACCATGGGGCCAGGACAATTTGGAAGTCAGACAAGGCTGGCCTTCTTAAGAAGGCGTTGTAGGCCGAGTGGTTCTCTATTAGCACAAATGTCTGTTTCCGCACAACGGAGCGGGGATGACTTCCAATTTCAACAAAGAGGTTCACTTGCCCGAGGGGCATCTTTGCATCTCCAGTGAAGCCGTGTAGCGGTTTATTGCAGGGAGAAACATCCTTCATTGATAGTTTCATTTTGTCGAACGCATGCTTGAATAGGATGTTTACCGAGCTTCCAATGTCTACTAGAATCCGGAAAACTTCGGTTGGACCGAGCCGGGAAGAGATAACCATGGGATCCATGTGAGGGTATTGTCTTCCCTCTAGGTCACGCCTACTGAATGTGATGTCATCACTCTCTTTCCGCTTCGGGTGGCGTTCTTCTATAACAGAATTAACACGGTCTTCATCGTTTCTAAGCGACTTTCCATATCTTTCCATCCCTGCCCAGCTTCTGTCGGCGATGTGCGGTCCTCTCGAGATGGTATGGACCACTATCTTCTCTTGACTGGAGCCGCTAGTGTTGCGGTTTCCTTTGCCTATCTCGGGTGAGGGCAGCCTTGGGTTCTCATTGGCAGGAGCTGGAGTCCTGTCCTGACCTTTTACATAGCGTTCCAGTTTCATCCTTCTGATGTGTTCTTCAATCAAGTCCCGGAGATGATGGTATTCATTGGTATCATGCCCATGAGATTCGTGGAAGCGGCAGAACTTTCCAGACTTCTGTGCGTTATCTGATTCCCTCTTGTACGGTGGGCGTTTGTATCTAACTTCGCCTTGGGTGGCAAGGAAGATGTTTTCGACTGTTTTATTCAAAGGAGTGTAAGTGTCGAATCTTGGTCCTAGCCGATATAGGCGCTTTTCTCCCTTCTTGCCCCCAGCGTTGTCTCTAGAATCATTTCTTCGAACGTCCTTCGCTGCAGCGGGTGTGTTGCCGTGAGCTACCTTATTTTGTTGCCCTGACTGTCCCTCAGTGGCAGCATCTTCAAGCCTCATATATTTCCCAGCTTCATGGAAGAAATCGGGTAAAGTAGCTGGTTTTTCTTTTGTCAACCTTCTAGCAAATTTAGTATCCGGATGCACACCACTATAGAGGGTCATTAGGATAAGCTTTTCATCTACATCTTAGACTGCGGCCGCTGCGGCATTGAATCGGGTTAGGTATTGCTGCAGTTTCTCTCCAGGTTTCTGTTTGATATTGGATAAGGAATAAGCGTCCTTGGGTTGTTCCACATGAATGCGGAACTGACTGATAAACTTTTCTTTCAGCATCTCCCACGAGCTGATGGATCCCCGGGGTAGATGACAGAACCAGGAGGTAGCTAGATCTGCTAAGAATAGTGGGAAGCATTTGCACAGTACTCCCTCTGTTGCTCCACTCATGAGCATATGTTGTGTGTATCTCTGCAAGTGTACAACGGGGTCAGAGGTTCCTTTGTAAGGTTCCATTGTTGGCATTTTCCATTCTCGGGGGGTGATAGCAATTTCGATATCGCGGGCGAAAGGGATGGTTACCCTAGCGCCTATCCCTCGATCTCTTTGATCCCGTTGGACGCACTCTCTGAACAAGCGTGCCATCCTTTCATCAGAATTTGGAGTAGATAGAAATGAGTTCGGTTCTGTTCTGTGGGATTGATTTCGTAGATGACCTGTAGGGATGGTATCGCCTATCGTTCCTAATATTCTCTAGTGGTTGCCTTTGATCTTCTGGTAGCATGCTAGGGTCAGCTACAGTTGGCCCTTGCCTTGATCTTCCCCTACTGGGTTCTGATCTAAGCACTTCCTCGGGTCAAACTTCGGGCTGTACTCTAGCTCGGCCCCGTTCATTGGTGTTTTCGTGGTTAGGCAGTATGACAGGCTCAGCTACAGTTGGCCTCCGTTTGGTACCTCCCATGTTGGGTTCGGTTCCAAGCGTTTCCTCAGGCCTAACTTCGGGCTGAGCTCGGTCTCGGCTCCTACCATAGCTGCTCCTACCGTTAGCTCCTTCGAAGAAGGAAGACCTTTGTTGTCTCTGAGATACTCCAGATTGGGACTCACCCCATGATTCAGTGTTGCGGTTGGACTCTTCAGCATCCCTTAAGCGTGGCATGAGATGATCCACCAAGGCTTCTTGCTGGGATGTGAAGCGGTTAGTTACTTCAGCCACAACCCTGTCTAGATCTGCCCTAGTAATTGCTGCCGGCTGTTCTACGGCAGGGGTGGTCGGATTTATCTGACCTTTGTTTGGTACTGCTACTAGAGGGGGACGATTTACTTGATCCGTGACCATTGGTTCTGGAAGACTGCTGGTCGCGATGTTTTTTCCCTTGTTAACATCTTTCTTCTGTTTGGGAGGCATGTTTTCCAAGCAATGGACGATGCTGTTAGGAAGAAGGTTAAGTGGAAGAAGCTGAAGCTTCGAGCCTCTAGTTCTCAGTGAAAGCACCAAAAATGTTTGCACAAAAAATGGGCAAACACCTCCAAGTCGTATGTTTTAGTTGATTTTATGTTGTTTTTAGTGATTTGGGTTATCTGTGCAAATATGTAAAAAGTAAGGGCTAAACTGTAAAAGACACACAAATTTATAGTGGTTCGGCCAGAATGTGCCTACGTCCACTTTATATGTTATTTTTCCTTTGTGTTCAAATTACAAGTACAAAGCTTTGATACAAGTATCTGAAAATTGTTTGAAAGTTCTCTCCGTGCTCGAGCTCTCAAACTTGTCCCCAGTTGTTGTACCCCTGCCCCTCTATTTATAGAGGGAGGCTGGGGGCAGGGGTTTTGGAGGTATATAGCTGCTGGTGGGCCTGGGCTGATGCAATCTGGCCTGGCAACTTTGGTTCGGCAATGCCTTGGTTCGGTAGTAGATGGTTGGAGATGAGGTTTTGGTCCGGTAGTACTTTGGTTCGGTAGCAGGTGGATGGAGTTGGTTCGGCAGTGCTTGGACCGGTAGTGGATGGAGGCTGGCTGGTTCGGTAACACTCTGGTTCGGTAGCAGGTGGATGGAGTTGGTTCGACAGTGCTTGGAAGTGGAGTTTGGACCGGCCGTGCTTGGAGGAAAGATGGTTCGGTAGTGCTCTCCTTCTCCTTGGTTCGGTGGTGGTGGAAACGCACCCAACACCTACGGTATGGGTGCACCACACACACTTGAATAGCCGGAAGAAAGGTTGAGACTAATCATACCGCAGTTCTGTTACACTCAGTTAAAAATTCGAGCATTTTGACAACTGTCGATAGATTGACCTAGCTAGCGCAACAAATGAAATAGAGGCATAATACTCGCACTCCTTCCCAACTCTTCCATTACCATCTTTAATGAACAGTTCCTCTTCCTTTTAGACTGTGTGCTAGTTGAAGACCCAATCTTTGAAGGCAATTTGAACCAAAAGCTAAGAGTCTTGTCCTGAACTCCCATAGGCTCTTCTTCATTTCCACTTTCACATGATCAGCTATAGATCTCTCCACCATGGCAACCCGATCGGTTTGGTCATGCATACTATCTTGAAACACAGAAGACTCATCTAAGCCATGGTTACCTGATTGAAAAACTGCCTAGCTCTTTGAACCGACAAAGCCGCATTCCAGTGAAGTCAAACCGTCAAATCGATGCGAAAATTCGATCCATGCCTCCCAAAATCTGATGTCGCCCCGGTGTCATCGGGGGCCCAAATTTCAAAAGCCATGCATCTCATAAGCTATGGACTTCCTAAGCCATGCATCTCATAAGACATGCACTTCCTAGGCCATGTATCTCATAAGCTGAGCACTTCCTAGGCCGCATATCTCATAAGTCGTGTAGTTCTTAAGCCGCGCAGCGCTTCTTGAATCAGTGAAACCGCTTCCAAGAAAGTATTTGATAACCCATGCATTTCATTAGCTGCACGTCGCTTCTTAGGCCAATAGCATCACTTTCAACCAAGCGTCAAAACTCTTCCATACGTGCCCACAAGTCGTGCAATACTTCTTAAGTCGTGGAACCACCTTCTCGAAGTGCGAGCTCCTCATGTTGCTCGAAGCCTGGTGACATCGAGGAGGTCTCAACCATTCTAAATCGACGGGTCATATCGATCTTATGTCCTTCTAAGAACCGATGTCACTCCAGCAGCATCGAGAAGGCCTGATGCTTTTGCGTGCATCCCATAAGCCATGCATGGCTTCTTGGGTTAATGGAACCACATTCAAGTAAGCACAATCCCATTGTGCACATCTCGTAGGCCACACATTTGCTACTTTTCACTCAAAGTAGTCAATGTTGCTATAGTGTCATAGATGACTTGTTAAAGTTCTTTAAGTATCTTTATTATCCCGACAACATCGGGAAACTTATTTATTGCAGGATTAACAAGAATCGATCCCTACTACCCAAAAGGACCTACATTGCTCTAGTAGTGCCACAAAGCTCCTAATCCAAAAGATCGGCAAAGAAATCTGATCTTTGACCAGATTCAATATGCAAAATGTCTAAAGTCAAGGCATTCAAGTGACCAGAACCATCGAAGATAGGAGCTATGACGTAAATTTGACTAGGGGCATCCAGATAGCCACGCATAACATCAAGTGTTCGCAATAACCTACCTCGTGGACTGGGGCACACATAACACACTAACACTTGGTCAGGATAAAAAAATCGCTCCAAGGTTTTGTTACGCTGAACAGAGAATTTCGGCAATTGCAACAAAGAAGTATACTACGCTGAACGACTCTGGAATTGGAAGGGAAACTGTTCCAACCTGCTAGACATCGATATTTCATCAACAACATCTAGAGCTCCTGACCATCATATCAACAAGAAAATCAAACTCCTTAAAATTCATCGTCGCTTAGAAATAGGCGATAAAAGGAGGAACTTACCGTCGACTATATATAGACAATGATGGAAGATGTTTTCAGAATCAAGTCATCAACACACCAATTTTCAAAGATAGAAGTAGGTGCTCGATTGAGCTCCCAAACCCTAACTTGCAAGAATCTAGTGTAGCCCGAAGATTGGCAATGCCCGGTGGGAATAACTCGTCTTTCAGCAATCTGACATCGTTAGAAGACAAGCGACGTTAGGAAGGGTAACTCCTGATCGCTATAGATTCACTACAGCCTATACTTTAGCTACGCTTGGTATAATCAACCATGCAGGGACCGATCAGATACCTCGACTCTTGCTTACGGAAAACCAGCTATTTAGCACTTAGGAATAACGAGTTCTGCAAATGGAAGTCAGTTTGCAACAAAAATCGGTCAGAGGAAATTCAACCCTGCACAAACAAGAGTAACCATGGAATTGGTCAAGCAATGACCCTATACAGCCAAAGGGAGAACTTGACAGTTATAAACAAAGCTAAGTAACGGACACGCTTGGGACTCCCATATTGTGACCAGTTAGATCTTGAATTGTTAGGTCATAAGTTTGCATGTAGTTTGTATGTTTTTGATTTCGTAGGCTTAGGGATCATTTTGGGTATGGATAGGTTAGATAAATTTGATGCTAGGATATTTTTCCAAAATAGGAAAATATCGCTAATACACCCCAATAGTCATGACTGAATTATATTCTCGGTGGAAAAGTCAGACTCAAGTGCTTGGGCTTTGCTGAATGCAATGGAAGTAGAAGAAGAGTTGAATCAGGTTATGGTAGCAAGAGATTTTGCAGATGTTTTTGAGCTAGTCACCGGACTACCATCAAAGCGAGCCATTGAGTTTCAGATAGATCTTATGCCAAGAGAAGACCTGTAAGTAGACCATCTAACAGGATGACACCTACCAAGATGAAGGAATTGAAGGTGTAGCTAGTGGATTTAGAAGGAAAGAATTTTATTAGATCAAGCAGTTCGCCTTGGGAAGCGGTTGCGATGTTCGTGAAGAAACCGGATGGGTCATTAAGGATGTGTATTGACTATCGTAAGTTGAACGAGAAGAAGATCAAGAATAGGTATCCTTTGTCGATAATCGATTATTTATTTGATCAATTGAGTGGAGCCAGAGTACTTTTCCAATTGGATTTGGCGACCGGCTTCCATTAGCTAAGAGTGGCAGAGGATAGTATTCCATTGACGGCGTTTCATACTTGGTATGGTTTGTACGAGTGGTTAGTGATGCCATTCGGGTTAACGAATGTGCCAGTTTTCTTCATGGACTTGATGAACTGAGTGGAATAGGTTCGTATTGGTATTCATTGATGACATTTCATCTTAGAGTGGTGCTTGAGACACTAAGGCAACATACTCTGAAAATGAAGTTTTCAAAGTGTCATTTCTAAAAGAAAGAATTTAAGTTTCTTGGTTACGTGGTTTCAGAGAAGGGTTTGTCCATTGATTTGGATAAGATCAAGGCTTTGAACAACTAGAAGAGACCAGAAACGGTGACTGATATCAGAAGTTTTCTTAGGCTTGTTGGCTACTACCGAAGGTTTATTAAGGACTTCTCACGGATAACAACGTCTTTGACTAAGTTAACCAGGAAGGACGTAAAGTTTATTTGGTCTGAAAAATGTGAGGAAGCATTCCTTAAGTTAAAGCACTTGTTGACCAAAGCACCTGTGTTAGTAGTTTCGAACAGGAATAAAGGATTAGTTTTGTATACCGATGCATGTCAAACCGGAATCAAGGGCTATGTTGATGCAAAAAAGTAAAGTTATTGCCTACGCTTCACGACAGCTTAGACGCATGAAGTGAGATATCCTATTTATGATCTAGAGTTGGTAGCGGTGATCTTTGGATTGAAAGTATGGAGACATTATCTCTTAGTAGAGAGATTTGAGTTATACACAGATCATAAGTCCTTAAGGTATTTATTCTCTCGGAAGGAGTTGAATATGAGGTTGTAGAGGTGGCTAGAGTTTTTAGTAGCTTATGATTTTGGTATAGAGTATACACCTGGAAAAGGAAATAAAGCAGTGGATGCTCTTAGCAGAAAACATCAAAATGTGGTGTTGGCTATGTTAACAGAGTGGATGGACCTAGAGGCTTTGACTACTTATAGCATGCAGTTAAGATCGACATCTAGTTTTAGTTAAGGCACTACCATGTTATCCTACTTGGAAGTTCAACCAGTTCTAATCGAAAGGATTCCTTCCAAGTGGAGAGAGGGTCCACTGTTAGCCGAGAAGATTAAAAGTCTTGAGGTTGGATTAGAGATTGATGATCTAAAAGATTTTAGTCTTGACCAGAGGGGATGGTTGAGAAGGAAGGGACGGTTGTTTGTTGATAATGCTGGGGACTTATGGAGAGAAGTCCTTAGGGAATGTCATCGATCCAAATTTACGATTCATCCTAGGGGAAACAAGACGTATCAAGATATGAAAAGGAGTTTCTACCAGGAAGGTATGAAGAAGAATGTCGGCTTGCAGGTAAAGTAGTGTGTGAACTTTCAACAAGTGAAGGCCGAACATCAACAGCCGAGTGGGTTGCTTCAACCTTTGGAGATACTAGTTTGGAAATGGGATTTGATATCCATGAATTTTATAGACGGGTTGCTAAGGTCGAATTAAGAAAATGAAAGTATATGGGTCATAGTGGATATGTTGACTAAGAGTGTCCATTTCATTCCAATTAATTAAACCAGGACAACACCTGTTTTAGCTAAGTTGTTCATGAAGAACATAGTTAGACTACATAGGATTCAAAGTAGTATAGTAAGTGATAAAGATACTTTGTTTACTAGCAAGTTCCGGAAGAGTCTACAGGATGTGTTAGGTACCAAGCTCAAGATGAGTATTTCTTATCACCCTCAAACATATGGGCAGATAAAGAGTGTCAACAAGGTACTCAAGGATTTTTTAAGACTCCTAGATTTTGGTGGATCATGGGAAGATCACCTACATTTAGTTGGTTTTACTATAATAACAGTTATTAGACTAGTATATGAATGGCGCCTTTTGAAGCTTTGTATGGAAGGCTATGCAAGTCGCCAGCATGTTGGTTGGAAATTAAAGACAGATTAGTCTTAGGACCAGATCTGGTAAGAGAAACAATAGAGAAGATTGAGTTGATCTGAGGTAGGATGAAGGAAGCTCGGTCAAAACAAAAGAGTTACACAGATAAGAGGCGTAAGGATCTAGAGTTCTCGGTTGGAAATAGGGGTTTCATTAAGGTATCACCGATGAAGGGTGTGGTGCGATTCGAAAATCAGGGAAACTAGCACCAAGATATGTTGGACCGTTCTTAGTTATAGAGATGATCGAAAATCTCGCATACAGAGTAGAGTTGCCGAGTAGTTTGGTAGGTGTCCATAATGTGTTTCATGTGTCTCATCTTTGTAAGTATGTGCATGATCCAGAGACTACTATTCATCCGAGTGCATTGAAAGACTTAATAGTAGAACATGATCCAACCTTTGTTAGGTAACCAGTTCAGGTTGTAGTAAGAGATGAGAAAAGGTTAAGAAACAAGACGGTCAAGTTGGTGAAACTTCAGTGGAGGGACAACGAGAAGGACTGTACTTGGGAGAGTGAATATAGGATTATAGATACTTATAGTTGTCTGCTTTAAGGGTATGTTCTAAATTTACTTTATATAGATTGTTTCCTAGTCAGGTAGGCTAGTATGGTAGTTAGGAGAGGTTAAGATGATTGCTATGCTTAGTATTTAGTCCTTGCTGAAGTTCAAGGACGAAATTCTTTAAGGAGGGGAGCCTGTAACAACCCTAATTTTAAATAGCATTATTCAGGAGATTTAATTAGATAAATTAAATAGAATAATGTAGAGACTAGAGTGATAAGGGAATTGACATTTGAGATCTAATTAAGGTCGTGCCTTAACTACGATTTATAAGAATGGTTTACAAGTTAAATACTTAAGAGAATAGGGCAAGGGTAATATGGGAATAGCCGAACCCCTTAGCCCCTAAATCTCTTACAACCTTTTCATTCATTACATTATTACAAAAACAAAAACATAAAAAAAAGAAAACAAGGCCGGTCATATCCGTAAGAAGAAGAAGAGCAAAAGCCAATTAGAAGCTAAGATTCAAGCTAGGAAGATTAAAGCAAGAACAGATTTCAAATTCCTTATCCAAACAAGGTGAATAATGATCTAAACCATCTCATATAAGTCATCTTGAATGTTTTAATTCGGGTTTATGGTTTAAAACCGTATGATTGGATGAATGATGATATGCTTTGATTTGTATGCCATGTTATAATTTAAACAAGGATTTTTGTGGTTTAATATAATTCAATTTTAACTTTAAAATCGTGCAAATTGATTTCCATATGCCAGGATGTTTAAATATATTATGTAAAACATTATTTTTGAGATGTGTTTAAATTTTCATAATATTCCAAGTTATGGATAATTTATTATGAAGTTTTAATGAAAAGAAATAGTTAATTCTGGGTTTGAATTATTTAAGGCAATCAAGTATTGTTTTCGGGTCTGAAATTTATATTTGTTAGTAAACATATTAAAAGTGAATAATTTTGATTTGTTGTGATTTTTCCAATGTTTTACTATGGTTATTAAATTATTTAAGTTAGAGGACTTAAATGTTTTAAATATTTCGTTAAGAGGAAGGGCTTATTTGTTAAAATGATTTCATTTGTTAATTGTTGAATTCTGTAGCCTTTTTAGAAAAGAATCTTTACAAAGAATTGACGAACAATCATATTTTGACAAATTAGGCAAGTTAGGTAAAAAGGAATTACCTTGAAAGGCATAAAAATCAGTTTTCTTTCCAATTACAACTTCGCCACTTCCATTTGTTTGCTTCTGTCACCATACTTCCGCTAATCGAAACCAATGCACATGGTATCAAGCAATTGATACGTAGTGTATTGGAGAAAGGCGGAAGGGATTGTATCAAAGGCATGCTTTCGAAGGGGTTGAAGCCGTTTGTATAAGCTTTCAAAACAATCCGAATTGCCTTTGTTTTTTAAGAAGCTTTCGAAAGAGTTGCCGCATTTTGTACTCATTCGATACCTAGCTGCCACATTCATACCTTTTGAACCAGTCAGAGGCCGATTTTCTTTATAGTGTTCGAAAGGGAAGCTTTTGCCCTTCTAAATTTTAAAGCCGCTTCCTCAATGCTTTCGAAAGGGTTGTTTTACCCACTTTTAATAAGAGTTTTGGTGGAATGGTTTTGAAAGGTTGGTTTTGAAGCTATCCTCTTACCCGATTCTTTTATTAAGATTAATACTTTCGAAGGGGTTACTTCCACTTCAGTTCTCTTCGACCCTATAGTTATGCTAAATGTTATACCCAATGATTTTGAAAGGAATACTTTTAAATGATTTCGAAGCTATGTTTTCACAAACCCTTACTTGAACCTAATGCTTTCGAAGGGTATGCTTTAAGTATTTCGAAAGGTATATTTTAAAGTATTCCGAGAGTTATATTTTTCAGTGTTTCGAAAGGAATGGTTCCATGTATTTGAAAGATATGTTGGATGGTTTCGAAACAGAACATCTAAAGTTTTAAGTAATGATACAAAGGATACAATCAATAGCCTTAGTTCTCAAATTTGTGAACCCAATCTCATTTTTAAAGGTAAACCAATGGCAATGTAAAAGAGTTTTGAAATGGCATTCAAAATTTGAAATCTTATAGGAAGTATTCCTTGCCAAGGATAGTGGGTTAAGGGTATTAACCATGTTTTAGTAGAAAATGATTACAAGGAATTAAATCATGGATGTTTATATTGTTATTTTTTGATCAGTTATCATGTATGCTTCTGTAATCATATTCACTCATAATTAACCCATCACTTCATTTTAGGGGCGTTAATGGCAGAATAACCGGCTAGTTTGAGCCAGCAGTGAATATACATTGAATTAACTCCTGTGTGAGTAGAATTGCATCCAGGAGGTTTGATGAACCAGAATATAGGATGCCCAAAGCTGATTAAAGATCATTAGTTTAGATAGGTTCTTACTAAGCCCATAAAAACTATGTTATGGAAATTGTTATTGGCAGGGGCCAATAGGTGCTTAGTGATCCTATGAAAACTATGTCCAGAACAAGTTATTGATAGAGATCAATAGGTTCATAGTCATCCCATGAAAACTATGACATAAGTGATGTTACTGGAGAATCCAATAGGTTCATAGTAAGTCCATGAAAACTATTGTTGGATAATGTTGTTAGTAGATACCAATAGGTTCTTAGTGATTACATGAAAACTATGTAACCAGACAGATAGTGCGTAAGCTTGGAATAGGTTATTAGTCAGCCCATGAAAACTAATAGGTTAATAGTGACCCTAGACTATAACTTGAGACAGATAGTCAAATAAATGGGGATGGGAAATCCAGAGCATATTATATGTATGCATATCATCATGATACATTTTATTATGTTATGTCTTAACCATTATGGATGCAGGTGCATAGTATATGGTTATTATAAATTGGGTTAAGATACTAGTGAGGGGAAACCCCGTTCCGCTAAGCGGCGTGGTCTCACTAGATATCTATATAGAACGAGATGGTAGGTTATTATTCACACCAGACTTTTTGTCTAACTCGAAGTTTATGTTTTCCCCTTAAACTCTCGGGTGCTCAATTGATTTTGAGTTGTTTGAGAGTTAAGTATTTCAAGTTCTTCTTTAGACGAATAAGCTTCCGGAGACATGCAAAAGGCAAGCTAGCTATTAGGTGTTCTTTCTGTTCGATTTCGCTGTGTTATTGGATGCAATGGCAATGTTATTTAGTGTCTATTTAGACTCTGATCAACCAAGGGGGGCATCTTCATATGTCACTCTTGGTGTATTTTGTAATAAATTGTAATTTCTCTTAACGTGGCTTACGTATGGGATTATGTAAGGAATTTGAAATGAAATGAGAAATTTGTTTTAAATTGAGTTTAAAAGTTTTTCATATTCTTGTATTTCTTGTATATCAATGTATCTAACATTACCACATTTGGTCACCGAGAATTAGTAACTATGGATGACTGCAGCATCCATAGTGGTTAGTTTTGGGCCTCCAAATGGGGGAAGTTACAAATACGAAGGATTTAACTTTAGAAATTTACCGTCACTCAAAGCCTGGCAATGAAGAGAAGGGTTAATGGCCTACTTAAGGTCCGACTAGATCAGGTCTCAACTCGCAAAGGGAATGTCGTTGCTCGAAGACTGGAGATGCTAAACTATCAATATATTGGGTTTCAGAAATAGAACCAAGAGCTTGATCGAGATTTCATCTCTACCTTTAGAAATATCGCGTTATTCGAAGATCCACAACATCAAGGAAAAAAAATCCACGGAGCTGAGTCATCTGTACACGAGTTTTCAAAGATAGAAACAACACATGATTAGGATCTCAACACTGGACTTGGAAGAATTTACTTTATCAAAAGATGCCAGAAACGCATCTTTCCAATACATACCGATATAACTATAAAATGTAGAGCTTGGAATCAAGTAGTAAAGTCCCTAGTTCTTGAAGATAGGATATATCGTGTCACTCAAACTGGGGCACTCAAACGTATTACTTCGAAGACCTAGTCTCCCGGAAACATATCGACTTAGTATTCAGAGTAATCAGCCTAACGGACCGGGGCATATACACTAACACTTTGTTGAACGAATTCAACTGAGCATGAACTTGACTGAGCATAGACAAGAATAGTCATAGAACTGGATAGAACAAGCTACCTTATAATTCTAGAAAAAGCAATCCTCGAAACTAAACAATTAAGCTAATAGTCCTCGAAGACAGAAGCGTGTGCAGGTTGAACTCCAAAACCACAAAGGAAGGATATTTGCAACTGAATAACTCATGCATTAGTTTCCAAAGACTGAAGCTTTTCCTGATCGAACTTCAACTACAACTCTAAAAGAGTAACTGTACCTTATAATTCAACCATACTCAATCGTCCCGACACAACAGGAATAAAAGGCGAAACCTAAGCTGCAGAGGATCCAACTCCTAGAGGAATAGAAGTTCCTTCATCGGACTAAAGATGGGATAAACAGAAAGTCATCTTCAACAACAAAGCTTGTTATTCAATATTGTCGGTTATGTTTTACTTTGAATAAAATCCCCGTATGACCAACACTCGGAATCCAAAGGAAGTCGACGTAAGTTGAAGGGCATTAACCAGGGAAAGAGCATATGTTATCTATATAAAGTGGATCCGGTGACCCGAGCACCACGAACGGACCATCGTTTGTACATAGCTTACCCATGTTGTACTTTAAGATTATCTTTCTTGGAACTTACCCGTTATCGATGAGAAATCGATAATGGAACCACTGTCCGAAGCAACGCGGAAAGCTTCTCTTTTTAAGATCACTGAAAGTGCAGAAACAAGAAAAGCAATGTGATGGAATCATCCACTATATCCAATTTTGGAACAAATTGTCATGCTATAATTCAAAACGATGATCAAAACTTAGCCAATTCCACAAAATGTTACGGTTGAAGACGACAATCAAGATTTGGCTCCGGAACGGTGTACACTCGTCATGGAAAAAAATCAACTTCACCACCTACCGAGTACAGTCCAAGATTCTACTATCACCCTTTGAGATTACCACCGTCCCGAAATCATCGTAAGGAGACTCTATACCAAACTAAAGCATTACGTAATCTTCAGGGTGTAGATAGCTTTACAGATATAGATGAGCTGAATTCTAGTTAAAACTAGAATAAACGGCTAATGAACAACCCACCAAGTAAGTGATCAAAAGCAATATAAGTGAAAGAAAATTCTTTCAAAAATTTTTCAGCCCTGGTCAACTCCAACTCATCACGTTAAAACTACTTACTGACCAAAGGCCCTATGTAAATTTCAGGGCAAATATTGCATCCTCAATATTGAGAATTGAAATTAGAATTAAAGTCAAAAATGGATAACCCACCGAAACTGATGTAATGATCCCAAATTCCCTTGACATGTTCTACACGACGTTCGTATGCATTTTGGAAATTATCAAGCCAAGATCACTCCGTAATCACGAACGATAGGGATTCACGCTACGTAGATAGCTTTTCAAGATAGCTGGACACGAACGTCAAAGCTCCTCGAAACAGAAACCTAAAGGTAATCAATACCAAAGCACAAATTGTCTTTAACGAAAGCGTACTCTAGGGCAAAAATGTTAACCAGGTTTTTAGCCCAGTAGAATTCGAAAGGAGTTAGAACATTTAGATTAAGCTAGAATGACTCGAAACTTCACCGAAAGACCTAAAAGAGCATCACAAAAGTCTCCAAGAAGTATGGGCAAAAAATAGCCTAACTTTTCGGATCGGCACCGATCTGATCCAATTGGATCAGTAATGATCCAAATTCGTTAATCATTGCTCTTCCAAATCTCTTACATCACACTCCTATTACTCCACTAAGCTCACCCAACAAGTTTGGTAACATTCCAAGCATTCGAGTTCAAGAAGTGAAGGTTCATCTGATTTAGAATACAGTTTACTCTAACTCACAGGTGAATCATCATCGGAATAAATCAACAAGCTATGATGTTACATGGAGAGAACCCTATTAAAGCAAGGAAGACAACCAAGTAGTTTAAGCATAAAAAATGCTTAACTATTTGGATCGGTACTGATTGGATCCAATTGGATCGGTATCCATCAAAATAGTTTGCTTCAATAACCTCCAAACATTTGGACTTCCTCTGCATGAGGACTACAAGCTTCTGGCAAAGCAGCTTTGGCCCAAGTGCTCTCCAACCCCTATAAATACCATCCCATCTGCAACTTGAAAGGGATCTCTGGACTGACTGCTGCAACTCTGCCATTACTGTTCTTCACTCTTCTTCTCTCACACAATAGTCACAAAGGAGCAACTGAGATCCTCCAGTTGCTTCCAAGTACTTTTGATTTAGATCTAACTTAGGCGATTCAATTATATTGTAATCCAAATCAATCTTGTAACATCAGCCAGTCAATAAAAGATATAAAGTGGACGTAGGCTTCGTTAACAGCTGAACCACTATAAAATTCTTGTGTCTCTTTACTATTTCTGCTCTTTTTTCATTCATTTTCTATATTGTTTGCTCTGAGAAATAGGGCTGGTGCTTTCACACTCAATCCAAGGTGTTGATCCATTTTTTGGTTAACACATGGTGTATCACAACATACAAAATATGTATGCAGAATGACTCTAAATCGCTGCCTCCTATATGAATGCATTCTTTATAAAAATATGATGCAAACAACTTAGATATACTGGTAGTTTTATATGTATGTAAGTTTTCAAATCCTTTTTCACACACTAATTTCCACACTCCTGGGAGTAGGAGTATGGTTCCACCAATTTGGCATGTAATCTGTACCATCCAAAACCTAGCACAAAATTTTTAACATTCAAACAATTTGAAAATCCAATTTCTGAATTTATACTCCTATGTCAGAAAAGGAATTTAAACAAAAAACTTTACAATTCCACCCTTCTTTTTGATACCTATTCCATTGCACCTTAGAACTTTCTCTTCTGCCCCAAAACTTTTCCAACATTTCCGAGTACAATTTGCATAAGAACGTTTAATTTTGGATGTTAAAGCGTAATTATCCTATGCCTTAGTTTTGTTTCACTATCGACAAGGTAAGAAAATAGAAATTCCAAAGCTAAAACAGCAATTTTTCCTTATAATTATCTATGTTTTGTATACAACCACTCTTGTCGTACCGTAAAATTCACATTCACTAACACGTCTAATGACCCTACGTTAGGCATATGGCACTAGAAAATATAAAAATTTCATTTTCCATCAAAAATCATTTTGTCTTTTCAATCAAACTTGCAAAATAGTTTAAAAATCAAATTCCCAAAAGCATTTGAGCATCGTTTATTTTATTATTACCATTTTCTTATTAAAAGCAGTTGAACAAAACTTCCCAAAAATATATGAAGTAAATTTCTCAAAAGCATTTAAACAAAAAATTTCAAAAGTATACGAACACAATTTTTCTTCAAAACATTAGCTGTTTCATCCTTAAAACAATTCAGGCCACGTCTTAACGTAATAGGGACTCAGTCTATGAGTTAATACATACGATTGACCCTAGTATTGTATAGTTAATCTTAGATTTAGGGAACCTATTCTTTTATTTAAAATAACAAAATACCTACACGTATATTTATAAATTTTAGCTTTTAAGGCATAGGGATAGTGAACCGTGATTCCGCAACAACCTTTCCATATCCTCCTCTCGCTAAAATTTATTTTGAAATATAAGCATTTTTAATTTATAGTTGCTAACTTAATTTCCTAGTTTATTTTATAAACTTCCAGTCCTACCTACATTTTTATCGCTATTTAAGTGTTCTTATGAGATCTCCTTATTTCCACTGTTTTCCAATATATTTATATTTATAAATCGGTCTAATCTCATCCATTAAATCAACACGGTGATAAAACAGGAACATATCTCATATCATATTGTATGCTTTTCTACTAACCTAAGGGATACAACTAGCGATTACAACCCAAAGACCCTAAAAGAAAATTTTACTGGAAGCTGCAATTCATCATCAACGGGTGTTAATGATATTGTGGCCCTAATACTCCTTACTAAATTAAGATGGACATTTCTAGTATGCCATTCCACTATCACCAACCTTTCTTGACTCTCCTTCTTGACATCTAATAAATGTGATCCATCCGTTATTTCAATTATTACACCTGACTATGGGATAAATTATGCATTCCCATTCCATAGTGGGTAGGAAATATGAACTATGCACATTTAAAATAACTCTTCAAAAAATTAGCTTGGTGGAATAACTTCCCTACTACCTATCTTGCCTTCTTCGACCTTAGAGTCAACCATCATCCTTTATGTGTGTCTGATACTTGCTACTCTCTTCTCCAACCATGTTATTATCTTCACTAAATCAAAACCTCTTGATAGTATGCTCAAACTTTGGTATTTACTTCCCCTACATCCTTGATCCTTCATGCGAGTACACCATGGGACTTGCAAAATTGTACTTTGGTACCTATCACCACTCCTTCAAGGGTTCTTCTCATGGCTTCCACACATCTCTAATAGAATATTCCTAGTTTCATATCAGCATTCCTTATATTCAACGGGTATTTCTTGTTGCTTCCCTACTAGCATTCATAGCTATTGTATTCATAGCCTAAAACCTTTACCTCATCTTACCTAGGTAGTGATCCCAATCATCTTCATATTAAAATTTTGGTTTGGTTCTCACCATTCCTTATAAAACTAAATTTCACAATCATAAAGTACCTAATCCAAAATCTTTATCTTTAAAAAATATAAACTTAGAAACATTTTTAACAAATTCAAAAATTACTTGGTTCCAAAAAGAAACCATGAAAATTTTCCCATTTCTAACGATTTTACCTTTTTAAGGACATTCCGCAACAAAAATTTACTTCTTTTAATAGTAGGATTTTTAACTCAAAACATTCAAAAACTCAACTATCATACCAAACCATTTTAAAAAAAACATCTTCTATAACTTTAAACAATGAAATGTGGAGTAGACAATGATAACTTTCATTCTATTATTTTCCTATTACTCGTGCTATATCCGTTTCCAATCTTAACGGTGGTTTTCATAGTACAAGAGGGGGACTTCTAAAAGATATGCGTATTCAACATCTATCTAAGCGTCTATCTAAAGTATATATGCAATCACTATATATCCATGGATTTTATTTATTCTTCCTATCCTATTCCTATTATTTTTCTACTACATTATTTCTAACTAGATTGCTAATCTTATATATATATATATATATTCCTTATGCTATTTTATTTAAATTGTCGGGCGTTTTTACCCTTCTATTCTCTATACCCCATTTGAATCAAGTACCATTTCCACTTATCCACCACTTAAAAATAATTTAAATAGAACTTCCAAATTTACAAAATCGGAAAAACCATGGACCCCAACCTATGCTCTATTTTACATTTATTAAAAAAAATGAAATATTCCTTTATAAAAAATCTTTAAATCGAAAAGTTTTTGACTTAACTAATTTTTAACTAAGAATTTCAAAGATGAAAAACCCTCTTTACCAAAACCCTTTAAATCAGAAAATTTTGACTCAGCAAATTTCAAATTATGAATTTCAAAATTTCCTTGCATTTTCAAAATAACAACTTCCCAACAAACCCGCACCTTAATGGCCCGAATTTCGACTAAATCTAAACCTAAGTGCTTTAAGGAATAGGTCATTGGTTTTGGTAACCTGTAATAACACAAGTATATCGTAGTATGATCAATATAAAATCATAGCAGAATTGGAAAATATAATATAACATATGTATTGACTAAGGCTGCTACCTTGTAATATCATTCTTTGGATATTTAATTGCCTTGTCCGCATCAAGCATAAATAAGAAGACTTCACTATATGTAGTTTCCGTCTTACTCCATTATCCAGTCCTTCTATCTAGTCCTATAATTACTACTTTGTTAATAACTAGTATGAATATCATCGTAAATTACATTATTTGTGTATTTTTATTTTAGAATGTTAAGCACGGTTATACGTGTTTATTTGTTTATTTTTAATTCTAACTATTAATTTCTAAATTAGAACATTCCTTTCCTTGTTTTAATTTATCAGAGATGCCTTTTCAAAAAGGATTACCATTATAACTATTTATAAATTAACCAAAAGTGAGATCTTTACTTCGTTTGACATTACAAGGAATTTTTTTTTCTTTTATTAAAATAGACAGTGTAAACTACAAAAAAGAATATCCATATCTTACACATCTCTTTCCCTTTTTGTAATATTCCTTGTTAATTCAAACGAACTGCTTTCATACATATTTAGAATTACATAATTTATGGAAATTACACGGAACTCGCTTCAAATAAATCAAAACATAGAGATTCACAGTACAAGTCAACTAGGGCAACCTAATTTACAACCCAATATACATAAGGAATAAACAAACATTCTAAAATAATAAATATTCAGCACTATATTCAAATTTCCTAATTAGGTTATACAAACTATTTCTACCCCAATTGCCTATTTTATTGAATGTGTAGGCAATAATCTTATACATTTATTTTAAGCCTATGATTCATCAGAGCTTATTTAGGCATAATAATTAAATAAAATCCAAGATATAAATTTCAATGTTATAAATAAATTATATAATTTCCCACTCACCTTTTAAAGCTTTTCAAATCTCCAAATCTGAATTCATTCCTTTACTTGACTCCTTTTCCTTTCTAATCCAAAAGAATATGTATAACAAGACGTATACATACTATTAGAATTACAGATCGGAGAAGAGATTAAGGGTTGAGGAGAATATAGATTTATAATTATAAAAATTACCTTTTACCACAGTATTGATTCGTTCCTTCTCTTCTTCTCTTTTATTTTCTACCCTTCTCTGATTATATACATATATAATTATAACATCCCCTATCTAGAGGCCTAAAGCTAAGCGCTATAGATGCTTCAGTCATATATAGTATTAACTTTCGGCGACTAAATATGGCTACGTTAATGGTATCTATAATATCAGAAGCACTTGAATATGAAACAAATCACAGATTTCAAAACAACACTTTTCTATTACATCTCAAAATAGATGTTCCATATTCAAATTACATAATTCCAAAGGTTTCCCAGGCAATGATAAAATATACTTATTACAAAATACGCCAAAAGCGACATATGAAGATGCCTTCTTGGACGATCAAAGTCGTATAGTCATAATTGACTTAGTACATACACAGTGGAAATAAAGACAAAACAAAGAACTGGAACTCCTAAATAGCTATCTGTTAGCCTCCTGCTCTCCTCCGGTAGCTTTATTCATCATCCTACTAAAACCTGAAAGAACCTCAACCCTCAGCCAACTCAAATCAATTTTGAGCACCCGAGAGTTTAAGGGGGAAACATAAACTTCGAGTCATACATAAATCATGGTCTGAATAATACTATACATCCCGGTTATTAATGTTAAGTGAGACAACGCCACTTAGAGGAACGGGTTTCCTCTCACTAACATTCTTTTAAAACATATCTTTTGCAAATCTTTTCCTGCAACCAAAACTGGTTAAAACTGTAAAGCATCATTATATTATGTAAACATACATATCAGGTAACAAATGGACTATCTGTCCGAACAATATAGTTTGGTTTAGCTTACTATTAACCATTGGCTGACTCGGGCCTACTGGACAATACAACAATATAATCTAACATCTATTAGACACCTCTTCCGGACGATCTGCCCTTAACATTTGTTAAATACTTCTCTTCTGGACGGCCTGTCCCTAACTTAACATCTCTCAGGGTCACCTGATCCTAATGGTTTTGCGAGCTCACCCATAACCTATCTATATACAAACATATATTCCTTTCTGTGTGTAATCATAATTTTAGCCTTACTTGCGACAAAGCCCCACACACTGGAATTTTGGACTAAATTAGCTGGGGCCAATAGCTAATGTATAGGGCGCGACCCAATACCAGTCTCATCTGGTATTCTAATATCTGAGTCAATTATACTTAGGGATACCTTTCCATAATTTTCCCTGAAAACCTTTTCATGTGAAATTGATTTAAAACCATTTAAACCAAACTCAAACAAGAAAAACATTTATACTCTAAGCTTTACTCAAAATCACCTTTCCATGATATATATACACTTTATTCAAATCTTTGTTGATGAAAATCTTTAAAAATTTGTAAGTACCCCTTTCAAAACTATTGAAAGTACCTCTTTCAAAACCATGTAAAACCCTTTCTTTCATTTAGGTCGAAAGGCCAAAACTCCCTTTCGAAACCATTCATTTAAACCTTTCGAACCCATTGAAATTCATTTTTCCTTCGAAAGCTAAAAACCTTAGACATCCCTTATTAAAATCATTAAACATTGTCTTTCGAAACCGTAGGAAAAACTTTCCCTTAAAATTATTGAAAACCATTGGAAAAACCTTTCCATTAGACCTTTTAAAACCATAGGGGAACTACCCCTCCGAAACCTTCTAAAAAAACCTTTCGAAAGCATCAAACTCAAACCTTTCAAAAGCATCAAACTTAAACCTTTCGAAAGCACTTGGGTTCAATTTAAAACATGTGGAAATACACCTTTCGAAACCATTTAAGTCGAAACCATTTGGTTATTCTTTAAAAACCATTATGGGTCATAAACAACAAAGTCGAAAGCTTACCCTTTCGAAAGCTATAACTAAGTTGGGAAGTGATGGTGTTGAAAAACCCCTTCTGAAAGTATTAGAGAAGCGGCAGGGCTTTTATAAAACAAAACAACCACCTTCGAAAGCTCTGTTTCGAAAGGTTGAAGGCAGCAGTAAAGGCTTCGACATAGCCGAAAGCTATTATTTAAAAACAAAGGAGCAACTATTTCGAAACCAACCCTTAAAACCATTGACTTAGTCGAAAGCACTAAGTCGAAAGCTATTACTTAGAAAAAAGGTGCAACCTTAAAACCTTTATTTAAATCAATTGACCTAGTCGGAAGCCAACTAAGTCGAAAGCATCTTAGTCGTAAGCAAACAGGCGCTTTTCTTATTTAAAACATAAAGGCGCTTTGACCCTTTCGAAAACCCTTGGTTTTGACTCTTACCTTCCGCCTTTGTCCAATTCACCGTGTACCGAAATTGATACTATGTGCATTGGTTTGAGGATGAAGGCAGAGGGTCATAGTCGAAGGCTACCTGGGCGAAACAAAAGTGGTGAAACATACTTTTAACATGAATTTCTGATTTTAAACCTTTTTACGTAAACTTTTTAACTAACCTGCCTTGTTTGTCAATCTCTTATTGGTTGCTAATTTTTCTTTTCTAAAAGTACTACCATAATTTTAGAATTAATTTATTTAAATCATTTGCAAAATACCCTTTCTCCTTAATTAAATATATAAAACACTAAAGTTCCATACCATAAATAATTTTATATATTCATCAATACACTTTGGAAAATTCTACAAAAATTCCAGGAAATCCTTTTTTATATGTTTTCCAACATATATAATTTTCAGACCCAAACTAATTATAATTTACCCATAAATTATTTATAACCCAATAAATCATTTTCTTCACTAGAAAATTAATATAAAATCCACATTAATTCAGAAAATTACAAGAATTGAAACCCATCTCTAAAATAACATTTGTGGTCTATACCTAAAATCGCAAGGCATTTGGATGTCATTAGATAGGGTTTTTGCATTAAAACATATCATAAAATCAATATGAACAAGCATAAATCCTCAACATGGTTATATAAACATTTTTCTCTTCAAAATCATGGCTAAATCATGCAAAACCATTTCGGGTTAACCTTAAAACCGAAACTATAAGAAAATTGGGATGTAGTAATCATTCATCTTAGTTTTGTGATTATAGATGTGAGATTTGATCTTGATTATGTTGATTTACTTCCTCCTCTTGAAAATCCTAGCTTTATCTTTCTTGAGACTAAAAATAGTGGCCAACCTTAGGGTATTTTTACACGTAAAAAATGAAATGAATGTGTGTTTGATTTCCTAAGGGTTTAGGGTATAAGTTCAATCTATTTCCCATTTTCCCTCCCTTATTTCCTAACACTTTTATTCATCTTATTTCCTTAGTTCATTATTCATATAGGCATGGCTACACCCTTAATTAAATCAAATCTCAATCTATTAATCATCTTTCATTATTTTATTTAACTTAGCTAGTTAAATATTCTAAATAATGTTACTAAAAATATGCGGTGTTACAATCTCCTCTCCTTAAAGAATTTCATCCTCGAAATTACGATAAGGAACACAATAAAACAATCAAAGATAAAACATACCATCACACAAATCAGGATAAGTGTCTCTAATCCTGTTCTCGGTCTCCCAAGTACAGTCTCTAGCATCGTCACTCCACTGGACTTTCACTAATCTGACTGTCTTGTTTCTCAACTTCTTCTCATCTCTCTCGACTATCCGGATAGGCTTCCTAACTATAGTCATCTCTGGTTCCACTACTAAATCTTCTAACACAGTCGGTGCTATAGTAGTGTATGGATCCCTAACATACTTCCTCAGATGAGATACATGAAAAACATCGTGGACTCCCGCCAAACTACTCGGTAACTCTACTCTATATGAGTTTCCCTTTCCTTTCTAAAATAGGAAATGGTCCAACGAACCTTGGTGCTAACTTCCCCGTCTTCCCGAACCTAATAACACCTTTCGTTGGCGATACTTTGATGAAAACATGATCTCCCACAAAGAACTCTAAATCTTTTAATCTTTTATCTACATAGCTTTTCTGCCTAGACCGAGCTTCCTTCATTCTTGCCCTTATCAGCTCAATCTTTTATGCTGCTTCTTTTACCAAATTAGGACCAAGGACTAATCTGTCTCCAGTCTTTAACCAACATGCAGAGGATTTTCATGGTATACAAAGCCTCAAACGATGCCATCCCTATACTAGTCTGATAACTATTGTTATATGAAAACTCGATTAGATGTAGGTGGTCTTCCCAGATCCCCCAAAGTCTAATACACAAGCTCGCAAAAAAGTTCTCAAAGATCTTGTTAACCCTTTCTGTCTGCCCATCTGTCTGTGGATGGTAAGCGGTACTCATCTTGAACTTGGTTCCTAAAGCTTCCTGTAGACTCTTCCATAATTCACTAGTGAATAAGGAATCTCTTTCACTAATAATGCTACTAGGAATCCCGTGCAGTCTAACCACATTCTTTGTAAATAACTTAACCAATACAAGTGTTGTTCTATTTGTTTTAACCGGAATGAAATGGGCACTCTTGGTCAATCTATCCACTATGACCCATATACTTTCATTCCCTCTATTAGATCTCAACAACCCGTCTATGAAATCCATAGAAATAGAATCCCACTACCAAACTGGAACATCTAATGGCTGAAGTAATCCACTTGGCTTCTGATGTTCGGCTTTTACTTGCTGACAGTTCAATCAGTTTTACGCATAAGCCAACATCCCTCTTCATGCCTTCTGAGAAGAAACTTCTCTTCATATCCTGATACATTTTTGTCCTTCCTGAATGAATAGTGAACTTTGAACGATGGCATTCCTCCAAGACTTCCTTTCTTATATCTCCCACATTCAGAACACATAGTCTACCCTTCTTTCTCAACCATCCATTTTGGTCAAGACTGAAATCTTTCAAGTCATCGCTGTCCGTTCCATCCTTTAACTTTCTGATCCGTTCAGCCAAAACTGGATCCTCCTCTTGTTTAGAAGCAATATTCTCTATTAATACAGGTCGGACTTTTAAACAAGACAACATAGCAGATCCTCCACTAGACCCTGCTTCAGATCTCCACTACAGTTTACAATCTGCCAATGCTTCCAAATCTTTCCATTCATCAATCATTGCCAACACTATATTATGAGGTTTTCGGCTAAGTGCATCTGCTACCTTATTTCCTTTTCCAGGTGTGTACTCTATTCCAAAATCATAAGCAGCTAAAAGTTCCAACCATCTTTATTGTCTCATGTTCAGCTCCTTCTGAGAGAACAAGTACTTCAACGACTTATGATCTGTATAAAGCTCATACCTCTCTCCCAAAAGGTAATGCCTCCACAGCTTTAAGGCAAATATTACTACAGCTAATTCCAAGTCATGCGTTGGATACCTAACCTCATGCGGTCTATGCTGTCGAGATGCATAGGAAATCACTTTACCCCTTTGCATTAGTACAGCTCCCAATCCAGTTCCATACGCATCAGTATAAACAACTAAATCTTGATTCCCCTTTTGGGACCACCAACACAGGTGCATGGGTCAATAAGTGTTTCAAGCTCTGGAATGCTTCCTTATACTTATCGGTCCATACAAATTTTACATCCTTTCGCGTTAGCTTAGTCATCGGTGCAGCTATTCGCGAAAAATCCTTCATAAACCTTCCATAATATCTATCCAAGGAAACTTCTTATCTTAGTTACCGTTTCTGGTCTCTTCCAGTTATTAACGGCTTTGATCTTTTCTGGATCGACTGATAATCTTTTCTCCGAAACTACATGACCAAGAAACTTCACTTACTTTTTCGAAAAATTTCACTTCAAAAATTTCGCCTTTAGTTGATGCTACCTCAACATTTCTAGCACAACCTTAAGATAAACTTCATGCTCCTTCTCATCCTTAGAGTATATCAGAATATCATCTATAAAAACCAGCACGAATCTATCCAAGTGCTCTTGGAAAATTTGGTTCATTAAATCTACAAAGAATGCCGGTGCATTGGTGAGTCTGAATGGCATGACTAACCATTCGTACGACCTGTACCCTGTTCTAAACGCCGTCAAAGGTATACTATCTTCAACCACCCCGAGCTGATGAAATCCTATCGCCAGAACCAACTGAGAAAGTATCTTAGCCCCACTCAACTGGTCGAACAAATCGTCGATTCTTGGCAATGAATATCGATTCTTTATCGTCTTCTCATTCAACTTACAATAATCAATACATAGCCTTAACGATCGTCCGACTTCTTAGCAAATACAGCGGCTACTCCCCAAGGCGAACCGCTTAGTCTAATAAAGCTCTTACCTTCCAAGTCTACCAACTGAGCCTTTAACTCCTTCATCTGTGTTGGAGTCATTCTACTTGACGGCCTACTCACCAGTTCTTTCACTGGCATTAAATCTATCTGAAACTCTATGGCTCGTTTCGGTGGTAGTCCAACTACCAGTTCAAACACATCCGTTAATTCTCTAACTACGAAAACGCGATTCAACTCATCTTCTAACTCCATAACACCCAACAGAGCATTCACCTCACAATTGGGGTTTTCTACAGTATAAACTATCCGATCACTGCAATCCGGGTGTCTAAGTGATATTTTCCTACCCTGGCAAAATATCCTAGCATCATATTCACTTAACCAATCCATACCCAATATAATTCTAAACCCAACAAAGTCAAATACATGCAAACTGCAAATAAAGGTGTAACCTAGCAAGTCAAATTCTATGTGGTCACACTTCATCCTAAGCATAGCCTACCCTCCAATCGGATTTGCAACTCTTAAAGAAGCAACTAAATATGTGGGTTCTAGGTTAAGTTTATCTATCAAACATCGAGATATAAAAGAATGAGATGCACCAGTATTAAACAAAACGCTAACAGACATATCGTGAATCTGAGGCGTACCTCCTAACACAGCCTTCCCCTTCTCCTGCACTGTCGGCTTCAAAGTGGCATGCTCCAATGCAAACACTTAGCCTTTATCTCCCTTAGCTGGCTCTTTGTACTGGTTCTTGTAGTGCCCAACCTGATCACAATTAAAGCATCTAACTCCTTTCTTCTCAACGGCCTTCTTTCCTTTGCCTGTCCGGCACTCATGAGCATAATGGTCTTTCTTATCACACTTGTAGCAGACCACCTCAGACTTTCCTTTCTTGGCTGCCCCTCCTTTCTGAGCATTCTTTTTGTGGAAAACTTTCTCCTTTGGCCCTGCCCAACCTGGACCTCTTTCTCTTTCTTCTTCTCCAAAAACTCTAACATTTCCTCATGCCTCAGTGCCATTTCTACCACTACATCACATAGATCTCTGATGTGCGGTAAAGTAGCCCTAACCAGCATTGGCTTTAAACCTCTAATAAAATTTTCATTCCTTTTCAATATTGTGTCAACAGTGGCATACTGTTTGTACCAAAAATGGGCACAACACTCTTCGGAAGTTTTTGAAGAGATAAAAGTGAAGAATGAAAATTAAAACTGTGGATTATCTAACAAAAACTCCAAATAACAGAAAGTAAATTGCAAAGACAAGCGATTTAGAGTGGTTCGGCGTTATGCCTACGTCCACTATGAAGTTTGATGATTTTATTGCTCGATTACTTGAAGATTACAGTAGTTAATAATGTAATACAACTGAATTCAAATGCTAAGTGTCGATCTAAAGCAGCGGCGGTGTTCTGGAGTAAATCTGGCAGAATCTGGGCGCTCTTCAGTACTTAGAATTATCCGACCCCTTTTCTGAATGACCAGGGGCTCTATTTATAGGTGTAGGAGGCTGATATATCGCCTAAAATGAGGGGAGACCAGTTCTGGTACGTCAGGGGGCCCACATGGCCGAAATCTGGAGATCCGGGCCCACTTTGGGATCGATTCGACCCTTGGTTCGAATCGATCAAGAAATCATCCAATCGAGCTGAAATTTGGTGTGTACATTCTTCATCATGTGTTTGAGCTTCTGTGAAAATTTCATGGGATTTGGACTTGTAGAACTCGAGTTATGATCGATTCAAGTTGGTGTTTTTCGTATTCTGGAGTCGTTCGAATCGATGTGCTCAGGTCGATTCGTTCGAATCGATCCTCCTACTCGCGAAGATGGTGACGTGGTACGTATACTTCGTATCGATCCGGTTTCCATTCCGGATTGACTGGGTCGACTCCACGTTCCTAGCTGTTGTGGCCTAGTGGATTCGAGGTAGCTTACGGGATGGAGTCGAGGCGCATCTATCATATGGATTCGAAGTAGGCAAAGGGGATGGATTCGAAGGTAAGCTTCCACGATGGATTCGAAGTAGGCAAAGGGGATGGATTCGAAGGTAAGCTTCCACGATGGATTCGAAGGTAAGCAAAGGGGATGGATTCGAAGATGATCGAGTCGACCTTAATGGATTCGAATACAAGGTTGTTTCCTCCATTTTCCATCGGTGATATCTTGGGCATACGAACTCGGATTGACTTGAAAATTGGAACGTCGTTTCCTCTGGCCTTGCTTGGCATATCTTATCAATTGCAGCCCGATCCGGACTCGGACAAAATTCATCGATATCCGTAGCGATCCTTACGTGTAACCGACTTCCGAGACGACCCGTCATCGGTATCTAGTCAAGTCCTTGGTGTCACGGCCTTGCCAAAAGGCGGGATAACATTTGCCCCCCAAAGTACGTCTCGTGTAAACATGACGTGCTTTGAAAAGCTGCAGTCTCTCATTGGATTGCTACAACATGCCTTATCGAAAGTTGCATTCTGTATTGCAGTAATCGACTGTCGTATAATCGTGACTGGCTGTCTGGGCTTTTGAGTCAGGACGAGATGAACATTTGATTCCTGTTGATGATAAAGACCAAAACATTAGTAAAAAATACGTGCATTATCTTGACCTTGGTTAACATTGCGCGATCGCAAGTTGTTGTCAGTTCGGTTTTGCTATCGAAATCTGCATCGGTCCTCTCCTGAACCGATTCGAGATCTGAGTTAAATCATCACTTTTATGATTGTCTATGGTCACCCTCCCGCATCGATCCTCTCCTGAATCGGTATGAAGAGTAGACAAGCAATTTTTAACATTGAGACTGTTCGTCCATTTTCATCAGTGGTTGGCGATGGATTCGAAGCTATGCCTCTTCGAATCGATATTGCGTGGGTTCGATGTTCTCTGAGTTGATGGAGTCGAAGTTGTGAGTGCTCGAATCAATGCTGCTTTGTTTCGATGTTGCTGGAATGGCTTCGATGCTTGGATGGATTTGCAATTGAGGGATTCGAACTTGACTGTTCGAATCGATGGAGTCGAACGTTCCCCTTGGCTCCTCTGACGCCGTGCTTCGAGTCGACGCTGCGGATTCGAAGGAAAAGTCACGAAGTTGTCTGGTGTAGATATTTGAGTCCGAGTCGACGAAGTCACCTGGTTAGCTTCGAATCGATTTTAGACTTGTAGTGATCGATTCGAAGATACTGCTTCGAATCGATTTTAGACTTGTAGTGATCGATTCGAAGATACTGCTTCGAATCGATGGGCCAGACCCGTTATTCCCGGTTGCGCTTGACCGGGAGACGAATGGTCTCGTTTCCCCTATATATACCGGAGTCCTGTTCACTTTTAACTTTTTACTTTTCACTGTTGCTCTGCTCCTTCTTCGTATCGATCTCCCAGACCTTGAGAGAAACGCTTCTACGAATCGAACAAACCCTTTACGCCCTCACTTGTAACCACACAAAATCAGGTAATAACTGGATCGAGTTAAGTTTTGAGAATGATAGAACAGGGAATCGATGTGAGTTCTAAGTCCAATAGGTCGAATCGATGGGGAAAACGCGATGAAGTGTCGCGACCTTCCTTGGGGAAAGAAAATTCCTGAAGGATTCTCGTCTCTTCTTCGCTTCGTATCAAACCCTTCGTTGGAATAGTTCGAATCGATCCCGAGTATGGGGCCTTCAAACTGAAGTTTGCGAATCGAAGTGGCTCGTATCGAATCGAGTCGATGTGGTAATTTTCTGATCGACTCGAGGGCATTGAGTTTGATCGATACGAAGTTTGCTCTTCTGATCAATTCGAAGTGATTCTTCACCTGATGTTGCGGGCATTGCTCCAAGGACTTACATCAATACGAAATGCATCGAGTTGACCCTCTATCGATTCGAAGCACTTTGATTCGACTCGTATCGATCCGAGGTGATCGATTCGAACGTCTTCAGTTCTGGGAGTGCAACTCTTCTGACTCGCTCAATGGATTCGAACGTGACCAATTTTCAGTCGAAACTTGACGAACTTAATGAAATTTAGCATACTTCACTCCGACGAGCTTCGGCCTTGCATAATCGAACTTGATCAACAGATATGAACTTGAATTTCCTTTGAGGCTCGTCGATGGAACTATGACTTAACCAATAATACAACTGATTTATACTTGAAGTTGGTCCGTAGCGTTTGGACGGTGCGGAAATGACGGTCAGCGATGACGGTCATTTTTTTTTCTCAAATTCCCAAGTTATGTTGTACGAACATTTCGCTTCATTCTGTTAAATTTGCTCGAGTGATGTACAATACTTGCACTGCACGACACGTTCACACACACTACACTGGGGCATGCACGGGCTTGTTCATAAACTTAATGTTGCTTTCTAATGAGTTAGCTAATTATGGAATCTTCGAGCTCTCAACAACAAGAGGTACAGAGCTCGACTCCTCCGGTGCTTGAGATTCCCGATATCCCTGCCGATATAGTCGATCCAGCTCCAGATGAATTGCCGGAGGCGATATTTATTGAGGACCCTGTTGATTCGGTTCAGTCCAACATTTCTGAATCCTTATTGGGACGAATATGCTTAAAGCATAACATATCTCTTGGTGACGTACTATTGCCCAGCGCCACCGATAGACCGCACAATCCGCCTGAAGGATATACAGCGTTCTACCGTCATGCTTGTGCGGCTGGAACTCTTCCTCCCTTCAATCAATATATCAGAAGGATGCTATCATATTTAGGGATCGCTCCTTCACAACTTCATCCCAACGGGCACGCGTTGCTGAATAGTGTCTTCGTAATATTTATGGACTGTCTTTTTCGCCCGCCGAGGCCCTCCGAGATCAGACACATATTTAACTTCAAGAGCAGGGGTGATAGCCCGTCGTTTACATTTTTGGAGGCAGTTAGAAATTGCCAAGTTGTAGTTGGAGCTTGGACGCGCCTGAGCTATTTCAAGAACGAATGGTTCTACGTTCGGTGCCCCCCGGGTTTCGCTAGGCGATGGTTGTCTAGACGTAAGCGCCTTAACCTGTTTCTTTGACCAATAGCTCTTCGGTGTTAGAATTGACATTTCATTCCTTTTTCAGCTATTATCTCTAGGCCCGATGGAGGGCGTTTCAAGGGTACCGTCCGGAGTCTTCAAGAAGTCCCAAGCGAGCTGAGGCATATTGACTCGGTGCTGAACGACTACAACTTAAGAGTTCTGGGTTTGATCGATATTAATCAAAGCATAGTTGTTGAGGGATTTTCAAAGTCCGTATCCAAGAAGGAAAATAAGAAGAAACCCAAGAAGAGAAAAGCGAAGAAGTCACTCGGAATCAGAATAATCGAGGCGAGTGACGAAGAAAGAACCCAGACGGATTCAGAGCCAATGGCCGACCTTTCTGGAAACTTGGAGGAATCGGGAGAAAAACGGAAAGGCAAGGCCGCCGTTTCCAAAAAACTTAAGTCAAAGGGGGGAAAATCTGTAGATGTGTTTCTTCCCGCTTCCGGAGTTATGATTTCTGAGGCCGCCCCTTCTCATTCGAGAGATTCTCTCAAAGGGCTTGACGATATTCCTATCCCAGATTATATATCAATCTCTCATAATCCTGGGTTGGAGGAATTACAAGATGTCCTAAATATGAACGAGCCCTTTCCTTTAAGTGCGGTCAACACTTCCGGTCGGTTTGGGGGTTTACACATTTACACACACTTCCACGGCACTTCATGACTTCTGCATAGTAAACATTGCTTTTATGGGATTTTAATCCGTAATTCTTTCTTATCGCAGGTGAGATGTCAGGACGTGGCTCTACTCTAGATAGGCTTCGGAATGTGCGCCAATCTTCTCCATTTTATGATTCCCGTAGGAGAGAGACGGATAGGGATCATGGTCGAGGCTACTCGAGTCAAGAACGTTATGATAGAGACAGAGATTACTCGCGTAACCGTTCTGGCTATGATTACTCTGACAGAGACCGGGGATACCAGCACCGACCCCGATCTCGTTCTCCTCCGCCTCCCAGGGCTCCAGTAGACCTCCCAGGACCATCTCATCAGCAACAGTTGCCTTCTCAATCTTCTCGGCCTGACGCTCAACGGCCAAGAGTGGAACCAACGGCAGCCGCTATAATTGAACAAGCTCCGGTTGAGTTGACAAGCGAGGGAGCTGCTAAACTCGCCCAAATGAAAAACGACTATCCGGAAATTTGCATGGATGGCTATATCTTCCCTCCTAACTTCAAGAGAATCCCTCCAGAAGCTGAGACCACTGCTCATAACTACATTCACGACTTCTATGCTCAGTACAAGGAGTGGTATAAGGCAGCCGTGAAGGCTTCTAGAGTAGCTTTTGACAGGGCGAAAGTCATTGCCGAACGTGATGTTGACATTGCGAAGAAGAAACGCATCATTCAAGTTCTTCAATCCGAAGTGGAAACGTCCCGAAAGTCAGAGCTTGAAACACTTAAGAAACACGAGGGTGTCGTGGCCAAATTAGCGAGGATGCAGCAAGAACATTGCGCCACAGTGGAAGAGATGGGCCATCGTAATACCACCGTTGCAGCTGAGCGAGACTTAGCCGTTAAAGAGCTGAACGAGCTCAAGGCCAAATTCGCTGAAATGGTGAAGGAGAAGGACGATGCGAACGCTACTGTCAGGAGGCTTGTGACCAAGCAGTATCCCTCAGGGCCGAACTTGCTGCGGCGGCGATCAAGGCTAAGTCTGTGGAAGCGGAGATTCAGGAAAAGATCTTGGAGGAGAGGTCTAGGCTAGATGCTGAGTTTGACGATCTCTTAGTCACGTATAACGCTAATGTGCTGGAACACAGAAATCTAGCGTGGCTGGGAGATGACTCCATGATCTTGTATAATGCCTGGACCCGGCTGGTGAATGAGAAGAGAGCAGCGCATCCAGATGGAGCACTTGACGACTTTGAACTGGAGATGCGTCTGCTTACTGAGGATGAGAGGAAGACCCTTCATGAGGTGGTAATCTCTATGGCGAAAGAAAAACTCGGCGTCCAATCATTAGAGACAGGCGAAGGTTCGGGGACCGTGCATCACGAGGCAAGTGTTGGAGCCGTAATCCCAACACTGCCCGAAACCACTGGTGCGGTAGACCCCCAATCTGTTCCTGCATATAATCCTGACCAACCGTTATTATCTTCCGCCGATGATTCCACCCATGTTTCGGTCCAGACTAAGGAAGGTATTTGAACGCTTCTCGTAGTTTAGTTGTGAAGGACTTTAAGCAACACACTTGGCTAACAATCTCCGTTTTGTCGTATTTCAGTGACCGAGGTTATTGTTTCTGCGCCCCTCGCTTTATCGGTTCCTCATCAAACACAAGGGGTTGTTTTTTCTGAAGCCATCACGACTTCTACTTCGATTGGCGAGGAGGGAGATGCAAATATGTTTTCTTTCAGCGCTCAAATGATTGAGGAGCTTCTCAATGAACCCATCGATCCCTCTGCCAACCCGTCTGATGTTGTGAATGAGGCTGCTCCGGCCGCTAGTTTGTCTATGCCAGCTATTGGCACATCCGATGCGGCCCAAGCATCTCGTGAGGACGATGTTTTAGCTGAGATTGCCGCCGAGATGGCAGCAGGGAATGTTGGTTCTAGTCCGCCCGGGCCTGCTCCGTTAATGGTGATTTCGCCGGGTGGTACTGTATTGATCGAGACCGCTCCTGTCCCTCCTCCTGCTACTACTCCTATGCCTCCAGCTCGTCCTCCTAGAAGAACTTCCGTTGCCTCCAGCTCTGAGGAAGATGTCGACATTATATCGCTGCCGGAAGGCAAGCCTGAAAAGAGCAAGCGATTGAGGAAGAAATCGGGCAGCGGATCAGGTGGAGCTACCCCGAAGAAGAAGATAAGGAAGAAGAAAGAATGAACTTCTTTCTTTAAATCTCTGTTGCGTAGGGTAGCATTTTGTTGATTTTTCTATAGCCGTGTATAGATGTGGATTCGGCTCCCACTAGCAGAATTTTTCATAAACATTTTGTAATCAGATTCTTTTTGTTGATAATGGAAATGAAAATCTATTCCCTTTCTGTCTTCAACTTGTTATGTGTTATGGTTCTGCCTCCTGTATTGGAGAGAAGTGTGGAGTTGACGTATGTTTATACCCCGTTTCGCGCTCCGGAGTTCGGGGTAGGATGAGTGTTTATACTCCGTCTCGCACTCTGGGAGTATGGAGTTAGATGAATGTTTATACTCCGTCTCGCACTCTGGGAGTACGGAGTTAGAAGAATGTTTATACTCCGCCTCGCGCTCTGGGAGCACGGAGTTGGAAGAATGTTTATACTCCGCCTCGCGCTCTGGGAGCACGGAGTTAAGTAAAAAGCTTGTACCCAGCTCGCGCTCTCGGAGTACTCTGGGGTTTAGGAAAAATGTTTATACTCCGCCTCGCACTCTGGGAGTACGGAGTTAGATGAGAGTTTATACTCCGCCTCGCGCTCTGGGAGCACGGAGTTTAGTAAAATGTTTATACTCCGCCTCGCACTCTGGGAGTACGGAGTTAGATGTGAGTTTATACTCCGCCTCGCGCTCTGGGAGCACGGAGTTTAGTAAAATGTTTATACTCCGCCTCGCACTCTGGGAGTACGGAGTTGAATGAAGGGTTGTCGTGTATCAACCCATTTTCGTGGCCTGATGTGATGGCTTGCCCCCGAGCTCGGGTTTCATTTAGCGAGTGGTTGATTGCTTCACAGCCACTCCCTACTTGAATAAATTCCACTGTGTGATGGAACTTAGCTCTTCGTGCATCGTGATGTTGTACATTGTATTTAATGAATCACAGCTCTGGCTCGAAGAGATGGCATTTTATTGCTGAAATAAGAAAATATGGCAAATCAGTTGCCTTATTACAAATTCTAATTTCGAAATGCAAAAGTAAATTGCTGAATAAAAAACATAATGAAATAAATAAAGCCTGTCATATGTAATAGCGACGGAGACTCTCGCTGTTCCAGGCTCTCGGTAAAACTAGACCGTCCACGGTTGATAGCTTGAATGTGCCATCTCCAAGTCGTTGCGTAATCACGTACGGTCCTTCCCAATTTGGTTTCATGTGTGAAGGAACCGGGTATACTCTCTTGAGGACCAGATCACCGAGATCAAAGGTTCGGGGGCGAACTTTGGTATTATATAATCGGGCGACCCGACTTCGGTAAGCGGCCGCTCTTAAATCAGCTCCTTCTCGTTTCTCGTCCAACAGATCCAAAGACTCAGCGAGTAATATAGCGTTTGTTTTCGGATCGTAATAAGTTACGCGGTGAGAAAATACTTCTGTCTCCACTGGAATGACGGCCTCCGAGCCATAGGATAAGGAAAATGGGGTGTGTCCGGTTGCGGTCTTGTGAGTTGTTCGATAAGCCCATAATGCCATAGGAAGTTCATCGACCCATTTGCCCCCAGCCTTTTCCAGTCGTTTCTTTAAGATGGATTTTATAACTTTGTTAACAGCTTCGACCTGACCGTTTGCTTGTGGATGCGCGACTGCAGAGAACTTTTTACGAATATGAAATCGTTGGCAGAAATTCTTGAATTCTGAACTTTCGAATTGGGTCCCGTTATCGGTGATGATCGTATGCGGGAGTCCAAATCGGCAAATGATATTGCGGACCACAAAGTTTATCACTTTCTTTGACGTAATCGTTGCGAGAGCTTCGGCTTCAGCCCATTTCGTGAAGTAATCAACTGCGACGATGGCATACTTCGCACCACCTTTTGCCAGAGGCAAAGCGCCAATGATATCGATACCCCACATAGCGAACGGCCAGGGAATGACCATTTGAGTTAACTCGGTAGGCGGGGCTCTTGGAATTCGAGCGTGTTTTTGGCATTTGTCGCACTTTCTGGCGTAATTGGCAGCATCTCGATTTACTGTCGGCCAGTAATATCCATATCGGAGTATCTTCTTAGCAAGCACTTGTCCACCGGTGTGATCGCCGCATTCTCCCTCGTGTACATCATGTAACACTCGTTTGACTTCGTCGTGAGCGATACACCGGAGGAGTGGAACAGAATAACCTTTTCTATACATGATCCCGTCCTGAATGATGAACCGCGAAGCTTTTCGTAGAATTTGCCTTTTCTCATTCCGGTGCTCAGGCAATATTCCATTCTCAATATAATTTCGATACAGAGTCATCCATGATTCTCTGCTGGGAAAGGTCTCTAACACATCAGTTGTTTTGATTTGATCGATGCTCGGGAAAGGCAAAGTTTCGACCGGGACGAGTCCCATTTGCTGTGCTTCATCTGTGCTGGCCAACTTTGCCAATGAATCGGCCTTTTGATTGCGATCTCGTGGTATGTAGTAAATAGCATAATAATCAAACTGATCCAGTGCTTCCTGAACTCGGGCTAGATAAGCAGCTAACCTTCGATCTCTCGCTTGATATTCTCCCCGTACTTGACACACAACCAACTGTGAATCACAATAAACTTCTATAGCGATAATTTTCAGATCTCTGGCAAGCTTTAACCCAGCCAACAGGGCTTCATACTCGGCCTCATTGTTGGTTGCGTGAAAATCAAACTTCAAAGCATAGCATATGGATCGACCTTCGGGGGTTTCTAGTACAACTCCAGCGCCCGAACATCGATCGTTTGATGCACCATCTGTATAAAGTTTCCATACATATTCAGGAGACTCGCTGGTTTCAGGTAATTCGTCAGGAACAGTAAATTCAGCTATGAAGTCAGCTAGGACTTGCCCTTGAATGGCTCTCCGTGGAGCATAAGTAATGTCAAATTGGCTCAGTTCAATATTCCACTTGAGTAACCTTCCAGACGTCTCAGGCCGCGTGAGGACCTATCGTAACGGCTGATCGGTATACACAGTAAGCGGATGTGCTTGGAAATAAGGACGGAGCTTTCTCGAGGCAATGACCAAGCAGTAAGCCAGTTTCTCCAACCTGGGGTAATTTCTTTCAGCTCCGGTCAATCGTTTACTGACATAATAGACCGGTTTCTGCACTCGATCTTCTTCCCGGACCAAAGCAGCACTGATTGCATGCTCCGATACTACCAGATAAAGGTACAATTGTTCGTGATCAATTGGCTTCGACAAAATCGGTGGCGTAGAGAGATGCTGAACCAGCGATCGGAATGCGCCTTCACATTCCGTGGTCCATTCAAAGTTTCGTTTTCCTTTCCGGATTAGATCAAAGAAAGGAATACATTTATCAGTGGATTTCGAGATGAACCTGCTTAGCGCTGCTACCTTCCCGTTGAGACTCTGGACTTGCTTTATGGTCTTCGGGGTTTGCAAATTCCTTATTGCCCAGATCTTTTCGGGGTTTGCCTCTATCCCACGAGCGTTAACGATGAACCCTAGAAACTTTCCGGATGCGACGCCGAAGTGGCATTTTAGCGGGTTAAGCTTCATTCCATACTCACGTAAGATACAGAACATTGAATTTAAATCTTTGACGTGATCTGTGGAAAATCGGGACTTAACTAACATGTCATCCACATAGACTTCCATGGTCTTCCCGATCTGATCAGCGAACATTCGATTAACCAGGCGTTGGTAAGTTGCTCCGGCATTCTTTAAACCAAAGGGCATGACTCTGTAACAGTAGAGTCCCAGATCGGTTACAAAACTAGTATGTTCTTGATCGGGTAGATGCATGGGTATCTGATTATAACCGGAATAAGCATCCATAAAGGATAACAATTCGTGACCTGCAGTTGAGTCAACGAGTTGGTCAATTCGGGGAAGTGGAAAACTATCTTTTGGACAGGCTTTGTTTAAATCAGAGTAGTCGACACAAGTTCTCCATTTCCCGTTCGGTTTCCGAACCATTACCGGATTTGACACCCACTCTGGGTATAGAGCATCTCGGATGAAACCATTTGAATGCAATTTGTCAATTTCTTCTTTAAGGGCGGCAGATCTCTCTGGATCCATACCACGCCTCTTTTGCTTGATCGGAACATGTCGCGGATCTATATTCAAAGAGTGACTTGCAATGTTCGGTGAGATTCCGCACATGTCGGAGTGCGTCCAGGCAAAGACATCAAGATTCGCCTGAAGAAATTCAACCAATTCCTGTTGTATCTGTTTTCCCAGTTGAGATCCAACTTTTAGTACTTTCGAGTCATCATCCTCACTGACCGGGACGTCCACAGTCAGTTCGGCTGGAGACGCTTGATTCTCTTCTACTTCATCTTTATCTTCGCTATCTCTAGGGTCAAGATCTCTAAGGAATTGGTAGTGGTGCCCGGGCCGGGGCCCAGGCGTTAGCTGTCAATTATCAGTAAAACGGACGCAGAGAGATTCCTCTACGCCCTTTCCTTTCTCCTTGAACGATTCCTATACCATGATCGGTTGGGAATTTTAAAGTCAAACACCACGGGGCAATGGCTGCCCTGAATTCAGCAAGGGCTGGTCGACCCAGGAATGCGTTGTACGGTGAAGCAATGTCAAGAACAACGAATTGCAGCAGTCGGACTCTCCTGCGCTCTCCGATCCCCAGTTCCACTGGTAGTTCTACTATTCCAGTAGGTATTGTTGCACTGCCATTGAAGCCATGAACCCGGGATTGGCAGGGTTTCAGGTCCTTTGCTTCCATCTTCATTAAATCGTAAGCTCGCTTGAATAGAATGTTTACAGAACTCCCACTGTCAACCAGGATCCTCTTCATCCAAGCAGGACCAACCTGGGAAGATATGACCAGTGGATCAATCGTTGGAGCTTCGATTTTGTTGGCATCTCTGCTTCTGAATATGATATCGTCAGACATCGTTTTTTGTTGCTTGGCCGGGGTTCCATCCTCACAATTACTGCAGCATTCGAAGCTCGCATGCCTGATAGAGCTAGCATACGACTCCATTTCCCTCCAGCTCCTGTCCGCTGGGTGAGGACCACCACTTATGGTATTGATAACTAGCCTCTCGCCTGTACGAGCGGGTTCCTCTTGTCTTTCCTGATCTTGCGCACGGTTTGGATTCGATGGGCCCGCACCACCAGACTGCGGCGTCCGCACGAATTGATCTAACTTCCTCTCCCTGATCAACTTTTCTATGAGATCTTGCAAATGGCGACAGTCATTAGTATTGTGGCCATAGCTCTCATGAAACCTACAAAACTTTCCCGTCTGAATCTGCCTTTCTGACGACCGCTTCGGAGCGGGTTTCTTATACTGTTCTGTGTTGCAAGTTTGCAGGTACACATTTTCCAGTGATGTGTTTAACGGTGTATAACTTTCAAACATCGGAGCCCTACGCCGTGGGCCTGGATTCGGGTCTCTCTTCTTATTCTGACCATTACCACCTCTTGGCTGAGTTTGTTTGTTATGTATGTTTAACTGGACTTTTCCGGAATTGTCACCGGACTGTTTAACTGCGACATTGCTTTGTATTCCCTCACTTCCGGGTTTTGCATCGTCCTGCTTCCTAGACTGTTTCGCGTCCTCTTGCCGTAAGAATTGAGCGGCTTTGGAGTAGAAACGGTCCAACGATGCGGGGGGTTTTCCGGCTAACCAGTTTCCAAATTCAGAATCGGGATCAATTCCCTTTGTCAATGCCATTAAAATTGAGTTGTCGTTGGGATTACTAATTTCCACGCATGCCGCATGGAATCTCTCCAAGTAACGCCTTAATGTTTCCCCACGAGCCTGGGTAACATTGGACAGGGTGTTAACATCTTTGGGTCTGGCAACATGCATACGGAATTGTTCAACAAACTTCTTAGCTAATTGGTCAAATGAAGAGATAGATCTTGGAGGTAGTCTTGTAAACCACATTGTCGCGATTCCTCCCAGTGAAATGGGGAAGCTGCGGCATTTTACTGCATCGTCGGCCCTTGCGGCGCTCATTGACCATTCGTATTTCAGTATGTGCTGATTGGGATCAGAACTTCCTTCGTACATAGGGAGAGTTGGCATTCTGAATCGCCGAGGAGGTTCAGCGTATAGTATCTCGTCCGTGAAAGGAGTATGGCTTCGAGAAATTCCCCAATCGTCATTGGTAAGCCCTTGGCTTTCACGGATCATCTGACGTATCATAGTCGAGATGTCTGGCATTGCTACATTTTGAGCATGCTGAGCTAAGGTGTGGTCGGGTTCCACAATGCGAGTTTGGACCGGGCGCTGTCGACGGTCCAAGTTTTGCCTCCTCGGCTCAGCGTCTTCCGGGACGTATGGTTCAGAAGTACGTCCTTGCTGTTGATTACCCGAATCTGGAAGATATCGGGTATCGACCCTTGTTTCTGCTGTTGCAGCTGTGACATGATTGTCCGTAGTATATTGTGGAGTGCGGCCACCTCGTGCTGATGGCCCAGCCTGGAAGCTAGTTGATGGTCCTACCCTCAATTGCCCGACAGTCAGGGCGGGCTGATATCCCGTAGTCTGAGCATAATCTCCGTCTAATCGGGGACGGGTAGATCTACGATGATAGTCAGATGAGGCAGAACATTCAGTGGGTGAGCGGGAAACATCATCCCTCCTGGACCTCCTACGGCCCTGGCGATTCAATTGATTTGTCAACTCAATATTGGCTCGCAACTGTTCGGCTAACTGTTGCCGACTCTGAGTCAACTCTTGGAGTAACATCTGAAATTCTTGTCTAGTGACTGCCCCAGACGGATCCGAGTGGGCAGTGTTGTCTTGGTTGGGTGGCTGCTGTTGAGCAGGATTTTGTCCATCCCTACCTTCTTGTCCTGGAGCTGCAGAAGTGGTTCTCGTGCTAACCATTTTGAACGATGAATCCTTTTCCTAGATTTTATGCAAATCTGAGTAGAATGGAAGGACTGTGAATCGAAGATCTGGATCTTCCTCTTGGATTTGTGCAATCCGGTATCGATGGTAGATCCAAGGAGCAGGAGAAAAAAGCTGGTTTTTTCTCAGTGAAAGCACCAAAGTGTTTGTACCAAAAATGGGCACAACACTCTTCGGAAGTTTTTGAAGAGATAAAAGTGAAGAATGAAAACTAAAACTGTGGATTATCTAACAAAAACTCCAAATAACAGAAAGTAAATTGCAAAGACAAGCGATTTAGAGTGGTTCGGCGTTTTGCCTACGTCCACTATGAAGTTTGATGATTTTATTGCTCGATTACTTGAAGATTACAGTAGTTAATAATGTAATACAACTGAATTCAAATGCTAAGTGTCGATCTAAAGCAGCGGCGGTGTTCTGGAGTAAATCTGGCAGAATCTGGGCGCTCTTCAGTACTTAGAATTATCCGACCCCTTTTCTGAATGACCAGGGGCTCTATTTATAGGTGTAGGAGGCTGATATATCGCCTAAAATGAGGGGAGACCAGTTCTGGTACGTCAGGGGGCCCACATGGCCGAAATCTGGAGATCCGGGCCCACTTTGGGATCGATTCGACCCTTGGTTCGAATCGATCAAGAAATTATCCAATCGAGCTGAAATTTGGTGTGTACATTCTTCATCATGTGTTTGAGCTTCTGTGAAAATTTCATGGGATTTGGACTTGTAGAACTCGAGTTATGATCGATTCAAGTTGGTGTTTTTCGTATTCTGGAGTCGTTCGAATCGATGTGCTCAGGTCGATTCGTTCGAATCGATCCTCCTACTCGCGAAGATGGTGACGTGGTACGTATACTTCGTATCGATCCGGTTTCCATTCCGGATTGACTGGGTCGACTCCACGTTCCTAGCTGTTGTGGCCTAGTGGATTTGAGGTAGCTTACGGGATGGAGTCGAGGCGCATCTATCATATGGATTCGAAGTAGGCAAAGGGGATGGATTCGAAGGTAAGCTTCCACGATGGATTCGAAGTAGGCAAAGGGGATGGATTCGAAGGTAAGCTTCCACGATGGATTCGAAGGTAAGCAAAGGGGATGGATTCGAAGATGATCGAGTCGACCTTAATGGATTCGAATACAAGGTTGTTTCCTCCATTTTCCATCGGTGATATCTTGGGCATACGAACTCGGATTGACTTGAAAATTGGAACGTCGTTTCCTCTAGCCTTGCTTGGCATATCTTATCAATTGCAGCCCGATCCGGACTCGGACAAAATTCATCGATATCCGTAGCGATCCTTACGTGTAACCGACTTCCGAGACGACCCGTCATCGGTATCTAGTCAAGTCCTTGGTGTCACGGCCTTGCCAAAAGGTGGGATAACACATACCAATACCGAGCTAACTTCTCGAATCTACCGACATATTCCAGAACAAACATATCCCCTTGTTCCAGCTCAGCAAACTTCCTAACCAACAAAGACTGCGCCATTACTGACATGAACCTTCCTTGAAACCTTGAGGCTGTCTTGAAGGAAGCCTTTGTTTCTGCTCGTCATTGAGCCCTAGGTCAGCAAAAATCCTCCTATAGTGTAACAACCAGTTTTCCACCTCGATTGCGTCTTCAATTCCAATAAACGGCTTTCCACCAAGTCTAGCATAGTCTGTGCTCAAATTTGCATACTGGTTGACCATTGGAGTTCCCTGTACTCCTCCTCCAACAGCATTTCCTCCAACAACTCCGGCTGCGATCCCAGCTTGCATCATATTTACAAAGAAATGATACATGGCTCCCATGTCCACTTGGAGAACCCCCGCACCAACATTTTCAGCCTGAGCCTAACCTTGACTACTTCTAGCATTTGGTCAGGCATTTCCATTTGTAATGGTGATGTCTCCTCTTAGATTAACTCTGCCTCTTCTTCCGTCCATATCTGTATTCTAGCCTCATGAGATATAGAAGAACATACTTATAAAGATAAGAGTCTATAGATAAAGCGTATACTTATATATGGCAAATACAAGTACGTTACCATAGCGTTATCCCATACCTCGATCTTAACTCTTATTCCTAAGGATTATGTTTTCAAAAATCATTTTTAGTTAAAATATTTCAAAAACCTATGCTCTGATACCAAGTTGTAACATCCCTTATCTAGAGGCCTAAAGCTAAGCGCTACAAATGTTGTAGTCGTCTATAGTATTAACTTCCGACGACTAAATATGGCTATATTAATGGTATCTATAATATCAGAAGCACTTGAATATGAAACAAATCATAGATTTCAAAACAACACCTTTCTATTACATCTCAAAACAGATGTTCCATATTCAGATTACATAATTCCAAACGTTTCCCAAGCAATGATAAAACATACTTATCACAGAATACGCCAAGAGCGACATATGAAGATACCCTCTTGGATGATCAGAGTGATATAGTCATAAGTGACTTAGTACATAAACAACAGAAATAAACACAAAACAAAGAACTATAACTCCTAAATAGCTATCCTTTAGCCTCCTGCTCTCCTCCGGTAGCTTTATTCGTCATCCTACTAAAACTCTAAAGAACCTCAACCTTCTGCCAACTCAAATCAATTTTGAGCACCCGAGAGTTTAAGGGAAAAATATAAACTTCGTGCCATACATAAAGTCTGGTGTGAATAATACTATACATCCCGGTTATTAATGTTAAGTGAGACCACGCCGCTTAGCGGAACGGGTTTTCCCTCACTAACATTCTTTTAAAACATATCTTTTGCAAATCTTTTCCTACAACCAAAACTGGTTAAAACTGTAAAGCATCATTATATTATGTAAACGTACATATTAGGTAAAAAATGGACTATCTGTCCGAACAATGTAGTTTTGTTTAGCTTACTATTAACCTTTGGCTGACTCGGGCCTACTAGACAATACAACAATATAATCTAACATCTGTTAGACACCTCTTCTGGACGATCTGCCCTTAACATTTGTTAAATACTTCTCTTCTGGACGGCCTGTCCCTAACTTAACATCTCTCAGGATCACCTGATCCTAATGGTTTTGCGGGCTCACCCATAACCTATCTATATATAAACATATATTCCTTTCTGTGTGTAACCATAATTTTAGTCTTACTTGTGACAAAGCCCCACACATTGGAATTTTGGACTAAATTAGCTGGGGCCTATAGCTAATGTATAGGGCGCGACCCAATACCAATCCCATCTGATATTCTAATATTTGAGTCAATTTTACTTAGGGATACCTTTCCATAATTTTCCTTGAAAACCTTTTCATGTGAAATTGATTTAAAACCATTTAAACCAAACTCAAACAAGAAAAACATTTATACTCTATGCTTTACTCAAAATCACCTTGCCATGATATATATACACTTTATTCAAATCTTTTTGTTGACTAAAAGCTTTAAACATTTGAAAGTACCCCTTTCGAAACTATTGAAAGTACCTCTTTCAAAACCATGTAAAACCCTTTCTTTCATTTAGGTCGAAAGGCCAAAACTCCCTTTCGAAACCATTCATTTAAACCTTTCGAACCCATTGAAATTCCTTTTTCCTTCGAAAGCTAAAAACCTTAGACATCCCTCTTTAAAATCATTAAACATTGTCTTTCGAAACCATAGGAAAACCTTTCCCTTAAAATTATTAAAAACCATTGGAAAAACCTTTCCTTTAGACCTTTCGAAACCATAGGGGAACTACCCCTTCGAAACCTTCTTAAAAACCTTTCGAAACCATCAAACTTAAATATTACGAAAGTACTTGGGTTCATTTTAAAACATGTGGAAATACACCTTTCGAAACCATTTAAGTTGAAACCATTCACTTTCGAAACCATTGGGTTATTCTTTAAAAATCATTATGGGTCATAAGCAACAGAGTCGAAAGCTTACCCTTTCGAAAGGTATAACTAAGTTGGGAAGTGATGGTGTCGAAACACCCCTTCCGAAAATAATAGAGAAGCGGCCGGGCTTTTATAAAACAAAATAACTCCCTTTGAAAGCTCCATTTCGAAAGGTAGAAGGCGGCGGTAAAGGCTTCGACATAGCCGAAAGCTATTATTTAAAAACAAAGGAGCAACTATTTCGAAACCAACCCTTAAAACCATTGAATTTTTTGAAAGCACTAAGTCAAAAGCTATTACTTAGAACAAAGGCACAACCTTACAACCTTTCTTTAAATCAATTGACCTATTCGGAAGCCAACTAAGTCGAAAGCATCTTAGTCGAAAGCAAGCAGGGGCTTTTCTTGTTTAAAACATAAAGGCGCTTCGACCCTTTCGGAACCCCTTTGTTTCGACTCTTACCTTCCGCCTTTGTCCAATTTAGTGTGTACCGAAATTGTTACTATGTGCATTGGTTTGAGGATGAAGGCGGAGGGTCATAGTCAAAGGATACCTGGGGGAAACCAAAAGTGGTGAAATATACTTTTAACATGAATTTCTGATTTTTAACCTTTTTAAGTGAACTTTTTAACTAACCTGCCTTGTTTGTCAATCTCTTATTAGTTGCTAATTTTTCTTTTCTAAAAGTATTGCTATAATTTCAGAATTAATTTATTTAAATCATTTGAAAATACCCCTTCTCCTTAATTAAATATATTAAACATTTAAGTCCCATACCTTAAATAATTTTATATATTCATCAATTTGGAAAATTCTACAGAAATTCCAAAAAATCCATTTTAATATGTTTTCCAACATATATAGATTTCGGACCTAAACTGATTATAATTTACCCATAAATTATTTATAACCCAACAAATCATTTTCTTCACTTTAAAATTAATATAAAATCCATATTAATTCAGAAAATTATAAAAATTGAAACCTATCTCTAAAATAATATTTTTGGTCTATACCTAAAATTGCAAGGCATTTGGATGTCATTAAATAGGGTTTTCACATTAAAACATATCACAAAATCCATACGAACAAGCATAGGCGGTTGACAGACTTAGGGAGGGGGTCGACCGGTGGGGTCCCGTAGTTAATGTTATTTATTTCCTTTTTCATTTTTAATTATTTTCTCTTTGGAAACTTCAAACGCTGATAACATTTTCGTTTGAGCCCTGATCGCGAAATTCCAAATATGAAAGTTGCTCAGGAAATCACCTCGAACACAATTGTACAAGTTTCGTGGCCAAATTTCATTTTTGGAGCCTTAATGATTATTTATTAATTATTACTAATTTTACGGGGTGTTACAGTCCTTATATTGGCAAATATAATAAAACATTGATCATAGCGTCATGTCCGACGTGTGAAGATGCTAAAATGAACACTTGACCATTTATATAATCCGGTTTTACATAGCGAAATTCAACAAAATTATTATCTACTAAGCTCTTACTTCATCTTTGGAGTCTTTGTTCATCCTCAAGAAAACCTATGTAAACCCATAAACTCGGCATACTCAAATGAGTACCCATGAGTTTATAGGGGAAAATAATATAAATACGGGTAATACATAAAACCTAGAGAAACAATATATCCTAAAATAAAACATTATAAAGACCATGCCGCCAACAGAACGGGTTTACTCCTCACTGATTCAACACCATTAACTTCATCATATATATTAGATATTGTAAACATCGTAGCATTATTCATAATAATAAGTCATTATTTCAACTATAAGTGTGCCCTACACTTAATATTACATCGTGACTAGATTTTATAGTCAACTCTTCTAGGTTGTCACTTAGGTCTTACTTTATTACTCCAAATAAATATCGAATTATTACACTTATCTTGTCACTCAGGCCTTATACCACGCTTTGGAATAATGTCATGAAAGGACATTTAGGTCGCCACTCGGGTCATACACCTATGTTCTTGAATATTGTCTAAAAAGACAATTGGTTGCCATCAAGGCCTTACAACATTGCTATCGAATACAATGCCATGTTTAGACATCACCTAGGCCTTACACCACCTCTTTCAATTGCAATGTCATGTTTAGACATTGGGTTTCCACTTAGGCTTTACACCTACTCTTCTGAATGCAACGTTGTGTTTGGATATTGGGTTATCACTTTGGCCTTACACCAACACTTTTGAATACAATGTCATGTTTAGACACAATGTTGCCACTCAAGCCTTACACCAAGACTTTCGAATGAAATGTCATGTTTAGACATCAGGTTTATACTTAGGCCTTACACCATCATCCATTTCTAGTGTTAGTTTTTTAACATTTATAATAAATTTATCATCTTGCAATAAAATTCAAAAACATAGGAATCTCATATTTAATTTAATTAGCTATCGCAGCTTCACTAGAAATGGCATGTTTAAATCAATAGCTGTCGCATATTTAAGACTATGGCTATCACATGTTTAACTTCATTAGCTATCACATGTTTAACTTCATTAGCTATCGCATGTTTAAATCTATATCTATTATCTAACTTAATAGTTATCGCATGTCTCATTCAATAGTTATTGCATATTTAACTCAATAGCCATCGTATACCTAACTCAATAGTTATTGCATGTCTCATTCAGTAGTTATTGCATATATAACTTTAATTTGCTATTGTATGTCTAACCTTAGTGCTATTGCACATCTAAAGCTATCGTAAGTCTAGTGCTATCACACCCATCTAAAGCTGTCCATGTTTAAGGTATCTTATACCTAAGTCATCGCATGTCTAGCTATCACATGTCTAAGTTATCGCATGTTTAACTAAAGTGATATCACAATCCTAACATTTTTAGTTATTACATGTTCAACTTAATGCTATCGCAAGTCTAACTATAATAATTATTCCATGTCTAACCTACAACTATTGCATATCTAACTTTAATTAGCTATCGCATGTCTATCTAGGCTATCGCATGTTTAGACCTATAGCTATCGCATATCTAACACAATAGTTATCGCAAGTCCCATTCAATAGCTATCACGTAATAGCTATTGCATGTCCTATTTAATAGCTATCGTGTATCTAACTCAATAGCTATCGCATGTCTCATTCCTTCGTTATCGTATATATGATATTAATTAGCTATCGCACGTATAACCTTATTGATATCTCACTTCTAAAGCTATCGCAAGTCTAGTGCTATCAAGCATATAAAGTTATCACATGTTTAAGGTATCGCATGCCTAAGCTATCATATGTCTACATATCACATGTCTAAGCTATCGCATGTTTAACTTAACTGCTATCGTGGGTCTGACATTTTTAGCTATTGCATGGCTAACTTCAATGCTATCACATTCTAACAATAATAGTTATCGCATGTTTAACTTACAGCTATCGTATATATAATTTTAATTAGCTATCGCATGTCTACCCTAGGCTATGCATGTTTAAACTTAAGTGCTATCACATGTATAAAATTAAGGCTACCGCATCTAAAAAAATGCTAAATTCGTAATTAAATAGAAAACTGATATTTTTCTTAATAGACCAATCGATTTTTGATTAATTATTTACACAAGTTATTTGTCTATTCATTCTTTTTAAATTGAGATAGAGAATCTTTGAAATTATACATAATTTATTCCTTTAATTACATCTTAAATAATTACTTTCCCTAATTATTTTGTTAATTAAGGTTATATTTTCCTTACAATTTAATTCATAATAATTTGAAAAATAATGGAAAATTCCCAAAATTTCATAGAAGTTCAAAAACACCATCCTATACCTTTTTTAAATTTTTTTAATCAAAATATTAAATTTAGTTATTTATAAGTATTAATTTACAACTAAAACTAGCCATTTTCAATTTAGAAAAATCATAATAAGTCATTTTCCCATCCGAAAATTTTGAAAATTAAAACCTATTTCTGTTTAATGTTATAAACATCATATTAAAATTTCAAGGAATTATATAAGGTTAATTCAAGTTTTACTCTTAAACATGTCAAAAACAATTATGTTTACCATCCAACATGTATAAATACATTCTATTATCTTCAATACTTATTTATTATCATTCAAATCATCACGCCACATCAAAACCAAACTTGAACGGATATGGATGGAAAATAGGGTAAGTATTACTCACCTAAGATTATGAAACCTGATTAAAGGTATCTCCTTCCCTTTTAAATCGATCCTCTCTTTGTTTTAGTTTGTTTTCCCTCTTCCACCTTAGTAATGGTGGTTGACCTAACTTGGGTTCTAATTTATTTTTGGTGAAATGAAAATGGATGGAAGGAATGGTATAGTTAAGAATTAATAATTTGGGCTTGGGCTAAAAATCTCTTCATGCCTAATCATATTAATTCCTTTCCCTTAATAAAAACCCTTCATTAAAACATTCTATTTTATTCTTTTGATTATTGGTCGAATTTAAGTAATATAATTACCCTTGGTTAACTATATATTTTAAGTGTCCCTTACTTAATTAATTAAAATAACCCTATGTAGTTTCCCTAATTAAATTCTCTTAATTATGACTTAATAAATTCTTATTTTAATTTAATTGCATATATGGAATTCCAAAATGTGGGGTGTCACACTTACCATGCAATCTCTGTACTCATGATTATCTTTATGACCTTAAGGGTGTTCAACAAACAATAAAGCACATCAAATACTCATAACCCATCATTTATGATTGGCTAAGGAAAATTTTGTAGGCTTTGAGGGTTCTCAAACAAGTTATGAAATGTTCTTACCAATTTAAGGACAATATAATGATCATTATAATATTTTATGGCTTGAGGGTGCTCAACAATCATCAATATGTATGATACTCTATTATATTGTAGATGATGGAACATAACATTATTTCAAATTCATAATCTCAAAAGAATAATATTGAGTATTATCAACTATAAGGAATAATTTGTATTCACAACACGCAATGACTTCAAAATCCCTTTTTTATTTATATAAAATTATATACATATTTAATTATTCCTTATAATATAATGGGTTTTGCTCGATTTTAAAACTTAAAATCATATTGCTTTTATTTTATATACATCATATAAGTTCCTCTTCTTTAATTAAAACATCTACAATATAATATTAAATCTTAATTTTATTTATATATTATCATTAATTGACAATTAATTAGTATTAAAACTTTTTGTGACCTTTTTATGGTCTAAACATTTATAGTTTAAACAATTTTAAATTTATTTACTTATAACCTTTATGAATACAAATTAAAACAATTATAAATTTTATTCATAACCTTTATAAATTTTAATTTTAATTTAAATCAATTTTAATTAATTTATTTTTAACTTTTATGAATATAAATATGTAGCAGTTTTAAATTTATTCATAACCTTTATAAATTTAAATTTAAATTCAAATTTTATATATTATTCGTAATAACCCAGTGTGGACTCTTATACTATTATTGGATTAGGTGCATCAGGCAGTGGGGTAAATGTGCAAATTTCAAAAAAAGTCCTCTTTATTTTATTATACCCTAGTTCTTTTATAGTGTTATCATGAATATATTATTAACATTAAATCATATTTACTATTTCTAATAAATGAATTTGATTTGAATTATAATTATATTGTAATATCTTTAAAATAGCAATACTGATTTAATTTCAATATTATTATTTGTTGAAATATTTAACAACATAATTTATTATTAATTTAAATAACATATATTCAATTGTAAATTAATAATAAACTAATTTTAATATATATAATATGTGAATAATATTAATTTCGAATAATAGATATTTGAATAATAATTATTAAAATAATTTCATTATAAATTCAAATAGAACTTGTTCAATTTTAAAATTTCATAAATTTATATTATAAATTTAAGTGATTATAATCTGTCTTAATTTAAATTTCAAATATTTGAATCAAACAAATAATGTCTTAGTATATTAATTATAATTAATGATGTTAATTATTTAACTAATAACTTAATATACTAGCGTCATGTTTTGAAGTCATGTATAGTGTATAATAGTTTGATAACGTCAGAAATGTAATACAAACTCAATGATCCAAGTTACATGCAAAACGGAGTTCATATGTGAGTAATTCATGTTTGAAAAAAAATCAAGGTTTAAATTTAAAAAGGACTTCTAAATAATTTACTTTTCTTCTTCTCAATCTAAGCTCTAGCTGCCTGACTTGAAACTTTCTTTGATTACCATTGCCACCAAATGCAACTAGGAGAGCCACCATTATCACCATCCTTTACCTGTCACTAAGACAAGTTCACTCATGCCAGTATCGTCAATTTCGTTCCTCTTTGCTCAAAACCCAAATTTAGTTTGACCATTTCGATTCCTCAGAAGATATGGTCGAAGCTAATTTTGCGAGGCCCGAGCCGTTCCTCATCTCTTACCAATCAAGTTGATGCCTTCCTTTTCGAGACCCAAAAATAAATGTCGATGATGCTAGAGTCATCACTAGAATTATTTTCAAACAACAAAATGGAAACCTTTTTTTTCAAAAACATTAAGTAAATAGAGCAGGTAAACAATTTTCATTTCACAAATTGTCTTTACAGTTTCATATTCCCATTTTTCCCCACAGGGGTAAATATAATAATAAATATAAATAATAGTGCCGTGCCTGCATATGAAGATTCTAGCACGACCATTTACCAGTTATATGCCCTGGTCTTACAATAGCAGAATTCAAAATAAAACCTTATTATCTATTAAGCCTCCTGCTTTTTCTTTATAGCTTTTATTTGTCTTCTAAAATGATTCCTATCTAGTCACATAAACTTAGTCATCTCAAATGAATACTCGTGAGTTCATGAAGAAAATAATGATAATAACATGGATCAAACATAAAGTTTGGTATAAGTAGTACATCCCAAATATAACATGTAGTGAGACCACGTCATCTAGCAAATATGGTTTCCCCTCACTAATTCATCATCATCAGTTTCATCATTTCATGTGGAACTAACATCATAGCATGAACAATAATCATAAAAAACAACATTTTAACAACAAATGTGCCCTATAGCGAGCATCATATCATGAACTATGTTTTATAGTCCTTTCTTTAAGGTTGCCACTTGGGCCTTACACCAATCCTTCTATACATTGTCATGTTTTTACATTTAGGTTGCCACTTAAGCTTTACATTTACTAGCCTAATTAATGTCATGTTTTAACATTTGGTTGCCACAGAGGCATTACACCATCGTTCTCGAATGATGTTATGTTCTAACATTTGGTTGCCACATCGACCTTACACCATCATTCTCGAATTATGTTATATTCTAACATTTGGTTATCACATGGGCCTTACACCATCATTCTCAAATAACGTTACGGTCTAATATTAGGTTGACACATAGGACTTACACCATTGTTCTCAAATAATGTTGTGATTTAACATTTTAGGTTTCCACATAAGCCTTACACCGTCGTTCCAAAATAATGTCGAGTTTTAATATTTTAGGTTTCCACATAGGCCTTAACCCCCCCACCCCCTAATTCCAAAATAATTTCAAGTGTTAACATTATACTTATTGCTTTTCCCTTCCAAATTCGTACAATAAGTTTAGTAACACATAGTGGTATTTGGCTTCCAAAATGCTTAAGTTATTACATGTCCAACTATTAAGCATCTAAGACTATTTTATCTCATGTCTAGCTATTGAGCGTCTTAGATTAACTATCGCATATTTATGTTATCGAGCCTTTAAGATTAGCTATCGCATTTTGAAGTTATCGAGCTTCTAAGATTAGCTATCATAGGTCTAGGCTATGGAGACTATAAAATAACTACCGAAGATTTAACATAGGCTGTCAATGTTTTGGGCTATCGAGCCTCTAAAATAGCTTGGAAGGTATAACATGTGCTATCGAACATTTAGGTTATCGAGCCCCTAAAATAGCTATCGAAGGCTTAGGCTATCGAGCCTCTAAAATAGCTATTAAAGATCTAACAATGTCTATTGTATATCTAGGCCATCATATTTATGAAATATCCATATTTAAGTATTAAGGTTATCAAGTCTGTAGAAAATTATCTCGAATATGTAACTCAAAGCTATCGAGGATCTTGCTGTCTCACACCTAATATGGCAAATATGTAACTTTTTGGCAAATTCTTTAGACTTGTTATTTGCTTATTCATTACTTATATATTGTGGTAGAAATCTCAACACCCAATCGTGATTTACTCCCTTAAATACTCCCTAATTAGCATCTTTCTTTAACTATTTCATTAATTAGAGATAGTTTTGGCCTTACAATTTAATTCATATTAATTTGAAAAACCAAGGGAGAATTCCCAAAAATTCATAGTAATCGGAAACACTTTCTTTACATTTAGTAAAATTTACTATCAAAAATTAAACTTTAATATTTTTGAATATTAATTTACAGCAAACACAACTCATTTTCATCTTCGAAAATTCATAATAAACTATTGCTCCATTAAAAAATTATGAAAATTAAAATACATCTCTACTTGTACATTATAGACATCATATAAAAATTTCAAACCATTTAGAGATGATTAATTAATGTTTTACTCCTAAACATATCATAAAATATGTCATTTAATAATCAACTTATATAGGATTAATCTATCATCCAAACATGAATATCATCATTTAAAACAGCAAAAACGCATAAATTTTAATTTAACAAGATTTGGATATGAAATAAGTTAATATTACTCATATAAGTTTGAGGTTTGATTAAGAATACTTTCATCTCTTTTACAATGAAAGTTTTGATCTTCACTTGTTTTTTCCCCTCATTTCCTCTCTTTGATAATGGTGGCCTTGCTTGCTTATTTTGTTCTTGTTTTTGTTTTTATGAAATGAGAGAATGGTATGTTTTAAGGGTGTAAGAGTTAATAGTTTGGGCTTGGGCTAAAATCCCTTTCTTGCTTAATCTTTTTAATTTCTTAACCCCGTGTAATAAAATTCCCTTCGTCAATTTAGTTCTTCTATGGCCGAAGTTATTATTGTAATTATCTTTAGTTATTATTTAATAGTTCTTATTATTAATTAATCTCATATTATAGCACTACAAAATATAGGGTGTTACAGTTTCCAATTATAGTCTCCAATCCTTATAAGAGTTTCATCCTCAAATTCAGATAAAGCGGGAAAAGGACCACTAACATCAACATTAATGTACGCACAAGCACATGCATTACCCTTGTTCTCTACTAATGTAAAATCATTTATCATCAATGACAATGTATCGATGCCACTACCAATACATAATCATATCATAACACAAAATATACTAATGCCACTAAAGTACATACAATATACAAACAAAGCATTCTGCTAAATACAAACATGTCTAAAACTACTCATAGATATTTCTAATCCTATCCTCAACCTTTCAAGTACAATCGTCTTTATTGTCACTCCACAAGATGCGAATAAATCTAATACCTATGTTTCTTAACTTTTTCGTATCACAACCTACTATCCCTTTTGGTCGTTTATTATACATCAAATCAGGTTCAACAGACAAGTCCTTAATCGACCTCGGTTCCACTATCTCACTAGGGTTGTGCACACATTTCCTTAAATGTAATATATGATAAACATTATTTATACCCGCCAAACTACTTGGTAACTCGACTCAATATGTGAGTTTACCAATCCTTTCTATCATTGGAAATGGACCACTATATCTAGGATCCTTTCATTTCCTTCCTAAAGTGCATAACATCTCGCATTAGTGAAACTTTCACGAATACATGATCGCCTGTTGTGAATTCTAATCCCAATGCCTCTAATCAGCATGGCTCTTATGCATCGACCATGCAACCTTCATCCTGGCATGTGTTAGCTTTATCTTCTAAGTAGAATCTCTTACCAAGTTGGCTCCTAACGTAAATCTATGTCCCGTGTCCAACCAACATATCAGTGACTTACACGGTTTACTGTAAATCTTCTCAAACTAGCCCATTCCAATACTCGCTTTGTAACTATTATTATAGGAAACTCTACTAAATGAAAATAATCTTCCTAAGATCCTCCATAATCTAGGACATATGCTCTTAGAAAATCCTTTAGAATCCAGTTTACCCTGTCCGTGAGTGATAAGCCACACTAAAATTAATTTATGTGCCCAAAGTACTTTGCAAACTTTTCTAAAACTTACTAGTAAATAATGAGTCTTTATAACTAACAATGCTGCTTGGAACCCTTTGTAGTTTCACAACATTTTTCATATAGAGCTTCACTAAGTTATCTATCATTCTCGTCGATCTTCCTTGGATAAAATAGGCACTTTTAGTTAGGGCTGTCAACGGGTCAGATTCGGGTTGATTTTAAATGGGTTGGGTCAACCCTTTTATTAAACAGGTCAGAAATAGCTCAATCCAAACCCGACTGGATTATAAATGAGTTGACCTGGCCCGACCCCTGTAACCCGATTATAAATGGATCGGGTTAGGTCTGGTCGTAAACGGGTTGTAAACGGGTCGGGTCAACCCGTATAAGGTATAAATGGGTTATAAACAGGTTATAAACTGGTCAAATTCAGGTTCACGGGTCAGGTTGGGTTATAATCGGGTTCGATCAACCCATATAAGTATAAACGAGTTATAAATGGGTTAAATTTAGGTTCACGGGTCATCCTAAAATCCATCCGTTTATAAACGAGTAAAATTCGGGTTGCCCAAAAATGACCCGCCACACTTAAACAGGTCGGGTTAACCTGCTAATTTCCATGTAATCTTCGGGTCGTGTTAACAGCCCAACTCTTAGTCAATATGTCAACTATTATACATATATCATCATTCCACACTCTCAACCTCGGCAATACGTGTACAAAGTCCGTAGAGAATATATCCCATTTCCAAGTCGATACTTCTAAAGGTTTAATTGATCCATTCAGCGTTTGATGCTTAGCCTACGCTTGCTAACTTGTGAAACACTTCTTCACACATTCATAGACATCCCACTTCATCCCTTTATAAAAGAATACATGCTTTATGTCATGATAAACCTTCGTTCCTTGGGATGAATTATATACTTACACCGATGATTCTCCTCTAAGACTTCCTTTTGAAAATCTCTCATGTTTGGGCCATACAATCTTCCTTTATTTCTAAGCTATAATTGATAGGTTTAAGAGTATACTCTAGGGGTGATTTATTAATTTATTATAAATTATTAACTCTATAATAATACCTCGTTCAGAATAAAAGGTGTGTTTCTTTTGATTATATACATGATATAATGTGTTACATTGATTATTTAATTTACTTTAAGTATATTTAATATATAAAAAATCCATAAATGGTATGTTTTGTGATAATAATTATAATGTGTTATAATCATGAGTAATTTATCAAATTATAATAAACATATCATTTTAAATATTCCTGGCCAAGATGTATCTAAACTAGATATCGATACATCTATTGAGACTAGAGTACGTTGGGTAGTGTGTTACTCATGGCTATTGGGGCACCAAGGTGTTACGTACTGATAGCTATTGCATATCTATGGAATGACACAATCGATAGTTTTATGTTAGTTAATATAACTAAGGTAAAACAGAAAATATCAATGTGACAATGTTATGCAATTTTCTCGACTTGGGTATGCCATCGGGTTTCAATGTGTACTTTGATTATATTTAAATCATGGCATAGCACCCATCGAACGGCTATGTTTAGGTCGAATAGAAGCATTAGAAGTGAGATGTTATTCAATAGAGAATTCATCTCCTTGGTTATATGTAACGACCCACATTCTTCGATAATTAAAAATATTAATTAAATAAGATTTTAGAATTTAATATTGAATGAAAACTAAAAATTTTGATTTAATAATGAGAGGAATAACTAGAATGTAATGTTAGTAATGTTAATTTAAGGTAATTGATGACTATTTTAATGCAATTATAATCAATTAAAATAAATTTTAGGTTAATTTGGTTATAATTGTAAATAATGAAATAAAATAAATGATGTCCTTAAAGGTGAAATTGTATGTAATTAATTGAAATTGGTTAATATAGAATAATCAATCAATATGTGAATTTATTAGCTTTTGCTTGCAAACAATAAACTTGGAAATTGTCTGAATTATTAATAATAATTGCTTTAATTATCATTCTGTTGTTAATCCGGTAAATTAATTTGGAAATCGATCGAAATTCAATATAATTGAAATATTGCAATTAATATGGTAAAAGATGACAATCGTAGATTATTGATGTAATAAAATGTAGACCAATGTTAATTATATCCATAAGATGATAGTTGATTGAATAATAAGATGTAAATCGAAATAAATTAATTTATTTGGATTTTAAATTTTAATTAATGAATTTACTAAGACTGAAATTGAACACCGTAGTAATGCAATATTTAACATTGGTTTTGACTTGGAAATTTACTTTAAAAGATTATAAACTACTAGGTAATCAAAAATGATAAAAAAATTGTTAGTTATTAAGTTTGAATTTAAAAGGTGATTTAGTCAATTAAATAATAATTTATTTAATTAACATGAAAATAGCCATTTTGGCCACTATCTTGGATGTCGAGGAAACCAGTTTCATCAGATCCGTAAAAGTGAATTATTGTAAGATTTCAAGTTTCGTAACGATCGAACTTGTCGTTTGATCGTGCGGGCTCGAAATGCGTAGAAAACAATTTAATTGAATTCAAATGAAATAAGCTGAGTTTAAAAGCTAACTTCTTCATACAATGGAATTAGGACTTGAAACTTTTTCCATTGAATTTAAAATATTGAAAACGTCTATTTCGATATATTGGATGACCCACTTTCATTTCGGAAATGAGACGAGCTTTTCGGGTCGTTATTGTCATTTCAAACCGATTCGATATGATCATTCTTTCTTATCGGGCCTTACCTATATAAATAGATTCTTCTAAACCCTAGCAACCTTTCTATTTCTTATTACAGTACGTACAACTCCATCTGTCTGTTTCCCCTTCTCAAATGGCAGAAACCCTGATTCCTATATTCAATTTCAAATCAAAATCAAATCGAAAAATTAAAACTCTCCAAACTATAGAAAATTATATATCGTTGGGAAGCTCTCGACGAGCATAATCTGCTGCAGTGATTTTTTTTTGATTCGGATCATGGATTGGCCAGAAATTGGCGATTTATTCCCAGCTATTCATATGAGGGTTTGAGATTGGACGGTGGATCTTTGTCCTGGGAACGGTCGAAAGGCACTGCATCGGAGAGGGCGTCGAGGGGAGTCAATCTGTATGGCTACTTTGGGTCAGAGGCCATCAGAATCACCATGATTTGGCTGGGAACGTGGGCGGCGGTGGGTTTGCCTGAGCGTGGCGGAGGCGGCCGCTTGCTTGGAGAAGAGTCGGCTGAAGTTGCTCGGGTCAATGGCGTTGGTTGATCGTGGCGGATGTCGACGAAGAGGCGGCAAAAATTGAGGAAGTGGTGGCAGCCTGTTCGTGTATAGGCGATCGCGTATTATTTGCGTGTTAGGGTTTCGACCATGCGCAGTGTTACGAGGTGACATGTCCTCCTTTTTTTCAATTATTTATTTAATTTAATTATAGAATCGTATAACTGCTAATTGTTATAACTTTTACGTAAGAGGGCGGATTTATGCGCGATTTGTTCCACTGCGATCCTATCGAAATTTCGGACATTATGGAACTGGTTTGGATGAATTCTAAGACTATTGAAATTTGGGCATTTATTTGGGTTTTAAATCGTCGAAAATCAAAGGTGAGTGTTTTGACACACTCACAACTACTAGATTATCTTATGTTTGTTAAATTGAATTTATGATGTGATTAGAATTTGATTGCTTGATATTTGGTATATTTAAATTGTCATTCTAGTAACATCTGACTTTTATTGAATTTAATCGCCATTTAATTTAATATTGAAGGAAATTGCCTGTTAAACACCTTTTAATGATAACCAGTTAAGTGTTGTTGTTTATTGGTTGATTTGAATGGTGATTGTGTAATAACCCGGGATTTGCATTACCAATTAATAAATAAAAGTTAGGTTTTTTATTTATTTTAATGAAGCATAAAAGGATTTGGAATAATAAAATTTATTATTTGAAAAGGCTATTTTAATTAAATGGGAAATATGGGATTTTAAAATGAGGATAAAATGTTATTTTTGGAAAGTTAAATATTTGAGGAGAGATTTTAAAATGGGTTTGGATAAGAAAAAATGAGTTTTATAAACATATATGAACACTTAGACTAATTTTTGGAAACATGTAAATAACACTCTTCTTATTGGGTTACAAAACCTAACCCAATAACCCACCCTAAACCTCCTCTATAAATTATCTCATACTCTCATAACCTCATTCATTCAACCCTAATCAAAACCCTAATCATTTCCTAAAGCTTCTTAACAAAAATGGCCTCTATCTTCATCTCCTTCTAGTTTTAGCTTATGCAAGTCATTCTATGCAAAGGTAATGCAAATACCCACCTCAAATCCATTTTTATATCTTTCTCATTTCTGAAATGTATTTGGTAACACATGTTTTATGTGTTTTTTTGATCTTATAGCCTCCTAATCATCTTTTGCGAACTTGGATTGATGCTATAATAGTCTTTGTTGCTTTCAAGAGAGGTATATTGCTAAAAACCATATGTAACGACCCGACTTCCTATGCCCAGAAAGTCGCATCATTATGAAGAAAGAAAGGGGTAGAAAATAGAAAAGAAGAGAAGAAAGAAAGAAACAACAACAACGATCTCACAGCGGAACGAATAAATTATATTAATAACATAAACTATTACATAGTATACAACACTTATCAGAGTTTACACAACTATACAACACATACTAGACAGTTATAAACATCTGTCTAGATATTACAACTCAAATACAATACAAGACTCTAACACAGATATCAACACAGCGGAATACTATATCTACGAACGCCGAAGCCTCCTGCTCCATTGCTCCTCCATAATTCGTCAAAGCTAAACCTGAATCCCTTGGCTACTCGTAAAAATTTGAGTACCCAAGAGTTTATACATTTAGTAACACATGTTTAATTATGTAACATGTGAATCATAGCTCTTTGATCCTCTTTGCTTTCATTTTGGGTGTGCACACAAGTTGCTTGCTATATTGGTTGAGGTAATATATGCTAGCTGAAATTATAATTAGTTTATTGTTGTTAGTAAATTAGGCATATCTTATTCATCTTAAATCGGAATTAAGATTTTCTTGAAGTTCTGGAAATTTTATTTTGTACCCTATAACTTTTATGTTTTGTGCTTTGCCTAATTTTGAGGTTTGAATGGTCGAAATCATGCTTGTTTGTCGCTGACCTGACAACCAACTACAGGGTTGATAAAATAAAAACCTGAAATTGATTTGGCCATAAGTTACTCGTTTCTTATCCAAATCTAATAATTTTGGATGTTCTGGAAAGCTTAGATTTAGGGCTAAAACTTTCATGTTTTGAGTTTCATGAAATTTAGAATTTAATTTGGTCAAAACTGTGCATTTTTACCACTGTCCCGAGAGCACAACGACAGTGATATAAAATTTAGATCTGAGAATTGTTTTAGTCATATAATTTTCATCTCTGGTCGGAATTTGACGATCTCGGTCATTCCGGAAAGCTTAGAAACTAAGCTACAACTTTCCTTTTATTCATTTTGCCATAATTTGAAGTTTACTATGCCAGAATTGTGGTTTTTCATCTCTGGCCAGTTAGTGCATAGCTATAGGCCTTAGTCTCTTTTCTCCCGTTGTTTTCAGCGTAGAACCCCGACTTTGCGACGCCATCCCGGGCTCGTCCTTTGTCAGATTTCATCGTTTTTGGTCTCGTTAAAAAGATGAGATCGAGATCTTTAACCATGAAAAGTTTGGTTTAGATCTGGGTGCATTAGATACTTCGTTCTATTGCCGAAGTAGCACCCAGAAACTGTTTTACAATAGTGATCATTTTCAGTTATCGTCGGACCAACTTTGAAACATTGTCGTTTCTTCGTTTCAAGTCGAAACTGAACGATTCTTGTTGCATATCAAAGTAGGAGTACTTTACTACGCTCCTGCAAATTTTCATCAAGATCTGAGTTCATGTGACCCTTCGACCATGTCATCGAAGTGGGACCTTTACACTGTTTTGACACAGTAAAGTTTTATGATTTTTGTCCGACTTTGAGACAACGCCGTTTCTTCGTTTCAAGTCGGAATTTCCCGATTCTTTTTGCAGTTTGGAGCAGGGATGTTGGACTATATGCCTACCTATTTTCATACCATTCGGATTCAGTTTGCTGGTCCGAATAATTTTCCGAACTTGGGTTCGCGTCATTTTTGGACTATTTTCCAACACTTAGAATATTTTCAGTGATTTTCTGGTTTTATTGATTTCTATGAGATTTGTCTCTAGATTTCGTACACGGGTTTTATAAATTATTTTCAAAGGATTTTTCACTCCTAAATGGCTTTTGAAATTATTATATAATATTATTTTGAAATATTAAATTAATTACTCCATAATAGGAGAGTTTTCAAAAGCCGTTTTAAAGTAATTTCAAAATCAATTATAAATCTGTTTCGCACCATTATTTTCTATAATAAAAATCTCACACTCACTTTTTAGCACGTCGAGCGAAGTGGAAAGGTGCTTAAACGGTTAGGAAATCTCTGGCCTATGGAACCGTGTGTATTTTCTTTTCAGTTAATCCCCGACCTATTCGATTGATCGTTTTGACCTTTGGGTCTAGTTTACCGATGATACGAGGTGGACTTTTTATTGTTTGGAGTGTGAGCTTGCTATTGGTTAGTAAACCGTTTAGTGCGAACATAGGGTATGGGACTCATTGTTAACACTTTACGGGTTCCTCTCCAAGAAGTTGGTGACACATTAGCCTTTGGCGGCCAGTATTGGACCTCTGGGTCACCACGCCTCTGGGCAACCGTCTCTGGACACTTGTTCTATGGAGCAGTTTCTTTTTTCGGCATGTGCCTCTGGGCCTTTATCCTTCTGGGAAGGATCTTGCCGTCTCGCACGTTCCGCATCTGTGCGAGTGATCGATCACAACTCTACAGTACTTGGCAATAACGACTCCGGTCGGTGCACGTGCTATACTTGTATTATATGATGATTTTTATATCCATTCGAGTACCGCCATTCAGTGTTGTTTCTATGGAACCATACAATGTAAGTGCGATTACCTTGTGGATTCACAGTGTCTCTGGACACTGCTTTTCAGTGTTTGATTTCATTGACTTTTCAGTATATCCCCATTGCTCTTTGGAGCATCGATCTTTGCGTGGGCATTGATTACAGACTCTGGTCACACATGGGATTATTGCCTATGGGCAACTTTATATAGCTTTGGCTATACCGATGATATGAGGCGATTTTATTTATTCAACACTTTGGTGCTGATATTCTCTTTGGAGATTTTTAATGTTGATTGATGATTAGGGACCGTCATTATATACATGTGGTCCAAAATACTCTTCTCTTAGGAAAAGTACTATTTTATTTATGTACCGCATTATTATATATCTCAGTTATTACTGATTGTTTAGCTAGCTTGACCCGAGTGTTTTCACTCGGGTCAGACCGAGTTGTTTCAGGTTAGGTCTCTGGACTTATCTTCTGTGCTTCCGCTTGGACATTATCTGCTATGCTGATAGATAGCGCTTTTATTTGTCCACTATTCTGCTACTCTGTTATTATTCAGACTTTGCTATGTATATATTTTTGACTCACATGAGTGAGCAGTGGCTTTGTACCCACTTATAGTATTTGGATCTGTATTGACGATGTATTGTCCTGGGATTTTATATCTGTTATGTGATTCTGTTCTGTGATGCTATTTCATTATGTTATTATGCTTTGTCCTGATAGATATTTAGCCATTTGTAATTTCGTTATAAGTATTTACCGAATATGTCGAACCACCTGTTTGAGAAAAATTTAAATAGATTCCACCTTTCGACGTATTCAGTAGATAGTTATAGCTTGATTACAAATGGTCGCTTCCACTATACTCTATTCTCCGCTTTAACAGACAGTATTACTCCCGTAATACTCTTTGTTACAGTGGGTCTCAGAGTGGGGCGTTACATATTGTGATGAATGTTTGATTGTTGATATTGGATGACTGGATGTTATATTTATATTGTTAAAACAGTGCAAGTTTCCTTAGTTATTGCTAGAAAATCACTATGGGTTGAAATGATACATACCCGAACGATCTATAGATTCGGGAATAATCGTTATGGGTTGAAAAGATAAACCCCAGCGATTTTTTGGATTTCGAATGTTGATTCAGGATTACGGGTTGAAATGATATATACCCGTAAATTAAAATTATTGCGGACTGAAATGATATATGTCCATATCACTTGACCATAGGGTAGAAAATTATATACGGACACCGGATTAGTTAAATTAACTGATTTTAAATCCTTAATTTGTTTAATTCAGTTAAATGATATTTTAAAATAAAATTGGATTTATATAAACTGAATTATTTTCGAAAATCCAAGCTTTAAATGTTTGAAATTGGAATTTGGTTAAATGAATTATTTAAAGGATTTAAACTGAAATTTCAAAGATAAATTGTCAAATATAAATGAAATTTATCGAAATTGAGTTATTGAAATATTTGAATATTTAAACTTTGAAATCTACTAAATTTGAAATATTTTAAATTTATAGTTCGAACATGGATTTCAAATCGATATTGATTAAATGGTTTTAAATGAGAATCTGAATTGAAAGACATAATTGGGGTTGTTGATTCAAAAGCTGGATATGGTCCAAATGTGTTGAAATGAAAGAAATAGTTTAATTTGATATTAATTTCAAATTATTTATTTAATATAAACCGCTTAAAGATATATTATTTTAAAAATCCCGATTATTAAGATTTTCAAACTATTAAACTATTTTAAACTATTTTAACCTATTTTAAAACCATTAAACTATTTAAATCTAATCTAAACTATTTAACCAATTTTAACTATTTTAAACTATTTCAATTTATTTTAATCTATTTAATCTAATTTAATCTATTTTAACCTATTTAAACTAATTAACCCATTTTAAATTATTTTAAATCTATTTAAACTATTTTAAAACTATTTAAACTATCTTAAATCTATTTAAAACTATTTTTAATCTATTTTAAACTATATTAAAGTATTTAAAACAATTTAAAATTTTATTTTAAATTATGCTAAGCTATTTAAACTATTTATAACTATCTAAACTATTTTCTAAATTTCAGACTGTGTAAAGTGGAAGTGTTTATATTTAAATCCTTGATTTAAAAGCGAATAGGGTTAAATGATATTATAACCTAAAGTGGGATTTGAAATATGGTTTTCTAGTGAAATGACATATTTGAGTAAATATGATGATTTTGAAATGAGGATTTAACCTATTTTGTCGATATGATTTCAAAAGTGAATATGATTTCGAAAGTAAATATGATTTTGAAAGTGAATATGATTTCGAGAGTGAATATGGTTTCGAAAGTGAATATGATTTCGAAAGTGATATGGTTTGAATTGAATATGATATTTTGATATCAATTATGAATCGGTTTTGGAAATGTAAAAGAACCGCCCGATGTGAAATAAGCATTGGGTTGTTAAAGAGACCGGGATCGGATATTGTCATACTCCTTACCAATATTGAAAACCACTTTAACAACTGTGTACGTGGTGGAGATTCCAGAATGAAGTAGGATGATTTGGCGAACGATTCTATACGAGGTATTTACATAGCCCTGACTCCCGTGAGTCGGCTTGATGTGGCTAAATCAAGAGCTGTACGGGACCAAGTGAGGTCGCTCCTCCGATCGGGCACATTTCTTCGATACCATATTATGACTTTGTGATTGATTTGTGGCCACCCCTCGATTTGATTATGGGAGTGTGTTCCGAGGTAGGCGGTAGTAGCTGCTAGCCGTTACCACCAGTACGGGAGTGCAAATGGTAGAATCCTACCCTAGCATTGCCTCGCGTGCCTTGTCACATGCCTTATCGCGCCCACTACGAGTTTGGTTTGTACCATATTGTAACAACCCGGGATTTGCATTACCAATTAATAAATAAAAGTTAGGATTTTTATTTATTTTAATGAAGCATAAAAGGATATGGAATAACAAAAATTTATTTGAAAAAGGCTATTTTAATTAAATGAGAAATATGGGATTTAAAATGAGGATAAAATGTTATTTTTGGAAAGTTAAATATTTTAGGAGAGATTTTTAAATGGGTTTGGATAAGAAAAATGAGTTTTATAAACATATATGAACACTTAGACTAAATTTTGGAAATATGTAAATAACTCTCTTCTTATTGGGTTACTAAACCTAGCCTAATAACCCACCCTAAACCTCCTCTATAAATTATCTCAAACTCTCCTAACCTCATTCATTCATCCCTAATCAAAACCCTAATCATTTCCTAAAGCTTCTTAACAATAATGGCCTCTATCTTCATCTCCTTCTAGTTTTAGCTTATGCAAGTCATTCTATGCAAAGGTAATGCAAATACCCACCTCAAATCAGTTTTTATATCTTTCTAATTTCTGAAATTTATTTGGTAACACATGTTTTATGTGTTTTTTTGATCTAATAGCCTCCTAATCATCTTTTGCTAACTTGGGTTGATACTATAGTGGTCTTTGTTGCTTTCTAGAGAGGTATATTGCTAAAAACCTCTTCTAATATGTGTTTAATCATCTTTTGATTTCGGTAATCAGTTAGTAACACATGTTTTATTATGTAACATGTGAATCATAGCTCTTTGATCATCTTTGCTTTCATTTTGGGGTGTGCACATAAGGTGCTTGTAATATATGCTAGCTGAAATTATAATTAGTTTATTTCTGTTAGTAAATTAGGCATATCTCATTCATCTTAAATCGGAATTAAGATTTTATTGATGTTCTGGAAAGCTTATTCTATAGCCTATAACTTTTATGTTTTGTGCTTTGCCTAATTTTGAGGTTTGAATGGTCGAAATCACGTTTGTTTGTCTCTGACCTGACAACAAACTACAGGGTTGAGAAAATAAAAACCTGAAATTGATTTTGCCATAAGTTACTCGTTTCTTATCCAAATCTAATAATTTTGGATGTTCTGGAAAGCTTAGATTTAGAGCTAAAAGTTTTATGTTTTGAGTTTCATGAAATTTTGAAGTTAATTTCATCAAAACTGTGCATTCTTACCACTGTCTCGAGAGCACAACGACAGTGATATAGAATTTAGATCTGAGAATTGTTTTAGTCAAGAAATTTTCATCCCCGATCGGAATTTGACGATCTTGGTCATTCCGGAAAGCTTAGAAACTAAGATACAACTTTTATTTTATTCATCTTGTCAGAATTGGAAGTTTACTATGCCAAAATTGTGGTTTTTCATCTCTGGTCTGTTAGTGCATAGCTACAGGCCTTAGTCTCTTTGCTCCCGTTGTTTTCAGCACAGAACCCGACTTTGCGACGCCATACCGGGCTCGTCCTTTGTCGGATTTCATTGTTTTTGGTCTCATTAAAAATATGAGGTCGAGATCTTCAACCATGCAAAGTTTGGTTTAGATCTGGGTGCATTAGATACTTTGTTTCTATTGCCGAAGTAGCACCCAGAAATTGTTTTACAATAGTGATCATTTTCAGTTATCGTCGGACCAACTTTGAAACATTGTCATTTCTTCGTTTTAAGTCGGAACCGAACGATTCTTGTTGCATATCAAAGTAGGAGTACTTTTCTACGCTCCTGCAAATTTTTATCAAGATCTGAGTTCATGTGACCCTTCGACCATGTCGTCGAAGTGGGACCTTTGCACTGTTTTGACACAGTAGAGTTTTGTGATTTTTGTCCGACTTTGAGACAACGCCGTTTCTTCGTTTCAAGTCGGAATCGAGTAATTCTTTTTGCGTTCTTAAGTAGGAATGTCGGACTACGTTCCTAAAAAATTTCATGCCATTCGAATTCAGTTTGCTGGTCCGAATAATTTTCCGAACTTGGGTTCGCGTCAGTTTTGGACTATTTTCCAACACTTGGAATATTTTCAGTGATTTTCTGGTTTTATCGATTTCTTTGAGATTTGTCTCTGGATTTCATACACGGGCCTTATAAAAAGGTTTTAAAAGGATTTTTCACTCCGAAATGGCTTTCAAAATTATTATATAATATTATTTTTAATTAGTAAACTATTTACTCCATAATAGGAGAGTTTTCAAAAGCCGTTTTAAAGTGTTCTCAAAATCAATTATAAATCCGTTTCGAACCATTATTTTCTATAATAAAAATCTCACACTCACTTTTTAGCACGTCGAGCGAAGTGGAAAGGTGCTTAAACGGTTAGGAAATCTCCGGCCTATGGAACCATGTGTATTTTATTTCCGGTTAATCCCCGACCTATTCGATTGATCGTTTTGACCTTTGGGTCTAGTTTACCGATGATACGAGGTGGACTTTTTATTGTTTGGAATGTGAGCTTGCTATTGGTTAGTAAACCGTTTAGTGCGAACGTGGGGTATGGGACTCATTGTTAACACTTTACGGGTTCCTCTCCAAGAAGTTTGTGGCACATTAGCCTCTGGGCAGCCAGTACTGGACCTCTGGGTCACCATGTCTCTGGGCAACCGTCTCTGGACACCTGTTCTATGGAGTAGTTACTTTTTCGGTGTGTGCCTCTGGGCCTTTATCCTTCTGGGAAGGATCTTGCCGTCTCACGCGTTCCGCATATGTGCGAGTGATCGATCACAACTCTACAGTACTTGGCAATAACGACTCCGGTCGGTGCACGTGCTATACTTGTATTATCTGATGATTTTTATATCCATTCGAGTACCGCCATTCGGTGTTGGTTCTATGGAACCATACGATGTAAGTGCGATTACCTTGTGGATTCACAGTGTCTCTGGACACCGCTTTTCAGTGTTTGATTTCATTGACTTTTCAGTATATCCCCATTGCTCTTTGGAGCATCGATCTTTGCTTGGGCATTGATTACAGACTCTGGTCACTCTTGGGATTATTGCCTATGGGCAACTTTATATAGCTTTGGCTACGCCGATGATATGAGGCGATTTTATTTATTCAACACTTTGGTGCTGATATTCTCTTTGGAGATATTTACTGTTGATTGATGATTAGGGACCGTCATTATATTCATGTGGTCCAAAATACTCTTCTCTTAGGAAAAGTACTGTTTTATTTATGTACCGCATTATTATATATCTCAGTTATTACTGATTGTTTAGCTAGCCTGACCCGAGTGTTTTCGCTCGGGTCAGACCGAGTTGTTTCAGGTTAGGTCTCTGGACTTAGCTTCTGTGCTTCCGCTTGGACATTATCTGCTATGTTGATAGATAGCGCTTTTATTTGTCCACTATTCTGCTACTCTGTTATTATTCAGACTTTGATATGTTCATATTTTTGTCTCACATGTGTGGGCAGTGGCTTTGTACCCACTTATAGTATTTGGATCTGTATTGACGATGTATTGTTCTGGGATTTTATATCTGTTATGTGATTCTGTTCTATGATGTTTTATCATTTATTACTATGCTTGTTCTGATAGGTCTTTAGCCATTGTAATTTTGTTATAAATATTTATTGAATATGTCGAACCACTTGAAAAAAAAATAGATACCATCCTTTCGACGTATTCAGTAGATAGTTATAGCTTGATTACAAATGGTCGCTTCCACTATACTCTATTCTCCGCTTTAACAGACAGTATTACTTCCGTAATACTCTTTGTTACAGTGGGTCTCATAGTGGGGCGTTACAGTTTGGTATCGTAGCCACGGTTCAGAATTAAGCATAACAAACACAGAACAGACACGTAGTACAATACGTTATAATACGATCGAAATTGAACATATCCACCTTTAGATAAATAAGTTAGGAATATGTGTAGGAATCTATTATATTCTGTAATATTCCTTAATGAATTATCTATCCTTGAATCGTGCTTAACTAAATCTACCGATCATATGTTTAAAGAGTGTCCAAGCCTCTTTTCTGCCGCTATTGTAAGAAGGAGGGTCATCATTATTCCACTTGTACTACTACACCTCCTAGATCTGGCAAGCTTAATGCTGCCAAGGATCCTAAATCTTCAGCTCAGCCTCGAGGTATGCATCCTTCCATTCTCGAAGGTTCTATTTTATTTCATGGTAGATCTTGTAGAGTTCTCTTTGATACGGGTGCCTCTCACTCATTCGTATCAAAGGAACTAGTTGATACTTTATCTTTGGATGTTACTTGTTTGGTTTCTTCACTAAGGATTGTGAATCCCATCGGCGGATCCACGACCCTTAGCTTGCTTTGTGAGGATATAGATATTGATCTTTGTGGATTTTCTTTCCGTGTGAATGCACATTATGGAGTATTTGGGCTTTGACATGACTCTTGGCATGGATTGGCTCGCTCAGTACGACGCCAAAATCATTTGTTAGGAGCGGATATTATTTCTTCGTCATCTTGACTCGTCCACTCCGTTAGCTATTGCTCTTCAGGATGTTGGGATTTCTGATATTACTTTATTTGCTCTTGATTCACGAGATGAGGATGTGCACATATCTCGTATTCCTGTTGTTCGGGATTTCCCCGATATATTCGAGCCAGTATCAGGCTTGCAGCCAAAGCGGGCCATTGAGTTCCACATCGATCTCATTCCAGGCTCCCACCCAGTTGGGCGTCCGCCCACGAGGATGTCTACTAAAGAGAATGAGGAACTCAGGAAGTAGTTAGTAGAGCTTGAGGCGAAGCAGTTCATTCGGTCCAGTTCTTCGCCATGGGGTGCTGCTGTGGTCTTCGTTAAGAAGCCCGATGGCTCTCTTAGGCTTTGCATTGACTATCGCAAGCTTAATGAGTTGACCATCAGAAATCATTATCCATTGCCACGGATAGACGATATGTTTGATCAGTTGAGCAGTGCGAAGGTCTTTTCCCAGCTCGACCTTGCCACCGAATTTCATCAGCTCCGAGTTGCGGAAGAGAGCATTCCTCTTACCGCTTTCCGCACTCGTTATGGTTCTTTTGAGTGGTTGGTCATGCCATTCGGCTTGACGAACGCACCGGCTTTCTTCGTCGATCTTATGAATCGAGTATTCCGGGAATACATCGATAGATTCGTTTTGGTTTTCATCGACGATATTCTTATTTATTCTAGATTCGAGGCAGAGCATGCTCATCAATTGCGGATCGTCTTGGATACTCTTCGTCAGCATCATCTTAAGGCCAAGCTCTCCAAGTTCCATTTTTGGATGAGCAAGGTCAAGTTCTTGGGCCATATTGTATCATCTGAGGGTATTTCTGTCGATCCTGCCAAGATCGAAGCTATTCAGAATTGGAAGCAGCCTGAGAACGTTCATGATATTCGCAGCTTCCTTGGTCTGGCGGGTTATTACCGTTGGTTTATCAAGGATTTCTCTCGAGTTGCACTTCCCCTTACGACGCTGACTCGTAAGGGTGTTCGCTTTATTTGGTCTGATAAGTGTGAAGCTTCCTTTCAGCGACTGAAGGAACTTCTCACTCATGCTCCTATTCTAGTGGTTCCAGAGAGTAACCATGATCTTGTTGTTTACACCGATGCTTATGGTAGCGGGCTCGGTGCTGTGCTTATGCAGAAGGATCGGGTAGTTGCTTATGCTTCCAGGCAACTACGTCCGAATAAGGTTCGCTATCCTACTCATGATCTTGAGTTAGCAGCTATCGTCTTTGCCTTGAAGACGTGGCGTCACTTTCTATTAGGCGAACACTTCATTCTTTACACCGATCACAAGTCGCTGAAGTATCTATTCAGTCAGAGGGATCTCAATATGAGGCAGCAGCGATGGCTTGAGTTTCTCGCCTCATATGATTTAGATATTCAGTATACCCCTGGCAAGGGTAATCGTGTTGCAGATGCGCTCAGTCGCAAGCACTCGGCGGTAGTTTCTATGATGATTGCTGAGTGTGATATTCTTGAGACCCTATCTTTGTGTGATATTAGAGATTGAGCTCCATCTTCTGATTCTCCGGTCTTATTATTCAGCTTGGAAGCTCGTCCTATCTTATTGGATCGCATTGCCCATGCTCAACGGCAGGATCCAGACTTATTGCATCATATTCATCTTCTCGAGTCGGGATCCAATGATGAGACATTGCTGGATTATTCTCTTTATTCTCATTGGTGTCTTTGGAGGAAGAACCGTATTTTGGTACCATCTGATTTATCACTTAGGCGTGACATTCTAGACGAGTGTCATCGCACTAAGTACACTATACATCCCGGGTCGAGTAAGATGTATGCCGACATGTGTCGCCTATTTTATTGGGAGGGCATGAAGAGTGATGTTGCAAGTTATGTAAGTCGTTGCATGACTTGTCAACAGATCAAAGCTGAGCATCAGCGTCCATTTGGTCTTCTTTAGCCGCTAGAGATTCCATTGTGGAAATGGGATCAGATATCCATGGATTTTATTCACGGTCTGCCTCAATCGAGGTCAGGCCATACTTCTATTTGGGTCATCGTCGATCGCTTGACCAAATCAGCTCATTTCATTCCTATTAAGTCCACTCAGACTGCTCCTCAGCTTGCCAAGCTATATGTGAAGGAAGTCGTTCGATGTGGTGACCCTCACTCTATAACACATAGATTTTTTTTTACATTCAAGAGGAATTCACCACTAAACCTCATTACTTTTATATTTGAATATTTATATAATTTCCAAATATTTTTCCCAAGACCATGGTTTTACCAATATAATCATATCAGTGTACAAACAAATTAAGTCAATTATATATTTGATGATATACAATTGTTTCTTTATTATTATTTTTTTCATCAGAGGGAATTTAAATCAAATAGAAATCAAAATACCATACAAGCTATTGACATAGCCACTTATTTCTTTTCTAAGTCTTGTTCTACTGCCAGAGGTACATTTTGGCAAATTATAACACTTATATATATTTATTTGACTTATATATATTTATCTGCCTAAATAATTCTATTAACACTAAAATAGCATTTACTTGATCTCATGATAGTTATCAAGTATTTGCATGAAATTACTTACAAATTATGCTTGCAGCATGGATATTGGATCTAATTTCCATTTATCATTTCAGGTTGAATGGATGAGGACTTTTAGCATTTTTAAGTTTAATATGGTGCAGACTTACATGCTTGGTGATTTATTGGACCTACTTGGTGTTATTTGAGGGCTGCTTGGTGTTTTCTTTTGTTCTGTCCCGGAAGCACTTTACACTTCATTGATTGAAATGAAGTGGTTCCAGGCTCCAAGGGTTTGACTCATGGCCAACTAGGCCGGCCATAGTCCCTCTTTTACCACTTGCAAACCCATATCCCTTATATTAACAAACTTCTACAAAGTCCTACTCCTAATCCCAAGCATGTTTATGCCTAGTTTAAGTTTTTTGGAAATGCATTCTTATATGTATTCAATCAATTATTCAAAATTCAGTATCTTTCAGGTCTACTGCTCTCATAGTTCTATTTGAAATTTAAATACTCAATTACATACAAATTTCCAGAATTCATGCACATGCCAGTATCACTTACCTGCCATGCACAAATTCATTTCACTTGAATATCCTACTAAAATTTTGAGAGTTCATTTCAAAAATCAACCCCCTTAGCTGTTTAATTTCCATAAGATAAAGAATAAGCAATAAAAATCAGAGATCAAATATATATGCACAAATTATATGTATATGAAATGTCTATCTCCTTGTTTCTCCAAATCAGACATTCATAAAAAAAAATTAGTAGTTAACCAAACATCATCAATGATCACTCACAACAGGTTTTACTTAAGTACATATTTTCAACCCAAATACTTAGAAAGTTTCCTACAAGTAACTTCAATTACAGAAATAGAACTTGACTAGTAATTTCATTACAATGCAACTGCAAATTTAAAACAAGTCTCTTTTATTTATACTAGCAGCTAATGCCTTCTTCACTCATCAAGCCACTTCAATTTCCTGCAAGCAAATCACTGAGCTGCCCCAATTTTTAATGAGACACCCAGATGATTGCAAGGGCAACCAAAAGGGTCAGTTTTCACTGGTATGAGCATTTATCAATTTTGTATACATATTCATAATTCTTTTTTTTTGATAATCTTGCAGTTCCTTCCTAGTTTAACAGATTTTTATACTTAGCATGTTTTGGTTCATACAAAGTGATACAAACACATTCATCTATTTAAACAATACACAGCAAACAGTTAAAATAAACATATGTGCAATTCTTAATTCATTCTCCCCAAATCTAGATAAGTAAACTCAGGTTTTATACTCCAAATTTTCACCCAGCAACTAACCAGAACATCACATTAATCCTGATTAATTTAACTCCCTGTCTAGATATTCATAACCCAAATTTATAATTCCCATTCCTTATTCATTTTATGGTCTACATCTCCTTGTCAAATGAACACTATGTATGCATTGTGAAGGAAACTCCCAGGTTGTTTAAATTATTCCAACACACAAAGGCCTCAGGGTGCAGTTGCACCATGCATATACTTGCTCCCACCTGAAGTAAGCAGATCATTGACTATCTCCCAAGTGACCAATTTAGTTTTTCTTTCATTCATATTTCAGAAAGATATAACTGCTTGTATATTTTCTGGTTCAACCCCATGTTCCCCTATTTAATCTATATCCATGTTTAATGATGATAAGATAGAACAAGAATGCTCAAAACATGTTAACTCTAAAAGCCCACTTACAGATTAATGCTCCAATCAAAAATGCACAAACAAACATCCATATCACCCATAACAAATCATTTCAGAGATTTAAATGACTCATAATATTTTAGGCTGCCTGCAATAGGACTTAATGCCATTGCATACAAAGGATAAATACTCACTTAATGTTATCCTTTCACTGCCTTAATCCTTTGAACAGCAAATCCCCCAAAGCCTCAAGCTAGTGTTTCTCCTAGTTTATTTTATTTTTGTTTTGATCCCGAGAGAATGATGGATTTGGTTATGTGCAGTTATTTATAAATCCATTCTAGGGTTTAAGAAAATGGGTAATTCCCCTGATACCCTTAGATGTTCATGTACATATCATATTCCTGTGTGGTCATAAATTGGAAATGCACACATTAGGTTACTTTAATTAGTTATTTCGGGGATCATGCATTTTTAAACACTCAATACTATTTTCATGACTCTTTTCTACTCATGCCATATGCATGTGACCCTCGGTTTATTATTTCTTTTTATAAGTTTAAGGAATCTGAAAATCTCCTTTGTATTTTCTACCTATCTATTATCTCCATTCAATCATGCATACTATCATACCTTATTATGTAATGTAAAAATCATTTACCCATATTATTTGCTTGAAATAAATATAAGATATGGAAATTTTTATTTGATTCTGTATGTATATATATAATTCTTTGGACATAGAGCTATATTTATTTTGAGTTCCAATTTTTCTTTTAATCACCTTAATTCCTTGCATTTTATCAAACAGAAGCTCCCATGCAAATTTTATTTATTGCCAATTTTTTTTTTTGCATTATATATTTTATAATTTCAGAATTTCTTAATATAAATGTATATTTTTCATTTTATTTTTATTTTCTTTTAGGGTCATTACATACCCTCCCTCTTAAAGGAATTATGTCCCCATAATTTTTCTCCAAATAAAAAAAACACTAATCTATAGCCTGTTTTAACTCCATAACCCCATACTCACAGTTTATGAAAGCAAACAATATATAAGAATATTTTAGAAAAATCATCATAAGCTGCTTAAACATACCTCTCCATTAGTAAACAAATTGGGGTATTTAGCCCTCATTTTATCTTCAACCTCCCATGTACAATCATTAGTGTCCAAGATCCATTGAATTTTTACCAGTTTGATCACCTTGTTCCTCAACTTTTTCTCTTCCTTGGCAACTATCCCTACTGGTTCATTTGTATAAACCAATTTCTTTTGGACTTGAATTTGAGTAGGTGACTCCAGAATTGCTCCTTCATCATGCACCCATTTTCTCAATTGAGAAACATGAAATACTGGATGCACACCACTCAACTCCTCAGGTAACTTAAGTCTGTAGGCCATAGCACCAATTCTTTGCATAATTTCATATGGTCCTACAAATCTTGGTGATAGCTTACCAGATTTCCCAAACCTGAACACCTTCTTCATTGGTGATACCTTCAGAAAAACATGCTCTCCTACTTCAAACTCCATTGGCTTTCTCTTTCTATCTGCATAAGACTTTTGTCTTGATTGTGCTGCCTTCATTCTATGCCTAAATAATTCAATCATGTTGGAAGTTTCTTTAACATGATCTGGCCCCAATATTACACCCTCTCCTGCTTCCAACCAACAGGCAGGAGACATGCAGGGTCTCCCATACAAGGCTTCAAAGGGAGCCATTCCTATTGTTGATTGATAGCTATTGTTGTAAGTGAATTCTGCCAAGTGAATATGATCCTCCCAATTACCCCCAAAATCAAGCACACATGCTCTAAGTAAATCTTCCAATATTTTATTCACTATCTCTGTTTGCCCATCACTTTGAGGATGGTAGGCAGTGCTTAAACAAAGTTGTGTTCCCATTGCTTCTTGGAAGCTTTCCCAAAATCTTGAGGTGAAAAAAGTGTCTCTATCACTCACAATAGTCTTGGGTATACCATGTAGCCTCACCACTTCCTTAATAAACAATTGTGCAAGCCTAGATGCATTTCTATCTGACCTGACAGGGACAAAGTGAGCTGATTTGGTTAGTCTATCAACAATTACCAATATACTATCATAGCCTTTCTTAGTTCTAGGCAAACCATCCACAAAATCCATGGAAATACTTTCCCATTTCCACTGAGGTACCTCCAAAGGTTGCAACATGCCAGAAGGCTTTTGGTGGTCTGCTTTAATTTGTTGACATGTGAAACACTTTGCCACATATCTTGCCACTGCTTGCTTCATTCCTGGCCACCACTAGCTTCTTTTTAAATCATGATACATTTTAGTACCACCAGGGTGTATGGTGTACTTGGTCTTGTGATGCTCATTCATGATTTCTTCTTTCAACTCTGCAAGGTCTGGTACACAAAGCTTATCATTTTTCCTCAAATAACCCTTGGAATCTATTTTAAAATTTTCCAACTCAAGGTTGCTAAGTAACATTTCCTTCTTTTCCTTCAAATTTTTATCTTGGTCTTGCATGCCACCAATTTTCTCCACCAGATTAGACTTCACTGTGATTATTCCCAATGTACCATACTCCACCATATCACCATGTTCTTTAAAATTCACTTCATCCTTGCTATATATATCTGCCTCCCCAAGCACTGCAAGGTTTTTAAATTCATCAATCATCAAACTGGCTAATCTAACATGATTTCTGCTCAAAGCATCTGCCACTCTATTAGCTTTTCCAGGAGTGTACAAAATATCTAAATCATATGCAGCTTGAAACTCCAACCACCTTGCTTGCCTCATATTTAAATCTTTTTGAGAAAATAAATATTTCAATGCTTGATGATCTGTGAATAATTCAAATTTTGCCCCAAGAAAATAATGCCTCCATAGTTTTAGTGCAAACACTATTGCAGCTAATTCTAGATCATGAGTTGCATATTTGGTTTCATTGGGTTTAAGCTGTCTTGATGCATATGCCACCACCTTGCCATATTGCATAAGCACTGCACCTAACCCAGACCCACTAGCATCAGTGTATACAACCATTCCTTCATTTGCTTCTGGGATTTGTAGGACATGAGCTTCCACCAATGCTTGTTTCAATTTCTCAAAAGCTTGTTCACACTGCTCAGTCCACACATATGGTTGGTTCTTCTTGGTTAGTTTGGTCATTGGTGCTGCTATTCTTGAAAAATCCTTGATGAACCTCCTATAGTACCCTGCCAAACCTAAGAATGACCTCACCTCAGTCACTGTCTTGGGTCTACTCCATGTTTGAACTGCAATGACCTTGCTTGGATCTACACTTACTCCCTGCTGTGACACTATGTGTCCTAAGAATTTCACTTCATGTTGCCAAAATGTACACTTTGAATACTTGGCTTTTAATTCATGTTCTCTAAGTCTGGATAATACTAAATGTAGGTGCATGGCATGATCATTTTCTGCCTTTGAATAAATTAATATGTCATCTATAAATACCAAGACAAACTTATCCAAAAAGTCTCTAAAAATTCTATTCATCAAGTCTACAAAATAGGAGGGAGCATTGGTCAAACCAAATGGCATTACTAGAAATTCATAAAGGCCATACCTTGTGTTGAAGGCTGTGTACTCAATGCTTTCCTCTGCAACTTTCATTTGGTGAAATCCAGAGGCTAAGTCTAGCCTTGAAAATATTTTAGCTTCATGCAATTGGTCAAATAGATAATCTATTCTAGGCAGTGGGTACTTATTCTTGATGGTCACCTTATTTAAATCCCTGTAATCCACACACATCCTCATTGTTCCATCATGCTTCTTAACAAAAAGCACTGGGGAACCCCAACTGGAACTACTTGATCTTATGAATCCTTTCTCTTCTAATTCTTCTAGTTGATGTTTTAATTCTACCAACTCTTTTGGACCCATTCTATAAGGCTTCTTAATGATTGGATTTGTTCCTGGCATTAATTTTATTTTAAATTCAACTGGTCTATTTTGAGGAATTCCCTTCACTTCTCCAAACACATCTATATATCCATTGACTACTGGGATTTCCTCTATTTTTAATTCCTTTTGAACTTCATTAATACTCCAGATTTTATTAAAACATGTATTCTTTGCTATTTCACTTAAGATGGTAATTCTTTTGCCTTCATTTGTCTCCAAAGAAATAGTAAGATTTTCTAAATTTAAAATTGCTTTATTTCTCATTAACCAATCTACCCCCAAAATAATCCCAATACCAGGATAATTTAAGGTATATAAGTCTGAATTAAATTCATAACCCCCTATAATTAATTTCAGACCCATACACTTCATCCCTAACATACAATGACTCCCTATGGGACTGTATACAATTAAGGGCTGATCAATAGAAACACATGCAAGTGCTAATTTCTTTGTAATTTCCAGAGATATTAGTGAATGTGAGGCACCAGTGTCATATATTACTGATATTGGTTGGGTATGAATAAAAATTATACCTTCAAGTTGCCCAACATTCCCAGTGTTACCTGCTGCCAAAGCTCCTACCCTTGCTGTTCCCCTATTGGTTTCTGGGCAATCCTTCTTGAGATGACCCATCTTTCCACAATTATTGCAGCCTTCTCTAGGTATTTTAGGGTCAGGGCATTGGTTACTATAATGTCCAGCTTTTCCACAATTAAAACAATGAGTGAATTTCTTGCTTTCAGGTGCTATTGCTCCTTCCCCTTTCTTAACTCCTTTACTTGCATTTCTCTTGTCATAAGGTTGCACTTTGTTCTGACCACCCTTCTTCTTATTTAGCTTCATATTCCTGAATTTCTCCCTTGCAGTGTCATGTTTCTCAAATGAGAGTGTTAGATCAATTACCTGATCAAAGGTTTTGTCCTTGTATGGCAACATTGCCCTTGACAGACTAGGGTTCAAGCCTTGAATGTACCTTGCATTCTTTGCTTCTGCATTCCCTATTAACACCATTCCATACTTGGATAATGCTTCAAACTTCTGAGTGTATTCATTCACACTCATGCTTCCTTGCCTTAATCTAATAAAGTCTTTTAGCAGTGTGGCCTTGGCAGATGCTGGGACAAATATGGCCTCAAGCATGTCCTTGAAATTATTCCAAGTGATAGTATCCTCTTGTCTTCCTGCTGTCACAACTTCCCACCAATCCAGTGCAACCCCCTTCAATTTCCTTGAAGCTATCTGTCTCCTCCTTTGGTCATTGATTTGCATATCTGTGAAGACCCTCTCCATAGTTCTTATCCAAGTTTGAACACCTATAGCTCCTTCAGTACCTTCAAAATCCTTTCCTCCCAAAGTGGTACATGTCTTAAGCAGTTTGGAGAGTTCCTCATGAGGATTGTCTTGCCTTGGTGCCATTCCATCCCTTAAAGCTCTCACAAAATCCTCCATGCTCATCACAGGTGGCTCACGTGATGATCCTGCACCTGTGTGATGCCTTGGTCCTACCATAATGCTATAAATATGATTTTTTTATGTTAGTTTATTTACCCCTATCAATTTTTGGTGTCTTTACTTGGTTCATTTTTATTTCTGTGCACACTGTGCATGTATCATATGTACACACATATATATTTTTTATTGACATAAAACAAAAGCATTCAACACCAGTAATTCAAACAATGCATTCAAACATCCATATGCATACAACAACATTTACTATGTTATTTAAAACATAGCTCTGATACCAAATGTGGTGACCCTCACTCTATAACACATAGATTTTTTTTTCACATTCAAGAGGAATTCACCACTAAACCTCATTACTTTTATATTTGAATATTTATATAATTTCCAAATATTTTTCCCAAGACCCTGGTTTTAACAATATAATCATATCAGTGTACAAACAAATTAAGTCAATTATATATTTGATGATATACAATTGTTTCTTTATTATTATTTTTTTTCATCAGAGGGAATTTAAATCAAATAGAAATCAAAATACCATACAAGCTATTGACATAGCCACTTATTTCTTTTCTAAGTCTTGTTCTACTGCCAGAGGTACATTTTGGCAAATTATAACACTTATATATATTTATTTGACTTATATATATTTATCTGCCTAAATAATTCTATTAACACTAAAATAGCATTTACTTGATCTCATGATAGTTATCAAGTATTTGCATGAAATTACTTACAAATTATGCTTGCAGGCATGGATATTGGATCTAATTTCCATTTATCATTTCAGGTTGAATGGATGAGGACTTTTAGCATTTTTAAGTTTAATATGGTGCAGACTTACATACTTGGTGATTTATTGGATCTACTTGGTGTTATTTGAGGGCTGCTTGGTGTTTTCTTTTGTTTTGTCCCGGAAGCACTTTACACTTCATTGATTGAAATGAAGTGGTTCCAGGCTCCAAGGGTTTGACTCATGGCCATCTAGGCCGGCCATAGTCCCTCTTTTACCACTTGCAAACCCATATCCCTTATATTAACAAACTTCTACAAAGTCCTACTCCTAATCCCAAGCATGTTTATGCCTAGTTTAAGTTTTCTGGAAATGTATTCTTATATGTATTCAATCAATTATTCAAAATTCAGTATCTTTCAGGTCTACTGCTCTCATAGTTCTATTTCAAATTTAAATACTCAATTACATACAAATTTCCAGAATTCATGCACATGCCAGTATCACTTACCTGCCATGCACAAATTCATTTCACTTGAATATCCTACTAAAATTTTGAGAGTTCATTTCAAAAATCAACCCCCTTAGCTGTTTAATTTCCATAAGATAAAGTATAACAATAAAAATCTATTTAAACAGATTTTTATACTTAGCATGTTTTGGTTCATACAAAGTGATACAAACACATTCATCTATTTAAACAATACACAGCAAACAGTTAAAATAAACATATGTGCAATTCTTAATTCATTCTCCCCAAATCTAGATAAGTAAACTCAGGTTTTATACTCCAAATTTTCACCCAGCAACTAATCAGAACATCACATTAATCCTGATTAATTTAACTCCCTGTCTAGATATTCATAACCCAAATTTATAAATCCCATTCCTTATTCATTTTATGTTCTACATCTCCTTGTCAAATGAACACTATGTATGCATTGTGAAGGAAACTCCCAGGTTGTTTAAATTATTCCAACACACAAAGGCCTCAGGGTGCAGTTGCACCATGCATATACTTGCTCCCACCTGAAGTAAGCAGATCATTGACTATCTCCCAAGTGACCAATTTAGTTTTTCTTTCATTCATATTTCAGAAAGATATAACTGCTTGTATATTTTCTGGTTCAACCCCATGTTCCCCTATTTAATCTATATCCATGTTTAATGATGATAAGATAGAATAAGAATGCTCAAAACATGTTAACTCTAAAAGCCCACTTACAGATTAATGCTCCAATCAAAAATGCACAAACAAACATCCATATCACCCATAACAAATCATTTCAGAGATTTAAATGACTCATAATATTTTAGGCTGCCTGCAATAGGACTTAATGCCATTGCATACAAAGGATAAATACTCACTTAATGTTATCCTTTCACTGCCTTAATCCTTTGAACAGCAAATCCCCCAAAGCCTCAAGCTAGTGTTTCTCCTAGTTTATTTTATTTTTGTTTTGATCCCGAGAGAATGATGGATTTGGTTATGTGCAGTTATTTATAAATCCATTCTAGGGTTTAAGAAAATGGGTAATTCCCCTGATACCCTTAGATGTTCATGTACATATCATATTCCTGTGTGGTCATAAATTGGAAATGCACACATTAGGTTACTTTAATTAGTTATTTCGGGGATCATGCATTTTTAAACACTCAATACTATTTTCATGACTCTTTTCTACTCATGCCATATGCATGTGACCCTCGGTTTATTATTTATTTTTATAAGTTTAAGGAATCTGAAAATCTCCTTTGTATTTTCTACCTATCTATTATCTCCATTCAATCATGCATACTATCATACCTTATTATGTAATGTAAAAATCATTTACCCATATTATTTGCTTGAAATAAATATAAGATATGGAAATTTTTATTTGATTCTGTACGTATATATATAATTCTTTGGACATAGAGCTATATTTATTTTGAGTTCCAATTTTTCTTTTAATCACCTTAATTCCTTGCATTTTATCAAACAGAAGCTCCCATGCAAATTTTATTTATTGCCATTTTTTTTTTGCATTATATATTTTATAATTTCAGAATTTCTTAATATAAATGTATATTTTTCATTTTATTTTTATTTTATTTTAGGGTCATTACATTCGACTTCATGGTATTCCTAGCTCTATCGTCTGTGATCGAGACACTATCTTTACTAGTCACTTCTGGAAGTGCCTACAGTCAGCTTTGGGCTCAAAGCTGAATTTCTCGACTGCTTAACATCCTCAGACCGACGGTTAGATGGAGAGGGTGAATCGTGTTTTAGAGCATCTTTTGCGCTGTTGTATTCTGGATTTCGGAGGTAGTTGGGAGGATCACTTACTGCTTGTAGAGTTCTCCTTCAACAACAGCTTTCGGTCTAGTATTGGCATGGCTCCTTTCGAGGCTCTTTACGGAAGGCCATGTCGTTCTCCTTCGTGTTGGTTAGAATCTGGCGAGAAGCTCCTTCTTGGTCCAGATTCAGTTCGGGAATCTTCCGAGAAGATTATTCTTATTCGTCAGAGAATGAAAGAGGCGCGAAACCGTTAGAAATCCTACGCGGACAACCGTAGGAAGCCTCTTGAGTTCTCCATTGGTGATCATGTCTTTATTCGGATATCTCCTATGAAAGGGGTTATGCGTTTCAGCTCTACAAAGAAGTTGGCTCCTCGCTATGTTGGACCATTTCCTATTACGGAACGCATTGGCCCCGTGGCTTATCGTGTGGCTCTACCTGCTCACTTCTCTGGAATGCACGACGTGTTCCATGTTTCCCAGCTTCGCATGTGTGTCCGCGACCTTGATTCTATCATTGAGCCGCATGTTGTGCCTGATTTAGAGATCTTACCTAATTTATCTTTGGAGCAGCAACCTCTTCGTGTGCTTGATTCGGAGGTTAGACGCCTTCGCAACAAAGAGGTTCCACTCGTGAAGATTCAATGGTCACCGAATCCTAAGGACTGCACTTGGGAGACCAGAGAATCTATCGAACGCTCTTATCCTGGCTCTCTCCCATCTTCTTCTGCGGGTGAGAATTCTCTATTTTATCTCTATCACTTCTTTTGGGGATTTGACGTTATAGACGACATCTATCTTAAGGAATTGCGGGGACGCAATTTTCTTAAGGGGGGAGTCTGTAACAACCCGGGATTTGCATTACCAATTAATAAATAAAAGTTAGGATTTTTATTTATTTTAATGAAGCATAAAAGGATTTAGAATAACAAAAATTTATTTGAAAAAGGCTATTTTAATTAAATGGGAAATATGGGATATAAAATGAGGATAAAATGTTATTTTTGGAAAGTTAAATATTTTAGGAGAGATTTTTAAACGGGTTTGGATAAGAAAAATGAGTTTTATAAACATATATGAACACTTAGACTAAATTTTGGAAATATGTAAATAACTCTCTTCTTATTGGGTTACTAAACCTAGCCCAATAACCCTCCCTAAACCTCCTCTATAAATTATCTCAAACTCTCCTAACCTCATTCATTCATCCCTAATCAAAACCCTAATCATTTCCTAAAGCTTCTTAACAAAAATGGCCTCTATCTTCATCTCCTTCTAGTTTTAGCTTATGCAAATCATTCTATGCAAAGGTAACGCAAATACCCACCTCAAATCATTTTTTATATCTTTCTAATTTCTAAATTTTATTTGGTAACACATGTTTTATGTGTTTTTTTGATCTTATAGTCTCCTAATCATCTTTTGCTAACTTGGGTTGATACTATATTGGTCTTTGTTGCTTTCTAGAGAGGTATATTGCTAAAAACCTCTTCTAATATGTGTTTAATCATCTTTTGATTTCGGTAATCAGTTAGTAACACATGTTTTATTATGTAACATGTGAATCATAGCTCTTTAATCATCTTTGCTTTCATTTTGGGGTGTGCACATAAGGTGCTTGTAATATATGCTAGCTGAAATTATAATTAGTTTATTGCTGTTAGTAAATTAGGCATATCTCATTCATCTTAAATCGGAAATAAGATTTTCGTGATGTTCTGGAAAGCTTATTGTATAGCCTATAACTTTTATGTTTTGTGCTTTGCCTAATTTTGAGGTTTGAATGGTCGAAATCACGTTTGTTTGTCGCTGACCTTACAACAAACTACAGGGTTGAGAAAATAAAAACCTGAAATTGATTTGGCCATAAGTTACTCGTTTCTTATCCAAATCTAATAATTTTGGACGTTCTGGAAAGCTTAGATTTAGAGCTAAAAGTTTCATGTTTTGAGTTTCATGAACTTTCGAAGTTAATTTCGTCAAAACTGTGCATTCTTACCACTGTCCCGAGAGCACAACGACAGTGATATAGAATTTAGATCTGAGAATTGTTTTAGTCATAGAATTTTGATCCCCGATCGGAATTTGACGATCTTGGTCATTCCGGAAAGCTTAAAAACTAAGCTACAGCTTTTATATTATTCATCTTGTCAGAATTGGAAGTTTACTATGCCAAAATTGTGGTTTTTCATCTCTGGTCTGTTAGTGCATAGCTACAGGCCTTAGTCTCTTTGCTCCCGTTGTTTTCAGCGCAGAACCCCGACTTTGCGACGCCATACCGGGCTCCCCCTTTGTCGGATTTCATTTTTTTTTGGTCTCATTAAAAATATGAGGTCGAGATCTTCAACCATCCAAAGTTTGGTTTAGATCTGGGTGCATTAGATACTTTGTTTCTATTGCCGAAGTAGCACCCAGAAATTGTTTTACAATAGTGATCATTTTCAGTTATCGTCGGACCAACTTTGAAACATTGTCATTTCTTCGTTTTAAGTCGGAACCGAACGATTCTTGTTGCATATCAAAGTAGGAGTACTTTTCTACGCTCCTGCAAATTTTTATCTAGATCTGAGTTCATGTGACCCTTCGACCATGTCGTCAAAGTGGGACCTTTGCACTGTTTTGACACAGTAGAGTTTTGTGATTTTTGTCCGACTTTGAGACGACGCCGTTTCTTCGCAAGTCGGAATCGAGTAATTCTTTTTGCGTTCTTAAGTAGGAATGTCGGACTACGTTCCTAAAAAATTTCATGCCATTCGAATTCAGTTTGCTGGTCCGAATAATTTTCCGAACTTGGGTTCGCGTCAGTTTTGGACTATTTTCCAACACTTGGAATATTTTCAGTGATTTTCTGGTTTTATCGATTTCTTTGAGATTTGTCTTTGGATTTCATACACGGGCCTTATAAAAAGGTTTTAAAATGATTTTTCACTCCGAAATGGCTTTCAAAATTATTATATAATATTATTTTTAATTAGTAAACTATTTACTCCATAATAGGAGAGTTTTCAAAAGCCGTTTTAAAGTGTTCTCAAAATCAATTATAAATCCGTTTCGAACCATTATTTTCTATAATAAAAATCTCACACTCACTTTTTAGCACGTCGAGCGAAGTGGAAAGGTGCTTAAACGGTTATGAAATCTCCGGCCTATGGAACTGTGTGTATTTTCTTTCCGGTTAATCCTCGACCTATCCGATTGATCGTTTTGACCTTTGGGTCTAGTTTACCGATGATACGAGGTGGACTTTTTATTGTTTGGAATGTGAGCTTGCTATTGGTTAGTAAACCGTTTAGTGCGAACGTGGGGTATAGGACTCATTGTTAACACTTTACGGGTTCCTCTCCAAGAAGTTTGTGACACATTAGCCTCTGGGCAGCCAGTACTAGACCTCTGGGTCACCACGCCTCTGGGAAACCGTCTCTGGACACTTGTTCTATGGAGCAGTTACTTTTTCGGCGTGTGCCTCTGGGCCTTTATCCTTCTGGAAAGGATCTCGCCGTCTCGTGCATTCCGCATCTGTGCGAGTGATCGATCACAACTCTACAGTACTTGGCAATAACGACTACAGTCGGTGCACGTGCTATACTTGTATTATCTGATGATTTTTATATCCATTCGAGTACTGCCATTCGGTGTTGGTTCTATGGAACCATACGATGTAAGTGCGATTACCTTGTGGATTCGCAGTGTCTCTGGACACTGCTTTTCAGTGTTTGATTTCATTGACTTTTCAGTATATCCCCATTGCTCTTTGGAGCATCGATCTTTGCTTGGGCATTGATTACAGACTCTGGTCACTCTTGGGATTATTGCCTATGGGCAACTTTATATAGCTTTGGCTACGCCGATGATATGAGGCGATTTTATTTATTCAACACTTTGGTGCTGATATTCACTTTGGAGGTTTTTACTGTTGATTGATGATTAGGGACCGTCATTATATTCATGTGGTCCAAAATACTCTTCTCTTAGGAAAAGTACTGTTTTATTTATGTACCGCATTATTATATATCTCAGTTATTACTGATTGTTTAGCTAGCCTGACCCGAGTGTTTTCGCTCGGGTCAGACCGAGTTGTTTCAGGTTAGGTCTCTAGACTTAGCTTCTGTGCTTCCGCTTGGACATTATCTTCTATGCTGATAGATAGCGCTTTTATTTGTCCACTATTCCGCTAATCTGTTATTATTCAGACTTTGATATGTACATATTTTTGTCTCACATGTGTGGACAGTGGCTTTGTACCCACTTATAGTATTTGGATCTGTATTGATGATGTATTGTTCTGGGATTTTATATCTGTTATGTGATTTTGTTCTGTGATGTTTTATCATTTATTACTATGCTTGTTCTGATAGGTCTTTAGCCATTGTAATTCCGTTATAAATATTTATTGAATATGTCGAACCACTTGAAAAAAAATATAGATACCATCCTTTCGACGTATTCAGTAGATAGTTATAGCTTGATTACAAATGGTCGCTTCCACTATACTCTATTCTCCGCTTTAACAGACAGTATTACTCCCGTAATACTCTTTGTTACAGTGGGTCTCAGAGTGGGGCGTTACACGTACCTATGGAGTGCCCTTTGATAGCCCTCCAGTTTACGGAGGAATTACGGTACTGTATAGACTATGGGAATATGTAAAACTGTGTTAAGGGGGATATGGATAATGCCTTAATGCTATTTTAATACTTTACCGTGGAAACTATTATAATAGCATATTGTACTATGTATGTAGATAGTTTAATGGATCCTTAGGAGATGGAATCCCGAACATCTCTTAAGTTATTGCACTCACGTTGACACTGGATAGGAGATGTCAAACCCCATAAACATCTCTATCGCCGTTACACTCATATTTATTTATTGTTGATTTAACTTACGTAAGATCTTTTAGTTCTGACTCGAGTGTTTTGTCTTTTCATTACACTCGGGTCAGTCTGAGCTTTTCAGTGTATCGAAGACTACTTTTCTAGAGGACGAAGACAAATGTTTAGTACTATTACTATTTATTATATTTATTCCACTACAACATGTTGTTCCGCTGCATTATTTATTTATTACCGTTGTATGTACTCTGATCTGTATTGTAAAAGTGTAATCAAATGTTATTTGTAAAACAGCTTCATGAACTGTTTATTTGATTATTATATTTTTTCATTCCGTTGTGAGATTCTGTGTTTTGTTTCTCTTCCTTTTTTCTTCTTTTCTTATTTACCCCATAACAATCCTCCCTATTGAATGTTTTGAGTTTGACATGTGTGGTTTATTGACGATTTAAACCGTCCAAAAAAGGTGGGTTGTTACATTTGGTACCAGAGCTTTGGTTTAGCGATAACCTTAGCTTTGTGGGGTCTGACTCATTAGAAATAGGGTAGTAATACCCTAGAATGAGTTTGTCTGAGTGTGTATATATATGAGAGAGCATACTTGTTAGTGTTATAAAAATGTTTTATATTATGTTAATTTGTTTTTTTAGTATTTATAAATTTTGGTCAGTACATAGGACGCTATTGCATCAATAGGGATTTCTAAACACTTAATAGGGCAGACCGACACAATATTTGTTTTGAAATATAGGTAAACGAAATAATTTTACCTAGTATTATATTTTGTATATAAAAGAATAATATTTATAAACAATATAGTTGGATGAGATATGTTGTTTGTTAGGTAGAGAAATTTTATAAATATTGATTGAAAAATAGAATTTACAAGTAAAATAAATACAAATTGGAATTTGAGAACTTAAGTTCCGGGATTTTGAAAATTACTTTCGAAGGATTTTGGAATATAATATTATTATTATTTGAAAGTATTTTAGAATATATATATTTTCAATGTGATTTGAAAGAAAGTTCTAAAAAGAATTGTTAAAAAGGAAATAAGTTTCGAACTCCCCTCTTTTGTCGTTGGAAAATAATTTCGGTGATAAGTGCATGCATCATGGACGTTCATTTTCGAGTTTCAAAGTGGGAAGACCGCTGTAGTAGTTTTACTGCACATTTATTGTGATAAACAATTTTTAATTTTATTTTCTAGGTACAATTTGACATATATGAAAGATATGAATGTATATGTATATATTTGATTTGAAAAGAAACTCGGAATTTAGTTCTTAAACTTTCTGATAATTAGAAATTTTAATTATTGTAATAGAATGAAATCTTAACTATATTAACAACTAGAAACTTCTAAAATGAAAAAAATAGAAATTTGATGCTAAGTGATTAATGAAATATATAAGAAATTGGAAATTTGTAACTTGTAAATCAAAGGATATGAAAATTAAGAAGATGTAACTACTGAACATTTTGTTAACTAAAATGAATAAAATAAACTTGGGTAACATTCAATTACATTCTAAAAGACATATATATAACTTACCAAAATATTAAAAGTTGAAATGTTAATAAGATTATGTAATAGAATATTATACAAGTAAAACTTAGGAAATGAAAGTGTTCAATGGAATTAGGTTTATAAAGGAAGAATTAAGATGTATAAGAATAAGATAAACTTAGGTTAATAATTTTAAATGCTAGTAAATGAATTTAACTAGAATACTGTAAGTAAATGATTATAAACTTAAGTTAAAATTTTAAGCTATTTATAATCAGATTGAATAGAAAAGGTGAATCTCATATTAATTAAATGATTATAACTTTAGAAATGTTGAAATGATTCAGAAAATGGATTTAATATTCAACAACACTATAAAAGGAAAGATGAATGTAAATTAAGAAGCTACTTAAGTATGAATTTATGCACTAATGAATATTAATATTTAATGGAAATCAAGTATATAGTTTAACTGAAATAAAATGTATGCAATACTTCAATAATGAATTCATTGATGATCTAAATAATTGAAATGGAAATAACTTATGTAAGTAATTGGATGTAAAGTAATGAAAATGGCATTGTATGAATAAATGAGAGATGAATTTTTGTAAGTAATGAATGTAAATTAATGAAGATAAGCATTGTATGAATAGTAAATGATGTGAAAGGAGATTAAGAATAATAAACTGAAACAGTATTTGAAATTATTATTTGTTTTGGTTTATGAGATGGTTGAGAAAGGATACTTCTAATTGTATAAAGTTGTATAAATAATATATTAAGTTTTATCTAAGACTGTTGAGTGTATGCTATACTTAGTAGTCTATTTATCATTTTATAGGATTAAAGGTTTCTGAACCCGAACAAACCATTTGTTTTGGTTGTTATGGATGGATGGTTGATTACTTTGATTGCATGTGATAATTGTATGGTTTTGTTTGCAAGTGACTATTGTTGTAACATCCCGGAATTTTCGACTTTCGAAAATTCGACATCGATACTCACTTTATCGACTGCCGAGCCATCGAATGCCGGAAACCCGAAAAGTTATGTTTTTAAAAAGAAGAAAAAGGTAGAAGAAGAAGAAAGCAGAAGAAGAAAGAAGAACAACAGAACAACATCAGAACAGAACAGAAACAAAATCAGAATCTCACATTTCGCAGCGGAACAATATATAATAGATAATCACTAGTCTTTTAAAATAAAGAAATATATCAGTTTATACATACATCAATCAGAGTCAAAATACAACAATGGACAGTTATATAAACTTGTCCTCATACAGAATACACAGCAGAATAAATACTATCAGATACAAATACTACGTCTCGTCATCCAGCTTATCTCCAAAGCTCCAGAATATCCTGATAACATAACTCTAGGCTGCCCGTGTGGAAATTTGTGGGCACCCAGAGTTTAGAAGGGAACAATAAACTCCGAGTCAGTCATGGTGACTGGTGTGAGATCGTAAAACAGTTATTCTTTAAAATAAACAATAGGAAAACTTTAATGTCAAATTCGCAATGCTTTTGGAAAATGAAACTACCATAAGACCTCCCACCACACACACAATGCAAACGCAGACTTGGAGGAGATTTCTTCTTATGTTAGTCAAAGATGCTTACTACGCAAAATCAAATCATTTTGGATATTATTATTAGTGCATAGTGGAAAACATTTCGAAAGTAGAATATAAATCTTATAGCTGTCTGCTATTGCTATAGCTGCCTCCTGAGGATTAGGTACCATTATATTATGTACCATTATATTATGCCTGCTATAGCTGCCTCCTGAGGAGACAGGTTATACAATTGAAATCGTAAAGGCTCGTATTGTTTCTTTGGATTTCCAACAAATGGTCAGGCTAAGGAACTTCCTTTTCCACGATGGGTACGTCCCTGGAATAGACGACCCGAGAAATAACCTAACATTACGGTTAGATCTCTGCCAACACAAGGCCGGGTTACCTCTGCAAAAATAGGTAACTACTGACACGCGTATGCCATCCCCCGATCGTCACCGATCTTCCCGAGGATCCCCGATTCGCAACAACCACAAAGTAATAAATTTGCAGCAACCACAGAGGTTAAGTATCTGGGCTCCATACCATGATACCACCTTTATCCAGAAAGAATGACATACACTAAGGGGCGCTACTCCCTAGAACCTTGCTGCATCCTTCCTGTTTCGACCATTTCCGGGGTGTGAGGCTCGATGAAGTCTCGTCCACAAAGCTACGCTTCTCAAAAAGCCATGCTTCGGGTCAAACAAAATGATCAACCTATGATCACAAAGATATAAGATCAAACAAATGATCATATCGCAAATGATCAAACACTGATCATTTCACAGCAACACTCAGTATGCCACGTTACCAAATTGGGAGTATATCGCTGATAAATTTCAACTACATAACCTCTGAGCTCGTACGTCTCAGAGAAGGGTGTTAAGCTAAGAGAATAAATTCTCCGCCACCAACAGAAATGTATTTGAAAGAAATCAGCTTTATATCTCAAAGTGTAACGTCAGACACACAATCCATACAAGTCTGTTCCGGGATCGAACAGAACCGAAGGCACTTCTCACGAAGCCCTTGCACATCCGGATAAATTTCTAATCACGTACAGACTTCCCGTCACTAAGGGTGATAAAACCTCTAAACCGGAGATCAGCCGATGTAGAGTAACTCGACGGTAATCCTTCCGTTTTCAAAAATATCCGGTCTTCAACACCGATCTTCGAATGCAATTCATAATGACGTATCACATATTCGGAATGGGTTATACGACCCCATGGTCCTTTCCCGGCTAACCCGAATAGTGAGCGCTTATTTAAAAATAAGTGTGGCATTCAAATTCATCCAATTCACAACAAATACCATATTCAAGGTAATTATTGATAGTCGGTTATTTAACTATCAATAAAGATGCGCAACATCATCAGATTCCAAATAATTTTCCCAATTATTTTATCTTCCAAAATATCTTCATTAGATATAAAATTTCCACACTTAATCATTTGAAAACAATTTCAAATCAATTTCCACATTTCATTTTATCTTTGAAGATAAAATCTAAAAACAGTTCATTTCATATTGGAAAAGCATTTCCATACTTATTTAATAATAAGTAATTCACAGATCTATTTATTTTCAACATTTGAAAATATTCGATATACTTAAATCAATATTAAGTATAAATTCATTCTTTAAGGAAATCATTTACTTTGACAACATTTATTTGAGTCAAAACGAATGTGGCGTAAAACATCGTTACGACGACTCAAAATCACTAGTATAGGGATTCGGATTTTAAGATAGATATATATAAATCCCAATACTATATAAAACATTTCCTTTTGGAAATCATTTACTATAACAACAGTGTTATAGTCCACCATTTCCTTATTTTTCGAAAACGTCTATTTCAACAAATAAAAATGTTGAAATCTATGTATTCGATATTTAACACATTTAAAACATCTTTAAAATGTTTAACTTCATTTTTAATATCACTTTCCCAAAACCATATCCATTTCACTTAATAATATATTCACTGTCCAAAATCGTGAATATATTTCACTAACCAAATTTCAATCTTTTCTACACATTTTATTTCAAGAATTATCCACTATCCAAAATCGTGGAAAAAAATTCCCTTAATAACTTTTATATTAAATTCATCAAATTTGATTGATTTTCGAATTTATAAAAACAACGTTTATAAATTCTATTTCCATTTTATAACAACTTCGATTTATAGATTTTCTTTTATTTACTTCTATAATTTACTTATCAAATTAAGTGATTTCGGATTTATAAACAACGTTTATAAATCGCATTTATACTTTATAACAATTTCAACTTATAAAATCATTTCATTTAGCAATTTCTATTCATATCTCATCTAAGTGCAAAAGTCAAATTTATAAGTAAGTTTCTTATAAATCCTTTATTCTACAGTATCTATTCACTTTATAACTTTACGTTATAAATTTATTAATTTCATTCACTTATACTTCTTTTTAACACTTATAAAAGAATTCGTTTTATAAGTCCAATATTTTTGATTTATAAATTATCAAATTTATAAACCTTTTTATACAAATCGTTTATAGTTATTCAAAAATCCCAACTTAAACCATTTTATAAATAAATCAACTATTTATTTCAAAATGACGCTTTGGTTATATTCCACTAAAAATTATAACTTTTATAACTTTAAAATTTTAACGTTTATAAATCAATTCAAAAATTCCATAAAACATATATTTTCAAAAATCACTTTAAAAATCCTTTTAAAGTAAAGTCGTTATTTTTAAACTTCAAAGTTTGAATCCGATGATGCAACAGCACCAAAAAAATCAATCACGTCAACAAACATCATATATCAACATATGATAACAGAATATACATCAATATCTGTAAATAAATAAATACTGGTGAGGAATCCAGTTGGATCCCTCCAACCTGTTTCCCTGCATCCACAGACGTTAGCACAATACCAATTCCACTTCGAGGTGGAATATCGCGGTATATGGGTTTTACAAAAATATCCGCTTACTAACGGCGCAATAGGGTCTCATCCGCTATACGAGGCGGGAAATCAATCAATCCAATATATACATATGCCAATATGTATATATTGCTATATATATAGATATATCCTACTATATCTAATATCACATCCAATAGCAACAATCAGTCAATAAATAACTGTCAAACACAATTTATTTTGAGTGAGAAAATAATCTCACCTTAGCTTCTAATTTGCAATCCCTTTCCATTCCAGTTTTGTTTTCTCGATTTTAACCTTGTATAAACAATTATACAATTCATTATTACTTGAACCAATCAAACTATTATTCACCATTTACTTATTCAATTAAACTCATTATTTGATTTAAAAATTTTAAACTAATAGTTTCTTTTAACAAATTATTTTTCAGTAGTTAGAATGATTGAATAGGTCAATAAAATAAATTAACCAACAAACTTCTTTTTTTTTCTAACAAGTAATTCAATAAACTTTACTGTGAAAAATTTCCAAACATTTTCGTAGTTGAAATATACACATCTTTCGCTTTTATCTATAAATCTTTAACAGATATATATGTATATCTGAAATAAATTCACCAATACCATAAAAATCATTTGGTTCAAACATATATATCTGATAAATATTTCTACTCAACAGATTATTCCGAAATTGAAAACTTAAAATTAATACCTTACTGACAATTTTCATTGGCGAACCCAAGCTTCTAATCTCGCTCGAATCCCTCAGATCGCCCAAACTGGCCTCGTGAAACCCACGCAAACCCAACGAACGTCATCACGAACTCGCCATCGATTTCGTACTCCACTTGAAAACCCATGAATCGCTGCGTGCGCCTGCTGCCAGTGTCGCGTGCCACTGCCCCAAACCAACATCGATGAACACGGATACCATCGACTGACTCGAGCTACCACTGCTCCACTCGAATTCGAACAAACCCATTTCTTCTCGACTTCTAGCCTCAGTTCTCCGCGAATGCAAGAAAGCCTCTCGATTCCAGTCGCCTCCCAATCTGGCCGCGCGACCATCACTGCGACCTCATTGCGAAACCAGCCTCCACCATCGTACGCGCAAGTGACATCGTACGCGACGAACTCGCGACCGCCTTTGAGTTTGATTCGCCGCCCCTCCAGTCTTGATCGAACGCGACATGACGCGTTCATCCCATTTTTTCGAGCGAGGCTGAATTTTTGATTTTGGGGAAAGAACTGTCGACATTGAATTGGGAACGAGATAGTTTCGTTTTCGAATAATTTAGAGGGCGGAGGAAGAGAGGTGGAACGAATGGTATTGTGAAGTTCTGTGGCCATTTTTTTTTCTTTAACAGGCGAGTTTGGTTTTAAACGAAAAGAAGTGGGCGGCCATGCTTTGATTTGAACGAGAGGATGGGTTTGCACGATCTATCGTCGTGATATTAGGCGTGATTTGAGGGAGGATAACGTGCTGTTATTTAACCCAGTTAAATAAATTTAAATTTAGATTTAAATTGAATTCCATTTAAATCTCAATGCGTTTAACCGCCGTACCGTCACAAAACAACTCCAAAAAATATGCAAATTGAAATCCGACAATAATTCACGTTACGGACCCAATGGAACTGGTTTCGTCGAATTCCGAGACTGTTTGAAAAATGACTATTTTTAAATATCGGTTAATCGATATAAATTTCAAAACTGAACAAAACAGTTTAAATTTAAATTCTGAAGCTGCTGTTATCTTCAGTGTTATCAATATAAATTTCACAAGCGTTTGAAATATTTTTAATCGGCCTAACTTTGAAGATTCAAATTTTTATTCAACTTCCAATTGATAAATTTTTATCATTTAATCGTCAGTTTTCAAAGTTATATTCGGGATACAAATTAAATCATCGTTCGAATATTTAAAATTAATTAAATATTCTCAATTTAATTCTTTCAAAATTCTGGGTCGTTACAATTGTTATGTTGTGTTGATTTGTTTTGTTATTAATTGAAACAACTTAAATATTTCTCTTTTTACATAATTATTTACTTCTTTGGATTATGTAAGTGAAATATAGGTTATGGAAGTAATAACTACTGCTTTTGGTTTCATAAATAAGCGTTGTTTGCCCAGCATATAGGTACGTTCTCGGATTAAGGTTTTATAGCGATATTATATTGTTTCCCATGGTTTGGGATATTTTTATTTTTGAAATATGATAAATATGGTTATTATTGATATTATTATTTCTCTCGGACCTCTCCGTATGAAGGAGACTCTACCGAAATTTTTCGTGAATTTTGGACTTAGAAAAAATTTGTGAAGGTGAAAATATTTTCAAAGTTTAGTAAACTTGAATATGAAGATTTAATTGTTATTAATTAGTATATTTTATTTAAAATACTTAAATATGTAAATTAATTGTTTATAAATTGAATAATTTGAATAAAATATATTAGTCCTTATTTCCTCCTTTTCCCTTTTCGAGCACGAATAGTTTTGAGTGGGGGAGAGTGTAACGACCCGTATTTTTCGATAATTAAAAATATTAATTAAATAATATTTTAGAATTTAATATTAAAAGAAAAATTAAATTTATGATTTAATAATGAGAGGAATAACTAGAATGTAATGTTAGTAATGTTAATTTAAGGTAATTGATGACTATTTTAATGTAATTACAATCAATTGAAATAAATTTTAGGTTAATTTGGTTATAATTGTAAATAATGAAATAAATTAAATGATGTCCTAAACGGTGAAATTGTATGTAATTAATTGAAATTGGTTAAGATAGAATAATCAATCGATATGTGAATTTATTAGCTTTTGTTTGTAAACAATAAACTTGGAAATGTGTTTGAATTATTAATAATAATTGCTTTAATTATCATTCTGTTGTTAATACGGTAAATTAATTTGGAAATTGATAAAAATTCAATATAATTGAAATATTGCAATTAATATGGTAAAAGATGATAATTGTATATTATTGATGTAGTAGAACGTAGACCAATGTTAGTTATATCCATAAGATGATAGTTGATTGAATAATAAGATGTAAATCGAAATAAATTAATTTATTGGGATTTAAAATTTTAATTAATGAATTTACTGAGACTGAAATTGAACACCGTAGTAGTGCAATATTTAATATTAGTTTTGACTTGGAAATTTACTTTAAAAGATTATAAATTACTAGGTAATAAAAAATGATAAAAAATTGTTAGTTATTAAATTTGAATTTAAAAGGCGATTTAGTCAATTTAATAATAATTTATTTAATTAACATGAAAATAGCCATTTTGGCCACTGTCTCGGATTTTAATGAAACTAGTTTCATCGGATCCATAACAGTGAATTATTGTAAGATTTCAAGTTTCGTAACGATCGGACTTGTCGTTTGATCGTGCGGGCTCAAAACGCGTAGAAACCAATTTAATTGAATTCAACTAAAAATAAGCTGATTTTAAAAGCTAACTTCTTCATACAATGGAATTAGGACTTGAAACATGTTCCATTAAATTTAAAATTAACGAAAACATCTATTTCGATATATTGGATGACCCACTTTCGTTTCGAAAATGAAACGGGCTTTTCGGGTCGTTATTGTCATTTCAAATCGATTCGATATAATCATTCTTTCTTATCGGGCCTTACCTATATAAATAGATTCTTCTAAACCCTAGCAGCCTTTCTATTTCTTATTACAGTACGTACAACTCCATCTGTCTGCTACTTCTTCTCAAATGGCAGAAACCCTAATTCATATATTCAATTTCAAATCAAAATCAAATCGAAAAATTAAAACTCTCCAAATGTGATGCCCCACCCCGAGATCCACATTAACAAAGAGTATTACTAGGTACTGTCTGCTAATGTGGAGAATAGGGCTTGTTAAGAGTGACCATCTATAGCCTTGTCTTAAACATCTACTAAATATGTCCATAAATGCTTTTTTTCTATCTCAAGTGGATCGACATATTCAATAAATGCTTAATACAAAACTATAGGTGGCTATCGGATCTATCAGAACAAAATACAACAACTAAAATGTATATCACATCACAAAATAGCAAACAGCAGATATATATATATATACATATACATCACGATACAATACAAAATGATACATCATAATGGTTCGATGACCACAATATATACAACGAGCCAAAAATATACATATATCAGAGTCATCAAAAGAGTACAACAAAAAGTGATAAGTAGATATATCCAAGCGAAAGCGGAAAGGCTAAGTCCAAAACAGGTACCTAACCTGAAACAACTCGGTCTGATCCAAGTATAAAATACACGGGTCAGTCTAGCTAAAACAACCAGTTTAATAGGATAAACGATAATATAATGCATGAGGATAAGGGTGATAATTCTTCTCAAATGAGAAGAAATAATTCTAAGTTCATGTGATTACTTCAAGTGATGAGGTGGTATCACTAAAAATATATATAATCTCAAAGAGATAAACTCCATAACAAAAGCACTAAGCATAGCATGCCTCATATCATCGGCATATCCCAAAACAACAATAATGGTTTAGAGGAACCATAACTCCTAAATTGGAGGAATCTTGAAACCCGCCATAACGACAATATCAAATGCATTCCTAAAAGAGAAATCTCAACCTAAAAAATACCCCATAAAGGCAATTACATATATCTTCAAAATAGGAGAATATAAAGCTCAAATAAACGCCAAGAATGGCAAATCTCAATCTCAAAAAAACGCCAAGTATTGGCAACTCAAATCCCAATATAGAACTCAAAGGAGTTCAAATTTCCAAAGATGTGATCGCCGTATATATGATATCTCAAACGGCTCAAATGGCCAATAATGTAAAAAAGGCGATACACTTGGAAAATCACAAATAATCAATGAAATTATCTCAAAGATATAGCACGTGCTTTTGGCCAAAGCCTGCCAAGTACTGTTCTCTCATAATAAGGCGCCACGTCTCGAAGACAAACGTCTCGAAGGACAAATACGTCGCAATGACAAACATCCCGAAGGACAAATACGTCGCAATGACAAACATCCCAAAGGACAAATGACCCAAAGGTCCAGTACTGGCAAATATGTCTCGAAGACAAATGTGTCACAAACTCTCATATAGGAACCCGAAAAGCGTTAACGTGCATCCCATACCAAACGTTCGCACCCAACGGTTTACTAACCGCTAGTAAATGCCACACTAGAAAGCAGTAAAATGTTTACCTCATCTCATCGGTAAACACGACCCGAAGGTCAAAATGATCAAATAGACAAGTCAGGAATTAACCGATAAGATAAACACACGTGTCCCATACCACGTGTTTTACCGAACCGTTTAATTCTCCTTCTCATTCACTGGAATAGTGCAAAAATGTGTATTTTATATAAAATAATTTATTTGAGAAAACAAGCTTTTAAAACAATTTTTCGAAATCGTTTTTGAAAACAACCTTTGAAAATTCCCTGATTATAGAGAATATATAGTTTTTATAACTTAGAAATAATTGCAAAATATTATATAATAATTATTTCAAAAGCCAAGTTATTTTAAAAATTATTTCAAATTCATTTGGAAACCGTGCTCGAAATCAAAGAAAACATCGAAAAATACTCAAAACCGACACTCGAATTCATTTCAAACACGATTTAATTTGAATCTCAAATTCTCTAAATCTTGGCTAGCCTATTTATAGGCATCATAGCCCTTAAAATAGTTTAGAAATATCATAAAAACATGAAGTAGAAGTCAAAAGTCGGACGGAAAAAGAAGACAACACAAAAAATGCATAGGCAAAAACAATACCCAGGTCTGAAATCTTCTCCGGGTTCAACTTTCAAACTAATTTGAATGGCTTAATGACCTCGGAATGGTTTGAAGTTTGATATACACAAAGTAGAAAAATTTATCTATGAACTGGAAAAAGAATCACTGAATTCCGATATGAAATGCTAAAGATATAAAATTTCAAACATGGACTCAGGTCATGTTGAATTCTGCCCAGGTCTAAAAACCCTCTCGAGTTCAAATTACAGACATGATATAGGTGACTAAACTACCTCTGATTGAACTGAAAATTGGTATGAACATAGTAGAAAACTTTGATTTTCAGATAAAAAAACAAACAATAAATTCCGACAGGTAATGAAAATGATACAATGTCTCAAACATGGACTCAGGCCATATTTGCAACAGCTCAAAAAATGGAAATGTGCCCAGGCCTGAAAACCATCTAGGGTTCAACTTACAGGCATGAAGAAGGTGACCAAACGACCTCTGATTGAACTGAAAATAGGTATGCGCATAGTAGAAAACTTCTACTTTAAAGTAAAAAAAGAATCAATGAATTCTGATAGGTAATGAAAAAGATACGATGTCTCAAACATGGACTCAAGCCATGTTTGCAGCAGCTCAGAAAAGGAAAGTGCCCAGGCCTGAAAACCATCTCGGGTTCAACTTACAGGCATGAAACAGGTGACCAAATGACCTCTGATTGAACTGAAAGTTGGTATCCACATAGAAGTGAATTTCCACTTTCAAATAAAAAAGATTCAATGAATTCCGACAGGTAATGAAAAAGATACGATGTCTCAAACATGGACTCAGGCCATGTTTGCAGCAGCTCAGAAAACGGAATTGTGCCCAGGCCTGAAAACCATCTCGGGTTCAACTTACAAGCATGAAACAGGTGACCAAACTACCTCTGATTGGACTGAAAATTGGTTTGGACATAGTAGAAAACTTCAACTTTCAAACAAAAGAAGAATCGATGAATTCCGAAATGAAATGAAAAAGGTATGGTCATGCAAAGTAGCAACCAAAATCAGTTTTTCACAGAAACAAACAACTATAGAAAAACAGTATACAGAAGCTAATTTTTCACAGATTTTGGCTTTTGAAGCTTTGCTTCAGCTAGCAATTGTAAGTTTTAACACTCACCTTGCGATTTTTCGAAGCAAACATGGATTTACTGCTGAAAGATGGAAGCTTGGAGCAAGAAATGGTTTCAACAACCTGAAAATGAAACTTACAGAGACATGCAAACGCAGATTCACAATTATAGACAACTCAACATCTTAAAAATTGGAATTCGATGAAGTATTTTAGTTTACTGATAGATTACCTGAAATAAAACGGCTTTAATTTGATTGTTACAACAAAGATTTGAATTAAAATTGGAGATTTGGCTTTTGGTTTTGAAGAGGAGTTGGGTTTCTTTCTTTGGTTTGTTTACCGTAAAACTGAAAGTGTACGTATAGGTTGAAAATGAGAAGAGATACTTCTCTTTTCATTGTCCAGGTTTGATTTGTTAAGTGGGCTTTGACCCAAATCCAATAAACTAACCAAAAGAAAAATCAATTTTATCACAAAATTCCCAAATACTCTATGTAATTAAATCAAACAACAAATTTCTCAAAGCTTCTTTACAATAAAAATTACACAAACATGCTTTCATGTTTAATAAAACATTTTCCAACTAATGAAGAGATAATTTTAGTTATAAAAATATTTTTATTATTAAAAACTCTTATTTTTAAATAAATACACAATTTACTCAAATATTTACATAAATCACTATTTTTAATTCCAAAAATTACACAAAATAATTTTCTTGCATAATAAAATGCAATAAATCACTTTAACATCATTTTTATAACAAAAACTTATTTTTAAATTAAATTCCACCTTTTTATTTAAAAATAACAACATATTAAAACAAATACTTCTTTTAAAAATCAATCAAAGAAGCATTTGGCAATACTTACAAGAATTATTGCATTTTCACTAAATAAAATCATATTTCACTCATTTCCATCTCAAACATTCAAGATAAAGTTTTAAAAACTTTATTTTCACATTTTATTTGTTAAAATCCATTGTTTATTCCAAATAAACAATTTAAATCTATAATTTATTTTTATTTCACAATATTAAATTATAACTATCGTTATAATTTAATATTCACAGGTAATCACCAAAACCAGGGTTGTTACACCAAACTATAGCAAATTATATATCGTTGGAAAGCTCTCGACGAGCATAATCCACTGTAGTGATTTGTTTTTCAATTCGGATCATGGTTTGGCACGAAATTGGCGATTTATTCCCGGTCGTTGATGTTAGGGTTTGAGATTGGATGGTGGATCTTCGTCCTAGGAAAGATCGGAAGGCACTGCGTCGGAGAGGGCGTCGAGCGGAGTCAATCTGTACGGCTACTTTAGGTCAGAGGCTATCAGAATCGCCCCAATTTGGCTGTGAACGTGGGCGGCAGCGGGTTTGCCTTAGGGTGGCGGAGGCGGCCGCTTGCTCGAAGAAGGGTCGGCCTGAGTTGCTCTAGCACATGGCGTTGGTTGATCGTGGCGGATGTCGACAAGGATGCGGCAAAAATTGAGGAAGTGGTGGTGGCCTGTTCGTGTACAGGCGATCGTGTGTTGTTTGCGTGTTAGGGTTTCGACCGTGCGCAGTGTTACGAGGTGATGTGTCCTCCTTTTTTCAATTATTTATTTTATTTAATTATAGAATCCTATAACATCTAATTGTTATAACTTTTACGTACGAGGTCGGATTTACACGTGGTTTGTTCCACCGCGATCGTACCAAATTTCCGGATATTATAGAACTAGTTTGGACGAAATCTGAGACTGTTGAAATTTGGGCCTTTATTTGGGTTTTAAATCGTCGAAAATCAAAGGTGAGTGTTTTGACCCACTCACAACTACTATATTATATTATGTTAGTTAAATTGAATTTATGATGTGATTAGAATTTGGTTGGTTGATGTTTGGTATATTTAAATTATCATTCTAGTAAAATCTGACTTTTATTGAATTTAATCGCCATTTAATTTAATATTGAAGTAAATTGCCTGTTAAAGACCTGTTAATGATAATCATGTAAGGGTTGTTGTTTATTGGTTGATTTGAATGGTGATTGTGATGAATGTTTGATTGTTGATATTGGATGACTGGATGTTATATTTATATTGTTATAACACTACAAGTTCCCTTAGTTATTGCTAGAAAATCACTATGGGTTGAAATGATACATACCCGAATGATCTATAGATTAGGAAAAAATCGTTATGGGTTGAAATGGTAAACCCGAGCGATTTTATGGATTTTGAATGTTGATTCGGGATTGCGAGTTGAAATGATATATACCCGTAAATTAAAATTATTGCGAATTCAATTGATATATGTCTGTATCACTTGACCATAGGGTAGAAAATTATATATGGACACCGGATTGGTTAAATTAAATAATTTTAAATCCTTAAATTTTTTTGAATTCAGTTAAATGATATTTTGAAATAAAATTGGATTTATATAAACTGAATTATTTTCGAAAATCCAAGCTTTAAATGTTTGAAATTGGAATTTAATTAAATGAATTGTTTAAAGGATTTAAATTGAAATTTCAAAGTTGAATTGTCAAATATAAATGAAATTTATCGAAATTCAGTTATTGAAATATTTGAATATTTAAACATTGAAATCTACTAAATTTGAAATATTTTAAATTTATAGTTCGAACATGGATTTCAAATCGATATTGATTAAATGGTTTTAAATGAGAATCTAAATTGAAAGACATAATTGAGGTTGTTGATTTGAAAGATGGACATGGTCCAAATGTGTTGAAATGAAAGAAATAGTTTAATTATTAATTTCAAATTAATTGTTTAAAATAAACTGTTTAAAGATATATTATTTTAAAAATCCTGATTATTAAGATTTTCAAACTATTAAACTATTTTAACCTATTTTAAAACCATTAAACTATTTTAATCTAATTTAAACTATCTAATCTATTTTAACTATTTTAATTTATTTTAATCTATTTTAACCTATTTTAAACTAATTAACCCATTTTAAATTGTTTTAAATCTATTTAAACTATTTTAATTCTATTTAAACTATCTTAAATCTATTTAAAACTATTTTCAATCTATTTTAAAGTATTTTAAACTATTTAAAAATTTATTTTAAACTATGCTAAACTATTTATAACTATCTAAACTATTTTCTAAATTTCAGACTGTGTAAAGTGGAAGTGTTTATATTTAAATCCTTGATTTAAAAGCGAATAGGGTTAAATGATATTATAACCTAAAGTGGGATTTGAAATAATGTTTTCTAGTGAAATGACATATTAGAGTAAATATGATGATTTTGAAATGAGGATTTAACCTATTTTGTCGATATGATTTCAAAAGTGAATATGATTTCGAAAGTAAATATGATTTCGAAAGTTAATATGATTTCGAGAGTGAAAATGGTTTCGAAAGTGAATATGATTTCGAAAGTGATATGGTTTGAATTGAATATGATATTTTGATATCAATTATGAATCGGTTTTGGAAATCTAAAAGAACCGTCCGGTGTGAAATAAGCGTTGGGTTGTTAAAGAGACCCGGATCGGATATTGTCATACTCTCTGCCAATACCGAAAACCACTTTAACAACTGTGTACGTGGTGGAGATTCCAGAATGAAGTAGGATGGTTTGGCAAACGATTCTATACGAGGTATTTACGTAGCCCTAACTCCCGTGAGTCAGCTTGGATGTGGCTAAAACAGAAGCTATAAGGGGCCAAGTGAGGTCGCTCCTCCGATCGGGCACATTTCTTCGATACCATATTATGACTTTGTGATTGATTTATAGCCACCCCTCGATTTGATTATGGAAGTGTGTTCCGAGGTAGGTGGTTGTAGCTGCTAGCCGTTACCACTAGTCTGGGAGTGCAAATGGTAGAATCCTACCCTGGCTTTGCCTCGCGTGCCTTGTCACATGCCTTATCGCGCCCACTACGAGTTTGGTTTGTACCATACCTATGGAGTGCCCTCCGATAGCCCTCCAATTTACGGAGGAATTACGGTACTGTATAGACCACGGGAATATGTAAAAATGTGTTAAGGGGGATATGGGTAACGCCTTAACGCTATTTTAATACACTGTAGACACTATTATAATAGCGTATTGTACTATGTATGTAGATAGTTTAATGGATCCTTAGGAGATGGAATCCTGAATATCTCTTAAGTTATTGCACTCACGTTGACACTGGATAGGAGATGTCAAACTCCATAAACATCTCTGACGCCGTTACACTCATATTTATTTATTGTTGATTTAACTTACATAAGACCTTTTATTTCTGACTCGAGTGTTTTGTCTTTTCATTATGCTCGGGTTAGTCTGGGCTTTTCAGTGTATCGAAGACTGCTTCTCTAGAGGACGAAGACAAAGATTTAGTACTATTACTATTTATTATATTTATTCCACTACAACATGTTGTTCCACTGCATTATTTATTTATTACCGTTGTATGTACTCTGATCAGTATTGTAAAAGTGTAATCAAATGTTATTTGTAAAACAGCTTCATGAACTGTTTATTTGATTATTATATTTTTTCATTCCGCTGTGAGATTTTTTGTTTTGTTTCTCTTCCTTTTTTCTTCTTTTCTTATTTACCCCATAACAATCCTCCCTTTTGAATGGTTTGAGTTTGACATGTGTGGTTTATTGTCGATTTAAACCGTCCAAAAAGGTGGGTCGTTACATTATATGAGATTAGTATCATGATCAACTGAAGTCAACTCAAAGTTAAAGTCTCTGACCAGACCAATATGGTTAATAATAATTGTTATTATTAGACCAAAGACTTTGTGTTTGGACTATACAAGTTAAATGAGGATGATTTTAGAATTTTCACCATTAAAAAATTCCATAAGTCATAATGTGACATAGTTTTGATGTAGAGAATTGGTGAAAATAATTGTCACTACCAGGAAACGCTTGAAATAAGTAAAATTGGTTTTTACCGAAGCTACATGAGCGATAAGTTTGGTCATAATGTCACACTACTAGCTAAAGTGGCATGTGAATGTTAATATTCGAATGTTCATTATTAATCGCCGATCAAATTTACATCTAAGAGTCACACAAAAGAAATGTTAAATACTTCTATTACCGTCTGATTTAATTAATTATAATTTTTACAAATTAACTAATATTTATGAAATATTAATTATAAAATTTTATTGGATTTGAGTTGATCAATATTAAAATAATGCGTATATAAAAGTTGTATACACGTATCGATATACGATATTGATGTGTGTTTAAATTAGATTTAAATGCATATTTATTTGATTTTGCTTGAAGCAATTTGGAGGCCCAAATATGGGTAATGATGACCAGCTATGTATGCTAGTGAATGAGGTCAAATTAAATTCAAAATGTTTTGAAAGAGCAAAAGGAAATAGTGGATATGGATCCACTTTTAGCTCCTCTAAGCCTCCGCTATTAAAGGCCCTTAACCCCATCTATTGCAATTCTTAATTTTGCCTTCCCCTCTCATATTTTTGGCCGACGCTATTCCCTCTTCTCATATGTAGTTTCAAGCAATTAAAACACTAGATCAAATACAAATCACATCACTGGTTAGTGCTTTCAGTCTGATAGCTCTCTCTGGAAGTATAGGATGCAGGTTCAATGAGTCAATCGATTATCGTTTCAATGTGTTACTACTAGGCCATAATCAAGGCAACATCTTTATTTACTTTAGTATATACATATATTCATTTTATTGTCATTCATGTGCTATTAGATTGCATGTGTCGTCAACGTTGGATATACGTGTAACATCCTAAAATTTTCAACCATTCGCATCCATACATGTCAGATTTGAATCGCTCAAAATATCAAATTGTTAATTTAAATTTGGCAAAACTCAGCATATATAGTAAATAAATAATCACAGAATCACAGCCACAAAGTAATATAACAATAATGCAGCGGAAACAAAAGAATAGTAGTTCATGAAGCTACTATATATAAAAGAGTTAAATAAGATACAACAGAGGTCTCGAATACATAGATGTCTCAATACAATAGTAAAATACAAGATCTGAATACATCATTGGAATCAATCGAATAACTGATAGCATAATCGATATGGCTGGATCTCCAAGCGAAGCTCCAACTCCAAAGGTGAGTCTCAAATGCTGTATCACTCAGTCTGACCCGAGCATAAAGCAAAACACAAAACACTCGAGTCAGGATTAACATTCTTATATCAATAAATCCAACTCAAGTGAAATGTCAACTGAAATACAAATAACTCAAAGGATGTTTGGGATAACCATTCTCTAAGGATCCGTTAAACTATCTACTATGTAGTAATATAAGCTATTATAATAATGTCTAAAGTAAAGTAAACTTACTTAAAAATAGCGTTAAGGCTTTACATTTTCCACCTTAAGACATGTATAGTGCCAATAGTCTATACAGTACCGTAATACCTCCAGATCGGGAGGCTACTAGAGGATACTCCATAGGTACGACACAAATCAAACTCGTAGTAAGGCTCGCTATGGTAGATGACACGACACAACGAGGCAATGCCAGGGTAGATATACCAATTACGCATCCGGACTGGTGGTAACGCATAACAGCCACTACCGCCCACCTCAAGCCACACTTCCAAAAATCAAAGGTGCGCACCAAAACAATCATAGAGTAATAGAATGGCATACGATGGAGTGTGTCCAATCAGAGAAGCTACCTCATTGGCCCGGAATCGCTCCTGTTTTAGCCACCTTATGCCAACTCACGGGAGTTGGGTCCACGTATATACCTTTAGGATCGTCGCCACCATCCTACTTCAATCTGGAATCTCCACTGCGTACACAGTTGTTAAAGTGATTTTCAGTATCATTAGAGAGTATGCCCATATCCGATCCCGGTCTCTTTAACAACCAAACGTTATTATAACACCGCGGTCATTTCAAAATAGTTTATACTTCAAAACCGAAATATCATATCCATTTCAAAACCAAATCAATAAGATATCATTTCTTACTTAAAATAATATTCATTTCCAAAAATCATTTCACTTTCCAAAGTTATAACGCTTTCGAAATCATAAGTCTTTTAAATCAAAATACTTCGGAAATCACAACATTTTGAAATCATAGTACTTTGAAAATAATAACACTTCCCTTCAACCGTTTAGATAGGAATAATAGTATATATAATAAAATAGTTTGTAAAATAAAATAGTTTATATAAAATAGTTATAAGTTAAAACAATTTATATTAAAATAATTAGTATATTTAAAATAGTTTATATTAAAATAGCTTATATTAAAATAGTTTATATTAAAAATAGTTATATTAAAAATAGTTTATATTTAAAATGATTTTTATATTAAAATAGTTTATATTAAAATAATTTATAAAGTAAAATATAAATAGTTTTAGATATAGTTTAAAAATACTTTATATAAAAATAGTTTCCTCAAATCTCACAAATCGATTCAAATCAACTCGAATTCCAAAGTTCAAATTTCAAACAAATCTCAAATCATCAATTTCAACTCGATTCAGTTTCTCAATAAACCATTTCAAATTATCGATTTTCAAATTGTTTGCACAAAAAATGGACAAACACCTCAAAGTTGTATGATTTAGTAGATCTTATGTTGTTCTTAGTGATTTGGGTGATTTATGCAAATATATGAAAAGCAGGGGCTAAACTGTAAAAAGACACGCAGATTTATAGTGGTTCAGCCAGAATGTGCCTACGTCCACTTTATATGTTATTTCTCTTCTCTTGTTTTGATTAAAAGTACAAAGCTTTGATACAAGTAAAAGAAAGTTGTTTGAAAGTTCTCTCCGTGCTTGAGCTCTCAAACTTGTCCCCCATTGTCGTACCCCTGCCCCTCTATTTATAGAGTGAGGGTGGGAGTAGGGGTCTTGGATGTATATAGCTACTGGTGGGCCTGGGCTGATGTGATCTGGCCTGGCACGTCTTGGTCCGGCAGCGTTTGGTTCGGTGGTAAGAGGTGAGTTGGTTCGGCGAAGCATGGGGATGAGTTGGTTCGGCGAAGCATGGGAGGTGAGTTGGTTCGGCGAAGCATGGGAGGTGAGCTGGTTCGGCGAAGCATGGGAGGTGAGCTGGTTTGGCGAAGCATGGGAGGTGAGCTGGTTCGGCAGAGCATGGGAGGTGAGCTGGTTCGGCAGAGCATGGGAGGTGAGCTGGTTCGGCAGAGCATGGGAGGTGAGCTGGTTCGGCAGAGCATGGGGATGAGTTGGTTCGGCAGGGTCGTTGCATGCGAAGTAGGTTGGATCGGCGAAGCTTTGGACCGGTGGTGAGAATCTACCCAACATTTGCCCCCCAAAGTGGGGTATATGCTGGCGTATGGCCTACTTTGTTTCCTCTTATTCGGTCGCTGAGCGCCGATCCAACTGGTCCGGCATCCTATATTTGCCTATAAGTAGGGGCTGTATACTCCCGTTATTCCCTTTCAATTCAAGATAGCCGAACCAAACGTTTCTGCCGAATCAAGCTCTCTGACGAATTGCTTCAGAATATCAAATCAAGTACCGCCGAACGAATTTACGTACTCTAAGTGCCGAATGATCATTTACTCTGGGTGCCGAATGAACTTTACCCTGGGTGCCGAATGAACATTCACTCTGGATGCCGAATGAACTTGATTCTAGGTGCCGAATGAACGTTCACTCTGGGTGCCGAATGAACTTGATAAATTTGATTTTTCCACTTGAAATTTCAGACTGCAGACACTTGCTCCTTTACTTCCTCTATTCTAACGACGTTCTTCTTTGTGTTTGCAGATAATGTCTCATAAAGCGGAAACTCGATCAGACAAAAAGAAATCCGAGGGCGAAGGAGGTTCCTCCGCCGTGCCCCCAGCTTAGCCGAATCCAGAACGTCACGGACCTGCCCCGAGATCACTAGTGGATGGGTACGGCCCTCAGGAACTTCTGAACTCCCCGCCCGATTGCTTTCCTAGCTCCCTCAAGGAGGAGCAGCTTGATGTTTTTTTTTCGATCTTTTGGAATTGATAGGGCGCACTTGCTGTTGCCAGGGAGAGAAGTTATGCCGTACGAACCTCCTGAAGGGTACCTTGCCTACAGCAGATACCACTGCATGTGTGGTGCCATTCCTCTTCTTAACGCTTGGGTAGCCAGCTTCCTCACATATCTAAAGGTGGCCCCATTCCAGCTTCAACCCAACTCCTATGCTATACTAGTGAGCCTCTTCGTTATTTTTCAGAGGAAGTGTGGTCGTGCTCCTTCCAACCGGGAGATCCGGTACTTATATAATCTGAGGGGCTATAAGAAGGGGTCCCCATACATCAGCTTGGAGTCGGCTGTAACCTTCAAGCCGGTCTTGGACCTGTATTCCAAATTCAGCATGTTCAAGAAGGAGTGGTTCTTCGACAGGGACGGCTCAGTTTCTTTTAGGCGCTTCACCTCTGGATGTAAGTCTACACTTTATTTATTTCCATTCTGGTTTGCGAGGCTTCTTCTCATGCGTCTTCATTTTTGCTAGCGACAGGTGGCTTTGCGGTGGTGGAGACCGATCGCCTGGTTCAAACGGCGGCTGAGATAGAAGCTATCCCCGGGAGGGATAGATCAGCTGCCTTCCTGATCAGAAACGTGACCCTTCTGGACTATAACTTGATCCTTCCACATCAGTCAGTAGTCAAGCTGAGGGAAACGGCGGAGGAGAGGGCGGCTGCTCAGGCTAAGGGAGGTGTCCTAGCAATTGTCCACTTACTCAGGGGGAGGAAGACGTGGAGGAGGAAAGAGGTGAGGGAAGGTATGTGGTTGCTTGCTGCTGAGGAGGTAGGCGTGCAAGTAGAGGACGACGATCAGGATAGCCAAGAAGCAGGTGCTGGTAAGTCTTCCTTTTTTGTCTCTCCATTAACTTGGTTGCTTATTGCTAATGAATCCTTTCCTTGACTGGACAGGTGGTCAACAGGACAAGGATAAAACTCCAATGCAGCCGGCCCCTTGATTATACCTGGAAAGACTCGCCTTTCATGTTCTGTTTGTAGATGGCCGTTTCGAATATCTTGTATGACCGAGCATGGAAAGCAGTTGAATGCCCTTCCATCCGATTGTGAATCCCTGCATCCATTGGCGAGTATCTCATATTCTGTATCCTGTACTTTATGGATTGTTATAGAGGATAGGAGGAAAGCTTTTTAAGTAAAATTGAAATATGTGAAATAGTAAAACTTCCAATCACGGAAGGCCTTCGATGTGCTTAAGTTCGTGGCAAACGGGTTTTGTAGTCACTTTCCCTAGCTGTGGGTCTTGGAGACATTTGTCACCCATCTTACGCCTCCGCAGGGAGTTAATTCTTTTTTACCACAGCCGCACTTAAGACACATCGGAGCCGAGATCGCGCACAGTAACTACCCGGGCCATTATGGCCCGTAATCGTGGGTATTATTCGATTTACTGTGGCCGGCTAGCGTGGGTGCCGATCGTCAACTGTGAACTGCCCCTGGCTGGCCATACCTTATGTTGGGGCTTATAGTCGGTTCACAGTTGCCGACGAGCCTAACGCCGTAATGAGCTGCCTCGGCTATAGTCGGCCTTCTCGGTGGCTTATAATCGGCTCATTACAGTTGGCTTTAAGGGCCGTCGCGAGCAATGAGTTAACCCGCAGCAGAGGGATGCCGGAGCGAAAGTGTCTCATTGGCGAGGGCATAGATTCGCATAGTACCTGTTAGGTTTTGTCCAGGAGAGGTTGCGCTGCGGAGCGCCTTGAATGAAAATGCTATTTGCACAGGATTTTGTTCAACAGAAAAGTATACAGTTAACAAGCAGCCAAGATATGAAGGAACAAGTTAAAAAGAGACAAGTTTTTTAAAGTGGTTCGACACGAAAATGCCTACGTCCACTGATTCTCTTTGTTAATTCACTTCATATGGGCAGTATGAGTTAAGAAAAGTATCGACGAAGGTGTTGGATGTTCCATGCCCTCTGGAACACCTCCCCGTCCACTGTTGACAAAATATAAGCTCCATTGCGAAGATCTTTATGAATTACATATGGTCCGTCCCAGATTGGATCTAGCGCTCCGGGGCGCGGGAAGATTCGCCTGAGGATAAGATCTCCTTTCTGTAAGCTACGTACGATGCTTGACTTTGGAGTTGTATTGCGTTGCCACTTTTTGCTTGTGAGCTGCTGCCTTGGGGGGCTGCATCATTTCTTCTTTCCTCAATTAGATCCAGAGACATGAGGAGGAACTCTTCGTTCTCTTCTGGGTTGTAGTGGATCCTACGATGGGAAGGCACTATAGTTTCAATTGGGAGCATAGCCTCCGATCCGTATGCCAAAGAGAAAAGGAGTATGCCCCGTTGATGTTCTGAAAGACGTGCGATTGGCCCATAGTGTCGTAGGAGGTTCATCCACCCAAGCGCCCTTTGACTTTTCGAGTTTCTTTTTTATTAGAGTTTTGAGAATTTTGTTGACGGCTTCGACTTTTCCGTTTGCCTGGGAATAAGCTATGGATGAGAAGCTTTTGTGAATTCCATGCTCTTGGCACCAGTTGGCGAACTCCTCGCTGTCAAACTGAAGTCCATTGTCCGATATGATTTCGAATGGAACTCCGTACCTGCATAGAACATTTTTTGATCAAGAAGTTAATAACTTTTGCTAAAAATACTTTATTTAGGGGTTCTGCTTCCTGAGGGATGTGTTTGATTAAATAGTGATCCCATCGATTGAGAAGCAACTTGGTCTTCTTTAAATATGCTATGAGTCGTTCTTCTCGAGCCTGGAATCCTACTAGTATTTGATTTACAATAAGTTGAGAATCGCTATGAAGACACAAAGAACTGGCTCCGATTTCTAAGGCAAGTTCTAATCCAGCTATCACTGCTTCATACTCTACATCGTTGTTGGTGGCAGTGAATCCTGACCTTATAGCATAGTGTAGTTCATTTCCCTTGGGAGTGATTATTACCACACCTGCCCCCGAGCCTTGTTCGTTGATGGCGGTGCGAGGATGGTAGGTGATATCATATTGACTTAGTTGAATGCACCATTTAAGTAGTCGCCCAGAAGCGTCGAGACGATGGAGTACCTACCTTAGTGGTTGATCGGTCAGAACTCTGATGGAATGAGATCGGAAATAGTGACGCAGTTTCCGTGATGTGATTAGTAGGCAATAGGCTAGCTTCTTAAGTTTAGGATATCTGGTTTCTTCTTGTGCGGGGGGTGTTTGTATCTAACTTCGTCTTGAGTGTCCCGGGAGATGTTTTCGATCGTTTCATTTGAAGGAGTATAAGCGTCAAATCTCGGTCCTGGCCGATACAAGCACTTTTCTCCCTTCTTGCCCCTAGCATTGTCTCTAGAAGCATCCCTTCGAACGTCCTTTGCTACAGTGGACGTGCTTCCGTAAGCTGCCTTATTTTGTCACCCCGACTGCCCTTTAGTGGCAGCGTCTTCAAGCCTCATATATTTCCCGGCCTCATAGAAAAAATCGGGTAAAGTAGCTGGTTTTTCTTTTGTCAATCTTCTAGCAAAATTAGTATCCGGATGCACACCACTACAGAGGGCCATTAAGATAAGCTTCTCGTCGGCATCTTGGACTGTGGCCGTTGCGGCATTGAATCGGGTTAGGTATTGCTGCAGCTTCTCTCCAGGTTTCTGCTTGATACTGGATAGGGAATAAGCATCCTTAGGTTGTTCCACATGAATGCGGAACTGGCTGATGAACTTTTCTTTCAACATTTCCCATGAGCTGATGGATCCCTGAGGTAGATGACAGAACCAGGAGGTAGCGAGATCTGCTAAGAAGAGTGGAAAGCAATTGCACAGTACTCCCTCTGTCGCTCCACTCATGAGCATATGTTGTGTGTATCTCTGCAAGTGTACAACGGGGTCGGAGGTTCCTTTGTAAGGTTCCATTGTTGGCATCTTCCATTCTCGGGGGGTGATAGCAATTTCAATGTTGCGGGCGAAAGGGCTGGTCACCTTAGCGCCTATCCCTCGATCTCTTTGCTCCCGTTGGACGCACTCTCTGAATAAGCGCGCCATCCTTTCATCAGAATTTGGAGCAGATAGAAATGAGTTTGGTTCTGTTCTGTGGGATTGATTCCGTCCAGATGACCTATAGGGATGGTATCGTCTATCATTCCTCATATTTTCCAGTGGCTGCCTTTGGTCTTCTGGGAGCATACTCGGGTCAGCTACAGTTGGCCCTTGCCTTGATCTCCTCCTACTGGGTTCTGATCTAAGCACTTCCTCGGGTCCAACTTCGGGCTGGACTCTAGCTCGGCCCCGTTCACTGGCGTTTCTGTGGTTAGGCAGCATGACAGGCTCAGCTACAGTTGACCTTCGCCCGGTACCTCCCCCATTGGGTTCGGTACCAAACATTTCCTCAGGCCTAACTTCGGGCTGTGCTCGGTCTCGGCTCCTACCATGGCTACTTCTGCCGTTAGCTCCTTCGAAGAAGGAAGATCTTTGTTGTCTCTGAGATCCTCCAGACTGGGACTCGCCCCATGATTCAGTGTTGCGGTTGGATTCTTCAGCGTCCCTTAAGCGTGACATGAGATGGTCCACCAAGGCTTCCTGTTGGGACGTGAAGCGGTTAGTTACTTCAACCACAACTCTGTCCAGATCTGCTCTAATAATTGCTGCAGGCTGTTCTGTGGCAGGAGTGGTTGGGTTAGCCTGTTCTTCATTTGTTACTGTTGCTGGAGGAGGACGATTTACTTGATTCGTGACAGCTGGATCTGGAAGACTGCTGGATGCGATGTTTTTTCCTTTGTTAACATCTTTTCTCTGTTTGGGAGGCATGTTTTCCAAGTGACGGATGATGCTGTTAGGAAAACTTGTTAAGCGGATGAAGCTGAAGCTTCGAGCTTCTATCTCTCAGTGAAAGCACCAAAAATGTTTGCACAAAAAATGGACAAACACCTCAAAGTTGTATGATTTAGTAGATCTTATGTTGTTCTTAGTGATTTGGGTGATTTATGCAAATATATGAAAAGCAGGGGCTAAACTGTAAAAAGACACGCAGATTTATAGTGGTTCAGCCAGAATGTGCCTACGTCCACTTTATATGTTATTTCTCTTCTCTTGTTTTGATTAAAAGTACAAAGCTTTGATACAAGTAAAAGAAAGTTGTTTGAAAGTTCTCTCCGTGCTTGAGCTCTCAAACTTGTCCCCCATTGTCGTACCCCTGCCCCTCTATTTATAGAGTGAGGGTGGGAGTAGGGGTCTTGGATGTATATAGCTGCTGGTGGGCCTGGGCTGATGTGATCTGGCCTGGCACGTCTTGGTCCGGCAGCGTTTGGTTCGGTGGTAAGAGGTGAGTTGGTTCGGCAAAGCATGGGGATGAGTTGGTTCGGCGAAGCATGGGAGGTGAGCTGGTTCGGCGAAGCATGGGAGGTGAGCTGGTTCGGTGAAGCATGGGAGGTGAGCTGGTTCGGCGAAGCATGGGAGGTGAGCTGGTTCGGCAGAGCATGGGAGGTGAGCTGGTTCGGTAGAGCATGGGAGGTGAGCTGGTTCGGCAGAGCATGGGAGGTGAGCTGGTTCGGCAGAGCATGGGGATGAGTTGGTTCGGCAGGGTCGTTGCATGCGAAGCAGGTTGGATCGGCGAAGCTTTGGACCGGTGGTGAGAATCTACCCAACACAAATACATATTTGAACCATAAAATAAGCCATTTCAATTTCAATATATTTCAAAGTCAATATATTCAACATTTCAAAAATAAATTCGATAATTATATATATATATATATCAAATTCACTTTACTATTATTTAGTTTTGAAATATCTACTTAATCATTTCAATAACATTTAAATACAACTTCAATTTACAAAATATCCCATTTAAATTTATATGAGTTTGAAATATTTATTTAAGTCACTTTTAATCAAATTTAAGTTATAAAACTTATCTTCAAATTTTCAAATTTAATAAATTTCAAATCAAACCTATTTAAGTAAAATCTTAAATAAATATAATTTCAAATCAATTTCAAATTTATCTTTCCAACCTGAATCAATATAAACTCTATATTTGAAAATATAGATATTAAATAAATACTTAAACATATTATATATCAACTTTATTAAATCAACTTTAATAACTCTTTAAAATCAATATTTATTAAAACCATATATTTCTTTTCAAAACCATAGAAATCATTTTCTAAATATTTATATATATATATATAGACCAACGGTGTCTGTATATAATTTTCTACCCTATGGTCAAGTGATACGGATATTTATCATTTCAATTTGTAATTTAAATATATACGGGTATATATCATTTCAACTCGCAATCCCAAATTCAATTCAATGAAAATCGCTTGGGTTTATCATTTCAACCCATAACGATTTTCTCCTATTCTACAGATCGTTCGGGTATGTATCATTTCAACCCGTAGTGAATTCTATACTAACAAGGAACTTGGGAGTGATAACAGATATGATAATAATTAACCACAGTAACAAGCATATATCATTAGTGATAAATAACAGATAATGGTGTCAGATGTCACAGGTGAACAGATATAGATAATGGCATATATATAACAATGTAAATAACTAGCAGCATCATATTTCAATTGTCGTTCCAATTGAAATCAAATTTAATAAATATAAGAACATTAATTGTGAGTGATTGCTCACCTTTCGAGGCTAGAGACGAACGAGAATGAGATGAGTTACAGATCCAAGCACGAATTTCGAAGCAAAGCACGATGGGCTCGAGTTCAACAGACAAGCTGATAAATAGGAAGTGATAAAACGAATCAGAACCATCCTGATATAACTGAAACAAAATGAACGGTATATTATTTTTATTACTTTATTCAAAATCAACACAACCAATATTCGAAAAATATATATATATATGATTCAAACTTATTATATTTAAAATAAATTAAGACCCAAGATATAAACAACTTAGATAACTTATATATACAAAATTATAGTTTAAAGTCTATATACACTTAAAAAATTAAAATAACTATATATGTGAATAGTTTAAAACCAATAGTTAATAAACAATATACTATGTAGACTAATAATAGAACAAAAACAAAAATAGAGGAACAAATTAAACAAAATGTACCCAGCCTATATATGAATAGACCATATATCCCAAATATCTATGCAACTGGAAATAATATAGAATGTATAAACTCAAAAATTTACATAATATATATGCAACTCGAAGTGGAATATATATATGACCACTTACAGCGTGACATAACCTATACATGTACACACTGTAACCACAATATTAAGCCATTACCAAAATCTACTTTTAAATCGTAGATTTAAAATAAGGTCTTCATTCATCTAGAATATATATATACTTTGATATAAAACAAAGTCTTTATATTATATTGAAAATATTGTTATTAAAGTACGCATACAGTCTTAACAAAATTCACAGGCAAATATTTGCCAACCCATACAATACTTCATATATACATTAACACATAATATATAACTATATAAAATATACAGCCCTTATAACTAACTAATAGATATATAAGCTATGTACATCTCATACGTATAACAACAAGGTACAATAATACAGCACATGTAATATAGACAAATGTTTATAACTAACCTTTATATTCCAATATATATACAACTCGAAATCAACAGACAGAGTACTGTATATAACATATATAAATTTATATGTATATGTTCGAAATCCAACAGCAATATATATATATACACATATATCTTATATAACTTATACGAATAAGCTAACCCATCATAAAAGTTATATAACATATATATTAACTCAAACCGATAATACAAATCTTATATAAATTTATATATATAAACATATCTTATATATATATATATACTTTCATATCCATGTACTTTAAATCAAGACTAGAACATCTTTATATTCGAATATACAACTACACATTGATATTAGAGCTACATACTTACATATAACCTCATGCGAATAGCAAAACAAAAAGATGAGCAGGATGTCCAATATATATATATATATACACTTCCGTGTATGTATATTTTATATTATTCAAATCATTCACAATAAAAGGTCAGGAAAGGCTTCATAGGCAGATCATAAGGTGGTTGGAGGAAGTGAGGGTGGAGATGGTTATCTCGACGGTGAGCTTCGGTGGGATGTCTTGGCACATGAGTTGTGCTCGGGTTTGGGTGTAGTGAAGGCTGACGAAGGGGAGGGCTATGTGTAAATGCTGATGGGTTGGAGGAAAATAGGACGCGGACTGTGGAGGTGGGTTTGCTCGTCAGTGGTGGGAGGCTAGGCATGCGGTGATGATCTAGGGATGGAACGAACTGGTAGGGGATGAGCAGGGAAGAAGCAAGGCAAAGTGACGAGAGGCAACACAAAAAAATGATGAAATGTCTACTTTAACTTAAAATAATATAGTATACCTATTTCTTTTAAGGGCAGAGAACAAAAGAAGTGAAGTATACAGATAGAGTTAGTAAATGAAAAATGAATGGCAGGTCGGAAATTCAAAGTGAAACGTTGGAAGAGTAAAAGACAGTGGTTGAATTTTGGGAATTTAAAAAGGCTAGAGGCTATTAGTATTCTGATAGACAAACGAAAAGACAAATGAAAGTCAAAACTCAAAATACGTAACCGGTACAACCGATCGATTAACTGACTTCATCGTGCCCCGAATTTCGAAACACACGAATGAATATGCCGTCGAGATCAGCACGACGAGACGATCAAAACGGTATACAGATATCAGTGGTACGATCATCCGATCAGAAGTCGTTAATCGGTATCGAAAATGCTGCTAATTTGCCGAAAATAAGATAAATGGAGTAATAGCAGTCTAAATTTGGAGAAACGAAAGATGACGTCTCACTCAAAAGATGATTTACAAATTTATCATATAAAAATATGCAGGTTTGGAAAATATTTTATTATCATCAAATATTAACTGATTTAAATTTAAATAAAATTATACAATAAAATAAACTTTCATATTTTCTGATGAAAATTTACCATTTGTTATGTTTAATTAGACGTATTCCAAATATCAAATTTTTATTTCAAAATTCTATTATTCAAATTTCACAAAAATTCCAATTAAATATATTACTAAAACAAATAAAATTATTAAAAATTTACGGGCCGTTACAAAATGTATGTATGTATGTATGTATGTTTGTGTGTTTATATATAAGTTTAATAAATTAAAAATTATATATATGTGTATATAGCTCCCGCCTACAAAAAAATTATATCAAATAATAATTATAAAAGGATATGGAAATAAAATGTTTTATAATGTGTGTGTGTGTATTTCATATAAAATTTTGTTAATCTATAAACATAATATTATCCAAAATTAAAAAAACCATATATTTATTAATAAAATCATGTATATAAATATGTATACATATATTTCAAAATATGAGATATTACTTAATTCCATATATATGTAAATATATATTTTATAATATATATATAATAAGTTTAATAAGTAAAAATTTTAAACATTGCAAAACTAAGATTTTCAAAAAAATCATATTAAATAAATTATAAACCTATAGGCTAAAAAAACTGATTTTTTTTAGGCATGAATATATATATATACACACACACATATATATATATGTATGTATGTACATGTTCATTTTATATTTGTTTTTAAATATTAATTTTAGTATATATATATATGTTTATATTGTACATATTTTCTTTTAATAATATATATATATATATGTATTTTAATTTTGTATGTATATAAAACATGTGTGTATGTATTTATATTTATTAAATACAATTTATTTAAAATAGTTTTGAATTTAAAATTATAAGATATTTTAAAATATAGATCTGGATCTAAAATTTAAATTTTGAATTTATATTTAAGTTTGAAATCATCTATGTGTGAATTTACAAATATTATTGTTACACAAAGTTATATATACACAAATTCTATTATATATATATATATGAATGCACATATGTATATGGAGGGGATAATATATTCATTGCAGTATAAATCCCAACACTTATACATGGGCATGTTAAACCATGTACATTGTATATGTTGCACATGGAGGTGCATACACATGTATATATGATATGCATGTTGTATTATAATATAAATATAACATAAAACAAAACTTTATTTACAACTTAAATAAAATATTGATTTTATTTAAAATTAGTTAAGATCAGATCCAGATAAATTTAGACTTCATGTAACATCCCGCCATTTTGGACCATTCAAATCGACAATAAAACCACACATATCAGACTTGAATAATTCAAAACAACAAATTGTTAACAAAATTTAGGGCAAATAAAATCAATCACAGAATCACAGACACGGAATATCAGAATAACTCGTAGCGGAATAAAATAAATAGAGGAGTTCATCAAGCTCCTAGATACATAGTCTCAAACTAATACATAATACCCAAGTCTGAAAACAAATACAATGGAAAGTATAGATACAAAAGTTCTCTACTACAAAAGCAAAAGCTGAATGGAAATAACTGGAATGGAAATATCATATAGACAGCTAAATCTCCGGCGGATCTCTAGCTCCAAAAGGATGAAACCAAAGCTGTGAAACTCAGGCTGACCCGAGCGTAAAGCAAAAACACAAAACACTCGAGTCAGGACATACATAGTTATAAAATGTAAATCAACTCAAGTGAACTGTAAAAGAAATGCATCAGTAACTTAAAGAATGCTTGGGATCGCTCATCCTTTAAGGATCCGTTAAACTATCTACTATGTAGTAATATACGCTATTATAATAATGTCTAAAGTAAAGTAAACTATTAAAATAGCGTTAAGGCATTACATTTTCCTCCTTAACACATTTTTATAATGCCAATAGTCTATACAGTACCGTAACTCCCCGTAAACTGGGGCCGCCAGAGGATACCCCATAGGTACGACATAAAACAAAATCGTAGAAGGCGCGCTAGGGTAGGTGACACGGCACAACTAGGCAATGCCAGGGTAGATATACCAATTACACTTCCGGACTGTTGGTAACGCATAGCCGCAACTGCTGCCCAACTCGATCCACACTTCCGAATCAAAGGTGCGCACCAAATCAATCACAAAGTAATAGAATGGCTAACGATGAAGTGTGTCCGATCGGAGGAGCTACCTCACTTGGCCCGTCAATTGCTCCTATTTTAGCCACCTTTTGCTAACTCACGGGAGTTAGGTCCACGTATGTATACCTTTAGGATCGTCGCCACCATCCTACTTCATTCTGGAATCTCCACCGCGTACACAGTTGTTAAAGTGGTTTTTTTGTTATCGACAGAGAGTACGCCCATATCCGATCCTGGTCTCTTTAACAACCAAAACGTTATTATAACCCATGGTTATTCAATTTCAAATGGTTATTTTTCATATCAAACATATTCCTTTCAAAACCATATAAATTCCATGTAACATCCTGAAACTTTCAGCCATTCGCATCCACACATGACGGAATTGAATTGCTCAAAATATCAAATTGTTAATTTATATTTGGCAAAACTCAGCATATACAGCAAATAAAGATCACAAAATCACAAACACAGAGTAATATAACAATAATGCAGCGGAAACAAAAGAATAGTAGTTCATGAAGCTACCATATATATATAACTGAGTTAAACAAGATACAACAAAAGTCTCGAGTACATAGATGTCTCAATACGATAGTCAAATACAAAATCTGAATCCATCACTGGAATCAACTGAATAACTGAAAGCAGAATAAATAGATAGCTGGATCTCCAAGCGAAGCTCCAACTCCAAAGGTGAGTCTCAAATGTTGTATCATACCCGAGCGTAAAGCAAAAAACTAAACACTCGAGTCAGGATTAACCTTCTTATATCAATAAATCTAACTCAAGTGAAATATCAACTAAAATACAAGTAACTCAAAGGATGTTTGGGATAACCGTCTTCTAAGGATCCGTTAAACTATCTACTATGTAGTAAAATACGCTATTATAATATGTCTAAAGTAAAGTAAACTATCAAAATAGCATTAAGGCTTTACTTTTTCCATCTTAACACATTTTATATATTCCCATAGTCTATACACTACCGTAATCTCCCCCGTAATAGGCGTCGTCAGAGGGCACTCCATAGATATGGTACAAAACAAACTCGTAGTAAAGCACGCTAGGGTAGGTGACACGGCACAACAAGGCAATGCCAGGATAGATATACCAATTACGCATCCGGACTGGTAGTAACACATAGCATCCACTACCGCCCACCTTGAGCCACACTCCCGAAATCCGAAGGTGCGCACCAAAACAATCACAGAGTAATAGAATGGCATACGATGGAGTGTGTCCGATTAGAGGAGCTACCTCATTGGCCCGGAATCGCTCTTGTTTTAGCCACCTTATGCCAACTCACGGGAGTTGGGTCCATGTATATACCTTTAGGATCGTCGCCACCATCCTACTTCATTCTGGAATCTCCACCGCGTACATAGTTGTTAAAGTGGTTTTCGGTATCGATAGAGAGTATCCCCATATCCGATCCCGGTCTCTTTAACAACCAATCGTTACTATAACACCATGATCATTTAAAATAGTTTATACTTCAAAACCAAAATATCATTTCATTTCAAAATAACCAAGTCAATACGATATCATTTTCACTTCAAATATATTCACTTCCAAAATCATAGTACTTTCAAAGATATAATACTTTCGAAACCAAAACAATTTGAAATAATAATAATACTTTGGAAATCATAATACTTTGAAATTTATAACTTTGGAAATCATAACACTTTGAAATCATAACATTTTGGAATCCATAACACTTTCCTCTTAAACAATTTAGATATTAATAATAGTATATATAATAAAATAATTTATAAAGTAAAATAGTTTATATAATAAAATAGTTTATAAAGTAAAATAGTTTATATAAAGTGGAAATTAGCCACAATGGCCTTTTTAGCAAGTGGAATTAGTTTCTAGGACACACAACTTAAATAATTACTTTCAAGGACAAAACGTAAAATAATTAGTTTCTAGGGCCTAAAAACCTATGAAATTATGTCCTTGAAAGTAATTAGACTGCCGACTTTGTCCTTGAAAGTAATTATTCTGCTGACTTTGGCGTTGAAAGTAATTTCTTTGAATGTGTGTCCTAGAAACTAATTGGACTGCAAAGTTTGTCCTTCCGGTGAGATTCCCCTTATATAAAATAGTTATAAGTTAAAACAATTTATATCAAAATAGTTATAAGTTAAAATAGTTTATATAATAAAATAGTTTAAAGTAAAATAGTTTATATAAAATAGTTAAAAGTTAAAATAGTTTATATTAAAATAGTTATAAGTTAAGTTTCCATAAATTTCATAAATCAATTGAAATCAACTCGAATTCCAAAATTAAAATTTTAATCAAATCTCAAATCATCAATTTCAATTTGATTCAGTTTCTAAATAAACCATTTCAAATTATCGATTTCAAATACATATTTAAACCATAAAATAAGCCTTTTTAGTTTCAATATATTTCAAAGCTTTAAATATTCAACCTTTCAAAAACTAAATTCGATAATTTCGTATATATATCAAATTCACCTTACTATTATTTAGTTTTGAAATATTTACTTAATAAACCCTAATATCATTTAAAATAAAACCCCAAATTTCAAACCACTTAATATTTCCTTTGATTTATTAAACTTGAAATATTCATTTGATCGCTTTAAACCAGAATCAAGTTATAAAATCATATCTATAAAATATCAAATTTAAAATTTTCAAATCAAACTTATTTAAGTATAATTCTTAAATAAATATAATTCCAAATCAATTTCAAATTTATCCTTTTCAGCCTAAATCGTTATAAACTCTATATTTGAAAATATAAATTTTATATAAGTACTTAAACATATTATATATCAATTTTATTAAATCAACTTCAATAAATCTTTAAAATCAATATTTATTAAAACCGTATATTTCTTTTCAAAACCATAGAAATCATTTTCAAAATATTTATATATATAGACCAACGGTGTCTGTATATAATTTTCTATCCTATGGTCAAGTGATACGGATATTTATCTTTTCAATCCGCAATTTAAATATATATATATATACAGGTATATATCATTTCAACCCGCAATCCCAAATTCAATTCAAATGAAAATCGCTTGGGTTTATCATTTCAACCCATAATGATTTTCTCCTATTCTACAGATTGTTCGGGTATGTATCATTTCAACCCATAGTGAATTCTATACTAACAGTGAACTTGCAGAGTGATAACAGATATGATAATAATATAACAGGCATATATCATTAATATAAATAACTGATAATGGTGTCAGATGTCATAGGTGGACAGATACAGATAATGGCATATATATAACAATGTAAATAAGTAGCAGCAGCATATTTCAATTTTCGTTTCAATTGAAATCAAATTTAATAAATATAAGAACGTTAACCGTGAGTGATTGCTCACCTTTCGTGGCTAGAGAAGAACGAAAATCAGATGAGTTACGAATCCCAGCACGAATTTCAAAGCAAAGCTAAATTGGCATGAATTCGACGGACAAGCTGACAGATAAGAGATCGATGAGAATGGATCAAATTAATTTTGATATTAATAGAAAATATATACATTATTATATTATAAATTCTCCCTAAAACCAATATTCAATTAAAAATACATATTAAATTAAATATATATATATATATAAACTAATATAGTTTACAAGTGACTTAAACTATATATACTTATATAAAATCAAACTTTTAAAATCAATATTTGGGAATATATAACATTGTAACAATATATTTATAACCAAAAATCGAAATATAAATACAAGTTAAATATACACATATTAACATCAAGTTATAACCCATAATGCAGTTATATAAAAAAATCAAAAAAAATATACAGTATATCTATGCAGACCACAAACAACAAAATAGGTAAACAAGTGAAACAAATTGTATGCAGACTATATGTGTAGATTATACATATCAAAAATATCAATGCAACATATAGACTTTATGCATATAATATATATATATATATATGTTCTTATTTAAATAAAAGCATACAATAGAAAACAGTTAACCAGGTTTCTGTAAAGTGCACATATATACACAAGCTTTTATATATGTACACAACATATTATATACAACAGAATACAAACCATATGTATGCTGTAAAACATGATTGATGCTTCTACTAAGATATAATATATCATAAACAAATATACATATAACAAGTTCATAAAATATATAACTTATACTCATCAAAATAGTAGATTCAATATATTTATACATAGACTAGTATATAACCATACTGTGCATATACAAATATATGAGACGGAACTTATAATTTATAAAACAACATGAATAAGTCAGACAAAAATTAATTCTCAATGCAATCATTAAATCAAACTGTTAACAAACAAAATGTATTGTGTATACATATTTATACTTTCCCAATAGCAGACAAATATAGACTGTATGTATATACTAAATATGCTCTATAGAAATATATATATATATATACTGAAAACATATATTATACTTTCTATAAAATATATCCTATAATATATATATAATACCTGCATATATATAAAGAGAGACAGGGCGCCGAATGCTGGAGGAGAGAGTTTGGGTGGCCTCGGCTAAACACAGGACTGAGGTTGTTGAGGGCTATCACTATCGGTCAGAGGAAGAAGTAGGAGGGATGGCCTTCACGTTTAAGGCTGGACAAGGGGAGGAGCAAAGAGGCTGTCTGGGCGCGGCTGTGGGGTTGCAAGAGAGGAGCAGATGCAGTCGTTTTCATAGGATAGGGAGAGGTGAATGGCTATAGGTGGCGGTCAATGCTTGGATGAAGGTGGAGACAAGGCTCGGGTGCTGGAAGGCTTTGTGTGATGATGCATGAAGCAATAGGAAAGAGATCGGAGGAAGAAGGAAAAATGCAGATCTTAATATTTTATTTTCTTATTATCAATTGCAAATGAACAGTAGGGGAAAGAGACTAGAAATAAAAGGACATACTGGAATTATATTAAATATGGGAAAGGGAGAAAGTGAACAGTTGATTTTAGAAATTATAAATGACAAGCAGCTGTTTGTTTAATCACCTAGATAGACTAAAGGTCATGGAAACCTAACAGTTAGAATTTGAATACCAATACGATTAAATCATTTTTCAGATTATGCTCGAACCAGACTCTGAAATTGATGATTGAATATACTACAGAGATCAGCACGACGAGACGATCAAAACGGTATACAGATATCAGTGATAGGATCATCCGATCAAAAGTCGATAATCGGTACCGAAAGTGCTGCAAATTTGTCAAAAATAAGATAAACGGAGCCATAGAAGTCCAAATTTGTAGAAACGAATTATGACGTCTCACTTGGAAGATGATTCACAAATTTATTGTATAAAAATATTCAAGTTTGGAAAACATTTTATTATCACCTAATATTAACTGATTTAAATTGAAATAAAATTACACTAGAAAATAAAATTCAATATCATCTGATAAAAATTTACCAGTTGCTATGTTTAATTAGACGTAATCCAAATATAAATTTTTTTTATTTCAAATTTTATTGTTTTAAAATTTCACAAAATTCAATTAAATAAATTTAATAAACCACTAAAATTTACGGGTTGTTACATTCCATATCATTATTCTTTAAAATATTATTCATTTTTCCAAAGTCGTACACTTCCAAATTCATTTAAATATAACCCCTTTGAAATGTAAAAATTTTGAGATCATAGCACTTTAAAAATGTAACCTTTAGAACCATAACTTTCGGAACTATAACTTTTTAGAAAATTTTGTAGCATTTTGGAAATGTCACTTTAAGAAAACGCAGCAGTACAGAAATGCTACTTTAAGAATTCGAGCGATGCAGAATTGTTACTGTAAGAATTCGCAACAGTGCAAAATTGTTACTGTAAGAATCCGCAGCAGTGCAGAATTGTTACAGTAAGAAATCGCAGCAGTTTTGAATTGTTAGTAAGAAATCGCAGCAGTTTTGAATTGTTACTGTAATACTTCCTACTACAGTAGTTTATATAATCAAATAGTACATATATTTACAGTTTTTATCATAGTCATTATATCATTCTTATTATATTACTCTAATTTTAGCTATTTGGTCATTAAAGAAACCACACCTTTAGTTAAGTAACTTTGTTACTATAGTGTCAAATTTTAAAGCTGAAATCCTTATGCTAAGTTAAAAGTACGTTATTAACTTACACTTTATTTTCTTTTCAGTAAATAACACTTATAATTTTTATTACCCAAGTTATATCATTTACATTAGTTAAAACTTACATGTCAAATGTACGTTTTAACTTACATTTTTTTTCCACAAAAAAAAACCATTTATCATTTTAATCACTATTACATGAATTAAAACTTACAATTTATAGGTTAGAATAAAATACCATTATTAAGTCAAATCGGATTACTAAATTTCAATTAACCTTCATTATGTAAATTAGATTCCAAAATTTACATTTCCAACTATTTATTTCTTATAAAAATTTTTAACTCATGTAAACGAATTCACAGAAATTATTACATTAAATTGTAGTTGAGATTCATATATAGAAATCCAAAATACTCAATAATTTTAGAAAATCATTTTAAATCAACTACTAAGTCTGTATAAAATTCTCTACCCTAGAGTCAAGTAAATACGGGTATATATCATTTCAATCCGCAATTTATTAATTTTCCTGGTTTTATATCATTTCAAACCCGCAATTCCAAGTCAAATAAAATTGCTCAGGCCTATCATTTCAGCCCATAACAATTTTCCTTAATCTAAAGATCATTCGAGTATGTATCATTTCAACCCATGGTGAAGGAACTTGCGGTGTGAGAACATAATATTAGATAAACATAACAATATTCAATATATCATGGCATATGATCATAACAGGTAAATATGATATGAAATAACATAATATATAAACATAGGTGAAATTCTCAACTTGCATATACAAATCCATACAATTTCATTGTCATCAATTCACCAAAATATAAGTACGTTGTCAAGAGTGATTACTCACCTTTCTTTGGTTAGAGAAGTGATTCAAAACACAACACAACGACTACAACAAGCACGACAAATTACGGACAAGCTTGAGTGAGAAGAGAATCCAAATCCGATGCTAAAAAAAATTCCATACGTAAACAAATAGTTCACATAGAAAATAAAAGTAGAAAATTATATATTTGTAAACATGTGAAGAGGGCTTGTCTAGGGAACACATAGGTTTGGTCTAGGGTTTTTTTGGGTTCGGTCTAGGCTAGATTTGGGTTTGGGTTTGGTCTATAGGCTAGAGTTTGTGGCTACAAGGCTAGAGGAAGGCAAGGTTTGGGTTTAGGGTTCGGCCTACATGGTCAAGGCAAGGCTAGAGTTAGGGTTTGGCTAGGTTTTGGGTTCGGCCAAAGGCTAAGGCAAGGCTAGGGTTAGGGTTGGGCAATTGGAGAGGAGGATGGTGTAACGACCCGTAAAATTTTCAATAATTTAATTTGTTAGGTTAATAAGTTTTGGGTGATTTAATATAGGAAAAAAACTTTATCTATTAATAATTGAACAATGGTAATTAGAACTAATTAGTAACAATTGAAATGAAGTCCCAATGATGAAATAATGTAAATTAGTTATAAATTTGAATGTAAGAAACAAGTGTGAATGTTGAATCATTAATGAAATAATATGTGATAAATAGAAATTGAAGTAAATCAGTGTTAATTGAGTAATTGTAACATCTGATTTGTAAATGATAATGGATTCATTAATGTGGATTAAAGTAATAGTAACGGGTGTGAGTTACTATTTAATTGGCCTATTAATTTAGTTATAACAGTTATATTTGAGTATAAATTTAAATATAAGTAAATAAGGGTAAGTGGTGTATAAATAAATAAATTTGTATAATTGATAGTAATTGAATGAATTCAATATCAGGTAAGTAATTATGATAATTAGTTGAATATATGATAAAATTAAGTGTAAATTAAAAGGTAGTGATAACAGCTGATGTAGGCCAGCCTAAACCTGAGTTTCCAATTCCAGATTTAAAGCTTGAAGCAGAGCCAACAGACATCACTTTAGGTCGCGAACGACCTAAAGAACTCATAAGTCGCCAGCGACCTAATGAATTACGACCTAACGAGAAAGGTCGCTCCAGCATACCACTTGACTTAGGTCGCCAACGACCTAACGAGTCACGAGATAGGGAGTTGCGACCTAACTCTATCTGCAAACTGCGACCTAAAAAGTCACGACCTAAAAGACTACGACCTATGCTAGGTCGCTCACATTTGCGAGAAACATTAGGTCGCTCAGAACGTACGAGCGAGCTACGTCCTATACTAGGTCGCTCACCAATACCACTTCATGTTAGGTCGCTCAAGCATAAGTCGCTCAGCTCCTTAGGTCGCTCATCCTATAGGTCGCTCAAGGGCTTAAACCGCATCAATCTTAGGTCGCTCAAGCCTAGTTCGCTCAGTTCCTTAGATCGCTCATCCTATAGGTCACACAAAATGTTCCGGAAGCTGATTCTTCTTATGTCACTGAAGCTAATGTTGTGTGGGTTGTATACTTAAATCGTTATGTTTTTAACTCGTATATGTTGTGTTGTAAATATGTTAAGTCGTGAGTCGCTGTTTTTTTAGGTCGTTCCCGACCTATGTGTTGTAATGTGTTGTGATGTAAAGTGTTGTATTGTATTCGTCTGTTTTAGGTCGTCTGTTTTAGGTCGCAAGGTGTTAGGTCGTGAACGACCTAGGTGTTGTACAGATTTCAGTTGTGTGAGTTGTAAGCCTATAAATAGGCGAGTTGTGACATTTGTAAGTTTAGTTGATTTTGAATAAAATTTGTTTGTGTGCTTTGTGTCACTTCTTCAATTGGTAGTTGAGTGTGATCTCCTATCTCCACTTTCGGTATTCAAGTGCGCTTGAATCAACGATCGCTGAAGCCGATTCATGGTATCTAGTGCGCTAGATCAACGTACGAAGAATCGTAGATCTTTAAACACGGTATCGTGCGCGATCAACGTGTTTGAGATAGCTAAAATCCGGTATCTTTGGATCAACGGATTTGGGCCATTCAGTATCTTCTATTCCACAATCGCTACTTTCACCGTTTGATCATTTTTGTTATCCGCTGCTGCATCATTTGGTATCAGAGCTAGACTTAGCCAATCGTAGCTAAGCCGAGTCTTGGAGCCAATTCTTATTGAAGAGTTCAAGCCGTGCATCACTTTGTTGTTCAGAGCCGAGAGCTAATTGGAGCCGTGCATCATTTTGAAAGTTTAGTGTTGAAGTTTGTGAAGATTCAGTCATGCCGCCGAGAAGAGCTAACCGTCATCAAAATGTTGAAGATTTGTATAAGCGAGAAGATGCTGAACAAATGGAACAACGCATTAGTAATAAATTCAATGAGAAATTGGATGAAGGTATTGGGAGGTTAGAGAAATTGATGATGGACATGAACCAAGGTCAAAGAAGAAGGTCGCCAATCTCGAACCATAGAGGAAACTGAGTTTCACCATCGGTTACGGAAGCGAGGAGGGTGTCGCCACAATCTGATCGAGGAAGAAGAGAATCATCAGTTTCATTGAGAAGAGAACATCATGGGTACAGAGATGAAGAGAGAAGAACTCCATGTGAGTTTGAACATGAACCATACCATGATGATGACAGACAAAGTAGAAGAGATATGCGAGATCATAGAAATGAGGGTGGTCGAGATCGTTATCGAAGTACATCTGTTTTTGAAGAAGATGGTGGTAGAGGTAGTGTTCATTCACGAGATCGAGACCTAGCACGAAATGCATATCGGGATGTTGAGGATGATCGCCGATGGGAGTCAGGGATGAAAACTGAACTTCCAGAATTCAAGGGTGGAATGGTAACGGAGGAATTTCTGGATTGGGTTTCAAATGTTGAGGAAATTTTTGACTTCAAAGAAGTTACCACGAATCTAAGAGTGAAGTTGGTTGCTACGAGATTAAGAGGGAGAGCTATGGCATGGTGGCAGCAGACTAAACTTACACGGGAGAGAATGGGAAAATCTAAAATTATCACTTGGGAGAAAATGAAAAAGTTGATGAAAGCTACATTCCTGCCGCACAATTATCAATCTCTTATGTATCAACGCTTGCAGAACCTAAGACAAGGGGCAAGATCAGTGAATGAGTATGCAGATGATTTTTACCAATTGATTGTGAGGAATGATATTATGGAAACAGAGGAACAGCTAACAGCTAGGTATGTTGGCGGGTTGCAAACGCAAATTCAAGACATGTTGAATATGTTTGATCCAAGATCTGTCGCTGAAGCACATCAAAAGGCTCTAGCTTGGGAGAAGCAAGGAAGGAGAGGTGGTGGAGTGTTTACGAATTCCAACAATCAGAACAAGGATGTTAATAACAGTGCAGATGTTTCTAAAGTCGTCAGTAAGTCAGTTGTGAATGAAGTCAACAAAGCAAAGGTCAATAGTCATTTCAAATGTTTTAATTGTCAAGAGTTGGGCCACAAAAGCAATGAATGTACAAAGCCCAAGAAGCGAGCAATAATTGCGGAAATTGAGCATGAAGGTACAGAGGTAGATGGTGTCAATTCATTACCGGTTGAAGAAGAGGAATTATTGACAGGAGAGGAGGGTTGTAATTTGTTGTTGAGGAGATCTTGTTTGACACCAAAACAAGAGGATGATTCAAGTTGGTTAAGGAGTAACATCTTTCAAACAACATGCACTATCTTGGGAAGGGTTTGCAAATTCATCATTGATGCAGGAAGTTGTGACAACATTATTTCTACAGAAGCTGTGAAGAAGCTAGCATTGAAAATAGAGAAACATCCAACTCCCTACAAATTAGCTTGGTTGAGGAAAGGAGGGGAGGTGAAGGTTAATCGAAGAGCTTGTGTTAATTTCTCAATTGGGAAGAAATACAAAGACGAAATTTGGTGTGATGTGGTTGACATGGATGTATGCCATCTGTTGTTGGGAAGACCATGGCAATACGACAGAGCTGTGCAACATGATGGACGCGCAAACAGTTACAGTTTTATGTTCGAGGATACACGAATCATTTTGGTTCCTAAAAGGCGTCAACAGAGTGAAAACAAATTGGAGGAAATCGAGGAGCTAAAGACTTTGTTGTCTTTAAAGGAATTTGTTGATGTGGAAGATGAAGTTGATTGTTTTCAATCACCAAAGTTTGACGGAGATAAAGTTGTTGATTTTCAACCAACGAAATCTGATAAACATGAGGTTGAAATTTCGCAGTCAGCAAAGTTGGATGAGGACGAAGAAAATAAGTCAGGAGATGAAGAGGGTAATTTGTTGATGAAGGAGGTGGATTCGATTAGACTATTATCTACAGAAGAGTTTATGTTGAATGGGAATGAAATCAGTAGAGATCTCGAGACTCCTGAGGAGGTTAAGTCAATGGTGAATGAATGTGAAGATGTAATCCCTACAGAGTTGACCAAGGAATTACTGTCATGGGGGAACGTGCATCATGTTAATAAAATGTCAAGTGCTATTGTACCGTATATGCCATGTAAACATGTGTGTCCGACAGAGCAGGTAGAATTGAGAAGATTGGTTAATGGGTTTTTGTTCAAAGGAAAGCAATTGTATACTCCTGATCGTAGTTGGCAAATAAAAGTTATCAAAGATGTGAATGTAGAAAGACACGTAGACAGTGAACTTACCATGCAGTTGGTTACAATGTTTTGTTTTGGGCAGTCAATAAGGAAAGGGGTTGAAAGGCTTGTTTAGAAGAGTCAGAGTTATCAAATTTAAACAGAGACCACGACAAAGTCAGGATGTTACATGTCATTACCTGTACATACTAGATTATGGGAGAAGGAAAGTATGGACTCTGTATTGGGTTTGATGAAGACACAAAGTGGCAACGAATCTATCTATTCGATGATTGAACAAATTATTGTTGATACTTACAATAAGAAAGAGGCTGGAGGAATGAGTCGTTTAGAAATTGTGAAGGAAATTTGTGAGAATGATGGTAAGTTGAGCTTGCCAGATCATCGTCCTATGACTAACATTGACAATATCAAACACTTGGTTCTGTTTAACGAAGTTGAAAGTGTCGAAGATGAAGAAACTGTAAATTCGAGGATGAATTTCTGTCAACCAGGGGAGGATGATGCAGGCCAGCATGAACCTGAGTTTCCAATTCCAGATTTGAAGCTTGAAGTAGCGCCAACAGACATCACTTTAGGTCGCGAACGACCTAAAGAACTCATAAGTCGCCAGCGACCTAATGAATTACGACCTAACGAGAAAGGTCGCTCCAGCATACCACTTGACTTAGGTCGCCAACGACCTAACTTAGGTCGCCAACGACCTAACGAGTCACGAGATAGGGAGTTGCGACCTAACTCTATCTGCAAGCTGCGATCTAAAAAGTCACGACCTAAAAGACTACGACCTATGCTAGGTCACTCACATATGCGAGAAACATTAGGTCGCTCAGAACGTACGAGCGAGCTACGACCTATACTAGGTCGCTCACCAATACCGCTTCATGTTAGGTCGCTCAAGCATAAGTCGCTCAGCTCCATAGGTCGCTCATCCTATAGGTCGCTCAAGGGCTTAAACCGCATCAATCTTAGGTCGCTCAAGCCTAATTCGCTCAGTTCCTTAGATCGCTCGTCCTATAGGTCACACAAGATGTTCCGGAAGCTGATTCTTCTTATGTCACTGAAGCTAATGTCGTGTGGGTTGTATACTTAAGTCGTTATGTTTTTAACTCGTATATGTTGTGTTGTAAATATGTTAAGTCATGAGTCGCTGTTTGTTTTAGGTCGTTCCCGACCTATGAGTTGTAATGTGTTGTGATGTAAAGTGTTGTATTGTATTCGTCTGTTTTAGGTCGTCTGTTTTAGGTCGCAAGGTGTTAGGTCGTGAACGACCTAGGTGTTGTACAGATTTCAGTTGTGTGAGTTGTAAGCCTATAAATAGGCGGGTTGTGACATTTGTAAGTTTAGTTGATTTTGAATAAAATTTGTTTGTGTGCTTTGTGCCACTTCTTCAATTGGTAGTTGAGTGTGATCTCCTATCTCCACTTTCGGTATTCAAGTGCGCTTGAATCAACGATCGCTGAAGCCGATTCACGGTATCTAGTGCGCTAGATCAACGTATGAAGAATCGTAGATCTTTAAACACGGTATCGTGCGCGATCAACGTGTTTGAGATAGCTAAAATCCGGTATCTTTGGATCAACGGATTTGGGCCATTCGGTATCTTCTATTCCACAATCGCTACATTCACCGTTTGATCATTTTTGTTATCCGCTGCTGCATCAACAGCTATTATAAGTTGCCTATTTAGTCCATAAAATAATTATAAAACCTTTAATGTCATTAATGAGAATTTATGCAGTAACGGGAGGTGTGAATGTATAAAATAAATAGAAACGTAAATTTATTTATAAAGTAATAAATTGGTAAAAGGAATGGAACTAAGGTAAATTAATTAATTGGTTTTAAATCTTAATTGATGTGTACAATTGACAAGATTTCACATTTAGAAATGTAACATTTTATACAAATTTAAGAAAAATATATATATGTTTCTTTTTCCCGTAACTCCTGCCTTTTCCGTTTCTTAACATTCATTTCCACTTTCTTGCCATCCAAACACCTCATAGCCGTGCATATCCTGTTGAAATTCATGCACAAAATTTATTTCCTATCCTCGTTTTTCATTTGCATTTGGGAGCAAAATATATACAAGATTCTTTTCCTTTAATACAAAGGGTGACTTTTCCTTTTCTTACCATTCAAGACTCCACTTCTTAGCCGTTTCTTCTTTTTCCTTCTATAGCCGTGAATAACTCTTATCAAATCACATACAAGATTATTTTCCATTCACTCCTTTCTCATTTTATTTCTAGAAAATAACATACAAGATCCATGGCTCCCTCTTCTTCTTTTTTTTCTATTCTTTCTTTTTTTTCCTTTTCTCTTTGTTTTCTCCATGTCTTGCTCGGCCTCTACCATGCTTTAGCCGACCACTACATCATCTCCATCACAATGCCGACCACCATCACCCATTATCACCTCCTCCACCCTTAGGCCGTGACCACTAGATCTAAAAACATCACAAGTCATGACCAAAAACCCTAGCCTAGACCACATATTCACCTTCCTCTTCCTTGGTTTGCTCGGCCACAACAATTCCATTCACCTCCTTGCTTTTCCATGACCACTACATCACCATAGCCATGCTTCATATTGCCTTGACCCATGCCAAAGCCATGACCGAGCACATAGAGACTTAGGGCTGAACCAAAACCCCTCTTGCCTTTGACCTTTTGGCCTTCCAATGAAGTTGTAACCTCCATCTCTTCAAATTCCTCACCATAACCGTGTACACACCACTTTGGCCAAGCCTAGGTGCCTCTAAACATGATGAGGCCGAGCACTACATGGTGTGGTCAAGCCCACTTGACCATGGCCTAGCCACTTGATTGATTTAAAGCAAGGTTATGTCACTTTGATTCATTCTTTTCATTGTTTTAATCTATAAATCTTTGTGTTGAATTTTATTCTTATAATTTTGTAAATTGTTTGTAACGACCCGTATTTTTACGGATCGAAAGTTTTGTCAAAATCTGGAATTTTAGCATTTTTGAGCCATTTCAGATTTTAGGCAAAAATTGGCTAAGTCCTAAGTCGTTCACGACTTAGGATAAGTCGTAAGTCGTATACGACTTAGGATAAGTCTGTTCTGTTCAAGAAGTTTGTGGAGCTCAAGCAAGGTGGAAGATCAGTTCTTGAGTATGTTTCTGAGTTTGAAGCTTTGTCCAAGTATGCCCGGTCATATATTGAATCTGCTTATCAGAAGAATGAGAAGTTTGTGACCGGCTTGGATAGTTATCTTGGGAGGCAGTTGGTGGATCATTTGGATGATTCATTTGAGAAGCTTGTGGAGAAAGCTCTTAGGCATGAGAGTCTGTTTCCTAAGGATGGATCTGTTGTTGCTGTGACCAGGGAAGAGTCTAAACCCCAGCAGGGTGGAAACAAGAAGAGGAAGCAACAGCAGCAGAAGGGTAAGGATGGCCAGAAGAAGCCGAAAGGCGAAGTGACTTGCTACAATTGTTAGCAGAAGGGCCATTTCACTAAGGATTGTAAGAATCCGAAGGTGCCAATGAAGTGTCACAACTGTGACAAGCCAGGGCATTTCAGGAAGAATTGTCCAGAACCGAGGAGGGACAAGCAGATTGTGCAAGCTTATGCTTTGGGAGCTGTTCCGTCGTCTTCGAAAGCTCCTACTGCTGAAGAGAAAGGAAAGAGTGTGGTTGTTCAAGGTACTCTTTTCCTATGTGGTGTTCCAGTTAGAGTTCTGTTTGATACTGGAGCATCACATTCGTTTGTTTGTAATGAACTCGTAGGCCGGTTAGATTTGAAACCGGATATTGTTGATAGGCCATTGGTTGTGACTAATCCAGTTGGGGGTTTGTCTTGTTTGTGTATGATATGCCATGGTCTAGTTGTATCGAGTCATGGTTGCTCTTTTGTTTGTGATTGCTTTATTCTGAACTTTGCGGGGTTCGGAATTATTTTGGGTATGGAATGGCTTAGGAGGTATGCGGCGAAGGTTGATTGCGAGAGGTTGGAAGTGACAGTCGAGAATGTGGAGGGGCGAAAGGTTGTGATACGATGTAAGCATGAAGAAGGCGTCTTCATGAGCTTCATGTATTCGCTAGTTGTTCCACGGGATGGACTGTCATCAGTGCCGATCGCTAATGGATTCGAGGATGTCTTTGACGAAGTCAAAGGGTTGCCGCCGCATAGAGAGATCGAGTTTCGGATAGATCTAGTTGAAGGAGCCAGACCTGTTGTGATGCCTCTTAGGCGGATGGCGCCTAGGGAACAGCAAGAGTTGAGGGTGCAAGTTGATGACCTTTTACAGAAAGGATTCATTCGGCGTAGTGTGTCCGAGTGGGGTGCACCAGTTGTGTTTGCAACCAAGGCAGATGGATCGTTGAGATTGTGCGTCGATTATCGTGAGCTGAATAAGGTGCCTAAGAAGAACAAGTATCCATTGCCAAGAATAGATGACTTGTTTGATCAGCATCACGAGGCTAAGGTGTTTTCTCAGATGGATTTGGCAACGGGATTTCACCAGTTGAGAGTGGCTAAGGATAGTGTGCCGAAGACTGCTTTTCGAACACCATCTGGTTTCTTTGAGTGGCTGGTAATGCCGTTTGGATTGACTAACGCGCCAGCATATTTTGTGGATCTTATGAATAGAGTATTCAGAGATCAGTTGAACAAGTTCGTACTTGTGTTCGTGGATGATATTCTGATTTATTCCAGAACGGAAGAGGAGCACAAGATGCACTTGCGTATTGTTTTGGAAATTTTGCGGAAACATCAGCTGAAAGCTAAGTTTTTGAAGTGCAACTTCTGGAAGAGTGAAGTGAGGTTCTTAGGCCATGTGATTTCTGGAAATGGAATAGCGGTTGATCCCGCTAAGGTGGCAGCAATCCAGGATTGGGTTAGACCTAAGAATGAATCTGATGTGAGAAGTTTTCTTGGACTAGCAGGATATTATCGACGGTTTATCAAAGACTTCTCCAAGATAGCTGCACCGTTAACAGGATTGACGAAGAAGAACCAAGTGTTCGGTTGGGATGCTAAGTGTGAGCAAGCTTTCGGAATCCTGAAAGAGCGATTGACGAGTGCTCCTGTTTTAACTATTCCAAGTGGGAATGATGAGATGGTGGTTTACACCGATGCATGTGGTACTGGACTTGGAGCAGTGCTAATGCAGAGGGATAAGGTTGTTGCGTATGCCAGTCGACAACTGAAGCCGCATGAAAGGAATTACCCAACTCATGATTTGGAGTTAGCGGTGATTGTATTTGCTCTGAAGATGTGGAGACATTATCTGTTGGGAGTTCGATTCGAGTTGTTTACGGATCATAAGTCGCTGAAGTATCTTTTCTCCCAAAAGGATTTGAATCTTCGGCAGCAACGTTGGCTAGAGTTTTTGGCATCATATGATTTTGGTATAGCTTATACTCCGGGAAAAGGTAACGCAGTGGCAGATGCGTTAAGTCGAAGATATGCAAGATTGGGAGCCATGTTTTCGGAATGGAAGAGTCTCGAGTATTTAGCTGGATTTGACTTCAGGCCTAGATGTGAATTGGAACTAGAGATGTTGGCAAACTTATCGATAAGACCCACTCTTGTGGAAAGGATTGGCGAGGGCCAAAAGTGAGATGATAAGCTTGTCAAGATTATCCGTGAATTTGAATCTGGATTGGATCCAGAAAAGGACAAAGGATTCGAGGTCGATCGAGAGGGTTGACTTCGGAAGCAAGGACGACTAGTTGTTCCCGATATAGATGAATTGAGGAGTGAAGTTCTAAAGGAAAGTCATCACTCGAAGTTGACAATTCATCCAGGTGGAAATAAGATGTATCGGGATATGAAGAGAACCTACTACTGGGAAGGTATGAAGAAGGATGTTGGAAATTTTATTTCCAAGTGTATGAACTGCCAGTTGGTAAAAGCCGAACAGAAGAAGCCAAGTGGATTGCTTCAGCCATTAGAAGTTCCTACATGGAAGTGGGAGCAGATATCGATGGATTTTATTGATGGACTACCTAGAACAAGAACGGGAAATGAAGGGATTTGGGTCATTGTAGATCGTCTAACTAAGAGTGCAAGATTCATTCCTGTTCGATCGACTAGGACTGCATCAAAGTTGGCTGAGTTGTATGTTAAGTGGATAGTTCGATTCCATGGTATTTCGAAGAGTATAGTGAGCGATCGAGACCCATTGTTCACTAGTGGATTTTGGAAGAGCTTCCAGGAAGTTTTGGGAACCGAGTTGTGTTTGAGTACAGCTTATCACCCTCAAACAGATGGTCAGACCGAGAGAGTCAACCGGGTTTTGGAAGATCTTCTTAGAGCTTGTGTTTTGGATTTCGGAGGATCATGGGAAGATCACCTTCATTTGGTGGAGTTTGCATACAACAACAGTTACCAGTCAAGCATTGGTATGGCACCGTATGAGGCATTGTATGGAAGGCCGTGTAACTCTCTGACATGTTGGTTGGAAACTGGAGAAAAGCTGATGCTTGGGCCAGAGATAATTCGATAGACTTCAGATTGTATAGAGATCATTCGGCAACGAATGAAGGCAGCCCAAGACCGTCAGAAGAGTTATGCTAATAAGCATCGTAAGGATTTGGAGTTTGACGTAGGAGATATGGTTTTTGTGAAGATTTCTCCACTAAAGAATGTTATTCGATTCGGGAAGAAAGGAAAATTGACTCCGAGATTTGTTGGACCATTCCCGATCATCGAGCGAATTGGAAAGCTCGCCTACAGATTGGAGTTACCAGAGAAAATGTCGAGTGTGCACAATGTTTTTCACATATCGTATCTACGGAAGTATGTGCATGACTCGGATACAGTGGTTTCTGCTGATAGCTGTGAAGATTTCGAAGTTGATCCAGTCGATAGAAGACCTCGTAAGCCGCTTCGTGTTGTGGAAACCGACACGAAACAGCTTAGGAGGAAGATAGTTAAGTTGCTCAAGATACAATGGAGTGAAGATGATAACGACTGTACGTGGGAGGTGGAAGAGAGGATGAAAGCAGCTCATCCTGAACTCTTCGAGGTATGGCCCTAAGGTGTCGTCTCATCTCACGATATTGTAACTTGTTCTAAGTCTTAGAATTCTGTACGCTAAGCTAGAATTGGATGCATGGTTTGCTGATTGTTATGGTTGGTAGGCGTACAGAATAGTCTTTGATTGCTTTGTTTGTTTGGAATTTCGGGGGCGAAATTCCTAAGGGGGAGAGAATGTAACGACCCATATTTTTACGGATCGAAAGTTTTGTCAAAATCTGGAATTTTAGCATTTTTGAGCCATTTCAGATTTTAGGCAAAAATTGGCTAAGTCCTAAGTCGTTCATGACTTAGGATAAGTCGTAAGTCGTATACGACTTAGGATATGGGAGTGACCTAGGGCTTGGGGATAGGTTGTTTGTACGACCTAAGGAGATAAGTCATAGCTGGGCTAAGTCAGTAGGTCGAAGTTAACTCGGCAAGTGTTAAGTCGTAGGTTGTAAGTCGTTGCCGAGTTAAGAGATACAATCTAAGGAAGTGACCGACTTAAGGTATGGTAGACGACTTAGTGGTTGAGTCGTATCCCTTATTAGGCCCAAAAGTCTTGAGTCGTAGCCTATAGGTTAAGTCGTAGCCTAGTTGAGTCGTGGCCGTGTTAAGGAGTGCTGTGTTAAGTCGCACACTGTTAAGTCATAGAATGGGTTATCTCGTCTAACTAGTTAAGTCGTGGACGAGTTAAGGTATTGAGTCGTAGGATGTGTTGACTTGCTAAGTCGTAACCCAGTTAAGTTAGTAAGTCGTAGATGCATAGCTATCGTTAAGTCGTGACTAGTGGTAAGTCACTAGGTGCGCATGAGCTTAAGTCGTAGACGACTTAAGGGAGTTAAGTCTGAAGTCGTAAGGGGGTTTGGGTTTTGTTGAGTCGTAGGCGCATGCTATAAGTCGTGACCGACTTAGGAGATAGCTGTTATGTCATGAGTCGTAGGCAGGTGAGAGTTAGGTCGTAGAAGCCAGAAGTTAAGTCGTAGGGTTTGAGTCGTAAGTCGTGAACGACTCATGAAGGCAGACGAGTTAGGGATTTCAGCTATAAATAAGAGAGTTTCTCTTCATTTTTGGGATCCGGATTTTGAAGCGACGAAGTGCTGCCATTTTGAAAGCTCGACTTCTACACTTCTTCACTTCTTTTCTCTACTCTAATCTAGTGATTCCTTCCATCCATATCGAAGATCAAGATTGAAGATTCAAGAGCTTAGATTGAAGATCTTCATCTTTTCAAGAGAGATTTCTTCGTTTGAAGCGGATTCGTGATAGATCAAGCTTGATCCTTCGCTGTCCAGATCTGAAGCGTGTAGATTTGTGGTTGTTTAGGTGATTTGGTGAGTGGTGATTATCTCTCACACGGATCCAAAGGAGTGTATCGGATTGTTGGCTCGATTTGGTGTTAAAATAGGGATTTCCATGCATTTTCTTCATCCAAAGTGTAAATCCATATAGATCCATTGTTCATGATGATGTTACATCCAATTTATCATATGTTAACCTATGCAAGTTCATTCATCAAGTTTGTAGAGATATAATCCATGTTTTCATGCTTATTGGACTTTCAACTCTTTAATTACGAAAATGCCATTATTGTTATAATTGTCTACTTAGATCATATTTGAATGCTTGATTGCTGGGATTGATGTTTGATTGATTGTTATGAACTAGATGATTGATGATTATATTTAGATCGAAGATGATTCAAAAGCTAAGGGAAAGGCTCTTGAATTGGGAAAGCTGCTCGTGGCATATGTAGCGGGATGATGAAGCTCTTATGCATAGACTAGATGACGTGATGTTCAGATGAGGCTTTGCGAGGATGTAATGAAGCGAGGCATCATATGATGAAGACTTGGTCTAATCCAGACGGGATCATTCCAAGCATGTTGATAACTCGGTGATATGATTCGAGTTGAGGATAATGAATGTATATGAGAATAGTCGTCGAGGAGGATGACTAGGAGGCTTGGATAGCATCGTTGTTGAAGGTTCTAGCATGCTCTAAGCAAGAGTACGTTTGGGCAGATTCGATAGTCCCAACGGCCAACTGTTGATGGTCGAGTACTCTGGGCAGATTCGATAGTCCTAGGCACGGGCTGCGACGACGTGCGGGAGTTATGTCTAGAATCGGGGTTTCCATTAGCCCTTGACGGACGGCTGAAAGAATGTGCCGGTCATTCAATTAACGGTGATATCGAAGCAATGATAACAGTGATAGCTAGAGTCATGGATGTTTGGTTGTATCGTCATTCGGACTCAAGAGCGGTATTTTCTGGGTGCTTATCTGATTTAGGCCTTGGTACTTGGAAAACATCGCCCTTGACCCAAGTGATAGTAGCTTTACTTTAAATTGTATGCTCTGTTATGTTGCTTCTGCTTAGTGTGTGTCTAGGGGCTATCACTGTAGAATGAGGTTGGAGTGGGAGGGTTGTATTCCTATTCCTTTTCCTTTATGCTCTTTTGGTATGTTGTTAGTTAATTTACTGCTCACTAAGACTGTTGTCTGACTTAAGGCTTTATGTTTTAATTCTTATTGCCTTGGGCTGTTCGTCCATTTTGGGACGGGCAGACTAGGTAGCAGGTGACAGGTGCTGTTCTCTTCTCACGATGCTGATATCGAAGACGAGCTGGAGGGTTGCATATTATCTTCTTACTATATGTACTGGATGTTCCGCTGTTTTGTATTCTCTGAGTGTTATGTAGTGAGGCTTGATGTATTGGCTATTTGGATGCTTGTATTCAACTATTATGGAGTTTTATATGATATCATTTTGTTCTGTAAAGCTTCACTATACATATGTTCTATTGTATTTTGTCCATGCGCTGTGAGTAATACGATAGATTCTGTTGTTTTAATCTACCCTGACAATCGTCCACGGTCGCCTGGCACACTTTACAACGCACTATCTCTAGATTCGGTGCAGGGGTCATGGGCGGTCGTCACATTGTTTGTATACAAGATTGGATCTTGACTCTCCATCACAAAAAAATCTTGTTCGTGCCTAGTCGTGCTTTCGGAATTTGTTTTGTGTCTCTTGTTTGTTATCTCCAGCTTTAAAAAGGTGAGTTATCACTCTCGACATACGTACTTTTATAATTGTGAAACAATGGCATATGAATTGTAGAAAATTTATATGTTATGTTAATATGTTCATATATGCCTGTGATACGATTATATGATGTTAAATTCTATTTATATATTTGTTACATCACCTGATATGATTATATGTTCTACTGTTCATTTATTACTGTTTCCCACACTGTAAGTTCCCTATCACTATGGGTTGAAATGATACATACCTGAACGGACTTTAGAATAAGGAAAAATCATTATGAGCTGAAATGATAGGCTCGAGTGATTTTATTGTATTTGTTTTACTTGGGATTGCGGGTTTGAAATGATAGAACCCGGATTTTTCTTTTTAAATTACGTATTAAAATGATACATACCCGTATCACTTGACCTAGGTTAGAAAATATTATACAGACCCATGGTTATATATTTAATAATATTTTCTGAAAATTTTTAAGTATTTTTAAGTTTTAATATATATGAAAATTTTACTTAAAAATTTGATTCAATGATTCTAAATATATGGAATTTTTATAAGTCAATAAGTGGTTTGATTTAAATTATAAAGTTATATTGGCTTTCTATAAGTTGGAATATTTATATATCAATAATTGATCTTTAAATTGCTATTTAAAGATCTTTATTGATGATAAATAACTTAATAATTGAATTTGACTTAACATGGAAGTTTTAAATCTAATCTAGTAATTGTTATGAATTCTACCTTATGAAACGAACATGATTTGTGTAATAAATAATGTTTTTTGAAATGATAAAATGGAATACATTTTAATTGGATATTTTGTAATAAAATTTATTTAACTAGAAAATCATAGTTAATTGATGTCTAAATGAATAGATCTAAAGGAAAAAAATGATTGTTATATTAACTATGATAAAATATTCTTTTGTGAAATGTTATGTTTTCTAAAATAAATAGTTATGATTTTTAAATGGAAAAATGTAACTTTAATTATGACCTAACTTGATAATTGGAAATTTGGTTTTTCAAATGGAAATTTAAAGTTAAGTAAATAAATAGAAATTTAGTTTATTTGTGGAAAGGGTATTTTAAAATAAAGTGTTAGGTTAGTGGTTAAAAAATAAAAGTTAAGTAAAATAGTGTATTTTGACTTAATAAATGAATTATGGTTTAAATTGGATACTTATTTATAAAAAATTTATTTTATTAAATCATAAGTTAAATAATATCCAAATGAATATTTCTGAAATGTGAGATATGTTTTATAAGTTAAAAATGGCTAAAATTGAAGTTTTAATGTTTATGAAATGTTATAATAAATCTGGAATTGTATTGGCAGCATTTCCAAAGTGCTGCTGTTTCTAAAATTTAACTATGTTCTGAAATAACTATAATACTACAGCACTTTATAAGTGCTGTTGTTTCCGAATTTGAACTGTTTTTGAAATACTAATATATCTACTGCAGCAATTTATAAGTGCTGCTGTTTCTGAATTTAAACTAGGTTTTTGAAATACTAAAATACTTACTATAGTAGTTTATAAGTGCTGTTGTTTCTGAAACTAAACTATTTTGAAATACTAATACCTACTGTAGCACTTTATAGGTGCTGCTGTTTTGAATTTGACAATGTTTTGAAATGTTAATATATTTACCGTAACACTTTATAAGTGCTGTTGTGGCTGAAATTTCAATGAACTTTGGAAACGAATATTTTTTGGAAGATTTTGACATTGAATTTAAATGGTTTAAATGAATATGTTTTGAGGTAAAATATAAACCATTTTTGAAATTTATAAGTTAATACAATGTTTTCGAAATTGGTATAATTGAATGAATGAACTTCATAATGCTATAACTTTGGTAATGAATATTATTTTTAAGGGTGTTATAATTTTCTAAATATTATGATTTCCAAATGATAACATTTTAAATTGATATGGTTTCAAAGTGTTTGGTTTCAAGGGTGTTATAAATTTGAAAGTACTATGATTTTGGAAATGAATTTATTTGAAATAGTATTTAATGTAGAATTTTCTTTGAATATATTGATTTGCAATTTAAGATTTAAGAATATGGATTTATAAAGTGGTTTTGGTTTAAGATGATTTAAAAAGGAATATTTCAAGTCTAAATAAATTGAAAGAAATATTCAGTGATTGGAAATTTGGGTTTGTTCAAATGGTACTTGGTTTTGAAGTATAAACTAGTTTTGAATATGATATTTTGGTTTTGAAGTATAAACTAGTTTTGAAATGGATATGATATTTGGTTTTGAAGTATAAATTATTTTGAAATAAATATCCATGGGTTATAATAATGATTGGTTGTTAAAGAGACCGGGATCGGATATGGGCATACTCTCTATCGATATCAAAAACCACTTTAGCAACTGTGTACGCGGTGGAGATTCCAGAATGAAGTAGGATGGTGGCGACGATCCTAAAGGTATATTTACGTGAACCCGACTCCCGTGAGTTGGCTTAAGGTGGCTAAAACAGGAGCAATCATCGGGCCAACGAGGTAGCACCTCTGATCGGACACATTTCTTCGATACTATTCTATTACTTTGTGATTTATTTGGTGGCCACCCTTCGATTTTTGATTTGGGAGTGTGTTCCGAGGTGGGCGGTAGTGGCTGCTATGCGTTTCCACTAGCTCGTGTGCGTAATTGGTATATCTACCCTGGCATTGCCTCGTTGTGCCGTCTCACCTACCATAGCGAGCTTTACTACGAGTTTGGATTTGTGCCGTAACCTGTGGAGTATTAAGGGTAGCTCCCGATTTGGAGGTACGCTGATACTGGATAGACTACTGGGACTATTATGAGTTAAGGGGAATATTGGGTCACTCCTTAATGCTATTTAAAAGTAAGTTTATTTTACTATTAGACATTATTATAATAGCGAATATTACCACATAGTAGATAGTTTAACGGATCCTTAAAGGATGGGCGATCCCAAGCATCCTTTAAGTTACTTGTGCATTTTTATTACAGTTCACTTGAGTTGGTTTACATTGTATAAGTATGTATGTCCTGACTCGAGTGTTTTGTTATTTGCTTTACGCTCGGGTCAGACTGAGTGATACAGCATTCGAGACTCACCTTTGGAGTTGGAGCTTTCTTGGAGATCCAGCTATCTATTTTGCTTTCAGTTATCTAGTTGATTCCAGTGATGTATTCTGATTTATACTTGATTATCATATTAAGACTTCTGTTGTATCGTGTTACTTCTGTTGTATCTTGTTAACTCTGATGTACATATATAGTAGCTTCATGAACTACTATTTCTTTCCTTCCGCTGCATTGTCATATTACTCTATTTCTGTGATCTGTGATTTATTTACTATATCTTCTGAGTTTTGCCAAATTTATATTTACAATTCGGTATTTTGAGCAATTCAAGTCCGACATGTGTGGATGCGAATGGTTGAAAATATCGGGTTGTTACAGATGGTGGTGATGGCCGAAATAAATGAAGAAGAAAAGGGGGAAAAAGGAAGGGGTTCGGCTATAGGGTTTTTGGTTGGAGGAAGAGGAGGTGGAGGCCAAAATTGGTGAAGAGGAAAGGGGAAAAGGAAGGAGAAGAGGTAGTTTTGTCTAGGGTTTCTGGTTGGAGGAAGTGGAGATGGGTGTAGAGACAAGCATGGCCGAAATTTGTTGAGGAGAGGAGGAGGAAAATTGCAGAGGAAAACAAAATTTTAGAGAAGAAGAAGAAGGTGAGGAAGAAGAAGAAAACTTACATCAATTTGCGGAGGCACAAATGAAAAGATGAGGAGTCTAGAAAACCCTTGGATATTATATAGTCATCTCAACAGGTGGCTTCTCATCTAACTAAAGGAATTCCTAGCCCATTAGTACAAGCCCAAAGTCACAATGTAAATAAGATGAATGTTAAAGGGAAAAAAACTGCGTGTAACACGCCAAAAGTTGTAAATTTTGAGAAGTTGAAATCAAAATTTTACAGAACGAAAAACAAAGTAAATATTAGAATTAAATCCATCTTCATAAAAAAAGTAAAAGTTCAAAATTCAAATTTTAATATTTTCACAGAAAGTCAAACTTTGACCAAAGTTGACCAAAATTTGCATTTTAAGAAAAATCTTTATTCTATTAAATATGGAAGAACATTTCACATCAAATCCCAAAATATTACATTAAATTTCCAAATTTATCAAATTTTAAAATAATTATATTCAAAGTTTCAAATGAATTTTCATCTAAAATGTCTTCAAAATTCGCGGGTTGTTACACTTCATAGGCCCAATAAGCTCCAAATGGAATAATTTTTTTGAGATTTACCCATTTAACCTGTTGTGTGCCGCCCAATTCCAACAATGCTATTAGAGCCCAATAGTTTATGTGGTCTAAATTAGCAGTATTAAGGCTAACTTATTATAGTCTATCCACATAGTATGGTGTCTAGAAAAGTAGTGCCCAAGGTTGGGGTTGGGTAATCAAGTACTCTACCCTACTTGGCTACCAGCCTGGCTTGAAAGGATGAGATAAGCTTAAAAGTTAACCCCAATATAAAGGCCCAAATTGATTGGGGCCTTGGGCTACTTTTCAAAGTATGTTTAGAAATTAAAAAATTATTTAAATTTAAAAGGTTAAATTTAAAATAAATAAAAATAATATCTCAAATTAAAAGATTAAATCTAAAATAAGTAAAGATTCTAAAAATGTTACAAAATAATTCTCAAATTTTTTTGAAATTAAAATAATTATTTTTGAAAATTATTAATAATTAATTAGAGTAATTACATGAATAATTAATTAATGGTTAATTAGTTAAATTAAATAACATATATATTAATATATGTATCATTATTCTAAAATGTTAAGGCAGCGTGTGTGTGTGTGTACTTTTCGAAATTAATCAAAATTGTTTTAATTAGACTAATTAATTAAAGATTAATTAATAAATAATGTAACGACCCGATCTTTTCAACCATTCGCATCCACACATGTCGGACTTGAATTGCTCAAAATACCGTGTTGTAAATAAAATTTGGCAAATCTCAGAATATACAGTAAATAAATAATCACAGATCACAGACATAGTGTAAAAGAATGCAGCGGAATTAAAAGAAATAGTAGTTCATGAAGCTACTATGTAAATATATCAGAGTTAAATAAGATACAATAGAAGAAATAAAGTACAACAGAAGTCTAAATATGATAACCAAGTACAAGATGAATAGAACAACATAACTGAAGTAGATAGGACAAGACAAGCAGATAATCTCCAGCGATTCAAATCTCCAAGAGAGCGGAAATCCAAATCTGTGAATAACTCAGGCTGACCCGAGCGTAAAGCAAAACACAAAACACTCGAGTCAGGACAATATATACTTATATAATGTAAACCAACTCAAGTGAACTGAAATAAGGTACAAGTAACTTAAAGAATGCTTGGGATCGCCATTCTTTAAGGATCCGTTAAACTATCTACTATGTAGTAATATACTCTATATACAGTAGTGTCTAATTAGTAAAGTATAATCATATAGAAAATAGCGTTAAGGGGATGGTGAACCTTAACGCGGTTGGATCTTTAAACCAAAATCGTAGTGGGCTCGATATGGTAGGTGACACGGCACACAAGGCGATGCTAGGGTAGATATACCAATTACGCATCCGGACTGGTGGTGATGCATAGCAGCCACTACCGCCCACCTCGAACAACACTTCCAAATCAAGGGTGCGCACCAAATCAATCACAAGTAATAGAATGGTATCGAAGAAGTGTGTCCGATCAGAGGTGCTACCTCACTGGTCCGTCAATCGCTCCTGTTTTAGCCACCTTATGCCAACTCACGGGAGTTGGGTCCACGTATATACCTTAGGATCGTCGCCACCATCCTACTTCATTCTGGAAACTCCACCGCGTACAGAGTTGTTAAAGTGGTTTTCGGTATCGACAGAGAGTATGTCCATATCCGATCCCGGTCTCTTTAACAACCAATCGTTATTATAACCCGTGGTTATAAATTTAAAATAATATTTTATACTTCAAAATAGAATATCATTTCAAATCCAAATCTTTATCAAAATAAAGATTAAATCAATTCCAAACCATTTCAATATATTTAAAATATCATATCATTTCAAAACTTCATTTCAAATCATTTCAATATATCAAAATATCATATCTTTCCAAAACTTCATTTCAAATCATTTTATTATCAAAATATCATTTGAGTTCAAATCCAAATATTCAACTTTAAATACCTTTAAATTCAAAGATATCATTCACTTATTATTATTTCAAATCACCTTTAAATAATTTATATTCCAACAAATTAATTCAATTAAAAGTGTAATTATTATACTTTCAAATCAAGTATTAAAATTTCCAAAGTTTCAATTCAATTCAATCATTTATTTCAATTAAATTTCCATAGACCATTTCCAATCTTATAAATTTCAAATATAGATTTAATCCACAAAATAACTATTCAAATTAAAAAATAAATTCCAAAGCTTTATTATCTTATATTTCATAAGTCTAATATCTTTTAAATAGATTCAAATTACAAGTAAACCAAATATTTTTCATACTAATATAACTTCAATTATTCATTCCAAGATTTAATATCATTTCAAATTCATTTTAAAATATCATTTCAAAACATCATATATTTAATTTAAATACAATTTAATCACATTTCAAAATAGTTGTATTTCCCAAATCAACTATTCCATTTAAATCATTTAAAGTCAATTCATTATATTTAATAATTAAATATTTAATTTCTAAAATTTAATCTTTTTCAAAGATCATTTATCCATTTAAGTTTATTAAAACAATGAAAATTCAACTTTCGCAGCACTTAGGAAATGCTACGAAATGTTATGTTTTAAAACAGTTCATTAACAAAAGACAACATTAAAAATGCTGTAATATCTTAATTTATTTTCAATTGAAATTTTAGTTAAATTTAACAACTATAGCACTAACAAAGTTCTATAATAACCTTTAGTTCAAATTTGCTATATGGTTCATTTAAAACAACTATAGCATTTACCAATGTTATAATATCTTTATATTACATTTCAAAAATGCTGTCAAATCAAATTCAGAGTTTTATTTACAATTTCACACATAATTAACTTTTAATATAAATCATTTTAACTTATAAAATCATATATTTTCACATTTAAAAACAATCATTTAAATACTTTTATTTCTATGATTTTATAAAGTCAAATTTCCATACAAAAATCAAATTAAATAACAATTGAATTTTCATTTCTTTAATTAAATTCTTAACTTAACAACTAAGTTTAAATTTCCAAAATATAACTTATTTCCATTTATTTTACTTAATTAAAATCTCACTTTTAACAAAATTTACAATTTCCCAATTTAAGTTATATTTCAAAAATTTCAACTTAAAAATTCATTTATTTCATATTTTAATTTATACAAAATCATTAACACTTTTAAAAATTATTATTACTTAATAAAGATCATTAAATCATCTTTTAAATCAAATTTGTCATATATTCTTACTTTACATAAATTCCATTTATAAACAAAATCATAAATTCCAAAATTGACTTATATTTCAAATTATACTTCACCATTTACTTAATTCACTTATTTAATTTGTAGAAAATCACAAATATTTTATAGAAATCATTTTAATAAAGTTTATATCAAAATATCATAATATTTACATTTTTAAAATATTTTAAAAATTTTAGAAAAATATATAAACCACGGGTCTGTATATAATTTTCTAGCCTAGGTCAAGTGATACGGATATGTATCATTTCAATCCGCAGTTTACAAAGAAAACCGGGTTTTATCATTTCAAACCCGCAATCCCAAGTTAAATAAAATAAATAAAAAGTCACTCAGGCTTATCATTTCAGCCCATAACGATCTTTCCCTATTCTAAAGTCCGTTCGGGTATGTATCATTTCAACCCATAGTGATTTCTAATCTACAGGGAACTTGCAGTGTGATAAACTGATATAAATAACAGAATAGCATTATATAACAGTAAATGATGATATAACATATGTAATAACAGGGGTAAACATTATATGATCATAATATAACAGTTATAACAGGATGATATAATTTTACAGATTCAAATGGTGTCAGTTTACTAGTTATATAAGTACACATTGTCTAGTGAGAATTACTCACTTGTTTAAGCTGGAGATGACGACCACAAACACACAACAAAGATTTCCAGAGGCACGAAAGAACGACAACACAAATATGATTTGAGATGGGAGAGCCAGAGATAAATTTCCTTGTCACATTCAAACAAAACAAATATAGACAACATGAGTTTTCAACCCAAAATTCAATAAAACAATGTTAGAAATGAATGCATGAACCAAAGCCAAAGTGATTGCACATGCTTTCTACCATCTATGCTTCAGCTCCAGATCTGAAATGCATGGCTAAGGAGTGGGTTTGGATCTGGTTTTGGGTTGGTAAGGGTTGGCCAAACATGGACTTGAAGGTGATGAATATAGGTGCATCAATTCAACTACAAGGCAACACATACAAGGCACATTACAACACCTCTAGGCCACAATAGGGTTCGGCCAGAGGCTATGTGGGCTTGGCCTGGTGTTCAGGTGGTGGTGGTTGATGTGGCAGAGGGTGGAGGTCAAGTCAGAGGTGGTGGTGGTGGAGGTAGTGGCGGAAAATGGTGGTAGAAGGTGGTGCTAACAATCTAGGATCGGCTAGTGTAATATGTGGTGGTTTTTGTTGATTTTGGTGGTGCTCCTTGCCATGGATGTGCTTGGCCTGCCTTGGTGGTGTAGTAGGGTGGGTGATGTTCAGAGAAAAGGGGTGGTAGAGGTCGGGTCAGATCTGGTTGAGGAGGAGCCAAGCTATGAGGTAGAGAGCGTATGCAAAACAAAGGTAGAAAACATAGAAAACAAGAAAAAGGAAGGAAGAATTTTACCCAATCTCTTGAAGCCATGGCCGTGATTTTTTTTGTGGGTTTGAGAAGGTTAGAATACGTGAAAAAAAGTGAGGAAGTCAGCTGAAATAAGAAAAGTATTGTACGGCCAAATTTTTTTATTGAGATGTAGGTTGGAAAATGAAAAGGCGGAAGAGGAAAAGTCAAAAGGGGATAAAGAGTTTCAAGTCTTTTCAAATTTTCACAAATTCATTTTAATTTTATAAATACATAACAATCCTGATAATAAAGATAAATAAACTCAGAAAATAAAATAAATAAGAAAAGATAATAAATAAATTTAAATAAAAATCAAATAAATAAAGAAAATGGCAATATATACATAACTAGGCTTTATAAATTTGAAACAAATTCAAATGAACTTTAGAAAATCTTAATGTACTTGAAAAATATTTATAAATAAAGATAAGAACAAAAAATAAAAATGAATTCACAAAAATAAATAAATATATTTTAATTAAATATAATTTAATGAAGAAAATAGCAGAAAAATGGAAACTAGGCTTTATAAATTGAAATAAATTCAAGTATACTTTAGAAAAATTATATTATCATTTTAAAAATATTAAAAGACATAAAATAACCTATTAACACATATTAAAACAAAATATGACAATAAAAATATAATTTATATGATTTAAAATAAATAATATTGCAAAATAAACAGTTTATACACAAAATTGAAAATTACATAACTTTTACAGTTTAACTCCATTTTGAACGAAAAAAAAGCAGTGTTCAAGTTATTACATCTATTTTCATAATAAAAGATAAAATTTAAGATTTTATATAATTTAAATTTGAAGTTTAAAAGTCAAAGATTGAACAGTTTGACCAGAATTTCAATTTTCAGTAAAATATTTAATTTATATGAGTTTGAAACTATAACTCACATAATAATCAACATTTATATTTAAAAATGAAATGTTTGAAATGAAACAAGTTTAAAAATAATTTCAAAATAAAATAAAATCAAATTTAAAATATATGCAAAAATCTAGGGTTGTTACAAATAATAATACATATATATAAGATATATGTGTATAACTATAAATGTTATAGTGCACATATTCAATTTAAAACGTTTAAAATGAATAAAATATAATTAATTGAAATGTTAATTAATTAATTTATCAAGTTAATTAGATAAAATATATTAATATAATTAATATAATATTATTATATTTGTTAATTAAATTATAAAATTTTATACGACAATTGAAGTTATATAATATGAATGTATAATAAAAGGTGGAATAGTAAGAAACCTAATTAGATTGAAGGAATAAATACATGCCTATAGTACATATATCATGATTTCAGATGTGTCTGACACTTGAATCACAAGGGCATTACATAAGAAATACATTATTCCATAAATCGATATCACTTAATTAAATATATTAAAGATTTTGAATCTTTAATATAATTGTTGTCCTTTACCATTTATATATTAATAAATTACTTGTGTACTCTTTGGTTGTTGAGCAAACTCAAATTAGGGATGTTATATGTAGTATTATAAATATATAGACTGGACGAGGTAAGATAGCTATGTATTTGTTGAGCAAACTCAAGGTATAAATACTATACTTAGGCCATCGGGAAATGGTAGGTACGAGTGAATAATTTTTTTCGATTTGTTGAGTAAACAAAAGGTCAAAATAAGATTGTGACAAAGATCACAAGGTTAAGAGTTGTATATGATACAATCGATAAAGTTTTATCAATCATTACTAGGCCTATGATTTGTTAAGCAAACTCAAGGTCAGAATTCCAAGGTAAATGAGTCCTAACATCCACTAGAGAAGTCGAAATATTTCTATGTTTTTGTCTTAGGGTTTTGGGAAACATAAAAGTCTAATGGGAGCCTTATTAGAAAAATGAAATAATAACATTTAGCCGTTCTAATATTATAAGAACATCTACTATGTATAAATTAAACTAATCTAAATCGATAAATTTGAGCATTTAATATAATTGATAAAATGTTTATCAATTAAAATATACAAATGAACTGAAATAATCTTGACAAATAGAAATATAAAATATAGTTACTAATAAAAAAATTGCATGTTGACCCACACAAGCACCTAATTATACAACTACTAAATACGTTTGTAACTTAGTCGCTAACGCGTTTATTTGCCCGAGACTATGTATTGTCTATTATGAGTTTTGAACTCTAATAGTAAAACTTGAATATGGATGTATTCGATCACATATAAATGTTATATGGTAAAAGGTTATAATTCGTAATGTATGAAACCTTGATGAAATCAGTTCATTCGAAATAAACAAATAAACCATGGTACGAGATCTTGTATTCAATATGATTGATTACAATAATGATCTTGTTGTGTTTAATGTAACATTAGACCAAAAACTATAAGATAGATTAGAGAATTCAATCATTGAATTGACAGTTTGATCAGTTTATGTAAAGTGCTATTATTCAATATCCTTAAAAGTTAAGGATAACCAAATGCACTTTTGAAAAGAGTTCGTTGTGATATTGTAGTAGGGGTTTACTTTGAATGGTTCGACAATTTAGAAAAGAAAACGAATGCATGAGAGTGGATGTAACCTACAACACAGTTGGGATGAAGAGAGTGAATGGTCACTTTTTCTTCATAAAGAAACATTGGAAACAAGAATTGTAAAATAATAATAGATACTTGAGATGAAATGAGAAATATGATTTCTATTCCAAAATATATTTTCGTATAGAAAATTGTTTTCTATGAGATTTATTTCTTTTATTTTAAGATATTTGATCTGAAAACTCTCAACTGTAAACTAGTTATAGTAGATAGAACAAATAGCTTATATATTAAATGGTTGTATTCAGCTTTATATTTCATACATTATTATAGTAGTGGTGGAAATAGTGAGAGCATGCCATATAGCACTTATTGGTCGCATCAAGTTAAGAAAATTGTTTTTGTAAAACATACAATACATTATTTATGAAATAATAACTATCCTTCAATGTCAACTAAAAAATAGACATAGTTTATTTTAATACGAATGTTATGAATATTTAATATAAAATAAAACTATAATGTGGTATTTTTTCATAATAAAAGTGATGCATTGATATAAAATAATATTTGCAATTATTTTAGAATTATAGACTAAAGCTTTAATTATGAGAAATAATTCTTTGATTATATGATTATGAATTATATGGTACTAGTGAATTATATCTCAAACAAGTAATGGCAAAACACCCATTCAGTGAGAGCGAAATAAGAGTTAGTGAACTCTTCGAATTGATACATATAGATGTATGCAATCATAAGTCTAGTTATACCAAAATGTTTCTATATACTTCGTTGTATTCGATGGTAAATAATCACAAACATGAATATTTGTATTTGATACACATGTCATATGTATATGATAAGTTCATAGAATATAAAATAGAAGTAAATAAAATAACATGATAGAAAATAAAATGATTCGATTTAAAAGAATAGGTGATTGTATTGGAAAGAGTTTCGAATGTACCTAAAAACGAATAAAGATTCAATCATAAAAGTCACTCTTTCCCATGATACATAATGATGTATCAATAAGGAGAAATCGAACTTGGTTGAACAAAGTATGATTAATAATGAGTGAAGTTGAGTTAACTTCTTTCTAAAGGTCATGTACTTAAAGAGTAGTACAGAAGGTTAAGATTAATCTACGATGGGGTGTGTCCGATAAGAGGAGCTACCTCATTGGCCCGTCGATTGCTCCTGTTTTAGCCACCTTATGCCAACCCACGGGAGTCGGGTCCACGTATATACCTCATATAGGATCGTCGCCATCATCCTACTTCATTCTGGAATCTTCACCGCGTACACAGTTGTTAAAGTGGTTTTCGGTATTGGCAAAGAGTGTGACAATATCCCGGTTTCTTTAACAACCAAACGTTATTATAACACCGCAGTCATTTCAAAATATTTTATACTTCAAAACCAAAATATCATTTCCATTTCGAAAACCAAATCAATACGATATCATTTTCACTTCAAATACATCCATTTCAAAAAATCATATCACTTTCCAAAGTTATAACTCTTTCGAAATCATATGTCTTTTAAAATCACACACTTTGGAAATCAAAACCTTGAAATTCATAACACTTTGAAATCATAGCTTGAAATCATAACATTTTGGAATCCATAACACTTTCCTCTTAAACAGTTTAGATATTAAATTTAGTATATATAATAAAAAAAGTTTATAAAATAAGATAGTTTATATATAATAGTTATAAGTTAAAATAGTTTATAATAAAATAATTTATATTGAGAATGATTTATATAAAAATAGTTTATATTAAAATAATTTATAATATAAATAGTTTTAGATATAGTTTAAAAATACTTTATATAATAAAACAGCTTCCTCAAATTTCACAAATCGATTCAAATCAACTCGAATTCCAAAATTCAATTTAATTCAATCTCAATTCATAATTTTAGCTCAATCTAGTTTCTAAATAAATCATTTCAAATTATATCGATTTCAAATACAGATTTGAACCACAAATAAACCATTTAATTTCAATATATTTCAAAGCTTTAAATATTCCACACTTCCAAAACTAAATTTGATAATTCCATTATATATATCAAATTCACTTCACTATTATTTAGTTTTGAAATATTTAATTAATCATTTCAATATCATTTAAATAAAACCTCGATTTACAAATTTAAATAAACAAAATATCCCGTTTAAATTTATATAAATTTGAAATATTGATTTAAGTCACTTTTTAAAATCAAATCCAAGTTATAAAATCATGTCTTTAAAATTTCAATTTTAATAAATTTCAAATCAAACTTATTTAAGTATAATTCGTAAATAAATATAATTTCAAATGAATTTCAAATTATCTTTCCAACCCAAATCATTATAAACTCTATATTTGAAAATATATATTTAAAATAAATACTTAAATATATTATATATCAACTTTATTAAATCAACTTTAATAAATCTTTAAAATCAATATTTTTTTTAAAACCATATATTTCTTTTCAAAACCATAGAAATCATTTTCAAAATATTTATATATTGACCAACGGTGTTTGTATATAGTTTTCTATCCTATGGTCAAGTGATACAGATATTTATCATTTCAATCCGTAATTTAAATATAGACGGGTATATATCTTTTCAACCCACAATCCCAAATTCAATTCAATGAAAATCGCTTGGGTTTATCATTTCAACCCATAACGATTTACTCCTATTCTACAAATCATTCGGGTATGTATCATTTCAATGCATAGTGAGTTCTATACTAACAGGGAACTTGCAGAGTGATAACAGATATGATAATAATATAACAGGCATATATCATCAATATAAATAACAGATAATGGTGTCAGATGTCACAGGTGAACAGATAGAGATGACAGCATATATATAATAATGTAAATAACTAACAGCAGCATATTTCAATTGTCATTTCAATTGAAATCAAATTTAATAAATATAAGAACGTTAATCGTGAGTGATTGCTCACCTTTCGAGGCTAGAGAGATAGACAATGAAGTTGAGTTACGAAATCCAGGTACGAATCCAAAGCAAACAAGGTTGGCACGAATTTTTGACGAGCAAAGCTGATAACAGGGGTCGATTGAACAACCGAATTAGTTTTGATATAAACTAAAATATACATTATTATAATATTTTATATATATCTTAAATCTTATATTTAAGGAAAATACACCAAAAATACTATAAAATTTCAAAATCAATATTTAATACATTAATAAGCTTATATACGTAAACTACAAAGTCACAATATATAGTACATTTTAGAATCAAATAACTTTGCTTTATTCCGATCCATATAACCATCACTTTATATATATTAGAACTCACTCATAAAAATAATCCTGATACATATATATATATACATATTATGTGTAAACAAAATATAGAAATATGTAAATCATTCTTATTGCAATACAGACTTATATAAACATATATACTTGTAAACGGATACACACAATCAGGCTAGGCCAAAGATCAAAACAAAGCAAGATGGAAAAAGAATTGCTGGAAACAAAGTATTTATAGATAAGGTAATGATTTATTACAAAGTCCGTTCAAAAATATTAATATAAATCTATATAAGTAAACCTATACAGTAAACATATATATACACCTTGTTTACAAATTTTTATACAAATAATATACCGAACAAAAGTTAGAACAAACAATTAAATAGTAGAAATATCATAACTCGTTTATTTACAAGTAATATTAATATACCTTGTTAAATTCCAATGAACAGTGCACACATAAATTATATAGTATATATAATATAAACTCACTTTACTCTTATTATTATTATAATATGTATATATATTCTGAAGCTTAATAAAACTGCATCCTTCTTATTTCATGTAACCCATATCTAACTCTATAATAATATATATAAGAGAATCAAATAGCCACGTGCATAAAATCTGTATAATAAAACCTATTGTAACTTCATTTCAATATGCACTAGTAAAACGATACATGTTAAAACAACCGTGTGTATATAGATATAAGCAAATTAAAATCCAATGTATATATAACTCAGTATACTATAAACTTATATACTTGTGTACGCATATGTAGACCAACATATATAAACACTTTAAATAGTTTACACCTCTCTCTATATAAATACCTTTATATTATAATATTGTAACCAATATAATATATATACTTGTACAAACTTCACATGCGAAATATGTACAGCTTAGTTAAGCTTTATTTATAAGCAGATCATATATGAATATTAATATGTATAGCTTATTATATAAACACTTATATAACCCAACTGGCACACATATACTTCCTTCAAAACATTATTACTAAATAAATCCTAACATGTACTTACTGACGCAAAAAAATATAACATTTGAACATATACGCAAAGCGTACTTATATATTTTAACTAGTTAGTATATAAACTTGCCAACAAAAATATCAAATGAAATAATATATTACCTGTATATATAAATTACATATAGAAGAGAAGATGAGGGCAGGCCGAGAGAGGGAAGAAGACGTGGAGGCAAGATCAGGGACGTTGGAGGGTTTGTAATGATCTGGAGGGAGAGTGGAAGCTTTGGACAGGCATAGGTCGAAGCATAGGGTGATGAGACAAAGGAGGCCGAGGTAGGAGAATAGGTGATGGCTTCTCAGTGGAGGCGGGGATAAATTTGACGTGGGTAGGTGGAGGACTGGGGACGAAGTTGAGGGAAGTGATGGGTTGAGCTACAAGTATGAACAGAGAAAAAATATGAAGATACGCTTGTTCTCTTTGTAAAACGAAATAAAAAAAATGAAGAGGCAGGAACAAAGATCAATAAACCAAAATAAATGTCAACAACGAATATTCATAGTCACAAAACCAATTCAGGGAATAATAAAAGCAAAAAGGCTGCCGATTAATACTGTGGATAATAAAAAGTCACAAGAAGCCAAAAGACCCCAGAAACGTACCGATACGGTTATCCGTTTCACGGATATCGCCGGGTACCAGAAATCTGATACACAGAATTGAATATACCACAGAGATCAGCACGACGAGACGATTAAAACGGCTTGCAGATATTAGTGGTACGACCATCGTATCAAAAGTCGATAATCGGTACCGAAAAATGCTGCAAATTTGACAGAAATAAGATAAACGGAGCAATAGAAGTCCAAATTTGATGAAACGAAATATGACGTCTCACTCGGAAGATGATTTACAAATTTTCTATGTAAAAATATTCAGGTTTGGAAAACATTTTATTATCATCACTTATTAACTGATTTAAATTGAAATAAAATTATACAAGAAACAAACTTTCATATTATCAGATGAAAATTTACCATCTGCTATGTTTAAACAGACGTATTCCAAATATCAAATTTTATTTCAACATTTTATTGTTTAAAATTTCACAAAAATTTAGTTAATTACGTTATTAAAATAGTTAAAATTTAAGGATCGTTACACATCTCCTTTGTAAACCTCCTCGACCCTCTGACCAAAACGCATCCTCGCCCTCGTCCAGCCTCTACAGTGCTCGAACGCGTTTTTCCAAAGATGAAAGGACGACTCAGTCTTCCCACCCATGACGCTAAACGACAACGTGAGTACGAATCTAACCTCCACTTCGCCTACCATCGCCTATCTTCCTCAAAAATCCAAAACCTAGTCGACTATCATCAACGGCCTCCACTAAGACAATAGTCGAACACCACCTAACCCACATCAACATGAAGCTCTTGATGAATCATGATTTTTAAAGTTGGTTTAAGAATTTTTCATGTAGTATTATGCTCGATTTTATTTTTTGAATTCAAGCTTTATTTTTTTCTTCTATGTTCTGCATCATTTAAATAAGGGAGGGAGATACAGAAGTATCATAGAGGGGTGTGGGTGGTATAGGTAGGTCTGACTAATAAGAAAGGTTAAGGCAGTGAAAAGTTAAAAAGAAAAAATATATTATTTAAAATTCAAAATATCTAGCTATACAATTATGGACATCAATCGAGGCGTGCCGCCTGGCATTCCTAATGTTATACCCTAACGCAATGGAACAAGTTTCGAGACCTAATTCGATTGTATGCAGAAGATAGCTTTTTAAACTTAATTATAATATTAAATTTCCAATATTAATTTCAACGCGTTACTATCCCGTACGACCAAACGGTGCAACTGGTCGCTACGAAATTTGACGGCATATTATAATTCATTATTACGGACCCAATGACACTAGTTTCGTTGAAATCTGAGACTGTGCCCCAGAAAGCTATTTTATATGTTAATTAAAACGAGTTATTTTCAAAATCGAGTAAATCATGTTTAAATCCAATTTAAAAGTTTTATTACCCTCATTCTTGTTAAATAGTGATTAAATTAGTTTTTAAATTATTTTTATCCAACTAGAAATCCAAGATTCAATTATTTAAATGATTTCAATTATTAAATTCAACAATTAAACTTATCCAATAAATCGCTATATTTGGAATTTAAGTTATTTAACCTGTAAAATTAACTTTTCTATATTTAACATTAATTAAATATTCTAATTTCAAATAACTAAAATTCTAGGTCGTTACACATAACATATTCATCATTCAGTTTGCTCAAGATGATTCAGATTTTACTCACAAACTATGACCTGGTGTATGACTTTGTGTTTTTGTACATACGTGTTGAAACAAAAAATTCTAAATAATTATTTAGAATAGACTATTTGCATATAACAACCAAAGTGTCTCGAAGTTAGTGGGAGGGTATGTTAGTCCATGAGTTGATGGTTTTGATGACAACAACCTTAGAATAAGATTATAAAATATAAATACTAACATTATAGTTTAGATATATATGTATATGCAGGATTTAACCATGCAGGTACCAAGAATGAAGACTGTACAGTATAGAGATTCAAGATATCAAGATTGAAGACTCATGAGTATCAAGATTATCAAGAGTTCAAGATTTCAAGATAAGTATTGAGTCTAGAATTATGTTAAAACTTCACAATAGCACTGAAATCTTCACTCCATTTTTCATTTGGGATGGAACCCATTTCTACCTTTTTAGTGGCTTACAAACCCACGACAAGTAGCTTACAAACCTACGACAAGTGGCTTACAAACCCACGAACATCCTGGTTTTGTACAAGTTCTCGAGTCCTGTCATGATGAGATATTTTGCAGGAAGAAACTTGCAAAACTACTTCAAAATGATTTTCAAAACTACTTCAGAATGATTTTCAAAATTGTTTTTTAAAATGTTTTAGCCTTAAAAATTATCTTTTCAAATGATTTTCAAAAAAGGTGTTTTACCTTAAATATTCTTGTTTTCAAACTTCGGTTGTTTTAAACTATCTTTTAATTATAATATATTTATATTTAGATTTAAATATAAAATTATAGTAAAATTATATATATATTATTCTTTATATTCATCTATGTATTTTATCTATAGTCAAGTATATTTGTAAAGTTTAAAATTGTTTTAATATAAGATAAAGGTTATTTTCAAACAAAATCAAATCATCAAAAATTTCTTTGGGATGTCGACATACCCATGGTGACCATGTCGACATAGTGTCAGTTAATATTCAAAATTCAAATTTCAAAAGAAGTGTCTATTCGCCATAACCTTTCACGAATGGACATGACTGTTGTTCTTCTATAAATAGGGGTTAGCTTCAACGAATTTGACATCAGTTTTTCTGGTTTTCACTTCTCTTCTTCTTCCACAATTTCTTATTCAAAATCCTATCATTACTCTGTCGAAATCAACATTGAATCGAACTAGATTATCTTTGGTTTGATTCTCTATCACTATCTCAACAAGATCCAAGTGCTATTCAGAGTTATAGGCTTCTTTGTAATCTATCTAGCGAGAAAAGGTGTGATTATAGCCTTGGAAATCAATCAAGCGAGAAAAGGTGTGATTGTAGCCTTGGAAATCAATTGAGTGAACTTGTTACCCCAGAAATCAAGAATCTCTACCCAGAGGATTGTTTTTCTGGAGGGTGTACCTCGTAGCCTTGAAACCGAGGGTTGTAATTATTGAATTACTTTTGAAAGGAAATCCGTACTTGATTGTGCGGGACTGGATGTAGGGTAACCTCGAACCAGTATAAAATACTGTGTGTTCTTTCCTTTACTGTATTACTTTATTTCTGTATCTGTGTTTGTTTCTATGATTATATCCACGTCTGAATATTACATACATTTGTGTTCAAATTAACATAAACTAAAAAAGATTTAGTAATCTCTTAAAAACACTATTCACCCTCCCTCTAATGTTATTCCTAGCCTTAAGATATGTAATCCGCATTCCTCACATTTGGTATCAGAGCAAGGTTTTCAAAAGTTTCATAATCTGATTTTTGAAAAAGTTTTTTTTAATGGCTATGTTTAAGAAATCTGTTAATGCTTGTTTAGAAATATTCAAATCATCATTGTCTCTTCAGTCTACATATAATCAATATTCAAATACAAGTTGTCTACTAAGATTGTTTGATGTGCAGGAATCATGCTTTATGGGAGTTGAGGAATCAATCCAGAACAAACAAACTGTGTAGATCAAAAAGAACAAATGGATACTCGATAGTGGATGTTCTAGACACATGACTGGGAATCCAGATATGCTGCATGATATAATATACAAAGACAGAGGACTGGTTAACTTTGGAGACAATTCAAAAGGTTATTTAATCGGCATCGGCAAAGTCGATAACTCTGAAACTCCTATTATTACTAATGTTTTGCTAGTTAAGAATCTAAAACACAATTTACTAAGTATAAGTCAACTATACGATAAAGGATATAAAATTAAATTTGAAAAAGATAAGTGTCACATTGAAGATAATAATTCAACCATAATATTTGAGGGAATTAGGAAAAAGAATATTTATATTCTTAGTATGAAAATTTCAAATGATAACTTGTGTCTTTTGGCAAATGCAAGTGACCCTTGGATTTGGCATAAGAGATTTGGGCATTTGAATTTCAAACTCTTATCTAGACTGTTAAAACATGATCTAGTAAGAGGCCTCCCTAAAATGAATTTTAAAGTAGATAGTATATGTGATGCGTGTCAACTAGGAAAACATAGAAAAAGTTCCTTTAAATTAAAAGATTTGATTTCAACTTCAAAACCTCTTGAATTACTTCATCTTGATTTATTTGGTCCATCTCAAATTCAGTCATTAAATCACAGTAAATATGTTTTTGTAATTGTAGATGATTATTCTAGATTTACATGGACAATATTTTTGAAACATAAAAGTGATACTTTTGAATGTTTTAAGAATTTTTCAAAAAGGGTTCAAAATCAATTTTCTCAAAAAATTATAACCATCCGTAGTGATCACGGTGGTGAATTTGAAAATGAAAAATTTGAAGAATTCTGCAATAAAAAGGGAATAATTCACAATTTTTCATTTCCAAGAACTCCACAACAAAACGGAGTAGTAGAACGTAAAAATAGGACGATTCAAGAGTGTTCGAGAACTATGCTTGCTGATAGTAATTTACCAAAGTACTTTTGGGCAGATGCAGTTGCTACCGCTTGTTATATTTTAAATAGAATTTTAATTAGACCTTTAACTGATAAGACATCTTATGAACTTATTTTCTCAAAGAAACCTAAGGTATCTTATTTTAGAATTTTTGGAAGTAAATGTTTTATTTTAAATACAAAAGATAACTTAGATAAATTTGATTCTAAATCCGACAAAGGTATCTTTATCGGATACTCTATAGAAGTAAAGAGTACAGGGTATTTAGTTTAAGAACTAATACCATCGAAGAAACGATGCATGTTTCATTCGATGAAAATTTCAAAATTTTTGAAGAAATAAATGATGAAGAGGATTTAATCACTCAAAACCAAGAGTCAACTGAAACTAATAATGAATTAAATCATCCTAATAAAAGGATTAAACTTTTAAAAGATCACCCTATAGAAAATATACTTGGAGATATGCAATCTGTTGTTAAAACTAGAAACCAACTAAATCAAATGAGTAATGTAGCTTTTATATCAACTATTGAACCCAAAAATCCAGAAGAAGCATCAACTGATGATTCATGGATTTTGGCTATGCAAGAAGAATTAAATCAATTCACTAGAAATGATGTTTGGGAACTTGTTCCTAGACCTAAAAATAAAAAATAATTGGAACTAAATGGGTTTATAAAAATAAAATGAATGAACAAGGAGAGGTTTTTAGAAATAATGCTCGGTTAGTCGCTCAAGGTTATTGTCAAGAAGAAGGAATAGATTTTGACGAAACCTTTGCCCCCGTAGCAAGATTAGAAGCTATTAGGATTCTACTTGCTTTCGCAAATCATAATAATTTCATATTATTTCAAATGGATGTTAAAAGTGCATTTTTAAATGGTTTTGTAAAAGAAGAAGTATTTGTTAAATAACCACCACTTTTTGAAAATGATAAATTTCCAAATCATGTTTACAAACTTAAGAAAGCTCTATATGGTCGAAAGCAAGCTCCTAGAGCCTGGTATGATAGACTAAGATCTTACTTGTTACAATCAAATTTTGAAATAGGTAAAGTAGATAATACTCTTTTTATTAAAAGAAATAATAATGATATTCAACTAGTACAAGTCTACGTAGATGATATCATTTTTGGATCAACTAATTTTGAAATGAATAAAGAATTCTCTGAAATAATGACAAAAGAGTTTGAGATGAGTCATATGGGTGAATTAAACTTCTTTTAGGATTACAAATAAAACAATTAGATAATGGTATCTTTATTAGTCAAGAAAAATATGCTAAAGACCTAGTTAGTAAATTTGGTTTGACTACTGCGAGTGGAAAACCCACTCCTATGGCAACCAATGAGTACCTTAGTAAAGAAGATCTCTCAAAAGATGTAGATCAAAAATTATATAGAGGAATGATTGGATCACTACTCTATATCACTGCGAGTAGACCTGATATCATGCATAGTGTCTGTCTCTGTGCAAGGTATCAATCCCAACCTAAAGAAACTCACTTAAAAGCTATAAAACGTATTATAAGATATGTTAAACACACCTTTGATTATGGCTTATTTTATCCTAAAAATGATTCGTTTGATTTAATATCTTACTGTGATGCTGATTATGCTGGTTGAAAATCAGACCGAAAAATTACAAGTGGAACTTGTCACTTTTTAGGGAATTCTCTGATTTCCTGGTTTAGTAAAAAGCAAAACACAGTTTATCTATCAACAACTGAAGCAGAGTATATTTCTGCTGCTTTGGCTTGTTCTCAAGTAATACATATGCAACAAACTTTAAAAGATTTTGGTTTATATATCTCAAAATCACCAATTTATTGTGATAATACTAGTGCAATAAATTTATCCAAAAATACTACTCAACATGCTCGAACTAGACATATTGATATCAGACACCATTTTCTCAGAGATAATATAAGTAGAGAAGTAATTACTCTCGACTATATCAATTCTGAAAATCAAATTGCTGATATCTTAACAAAACCCTTAAATGAATCTACATTTACTAAATTAAGAAGAGAATTAGGTATTTGTTCATTAACTGAAATATAAAATATAAATAACAAAGTATAATTCAAAATAAGTTAAATAGGCAAAAATTCAAGAACAATGTCGACATCCCTCATAAACCCATGTCGACATATAACGTTTTTAAATTTTAAATTTTCTTTCCCACCAAAATTCAAATAAGTGGTTATAAATTTCTTCTATTTCGAAATTTTCTTCATTCTTTCTGTTCTATCTTCTGAAGTCATTTTATCAATGGCCTCCTCTTCCAAATCAAACATAAAATCATCCTTTTTGTTCCCATCGCCTACTTTTGGTCCGTTTCAACAATCAACACTCGCTCGTGTAACGAAAATAGAGGATTCTCTGAAAGGTACCCTTCAGTTAATGACTGAAATCCAAGTGATGCAACTTCGAATGGCCAAAGAACAAGAGAGGCAAGGCAAAATCCTTAGGAATTTGCAAAAGTTTCTTATGGATAATCATGCTAACCCAATCATAATTGATGAGGACTCTTCAGGAAATCATGAACAAGTGGAGAGTGAAGAAGAAGAAGAAGAACCAATGGAAGAAGAGATTGCGGAAGATAACGACAAAGTCGTTTGCGTTGGCGAAGTGTGCTTTGACAAAGATGGAAATGTTGTCGAACAACGTGGAAATTTCTGTTTCCACTATCCAAATTGTTCGGTTCATAGATCTCCTATGTTCAAAGACTCACATTGGTTTCTTCTCTTTCTTTTCTATTTGTTGTTTGTTTCTTTTTATGATCTCTACGAAAAATGTAAATACAAACAAATATATAATTAATAATAATGTGTGTTCTTATATATGTTCTATTAAAAGTATTACTATATAGATTCTTAGTTAGAAGAGTTTGTAATTTAGGACTAAGTTTTAAGTTTACAAGTAAGTATTGATGACAACACTATCATCATATAGGATATTAGACTAAGAGTTATATAGTTTAGAGTTAGTTTGTTTTTTGTTGATGACAAAGGGGGAGAAATATAAAATAGGAGAGTTAAGCATAGATTAAGGAGGGGCGATTAGAGTTAGGGGGAGTTAATAAGATAGAAGTAACATTTTATAAATAAAGGTTGTCATCATCAAAAAGGGGGAGATTGTTAGTCCATGAGTTGATGGTTTTGATGACAACAACCTTAGAATAAGATTATAAAATATAAATACTAACATTATAGTTTAGATATATATGTATATGCAGGATTTAACCATGCAGGTACCAAGAATGAAGACTGTACAGTATAGAGATTCAAGATATCAAGATTGAAAACTCATGAGTATCAAGATTACCAAGAGTTCAAGATTTCAAGATAAGAATTGAGTCTAGAATTATGTTAAAACTTCACAAAAGCACTGAAATCTTCACTCCATTTTTCTTTTGGGATGGAACCCATTTCTACCTTTTTAGTGGCTTACAAACCCACGACAAGTAGCTTACAAACCTACGACAAGTGGCTTACAAACCCACGAACATCCTGGTTTTGTACAAGTTCTCGAGTCCTGTCATGATGAGATATTCTGCAAGAAGAAGCTTGCAAAACTACTTCAAAATGATTTTCAAAACTACTTCAGATTGATTTTCAAAATTGTTTTTTAAAATGTTTTAGCCTTAAAAATTATCTTTTCAAATGATTTTCAAAAAAGGTGTTTTACCTTAAATATTCTTGTTTTCAAACTTCGGTTGTTTTAAACTATCTTTTAATTATAATATATTTATATTTAGATTTAAATATAAAATTATAGTAAAATTTTATATATATTATTATTTATATTCATCTATGTATTTTATCTATAGTCAAGTATATTTGTAAAGTTTAAAATTGTTTTAATATAAGACAAAGGTTATTTTCAAACAAAATCAAATCATCAAAAATTTCTTTGGGATGTCGACATACCCATGGTGACCATGTCGACATAGTGTCAGTTAATATTCAAAATTCAAATTTCAAAAGAAGTGTCTATTCGCCATAACCTTTTATGAATGGACATGACTGTTGTTCTTCTATAAATAGGGCTTAGCTTCAACGAATTTGACATCAGTTTTTCTGGTTTTCACTTCTCTTCTTCTTCCACAATTTCTTATTCAAAATCCTATCATTACTTGTAACGCCCCACTCTGAGACCCACTGTAACAAAGTGTATTACGGGAGTTATACTGTCTGTTAAAGCGGAGAATAGAGTATAGTGGAAGCGACCATTTGTAATCAAGCTATAACTATCTACTGAATACGTCGAAGGGATGGTATCTATATTTTTTTCAAGTGGTTCGACATATTCAATAAATATTCATAACGAAATTACAATGGCTAAAGTCCTATCAGAACAAGCATAGTAATAAATGATAAAACATCACAGAACAGAATCACATAACACATATAAAATCCCAGAACAATACATCGTCAATACAGACCCAAATACTATAAGTGGGTACAAAGCCACTGCCCACACATGTGAGTCAAAAATATGTACATATCAAAGTCTGAATAATAACAGAGTAGCGGAATAGTGGACAAATAAAAACGATATCTATCAGCATAGCAGATAATGTCCAAGCGGTAGCACAGAAGCTAAGTCTAGAGACCTAACCTGAAACAACTCGGTCTGACCCGAGCGAAAACACTCAGGTCAGGCTAGCTAAACAATAAGTAATAACTGAGATATATAATAATGCGGTACATAAATAAAACAGTAATTTTCCTAAGAGAAGAGTATTTTGGACCACATGAATATAATGACGGTCCCTAATCATCAATCAACAGTAAAATTCTCCAAAGAGAATATCAGCACCAAAGTGTTGAATAAATAAAATCGCCTCATATCATCGGCGAAGCCAAAGCTATATAAAGTTGCCCATAGGCAATAAACCCCAAGAGTGACTAGAGTCTGTAATCAATGCCCAAGCAAAGATCGATGCTCCAAAGAGCAATGGGGATATACTGAAAAGTCAATGAAATCAAACACTAAAAAGCAATGTCCAGAGACACTGTGAATCCACAAGGTAATCGCACTTACATCGTATGGTTCCATAGAACCAACACCAAATGGCGGTACTCGAATGGATATAAAAATCATTAGATAATACAAGTATAGCATGTGCACCGACCGGAGTCGTTATTGCCAAGTACTATAGAGTTGTGATCGATCACTCGCACGGATGCGGAACACGCGAGACGGCGAGATCCTTCCCAAAAGGATAAAGGCCCAGACGCACACGCCGAAAAAGTAACTGCTCCATAGAACAGGTGTCCAGAGACGGTTGCCCAGAGGCGTGGTGACCCAGAGGTCCAGTACTGGCTGCCCAGAGGCTAATGTGTCACAAACTTCTTGGAGAGGAACCCGTAAAGTGTTAACAATGAGTCCCATACCCCACGTTCGCACTAAACGGTTTACTAGCCAATAGCAATCTCACATTCCAAACAATAAAAAGTCCACCTCGTATCATCGGTAAACTAGACCCAAAGGTCAAAACGATCAATCGAATAGGTCGGGGATTAACCGGAAAAAAAATACACACGGTTCCATAGGCCGGAGATTTCCTAACCGTTTAAGCACCTTTCCACTTCGCTCGACGTGCTAAAAGTGAGTGTGAGATTTTTATTATAGAAAATAATGGTTCGAAACGGATTTATAATTGATTTTGAGAACACTTTAAAACGGCTTTTGAAAACTCTCCTATTATGGAGTAAATAGTTTACTAATTAAAAATAATATTATATAATAATTTCGAAAGCCATTTCGGAGTGAAAAATCCTTTTAAAACCTTTTTATAAGGCCCGTGTATGAAATCTAGAGACAAATCTCAAAGAAACCGATAAAACCAGAAAATCACTGAAAATATTCCAAGTGTTGGAAAATAGTCCAAATCTGACGCGAACCCAAGTTCAGAAAATTATTCAGACTAGCAAACTGAATCCGAATGGCATGAACATTTTTAGGAACGTAGTCCGACTTTCCTACTTCAGAACGCAAAAAGAATTACTCAATTCCGACTTGAAACGAAGAAACGGCGTCGTCTCAAAGTCAGACAAAAATCACAAAACTCTACTATGTCAAAACAGTGACAAGGTCCCACTTCGACGACATGGTCGAAGGGTCACATGAACTCAGATCTTGATAAAAATTTGCAGGAGCGTAGAAAAGTACTCCTATTTTGATATGCAACAAGAATCGTTTGGTTCCGACGTAAAACGAAGAAATGAAAATGTTTCAAAGTTGGTCCGACGATAACTGAAAATGATCACTATTGTAAAACAATTTCTGGGTGCTAGTTCGGCAATAGAAACAAAGTATCTAATGCACCCAGATCTAAAATAAAATTTGCATGGTTGAAGATCTCGACCTCATATTTTTAACGAGACCAAAAACAATGAAATCCGACAAAGGACGAGCCCGGTATGGCGTCGCAAAGTCGGGGTTCTGCGCTGAAAACAATGGGAGCAAAGAGACTAAGGCCTGTAGCTATGCACTAACAGACCAGAGATGAAAAACCACAATTTTGGCATAGTAAACTTCCAATTCTGACAAGATTAATAAAATAAAAGTTGTAGCTTAGTTTCTAAGCTTTCCGGAATGACCAAGGTCGTCAAATTTCGATCGGGGATGAAAATTCTATGACTAAAACAATTCTCAGATCTAAATTCTATATCACTGTCGTTGTGCTCTTGGGATAGTGGTAAGAATGCACAGTTTTGACGAAATTAACTTCGAAATTTCATGAAACTCAAAACATGAAACTTTTAGCCCTAAATCTAAGCTTTCTAGAACATCCAAAATTATTAGATTTGGATAAGAAACGAGTAACTTATGACCAAATCAATTTCAGGTTTTTATTTTCTCAACCCTGTAGTTTGTTGTCAGGTCAGCGACAAACAAACGTGATTTCGACCATTCAAACCTCAAAATTAGGCAAAGAACAAAACATAAAAGTTATAGGCTATAGAATAGCTTTCCAGAACATCAATAAAATATTAATTCCGATTTAAGATGAATGAGATATGCCTAATTTACTAACAGCAATAAACTAATTATAATTTCAGCTAGCATATATTACAAGCACCTTATGTGCACACCCCAAAATGAAAGCAAAGATGATCAAAGAGCTATGATTCACATGTTACATAATAAAACATGTGTTACTAACTGATTACCGAAATCAAAAGATGATTAAACACATATTAGAAGAGGTTTTTAGCAATATACCTCTCTAGAAAGCAACAAAGACTACTATAGCATCAACCCAAGTTAGCAAAAGATGATTAGGAGGCTATAAGATCAAAAAAACACATAAAACATGTGTTATCAAATAAATTTCAGAAATTATAAAGATATATGATTTGAGGTGGGTATTTGCATTACCTTTGCATAGAATGACTTGCATAAGCTAAAACTAGAAGGAGATGAAGATAGAGGCCATTTTTGTTAAGAAGCTTTAGGAAATGATTAGGGTTTTGATTAGGGATGAATGAATGAGGTTAGAAGAGTTTGAGATAATTTATAGAGGAGGTTTATGGTGGGTTATTGGGCTAGGTTTAGTAAACCAATAAGAAGAGAGTTATTTACATGTTTCCAAAAATTAGTCTAAGTGTTCATATATGTTTATAAAACTCATTTTTCTTATCCAAACCCGTTTTAAGATCTCTCCTAAAATATTTAACTTTCCAAAAATAACATTTTATCCTCATTTTAAAATCCCATATTTCCCATTTAATTAAAATAGCATTTTTCAAATAAATTTTGTTATTCCAAATCCTTTTATGCTTCATTAAAATAAATAAAAATCCTAACCTTTATTTATTAATTGGTAATGCAAATCTCAGGTTGTTACAGACTCCCCCCCTTAAGAAAATTACGTCCCCGCAATTCCTTAAGATATATGTCGTCTATAACGTCACATCCCCAAAAGAAGTGAGAGATAAAATAGAGAATTCTCACCCGCAGAAGAAGATAGGAGAAAGCCAGGATAAAAGCGTTCGGTACATTCTATGGTCTCCCAAGTGCAGTCCTTAGGATTCGGTGACCATTGAATCTTCACGAGTGGAACTTCTTTGTTGCGAAGGCGTCTAACCTCCGAATCAAGCACACGAAGAGGTTGCTGCTCCAAAGATAAATCAGGTAAGATCTCTAAATGAGGCACAGCATGCGGCTTAATGATAGAATCTGGGTTGCGGACACACATGCGAAGCTGGGAAACATGGAACACGTCATGCATTCCAGAGAAGTGAGCAGGTAGAGCCACATGATAAGCCACGGGGCCAATGCGTTCCGTAATAGGAAATGGTCTAACATAGCAAGGAGCCAACTTCCCTGTAGAGATGAAATGCACAACCCCTTTCATAGGAGATATCCGAATAAAGACCTGATCACCAATGGAGAACTCAAGAGGCTTCCTACGGTTGTCCACGTAGGATTTCTGACGGTTCTGCGCCTCTTTCATTCTCTGACGAATAAGAATAATCTTCTCAGAAGATTCGTGAACTTAATCTGGACCAAGAAGGAGCTTCTCGCCAGATTCTAACCAACACGAAGGAGAACAACATGGCCTTCCGTAAAGAGCCTCGAAAGGAGCCATGCCTATACTAGACTGAAAGCTGTTGTTGTAGGAGAACTCTAGAAGTGGTAAGTGATCCTCCCAACTACCTCCGAAATCCAGAATACAACAGCGCAAAAGATCCTCTAAAACATGATTCACCCTCTCCGTCTGACCGTCGGTCTGAGGATGATAAGCAGTCGAGAAATTCAGCTTTGAGCCCAAAGCTGACTGTAGGCACTTCCAGAAGTGACTAGTAAAGATAGTGTCTCGATCACAGACGATAGAGCTAGGAATACCATGAAGTCGAACGACTTCCTTCACATATAGCTTGGCAAGCTGAGGAGTAGTCCGAGTGGACTTAATAGGAATGAAATGAACTGATTTGGTCAAGTGATCGACGATGACCCAAATAGAAGTATGGCCTGACCTCGATCGAGGCAGACCGTCAATAAAATCCATGGATATCTGATCCCATTTTTACAATGGAATCTCTATCGGCTGAAGAAGACCAGATGGACGCTGATGCTCAGTTTTGATCTATTGACAAGTCATGCAACGGCATACATAACTTGCAACATCACTCTTCATGCCCTCCCAATAAAATAGGCGACACATGTCGGCATACATCTTACTCGACCCGGGATGTATAGTGTACTTAGTGCGATGACACTCGTCTAGAATGTCACGCCTAAGTGATTAATCAGATGGTACAAAAATATGGTTCTTCCTGTGAAGACACCGATGAGAATCAATAGAATAATCCGACAATGTCTCATCACTGGATTTCGACTCAAGGAGATGAATATATCGCAACCAGTCTAGATCCTGCCGCTGAGCATGGGCAATGCGATCCAATAGAATAGGTCGAGCTTCCAAGCTGAATAACAATATCTGAGGATCAGAAGACGGATCTCGATTTCGAATATCACACATAGAAAGAGTTTCAAGAATATCCCACTCGGCTATCATCATAGAAACTACTGCTGAGTGTTTGCGACTGAGTGCAGGGGTATACTGAATGTCTAAGTCATATGAGGCGAGAAACTCGAGCCATCGCTGCTGCCTCATATTGAGATCCTTCTGACTGAATAAATACTTCAACGACTTATGATCGGTGTAGAGGATGAAACGTTCGCCCAATAGATAATGACGCCACGTCTTCAAGGCAAAGACGATAGCAGCTAACTCAAGATCATGGGTAGGATAGCGAACCTCATTCAGACGTAGTTGCCTGGAAGCATAAGCAATTACTCGATCCTTCTGCATAAGCACAGCACCTAGTCCGCTACCACAAGCATCGGTGTAAACAAAAAGATCATGGTTACTCTCTCGAACCACTAGAATAGGAGCATGAGTGAGAAGTTCCTTCAGTCGCTGAAAGGAAGCTTCACACTTATCAGACCAAATAAAGCGAACACCCTTACGAGTCAGAGTCGTGAGGGGAAGTGCAACACGAGAGAAATCCTTGATAAATCGACGGTAATAACCCGCCAGACCAAGGAAGCTGCGAATATCATGAACGTTCTCGGGCTGCTTCCAATTCTGAATAGCTTCGATCTTGGCAGGATCGACAGAAATACCCTCAGGTGATACAATATGGCCTAAGAACTTGACCTTGCTCTCCCAAAAATGGCACTTGGAGAGCTTGGCCTTAAGCTGATGTTGACGAAGAGTATCCAAGACGATCCGCAAATGATGAGCATGCTCTGCCTCGGATCTAGAATAAATGAGGATATTGTCGATGAAAACCAGAACGAATCTATCGATGTATTCCCGAAATACTCGATTCATAAGATCGACGAAGAAAGCCGGTGCATTCATCAAGCCGAATGGCATGACCAACCACTCAAAAGAACCATAACGAGTGTGGAAAGCGGTAAGAGGAATGCTATCTTCCGCAACTCGGAGCTGATGAAATCCGGTGGCAAGGTCGAGCTGGGAAAAGACCTTCGCACCGCTCAACTGATCAAACATATCGTCTATCCGTGGCAATGGATAACGATTTCTGATGGTCAACTCATTAAGCTTGCGATAGTCAATGCAAAGCCTAAGAGAGCCATCATCCTTCTTAACGAAGACCACAGCAGCACCCCATGGCGAAGAACTGGACCGAATGAACTGCTTCACCTCAAGCTCTACTAACTGCTTCCTGAGTTCCTCATTCTCTTTAGTAGACATCCTCATGGGAGGACGCCCAACTGGGTGGGAGCCTGGAATGAGATCGATGCGGAACTCAATGGCCCGCTTTGGCGGCAGGCCTGATACTGGCTCGAATATATCGGGGAAATCCCGAACAACAGGAATACGAGATATGTCCACATCCTCATCTCGTGAATCAAGAGCAAATAAAGTAATATCAGAAATCCCAACATCCTGAAGAGCAATAGCTAACGGAGCGGACGAGTCAGGATAATGAAGAAATAATATCCGCTCCGAACAAATGATTTTGGCATCGTACTGAGCGAGCCAATCCATGCCAAGAATCATGTCAAAGCCCAAATACTCCATAACGTGCAGATTCGCACGGAAAGAAAATCCATAAAGATCAATATCTATATCCTCACAAAGCAAGCTAAGGGTCGTGGATCCGCCGATGGGATTCACAATCCTTAGTGAAGAAACCAAACAAGTAACATCCAAAAATAAAGTATCAACTAGTTCCTTTGATACGAATGAGTGAGAGGTACCCGTATCAAAGAGAACTCTACAAGATCCACCATGAAATAAAATAGAACCTTCGAGAACGGAAGGATGCGTACCTCGAGGCTGAGCTGAAGATTTAGGAGTCTTGGCAGCATTAAGCTTGCCAGATCTAGGAGGTGCAGTAGGACAAGTGGAATAATGTTGACCCTCCTTCTTACAATAGCGGCAGAAAAGAGGCTTGGGACACTCTTTAAACATATGATCGGTAGATTTAGTTAAGCACGATTCAAAGATTGATAATTCATTAAGGAATATTACGGAATATAATAGATTCTTTCACATATTCCTAACTTATTTATCTATAAACATAAGGAAGGGATTTGATTTAATTCGGATCTAATTAAAATGTATTGTACTAAGTGTATCTGTTCTGTGTTTATTATGCTTATTCCTGAAACCAGGCTCTGATACCAAACTGTAACGCCCCACTCTGAGACCCACTGTAACAAAGAGTATTACAGGAGTAATACTGTCTGTTAAAGCGGAGAATAGAGTATAGTGGAAGCGACCATTTGTAATCAAGCTATAACTATCTACTGAATACGTCGAAGGGATGGTATCTATATTTTTTTCAACTGGTTCGACATACTCAATAAATATTCATAACGAAATTACAATGGCTAAAGACCTATCAGAACAAGCATAGTAATAAATGATAAAATATCACAGAACAGAATCACATAACAGATATAAAATCCCAGAACAATACATCGTCAATACATATCCAAATACTATAAGTGGGTACAAAGCCACTGCCCACACATGTGAGTCAAAAATATGTACATATCAAAGTCTGAATAATAACAAAGTAGCGGAATAGTGGACAAATAAAAGCGCTATCTATCAGCATAGCAGATAATGTCCAAGCGGAAGCACAGAAGCTAAGTCCAGAGACCTAACCTGAAAAAACTCGGTCTGACCCGAGCGAAAACACTCGGTTCAGGCTAGCTAAACAATCAGTAATAACTGAGATATATAATAATGCGGTACATAAATAAAACAGTACTTTTCCTAAGAGAAGAGTATTTTGGACCACATGAATATAATGACGGTCCCTAATCATCAATCAACAGTAAAAATCTCCAAAGAGAATATCAGCACCAAAGTGTTGAATAAATAAAATCGCCTCATATCATCGGCGTAGCCAAAGCTATATAAAGTTGCCCATAGGCAATAATCCCAAGAGTGACCAGAGTCTGTAATCAATGCCCAAGCAAAGATTGATGCTCCAAAGAGCAATGAGGATATACTGAAAAGTCAATGAAATCAAACACTGAAAAGCAGTGTCCAGAGACACTGTGAATCCACAAGGTAATCGCACTTACATCGTATGGTTTCATAGAACCAACACCGAATGGAGGTACTCGAATGGATATAAAAATCATCAGATAATACAAGTATAGCACGTGCACCGACCGGAGTCATTATTGCCAAGTATTGTAGAGTTGTGATCGATCACTCGCACAGATGCGAAACGCGCGAGATGGCGAGATCCTTCACAGAAGGATAAAGGCCCAGAGGCACACGCCGAAAAAGTAACTACTCCATAGAACAGGTGTCCAGAGACGGTTGCCCAGAGGCGTGGTGACCCAGAGGTCCAGTACTGGCTGCCAAGAGGCTAATGTGTCACAAACTTCTTGGGGAGGAACCCGTAAAGTGTTAACAATGAGTCCCATACCCCACGTTCGCACTAAACGGTTTACTAACCAATAGCAAGCTCACATTCCAAACAATAAAAAGTCCACCTCGTATCATCGGTAAACTAGACCCAAAGGTCAAAACGATCAATCGAATAGGTCGGGGATTAACCGGAAAGAAAATACACACGTTTCCATAGGCTGGAGATTTCCTAACCGTTTAAGCACCTTTCCACTTCGCTCGACGTGCTAAAAGTGAGTGTGAGATTTTTATTATAGAAAATTATGGTTCGAAACGGATTTATAATTGATTTTGAGAACACTTTAAAACGGCTTTTGAAAACTCTCCTATTATGGAGTAAATAGTTTACTAATTAAAAATAATATTATATAATAATTTCGAAAGCCATTTCGGAGTGAAAACTCCTTTTAAAACCTTTTTATAAGGCCCGTGTATGAAATCCAGAGACAAATCTCAAAGAAACCGATAAAACCAGAAAATCACTGAAAATATTCCAAGTGTTGGAAAATAGTCCAGAACTGACGCGAACCCAAGTTCGGAAAATTATTCGGACCAGCAAACTGAATCCGAATGGCATGAAAATTTTTAGGAACGTAGTCCAACATTCCTACTTCAGAACGCAAAAAGAATTACTCGATTCCGACTTGAAACGAAGAAACGGCGTTGTCTCAAAGTCGGACAAAAATAACAAAACTCTGCTGTATCAAAACAGTGACAAAGTCCCACTTCGACGACATGGTCGAAGGGTCACATGAACTCAGATCTTGATAAAAATTTGCAGGAGCATAGAAATGTACTCCTACTTTGATATGCAACAAGAAACGTTTGGTTCCGACTTAAAACGAAGAAATGACAATGTTTCAAAGTTGGTCCGACGATATTTGAAAATGATCACTATTGTAAAACAATTTCTGGGTGCTACTTCGGCAATAGAAACAAAATGTATAATGCACCCAGATCTAAACCAAACTTTGCATGGTTGAAGATCTCGACCTCATATTTTTAACGAGACCAAAAACAAAGAAATCCGACAAAGGACGAGCCCGGTATGGCGTCGCAAAGTCGGGGTTCTGCGCTGAAAACAACGGGAGCAAAGAGACTAAGGCCTGTAGCTATGCACTAACAGACCAGAGATGAAAAACCACAATTTTGGCATAGTAAACTTCCAATTCTGACAAGATGAATAAAATAGAAGTTGTAGCTTAGTTTCAAAGCTTTCCTGAATGACCAAGAACGTCAAATTCCGATCGGGGATGAAATTTCTACGACTAAAACAATTCTCAGATCTAAATTCTATATCACTGTCGTTGTGCTCTCGGGACAGTGGTAAGAATGCACAGTTTTGATGAAATTAACTTCGAAATTTCATGAAACTCAAAACATGAAACTTTTATCCCTAAATCTAAGCTTTCCAGAACATCCAAAATTATTAGATTTGGATAAGAAACGAGTAACTTATGGCCAAATCAATTTCAGGTTTTTATTTTCTCAACCCTGTAGTTTGTTGTCAGGTCAGCGACAAACAAACGTGATTTCGACCATTCAAAACTCAAAATTAGGCAAATAACAAAACATAAAAGTTATAGGCTATAGAATAAGCTTTCTATAACATCAAGAAAATCTTAATTCCGATTTAAGATGAATGATATATGCCTAATTTACTAACAGCAATAAACTAATTATAATTTCAGCTAGCATATATTACAAGCACCTTATGTGCACACCCCAAAATGAAAGCAAAGATGATCAAAGAGCTATGATTCACATGTTAGATAATAAAACATGTGTTACTAACTGATTACCGAAATCAAAAGATGATTAAACACATATTAGAAGAGGTTTTAAGCAATATACCTCTCTAGAAAGCAACAAAGACTACTATAGCATCAACCCAAGTTAGCAAAAGATGATTAGGAGGCTATAAGATCAAAAAAACACATAAAACATTTGTTACCAAATAAATTACAGAAATTAGAAAGATATAAAAACAGATTCGAGGTGGGTATTTGCATTACCTTTGCATAGAATGACTTGCATAAGCTAAAACTAGAAGGAGATGAAGATAGAGGCCATTTTTGTTAAGAAGCTTTAGGAAATGATTAGGGTTTTGATTAGGGATGAATGAATGAGGTTAGGAGAGTTTGAGATAATTTATAGAGTAGGTTTAGGGTGGGTTATTGGGCTAGGTTTAGTAACCCAATAAGAAGAGAGTTATTTACATGTTTCCAAAAATTAGTCTAAGTGTTCATATATGTTTATAAAACTCATTTTTCTTATCCAAACCCGTTTTAAGATCTCTCCTAAAATATTTAACTTTCCAAAAATAACATTTTATCCTCATTTTAAAATCCCATATTTCCCATTTAATTAAAATAGCCTTTTTCAAATAAATTTTGTTATTCCAAATCCTTTATGCTTCATTAAAATAAATAAAAATCCTAACCTTTATTTATTAATTGGTAATGCAAATCCCGGGTTATTACATTACTCTGCCGAAATCAACATTGAATCGAATTAGATTATCTCTGGTTTGATTCTCTATCACTATCTCAACAAGATCCAAGTGCTATTCAGAGTTATAGGCTTCGTTGTAATCTATCTAGCGAGAAAAGGTATGATTGTAGCCTTAGAAATCAATCAAGCGAGAAAAGGTGTGATTGTAGCCTTGGAAATCAATTGGGTGAACTTGTTGCCCCGAAAATCAAATATCTCTACCCAGAGGATTGTTATTCTGGAGGGTGTACCTCGTAGCCTTGAAACCGAGGGTTGTAATTGTTGAATTGCTTTTGAAAGGAAATCCGTACTTGATTGTGCGGGACTGAATGTAGGGTAACCCCGAACCAGTATAAAATCCGGTGTGTTCTTTTCTTTACTGCATTTACTTTATTTCTGTATCTGTGTTTGTTTCTATGATTATATCTGTGTCTGAATATTGCATACATTTGTGTTCAAATTAACATAAACTCAAAAAGATTTAGTAATCTCTCAAAAACACTATTCACCCCCCCTCTAGTGTTATTCCTAGTCTTAAGATCTGTAATCCGCATTCCTCACAGGGTATTGAGTTTGTGGGTTTTTTAGATATGATCCAAGAATGGATACGAAAAAATCGTTCAACAAGCATCAAAAGTAAACAAGTGTTTTGATAAAAATATCAAATAGTTTGATTTTCAGTCAAAATGCGAGGAAGCGTGTGTCTATAAGAAAGAACATTAAAAGGTACATATATGTTCTTAGCTATAAAAAAAATAACATACTGCTGACTGTTAACGGTGTACTTATGTTAAAATCAGTTCTAGTTTGGTTGTTTAATACTTGATATTGGTTTCGTAAGTTATATCTTTTATAATAGGTACAAGGGATGTAGGGATTGTCCCAAACGATATACAAAGACACCTTATTAAAATATTAAATATGGAACATGTAAGATGGATTCCTTATGCATTGGCAACAGAAATTATCATACATGTTGTATTTTCTATAATATTATAATTTACATATGTATTTGATGCATGAAGAAAATATCAAATCCAAATTAAGATCACTACATGGTACTTTCAAGAGTTCTTGAGTATTTATGAAATGCTAGAGAATTGTTTACAAGAACAACGAACTCCTTATGGAGGAGTATTCAGACTCAAAATATAAGTGATATCGAGAATAATATGCCGATATTAAACTCATGTTCAAACCTTAATTAAGGAGCTTTAAGTTCGAAATGTTCCAAATGAAAGGTTGTGGCTGATTCAATGAAAGGCAAAGTACATCGCCTTGAATAGTGCTGAAATAAAAGCAATGTATAAATATAAATGCTTAAATTTATTTCTGAGCTAGCTGTGATTCCAAGTATTAAGAATACTACATTATTATTACATGATAATAATGTAACGACAAGAGCTCACTAGAAATCAAGAAACATACTTTGAATATTTCCACACGATAAAGGTAGTTTATCAGCATTTGAGAAAGTTAATTGACAGAGTAAGTAATTAAAACAACATAGTAGATCCATTCACGAAGGGATTGATTTGATCAATTCTTATCAAGCTGATCAAAGGAATGGGATAGAGATTCCATAATTTGCCCTTAGTGCAAGTGGGAGTTTGATAGAGTTAGGGGTATTCTCTAGAGGCAATTCTGTAATTTATTGTAAATTATTAACTTTGTAATAAAATCTCATTCGATATAAAAGGTGTTTTTCTTTCTATTATATGCTTGAAATACTATTTTATATTAATTAATTAATTTAATGTAAGTATATTTAATAGAAAATCTGTGAACGATATGTTTTGTGATAGTAATTACAATGTGTTGTAATCATGAAGTATTTATCGCAATATAATAAACAAATCATTTTAAATATTCCTAGTTAAGATGTATCGAGACTAAATATTGATACATCGATTGAGATTGGAGTACGTAACACTCTCCAAATGTTGGGCAGTGTATTACACGTGGTAGCTGTGGCACCAAGGGATTGTGTATTGATAGTTATTGGATAGCTATGGAATGACTCACTCGATAGTTTTATGTTGGTTAATATAACTATAGAAAATATCGATGTGATGATATTACAGAATTTTCTCGACTTGAGAATACTATCGAGCTTCAGTGTGGAAACTCCGCTTTAATATATTTAAATCATGGCACAGTGTGCATCGAATGACTATAGTTGTGTTGAGTGGAAGCATTGGAAGTGAGACACTATTCAATAGATAATTTGGTCTCCTCAGTTATATGAGGTTAGTACTACGGCCAACTGAAGTCAACCCAAAGTCAATGTCTCTAGGTAGAGTAGTTTGGTTAATAATAATTGTTACTATTGAACCAAGGACTTTGTGTTTGACTATACAGGTTGGATGTGGACGATATTGGAATTTTGACAATTACCAAATTTCATAAGTCCTAATGTGATATGGCTTTGATGAAGAGATTGATGTAGATAATTGTCACTACCGAGTAATGCTTAAAGTGAGTAAAATTGGATTTTACCGAAGCTATGTAAGCAATAAATTTAGCCATAATGTCACACTACTAGCTAAGGTGACATGTGAACGTTAATATTCGAATTGTTCGATATTAACCGATGATCGAATTTACATCTAAGAGTCACACAACCGAAATGTTGAATACTCCGACAACCACCTGATTTGATTAATTATAATTGTTATAAATTAATTCAATTAATTAATATTCATGAAATATTAATCTTAAATTTTTCTTTGATTTGTGTTTATGAATATTAAAATGGTGTGTATATAACCATACATATCGATACACGATATTGATGTGCATTTAAATTAGATTTAAATGCATATTTATTTGATCGGGCTTAAAGCGATTTGGAGGCCTAAATATGGGCAAGGATGGACAGCTATGTAAGGTGGAAAATGGTGCCAAATTAGATTCATAAAGGTTTGGAAAAGCAAGAGAAAATTGTGGATTTGGATCCATTTTTAGCTCCTCTAGCCCTCTGCTATTTAAATGCCTTTAACCCCATCTTTTGAAACTCTTAATTTTGCCTCCCCCTCTCCCATTTCTATCCAGCCATATTCCCCCTTCTCCTCTATGGTATCAAGCAATTAAAACACAAGATTAAATAAAAATGACATTGATGGTTATTGCTTTCAGTCTAGTAGCTCCCTTTGGAAGTATTGGATACAGATTCAAGGAGTCGACTGATCCAACATTTCAATGTGTTACAACTAGGCCATAGTAAAGGCAATAGCTTTATTTACATTAGTATAAACATATATTATTTTACTATATCATCCCCGTGCTATTAGATTGTATGTATATTATCATAAATCCACATATGTCAATGCCGTCAACATTGGATGAATATATATATATATATATATATAATTTATAGGGGCATTTCACTAGAAGGACAAACTTTGCAGTCCAATTAGTTTCTAGGACACACATTCAAAGAAATTACTTTCAAGACCAAAGTCAGTAGAATAATTACTTTCAAGGACAAAGTCAGCAGTCTAATTACTTTCAAGGACATAATTTCATAGGTTTTTAGGCCCTAAAAACTAATTATTTTACGTTTTATCCTTGAAAATAATTATTTCAATTGGGTGTCCTAGAAACTAATTGCACTTACTAAAGAGGCCCTTGTGGCTAATTTCCACTAATTTATATATGTGCATATATAACTCACGGCTATAAAAATATTTTGAATCAAATAATAACTTTAAATGGATTTTTAAATAAAATGTTCTATGACGTATAAGCAAATATACATAAATTGCATATAAAATTTTGTTAATATTATAAACATAATATTATCCAGAATTAAAAAATGCATATGTTTATTAATAAAACCGTATATATAAATATATATACATATATTTCAAAATATGACATATTACTTAATTCAATATATATTTTTTATAATATATGTATATAATAAGTACAAATTTTAAACACTACAAAACTAAGTTTTCAAAAAAAATATTAAAAAATTATAAAACCGTAGGCTAAAAAAATTGATTTTGTTTAGCCGTGAATATATATACATATATAAATATATACTTATATACATATACATATACATATACATGTATGTATTTATTTATTTAAATCTATATCATTTTATATTTTTCGAAACATTAATTTTAATATATATACAAATATATAAATATACATATATATATATATATATGTATGTATATGTATATAAATATTGTACATGTTTTCAATTAATAATATGTGTGTGTGTGTTTTATTTTTGTATGTATATAAAACACACACACATATATATTAAATATAATTTAAAATTATAAGATATTTTAAAATCTAGGTCTAGATTTTACATATTAAATTCGAAGTTTGAATTTATATTTAATTTTAAAATCGTTTATGTTTGAATTTACAAATATTATTATTATACAAAAGTTTATATATATCATATTAAACTATTTATATACACACAAATTTTAAATTTTATAAAAATAATTTCATATCATATTAAACTAGTTATATATATATATATATATATTAGATAGCACATATGTATATAGAGGGGCTAATATGTCCATTGTAGTGTAAATCCCAGCACTTATATCGGGCATGTTAAAACATGTGTACTGTATATGTTGCACTTGCACATACACACATGTGTATATCATATGCATGTTACGTCATATAATATAAATATAATATAAATTAAAACTTTATTTGCAACCTAAATAAAATAATGGTTTTATCTATAATTAATTTAAATTAGGTCTAATTAAATTTAGACTTCATGGGCGTAATAAGATCCAAAATGGAATAAACAAATTAAAATTTACACATTTAACCTGCTGCGTCTAGCCAAGTTCCAACAATACTTTCGAGTAAGTCTCAAATCCCTTTAGGTCCTTTACATCAACACCCATCGCTAGTTGTCTAGTTCTTTTACCTAACATTGGGTCTTCTCATGACCTTGGGCTGAATTTATCCTTAAGTGCTAGAAAGACTTCCAAACTGGCTGATGCACCCAGATCTTGACTCACTCCTTCATTCAGCCTAAAGTGTAATCTATAAGAAGTTAAAGCTTCAAATGCCTTCCATTCTGCAGTCATAGCTAATGCTTCATTCTTCGGCTTTTTTCTTAAAGCATCGACAACCTAGTTTCCCTTTCTCGGCGTATATTATATGTAAAAGTCATATGCCACAAAGAACTCTAACCATCTCTGCTACCTCATATTCATCACCTCTGAGAGAATAGATACATAAGTGGCTTATGTTTTGTATATTACTCAAACAATTCTCCCAAAAAAACAATGCCTTCAAACCTTCAATGCAAAGATCATCATTGCCAACTCTAAGTCAAGGGTTGGTTACAGAATTTCATGTGGTCTCAACTATCGAGATATGTAAGAAATCACCCTTTCCCTTTGCATCAATATCGCTCCCAATTCGGTTCCATAAGAATCGATATGAATAACCAAATCTCGATTCCCTTTAGGTACGATCAAAATAGGTCCATTCATCAATTATCTCTTCAACTCTTGAAATAACACTTCACACTTGTCAGCCAATTCGAACTTCTCATTCTTCCTAATCAACTTAGTCAAGGGTGCTGCTATACACGAGAAATCCTTAATGAATCTATGGTAATAGCCAGCCAGTCCCAAAAAACTCCTCGTCCTTGTAACCGTTCCTGGTCTCTTCCATTCATTAATTATTTCTATCTTTGATAGATTTGATGGTAACCCATTCTATGAAACAACATGACCAAGGAACTCAACTTCTCTTTTCCAAAAATGGCAGTTGGAAAACATTGCCTTCAACTTGCACTGTCTCAAGGTTTCTAATACCAATCTAAGATTGACTTCATGGTTCCTCTCATTCTTAGAATACAGCCAGAATATAATCAATAAAGACCAACACAAACCTATCCAACTGATCATGAAAGGTCGCACTTATAAAATCTATAAAGAAAGCATATGCATTGGTCAATCTTAAGGGCATGACTAACCACATGTATGAACCATTTCCAGTTATAAATGTGGTTAACGGAGCACTATCTTCTATTTCCCTAAGTTGATGGAATCATATTGCTAAGTTTAGCTATAAGAATATTTTGCCTACACTAATTGGTCAAACAAAACGTCTATCTTAGGCAATGGCACTACACCAAAAACATTATTTCGAAACAGTGAGAAGATGTTTCGATAAATTTTAGAAATGCATTCTAAGTGTCAGATTAGTGTATTGCTGTTTTTTGAACCACCTCTAAAGTGTTGCAAGAGTTAAATCCGCAACACTCAAAATGTGTTGCATATTTCAAACCAGCAACACTCATAGGGTGTTGCGGATTTAGGATTCCCAACACCCCTTTGATGTTGTGAATCTAGGTCTGCAACATCCAATGTGTGTTGCAATCTATAATTGCAACACCCAAGTAATGTTGCAGATTCAGGATCTGCTACATCCACGTAAGGTTGCAGATTTAGGATCTGCTATACCCGTTGGGAGTTGCAAATCTTAATTTGGCAACACTTGAGAGTGGTTACAAATTTTAATTATTCTAGACGATATGGATATTGCGAATTTCAAATACATTGCATGTTTGGCATCTAAAACTATAGATAACTAGAAATCAAATTTCCATAAAATAAACAAAAGACTAAAAGTAAAACAAATAAGAAATAATAATGATATACAAATAATAACTTCTGATGTAAGATGAATTATAGTTGACAATATTTGTTCGATAATAGCATCCATAACCTATATACGTCCTTGAAAGGTGGAATGACTTCTGACAAAGCCACCATTCCTTTGAGTGTTGAAGGTAGACCAAGATTTTAGTGGGTCAATGAATCCTGCCTTTTACCTCGTGACCACCCTTACTATCCTAGTCACTCGACTACTTCTTGCGACACTAAATAAAACAACTTGTTCATCTTCTTCTCTATTTACTGTTGATTACCTATATCGCCTCTTTTTCTTCAATGGACTCATTTTCGAAAGCAACAAACGAACCCTTCCTTGTCAACATCGAGTATAGTAGCTCTTTCCTTTTCTTTGGTAACCTCTTGCTTCAACTTTGTCGAACTCTTTGTTAACCAAGCAGTCTCTTACTCTCCTTCTGCAATCATCTATTTTCAAGTCCCCAACCTCCCGACTAAAGGTAATTGCTTTCTCTTCAACATCAAAGACCTTGGACCTTATCTCTTCCTTCTTATGCTTATCTTCTGAGCCCAGTAGCAGATATTAGATATTCATCCACCTAAGGCTAATATCAAGATGAAATAAACCAGTATGATCTATACTAACAAAAGTTAGTGCAATAGGCAAAGACTAGTGTAGCATGCATTGGAAAATATGCAATAGGCACAGGTGAGTGCAGCATGCATAGTATAGTAGGCTTAGGCGAGTTCATTAGACACAGGCCTGACAAATGACAGCTTTTGTTTGTGACAAATGGATGTAGCAGGGGCATGTGCAAAAGACTTAACTAACAACAATGTGATCTACCTTTATAGCATCATAAATTTGTGTTACAGCAGAAATTATTGCGTACCTCTAACTATTACCCTTATTCTATACTTAAATGCCTTCAATTTACACCATCGAAAAGTCCGATCCAACTATAAATAGCAAAATAATCAGCTTTTTAGGCACCTCTGCAATGTACATTTCAGCTTAGAACATGCAATGGTTGTGCAATGCAATAAATGGTCATAACCGAATTTGAAAAAAAGATTGTTCAGTAGGAACGGAAAATGTTTAAAATGAGTTGAATTTTTATTTGTCGTCAAAATTACAGACATGAAATGCATAACTGTTGCTAACAAAATATAGAAATTTATGTCAAATAAATGTACTGTAAGATATAATTTTCAATAACAAATAAGATTAAAAGAAATCATGCATTACATGTGTATGTATGTATGTGCGTACGTACCTGTGTGTGTAAACAAAACACACACATATAAGATCAAGAATAGATATATTTTATTTAGGTTATCTCACGTAAATATAGTTAGATTAAAACAATTTTACCATTCTTACATATACATACACATATTTGTATCATAGTTGCACCTGCTAGCATAGATATAATTATATTTGCTTCTGATCATGCATAGAGATGTACAAAACCTTTGTACAAACAGTCATACATATAACTATCCACATTGAAACAACTTACAAAAAGGTAATAATACTTAACCTCTTAAGTCATGAAACATACAACATGATTTAAATATTTCACATAGACATAAACCTATAATAATAATAAAGTGTTAAATAACCTAGTCAGAGATACATGTAAGAAGTTAATATCAACTAACCATATGAATAGGTAGGAAAAGATTTGGTAGTGTCATTAAGAGATGAATATTCGACATAATTTGAGCACTGTCCTAAATGCATTTTGCTATCACCATCTAAATATGCGACAAGATCAATGTTATATATATTAGTAACTACATACATACAACTTGTGTGTACATAATATATAATGCATGTGCATGTGTGTGCATGCTTGTATATGAGTGTGTGTATGCCTGTAAGATAACATATTACATTTAGTATAGACTTCTGATATAATACTCACATTGGTTTTTAACCATGTAATTCCATTGGTAATCAGTTCCTTTTGTTTGTTTGTTGGCTCTTTTAGATGTGAACGAAATGAGGTATTGATTATTAACTACCATATCACTTGTTAATAGTATATGAACCTAATTAATAGAAGGTTGTTTACAGATAACAGTTCACTGCTATAAAAGATGCAAATTAGCAAAGAAAATTTCCAATGCCATTGCAACATCAAAAAGGTGGAGTGTCGGAATGACGTCGAAAAGTCATAAAACATGATAATGAAGTTCGAATGGCATCAGAAAAATGACGTCATTGCATGCCATTTATTTATCCAAAAAAAATTACAATGGCGTCGAAAAGGTGTCGGAACATACCGATGCCATTTCAAAGTCTTTTATATTTCTGTCGTGTAAATAAATGGCGTCGGAAAGGTGTCGGTATTTTCCAACGCCATTCCGATGTCCTTCTTGTTTACCCTTTTTTCCTTTACTTTTCCATACTAATTTACATATATTATATAATTTTAGTAAACAATACATAGTTTTCAAATTATAGTTAAACGCCCCAGACAGCGATGTCGATTCTCAATGATCGGATTTCAAAACTTCGTAATATAGACAGGTCTGTTGGGTCAAACTAGTTGGTTTACATAAAAGTTACATATATATTTCTACTAGAAATGACCAGTTGTTATCAAATTTTTTTACATATAACACTTTTAGTGAAATAAAATTATTTATTTTCAATTTAATAATATTTATAAAAAAACTAAATACGTTTTCTTTTATTCAAATTTCATAAAATATTGTCAAATAAAAGCGGCTGTTGGAATGGCGTCGATATTTTCTAACGCCAACCCAAACCCCATATACTTGTGCCACTTAGCATTATTTCTCCACTTCACGTAGCCAATATACATCGCCAAAACCAAAACCCTAAATACCCAAAAACAAAATCACAATCCATTTCCACCTGCATCTCCACCTCCACCCACATCTCCACCCAACGACTACCTCTCCGCATCTTCAACTGACAACCGCGAACACCAATCTATAGCTCCACCACCAGATGACCAAGGACACACCAATCAATAAGGTAATTAGCTAACCGCGAACACCAAACTGTTAAAACCTCGTATTTTGATGTTTTGATCGTGATAACTATATAAGTATATATAATATGAACTAATCAAATTTGCAGGAGAAGATACTTTTCTACTCGATGACAGATCGAAGATAAAAGAATTAAAAAGGAAGTCTCAAAGTTTATAATTGGTTTGTTTATAGCCTAGTTAGTAGTTAATAATTGTTAAAATCTCTCCTAAGTGGTATATGCGCACACACATGGTTTTAAATTACTTTCGAAATCATATACACAACTTAGAAATTAATTATAGAAAGTTACTGAGCAAAAATCTTTCAACCAGAAGTTTATATGGCAGAAAACACCTGTTTCAATCGACTGAACACGGGTGTGCAGTCAACTGAAACATGCACAGGTGCACAAATAATTTTGAAGGTTCAGTCGACTAAACACCCTCATTCAGTCGACCGAACCAGGTGTCTTTTCAAAATAAATTTAAATTTCGAAATTTTTTTAATGTCCAGATGACTGAATTTCTTTCCTTAGTCGACTGAATATTCATAACGACCATTTTCTAAACGGTCACCATCTTTCAACGAACAGAAACAACTTTTAATCCAACAGTTGTTTCCGTATCTTTGGACCGAAACTTTTCACGAATGATTACATCTTTTAAACCTTATATATAGCCTTGAATTCAGTTGTTTTAAATAACTTAATTCTCTGATTCTATTATATATTCTTGCTATCTAAATTTTGCCATTTTCTTTCATAAACACATTCAAATCACTTGCACATTCAAGCACAAATTTATTTGTTCTTCACGTACTACACTATATACCACAAAAGAAAGATTATAGGAAGGGTGTACTTTAAGGACTTATTCGTGCTATCTACAGAGCACAATTAGTCAAGAAAACTTTCTGTATTGTTAAAGTCATGTTCGGTTACTCAGTTGGTAGAAGTCCTATTCGGTTGTCTAGGCGGTAGTAGTGATGTTTGTTTGCTCAGGCGGTGTAATACCTATTCCTCCAGGTTAAGAGAGGGTTGATAGTTAAATTCAAGGAGTCTGGGACTGGACATAGAACGGGAGTTTGAACCAGTATAAAAATCCCCAATGTCATTTACTTTACCGTTTACTTTTTATATTCATATTCCACATTAGTAGATAACTTAGATTATACTCCATATTACGATCCATAGCAGCATTTTCATTTTTTATCAGAGCAAGGTCATCTTATAACCGTAACATGGTTATTTGATACACAAATTAATATGGAAAATAACACTAACAAAAGTTTTGTTGAAGGTTAATCCACTACATGACAACCACTATTTAATGGTTTAAATTACAATTATTAGTCAACTAGAATGAGAATTTTTATGCAAGCAAATGGATATGACACTTGGAATATCACTCAAAATGAATACACTATACCCACTACACCCTTTGCAGAATGGTCAAATACACAAAAGATAGATGCTACATCGAATGCAAAAGCTATGAATATGCTATTTTGTGCCTTAGATAAAAATGAATTTAATAGAGTTAGCATGTGTACAACTGCTTACCAAATTTGGAGAACTCTTAAAATCACACATAAAGGAACTAACAAAGTTAAACAAAGAAAAATTTCTATGCTTAAAAATCAGTTCCAAAATTTCAGAATGAGGCTAGATGAAACTATAAATGACATGTATTCTTGATTTCAAGATATACATAATTCACTATTGGCATTAGGAGAAAAATTTCAAATTTTTTATTATTTCTAAATTTCTAAACTCTTTAACGGATGAATGAGAAAGAAAAGTCTTAGCTATTGATGGAGCTAATGATATTTCTACCATCAAACATGAAGAGTCAATTGGAAATTTTATGTCATATGAAGTGAATTTGCAGGCTAAGCGAGATCAAGCACAAGACAAAAGGAATATTGCACTCAAAGCTGAACAAGAGGATTCGGGTTCAGATGAAGATGACATGGCATTGATCGTAAAGAATTTCAAAAAGTTTCTAAAATTGAGAAAGAACAAGAAGTTTGGAAACAATAGGAGAGACAACTCCAGCAAACTGCCAGTCTCAAATCTCGAATGCTACGAATGTCTTAAGAAAAGTCACATGAAGAAAGAATGTCCTGATAAAAAGAAAGACAGATTCAAGAATAAGAAGGACAAGTACAAAAAGAAGCAGGCATTCTCAGTTACATGGGATGATTCGGAATCGTCTTCATCATCAGACAGTGACACAGATAGTGATTCTGAACAAGCTTACGTCTGCTTTATGGCTTCAACCAACGATGTAAGTGATTTATCTTTTTATGATTTAACTAAGATAAATTCAGAATCGTTATATAAACTCAAAAAAGTTAAAAGAAAATATAAAGATGCACTAGGAAAATTAAATAGAACTGAAATTGAAGTTGATATGCTAAGAGATGAAAAGAAAATTTTAGAAGAAGAACTTGTTAATACACAAGAATCTTCGTCTAATGTTTCTTCTCAACTCACTATACTAACAAATGAAGTAGAAGTGCAAAAGAATATGCCATTAGCTTCAGAAAATCATGATCTAAAATCAAATGTTAAAATTCTTGAATTGAAAAATACTAATCTAAATACTGAATTAGAGAATATTACTAAAAATGTAAATAATTTTAATAAAGGAAGAGAAATATTTCTAAAATTATTAGTAATTCTCAAACTACTTCTAATAAGAATGGATTAGGATACAAAATTCTTCAAAAACAATTTCAATGAAGAATAGTACTTCATATAAAAATTTCAATTTGCATAATAGTTTTGTAAAAGCAAAAACAAAGTCAAAAGTTGTTACTCAAAAGAAAGAAATTGGTAAAACAAATACTATAAAATTTGGGTACCAAAAACTAATAATAATTTAATTAGAGACAAGTATATAAAATATTTTATAACTACAATTCATAAAAATAAAGATTTTACTTATAAAGGGAATTCTAAACCCTCTTGGGTTTGGCTTCCTAAGATCTAACTCTTAGGACCCTAATAAAAATTTGGGTACCAACGTCATTCGTATATTTTTTGAAGGTACCGACTAAGAAAAGAGGAAAGTGGATACTAGACAGTGGTTGCTCAAAACACATGACAGGAAATAAAGATATGCTAACCAACATTATCTACTCGGATGGAGGATCTGTCACATTTGGAGATAATTCCAAAGGCTATATCATCGGCAAGGGCGATGTGAGCAATGACGGTACATCTGACTTACCTCTTATTACAAATGTTTTATTAGTTAAAAATTTAAAACATAATTTGCTGAGATTAAGTCAGCTATGTGATAAAGGTTTTAATATAACTTTTTCTGAGAATAAATGCAACATTTTTAATCAAAATAATAATCTTATTTTTGAAGGAACCAAAGAAATAAATATTTATATACTAAATATGAAAGTCAATCGTAACACAAATATGTGTGTAGTAGCCAAAGATGGTGATCCTTGGTTATGGCACAAAAGATTTTGTCGTATAAATTTAAAGCTATTAACAAATTATCTAAGAATAATTTAGTTAGAGGTTTACAAAAGATGAAATTTAAAGTAAAAAATATTTGTGATGCTTATCAATTAGGAAAATTAACTGAATCTTCTTTTAAATCAAAGAAAATGATTTCTACATTACAACCACTTGAGTTATTACATTTGGACCTTTTTAGACTAACTCAAACTCAATCTATAAACCATAATAGATATGTTTTTGTGATAGTAGATGATTTTTCAAGATATACCTGGACAATATTTTAGAAAAATAAAAGTAATACTTTTGAAAACTTTAAAATATTTGCTAAAAGAATTCAAAATATTAAGAATCTAAAAATTAAAAATATCCGGAGTGATCACGGTGGTCAATTCGAAAATGAATCTTTTGAAAATTACTGTAATAAGAAAGGAATTGTTCATAATTTTTTATTTTCTAAAACTCCACAACAAAATGAAGTTGTAGAAAGAAAAAATAGAACTCTTCAAGAATGTGCTAGAACATTATTAAATGGAAGTACTCTACCAAGACATTTTTGGGCAGAAGCTATAGCAATTGCTTGTTATGTTTTGAATAGAGATCCATTAGACCATTAACTAAACATACTTCTTATGAACTTTTTAGTGGAAGAAAACCTAACATATCATATTTTAGAGTTTTTGGTTCAAAATGTTTTCTATTAAATACAAAAGATAAGCTTGGCAAATTCGATCCAAAATCTGATGAAGGAATATTCATTGGTTATTCAGAACGAAGCAAAGCTTACAGAATTTATAATAAAAGAACTAAAGTAATCGAAGAAACACTCCATGTGTCATTCGATGAAAATTTCAAAGTTAACCATAAAATAAAAGATGAAGAAATTATTTCTAAATCAAATGACTCAGATAATGATCTTGATAATACTAAAAATAATACTAACAATAATTTACAAAATGATAATAATATAAGATCCCCACCAAGGCTTCTAAGAAATCACCCAACTGCAAATATAATTGGAGAAATTCATACCAATGTAAGAACTCGAAATCAACTAAATCAAATGGGTCACGTAGCTTTTCTTTCAAATATTGAATCTAAAAATACTAAAGAAGCTTCAACTGATGACTACTGGATTATAGCTATGCAAGAAGAATTAAATCAATTTGAACATAATGAAGTTTGGGACTTAGTTCCTAGACCAAGTAATCAAGCGGTTATCGGTACAAAATGGGTTTATAAAAATAAAGTTGTTGAGCAAGGAAATATTATTAGAAATAAAGCTAGATTAGTTGCTCAAGGTTATAATCAAGAAGAAGGAATTGACTATGATGAAACATTTGCACCCGTAGCTCGTCTAGAAGCTATACGTATTTTATTAGCATTTGCATGTTTTAATAATTTTAACTTTAACAAATGGATGTAAAAAGTGCTTTCTTAAATGGTTTTATAAAAGAAAATGTATATGTCGAACAACCTCCTTTATTCACACATGAAAAAATATTCAGATCATGTTTAGAAATTAAAAAAGGCTTTATACGGTTTAAAATAGGCACCTCATGCTTGGTATGACCGTCTTAAAAGTTATTTAATTAATTTTGGTTTAAAATTGGAAAAGTAGATCAAACTTAATTTATAAAACAAGATAAAAATGTTATTTTAATCATTCAAATTTATGTAGAGGATATTATTTTTGGTTCCACTAATGAAAAATTATGTCAAGAATTTTCAAAAATTATGACAAGAGAATTTGAAATGTCTCACATGGGAGAACTTTCATATTTTCTTGGCTTACAAATTAAACAATTAAAAAATGGAATTTTTATTAATCAAGAAAAACGTTGTAGTAATCTCATAAAATAATTTTGTATGGAAAATACTTCTGCCAAACCTACTACTATGAGTATTACATTACATCTTGATAGAGATGAAAATGGCAAAAGTGTTGACCAAAAACTATATCGTAGTATGATTGGTCCATTACTGTATTTAACTGCTAGTAGACCAGACATAATGATGAGTATCTGTTTGTGTTCACGATTTCAAGCAAATCCCAAAGAATCACATTTGTGAGTAGTGAAGCGAATTTTGCGATACGTAAGCAAAACTAAAGACTACGGTCTCTTTTATCCAAAACAATGTCCTTTTGAATTAGTATCGTATAGTGATGCTGATTTTGGAGGATGTTGAATGGATCGAAAGAGTACTAGTTACTTGTCACTTTATTGGACAATCTTTAGTATCTTGGTTTAGTAAGGAACAAAATTGCGTTTCACTTTTGACGTATGAAGTAGAATACATCTCTGCTGCTTTGCAATGTGCTCAAGTAATCTACATGCAGCAAACACTACATGATTTTGGAATAAATCTTTCAAATTCAATAATTTATTGTGATAATACAAGTGCAATAAATTTATCTTAAAATCCAATAAATCATTCTAGAACTAAACACATAGATATAAGACATCACTTTCTCAGAGATAATAGAGAAAAAGGCATTATTTCATTAGAATTTGTATCTTTAGAAAATCAAATAGCTGACATATTTACAAAACCTTTAAATGAAAATATATGTATAAAATTATGTCGAGAATTGGGTATTATATCTTTACATGATTTATAATTTAAAATTTATTTAATTATTTTTAAAAAAATTAGTTTATTTGAGAAAAAAAAATATTTTTTTCAAAAAATTGTTACTGCTTGCACTCGAACTCGGGTTGCTGGTAAGGGAGTTACATGTTTTTCCATTATGCTATAGTATTTCCTGTTACACTAACCACTATCTTCCTCATATTACCTGAATGGTTCTTATCTCTAAACCTTTTCCTACCTCATATATGTTTCTGGCCATAATCGTTCAGTAATTTTCATTCTCAACTTTATTTACCTAAAAATAGCCTTTATTCTTGTATATAAAGGCTTATATCTCATTTTTTTCATTACATTCCACATTAAATTTTTCTAAGCTTAAATCCTCATTCAAACATCAAAATGTCTTCACAGGATAAATCCAATCAATCATCTATCATTTTCAGCACACCTTCCTCAGAATCGTCAAAACACTCCAACAAATCCACATCGGTTTATATTCTAGTTAAAATCACACCATCTCATACTTATCATACTGGATATACTGCTCAAGGAAAAAGAACTAAACGTACTTTACGTTTTGGTTCTCCGTCAATGGAGGAGAAAATTAACGATATTCATCACTCCTAGAGGAAGACTCTGGAACTGCAGCGTGAACTATACGAACAGAAAGTAAACGCTAAGCGTTTAAGTTTTCTGGAACAAGTTGCGTTAAAGTTCTACGGGTCTTCATCAAAAGAGAGCGTACATCAACCTTCGCCAAACCATTCTCAAGCTCCACCAAATTCTTGGGAACGAAGCTCACCACGTCCTCAGGTGTCACTGAACTCCTAGGAACGCAGTAATGTTTGATCACCAATCCAGCCATTACAAGAAATAACAAAGATTGAACCACACTCTAACGACTCTCACTCCTCAAGAAATTATATTTTTTATGTATATTGCTTCTGAATAAGTGTTGTATTTTTTATGTTTTATATGTTTTAAAATAATGTTTATAGTATATAAAAATTATAAGATTACCAAAGTTTTAATATTATTTTGTTTTTATAAGAAAATCTTTAGTCGTATAGTTTTAAAAGGAAAATAAGCATATTCAAATTGACTCAACCTACAAATCCAGTAGACTGAAACTTCAATGCAAATTTTTTTAAATAAGTCTATTCAATCGACTGCCTTATAGATTTCAGTTGACTAAATTTGATCTTTTTTAGGCTATTTGGTGCGTCGTCACATTAGTCGAATGAATTTTAATTTCAATCGATGGAACATTCTTGAGCACTTGAAAATTTCCAAATTTCAGTCGACTGATTCAATATTTTAAGTCGATTGAATTAGGCGATTTTTAGGTAAAAACTTTCGGGTTGAAAAACTGAGTATTTCAGTCGACTGCCCCTTGCATTCAGTCGATTGAATTGTTCATTTTCGGTTTTTTAAAAATAATATGGCACAACTACCAATCCACCTTTTCACCAAACATATAAATACATCTCCTCCATTCCAAAACCCTACTTCTTTTTCAGCAAACAAACCCTAGCCCCATTTTCTTCAATCAAATTTATCTACTTCAAATCTACCCAAATCAAATGGCTCCAATAACAAAAAGACCTCGCCAATCATCCGTCGGACCATCCGAAAGCCAAATTAGGTCTTGGCTCCACAACGAAGCTGCCGTCACCCATTACAATGCCATGCGGAGCACTAGAATCTTTGATGGTTCATTAGTCAAGTATCCGGATTTCAATGCCTACACAATTCGAGAAACTACGGAGGCAAGTGGTCTTGAGAGCTTGCATAGTTTTGACCCCAATAACATCAAGATCTACCCCCTCCTAATCAAACTCTTCTTTGCCAATATGAACTTGGATCACCAAAATCCAAGAAACAAGGATGAATGCATCTGGGCACTACTGCGGCATTCGAATCTACCTTCCTCTCCAACACATTGGCTATATTCTTCATTGGCCCTACGAAAGCGTCGACATCAATGACGTTGAAGTAGATATGGACAACCGGGATGAGGTCTCTCATCGATTCCTTTCTGATGATATGACCGTTCTCAAATCGGTCGCCTTACGACCGAAGGCACGTATCCTTCATCGTGCCCTCGTCCGCTCAATCAAACCTCGTACCGGAAGCTACGCGAAAGTCAAAGCGCGACTTCCAAGCACTCTATGCAATCTACTCCTCACAACACATCAATTGGTCAAAGTTATTCTTGATGAATTTCTCACGGTCAACCACAAGAGGAGCTTCAAAACTATCTTCTATGGAGTTTACATTATGTAGATTCTCATGAACTTTGGCAGCACCATCCCCGATGCTGATTTCATTACGGTCGGTGAGCTTAACTCTAAGACGTTAAGTCTTATGGGCTTGCCAAAATACCTACCGCCTCAGGAAATAATTAGCTTCCAACAATGGGTCGATAATCGGGCTCAAGATATTCCGCAACCCCATGAGACTCATATCGGCTCCTCCTCCTTTCAACCTTCCCGTCAAGTCGAAGAAGAAGAAGATGACAGCATCATAGTGCTCCATGGTGATTTTCCTCCAAAGCAAGGTTTAGTCATTGTGTCTAGAAATCAAAGAAAGCTAAATCGATGTTTAGTCAACATTGAGAAAATCATTGTCAAGACCAACATAAAGCTCAACTCCATCAAGGGCTTCTTAAATAAAATTTGGGAAAAAATCTCTTGAACCGGCTCTAAATCCAAAAGTGTAGCTGAAAACCCTTCCGCTCCTTTCTCTTGGACAACATCCGAGGAGGAAGAAGAAGAAGAGGAAGAGGAAGAATCTAATAGCGAGGAAGTTTAGTCAATTTTTTATGCTTATGTATGTTTTTCCTATTTTTTGTTATTTGTTATGATGTATTCATGAACAATTATTATGTAGGTTGTTTGTTTTAAATCAATGTTGTTTTGATGTTTTGTTACGTAATATGGTGTTTAAATTCTTTTGTTCTTGATTCAAGTCATTCGTGTTTACTTTGTTAAGTAATTCTTTTGTTATTGATTCAAGTCATTCGTGTTTACTTTGTTAAGTAATTACATTTATATTCTCATGGTTATACAATTGATATTCCTTTTTATCGATGGCAAATGGGGAGAAATAGGAAGATAAATAGGTTGTTCATTAATTCAAGGGGAGTTTTAATTGCTTTTTATAAATTTTATAAACTTACGTAGTTGTCATCATCAAAATGGAGGAGAATGTTAGAACCCTGTATTTTGATGTTTTGACCGTGACAACTATATAAGTATATATTATATGAACTAATCAAATTTGTAGGAGAAGATACTTTTCTACTCGACGATAGATCGAAGACCAAAGAATTTAAAGAGAAGTCTCGATGTTTATAATTGGTTTGTCTATAGTCTAGTTAGTAGTTAATAATTGTTAAAATCTCTCCTAAGTGGTATATACACACACATGGTTTTAAATTGCTTTCAAAATCATATACACAACCTAGAAATTAGTTATAAAAAGTTATTAAGCAAAAAGCTTTCAACCAGAAGTTTATATGGCAGAAAACACCTGTTTCAGTCGACTGAACAGGGGTGTGTAGTCGACTGAAACATGCATAGGTGTACAAATTATTTTGAAGGTTCATTCGACTAAACACCCTCATTTAGTCGACCGAACCAGGTGTCTTTTCAAAATAAATTTAAATTTCAAATTTTTTTTAATGTTAAGATGACTGATATTTTCTGAACGGTCGCCATCTTTCAAAGAACAAAAAAACCTTTTAATTCAACAGTTGTTTCTGTATCTTTTGGCCGAAACTTTTCAAGAATGATTACATCTTTTAAACTCTATTTATAGCATTGAAGTCAGTTGTTTTGAATAACTTAATTCTCTGACTCTATTCTATATTCTTGCTATCTAAATTCTACCATTTGCTTTCATAAACACATTCAAATCAAGCACAAATTTATTTGTGATTAAAATTACTTCCAATCTTCACCTACTACACTATATACCACAAAAGAGAAGATTATAGGAAGGATGTACACTAAAGACTTATCCGTGCTATCTACAGAGCACAATCATTCAAGAAAACTTTCTGTATTGTTAGAGTCTTATTCGGTTGCTCAAGCAGTAGAAGTCATATTCGGTTGTCTAGGCGGTAGAAGTCCTGTTTGGTTGCTCAAGCGGTGTAATACCTATTCCTCCGGGTTAAGAGAGGGTTGATAGTTAAAATTCCAGAAGGAGTCTGGTACTAGACGTAGAACGGGAGTTTGTACCAGTATAAAAATCTCTAGTGTCATTTGCTTTACTGTTTACTTTTTATATTCATATTCCGCATTAGTAGATAACTTAGATTATACACCATATTACGATCCTTAGCAGCACTTTCACAGACGACCGCGACACCAATCTGCAACTCCACCACCAGAGGACGGCGAACACACGCATTGGTAAGGTAATTTCCAGTACTATTGTTGTTTGATTCTTTTGTTATATTGCTTGACTTTTCTGTCATTTTATTGAACTTAAAGTAGAATACTCCTTGTTATTCTGTTAAAGTAACTTTTGAACCAAAGTATGTTACTCTATCCTGTAAGAATGTTCTAAAGTACCAAAAATATAGATATTACATTTGAAAATTTGTTACTCTAAAGTATGGTACAGTAAAAACCTTATTAATATTTAGGTGGTACGTAGAGATATTTCTTAATATTTATTGTTGTTTGTACAACCTTTCAGTCATATCATATGATGTAGCTCAGGCCAAGGATGAAGGCATGAGTCGAAAACGACTTAAGACTTATGATGAGTCGTAGGTGATGAGTCGTATATGACTTATGATGAGTCGTAGGTGATGAGTCGTATATGACTTATGATGAGTCGTAGGTGATGAGTCGAAAACGACTTAAGACTTATGATGAGTCGTAGGTGATGAGTCGTATATGACTTATGATGAGTCGTAGGTGATGAGTCGAAAACGACTTAAGACATGATGAGTCGTAGGTGATGAGTCGTATATGACTTATGATGAGTCGTAGGTGATAAGTCGAAAACGACTTAAGACTTATGATGAGTCGTAGGTGATGAGTCATATATGACTTATGATGAGTCGTAGGTGATGAGTCGAAAACGACTTAAGACTTAGGAATTTTTCTGGATATGTGTTGTAGCCTATAAATAGGCAAGTTGTGTCATTTTGTAAGGTTGTTGAATATTGAATAAAATTCTCTTTTGTTAGCTTTGTGCTTTCAATTTCAATCGGTAGTCGAGTGTATCTCCTATCTCCACTTACGTCCTTCGAGTGCGCTCGAATCATCGTTTGTTGAATCCGATTCACGGTATCTTGTGCGCAAGATCAACGTCGAAGAATCGCAGATCTCTTTCCCGGTATCTTCGGATCAACGAGTCAGAGATAACTAAGAATTCGGTATCTTCGGATCAACGAATTCGGGCATTTCAGTATCCATCAATCCATCGATTGCTACATTCAACGATCTACATTGTAATTTGTGATATCCGCTGCGTCAGTTTGGTATCAGAGCTTATTTTAGCCAATCATAGCTAAATCGAGTCTTGGAGCCGAGAATTTGAAGTGTTGAAGTTGTGTTCATCGTGTTCATCATATTTTTGCAACAAAGTTGGAGTTTCGATCCATTTCATTTTGGATCAAAGTTCGAAAGGTGTTTGAAACGTGAAGTGTGAATTTGTTGAAGTGTTTGGGAAGTATTCAATCATGCCGCCAAGACGAGTTCAACGTCATCGCAATATTAATGCTTTGTATGGAAGAGAAGAGGCCGATAAAATGGAGCAACGAATCAACGAGAATTTCAATGAGAAGCTTACGGAAGGGATTGGTCGATTAGAGAGAATGATGCTTGAAATGAGTCAAAATCAGAGAAGGGTTTCACCTGAATCGAGCCATGGAAGAAGTAGAGTTTCACCACATTCTAATCGGGAGAGAAGTATTGATAGTGATCATAGAAGCGTGGATCGAGATTGTGATAGAAATGTTGATGATCGAGGTCGTGATAGAAATGTGACTGATCGAGATCGGAGGAATGTAGATCGTAGGAATGTTGGTGGAAGAAATGGTGGTGGTAGAGATGTTGGTGGTCAGGATCGACATCGATATACATCGGATGGTGAAGAAGAGTATGATGGTGGTAGTGTTCATGGACGAGGACGTGGACGAGGAAGGAATCAGTCGGAGTACGATCACAAGTGGGAATCTGGGATGAAGACTGAAATTCCAGAATTCAAAGGTGGTATGCAGGCTGAGGAGTTTTTGGATTGGGTGGCTAATGTTGAAGAAAATTTTGATTTCAAAGAAGTTCCAGAACGTCGTAGAGTGAAGTTGGTTGCTACAAGGTTGAGGGGTAGAGCTTTGGCATGGTGGCAGCAAACTAAACTTACACGTGAACGAATGGGGAAGTCAAAAGTTGAATCTTGGGAGAAGATGAAGAAATTGATGAAAGCAACGTTCTTACCTTACAATTATCAATCTCTGATGTATCAACGTTTGCAGAACTTGAGGCAGGGCACAAAGACTGTCAATGATTACACAGATGAGTTTTATCAGCTTATTGCAAGGAATGATATTATGGAAACGGAAGAACAACTGACATCTAGATTCATTGGGGGATTGAGAATGCAGATCCAGGATATGGTAAATATGTTCGATCCTAGATCTGTGGCAGAGGCACATCAAAAAGCGTTGGCTTGGAAGAAACAGGGAAGACGAGGTGGTGGTGTGTTTACCAATTCTAACAATCAAGCGAAGGGTGTTAATGGAAGTTCTAATGTTTCAAAAGTTGTTGCAAAACCAGTTGTAAAGGAGGTTGAGAAGGCGAAGGCTAACAACAGTTTCAAATGTTACAATTGTCAGGAGATGGGTCATAAAAGCAACGAATGTCCGAAGCCGAAGAAGAGAACCATGGTGACAGAAGTTGAGGAGGAAGATGAGGAAGAAGCTGAGTGCTCTAATTCTTTACCAGTTGAGGAGGAAGACTTACTGTCGGGAGATGACGGGTACACATTGATGATGAGGAGAAGTTGTTTAACACCGAAGCAAGAGGAGGAAAGTAGTTGGTTGGGGAACAATATCTTTCAATCTACATGCACTATTATGGGAAGAGTTTGTAAATTTGTTATTGATGCTGGGAGTTGTGATAATATTATCTCTACAGAGGCAGTGAAGAAATTGGAGTTGAAAACCGAGAAACATCCTAAACCGTACAAGTTAGCTTGGTTGAGGAAGGGTGGTGAAGTGAAAGTTGGACGTAGAGCTTGTGTGAAGTTTTCAATTGGGAAGAAATACAAGGATGAGGTTTGGTGTGATGTAGTCGACATGGATGTGTGTCATCTGTTGTTGGGCAGACCATGGCAGTTTGATAGAGCAGTACAACATGATGGTCGTGCTAACAGTTACAGTTTCATGTTTGAGGGTACTAAAATCACTCTGATTCCCAAGAAGCAACAACAGAAAGAGAGTAAGTTGGAGGAGATTGAAGAGTTGAAAACTTTATTATCTCTGAAGGAATTTGTTAAGGAGGTTGAAGAGGAGCCTGAAGTATACCTGTTGATTGGGCGTGAGAGCAGTGAAGAGGTTGAAATTCCAGAAGAAGCGAAGCCAGTTTTGAAAGAATTTGAGGATGTATTTCCAGATGAGTTACCTAAAGAGTTACCGCCGCTGAGAGACATTCAACATCAAATTGATCTTGTTCCGGGAGCAGTATTGCCACATAGACCGCATTACCGAATGAGTCCGAAGGAGCATGAAGAATTAAGGAGGCAGGTGGAAGAATTGCTTGAGCACGGACGTGTACAGGAAAGTTTGAGTCCATGTGCTGTGCCAGCTTTGTTGGTACCGAAGAAAGATGGGACGTGGAGGATGTGCACGGACAGTCGAGCATTGAATAAAATCACTGTACGATACAGGTTTCCAATGCCAAGGTTGGATGACTTGCTGGATCAGTTGAGTGGGGCTACTATCTTTTCGAAAATTGATTTGAAAAGCGGATATCATCAAATTCGGATTAGACCTAGAGACGAATGGAAGACAGCCTTCAAGACGAGAGAGGGGTTGTATGAATGGCTGGTGATACCGTTCGGTCTTTCGAATGCACCGAGTACGTTCATGCGAGTGATGAATCAAATTTTTAGACCTTTCATTGGGAAATTTGTGGTGGTGTACTTTGACGATATTTTGATTTATAGTAGGAGTCTGGAAGAGCATGTTCAACATCTGAAGGAAGTGTTAATTATTTTACAAGAGGAACAATTTTATGCTGCAACAAAGAAATGCGTGTTCATGACGCATAGTGTTTTGTTCTTGGGGTATATTGTTTCGGAGAAGGGCATCCAGGTAGATCAGAATAAAGTTGAAGCAGTCAGGAATTGGCCACAGCCGAAGACAATTACAGAAGTGAGAAGTTTTCATGGGCTAGCGTCATTCTACCGAAGATTCATTCCACACTTCAGTAGCGTGATGGCACCGGTGACTGATTGCATGAAGGGGAAACAATTTTCTTGGACGGAGGAAGCTGGGATTGCTTTTGGGAAGATCAAGAAGTTGCTGACATCTGCACCAATTCTTGTATTACCAGATTTTCAGTTATTGTTTGAACTGCATACTGATGCGTCAAAGGTTGGAATTGGAGGGGTGTTGAGTCAGAATGGGCGTCCTATTGCATATTTCAGCGAGAAGTTGTCAGGAGCAAAGATGAGATACAGTACCTATGATGTGGAATTTTATGCTGTTGTTCAAGCAGTAAAGCACTGGCGACATTACTTATTCTAGAAAGAATTTGTTTTATACACTGATCACGAGGCGTTGAAACATTTACAAGGACAAGACAAGATTTCAGCAAGACATGCATCGTGGATTGCTTATTTGCAGCAGTTTACTTTTGTCGTTAAGCACAAGTCAGGGGTAACCAATCGTGTGGCTGATGCTTTGAGCAGGAGGAGTCATTTGTTGACGACAATGAAAGTTGAAGTGACAGGTTTTGAATTATTTCCAGAATTGATTGAAGAAGATCCTTACTTTGTGAAATTTGTTGAAAAGGTAAAGGAAGGAAGCACTGATGAATTTGTGTTGGTGGATGGTTTTCTGTTTAAAGGAAATCGATTGTGCATCCCAGACTGTAGTTTGAGAATGAAGATTGTTAAAGAATTACATGAAGAAGGCCATGTGGGTAGAGATCGTACGCTACAGTTAATTTCACAATCTTATTTTTGGCCGTCAATGAGGAAAGAGATAGAGAGATTTGTGGAAAGGTGTCATATCTGTCAAGTTTCGAAAGGAACAGCGACGAATGCGGGGTTATATATGCCGTTACCTGTGCCTACCAAACCATGGGTTGATATCAGCATGGATTTCGTGTTGGGATTGCCGAGAACTCAGAGGGGAAATGATTCTATATTTGTTGTGGTGGACAGGTTTTCGAAGATGGCACATTTTATAGCCTGTAAGAAGACAGCGGATGCAGTTCGAGTGGCACAGTTATTCTTTAAAGAAATATATCGTTTACATGGTTTACCCGAATCTATTGTTTCTGACCGAGATACTCGATTTCTGAGTCACTTTTGGTTGAGTCTATGGAAGATGGTGGGAACGAAGTTGAAATTTAGTAGTGCATATCATCCTCAGACGGATGGACAAACTGAAGTTGTGAATAGATCGTTGGGAAATTTGTTGCGATGTCTTGTGCAGGACAATTTGAAGAGTTGGGACTTAAAGTTGTCTCAGGCAGAGTTTGCTCATAATCATGCTGTTAACCGAAGCACTGGTTACAGTCCATTTCAGATTGTTTATTCAAGCTTACCAAAGGGACCGTTGGATTTGACGGTAGTGCCACAATCAAAGAAGACAGTTAAGAAAGCTGCTGATTTTGTTGAAGGTTTGACAGAGTGTCATAAAATCGTTCAGGAACGATTGGAGAAAACAAATGAGAAATATAAACGATCTGCAGATTTGAAACGAAGGAGTGTTGAATTTAACGAAGGTGATTTAGTTTATGCAGTGTTGACAAAGGATCGTTTTCCAGTGGGCGCTTATAACAAGTTGAAAGCCAGAAAAATTGGTCCTGTAAAGGTCGTACAACGAATTAACGAAAATGCTTATAAGTTGGAGCTGCCAGAAGATGTGTACACTTCTGATGTGTTCAATGTTAAACATCTCGTACCATATCATGGGGATGAACGAGCTGATGTGGAAGAATTTACAAATTCGAGGTCGAATTTCTCTCAACCTGGGGAGGATGATGTAGCTCAGGCCAAGGATGAAGGCATGAGTCGAAAACGACTTAAGACTTATGATGAGTCGTAGGTGATGAGTCTTATATGACTTATGATGAGTCGTAGGTGATGAGTCGTATATGACTTATGATGAGTCGTAGGTGATGAGTCGAAAACGACTTAAGACTTATGATGAGTCGTAGGTGATGAGTCGTATATGACTTATGATGAGTCGTAGGTGATGAGTCGAAAACGACTTAAGACTTATGATGAGTCGTAGGTGATGAGTCGTATATGACTTATGATGAGTCGTAGGTGATAAGTCGAAAACGACTTAAGACTTATGATGAGTCGTAGGTGATGAGTCATATATGACTTATGATGAGTCGTAGGTGATGAGTCGAAAACGACTTAAGACTTAGGAATTTTTCTGGATATGTGTTGTAGCCTATAAATAGGCAAGTTGTGTCATTTTGTAAGGTTGTTGAATATTGAATAAAATTCTCTTTTGTTAGCTTTGTGCTTTCAATTTCAATCGGTAGTCGAGTGTATCTCCTATCTCCACTTACGTTCTTCGAGTGCGCTCGAATCATCGTTTGTTGAATCCGATTCACGGTATCTTGTGCGCAAGATCAACGTCGAAGAATCGCAGATCTCTTTCCCGGTATCTTCGGATCAACGAGTCAGAGATAACTAAGAATTCGGTATCTTCGGATCAACGAATTCGGGCATTTCAGTATCCATCAATCCATCGATTGCTACATTCAACGATCTACATTGTAATTTGTGATATCCGCTGCGTCATCATATTAACTGTTGTTTCCCGGTTAGCTAATGCTAAAAGGAAGTCTACTATTTGAATTACTGGAAAGTAGTGGTGATCCAAATGTTTAGGTTTATTATGTAGTATACTAATATTACTATTACTAATATAACTATTGCCCAATTGTGACCTGATGCCAATATTGATGCTCTTATTTGCTTAATACTCAATGAACATTTTGATTGCTTTTGTTATGAATTATCCAATTATTGTTGCAAACTGTTTGGTTGGAATGCTTACGTCTTATGGTATTTTTTGGTTTTTCTCAACTAGTTGCATATAGGATCTACTGTATGGAACAAGAGCAATTGCATCATTGTACAACACATGGAAGTTAAAGTCTTCTAGTATTTAAAACTTATGAACTACTGCCATTACTTCAAAATGTTTGCATTTATCCTTTTCCAGTTTTAGATATATTACGCTCTTTTTTTCCAGCTTAACACAGATTTACTATAGCTTTATATGGAAGAACGAAAAATGCATGTTAAAGTTGAATGCTATACCATTAGAAGTTAGGCTTTCATTGAACTTCATAGATTAACGAGAGTTGAAAATATAACACTACTTGTTTAATAATGTTTCATTTTTAGGATATGTTTCTAGGTCAGTTTGCAAAACAACACATTTCTCTTGGAAAGCTTTTATTCGTTCATGTTTCCAACTCCAGCTTAGTTTGCAAAATCCTTCTACTAAACCAGTTTCTAATAGACAATTTAAAATCAGTAAGCAGAGATAATTTCAATGTTAAACTACCTTATTTTATTAGAATCAAGCATTTCTCACATGATTTTATCTTGTTTAATAACCATCAAGATTTGTTATAAACCAAGGTTCGAAATTCCGTTTTCCGTTTCTATTCCGGTCATTGGTAATTTTAAAATTTTCGGTTCCGTTCCGGATATTTCAGAAGTTCCGTTTTAATCCCGGTTTTCTAATTACGACACTTTTTTTTTGTTACAACTGCTAAATACGCTAACAAATATTCAATACCATCATAAATTTATATTACATTCTTTACATTACATACGATATATATGTTTTAAAGACAAAATCATGGTTTGAGATTCTATTTGTGCATTTGAGATTTTCTAAATTTCGATTAGTTTCGAAAATTTTAATTTTTTATTATGCTTCTTATGTAAATTAACAAAAGTATATCAATTCTTTTCTTGTCAATGTATTTGCAATCTTATTAAATTCATTTTCTTTTTTAATTTTTTATATGTTTATTGTGTTTTTTATTTTCTGCGATTTTTTACTATTTTTTTCAATATTTGAAAGAAAAATCCGGACTATTGACCGAAACCGGAATTTTAACAGGATTTTGTTCCGGTTGAGACCGGAACGGAATCACCGGAAAAACCGGAATTCCATTTTGAACCATGTTCCAAACTGCAAGTATTCCACAACTGTTATCACTATTATGCATTACTGATTTACTTCCCATTCTTTCCCTGCAGAAATTTTATACATTTCCAGATTATTAATACTTAAACTTATTCTCAAGGATGCCTGTTAGAGTAAATTGTTTTTTTGAACAGTTCCATAGTTGTTATAAATCCAACTACTATTTTGAACGGTGCAATTTTATAAATCATTTAATTTCTAGTTCAATAGTTGTCAAGGTTAGGTGGCTTTGTTTCACATTTTAGAATAAAAAATCATGAAACAAAAGTGGATGTGTATTAATTTGCATTGATACTACAAGAGATATCACCTGGAAACTCATATCATTTTCTTAGTAGTTGATATATAACACATGAGATAATATTTTGAGCTACGTCCTGCTAATTTGTTATTAGATAAATAGCTGTACAAACAAATGCCTAAATATATGGATTCATGATGTAGGAAGAATATGAAGCAAACAATGGTATGGGTAAGCTAGAATGTGGTCATAGCTATCATGCTTACTGTCAAACAATGGCTTCTGCGTAAAAATGCTTGCTCGATTTGTAAGACAACATAGCGAAAAGGTAGCGGTTGATTGCCTGTTTTCTACGATAATTGAATTAGCGAAAAGGCACGTATTTAATTAGTTTACCTTTTCAATTTAATTTTCACTTGCTATAATAACTTATTATCATTATCAAAATTAATGTGAACAGAACTGGTATTTCTAAGGAAAACAGCGGTGGAGCAAGCAGCAAAGCGAATTGCAGCAGAGCAAAGCAAATGGCTTACGTCATATTGACCACTGTTGGATGGATCGACCACCGTTGGTTTTTTTATTTACAATCATTCCAAAATAATCTTAAGCTTTAACATTGTTGTACCAAAATGCTTAAGTTACTGCATGTCTAGCTATCTAGTGTCTCAGAGTATGCTAACACATGTCCAGCGATCGCATATTTAAGCTTTCGATCCTTTAAGATTAGCTATCACATTTTGTAGCTATCAAGCTTTTAAGATTAGCAATCACAAGTATAGGCTATCAAGCCTCTAAAATAGCAATTTATGGTTTAACATAGGCTATCGAGCCTTTAAAATAGCTATGGAAGGTTTAACATAGTTTATTAAATGTTTAGGCCATCGAGCTTCTAAAATAGCTATTGAAGGTGTATGCTATCGACCCTCTACATTAGCAATCAATTGACTGACTTAAAAATATGTTTTTTCTTGGATTTTATACATGCACATACACACACAAATATATTTATATGTGCAATATTTACACATTTGTTTAAATTTAAAATGTTACTTGGTTAATAATTTATTTATTAATAATCTATATATATAATCAATATATATATATATATATATATAATCAATATATATATATATAATCAATATATATATATATATGAATCCTGGCTAAAATAAAAAAATAATATATTTTTTAATAAAAGGGTAATCCCATTTTTAATATATTATGAAGATATTGCACACACAAATATGTATATAATTTTTAAATATATTGTCCATTTAAAATTATCTTAAGTGCATACATACAATCATTAATAATAAAGTTTATATAATTCCTAATATAATCTAAAACATGTATATATAAGCTCTTATATATATGTAAGTATGTATGTATGTATGTATGCATGTATGTATATTTGTATATCCCCATATGGACTATATATTTAAAGTATAAGGGCTAAGAGAACATATATATAATATAAATAAAAAGGAATATTCACCTTTTTGACCCAACCACTTGTTAACATTTTCTATTTGTATTTAACCTTTAGAAAACTCTTGTTGAGTCCTATTGTGATTTTCCAACAACACAAGTATGTAACCCTTTCCCAAACGATCATGAGTAATTCATCATTTATCGTATGGAGACGTTATGTATAGTAATCTCAAAAATGCATTGATATCCTTTTCTTTATACATATTGAATAGGAACATTTTGAGGATAAATATTTTAGATGCATGATTCAATACTCATTGTTACGAACACATTCACGATTGTAGTTGATTAAATACTTTTGAGGTCCAGTAGATAGATTCTTAATATGAGCTATTACTGGCTTTAAGATCAAGTCTCCCTTCAAGAAAATTCCGCCTCTAACCTTGGAGTTATAATATCAGTAAATACATTGTTAATAATCTGTTGTTCTTAATGATCTTTGTAACAACCTAAAATTTAAGCTATAATAATTAATTAACGAATTAATTAAATAATAAAATAAGTTTGTGAAATTTTCAGAATTGAGCTACGAGAGTTGCACCATTGTGTTCATGGCGAATTTCCAATCAATTTCCATATATAGTTTGTCAAAATCCGAGTTAATACGAAGAAGATATGAATTAAACAAGAAACGAACAAAACGAAAAGAATATATATATATATATATACAGGTCAGGTCGACCTTAGGGTCGACCCTTAATGTGCATAGGTCGATCTATAGGTCGACCTTATACATATATGGGTCGACATGCAGGTCGATCCGCCTTTGTATTTGGACGTTGTTTCGTCCAGTTTTAAATGATGATGTGTTTTTCCATTGTTTTCAAATCCAATGCGTTCGTACTCCCATCCGACGGTTCCTAACGAGCCTATGACGTGATTGCACCAGATTTAATCTTCAAATCCAACGGTCTGAGATCCCTAAACCACATTATAAATAAGACCCTAGCCTAGCTATTTTTCTCATTCAGATTTTCTCCTATTTGGGTTCATTGTCTAAGGCTGGACCCTAAATAGAATATTTTTCTAAGAAGGAAATCTTTTTGATAAAAAATATTCTATGCTCTAGAAGTGGATCAAGGAATACCAAGGACTAGAGCCGAGGACCACGGGTGAGTGTTTAGTAATTATTTTAGATTTTTAAGTAATTTAAAATAATTAGGTTCTCAATAGTTATAGTTTTTCTGCAATTTTGAGACAGTTTTTATATAAGTTATTTACAATTAATTTTTAAAGTTCTTCGTAGTCTATTTTATTAAGCTGTTTTTATTTAGCTATTTTATTCAGTTATTTACAGTTATTTGTATTTTATTTGCATCTGTTTTATATTAGAATTTGGCCTGTAAATGTTAGTTTCTTTTTATTCCTTTTTACGCGAATAGAACATTAAAAAGAGAATAATTCGCAAATATGGATTAAATAGAACTAAACACTAAATTTACAAAAATTAGATGTAAAATATGAAAAACTACAATAAAAAGAAGATGGACTGAAATAGGAAAATTTGAGACATTTGCAAGCATGTTTATAACTAGTGGTTATAACTAAAAAGATAAAACAGAAGAGTAACAATTATAACGTAGGTTATATTAAGCAGAAAGAACAGAAAGGCTTATTTTCAAACTTTGACTAAGTTAATAAACAAATTATAACATAGGTTATAATTAGAAATAACAAAAAAAGGGTTATTTTAAGACTTATAATTAAGTTAATAAGCAAATATAGCAAGGATAACAGAACAGGCTTATTTAAACACTTAGATTAAGTTAATAAGCAAATAAGAGCAAAAATAACAAAAGATGCTTATTTTAAGAACTTACACTAAGTTAATTAGCAAAAGATAGAAGCATGGCTCATACCAACAACATTCCCTTTCAGACTAAGACTGATGGTCTCACAACAGATTAGGTAAGGCTAGGTAGGACCCTTTCAGAGTAGGACTGATGGTCTCATAATAGCTAGGTGAGGCTGCGACATGCTAACTAGGGTAAATAAGTGGCCAATAGATAGAAGCTCAAATTGAGGGACTTGGGCAAGGGGCGCAACTAGATTTTATTTGTTAGAACCCGTACCGGCAGCATTCCCTTTCAGACTAGGACTGATGGTCTCACAAAACACTTAGGTGAGGCTGGGCAGGGCCCTTTCAGACTAGGGCTGATGGTCTCACAATGGGCATGCTTATGCTGATTAGGGTAGATAAGAGGTCAAAATAAGGAGCGATAGTTAGTGTGTATCGGCGGTGACCGAGCGTGCGGCATCAATTAGGGTAGAGAAATGGCTACTGCATTCCAAGCGCTAAACAGGTGTCTTTTTCTATGGGACCCACAGGATGGGACTAGCTCACAGTGGCACAACAAAGATAGAAGGTCGATCAACGCGTAGAATTAAGATTCAGCCTAATTAAAACAGGATTAGGATTTAGCCTAATCACAACAATCTAATACAAGTGCAAACAATCACAATCAAAGCAATCAGTCAAACAGAATCAGTGTTTTATCCCAGTTTTATCTTTTCGGTATTTCTTTTCATACTAGAACTATTGCTAAGTCTATTATCTTTATCTTGCTTAAAAATATTAGTAGTTACTTTCACTCACTAGACTTATAGTCTGACCCACTCCTCTATTTCCCCATTTTTCCCCATAGGCCAGTAGAGGCAAGGACAGTAGATTCAGATGTCTTGGAGACCCATTTGCAGAGCTTTCTCATTCTTCATGTATTCTTCTTCTTTTCGGTTTTCTTTTCATTAGGTTTTTGATGTACTGGTACTTATGAGAGGGATGATTATTTTATTGTACTTTGATTTTGTGAGACTGAGATCTATTTTCCATAAGACATGTGTATTTGGTATTTGAGACATGTGATGTTTTTCAGACTTATTTATGAAGTTTTATTTTGAATAATGAGATACCATTTAAATGTTTTCCGCTATTTTTAGTTATTTATCTTGTGAATCTTAGTCTCTATGATGCTTTAGCTATACCCATAACGCACCACATCTCTTAGTGTGCCCTTTTTGGGTATACTAAGGGGTGTGGGGTGTTTCACTTGGTATCAGAGCCTAAGGTTATAGGATTCCTAAAAACTTGTTTTAAAAGTAAAGTATTTTTCAAAAGTAACATATCTTCAAATTAGAAGTATTTTTCAGAAAGGAATTCTTATTATAGAAATGGTTTTCAAGTATAAGAGAGTTTTTATAAAAATCCCCTTAAAGTCTAGTTAAACCTTCTTTCGATTCTTTCAAGCCTAAATTTTCTTTTCTTTGCATAGTATGGCTGACTAGTTCCATAGAGCTACGTTACTATAGGTGTAAGGGAAATCACCCAATATAGCACCAGCAGGTGGAGATCCCATTAATCCACCTGCAGTAGCAAATTTTTCTAGGCTATGCAAGGTCTTCGCTAGTCTAGGAGGCAGAACGTTTTCCGGCACAGAGGATTTCGTGGAGGCATGAACTTGGTTAAGGGATACGGAGCAGATATTTGGGCTGTTAGGATTGGAGGACCGCTAGAGAGTTCAGCTTACATCTAGGCAACTGAAGGGAGAGGTTAAGGAGGTCCATAAATCGAAAAACTCTAAGAAGCAGTGGTGGAAGAATAAGAAGGGAAAGGACAAGAGGAACGAAGGAGGACCTTAAAAGCGGATAAGGAAAGGCGGGAAATGTCATAGTTGTGGTTTGGTTGGGCATTTCGCAAAGGACTGTAAGAAGGGCTCGATGAAGGGGAGGTGTTACAATTGGTGGGCAGCCTGGTCATCTTAACAAAGCTTGTCCTTAGAAGACGGGGAAGAGAGCAGGCACACCGACAGTGCAAGTACAGGCTTTGGATGCAGCACCTTCTAGTAGTGGACCGGATCGAGGTAGGAAAGTCTCTGTAGAAGGTTTGATCTATATTTTGGATTTTCCTATTCGGACTCTTTTTTATTCTGGAGCATCATATTCTTTCATTTCTACTTCCTTAGTTGATTGTTTGCACTTAGATATTTCTCTAGTAGTAGACCCTATAGTTGTTTCAAACCCCATAGGAGGATCAGCACATTTATCCATGATTTGTAAGGGTTTGAAAATTTTTATACTAGGCAGAGAATTTGATTGTGACACCTATGTACTGGGATTTTCGGGATATGGGATGATTTTGGGGATGGATTGGCTGTCCACTTATGAAGCGATATTGGACTGAGAGGAGAGTCGTCCGATTAGAGACATGCAGGGTAGGACTCTCGAGGTTTCTTGCGACCTATAGAGGTCTGTCATGTTGAGCTTACTTTATTCCCCAGATTCATCACTAGGAGAGCTAGATTCCATTCCAGTTGTTAGAGATTTCCCAGACGTCTTTGAGGAAGTTAGGAGACTACCCCCTAAGAGAGAGATCAACGTTAGGATCTTTCTGAGTGACAATGCTAAGCCAGTGGCATTATCCATGAGACATATGTCACCTAGGGAGAGGAAGGAGTTAAGTAAGCAGATTGGTGAGCTATTGGAGGATGGCTTCATCAGATGGAGCTATTGGAGATTGGTAAGCACTAGTCGCCTTCGCTAAAAAGGCGGATGGTTCTCTTCGACTTTGCATAGACTTTCTGAATAAGCTCACGAAGAAGAACCGTTACCCACTTCCTAGGATAGACAATCTTTTCGATCAGTTGGTTGGCTCTTTAGTACTTTCTCAGCTTGATTTTGTAACAACCCAAAAATTTAAACTATAATAATTAATTAAATGATAAAATAACTTTGCGAAATTATCATAATTAAGCTACGGGAGTTGAACCATTTTGTCCATGGTAATTTTCTGATCAATTTCCATATATAGAACTTTAGAATCCGAGCTAGAATGAAGAAGATATGAATTAAACAAGAAATCAGAAGAGAGAGAGAAAAATTAAAAAATTAAAATAAAACAAAGGCTAGGTCGACCCCCAGGTCGACCTAACCACTGCCTAGGTCAACATGCATGTCGACATAGGAGGGGGAAGGTCGACAGGTAGGTTGATTCGCTCATATTGATGAACGAAGAAGTAAATTCTTCGTTTCGTTGCGATTTCTACACGTCATTTTGGTTAATTCCTCTCATCTGGTGCGTCTGTGCTCCCATCCGACGGCTCCAATCAAGCCTATGACTTGGTTGCACCAAATTCAATCTCCAAATCCAATGGTCTGAGATCCACAAGCATCACTATAAATAAGACCCTAGGCCTAGTTATTTTTCTCATTCTAGATTATCTCCATTTGGGTTCACCTTCTCACGTAGGACCCTAAAAGGAATAATTTTCCGAGGAGAAAATCATTTTAAATTAAAATATTTAATACCCTCAAGTGGATCTAGGAAGACCAAGGGAAGAGCTAAGGACCATAGGTGAGTGATTAGTAATTATTTTAGATTTTTAAGTAATTTAAAATAATAGGGTTTCCAATAGTTGTAGTTTTTCTACGATTTTGGAATAAACTTTTTACCAGTTTATTTTCAGGTTTAGATTTATTTTTCAGTCTATTTCCTTTTAGCTATTTTTTAGTTATTTGTAGTTAATTACTGTTAATTATAGCTTTTCCATTTATTTACAGTTATTTACATTATTTATAATTATTTACGTTTAATTACATCTTTTCTACGTTGGGATTTTCTCTTGTAATTGCCAGTTTCTTTATATTTTTCCTTTTTACGCGAATGGAATAGAATAGATTAAAATGCGAATATGGACTAAATAATAAGAACACTGAAATTTTAGAAAATAAGATGTAAAATGTGAAGACTATAATAAATTGCACTCGGACTGAATTTAAGCCTAATTATGATGTATAATTATGATTAAGAAGAGTAAAAAGAGAAGGCGGCTTATTTTTATACTTAGACCTTGCGTTAAGTTAATAAGAAATATTATAACATAGGTTATAATTAGAAACAGAACAGAAAATGGCTTATTTTGAGACTTAGAATAAATTAATAAGCAAATATAGCAAGGATAACAGTAGAGGCTTATTTAAACAATTTATGCTAAGTTAATAAGCAAAAGTAGGACCTGTACCAATAACATTCCTTATTTTCTATGGACACAGGTGTCTCACAATAGCCTGAAGTGAGATGGGGGCACGCTTATGCAGTTTGGGGTAGATAAAAGGTCAATAATTAAAAGTCCAAATCATGGGGATTTGGACAAGGGGTGCAACTAGATTTTGTTTGACAGGGACCAGTACCAACAGCATTCCCTATTTTCTATGACATAGGTGTCTCACTATAGCCTGAAGTGAGATGAGGGCACGCTTATGCTATCTAGGTTAAATAAAAGGTCAAAAGAGGGAGCAACAGATAGTGTGAACCCAACGGTGGTCGAGCATGCGGCCTCGGTGCAGGGGATATAATTCGCTATTGAGTTCCAAAGCGCTTAGTAGGTGCCTTTCGTAGGCACTAGTGTCTAGCTCACAGTAGACACATTAGTAGAAGGTCGATCAATGGGCAGAATTAGGACTTCAACCTAATTAAAGTAGGATTGGGAATTCAGCCTAATCAAAGCATTTATCTAAGACAAGTGCAAACAATCAAAGTTATCCAAGCATATTAATCTAGAAATAGTTAAACCGTACCTTATTCTAGCTTTACCTTTTCTTCTATTTTCCTACTTCTTTTGTTTATACTAGAACTATTGCAAAGTCTATTATCTTTACCTTGCTTAAGAATACTAGTAATTACTTCCACTCATCAGACTTTTAGTCTGACACACTCCTCTATTTTCCCCGTTTCTCCCTATAGGCTAGCAAAGGCAAGGAAGGTAGATTAAGGACTCTTGGAGACTTTGGCTGTGGAGATTTTCTCATGTATTCCTCTCCTTCATTTTCATTTTTTAGTTCACTTGATGTACTGGTACTTTTATTTGTGAGGGATAGTTTTTGTACTCTGATTTTTATGAGACTGAGAATATGGTTTTCATAAGACATGTATTGGTATTTTGAGACATCATGTGTATTTGGTTTTATACCTCTATTTTAAGAAGTTTGATTTTAATAAGTTATTGTTTTAATTGTTTACGCCGTTTTTATTTATTTTGTCTAGTGAATCTTAGTCTTAGTAAGTTTTAGCTGTACCTACAACGCCCCACATCTTTTATTGTGTCTTTTTGGGTATATTAACGGGTGTGGGGTGTTTCATTTGGTATCAGAGCCTAAGGTTATAGGATTCCTAAAAATTTGTTTTAAAAGTAAAGTATTTTCTAAAATAACTTGTTTTAAAAGTATTTTCCAAAATAACTTGTTTTAAAAGTATTTTTCAAGAGAAACTCGTAGGAATAGTTTTCAAGTATAAAAGAGTTTTTATAGAGATCCCCTCAAAGTCCAGTTCAACCTTCTTTCGATTCTTTCAAGCCTAAGTTTCCTTTTCTTGCATAGTATGGCTGACTGGTTCCATAGAGCTACGGTACTAGAGGTGCATGGGAAAGCGCCCAATACAACACTGGTAGGTGAAAATCCTTTAATCCACCTACACCAGCCGATTTTTCTAAGCTATGCAAGAACTTCGCTAGTATAGGAGGCAGAATGATTTCTGGCACAGAGGATTTCGAGGAGACACGAGCTAGGTTGGAGGATATGGAGTGAAGGTTTAGGCTATTAGATTTGAAGGACCGATAGAGAGTTCAGCCTGCATCTTCGCAATTGAAGGGAGAGCTTAAAGAAGTTCCTAGATTAGAAAGCTCTAAGGAGCCATGGTGGAAGGAGGATAAGGACAAGAGGAAAGGAGGAGGCCCTCATAAGCGAATCAAGAAAAGTGGGAAATGTAAACGCTATAGAATGGTTGGTCATTACGCAAAAGACTGTAAGAGAGAGAAGGTTAAGAAGTGTTACAGTTGTGGATAATCCAGTCATCTTAGTAAGTTTTGTCCTCAAAAGATGGGGCAGGGAGCGAGTGCACCTGCAGCGTAGATTTAGGCTTCGGATGCAACACCTTCCAGCAGTAGACCGGATCGAGGTAGGAAAATTTGGTTCCTATTTCTGATTTTCCTATTCGGACACTTTTTGATCCTAGAGCATCACACTCTTTCATCTCTAGTTCTTTGGTAACTTGTTTTCACTTAGACACCCCTTTAGTAGTAGACCCCATTGTTGTTTCAAACCCCATAGGACGATCGACACATTTATCTATGGTTTGTAGGGTTTGAAAATTTATATCCTAGGCGTAGAGTTTGACTGCGATGCCTATGTACCGGGATTCTCGGAGTATGGGATGATTTTGGGGATGGACTGGCTATCCACATATGGAGCAATATTAGACTGCGAGAGGAGAGTCGTTAGACTAGAGACATGCAGCGGTTGGACTCTCGAGGTTTCTTGCGACCCGCAAGGGCCGGTTATGTTGAGCTTCCTTTATTCCCTCGATTCATCATCAGTAGAGTTAGATTCGATTCCTTTCGTCAGAGATTTTCCAGGTGTCTTTGAGGAGTTTAGGGGACTACCCCTTAAGAGATAAATTGACTTCAGGATTTATTTGACTGATAATGCTAAGCCAGTAGCATTACCGGTGAGGCACATGGCACCTAGGGAGAGGAAGGAGTTGAGCAAGCAGATTTGTGAGCTTTTGGAGAAAGTTTTCATAAGAAGGAACATATCGAAGTGGGGAGCGCTAGTCGTCTTCGCTACTAAGGTGGATGGTTCCCTTCGACTTTGCGTAGATTATTGAGAATTAAATAAGCTCATGAAGAAGAACCGTTATCCACTTCCTAGGATAGATGATCTTTTCGACTAGTTAGTTGGCTCTTTAGTATTCTCTCAGCTTGATTTAGCCACTAGATTTCATCTGCTTAGAGTCGATGACGATAGAATCGATAAATAGCATTTAGGACACCAAGTGGATTCTTTGAGTGGTTGGTTATGCCTTTTGGGCTAACCGATACCTCAGCCTATTTTGTAGATTTGATGAGCCATGTTTTTAGAGATGTCCTAAATAAGTTCGTGGTGGTATTCGTGGACGACATTTTGGTGTTTTCCAAGAGTATGGAAGAGCATGTTATTCATCTAGAGGAGGTTCTTCATACACTTCGCGTTTATCAGTTGAAGGAAAAAAATTTGAAGTAACAATCTTGGCATAAGGAAGTACGTTTTTTGGAGCATGGAGAAGGTCTACACATGGAAGGAATTGGAGAAACGGTTTTGTACATTTAGGCTCGAATTGTGGAAATCCAAAGAGAGGTAGGTAAAGATTAGAGATGTACAATAAATTCAATTGATAAGAAAGGAAGAAAGCCCATGTGTAGATAATTTCAAAAATTATAATTGTTTTAGATAAGTGGATTTAACGGTAGTACCTTAGAATAGATATAAGCATACAAGAGGAATAGGAACAAAAGACTTTAGTAGGGAAATGAGATTTTCAAGGTTTAGGAATGGTACTCCTAGAGTAGTGAGAAGAACATCCACCTTATGATTAGCTCAATAAAATATATTTGTTAAAATTGAAAATTTTCATCATTAATATTTTCTTTTAGGAAATAAATATTGGGTTTTTGAAAAATGGTATGAAATTTAAATTGGTTTTTATATGGTGTAAATTTTGTTAAAAATGAAATTCTTCTAGATTTATATAGCGTATATAGCTTTCTAGTTTCTTTGTAAGTAAGCAAAGATTTTAACTATAAAAACATAGGGTGTATTAAGTATCAAAAACATAAGTTACAACATTTATTGATGTAATAGATGTTTTTGTGGAAAATAAAGGGAGCATAGACTATAACACTATTGTTATAGTAAGTGACTCCCAAGAGAAATATTTTTACACAGTATATGAGATTTATTAGTATTTATTTAAATCCATACACTAGTATTTTTGGGTTGTAGTAACGGTGTTTTATGCAACATCTGTTTTGACCCAAATAAAAATGTGTTTTGAAGGTAATTTCTAAGTATAGAAATAAAATGGTTTTTAAAGCACACTTATTATTTTAATAAGTATAAGAAAATGTTTTCTAGTTATGGATATATTAAAACGGTTTTGAAGATGAGTTTTTCTGAAAAAATGGGTAAGTTAGATATTAGAAAATATTTATCATGGGGGAATATAAACATACTTTAATATATTGGAATGAAAAGAATAATGGTATAATTCTCTATGGAACCAATAAAAATGTTTTTTGTAAGTTATAAGGAATATGTGAAAGAGATATACAAGGTATAGGAAGCACCATATTTTGTATAGCCTATTTCAAAAAATATAAAATAAGTTTCTTGTAATTTCACATAAACATGAAATCCCCTTTTAAAAGGTTCATAGAAGATTTTAGAGTTAATAATTTCTCATTAGAGAAAGTAGTTGCAATACATTAAGGTATGAGACCGTGAGCTATAATAAGAAGATGTTTTGAAAACACATAAGGACATTTTAAAGATATTTTAAAAGAAAAGGGTTTGGTGAAAAAGTAAATAAGTTTTTGCAAATGAAAAACTTAATAAAAGTAAAATTTGAAAATCCAAATTTTTATAGAAAACTATAAAGGTCTTTCAAAGAAAAAGAGGAGTTAGTTTTAGACTTAGAATTTGGAAGTTTTCCCCTCTAGGTTTGGGAAATAATGTAAATTCAAAAAGCTGCAAGGGTGCAAGTCCAGAAAAATAAATTATTGAGTAACAAAGTATTTTTGAATTTAATAGAAAATTGTTAATAACACTTTTAAAGACAAATTTTTTTTGGATTTGATGTTTTAAAAATTTAGAAGCTTTAGTTTTTGAAATAAGATGATAAATACCAAACCAAACTCTTAATGTGGAGTAGATAGGAATCATTTCCTAAGGAGTGACGGAAAAAGTGTAAGGCTATATAGGAAATAGCGGTAATTACTTTTAAAAGTAATGATAGAAGTTTCCGTGGAGTATATAAGACATTAGTGAGAACCTAGGATTGTCGCTTCATGTGTGTAGACTATAGAAGAAAAATAAAGTGGTATTAGTAAGATGTAAGACACATGTGGTTGAGGATGTGTATTCTTGATTTTAAGAAATTTGGAAAGAGCATCTTTCTTTAGTGGAATTTACGTATAGTAACAGTCTTCAAGTTAGCATTGGAATGGTACCGTTCGAAGTTCTTTATGAAAGACAGCGCAAGTCACCTTCGTGTTGGATAGAGTCTACAAAGAGATTGCCTTGGTTCCTGTTAGCACCAAAATTGGTCACTAACCTCGTAGAGAAAGATTATGTAGAGATATAAGTGATGAAGGTAAATTAAACAGAGAAGACAATGCTAATTTAAATGCAGAAAGTAAGAACACCAGATTTATAGTGGTTCAGCGTAATTGCCTGCGTCCACTTTGAGATTAAACTTTATTGATCTTCCTAATGATTGATTACAATTCGTAGATCAAATGTTTGAATGAAGTTGCTAAGTAAAGAAGATGGATCTGAAAAATGGCAGAGTCTCCCTAGTGTTCTCCCCAAAAAAGGTCCTTTTCACTGTGTCTCTGCCCCTCTATTTATAGACAAAGATGGGTTGGACTTCCCAGGTGGGCTCGGCAGCCGAACACTCTGGCCCAAATACAGTGGTCGCCGTATACCGAACAAAATAGGCCAAACGCTAATGATGCCGAACCACCTTCTCTATGTCGAACGGTATGTTTGATGCGTGGGAAGAGTGGAATGAATGTCAGTCGAAGCCGAACGTGCCTTTGGCCGAACGAAGCGCCTGGTCGAACGTTGTCTATGGCCGAACATTGGTGATGTCCGAACGATAGCTTTAACCAAACAATGCTTCTGACCGAACGTTGTCTATGGCCGAACGATAGCTCTGGCCGAACGTTTGCCTTTAACCGAACGGTGTCTCTGGCCGAACGATGGTTCTGGCCGAGCGATAACTTTTGACAAACAATACAACCATGCCGAGCAGTTGTATACGCCGAACGCCTTCTGATGCCGAACGCTCCTGGATGCCGAGTGCTCCTGGATGCCGAGTGCTCCTGGATGCCGAGTGCTCCTAGATGTCGAGTACTACTAGACGCCGATTACTACTAGATGCCGAGTGCTCCTAGATGCCGAGTACTCCTGGATGCCGAGTGCTCCTAGATGCCGAGTACTCCTAGATGCCGAGTACTAGTTGCCTGGTCAAATCTCTAGGAAACACTTGCCCCCCAAAGTGTATCACGTGACCGAACGTGGTACGCTTTGAGTCATGTAACCTTTTTGTCTCGTTTTAAATCCTTGACTAACCTCGAACGGAGATGCCTTTTTGAGAATTACAGTGGTTTAGGTGTGTGCCGAGCGTGTTCTAAATGCCGAACAAGACATTCGTGACCGAACGATGCTTTCTAGCCGAACGATCCTTCAGTGCCGGACATCGTTATACGCCGATGCCGAACGATATGACTTTGACCGGTTCCACCGGATGTAGCCTTTTCGACTTCTTCTGTTTTCCCTATAAAAGCCAGCACCTCTATCCTTCTTTCCCTTTTCACACTTCTAACACCTCTGCCTTGCACCTGCCGAAGCTACCAGCCAACATACAACTCGCCGATTCTTCCCAAGTCTTCACCTTACCAACTAGGTACCGATCCTTTCGCCTAAATACAGCCTTTACGCTCGAACTCCTTAATTGATGGGATAAATCGAGCTTTGACCAAAGTGTCGAGTCACGCGGCGAGGGTGGTAGGAAGAGTAAATAGAGATGGGTTTTCTAGGAAAAGTGTTGGTAGACACACTGTGGTTCGGCATAAGTATTTTATGCCGGACCAGATTGGTGGAAGGAGAAACATGGAGGAAGTAGGAGATGATTAGGGGCATCGAGCGTATGGTCTGGTACGACTTGCCGAACGATTTGCCCTCGTGGTTCGGTGTGGATGGAGGAAGAGACGAGGCCAATGTTAAGGACAGCGTGCCGATGGTCATCTTAACCGAACAGTCACAAACGCCGTACCATACTTAGGCTAAAACATGCCGAACAAAACGAGGCCAAACACGACTCACATGCCGAACAACAACTTAGCCGAACCAAAATTTAGCCGAACACAGACTTAGCCGAACAATGACTTAGCCGAACAAAGACTTAGCCGAACAATGACTTAGCCGAACAAAGACTTAGCCGAACAATGACTTAGCCGAACAATGACTTAGCCGAACAAAGACTTAGCCGAACAATGACTTAGCCGAATAGTCACAAATGCTGAACACTTATTAACTATATCTACTCGTATAGCAAAACAAGAAACAGGGCCCAAGCATTCTAGCATATGTGAAGCCGACCCGGATCACTAACTTCTTAGCTTCAGTAAACGTAAATCTGAACTTAGATTATCATACGTTTTCTGGATCTGGAATTGCAATCACCAAAAGGCAGGCTTCTGGGGACGGTCAGTGATGACGGTCTTCGAAGGCGATGACTTAACGCTCAATTTTATATCAACAACTTTGCGACCTTCAAACTTTCAACGCTTTTACATGATTGCTTGCACTAGTTCACACACCACAAGGGGGGAATATTCGTGTTGTTAATTCTAACGTTCAATGTTTTTCAAGTATAGTTTTCGCAGGCACTTAGACAGATTCATTATTTATTGGGGATATCTAAAAAGTCTAGCTCCGCCACTATATCTGATAGGCCTGGGCCGTCATCAAGGCAAGAAGCCGCTGATACTTCAAATCCATCGACTTCCCCTGCCCATAACTTAGCTCCTGATGCCCTGGAGGCAACAATTCTCTTAGATAATCTGATCGACTCACAAGCTTCGAAGATCAATGAAGCCGCACTTCGACGAATATGTTCCATCCATGGGATTCCTTTCGCTGATGTGTTAGTCCCTTCGCGACACGATCGTCCTCACCTGCCCCCAGTCGGATATACCACCTGCAACAAGTTCATGTGTTGGATGGGCAGCGTGCCTCCGTTTAATTTATTCCTTCGGGATGTGTTGCAATACATAGACATTGCCCCGTCGCAGCTGCACCCGAACGGTCATGCATTTCTATATGGAACCTACCTACTCTTCATGGCCGTCTTCTCTAGACCTCCAACCTCTGGCGACATCAGATACATCTACATGATCAAGAAACGGAAAGACAACCCTTCCTTCATGTTCCTCGAGCCGTACCACAAATGCCAAATCTTGATAGGGGCATGTAGTAAATTCGCCCTGTACAAACATGAATGGTTCTACGTGCGTTGCCCTCCTGGTTTTGCGAGGAGATGGGTTGAAGGCAGTAAGTCTCTTCGCTGAGTCATCATTCGCGTTTAATTGGAGTTATGCTTTTTCTAACTCCTCGTTTCATCTTTTCAGGTATCAACCCGCGTCTGGAGTGCTGAGGATATTCTGAGGCCATTGAGGCCATTAGAGCTCTTCCTTCCAAGGAACGAGACATCCGAACCATCATTTCAAATGAATCATTGTCGAGGTTCGGCTTGCTAGCCCATGGTCGTCGGATTAGCCTCCCGGAGGGCGTCTCCATTCCCAAGCCAACATCCGGTAAAGGGAAAAAACAAGTCGGATCGTCATCACGCCACACTCTCGACGCGCACGAAGAAGGTGAGCACAAAGAGGATGAAGCTCCTGAGACTCAAGGCGAGAATGTGGGTCCCGCTTGAAATCCGGCGGTCGAAGTTCATGACATTGAAACGTCATCCTCCCCTTCGAAGGGAAAGAAGAGGTTAAAATACAAGATTTGGAAGGAGAAAGTTGGCGGAACTTCAAAAGTTACGCCTATCCCGCCAGAGAAAGAGGCTTCCTCACAGCACCTGGAAAGTTCTCTAAGGGGTTTGTCAAATCTCTCCATCCCCGACGATATACTTAATTACGGGTTTGACGATCCTGAAGCCCTCAAGTTTTCTTCGCCCGCTAGAGGCAATGCGGGAGTTCAACTCCCAGTCCAGGGAGACAATACTCCGATTAGTAAAGACAAAAGAACTGGTCCGTCGGGGGGAACACTAGGACACACACACAATCGCATTCCATCATACACTTCAAGTTTTTTCTTATTTCCCGGATTTTTCTTAACTCGTTGTTACCTCTATTCTTTGTAGGTGACATGGGGCGCTCTCACGGACTCGATCGCCTTCATGGTTCTTCCATATTTCATCATCCCGGATGGGATTCAGGTTCAGGCAGATGTAGGGACAGAGATGATTATGAAGATATAGACAACCGTCCCCGTGATTCGTCTTATCGTAAGAAGGCATATTCCCAATCTTCACAGTCCCGTGATCTTCTTCCTCCAACTGAGCCGGATAGAGAGAAGTCTTCACAGAAGGGGTACCAACCCGATGCTCTTCGAGAACAACACTCCGGTTCGTCGAGTACAAGGCAAATTCGGGAGCAATGAAAAAGAGCAGAACTTCCAAAGCCTCCTCCCCCTACTCCCGCGGTTGACCCAACTGTAGCGGAGAAGATGGTCGATCTTAAGGCCAAATTTCCAAAAATTTGCTTCGATGGTCTGAAGTTCCTCCCAGCTATTCGTCATATCCCTGGGCACGTGAAGCAGAGTGCCATTGGCACGTGAAGAAAAGTGCCATTGCCTGTAATAACGACGTCTATGTTCAACATGACGCGTTTGTACACTTGGTTGAAAAGATCTCGGAGGTGTCCGTTGAGCGTCAATATGAGATTGATCGTCTGAAATTGGAGTCCGGTTGTGATAAGAACATCATCAAGCATCAGGACGAAGAGCTTGCTTCGTATAAGTCGAAGCTGGAAGCCGCTGAGCAAAGCGCAAAAGATACTACTGAGGCAGTTACTCGTTTAGAGATGGCTCACAAGAAGGAACTTGATGAAGTAGTCCAGCGTAGCGGTGCCCTTGCCCTAGAAAAAGATTCCATCCAAAAAGAAAGGGACACGCTCGTCATACAAGTCAAAGAGCTGAAAGAATTACTCTCCAAGGAGAAAGAGGATAAAGTAGCCGCTCAAGAAGAATCACAACGATATTGTGACGAAATCGTTGCTACTCGGCTCCTGAAAACGAAGCTCGATGACGAACTTGCTGGGGTTGAAAAAATGAAGGACGAAGCCCGTGAGGAGGGCAAAAGAAAAGCTGCGGAGGAGATTGACTCTCGCCTCGAGGCGGCCGCAGAAGCCGGCAGGGAAGAGGTCAAGTGCATGTTTGACCCGTTGATTGCTGAGTATGGAGCCCGTGTCCTTATGCACCGTGACTTGACATTCTTGGGCGATGGCTATCTCGAATCCCTAGCTGAGGCCTGGGAAACTTTAGTGAAGATTAGGAAAATCGAGTCGGGCTCTGAAGAGGTCGATGAGGATGCCTTGGTGAAGGAGTTTCTTAGGGGGAATGAGCCAGCGGATTTATCCGCAGCTTTGGCGCTTTATAGCAAAGGCTCTCCCCTTCCAAAAGAGAAAAGTGATGAAGCTGGCCCGTCTGGGGCTGAGACTACGACTCCTCATATTGCTGCTCCTCCCGCTGCTCAGCCGGCCGGTCGGCCGACACTTGACCCGTTCGAGCAGCATGTCGGCTATGATCCTGAAGATCCCGGGCTTGGCGTTCACATGCTATCTCCTATTCTGGAGGGTGAAACCCCACGTGCAACCGATAGCCAAGCAGAACCCGGTAGGAAACTCTTCTTTTCTAGAAGTCGAAAGATCTTGTTATTTTCCAGCATTGGTTATTCGTTCTAATGTTCATTCTTTATGTTTTCATGCAGGCTGCTCTGATCCCGAGCCAACTCCGAGGAGCGATGACGCCAAGGAGGAGGCAGAGAAAACAAGCGATGTTGCTCACGCGGGAGTAACTCCTGGCCCTGACGCTCAAGTGATCGGGGCGCTAGATGATGATAAGCTTGACACTTCATCTCCTGCCGAAGGGAGTGATGAAATCGAAATCACTGGCGCCTCTGAGCATACCTCAAAGATGAGCATGAAGGAATGCCTCGCCTAAGAGGAGAAGAAAAAGGTCGAGGTCAAAGTTGAACCTGAAATACTGGAACTTACCGACCCGCGGAACATACCTCTGAAAATCATTCTCCTGGGCAGGTCTAAACCACTGGATGTTCCGTCTCCTACTCCTGACTCCGCTTCTTTAGTGAGCAAGAAATCCAAGAAAAAGCGTGAGGGAGAGGAGTCGTCGGAAAAAACAAAAGAAGACAAGAAGAAGAAACCGAAGAAATAATCGCTACACTCGTTCAACGAGTTCCTTGCTTAAGTCTTGTAATTACTTTTATCTTTTGTCTCTGTAGTTTGTATAGATAGGTTCTTGACTCCAAGTTTTGGAGGAATAACTGTGTAACCTCATTTTGAACTATTGAACGAAGTTTTAGTTTCTTTTTCGCTTGAATAATTCTCTTACTTTTCTTTGGTTTGCTGACTAACCGTGGTCATAACTCAAGTTCTTATGAGTTGCATTATTTCCCAGTCCATTCTCGTGTTGTTCGAACATTTCCAGATGTGGCATACTTCTTGTCCCACATTTCTTGAGTACTTGCACTTTTTTCTAAATCCATGCTCCAGGGATTTAGAGTAAGTTGATCCGCGTTCAAGGGATTCGGAGGTTCGCATCGTTTATACTCTAGCCCTCGCTCCGGGGACTTAGAGTACTCCGGTCCGCGCTTTGGGGACTCGGAGGTTGAAGTCGTTTATATCCTAATCCACGCTTTGGGGACTTAGAGTACTCCGATCCGCGCTCTGGGGATTCGGAGATTTGAAATTGCTTATACCCTAGTCCACGCTCTGGGGACTTAGAGTACTCCGATCCGCGCTCTAAGGATTCGGAGATTTGAAATCGTTTATACTCTAGTCCGCGCTCCGGGGACTTAGAGTACTCCGGTCCGCGCTTTGGGGATTCGGAGATTTGAAATCGTTTATACTCTAGTCCGCACACTGGGGACTTAAAGTACTCCGATACGCGCTTTGGGGATTCGGAGATTTGAAATCGTTTATACTCTAGTCCGCGCTCTGGGGACTTAGAGTAATCCGATCCGCGCTCTGGGGATTCGGAGTATTGAAATCGTTTATACTATAGTCCGCGCTCTGGGGACTTAGAGTGCTCCGATCCGCGCTCTGGCGATTCAGAGATTTGAAATCGTTTATACTCTAGTCCACGCTCTGGGGACTTAGAGTACTCTGATCCGTGCTCTGGGGATTCGAAGATTTGAAATCGTTTATACTCTAGTCCGCGCTCTGGGGACTTAGAGTACTCCGGTCCGCGCTCTGGGGACTCGGAGGTTGAAACCATTTATACGAGTTCGTACATCGTACTGGATAATGTAGTTCTAGTAATTCGTCACCCGATTATGAGATATAGAAACATTATTAGTTCGTGGAAGATATGACTTCAAGCCTTTATTAATGAAAAACAACTAAACTGCTTGATTACATAGTTAAAAAGAAACTAAGTTACGACTGAATGAAAACATACATGAAATAACGGTGCCTAAAACTAGAAAGAAAACATGCTAGATGTAATAATGTCGCAAATGTTCGATGTTCCATGCTCGGGGGAGTGTCGTGCCATCAATGGTCGCTAGCTTGAATGTTCCCTCTCCAAGCTTCCGTTCAACGATGTACGGACCTTCCCAGCTGGGATTCATACGTGATGGTACCGGGAAAACTCGTTTCAGAACGAGATCACCCACATCAAAAATCCTTGGGCGGACTCTGCCGTCGTAGTAACGCTTGACTCGGTGTCTATGCGTTGCTGCCCTTAATTCGGCCTCTTCATGCTTCTCATCGATGCAGTCCAGTGATTCCAACAAGAGGTCCTGATTCGTCTTGGGATCATAGTATGTCACTCAGTGTGATGGAACTTCAAGTTCCACGGGTATAACTGCTTCCGAGCCGTATGCCAAGGCGAATGGAGTGTGGCCGGTCGTGGACTTGTGGGTAGTTCTATAAGCCCATAATGTTGTCGGGAGTTCATCTACCCACTTTCCTCCTACCTTCTCCAGACGCTTCTTCAGTATGGACTTGATTATTTTGTTAATGGCCTCGACTTGTCCGTTAGCTTTTGGGTGTGCAACGGCGGTGAATTTCTTCTCGATGCCATACTTTAAACAAAACTCTTTGAACTCTCCGCTTTCAAATTGGGTCCCGTTGTCCGTAATGATGCTGCAAGGAAGGCCAAAGCGGCATATAATGCTTCGTACAATGAAGTTAATGACCTTCTTAGAGGTGATTGTGGCCAAAGGTTCTACCTCAGCCCATTTTGTGAAATAGTCGACTACAACTATCGCGAATTTCGCACCACCTTTGGATATAGGCAAAGAGCCGATTATGTCGATTCCCCAGATTGCAAATGGCCAGGGACTAACCATTTGTGTGAGTTCCGTTGATGGAGTCCTCGGGATTTTCGCATATCTTTGACACTTGTCACATTTCCTTGCGTAGTCTGCAGCATCCCGATTTACGGTCGGCCAGTAATATCCATAGCGGAGGATCTTTTTTGCTAGCGTTTGCCCCCCAGTATGGTCGCAACATTCCCCTTCGTGAACCTCTCTTAAGACCCGCTTTGTCTCGTCATGAGCGATGCATCGTAATAATGGGACTGAGAACCCTTTTCGATACATTAATCCATCCTACATCATGTATCGTGCGGCCTTTCGAAGGACCTGCCGTCTTTCGCTCCTTTTTTCTGGTAAAGTCCCGGTAGTCAGGTACAGTTTGAATGGGGTTATCCACGATTACTTCTCGATTTCCGTTTCCAATACACAATCAACTTTCATCTCGTCTATGCTTGGGGCGTGCAAGGCCTCAACGGGATACAATCCCATTTGTTGTGCATCGCCTGTGCTCGCAAACTTAGCCAACAAGTCGGCTTCATTATTCTGTTCGCGCGAGACATGCAAAATGTCATAACGCTCAAGATTTGATAGTAGTTCTTGGACCTGAACAAGGTACGGAGCAAGCTTTTGTCCCCTTGCTTGGTAATCTCCTCGCACTTGTTAAACCACCAACTGTGAGTCACAAAAGATTTCAACTGATTTGATCCCGAGTTCTCCGATGAGCTTCAAGCCAGCAATCAGTGCTTCATATTCTGCTTCGTTATTTGTAGCTGGGAAATCAAGCTTCAAAGCATAACAGATTGATCAATTTTCTGGAGTTATAAGAACTATGCCCGCGCCGGAGCAACGGTCGTTTGATGCCCCATCAGTGTATAATTTCCATCGAACGGGGAGAATGACGTCGTGATTATCTGGTTTTATGGGTATGGTAAACTCAGCGATGAAATCTGCTAATGCTTGCCCTTGTATGGCTCTCCTTGGCAAGTAGGCGATATCGAACTAGCTCAACTCGATGTTCCATTTTAGCAATCTTCCAGAAGTTTCTGGTCGTTGGAGTACCTACCGCAGGGGTTGATCGATATAAACACTGATTGAGTGTGCTTGAAAATATGGGCGTAGCTTACATGATGCAATCACCAAGCAATAGGCCAATTTCTCGATTTTAGGGTAATTTCTTTCTGTCCCCATTAAACGCTTGCTAACATAATACACCGGCTTCTGGATTCGGTCCTCCTCGCGAACTAAAGCCGCACTTATCGCATGCGGGGATACAGCCAAGTATACGTACAGCATCTCATGGTTTACTGGTTTTGGCAGCACTGGTGGACTCTCCAGATGCCTCACCAGATCCCGGAATGCTTCCTCACAACTAGACGTCCATTCGAAATTCCTCTTCCCTTTCTTTATTATATCAAAGAAAGGGATGTACTTGTCAGTTGCCCTGGATATGAATCGACTTAGCGCAGCTACTTTTCCATTCAGGCTTTGTACATGCTTTATAGTCCCGAGCACTTGCACGTCTCGAATAGCTTGTGTCTTTTATGGGTTAGCTTCAATTCCCCTAGCATTGACGATGAATCCCAAAAACTTCCCCGACGCAACGTCGAAGGAACACTTCAGAGGGTTGATCTTCATTCCGTAATACCTGAGTTACTGAGTATGTCGAACATTGCAGCCAAGTCTCGAATGTGGTCGTTTGACTGTCGTGACTTCACGAGCATGTCATCCACATAGACTTCCATCGTCCTACCAAGCTGGTCCTTGAACATTCGATTCACCAAACGCTGATAAGTCGCTCCTGCGTTCTTCAGTCCGAAGGGCATTACTACATAGCAATATAGCCTGACATCTGTAACAAAGTTGGTGTGTTCTTGGTCCGGAATATGCATCGGGATTTGGTTGTATCCCGAGTATGCATCCATGAATGATAACAGCTCATGTCCTGCGGTGGAGTCGACCAACTGATCGATCCTAAATAACGGGAAACTGTCCTTGGGGCATGCTTTGTTCAAGTCGGAATAATCTACGCAAGTTCTCCATTTCCCATTCGCCTTTTTTACCAGCACGGGGTTGGATACCCATTCAGGGTAGAGGGCATCATGGACGAACCTATTGGCTTTGAGTTTTTCCACCTCCTCTCTGAGAGCAGCGGACCTCTCTAGGTCCATTCCTCTCCTCTTTTGTTTAACCAGGACGTATTTCGGGTCTATGTTCAACATATGACTTGTGATGGCGGGAGAAATCCCACACATATCAGAATGCGTCCAGGCGAAAACATCAAGATTCGCCCGGAGGAAGTCACTAAGGTCTTCAGTCATTGCGGGGCCAAGCTGTGATCCGATCTTCAGTATTCGCGAAGGGTCATCTCGGCTGACTGAAATGTCAACCGTTAATTCAGCCGGCGCTGCCTTTTCTTCCCTGGGTTTCTCATCGTCGTCTCTCAGATCTATGTCTCTGAAGATCCGAGAATTATGCCTGAGCCAGGGCTCGGGCAATACTTGTCAATTATCCGTATTAAGGATGCGGACGGGATTGTCCGCAACCTTTCCTTTCTCCCTCCGATGGGCCTCTCGGAGCTCAGCCACATAACAGGAACGACCAGCTGCTTGGTCGCCATGAACAATACCTACTCCTTTGTCAGTTGGGAACTTCAAAGTTAAGCACCACGGGGCTAATGCTGCCTTAAACTCAGCCAGGGCCGGTCGGCCCAAGAAAACATTATAAGGAGAATCCACATCCAAAACTACGAAGGGTAGGATTCACACCCTCCGATGCTCGCCTTGTCCCAGTTCAACTGGTAACTCAATATACCCCACTACATCGGTCGCTGCGCCATTAAAGCCGTGTATACGAGCTTTGGATGGTTTCAAGTCCTTTGTTTCCATTTTCATTTGGTTATAAGCCTTCTTGAAGATGATGTTGACAGAACTTCCACAATCAATCAGAATTCTTTTCACATAGGTCGGTCCGATCGTCGTAGATATGATCGTCGGGTCGATGGTTGGAGCCTCTACTTGGTCAGCATCTCTGTTTCTGAACACTATATCGCCTGTCATTACGCGCTGCTGCTTAGCAGGGGTCCCATCCTCCACGTTCGAACAGCACTCAAAATCTGCATGCTTCAGGGAACTTGCATACCGCTCCATCTCTTGCCAATTCTTATCCGCGGGGTGAGGTCCGCCGATGATTGTATTTATGACTAGTCTACCCATAGTTCGGGCAGGCTCCTCGGGATGACGCGGAGCTGGTGCACGACCTGGGTTGGATGTTCCCTGTCCTCCTTCCTGTGGATCCTTCACAATTTCTTGCAACTTCTTTTGCCTGATCAACTTCTCGATAGCATCGTGCAGGTGTCTGCACTCTTCCGTATTGTGCCCATAAGTCTCATGGAAGCGGCAATATTTCCCGGTCCGCTTCTGTTCCTCGGTTGATTCTTTTGGACATGGCTTTCTGTACTGAAAAGTATTGCAGGTTGATAGGTAAATGTTCTCAAGAGATGCATTTAGTGGGGTATACTCGTTGTAGCTTGGAACTCTCGATTTCCACTTCCCCACTTCTCTCTTCTTCCCTTGATTTCTTCCTCCGGACTCCTTAGGCTGCCCAGGCTTGTTCTGGACATTGACTTGGACCTTTCCCGAGTTGTCTCCGGACTGCTTCACAGCAACGTTGCTTTTCATGGACTCTTGGACAGGTCCTGGTGCCTTATCTCGTCTTACCCACCTAGCTTCCTCTCTTCTTATGAACTGGTGTGCCTTTGAGTAGAAACGCTCTAGCGTAGTCGGAGGTTTTCCTGCCAACCAGTCTCCAAACTCAGAATCCGGATCCACACCTCTCATCACAGCCATTAGGATTGCATGATCATTGGGATTACTGACTTCCGTTGCCGCAACATGGAATCTTTGTAAATATTCCTTCAATGACTCCCCAGGACTTTGGATTACACTTGACAGAGACATTACGTCCTTTGGACGAGTAGTGTGTATCCTGAACTGCTCAATAAACTTCTTTGCCAACTCCTTGAAATTGGATACGGACCGCGGAGGAAGTCGGGTGAACCACATAGTAGCGATCCCAGATAGAGTAATTGGAAAGCATCTACACTTGGTGGCATCATTTGCTCTAGCTGAATCCATCATCCACTCGTACCTCATGACATGCTGTCTGGGTCAGTCTTTCCCTCATACGCAGGGATAGTAGGCAACTAAACTTCTTGGGGTACGCCGCCTGCAGCACAACATCTGTGAATGGAGTATGACTTCTTGATACTCCCCAATCATCATTTGATAAGCCCTGATTTTCTTTCATCAATTTCCTGACCATGGCTGTCAGATCTGGTGTCTGTATGGAAGGTGGAAGGTTAGAGTCCATTCTACGCGACTGTCCATGCTGATGCCTCCTCTCCTGGCGATCTGCCAAACATGCGTTTTGAGGTTCGACATCGTTAGCGTTTTGATGATCTGGGCCTCCAGCCTCCATCCGCACTCCGGTTCCGAAGTTTCCAGCTCCTGCTTGGTCACGGTCTCCAGCTGTTTGAACATCAGCATCTGCACGCGTAGCTTCAGTCTTACGGCGTCTGCGCATGGGAGGTTCATCAGAGGAAGTTGAGCTGTCAGATGAGGAATAAGGAGCGGGATTGCCCCCCAGCATTCTGTTGCTGCTGTTGAGTGAGTTGTTCCATCAGGTTGGCGTTAGCTTGCATCTGCTCTCCTAGTTGTCTCCTTCTTTCCCTGAGTTCTCTCATCAAGTCGTTGAACTCTATTCTGGTGACAACTGGAGTCTAGTCCTGGGTGGCAATTCCTACACCCGGAATTGCTGGCTGATTGCTAGGTCCTGCTTGTTGCACGCTAGCAGTCTCGTGGGCATCCGCATTATGAGAAGCTGACCTGGTACGTGGTCTTGCCATTGTAGAGTTATTGGTATGAACTCTGAGTAGAATCAACGGATATCCTATCAATGAGTCGGATCTTCTTTGGGGGATTTGTTCAATCCAGTAACTTCAAAGCAGATCCTTGAGGTCTGAGAATTCAATTTTCAATGAAAGCACCAAAGTGTTAGCAGCAAAATTGGTCACTAACCTCGTAGAGAAAGATTATGTAGAGATATAAGTGATGAAGGTAAATTAAACAGAGAAGACAATGCTAATTTAAATGCAGAAAGTAAGAACACCAGATTTATAGTGGTTCAGCGTAATTGCCTACGTCCACTTTGAGATTAAACTTTATTGATCTTCCTAATGATTGATTACAATTCGTAGATCAAATGTTTGAATGAAGTTGCTAAGTAAAGAAGATGGATCTGAAAAATGGCAGAGTCTCCCCAGTGTTCTCCCCAAAAAAGGCCATTTTCACTGTGCCTCTGCCCCTCTATTTATAGACAAAGATGGGTTGGACTTCCCAGGTGGGCTCGGCAGCCGAACACTCTGGCCCGAATATAGTGGTCGCCGTATGCCGAACAAAATAGGCCGAACGCTAATGATGCCGAACCACCTTCTCTATGCCGAACAGTATGTTTGATGCGTGGGAAGAGTGGAATGAATGTCAGTCGAAGCCGAACGAAGCGCCTGGTCGAACGTTGTCTATGGCCGAACGTTGGTGCTGGCCGAACGATAGCTTTAACCAAACAATGCTTCTGACCGAACGTTGTCTATGGCCGAACGATGGCTCTGGCCGAACGTTTGCCTTTAACCGAACGGTGTCTCTGGCCGAACGATGGTTCTAGCTGAACGATAACTTTTGACGAACAATACAACCATGCCGAGCAGTTGTATACGCCGAACGCCTTCTGATGCCGAACGCTCCTGGATGCCGAGTGCTCCTGGATGCCGAGTGCTCCTAGATGCCGAGTACTACTAGATGTCGAGTACTACTAGATGCCGAGTGCTCCTAGATGCCAAGTACTCCTGGATGCCGAGTGCTCCTAGATGCTGAGTACTCCTAGATGCCGAGTACTAGTTGCCTGGTCAAATCTCCAGGAAACAGTTCTGAGATTGTTAAAGAGACATCGGAGAAGACTAATTTGATTAGGAGAAAATTCGCATCTCATATCCACATCTTATTGATAATAATTTTTAGAATTTCCTATTTCCGTCTTTAGTTTTGAATAGGTTCTTTCCTTTATTATCCCTTGGGAGGGTAGAACTTAGGATTTAACCTATGGATTGTAGGATTTAATGTAAACATGTCATTAGAACATGTTATGTATGATGGATGCTAGTGTTTGCTAGTGGATGATAATGGATGCATATACTTACACTAGGCACTATTATCCTTTAGAGATCGGCCTAACTGGACACTAGAGCATATGCATATGGATGTGTGCGCATTTGCATTTTTATTTTATCTTTCATGATTGCTATAAATGGATGATTATCACACGACTGTTGCATTTGGATGATGGTTGTAGCATGCATGTAGAACTATCAGATATCATTAGGGAATTTTGCATTCATTTGGATACCTGGTACGGACATGATTGCATAAAAGGAGGTCAACTGAATCAGTGAGCCGCCTAATCTTTTGCATTAGTTAGGGACATCGACATTACACTAATTGCATAAGTTTTATAAATCGGATTAGAAAAACTTAAGGACAATGGATGAATGGATGAATGGATGATGGTTGAGTAGTTGGTTGTAGAACTTGAATGAAAACATTTATTTCATTCTTCTATCCTTAGAGATTTCGGGGATGAAATCCCTTAAGGAGGGGAGAATGTAACAACCCAAAGTTTAAGCTATAATAATTAATCAACGAATTAATTAAATGATAAAATAACTTTGTGAAATTATCAGAATTGAGCCACGGGAGTTGCACCATTATGTCTGTGGTAATTTTCTGGTCAATTTTCATATATAGAACGTCAGAATTCAAGCTAGAATGAAGAAGATACGAATTAAACAAGAAATCACAAGAGAAAGGAAAAAAATAAAAAATAAATAAAAATAAAACAAGGGCTAGGTCGACCGCCAGGTTGACCTAACCACTGCCTAGGTTGACATGCATGTCGACCTAGGAGGGGGAAGGTCGACAGGTTGGTCGCCCCACCCCTATTGATGAACGAAGAATTAAATTCTTCATTTCGTTGCGATTTCTACACGTCATTTTGGATAATTCCTCTCATCTGGTGCATCCGTGCTCCCATCCGACGGCTCCTAGCAAGCCTATGACGTGGTTGCACCAAATTCAATTTCCAAATCCAACGGTCTGAGATCCACAAGCGCCAATATAAATAAGACCCTAGGCCTAGCTATTTTTCTCGTTCTAGATTTTCTCCATTTGGGTTCACCTTCTCAGGCAGGACCCTAAAAGGAATAATTTTCCGAGGAGAAATCATTTTAAATTAAAATATTTAATACCCTCAAGTGGATCTGGGAAGACCATGGGAAGAGCTAAGGACCACAGGTGAGTGATTAGTAATTATTTTAGATTTTTAAGTAATTTAAAATAATAGGGTTTCCATAGTTGTAGTTTTTCTACGATTTTGGAATAACCTTTTTACCAGTTTATATTCAGTTTTAGATTTATTTTTCAGTCTATTTCCTTTCTAGCTATTCTTTTCAGTTATTTATAGTTAATTATTGTTAATTATAACTTTTCCATTTATTTATAGATATTTACATTATTTATAATTATTTAATGTTATTTACGTTTTATTTAGATCTTTTCTACGTTGGGATTTTCTTTTGTAATTGTTAGTTTCTTTCTATTTTTCCTTTTTACGCGAATGGAATAGAATAGATTAAAAGGCCAATATGGACTAAGTAATAAGAACATTGAAAAAACAGAAAATAAGATGTAAAATGCGAAGACTATAATAAATTGGACTTGGACTGAATTTAAGCCTAATTATGATGTATAATTATGATTAAGAAGAGTAAAAAGAGAAAGTGGCTTATTTTTATACTTAGACCTTGGGTTAAGTTAATAAGCAATATTATAACGTATGTTATAATTAGAAACAAAACAGAAAAAGGCTTATTTTGAGACTTAGAATAAATTAATAAGAAAACATAGCAAGGATAGCAGTAGAGGCTTATTTAAACAATTTATACTAAGTTAATAAAAAAAAGTAGGACCTATACCAACAACATTCCCTATTTTCTGTGGACACGGATGTCTCAAAATAGCCTGAAGTGAGATGAGGGCACGCTTATGATGTTTAGGGTAGATAAAAGGTCAATAATTAAAAGTCCAAATCATGGGGATTTGTACAAGGGGCAGAACTAGATTTTTTTGACAGGGACCAGTACCAACAACATTCCCTATTTTCTATAGACACAGGTGTCTCACTATAGCCTGAAGTGAGATGAGAGCACGCTTATGCTATCTAGGGTAAATAAAAGGTCAAAAGAGGGAGCAACAGATAGTGTGAACCCAATGGTGGTCGAGCGTGCGGCCTCAGTGCAGGGGATATAATTCGATATTGAGTTCCAAAGCGCTTAGTAGGTGCCTTTCGCAGGCTCCAGTGTCTAGCTCAAGGTAGACACATTAGTAGAAGGCCAATCAAAGGGTAGAATTAGGACTTCAGCCTAATTAAAGTAGGATTGGGAATTCAGCCTAATCAAAGCGGTTTTCTAAGACAAGTGCAAACAATCAAAGTTTTCCAATCGTATTAATCTAGAATTAGTTAAACCGTATCTTATTCTAGCTTTACCTTTTCTTCTATTTTCCTTACTTCTTTTGTTTATACTAGAACTGTTGCAAAGTCTATTATCTTTACCTTGCTTAAGAATACTAGCAATTACTTCCACTCACCGGACTTTTAGTCTGACCCACTCCTCTATTTTCCCTTTTTTCCCATAGGCCAGTAAGGGCAAGGATGGTAGATTAAGGACTCTTGGAGACTTCGGCTGCGGAGATTTTCTCATGTATTCCTCTCCTTCATTTTTAGTTTCTAGTTCACTTGATGTACTGGTACTTTTATTTGAGAGGGATAGGTTTTTTACTCTGATTTTTATGAGACTGAGAATATGGTTTTCATAAGACATGTATTGGTATTTTGAGACATCTTGTGTATTTGGTTTTATAACTCTATCTTAAGAAGTTTGATTTTTAATAAGTTATTGGTTTAATTATTTTCGCTGTTTTTATTTATTTTGTCTTATGAATCTTTGTCTCTGTAAGTTTTAGCTATACCTACAACGCACCACATCTTTTAGTGTATCCTTTTGGGTATATTAAGGGGTGAGGGGTGTTTCAAATTTAGCCATTTGATTTCATTAGCTAAGGGTCGCCGACGATAGCATCTATAAGACAACATTTAGGACGCCTGATGGATTCTTTGAGTGGTCGGTTGTGCCATTTGGGCTGACCAATGCCCCAGCCTATTTTGTAGATTTGATGAGACGTGTTTTTTGAGATGTCCTAAATAAGTTCATTGTTGTATTTGTGGACGACATTTTGATGTTTTCCAAGAGTAAGGAAGAGCATGTTATTCATCTTGAGGAGGTTCTTTGTACACCTCGTGTTCATCAGTTGAAAGCAAAGTTCTTGAAGTGTCGCTTTTAGCGTAAGGAGGTGCGTTTCTTCGGGCACGTGGTCTCGAGAGAGGGTTTAGCTGTTGATCCCGCTAAGGTAGTAGCAGTGTAAGATTTGAAGGCCCCCAAGAACGTTACCAAAATTAGAAGCTTCCTAGGTTTGGCTGGCTATTATAGGAAGTTTATCAGAGATTTTGCTAAGATTTCAGCACCGCTTACTCGCCTCACTAAGAAGAATACGACATTCGTGTGAGACGTAGATTGTGAGGATTTCTTCATGATGCTAAAGAGGGCCCTTACTAGTGCACCAGTGTTAGTTTTACCCGATGGAGCTAAGCCTTTTACAGTATACACTGATGCATAAGGGATGGGTCTTGGGGCAGTATTGATGCAAGAAGGAAGGGTAGTATGCTATGGAAGTAGACAGTTGAGGACTCATAAGAAGAAATACCCCACCCATGATTTAGAGTTAGCTGCTATTGTTTTCGCGCTCAAGTCTTGGAGACATTTCTTGCTAGGAGAGAGGTTCGAGCTCTTCACTGACCATAAATCATTGAAGTACCTATTCTCACAAAAGATTTAAACTTGAGGCAGCAGCGTTGGATGGAGTTTCTAGCACCATATTACTTTGAGATAGCTTACACCCCGGTAATGGAAACATGGTTGCGAATGCGTTAAGTAGGAAGAAAGAAACCCTTAGTCCAATGTTCGTGGAATGGAAAAGCCTAGAGTTTATTTCTACCTTTGATTTTAAGCCCTCTACGGACATTACCCCTGGATTGTTGGCAGCACTTGAGCTTAAACCTACCCACATAGTTCTGATTGGCTCGGGACAGCGAGAGGATTCAGAGCTTATGGATATTATAGAGAGGATTAGCAGAGGAGAGGTCTTTAGACATCTCCAACGTTATTCCATAGATAGTAAAGGGTGGCTAAGAAGAGATGGAAGACTTTGTGTTCCCCGCACTGGTAATTTGACGAGAGCAGTTCTAGCAGAAGCCCACCATTCTCGAATGACTATTCATCCGGGTGGTGATAAGATGTACAGGGACATAAAGAGAGTGTTTTATTGGAGTGGCATGAAGAAGGATGTAGCAGAGTTTGTGGCTAAGTGTCTAGTATGCCAAAGAGTAAAGGCGGAGTAGTAGAAGCCTGGTGGATTGCTTCAACCATTGGATGTACCCGAATGGAAGTGGGATATTGTTTGGATGGACTTCATAGATGGTTTACCCTAATCTAGAAAGGGGAATACCAGTATTTGGGTGATTGTAGATCGTTTGACTAAGAGCGCCCACTTCATTCCGATCAAGAGTTAGAGGACTGCACCTTATTTGGCATCCTTATACGTTCGTGAGATAGTCCGACTTCATGGAGTTCCCTCTAGCATAGTGAGTGATAGAGACCATTTCTTTACTAGCGAGTTTTGGAGGAGCTTGCAAGATGTTTTAAGGACGCAGCTTAGATTGAGCATGGCTTATCATCCTCAAACGGATGGCCAAACGGAGAGAGTTAATAAAGTTCTTGAGGATTTGTTAAGGATGTGCATTCTTGATTTTGGAGGAACTTGGGAGGAGCATCTTCCTTTAGTGGAGTTCACATATAATAATAGTTTCCGAACTAGCATTGGGATGACACCTTTTGAAGCTCTCTATAGAAGACCGTGCAAGTCGCCTTCGTATTGGTTGGAGTCTACAAAGAGATTGCTACTTGGTCCCGACATGGTTAGAGAGACTTCGGAAAAGATTGATTTGATTAGGAGGAGAATGAAGACGACTCAAGATAGGCAGAAATCTTATGCAGATAAGCGGAGAAGGGATATTGAGTTTGAGGTAGGAGACATGGTTTTCATTAAGGTATCTCTGCTAAGAAAGGTAATAAGATTTGGATAAAGTGGGAAACTTGCTCCCAGATTTGTAGGACCGTTCCCCATTTTGGAAAGGGTAGGGAAGATGTCGTATCGGATAAAGCTACCGGAGAGACTCGCAGGAGTTCATGATGTTTTTCATGTTTCGCACTTGAGAAAGTGCTTACATGATTCAGCAGAGGTAGTGGAACCTAGTCAACTTGAGGAAGTTGAAGTGGAGAAAGAAGCATTGGTTCGTCGCATACCTACCAAGATCATTGGGCGTGATATCAAGAAGCTTAGGAATAAGGAAGTACCTTTGGTTAAGGTGCAGTGGGGAGACAGCATTGAAGATGCTACGTGGGAGGCTGAAGAGAAAATACGTATCTCTTATCCGTTTCTTTTCGATGGTACGTTTTGAATTTCCTATTTCCATCTTTAGTTTTGAATAGGTTCTTTCCTTTAGTATCCTTTGGGAGGGTAGATCTTAGAATTTAACCTATGGATGGTAGGACTGAATGTAAACATGTTATTAGAACATGTTATGTATGATGGACACTAGTGGTTGAAAGTGTTTGCTAGTGGATGCTAATGGACACATATATATACACTAGGCATTGTTATCTCTTAGGGATCGGCCTAACTCGGTCACTAATGCATATGCATATGGATGTGTGTGCATTTGCTTTTTTATTTTATTTCCATGGTTGCTATAAATGGATGATTAGCATATGATTGTTGCATTTGGATGATGATTGTAACATGCATATAGAATTATCAGTTGCCATTAGGGAATTTGTATTCATTTGGATACATGTCACGAACATGCTTGCATAAAAAGGAGGTCGACTAAATCAGTAGACCGCCAAATCTTTTGCATTAGTTAGGATCATTGACACTACACTATTTGCACACATATATATATATATATATATATATATATATATATTATAAATTGCATTAGAAAACTTAAGGAGAATGGATGTAATGGATGGTGGTTGACTATATGGTTGTAGAATTTAGATGAAAATATTTATTTCATTCTTCTGTCCTTGGAGATTTCTGGGACGAAATCCTTTAAGGAGGGGAGAATGTAACAACCCAAAATTTAAGCTATAATAATTAATTAATGAATTAATTAAATAATAAATTAAGTTTATGAAATTATCAGAATTGAGCTATGGGAGTTGCACCATTGTGTCCGTGGTGATTTTTTGATCAATTTCCATATATAGTTTGTCAAAATCCGAGTTAGTATGAAGAAGATATGAATTAAACAAGAAACGAACAAAACGATATATATATATATATATAGGTCAGGTCGACCTTAGGGTCGACCCCTAATGTGCATAGGTCAATCTCTAGGTCGACCTTATACATATATGGGTCGACATGCAGGTCGACCCGCCCTTGTATTTGGACGTTGTTTCGTCCGGTTTTAAACGATGACGTGTTTTTCCATTTCTTTCCAAATCCTGTGCGTCCGTACTCCCTTCCAACGGTTCCTAGTGAGCCTATGACGTGGTTGCACCAGATTTAATCTTCAAATCCAACGGTCTGAGATCCCTAAAACATAATATAAATAAAACCCTAGGTCTGGCTATTTTTCTCATTCAAATTTTCACCTATTTGGGTTCATTGCCTGAGGCTGGACCCTAAATAGAATATTTTTCTTAGGAGGAAATCTTTTTGATAAAAATATTCTATGCTCTTGAAGTGGATCAAGGAAGACCAAGGACTAGAGTTAAGGACCACATGTGAGTGTTTAGTAATTATTTTAGATTTTTAAGTAATTTAAAATAATAGGGTTCTCAATTGTTGTTGTTTTTCTACAATTTTGAGATAGTTTTTATATAAGTTATTTACAGTTAATTTTTAAAGTTATTCTCAGTCTATATTATTCAGCTATTTTTATTTAGCTATTTTATTCAGTTATTTACAGTTATTTGTATTTTATTTGCATCTGTTTGAAATTAGAATTTAGCCTGTAAATGTTAGTTTCTTTTTATTCCTTTTCACACGAATAGAACAATAAAAAGAGAATAATTCGCAAATATGGATTAAATAGAACTAAACACTAAGGGCTTGTTTGGTTTCGTTTTTAGTTTTTCGTTTTGTGTTTTCAACATACAATACAAAATACAAAAAAATGAGGGAAATCCTTTTACAATTCTTAGCCATTACGACGATCGACGGGAAATGGAGGAGATGAATTGTTTTCCGTCCTTTTATTATGCCACAAAACACGAAAAATCAAATAAACTTGTTTTCTATTTTCTATGTTAATTTTATTTTTCAAAATTGCGTGTTTTCCAACAATGTATAAGAAATGCGCATTTTTGTTTAGACGAAAACACAAAATTAAAAACATCAAACCAAACGGGGCCTAAATTTACAGAAATTAGCGGTAAAATAAGAAAAGCTGTAATAAAAAGAAGATAGACTAAAATAGGTAAATTTGAGACATTTGCAAGTATGTTTATAAATAGTGGTTATAACTAAAAAGATAAAACAGAAGAGTAACAATTATAACATAGGTTATAATTAAGCACAAAGAACAAAAAGGCTTATTTTAAAACTTTGACTAAGTTAATAAGCAAATTATAACATAGGTTATAATTAAAAATAATAGAAAAAGGCTTATTTTAAGATTTATAATTAAGTTAATAAGAAAATATAGCAGAGATAACAGAAAAGGCTTATTTTAAAGACTTAGATTAAGTTAATAAGCAAATAAGAACAGAAATAATAGAAGAGGCTTATTTTAAGAACATATACTAAGTTAATAAGCAAAAGATAGAAGCAGGGCCCGTACCAACAGCATTCCCTTTCTGAATAGGACTGATTGTCTCACAACAGATTAGGTGAGGCTGGACAGGACCCTTTCAGACTAGGACTGATGGTCTCACAATAGCTAGGTGAGGCTAGGACATGCTAACTAGGGTAAATAAGTGGCCAATAGATAGAAGCTCAAATCGGGGGATTTGAGCAAGGGGCACAACTAGATTTTATTTGTTAGGACCCGTACCGGTAGCATTCTCTTTCAGACTAGGACTGATGGTCTCACAAAACACTTAGGTGAGGTTGGGTATGATCCTTTCAAACTAGGGCTGATGGTATCACAACAGATTAGGTAAGGCTGGGCACGCTTATGCGGATTAGGGTAGAGAAACCGCTACTGCATTCCAAGCGCTAAACATGTGTCTTTTGCTGTAGGACCCACAGGATGGGACTAGCTCATAGTGGCACAACAAAGATAGAAGGTCTCAACGGGTAGAATTAGGATTCAGCCTAATTAAAATAGGATTAGGATTTCAGCCTAATCACAGCAATCTAAGACAAGTGCAAACAATCACAATCAAAGCAATCAGTCAAACATAATCAGTGTTTTATCCCAGTTTTATCTTTTCGGTATTTCTTTTCATACTAGAACTGTTGCTAAGTCTATTATCTTTATCTTGCTTAAAAATACTAGTAGTTACTTTCACTCACCAGACTTATAGTCTGACCCACTCCTCTATTTCCCCTTTTTCCCCCATAGTCTAGCAGAGGCAAGGACAATAGATTCAGATTTCTTGGAGCCCCATTTGCAGAGCTTTCTTATTCTTCATGTATTCTTCTTCTTTTCAATTTTCTTTTCATTTGGTTTTTGATGTACCGATACTTATAAGAGGGATGATTATTTTATTGTACTCTGATTTTATGAGACTGAGATCTATTTTTCATAAGACAAGTGTATTTGGTATTTGAGACATGTGATGTTTTTCAGACTTATTTATGAAGTTTTATTTTGAATAATGAGATACCATTTAAATGTTTTCCGCTGTTTTTAGTTATTTGTCTTGTGAATCTTAGTCTCTGTGATGCTTTAGCTATACCTATAACGCACCACGTCTTTTAGTGTGCCTTTTTTGGGTATACTAAGGGGTGTGGGGTATGGGGTGTTTCAATCTTCATCTTGTAACTTACTTATTATTAGTAGTAGTAATTGTAGTAGTAGTAGTAGTTTGAAAACTCAGAGAAACCCAGCTAATCATTAGGTATTAAGATACTTTCTTTGAATCTTGGTATGACCAACAAGCGTAACGAATTCTTCAATGTGAAGGTATTTCTACTTCAACTAGAAGCATGGCCATATCCATAGTAATAGAAAATGTGGTATAACCTATAGTCATTCGGGCAAAAGTCATGTAAGTCTAAAAGATAAGTGGGATTTCATCTACCCATTTTCCTTACTCATGACTGAAGTATTCTTTATAAGATAATTTTAGTAGTTTTATTTGGACCTTATATAACTCCATTAACTAGTGGATGAGATATAGATGAGAACCCTTTATATTCTCATTATGGTTGCAAAACCTAATAAAATTTTCACTTTATTAGTTACCATTTTGAAATAATTTGTTTAGTAAACCAAATTGTGTTACAATATTCTTGATTAGAATTTTAATACCTTTTGAGAAGTTATATTGGGAAGTCATTCCACTTCTACCTATTTTGTAAAACAATAGGTGGCTACTATCATGAATATGTGAAAAGACCTGCTACTCCCGACACCTTGAGTCAACGCTTGCTCAATAATCCAATTCCCAAGTATCGGAAAATGGCGCTCTTTTGAGTGGTGTAAAACTAGTACAAAATATGCATGTTGCCTCGCCTAATTTGCTTCGGTTGTGCTCACAACCGAAGCAAATAGTTTCATTTACTTCGGTTGTTAACACAACCAAAGCAATTGCACCAAAGCAAATAGTGTTATTTGCTTCGGTTGTAAGGACAACTAAAGCAAATAGAATCATTGCATCGGCTGTGTTAACAACCGAAGCAATGCGTCGAAGCAAATATTGTCATTTGCTTCGGTTGTCTTTACGACCGCAGCAAGTACTGTTATTTGCATCGGTTCCTTAGGAACCGAAGCAACTGCAAATTATTTTAATCAGAGCAAATGCACATGTCAATAATCATAAACAATAGCTTATATATGTCATTATTTATAATTTATTAAAATTAATGATTCTCAATAAATAATTTAATTACTAGTTATTATAAATATTCAATAATTATTTTTTATATTTAATAATTTATTATAGTTATTATTAATAATTAGTAAATTATAGTTAATATTTATTAATTACATTTAATAATTAATAAATAAATTAATAATTAATATTAAATAATTAATAATCAATAATTAATACTCAATACTCAATATTTGATAATTAATGTTTGACATTTAATATTTAATTAAAAAGTAATATTTAATAATTAAGAAAGTAATATTTAATAATTAATTTTTAATAATTACTATTAGATAATTTAAAATTAATAACTATTAATTAAAGCTTAATATTTTGATCTGATAATTTATAATTAGCAATTTATAAATGATAAATTATTAGTACATGAAAAGCTAAAAATAGCGGCAAAAGTGTATTTAATTGTTAATTATATTTATTATTGTAAATAAGTAATAGTTAATAAATATAATTAATAAACTAGAAGTAAATAAGTAATAATTAGTAAACATATTTAATTATTAATTTATAATCAATCATCTATTACTTACACGTAATTAGGTAATCCTCCAATCCAGGTGTATGGAACTTACACCTATATATATCCATCCCAAGTGTTATGTTGAGTAGTATCACCATTAAAACCAAACATTTCGTACACTCATTTATTACCCTACTGATTACTAATCATGCTTAGTATAGTGGAAACCTATACTCTTGAGGCGAATGTATCCATATGCCATTTTCTCCATCAATGTGTAGTTAAGTACGGTTTACCTTCAATAGCCATTTTCACCATCAATTTGCGATCATGTATGGTTCACCTTCAATATTCTTCCATGGATACATACTTCCACTTCATCCATTAACTACTAGTGTATGTTCCGGGGCACCATCTAAGAACCTCTCAATGTCTTGTTTTCATGTCCTTAACACCACACATAAGGGTACGTGGATTTTTCTTACTAAGCGCTATACCCCACTATTTTGCGAAGATGAACGCTACTTATCTAGTGGCTATCCACTATTAATTTGATGCCTTTAACTCCAAGATATATATTTACGAATAGTAATAGTAGTAGTATCATAGGACTTATCAATTGTTCCTTAAATCTACAATAGTAACTATGTTAGCAGTGTAAAGACACATGGATGTAGAACCAAAACTAATAGTCTTACATCTTGAGTTTGCTCATTTATCTAAGCTGACCCAATATTATACCACTCGATCTTTCGTTGGTTCAAGGTTCGTTGTTTAAGGCTGGATCTTCTGAATGTGTCCCAAAAATAAAACGTATTTGGATTTTTGACAAAACTTTATAGGATATGATGTACCAAGCACAACGTTTAAAGTTTGTTTGAAACTAGACTTCGTATGAGGAAGATATGCCACTTTGAAAATAAGTTCTTACTACCTCATGCCTACTTTGAGACTCCTCTAGTGTTTTTCTATGTTAGCCCAGAAGCACATCAATACCAATAGATAGCCTACCATTCCCCCCAATACCGATCAATAATTAACCCAGGATTTTGCTATCTTGATTTCATAAATGGCCTTATGTTTCCTTAAGGAATTTCTTCAAATTTTATAGATCGGTACCGATGTAACATGATCGGTACCGAACAATCTTCTTAGTTAAAATTCATCACTTGACCTATTTCTTACCCTTGGAACACTTCTATAACCGATCCATGGTCTTTGATCATTTTTAGAAGCCGACTCCGAGATTTTTACAAATTTTCTTTGAATTTTCTATTCATTTTCCTTTAGTCTCATCATCCCATACCCATAGTCATCAATCCATAGCTAACTTTGGTAGGGATTTCCATGAGTCTACCCTACACTTGACCTAAGGAATTTTTAGTACTAATACATAGCCCCATATTTCACTTCCATCCATCAATCGACCAAATTTATAAGTGGTACTGACCATGATGGATTGATACTAATCCATACACATAGAAAATTCTTCCTTGCTTTGTTTCAGTAATTCAATCCAACATCCATCAATGCTTTTATGCCTCTTCACCTATTCATTATACCTATCTTTCATAAACCTCACAAATAAAAGCATCGAATCCAAATATACAAGCATATAATTCAAACAATGCAACACTCAAGTATACATACCCTATCTATCATTCTATTTGCACTACACTACATTTTAGTTGGATCTAATCACATATTTGAAATTTTTTAGGTTATATCTAATCATAGCCTAATCATATAACAACATATAACCCGCCTATGGTATAGATCTAACAATATCCTTGAGGTCGATCTGTATAATCGGCATACATAAATTATAAACCATAACACCATTAGAGAAGCATCCTACTCGCTTAGAACCTCTTTGCAAGCAATACAAATGTTCAAACAAGCTCAAATCTACTATAGAAATGCTATCCCAAATTGAATCTCTTTAAAAATAAGATTTACTTATGTACATATGTAACATCCCCAAAAAATATAAATAACTTATATTCAAATATAGGGATTATTTAAATATTTGAATTGTGAATTAAATATTAATTACCTGGATTTAATAGCCTTATTTAACTCCTTTTAACTAATAAATAATAATGGTAAACTCATTTTGTAAATTTATTTACAATAATAAATAGCTCGAATAAATAATAAGACAATCAATTGTTAATAAAAAACTAGATTTTTGATGATGTATTTTTAAATGAATTTATAGGATTTTTTCATAATTTTTAATTTGGAAAATATTTAAATTATTGTTTAGACATATTTTTTGGAAAATGATGTTATTTTTGATGATGCGCTATCGTATTTTTATTTCTGTCGTTCATGGTTCGTACGCGAACAAAATACATCATAGAGAGATACCGGAATTTGAAAAATATGATAATCTAAAAGTTAACTTATTCCCTTACTTTTCAATTTCCCTCATCTCTCTCTTTTCTTTTATTTCATTTCCTGTAAACAAAAGATAGTAGTCGCCTCTTTTAATCAATTGTTGCTGGAGATATAGGCCACAGATTCGAACGAGAGTGGTTCCGTTGGATTCGTGTGTTTGACGGCTTCAAATCTATGTGTTGTTTGTTTGGTTCAGTTGAGAATGAGGTTGATCGACTCTTAACAGTCGCGACCAGGGTTCCGATTTGTCAGAGCTTGGAAAGGAGATGAGCAAAACAGAAAGCACCATTGGAATCCCCTTGGCATTGTGCACCTTTCCCAATGGCCGTGCACCTTTCCCAGGTCGCGTTTTGAATGACGTGATCGAGCGTTGAATGATGTAGGTGACACAGAGAGAAGGAGAAAAGAGTTCGATAGAGTCGAAGGTTCTTTGAATCATCGAGAGTTGATGAAGAATTTGGTGATAGAAGGTCGCGAGTAGGGGTGTATTTGTGTCTAGTATCTCATACATGTATAGGATATTGGGAATTGGGGAGGGAGATGTAACGACCCGGATTTTTCGGTCGTTTGATTATGAATATTTAAATGGTTTTAAATGTTAGATTTGGAATAAAAACTGATAGTTGATATGAAGATTTTGGTTGGGATTGTATAATGAATTTAAAATTTCAAATATAACAATCATTGTAATACGGATATGGTAAATAATTGAAATTTGAGTTGAATATGAATCAAAACGATTTCTAATATGGATATAAATTCTTTTGGAATTATATTGAGTTAGGAAGTTTTTAAAATTGAAATTTCAAATAATTTCATCGATTTTGGAAATCGTCGATTTAATCGACGCATTAAAATAGCGATTCCGGGCACAGTCTCGGATTTCAACGAAACTAGTTCCGTTGGTTTCTTAATAGTGTACTATTATCGGATTTCAAATTTCGTAGCATTTGGATTTTTCGTTTGGTCGTGCGAGCTGAAAACTTACATGATTTATTTATTAAAAATAGTCGATCTAAAATGCTATCTTCCACATACGATCGAACTAGACCTCGAGACTAGTTCCATTGGGTTCGGAATAGGGGTATAACATATGGAACGCCAGGCGACACACCTCAATAGGAGTTCAAAATTTCACAGTATGTAATTCGAGATATTTTGAAAAAATAAAATAAATAAAAAAAATAAAATAAAAGTAAAATCAAATCAAACCCTCGAGCCGCTCTAACTCAAAGAAGCCAACCTAGTTTATGTGCCACCCTACAAGTATGTATAGTCGACCTCATTTTTTTTTAAATTGCATAATCCCTTTCCTTCTCTTTCTTCAAATTCATGGCTCGAACAAGAAAAAAAGAAATTCACGCGATAAAATCGCGATGGCATGAGCGCGCGAGGCCTAGGTAGAGCGGCTCGACCTGGAGGGTGGAATGGTAGTGGCCGAACGATGATCGGAGGAGTGGCTTGCCTGGGATTTGAGCTCGAAGACAGCGGCGAGTTGGAAATCGGGACCGGCAACGCGTGGAAGCTGGAGGCCTGGGTTTTCCCTATTGTGTCGCGGTGGGGTCCTGTCAAGCCGAGACGGAGCGGCGTTCAATTTTGGTCATAGGTTCTGGGTTCATGTTCGCGTGTTTTTCCTGGGGGGAGAGGGTTTAGTGAAGAAATCAGGTTTATACAGTAGTTAAATTTTTTAATTATTTGATTAACATGTTAATTAACTAAATTTTATCTATATGTTTTTAAATCCGTAATTTATTCGTACAAGGTTCGATTGGGACGAAACAAGTGGCGTCGTAATCGTATCGACGAGTGCTACACAACAAAATTGGTTTGGAATTTTTCGAAGTCAGCTAGAATTTTTTATTAAATCGAACGTTGTTTGATTTAATTTAAAATCTAGATGTTCGGTAAATTAAAAATCAAGGTGAGTAAATCTCACTCGTTTTGGATTACTGTTTTTAATTTAAAATGTTAAAAATTATTTATTGGTTGATTGGATGAATTGATAATAATTTATCAGTTGGATGTCATATTATATATAATAGTATATGTTAGTAGTTGGGTATATTTCATCGTCGATTGGAGCGGATGAGAAACTATGCACCCTGCATAATAGCGGATGACCTTTTTTATTGCGATACCCGCCTCGAAGCAGGATTGTTATTTTATGTTATATGATGTCTGTGGGTGCAGGGAAACAGGTTGGAGGAATCCAACTAGGTTCCTCAAAAATGTTGATTTTAATTCCTTATATAGTGATATATGATGTGTGTGAATAGTCTGTTATAGATTATGTTGTATTTGAATTATTAGATGCTATAGTAGCACTGGCCTTAATTTTGGTATTATAAATACCATAGATAATATTTTTGTAACGACCCGTAAATTTCGACCATTTATATATGTTGATTTAAATTGATTTTTGTAATTTAATGTAAAAAGAAACGAAAATCTTATAATGTGTATTAGAGCGAATGTTGGAAATTAAGTGTTGCATAGGTAAATATAATAAATTCTTGACAAATTGGAATGAAATCCAATTGAAGGAATAGTAGAAACCATTATAATTTGTTAATTAAATTGATTTATGCAATAAAACATTTTAACGGTAATTGTTCGTAAATTTAGGTAATAAGGTAGTACGTTATTTGGAAATTGAATTAATGGTAGAATAACAACTATTATAAATTACCAAATTAATTGGTCAATGAATATATTTAGAATTAAAGTTCATATAAATATTAAGTAATTATGATGTTATTATTGATAATAAGCGTTACTAATTATTAATATAGTAACGGAAGAGTAAATGAAATGCAAGCGTAGAAACTTAAGCTAAGGATTAACAATTGAAATGAAATGTCTTTTAAATGGAGTACTATAAATTGTCATACTAAGCTAAGAAGTGAATATAAGGAAACAAAGGAAAATAGTAAATCAATCAATGAATTTATATAGATTGTAAAGTTATAATGATAAATAGTAATTGGATGTCTACGAAGTTATAATATTGTGTGAATTTTTAATAAAGAATAACTAGAATGGGATTCAAATTTGTATATTAATGGAAAGTTGAATAAAATTCTAATGAATGATAATAATGAAAAACGTATACAATCAATGTAGGTAAGTTATTACAATGTTGTTGTAATTAATAAACGTTTCTTTAATGGTGATTAATAACATAACGGAAGTGTGAATGTAAAGTAATTTATGAATATATATTTGGCGATTAAATCAAATCAATCTATAGAATTAAATTTTAAATTAATTGGGAGGAAATATGTAATAATTGCATTTATTTGTAAGTGGATGAAATTTATTTCTATATAAATTGAATATTAGAATAAGATGATAATTGTTAATGTAATAAGAGTAGGCCAATAATAATTCTTCCCATAAATTGATAATCGACTCAATAATGTAATACTATCCATAATAAGGCAATTAGATTGATGATAGAATGGAAAGTCTATTAAATGGAAATATTGAAAATAAAATTTGTAATTTCTAAATTTTGGAAATTTGAAGCAAGGGTAGTAATTATTGTAATAATTAAATGGGAGTCAACTAGAACTTAATAAACCTTAATGTATATTAATGAAATTGTGGCAATAGTGCAAAACTTTAATCATTTACCCATTCATTTATGCATTGAATTAGGTCTCAATCAAATAGCAACATTGGGCTGGTTATTAGTAGCTTTTAAGTGAAATTAAAACGTTAATGATAACAAGTATTTTAAGAATTAACCATCTATTTAGTATATTAAATTATAACTAATAACCAATTGCAATAAATAAAAATAATTATTACATTTACGTTAATTGAAGTAAAATTTGAAATTTATGTAAATTCCATTTATAATATAACTATTGGTTGATATAGCATTTGTAAATCAAGATATATTAATATGTAAATTTTAGTAATTGGGTTTATTTCAAATAGATGAAATTTAATATTTAGATATTATGTAAATATAAATTTAGATGGAATTTGGAGATACTTACGTAATAAAGTATGAATCCAATGGTAGTCTCATCTATTGGATACTAATAGATTGAGAAATTGAATGAAAATCAAATAAAAAGAAATTTTTGCAAATTTAATTTATAATTTGCGAATATAATGAAAATTGAAATTTAACGCTGAAATGAATAAAATTGTTAACTCTAAATTTACATCTAGATTTGGTTTAAATTAATGTGAAGGATTAAGAAAGTAAAAGTGATAAAGATTGTCAATTTCAGAATTTAAATAGGAAATTTGATTTAATTAATTTATTTAAAATTTATTTAATTAATATAAAAATAGCCATTTTGGCCACTGACTCGGATTTTGACGAAACCAGTTTCATCGGATCCGTAACGGTGAATTATAATAGTGTTTCAAGTTTCGGAGCGATCAGACTTGTCGTTTGATCGTACGGACTCAAAACGCCTTGAAATTTATGCAATTGAAATTAGTTAAAATCAATTTGAAATTTTTGATTTTAGCATAACTTCTTCATACGATGGAATTTGGACTTGAAACCTTTTCCATTACTTTTAAAATATTTTGAAACATTTAATTTGATATAAGGGTTTATTCAATTTCTTTCCGGAGACAGAACGGGCTTTTTGGGCCACTTTGGCGTTAGCGCGTAAATCTATCTTATACATCCATTCAAATGTCAACCCTGTCTATATATATCCAGTTATAAACCCTAGCAGTCTCCATTCCTCATTTATATACGTACTATTTCATTTGCTCTTCCTCATTTCCAATGGCTGCAAACCCTAATCTTCCCAATCCAATTTCAATTTTATAAAAAAAAATTGCGGATATGCAGCAACTTCGGGTCGCGCTTCGAGTTTTAGAGGCAAAAACGCTGCATCTACTTCGAGTCAGGAAGAAAACTACTTGGGTCTTCGGGTCGTTTTCGCAAAAACTCCAAGCAAGCACCGGGATTCTTAGGCGCCGGACCAAAGTTAAACCCGAAGTCGACTCAGCACCAAAATTTTCCAATTTTCAAATTTTCCTAACTTTTGCATACGGACTCGGATTCATGCGCAGTTTGTTTTGCTGGCATCGTATTGAAATTCCGGACCTGATGATGTAGGTTTGGACGAATTCTGAGACGGTCAAATTTTTGGGTTTAAATTGAATTTAAATTCAATTTAAATTCAAAAGGTGAGTGTTTTAACCCACTCACAACTTCTAAGATTTCTTATGTTTGTTAAATTAAATTTTGATGTGATTTAAAATTTATCTATGATTGTTTGGGCATATATTTAATCATCATCTCAGTTAGATAGCATTTAGTTAAATTAAATTGTTATTTAATTTTATTATTGCATATAATTTGCCAGTTAAATTTATTTATTATTGCATATAAACTGTCAGTTGAATAGTTATTAATTTTATTAAATATAAACTATTCGTTGATGCCTGTTATATTTTATATGCTTTATATTGATGTTTTGTTTAAATTGGATGATGATTGAAATAAATGGTTGTTTATTGATATTTGGATGAATGGATGCTATATTTTATATTGTATAAACTGCAAGTTATTATGCATTTTCATTTCATTCGGGATTGCGGTTTGAAATGATATATAACCGTAAACTTTTATTTTTAAATTACGGATTGAAATGATAAATATCCGTATAACTTGACCATAGGATAGAAAATTATATAAAGACACCGTGGTCTATATATAAAATATTTTAAAGTGATTTTCTATGGTTTGGAAAGAAATATACGGTTTAATAAATATTAAATTTTGATATTATATAAATATTATTTATATATAGTGAGTTCTAAAATTTAAGCTATGTGTAACTTAATGATGTTTTAAGTTTGATTTACGAATGTTTCAAGTTTGAGCTTTATTTAAGGGATATTGAATTTATTAAATAAATATTTCTAAACTAAATAATAGTGAATTGAATTAAGGTATATATAAGATTATCAGATTTGGTTGGGAATTTTGGAATATTTTAAGACTTGAAATATATCAAAATTGAAATGTTTTATTGAAATTAAGGTATTATTGTTTACAAAGTATTGGTTTTCGAAATTGTTATAACTTTGAAAGTAATATGGTTTGAAAATGAATTTATTTGAAATAGAAATTATTTAAGAATTATCTTTGAATATATTGATTTGAAACTGATTGAAATTTTGAGATTTAGAATATGACTGCATTATGTGATTTGGGTTTAAGATGGTTTTAAAGAATATTTCGAGTTTTATAAATAAAAGTAAGAATAGTGATTGAAAATTTGGATTTTATTTAAATGATATATTATTGAATTTGGTTTTAAAGTATATACTATTTTGAAGTAAAGGATATGTATTGAAATGACAATAATATTTTGGTTTTTGAAGTATATACTATTTTGAAATAAAGAATATGTTTGAAAGGGCCATGATTGTGTTTTTAAAAGTATATATTTTTAAATGACCACGGTGTTATAATAACGTTTGGTTGTTAAAGAGACCAGGATCAGATATGGACATACTCTCTGTCGATACCGAAAACCACTTTGACAACTGTGTACGCGGTGGAGTTTCCAGAATGAAGTAGGATGGTGGCGACGATCCTAAGGTATATACGTGGACCCAACTCCCGTGAGTTTGCATAGGTGGCTAAAACAGGAGCGATTGACGGACCAATGAGATAACACCTCTGATCGGACACACTTCTTCGATACCATTCTATTATTTGTGATTTATTTGGTGGCCACCCTTCGATTTTGATTTGGGAGTGTTGTTCGAGGTGGGCGGTAGTGGCTGCTATGCGTCACCACCAGTCCAGATGCGTAATTGGTATATCTACCCTGGCATTGCCTAGTTGTGCCGTGTCACCTACCATATCGAGCTTTACTACGAGTTTCTATTTGTGTCGTACCTATGGAGTATCTTCTCGTAGCCTCTCGGGGTATGCAGGTACTGTATAGACTATTGGCATTATTTTGTGTTAAGGGCTATATGGGTAACCCCTTAATGCTATTTAAAAGTATGTTTATTTTATATTAGACATTATTATAATAGCGAATATTACTACATTGTAAATAGTTTAACGGATCCTTAGGGGATGTGAATCCCGAGCATCTCCTAAGTTAATGCACTCACGTTAGACACTGGATAGGAGATGTCAAATCCCGTAAACATCTTTGACGCCATTCCACTCATATATTTATCATTGATTTAACTTACATAAGATCTTTTAGTTCTGACTCGAGTGTTTTGTCTTTTCAATTCGCTTGGGTCAGCCTGAGCATTTCAGGATTTGAAGGCTCTATTTCTGGAGAACGAAGACGAAGATTTTATTACCACTATTTATTATATTCCACTACACCATTGTATTCCGCTGCATAATTATCATTCTCTGGTATGTGTAACTCTGATATTTATTGTATAAGTATAATCAAATGTTTTGTAAAACAGCTTCATGAACTGTTATTTGATTATTATATTTTATCGTTCCGCTGCAAGATTCTATTTTGTTTCTTTTATTTCTCCACTTTTTCTTATTACCCCATAACAATCCACCCTTCTGTATAGCTTAAGTCGACATGTGTGTCTTCCTATGCACTTGGCGGGTGCAGCATGATAGGGGGTTCTCGCATTTGGGTTTGGTAGCGAGCGGATGACTCTTACTCCTACATGTCCCTACGAGGTTGGTGCAGTCGAGAGGCTGGCCGTAAAGGCAGAACACAGGTACAGCTGTATGCTACGGTGGGCGTTACCCCACTGGTGACGTCCCGTTACATTTGGTATCAGAGCTTTGTTTTAGCGATAAACCTTAGCCTTGTAGGGTCTGACTCTTTATTAATAGGGTAGTAATACCCTATGGGAGTCGCTGAGTGTATATATATGAGAGAGCGTATTTGTTAGTGTTATAAAAAGGTTTTAATATTGTGTTAATCGATTCCGTTTTGTATTTATAAATTCTGGTTGGTGCATGGGACGCTATGACATCAATAGGGATTTCTAAACACTTAATAGGACAGACCGACATAATATTTGTTTTAATATAGGTGAATGAAATAACTTTGCCTATTATATTTTCTATATATACAAATATTTTATAAAGATATATATTTGGTTGCTATAGATTGGGTGTTAGGTAATGAAAATATAAATAATAGTTGAAACTAAGTTGAAAATAAAATAAATGAAAACTAGAAATTTAGAGCTTAAGTTCCGGGGTTTTTGAAGATTTCTTTCAATTGATTTTGGAATATAATAATAATATTGTTAGAAGTATTTTCTGATATAAATATTTCAATAGAATTTGAAAGAAATGTTTTAAAAGAAATTCTGCAAAGAAATAAGTTGTACTCCCCTCTCTGTCGCTGGAAAATAATTTCGGTGATGGCGGCCGCATCATCGACATTCATTTTCGAGTTTCAAAGTGGGAAGGCCACGGTAGTAGTTTTACTACAAGATTATTTTATTTTAAATTGTTTTAAATATAATTGGATATATAAATTATAAGTATATATATTATCTATTATTTTAAAATGATTTTTGAATAAAACCCGATATTTAATTCTTAAGTTTCCATTAATAAATAGTCCTAATTACTTGTGACGACCCGGAATTTTTGTATATTTGAAATTGGAATATTTAATTAATTTTAAAAATTCAGAGGTTAATTATAAACTTAAATTTCAAATATCGCTGTTTATTGAGTAATTTAATAATTAAATTAAAATTTATTTGAAGCTGGATAAAATAGTAAATCTGGCATTCTAAGCTAATTAAAAATATTTTGAAAGCTCGTAAAATTCGTAATGATAATACTGAAGATAATAGAAGCTTCAGAATGTAATTTCAAACTGTTTTGTTCAGTTTTGAAATTATATCGTTTGAATCGATATTTAAAAATAGCCTTCCGAGGCACAGTCTCGGAATTTGACGAAACCAGTTCCATTGGATCCGTAATATTGAATTATTATCGGATTTCAGATTTCGTATTGATTGGAGTTGGTGTGTGAGAGTACGACATAGAAACATGTTGAAATTAAAATCGATAATTTAATATTTTAAATTGATTTATAAAGCTAACTTCCACATACGATTAAATTAGCTTCCGTAACACGCTCCATTGTGTTCGGAATGCGTGTAAAACCTTGAAATCGTCTAGTGGCACTCCTTAAGAGGAGTTCACAATTTTAAGTAGAAATTAACGGGACGTTTTGGAAGTTTATAATATAATAAAATTTGTAGTACATATAGTCAGAGATATTTTTTTCCAACGCGTACTCGAGAAGTTTCCCCAAACCGATATTTTATCTCCATCTCCTCTCTAACCTTAAAACAGAAAACAAAATTCACGAAAAAAAATTATATGGCGATCTCTTATAAACCGCGTTCGTTCCTTTTCTTTTCCCCATTCTCAGATCAATTTGTTCAATTCATTCGATGAGGCGAAGGGAGCGGTCACCTAGGGTTTTGTTTCACGTTCGAGCTAAAGGAGGGACGCTCGCGAATCGCCAGTCGCGTTCGTATGGAGGGGTATCGCGAGGGCAGAGGAATCGATTTTCTGGCGACAGTCTTCATTCCTTCCTTCTGCTTTAAATCGAGATCGTTACTGGTCGCGAGGCTCGAATTCGCGAGGGGAATAGCACGCGAGTCGAAGCTTGCTGTGGGATGGGAGGTTTCGTCGACGACAAGGGTTGGCGGCAGCATCAGGGATCGTTCTCGAGCACGAGAACGAGGGGATGGTATCGGTGGACTCCGTCTTCGTCAGGTGGACGGCAGGTGGTTGCGTCGTTCGATATGGGGCTGCGACCGGGTGCGTTCGAGGCGGTTAGCTTTGGGGTTAAGGAAGATCGACAAGCGATTGGGAAGAAACATCTTCGAGCGACCGTGATAGGCTGGGTTCGTCGATTTGCAGTGAGGTATTTATTTGTTTATTTTAATTTAATTTCATAATTATATGTACATATGAAATTGAATATATATGGTTTAAACATGAAGTTTTATTAGCAGGAGAAAATATATATGCATATGTGAAATTTTGGAAAAAAGAAACAATACAGGAATTCGAATATTAACAGTTTTTTTTTTTTTAATAATAATAATAATAGTAATAATAATAATTTGAGTCAGCTATATATATGTTAGGAATTTTAGAAGGTCTGTAAATGTATATAAGAAGTTTTAAATCTACAGTGACTATTACATAAGTGGGTATGTATATATATATGCAATTTCAAAAGCAGAAATGAATATGCGTATTTACATTTTAATTTACCAAGTTATTAGATATTAAGGAAATAATCTGTTTATGGGTAACCAATTATTTTAGTTACTAATAGAGTTTTTAAAAGAACAACTCAGTTTAAACCTAATTATTTGTCCAAGTTAAATCCTTAGTTAAAATAAATTATTAGTTAACCAAACTAAATTATCAATTGGAAATAAATTGTTCGGTTTTATTTCAAATGTTAATAGACCGTACAATGTTTATTCAAGGTCTGGCATCGTGAAGAGGACTATTGATTTGGGTTGAATTCAAAGTAAAAAGGGGGCAAAAGGTGAGTTAATCTCACTCAGCTGAATTTTTAATTTAAATTTAAATGGTTAAATTTAAATAATTGATTGGATGATTGCATTGATTGATATGGTATATAGTAGTATATACCAATATATATATATATATTGGCATATGTATATATTGGAGTTGTTGATATTCCCACATTATATAGTGGATGAGACCCTATGCGCCGCATAATAGCGGATGATATTTTATAAACCCATATACCGCGATATTCCACTTTGAAGTGAAATTGGTATTGTGCTAACATCTATGGATGCAGGGAAACAGGTTGGAGGGATCCAACTGGATTCCTCAAAATATTTAATTTTGTTAAATATTCTGTGATATGATTTTGATATCCTGTGATGACTTATATGGATAATTGGATGTTATGGTTTGGTTGGACCGATTTGGATATGCTGAGTTATCAAAATCTCTAGAATGGAATTTTTGAAAAGAAATAAAAGAGTAAATTTTTAAGTAAAATAATTATAAAGAGTTTGGAATAAATTTGAGAATAAATCTGATTAAGAATAAAAGTGATTTCCAAAATTCTAATAAATATGGGAAAGAGGAATTTTGAAAAAACAGAGAAATATTGAATTTAAAGAAAACTTATGTGATATTATTTAAAAGAATAAATAATTTATTTTAATTCAATATTTAAATGTAATTAAAAAGAAAGAAGGAATTTGGGAAATCTGAAACTTGTGTTTCAGTTTAAAGATTTTAAATCATAATGAGAAATAAAATCTAAAAGTTAATGTATTTTGGAATAAATGAAATAGCAAAGGAAATTTATTTCAAAGTAAGTAAAGTAAATGGGAAAATCAATTGGAAATTGATTTGGTTGTTTAAAATTGGAATTTTAAAGAGAAATGAGATTTTGAAGATATAAACTGGGTTTATAAAGTGAAAGGGAATATCAGTGGATATTTGAGATATAAATTCAAGGTGGGAATTTATAAAGGAATATGAATTGGTTTAAAAATAAATGTTGATTTATTTTTAAAAGATGGAAATGAGAAGTGTATTTCTCTGGATAGCCATACGTTTTCAAAGAAATTTTTAATATAAGTTAAAAGTTCTAATTGTGTTTTTAAAAGCATGTTTTAGAAAATTGATTATTTCTAAATGTTAATTTCCTAAGTAAGTATTTTCAAAAATCTATTATTGTAGTAATTATATAAAAGTGATTTGCTATTATGTTTTAAAAGGAGAAATTTAGTTTATATTATAAAGTGGTTTATTTTAAAGTATATATTTTTAATAAAGTATTAAAGTAGTTTGATTTCAATGTTATAAGATATATTTAAAATAAAGTGTTTTAAATTATTTTAAAATCTAAAAGTGTTTTGTACTTGGTGTTTCAGAGGAAATAAATATTTGGAAATGTATTCCGTAAGCGGAAACTGTTTGGAATTGTTTTCAAATGAGTTTTGAAAATTCGGAAATATATCTTGGAAAGATATTTGGGCAAATAAATAATGTGGGAAATTATTTATTGTGTGATGGTTGCTTGTGGATGTTAATTGATAGTTAAATAACCGACTATCAATATTGGCCAAATGCGCTGATCGTTTCGAAGAGACCGGGATCGAGTTTCCGTATACTGGGATTCTAGGTCTGGAGACTCGAATACCACTTCGATCCGGTTTGTACGTTTCGCGTAACGTGTTCGGAGTCGAAGATGGAGCTGTGAAGTGCAAGGGCTAGTCGCTACTAATCCTGAGGATATTTCCAAAATGGATGTAGTAGGAATAGTGCCTTCGGTTCCGTTCGGACCCGGGACGGACTTGTATGGACGAATGCTTTCGTGACATCGTCAGGTGGACGATGGGCATTCTAAGGGATATGTTCTGAAAAGGTATCGTTTAGCCTCGAGCCTCATCAACCGGGAATGACTGAAAATCAGGGGTTATGCAGCAAGGCTTCGTGGGTAGCCCCCACTTGAGAGTAAGGTCATCCCTGTCTAGATGTCCCTTTTTATTTTGGCTTAGTGGTGCGGTTGCTGATCCCAACCGTGGGGTGATTTTATTTGGAATTATCCAGTAAGGGATGATTCCGGCCTTGTGTTGCAGGGGAGCGGGCGTACTCCTTGGTACGGTGATCTAGGCCACGTACTGTGACAGGTGGTACCCCAGTGCCTAGTCATTCGTTGGAAATCCATTCTCCCTACGTGCCTTGTACGAGTTTTGTTTATATTACCCACTTTGTGGCTAGTATGCCGGAATTTAATAGATGTAACAATTTCGGCTATTTTAATAAGTATTTGTAAATAGACACTATTATAATATCAGAAGATTTTATTAAAAAGTGTTTTAGCTATCGTAAGGTAAAAACCCGACATGTTTATTTGTGGCGTGGTCTTACGAGATGCTTTTGTTTTCAAAGGATTTTGAAACTTTAATAATCAATTTGAGTGTGATTTTCTCACGCTGGTTTTCCAGACTGACTCGGGTATTGTTTTACATGATGCTCGGGTCAGACCGAGTATTATAGGTTACAGGATATGATGCTGCGGAGCTCAGGAGATGAGCTGGATGGCGAGACGTATCTCCCGTACTTGTTTATATATATATATTCCGCTGTGTTGATTGTTGTACTCTGTTGTATTGAGGACATGATATGGTTATTGTCCAGTTGTATGTTATGTGTTCTCTGGTGTATACTCTGATGCTATATTATATAAAACTGATATAATTTTTTTGATTTGTGTAAAGATCTGTTAATATATATTATATTTTATTCCGCTGCGATGGTTAGATTCTGATTTTGTTTTCTATTTTTTTTCTTCTACCTCTTCTTCTTAACTATAATGGTTCGATTTTCCGGGTCTGGAAAAGTCGGGTCGTTACATTACTGAAGTGAATTGGAACGTAGGTAATGAATAAATTTAAACCTCTAAAGGAAATAAGAGATTTAAATGCTAGGTTATAAATGGTATTAAATGAAAGTTGAAATTGTAACCTATGAAATAAAGAAATAATTATTGAACATTAAAATAATTAAAGGAAATGAGAAAACTTGTAAAACTTTCAACTTCATTCTTTAAAAGCATAAATATAACTTACCAAAAAATTTATAAAAGTTGAAAATGTTTAATAAGAAAATGTATAGTAAATTGTACAAGTAAACTTATGTAATGAAATATTCAGTAAATTTCTTTTATTAATAAGAATTAAAGTATAACTGTTATGCCAAGTAACTAAAATTGAACATGAATATTATTAATAAATGAATAAATAAAATCAAGTAAATGAATAAATATGCAAAGTAAATTAATTTAAAAATGAATAAATGAAATTAATAAGTATTGATGTTCTAGTTGTTATGGACTTAAATGTTATATATAAATAATAATAAACTTCAGTAATAGGTTGAAGTTACCTTAGAATAAAAGATGAATACTAGAAATTGACTGTAAAACTTAAGAAATAAATTTACCTACCAAGGAATTTGGTTGAATGGATAAAAATAAATAATGAATAAAGAGGAAATCAAACAACAATATATGGAATGAAATTAATAATAATGAACTTGATCTATTGTTGAATTTGTTGTTTGTTTGGCTTATGATTGTTTGGGCAAGGATACTTTAATATTGTTTGGATGTAGGAATAATCTATTTAGTTTCACCTAAGACTGCTGAGTGAAGGGTACACTTAGTAGTTTATTCTTCATTCTGTACAATTTAAAGTTATGAATGAACAACTATTTCTTTTGTTTGATATGAATGAATGATTGATTTTATGGTTGTATGCCTTGTTCCAAGTGTTTGTTGTATTGATTATTGTTGTGATTGAAACAACCTTAAATATTTCATCTTATATAATTATTAATCCTTTTAGATTATATAAGTAAAATACAGGTTATGGAAGAAATTGCTACTGCTTTTGGTTCTATAAATAAGCGTTAATTGCCCGACAAATAGGTACGTTTTCGGATTATAGTTTATAGCGCTATTATATTGTTTTCCCGTGTTGGGTTATATATTATTTTGGAAAATATATGTTATATATTGTAATATTTATTTTTTTTCCGAGCCTTTCCGTACAAAGGAGACTCTGCCAAAATTTTCTTAAAATTTTGGACTTAGAAAATATTTTGAAATGTTTTTCCAAACTTCAATAATTTAAGTATAAAAAGATATAATGATTGTAAATTTGTATATTCTAATATAAGCAACAAATGTTGAAAATTTAATTGTTTATAAAGAAATGTTTGAATAAGATATATAGATTTCTTAAAGTCTTCTTTCCTCTTCTTTCCTTTTCGGGGACGAAAAGTTTTGAATGGGGGAGAGTGTAACGACCCGTAAATTTCGACCATTTAAATATGTTGATTTAAATTGATTTTTGTAATTTAATGTAAAAATAAATGAAAATCTTATAATGTGTATTGGAGCGAATGTTGGAAATTAAGTTTTGCATAGGTAAATGTAATAAATTCTTGACAAATTGGATTGAAATCCAATTGAAGGAATAGTAGAAACCATTATAATTTGTTAATTAAATTGATTTATGCAATAAAACATTTTAACGGTAATTGTTCGTAAATTTAGGTAATAAGGTAGTACGTTATTTGGAAATTGAATTAATGGTAGAATAACAACAATTATAAATTACCAAATTAATTGGTCAATGAATATATTTGGAATTAAAGTTCATATAAATATTAAGTAATTATGATGTTATTATTGATAATAAGTGTTACTAATTATTAATATAGTAACAGAAGAGTAAATGAAATGCAAGCGTAGAAACTTAAGCTAAGGATTAACAATTGAAATGAAATGTCTTTTAAATGGAGTGCTATAAATTGTCATACTAAGCTAAGAAGTGAATATAAGGAAACAAAGGCAAATAGTAAATCAATCAATGAATTTATATAGATTGTAAAGTTATAATGATAAATAGTAATTGGATGTCTTGTACGAAGTTATAATATTGTGTGAATTTTTAATAAATAATAACTAGAATGGGATTCAAATTTGTATATTAATGGAAAGTTGAATAAAATTCTAATGAATGATAATAATGAAAAACGTATACAATCAATGTAGGTAAGTTATTACAATGTTGTTGTAATTAATAAACGTTTCTTTAATGGTGATTAATAACATAACGGAAGTGTGAATGTAAAGTAATTTATGAATATATATTTGGCGATTAAATCAAATCAATCTATAGAACTAAATTTTAAATTAATTGGGAGGAAATATGTAATAATTGCATTTATTTGTAAGTGGATGAAATTTATTTCTATATAAATTGAATATTAGAATAAGATGATAATTGTTAATGTAATAAGAGTAGGCCAATAATAATTCTTCCCATAAATTGATAATCGACTCAATAATGTAATACTATCCATAATAAGGCAATTAGATTGATGATAGAATGGAAAGTCTATTAAATGGAAATATTGAAAATAAAATTTGTAATTTCTAAATTTTGGAAATTTGAAGCAAGGGTAGTAATTATTGTAATAATTAAATGGGAGACAACTAGACTTAATAAACCTTAATGTATATTAATGAAATTGTGGCAATAGTGCAAAACTTTAATCATTTACCCATTCATTTATGCATTGAATTAGGTCTCAATCAAATAGCAACATTGGGCTGGTTATTAATAGCTTTTAAGTGAAATCAAAACGTTAATGATAACAAGTATTTTAAGAATTAACCATCTATTTAGTATATTAAATTATAACTGATAACCAATTGCAATAAATAAAAATAATTATTACATTTACGTTAATTGAAGTAATATTTGAAATTTACGTAAATTCCATTTATAATATAACTATTGGTTGATATAGCATTTGTAAATCAAGATATATTAATATGTAAATTTTAGTAATTGGGTTTATTTCAAATAGATGAAATTTAATATTTAGATATTATGTAAATATAAATTTAGATGGAATTTGGAGATACTTATGTAATAAAGTATGAATCCAATGGTAGTCTCATCTATTGGATACTAATAGATTGAGAAATTGAATGAAAATCAAATAAAAAGAAATTTTTGCAAATTTAATTTATAATTTGCGAATATAATGAAAATTGAAATTTAACGCTGAAATGAATAAAATTGTTAACTCTAAATTTACATCTAGATTTGGTTTAAATTAATGTGAAGGATTAAGAAAGTAAAAGTGATAAAGATTGTCAATTTCAGAATTTAAATAGGAAATTTGATTTAATTAATTTATTTTAAATTTATTTAATTAATATAAAAATAGCCATTTTGGCCACTGACTCGGATTTCGACGAAACCAGTTTCATCGGATCCGTAACGGTAAATTATAATAGTGTTTCAAGTTTCGGAGCGATCAGACTTGTCGTTTGATCGAACGGACTCAAAACGCCATGAAATTTATGCAATTGAAATTAGTTAAAATCAATTTGAAATTTTTGATTTTAGCATAACTTCTTCATACGATGGAATTTGGACTTGAAACCTTTTCCATTGCGTTTAAAATATTTTGAAACATTTATTTAGATATAAGGGTTTATTCAATTTCGTTCCGGAGACAGAACGGGCTTTTTGGGCCACTTTGGCGTTAGCGCGTAAATCTATCTTATACATCCATTCAAATGTCAACCCTGCCTATATATATCCAGTTATAAACCCTAGCAGCCTCCATTCCTCATTTCTATACGTACTATTTCATTTGCTCTTCCTCATTTCCAATGGCTGCAAACCCTAATCTTCCCAATCCAATTTCAATTTTATAAAAAAAAAAATTTTGCGGATCTGCAGCAACTTCGGGTCGCGCTTCGAGTTTCAGAGGCAAAAACGCTGCATCTACTTCGAGTCAGGAAGAAAACTACTCGGGTCTTCGGGTCGTTTTCGCAAAAACTCCAAGCAAGCACCGGGATTCTTAGGCGTTGGACCAGAGTTAAACCCGAAGTCGACTCAGCACCAGAATTTTCCAATTTTCAAATTTTCCTAACTTTTGCATACGGACTCGGATTCATGCGCAATTTGTTTTACTGGGATCGTATTGAAATTCCGGACCTGATGATGCAGGTTTGGACGAATTCTGAGACGGTCAAATTTTTGGGTTTAAATTGAATTTAAATTCAATTTAAATTCAAAAGGTGAGTGTTTTAACCCACTCACAACTTCTAAGATTTCTTATGTTTGTTAAATTAAATTTTGATGTGATTTAAAATTTATTTATGATTGTTTGGGCATATATTTAATCATCATCTCAGTTAGATAGCATTTAGTTAAATTAAATTGTTATTTAATTTTATTATTGCATATAATTTGCCAGTTAAATTTATTTATTATTGCATATAAACTGTCAGTTGAATAGTTATTAATTTTATTAAATATAAACTATTCGTTGATGCCTGTTATATTTTATATGCTTTATATTGATGTTTTGTTTAAATTGGATGATGATTGAAATAAATGGTTGTTTATTGATATTTGGATGAATGGATGCTATATTTTATATTGTATAAACTTCAAGTTATTATGCATTTTCATTTCATTCGGGATTGCGGTTTGAAATGATATATAACCATAAACTTTTATTTTTAAATTACGGATTGAAATGATAAATATCCGTATCACTTGACCATAGGATAGAAAATTATATACAGGCACCGTGGTCTATATATAAAATATTTTAAAGTGATTTTCTATGGTTTGGAAAGAAATATACGGTTTAATAAATATTAAATTTTGATATTATATAAATATTATTTTATATATAGTAAGTTCTAAAATTTAAGCTATGTGTAACTTAATGATGTTTTAAGTTTGATTTACGAATGTTTCAAGTTTGAGCTTTATTTAAGGGATATTGAATTTATTAAATAAATATTTCTAAACTAAATAATAGTGAATTGAATTAAGGTATATATAAGATTATCAGATTTGGTTGGGAATTTTGGAATATTTTAAGACTTGAAATATATCAAAATTGAAATGTTTTATTGAAATTAAGGTATTATTGTTTCCAAAGTATTGGTTTTCGAAATTATTATAACTTTGAATGTAATATGGTTTGAAAATGAATTTATTTGAAATAGAAATTATTTAAGAATTATCTTTGAATATATTGATTTGAAACCGATTGAAATTTTGAGATTTAGAATATGACTACATTATGTGATTTGGGTTTAAGATGGTTTTAAAGAATATTTCGAGTTTTATAAATAAAAGTAAGAATAGTGATTGAAAATTTGGATTTTATTTAAATGATATATTATTGAATTTGGTTTTAAAGTATATACTATTTTGAAGTAAAGGATATGTTTTGAAATGACAATAATATTTTGGTTTTTGAAGTATATACTATTTTGAAATAAAGAATATGTTTGAAAGGGCCATGATTGTGTTTTTAAAAGTATATATTTTTAAATGACCACGGTGTTATAATAACGTTTGGTTGTTAAAGAGACCGGGATCGGATATGGACATACTCTCTGTCGATACCGAAATCCACTTTGACAACTATGTACGCGGTGGAGTTTCAAGAATGAAGTAGGATGGTGGCGACGATCCTAAGGTATATACGTGGACCCAACTCCCGTGAGTTGGCATAAGGTGGCTAAAACAGGAGCGATTGACGGACCAAGGAGGTAGCACCTCTGATCGGACACACTTCTTCGATACCATTCTATTATTTGTGATTTATTTGGTGGCCACCCTTCGATTTTGATTTAGGAGTGTTGTTCGAGGTGGGCGGTAGTGGCTTCTATGCGTCACCACCAGTCCGGATGCGTAATTGGTATATCTACCCTGGCATTGCCTAGTTGTGCCGTGTCACCTACCATATCGAGCTTTACTACGAGTTTCTATTTGTGTCGTACCTATGGAGTATCTTCTCGTAGCCTCTCGGGGTATGTAGGTACTGTATAGACTATTGGCATTATTTTGTGTTAAGGGCTATATGGGTAACCTCTTAATGCTATTTAAAAGTATGTTTATTTTATATTAGACATTATTATAATAGCAAATATTACTACATAGTAAATAGTTTAACGGATCCTTAGGAGATGTGAATCCCGAGCATCTCCTAAGTTACTGCACTCACGTTAGACACTGGATAGGAGATGTCAAATCCCGTAAACATCTCTGACGCCGTTCCACTCATATATTTATCATTGATTTAACTTACACAAGATCTTTTAGTTCTGACTCGAGTGTTTTGTCTTTTCAATTCGCTCGGGTCAGCCTAAGCATTTCAGGATTTGAAGGCTCTATTTCTGGAGAACGAAGACGAAGATTTTATTACCACTATTTATTATATTCCACTACACCATTGTATTCCGCTGCATAATTATCATTCTTTGGTATGTGTAACTCTAATATGTATTGTATAAGTATAATCAAATGGTTTGTAAAACAGCTTCATGAAATGTTATTTGATTATTATATTTTATCGTTCCGCTGCAAGATTCTATTTTGTTTCTTTATTTCTCCACTTTTTCTTATTACCCCCATAACAATCCACCCTTATGTATGGTTTAAGTCGGCACGTGTGTCTGCTTAAGCATACAAAAAGGTGGGATGTTACAATTTTTGAATTTAAAATGGAAATACAAAGGCGATTTTGGAATTGATAATTTTTATATTGAATTTTGGGATTATTTAAAAGGGAAATGATTTGGATAAATAAATAAATTGATTTTGGATATTTATTTAGCTATTTCGTACAATGGTTTCAATAGAGAATTTTAAATTGAGGATTTTTAAAATAATGGATTTTTAAATGAGATTTTCAAAATACGGAATGGAAGTTGAAATCGAGGTTTGATACGGTTTTTGAATATAATTTGGATTTTATAAGAAATAGATTTCTAAATGGAATTTTAAATAGAAATCAATTTATAAACGAGATTTGTTTAATATAAATCTGTTATTAACAGAGAACAACCGGAAATGGAGTTATAAATTTATAAACGATGTTTATAAATAATGTAAAATGACTATCATTTGATAAGTTGGAAATACAAATTCACAGTGTGAATTTAAAGTGGGATATGGAAATCGGTTTAGGGAAATATAGTGGATTCTATTTTGGAATTTGAAATAGTTGTAAAATTAGAAATGAAAATCGATTTGGGATAAATCAAGAGAGATTTATATATATAAGAATGGTTATATTGTATTTTAAAAATATTTTTTTATCGAGAAGTTAAGTTTTGTTTTAAAAAGGGATTTTATTTATTAAACTATGTGGTATAAAACTGTTTTAGTATTGAAATATTTTGAAAAGTGGATTATTCAAATATTTAATATTTATTGAAATGAATTCAAATTTTTATAATAAGCTTTGCAAATCGATTAGTTTTATTTAAAAATGAATTGGACATGAGTTATCGATGTTTATTTAAAGTGTTTGATATTTTTAATAATTACTTAAACGTGTTTTAAAAATAAATTAATATTCTTTAAAAGTACTTATCATATATATAGAGTTTTGAAAAGATTGAAATTTATTTATAAATCCTCTCGATATTTGTAAACGGGGTTTATTTAACGGATATGATTTTTATAAGAGGAATCTTATAAAGGATTTTGGGAGGAAATGGAATCTCCAAAATGTTGAAATATGGGAACTTCGAAAACGAATCTGAATTCATAAAAGAAGTTATAAATTGTTGGTTAGGTTTATAAAAGAGTATAATCGGTTTTGGAAATTGTAAAAAGGAATTTGTAAATAATTTCGTAAATTTATGAGATAAGTTATGAAATATTTCCTAAGTTTGATATTAAAATGATTTTGGAGAATCTGCCTATAAATATTCTCCTAAGTATTGAAAAGATTATTTTGGAAAATATTTTAAGTGTGAAATAATTTATGTAGAAATATTTTTCTAAGTGCTATAAATTGAATTCGAAAATATTTTTAAGTGTTGAAATAGTTTAAAAATATCCTGTTATGGACAAGTATTTGAAATTGTTTTCAAATGTTGGAATGCTGGAAGAGAGTTGAATATATATCTTTATAAAGATATTTTGAAATGAATGATTTGAAAGATTTATAAAAATTGGGCATAGTGGCTGCTTATGTGTGTAATTTGATAGTTAAATAACCAACTATCTAATCTGGTCAATTTCGTTAATCGTTTCGAAGAGACCGGTATCGGATTTAATTATCCGAAAACCACTTCAATCCAATTTGTGTGTTACGAATTGTGATATCTCGAAGATAATGGAGATGGTGAGCATGAAGGAGATTCGGTTTGTTCAGACCCAGAATTACTTATATGGATGAATGCTATCATTGTATCGTTGCCTGGAAGGTAGTGTTAGCATTCCAATAATGAATGCTATTCTTAAGGTAAAACGTAGCCTCAAGCCTCATCAATCGGAAATGACTAAAACATAGGAGATGCAACAAGGCTATGTGAGTCACTCTCTTTAGGGTATGATCATCACTCATCTAGAGTGGACATTTATCATCACTATTGTTTATTGTGTTTCAGGGCCCATTAGTGGTGATCATATTCGGTACTATCCAGTAAGGGGTAGGCCGGTCTTGTGTTGGCAGGGATTGATAGGTTCGATCTCGGTAAATTTTTCTAAAGGTGTACTGTGGCGGGCGGTATCCTAGTAGCCCTGTCATTGTATGGAATTCAATATCCAATACGAGCCTATACGGTTTTAGATGTGCCCAACTATGCTGAAATGTGAGATGCAAGCATTTCAGCTATTTTATAGTTTATTTTCTATAGACACTATTATATTATCAGATAATTTTGATATAAAATTTTTTGGTTATCGTAAGGTAAAAACCCGTCATGTTTATGTGTGGCGTGGTCTTACGAGATACCTTTGTTTTCAAAGGATTTTGATAATAGTAATAATTCTAATTGAGTGTTTTTTCTCATGCTGGTTTCCAGACCGACTCGGGTGTTATTTTATTATAATGCTTAGGTCAAACCGAGTATTGCAGATCCATGTTAGGATGCTATGGAGCTCAGGAGACGAGATGGAGGATTTCAGGCGTATTACACGTACTTGGTTATTTCCGCTGTGTGTGTTATGATGTATATTCAGTACATGTGAGGACAAGTTATTATAACTGTCCAGATTGATTGTTGACTGTTGTACTCTGATGATTATATGTATATTACAGTTATAGTTTCTTTGTATAAGGATCTGTTATTATATATTATATTTTGTTCCGCTGCGATTGTGAGATTCTATATTGTTGTTTCTGTTTCTTCTTCTATACTCTTCTTTCTCATAGTTATTCGTCCTTTCGTACAATTTGTGTTGGACAAGTGTGAATTAATGTTAGCTCAAAGGGTACGGAACGGCAGGTCACTACATTTGGTATCAGAGTGCAAGGTTAAGCGAGAACCTTGGCTTTGGTGGGGATTACTAATTAGAGATAGGGTTAGTAGTACCCTAGAATGAGTTTGAGTGTATTATAGATATGAGCGGTATTTGTCAGTGAAAATAAATTGTTTTATATTGTGTTGATTTATCCATTGAGCGGCTTATGAATTCTGGTCAAGTAGTGGGACGCCACGACATCGATAGGAGTTTCTAAACTCTTAAACACGGTAAACTGACATAGTATTATTTTGAAGCGGGTAAATGAAATAATTTTACCCAAATTATATTTTGATATAGAGGAAATAATTTTCTAATATTATAATAGTATATTTGGAGTGTTCGTTGTTATTATTATAACCCAAACAAGATTATAAAAAAATTGAAATGGTTATATATAACCAAATAGAAACTGTATAGAATGATTTATGCACATGAATTATAAGTAAAAGTGTATTCAAATTGAAATTTGGAGATTAAAATCCCGGAGAGTTTGGAAAATATTTTTTCCAAGTGTTGTGAAAATTAAAATAGTATTATTTTTGAAAATATTTTTGAAATAAGAAAGGTTTTAAATGGATTTTTGGAAGTGATAAAGCACTGAACTCACTTTAGTCACTGGGAAATAATTCAGGTGATGGCTGCAGCATAATCAGTATTCATTTTCGTGTTTCTAAGTGATGGATTGCCACCTTAGTAAATTGCTATGGAGATTTTTGTTGGAAACAAGCCGAAGGGAATTTGTTTGGATAAAACCAAGTTGATTTTGAAATTCCAAAGAAATGGTTTGTTAAACCAAAAGAGTTATATATATTATGATTTCAAAATGATTTGAAATAAATCCGGGTGGTTGAATTCTGGGATATTCATCTGAAGGTTTTGTGAAACCGGAAAGAAGATAAGTTTTTGAACTTAAGTTGGAAATGATGTGAATAGAAAGGAAAATGTGAATTTCAAATTGAAATTAAAAGTTTACTTATGCAAGTTAAATAATTTAAATTAGTAAAAGTGGATTGAATGAATTAAGATTTAACTTAAGCTAAGTTAAATAAAAATTGAATTAGAATTGAAAGAATATCGAATTGTATTGTATATAGATTTGAGTTGTAAAAAAATTATATAACTATGGGTTATAAATTTTTGAATGGAGTCAACCCAAGTATAGAATTGATAAAAATGTGGAAAATAAGTTATGTAACTTATAAATTGGAAAAGTGGAATGGTAAAACCAAAATGGAAGTTGTTTGATATTTTTGTAAAGATTTGGAAATCCAACTTGAAGTATAAAATAAAGTTGAGCTCAAGTCATACCAAATGAGGTGATTTTTGAAATAAAAATCAGAATTTGAATCATAAAATGGAAGTGAACTAATTAGATAAATTAATTAGTTAATTGAATATAGAAATGGAACTTAACTTGGTTAAGTAAAATGGATTGTGGATTGAAATTGAAACTGAATATAGGACTTGAGTATAAATGGAATTCGACTTAAATGTAAGTGAATTAGATATATTTTGAATTTTGTCGAATAAATGGAAATGGATTAGAATATCGATGACTTAAGTTAAAAATGAGCATGGTATAAGTGTAAATAAATTGAATATGGTTTTGAGATGTTATGTAAATGAGATTGAGTATGGAATTAAATTTTGAAGTGGAAATGAATATAAGTGATGTATAAAAGGTTATAATACACCTTAATATTAATTTTATGAAGTGATTCATAAATAAATTGACATGGAATGAAACGCCGTTAAAATAAAATGAAGTGAACAAGATTTTATGAATAAATTGAATGTGGGTCAATGGAGCTTGATAAATTGATTTAAAATCAATTTAAGAGGTTTATAACTTGAGTAGTTATTTTATTGAATGGATATCACCAGATTTGCATAAAAAAATTGACATTCGACGTAAAAGGGAATAAACAAATGTAAAGGGAATAAATTGATTCTAATCAATTTGGAATGGAAATGTATGTAAGGTGAGTAAATATGATTGGAATGCTAATAAATTGTTGTGAATCATTTGGAATTGAATAAATGGCGTATAAGTTGAATTAGAAGTGAATAATTAAATGTTTGGACTATGTATTTGCATGTATCTGCTAGATATACATGTTATAACCTGTTTTGGTTATGAAGTATGTGTTAACTTAGTTAAATTCAATAAAATGTTGTTTAATTTCATATTTTTGGTACTTATAGGTTTTATTTGAGTAAGTACAGGTACAAGAAGACCATTTGGCTAGATTTTGGTTGCGCGATTGCATATAAATTGACCGAGCTCGCTTAATAACGCTAAAATAAGGTACGCTTACGAATTTAGTGTGCGAAAAATAAAAATATTGATATATATTGCGTTTTCTGGCCATAAGAGCTGATATATATCTTTTTATCATATTTTTGACAATGTAAAAGGCTCTTCGTACAAGTGAGACCCTGCCAAAATTTTTCGAAAATTTAGGGTGTTCGAAATATTTTTGAAATTTTTGGGAAAATATTTGTTAACTAAAATTTGATTTCGAATTGTAATTGAAATAAAGGGTTTTGATTTAGGAATGGAACTAATTGTTTTTGAATGGAACTAATTGTTTTTGAATGGAACTAAAAAGATATAGAAAAGTGAAATATTGAAGTTTAACTAAGTGAGTTTTGAAAAGTTAATGGGTTTGGAGCATTTTCCTACCTTGGCAATTTCAAGGATGAAATTCTTTTAAGGGGGGAGGAAAGTAACGACCTGGATTTTTTGGTCATTTTATTTTGAATATTTAAATGGTTTTAAATGTTGAATTTGGAATAAAAATAGATTGTTAATATGAAGATTTTGGTTGGGATTGTAGAATGAATTTAAAATTTCAAATATAGCGATTATCGTAATAGAGAAATGGTAAATAATTGAAATTTGAGTTGAATATGAATCGAAACGATTTCTAATATTGATATAAATTTTATTGGAATTATAATTGAGTTAGTAAGTTTTTGAAACTGAAATTTCAAATGATTTCGTCGATTTTGGAAATCGTCGATTTAATCGACGCATTAAAATAGCGATCTGGGGCACAGTCTCGGATTTCAATGAAACTAGTTCCGTTGAATCCGTAATAGTGTACTATTATCGGATTTCAAATTTCGTAGCGTTTAGATTTTCTTTTTGGTCATGCGAGCTGAAAATGCACGTGATTTATTTAGTTAAAAATAGTCGACCCAAAAAGTTTTCTTCCACATACGATCGAATTAGACTTCAAAGCTAGTTCCATTGGGTTTGGAATAGGGATATAACATATATAACGCCGGCGGCATGCCTCAATAGGAGTTCGAAATTTCAAAATATTTAATTCAAAATATTTTGAAAAAAAAATAGAAGTAAAATCAAATCAAACACTAAGGCCATCCTAACTCTGAGAAGCCGACCTAGTTTATGTGCCACCCTACAGGTACGTATAGCCGCCCTTATTTTTTTTTTAAATCGCATATCTCTTTCCTTCTTCTTCAAACTCACGGCTCGAACGAAAAAAAAATTCACGCAATAAAATCGCGATGGCATGAGCGCGCGAGGCATAGGCAGAGTGGTTCGACCTTGAGGGTGGAATGGCAGTGGCCAAACGATGATCGGAGGAGTGGCTCGCCTGGGATTTGAGCTCGAAGACACGATCTAGGGTTACCAATTTCTTAAAGATGGCGGCGAGTCGAACATTGGGACCGGCGATGCGTGGAAGTAGGAGGCCTAGGTTTTCCTTGGTAGTGTCGCGGTGGGGTTCGGTTAAGCCGAGGTGGAGCGGCGTTCGATTTTGGCCATGGGTTCTTGGTTCTTGTTCGCGTGTTTTGCCTGGGAGGGAGAGGGTTTAGCGAGGAAATCAGGTTTATACAGTAATTAAATTTTTTAATTATTTGATTAACATGTTAATTAATTGTAACAACCCGCATATTTTGCGATTGTATATTTAAATGTTGAAATTTAAATATGGCATCGTTAGTCGGATTAAAGTACGAAATGCTACTTTTTGTAAACAGTGGAATTAGGACTCGAGACCCCTTCCATTGAGTCCAAAATGGCTTTTGCGACCTTTTTGAGTATAAACATCGATATGTTTGGAGTTGAGTAGAATTTTGCTATTTTTCTACATTGGGCTTTGGGTTTGGGTTTTAGCCCACTAACCCAACATAATACCCTGACTCCTCCTCCAACTCCTCTTCATTCATTTTCATTTCCTAACACTTTCAAGCTAAAAGAAAAATGGGGGAAAGAAAGGGAAATTAGAATTCCTAAGCCTTAGTTTACTAGGAAATTGAGATTCAAGCTCTAGAAATCAAAGAGAAGCTTAGGTAAGCATCCTCTTCATCTTCCCCATCTCAATCTCTCTTCAAATTCCTGAAATTCCTAAACCCTAACTTAGGAAATATTTGCTTATGAGCTTAGATTGGAGCTTCTTGAGTTAAATTTAAGAGGAATTGGTCTTGCTTTGTTTTAGAGCTTCTCATTCGTTGTTTTTGGGTATAAAGGTGAGTTTTTGAACTCACATCTATGTATATAACTTTCATTGTTGTTAGGTATGAATTCCTAACATCTATTGCATGTCCATTTGCTTTTGGATTGAATTGATTTAGTAAAATTTCCAATTTTTGGGTATTTTGAAGTCAAAACCTATGAAAATCCTTATATGGATGTTTGCACATGTTGTTCAGAGTGTATTGATGAGTCTATAGGGCTGGGTTGTCGCTTGGCATAAATCCCTAGCCATCATCGCTCACTTGATCGCTTCCGATACGAATTGGCCATCATTGGCCAAGGCAAAATATTGCCCTGAGCTTCAGCTCAGACGTCTGGTATTAAGGTCAAACGTCTGGAGCTACAGAATAAAAATTCCAGTCTTTTAGCTCAGACGTCTGAGCTTACTTCCCAGACGTCTAGGCGATCTGGAAGGAAATTCCAGAGCTTCAGCTCAGACGTCTGGGATAACCACCAGATGTTTGGAGCTGCTTATTTCAGCCAACTTACCTGTTTTGAGTGGATTTTCATTTTTAATCGATTTTTGGTTGATCCGATTAGTGGTTGTTATTTATTATCAACTTTGATGACTTCTTTTCGGGATTTTTGAGAATATCCATTTGATGGATTTGATATCGATTTTTATGGTTTTAATTCACGTCGTCGAATGTGAATTTGTGGTGATTGATTGTTTCTACAATGGTTTTCTGTGATTTGTCACTTTTAAAAATACAAAGGTTTCTATACTAGTAGTAAATATTCAAACGATTTCAAAAAGATGATTTCAATAATATTTTTAATACAAAACTCGTTTTTAAATCCATTTTTCAATCTATTAGTATATACAAGCCTTTACCTCATTCGTACGAGAAATCCAATTAAACGACTTAGCAAAACAAGTGGTATGAAACGCTTGCGTTTACTTCGTCGGTTAATTCTTAGACTTGTTTGATTGAAATATTATGACAATTTTTGAGTGGAAATCTACAATTTGTTCGTAAATATTTAAGTTAAGGCAGTGGTTATGGGACATGAAGCTAAACTCATTTATTTACTAGCTTAGTGTAATCTACACTTTTCATTGATCAATGGTGATCATTTTATGGTTTAGACTAGCGATATGCGATGTCTCTTTGTCCACGTGGGGGACTATACCTCGTTTTATGGAGCTTCGTCTTAATTTTTATAGGCTAACGACCTATGGTTTTATGGAGTTTGGTTCATCGGGCGTACCGTTGTTGTACTACGTCGTTGTTCCAGCTTATCAGGTTCATCGAGCGTACAGATATTGTACTACGTCGTTGTTCCGAATTACTTGAGTATTAGGTTCCTCGGGCATACTGTTATTGTACTACGTCGTTGCACCGGCTCTATGGTTAGCGACCAAGGGATAGCGTCCCGTTTGTGATACACGTGTTGATGAGTTTTCATGCTCCCGTTTGTGATAGGCCTCCCCACTTTGTGTTTTCTGGATTTCTAATTGTTGATTTTTGGAATTTGCGTTTCACCAATTTTTGCGATTGACATTGATATATTTTGTCAATATTTGGGGTATTGGTGAATAAGCTAAAGAATATGATATTCTTTTTGAATATTTGACAAGATTTGAGATATTATATGATTTTTATTGTTATTGAATGTATACTTGTCACAGTATGGCATTATTGTTATCATACATTTTTGTGGTATCTCTTATCCTTTCTCATCTCATATGATATTTATAGCTAGACTGATCCGTTTATTATTTTTCTTCTTAAATAATACTCGGGTCAGACCGAGGTGTTACAGGTGCTTCCACTTGGATTCTTAGCAGGGGCTAGCTTCTGACTTTTGGCTAACTACTTTAGCTTAGTAGTTTTTTCTTTTATACATTTGAGATAGGGACTCTTAATGTATACATATTCTTTTGCTTAGCACTTGTACCTATTCTTTTGTGATGTAGTGGATCTTGTATGACCACTATTTCGATGTTCACTTTTATGTATTATATTCATATCTGTTTCCGCCTTTGTGATATATCTGTGACTGATTTGTGTTATGCTTATTTCTATATTTGTTTCTGAAGCCCACATAGCCATTGTGTAGTAGCTTTGAGTTTGTATTTGATATGTCGGATTTCCACTTGAAATAAAATGCAAGTCATATTACCTGACATATCGGTACTCACACAAAGAAATTACACAGATGGTCGCTCCTCAACAGCCTTATTCTTCGGGCTAGTCGACGGCATTACTTCGTAGTGTCCTTGGCTAGTGTGAGTATAGAGGTGGGGCGTCACAGCTTGGTATCAGAGCCAAACTTCGGAACAATGTAGAATAATCTAGCAAGGATCAGTGTCCTAAGTCTTTCTTAGGAATCGTGCCGTAGGATTTAATTCGAGTCTTAGGACCCGTTCTATCCTATTTTCTTTTATGATGCCTTATTTTATCAATCAAGCTTGTTTAATATTCATTCTGAGAATAACCTTTTTCCTCTTCTATCTTTCTTTCTTAAAGAAGAGAAATGGTTAGACCTGGCCGTCATAGTGCCGGTCAATCTAGTGCTATCCTCGGGATGGAGTATTCATGTCTTCTCAACAACTTTTAGATCTTGTAAAGAATGCCCAAGCTGCTGGACCCATTCCAGAGCCTACTCATCCTAAATTCGGGTTTGCACGCTTGTGCAGTGATTATACCAATTTGGGTGGAAGGCCATTCAAGGGTTCTGAAAGCGTTATAGAGGTCCAAGCTTGGCTTAGAACATGCGATCGCATCTTTTCTCGCATGAATCTTGTGGATGTACATCGAGTCCAAGTGGCTTCTAGCATGCTCCAGGAGAGAGCATTAGATTGGTACGAGCTTTTGATTTTGGAAATTATTGAAGCGGATCTTACTTGGGAGCAATTCCGGGAAAGGTTCGAGTTAAAGTTTGTGTCGGAAACTGAAAAAGTAACTTTGGCCCGACGCTTTATTGACTTTGTTCAAGGTGAATCTTCTGTGATGGATTACGTCGCATCTTTTGAATCTCTCTCTAAATATGGGGTCGAGTATATTAATACCCCATTGAAGAAAAATCAGAGGTTTGTCTATGGGTTGAATAAGAACCTCAAAAAGCCTTTACTTCTGAAACTAGAAGTTTCTTTTGATCAGCTTGTTGATATCGCTCTTCAGCTTGAAGAGGCAGATAAAGAAAGTGATGTTTAAGTTGTGGGTGCAAAAAAGAACTTCAACAACAACAAGAAAAGGCCTATCAAGTTCAAGCCTAATCCCCACAAGAAAGGGAAGCAAGCAACTTCGGTAGCAAAGACTCCAACCTCTAGTCATAGGCAATGCTACAATTGTGGTTCTAAGGACCATTATTCAAATAGGTGCCCAAAACCTCTTTTTTATCGTTATTGCAAAAGTTCGGGTCATCTTTTATCTTCATGCCCCAAACTTCCAAACAAGAAAGAGGGAAAGCTAAATGTTGTGCAAGCCCCTAGTAACACTTCTCTTGGTCAAGGTATTTCTCATTCCGTCCTTGAAGGCATTATTATATTTCGTGACATTCCTATTCGAGTTCTTTTTGATACGGGAGCATCCCACTCTTTTATATCAAAAGAACTTGTTGATACTTTTTATTTAAATTCTATGTGTTTGATGACTTCACTGAAAATTGCGAATCTGGTTGGTGGGTTTGCAACACTCAGTTTATTTTGTAAAGATGTCGAGATTATTTTATGTGATTATGCTTTCCGAGCCGATTTGCATGTTATGTGTTACCATGGTTTCAGAATGATTTTGGGAATGGATTGGCTTAATCAATATGAAGCCCATATCCTATGTCCCAAGAGGACTATTTATCTTCGACGTCCTCAATCTGTTAAGCAGATTTCTATTGTTCTTAAAGATTCAGATTCCAATTTGGTAACATCCTTGTATTCTTTAAATCCTCATGATGATGATAACGATGATGAGGAAGATGTTATTTCTCTCATTCACGTTGTTCGTGAATTTCCTGATATATTTGAGCCCATTTTAGGATTACCACCTAAGCGAGAAATTGAGTTTAGAATTAATCTAATCCTTGGAGCTCTACCTATCACTCATCCTCCTTATCGTATGTCCAATAAGGAAAATGAGGAGATGCGTAGACAAATATCTGAATTGGAAGGAAAACAGTTTATTCGTTCTAGTTTCTCTCCTTGGGGAGCTTCAGCTGTTTTTATGAAGAAATCTGATGGTACACTTCGGCTTTGCGTTGACTACCGCAAGCTTAATGATCTCACCATCAAGAATAAATATCCCTTACCTAGGATTGATGATCTATTCGATCAACTTAGCGGTGCTAGAGTCTTTTCACAGTTAGACTTAGCAACTGGTTTTCATCAGCTTCGTATTGCAGAGGATAGCATTCCTTTGACATCGTTCCGTACTCGTTATGGATCTTATGAATGGCTTGTTATGCCATTTGGTTTGACGAATGCTCCAGCTTATTTCGTAGACCTTATGAATCGAGTTTTCAAAGACTTCCTCGATCAATTTGTTCTCATCTTTATTGATGGTATTCTTGTTTATTCTAAAACCGAGGAAGAGCATGAAAAACATCTTCGGATTGTGTTGGAATCTCTTAGGAGAAATCAATTGAAAGCAAAATTTTCTAAATGCCACTTTTGGCAATCTCGTGTGAAATTTTTAGGACATATTATTTCTGAATTCGGAATTTCCATGGATCCTTCAAAGATTGAAGCGATTCAAAATTGGAAGAGACCAGAGAGTGTGAAGGAAATTCGTAGCTTTCTTGAATTGGCGGGTTATTACCATCGGTTCATAAAAGACTTTTCAAAAATTTCTATACCTCTTACTACTTTGACAAAGAAGGGAGTTAAGTACATTTGGTCAGACAAATGTGAAGCAGCTTTTCAGAAATTAAAAGAACTCCTTTCCGATGCTCCTATTCTTGTGATTCCCGAAGGGAACCAAGACTTTATTGTTTATACCGACGCTAGTCGTGTTGGTTTAGGAGCCATTCTTATGTAAAGGGAACGTGTTATCGCTTATGCTTCTAGGCAATTAAAGCCTGCCGAGACTAGATATGCCACTCATGATTTAGAGCTCGCGGCTATTGTTTCCGCCCTTAGAATTTGGCGTCATTATCTTTTGGGAGAGAAATTTGTTCTCTACACCGATCATAAATCTTTGAAGTATTTATTTTATCAAAAGGAACTTAATTTACGTCAACAACGTTGGCTCGAATTCCTTGCATCTTATGATCTTGATATTCTCTATACTCCCGAAAAGGGAAATCGTGTTGCCGATGCCCTTAGTCGTAAGCAACAAGCGGTTGTTTCAATGATGATATCCGAATGGAATAATCTCAAGACTTTGTCCACTTGTGAGATTCGAGATCGTGAATCCGATTCATGTTCATCTCTTGTTTTATGTAGCCTTGAGGCTCATCCTTCTCTTTTAGACCGCATTCTTGAAGCTCAAAAGCATGATCCCGAATTGGCTTATCTTAGCCAAAGTTGTAGGGATAAAATTGATGTTGATGGTTTGAAAGACTTTGATATTGATGCTCGTGGGGGCATTCGAAAATTTGGTGGACTTATCGTGCCAAATATTATTGATCTTCGTAAAGACATTTTAGAAGATTTACATCGTTTTAAATTTACCATTCATCCCGGTAGTAGTAAAATGTATGCGGACATGAAGCGACTTTATTGTTGGGATGGAATGAAATTAATATTGCTAACTTTATTAAGCGTTGCACGACTTGCCAACTTGTAAAGGCCGAGCATCAAAGGCCCGGTGGGTTATTGCAACCTTTGGACATTCCGGTTTGGAAGTGGGATCAAGTTTCCATGGACTTTATTGACGGTCTTCCCCATTCTCGTTCGGGTAATGACAGCTTATGGGTGATTGTAGATAGACTTACAAAATTGACCCATTTTATTCCCGTTCGGTCCAATTGGACCATACCTCTTTTAGCCAAACTCTATGTTAAAGAAATCGTTAAATTGCATTGAGTTCCTACTTCTATTGTTAGTGATCGTGATCCATTATTTACTAGTGGATTTTGGAAAGGTCTTCAAAAAGCTTTGGGAACGAAGCTTAATTTTAGCACCGCTTATCATCCTCAGTCCGATGGACAAACTGAGCATGTGAATCAAACTCTTGAAGATCTTCTTCATGCATGTGTTCTTGATTTTGGTGGAAGTTGGGAAGATCATATTTCCCTTGTTGAGTTTTCTCATAATAATAGCTTCGAATCTTGTATTGGTATGGCACCTTTCGAGGCACTCTACGGAAGGCGGTGTCGATCTCCTTCGTGTTGGCTTGAAGCCGGTGAGAAGCTGGTTTTAGGTCCAAATTTTATTCGTGATGCCATAGAAAAGATTGACCTTATTCGTCATAGGATGAAAGAAGCTCAAAGTAGACAAAAATCCTATGCCGATAATCAAAGAAGGAATTTAGAATTTTCTATGGGAGATTTGGTGTTCATTCATGTTTTACCTATGAAGGGTGTTGTGCGTTTCAGTCGATTGGGAAAATTAGCACCTCGATATATTGGTCCATTTCCCATCACCGAACGCATTGGTTCCATGGCTTATCGTCTTTTATTACAGGCTCAATTTTCTACTATTCATGATGTATTCCACGTCTCTCAACTACGGAAATGCCTTAGAGATTCCGATTCTATTCTTGAGCCTGGTGTTATTGAAGAAATTGAACTTTTGCCTAATTTGACTTATGAGCAACATCCTATTCGTATCATTGCTACGGAGGTTAAACGCCTTCGAAATAAAGATGTTCCTCTTGTGAAAGTTCAATGGTCCTCAAATCCTAAGGATTTCTCTTGGGAATCCAGAGAATTTATCAAGCGGACACATCCAGACTTACTCTCTTGTGCTCCTTAAGGTGAACTTCTCATTTCAAAATTTCTTCTTTTGTGTTGTTATGCCTTAGTATGGTTGTTACTTTTTAATTTCCTTTTAAGTATTGCGAGGATGCAATTTCTTTAAGGAGGGGAGTCTGTAACAACCCGCATATTTTGCAGTTATATATTTAAATGTTGAAATTTAAATATGGTATCGTTAGTCGGATTAAAGTCCGAAATGCTACTTTTTGTAAACAGACGAATTAGGACTCGAGACCCCTTCCATTGAGTCCAAAATGGCGTTTGCGACCTTTTTGAGTATAAACATCGATATGTTTAGAGTTGAGTAGAATTTTGCTATTTTTCTATTTTGGGCTTTTGGTTTGGGTTTTAGCCCACTAACCCAACATAATACCCTGACTCCTCCTCCAACTCCTCTTCATTCATTTTCATTTCCTAACACTTTCAAGCTAAAAGAAAAATGGGGGAAAGAAAGGGAAATTAGAATTCCTAAGCCCTAGTTTACTAGGAAATTGAAATTCAAGCTCTAGAAATCAAAGAGAAGCTTAGGTAAGCATCCTCTTCATCTTCTCCATCTCAATCTCTCTTCAAATTTCAGAAATTCCTAAACCCTAACTTAGGAAATATTTTCTTATGAGCTTAGATTGGAGCTTCTTGAGTTGAAATTGAAGAGGAATTGGTCTTGCTTTGTTTTAGAGCTTCTCATTCATTGTTTTTGGGTTTAAAGGTGAGTTTTTGAACTCACATCTATGTCTATAGCTTTCATTGTTGTTAGGTATGAATTCCTAATATCTATTGCATGTCCATTTTCTTTTGGATTGAATTGATTTGGTAAGTTTTCCAATTTTAGGGTATTTTGAAGTCAAAACCTTTGAAAATCCTTATATGGATGTTTGCACATGTTGTTCGGAGTGTATTGATGAGTCTATAGGGCTGGGTTGTCGCTTGGCATAAATCACTAGCCATCGTCGCTCACTTGATCGCTTTCGATACGAATTGGACATCATTGACCAAGGCAAAATATTGCCCTGAGCTTCAGCTCGGACGTCTGGTATTAAGGTCAGACGTCTGGAGCTACGGAATAAAAATTCTAGTCTTTTAGCTCGACATCTGAGCTTACTTCCCAGACGTCTGGGCGATCTGGAAGAAAATTCTAGAGCTTCAGCTCAGATGTATGGGATAACCACCAGACGTTTGGAGCTGCTTATTTCAGCCAACTTACCTATTTTGAGTGGATTTCCATTTTTAATCGATTTTTGGTTGATCTGATTAGTGGTTGTCATTTATTATCAACTTTGATGACTTCTTTTCGGAATTTTTGGGAATATCCATTTGATGGATTTGATATCGATTTTTAGGGTTTTAATTCACGTCGTCGAATGTGAATTTGTGGTGATTGATTGTTTCTTCAATCGTTTTCTATGATTTGTCACTTTTAAAAATACAAAGGTTTCTATACTAGTAGTAAATATTCAAACGATTTCACAAAGATGATTTCAATACCATTTTTAATACAAAACTCGTTTTTAAATCCATTTTCCAGTCCATTAGTATATACAAACCTTTACCTCATTCGTACGAGAAATCTAATTAAACGACTTAGCAAAACAAGTGGTATGAAACCCTTGCGTTTACTTCGTCGATTAATTCTTAGACATGTTCGATTGAAATCTTGTGACAATTTTTGAGTGAAAATCTACAATTTGTTCGTAAATATTTAAGTTAAGGCAGTGGTTATGGGACATGAAGCTAAACTCATTTATTTACTAGCTTAGTGTAATCTACACTTTTCATTGATCAATGGTGATCATTTTATGGTTTAGACTAGCGATATGCGATGTCTCTTTGTCCACGTGGGGGAATGTACCTCGTTTTATGGAGCTTCGTCTCAATTTTTATAGGCTAGCAACCTATGGTTTTATGGAGTTTGGTTCATCGGGCGTACCGTTGTTGTACTATGTCGTTGTTCCAACTTATCAGGTTCATCGGGCGTACCGATATTGTACTACGTCGTTGTTCCGAATTACTTGAGTATTAGGTTCCTCGGGCGTACGGTTATTGTACTACGTCGTTGCACTGGCTCTATGGTAGCGACCAAGGGATAGCATCCCATTTGTGATCATGTGTTGGTGAGTTTTCATGCTCCCGTTTGGGATAGGCCTCCCCACTTTGTGTTTTCTGGATTTCTAATTGTTGATTTCTGGAATTTGTGTTTCACCAATTTTTGCGATTGACATTGATATGTTTTGTCAATATCTGGGGTATTGGTGAATAAGCTAAAGAATATGATATTCTTTTTGAATATTTGACGAGATTTGAGATATTATATTATTTTTATTGTTATTGAATGTATACTTGTCACAGTATGGCATTATTGTTATCATACATTTTTGTGGTATCTCATATCCTTTCTCATCTCATATGATATTTATAACTAGACTGATCCGTTTATTATTTTTCTTCTTAAATAATACTCGGGTCAGACCAAGTTGTTACAGGTGCTTCCACTTGAATTCTTAGCAGAGGCTAGCTTCTGACTTTTGGCTAACTACTTTAGCTTAGTAGTTTTTGCTTTTATACATTTGAGATAGGGACTCTTGATGTATACATATTCTTTTTCTTAGCACTTGTACCTATTCTTTTGTGATGTAGTGGATCTTGTATGACCACTATTTCGATGTACACTTTTATGTGTTATATTCATATTTGTTTCCGCCTTTGTGATATGAATATCTGTGACTGATTTGTGTTATGCTTGTTTCTATATTTGTTTCCGAAGCCCACATTGCCACTGTGTAGTAGCTTTGAGTTTGTATTTGATATGTCGGATTTCCACTTGAAATGAAATGCAAGCCATATTATCTGACATATCGGTACTCGCACAAAGCAATTACACAGATGGTCGCTCCTCAACAGCCTTATTCTTCGGGCTAGTCGACGACATTACCCCATAGTGTCCTTGGCTAGTGTGAGTATAGAGGTGGGGCGTCACGTTAATTAAATCATATCTGTATGTTTTTAAATCTGTAATTTATTCGTACATGGTTCGATTGGCATGAAACAAGCGACGTCGTAATCGTATCGACGAGTTATACACCACAAAATTAGTTTGGAATTTTTCGGAGTCAGTTGGAATTTTTGATTAAATCGAACGTTGTTCGATTTAATTTAAAACCTGGATGTTCGGCAAATAAAAACTCAAGGTGAGTAAATCTCACTCATTTTGGATTACTGGTTTTAATTTAAAATGTTAAAAATTATTTATTGGTTGATTGGATGAATTGATAATAATTTATCAGTTAGATGTCATATTATATATATATAGTAGTATATGTTAGTAGTTGGGTATATTTCCCCACCGATTGGAGCAGATGAGAAACTATATGCCCCGCATAATAGCGGATGACCCTTTTATTGCGATATCCAACCTCGAAGTGGGATTATTATTTTATGTTATATAACATCTGTGGGTGCAGGGAAACAGGTTAGAGGGATCCAACTGGGTTCGTCAAAAATGTTAATTTTAATTTCTTATATAGTGATATATGATGTGTGTGAATAATCTATTATAGATTATGTTGTGATTTGAATTATTGGATGCTATAGTAGCACTGGCCTTAATTTTGGTATTATGAATACCATAGATAATATTTTTGAATTTAAAAAGGAAATTCAAAGGTGATTTTGGAATTGATAATTTTTATATTGAATTTTGGGATTATTAAAAAGGGAATTGATTTGGATAAAATAAATTAATTGATTTTGGATATTTATTTAGCTATTTCGTACAATGGTTTCAATAGAGAATTTTAAATTGAGAATTTTTAAAATAATGGATTCTTAAATGGGATTCTTAAAATACGGAATGGAAGTCGAAATCGAGGTTTGATACGGTTTTGGAATATAGTTTGGATTTTATAAGAAATAGATTTCTAAACGGAATTTTAAATAGAAATCGATTTATAAATGAGATTTGTTTAATATAACTTTGTTATTAACAAAGAAAAACTGGAAATGAGCTTATAAATTTATAAACGATGTTTATAAATAAAGTGAAATGATTATCGTTTGATAAGTTGGAAATACAAATTCACCATGTAAAGTTAAAGTGAGATACGAAAATCGGTTTAGGGAAAGATAGTGGATTCTATTTTGGAATTTGGAAATAGTTGTGAAATGAGAAATGAAAATCGATTTAGGATAAATCGAGAGATATTTATAAATATAAGAATGGTTATGTTGTATTTTAAAAATAAATTTTTATCGAGAAGTTAAGTTTAGTTTTAAAAAGAGGTTTTATTTATTAAACTATATGGTTTAAAACTGTTTCAGTATTGAAATATTTCGAAAAGTGGATTATTCAAATATTTAATATTTATTGAAATGAATTCAAATTTTTATAATAAGCTTTGCAAATCGATTAGTTTTATTTAAAAATGAATTGGACATGAGTTATCGATGTTTATTTAAAGTGTTTGATATTTTTAATAATTACTTAAACGTGTTTTAAAAATAAATTACTATTCTTTAAAAGTACTTATCATATATATAGAGTTTTGAAATGATTGAAATTTATTTATAAATCCTCTCGAGATTTGTAAATGGGTTTATTTAATGGATATGATTTTGATAATAGGAATCTTATAAGGGATTTTGGGAGGAAATGGAATTTCCAAAATGTTGAAATATGGGAACTTCGAAAACGAATCTGAATTCATAAACGAAGTTATAAATTGTTGGTAGGGTTTATAAAAGAGTATAATCGGTTTTGGAAATTGTAAAAAGGAATTTATAAATAATTTCGGAAATTTATGAGATAAGTTATGAAATATTTCCTAAGTTTGATATTAAAATGATTTCGGAGAATCTGCCTATAAATATTATCCTAAGTATTGAAAAGAGGGTTTTGGAAAATATTTTAAGTGTGAAATGATTTATATAGAAATATTTTTCTAAGTGTTATAAATTGAATCCAGAAATATTTTTAAGTGTTGAAATGGTTTTAAAATATCCTGTTATGGATAAGTATTTGAAATTGTTTTTAGATGTTGGAATGTTGGAAGAGAGTTGAATATATATCTTTGTAAAGATATTTTGAAATGAATGATTTGAAAGATTTATAAAAATTTGGCATGGTGACTGCTTATATGTGTAATTTGATAGTTGAATAACCGACTATCAAATCTGGACAATTTCGTTAATCATTTCGAAGAGACTAGGATCAGATTTAATTATCTGAAAACCACTTCGATCCGATTTGTGTATTACGAATTGTGATATCTCGAAGATAATGGAGATGGTGATCTTGAAGGAGATTCGGTTTGTTCGGACCCAAAACAACTTATATTGATGAATGCTATCATTGCATCGTTGCTTGGAAGGCAATGTTATCATTCCAAGAATGAATGTTATTCTTAAGGTAAAATGTAGCCTCAAGCCTCATCAATTGGGAATGACTAAAACATGGGAGATGCAGCAAGGCTATGTGGGTCGCTCCCATTAGGGTATGCTCATCACTCATCTAGAGTGTACATTTATCATCACTATTGTTTGTTGTGTTTCAGAGCCCATTAGAGGTGATCATATTTGGTATTATCCAGTAAGGGGTAGGCCGGTCTTGTATTGGCAGGGATCGATAGTTTCGATCTCGGTACATTTTTCTAGAGGTGTACTGTGGTGGGCAGTACCCCAGTAGCCCTGTCATTATATGGAATCTAATATCCACTACGAGCTTGTACAGTTTTAGATGTGCCCAACTATGCTGTAACGTGAGATGCAAGCATTTCAGCTATTTTATAGTTTATTTTTTATAGACGCTATTATAATATTAGATGATTTTGATATAAAATGTTTTGGTTATCATAAGGTAAAAACCCGTCATGTTTATGTGTGGCGTGGTCTTACGAGATACCTTTGTTTTCAAAGGATTTTGATAACAGTAATAATTCAAATTGAGTGTGTTTTATCATGTTGGTCTTCCAGACTGACTCGGGTGTTATTTTATTATAATGCTCGGGTCAGATCGAGTATTGCAGATCCAAGTTAGGATGCTATGGAGCTCAAGAGACGAGCTAGAGGATTTCAGGCGTATTACACGTACTTGGTTATTTCCGCTGTGTGTGTTGTGCTATATATTAAGTACATGTGAGGACAAGTTATTACAACTATCCAGATTGATTGTTGACTGTTGTACTCTGATGATTTTATGTATATTACAGTTACAGTTTCTTTTTATAAAGATCTATTATTATATATTATATATTGTTTCGCAGCGATTCTGAGATTCTGTATTGTTGTTTCTGTTTCTTCTTCTATCCTTTTCTTTCTCATAGTTATTCGTCTTTTCATACAATTTGTGTTGGACAAGTGTGATTTAATGTTAGCTCAAAGGGTACGGAACGGCGGGTCGCTACAGGAGAAGTATTAACTGATTAATTAGGTGATTTGTTTTGTTAATTAAGTTATTAATTAATTTAATTAATTTTAGATTTTATAACTCGATAACTATCACATACGAGGTTGGATTTGGATGCGGTATTTTACGTTGGACTCATATGAATGTTATCTAGATTCATTGTGTTTGGAGCTAGTTGAATTTTGAGCTAAAATCGAACGCCATTCGATTTAGATTGAACCAAAACACGAAAGCATCAACTGGAGTTTTGATGAATTTACTCACCTCTAAATAAACTATATAATTTCTGTATTGCTATAGATTATTGTTGAATGCTTGGATGATAGTTTATATATTGTTGTTTGATTGCTTGTTTGGATTTGATTCCCACTTGGAAGCGGATGACATAAATAACCATTGTGTTGCAGGGACCAAAAGCAAGAGAAAGTCGAAGTGTACGTAGCGAATAGGTCTCTACGGAACACTTCGTAATACAATACGTATGTGTGATCTACATAGAACTTTTGTGTAGAGACCCTAATTGTTATAGAAATTATTGTTATACCGTCACTTATGAAATATCATCTCCTTAAATATGTGTGTATGTTGAACTTATGCTTGTATTTTTACAAATAAAATTTTGGTTGCGTTTTTGCCCATTGAAAGCTGTTTAAACTATATTTTCAAGTATTTTTGAGAATTTTGAAATAAGCGGTAAGTGTTGTTTTGAATTTATAAAAGGAGTCATAAATTTGATTACTTATCTTTCGGGATAATTAATGTTGTTTTAAATTTATAAAAAGATTATAAATTTCATTTATTTTCCTACGAGATAATTAATGTTGTTCTAAATTTATAAAAGGATTATAAATTTGATTTATTATCTTTTAGGATAATAAATGTTGTTTTAAATTTATAAAAAGATTATAAATTTGGTTTATTATCTGTAGGGCTAATTAATGTTGTTTTAAATTTATAAAAAGATAAAAAATTTGATTATTTGTCTTCCGGGATGATTAATATTGTTTTTAAATTTATAAAGTTATTTTAAATTGATTTTGTAACATCCTGAAATTTTCAACCATTCGCATCCAAACATGTCGGACTTGAATTTCTCAAAATATCATATTGTTAATTTAAATTTGGCAAAACTCAGCATATACAGTAAATAAATAATCACAGAATCACAGACACAGAGTAATATAACAATAATGCAGTGGAAACAAAAGAATAGTAGTTAATGAAGCTACTATATATATATATATAACAGAGTTAAACAAGATACAACAGAAGTCACGAATACATAGATGTCTCAATACAATAGTCAAATACAAGATCTGAATACATCACTGGAATCAACTTAATGGCTGAAAGCAGAATCAATAGATGGATCTCCAAGTGAAGCTCCAACTCCAAAGGTGAGTCTTGAATACTGGTACACTCAGTCTGACCCGAGCATAAAGCAAAACACAAAACACTTGAGTCAAGATTAACATTGTTATATCAATAAATCCAACTCAAGTGAAATATCAACTGAAATAAAAGTAACTCAAAGGATGTTTGGGATAACCATCCTCTAAGGATCCGTTAAACTATCTACTATGTAATACAATATGCTATTATAATATGTCTATAGTAAAGTAAACTATTAAAATAGCGTTAAGGATTTACATTTTCCACCTTAATGCATTTTATATATTCCCATAGTCTATACAGTACCGTAATCTCCCCCGTAATGGGCGTCGTCAGAGGGCACTCCATAGGTATGGTACAAAAAAACTCGTAAAAGGCGCGCTAGGGTAGGTGACATGGCACAACTAGGCAATGCCAGGGTAGATATACCAATTACACTTCCGGGCCGGTGGTAACGCAGAGCCGCAGCAATCGCCCACCTCGTGCCACACTCCCGAATCAAGGGTGAGCACCAAATCAATCACAAAATAATAGAATGGCATACGATGGAGTGTGTCTGATAAGAGGAGCTACCTCATTAGCCCGTCAATTGCTCCTGTTTTAGCCACCTTAGGCCAATTCATGGGAGTCAGGTCCACGTATATACCTCATATAGGATCGTCACCACCATCCTACTTCATTCTGGAATCTCCACCATGTACACGGTTATTAAAGTGATTTTCAGTATTGACAGAGAGTATGCCCATATCCGATCCCGGTCTCTTAAACAACCAAACGTTATTATAACACCGCGGTCATTTCAAAATAGTTTATACTTCAAAACCAAAATATCATTTCCATTTCAAAACCCAAATCAATACGATATCATTTCCCTTTCAAAAATATTCACTTCCAAAATCATTGTACTTCCCAAAGTTACAACGGTTTCGAAATCATAAATCTTTTAAAATCAAAACACTTAGGAAATCAAAACCTTGAAATTTATAACACTTTGAAATCATATAGCTTGAAATCATAACATTTTGGAATCCATAACACTTTCCACTTAACAGTTTAGATATTAAAATTAGTATATATATAATAAAATAGTTTATAAATTAAAATAGTTTATATATTATAAAATAGTTAAAGTAGTTTATAATAAAATAATTTATATTGAAAATGATTTATATTAAAATAGTTTATATTAAAAATAATTTATAAAGTAAAATATAAATAGTTTTAGATATAGTTTAAAAATACTTCATGTAATAAAATAGCTTCCTCAAATTTCACAAATCGATTCAAATCAACTCGAATTCCAAAATTCAATTTTATTTCAATCTCAATTCATAAATTTCAACTCAATTCAATTTCTCAATAAACCATTTCAAATTATCGATTTCAAATACATATTTGAACCACACAAAAATCCATTCAAATTTCAATATATTCAAAGCTTTAAATATTGAACATTTCAAAACTAAATTCGATAATTTCATATATATATATATATCAAATTCACTTTAATATTATTTAGCTTTGAAATATTTACTTAATCATTTCAATAACATCTAAATCCAACTTCAATTTACAAATTTAGATAGAAAAAATATCCCATTTAAATTTATATAAGTTCGAAATATTCATTTAAGTCACCTTTAATCAAATTCAAGTTATAACACATATCTTTACAATTTCAATTTTAATAAATTTCAAATCAAACTTATTTAAGTAAAATTCTTTAATAAATATAATTTCAAATTAATTTTATCTTTCCAACTTGAATCATTATAAACTCTATATTTGAAAATATAGATATTAAATAATTACTTAAACATATTATATATCAACTTTATTAAATCACTTTTAATAAATCTTTAAAAATCAATATTTCTTAAAACCATATATTTCTTTTCCAAACCATAGAAATCATTTTCAAAATATTTATATATAGACCAATTGTGTGTGTATATAATTTTCTATCCTATGGTCAAGTGATATAGATATTTATCATTTCAATCCGCAATTTAAATATATATACGGGTATATGTCTTTTCAACCCGTAATCCCAAATTCAATTCAATTGAAAATCGCTTGGGTTTATCATTTCAACCCATAACAATTTTCTCCTATTCTACAGATCGTTCGGGTATGTATCATTTCAACCCATAGTGAATTCTATACTAACAGGGAACTTGCAGAGTGATATCAGATATGATAATAATATAATAGGCATATATCATCAATATAAATAACAGATAATGGTGTCAGATTTCATAGGTGAACATATACAGATAATAGCATATATATAGCAATGTAAATAACTAACGGCAGCATATTTCAATTGTCGTTTCAATTGAAATCAAATTTAATAAATAAAAGAATATTAATTGTGAGTGATTGCTCACCTTTCGAGGTTAGAGATGAACGGGACTGAGATGGGTTACGAATCCAAGCACGAAATCCAAAGCAAAGCTAGATGGACATGGATTTGACGGACAAGCTAATAGATAAGGAACTGACGAAATCAAATAAGAACTGGATCGATGATGATAAATAGTATAAGTGAATTTATCTATATATAAACTATATATAACTATGTATATACCAAATCATATTCTAAATACAAACACATTTTTAAATTAAAATAAATATATATATATATATATACATTTCAAATCATTGTTAAATCAAAACACATATTAAATAAAATCTTGAATATATATATATATATATTTAAAATCAATATCAAATTTTATAGATACATATAACAACATCAAAATCTTTATGTATCATAAGATCACGTTATTAGATTTAAACATATATTTAAAATTTATACATATCATATTTTAAAATCAATAATTAGAATCATATATTACCAAACAACAACATAAAATTATATATACATATACACATCTATATTACTGTATTACATGTACATATAAAACATAAACTCATATACTTTATAAACATAAACTAGACACTGACCAATAGTTTATATACCGTTTATATATATATATATATATATATAACATGACTCAAAAAATAAAATCAATATATCAGCTATAAATATATATAAGATATATGTATGAAACCAATCATAAAAATATCAAGGATGGCTTATAATATATATATATATATATATATGACACGTAATCAATCTACTTTATATGATAAATTTGGAAACATGTATTACGTTAAAATGTACATACTAACATATTATATACTATATATGTATACAGAACAAAAGCAGATCCATTAGAAAAAAATTTGAATAAAACTCTTATAACTTTATATACAAAAAAACAGTACTCATGTACTAGTATATATATGCGAAATACAAATGTTTTCAAGTTCTAAAGAAACAAGACAGAGGCCTAAAATATAATATACATATATACTTACGCATGCACTCGAAGGTAAGGAGAGAAGATAAGTGGCAGGTTAGGTAACGATGCCTCGACACAGGCTTTTGGTCTCGGCTGTGACTAGGGAGGTGAGGTCGGGCGGTGGTGTTCAATTGGAAGTAGAGGCGGAGGGATAGGTGATTGCATGGGAAAACTGCCGAAGTTGTTGCGTGTGAGGGTTTGCGGAGGATAGCAGGTGAAGAGAGTGGCAGAGCATGCAAGTGAAGAAAAGGCTGATGGGTTCACGGTTGAGTTGTACGCAAGGGAAGGGTGGTATGGGTGAGAAGCTAATGGTGGAGTAGGCGAAAGAGACAAGAGGAAATGGTGAACAGTAAATGATGAGGGGAGAAGAAATGTACTGTTCATAAAATATATACCATCTATTTCCAATTGAACAAGCAAAACATATTTAGATTTCAAAAAAAATGAAACAGTGGGAAAATGACTACTCACGACAATAAATATCCTCGAAATATTAATAGTTAAAGACCATTCGTTATCTCATGAAGTAAACGAAAGGACAACGAAACCAAAAAAGTAAAAATCGGATACCGATACGGTTCCTTGTTTAATTGATTTCACAGTGTATTGGACGTTAATACACACAAATGAATGTACTGTGAAGATCAGCATGACAAAACGATCAAAACGGTATACAGTGGTACGATCATCCTATCAAAAGTCGATAATCGGTACCAAAAATGCTGCTAATTTGCCAGAAATAAGATAAATGGAGCAACGGCAGTCCAAATTTGATGAAACGAAAGATGACGTCTCACTCAGAAGATGATTTACAAATTTATTATATAAAAATATTCAGGTTTGGAAAACATTTTATTATCATCTATTATTAACTGATTTGAATTTAAATAAAACTACACAAGAAAATAAACTTCCATATTATCAAAATGAAAATTTACCAGTTACTATGTTTTAAATAGACGTAATCCAAATATCAAATTTATATTTCAAAATTTGATTATTTAAAATTCACAAAATTTCAATTAAATATATTAATAAAATAAATAAAAATTTTACGGGTCGTTACACTCTCCCTCACTCAACACTTTTCATCCTCGAAAAGTAACGAGATAAGAGTAGGCCTGTCAATGGTACGGGTTTTGGCCCGAGCCCAGTCCGGACCCGCCCTATTTATGCGGATATGGATTTTGCCTTTTACTACCCAAGCCCGACTTAGGCCCGATCCGGGTCGGGTACGGTTTTATCTAAATCCGGCCCGGTTAGGGCCGATCCGACTATTAGTTTTTCGTCGTATCAAAACATGAGTGCGTATGTTATTTATTTAATATATTTTTTTACATGTAGATGTTTTTGCATACTTTTGTTATGAGCTTGACTACATCACCATCCAATTTATATGTTAACATTGTTTGTATACAAAATTTACCAAAGTTGTAGTTTTAAAATACGGTTTTAACATAAATATTATGAGTTAGGTATATAGTTATTACCCAGCAGGCTTAAAAAGCCCAACGGGCCGGGCTCAGATATTGGGTTGAAATACCCTGCGGGTTCGGGCCGGACTCGGGTTTTAATTATTATAATAGGACTCGGGTCCGGGTTCTATAATACCCGTACCGAACCCTACCCATTGGCAGGCCTAGGTAGGAGAATAGAAACAACCTAAAAAAAATTGATTGGAACAAAATAAAACAATTAATTTAAACCATATAAATTTCAATTTAAATTAATTAATATTTAATAATTGATTTTAAATTCAAGGTGTTCAATTAAGTTGATTTAATTTCCATTTATTAATTCCTTTAAAATAAAATTTATTTTATTTATCCCATTATTATTCAATTAACTTATTATTCTATTTATCTCAATTAACATTTCTATAAATTATAATTTAAGTGTTTAAACATTTATTATAATCACTCAAATTTATTTATAAATAATTTATATTGTATAATATCTAATTACATATTCAACTTCTGAACAATTTAGGTAAGTTATATTGGAATGTAATTGAGTATTGTACAAATAAAAATTTTCCAATTCAATTATTTCAAGTTTACATATTTATCCAAAATTTTAACTTCAGTTTATAATTGAAATCATCCTTTAAGAAAATTTAAAAATTAAATTTTCGATTCACTTCAAACCATTTAGAGATAATTATGTATATACTATATATATATATATCAAATCAATTTTAATTTAAAATAATATACCTATATATATAAATCAAATCATACATAAGAAATTCAAATCAATTTCAATTTCCAAAACAAAAGTGTAGCAAAGCTACTGAGTGGTCTCTCCACTTTGAAACTTGAAAATGAATGTCGATGATGCGGCCGCCATCACCGAAATTATTTTCCAACAACAAAGAGAAGAGCACTGATTTAAACATTTAAAATTCTTTGAAAACGGTTTCTATTCGAAAATACCTTCAATAATATATTTAAAAAAAAATTAAAACCAAAGCTTGAAATCACCGGAAATTAAATTCTCAAATTCCTGATTTTTAAATTCATTTCAATTCCAAATCAATTTATAAACCATGTTTATAAATTCATTTAAAAAAACAATAAATGATAATCAAACATTATCATTTCAAACAACCAATTTAATTAACTTATTAAATTCTAGAAAATTTTACTTATATTTTCATAATATAATCATACAAATTTATTTCATTTACCAAATTTGAAAATAGTATTATGTCAGTTTGCTCTGTTCAAGTGTTTTGCAATTCCTATCGATAACGTTGATCAGACGAATCGATCGAAAACCCAAATTAACATCAACAACTCAAATAACACACTATAAACATTTTAATATTAATACAAATACACTCCCTCACTCGATGATTCCAGAATGGATTTCAAAACAAGGATAGAGATCCGAATATAGAGGGATCCTAACCAAAAGAATTCAATAGAAGATAGGCTCGATAGGGAGACAAATAAATTTCAAAGAAAGAAACGAATGGATAGACTTATATAAATCGCGGGCAACCTTAACCGGGTCAACCATGACTTTAAAATAAGATCGAGGCAGAATTTTGGTGCAAATCGACATTCAATCACAAAAGATAGAATTCAGGCATATTAAGAGATAGCATCATCTAAACCAAGGATACAGAAACCTTTGGTGAATCAATGCTGTTGTAAAGTAGTTTCACCCCTTTACAATTCATATAGTGGAGCTATGGGATGCTCCAGAATCAGAAACACGAATAGAGGAGACAAGGATGGATTTTGGAACCGAGGGGAACGTTCCAAAATTCAAAGGAAACCGAGTCAAAGAGGAAGAGATTCAAGCTCGAACGAAAGTGATTCTGTAATTAAATTTACTACATATACGCTAAGTTTTGCCTAAAACCAAAGCTCTGATACCACATGTAACATCCTGAAATTTTCAACCATTCTCATCCAAACATGCCGGACTTGAATTTCTCAAAATATCGGATTGTTAATTTAAATTTGGCAAAACTCAGCATATACAGTAAATAAATAATCACAGAATCACAGACACAGAGTAATATAACAATAATGCAGCGGAAACAAAAGAATAGTAGTTCATGAAGCTACTATATATATATATATAACATAGTTAAACAAGATACAACAAAAGTCACGAATACATAGATGTCTTAATACAATAGCCAAAAACAAGGTCTGAATACATCACTGGAATTAAATGAATGGCTGAAAGCAGAATCAATAGATGGATCTCCAAGCGAAGCTCCAACTCCAAAGGTGAGTCTTGAATACTGGTACACTCAGTCTGACCCGAGCATAAAGCAATACACAAAACACTCGAGTCAGGACTAACATTCTTATATCAATAAATCCAACTCAAGTGAAATATCAACTGAAATACAAGTAACTCAAAGGATGTTTGGGATAACCTTCCTCTAAGGATCCGTTAAACTATCTACTATGTAGTACAATACGCTATTATAATATGTCTATAGTAAAGTAAACTATTAAAATAGCATTAAGGCTTTACATTTTCCACCTTAACACATTTTATATATTCCCATAGTCTATACAGTACCGTAATCTCCCCCGTAATGGGCGTTGTCAGAGGGCATTCCATGGGTATGGTACAAAACAAACTCGTAAAAGGCACGTTAGGGTAGGTGACACGGCATAACTAGGCAATGCCAGGGTAGATATACCAATTATACTTCCGGGCCAGTGGTAACGTAGAGCTGCAGCAATCGCCCACCTCGAGCCACACTCCCAAATCAACGGTACGCACCAAATCAATCACAAAGTAATAAAATGGCATACGATGGAGTGTGTCCGATAAGAGGAGCTACCTCATTAGCCCGTCAATTGCTCCTGTTTTAGCCACCTTATGCCAACTCACGGGAGTCGGGTCCACGTATATACCTCATATAGGATCGTTACCACCATCCTACTTCATTCTGGAATCTCTACCGCGTACACAGTTGCTAAGTGGTTTTCGATATCGACAAAGAGTATGCCCATATTCGATCCTGGTCTCTTTAACAACCAAACGTTATTATAACACCGCGATCATTTCAAAATAGTTTATACTTCAAAACCAAAATATCATTTCCATTTCAAAACCCAAGTCAATACGATATCATTTCCCTTTCAAATATATTCACTTCCAAAATCATTGTACTTCCCAAAGTTATAACGCTTTCGAAATCATAAGTCTTTTAAAATCAAAACACTTTGGAAATCAAAACCTTGAAATTAATAACACTTTGAAATCATAGCTTGAAATCATAACACTTTGAAATCATAGCTTGAAATCATAACATCAGAAAAAAAATTAAATAAAACTCTTATAACTTTATTTACAAAAAAACAGTACTCATGTACTAATATATATATGCGAAATACAAATGTTTTCAAGTTCTAAAGAAACAATACAGAGGCCTAAAATATAATATACATATATACTTATGCATGCACTCGAAGGTAAGGAGAGAAGATAAGCGGCAGGTTAGGTAACGATGCCTCGACACAGGCCTTTGGTTTCGGCTGTGACTAGGGAGGAGAGGTCGGGCGGTGGTGTTCAATTGGAAGTAGAGGCGGAGGGGATAAGTGATTGCTTGGGAAAACTGCCGAAGCTGTTGCGTGTGAGGGTTTGCGGAGGATAGCAGGTGAAGAGAGTGGCCGAGCATGCAAGTGAAGAAAAGGCTGATGGGTACACGATTGAGTTGTACGCAAGGGAAGGGTGTTATGGGTGAGAAGCTAATGGTGGAGTAGGCGAAAGAGATAAGGGGAAATGGTGAACAGTAAATGATGAGGGGAGAAGAAATGTACTGTTCATAGAATATATACCATCTATTTCCAATTGAACAAGCAAAACATATTTAGATTTCAAAAAAATGAAATAGTGGGAAAATGACTAGTCACGACAATAAATTTCCTCGAAATATTAATAGTTAAAGACCATTCGTTATCTCAGGAAGTAAACGAAAGGACAACGAAACCAAAAAGGTAAAAATCGGATACCGATACGGTTCCTTGTTTAATTGATTTCATAGTGTATGGGACGTCAATACACACAAACAGATATACTGTGAAGATCAGCACAACAAAACGATCAAAACGGTATAAAGATATCAGTGGTACGATCATCCTATCAAAAGTCGATAATCGGTACCAAAAATGCTGCTAATTTGCCAGAAATAAGATAAACGGAGCAACAACAGTCCAAATTTGACGAAACGAAAGATGACGTATCACTCAGAAGATGATTTACAAATTTATTATATAAAAATAATCAGGTTAGGAAAACCTTTTATTATCATTTATTATTGACTGATTTGAATTTAAATAAAACTACACAAGAAAATAAACTTCCATATTATCAAAATGAAAATTTACCAGTTACCATGTTTTAAATAGACGTAATCCAAATATCAAATTTATATTTCAAAATTTGATTATTTAAAATTTGACAAAATTTCAATTAAATATATTAATAAAATAAATAAAAAATTTATGGGTCATTACAGATTTATTATCTTTTGAGATAATAAATGTTGTTTTAAAGTAATAAATGATAGTTTATAAATAAGAAAATCTTTAAAAAGGAATGTTTAAAAGTAAAGCTAAGTGACAATTGTTTAGGGTTTATAGTAAACGTTGTATTAATGACATTCATTTTTGACCCTTCTTTTTAATACACTTAGAAAGATAATTTGCGCTTTAAAAGAATATTTTAAAGTGTGTTTAAAGAGTTTGACAAATATTTGTGATGTGAAAATCAAGCACAAGTGTGAGTCAAATGTTTTAAAAGTTCGATTCATTCATTGAAAATATTCATGCAATTAGAACCAAACGTTGAAGGAGCTCTTGCTATTCTTAATGGTAAGAATGTTGTCTTGATAAGGAAGAAAGCAACAGCGTCCTTACATGTCTGGGTTCATCGTTTTCTTTTGGGTAGTGTTAGTTTGGAATCTTTGAGTTGTGATAAGTGTAAGAGATTTAATTGTCATAAACGGTCATTTTTTTGTTCCTGATAGTTGAGTTATTGACTATCAATCCTGCTATCTTTTTTGTATTCATTGATACAAGATGATTTTGTTGCTCATTTAGGGCATTTAAAATCTTATTATTCTTAAAGTGGAGAATGTTGTCAAGTCTAGATAGGAAGAAACACTGACTTATCTTGTTTGAAATTGTTTTCCCCGGGGTAGTACTAGTTTGTTTTTCGATAGTTGATTCATCGACTATCGATTTTGATATCCTTCTTTGTGCTTTGTTAATCAAAGACGATTTGTAGCTCGTTTTGAGTGTTGGTATCCAACACCGGATAACTAAAACCAAAGTGCGAGTGGGTGCCAAGCCATGTGGGTCGCACCCATCAGGGTATGCTCACTTCTATCTAGAGAGGTTTCGACATGCATGCATTTATACAAAATATTCGAATGCCCGCAAAAGTGTAATAAGGTCCAGCTTGGAAGTTCCCGAGAGTGACGCGTTTTCTCTCAAGTATATTTTGTCCAGAGGTATACTTTGGGTGTAGGGGGTGCACCTTCCTAGTCATGTTGGATAAATTCATTATCCTTATTTGATTCGAACCTTGGAGTTAATCCTTTCTTAATTGCATCGAGAAGTGCCTTGTGCTCTTATCTATGTTAATTAATTTTGCCCGATCTTTAAGTTTGGCTTTTGATCTTGTATGTATTCATCCTTTCTTGTTTGGATTTTTGGTTTGATTTGTTTCCATTCTTTCATGTATGTATGGATGTTGTTCCTGTGAGCTAAAACCCCGTTGCTTGTTTAGCGGCGTGGTCTCAAAGAATTATTATTTGTTCCCTATATTTCTTGAGTCTTCTCACGTTGGTTTTCTAGACAGATCCGTGTGTTATTTTGTTATAATGCTCGTGTCATACTGAGTTTTTCTAGGTTGTCACTGTTGGGACATGGAGCTCATTGAGTAGAGTTGGATGTTTACCTATCGTAGCACTTTTATTTTTTGATGTATTATTATGTATACCCATCAGCAATTGTAAGGCTAAGAAGTTATAACTGTCCAGAATAATGAGGTTTGTTTTTAGCTCTAATACATCTTATAACTTAGAGTGACAACTTTTACTGTCTTTGTCATATTAAATGTTGTCATTCCGCTGTGAGATTCTGTTTTCCCTATTCGTTTTCATTTTACCCTAACAATATATCTTTCCGGCACTTAGATGCGTGGCATTTGAATATCATGGATGTATTAAGTGTTGACTTTCAAGGGCCGAAAGGGTGGATAGTTAAAGATATGTCGCTCTTGCATTGATTTGAGTCAATATGATTTTACTTTAATTTTTGGGATTTTATTTGGCCTAGAGATTGATTTCTTTGGGAGGAAGTTAGGTAAATGGAGATGAGGAGTTTAGAAATATAATTAGGGATTTTAAAAGTGATTTCTGTAGTAAGTTATGGTCTAGCCAAAATTAGTTGGTTATGTGGCTAGGCTAGATTTTTTTTAATTTGCTGAAAACATATCCCATTTTATTAAATTTTATTTCCACCATAATTCTCTCTCTATATTCCAAATGTAGCAATTCTATAGCCTATTTCGAAGAGAAATATCTCCTCTGTGCATTGGTAATATTTTCAGGCCTTAATTATTTAATTTGCGAAAATCCCTTTTTACCCTTTATTATCCAATTAACAGTTTAATTATTAAATTAACCATTTTAATTGCTAGGTGTAAATTTTACGAATCATTACATTCTCCTCAGTTAAAAGAATTTCATCCACGAAATTCCAAAATTAGAAAACGTAACAAAACTAACCTAGAAAACTTTACAATCTCTAGCATGCATAAACCAAAATTAGCAAGCATAGCTGTAATACCGCATTTCTATATCCATACTGTCTAAGAGTATTACTAAGTAATACTGTCAGATAATATGAAGAATGAGGCTATATGGAATATGCACATGAATATTCCTTTGGGATAAATATGGTACATATTTAAACATCGAATAAATAACTCACTTATATGTATCAGCATAATGCAATAAACACATATTAGGATAGAACAATACATAATACACAGTAAATATCAGAGAACATGAAGTCAATAAATACAGTGATAATGTATATAATATAAAGTATACAATGAAAGATATACATTACAAGGTCATATACATACATGAGATACCATATATTACAAAATAATATACAGTGCTGAATAACTAATCTCCACTATGCCCAATAAAATACAAGCCGGTCTCTTCGTCCATAAACCTGAAATGTCTTGGAATGACCTGCGCATTACGTAAATAACACAAGGGTCAAACTATGTCTAGATATAAAGGTGAATATACAGATGTAACTCAATATATGTAGGGTATAATAATATGATAATACCATCAAAAGAATCCAAGATAATGAGCATAATTCAATACACACACACATGGTATCTAGTTATAACATAATAAACAATCCCAAAAGCATCGCATATCATCAAATATCACAGAACCATATACAAAGATGTCATCGCCCATAAAAGTCATGCCCATCCATAAATCTCAAAATTAGTATCAATTAGGTGAATAATGCATATCTAGAAATCGTCATCAAAATCTAGACATCATCAAAAATGAGATATCCTTAAGTCTATTCAAGCTAACACACAGCCTTACCTAAATATATCTCTCAATATCAATAAATAGGATATCATCATCAATATATAGGAGATAGGTTACCTATCAGTGTAATAAGATATATGAGAATCCACTATACTCTGGACACCTATTCAGATATAATCTCATCTCCTCGTGTATCAATAAATCATAATATATCATGATGGGGTAATGACTATACGACAGACACAAAGTTCCAAGTAGAGTCATATACACATCAATATGTGAGTCGCCTAACCCTGGGTCATTTAACCCATATCCATACTTAGGTGAGGTATATCAATAGTATATGCCAATCTACCACTCCATTAGAACAAGAAGGGAGACTGATGGCCTCACACTGGCTCTAGAGACACACATATGGGTCACCTAACCAGACCGTATAATCTTTGGTTACCTTGATGTTCATGGTGACAAATGTCCACCTATTGCTCGTCTACATGAAGCACTGGTCATGGCCCTGCACTTACCCGTATAGGTAACAGACCATTGGCATAAGTGACACAGAGGCTATAGGTTACCCACCCTTTAGGTCACCAAAGCCCACACACAGACACACACACACTCTCTCTCTCTCTCTCTCAAGGTGTCATGGATCTGGGGCGCAACCCTACGATTAGGCCACTAGGATGGATACTAGCCATATTTGTCCCCTCCCACCAATAATCTAAGAGTACATAGTAATAGTGGCACATAGTACTAATAAATATAAAGGCACCTACCTTCCTTAGACCTATGAGCATAACCTCACGTAAGTACAATTTCATCATTTCATGCCCATCACATGACTGTCATTTACTTACAATGATTAATCGATTAAATATTACAACGTCCCATACCACTGTGTGATACTCAAATGTTTATTCACAGCTCATAAATTACACTCAATCTCCACGGTATTCTATATAATAAGTCCAAAGTATAACTGGAGAAATATTATGAAAGTGCCATACCATACGGTATTATAACTCCCTTTTTTTAGATTCGTCGTCACACTAAATTAAAATATCATGAAATCATATAGAAGGATGTCATCGCCGTATCACATCAAAATCACAAAATCAAATCATTATCAATGGTGAATCATCCATATCATCCAAGATTAGTATAGCAAAGATGAGCATATCAGAAACACAATATAACCATTCTAGAATTAAACTAGATATTTATAGAACTTCAAATTATTAAACACACATTTCCTTTAATCAAATATTTATACATATGTAACAACCCGAAATTTAAGCTATAATAATTAATTAACGAATTAATTAAATAATAAAATAACTTTGTGAAATTATTAGAATTGAGCCACGAGAGTTGCGCCATTGTGTCCATGGTAATTTTTTGGTCAATTTCCATATATAGATTGTCGAAATCGGAGCTAAAATGAAGAAGTTACAAATTAAACAAGAAACGAAGAAGAAAAAGAAAAAAAAAATAAGGTCAGGTCGCCCTAGGGTCGACCTTCCCCACGGCTGGGTCGGACTATAGGTCGACCCTACCATATGGCGGTTGACAATAAGGTCGACCCGCCTTAGTGTTTAGGACGTTAATTCATCCAGATCAAATTGTGATGTGTTTTTCGATTTTTATTCCATCTCGTGCGTCCGTGCTTCCATCTGACTATTCCCATCGAGCCTATGACGTGGTTGCACCAGATTTAATCCTCAAATCCAACAGTCTGAGAACAATAAGTGACACTATAAATAAAACCCTAGGTCTAGCTGTTTTTCTCATTCAGATTTTCTTCATCTGGGTTCACTGCCTGAGGCTGGACCCTAAAAGGAATATTTTTCCAAGGAGAAGATCTCTTTAAGTAAAATATTTTATACCCTAAAAGTGGATCCGGATAGGCCAAGGAAAAGAGCTAAGGACCATAGGTGAGTGTTTAAGTAATTATTTTAGATTTTTAAGTAATTTAAAATAATAGGGTTCTAAATAGTTGTAGTTTTTCTGCAATTTTTGAAACCGCTTTTATATAAGTTGTTTACAGTTAATTTTTAATGTTCTTTTTAGTCTATTTTGTTCAGCCATTTTTATTTAGCTATTTTACTCATTTATTTACAGTTATTTATAGTTATTTGTATTTTATTTACATCCGTTTTACGTTAGAATTCAGCCTGTAAATTTTAGTTTTTTTATTCCTTTTTACGCGAATAAAATTAATAAAAAGAGGATAATTCGCTAATATGGACTAAATTATAGGAACACTAAATTTACAGAAAATTTGATGTAAATAAGAAGAACTGAAATAGAACGAATATAGACTGAAATAGGCAAATTTGACATTTGCAAGCATATTTATAACTAGAAGTTATAATTAAAAAGACAAGATAAAAGAGAAATTATAACGTAGGTTATATTTAAATAGAAAGAACAAAAAAGGCTTATTTTAAGACTTAGAGTTAAGTTAATAAGCAAATATAGCAGAGATAACAGAAGAGGCATATTTTATAGACTTAGAATAAGTTAATAAGCAAATAGAGCAGAATTAACAGAAGAGGCTTATTTAAAAGACTTATACTAAGTTAATAAGCAAAGATAGAAGTAGGACTCGTACCGACATCATTCTCCTTTGGTCAGGAACTGATGGTCTCACAATAGATTAGGTGGGGCTGGGACACGCTTATGCTGAAGTAATGGTAAATAAGAGGTCAATAGATAGAAGCTCAAATTAGGGGATTTAGGCAAGGGGCACAACTAGATTTGTTTGTTAAGACTCGTACTGATGACATTTCCCTACCAGACTAGGATTGACGGTCTCACAACAGATCAGGTGAGGCTGGACATGCTTATGCTGAAATAATGGTAAATAAAGGTCAAAAGATGGAGCAACAAACAGTGCGAGCTGACGGTGGCCGAGCGTGCGGTCTCGGTGCAGGGATATAAGTCGCTATTGAGTTTGAAAGCGCTATACAGGTGTCTTTTGCTGTGGGATCCACAGGATGGGACTAGCTCATAGTGGCACAACAAAGATAGAAGGCCGATCAAAGGGTAGAATTAGGACTTCAGCCTAATTAAAGTAGGATTAGGATTTCAGCCTAATCAAAATAGTTAACTAAGACAAGTGCAAAGAATCGAAATAATCAAAGCAAGCAGTTAAACGGCATTTTATTCCAGCTTTATCTTTTCCTTTATTTCTTTTATACTTGAACTATTGATAAGTCTATTATCTTTATCTTACTTAAAAATACTAGTAGTTACTTCCACTCACCAGATTTTTAGTCTGACCCACTCCTCTATTTCCCCTTTTCCCCCATAGGCCAGCAAGGTAGGGACAATAGATTTCGTATTTTCTTGGAGGTTCAGCTGTGGAATTTTTCTTCATATATTCTTCTTCTTCTTTTCAGTTTTATGTTCATGTACTGGCACTTTATTGAGAGGGATGATTTTGTACTATGATATTGTGACTGAGATGGTATTTTTCATGAGACATATGAATTTGGTATTTTGAGACATATTTTGGTAATGACTTATTTATGAAGTTTTTAATTATTAAATGAGTTATTGATTAAATGTTTCCACTGTTTTATTTAATTGTCTTATGAATCATAGTCTCTGTAAAGTTTTAGCTATACCTATAATGCACCACGTCTTTTAGTGTGTCCTTTTTGGGTATACTAAGGGGTGTGGGGTGTTTCACTTGGTATTAGAGCCTAAAGTTATAGGATTCCTAAAAATTTGTTTTAAAAAAAAGTAAAGTATTTTTCAAAAGTAACATTTTTTAAAAAAAATTTAGAAAGAAACTCTTATTATAGAACTGGTTTTAAAGTATAAAAGGGTTTTCATAAAATACCCTCAAAGTCCAGTTCAATCTTCTTTCGATTATTTCGAGCCTAAATTCTCTTTTTCTTTGCTTAGCATGGAGGATGCCCCTAATCTTCCTGAGGGTATCCAACTCCCAGGTCGGTTTCATGAATAACTTCAAGCTACGACACCAAAGGTGCAAGGGCAAGCGCCCAATCCAGCACCAGCGGGTGGAGATCCCATAAATCCACGCGTAGCAACCAATTTCTCTAAGCTATGCAAGGACTTTGCTAATCTTGGAGGTAAGAAATTTTCTGGTACAGAGGATTTCATGGAGGTACGAGCTTGGTTGAGGAGTACTGAGAGGATATTTGGGCTATTGGGATTGGAGAATCAACAGATAGTTCAGCCTGCATCTTGACAGCTGAAAGGAGAGGCTTCTTATTGGTGGGAGATGGTTGAGTTGGAAGGGAGAGACATTTGTTGGAATGTATTCCTTGAAAGGCTTGAGAGGAATTTTTTGTCACAAGCAGAAGAAAGTATGCAGTTGGAAAGGTTTATTAGTTTGAAGCAAGGAAGTCTTTCTGTGAAGGAGTATATCAACCAATTTAATGAGTTGCCACGGTTTGGGATGGAGTTAGTGAATACACCTAACAAGAAGGCTATGAAGTTCGTGAAGGGATTGAATCAGCTCTTCCAAAGGTTGTTATTAACTCACGTACCGATGGGAGCTACATATGAGTCACTGGTGGAGATGGCCCTTATGTCTGATACAGCTAAAGAAGGAGAGTCTAGGGAGGTCCCTAAGTCAGAAAGTTCTAAGAAGAAGTGGTGGAAGAACGACAAAGATAAGAAGAAAGGAGGAGGCCCTCAAAAGCAAATCAAGAAAGGAGAGAAAAGCAATAGCTGTGGACGGGTTGGTCATTATGCAAGAGACTGCAAGAAGGAGAAAATGAAGGGAAAGTGTTATAATTGTGGACAGCCCGGTCACCTTAGTAGATTCTATCCCCAAAAGACGGGGCAGGGAGCAGGCGCACCTACAGTGCAGATTCAGGCCTTGGATGCAGCACCTTCTAGCAGCGGACCAGATATAGGTAGGAAAGTCACCATGGAAGGTTTGATCTCTATTTCGAATTTTCCTATTCGAACACTTTTTGATTCTGGAGCATCACACTCCTTTATTTCCAGTTCCTTAGTTGATTGTTTGCACTTAGATATTTCTTTAGTGGTAGACCCCATTGTTGTTTCAAACCCATAGGAGGATCGGCACTTTTATCCATGATTTGTATGGGTTCGAAAATTTTATCCTAGGCGTAGAGCTTGACTGTGACGCCTATGTATTGGGATTTTTAGGGTATGGGATGATTTTGGGGATGGATTGGCTATCCATTTATGGAGTGATATTGGACTGCGAGAGGAGAGTCATTAGACTAAAGACATGCAGCGGTAGGACTCTTGAGGTTTCTTGCGACCCACATGGGTCAGTCATGTTGAGCTTCCTTTATTCCCTTGATTCATTAGCAATAGAGTTAGATTAAGTTCCAATCATCAGAGATTTTCCAGACGTCTTTAAAGAGGTTAGGGAACTACCCCGTAAGAGAGAGATCGACTTTAGGATCTATCTTAATGACAATTCTAAGCCAATGGCATTGCACGTTGAGAGACATGGTACCTAGGGAGAGGAAGGAGTTTAGTAAGCAGATTAGTGAGCTATTGGAGAAAGGCTTCATTAGAAGGAGCATACCCGAGTGAGGAGCGCCAGTCGTCTTCGCTACAAAGGCGGATGGTTCCCTTCAACTTTGAATGGACTATAGAGAGTTGAATAAGCTCACGAAGAAGAACCGTTACCCACTTCCTAGGATAAACGATCTTTTCGATCTGTTGGTTGGCTCTTCAGCATTTCTCAACTTGATTTGGCTACCGGATTTCAGCAGCTTAGAGTCGCTGATGATAGCATCGATAAGACAGCATTTAGGACACCAGACAGATTCTTTGAGTGGTTGGTTATGCCATTTGGGCTAACCAATGCCCAAGCCTATTTCGTGGATTTGAGGAGCCGTGTTTTTAGAGATGTCCTAAATAAGTTCGTGGTAGTATTCATGGACGACATTTTGGTGTTTTCCAAGAGTATGGAAGAGCATGTTGTTCATCTAAAGGAGGTTCTTCGTACACTTCGCGTTCATCAACTGAAGGCAAAGTTCTCGAAGTGTCACTTTTGGTGAAAGGAAATGTGTTTCTTGGGGCATGTTGTCTCAAAGGAAGGTTTGGCTGTGGATCCCGCTAAGGTAGTAGCAGTGCAAGATTGGAAGGTCCCCAAGAACGCTACTGACATTAGAAGCTTCTTAGGTTTTGTTGGCTATTATAGGAAGTTTATCAGAGATTTCGGTAATATTTCAGCACCGCTTACTCACCTCACTAAGAAGAATGCGGCATTCATGTGGGACATAGATTGTGAGGATTCCTTCACGAGGCTAAAGAAGGCCCTTACTAGTGCACCAGTGTTAGTTTTACCCGACAAAGCTAATCCTTTTATAGTATACATTGATGCATGTAAGACGGGTCTTGGAGCAGTATTGATGCAAGAAGGGAGGGTAGTATGTTATGGGAGTATACAGTTAAGGATTCATGAGAGGAACTACCATACCCATGATTTGGAGTTAGCTGCTTTTTTTTGCACTCAAGTCTTGGAGGCATTACTTGCTAGGAGAGAGATTCGAGTTCTTCACTGACCATAAATCATTGAAGTACCTATTCTCACAGAAGGATTTGAACTTAAGGCAGCAGCGATGAATGGAGTTTCTATCATCATATGACTTTGATATAGCTTATACCCCTGGAAAGGGAAACGTGGTGGCGGATGCGTTGAGTAGGAAGAGAGCAACCCTTAGTCCAATGTTCGTAGAATGGAAAAGCCTAGAGTTTATTTCCACTTTTGATTTTAAGCCCTCTACGGAAATTACCCTTGGATTGTTAGCAGCACTTGTGGTGAAGCCTACCCTCATAGATCAGATTCGAGGCAGCGAGAGGATGCTGAACTTATGGATATTATAAAGAGGAATAGTAGAGGAGAGGTATCTAGACATCTCCAATGCTATTACATAGATCGTAAAAGGTGGCTAAGGAGAGATGGCAGACTTTGTGTCCCCCACACTAGTGACTTAGTGAGTGCAATTCTAGCAGAGGCACACCATTCTAGGATGACTATTCATCTAGGTGGTGATAAGATGTATAGGGACATGAAGAGGGTATTTTATTGGAGTGGCATGAAGAAGGATGTGGCAGAGTTTGTAGCTAGGTGTCTTGTGTGCCAAAGGGTTAAGGAGGATCAGCAAAAGCCTAGAGGATTACTTCAGCCATTGGATGTACCTGAATGGAAGTAGGATAGTGTTTCATTGCACTTCATAGATGGTTTACCTCGATCTAGGAAGGGGAATACCAGTATTTGGGTGATTGTAGATCGCTTGACTAAGAGCTCCCACTTCATTCCAGTCAAGAGTAAGAGGACGACACCTTATTTGGCATCTTTATACATTCATGAGATAGTCCGACTTCATGGACTTCCCTCTAGCATAGTGATTGATAGAGACCCTATTTTTACTAGCGAGTTTTGGAGAAGCTTGCACGAGGCTTTAGGGACGCAACTTAGATTGAGTACGGCCTATCATCCTCAAACGGATGGCCAAATGGAGAGAGTTAATAGAGTTTTGGAGGATTTATTGAGGATGTGCATTCTTGATTTTGGAGGGACTTGGAAGGAGCATCTTCCTTTGGTGGAATTCGCTTATAAAAATAGCTTTCAAGCTAGCATTGGGATGTCACCTTTTTTAGGCTCTTTGTGGAAGACCGTGTAAGTCACCGTCATTTTGGTTGGAGTCTATGGAGAGATTGCTACTTGGGTCTGACATGGTAAGGGAGACTTCAGAAAAGATAGATTTGATTAGAAGGAGGATGAAGACGGCCCAAGATAGGCAGAAATCTTATGCAGACAAGCGGAGGAGGAATATTGAGTTTGAGGTAGGAGACTTGGTTTTCATTAAGGTATCTCTGTTGAGGAAGGGGGTGAGGTTTGGATCGAGTGGGAAACTAGCCCCCAGATTCGTAGGACTGTTCCCCATTGTAGAGAGAGTAGGGAAGATGGTGTATCGAGTGAAGCTACCAGAGAGGCTTGCAGGAGTGCATGATGTTTTTCATGTCTTGCACTTGAGAAAGTGCTTACATGACTCAGCAGAGGTTGTGGAGCCTAGTCAACTCGAGGAGGTTGAAGTGGAGAGAGAAGCAGCGATTCGTCGTATTCCTACCAAGATCATTGGAAGCGATATCAAGAAGCTCAGGAATAAAGAAGTCCCGTTAGTAAAGGTGCAGCGGGGAGATGATGTTGAAGAGGCTACGTGGGAGGCTGAAGAGAAGATTCGTATCTCTTATCCACATCTCTTTGATAGTAAGTTCTCGAATTTCCTATTTCCATTTTTAGTTTTGAATAGGTTCTTTCCTTTATTATCCTTTAGGAGGGTAGATCTAAGGACTTAACCTATGGATGGTAGGATTTGATGTAAACATATTATTAAAACATGTTATGTATGATGGATGCTAGTGTTTGCTAGTGGATGCTAATGGACGCATATACTTACACTAGGAACTATTATCTCTTAAGGATCGGCCTAAATCAGACACTAAAGCATATGCATATGGATGTGTGCACATTCGTATATTTTTATTTTTATTTTATTCCATGGTCGCTATAAATGGATGATTATCACGTGATTATTGCATTTGGCTAATGATTGTAGCACGCACATAGAACTATCAATTATCATTAGGAATTTGCATTTATTTGGATACATGGCACAGACATGATTGCATAAAAATTAGGTTGATTGAATCAGTAGACCGCCTGATCTTTTGCATTAGTTAGAGACATTGACACTACACTATTTGCATATATATATATATATATCATACATTGCATTAGAAAACTTAAGGACAATGGATGTAATGGATAATTGTTGAGTAGTTGGTTGTAAAACTTGGATGAAAACATTTATTTCATTCTTCTATCCATAGAGATTTCGGGGATGAAACCCTTTACGGAGGGGAGAATCTAACAACCCGAAATTTAAGCTATAATAATTAATTAATGAATTAATTAAATAATCAAATAACTTTATGAAATTATTAGAATTGAGCCACGGGAGTTACACCATTGTGTCCGTGGTAATTTTTTTGGTCAATTTCCATATATAGATTGTCGAAATAGGAGCTAAAACGAAGAAGTTACAAATTAAACCAGAAATGAAGAAGAAAAAGAAAATAATAATAATAATAATAATAATAATAAGGTCAGGTCGACCCTAGGGTCAGCCTTCCCCATGGCTTGGTCAAACTCTAGGTCGACCCTAGCATATAATGGTCGATAGCAAGGTCAACCCGCCTTAGTGTTTTGGGACGTTAATTCGTCCAGATCAAATCGTGATGTGTTTTTCGATTTTTATTCCATCTCGTGCATCCGTGCTTCCATCCGACGGTTCCCATCGAGTCTATGACGTAGTTGCACCAGATTTAATCCTCAAATCCAACAGTTTGAGAACCACAAGTGACACTATAAATAAGACCCTAGGTCTAGCTATTTTTCTCATTTAGATTTTCTCCATCTGAGTTCGTTGCTTGAGGTTGGACCCTAAAAGGAATATTTTTCCAAGGAGAAGATCTTTTTAATTAAAATAATTTATACCCTAGAAGTGGATCAAGGAAGGCCAAGGAAAAGAGCTAAGGACCACAGGGGAGTGTTTAAATAATTATTTTAGATTTTTAAGTAATTTAAAATAATAGGGTTCTCAATAGTTGTAGTTTTTCTGCAATTTTTGAAACCGCTTTTATATAAGTTGTTTACAATTAATTTTTAATGTTCTTTTCAGTCTATTTTGTTCAGCTATTTTTATTTAGCTATTTTATTCATTTATTTACAGTTATTACTGTTATTTACAGTTATTTGTATTTTATTTACATTTGTTTTACGTTAGAATTCAGCCTGTAAATTTTAGTTCTTTTTATTCCTTTTTACGCGAATAAAAATAATAAAAAGAGGATAATTCGCTAATATGGACTAAATTATAGAAACACTAAATTTATAGAAAATTTGATGTAAATAAGAAAAACTGTAATAGAAAGAATATAGACTGAAATAGGAAAATTTGACATTTTCAAGCATGTTTATAACTAGAAGTTATAATTAAAAAGACAAGATCAAAGAGAAATTATAACGTAGGTTATAATTAAATAGAAAGAACAGAAAAGGCTTATTTTAAGACCTAGAGTTAAGTTAATAAGCAAATATAGCAGAGATAACAAAAGAGCCTTATTTTAAAGACTTAGAATAAGTTAATAAGCAAATAGAGCAGAATTAACAGAAGAGGCTTATTTAAAAGACTTATACTAAGTTAATAAGCAAAGATAGAAGTAGGACCCGTACCGACAGCATTCCCCTTCAGTCAGGAAATGATGGTCTCACAATAGATTAGGTGGGGCTGGGACACGCTTATGCTGAAGTAATGGTAAATAAGAGGTCAATAGATATAAGCTCAAATCAGGGGATTTGAGCAAGGGGCGCAACTAGATTTGTTTGTTAGGACCCGTACCGGCAGCATTTCCCTATAAGACTAAGACTGATGGTCTCATAACAGATCAGGTGAGGCTGGACACGCTTATGCTGAAGTAATGGTAAATAAAAGGTCAAAAGATGGAGCAACCACCTCGGTGCAGGGATATAAGTTGCTATTGAGTTCCAATGCGCTAAAAAGATGTCTTTTGTTATGGGACCCACAGGATGGGACTAGCCCACAGTGGCATAACAAAGATAGAATGTCGATCAAAGGGTAGAATTAGGACTTCATCTTAATTAAAGTAGGATTAGGATTTCTGCCTAATCAAAGTAGTTATCTAAGACAAGTGCAAACAATCGAAATAATCAAAGAAAGTAGTTAAACAGTATTTTATTTCAGCTTTATCTTTTCCTTTATTTCTTTTATATTAGAACTATTGATAAGTCTATTATCTTTATCTTGCTTAAAAATACTAGTAGTACTTCCACTCACCAGACTTTTAGTCTGACCCACTCCTCTATTTTCCTTTTTTCCCCCATAGGCCAGCAGTGGCAGGGACAATAGATTTTGGATTTTCTTGGAGGTCCTGCTGCGGATTTTTTCTTCATGTATTCTTATTCTTCTTTTCAGTTTTATTTTCATGTACTAGCACTTGTTGAGAGGGATGATTTTGTACTTTGATATTGTGACTGAGATGGTATTTTTCATGAGACATATGTATTTGGTATTTTGAGACATATTTGGTTATGTCTTATTTATGAAGTTTTTAATTATTAAATAAGTTGTTGATTAAATGTTTCCACTGTTTTATTTAATTGTCTTGTGAATCTTAGTCTCTGTAAAGTTTTAGCTATACCTACAACGCACCACATCTTTTTGAGTGTCCTTTTTAGGTATAATAAGGGGTGTGGTGGTGTTTAAATATATATAACATGCTTCTATGTAAATTTATTAACTTAAATTACAATAAAATTCCAATTCAAAACTATATTTCTATTTCCCATGTAATTATACGATATTATGAATTTTCTATAATTTATTTCCCACAAATGCTTCTTATTTTAATTTTTTATTCGAAATATTCACTTAAATCACTATTATTAACTTTAATTAATTACTACTTAAAACCAGGTTGTTAAAGACTTCCCCTTCATTGGAATTTCCCTTAGGAAAAATCAATACCCAAGCTGATACATCCTGGCTTAAATATATCATTTTCAATTTATATTTAAATGCAAAAAAACATCCATTAAACAAATTCACAATACCCTATCTCTAAATCTCGAGTTAGCACATATTGTGATCTGCATCAACTAGCCAAGTATCAAATAGAGTAACACAAAATCCATGATTAGACCTTTCTATCGGTGGCTTATCAAAAACACAAATTCATCTTAAAAATACTATAATATTTCATAAATTGCTCCTCGTAGTTGTTAATAAATAATAATCTATAAATTTTCCTCTATTTCAAGATATGTTTACCAAAACCAGAATTTACTTTCCATATTTACCAAATGCTTTACTTCAATAAATTCTTCGCATAATATATTTTTTCCAATTTTTTTATTCTATACATAATTTTAATTAATAAACAAAATTCCAAATTTGAAATTCCCTCAACTAAACTCCAGATTATTTCAATTTTAACCAAACCCTTCCTCGAACCGGTTTCTATAAAATTTTGACTTCATAATTTTGATTTAAATACTTTTAAAATATTCCAAATATTAAACCTCTTCTCAAAACTTTATATATATATATATTATAGAGGATATTTAAAATTTTACTTTTCAAAACTAAAATTATATTTTGTATTCAAAATAATTCACAAAAAAAATTTTCCAAAACACTTTATCACAAAAAATTTAGTTATATTCAAAAGAACTTCATCAGAATTCATTCATTACCCAATCCCAAAATCAAGTTCAAACAATTCTGTGTTTTCGTAGTTAGTAATATAGATAGTCAAAAAGGAAATTTTCTTTTCCTCAATATATTCTATTATAACAAAATTCAAATTAAATACATTTCAAAAATCTCTTTTCGTATTAACTTCTCAAATATATTTTTGGTATTTCACATACTATATATATAACACTTTAATCTAATTTCAAATAACACATATCAATACAATAGTAGCGCATAGTTCTTTATAAAGCTTTTCTTAATTCTAGAATATCAAACTCATAAAATTGTACTTTTCTAAAATCACATATTAAAAAAAAATCAAAGTACTTAGACTACATAAAATATTTCATATTCATGTAAATTAAAATATCTTAAGAAACCAATTCAAGCTATAAATAATCTTACATAAATTCCACATAATTAATTTCAACATGCAACATATATTTTATAAAATATCTTTTACAATCCATTTCTATATCAAAATAAAAAGTATACTATGCTAAAAAAATATTCACCCATATCTTTTTCCCAAATCATGTTTTTACTTTTCCAAACAATACTATATTTTTATTCGAAAAAAATCCTATCTTTTCATAAACACTATATTCTTTACATACTTATTAACCCTTTCAAAATATTGAAATCTTGACAAAATATTTAAACTTTTCAAAATGATGTGTCTAAATGCCTCGTTCAAGTGTTTAAAAATCCCCATCGATAATGTTTGTTAGATTCATCGACCACAATTCTTAGACTACTCAATAGATAAGTTAACACAAATTTTACATTGAAAATCTCTCCAATAATAATATAACATACACATCCTTTCAATAATCTTACTTTTACAAACTAATCATTTGGTTTCCTCACAAAACATATTCAAATTGAAAATCCATGTATATAAACATATTATCAAAAGTTTTATAATTGAAACATTTGCTTAGTTACACAAAATACTATCTCATACAACATATATATATATATATATATTAAGGTAAAATATTTTCAACGCTTTGTCTAAAACATAAATAGGCTTATATTGAAATAAATACATGTGATCTGCTAATATGCATTAATATTATTACACACTTTTAATAGTTTAAAATCACACATAAATTGTCAAACATCACACAATAGTAACAATACCATACTCAATCATTAATAAAATCAAGTATGCATCAAGTTGTAACTCATTCAAAAATTTCAATTAATATATATACAAATAGTCATCAATCCAAACAATAATCTAAAATAAATCCAATGTTGATTTAGTTTCTAATCTTCAAATAATAATAATTCATACTCAATATTATTATTAACAATATTACAAATCTAATGCAAACAAGCTATCATCAAACGATAATCATAAAAACTATAATCAATGCACTCAGCGAAAAATCTATTTGTGAGTTTCCAATGCACACTCTGATCAAAATACAAATACCGACACTACTGGTTGGGTCAACTCTTCCAAACTACTAATTATTGCAGAAAAGTTAGAAGAGCAAATATTTATATATATATATATAAAATATCAAATGCATCCCTAGATGATTACCCCAGTACACCGTATATATATATATAACTACTATCCTTATATTATATGGTGACTACCCAACACAACCAAAGGGAAAGGGACTCAGAGTCTCATCTAAGGCCTTGACTCGTGTTTCAAATGTATAATGTATTGTTCTGAACTCGGTTTGATACCAATTTGTAATACCCTACCTTTATACTCATATTATCCAAGAGTATTACTAAGTAATGATATGGAGAATAAGGCTATATGGGGTACGTACATGAATATTCCCTTGGACTTACACTGGCGTATATTTAAACATCGAACAAATAACTCAAATATATGTACACAGTATTAGAGTAAAGAAATTAACATGTATGCCTCAAGGATAGAACAATACACAATAAAAATTAAATTACAGAGAACATGGAGTCAATAAACACAGTGATAATATAATATAAATTATACAAGGAATGATATACTTTATGAGGTCATATACATACATGAGACCATACCATACAAAATAATATACAACAGTGAATAACTAATCTCTACTATGCCCATTTAAACACAAGTTGGTCTCATCATCTTTGAACCTGAAATGTCTCGGACTGACCGGAGTGTTACATAAATAACACACAGATCAGACTATGTCAGATATAAAGGTGAATATACATATGTAACTCAATATACGTAAGGTATAATAATATGATAATACCATCAAAAGTATTCAAGATAACGAGCATATTGTTAATACACACACACACACACACATAGTTCTAGTAATATATGCATGGTATCTAGTTATAATATCATAGACAATCCAAGAAAATAACATATCATCAAATATCACAAAACCATGCACAAAGATGTCGTCACCCATATAAAGTCAAGCCCATCTATAAATCTAGAAATCAATATCAATTGGGTGAATCATTCATATCTAGAAATCGTTATCAAAATCCAGAAATCATTAATAAATGAGATATCCTCAAGTATAACCAGGCTAACACATAGCAATGCCTAAATATATCTCGCAATCTCAATAAATAAGATATCATCATCAACATGTAGGATAAGATAGGTTGCCTATCAGTGTAATAAAAGACATGAGAATCCACTATACTCTGGACCTCTTCAAATATAATCTTATCTCCTCATATATAAATAAATCAAAATATATCACGATAGGGGAATGACTGTACGATAGACATGAAGTCTTAAGTAGAGTCATATACACATCAATATGTGGGTCGCCAAACCTAGGGTCACCTAACTCATATCTATACTTATATAAGGCATATCAATAGTTTATGCCAATCTACCACTCCATTAGAACTAAAAGGGAGACCGATGGCCATACGCCGGCTCTAGAGTCACACACATGGGTCACCTAACCCGACTCTATAGTCTTTGGTTACCTCGATGGTCATCATGAAAAATATCCACTTATTGCTAGTCTATGTGAAGCACTCGGTCATAACCTAACAATTACACCTATAGGTAAAAGACAGCTGGCCTAAGTAACACAGAAACTATAGGGTGCCTACCCTTTAGGCCACCCAATATATATATACTCTCAAGGTTTCATGGATCTTTGGCATGACCCCCACGACCAGGCCGCTAGGGTGGATACTAGCCATATGTTCCTCTCACGCCAATAATCTAGGAGTACATCATGATAGTGGCACATGGTACTAATAAATATAAGGGCACCTACCTGCTCATATCTATGAGCATCACCTTATGTAAGTACAATCTCATCATACCATCCTCATCAATTGAGTGTCATCTACTTACAATGAACAATCAAACAAATATCACAATAGCATCCCATACTACTTCATGATACTCAAACATTTAGAAATATTACCGAGTTATTCAGATTCCTCATCACACAGAACTAAAAGATCATAAACTCATATAGAAGGATGTCATCACTGTAACAACCCGTATTTTAACGAGAGGATATTTAAATAATTGATTTAAATATTGAATCTTTATTAATTAAAGGCCCAAAAATATGATTTTTCATATATGATGGAATAAGGACTCGGTACCACTTTCATTGAGTCCGGATTGGCGTTGTGAATTAAAATGAGCACAAGCATCTCTATATTTAGAGATCAGGCGATCTGATGGCCAAAATAATCTCGAAATGCATAAAATTATCATCCCAAGGCATTGTCCTAGATAGAGACGAGATTTATACCATTTGGACCAGAAAATGAGGTGATGTACGTAGATGAGTTTCGTTGCGATCGAACACGTCGTATGATTGTACGAGCTCGAAACGTATGACTATTTATTTTAGAATTCAAATAAATAAATAATATTATATTAGTATAATAATCAATAAACCCTCTCCCCACTCGTCCCAATTTACTATTCCATTCCCCTCTTCAGAAAACATGGCCGCCTCCTCTTAATACATTCAAAAATCAAAATCGGACAATTCACTCCACTAAAAATCATGAAACTGGGCTCGTTGAGATCGTATGGAGGAGAGCTTCGAGTCTACATAGTTGATGTAAGGTACGGTACTATCTGGTCATGCTAGACCGTTTTCATAGCCGATTAGGGTTTTACTTTACCAGAGATAGAGGAAGTGGAAGGTGAAATGGAGACCGCCGTTGTTTCTCTCTTGACGACGTTCACCTCTCTGCCAAGTTTCAACAACCCCGATGCTCCCTTCCTATTCATGTCATTTCATGGTCGAGAGAGAAGGTATGCGGTCACGTTTTAGGGGGAGAAGCTGAGTGTGACGATTTAGGGTCTGTTGTGTCGAGTGCGCGAAGTAGAGTTCGTTGGCGAAGGCGGCGTCCGATTTCGTGGCGGCGAAGCTCTGTATCACAGCAAAAAGGTGCATGACATGTTAGGTTTGGGGATGTTGTGCACGTATAGGAATAAGCTAATTTTAGGAAGAAGAATTAACGGATAATTAGGTAATTAGTGGATAAGTAAATGATTTAATTAGTCCATTTATTTCTGTTTCTTATATTATGCATATCTTTTGCATACGAGGTACGTTTTGGATGCGGTTTCTTACGTTGCACTCGTGATGGAGAGCTCTTCGACTTGACGTTGGATTGGTCAGCTTTTGTTGAGATGGATGATATTGTCTCTCATGATACTTTGATTGTTAGTATGGTATAAAACCGGTATTTTGAAATGATTTCCAACTTTAAAATATGATTTTAATATACATACATACCTACTTGATTTTTATAAAAGATAAAAGTATTTTAAAATGGTTTTAAATTGAATATTACATTTTTTCTCTTTGACGTGCTATTTTAGGGATTTGCTAGTTTTAGGCCGTTTTTGATATGAATCCCTCATCGGTTGAATATAGTATAAGATAGTAGTATATTCATATTATATTTTGAAGCCACCTTGGATTAGGGTTGACTGTAATTTCATTCCGTTTCCAATATAATTTTAGGCGAGCTAAGTCGGCACTGTAAGTTAAGATGTGGATAATCCACTTTTTGCATATTTAAGGTGCTCCGGTACTAAAACTATCGGTATATTTGTTGGTTGGGAGTCTAGATCTGTCACTTTTGAAGGTCAATCTCTGTTTCAAAAGTTTATGTATTTAAGGTGCTCCTGTACTAAAACTATTGGTATATTTATTGTTCAAGAAAGATACAATAAAAATCTTTTAAGGTCCATGACAAATTTCTATGAATACCTAGTTCACTTCATGCTACCTATGTCTATGATCATCAATTTTATACCTAGTTCATTTCATGACATTCAAGACATAAGAGTTGAAGACTTAATTATAAGTTGCATCACTTTTGAAATAATAATCTTCTTATTGAACGTATTGCACAACGGCCAACACATTGAAACAAAAGTTGAAATATTCTACTTCGGCTGAAACTAAATTAGTGATGGAAACATCAACGGCTTATATAAATTATTAACATAAAATAAAAAACCAAGTTTGGAAGCACAGTTTGCAAAATTGCATAGAAAATCGACAGACAATAGCAAATTTAAAAATAAACAAAAACGGCATATTTATGGATTGATGCTTATACAATCAGTATGCGAAGCCACTTCTTTCTTCCTTGTTGTTCTATCCGTATATGAATATGAGATTGTACATAGAGGACATCATTACATCAATTACTTTTATTATTATTTTGTCAAGCACATCAAATCACCGTACAATCTCAAGAAATCCACAGTAGGTACATATTAAATATCAAGAAATACTTCAAGCTTAAGCTGCCATCCATCCATTTTGTAATAGTTGAATTCAATTTTAATCAGTCTAAAAATCTTATCAAATCCAATAAAATAAACACCTTTTCAAAACCTTAAATCATCACCTGATCAGGTTGTAAATCGCATATCGTCAGTAACTTTAGTGTAGAATAAAGAGCATCTTAGGTGAGGATAATTATACCTAGAGAACCAAGTCAGAATAGCACCATCACAGCCTAGTAAGAATCCACCAAACGGAAAGTCAATAGGCGCGAGTTCATCTTTTGGCGAAGCGACTATCTTGATCGCCGCGAATTCAAATGAAAAAGCAAATTCAAGTATGGAATTCCCTGGTATGACGCAATATGGAGCATCCAACATGTAAAAGAAGATTTGATCCAAGAATGTTGACTGCAACTGTGATCGACTGAATAAAAAGTTAAATGATTCCCATCGAAGAGAAGAAGTTGAATTGAATGTGCAACTGCTTATAGGTGGATATCAATCATAAATAGAGAATGATGAGTAACTGTTTGTGGGTGAAGTATATTTGAAATGATGGTGGGGCAAGTGGATAAACGTGGAGTTGGCTGTCGAAATTGAAGGAGAATACAAATCACAAAGTTAGGTGAAACAGAAGATAACGGTGTGGTTGGTCAACATTAACGGAAGTTAAAACTTTGATTAGGTGGACATTTTAAGAGCGTTTGATATCTTTTGTTTAATTAAATCTGGTCCACTCTTTATGTTTTCCGTTAAGTGGAAGGGAATTTGTTATATAGATTTGATGCGCCGTGGGATATACTACAGGTTATTATGTGATTGTTCGATGTTTTCTTTCTCTCTTTTTTCATTCTCTTCTCCTCTCTTTTATTCCTCTTCTTTACTTCTTTATTTTCCCTTGACAATCGTTCTACATCGACCAAATGCTCTAACGGCGCACTATTCGGTTATATGAGCATTAAAGGTGTAGGGCAGTCGTCACAATCACTGTATCACATCAAAATCACCAAATCAAGTCATTATCAATAGTGAATCATTCATATCATCCAAGTTCAGTATAGCAGAGATGAGCATATCACAAACACAGTATAACCATTCTAGAATTAAATTGGATATCTAAAGAGACTTTAAATTATTAAACACACATTTCCTTTAATCAAATATTTATGTAAATATATACGACATACTTCTATTTAAATTTATTAATCATGAAATTTACTTTAAAGTACTTGGTATATTAAATAGACTATATTACTTATTTTTCATAAATTTTTTTATAAATTATTAAATAATTAATTAAAACAAAATATAAATTTTCTTTTAGTAAATAAATAGCATTATACACATTAAATATTAAATATTAAAATATAGCTCTTCTTCATGAATTTTCTTTTTCTTCATTCTCAATTATATTTGTTATAATTATATTTTATTTATTTTTTGTTTTATCGGTAAAATAGGCCACCGGTCGACCGCTAGTGGTCGATTGGTAGACCTACCGCCTTCATAAATTTCTGAAGCCAATTCAATCTTCTTCAGTCGAATTCCAACTTCCTCCTCCACCGTACACTTCAGTTTCTCCTTCAATTCAATGCATATAAGATGATCACCAAGACAACAATCCAAGAAAATATATGTGAATTAAAGGTATAAACATAGATATGTGAGTATGAACACACACCTAAAGCTTCTCTCTCCTTCTTCCTCTTTGTTCACACACTCTAGGAATCCAAAGTTTTATCGAACATTTAATTTCTTCATTGCTAGCAGTGAAGATTGGTGTCGAGATGCATATATTTAAATTTAAAAATTTATGGTAATTTATTCAATTTGTTTAGGATTTTAGAAGTAAAGGACAAAGTTAAGCTTTTTGAATTTTGGACGAAGTAATATTACTGGACTCAGTAAACGTGCTGAGAGAAATATCTGGAGATAGAAATATCTAGAGATTAGGATGTAGAAAGGGGTTAAGCTTGAGAATATGGGCTTGGGCTTAGGAAAATAAATATTTACTTATTTATTATTATTTTTTCCATTTCTTTACATATTTAAAACTAATTTCTATTTATTTAATTTACAGTAAAATTCCAATTAAAAACTATATTTATATTTCTCAAGTAATGATACAATATTATGAAATTTTCTATAATTTATTTCCTATAAATTCTTCTTATTTTAATTATTTATTCAAAATATTCAATTAAGTCACTATTATTAACATTAATTAATTACTACTTAAAACCGGGTTGTTCCAATAGCATTAATCAAGTAACTATACTACACTAAACTAGTATATAAATGCATGCATTCAAAGAAACTAGAAAGACGCACCGATGAAAAGTTCTGGATAGGAAAACCTTATGGTGTTTTCCCTCACCCAAGTACTATCACCCACACTTTCACTTCTGTGCCTTGGATTAGTCCAACACTTCATCCTATAAGTTGTTTTGTACTATGTCCAACTATAGGAATATGCCTTTGTGGTCGGGCTACTTCAAGTTTGGCTTCTACTTCATCAAATTGATTCGGTATGATTATAACATTGGAATCATGCACACACTTCCAAAAATAAGATATGTCGAAGATGTTGTGCACACCAACCATCTTCTCAGGAAATTCGATCCTATAAACTAGTTTTTGATCCCCTCACCTTTAAGAAGTTGTCCAATAAATCATGGTGCAAAGTACCTTGACCAAGTAAATGTAACCATATTATTTAATGGTATGACTTAAATATAACAAATCTCCAATAGAGAACTCTAAACCATTGCATCCTCTATCAGCATTACTCATTTGACAGCCTTGAGTTGCTTTCATTCTCTTATGAATGATGTTAATCTTCTCAATGGTCTCCTATATCATACTAGGCCCAAGAATCTACTGTTCAGTCAATTCCTAATAACAAGATGGTGACCGGCACAATTTTCTATACAAGGCTTCGAAACTATCCTGATAACTATTCTTGCATGTGAATTATATCAAAGATAGACGATCTTACCATAAGGCACAAAAATTAAGAATATTGGCGTGTAATAAATCATCAAGTATGAGATTTACCCTCTTTGTCTGACATCGCTTTATGGTTCGCGGAACTTAAGTTAAGCAATATGCCTAACCATCGCTGCAAACTCTTCCAAAACTCACTCATAAATAAAGGATCTCTATTACTCATGGCATTTTTAGGGATACCATGTATTCATACTATCTTTCTCACATACAGCTTTGCTAATCCTACACTTTTCTTTTTGTCCTCAAAGGAATGTAATGAGAACTCTTCATCAAATGGTCTATTATAAACCATATGTACCCATTTCCCCTTTGGCTCCTAAGCAATCCGTCGATGAAGTCCATCTGTATATACTCCCATTTCCACTCAGGAACCTCTGAAAGAAGCAAAAGACCATCGACTTCTTTTTATTAACCTTAACCCATTGGCAAGTCTGACATTTGACAGTGAACTCCACTATATCTCTCTTTATACCTTCCTAGTAAAATGTATGGTTAGAATTGTTACACAATTTATTACCTTCTGGGTGTATAGTCAATCGAGAGTGATGACACTCTCTATGTGATGACACTCTCTAATTAATTCGTCACAAAGTCCATCCATGTCTGGGACAAACAACCTATTTTCTTTTCGAAGCCAACCTCTATGATCTATATAGTACTGCTTCATATTTTCCGACTCTACCCCTACTTCTATGGCATCAAATATTTTATTGGCTTTACATCTCGCCTTTGACTAGAACCAAATCGATCAATAAGAGTAGGTTAAAATTCTAAAACCGCTAACATTTCGGGTTCATGTTCACATCTAGGTCGAAAATCAAAACTAGCAATGGATTCTAACATGGTTCACTTTATGAACATCAAACCCAGTGCAGCATGTCTTTTGCTAATGTGTCTGGCACTGCATTTCCTTTTCCATAAGTGTAGAAAATTTCAAACTTGTTAGTGGCTATGAACTTCAACCCTCTTTTCTATCTAAGGTTAGGAGAAAATATACTTAAGAGACCTATCATTGCTATGTAGCTCAAACATTTCTCCTAACAAGTAATGCCTTTATGTCTTGAGAGAAAACACAATCAATTCTAACTCTAAATCATGAGTCAGATTCTCGTGTAGTTCTAGTTCTTCTCTTCCAAAGCAACAATTATCACATTCTGCATCAGTACAGCTCCTAGGTAGGTACTACAGGCATCCATATATGGTAAACCCAATCGTTCCATTGAGAATAACTAAACCAGGGGCATGGATCAATAACTCCTTAAATCTAACAAAATCATTCTTGCACCTTGCATCCCAAACGAACGTTCTATTTTTCTTAGTCAGTTGCGTCAATAGTGAAACTATCTTCAAGAAGTCCTTAATGAACATCTTATAATACCTAGCTAATCCAATAAAGAAATGAATGTTAGTTGCTCTTTCCGGTTTCTTCCCTTCATAAACTATCGCCACTTTACTAGGATCAACTGACCCTAAGCTCCGACACAGCATGTCCAAAGAAGCGCACTTCTTTCCTCTAGAATTGACATTTAGTAAACTCTACCTTCAACCAGTGTCGCCTCAATGTCTTCAACACCATCTTCAAGTGCATCTTGTGTTCTTCCTTAGTTCGAGAGTACAGAAGGAAATCATCTAAGAACACAAGTACAAACTTGTTCAACTGATGCTTGAACACCGAGTTCAAAAGGTCTACAAAGTAGGTAGATGTGCTAGTCAGTCCAAATTGCATAACCAACCACTCAAAGAACCCTTTTAGTGTCCTAAATGTCGTGAGAGGAACAGTCACTATAGCTACTCTAAGCTGATGGAAACCTGGGATTAATAAAGTTAGGGGTATGCCCTAGGGGCAATTATGTAATTTGTTACATATATCTAACTTGATAACCAATCTTGTTCAAAATAAAAGGTGTTTTCTTTCTATTATATACTTGATATAATGTGTTATATTAACTAATCTAATTAAAAGTATATTTAATAAAAAAATTCCATAAATGGTATGTTTTGTGATAGTAGTTACAAAGTGCTATAACTAAGAGTAATTTATCACAATGAAAATATTTATACCATTTTAAATATTTCTAGTCAAGATATATCGAGATTGGATATTGATACATCTGTTGAGGCTAGAGTACGTAACACTCTCCAAATGCAGGGCAGTGTATTCCTCATGGCTGCTGGGGGCACCAAAGTGTTACGTTCTGATAGTTATTGGATAACTATGGAATGGCTCAGTCGATTGTTTTCTGTTGGATAATATAACTAAGGTCAAGCAGAAAATATCGATGTGACTAATTTGCACGATTCTCTCGACCTAAGAATACTGTTGACCTTCAATGTGGAAGCTCCGCTTTGATTATAGTTAAATCGTGGCATGTTGTCCATCGAAAAACTATAGTTGGGTCGAGTGAAAGCATTAGAAGAGAATCACTATTTAAGGGAGAATTTGTTTCCTCAGTTATATGAGGTTAGTATCATGATCAACTGAAGTCAACTCAAATTCAAAGTCTCTAATTGTTATTATTGAACCAAAGACTTTTTGTTTGGACTATAAAGTGGAACAAGGATGATATTGGAATTTTGACTATTACCAAATTCCATAAGTTCTATGTGATATAGTTTTGACAAAGAGAACCGGTGTAAATAATTGTCACTACTGGGTATCGCTTATAATAAGTAAAATTGGATTTTATCGAAAGATATGTAAGCGATAAATTCAACGAAAATGTCACACCACTAAATAAGGTAGCATGTGAACATTAATATTCGAATTGTTCGATATTGAGCGCTGACTGAATTTACATCTTTGAGTCACACAACCGTAATAAGAATTCTCTGAAAAACCACATGATTTAATTAATTTATAAAATGTTGTAAATTTATTCAATCAATTAATATTTAAGAAATATTAATTGTTATTTAATTTATTTAATGTTTGGAAGTTGTTTGTTATTTAAATGAATTCATAAAAGTTATATTTGCACGCATTGATATTCGATATCGATGTAATTTAATTAAAAGATAATTGCATGAAACGATTTGTAGAAAGTTTATGTCATTTGATGGCATGTAATTTTAGTCATACCATGTGCAGGGAGAGGAGTAGAGAGTGATATAATCAAGGGAATTAATTAGGGAAGTTTTAATCAAAGAATGTGAAAGGTTTCATTATTTCAAATAAAACATATTATCTAATTCATTCTCTACAGACAACTCATTCTTTCTCTTTCATTATTTTTCTTTCTCTCCTCCTAACTTTTCATGGCATAAAAAATAAATAAAGATTTCCAAAATCTTTCAACTCCAAGTAAAAACACATTAAATAAAACAAACAAAAGTGGTACATCCATCTCTTACAAAGATATTATGTGAATCTTGAAGATTTGAGGAGATATCATCATTCAAGGTATGATTTTTAGGCAACATCTTAAGGCGATTCTCTGTTTTATTTATTTATATGTTTTATCCTTCATATGTTTAGATATAAATGGTTCTTTATATGCTTAATTGATTAATTTTAAACATTTAAATCAAAACCATTTTTTCTCAATTAAAAGCATATCTATTATTGTTTCAACTCAGATTTGCATATGTATTTCATCCCTTATTTATTTATGTTACTTATTGTTAGATCCATTACCCCTTTTGCTCCTTTCTTCAGATTATATGTTTAGTTTAGATTTGAATCTTATTACCATGAATTTATATGTGCCTTTTTGTCTAATAATTTTTTGTTTTAGAAATTATTGTTTGAAAATTATTTTATTTTGAAAATTATTTTTGATTAATTGATTTAATTTTATGTTACAACTTTAGGAACTGAATATACTTTTACAAGTTATTATGGAATAACTTTGGTCATTATTTACATTAGAGTAATGGTTAATTCATTCTAAGATTTATATATGGACTTTCCTATTTAATCATTAAACTTTTATTTTAAGTTAATAATTAGAGCTAAGAATGTTATTTTGACTATATGTATATGTATTTTAAACTACAAATTAGTTGAATATACCTATGTTACACTTTGTATTGAATTTAAAACTTTTATTCAAATTATTGTGTGTGTATATATATATGTAAACACACATATATATATATATAAATATATATATATATATATAAACATATATATATATATATATTTGTATGTGTGTGTGTTTATGAATACACATATATGCATATTTTCTTAGTTCAAGTTTTACAAAATGGACTTTTTCGAAAATTACAATTTTGGTTTTAAACTATCTATTAATTAAAACTAGTTTTAAATTGTTTGCTTTACTTTAAAAAATGGAAAACAACCAAAATAAACTTTAGTATGTGTGTCTATATATATATATATGTTTGTGTGTTCATATTTATATATATAATAAATGTTGTTTTGTTTAAAAAAAAGAAAATTGGACAACAAAGGCATATGTATAAAGACGATTACCGACAATGCACATTTCCTATATGTTGCACTTGCACAATATTCACAGTGAATATATTTGGTTATACTTAAATTTCATACCATATTTAAATTGATCATTAATGTCATTTAATTGATTAGTTAATCAATTTAATTAAAGGGAAAGAAATGAAAAGTTTTCTCTCTTTAATTAAAATCATTTGCCTCTCGTTAACTGAATAAGTTAAGAGAAGGAAATGAAAAGTTTCCTTCTTTAAATTTAATTTAATAAGTAACGGATACACACAAATATGTATATAAGAGTGTACTTGATATACTCTAATTTATATACACATTAAATTAAATTAAAACTTTATTTATGTAATTAAATAAAAAATTGATTTTATTTAAAAGAAACATAGAAAAATTCTAAATGAATTTGCACTTCATAGGTCTATTAAAGATCCAAAATGGTAAAAAAATTAAAATTTACCATTCCTTCCACTGTAGGCTGGCATAGTTCCAACAACGGTATCAGAGCCCAATAGCCTATGTAACATCCCGAAATTTTATCGTTTTAATTTGGAATATTTAATTAATTTTAAATATTTAAATAATCGATTTTTAAAATTTAAATAACTTATATTCAAATATAGGGATAATTTAAATATTTGAATTGTGAATTATATATTAATTAAAGGGATTTAATAGCCTTATTTAACTCCATTTAATTAATAAATAATAATAGCGAACTCATTTTGTAAATTTATTTATGAAAATAATTAGTTCGAATAAATAACAAGAAAATCAATTTTAAATAAAATGACTTGATTTTTAGTGATGTATTTTTAAATGAATTTATTGGGATTTTCCATAACTTTTAATTTGGAAAATATTTTAAATTTTTTTTGACGTATTTTCATTTTTCGCTCTCATCGTTTATTTTTCCACTTAGGCTTTTCTTACTCTCATCGTTTATTTTTCCACTTAGGCTTTTCTTACTCTCATCATTTTTTTTTCTTTTTCCCTCTCTTTCATTTTCATCTTATAGTAAAAGCAAAATCAAGTTTTCATCTTTAAAAGTAAAAATCAAATATTCAAGGCCACAAAAAAAATATAAAGTTAGATTATTTGAGTTCGTATCGATGAGATCTACAAATCCTTACCAAATTAGTGGAGTACAGTGATGATTTGGGAATGGTCAAAGTTTGGGCGTGGGTTAGGGTTCCATCTCAACGGAGATAGGGTCGTCGATGGAGGAATCAAAGTGTGGATTTAGGTTTATGGGGGAGAGTGACATCTTGCGGTCGAGTTAGGGAAGGTGCGACTCCTCCTTGCGATTTGCATCTGTGCACTATAGCAGGAGTTAGGGTTCGTTCATGTTTTTAGTTGATGACTTGAGTGGCGATCGGTGGTGATCGGAGAGGGGAGGATGTAGAGTGGAGTTGAACGGAGCGATTGGCATGTGGTTTCGTCGAGTAGAGAGTGTAATAGGAGGAGGATCATGCACAAGTTTTAGGTATCAAATTGTCTATATCTATGCATGCACAATAATGTATTGGAGGAGAGGGAAGAATAATTAACATTTGGTAATTAAACTTAATTAAAGCAATTAAGGAATTGATTGTTTAAATTTATCCAAAATCTTACAATCTCAATAACTATCCCATATTCGGTCAGATTTGGACGTGGTTTTTCCCGTTGGACTCATATCGTTGTTATCTACAAATTGGAGTTGGATTCAATGAATTTGGATCTAGCAGAATTTTGAGCTAAAATCGAATGCCAATCGATTTTAGATCAAACCAAAATGTGGAAGCGTCAACTAGAATTTCGGTAAATTTACCCAACTCTAAATAAACTATATGATATATGTGTTTCTATAGATTACTATTGAATGCTTGTATGATAGTTTATATATTGTTGTTTGATTATTTGTTTGGATTTGATTTCTGCTTGGAAGTGGATGGCATAAATAATCATTGTGTTATTAGGAACCAAAACAAGAGGAAAGTCGAAGTGTATACTTAGCGAATAGGTCACTACGGAACACTTCGAAAATAAACATACATATGTGTGATTTACATGGGATTTTTGCAGAGAGACCCTAAGGGGTTTCTAGCCAATATTGATTTACTTATATTCTTATGCTGCTTATATTGATGTTTGGTTGAAATATTTGTGACATACTATTTGATTTGTTTAAGTGTCGTTATAGCGATTCTCGCTATACCGTCACTTATGAAATATCATTTCTTAAATCTTTATGTGTGTTGAACTTGTGCTTGTATTTTTGCAAAATAAAGGGTTGGTTGCGTTTTTGCCCTTCAGAAGTTGTTTAAACTATTTTTTCAAGTATTTTTTAGAATTTTGAAATAAAGGGTAAGTGTTATTTTAAATTTATAAAAAGATTATAAATTCGATTAATCTTCCTTTAGGATAATTAATGTACTTTATATTTATAAAAATATTATAAATTTGATTAATTATCTTTTGAGATAATTAATGTTGTTTTAAATTTATAAAAAGATTATAAATTTGATTAATTTTCTTTCAGGTTAATTAATGTTGTTTTAAATTTATAAAAAGACTGTAAATTTGATTAATTTTCTTCTGGGATAATAAATATGGTTTTCAACTTGATTTTTCCTCCTCAATCCTTTCAGTAAACTTTTCTAATATATATTTAAGTGTTTTAAAAGCAGTTTGAAATTTATATATTTTAAATGATTTAATATAAATTATTAAAGAAGAAGTTTTATTTCGAAATAAGGAAAAAAACGGTTTAAAGATTTTAACATATTTTGGACATGAGATTTTCCAAGTAATATTTAAAATGGTTGATTTAAATTATATTTCAAGTATTTTTGAATTTATTTAAAAGTGAAAAGGAAGCATGGATTACAATATCGTTGTTGTGATAAATGTTTTCTAGGAATTGAGAAAAGAATTCATGGATTACTACACTATGTTATAATAAATGATTTCGTAATTTTATTAAAAAAAACTTGTTACTTAACTTAATAAATGTTGATATTCTTAAATATTTGGAGGAGTTTTTCTTTAAAGATAATAATAAGTTGATTTTTAAATGATATTTCATAAATGAAAAGATCTTTGAAAAGGAAGGTTTTAAAGAAAAAGCTAAGTGTAATTGGTTTTGGATTTATAGTAAATGATGTTTTAATGACATTTGTTTTAGCCCTTCTTTTTAGTATAATTAGAAATATAATTAGCTCTTTAAAAAGAATATTTTAAAGAGTGTTTTTAAAGTGTTTTAAAAATATTTCTGATGTGAAAATCAAGTACAAGTAGATAAATTTAATTTCCGTATACGATCATTTTGACTATTCCTGATAGTTGACTTATTGACTATTGATTCTGCTATCTTTTGTGTTTCATCAATCTAAGATGACATGTTGCTCATTTTGAGCGTTGATATCCTTTGTTGGAAATGATTAAAACTAAAGAGCGAGTGGAAACCAAGCTATGTGCGGGGGTGCTCCTATTAGTGTATCTTCACATCTACTCTAGATTGGTTTCGGTGGTATGCACAAGGAGATGTGAAATACTCGGATTCATGGTAAGGTTGGTAAGGTCTGGCTTGGATGCGTCTGAGAGCCATCGTAGTTCTTAAGTATATTTTCTAGAGGTATACTTTCAGTAGAGGGGGTGCACCTTCCTAGTCATTGTTGGAAAATTTCCTGTTCCTTGTTTTTGATTCAAATCTTTGAATTGTTTTCTTAATTGCATCGAGAGGTACCTGGAGCTCTTCTTGATGTTTAATTAATTTTGCTCATTCTTCAAGTTTGGATTTGGATCCTTTTTATGCTCATTCTTTTAAGTTTGGGTTTGTTCTAATTTGTTTCCATTCTTTAATGTATAGATGTTGATCTTGTGAGGTAAAAACATGTTCGTGTTTAGTGGCATGGTCTCAAAAAATTATTATATGTTCACCATATTTCTTGAGTTTTCTCATGTTAGTTTTCTAGACTGATCTGAATGTTATTTTATTGTAATGCTCGGGCCAGACCGAGTTTTTCCAATTTTTTATTGGTGGGAGATGGAGCTCATGGAGTAGAGCTTGATGTTCACCTGCCATAGTATTTTTATTTTCCGTTGTATTATTATATAACCAATCAGTAATTGTAAGATCGGGAAGTTATAACTGTCTAAGCAGGTGAGGTTTGTTTTTAACTCTGATATACCTTGTATCTTGGAGGGATAGCTTCTGTCTTTGTTATATTATATGTTATCGTTACATTATGAGATTCTATTTTTCTTGTTTTTTTTCTTTTTACCCTAACAATCTACCTATTCGACACTTGGATGCTTGACATTTAAATAACGTGGATGTATTAAGTGTGGACTTTCGAGGGTCAAAAAGGCAAGTCGTTACATTAGTCATGTTAGGGCTAACTAAGTAAGCTTGCCCACTTAGTACGGTGTCTAGAAAGGTAATGTCTTGTATTGGAATTGAGTAATCAAGTACCATGTCCTGCCTGGTTACCTGCCTGGCCTAAAAGGTAAAGAAAGTCCAAAGGTTGCCCCTAATAGAAAAGGTCCAATTTGAATTTGGCCTTGGGGTAATTTTCAAAATTACTTTGAAAATTAAAATAAAAGATTTTAAATTTAAAAGTCAAAATTTAAAATAAAAACATATTTATTATTAAAGTTATAATACAACATAAATTTTCAAAATGTTTGGAAACGTAATGACATTTTCAAAAAGTTTGAAAATATCTAAATATTAATTTCGATATTTAAAATTTATTAATGAGATTAGTAAAAGTAATTAATTAAATAAAGTTAATTATTAATACTTATATGCATGTATTATATATATATATATATGTTATGTTATTTTAAATTGTTTAATGTAACATATGTATATATGTATGTATACAAGATAAATTTTCAAAATTAGTATAATTTAACTAAAATTGTTTAGTTAATTAAATTAATTAGAGGTTAATTAATTGAATAAAAATACACATATATGAGATATACTATATGTTTAATGGGATTTTTTGTTTGAGATAACAAACATATATCAATTTATATATGTGTTTGCAGAATGTACTATACACATATAGGAATAAATATTCATATTGAATAATAATACTATTGCACAGAATTTATATAATTCAATCAGTATTTTTATTCAAAATAATATTTTATTTCAACACTTAAACAATACAAAGTTTTCAACTCTCTCTATATACATACACCGGTTTCATACATTTCACATTCGCATTTTTTCCTCACTACAACACTCAACACTCAGCTTTTTACTCTGTTTGCACATCTGCATCTATCTGCATTGTCCAGCTCCAGTACTTGTCCTGTCTCCTGTGTACCTGTATAATTAGCAACTACAGCAGTAATCTGAAAATAAACAAATTTGAATTTGCAAAAATATAAATTTGTTTTTTATTAATGTCTCAGATATATGGGCTATTGTCATCATTTTTTGTGTAATATCTGTGCATATCAGTATTTTTATCAGGGACAGGTAATCATGAGTGGCTGCAATACACACGTGTACATTTATACATGTGTGCACTGCCTTGCCAACTCGTGTGCGCAGTCATCATGCAACAACCATTAAACTCAAAGACCAAGCTTGTAAGCATCTCAAAGCAAATACAACTGAAGTCAATATGATCGAGTACACAAGTCAGTCCAAGCAAATACAAGGTCAGGAAAATGGTCTAAGCAGTTTCAACATCAAACCAGACTCGAGCACACATGAATGTCAAGACTCAGCAAACAGCAACAAGGCTCAACAGACTTATCCACATAAACAACTCAAAGTTTCAACTGCAATCACATGGCGAAAATGGCAATCTACAAATCATGGAACAACAGCCTCAAATGAACTCGACCAGTGAACAAGACTATAATCAAGGCATCAAGTATACACATCTCAAGCATCACAGTGCACATATGTCAAGTACACAAAAGATTCAAGTGCACAGCAACAAACCAAACAGTCGAGCATGACCAAGCAGCAAGCATATATGCAACATGAACATCTCAATGAATACATGAACTAGTATCACCAGACTCGAGTGTTAGTGAAGTGCACACGACTGGAACAAATGCCACTGTGATCTCGACTAATCAAGACAAGCCAGTGCAAGCAATCAGGTGAGGGGAGCAAAAATCAGAGGAAATTGACAATAAATAATACAACCAAATCCAGACTCAAGCTCAAGTAATACAAATGACACAGACTCGAATAAACAAAGGGCAGGCACACATTAAAGTATTATATATAAACCAAAGTATACATGGAGCAATGATCAAAAACTACTCCAAACGAAGAGCAGTTATAAAAAAAAGGTACATGTCGAGTATGCTACAGAGAATTGAAGTCGTGAGCAACTTGAAGCCAGAAGAAATGTAAATGCAGATCAGAAAAATAGAAGTTGACCAAGTTAGAAATCAAGTGTGTGTAAAAACTGAAAAAGTCAAAAATCAAAGTCAGAGTTAAATTAGGAAAGTTTCTGGCATATCAAATCAAAGAACGATCGAACGTTTCAAAATCAAAGCCGTGGGTACGAAGTATATACCCAAAATAGCACAACAAAATAATGGAAAGATTCAACAACGTGGAGGCCAAGCAACTCAAATCAGACGAATTCAAGGGTTTCGAAAACCCTATATAAAGACCCCAAAATCATCATCGACTTGGGGGTAGAGCAGAAAGAACAATCAAATTCAAGCAAACAAACCAGAAATCAAACAACATACCAGAGATAAAGTCGAACTCGATCATCCTGAAGCAACCAAGCCGACTGTATCAAAGCCTTAATTTCTCACAGAGGAACGAGATCGAGCCAAAGCCCTAATTTCAGTTGCACAGAGGAACGAGATCAAGTCGAACCCCTAATTTCAGTTGCACAGAGGAACGAGATCAAGCCGAAGCCCTAATTTCAGAGGAACGAGAGCCGAAGCCCTAATTTCAGAGGAAATAAGAAAGAACGACACCGCCATTAACAAAGAAACGGGCTAGATAAAAATAAAAAGGGGCCGGCCTTGATAAATAAATTAGGGTTTTAGTTTTAGTGTTTATTTTATTTCTTTTTGGCCGGGTTTATTTTAATTAAGCGCAAAATTAGTTTTCAAGTTTTCTATTTAATTTTTGCTCTTGGTTTTTTTCTGTTTTAAAATCTGTACTTTTCAAATAAATCTTGGTAAATCACCACCTAGGTTTTAGGTTGTGTCAGATTGTCTAGTTAGGATTGGTTTAGTGAGCAGGGTTTACGAGTTTGCAAAACTCTATAGGCGGTAGCAGGGTTTGCGAGTCTGTTAGAGTGTTTGTAAGCGGGAGACTGTTTAATTCTAATAGAAATCTGGGAATGCAGCAGTAGGCAGGGGTTGCCGAAGCTGGGTAAATTTTGTGTGTGATTTACTTTTCAGCATATTTACTTATCTGCAGTTTGTGTTTAATTCGAGAAAATTCGCTATAACCGTATTCACCCCTCCTCTAGGGTTAATCTAGATCCTACAAGTGGTATCAGAGCCCGGTATTTTTCTTTAACTCTAGAGTCATGAATCCACCAAATAATGATTTTTCTGAGGGGCAATCTATTGCTAGGCCACCGATGTTTAATGGGAATGATTATGCTTATTGGAAAGTTAGGATGGGTATTTATCTTAGTTTTGTTGATTATGATGTTTGGGACATTATTGAACCTGGCTATAAATTTCCCACTATAATTGTTGGTGATACTGAGATTCCTAAACCTAAGGATAGGTGGGACGTTAACGATAAGAAATTAAAAACTACAAATGCTAAAGCCATGAATGCTTTGATCTGTGCTCTTGATAAGAATGAATTTAATAGAATTTCTCATTGTAAAACCGCGCAGGAAATTTGGCATACCTTGGAGGTGACACATGAAGGAACTTCTCAAGTCAAGGAGTCTCGTCTAGCCCTATTCAGCAATGAATATGAGAACTTTGTGATGGACAAAGGTGAGAGCATAAAGGACATGTTTGGACGCTTTTCAACTTTGGTGTACAATGCTAGAGCGCTTGGGTAGGTATTCACTGAGGTAGAGCTTGTGAGGAAGGTGCTACGAGTCTTACCGATGAACTTTGAGGCAAAAGTCACGGCAATACAAGAATCGAAAAATCTGAGTAAACTAAGCATGGAGGAGTTGATTGGCAACTTGATGACATATGAGCTTGAGCTAAAAACAAAGGAGGAACATAACAACTCCGAATCAAAGAAGAAGACGATTGCCTTAAAGAGCAAAGAAGAGAGCGATGAAGAAGAAGATCCAATTGAAAAGCTTGCAATGGCTGTCAATAATCTTATAAAATGGTCAAGATTTGGACCACGCAAAAAGAAAACAAGTGGTAATAGGTCAAAAGATTCTGACAATTCCGATAATGAATTGACTTGTTATAACTGCAAGAATCTTGGCCACTTCAAACAAAAATGCCCACTTCTCAAAAACAACAAAGGAAAGAAAAAGAAGAAGAAGGCCTTTGCAGCGACTTGGGATGATGAAGAAGGAGAGGAAGTTTCGAATAATAGCTCAGAGGAGGCTAATTTGTGTCTTAAGGCAAAATCAGATTCAGAAGCAAGCTCAGAGGAATCTAGTGAGGTAAGTGACTATTCTTATAAAGAACTTGTTTTGATGTGTTGTGATCTTACTAAAACAATTGATACTCTTGATTCTAAAATTGAAAAACTGAAATCTGATAGGATAGAACTTGTCCATGAAAATTCTAGGTTAGAAACTGAACTTGAAAATATTCAAAACCTAGACTGTAAAAAATGTAAAATTTTAGATTCGGAATTATCAAAACTTAAGAATAGCTTTGAGAATCTTGAAAAAGAAAACTTGAGTCTTAAGGAAACCATTGACACTAGGACAAAGGATTTTATAAATAGATGCACCTCACTTGTGACTGAAAACACAACACTAAAAACCAAAGTCCAAAATCTTGAGAAAACTCTGAATAACTTTTCAAGAGGAGAAAAATCATTTAACATGTTATTGGGAAATCAACTTTTTGCTAACAACAGAAAAGGACTAGGTTTTGGGAAAACACAAGTTGATGATAGTGCAAAAGGTAAGAGTGTCTTTGCTAGATGTGGAATAATTGAACATCGTGCTAAAAATTATAGTCATAGGAACAAGAACACAAAATTTATACAAGTTTGGGTTCCTAAGAATTCTACAAACAAATTTCATGTCTATTGGAACAAGAATGAAAGGACAAAACAAGTTTGGGTTCCAAAGGGATTGTTTATTCACAATGCTTCAGTCACTAATATCATTGGACCTAAGAGTTTCTCTAGGTCATCTTCCTCTCTCTCTATGTAGGTTTGTTGGCGGGCTAAGGAGCAACAAGAATGGTATCTAGATTCAGGTTGTTCTAGACATATGACAGGTGACAAATCAAAGTTCCTTAGCCTAGAGAATTTTAAAGGTGGAAATGTGATCATGGGAGACAATAGCAAGTGTAAGATTATTGGTAAAGGTGAAGTAGGTAATGGTACTTTTTCCTTGACTAATGTTTTATACGTCGATAATTTGCATCACAATCTCATTTCTATTAGCCAACTATTGTACAAAGGTATGAATGTGGTTTTTGATAGTGATACTTGCAAAATCATTGATAAATCTTCTAATAACATTGTTTTTATGGGCAAAAGAAAAGGAAATGTTTACACGCTTTCTTTTGATAATCTAAATCTTTCTAGATGTTTGGTAGCCACTGACGAAGAGGCATCCTTATGGCATAGGAGACTCGGACATGCTAGCATGGGCCTCTTGGAAAAACTTAAAACAAAAGAACTAGTCAGATGGTTACCACATCAGAAATTTAAAAATAATACAGTGTGTAAAGCATATTCCTTGGGCAAGCTTAGTCGATCATCATTTCGCCCTAAAAACATTGTTAGCACATCAAGGGTCCTTGAATTAATTCACATGGTGTTAACCCACCTTTTGGCAAGGCCGCGGACAAACGGATTTAACTTAAACAACTTCACAACTATCGAGACTAAAGTATGATGGATTTGGTATGAAATGATGAAGTTCACTTGGATATGCCGTTGGGAAAAGGAGTGGAGAAATTGCATGGCTCGGCCTAGGCAGTTTGGAAGATGTCGCTCGGCATTGAGATGGTTCGGCGTTGGAGGCTGCTCGGCATTAGAAGGATCGATCGGCATTGGAAGAACGTTCGGCATAGAAGGATCGATCAGCACTGGACGAACGTTCGGCATAGAAGGATCGATCGACATTGGAAGAACGTTCGGCATAGAAGGATCGATCGGCACTGGACGAACGTTCGGCATAGAAGGATCGCTCGGCATTAGAGGAGCGTTCGGCATAGGTGGATCGTTCGGCATTAGATGAGCATTCAGCATAGATGGACCGTTCGACATTTGGGTGTTCGGCATTTGTATGTTCGGCATTTGTATGTTCGGCATTTGTATATTCGACATTTGAGTTGTTCGGCACTCCATGGTGGATCGGCATACCTCACTTCGTTCGGCATACCTCACCTCTCTCGGCATTGCACCTCGCACCTCCATACCCCGGTACCTCGCACCTCGATACCTCTGCACCACGCACCTCCATACCTCGCACCTCCATATCTTGGTACCTCGCACCTCCATACTTCGGTACCTCGCACCTCCATACCTCGGTACCTCGCACCTCCATACCTCTGTACCTCGCACCTCCCAACGTTCGGCATGAGGAGATCGTTCGGCATTCACGCCTTGTTCGGCATTCAGCGTTCGGCATCTATGGTTCGGCATATGGAGACCACTCCATTTGGGCTGAGGTACTCGGCTACCAGGCCCACCAGGGAAGTCCAACCCATCTTTGCCTATAAATAGAGAGGCAGGGGCACAGTAAAAGGGGATCTTCTTTCTGCTCTCTTACTTTCTCTTTTCTAAGGCTAAGGCAACTCTGCCATTTTGTAACTGTAATCGATTATTACAGCAATAAAAAGCAAAATTCTGGAGTGGACGTAGGCCGGAGTTAGCCGAACCACTATAAAATCTGTTGTTCTTTACTGCTTTCATTTCAGTTTTAACTGTTCTTCACATTATTACTCTCTACATACATTCTATCTCTGAGCTGTGATTGGTATTTGGTGCTTTCATCTGGATTTGGGGGTTAGTGACCAATTTTGGCGCTAACACTTTGGTGCTTTCACTGAGAAATTGAAACACTCAGGAATTTTGGAGTTAGGAACTTGGATCTTAGAAAGCAATGGCAAGACCACCAACGAAGAAGCAAGCAGTGGAAAGGAGCAATCAGGAAGGAAGTCAAGCGGCATCTTCTGGAGCTGGAGAGGGTCATGCATCCGTCTACATAACTCGGGACGAGATGCAAGTGATGATGAATTCTATGCAAGAGCAGATGATGAAACGACAAGAGGAGATGATGCAGGCTCTTCTTAGGCAATTTGGACAACCAGGAACTGCAGTTGCTCAAGATCGTGGAGCTGGACCAGAGGAACTAAACCAACGGACAGATGGAGTGAATCAGCAGGGGGCAGCTCCCAATCAACAAATAGTTAACAATCTAGATGGACCTAGACTCGGGGGCATACCACCTGGTGATGCTGGACCAGTTCATGGAGGGATACCGGATAACGCTACGCGACCTGACATTGATAGGAATACATGAGTACGTGATGAAGAATATGTGCCAGAATTTCCTCGGGGACTTGGGGGGCAGTCTGGATTGGTTGGAAACACTGGATTGGCTGACATTATCAGGCGGACTATTCGCGGAGGTCTGACGAACAGGGATTCAGAGGGAGTTAACAAAAGTCCGTTTACCCGGAACATCAGGACAGCTAGGAATCCGTCCGATTTCAAACTACCCACTCTGGAAGTATACAACGGAAAGACGGATCCCACCGACCACTTGATGAGGTACACTAGGCATATGGAAGTGCTGGGGGCAACGGAGGAGGTTATGGCCCGATGTTTCCCCCTGTACTTGACTGAAATTGCTACTATGTGGTTTAGACAGCTGGAGGATGGATCCATTGGAACATGGACAGAACTGGTGGACAAGTTCTTAAGTCAGTTTCGAGTTCACATAAAAAGGCCAAAGAACGTGATGATGCTAACGTCAGTCAAACAGGGGGCAGATGAATCGCTCAGGACATTCTTAACTCGATTTAATGCAGCAGTGGCCTCGGTGGATCGGCCAGATCCATCAATGGTTCTAATGGCTGCGGTATCAGGAGTCAGAGATAATTCGGATTTCAAAGTATCGTTGATACGGGACCCACCGTTGGATCTTGGGGAATTCTTTCATGAAGCTGAAAGATTTCTTCGACAAGAAGATGCATGTTTGGACATGAGGCCAAAAGAAGTAAACACGACTAAGGATGGAGGACTACCCGGTAAAAGCTCGGGTGAGGGCGAGGATAAAGGTAAAAGGAAGCGCTGGGGAGAACCAAAGTTCTCCACTTACACAGGATTGAACGCAACGTTGGAGCGGATTTTCTTAGATACTCGAGATCGCCTTCCCTATCGAAGGCCATCGAGGAGGGAACCCACAGAACGTGAAAGGGCATCAGGAAGGCACTGTCTCTTTCATGACCTGGACGGGCATGACACTAACAGCTGCCGACATCTAAAGGATATAATCGAGGAGCATATAAGGAATGGTCAGTTGCAACAGTATGTCGGAACTCGGAATGCGGCGGTGGAACAGGAGTAGCCACCGCCTACCTTGAACGACGAGGGCATGAGGCCCAGGAATGGTGGCCGATTGGTCATCAACTAATTTTAATGGTTTGGAATAAGTAACAAACTCCGGGCAAACGGTTAAATCACTTACTCATGTACGGGGTCGGAGATAACCCTCAGGCATGCTCTGAAATGATGGCTTACCGAGACGCTCGGGTTTGCGAAATCTGTTTTTTCCTTTGACTTGGACATTTGCTTTTTCTGGTTTGGTTTTGGAGTTTGGTTTGAACTCCCTGTTTTGCTCATTTTTTGGTTTGGATTCTGGTTTGGATGTTTGTTTTTTGGTATGGATTTTTGATATGGGTTTCTGGTTTTTTATTTGGATTTGGATTTCGGATTGGATTTCGATTGGAGTTTCTCTAGATTTTTGGCTAAAAGGTCGTCGAGTATGGACTATGCTTGGCAAGGGTCCGGAGAGACCAGGATTCGGCCTAGGACCTAGGCCATATACTATCGGTTACTATTTTAGGTCGTCGAGTATGGACTATGCTCGGCAAGGGTCCGGAGTGACCAGGATTCGGCTTAGGACTTAAGCCACGGCATTCTTCGACGTTCAGGGACACTGAACCATGAACACCATGGAATTACTTAACATAGGTCGTCAAGTGTGGATTGCGCTTGGCAAGAACCCGGAGAGGTTACGGATTTGGATATTGGCTATGAATAGCTAAGGATTCAGACAAGGACCCGGAGCGGTCCCTGATTTGGATATCGACCCGGAGAGGTCACGGATATGGTTATAGGTTATTGGATATGGATGGATTGGAACTCGGTAGTCGGGTTCAGATGGATCTGGAATTGGGTAAGGAATTGGTTACTGGATAAGAATCAGACATCGACTCGGAACAGTCGCGGAAATGGATCAGGATATGGGCGTGGCACTCGGATAAGATGGCTTGGTAATGGATTGGATTATGAATCGGAAAGTATGGATGTGGATAACATACATGGGATATTGGACTTGAGGCTATTCAGAACACACCTTTCACAACAAGGCATGTTTTGGGGGGCAAGTGTTAACCCGCGTTTTGGCAAGGCCGCGGACAGACGGATTTAACTTAAACAACTTCACAACTATCGAGACTAAAGTATGATGGATTCGGTTTGAAATGATGAAGTTCACTTGGATATGTCGTTGGGAAAAGGAGTGGAGAAATTGCATGGCTCGGCCTAGGCAGTTTGGCAGATGTCGCTCAGCATTGGGATGGTTCGGCGTTGGAGGCTGCTTGGCATTAGAAGGATCGATCGGCATTGGAAGAACGTTCGGCATAGAAGGATCGATCGACACTGGACGAACGTTCGGCATAAAAGGATCGATCGGCATTGGAAGAACGTTCGGCATAGAAGGATCGATCGGCACTGGACGAACGTTCGGCATAGAAGGATCGCTCGGCATTAGAGGAGCGTTCGGCATAGGTGGATCGTTCGGCATTAGATGAGCATTCAGCATAGATGGACCGTTCGACATTTGGGTGTTCGGCACTTGTATGTTCGGCATTTGTATGTTCGGCATTTGATTTGTTCGGCACTCCATGGTGGATCGGCATACCTCACTTCGTTCGGCATACCTCACCTCGCTCGGCATTGCACCTCGCACCTCCATACCCCGGTACCTCGCACCTCGATACCTCTGCACCACGCACCTCCATACCTCGCACCTCCATATCTTGGTACCTCGCACCTCCATACTTCGGTACCTCGCACCTCCATACCTTGGTACCTCGCACCTCGATACCTCTATACCTCGCACCACCCAACGTTCGGCATGAGGAGATCATTCGGCATTCACGCCTTGTTCGGCATTCAGCGTTCGGCATCTATGGTTCGGCATATGGAGACCACTCCATTTGGGCTGAGGTACTCGGCTACCAGGCCCACCAGGGAAGTCCAACCCATCTTTGCCTATAAATAGAGAGGCAGGGGCACAGTAAAAGGGGATCTTCTTTCTGCTCTCTTACTTTCTCTTTTCTAAGGCTAAGGCAACTTTGCCATTTTGTAACTGTAATCGATTATTACAGCAATAAAAAGCAAACTTCTGGAGTGGACGTAGGCCGGAGTTAGCCGAACCACTATAAAATCTGTTGTTCTTTACTGCTTTCATTTCAGTTTTAACTGTTCTTCACATTATTACTCTCTACATACATTCTATCTCTGAGCTGTGATTGGTATTTGGTGCTTTCATCTGGATTTGGGGGTTAGTGACCAATTTTGGCGCTAACACATGGACTTATTTGGACCAAATGAAATTGCAAGCTTGAATGGAAAACGTTATTGTTACGTATTGGTTGATGATTATTCTAGATTTACATGGGTTTATTTCTTAGCCAAAAAGTCTGAATCTTTTAATTATTTTTCAAAATTTGCAAAACTTGTTCAAAATGAAAAAGGAGTTTCAATTAAAACTTTGAGAAGTGATCATGGAGGTGAATTTAAAAATTTGGATTTTGAAAGCTTTTGTGAAGAAAATGGTTTAAAACATGAATTTTCTACTCCACGAACACCTCAACAAAATGGGGTGGTTGAAAGGAAAAATCGTACATTGTAAGAATTGGCTAGATCCATGTTGAGTGAGTATAAACTACCTTTAACCTTTTGGGCAGAAGTAGTGAATACTTCATGCTATGTAATGAATAGAGTGATGACTAGACCAATACTTGGAAAAACGTCTTATGAATTGTGGCATGAAAGAAAACCTAACATTTCTTATTTTTGTGTTTTTGGATGTCCTTGTTTCATTCTTAACACGGGTGATCAACTTGGAAAATTCGAATCAAAGGCTGATGAGGGAATTTTCATGGGCTATTCAACAAGGAGCAAGGCTTACAGGATATACAACAAACGAACAAAAACAATTGTTGAATCAATCAATGTGAAATTCGATGAATCTGACATGGAAAGGACGACTGAAAAGGCGGTTGACGATGTGGTAGATCATGAAGGCATTGAAGAAGGGACATTTAGTGAGAAAGCTGAAAGTAGGACTGTTGATGCTGATAGATTGAAGTTCAAATCCAATCATCCTCCTGAATTGGTTATAGGTAATCCTACGGAAGGTATACGCACTCGCTCTTCATTTGATAAAAATTTGTGTGCGTTTTGTTGTCACAGTGGTTTTATTTCTGAGATTGAACCTGATTCTGTTGAAATGGCTCTTAATGATGAAAGTTGGGTTTTAGCAATGCAAGATGAACTTAATCAATTTGAGAGAAATAAAGTTTGGAAATTAGTTCCTAGGCCTAATGACTATCCAATTGTTGGAACTAAATGGGTGTTCAAAAATAAACTTGATGAATCAGGAAATGTAATTAGAAACAAAGCTAGGTTGGTAGCAAAAGGATATAACCAAATAGAAGGCATAGATTTTGATGAAACATTTGCTCCAGTTGCTAGGTTAGAAGCCATTAGGATTTTGCTAAGTTTTGCATGTTATAAGGGTTTCAAACTTAAACAAATGGATGTAAAAAGTGCCTTTCTAAATGGTGATTTGAAAGAAGAAGTTTTTGTTGAACAACCCCCCGGTTTTGAAAATCATGATTTTCCAAATCATGTGTATAAACTAGAAAAAGCATTATATGGTCTTAAGCAAGCTCCTAGAGCTTGGTATGACTGCCTTTGTACATATCTTTTGGAAAATGGTTTTAAAAAGGGGAGTGCTGACACGACATTGTTTCTATTACATAAAGAAAGTGATTTTTTGATTGTTCAGATTTATGTGGATGATATCATTTATGGTGCTACTAATGAACTCTTGTGCGAGAAATTTGAACAAGTCATGCAGGCTAAATTCGAGATGAGCTTGGTTGGAGAATTGAAATTTTTCCTTGGATTTCAAATCAAGCAAAGCAGTGATGGTATTTTCATTTCACAATCCAAGTATGTGTTGGAAATGTTGAAGAAATTTGGAGTTGAGAACTCCAAACCATTGAGAACTCCTATGAGCCCATCAACAAAGTTGGACAAAGACGAGAAAGGAGTTGCTGTTGATCAGAAGAAATATCGAGGGATAATTGGTTCACTTCTCTATCTTACTGCTTCTAGACCTGATATTATGTTTTCTGTGTGTTTGTGTGCACGTTTTCAATCTAATCCTAAAGAATCTCATGTGAAAGCCACTAAATGAATTTTGAGATATCTTTCACACACACAAATTTGGACTATGGTACCCTTCTTGTGAAAATTTTGATTTAGTTGGTTATTATGATGCTGATTATGCTGGTTCATTGGTTGACAGGAAAAGCACTAGTGGGACATGTTTCATGCTAGGACATTCATTAGTTTCATGGTCAAGTCGAAAACAAAACTGTGTTGCATTATCCACCACTGAAGCAAAATATATTGCTTTAGGAAGTTGTGCTCAAATTTTATGGATGATGCAAACTCTTTCTGATTTTGGCTTAGTTTATAAACAAGTTCCATTAAAATGTGATAGTAAAAGTGTAATAGACTTGTCAAATAATCCTGTTCATCATTCACGCACAAAACACATTGATGTGAGACACCACTTTCTTAGAGATCATATTGCTAAGGAAGACATTTGCATTGAAAATATTTCAACTGAGATTCAACTTACTGATATTTTCACAAAACCCCTCCCCGAAGACAGATTTTCCAGATTACGTTTGGATTTGGGGATTATAGAAATTGACTAATCATTTTCAATTTTTGGTTGAAATATTCTTGAATATTTATTTTCAACTTCAATTTCTAGGATTCAAACCAATTTTGGACATTATTCAAAGATTGATTCGAATATGGTATTCAGTAGTGGAAATATGTTTTGTTTTATTTCTTTTCAAAATAAAAAAAAACATTTCATAATATAGTCAACTTGGTAACTTATTCCACGACCATTTCTATTTCTATCATCTTTCTATCATTCATAAAGGTTTTGAAAAATGAGAAGAGTGATTTCTTTTAAAAAAAATTTAAAAAAAATAAATATTTCATGCCTCCATTCTCATTTAAAAGTCCTTATGGTTATGCATGGATGGAGTATGGTAGCTAAGTATTTTTCTAGTCTCACTCAAAAGTCCGGATGCTTAGACTAATAAGTAACTGCTAATTCCATGTAAAAGTCCTTATGGTTATGCGTGGTTAGTAAGTGCTTATTTTTGTGCTTAAATGTCAAATTATTTTTAACATATCTCTCTTCTTATTATATAAAAACCAAATCATCAATCCATTCTCTAAAATGTGGAACTTGTTAACTCGTTATGATATATTATGATTTTTTCTTTGTTTTGCATTTGTTTTTACTTAAAAAAAATTCCACTACTGTTCCATTATTTATTTTTGTCAGTCTTTTGATGATAACAAAAGGGGGAGAAGAAAAAGATTTTGATAAGAAAGTAACTATTTTTTGGAATACTTCAACAAATTTGTTAAATGTTGTTAGTTCATTTTCTTTAGTTCTTTTATTCTTCTGTAATTTTCTAAATCTTCTAAATAGGGAGTGGTCTCAGTTGTAGGGGGGCATTCATATAGGGGGAGCTAAATATCTCATGCTCAAACACATTTATTAGAATTTCAAAATCTTTAATATATATGTTTGTCATCATCAAAAGGGGGAGATTGTGTAATGTCATTTTTTGTTTGATGATAACAAACATATATCAATTTATATATGTGTTTGCAGAATGTACTATACACATATAGGAATAAATATTCATATTGAATAATAATATTATTGCACAGAATTTATATAATTCAATCAGTATTTTTATTAAAAATAATATTTTATTTCAACACTTAAACAATACAAAGTTTTCAACTCTCTCTATATACATACACCGGTTTCATACATTTAACATTCACATTTTTTCCTCACTACAACACTCAACACTCAGCTTTTTACTCTGTCTGCACATCTGCATCTATCTGCATTGTCCAGCTCCAGTACTTGTCCTGTCTTCTGTGTACCTGTATAATTAGCAACTACAGCAGTAATCTGAAAATAAAAAAAAATTGAATTTGCAAAAATATAAATTTGTTTTTTATTAATGTCTCAGATATATGGGTTATTGTCATCATTTTTTGTGTAATATCTGTGCATATCAGTATTTTTATCAGGGACAGGTAATCATGAGTGGCTGCAATACACACGTGTACATTTATACACGTGTGCACTGCCTCACCAACTCGTGTGCGCAGTCATCATGCAACAACCATTAAACTCAAAGACCAAGCTTGTAAGCATCTCAAAGAAAATACAACTGAAGTCAATATGATAGAGTACACAAGTCAGTCCAAACAAATACAAGGTCAGGAAAATGGTTTAAGCAGTTTCAACATCAAACCAGACTCGAGCACACATGAATGTCAAGACTCAGCAAACTGCAACAAGGCTCAACAGACTTATCCACATAAACAACTCAAAGTTTCAACTGCAATCACATGGCAAAAATGGCAATCTACAAATCATGGAACAGCAGCCTCAAATGAACTCGACCAATGAACAAGACTACACAATCAAGGCATCAAGTATACACATCTCAAGCATCACAGTGCACATATGTCAAGTACACAAAAGACTCAAGTGCACAGCAACAAATCAAACAGTCGAGCATGACCAGGCAGCAAGCATATATGCAACATGAACATCTCAATGAATACATGAAATAGTATCACCAGACTCGAGTGTTAGTGAAGTGCACATGACTGGAACAAATGCCACTGTGATCTCGACTAATCAAGACAAGCCAGTGCAAGCAATCAGGTGAGGGGAGCAAAAATCAGAGGAAACTGACAATAAATAATACAACCAAATCCAGAATCAAGCTCAAGTAATACAAATGACACAGACTCGAATAAACAAGAGCAGGCACACATTAAAGTGTTATATATAAACCAAATTATACATGGAGCAATGATCAGAAACTACTCCAGACGAAGAGCAGTTATAAAAAAAAGGTACATGTCGAGTATGCTACAGAGAATTGAAGTTGTGAGCAACTTGAAGCCAGAAGAAAGGTAAATGCAGATCAGAAAAATCGAAGTTGACCAAGTTAGAAATCAAGTGTGTGTAAAAACTGAAAAAGTCAAAAATCAAAGTCAGAGATAAATTAGGAAAGTTTCTGGCATATCAAATCAAAAAACGATCGAACGTTTCAAAATCAAAGCCGTGGGAACGAAGTATATACCCAAAATAGCACAACAAAATAATGGAAAGATTCAACAATGTGGAGGCCAAGCAATTCAAATCAGACGACTTCAAGGGTTTCGAAAACCCTATATAAAGACCCCAAAATCATCATCGACTTGGGGGCAGAGCAGAAAGAACAATCAAATTCAAGCAAACAAACCAGAAATCAAACAACATACCAGAGATAAAGTCGAACTCGATCATCCTGAAGCAACCAAGCCGACTGTATCAAAGCCTTAATTTCTCACAGAGGAACGAGATCGAGCCGAAGCCCTAATTTCAGTTGCACAAAGGAACGAGATCAAGCCGAAGCCCTAATTTCAGTTGCACAGAGGAACGAGATCAAGCCGAAGCCCTAATTTCAGAGGAACGAGAGCCGAAGCCCTAATTTCAGAGGAAATAAGAAAGAACGACACCGCCATTAACAAAGAAACGGGCTAGATAAAAATAAAAAGAGGCCGGCCTTGATAAATAAATTAGTGTTTTAGTTTTAGTGTTTATTTTATTTCTTTTGGGCCGGGTTTATTTTAATTAAGGGCAAAATTAGTTTTCATGTTTTCTATTTAATTTTTGCTCTTGTTTTTTTCTGTTTTAAAATCTGTACTTTTCAAATAAATCTTGGTAAATCACCACCTAGGTTTTAGGTTGTGTCAGATTGTCTAGTTAGGATTAGTTCAGTGAGCAGGGTTTGCGAGTTTGCAGAACTCTATAGGCGGTAGCAGGGTTTGCGAGTCTGTTAGAGTGTTTGTAAGCGGGAGACTGTTTAATTCTAATAAAAATCTGGGAATGCAGCAGTAAGCAGGGGTTGCCGAAGCTGGGTAAATTTTGTGTGTGATTTACTTTTCAGCATATTTACTTATCTGCAGTTTGTGTTTAATTCGAGAAAATTTGCTATAACCCTATTCACCCCCCCTAGGGTTAATCTAGATCCTACACTATAAAGGTTACAGCATGAATATATATATATATATATGGTATATAGGTATTACTATAAAAGTTATAGTATATGCTATAAAGGTTATAGAAGACGTGTCCAATATAAAGTTGTATTGGAATACTAATATAAAATTAATTAAAGAGTAAATTAATTTAAATTAATTAATTAAGATTTAGTTATTGTATTGTTATACATAAGATTATTGTATAAGTTAATTAAAATATAAAAATTATATAATAATGAAACTTATATAATATGAGTGTATAAATTAAAGGTGGAACATTGAGAAACCCTAAATAGACTTAATGAATAAATACATATGTATATTACGTATACCATGATTTCAGATATGTCTAACACTTGAATCACGAGGGTATTTCATAAGAAATACATTATTCTATAAGTCGATATCATTCGATTTAATATATTGAAGATTATGAATCTTTAATATAAAGTTTTCATCTATCATTTATATATTAATATATTACTTGCATACTTTTTAATTGTTGAGCTTTCGTCAAGCTAGGGATGTTCTGTGTAGTACTATTAACATATTGAATAGACGAGGTAAGATTACTGCATGTATTTGTTGAGCTTTCCTCAAGGTACGTGCATTATACTTAGGCCGTCACAAAATGATAGATCTGAGTGAATAATCTCACTTTACTTGTTGAGCTTTCCTCAAGGTAAAGGCGAGATTAAGACAAGGAACACGGGGTAGGAGTTGTATATGATACAACCAATAAGGAGTTATTCACTATATGCAAGCCTATGATTTATAAGCTTTCCATAAGCTTAGAAACTCAAGCCATACGAGTCCTAAAACACATTAGTGAAGTTGAAAGAGTAACGACCCGCAAATTTATCAATTTGATTTTATATTTATTTTTAAATATTCAAATATAAGGTTTTTTAACATAGATTATGATGTCTTTAATAATAAATAAAGATGGTAATCTTACTTTGAATTAGTATTTACCAAAATATATATACTTTGTAAAAATATCGATAAAATGGTCTAAAATCGTTTTATCGATAAACAGCACTATAATTATCAAAAGTCACGGACGGAGCTGCTGCATACACTTATTTATCCATTTAAACAATAAATATGAAATAAAATAATTTATTTTATTTTTGGGAAATAAAATTTATGACATCATCAATAATGGCATTATATTTAATAATTGATTTATGAATTTAAATTAAGATTTAAGGATTTAATCATTATTATAATAATTCAAATAATTGTATTTAAATGATAATAATTCATTTCAATTACTTATGAAGTGATAATAAGTCATTTATAATAGTTTAATAAAGATATATAATTGACTTGAAAATATAGGAAAATTGATATCGCTTTATCGATATAACAGCACTTTTCATAAACAATTGTTTAATAATAATTTATACTGTTTTATAAATCAAACGTGATCATTTTAATTAGTTAAAAATGATGAAGAATTAGTTTTTAAATTCTTTACAAATATATGTATGTTAACTAAGAAGTAAAAATATGACCGAAGATCGGAATCGGAATAGAAATTAATAACGATTTAACGAATAGAAGTTATTTTAAGTCGTTGCAACCTTATAAGATAAATATGCACACATATATACATACATATGCATGTCATACATACATATACAAATAAACATACATACATACATGTATACAAATGAAACAAATATCTTGAAAATGATTTAAAATGGTTTATAAATGTTTTATAAATAGTAAAACCCAATTTGGTGAAGTTTGGACAAGTTATGAAAATTGAGTCAAAAATAGGCACGTCGCGTAACAGAGTTCGCGATTTCACACCGAAAAAGATAAATCCATTTATACGATGGATTCAGAGTTGGAATTCTTTGAAATAAGATTTTTCCAAACTTTTATAATCATAGTTTTCAAAAAAAGAAAATGATTGAGATTTCGTTCAATAGATTTTTAAATATGAGCAAATCAAGTTTTCAAAATAGTCGCGCTTTGGTAGTTTGGAAACCAAAGCGATAAAATATAAAAAAATAATATTTTTTAATTCTTTAAAAATATGGAATAAATTCTATAAATGTTTTAAAAGAGATTCGAGTTATAAAAATGAATTTCTAAATCATAGAAAAGTTGTTTAGATCAAATAAGCCAAAAAAACACTATTCACGGCATTTTTAATAACTTTTGAAATATAACTTTAAACTTAAGTATTCTTTCCCAAATATTTTATAAACGTTTTCAAATAAATAATTAAGTATTTTACAGATGATTTGAAGGCTTTATAATTTATTTTTTAAAGAGTTTAAATAAATGATTTAAAGAAAAGTTGTTATGATCAAGTGATTTAATCTTGGCTCTAAAAGCGATGAATAGACTATATTTTTCTATTTATGTGATCCGGATGGGAGGTGCTTAAACTAAGGAGATGTTCAGAAGCAACCAGTGCCCTAGCCCACCTGGCCTCTTTCTTGGGCAAGGACTAAATAAGGTCGAAATGTCGGAAATGAGGCAAGTATAAAAGAATTAATTTTTCCAAGATTAATACAACTTGGATTGTATAGAAATAATCTTCTTATACTTGGTATTAAATTCCGAGGAGGGAACCCATAGTATCCGTGTGAATTTAAAAATTGATTTCACCATTATTCGATGGATATTAAAGGTTGAATACGAAAATTGATGTTGAGTAGAATTAGTATAATTTCTATCAACCCATTTTACTCAAAAAGGTTTTGCAATATGATTTATAAGAAATGATTTTGATTTAGTCTAATTTATATGGACCTGTTTTACTTGAATACTAACTAATTTGGATTTACCATCTTAAATAACATGTTTTCAACCTATTAAAAAGATATGTATTGGAAATAAGAAATCGTTTGTTAAGATTTAAATAAATGATTTGGAATTATTTTAATTCACATGGATACTTTACTTAAAATTAAATGTTTTGGGTTTACAGTAAACGATGTCTTAAATAACATTATTTTTGACCCATTTTAAAAGTTATGATTTGGAAATCTTTGTTAAGATTTAAATAAATGATTTGAAAATATTTTCCTAAGTAAAGAATGAAATGATTTGGAATTATACCAAGATTTAAAAAGGTTTTAAATAATCAAAGATTTGATAAATGATTTCGTATATACCAGAAATAAATGTTTTAAGGATATATATCTCTGGAAGTTATTTTTGATAAAGAGAAAAGTAATCAATCAAATGAAAGATCCTATTTACTTCAACTTTTTTTTCGGTGATTGGTTCAAAGGAACCGGGGTCAGATTTGGGTACTTCTTATCCAAAAACCATTTCGAACCAATTTACCAGTTCGAAAGTGAAGACATGTTAAAGACAATGATGTTGAAGGTGGGGATCTTCATAATGGAAGGGCTGCTTGTTGATAATTTCGGATTAGCTCCCGAAATAAATAAATAACAGTGGTCCCTTTGTTCTGGGAGCTTCGTATGTGAGGACTACTTGCTACTAATCCTAGTTGTAATTCCAGATAGGATGTGGTAGGAGAGTGCCTTCGGTTTGTCCTATTCATGGAAAACTAGTATGGATGAAAGTCCGACATTGCATTTCTAAGATCACAGTGCATTGATCTCTACAAACGTACATCTGTTTGGTGGTATAGGAGGTAAACCCTCTTATACTTAACACCCTTTTCTGAGACGTACGAGCTCAGAGGTTGTGCTTTTATGGAAATCAATAATGTGTTGTTGGAAATGACAATGTGGCATTTTAAGTGAAAATCCTAAGAAAGGTAAATGTTACCTCAAGCCTTATACCCAGGGAATTGTGAAACAAGGGTTGCTTTAAGGCTAAGTGGGTCGCAACTATTAGTGTATGATATCACCTTTCTAGATTTATTTATTTCTACCCGCTATAATGTTGGGTTTTTTTTATGGTGTATGTTGTGAGACATCTCAGATAGGTCGGGAACGGCCGGGGTGATGTCATATTCGGTTATATCCGCCACCAAGATGGGTTTGCAGGTAGGCCAGTCTCAATTCGTAGAGGTTTCGAAGATGTCGATCCTCGGTACATTCCTCTAGAAATTATTGTATGGGAGGTAGTCCCTTACCTCGCTATTCATTGGAAATCCATTCTCCAATAAGTGCCTTTGGTTTTAGTTGTAAACCTATTATGCTGGAATTTAATAATGTAACAATTTCGTCTAAGATTATGTATATTCACTTGAAAAGTGTTTTCAAAAGAATGTCATTAAAAATAATATCATTGGATTTCACATAGAAATGTTTTTGGTTATCATAAGGTAAAAGCTCATTTTATGTTTATGTAAAGTGTGGTCTTATGAGATACAATTTGTTTTTCAAATACTCGTATTTTGAGTTTCTCACACCAGTCCCATGACTGACCTAAAGTTTATTTTCTTCCCCTTAAAATCTGGGTGTCCTATTTTTCTAGGTAGCCTAGTGGTCAGTTTTAGTTTGGAGCATTTTAAAAGAGCTCAGAGCATGGAGCTAGAATATTCTTCTGAGAATTGTTATCCATTCCCACCACACTTATGTACTATTGTATTCTGCATTTGTAGGGACATAGATTTATAACTCCATGTTGATGTTAAGTTAAACTCTGATAAATGTATTTAAAATTTTCCACTGTAAAAATAATATGTTATTCCATTCGGATGAGATTCTGTTTTTTACTCTGTTCCTATCTTTGTTTTCTTTTCCCTATAACTATCCACCTTTTCATTCAAATTGAGTTGGATATGTGTGGTTTATTGTCAACTTATAATGTAGGGAATTGTGGATCGTTACGGTTGGTATCAGAGCTTAGGTTGAGCGAACACCCGAGCCATGTTTGGTTTTGACTCATTAAAGATAGGGTTAGTAATACCCTAGGATGAGTAACTCATTAGAGATAGGGTAAGTGACGCCCTAGAATAAGTTGAGAGTATTATATATAAGCACGTATTTGTTAATGCTAAAAAATGATTTTGTTTTGGGTAAATGAAATACTTTTACCTAAGATGATATTTTATATATAAAGAAATAACTTTTGAAAATGTATAGTTATTTGTAGTGTGATAGTTTGCAATTAAGGTAATAATAATATTCAGTTATTATCATTGATCAATTGATTGTTTGATTTAAAAAAAAACACGAACACCTAGTGAATTAAGTTTCACGATTTGACTATATGGTGTTTGGTAATAATATTGGTTTAAAGTTAAGAAATTTATTTAAGATAAATAAATTTATAAGCCTAAAAATGTAAAACTAAGATGATCCTAAGGAATGGATGTATAAATTAAGTTTTATAAGTAAAAGAATTGAAAAGAAGAATCATTTCATGACTAATGTAAAGACCCGTATTTTTACGGATCGAAAAGTTCGTAAAAATCTGGAATTCTTAGCGTTGTTAAGTCGTTTCAGATTTTGGGCAGAATTTTGTTCAAGTCCTAAGTCGTGACCGACTTATAGATTGGACGACTTAAGGGAAGGAAGACTTAAGTCGGTGATGACTTAAGAGTTAGATCGTTTGGCAGCTTAGGTCGTGAGCGACTTAGGAGCGTGATAAGTCGTGAGCGACTTAGGAGCGTGTCAGGGTTAGGTCGTAAGATCTATTAAGCCTAGGTTGTGGGATAGGTAAGGTCGTTTGACCGACCTAAGTATTTGACCGACCTATAGGATAGGCGACCTAAGGTTTTGAACGACCTAAGGGATAGGTCGGCAGCGACCTAAGGAGAACCAGTAGTTAGCGGGTTAGTGATGTTAGGTCGTATCCTAGCTAAGATGATAAGTCGTAAGCTTCCGTGTTAATTTAGGTCGTAGGCGACCTAAGATAGTTAGGTCGTGAGTTTCTGGGTGAGTTAGCGACCTAAGGGGGATAGGTCGGCAGCGACCTAAGGAAGAAGTAGTTAGGTCGTATGACCCTATGTGTAGTTAGGTCGTAGCCTATCTGCTAAGTCGTAGGTCGCGTGAGTTGTTAGGTCGCGCATACGATAGGTCGTTGGGTTTTGGCTTAGTGTTAGGTCGCGTGAAGGCTTAAGGTGTTAGGTCGCTGGGTGTTAAGTCGTGAGCGACCTAGGAGTTGTTGAGTCGAATGTGTGTTAAGTCGTAAAAGCGTTAGGTCGTATGAATGCACTGGACTGATGAGTGTTAGGTCGTAAGTCGTAGTGGCTTGGGGTTGTTGAGTCGGAGGTTGTTAGGTTGAAGACTTTAGGTCGGTGGGGTTTTAGGTCGTAAGTCGTGGACGACCTAACTCCGAGGGGACGACTTAAGGAGGATTTCAGCCTATAAATAGGAGGGTTTTTCTCACTTTTTGGGATCCGGATTTCGAAGCGACGAAGTGCTGCCATTTTGAGAGCTCGACTTCTAAACTTCTTCACTTCTTTTCTCCACTCTAATCTAGTGATTCCATCCATCCAAGTTGAAGATCAAATTGAAGATTCAAGAGCTTAGACTGAAGATCTACATCCATTGAAGTGAGATTTCATCGTTTGAAGCGGATTGGTGATAGATCAAGTTAGATCCTTCGCTGTCCAGATCTGAAGTGGGTTTCTTTTGAGGTGTTTAGGTGATTTGGTGAGTGGTGATTATCTCTCACACGGATCCAAAGGAGTATATCGGATTGTTGGCTTGATTTGGTGTTAAAGTTGTGATTTCCATGCATTTTTGTAAACCTAAGTATAGATCCATATAGATCCATTGTTCATGATGATTTGACATCCATTTTACTATATGTTAACCTATGCAAGTTCATTCATCAAGATTATAGAGATATTGTTCATGTTTTCATACTTGTTGGACTTTTGATTCTTTATTTACGAAATTGCCATTATTGTTATAATTGTCTATTTAGATCATATTTGAATGCTTGATTACTTGGATTAATGTTTGACTTGATTGATTGCTATGAATTAGATGATTGATGATTTGATTTAGAAAAGTTGGTCGAAGATGATTCAAAAGCTAAGGGAAAGGCTCTTGAATTGGAAAAGCTGCTCGTGGCATATATAGCGGATGATGAAGCTCATATGGATAGATTTGATGATGATGTTGAGATGAAGCTTTTCTATGATGATGATGAGGCGAAGCATGAGATGAGATAGTCTTGGTCTAATCCAGACGGGATCATTCCAAGCATGTTGATAACTCGGTGATATGGTTCGAGTTAGAGGATAATGGTTTGCTCGAGAGGCGCTTGAGCTAGTATGGAAATAGTCATCGAGGAGGATGACTAGAAGGCTGAGATCTCATCGTTGTTGAAGGTTCTAGCATGCTCAAAGCAAGAGTACGTTGGGCAGATTCGATAGTCCCTGAAGGCTAATGATTGATAGTCAAGTACTCTGGGCAGATTCGATAGTCCTAGGCACGGGTCACGATGACGTGCGGAGTTATGTCTAGAACCGGGGTTTCCATTAGCCCTTGACGGACGGCTGAAAGAATGTGCCGGCCATTCAATTAACGGTGATATCGAAGCAACGATAACAGTGATAGCCAGAGTCATGGATGTTTAGTTGTATCGTCATTCGGTCTCAAGAGCGGCATTTTCTGGGTGTTTATCTGATCTTGGTTTAGGCCTTGGGGGTTTGTACTTGGAAAACATCGCCCTTGACTCGAGTGATAATTGCTTTACTTTAAATTGTATGCTCTGCTATGTTTGCTTCTGCTTAGTGTGTGTCTGGGGGCTATCACTGTAGAAAGAGGTGGAGTGGGAGGGTTGTATTCCTATTCCTTTTTCCTTTATGCTCTTTTGGTATGTTGTTAGTTTATTTACCGTTCACTAAGACTGTTGTCTGACTCAAGGCTTTATGTTTTAACTCTTATTGCCTTGGGCTGTTCGTCCATTTTTGGGACGGGCAGACTAGGTAGCAGGTGACAGGTGTTGTTCTTGCTTTCCACGGTGTTGATATCGAAGACGAGCTGGAGGGTTGCATATTATCTTCTTATTATATGTACTGGGTGTTCCGCTGTTTGTATTTTCTCTGAGTGTTATGTAGTGAGGCTTGTTGTATTGACTATTCTGATGTCTGTATTCAACTATTATGAAGTTTTATTGATGAGATTCTATTCTGTGAAGCTTCACTGTATATATGTTCTATTGTATTTTGTCCATGCGCTGTGAGTAATACGATAGATCCTGTTGTTTTAATTTACCCTAACAATCGTCCATGGTCGTCTGGCACACTTTACAGCGCACTATCTCTAGGTTTAGTGCAGGGGTCATAGGCGGTCGTCACATTTGGTATCAGAGCAAGGTTAATCGATTTTACCCAACGCTCGCTGACGTAACTACATAAGAGAGACGTAATTGTATTTTGATAGATGATTACTATATATAATATAGTAGCTTAGTAGAGTTTGGGTCCTTTATGCAGTTGTTTCTCTAGGTGTGCTAATCATTCCTTTTTATAGATATTGAGAATGAGTCGAAGAGGGAGACCAGCTGCTAGTGAAAGCCGTGCTACTGAGGGGGCTGCTGATTATGCTGCAATGTTCGAAGCTATGATGACTTCGATCATGAGAAGGATGCCAGCTCCGGGGCCATCGGTGGATGTTGGAGTTCAAGTTCAAACTCCAAGACCGGTGGATTTTGCTAAGCCGTGTAAGGACTACACTGCTCTTGGAGGAAAGGTTTTCTTGGGGACTGAGTCAACCATTGAAGTTCAGAGGTGGATAGATGCTTGTAGAAGGATCTTTGGTGACTTGGGAATTGAGGATGCCACTAAGAGGAAGTTAGCATCAAGACAGCTTCAAGGGAGAGCTTCTGATTGGTGGAATTCTATCACTATTGATACTCCGGAGGAAGAGATTACTTGGGTGCAATTCCAAGCCAGATTTGAAGCTAAGTTCATTTCTACAGCTCAGAAGTCTGTTCTGTTCAAGAAGTTTGTGGAGCTCAAGCAAGGTGGAAGACCAGTTCTTGAGTATGTTTCTGAGTTTGAAGCTTTGTCTAAGTATGCCCGGTCGTATATTGAATCTTCGTATCAGAAGAACGAGAAGTTTGTGACAGGCTTGGACAGTTATCTTTGGAGGCAGTTGGTGGATCATTTGGACGATCCATTTGAGAAGCTTGTGGAGAAAGCTCTCAGGCATGAGAATCTATTTCCTAAGGAAGGATCTGTTGTTGCTGTGACCAGGGAAGAGTCTAAACCCCAGCAGGGTGGAAACAAGAAGAGGAAGCAGCAACAACATAAGGGTAAGGATGGCCAGAAGAAGCCGAAAGGCGAGGTGACCTGCTACAATTGTCAGCAGAAGGGCCATTTCTCTAGGGATTGCAAGAATCCGAAGGTGCCGATGAAGTGTCACAACTGTGACAAGCCGGGGCATATCAGGAAGAATTATCCAGAACCGAGGAGGGACAAACAGATTGTGCAAGCTTATGATTTGGGGGCTGTTCCATCGTCTTCGAGAGCTCCTACCGCTGAAGAGAAAGGAAAGAGTGTAGTGGTTCAAGGTACTCTCTCCATATGTAGTGTTCCAGTTAGAGTGTTATTTGATACTGGGGCGTCGCATTCTTTTGTTTGTAGTGAACTTGTAGGCCGGTTGGGTTTAGAACCGGATATTGTTGATAGGCCATTGGTTGTGACTAATCCAGTTGGGGGTTCGTCTTGTTTGTGTATGCTATGCCGTGGTCTGATTGTATCGATTCATGATTGCTCTTTTTTTTGTGATTGTTTTGTTCTGAACTTTGCGGGGTTCGGAATTATTTTGGGTATGGACTGGCTTAGGAGATATGCGGCAAAGGTTGATTGTGAAAGGTTGGAGGTGACAGTCGAGAATGTGGAGGGGCGAAAGATTGTGATACGATGTAAGCATGAAGAAGGCGTCTTCATGAGCTTCATGTATTCGCTGGTTGTTCCACGGGATGGACTGTCATCTGTGCCAATCGCTAATGGATTTGAGGATGTCTTTGACGAGGTCAAAGGGTTACCGCCGCATAGAGAGATCGAGTTTTGTATAGATCTAGTTGAAGGAGCCAGACCTGTTGTGATGCCTCTTAGGCGGATGGCGCCTAGGTAACAGCAAGAGTTGAGGGTGCAGGTTGATGACCTTTTGCAGAAAGGATTCATTCGGCGTAGTGTGTCCGAATGGGGTGCACCAGTTGTGTTTGCATCCAAGGCAGATGGGTCATTGAGGTTGTGTGTGGATTATCGTGAGCTGAATAAGGTGACTAAGAAGAACAAGTATCCATTGCCGAGAATAGATGACTTGTTTGATTAGCTTCACGAAGCTAAGGTGTTTTCTCAGATGGATTTGGCAACGGGATTTCACCAGTTGAGACTGGCTAAGGATAGTGTGCCGAAGACTGCTTTTAGGACACCATCCGGTTTCTTTGAGTGGCTGGTAATGCCGTTTTGATTGACTAACGCGCTAGCATATTTTGTGGATCTTATGAATAGAGTGTTCAGAGATCAGTTGAACAAGTTCGTGCTTGTGTTCGTGGATGATATTCTGATTTATTCCAGAACTGAAGAAGAGCACAAGACGCATTTGTGTATTGTTTTGGAAATCTTACGGAAACATCAGCTGAAGGCTAAGTTTTCGAAGTGTCACTTCTGGAAGAGTGAAGTGAGGTTCTTAGGCCATGTTATCTCTGGAAATGGAATAGCGGTTGATCCCGCTAAGGTGGCAGCAATCCAGGATTGGGTTAGACCTAAGAATGCATCTGATGTGAGAAGTTTTCTTGGATTAGCAAGATATTATCGACGGTTTATCAAAGACTTCTCCAAGGTGGCTGCACTATTGATAGGATTGACGAAGAAGAACCAAGTGTTCAGATGGGAAGATAAGTGTGAGCAAGCTTTCGGAATCCTGAAAGAGCGACTGACAAGCGCTCCTGTTTTGACTATTCCGAGTGGGAATGATGAGATGGTGGTTTACACCGACGCATGTGGTACTGGACTTGGAGCAGTGATGATGCAGAGGGATAAAGTTGTTGTGTATGCAAGTCGACAACTAAAGCCGCATGAAAGGAATTACCCGACTCATGATTTGGAGTTAGAGGCGATTGTTTTTGCTCTGAAGATGTGGAGACATTATCTATTTGGAGTTCGATTCGAGTTGTTTGCAGATCATAAGTCATTGAAGTATCTTTTCTCCCAAAAGGATTTGAATCTTCGGCAGCAACGTTGGCTAGAGTTTTTGGCATCATATGATTTTGGTATAGCTTATACTCCAGGAAAAGGTAACGCAGTGGCAGATGCGTTAAGTCGAAGACATGCAGGATTGGGAGCCATGTTTTCAGAATGGAAGAATCTCGAGTATTTAACTGGATTTGACTTCAGGCCTAGATGTGAATTGGAACCTGAGATGTTGGAAAACTTATCGATAAGACCAACTCTTGTGGAAAGGATTGGCGAGAGCCAAAAGCGAGACGATAAGCTTGTCAAGATTATCCACGATTTGGAATCTGGATTGGACCCAGAAAAGGATAAAGGATTCAAGGTCGATCGAGAGGGTTGGCTTCGGAAGCAAGGACGACTAGTTGTTCCCGATATCGATGAATTGAGGAATGAAGTTCTGAGGGAAAGTCATCACTCGAGGTTGACAATTCATCCAGGAGGAAACAAGATGTATCGGGATATGAAGAGAACCTATTACTGGGAAGGCATGAAGAAGGATGTTGGAAATTTTATTTCCAAGTGCATAAACTGCCAGTTGGTAAAAGCTGAGCAGAAGAAGCCCAGTGGATTGCTTCAGCCATTAGAGGTTCCTACATGGAAGTGGGAACAAGTGTCGATGGATTTTATTGATGGACTACCCAGAACCAGAACGGGAAATGAAGGGATTTGGGTCATCGTAGATCGTCTGACTAAAAGTGCAAGATTCATTCCTGTTCGATCGACTAGGACCACATCAAAGTTGGCTGAGTTGTATGTTAAGTGGATAGTTCGATTCCATGGTATTCCGAAGAGTATAGTGAGCAATCGGGACCCATTGTTCACTAGTAGATCTTGGAAGAGCTTTCAGGAAGTTTTGGGAACCGAGTTGTGTTTGAGTACAGCTTATCATCCTCAAACAGATGGTCAGACCGAGAGAGTCAACCGAGTTTTGGAAGATCTTCTTAGAGCTTGTGTTTTGGATTTCAGAGGATCATGGGAAGATCATCTTCATTTGGTGGAATTTTCGTATAACAACAGTTACCAGTCAAGCATTGGTATGGCACCGTATAAGGCATTGTATGGAAGACCGTGTAACTCTCCAACATGTTGGTTAGAGATCGGAGAAAAGTTGATGCTTGGGCCAGAGATGATTCGCCAGACTTCAGATTGTATAGAGATCATTCGGCAACGAATGAAAGCAGCCCAAGACCGACAGAAAAGTTATGCCGATAGGCGTCGAAAGGATTTGGAATTCTACGTAGGTGATATGGTTTTTGTGAAGATTTCTCCACTGAAGAATGTTATTCGATTCGGGAAGAAAGGAAAATTGACTCCGAGATTTGTTGGACCATTCCCGATCATCAAGCGAATTGGAAAGCTCGCCTACAGATTGGAGTTACCAGAGAAGATGTCGGGTGTGCACAATGTTTTTCATGTATCGTATCTACAGAAATATGTGCACGACTCGAATACAGTGGTTTCTGCTGATAGCTGTGAAGATTTCGAAGTTGATCCGGTCGATAGAAGACCTCGTAAGCCGCTTCGTGTTGTGGAAACCGACACGAAATAGCTTAGGAGGAAGGTAGTTAAGTTGCTCAAGATACAATGGAGTGATGATGATAACGACTGCACGTGGGAGGTGGAAGAGAGGATGAAAGCAGCTCATCCTGAACTCTTCAAGGTATGGCCCTAAGGTGTCGTGTCATCTCACGATATTGTAACTTGTTCTGGTTTTAGAATTCTGCATGCTAAGCTAGAATTGGATGCATGGTTTGTTGATTGCTATGGATGGTAGGCGTGCAGAATAGTCTTTGATTGCTCTTGTTTGTTTGGAATTTCGGGGGCGAAATTCCTAAGGGGGAGAGAATGTAACGACCCGTATTTTTACGGATCGAAAAGTTTGTAAAAATCTGGAATTCTTAGCGTTGTTAAGTCGTTTCAGATTTTGGGCAGAATTTTGTTCAAGTCCTAAGTCGTGACCGACTTATAGATTGGACGACTTAAGGGAAGGAAGACTTAAGTCGGTGACGACTTAAGAGTTAGATCGTTTGGCAGCTTAGGTCGTGAGCGACTTAGGAGCGTGATAAGTCGTGAGCGACTTAGGAGCGTGTCAGGGTTAGGTCGTAAGATCTATTAAGCCTAGGTTGTGGGATAGGTAAGGTCGTTTGACCGACCTAAGTATTTGACCGACCTATAGGATAGGCGACCTAAGGTTTTGAACGACCTAAGGGATAGGTCGGCAGCGACCTAAGGAGAACCAGTAGTTAGCGGGTTAGTGATGTTAGGTCGTATCCTAGCTAAGATGATAAGTCATAAGCTTCCGTGTTAATTTAGGTCGTAGGCGACCTAAGATAGTTAGGTCGTGAGTTTCTGGGTGAGTTAGCGACCTAAGGGGGATAGGTCGGCAGCGACCTAAGGAAGAAGTAGTTAGGTCGTATGACCCTATGTGTAGTTAGGTCGTAGCCTATCTGCTAAGTCGTAGGTCGTGTGAGTTGTTAGGCCGCGCGTACGATAGGTCGTTGGGTTTTGGCTTAGTGTTAGGTCGCGTGAAGGCTTAAGGTGTTAGGTCGCTGGGTGTTAAGTCGTGAGCGACCTAGGAGTTGTTGAGTCGAATGTGTGTTAAGTCGTAAAAGCGTTAGGTCGTATGAATGCACTGGACTGATGAGTGTTAGGTCGTAGGTCGTAGTGGCTTGGGGTTGTTGAGTCGGAGGTTGTTAGGTCGAAGACTTTAGGTCAGTGGGGTTTTAGGTCGTAAGTCGTGGCCGACCTAACTCCGAGGGGACGACTTAAGGAGGATTTCAGCCTATAAATAGGAGGGTTTTTCTCACTTTTTGGGATCCGGATTTCGAAGCGACGAAGTGCTGGCATTTTGAGAGCTCGACATCTACACTTCTTCACTTCTTTTCTCCACTCTAATCTAGTGATTCCATCCATCCAAGTTGAAGATCAAATTGAAGATTCAAGAGCTTAGACTGAAGATCTACATCCGTTGAAGTGAGATTTCATCGTTTGAAGCGGATTGGTGATAGATCAAGTTAGATCCTTCGCTGTCCAGATCTGAAGTGGGTTTCTTTTGAGGTGTTTAGGTGATTTGGTGAGTGGTGATTATCACTCACACGGATCCAAAGGAGTATATCAGATTGTTGGCTTGATTTGGTGTTAAAGTTGTGATTTCCATGCATTTTTGTAAACCTAAGTATAGATCCATATAGATCCATTGTTCATGATGATTTGACATCCATTTTACTATATGTTAACCTATGCAAGTTCATTCATCAAGATTATAGAGATATTGTTCATGTTTTCATACTTGTTGGACTTTTGATTCTTTATTTACGAAATTGCCATTATTGTTATAATTGTCTATTTAGATCATATTTGAATGCTTGATTACTTGGATTAATGTTTGACTTGATTGATTGCTATGAATTAGATGATTGATGATTTGATTTAGACAAGTTGGTCGAAGATGATTCAAAAGCTAAGGGAAAGGCTCTTGAATTGGAAAAGCTGCTCGTGGCATATGTAGCGGATGACGAAGCTCATATGGATAGATTTGATAATGATGTTGAGATGAAGCTTTGCTATGATGATGATGAGGCGAAGCATGAGATGAGATAGTCTTGGTCTAATCCAGACGGGATCATTCCAAGCATGTTGATAACTCGGTGATATGGTTCGAGTTAGAGGATAATGGTTTGCTCGAGAGGCGCTTGAGCTAGTATGGAAATAGTCGTCGAGGAGGATGACTAGAAGGCTGAGATCTCATCGTTGTTGAAGGTTCTAGCATGCTCAAAGCAAGAGTATGTTGGGCAGATTCGATAGTCCCTGAAGGCTAATGATTGATAGTCAAGTACTTTGGGCAGATTCGATAGTCCTAGGCACGGGTCACGATGACGTTGAGAGTTATGTCTAGAACCGGGGTTTCCATTAGCCCTTGACGGATGGCTGAAAGAATGTGTCGTTCATTCAATTAACGGTGATATCGAAGCAACGATAACAGTGATAGCCAGAGTCATGGATGTTTAGTTGTATCGTCATTCGGTCTCAAGAGCGTCATTTTCTGGGTGTTTATCTGATCTTGGTTTAGGCCTTGGGGGTTTGTACTTGGAAAACATCGCCCTTGACTCGAGTGATAATTGCTTTACTTTAAATTGTATGCTCTGCTATGTTTGCTTCTGCTTAGTGTGTGTCTGGGGGCTATCACTGTAGAAAGAGGTGGAGTGGGAGGGTTGTATTCCTATTCCTTTTTCCTTTATGCTCTTTTGGTATGTTGTTAGTTAATTTACCGTTCACTAAGACTGTTGTCTGACTCAAGGCTTTATGTTTTAACTCTTATTGCCTTGGGCTGTTCGTCCATTTTTGGGATGGGCAGACTAGGTAGCAGGTGACAGGTGCTGTTCTTGCTTTCCACAGTGTTGATATCGAAGACGAGCTGGAGGGTTGCATATTATTTTCTTATTATATGTACTGGGTGTTCCGCTGTTTGTATTTTCTCTGAGTGTTATGTAGTGAGGCTTGTTGTATTGACTATTCTGATGTCTGTATTCAACTATTATGAAGTTTTATTGATGAGATTCTATTCTGTGAAGCTTCACTATATATATATGTTCTATTGTATTTTGTCCATGCGCTGTGAGTAATACGATAGATCCTGTTGTTTTAATTTACCCTGACAATCGTCCATGGTCGCCTGGCACACTTTACGGCGCACTATCTCTAGGTTCAGTGCAGGGGTCATGGGCGGTCGTAACAACTAATTCGAGCGGCTAGGAAGTAACTAAAAATGGAAAGGAGATATGTTCGGATGGTAAACACTTCTCTTAAGTATTACCCGTCTGGTTAAGCGGATATATAATATTCTTGGTAGTACCTAGTTCCTAGGTATCAGTTTGAAGTTACTCGATCTATAAAAAAAATTAAGTTAATAGATAATGCGAATCATCAATTGATAAATTGATTAGAAATTATAAACATCTTTATAAAAGTGTTAAACCAAAGATAATCTGGACCAATAATTTATAAAATAAAATGGAATTTTCAGTGAATTTAGACGGTCGGAAATTTCCGACTCACACCTAACTCAGAACTAAGAAAATATAAAAGATAAATAATTATGAAATGTTTTGAGTAAATAAAATTATATAAGTATAATTTATAAATATGATTTATAAATAAAAAGGATTTAAAAGCTGAGAATTTGAGAATTTAAATCCCGGTGATTTTGAAAATTGTTCTTAAAAATTGAGAAAATAATACTAGTTTTATTTGAAAGTATTTTTGAATAAAAATATAAGAGATAAGTTTTATAACTTAAGAATTTGAGATGATAGTAAATTACAACGAGTTTTAAATTTGTCAAACACCCCGAGGAAATTAAAACCAATTTGAAATTTGGGATTTGTATATATACTCTTAGGATGTAATGGAGTATTATACAAATATAGACTTAAGTCGTAAACTATTTATACACTTAAGTAATGTTGTAAGAGTAATTCAATAATGGATTTAGTATAAGGTGAATGTTATGAAACTTTAAAGTGTTGATTAAACCAAAATAGCGTTTTATAAGTGTTTATAAACTAATGAAATAGTTTTATCAAAATGGTTTATAAATTGATAGTGATATAAAATTGATTGTGATTTGGTATAGTTAAGAAAACCAATTAGAATAAATACTTAAGTTATACATAGATAATTTTATTCGCATAACCGTTTGACCTAAGATTCGAGTATAGAACTTTGAGGTCGTTACACCGGTCCGAAAAAGGATTTATCCCTCGATTCTTGATGACGAATATTGATGGGGGTTTGTAGTCGGATCCTTATATTTTCTATCATAGTTGAGAGCTATGCAAGGAAAATAGACGTTTCTATGCCTGATCAGAATCCACGATAGAGGTCGGGAGACCAATACTAGTTCGAAAGTAAAGTTATGCATTCAAATAGTAGATTGAATTAGATATCGCGTACGGATGATCTATATATATCGTATGGGTGTTAGTTTAAAAATCAATATTTTTGGCAAACACCTTTGGGTTTTGCGTTGTAATTTCGAAGACGAAATTCTTTTAATGGGAAAAGTCTATAACGACCAGCATATTTATCAATTTGATAAATTATATTTATTTTCAAATATTCAAATATAATGTTTTTAAACATAGATTATGGTGTCTTAAATAATAAATAATTATGGTAATCTTATTTTGAATAAGTATTTACAAAAATATATACTTTGAAAAAATATCCATAACATTGTCTAAAACCATTTTATCAATAAACAGCTCTAATATTATCCAAAGTCGTGTAAGGAATTGGATACATACACTTATTTATCCGTTTATACAAGAATATGAAAAAAAAATATTTTTGGGAAATAAAATTAATGACAGCATTAATAATGGGATCATATTTAATAATTGATTTATGAAATTAAATTGAGATTTAATGATTTAATAATTATTATAATTATTTGAATAATTGTTTTTTAAATGATAATAATCTAGTTTAATTACTTATGAAGTGATAATAAGTCATTTATAATAGTTTAATAAAGATATATAATTGATTTGAAAATATAGGAAAATTGATATCGCTTTATCGATATAACAGCACTTTTCATAAACAATTGTTTAATATTATTTTATATGGTTTTGTAAATCAAATGTGATCGTTTTATTTAGTTAAAAATGATGAGAAATTAGTTTTTAAATTTTTTACAAATATATGTATGTTAACTAAGAAGTAAAAATATGAACGGAGATCTGAATTGGAATCGAAATTCGTAACGATTTAACGAATAGAAGTTATTTTAAGTCATTGCAACCTTATAAGGTAAATATGCACGCATGTATACATACATATGCATGTCATACATACACATACAAATAAACATACATGCATACATGCATACAAATGAAACAAATATCATGATATTTCTCTTAATACTTCACCTTTAAGCATACAAAAGTCAATGCACATGCTATGATATGATGGCGATGATGGAAGGGGTGTGGGCCGAGCATATGGAGGGTGATGGGGGTGGAATTCACAGCTAGGGATGAGGTGGAATGGTGATGCAAGCATGTTTAGGTAAGGAGATAATATCATGATATTTTCTCTCCACTTTTTTCTATAAATACCCACCATTCTCTTCATAAATTTACACACAATTCTCATCTTCTTCCTCTTTCTTAAAGCTATAAGAGCTCTTCTTTAATGGCTTCCATGCCTAAAAAAATATAAGCAAAGCTATGGCAAAATATTCCAAAATAAAGTAAAATATAGACACACGTATATACCATGTCAATCCACCTCCAAAACCAAGTCAAACACCAACTCTCCACCTCCAAACTCACAGCTACCAGCATCCATCACCAAGGCCGAACCATCTCCACTTGCTTGCTTAGGCCATGGCCTTCCAAAGGTCGCGGGCTCAATTCTATAAGCTTTGATTCGATCGTGGCGAAGCTATAACGAATTTTTCTAAGTTCAATAACCAATAAAGGTGAGAAACTATAATGTGATATAGTTGCTATGGTTGTTTACTGTGTTTGATCATCAAGTTTGGATGTTGAGTATATGTTTATATTGATGTTGAAATGATTCATGTTTAAATACATGTCGAATATCACAAAGGAAATCACTTTTTTTAATAAATGAAATAGTGTATATGAGATTGTTAAACCTCTTGAAAATGGTTTAAAATGGTTTATACATAAACACTAAAACCCAATTTGGTGAAGTTTGGACATGTTATGAAAATTGAGTCAAAAATAGACGGTCGCGTAACGGCATTTCGCGATTTCACGCCGTAAAAATTAAATCCATTTATACGATGGATTTGGAGTCAGAATTCTTTGAAATAAGATTTTTTCGAACTCTTATAATCATAGTTTTCAAACAAAAGAAAAAGTTTGGGATTTCATTTAGTAAATTTTGAAATATGAGCAAATCAATTTTTAAAAATAGTCACGCTTTGGCAGTTCGGAAACCAAAGTGATAAAATCTTTAAAAATGGTATTTTTAATTCTTTAAAAATATGGAATAAATTATATAAATATTTTAAAATGTTTTAAAAGAGATTTGAGTTATAAAATGAATTTCTAAATGATATAAAAGTTTTTTAGATCAAGTAAGCCTAAAAACACTATTCCCAACACTTTTTGCAGCACTTTTAATAACTTTTGAAATATAACTTTGAACTTAATTATTATTTCCAAAATCTTTTATAAATGTTTTAAAATAAATAATTAAGTATTTTAAAGATGATTTGAAGGTTTTATAATTATTTTTAAAGAGTTTAAATAAATGATTTAAAGAAAAGCTGTTATAATCAAGTGATTTAATCTTGGCTCTAAAAGCCGATAAGTAGACTTAATTTTTCTATTCGTGAGATCCAGATGGGAGGTGCTTAAACTAAAAAGATGTTCAGGAGCAACCAATGTCCAGGCTCACCTGGCCTCTTTCCTGGGCGATGACTAGATAAGGTCAAAATGTCGGAAACAAGCAAGTATAAAAGATTTAATATTTCCAAATTTAATACAACTTGGATTGTATAGAAGTAATTTTCTTATACTTGGTATTAAATTTCAAGGAGGGTACCCGTATTATCCGTGTAAATTTAAAAGGTGAATTCACCATTATTCGACAGATTGTAAAGGTTGTTAGAACCTTATATTTTGATTTTTTGATAGTGACAACTATACAAGTATATATTGTATATACTAACCACTTTTGTAGGAAATGATATCAACTTTACAAAAATACAACTATATCAAAATGAAGACGAAATTGACACTACGAAGTACTATCAGTCATAATGTCTATGTCTAGAGGTATAAAGTTGTTAAAATCTCTTCTGTGTGGTATATATACACACATGATTTTTCAGAAATTGAATTTTCAAAAGCATCGCAAAAAACTTGAAATTTAGCCGGTAAACCACCTAGGTCAGCCGATTGAATCTATGCATATACACATGAATAACTTTGAATATTCAACTAGCTGAAAACTGCCTAAAATGAAATATTTCCTTGCTGGTTTCAAAACCATCGATTCAGCTAGCTGCCAGACTCTATTCAGATGGCTGAATCTATATAATGGCTAGTTTTCTGGAAGGGTGCCTCTTCTTCATAAAGGGTTAAATATCCTAAATCAAGAGTTGTAGTCCTAACTTTTCACCATTTCTTTTCATGAATGATTGCAACTATTAAACTCTATATAAAGCAAATTATTTCATTGTTTCCATAATCAATTCTATTAGCAATACTCTCTATCTTTACTATTAAACTATCAAGCATTCAATTCCAAATTGGTTTATATTTTTGATCACATGATCATTCAAGAATATTTTCTTATGATCAAAATTACTTCCTTTCTTCACAAGCTATATGATATACCACAATGAAGAACATTATAGTAAGGGTGCTAATTATTCACTTATCAGTGCTATTCAAGAGCATACTCGGTTAAATACATTTCTGCTATTTATAGTTGAAGTCCTGTTGTAGTATCCTCATGATGTTGAAGTCCTATTGTAGTATCCTCAGGCGGTTGAAGTCATGTTTAGTTGCTTAGGTGGTGTAATACCTTTTCCTCAAGGTTAAGTAAGGGTATCGATTTAATCCAGAAGGAGTCTGGGACTGGAGGTTGAACGGGAAGTTCGAACCAGTATAAAAATCTATGGTGTCATTTACTTTATTACTTTTTCTTTTATATTTATATTCCACACAAGTAAATAGTTTAGTTAATATTCCATATTACACGATCCTTAGTCACTTTCATTTGGTATTGGAGCGAGGTTATCATATAACCATAACACGGTTTTTGATATTCAAGTAATATGAAAAATAACACAGCATCAAGTTTTTGTTGAAGGTCAATCCACTGCACGACCACCACTACTTAATGGATTAAACTATAATTATTGGTCAACTAGGATAAGAATTTACATGTAAGCAAATGTATACGACACTTGGAATATCACTCAACAAGAGTATTGTGTACCTACCACACCTTATGCACAATGGTCAAATACACAAAAATTAGACGCTAATGCAAATGCTAAAGCTATGAATATGTTGTTTTGTTCCTTAAATAAATATGAGTTTAATAGAGTTAGTATGTGTACTTCAGCATATGAAATTTGGCGCACTCTTAAAGTTACTCAAGAAGGTACTAATAAGGATAAACAAAGCAAGATATCTATAATTAAGAATCAATTTCATAATTTTAGAATGAAGCAAGAGGAAACCATAAATGAGATGTATTCCAGGTTTCAAGATATATCACTCACTTCTGGCATTAGGAGAAAAATATACTGATTTTGATATTGTTTCAAAAATCCTAAATTCTTTAACGGATGAGTGGGAATGAAAATTCTTAGCAATTGAAGAAGCTAACGGCATTTCTAGCATAAACCCAGAAGAGTTAATAGGAAATCTCATGTCATATGAAGTTAATTTGCAGGAAAAACGAGTTCAAGCTCAAGATAGAAAAACAATAGCATTCCAGGTTGAACAAGAAGAATCTAACGAAGATGAAGATGATATGGCGTTTATAGCTAAGAACTTCAAAAAGTTTCTAAAATTTAGGAAGAACAAAAAGTTTGGAAATAATAGAAACAACAATAAATCATCATCCTCAAATCTTGAGTGCTATGAATGTCACAAAAAGGGGCATATGAAGAAAGACTGTCCCGATCGCTAGAAAGATAGAAATAACTACAAAAGAAAGAATGATAGATATAAGAAGAAACAAGACTTTTCTGTTACATTGGATGATTCGGATTCTTCTTCCTCATTAGACAGCAACAGCGACACTGATTCTGAACAAGACAACATAAGCTTTATGGCCATAAATGATGATGTAAGTGATATTACTTTTGATGCTTTAGTTGATATAAATTTCGAATTATTAGATAAATAAGACATTTTAAGAGAAAATATAAAGATTCACTAGAAAGGCTAAATAGTAATGAAATTGAAGTTGATATTTTAAGAGATGAAAGAAAATTTTAGAAGAAGAACTTGTTATTTCACAAGAATCTTGTTATAATATTTCTTCACAACTTACTATGTTAAGTAGTGAAATCGAGGCTCAAAAAGAAAAGAATGACACATTATCAATAGAAAATCATGAGTTGAAATCAACTGTAAAAATATTAGAATTATATATTACTAATTTTAAAACAATGTTAGATAATATTATCAAAAATGTTTCTAACTTTAAGGTAGAGAAAATCTTTCTAAGATTATGGAAAATTCACAATCTACTTCTAATAAAAAGGGATTAGGATGTAACAAATTTACATAAGTAAAAACTAGTCCTAAACAATATAACTCTCTATATACAAATTTCAAGAAGAAAAATAATAGTCTTGAAAAGCCTGTTTTAAAATATGTTAGTCAAAAGACGACTACAACCCATTCAAAATCTATTAAGATTTGGGTTGCAAATATTAATAATCATTTGATTAGAAATAAGTATATAAAATCTTTTATGTAACGACTCGTAAATTTTGATAACTAAATTAGTTAAATTTATAGGATTTTGTAATTAAATTTAGGAAAAAAATGTTTATAATTCATATTTAAGTAAATGTAAAAATGAAATGCAACATTTGAAATTAAATCTAAGTATTAAAAATAAAAATGTAACTACGATGCATTGAAGTAATGAGAATTGTTATTCTAGGCTAAGAAATATAATATAAGAAAACAAATAGGAATATTGTATTAATTAATGCAATGATATAATTAGTGATGATTTAATGAATCCAATATTATAGTAACCGATGGAATAATACGTAATAAGTGCAAATTAGATATAATCAATGTTAGTATAAATTTAAGGAATACTTGTTAATAAATTTAATATAGGAAAACGAACTTAATTATTGATTTATGAATTAATATATATTGAATAGCAATTGAACGTAAATTTATGTAATAGGGATGATGCAGGTTGATAAGTATTCATAATGGTTGTGTTGTTGATAAACGTTACTTTAATGATTGTAATATAAAATAAGTGTGAATGGAAATTAATAGAAACGTAAACTTATTTTAAGGTGGTAATTGGATGTAGATTTATGGAATGGAGTTAATACAAATCAATAGAAGATAATCTAATTAAAGGTTATATTAGTATAAATTAGGGTAGTAAAGGGTAATAATGTATTTCTAATGGAGTATGAATGAATTGATAATATAAAAAGTGAACTTATTAAAATAACAAAGTGTAATGATTGGAAATGGAATAAATTTAGTATAATGAGAGTGGTTATAATAATTGTTTGTAGGGAATGAACTTACAAATATTATAAAAATGTATAATAGTGACAATTGTTACTGTTACCAATTTAATTAATCAATTACAAATATATGTCAATAAAATGCTACATAAATATGAGTAAAGGTTATTGGTAACAATCATTTTATGTTACCTGTTTATTTTATTTGTTCTATTAGATTAAAATGGGAAATCAATTACAATTAAATGAACTTTAATGTTACACTAATAAGATCTAGACAATAACTGAAAATTATGAATGTAACCAAATGAATAGAAATGTTAATTTTATTCATAACAATTGATGTAATAAAAAGAATGAAACCAAGGTAAAATAATTAATTGGGATTTTAATTCTTATTAATATGTAAAACTGAAAAAATACAATATAAATTGAAATATAGTAATTAATATAAATAAAAGACCAAAATTGGATAGTATTAATGTAGTGAAAGACAAACAAATATTAACTATGTTATTTGTGTAATTAATGGATAGGAATAACAAAGGCTACTTGTAATAAGGGATATAATTGAGGAATATAAGTGGTAGAATAATAAAAATTTATGATTTTATTTTTGTTAACATATTTTAAGAGATATGTTTATGATCTTAATTTGAACTTCTACTAATAACATGTATTACAGTAAGATAAAAAAAATGATAACATACGTCAGGTGTATTTAATGACATTGTATGAATATAATTAATACGGTGATTATAATAATAAATGTTAATAAAGAATAAGAATGAATAAGTTTAGTAAAAGAGTAAACATTCATTTAGTAAAAATGTTTGGCAACTGAAAGATTGATTGTAGAGATGAGAAACTGTTATTTAGTAAGAAATATGTAATTACTGTTTGTATCCAATAGTGTAATTGAAAATTTCCAATTAATAGGAGAGAGAATACTAATTGTAAATTAATAGGTGTAAATAAAAGCAGCATATGTTTTGTGAAAATATAGGGAAAGTTTGATTTAAAAAAAATTTACATCAAATAAAATGAATGTTTCATTTGTGAATGTAGATTTAATTTCATTAAATTAAAGAATAGAATGATTGATTTTAAAGAAAGAAATATATGTTTATTTGAACTATGTTTTAGCTTACAGATTGATTATAAGAATAGGAACATAATATATTTAAGTGTATAAACAACAAATTTATAAACGTGTTTAAATAAACAATTGTTCTATTTTTTTCATCCATTTTAGTTGTCTGTTTCAAAATTTAACTTTGTAAGTAATTGCAATTAATGTAATTCAAATGTTTCAATTAAAAGGAAAGGAAACGTTGATTGCAATTAATAGATTTAATATAAAAAACGCACGTTTTGTGTTAAACAAAAAGGGTGTTTTAATGGAAATAAAAGATCATTTTGAGAAACAAAATTGAACGTTTTCATTTTTTTTAGGTAAGTATAATTTTATTAATTGCGCGTAGATAAAAAATTTATATGTGTACATATTGAGTATTATTTGAGTGAATGAAATTAATTTGGTTATGTTTCGGAGAAATTGAATTTCAAATGTGTATGTGGTCCCTTCATTTCCTTTTTTTATCACATGTACGTTTTAAAATAGTTATCTCATTTTTAATACTTGGTCCGTTCATTTCTCCTTCTATTTAACACCTAAGCCTAGACCTTTAGGCTGCGTTTAATTCTTTCCATCTCATTTCTTTTCTCTCTTCACCTTCCTCCTTTCTTTTTCATTTTTTTCCTTCTTCTTCAAATCTTCTTCTTCTTCCTTTTTGAAAGATTCTTTTCTTTTTCAATTCTTCATCTTCTTTAAATTTTCTTCTTCTTTTTCAAACATTCTTCTTTTTTCCAAATCTTCTTCTTCAAATCCAGATCCATACAAACTTCTCTGTCTCTTCCAAAACATTCCTAAAAAAAGAGATTAAGAAAAAATCAAAATAAAATATTACGGAATAGGATAGCAATCAAGAAGGAGACTAAGGAAACATAGAGCGGAGCTATGGATTAGAAGTTTATTTTTTTTAGATTCGTATAAAGGTGAGTGTTTTAACCCACTCACAACTTCTAAGATTTCCTATGTTTGTTAAATTCATGTATGATGTGTTTAGAAATTTATTTATAGCTGTTTGGCATATATTTCATCATTATCTCAGTTAATTGCATTCATCGTAATTAAGGGTTAATTTATTTATTCATTGCATTTAAATTGCCAGTTAATTGTTAATTAATTTATTCATTGCATTTAAAACTGCCAATTAATTGTTAATTAATTTATTCGTTGCATATAAACTGCCAGTTGAAAGTTATTAATTTTTATTGAATATAAACTATTTGTTGATGCATGTTATATTTTATATGCTTTATATTGATGTTTTGTTTAAATTGGATGATGATTGTAATAAATGGTTGTTTATTGATATTTGGATGAATGGATGCTATATTTTATATTGTATAAACTGCAAGTTATTATGCATTTTCATTTCATTCGGGATTGCGGTTTGAAATGATATATAACCGTAAACTTTTATTTTTAAATTACGGATTGAAATGATAAATATCCGTATCACTTGACCATAGGATAGAAAATTATATACAGGCACCGTGGTCTATATATAAAATATTTTAAAGTGATTTTTCTATGATTTGGAAAGAAATATACGATTTAATAAATATTAAATTTTGATATTATATAAATATTATTTTAAATATGGTTAAATTCTAAAATTTAAGCTATGTATAACTTGATGATGTTTTAAGTTTGATTTACGAATATTTCAAGTTTGAGCTTTATTTAAGTGATGTTGAATTTATTAAATAAATATTTCTAAACTAAATAATAGTAAATTGAATTAAGGTATATATAAGATTATCATATTTGGTTGGGAATTTTTGAATATTTAAAGACTTGAAATATATCAAAATTTAAATGTTTTATTGAAATTAAGGTATTATTGTTTTTCAAAGTATTGGTTTCGAAATTGTTATAACTTTGAAAGTAATATGGTTTGAAAAATGAATTTATTTGGAATAGAATTTATTTAAGAATTATCTTTAAATATATTGATTTGAAACCGATTGAAATTTTGAGATTAAGAATATGACTGCATTTTGTGATTTGGGTTTAAGATGGTTTTAAAGAATATTTCAAGTTTTATAATTAAAAGTAAGAATAGTGATTTTTGGATTTTATTTAAATGATATATTATTGAATTTGGTTTTAAAGTATATACTATTTTGAAGTAAATGATATGTTTTGAAATAGCAATAATATTTCGGTTTTAAAGTATATACTATTTTGAAGTAAAGGATATGGTTTGAAATGGCAATAATATTTTGGTTTTTGATGTATATACTATTTTGAAATAAAGAATATGTTTTGAAAGGGCAATGATTGTGTTTTTAAAGGTATATATATTTTTAAAATGATCGCGGTGTTATAATAACGATTGGTTGTTAAAGAGACCGGGATCGGATATGGACATACTCTCTGTCGATACCGAAAACCACTTTGACAACTGTGTACGCGGTGGAGTTTCCAGAATGAAGTAGGATGATGGCGACGATCCTAAGATATATACGTGGACCCAACTCCCGCGAGTTGGCATAAGGTGGCTAAAACAAGAGCGATTGACGGACCAATGAGGTAGCACCTCTGATCGGACACACTTCTTCGATACCATTCTATTACTTTGTTATTTTGGTGGTCACCCTTCGATTTGGGAGTGTTGTTCGAGGTGGGCGGTAGTGGCTGCTATGCGTCACCACCAGTCCGGATGCGTAATTGGTATATCTACCCTGGCATTGCCTAGTTGTGCCGTGTCACCTACCATATCGAGCTTTACTACGATTATGATTTTAAGATCCGACCGCGTTAAGGTTCTCCATCCCCTTAACGCTATTTTCTATACGATTATACTTTACTGATTAGACACTACTGTATATAGCGAATATTACTACATAGTAGATAGTTTAACGGATCCTTAAGAGATGTGAATCCCGAACATTTCTTAAGTTACTGCACTCACGTTAGACACTGGATAGGAGATGTCAAATCCCGTAAACATCTCTGACGCCGTTTATACTCATATTTATTTCATTGATTTAACTTACATAAGATCTTTTAGTTCTGACTCGAGTGTTTTGTTTTTTTCAATTCGCTCGGGTCAGCCTGAGCATTTCAGGATTTGAAGGCCCTATTTCTGAAGGACGAAGACGAAGATTTTATTATTACTATTTGTTATATATTCTACTACACCATTGTATTCCGCTGCATAATTATCATTCTCTGGTATGTGTAACTCTGATATGTATTGTATAAGTATAATCAAATGTTTTGTAAAATAGCTTCATGAACTGTTATTTGATTATTATATTTTATCATTCCGCTGCAAGATTCTATTTTGTTTCTTTTATTTCTCCACTTTTTCTTATTTACCCCATAACATTCCGCCCTTCTGTATGGTTTAAGTCGACATGTGTGTCTGCTTAAGCGTACAAAAAGGGTACATCTGGTATCAGAGCCAGGTTTAGCGATAAACCTTAGTTTTGTGGGGTCTGACTCTTTATTAATAGGGTAGTAATACCCTATGGGAGTCGCTGAGTGTATATATATGAGAGAGCGTATTTGTTAGTGTTATAAAAAGGTTTTAATTTTGTGTTAATCTGTTCCGTTTTGTATTTATAAATTCTGGTTGGTGCATGGGACGCTATGACATCAATAGGGATTTCTAAACACTTAATAGGACAGACCGACATAATATTTGTTTTTAATATAGGTGAATGAAATAATTTTGCCTATTATATTTTCTATATATAAAGTAAAATATTTTATAAAAGATATATATTTGGTTGCAATTCATTGGTTGTTAGGTAATAAAATTTATAAATAATAGTTGAAATAAGATTTAAGATAAAATAAGTGAAAATTGGAAATTTAGAACTTAAGTTCCGAGTTTTTGTAAATTTCTTTCGAATAATTTTGGAATATAATAATATTGTTTATAAAGTAGTTTCTGATATAAATATTTCAATATAAATTGGAAGAATTGTTTTAAGTAAAATTTTTTGGAAAATAAGTTCTGTACTTTCCTCTCTGTCGTTGGAAAATAATTTCGGTGATGAGTGCACGCATCATCGACATTCATTTTCGAGTTTCGAAGTGGGAAGGCCACTGTAGTTGTAACGACCCAGAATTTCGAACAAATTAAATTGGAAATATTTAATTAATTTTAAATATTTGAACAGTAATTTAATTTGAATCCCCGATATAACCTTGAATTTGGTGATTAAATTTTGAAATTTAATCTATATAGTGTTGAATAAAAATTTGTATCTTCAATTTTAAGCTGAAGAAAAATATTTCAAAAGCTTTTAAAATTTATATTGATAATACTGAAGATAATAGAAGCTTCAGAATCGAATTTGAAATTTATTTGTTCAGTTTTGAAATTAAATCGTTCAACCGATATTTGAAAATAGCCGTCCGAGGCGCAGTCTCGGAATTCGACGAAACCAGTTCCATTGGGTCCGTAATAGTTTTTTATTACTGGATTTCCAATTTCATATTTTTCGGAGTTGTTATTCGAGCATACGACGTATAAACGCGTCGAAATTTAAATCGAATTCGATTGAAAATTTTAATTTGAATTTTGGTCATCAGTTGCTTTTTCGTTCCGTTAAACACGCCTACAATCACGCAGACAATTACGAAGAGATCGTGCGACCCATACCTCTCTGCAAATTCACGAAATTTGGTTCCCTCTGTTCTTTCTTTTTAAATTTTACCCATCTCGTTCAAAAGAAAACTATCTCGTCCTAAAGCAATTCAATGGCCGAAAGAAAAACAAAACGAAATCCTCGTTCATTCTACAACTCAAAAATCAAATGGCTGTTTCCCCCCTCAGTTTCGATTTCCAGCCAAATCATCAAATCGTGATTTTTTTTCCTTATTCAAACATCTCAAACTCAAAATAAACAAACTCAAAACAACGGCCGAACATACAAAGCAATACTCGAATGAGAAGGGCATCTCAGTTTCTCTTTCGTTTCCAGCTCGAGCCCCCATTTCTTAATTTTCCAATTCAAATCGAAAGGTATTGATACGAGAAGGAAGTCGAACCCAATTCGTTCGATCGAGCTTGAAAGGAAAGCTTCGCGTGTGGAACTGGAGGCGTTCACGGTGGAGCTTGCGACTAGGGCAGCGTGACATCGTCGCCATGGGAGACTCGAAGCAAAGGCGACAAATCGATGGGGATAACGCTTGTGGTCGCGATTAGGGTTCAAGGCCAGAGACGAAATAGTCGAAGGCCAGCATTCGAGTACGCGGGCACGCTCAGGGGTAGCGATCTGCAAGTGGGTTTTGGGTGTTGGAGGTTTGTGCTCGAGTAGTCAGTGGCGTCGGAATTGCTGTGGATCTCAGTGCGAAATCTGGTGGTGGCTACTCGATTGGGAAGGAGGTATAAAACTGTTAATTTGAATAAAGTTTACCTTAAGTTCAGATTTGCAAGTATAATAACAGTAAAATTAATTACTGCTTTAATTTGCAGAAAGGAAAACAATAAGTATGCATGATTTTGGGAGGATATAAGAATTTCTAAAATGTGGTAGAATGTATATGATTTTAGAAATCTACAGTAAACAAAAGATTAGTTAAAATAAAATTTTGGTTAAGTAAATATATATATATATATATATATATACTGTTAAAAGAAAGTATATATGGATTTCTAAAATTAATAGTAAAACAGATATATATATATGTTAAAAGTTGTTTACAGTAAAAGAAAATTTTATATATATTACAGTATATAATTTACAGTAAGGTATAATCTAATTTTGAATTTAAATTTATATACAAACAGAAAGAGAATACTTGTAGACAAGATTTAGAAAACAGAAGTTTAAATGATTTATACTGAGATAGTGTAGTTAATAGAACCTTTGTTTAAAATGAATCATTCGATAAAATTAAATTTTTGGTTTAAATAAATTAACAGATGATAATTTTTTGTCAATTGATTCAAATATTTATAAATTGTATAATTGTTTATACAAGGTTTGAAACCGTGAAGAAATGGTCAAAATGGAAAATGGATGGCAAATATAAAAAGCTAAGGTGAGATTTTCTCACTCAAATTGAATGTGGAAATTTTGCAGTTATTGATAGCTATTGGATTGCTGTTTGTATTAGATATAGTAGGATATATCTATATATATATATATAGCAATATATACATATTGGCATATGTATATATTGGATTGATGATTTCCCGCCTCGTATAGCGGATGAGACCCTATTGCGCCGTTAGTAAGCGGATTATTTTTATAAACCCATATACCGCGATATTCCACCTCGAAGTGGAATTGGTATTGTGCTAACATCCGTGGATGCAGGGAAACAGGTTGGAGGGATCCAACTGGATTCCTCACCAGTATTTATTTATTTACAGATATTGATGTATATTCTGTGATCATATTGATATATGATGTCTGTTGTTGTTGTGTTTGACTAATTGATGCTGTTGCATCATCGGATTCAGTTTTGAAGTTTAAAAATAACAACTTTTACTTTAAAAGGATTTTAAAGTAATTTTTGAAAGTAGACGTTTTATTGAATTTTTGAATTGATTTATTTCAAATAAATAAACATCTAAAATTTTAAAGTTATAAAAGTTAAGATTTTTGTGAAATAAAATCAAAGTGTGATTTTTGAAATAAAAGCTAAGAAATTTATGAAATGGTTTAAATTGGGATTTCTAAAGTATTATAAACGGTTTATTTAAAAGATGTATAAAAATGGATATTTATAAATTTGAAAAAAATTGGGATTATAAGACAAGTTTATATAAGTGTTAAAATGAAGAGTAAATGGGATTTCATAAGTTAATGGAATCTGAAAGTTTTAGATTTTGTGAAGTTTAAAAGAACGATTTCTTTTAAAATAAATGAATTGTAAGTTATTAACTTATAAGATGGACCTTTGGTATATACATTGAGTTATAAATTGAATAGGTCATTAAAGAAGATTTATAAATCGAATTGTTAATAAAGGAGATTTATTAAATTTAAGTTGTTAGAAAATAGGAATAGAATTTATAAACGTTGTTTTATAAATTCGAAATCAATTGGATTTGATAAATCAAATATAGAAGATTATTAAAGGAGATATATTCGCGATTTTGGATAGCGAATTATTATTAAGATAAAATGTGTAGAGATGATTGAAATTTGGTTAAGTGAAGTATATTCACGATTTTGGACAGTGAATATATTATTGAATAAAATGGTTATGTTTGGGAAAGCGATATTATAAATGAAGTTAATTGTTTTAAAAGATGTTTTAAAACGTGTTAAATATCGAAACCATAGATTTCAACATTTATTGTTGAAATAGACGTTTTCGAGGAATAAGGAAATGGTGGACTATAACACTGTTGTTATAGTAAATGATTTCCGAAAGGGAATGTTTTATATAGTATTGGGATTTATATATCTATCTAAATTTCGAATCCCTATACTAGTGATTTTGAGTCGTCGTAACGATGTTTTACGTAACATTCGTTTTGACTCAAATAGATGTTAAAATTAATGATTTCCTAAAAGAATGAATTTATACTTAAATTTGATTTAAGTATATTGAATATTTTCAAATGTTGAAAATAAATAGATTTGTGAAATACTTATTTTTAAATAAGTATGGAAATGCTTTTCCAATATGAAATGAACTATTTTGAGATTTTATCTTCAAAGATAAAATGAAATGTGGAAATTGATTTGAAATTGTTTTCAAATGGTTAAGTGTGGAAATTTTATATCTAGTAAAGATATTTTTGAAGATGAAATAATTTGGAAAATTATTTGGAATCTGATGATGTTGCGCATCTTTATTGATAGTTAAATAACCGACTATCAATAATTACCTTGAATGGTATTTGTTGTGAATTGGATGAATTTGAATGCCACACTTATTTTTAAATAATCGCTCACTATTCGGGTTAGTCGGGAAAGGACCATGGGGTCGTATAACCCATTCCGAATATGTGATACGTCGTTATGAATTGCATTTGAAGACCGGTGTTGAAGACCGGATATTTTTGAAAACGGAAGGATTACCGTCGAGTTACTCTACATCGGCTGATCTCCGGTTTAGAGGTTTTATCACCCTTAGTGACGGGAAGTCCGGACGTGATTAGAAAATTATCCGGATGTGCAAGGGCTTCGTGAGAAGTGCCTTCGGTTCTGTTCGATCCCGGAACAGACTTGTATGGATTGTGTGTCTGACGTTACAAATTGAGATATAAAGCTGATTTCTTTCAAATACATTTCTGTGGGTGGCGGAGAATTTATTCTCTTAGCTTAACACCCTTCTCTGAGACGTACGAGCTCAGAGGTTATGTAGTTGAAATTTATCAGCAATATACTCCCAATTTGGTAACGTGGCATACTGAGTGTTGCTGTGAAGTGATCAGTGTTTGATCATTTGCGATATGATCATTTGTTTGATCTTATATCTTTGTGATCATAGGTTGATCATTTGTTTGACCCGAAGCATGGCTTTGTAGAAAGCGTAGCTTTGTGGACGAGACTTCGTCGAGCCTCACACCCCGGAAATGGTCGAAACAGGAAGAATGCGGCAAGGTTCTAGGGAGTAGCGCCCCTTAGTGTATGTCATTCCTTCTGGATAGAGGTGGTATCATGGTATGGAGCCCAGATACTTAACCTATGTGGTTGCTGCATTTTAACTATGTGGTTTGTTGCGAATCGGGGATCCTCGGGAAGATCGGTTACGATCGAGGGATGGCATACGCGTGTCAGTAGTTACCTATTTTTGCAGAGGTAACCCGGCCTTGTGTTGGCAGAGATCTAACCGTAACGTTAGGTTCTCGGGTCGTCTATTCCAGGGACGTACCCATCGTGGATAGGAAGTTCCTTGGCCTGACCATTTGTTGGAAATCCAAAGAAACAATACGAGCTTTGTACGGTTTTAGTTGTAAAACCTATCATTCACTTATGGTGGTCACCACTGTTTGGATGGTAGCTATAGTAGGCATAAGTGCGGAATGCCTATGCTGGCTAAGATTAATATTATACTTTCGAAATGTTTTCTACACTATGCACTAATAATAATATCAAAAAGGATTTGATTTTGCGTAGTAAGCATCTTTGACTATCATAAGAAGAAATCTCCTCCAATTCTGCGTTTGCATTGTGTGTGTGGTGGGAGGTCTTATGGTAGTTTCATTTTCCAAAAGCATTGCGAATTTGTTTTATTTTCTTTGTGAAAGAATAACTGTTTTACGATCTCACACCAGTCTTGCTATATTACAGCATGATAGGGGATTCTCGCTTCGCGGTTTGGTGGCGAACGGGAGACTCTTACCCCTACATGTCCCTGAGAGGGATGGGTTGGTTAGGCAGAGGCCGTGACAATCGAGAGGCTGGCCGTAAAAGCAAGTTTGGGGTACCAGTGTAAGCCACGGTGGGACTGGAATGGTTGCAAAGCCTACCGGTGGCCGCTTCTTCCGGGACATTACATTTGGTATCAGAGCATATGGTTAAGCGGCAACCCTGCTCTGTTGGGTGTTACTCATTAGAGATAGAGTCAGTAGTACTCTAGAATGAGTTGAGTGTAATAATAGATATGAGCGCGTAGCTGTTAGTGAATATGAAATTGTTTTGTATTGTGTTGACTTATCGGTTGATTGTTTATAGATTCTGGTCGGTGCAGTCTAGCTAACTGTATTGATAGGGGTTTCTAAAATCTAAACAAGATAAACCGACACAGTATTGTTTTAAATAGGGTAAATGAAATAATTTTACCCAAAACTATTTTTGTATATAAAAGAAATGATTTTTCTGTAAATTATTACAGTATATGGTTGCATGGTTGTTAGGAAGTAATAATATTAAATTATTATCAATGAAATTGAATAAGAAATTGAAATTGTAACTCCAAAGTTAGGAAATGAATTCACATACAAATGAAATTTAAGAATGTAAATTGTAAATGTGACTTATAATTGGAAGTAGAATTCCAGAGAAGTATTTGGAAATGTTTTAAAAGAATTTGAAGATTTTGGTGATTTGGAAAGTTTAAATCCTTTTTGATTGAAAATGAATTTCGAAGGTTTTGGAAAAGTATTTTGAAAGAATGAAAAGCTCTAAACTCTTTTCGGTCGCTGGAAAATAACTTCGGTAATGACTGCAGCATTATCGATGTTCATTTTCGGGTTTCCAGAAGAGGAATTGCTGCCAAATTGTTTTAAATGGAGGTTGTTTGGAAATTTGGGTTTTGTTTTGGAAATTCAAAGGATAATTTGAATTGTTTTCAAAATGATTTTTGAAAAGTTGAAAAGACTCTGGAATCCTATTTAAAATATTTATGAAATAAGAAATGAGTTGATAACTTATACAAATTGAATCTTGATAGAATAAACTTAACTTAAAGAATGAAGTTAAATTAAAGAAAGTATAAGTGAATGAATTTGAATAAATGAAAGTGAAATTGAAAGTTGAGATTCATTTTGAAATTGTAAGTAAGTAAGATTGAATTGAATTTAGATTTGTGGAAAACAAAGTAAACTATTAAACTGAAAATTAGTAAGTAAAGCTAATTAAATATTGACCAAATGAATAAAGGTTGGAACGAATTAAATTCAATGATTATAAAAGAAAGGATTATAATTATAAAAGAAAGGCAAATTTGAATGAAGTGAATAAGATTAAAACTGAATGTTGAAACCGAAATTGAATAAATAAAATTGAAATTAGTAATGAATTAGTAATTGAAACTAATTTAAAATAGTGCAGTTGAATAAAAGAAAGCTGATAAAAATTCAATATTCATAAGCTAATAGAATCCAAATTGAATTAAAATGGTAAATTGAATTCAAATGAAATTTGAAATGTAAAATTGAATGAAATAGAATATGTAACTTCAATAGTAACTAAAAATGTATAAGTAGTTTATATTGGAATTTTTGTAATAGAATTTGCAAAATGATTTGAATGTTGTAACTAGATATTATGGCTAGTAGGATATACAGGTGTAAAGGAATTGGAAATTTTGATTTCAAAGATAATTTGAATTGCTCGACAAAAGGTACGTATTTGAATTCCAATATGAGTTTTTGATGATTTCTTGTCTAGCCGCTTGGCTTTTTCTTTTCTTTTTGAAATCTGAGAGTCCGTAGGGACGTTTTGTAGTCGTACCGTATTAGCCGCGCAAAGGAGACGCTGGCGAAATTTTTTGAAAATTTCGAGTGTTAGAATATTTTGCGAATTTTTGGAAGTTTAAAATTTGAATTTAAAATTAAATTTGAATTTTGAAGTAAACAATATTGTTTTGAAACTTATAATTGAAGTTGAAAGTTAGTATGAATGATAACGAATCTTTAGTAGAAAGATTTGTTTTGATTAATTGATAAAACTATTGGATTGTGAAAAATAGCAGACAAGTTAAGGACCTTTTTTTTTTCTAACTTGTAATTTCGGGACGAAATTCTTTTAAGGAGGGAAGTTTGTAACGACCCAGAATTTCGAACAAATTAAATTGGAAATATTTAATTAATTTTAAATATTTGAACAGTAATTTAATTTGAATCCCCGATATAACCTTGAATTTGGTGATTAAATTTTGAAATTTAATCTATATAGTGTTGAATAAAAATTTGTATCTTCAATTTTAAGCTGAAGAAAAATATTTCAAAAGCTTTTAAAATTTATATTGATAATACTGAAGATAATAGAAGCTTCAGAATCGAATTTGAAATTTATTTGTTCAGTTTTGAAATTAAATCGTTCAACCGATATTTGAAAATAGCCGTCCGAGGCGCAGTCTCGGAATTCGACGAAACTAGTTCCATTGGGTCCGTAATAGTTTGTTATTACTGGATTTCCAATTTTGTATTTTTCGGAGTTGTTATTCGAGTATACGACGTATAAACGCGTCGAAATTTAAATCGAATTCGATTGAAAATTTTAATTTGAATTTTGGTCATCAGTTGCTTTTTCGTTCCGTTAAACACGCCTACAATCACGCAGACAATTACGAAGAGATCGTGCGACCCATACCTCTCTGCAAATTCACGAAATTTGGTTCCCTCTGTTCTTTCTTTTTAAATTTTACCCATCTCGTTCAAAAGAAAAATATCTCGTCCTAAAGCAATTCAATGGCCGAAAGAAAAACAAAACGAAATCCTCGTTCATTCTACAACTCAAAAATCAAATGGCCGTTTCCCCCCTCAGTTTCGATTTCCAGGCAAATCATCAAATCGTGATTTCTTTTCCTTATTCAAACATCTCAAACTCAAAATAAACAAACTCAAAACAACGGCCGAACATACAAAGCAATACTCGAATGAGAAGGGCATCTCAGTTTCTCTTTCGTTTCCAACTCGAGCCCCCATTTCTTAATTTTCCAATTCAAATCGAAAGGTATTGATACGAGAAGGAAGTCGAACCCAATTCGTTCGATCGAGCTTGAAAGGAAAGCTTCGCGTGTGGAACTGGAGGCGTTCACAGTGGAGCTTGCGACTAGGGCAGCGTGACATCGTCGCCATGGGAGACTCGAAGCAAAGGCGACAAATCGATGGGGATAACGCTTGTGGTCGCGATTAGGGTTCAAGGCCAGAGACGAAATAGTCGAAGGCCAGCATTCGAGTACGCGGGCACGCTCAGGGGTAGCGATCTGCGAGTGGGTTTTGGGTGCTGGAGGTTTGTGCTCGAGTAGTCAGTGGCGTCGGAATTGCTGTGGATCTCAGTGCGAAATCTGGTGGTGGCTACTCGATTGGGAAGGGGGTATAAAACTGTTAATTTGAATAAAGTTTACCTTAAGTTCAGATTTGCAAGTATAATAACAGTAAAATTAATTACTGCTTTAATTTGCAGAAAGGAAAACAATAAGTATGCATGATTTTGGGAGGATATAAGAATTTCTAAAATGTGGTAGAATGTATATGATTTTAGAAATCTACAGTAAACAAAAGATTAGTTAAAATAAAATTTTGGTTAAGTAAATATATATATATATATATACTGTTAAAAGAAAGTATATATGGATTTCTAAAATTAATAGTAAAACAGATATATATATATGTTAAAAGTTGTTTACAGTAAAAGAAAATTTTATATATATTACAGTATATAATTTACAGTAAGGTATAATCTAATTTTGAATTTAAATTTATATACAAACAGAAAGAGAATACTTGTAGACAAGATTTAGAAAACAGAAGTTTAAATGATTTATACTGAGATAGTGTAGTTAATAGAACCTTTGTTTAAAATGAATCATTCGATAAAATTAAATTTTTGGTTTAAATAAATTAACAGATGATAATTTTTTGTCAATTGATTCAAATATTTATAAATTGTATAATTGTTTATACAAGGTTTGAAACCGTGAAGAAATGGTCAAAATGGAAAATGGATGGCAAATATAAAAAGCTAAGGTGAGATTTTCTCACTCAAATTGAATGTGGAAATTTTGCAGTTATTGATAGCTATTGGATTGCTGTTTGTATTAGATATAGTAGGATATATCTATATATATATATATAGCAATATATACATATTGGCATATGTATATATTGGATTGATGATTTCCCGCCTCGTATAGCGGATGAGACCCTATTGCGCCGTTAGTAAGCGGATTATTTTTATAAACCCATATACCGCGATATTCCACCTCGAAGTGGAATTGGTATTATGCTAACATCTGTGGATGCAGGGAAACAGGTTGGAGGGATCCAACTGGATTCCTCACCAGTATTTATTTATTTACAGATATTGATGTATATTCTGTGATCATATTGATATATGATGTCTGTTGTTGTTGTGTTTGACTAATTGGTGCTGTTGCATCATCGGATTCAGTTTTGAAGTTTAAAAATAACAACTTTTACTTTAAAAGGATTTTAAAGTAATTTTTGAAAGTAGACGTTTTATTGAATTTTTGAATTGATTTATTTCAAATAAATAAACGTCTAAAATTTTAAAGTTATAAAAGTTAAGATTTTTGTGAAATAAAATCAAAGTGTGATTTTTGAAATAAAAGCTAAAAAATTTATGAAATGGTTTAAATTGGGATTTCTAAAGTATTATAAACGGTTTATTTAAAAGATGTATAAAAATGGATATTTATAAATTTGAAAAAAATTGGGATTATAAGACAAGTTTCTATAAGTGTTAAAATGAAGAGTAAATGGGATTTCATAAGTTAATGGAATCTGAAAGTTTTAGATTTTGTGAAGTTTAAAAGAACGATTTCTTTTAAAATAAATGAATTGTAAGTTATTAATTTATAAGATGGACCTTTGGTATATACATTGAGTTATAAATTGAATAGGTCATTAAAGAAGATTTATAAATCGAATTGTTAATAAAGGAGATTTATTAAATTTAAGTTGTTAGAAAATAGGAATAGAATTTATAAACGTTGTTTTATAAATTCGAAATCAATTGGATTTGATAAATCAAATATAGAAGATTATTAAAGGAGATATATTCGCGATTTTGGATAGCGAATTATTATTAAGATAAAATGTGTAGAGATGATTGAAATTTGGTTAAGTGAAGTATATTCACGATTTTGGACAGTGAATATATTATTGAATAAAATGGTTATGTTTGGGAAAGCGATATTATAAATGAAGTTAATTGTTTTAAAAGATGTTTTAAAACGTGTTAAATATCGAAACCATAGATTTCAACATTTATTGTTGAAATAGACGTTTTCGAGGAATAAGGAAATGGTGGACTATAACACTGTTGTTATAGTAAATGATTTCCGAAAGGGAATGTTTTATATAGTATTGGGATTTATATATCTATCTAAATTTCGAATCCCTATACTAGTGATTTTGAGTCGTCGTAACGATGTTTTACGTAACATTCGTTTTGACTCAAATAGATGTTAAAATTAATGATTTCCTGAAAGAATGAATTTATACTTAAATTTCATTTAAGTATATTGAATATTTTCAAATGTTGAAAATAAATAGATTTGTGAAATACTTATTTTTAAATAAGTATGGAAATGCTTTTCCAATATGAAATGAACTGTTTTGAGATTTTATCTTCAAAGATAAAATGAAATGTGGAAATTGATTTGAAATTGTTTTCAAATGGTTAAGTGTGGAAATTTTATATCTAGTAAAGATATTTTTGAAGATGAAATAATTTGGAAAATTATTTGGAATCTGATGATGTTGCGCATCTTTATTGATAGTTAAATAACCGACTATCAATAATTACCTTGAATGGTATTTGTTGTGAATTGGATGAATTTGAATGCCACACTTATTTTTAAATAATCGCTCACTATTCGGGTTAGCCGGGAAAGGACCATGGGGTCATATAACCCATTCCGAATATGTGATACGTCGTTATGAATTGCATTTGAAGACCGGTGTTGAAGACCGGATATTTTTGAAAACGGAAGGATTACCGTCGAGTTACTCTACATCGGCTGATCTCCGGTTTAGAGGTTTTATCACCCTTAGTGACGGGAAGTCCGGACGTGATTAGAAAATTATCCGGATGTGCAAGGGCTTCGTGAGAAGTGCCTTCGGTTCTGTTCGATCCCGGAACAGACTTGTAGGGATTGTGTGTCTGACGTTACAAATTGAGATATAAAGCTGATTTCTTTCAAATACATTTCTGTTGGTGGCGGATAATTTATTCTCTTAGCTTAACACCCTTCTCTGAGACATACGAGCTCAAAGGTTATGTAGTTGAAATTTATCAGCGATATACTCCCAATTTGGTAACGTGGCATACTGAGTGTTGTTGTAAAGTGATCAGTGTTTGATCATTTGCGATATGATCATTTGTTTGATCTTATATCTTTGTGATCATAGGTTGATCATTTGTTTGACCCGAAGCATGGCTTTGTAGAAAGCGTAGCTTTGTGGACGAGACTTCGTCGAGCCTCACACCCCGGAAATGGTCGAAACAGGAAGAATGCGGCAAGGTTCTAGGGAGTAGCGCCCCTTAGTGTATGTCATTCCTTCTGGATAGAGGTGGTATCATGGTATGGAGCCCAGATACTTAACCTATGTGGTTGATGCATTTTTACTATGTGGTTTGTTGCGAATCGGGGATCCTCGGGAAGATCGGTTACGATCGGGGGATGGCATACGCGTGTCAGTAGTTACCTTTTTTTGCAGAGGTAACCCGGCCTTGTGTTGGCAGAGATCTAACCGTAACGTTAGGTTCTCGGGTCGTCTATTCCAGGGACGTACCCATCGTGGATAGGAAGTTCCTTGGCCTGACCATTTGTTGGAAATCCAAAGAAACAATACGAGCCTTGTACGGTTTTAGTTGTAGAACCTATCATTCACTTATGGTGGTCACCACTGTTTGGATGGTAGCTATAGTAGGCATAAGTGCGGAATGCCTATGCTGGCTAAGATTAATATTATACTTTCAAAATGTTTTCTACACTATGCACTAATAATAATATCAAAAAGGATTTGATTTTGCGTAGTAAGCATCTTTGACTATCATAAGAAGAAATCTCCTCCAATTCTGCGTTTGCATTGTGTGTGTGGTGGGAGGTCTTATGGTAGTTTCATTTTCCAAAAGCATTGCGAATTTGTTTTATTTTCTTTATGAAAGAATAACTGTTTTACGATCTCACACCAGTCAGCATGACTGACTCGGAGTTTATTGTTTCCCTTCTAAACTCTCGGTGCCCACCAATTTCCAAACGGGCAGCCTGGAGTTATGTTATCAGGATATTCTGGATATTCTGGAGCTTTGGAAGCAAGCTGGATGGCGAGACGTAGTATTTGTATCTGATATATTTATTCCGCTGTATATTCTGTATGAGGACAAGTTATATAACTGTCCATTGTTGTATATGACTCTGATTGATGTATGTATAAAACGATATGTGAGATTCTGATGTTGTTCTGTTTCTGTTGTTGTCCTGTTGTTCTTCTTTCTTATCTTCTCTCTTCTCTTCTTTCTTCTTCTGCTTTCTTCTTCTTCTACCTTTTTCTTCTTTTTAAAAACCATAACTTTTCGGGTTTCTGGCATTCGATGGCTCGGCAGTCGATAAAGTGAGTATCGATGTCGAATTTTCGAAAGTTCGAAAATTCCGGGATGTTACAGTAGTAGTTTTACTACAGATTTATTTTGATAAACAAATAAATATTTTAAAATTGTTTTAAATATAATTGGATATATAAACGGTAAGTATATACATTTATCTATTATTTTAAAATGATTTGAAATTTAACCTGGTATTTAGTTCTTAAGTTTCCATTAATTAATAGTTTCAATTAGTGTAGAAATGGAATGGAACTAATTAATAAGTGGAACCTCTAATTAAAATAAGGATTTAATGCTAGGTTATAAATACAATTAAAAGAAAAGTTGAAATATGTAACCTAAGATATGTTTATTGAGCATTAAATTAATTAAAGGAAATAGAATAAACTTGTATAACTTTTAATTACATTTTTAAAAGCATATATATAACTTACCTAATTGTAAAAGTTGAAATGTTTAATAAGAAAATATAATGGAAATTGTACAAGTAAACTTATGTAATGAAAATGTTCAGTAAATTGCTCTTATTAATAAGAACTAAGGTTATAATTGTTATGCCAAGTAACTGAACTTAACATGAATATTTTTAATAAATGAATGTAAATAAATGAAATCAAGTCATGTATGAATAAATATAATACAATAAGAAGAAAATTGATATGATGTGAATAAATTTAAATGAAGATGAGTATAAATTGAATGAAGAGGAAATCAAGCAACAATATATGGAATGAAATTAATAATAATGAACTTGATCTATTGTTTGAATTTGTTGTTTGTTTAATTTATGGTTGTTTGGGGAAGAATACTTTACAATTGTTTGGATGAATAAATAATCTATTTAGTTCGCCTAAGACTGTTGAGTAAAAGGGTACACTTAGTAGTTTATTTTTCATTCTATACAATATAAAGTTTTGAACCCAAACAACTGTTTGCTTTGTTTGAATGAATGATTGAATTGTGTTGATTCTATATGAAGGTTGTATGTTGTTTGTTGCAATTGGTTGTTGAATTGATTGTTTGTTTGTGGTCAAACAACTTTAATATTTCATTTTATATAATAGTAACCCTTTTAGATTATATAAGTGAAATACAGGTTATGGAAGCAATTGCTACTGCATTTGGTTTCATAAAATAAGCCTTAAGTGCCCGACAAATAGGTACGTTTTCGGATTACGGATTTACAGCGCTATTATATTGTTCCCATGTTGGGATATATATATATATATATATATATATTATTGTGGAAAATATATGTGATATTTTGTTATATTTGATATTATATTTTCTCCCGAGCCTCCCCGTACAAAGGAGACTCTGTTGAAATTTTTCGAAAATTTTAGACTTAAAAATTTTTGAAAATGATTTCCAAAAATTATTTATTTAAGTATAAAAAGATTTAATGGTTATAAAATGGGTATATTTATTTAAAGTAATAAATTTTGTAAATTATTTGGTTATAAAGTTATTATTTTGAATAAGACGTATTGTTTATATAATTCTCCTTTTCCCTTCTTTTTCCTTTTCGGGGACGAAAAGTTTTGAGTGGGGGAGAGTGTAACGACTCGTAAATTTTGATAACTAAATTAGTTAAATTTATAGGATTTTGTAATTAAATTTAGGAAAAAAATGTTTATAATTCATATTTAAGTAAATGTAAAAATGAAATGCAACATTTGAAATTAAAGCTAAGTATTAAAAATAAAAATGTAACTACGATGCATTGAAGTAATGAGAATTGTTATTCTAGGCTAAGAAATTTAATATAAGAAAACAAATAGGAATATTGTATTAATTAATGCAATGATATAATTAGTGATGATTTAATGAATCCAATATTATAGTAACCGATGGAATAATACGTAATAAGTGCAAATTAGATATAATCAATGTTAGTATAAATTTAAGGAATACTTGTTAATAAATTTAATATAGGAAAACGAACTTAATTATTGATTTATGAATTAATATATATTGAATAGCAATTGAACATAAATTTATGTAATAGGGATGATGCAGGTTGATAAGTATTCATAATGTTTGTGTTGTTGATAAACGTTACTTTAATGATTGTAATATAAAATAAGTGTGAATGGAAATTAATAGAAACGTAAACTTATTTTAAGGTGGTAATTGGATGTAGATTTATGGAATGGAGTTAATACAAATCAATAGAAATTAATCTAATTAAAGGTTATATTAGTATAAATTAGGGTAGTAAAGGGTAATAATGTATTTCTAATGGAGTATGAATGAATTGATAATATAAAATGTGGACTTATTAAAATAACAAAGTGTAATGATTGGAAATGGAATAAATTTAGTATAATGAGAGTGGTTATAATAATTGTTTGTAGGGAATGAACTTACAAATATTATAAAAATGTATAATAGTGACAATTGTTATTGTTACCAATTTAATTAATCAATTACAAATATATGTCAATAAAAATGCTACATAAATATGAGTAAAGGTTATTGGTAACAATCATTTTATGTTACCTGTTTATTTTATTTGTTCTATTAGATTAAAATGGGAAATCAATTACAATTAAATGAACTTTAATGTTACACTAATAAGATCTAGACAATAACTGAAAATTATGAATGTAACCAAATGAATAGAAATGTTAATTTTATTCATAACAATTGATGTAATAAAAAGAATGAAACCAAGGTAAAATAATTAATTGGGATTTTAATTCTTATTAATATGTAAAACTAACAAAATACAATATAAATTGAAATATAGTAATTAATATAAATAAAAGACCAAAATTGGATAGTATTAATGTAGTGAAAGACAAACAAATATTAACTATGTTATTTGTGTAATTAATGGATAGGAATAACAAAGGCTACTTGTAATAAGGGATATAATTGAGGAATATAAGTGGTAGAATAATAAAAATTTATGATTTTATTTTTGTTAACATATGTTAAGAGATATGTTTATGATCTTAATTTGAATTTCTACAAATAACATGTATTACAGTAAGATAAAAAAAATGATAACATACGTCAGGTGTATTTAATGACATTGTATGAATATAATTAATACGGTGATTATAATAATAAATGTTAATAAAGAATAAGAATGAATAAGTTTAGTAAAAGAGTAAACACTCATTTAGTAAAAATGTTTGGCAACTGAAAGATTGATTGTAGAGATGAGAAACTATTATTTAGTAAGAAATATGTAATTACTGTTTGTATCCAATAGTGTAATTGAAAATTTCCAATTAATAGGAGAGAGAATACTAATTGTAAATTAATAGGTGTAAATAAAAGCAGCATATGTTTTGTGAAAATATAGGGAAAGTTTGATTTTAAAAAAAAAATTTACATCAAATAAAATGAATGTTTCATTTGTGAATGTAGGTTTAATTTCATTAAATTAAAGAATAGAATGATTGATTTTAAAGAAAGAAATATATGTTTATTTGAACTATGTTTTAGCTTACAGATTGATTATAAGAATAGGAAAATAATATATTTAAGTGTATAAACAACAAATTTATAAACGTGTTTAAATAAACAATTGTTCTATTTTTTTCATCCATTTTAGTTGTCTGTTTTAAAATTTAACTTTGTAAGTAATTGCAATTAATGTAATTCAAATGTTTCAATTAAAAGGAAAGGAAACGTTGATTGCAATTAATAGATTTAATAAAAAAAACGCACGTTTTGTGTTAAACAAAAAGGGTGTTTTAATGGAAATAAAAGATCATTTTGAGAAACAAAATTGAACGTTTTCATTTTTTTTTTGGTAAGTATAATTTTATTAATTGCGCGTAGATAAAAAATTTATATGTGTACATATTGAGTATTATTTGAGTGAATGAAATTAATTTGGTTATGTTTCGGAGAAATTGAATTTCAAAATGTGTATGTGGTCCCTTCATTTCCTTTTTTTATCACATGTACGTTTTAAAATAGTTATCTCATTTTTAATACTTGGTCCGTTCATTTCTCCTTCTATTTAACACCTAAGCCTAGACCTTTAGGCTGCGTTTAATTCTTTCCATCTCATTTCTTTTCTCTCTTCACCTTCCTCCTTTCTTTTTCATTTTTTTCCTTCTTCTTCAAATCTTCTTCTTCTTCCTTTTTGAAAGATTCTTTTCTTTTTCAATTCTTCATCTTCTTTAAATTTTCTTCTTCTTTTTCAAACATTCTTCTTTTTTCCAAATCTTCTTCTTCAAATCCAGATCCATGCAAACTTCTCTGTCTCTTCCAAAACATTCCTAAAAAAAAGAGATTAAGAAAAAATCAAAATAAAATATTACGGAATAGGATAGCAATCAAGAAGGAGACTAAGGAAACATAGAGCGGAGCTATGGATTAGAAGTTTATTTTTTTTAGATTCGTATAAAGGTGAGTGTTTTAACCCACTCACAACTTCTAAGATTTCCTATGTTTATTAAATTCACGTATGATGTGTTTAGAAATTTATTTATAGCTGTTTGGCATATATTTCATCATTATCTCAGTTAATTGCATTCATCGTAATTAAGGGTTAATTTATTTATTCATTGCATTTAAATTGCCAGTTAATTATTAATTAATTTATTCATTGCATTTAAAACTGCCAATTAATTGTTAATTAATTTATTCGTTGCATATAAACTGCCAGTTGAAAGTTATTAATTTTTATTGAATATAAACTATTTGTGGATGCCTGTTATATTTTATATGCTTTATATTGATGTTTTGTTTAAATTGGATGATGATTGTAATAAATGGTTGTTTATTGATATTTGGCTGAATGGATGCTATATTTTATATTGTATAAACTGCAAGTTATTATGCATTTTCATTTCATTCGGGATTGCGGTTTGAAATGATATATAACCGTAAACTTTTATTTTTAAATTACGGATTGAAATGATAAATATCCGTATCACTTGACCATAGGATAGAAAATTATATACAGGCACCGTGGTCTATATATAAAATATTTTAAAGTGATTTTTCTATGATTTGTAAAGAAATATACGGTTTAATAAATATTAAATTTTAATATTATATAAATATTATTTTATATATGGTTAAATTCTAAAATTTAAGCTATGTATAACTTGATGATGTTTTAAGTTTGATTTACGAATATTTCAAGTTTGAGCTTTATTTAAGTGATATTGAATTTATTAAATAAATATTTCTAAACTAAATAATAGTAAATTGAATTAAGGTATATATAAGATTATCATATTTGGTTGGGAATTTTGGAATATTTAAAGACTTGAAATATATCAAAATTTAAATGTTTTATTGAAATTAAGGTATTATTGTTTTTCAAAGTATTGGTTTCGAAATTGTTATAACTTTGAAAGTAATATGGTTTGAAAAATGAATTTATTTGGAATAGAATTTATTTAATAATTATCTTTAAATATATTGATTTGAAACCGATTGAAATTTTGAGATTAAGAATATGACTGCATTTTGTGATTTGGGTTTAAGATGGTTTTAAAGAATATTTCAAGTTTTATAATTAAAAGTAAGAATAGTGATTTTTGGATTTTATTTAAATGATATATTATTGAATTTGGTTTTAAAGTATATACTATTTTGAAGTAAATGATATGTTTTGAAATAGCAATAATATTTCGGTTTTAAAGTATATACTATTTTGAAGTAAAGGATATGGTTTGAAATGGCAATAATATTTTGGTTTTTGATGTATATACTATTTTGAAAAAAAGAATATGTTTTGAAAGGGCAATGATTGTGTTTTTAAAGGTATATATATTTTTAAAATGATCACGGTGTTATAATAACGATTGGTTGTTAAAGAGACCGGGATCGGATATGGACATACTCTCCGTCGATACCGAAAATCACTTTGACAACTGTGTACGCGGTGGAGTTTCCAGAATGAAGTAGGATGGTGGAGACGATCCTAAGGTATATACGTGGACCCAACTCCCGCGAGTTGGCATAAGGTGGCTAAAACATGAGCGATTGACGGACCAATGAGGTAGCACATCTGATCGGACACACTTCTTCGATACCATTCTATTACTTTGTTATTTTGGTGGTCACCCTTCGATTTAGGAGTGTTGTTCGAGGTGGGCGGTAGTGGCTACTATGCGTCACCACCAGTCTGGATGCGTAATTGGTATATCTACCCTGGCATTGCCTAGTTGTGCCGTGTCACCTACCATATCGAGCTTTACTACGATTATGATTTTAAGATCCGACTGCGTTAAGGTTCTCCATCCCCTTAACGCTATTTTCTATACGATTATACTTTACTGATTAGACACTACTGTATATAGCGAATATTACTACATAGTAGATAGTTTAACGGATCCTTAAGAGATGTGAATCCCGAACATTTCTTAAGTTACTGCACTCACGTTAGACACTGGATAGGAGATGTCAAACCCCGTAAACATCTCTGACGCCGTTTATACTCATATTTATTTCATTGATTTAACTTACATAAGATCTTTTAGTTCTGACTCGAGTGTTTTGTTTTTTTCAATTCGCTCGGGTCAGCCTGAGCATTTCAGGATTTGAAGGCCCTATTTCTGAAGGACGAAGACGAAGATTTTATTATTACTATTTGTTATATATTCTACTACACCATTGTATTCCGCTGCATAATTATCATTCTCTGGTATGTGTAACTCTGATATGTATTGTATAAGTATAATCAAATGTTTTGTAAAACAGCTTTATTAACTGTTATTTGATTATTATATTTTATCGTTCCGGTGCAAGATTCTATTTTGTTTCTTTTATTTCTCCACTTTTTCTTATTTACCCCATAACAATCCGCCCTTCTGTATGGTTTAAGTCGACATGTGTGTCTGCTTAAGCGTACAAAAAGGCGGGATGTTACATTTTATAACTTCTGTTCATATGAATGATAATTTTGTTTACAAAGAGAATTCTAAACCCTCATGGGTTTGGTTTCCTAAGATCTAACTCTTAGGACCCTAACAAAGGAAGTGGGTACCAACATCAATTTTATATTTTTTGCAAGTACCAACATAAGAAAAGAGGAAAATGGATACTTGATAGTGGTTGCTCAAAACATATGATAGGTAATAAAGAAATGTTGACAAACATTGTCTACTTAGATGGAGGATCTGTCACATTTGAAGATAACTCCAAAGGATATATCATCGGTAAATGTGATGTGAGCAATGACGGTACATCTAACTTATCTCTTATTACAAATGTTTAATTAGTTAAAAATTTAAAATATAACTTGGTTAGTATAAGTCAACTTTGCGGTAAGGGATATAATATATCATTCTTAGAAGATAAATATAATATATACTATCAAGACAAAAATCTTATTTTTGAAGGAAATGGAGAAAGAAAATGTAACAACCGAGAATTTTGGTCATTTGAATTTTGAATATTTAATTTATTATAAATATTGAAAAGTTATTTTATAATTTAAATAACTTGAATTTCAAATATACCGATTTATTTGATAATTAAATTGTTGAATTTAATATTGAAATTGTTTAAATAATTGAATCTCGGATTTAATATGAACGGAAATGATTTCAAAAGTTGATTTTTTGAATAAGAAGGAGGTTAGTGAACTTTTAAATTTGATTTAAAAGTGAATAAATTGATTTTGGGAATTACTTGTTTTAATTAACGTGTAAAAATAGCCTTCCGAGCACTGTCTTAGATTTCGACGAAACTAGTTTCATCGGATCCATAATAGTGAATTATAGCATGCCGTCAAATTTCTTGGCAATCGAATGAATCGTTTAGTCGTGTGAGATCGGAACGCTTGGAGATTAATTTCAGAATTTAATATAATAATTGGGTTCAAAAAGCTATCTTCTACATACGATCGAATCAGGTCTCGAAACAAGTTCCATTGCGTTCGGAATAGCGGTATAACATATAGAATGCCAAGCGGCATGTCTCGATAGGAGTTCGGGATTTTCGAACGTTTTAAGCGTGATATTTTTAAAATAAAAATAAATAATATATATATATATATATATATATATATATATATTTATATAACTAGATTAGACCATACTTTACGCCATAACCCTATCATGTTTTGCCCATACTCTCCACTATTTAGCCGTACCCCATACCTACGTACTTACAACGTTCTATCATCTTCATTTCAGCAAGCTTCGGAGAAAAAAAAAGTAAGCAAGTTTTTAAATTTTAAATCAATTCAAAGGAAGCATACAAAATTTTGGAACTTATTCCTTAGATTCGTATCACTTGAATCTTCAACCTGGCATTAGCATGGAAGGGTGCACAACGAATGGAGGAAGTCGACAGTGATGAGGATGGGTTTCGAAAGCTAGGGCTTGAATTCTAGGAGGGTGTAGGCTTTGATGCAAGATAGAGATAATGTAATCAAGTTCATGGAGGAATTTGGCAAGTGTAGGCTAAAGCAAAGGAAGTGTGGCTGCTTATGGGTGAACGCGACTATTGTACGGCCGTGGAGATGATGAAGTCATGATTCGAGGTGGAGTTTCAATCGGTGAATGGTGGGTATGGACGTGTGGAGATCGACGAGAGATGATGATTGGTGAAGGCGGTGAGTGATCTTGTTGAAAAATGAAGAGGGAAAGCAGATTTAAACTTCGACCATGGTAACCGAAAAGGGTGGGCTCAAATTGGAGAAGAAGGATTTTAAATTAAGTAGATAATTAGTTAAATGTTAATTGTTAGTTAATTATGTTAATTTTAATTTTAATTCTGTCGTATATTAATAAATTCATAACTCATTCATATGAGGTCCAAATCGAACGTGACGAGTCGCGTTGTGATTGTGTCAACGAAGGCTACGCAATAGAATTGGATTGAACGAATTCGGAGCTGGTTGAAAATTTGGATTAAAATTGGACGTTCGTTTAATTTTAATTCAAAATGGACCGTTGGGACGACAATTAAAATCAATGTGACTTAATCTCACCTTTTTGGCTAATCAGAAAATTTATATAGTCAATAAATATTCTTTATTGGATGTTGGATATTTATTTCTGATCGTTATTGATTATTTGGATAATATACTAGATTATATTGTTAGTTGGATATATTCCCGCCTATTAGAGTGGATGGGACCCTATTATGTTCTCATGTAAGAGCGGGTGACCCTTTGTATACGAATCCCGCCTCTAAGCGGTTGATTTATATTTTTATGTTTTTATACCGTATGTGATGTAGGGTGACAAGGTTGAGGAATCCAACTGGATTCCTCACACTGTTGATTTTAATTTTCACATATAATGTGATATATGATATGTTGGATGTTATTGGATGACATGAATACGATTTTGTTTATTTAGGGCTTTATTAACACCAGGCCTTATTTTTGGTATTTTAAAATATTTTAAAATAATGACTTGATCTAAAAAAATGGATTTCAAAGTGGTATTGGAAATTTTATATGTTTAATAATTTTTATAAAATAAAGTATGACTTTTAGATATTATAAGTTAATTGTTTTATGAAATATTTTAAATTGAGATTTTCGATTTGTAAAATAAAGATTTTTAAAATCTTAAAATAAGCCTGTCTTTTATAATTAAGGGATATGTATTAAAGGAGAAATAAAAATATTTTTTACATAAATATATTTGCTAACCATTTTATATAAAGTAATAAATATATTTATAGCGGTACATATATTATAATGGAATTTATAAATGTGATAAGTTATAAAAGTGAGTTTTTACAAAAGAAGTGGAGATTGCAAAACCGTATTTTTGTTAGTAAAAGCGTGGATTTATAAATGCTGTTTATAAATAAAAGAAAACTATTATCATTGGATAGATTGGGAAGGAAAATAAATCAAGCGGTGGATTTATTTTAAGATATGGAATGGTATTTTAGAATAGTTGAATCTATTTCGGAGATGGGAGGTAAGGGTAAAAATTGGGATTGTTAAATGATATTTTATAAAGTGAAAGAAATTTATAAAACAAAATTTATATCTATGAAAGCAAGGTTAAAATGGTTAAAATGACGTTTTGAATGGGACTTTATGAATAAATGAAATTCATAAAGGAAATTGGGTTATAAATGGAGTTCAGGAATAAATGGATTTTTTTGAAAGGAAGTTTCATAAAATAGAGAAGATTTATAAATATAGTTTATAAATATGGAAATGGTCATGTTGGAAATTAAGTATGGATTTTTACCATGGAAATATAATTATGTTTTAAAAGTGGTTAACTTATATTTATATTATTTTAAAAGTGATTTATTAATATTTTAATGTTTTGAAAAGTTAATTTTTTTTAAAATTATTTATATGGTTTGAAATTAAATATAATCATTTATCAATAAAGTTTTGGAAATTAATTATTATTATTTATAATAATGCTTAAGATAAATTATTATTGTTTTATTTAGAATGTTTTGAAACTTATTTTTATTTTAAGATGTTTTAAAATTAATATTTATTTATAATGTTTATTTTTATATATAAAAGTGTTATAAAGTAAATAATAATTATTTATTTATAAATGTTTTTGAGATTTATAAACAAGGTTTTATAAATCGATTTGGGCTTTATAAGAGAAGTTGGTAAAATGTTTTGAAGACTTAAAGGAGAATCATTTATAATGTATGAAAGGAGTTTTATAAATGGGTTTAGAAGTTTATAAAAGGAAAATTATAAATAGGTTTATAAATGTATAAAAGGGGTTTATAAATTGTTTTGTGGATTATGGTAAGGTTTATAAATGGTTTTTGAATTGAATAATAAGGGTAATCTTCCAAACTGTGGGTGAATATACCTATACCAACAAGACAAACATATAGATATTTTTCCTAGTATGGGGAAAAAGGGATTTTGGGTTTATATCAATATTTGTAAAAGAATTTTTGATTCAATATTACAAAGTGAATTTATTTAATAAATTATTAATTAATAGAGGCTTAGTGTTGCTTGGAGCTTAACCAATGTTGGATTTCCCTATGGAATTAAATCCCCGATTGAATGTTTGTTATTCGATAGTTAAATAACCGACTATCAAATTTGGACCTAAACATAACTTTGGAAATATCTAGAGGAAACACGTGAGTTATATGGCACTGTCATCTCTGATGATGTTGTACTGCGCGTATAAATCTCTTTTCGTTCTCCTAGGACAATGATAAGGAAATCCATCCACTAACAGTTAGGAGGTGATCACTGATCTTATCTTTGACTATTTATTTCCTAAAGAACCAGAGTTGAGTTTACAGGGAATTATCGAATATTGTTTCGAAGAGACCGGGAATGGGTATGTTATCCATAAACCACTTCAATCCAACTAATGCATTTCGAAATGAAGACATCTTGAAGATGATGGAATTGGAGACGGAGCTCTCAAGTGTTTTGTTCAGTCTCAGAACGAACTTGTGTGGATGAATGCTGATATTGTAATGTTGTGTAACAACTCGCATATTTTACGATTATATATTTAAATGTTTTATTTATATATAGCATCGTTTGTCGAATTTAAAGTCTGAAATGTGACTTTTTGTAAACAGTCGAATCCAGACTCGAGACCACTTCCATTGAGTTCAAAACTATGTTTACAATTTTTTTTAGTATAAACATCGATATGTTTGGAGTTGATTATGATTTTGGTATTTTCATTTGGGTTTTGGGTTGTGTTCTAGCCCACTAACCCAACAAGGTAACCCAACTCCTCTACCAAATGCCCTAACTCCTCTACTCTTCATTCATTCTACTCCTCAATTCCTAACACTCAAGCTAAAGAGAAAAATGGGGGAAAAGATAAGAAATCTAAATTCCTAAGCCCTAGATTCTTAGGAAATTCAAGTTCTAGTTCCTAAATCAAAGAGAAGCTTAGGTAAGCATCATCTTCATCTTCTCCATCTCAATCTCTCTTCAATTTTCAGAAATTCCTATAATCTAACTTAGAAAATTCATTTCATTTAATAATAGATTGAAGATTCTAGAGGTTTAGTTGAAGAGGAATTGATCTTTCCTTGTTTTAAGAGCTTCACTTGTTGTTTTTAGGTATAAAGGTGAGTTCTTGAACTCACATCTATGTCTATAGCTCTCATTGTTGTTAGGTATGAATTCCTAACATCTATTTCATGTTCATTTGCCTTTGAATTGGATTGGTTTGGTGAATTTTCAAGTTTTTGGTATTTTTAAGTCAAAATCTATGAAAATCCTACTATGGATGTTTGGACTGTTGTTTGGAGTGTATTGAAGAGCCTATAGGGCTGGGTTGTCGCTTGACATAAATCCCTAGCCACTGTCGCTCATTCGATCGCTCCTCAACAGCCTTATTCTTCGTACTAATTGACGACATTACCCAGTAGTGTCCTTGGTTAGTGTGAGTATAGAGGTGGGGCGTCACAGCTATAGCCCTCCAATCCAAGAAAGCTACGAATTTCCATCACACTCTCCGGTCTCTTCCAATTTTGAATCACTTCAATCTTTGAAGGATCCACGGAAATTCCAGATTCAGAAATAATATGTCCTAAAAATTTCACACGGGATTGCCAAAAGTGGCACTTAGAAAATTTTGCTTTCAATTGATTGCTCCTAAGGGTTTCCAACACAATTCGAAGATGTTTTTCATGCTCTTCCTCAATTTTAGAATAAACAAGAATATCATCTATAAAGATGAGAACAAATCGATTGAGTAAGTCTTTGAAAACTCGATTCATAAGGTCAACAAAATAAGATGGAGCATTCGTTAAACCAAATGGCATAACAAGCCATTCATAAGATCCATAATGAGTACGGAACGATGTCAAAGGAATGCTATCCTCTGCAATACGAAGTTGATGAAAACCGATTGCTAAGTCTAACTGTGAAAAGACTCTAGCACCGCAAAGTTGATCGAACAAATCATCGATCCGAGGCAATGGATATTTATTCTTGATGGTGAGATCATTAAGCTTGCGGTATTCAACGCAAAGCCTAAGTGTACCATAGGATTTCTTCACAAAGATAGCTGAAGCTTCCCAAGGAGAGGAACTAGAATGGATAAACTATTTTGCTTCCAATTCGGATAATTGTTTACGCATCACCTCATTTTCCATATTGGACACACGATAAGGAGGATGAGTGATAGGTAGAGCTCCAGGGATTAGATCAATTCTGAACTCAATTGCTCGCTTAGGTGGTAATCCTAAAACGGGCTCAAATATATCGGGAAATTCACGAATAACGTGAATGAGAGAAATGACATATTCCCCGTCATCATTATCGTCATCATGTGGATTTAGATAATATAAGGATGCTACCGAATAAAATCTGAATCTTTAAGAACAATAGAAATCTGCTTAACAGATTAGGGATGTCGAAGATGAATAGTTTTCTCGGGACATAGGATGTGGGCTTCATAACGATTAAGCTAATCCATTCCGAAACCTAAGTAACGCATAACATGCAAATCGGCATGGAAAGCATAATCACAAAAAATAATCTCGACATCTTTACAAAATAAACTGAGTGTTGTGGATCCACCAACCGGATTCGCAATTCTCAATGAAGTCATCAAGCCTATAACATTTGAAGACAAAGTATCAACAAGTTCCTTTGATATAAAAGAGTGGGATGCACCCGTATCAAAAAGAACTCGAATAGGATGATCACGAAACATAATAATGCCATCAAGGACAGAATGAGAAATACCTTGACCAAGAGAAGTGTTACTAAGGGCTTGCACAACATTTAGCTTTCCCTCTTTCTTGCTTTGAAGTTTGGGACATAAAGATATAAGATGACCCGAGCTTTTGCAATAGCGACAATAAAGGGGTTTTGGACACCTATTTGCATAATGGTCTTTAGAACCGCAATTGTAGCATTCTCCATGATTAGGGGTAGGAGTCTTTACTACCGAAGTTGGTTGCTTCCCTTTCTTGTTGGGATTAGGTTTGAACTTAATAGGCCTCTTCTTGTTGATGTTGAAGTTCTGTTTGGCACCCATAATTTCAACATCACTTTCTTTGTCGACCTCTTCAAGTCGAAGAGCGATATCCACAAGCTGAGCGAAAGAAACTTCTAGTTTCAAAAGTAAAGGCTTCTTGAGGTTCTTATTCAAACCATAGATAAACCTTTGATTTTTCTTCAATGGGGTATTAATATACTCGACCTCATATTTAGAGAGGGATTCAAAAGATGCGACATAATTTGTCAGATAAGATTCACCTTGCACAAGGTCAATAAAGCGTCGGGCTAAAGTTACTTTTTCAGCTTCCGACACAAACTTTAACTCGAACCTCTCCCGGAATTGCTCCCAAGTATGATCCACTTCAATAATTTCCAAAATCAAAAGCTCATACCAATCTAATGCTCTCTCCTGGAGCATGCTAGAAGCCACTTGGACTCGACATAGATCCACAAGATTCATGCGAGAAAAGATGTGATCGCATATTCTAAGCCAAGCCTGGAGGGCAGTGTTTACATTCCAAGTGGGAAGCACTATATAAAGGTAAAACGTAGCCTTAGAACTTAAAAATTGGGAAATTACAAAAATCGGGCATCAGCAGGCCTAAGTGGGTAGCTCCCAAGTAGGGTATGGTCACTCCAAATCTAGATCGGTTACTATCTATTCTTGTATGTGTCGGGGTTTAAAGCGGTGTGATCATATTTGGTACTACTAGTTAAGTGGTAGGCCAGTCCTGTGTAGCAGGGGTATAAGATGTTTTTGTTATACCCCGGTGCATTTTATCTATAGATGTACCTTCGGAAGGTAGTTCCTTACCTTGTCATAGTAGGGAATGCATTCTCCAATACGAGCTTTATGGATTTAGTTGTGCCCAACTATGCTAAATGTGAGACGCAAGCATTTCAGCTATATTCATATTTTACTTTGATCCCTAGACATTATTATAATATAAATGGATTTTCTATAGAAAATGTTTTGGTTATTGTAAGGTAAAAACCCGTCCGTGTTTATGTGCAGCATGGTCTTACGAGTTACTTTTGATTTCAAAGATTTTTATTATAACTTTAAATCCAGTTGGGTGTTTTTCTCACGCTGGTTTTCTAGCCTGACTTGGGTGTTATTTTATTATAATGCTCGGGTCAGACTAAGCATATTTACATATTTTCTTTGGATGCTTTGGAGCTCAGGAGATGAGCTGGAGGACTTTAAGTCATATTCTCGTATATGTTTTATTTTCCGCTGTTTTGTTGAAATTATCAGCAATTGTGAGGATGGGATGTTATAACTGTCCAGGCTGATGACTGTGATTGTGGTTGTACTCTGATGGATGGATGTATGTATATAATAGTTTCTTTTTGTAAAGATCATTGATATTATATTATATATTGTTCCGCTGCGATTGTGAGATTCTGTGTTATTTTTAGTTCTTTTCTCTTCTTCTTCCTTCCTCTTCTTCTTTCCTCTTTCTTTCCCATTACGAAATTCTCGCATCATAAACCAATATCTTTTCTAGGGATGTCTGTCAAGTTTCTTAAATTCCAAGAATGTTAGTTCGAAAAGTGAGCATTCATCTGATTCTAGTCATAGTTCAATGCAACCTGTATGTAAATCACCATCAAAACAAGGCAAGTTGTTATGAAATTACACGAAGAGCATCTACATAAGGCAAGGAGCATGATCCAAGTGAAACGATCCAAAAATCACCTAAATACATGGATCGCTAGTGATCCTTCCCTATGGATTGCTAGCGATCCATGCCCTATAAATACAGTCCTACTTGCAACATAAACATGGTCTTCTTATGGACTGGCTGCTAGAACTCTGCAGAGATTATTCTTCACTCTTCTCCTCCCACACAATTGTCATCTATGGGTTCACTATGATTCTCTAGTGAACTCTTGTACTTGTGACTTAATCTAACTTAGAAGATTCAATCATATTGTAATCTGATTCAACTTGTAACAGCGGTCATTTAATAAAAAGTTATAAAGTGGACGCAGGCTTCATTAACAGCTGAACCATTATAAAAATCTTCTTTTCATTTTACCATTTATGCTCTTATTACATTTATTTTCTATATTATTGCTCTGTAAGAATAGGGCAGGTGCTTTCACACTCAATCTAGGGTGTTGATCCACTTTTTGGGTTAACACTTACGCAATAATTAGGCAAACTAATATATTCCTAAGCATGCATAAAATATTCACGTTCTATACCAATCGTAAAAATGTTAAAACTTCCAAATTTATACAAGTCTAAATCCATACCACAACTAAATTAGCTAATATCCTTAGCCTAACAATAAACTTGTATTAATAAAATAGAATCAAATACCAAACTTATTTTATATTAATATGGTAGAAATAACATCTCTATTTCAAGGAATAAAACTTACAATTTAAACCCCTTGTATTATATTAAACTTTTACATACACAGACTTCAAGTGAAAATGAGGTTTATATTTAAATTAAAGAAATATGCAGTGCAAACTACGAACAAGAGAATTCGTACCTTACTCACCATTTCCTAACTTATTTTTATTTAAGAACCCTTTAACACATCAATAAAGAAGAGTTGGAAGTTGAATATAATAGAATATATTCAAATTGCAATAACAAAACAAATTCTACTATTTCAATACAAAATAATTGAGATTTCAATAAACATAGGAATTGACATTTCGTTCTAGGGGAATTTTAGGGTTTTCGTGAACAAAATTCCCCAAGGCATAAAACAAATCCAAACTTCTACTATACTAATAATAAAATGTGAAAAACTACGATTTCCACTCCCGAAGAATTTGCCTCCCGCCTTTTGGATTTGACTATGACTTTCTTAATTGCTCCTTTAGATCTCCTCTTTGAAATATACAATAATTAGATTGTATATAAATTAGATTCAGAATCAGAGATTAAAAAAGAATAGAAATAGAAATTGAATATTTGAATACCTAAAATCCCTTACCTTGAAACCTTAAGTGATTCCGAATCGTAGAGAAGAAGAAGACTAGTAGAGCTACGCTAGCATTCCTAAATAATCTGCGAATAAAAGCGAGGAGGCTAGCCTCTTATTTATAGTGGATAGAATGCTCGTATTTTAACTCTATCGTTAATGTTTTCTTTTTAGGTTAATTTACCCTAACTCTAAATTATTTATTACCATGTTAATTTCAAATGTTTACGTTATTTAATTTTTAAAAAAATTTGAATTTGTTTGGATTGTTTTAAACTCAAAAATTTCAAATGTTGGAAACTGTTCCGTTTGAGCTCCGATTTCAAAATTATATATATATAAGTTGATTAGAAAATCACCACGGCCGCAATGGTGTAACTTTCACGGCCAAATTCCAACATTTACAAAATTTTCATTTTTAGCCTTATTATTAATTAATTAATTTCTTATTAATAATTTTTATGGGTTGTTACATTCTCCCCCTAAAAAAGAATTTTGTTCTCGAAATCCCTATAGGATAGATAATGTGATGCATACTCAACATCCATGTTATACAACCAAGTTATCTACGCAACAATTTACTCAGCCAAAAGTGCAATGTGATTAAGTATGCAACATGATATAGATGAGCTTTAGTCCTAGCGTAAATGCAAGATCGTGACGTGTAGGCATCTATGCAAGCATCCTTAATATGCATAAAATTCTACATACATGCAAAAATTATAGTAAAAAGTGTGGCAACCATCCCCTACCATCCAATCTAGCAACCATTATATAACCAAAAACCTAAATTTTGGAGAGAGAAAAAGTTAACCACAGAAAAGCTTAGGATGAGAAGTATTCATCTTCCCTTTAGTTTCCCATGTGCTTTCCTCTAGATTATCTCCTCATTATACTCGGACCAGCCTAATTTTTTTACTAGAGAGCTTCCTAATTATGTGCTCCGCTGTGCGTAGGGGTACGGGGCGCTATTGGCTCCATCTCAATATTTACTAACTGATCGGGCTTTACTACAGTGGTAGTGTCATGAAGGCATCTCCTCAAGTATTAAACATGAAAAACGTCATGTAATCCTACTAACTTATCTGGTAGCTCCACTTGATATGCAAGTTTCTCTAATTTTTCCAAGATCGAGAAAGGCCCAACAAACCTTGGCATCAACTTTCCCGACTTACCAAATCTCATCACCTTCCTAAGAAGGAAAACCTTAACGAACACCATATCTCTCATCTTAAATTCCAATTATTTCCTTCGCTTGTTAGCATAGGACTTCTGACGGTTTGTGCAGCCTTCATTTGCTGGTTAACCATCTCTACCTTTTTCGAGGTCTCGTGAATCAGTTCTGGTCCAAGTAGAATTTTTTTAGTGGTTTCCTACCAACAGTTAGACGATTTGTATGGCCTCCCATAAAGTTCTTTAAAGGGTGGCATGCCAATCGTTGCTTAGTAACTATTATTGTATGTGAGTTCTAATAAGGGTAAATGTTGCCCCCAATGTTCGATGCAATCCATGATGCAAGCTCATAACAAATTCTCTGAAATCCTATTCACCTTTTCTATTTGACCATTGGTCTATGGATGGTAAGCAGTGCTAAGATTCAATGTCGTTCCTAAATCTAATTGCAAACTCCTCTAAAATTCACTAGTGAATAAAGGGTCACTACCACTAACAATGCTAACTGGAACTCCGTGTAGTTGTACCACTTCTTTGATATAAATTTGCGCTAAAGATGTCTCGGTCCTATTAATCCTAATGGGAATAAAGTGGGTGCTTTTAATGAGTCTATCTACTATAACCCAAATAGTTTAATTGCCTCTTTGACTCTTAAGCAACCCATCAATAGAATCCATCGATATATGCTCCCACTTCCAAGTCGGCACCTTTAACTGCAATAAAAATCCTTCGGGCTTCCCTTGTTTCGTCTTTCTCTTTTTGCACATCAAACATCTAGAAATAGACTCCACTACCCTCTTCTTCATTCTCGGCCAATAGAAAATATGCTTCATATTATTGTACATTTTATCTCCACTAAGGTGAATCATCATCCTAGAATGGTGACACTCGGCCAAAACTTCCTCTAAAACGTCCTCCTCCATAGGAACACAAAGGCGTTCTTCTCTTCTCAAACATCCTCTTTCGTTAATCATGTACTTTTCATTATGAGGGAAGTGTTCTCCTCTACTCAACTTACCAAAAATTTCTACTATCGCCATATCCTTCTTCTACTCTTGCCCAATGCAGTCCACCAACGCTGGCCTGACTTCCATTGTTGCCAAATATCCTAAAGTGGGTTTTGTTGGTATTTGGAAATTGAAATTCAAGAGGAACTCCAACTACCTCTACTCATATATAGCACCTAGAGTAGCATGCCTTTGGCTTAGGGCATCGGCGACAACATTCCCTTTTCTAGGGGTATACTTTATCTCCAAAACTCTATCCACCTCTACTGCCTAAGATTCAACTCTTTTTAGGAAAATAGGTATTTAAGGGATTTGTTGTTGGTGAATAGTTCAAATCTTTATCCCAAAAGATAGTGCCTCCACATCTTTAAAGCAAAAACGATAGCCGCTAACTCTATGTCATGAGTTGGGTACCTCTTCTCACGGTCCTTCAACTGCCTACTTGCATAAGCTACCACTCTACCTTCTTGCATAAGAACTACTCTTAATCTCGTACCATATGCGTCAGTGTAAATGGTGAAAGGCTTCGTTCCATCGAGAATAGTTAGTACTAGTGCACTTGTAATGACCCGTATTTTAATGATAGGATATTTAAATAGTATTTAAATATCGATTCATTAATTAATTGTATACCTAAAAATATGATTTTTACATATGGCTGAAAAGGACTCAAGAGCACTCCATTGAGTTTGGATTGACTTTGCAAACTAAAATGAGTATAAGCATCGCTATATTTGGAGATTGGGCGATCCGATGGCCGAAATGATCTCAAAATCATCTCGGGGCATAGTCTCAGATAGCGGCAAGATTTATACCATTGGAACTGAAAAAATAAGGTGATGTACGTAGACAAGTTTCGTTGCGATCGGACGTGTTGTGTGATGGTATTAGATCGGAACGTACTACGATTCATTTGAGAATTCAAATAAATAAATAATATTATATTAATATAATAGTCATATAAACCCACCTATTCCATATCCCTCTCTCTCTCACCTATTTCAATTTCACTATTTTGTTAAAATCATGGCTGCTCTCTGCTAATCCACTTCAAAAATCAAATTTGTGGGATCCGCTCAACGATAAATTGTGAAACCAAATTCATTGAGATTGGAGAGAGGAGAGATTCAAATCCATGTGCTCGATCTAGTATGCAATTGTGATTGGAGACGTTCACATTCTTGGGTTGTGACTAGGGTTTCAATTAGGTGGAGTTATAAGCAGATTCAGGCGAATCAGAGAGCAGCGTTGTGATTCTCGTGCGAAGAGGAGTAGATGGTGGCGATTTAGGAAGGCACGTCACCCTATGGTGATGTAACGCCCCACTCTGAGACCCACTGTAACAAAGAGTATTATGGGAGTAATACTGTCTGTTAAAGCGGAGAATAGAGTATAGTGGAAGCGACCATTTGTAATCAAGCTATAACTATCTACTGAATACGTCGAAAGGATGGTATCTATATATTTTTTTCAAGTGGTTCGACATATTCGGTAAATACTTATAACGAAATTACAAATGGCTAAAGATCTATCAGGACAAAGCATAATAATAAATGATAAAACATCACAGAACAGAATCACATAACAGATATAAAATCTCAGAACAATACATCGTCAATACAGATCCAAATACTATAAGTGGGTACAAAGCCACTACTCACACATGTGAGTCAAAAATATGTACATATCAAAGTCTGAATAATAACAGAGTAGCGGAATAGTGGACAAATAAAGGCGCTATCTATCAGCATAGCAGATAATGTCCAAGCGGAAGCACAGAAGCTAAGTCCAGAGACCTAACCTGAAACAACTCGGTCTGACCCGAGCGAAAACACTCGGGTCAGGCTAGCTAAACCATCAGTAATAACTAAGATATATGATAATGCGGTACATAAATAAAACAGTACTTATCAAAAGAGAAGTATATTATGAACCACATGAATATAATGACGATCCCTAATCATCAATCAACAGTAAAAATCTCCAAAGAGAAATCAACACCAAAGTGTAGAATAAATAAAATCGCCTCATATCATCGGCGTAGCCAAAGCTATAAAAAGATGCCCAGAGGCAATAATCCCAAGAGTGACCAGAGTCTGTAATCAATGCCCAAGCAAAGATCGATGCTCCAAAGAGCAATGGGGATATACTGAAAAGTCAATGAAATCCAACACTGAAAAGCAGTGTCCAAAGACACTGTGAATCCACAAGGTAATCGCACTTACATCGTATGGTTCCATAGAACCAACACCGAATGGCGGTACTCGAATGGATATAAAAATCATCAAATAATACCAATATTGCATGTGCACAGACCAGAGTCGTTGTTGCCAAGTACTGTAGAGTTGTGATCGATCACTCGCACAGATGCGGAACGCGCGAGACGGTGAGATCCTTCCCAGAAGGATAAAGGCCCAGAGGCGCACGCCGAAAAATAAACTGCTCCATAGAGCAGGTGTCCAGAGACGGTTTCCCAGAGGCGTGGTGACCCAGAGGTCCAGTACTGGCCGCCCAGAGGCTAATGTGTCACTAACTTCTTGGAGAGGAACCCGTAAAGTGTTAACAATGAGTCCCATACCCCACGTTCGCACTAAACGGTTTCCTAACCAATAGCAAGCTCACACTCCAAACAATAAAAAGTCCACCTCGTATCATCGGTAAACTAGACCCAAAGGTCAAAACGATCAATCGAATAGGTCGGGGATTAACCGGAAAGAAAATACACACGGTTCCATAGGCCGGAGATTTCCTAACCGTTTAAGCACCTTTCCACTTCGCTCGACGTGCTAAAAATTGAGTGTGAGATTTTTTATTATAGAAAATAATGGTGCGAAACGGATTTATAATTGATTTTGAAATCACTTTAAAACGGCTTTTGAAAACTCTCCTATTATGGAGTAATTAATTTAATAATTAAAAATAATATTATACAATAATTTCTAAAGCCATTTAGGAGTGAAAAATCTTTTGAAAATGATTCATAAAACCCGTGTACGAAATCTAGAGACAAATCTCAAAGAAATCAATAAAACCAGAAAATCACTGAAAATATTCTAAGTGTTGGAAAATAGTCCAAAAGTGACGCGAACCCAAGTTCGGAAAATTATTCGGACTAGCAAACTGAATCCGAATGGCATGAAAATTGGTAGACATATATTCCAACATCCCTGCTCCAAACTGCAAAAAGAATCGGGAAATTCCGACTTGAAACGAAGAAACGGCGTGGTCTCAAAGTCGGACAAAAATCATAAAACTTTACTGTGTCAAAACAGTGTAAAGGTCCCATTTCGACGACATGGTCGAAGGGTCACATGAACTCAGATCTTGATGAAAATTTGTAGAAGCATAGTAAAGTACTCCTACTTTGATATGCAACAAGAATCGTTCGGTTTCGACTTGAAACGAAGAAACGACAATGTTTCAAAGTTGGTCCGACGATAACTGAAAATGATCACTATTGTAAAACAGTTTCTGGGTGCTACTTCGGCAATAGAAACGAAGTATCTAATGCACCCAGATCTAAACCAAACTTTGCATGGTTAAAGATCTCGATCTCATCATTTTAACGAGACCAAAAACGATGAAATCCGACAAAGGACGAGCCCGAGATGGCGTCGCAAAGTCGGGGTTCTACGCTGAAAACAACGGGAGAAAAGAGACTAAGGCCTATAACTATGCACTAACTGGCCAGAGATGAAAAACCACAATTTTGGCATAGTAAACTTCAAATTCTGGCAAAATGAATAAAATGAAAGTTGTAGCTTAGTTTCTAAGCTTTCCGGAATGACCAAGATCGTCAAATTCCGACCAGAGATGAAAATTCTATGACTAAAACAATTCTCAGATCTAAATTTTATATCACTGTCGTTGTGCTCTCGGGACAGTGGTAAGAATGCTCAGTTTTGACCAAATTAACTACGAAATTTCATGAAACTCAAAACATGAAAGTTTTAGCTCTAAATCTAAGCTTTCCAGAACATCCAAAATTATTAGATTTGGATAAGAAACGAGTAACTTATGACCAGAGATGAAAGTTTTAGCTCTAAATCCCGGGTTGTTACAGGTGAAACACGAAATTTCCATATAGCTGCATGACATCATTAGGTCGCAAATTGCATCACCTAGCCGAGCTACTTCTCTTCGGGTGCATTGCGGAGAGGTCATGTAGTGTGATGTGTTGGCGAAGACAGTTCGTAATTTCATCGAGAAACAGAGGAGAATGGAGGAGAGAGAAGGGGTGCGTTTGGGTTGGATATGCATGGCATGTACAGAGGAGGTAATTTGGAGAAGAAGGATTAACTAAATTATAGTAACTAGTATTTTAATTAGTTAATTAATTTTATTAATCTGAAATCGTATTTAATCCATATTTTTTGCATACTGTATCCGTTTTGGATGCGATTTCTTGCATTGCGCGCATAATGGAGAGCTCTACATCTTGGCCTTGGTTTGGATTGCTTTTGTTAAGGTGAGTGGTATTGTCTCTCACCATACTATGACTGATAGTATAATATTAAAATGATGTCTTGAAATGGTTTCCAACTTTAAAATGTGATTTTAATATACTTAAACACCTACTTGATTTTTATAAAATAAAATAAAATAATTTTTAAATGGTTTTATATCGAATATCACATTTTTCCCATTGTCATGTTATTTTATGAAATTATTAAATTTAGGATATTTTTGATATGAACTTCCCCATTGGTTGATATAGATGCATTATACTTGTTGTGTGTATACTATATTGGATTTATGTATGGTTTTTAGTTTCATGTTTGCTTGTTTGCTTGTTTGCTTGTTTGCTTGTTTTTAGTTGAAAATGCCGATTTATCGGTGAATGAGCGATAGGGAATATTCTAGGCGTTAGAATTTTGTACACGTTGATCGAAAACCCAATGAACGGGATAAGTTGTTTATGAGTGTTAGCTACGTGCTGATTGATCTAAAGGTCGAAGACAATGGATTTGGATGGGCTTCGGACTTCAAGATGGATGCCGGATGTTTCAATTTGGTTTGTACTTATCCATTTTTGGCTACGTACATGACTAATGTGGTTGGTATTGGCTACTGTAGAGTGGTCAGTGCTCATCACTATTGACGATTGGCGACTTGGCCAATTCCTGACACGGATGGTGAGGAGGCTTCGACGAGCATGATGTGATGGTTGGTTCATGTGACCGACTCTCAATCTTGATGTTATTACTCTACGATGAGCGATTCCGATGGTGAAGTGATGATGTGACGCTTTGACATGACAGTTTTGGTACTTTGGAAGGTTACTCGATGGTGCATGGAGTTAGGTTCCGAGGTTGAAAATTTTAGGACTCTGTAGGTTATGCTAGGGATGTTAGATCATTCGCTTTAGGTTTGATGGCGATGTAATAGCCTGATAAAAGCTTTGTATCTTTGGTCTATGACTCGTGTAGGGAATAAATATCGAAGATAACAGCTCGATATTGAAGGAAGCCATGGCATAGAGGAACGGAAGGGTTCCTTGAGAATAATGGAAACTAGATTGAGCAAAGGAAGGGCTTAGATCCGAATTGAGAAAAAAGGACAGTTCGGATGGATGTGCATATGCTAAAGGATCATTGATACTCAGAGTGTTTTCTGTTTTACTCGAACCAGGATTATTATGAGTAGGGTTGCCCATATATTCGTTGACCCTAATTTTAGTTAACATTATTTAGAACATTTAATTGGGTAAATTAAATAAAATAATGTAGAAAGTTGGATTGAGATTTGTAAATTAAGGAGGAGCCATGCCTTAATGATTGTGTTAATAAAAGGGAAACTAAATATAATTAAGAAGGAGGAATATGGTAAGGGTAAAATGAGAATAGCTATATTCCTATACCCTAAACTCTTCAATTCTCTCCACTTCTCATTCATTCTACATTCACAAACTAAACAAAAATAATACTAAGCTTAGGCCAGCCACTATTAAGAAGATTCAAAAGGAAGATAAGCTAGGATTCAAATAGAAAGCTTGAAGAAATCAATCTAACGGCAAATCTCAACCTTCTTAACACAAAGCCAAGGTGAATAATTAGTTTACATCTTTATTTTTGATGAATGATTTCGGCTTAAAGGTAAATCCATTTTCTTTTGCAAGTATATGCCATGTTTAGTGTATAAAAGTGATTATATGTTATGTTGATGATTTATGGTTTAAATATTATTTACTGTGTTATGTTTGAGTAAGAAAACCATTCGTATGACATTCGATTGACTTGAGATTTTAATATGATGTGAAAATCACTATTTTAGAAGTGAGTTTCAAATTTCATAATTTTCCAAGCAAAAATGGAATTATGGTGAATTTTCTAAGTCTAGAAAATGTTTAATTCAGTTTGAATTATTTTAAATAGTTAAAATATGATTTTTTTTTCCTTAAAATTTTGATATGTGGAAGAAAATGATTAAATTGAACTAATTTGATTTTTGTGGATTTTCTCTAAGATTTTAGAAGAGTCAAATAAATTATTTTAAGTAAAAGGGGCTTATTTACTTAACTAAAATGGATTAAAATGTAAACTTGTTTAATATTTAAATTTCTGACTTGTGGCAGTAAATCTCAAAAAGAAATTGGTAAAGCAATTGTCAACCAATCATGTTTTGACAAATAATTAAAATTAGGTGAAAATGAGTTACTTTATAAAGTGTAAAGTCTGTTTTGCAATAATTTACCCATTCCCCACTTCCTTATACCTGCTTCCACCACCATACAATCCTTTTCATACCATCGAAACCTATACACAGGATAATAAGAATCTTGGTATGTAGTGTATTGAGTTTGGATGGAAGGAAATTGGGTGGAGAAGGCATGCTTGCGAAAGGGTTGAGGTCGCTTTTATTAGCTTTCATGTCTATAGATCTACCTTTGTTTAAAAGAGTGTTTCGAAAGGGTTGCTGCTTTGAACCCCTTCAACACCTTAGCTGCTGCATTAATACCTTTCGCCTTAGTTAGAGGCAACTTTTTACGACCATTAAACAATGCATATGAAAGGGGAGACTTTCGTCTTCGTACCTTCCGCTAATATTGAAGCCGCCTTCCCCAATGTTTTCGAAAGGATTGACTTAGCCGCTTTTACTAATAGTTTTAGAGGCAATGGTTTAGAAAGGATAGTTTTGAAGCTAGCCTCTTCTCCACTTCTTTTACTTGAGACCAATGGTTTCGAAAGTGATGCTTTCGCCCATGTTCGCTTTGATCCTATATTTTTATTAATTGTGAACTCAATGATTTCGAAAGGAATGCTTTCAATGATTTCAAAAGGGATTGTTTAAGGTTTTAAACAATAGTTTTGAAGGTATTGTTTTGGCTTTATAGCCTAATGTTAACTAAGTTAAAAGCGGATTTAACTTATTTAAAGGGGTAGAAAACCCTATTGATTTTAGATTTTCATCAATATTGTTTTGTAAAGCATATATCATAGCATAAGTATTTTGAGTAAAGTAAAGGGTATAATTTCCATGTTTTAAAATATGATTTCAAGGGTAAAGCAATTGTAAAGATTGTTTTCAAGGAAATAAAATTTGAATAGGGTGGTTAGCCCTAAGTATATTACTCAGATATTATAAGACTGGATGGGACTGGTGTGGGGTCACACCCTATACTTTAGCTAGTAGCACTAGCTAATATAAGTCCAAAATTCCAGTGTGTAGTACTTTATTGTAGGTAAGACTAAAATGATGTTACACACAAAAAAGAATACATAGAGTTGAGATAGGTTATTGGTGAGCCCGCAAAACCATTAGGATCAGTTGACCCTAGAAGAAGTAAGTAAAGGACAGATCATCCAGTATTGTGTCTAACAAAAGTTAGAATATTTATTATGTCTCGTAGGCCCGAGTCAGCCAGTGGTTAATAGTCAGCATGAGAAAATTATAATGTTCGGACGAATATTCCATTGATTGCCTGATCTATATGCATATATGTTATTGCTATTGTTGTTATAATCAATTTGATTGCAGGATTTTGAGTTGCAAAAGATATGCATTTAAAAGGATATTAGTGAAGGAAGACCCGTTCTGCTAAGCGGCGTGGTCTCACTTAATATTAGTAAACCGAGATGGAATAGAATTATTCACATCAGGCTTTATGTCTAACTCGAAGTTTATGTTTTCCCCTTAAACTCCCGTGTTCTAAGATTTAATTTGAACAGATTGAGATTTTAGGTATTTTACGTTTTAGTATGTGACAAATAAAGCTTCCGAAGACGTGCATGAGGCAAGGATTAGCTATTTAGGAGTCTACCCATTATTGTTCCGTTGTGATGTATTTATTGACTGATATGTCTATTTAGTACTATGATCATCCAAGGGGGCATCTTCATATGTCGCTCTTGGCGTATTTTATAATAATTATATTTATCTAAACCTGGGAATCGTTTTGGGATTATGTAATTGAATATGAAATGTTGATTTGAAATGTAACCAGAGAAGCTGTTTTGAAATCTAAGTTAATTTTATTTCATATTCATGTGCTTCTGATATTATGGATCCATTAACATTACCATATTTTGTCACTGGAAGTAAATACTATAGATGACAGCAGCAGCTCTAGCGGTTAGCTTCGGGCCTCAAAATAGGGTATGTTATAACATGGTATCAGAGCATAGGTTTATGACAACTTAAAAGAAATTTTAAACGTAAAATGATTTTGAAAAAAAACATAATCTTATGTAATTAGAGAAAATATTGGGGTAATGGATAACACTATAGTAATGTACTTGTATTTGTTATATACCAGTATATGCTTTATCACCGTCTTCCCATCTCCCTTAGGTTATTCTTTGTGACGACCGCCCATGACCCCTGCACCGAATCTAGAGATAGTGCGCTGTAAAGTGTGCCAGGCGACCATGGACGATTGTCAGGGTAGATTAAAACAACAGAATCTATCGTATTACTCACAGCGCATGGACAAAATACAATAGAACATATATATAGTGAAGCTTTACAGAATAAAATGCCATTATATAAAACTTCATAATAGTTGAATACAAGCATCCGAATAGCCAATACATCAAGCCTCACTACATAACACTCAGAGAATACAAAACAGCGGAACATCCAGTACATATAATATGAAGATAATATGTAACCCTCCAGCTCGTCTTCGATATCAGCATCGTGAGAAGAGAACAGCACCTGTCACCTGCTACCTAGTCTGCCCGTCCCAAAAATGGACGAACAGCCCAAGGCAATAAGAATTAAAACATAAAGCCTTGAGTCAGACAACAGTCTTAGTGAGCAGTAAATTAACTAACAACATACCAAAAGAGCATAAAGGAAAAGGAATAGGAATACAACCCTCCCACTCCACCTCTTTCTACAGTGATAGCCCCCAGACACACACTAAGCAGAAGCAACATAGCAGAGCATACCATTTAAAGTAAAGTAATAATCATTCGAGTCAAGGGCGATGTTTTCCAAGTACCAAGGCCTAAATCAGATAAGCACCCAGAAAATACCGCTCTTGAGTCCGAATGACGATACAACCAAACATCCATGACTCTGGCTATCACTGTTATCAATGCTTCGATATCACCGTTAATTGAATGACCGGCACATTCTTTCAGCCGTCTGTCAAGGGCTAATGGAAACCCCGGTTCTAGACAGTACTCTGCACGTCGTCGTAGCCCGTGCCAAGGATTTTCGCAACTACCCAGGGTACTCGACCATCAATTCATTGTCGTTGGGATTTTCGCAACTGCCCAAACGTACCCTTGCTTTGAGTCTGCTAGAACCTTCAACAACGATGCTATCCAAGCCTCCTAGTCATCCTCCTCGACGACTATTTCCATACTAGCTCAAGCGCCTCTCAAGCATCCATTACTCTTAACTCGAATCATATCACCGAGTTACCAACGTGCTTGGAATGATCCCGTCTGGATTAGACCAAGTCTTCATCACATGATGCCTCGCTTCATTACATCCTCGCAAAGCCTCATCTCAACATCACATCATCAAATCTATGCATAAGAGCTTCATCATCCCGCTACATATGCCACGAGCAGCTTTCCCAATTCAAGAGCCTTTCCCTTAGCTTTTGAATCGTCTTCGGTCTAAATCAAATTATCAATCATCTAATTCATAGCAATCAACCAAGTCAAACATTAATCCAAACAATCAAGCATTCAAATATGATTTAAGTAGACAATTATAACAATAATGGCATTTTCGTAATTAAAGAGTTGAAAGTCTAACAAGCATGAAAACATGAACAATATCTCTACAAACTTGATGAATGAACTTGCATAGGTTAACATATGATAAAATGGATGTAACATCATCATGAACAATGGATCTATATGGATCTACACTTAGGATGAAGAAAATGCATGGAAATCCCTATTTTAACACCAAATCGAGCCAACAATCCGATATACTCCTTTGGATCCGTGTGAGAGATAATCACCACTCACCAAATCACCTAAACAACTCCAAATCTACACGCTTCAGATCTGGACAGCGAAGGATCGAGCTTGATCTATCACGAATCCGCTTCAAACGAAGAAATCTCTCTTGAAAAGATGAAGATCTTCAATTTAAGCTCTTGAATCTTCAATCTTGATCTTCGATATGGATAGAAGGAATCACTAGATTAGAGTAGAGAAAAGAAGTGAAGAAGTGTAGAAGTCGAGCTCTCAAAATGGCAGCACTTCGTCGCTTCGAAATCCGGATTCCAAAAATGAAGCCAACGCCCCTCTATTTATAGCTGAAAACCGCCCCTAGGTCGCTCATCTCCATAGGTCGTCCACGACCTAACTGCTACGACCTACGACCTAGCACCCCAGACTCAACGACCTAACCAGATGCGCATCCAAGCACCCAGCGACCTAACAGCCTAACGACTTAAGAGAATGCGACTTAGCACAACTGCGCACCCAAGCGACCTAACAGCTACGACTTAACATGCGCGCGACCTAACAGACCAACGACCTAAAGCAATGCGCGACTCAACTATACGCGACCTAATACTAAGCCAAAACCCAACGACCTAACAACTCACGCGACCTACCAGCCTACGCGACCTAACGACTTATCATCAAGCGCTACAACGACCTAACGAAGACAGAGCCCACGACCTAACCCTTAGGTCATCAACGACCTACCACACTATCAACTAGGTCGCGAACTACTGGTTTATTAACTCGCTAACCCTTAGGTCGCTAACCTATAGGTCGCTCACAACACTAGGTCGCTCACAACACTAGGTCGCTCACGACTTAACTACGACAACACCTTAGGTCGCAAATCCACCCCACTTCCTTAAGTCCTTAAGTCGCTCAACCCTATAGGTCGCTGACTCCTATAGGTCGCTAACTTCTATAGGTCGTCCCAACCGACCTAACAACTTAATCACTAAGTCGCTAACCCGGAATCACTAGGTCGCTAACTCTCCCAGCCGACCTAACACTTAACCAAAACTTAGTTCGCATAATTCTATAGGTCGCTCTAACTAACCCACGACCTAAACCACCATACGACTTAAGACAATACGACCTATTTCTTAACTCGTCCAAACCGACTTAGGACTTAGAAAAATTATGAACGACTTATCAACAATGCAACCAATTGTTAATTATTTTACGATGTTTCGATCCGTAAAATATGGGTCATTACATTCTTCCACATCTTACAAAGGTTCGAATGCAGATTTAGGAAGTAAGATGTGGATGCTAGGAATGGAAGAGTTAACCTTGGTGGAGGAAGCACCACAACTAATGGAAATGTCGGACCGAATAGTCGAAGGAATCCAGGTCGGGCACAAGCTACTAATGTGGGCGCTGGAGCACTGCAAGTTGATATGGAAGCTATGTATCAGTTCTTCATCAACATGATGCAAGCTGGAGCTGCTATGAGATTAGTTGAGGAAATGTTGGAGAAGGAAATCAGGAAGCTTCGTTGGTTAATAACTATACAGTATTGAGCAGAGATTATGCTAGGCTTGGATAGTTGCAAGGAGTATCACTGTATTGGTGGAACATTGTTACTATGGGAGTAGCTGAAGAGATCATGACCTGGGCGGAATTCAGAAGGAGGTTTGAGGAAAGATTCATGTCGGAGATTGCCAAGTCAACTCTGCTCAGGAAGTTTGCTGAGTTGGTGCAGGGATACATGACAGTGCTTGAGTATGCTACCAGATTTGAGGAATTATCAAGGTACGGATATGCTACGGTTGATACAGTTATCAAAAGGAATGAGAAGTTCATTCGTGGATTGATGTTTCTTTCCCTTTTCTTCTCTTCTATCTCTCTTCTTTACTTCTTTTTTTTCCTTAGACAACCATTCTACATCAGAGGTGTACGGTAGTTGTTACATTTGGTATCAGAGCTTAGTTTACATGAATAACCTGAGTTGATATCACGATCCAGTAGAGACAAGGTAGGAGTTATCGTCTTAGACTAGATCTAGCATGTGTGTGTATACGAGAGAGTTTGTATTTATTATATATATAGGCATTCAAAACTATATAGTAGTATATATAGTATATAAGTTGTATTATAGACACAAGCACTATTGATGCAGTTTTATTTATGAGAGACTGATCATCCTTATTATATAATAGGAATGATTTGGCATATGTGAAATATTGCTACTGACTCCATCTTCAGAGTTGAGGAGTGGGCAGGATTGGGGGTTGCTAATCCTGATTGATAGAATACGTTCGTAGAGATTGTGCGAATCATTTTCTAGAATGCCCAGGTTGCTCTAAATGATTATGGTGCTCAAGTGCAAATGAATAAAGTCGACTTTGCAAGCTATATAAAGACTACGTGAATCTAGGAGGCGAACCATTCCTTAGAATGGAGTCGGCTATTAAAAAGCAAGATTGGATGGCTAGTTGCAAGAGAAACTTCGATGACATAGAGTCAGATGACGTAATAAGGTAGAAGATGACCTCTAGATAACTCCAGGGATGAACAATGAACTAGTGGAGTGCCTCTATAGCTTCGATTTCCAAGAATCGATTTACTTAGGATTAGTTCATAGTTCGCTTTGAAGAAAATATATTATTGGGTTGAGTGATCATCTTGGGAAGCGAATGATTGGTCATGTTATGAGAGCTTCGAGAACTTGATCAAAAAGGCTTTATGATGTGAGAGCCTGTACCCAGTGTAGAAAGATTCTCTCGAATCAGCCGAATAGGAACAAACCATGGAAGCATATGTGTTGATTGTCGTTCTGATTTCGTCGAGTACTCCATCGACCAAAGAGAAGGGAAATGGCATTACCATTTGAGGTATGCATTCCACTTATGGTATTTCCATATGTGTTTAATTTGACATTGAGGTTTCATATTTCGTCATATCTATTGCTTTGATAAATAGATTAGGATTGAGACCATGAATAGTTAACCGATCTTTATTTGTGACGAAACTAGTTGGGGGCTCAGCCAGCTTATACATGTTTTGTCAAGACTTTGTCTTATTGAGTCATGGATGTTTGTTTTTTGTTTGCTATTGATTTTTTTGGGGTTTAATTGGGTTCGGTATTATAGTTTGGGAATGGACTGGCTGAAGGGGATGGAATAGTGGTGGATTATTAGAGGCCGTTGGCGATGATTGGGGCTATGGAGGAGTGAATGGTAATGGTTAGCTACTTGCAAAGGATGGGATTATGGTTAGCTTTCTATATTCGCTCGATATCCCATACGACTAGTTATTATCTGTGCTTGTAGCTAAAGAGTGTCCAGACACATTCGATGAGGTGACTGGATTACCATTCCATAAGGATTGAGTTTCATGTCGATCTGGTTAGAGGTATTAGACTCGTAGTTATGCCTTTAAGGCATATTATGCCCAAAGAGCAGAGAAAGTTAAGGGTGCGCGTGGATGACCTGTTTAGGAGCATATTTGGGTTGGATGCACCTATAGTGTTCGCCACTAAGGCAAATGGGTCTTTGAGGATGTTTGTTGGTTTTCATGAGCTGAATGTGATGACGAAAAAGTATCTACTCCTGCTTATTGATGGCTTGTTCGATCAGCTCTATAGTGCGAAGGTGTTCTCTCGGTTGGGCTTCGTGATGGATTTCATCAACTGAGAGTATTTAGAGAAGTGTGTCGATATAGCATTTTGTATTCTATTCTGATTTTTGATTGGTTGGATATGCCGTTCAGGCTAACCGACATGTCGACATGCCTTGTTGATCTCATGGACCGTGTTTTGAGGGATCACTTGGGTAAGCCTATGCTTGTGCTCTTTGATGATACTTTTGTTTACTCATGGACAAAAGAAGAGTACAAGGAATGAGTAACAATTGTATTATAGGTGTTGAGAAGACACTAATTAATGATGAGATTTTTGAAGTATCACTTCTGGAGGAGGTAAGTAAGATGCTTGGGCCATGTTGTTTTAGAGTAGGACATCACTGTAGATCTTGCAGAGCTTACGGCAGTCCAGGATTTTAATAGACCCAAGGTAGAAGCAATGTAAAACTATTTAATGAGAGAGGATCGAACTTTTATTTGAGACGCAGGGTGCAGACACACGCTAGTGAATCTGACAGAGGGGTTAATGAGTGCACTGATGTTACTCATTCCGAGCGGGAATGAGGAATCGATAGTACATACATGCCTATGGTACTTAACTAGGTGTAGTATTGATAGGTAAAGGTAAGGTTGTAGCACGTTAGTTGACAACAAAATCCGTACGAGACGAAGTTTCTGACTCTTGATTCAAAGTTGGTGGCGATAGAGTTCGTTTTGGAGATTTGAAGGCACTATCTATTAGGAGAAAGGTTCGAGTTGTTCATTGATTCCACATCATTGAAGTATCTCTTCTCCGAGAAGGATCTCAACCTTCGCCAGTGGAAATGGTTAGACTTCTTAGCCTCCTATGACTTTGACATTTCGTATACGTCCGTAAGGGAAATGTAGTTGTAGATGCTTTGAGTGGAAGACATACAAGTTTAGGAGCAATGTTCCTAGAGTGGGCATTTCTCGAGTCTATCACTGGTTATGGCTTCAGAACTCCGTGCAAGTTAGTGCCAAAATGATGGCTAATCTGACGATCAGACCTACTTTGACTTAGCGGATCGGTACTGGTCAGAGCCGTGTGGCTAAGCTAGCGGAGATTATCGCTAAGTTTGAGGAACGACTAGTGTCTACAGAGGTGATGCAGTGCGGACCCGACTGACACGGTTGGTTCCGTAGAGATGAGAGATTGCTTGTACTCGAGTAGTAGGAACATATATCTATAGGGTGCATTGATGAATTGCCAAGGACTTGGGATAATATGATAGCATTTGATTCACAGTCGATTGACTGACGAAAAATGCTAGATTTGTATTCCTTAAGTCCAGTAGAAAGGCATCCAAATTTGTCGAGTTATGTGTGGAATGGATAGTGTGATTCCATTGTGTGCCAAGAGCATTGTAAGTGGCCAAAACCCATTGATCAATAGTGGGTTTTGGAGAACTTATAAGAGGCATTGGGAAATGTATGCAGACGAGTTTCGTTGCGATTGGACGTGTCGTGTGATCGTACGAGCTTGAAACGTACTATGATTTATTTGAGAATTCAAATAAATAAATAATATGATATTAATATAATAATCATATAAACCTACCTAATCTATATCCCTCTCTCTCACTTATTTCCATTTTATATTTTCATCAAAATCATGGCCACTCTCTCCTTATCGACTTCAAAATAAAATTCGTGGGGTCCACTCAATGATAAATTGTGAAACCACATTCGTTGAGATCAAAGCGAGGAGAACTTTAAATCCATGTGCTTGATCTAGTGTGCGATTGCAATTGGAGACATTGACATTATTATTTTGCGACTGGGGTTTTGATTAGGTGGAGTAATAGGCGGATTTAGGCATACCAGAGAGCGGCGTTGCAATCCTCATGCGAAAAGGAGTAGATGGCGGCGATTTGGGAAGGTACGACATCCTATGGTAAAACATGACATTTCCTGTAGCCGCATGACATCATTAGGTCCTGAATTGCATCACTAGGCCGAGCTATTTCTTTTTGGGTGCATTGTAGAGAGATTGTGTAGTATGATGTGTTGGCAAAGACAGTTCGTGATTTCGTCAAGAAATAGAGGAGAATGGAGGAAAGAGGTGTGTGTTTAGGTTGGATATGCATGGCGTGTACAGAGGAGGTGGTTTGGAGAAGATGGATTAACTAAATTACGGTAATTAGCATTTTAATTAGTTAATTGATTATTTAATTAATCCAAAATCGTATTTAATCCATATCTTTTGCATACGAGGTTCGTTTTGGATGCGGTTTCTTGCATTGCGCTCGTGCTGGAGAGCTCTACGCCTTGGCATTAGTTTGGATAGATTTTGTTGAGGTAAGTGATATTGTCTCTCACCATATTATGATTGTTAGTATAGTATAAAAAACGATGTTTTGAAATGGTTTCGAACTTTAAAATGTGATTCTAATATACCTAAACACCTACTTGATTTTTATAAAAGAAAATAGAAGTATTTTAAAATGGTTTTACATTGAATACCAAATTTTTTCCATTGACGTGCTATTTTAGGGAATTATTAGATTTTGGCTATGTTTGATATGAATTTCCTCATTGGTTGATATAGATGCATTATACATGTTGTGTGTATACTTTTTTGGATGTATGTATGCTTATTGGTTGCATGTATGCTTGTTTGCTTGTTTTTGGTTGAAATCATCGATTTATCGATGATTGAGCGTTAGGGAATAGTCCAACATTGGGGTTTCATACACCTTGATCAAAAACCCAATGAACATGATAATTTGTAGAAAAATAGTAGGATATGTGCCGACTGATCTGCAGATGGTGGACGATGGATTTGGATGGGCTTCGAACTTCAGGATGGACACTAGATGTTTCCATTTGGTTTGTACTTATCCACTTTTGGCTAAGTACATAACCAAAGTGGTCGGTATTGACCACAGTAGAGTGGTCAGTGCCCATCACTTGATGATTGGTGATTTGACCAATCTTTGACATGGACGATGAGGAGGATTCAAGGAGTCCGATATGATGGTTGGTTCGTGTGACCGACTCTGGGTCTTGATGTTATTGCTTTACGACGAGCTATTTCAATGGTGAAACGATGATGTGATGCTTCAACATTACAGTTTTGGTACTTTGGATGGTTACTCGACAGTGCATGGAGTTACTTTCCATGGTTGATAGTTTCAGGAATATGTAGGTCATGCTGGAGGTATTGGCTCGTTCGCTTTAGGTTTGATGGTGATGCAACAACATGATAAAAGCTTTGTATCTTTGGTTTCTGACTCGTGTAGGGAGTAGGTACTAAACATATCGACTCGATATTGGAAGGAGCCATGGAGTGGAGGAACAAGGAAGGGATCCTCGAGAATAGTGGAAACAGGATTGAGCAAAGGAAGGGCTTGGATCCTAATTGAGAAAAAAGGAAGGCACAGACAGATGTGCATGTGCTAAGGGATCGTTTATACTCGAAGTGTTTTTTGTTGTACTTGAAGAAAGGGTATTAGTAGTAGGGATGACCATGGATCAGTTGAGGTGGATCTATATACCCTGGACTAGTGGCTTTGGGTCTAGTGTCTAGCTTTAGGCTACGAGACATGTATTTAGCTTAGGGCTACGTAATACTAGAGTACAACTGAAAACTAGGATTTCCATTAGTCCCTGGCGGTAAGGAGGCCATACGAGTTATCATATATCTAGAGTACATTGAGTGACAGTAAGTATTGTTTGATGGATGATATGTTTGTGATGGTTGTTTTATTAGCCAACTGTCACTTTAGGGATGTCACGTGATGTAAGTATTGTAGGTAGGGATACCTAGGCACCCTGACAGTTTACTTAGTATGGAGTACCCCTTTTGATGTTGTAGAGTAGCATATTATCGATGTTATGTGCTAACTCTTAGGTTGCAGAGACAGGTCTAATATGATTCACATACCCTCTATTCCATATACTATATCGACTTTTATAGTATTTTGAGATTTTTATCGCTCACACCAAACTGTTCTCTGACTCAAGGGTTTTATGCTTTGCTTCTTATTATCTCGGATACTTTTGGCTGAGTAGACTAGAGAGCAGGTGTGGACGACATATGGAGTTTTGCAAATGGACAAGAAGGAGGTGATGTTTACTCATACTTATATTTGAGTTTGTTATTGCATATTCCGATGTATGATATTGTGGAGCCTTGACAGTCTTTGACTTACTATTATCAGAGACGGTTTATTAGTTGAGTTTATTTATCAGTTGTATAAACTCTGTTACTGTTTTGTAACTATATGAGCATGTGTACTCTGATTTTGTTGTCCAAGTAGTTATTGCTGTCTCGCCTGTTTTATATCTGTGATGACTATTAGATTTTATTCGATGCACTATGAGATATATGATAGGTTATGTGATTGATTGATGTTTCTTTCTCTTTTCTTCTTTTCTATCTCTCTTATTTACTTCTTTTCTTCCCTTTGACAGCCGTCTTGCATCAGAGGTATAGGGCGGTCGTTACAGCACTAGTCAACAACTTTTTTAGCTTCTTGAATGCTTCCATTCATTTCTCATCCCATGCAAAAACTAGATAATTCTTGGTTAAGTAGTTAGTGGGACTGCTATCTTGGCAAAGTCCTTGATGAAATTTCTATATTAACCTACCAACCTACGAAAACTCCTTACTTTCAGGGCGTTCTTCGGAATGTTCTAGTCTTGAATAACTTCTACCTTTGCAAGTTACATGGATAATCCCTTCCCAGAAACAGTATGACTGAGAAATCTCACCTCCTTCTTCCAAATGTTACACTTTGAGAATTTGGCTTTTAGTTCGTGTCTTCTCAAAGTCCCTAGTACTCCCTTAAGTGATTTCCATGCTCTCTTTTACTTTTTAAGAATACTATACTATCATCCATAAATACTACAATGAACTTATTTAGTTCCCCCTAAAGACTCTACTCATCTAATTTACAAAGCATATGGAGGCATTCGTCAACCCGAAAGGACATTCGTCCATGGTGCAAAATGTGATCTTCTGCTTTGCTATCCTCGGTTATCCTTAATTGATAGAATCTCATGGCTAAGTCTAATTGGAAAAATATTTTGGCTCCAACAAGCTGGTCAAACAAATCATCTATTCTAGTTAATGGACGCCTATTCTTCTTGGTCAACTTATTGAAATCTCTATAGTCAACGCATGGCCTTAAATAACCATCTGCCTTAGTGACAAAGACAATAAGTGCTCCCTATTCAAAAGTACTTTGGCAAATAAATCCCTTCTATAATAGCCTTGAAATCTGCTTGTCCAACTCTCGCCTTTCTTTAGGGGCCATGTGCCTTAATGGCAGAGTGACAGTTCTAGCATCCTTCTCAAAATCAGTCCTAAACTCAATCTCCCTTTGGGGCGATAGACGAGAGACTTATTCAAAAATGTTAGGAAATTCTTGAACTATGGGTACAAAAGAGAGCTTATCTTGTGATAGGCTTAACAAATATAAATAGCTTAACTCGACTGAGTTTTTGGGTTTACAACGAACATCTATTTCTCATCCCCTACAACTCTATAACCATAAAATCCTCCTGTCACAATCTAAGACAGTCCCATAGTATGACAACCACTCCATCCTTAAAATAATTCCATACCCCTCAAAACCAAGAACATACACATTACATGTAAAATTGACGTTACATACATCCACAACTATGTATTTACAAATTAAAAGAAGGTGTGTTGGCCTCCCAATAATATTCGACATGGCTATTGGGTCGGTGACAATTTGGGTTTTTAAACTCGAGGAGTTAACTATATTTCTAGCTATAAATGAATGTGATGCTCTAAAGTCAAATATGGTACAAAAAAATTTCTGGAAATAACAATTGCACCTTCTATTGAAGCTTTTCCTCAATCTCTCGAAGGAGGTCTACTTGAGATAGGTACATCCTCAATGGCATATGCTTGCCCACTCTGACCCTCCTCAGCTAGCTTTGGACACTGATTCTTATAATGTCCCTTCTCATGGCAGTGTTAGCATCTCCCTTTGAGTTCGTCACTTATCAAGCTCACTTTGCATTCTTTAGCTGCATGTCCTCTCTTCTGACTGCTACAGTATGTTATACTTATCTTCTTAACCTTCCCTTTGGCCTTCTTGTCTGCCTAAAATCCTCCTTTCTTAGCTCCACCTTGATTTTTTGTTGGTTTCACTCTTTCCTTCTCTTTAGTGCCAACGATCTGCGGCAGGGCCATTTCAACTATCATCTCATAGCTAGCGCCCATGGATACTTGGGTCAGAAGTAACTCCTAAAATAGAGAATTCTGGCCTTTAGCAAACTTTATATTATGGGGGTATCAATCAAACTCAACTCGAACTTAGCCAATTCCATGAACTTACTGATATACTCCTTTAACATGGAGTCTCCCTGCCTAAGTTGTATAAACTTCTCTAACTGCAAACGTACTTCAGCTCTGGACATGAATCATGATTCAAAGCAAGTTATAAATTCAGCCCAAGTAATTCCTTCTTCAGCATTCTCCTTAGCCACTATAGTCCACCAATCTAAGGCTTCTCCTTTTAGATGCCATGCAGCCATCCTTTTCTTGATCTGGTCTTCCCATCCAAGATTCCTAAATATACACTCACAGTCATTAATCCTAGCCTTTGTCTCCATGAAACCTTCAGCTCTTATATACACCCTTCTTCCCATAATCTGGAAACCTTTACACAATTTGGGGAAATCTAGTGGGTGAGGTGCTGCTTTAGTAGGCGGGACAACGGGTGCCGCTGGTGTAGCTTATTGAGGAACGTGAACTTGTCCTAAATGCCTTAGGTATTGCTTGAACCATTCTGGCATCCCTTAGATAGTGGGTATCTCTTGGGTAGAGGGGTTCCCAGCCCTAGAGGAATGAATTTCATCCATAATCAACTATCTATATGTTTAAACTTTTAGTTACAACTTCCTAAGATAGCATTATTTGCTAAAAATAAAGAATTTCCTAGTGTGTTTGAGTATGTTCGAATAAGTATGTGTGTATAGTAGGGCCTTGAAAAATATTTTCAAAGATAAAAAATACACTCTTACATATACCTATAACTATTGACCGGGTAACCTAAGCTCTGATACCAATGTAACAACCTGCCTTGAAACGGATCTAATTTCCGACCAAATAAAAGCCCATCCAACCTTAAACCCATTCCAAGCTAGCTGTCGGTTGGTAATATTGATACAAAGAACAATAGACAGAGCTATCTATCTATGCTACTAGAATCTCATAGCGGAAATGATAAAATATAATATCAAAAATAGGTATGCATCTTATAAAAATTCAAATCTCAGAAACACAATAATCATCCAAAATATCTGAAATAAAATTTCACAAAAACAACAACATCATGTTTGAAAATGGTACATCAAAATATAACAAAACATAAATAGATAAGTAACTGCCACAAGACTCGGTCTCCGCCTTCATCTTCCAAATCAGCATCATCTCTCCTAACCTATGTATTGTAATGAGGAGTGAGTCAGAACAACAATGTCTGGTAAATGAAAATCTCAAGTCTTACCATAATACTACTTAGGCTATTTTATTTAGATAAGTAATATGTTTTATGCATCCTATACTATATCCCACATAAGATACCTTTAACTATAAGCCCGAAAGCTATTTCAGTCCAACTCTACAACTTACACTCTTCCATTCTCACTCTATAACTTACCTTCAGTGGTAAGCCCAAAGCCCTTCCCCGGTCCCACATAAGTACCATCAGTCATATCCCAACAATGTGAGAGAGAGTCCCGAAGTCACTTAATACCTTTTTAATGGGAATTAGGCAGACTCTGAACATTTAATACCTATATCCTAGGCAGGTCCCCATCATTTAATACCCAACCCAAGGTGGACCCATCTCTGGTACTCCCTAATAGACATGTCATGGAACCTCATCCGGTCACCTACTACGTCTTTATGGGAAGAGGCGGACACTACTATAGCCACTTAATACCTCAACCTCAAAGAGGACCCCCTCCTGAGACTTCCACTACCACACCTAAACGATAATCTCGACCATTTACAACTTCTTAAGTGGGATGGAGATCGATCCTACAACAACCACTTAATACTCTCAACCTAGAAGTAGGTCCTATGCATAATGACCCGTAACCCAAACTGTGACTTCTCGCATTAGTCTGACTATTCGTAGGCACTGGTAGCCAGGTTAATTGGGCAGACTTACCCTGCGGAAATGGGACTAATCTCATGTCTACCATAGGTACTCATTATAGGTGATGTCTCACATTGGTCCCAAAGTCACACTTCTGATAGGCAGATTAGCTAGGAAGACTTCTATGTGCTTCTGACTGACCTCGCATCCCAGTAACTTAGTCATAATTCCACTCTCCTAACATACTACCATACAAAACTCGCCGTATTTTGTATTAAGGCCATATAAGGAAAACTCCTTATTACGCTTTAATTATGAACTAATTTCCATAATTATCCTTCCTTCCTATGGGTTTAATACTATTTGTTAACCTATTTATTCTATACAATTAATAATATGTTATTAATTATACGCTAATATTACATGTATATTTACGCAAAAATTAGAGTAACTAATGTATATTCCAAAGCATGCGTAGAATATTCACATCCTACACCAATCATAAAAATTTTAAAACTTCCAAATTTATAAAAGTCTAAATCCATATAACAATTAAATTAGCTAATATCCTTAGCCCAACAACAAACTTGTACTAATAAAATAGAACCAAAAACCAAACTTATTTAAATTAATATAGTAGAATTAGCATTTCTATTTCAAGGAATAAAACTTATAATTTAAACCCTTTGTACTCTATACAACTTTTACATACAAGAACTTGAAGTGAAAAAGGGTTTCATATTTAAATTATGGAAATAGGCAGTGCAAACTACGAATAAGACAATTCGTACCTTACACACCATTTCCTAACTTATTTTCTTTTTAGAACCCTTTAATACATTAATTAAGAAGAGTTGGAAGTTAAATAGAATATAAAATATTCAAATTGTAATAACAAAACAAATTCTGCTATTTCAATATAAATAAATTGAGATTCCAATAAACATAAGAATTGACATTTCGTTTTGGGGGAATTTTGGGGTTTTAGTTTTAGGGTTTTCATAAACAAAGTTCCCCAACGCATGAAACTAATCCAAACTTCTACTATACAAATACTAAAATGTGAAAAACTAAGATTTCCACTCACATAGAATTTTCCTTCCTCCTTTTGGATTTGATTACAACTTCCCCCAGTTGCTCCTTCATGTCTTTTATCTTAGAAATATACAACAATTGGATTGTATATAAATTAGATTCAGAATAAGGGACCAGGGAAGAATAGAATTAGACATTGAATATTTAAATACCTGAAATCTCTTACCTAGTAACCCTAAGTGATTCTTAATTGTAAAGAAGAAGAAGATTGGTAGAGCTTCGCTAGCAATCTCAAATAATTTGCAAACAAAAACGAGGAAGCTAGACTTATTTATAGTGGTTAGAAGGCACTAGAACCATCAGATTTAAGTTGGTTTAAATTATTAAAATCAAGACCGTTCTTGACCGAAATTAACCCTAGCAACCACGCTCCTACTGGTGGACCGCTAGTCCTTGGATAGTCGACTATTAGCGGTTGACCGGCGACCAGTCCATATTTGTGACTGAGAATTATTTATTTCCGTTTTTATTTTACTTCCTTCCTATTTTAACTCTAGCTTTAACATTTTCTTTTAACGTTAATTTACCCTAACATTAAATTATTTATTACCATTTTAATTTCAAATGTTAACGTTATTTATTTATTTTAACATTTTTAAAATTTGAATTCGTTTGAGTTATTTTAAGCTCAAAAACTTTAATCGTCAATAGCTTTTCTGTTTGTGCTCCGATTTAAAAACTTTATATATGAAAGTTGATCAGAAAATCACCATGAACACAATGATGTAACTTTCTTGGCTAAATTTCAACATTTACAAAATTTCCATTTATAGCCTTATTGTTAATTGATTAATTTCTTATTAATGATTCTTACGGGGTATTACATTAATCTACCCTATACTTTGAAATATAACAATGTTTCAGGAAGAAGGAATCAAATCTAATTAGATATGGTATGTTCCATGATAGGTAAGACTGAGCTACCTCTTTCCTATTGGGGATATGCATTGGAAACCGTAGCGCATATGTTGAATTTGATACCTACTAAATCTGTTCCTAAAAGGCCATATGAGATATGGCATGGGAAGAAACCCCACCTAAAGTATTTAAAGATGTGGGTTGTCTAGCCTACGTTAAGAACGATAGTACCAATAAAGTAAAGGCGAGATCGACTACGAGTAAATCTATAGGATATCGTAAGAATTCCATGAGATATATTTTCTATAACACTGAGTAGCAAAAGGTTATTGTTTCTCAACATGCTTTCTTTTTAGAAAATGAATTTCTATCAAATGAAGTTAAAAGTAAAATGTAGACTTGGATGATATCTAAGAAGTTAATATTGAGGCTGGACTGGTAGATGAATCAAATCCACCATTATAAGACAACTCGCAATTTAGTAGAATGACTAATAAGGAATCTTGAGCACCAGAGGGCTACTATGGTTTTCTTGTGGATGGCGAGAAAGAGGACTGCATTTTAGAAGGTGACACCCCTCTCTCATTTCAACAAGATTTGCAGAGTAAAGACTCTACACTTTAGCTTGAAGCTACGAAATATAAGATGGATTCCATGATAATAAAGTATGGATTTTGGCCAACATGCCAAAGGGACTAAACCCATCAGTTGCAAATGGTTTTTTTAGAATAAGCTAAATGCAGATGGACAGGTAGAGACCTATAAAGCAAGGCTATCCATGAAATAGTTTCATCAAATTCAAGGTGTTGACTATGAAGAAATGTTTTAGCCTGTATCCATGCTTAAGTCCATTCAGATTAAGTTTGCCATCATCACGTTCTATGACTATGAAATATGGAAAATGGACGTGAAAACAATGTTTCTAAATAGTGATTTAGAAGAGACCATTTACATTTCATGGCCCGGGGATTTTTAGATCAATAGGAGCGAAGGAAAGGCATGAAAATTGTTAAGATCAATTTATGGTCTTAGGCAAGCTTCAAGGATATGGAATACATGCTCTGATATAGTAATCAAATAGTTTGTCTTTACCAAAGTACATAGTAAGCATGCATATACTGGAAAGAACAGGGTAGTGCTATATTACTCTTAGTCTTATATATTGAGGATTTGCTCTTGATTGGCAATGACATTGTGTTATTGCAATCGGTGAAAGCATAGTTTTCCAAGAACTTCTCCATGTAGAATCTGGGAGAAGCAACCTATATATTTGGTATAAGAGTCTATGGAGATAGATCCAATAGGTTATTGGGATTGTCCCTATCCCTGTACATAGATGTCATACTGAAAAGGTTCAGTATGGAGAAATCCAAGTGTAGAATTGTTCCAGCGCAATTTGAAATTATCCTTTCCAGGAAGGATGCTCTTATTACTGATGAGGAGAAGAAATGTATGAAAAGAATACCGCATACATCTACGATTAGATCCATCATGTACACTATGCTAAGTACTATACTAGATGTGGCTTATGCATTACGATGTGTAAGCCGATATCTAGTCTAATCCTGGAGAAAAACAGTGGCAGCATTGAAATGTATTCTTAAGTATTTAAGAAATACTAAAGACTTATTCCTTATATATGGAAATGGAGACCTCCTTATGAAAAGGTTTACAAATTCAAGCTTTTAGAGTGATATCGATGACAGTAAATCACTGTTTGGTTATGTATTTACATTGAACGGTGGAACGGTCTTTTGGAAAAGTTCCATGCAAGAGACAATAGTCGATTCAACAATGGATGTCGAATACGTTGCTCTCAATGAAGTGCCTAAAGAACTGGTCTAGATGCGCAAGTTTGTGGCTGAGCTAGGAGTGTTTCCAAATGTTGAGAAACCCATAACGTTGTTATGTGATAACAATGTAGCGATGTAGATCATTAAGGAGCCGATGTCTTACAGGATGTCAAGACTCATTCATCGAAAGTTTCACCTCATAGGGAGTTTGTCACTAATGAAGAGATGGTAACTAAAAGAGTAGACACTTCGGAAAATATACCAAATCTATTCACAAAGGGACTATCTCGACCAGTTCTACACAGACCGATCGAAGGGATGGGACTGAGATTCCATAATTGGTCCCAAGCGCAAGTGGGAGATTGATAGAGTTAGGGTTACATCATAGGGGAAATTCTATAATTTATTGTAAATTATCAACTCTATAATAAAATCTTACTCAAAATAAAAGGTTTTTTTCTTTCTACTATATATTTGCCATATTGTGGTATGTTAATTCATTAATTAATTTAAGTATATTGAATAGAAAATCCTTAAATAATGTGTTGTGTGATAGTAATTACAATGTGCTGTAATCATGAGAAATTAATCACATTAAAATAACATATTAATTTAAATATTCCTAATCAAGATGTACCGAGATAGAATATCGATACATTCACTGAGACTAGAGTACGTAACACTCTCCAAATGTTGAGCAATGCATTACTCATGGCTTCTAGTGGCACCAAGGAGTTATGTACTGATAGTTATTGGATAACCATGGAATGACTCACTCGAGAGTTTTTTGTTAGTTAATATATCTGGTCAAATGGAGAATCTTGAAGTGATGAAATTACGTAGTTCTCCCAACTTAGAATACTGTTAAACCTCATTATGGACACTCTACTTTGATTATAGTTGAATCATGGCATAGCAACCACCAAATGACTATAATTAGGTTTGAGTTAAAGCATTGAGAGTTAAACAATGCTCAATAGAGAATTCTTCCCTACAATTATATAAGGTTAGTATCATGGTTGATTATAGTCAACTCAAAGTCAAAGTCTTCGACTTGAGCGGTATGGTAAATAATAATTGTTATTATTGAACCTAGGACTTTGTGTTTGGAATAACCAAGTTTAATGTGGACAACACTGGAACTTTGACTAAAGCCAAATTCCATAAGTCCTAAAGTGATATAGTTTTGATGAAAAGAATCGATGTAAATAATCGTTACTATCGGGTACCACTTAAAATATTAGAATTGGCTTTTATCGAAAAGACGTGCAAGTGATAAATTTAGCCAAATTATCACACCACTAGCTATGACATGTGAATGTTAATATTCGAGTTGCACGATATAATCACTAACTGAATTTACACATTTCAGTTGCACAATCATAATGATGAATACTCCAAAATACCCTATGATTTAATTAATTTATAATTGTTTTGAATTAATTAAATAATTAATATCTATGAAATATTAATTATTAAATATTATTTGATTTTTTGGTGTCATTAGTATTTAATAAAGTGCGTATATAAAAGCTGTATATATATACATATTTGTAAACGATATTGACAAATGTTTAAATCTGATTTAAATTAATTAATTACTAAATGCGTATAGGAATTATTGAAGAATATATAGCCTCAATCATGGCCATCTTAATAGTTAAGGATAGGAAGAAATTAAATATTCAAAATATTTTTGAAACGGTATTAAAAGAATAAGTAAAGGAAGGGGGAAGTCCACCATCTTTTCCTCTTCTTAAATGCCTACTTAAACACGGTTAATTATCATTTATTTCCCTCCTCTCTTCATTTTTAGCATAAAAACAAGGCATAAAAGCCAGTAAAATTCCAAAAGGAAATCAAAACAAAATCAAATTAATACAAGTCGGTGTTCGTCTCTAGATCATACCTAAATTCGAAGGTTGATCCGGTTAAATCTAGTAGTTGTTTTCCATTCAAGGTGCAAATCGTAGGCTACCACTACAGATATCTTTTACTTTCATTGTCATTTATTTATACATTATTTGATTATTTGATTATATCTTATATATGTTATAACAAAGTTATATATGCCTGTGTTGTCTTATTCAGTTTGCATATCCAAATTATTTAAACTAAAAATAAAATACAGGAAACATAAAAAAAATCCAATGGAATTTGTTTTTAATGGTATTCATTTAAAGCAGTGGTTATAAAGGTTGAAGGTTAAATTTCAACAAGTTATATAAAGTTTAAACAATGTCTTTGGATAAATGTTCTAATTCAGAGTTTAAAATAGATATATGAAAACATCACTATAATACAAATTGAATTCGTTTTAAAGGCATTCGTTTAAAACAATGGTTATAAGGTTAAAGGCTAAAGGTTAAATCTTAACAAGTTATGTAAAGTTTAAACAATTTCCTTAAATAAGTGCTCTGATTCAAATATTAAAATAGATCCATGAAAACACCATTATAATACCAGCTGAATTTGTTTCAATGGTACTCCTTTAAAACAATGGTTACAAAGGTTAAAGGTTAAAAGTTAAAAGTTAAAAGTTAACAAGTTATGTAAAGTTTAAATAATTTCTTTAAACTAGTGTTCTAAGTCAAATTCTAAAATATTTTTTTTTAAATCATAGATCTAATTTTGAATTCTTCCTAAGTCAAAGCTAGATTTCAAAATATTATTTTCAAAATATATTGAATTAGTCAAAACTAATTTTAATATTTATATGTATATATATTATTTACATGATTTCAAAATAAAACTATGAAAAACAAAGGCATATATGAAGGGCGAATGTGTCTGTTGCGACGTAAATCCCAATACCTATAAACATACACATTGACTATATACATTATTTATATGTTACACCTACACTATACACATAAGCTTATTGTATATATTTAATTTAAATTAAAACTCCTATTTAAACAAATTAAATAAAAGAATCTTTTTAAAACAAATTTTTAGATTGGATCTAAAATTAATTAGACTTCATAGGCCCAACAAAGATCCAAAATTGAAATTTACCAATTTAACCCGCTAACGACTAAGACCGGTTCCTTCAAAAACTACCTAAATAAAGCAGGAACTTCTACATCGTTCGATGCCTTGGAGCTAGCCCTAGCTTGTGCTCATCCTTTTCCCCTTCTCGTACTCATGCTACTAATCTATAAACGGAACCAATTAACAACTTTAAGAGAAACAATAAGTAATAAAATGTTGTGAAATGTGAGTGCATATACTATACATTATCAAAAATACAATTATATTCTCTCGCCTTTCCCTTATTCAAGTGCCTCAACTCATACGTGTACTGTGTTCCTTCAAGTATCCATAAAATCTTTTACTTAAATGAACTCTTCTACGTGTCATTTCCTATTTTACACTTGAGTCTGACTTTTCTTTTAACTTATCCCTAGAATTGAACCTATGCTCTGATAGCACATGTGAAGACCGGTCACTCCCGACATCTTGTATTGGTGCTTTCTTAACAATCCAATTCGCAAGTATTGGAACATGACGTTCCTTCAAGTGATAAAAACAAAAATTATCCATCATGCCTCATCATCTGCAAACTCACAGTGGAAGGAAAAACTTATAATTGAAATTAGTGCAGTAAAACATGACAGATAATGTATATGATATACATCTAAGTACTCGAGGTATGTGAAATGACCCACTTAATTTTTTTTCAGTGGCCATTTAATCAAGAAAATGTTGTATTCAAATTTTCTTCTATCCAGGATCTTTATGCCAATAAGAATATTGGTTTGCTTAAATCATTTAAACTTATATATATGAGGATATATAAGCTACTTCCTACTTGAATCAGAGTACAAAAGTTTGGAAGAACAATTCTGTTTGGGAATCATTTTACAGAAATAATCCCTACATAGCAATTAGGTTTCAAAAAACCAGGTCTTCTAAATATACATGGATTATTGCATGACTATTGATTTCAGGTCTAAAGACTTGGCATTATACATGAATTCCCATAATTTTATTACTGTATGAACAGTGCTTTTGCTTGTGCATGTGTGTGTGCATGTTCCTGTGCATGTGTGTGTCAGTGGGAAAATTTAGGTGCCTTATTTTTTTTCTTGTTAACAAAATGTCTGAGTCTACCCTATACTTGGGTTATAAACAGAGCTGAAAACTTAACTAAAAATTCTTTAGTGTTGGCTTAACCCAGGCTCATGGAAATGGTCATGTTAGCCACATTCAACTTGCATTTTTCTTAAGAAAAGTACATATCATTTTGTTTTCTTTTCTAAGCTACTCAAACCCTCACTCTGCCAGATTTTTTTTATTTCAACTTAAACATGAATTTCTCACACCAAATATCTAGTTGTTCATTTAGTTTCTGAATTTGCACAATCTCAGGTTTTCTATCATCATGAATTAATTAACCAGAAAGCTCAAAAACTTCATCACTTAGTAAAACATTTTCAAATAAAATCCATAAGTTTCAGCTGAAACACCCACTTAAGTTCAATACTTACAAAACAGTGAATAACCATACATTAATTTCCTAAGCAAATTTAAAACAAAATAGCTTAACATAGTTCAACATATCTAATTTAACTTCTGCAAAGTCTTTAAACATAGCATCCAATTTCCTTAAGCAGTTAACTCATCCAAAGCTTGATCAATGAAATTCCTATTTGCCTACATAATCACCATGAACTGCCTCGTATAATTATGAGACACCCAATGGTGCATAAACACAAAAGGGTCAGACTAATGTCTGGTATGAGTAATCTACCTGAAAACATGATTTTATATGACTCTTATTTATACTCAAATACTTTGAATGAATTAAGGAACTCAATATCATCTTTGTGCATGTTTACTGTATGGCATGTGCATTCATGTCAGTGCAAAACAAGATATGTATGATCCAAGTGGTTTAGTTCAGAGAAAACAATCATAAGTTTCACCAATAAAATATCATAAACCAATCAATGCAATCATCAGTTCAGTCATCAAACCTCCTTTACAAATTTACTGGCCATCAGGGACTTTACCCAAGCCTCACCTGAACCTATTTCTATTGTTCACTATCAAATGTCATATGGTCTTTAGCTACTTTCTCTTTTTAAACACACACTGCCTGGGACATCTCTCTGTTAACCCAGCACACTCAGGCCCCTAGGTATAAACATACCATGTGTGAGCTTGCAATGTTCACCTTGCTAAGCTATATTTTGTAGCCCTAAGATCCAAAATCCTTAGTTAAATTACTAAGTGTTAATTTTTCGTTTTCATAATTGTGCTAATCCCTTCTGCATCTCACTTTTCAATCAGAGAAAAATAAACAATTCAACCAACAAGTATTCATCCAGAGATGGGTAAGTCATATTCTCAGAAGCAAACATTTAATCATGAAAACAGATGTGATTTCTTAGTATATCATTTTTCCTATGGGTTTCAATGGATCCAGTTGTACACATATGGTCCTAAGTAATTTACTAGTTATCTTTTCTTAACTCTGGTTCAATCAGATTCATATTAATCTTGAAGGCATGGCTAAACCATAAGTATATTTTGATTTGGGTAGTTCATAAAACATAGAAGCTCAGCACATGTACAACATTGCACTCCTATATTTTCTTTTGTTTCAATTGACATGAGACATAAGCAACAACACAATGTTGCAGCCCCATATTTCTTTCTATTTTCAGACCATATATCTACCACATGAATCCTGGGATTTTATAAATAACTTTATGAAGAAAACCCATAAAAGAAATCACTCTATCTCAAAATTAATTCATAGCACAGATAAACATTTTTAAACATGAGATCCATGACTCTCATCTTTTTGGGTAAATCATTGTGAGGGGTTTTACAGTTAAACTGATCATTAACAAACCAAAGTCATCAAATCATAAAATGAACATAACTTGCCAAAGAGAATGAATGATTAGTTCAAATAGGCTGCCTCAATATTCAGTACTTAATGCCAAAGTTTTCAGTGAGGTTACTCACATTAATTCCTCTTTCCTAAGCCTTCCTTTTCCTTTGATTCTCTGTCCTCTTCTAACTCTAATGGCCGATGCTCCTTATATTTTTTTCCTATTTTTCCTTTTTGGTTGTGAAGAGCATATGTGTATGATCCCACTACACTAAGCTTCCTTATATAAACCCTGACTGTTACTAGGGTTTTAGGGAATTTCCCAATGTCAGTTTTACCCCATAATGTGATCTGCCCTACACTTGATTCATATATACAAGAAAAGGGTATGTGGTCCTTGTTATATTTTTTTTAGAAAATAACTTCATTCTTTTAATCTTACCCCGGGTCATGTTATCTTCATGACTTTAATTTTCCTAAGCAAAAGAATTGCTGGAAATGGATAAAGTGCCTATTTAAAGGTTCATACCATTTCCATGCAAGCCTTGTTTTCTACCTGCAATGTTTGACTGTATGCATGTGTAACATATGTATACCTAAGTCTTTGTATTTTCCTTTCTTTCTTTAAATAATTTTAAGTTTATTTCTGTCTAGCTTTTATTTTCCTTGTGCCAGATTTATTTAAAGACAAAATCCTATCTTCTTGCCTATGTATTTCTAAATTAGTTATTTTAATATATATATTGTTTTCTGCCTATATACATATTTTTTTCTTTATGCTAAACTTTTTAAAGACCTGATCATATCTGCCTACATATATATTTGTAATTTATTTATCCCATCATATATATTAACTGTTGCCCATTTTATCACATAGAAAAATGTGTGCATGTTTGTGCATTATCTTGTGCACATGTACATGTTTTAGACCATATCTGCAAATCAGTTTCCTATTCCTATCTTTTAAATGCAACTTTAAAACAAATACAAACTAAATTAAATCATGGAATCTGCTCAAAAATCAGGGTTATCACATATACCATTCCTTTTAGGAATTGTGTCCCACAATTCTTTCATACTTAACTTAAGTACCATTACTCCAGAAAAATTAATTTTCTGACCTCAAACCATTCTCAAGCCAATCACTTGATTAATCATTATGCATAAAAAAATCATAATGCATATTCAATCAAAACATTCATCAATATAAATAAATTTACCTTTCATTTAATCAAACAGTTGTGGATAATCATTTCTGATTTTATCCTCCACTTCCCATGTGCAATCATTTGGGTCAAGACTCCATTGCACTTTCACTAATTTAATTTCTTTGTTTCTCAATTTCTTGGTTTCTCTAGAAACTATGCCCACTGGCTCTTTTTCATAGATCATCCTAGGATCAATCTGCACGCCTTAGGGGATTTTAGGATTGCCTCTTTATCATGAACCCATCTTCTTAGTTGAGACACATGAAAAACATCATGCATTGCTCTCATTTCTTCTGGCAATTCTAGCTTATAGGCTATAGTTCCTATCCTTTCTAAAATTTTATATGGCCCTATGTATCTAGGAATCAACTTTCCTTGTTTCCCAAACCTTAGAACCTTTTCCATGGGTGATATTTTGATAAATACATAATCTCCAACATCATATTGTACTGCCTTTCTTCTTTGATCTGCATATTTCTTTTGCCTATCTTGGGCAGAAGAAATTCTTTTTCTGATCAAAGCTATCTTCTCAGAAGTTTCCTTCACATTTTCTGGTCCTAAGACCACTTTTTCCCCAGATTCAAGCCAACTTGAGGGTGATAAACATGGTCTCCCATGGAGAGCTTCAAAGGGTGCCATGCCTATACTACTATGATGGCTATTGTTGTATGCAAATTCAGCTAAAAAGATATGATCCTCCCAACTTCCTCCCCAATCCAATGCACAAGCTCTTAACATGCCTTCAAGCAATTTGTTCACAATTTCTGTTTGGCCATCAGATTGAGGATGGTATGCTATGCTTAAGAATAAATCAGTTCCCATTGCCTTATGAAAGCTCTGCCAAAACTTTAAAGTGAAGATGGTATCTCTATCACTTACTATAGTCTTTGGTATACCATGCGGTCTAATTACTTCCTTAATAAACAACTGGGCTAGTGTACTTGCATTTCTTTCTGATTTTACTGGTATAAAGTGGGCTGACTTGGTTAACCTATCAACCACTACCCAAATACTATCATTTCCCTTCCTAGTTCTAGGCAAACCATCAATGAAATCCATTGATATGTCTTCCCATTTCCACTGTGGTATCTGCAAAGGTTGGAGCATCCCTGAGGGTTTTTGATACTCAGCCTTCACCCGTTGGCAAACCATACATTTAGATACATAGGTTGCCCTACACTCTTCATACCACTCCACCAATAATCTCTCTTGAGGTTGTGATACATTCTTGTGCTTCCTGGGTGTATAGTGTATTTGCATTTGTGGTAAGCATCCAAAATTTCTTGCTTCAACTCATCAATTGCTGGAACACATATTCTTTTTTCCTTCTTCAAATGGCCTTGATCATTCAACTGAAAACCTTCCACTGCCTCACCATTTAATATCTGAGTTTTCTTTTCAAATAAAAATGGATCTTGGTCTTGTAGCTCTACAACTTTATTCTTCAATTCTGATCCCAGAGTAATAAAACTTAATTTTCCCATTTCTACATTCTCACTGCATAGGCTCATATTTTCTATGTTATCACTTTCTATCTCTGAATCAATTAACAATGATAAAGTGTTAAACTCTTTTACCATCAATCTAGCCATGTTAGCATGTTTTCTACTTAAGGCGTCTGCTACTTTATTAGCCTTACCAGGTGTGTACAATATTTCAAAATCAAATGAGGCTAGGAGTTCAATCCACCTTTGCTGCCTCATATTTAATTCTTTTTGTGAAAACAAATATTTAAGTGATTTATGGTCTGTATAGACTTCAAATTTTGCTCCTAACTAGTGTCTCCATAACTTAAGAGCATACACTATAGCAGCCAATTCAAGGTCATGAGTAGCATACCTTACCTCACTTGGTTTCAACTGCCTAGAAGCATAAGCTATCAGTTGATGTTGTTGCATCAATACTGCCCCAAGCCCTTGTCCACTTGCATCATTATACACCACCAAGTTTTCATTTCCTTCAGGTACTTTAAGAATTGGAGCTTGTACCAGTGCTTCTTTTAATTTCCCAAAGGCTTTCTCACATTCCTCAGTCCAAGTGAACACTTGATTTTTCCTAGTCAATCTGGTTAATGGAATTGAGATTTTTGCAAAATCTTTTATAAATCTCCTATAGTAACCAGCCATTCGCATGAATGATCTAACCTCAGTGACATTAGTAGGCCTTTTCCAAGCTTGCACTGCAATGACTTTATTGGAATCCACAGATATTCCTTTTTCTGATATAATATGACCTAGAAAATTCACTTCAATTTGCCAAAAAGTGCATTTTGAAATTTTGGCTTTTAATTCTTCTTGCCTCAGTTTCTTGAATACCATATGCAAATGATTTTCATGCTCTCTAACTGACTTAGAATAAATTAGTATATCATCAATAAATATCAATACAAACTTATCCAAGTATTCTCTAAAAATCCTATTCATCAAATCAACAAAATAGAAAGGAGCATTTGTCAAGCCAAATGGCATTACTAAAAATTCATAAAGTCCATATCTTGTGTTAAAGGCTGTATACTTTATGCTTTCCTCTTCTACTTTCATCTGATGAAAGCCTGAAGCTAAATCAAGCCTAGAAAATATTTTTGCACCACTCAATTGATCAAAGAGATCATCAATTCTTCGTAGGGGATATTTATTTTTAACTGTGACTTTATTTAATTCCCTATAGTCAATACATAACCTAAGGGATCCATCTTGTTTCTTAACAAAGACTACTGGTGCTCCCCATGATGAGCTACTGGGTCTAATAAAACCTTTTTCTTCTAGTTCAACCAATTTCTTTTTCAGCTCCATCAACTCCTTAGGCCCCATTCTAGTTGGTCTTTTAACCACTAGGCTAGCTCCTGGAATTATTTTGATTGAGAACTCTACTGGTCTGTGGTTTGGAACTCCTCTCACTTCACCAAACACATCAACATATTGGTTTACTATAGGGATTTCTTCTAATGCAGGCATGGGTTTTCCATTAGGCAATGTAAAAAGGTTGGCCATACTTCTACTCTTGTTTGCCTCACAAAGAACAACTATTCTTTGTCCATCAGAAACTTTCAATGATATGGTGGATGTCTCCATATTTATGATAGCCTTATATATAATCAACCAATCAACTCCTAAAATAATCCCTATGCCCAGATATTGCAACACATATAGGTCTGACTCAAACATATGTCCTCTTATATTTAATCCTAGTTGCATACATATCATACCCAGAACACATGAACTACCTATAGGGCTTCTAATTAACAGTGGCTTATCAACAATCATACAATGCAATTTTAATTGTTGTGCAATATCATGGGAGACCAAAGAGTGTGTAGCCCCAGTATCATACACTACTGCAAAAGGTATTGAGTGAATAAGCAAAGTACCTTCAACTTGACCATGCTTTTCAACACTTGATCCCTCAGCTGCCTTGTCTTTCCCTTCCAAAGCCCCTAATTTTCCTTGCTTAAAATCTGGACAATTCCTCTTTATGTGACCTTCCCTTCCACAGTGGTGACATTTGAAGGATGCAGGCCTAACATTTGTGCATCTATTCTTCATATGCCCCTCTTGGCCACAGTTATAACAAGTGATCTTCTTTTTAATTTCAGTAGCCTGACTTCTTCTAGTTTCTTGGTGGAAGCTATGTCTGTTTTCTTCTTATCATAAGGGTGAAATTTACCCTTTCCCTTCATGTTTTGGTTATTCTTGAATGCCCTAAAATTCTCTCTAGCTTTATCATGTTGTTCAATGCTCAGAGTCAAATCCAAAACTTGATCAAAAGTCTTGTCCTTGTATGGTAGCATGGCTCTACTAAGGCTAGGGTTCAACCCTTGAATATATCTGCCATTCTTAGCCTCCTCAGTGGTGATGAGTACTGCACCATACTTTGCCAATGATTCAAACTTCTGAGTGTACTCAGTGACACTCATAGCTCCTTGCCTCAATTTGATGAATTCCTCCAGCAAAGACTCCTTAGCTGATGCAGGGACAAATCTACCTTCCAACATTGCTTTAAATTGATCCCATGTCACTTCTCATTCAGGTCTTCCAACTATGATAACCTCCCACCAATCCAAAGCTGCTCCTCTCAATTGCCTGGATGCAATTTGCCTCTTCCTTTGGTCTTCAACTTGCATGTCTGCAAAGATCCTTTCCAAAATTCTGAGCCAATTTTGAACTCCCATAACTCCTTTTGTGCCATCAAATGTTTTGCCTCCAAGATTGGTAAAAGTCTTGAGTAGTTTGGAAAGCTCCTCATGTGGATTTTCCTGCCTATTGCCTACTCCATCCCGTATGGCTCTCATGAATTCTTGCACATTCACCATGGGTGGTTCACTTGTTCCTACATTTTGATGTTTGGGTCCTACCATAGCTCTATGGATATAACACTTAGGTTAGTCTGCTTTTCCTAATACTCTATAGATTAATTCATTTTAATCTATCCCTATACAGTTATAATAGATATTAATAGTCTGAGTACTAACAAAACAAAGCATCCAAAGCAGTCAACACTTCCATACATCTAATGCAACCAAGTTCATACAAAATTTTGCTATGTTATTTAACAACATAACTCCGATACCAAATGAAATGACCCACTTAAATTTTTTTTTTCAGTGGCCATTTAATCAAGAAAATGTTGTATTCCAATTTTCTTCTATCCAGGATCTTTATGCCAATAAGAATATTGGTTTGCTTAAATCATTTGACCTTATATATATGAGGATATATAAGCTACTTCCAACTTGAATCAGAGTACAAAAGTTTGGAAGAACAATTCTGTTTGGGAATCATTTTACAGAAATAATCCCTACATAGCAATTAGGTTTCAAAAAACCAGGTCTTCTAAATATACATGGATTATTGCATGACTATTGATTTCAGGTCTAAAGACTTGGCATTATACATGAATTCCCATAATTTTATTACTGTATGAACAGTGCTTTTGCTTGTGCATGTGTGTGTGCATGTTCCTGTGCATGTGTGTGTCAGTGGGAAAATTCAGGTGCCTTATTTTTTTTCTTGTTAACAAAATGTCTGAGTCTACCCTATACTTGGGTTATAAACAGAGCTGAAAACTTAACTAAAAATTCTTTAGTGCTGGCTTAACCCAGGCTCATGGAAATGGTCATGTTAGCCACATTCAACTTGCATTTTTCTTAAGCAAAGTACATATCATTTTGTTTTGTTTTCTAAGCTACTCAAATCCTCACTCTGCCAGATTTTTTTATTTCAACTTAAACATGAATTTCTCACACCAAATATCTAGTTGTTCAATTAGTTTATGAATTCTCACAATCTCAGGTTTTCTATCATCATGAATTAATTAACCAGAAAGCTCAAAAACTTCATCACTTAATAAAACATTTTCAAATAAAATCCATAAGTTTCAGCTGAAACACCCACTTAAGTTCAATACTTACAAAACAGTGAATAACCATACATTAATTTCCTAAGCAAATTTAAAACAAAATAGCTTAACATAGTTCAACATAAATATCTAATTTAACTTCTGCAAAGTCTTTAAACATAGCATCCAATTTCCTTAAGCAGTTAACTCATCCAAAGCTTGATCAATGAAATTCCTATTTGCCTGCATAATCACCATGAACTGCCTCATACAATTATGAGACACCCAATGGTGCATAAACACAAAAGGGTCAGACTAATGTCTGGTATGAGTAATCTACCTGAAAACATGATTTTATATGACTCTTATTTATACTCAAATACTTTGAATGAATTAAGGAACTCATTATCATCTTTGTGCATGTTTACTGTGTGGCATGTGCATTCATGTCAGTGCAAAACAAGATATGTATGATCCAAGTGGTTTAGTTCAGAGAAAACAATCATAAGATTCACCAATAAAATATCATAAACCAATCAATGCAATCATCAATTCAGTCATCAAACCCCCTTTACAAATTTACTGGCCATCAGGGACTTTACCCAAGCCTCACCTGAACCTATTTATATTGTTCACTATCAAATGTCATATGTTCTTTAGCTACTTCCTCTTTGTAAACACACATTGCCTGGGACATCTCTCTGTTAACCCAGTACACTCAGGCCCCTGGGTATAAACATACCATGTGTGAGCTTGCAATGTTCACCTTGCCAAGCTATATTTTGTAGCCCTAAGATCCAAAATCCTTAGTTAAATTACTAAGTGTTAATTTTCCCTTTTCATACCTGTGCTAATCCCTTCTGCATCTCACTTTTCAATCAGAGAAAAATAAACAATTCAACCAACAAGTATTCATCCAGAGATGGGTAAGTCATATTCTCAGAAGCAAACATTTAATCATGAAAACAGATGTGATTTCTTAGTATATCATTTTTCCTATGGTTTTCAATGGATCCACTTGTACACATATGGTCCTAAGTAATTTACTAGTTATCTTTTCTTAACTCTGGTTCAATCAGATTCATATTAATCTTGAAGGCCTGGCTAAACCATAAGTATATTTTGATTTGGGTAGTTCATAAAACATAGAAGCTCAGCACATGTACAACATTGCACTCCTATATTTTCTTTTGTTTCAATTGACATGAGACATAAGCAACAACACAATGTTGCAACCCCATATTTCTTTCTATTTTCAGACCATATATCTACCACATGAATCCTGGGATTTTATAAATAACTTTATGAAGAAAACCCATAAAAGAAATCACTCTATCTCAAAATTAATTCACAGCACAGATAAACATTTTTAAACATGAGATCCATGACTCTTATCTTTTTGGGTAAATCACTATGAGGGGTTTTACACTTAAACTGATCATTAACAAACCAAAGTCATCAAATCATAAAATGAACATAACTTGCCAAAGAGAATGAATGATTAGTTCAAATAGGCTGCCTCAATATTCAGGACTTAATGCCAAAGTTTTCAGTGAGGTTACTTACATTAATTCCTCTTTCCTAAGCCTTCCTTTTCCTTTGATTCACTGTCCTCTTCTAACTCTAATGGTCGATGCTCCTTATATTTTTTCCTATTTTTCCTTTTTGGTTGTGAAGAGCATATGTGTATGATCCCACTACACTAAGCTTCCGTATATAAACCCTGACTGTTACTATGGTCTTAGGGAATTATCCAATGTCAGTTTTACCCCATAATGTGATCTTCCCTACACTTGATTCATATATACAAGAAAAGGGTATGTGGTCCTTGTTATATATTTTTCTTCTGAAAATAACTTCATTCTTTTAATCTTACCCCGGGTCATGTTATCTTCATGACTTTAATTTTCCTAAGCATAAGAATTGTTGGAAATGGATAAAGTGCCTATTTAAAGGTTCATACCATTTCCATGCAAGCCTTGTTTTCTATATGCAATGTTTGACTGTATACATGTGTAACATATGTATACCTAAGTCTTTGTATTTTCCTTTCTTTCTTTAAATAATTTTAAGTTTATTTCTGCCTAGCTTTTATTTTCCTTGTGCCAGATTTATTTAAAGACAAAATCCTATCTTCTTGCCTATGTATTTCTAAATTAGTTATTTTAATATATATATATTGTTTTCTGCCTATATACATATTTTTTTTCTTTATGCTAAACTTTTTAAAGACCTGATCATATCTGCCTACATATATATTTGTAATTTATTTATCCCATCATATATATTAACTGTTGCCCATTTTATCACACAGAAAAATGTGTGCATGTTTGTGCATTATATTGTGCACATGTACATGTTTTAGACCATATCTGCAAATCAGTTTCCTATTCCTATCTTTCAAATGCAACTTTAAAACAAATACAAACTAAATTAAATCATGGAATCTGCTCAAAAATCAGGGTTATCACAGTATGGTAGTTCATCTCATATATACATACATGTTGTTTATTAATACATAAAATTAAACCTAATCTAGATAATAGCTAACAAAATCTCCAAGCTCCACCAGCTTCTCCAAGACCTAGTAGATAGTACCCTCAACACCTAGCCCTTAGTCAATTAGTGATAGTATTTTAGAGTTGCCAAAGAAAAACAACAAATACAAAACGCAGGTCATACATAAAGCTTGGACTGAGGAAATACTGGATAAGAGGCATATGGGTACCATTCCTTAACTTGTACTACCTACATCCAACAAGTCAAAACAATAATAGAATGTCTAACTATAAAGGCATAGGAAAGTATGTGGTCTATACTACTATGTCACTAGGTAAAGTCTAGTCTTCCTTTAAATTGGGAGTGTGGAGTGAAGAGAATTACCATGACAACCACACATATCACACATTCATTTATTACCCCATAGATTACTGATGGTATCGAGTATAGTGGAAATCTATACTTTAGGGCGAATGTATCATGTGCCATTTTCACCCTTAATGTGCGTTCGGGTACAGTTTTCCTTCAATAGTCGTTTCACTACCAATATGCGATCAAGTATGTTTCACCTTCAATGTCTTTGCATGGATACACACTTCCCCTTCATCCATTAACTACTAGCATATGGTCCAAGACATCAACACAGCATCTGAGACCCCTCATTGTCTTGCTTTTGTGTCCTTAACACAACACACAAAAGTACGTGGATGCTAGAGATAAGTTCTACTCATCTAGTGACCATCCACTCACAAGTTGATGCCCTTAACTCCAAGAAATGCATTCAGAAACAACAAAAACAACAACAATAGTGTAATAATAGGATCACTGGACTTATCACTCGTTCCTCATCTCTTGTATAGTCACTCCATAAGCAGCAAGAAATTGCATGAATGTAGACCTAAAACCGATAGTCTTTAACATTGAGTCCTTTTGTTTATTTGCGCCAACCGAATATTATACCGCTCGACCGTCCATCGATTTGAGATTCACCATCTAAAGCTAAATCTTCTTATTGTGGCTTAAAATTCAAAGTACTTGGATTCTTCTCAAAAATTAATATAATAAAGGAAAATTTTATTGAGCATAACTATAACAACTCGTACTTCCCGATACACCGATCCAAAATTTAGGATGACTTTCAAACTCGCGTCATGCTGAGAAATACGAGTTGTTGGTTTTTTAAAACATTACAGAGTATAATCATAAGGGTAAATTCTAAGACATTCTACACTTTAAAATCTCATAGCGGAAGAAATTAAAATATAAGTACTGAAAAATAGACATTTCGAAATATAGTCTCCAAAACACTTAATTGCTATATATACTTTCATATACATTGTTCCTAAAGTGGAATATAAGTTTTGCAGACTTTTCATACAATATGTAACTACATGATGAATGATAAAGAATATAAGAACTCTAACATTTAGTTCCTTTCTCAACATATTATGCCTAATCATCCGCTAACTTGTCATCCTGTGCTGGGGAAAAATAAAAAGAAGGGAGTGGGTCAGACAAAAGTTTGGTGAATGGGTACAGGTTTAATATATGGTGATCATGTGCAGTTAATTTTAATTCAACCCCAAGTGTCCTAGGGTGTCCTACAAGTATTAGTGTATTCCTAGGGTCTTTTACTGAAGGATTTTTATCCAACACATATCTACACTACGGCTTGTGCAGGCTACTACAATGATCGACTACGGGTCAAACCTCAATAACTAACGATCGGCCACTACTCCTAGAGTTACCTGATATGGAAACACCCCCACTAGGCTACTAAACATGGAAACACCACCCCCTTGTCTACTAATAATGGAAACGCTACCGCTAGGCTATTGCGGAAATAAATTCAAACTCCTATCACTACCGCTAGGCTACTAGGAAACGTCCTTCCCCTAATTATGGCTACATGTAACCCAACTACGCATCGAGGGGGAACCCGTAATGCTGACTCGTCGATGTGCCTCATAGTCTGCATCCGTCTCTGCCTCTCGACCATAGTATACGCCTCTTATTGTAAGCTCCAGGATCCAACATCTGAACTATACCACGTCGAGTCAGTATCCATGTCTACTAAGACTTCCATTGTGCTAGGCCACACTTCATCAGGTATCAGTCAGCGCTGCACGTCCAATGTATAATTTTCTGTGAGTGCCATTTGCGATAAAAATCACCCATAGTCAAATAATCGACCTCCCATTGGGTAAAGAACATTTACCCAACACTGCAACATCCTAGCGTCATCTCATAGGAAACTAGCTTCCCTACAGCTCCTAACATACATACAAATAGCCCTAAATAGGCTTAAAGAACAATTAACATTTATATTTATTTTTATTTTAAACTTGGGCCTTAGGCCGAGGTTCAAGTCGTGCGTTTCAGGTGATAACTGGTCGACCACTACACCTATAGGACGACCGTTTGCGCTTGACCGCTCAGGGTGAGGGTCGATTGATCGTGTACAAAAATTAAGGTTCGTCTTGTTTTTCCGATTCGATTATTAATTTATGTTAACTTTATTTATTATAGCATTTACAGTAAACCCGAAGAAACTACAGTGACCAGTCTATATTCCTAGTTTCATAGGTTTACACAGTTTCCATTAGTTTAATGTTCATGCATTTTAACAGGTTACTTATGCTAACAATTAACCAAATTTTAGGGTTTTAATTAAAAAGGGGTTTGCAGATTATTCAATTTACAATACTTCAATTTTTAATCCAGATTTCTGGTTTAATAATTAAGGTTGACAATTTACAATTTAAAGTACTAATAAATAACTTGTTCCCACTCACCTTAGATCCAACCTCCAACTTCGTTCCTTGCCCATAAATCGACATTCGTTAGCTTGCCTCCTCCTAGATCCGATTACTAGCTTGCTCTTGCTTTGATTTTTAATTTGTTTTTGAAGAAAGTTTATAGGTGAGGAGAAGAAATTTTGGCAGAGTTCTGGTAGACTGTAAAATTTTCTAACGAATTTAGGCTTAACCTAGGTTTTAATTTATAGAGGTTCGGAATCAATTTGGAGTGTTGAATATTCCTGGAAGAATCTTGGTTTACATCTCGTATGCACATCAAAACTTGGGCATGAAGGAAAAATAATTTGGTCAATCTCAATCATTCAAACGACGCTCCAAAAATCATGATTTCTAACATGAACGGTCGACCCTTCATTGTCACGGGTAGACCTATAGCGGTCGATCATCAAAATCCTCGATCGACCATCAAACCCTTCGGGTCGACCCTCATTGTGTAAGTTTTCATTTTTTTCAATAATTTCATTTACAATTTTTCTAATGTATGTAGCTTATCCGTACTAACTTCGATTTCGAAGTGTTATATATGAAAATTGTCCAAACAATTGCTACGAATGCAATGGTTCAAGTTTCATAGTCAAATTCGAACGTCTGTGAAAATTTCATTTTAGTCCTTGTTTTATTTAAATTTAATTTTCTTATTAAATTTCCATTAAATTCTCTGGGGCGTTACATTCTCCCCCTTAAAAGGATTTTTTTTCCCCCAAAATATCAAAAGGATGGAAAAATGTAACTTGTAGACACAACAAACAATAGAAACAACCATCTACTTATCCATTATTCACAGGCAATCATTATCCTTAAAAATATTATAACGCAATATGCCAATATATATGTCTCTCTGTGTGTGTGTATGCAACGTGAAATGCACGTGAACCTATACTAATGCAAAGATTAGGCGGTCTCCTGATCCAGTCGACCTACTGTCATGCAAGTGTTCATGCCATGAATCCAATATGTATGCAACATTCTAAGTAAATATGCTTGCAATTCTACATGTATGTGCAACCATTTCATCCATATGCAACATCCATATGCATAATGCTCAATAAGATAAAAGATAATCAAGCATCCATATGTATCGTATCTAACAAAATAAACAACGAGTAAGAGATAATGTGAATGTGCCATACCTAGAGGATGTACTATCATAAACATGTAAAAGAAGTAATCCAAACAATACATCCACTAGCATTCATCATTCATAACACGTCCTAATGACATGTTTACAACCATTCCTACCATCCAATGATCTCCGCCTAAGCTAAAACCTAAATATAAAAGTAATATATACTTTTCTAACTAAAATGGAAACGTAACAGAAAAGAGTTCTTGATGGGTAGCTTGGATCTTCTCCTCAGGATCTCATGTACGTTCAACTGGATCGTCTCCTTACTGGAATCTAACCAATTTGATTACTTCATCGTGGAGTTGACTTGTTCCATGTCCATAAATACAGGTAAGTGCATGGTGAACAAAGGACTTACTTAACCTTTATAACTTTCCCTAACTGACACGGCTTGACCATTGTAACTGCATCACATAAACACTTCCGCAAGTACCTAATGACGGCTTCAAAATAATTTAGCCATGTTCTATCTTGCCTTGGGGATTTTCTACTTGTCTGCTTCCTAATTGTGGACTCGGCTCCATGAACTGTAGAGGACTCAGCTCCTCGCACAACAGCGGAATCGACTACATAGACTAGCCCATATGTCTCCTGTTAGTACTTGCTTTTCTGCCTATCTTATGTAGTCCTTGTCTTTTTATGAAACAAATCTATCCATTTTTTTCAACTACATTTCTCATCCTTTACCACTGGCATAAACATTTAATCCGAATGTATGTGCATAGGTAATTCTCTACAACCCTTGCTACTAGCTCAAATGGTGCCTACTGGCACCTAGCTAAATAACTTGAGCATAAGTATGCTCCCATGAAACTGTAGCTCAATGAAATTCTAAATGCATAACATACTACCTTAACTCATCCAGTGGTATACCTAATCACCTCAACCCCTAGATACCGAGTGGAACAACTCGAATGTGGATGGTGTCTTCTTTTATGGTACTTCCTACTTAGCTCTTTGCTATTTCTCCACTTTACCCAAGGATATCCAAATTTGGTGATTCTAAATTGTAGTAAATAACAAAACTTCTTTTCCAGTTCGATTCAACTAAAGTCATCTCATTTTACTTCCGAATTGTTTCTTCAGTCCTTCAAGAATCATGTACCTAGGTATCACGTTTAGAGTCTACAGTGATCCATCATAAATTTTACAAGTGGAAGTTTGGTCTATCTTCCCATTCAACCCAAAAATAAAAGTCCTAAAATTAATTGAAGTTATAATCTAGAATCATTCTAGTATTGGTGATAATCACCTAAGTGGTACTAAGTTCGCCTACGATTGCTATGCACATAACTGTATATTCTAAGTTACTCTTCCATGAATTCCTTAAGTAAATAGTCTTCTTCCAATCTGAGGGATGATTGAGAAGAATCCTTTTTATCCATTCCTCCAAATCTTATCAAAAATTTCTAGATCTAGTTTTCTATGAAATCGCTTTCGCATTGCCAATGTGTGCAAATAACAATATCTTTTTCTTGACTGAGACCCAAATCCTTGAATTTACCATCCCTTGCAAAATATTGACTATAATTTTACATAGGATACCTTTTGTGGTTTGAACTTCAAAAACTTTACCATCTCTTAATATCCTCCCATAAATGAGACCTTTTTACTAAAGATAACCTCTTATCACTTTATTTCAATTAATTAATGTTTGAGACGACTCAATATGGAATGATGTTTGGCCATTTTAATCTAATAGACACGGTGACCAATACTTTGTTTTACACTTAGGGATTTCTGTATTTTAATGCATTGGAACTACTTCTCTTCCAAAGAAAAGGTTGACGGTGTAAATTTCTATGTCTTATCCAAAAAGGAGAATTTTTGTTACGTTTGAAATTCCAAGAAATTATCTTTTTCATAATTATTAAAATAGGCAGTACTAAATACGGTACATATCTCTATTTTATACATCTCTTTCTTTTTGGCGTATTCCTTGTCATTTCAAACGATATACTTTTATTGATAAATCTAAACTTGATAATCCATAGGAATTTACATTACAACCCTCTACATCCCAATGAATTAAAATACTACATAAACCCCAAAATTTACTATGATAACCTACTTTACATTTTACGTGCACATGTCATTTAAATCTACAAATCTGGAACTATCACATGATCTATAAGTTCATGGATTACAACTACCCAATACTAAATTCAAGGACTACTAACACCCAGCATTTTCTAGATTCAAGTATGTGGAATTTATAACCCTACAATTCCAAAATTTACATAGGCATATGTGAAATCTACTATGCTATAAATCTAATAACATATATAAAATATATATTTTGCCACTCATGTCCACTTGGTCCTCCCGTAGCCTTTAGGGGAACAACACAATACCTAGATCACCTATAGCCTACATGTATCCTATCCTCATCTATATGGTACCAACCTTGTTGCTATATTACCAATCCAACACTTACCGTTCCATTTAGATTGTCTAATGTAATCATGGAATTACTCCCTTTATCACTTAATGCACTATATAAGGATTGAGAAAGACCCTACTTGGCCCTTTTACACTTCAAATCGAAAAAATTCTTTCATCAGCAGCATCCTATGATAAAATAAAACATCTTGGCTTACTTTTCCTTATTCGAAAATATGTCTACCCAGATCATACTTTCTAAACTTCCTCACATTAAGATGATTCAAACAATGATTGGGTAGAAAGACACAAAGTAGTATTTACTCTTCAATACTATAGGAAGTTCGACCTAGTGCCATATCCCTCCAATTCCATTATTGATTGAAAAGGTTAGTAAATTCCTATGTTTATTTCTACCTCTGTCCCAACTATTTCAAGGCTTCCAAATTCCATAGTCAATTCTATCCCAGTGGGCTGCTTAATCCTATTTATCTAGCTCTAATATATTCCTTTTCTTTTCAAGTTTAAGTGGTAGTCATAATATTTTCACTTTATCTTTTTAATCAAAACCTTTGACTTTACAATTAGCTCCACAAAACTAATATGTTTTTAAAACTGTAAAACTCTCCTATAATTTTTTTTCTTTTTTAACAGGTGTTTCTTTCTTACTAAGATAATGACATTTTCTTTAATTAAATTAGCAAAAACGGTTAAGCTTAACTTAGCCAACTGTACATAAAACACACCTTTCCAAAAAAATCTTTTATAATAAGGAATTTCCTCAAAAACACACACACACACATATATTTTTAAGTAAATCTGGTATTTTTAGCTCATTATTATTATTATTTTAGAATTTAACAAAATCATTGATAACAAATATTTTCAAGTGCTAACCATTTCTTATTTATAAAAGGAGTTCCAAAAAGTTGGGTCTTACATACTTCTCTTTTTATTCCAAAAGTTCTATTATTAAAAACAAAGTGCACATTGAGGGTAATTGTAACAATGTGTCCAAAAGACGAAACAAAAGGTTTAAATTTTTTTTGGAAAATCGGTTTTCATCAAATTCTCAAATTTTACCTTTTAAACAAATTCCATTAAGTTTGTCTGATTATTTTATATAAATTCATGAACCAACTTTTTTTCTGTTTAAAATATCAGACATCTACTATTTCTAACCATTTGAAAACAATTTCATTGGTTTATCACTTAAATTGGAGTAGACAATAGCAACTTAATTACCTAAGCCCACTTATACCTAACAATGCTTCGTGCATAAGGTTTTCGTCCTTCGCTTCAAAGATGGTTAACTCAAGTTTATTTTTCAATAAAGTGTCAAACTTCAATATAGGAGTACTTTAGCCATACTTTTAAGTAAATAGGAGTCCTTGCAACTACTACCCATCTGAGAATTAGGTTTCTACTTTAGCAGGGGAATCTGCATTATATTTGTAAAGTCCTCCTTCATGCCCTCCTTATGTTATCAACATCATATTCCTATTAAATGGTCTCATGGTACTAATCTTCTTTACTCACCCTTAAGTCCATAATTTACATACCACTGCAAGTCGGTATATAAAACCTCTACTAGCCATTCTAAATGGGGTAAACCATAACAAACATGAAAATTTTATTTTTCACTTCAATTGTTATAACCTTAAACCTTTACTTTGACGCACAATTATCTTATTATATAAGGGATAAGCCAACAACTACCTTATTAGTCAAAATATATTGGGTATTGTGTATTAATACACATATCAGAATATTATAATTATCTTCCCTTATTCGATTAGGCTCATCTTGTCTCCTCGCTTACAAATACCGGTAGAACTATATAGGGACGTTCACACTCAGAATCTTAGCTACTTTTCTCAGCCATTCCCATCGAAATTGCTCATTCTCACTATCTATGATTAGGAATTATTTTCAACTTTCCTATAAATAGCATAGACATGAATAAGGGAAATTACGATATATAGATAAAATTTTTGGAAAGCTTTTTGAAAACTTGTGTATATATATATATATTCATAAACCATTTTTGAAAACTTTTCGTAAAACATTTTAAAAAATCTTTTGGAAAACCACTTTTTTTCAAAAACTTTTCAAGTACATTCTCTCAGTATGTGCCTAAATCTTAGGGGATCTTATACCTAAGCTTTGATACCAAATGTAACAACCCGCTCTTTCTGACACACCGATCCAAAGTTTAGGGCAACTTTCGGACTTGTGTCATTCCGAGAAATAAAAGTTGTTGGGTTTTTAAAACATTAAAGACCATAATTATAAGGGTAAATTCTAAGATATTCTACACTTTCAAATCTCACAGTGGAATGAACTAAAATTTAAGTACTGAAAAATAGAATTTCATAAAACAGTCTTCAAAATACTTAATTTCCATATACACTGTCATATGCACTATTCCTAAAGTACAATATAAGTTTTACAAACTTTTAATATAATAAGTAACTACATGATGAACAATAAAGAATACGAGAACTCCAACCTTTAGCTCCTTCTCCACGTACTATGCCCAATCATCTACTAACCTGTCAACTTGTGGTGGGGGAAAATGAAAAGAAGGGAGTGGGTCAGATAAAAGTCTAGTGAATGAGTATAGGTTTAATATATGGTGATCATGTGCAGTTAACTTTAATTCTACCCTAAGTATCCAAGGATGTCCTACAAGTGTTAGTGTATTCCTAGGGTCTTTTACTTAAGGGTTTTTATCCAACACATACCTACATTACGGCTTGTGCAGGCTACTAGAGGAATTGACTACCGGTCGAACCTCAATAACTAACGGTCCGCCACCGCTCCTAGAGCTACCCGATATGGAAACACCGCCACTATGCTATTAAATGTGGAAACACCACTCCCATGGCTACCAACCATGAAAACGCGACCACTGTGCTACAATGGAAATAAATTCCCACTCCTAAAACCGCTACTAGGCTACCGGGGAATGTCCTTCCCCTAATTACGACTACATGTAACCTAACTATGCATCGAAGGGAAATTCGTAATGTCGACTCGTCGGTGTGTCTCATCATCTACATCCATGTCCGCCTCTCGACCATAGTATGCGCCTCTTATTGCATGCTTTGGGATCCAACATCAGAACCGTACCATGTTGCATTAGTATCCGTGCGTACCAAGACTCCCATTGTGTTGGGCCATGCTTCATCAAACATCAGTCGGTGATGCGTGTCCACTGTAGAACTTCCTATGAGTGCCATTTGTGATAAAAATCGCCCCTAGCCGAATAATCGACCTCCTATTGGGTAAAGAACATTTACCCAACATTGCAACGTCCTAACGTCATCTCATAGGGAACTAGCTTCCATACAGCTCCTGAAATACATACAAATAGCCCAAAATAGACTAGGGGTGTTACGGTTGCGGTAACCGTTGTTATTATCACCAACCGTAACCGTAACCGTTGTTGACGGTTATAAATTCTTATAACCGTTACCGCAACCGCCTATGACGGTTAACCGTCGTATTTTCAATTTTGAAGCATGTCGTACATATATTTTCAATTATATGCATTGTGATGATAAATTGATATAGCTCTAACTGTTTTTTGCAAATTTATTTATTTGTTTATAAATGTATGCACATGTTATTAGTTCATTAAGACACATATTATTAATGTACATGCTATTTCTTTAACTTAAATTACTAATTTTTATACTTTAATGTTAAATATTACACAAAACAATCATGTACGGTTGGTATGGTTAACCGCGGTTTTCAAAATTTTCAACCGTTACCGTTATAGATGGTAACCGCATGAACGGTTGGTACGGTTGAACGGTTGAGCGATTCAACCGTAACAGCCCTAAAATAGACTCAGACAACAACTAACATTTATTTTTATTTTTATTTCGAACTTGGGTCGTAGGCTGAGGTCCAAGTTGTGCATTTCTGGTGATAACCGGTAGACTGGTACACCCTATTGGATGACCGCTTATAGTCGACCGCTCAGGGAGAGGGTCGACCAGTTGCATACAAAATTTAGGGTTCTCTTTGTTTTTCTGGTTCGATTATTAATTAATGTTAACTGTATTTATTACAGCATTTAGAGTGAACCCAAAGCAACTGAAGCGACCAGTCTAAATTCCCAATTTCATAGGTTTACACAATTTCCATTGATTTAGTGTTTATGAATTTTAACAGGATACTTATGCTAACAATTAACCAATCCTAGGGTTTCAATTAAAAAGGGGTTTGCAGATTATTCAATTTACAACACTTCGGTTTCTAATCTAGATTTCTAGTTTAATAATTAGGGTTTACAATTTACAGTTTAAAGTACTAACAACTTGAATCATATAGAATAGATTAAATTTAACTGTGATAAATCATCTTATTAAATTTGTTCCCACTCACCTTAGATGCAAGCTCTAACTTCGTTCCTTACCCGTGAATCAACATCTGTTAGCTTGCCTCCTCCTATATCTGAATACTAGCATGCTCTTGCTTTGATTTTTAATTTGTTTTTGAAGAAAGTTTATAGGTCGAGAGAAGAAATTTTGGCAGAGTTTTGGTAGGCTATAAATTTTCTTAATGAATTTAGGCTTAACCTAGGTGTTAATTTATAAAGGTTAAGAATCAATTTAGAGCATTGGTTCTGCCTGGAAGAATCTTGGTTTACATCTCGTATGCACATCAAAACTTAGGCACGAAGGAAAAATAATTTGGTCAATCTCGATCGTTCAAACGACGCTAAAAAACTCACGATCTCTAACATGAACGGTCAACCCTTCATGGCCAAGAGTCGAACTATAGCGATCGGCCATCAAACCCTTCAGGTCGACCCTCATAGTGTAATTTTTTTTATTATTTCATTTTCAATTATTCAAACGTCCATAACTTCTCCATACTAACTTCGATTTCAAAGTGTTATGTATAAAAATTGCCCAGAAAATTGCTACAAATACAATAGTGCAAGTTTCGTACCTAAATTTGGACGTTTGTGAAAAATTCATTTTATCCTTGTTTTGTTTAAATTTAATTTTCTTATTAAATTTTCGTTAAATTTTTCTAAGTGTTACAACAACATCTAAAGATTCATCGAAATTGGACCTCTTATGAGGAATATATGCCAATTTGATCATCAATTCTCACTGCCCTATGCCTACTTCGGGACTCCCCTGGTCTTTTTTCCGCATCTTCCTCAAGTGCTTCAATGCCGATCAATGGCTACCCCCAAATACTGATCAATAGTTATCCTGGATATTTCTTGCTTGACTCACGAACTGGCCTTAAGATCCCTCGATGAATTTCTTCAAATTTTTATAGATTGGTACTAACCCATCGTAGATCCATACTGAACCATCCACTTTCTAAAAAATCATCACTTGACTTATTTCTTTGCTTTGGAAAACTTCTACAGCTAATCCATGAACTTTGACCATTTTTAGCAACTAATTCTGGGATTTTCATAGGCTTTCCCCAAAGTTTGTGTTTTCTATGAACCTTATCACCCTTGATCCATAGCATACTTGGGGATTTCTTGGGGATTTCCCTGGGTATGCCCTGCACTTGACCTAAGGTATTTCCAATACAGATCTATAGCCCCATATTTTACATCCATTTATCACTCGACCAACTTTTAAAAGTTGGTACTGATCCATATACTTAGAAAATACTCGGCTTTGCTTCGTTTCAGCAATTCGATCAAACCTTCATCGATAATTCTACGCCTCATTGCCTATCTATTGTACCTAACTTTCCTAAGAATAGCTTATAAATAAAAGCATCAAATCCAAACAAACAAGCATACGATTCAAACAACAATGCAAACATTTAAGTACACATATCATATCTATCATTCAATTTGCACCGCACTACATTTTAATTAGATCTAATCACATATTCAGGGTTCTTAGGCGATATCAAATTGTAGCCTAATCATATAAAAACATATAACTCATCTATCATATAAATCTAGCAATATTCCTAAGGTCAATCCACATAAATAAGCACGCGCACATAAATAGACCATAATACTGTTAGAGATAGTCTTTCACTCGCCTATAACATATGTGCATGCAACAAAAACATTCAAACAAGCCCAAATTTGATGTATGTCCGCTATACCAAATTGAACCTCTCCAAAAACACGATTTGCTTATGTATATATGTTGCTCTTGCCATGATTTGAATAAATATAATTTAACTTTGATTTTAGAGATTTTATTTTGTTCTAGAGATGGATTTCTTTAGAAGGAAGTTGAGGGAAATGGAGATAAGGAGTCTAGAAATATAATTAGGGATTTTAAAACTGTATTTTATAGCAGGTTATGGTCTGGCCAAAATTACATAGTTAAGTGGCCAGGCAAAAAGAAATTAATTTGTGGGAAACCTATTTGGTGTTATTAAATTCTTATTTCGCTCATAATTCTCTCTCTGCACTCCAAACATGGCAAGCTTATAGTCCATTTCGAATAGAAAAATTTCCACTATACAATGGTAATATTTTAAGGCCTTAATTATTTAATTTCCAAAACTTCCCTTTTTACCTTTAATTTCTAATTAACAGTTTAATTATTAAATTAAACATTTTAATTACTACGTGTAAATTTTATGGGTCGTTACAATATAAATCCCCGCTTAGAGATTGGTAAAGGTCCGGTCATATCAATTCCCTAAAAATCAAAGGACATCGGCAGGAAATAGTTAACTCATTTGGAGAAATGCATGGGATTTTCAAATGCTACTTTCATTTATCTAACCATTTTACAAATGCGAATGTATCATAATTCATGTCCAGCTAGTAGAATCCTTGTTTCATACCTTTCTTTGCTAGTATCATTCCTCTAGAATGGTCAATACAGATCCATCACGCGCTTCCCTTGAAAATGAGTTCTTTGATCTTTGCTAATTCATCACAAGTAAATACCCATGTTTTAAAGGACCTCTTAGATGTGGGTGAATGCTGGAGAAATATACCACTTAATAGAGGTAACTAATAAAACGTAAAAAGTTGTTTATCTTTTAAAAAACAAACTATTTTGCATGATGAAAGAGGAGTCTTGTTGGAACTAGATAATGATAAGAAAACACATGGTTGTTGCATTAACTTAACTAGTAGGTAAAATTGTATGTTTTATAAAACCATCAGCAAAAACCAAATCAATTTCTTCAACAAAAATTCACTTTGCACCTAAGCAAAGTAAATTTTTAGGGGTTATGTGTTACACTATGTTTTACCAAGGGAATAGGGCTATAAATTTTGTATGATTAACCGACGTCCAACTCGATCTGAAACTGTAAGGCACCTACATTATGTTTGTACAATTCTCATTTAGGACACATTAGGACAACAAGAACCATTATCCTAGTGGTTAAGTGATTCGTCTTTGGTGCGAGAGGTCACAAGTTCGAAACATGCGCAGCGTAATTCGAACATTTATTGACATGTGGTTTGTGTTCTATTGTCCCATTGACATGTTGTATCTAAGTACCATTTCAAAAAACAATATGAAAATATGTTAGTCTAAAAATGTCTGATGTTTTTCTATTGTCTGAACATTGTTCGTCTGTTGTCTAGCTCGTACGAACAATGTCCGAGCTTAATGCTTATTTGGTCCATGTCCGTCGAATCTCTTATAGGATAGGACTAGGACACACCTTTGCCCGATCTAGTCTGACCCATTTACACCTCTATAGTAGAAATTTCTGTTCTTTCACTATCTAAAATTATTAGAAGGAAAGCATTTCTTGGTTATTAATAAGCTAAAATAAGTATTTAACTCGTGTTGTCGAAATACTAAAGGGATGAATGTGTATCAAGAAATGAATATGCTCTTATACGATCATTTATAACAAAAACACAAGAATGATCATTTTTTGAAAGGTATTAATACTAAAAGTTATTATATTCAGGTTATCTACTTTAAACTGTGGTAACTATATAAATCAAGTACATGTCTCAAACACTAAAAGCCAATGACTTCCATTAAGTGAAAGCTTATAGTGATAGGTACTTAGCCAAAAAGGCCAAAATAGTTAACAAACAATCAAAGGAAGATCTACATCAAAAGACACGCTAAAGATACATTCAACATCAATACTATGATTCTAAGAAATTTCCTTTGTTCAAAGGCGCCACATGTAAGCACCGCGTAAAGCCAAAGATTGATAGAGAAATCAACAAAGTAGATGTTTTAACTTGTTGATGAAATAGCAAATATGCTGGACGAATGACAATGTCGCTAATCCAACAAGCTCCTTTAACTTAGTTTGTAACATCATTGATATGCATCCATTGTGTATCTTAATAAATAGGTGTGGATCCTACAACAGCAATCAAGCAAGAAAACAGATTCTAAATACAAATTAAAGTGTATTTTTCTAAATAAGAGCAATTGTAAAAAACTCATTAATGGCTTCCAACCACCACTTGTAACTCCTGGAATAACTCCAAATAAGAAAAGTACCAAAGTGGATGTATAGGATTCCCCGAACCATTATAAATCCTATGTCTCCTTTACTACTCTAACATTTTACTTTATTTTTCTACATTTAAAACTGTTCCAACACTTAAGACCTTAAGTGTTACTTTAAAACTAAAGCACTTTAGTTAAAGCCAAGCATTGGATATTTGGATATTGTTCTTGAAGAAAACAAACACCAACAATAACTTATTTTAGAGAAGAAATGGATTTGAGAAAAATTAGTGTAACTAAAATTGTTTCATTATTCTAAAATTCAAAATCATTTGGGACAAGATCGATTGGTTGCTTTTTAAGAAGACAAATTGTTAATTTTGAACAAAATGTACCACTAAACCTTTGATGATATTCAGTTTATTGAAAATATTATATGAAAAATTTACGTATGTTGTTCAAATGAAAAGAAGTGAGTTTATTTTAGCAAGAAAATGCATAGTTATTTTTTTTGAAGTTGTCTAAAAATGGAAACTGTTAAAGGGAGAATCAATTTGAATAAGGTGACCAAATAAATTAAAATCTAATTAAAATATTTTTTTGGAAAGAATTAGATCATTGTTTCTCATCTCATAAAATGTTTTTTTATTAAAGATACTATGCTTTACTCTTACTGATACCGTGCTAAAAAAACTAATAACATTGTCTGTTATGTACCATAATACCATTAAAAATGCTTTGGGCTATTAATGCATTTTCTTGTTGGTTTAAAAATTATAAATATGAACCAAAAAACAACTGACAAAATTAAAATCATCTTTCACCATTATTTCAAAAATAATGCCAAATGCTAACAATCAATCGAGCCTCTCAATTTTTGATGAGTTAGAAACCATAAGATAAGGCATTGCATAATCTGTAAATTAACACATTAAGTTTTGTAACCAAAAAGAGAATAATATATTATTTCAAATTTTATGTAGTTCAATTTTTATTTTAAAGTTTGTGTTGAAGTTTTTTGTAGCTTTCAGAAATTTATTTCTTGAAGATGTTGTCATTGATGAATATTTAAATAAAATTAGTTTTCTGAAAATCTTTTTTGAGAAAGTTTGATCGAAATTACCGAGCGACAGCAATGTTATAACATAAGGTAGTGACTTTCAAAAGGAAAGTTTTTCCATTTAGTGGAAAATTGCCCTTGAGTTAGTTGGAATAATTATGTTCCGTGGTCATTAGGTAATTACTTATGATATTAGGAAGTACAATTCTTTTAGTAGATTTTAAATAAATTTCAATGGCGTTAGAAAAAAAGGTGCCTACAGGAGTACATAAAAAGAAACCAAAATTGCTAAATCATCATTTTATAATTATTTCTCTTCTTTCTTTTTCACCTACATTTATCCTACCAAAATTATTTATCTCTAAATCTGCAAACTCTAATCCTTTAAATTAAAAAAATTGTTAAAAATTAAGACTTTGAAGTGGAATCCATGTCTTATCTCCATTTTTCCAACCATCATTTAATTCTCCATCAATACAAGATGATATGGATATTTATTTCTTTTATTCAGTTCAAGATTTCAATGATGACTTTAGAGGATTTCAAGATCTTATGTTTGGAAGAGGCATATTTTTGGGAGTGCCAATGGTTGATTTTGAGGACAACGATGGGTTTGAAGAAGGGAAGTTAACATTACAATGTGGAAATGAGAGAGAGAGGTTGCACTCACAAGCATATACTATGAAAATGAATTAATGATTTTGTGAAGTAAAGGATAAAAACATCCATAATTTCCCCCGAACATTTTATCTTTGTAAAGATTTTCCCATATAATATATTCTCATTATCAAATTTGATTCCATTTAATAAATCCTTTAAAATTTATATTTTGTTTTATAGTCTTCATATGATATGAAAAATAAATTGAATCCCTCTTGAAAAAAAATTCTTATTAAAATACGTGGAGCATATTTGAACCATAAATTTACTAAATTTTCCCCTTCATTCCTCAAAAGTTTGTTAGAAAAAATTACCCTCTTTCCTTTCACCTTATTTATTCGGTGTATATTACCAAGTTGTTTAACTTGTATTGAAATGGTAACTCAAAAGTTCAAAATCTTGTTCAATGTGATTAATCGTGGTGAGAATACTGGATTATAACAACAAGTGGAAGAGGTAATTAACTAATATTTATTTCTTAAGTTCATACGAGTAAACCTTTTCACGTCATGTAGAAGGGTGGTTGTAAGATTACCAGTGTATTGGTGGACCCCCTAAATGAATACAGGGATTACCACATAGAGTGTCGGGTTATTAACCAAAATTATCAACCAGTGCAACTATGTGGTGAGTTTACCATTCTACGTGGTATTATGAATTTACCACTCAATTTTCTATGCTCTATTCCTTTATAACTGAGATTGAAATTAATAAAATCGTAAGTTACCTAATAAAATAATGACATAACCTGGTACGAAAATTACCTCAAAGCGAATAGAATAATTTCAAAGTTTGGGTTTAAGAAGGTGAAATTTAGAAAAAAAAATTGATACATAATTGTAATGAGTTGCAGTCTGCAGCGATTGGAGTAAGCAAATTTAGAGTAATTGTTTTATTTTGAGGTTAAATAAGTAATTTAAGGAGTTAATTGCAACTAATTTCTTTTTCAGACTACTCAATAAATTTATGAACTAAACATTAAAAATGAATTTTCCAAAAGTGAGAGTTAAGCTAAAGAAAGATGCTTCTTATGGGTAGTGATATGTCTTTAGATTGTCTGTCAAAATGTCATGATATCAATCAAATTGACATAAATTAATCATATTAAAAAAAGAAATGAAATAAAGAACAAACTTAACAAAAAATATTAGATCTAAGCCATAATTTTCAAAATTTGAGGAGAATGAAAAACTTCTTCCCCGAAATTTGCAAGTTACGTTTTTTAGCTCCCAAACTTCAAATCTTAACAACTTCAATGTCATCACCCCCTCCAACTATCGTTGCTTTGAGATATCATTGCCCAAGACTTCATCACCTAAGCTATTTCCACTACAACCGTTGTTACCCCTATTGTTCAGAACATAACCGAATCCATCACCACCTCGAACCCTGAATCTTATCAAACAAACCATAACACTCATTTTTCCACATTATCACATCACAACATCATGTCATGTTTCCCTGCCTCTATCGACGCCTCTATTAACCAAAACTATCACCACCGCCACCACTATCATCTTAAAATAGCAACAACACAATAAATGCTACATTAAACTACATTTCACGAATATATGGTATATCCATTTTTACGGCTCTAAAAATATGGAATTAAACTAACATTAGATAAAATCTCTTATTTTTATAGTTAAAAAAGTGTTAAATTAAAATAGCATTGAATAAATATAATGTTATATTTATTATTACAGTTAAAAAAATGCTAAATTAAACTACATTGCACGTATATAATGTTATATTCATTTTTACAAATACAAACAATGCTAGTTATATTTAGAATTTGTGACTGTTTACACAAAAAATGGACAAACACCTCAAAGTCGTATGATTTAGTAGATCTTATATTGTTCTTAGTGATTTGGGTGATTTATGAAAATATATGAAAAGCAGGGGCTAAACTGTAAAAAGACACGCAGATTTATAGTGGTTCAGCCAGAATGTGCCTACGTCCACTTTATATGTTATTTCTCTTCCCTTGTTTAGATTACAAGTACAAAGCTTTGATACAAGTAAAAGAAAGTTGTTTGAAAGTTCTCTCCGTGCTTGAGCTCTCAAACTTGTCCCCCATTGTTGTACCCCTGTCCCTCTATTTATAGAGTGAGGCTGGGGGTAGGGGTCTTGGAGGTATATAGCAGCTGGCGGGCCTGGGCTGACGTAATCTGGCCTGGTGGAGCTGGTCCGGTTTACTTTGGTTCGGTGGTAGGAGATGAGTGGTCCGGTGAAGCTTGGTTCGGTGGTAGGAGATGAGTGGTCCGGTGAAGCTTGGTTCGGTGGTAGGAATATGGTGGACCGGCGTACTTGGTTCGGTGGAAGGAGGTGAGTAGACCGGTGTACTTGGTTCGGCATTGAGGTGGGATGCATGTTGGTCCGGTGGTACTTGGTTCGGTGGAAGGAGGTGAGTGGACCGGTGTACTTGGTTCGGCATTGAGGTGGGATGCATGTTGGTCTGGTGGTACTTTGGAGGTGGCTGGTTCGGTAGGCTGGTTCGGCAGTGGGATGGAGAGGCATTGGTTCGGTGATGGGGGAGATGGTACTTGGTTCGGCAGAGATGTTGGATCGATCGAAATACACCCAACACTTGCCCCCCAAAGTGGGGTACGTGCTCGCATGTGCCGCGCTTTGTTTTCCTGTAGTTGAGATAGCTTCGTTCGGTCTTGGGTGTGCCGAACCAGTTGGTCCGGTCGACATGTTTCGCTTATAAATAGGGGCTTCAGGTTACTGTTATCCTTTATCGTTTTGAGATAGCCGAAGTAATCTGAGCACCGAATCAATCTGAGGACCGAACCAACCTGATTACCGAATCAATCTGAGTACCGAACCAGGTATGTTTGAGTGCCGAATGGGCCTATTCTGAATTACCGGATGATCTCTTGAGATCCCAAATACCGAATGAACCTTTGTATCTGCTTTACCGAATGATACTAGGAGTTCTGAGCGTTTTAAATTATGAGTGAAATTTTCAGACTACACCATTCATATGTTTTAACGATGTACTCCCTTGTGTTGCAGATAAATGTCTCAAATAGTGGAAACCCGATCGGATAGAAAGAAGTCCCAGGGCGAAGGAGAATCTTCCGCAGTGCCTCCTGCTCAGGCAGGACCGGAACATCACGGACCTGCCCTGAGATCACTGGTGGACGGGTACGACCCTCAGGAGCTTCTAAACTCCCCGCCCGATTGCTTTCCCAGCTCCCTCAAGGGCGAGCAACTCGATGTTATATCTCGCTCTTTCGGGATTGACCGAGCACGCATGTTATTGCCGAATGCGGGAGTGATGCCGTATGATCCTCCCGAAGGATATTTTGCATACAGCAGATACCATTGCATGTGTGGTTCCATCCTGCCTCTCAACGCCTGGGTAGTCAGCTTTCTTACATATCTAAAGGTAGCTCCATTCTAGCTTCAGCCTAACTCTTATGTCATTCTGGTGAGTCTCTTCGTCATCTTCCAGAGGAGATATGGGCGTCCTCCTTCCAACCGGGAGATCCGGTATTTGTATAACTTGAGAGGCTACAAGAAGGGGTCTCCCTACATCAGCTTGGAATCGGCCGTAACCTTTAAGCCGGTCCTGGATTTATACTCCAAGTATAGTATGTTCAAGAAGGAATGGTTCTTCGTCAGGGATGATTCCATTTCCATTCGGCGTTTCACCTCCGGATGTAAGTCAAAGCTCTATTTTTAAATCTCGTTCTGGTTGCAATACTCTTTCTTATGTGTTTTTATTTTTTGCTAGCGACAGGTGGTTTTGCGGTCGTGGAGAATGACCGCCTGGTTCAGACGGCAGCAGAAATAGAAGCTATTACTAGGAGAGATAGGTCGGCCGCCTACCTGATCAGGAACGCTACACTCTTGGAGTACAACTTGATCCTTCCACAGCAATCCATGGTCAAGCAGAGGGACACGGCTGAAGAGAAGGCTGCCCAAGCTAAAGAAGGGGCCGAGTTAAAGAGCAGTAAAAGGAGGCCCTTTCCGAAACACCCGGTTGCCGGGGGGAAGAAGCTCAAAAAGTCTAACGGTCCCTCTCCCAGCTCATGTCCAGATATCCCGGAGGAGGGAGACGTTGAGGAGGAGCAAGGCGAAGATGGAGGAGAAAGCGCTGGAGGAGGCGACGGTGTCGGGGCTTTATCTTCTGGGCAAGTAGGCAAGATGCAGGAGTGGACGGATGACGCTTTCCGCCAAACTTTCGAAGGTTTGGAGGGGACGGAGAAGTCCAAGAAAGCCGATAACGTTGGGACCGGCGTCGATCTATCTTCCGGGAGAGCCTCTACTGAAACAACTTCGGCGGTTCAAGGTGAATTTCACTTTACTCTTTTAATTCTTGAGTGATGGCCCAATACATGTTGGTAACACTTGGTTTTCATATCAGGAGCAGGTAAAATGGCCAAGACCTCAGATCTTCGGCACAGGCTTGAACAATACAAGCTCTCCAAAGCTTTCGCCAAGCCGAAGCCTCCGGCCCACCGTTCCGGGGATGTAGTCGGCTATCGTCCTCTTCTCGGGGTTATTGAAGAGGGTATTCAAAAGAGAAAGAGGAGTCGCTCCCTATCCGGACCTTCACTTGGTCCTCAGCCCCCAATTCAGCCTCTTCATGATATCATGGAGGAGGACACTGAGTTCACACCCTCTCCACACCTGTCTGAAAATCCTACCGTTACTCAGATTGATCGTCCTGGCTTGGCTCGTAATCCATTTGCGGGTCATCCTGATCTGGATCCAAGTTCTCATGATATTTCCTTTGACGAGGTTACCGGTGAGCACCTTCTTCCTCGCAACACTATGGTAAAGGTGCTAGATGAGGCCAAGTCCCTGGACCTCGATTTGCTTACTACTCGGATTGTCATTATGGGGGACGAAGCTAAGGCAAACATCGACCGGGTTGCTGAGGAAACTAGGAAGTTGATGGGGCATCATGCCCGACTGGTCAAGGCCGGGGAGGAAATTGGGAGTGCCAACATAAGATTGCGGTTAGTGGTTTCCGACCAGGCCAAGCAACTCGCTGATCAGGCCATCCAGATCTCTCAACACGAGGCCGCCTCTGGACGTCTAAAGAAAACTATGGAAGAGGCCAGCCGGGCCGAACTGCGGAAAATGGAGGCTGCTTGCAAGGAACGGATCGATATGGCCATCGCCACGGTGGACGAGGTTCGGAAAGCGGATCTTGAGCAGATAGAGGAGTTATCTGGGAAGCTTGAGGCTGCAGAGCTTGCTCAAGCCAAGTTGAGGGAGGAGATGGAGGCGATGCGGAAATCCCTTCAGGCTGACTGCTCGAGATACCAATTGGAGAGAGATGCTGCCGTCGTAAGGTTGTCGGATTCCGAGGCCCGGGCGAGGGAGTTTGAAGAGAACTAGGGGCTGATGGAGGGGATGCTCCAGGATATGTACTTTCGTATTTGGAGGCAGGGTAACTTGTCCTGGATGGATGATTACCCTCGGGTTATGGCTAGGATCTATCTTAGGGCTCTAGAGGAGGCCCAGGCTGAGGCAGATAAGGAGGGTGGCGTGGCCTTTAGGATGGATATTGTTACCGCCCAGTTTACCAAGGAGGAGAAGGTGGCGGTGAAGGAGGGCATGCGGTTGCTTGCAGCTGAGGAGACAGGTGTGCAAGCGGAGGATGATGATCAAGTTGATCAAGGAGCGGATGCTGGTAAGTCTTCCTTTCTAGTCTTTCCGTTAACTTGGTTGCTTATCACTGACGAATTCTTTTTCTGATCGGATAGGTGGGCAACGGGACAAGGACAAAACTCTGACGCAGTCGGCTTCTTGATTAGGCCTGGAAAATTCTTTTTGTGGACTTGACATGGTTGTATATGTTAGTCTTAAACTAGTAAAGTAACTCTTAGGTGGTAATTTTTGCTACTTGTAATAAATAGCTCTATTCTTGACGTGTAATTCTTTAACTTAAGCTGATTTTGTCATCTTTTGAATGTTTTTTGCTATTTTGACATGTCGTATGAGAAATATAGCTATGCATATTCTTGTAATCAAATTGTGTTTGATGTCAGGTTTTTGTTTAAAACATAATTTCATGACTTGTAATGTTAGCGTGAGGTGTGAATAAATTATAGTCACGTGTTTACACATGAAAGAAGGAAATACCGCCCTTTATATCTTGCTTGTAGATGGCAGCTTTAAATATTCTATGTGACCGAGTAAGGGATGCGGTCCAGTATCTCGTCGTGAGCGTCTACTTCCATTAGTGAATGTCTCCTGCTCTGTGTCCTGTACTTCAGGGATTGTTACAGAGGATAGGAGAAAAGTTGCTTAAGTAAAATTGAAATATGTGAAAAGGTAAAACTTCCAATCACGGAAGGCCTTCGATGTGCTTCAGTTCATGGCAAACGGGCTGTGTAGTCACTTTCCCTAGCTGTGGGTCTTGGAGACATTTGTCACCCATCTTACGCCTCCGCAGGGAGTTAATTCTTTTTTACCACAGCCGCACTTAAGACACATCGGAGCCGAGATCGCGCATAGTAACTACCCGGGCCATTATGGCCCGTAATCGTGGGTATTATTCGATTTACTGTGGCCGGCTAGCATGGGTGCCGATCGTCAACCGTGAACTGCCCCTGGCTGGCCACACCTTATGTTGGGGCTTATAGTCGGTTCACAGTTGCCGGCGAGCCGAACGCCGTAATGAGCTGCCTCGGCTATAGTCGGCCTTCTCGGTGGCTTATAATCGGCTCATTACAGTTGGCTTTAAGGGTCGTCGCGAGCAATGAGTTAACCCGCAGCAGAGGGATGCTGGAGCGAAAGTGTCTCATTGGCGAGGGCATAGATTCGCATAGTACCTGTTAGGTCTTGTCCAGGTGAAGTTGCGCTGTGGAGTGCTTTGGGTGGAAACGCTATACGCATAGGATTTTGTCCAACAGAAAAGGATAAAGTTAACAAGCAGCCAAGATATAAAGGAACAAGTTAAAGAAGAGACAAGGTTTTTTTTAAAGTGGTTCGGCACGAAAAGGCCTACGTCCACTGATTCTCTTTGTTAATTCACTTCATATGGGCAGTACAAGTTAAGAAAAGTATCGACGGAGGTGTTGGATGTTCCATGCCCTATGGAACACCTCTCCGTCCACTGTTGACAAAATATAAGCTCCATTGTGGAGATCTTTATGAATTACATATGGTCCATCCCAGATTGGGTCTAGTGCTCCGGGGCGAGGGAAGATTCGCTTGAGGACAAGATCTCCTTCTTGTAAGGTACGATGCTTGACTTTGGAGTTGTATTGTGCTGCCACTTTTTGCTTGTGGGCTGCTGCTTTAAGGATTGCATCATTTCTTCTCTCCTCAACTAGATCCAAAGACATGTGAAGGAGTTCTTCGTTCTCTTCTAGGTTATAGTGGATCCTACGGTGGGAAGGCACAATAGTTTCAACTGGGAGCATCGCCTCCGATCCGTATGCCAAAGAGAAAGGAGTGTTCCCCATTGATGTTCTAAAGGATGTGCGATAGGCCCACAGTGCCGTGGGGAGTTCATCCACCCAAGCGCCCTTTGACTTTTCGAGTTTCTTTTTGATTAGGGTTTTCAGAATTTTGTTGACGGCTTCGACTTGTCCGTTTGCTTGGGGATACGCCACGGATGAGAAGCTTTTGTGAATTCCGTGCTCTCGGCACCAGTTGGCGAATTCCTCGCTGTCAAACTGAAGCCCATTGTCTGATATGATTTTGAGTGGGACTCCGTACCTGCACAGAACATTTTTGATCAAGAAGTTAATAACTTTTGTTGAAGATACTTTATTCAGAGGTTCCGCTTCCACCCATTTGGTGAAATAGTCGACTGCCACTATAGCATATTTGGCCCCGCCTCGGCCCATTGGTAGCTCGCCGATTAAGTCAATTCCCCATATTGCGAAGGGCCAAGGACTGGTCATTTGAGTAATCTCAGTTGTTGGTAGCCGTAGAATCTTAGCAAACTTCTGGCATCTGTCGCACTTTTTGACAAAATCTAAGGCGTCCTTGCTTAAGGTGGGCCAGAAATATCCATATCGGAGTATCTTTTTCGCTAATGTTTGCCCTCCGGTGTGATCTCCATAGCTTCCCTGATGAATGTTGAATAAGATTTCCTTGGCTTCCCTCCCAGCGACACACCTTAATAACGGGTTAGAGAATCCGTGCCGATAGAGGATGTCTTCTTGTATTGTGTAGCGGGATGCTTTCCTCAAGATTTTCTTGACTTCGTTATGCCCGTTGGGTAGCGTGCCGCTTTGTAGGTAGTCTCGGATGGGAGTCATCCAAGTTGCTTCTTCGGTTGCAGCTATCAGATTCACTTGCTCAAAACTTGGGGCCAGTTGCTTTGAGATGGTTACTGCTCTGAAGATGGCGATGTCTCTCACACTTGCTTGCTTTGCCAATTCGTCGGCCTCTTGGTTCTCTTCCCGAGGGATGTGTTTGAATAAGTAGTGGTCCAATCGGCTGAGAAGTAACTTGGTCTTCTTTAAATATGCTATGAGTCGTTCTTCTCGAGCTTGGAATTCTCCTAGTATTTGATTAACAATGAGTTGAGAATCGCTATGAAGACACAAAGAATAGGCTCTGATTTCTATGGCAAGTTCTAATCCAGCTATCACTGCTTCATATTCTGCATCATTGTTGGTGGCAGCGAACTCCAACCTTATAGCATAGTGCAGCTTATTTCCCCTGGGAGTGATTATTACCACACCTGCCCCCGAGCCTTGTTCGTTTGATGCACCATCCACAAAGAGGTTCCACTTGATATCTTTTGCTATTTCCAATTGCTCCTTATCTTCGTTGGTAGTGAATTCTGCAATGAAATCAGCCATGGCTTGTCCCTTGATGGCGGTGCGAGGGTGATAGGTGATATCATACTGACTTAGTTCAATGCACCATTTAAGTAGTCGCCCAGAAGTGTCGGGACGATGGAGTACCTGCCTCAGTGGTTGATCGGTCAGAACTTTGATGGAATGGGACTGGAAGTAGTGACGCATTTTCCGTGATGTGATTAGTAAACAGTATGCTAGCTTCTTAAGTTTAGGATATCTGACTTCTGCCCCCGTAAACCTCTTACTGACGAAGCAAACTAGCCGCTGCGTGTGGTTGTCTTCCCTTACCAAGGCAGCGCTTAGGGCGTGAGATGATACAGCAAGGTATAGGTATAATTCTTCGCCTTCGCTTGGAGTCGAGAGTACCGATGGTTTCTGGAGGTGTTCGATTAAGTTAAGGAAAGCGATCAAGCATTCGTCGGTCCATTCGAACTTTCCTTTGTCTTTCTTTAGAGCTTCGAAAAAGGGGACACACTTGTCCGTTGCTTTGGAGATGAATCGGCTTAGGGCGGCCACTTTTCCATTCAGGCTTTGCATTTCCTTTCGATTGGAAGGTATCTTGATATCCCTTAGCGCTCGGACTTGTTCAAGGTTTGCTTCAATCCCTTTGGCATGGACGATGAATCCTAAGAACTTTCCTGATGACACTCCGAACGAGCATTTTAGTGGATTCAACTTCATTCCATACTGGCGAAGTACTTGAAACATCTTGCCTAGGTGGCTTACGTGATCGTCGGTTTTCCTTGACTTTACCAGCATGTCATCCACGTATACTTCCATAGTTTGCCCTATTAGCCCTGCAAACATCTTGTTGACGAGGCACTGGTAGGTGGCTCCTGCATTTTTAAGTCCGAAAGGCATTACCTTATAGCAGTATAAACCCCGGTCGGTGATGAAACTAGTGTGGTCTTGGTCGGGAGCATGCATAGGAATTTGTTTATACCCTGAGTATGCGTCCATAAAAGATAAGAGCTCGTGCCCGGTTGTGCTGTCTACAAGTTGGTCGATTCGGGGAAGTGGGAAGCAATCCTTTGGGCAGGCGTTGTTTAGGTTGGAGAAGTCAATGCATGTTCGCCACTTCCCATTAGCCTTCTTCACTAGTACCGGGTTAGCGATCCATTCCGGATAGATGGCTTCTCGTATGAAGTCATTAGCGAGTAGATTCTTTACTTCTTCATCGAGGGCTGTCGATCGCTCTGCCCCCATACTTCTCTTTCTTTGCTTTACAGGCGCCTTGGTAGGATCAATGTTTAGTACGTGGCATGCTACGTCGGGGGAGATTCCGGTCATATCAGCGTGTGACCATGCGAATACATCCAAGTTGTGGCGGAGAAAGTCAATGAGTTGCTCCTTCAACTCTGCTTTTAGTTGGGACCCAATTTTCAATAGTCTACTTGAGTCGTGCTTGTCTACAGATACAAACTCCATAGCCTCTGCAGGCTCGACAGGCCTCCTCCTCTTTGTCCTTAGGGTCTAATTCATTGAAAGGGTCGCTGGTATATCGAAGAGGAGGGGCTTTCTTTAGTTGCTACGCTTCTAGACTTTTCGTGCAGAGGGCAACCTCTACACCCTTCCCTTTATCCTTCCTGTGGTTGTTGCGAAGTTCAGTCACATAGCAGTCTCGAGCAACGTCCTGGTCTCCTTCTACTTTCCCTATTCCATTGTCCGTTGGAAATTTCATCTTTAGGCACCATGGGGCTAGGACAATTTGGAAGTCAGACAAGGCTGGCCTTCCTAAGAAGGCATTGTAGGCCGAATGGTTTTCTATTAGCACAAATGTCTGTTTCCGTACAACGGAGCGGGGATGGCTTCCAATCTCAAAAAAGAGGTCCAGTTGCCCGAGGGGCATATTTGCATCCCCAGTGAAACCATGTAGTAGTTTATCGCAGGGAGATACATCCTTCATTGATAGCTTCATTTTGTCGAATGCATGTTTGAACAGGATGTTTACTGAGCTTCCAGTGTCTACTAGGATTCGGTAAACTTCGGCGGGGCCGAGCCGAGCAGAGATAACCATGGGATCCATGTGAGGGTATTGCCTTCCTTCTAGGTCACGCTTACCGAATGTGATGTCATCACTTTATTTTCGCTTCGGGTGGCGCTCTTCTATAGCCGAATTGACACAGTCTTTATTGTCTCTAAGCAACTTTCCATATCTTTCCATCTCTTTCTAGCTTCTGTCTGCGATGTGCGGTCCTCCCGAGATGGTATGGACCACTATCTTCTCTTGACTAGAGCCGCTAGTGTTGCGGTTTCCTCTGCCGATCTCCAGTGTGGGTAGCCTTGGGTTCTCATTGGCAGGAGCTGGAGTCCTGTCCTGACCTTTTACATAGCGTTCCAGTTTCTTCCTTCTGATGTGTTCCTCAATCAAGTCCCGGAGATGATGGCATTCATTGGTATCATGCCCATGAGATTCGTGGAAGCGGCAAAACTTTCCAGACTTCTGCGCGTTATCTGATTCCTTCTTGTATGGTGGGCGTTTGTATCTAACTTCGCCTTGGGTGGCAAGGAAGATATTTTCGACGGTCTCGTTCAAAGGAGTGTAAGTGTCGAATCTCGGTCCTGGTCGATATAGGCGCTTTTCTCCCTTCTTGCCCCCAGCATTGTCTCTGGAATCATTTCTTCGAACGTCCCTTTCCACAGCAGGGGCGTTGCTGTGAGTTGCCTTATTTTGCTGTCCTGACTGCCCCTCAACGGCAGCATCCTCAAGCCTCATATATTTCCCGGCTTCATGGAAGAAATCGGGTAAAGTAGCTGGTTTTTCTTTTGTCAACCTTCTAGCAAATTTAGTGTCCGGATGCACACCACTACAGGGGGCCATTAGGATAAGCTTCTCATCGGCATCTTGGACTGCGGCTGCTGCGGCATTGAATCAGGTTAGGTATTGCTGCAGTTTCTCCCCAGGTTTCTGTTTGACGCTGGATAAGGAATAAGCGTCCTTAGGTTGTTCCACATGAATGCGGAACTGACTGATAAACTTTTCTTTCAACATTTCCCACGAGCTGATGGATCCCTGGGGTAGATGAGAGAACCAGGAGGTAGCGAGATCTGCTAAGAAGAGCGGAAAGCATTTGCACAGTACTCCCTCTGTCGCTCCACTCATGAGCATATGTTGTGTGTACCTCTGTAAGTGCACAACGGGGTCGGAGGTTCCATTGTTGGCATCTTCCATTCTCGGGGGGTGATAGCAATTTCGATATTGCGAGCGAAAGGGCTGGTTACCCTAGCGCCTATCCCTCGATCTCTTTGCTCCCGTTGGACGCACTCTCTGAATAAGCGTGCCATCCTTTCATCAGAATTTAGAGCAGATAGAAATGAGTTTGGTTCTGTTCTGTGGGATTGATTCCGTCCAGATGACCTGTAGGGATGGTATCGTCTATCATTCCTCATATTTTCCCGTGGCTGCCTTTGATCTTCTGGGAGCATGCTAGGGTCAGCTACAGTTGGCCCTTGCCTTGATCTTCCCCTGCCGGGTTCTGATCTAAGCACTTCCTCGGGTCCAACTTCGGGCGGGACTCTAGCTCGGCCCCGTTCACTGGCGTTTCCGTCGTTAGGCAGTATGACAGGCTCAGCTACAGTTGACCTTCGTCCGGTTCCTCCCCTGTTGGGTTCGGTACCAAATGTTTCCTCAGGCCTAACTTCGGGCTGTGCTCGATCTCGGCTCCTACCATGGCTACTTCTGCCGTTAGCTCCTTCGAAGAAGGAAGACCTTTGTTGCCTTTGAGATCCTCCAGACTAGGACTCGCCCCATGATTCAGTGTTGCGGTTGGACTCTTCAGCATCCCTTAAGCGTGACATGAGATGGTCCACCAAGGCTTCCTGCTGGGACGTGAAGCGGTTAGTTACTTCAACCACAACCCTGTCTAAATCTGCCCTAGTAATTGCTGCGGGCTGTTCTGTGGCAGGAGTGGTCGGATTAGCCTGTCCTTCATTTGCTACTGCTGCTGGAGGAGGACGATTTACTTGATTCGTGATAGATGGATCTGGAAGACTGCTGGATGCGATTTTTCCTTTGTTAACATCTTTTCTCTGTTTGGGAGGCATGTTTTCCAAGTGGCGAACGATGTTGTTTAGGAAAAATGTTAAGTGGATGAAGCTGAAGCTTCGAGCTTCTAGCCCTTCTCAGTGAAAGCACCAAAAATGTTTGCACAAAAAATGGACAAACACCTCAAAGTCGTATGATTTAGTAGATCTTATGTTGTTCTTAGTGATTTGGGTGATTTATGCAAATATATGAAAAGCAGGGGCTAAACTGTAAAAAGACACGCCGATTTATAGTGGTTCAGGCAGAATGTGCCTACGTCCACTTTATATGTTATTTCTCTTCTCTTGTTTAGATTACAAGTACAAAGCTTTGATACAAGTAAAAGAAAGTTGTTTGAAAGTTCTCTCCGTGCTTGAGCTCTCAAACTTGTCCCTCATTGTTGTACCCCTGCCCCTCTATTTATAGAGTGAGGCTGGGGGTAGGGGTCTTGAAGGTATATAGCAGCTGGCGGGCCTGGGCTGACGTAATATGGCCTGGTGGAGCTGGTCCGGTTTACTTTGGTTCGGTGGTAGGAGATGAGTGGTCCGGTGAAGCTTGGTTCGGTGGTAGGAGTATGGTGGACCGGCGTACTTGGTTCGGTGGAAGGAGGTGAGTGGACCGGTGTACTTGGTTCGGCATTGAGGTGGGATGCATGTTGGTCCGGTGGTACTTGGTTCGGTGGAAGGAGGTGAGTGGACCGGTGTACTTGGTTCGGCATTGTTTGTACCAAAAATGGGCACAACACTCTTCGGGAGTTATTTGAAGAGATAAAATGAAGAACATAAATGTAAAACAGAGATTATCTAACAAAAACTCCAATAAACAGAATTATAAATACGCAGACAAGCAATTTAGAGTGGTTCGGCGTATCGCCTACGTCCACTATGAAGTTTTGATGATTTTATTGATTCTCTTTCAATGATTACAAGTAATTACAGCGAACAACAGCGAATTATAGCTTGGAATTCGGATTCAATAGTAAGAATAAGATGCAAATCTCGATCCGGCAGAGTCTGGGCGCTTCAAGAATCCAGATCCCCTTTTCTGAATGACCAGGGGTCCTATTTATAGTTGTAGGAGGCTGACATTTCGCCTAAATTGAGGGGAGACCAGTTCTGGCACGTGAGGGGGCCCACATGCCCGCTCTTTGGAAATCCGGGCCCACTTTGGGATCGATTCGACCCTTGCTTCGAATCGATCAAGTTTTGCTCCGATTAAGATGAAATTTGGCATGAGCATTCCTTAGGTTGCCAGTAAGCTACTGTCCAAATTTCATAGCATTTGGACTTGTAGATCTCGAGATATGATCGATACGAGTTGAAGTTTTTCAGTTGGCTGCTTGCTTCGAGTCCATCACTTCGAATCCATGCCTTCGAATCGATGGTTGCACGTGATAACGCAGCGACGTGGCGCGCACTCCTCGCATCGATCCGCCTTTTGTTCCTAGTTGACCGTGTCGACTCCATAAATCTCGCCTTGTTCGTATCGAATTTGACACGTCACCTAGGCCTGTTGACTCGAGGGATATGAAGCAGTCATCAGCTATGGATTCGAACAACAGTTATATCGATGGATACGAGCTACACAGCTTCTTAATGGACACGAAGCCAATCGATGCGAACCAGAGTCTTTTGATGGATACGAAGTAAGGTAACTTGGTGGATACGAACCAGATGGAGGCAAGGTCATTTCCCTTCCGATCGATTTGAATGCTATGGATTCGAACAGGGGGAACACTGATGGATTCGAACTAAAGTACTCTGGTGGATTCGACCATATTCTCTGCCGATGGATACGGAGAGGTCATCTGATGGATACGAAAACATGGCATTTCCCTTCAACTTGTATCCATCATAACTTGAGCATATGAACTCGGATTGACTCGAAACTTGAAACGTTGACTCTCATGGTTTAGCTTGTCATGCCCTAGCAATTTTGGCCCGATCCGGACTCGGACAAAATTCGTCAATATTCATAGTGAGCCTGTGTATGACCGATCGCTAGGACGGACTGTCATTGGATTACTAGTTAGTTCCTTGGTGTCACGGCCTTGCCAAAAGGCGGGATAACATTTGCCCCCCAAAGTACGTCTTGTGAAAACATGATGTGCTTTGAAGTGCTGCAGTCTTCATTCTGAAAAAGTTCTATCTGATTCGTTGAGTAGTTGCCATCTTTTCGTCAAAAGATGTAACCTTTGATTGATTTCCAGTAATATAAATGTTGATTTGTTGACTGCCAATGATTATGTGGTGCATCGTTATAACTGAGTGTCGAGTGCTAGCAATTTGTTGTTCACTGTTGCAATTGCCATCAGGTAAGCATTCAATTTTCTGAATGGTTATTGTCTTTACGGTGGAAGCTGTGACCTTCGACCGTTCTTCTGGATAATGTAAACTGTTGGCTGTTGTACCATGTGTTTTTTGCAACTGATTGTTGTATGCCAGTGGTTACCCGTTCGTTGTTGTAATCGTTATTGGATGTGTTTCTGATTTCTGAAAATCTGGAATATTGAATATTAGTCCGACATTCATGCATATATGTTAATCTGACTCCCGCTGACGTTCGCGAGTCGTTGTCAGTTTATCTTATATTGCATTCTGTATCGATCCTCTCCTGAACCGATGTGAAATTTTCATATTAACAACGTTTGATGGTTGTTTTTCGATTTCTCCTTCGTAACGATCCTCTCCTGAATGGATGTGAAGGGTGGGAATGTATGCTTTGTATCGGTGGATACGTAATATTGGATCTCAGATCGATGGATACAAAAGTAATGCTTTGTATCGACGGAGTTAAATGATCCAGACATAATCATGCAGTGACGCTTCATGGAGGATATTAAAACTTCTTATTCATCTATTAAATAAGAATCCCCGATTGTGGATAATCTTCGATAGAAGTCATCCATGACTCCTCTCCTAGATCCTGATCTAAGACCTAGTTGATCTTCATATGTCAATGCTTGGAATAATAAGCATTTAAACTGGGACATAGTCTTTTTGCCGTGCATCCCCAGAACTGGCTAGCTTGGCCAGTGACTTAAATTTTTTATTTTGTTTTCCGAGGATGTGTGTAATGGTGTAATAGTTGAAGTTGACCAGTAGTTTTTAGACCCGGCTAGGATAAGGAGAAAGACGTTGCCCCCTAGTTGAATAATCTTCCCTGACTCGGTATGCTACTAACCAATAATCACAAAATATATGCAAAGTTTCCACTGCTAATTTTCTTGCAAGTTTGAGCGTCAAGGCTTCATACTTAGCTTCGTTATTTGTTGCAGGGAAGTTGAGTTTGAGGGCGTGGCAGATTGATCATTCCTCAGCAGTCATTAACGCAACTTCGACGTTAAAAAGCCGATTATTGGAAGTTCCATTTGTATACATTCTCCATCGGTTGGACGGTTCACCACTGTCCTTCGGATAGTCGTCTGATGTGGTGGATTCCGGTATGAAGTATGCTAATGTTTGACCATGGAGAGCTCTCCGAGGGAAATATATGAAATCAAATTGGCCTAGCTTGATACTCCAACTGAGTGACTTTTAAGACATCTAAGGTCGCTATTGGACCTATCGTAACGGCTGGTCGATATAGACGTTAATGGGGTGAGCTTGTCAATAGCTAGCCTTCATCATATACTACCCTTAGGATTCGTTTATCTTCACATAGCATTGCGACGCTTATAGCGTGTGTTGACATGGCCCAATTGATGTATAAATCTTCGCGATCCAAAGGTTTGGGTAAAATGGAAGGTCTCTTCAAGCGGTCTATCAGAGCTGCTTTTATTGTCCTCGGTACATGGGTGTCTCTAACCATCGGAATTTTCTAGAAATTAGTCTTGATTCCATGAGAATTGATGATGAAAATAAAGAATCTTTCTGATGTAATGGTGAAAGAGTATTTCGAAGGATTGAGTTTGATCCTGCATTTTTGAAGAGCGCTGAATACCTCTGTCAAGTCATCGATATGGTCGCTTGATAGCCATGATCTCATGAGCATATTAATCACATCTACTTTCATCGATTGAAATATATGATTTTTTAATGATCTGCTAATCGTCCTTTGGTTAGCAGCATAAGCGTTCTCAAGTTCGAACTTAGGGATTTCAGCATAGCACTACAGGCCCAGGTCAATAATGAGACAGTTGTATTCCTGGTCTAGGACATGCTTTAGTATCCGATTGTATCTAGAGTTTGCATTCATGGATGTGAGTAATTCATGTCTGATGGTCAGGTCCATCAGTTGGTCGATCATTGGAAGTGGAAAGCCGTGCTTTGTCATACCTTTGGTTGGAGGGCATCATGGAGAAACCCACTGGTTTTGAGCAGATTCTCCTCCTCTTTAAGTGCAACAGATTTCTCCGGATCCATGTCGCATCATTTTTGTTCACCGAGACATGCCTCGGGTCGACTTTTAATGCAGGTTTCTTCATGGCTAGCGAGAGTCCATATATATATATACATGAGGTCGAGTCCAAGCGAACACATCAAGATTCACCTGAAGTAAAATAGTTGACTCTTTCTTCATCATTGCGCAGAGTTGTGATCTGATCTACAATACTCGTGATGGGTTGTAGGCGCCTCATGTGTTTATTTGCAATGGCAAATGATCAGGCTTATAAGAATGTTGAATCAAAGGATTAGTAGGATTTAGCCTTGTACTGCACGCTGCTACATAGCTAGCTCCAGCTTTGAGATTGACTTCACTTGTGTTTCTGAATGATGTGCTTGTCATTCAATGTACTCGCGATCAATTGCTCGTTGTGAGGGTCGGAATGATGATCAGTTGCCCATAAGTCCGAGTATTGATCTGATGACTCTATCTCTAGACATCCTTTCGGTCGCAACCTTCTTGTTCGTGCCCCCAAGTCTGGGGAATATCTCGATAAGTGGCATGGTAGATAATGTCCGCTTCAATTTTGTATTTTATCCCGTTGAACCACGGGATCGAGTTAACCGATGGAAGGCTGAGTCGAGACTATCCTGTATTATGTTATAGTTCTTTCCTCTTGGAGGAATACATTGTTACTTTGCCGACAGTCGGACATAAGCTAGATTCTGGACGGTCAAATGACATTCACTTTGATGCTTATGTCGCCGCACTTTGGGCAAAAACTGAAGAGTGAATCGTCCAATCAGATCCAATGTAGGATTGATGCTTTCCTTGTTGGATTTAGGGTAAGAATCAGTGTGCAGATGTTTAGGTTGCAATTGTTTTGAATTGCTTTTTCAGTTGGATCATGGTAAGAGTCAATGAATGAATGGTCGCGTTGCATTCATTTGGAGTTGGGTGATCAACCATGTCCGTTTCGATTTATGTTCTCCCGTCAGATCTAGGGATAAAGTCAGCTCAGATGTAGTCATGTCATGCTCATTTGGTCTCATGCTCTTCCTGACGGATCGAAGGAAGGCGATGGAGGACGAATGATCAAGTCACACTCATTCGTGGTTTATCCTTCTATCCGTGCTATGTTGGTCAAAGGTAATCGATGGAATATTGACCATCGATTCAATGGTACGATGTGAAAGGTGTAGATCGATATTGTCCGTCGATCCGGCGGTACGATATAAGTGATTGCCCAGAACTTCGGGCATCATTCTGATTGGTTTGCATTAAGGTCTCCTTGTAGTGATTTCCTTAAGTTGTAAAGGATGCTAAGCTAGAGATGTAGCGAGTCACCTTTCTCTTCTTTTGGTGATTTGCACTTCTGCCCCCAGTCTTGGGTTGGCAGAGTTAGTTCGTGGATGGTCTAACTGTACCTGTAGTGAGTTTACACTCCTCACGTCGAGTTCAGGTCAGAGTTGGTGAATGAATGGTCATGCCACGTTCGTTTGCAGTAGAACGGGTAGTCACACCCATTTAGAATGGGACATTCAGCTAGGTTCGTTTTGCAAATCTGCGTCTCCCTGTCGAATCAAGGAAGAAATTTTGTCTTATGGGGTTGGAGTGCATCCCTATAAAATTATGTTATGGGTCCCATGCAGGGGACAGGAGGTTATGCATGGACGGTTGTGTCACGCCCGCTTAGTGCTGGATGGTCGGATCACATCCAATTTTGTGTGTCAAGTGTGCCCCCATGTAAGGGGAAGATTAGAAAGCAGGCGGTCGAGCCACATCCTCTTTTTATACTATAGAACTTGATGAGGAACCATAGCCAATAGATGGACAGTCGAATCACATCCCTTTTGGTATTCCTACTCCAAACCATGTTTTGAGGACTGGAGTTGGTGGATGGGTTGTTAGTCACACCCATTTGGTGTTTATACTCTAGTTCGCATTCTGGGAATCTAGAGTTAGTTGACTAGACGGTCTGCTACGTCTATTATGAGTTTCCTTTTCTGTGTTCGCACTCCAGGAACAAGTGATGTAACTTGGCTGAGATATGGTCGAAGTCGTTAGGTGGACGGATCCACCCTCCTCGAAGCCGCATTTGTTTGTAGCTTATACTCTGGCTCGCGCTCTGGGAGTTTGGAGTTAGTTAATTTTTATACTCCAGCTCGCGCTCTCGGTGTCTGGAGTTTGTTGATGTTTATACTCCGGTTCGCACTCTGAGAACTCGGAGTTGGATGTTTATACTCCGCTTCGCACTCTGGGAATACGGAGTTGATGAATGTTTATACTCCGCCTCACACTCTGAGAGTAAGGAGTTGATGTTTATACTCCGCATCGCGTTCTGGGAATACGGAGTTAGTAAGGTTCGCACTTCGGGAACCAGGTAATGTTTATACTCCGCCTCACACTCTGGGAGTACGGAGTTGATGTTTATACTCCGCATCGCGTTCTGGGAATACGGAGTTGATGGGGTTCGCACTCCGGGAACCAGGTAATGTTTATACTCCGCCTCGCACTCTGGGAGTACGGAGTTGATGTTTATACTCCGCATCGCGTTCTGGGAATACGGAGTTAGTAGGGTTCGCACTCCGGGAACCAGGTAATGTTTATACTCCGCCTCGCACTCTGGGAGTACGGAGTTGATGTTTATACTCCGCATCGCACTCTGGGAGTACGGAGTTATTTGAGGAATTGTCGTGTATCTCCCCATTTTTGGCCTTGATGTGATGGCTTGCCCCCGAGCTCGGGGTTTCGCTTATCGAGTGATCGGTGGGTTCCCGACCACTTTCCATTTAATAGTCCTCAATGAAGGATGAGATTTGGTTTATGGACGGTTGGATCGCGTCCATGTTCATTTGGATTCCACTTTTGCCAAGCCTAAGGAGTAAGATCAGTGTTCTGGCAAGCTTTGTGCTCGAGCATAGGAAAGGATGGTCGAATTACATCCACTTTGAGTTGTATATTTTCCCTTAAGTCGGGTGCAAGAAATGGAGAGCGGACAGTCGAGTCCCATCCAATTTATACTTTGCATTCTTTCGATCGAGCTAAGGAAGAGAGTTGAAATGACGGCTCATGATGGTTAGTGAGTAGACAATCAGTCGTTGATGACTTTAAATTGAGGGTTGGACCTTTCAACATGTGTTACCTCAAATAATCCCAAATGTCTAATGTAGGATTGGATGCATGGATGGTGACATCACGTCCACCCTTGATGTGATTCCGATTTTATCGGGCATTAGAAGAAGCATAAGTATTTTGGCAAGCTTCAAGTACGAGATGGAGAAGGCACTGTTGGGACATATAACTCCAAGTCTTTCTTACATCTCCTAATTAAATTGCGTAGGCAGATGAGTGGATGGTCGGTTGCATCCACTTTGTACTAAAGTCCTGACCTTGTCGGTCTCTTCCGCTTTGATGCCTTGCCCCCAGTCAGGGCATATAGTAGCTGATGAGTGGTTGAATCATGCTCGTCACGATGATACCTCAATGATTTGATCATGGTCCGCGGAGGTTGTTTTGCACCCAATCTTAAGTACTCGGTTACCTGCATCATCTCATTGATAAGTGAGGCAGCGTCGTATGCTCGCTATTGCACTTCAATCCAGCCCTTCTCAATTGGAAGTCTAACGCAAATGGTTCAACTTGATCAAAGTCCTTGATCGATATGGGTCGGATGTTCCCGGTCCCTCATTTTATGGGGCTTGAACATATTGTTAGAGTCATCCTTTTTGGAGTGGCTTTATGGCGTTGGCATCCATGGTAGCCATCTAAAGAAGAGGAGTTTTCCGATCTAGAGTATGGAGTAGGTTTCCTCCTTATCTCGCCAAGTTGATCCTTCGTCTGATGCATCAACTCAATATTGGCATGGACATGTTGGTGTAGTTGTCGGCAGCGGTCTACCAGTTCTCTTGTCAAAGTCTGGAAATAAGCGCCGGTGATGAATTCATTTATGGGTATCGGCAGCAACTGGCTGCGGGCTTTGGATAAATTCATTGGCTGCCAGTTTCTTCATTCACTTCAACAATATAAGAAGTAGATCTGGTATGTCTAACCACGATTGACAATGTTCTTTGAGGAATGGGGGAAGACAGCTACGTTAGATAGCAGTCATCACTCTTGGTGTAAGCCATGCGCAATTCTCACTTCATGAGGTAGTGCCGGGGGTTGTATTTCCATAACACACCGACATAGTTAACATGTTGAATTTTCACTAGAAGTTCTGCATGTAGGATGGTTTCAACGAATAGGTCTCGACTAGGAAAGATTCCCCAATCGGCATTATGATCAGGCTCATTTGATTGCCCAGGGGTCTTGTAACATTGGTCAATGACGTATGCATGATTGCGTTCGAGTTATTTGCAATGCCAATAGGACGGTGAGTTGGTTAAAATGGGCTAACAGATTGGTGTTTATCCCAAACATTCACCCAAATAGGGGACCTATATAGGGTATTAAGGAAGTCTTCTTGAGGTTGTATGCCATGCTTTTAGTCATGTGAACGTAGAATGATTAAGATGCGTGCATTTGAAGATGGTTCAGCGGTGACCAGCTATGCTTTGAGTCGGTAGAGTAGACAGTGTAGGGGAGTCTTCATATTAGCCGTCGTACCATAGTTGTCAACTCAGGAGTTTGAAAGCTGGTCAATTGGAGGAAGTTGCATTCCACCTTAAAAGCATGATATATTAATCAACCCCAGTTCTTGGCATACTAACTAGGTTCTCCAGCCTTTGGGAGTACGGTTGAGTAGTATTTCTTTACCCATTCCTTGATTGCAACTCAACATTTGTTGTTGTGATGTCCTATGTCTTGTTCAGTCGTGGAACAATCAGAAGCATGGATGGAATGTCCCTTCATTAAACTGGTGATTGAATCGACAATGCGGGTGTCCTGCGCTGCGGCTAGGGTTCGGGGGGTTTCCCCCGAAAATTTTTTTATTTAGGCTCTTTTTAGGAAATCTGGGTCGTACCCGAAAAATATTTTTTTTTTTTTTTTTTTTTTTTTTGAAATTTCGTATCGATACGAATTGGACATAATTGGATCGATTCGAATTGCAGTTGAGTATCGATACGAATTGGGTGTGAATGGATGGATACGAAGTAGCGCACCCTGGTGGATACGAAGAAGCGCATCGTGATGGATACGAAGGAGCGCGCCCTGATGGATTCGAAGTAGAGCACCCTGATGGATACGAAGAAGCGCATCGTGATGGATACGAAGGAGCACGCCCTGATGGATTCGAAGTAGAGCACCCTGATGGATACGAAGAAGCGCATCGTGATGGATACGAAGGAGCGCGCCCTGATGGATTCGAAGTAGAGCACCCTGGTGGATACGAAGAAGCGCATCGTGATGGATACGAAGGAGCGCGCCCTGATGGATTCGAAGTAGAGCACCCTGATGGATACGAAGAAGCGCATCGTGATGGATACGAAGGAGCGCGTCCTGATGGATTCGAAGTAGATGGATGCGAGGGTCTTGTGTCTCTGATCGATACGAAGACAATGGATTCGAAGTGAGGCTATGCTTATGGATACGAACACTCGGTCCAGATGGGTTCGAAGACATGGATACGAAAATCACCATACTTTCTGGAAACAAATACATGGATACGAAAATACCATATTTTCATGGATTCGAAGACATCGATACGAAAATCACCATACTTTCATGGATACGAAAAATTGCACTTTTTCTGGACTCGAAAATACGGGTATGGAATTCATGATGAATGCAGTTCCTCTTAGATCTGGAGCAGTCTGAATAGAATAGAAGAAACCACTGAATGGCAGATCTGGATCTCCTCCTTAGATTTTTGCAATCCAACGACGGTAGTAGATCCAACGAGCAGGAGAAAAAACTTGGTTTTCTCTCAGTGAAAGCACCAAAGTGTTTGTACCAAAAATGGGCACAACACTCTTCGGGAGTTATTTGAAGAGATAAAATGAAGAACATAAATGTAAAACAGAGATTATCTAACAAAAACTCCAATAAACAGAATTATAAATACGCAGACAAGCAATTTAGAGTGGTTCGGCGTATCGCCTACGTCCACTATGAAGTTTTGATGATTTTATTGATTCTCTTTCAATGATTACAAGTAATTACAGCGAACAACAGCGAATTATAGCTTGGAATTCGGATTCAATAGTAAGAATAAGATGCAAATCTCGATCCGGCAGAGTCTGGGCGCTTCAAGAATCCAGATCCCCTTTTCTGAATGACCAGGGGTCCTATTTATAGTTGTAGGAGGCTGACATTTCGCCTAAATTGAGGGGAGACCAGTTCTGGCACGTGAGGGGGCCCACATGCCCGCTCTTTGGAAATCCGGGCCCACTTTGGGATCGATTCGACCCTTGCTTCGAATCGATCAAGTTTTGCTCCGATTAAGATGAAATTTGGCATGAGCATTCCTTAGGTTGCCAGTAAGCTACTGTCCAAATTTCATAGCATTTGGACTTGTAGATCTCGAGATATGATCGATACGAGTTGAAGTTTTTCAGTTGGCTGCTTGCTTCGAGTCCATCACTTCGAATCCATGCCTTCGAATCGATGGTTGCACGTGATAACGCAGCGACGTGGCGCGCACTCCTCGCATCGATCCGCCTTTTGTTCCTAGTTGACCGTGTCGACTCCATAAATCTCGCCTTGTTCGTATCGAATTTGACACGTCACCTAGGCCTGTTGACTCGAGGGATATGAAGCAGTCATCAGCTATGGATTCGAACAACAGTTATATCGATGGATACGAGCTACACAGCTTCTTAATGGACACGAAGCCAATCGATGCGAACCAGAGTCTTTTGATGGATACGAAGTAAGGTAACTTGGTGGATACGAACCAGATGGAGGCAAGGTCATTTCCCTTCCGATCGATTTGAATGCTATGGATTCGAACAGGGGGAACACTGATGGATTCGAACTAAAGTACTCTGGTGGATTCGACCATATTCTCTGCCGATGGATACGGAGAGGTCATCTGATGGATACGAAAACATGGCATTTCCCTTCAACTTGTATCCATCATAACTTGAGCATATGAACTCGGATTGACTCGAAACTTGAAACGTTGACTCTCATGGTTTAGCTTGTCATGCCCTAGCAATTTTGGCCCGATCCGGACTCGGACAAAATTCGTCAATATTCATAGTGAGCCTGTGTATGACCGATCGCTAGGACGGACTGTCATTGGATTACTAGTTAGTTCCTTGGTGTCACGGCCTTGCCAAAAGGCGGGATAACAGGCATTGAGGTGGGATGCATGTTGGTCCGGTGGTACTTTGGAGATGGCTGGTTCGGTAGGCTGGTTCGGCAGTGGGATGGAGAGGCATTGGTTCGGTGATGGGGGAGATGGTACTTGGTTCGGCAGAGATGTTGGACCGGTCGAAATACACCCAACAGTGACGATTACTTGAAAAAGAAAATCCACCACCACCAGCCACGACTGCCTCTACCACCGACAACGTTGAACCAACAGCTGGTAACATTGCAGCATCGTCACATATCATCTTCATCACTAAATCATCGTTCTTTTTCAAATAGGTACAAAATTTGAACCCTCAATCTATCGTACCTACCATTTATCGCCCCTTCTATTCTTCGTTGTCGCCTCTCCAAATCGTTGTCATCTCCCCTATCAAATGATATCTCTGTTGTCGTTCCACAACTACTTGCACTATAACGACCCACTATTTTGGACCATTCAAATCGACAATAAATCCATACATGTCGAACTTGAATAATTCAAAACAATAGATTGTAAATAAAATTTGGCAAAACTTAGAATATACAGTAAATAAATCACAGATCACAGACACAAAGTAATATAACAATGCAGCGGAAGCAAGGAAATAGTAGTTCATGAAGCTACTATATATATACATCAGAGTTAACAAAATACAACAGAAGTCTTAATATGATAATCAAGTATAAATCATAATACATCACTGGAATCAACTGGATAACTGAAAGCGAAATAGTAACTGGATCTCCAAGAAAAGCTCCAACTCCAGAGGTGAGTCTCGAATGCTGTATCACTCAGTTTGACCCGAGCGTAAAGCAAAACACAAAACACTTGAGTCAGGACATACATACTTATACAATGTAAACCAACTCAAGTGAACTGTAATAATAAGATACAAGTAACTTAAAGGATGCTTTGGACCACCCATCCTCTAAGGATCCATTAAACTATTTACTATGTAGTAATATTTGCTATTACAATAATGTCTAATAGTAAATAAACTTACTTTTAAATAGCATTAAGGCTTTACATTTTCCACCTTAACACATAATAGGCCCAGTAGTCTATCTAGTATCAGCGTACCCCCAGATCGGGAGCTACCCTAGATACTCCACAGGCTATGACACAAATTCCAACTCGTAGTAAAGCTCGATATGGTAGGTGACAGAGCACAACAAGGCAATGCCAGGGTAGATATACCAATTACGCACACGGGCTGGTGGAAACGCATAGCAGCCACTACCGCCCACCTCGGAACACACTCCCAAATCAAAAATCGAAGGGTGGCCACCAAATCAATCACAAAGTAATAGAATAGTATCGAAGAAATGTGTCTGATCAGAGGTGCTACCTTATTGGCCCGATGATCGCTCCTGTTTAGCCACCTTAAGCCAACTCACGGGAGTCGGGTCCACGTATATATACCTTTAGGATCGTCGCCACCATCCTACTTCATTCTGGAATCTCCACCGCATACACAGTTGTCAAAGTGGTTTTCGGTATCGACAGAGAGTATGCCCATATCCGAACCCGGTCTCTTTGCCAACCAATCGTTATTATAACCCATGGATATTTATTTCAAAATAATTTATACTTCAAAACCAAATATCATATCCATTTCAAAACTAGTTTATACTTCAAAACCAAAATATCATTTGAACATACCCAAATTTCCAATCACTGAATATTTCTTTCAATTTATTTAAACTTGAAATATTCCTTTTTAAATCATCTTAAACCAAAATCACTTTATAAAGCCATATTCTTAAATCTTAAATTGCGAATCAATATATTCAAAACAATTCTTAATTAAATATTATTTCAAATAAATTCATTTCCAAAATCATAGTACTTTCAAAGTTATAACACCTTTGTAACCAAACACTTTGAAACCATAATACTTTGAAACCATATCAATTTTAAAATGTTATCATTTGGAAATCATAATATTTAGAAAAATCATAACACCCTTAAAAATAATATTCATTACCAAAGTTATAGCATTATTAAGTTTATTCGTTTAATTATAAAATTTCCAAAACATTGTATTTTTCAGCTAACAACAGCACTTATAAAGTGTTACAGTAGATATATTAGTAATATTTCAAAACATTGTCAAATTCAGAAACAGCATCACTTATAAAGTGCTGTAATAGATATTTAGTTATTTTCAACCAGCTTAGTTTCAGAAACAGCAGCACTTATAAAGTGTTGTAGTAAGTATTTTAGTATTTCAAAAACCTAGTTTAAATTCAGAAACAGCAGCACTTATAAACTGCTGCAATAGATGTATTAGTATTTCAAAAAAGTTCAAATTCAGAAACAGCAGCACTTATAAAGTGCTGTAGTATTATAGTTATTTCAGAACATAGTTAAATTTTAGAAACAGCAGCACTTTGGAAATGCTGCCAATACAATTCCAGATTTATTATAACATTTCAGAAACATTAAAACTTCAATTTTTCGCCATTTTTAACTTATAAAACATATCTCACATTTCAGAAATATTCATTTGGATATCATCTAACTTATGATTTAATAAAATAAATTTTTTATAAATAAGTATCCAATTTAAACCATAATTCATTTATTAAGTCAAAATACACTATTTTACTTAACTTTTATTTTTAACCACTAACCTAACACTTTATTTTAAAATACCCATTTCACAAATAAACTAAATTTCATTTTATTTACTTAACTTAAAATTTCCATTTGAAAAACCAAATTTCCAATTATCAAGTTAGGTCTTAATTAAAGTAACATTTTTCCATTTAAAATTCATAACTATTTATTTTATAAAACATAACATTTCACAAAAGAATATTTCCACTTTTGACCTCTGCATTTTTTGGGTTACGAAATATTACCCTCCACAAACTGCAGATTATAAAGAGTGCAAAATAGTTGAATTTTTGGGCTCCATGCCAAGTCTTGAAATTCTTGAATTTTCTAATGATGCTTTGCAGTGTTTGGCTGCAAATGATGTACCAGTTCATCTTCCATTTATATATCTGATCAAACATCTGGATGCACATATGAATTTCGAAGATTTGCAGGAGTTACTTGCTGTCTTTTGCATAGTCAGAAGTTATCCTTTTCTAGAATATTTATCCTTTATACCTCAAAACATTACAAGGATATTAGCTGATGGATTTTGGCGAGGAGAACACGACTACAGTTTTAGACTTGATCATCTCCAAGAAGTATTTGTAAGTTGTTTTACTGGAACTGAATCTGAGCTTAGGTTTATCGAGTTATTTCTGGCTAATGCACCGGCTCTTAAAGAGCTGTGTATCGGTTTCTCATACAATATTGTAGATTCATCGAGCATCTTTAGAAAGATTGTTCAGTTCCCTCGTATGTCATCCAATGCTGAATTTATTCACGTATGAATAACTGCCCTATGCTTATTGCATTCTTTTGTTTAGCTCTAATAAATTTTTGATTGTTTATGTTATGAACCTTCGTTGTTAAACTATTTGATTTGGAAATTTTTCATTTCCCATTTCATGTTCAAGGTATTTTATTGCTATTTTTTTGAAACCCAGGATTGGAAACATATTTCCCAGGCTATAAATTATCATTGAAAGCACAATTATACAACCCAATACATCGAAGACACAGTTTCTAACAACTCACAGCTACAAATTACAGGAAGAAAACCACAAAAATACCCACATACATAAGAAACCCAGTACAAGCTTAACCACAAAAGCCTAACAAGCTATAGCTATTTACATAACAGTACCACAAAACATATACAATACAACATGATAGAATATGAAAGAACAATAAGACCATTGCAGCTATCAGGCTTCTCCATCTCCTCTCTTCCTGCGCACCACACTTTTCCCTATCGAGTCCAAGCTTTCTCTAACTCTTTTCTGCAGCTCTGGTAGAATCGCTTTCCACTCCTGCCTGTAAGGAAAAGCAGCACCTATCCATAATGAAATATTAGAAATAGAGAGTCTAAGAAGCACATCAAAAGACTTATTTCTATGATCGAAGCATCTATCATTTCTTTCACACCATAACACCCAAGATAAACTCATCTTTACTACTAATAATGAAAACTCCATGACTTGATTTCAACCGTGTCTTTTTGGATTATCGAAAATACCCTCCGTCCTAAATTTTGTCTGACGATACTTTAAACCTTATCAGATTCAAACTCCTTCCTCCTCTTTCCCTTCTCTCCACTCCACAGTCTTTCCAACCTCGCATTCTTTCTAATACCCTTCATCGGATCCATACCTCCTATACCATCGACCGATTCATGGAACTAAAACCTGCGGTTATCAAACCTTATACACAATCGAATGTTCTACCCTGCGGTTATCGACCAGTTATCAGCCAAGTCTGGAGATCTCCTGCGGTTATTGAGCATCTCCATCAACAATTAGATCTTCAACTCACCTTCAGATCTACTGATTATCGACAGAACGATTTTTGATCTACTACCAACCAAGGTTCGATCTATTGATTGTCTGTTGGCATTCGACTAACTATTAATGTATGCTTCTCTTCTTCTCATTAATTTACTTTTAGTAATTCTGTTCATATATTTCTTTTATAATTTATTATTTTATTTTGGATGTTCAGAATATTAACATTTCATTTGAACTGTTTATGATTTTTTGGATGTTAATTTTGGATGTTCAGAATATTTCTCATTAGAACTTATTTTTGTTATATGAATATTTCTTATTAGAATAAGTAAATAAATGTTTTATTTCAAAAACCATATGTTTAGAATATTTTTGTTATATGACTATTTATTTGGTTCTAATGATTTATTTTCAAAAATCAATGAGAATGAATCTGAATAACTGATTATATTTGGAATAGAAACATATGATCCTCTAGCAAAGCAATTGGACTGAAAACAACTTCCTGATGTTATATCTAAAAAACACTTATTTGGTTCTAATGAGAAATATTCTGAACATATGATCATTTTGGATGACTTATTTTTAGTCCATCATGAATAAATAGTTCAGTATATGCTCATGGTTCTATTTTGTTATATCAGTTTAAATTTTGAATTACTTATTTGTTTGCAAAGTACTAACATGCCAGACTTAAATTGGTAACTTTGTTTTTCTAACCAATGCTAGACTTAAATTGGCAACTTTGCTTTTCTAACCAATGTCTGACTTAAATTGGTAACTTTGTTTTGATAGTAAAAAAGTACAATGCTAAACATTGTATTTTAAACTGCATAAAGGAAAAAACCACCAAATGATATTTCAACTATCAATAGTATATTAATGTTAAACTCCTGATAAAGTTGGTCCTTCATATATCTTAGGGTGTGGATAAACTCTACGTGGTGCACATTTGGATTGAAGTAGAAGATCAAGATTTTGGGAGGAAAGTTTGTATTTGGTAATTTCACTCCGTGAAACATTGTTTTGTTTGCATTGGGTGTTGCAGCTTTGTGAGAGTTTTTTTTAAATGTATACACGATTACATCGCAAGCATAGTGCGTTGAATAAACTCCTGCTAAATTATACGTATTTTGGCTGAGGCCTGCTTTCTTTGATATCACAGCTTTAGTTTGGCAGGTTTTCCTACCGTCTTATGTCTTTATATGACACTTCGAAGAAGATCCCGCTTCTATTTGATAGCTTGGCGAAACTTGATGCTTCTACTGCTGTTACTGCACCTTTGGTTGTGAACCCTAGCCAGCCTTCATTTTACTATCTGACATTGCAGGGGATTACAGTAGGGAAAGAGAAGCTGAAGATTTCGAGTACGGTGTTTGAAGTGGAAGAAGATGGGATAGGAGGGCGTGTAATAGATTCGAGGACGAGTATAACTTATTTGGACGTAGGGGCTTATAAGTTGGTGAAGAAAGCTTTTGTGGAGCAGGTGAAAATGGAAGTGGGAGATGGCTCCGGTGTGGGGCTTGACTTTGTTTTGTGGTACCTTCAGGTGCTTCTGGAGTACAGGATATGGTGGTGCCAAAGCGATATTACATTTTGATGGATGAGACCTTGATTTACCAGGTGAGAACTATGTGGTTCTTGATTCAAATTTGGGGTTGATGTGCTTGACTGTGATGGGGAGCAGTGGAATGTCGATTTTAGGGAATTCACAGCAGCGAAATTTGCATGTTTTGCATGATTTGGAGAAGGGGCGTATGTCCTTCATGCCTGCTAAATTCTATGATCTTTGATTGGGCTGGGTTTGGAGTTTGGCTATTTATATATAGGATATATTGGTATTTATATCATGTCATATTGTTCTCTTTTATTAGTTTCATTTTTGCTATTTCTTTCTCATACAATTTTTGCATCTTAAATTGATATGCTTTTGCAAAATCTTCTTTGATAGGCTAAGACAAGAAGAACCTCTATAGTCTTATGAAACGAGTGGCGTGAACATGCCATGTGCTTCAGTTGTAGTAACTTATGAAAAGAACAGCCTCAAACATTTCAGAGGGATGGTGTAGACAAGCCATATCGGTAAGTGTATGTCTCCATTTTTTCTTGGTTCGACTTAAATGGTTTTAATTTTCCCATTCTTTCACAATTTTGATATTTCATGTTATTATTCTTATAATTAGCAGACTCCTATTATTTATCCTCTTATATCCACATCAAAAGTGTTCAGAAGTAAATAAGAGTTCACCACCATGAAACCTTTTTCTCCTTATTATTGTCTTCAAAATATAAAAAAGTGTAATCAATAGATGACCAACATTTTTCAAACAATTGCTTTTTAAGCATGATTGTGCAAATTATTAAATCCTGTGGATATTACTTAGTGATTTTATGCACTGAAAATTGAAAATAGTGCACATGTAAATTGTTTTTGATATATCTAAAATGAACAAGTGGTTAGGTGTGTAATTTATTCTATAATTTGCCATTGAAACTCAGTTAGTTTTTCCTCTTCTTCGATATATGTTATCCATTGAGTTGAGTCATATTTAAAATCTCTTCCTATAGTTAGTTTAAGTCTATTTTATTGAAAGGGGGAAAAAGAAAAAAAGAAACAAGAGAACAGAAGTCAGCATGTGAGTCTACTTCCAGATACTTGCTTACAATCATATCTCAGGGTATATAGAATTTAACAACCTTTGAGTATTCTACAATTTAATTTTGTTTCCTCGGAATAGTTACTTCAGACTTGATACCTTAATATGATATACTATGTGAAATTGTAATTCAAAGTTGGTATTTATGGAACTCTATAAACATTGACATTTATCAGCTTTAATCGCAAGTACTGCAGTCGTTTATGCAACTTCAACGCTGATTAGTGGTGTTATTCCTTATAAGATGATGATGCTCCCTAAAATACTGAAATGGTCCCTATTGTCTCATGTGTATGAACTAGATGAACTCATTATTAGTAACCAACCAATTTATCTATTATATTATACATTATGGAAAAATAGAAAATAAAGTACATTTCAAGTTTTAATGGTCAACATTTTATATTTTGTTGAAGCAAATGACTAGACAAATATGACTCGAATAGCCAAACAAATTTGACTCCATTTTATATTGAATAGCTGAGCATATATTACTTTATTTTGGTAGACGTCGCTCTCTATTTTGCCAAATATATATGAAGAATATACTCTCCTATTTTATGAAATGAAGATCTGGAGAGAAAAATCATACCTTACTCTTCATTTTGCCATATAAACATACATGACTCTATTTTCGCAGATTTCACTATATATTTTGTCAAATATGAAGAATATACTCTCCTATGATGAAATGAAGAACCAATAGAGAGTAAATCATAACTTATTCTTCATTTTGCCAAAATGAAGAATGATATACTATACTGTTGGATAACAAAGGTGTTGATTTTTAAATGAAATACCGTAAGTCCTAATCGTATTGTAAACTATTCTTTTAAGGTAGCTTAATCATGTTAGCCTTTGGTATCATTTGCAGGTCATCAATTCCACTGATGGTGTATGGCCCTCGGATCAAAATCAAGACACTGCAAGGAAGATGGTAAAGAAGACAATATATATTTTGTGCCACAACCTGAACATTGTATCCTAAATATTTAGGAAGTTTCATCTCTGAATGGTTATAAAAAGAAAAGTTTCTTATTAATAATTCAGCTTGAACGACAAAAACATGTTGTTTATTGACTTTTTACATAATTTAACTTTATACAAATACACAAACATTCATTATTCCTATTATTTAATCAGTGAATTTAAGCCTTGGTGATGAGGTTATCATTGTTCTTTTTATAATTCGATCTTTCAAACAGAAGATAAAGATATATTCAGGTACTTAAATTTAAGAATAACATAATGAATACACACAAGTGAAAAGCATTTGTTTTGTATAACTCTGGGAATGAAAAGCATGTTCATTTGTGCTCTTAATGTTTCTGTTCCATGTATTTTTAGTTTCTTAAATTCCATCTTATAGTATAACTCTTACAGGTTTTACTTCACAATTATGAGTTGGTTATACCCACGCAATAATATCTTTTGTTCGCTTTGAACCGGAACCATGTAAATGTTTCCTTAATGATCAGTTGGTAATAACCTTCAGTGCTTTACATGTGTTAAAACCAACTATACACAAAACTCAATCATTTAACGTGTACAGAGTCTACAAACACTCATTAGTATTTTAAACAGCAATAATTTTTACAAGGTAAATCATCTATTATTTTAGTACATAGACATGAGGGTGAATGAATATGGTGTTAACTTCAATCATATACTGACATATTTACTGTAGTTCTTTTACAACAAGGAAATTATGATTCAAATGAGTTGTTCTATGAGATCGTCAATCAACATTTTCTCCAAATCCCTTGCAATAATATCCAAGTTCTCACCGGACACAAACCAACCAGGAGCCAAATCAACTTTAACAACGATTTTGCCAGTAAATTCCATCCTTTGCTTCACCATAAATTACCATATTTCTGGGTGAAATGGTCATCTTTGGAAGTTTTATTTCAGCGCAGTGAGATTTCAATGGCAAACTGAATTTGCAGTTTGTCTAGACTTTTGAGTTCTTAAGAGATATGGCTCATTCCATTTTAGAGCTTGCCAATTCTATACAAGACTCCACAAAGGGAGAATTTTAACTGTAATGAATTATATATATGTTTGCATGTGGTTTTGCTGAAGCTTCTTTGAGAATGTTATGAAGGTCCGGTCACATAGAGCTGCTTTGCCCATTCAGGCAGCATATTTTTGTTCTTAATATTTTTTGTGGGAGGGAACGTTCTACTGCCTTTCTTCTTAATGGCATGCCCTTTAGTGGTAGTTGCAATGTTGTGTGTGTGTGATACACACACAGAGAGCATAGAGATCGGAAAGAAACCATTAAATTAACTAAGCCAAAAGCTGTAGGATTTTTAAAATTGTTATAAGAGTCTTCGAAATAGAATTCAAATAAGCGATTATTGAATGATGTTTTGGATTTCGCTTCACATTCAAAATACATTGAATTCTGTGATTGATGAGTAATGTTTCAAAACTGATGTCATGATATCTGACTCCAAATAATGTGAAACTTCTTTCAAATGTTATGCAACTAACGCATGGTGTTATGCATGTTGCTATACTAGTATATATAAGATCAGTTAAGACTATCAATTTTGCTAGGAATCAGTTTTCTATCTTCTTGCCAATACCAAAATTGATTATAAAAATGAGGAGAAGGGTTGATATGAAAACTCTGGAAACATTTGACCCAAAAAAGATAAGAAAATGGACATTGAAAGTAGATATGGTTAGTGCCTTCATCTCTAAATCTGCAGAAGAGGCATTTAGAATCAATCCTCAAGCCTTTATATATAAGAAGAGCTTTGGTATTCAATATTGTTTATGGCTAACCACATATGTAGCTTCACTTTAGGTGAAATGTGTGTCTTCCATAAAGCTTTGCAATATTTCACTTTGACACCTCCAAAATTCAAAAGCCTATATACTGAGTTGACACTGAACTTCTCATGTTTCCAAAAGCCTAAGAAACACTGTCATTGTCATTATAGATTGAAATGTGTTCCAGCAGACTAATTAGCTTGCAATATTGAAACAGTAAATCACCAACCAATATTCTATTGAAGCCAAGATTCCATTTCAGTTCATTAATATCTCTGTACTAAAGCTCACAAACTCTGGCATTTTGTTTCAAAGAAATGTTAAAAAGATCAGGGAATATATTTTTCAAAGGAGTGTTGCAGATCCAAGCATTGTGCCAAAATAAAATTCTTCCACCATTTCCCAACTGCCACTTCAAACCAATTTTGAACATAGATTCCAACTTAATAATGTCAGTCTAGTATTTAGGGATTTGATGTCAATAAAATACATCAGTGTTTAAATTTACATTGTAATATTTGTTCTCTACCCATATTTTCCAAAGTGAACGGTTATTAACGGATATTCTCCAAAGCCATTTACATAAAAGAGCACAGTTTAAATCCTGTAAAATAATCACACCCAAGCCTCTTTGCTCCTTAGATTTACAAATTGTATCCCAAGCCACTAAGTTCTTTAAAGAACTTCCAGACCAATAACCTTTCCATAGGAAATATTTCCTAATTGTGTCAATTTTACTAATAACCCACTTAGGAAATTTGTACAATGACATCCAATACAAAGGCACATCAGTTAGGACAGAGTTTAAAAGGATCAGTCTCCCTGCTCTTGATAATGTGTGACATTTCCATCTTGCCAGTCTAGAACCAATCTTATCAATCAAAGGTAACTAGTCATCATGCTTAAGAGCTTTAGGTCTAATCATCATTCCTAAATATGATAATGGAAAATGTAACGACACGATTTTTTGACGCTCGAAAGTCGACATCAATACGTCCACTGTATCAAATGTCGCGCAATCGAATGCCGGAAAACCGAACCATTAGGGTTAAAAAGAAGAGGTAGAAGAAGACAGAAGAAAAAGAGAACAGAAACAATATCAGAATCTCACATTCGCAGTGGAACAATATATAATAGATAAATCAATAATCTCTAAAACAAAAGACTATCAGTTTATACATTACATCATATCATCAGAGTCAATATACAACTCAATACAAAAAATGGACAGCTATATAAACTTGTCCTCATACAGAATACACAGCGGAATAAATAAACAAGTACGAAAGTACGTCTCGCCATCCAGCTCATCTCCAAAGCTCCAGAATATCCATAATATCCAGAAAATTATGGGCACCCAGAGTTTAGAAAGGGAACAATAAACTCCGAGTCAGTCATGGTGACTGGTGTGAGATCGTAAAATAGTTATTTTCACAAAGAAAATAAAACAGATTCGCAATGCTTTTGGAAAATGAAACTACCATAAGACCTCCCGCCACACACACAATGCAAACGCAGAATTGGAGGAGATTTCTTCTTATGATAGTCAAAGATGCTTACTACGCAAATCATTGGATATTATTATTAATGTCTAGTGTGGAAAACATTTCGAAAGTATAATATTAATCTTAGCCAGCATAGACATTCCGAACTATGCCTACTATAGCTACCATCTAAACAGTGGGGCGCCACCATAAGTAAATGGCAGGTTCTACAACTAAAACCGTACAAGTTCCGTATTGAGAAATGGATTTCCAACAAATGGCCAGGCTAAGGAACTTCCTTTCCTACTACCACATGGGATCGCCTATGGCTGGACGTCCCGAGAGACAACTGCTCTCTGCCAACACAAGGCCGGGTTACCCCTGTAACTAGGTAACTCACGAATATGCCACCCCCCGGTCCTTTGGGACCTTTATCCGAGGCGCCTCGATAAACACACAATCACACAATAAATGAGATCGGAGTATCCACATAGGTTAAATATCAGGGCTCATTACCTGATACCACCCTTTTCCAGAAGGAAATGACATACCCTAAAGGCCGCGACCCTCATAACCTTGCCGCATATTCCTGTTTCGACCATTTCCGGGGAGTGAGGTCTGCTGAAGTCTCATCCACAAAGCTACGCTTTTTCACAAAGCCATGCTTTGATCACAAATGATCAATAAATGATCATCACACAGCAACACTCAGCATGCCACATTACCAAATTGGGAATATATCGTTGATAACCTTCAACTACATAACCTCTGAGCTCATACGTCTCGGAGAAGGGTGTTAAGCTAAGAGAATAAATTCTCCGCCACCAACAGAAATGTAGTTGAAAGAAATCAGCTTTATATCTCAAAACGTAATGTCAGACACGTAACCATACAAGTCTGTTCCGGGTTCGAACAGAACCGAAGGCACTTCCAAAGAAGCCCTTTCAATCCGGGTATTCACAATCCCGATCGGACTTCCCATCACAAAAAGAGTGATATAAATCTCTATACCGGAGCAACTCGGTGCAGAGACATTCGACAGGTCATCCTATCGTTTTCACAAATACCCGGTCTTCACCATCGGTCTTCCATACGATCCATATCGTCGTATCATTATTCGGAATGGGTTATCTGACACAAATGTCTTTTCCCGGCTAAACCGAATAATGAGCGTTTGTTTTAAAAACAAATTCAAGTGCCATTTCAAAGGCAATATTGATAGTCGGTGATTTAACTATCAATAATATTCACAACAATTAACCAATTTAAATAATTTTTCCCAAATTATTAAATTTCAAATCTCTTCGCGAGATACGGTTTAACACTTCAACCATTTGAAACAAATTTCAAATCACTTTCATTTAAACCAATTAAATAAATCCTTATTGATTTATTTCAAATTTACATCCCAAATCTGTAAATTCATTTCCACACTTCATCATTTTGATAACAAGTTTCAAATCACATTTTCCACACTTCAACATTTGAAAACCAATTTCAAATCATTTTTCACCTTTTAACTTTTGAAAATAAATTTCAAACCATTTCCCTCATGCGGAATATATTTCCAAATATTTCTTTTAAAAACTCACTTTAGAACTTTTAATTTATATTTTAAAAGCTACTTTGGAAAATATACTCAGCTTTATAGTGAAAATACACTTTCACTTCAAAATGGTCCATTTAACCAATTTAATAAATCCTTATCGATTTATTTTAAATTTACGTTCCAAATCCGTAAATTTACTTTTACACTTTAAAAATAAATCAGCGTTTATTTTTAAAACAAATTTCCCTTTCATTTCATAAACTCCATTTTGAATTTACATTCCCAAATATTCACTTTTAACCCCAAAATCAAATTCCAAATTGATTTCTAATTTTATTTCAATATCAAATCGATTACAAATGCAAACGTAAGTTTTATTTCAATAGAACAAAACATTGCCAATTTATTTTTTTGTTTAATTCCAAATAACAAATCATTTGCAAATTGACTTCCAGATTTATTTCTCAAATACTAAATCAATTTCAAACAAATTTTCCAATGATTTATTTTCCATCACCAAATTAATTACAATTTGATTTCTAAATTTATTTTCAACTCCAAATAAATTCCCATATCGATTTCTCAAAGATTCATTTTCAAATACCAAATCAATTTCAAATTGATTTCTAAATGTTTATCACTTTTAAATAAACTCCTTTGTTCTTTCCAAATTATTAAAAATTCCATTTTTTAAATGAATTCTTTAACTTTTAAAACAATATTATTCAAAACTCGTTTATTAATATCTTTTCCAATATTTTGGAATTTATTCGGTAAGATTTCGAAAATCAATTCCAATACTTTCAAATTCCTTCTTTCAAATAAATTCAATTCTCAAAAATAAATTCACTTAAAGTTATTCAATTTAATTTTAATATGCAATTTATATTCATTTCTGGTATCCAACGATACCAAAAATACATTCGGCTAAATTTTAGCCTTCAACAGTTTCAATTATCAATAAATCATCCACAAATTATCAATAAATCACATCATTCACATATGGAATAATATTCAACAATTTGAGGAATCTAGTTGGATCCCTCCAACCTGTTTCCCTGCATCCACAGATGTTAGCACAATACCAATTCCACTTCGAGGTGGAATATCGCGGTATATGGGATTTATAAAATATCATCTGCTATTATACGGCGCAATAGGGTCTCATCCGCTATATAATGCGGGAAATCACAACTGCAATATATACATATGCCAATATATATATATATATATATTGCTATATATATAGATATATCCTACTATATCTAATATCACATCCAAACAGCAATCAATTAATAACTACAAAAATCAACTTTTCATTTGAGTGATAAGATCACACCTTTGCTTTATGTATGCAACCCATTTTCATTCTGGATTTGATTTCATCATTGTATTCGACCTTATTTGACCTTGTATAACACAATTTATACAATTCATTAATATTCGAATAAATCGAATAATAAATTTTCGTTTGGTAATTTAATTATCCAATGATTAAATTTTTCAAACCAATTTCCCCTAAATAAGTAATACATATATATATTTCTTCAAAATCTACCAGTACGTATTTCTTTATCTGTACTTTTAAATCTTAACTGCCCTATGTATATTTACTAAATCCAAAATAAAAACAACTTTTTATATACCTTACTGTCTACAAAAATATATATATGTAAAAATCGAAAACTGCCTTACATATCCATATATATTAAACTAAGGTGTTTAAAATCACATTAGCTTACTGTTATTATTTTTTTTCTTATATATATACTTAACTGTTTTTATTAAATTAAATAAAAAGAAAAGAAAAAGAAAAACTACCTCACTGAACAAAACGAATCCAGATCGAGATCTAGTCTCCGACCATCTCGCGACGTAACCCTAAGCGCACGCGAGCTCTGCCTAATTCGCGACTGCCTCCTTCAGCCTCAATTTCATCGATCAGACTACGATCGACAACACGCTCACATCGTCTCCTTCCCTCGCGCCTTCCATTCGCGTATCCCACCGCCTCGAGTTTCGAAGTTCGCCGCCGACCCTGACATTCCCAAACGAGCCCTAGCCGAGCTCGAACGCAAGACTTCCCCTTTCCCAATCGAACTTCCACACGCTGAATCCCTTTCAAAAATCGAACGAATTCGATTCGCGGTTAATTCGAAGAAGATGCGGCCCCGTTCTATTTAAATTCGATTTGTTTTTGGGATGTATAATGTTTCGATTTTTTTGAAGAGGGAATTTGCTAACAACTCAGTCGCCCTTGATGAACGAGATGAAGTATTGAGCTCGTAGATGTTATTTTAGAGAGAAGTTTGATTTTTGAACGAAATGATTTTCTTTCGTGTATTTTAACAGAAAAGGAAGGGGAGACAAAAGAACGTGACTTATCAGAGAAGAGTCGTGCTTGCATTACCTAGCTATAGTGTTTTGATGGGGAAGTTAAAGTACTGATGTAGACCAAATGCAAATTTAAATTTAAATTGAATTCGATTTAATTTCAACGCGTTTACTTACCGTGTGCTCACATAACAATTCCGAAAAATTTGAAATTTGAAATCCAACAATATTTCAATATTACGGACCCAATGGAACTGGTTTCGTCGAATTCCGAGACTGTGCCCCCGAAATGCTATTTTCAAATTCAATTTGAATGATAAAATTTAAAACTGAACAAAACAGTTTCAAATTCAATTATGAAAGTTCGATTACCTTCAGAATTATCAATATAAATTTTCAAAGCCTTCAGATTATTTTTAATCAGCTTAAAACTGAAGATTCAAATTTTTACCCGGATTTAATAATTAAATTCAATAATTTAATCGCCAAATTCATTCTGATATTTTAATTTCAAATTAAATTATCATTCGAATATTTAAAATCAATTAAATATTCACATTTCAAATGTCAAAAATTCAGGGTTGTTACAATCTACCCCCCTTAAAAGAATTTCGTCCCGAAATTACAAGTAAAGAAGAATGATCCAATACCCGTTTATCATTTTACCAAACCAAACAGTTTTCTCAAATTTTCAAAACAATTCTTTTTATTAAAGATTATCATTTCAACTAACTGTCCAAACACTTTCATAGTTTTCAAACAACTTCATTTTACTTTACAATTCAAATTTAAATTCGAATTCAAATTTTAAATTGTCCAAAATTTCTCAAAAATTTTCTAACTCTCGAAATTTTCGAAAAATTTCGCCAGCGTCTCCTTTGCACGGCTAACACTGTACAACTACAAAACGTACCTACAGACTCTCAAATTCCAAAAGAAAACAAAATGCCAAGTGGCAAAATCAGAAACTCATCAAATTTCATATTGAAATTCAAATACATACCTTTGCCGAGCAAATTCAAATTTATCTTCGAAATCAAAATCCAATCCCAAATACCGTGTATATTTTACTGAACAACAATGTCCAATTTTACTTATTGGATTCCCATTACCCATTTACTTAAGAATTTTCCTCAATTCATTTCTTAAGTTCAATATAAGTGTTTACATACTTCTTATATTTATCTTCACTTCACAAACAAAGTTATATATTCATTTCCTTTTAACTTTGCGTTTTCAATTCCATTGAATTCAATTTACAGTTTCAATTCAATTTGAATTCATTTCAAATCTCAATACTTTTATTTCCAAAAAAATTCATTCAGATTTTCATTTCGAATTTTACTTGAATTCGATTCATCTTTAACTTCGAAGATTGAATCTTATTTATCTTTTCTAGTTCAATTCCTAGATTCCCATTACAATTTGAAAATCAAATTTCCGTTACTAAATTTTTTTTTTCCAAATTTTCAAAATTTTTCTAACTCCCAAAATTTTCAGAAAATTTTGGCGGAGTCTCCTTTGTACAGAGGAGCTTTTGCAATATGACAAAAGAGATAAATATATATACATCGACCCACTCGGTCGGAAAAGCAGAAAAATAGTTCATATTTCTTATTTTTATTGCGTAGGCGTACCTTTTAACATTTTAAAGCAAAGCAGTTTATTATTAGCATTTGCACAACCCAAAATGCAGCCAAACGACTTCAAAAACCTGTACTTACTCGGTTTAAACACGTCAGTGACAAATATAAGAAATCTATTAACATTTCATTCATTTTCAATAACAAATATATAGATTTCATTAGCAATACATTCAAAACAATTTCCATAAGCAATCTATATTGATTCGATACAAATTGAATCACTTTAATCTAATTTACATTCAATTCAATGGTTTACAATGCAATTCCTTATTTTCAATTCATTTTTAAGCAAAACGAATTTATATCCATACTAGTTTATAACCAATTTTAAATTGATACCAATTCAATTTATTTTAATTCCACTTCATTCCAATTTGCATTTCATATTTACATTCAGTTTATTTCATTTGAAACCATTTCACAATTTCTTTTCTTAAGCTGAGCATTTATTCAATATTTACTTAAGCTATTTCACTTCAAAACTCAAGTTCATTTCCTTGTAAACAATTTCCAATTTCAATTCTTGATGTGATTTTCATTTATCAAATCTATCCCATTTACTAATTTAATACAATTAGTTCATTCACTTATTCATTTTAAATTTCATATTTCCATATTCAATTCATCGTGAATTCATTTTATCAATAACAAGGAAATTACAATTAATTTCTGCTTACTTGAATTTATTTGCAAATTCAACCCATTTTAAATTTAGTTCACAACTCAACTTTAATTTAACTAACTTCCAATTCATTACTTTATGAATTAACAATTTATCAAGTTAGTTTACTTGAATTCAATCCACTTTATCTTATTTATTTTTTTCCAAGTTTGGATTTTTATTCAACTTTATTCAAATCAAATTTCATTCCATTTCTTCAATTCATTTATTTACAAATGTAAACTCATTTGTTCATTCACAAATTCATTCCTTTTCAATTTGAATCTTATGCCAAATCAAATTTCTAATAGTTTATAAGTTATCAACTTATTCACATTCCAAAACAATTTAAAGAAATTCCAGAGTCAAACAATTACTATGGCACTTTATTTTAATTTAGAGAATTCATTTATAAATTCACATTACCAATTTCATTTCCTTAATGAATTTTATTCTCAAATACTTTCCTGGAATTCTATTTCCAATTATAAATCTCATTTACAATTTATATTTACAAATCTCATTTGTATATGAATTCAATTCCTTACCTTTTCAATTCGTATTTATAAATTTCATTTGTTAAATGAATTTATCTCTAAATCTTCGGTTATACCATTATATCTTATTCAATTTTCATATAACAGTTATAATAATTCAATATTATCTTTTCCTAACAACCAAGCATCTATATACTATGATAATTCATAGAAAATCATTTCTTTTCTATACAAAAATAGTTTTGGGCAAAATTATTTCATTTACCCAATTTTAAAACATACTGTGTTAGTTTATCTTGTTTAAGAGTTTAGAAACCCCTATCGATTACAGTTAGCTAGACTGCACCGACCAAAATCTATAAACAATCAACCGATAAGTCAACACAATACAAACAAATTTAATATTCACTAACAAATACGCGCTCATATCAATTATTTCACTCACACTCATTCTAGAGTACTAATAACTCTATCTCTAATGAGTAACACCCAACAGAGCCAAGGTTGTCGCTTAAACGGATGCTCCGATACCACATGTAACGACACGATTTTTCGACGCTCGAAAGTCGACATCAATACGTCCACTGTATCAAATGCCGCGCAATCGAATGCCGAAAAACCGAACCATTAGGGTTAAAAATAAGAGGTAGAAGAAGACAGAAGAAAAAGAGAACAGAAAAACACAGAAACAGAAACAATATCAAAATCTCACATTCGCAGCGGAACAATATATAATAGATAAATCAATAATCTCTAAAACAAAAGACTATCAGTTTATACATTACATCATATCATCAGAGTCAATATACAACTTAATACAAAAAATGGACAGTTATATAAACTTGTCCTCATACAGAATACACAGCAGAATAAATAAAAAAGTACGAAAGTACGTCTCGCCATCCAGCTCATCTCCAAAGCTCCAGAATATCCTGATAACATAACTCTAGGCTGCCCGTGTGGAAAATTATGGGCACCCAGAGTTTAGAAAGGGAACAATAAACTTCGAGTCAATCATAGTGACTGGTGTGAGATCGTAAAACAGTAATTTTCACAAAGAAAATAAAACAGATTCGCAATGCTTTTGGAAAATGAAACTACCATAAGACCTCCCGCCACACACACAATGCAAACACAGAATTGGAGGAGATTTCTTCTTATGATAGTCAAAGATGCTTACTACGCAAATCATTGGATATTATTATTAATGTCTAGTGTGGAAAACATTTCGAAAGTATAATATTAATCTTAGCCAGCATAGACATTCCGAACTATGCCTACTATAGCTACCATCTAAACAGTGGGACGCCACCATAAGTAAATGGCAGGTTCTACAACTAAAACCGTACAAGTTCCGTATTGGGAAATGGATTTCCAACAAATGGTCAGGCTAAGGAACTTCCTTTCCTACTGCCACATGGGATCGCCTCTGGCTGGACGTCCCAAGAGACAACTGCTCTCTGCCAACACAAGGCCGGGTTACCCCTGTAACTAGGTAACTCACGAATATGCCACCCGCGGTCCTTTGGGACCTTTATCCGAGGCGCCTCGATAAACACACAATCACACAATAAATGAGATCGGAGTATCCATATAGGTTAAATACCAGGGCTCCATACCTGATACCACCCTTTTCCAGAAGGAAATGACATACCCTAAAGGGCGCGACCCTTATAACCTTGCCACATATTCCTGTTTCGACCATTTCCGGGGAGTGAGGTCTGACGAAGTCTCGTCCACAAAGCTACGCTTTTTCACAAAGCCACGCTTTAATCACAAATGATCAATAAATGATCATCACACAATAACACTCAGCATGCCACATTACCAAATTGGGAATATATAGATGATAACCTTCAACTACATAACCTCTGAGCTCATACGTCTCAGAGAAGGGTGTTAAGCTAAGAGAATAAATTCTCCGCCACCAACAGAAATGTATTTGAAAGAAATCAGCTTTATATCTCAAAACATAATGTCAGACACGTAACCATACAAGTCTGTTCCGGGTTCGAACAGAACCGAAGGCACTTCCAAAGAAGCCCTTGCAATCCGGGTATTCACAATCCCGATCGGACTTCCCATCACAAAAAGAGTGATATAAATCTCTATACCGGAGCAACTCGGTGCAGAGACATTCGACAGGTCATCCTATCGTTTTCACAAATACCCGGTCTTCACACCGGTCTTCCATACGATCCATATCGTCGTATCATTATTCAGAATGGGTTATCTGACACAAATGTCTTTTCCCGGCTAAACCGAATAATGAGCGTTTGTTTTAAAAACAAATTCAAGTGCCATTTCAAAGGCAATATTGATAGTCGGTGATTTAACTATCAATAATATTCACAACAATCAACCAATTTAAATAATTTTTCCCAAATTATTAAATTTCAAATCTCTTCGCGAGATACGGTTTAACACTTCAACCATTTGTAACAAATTTCAAATCACTTTCATTTAAACCAATTAAATAAATCCTTATCGATTTATTTCAAATTTACATCCCAAATCTGTAAATTCATTTCCACACTTCATCATTTTGAAAACAAGTTTCAAATCACATTTTCCACACTTCAACATTTGAAACCAATTTCAAATCATTTTTCACCTTTCAACTATTGAAAATAAATTTCAAACCAATTCCCTCACGCGGAATATATTTCCAAATATTTCTTTTAAAAACTCACTTTAGAACTTTTAATTTATATTTTAAAAGCTACTTTGGAAAATATACTTGGCTTTATAGTGAAAATACACTTTCACTTCAAAATGGTCCATTTAAACCAATTTAATAAATCCTTATCGATTTATTTTAAATTTACGTTCCAAATCCGTAAATTTACTTTTACACTTTAAAAATAAATCAGCGTTTATTTTATAAAAAAAATTCCCTTTCATTTCATAAACTCCATTTTGAATTTACATTCCCAAATATTCACTTTTAACCCCAAAATCAAATTCCAAATTGATTTCTAATTTTATTTCAATATCAAATCGATTACAAATGCAAACGTAAGTTTTATTTCAATAGAACAAAACATTGCCAATTTTTTTTTTAATTCCAAATAACAAATCATTTGCAAATCGACTTCTAGATTTATTTCTCAAATACTAAATCAATTTCAAACAAATTATCCAATGATTTATTTTCCATCACCAAATTAATTACAATTTGATTTCTAAATTTATTTTCAACTCCAAATAAATTCCCATATCGATTTCTCAAAGATTCATTTTCAAATACCAAATCAATTTCAAATTGATTTCTAAAAGTTTATCACTTTTAAATAAACTCCTTTGTTCTTTCCAAATTATAAAAAATTCCATTTTTTAAATGAATTCTTCAACTTTTAAAACAATATTATTCAAAACTCGTTTATTAATATCTTTTCCCATATTTTGGAATTTATTCAGTAAGATTTCGAAAATCAATTCCAATACATTAAAATTCCTTCTTTCAAATAAATTAAATTCTCAAAAATAAATTCACTTAAATTTATCCACTTTAATTCCAATATGCAATTTATATTCATTTCTGGTATCCAACGATACCAAAAATACATTCGGCTAAATTTTAGCCTTCAACAGTTTCAATTATCAATAAATCATCCACGGATTATCAATAAATCACATCATTCAAATATGAAATAATATTCAACAATTTGAGGAATCCAATTGGGTCCCTCCAACCTGTTTCCCTGCATCCACATATGTTAGCACAATACCAATTCCACTTCGAGGTGGAATATCGCGGTATATGGGATTTATAAAATATCATCCGCTATTATGTGGCGCAATAGGGTCTCATTCGCTATATAATGCGGGAAATCACAACTGCAATATATACATATGCCAATATATATATATTGCTATATATATAGATATATCCTACTATATCTAATATCACATCCAAACAGCAATCAATTAATAACTGCAAAAATCAACTTTTCATTTGAGCGAGAAGATCTCACCTTTGCTTTATGTATGCAACCCATTTTCATTCCGGATTTGATTTCATCATTCTATTCGACCTTATTTGACCTTGTATAACACAATTTATACAATTCATTAATATTCGAATAAATCGAATAATAAATTTTCGTTTGGTAATTTAATTATCCAATGATTAAATTTTTCAAACCAATTTCCCCTAAATAAGTAATACATATATATATTTCTTCAAAATCTACCAGTACGTATTTCTTTATCTGTACTTTTAAATCTTAACTGCCCTATGTATATTTACTAAATCAAAAATAAAAACAACTTTTTATATACATTACTGTCTACAAAAAAAAAATATGTAAAAATCGAAAACTGCCTTACATATCCATATATATTAAACTAAGGTGTTTAAAATCACATTAGCTTACTGTTATTATTATTATTTTTCTTATATATATATACTTAACTGTTTTTATTAAATTAAATAAAAAGAAAAGAAAAAGAAAAACTACCTCACTGAACAAAACGAATCCAGATCGAGATCGAGTCTCCGACCATCTCGCGACGTAACCCTAATCGCACGCGAGCTCTGCCTGATTCGCGACTGCCTCCTTCAGCCTCAGTTTCATTGATCAGACTCCGGTCGACAACGCGCTCACATCGTCTCCTTCCCTCGTGCCTTCCAGTCGCGTATCCCACCGCCTCGAGTTTCGAAGTTCGCCGCCGACCCTGAAATTACCAAACGAGCCCTAGCCGAGCTCGAACGCAAGACTTCCCCTTTCCCAATCGAACTTCCACACGCTAAATCCCTTTCAAAAATCGAACGAATTCGATTTGCGGTTGATTCGAAGAAGATGCGGCCCCGTTCTATTTAAATTCGATTTTTTTTTAGGATGTATAATGTTTTAATTTTTTTTAAGAGGGAATTTGCTAACGACTCAGTCGCCCTTGATGAACGAGATGAAGTATTGAGCTCGCAGATGTTATTTTAGAGAGAAGTTTGATTTTTGAACGAAATGATTCTTCCGTGTATTTTAACAGAGAAGGAAGGGGAGACAAAAGAACGTGATTAATCAGAGAAGAGTCATGCTTGCATTACCTAGCTATAGTGTTTTGATGGGGAAGGTAAAGTACTGATGTAGACCAAATGCAAATTTAAATTGAATTCGATTTAATTTCAACGCGTTTACTTACCGTGTGCTCACATAACAATTCCAAAAAATACAAAATTTGAAATCCGACAATAATTCAATATTACGGACCCAATGGAACTGGTTTCGTCGAATTCCGAGACTGTGCCCCCGGGATGCTATTTTCAAATTCAATTTAAACGATAAAATTCAAAACTGAACAAAATAGTTTCAAATTCAATTCTGAAAGTTCGATTACCTTCAAAATTATCGATATAAATTTTCAAAGCCTTCAGATTATTTTTAATCAGCTTAAAACTGAAGATTCAAATTTTTACCCAGATTTAATAATTAAATTCAATAATTTAATCGCCAAATTCATTCTGATATTTGAATTTCAAATTAAATTATCATTCAAATATTTAAACTCAATTAAATATTCACATTTCAAATGTCAAAAATTCAGGGTCGTTACAGAAAATCACCCATTTTACAATTTAAAGTCAAAGCAACTTCCTGAATATTATAACCTGGACCACTCACTGCCATAACCAAACTCTTGTTGAAATTAATTTTTAAACCTGACAAATTCTCAAATATGATAAACCACCAGTAACAAAATGATAGTATCTTCTGCATATTGTAAAGATGATATACCACCAGTAACAAAAGAATTACCTATTGATTCCAATACCCCATTTCTAATAGCTACTCTGATTAATCTTGCAAAAATGTCAATTGCAATGTTGAATAATAGAGGAGAAAGAGGATCTCCTTGCCTTAATCCTCTTCTTGACATAATTTCCCTACCTTCCATACCATTTAATAAAACAGAGGAAGCACCACTACTCAAGAGACCTCTTATCCATCCACACCAATTACTACCAAAGCCCGTGGCATGAAGTATTCTAGAAGGAAATCCTAATTTATAGAATCAAAAGCTTTTGAGAAATCTAATTTCAACACCACAGAAAGCAAGTCCTCTCACACACAGTGATTGATCACTTCTTGCACTACAACAACATTTTCCATAATGTTTCTATTCCTAATAAAAGCGAACTGACTATTAAGAACAAAAGAATCCATTAAACCCCTAAACCTGTTAGCCAGAACTTTGGTAATGATCTTAAAAATACAGTTCAGTAAACTAATGGGCCTGAAATCCTTAACATGATTTCCTCCCTCCTTCTTAGCCAGTAAAACAATAAAAGCATAGTTCATGCACTTAAAATCCAAATTTCCTGCATATAAATCATTGAATGAGGCAATAACATCTGTTTTGATGACCGACCAGTACCTTTGAAAAAAGAAAGAAGGGTATCCATCTAGACCAGGTGCTTTATCTGCTGGAAGATCCTTAATAGCTTGCAAAATTTTCTCCTCAAAAAAAACCTGCTCTAAACAATTCAAATCAACTTTCTTATTTTCATCAAAAATTATATCCCAATTCACAGAAGTAAATTTCTTTTGTGCACTAACAAACAGATCCTTGTAGGAATCAGTATTAGCATCACCATGATTGAGCCAGTTAACTCTTGATTTTTGCTTCCACATGATTTCCTCTTGATCAATAATCTTCATTAGCTCTTTTTCCTTCAATTTTAAGTCTGCTAATTACTCCTGATTCAAATTCCTAGTCTCCTCCTTATTATTAAAACCCAATAACTCCTTATTTAACCTAGCCTTCTTAGCTTTCAATTTACCAAAGTTCTCCTTTTTCCAATGTTTAATATTGTTTCTAAGCATTCTAAGCTTATGCATGATATTCTTGGCAGAATTATCCAAACTACTGAAGCTAATCCATTTATCCTTAACGAAATCATCAAAATCATTTTCTAAACACCACATCTTCTCAAATCTAAAAATCCTTTTGAATTTCACATCATCCTTGCTATCCAGCACATCAGGACAGTGATCATAAAAAATCCTAGCATGACCATATTGTATAGAAAGAGGAAATTTGTCATCCCAATGTGATTTGATTAAATATTATCTAACCTTGCCATTATAGGGTTTTCTTGTCCATTGCTCCTGTAGAATACAATAGCCTATGATTTTTGTTTGATGATAAAAAACATATATATATATATATATATTTATATATATCCATTTAAATCTATTTGTTATTGTACTATTTTATTTTTCACATAATTAAATAAATATTTGTTGAATAACCAAAATAACATAGAATTTCTATTCAAAAAATATTTTATTCAAACAAATATTTTATTACAAATTCAAATGGTACAAATTTGAGCTCTCGCTATACATTTACACATTTTCAATTACAATTCAATTTCAATTACAAAACAATTTTCACTTTAGAAATTCACCTCACTACATATTCACTCAACACTCATATTTGATCTTCAACTCTATTCCGGTTTGTATCCAGCATCTGAATTATCTGCAGAATAAACACTAATGCAGTAAAATTGAAAAAGAAATATTTTTGCAGTATAAAATGATGTGTGTTTTTGAAAATATTATTTGCCTCAGTTATTTGGATTGTTCGTCATCATTTTTCTTTTGAATTCATCTTACACGTACAGCTTGTAATATGCATAGTGTATCACTGTACATATCACAAGGCCGTGCACACTGATATACACTTGCGTGTTAAAACTACAGGTACAGGTGAGCACAAGGTCAAACCCAACCAAATGGTGGATTCAACTCAGGTGCATGCAAAACAACATACAACATTTCAAATATACACATGGTCAGCCCAGACTCAAGTCAAAACAACACAGACCAGACCAGGGCCATGAACCAAAACAAACTCAAGTGTGCACAAGCAAGCTACAAAAAGACTCAATGCAACATCAGTTCAAGTATGGGTGCAACCAGATCAGGTAAATGAACTGGTTCGAAGCAAATGAAGTCTAGACCAAATTGCAATAGAACCTGATTCAATATCAAACCACCATACATATATATACATATGTATACACACATGTATACATATATATGCAGTAACACATAGTAGCCTCAACCATTCAAACTCAAGGCAAGAGCAACCGAACAAGAATGAAACCAGACCACTCTAAAATGATACAAACTCAAGTATACATGGAGTTGACACATGCATTGACCAAAGGCAACAACACCTCATAAGTATACTAGATTCCAAGATGACACAACCACACATGCAACTACAATGCCTCAACATACATATATACATGCGTGTATACATGTATATACACAATGAACGGTGAAATGCAACAGCAAATTCATATGCAACCATGTATAAAGCAACCAGACTGGAAATGTGCAACAGCAAAGTCACATGCATACAACATGTAAACCAGTTCACAATGATATGTAGGCAGTTCCAAAACTGAACAACACCACCACACAATGTATCAGACATACAGTGGCATGGCACAAAGGCACATACATACATGAAGATATCAAGACCTAACTGCATGGACACAGCAGTGAAAACTTCAAGTGAAATAGAACCAAGACTACAACAACTCACACATGAAATGACTCAACCAAAACTGACCAGCTCACAAGAAAACCAAACACATCAGTGGTGACAACAAGACCCCAATCACAAATGCATAACAGAGGAGACTCGAAGAAATGCAGACCAGTCGAAGCAAAGCAAGTGCATCTAACTGGACCAAGTACCATACAAGTGAAGACTCCAACTAAGCAATTCAACAACAGTTCAGTTCGAACAACAACAAGGACAACAATGTGAAAGTGTGTGTGACAACAAGTTGAATAAAGCAATGGCATACAAAGACATACAAGGCAGTGTTCAAAAATGAAAATAAATAGAAGCAGTAGGACGAGATAAAAATCAACAGGGGACAATCCTATTCATTTCAAATTTGTATGTATACCAACACGTCAGATGAACAAGTCTCAGAAAAATGGAACAGTGGATGACAATTCAAAATTCGTCAAGTCATCACAAATTTCAAAATGCCGAATAATAGGAGCAAAAGAAGAAACCGACCCCAAGCAACGGAGAAAAATTAAAAATCATGGAATAACAAATACGAATTGAACAAGTCAGATTTATCATAATTATTCAAGCAAAATTGAACGGCCAAGCAAAAATCACTGAAGAATTCAAACACAATTATACGAACGAAAATATAGGGTGGTCGAACCCTATAAATTAAACCGAAAATCATCATTGGCATTTGTCGAGTTCAAGCATATCAAACAGAGAAATCAAAATTCACATACCAATTTCTATTCGATTGAACTCGAGAAATTGAAGCAACCGAGTGAAGTCAAAGCCAGAAGTCGATTAACGAAGCAAAGAAAAGCAAACTCCTCAAATGAATCGAATAATTATCAAGCGGCACTTCAATTTGACGAACCCTAGCTTTTGGAAGAGGAACGAAGATAGTATCGGCTAGAGAATACAAACTTCTCTATTTGGGCCGCAATTATAAAAGAGGGAAGACGTCTTATTTTATTTACAATTGGGCCGGTGATATTATATTTAATATTGGGCTTAAGTTATTTAAACTAGGGTTTTGCTTTGTTTATTTTATTTTGTAATTGTTTCTATTTTAAATTGTGTAAATTCTAGTCGTGTGACTAGGGACAAACTACGGGGCGTAGTTTAAGAATTCGCAACTCAGTGGCTGAGTTGTGGCAGGGTTTTGAGCGTAGAGTTAGGTTAGTCATTAGCGGGTGTCGCAAGTTTACGTGTGTAAGCATCTGACTACTTAATTTCTAGTAGAAACCTTGGAGGCAGCACGTAGGTAGGGTTTTGCCAAAGCTGGGTAAATTTGTATGTGATCTCTTATGCATTATTTACCGTTATTGTTTTTATTTCCGCATTAATTTTTATTATTATTAGTATCACCCTATTCACCCCCCCCCCCCCTTAGTGTGAAAACAATCCTACAAGTGGTACCAGAGCTAGGAACAAAAACCAATTTTTGTTTTAAAAATTTGATTTTTTAATGGCTTCTTTTAAATATGCTTTTACTGAACGTCAGTCCATAGTTAGACCACCCATGTTTAATGGTGAATATGCTTATTGGAAAAATAGAATGAAAATTTTTCTGAAAACCATAGATGCATGGAATATTGTTGAAACGGGATATAGGACACCAACAATAATGGTAGCTAATGAAGAAGTTGAAAAACCTATGGATCAATGGACAGATCTGGAATATAAATTGCAAAATTCTAATGCTAAAGCTATGAATTCTATTATTTGTTCATTAGATCAAATTGAATTTAATCGTGTCTCACATTGTCTAACTGTGCAGAAAATTTGGCACATGCTTGAAGTGACTCATGAAGGAACCTCCCAGGTTAAAGAATCACGCCTTGTTATGCTTAGTAGCGAATACGAGAACTTCACAATGGCAAAGGATGAAAGTGTCAAAGAAATGTATGGACGACTTTCTAATCTTGTATACAAATAAAAATCCCTAGGAAGACCATACACGGAGCTGGAAATAGTTCGAAAAATCCTCATAATTCTTCCAAGAAATTTCGAAGCAAAAGTGACTACCATTCAAGAATCAAAGGATCTTAAGCAGGTAAAAGTCGAAGAACTCATCGGAAATCTCACCACTTATGATCTAGAAATCAAATTCAAGGAAGAACGTGAAGGAGGAGATACTCAAAAGAAATCAATAGGAATAACTGAAAGTGATGATGATGATGGAGCAGCTGAACTGGCACTGATAATAAAGAGATTCAAAAGATGGAACCGCAAATATGGAAATCCTAGCCTAAATCAACAACTAAAAAACAAAATCGTCAAAGTTCTAGACAACTCAGAAGAGAAGGAGATCATTTGTCACAAGTGCAATAAACCTGGTCATATCAAGCCAAATTGTCCGCAAAATCAATTCGAGAAAGGATAGAAACCGAAAAGGAGAAGCTTTGCAGCAACTTGGGATGAAAGTGATGAAAATGCACTAGCAGTGAGAGTGAAAGAGAAAATATGTGTCTTTGAGGAGAAATAAGTGATAGGATGTTGACGAGCCAAGCGAGGTATCAAAACTTACTCACTCGCAATTACTTATATATTTTCATGGAGTAAATAGCTGTTTCGAAAGGCTTAGGGAGAAGTACGCGAAAATTGAATCACAAAGAGATAGTTTGATAGAACTAAATAAGCAGCTTGATCAATTGGTTAAAAACTATCGAAATAAAAGCCCTAAGTGTGATAAGTGTCCATCATTAGAAGAGGAAATAAAAAAATCAGAAATTAAAATTAAATCGCTAGAAAATGAAATTCTGATTTTGAAAGAAAGTGAAAATACTAGGAGAGAAAATTCTATCAAAAAGTGCACGTTATTATTGAATGAAAATGAATCTCTCAAATCACAAGTCTAACAATTGTCTACAACTTTAGGAAAATTCTCCAAAGGAGAAAGATCGCTAAATATGCTATTAGGGAAACAAACTATCAATACTGTTAGACAAGGACTTGGGTATACTCAATCTAAAAGGGGTAGAAGTGAAACTAATCATGTCAACTCCAAGTACACGATTTGTGGAAAAACTGGACACAATCAAAATAATTGCTGGTTTAGACCCAAACACGAGAAAACCATACAAATTTGGATTCCTAAAGGCACAAGTGTAAAATCCCTTAAAGTCAAACAAATCTGGGTGCCAAAAGGAACAAACATAAACTGTTTTGGTTCTACGCAAACTTTTATTCAAAATCGTTTGTCACTAACAATCATGGACCTATAAAAACAAATATGTCACAAAAAACTTTCCTAGGTGTGTTGGGAGGCTAAAGAACATCAAGAGTGGTACTGGATTCTAGCTGTTCCAGGCACATGACGGTCGACAAGTAAAAGTTCCTTTGCCTACAGAAGTACAAAGGTGGTAGAGTCAAAATGGGCAACAGACGATGTATCAAGTGATGAAAATCTGCACCATAATTTGATCAGCCAGTAAGAGGAAAGGTGATCAAATGGGAAAATTTTAAAAATCATCTTTTCATGCACTATGGTAAGAGTATTGTTCTATATTGGTTGATGATTACTCTAGATACACGTGGGTATACTTCTTTATCTTACTGCTTTTAAATCAGACACTACGTTCTCTGTTTGTTTATGTGCACGGTTTCAGTAAAATCCAAAGGAATCACATTTTAAAAGCTGTAAAAGGATTATAAGGTATTTGTTGCACATCTCATGGTTTGGTCTTTATCTGAAAACTTTGAGTTAAAGGGGGTTTTCAGATGCAGATTATGCTGGTTGTCTGGTTGATAGAAAAAGTACTAGTGAAACGTGTTTTATATTGAGACATTCGTTAGTTGCATCACATTTTTAAAGAAAATATCTGCATAAATTTCATTTCAACTGATTTTCAATTGGCAGACATTTTTTTCAAAACCCCTTCGAGAAAATAGTTTTTGTTGACTTCATTTCAGGTTAGGCATTTTAGAATTTTGATTTTATATTTTTGGATTTGATCTTAAATGACTATGTTAACTGATCTGACTCCCTACTGATTATCGAAAAGATAAAATAGTGATTGAAAAAGTTATGACTGTTGATATAAATCATATATTATGACTTGAGATAGTATATATAGTAAATTTGTCTAAAAATTTAAACAAAATTTGTAATAACTTTAGTTGGTAAAAATTCTGTGCCCATCTCTTTTCTATCATATTTCTAACGACCATCACTCATCAAAAATCAATATAGTATGTCAAAATGTGGTATCTAAACAGGAAATTATTCCACTTTTAATTAACTAGCAATAAAATTATCCAAAAGTATCCACTCTCATTTAAAAGTCCTCACGGTTATGCATGGGTGAAGTACTTGGAATCTTTGATTATGTGCTTTCATTCTCATTTCCTCACGGTTATGCATGTATGGAACACATATCAGAATTGATTATTAATTAGGCGAGTTAATTCTAACCCCATTTAAAAGTCCTCACGGTTATGCATGGTTAGAAGATGATTGAAATTCATGTTTTAATAAAAATTGGGAATACTACTAATCTCATTTAAAAGTCCTAATGGTTATGCATGGTTAGTAAGTATTCAAATTCCTGTAATAAATATACCACAAATGGACACGACTATATGGTTTTCTATACCGATATCACCCCTATCACTCTAAAGTGGAATATGCGCCTAACAGAGTATTTATGATTTTTGTTTGATTTTTTATTGAAATTTAATATTTATACTCAATTAGGCATTAATGTTGTATTAATGTCTATCACTTTATCTCTAGTTTCTAACACTAATACTCTTTTGCTGATAACAAAAGGGGAAGAGAAGTTAAGATTTTGGCAAGCATATTCTAATATAGGCTCATTGCATTTTTTTATTTTATTTGCATATTTTTCATGCATATGTGAAGGTGGAGCTTTATTGTAGGGGGAGCATTCAAATAGGGGGAGCTAATAGAATCCATCAAGGTCAAATACATTTAATAAAGTCAAAATCTTAATATATGTTTGTTATCATCAAAAGGGGGAGATTGTAGAATACAATAGCCTATGAATTTTGTTTGATGATAATAAACACACACATATATATATACATATATACGTTTAAATGTATTTGTTATTGTACTATTTTATTTTTCACATAATTAAAGAAATATTTGTTGAATAAACTAAATAACACAAAATTTATATTCAAGCAAATATTTTATTACAAATTCAAATAGTACAAATTTGGGCTCCCACTATACATTAACACATTTTCAATTTCAATTACAAAACAATTTTCACTTTACAAATTCACCTCACTACATATTCACTCAACATTCATATTTGATCTTCAACTCTATTCCAGTTTGTATCCAGCATCTAAATTATCTGCAGAATAAACACTGACGCAGTAAAATTGAAAAAGAAATATTTTTGCAGTATAAAATGAAGTGTGTTTCTGAAAATATTGTTTGCCTCAGTTGTTTGGGTTGTTCGTCATCATTTTTCTTTTGAATTCATCTTACACGAACAGCTTGTGACATGCATAGTGTATAACTGTACATGTCATAAGGCCGTGCACACCGATATACACTTGCGTGTTAAAACTACAGGGACAGGTGAGCACAAGGCCAAACCCAACCAAATGGCGGAATCATATGCGTGTATACATGTATATACACAGTGAACGGTGAAATGCAACAGCAAATTCATATGCAACCATGTACAAAGCAACCAGACTGGAAATGTGCAACAGCAAAGTCACATGCATACAACATGTAAACCAGTTCACAATGATATGTAGGCAGTTCCAAAACTGAACAAGACCACCACACAATGTATCAGACATACAGTGGCATGGCACAAAGGCAACCTCATACATGAAGATATCAAGACCTAACTGCATGGACACAGCAGTGAAAACTTCAAGTGAAATAGAACCAAGACTGCAACAACTCACACATGAAATGACTCATCCAAAACAGACTAGCTCACATGAAAACCAAACACAGCAGTGGTGACAACAAGACCCCAATCACAAATGCATAACAGAGGAGACTCGAAGAATGCAGACCAGTTGAAGCAATGCAAGTGAATCTAACCAGACCATGTAGCATGCAAGTGAAGACTCCAACCAAGCAATTCAACAACAGTTCAGTTCGAACAAGAACAAGGACAGCAATGCGACAGTGTGTGTGACAACAAGTTGAATAAAGCAATGCCACACGAAGACATACAAGGCAGTGTTCAAAAATGAAAATAAACAAAAGCAGTAGGTCAAGATAAAAATCAACAGGGGTCAATCGTATTCATTTCAAATTCGTATGTATACCAACACGTCAGATGAACAAGTCTAAGAAAAATGGAACAGTGGATGACAATTCAAAATTCGTCAAGTCGTCACAAATTTCAAAATGCTGAAGTAATAGGAGCAAAAGAAGAAACCGACCCAAAGCAACGAAGCAAAATTCAAAATCATGGAATAATAAATATGAATTGAACAAGTCAGATTTATCACAAGTATTTAAGCAAAATCGAACGGCCAAGCAAAAATCACTGAAGAATTCAAACACAATTATAAGAACGAAAATATAAGGTGTTCGAACCCTATAAATTAAACCCAAAATCATCATTGGCATTCGTTGAGTTCAAGCATGTCAAACAGAGAAATCAAAGCAAAATTCACATACCAATTTCTATTCAGTCGGACTCGAGAAATTGAAGCAGCCGGGTGAAGTCAAAGCCAGAAGTTGATTGACGAAGCAAAGCAAAGCAAACTCCTCAAATCAATCGAATATTTATCAAGTGGCACTTCAATTTGAAGAACCCTAGCTTTTGGAAGAGGAACGAAGATAGTATCGGCCAGAGGATACGAACATCTCTATTTGGGCCGCAATTATAAAAGAGGGAAGACGTCTTATTTTATTTACAATTGGGCCGGTGATATTATATTTAATATTGGGCTTAAGTTATTTAAACTAGGGTTTTTCTTTGTTTATTTTATTTTGTAATTTTTTCTATTTTAAATTGTGTAAATTCTAGTCGTGTGACTAGAGACAAACTACGGAGCGTAGTTTGAGAATTCGCAACTTAGTGGTTGAGTTGTGGCAGGGTTTTGAGCGTAGAGTTAGGTTAGTCATTAGCGGGTGTCGCACTATGTGGGTAAGCGTCTGACTACTTAATTTCTAGTAGAAACCTTGGAGACAACACGTAGGCAGGGTTTTGCCGAAGCTAGGTAAATTTGTGTGCGATCTCTTCTACATTATTTACTGTTATTGTTTTTATTTTCGCATTAATTTTTATTATTATTAGTATCACGCTATTCACCCCCCCCCCCCCCTCTAAGGTGAAGACGATCCTACAACTCCAAGTGTAAGATCTATTGCACAAAGGCAAATTAATCGAGCTACATTCTTCAGTAAAATCACTAAATCTCTCCATATCTGAATGATTCCCTTCTCTCCCACTCCTTTCTCCTAAGAATCTTGTAACATTAAAATCACCCCCAATTGCCCATAATGCAACATTCCCGGAAAGCTTGTCTATCATTTTTATCACAAGGGCCATAGACATTATAAACAAATATATTGCATTTATCTCTCACATTTTCAAATTGTAGGTGCAATACATTCGTGAATTTAAATTCTTTTAAAAGTTTAAGTTTATCACCTCTCCAACCTACAGAAAGGCCACCTTTACTACCCACAGCATCAACAGCACTCCAATTATTAGAAAAGTTCCCACCCAATGATTTAAAATTAAAATTTGAGCAATCGACTATTTTAGTCTCCTGAATTAACACTACATCAATATATATAGAGACAACAATGTTCTTCACTCTAGCACATTTCTGGGGAGTGCCTAGGCCCCTCACATTCCATGTAAGGATCTTCATGAGTTATTAGAAACCCTCAATAACTCCAAAGATTTAAAACTCTCCATATTCACTATACCATTTTGAAAAGTAAAACCTATTTTTCTAGCAATATCAAAAAGTTGATCATAAGAAAGAGAGTTCAGTGCAGCAGGAACATGAACACTTCCGAAAAAAAGGGTGAGAAGACTTACTTGATGTAGCAGCATGCTCCAAAGCTTTCACACCTGCTTTTTTATTAGCTTTCTTCAAAGAATCCTCCTTCTGACCCAAAAGCCTAGCACTTATGCGCACTTTGTTGAAAACATCATCAGAGGTGACATCTTTGCTTGAATTATCATTGAGTTCGACAATAGGAATAGGTTATTTTTCAACTTCAATAATTTCCATACTAGTCTCCACAGACCCCACATCTCTATTTGGAACATCCGCATTAGTACCACCTGCTACAACCATTTCAGTGTTGTTGAGACATTCTCTAACTTCTTCAGAGTTATTAGCTCTAAAAACCACGGCATTAGCATCATTAGAGTCAGTAACAGCATCTTCAACATACACTTTGTTTGGAATCTCAAAAGGATTAACCACATGTGTCGTATTTTTATTCACATCAATAGCATCTGAATCTGAATCGGCAACATCAGTATACACTTTGTCAGGAATAGCAAAAGGGTCGACGACATGCGCAACATTATAATTCTTAGAGCCAGATTTTTTACAACTGCTGTCCGAAATATAGGTGATAATAACTTGATTACCACTCACTTCAAGATCAATCAAATTATCTTCAAGAATCCTATCTTCCGGAATCCTGTGAGAATTGTCTTTCTTCCTCCAAAACTTACTAGTGTCAGGTCCGAAATAAGAGTGATTCCAAGCATCAAGATCAAGGTCACCTTCTGTAGAAGTCTCCTTAACTAATACAATGTAACATGCATTTCCAATAAAAATTTCAATTTTACCAGGAATGGAAACATTGACATCCCTCTCAATCTCCACATCAAGATAGGAATAATCGAATTTTCCACCTTCAGCTAAATCCATGTTAACCAAGTAGCCAATACCACTGACTACCTCTTCTAAGAGATCCGGTTCCCAACATATATCAGGTAAATCAAAGAGTCTTACCCCGGTTCTAACTGAAAGATTTCTATCTATCTTTCCTTCATGTAGACTCCACAATCTCAACCTGACAGCCTTATTAAAAAGTTTCAGAACATTTCTCATAGCAACATCCATGGCAAGGCTGAAACTTGGGAAGAGGACTTTAAACTCCCGATTGTATTTCTTGACATCCCAATTATGATTACCAAAATGAAAAGTGAGAAGATCTACAATATCTTGTATAGTAAATTCACCTTGAATAATCGTGATAATCACCCATCTTCTACACTTCTTGTAAGCTTTAGCGAAAACATCAGAATTATCTAGAGTGATTCCGAAGGTTTTGTTAACATCCACACCATTAACCAGCTCTACATATCCAGTCTTCTTTCTAACAATCTCCTCCGAGTGCTCCAAGAATGCGTTATCCTTAATAACAATCCCTTTTCCTCTGTCTTCCTGAAATCTTGCACGATTTGGACAATTTGAAGATCTATGCCCAAATCGGTTGCACTAGAAACAAATTAGACCATTCCGACAATTTTTTGCTTGATGGTTCGCCATTCCACACCTGAAGCAAAGGTTCTGAGTTTTGATATTCGAGTTTTTTTATGAATAGGAATAGGAATATATTTTCTATGCCTAAGATGAGAAGAATACACTTTGCCAGTTTTAACAAAATCGACATAAGAGCTTGATGTAGATTTTAAGAAAGCTGAAAGATTTTGAGGAACACGTGTTTGAGAAGAGGATGAACTCGAAATGATGAAAAGAAATTATTATTAAAGAAAGACGGGAGAGAAGATTGAATACTTTCTTCCATTTTCTTGAAATTTTATTGCTATTACTTGTTGAAAAAAAATTAGTTATATTCTGTTGCTTGTTATCATTAATTAGCTACAAAAGTTTATTATTCCCAAAAAATGATATCTTTTGTGTGCTGTTAAGTGCATCACGTGTTCCTCTTTATAGTACCATGACAATTTTAATAAAAATGATATGCTTACTAATACTACCTCTTATATTACTTTATTCGATTAGAAACTATCGTTCGACAACAAATAACCATAAGTATTAGTTGTTGACAATTGAAAAAACAACGTATAGCTGTTGGTTTTCACCATAGACGGAAAAAAACCATCGATCGACAATGAATTGCTATAGACATCTAATGTGGTAGTCTATATAATTTTGGTATTAAGAAGTAGAATATCATATTTTGATGATATTATCTAGAAAATGTATTAAGAAGAGGAAACAATGGTGCCCTTAGCAACACACTATCTTTAAATTTCATTAATTTTCCAAACTCTATGCAAATATGCAATACTCCTAATCAGTGAGTAATCATTTCATTTTCAGAATACCAATTTTTAAATATGCTATTTGTTATTTCATCACTAATTACTCACTGATTAGTTATCCATTATCTTGAACCCTTTTCTTTTCAAAAAATAAATAAGTAATAAAAGTAAACTTTGATTATATATATCCTTTGCGATTATCAAATGAGGATAATTTTGAGGCAAAATACAAGTATGGTCTTCAAGTATGAAAATTTTGAAGTATTTGGCCCCTGGTTGCAGATAATTATAGAAGAGACATGGTAATATAAGCTCAACAATTAATTCCTTATGGTGTAGCAAATTGTGGAATAACAGCTTAGTACACAGTCTATCAGATCATTATGGAGTGTAATTGATGGAAGTAACGAAGTAGAAGCAGGCCTAGTCCAACGCAAATTTGGGCCTTGGGCAAGAACAAAATTTAGAGCTATAAGTATGGATCTAGGCTTGACTTTGTGAAAAAGTCAATCTACAAACTTAGTTACAGCATAATGTCATAAAACTATAATTGGTAGGACTTGAATTTACACCAACTAAACATTGATACACAAGCTCTACCATTGAGCTACAGTATACTTTGTATTTATTTACCGAAATAAATCAATTACCTACAATTTTAGAAGTAAAAAATAAAAATTTTGGGCCATGAATTTGGCCCGGGCCGTCGCCCGACTAGCCCTGGCCTAAGGCCAGCCTTGAGTAGAAAATAGTTTAACATTGATGGGTCTAATAACATACATAAAGGCCTTTAATTATTTTAAAGCAGTATATATAGTGACTATATAGAGATGGTCTTTATGTTAAGAATTTTAGATTGGGAAATCTTATATAACTATTATGGTGATTCTACAAAGTACAAATAATCATTTAGTTAGGACAAACAAAATTGATCAAAGAAAACTATTAACAACAACGGAGCTCGAAAAACTCCTCGAAATATAGTTTCACCACACTCCTTCATAAATGTAACTATCATTCTTTACAAACTTATTATACAGCAGTGACCTATTTACCTCCCTAAAATCTATTCACCACACACCCCTCCATAAATTTTAGAATTATTTTTCTTTTTTCGTTGTTTTTCCAAAATTTTAGTCCACATTATTTCGCTGTTATTTCCAAAAAAAGGAAAAAATAATTTGAAATTTTGCTCGTTATGCTGCAAATATTTGCATTTTAAAATATAAAAATTTAAAGAAAAATTGATTCTTTTTACGAAAGTTGCTCAGATTTTGTGTCGATTTAATTTTATTGCATATCCAAAATATGGACTAAAAAATTAAATGTTGAAAATAACTATAAAGATGTTTGGTGGAATGAATCATATGTAAGGGCAAATTTTTTTGTAAAGGGTAAAGGACAAGTTATTTTGGCAGGAAAGAATAATGAATCGTATAAATGCTCTACAAGTTTAAATTGCTAACAAGAACACCAAGCATTACTTCTTCAAAACTTATAAAGATATTTTAATGCATGTAGGTTTCTCCTTTCCCGAGCACATAGCAGTTTTATTTATTTAAGACTCAGAGAACAATATGCAACTAGAGTAAGTTTGAAATCTGTATGCTTTCCGTATTCAAGATGAATGAAAAAATATTTTAAAATTAAGAAAGGATACGTATGAAAATTAAGAAAGGACATGTATATAATATTATCTGCATCCAAGAGTTATTTGTCCGACTTTCATCAAGGTGGTAGTTGAGATTATAAATATTTTACTACATAAAATAATATAAATATTTTTTTATCATGGTAATAATTCATGCTATGCATGTATAAATAAATATTGTCTACTCAAAAAAGATTATTATCATTGTATCTTTTACTTTTCATATTTATGGTAGCAATATTCCCAAAAAGGATTATGGTAGACTATTTATACACAAATGTGGCACAAATACTCAAATGAATATAGTAAAGAAAAGAGTGAAGAAAGTAAATAAAAACAAGACATAAAAGTTTTATAGTGGTTTGGCTAACCATTGCCTACGTCCACTTAGCTTTGTTGCTGATTTGGTTGCTATTACAACTCAAATTCTTATGGATTGGTATGGATCCTCAGAAATACAAGAGATTATGGAGAGAATTGTTAAGAGAGCCAAAAGATCCTCGAAATGATGCCCCTCCATGCCTATTTATAGCTGAGGATTGCTGGAAATCTCTTACCCATGTTCTCATCCATGTTCTCCACTTCCAGGGTGTGGTAACCGAAATAGGATTGTAGCCACGTCATCAATGTTCATGGATCGGTACCGATCCATAGGCATGAATCGGTACCGATCCATAAGATTCTATGGATCAGTACGGATACATAAGATTGTATTATGGGCCTTTTCCATGACTTCGTGTAGATGCGACTCGTTAGTATCTTCTTGTTTTCCATCTTGATTGCTCGGTTATACGCTTGTTTCTGGGTGAATAAATTGGATTGGTGGTGAAGTGGAGTCCCTAACTTTGACCACTCGAGAAGCTTGAAGGAAAACGACATGTGATCGATCCAAAGAAGCTTGGAATGGTTTACAATCAATAATGTTTGGAAGTAGAGGGAGCTTGAGGTGTTTTGGATGGAGTTGTATGGATCGGTACTGATCCATAGGGATGGATTGGTGCCGACCCCTCACTTAGTGGGATAAGTAATGTTGGCCTTCGTTCTGAAGCTAGTGGCTATGCACCCATCTTGTGGTCTTGGTCCTTGGTATCTAATTGTATTGTTATGAGCTTAAATGTAGTGGAACTCCTAGCTTGAATGAAGGTTGATAGCTTTTGGTCTGTCCATCGATCATTTGAGATGCACCTTGCTAGAAAACCATCATCCAATCGCATGTTTGAGCTGATGAGGACCTTATCTCTGCATTTTATAAAGATCGAAGGATTTGGGGGTGAATTCCATGGATCGGTACCAATCCATAGGCATGGATCGGTACCAATCCATACCTTTTTTCGAAAGTTGGACTTCGGTCCTGGTACTTGAAGTAATGTGACGTGTAGACCACATTAAGAGGTTGTTTGCATGTTTGCAACCTTGTCTCTTGACTCTATTTGGCATCCAAGTTTAGCAATTATCGTTTTGGATTCCTACTCGATCGATTCAATTCATTCGAATATGGCCTAGTCAAAAGGCTGGATAACACTTGCCTCCAAAGCATGCCTTATGAATGGAAGGTGTGCTTTGCCCAAGAACAGATATCAAATTCGATGCAACATTAGTAGTTGAATTTTCTGGCTATCATCCGATCAAGCAGTAATGAATCATCCCATTCCTTTGGATTTACCTATAAATCAAAGATCGTTCTAGACCATGATAGCTAAGGACTCGAGTCCATGCTTGAGTGTCAGTAATAGATAATCATTCCGTGTTATCTTGGAATTGGTAAGTCGTGGGCTGCATAACGAATCAGGATCATCCCGTGTTCATTCGGAAGTTGGCAGTCACGTGTTAAAATCAATTGCTCGATTCGATAGTTGCTAACAAATCGTTTCAAGGTCAAATGGCATTCAAAGCCAAAGTCTAAATCTCAATTTCTCCATATCATGTATTCAATGATGATTCAATTCATGATCGCTCTGCATCATTAGTCGAAAGCTCGATCTCTCCGAATCGCTAGTTAAAATCTCGATCTATCTGGATCGTTAGTTGAAATATCGATCTCTCTTGACCATTAGTAGAATTCGTAGCCTTTTCAGGATGATAGTTAAATCCATGATCTCTTCATATTGTTAATTGAATTTGTGGTCATTCTAGACCGATAGTTAAGTCCACGATCTCTTCGGATCGTTAAGATTCCAAACTAGGGTTCGATCTCTCTGGATCCTTGCTAAGTCCAATCTGCTTCCTCCCCGACAAGGGGACTCAATGACCAAGCAAGCCCATCTGCTCACACTCCGGTAAGGTGACTTGCTTTTCGTGCAAGTCCAATCCACTTGCTCTTCAGTAAATGGACTTGTATCTTGTGGTCATCGCCCCATCTCTCCAGATGGGATTATTACGATCAATATCGGTCATCACATTCAAGTGGATTTCAAAAACAAAGCATTCATTTACAGGGTTCAAATCCAAAAATTAACAAATATTAAGTCAAACATTATGGTAACCGCCTCACTGGGTGTTACAGCCTAGCATTCAGCTCAGAGTATGCTTGAAGACTGATCGAGGTCACATACATAAGTAAGTGGCTCGATTGTAATATTACATCATTTATTGAACATGAGAATAAAGTGCGAGAACCGAACTTGGTTTCCCGTCATCCCAATCACCAGATGACTATCCTTGACCTTGATCTAAGGTCGTTTCCATTTATTGCAGATGATTGCTGCTCTTGTTCCACCATCGTAGCTCGGTTTCTCACATACTGCTGTAATTGGTTGTTTCTGACCTATTCCTCGATTAGATCATGCAAGTGCCTATAATCATTTGTGTTATGCTTATCTAGCTCGTGGAATAAGCAGTACTTTCCTGACCTCCTCTCACGGTCAGTGGGCTCTTTCCTCGTTGGTTTTGATAGGGGATCTATCCACTGGTATTAAGGTAAATCCGCTCCGAGGTCTCGTTTAATTTCGTGTAAGAAGATAATTTTGGCTCCTTTCTCTGCCACTTTGATCCTCCAGAGCCATCTTTGATATTTCTTTATCTTTACTAGATCTTGCTTCGGATAGTCCTCCACCATCCACAGCATTAATTTTTCCTCTTCAGCTTCAGCGTCCTCATGATGCAGGTATCTTTCAGCCTTATGATAAAATTTGATAAGATCCATTGATGGATCTTGCTCTAAAGAAACCTTAAAGTTTGTTCTACTGGCCACTCCTGACAATGCCACCATCAGAACTGCTGATGGATCCGGCCTATCAACTGTGACAGTTTCCACATTGAATCTCGTCAAAAAACTCCTAAGGGTCTCTCCAGCCTTATGCTTCACGCTTGACATCATCATTACATTCTTAGGTCGTGAAATATAGGCTCGGAACCGTTTCACGAATTTGTCGACCAATTCGTCCTATATGCTGATGGAACCATTTTCCAACTGTCTAAACCATAACGTCGCCAAATCTGTCAAATATAAAGGGAAGCACCATCCCATCACTTCTTTAAATGCACCCAACACTTTCATGTGCTAGATATATCTCATCAAATGAATCGATGGATCCATCTTTCCATCATACGTCTCCAACATACACAGCTTGAATTCAGGCGGATTACTACATTACCGAATGTTCGGAGCAAATGGACTCATGTTCACATCCTCCAAGCTCTTGTCAGGTAGTCCACCTTTCATTTCTCGTCTCACCATCTTAGCAAGTATGTCATTATCATCTAAAGGAACTCTTAAGTTTGCATTTTCAGCTTGCCCTCCATTTCCACGAGGGAATTCTAGAACGTACTCCTTTGGTCGTGCATCTACATTTTGACTTACGTTCAAATACTCAACATTGTTCCCTGGATGTGCTTCGTTTCCACCCAAGTTAATATTGGCCATGCCCACATGTTCTTGGGAATCAGTACCAATTCGTACAACTCCTTGGGGTTCTTTCCAGTGTGTTCCACTCTGCTCCCAGGTGCATTTGCTCCAGCGTCAGGCCTTTGATTTTGGTTTGCAACTACTCTAGCTATTCCTATCTATCTCATTTTCTTGAAAAATCCTTTCATCGTCTCTCCCTGGCAAGCTATCTTCCTTTCCTACATTTTCGTCATCATGGTCTCCATCTCATTCCCGATTATGTAGATGGATGGGGGGTTAGATCCTGAGGACGTCGCTTAGCTACCCCCTTTTGATTTCCTTCAGCAACCATCTCCCTAGTTGATTGTCTCGTCATCTTAAAAATTTCAAGTCTCAAGTCATCGAATTCAAGTATTTCTCGGCGAAAGTACCAAAATGTGGCACAAAAACTCAAATGAATAAAGTAGAGAAAAGATTGAATAAAGTAGATAAAAAACAAGAAATAACAAGACATACAAGTTTTATAGTGGTTCCACTAATTGTTGCCTATGTCCACTTAGCTTTGTTGCTGATTTGGTTGTTGTTACAACTACTATTCTTATGGATCGATATGGATCCTCGGTAATACAAGAGATTATGAAAATAATTGTAAAGAGAGCCAAAAGATACCCAAAATGATGTCCCTCCATGCCTATTTATAGCTGAGGGTTGTCGGAAATCTATCACCCATGTTCTCATCCACGTTCTCCACTTCCAGGGAGTGTTAACCAAAATAGGATCATGGCCACGTCATGAAATGACCCACTTAAATTTTTTTTTTCTACACAGTGGCCATTTAATCAAGAAAATGTTGTATTCCAATTTTCTTTTATCCAGGATCTTTTGTCAATATAAAAATATTGGTTTACTCATTTCATCTTAAACTTACATATGTGAAGATATATAAGTCATTTTCTACTTGAATCAGAGTACCAAAATTTGAAAGTAGAAATCTGTTTGAGTATTACATAAAGGGAATACTCTCTACATAGCAATAGTGTTTCTAAAAACCTGATTTTCAAAGTACACTTGGGTTATTGCATAACTATTGGTTTTATGTCTCAAGGCTTATCATTTTACATAAATGTCCATAATTATATTACTGTATGAACTGGGCTTTTGCTTGTGCATGTGTGTGTGCATGTTCCGGTGCATGTGTGTTTGTGCTCTTGCATGTACCTAACTTCTTTCTCTTCTTGTTAGTAAAGAAAATTCTTAGTCTACCTTATATTTGGGATGTAGCATCATAACTGAAAGTTTAGTTTAAAAACTCTTTAGTGCTAGCTTAACCCAGGCTCAAGAAAATGGTTATGTTAGCCATATTCAATTTGAACTGTTTCTCAACAAAATACATGTTATTTTGTTCTATCTTTTCAAGGCATGCTCAAAACCTTTCTGCCAGATTTATTTTTATTTGAACATGAATTTCTCATGCCAAAATACCTAGTTATTCATTTAGTTTATAAATTCTTACAATCTCAGGTTTCCTATCATCATAAATTAATTAATCAGAAAGCTTAGAAAACTTCATTACCTAGTGAAACATTTTCAAAATAAAACTTACAAGTTTCAGCTGAAACACCCATTTAAGTCCAATACTTACAAAACAGAAAATAACAATACATTGGTTTTTCTAAGCAACTTAAACAACATAGCCTAACATAAAATTAACATAAACATCTATTTTTAACTTCAGCAAATCTGTAAATATTGCATCCAATTCCCTATGCAGTTAACTCATCCAAAGCTTGATCAATGAAATTCCTATTTGCCTGCATAATCACCATGAACTGCCTCATACAAATATGAGACACCCAATGGTGCATAAACACAAAAGGGTCAGACTATTGTCTGGTATGAGTAATCTACCTGAAAACATGATTTTATATGACTTTCACTTATATTCAAATACTTTGAATGAATTAAGAAACTCAATGTCATCTTTGTGCATGTTTTCTATGTGGCATGTGCATTCATGTCAGTGCAAAACAAGTTTTGTATGATCCAAGTGGTTTAGTTCAGAGAAAACAATCATAAGATTCACTAATAAAACATCATAAACCAACCAATGCAATCATCCATTCATTCATCAAGCCCCCTTTACAAGTTTACTGGCCATCGGGGACTTCACCCAAGCCTCCTCTGAACCTGTTTCTATTGTTCGCTATCAAGTGTTATATGGTCTTTAGCTACTTTCTCTTTTTTTAAACACACACTGCCTGGGACATCTCTTTGTTAACCCAGCACACTCAGGCCCCTGGGTATAAACATACCATGTGTGAGCTTGCAATGTTCACCTTGCCAAGCTATATTTTGTAGCCCTAAGATCCAAAGTCCTTAGTTAAATTACTAAGTGTTATTTCCTTTTTCATAATTGTGCTAATCCCCTCTGCGTCTCACTTTTCAATCAGAGAAAAATAAACAATTCAACCAACATGTATTCATCCAGAGATTGGTAAGTCATATTCTCAGAAGCAAACATTTAATCATGAAAACAGATGTGATTTCTTAGCATATTATTTTGCCTATGGGTCTCAATGGATCAGGTTATAAACATATGGTCATAAATAGTTTACTGGTTATTTCCTCTTACCTCTGGTTCAATCAGATCCTTATTAATCTTAAAGATCTGGCTAAACCATAAGTGTATACTTTGATTTGGGTAGTTCATAAAACATAGAAGCTCAGCACATGTATAACATTGCACTTCTACATTTTCCTTTGTTTCAGTTAATATGAGACATAAGCAACAACACAATTTTACAGCCCCATATTTCTTTCCATTTTCAGACCATATATCTACAACATGAACCCTGGGATTTAATAAATAACTTTATGAAGAAAACTCATAAAAAGAAATCACTCCATCTCAAAGTTAATTCTCAGTACAGATAAACATTTTAAACATGAAATCCATGACTCTTATTTTTGGGTAAATCACTATGAAGGGTTTTACACTTGAACAGATTATTAACAAACCAAAGTCATCAAATCATAAGAATGAACATAACATGCAACACTGAATTATTAATTCAAATAGGCTGCCTCAATATTCAGGACTTAATGCCAAAGTTTTCAGTGAGGTTACTCACCTTAATTCCTTTTTCCTAAGCCTTTCTTTTCTTTTGATCCTCTGCCTTCCTCTAACTCTAATGGTCGGTGCTCCTTATTTCCTCTGGCTTATATTTTTTTTTTCTATTTTCCTTTTGGTTATGAAGAGAAAAATGTGTATGATCTTACTACACTAAGCCTCCTTATATAAACCCTGGCTATTACTAGGGTTTTATGGAATTACCCAATGTCAGTTTTACCCCATAATTTGATCTGCCTTACTCTTGATTCATATATACAAGAAAAGGGTATGTGGTCCTTGCTATATTTTTCCAGAAAATAAACCTCATTCTTTTAATCTTACCCCGGGTCATGTTATATGCATGACTTTAATTTTTCCTAAGAAAAAAGAATTGCTGGAAATGGATAAAGTGTCTATTTAAGGGTTCATACCATTTCCATGCAAGCTTTGTTTTTCCCTCTTCTTTTTACCTATCATGCTTGCCTGTGTACATGAATAACATATGTATGCTTATTTTTGCCTAAGTCTTTTTATTTCTTTCTTTCTTTAAATAATTTTAAGTCTATTTCTGCCTAGCTTTTATTTTCCTTGTGCTAGATTTGTTTAAAGACAAAATCCTATCTTCATGCATATGTATTTCTAAATTAGTTATTTTTAATTTATATATTGATTTCTGCCTATTTTATTATGTAGAAAACTGTGTGCATGTATGTGCACTATCTTGTGCACATGTACATGTTTTAAACCATATATCTGCAAATCAGTTTCCTATTCTTATCTTTTCAATGCAAATTTTAAACAAATATAAACTAAATTACATCATGAATCTGCTAACAAAATCAGGGTTATCACACGTCATCAACGTTCATGGATCAGTACTGATCCATAAGCATAGATTAGTATCGATCCACAAGATTGCATTATGGGCCTTTACCATGGCTTTGTGTAGATGTGACTTGTTAGTATCTTCATGTTTTCCATCTTGATTGCTCGACTATAAGCTTGTTTTTGTGTCAATAAGTTGGATCGGTGGTCGAATGGAGTCCATGGGTTTAAGCGCTCGAGAAGTTTGAAGGAAAATGACGTGTGATCAATCCAAAGAAGCTTGGAATGGGCTACAATCACCAATGTTTGGAAGTAGAGGGAGTTTAAGGTATTTTGGATGGATTTGTATGGATCAAAACTGATGCATAGGCATGGATCGGTACCGATCCATCACTTAGTGGGATAAGTGATGTTGGCCTTCATTCTGAAGCTAGTGGTAATGCACTCATCTTGTAGTCTTGGTCCTTGGTATCTAGTTGTATTGATATGAGCTTGAATATGGTGGAACTCCTTGCTTGAATGATGGTTGATAGTTTTTGGTCTATCCATCGATCGTTTGAGTTGCACCTTACTAGCGAACCATCATCTAATCGCATGTTTGAGCCGATGATTGCATTTCATGAAGATCGAAGGATTTGGGGAGAATTCCATAGATCGGTACTGATCCACGGGCAAGGATCGGTACCAATCCATACCATTGTCCGAAAGTTGGACTTCAGTCCTGGTACTTGAAGCAATGTGATGTGTGGACCACTTTGGGAGGTCGTTTGCATGCTGGCAACCTTGTCTCTTGAATCTATTTAGCATCCAAGTTTAGTAGTTATCATTTTGGATTCCTACTTGATCGATTCAGTTCGTGCGAATATTGCCTAGTCAAAAGCCTGGATAACATAGACCAAAAAATTTGATTTTTTTAATATATTAATTACGAGCGAAGGGGGTAAATATCTAATATACGTTCATATTCGTGGATATTGATATCTGATATCCGAAAATGACTTCGGATGCGGATGCGATTATAACGTTATCCACATTCGAAAGTATTCATTGGCAGATTTATATGCAAAAAACTTACAACATATACTTCAAGTATATTTATAGAGATATGTAGCTAGCAAGAATTGAATCCTCAATCTTGACTATGATCCCAAATATCCCAACCAACTACAGTGCCTTGGGATTTGATTAACAAATAATTTTTGTTGCATTTTTGTATATAATTGGTTACAGACTCACAAGCTTCTAGAATCGGTGAAGCCGCTCTTCGTCGATTGTGCTCCATTCACGGGATTCCATTCGAAGATGTTTTGGTTCCAACGAGGCAAGATAGACCTCACTTACCCCCAACTGGGTATACTGCTTGCAACAAGTTTATATGCTGGGCTGGATGTATGCCACCTTTTAAATCCTTCATCCGGGAGATGCCGAGGTACCTTGGGATCGCCCCTACTCAGTTGCATCCCAATAGCTATGCCTTTATTCACGGGACCTTATTTGTGAACGTCCTATTCTGCCCTCCGAATCCCGTGGATATTAGATTTATCTTTAATTTCAAACGACGATCAGGGAGTCCTTCTGATGTCTTCCTTGAGCCTTTGTCGAACTGCCAAGTCTTGACAGGTGTATGGAACAAGCTTATCTTATTCAAGCACGAGTGGTTTTATGTGTGATATCCTCCTGGCTTCACAAGGAGATGGTTAGAAGGAAGTAAGTGTTACTTCTGCTTTCCTCTCAAATTTGATGACTCTAGTCATAACTTCTCCTTTGAATATACTAACATCCGAATTTCTTTTAGGTGTTCATCCATGACCTGAAGGCGCTGAGTTTTCTAGAGCCGTCGTCGCCGTTCGTGCTACTCTAGTTGAGGATCAAGATATTAAATTCCTCGTAACAGATGAGCTGCTATCATTATTTGGGCAGTTGGAAGACAGACGCAGAATTGGACTCCCCGGGAGCAAAGCAGTCTCGAAAATTATTGCCAATCGAAGAGAAGAAACAATCAGCCCCGTCGTGGTCGATACTGAGGGGACTTTGGGAGATACTGAAGAAGGAGAGATAAAAAATTCTCAAGATGATAGAACATGAGATAATATTACAGGCCTTAAAAAAGTGCTATTGGTTCAACCGCTGCAGGTCGATCAATCGCAGACACCCTCGAAGAGGAAGAAAAAGTTGGTGTACCAGCTGCGCAAGAGTATGGCTGGGTCAAATCCAGAATCCGTCATTACTCTGGTTGAAAAGGAGTCATCTTCTCAGCACATGGGAAGCTCATTAAAAGTATTCTTCGATCTTCAAATTCCAGATGATATAATAATTTACGACTTTCCCAGTATCAACATCGAATGACTCAACTCCCCTACTAGAAGTGGCGAAGGTGTCCAACCTTCCAACAGAGGGAAGAACACTCCGATGAGTAAAGCCACCATTACTAGTCCATCGGGGGGAACACGAGGACACACACTAACACTTGCACTCCACTACACTTGCTATTAATCTTTTGTGCAACAACTTTTAATATGCTCTTATTTGGTTCTTTATAGGTGCAATGTCTCAGTCTCGCGCCTTTGATCGTGTCCAGGGTTCTTCAACTTTTTACCGCTCAAGCCGACACTCCGAGTCCAGGTGACGTAGAGAGAGAGAGAGAGATGATGGACGAGACAAAGATTATTATTCAAGAGACTCCACTTCCTCATCTAAACGGAAGTCTCAATCCCATCTCGCCATGATGAACACTCTAATATCCTTGCCCGTAGTGGAGAAAAATCTTTATATCATGGTCCTCACGCTGCTGTACCCCACGAGCAACATTCTGGCTCGTCTAGTTCAAGGCAATCATGTGAGCGCCGCTCCGACAAGCATCCACTTGCCACTTCTAATCCACTTCCGCCAGTTGCCGCTCCCAACCCTACTATAATAGAAAAGTTAGCTGAACTTAAGCTATTTTTTTGAAGATCTGCTTTGATGATCTCAAATTCCTCTCCTCCATACATGTTATTCCCGGGCATGCCAAAAAGAGCTCACTAGCGTGTATGAATGATGTATTCGTCCAGCATAAATCATTCATCCATTAGGCTAAGAAGGTTTCTGAAGTCCTCATTGAGAGTTAGCATGAAACTGACCATCTCAAGTTGGAGGGTATCCATGATAAAGATATTATCAAGCATCAAGACGCTGAGTTGCTTGAATACAAGAACCAACTTGCAAAGGCCGAAAAAAGTGCAAAGGACATGGCAGAGGCTGTAAGTCGCTTGGAGACTTCCCATAAGAAGGAACTTGACGTGGCACTTCAATGCAGCAGCACGCTTGCCCTGGAAAAGTACTACTTGCAAAAGGCGAAAGATGCCATGGCTCACCGCGTCAAAGGGCTTGAAGAATTTGTAAAGAAGGAGAGGGAGGAAAAAATCGAGGTGCAAGAGGAGTCGTAGAGTAACTGCGAGGAAATCGTCGAGGCAAGGAGCTTAAGAACAAAGGTCGATGAACATTCGCCAAGTTTGAAGCTTTGAAGGAAGAAGCCCGGGAAGAGGGCAGAAAAGAAGTGCTTAAACAAGCCAACTCCCGGGTGGAGGCTGCCATCGAGTCCGGGAGGAATGAGATTAAGGACCTATTCAATCCACTAATTGTTGAATATAATGCGAAGGTCCTTCTCCACCGCGACTTAAGCTTTCTTGGTGAGGGATATATCTTGAATCACTCGCCGAAGCCTGGGAGCTCGTCGTCAAGAAAAAGAAGGAAGAGTTGGGAGAAGCGGAATTCAATGAGGAAGAACTTGCTAGACAAGTGCTTTGAGGTAACGAGCCGTCTGATCTAGCCACCACCAAACTTCAATTCTTTAAGGCTCCTTCACCGACCAAAGAAGAAGGAGATATCGTTGAGTCTGCTAGAACCGATCCTAAAGGTTCCCCTCCTATCCAAGTAGCCGAATCATCCTCTTCTCATGATATGGAGCAAACCCTTGGCTATGATCCGGACGGGCCTGGCTTTGGACCACATATGCTATCTCCCATTCTTGAAGGAAGCACTACATTAACAACAAAAAGCCAACCGGATGCTGGTATTGTTCTAAACTGCTTTGAATCAGAAGAAGTTTCTTTTCTCGATGCGCAACGTCTTTTAACTAATGCCTATGCTTTGATAAATCTTTGCAGGTCTTCTAGGCCCTGATCAGATTCCCAGGAGCGGTGCCGCCACGGAGCAGGAGGAAAAGACGGCCGAAGTCCCAGCCGCTATTGATATCCCGGGGCCCGATGCTCAAGTCATTGGCATGCTCAATGACGATAAGCCCGAAGTTTCACCCCTCGTTGATGAATCGAAAGATGTAGTGATCACAGGTTCTTCGGGGCACACTACTGAAACTAGCATGAAGGAGCAGATCGAGGAGGAGGAGAAATTAAAGCTTAAAGTGAAAGGCGAGCCCGTTGAGGTGGAAACTGGAGATCTTGATCTTGTACCACTGCAAGTTATTCCACTAGGCGGGACGATTCCAGGAAAAATCCCTACTTCTTCTTTAAGCATTTCGGGTAAGGGTGGCAAAGGGTCCCGGAAGAGAAGCTCGATCGACTCCACTCTTGAAAATTCAAAGAGGGAGAGAAGGTCGAAGAAGTCGTCACTACTTCATATCGTTGTACATAGTTTTAGTAGTTATTTCTTTCCTCGGTCATGGGTGTTCAGATACGAATCCCGTTCTTCTTTTGTTTTTTTAAATAACTTGTATCGGGATTTTGGTACTTGTGAATAAAAGTTTTTTCTTTTGATTAATCGTCGTGTGAACCATTACTTTGGTAATTGAATAATTACTTTCCATATTAACATACTTGAAATCCATTGATTGCAAATTCCATTAACTATTCACAGTCTCCATCCAAGGCCCCTCTACGTCATTGCCTCAAGTCGTAAAAATTGTTAAGTCGTAGCGGTAGTGAGCTGTCGTATTTAGTCTTCAGTAGTTTGTACTTCTCCCATTGATTTCAGGTCGGAGTTGGTGGGATAATGAACAGTCAGAATCCGTTCATCTATCGGTTGGGGTTTACATGTCAGTCTACGCTCTAGGAACTTAGAGTTATTATGCGAGCGTTCGGTTCACGCTTTATTTATTTATACTCTGGTCCACACTCCGGGGACCTAAAATTTCTCATGGGCAGTCGGTATCCGCTCCAATTGTTTATACTCCAATCCGCACTCTGGGGACTTAGAGTTTTCTCGTGGGCGGTCGGTATCCACCCGGATCGTTTATACTCCAGTCCGCACTCTAGGGACTTAGAGTTTTCTCGTGGGCAGTCGGTATCCGCCTGAATTGTTTGTACTCCAGTCCGCACTCTAGGGATTTAGAGTTTTCACGTGGGCAGTCGGAATCCGCTCGAATATTTTATACTCCAGTCCGCACTTTAGGGACTTAGAGTTTTCTTGTGGGTAGTCGGTATCCGCCCGAATTGTTTATACTCTAGTTCGCACTCTGGGGACTTAGAGTTTTCTCGTGGGCAGTCAGTATCCGCCCAAATTGTTTATACTCCAGTCCGCACTCTGGGGACTTAGAGTTTTCTCGTAGGCAGCCGGTATCCGCCTGAATTGTTTATACTTCTGTCCGCACTCTAGGGATTTAGAGTTTTCTCGTGGGCAGTTGGTATCCACCTGTGTCGTTTATACTCCAGTCTTAGAGTTTTCTCGTGGGCAGTCGGTATCCACCAGAATCGTTTATAGTCCAGTGTGTGCACTCTGGGGACTTAGAGTTTTCACATGGGCAGTCGGTATCCGCTTGGATCGTTTATACTCCAGTCCGCTCTCTAGGGACTTCGAGTTTTCTTATGGGCAGTCCGTATTCGTCTGGATTGTTTATAGTCCAGTCCACACTCTGAGAACTTAGAGTTTTCTCGTGAGCAGTCGGTATCCGCCAGGATCGTTTATACTCCAGTCCGCACTCTAGGGACTTAGAGTTTTCTTGTAGGCAGTCGGTATCCGCCCAAATTGTTTATATTTTTACTTCTCCCGGTCCCCTCAATTACATTCCGATCCCACAGTCCGGGAAGGAGTTTTTTAGTCTCCGGGTTATCGGCGATCCTTCTTCCTTATTGTGAGTCCCGTCCTTTGGTTTATCTACGGAAGTTGTTAGTCGAGCAAATTTACAGAGCTCATCTTATTCGGTCCCATCGGGGATTGGTATGATCGATCGATTTCAAACTTCGTGAGCCTGTTCACACATCACACATATCGATATCAATCAGTTTTATTGTGTACTTAGCATAAAATGCAATGATAGTCATTTATGCAAACAAAGGAAGTTCAAGATTTTATTCGTCAAATGAGAAAGAACAGACAAATCTGTCTTATTACATATTCAAAAAGTCAAATACTAATGCAAATGTCGAAAGTAATTAGTACAGAAATACAAAAGAATTTTTCTAAGTGAAATAGTGTCGTAAATGTTCGCTATTCCATGCTCTTGGAAGAGTCGTGCCTTCAACAGTCGCTAGCTTGAAAGTTCCTTCTCCAAGCCTCTGTTTAATGACATACAGTCCTTCCCATGTCGAATTCATGTACGTTGGGAGCGAAAAAACCCGTTTCAGGACAAGATCACCAACATCAACGGTTCTTGATCATACTTTTGTGTTGTAATATCGGGTGACTTGATGTCGTTGTGCGGCTACTCTCAAATTATCTTCCTCGCGCTTCTCGTCGATAAAGTCCAAAGATTCCAAGAGGAGATATTTATTTGTTCTGGAGTCGTAGTAAGTCACTTGATGAGAAGGGACTTCGAGTTCTACTGGAATAAGTGCTTCAGTCCCGTAAGCAAGGGCGAATGGAGTATGGCCAGTTGCGGACTTGTGAGTGGTTCTATAGGCCCAAAGTGCCGTAGGAAGTTCATCCACCCACTTGCCTATAGCCTTCTCCAGACGCTTTTTCAGAATAGACTTGATAATTTTATTTACAGCCTCAACCTGTCGATTTGCCTGAGGGTGGACAACCGCTACAAACCTTTTATCAATGCGATATCTCCGACAAAAATTTTTAAATTCAGCACTATCGAACTGAGTCCTATTATCTGTTACGATTGTTCATAGAAGACCGAAGCGAAATATGATGTTTCGAACAACGAAATTGATTACTTTCTTTGTTGTGATTGTGGCTAATAGTTTCGCCTCAGCCCATTTGGTGAAGTAATCAACCGCAACAATAGCGTACTTTGCACCACCTTTAGAGATTGGCAAAGAGCCGATGATATCAATACCCCACATAGCGAATGGCTATGGACTGACCATTTGTGTGATCTCTTTTGGCAGAGCTCTTGGGACTTTTGCATATATTTGGCACTTATCGTATCGTCTCACATAATCAGCAGCGTCCCGGTTTATAGTTTGCTAGTAATATCCATAGCAGAGTATCTTCTTTGCCAGAGTTTGCCCTCCAGTGTCAGTGTCGCATTCTCCCTCATGAACTTCTTTCAGAACATGCTTTATCTCGTCATGAGAGATACACCAGAGTAAGGGAACAGAAAACCCTTTTCTATACATAGTTCCTTCTTGTATAATATACCGTGAAGCTTTACAAAGGACTTGTCGCATTTCGTTTCTCCTTTCAGGCAAGATTCCATGCATAGGTAATCTTTAAATGGGGTCATCCACGATTCCCTCTCAGGCTCCGTTTCCAACACTTGATCAACTTCCATCATATTTATGCTTGGGGTATGTGATGTCTCGACTAGAACCAAGCCCATCTATTGTGCATCACTAGTACTAGCAAACTTTGCCAATGTACAGGCTTCTCCGTTCTGCTCACGTGGGATACGTGAAATGTCATAGTACTCGATATCCACCAACAAATCCTGAACTCGGATAAGGTACGGGGCAAGTCGCTGTCCCTTAGCCTGATAGTCTCCTCTGACTTGATACACCACCAATTGTGAGTCGTAAAAAATTTCAAGGGACTTCACTCCGAGCTCTCTAGCAAGTTTAAGTCCAGCAATCAACGCTTCATACTCAGCCTAGTTGTTTATAGCAGGAAAGTCAAGCTTCAAAACATAGCAAATTGACCGGTTCTCAGGGGTTACAAGTACAATCCCAGCTCTGGAATATTGATCATTAGATGCTCCATTAGTGTACAGCTTCCATCGCATAGCAGGGATTCCGCTACTGTCTGGAAGCTCATCTTGGATGGTAAATTCCACAATAAAGTCCTCCAATGCTTGTCCCTGGATAGCTCTTCACGGTAGATATGTAATGTCGAACTGGCTGAGCTCAATGTTCCATTTAAACAACCTCCTAGATGTCTCAGGTCGCTGTAGGACCTGTCGTAACAGCTGGTCAGTGTAAATGTTGATCGGATGTGCCTGGAAATATGGGCGAAGTTTCCATGACACGATTAGCAAGCAGTACGCCAATTTCTCTTTCTTCGGATAGTTCCTTTCTGCACCTTTTAATCGCTTACTAATGTAATACACCGGTCACTGAATCCAGTTCTCCTCGCGAATCAAGGCGGCACTTATAGCATGTAATGATATAGCCAAGTAAATGTGCAACTCCTCGTGATCTACCAGCTTTGACAAAACTAGGGGTCTCTCCAAATGATTTACCAAAGCTCGAAAAGCATCTTCATAATCATGGGTCCATTCAAAGTATCTCTATCCCTTCTTGATAAAATCAAAGAAAGGAATGCATTTGTCAGTTGCCCTGGAGATAAAATGACTTAAAGTTGCAACCTTCCCATTCAGACTTTGCACCTGTCTAATAGTTCTGGGCGCTTGGATATCTTGGATAGCCCGAATCTTTTCTAGATTTACTTCAATTTCTCGAGCATTGACAATAAAGCCCAAGAACTTTCCTGACGCAACACCGAATGGGCATTTCAAAGGATTGATCTTCATGTTATAAAATTGGAGGATGTCGAACATCTCTGTCAAGTCTCGAATTTGGTCGTTTGATCGTCGTGACTTCACGAGCATATCTGTAATGCCCCTAAATTTTAATTAACATTATTTGGGATATTTAATTAGATTAATTGAATAGAATAATGTGAATAATTAGGGAGATAAGATTAATAAATCCAATGGTTGTGTCTTAATGAATGAACTAAAATAAGAGTTTACTAAATTAAGAAGGAGGAATTTCCTAAGGGGTAAACTTGGAAATGGGGATACATTTCTTAGTATAAATCTCTTCCTCCACTTTAATAAATTTTCACTCTCTCATTCATAACTCCTAACCAACTTACAACTAGCTATTAAAAGCTCCAGGAAGAGTAATAAATTAAAGAAAAAGCTAAGGAATTAAAGCTAAGAAATTATCTCATTCTCCAATTAACTAATAAAGATGAATAATCATGTTTATCATCTCATTTTCTGTGTTTGGATCGGTTATGGGTTATACCCGATTCATGTTAGTGATTTTGGTTAGGATATAACCATTTAAACCTTTGCTTGGATAAGACTTAGGAGTTTTAAAATGTTAGTGGGCTAATTAACACGTTTTATTCGGTTTTGGTTAAATTCCGAGTTGTTTTGATCTTCATATGCTTTGAAATTTTAATATGTTGAAGTATATAATTTATAATATTTTTGATAATTTTTTGGGGATTTTTCCTTAGTGGTTAACTAAGGTAATTAAATTAATTAAGCCTAAGGGCTAAACGGCAATATTTCTTCCACCTTGGTCAAAGCAGGAGGGAAATTGCTTTCAAAAATTGATTTACAGAGAAGTATAGTGTTTTAAGAAAAAAGTTGACTTTGATATACTTTTTACTATTCGAAAGCATATGTGGAAGCCCCTTAACCAATCACAATTAGACAAGCAAGATAAAACATCACTTCAGTAGGCCCGGTTGTTCCCTCCGACTCCAAAAGCCGCTTTTATCCCTTCGTCTAAGTCGAAGGGTAGGCATGGTGACGAAGGGAAGTGGGGCGAAAGGTCAGGGAGCTGCTTCCTTTGTTTCAAATGGAAATAAAACTTTCTTTCAGCTGAGACGAAGGGGATCCTATGATTCTTTAATTTTTTATAAAAAGACTAATTTTTATATACTCAAGGAGGGGCCACGAAGGGGATCTTAAAAAGCCAAAACCTTCAAGAGTTAATTTTTTAAATGCTTTCCAGAAAGATTTTTATACCCTTCGACAAAGTCAAAGGGAAAGGGGGAGGAAAATCCCAACCTTCCAATTGTTTTTAAAGTAAAAGTTTTAATACCTTTCGACAAAGTCGAAGGGAAAACCTTCCAATAAGGTTGGAAGTATATTATCGAAGGGTTGGTTCCAACACCAACACTTCATTGTTTTTGAATGGTTTCCAAAGGTTTTGATTTCGAAAGGTTTTGATTTCGAAAGGTTTGATTTCGAAAGGTTTTGATTTTGAAAGGTTTGATTTTGAAAGATTTTGAAGGGGTTACCTTCAATGATTGCGAAAGGTTGTAAGTTTCATTGCTTTCGAAAGGTTTATAAATGGTTTTATAAGGGGGGATACCCTAGGCTTTCGACAAGGTCGAAAGTAGAACCTTTCGACTAGGTCGAAAAGAAATCTTCCGACAAGGTCGAAAGGTAGGACCTTTCGACAAGGTCGAAAGATATGATTTTGTGATGCTTTCAAAAGAAAGGTTTCCAAAGGGGCTAACTTTGGATGTTTGTTTTCTATCAAATGGGACTTCATTCAAAGGGTATTAAAGGGCTGTTTTTAGCCATTTTTCTTAAGTAAAACATTGCTAAGTCGAAGGGGTTACTTCGTAGAGTTATAGCATAAAATACTTATCTTTGTTTGAATATGTAAAGGGGATCCTTATATAAAATGAATGTTAATAAACCTTGTGGACAACGGGGTGGGTTTAATGTTTCGATACATAGCTTGGGGTTACAAACAGAAATATGCTTTTGAAAATATACATTGGGGCTATCAGTGTGTTTTTATTTAATTTAACCTAATTGGGGCTACCAATGGGAATAGGTTAAACAAGTGATATACTTGGGAAAAATAAGTAATCATGGGGATCATGAATTTTTATAAATAATCATGGGGACCATGATGTTTTAATTGGCCAAGTGATGGTTTCTTGGTTAACCTAGGAAAACCAAGGAATGTGCGATGGATAGTCCACATCAAATTTCTAAAGTAAAGAATGTTTTGCCAAAAGTGGTTAGCCTCGGGACTTGGCACCCAAGGGTTTATAATCATCCTAGGAAAACTATGGAGTGTGCGGTGGATAGCCCACACCATCTTTTATAAAACAATGTACGATGGATAATCTGCATTTATTTTAAAGGGATTTGAGACGGATAGTCCTATTAAATTAGGATGGATAGTCATTTTAAAGATTTTAGAAGGGAACTCTAATAAATTGGTTTTAGATAGGAAATCTAATAAATTGCTTTTAGATGGGATGTCTAATAAATGGGTGGATGGGATATCCAATACATATGATTTATGGCTTTATTTTGTATTATGTTAAGACTAATCATATTGGGTGCAGGGGCATAGTAAATGATTTGTATGTTTTATTTTGGATACTAGTGAGGGGAAAACCCATTCTGCTTAGCGGCGTGGTCTCACTAGATATCTATTTATGATAAGAGATGATAGAGGGTTATTCATACCAGACTTATTGTCTGACTCGAAGTTTGTCTTTCTCCACAAACTCATGGGTACTCAAAATTAATTTGAGTAGTCTGAGAGTGGGAGACTTTTAGGTTTTTGGATGAATAAGCTTCCGGGGACGTGCAGGAGGCAGTATTAGCTATATAGGAGCTATTTTGTGTATTCCGTTGTGATGTACTAAGAACTGTAAAGTTCATATTATTTGTTCTCTGATCATCATAAGTGGACATCTTGATATGTCACTCTTGTTGTATTTTGTACATGTATATGTGATCTGAACGTGGTTAACGTTTGGGATTATGTAATTAAATCTGAATATTATTTATAAGAAACGAGAAATTCTGTTTTGTTAAAGTTAATTTTTTTTCATATTCTTGTGTTCATGTGTATCAATATTAACTATGCCGCATTCGTTCGCCAAGAAATAACAACTACTGATGACTGCAGCATCAGTAGCGGTTAATTTTGGGCCTTAGAAGGCTGGATGTTACAAGTTGGTATCAGAGCATGGTTTATGTACTTAAAAGGAATTTAAACCTTAAAAGATTTTTAAAGCACAATCTAATGAATCTAAAATATGGTTGGGCTTGGGTAAGCGTTATAGTATCGTATGTGTACTTTACTATAAATACCTAAGTATGTATTTCCCACTCTCTTAGACCGTTCTTCTGTATCTTACCAAGATTGTATTTCAAGTAGTAGGGAAGTAAGGTATGGAGGTAGGAAACTGAATGAATCAAGGTGGGAGACGCACCGCAACACCTGGAAATGTTCGACCCAATACTAGGAACAACCAGGGTGGACAGGCAAATGCAAACCCAGATGCAAATGCTAATGTTGGTGCTGAGATCCCGCCGGTTGATTTGGGGATAATGTATCAGTTCTTCGTGAATATGATGCAAGCTCGAGCAGCCGCGGGAGTGGCTGTAGGGAATGCTGGAGGAGCTGATCCGGTGGCCCCAGTTGGCAATAATTATGCCAAGCTGAGCAGGGATTACACTAGTCTTGGTGGAAAGCCATTTCTGGGAACCGAGGATACAGTAGGAGTGGAGAACTAGCTATTGCATTGTGAAAGGATATTTGCAGATCTTGGCTTGATGGATATGCAGAAGAGGAGACTTGCTTCCAGGTAGTTGCAGGGAGCAGCATTGTTTTGGTGGAATGGAGTTACCGTAAGAGAGCTAGAGGAAGACCTGACTTGGGATGAATTTTGAAGGAGGTTCGAAGAAAGATTTGTATCAGAGGTTGCCAAGTCCGCATTGCTCAGGAAATTTGCAGATTTAGTCCATGGGGATAGATCGGTGATTGAGTATGCTACAGAGTTTGATGAGCTGTCCCGTTACGGATATGCTACTGTGGATACTGTCATTTAGAGGAATGATACGTTTATCAGGGGGTTGAATCCTGAGATTGCTAGAGCAACCATGCCAAACCTCTGGGATCTGTGTCATACTGTTGTTGAGATGGCTATTCGGAATGAAGAGATGCTTTCTGTTTTTGGAAATGGGAAACCGGTTGAGGTTCATAATTTTCAGGGTAAGAAGCGAAAGTTCTTCAAGAAGAAAGGTGCCCAGTCGGTGGTAGCAGCTAAGAAGAGCAAGGCTGATATTTTTTGTTACAAGTCTAACAAGATGGGGCACTATGCTAATGAGTGTCGCTCGGGTGATGGAAGAGCAGTTGTAGTGAGGCCGAATGTGAAGCGCTACAACTGTGGCCAGATGGGGCATTACAAGGACAAGTGTCCCGAGGCTGCTAAGGCTGGAAAGGGAAAAGTCTTTGCGTTGGAACCATCATCCTCTAGACCAACGGCTGCTGAGAAAGGAAAAGCTGTGATGGAAGGTATGCTTATGATTCATAGTACTCCTATTAGGATACTGTTTGATACCGGTGCATCACACTCATTTATATCTCAGTATTTGGTAGATTGATTATGTTTGGAACCTTTATACTTTATTACTCCTTTAAGGGTTGTGAATCCTATAGGAGGGTATGCAACTTTGGGAGCAAGATATGACCAGTTAGAACTTATTTTATTAGGTCATATGTTTGCATGCAGTTTATATTTTTTTGATTTCGTGGGTTTCGAGATCATATTGGGTATGGATTGGTTAGATAGATATGATGCTAGGATATTTTTCCAAGAGGGGGAAATATCATTGAGACACCCTAATAGCCGTAACAGAGTCATTTACTCGGTAAGGAGTTCGAACGGAAATGCTTATGCGTTATTAGGTGCTATAGGAACGGAAGTAGAGTTGAAGTAGGTTTATGTAGCAAGAGAGTTTGCAGATGTGTTTGAACCAGTTTTGGGCTTGCCGCCGAAAAGAGCTATCGAGTTTCGGATAGATCTCATACCGGGAGCTGAACCCGTAAGTAGACCACCAAGCAGGATGTCACCAACCGAGATGAAGGAATTGAAGGTGCAGCTGGTGGAATTGGAAGGAAAGAATTTCAGCCGTCCAAGCAGTTCGCCTTGGGGAACGACCATGGTATTCGTGAAGAAGCCAGATGGGGCGTTAAGGATGTGTATCGACTATCATATGTTGAACGAGAGGACGATCAAGAATAGGTATCCTTTGCTGAGAATCGACGACTTATTCGATCAGTTGAGTGGAGCCAGAGTGTATTCCCAACTAGATTTGGTGACATGTTTCCATCAGCTAAGAGTGGCAGAGAATAGTATTCCTTTGACGGCGTTTAGGACCAGATATGGGTCTTACGAGTGGTTGGTTATGCCATTCGGGCTTACTAATGCGCCAGCTTTCTTCGTGGATTTGATGAACCGGGTTTTCCGAGAGTACTTGGATAGGTTCGTGTTGGTTTTTATTGATGACATTTTGGTATATTCTAAGAATGAGAAGGATCATGTGGATCATCTTAGAATAGTGTTGGGGATGCTAAGACAACATCAACTGAAGGCGTAGTTCTCCAAGTGTCATTTTTGGAAGAAGGATGTGAAGTTCCTTGGTCATGTAGTTTCCGGGGAAGGGTTAGTAGTTGATCCGGATAAGATTGAGGCTGTTAACAATTGGAAGAGACCAGAGACGGTAAGTGATTAGAAGTTTTTTGGTCCTGTAGGTTACTACCAAAGGTTCATTAAGGATTTCTCGCAGATAGCGGCATCCTTGACTTTGCTAACCAGGAAGGACATGAAGTTTTTTTGGTTTGGAAAATGTGAGGATGCATTCCTTAAGTTGAAACATTTGTTAGCAATGGGCCCGTGTTAGTGTTTCAACTGGGAATCAGGGGTTGGTAGTTTACACCGATGCATGTGGTACTGGGTTGGGTGTTGTGCTAATGCAGAATGGAAAGGTTATTGCCTTTGCTTCTAGACAGCTTAGACCGCATGAAGTGAGATACCCTACTCATGATTTGAAGTTGGCAGCGGTAATCTTCGCATTGAAGGTGTGGAGACATTATCTTTTGGGAGAAAGGTTTGAGCTATTTACAGATCATAAGTCTCTATGATATTTTTCTCCCAGAAGGAGCTGAACATGAGACAGCAGAGATGGATGGAGTTTGTTTCAGCTTATGATTTTAGCGTCGAGTATACACCGAGAAAAGGAAATAAGGTGGTGGATGCGCTTAGCAGGAAACATCAGAATGTGGTGTTAGCTATGTTGGCAGAATGGAAAGACTTGGAAGCACTGGCTGCATGCAGTGTGCAGTTGAGGTCGACTACTGGATCTAGTTGGAATATCGCCATGATGTCTTGTTTGGACGTTCGACCATTGTTGATCGAATGAATTGCTTTTAGGCAGAAAGAGGAGCCAGTGTTAGCCGAGAGGATTAGAAGGATAGAAACTGGAGCCAAGATTGATGACTTAAAGTATTTTATTCTTGATCGCAGGGGTTGGTTGAGAAAGAAGGAACGGTTATGTGTTCCGGATGTTGGAAACCTTAGGAAGGAAGTTCTTAGGGAATGTCATCAATCAATGTTTACGATTCATCCTGGGGGAACCAAGATGTAATAGGATATGAAGAGAAGTTTCTTCTGGGAAGGAATGAAGAGGGATGTTGGCTTATGGGTAAAATAGTGTTTGAACTGTCAGCTGTTGGGTGAGTTTCAGCCGAACCAGCCTTCTCCAAGCTACTACCGAACCAGCCTTCTCCAAGCTACTACCGAACCAGACTCACAACCACAGAACTACCGAACCAACTCCAAAGCAGCCTTCGCCGAATCAAACATCAACTCCTCTCCCATGCTTGCCGGACCAAACCTCTTCCATGCTTGCCGAATCAACACTACCTCCCATACCACCGAACCAACTTACTTCCCTACTATCCGAATCAACTCCTACTCCACTACTATCCAACCATCTACCACCGGACCGGCTACCTCCATCCACTGCCGAACCAGAGGCAAGGGAAGCCACCACCGGACCAAAGCCACCACCGGACCACCTACCACCGGACCAAGACATCCCGGATCAAGCTCCTACCGGGCCAGATCGCGTCAGCCTAGGCCCATCAGCAGCTGTATACATCCAAGACCCCTACCCCCATCCTCAATCTATAAATAGAGGGGCAGGGGTACAACAATGGGGACAAGTTTTGAGAGCTCAAGCACGGAGAGAACTTTCAAACAACTTTCAGATACTTGTATCAAAGCTTTGTACTTGTAATCTAAACAAGAAAAGAGAATAATATATAAAGTGGACGTAGGCACATTCTGGCTGAACCACTATAAATCTGCGTGTCTTTTACAGTTTAGTCCCTGCTTTTCATATATTTGCATAAATCACTCAAATCACTAAGAACAGCATAAAATCAACTAAATCATACGACTTTGAGGTGTTTGTCCATTTTTTGTGCAAACATTTTTGGTGCTTTCATTGAGAGCTAGAAGCTCGAAGCTTCAGCTTCTTCCACTTAACCTTTTTCCTAACAGCATCGTTCATCGCTTGGAAAACATGCCTCCCAAGCAGAAGAAAGATGTTAACAAAGGAAAAAAACATCGCAACCAGTAGTCTTCCAGATCCAGTGGACACAGATCAAGTAAATCGTCCCCCTCTAGCAGCAGTACCAAATGAAGGACAGGCTAATCCGACCACTCCTGCCACAGAACAGCCCGCGGTAATTACTAGGGCAGATCTAGACAAGGTTGTGGCTGAAGTAACTAACCGCTTCACGTCCCAGCAGGAAGCCTTGGTGGACCATCTCATGTCACGCTTAAGGGATGCTGAAGAGTCCAACCACAACACTGAGTCATGGGGTGAATCCCAGTCTGGAGGATCTCAGAGACAACAAAGATCTTCCTTCTTCGAAGGAGCTAACGGCAGAAGTAGCCATGGTAGGAGCCGAGATCGAGCACAGCCCGAAGTTAGGCCTGAGGAAACGCTTGGAACCGAACCCAACGGGGGAGGTACCGGGCGGAGGTCAACTGTAGCTGAGCCGGTCTTACTGCCTAACCACGGAAACGCCAATGAACGGGGCCGAGCTAGAATCCAACCCGAAGTTGGACCCGAGGAAGTGCTTAGATCAGAACCTAGCAGGGGAAGATCAAGGCAAGGGCCAACTGTAGCTGACCCTAGCATGCTCCCAGAACACCAAAGGCAGCCACTGGAAAATATGAGGAATGGTAGACGGTACCATCCCTATAGGTCATCTGGACGGAATCAATCCCACAGAACAGAACCGAACTCGTTTCTATCTGCTCCAAATTCTGATGAAAGGATGGCACGCTTGTTCAGAGAGTGCGTCCAACGGGATCAAAGAGATCGACGGATAGGCGCTAGGGTAACCAGCCCTTTCGCCTGCAATATCGAAATTGCCATCACCCCCGAGAATGGAAGATGCCAACAATGGAACCTTACAAAGGAACCTCCGACCCCGTTGTACACTTACAGAGATACACACAGCATATGCTCATGAGTGGAGCAACAGAGGGAGTACTATGCAAATGCTTTCCACTATTCTTAGCAGATCTAGCTACCTCCTGGTTCTGCCATCTACCCCAAGGATCCATCAGCTCGTGGGAGATGTTGAAAGAAAAGTTTATCAGCCAGTTCCGCATTCATGTGGAACAACCCAAGGACGCTTATTCCTTATCCAATATCAAACAGAAACCTGGAGAGAAGCTGCAGCAATATTTAACCCGATTCAATGCCGCAGCGGTTGCAGTCCAAGATGCCGATGAGAAGCTTGTCTTAATGGCCCTCTGTAGTGGTGTGCATCCGGATACTAAATTCGCTAGAAGACTAACAAAAGAAAAACCAGCTACTTTACCCGATTTCTTCCATGAAGCCGGGAAATATATGAGGCTTGAAGACGCTGCCACTGAGGGGCAGTCAGGGCAACAAAATAAGGCAACTCACAGCAACGCGCCCGCTGTAGCAAAGGACGTTCGAAGAAATGATTCTAGAGACAATGCTGGGGGCAAGAAGGGAGAAAAGCGCCTATATCGGCCAGGACCGAGATTCGACACTTACACTCCTTTGAATGAAACCGTCGAAAAACATCTTCATTGCCACCCAAGGCGAAGTTAGATACGAACGCCTACCGTACAAGAAGGAATCAGATAACGTACAGAAGTCTGGAAAGTTCTGTCGCCTCCACGAATCTCATGGGCATGATACCAATGAATGCCATCATCTCCGGGACTTGATTGAAGAACACATCAGAAGGAAGAAACTACAACATTTTCTTGGGAAGGCCAGCCCTGTCTGACTTCCAAATTGTCCTGGCCCCATAGTGCCTAAAGATGAAATTTCCAACGGACAATGGAGTATGGGAAGTAGAGGAAGACCAGGACGTTGATCGTGACTGCTATGTAACTGAACTTCGCAACAACCACAGGAAGGATAAAGGGAAGAGTGTAGAGGTTGCCCTCTGCACAAAAAGTTTGGAAGCATAGCAACTAAAGAAATCCCCTCCTCTTCGATATACCAGCGATCCCTTCAATGAATTAGGCCCCAGGGACAGGGAGGAGGAGGCCACCGCCGAGCCTGCAGAGGCTATGGAATTTGTATCTATAGGCAAACATGACTCGAGTAGACTATTGAAAATCGGGTCCCAACTAAAAACAGAGTTGAAGGAACAACTCATTGACTTTCTCCGCCACAACTTGGATGTATTTGCATGGTCACATGCTGACATGACCGGAATCACCCCTGACGTAGTATGCCACATACTAAACTTGAGAAGCTAGCATACTGTTTACTAATCACATCATGGAAACTGCGTCACTACTTCCAGTCCCATTCCATCAAAGTTCTGACCGACCAACCACTGAGGCAGGTACTCCATCGTCTCGACACTTCTGGGCGACTACTTAAATGGTGCATTGAACTAAGTCAGTATGATATCACCTATCACCCTCGCACCACTATCAAGGGACACACCATGGCCGATTTCATTGCAGAATTCGCTACCAACGAAAGTAAGGAGCAATCGGAAATAGTAGAAGACATCAAGTGGAATCTCTTCGTGGATGGTGCGTCAAACGAACAAGGCTCGGGGGCAGGTGTGGTAATAATCACTCCTAGGGGAAATAAGCTGCACTATGCTATAAGGTTGGAGTTCGCTGCCACCAACAACGATGCAGAGTATGAAGCAGTGATAGCTGGATTAGAACTTGCCTTGGAAATCGGAGCCAATTCTTTGTGTCTTCATAGCGATTCTCAACTTATTGTTAATCAAATACTAGGAGAATTCTAGGCTCAAGAAGAACGACTCATAGCATATTTAAAGAAGACCAAGTTACTTCTCAGTCGATTGGACCACTACTTAATCAAACACATCCCTCGGGAAGAGAACCGAGAGGCCGACGAATTGGCGAAGCAAGCAAGCGTGAGAGACGGTGATATTTCCGGAGCAGTAGCCATCTCGAAGCAACTGACCCCAAGTTTTGAGCAAGTGAATCTGATAGCTGCAACCGAAGAAGAAACTTGGATGACTCCCATCCGAGACTACTTACAAAGTGGCACACTACCCAACGGGCGTAACGAAATGAAGAAAATCTTGAGGAAAGCTTCCCGCTACACAATACGGGAGGACACCCTTTATCGGCACGGATTCTCTAACCCCCTATTAAGATGTGTCGCTGGAAGGGAAGCCGAGGAAATCTTATCCAACATTCATCAAGGGAGCTGCGGAGATCACACCGAAGGGCAGACTTTGGAAAAAAAAATACTCCGATATGGATATTTCTGGCCCACCTTAAGCAAGGACGCCTTAGATTTCGTCAGAAAATGTGACAGATGCCAGAAGTTTGCTAAGATTCCACGACTACCAACAACTGAGATTACTCGAATGACCAGCCCATGGCCCTTTGTAGTATGGGGAATTGACTTAATCGGCAAACTACCAATGGGCCGAGGCAGGGCCAAATATGCTATAGTGGCAGTCGACTATTTCACCAAATGGGTGGAAACAGAACCCCTGAATAAAGTATCTTCTACAAAAGTTATTAATTTCTTGATCAAAAATGTTCTGTGCAGGTACGGAGTCCCATTCAAAATCATATCAGACAATGGACTTCAATTTGACAGCGAGGAATTCGCCAACTAGTGCCAAGAGCACGGAATTCACAAAAGCTTCTCATCCGTAGCGTATCCCCAGGAAAACGGACAAGTCGAAGCCGTCAACAAAATTCTGAAAACTCTAATAAAAAAGAAACTCGAAAAGTCAAAGGGCGCTTGGGTGGATGAACTCCCTACAGCACTGTGGGCTTATCGCACATATTTCAGAACATCAACAAGGCATACTCCTTTCTCTTTGGCATACGGATCGGAGGCTATGCTCCCAGTTGAAACCATCGTGCCTTCCCACCGTAGAATCCAATATAACCCAGAAGAGAACGAAGAACTCCTTCACATGTCTTTGGATCTAATTGAGGAGAGAAGAAATGATGCAGCCCTCAAAGCAGCAGCCCACAAGCAAAAAGTGGCAGCACAATACAACTCCAAGGTCAAGCATCACACCTTACAAGAAGGGGATCTTGTCCTCAAGCGAATCTTCCCTCGCCCCGGAGCACTAGATCCAATCTGGGATGGACCATATGTAATTCATAAAGATCTCCACAACGGAGCTTATATTTTGTCAACAGTGGACGGAGAGGTGTTCCAGAGGGCATGGAACATCCAACACCTCCGTCGATACTTTTCTTAACTTGTATTGCCCATATGAAGTGAATTAACGAAGAGAATGAGTGGACGTAGGCATTTTCGTGCCGAACCACTATAAAAAAAACCTTGTCTCTTTTTTAACGTGTTCCTTTATATCTTGGCTGCTTGTTAACTTTATCCTTTTCTGTTGGACAAAATCCTGTGCATGTAGCATTTCCATTCGAGGCACTCCACAGCGCAACTTCATCTGGACAAGACCTAACAGGTACTATGCGAATCTATGCCCTCGCCAATGAGACACTTTCGCTCCAGCATCCCTCTGCTGCGGGTTAACTCATTGCTCGCGACGGCCCTTAAAGCCAACTGTAATGAGTCGATTATAAGCCACCGAGAAGGCCGACTATAGCCGAGGCAGCTCATTACGGCGTTCGGCTCGCCGGCAACTATGAACCGACTATAAGCCCCAACATAAGGTGTGGCCAGCCAGGGGAAGTTCACGGTTGATGATCGGCACCCACGCTAGCCGGCCACAGTAAATCGAATAATACCCACGATTACGGGCCATAATGGCCCAGGTAGTTACTGTGCGCGATCTCGGCTCCGATATGTCTTAAGTGAGGCTGTGGTAAAAAAGAATTAACTCCCTGCGGAGGCGTAAGATGGGTGACAAATGTCTCCAAGACCCACAGCTAGGGAAAGTGACTACAAAGCCCATTTGCCACGAACTTAAGCACATCGAAGGCCTTCCGTGATTGGAAGTTTTACTATTTCTCATATTTCAATTTTATTTGAAAAACTTTTCTCCTATCCTCTATAACAATCCCTAAAGTACAGGACACGGAATATGAGGCATTCGCTAATGGGAGTTGGAACCCACAATGGGACACTAGGCCGCATTCCATACTCAGTCACACAAGACATTCAAAACTGCCATCTACAATTAGAACATGAAAGGCGGTATTTTCTTCTTTTATGTACAAATACATGGCTATAATTTATTCATACATCACACTAGCATTGCAAGGCATGAAATTATGTTTTAAGCAAGAACTTGACATCAAACACAACTGAATTACAAGCATATGCATAGCTATATTTCTCATACAACATGGCAAAATAACAAAAGCATTCAAATACGACAGAATCAGCTTAAGTTTATAAATTACACGCCAAAGATAATGTTGTTTATTACAAGTAGCATAATTACAACCTAAGAGTTACGTTACTGTTTTGAGACTAACATCTACAACAATGTCAAGTCTACAAAAAGATATCCAGGTCTAATCAAGGAGCCGGCTACTTCGGAGTTTTATCCTTGTCCTGTTGCCCACCTGTCCGGTCAAAGAAAGAATTCATTAATGATAGGCAACCAAGTCAATGGAAAGACTAGAAAGGAAGACTTACCAACATCTGCTCCTTGATCATCTTGATCATCATCCTCTACTTGCACACCTGCCTCCTCAGCTACAAGCAACCGCATGCCCTCCTTCACTGCCACCGTCTCCTCCTTGGTGAACTGGGCGGTAACCATATCCATCCTGAAGGCCACACCACCCTCCTTATCCGCCTCAGCCGAAGCCTCCTACTAACCGTCCTGGAGACGTAGTCGGTTATCGTCCTCTTCTTGGAGTTATTGAAGAGGATTTACAAAAGAAGAGGAGGAGTCGATCTACATCCGAATCTCTTCCTGGCCCTCCGGCCCCACTCCAGCCTATTCATGATATTGAGGAGGAGGACACCGAGTTTATACCTTCTAGAATTCCACTTATAAACACGTAAAGTCACTCGGCAGTTCAAGGTTACAAAGTCATTCGGCAGTTCAAAGTCATTCGGCAGTTCAAGGCTACAAAGTCCTTCGGCATTTCCAGCATGAGATTCATTCGGTAATTGACATCACTAGTCTCATTCGGTGGCTCAAAGCCAAAGATTCGTTCGGTAATCGACATCACCGGTCTCATTCGGCGACTCAAAGCCAAAGGTTCATTCGGCACCAGACTCATTCGGTCGTTTAAAACCGAAGGTTCGTTCGGCACCAGATTCATTCGGTCATTCAAAACCGAAGGGTCATTCGGTACTCATTCCAATCTTGCCCATTCGGTAAGTCATGTTCCTAAGCCCACTCGGCAATAACACGCTCGGCAGAAGAAGATCTCACCTGGTTCGGAAAAAGTTGAGAGCTCGATTCGGCTAACACGTTTAGGTTCGACGAAGACAAAGGTTTGGCTCGGCTAATGAGGGATAACGATGGCATTAGACCCTTACTTATAGGCAAGATATAAACGACCGGACCAAACGGCTCGGTACTTCGAACCAGATAGGAATGACCGAACAAAAACAAAGCATGCACATGCCCTACTTTGGGGGGCAAGTGTTGGGTGAGTTTCAGCCGAACCAGCCTTCTCCAAGCTACTACTGAACCACCCTTCTCCAAGCTACTACCGAACCAGACTCACAACCACAGAACTAACGAACCAACTCCAAAGCAGCCTTCGCCGAATCAAACATCAACTCCTCTCCCATGCTTGCCGGACCAAACCTCTTCCATGCTTGCCGAATCAACACTACCTCCCATACCACCGAACCAATCCGAATCAACTCCTACTCCACTACTATCCAACCATCTACCACCGGACCGGCTACCTCCATCGACTGCCGAACCAGTGGCAGGGGAAGCCACCACCGGACCAAAGCCACCACCGGACCAAGCTCCTACCGGACCACCTACCACCGGACCAAGACATCCCGGACCAAGCTCCTACCGGGCCAGATCGCGTCAGCCCAGGCCCATCAGCAGCTGTATACATCCAAGACCCCTACCCCCATCCTCACTCTATAAATAGAGGGGCAAAGGTACAACAATGGGGACAAGTTTTGAGAGCTCAAGCACGGAGAGAACTTTCAAACAACTTTCAGATACTTGTATCAAAGCTTTGTACTTGTAATCTAAACAAGAAAAGAGAATAATATATAAAGTGGACGTAGGCACATTCTGGCTGAACCACTATAAATCTGCGCGTCTTTTACAGTTTAGTCCCTGCTTTTCATATATTTGCATAAATCACTCAAATCACTAAGAACAGCATAAAATCAACTAAATCATACGACTTTGAGGTGTTTGTCCATTTTTTGTGCAAACATCAGCAATTAAAAGCCGAACATTAGAAGCCAAGTGGCTTGCTTCAACCTTTGGATGTTCCAGTTTGGAAGTGGGACTCGATATCCATGGATTTTATTGACGGGTTGCCAAGGTCAAACCGGGGTAATGAAATTATATTGGTCATTGTGGACAGATTGACCAAAAGTGCCCATTTCATTCCAGTAAGGTCAACCAGGACGACACATGTTTTGGCTAAGTTATTCATGAAGAACATCGTTAGACTGCATGGAATTCCTAGTAGTATCCTTAGTGATAGAGATGCTTTGTTTACTAGTGAATTCTTGAAGAGCCTGAAGAGTGTGTTAGGCACTAAGCTCAAGATGAGTACCGCATATCATCCTCAGACGGATGGGCAGACAAAGAGAGTCAACAAGGTACTAGAAGATCCGTTGAGGGCTTGTGTGCTGGATTTTAGTGGTTCTTGGGAAGTTCACTTGCACTTAGTGGAGTTTTCCTATAATAATAGTTATTAGACTACTATAGGAATGGCGCCTTTTGAAGCTTTGTATGGAAGGCCATGAAAATCACCAGCATGTTGGTTAGAGACCAGAGACAGATTGGTCCTTGGTCCAGATTTGTTGAGAGAGGCGACGGATAAGATCGAGTTGATATGAGAAAGAATGAAGGAAGCTCAGTATAGGCAGAAGAGTTACGCAGACAAAAGGCGTAAGGACCTAGAGTTCTCAGTTGGAGATAAAGTTTTCATCAATGTATCGCCGATGAAAGGTGTGGTTCGGTTCGGGAAGACGGGAAGCTAGCACTGAGATATGTTGGACCATTTCCTATATCAGAGAGGATTAGGAGACTTGCATACTGAGCAGATTTGCCGAGCAGTTTGGCCAGGGTCCACAATGTGTTTCATGTTTCTCATCGTAGGAAGTATGTTCATGATCCAGAAACTACTATCGCTCCAACAGCACTGGAGGACTTAGTGGTGGAATCAGATATGACTTTTGTGAGGCAACCGGTTCGTGTTGTGGCAAAAGATGAGGAGGTTAAGAAACAAGAAGTCAGGTTGGTGAAAGTTCAGTGGAGCGACAGCGTGAAGGACTGTACTTGGGAGACGGAAGACAGGATTAGGGCTACTTTTCCTACGCTGTTTTAATGGTATGTTCTATATAGGGTTTATATAGAATTTGGCTGGTAGGTTATACTAGCTTTGCTTGCATGGGCTATATGCTTCTTGTTTTGTCCTTCCTGAAATTTCGGGGATGAAATTCTTTAAGGGGGGAGTCTGTAATGCCCCTGAATTTTAATTAACATTATTGGGGATATTTAATTGGATAAATTAAATAGAATAATGTGAATAATTAAGGAGATTAATAAATCCAATGGCCGTGTCTTAATAAATGAACTAAAATAAGACTTAACTAAATTAAGAAGGAGGAATTTCCTAAGGGGTAAACTTGGAAATGGGGCTACATTTCTTAGTATAAATCTCTTCCTCCACTTTAATAAATTTTCACTCTCTCATTCATACCTCCTCACCAACTTTCGGTTGGCCATTAAAAGCTCCAGGAAGAGAAATAAATTGAAGAAAAAGCTAAGGAATTAAAGCCAGAAAATTATCTCATTCTCCAATTAACTAATCAAGGTGAATAATCATGTTTATCATCTCATTTTCTGTGTTTGGATAGGTAATGGGTTATACCCGATTCATGTTTGTGATTTTGGTTAGGATATAACCATTTAAACCTTTGTTTGGATAAGACTTAGGTGTTTTAAAATGTTAATGGGCTAATTAACATGTTTTATTCGGTTTTGGTTAAATTCTGAGTTGTTTTGATCTTCATATTCTTTGAAATTTTAATATGTTGAGGTATATGATTTATAAGATTTTTTTGATTTTTTGGGGATTTTTCCTTAGTGGTTAACTAAGGTAATTAGATTAATTAAGCCTAAGGGCTAAACTGCAATACTGCTTCCGCCTTGGTCAAAGCCGGAGGGAAATTGCTTTCAAAAATTGATTTGGGGAAGAAGTATAGTGTTTTAAGAAAAAAGGTTGACTTTGATATACTTTTTACTATTCGAAAGCATAGGTGGAAGCCCCTTGACCAATCATAGTTAGACAAGCAAGATAAAACATCACTTCAGTAGGCCCAGATGTTCCCTCCGACTCCAAAAGCCGCTTTTATCCCATCGTCTAAGTCGAAGAGTAGGCATGGTGATGATGGGAAGAGGGACGAAGGGCTGGGGAGCTGCTTCCTTTGCTTTCAATTGGAAATAAAACTTGCTTTCAACTGAGACGAAAGGGGATCCTTCGATTCTATAAATTTTTTAAAAAAGACTAAGTTTTATGTACTCAAGGAGGGGCCACAAAAGGGACCTTCAAAAGCCAAAACCTTCAAGAGTTAATGTTTTAAATGCTTTCCAGAAAGATTTTTATACCCTTCGACAAAGTCGAAGGGAAAGGGAGAGGAAAATCCCAACCTTCCCATTGTTTTTAAAGTAAAAGTTTTAATACATTTCGACAAAGTCGAAGGGTAAACCTTCCGACAAGGTCAGAAGTATACTTTCGAAGAGTTGGTTCCAACACCAACGCTTCATTATTTTTGAATGGTTTTGAAAGGTTTTGATTTCGAAAGGTTTGATTTCAAAAGGTTTTGATTTTGAAAGGATTTGAAGGGGTTACCTTCAATGATTGCGAAAGGTTTTGAGTTTCATTGCATTCGAAAGGTTTATAAATGGTTTTATAAGGGGGGATACCCCAGACTTTCGAAAAGGTCGAAAGGTAGAACATTTCGACTAGGTAGAAAAGAAACCTTCCGACAAGGTCGAAAGGTATGATTTTGTGATGCTTTCAAAAGAAAGGTTTCTAAAGGGGCTAACTTTTGATTTTTATTTGCTTTCGAATGGGACTTCATTCGAAGGGTTTTAAAGGGCTGTTTTTAGCCATTTTTCTTAAGTAAAACTTTGTTAAGTCGAAGGGGTTACTTCGAAGGGTTATAGCATAAAATACTTATCTTTGTTTGAATATGTAAGGGAGGTCCTTATATAAAATGAATGTTAATAAACCTTGGGGACACCGGGGTGGGTTTAATGTTTTCGATACATAGTTTAGGGTCACAAACAGAAATATGCTTTCGAAAATATACATTGGGGCTATCAATGTGTTTTTATTTAATTTAACCTAATTAGGGCTACCAATGGGAATAGGTTAAACAGGTGGTATACCTGGAAAAAATAAGTAATCATGGGGATCATGAATTTTTATAAATAATCATGGGGACCATGATGTTTTAATTAGCCAATTGATGGGTTCTTGGTTAACCTAGAAAAACCATGGAATGTGCGGTGGAGAGCCCACATCAAAATTCTAAAGTAAAGAATGTTTTGCCAGAGGTGGTTAGCCTCTGGATTTGGCACCCAAGGGTTCATAGTCATCCTAGGAAAACTGTGGAGTGGGCGGTGGATAGCCCACACCATCTTTTATAAAACAATGTATGATGGATAATTAACATTTATTTTAAAGGGATTTGGGACAGACAGTCCTATTACATTAGGACGGATAGTCATTTTAAAGATTTTAGATGGGAAATCTAATAAATTGCTTTAGATAGGATGTCTAATAAATTGGTGGATGGGATACCCAATACATATGATTTATGGCTTTATTTCATATTATGTTAAAACTAATCATTTTGGGTGCAGGGGCATAGTAAATGATTTGCATGTTTTATTTTGGATACTAGTGAGGGGAAAATCCGTTCCACTAAGCGGCGTGGTCTCACTAGATATCTATTTATGATAAGAGATGATAGGGGATTATTCATACCAGATTTATTGTCTGACTCGAAGTTTGTGTTTCTCCACAAACTCTTGGGTACTCAAAATTAATTTGAGTAGTCTGAGAGTGGGAGACTTTCAGGTTTTTGGACGAATAAGCTTCCGAAGACGTGTAGGAGGCAGTATTAGCTATATAGGAGATATTTTGCGTATTCTACTGTGATGTAGTAAGAACTGTAAAGTTCATTTTATTAGTTCTCTGATCATCATAATGGGACATCTTCATATGTCACTCTTATCCTATTTTGTACATTTATATGTGATCTGAACGTGGTTAACGTCTGGGATTATGTAATTAAATCCGAATATTATTCATAAGAAATGAGAAATTCTGTTTTGTTGAAGTTAAAATCTTTTCATATTCTTGTGTTCCTGTGTATCAATATTAACTATGCCGCATTCGATCGCCAAGAAATAACAACTACGGATGACTGCACCATCAATAGCAGTTAGTTTTGGGCCTCAGAAGGCGGGATGTTACAATATCATCCACATAGACTTCCTTTGTCCTTCCAATTTGATCTTTGAACATCCGGTTAAGGAATTGGTAGGTTGCTCCAGCGTTCTTCAACCCAAATGGCATCAGCACATAACGGTATAATCCAACATCCGTCGCAAAGCTGGGTGTTCCTGATCGGGGACATGCCTTGGGATTTGGTTGTACCCCGAGTACGCGTCTATAAAGGATAACAATTCACGCTTTGCAGTTGAATCAACTAGCTGATCAATCCTCGGAAGGGGAAAGCTATCTTTAGGACAAGCCTTGTTCAAGTCAGAATAGTCGATGCACGTTCTCCACTTCCCATTTGCCTTCTTCACCGGTACGGGATTAGATATCCATTTAGGATAGAGGGCGTCGCGAATAAATCCATTGACTTTTGGTTTATACACCTCCTCTTTAAGGGCGATGGATCTCTCTGGATCCATGCCTCGCCTTTTTTGTTTTACCAGTACATACTTTAGTTCAATGTTCAATGCGTGGCTCGCAGTGGCAGGCGAGATCCCACACATGTCAGAATGAGTCTAAGAAAATACATTCAGATTCGCTCAGAGAAAATCAACAAGTTCTCTCATCATCGAGGGGCTGAGCTACGATCCAATCTTCAAGACCTGTGATGGGTCGTCATGGCTGACTATAACGTCAATCGTCAGTTCAGTTGGCACCGCCTTGGTCTCCTTTTCGTTATCCCTTAGATTTGTATCTCTATAGAACTGACTGTGGTGCCCAAGCCAATGCTTAAGCGCTACTTGTCAACCTTCAGTAACTTGGATGCGGACATATTTGTCCACACCTTTTCCTTTCTCCTTACGCTGAGCTTCTCTCAACTCAGCCACATAACAGGCACGTCCAGTCGCCTGATCACCATACACCACTCCTACTCCATTATCGGTCGGAAATTTCAAAGTCAAACACCACAGGGCAAGAGCTACCCGAAATTCAGCCAAGGCCTGTTAGCCCAAGAAAACATTATATGGTGAGTCAACATCCAACATAATAAACGGTAGGATCCGCACTCTCCTACGTTCAACTTCACCCAATTCCACTGGCAACTCCACATAACCAACTATATGACCATTGCCGATAAGTCTGCTGTCTGGATAGGTGGTGCCAAGTGGTAGTCGCGCTCCACCTCGCGTGAATGTTCTGGCCGATGTCTACGGGCCATTTCACACCTCCTTGGCCTATCATCCTCCTGACGTGCGCCATGAGTATTCATCTCGTTGTCGTTTTGGAGAGGTAGTTGGTCAGCGTTCAAACGTACTCCAGCATCCAAACTCCCGGTACCAGCTCCAGCACGACTCCCCAAATGCATCTGGGGAACACCCCTCTAGTAGAGGGATCGGTACCAATCCCTAGGGAGGGATCGGCACCAATCTGTCTTGGCAGACCATGTTGGTCTGCCAAGCGATGCTCTAATGTCCCAGCTTGCTCTCCTTTAACCCTGTGACATTTATGCCTATGATGCTGATCTTATGATGACGTTGAACTCTCCGACGCCAAGTAAGAAGCAAGATACCTTCTAGCACTCTGATGCTGCTGTTGAGTAATCTGGTTCATTATATTAGCATTAGTCTGGATTTTCTCGTTCAGCTGCCTAGGGCTCTCCATCAGCTCCCTCATCAAGTTGTTGAATTCAGCTCTAGTTATGGAATCAGCGGGGTTCTTGACTTCAGCGGGCTTCACGTTGACATTAGCAGGCTAGTTACTTTGAGCTGGTTATTGGATGCTGGCAGTTTCATTTGATCAACGTTCTGGGAAGTTGATTTGGTATGCCTCGCCATTTTGGATTTCTTTGCTTAGATTCTGGTAAATCTGAGTAGTTTATGCAAGCTTCTGAAGATGAATCTGAATCTCCTTCGAGGGATTTCCTCAATCCAGTAGTAGCAAAGGGAGTCCTAACGGACTGAGAATCAAGCTCTCAATGAAAGCACTAAAATGTTTGCAACCAAATTGGCCACAAACACTCAAGAACAGATTAAAGTAGTGAAATAAATGAAGAAACTAAATGAAACAGAGGAATATATCAAAATAATAGGAAAAACACAACAGAAAGCAGGAACAACAAGATTTATAGTGGTTCAGCGTTGATTGCCTACGTCCACTTTGAATATTCTCTTTATTGCTTTTCAATTAATTTTATTACAGTTATAAACAGCAAGAAATAGCAAGAGATACTCAAAATAATAGTGTTGTCTAACCAACAGCGTAAAGATACTCAAAATGACCCGATAAGCCTGTATGTATAGGTGAAGGCGACCACCAATCTGACTTGAAATTCGACAACTGAACATTCTCATCCATATGGACCCACCATAGGGAGCGCTAGGCCCAACTCTCTATGGAGAGGGATCGATACCGATCCCTCCATATGTTGAGTTTGGGCCATCAACCCCTATGGTAGCTTCTGCATGCTCTAATATGATGGTGTCTCAAATATCAGGGTGTTTGGATTTGTGGAGCTCTTGCTTTTGCTCAATCCTTGGTTTAGTTCCATATTAGTCTGAAGAATGTCAATCCCATCATAGAGTGACATGCTGAACCCTCTAGCTTTATAGGTGTATACCGATCCATCTTGCTTAGAGTGCTATGCCGATCCATAGTGTTCCTAGGATATACGCCGACCCTTGGACTTGCTACCATGCCGATCCATAGTGCTTCTTAAATACATGCTTCTCCCTAGTGCTTCAGGATACTATGCCGTTCCATACCCGTTCGTACATAATCCTTATCTTACATCATAACATGTCAATCCCTTTAGCGCTAGAGACATTTGTCGAACCCTCCATATCTTGAATGTTATGCCGATCCATCTAGCATCATCAAACCATGTTGAACTGAGTACTCCAACCTATACCGACCCCTTTACTTCTTTATCTAAGTTGACTATCCAACCAAGTAACAATGATGATCCCTCATGCGTCACCTAGCTATGCCGATCCCTAAATTGTTTCATATTGTTAACAAATGATTGTGCAGATCCCTATTTCATCCTTGTTAATTTCCATCTTTCTGACATCCTGCACTATATGTCTACCAACTTCGTTCAATCTGGGCTTCGTATAACTGGTCGGACTCTATATTTGGGTCCTATAGCCGTTGCTTCATGGTCATCCTTTTGAGCAACTGTCAGGTTTGTCTTGCATGACCAGCCTAATATAGCCGGTTCAGGGTACCGGGTAACAGAAGCCATTTTATCCCTCATTAATTTTGTGGTTACAACTTGCATAATATGATAAGGGAATAAAAACTTCATTACATGAACATAAGAGAGTTATTTATACATGACTAAAAACCTAATCCATTTTTAGGGAACTCCCTAAAATTCCCTTAAGGTAGTGTGGCCTCCAAGTTCTCATTAGCATGAAATTAATCCTCCATTAAATGTGCATGTGCCTTTAATTCCCACTAACATGTGCATTGGCTCTTAGTTGTGGTTCATTAGTTAGTGGGTACATGAGGTCCTCCATGATTACATGAATTTTTTTATTTCTTCATTTCTTTGGCTTCCAACTCTTGTATATCAAATTTCCATGAAGCCACTTCCAAGTTGAATCCAAATTCCTACAAAACAATTTAAAATGTGCAAGTAACTTTTTCAAATTAATTCTCATACGAAAATTACCGTTTTGCCCCCATGTAAATGCATGAATTATGACTTGAAAGAATTTTTGAAATTTGGTTTTAAACATGTAAAAACACCCAATTATGACATTTATTTTACTAAAATGAGATTAAGTGTGTGAGTAAAAATATACATTTTTACGTGCACATCAAATACCCCCACATTTATCTTTTTATTCGTCCTCGAATAAAAAAACTAAGATAAATCCACTTTCGTAGGGAGCATGATTGCATTGAGCGTATGCAACAAGCCATTAAACATCTAGGTATCCTTAATATGACGAGTGTTGTCTCGTGAGGGTTTTCAGCGGATACTACCCACAAAATCCAAATGCAACATGAAAAAACCCTAAATGCAATATTTATTTACAAAGATATGAATGCAAGTTTTTGAAAATATTTACAAATGAAGAATTCACTTTTAAATTAACACAAATAAGTTAAATATAAGTTCTAGTCATTATCAAAAAATTTAAGTCCTTTTACTCGTCAAAACTTCCAATAAAAATTAATTTATCATCACAATTAGACTCTAGTTTGGCTAGTTGTTTCGGTTGATAACATAATGCAGCTATGAAATGGATCCCTAGTTGATTGTCAAAGTTTTTCAAAGTGGTATTTTTATTTCTTTTGAGTAACAAGTCGAATCAACTAAGTGAAAATAGTGCTTGGCTTTCAATTACTTGCTCTCTCTATTTTTGAAAAGTATTAACATTATTATTATTTACACACCTAACTCAAATAAACTGAGGCCAGATATACCGATTATGCACTGCCTTTTGGACTTACGTGAAAGGGTACAGAGCATGGAGAGTGTACACACTTGCATATGAACACATGACTCTAGGTGGTTATTCTTATTAAAAATTTATTTACATACACCTAACTCAGATAAACTGAGGCCAGATATACCGATCATGCACTGCCTTTCGGGCTTACATGAGAAGTGTACACACTTGTGTGTGAACACCTGACTCTATGTGTTTTTTTTAAAAGATTTTTTTTTGTTATGTTTTTTTATGAAGAGAGAGTTTCGCAAAATCATCTTAGCACCACTTAACTTAGAAGATAAAAAACGTTATCGCCTTTACTTTAAATCAACTACTCTTTTAAACAAAGATTACAATTAGGATATACTTTATAATTAACACCCATGAACCTTCCTATATACTAGTTAAACCATAGTTACTTTTAATCAAACTTTATTTTTATTTTTCTTGAGACAAATAAATTTTCAAAAATTTCGGTTCAATAACCAAAAACATATACTTATCCTTTAGTGTTTCTTCAAAAGTAAATCAATATGCTAAAAAGAAAATTTGTTTTGGGATTTTTTGTTTTTTTTTAAGTTTGTAGTTTTGGAAAGAAAATGCAAAAAATAAACCATGAAAAGTCAAAAATGAACATGAGACTCCCCCCACACTTAATTTTGACCGTGTTTCCATAGTCAATGGATGATATAATGAATGTAACGGAGAAAAATATGTACATATTTACAAAAGAGGGTTAACATTCTTACTAAACGTAGTATGGCTCATGAAGAATCATGAGCTCCTTCTCTCGATCACTTGGCAATTCCATGTAAGACTTTTAATGATGACCATTGACTTTGAAAATTGTTTCATCCCTAGGGTTTTGTATTTTTATTGCACCGTGTGGAAAAATATTCGAACCACAAATGGTCCAGTCCATCTTGATTTTAATTTCTCGGGGAATAAGCGAAGTCTAGAGTCATACAAAAGAACTTTTTGGTTTGACGAAAACGTTTTCTTAGGATAGACTTGTCTTGAAACACTTTTGTTCTTTCTTTGTAAATTTTTTTGTTTTCATACGCGTCGTTCCTAATCTCTTCTAATTCGCTGATTTGCAATTTTCTGTTTTTGCCGGCTTTTTCAAGATCAAAGTTTAAGTTCTTCACTACCTACAGCGCTTTGTGTTCGATTTCAACTGGTAAATAGCACGCTTTCCTGTAAACTAAACGAAATTGAGACATCCTAAGGTTAGTTTTAAAAGCGGTACGGTAAGCCCAAAACGCATCTATCAATTTTTGTGACCAATCTTTTCGATTTTTATTTACAGTTTTCTCCAAAATTTGTTTAATTTGACGATTTGAAACTTCAACTTGACCACAAGTTTGAGGATTGTAAGGAGTGCATAGCTTTTGGGTTATTGAGTATTTCTTCATTAGAGTTTCAAATGATCGATTGCAAAAATGGATTCTGTTATCACTTATTATTGTGCGAGTTGTGCCGAACCACGAAAAGATGTTTTCTTTTATGAATTCACAACTTTATGGTCATTTGTTTTACTAGGAATGGCTTCAACCCATTTAGAGACATAATCAACAATAAGAAGAATGTACAAATTTCCAAAGGAGTTGGGAAACGGTCCCATAAAGTCAATACCCCAAACATCAAAGATTTCGACCGTAAGGATGGAATTCAAAGGCATCATATTTCGTCGAGAGATTCTTCCTAACATTTGGCAGCGATCACAAGTTTTACAAAACTCGAATGCATCTTTGAAAAGCGTAGGCCAGTAAAAATCACATTGAAGCACCTTTTTTGTGGTTTTCTTTGGACCGAAGTGACCACCACAAGCTTAGTCATGACAAAACGAAAGGACACTCGTGATTTCACAATCCAGGATGCAACGTTGAATGATTTGATTTTCAAGATTGAAGATATTAAGATCCAAAGTCATGTTTCCAAATGAAATTTTCATCTAACCATTTCGACAATTGATTAAAGCATTTGAAGTAGCCAAGAAAGGTCGGCCTAAAATCAATGGAATTTGACTCATTGGAGTATTCACAGGTTGAATCTCCAAAACGATGAAATCTATGGGGAATATGAATTGACTGATTTTGATGAGTACATCCTCGATTTCTCTCATGGATTTCTTTATCGAACGATCGTCAAATTGAAGAGTTAATTTCATCGGTTTTAGTTCACCCAAGCCAAGTTGCTAGTAAACTGAATAAGGAATCAAATTGACACTCGCACCCAAATCATGTAAGCACTTGTTAATCATTTTGTCTCCTATCATGCACGAGATCGTTGGACATCTAGGATCTTTGTATTTAACAGAAATTGATTGGGACAAGACTTTGCTATGTCCGACGGCTAAGAAAGCTTTCTTGGGTACATGAGTGTGTCTTTTTGAGTACACAAGTCCTTAAAAGCGTAAGTTGGGACTATTTGAATGATATCAAGAAGCGGGATGTTAACTTTCACTTGTTTGAAAATTTCCAACATCTTTTCCATTTGATCAGAGTGTTTCTTGGGTCGAAGATGGTGTGGAAGTGGAACACGATACTCAATAGATTGGTCTACTTGAGTAGAAGAAGAATTTGGATTGGAAGAATTTGATTTGATGTTTGGTTCAATGTTTAGTTCAGATTCGTTTGTTGTTTTAGAAGTATCGAGAGGGGTTTCCGGTAAATTGTTTGGATTAACAACTTGATTATCAATTTGTTTACCGAAACGCAAAGTCGTGATAGCATTCATTTGGGTTACGTTGCTATCTTGAACAACATGGGCTTGATTCGAATTCGTGTTTTGATTTCTGGGATTCGGAACTGGCTGACTTGGGAATGTGCCTCGTTCACGTTCACTTACAAACATGGCTAATTGACTCATTTGCATTTCAAGTTTAGCAATGATTGACTCGTATTCTACATGTACGAGGTTAACAAATTTTGCAAGTTACTGTTTGATTGGAGACTTTGAGTAGTTGCTTTAGCCAAAGTTTCAAAACTTTTCTCAAGTGAACTCAATTGTTTATCGTCTTAGGAAGCGAAAGATTGTTGCGGTTGATTTTGAGAAGGACCCGCAAAATGTTGTTGAAAATGATTGGGCTAAAAGGGAGGATTCAAAGCATTATTCATAAATGCTTGAAAATTTGGACGAATTAAATTCATGTTTGAATTATTTTGGTTCCAGGCAAAGTTCGGATGATTTCTCCAACCGGTATTGTATGTTGGAGAGAACGGGTCATTCTTAAACTTATTGAAAGCATTAAGTTGTTCGATCGAAATAGGGCATTGATCGGCTATGTGATTCGGATCGTTGCATTTATAACACATTGGTTGGGAAGCTTGGTTCATTTGGTTGGATGAGAAAACGTTATCGAATTTATTGATCATTGTATCGATTTTAGCTTCCAAAGCCAAAGATGAACCTATCGGGTGTGCACTCGATCGTGAGTAAATGGATTTTTCATTAGAACGTTCCCATTGGGACTTTTCGGCCAAGTTTCGAGGAATTGCCCAGCATCGTCATGATGTTGGGTGAGAAAATTTCCTTGGCACATCGATTCAAGCATGGTTCGTGAGCTATTTTCAAGTCCATCGTATAAGATTTGGCAAAGGGTCCATTTTTTGAAATTATGATGTGGACGTTTTATCAAAAGCTCTTTAAATCTTTCAAAATATTTTTCGAATGGTTCACCCCTGAATTGATGGAAATTGACAATTTCATTTCGGATTTTAGTTGTTTTTTCCAAGGGGTAGAACTTTTTCAATAAGACTTTTACAAATTCTTCCCAAGTTCGTATCGAATTTGATGGTAAGCTGTACAACCATTTTTCAGCATAATCAGTAAGGGCGAACGAAATTAATCAAAATTTGATTCCATCATCAGAAAGTTGTTGGAGTTTAATGGTTGCACAAACTTGTTCGAATTTTGTTAAGAAAATGTATGGGTCATCGTATTCAAAATTGCCAAATTTCGGTAGTGTGGCAATACGGTTTGAATGAATTTCGAAATGGTTACCCGTTGGGGCGGGTAATGTGATATAAGATGGAATAGAAACTCTATCAGGAAAGGTTCTATCCATGTGAGTTCGAGGGGCGTACTCGTTTGCCATCGTAGGAGGATCGTTTGTCCGAGTTAAACGATTAATTCACGAGTCCAAGTACTCATGCACAAGAAAAAGTCAAGGAGAAAAAGAATAGAGAATTGAGTTAAGAGAATGAAACAAGGTTTTGAAAATGAAATCAAGCAAGAAATTGGTTTTTTTGTATATTTTTTGAAAGGCAAAATGTTTACCAAAAAGGATTTATTTTTAAAAAGGGAGATTGATTTTTGTTTTTTTCGATTTTTTGATTTCAATTTTTTTTTAGTTTTAGCTTTTGTTTTGGTTTTTCAAAATTTTTTATATTTCAAATTTTTTGTTTTAGTTTTTGGAAGGCTTTTTTTTCAAATTTTTTATACGTTTAAAAAAAACTAAGTAAAATGTACAATTTTTTTTGTTTTGGATTTTGTTGTTTTTTTATATATGCATGAACTAATGCAACTAAATGAATGTAAGGACTTAAATACAAATTTTCTGTCCTTAGTAGCTTCTAACCCAAAATTGTATAATCATACTTTGTCTTAATTCAACAAAAGAGTTCTTATCCAGGTAAGGGGCAGGAGTTACCGGTGCACCATGAATCACCGTAGAAATGCAGCTGAAGGTTTTAGTACCCTCAGAGAAACAATCACTATAATAATCACGAATCACCGTAATATTTATATGTTATTATTGCTCTGTCGTAGCCTGGATACCAAGAATATAAATTGTCGAAAGAAGACAACTTGTCAAGATACAATTAAGCCCTAGGTGAGCTCGGGACTCTCTTATGTCCAAAGTCTAACCGTTATTATTAGTCAGATTCTACTATGAAATGCAATTTGTGGGCCAAGGAAGGGGTGATGAAATCCTCCATCTTATGTGGATTTGGGTGTTGCCCTTAGAAAATAAAATAAGATGATATGAATGCAAAACAAATTAAATGTGTGTTAACAATGCAACTACAAATGAGATTTGATTTTTGTTTTTGAAAATTTTATAATGCAAGCAACCAATAATGCAATGAAACTAAAACAAGTGATAAGGGCATGATACAAGAGATTGCAAAATTATTAGCCATTCATTTTAAAGCGGCAATTTTTTTAGATAAGCAAGTGAAGCAATTTTTTTAGAAAGCAAGCCTTCCCTTCTAAGTTCCTGCAAATTATAGAACAAAAGAAAATCAACCCGACCTACTAAGAAAACCAGACCCACTTTTTCTTTCGTGTTTATAAAATTCTGCTTCGTATTCTCAATTAACCAAAACACGCGAATTCCAAATTCCAAACAATTCCAAACAATTCCAAAATTCGAACTTTAAAACAATTCTGGTTTCAAAATGGTCACGGCCGGTGATTGATTTCAAATCGTCGAGGTGTCGCGATTTGAGATTGGAGGTCGCGAGTTTCCTTCAAGCGATGGATGGTGATAATCATTTGAGGTGAGTCGATTTGAGGAGGAGTTGGAGGTAGTTCGGATTAGTGAAGTTCTAAATTTTGTGATTCGAGTTTCCTGAAGTCGAATTTGATGGCAAGTTGTAGCTGGTTGGTAATTGATTTTGGGTTGTTGGACTTGGGTGGATGTTTAAGGGTTTGGGAATTTGGTTGCTCGTTTGTTCGAATTCGCTTATGCAGTGAGATGATGAAGGAAGGTGATTTGGTAGATGGTGGATAGTTTCTGGTGAAGTATGAATTGTGGTGGGGTTGTGCAGTGTTGAACTTGATGTGCAGGTTGGAGTAGGTTGGTTGAAGTGGTTGTTGTTGGGGATTGATTGCAGTTTTGCAGTGGAAAGAATGTAGTGGATGATGGTGGAAGAGATGTAGGGATGCAAGGATGTTGCAAGAAGAAGGAGGAGTAGTTGTTGATGTTGATGATTTTTTTAGGGCGGTGAGTGAAGTAATGTTGGAGGTTGATGATGAAGTTTGGTTGGAGGTGCAAGTTGCAGTTTAAATGTTGAAGGGGGAGTAGTTTGGTTAAAGAGGTTGTGAGTATGGTGGGCAGTGGGATGGTGTGTATGTGATGTAGTTGTATGAAAAGCAAGGTGATGTCTGGTGGGAATGTTGCTGGTGATGTTGTAGCAGGGGATGTTGAAGATAATTTTGGACTGGTTGATGTTGTTGACTGGTGAAGGCAGGGGTTGTGGATTGTTGGTGGCAATAAGGAGGTTATGTATGATGTGATAGGAGGTTGGTAGAAGTTAGTATATAGGAAGAAGTTTGTAGATGATGGTCAGAGAAGGGTTGTGGAGTGGATATAGGCACAGGAAGTGTGATGTGCACAGGGTAGTGTTTGCAGTTGTATGGAGTATGCAGATGGAAGGTAGTGGTGAGGTAGGAGTGGCTTGTAGCAGGGGCAATATGAATGATTGGTGGTTTATGGCAGAGAAACAGTGCAGAGGAGGATGTGGATGTGCAGACATGTTCTGGTGGTTTGAAGTTCTTGCTGGAGTAGTTGTTGAAATTTGTAAGTGTTTCTGAAGTCTGCAGGGTAGTTGAAGTATGTATTTGATGTTGTGGAGTATGTAACAGGAAGGGGATTGAAGGATTGAAGGTTTGTATGTAGGCTGGTGATGGTTGTGAGGAGATGAAGTGCAGTGATGTTTGGTGCAGGCAGTTGATGTTAAAGTGTGCAAAAGCAGCTTGTATGTTGTATGTTGAGTCCATGGTTGTGTCTATGATTGTGGAAGGCAGTGATAACAGCAGCAGCAGTATGGATGAATTTGTGGTTGATGGTAGTTTGTTGTGTTTTGATGGTTCTGTGATGACAGTTTGTGAAGTATGGTTAAGGACTTGTTGTGATGTGTTGTGAAGTATGGTTGCTGCCAGATTGTGAAGTTGATGGTCAGTGAAGGTTGTCAGGTGATATGAAGTGTGAAGCTGGGTTGTAAGGGAAGGTGGCAGTGGTTGTTTTGATGGGTTGCTGTTGTGGGTTGTGCTGTGGATGATGATGGTGGCGGTGTTGTAACCTGGAAGCAGTGAATGCTAGAATTTGATGAACTAGAAGGCAGTGAAGTGGTAGATGCAAGTATATGATGTTTGAGGCAAGATGTAGGTAGAAGTGTGGTGCACTGGTAGAAGTATGGGTTGAAGGTTGTTTGCACTGGTTAGAGGTGTGAAGTAGTTGAACGATGACTGGAGAGAGTTTGAGGAAGTGAGGCAGTAAGGCAGTAAGTGGTATTTAATGTGAATGGTGATGTTGTACGGTTGAGGCGGGTGATGTGCACGTAAATATGCATATTTTTACTTCCATATTTAATCTAATTAAATTAAATAAATGATCATATTGGGTGTTTTAACATGTTTAAACCAAAATTCAAATTATTTTCAAATCGTCATATATTTATCTTCATATAGGGGCAAAATGGTCATTCTTGTGCATATATTAATTTGAGAAAATTTACTTGGGCTTTTTTATATTATTTTCGTAGGAATTTGGATTCAAATGGAAGAGGTTTTCATGGAAAATATACATGCACAAGAGAATACAAGCAAATGAAGGTGGAAATAATTCATATCATGACAACATGGAGGACCCCACCTACCTACTTACCATGATGTACAATTAGGAGCTAATGCACATGCTAATAGAGCTTAAAGTTTCATGCACATCTAAATGGAGGATTAACACATGCTAATGATAACTTGGTGGCCACACTTCCTCAAGGGTAGTTTGGGTAGTTCCCAAAAATATGGGTTAGGGTTTCATACATTTATAAATACCCCATATGTTCATGTAATTAATCTCTCCTCTCTTAGCCCCTCTTAGCCTCCATTTTAGTTAGTTTAGTTTGAGGCTCAAAAATAAACAAAGCTCTCTTTTCTCTTCCATGGCTACATAACCATTTTTCCTTTATGTAATTTTCTTTTAATGCAATTTTAATTCAATCTCTTTTTATTTACATGATTTTTCCTTTCATGTTAGTAGTGTAGATCTTTTTATTTATGCAAGTAGATTAGCTTTTATTTTATGTTAATTAGCTCTCTTCTTACTTAGCTTGCATTTTCCTTTTGTTTTTGTTTCATGTTGCAATCTACAATTGTTGAATTGATAACAAATATGAGAGGCTAAACCCCTTCAATTTAGGGGTAATGAAGCTCTCTTAATCATGTAGATTCAACATTTTGATCATTTATGTTCTCTTTTTGTGCTTATTAGAGAGTTGCATCTTGATGTAAGTTTATTAATGAATTCGATAGTCTCTGATGTTAATCACATATAGGCTATGCATACTCAAATAAACACAATTTACATCATCATCTAACTAATTGATTTTGATAATGGAAGTGGATTTGGAATCAAAATTTGATGGTCTATATTTCTAATCAATAGTTAATAAGCCATGCTTAGAATAGATTTTATTTTCAAGTTCATTGTCATTTTCATGAGAGTTAAGAAGTGGTTTAATGGGTGCGTTATAGTTTGATGGTTTATACTGTGGGCTAATTAATAGCACAAATATTTCATACTTATGATAAACACATCAATTAAATCATTCCAAAAAATTTAATGTCCTCTCCTCCCGTACCTACCGTACCCATCCCCATCTCCTTACCCCTACCTTCGTACCCCCTCTTGTCCCTTCCATCCCTTCGCTATCCATCCCTTCTCCTGATCCACCCAATATTCCTAAACCCATTCCTCCTCCGGTCCTCCCTCCCTCTCCTCCCCTTGTCCACTCCATTGTCCTTCCCCCATCTAAGGTTTCTATTGTTTCTCCTCCTTCAGTTGTCCCTTTCTCCTCCCCGCCATCGCAATCTGCCCCATTGTCCTCTGAACAAGAATGGACTTCCCCTTTTAAGAGATTACCACGTAATGCGGGGAAGTACGCCCCTATTCAGATTGTCCCTGTGCTTCAAGAAAATGTTCTCATTCCTCTGAATGAAGTGATGGCAGCTAGTAACTCTACTTGGTGTGATTATTTAGTGGGCTTCTTTCTCAACGCGCCCCTTTCCTACACAACAGTTATTCATCATCTTAAGAAGATTTGGAAGCTCAGAGGGAACATTACAGTGAAATATGATGGTAGTATATTTCTTTTCTTGCTCTCTGATTCGGAGGATAAAAGGAAAATTATTGAAGGCAACCCCATTGTCATAAGAAATTAGTTAATCATCATTAAGCAATGGGATCCCTTAGTTGGTAATGTTTGTGGCTCCATTAAAGCTGTCCCAGTGTGGATTCATTTTTCTAACATCCCTATCTTCTCATGGTCACCGATTGGCATCAATTGGTTGGCAAATAGATTGGGGAGGTTGATTTTTCTAGATGAAAATACTGAAAAACTTTAGCGAATTAGTTTTGCTAAATGTCTTATTTAAATTACCCCAAATGAACAGCTGCTTGACTTCTTCCCTGTCCTATTGCCGGATGGTGGTACTCAACAAGTTTATGTTTATTACCAGTGGAGACCGGAAATTTGTACTGATTTCAAAGTTTTTGGACATAGAAATGACAGTTGCAGTGAGTTCAAGGTAGAGGAAGTGGTAAAAGAAACTGAAATGAATAAGGGAAGGGAGGATTTTTTTTAGAAATACTCACACGCTAAGAGCGTTTTACAAAAAGAAAATGGTGTTGCAAAGAAAAATGTCAATAATTGGACAAAGGTTGCAAGCAAAAGATGTATGTTAAAAAGACAGCAAACATGAAAGAAGGTGGTGTTAGGGTTCAGACATCAGTCGATTTAAATGAAGTGGTAGATGTCAACGACACAACTATTAATATTAGCAGAGCTAAGACTGATATTAAAGAAAAAAGTAAGGTCATTGAATTAGATTTCTCCATGCAAACTAGCAATAAATATGCTGCTTTGGAATCCATTTTGGAAGTAGACAAGGATAATAATGAAGTTGAAGTTTTTTTGAACCATGTGAAAACAATAACTCGGTTGATAATGCACGTACATCCCAAAACACTGCATTTATGGCAGATATATCAACCAAAGGGGATGTGCATGAATGTGGACATGCACACCAATTAGATTCCCCTATTTCATACGTTAACGTGTCTCCAATAGACAGCCTCCCTTTTGATATCGTTCCTTCAAATAACACAATTGGTAACGTGTCTCAATCAGATTCCCCTACAAAGAATTCTTTCTCTTCATTAAATTCTTCTATGACAACACAAATAATCCCAAACCTTCATGCTTCTATTTCAGCTGATCCACTAATTTTATTCAACCAGATTTCTACTTTTCATGAATCTTTTAACACTGATACGCGTGTGCACGTGCACAATGACGCTTCCCTTCCCATTCACGATCAATTGCTACCTTTCTCTATTGGTGGCTCATACATCTTTCTTTCCCTTGATTCTGCCCATCCTCCCTAACATTCGATCCCCCTAGTGATCCCCCTTCGCCTATTTCAATGCCTTCCTCGTCACCTCCCTCTGTTATATTCTTGGCATGCACAGTTTCTCCCTCTGCTTCCAGAAAGAAATGGAAATCAAAACCCAGTTTCAGCTCTAAATCTATCAAGAATTCCTCCTCTAAACCTCTCTCAAAATCTGGTCAATCTATTTCTTTTGTTAATTCAGAGGATGAAGAATCTCCACTGCCTTCGAGAATTGTGCCTGACAACTCCACATTTTCTTCTTCTAAAAGCACTAGAAATTCCATAAAAAATACCCTATGGATCCTAATGATGCAAAACATAGGTGCATGGAATGTCAAAGGTGCTCATCTCCTTACTAAAATTGAGCATGTAAAGATCATTATTCATGAGCATAAGCTATCCCTCATTTCTCTATCTGAAACTAAACTCCATTCTTTCCTCAAAAGCTCTTGCTTATATAAACCCTCACTGGTCTGCCATTGACAATTTAAATGATGCTCCTTATGGTAGACTTTTGGTCATTTTTGACCCTTCTATCTATCTATCAATAACCCGTATTCTTTCTACCAAACAATTAATCCACTCCCTTGCCCTGCATATACCTTCATCCACTACAATGTATTTCACTTTTGTATATGCTGAAAATTCTCTTGTCAATAGAACCCTTATGCTCAACCTCATCCCTCATTTCAGACAAGAATCTCACCCATGGATTGTTATTGGCGACTTCAACTGCTCCTACTTCTCTACTCACAAGTCTGGTGGTAAACCTCTAACCCCAAAGATATTTCTCCTCTGAATGTATCCATACACAACTCCTCTTTGATAGACATCGCTTGTCCTGGTTCCTTCTATACATGGTCTAATAAAAGTAGATAGGGGGTAAGAACCCTTACCAAAATAGACCATGCCTTTTCAAACTACAAAGCTTTATCTTCATGGCCAAACCTTCAAAACAACATCCCTATGCATGTCCTATCAGATCACTGCCCCCTAATCTTTTCCTTTGGGATGAGTGACATTAAAATAAATTCAAATTTTAAATTTTTTAACTCTATGATTGATGAGCTTGATTTCTCGAATATTTTTCAATAGGCATGGACATTCCTACTCTGGCAATCCTATGTTTAGATTACAGAAGAAGCTTCAGACCACCAAAAACAGCCTCAAAGGTTGGTCTAAAGCAAGATTTGGGAAAGGAACAAAGCAATCCTCCTTCTTCAAAAGTGAGCTGGAAAAAATTCAAATGCAAATTATGAATGGCTCATTTAATCCCTCATTATCCCAGCTAGAATGTGAGCTTGTGTCTAAGTTAACTGTAGCTCTCAATTCTGAGATTGGCATGGTCAAGCAAAAGTTAAGAGAGCACTGGATTAAGGAAGGTGACTGGAATTATAAATTTTTTCACTCCTCCCTCAAAATCAAACAATCCAAAGCAAATATCACTGTAATCAGATATTGAAGACAAGGTGATGTTGGAAGTGTGATTAAGCCCGATATAGTTTATTTATTAATACATTACTTCGGCAGCCATTTAGTTTTCTCAGCCTAATTTACCTCGTGTAACAGATCCGTTTAGTTTATTACTTAAATTACATTCATGAATATATAAGTATGTAATCTTGAGATATGGAATAATATGAATAATAATGGCGACTGATTTCTTTCTCTTCTGCTTTGTTTCTTTCTAATACAAATAACATGGTATTGGAGCTTTGAAATCTTCGATCTAGGGATTAAATCTAAGAGCGAACAATTTAGGGATTCTGTTTTCAATCCGAATACGTGTTCTTCTATCAAATCCAGGAATCATGATGGAGAAAGTTGTAGATGTTGTATCGATGATGCCTAAAATCACAGATCGCAAATTGAATGGATCTAACTATCTAGATTGGAGTAAAACAATTCGTCTCTATCTTAGAAGCATGGACAAAAATAATCATCTAAGTGATCAACCACCTAAATTTGATTCTAAAGACAAAGAAAATCAAAATTGGATTAGAGATGGTGCTCGCCTGTTTTTACAAATACGAAACTCGGTGGATGATGAAGTAATTGGCTTGATTAATCATTGTGAAACGGTGAAGGAATTAATGGAATATTTGGAGTTTTTATATTCAGGAAAAGGAAATTTGACAAAAATGTATGATGTTTGTAAATCTTTCTATCGAGCTGAAAAAAAAGATCAAAATCTTACAAATTATTTCATGTCATTTAAACAAACTTACGAAGAGTTTAATCTGCTTTTGCCAATAAGCACTGATATACAGATACAACAGCAACAACATGAGCAAATGGAAGTGATGAGTTTTCTAGCTAGATTGTCACCTGAATTTGAAACTGCAAAAGCTCAGATATTAGCTAATCCAGATGTAACATCACTACAAGAAGTGTTTAGTCGTATTCTTTGCACGAAAACTGAATATGTTGCACCTACATCACATGATAGTGCACTAATGAGTAACAAAGACAACTATGCACCATATAATGCTGATCAGAGAATTGAAACATGGAGACCAAATGTACAAGCACATGCACAAACTCATGCACAAGCCTGGAGATCACCTGCTAATGCACAACCATGGAGACCACCCTCACCAGCCTGGAGACCACAAAGATCTGCTTGGAGACCACCATCAAATCCAAATAAAGTTTGCAAGTATTGCAAAAAGATAGGACAAGTGGTATCTGAATGTAGGAAGCTACAATACAAAACTCAACAAAATAATATAAATTCAGGCACTAAAACTGTTCTCATGACTTTAGAAGAATATGACAAGTACTCAAGCTTCCAAAATTCTCTTCACAACACTGCATCTGAACCCTCATCATCCTCTGTCACTACAATTGCAAACACTGGCAAACCAACACACAAGTGGATAATTGATTCTGGGCAACTGACCACATGGCAGGTAACAGTGAGTTATTTACAATTCTAACAAGTAATAAGGCATCCCATACCGTCACATTAGCAGATGGATCCCAGTCATCAGTTCATGGAATAGGAGAAGTTATGACTAACCCATCTCTACCACTAAATTATGTTTTATATCTGCCTTCATTATCATTCAATTTGTTATCCATAAGTAAGATTACTCATAACCTCAACTATAGTGTTACTTTCTATCCAAGTCATTGTGTATTCCAGGATCTTACGATGAATCAGACTATTGGTAGAGGGAGTGAGTCTAGTGGCCTATATACGCTTGATATCTCTCCAACAAAAAATATTGTATGCTCAGCTATAAATTCTGCCTTCAAAGCTCACTGTCAATTAGGCCATCCATCTCTCTCACTCTTCAAGCAACTCTGCCCTCAATTTAGCTCTTTGTCTACAATAAATTATGAATCATGCCACTATGCCAAGCATCATCGTATCAGCTCTTACCCTAGAATAAATAAACGTGCAAGTAAGCCATTTGAATTAGTACACTCAGATATTTGGGGACCATCATCAAGTCCATCTAAACCTGGTTTTAGATATTTTATAACTTTTGTTGATGACTACTCACGTGTAACATGGATGTTTGTAATGAAATCTCGTTCTGAATTGTTTTCTATATTTTGTAAATTTCATGCTGAAATCAAAACACAGTTCAACACATCTATGAAGACTTTACGAAGTGATAATGCCAAGGAATATGTGTCCACTGAATTTAATACCTATCTTGCTCAAAATGGTATCCTCCATGAAACCTCATGTGTAGACACTCCATCTCAAAATGGAGTTGCTGAAAGAAAAAACCGACACTTGTTAGAAACTACTCGAGCACTATTGTTTCAAATGAATGTCCCAAAAATGTTTTGGGCAGACGATGTCTCCACAGCATGCTTCCTCATCAATAGGATGCCATCAACAGTGCTCAACAATAAGATTCCTTACCAGGTATTACATCCTAACAAACAATTATATCCTGTCAAGCCTAAGATCTTTGGTTGTACTTGCTTTGTTAGGAATGTCAACCCACAGTTGAGTAAACTTGAACATAAATCCTTAAAATGTATATTTGTTGGATACTCTCGACTTCAAAAAGGATATAGATGCTTTTGTACAAGTTTACAGAAATATGTTGTATCAATTGATGTTAATTTTATGGAAGAAGAACCATTTTATCAGTCCACTAATCATTCTACATACCCAAGTATACAAGAAGACAATGAATAATTTCTTGTTTACTCTACCATACCCAGTGACACAAACACTGTCCACCAAGCAGATGACACAAACACTGTCCACCAAACTGCTGAAACTGATCCAAGTCTTGAGTTACCCATTGCACTTCGAAAATGAAAAAGGCAATGTACCTACCCTATCTCATCTTTTGTATCCTATAGCAGACTGTCCCCTTCTTCACATACTTTAGTTTCTTCTTTAGACTCTATTACACTCCCTAAAACTGTTAATGAAGCTCTGGCTTCACCAAAGTGGTGTGAAGCAATGAAAGAAGAAATGAATGCCCTAGAACAAAGTGGTACATGGGATCTAGTTCAACTGCCACCAAATAAAAAGGCAATAGGATGCAAGTGGGTCTTCTCTATCAAGATGAATGCAGATGGAACTGTTTCAAGATTGAAAGCTCGACTGGTTGCTAAAGGCTATGCTCAGACCTATGGCATAGATTATTCTGAGACTTTTTCACCTGTTGCAAAAATGACTTCTATTAGGATCTTTATCTCTCTAGCAGCAATATTTAACTGGAAACTTCATCAACTTGACATCAAAAATGCATTTTTACATGGTGATCTCTCTAAGGAGGTGTACATGGAGCAACCACCTGGCTTTGTTGCTCAGGGGGAGATCAGACATGTGTGTCTCCTCAAGAAAACTTTATATGGCTTGAAGCAAAGTCAGAGAGCCTGGTTTGGTAAGTTTAGCATGGCAATTGAGAAATTTGGTATAATCAAGAGTAAATCTGATCACTCAGTTTTCTACAAAAACAATGATAAAGGGATAATACAGTTAGTAGTATATGTTGATGATATAGTGATCATTGGGAGTGATGAGACTGGTATTCTTGCCCTAAAACAATTTATTCAATCACAATTTCATACCAAGGACTTAGGGGAACTCAAATACTTTCTAGGTATTGAAATTATAAGAAATGGCAAGGAGATATCTTTGAATCAAAGGAAATACACACTTGTCCTTTTAAGGGAAATTGAAAAGCTTGCAGCAAAACCTTGCAACACTCCTATGGTACCTAACTACAATTTGAGTGGAGATGGAGAATTGTTTAACAATCCAGAAAGGTATAGAAGATCGGTAGGGAAGCTCAATTATCTAACTGTTACAAGACCTGACATTGCATACTCAGTTAGTGTCATCAGCCAGTTCATGGCATCACCTACAACTCATCACTGGGCAGCACTTGAACAAATCCTATGCTATTTAAAAGGTACAGTTGGACAAGGACTGGTTTATGCAAATCATGGTCATATGAATATGGAAAGTTTCTCTGATGCTGACTGGGCAGGCTCTAAAGTGGATAGGAGATCAACTTCTGGATACTATGTGTTTGTTGGAGGAAATCTAGTAGCATGGAAGAGCAAGAAGCAAACAGTTGTCTCTCGATCAAGTGCAGAATCTGAATATAGGGCAATGGCAAACAGTGTGTGTGAAATCATGTGGATAAAACACTTAATGACTGAGTTTAGGTTAAAACTGAGTTTGCCAGCAAGGTTGTGGTGTGATAACCAAGCAGCAATCCACATAGCATCCAACCCTGTATTCCATGAGAGAACTAAACACATAGAAGTGGATTTTCATTTTATTAGAGAAAAGATTCAACAAGGAGTGATTGAAACAAAGTTTGTAAGGACTGAAGAGCAGCTAGCAGATATATTCACTAAAGCTTTGAATGGGAATCGAGTTGAGTATTTATGTAGCAAGTTGGGAATGAAGAACATATATTCTCCAACTTGAGGGGGAGTGTAATCAGATATTGAAGACAAGGTGATGTTGGAAGTGTGATTAAGCCCGATATAGTTTATTTATTAATACATTACTTCGGCAGCCCATTTAGTTTGCTCAGCCTAATTTACCTCGTGTAACGGATCTGTTTAGTTTATTACCTAAATTACATTCATGAATATATAAGTATGTAATCTTGAGATATGGAATAATATGAATAATAATGGCGACTGATTTCTTTCTCTTCTGCTTTGTTTCTTTCTAATACAAATAACAATCACCATGATAGAAGACCAATACGGCGAATACTATAGATCACCTGAAGATATTGAGAATGCCTTTCTCTCTTATTACAAGACTCTTCTTGGCACTAATGGTCTTCAGAAAACTGATAGCTCCTTTCTTGACTCCCTGAACCTTCCACAATTAGACTCCTCTCACATTTGTAAACTCTCCCTTCCTGTCTCTAATGATGAGATTAGAAAAAATGTCTTTAATATCAGGAGAGAGGCTTGTGGTGGTCTTGATGGCTTTAGTGCCATTTTTTCACACACTGCTGGCATATCATTCATCTGGATGTGCAAAATGCTATACACAATTTTTTCACCAACTGCAAAATTGTCAAATCCATCAACTCCACTAATATTGCCTTAATTCCTAAGGTTAGTAATCCCTAGAGTGTAACTCAATTTAGACCTATCGCCTGTTGTAACATTACATATAAAATCATCTCCAAAATCCTGGCTTCTAGGTTCAAACATGTGCTTTCATCTATCATCTCTCCTAATCAAGCAGCCTTCCTTCCAGAAAGAAATATTCTAGATAATGTTTTGTTGGCCCATGAACTTCTTAATGGTTACTCTAGAGTCAGCTCCTCTCTTAGAGCTATGCTGAAGATTGACATAATGAAGGCTTTTGATTCTAACAAGTTGTCTTCATTGATCAGCATAATGCGAGCCATGAAGTTCCCTTCTTCCTTCACTGATCTCATTTACAAATGCATCTCTACTGTGAATTACTCGCTTCTCATAAATTCCCATTCTGTCGGGTACTTCAAAGGTCATAAAGGCCTTCGGTAGGGAGACCCCATATCGCCATATTTATTCATTATTATCATGGAATCCCTAACTCAGTCATTGCTGCAGCAGGCTAGGATCAAAAAATTCTCTTTACACCCTAAGTGTAGAAATCCTCTTATTACTTCTTTGGCTTTTGCTGACGATCTCATTATTTTTACTAAACCTACCCCCTCATCTCTAGTTTCCATTATGCATTTCTTGCATTCCTTTGCTAGCTTTTTAGGGCTGCACATCAATCCCAATAAGTCTTACATTCTTATAGCTGGGCTGCTTGACGCTCAAGTCCAACAATGCCTTACTATCACTGATATGAACCCCCTCCTAAGCAATATGTCGTACCTCGGAGTGCCACTTGCTACGAAGTCCATAACAACAGCCCACTGTGCTCCTTTATTTGAGAAGATAACTACCACTTTGAATAGATGGCAAAATAGATATTTATCTCAAGCTGGCAGGATAACTATTTTAAACTCCATTATATTCTCCATGAGTAGTTATTGGGGTAGAACTTTTATTTTCCTAGCCAAGCTCATATCCATGATTAGGAGTGCTATGATTCGTTTCTTATGGTCATGTAATACTTACACAAGGAAGCTAGCCCCTATTTCTTTTAGCAAGTTAGAAAAACCAAGACAGTATAGTGGTCTAAACTTTAAAAATCTAACATTATGGAACATTGCTACCTTCTCCAAACATATTGATAGGCTTCTTAATAACTCTGACTCTCTTTGGGTTGCATGGACTAAGGGTCATAACCTTATGAACAATGATTTTTGGCTTATGGACCCGAAACCATCTTCCAACTGGATTTGGAAAGTTGTGCTAAAGTCTAGACACTCTATTCTTCCCCATGTATCTCTTTTTTTGTCTCACTTGAGCACTGCTAAATTTTGGAAAGTTCCTTGGCTTGGCAAGTGGGTCATTCTCCAAAGGTGTCTTGAACATGCATACATTATGCAAACTGGAATACCAGTGCATGCCAAAGCAATCGACTATGTTAGGGATGGAAAGATTTTTCTCCCATTCTCTAGTTGCAGTAGGATCAGAGCTTTGTGGAGCAAATATGCCAATAATGTCTATAAGGTGGGTGAGCTGGATCGGTATGTGTGGTGTAATACTGGGAGAAGTCTTTCCATTGGTATGATGTACAAGGACTTATCTGAACACACTCCTAGTCCTAAGTTCCCTTGGTTTAGAAGAGTTTGGAACATGAGCACCTCCGAAAAACATAATTACTTCCTTTGGAAGGTTCTTAAGAATGCTAACCACACGTTATGTAATCTCAATCTTAAGGGTATCCCTATCCCTTCCACTTGTTTCTTTTGTAGAAGTTCTACTGAGGATAATCATCACTTATACTTCAAATGCCCATATATTCTTTTTCTCTGGAAACGGTTAAAGTCCAATGGTGGTTTTCACCCTCCTTTTTGCGATAGTTGTCAGGAATGGAAGAGTATATTTAAAGAAACGACAAGGATGGACCTTCCTTCCTATGAACTTTTACTGCTGCTAAAGGTTTTTGTGTGCTCCATATGGAAGGAGAGAAATGAGAGAGTTTTCAATCATAAAGCAAGAACAGAATGGAAGTTTATCATGGAATAACAAGAAATATCCAACATGAAATGGTTGGTTCGTCTTTTCAGTTCCCAGAGATGACGATCCAAAAATGGAGTGATGTTTGATATGTTTTGTTTCTGCTTCTTCTTTGTTTTCTCTGTTTTCCCTTATTTCTAGCTCGTAAATTGTTTGTATTTTCAAGTTATTAATAAAATGGTAGGGGCTCATTCAACCCCACTGGCCTTGCCAAAAAAACACATCAATTAAACTCACTAATGACAAAAAAAATCATAATCTCATGTTGTGCTGATTTATGTGATCAAGAGAGTGGATTTATCTCTAAATTGCCTTTAAACTCTCATATTTTTATCCATTTTTTTTTGTTAGTTTATTTACATTTTTTTAGCTAATCACACTTTCAAATATTGGTTTAATTTGATTGAATAGAAATTTTAAAATCTAAACAATTATCTGCGGATCGATCCGTACTCGCCATGTACTAGAATTATACGCCGTGTGCTTGGGGTTAAATTTTAATTTAAATTTGATTGGTTATTTTCTAATCCGATAAAAAATTGGCCGTTCAAACAAGTTTTTGGCGCCATTGCTCGGGAATTGCTTTGATTTTGATTTTCTATTCTTCGAATTATTTGTTGTTTGATTTTATTGTGTGTTTGTTTTGTGTGTTAATTTTCATTTAAAAAAAATTTGTTTATGTAATTTGTGTTTTCATTGCGTTTGTGTGCTTGTTGTTTTTCTAGTTGTTTTTGCATTTCTATTAAAAAGACATTAAGAAAGCAAACTTTTTGTTTCATCAATTTCTATTTACATTCACAGTTTTACAAGTTTATTCACATTATTGTTTACATTTGTATTCACTGTTTACATTGCCTTGCATTTCAGTTCCCACTCTCTGTCTACACCATATCAGTGCCAATTACAAAAACTTCACTACAATTCTTTATATCAGTTCATTTCCACACTTCTGTGCACATCACATTGCACTACAACCCCTACACTTCATTTCATTGCCTTCCGTTTCACCAACATCTTCAATACTTACTACTCCCAGCCATATATCACTGCTCTTCTTCCCTACCAACTTATTCCCTGAATCATTTACGTCTTCACATCCACCCACTACCTACTTCCATAACCTTCAAACTTGTCGTTTTCCCACAGCCTTGCTTCCAATCACACAAACTCTGCCGGTATCATCTCTAACTACTTACCACTGCGACATTCTCCCATCACAGTAGTTCCATTCACTTGCATCTCAACTGACCTTCCACTCACCAATTCTGCCTGCATACATTACAACATCCACCTATTGCCAACTACAAATCCGAACCCTTCTCTGAACCGCCTGGAATAGCATCGACAAAACTTCACAATTCCACCTCCTCTGTCACACATTCATCTGCTCACTTACATATATCTGCTATAGCCATACATTTGTCCACCACATCATCATACTCCTTCCTGCCACAACATCAAAGCACAGCCACTCCAAACCACTTCTGTCCCGCCAGCAAACCACCACAGCCATATACACTGTCAATAACATACATTTCAATCTGCCATATCGCCTCTGCTCTTATCATCCCACCAACACAAAGTACCACTCGATAACCTCGTGCCTATTGTACTTCATCAACCATAAAACTAAAAATCACCTGACTACCACTACTGTGCATCTCAACAATTCACTGAAAATCACCATCCTCAATAATCAGTTGCCACTACCAGCGAACCATTGCAACCATCAACCATAACATAGCCACTATCATCACCTGAACTCCTCCTGAACAGACAACCTTCACCAGCCTTCGCTTTCACGTCAGCAAAACAACCTATAATCCCCTACTGCACCGAAACTCGAACCACCCAATCCAAAACCGTGACCCAAATCCTCTTCAACCCGCTTCAAACTGCAACTTCAAACCCACCCCTCACCTATCGACCGACCTACAGTCACAAACTTCAATCAATCGCGACCGAAATTCTATCGCCTGAAACCCATCGACCTGCGTCTCCAATCATGAACCACCCACTCCTTCCTACATCACAACGGAATTCGCAACCCTCTGCCAATTTTCGAATTCATGAACCAAGATGTAATTTAGTATCGATTTATTTAAGGGAGAATCGATATTTTGTTTTGTTTCAAGGATGATTTCTTTTGTGTGAAGATTTTTAGAATATCTCTAGTGGGCTTGTAAATAGGGCGTGTTTTTGTAGTGGATTGAGTTTAATTTTTCATAAAAAAAAGAGATTTTAAAAATCAATTGTTTTGTAGTTAGTTTTGTTTTGGGCTGAGTTTGAATTGCTTGCTAAAAAAATTATATTGTTCAAACTTTTAGGTTGTAGGAAACCAAAATTAAAAGGAGCTGTTTGCTTAAAAAAACTGTCATGCTTGCTTGCTTAAAAAAGTTTGCTGCTTTTAAAATAATTTGCTAATAATTTTGCACGCTCTGGTATCGTGCTCTCATCTCTTATTTTTATTTTGCATTGCATTGTTAGTTGCTTGCATTAAAAAAAATTCAAAAACAAAAACAAAAATTTCATTCGTAGTTGCATTGTTAATACATGTTTAATTTATGATTTGCATTTCATCCTAGAATTTTGATTAATAATAACGGTTAGACATCGATAACGCTTAATTGTATATTGACAAGTTGTCCTCTTTCGACAATTTAATTTCTTGGTGACTAGGCTACGGCAGAGCAATAACCATTTATAAATATTACGGTAATTCGTAAATATTATAGTGGTTGTTTCTCTGAAGGCACTTAAACCTTCGGCTGCGTTGCTACGGTGATTCGTGGTGCACCGATAAATCCTATCTGTTACCTAGCTAAGAATTATCTTGTTGAATTAAGACAAAGTGTGATTATACAATTTTGGGCTAGGAGCTACTTAGGTTAGAAAATTTGTAATTAAATCCTTGCGTTCATTTAGTTGCATTAGTTCATGCATATTTAATAAAAAAAGAAAAATAAAATTTTAAAATCTAAAACAAAAAAATTGTAAATATTTCTTAACTTACTTTTTAAATTCTCTGCCTTTGAAAATTTTCAATCAAAATTAAAAATTCAAAAGAAAATTTTAAGTTAGTTTCTTTTTTAAAAAAAATCAAAAAAATAATAATATATATAATCTTTTCAAAAAAAACATAATATAATTTGAAAATCTAAAAAACAAAACAAAAATCAATTTCCCTTTTTTTTAATTCCCTTTGGTAAATATTTTTTCTTTTTCTTTATAAAAAAACATCTTGAAAATGTTTGATTTCCCCTACACGCAAGAATTTTACAATAGTTATGAAAATCAGTATAATCCATATAGTTTCACATCAAACTCGTATGGATATTTTAAAAGCAACTTTTGTACAAACAATTTGAATTTTGCGCAAAATTTTCAAAATGATGACCAACCCTCAACTTTTGAAAATAGCATTGAAATGATTTCGTCTTTACTTGAACTATCTACCTATGCAGTTAATGCCCCGCTATTACCCCGCTATAACCCTGCTATATCTCGTAGCGGATTTCTACCGCTACGATTTTTCAATATAGCCCCAAATATAGCCTTTCCGCTTTAAGCCCCGCTATTTCCGCTATATCCCATTATTCCCGCTATATTTTGCTATTTCTGCTATATCTTCTTTAAAACCAATGAATTAAATATGAAATTTATACATTATAAAAATTATGAAATCAATTTATTTAATTTAATTTTTAATATATTTTTAGAAATGAAAATACTCTAGTATTCTACTAAATTCAATTATGTTATATAACAGTTTTACGTTTATTTACAGTATATATATTCGCACATATTTTTATATAAAATTATTTATGTATTAATTATAATTCAATTTAATGTTAATTTTTCATTTAACTACCATTTATATATTTGTAAAAACATTAAGTATGAGTTTTATATGCTATTTTAGAGTCATCCGCTATATCCTGCTATATCCTCGCTATGACTTTTTGCACCTCCACCGCATTGAATCTGTCGAGCGCTTTAACTGCACAGCTATCTACACAACAAAATCAAATGATAAATGATTTGTGTAATTCATATCTATGCAATAACTCAATTCAAAGTTTTCAAAATAATCAAGATTTGAATTCACTTCAATGTTCAAATGATTTCGATTATAACTCATGCCAATACAACTTCAAACTCCAAAAAGAATTTCAAAGTCAAAATAAAAATGTAAACAAGTTTTAAAATAATTTTGGCAATGAGAATAATCTCGATCATGGCGCAATGGAAAACTTTCATTCTCAATAAGTTCCAATTGAAAATTTTTAAATCAATAATTATAAATTTGACTTTGTTGAGCAAATGGAAGATATTTTACAATGATCACACGGATTTATTGTTTAAAACATATTTGAAACAACGTGACCAACAAAATCAAATCCCAACGTGTGACGAGTCAATTGATAATCCATCTTTTTCCCAATTTGATGGTTTTCAAATAACAACTTTTGAAATTGAAAACGACAATCTTAATGAAGTTGTTGAAAATACGATAATTGAGTTGGATTTCAATTCTTTTGAAAATGTGAAACTTGATTTAAAATTCAATCTTCCTTTTTCCGATTTTGATAATTTGAATACAACAACTTTGGATTTCGAACATGATACATGCAATGAAGTTGTGAATAATTCAACAAAGAAAGATGAATTTTGTGAACACAAATTTTTTGGACTTTTCAAAGGAGTTGTTGAATTCCGAAGGGGAAGATTTAAATCACCATTTTTATTTTGAAATCGATAGTTCTGAAGAAGTTTTCAATAATAAGTTTGAATTTAAACTTGAATTTTCAACAAATCATTTTATCAACCCCAACAATCATCGAAAATAAAAAACTCATATGATTTTTAATAAAACGACATTCGTTTCTCCAAATCAACATTCAACTCCAAAATCTTTTATGGTTTGGTTTTCCGCGCTTAAGCTATATCTCTCATACTTGACGAGACGAATGAATTGGTCTTTGTAAGACAATTTCATTTACTCTTTGACGATATACTTTCTGACTTCGTGTAAATAAGAACCGTTTCATTTTCATGTAAATATAGGTTATATTTTTATTTTATTTTTCTCCTTTCACTTGGGTTGACTGTGGGGACATAGTCAAAATCAAGTGTGGGGGAAGTCTCATCTTCATTTTCGATTTTTCATAGTTTATTTTTTGCATTTTCTTTCCAAAACCCTAAAAAAAATTCAAATTATTTTTTTAAGAAAACAAGAAAAAAATCCCAAAATAAAATTTCTTTTTAGCATTTTGATTTACTTTTAAACAAACACTATAGGATTTTGGTTATTAAATTGAAATTTTTTATTTTTTATTTGTTCAACAAAAATAAAAATCAAGTTTGATTACAAGTAACTATGGTTTAACTAGTATATAGGAAGTTTCATAGTGATAATTATGAAATATATCCTAATTGAAAATCTTTGTTTAAAAAAGTGGTGAATTTAAAGTAAAGGATATAACATTTTTTATCTTCTAAGTTAAATGGTGCTAAGATGATTTTGCAAAACTCCTCTTCAAAAAAACAACCAAATGTATATATATATAGAACAAACAAAATATTTGTATATATGTATATATTTTAATAACACATAGCACATAGAGTCATGTGTTCACACGCAAGTTTGTACACTCGCCATGCTCTGTACCCTCCTCACATAAGCCCGTAAGGCAGTGCATGATCAGTATATTTGGCCTCAGTTTATCTGAGTTAGGTGTATGTATATAAAAAATTCTTTCATTAATAACGCCTACAGTCGATTGGTGTTCACACTTGTGTGTTCATTCGCCACGCTCTGTGTTCCCCTCACGTAAGTCCGAAAGGCAATGCATGGGTAATATTTCTGGACTCGGTATTCTGAGTTAGGCATATGTAAATATTGTTTATATTAATAAAATTTTCAAATAAGAGAGAGTAAGCAATTGAAATCCAAGCACTATTTTTCCTTATTTGATTTGACTTGTTATTCAAAAGAAATGAAAATGCCACTTTGACAAACTTTGAAAATCAACTAAGGATCTATTTCATAGTCACACTATGTTATCAACCGAAACAACTAGCCAAACTTGAGTTTAATTGTGATAATAACTTAATTTTTATTGGAAATTTTGACAAGTAAAAGGACTAAAATTTCATGATGATGACTAGAACTTATATTTAACTTATTCGTGTTAATTTAAAAGTAAATTCTTCATTTGTAAAAAAATTCAAAAACTTGCAGTCATCTCTTTGTAAATCAACCTTGCATTTTGTAAATATTTTCATTTCGTATTTGGATTTTTTGGGTAGTATCCACTGAAAACCCTCATGAGACAACACTCGTCCTACTAGGGACGCCTAGAGGTTTATAGGCTTGTTGCATACGCTCAATCCAATCGTGCTTCCAACGAAAACGGATTTATCATAGTTTTAGTCTATTCGAGGACAAATAAAAAGATAAGTGTGGGGGTATTTTATGAGCACGTAAATGTAGAGGCAAAATGGTTATTCATCTTCATATATTCATATATTCCTACCAAAACTCAAATTATTTTCAAATCGTCGTATATTCATCTTCATATAGAGGCAAAATGGTTATTCTTGTGCATGTATTAATTTGAGAAAATTTACTTGGGTTTTTTATATTATTTTTGTAGGAATTTGGATTCAAATGGAAGAGGTTTTCATGGAAAATATGCATGCAAAAGAGAATACAAGCAAATGAAGATGGAAATAATTCATTTCATGACAACATGGAGGACCCCACCTACCCACTTACCATGATGTACAATTAGGAGCTAATGCATATGCTAATAGAGCTTAAAGTTTCATACACATCTAAGTGGAGGATTAAAACATGCTAATGATAACTTGGTGGCCACACTTCCTCAAGGGTAGTTTGGGTAGTTCCTAAAAATATGGATTAGGGTTTCATACATGTATAAATAGCCCATATGTTCATGTAATTAATCTCTCCTCTCTTTGCCTCTCTTAGCCTCCATTTTAGTTAGTTTAGTTTGAGGCTCAAAAATAAACAAAGCTCTCTTTTCTCTTCCATGGCTACTTAGCCATTTTTCTTTTATGTAATTTTCTTTTAATGCAATTTTAATTCAATCTCTTTTTATTTACATGCTTTTTCCTTTCATGTTAGTAGTGTAGATCTTTTATTTATGCAAGTAGATTAGCATTTATGTTATGTTAATTAACTCTCTTCTTGCTTAGCTTGCATTTTCCTTTTGTTTTTGTTTCATGTTGCAATCTACAATTGTTGAATTGATAACAAATATAAGAGGCTAAACCCCTTCAATTTATGGGTAATGAAACTCTCTTAATCATGTAGATTCAACATTTTTATCATTTATGTTCTCTTTTTGTGCTTATTAGAGAGTTGCATGTTGATGTAAGTTTATTAATGAATTCGATAGTCTCTGATGTTAATCACATATAGGCTATGCATACTCAAATAAACACAATTTACATCATCATCTAACTAATTGATTTTGATAATGGAAGTGGATTTGGAATCAAAATTTGATGGTCTATATTTCTAATCAATAGTTAATAGGCCATGCTTAGAATATATTTTATTTTCAAGTTCATTGTCATTTTCATGAGTTAAGAAGTGGTTTAATGGGTGTGTTATAGTTTGATAGTTTATATTAGGCTAATTAATAGCACAAATATTCCATACTTTTTGTAAACACATCAATTAAACTTGCGAATGAAAAAAAAAGATCATAATTTCCTGTTGTGTTGATTTATGTGATCAAGAGTGTGGATTTATCTCTAAATTGCCTTCAAACTCTCATATTTTTATCCATTTTCTTTTGTTAGTTTATTTACATTTTTTTAGCTAATCACACTTTCAAATATTGGTTTAATTGGATTGAATAGAAATTTTAAAACCTAAACAATTCCCTACGGATCGACCCGTACTCGCAACGTACTAGAACTGTAGGCAGTGCGTTTGCGGTTAAATTTTAATTTAAATTTGATCGGCTATTTTCTAATCCAATAGGAAATTGGTCGTTCAAACAGTAGAAAGGTGCAGTGGGTATAACAAGGTCATGTGCACATGTTATATGTGCACAGATGCAGTGAAGTAGTGGGCTAGGTGAAGGCAGAGTGGAGTAGTGGTTGTAGTAGTGTGCAGGTTGATGTTGTGGAGTAGGGATGACAGGCAGAGGGTGGATGTATGAAGCGGTGGGTAGTTTGTGGTAGAAGCTGGTTACAATAGACGGTCAGAACAGTGAGTGGAGTTGCAGTTGCGAGTATTTGAATGTATATGGCAGGAGATGAATAGTTTTGAGCGGTGAAGGATGAGTTGGCTGATTGTAGTATATGCACTATTGTAGGCAATAAGGGAAAGTTTGCAAGGCAGCGGATTGTAAGATTGAGGAGATAGACTAGGGAGGAGTTATGCTGAAGACACTGTTGTGTTGATGGTGGTTGAATGGTGGGGGATGATAGCAACAGCACAGTGATGAGGAGTAGCAGTGGCTGTAATAGAGATGGATAAAATGCATAGAGATGGTTATGTGCACAGAAATGCACAGTTTTTGTATATTATGAAATGCACTGAAAAATGTATAGTGATATTGAGAAAATGTAATGCAGAAAAAATGAAATGGAATATTTTTTTTCCTTTTTGAAATGAAATTGTGTGTGACGACCCGCCCTTCACGACCCTCGAAAATCGACACAAAATACTCAACAGTATAATATGCCGACGATCGAATGCCGGAAAGACAGATTGTAGAAGAATAAGAAAGTAGATAGAAGAAGAAAGAACTAAACAAAATCAGAACCTCACAGTCGCAGCGGATAAAATATAATATATAGAACAGATCTTTACACAAAATGAAACTATATCTGTTTATATACAATACATCATCATCAGAGTATATCAATACAATCATCAATATCCAGTCAATCAGTCAATACAACAATCACAGCAGCGGAATAATACAAGTACGAGAAATACGTCTCGAACTCCAGCTCCTCTCCTGAGCTCCATAGCAACCTATCCTGTAAAATACTCGGTCTGACCCGAGCATTATAATAAAATAACACCCGAGTCAGTCTGGAATACCAGCGCATCATAAATACACCCAATTTATTATTAAAGTTCAAAAATCCTTTGAAAACAAAAGCATCTCGTAAGACCACGCCACAAATAAACATGTCGGGTTTTACCTTACGATAGCTAAAACACTTTTATATTAAAATTCTCTGATATTATAATAGTGTCTATAGAAAGTAAAATAGAATCTAGCTGAAATGCTTGCATCTCACATTTCAACAATAGTTGGGCACAATCAAAACCGTACAGGCATGTAGGGAGAATGGATTTCCAACGAATGACTAGGCACTGGGGTACCACCTGTCACAGTACGTGGCCTAGATCACAGTACCGAGGAGTACGCCCGCTCCCCTGCAACACAAAGCCGGAATCATCCCTTACTGGATAATTCCAAGTAAAATCACCCCACGGTTGTGATCAGCAACCGCACCACTAAGCCGAAATAAAAGGGACATCTAGACAGGGATGACCTTACTCTCAAGTGGGGGCTACCCACGAAGCCTTGCTGCATAACCCCTGATTTTCAGTCATTCCCGGTTGATGAGGCTCGAGGCTAAACGATACCTTTATAGCACAAATCCCTTAGAATGCCCATCGTCCACCTGACGATGTCACGAAAGCATTCGTCCATACAAGTCCGTCCCGGGTCCGAACGGAACCGAAGGCACTATTCCTACTACATCCATTTTGGAAATATCCTCAGGATTAGTAGCGACTAGCCCTTGCACTTCACTGCTCCATCTTCGACTCCGAAATCGTTTTCGCGAAACGTACAAACCGGATCGAAGTGGTTTTCGAGTCTCCAGACCTAGAATCCCGGTATACGGAAACTCGATCCCGGTCTCTTCGAAACGATCGCGCATTTGGCCAATATTGATAGTCGGTGATTTAACTATCAATTAATGTTCACAAACATCCATACACATCCATCACACAATAAATAATCTCCATATTATTTATTTCTTCTAATATCTTTCAAAGATATATTTTCACATTTTCAAAACTCATTTGAAAACAATTTCCACTCTTCCTTTACAAGGTAAATCCTTTACCCTTTATTCCCATCGGGAATAACCAAGTATAAAACAATTTGCATTTAAAACAGTTAAAAATACTTTGTACTGAAATATACTTTAAAATATGAAAATTACTTCTATTTATTTACTCAAAATATAAATTTAAAATATGTGAAGAAAACTAGTTATTAACACATAAACTTTGATTTAAAGATAAGGGTTTAGTTTAACTAAATTCAAAATAGCGTTATAAGAAGAAAATACTAATTTTAACAGCTTAAGCTAAAACCAACTTTTAAATAAATCCATTTGTAAAATAATTGCTAATATACTTCCAAATTATTACGGTATTAAAAATTATTAATTTATTTCTTTAAAAATAACGATTTCTTAAAAATACTTTTTAAAACAATTTAAAAACTTAACCTTTAGTTAAATAAAATCGTTTATAAAACATTTACTTGGTTTTTCCCAGGGAACACTTTCCCATTTCAAACATTCCAAAGTACTCTTTCATATAAATCCACTGATTTATTTCAAGTCAATTTATGATTTCAACATAAATTTCCAATTCCATACTTAACTATAACTTCCTCCGAAGTTAAATCACAATTTTTCATTTCCGGAAATTCATTTTTTAATCATAGTTTAAAACATTTAAATTAAACATTTTTGGTGAATTTCCAATGGAAGCCAAATTTCCAATTCACTTAATTAAATTCAAATGAAATGCGACATTTCAAAACATTCTATTTTTCATTTGAACTTGTTAATTTATAGTCGGAAACTCCATTTTAACATATTTTTAATTTCCGGATAACATTAGTCGTTATTAAAATAAACACCGTTATTTTAAACAATTTATAATTTCATAAATTTAATCTCCAGAAAACTATACTTTCCATTTACCCATTTCATAAACTTCCCATTATATTCAAAATCCCAATTTGGCCCAATTTACATTTTTCCTTTCAAATCCGATTTCAAATTTTATTCTTTGAAATTCTAAATTTAACAATTCATTTTATTTCGTAAAAACACTTTTTTAGCCATTTATAATTTAATTCTGTGATTACAATTTATACCACAATGTCACAGAACATCTAAATTTCCAGATTTATCAATCACATCATATAAACAGGTATCACTATCAATTATAAAATAATTGCTACATTGTGAGGAATCCAGTTGGATCCCTCCAACCTGTTTCTCCCTGCATCACAGATATTAGCACATCACATATATGAATATCAATCCAGACAAATAACAGCAGATATAGTCACCCAATCATTCAGATATTCAAATATCAATTATTTATAATGTCTAGCATCCAGATGTGAGTGAGAATAACTCACTTTGAGTTTCGGCGAGCGTTCGAAATTTAAATTAAACCGGACGATGTCCGATTTAACTCAAATTTATACTTGCCCGGAATGATTCCAAAACTGCACCACTACGTAGTACGCGACACTGCGATTCCAACGGTTCCAGTTTCGTCGAATTCTGATATCATATGAACGAGTTATTAAATTTTATAGATTTTGAATATAAATTTAAATTAAATTTTCAACCTCAAAAAAACAAATCTCGGCCGAACATCAAGCAGTGGAAATAAAAATCGAAGCCGATCCTTCTCTACTCCTCACGCACGCGAACACGAACAGACGAAACCCAACTTCGATCGATTACGGCCACGAACTGCTCCATCCTCGTCACCGCTGGGCCCGATCCACTAAGGCCAAACGAAGCGCCCATCACCACTCCATCCACTACCCAAAAACGGCGAGGCTCGGCGCATCCTTCTGCTCAGAAAACGAGGACGACTTTGCCCTCTAGGTCACACGATTGATGACGATTCCCTCACCCAAACCCGATCATGACCGTCCATCTCGAAGAACTCAACGATCTCTTCATTTTCATAGTTGAAAGTTTTCAAAATAAACCAGTGGATTGATCGATAACTAAGAAGGAAAGTCGACGTATTTCGGCCATTGGAGTAATATGGTGGCGGCTCTGAAGAATTTTTAGCTAGGGTTTGTAAAATTATAGGATATATACAATTGTTTTTATTATTATTTAATTCATATAAATCCTCAAATCAACCGTTTACGCAAACGACCTCCAATTCTCACATTCCGACAGGCAAATCCTAGGGTTTTTCCACGTTCCGGACACAATGGAACAGGTTTCGTAAGCTAATTTGATCATATGCACAAGTCACGGAATTAAACGATCAATTTAAAATAAAATCGGTCAAATCGATTTTGATGCGTTTCGAACTGCCATTGTCACACGACCACTCCGATTGCCACGAAAATTGAAATCCGATAATAACTAACTATTACGGATCCAATGGAACTAGTTTCGTCGAATTCCGAGACTGTGCCCCGGAAGGCTATTTTAACTCGTATATTAAATCTAGTGATTTTCTGAAATTATCAGAAACGCTTAAAATTTTACTTTTACAAATTTAATAACTCAATAATAAATCATATAAAATTTATAAACACATTAAAAATCATTCTGGCTCATTCCGGACCAAAATCTAATTAAATTGCATTTTAATAATATTAAATTCATTTTTAAATTAATATAAAATTCCAAATAATAATTTATTGACTTTTAAATTCATCTAAAAATCCAACAATATTATTTATACCCAATTGAGCTTAAAAATACATTTAAACACCATTTTTATAATCATTTATCCCAAATTCACCTTTTATCCCAATTTCGAATATTTAATTATTATTATCCAATCTCAAATTAAACTTCCACATTAGAAATTATCACTTGTTATTTTAGTTTTAAACCAATTCCTTATATTTCAAACCAATTCAAAATCCACATTGAACATTTAAAATGAATTAAATGTTCACAAATTCCGTACTCAAAATTCTGGGATGTTACATTGTGTATATTTTTATAGCAATCAAAATGCAAATCGAAAAACAACAAGCACACAAATCAAATGAAAGCACAAATCATACAACAAACACACAACACAAAATATTCTTCTTTCTAAATGCAATTCAACGCACAAAATTAACACACAATAAAATCAAATAAAAATAATTCGAAGAGTAAAATCAAAATCAAATTACAATCTCTGGCAATGGCGCCAAAAACTTGTTTGATAATGGTAGAATTTTCTATCGGTTAGAATATTACCGTTAAAAATATAACCGTTAAAATACCACAAGTGCACGATGTACGATTGTAGTACGTATGCAAGTACGGGTTGATCCGTAGGAAATGAATTAATTTTAAATTCTACTCAATCAAATAACCCAAAGAGTTTGAAATTGTTTTAAGCTAAAAAAATGTAAAAACAAACTAAAACAAAGTGAATAAAAATATGAGATTAAGAGACAATTTAGAGGCAAACCCGCTCTCATACTCTCACATAAAATCAACACAAACCTATGATCTCTCATTTTAATCTAAGTAGAATTAGTGATGTATTTATCATAAGTATGGTCTATTTGTGTTATTCATTAACACAACTTAAACCATGAAACTTTAATACAAGAACTAAAACCACTTATTAATTTTAATGAAAATGAACATGAAGTCAAAGAAAATGTTATTTCAAGCATGATCTATTTACTATTTTGTTTAGTAACATAGATCATCAAATTTTGATTCTATTTTAATTCCATGATCAAGATCACTTAGTTAGATGTTAATGTAAATTGTGTTTATAGTTGAGTAAGAATAGTCTATTTGTGATAAACAACATAGACTATCAAATTCACTAATAAACTTACATCAACATCAAGCTATCCATGAAGCATAAAAAGAGATCATAAATTAGCAAATATGTTGAATCTAAATGATTTAAGAGAGCTTCATTACCCCTAAATTGAAGAGGTTAAGCTTCTCATTTTTGTTATCATTTCAACACATGTAGATTGCAACATTGAACAAAAATGGAAAGTGCAAGCTACTTAAAATAAAAAGAAATAACTACTTGCATAAAAATAAAACTAAACTAAGTACGTAAATGGAAATCTAATCTACTAACATAAAAGGAAAGAGAGCATGTAAATAAAAATGAGCTTAAAATAAAATAAAAGCATGTAAAGATCAAAGAAGAAGAAGAGACTTAGGAAGCCAGTAAGCCATTTTATTTCTCATTAATTTTGTGGCTACAACTTGCATAATATGATAAGGGAATAAAAACTTCACTGCATGAACATAAGAGGGTTATTTATACATGACTAAAAACCTAATCCATTTTTAGGGAACTCCCTAAAATGCCCTTGAGGTAGTGTGGCCTCCAAGTTATCATTAGCATGAAATTAATCCTCCATTAAATGTGCAAGTGTCTTTAAATCTCTATTAACATGTGCATTAGCTCTTAATTGTGGTTCATTAGTTAGTGGGTAGGTGGGGTCCTCCATGATTACAAGAATTCTTTTATTTCTTCATTTCTTTGGCATCCAACTATTGTATATGCATATTTCCGTGAAGCCACTTCCAAGTTAAATCCAAATTCTTACAAAACAAATTAAAATGTGCAAGTAATTTTTTCAAATTAATTCACAGACAAAAATTACCGTTTTTCCCCATGTAAATGCATGAATGATGACTTGAAAGCATTTTTGAAATTTGGTTTTAAACATGTAGAAACACCCAATTATGACATTTATTTTACTAAAATGAGATTAAGTGTGTAAGTAAAAATATCATTTTTACGTACACATCATTCTCTTATCAATGTCGAGAAGAGAATTTCCTTAATTGTCAATAAACCATTAAGAGTATTGACTCCACCATATGGCATGATGTGCAAATCCAGAATGGATTCCAAGTATATTAGTAAAATATGACTTTGATAGTTGTACCTGCAAGAATATGATCCATCAGCCGCAAATGTATCTTCAAGAAGAAGACTAGTGCAATTATGTAATTTGTTACATATATCTAACTCAATAACCAATTTTGTTCCAGAATAAAATTTTTTCTTTCTATTATAAATTTGTTACACTATGATATAATTAATTAAGTAATTAATTTAAATTATATTAAATAGAAAATCCTTAAATGATATGTTATGTGATAATAATTACAATGTGTTATAATCATGAAAATTTTATCATATAAAATAACATAATATTTGAAATATTCCTAGTTAAGATATTTTTAGATGGGATATCGATACATTTATTGAGACTGGAGCGCGTACCACTCTCCAAATGTTAGGCAGTGTAATACTCATGGCTGTTGGGGGATACTCAAGGGTTAATTGCTAATAGTTATTGGATAACTATGGAATGACACTCTTGAAAGTTTTATATTGGTTAATATTACAAAGGCCAAACCTATGTTATAATAAGCGCTAAGCAAGGTGAAGCGATGGAAATCTCGGTTTGCTAATGTCGCTTAAGCACCACTTAAGCGTTGCATATTCTTTTATCATACTTTATCCGTACATATATAAATCTATTATAAAGAGATTATATTAAGTGTATTTTATGTGTACAAGTGTACTATATGTGTACGCACAAAGTCACCACAAAGAATTAAAGTTTAACTTGGAGTTAACTTAAAGAATCATAGATTTCAATAGTTGGATTTGACTTTCTCTATTCATTAAAAGTTAACATACTCGAGTTGAGTACAGACTGTGCACATTTGTTAAATAAAATAATCATATCTTAATTCAAATCATCCATTAATCCATATCACAGAAAATGAGAAAATTTTGTTATGAATATGGTTAATAATTATATTGCTAAGTATTGTTTAAGCATTGCTTAAATTTAACCCAAGTGCATATAAGCGCTAATTAAGCATGCTTAAGTACCCATCGCTTAATCATTTTGCTTTTTCAAAAAATTAAGCGTTATGAATGCTGTTAGCGCTTAAGCGATGCTTAAACGTGCTTTTCATAACATAAGGTCAAACAAAGTATCTCGAAGTGACAACATTACACAGTTCTCTCGACTTGAGAAACTGTTGAACTTCAATATGAACACTGCACTTTGATTATAGTTAAATAATGGCTGACGTGCATCGAACGACTATAGTTGGGTCTGAGTTGAAGCATTGGAAGTATAACTATTCAATAGTGAATTTGTCTCCTCGTTTATATGAGGTTAGTACCATAGTCAACAATAGTCAATCCAAAGTCAAAGTCTCTACTCAGAGCAGTAAGGTTAAGAATAGTTGTTATTATTGGACTAAATGTTTTGTGTTTGGACTAATCAAGTTGAACGTGGACAATGTTGGAATTTTAACAAAAACCAAATTCCAGAAGTCCTAATATGATATAGTTTTAACGAAGAGACTTGGTATAAATAATCGTTACTATCGGGTGCCACTTATAATAGTAAAATTAGATTTTTTTTCTTCTAAAAAGATGCATAAGAGATAAACTCAACCAAAATGTCACATTATTAAGTAAGATGACGTGTGAATGTTAATATTCAAATTGTTCAATATTAATCGCTGACTAAATTCACACCTTTGAGGCATACAACTGTAATAATGACTGGACCGAAAACCAAACAACTTAGTTGATATACAATTGTTGTAAATTAGTTAAATAATTAATATTTATGAGATATTAATTATTATTTATTAATTTAGGTGCCATTAGTATTTAATAAAGTGCATATATAAATGTTATACATGCGTGTATCGATGTACGATATTGATAGAATATTTGAATTAAATTTAAATAGATTAATTGCTAAGTGATTATGAAAATTTTGAAGGCCTAAGTGGCACCATCTATGGCTAACCATGCATGCTAAATGAGGAGAGGAATTGATGAGATTTAATGAGGAAATCAATTAGGAAGGTTTTAAAGGAGATAATTGAAAGGTTTCAATGTTTCCATTAAAATAAATTTCCTTTTCCACAATTCCTCCTAATAATTTATTTTTCTTTCTCTCTTCTCTTCATTCTCTCATAGTCGAAATTCCATGGCATTATGAAAGAAAAATCCCAAAACAAAATTAGAATTAAATCAAAATAAAAGGTGGTTGTTATCTCTATTAATTCTTGCAAAATCCATAGGTCAATTCAATTGAACCTAGGAGTTTCATTCATCATTCAAGGTGCACTTTTAGACTACATCCTAAGATATTATTCTGATTTGATTAAATTATATGTTACTCTTGCTCACATGTTTTATATTCCATATGCCTCATCTCATCTATTTGATTGTTCATCTTATAATATATAATTCATATCCCCTTTTGTCTACCTCAATTAATTATATGTTCATTAAGTTGATTTAATTCAGATCTCTTTTTTTCTATATCTCAATTTTCATGATTAATTTGATTTAGATCCTCTATCTATTGATTGTTTGTTGTTATTCATTGTATAATTTGGATTTAAATGCTTTTACAATGAATTTACATATACCTAAGTTGCCTAATTCCTTTTTTTGGAATGTATTTTTGAAAGTAAAATCTAATTTTTGATTAAAAACTATTTTATAACTCTATAACATTTGTATACACAAACATAATTAAGCCATTTATGTCGGTTGTTTAAACTTACCATAAAAACTTATTTCTTAAGTTATATGGTTACTGTTTTGAATATAGTTCTTTTGGTTATTGTTTATATAAAAGTAAAGGTTGCTCCAACCTACATTTCATAATTCGACTTTTGTATAAAACATAAATATTTTGTTTCCTTTCTTAATTAAAGGTTTGATTTAATTTTATTAAGTTTAAATTTATACACACACATACACACACATAATAAATTACAAACTTTACATACATATGTTATTTAAATTTAATTTGCAACCATTTATATACGGATACATATATGTATATGTTATTTTAACTCAATTCATAAGATGGACTTTTGTAAAAATGTAAAACTTAATTTTAACTCTTCCTTAATTAAAACTAAATTTATAATTTTAATTTTAGATTCCCAGCACTTACATACGGTCACATTAACCTTGTACACTTCAAATTTGTAGCATGTGCACTATACATATATAAGTGTATTTGATATGCTTATAAATTAAAACTTACAAAGAATTTTTAAAACAAATCAAATTAAAATAAAGACTTTTATTTAAAATATATTAAACTGGATCTAATATCCCTTAAGACCTCATATGCCCAATAGATCCAAAATAGGAATATTTTATATCTAACTATTTCACCCGCTTCCAATTTGCCTGGTTTCTTCACCTTCTCCACATGCCACCATTTCATTAGTCCCTGTAATGAATTACATATATGAGTTTCGGGCCCTGTATCTAAAATCCAAGGTTGTTTATTAATTATATTCAATTTTGAATCATAAATATACTAGTAGGAGTGGTAAAATCATCCTTTTTCTTCTCTTTGACAAGTTTTAGGTAGTCCGGATGATTGTATTTCCAGTGCCCCTTCTTGTGACAACGACAACATTCACCCTTGCCATGAGAAGCACTCTTCTTACTCTTCTCATTAACACGCTTTCTTTTCCTCAAGCCATTCAAAGATGATGCATTTCCCTTTATACCAAGCATTATGCCTTTGATCTTTGAATGAAGACTCAATTGGTCTCAACATATTGAGCAACCCTATGAGGCTTACATTCAACCGATTCATATTGTAGTTCAATATGTACTGCTCAAACTGTAGAGTAAGAGACCCTAAGATCAAGTCCACTTGCAGCTCTTTCCTTATCATGACATATAATTATGAAAGCCTATTAATAAAGCCTTTCATTATTAATCCATATTCACCAACATGAGCGCCCTTCATCATCTTTGTATTGAACAATTTCTTAGTGATCTCATACCTTGCGAAATGAGATTGCTCCTCAAACAAAGCTTTGAGGCAATTGAAGATATGATGAATAGTCATGTCTCCTTGCTATTTTATAACGGTTTGTCTAATGTAGCATCACATCAAATTAGGCAATTTCAAGAAACGCTAACTATTTGTTACAAGCAATTATTAATTCGGGATCCATATCTTTAGTGGATTTTTTTTTCAAGGTTCGGTCATTGATAACCATAAGCGTTTGTAGGTTAGTGCTATTTTGATTGCTCCTAGCCAATCTATGTAATTAGATCTATTGAGCTTGTCATTATCTGAAAATAACTTTGGTGTAGACAATTTTTTGTAAATTTAATCTAAGTTGATTAGGACATTTATACATAGCAGATGATCTTATATTATTAGTAAGGTTAAATATATAATTTCATTTTACTAGTAAGCTTCCATTAGGTTTTCTGTTCCTCAAAACGCTAAAAGCAAACATAGAAATCTCTTAGTTTCTCTAGTAGGTGTTAGGACTCGCTTGCCTTGAGATTCTAACCTTGAGGAATATCAACAAATCATTAGCCTACAAGCGATGGATAACACTTTATTGATTGTATCATATACAACTCCTAACTATGGTTTTTCTCAATCTCATTTTGTCCTTAAGGAATATCAAAAAATCGAAAGAGGTTATTCACTCATACTTACTGTTTGCACCAAAATAGTACAAACACCAAAAAATTGTGCATAGAATAAAAAGAGAAGAAAAGTAAATTAAAAGAGCAAGAAAAGAACATAAAATGTTTTATTGTGGTTCAACTAATCTTGGCATACGTTTACTTAGTGATTTTATATCTTTGATTGTTGACTTGCAAGTATAAGTTCTTACGGATCAGTATAAATCCATGAGTGATTATAAGAGATTAGAGTAAGGGAGCAAGAGAGCAAAGAAGATCCTTAAAAATGAGCCATATCCTCCTATTTATACTTGGAGGAAGCCTAATATCCGCCCCCTTGATCTTCATATAGTTTTCTACGCCATAGACTACTTCTCTAGGAAATTAGGTAGACATCTCATCAATAATTACGGATTGGTACTGATCCATGGTTTTGGATCGATACTGATCCATATGTTCTTCATATAGATGACTTTGAACTTATTGTCCTGGCGCGATTCGTGGTTAGCTTCGTGATTCAAACTTGTTTGCAGCATTATTTTTTGAGAAAAAAATGAGTGATCCTCACAAGGAGGAGAGCACTCATATAATTTTATTCTACACTATTGAGGTGCTGCCAACAGGCCTGGCTGATAGCAATACCCCCCCATACATAAGTAAACAATAAAAAATAAAAATAAAACCACCAAAAAACCTAAAACTACTAAAAAATAAAAAATAAACTAAAAAAACAAATTTCAAGTCTCCCGTGTCTGCCGAAATCTGCTACTCCAGTATCAACACCTGTAACTGCTAAGATAAACTAGACAAAAATGTAAAACAAAACCACAAATATATACACATATATAAATATGTGTGTATATATATATATATATCTTTTATATACACAAAATAATACAAAGCAGGTATTAATTAACTAAACATCAACTGAAACAACAGCCTATAGTTCCACTATAACTTGTTACTAATTTAGCTACCATCTAAAAACTAATAAACTGAGCCTATTATACAATTCCAACGAACCAATAGCAAGATATACCGAAACATTATAAAAACTAACTGATACACATATAAAACTGTTAAATAACTATTGAAAAACTGAAAAAACTTAAGTAATAATAAGCATCAAGATATTAACCTTTAGATATACAATAGAGACAAATAGAAAACAATTAACTAATAGAACAGAACATTGAACAATAAAAATAAGAATCCCATTATATCCCTGAACCTCGGCCAAAACAGAAAACAAAAGTTTTTATCAAACTGTATATAAACAACACAATATATCAATGACTCATATAATAGACTGACTATACAACCGTGACCATAACACAATACCAAAACAGATTATAACTATTGATAGCTTGTTTCTGAGTCCAAATAATGGATCGGTGAAAGAATGGAGTTGCTGACTTTGAGTGCTCGTGGAGATCGATAGAGAATTGCATGGAATCAATGAAATCGCACTTGAAATAAGCTCTTGGCATCAAGTAGATTGGATAGAAGAACGTAGAGTTGGATCGCATGAAGATTGGTGGATCGGTACCGATCCAAGATGCTGGATCGGTATCGATCCAATACATTTTGGATTTTTGGCCTTGAATTCTTTTGGGGGTTTGGTCTTTATCCCATGGCTTTGTTTGCACTTGGTTTCTAGACTCTTGTGGCTATCTCTCTGGGCTTTCTGCCTTGATAATTTTCAAGTTCGATTCATCTAGTCTATCCAAAATTTGCCTGGTCAAAAGGTTGTATACCACTTATCCTCCAAAGTACATCTTTGTAATGACCCTAAAAGAAAATAAAAATAAAATGAAAGTCACATTTATTTTAAGAATTTCTGAAATTATAAAAAAAATATAATGCATTAAAATAGAAAAGAAAATTTGTTAATAAATTAAATTTGCATAGGAGCTTCTATTTGATAAAATGCAAGGAGTTAAGGTAATTAAAAAAAATTGGAACTCAAAACAAATACAGCTCCATGTCCAAAGAAATTATATAAATACATACATTTAATATATGGCGAGTTTTCTGTTTTTTTAAAGACAGAATAAAATGAAGTTTAATAAAAGGTTTAAATGTCTTATATTTATGCTAGGAATAATTATCATAACATATGTGATTTTTTTTAACACATAAAGATGTATGAGGAGTTACTGTTTTGACTAAAGGCAGAATAAAAAAATATATACATACAGGATCAAATAATAATTTTCATATCTTATATTTATTTCAAGCAAATAACATAGCGTGAATGATTTTACATTACATGATTATGTATGATAGTATGCATGATTGAATGGAGATGGTAGTTAGGTAGAAAACACAAAGGGGTTGCAGTTTCTTTAAACTTATAAAAAAAATAAAGGGTCACATGCATATGGCATGAGTAAAATAGAGTCATGAGAATAGTATGAAGTGTTTAAAATGATTGATTCCCGAAATAACTAATTAAGGTAACCAAAAATGTGCATTTCCAATTAAGGACCACACAGGGAAATGATTTGTGCATGAATATCTAAGGGCATCAAGGAAATTACCCATTTTTCTTAAACCCTAGAATGGTTTTATAAATATCTACACATAACCATATCCACCATTCTCTTGGGATCAAAACAAAAATAAAATAAACTAGGAGAAACACTAGCTTGAAACTTTGGGGGATTTGCTGTTCAGGGGATTAAGTCAGTAAAAGGAGAACACAGGGTGAGTATTTATCCCTTTGTATGCAATGGCATTAAGTCCTCTGGTAGGCAGCCTAAAATGTTATAAGTCATTTAAAATCTCTGAAATGATTTGTTATGGGTGAGATGGATGTTTGTTTGTGCATTCTTGCTTGAGATTTTAATCTGTATGTGGATTTTTAAAGTAAAGATGGTTTGAGCATTTTTGTTCTATTTTATTATGAAGTATGGATCTAAATTATTTAGGAAATAGGCAGCAAGACAGTGATCTAGCTCATGTTTATTTCTTGGATAATGAAGCAATGAAACTAAATGTTCATATCATAAGTCAGAGGATAATTTCTGGGTTTTTGAGGGATTTCCTTAATAAAACCCTTATTCATACATTCACAATAATGAAGAAGAAAGATAGTAGGATCATGATGCTTAAACTATTTTTAGGAAAAAAAACCATAGGTAGGCTAGGGTATTTTCTGTAAGAAGGAAAATAAATGAGGAACATGAGGTTGTACCAGAAAGTATTAAAGAAGATAAGCCTTTCTGAAACATGGATGAATTGGGAGTTTTTATGATTGAATTCACAAATAGAAGCTTAATAAAATAAGCAAAAACTGGAGGGGGATTCATTAAAGAAAATTAAATTGGTCATTTGGGAGTTAGTCAATGATCTGCTTGCTTCAGGTGGGAGTAAGTATATGCATGGTGCAATTGCACCCTGAGGCCTTTGTGTGTTGGAATAAATTAAATAACCTGGGAGTTTCCTTCACAATGCATACATGGTGTTCATTTGACAAGGAGTTAAAGATCATAAAATAAAATGGGAAATGGGGTTTAAAAATCCTGGATTATAAATATCCAGATATGGAGTCAAGTCAATCAAGTTTAAATATGTGCTTTGATTAATTTCTGGGTGAAAATTGGGAGTACAAAAATCTGAGTTTACTTGTTCAGAAATGGAGGAAAATGAATCAAGAATTATATATGTATATTTACTTTGATGGTTAACTGGGTATTGTTTATATGAGTGAATGTGTCTTTGTATCACTTGAAATTAACCAATAATATGCTAAATTAGGAAGACATTGCAAGTTCACCAAAAATTATGAATATGTGTATAAATTGATAAATGCTCATACCAGTGAAAACTGACCCTTTTGGTTGCCCTTGCAATCATCTGGGTGTCTCATTAAAATTAGGGCAGCTTAGTGAATTGCTTGCAGGAAGTTGAAGGTGGCTTGATGGATGAAGAAGGCATTAGCTGCTAGTATAAATAAAAGAAACCAGTTTTAAATTTGCAGTTGCTTTGTAATGAATTTATTAGTCAAATTTCATATTTTAGTTGAAGTTAATTGTAGGGAGTTTTCTAAGTATTTGGATTAAAATATGTACTTAAGTAAACCTGTTATGGATGACTATGGATGATGTTTGGTTAATTGCTGATTTTATGAATGTATGATTTGAGAGAAACAAGGGGATGGACATATCATAATAATATGATATGAGTATGTGATTATCACTGATTTTTACTGCCTGAATCTATATTATGGTTTATGAAAATTAAAGAGCTAAGGTGGTTGATTTAAAAATGAACTCACAAGATTTGAGTAGGGGTATTTAGGAGAAATGAATTTGTGCATGGCAGGTAAGTGATACAGGCATGTGCATGAATTATAGAGCAAAAATTGATTAACATGTATTTGTGTATTTGATTTCAAAAAAAAATATGAAAGAAATAAACCTGGAAGTAATTGTATTTTTGGTTAATAGATTGAATATATATATATATATGGATGCATTTCCAGAAATTTAAATTAGGCAGAACATGCTTGTGTTAGGTACATACCTTTGTAGAAGTTTGTTAATATGAGGAGTATGGGTTTGCAAGTGGTAAAAGAGGGACTATGGCCGGCCTAGATGGCCATGGGTCAAACTCTTGTAGCCTGGAACCATTTTATTTCAATTCATGAAGTGTAAGTGTTTCCAGAACAACAAAAAAAACTCCAAGCAAACACTCAAATGACACCAAGCATTTTCAATAAAACACCAAGTACTCAAGTCTGCACCATGATTAAACTTAAAAATGCAACATGATTTAATTGTTCAACCAGAAATGGTAAATAAGAATTAGTCCCAATGTTCATGCCTGCAAGTATAATTTTTGAAGTAAAATTCATACAAGTACTTGATAAAGGTCATAAGAACAATCAAATGCCTTTTTAGTGATAATAACTTATTTAGGCAGAAAGTCTAGAAACCATGTGCATTGCAATATTAAACATATAAGTATTATAACTGCCAAAAATCTATCTTTGGAAGTAGAACAAAAATTAGGGAGAAAATAAATGATTATGTTGACAACATATAGGGTATTTTGTTGCCTGTTTGATTCAAATTCTCTTTGCAAATTTGATAGCTCTGAAAGGCAAAGGGAAACAATTACATATCATCAAATATGTAATTGTCTTAATATGTTTTGTGCACTGATATGATTATATTGGTGAATCCAGGGTCTTGGGAAAAATATTTGGAAATCAATTAATATTCAAATATAAAAGAAATGGGGTTAAGTGGTGATTTCCTTTTGTATGCTTTAAAAAAAGTCTATGTGTTTTAGAGTGAGGGTCACCACAATCTTATTTCAAACATGATGTGCTTTGAAACAAGACAAGTCAGAATTGATGTAAAGGACTCCACTATATTCTTTGAATGGCCGTTATCCTTCTTGCAGATCGTTCTGTGACAAGTGATGTCTGTTGTTATTCGTCGTGATGCTTTACCAACATCTGACTTTATAAAACTGGAATATGCTCTCACGATCTATCATTCCAAGCTCGGTAATTTTGAACTGGTTCCTCCTATGGACTTTCCAGGTTTGAATCTGACTTCCTTTTACTCTAGTCATCCAGGGTCGAATATGTACACGCACACGTATACATGTGCACCTTCTTGAGGTGCTCCATTATCATATACACGTACTCAGGTAGGCATACACACATACAGAGGTCATCACCATATTTATTCCTTTTTTTAAGTTAAGACTTAGTACTGATCCAAGTTCTTGGATCGGTACTGACCTACGACTTTAAAACGTCTTCGATTTTTATTCCATAAGAATCGGGTTTGGGTACATATAACCCTCTTCTTTTTCCTTTCCTATTCACATTACTTCTGCATTTAACCAAAGCTTCAAGCTCTGCCATTAGATAACTTCAACTTGAAAATTGAACCCATCCCTATTACTCGACCCAAGGACTACCACCACTACCCGTCTCCGCTTGATCTTGTTGTCGCCTTTCGTACCCAAACCATCTTCACATAATCGACTTCACCTAGATTAGATCCTTGCACTTGAACATAGGTAGTGGTGATAATGATAGAGGAGAGGCTAGGTATTAATGCAGACGATCCTTGCATTGGTGGCTGTGTTTTGGATTGGGGGAGAGAGAGAGAAAGTCGACGGTTGAGATTCCACACCAAGGGTTCGTGTTGGTACCGATTTGATCCTTAGGGTTTTCCTTCAATTTCTTATCTAGAACTCCTTAGTGAATTTTCAAGGCCTGGTTTTCCTTAAGTGAATTCTCTTGATTCCTAAGTCATACTTGTTGCATGGCCACTAAAGTGAAGCTCGTTGGGACGGTCAGTGATGACGGTCACTCTAGGTAAAATCTAGAGTTTAAAATGAACAATTGCATTTGAAAATACGCACTGCACAACATTGCACTAGGTTCCACTCTAACACAAGGAGTTACAGCTTATAATTAATCTAATGTCAATTATCTATCGATTTTTTATAGACAAGGATCGTAGACATTCTGAGCCTCTCACCACTTTAGCTTCAGATCTGTCAATTTCTAGATACGCTGAATCGGATGTGGTGTCTAGTTTGACTGCGACTCCTTTGGAAAAACACACTCCAACATAATTCATACCTCCAGTTGAAAATCTGCAAGCAGATCAACCCTATCCAGAAGCTCCTCAAATGCCTATAGAAGGCACTAAAGTCGAAACTGCTCTTGTTACTCTTGAGGATGCTATAATTTTATATGATCCCGTCGATTCCATTGCTTCAAAGATTGATAAGGGATAGCACCGTAAAATCTATGACAAACATGGAATTCCATTTGAGGTCACACTAGTCCCTTCTCGTCAGCAAAGAGCCTACAATCTCCTAAAGGGATATACTACTTGTAATAGATACATGTGCCTGGCGGGATGCGTTCCACCATTTAACAATTAATTCGTCGAGTTCTAAACTTCATGAGATTGGCTCTGATGCAACTAGATCCAAATAGCTACGCCTTCCTTCATGACACATATATTGTCTTCACTCAACCTTTGCACCGAGTTTCCAATGATGAGGAAGTTCGGTATATATACAACTTCAAGAGTCAAAAAGGAAGCCCTTCTCTGACTTATTTGGAACCGGCTAAGAATTGTTGTAACACCCCTAATTTTAGTTTAACATTATTCATAAAATTCAATTGGATAGATTAAATAGAATAATATAGTGAGAGATAGGGATGAGATTTGATAATTAATTGGGTTAGGCCTCAACTATTTAATTAGGTAAGACTATTTTAAACTTAATAAAAGAAAGAATATACAAGGAGGGAAAAATAGGAATATATCCATCTTTTATCTCCTAAGCCTCACCGTCTCATACATTCTCACTTACACTCATTAAAAATAAACAGAAAAAACTAGAGGCCGACAATTTCTAAGGGGAAGAAGGGAACAAAATCAAAGGGGATTTGAAAGATAAAGCTTAGGGGAACTAAACACCATTAAATCTCAACTCCAGCATCTAAATTAAGGTGAATAATAAGTGAACCATCTCTATCTCTTGTTTTTGAATTCGGCTATGGTTAGTATTTGAAGTATTTTGATAGTTTTTGCCAAGTTGTAGATGTATAATCATTGTTTGGATAGAATAATGATTTGTGGAATTTATATGAAGTTATTTGGATCGGTTTTGTGGGGAAAACCTAAGTTTTTAATCTCCAAATGCTTTGATTTTTGGGTATGTTGTGTAAAACATTAATTTGGAGATGATTTTTTAATTTCACAATTTTCCAAAGTAAATTAAATATTTTATGAATTTCCTAAGGAAGAAATAGTGTTTATTCGAGTTTTAATTATTAAAAATGATTTTATAATTATTTTGGCCTCAAAATTTTTATATGGTAAAGAAAATGTTAATTCTAATTTTTAAAGATTTTTGGGGATTTTTCCAAAGTAATTATGAATTACTATGAATTTATTACTAAATAAGCATTTAAACTAATAATTAATTAAGGATATTAACTAATTAAGTTGGTATATGTTTAGGATTGAAAAATTGGTTGCGGTAGGTTTTCTTTAAAGAACTAGGTAAAGTATAGTATTATCCAATAGAAATTTGACAAGAGTTAAAATTTGGCGAAAAGTAATTGCTTTTAGTAGAAATAGATCAGTTTTTTGATAATTACAATATTGTCATGCGCCCATATCAATGCCAAACACCAACGACATCGATTTGAATGGATACGTATGAACTATGTTGGTATGAAATGGATTTGTTCTGGTTGGAGTCATAGTATAAAACAAGCGGCATAGAATTGATGCCGATATGTAGTATAAAATTAATGCCGATATTGCAATCTTGTAATGAACCAGGGATATGTCGTCCACATTTATTTCTTTCTTTTAAAATCTATATCGCACGATATCGATACCACTATTTTTCACCATAGTTTTAAATGACACCGTATGCCACTATTTTGATACAAACTATATTAAGGCAGCGATGCCGCATGTTTTCTATATCAACATCGTAGCTTGGGGCAGTATTGCTGCAAGTAATATTTTCAATATTAGCTGTTTTACGATGATGCTGCCTCTATTACTTGGTTTCGGCATGAAGAAAATTTATATCGTGAATTGTCAATGCCGAAGCCCTATATTTTATAGCATAGAGTCTAAGTACTATGTTTTACGGCATAGAGCCGAAGTACTATGTTTTACGACATTGTAGTATTAATGTCGCAAGTAACTGATTTTTGGTGATATTGCCAAGCGGCATTGATGTTGCCACTTTTTTTTAATGCCGGTGAGGCTTTGTTTATGGTAACTAAAACAGTGTTTTAAAGAGGCGAGATATCCTATGTTTAAGAAGGTTGATAACCTTATGATTTCTTTATAAAATCAAGTTTTTATTTTCTAACCTTGGATAGAGGTTCAACGTTGTATAGTGCGCCATCAATGCTGCATATTTTATGTATTAATGGAGGGGAGCCATAAGTTTTATTTGACATTGCTCATTGAGGATCCCATTGTAGATTAACTTTGATACGTTATATGATTTACAAATTTGACATTGTTCATTAGGGATACTAATGTATATCATATCGACACCATTGTTTTATGAATCGACATTAATCATTGGGGATACCAATGTATTTCATTTTAAAATTTCGACATAGATCATTTGAGATACAATTGCATATCATTCTAAGATATTATATGTTTAAGGGATATACAATCTAATTAGGGATACCAATGTATTTCATTTTAAAATTTCGACATAGATCATTGGAGATACCAATGCATATCATTCTGAGATATTATATGTTTAAGGGATATACAATCTAATTTGGGACACCAATAGACATAGGTTGAACATTTGGGTTAAACATGAATTAAAATGGATAAGTGATTGGTTCATAGTTATCCTAGGAAAACTATATGACATGTGATGGATAGTCCATATCATACCGGAGATAGATAATCTCTATATGGTTGATGAAGTGTTCATAGTCATCCTAGGAAAATTATGCGATGTGGGATGGATAGTCCACATCATTTTAATTAAATGAAATATATGAGATGGATAGTCCATATAACTTTTATAATGAAACCATGCGTAATGGGTAGTCTATATGGTAGGGGATGGGTAATCCAAATAATAATTACATGTGAGATGGGTAGTCCACATAAATATAAGACCGGTAGTCATTTGAAATAAAGATAGATAGTCAAATGAAGTATAAGATGGATAGTCAAATAAATTAGGATGGGTAATCCAATGCATATTGTATGATTGCAAATGTTTATTTATTATATTTTAACCATTGTAGATGCAGGAGCACAATATATGGTTGATATATTTTGCTTAAGATATAAGTGTGGGGAAAACCTATTCCGCTCAGGGGCATGGTCTCACTAGATATCTATTTGGTTCGAGATGGTATTTATTATTCACACCGGATTGTTGTCTGATCCGAAAAAAAAATTTCTCCTTAAACTCTTAGGTACTCATTTGAGTATGTCGGAAGTAAGGGATTTCAAGTTCCAATTACGCGAATAAGCTTCCGCAGACGTGCAGAAGGCAATCTTGCTATTTAGGATTTCTTATCTAATCCGCTGTGTTGTTTTGGAAGTAATGACAAAGTTGTATAATTGCCAAGTATTAGACACTGATCGCTCAAAGGGGCTTCTTCATACGTCGCTCTTAGAGTATGTTGTAATAATTATATTTTCACTGAACGTAGGATAGCAAGTGAGATTATGTGATAAATATGGAATATCATTTGTGAAATGAAATGTGAAAGTTTGTCATTCAATTGTATTTAAAAATTTCATATTCATGTGCTTTTGATGTTATTTATATGATTAATATAGCCGTTTTTTATCACCAGAAATTAATACTATAGATAACTGTATCATATGTAGAACTTAGTTTCGATCCTCAAAATGGGGGGATGTTACAAATTGATATCAGAACATAGGTTTATGTAAAAATTAAAAGATTAAAAGATTTTTGAAAACATAATCCTAATAAATCAAAGAATAAGATTGGGGTATAGGATAACGCTATAGTAACATACTTGTATTTGTTATATATAAGTATGTATTCTCTCCTCTCTCTTAGACAGTTCTTTTGTATCTTATTAAAGCTCGTATACAGATTATGAGAAAACAAGATATGGAAGCAGAAGAGTGAATCTAGGTGGTAGGAAGCACTACAATCAATGGAAATGCTCCGCCCAATACCAGAAGGAACAAGGGTTGACATGCAAATGCTAATCAAAATGCAAATACCAATGTAGGTGCTGGAACCCCACCAGTAGATATAGGGACTATATATCAGTTCTTCATCAACCTGATGCAAGTTGGAGCAGCTGCAGTGGTAGTTGGAGGGAATGTTGCAAATGCGGGAGTAGTTAATCCCATGATGCTGGTTAGTAATAACTATGCTAAGCTGAATCAAGATTATACTAGTCTTGGTGGGAATCCTTTTTTGGAACTATTAATGCTATTCAAGTGAAGAATTAGCTATTGCATTGTGAAATAATCTTTGCTGATTTATAGTTGAATGATGATCAAAAGAGGAGGTTGGCATCGAGGCAGTTGCAAGGAGCTGCTTTATATTGGTGGAACGGAGTGACCGTTGGAATGCCAAAGGAGGAACTGACTTGGGTTGAATTTTGAAGGAGATTCGAGGAGAGGTTTTTGTCTGAAGTAGCCAAGTCACCCTACTGAGAAAGTTTACGGAAGTGGAATAAAGGGAAATATCTGTATTGGAGTATGCTACCAAATTTGATGAGCTGTCAAGGTATGAATATGCCACTATAGATATTATGATTAAGAGGAATGAGAAGTTTATCCAGGGGTATAAGCCAGATATTGCTAAAGCAACCATGCCATATCCCCAAGATCCGAGTAATGTAGTGATGGAGATGGCTATAAGGTACGAAGAGATGCTTGCGACTTTGGGAAAGAAAAGTCGGTGGAAACCCAGAGTTCTCAGAATAAGAAGAGGAAGTTCTTCAAGAAGAATGGAGCTCAAAAGGTTGGAGCTGCCAAGAAAGGGAAACCAGATATTTCTTTGTTATAAGTGTGACAAGAAGGGGCACTATGTTAATGAGTGTCAATCTGGTGATGGAAAGACAGTTGTGGGAAGGTAGTATATGAAGTACTTTAACTACGAACAAGTGGGGTGTTACAATAATAAATGTCCAAAAGCGGCCAAGGCTAATAAAGAAAAGGTGTTTACTTTGGAGCCGTCTACGTCAAGATCGATTGTTGTTGAGAAAGGAAAGTCTATGATGAAAGGTATGCTTTTGATTCATAGCATACCAGTTAGAGAGTATTGTTTGATACTGGAGCATCACATTCATTTATCTCTTAGTGTTTAGTAATTAGTATATAAGTTAAATTTAGAATCATCATACATTATTACTCCCTTAATGGCAGCGAATCCAATAGGAGGGTATGCAACTTTGGGGATGAGATGTGACTATCTAAAATTTGAGTTGCTAGGTTATACTTTTACCTGTAGTTTGTTTGTGTTTGATTTTGCGAGTTTTGGGATTATTTTTGGTATGGATTGGTTGAGCGGACATGATGCCAGGATATTTTTCCAAGACGGGAAAATACCATTGAGACACCCTATTAGTAGTGTTTGAATCATAAACTCAGTTGAGAATTCGAGTCCAGAATTTTGTGCTTTACCGGGTGCCCCAAAAATGGAAGATGAGTTAAATCGAGTTTATGTTGTAAAAGAATTTGTAGGTGTTTTTGAGCCAGTGACAGGACTACCATCGAAACGAGCAATTGAGTTTCGAATAGATCTTGTGCCTGGAGCTAAACCCATGGGTGGACCACCTAACAGAATGACACCTACCAAGATGAAGGAGTTAAATGTGCAGCTAGTGGACTTAGAAGGAAAGAATTTTATTAGACCAAGCAGTTCTCCTTTGGGAGCGACCGTGGTGTTCATGAAGAAACCAGATGGGTTATTAATATTGTCTATTGATCGTATGCTAAATGTGAAGACGATAAAAATAGATATCCTTCGCTGAGGATCGATGATTTATTTGATCAGTTGAGTAGAGCCAAAGTATTTTCCTACTTGGATTTGGCGACAGGGTTCCATCAATTGAGGGTGGTATAGGATAGTATTCCTTTGACGGTGTTTCAAACAAGATATGGTTCTTACAAGTGGTTATTAATATCATTCGGGTTAACTAATGCACTTGCTTTCTTTGTGGACTTGATGAATCGAATTTTCTAAGAGCACTTGGATATGTTTGTACTGATGCCCATTGATGACAGTTTGATATTTTTTAAAGATGAAAGAGATCATAGATTCATTTTAAAATAGTGCTTTAGACATTGAGGCAGCATCAACTAAAGGCAAAGTTTTCGAAGTGTCATTTTTATAAAAGAAGAGTGAAGTTTCTTAGTCATGTAGTTTCAGAAAAAGGGTTGTCTGTGTATCCAGCTAAGATTGAAGCTATAAACAATTGGAAGAGACCGAGACAGTGACCGATATAAGGAGTTTTCTTGGATTAGTTGGCTACTACCAAAGATTTATTAAGGATTTCTCTCGGATAGCAGCATCCCTGAATAAACTAACCAGAAAGGAGGTAAAGTTTGTTTGGTCTGATAAATGTGAGGAAGCATTCCTTAGTTAAAGCATTTTTCGACCAATATGCCCGTGTTAGTTGTTTCGGATGAGAATCAAAATTTAGTGGTGTATACAGATGCATGTGAAATAGGGTTAGGAGTTGTGCTGATGAAAAGGTGTAAAATAATTGCCTACGCTTCTCGACAGCTCAGACCATATGAAGTTAGATATCCGACACATGATTTGGAGTTGGCAGTAGTGATTTTCTCTTTAAAAGTGTAGATACACTACCACTTAGGAGAAAGGTTCGAGTTGTACTCGGATTATAAGTCTTTGACGTACTTATTCTCTCAGAATGAGTTAAATATGAGATAGTAGAGGTGGCTGGAGTTTTATGATTCTGGTATTGAGTATATGCCAGGGAATGGAAACAAAGTAGTGGATGCACTTAGCAGAAAACATTAAAATGTGACGTTAGCTATGTTGCCAGAATGGAAGGATTTAGAGGCGTTAACTACTTGTAGTGTGCACTTAAGATCAACTGCTAGTTCTATTCAAATACTTCCATGTTATCTTGCTTGGAAGTTCAACCAGTATTGATTAAATGGGTTGCTTCTAAGCAAAGAGATGATTCGTGGTTAGTTGAACGGACTAGAAGGTGGAAATGAGATTGATGATTTGAAGGATTTTAGCCTTGACCAGAAGGGATGGTTAATGAAGAAGGAACGACCATGTGTTCCAGATGTTGGTGACCTAAGGAATGAAGTCCTTAGGGAGTGTCACTGATCGAGGTTTACTATACATTCTAAAGGAACTAAGATGTGTCGGGATATGAAGAGAATTTTCTTCTAAGAAGTAATGAAATGGGATGTAGGCCTATGGGTAAATCAATGTGTGAATTGCTAACAATTAAAAGCCAAGCATCAGAAGGCAAGTGGTTTGCTTCAACCTTTAGATATACCAATTTGGAAGTGGGATTTGATATCCATGGATTTTATTGACGGGTTACCAAGAACGAATAAGGAAATAAAGTATTTGGGTCATGGTGGATAGACTAACCAAGAGTTCACATTTAATTCCCATTAAGTCAACTACGAAAACACCTATATTAGCTAAGTTGTTTATGAAGAATATTATTAGATTGCATGAGATTCCTTATAGTATAGTCAACGACAGAGATATTTTGTTCACTAGTGAATTCTGGAAGAGTCTATAGGAAGTGTTAGGTACCAAGCTTAAGATGAGTACCGCTTATCACCGACAAACGGATGGGCAGACATATAGAGTCAATAAGGTACTTTAAGACTTGTTGAGAGCTTGTGTACTAGATTTTGGTGGGTTATGAGAAGATCATTTGCACTTAGTTGAGTTTTCCTATCATAATAGTTATCAGACTAGTATAGGAATGGTGTCTTTCGAAGCTTTGTGTGAACGGCCGTGCAAATCACCAGCATGTTGTTTGGAGATCGAAGACAGATTGGTCCTTGGTCCGGATATGGTAATAGAAGCCACAAAGAAGATTGAGTTAATTCGAGTTAGGATGAGGGAAACTCGGTTTAGGCAGAAGAGTTATGCAAATAAGAGGCATAAAGATTTAGAGTTCTCAGTTGGAGATTATGTTTTCATTGTACTATCACCGATGAAGGGTGTGGTACAATTTGGAAAGTCAGGGAAACTGGAACCAAGATATGTTATACCGTTCTCTATTATAGAGAGGATCGGGAAACTTTCATACCGGGTAGAGTTATCGAGTAGTTTGGCAAGAGTCCATAATATTTTTCATGTTTCTCATCTTAGAAAGTATGTACATGATCAGAAGGCTATTGTTGTTCTGACTGCATTGGATGATTTAGTAGTAGAACCGGATCTGACTTTTGTTAGGCAACCAGTTCGTGTTGTAGCAAAAGATGAGAAGAAGTTAAGGAACAAGACAGTCATATTGGTGAAAGTCCAGTGGAGTAACAACGAGAAAGACTGTACTTAGGAGACAAAGGACATGATTAGAGATACTTATCCTGAGCTGTTATGATAGTACGTTCTATATTTCTTTTATATAGACTATTTAGCTGGTTGGATATACTAACCTTGTTGGCATGTTTGATAAGCTTGTTATGTAGTCCTTACTGAATTTTGAGGATGAAATTCTTTAAGGAGGGGAGCCTATAACACTCATAATTTTAGTTTAACATTATTCAGGAAATTTAATAGGATGGATTAAATAGAATATTGTAGTGGGACATGGGGATGAGATTTGATAATTAATTAGGTTAGGCCTTAAATAATTAATAAGAATGATTGTTTTAAACTTAATAAAAGAAAGAATATATGAGGAAGGCAACATAGGAATAGATCCATCTTTTATCTCTTAAGCCCTTACCCTCTCATACATTCTCACTTACATTCATAAATAATCAGAAGTAATACCTAGAGACCAGCCATTTCTAAAGGGAGAAGAAGGAAACGAAATCAAAAGGGATTTGGAAGATAAAGGTTAGGGGAACTAAACACCATTAAATCTCAACTCCAACATCTAAATTAAGGTGAATAATAAGTTAACTATCTCTATTTCTTATTTTTGAATTTGACTATGGATAGTATCCAAATTATTTTGACATTTTTTGCCTAGTTATGGATGTATAATCACTGTTTGGATAGAAAAATAATTTATGGAATTTTTATGAAGTTATTTGGATCGATATTATGGGAAAAACCTAAGTTTTTAATCTCCAAATGCTTTGATTTTTGGGTATGTTGTGTAAAACATTAATTTGGAGATGAGTTTTTAATTTCACAATTTTCCTATTTAAATTAAATATTTTACGAATTTCATAAGGAGGAAATAACATTTGTTTGGGTTTCAATTATTAAAAATGATTATATAATTATTTTAGCCCCAAAATATGCATATGGAAAAGAAAATGTTAATTCTAATTTTTAGAGATTTTTGGGGATTTTTCCCAAGTAACTATGAATTACTATGAATTTAATATATTTGATAAGCATTTAAATTAATAATTAATTAAGTATATAAATAATTAAGTTGGCATATGTTTTGGGAAAGGAAAATTAGCTATAACAGGTTTTCTGAAAAAATTGGGTAAAGTATAGTATTATCCAATAGAAATTTGACAAGGGTTAAAATTTGGTGAAAAGTAATTGCTTTTAGCAGAAATAAATCAGTTTTTATGATAATTACGATATTGCCATGTGCCCATATAAATGCTGAACCCCAACGACATCGATTTGAATGGATACGTATGATATCAAATATATTGGTATGGAATGGATTTTTTCTAGTTGGAGTCGTAGTATAGAACAACCGGCATAGGATTCATGCCGATATGTGGCATAGAATTAATGCCAATATGGCAATCTTGAATGAACCAGGGCTATGCCGCCCGCCTTTATTTCTTTATTTTAAAATCTATATCAAATGGCATTGATACCGCTAGTTTTCACCATAGTTTTAAATGACGCTGCATACCACTATTTTGACACCAACTATATTAAGGCTGCGATGTCGCATGTTTTCTATATCAACATCATAACTTGTGGCAGTGATGCCGCAAATAATACTTTCGATATTAATTGTTTTACGGTGATGATGCCGCTATTACTTGGTTTTGGTATAAAGGAAATTTATATTGTATGTTGTCAATGTCGACGCCCTATGTTTTATGGCATAGAGCCTAAGCACTATGTTTTACAGCATAGAGCCGAAGTACTACATTTTATGGCATTATGGTATTAATGTCGCAAGTGACTGATTATCGGTGATATTTCCAAGCGGCATTGATGCCGATACTTTTTATTTTCAATGTCGGCGAGTCTTTGTTTATGCTAACTAAAACTATGTTTTAAAGAGGTAAGATAACCTATGTTTAAGAAGATTGATTAGCTTATGATTCCGGCAGTTAGCCACGTGATTTATAAAATCAAGTTTTTGTTTTCAAACCTTGGATAGAGGTTCGACGTTGTATAGTATGGCATGAATGCCGCATATTTTCTTTATCAACGTCGGTGGGCCATAAGTTTTATTTGACATTGCTTATTAAGGATACCAATGTAAATTAACTTTGATATGTTATATGCTTTAGAAATTTAACGTTGTTCATTGGGGATACCAATATATATCATATTGACACCATTGTTTTATGAATCGACTTAATCATTGGGGATATCAATGTATTTCATTTTAAAATTTCGTCATAGATCATCGGGGATACCAATGCATATCATTTTCAGATATTGTAAGTGTAAGGGATATACAATCTAATTGGGGACACCAATAGACATAGGTTAAAGATTTGGTTAAACATGAATTAAAATGGGTAAGTGATGGTTTCACAGTTATCCTAGGAAAACTATGGGATATGTGATGGATAGTCCACATCATACTGAAGGTGGATAGTCTATATATGGTTGATGAAGGGTTCATAGTCATTCTAGAAAAACTATGGGATGTGAGATGAATAGTCCACATCATTTTAATTAAATGAAATATGTGAGTTGGATAGTCCACATAACTTTGATATTGAAACATGTGTGATGGGTAGTCCACATGATAGGGGATGGGTAATCCAAATCATAATTACATATGAGATGGGTAGTCCACATAAATATAAGACAGATAGTCATTTGAAATTAAGGCAGATAGTCAGATGAAATATAAGACAGATAGTTAAATAAATTGGGATAGGTAATCTAGTGCATATTGTATGATTGAAAATGTGTTTTAACCATTGTGGGATCATGAGCACAGTATATGTTTGATATGTTTTGGTTAAGATACTAGTAAGGGGTAAGCCCGATCCGCTCAGCGGTGTGGTCTCACTATATATCTATTTGGTTCGGGATGGTAGGTTATTATTCACATCAAACTGTTGTCTAACCCAAAGTTTTTGTTTTCCCCTTAAACTCTTAGGTACTCATTTGAGTAGGTCGGGAGTAAGGGATTTCAGGTTCCAGTTAGACGAATAAGCTTCCGGAGACATGTAGGAGGCAATCTAGCTATTTAGAAGTTCTTATCTAATCTGCTATGTTGTTTTGGAAGTAATGGTAAATTTGTATAATTACCAAATATCAAACTCTGATCAGCCAAGGGAGCATCTTCATATGTCTCTCTTGGAGTATGTTGTAATAATTATATTTTCTATGAATGCGGGATTGTGAATGGGATTATGTAATGAATATGGAATATTATTTGTGAAATGAAATGTGAAAGTTTGCCATTAAATCATGTTTAAAAAGTTTCATATTTATGTGCTTATGATGTTACTAATATGATTAACATAGCCGCATTTTATCACTAAAAATTGATACTACGGATGACTGCAGCATTCGTAGTGCTTAGTTTTGGGCCTCAAAATGAGGGAAGGGATGTTACCACTATAGAGTTGCTACTGGTACATGGAACAAACTATGCAACTTCAAGAGCGAATGGTTCTATATCCGCCGTCCACCTGGATTTGTAAGAAGATAGCTATCTGGATGTAAGTTATACTTCATGTATTTGTTATGAACCCACCTTGTGACTTTGCGAGCTTAACCCATAATATTTTTGTTATTCAGATGTTTCAACGAGACCCAACGGTGCAGCACTTGCACATGCCATCAGAGTTCTTATGGCACTTCCAAAAGAGGATTGAGATATGGAGTTCTTCTTTCCGATGAGAAGCTCTTGGCCCATAATTTGTTGGAAGCGGGTCGTAGCACTGGTCAAGTCCAAGTGGTCACCGCCGGCGACGACAACGATAACGATAACGATAACTCGCCTAGAGGTGGTGATGTGAACCATGAGGTTCCCCTATTCCTAGTTCAAGAGTTGAAACAGGAACAGAACAAGAGCACGCCGAAGAAGGCAAAATTGTGGGGAAAGGTGGCGACACTGGCCACGATGATGCTGATGTGGGCCATGAGCCTTTGGTTGAACAGTCCAGAAATAACTAATAGTTTGTTTTGAAAAAGTAGTTCATTGTGAAACTTCCTAAAGGACAATCTTCTACACACCCCTCGTCAGTGACAACTATGAATTAAACTCGTTCACTCCCTTCTGAAGATACATACGTTGGTTTAGGGCCGATTCCTACCAAGTTCAGCTCTTTTGGCATTGGTAATATGAGCCTTGAGGGTCTCGGCTCTCCTCTCCGCTATGATGATGAAATCACTCCTACCAGTGTAGGAGAAATTACTCCTACTGGCAAAGCTCTAGCACACGGTCCGTCAAAGGGAATACTAGGACACTCACATACACATGCACTACACTACATTGCACCAGACTCGTGTCGTTACTTATTGGAGCTAACTCATCCATATTTCATTTGCAGGATCCATAGAAAGGAAAAAGTATATCTTTCAGTCTTTAAAGGAAAATGTGTCTTGACAGAGGCGTTACTCAGACACATATCATCATGGTGTTGGCTAAGACTCGGAGTCCAGCCATCAGTCCAGCTATGACAAAGGCAGCCATGACAGAGACTATCTATCTCATGAATCTGCTTTCAGTTACCGTTCTAGGTCCAGGTCACCTCCACCAAAAGGTTCGGACAATCATTTTGATCATCGTGATGACTTTCAACTGGGAGATGCTTCTCGTGCACCACCTCTGGCTTCCATTCCCATTCAAACTCGACATCAACTCACATCAGTCGATCTTCTGACCGTAAGCACCATATGGGTAGTTTGAAGGCCTCTCATCACAAGGCTAGCAAGAAGTCGATTGAAGCTCCAGTCTTCACTACGGAGCAAAAACTTGTCGTTGATGCCCGAATGGTTGAACTGAAGGAACAGTTTCTGAATGTATGCTTTGATGGACTCATGTTTGTGCCCAATCTAAAGAACATTCCACCCAAGGTCAAAGAAATGGCCATTGCTTACGTAGCTTATTCGTACGATCAATATAACAAATGAAGGCGGATAGCCGAGAAGATCTCCAACGTTTCGAAGGAAAGGAAGTTCGAGATCGATAATCTAAAACTTAGAAGACACAAGATAAAAGAATAATTGCTCTTCTCGATGTCGAGATCACTGACCTAAAACCATCACAAGTTGAGACCGAGAAAAGGGCCGAGGATGCTATTAAGGCACTCGAGAGTGAAAGGACCAAACATCGTGATGAGGTAGTGACTACGCACCATTGAAACCGTGACTTAGTGCTAGAAAGAAATGCTTTGACCACAAAGGTGAATGAGCTGTCAGCCAAACTCGAGAGCGAGACAAAAACGAAGGATGAAGCCCTCTAAGAAGCTCAAGGGTACTATGAAGAGCTACTTACCACTCGTCAGGAAAGAGACGAGGCCGTTGCACGTGCTCAAGATGTGGACGCTCTTATTAAAAAGGTAGTTGAGGACACCGAGTGGGGGATAATGGAGATATTCAAGTCTCTTATTATTAAGTACAATGCTAATGTGCTTAAGTTCTGCAACTTAGAGTGGCTCGGTGATGATTATAGCAGGGCTCTGGCTCTGGCATGGGAACAAGTTGTTACAAAAGTGAAAGGTTCTAAAAGGTAGTGAGGTAGACCTAGCTCAGTTGGAAAAGGAGGCCTTGATAGGAGATGAGACCAAGGTGACGAGCTTATTCTCCATTCGGAGCTAGCCCCTACAGTGCAAAAAGACATAGGGGAAGGCTCTAGATCATCACCTCAAGGTGTCACCATCGACCGCACACCTGGACCCAAAGCTACTCATGATCCATTCCGTCCCAAAATACGATCCAGAGTAACCTCAAATGCACAAGTCTACCATCCTTTCTCCCATCTTGAAAGGGAATTCCAGTGGCACTCCGACCCATACAAAACCTCAGACTTAAGGAGGCATCTCGTTGACTTCGCCTGTATTTCATAGAGTCTACATGTCTTCGGTTGACATAGCTAACCTCTCTTTTATGTCTCTCAAGTTTCAGGTCGGCCAATGGTCATCCCTTTTCCTGTCAAGGGTCTTCGGTTGGGACAACAAGCATCTACATCAGAATTGGTGATCGTGACTACTTCAATGATGGTCTTGAGTATTCCAACTGGCGAGAGTCTTGGACTTGGCGAGCGGATGATGGATGCTTTACCGGATGAAGTGATTGGTGAGCTTCGGGGAGCTCAGGCCAAAGACAATGTTGTTATCACTAAGTTCTCTAAGCCTCTGTCGGGTCCTACCATGAGTAAGCTTGAGCAACAACTTCTACTAGATAAAGAGGTTAAGCTAGAGAAGATATATTTCGTCCTTCCTCCTTTGTCCATAGCTTTACCTAGTCTGACTTTCTACACTCTGGTCACTCTTCCTCCACCTGGAAGCAACCAGGGCGTGCTTGCTAGATCATCGCAAAGCACTCCACCTGAGGATCAAGGAAGAAGCAGGAAGAAACCTGATCAAGTTACACCTCCCTTCAGAGAAGAGAAGAAGAAGTCCAAGCGGAATAATCATAAGAAGTGATCGTTGGATTGTTTTATGTAGATAGACTCACTTTTGGTTTAGGCCGGCGTTGTGCGGGTTCGACCCTTGCATTTGTTTTCATCCTATGTGTAAATAAAACTTGTACTTTTCTTTCTAAGTTCTATCTTGAATGTGAATAACAAAGACTTTTGTTTTGTTTAATTTTCATTTGAATTTATCTAAGTATTCAAGAAATATGTTTTCCATTTGATGTACTCGCGATCCATTTCCTTCCATGATTATTGTTGGACTAAGTCATTAGCTCATTCCGTGATTTGTCAGCCTTTCGTTGTTCTTGTGAACATAAAGCAATCGTTGAAGTACCAATCCCTGGGCATTTATACATAAGCATATCAGATTCTGGAATCCAGTCAAATTTTGGTCACCTAAAAAGGTGATTTAACAATTCCTTTCGAAGGAACTTAAAGTGCGAGCATGCCTGTCTTCAAGCGTCGATCGAGGTTCAAGAGATCTCGCCTAACTCCAAGCAATGATCTCTGGCCTTGCCATCCTTTGGGAAAGACATTGGCGCTTTGCCAAAATCTGAGCAAAAGCTAATGAATGGATGGTCAAGTCACGTCCATTTTGGATTTATACTCCTGCCCCCACCTAAAGGACGAGATTTAGTAGATGGACGATCAAATCATGTCCATTTTAGGTTTATACTCCTACCCCACATCAAGGACAAGAGTTAGCAGATGGACGGTTAGGTCACGTCCATTTTGGTTTATACTTCTACCCTACATCAAAGACAAGAGTTAGCTAGAATCTATCTCTGGATTCCAAGAGTGGTTGAACTCCAAGGGTTTAATCATGGACCGTAAAAGTTTGGCTAGCACCTAACTCCAGGTACCTGCATCCTGCATTATACACATACAGATTTATTCAAGTCGGTCATATATCATAACTCTTAGGCTATGCAAAGACAAAGTCACGGATTCTGAAAGCCATTTCACTTTATAAAGATGGGAAATGACAGGTTCTATCTTATTACATGGTTTTAATTATGTACAAAATTATTTCTAAGTGAATTGGTGTTGTAAGTGTTCGTTATTCCATGTCCTCGGGAGTGAGATCCCCTTCACCATTGCTAGCTTGAAAGTGCCATCTCCAAGCTTTTGTTCAATCACGTTCACGTACGGACCTTCCCAACTCGGGCCCAATTTCCAAGGGCCTGGGAAGATTCATTTGAGAATCAGGTCACCAATTTCAAAGGTCTGATTCCTAACTATGGCGTTGTAATATCGGACGACTCGGCTTCGGTGTGCAGCTGCTCTCAAGTCAACTTGATCGCGCTTCTCATCAAGCATATCAAGAGACTCCAGCAGGAGTTGCTCATTCATCCGAGGATTATAGTGAGTCACTCGATGAAAGGGTACTTCCAGTTCAACTAGAATCATAGCTTCTGATCCATAGGCTAAGGCGAATAGAGAATGGCCAATCACTGACTTGTGGGACATTTGATAAACGCAAAGTGCTAATGGTAGTTCATCGATGTAATGCCCCTGAATTTTAATTAACATTATTCGGGATATTTAATTGGATAAATTAAATAGAATAGTGTGAATAATTAGGGAGATGAGATTAATAAATCCAATGGTCGTATCTTAAGGAATGAACTAAAATAAGACTTAACAAAATTTAGAAGGAGGAATTTTCATAAGGGGTAAACTTGAAAATGGGGCTACATTTCTTAGTATATATCTCTTCCTCCACCTTAATAAACATTTACTTTCTCATTCATAACTCCTCACCAACTTTCCATCGGACATTAAAAGCTCCATGAAGAATATAAATTGAAGATAAAAGATAAGGAATTAAAGCTAGGAAATTATCTCATTCTCCAATCAACTAATCAAGGTGAATAATCATGTTTATCATCTCATTTTTCTCTGTTTGGATTGACAATGGGTTATACCCGATTCATGTTTCTGTTTTGGTCAGGATAAAACCATTTAAAACCTTTGTTTGGATAATACATAGGTGCTTTAAACGTTAATGGGCTAATTAACATATTTTATTCAGTTTTGGTTAAATTTCAAATTGTTTTGATCTTCATATATTGATTTTCTGGAATTTTTCTAGAATTTTTCATGATGTTTTAATAGTTATATAAAATTGTTTAAGGAATGGGACTTAAATATTTTGTATAATTATAAAGGAGAAAGGGGCTTTTCAAATTTATTCAAATTTCCAAATAAGGAAAGTCGGCAGCAATTTTTGAATATAAAATTCTGGCAACCAATCAGATTTAGACAAACAAGGCAGGTGGCATACAAAAGAACTGTTTAAAGTACAATTTTCACTATTTCAACTCTTTCGGCAAGAGCTTCCGCCTTCATTCGAAACCTTCCAACAAGGTCAAAAGGTATCAAACCTTTCGACTAGGTCAAAAATCAATGCACATGGTATCAGGCGACTGGTATGTAGTGAATTGAAAGGGGTCGAAAGGTTTAAGGATGAAAGGTTAGAGCTTTCGAAGGAGATGAAACTTTGTTTTGGTTTTAAAGAAAATACACCTGCTAGCTTTCGCCAAAGAGCTTTCGATGTTGTCAAATGGTTTAAAAGAAAAAGCTTTTGATTGGTTTGCTTTCTTGTTTTAAATGAAACCTTTCGACAAAGGCGAAAGGTTAGCTTTCAACAGGGTCGGAAGCATAGTTACCACTTCCAAACCTTTCGACATAGATGGAGTCAAGGGTTATTTTTGTTTTCTAAAACTTGCCGCCACTCTCCATTGTTTTCGAAGAGTTGTTTCAAACACTAACACTTCATTGTTTTTGAATGGCTTTGAAAGGTTTTAATTTCGAAAGGTTTTAGGTTTTGAAGGGGTTACCTTCAATGATTTTGAAAGTTTTTGGTTTCGAAAGTTTTTGTTTTCGAAAGTTTTCATTGCTTTCAAAAGGTTTATAAATGATTTTATAAAGGGGGGATACCCCAGGCTTTTGACAAAGTCGAAAGGTGAAGCCTTTCGACTAGGTCGAAAAGAAACCTTCCTACAAAGTCGGAAGGTAGGACCTTTCGACAAGGTCGAAAGGAATGGTTTTCTATGCCTTCCAAAGGCTAATTTTATTTGCTTTCGAATGGGGCTTCATTCGAAGAGGTTTAAAGGGTTGTTTTTAGCCATTTTTCTTAAGTAAAGTTTTACTAATTCAAAGGGGTTACCTCAAAATGTTATAGCATAAAACACATACCTTTGTTTGAATATGTAAGGGGGATCCTTATATAAATTGAATGTTATTAACCTTGGGGACATCAGGGTGGGTTCAATATTTTCAATACGTAGTTTTGGGTTACAAACAGAAATATGCTTTTGAAAATATACATTGGGGCTATCAATGTGTTTTTAGTTAATTTAACCTAATTGGGGTTACCAATGGGAATAGGTTAAACAGGTGGTATACTTGGGGAAAATAAACAATCATGGAGATCATGAATTTTAATAAATAATCATGGGGATCATGATATTTTAATTGGTCGAGTGTTGGGTTCTTGGTTAACCTAGAAAAACCATGGAATGTGCGGTGGATAGTCCACACCAAATTTCTAAAATAAAGAATGTTTTGCCAAAGGTGGTTAGCCACGGGATTTGGCACCCAAGGGTTCATAGTCATCCTAGGAAAACTATGGAGTGTGCGGTGGATAGCCCACACCAACTTTTATAAAAAAATGTACGATGGATAATCCGTATTTATTTTTATGAATTTGGGATGGATAGTTATTTTAAAGATTTTAGAGGGGAACTCTAATAAATGGATTTAGATGGGAAATCTAATAAATTGCTTTTAGATGGTTTATCTAATGAATGGGTGGATGGGATATCCAATATATATATATATATATGATTTATGGCTTTATTTCATATTATGTTAAGACTAATCATTTTGGGTGCAGGAGCATAGTAAATGATTTGCATGTTTTGTTTTGGATACTAGTGAGGGGAAAACCCGTTCCACTAAGCGGCGTGGTCTCACTAGGTATCTATTTATGATAAGAGATGATAGAGGATTATTCATACTAGACTTAATGTCTGACTCGAAGTTTGTATTTCTCCACAAACTCTCGGGTACTCAAAATTAATTTGAGTAGTCTGAGAGTGGGAGACTTTTAGGTTTTTGGATGAATAAGCTTCCGAAGATGTACAAGAGGCTGTGTTAGCTATATAGGGGCTATTTTGTGCTTTCCGTTGTGATGTACTAAGAACTGTAAAGTTCATATTTATTATTCCTCTGATCATCATAGGGGGACATCTTCATATGTCGCTCTTATCGTATTTTGTACATGTATATGTAACCTGAACGTGGTTAACGTCTGGATTATGTAATTAAATCTTAAATTGAAATTCATAAGAATTGAGAAATTCCGTTTTGTTGAAGTTTAAAATTTATCATATTCTTGTGTTTCTGTGTTGCCAATAGTTTCAAGATTCCAATTTTTGGTCACTTAGAAATAACAACTGTAGATGACTGCAGCATCCCTAGCAGTTAGTTTTGAGCCTTCGGAAGTGGGATGTTAAAAGTTGATATCAAAGCATGGTTTATGTACTTAAAAGGAATTTAAACCTTAAAAGATTTTTAAAGCATAACCTAATGAATCTAAAATATAGTTGGGCTTGGGTAAGCGTTATAGTAACGTATGTGTACTTTGCTGTAAATACCTATGTATGTATTCCCCGCTCTCTTAGACCGTTCTTCTATATCTTACAAAGATTGAATTTCAGGTAGTAGGGAAGTAAGATATGGAGGAAGGAAATGGAAGAGTTAACCAAGGTGGAAGATGCACCACAACAAGTGGAAATGTTCGACCCAATACTAGGAGCAACCAGGGTCGACATGCAAATGCAAACCCAGATGCAAATGCTAATGTTGGTGTTGAGATTTTGCCGGTTGATATGGGGATAATGTATCAGTTCTTCGTGAATATGAAGCAAGCTGGAGCAGCTGCGGGAGTGGCTGTGGGGAATGTTGGAGGAGCTAATCCGGTGGCCCCAGTTGGCAATAATTATGCCAAGCTGAGCAGGGATTATGCTATTCTTTGTGGGAAGCCATTTTGGGAACCGAGGATGCTGTAGAAGTGGAGAACTAGCTATTGCATTGTGAAAGGATATTTCCAGATCTCGGCTTGATGGATATGCAAGAGAGAAGACTTAATTCAAGGCAATTGTTGGGAGCAGCATTGTTTTGGTGGAATGGAGTTACCGTAGGAGATCCAGAGGAAGACCTGACTTGGGCTGAATTTCGAAGGAGGTTCGAAGAAAGATTTCTATTAGAGGTTTCCAAGTCAGCATTGCTTTGGAAATTTGCAAATTTAGTCTAGGGGATAGAGCGGTGATTGAGTATGCTACGGAGTTTGATGAGCTGTCCCTTTATGGGTATGCTACTGTGGATACAGTCATTCGGAGGAATGATAAGTTTATAAGGGGGTTGAATCCTGAGATCGCCAGAGCAACCATGCCAAACCTCTGGGATCCGTGTTATATTGTTGTTGAGATGGCTATTCGGAATGAAGAGATGCTTTCTACTTTTGGAAAAGGGAAACCAGCTGAGGTTCAGAATTTTCAAGGTAAGAAGCGGAAGTTCTTCAAGAAGAAAGGAACCCAGTCGGAGGCAGCGGCCAAGAACAGCAAGGCTGATATTGTTTGTTACAAGTATGACAAGAAGAGGCACTATGCTAATGAGTGTCGCTCGGGTGATGGAAGAGCACTTGTAGTGAGGTCGAATGTGAAGTGCTACAACTGTGGCCAAATGGGGCACTACAAGGACAAGTGTACCGAGGCTGCTAAGGCTGGAAAGGGAAAGGTCTTTACGTTGGAACCATCATCCTCTAGACCAACGACTGCTGAGAAAGGAAAAGTTGTGATGGAAGGTATGCTTATGATTCATAGCACACCAGTTAGGATACTATTTGATACCGGTGCATCGCACTCATTTATATCTTAGTATTTGGTAGATTGCTTATGTTTGGAACCTTTATACCTTATTACTCCTTTAAGGGTTGCGAATCCTATAGAAGGGTATGCAACTCTGGGAATGAGATATGACCTGTTAGAACTTGATTTGTTAGGTCATATGTTTGCATGCAGTTTATATGTTTTTGATTTCGTGGGTTTCGGGATCATATTGGGTATGGATTGGTTAGATAGGTATGATGCTAGGATATTTTTCCAGGAGGGGGAAATATCATTGAAGCACCCTAATAGCCGTAACAGAGTTATTTACTCAGTAAGGAGTTCGGACGGAAATGCTTATGCGTTATTGGGTGCCATGGGAACGGAAGTAGAGTTGAAGCAGGTTTATGTTGCAAGAGAGTTTGCAGATGTGTTTGAACCAGTTTCAGGCTTGCTGCCGAAAAGAGCAATCAAGTTTTGGATAGATCTTGTGCCGAGAGCTGAACCCGTAAGTAGACCACCTAGCAGGATGTCACCAACCGAGATGAAGGAATTGAAGATGCAACTGGTGGAATTGAAAGGAAAGAATTTCATCTAGCCAAGCAGTTCGCCTTGGGGAATGGCCGCGGTATTCATAAAGAAGCCAGATGGGTCGTTAAGGATGTGTATCGGCTATCGTATGATGAACGAGAGGACGATCAAGAATGGTTATCCTTTGCCGAGAATCATCGACTTATTCGATCAATTGAGTGGATCCAGAGTGTTTTTCCAACTGGATTTGGCGATAGGTTTCCATCAGCTAAGAGTGGTAGAGGACATTATTCCTTTGACAGCATTTAGGACCAGATATGGGTCTTATGAATGGTTGGTTATGCCATTCGGGCTTACTAATGTGCCAGCTTTCTTTGTGGATTTGATGAATCGGGTTTACCGAGAGCACTTGGATAGGTTCGTGTTGGTTTTTATTGATGACATTTTGGTGTATTCTAAGAATGAGAAGGACCATACAGATCATCTTAGAATAGTGTTGGAGATGCTAGGGCAACGTCAGCTGAAAGCGAAGTTCTCCAAATGTCATTTCTGGAAGAAGGAAGTAAAGTTCCTTGGTCATGTAGTTTCCGAGGAGGGTTTAGTAGTTTATTCAGATAAGATCGAAGCTGTTAACAATTGGAAGAGACCAGAGACGGAAAATGAGATTAGAAGTTTTCTTGAACTTGCAGGATACTACCGAAGTTTCATTAAGGATTTCTTGCGAATAGCGACATCCTTGACCATGCTAACTAGGAAAGACGTGAAGTTTGTTTGGTCTGACAATTATGAGGAAGCATTCCTTAGGTTGAAACATTTGTTAACCAATGCGCCGGTGTTAGTGGTTCCAAATGGGAATCAGGGGTTTGTAGTTTACACCAATGCATGTAGTACTGGGTTAGGTGCTGTGCTAATGTAGAATGGGAAGGTTATTGCCTATGCTTCTAGACAACTTAGACCTTATGAAGTGAGATACCATACTCATGATTTGGAGTTGGCAGCGGTAATCTTCGCATTGAAGATGTGGAGGCATTATCTTTTGGGAGAAAGGTTTGAGCTATTCACGGATCATAAGTCTCTACGTTATTTATTCTCTCAGAAGGAGCTGAACATGAGACAACATAAATGGTTGGAGTTTGTTGCAGCTTATGATTTTAGCATCGAGTATGCACCGGGAAAAGGAAATAAGGTGGCAGATGCGCTTAGCAGGAAGCATCAGAATGTGGTGTTAGCTATGTTGACCGAATGGAAAGACTTGGAAGCACTGGCTGCTTGCAGTGTGCAGTTGAGGTCGACTACTGCATTTAGTCGGAATATCGTCATGATGTCTTGTTTGGAAGTTCGACCAGTTTTGATCGAACGGATTGCTTCTAGGCAGAAAGAGGATCCAGTGTTAGTCGAGAGGATTAGAAGGTTAGAAGCTAGAATCGAAATTGATGATTTAAAGGATTTTATTCTTGACCGTATGGGTTGGTTGAGAAAGAAGGAATGCTTATGTGTTCCGGACGTTGGAGATCTTAGGAAGGAAGTTCTTAGGGAATGTCATCGATCAAAGTTTACGATTCATCCTGGGGAACCAAGATGTATCAGGATATGAAGAGAAGTTTCTTCTGGGAAGGAATGAAGATGGATGTTGGCTTATGGGTAAAACGATGTTTGAACTATCAGCAAGTAAAAGCCAAATATCAGAAGCCAAGTGGTTTGCTTCAGCCTTTGGATATTCCAATTTGGAAGTGGGACTCGATATCCATGGATTTTATTGACGGGTTGCCAAGGTCAAATCGAGGTAATGAAATTATATGGGCCATAGTGGACAGATTGACCAAAAGTGCTAATTTCATTCCGGTAAGGTCAACTAGGACGACACCTGTTTTGGCTAAGTTGTTCATGAAGAACATCGTTAGACTGCATGAAATTCTGTATTATCATCAGTGCTAGAGATGCTTAGTTTACTAGCGAGTTTTGGAAGAGCCTGCAAAGTGTGTTAGGCACTAAGCTCAAGATGAGTACCACATATCATCCTCAGATGGATGGACAGACAAAGAGAGTCAACAATGTACTGGAAGATCTGTTGAGAGCTTGTGTGCTGGATTTTAGTGGTTCTTGGGAAGATCACTTGCACTTAGTGGAGTTTTCCTATAATAATAGTTATCAGACTTCTATAGGAATGGCGCCTTTTGAAGCTTTGTATAGAAGGCCTTGCAAATCACTAGAATGTTGGTTAGAGACCGAACACAGATTTGTCCTTGGTCCAGATTTGGTGAGAGAGGCGACGGAAAGGATTGAGTTCATACGGGAAAGAATGAAGGAAGCTCAGTCTAGGCAGAATAGTTACGTAGACAAAAGGCATAAGGACCTAGAGTTCTTAGTTGGAGATAGAGTTTTCATCAAGGTATTGCCGATGAAAGGTGTGGTTCGGTTCGGGAAGACTGGGAAGCCAGCACCGAGATATGTTGGATCATTTCCTATATCAGAGAGGATTGGGAGACTCGCATACCAAGTAGATTTACCGAACAGTTTGGCCAGGGTCCACAATGTGTTTCATGTTTCTCATCTTAGGAATTATGTTCATGATCCCGAAATTACTATCACTCCGACAGTACTGGAGGACTTTGTGGTGGAACTGAATATGACTTTTGTGAGGCAACCAGTTTGTGTTGTGGCAAAGATGAGAAGAGGTTAAGGAACAAGACAGTCAGGTTGGTGAAAGTTCAGTGGAGCGACAACGTGAAGGACTGTACTTAGGAGACAGAAGACATGATTAGGGCTATTTTTCCTGGGTTGTTTTAGATGATATTTTCTATATAGAGTTTATATAGAATTTGGTTGGTAGGTTATACTAGCTTTGCTTGCATGGGCTATATGCTTGTTGTTGTGTCCTTACTGAAATTTCGGGGATGAAATTCTTTAAGGCGGGGAGTCTGTGATGCCCCTGAATTTTAATTAACATTATTCGGGATATTTAATTGGATAAATTAAATAGAATAATGTGAATAATTAGGGAGATGAGATTAATAAATCCAATGGTCGTGTCTTAATGAATGAACTAAAATAAGACTTAACTAAATTTAGAAGGAGGAATTTTCCTAAGGGGTAAACTTGGAAATGGGGCAACATTTCTTAGTATATATCTCTTCCTCCACCTATATAAACTTCTACTTTCTCATACATAACTCATCGCCAACTTTCGGCCGGCCATTAAAAGCTCCAGGAAGAATATAAATTGAAGATAAAAGCTAAGGAATTAAAGCTAGGAAATTATCTCATTCTCCAATCAACTAATCAAGATGAATAATCATGTTTATCATCTCATTTTTCTCTGTTTGGATCAGTTATGGGTTATACCTGATTCATGTTTCTGTTTTGGTTAGGATGTAACCATTTAAAACCTTGGTTTGGATAAGACATTGGTGTTTTTAAACGTTAATGGGCCAATTAACATGTTTTATTTGGTTTTGGTTAAATTTCGAATATTTTTTATCTTCATATGCTTTGAAATTTTAATATGTTGAAGAGAACATATTAATTGATTTTCTTGAATTTTTCCATAATTTTTCATGATGTTTTAATAGTTATATAATTTTTTTTAAGGAATGGGACTTAAATGTTTTGTATAATTATAAAGGAGAAAGGGGCTTTTTCAAATTTATTCAAATTTCCAAATAAGGAAAGTCGGTAGTAATTTTTGAATATAAAATTATGGCAACCAATCAGATTTAGACAAACAAGGCAGGTGGGGTATAAAATAACTGTTTAAAGTACAATTTTCACTATTTCAACTCTTTCGGCAAGAGCTTCCGCCTCCATTCGAAACCTTCCAACAAGGTCGAAAGGTATCAAACGTTTCGACTAGGTCAAAAATCAATGCACATGGTATCAGGCGACTGGTACGTAGTGAATTGAAAGGGGTCGAAAGGTTTAGGGACGAAAGGTTAGAACTTTCGAAGGAGATGAAACTTTGTTTCGGTTTTAAAGAAAATACACCTACTAGCTTTCGACATTGTCAAATGGTTTAAAAGAAAAAGGTTTTGATTGGTTTGTTTTCTTGTTTTAAATGAAGCATTTCCACAAAGTCAAAAGGTTAGCTATCGAGAGGGCGAAAGCATAGTTGCCGCTTCCAAACCTTTCCACACAGATGGAGTCAAGGGTTATTTTTGTTTTCTAAAACTTGCCGCCTCTCTCCATTGTTTTCGAAGGGTTGGTTCAAACACTAACACTTCATTGTTTTTGAATGGCTTCGAAGGGTTTTAATTTCGAAAGGTTTTAGGTTTTGAAGGAGTTACCTTCAATGATTTCGAAAGGTTTTGGTTTCGAAAGGTTTCGTCTTTGAATGGTTTCATTGCTTTCGAAAGGTTTATAAATGGTTTTATAAAGGGGGGATATCCCAGGCTTTCGACAAAGTCGAAAGGTGAAGCCTTTCGACTAGGTCGAAAAGAAACCTTCCAACAAAGTCGAAAGGTAGGACCTTTCGACAAGGTCGAAAGGAATGGTTTTCAATACCTTCCAAAGGCTAATTTTTATTCGCTTTTGAATGGGGCTTCATTCGAAGTGGTTTAAAGGGCTGTTTTTAGCCATTTTTATTAAGTAAAGTTTTACTAATTCGAAGGGGTTACTTCGAAGGGTTATAGCATAAAACACATACCTTTGTTTGAATATGTAAGGGGCACCTTATATAAATTGAATGTTATTAAACCTTGGGGACATCGGGGTGGGTTTAATGCTTTCGATACATAGTTTGTGGTAACAAACAGAAATATGCTTTCAAAAATATACATTGGGGCTATCGATGTGTTTTTAATTAATTTAACCTAATTGGGGTTACCAATGGGAATAGGTTAAATGGGTGGTATACCTGGGAAAATAAATAATCATGGGGATCATGAATTTTAATAAATAACCATAAGGATCATGTTATATTATTTGGCCAAGTGTTGGGTTCTCGGTTAACCTAGGAAAACCATGGAATGTACTATGGATAGCCCACATCAAATTTCTAAAGTAAAGAATGTTTTGCCAGAGGTGGTTAGCCTCGGGATTTGGCACCCAAGGGTTCATAGTTATCCTAGGAAAACTATGGAGTGTGCGGTGGATAGCCCACACCAACTTTTATAAAACAGTGTACGATGGATAATCTGCATTTATTTTGTTGAATTTGGGACGAATAGTCCTATTTAAGTTTTGACGGATAGTCATTTTAAAGGTTTTAGAGGGGAACTCTAATAAATGGATTTAGCTTCTTCTGGGCTAAGTTGCAGTTGTCGATGGGATCTCTAATAAATTGCTTTTAGATGGGTTATCTAATGAATGGGTGGATGGGATATCTAATATATATGATTTATGGCTTTATTTCATATTATGTTAAGACTAATCATTTTGGGTGCAGGAGCATAGTAAATGATTTGCATGTTTTGTTTTGTATGCTAGTGAGGGGAAAACCCATTCCGCTAAGTGGCATGGTATCATAGATATCTATTTATGATAAGAGATGATAGGGGATATTCATACCAGACTTATTGTCTGACTCAAAGTTTGTGTTTCTCCACAAATTCTTGGGTACTCAAAATTAATTTGAGTAGTCTGAGAGTGGGAGACTTTCAGGTTTTTGAACAAATAAGCTTCCGAAGACATGCAGGAGGAAGTGTTAGCTATATAGAAGCTATTTTGTGTTTTCCGCTGTGATGTACTAAGAACTGTAAAGTTCATATTTATTAGTTCTCTGATCATCATAAGGGAACATCTTCATATGTCGCTCTTATCTTATTTTGAAAATGTATATGTGATCTGAACGTGGTTAACGTCTGGGATTATGTAATTAAATCTTAACTTGAAATTCATAAGAAATGAGAAATTATGTTTTGTTGAAGTTTAAATTTTTTCATATTCTTGTGTTTCTGTGTTGCCAATAGTTTCAAGATTCTGATCTCGGTCACTCAGAAATAACACCTATGGATGACTGCAGCATCCGTAGCAGTTAGTTTTGAGCCTCCAGAAGCGGGATGTTACAATCGACCCACTTGTCCTTAGCCTTTTCCAATCATTTCTTAAGAGTGGACTTAATAATCTTATTTACGGCTTCAACTTTTCCATTCGCCAAGGGGTGTGCCACCGTAGCAAATCTCTTCACTATGCGATGTCGGTGGTAGAAATCTTTAAACTCGGTGTTGCCGAATTGGGTCTCGTTATTGTAACAATTGCTTGTAGAACTCCAAAATGACATATAATATTCCGAACCTTGAAGTTGATTACTTTCTTTGTGGTAATCGTGGCTAATTGCTCTGCCTTAGCCCGTTTGGTGAAGTAATCAATAGCGATGATGACGTACTTCACATCACCCTTAGATATCGGCAATACAAAGATAATATTGATTCCTCAATCTGCAAACGACCAGGGACTAACAATTTGAGTAATCTCTGATGGCGGGGCTCTTGGAATCTTAGCAAATCTTTGGCACTTGTCACACTTTCTGGTGTAATCAACTGCATCTCGGTTGACTGTTTGCCAGAAGTACCTATAGCGGAGAACCTTCTTTGTCTGGGTTTGACCCCTAGTTTGGTCACTACATGCCCCTTCATGAACCTCTCTCAGGAATTGTTTTGCCTCATCGTTGGCGACACACCGTAACATCGAGACTGAGAATCCTTTCTTGTAACGTGCTCCTTGCTAAAAGATATATCTGAAGCTTGACGAAGGAGCTTCCGTCGCTCATTCTTTCTGCCCGAAAGGATTCCTACTATAAATAGTTCTTTATTGAAGTCATCCATAATTCCTTCACACACTTGGCCTCCAAGGTCCAATCGATATCCATATGGTCGATGCTTAGACCTGATAACACTTCCACCAAAACCAGACCCATGAGCTGTGCATCTCCAGAACTGGCAGCTTAGCTAGTGAGTTGACCTTTGCATTTTCCTCTTTGGGAATATGCGTTATTGTGTAATATTCAATATCTCTAAACAGCTCAAGGGCACGGTTTAGATAAGGAGCTAGCATTGCACCCTTCTCCTGGAAATCTTTCCTTACTTGACATACCACTAGTTGGGAATCACAAAAGATATGCAAAGTTTTAACTCCCAATTCCCTGGTGATTTTGAGTCTTGCGATCAAGGCTTCATACTCTGCTTCATTGTTCATTGCAGGGAAATCGAGTCTCAAGGTATAATAGATTGAATGTTCCTCGGAAGTGACGAGTACAACTCCAGCACCGGAATAGTGTTCATTCGGTGTACCATTTGTGTACATCTTCCACCTGGCATTATGCTCACCACTGCTCTCCGGAGTATCGTCTCGCGCAATGTATTCAACTATGAAGTCCGCCAAAGCTTAACCCTTGATAGCTCTTCGAGGGTGATAGATTATTTCGTATTGGCTTAATTTAATATTCCATTTCATCGGCCTTCCAAAAGTCTCAGGTCGCTGCAAAACTTGTCGTAAAGGCTGGTCGGTGAGAACTTTGATTGGATGAGCCTGAAAATAGGGGCGAAGCTTCCTTGAGTAATCAACATGCAGCATGCAAGCTTTTCCAACGTTGGGTAATTTCTTTCTGCCCCTATCAATCACTTACTGATGTAGTAGTTCGGTCGCTGGATGTGGGATTCCCCACCTACGATTGGGGCGCTCAAAGCATGCACCGACACTGCCATATATATAAACAAGTCCTTGTTATCCACCAGCTTTGAAAGAATGGGGGTATCTCCAAGTGATCCACCAGAGACTGGAATGCGTCTTTACATCCCTGCATCCAAATGAAATTCCTTTTCCCTTCTTAATCACGTCAAAGAAAGAGATGCATTTTTCGGTCGCTCTGGAGATGAATCGGCTCAGGGCGGTGACCTTCCCATTCAAACTCTGAACCTCCTTGATCGTTTCGAGGCCTCAATGCATCGATCTTTTTTGGATTAGATTCAATCCCATGGTAGTTCTCAATGAAGCCTAAGAATCTCCCTGATGCAACACAACACCAAATGATCATTTCAAAGGGTTGAGCTTCATTCTGTATTTTCGAAGAACGCCGAACAACTCTACCAAATTGTCAACGTGGTTTCCCGAACACCATGACTTCACAAGCATGTCATCCATATAGACTTCCATTGAACATCTAATCTGATCTTTAAACATCTTGTTTACCAACCTTTGGTAAGTCACTCCAACATTCTTTTGTCCAAATGGAATGACTAGACTTCAATACAGTCCCAGGTCGGTTATAAAGCTGGTATGTTCCTAGTCCAAGATGTGCATTGGAATCTGATTATATCTAGAGTACGCATACATGAACGAAAGAAATTCATGTCAGACTGTCGAGTCTACCAGCTAATCAATCTTTGGAAGCAGGAATCTATCCTTCGGGCACGCCTTATTCAAGTCAGAATAGTCTGTGCATGTCCTCCACTTCCCAATAGCTTTATTCACCAAGACCGGGTTGGATACCCATTCCAGGTATAAGTCATCGCGGATGAAGCCATTGTCCTTCAACTTATCCACTTCTTTTTTGAGTGTAGTGGATCTCTCCGGAACCAGCTGCGGCGTTTCTGTTTCACAAGAACACATTTAGGATTTACATTTAATGCATGGAGTTTCTGTGTCTAGGAGATTACATCCAGGTTCGCTCGGAGGAAATCAACCCACTCCTTCATCAACCTCTTGCCAAGCTATGATCCGACCTTCAAGATCCCTATAGGATCATCCTGGCTGACTAGAATGTTGATCGTTAACTCGATTGGAGCTACCTTCCTTCCAATGGCTCTTTTGGCTGATCCATATCTTTATGGAACTGGCTATGCTGCCCGAGCCAGGGCTCATGCAGCGATTGCTATGCGTCCAAAGCCTTGATGTAGAGAGTCCCCTCTACATCTTTTCCTTTCTCTTTTTGCCTCGCCTCCTTTAGCTCAGGGACATAACATTCGTGGCCAAACCCCTGATCTCCTTGTACTATTCTGACACCATTCTCAATAGGAAACTTTATCATTAAACATCAAGCAGCAATAGCCACACTTGCTTGCGGTCGCCCTTACCAAGCACCACCGATAATTCCACATATCTGACTGGCTCCATAACCGTCCCGTTAAATCCCTGGATCCGAGATTTAAACGGTTTTAAGTCCTTGCCCTTCAGAAGCATCTGGTCATAGACCTTCTTTAATATATGTTAACCGAACTCCCATAGTCAACCGGCATCTTTCATACAGCAGCAGGGCTAATTATGGTCGTAATCACGAGCGGATCAATTGTTGGGGATTCCACCCCATCATTGCCCCTATTCTGAAAAACAATGTCATCCGTCATGGTTTTGTATTGTTTTTTTGGAGCTCCATCCTCTACAGCAAAGCATCTCTCATTCTCTGTATGTTTCAAAGTACCAACATATCGGTCCATCTCGTTCCAACTCTTATCAACTAGATGCGGTCCACCAATGATTGTATTTATCACCAAACATTTTCAGGCTGCCTAGGCTCTTCACACTAGGATCATCTTGTCCCCATTGGGATGTCAAACCAGGGGGATTTGGAATTTCTTTGCCCTCCATCCTATGGGGCTTTCACAAACTGCTACAACTTCTTTTTATTGATCAACTTCTCAATCATATGACATAAATGTCTGCATTCATTGGTGTTATAACCATATGTCTTATGGAACCTGCAAAACTTGCCATATTTTATCTCATTCTCAGTCGACTCTCTCAAAGCAGGCTTCCTGTACTACTCATGACCTTGAGTAGCCATGTGGATATTCTCTATTGAGTTATTCAATTCAGTATAGCTGACATACTTAGAATCCTGGAATGATTCCTATTATCCGGCTTTCACTTCTTGGCCCCATTATCACTTCGTTTCTGACCATCATTTATGTTGCCAATATTCACATCCACATTTTTGGAACTCCCTCCGGACTATTTTACAAAATATTACTCTATGTTACTTGAGCTGAAGGCCTAACGTCATCCCTTCAAGAACGAGTGCGTGCCTCTTCCAAGTTGCAAGAACTAATTAGCCTTCGTATAAAGAATATCCATTGTTGACGGGGGTTTCATTTCCAACCATCTCCCGAAATTAGTCTCGGGATTAATCCCCCTAATCAGTGCCATCAATACTAATGTCATCCTTAGCATTCGTAACTTCTATCATAGCTGTATGGAACCTATTTAAGAAATCCTTCAATGACTCTCCCACTTCCTAGAAGAGGTTTGATAATGACATCACGTCCTTCGGGTGTGAAGTGTACAGATGGAATTACTCTAGAAACCTTCGCGTCAACTCAATAAAATACAATATTGATCTCTGCGAGAGCCGGGTGAACCACATCGTCGCTACTCCCTCCAGGAATATTGGAAAGCAATGACATATCAAGACATGAGAAACTCTAACAGAGTCCATAAGCCATTCGTATTTCATCAAATGCTGCCTTGGATCTGTTTTTCCACCGTACAATGGCATCATCGACATTACAAAGCTCCGTGGATGCTTCGTACATAGAGTGTTCTCGTTAAACGCGTTTTGACTTAGAGAAGTACCTCAGTCATCATTACTTCTGAATTGGTTTTCATTCAAAAGTTTTTTGATCATCTTGGCCAAGTACTCCGGTTCTATAGGTTTGGTTGAACGGTGGTAATCGGGATCCGTTCAGAGTGTTCGGCCCGGCGAATGCTCTCGGGTAGAATCACGATACTTGGGTTCTCCAGACTTTGGGAGATCTGTTCATCCAGCAGTCACCCATGTTTGATTTATGTGTGTGGATCTTTAGTAGTTGTCTGATATTCCTTATTCTGATCATTTGTCGCACAACTCAAATCCACGCCGCCATCCAAAGGGTGAGGTCCAACTCTAAGATTTGTTTGATCGGTACCGATCCATCCTCTTGGATCAATACCGATCCACAAACCCTCACTACAAGTTCGTCTTGTCTCTTGATATGAAATCCTAGCCTCCTTTTGAGCCATTTTCTGCTTCCTATTCCTCTGTCTCTTCTCAGGTGAAGAGGAACAATCAAACTCTGAATTAGAAGATATTAAGTCCCTCCTACTTTTTCTATGATGGTTCTAAGTTAGCTCATTCAGCAGTCTTAAGCTCTTTTGCATTTGCTAGTTTATCTCATTGTGATTCTCCTGGAACTTATCCTTCATTTTCTTCATCATATGATCCATTTCCATCATGGTCACGGCATCAGTAGGCATCTGGATCTCTGGCTGATTTGGCTAGGAAACTTCATCCACATTCTGAGTATTTTGGTTCTCAAAATCATTAGCAGCTCTGGAGTTCGTAGAACGGTCTCTTCTTAAGGCTATGGAAAATAGCTTCTTGTAGATTGCTGAAAATCTAAATAGTGGAAAAATCAGATTGAAAGGTTGGATCTATCTCTCAGATATAAGAAATTCAATAGTAGATGATGGATCCAAGTAGCCTGAGAATATCTTTTTAGTAAACACACCAAAATGTTTTAACCAAAAATGACACAAACATATAAGAGATTGTGTAGAGAATAAAAGGGAAGATAAGTAAATTTAGAAGGGCGAGAAAAGAACACACAACATTTTATAGTGGTTCGGCTAATCTTAGCCTTCATCCACTTAGTGATTTTATTACTTTGATTGTCGACTTGCAAGTACAAGTTCTTATGGATTGGTATAAATCCATGGGTGATTACAAGATATTAGAGTAAGAGAGCAAGAGAGCCAAAATGATCCTTAAAACGAGTCATGCCCTCCTATTTGTAGTTGTAGGAAGCCTAAAATCTCGCTCTCATGATCTCCACATAGTTTTCCATGCCATAGACCACTTCTTCAGGAATTAGGTGGACACCTCATTAATAATCATAGATCGGTACTGATCTGTAGGCTTGGAACGGTACCGATCCATATATTCTTCATATGGATGACTTGGAACTTCTTGTCCTGGACCGATTCGTGGTTAGCTTCGTGATTTTAAACTTGTTTGCAGCATTATTAGCTTGTTTCTGAGTTCATATGACAGATCAATGGAAGAATGGAGTTGCTGGCTTTGAGTGTTCGTGGAGATTGATAGAGGATTGCATGGAATCAACAAAATAGCACTTGAAATTGGCTCCTGGCATCAACTAGAGTGGATAGAAGGAAGTAGAGTTGGATCGCATGAAGATTAGTGGATTAGTACCGATCCAATACATTTTGGAGTTTTGGCGTTGAATTCTTTTGGTGGTTTAGCCTTTATCCCATGGCTCTGTTTGCACTTGGTTTCTGGACTATTGTGGTTATCTCTTCGAGCTTCCTGCCTTGATAGTTTCCAAGTTCGATTTGTCCAGTCTATCCAAAAATTTCCTGGTCAAAAGGCTGGATAACACCTACCGTTCCATGACAACCCAAGTATAAATGCACCTACCTTGAGGAATATCAAAAAATACGTGCATATATATTACCTTGTTTATTCAATATTTGGTAGTACTATATATAACATCTCTAACTTGAGGAATATCAATAACTAAAGAGTATGTAAGTAATCTATTAAAATATAAATGATAGAGGATAACTTATATTGAAGATTCATAATCTTTAATTTTTTTCAAATGATATCAATTTGTAGAATAATGTATTTACTATGAACTACCATCGTAATTCAAGTGTCAAACACATTTGAAATCATGGTATGCATATTACACTTATGTACTTATTCCTTAAACCTAGTTTAGGTTTATTACACTTCCACTCTTTTTAATTAAATCACATTTAATTTTAATTTTAATTTTATTAATTAAATCATATTTAATTAATTAATTAACTAACACTTTAATTATTTTAATTTAATTCATTTTAAACATTTTAAAATTGAATACACACATACACACACATATACTATAAAATTTACAGTAGATATATACACATATATCATTATATATGTATATTATTTATTTATAATCATTTAATTAATTTAATCAATTAATTTTTTTAATTAAAATACTATTAATTTCCAATTTTTCATTATTATTAACCTTAAACATTTTAAGATAATAATGCAACATGTTTGGATTGGTTGGTTGGTAGTTCAGACTATGAGATTAAAGATCATGAGTTCAATCCTCGAGATCGACACTTGTTGGCATTAATGAACCATGTTAAAAAAAATTAAAGACAATATTTATATATCATTATATATGTTTTAATTTAGTTAATTAACTTTTACTTAAATATTTATTTAATTAATCCAATTGATTAACATGAAATTTTGAAAATAATTAATTAAATTTCAGAAATAATTTTTGAAAATAATTTATAACATTTATAAAATTTCATTTATGTTATCAACTTAAATTTTAAATTTGAAATATTATTTGAATTTTCAAAACATATTTTGAAAATTAGTCCACGGTAGAAAATCAATTCGAGTTTTTATATTGGGGATAACCTTTGGGCTTACTTCATCCTTTGGGCTAGGCCAATTGCCAGGCAATAGCCAGGTATGGTAGAATACTTGATTATCCAAACCCAACCTTAGACACTACATTTATAGACACCTTACTAAATGGGTACACTTTAATATGTTAGCTCTAATACTGCAAATTTAGACCGCATAAGCTATTGTGCTCTAATACCATTAAAGAAATTGGGCTAGGTCACAAAGGGTTAAACGGGTAAATTTAAAAAAAAAAATCCACTTTTAGGTCTTTATTGGGCTTATGATGCTTAATTGAATTTGGATCAAGCCTATAATATTATAAATAAAATATTTTTTTCTTTAATTTATTTATTAAAGAAAGTGTTTAATTTAATTGAGTTATATTTTATAAGTGTATCAAATACAGTTATACGATTATGGTGCACATGCAACATATAAGTGTACATGGTTAACCGCAACGGACAAATTTGTCCTTTTGTATATACCTTAATTGTTCATAGTTTTATTTGAATATTATATATATCTATAATATACCTTTTAAAATATGTTTTGATCTACTCATAATAGTTCGAATTAATATCTAAAGGTCTTTAATTTTAAAATTCAAAAACAAATCTAGATCTAGGTAAATATCTATTTTAGATTTTAAATTAAAATGATTAAATAGTGTATATATATATGTATATAATCTTAAAAAGATTATTCAAAAAATATATATAAATGTATCTTTCATTTTAATTAAAAAAATTAATTTTTCTTCTCGGTCGAATAAGTTTTAAATAATTTTTTTAATAGTATCAGATCCTACGGATTTGGTATAATTTTTTTTAATAGTACATATACTAATTTATTTAAAAGGATTTAAATATATATGTACTAATTATTATAATACAGAATAAATATTTCTTTTAAAAAAATCAAAAATACATATACATTTATAAATTAGTTTTAAATAAATTAATATATATATAATACGTCTATTATATATATATATTACACACATCAAATTATAAAACTATTAAAAATATTTAAAAATTATTTTAAATTTTGAAATATTATATTTATATATATTTAATGTGTGGCCAAAAATTATATAAATGTTATAATAATGTTTTCATATTTTTTTAAAAATAATTTTTAATATATATATACTTATAAGATTGGACAATAAAGATATTTGTATATACATACATACATACATACATATATTTGTTAATGTAATTAGGATCTAAACAACATAAATATAATAATCAACATATATGATTGTTAACATTAAAATTAAAATATTACCAAATGTTGTAGCCTATGATATGCACCTTGAACGAAGAACTAACTCCTAGATCCAATAGAACCTGCTTTAGAAATTACAACAGACTAGAGATGAATATCACTCTTTGTTTAAATGGTTTTGTATGAATATTGTTTTGGAAGTTTAATGGCTATAAGCCTTAGTCTTTGTGGCTAGCATGGGGTAGAGGAGGATTCAGAAATGAATGGGAGTGAAGGGTTTTATATAAGCATCTAGGTAGAGCAAAGAGTGGAGATCGAATTTCCTTTGTTTACTCAATCTTTTCTACCAATTCAAATCAATATTTGAACATTTAAAACTCCACCCTATCTTTTCCTATGGTCGGCCATGCTATGGGAATAATGGGCCATAAAAATTTCCAAACCCACTTAGTATTTAATTTATTTAAATCAAATTTAAATATTATTGATATCGTATATCGATACAAACATATATAAATTTTATATACGCACTAAATAAAATTTTAATAATTAGCATTTCATAAATGTTAATTAATTTATAACAATTATAAATTAACTAAATCATGTGGCATTTCAGAGTATTCATCATTATGCTTATGCGACTAAAAGGTGTAAATTCAGTCAGCGATTAACACCTAACAACTCAAATATTAATGTTCACGGTTCGCCTTAACTAATGCTGTGACATTTTGGTCAAATTTATCACTTACGCATTTTTCAGTAAAATCCAATTTTACTATTTTAAGCGGTACCCGGTAGTAACGATTATTTGCACCAATTCTCTTCATCAAAACTATATCACATTAAGATTTAGAATTGGGTTTTGTTCAAAATTCTAGTATCATCCACATTCAACTTGTTTAATCCAAATACAAAGTCCTTGGTTCAATAATAATAATTATTAATCGTACTACTCTTCTCAGACACTTTGAGTTGACTATAGTTGACCATGATACTAACCTCATATAACTAAGGAGGCGAATCCTCTATTGATAGTTTTTCACTCCCAATGCTTCAACTCAGACCCAACTATAGTCGTTCGATGGACATCGTGCCACGATTTAACTATAACCAAAGTGGAGTATGCACATTAAGGTTCAACAATATTCTCAAGTCGAGAGAAATGTGTAATATTATCACTTCAAGATTCTCTATTTGATCTTAGTTATATTAACCAACAGAAAATTCTCGGGTGAGTCATTTTATAGTTATCCAATAACTATCAGTACATAACCTCTTGGTGCCCCCAGTATTCATGAGTAATACACTGCCTAACGTTTGGAGAATGATACATATTCTAGTCTCAGTAGATATATCGATATCCCATCTCGAAACATTTCGACTAAGAATATTTAAAACAATATGTTATTTTTAATATGGTAAATTTCTCACGACTACAACACATTGCAATTACTATTACATAACATCTTATTCAAGGATTTTTTGTTTAATATACTTAAATTAAATAATTAATTACATAACACAATATGATAAGTGTACAATAGAAAGATAAGCACCTTCTATTTTGAATGAGATTTTATTGCAGAGTTAATAACTTACAGTAATTTACAGAATTGCCCCTAGAACATACCCCCTGCTCTATTAGTAACCTTTTCCATTCATTTTATATTTGTATCACAACCTAAATTTGGGTACCAGAAATATTTTCTCTCCTAGGTTTCAAGGAGCTAAGGAGCAACCTAACAATACTATTTTGTGTGTCCATCCTCTATTGTCATCTTTGACTCCACTGGGAAAGAAGGGACTTGACCAACTAATATTTCTTTGTAAAGAATGATGGATTAGGTGCATTGATAACATGGTAAAAATGAGGGACTTCATAAAAAACTATTTTATTAAATTGCAAAATATCATATTTTGTGTTTACATGAATGATAATTTTGTACTAAATCATATTTAGCATTGATTAATAAAATTTTTGAAATGTTAATTCATTTATGTATTAAATCTTTTATGTTTTTTTATTATGGTTCAATCATAAGATTTTGTTTTAATTAAGTTATAGTTTAGTTTAATTTTAATTTTATAATATTTTGATTTGCACTTTATGATATGAACAGTATAACTACATTAAACATAGTAATCTAACCTAGAGTAAACATGATAACATATGTCATATGTATATAATTAACCACTGGGCTTTATGGTTAATAAACAGGTTTTAATGTCATGGGTTAATAATGATGTCACATTTATGTGCATGTATATAGGGTAGGCTATTTAGACAAAAAATAAAACATAACTGGTGACACAATAGATTTAGATCGTTGGATGTTTTTGTCCTTATATATAATGTGGAAATCAAGGGGCAATCGGTTGGTTGAAATCAATTGTGTCACCAATTTGTGTCCTAATAGAATTTCCATATATATATATATTCATATCTACATTAATATAAACAAATATTGTTTTCCTAATTTAGCCATTATTTTTATTGATATACACATACATACACACATATAACATGATATTATTTAGATTCAAATATATACATGTATATTATTTTTAGCATATATGTATATATAATATAATATATTATATAGATTTAAAATAATATGTAAAAAATATATGTATCAATTATTTGTATATATCTGATAATTTTAAAATCTAAAATTTAAAACAATTTGATTTTTCCAAATTAAAAAAATGTGTTCTTTAATTTGAAAGACGCGAGTTAAAAATAATTTTTTCATATAAATTACAATCCAAGAATCTGTGTATATATAAGTTTATAGAAAATCTAAGATAAAAATTTTAAAATTTTTTATTTTGAAAATCGAGAGTAATTTTTTTAAAATTTTAGAACCATGTAAAGAAGTTTTAAATGACTCAAAGTTTAAAGCATATATATATATATGTGTGTGTGTGTGTGCACGCGCGCGCGTACGCGCACATGTAGAATAAATTGTTTTAAAAAACAAACTAAATTATATATATATATATATACATATATATATATAATATTTTAATGTTTTGCATATTATTTAATTATTAAAAATTAAATTAAAATTTTGAATTTTTTTAGTAAATATTTCTGTTGAAATATCAATTAAGGGGATTATGGATATAAACATGTGTGTGTGTGTGTATAAATTAATCTAAATTGAATTTTACTTTATTGAGACCCTACTGATCGCCTAAGGCCTTAGTTGCTAGTTGTTTGCTTCTTTGAACTTCAAGGTCCTTTATTCTTGACCATGGGAAGCAACTTCGTCTACAAGGCATCACCAATGTTCAACGCTAGAAGGTAGGTTGAGGGTCTTTTTTCTTTGTATGAAGAGAATGAATGGGTTGCCTATTTGTAGCTAACTAGATCATAAAACATCTAGCACCATTCCCTTCAAATCTAAAGACAAAGTCTCCACCCTTCTCTCCTTTGCCGTGCATCCATGTCCGGGCTTCTAAACTTCGAGCATAATTATTTAAAAATTATATCAATTTTTTAATTAATTAATTTAAGCTCGTTTCTTAATTAAATCAATATATAACTTTTATACATTATTTTAATTATTTTTTAGGCTTCAAAGAAATAATTAAAATGTTATAAATATTCAATACAACATTTGTATTAAATTTATTATTTCTTTTGGAAAAAGGCTCAATTATCCTTTATAAACTATAAAAGTTATTTACAAAATATAACATGTTTATAAACTGGCTTAAGCTCATTAGTTCAGCCCTTACAACTCGGCCCTTAGATAACTACATGAAAAAGCAAATTCAGGTTTGAACAAAAAAAAAAGTATTGAACTGAAAAAATTTTCTGAGGATATTCATTTTCCCGGAGAGACAGATAAGATATCTAGACACAGCGGCATTTTAATACCACCGGGAATGAAAAAAAAATTCTAAGGAATCAAAAATTTTGAAAAATTGGATTTATGTCCAACGAATCACACCCATTACTGTCCACTATCTGGAAACTTATGATTTCACCCTAATTCTGCCTTCCCACTGCTTCATTCATTACTACTTCTCCACTTAAACCAAAAGTTTCCTTTCTCAAGCAAAAAAACCGAGGTTCATGCCAAACTTCTTCCGAACTCCAAAGTGAGATCACTGTAGTATTGAATCTACTACTTTTCTCCAATGATACTTCGATTTTGGAGCTTCTTTTTCTCATCGTCTCTCATGCTCTTACATGCTACGTCAATACCCTTCTACTTCTAATATAACTTCAAATCTTCCTCAACACCCCTCTAATTTGTTTGATTTTCTTTTTCGCTTGCTCAAATTTCTTAAGTCCGCTCATGTATTCGTAGGTACATTGATTTAGGGCAATCAACCATCAAATACTTCGACTTTGCAGATCTTGATGTGAAGATCGCATGCAACTTGCTTGAGAGGGATTTTCTATAATTTGATGGCTATCAAGCAACCTTTTACCTTGTTGGTGTCTTGGCTGATTTGATAATTTGGCGGAATCTGATGGCAAGGTTCTGACCTTTTAATGCTTAGTGGTAGTTGAATTATCGGGTGTTCTCACACTGATGAGTATTCTGCCATTGTTGTATCATTTTCCTTTGATTTGCTGAGTGGATAATTAATTTTTCTACTAATCTTTTTGTGTTCCCAACCTATAAAACAAGCAATGATTTGTTTGGAGTAACTAAAATGCAAGCTACCATCATACATGATCGAAGACATACATGAGCCGTGAACGACCTAAAGTCCAACATCCATCGATTACTACCATACTGCACAAACCCCTGCCTGATTATAGGAGTGGGTAAGACATTCAAAACTTTCCATTACACACATATATTTTCATCTTCTGTGTTGATGTAGGTTATGTGTTTGGATTTAGTTTGTCCCACTCTCACCATATGTTCGATGCACTCACACACACTACATTTTGAGTTGTTATTTGCTTTCTTGAATATTCTTACATTACGTTCTTTCCAAATGCACCATACATTGATAATGCTATCCTTGCTATATCCCTACTTTTACACTTTTGATTGAAATGTTGTTACAAATTAACGATCTCTGTGTTGATTGATAATGTATATGTGTAATTGGATGGCCAAGATATTTTTATCCTACATAATTTCCAAATAAATTAAATGCACTAAATTTGCAAAATAAATGTTCCACCATTTCATTCTTTCATTAGCTTGGCCCAATTTCCTTCCTCATCCAACACTTTCCACACTAAATTAATTCCCATTGTTGTTTGTAATTCTTCAAACTATCTCGATTCCATTCCCACTTCATACTTGCTTTTACAAACGATGTCACAAGGAAACTTGCTTTTCCTACCTTTCCATGGTAAGTTAGAATAGATATGCATGATGTTGTGTATTATTGCTTTTGGGAGTTTGAAGCATTGCATTCGATATGGCACTAGTGGGTAAACGATTAACTTGATCGGCTTAGTTATACCTTCCAAGCTCAACAGTATACTTTCCCATCCTTCCATCTTGCATTTGATTTTCTTAATAAGCATTTGAAAGTCCATATTTATTATTAATTTACAATATGTACTAAATAATTTTCAATTGGTCGAACTCGAAAATTAACTAGCAATACGGTTATATTGACTCTCTGCTGTGAACTCAGTCCTAAGTCAATATTTAAAAAATTTAAGTTCTGCAACCTTTATAAACTTTGATGAAGTACAGTATCGAGCACCGGTTAGGTTGCTTATAGATTATTTAGGCAGAATTCAATTTCTAATCTTCATTAAGATGCACCTTGTAACAACATTTTATGCACATTTACTTTTCATCATCATTGTATTACCGAGATATCTAGAGTTTTGTCCAAGGTCAAAAATTCTATAAATATCCATAGTTGATTGTGTAGACCATATTAAAATCCCATGTTCAATCCGAGAACATTAACGATTAATCGATTTACTCTTGGTAGGTGTTTGCACAAAAAATGGGAAAACATTCAAATCGTTGTTGTAGAGCTGTGAATATTGTTTGTAGTATATAGCTATTGTTTGATGAAAATTAGTTGCGGATGTTTAAGGTAGAAAATCAGCAATTTGGAATAAAGAATATGTAAGGGACTTAAATGTAAAAGGACACAAATTTTATAGTGGTTCGGCTTGAATGTGCCTACGTCCACTGTTCCTCTTTTACTATTGCTTTTATTTCTGATTACAGGAAAAAACTTTGAATACAAGTAAACATGCTATTAGAGCTAAGATTTTTCCCTCTCGAAGTTGTTTGTCATTGTTGCTGAAAGCTTCGCTCTTCAGCATCCTCTCTTTTTATGATGCCATGTGCTTGGTATTTATAGAACTAAGATATGAGGAGAGGCAACTGAGTATATAGTATTTGGAATTTGGTTCAAACTTCCTTCCACCAAGATTTGGTTCAACCTTCCTTACATGATTGTCAAGCTCTTCTACTTGTGACGACCGCCATACACCTCCAAGAACCCCGGAACGCGTCATGAAGAAATCCCCGAAGTATCGTCGTGCCATGACGAAAATCTCCAACTTTTTTTTAGATCAGTTATACCCGGGTTGAGCCCCAAGCAAACCTTCACCCGACTCCAAGCAGCATTACTCCAAGCCGACTCCAAGAAAACCCTTAAATTTCTCATGCCCGACTCTAAGCAACCACCAAACCAAAGATTTGGTTTGGTCATCGGACAGACTCCAAGCAACCTCCACATTTTCAAGGTCCGGCACCAAGAAAACACCGGACCAAAGTTTTGGTTCGATCACCGGACCAACTCCAAGCAGACTCTAGATTTTCAAGGCCCGACACCAAGCAAAAACCGGACCAAAGTTTTGGTCCGGTCATCGGGCCAACTCCAAGCAGACTCCAGATTTTCAAGGCCCGACACCAAGCAAACATGAACCAAAGTTTTGGTTCGGTCACCCAACCGACTCCAAGCAGATTTCATAGTTTCAAGGCCTGCCTCCAAGCAAGCGCCGAACCAAATTTTTGGTTCAGTCATCAGACTGACTCCAAGCAAACTCCAGATTTTCAAGGTCCGACACAAAGCAAGCGCCGAAGCAAAGTTTTGGTTCAGTCACCCAACCGAATCCAAGAAGATTCCATATTTTTCAAGGTCTGCCTCCAAGCAAGCGCCGAACCAAAGTTTTGGTTCGGTCATTGGACCAACTCCAAGCAGACTCAAGATTATCAAGGTCCGACTCCAAGCAAGTGCCGAACCAAAGTTTTGGTTCAGTCATCGGACCGACTCCAAGCAGACTCCAAATTGTTAAGGCCCGACTCCAAGCAAACACCGAACCAAAGTTTTGGTTCGATCAATGGACTGGGGATCCTGGCTTGCTGTTGGGCTGTCGGCCTTGAATTGCGGCAAAGCGTCTCAGTATTGGCCCCACAAGACGGTGGTTGAAAAATCTTAAGATGATCATATCTCTCAATCCATAGCTCGGATTGAGACGCGATTTCGACCTGTGTCCATATCTTGATCTCGAGAATACCTCCAAACTAATTTGAGTCTGTTCTAGAAAAATGACAATTTTTCTCCTGACTCCTCATATTCACCATGTAGTGGGCGGAAATTCCCACAACATTTGCTCCCCAAAGCATACTTTCGTGAATACAGAGTGTGCTTTGTTTAATCCAAGACTGTCTTCTTAGTCTTGTAATGGTTATATTGATGTATGAATATCTATATATCATCTTCGCCTCTGATTTTTCGATGAGCCTCCTTTTGCTAGTTTGATGTTGGACTTTGTTCGTTCTGAGGAGGACTTGCTAAATTTTTGATGCCATCTTTGATTAGTCTTCATCCAACAGGATGCTGTTTTTCTTGGACTTTTGGTTTCCTACGTCGAGGCTTTATACAGTATGCAAACCAACTAATGTATACTTTTCATTATCGACTTTGGATATGTAATGTGGTACTCTAGTTATGTTCATTGTGTGGTTGAGTCAAGCTATCCTGACCATCACATGTGATCGCCAAGTTTGTGTATTTCTCTACTAATACCTTCTCCACTCTTGTGCATGCTTTGACAAGATCAATCATTGATGAATTTGATAGAGTAAGAATCTCTGTTGAAGGGTCTTTGTATGTAGGAGATGATGCGTAGTGTTATCGAGTGAATGTTGGTTATGACTTCCCTAGCCCATGTTTTGTATCTTCTGTCTGAACGTTTGTAAAAAGATATGTATAATTTATATAAATTTTGGTTGGAATCCTCATACCTGATAAGGTGTAATTGGTTTGTGCGCATATAGTCTGTTAAAGTGATGGTCAGTTTTACCAACCTCTTCAATAGCTTGGTTTGATAATCCTCAATGTACTTATACATACTAGATTGCTGGTAAGTTTTGACGGATAAGTGTTGGGCTATTGAGAACCTTGGTGAAGGAGCAAGGATAGTCAGACCACGGAATCAGGTTGGTGGAGTTTATTGGACCGAAACAATTTTGTTTGAGAGTGGAAGATGATAGCCGAACCACTTGGTCTGGTATATGAAAAAAGGCCGGACCGAGGTGCAGAAAGGGGTCGGAAAAAAGTGTTGGTAGGTTGCATGGTCCAAGGTCGAAACAATGATTTAATGCACTGCTTGTGCCAATCATAAGCTTGTGTTTGGTGTCAAGCAATTGTGACTGAGTCAAAATTCTGGTTTAGCACTAACACAAGAATATAACTAAACCAATCTTTGAGAGAGTGACATTGGATTTTCTGTCTAGGGTCTACGAGGAATTGTCCATACTACACTACAACAAATATACCCTTTCACAACTGCCAAAACAGTTGTAATAGATCTACTACAACGGACATCCGCCAGTCATTATATCTAGAGTTATAATAGAAATTTTTTTTATAACGTCTTTTGGCAGTTGCAATTGGCAGTTGCAAAAGACTTTTTTACAACTGCTTTTGGCACTTGTAAAAGAGTTTTTTACAACTACTTTTGGCACTTGTAAGGGACCTTTTTACCACTGCTTTTGCCGCTTGTAAAAGACTTTTTTACCACTGCTTTTGACATCTGAAGGTTGTAAAAAACATTTTCACAATTACTTTTGGTAGTTATAGAAAACTTTTTTACAACTGCTATTGGCAGTTGTGACAAAAAGAATGCAAAATAAAAAAAAATTCTAAACACAATTTGTAGCTGGTTTATCATTGCTGGCTGGGAGGCCGATCGACAGCAGTGAACTACCCAGGCTATTTTCGTGCCTTAGTCATAGTTATCTTGCTTTCACTGCTGCTGGCGAGAGCTTGCGATTGATCGCAATAGGAAAAATATCAAACAAACAATCGAGCAAAACATCAATTTTTATAGTGCTTTGGCCAGAATATGCCTACGTCCACTGTCTTTATTTTATAGTTTCAAGTGATGCATGCTTTTTACAAGCTGAAAGAAGTAATGGCGGAGATGCTGGAAATTCCTTCCTTTCCCAAAACCTTTTTTGTCAACTGTCGATGGAATGTAAGATCCGTTGTGGAGATCCTTATGAACAACAAATGGTCCTTCCCAAACTAGATTTAGTGCGCCTGGACGGGGAAAGACTTGCTTGAGAACAATATCTCCTTCTTGTAACTCTTGGGGCTTCACCTTAGATTTGTACTGTGTTTCCACTTTCCGTCTGTGTGCGGCTGTCTTGAGAGCAGTGTTATTCCTTCTTTCTTCAATTAGGTCTAAGGACATGCTGAGAAGCTCCTCGTTTTCTTCCAGATTATAATATGTCCTACGATGTGAAGGGATAACTGTTTCGACCGGAAGCATGGCCTCAGTCCCATATGATTAGAGAAAATAGAATATGTCCTGTTGCTGTTTTGTAGGAGGCTTGGTAGGCCTACAGTGCCGTGGGTAGTCGTCAACCCACGCTCCTTTGGATTTATCTAGTTTTTCCTTAGTTAGTGTTTGCAAGACTTTGTTGCAGCTTCAACCTACCCATTGGCATGTGGCAACTCCTGTTATGAGTCAATCCATGTTAGGCTTCGAATGCATTTATTCTTTGAGTTACTCAAGCTAGATTTATGCCCGGATGCCCGACTGATATGTCATTGCCAGGGAAAGGGGCGGTCGTGAGCAGTGAACTGCCCAGGTTAATGCCCTTAGTCATGGCTATCTTATTTTCACTACTGTCGACACATGCTTGTGATCTGGGTTGCTAATCACAAAAGAAGTAGTGGTTATAATAGCATAGGTGTTAAGTGAATATAACTGCATATGTGTTAAGTGAATGCATTAGTCTCCTGTCTCGGTCAAAGGAAAAGAGTAGTTTAGACCAAACCTGCGGCTTCGAAAGAAGCGCAAAGTACCAGGTTGTGTAGTATGCCTAGTTTAAGATGTTCTCTTGGATAGGAATTCTCGTTTGGTATTTTTGTAAGACTCTATGGAACCTAGGAGCCGATGGCATTATCCTGAAATGACAACAACCGAGTTAGATAAAAACAAAAAAAGAGGTTTGTTATGGTACCTCCTTTGTAGGACAATCCGTTGTCATGCATATGACATGTTTATGCGAGCATATTGTGTGATCGGAGAGCTCTTCATAAGGATTTTTTGTAAGTACTCTATTTGATAATGGGGGTTTTATTGGGCCAAGATTCTTGTTTGGCATTTTAGTGCTGCCTCCTAGCGGTCATTGGTCTAGTCAGTTTTTTAAGTTGACTCTAGCTAGTTTGGTGGACTTATAGTGGATGTCCTCAATGTGCATCCTGCTATCCTTAGTTCTTAATCAATTTGAATTGTGTTTTTTGATTATTGGATCATGATGGAGTGGTGAAGCTAGTACCTTGATTGGTGATTGCAATGTCCTAGCGATTTACTATATATATTGTTGATTCGTGTTGAATTGTGATATAATGAGTAGTGGTGGTGGTTCTGGATATCTCTCGCCTTTCTGATGCGGGCCAAATATGTCGGAATTATTGGAGCTCGGCCTTTCAAAGCCTTTCTGTATAAACTATTATGTTATCCAAGTTCTCGGTAGATGTCATTTCCACCGCGTCCTCTTCCTTACTCTTTGAGGTAACACCATACTCAAATGGATAGCTTTTCTCTGATCATTGATCATTTGAGCTCCTGAGGCAGAGAGTTGTATATCTTCCATTTTGCTATAGCATATGTACAACAAGCTGTGCTAGCTTCCCAAGGTGACCATCTATCTGAACTCCTGACAGTGATGTTTCCTCATCTTTATGTGCTTGCCGACCCAATTGAGAGGTCATGCATAGTTGTAGGGGCTAGTTTGATTTTTTGTCTTTACTTCATGTAGCGTGTAAGTACCCTCGAGTCGACCAGCACATGTAATGGATTTATGAATCCTTCCTTCACCTTTTTCCAAGAATGGAGATCCAAGAGTATATGGAAGAGCCTTGCAATAGCTTAAGATTGATTAGAATGAAAGAAAAGTAATTATATAGTACCTCAATTGTGCCCCCCCCCCATTTATTAGCAAGTGTGGAGATCTTGGCAAGTGTCAAGGGGGCTGGGTTAGCCACTTATAAAGGTTTGTAGTGGGCACTCAAAAGGTTTTTTTCTTGGAGAGTGGATTAGTAATTCTTGGTCTTATCTCCTTCTCTTTTCATATTTGTTGAACATATCCCTAGGTAAGAAGAGCTATTGACATTATTTGAATCATGTTCGGTATGCGTTGGATTGGTGATGCCTTCGTACATGATAGGAGTGACGAAGTGCCATGCTTGTCATATTTAGACTTTGAGTATTCAATCATCATGACTTCGGTCTTCAAGTTGTGATATTTTGATCCATCAGTGGGATCCCAATTGTAATACTTTGATTTGATGCTGGATGGAAAAAGGGTTGTGCTTGGGGTTCATTTGGTTATATGGAATGCCCCATGTGTTCTATAGACTGGGTCTTTCCTTGTATTATGACATTGAGGTCGAATACTTCTGCCTACGCTAAGCGTGTCAAGAGTTTATCTACCAAAGCTTTATGTTAAGTAGTGAAGTGTTTACTGATTTCAATAACAACCATGTCGAATTTACGTCCGATAATCTTTAGCACCGGGAGGTTATTAGACTAGTCTTCCTGCTTTTTCACATCTGGATAGTTGTTGCATTCTTTGCAGCAGAGTTCTCTCACTTTAGGAGGCATATCAGGAAGTTGTTCTCCTTCCATTCCTAGAGAGTTTGGAGAGATAATTCAATTTTCGGAAAGGATTGAGAGGTTTTGTAGCTTCGAAGGGTTGATGGTCCAACTCTTAAAATAAAGTGAGAATCTTGAGATAGGAGGTATAGCTTCTCAATCCGAGAAATGTTGATTACAAACTTGAAAAAAGAAAAAGAGTAAAACTCTAATTTCAAAGAGACAATGACTTTTGATCAGGAGCAAGGATTTCGAGTTTGGAGGGAGAAAAGGATTTTCTTAGAACCGTAATTTTATATTTTACCAAGGGAATGGATTCCACTTATACAAAAGAGGAAGATAGTTTTATTATGTTAAAGAAGCAATGCTTCTGAATGGAAAGAGAATAAGATTTGATTTTAGATCTGAAAAATGACTAGTGTTTCTTTTGGTCAAGATAGTGATTTTTGATCTGAAATGAGAAAAAGAAGATAGAATGATTTCAGATCTAAGAAATAAATATATGTTTTTTTGGTTGAGAAACAGTGTTTGCAGATCTAAAAGGAGATATAGTGATTTCAGATCTAAGAAGTGAATACATGTTTCTTGTTGGTTGAGGAGCAGCGTTTGTAGATCTGAAATAAGAGAAAAGAAAGATAGAATTTTTTTATCTTCAAGGAATAGTGATTGCAGATATGGAAATAGAAATAGATTTTGCTAAAGTAACGGTTTTAGATCTGGGAGATATAGAGTATTTTAATCCAAGAAACGATGATCTCAAACTGGGAAAGTAAGAAAAAGAGAATCTCTCATGCCAAGGAGACAGTGACTTTAGATCTAAAAAGAAAAAAGTATAAATTTTATTTAAAATTGCAATTTCAGATCTCAAGAATAGAAACAGGTTTTCTTTTGTGAAAGAAAATAATTATCCAGATCTAAATAGAGGGAAAAAGGGATTTCTTATGCCAAGAAACCATGTTTTTGCATTCCAAATGAGAAAAGAGAGGTGGCTCGATTTTAGATATAAAGAATGGATACATGTTTCTTTTTGGTCAAGGGACATGTGTTTGTGGATCCAGAATAGTAAAAGTAATATATAAGGATTTCAGATCTAAGGGATGACATTTTTTTATACTAATAAACAGTATCTGTAGATAGTAAAAGTAAGATCTAAAAAGTGGACAAGAGAATTTCTCTATATAGTAAAATGGATGTTCAGATCTAAAGAGAGAAGAAGGATTTTGTGTTTTATGTAAAAAAACTCAAGGTAGATCTGAAAAGAAACATAGATTTTAGATCTTAGAAAAGGGGAGAGAGTTTCCTAAGAGAAGAAACGATAATCTCTAGTCAGAAGATTAGAAATAGTAGGTTTCAAAATAAAAAGAAAAGTAAGGAAGAGAGGATTTCCTTTTAAAAAAGGAAAGTTCAGCTCTCGGTGAAAGCACCAAAATGTTTGCACAAAAAATAGGCAAACACTCAAATCGTTATTGTAGAGCTGTGAATATTATTTGTAGTATATAGCTATTGTTTGATGAAAATTAGTTGCGGATGTTTAAGGTAGAAAATCAGTGATTTGCAATAAAGAATATGTAAAGGACTTAAATGTAAAAAGACAGAATTTATAGTGGTTCGGCTTGAATGTGCCTACGTCCACTGTTCCTCTTTTACTATCGCTTTTATTTCTGATTACAAGTACAAGCTTTGAATACGAGTAAACATGCAATTAGAACTAAGATTTTTCCCTCTCGAAGTTGTCTGTCATTGTTGCTGAAAGCTTCGCTCTTCAGTATCCTCTCTTTTTATGATTCCATGTGTTTGGTATTTATAGAACTAAGATATGAGGAGAGGCAGCTGAGTATATAGTATTTGAAATTTGATTCAACCTTCCTTCCTCCAAGATTTGGTTCAACCTTCCTTACATGATTGTCAAGCTCTTCCACTTATGACGACCGCCATACACCTCCAAGAACCTCGGAACGCGTCATGAAGAAATCCCCGAAGTATCATCATGCCATGACGAAAATCTCCAACTTTTGTATTTTAGATCAGTTATACCCGGGTTGAGCCCCAAGCAAACCTTCACCCGACTCCATGCAGCATTACTCCCAGCCGACTCCAAGTAAACCCTTAAATTTCTCATGCCCGACTCCAAGCAACCACAAAACCAAAGATTTGGTTCGGTCACTGGACAGACTCCAAGTAGACTCCACATTTTCAAGATCCGACACCAAGCAAACACCGGACTAAAGTTTTAGTTCGGTCACCGGACCAACTCCAAGCAGACTCCCGATTTTCAAGGCCCTACACCAAGCAAACACCGGACCAAAGTTTTGGTTCGGTCATCAGGCCAACTCCAAGCAGACTCCAGATTTTCAAGGCCCGACACCAACCAAACACCGAACCAAAATTTTGGTTCGGTCACCCAACCGACTCCAAGAAGATTCCATATTTTCAAGGCTTGCCTCCAAGCAAGCGCCGAACCAAAGTTTTGGTTCGGTCATCAGACTGACTCCAAGCGAACTCCAGATTTTCAAGGTCCAACTCCAAGAAAGCGCCAAACTAAAGTTTTGGTTCGGTCACCCTGCCGACTCCAAGTAGATTCCATATTTTCTAGGTCTGCCTCCAAGCAAGCGTCGAACCAAAGTTTTGGTTCGGTCATCGGACCGACTCCAAGCAAACTCAAGATTTTCAAGGTCCGACTCCAAGCAAGCGCTGAACCAAAGTTTTAGTTCGGTCATCGGACCAATTCCAAGCATACTCCAAATTTTTAAGGCTCGACTCCAAACCAAAGCTGAATCAAAGTTTTGGTTCGATCATCGGACCAGGGATTCTGGCTTGCTATTGGACTGTCGGCCTTGAATGGCGGCAGAGTGTCTCGGTATTGGCCCCACGATATGGTGGTTGAAAAATCTTAAGATGATCACGTCTCTCAATCCGTAGCTCGGATTGAGACGCGATTTTGACTTATGTCCATATCTTGATCTCGAGAATACCTCCAAACTAGTTTGAGTCTGTTCCAGAACAATGACGATTTTGCCCCTGACTCCTCATGTTCACCATTTAGTGGGCGAAAATTCCCACAATTAGGGTTTTGACTTAAATTTGACTATAAATTACAGTGATTCTAACATTCTATAGCAAAGGAGATGAATCTTCACTTGAGTAGTGTTTCAGTTTAAGCAGTTCAATGTGTACCCAACTACGGTCGTAACATGGTAGATATGTCACGTGCTTGACCATAATCAAGGTACAACATGGCTACTTAAGATCGATAGTACACTCAAGTCTGAAGACTACTACACAACATTACAATGAGATTTTCTATTTTGACTTGGTTGTATTAAACTTTAGACGACTTGCATTGAGTCATTCTATGATATTTCTAACAACCACAAGTGCATAACCTCTTAGTGTCTACAACGTTCATGTATAATTCACCATTAATCGTGTGGGTATCATTACATATGCTAGTCTCAACCAATGTAACGATATCCTTTTCTCGTTACATCTTGATTAAGAACATTTAACGTTAAGTATTTAAGTATTGATTTAATACTCATGGTTATAAAAAAATTAGTACCTGCAATTGATAAAATACTTCTACTAAAGATTTTCTACTTATATATGCATACTGTATTTATTTTATTATTTATATCTCTATATAACAATGCATATAAAGAAACTAAAACTAAAAGCATACTATATTTCAAAAAAATATTGTTTACGGAGTTAATTGTATAACTACATAATTGTCCAAAAAGCACACCCTTAACTCTATCAATCTCCTACTTGCATTTAGGGCTAATTATGGAGCTGCATCCCCATGCCTTCGATAAATATATCTGAATTAGACCTAGAAAGTGCCTTAGTGAATGAATATGTGTGATGTTACCTTTAGTATTTACTCTTTCGATTGCTATCTCTCTGTCATTGATAAATTGCTTTATCATGCGAAGCTTGCGGAGGATGCTTACTGCTTTTGAGCTCACGGTTCCTTGGTAATATGTAGTGCATAATTATTATCACAATACATCATCATTCGACTTTCAACACTGGAAAATTATTTACTTACTATTAAATTTATCATTGAGTCAATATTATTTAATTTGGTCAAAAATTATCTTATTAAATATTTTGAATAAATAGTATCATTGCAAAAAACGTTAATAATATTACTATAATATAACTTAAAATTCAGATCAAATTCATCCAATAAAATGTTAAAATGATTTAATGTTAACAACATTACTCATGATGATACAATAAAAAAATCTAGTTAATAATGAATTAGAAAAAAGATTTTTTTGAAACTTACAATTATCCCCGCTGCTCGATGCACCTGATCTAACAATAAGAGCTTCAAAAATATGATGCAAATATTGGATCCAAATTGACATTCGATGTACTCTCATTTTGTGGACCTCTCATACTACCAAACACATTTTAACGTATAGTAAACCTTACATCTAATACTAGTTGTTAAGGAAAATTTGTCAATAATATTAGTTTATCCCAGATCTCATCGGAAGCTTATGTACGACCGGCTATAGGTGAGATAGAACAAACAAGTCGAACACGCAGGTCGAATTCAGCAATCTGCAACCAGATACAAGCAAAGTTGGAATTAATATAAAGTAAATATGAATATAGATTTATAAAGGTTCCACTGTCGCGGTGATAACGTATATCTACTTGGGGGAGAGTGGTATTCTTAATAATTCCAGATAAAATAAAAAAGATTAATATATCTATATTTAATGAAGCTTTAATACAAAAAGAGAAAAAAAACTAGAATTTGAGAGAATTAATTTATCTAATGGATGAGTTTACACACACAAATATATATATATATATACGAGTATGGTGGCACGTCCGTTGGACGTGTGCCAAGAAGGATGGGTGAAAATTTTATGTGCGCTACAGTTATGGTAGTGAAATACACACACAGAGACACATACATACATATGTACACAGATGTGTGTGTGTGTGTATCTTTAATAATAGTTGTAATACCTTTGGTGTCACACTTTTTTGGTGTCAGCATGAACTACCAAAAATGCCCCTGCTAAATCTTAATATCACTTGAAAATATGATAGAGCAATTAAATTTCTTTTACAAATTCAATTGTGTTAGGAAACATAAAAGCGGGGTAGACACACGGCGTGGTTTACTTAAGTGAGTATCAATGAATACCATGATCTTAAGGTTTCCCATGAACTCAAAAAAAAAATTGTGTTAGGAAACAATGTGTGAGGTTTTTTGAATTTTATAAAAGCATCCACGTCCAATGGACATGTATATGGAACGTTTGTATCAAGCATGGAAAGAAGCTTCATATCAGATCGACCTTATGTGGAGAAAAAGAAAAGTAATAAACGTATGGAAGTATGAATTAGTCTTCCATGTTCATGCAAACCGTAGACAACAAATTTGATTCCTAAGGGAAATATAATATGTTCTTCATTACATATAATAGGTAATCTGAAATAGATATGGTAGCATTTTGTGATAAGCAGGAAACAAAATGACATATTGTAGCTCACAAACTATTTGACAATAAATTGTAAGTAGTAAGTGTAGTTGTCGTAATCATTTTCTCTCCTCCTTGTTCCAGGCTTGAGACCGGCGTCGGTAATAAGTTGATGGTAGAGTTAAAAACGTTTTATAAGGAATTTTTTATGTTAACTGAAAATGAGTTACAGTAGTAAAGGTGGAAATATTTGTTCGTACAGATATACAGGAAAAATTTACCCAGTGCTGTATTTTATAGAGGCTGTAGTTGAATATATGACCAAAAAACAATAAAATGGAGAAAACGATTTTAACTACAATTATTACTCAGGTCGGGTCGGGTCCAAATCCATCAGGTCGGGTCTAATTGACACCCCTGCTATAAAGTGATGTATTATACTACCAAACACACTATTTTGTAATGAAAAACAAACGCACTAAATCATATACTGATAACAGATGTAGGTGTAGACAGCAGGAAAGTTGCATGGACAGAGCTGAAGATAAATTTTTATAGCAGAAGCAAATCAATACGTAGTTCTACAATCACAAACCAAATAGGGAAAAAAAGTTTAAGGAAGAAGAAACAAAAAAATCAGATGTATATATAATAGAACCTATCCCATGCTGTTGTTCGACGGCCATTTAATTCAGCACCTATCCATGCAGTCTGGCCGGGCATGTACATCACACACAGCACATGTCTCGCCGGCCGTTCGCTCCGGTCTTCAGTCCAGACTGATACATATTGTCCATCGAACTTCAACTTCACATAGCACGCCAGCTTCATTCTCTAGCTCGCCTTGACCATTTCATCTTCAACAGGTTTTTGCACATGCACCTTAGACCATGCTTCTCCCATCAGTTTGCACATGCACCTGTTAATTGAACTCTAGAACATGCAGCGTGCGTTGAAGGTACTCCCTGTCTACCACATATTATTTGAAACCTGCAAGCATTTATTTGGAGCCTACAACCATTACTGGAGCACATATATTATTTGAAGCCTGAAACCATTATCAAATGATGCCAATTATTTTTATGCTGTCACTATAAGATAAATTATTTTCTAAAAAAATTCCACTATCTAGGTGACACATCCAACAAATTTTCTATAAGTAAGCACAACAGTGCAACAAACATGACCATTTGCTGCTCGTAAATTGAACCTGCAAATAATGACTAATTATTTTAGTATCTGTGCGAAGAAACTGAAGGAATAAAAACGTTGTATTGGAAACAAAACTATAAAACATGGAAACACTGATGTACTCAGCGACTGGCACCACGTTATTGTAGTGGATGATAAAGGTCGTCAGTATAAGTTTATTAAAATAATGTCCACTGATATGAAATCATATAAAGCATAAAATGGAAAATACTTGCAAAAAAAGCGTATTCTTTAAATGCTAATCTGCCAACCACTTCCAACTGTACTTGTGAAGCAATATTAACGCGCGTCATACTCAGAACTTATACAAATTAGCACTTGATAGGTTAAAATGTCTAGAAGTTCAATAGATTTGGAAGAAACATAAAGAAGCACATCTCTTATTGATAGGAACAAAAACAGTTTTGATATATAGGTAGAGTTATGTCAAAAAAACGAACTTTGTAATGAGACTGAAGAAGAAAAATACCTAAGCACTTATAACATTATCTGAGACTCATTTCATTAACATAAGATAATAAGAGTGACTCCAAGCGCATCCACTTTCAACAAATCATTTTTGATCTTTAAGAAACATCGATGAAAATGATAGATCTTCAAGAAACATCTAAGAAAATGATTCTAGTGATAGTTTATGGTTTATGTGCTTTCAATACATCGAATATATCTTTATTTCTTAAAAGAGAGCATACCTGGTGATAGTTTGTGTGCTTTTAAGCTATTAAATCGTCCATTTTTGGGTATAACAGCAAGCTTAGTTAACTCTTTTGTACTTGCAATGTTTAAACAGCAGTTGCCTAGTTGATAATACCATTGTAAAATTTGAGACAAATGATAACTTGATTTGCTCCTAGGCATTAATTACTGGTATTGACCATATAATTTTCCCAACCATAGTGAATATGGCTTTGTTATTGTATTTAAACAGTTGTAAAGTAAAAGCGGGGAGTTAAAATGAATTAGATTAATATAAACAACAAATGTATAGAAATATAAACGCATGTGCTATGCTAATTTAGAAGATTTCTATCGAATGCAGACAGTAGAAGGTAGTTTCGTATAGTAGTATTCCTGCTATATAATGAAGAAGAGGTTGTATAAACAAAAGTGTAAAGTTGTACCATAGTCGGAGCAGGCTTCCATTTTTAATACATCAGCTATTTTCATGTCCTCTGTTTAGAAAACAAAACTGGACAACTTCCATAATACAGGCTAAAATGTGAAGCAAGGGAAAGTTTACTCGAAATTGATGTTATGACGACTTCCATATTAAAATCATGTTAAAATAACTTCAACTTCCATATTGGACAACTTCCATAATTTTTGCTATTATGACGACTAAAATCATGTTAAAATAACTATTGGAATTTGCAAAAATGACGTCAAATATGATGTTCATTTCTAAATCAGATAGCAAAGCTCCAACCTATAAATTCACCAAAATAAAATATTGTTATCAAAATTGTAACATTTGAAACTATTCTCTTATCCTGTTTGAATATTAGTATTAATAGATAAAAGTAATATTTGTGAAAATAACATATTTCAAATAAAACATTACGACATCAAGTACTGTCAGATAAAACTGGAAAACACCAAAAATTCATAGCAATATATTTATTTAACATTATTGTAGAAGCAAAAAAAATGAAGCCACTTTGATGTCCACTATTCTATAGTTTTTATGTAGAAAATGCCAATTAATACTAAAAGATGATGATTTGCAGGAGTGCTATATTGAACAGGAAATAGAGGAAAGTTTACTCAAAAAAGCTGTAGTTGCTTGCAATCTCAAGATTGCTCGGCTTATTTTCAGAACGTTGCCCAACTTTGTGGTCTGTTGATGAATTCAGTCTTTCCATTCTCAAATACCGAAAATAAGGAATGACTCTTGCGAAACAATCATTAAACAAAAAGTGGAAAGAATGCATAATTTTTACTTAATATAAATAAAAAAATGGGCAAAAATAAAATTCCATATGGCAAGAAGATGGTAATATGAGTGAACCAAGGAGAGAACTGGATAAGAAAGGTCATTATATTCATTTTTCGTGTTGTATAATGATGCATGCTTAAGGTATTGGATTATTTTATGTGGTTGCATAAGCATATGTACATATTATCGTGGATTCATCAATCTGTCTAAAAGGGCTCTTTCGAACCAAGCATTAGGAAAAGTGTAGCTCTAACAAAGATTAAATAATCTTTTTACTGGAAAATGAAAATAAAAAACATGGCTAATTAAGTATCATGGATGACAATGTATAAAAGTGGCCTAAATATTGACCATTTAACAACTGTAATTTTAATTTAAGAATAGTAGTATATGTTAAAAATATCCTCAAATAATCATCTTATTGCATACGTTTATACCCCACCGCTGTTAATGAACTAAATGACTGAGGGTTACAGTCCACCACTATTAATGAACTAAATATAACTATAGAGATTTTCAATTTTAAATATATATGTGTGCGTGTAAATGGATATAGTCCACCGCTATTAATGAACTAAATATAACTACATAGATTTTTAATTATATATATATAATTTACAAAACGTAAAAGAAATTAAATCCTGTATAAATACTAAAAATATTTTTAATGAATTTAATTAAAAACTTCAAGTTTTTACGAACTACATAGGTCCAAGAAATTTAGATAGTTTACCGATTCAGAAGATTTTGAATAAAAATTATAAAAATTTCAATTTTCAATGGATTAAAAAAATCTAAAATCCGATAAAATTAAACAGTTCAATATTATTTCAAAATTTAGAACTTCAGAAGAAAATTCGAACATCGATATTATTTAAACTGGAAAACGTCAGAAATCTAAAACTCAAAATATGTTAAAAAAATCTTGAATAGTCTAATTTTTTTCAAAAGTTAAAAATAAAATAGAAAATTCAAGAAACTGATAGTTCTAAAAATGTCATAATTTTAGAAATTCACCAAACCGAAATCGAAAAACTGGAAGAAATATTGCATTCTTTTTCTCTAAGAAAAGTTATTATGAAAGGATAAAAACTTCAACACATCGGCAATAATATAAAATATATAGTACGTAATTAACCGTCAAACTAATATACTTGGTAATTTTGAAGTAACATTATAGTCATTTTGGTTGCTTAGTTGACTAAAAGTAGCAAAGAGATAGTATTTGACGCTACTGCGACTAAGAAAAATTATTTAGAGATAATGCCTTGATAAAATAATCAGTGGAGTTCCTATACTTTGAATTTTATGGACATTGCAGTTGCAGCCCAAGACAATTTAACATCCCAAAAGGTATAAAAAACTAACACCCAATTGTGTCTATGCATCAATTTAGGTATTTAAAGATCATAATCAACTCCGGTTTATCAATCATGCAATCAAATGGTTACAAATTAGAAAGCTGAATTATATAAGATACAAATTAAGAGTATCTATAAATGCATATAACCTTATACAACCTTAATCATGAATAAATTTTTTTTATGCATTCTTAGATGATACAATATAAGAAATTATAAAAGCTATAGGATTATAAAAAAGGACCTTATCTCTTAAAAATACAACATGACATTATGGAATAATAAGGTCAATTACAATCACTTAAACATACATACATCAATACATACATACATATGTATGTATACATTCAACACACATACACATAAAATGGGACCGTCGAAAGATAGTATATAGTCATTTATAAGACAATGTTTGATATATGCTCATAACTTTATGCATGCGAATCGACATATTTTCACTCATTTAATACGATCTCATGAGATTCTAGAGCATCCAAGGTTAAGCTTATAGGTTATTAACTATCTGAAATTTATTTACCATTCTTTACTTTATACTTTTTAAGATCACTATTTTTCCACTACAAAGTAAGAATGTGAAAAGTAAATATTCAAAATAAGAGTGACTCCAAGCGCATCCACTTTCAACAAATTATTTTTGATCTTCAAGAAACATCGATGAAAATGATAGATCTTCAAGAAACATCTAAGAAAATGATTCTAGTGATAGTTTATGGTTTATGTGCATTCAATACATCGAATATATCTTTATTTCTTAAAAGAGAGCATACCCGGTGATAGTTTGTGTGCTTTTAAGCTATTAAATCGGCCATTTTTGGGTATAACAGCAAGCTTAATTAACTCTTTTGTACTTGCAATGTTTAAACATCAGTTGTCTAGTTGATAATACCATTGTAAAATTTGAGACAAATGATAACTTGATTTGCTTCTAGGCATTAATTACTGGTATTGACCATATAATTTTCCTAACCATAGTGAATATGGCTTTGTTATTGTATTTAAACAGTTGTAAAGTAAAAGCGGGGAGTTAAAATGAATTAGATTAATATAAACAACAAATGTATAGAAATATAAACGCATGTGCTATGCCAATTTAGAAGATTTCTATCGAATGCAGACGGTAAAAGGTAGTTTCGTATAGTAGTATTCCTGCTATATAATGAAGAAGAGGTTGTATAAACAAAAGTGGAAAGTTGTACCATAGTCGGAGCAGGCTTCCATTTTTAATACATCAGCTATTTTCATGTCCTCTGTTTAGAAAGCATTCGTGCCACTCTATCATTAAAGTAAATCTAAACTCTGGCATTTCTATTTAGAGAGACATTCATATTTTTTAGTGGTTGGCAAGTATGAATTTCAACATAGAATTGATATTTATATAACTCATTAAGCCAAAAAAACAAAATGCGGATGAAAATAAATTATCATATAAAGGAAAATCAAGATCCAACTTTGGAAAAAGTAGAAACAAAACTCAGAAACATTTAACATTTCACCTTTGATCGCCAATTTTGGAATCAAGATATCGCTTTTCCCAGTCACAACATAGCTGCAATTCAATAAAGAAGAAGATTCACGGTTCATAAAAATAAAAACTAAAAATGTAAAAGAAGCCTAAATAAACAACACCGACCTTTCTCCTCCAATTATTCACTAAAGGCTAACATACAGTTGATGATGAAACAACTATCTCGATGATAAACATCTATTTTAGATAGTAACATAAAATATGTTAATAGTTACAAAACTGGAATCATAATCAATTTTAGTTTTAAGATGAAAAAGAGATAATCACATTTAAGTCATTCAAGCAATCAAGCCATTAACCCAGTAAAAATATGTAAAAAAAAATTATGGGTACCTTCTTTAACAAAAAGTCCATCATCACTTCCGACTTCAGTGATAGAGAGTTGAATCTCAATCGTAATATAAAATTATGCATTTTTTGTTAGATTAAAAAAGATACAAATTACAGTCAATGATTTTAAATAGTGTAGTCGCAGTTTTAAATATCCGACTTGAACTTGGTTCCACTTGAAAGATAGATGTGATCTTGTGATCGAAAAGAAGAAATGGCAGTAAATAGAGTAAACATATACCTCTTAACAACATCGGAATCGATCGACAAACCACTTGGAACAACTCTAATCTTCTCCTCAACTTTTGAAGGATCGACCAACTCATAAGCATCTCCATTCACATCCGCCTGAATCTTCTTCCCTATATCAGATTTCTAAAACATCCTTCTGCCAAAAAAAATGCACACTTAAAATAGGAATATCTAAATTCAACTGGAAAAACAAAATCTCACCTTGATCGGAAGAGAAGGTAGATAAATTAACAGAAAAATGGACTGGATCTGGAACGGACTGGGGCAATGAGGTATGTAAATTGAGTACGGTGTTGGCAAACGACCGACGTCCCTATACTTTTTTGTTGGTAACAGATGAGGAAAAAATTGACAGTAATTGATGAGTTTATGAGGTTGATTTGTCTGTTGAAGCATTGGAGAGGAAAAGGAATTTTTGGAGAACATGGAAGAAGAAAATGAGAAAAGACGGTTGTTGGTGGGGAGATGGGAGCGTAACTTTTGATATCGTGATGCGTCGTGGGTATGGGAAAAATGTCTAAACTATCTAGCAACAACTGTTTTCAACCATTATCAGATGGGGGTATTAATGGAAGTCCAAAAAAGACTTTACTTTGACCGATTTGATCAAGGTTTTGCATTATAGTATAGATATATATATATATATATACACACACACATATATAGATACATATACATACATATGTATGTATGTACGTATATGTATGTTTATATTTATATATTTATATAAAATACTTAGAATAGAAGAAATTGATGTATGTTAATAAATCAATACCACGTTAAGCTACAGTGAGTTGCAGATCACTTTCAAATGGAGACCCATAAACTTATTATAACTTTCAATTTCTTCCACACGCATGCAGCTAATAGCATGTCCTTTATTATTCAATTAATTAGAAAATTAATCAATTATTTTTCATTTTTCAAATTCATTTTCCACAATATAAATTTAAATAATTACTAGTCTTGTTTTATAATGCAATCAATTTGCTTTAGTAATGCTGTCAAATTGCTAACAACAAATTTAACATATATTTGTACCATAATTTCAACGTACAAGTATGGACAGGCTATTTCTATGACAATGACAAGATCAAATTCTAGTGGGCACTTGCAGAATCATTAATGCGCTTGCGTGATCAAAACGAGGGCAGTATTAAGAACTATTGGCATAGAACAGAAGCCTTCTTTGTACATTCACGAGTATACCCAAAATGTTGATTGCTCATGATTTACATGCACGAGTTGGCTGAGCAGAAAGGCTTAAAGTCAAAAGATAACTATGTTGATGGGATGACTCTTTGCTTCATTCTACAGCAGTACACATACATTATTAGTAGTTTTATCCATGCAAGTGATTGCTGGAATTTTAGAGGAAATAAGTGCGGTGTTAGATGAAAAAAGAAGGATAATATTCCAAAAAAAAACAATAATAAAAGAATTCACTCTTTCTTAAAGTCACGTCCATTCAGCAGGAAGACCCATCGTTTTTCCTAAGGGTAAAATCCAGTGAATTGGTATTCTCCTTTATTAATTGATGGTGTTTTTTTCATTAAAAAATTGAGTTATGTACAATGAATAGAATCTTTATTTCTCAAATTCAATCACTGAAAATTTAAATTAATTTTGAATATTTCTTGTTAATTTTTATTACATACTTTGTGAGTTTTAGGGATGTTAATATGCTGTTAGTTGTTCTCCTGTAAGGTTCAGTCAATGCAGAATGCACAAGAAGATAGTTTTGTACTCACTCCAAAGTAAATTACGATAATATTGCTTTCAAAAAGCAAGTGTTTTATGGACTTGTTTTCTACTAGGTCGTTTATACATTAATTTAAAATTAATTTTGCTCATATATATTTCAAAGTTTCTAATCCTTTTCGGTGAACTTGATGCACCTAATCCAGTCGAGAAATCGAAAATGAAAAATGGTAGAATCGATAAGAATTGCGATAAGAATCAAATGGCATGGACCAATAACATCATGCCATGTGTTCATATCAAGCAGTATAATAATCATTAGATGAACAACCAATTGTTGCTTGTCCTTATGCATGATGCTCAAATTTGTGGTCTGACCATCTTCTTCAGTGACTACCAAAGCTTACTTAGAAGTCAAACAAATACATGAATCATGATAGGGAATTAAGCATCCTTTGATTTTTTCTTCAGACTTGTCCACTTACTCTTTAATGGATGACTGGTTGCAGAAATATCATATTTCCTAATTTAACGTGATAATGTTATTATTGGTGCAATGGTGATACTTGTCAACCTCACACTGCTAAAGTAAGAAACAAACATATTATTTAAATAGAAACGTGCGGTTGAAACCAAAGAATAAAGGTGCATTAGAATGATATGACAAGAAACAAAAAGGATGTATATACACCTCCACGCATATACATATACATATATTACAATCACTAATTTCATCTAAACCTTATTTTCGTTACATCTCAACTCCGCTTAATTTCAATCAAATGTACCAAACTAAATAATAGAATGAAACGACAAAAAGAAAAAGAAAAAAAAGAATGTAATTAGCAAATCGGAATTTCTAGTTAAAATCAGAGAATTCGAGGTCTATCAAAAATGAGGTGCAGTAGATACGTAATGCATTTTTCCTTACGCTTCAGATCCCCTGATTTCAATCATCTATTATACAGGACCCATGTATCTTCCATATGAAAAGGCTATCACCCTACATTGAGGACGACATTGTAGAAAACCCGTGCTCATATGTGCACATTATAGTCAAACTTTTGGAAAGCTTGTTTGTAGGAAATGTTGTGCAGAAAATTGCACCAATGCGGAAAGACAATAAACATGATCTAGATTTGCCAATTTGAACACCACTTAATCTAGCAGCAGTTATTCTATTACTCCAAATAAATAGTAAATAACTATAAAGAAAAAGAAGACACACAATATTTATACTGGTTCCACTATCATCTAGATAGTGTACGTCCAGTCCAAAGGAGAGAGATTTTATTACACTTGAGAGAATTACAAGAGATTACAAAATAAGAGTTTAAATACCAAAGCCCCAATTAGGGATAAAAAAGAGACACTCTATCTGGAGATCACTGGCTGAATACCAGGATGGGTTTACAATGAAGTCTACCCTCAATATATAGCCAATATAAATTCATGTGAGTCATCAATCAAATTACCAAAATATGGTAAGAAGATAATGGAGGCAAATTACAACGGTAACAAATCACGCAAACATAGCAAGTAATTCACTCGTTCCAAAGATGGAAGAAAATAATCCCAAAGCAATGCGATTACGAAGAAAGAAATAATATGCATATCTTTTGCATATATATTATTCCATAACGTGCGCATGCATAAATTTCCTTGCCATCTCATTCAAATGCAATCCAATTATTAATGCATTTCCATAATGAACAAACGCGATTACTTTCCCTTTTGCATATTTGTTTCCTTCTATTGTGATTTTGTATCACCAAAATTTAACACTCCACCTTGATGCAAAATCACATATTTCCAACACTTCACCTCGAGTCAAATTCTCTTCTCAACATAAAACTCTTCAAATCAAACTCTACCTTCAACCAAAATCTCTTAACGAGATACAGACCAAAAATGAATATTTACCCAATGGGTTCCGACAAAGCCACCCCCCATCACACATTGCTAACGAGCTCAGACTATGTCCCCGCCCACCAACAAAATGTTGTAAATATCCAAAATCAAAAGAAGGTAGATACCAAATTAATCTCAAAGCCACCAAGGCCAAAAAATATTCTCTCAATCACCAATCTAAATACAGAGCCAAAAAACAAAAGCCAATAGACAAGGCTAATCCAAATATCTGTATACAAGACAAATCTCTCTCCTTCCACATACTTTATCTGCCAAACAACAATTTTTCCATGAAAATCAACATAAGACTCTCACATCAACATCGAGCCATAAAGCAGAAACAAGTTTCCAAATCCACTTATCTGCCAAACAACAAATTTCCCATGGAAATCAACTTAAGACTCTCACATCAACATCGAGCCATAAAGCAGATACAAGTTTCCAAATCCAGATGTCTCTTCAACACAGTAAACTCCTTATCATCAAATTTCCAAGACTGGAACACTCTTCTCTCTCAACATAATCTTCTCCACTCCATATTGCACAAAATCTCCTTTTTCCATCCAAATGAGTAATAGCATAATCACCACCAGATCTACCGCTCTTTCTAGAAGCCATTGATGCACAAATCTGAACAAATCGCCTAGCTCTGATACCAATCTGTTGTGCAGAAAATTGCACAAATGCGGAAAGACAATAACAGGATCTAGATTTGCCAATTTGAACATCACTTAACTAGCAGCAATTATTTTATACTCCAAATAAATAGCAAATAACTATAAAGAAAAAGTAGACACAATATTTATACTGGTTCCACTATCATCTAGATAGTGTACGTCCAGTCCAAAGGAGAGAGATTTTATTCCACATGAGAGAATTACAAGAGATTACAAGATAAGAGTTTACATACCAAAGCCCCAATTAGGGATAAAAAAGAGACACTCTATCTGGAGATCACTGGCTGAATACCAGGATGGGTTTACAATGAAGTCTACCCTCAATATATAGCCAATATAAATTCATGTGAGTCATCAATCAAATTACCAAAATATGGTAAGAAGATAATGGAGGCAAATTACAACGGTAACAAATCACGCAAACATAGCAAGTAATTCACTCGTTCCAAAGATGGAAGAAAATAATCCCAAAGCAATGCGATTACGAAGAAAGAAATAATATGCATATCTTTTGCATATATATTATTCCATAACGTGCGCATGCATAAATTTCCTTGCCATCTCATTCAAATGCAATCCAATTATTAATGCATTTCCATAATGAACAAACGCGATTACTTTCCCTTTTGCATATTTGTTTCCTTCTATTGTGATTTTGTATCACCAAAATTTAACAGGAAACCACCATCAATCTCAATCATTATTCACTAATTGTAAACCACTGCATCAATATATAATTACCACCCAATTCGTGCATGCATGTTGCAATGATAAAGACTAGTGCGTGCTGGAATCCATTACTCGTTTTGATCCATTCTTCCATTCTATTCACATTCCATAGTTAATCTTCTAAATCCCATAATTCTCTCCCATAGGTAAAAAATAGTACATTTTTTTTTATTAATAACACATGGGAAGAAAGAAAAAGTCCACCAATATCACAAGCTGATTCAAAGTCTAGTGCATGCGTATCTGCTTTGCAATTCATATAAATAGAGATGTGCCAATGCCATTTCTTATAACCAAGTGCACAACGCAAAATACATACAATATCAGTTTGAGATTAATTATGGTATTGGTTAAGAATAAAATGGAGTTTTCAAAATATGAGTGCTTGATATTCTGTTTGGTAATATTGCTTATGAGTAGTAATAAGTTGGAAGCTCAACTTCAAGTCGGGTTCTATGCAAGTACATGTCCTCAAGCCGAACTCATAGTAAGGAACGAAGTCGCTAAAGCTGTTAATGGTAACGCCGGAATTGCTGCAGGGCTTATTAGAATGCATTTTCATGATTGTTTCGTTAGGGTGAGCAATTATATTTCATGATTTAGGCTAAGTAACCTTTCAGTTCAAATATATAGTTAATGAAAGCATAATTTTCAAACTGCTTATCCATCTACAATTCTACAGGGATGTGACGGATCAGTTCTAATAGACTCAACCTCGACATCAAACCCTGCAGAAAAGGATTCTCCAATCAACAATCCAAGCCTTAGAGGCTTCGAAGTCATTGACAATGCAAAGACAAGACTGGAACAAGCATGTAGCGGAGTTGTTTCATGCGCAGATATCTTAGCTTTTGCAGCCAGAGATAGCGTTGCGTTGGTAGGTTAACATACATTTCTTATCATTTCCAAGCATCATTTTTCTTTATAAATACACGCAAACATAGTAATTATACACCATTTTCTTTATGACAGACAGGAGCAGTAAGATATCGGGTTCCTGGTGGACGAAGAGATGGCAGAGTTTCTAATGCTGCAGAGACATTCACCAATTTGCCATCACCAGATTCTGATGTCAGTACCCTTACTACGAACTTTGCTAACAAGGGACTCACTCAAGATGAAATGGTCACTCTTTCTGGTATAAATATTAAACAAATTTAACATATTGGTTGTTTAACATGGTACTACCATAACTTATATTGGATTTTTGATATGTAGGTGCACATACAATTGGAGTATCTCATTGTACATCATTCAGCTCAAGGCTGTACAACTTCAGCTCGACCGGAAAGCAAGACCCAAGTTTTGACCCGATATATGCAGCGAAGTTGAAGCAGAAATGTCCTCAAGGTAGCAGCGATGCTACTCTAACTGTTCCAATGGATCCAAGATCACCAAATAACTTGGACAGAAGCTACTATCTTAACATTCAAGCAAATCAAGGTTTGTTTACATCGGATCAGGTCCTTGGTTCTGATGGTACAACAGCGAGGCAAGTGAGAGCGAATGCACTTACCCCGCTGCTTTGGAAGAATAAATTTTCTTTGGCAATGGTTAAAATGGGTCAGATTGGGGTACTCACTGGCACTGATGGAGAGATCAGGAAAAACTGCAGAATTATTAATTGATTGATTGTTGTTGTGAGAGGATATTTTCATTTTATGTGTCAAATTGATTTTGTGCCTGGATGTATTTGCATTTGAAAGTTCTTTTAAGTTAAAACATAAAGTTGTTTCTGAACTTGGAGAATTTAACTCTGTGGCTTCTAAGTTTGATGCTTCTGTTGTCCAAGTTTGTCTAAATTATGTTATATACATCTCATTCACCAACCCCAGTAAACAGAAACCTGGAAGTAACCTAAAACTAAAAGGCTAAACGTGTATACTACTTTTGTCCTGTACTTCCAAGTAGACGATCGCTTGGACCACACCACCCAATTTGTCATAGTAGAATTTGCTTAAAATAATGACAAAAAAATCAATTTTTTTTTATACAATTTAGTTTACAGGTCATAGAAAAACGACATTACTACATAGGACCTGTGCTTAATAGTTGCATATTAAGATAGTATTCATGCTTTGACTTGGTTTCTGCGCAACACTTTGAGTCAGGGTGTGGAAATCAAAAGGATATCAAATGATTGAGATTGCTTGGGATTTTATGTCAAATAAAATTTCCATATATACTCTAAAGTCCCTATTAAATTTTAAAATATACCAAACATCATTGTCAAAAAAAGTATGTAATTAGATCTCTAGAACTAAGTTACTGAATAATTGCATACATTTATGCAATTATTCAGTGAATAATTGCAGACATTTATGCAATTATATTCAAAAAGTGTAGATATTTCCGTAATTTTTTAAAAAAATCGTGAAAATTTCCGCAATTATTTACCAAAATAATTGCAGACATTTATGCAATTTTTGGATAATTGCATATATGTCTGCAATTATTCAGTAACTTAATTTTAGAGAACTAATTTACAATTTTTTTTGGAGGAATTTTCGTGTATTAAGTTTGATTTTAAAAAACCTGAGCCCATTGTTATCAAAAATCTTAAAATCTTACGATTTAAATCCCGTTTTGGATCGGATCCCTCTCCTTCCGATTCGATTTATATTCCGATTCAACCTCATTTAAAACCGTAGTTGAGAAAAACCATTCAATACATATTTATATATTCAATATGCTTATTTGAACCCACAATTCTAATTCTAGTGTTTTCTAAACAAAATAAAAATGAAACAAAAGAAAAAACTAATTTTTAAGTTTAGATGTAAAAGTTTAAACATCATAATCAATTCCAAAGTATGTACATACCTTGACTGTGTGCTTATTTAATATGACTTTTACATATGTCAAGCTGATTAGAAAGGCAACACATGATAGTAAAGTTTTGCAATTCTGTAATAAAAGATCATAACTCAAACTTTTCACATTCGCCAACGGGTCAATAACATTCAGTTGATTTAGAATATCCCCTAATAGATGGTTATATATCTTGATATCAAAATGTGAAATATTATGTAGCATCCATCATTTTGAGACCTGAGAATAAACTTCGATAATGCGACAGTCATCACTAAAATTATTTTCAAACGACAAACAAAACAGTTTTTTTAGCAACTTTAAATAAACGGAGCAGCTAAATGATTTTCAGTACATAAATTATCTTTACATTTTCATTTCTCAATTTGTGACCATACAAGAGTACATATTATAACAAAACATAGAAAATATTGACATGCTATACAGATGTCGGCATGTTCACTTAACAAGCTATATAACCCGGTTTTACAATACCAAAATTAAAACAAATTTTATGAAGTACTAAGGCTTATGCTTCATCTTTGGGGTTTTGTTTCGTCTTTTAGAACTCTACCATGCTAATCTCATAAACTAAGCTTACTCGAATGAGTACTCGATGGTGTATAGGGAAAACAATAATAAAAACACAGGTTAGAACTAAATCATGTATGAGAAATACATCTCGCTAATCACAAAAATATAGTAAGGCCACACCGTCTTGCGAAAAGGATTTACTCTCACTAAATCAGCAATACAATTACATCATATCATGTAAGTTGTAACATCAAAACATCATATCATGAGCATAAACATATAAGCACCATTTACCATAAGTATACCACTCTATACTTAATATCATGTCATTCATTCATTAATTCCAACATAAGTACACCTTATGCTTAGCAGTACTTGATGAACCATGTCATATAATTATCATTCACATTCACTTGCATTGCCTAGACTCATATTTAGTTGTTGATTTACAAGTTATCATCAACTTTATTCAGCGAATGCCACACTAGATTTATTTATCACTACTTCATCTTCCTCAAATAACATCACAGGTGAAATTGGCACTCATTCACCGTGGGAGCCACCTTGACTATCCTAGAAGATTGAACATAAGCACCCTAATGCATTCTAGCAAGCATCCTTACTAAGCGTCAGTAGCTTCTCCTAGTCCCAAAAACACTTTCGTTTCTTGCTGATTCGTTAATTAGTTACATCCATCTTAATGTTGTTCATGATAGAGTTAGGGGTATGCTCTAGGGGTAATTCTGTAATTTATTATAAATTATTAACTTTGCAATAAAATCTCATTCAAAAAAAATTGTTTTTTGTTATATATTTGTTATATTAAGATATATTAATGGAATGATTAATTCAAAATATATTTAACAGAGAATTTTTTAATAATATGTTATATGGAAGTAATTACAAAATGTTGTAATCATGAAAAATTTATCACGTTGTAAAGTAACATATTGTTTTAAATATTCTTATCAAGATATTTCGACAAAAATATTGATTCATCCGTTCAAACTAGAATGCATAACGCTTTTAAAATGTTGGGCATCGTACTACTCATGGCTGCTGAGGGTATCAAAGGGTTACATATTGATGGTTATTAGATAATTATGGAATGACCCACTCAAGAGTTTTCTGTTGGTTAATATATAACTAATATCAAACAGAGAATCTCGAAGTGACGATATTACATAGTTTTCTCGACTTGAGAATACTGCTGAACTTCAATGTGGACACTCTACTTTGATTATTGTTAAATCATGGCATAGCGTCCAATGAACGACTGTAATTGAGTCTGAGTTGAAGTATTGGAAGTGAAACATTATTCAATAGAGAATTCGTCTCCTTAGTTATATGAGGTTAGTATCACCGTCAACTGTATTTAAAACAAAGTCAAAGTCTATAGCTAGAGCGATACAGTTAATAATTATTGTTGTTATTTGACTAAGGACTTTGTGTTTAGACTAACCAAGTTGAATGTAGATGATATTGGAATTTTGATCGAAACCAAATTCCATAAGTCCTCAAGTAATATAGTTTTGACGCGGAGAAATGTGTAAATTATCGTTACTACTGGGTACCGTTTAAAATAGTAAATTTTGAATTGTACTAAAAATATATGTAAGCATTAATTCGGCCAAAGTGTCACACCACTAGTTAAGGTATCGTGTGGATGTTAATATTTGAATTATTAAATATTTCTTACTGACTGAATTTATGCATTTAATATGCACAACCATAATGGTGAATACTCTAACATACGACACTATTTAATTAATTTATAATTTTTGTAAACTAATTTATATTTATGAAATATTAATTAGTAAATTTTATTTGATTTTTTAATGTCGTTAGTATTTAATAAAGTGTGTATATAAAAGTTATATATGTTCGTATTGATATACGATATCGATAAATATTTAAATTTGATTTAAATCAATTAATTACTAAATATATTTAGGAATTTTGATTGTCCGTCTAGGCACAAGTATGACCACCATAGGTGTAAGTGGAGAGGGTTTTATGCATTTCAAATTTGTTTAAAAAGGTAGAAAAGAAAGAGAAAACGAAGAGGATATTTTCTCCTCCTTTACCTCTTCTTAATGCTACTTATATACACCACCTCACTTCATTTTTATTAGCTATTCCATTCTTTAATCCGACCGAAGATTCTAGAAGGCCATAACCATTAATTTCCAAAACCAAAATCAATAGAAAATCAAATTAATACAAGGTGGTGTTCGTCTTTAGTTCACAGTAAAATCTGAGGGCTGATTCTATCAAGTCTCAGAGTTATTTCATCATTCATGGTGGGAATCTTAGGACACTTCTTTATGCAATTTCTAATCCTATTTTTGATTATATATGTTACATCATGTTAGTATAGATTAGACTTCATATATTTGTAACGAATTTATATGTGCTTGTGTTGTCAAATTTAACAAACTCAAATTGATTTAGAAAAACCTTACAACATCAACAAAACAATTATATACTTTCAGCCATAATTTTTTATTTAAATAAATAATATTTTTGAATTTTTAAAATTATTTTTAATCACCTAAAATATTTGATAACATTTTAAATATACAAATATATATACATTACATATATGTTATGTTTAAACTTAATTTTAGTGCTTATATACTTTCAGCTATATAAAAAAGGAATTTTTTATTATAATTATTTTCATAAATAATAATTAATATATATTTTAAAATTTTAAAATATATGAACATATATATATATTTAAAAGACTTATATATTCAAGCCCATATGGATTTGATAAAAAAACCTTATGGTCGAGATTATATATAACTAATATATTTTAATGTTTATATTTATTTTAATAATAATATTATTATCTAGTTTTATAAATTGTGTATATACATCTATATATTGAAACAAAATAAAATTTTAAATATATATAATATTTATATTTAATTCAAAAATTTTAAATAGGTATTTTGTTTGAAATTGTAGATCTGATTTTGGATTATTCTAAGTCAAAATTAGATTTTTTTAAGATATTAATTTCAATTTCAATATATACACACACACACGAATGTATGTATGTATTTTGAATTAGTCAAAATTAATTTTAGTTAAAATATATATAGTTACTACTTTATTATATTTTTAAAATTAATTTATAATGTTATATATATATATATGTTTGTATATTTAAATAAAACTATGGACAATAAAGGCATATATAAAGGGTGAATGTGTCCATTGCGGTGTAAATCCTAACACCGTAAATATACATATTAACCATGTACACCATTTACATGTTGCACGTGCATTATACACATATGGGTGTATTTGATAGAACTATAATAATATAATTTAATTTAAATAAAACTTATTTAAACAAATTAAACAAAATAAAATTTTATTTAAAATAATTTTAGATTGGATCTAAATTCAATTATACTTCATAAGCTTAACAAAGATCTATAAGATGGAAAAAATAATCTTAAATTCATTCATTTAACCTACTATGACCCAACCCAATTCCTTTAATGGTATCAGAGCACAATACTCTATGCGGTTTAAATTAACAATATAGGGTTAACATAATAAAGCCTACCCATTTGTTAGGGCGTCTAGAAAGGTAGTGTCTAAGGTCGGGTTTGGGTAATCAAGTACTCCGTCTTAAATAACTATTAGCTTGGCTCGAAGGATGACGTAAGCCCAAAGTTTGTCCCAAATGAAAAGACTCGATTTGATTTTGGGCTTTAGGCGAATTTTCAAAATTCAATTTAAAAATTTTAAAATATATTTTGAATTTAAAAGTTAAGTTTAAAATATAAAATAAATTTTATAAATGTTATAAAAAAGTTTCAAAATTATTTTTTGAAAATAAATTAATATTTATTAAATTATTTAAAAATTTAATTACTTGGATTAATTAAATTAATTAATTAATAAAATAAAACATGTATATTTTGATATTTGTATGTATGTGTATTTTTATTTATAAATGTTATTGTTGATTATCTTAAATTTTTTAAGGCAAATTATAGATAAATATTTTTGAATTTATTAATTATTTAATTAAAGTAATTTTAATTTGATAAAATTAATTAACTACATAAAATAAAATATACATATACAATGATATATATTTATATATAACTATAAGTGTTATCGTTAATATTCATCTTAAATTATCTAGAATGAATGAAATAAAAAATTTAATTTTAAAACAATTTAATTATTTAGTTAATTTAAAAATAAATTAAAATTACTTAAATATGATTTAATTAATAACGTACATAAGAATATTGTATAAGTTAATCAAATTATAAAAGGTTATAAACAAATTAAACTTATATAATATGAATGTATAAAACTAAAGTGAAACTGTAATAAACCCAACTTAGGTTTATGTAACAAATACGAAGGTATTGTACATACACCATGATTTCAGATGTGTTTGACACTTGAATCACGAGGGTATTTCATAAGGAATACATTAGTCTCTAAATCGATATCACCCAAAATATGTATATAAATAAAGGTTATGAACCTTTATATAATTTGTCATCTACCATATATAGATTAATAGATTACATGAATACTCTTTAGTTGTTGATATTCCTAAAGCTGGAGATGTTGTATGTAGTGCTATTAATATATTGACTAGATGACATGAACATATGTTTGTCCAAAAAATCTTAAAATGCCCCAAAGCTATGTTTGGGAGCAATCTCGTTCCACACGGTATGAGATTACTAAGAAGCTATTCAATATGAAGTTGACTAAGGGCAAACGTATTGAGGATTTCGTATTAGAAATAAAAGGCTATATTGATAAGTTTCAAAGCTAGATGTGAAAATAAGCGATGAACTACAAGTGGATTTGATACTAAACTTGTTGACTCCATAGTCTGAGTCGTTCATACTAAACTACAATATGAACTAATTAAGCGTAAACCTCATTGATCTACTTAATATGTTGGGGTCGGTTGAGGGATCATTTAAGGATCCAAACATGGTGTTGGCTGCAATGGTTCAGGACACATCTTTAAAAGGTTCAAAGAAGCAAAAGAAGGTGGCTAAGAAGGTGTAACTACCCCCAGATACTGCAGAATATTAAATTAAAAATGAATTTTTAATAAAAGGGTGAATTGGGTATTGTATTTATAACCATTGCAAATGTCTTTCCAAGCTGGTTAGTTTGATACATAGTTTTGATGCATTTGAAGTTATGGTTTGTGAAATAGAGGCGTTATAGTGTTTAAATAGCATATATAGCTGTTTCAGACCAAACCAAATAAACAACCCATAATCCAGCCTGATGACTATATAAAGAAGACTACATAACCCCAGCCGTTACCTCTATATTCAATTTTTCTTCTCTAATCCTGAAATCATCCTAATTTCTCTCTATTGGTGATTAGCATAATTAAAAGTGATTAAAAATCCTAAGTCTCAAAAACCTATCGAATTATATATAGATTCGAAGCTATTGACGAGGCGAAGAGGAATCTAAGATTCATTTATCCATTTAATGCTTCGGTTGACTGGAAACTGATGATTTATCAATGGATATCCATATAAGGGTTTTTGATTCGATGGAGAAACCGCGACAATAGGATGATCAGAAGGTGTTGGGTTGTAGAGGGTGTTAAGAGGAACAGATCTACTGATTGGACATCGAATGGGTGGTCAGGTCGGTCAGGGTTTGTATTTTTTCGACCATCTTTGGATGCGGTTGTAGAGCCACCAGAGGTGGCTGGAGGTAGCGGCATGGCAGGCGAGGTGATAGCTTTCAGTGGGGAAAACGGTGGTGGGGTTTGATTGAATGATAGAGGGCAGATGTGGCAACAATTGCCTGGGTAGTCGGTGATAAAGTACGTTGTTCGAATTGGGGGAGGTGATGTAAAAGTTTAACTTAGTCTTTCTAATTTCTTTATTTACATATATTAGTCCTTGAAACTTCTAACCACTGTATCTTGTGGATACGAACCCCGATTGACGCGTAGTTTCTTCCGTTGGACTTATGGTGGAATTTCAGATGCTTTGGCACTTGGTTTGCTAAGTTTGAGGTTGTTTGCAAAAGTGCATTGGTATGTTTAATTTATTTTATTTTAATTAATTGAATTTTAAAATATAAAATGCATATCCTTTAATGAAAAATTATAATTATTGATATGTGTTGTTATATATTGGTGGTTGTTTGGATATTGTGGACATTTTGGATATATTATGTCTTGGGTTGATTGTTTATTGTTGATTGTTGTATTATCGGATTTTTAATTGTAATTAACCGTGGATTTATGATATGAATGTAATTAATTAATAAAATAGGTGAAATTGTGTAGTTAAGGGGATAATTAGATAAATAGATAATAAACAAGATTATTTACAGAGTTTGGATGATGTTCGTAAATGATAGTGGATTGATGAATTAAAATGAGATTAATGAAAGATATTTAATAAGGTTATTATTTATAAATTTCTATGGAAATTCCCAAATAATAACGGAAAAATATATTATAAACTAAAATTAGAAAGCTATGATTATCTAATAATGAGATGAATGGTTGATTTGAATTATCACCTATGTTGTTTTATGATGATGAAATTGCATTTGCATATGTGTGCGATATTTTGTTATTATTACTATGTGTGTATTTAACTATGGTTTTATTGAATTGGTCTTTATGTTACTAATATAGTGGTTTAGTACATATTTAATTGGTTTATACTTATATTGGTGGTGTATTACTAATGGTTGGTAATTAGCACATGTGAGAGAGTATGTGTATGTGTGTTTATATATATATATATATATATGTGTGTGTGTGTGTGTGTTTTGATTAGCTTATTTGATGTTTGGGGTTGACATTTTATGTTGTCAAATGTTTGTAATGCTTAATGGCTAAGTGTGCTATTATTGTTGTTACCACATATATATGTTGATTGATTGAAATGGTTTAGTAGGAGTAGTGTTTCCTACTTACATTGGTCATGTTAGTTGCAGTGGTTGTATGGTTGCTATGTATTAACAACTATTTGATGCAAGAGAAGAGCAGGAAGGAGAACTACGTGGGCTCTATCCCCTATAAGTGATATGTAGGCAGTCTTTTCCTATTCCATAGCTATCGAGCTATGGCCGTAGTGTATAAGGTTAGATGCAGTCTAAACATAGTTAGTACCCTTTCCTTTTTACTATTATATATATACACACATATACTTTTGAAGTTGCAGGTAGGAGTGGAAGAGGGAATGGAAATTTGGATGTAGGCTATTTCGCGGATTACTGATTTCGTATATTCTTCTATACCATTGTTATATTGTTCATGTTTAGTGATAATTAATGCTAATAAATGTGAATTAATATGATGATGTTGTAAAAAGATTGTATTATTGAGTTAATTTCCGTTTGTATTGATGATTAATTTTGTTGTGAGGTTTCCTTTTCCTTTCTTAGTTATTGAAAAATTAAATTATAAAAACAAACGATCCATTATTTTTAATATCAGAAATTAGTTGCACTCGTATTTTTTGGCATTTGTAATTGATTTTAGATGTTGAAAATAGTGAGACATTACGGAAGGGTAAGAAGAATGTGTTAAGACCTCGGTTTCGATGTCTATTATGTATTTTGACAAACGACAACTATATACATTATTTACTAACATATTTTTTGCAGGAATAGCCACAAGACTGGATTCATATAATCTTCATGCTGCATATATGTTGTTTTGGGTCATTGTTTAGAATTAAAATATTGTGAAAATCTCTCCTTTAGATATATATAAATACACACCAGTGCCAAAGAATAAAACTCAATTTTAGGCTAAATTCAGACGTCTGAAATGACCTATTCAGACGTCTGAATCTGAAGTTAAAATTCAATTTTTTAACAATATTCAGACGTCTATTTCTGTTATTTCAGACGTCTGAATATAGATAAAAATAGCCTATTTACTCTCTGTTTTGCACGCTTCAAATTTCAGAAGTCTGAAATTTATTTTCAGACGGCTGAATTTCTACAACTGCTATTTTTGTGAAAAGACACTTCTCTTCACCAAAGAGAAATTCTTTCAAAATCAATGGTTGCAACTGTTCTTTCCAATATAACTTTTCATCTATAGTTGCAACTCTTTATACACTATAAATAGATTACAGAATTCAACAAACAATCAACCGAATCTAATTTTAATATTCTTGAATTCCTATCTATTTTATATTTTCAAACTGCACTCAAACTGCTTACATTCTCTGATCGTTGATCACTCTATCTTCCACTATTCTCAAAGCACATCACACTATATATCATAAAGGAGAAGATTATAGGAAGGTTGTACTATCAAGAGACAAATCCGTGTTATTGAGAACACACAGTGTCAAATACCTTTTGTATAAGTTGAAGTCCTGTTCTGCTGTTCAGGCGTGTGAAGTCCTCTTCGGCTGTTGAGGCAAAATCCTGTTCTGTTGCTCAGGTCCCTTGTTCGGCTGTTCAAGGGTGGTTGTAAACCTATTCCTCCGGGTTAAGTGAGGATTGTTGTTAGTGAAATTCCAGAAGGAGTCTGGGACTGGACGTAGAACGGGAAGTTCGAACCAGTATAAAAATTCCTGGTGTGCTTGTTTTATATTATTCATATTACTAATTTATCTTAGTTTATTTCCGCATTAGTATAATTCCATATAGCACGATCCGCACCGAACTTTTATTTGGTATCAGAGCGAGAATCTAATAACCGTAACACAGTTATTTGATAATCTGCTTATATGGCCAACATGGATAACAACGCTATTCCAAATCCTGTCACTATCACTAACTCTGGCATCATAGAAGGACAAGCCACTGGTCGACCTCCATTCTTCAATGGATTAAATTATAACTATTGGGCGACACGAATGCGTATTTATATGCAGGCTAATGGTTTTGATGCATGGAATATCACACAAGCCGAATACACTGCACCAACCACTGAATATACTACTTGGTCGACAGCCCAAAAAGCAGAAGCTACCCTAAATGCCAAGGCTATGAACATGCTATTTTGTGCTCTAGATAGAAATGAATTCAATCGTGTTAGCATATGCACCACTGCATATCAAATATGGCAAACATTAAAAACAACTCATGAAGGAACAAGCAAAGTCAAGCAAAGCAAGATATCTATGCTCAAAAATCAGTTCCAAAATTTCAGAATGAAGCAAGACGAGTCCATAAATGATATGTACTCTAGATTTCAAGATATCCATCATGCCTTGATCGGACTTGGTGTAACATATTCAGATGCAGATGTTGTCTCGAAAATCCTAAACTCTCTAACTGACGAGTGGGAAAGAAAAGTTTTGGCAATTGAAGAAGCTAACGATATTTCAGAAATGAAGCCAGAAGAATTAATAGGAAATCTAATGTCATATGAAGTCAATCTGCAGGCAAAACGAGTTCAAACTCAAGACAGGAAGAATATAGCCTTCCATGCTGAAAAAGATGAATCAGAATCAGATGATGAAGATTTAGCATTTATTGCTAAAAATTTCAAAAAGTTTCTCAAACACAAAAAGGGAAATAGAAACAATGGAAAAAGGAACTTTAATAAACCATCTTCATCAGTTCTAGAATGCTTCAACTGTCACAAGAAAGGACACATGCAAAAAGATTGTCCAGACCAGAAGAAATCGAATTACAACAAGTTTAAGAAGGACAAGATCAAGAAGAAAGCATTCTCTGTCACTTGGGATGATTCAGACTCTTCGTCTTTTGATAGTAGCAGTGAAAGCGAAAATGAACAAGCTAATATATGCTTCATGGCTACTGAAAATGAGGTATCAAATTTTACCTTCGATGATATGGTTGAAATTAATACTGAATTAATTAGTACTATGAAAAATCTCAAGAAAAAGTATAAAGAAGCTGTTGAACAAAAGAACAAAGCAGAATTCGAAAGAGATATGCTTAAAGACGAGAAGAAAATATTAGAAGAGGAATTAGAGAAAATTCAACTTTCATCTTCTAATAATGATTCTCAATTAACTTTCTTGAGTCAAGAAATTGAAACTCAAAAAGAAAAGAACGATGCTTTATCTTCTGAAAATCATGAGCTAAAATCTAAAGTCAAACTGATTGAGCTGGAAAATACTGGATTAAAGGCTAAATTAGAAGATATTTCTAAAAATATCTCTAATTTTAATAAGGGGAGAGAAAATTTATCTAAGATAATTGAAAACTCTCAGCCTTCTACCAGTAAAAAGGGACTAGGATATATTAAGAAACAAATAGCTCCTCAAAATAATTGGAGACAGTTTGTTAAATCAAAATCCACATCGGTTCAATCTAAAAGAAATCATGAACTGAAAGCTTCTATACATAAACCAAAAAGGATACAGATATCTAAAACCATAAAAATATGGGTTCCTAAAACAAACAATAGTTTGATTAGGAATAAATATATAAAATCCTTTTTGGAAACTGTTCATAAAAGTCAGAATTATATTTACAAAGGGAATACCGGGCCCGAATGGGTTTGGTTTCCTAAGACCTAACTCTTAGGACCCTATAAAAAGGTGGGTACCAATGGTCTTAATTCTATTTTTTGCAGGTCCCACTTAAAAAGAGAGGAAAGTGGATTCTGGATAGTGGTTGCTCTAAACATATGACTGGAGACAAAAGTATGCTGACAAATATTACCTACACAAATGAAGGCTCAGTCGCATTTGGAGATAATTCCAAAGGTTATATCATCGGCAAAGGCGATGTGAGCAACTTCGGTAACTCTAATACTCCTCTTATCTCTAATGTTTTACTTGTTAAAAACCTGAAGCACAATTTGTTGAGTATCAGCCAATTGTGTGACAAAGGATTCAAAATCTCTTTTTCCGAAGATAAGTGTAGCATTTTAGATCACAGTGGAAATCTCATATTTGAAGGTAATAGAAACAGAAATATATATGTTCTGAATATGAAAGTCAATCATAATTCAGATATGTGCTTAATAGCTAATGAAAATGATCCTTGGTTATGGCACAAACGATTCTGTCATATTAACTTCAAATCCATTAATAAGTTATCTAAAAATAACTTAGTAAAGGGGTTACCAAAAATGAACTTTAAAGTAGATCATATTTGTGATGCCTGTCAATTAGGTAAATTAACAAAATCATCATTTAAATCTAAAAAGGTCATTTCGACATTACAACCACTAGATTTATTCATATGGATCTATTTGGACCAACACAAGTGCAATCCATAAATCATAACAAATATGTGTTTGTAATTGTCGATGATTTTTCTAGATATACTTGGAAAATTTTTATGAAAAATAAAAGTGATACTTTTGATCACTTTAAAATTTTCGTCAAGAGAATCCAAAACTTGAAGGAATTAAAAATTAAGAATATTCGGAGTGATCATGGAGGAGAGTTCGAAAATGAAGCTTTTGAACAATTCTGTAAAAAGAAAGGAATTTCTCATAATTTCTCGTTTCCTAGAACTCCACAACAAAATGGAGTTGTAGAACGAAAGAATAGAACTTTACAGGAATGTGCAAGAACTTTGTTAAATGGAAGCACACTTCCAAAACATTTTTGGGCAGAAGCTGTAGCAACTGCCTGTTATGTTTTAAACAGGGTTTCCATTCGACCTCTCACTAAGAATACTCCGTATGAACTCTTTAATAGCAGAAAACCAAACATATCCTATTTCAAAGTTTTTGGTTCAAAATGTTTTATATTAAACACTAAAGATCAGCTTGGCAAATTTGATGCGAAATCTGACGAAGGTTTCTTCCTAGGATATTCGGATCGAAGCAAGGCCTATCGAGTGTTTAATAAAAGAACAAATACTGTTGAGGAAACTCTACATGTATCGTTTGATGAAAATTTTCAACAAATAACAAGTATAAATAATGATGATGATGATAACATCATAAATACAGAATCTGAAAATGTTAAAATAAATGAAAACGAAATTGATAATCCTAATGAGAACAATAATATTCAAAATGAATTAAAATCTCCACCACATATCTTACGGGATCATCCTGTTCAAAACATTATTGGAGAAATTAATTCAAACGTTCGAACTAGGAATCAATTAAACCAAATGGGCCACGTAGCATTCTTATCTACTATCGAGCCAAAGAACCCAAAGGAAGCTTCTACCGACGAATACTGGATCATTGCAATGCAAGAAGAACTAAATCAGTTTGAGCGCAATGAAGTTTGGGAATTAGTTCCTAGACCAAGTAATCAAACTGTTATTGGAACAAAATGGGTTTACAAAAACAAGGCGGACGAACAAGGAAATATCACTAGAAATAAAGCAAGATTGGTGGCTCAAGGATACAATCAGGAAGAAGGTATCGACTATGAAGAGACATTCGCTCCTGTAGCAAGACTAGAAGCAATTCGAATACTACTGGCCTATGCGTGTTTTCATAATTTTAAACTTTATCAGATGGACGTTAAAAGTGCCTTTCTGAATGGATACATTAAAGAAAATGTGTATGTTGAACAACCTCCCTTATTTGCTCATGAAAAATATCCCAATCATGTATATAGACTTAAGAAGGCTCTATATGGTTTAAAACAAGCACCACGTGCTTGGTACGAACGACTTAAGAGCTATCTAATCTCTTCGGGATTTCAAATTGGAAAGGTTGATCAAACATTATTCATTAAACATTCAAAAAGGGATATTTTAATAGTTCAAATCTACGTTGATGATATCTTATTTGGTTCCACCAACGAAAAATTATGTCAGGATTTTTCGGATATTATGACTAAGGAATTTGAAATGTCCCATATGGGAGAATTATCATACTTTCTTGGTCTACAGATTAAGCAATTACCGAATGGTATATTTTTTAATCAAGAAAAATATTGTAATAATCTAATCAAACGCTTCGGAATGGAAAATACTTCTGCCAAACCAACTCCTATGAGTACGACAACACATCTTGAAAAAGATGAAAATGGCAAAAGTGTTGATCAGAAACAATACCGAAGTATGATTGGTTCATTACTATATTTAACTGCAAGTCGTCCTGACATAATGATGAGTGTCTGTTTGTGTGCTAGATTCCAAGCCAATCCAAAAGAATCACATTTAAGAGCAGTGAAACGTATACTACGTTATCTAACAAACACAAAGGATTTTGGTCTATTCTATCCTAAAGAATGTCCATTTGAATTAGTTTCATATAGTGATGCTGATTTCGGTGGTTCTCGAACAGACCGAAAAAGTACAAGTGGTACGTGCCATTTTATTGGAAAATCACTTGTATCTTGGTTTAGTAAGAAACAAAATTGTGTTTCTCTTTCTACATGTGAAGCAGAATATATTTCTGCTGCTTTGGCTTGTACTCAAGTAACCTATATGCAACAAACACTCAAAGATTTAAATATAAATTTATCAAATTCAACTATATATTGTGACAACTCTAGTGCTATTAACTTATCTAAAAATCCTATTAATCATTCACGAACAAAACATATTGACATTCGTCATCATTTTCTTCGTGATAATGTTGAAAAAGGGACAATTATTTTAGATTTTGTTTCTTCTGAAAATCAGTTAGCTGATATTTTTACAAAACCTCTTTTAGAAAATATTTTTGTAAAACTAAGGCGAGAACTTGGTATTGTGTCTCTTCAAAATTTATGATTTTTTTTCTGATAAATTTTATACTATTTAAATTTTTTTTTGTTTTGGCTAATATCCTTTTTACTATTTTTACCTTTTGTTTTAACAGACGGATATTACTAACAAATGAGTTTCAGCCATTCCTTTTATACTATATTTGAACTTTCTATCTTATTATAAATTGTTCAATTCTAATCTTCTTTTTTCATCAAAGTCATTTCTATTTTCTGTTTTTTCCCTCTACAATGAAAATCAACTTGTTCATATTACTTCTCTCCATGGCTTCTGAATCCGATGATTCTCCATCATCTTATTCTACATCATCTCTTGAAATTTTAGTAACTCCAACACCTCATGAGAAAAATAGACCTTGTCCTTCTCGTGAACGTTCTAGCTATACTCCTGAAAAAAAGAAATCTCGACGGTTTCTTTTCTTTGGCTCTCCATCAACCAAAGAGAAAATATCAGAGATGCATCATTACCAAAGAGAACAGTTGGATTTACAACGAGAGATGTATTACGAACAAAAAGTTAATTCCAAACGACTTAGTTTTATTGAACAAGTGGCTTTGAAATTCTGTGGTACATCTCCTAAGAAAGATGTAGTTCAACCTTCAACATCTCAACAAATAACTTCATCTGGATGGAATTCATGGGAGCCGAGTCCACAAACTCCTTCGGTTCCACAAAACTCTTGGGAACGTCAACCATATTGGTCTCCCTTGCGACCATACACAGAGATAACCAAGATCGAACCAGAAGAATGTAAAACTCCAAGTGACTCGGATAAATAATTTCTTATAGATTCTTTTTATATTTTGTATCTCTATTTTTTGTAAAAAGTAAAATTTCAGACGTCTGAACTCTTTATTACAGACGTCTGAACAGTGTAAGAGAATAATGTTTTAACAGTTTCAGACGTCTAAAACTATGATTTCAGACGTCTTAAAATAGGCATTTTTGCACTGTTTTCTTTCTGTTTCAATTTTCTTATATTCAGCCGTCTGAAAGTATTTTTCAGACGTCTGAAAACTGGAAAAAAAATTTTTTCAAATTAATATTACACGAATTTCAAGACACCAAACCCTTTTATTCCACCCGTCCTTTGCTTTTTTTGCTCTTCTTCATCTTCTTCTTTCGGTTATTACTTCTCCGTTGTTATTACTTCTTTCTCAAACAACTCAAATGGCACCTAAATCAAAAAGATCAAGACCATCATCCTCTTCATCTACACCAAACATTGATCAGTGGCTATGGAACGACCAAGCAAGGCAACGATTTGCTCAAATGAATAGATCCAATTTTTTCCCTGGAGCCTTCATCAAATTCGAAGAATTCAGCGCTTATCGTATTCATCAATTTGTAAGAGCAAATGGGTTAGAGTCTCTAGTCTCTTTTGATGCCAACAATATCAAAATTAATCATCTTTTAGTAAAAAAAATTTTTGCAAACATGAATCTAGACCATCATACTCCTCACAATCGCAATGATTGTATTTGGACTTTGGTTTGTGGAGTTAAAATATATCTGCCAATTTCAAGGCTTGGTGAAATTCTACGTTGTCCATCAACCGGAATTGATTTAGATGAGATTGATGTGTCTTTAGATTTAACTAATAGAGATGAAGTTTCACATCAATTCCTGAATGATGATATTAATCGACTCACTTCTATTCAACTTCGTCCTCAAGCTCGCATTCTTCATAGAGCATTAATTCGTTCTGTTATTCCAAGGACAGGAAGTTATGAGATTGTTAATAAAAGAAATTTTCAAGCCCTATATGTTGTATACTCCGGTCAACCTATAAATTGGGCTCAAATAATTTTGGAAGAATTCATGGATGTCAATCATAGGAGACGATATAAGACCTTCCACTATGGTGCTTATATTATGAAAATACTTCAAAATTTTAACATTTCTTTTCCTGACTCCGAATTTTCTTCGATCAAAGAACTTGGGTCTAAAACATTAGGTCTTATGGGATTGCCAAAACGCCCGGAAAGTTTAGCATATATCTCTTTCCAAGAATGGGTTGCCAACCGTGATCAAAACCAGCCACAACCTCGTCGGTACGATTCTCATACTCAATCATCTATCCCTCCATCGGAAGAAGAAGATGATAATGATATTGTGATTCTTTTTCCCGACTCTAGCTCAAGGAATGCCTTAGTAACACTTTCCCAAAATCAAGCAAAACTTCAAAACCGAATGAAATCAATAGAACGAAAATCTGAAAAACGTTTTAATTCCATTCGAGGCTTTCTTAACAAAATTTGGGAACGTATTGGTTGTTCAACTTCTTCATCTACCGATGTTTTCAACCCCACTCCTTTTCAATGGTCATCAAGTTCAGAGAATAGAATTAGTGGTGATGATGATGATGAAGTTGGAAGTGACTCCAGTCCTAGATTCTGATTTTTTTTGCTCTTTTATGTTATTTGTTATGTGTCTTTTATGTTGTTTGTTATGTGTCTTAAACTCTCTTTTGCAACTTCTTTAATTTATGTCTACTTTGATCTATCTTGTAAAATTACTGATTACCTTTTTGCAATGACAAAGGGGGAGAATATGGTGTTAATTCTTTTTGACAGGGGGAGTTTTAGTATATAGTTGATAAAATGGTGTTAATTCTTTTTGACAGGGGGAGTTTTAGTATATAGTTGTCATCGTCAAAAAGGGGGAGAATGTTAAGACCTCGGTTTCGATGTCTATTATGTATTTTGACAAACGACAACTATATACATTATTTACTAACATATTTTTTGCAGGAATAGCCACAAGACTGGATTCATATAATCTTCATGCTGCATATATGTTGTTTTGGGTCATTGTTTAGAATTAAAATATTGTAAAAATCTCTCCTTTAGATATATATAAATACACACCAGTGCCAAAGAATAAAACTCAATTTTAGGCTAAATTCAGACGTCTGAAATGACCTATTCAGACGTTTGAATCTGAAGTTAAAATTCAATTTTTTAACAATATTCAGACGTCTGTTTCTGTTATTTCAGACGTCTGAATATAGATAAAAATAGCCTATTTACTCTCTGTTTTGCACGCTTCAAATTTCAGAAGTCTGAAATTTATTTTCAGACGGCTGAATTTCTACAACTGCTATTTTTGTGAAAAGACACTTCTCTTCACCAAAGAGAAATTCTTTCAAAATCAATGGTTGCAACTGTTCTTTCCAATATAACTTTTCATCTATAGTTGCAACTCTTTATACACTATAAATAGATTACAGAATTCAACAAACAATCAACCGAATCTAATTTTAATATTCTTGAATTCCTATCTATTTTATATTTTCAAACTGCACTCAAACTGCTTACATTCTCTGATCGTTGATCACTCTATCTTCCACTATTCTCAAAGCACATCACACTATATATCATAAAGGAGAAGATTATAGGAAGGTTGTACTATCAAGAGACAAATCCGTGTTATTGAGAACACACAGTGTCAAATACCTTTTGTATAAGTTGAAGTCCTGTTCTGCTATTCAGGCGTGTGAAGTCCTCTTCGGCTGTTGAGGCAAAATCCTGTTCTGTTGCTCAGGTCCCTTGTTCGGCTGTTCAAGGGTGGTTGTAAACCTATTCCTCCGGGTTAAGTGAGGATTGTTGTTAGTGAAATTCCAGAAGGAGTCTGGGACTGGACGTAGAACGGGAAGTTCGAACCAGTATAAAAATTCCTGGTGTGCTTGTTTTATATTATTCATATTACTAATTTATCTTAGTTTATTTCCGCATTAGTATAATTCCATATAGCACGATCCGCACCGAACTTTTAGAATGCTCCTACTAACAAAAGTGAATGTTACCATTGTCATAGGAAGGGGAATTGGAAACGCAATTGTCCGAACAATTTGAAGATGGTCAAAGAAAGGAAGGAAATTGTTTCTTCCGCTTCTTGGGATATGTTTATGATTCAAAATTGTTTTGCAAACAATAAATTATCTTGGGTTTTAAATACTGGATCTGGAACTATATTTGTAATTCATTATAGGCACTTGGGGGTAGACGCCATGTGGCGTAGGGTGAAATGAGGCTTTAAGTTGCGATGTATCTCTAGTAGATGCAACAGTAGTTGGAGACTATCACTTGACTTTGCTCATTGGATTTAATTTAGTTTTTGAATAATTGTTATTATGTTAAGAACTTTATTTGTAGTATTATGTCTGTTTCTAGATTATTTAAGATAGGTTTTGTTTTTCATTGTATAGATAATATTTTGAATATTGTGTTTGATGGATATTATATTTGCAAAGATGTTTTAGATAATGACATTTACGTACTTAATTTTAATCATATCTGTGCTATTAATAAATCTTCCATTGACAATAATAATATTTACTTACAACACTATATGTTGGGTCATATAAGTGACAAAAGACTGCACAAACTAAAAACTGATGGTTTTCGTCATTGATTATGAATCATTTAATACATATGTGTCATGTATCAAAGAAAAAATGACCAAACACCCCTTTAGTAGGAGCAACAAAGGAGTTGATGAACTCTTGGGACTTGTACATAATAATTTTTGTAGCCAAATGCTTATAGTCACAATGGTTAATATGACTTATTTTGTAACTTTTATTGATGATTTATCAAGATCGGCTATATATATATATATATCATATGAATAATAAATTCAATGTCGATGAGAAATTTAAAGAGTATAAGAATGAGGTAGAAAATCATAAGAACCATAAAATTAAAATACTTCGATCAGATTGAGGAGGTGAGTACGTTGGACAAGAGCTCCAACAATACTCAAAAGATAATGAAATTATCTCTAAGATTACTCCACCTTAAACTTCACAACATAGTGGTACTTTGGAAAGAAGGAATAAAACCATATTATATATGCTTCATTCTATGATGAGTAAAGTCGAGTTACCTCTTTCCTATTAGGATATGCGCTGGAAACTACAGCATATATATCGAATTTGATACCTACAAAATCATGCTTAGGATGTCATATAAGATGTGGCATGGGAAGAAACGCCACCTCAAGCATTTGAAGGTATCCAACCTACACTAAGAACTTTGGCCCCAGTGAAGGATATCCCAAGAATTTTATGGGTTATATTTTCTATAACACCAAGGAACAAAAAGTTATTGTTTCTCAACACGCTATCTTTTTAGAAAAGGAATTTCTTTCAAAAGAAATTAACAGCGAAGTTATAGAATTGGATGAGATCAATAAATTAGCACAAAGGCAGACGTAGTGGGAGAATCATATTCACCTTTATATGAAAATATACAACCTATTAGAATGTCTAATAGGGAACCTTACATACTAGAAAGATACCATGGTTTTCTCATGGATTGCGAGGAAGAGGACCGCGTCTTAGAAAATGACACTCCACTCTCATTCCAACAAGCACGGGGGTAAAGGGTAAAGTTTCTGCACTTTGGCTTGAAACTATGAATTTCAAAATGGATTCCATGTATGACAAAAAAGTATGGACTTTGGCTGACATACCTAAAGAAATAAAACCTACTAGCTACAAATGGATTTTTAAGGAAAGCTAAATACATATGGACATGTAGAGACCTATAAGGCAAGGTTATTTGCAAAAGGATTTAGTCAAATTCATGGTGTTGATTATGATGAAACGCTTTCATCGGTTACCATGTTTAAATCCTTATGGATAATGCTTGTTATCACTATGTTCTATGACTATGAAATATGGCAGATGGATGTGAAAATAGTATTTTTAAATGGTTATTTAGAAGAGACCGTTTACATATCGCACAAGGTTAGTGGAGTGAGGAAAAGGTATGCGAATTGTTAAAATAAGCAAGCTTCAAGGAGTTGGAATTTAACAACCCACCATTTCAGAACCCCGTAGCTGCACAACGAAGTCCGAAAACATCGAGTCCTTGTAAGATAAACACACACAGAGCATATGATAAAAACTAAACTAACTGATAACTTTCAGAATCCTACAACGGATGTCAAATTAATACTTTATATCACACAAATATATATAACAATTTTAAAAAAATTTGAGATGCCAATATATATATCTTTACAATCCAAACCTAAATAACACCACACTATCACATCATGTCTTTAATTCACACTTCATTTACAATATATACAGTATATACAAGTTTTGTCTCTAGATTCTCCTCGCCCGCAGACTCCATCAACCTGAAGATTATATATATATAGGAGTGGGTTAGACATATGTCTACGTAAGTGGGGCAAGTCTAATACAAGTATATTATTGTGACAGGGATATATCATGACTTACGCCTAAGTATAATATCTTATGGATCCACTTGCGCCGCGCTACAGAACAATATTATACTATCTAAATAATCTTAGTCGTAATCCGGTCTCGCCACTTGCGGTAAAGGATTATATGTCAATGACTATCTGGTCTCGTCGCATGTGGTAAAGGATAGTCATGTATTGGATTCACTCTTGGCCCCACAGTGTGTGCTACAAGTCAACTATTGTCCATATTAACACTCCTGGACCAGCCTCGATGATTTACAGGAGAACGTCACGTCAATACCATGAATCAATGAATCATCACGTGCGCTACAAGATTCAGGTATTTGTAATACTAACTATGAACATATACTATATCAAACTATGACATCTAAAGTCATACACACCATATTCATATCATATCATTTCCATCTAGGTCTTACATACTCGCCCTATAACGACCCACCTTTTTGGACGGTTTAAATCGACAATAAACCACACATGTCAACTCAAACCATTCAATAGGGAGGATTGTTATTGGGGTAAATAAGAAAGTAAGAGAAAATAAAGGAAAAACAAAACACAGAATCTCACAGCGGAATGACAAAATATAATAATCAAATAAACAGTTCATGAGGTTGTTTTACAAATAACATTTGATTACGCTTTTACAATACAAATCAGAGTTACACATACAATAGAAATAAATAAAAATGCAGTGGAACAACATGATGCAGTGGAATATATATAAAATAAATAGCATATAATCTATGCCATTGTCCTCCAGAAAATAGTCTTAAATGAGCTGAAATACTCAGGTTGACCCGAGCGTAATGAAAAGACAAAACACTCGAGTCAGAACTAAAAGATCTTATGTAAGTTAAATCAAAATAAGTAAATATGAGTGTAACGGCTTCAGAGATGTTTACGGGATTTTACACCTTCTATCCAGTGTCTAACGTGCGTGCAATAACTTAAGAGATGTTCGCGATTCCATCTCCTAAGGGTCCGTTAAACTATCTACATACATAGTACAATATGCTATTATAATATGTCTACAGTAAAGTAAAGTATTAAAATAGCGTTAAGGAGTTACCCATATCCCCTTAACACATTTTTATATAAATGTCGTGGTCTATACAGTACCGTATTTCCTCCGTAAACTGGAGGGCTATCAGAGGGAACCCCATAGTGTACGATACAGACCAAACTCGTAGTGGGCGCATCAGGATAAATATGAAAAGACATGTGTGGCAATGCTCAGGGTAGGATACTACCGTTTTGCGGATCCGGACTGGTGGTAACGCATAGCAGCTACTACCGCCCACCTCGGAACACACTCCTATAATCAAATCGAGGGTGGCCACCAAATTAATTACAAAGTAATAAAAATGGTATCAAAGAAATGTGTCCGAGAGGGGGAGCAACCCCACTTGGCCCGGCATGGCTCCTGTTTTAGTCATTTTAATTATGACTCGAAGGTCAAGGCTATCCATCATCGTTCTCTTACTTCATTCCAGTAGCGTTCGCCAAACCATCCTACTTCATTCTGGATTCTCCACCACATGCACAGTTGTTAAAGTGGTTTTCCGTATTGGCAGAGAGTATAACAATATCCGATCCCGGTCTCTATAATAACCAACCACTTATTTCACACCGGTTGGTTCTTTTACATTTCCAAAACCGATTCATAATTGATATCAAAATATCATATTCACTTCAAAATCATATTCCTCATTTCAAAACCATCATATTTACTCAAAAATATTCCCTTTCACTAAAAAATATCATTTCAAATTCCAACGTAGGTCATAACATCATTTAACCATATTCGCCTTTAAATCAAGGATTTAAATATAAACAATTCAACCTTGCACAGTTTGAAATTTAGAAAATTGTTTAGATAGTCATAAAAAGTTTAAAATAGTTTAACAATAGTTTAGTAGTTTAAAATAGTTTTTAAAATGGTTTAAAATAGTTTTAATAGTTTAAAATAGTTTTAATATAGTTTAAGATAGATTTAATAGTTTAAAATAGCTTTAGAATAGTTTAAAATAGTTTTAATAGTTTAAAATAGTTTAATAGTTAAAATAGCTTTAAAATAGTTTAAATTAGTTTTAATAGTTTTAGATAGATTTAATAGTTTAAATGTAAAATGCTTTGAGTATAGGAAATGGTTTATATAGTAAATAAATCTAAATAATCTAAATTTTAAAATAATAGATTTTTTAATAGTTTACAATAAAATAATTTATTTTGAAAATAGTATCAAATCAAACTATTTCTTTCATTTCAACAAATCTAGACCATATCCAGATTTCAAATCAACAAAACTCAATTTTAATCTTTCAATTCAAATTCTCATTAAAACCATTTCAATTTATATCAATTTCAAATCCATGTTTGAACTACAAATTTAAACCACTTCAAATTCAATAGATTTCAAAGTTTAAATATTCAAACGTTTATAATAACTCAATTTTGATAAATTTTATATTTCAAAAATTCAACTTTAAAATTTCAATTTCAATTCTTTAACAGTTCATTTAAACCAATTTCAATTTCAACCTTTTAAAGCTTGGATTTTTAAAACAATTCAGTCATATAAATCAAATTTTATTTCAAAATATCATTTAACTGGATTCAAAAATTAAGGATTTAAAATCATTTAATTTAATCAATCCGGTGTCCGTATATAATTTTCTACCCTATGGTCAAGTGATGCGGATATATATAATTTCAACCCGCAATAATTTAAATTTACGGGTATATATCATTTCAACCCGCAATCCCGAATAAAATTCAAAATCCATAAAATCGCTCGAGTTTATCATTTCAACTCATAATGGTTTTTCCCTAATCTATAAGAACGTTCGGGTATGTATCATTTCAACCCATAGTGATTTCTAACAATAACTAAGGGAACTAGCAGTGTGATAACGACATATAAAAATAAACATAATATCCAATCATCCAAACATCAATAATTAAGCATCCATCACAATCATCATTCAAATCAACCAATAAATAACAACAATTAACTGGTTATCATTAACAGGTATTTAACTGGAAATTTAAATTCAATATTAAATTAAATGGCGATTAAATTCAATAAAATTCAGGTTTAACTGGAATGACAATTTAAATATACCAAACAGCAATCAATAAATATCTAATCACATCATAAATTTAATTTAACTAACATAAGATAGTTTAGTAGTCGTGAGTGGGTTAAGACACCCACCTTTGATTTTCAGTCGATTAAAAATCCAATTAAAGGCCCAAAATCTAACAGTCTTAGAATGCCCTCAAACCAGTTCCATAATGTCTGGAATTTCGATACGAATGCAATGAAGAAAACCACGCATGAATCCAAGCTCGTATGCAAAAGTTTTATATGTTAGAACGATTAAAATTTTAAATTATAATAACTAATTAATTAAAATAAGAAAAAGCATGTTACCCTACCATCGAAGTCGAACTCAGCAGCAACGAGAACTAACCCAAGTCGCCTCATTTCCAGCCGCCACCATCTCCCCTAAACGTACGCGCCTACGACTGCCTAGCCCAGGATCAGACTTCGTCGTTCACCTCCTCGACTCCGGTCGCCCCATATATGGTCGTGCGACCCCTTCCAAGCGCCTCCAGGCGATCACGCCACCGTCGCCTATAAACCCAGATTCTGGCGATTCCTGACCCCTTCGACACTAAGTAAACCCATGGATCGAAAGCCCTCAGCCTCCTCTACATGCTCATACTTCCCGATCGAACCCTCGTCGAATATCCACTGTCCAAACCGAAAACCTAATATGAACGGCCAGGAATAAATCGCCAATTTCTGGCCAAACCAAAGCTCGATTGCAAAAATGAATTGCTATAGTAGATTGCACTCGTCGATAGCTTTCCAACGATATATAATATGACATAGTTTGAGGAGTTTGAATTTTGGAATTGATTTTGATTTGAAATTGAATTTGGGAATTTGGGCTTCTACCATTAGAGAAGGAGGAACAGACAAATAGAATTGTACCTACAGAAATAAGGAATAACCAGGCTATTATGGTTTACAATAGCCTATATATAAGCAAAGGTAGATAAGAACGAATGGATAGACCGAACTGGGTCGAAATGATGACGACGACCTGAAAAGCCCGTTTCGTTCCCGAAACGAAAATGGATCATCCAATATATCGAAACAGATGTTTTTGATATTTTTAAACTCAATGGAACTAGTTTCAAATCCTGATTCCATTGTATACAGAAGTTAGATTTTAAAAATCAGCTTATTTTAATTGAATTTATTAAATTGATTTCTACGTGTTTCAAGCCCGCACGATCAAACGATAAGTCTGATCGCACATTTATAACACAAATCAGAGTTACAAATACAGCAGAAATAAATAAATAACGCAGCAGAACAACATGATGCAGTGGAATATATATAAAATAAATAGCATATAATCTCCGTCTTCGTCCTCCAGAAAATAGTCTTCAATGTGCTAAAATAATCAGGCTGACCCGAGCGTAATGAAAAGACAAAACACTCAAGTTAGAACTAAAGGATCTTATGTAAGTTAAATCAAAATAAGTAAATATGAGTGTAATGGCTTCAGAGATGTTTATGGGATTTTACTCCTCCTATCCAGTGTCTAACGTGCGTGCAATAACTTAAGAGATGTTCGGGATTCCTTCTCCTAAGGATCCGTTAAACTATCTACATACATAGTACAATACGCTATTATAATATGTCTACAGTAAAGTAAAGTATTAAGATAGCGTTAAGGCATTACTCATATCCCCTTTAACACATTTTTATATAAATGTCGTAGTCTATACAGTACCGTAATTCCTCCATAAACTGGAGGGCTATCAGAGGGCACTCCATAGTGTACGACACAAACCAAACTTGTAGTGGGCGCGATCAAGATAAATATGACAAGGCACGTGAGGCAATGCCTAGAGTAGGATGCTACCGTTTTGCGGATCCGAACTGGTGATAACGCATAGCAGCTACTACGGCCCACCTCGGAACACACTCCTATAATCAAATCGAGGGTGGCCACCAAATCAATCACAAAGTAATAAATATGGTATCAAAGAAATGTGTCCGATAGGGGGAGTGACCCCAGTTGGCCCGGCATGGCTCCTGTTTTAGTCATCTTAATTATGACCCGAATGTCAAGACTATCCATCATCATTCTCTTACTTCATTCCAGTAGCGTTCGCCAAACGATCCTACTTCATTCTGGATTCTCCACCACGTGCACAGTTGTTAAAGTGGTTTTCCGTATTGGCAGAAAGTATGACAATATCCGATCCCTGTCTCTTTAACAACCAAACGCTTATTTCACATCAGTTGGTTCTTTTACATTTCCAAAACCGATTCATAATTGATATCAAAATATCATATTCACTTCAAAATCATATTCCTCATTTCAAAACCATCATATTTACTCAAAATATGCCCTTTCACCAGAAAATATCATTTCAAATTCCAACGTAGGTTATAACATCATTTATCCATATTCACCTTTAAACCAAGGATTTAAATATAAACAATTAAACCTTGCACAATTTGAAATTTAGAAAATAGTTTGGATAGTCATAAATAGTTTAAGTAGTTTAAAATAGTTTTTAAAATAGTTTTATTAGTTTAAAATAATTTAATATTGTTTAAGATAGATTTAATAGTTTAAAATAGTTTATAATAGTTTTAATAGTTTAAAATAGTTTTAGTATAGTTTAAATAGTTTAATAGTTTAAAATAGCTTTAAAATAGTTTAAGATAGATTTAACAGTTTAAATATAAAATGGTTTGATTATTGGAAATGGTTTATATAGTAAATAAATATAAATAATCTAAATTTTAAAATAATAGATTTTTAAACAGTTTATAATAAAATAATTTATTTTGAAAATAGTATCAAATCAAACTATTTCTTTCATTTCAACAAATCTAAACCATATCCAGATTTCAAATCAACAAAACTCAATTTTAACCTTTCAATTCAAATTCTCATTAAAACCATTTCAATTTATATCGATTTCAAATCCATGTTTGAACTACAAATTTAAACCACTTCAAATTCAATAGATTTCAAAGTTTAAATATTCAAATCCATGTCCGGAATTTCTATACGAACGCAACGGAGAAAACCGCGCGTGAATCCGAGCTCGTATGCAAAAGTTATATACGCTAGAACGATTAAAATTTTAAATTATAATAATTAATTAATTAAAATAAGAAAAAGCATGTTACCCTACCATCGAAGTCGAACTCAGCAAACGCGAACTAATCCTAGTCGCCTCGTTTCCAACCGCCACCATCTCCGCTGAATGCACGTGCCTGCTACTGCCTAGCCCAGGATCAGACTTCGTCGTTCACCTCCTCGACTCCGGCCGCCCCATATATGGTCGCGCAACCCCTTCCCAGCGCCTCCAGGCAATCACACCACCACTGCCTATAAACCCAAATTCTAGCGATTCTTGAACCCTTCGACACGAAGTAAACCCATGGATCGAAAGCCCTCAGCCTCCTCTACACGCCCATACTTCACGATCGAACCCTCGTCGAATATCCACCGTCCAAACCGAAAACCTAATATGAACGGCCAGGAATAAATCGCCAATATCTAGCCTAACCAAAGCTCGATTGCAAAAACGAATTGCTACAGTAGATTGCGCTCATTGAGAGCTTTCCAACGATATATAATATGACATAGTTTGAGGAGTTTGAATTTTGGAATTGATTTTGATTTGAAATTGAATTTGGGAATTAGGGCTTCTGCCATTCAAGAAGGAGGAATAGACAGATAGAATTGTACGTACAGAAATAAGGAATATATAGGCTGCTATGGTTTACAATAGCCTATATATAGGCAAAGGTAGATAAGAACGAATGGATAGATCGAATTGGGTCGAAACGACAATAACGACCTGAAAAGCCCATTTCATTTCCGAAACGAAAATGGATCATCTAATATATCAAAATAGATGTTTTCGATATTTTTAAACTCAATGGAACTAGTTTCAAATCCTAATTCCGTTGTATACAGAAGTTAGCTTTTAAAAATCAACTTATTTTAATTGAATTTATTAAATTGATTTCTACGCGTTTCGAGCCCGCACGATCAAACGATAAGTCTGATCGCTACGAAACTTGAAATCCTATAATAATTCACTGTTGCGGATCCGATGAAACTGGTTTCATCGAAATCCGAGGCAATGGCCAAAATGGCTATTTTCACGTTAATTGAATAAATTATTATTAAATTAATTTAATCACTTTTAAATCCAAATTTAATAGTTAACAATTTCATCATTCTAGATTACATAGAAATTAATAATCTATCAAAATAATTTTTCTATGTTAAATTCACTATTAAAATATTTTACTAAATTCAACATTCAATTACACTGTAATAAAATACCCAGTTAATTATATTTTAATTTAAATCAAATTCTTATATTTTGATTCTCACTTTTATTATTAAATCATAAATTATCATATGAATATAATTAACATTAATTTACACTTTATTAACATTTATCATCTAAACTCATATTAACTATAATATTTCAAGTTCATTAATTCCATTAATTACCAATTTGATTCCTTATTTACAATCATAACCAAATTAACTATTCAATTGATTGAAATTACATTAAAATAGTTATAAATTACATTCAAACAACATTATTAATCATATTCAAATTATTATTTTTCTCGTTAATAATTCATAAATTTTAGTTTCTCCAATATTAAATTCTAAAATCTTATTTAATTTAATAATTTTAATTATCGAAAAATACGGGTCGTTACACACTCAATTTTCCAAATTGATATATATACACCTTCTTGCTTCCTCGCTATTAAGTTACATCTCCAATCGAGCCCGTTGTATTCGAAAATCACTCCGAAAACTAAACATTCTACAACAATACATCTTATATACCACAACCTATATATATATATATCCAAATAGCAGCCTACCAAACCACAGAAGTGTCAAAGCAACCCTTAGGAATCACCAAACGAAAGGTCAAAGCAATGTGCTTTGATTCGGGTTTTTAAAAAGCCAAAATACCTCATTTAGAATTGTCCAACGGTGGACTGGTTTGCCCCCACCGGTGCATTGGTAAACGTTTAAATTGCAGAATTTATTCCCTATTTCTTCAATTTTTTTATTTCCATATTTTAGTTTATACTTCATTTCTTGGTTTTGATGTTTTCATATCATATATACACAATGTATACAAGGTTTCTGAAATTCTATCATGTTTATAAACGTTTAATTTTGTGTTTCTTTAGTTTTAGAGATGAATTAGTGTAAACTAGGTTTGCGAACATTCTCTAAAAGAAAGAATATTTATTTTTGTTTCTAAGTTTCATATATTATCATTTACAGATTCTACTTAATAGTATAATCCTAGATTACCCTTAAAGCATCTCATATCAATATCATAGTATTATACGAGCATCAGAGTAACTGCACTCACCAATCCCAAAAGAAACCCCCGAATTTCCAAAACTGTAAACCTCTGTAATTACCTCCAATTTCTACTCCATATGATAGAGAGTCTCCTATGATTCCAACGCACTTTATACCGTTAATATTCATTGAGAATTGCAATCTTGTGTTTGGTGGATTAAAGGAAGAAGTTGAAGTTTCGGTTGATTTTTTTAGAAAGTGAGAGCTGAAATGAGAAAATGAATATACGTACGTAAATTTTAAATGGAATTGAGGAGGGAAAACATGAAACGGTGGTTAATTTCAAGTTCAAATTATAGACCTAGCCTAACTCAGTCCAAGCCCAAACCCGATGTCCATGGACGAATCAAACCTGCTAACTTAAAACCTTGATATCTCATTCATACGATATTCGATTTAGGTAAATGAATGCTCCTTCTTGACCAGAAAAATAAGAGATATGTAATGGTGCAACTCCCATTGATTAATTCAACCATTTGTAAAAATTACTATTTTTCCCTTGTTTTAAAATTTACCATAATACCATCCAAAAAATTCCAGATTTATTCATTATTGTTTATTATCAATTATAATCATTGTTTAAATTATATCCAAATTTTTGGGGTACAACATGGAATAAGTGCTTTAATAAAGTTAATCAAACAGCCTTTTTATCAGAGTATAAAGGAAGTGTGCGTATATCGAAAAGAAAAAGGTAGTGTTGCAGTATTCTTAGTCTTATATGTCGACAATTTTCTCCTAATTGGCAATGGCATTGCACTGTTGCAATCAGTGGAAGCATGGTTGTCCAAGAACTTCTCTATGAAGGATTTGGAAGAAGAAACATATATTCTTGGTATAAGGATCTATAGAGATAGATCCAAGAGGTTGCTGGAATTTTCACAATCCATGTACATAGATACCTTACCGAAAATATTTTGTACGGAGAATTCCAAGCATGGAAATGTTTTGAAACAATCTAGAATCGTCCTTTCTAAGAAGGACATTCCTCATACAGATAAGGAGAAAAAGTGTAAAAAGAGGATATTGTATGCATTTACAATGGTTCCATTATGTATGTTATACTATGTACTAGACCATATGTGACTTATGCATTAGGATGCGTAAGCCAATATCAACCTAATCCTAGAGTAAAGCATTGGACGATAGTGAAATGTATTCTTAAGTATTTACGAAATACTAAAGACTTATTCCTTATATATAGGAATGAAGACCTACTTATGAAGGGGTGTACAGATTCAAACTTCACATTCATATCGATGATAGTAAATCGAAGTCTGGTTATGTATTCACATTGAACGATGGAGCTTTTAGTTGGAAGGGTTCCAAGCAAGAGACATTAGCTGATTCAACGATGGAGGATGAATACATCGCTCTCAATGAAGCAGCTAAAGAAGTGGTTTGGATGCGCAAGTTTATAGCTAAGCTAAGGGTGTTTCCAAAAGTTGAGAAACCCATAACATTGTTACGTGAACAATGCAGCAATGTGATTATGAAAGAATCTAAATCTTGTAAGAAATCAAGACATGTTCTTTGAAAGTTTCACCTTATTAAGAAGTTCATCGTTGATAAAGACGTTGTGATTGAAAGAGTGGACATTAAGGACAACATAGCATATTCATTCACGAAGGGGCTATCTTGACTGGTTTTGAGCAAACTAATCCAAGGGATGGGATTGAAATTCCATAGTCGACCCCAAGTGCATGTGGGAGATTGTTAGAGTTAAGTGTATTTCCTAAGAGTAATTTACAATTTATTGTAAATTATTAATTGTGTGATAAAATCTCATTTGAAAGAAAAGGTTCTTATTTTCTATTATATGTTTGTTATATTATGATATATTAATTTAAAATATATTTAATAGAGAATCCTTTAATGATATTTTATGTGATTGTAATTACAAATGTTGTAATCATGAGAAATTTATCTCATTGTAAAATAACATATTGTTTTAAATATTCCTACTCAAGATGTTTCAAGAAATGATTTTGATTTATTCATTTAGACTAGAATGCATAACGCTCTCCAAATATTAGGTAGTGTATTGCTCATAGTTATTGGAGGAACCAAGGGGTTACGTACAAAAAGTTATTGGATAACCTTAGAATGACTCACTCCAGAGTTTTATGTTGGTTAATATACAACTAAGGTCAAATAGAGAATCTCAAAGTGACGATATTACACAGGTCTCTCAACTTGAGAACATTGTTGGACTTCAATGTGGATACTCCACTTTGATAATATTTAAACCATGTCATGGTTGTGACACCCCTAATTTGGTTAACATTATTTAAGATATTTAATTAGATAAATAAATAAAATAATGTGTTGATATAAGGAGAATGAGATTGATAATTAAATTGGTCGTGACTTGATTAATTGGTTAATAAGATTAAAACTATAGAAAGAAAGGAGGAATAATGTGAAGGGTAAAATGGGAATAGATCCTTATTTCCTAACTCAAACCCTTATGCTCTCATTATCCTCATTTCGTAACATTACATAAAGATGAAATAGAAAAGAGAGGTCGGCCATTACTAGAGATCGATGAAGAGAAAAAGCTAGGAAATCAAAGGATAAAGCTTAAGGGGATCAAATCAACACTTAAATCTCAATCTCTTTATCAAATCAAGGTGAATAATAGTTATCCATCTCACTATTGCTAATTTATATGGGTTTTATGCCTAAACTCGAATCATATGTTGTTATTATGCCATGTTTGGATTGATTAGTCGATTATATGCGTGAATGATGAATTATTGGATTTATTATAGCATTATTTAATAGGGTTTAAGAGTGAAACCCTAGTTCATGACATCTAATTGACTTGAGATTTGGATATGATGTTTATAACATTATTTTAGAAGTTTTTTTAATTTCATAATTTTCCAAACAAGTATGAATATTTTATGAATTTCCTAAGTGAGGAAAATGATTTATTTCGGGTTTTAATTATTAAAAATAGTTAAATAATGTTTTTGGTCCTGAAATTTTTATATGTTAAAGAATACGTTAATTTCGATTTATTATGATTTTTGAGGATTTTTCCCAAGTTTTTATGATTTTATATGAATTTATTAGGCTATAAAGGCTTAGTAATGGTATTAAAATAATATTATAAATTTAATGGTTTGCAAATTATTATGGGAATGATAATTCTAATCTATAGCGGTTTTCTGAAAATAATTTGATAAAGAAGTTTATTATCCAATAGCAATTTGACAAAGGATTGGAGTTAGTGAAAAGAAATTGTTTTTTTAAGAAATAAAACAGTTTTTATATTAATTATAAGATTGCCTTGTCATTATTAATCAATGTCGAAGTTCATCCATGCTATAGCTACCAATGCCGCTTACTTATGTCGCATCTATCTATGTCAGCATTAATGATTCTGTTATTTTTCAATATCAAATCCTTAAGATTTTGATGCCGCATGTTTTATATCGTCAACCCTTAAGTAGTGGCAACAATGTCGCATATTTTTATATCGGCTATACTAATGCCGCTGGTATTTCTTTCGAGATAAAGGTATTATGGCAACAATGTCACATATTTTTATATCGGCTATAGTAATGCCGCTATTGTTGGTTTTGAGATAAAGGTATTATGGCAATGATGCCGCACATTATATATCGGCTATAGTAATGCTGCTAGTATTGCTTTCAAGATAAAGGTATTATGGCTATGATGCCACATATTTTTATATCGGCTATAGTAATGCCAATAGTATTGCTTTCAAGATAAAGGTATTATGGCAATGATGCCGCATATATTTATATCGGTCATAGTGATGCCGCTAATATTACATTCGAGAAAAAATTATTGAGGCAATGATGTCGCCTGTTTTCAATATCTACATTCTTTATAGTGGTGGTATAGTATCCATGGTTTTATACAAAATGACTTTATGATATTGATGTCGAAGGTTATCAATGTCAACATTTGCATATTTCAAGTTTAAAAGCTTTATAATATGCAAACCTTATTTTATATATTATACTATGTGACTTAGATAATATCGGCCTTATGGCCTTATGCTTTATAAATCAAAATACTTGAACATGATTCGATATAGAGGGGAGTGATAACCCATTTCGGCATTACTAATGTCGCACTTTATTAATTCAATTAGCTTTATTATATGACTTCATAGCCTAAGGTTTAGAGGTGCGACAACATCCAATTGATTTCAAAGTTAATGAAAGCTATTTTATAAAAGCATATATGTTGGTAGAGTATTTTGGATAAAATAAAGTGCTATAATTTCCTTATTTTAAGCATGATTTCAAGGATTAAATCAATAATAAAGAATTATGTATTCAAGTAAATAAGAGGGTATTTAGCTCAGAATTTTACTAGTGAAATTATTGTTCTTATCACCTTTAGGTAAATTGTGATAGGATGAATTTACTCAAGACTTGGTGAATAGAGAACCAGATTATGGGACTGGTATAAGGTAGTGCCCTATATTTCATCTATTAGCCCCTAGTTGACATTAGTCCATAATTCCAATGCATTGGGCTTTGTTAAGGGTAGAACTAAAAGTAGGTTTACACACCGAAAGAAATCTACAACTAAGTTAGGTTATTGGTTGGCCTGCAAAACCATTAGGTTCATAGTGAGCCTAGCAAAACTACGAGATTGACAGATAGTCAGGTTAACACTAAGATGATTGTATTTGAACAGACAGTCTAGATACCTCCTAATGATAAGTTGGAGAATTTTGGTATATCTAGTAGGCCTAAGTTAGCCATAAGTATTTATAGTGACCCTGGGATAACTATGAAGTAGAGATAGACAGTCAATTAATTGAGACAGATTGGTCAGGTTTACTCATGTAACATGCATGCATATAATCATTTATATTTGTTTAACCATTGAGAATGTAGGAGCATGATTGTGATTGACATATTTTCAGAAGATACTAGTGAGTGGAAAACCTATTCCGCTCAGCGGCGTGGTCTCACTAGATATTTATTATCGATATGGCATATTATTATTCATACCAGACTTATTATCTAACCCGAAGTTTTAGTTTCTCCCCTTTAACTCCCGGGTGCTCATTTGAGTAGTTCGAGAGTAAGGTTTCCAATGTTTGATGAATAAAGCTTCTGAAGATGCGTAGGAGGCAGAGCTAGCTGTGTAGGAGCCTATTTACGTCTGTTGTGTTGTTATCATTTTGTCTGAATGTATGTAATGAAAGAAATTGTTTCTATCTAGTAGTAAACTTTTATCAACCAAGGGGCATCTTTATATATCGCTCTTGGAGTATTTTGTGATAGTTATATGTTATGTGAACTTGGGCAATGTTTTGGGATTATGTAATGAATATGGAAATTATTAACGAAATGTGTTTTAAAAATTTTTGTATTCCCGAGCTTCTGATGTTAACGATACCATTACGTGATCTCATTATTTTCGGGCCTCATAATAAGGAATGTTACAACTTGGTGTCGGAACAATGGTTTATTTAAAACTAAAAGAATTTTGAACCTTAAAAGAGTTTTGAAAATATAATCCAAATGAATCTAAGAATGAGATTGGGGTATGGGATAATGCTATAGTAATGTACTTGTATTTTCTATATATAAGTGTATATGTGTGTGTGTATGTCTCTTGTCACTACTCTTTCCCTCTCTTAGACTGTTCTTCCATGTCTTATAAAGTTTCAAATGCAGATTTAAGGAAAGTAAAATATGGAGGCAGGAAACGAAAGAGTGAATCTCGGTGGAGGAAGCACCACAACTAATGGAAATGTCAGGTCCAACACTAGGAGGAATCCGGGTCGATAAACAGCTGCTAATGTGGGTACTGGAACACCGCCGGTAGATATAGGAGCTATGTACCAATTCCTTGTCAACATGATGCAAGTTGGAGTTGCAATTGGATTAGTTGGTGGTAATGCTGGAGGATCAAATCCTGAAGTTTCGATTGTCGACAACTATGTTGTGCTGAGTCAGGTTTATGTAAGACTAGGGCTGTCAACGGATGCAGATATGGCTATATCCGCATCCGCATCCGAAAATTTAAATCCGCATCTGATATCCGCGGATATTAGAGAACTAGCATACGCATCTGCGGATACTTTTCAGATATCCAAAAATATCCACATTCGAAAATAAAAAGCGGATATTTCTGGATATTTGAAAATATCCGAAGTATCCACATCCAAAATTGGATAAGATTTTTATTATACTAATATTTTTAAACTAAAACATCACAGCTAAAACAATAATCATTTTCTTAAATGACAATACACACAAACTACAATACTAATCAGTTTTTCAAATGACAAAATAACAACACACATAATGTCAAACAAGTTCATACGATATTAGAACAATTCAAATAACAAAATAGCAACATGCATAATGTCAAACAAGTTCATACGATATTAGAACAATTCAAATAACAAAATAGCAACATGCATAATGTCAAACAAGTTCATACGATATTACAACAATTCAAATAAACAAAATCAAACTAAAACAATAGATAATATTTGTTCTTTCTTCCATCCACCATAGATTTTTAACATTTCCCGCCAAGAAAAACATGATCGAATCATTAGATCAAACAAATAATTCGATTAATTTTGAATAATTAGCAGAAGCAGCAACATGTATAGCTGCCCGCTACTGTAAACAGCAGCGGTTTGTAGCTGCTATTTGCAGCAGCTGCTAGATGCTATTGTTTGTAGCAGCTGCTAGCTGCTGTTTACAGCTTGTTTCTAAGATATATGGCATGATTTGTCAACTACTACACGATTTGTCTAACTCCGTCATGAGCTACGATCTAATCTACAATAAAGCATATTTTCAGAACAATTATTCATCTTAGTAGATTTAGCTTAATTTAAGAGAGAATGAAAGAATATGAAAAACATGAGTGTACAAAAATGTAACAAGAAAGTGGACAAAAGTAACAGGAAAGGTTGTTGAAATAGAGACATGAATGTCAGTTACTCAAACAATCCAGTGATACGATAAAACTAGAAGAGAATAGCAAGTCTGTAGATACATGTGGAAAGGTATAAGATAACAGTAAAATAGGAGAAAATCATAAAATCAGTGGGAGACGATTATTTATAAAAGAGTATTATAGTAAAATGACCTCAGATGTCAACTTAATCCAGCAACCAAATCTAGCACTTGATCAAGCTAATGTGTTGCATTTCTTGTATAAATAATAAAAGGTATCAAAATATGATATCATACATCTATTTTACAAAACGATTATTATCAATATGTTATTCTTATTATGTCATTAAGACGTACCATTAATCGCAGTTCAATTTATTTTAAAGTTATAAAAAGATTCAAGTATTGTGCCAAAGCACAGTTCGAACTTATAAATGAAAGAAAACCGATGACATGATGTATAATTGTATATATATAACGAGTTTTGAAACCATGGTAAAGTGTTAGTTGTTTCAAATGATTATATAAGAAAATGGTCCTAAGAAAATGATTACAATGCAAATTTATTACAATATGTATATTTACCTTTTCATTGACACAGCGAAAATAGACCAACATGCAAAATTTATTATTCTCCACTTTCGAACCCTCGATCATTTTGATTTTCTCTATCAATTTACTATTGACCACGTCTGTTGTAGATAAAAACCCTTTGGCTGGTTGAAAGCGAAAAATTTAGCCTATAGTAATGTGAAGGTTGAGTACTTTGGTGTTCTTTTCCTCTTTTGAAGTGTTCCCACAAATTAAAAGAAAATTAGGACAGTAATATGTAATTGTAATATGTAAAATACATGCGTGAGGTTGGGTGTGTTTGCTAGCTTTACTAGGTCCTTTGATGTCCATGCCATCGCTTCCCGCATAGTACAACTCGCTTAACTTAACAAAATTTTAAACCTACGTATATGCAAAATGAAAGTCCTGAAGAAAATTTTAAATTGTGTAGAAGGTATATTATGGAAAGTTAATAGTAATATTGCAATTTAACAGTATAGTGGAACCGTGTCTGTGCCTCTTCCACTCACAATAGCAGTAGGAAAAAGAATTGCTACTTCCTTCACTGTAGCTCTCATCTAAAAACAAATAGCACGCTACATCTTTATCGGTCAACAATTTTTAGTACAATCCTTTTATAAAAAATAATCATAAAACCTTTATCAAACAAATTCCAAGAACATTTAGAAGTTGTAAAAGTTTTAAACCTTTCATTTTCTTGATTATGTAGCATAATTTGTTACCATCATTAAGAATATAATTCATGGATGCTATGTTAGCTTTAGAGTCATTAGGTTATATATCTAATAGCTATGAAGAATTATGTGGCATAAACATTCAAATGGATTGTTTTCTATGTACTCATGTGAGTTTTTAATACGTTTGTAAATCTAATACTGTCCATAAAAGTTTGTTATTAAACTCAATCATTGACATCTTAGTACAGTTAACTGTTATGTAATATACACGATTGTTATTTATGTTGATTTTATGGTTAGTTTGAATTATTATCAAGAGTCACATCGGTGACATTAATAATTACAATTTATTAAATTATTTCAATAGCTACACATACATAATATCATGTTAAAAAAATGCACTAGTGTAAATTATAATGCAAAATGAGTGTTAAAAACATTTCAAATGTCATTGAACTTATTTTGTATGCATCAAAACTCTATGAATTCAAAATTTTCTTGAATACAGTTTTCTTAAATACAATTGTAAATCATCTTCGCAATTTTGCATTATTTTCCAAAAAAACAACTACTTTAAATTGATTAAATGAATGTTATTTATAAGTGTTCACACCAAAAGATAGTAAATATATAACAACTCTTCTTAAATAAAGACCCTTTATTTACTTATATGCAATAACAGCACTACATTTCTGTGTAAATTCTTTATGCAATAACAGCACTACATTTACTTATATGCAATAACAGCACTACCCTTTATTTACTGATTTCAAACTGTATTCATTTTTATGCATCCATAATTACCACAACTTACTCATTTTTACGCACTACATTTCTATGTAAATACTATACCAAAGTGAAGAGCAAATCAAATTAAGTTTCAAACTGTATACTAAAGTGAAGAGCAACAGCAGTCAACATTTATACATATAAAAAATGAAGAGGGATGAAAAATACCATAGCCAAGCGTGAGCAGTGCTATGTGTCCAAATTGAACAAGCTGAGCATGAGCAAAGCCGAGCATGAGCATTAGCAGTGCTATGCGAGGCGGAGCTGTGACAACGAGGTGGAGCTGTGACACTTGGATCGGAGCTGTGACAACATGGATCGAGGCGACTTGGATCGGGGCTGTGATAACAAGGATCGAGCTTTGACACTTGGATCAGAGCTGTGACAACAAGGATCAAATTCGAGGCGATTTAGGGTTTTACAACCCAGGGCCAAGCGCGACGACGACGAGGTGAGCTGAACGAGGCGGAGCTGCGACAAAAGGTAAAGTGCGAGAGCAATTTAGGGTTTGAAATTGGGAACGACTGAGGAAATAGAAATAAGGGTTTGAAAATTGAAAAAGAAAAGTAAAGAACGTGAGTTAGGGTGCGTTTGTTTTTTTCTGCTGAATGCTGAGTGCTGAGTGCTGTGTGCTGAATGCTGAATGTAGGAATGCTGTTTGTTTTTACTTCTGCAATTTTTTATTAAGAACTTCTAATGTAAAAACCTCGTATCAACACTAAAACAACACACAATAAATTACCGATGAAAAACATACAGATATATGTCCATCATAATCCAAAAAAACATACATAACAAAAAATTCCCATTATTAACTGATTACAAGCAATAAGAAATTTGATCACGCATGTTATCCATGAACACTTGTGATTGCGCTGAAAATATATCACTGTGACGTAGTGGAACTTGCGGTGGTTCTGCATCGTCCGTCATGCTAGATGTTTCATTAGTATCGTTCCCATCCTCCTCGCCTTGTTCAGCTTGCTCAAATAACTCATCATGAAGAGCAACACGACGTAAAAAATTATGTATAGCCATACATGCAATTACTATATCTCTTTGCACAGAAAACTTGTAAGGAGGCATTTTATCTAGAATGGGAAACCTCTTTTTTAACACACCAAAGCTTCTCTCAATAACATTTCTTAGTTTTGCATGAGCATGATTAAATCGTTCCTTTCTAGTTGTAGCACTATTACCTCTATAGGCTTTCAGCCAATAGCGGGTGTTGCGATATGGAGATAAGAAGCCTCTTGTGTTAATATATGCCGCATCACAAAGGTAATACATACCTACAGCAGCATAATGAAATGTAAATAATAGTTTTCATTCACGATGTTAGTTAATTATCATAATATACTTACTCGGTGGTGGTATAGGAAAATTGTTTGCAGGATCATGCAATGTTTCACTAAGGACCCTTGAGTCATGCGTTATTCCTTCCCAGCCAGCCATCACATAAATAAATTTCATGTCAAAGTCGCATATGGCCAATACATTTTGATAGCAATTTCCCTGACCTCGTCCTCTGAATGGTACTTGCTCATCAATTGGAATATTTACCCAATAATTAAAAAATCAAAAAATGAACTAGAAATGATCAGCAGTAGGCAAGTTGGGAAAAATAAAAAGAATAATCAGTAGAATAAAGTGGATAGGGGAGTTCACCTGGGCATATGCACGCTTACAAATGAAATAGTTAATGCAGGGCCTGTTACAAGGTGAAGGAGCAGCTGCCAAATTTGATAAAACAAACAAATTTTGGTGATGAAAACAGAAAGGAGTGGCAGGATTGTTATAGGCGTAAAAAAATCTGAAATGAATCAGCCAATGATTGTAGCTGATTGATATTGCTGAATAGTAGGGTTGGGAGCTGTTTACTCTGTCAAAACAAATGTGTAGATTTGGTCTGATCACTGAAAATTTTAAGCGGTCAGCAGTTTTTTTCCAGAAACAAACGAAGCCTTAGTAGTTACTTGACTTATTTGTTGCTTGCTTAGTTAGGGTTTTACTTTCTTTGTTGGGCAATTTGGGCTTGGGCCAATTCATTTCTAAATATATTTTAACTATAACTTAGGGTCATCTTTAAATAATAAATCAATAATAATAACAATTTTTATTATAATTAATTTCGGGCTGGACGGATGTTTTTCGAATATGGATATGCCCATATCCGCATCCGCATCCGATTTTCTTTTCGGATATCGGATATCTGCATCCGTTTTTCGAATATCAGAAATATTCGTTTTTTCGAATACGGATTCGGACGGATTTCTGATTTTTCTTGTATCCATTGACAGGCCTATGTAAGACTCGAGGAAATTCATTTATTAGAATAGAGGATGGTATCGAAGTTGAGAATTGGTTGTTGCACTATTAAAGGATTTTGTTGATTTAGGCCTAAATGATGAGTAGAAGGGGAGATTGGCATCTAGATAATTGCAAGGAGTTGCATTGTACTAGTGGAATAGTGTAACTATGGGGGTACCAGAGGAGAACTTAACTTGGGCATAGTTTTGGAGAAGATTTGAAGTGAGATTCGTGTCTGAAATAGCTAAGTCAACTATTCCTAGAAAGTTTGTTGAATTGGAACAAGGTGATATGTTAGTGCTTGAGTATGCGACTGGATTTGAGGAGCTATCTAGATATGGATATGCATACGGTAATCAAGAGGAATGAAAAGTTCATTGGAGAATTGAAACCAGAGCTTGCCAAAGCAACATTACCGCATCTTAGAGACCCTTGTGATGTAGTAGTGGAGATGGCATTGAGGAACGAAGAGATGAATGTGTTGTATGGTAATAACAAGCTGGCAGAGGCTTAGGGTGGTCAAAGTCAGAAAAGAGTGTTCTTTCAAAAAAAGAAAGCTCAGAAGGGTAGAGCTGCCAAGAAGGGAATAACTAGTGTTGTTTGCTACAAGTGTGACAAGAAAGGACACTTTGCCAACGAGTGTCGTTCCGAGGATGGAAAGAAAGTCACGGGAAAAAAGAACATCAAGTGCTTCAATGTTAAGAGATAGGGCATTACAAGAATCGGTGCGGAGAACCAGCTAAGGTTGAGAATGGATAGGTCTTTGCTTTAGAACCATCTTCATCGAGAACGACTGCTGTGGAGAAAGGAAAATTTGTGATAGAAATTACACTTTTGATTTATAGCATACCAGTTAGAGTATTGTTTGATACAGGTGCATCACATTCTTTTATCTCTCATTTTTTGATAAGCTTAGTTTAGAACCATCATACCTTGTTACTTCCTTAAGGGTTGCGAATCCGATAGAAGGGTATACAACCCTTGGGATGAGATATGACCATTTATAGTTTGAGTTATTAGGTCATGTATGTGCCTGTAGTTTGCATGTGTTTTATTTTGTGGGCTTTGGAATTATACTGGGTATGGATTGGTTAAGCAAAGATGATGCTAGGATATTTTACCAAGATAGGAAAATATCACAAAGACAACCTAATAGTAGCGATCGAATTATATACTCAGTAGAGAACTCGATTTTTGATGTTTGTGCTTTATTGGGAGCAATGGAGGAGAAAGACAAGTTGAATAAAGTTTTTTCATTAGAGAGTTTGCAGATGTCTTTGAGCCAGTGACAGAATTAGTGCCGAAATGAGCTACTGAGTTTCGAATAGATCTTGTACCTAGAGCTGAACCCGTAAGTAAACCACCTAGCAGAATGACACCTACTGAGGTGAAGGAGTTAAAGGTGTGGTTGGTGGACTTAGAAGGAAAGAGTTTCATTAGACCAAGCAGTTCGCCTTGGAGAGCGGCCGTGATGTTCGTGAAGAAACCGAACGGGTCGTTGAGAATGCGCATCGATTTTCGTAAGCTAAATGAGAAGACAATAAAGAATACATATCTCCTACCAAGAATAGATGATTTATTTGATCAGTCGAGCGGAGCCAAAGTATTTTCCCAATTGGATTTGACAACAGGGTTCCATCAACTGAGAATGGCGAGGAAAATATTCCTTTGACGGCGTTCTGAACAAGATATGGTTCCTACGAGTGGTTAGTAATGCCATTTGGGTTGACTAATACGCCTACTTTCTTTGTAGATTTGATGAACCGGATCTTCCGAGAGCATTTGGATAGATTCGTGATAGTATTTATAGACGACATTCTAATATATTCTAGGAATAAACGAGATCATAAGACTCACCTTAGAATAATTCTTGAGATGTTGAGGCAACATCAATTAAAATCAAAGTTTTCAAAATGTCATTTTTTGAAGAAAAAAGTGAAGTTCCATGGTCATGCAGTCTCAGGAAAAGGGTTGTCAGTAGATATAGCTAAGATTGAGGCTATTAATAATTGGAAGTGACCCGAGATGGTGACCAAGATAAAGAGTTTTCTTGGATTAGCTAGCTATTTTCGGAGATTTATCAAGGATTTCTCTCATATGGCAGCATCAATGACTAAACTAACAAGGAAGGACATGAAGTATGTTTGGATGGAGAAATGTAAGGAGGCATTCCTGAAGCTAAAACATTTATTGACCAATGCGTCCATGTTATTTGTTTCGGATGGGAATCAAGATTTGTTGGTGTATACTGATGCGTGCGAAACATGATTAGGAGTTGTGTTGATGCAAAAAGGTAAAGTAACTGCCTACGCTTCTCGATAGCGTAGACCGCATGAAGTTAGGTATCTGACTCACAATTTAGAACTGGCGGCTGTAATCTTTGCTTTGGAAGTGTGGAGACATTACCTTTTAGGAGAAATATTTGAGTTGTTTACATATCGCAAGTTTTCGAGACATATATTCTCTCAGAAGGAGTTAAATATGAGAGAGTAGAGGTGGTTAGAGTTTATAGCAACTTATGATTTTGGTACTGAATATACGCAAGGGGAAGGAAATAAAGTTGCAGATGCACTTAGCAGAAAATATCAAAGTGTGGTATTGGAAATGTTAGCAGAGTGGAAATATTTATAAGCATTGACTACTTGTAGTGTGCAGCTAAGGTCGACAGCTAGTTCTATTCGACAAACTCCTATGTTGTCTTGTTTAGAAGTTCGATCGACACTGATCGAAATGATTACTTCTAAACAAAAAGATGATCCATTATTAGCTGAATGAATCAGAAGAACCGAAGATGGAGTTGAGATTGGTGATTTGAAAGATTTTTATCTTGACCATAATGGATGGTTGAGAAAGAAGAGACGATTGTGTGTTCCAGATGTGGGAGACTTAAGGAAGGAAATTCTTAGGGAGTGTCATCGATCGAGGTTTACCATTCATCCTCGAGAAACTAGGACATGAAGAGAAGTTTCTTCTAGGAATGTATGAAAAGGGATGTAGGCTTATGGGTAAAGCAAGGTCTAAATTTCCAACAAGTGAAAACCGAGCATCATAAGCCAAGTGGATCGCTTCAGCCTTTAGATATACGAGTGTGGAAATTGGATTCTATATTTATGGATTTCATTAATAGGTTGCCAAAGTCGAATAAGGGAAATGAGAGTATTTGGGTTATAGTAGATAAACTGACTAAGAATGTATATTTCATTCCCGTTAAGTCGACAAGGATGACACGTGTTTGACCAAGTTATTTATGAAGGATATTGTCAGACTGCATGGAATTCCTAGTAGTATAGTCAGTGACAGAGATTCTTTATTTAATAGCGAATTCTGGAAGAGTTTACAAGTGGTTTTAGGTACCAAGCTTAAGATGAGTACCACTTACCATCCACAAACTTATGGGAAAATAGAAAGGGTTAACAAAATCTTGAAAGATTTGTTAAGAGCTTGTGTGTTGGATTTTGGAGGATTGTGGGAAGACCATCTACACTTAGTCAAATTTTCCTATAACAATATTTATCAGACCAGTATAAGGATGGCACCTTTTGAAGCTCTGTATGGAAAGCCATGTAAATCACCAGTATGTTGGTTAGAGACTAGAGATAGACTAGTTCATGGTCCAGATTTGATGAGAGAAGCCACGGAAAAGATTGAGTTGATCCAAGCGAGAATGAAGGAAGCTCGGATGAGGTAGAAAAGTTACGCGGATAAGAGGCGTAAGGATTTGGAGTTCTCAGTGGGAGATCATGTTTTTGTCAAGGTATCACCAATGAAAGGTGTAATCTGGTTTGAAAAGCCAGGGAAATTGGCATCTCGATTTGTTGCATTTTTTCTATTATGGAGAGGATCGGGAAACTCGCCTGTAGGATAGAGTTACCGAACAGTTTGGCGAGAATCTACAATTTTTTTCATATTTCTCATCTTAGGAAGTATGTACGTGAACCAGAGATTACTATCACTCCGACCGCATTGGAAGACTTAGTGATAGAATCGGACATGACTATTATTAGGCAACCAGTTCGTATTATGGCTAGGGATAAGAAAAAGTCAAGGAAAAAAATAGTCGGATTAGTAAAGATCGGGTGGAGTGGCGATGAAAGAGACTGTACTTGGAAACTAGAGGACGGAATTAGTGACACTTATCCTGATTTGTTTTGGTGGTATGTTTTATGTCTATGTTATATGTTTGTTATGTGCCTTTTCGTAATTTCGAGGACGAAATTCTTTAAGAAGGGGAGTCTGTAACACCCTTAATTTTGATTAACATTATTTAAGACGTTTAACTAGATAAATTGAATAAAATAATGTGTTGACATAAGGAGAATGAGATTGATAATTAAATTGGTCGTGCCTTGATTAATTGATTAATAAGATTAATTAAACCATATAAAGAAAGGACGAATAATGTGAAGGGTATAATGAGAATATATCCTTGTTTCCTAATTCAAACCCTTATTCTCTCATTATCCTCATTCCATAACATTACATAAAAATGAAAAAGTGAACAAAGGTCGACCATTGCTAGAGATCTAAGAAGAGAAAAGGCTAGGAAATCAAAGGATAAAGCTTAGGGGGATCAAATCAACACTTAAATCCCAATCTCTTTATCAAATCAAGGTGAATAATAGTTATACATCTCACTATTGCTTGTTTATTTCGAATTTATGCCTATACCCAAATCATATGTTGTTATTATGCTATGTTATGATTGATTGGTTTATTATATGCTTGAATGATGAATTACTAGATTTATTATTGAATTATTTAATAGGGTTTAAGAGTGAAAACCTAGTTTATGACATCCAATTGACTTGAAATTTGGAAACATTATTTTAGAAGCGAGTTTTTAATTTCATAATTTTCCAAGCAAGTTTGAATATTTTTAGAATTTTCTAAGTGAAGAAAATTATTTATTTTGGGTTTTAATTTTAAAAATAATGAAATAACGTTTTTGGTCCCAAATTTTTTATATGTTAAAAAATATGTTAATTCTATTTTCTTGTGATTTTTAGGGATTTTTCCCAAGTGTTTATGATTTTATATGAATTTATTAGACTGGAAAGGCTTAATGATTATATTAAAATAATAATATAAATTTAATGGTTTGCAAATTATTTTGGGAATGATAATTCTGATCAATAGCATTTTTGAAAAAGATTTGATAAAGAAGTTTTTTTTCCTATAGCAATTTGACAAAGGATTGGAGTTGGTAAAAAGAAATGATTTTTTAAGAAATAAACAGTTTTTATGTTAATTACGAGATTGCCATGTCGTTATTAATCAATGCTGAAGTCCATCCATGCCGCAACTATTAATGCCGCTTACTTATGCCGCATCTATCTATGTTGGCATAAATGATTCTGCTAGTTTTCAATATCAACTCCTTAAGATTTTGATGTTGCATGTTTTATATTGTCAACCCTAAAGTAGTGGCAACTATGCCGCATATTTTTATATCGGCTATAGTAATGTCGTTAGTATTGCTTTTGACATAAAGGTATTATGGCAACAATGCTGCATGTTTTTATATTAGCTATGGTAATCCACTAGTATTGCTTTCAAGATAAAGGTATTATGGGAATGATACAAAATATTTTATATCGGCTATAGTAATGCCACTAGTATTGCTTTCAAGATAAAGGTATTATAGCAATGATGCCGCGTATTTTTATATCGGCTATATTAATCCCGCTAGTATTGCTTTTGAGATAAAAGTATTATGGTAATGATGCCGCATATTTTTACATTTGCCATAGTGATGCTGCTAATATTCCCTTCGAGATAAAATTATTGAGGCAGTGATGCGTCTGTTTTCAATATCGACATTCTTTATAGTGGTGGTATAGTATCCATGGTTTTATATAAACGATAGCAATGATTTTATGATATTGATGCTGAAGGTTATCAATGTCGACATCCCCATATTTCCAAGTTTAAAAGCTTTATACTACGCAAACCTTATAACTTATATATTACACTATGCGACATAGATAATATCGACCTTATGGCCTTATGGTTTATAAATCAAAATGCTTTAACATGATTCGATATAAAAGGGTGCGACAACCTATGTCGGCATTATTAATGTGTCAATTTATTAATTCAATTAGCTTTATTATATGGCTTCATAGCCTATGGTTTTAGATGTGCGACAACCTCAAATTGATTTCGAAGTTAATGAAAGCTATTTTATAAAAGCATATATCTTGGTAGAATATTTTGGATAAAATAAAGGGCTATAATTTCTTTGTTTTAAGTATGATTTCAAGGGTTACATCATTAACAAAGAATTATGTGTTTAAGGAAATAAAGAGAGTATTTAGACCAGAATTTTACTAGTGAAATTATTGTTCTTATCACCATTAGATAAATTGTGATAGGACAAATTGGCTCAAAGATTAGAGAATATAGAACCAAATAATGGGACCAGTGTAGGGTAGCGCCCTATACTTCAACTGTTAGTCCCTAGTTGACATTAGTCCACAATTCTAGTGCGTAGGGCTTTGTTAAGGTTAAAACTAAAAATAAGTTTACGCACCGAAAGGAATCTATAATTTAGATAGGTTATTGGTTGGCCTGCATAATCGTTAGGTTCATAGTGAGCCTAACAAAACTATGAGATTGATAGATAGTCAAGTTAACACTAAGATGTTGGACGGACACTCCAGTTTCCTCCTAACAGTAAGTTGGAGAATTTTGATATATCTGGTAGTCCCGAGTCAGCCATATAGGTTTGTAGTGACCTTAGAAAAACTATGAAGTAGAGACGGACAGTCATTTAATTGAGACAGATTGGTCAGGTTTACCTATGTAGCATGCATGCATATAGTGTTTATGTTTTTTTAACCATTGAGAATGCAAGAGCATGATTATGATTGATATATTTTCAGAAGATACTAGTGAGGGGAAAATCTGTTCTGCTCAATGGCATGTTCTCACTAGATATCTATTACTGAGATGGCATATTATTATTCACACCAAAAATTTTGTCCCACCTGAAGTTTTTGTTTTTTCCCTTTAACTCTCGGGTGCTCATTTGATTAGTTCGAGATTAAGATTTTTAGGTTTTTGCTCTGGCGAATAAAGCTTTTGAAGACGTGCAGGAGGTAGAGCTAGCTATGTAGGAGCCTATTTATGTTGTTATTATTTTGTTTGAATGTATATAATGGCAGAAATTGTATCTGTCTAGTAGTAAACTCTGATCAACCAAGGAGGCATCTTCATATGTCGCTCTTGGAGTATTTTGTAATAATTATATTTTATCTAAACACGGACAACATTTTGGGATTATGTAATGAATATGGAATTTAGTAATGAAATGTGTTTTAAAAAAATTCGTATTCCTGAGCTTCTGATGTTAATGATACTATTAATTGATCTCATTTTGTCTCCAAAGAATAATACAACTGATGATTGCAGCACCAGTAGTGCTTATTTTTGGACCTCTGAATGAGGGATGTTACAATCCCATTCCTCGTACGATAGTAGTTGGGTCTGATTTGAAGCATTGGAAGTGAAACACTATTCAATAGAGAATTCATCTTCTCGGTTATATGAAGTTAGTATCACGGTCAGTTGTAGTCAACTCAAAGTCAAAGTCTTTGACTAGAGCAGTGCGGTTAATAGTAAATTTATTATTGAACTAAAGACTTTGTGTTTATACTAACTAAGTTGAATGTAGATGATTTGGAATTTGGACCGAAACCAAATTTCATAAGTCCTAAAGTGATATTGTTTGATGAAGAGAATTGGTGTAAATAATCATTGCTATAGGATAACGCTTAAAATAGTAAAATTGGATTTTATCGAGAAGTTGTGAAAGTGATAAATTCAGCCAAACTGTAACATCACTAGCTAAGGTGGCGTGTGAATGTTAATATTAGAATTGTTTGATATTAATTGTTTTTTGAATTTACACCTTTGAGATGCACAACTATAATGATGAATACTCCAAAATACCACACAATTTAATTAGATTATAATGATTCTAATTAATTAAATTAATTAATATTTATGTAATTTTAATTATTAAATTTTGTTTGATAATTTTAGTGCCACTAATATTTAACAAAGTGCGTATATAAAAGTTATATATGTATGTACCGGTAGACGATATCAACAAATATTTAAATTTGATTTAAATCAGTTAATTCCTAAGTGGGTTTGAGAATTTTGAAGGCCTATCTAGGCACAAGTATGGCCAACCATGGGTTTAAGGTGACAGGGTTTCAAGTGTTTCAAATTGATTTGAAAAGATAGAAAAGAAAGAGTAAAAATCCTCTTTATCGCTCCATCGTGATACTAATAAAATTCAAGGAGGAATAAAATTCAAGGATAGCCAAAAATATATACACCACCTCATTTCATTTTTATTGGCCATTACATTCCTTGTTCTAGCCAAAAATTCAAGGAGGCCATAGCCATTAATTCTCAAAAGCAAAATCAATACAAAATCATATTTATAAAAGGTCGTATTCGTCTCTATTCATAACAAAATCTATATGCTGATTGTATCAAATCTCAGAGTTACTCAATCATTCAAGGTGTGAATCTTAGGCTACATTCTCTTGTAGTTATCTAATCCTATTTTTGATTATATATGTTATACTATGTCAGTATATATTAGATTCTATATATATAATGAATTTATATGTGTGTGTATTGTCTGATTTAACAAATGTATTCAAATCGATTTAAAACAAACCTTACAACATTATTAAAATAAATATATTCTTTCGACCATAACTTTTTATTTAGATAAATAATGTTTTGAATTTTTAAAACAATTTTTAATTTCCTAAAATATTTAAAAAAACATTTTAAATATAGAAATATATCTACATTGCATATATGTTAAAATGTTTAAAATTAATTTTAATGTGTATATATTTTTGGCTATATATAAAAAAAAGGATAATAAATATTTTCAAATATCTAAATATGTGAATACACACACACATAAAAATCCATACAGATTTGATTAAAAAAATCTTACGGTTGAGAATATATATAATTAATACATTTTGATGTGTATATGAATTTTAATAATAATATTATCTAATTTATAAATAAATCTAATTTTATAAATTATGTCTCAGTGTGTGTATATATATTTGAATACAATATAAATTTTAATATATACACACATTGTATTTATATTTAATTTATAATTCATAAATATATATATTTTGTTTGAAATTATAGATCTTATTTTTTGAATTATTCTAAGTCAAAAATTAGTTTATTTATAAAAATATTAATTTTAGTTTTAAATCTATATAGAGGTACTCTCTTGTAAAGATGAACTCCATAATAATGGTTAGAAGGTTGGGACAATCTTTTCAAAATTTTGGTCGTTGCGCTTAAACGGTTACGGGATGACCTAAGGGGATCTCTATGAAATTTGGGTTATCATGAAGTCAATAATGCTATCTCCAAAGAAAAGTTACGCTTGTTATCCCTAAATTACCAAACTCTACATTGAGTTAGGAAGTCAATCTCTGATTAATTAATGGTAATTTTATTAAGCTGGGCGAAACAAAGATTGATTCCAAAATGGATATTAGATACATGGGATTATTATGACTGTTGATGAGAACACCAAGGGTAGTAGTCCAAACTACGAATTGAAAACCATGAACCTTGGTTTTCACATTGCGATCTTGATTTGGATCTAGAATTAGAGGTATAAAGCTATTGATTTTGGGAAGAGAAGAACATGGCAGGGTGGCTAATGGGTTGAGATGACAGGTTGGAGCCTATCATCGAAATTGGTTTCGGGTTATGGGATTCGCGATTGATTCAAAGTAGAAACACGAATTTCCAAGTCTAAAGAACCACAAAATCAATTATACAATCACTATTTCGCTTGAGCTCTAGTTCGCAAATCAGGGAGATCGATTCATGATTCAGGAGGACAAATGTTTGTTGTTGCTGATAGGGTGTCAACTTGCAATCGATTCGGGTACCAACATACGCGGAGAGGGATGTCATTGCCCAGAATGAAGTGTTTCCAAGCCTAGAGGAAGATGATGGTTGCAACACATTCATCGAAGAAGATACAAGTCACATAAAATGGTCGTTGAGGAAGACAGCTTCACATGAAGGTGGGTTTAACAAAAATGATGTTTCTTGAACGCATGATGCACTCATTTAGGTTGTTGCTTGTAACTGCTAAATGAAAAAAAGAAGTTGCCCAAGTTTTAACACAATGGGCTGATATGGCTAGTTCTTATAAGATAATAATAACTAACTATAAGGATACGATAATGCGTTATAGGCAAATATTACCACGAGGAATGCTAGTGAAAATGATTACTGCGAAAGGTAATACATGTATCTCTGTATCAATTATTTGTGTTATGTTGTATATATTTATGACTGGATAAAGTAGCTCAACATGATTTAAGCAGTGTATTGTGGTCTATAATGTAATATATTTCTAAAGCAGGAGCCAATTTTCAAATATATGTATGTATTTATGTATATTGAATTAGTCAAAATTAATTTCAACTAAAATATACACAGTTGCTATTTTATTGTAATTTCAAAACTATTTTACAATTATATATATGCATCTATGTATGTATGTATATTATAAATAAAACTATGGACAACAAAGGCATATATAAAGGACGAATGTGTCTGTTGTGATGTAAATCCCAGCACCTATAAACATACACATTAACATTGTACACCATTTACATGTCGCACGTGCACTATACACATATATGAGTGTATTTAATACACTTGTAATAATATAATTTATTTTAAACTAAATTAAAATTATATAAATAAATTAAATTTTTATTTAAAATAGTTCTAGATTGAATCTAAAATTAATTAGACTTTATAGGCCCAATAAAGATCAGAAAATGGTATTTTTTTGAAATTCACCCATTTGACCTGCTGCGACCCGGCTCGACTCCTTCAATTTACTCACACTAGAGTTTAGTTTTCTGAACCTATTAGACTTCCCAAGTCTTGGCACCCTTTCATATACCTACTTAATTTATACTTCACTAAGCCTGGCACCCATTAAATATCTCCATAAGTGAGTATATTTTAAGATTTTGGGCTCAATTCATTTCGTTCATTTGTTCCATAGACGTTTGTTTTTAGGTCTAAATCTTTAGTTATTTAGACATATCTTTCTTATTAATTGATACAACTTATCATTTCTTACCTTACTCTAAGCTTTAGCCATTTCTATCTTTACATAAGTTATCACATTTTAAGTTATCATTATCTCTTTTATCATTTCACATGCGATGGAATTCAGGTTAAACATATGGAAACCGACTTTCAAAATGCTTCTGATAACTTGTATATTTTAATTATCAGAAATCAAACTATTTGTTATTGCATATATAATTGCTTAGCTATCGCATATACAAAAGCTATTGTCAACATAGTTATCATATAAAGAGGCTATCGATCTTATTGCAACTAGGTTTCAAGTTAATGATTACATGCTTATATTTATCAAATCTATAAACCAACGTTATCGATTTTGTATAAAAAATGTTATCCATCGTATAACTTTAATTTTTCTATCGAATTTATAGCTACAGTTTGAAAGTGTACGTGTAGTACTAAGGATCGTGCAATATGTTATATAAATGCGGAAGCTAATAATAATAGTAAAATAAAAATTAAAGTAAGCACACCAGGAATTTTTATACTGGTTCGAACTTCCCGTTCTACGTACAGTCCCAGAATACCCTCTGGATTTAAACTAAACCCCTCGCTTAACCCGGTGGAATAGGTATACGACACCTGAGCAGCCGAACAGGAATTTTTCCGCCTCAACAGCCGAAGAGGACTTCAACTTAATACAAATAGTTTGTTGACGAATGTGTTCTGAATAACACTGATTGTCTTTTGATAGTACAACTTTCCTATAATCAAATCCTCAAGAGTATGTATGTGTGTGAAGATTTAGAAGGAAGATAATCACGTAGAATCAAAGTATATGAATTAATTCAAGGATTCTAGTGATATTGAATGAGAATGAATGCTTTTTATTTGCAGAGAATAATAGAGAATAGATTTCAGAATTAAAACATGAATTGGTTTGTGTAGAAGTGAATTGAACATGTTTATATAGTTGTATAATAGTTACAATCTTTCATGAAGAGTTTCAATTAAAAGTTGTGTCCGCATCTCTTGGATTGAAGGACATTCCTTTTCATGAACGATCGCAACTCTTCAGAAAACTAGCCGTTGTGTTCAGGTCGGTTGACCGAGGTTTCTGGTCGGTCGGCTGAGTTTCAAACCCGTACATAGAAAAATGTATATCTGTGCATTTGACACAGAGTCGGTCGACCGAGGTTTCTGGTCGGTCAGCCGACCTGTTGTCAATTGCACAGTACACACTAATTTATGTATATATCAATATAAATCAATTTGTGTGTGTGTGACTACTTGAGGAATGATTTTAACAATATTCTAAGACTCAATAAAATAAAATATTCATACTAATCTCTAGATTGTAGTCTTGTCTCCTTTGTAGTGCACAATATACACTTATTCTCTTTTTGTCGCTTTCGTATAGTATTCTCGTCGTATGATTTCTGAAGCTTGTGTCATGAATCAAAACTCATGAATCAACACAGTTTGTTATCGAGCTATTTCTTTAGTTTGCTATCATTTTTATAGATTAAGTGCTATTGCGTTTACAAGCTATCATATAGCTATTAATTTGTAAGTTAATGCTATCGCATTCATAGCTATTAAGTTTGTAGGTTAGTATTATTGTATTTATAGCTATCGAGTTTGTAATTAATGCTAGCGCAATTATAGCTACCGAGTTTGTAAGTTAATATTATCGCACGTATGCCATCGAGTTCGTAGTAAATGGAAAATCTATTATTAAGCAAAAAACCAATATCCTACCCAATAAGTAACTAAAATTTGACTTAATCTTTATATATGTTATTTTCTTATTCATTATTTTTGAACTATAGCCAAAATATTAGCAACAATCCATGGTTTACTCCCTTATTTACTCCTTAATTCATCATTTTCTTTAATCATTTCATTAATTAAGAATATTTTTTGTCTTACCATTTGATTTATATTAATTAGAAAAATCATGGAATTCCTGAAAATTTATAGAGAATCAAATATGCTTTATTTTACCTTCTGCAAAAATTTCAGATCAAAATATTAACTTTTAGTATTTTAAACATTATTTTCCTGCCAAAAACTGCCTATTTTCATCCAAGAGAATTCATAATAAATTATTTATTCATCTAAAAATTATGAAAATTAAAGCCCACCTTTGATTCAATATTATAAATAACATATTAATATTTCAAATCATTTAAAGTTGATTTCTCAAATTTCATTCATAACATGTCATTAACTATGTCATTTAACAATCAAATTTATAAATTATCTATCTATCATCATCAAATTATGTTTGTCATTATTTAAAACAACAAAAACATATGAGATATAAATCTAAATCGATTTAAACATAAATGAGGTTATTATTATTCACTTACATTGAGAGCTTGATTAATATACCTTTTTCTTTTAAAAATGAAAGCTTAGATCTTGCCTTTGTTAAGTATTCCTCTTCTTCTACTTGTAATGGCGGCCTTAGTTTATTTTTATTTTTTATAAAATGAAAGTAAATGAAGAGAATAATATTTTAGAGATATAAGAGTTAATAATGTTGGCTTGGGCTAAAATCCTTCCTTTCTTAATCTTATTAATTCCTTAACCCCTTTATTACAACATTCCCTTTGTTCTTTTAATCCTTTATGGTTGAATTTCATTGTAATAGTTACTCTTGGAATATTCAATTAATCTCTTAAGTGTCTCACACATAATTAATAAAATTTTCTCTTAAGTATTCCTTAGTATAGTTCCTTTAATTATTATTTAATAGATTTTTATTGTTAGACAAATCTCACTTTATGGCACTTCAAAATATGAGGTGTTATATTCTCCCATCCTTACATGCATTTCATCCTTAAAATTTGAATAAGGTAAAGCAATGACCTCTGGTCATTAATACATGTATACACATAAGTACCAAAATTAAACTACTATCCAACAAATGTAAGACCATCAATCATCAAACAATATGCGTTAATGCAATTACTAACATAGAATTGTATCACAACACAAGATATACTAGTGTCACTACCAGTTCACACAATAAACAAACAAAGCACAGTGTTGATAACTGTGCAGTTAAAGCGCTCGACATATTCAATGCGGTGGAGGTGCAAAAAGTCATAGCGGGGATACAACGAGGATATAGCGGGATATAGCGGATGACTCTAAAATAGCATATAAAGCTCGTAGTTAATGTTTTTACAAATATATAAATGGTAATTAAATTAAAAATTAACATTAAATTGATTTATAATTAATACATAAATAATTTTAAATAAAAACATGTGCTAATATACTGTAAATGAACGTAAAACTGTTATATAGCATAACTGAATTTAGTAGAATATTAGAGTATTTTCATTTCTAAATATATATTAAAAATTCAATTAAATAAATTAATTTCATAATTTTTATAATGTATAAATGTCATTTTTCAATTCATTTCTTTTAAAGAAGATATAGCAGAAATAGCGGAATATAGCGGGAATAACGCGATTTAGCGGAAATAGCGAGGCTTAAAGCGGAAAGGCTATATTTGGGGCTATATGGAAAAATCATAGAGGTAGAAATCCACTATGAGATATAGCATGGTTATAGCGGGGCATTAACTGCACAGGTTGACAATCATGAATGTCAAAAGCAATTCAGGATACATAATCCTAATCTTATCCTCTACCTCCAAAGTACAATCCTCTTTATTGCCACTCACTAGACGTGAATAAGTCTAATAACTTTGTTTCTTAACTCCTTCGTTTATCAACCTACTATCCATTTCTGTTGTCGAACATACATCAAATTTGTTTCTACGGCTCTCAGTTCCACTACCGTGCTAAGGTCGTGCACACATTTCCTCAAATGCAATATATGAAAATCATTATGTCTGCCCACCGAACTACTAGCTAACTCAACTCGATATGTAGGTTTACCAATCATCTCTCTCATTGGAAATGGACTTACATATTTAGTGGCCCATTTCCCTGCCTTCCAAAGTGCATAATACTTTGCATTGGTGAAACTTTCACAAACACATAAACGCCCACTACGAACTCTAGTTTCTTTCATCTCTTATCGGCATAGTTCTTCTACCTTAACTGGACAACCTTCATTCTAACATAAATCAACTCTATCTTCTCATTAAAATCTCTTACTAGGTCAGGTCCTAGCACGAGCCTATCTCTCATGCCTAACCAACAAATAAGTGATTGCCACTATCTCCCATAAAGCACCTCAAATAGTACCACTCCAATACTCGACCGGTAATTATTATTATAAGCAAACTCCGCTAAATGTAAATGGTCTTCCCAAGACCCTCAAAATCTAGAATACATGCTCAAAGCTAATCTTCTATAGCTTGGTTTACCCCTTCCATTTGACCATCTTTATGTGGGTGGTAAGCCGTGGTCAAGTTCAATTTTGTTCCCTAAGTACTCTACAAAATTCTCCATAATTCATTAATAAACAGTTGGCCTCTATCATTAACAATGCTGCATAGAATCCTATAGAGTCTTAAAGCATTCTTTACATATAGCTTCGCTATGCTGGTCGTTATTCTTGTCGTCTTCTCTAGGCCAAAGTGGGGTCTCTTAGGCAGTCTATCAACTATTACACGCATATTATCATTTCCTACTCTCAACCTTGGAGATATATTTATAAAATCCATGGAAACTGAATCCCACTTCCATGTCAGTATTTCCAAAGGTTAAAATAATCCACTTGGATCCTAATGTTCAGCCTTCACTTGCTTACTTTTAAAACACTTCTTCACATATTCATCGACATCCTTCTTCATCTCTTCTCAAAAGAATACATGCTTCATGTCATGATACATCTTTCGGGATAAATCGTAAACTTAGATCGATGACTCTTATCTTAAACTTTGCTAAACATCTCTGACAATTGGGACATACAATCTTCCTTTTTTTCTAACCCATCGTTTTAGATCAGTCTCAAGTCCCTTTATGTCCTCTATATCCACACCCATCTCTAATCGCTTAATCCTTTCGGTTAACAATGGGTCCTCTCTTTGCCTCATAGGAATCATATCCATAAACGATGGAAAAACTTCCAAACTTGCTAACATACCTGGATTTTGACTTGATCCTACATTCAACCTAAAATGCACTCCTCAATAAGCTCATGCCTCTAAAGCCTTTCACTCGGTACCATGGCTAACACTCCATTCTGTTGCTTTATAATCAAAGCATCCGCAGCCTTATTCCCTTTTCTTATGTATATTTTATGTTGAAATTGTATGTTATCAAGAACTCTCACTATGGGAAAAAATGCATCAGATTATAGATATGCTCCGTTGTCTGATTGCATATCTATCTGTCATTAAATCTCATGTCGTAATCATTACACATCAGACAACAGATATGCCCTATCGTCTGACATGCACTAACACAACAAAAAAACCATATGTCGACTGATGTTGTAGTTTCATCTCTAGAATTTCCTATTATGCAACACACACACACACACACACACACATATATATATATATATATTGACTAATATGCATACCAATTACACTTATGTTATATTAACAGAATGGAATAGTGAATCGTAATTTTATTTAAACAAATATTTATTTCAAATCAAATTCAAATACAATACAACTTTCACTGTACTTATATTTTCAAATACAATACAACTTTCACTATCACTCTCATATATTGTAACGACCCGATATTTTCAACCATTCGCATCCACACATGTCGGACTTGAATTGCTCAAAATACCGAATTATAAATATAAATTTGGCAAAACTCTGAATATATAGTAAATAAATCACAGATCACAGACACAGAGTAATATAACAATGCAGTGGAAGCAAGAAATAGTAGTTCATGAAGCTACTATATATATAATAACAGAGTTCAACAAGATACAATAGAAATCACGAATACAAAGATGTTTCAATACAATAGTCAAATACAAGATCTGAATACATCAATAGAATCAACTGGATAACTGAAAGCGAAATAGATAGCTGGATCTCCAAGAAAAGCTCCAACTCCAAAGGTGAGTCTTGAATGCTGTATCACTCAGTCTGACCCGAGCGTAAAGCAAAACACAAAACACTCGAGTCAGGACATACATACTTATACAATGTAAACCAACTCAAGTGAACTATAATAAAGATGCACAAGTAACTTAAAGAATGCTTGGGATCACCCATTCTTTAAGGATCCGTTAAACTATCTACTATGTAGTAATATTCGCTATTATAATAATGTCTAATAGTAAAATAAACTTACTTTTAAATAGCGTTGAGGCTTTACATTTTCCACCTTAACACATAATAGTGCCAATAGTCTATATAGTACTGTAATACCCCATAAAGTGGAGCTACCAGAGGATACTCCATAGGTACGACACAAATACAAACTAGTAGTAAAGCTCGGTATGGTAGGTGACATGGCACAACTAGGCAATGCTAGGGTAGATATACCAATTACGCATTCGGGCTGGTGGTAATGCATAACAGCCACTACCGCCCACCTCGGAACACACTCCCAAATCAAAAATCGAAGGGTGGCCACCAAATCAATCACAAAGTAATAGAATGGTATCGAAGAATTGCGTCTGATCAGAGGTGCTACCTCATTGGCCCGAGAATCGCTCCTGTTTTAGCCACCTTATGCCAACTCACAGGAATCGGGTCCACGTTCATACCTCAATAGGATCGTTGCCACCATCCTACTTCATTCTGGAATCTCCACTGCGTACACGGTTATCAAAGTGGTTTTCGGTATCGACAGAGAGTATGCCCATATCCGATCCCGGTCTGTTTGCCAACCAATTGTTATTATAACCCATGGATATTTATTTCAAAATCATTTACTTTAAAACCCAAAATATCATATCCATTTCAAAACTAAATACTATATTATTTCATTTCATAGCCAAATCAATATATCATTTCCATTTCAAAAAACCAAAGCCATAATATCATTTAAATTCCAAAACCAAATCAATATATCATTTAAATAAAAACCCCATTTCCAAATCACTGAATATTTCCTTGAAATATTCCTTTAAATCATCTTAAACCACCACTTTATAAAGTCACATTCTTAAATCTTCAATTTCAATAAGTTCCAAGTTAATATATTTAAAGACAATTCTTAATTAAATACTATTTCAAATAAATTCATTTCCAAAAGTCATAGTACTTTCAAAGTTATAACAATTTCGTCATCAAAACACTTTGAAACCATACTACTTTGAAATCATAACCCTTTTTGAAACATTGTCATTTGGAAATCCAAATACTTAGAAAATCATAACACTTGGAAATGTTACCCTTTGAAAATCATAATACTTTTAAAAATAAATTTCATTACCAAGGTTGTAGCATTTCAAAGTTCATTCATTTAGCATAAAATTTCTAAAACATTGTATTTTCAGCTAACAACGGAACTTATGAAGTGTTACAATAGATATATTAGTAATATTTCAAAACATTGTCAAATTCAGAAACAGAAACACTTATAAAGTTTTGTAATAGATATTTAGTTATTTACAAACAACTTAGTTTCAGAAACAGCAGCACTTATAAAGTGCTGTAATAGGTATTTAGTTGTTTCAAAACATAGTTAAATTTCAGAACAGCAGCACTTATAAAATGTTGGTATAGTATTTGGTTATTTCAGAACTTAGTTAAATTTCAAAAAGGATAGCACTTAGCAAATGCCATCTTAAAAGCACAGCATTTTATAAATGCTACCAATAAAATTCCAGATTTTATTATCTTTTCAGAAACATTAAAACTTTAATTTTAACCATTTTTAACTTATAAAAATCATATTTCATGCTTCAAAAACATTCATTTGGATATCATTTAACATATGATTTAATAAAATAAAATTTTATAAATAAATATCCAATTTAAATCATAATTCATTTATTGAGTCAAAATACACTATTTTACTTAACTTTTATTTTTAACCACTAACCTAACACTTTATTTTAAAATACCCCTTTCATAAATAAAACTAAATTTCTATTTATTTACTTAACTTAAAATTTCCATTTGAAAAACCAAATTTCCAATTATCAAGTTAGGTCATAATTAAAGTTACACTTTTCCATTTAAAATCATAACTATTTATTTTCCAAAACATAACATTTCACAAAAGAATATTTTATCACAGTTAATATAACAATCAAAATTTTCCTTTAGATCTATTCATTTAGACATCAATTAACTATGATTTTCTAGTTAAATAAATTTTATTACAAAAGGTCCAATTAAAACTGTATTCCGTTTTATTAGTTCAAAATACATTATTTATTACACAAAACATGTTTGTTTCATAAAGTAAAGTTCATAACAATTACTAGGTTAGATTAAAATTCCATATTAAGTCCAATTATATTATTAAGTTATTTAACATCAATAAATGTCTTTAAATTCTATTTAAAACCAATACATCTTTATAATTTCAATTAAAGCCACTTATAGACTTATAAAACCTTAACTTATAGAAAACCAACATCTTCTTATATTTAAGTCATTTAAATCAAATCTTTGAGCTCAAATTTCATATACTTAAAACATTCAAAATATTTAATAATTTTTAGGAAAATATTATTTAAAAATATAACCATGGGCCTGTATAATATTTTCTAACCTAGGTCAAGTGATACGGATATGTATCATTTCTATCCGTAATTTAAAAAGGAAAATCCAGGTTCTATCATTTCAAACCCGCAATCCCAAGTAACAAATAAAATAAAAATCACTCGAGCCTATCATTTCAGCTCATAATGATTTTTTCCTTATTCTAATGTCCGTTCGGGTATGTATCATTTCAACCCATAGTGATAGAGAACTTGCAGTGTGAGAATCAGTAAATAAATGAACAGTAGAACATATAATCATATCAGATGATGTAACAAATATATAAACAGAATTTAACATCATATAATCATATCACAAGCATATATGAACATATTAACATAACATATAAATTTTCTACAATTCACATGCCATTGTTTCACAATTATAAAATTATGTATGTCGAGAGTGATAAACTCACCTTTAAAGCTGAAGATAGCAATTCAAGATATATAACTGAAACTCCGAAAAGCACGACAAAGCACAAATAAGAATTTGAGTGGATAAACAGCCAAGATCCAATCTTGTATACACCCAAATACAACACTTATAAGAATATAATTCAACACAAAGATTTATAGATTAAAACAATGGAAAGAATGAATCAAAGTGACATAACCTTGCTTTAAATCAATCAAGTGGCTAGGCCATGGTCAAGTGGGCTTGACCACATCATAGCATGCTCGGCCAAGATGTTCTTTGGGTCATGTAGGCTCGGCCAAGATGGGAACAAGCAAGCTATGTATGGCTATGGCTTGGAATTTGAAGCGAAGGAGGTTACAACACTAGGAAGGTAAAGAGGCAAAGGCAAGTGGAAGGTTTTGGCTTGTTTTGGTTTGACCTATGGCACATCATGGCTCGGCCATATCTAGATCTGGTCAAGACAACATAATAGGTTCGTCTATGGTGGTCACAAGGCATGTGGGAGGTGTTGAATGGTGTTGTGGCCGAGCAAACCAAGGGAGAGGAAGGTGAATATGTGGTCTAGGCTAGGGTTTTTGGTCATGACTTGTGATGTTTTTTGATCTAGTGGTCACGGACTAAGGGTGGAGGAGGTGATGATGGGTGATGATGGTCGGCATGGTGGTGGAGATGGTGTAGTGGTTGACTAAGGCATGGTAGAGGCCGAGCAAGACATGGAGAAAACAAAGAGAAAAGGGAAAAAAGAAAGAATAGAAGAAGAGGAAGAAGAGGAAGCCATGGATCTTGTATATTATTTTCTAGAAATAAAATGAGAAAGGAGTGAAGGGGAAATAATCTTGTACATGATTTGATAAGAGTATTTCATGGCTATAGAAGGAAAAATAAGAAATGGCTAAGAAGTGGAGTCTTGAATGGTAAGAAAAGGAAAAGTCGCCCTTTGTATTAAAGGAAAAGAATCTTGTATATATTTTATTCCCAAATGCAAATGAAAAACGAGGATAGGAAATAAATTTTGTACGTGAATTTCAACTGGATATGCACGGCTATGAGGAAATAAATAGGACAAGCAAATAAAGGCAAGCAATAAAGCAAATGTAACCTATGCCAAATTGAAACAAAGTAACATACGCCTAATTGATTTGTTTCCTAGCCATTAAGTAAAAGATATATACAAAAGAAATATTCAATAAATAAAAATAAAGTTTATACAAACACAATAGAAGAATAAAATAAGGAGATGGATATAGAAACATATAAAATAAAACGCAGAAATTAATTGCTTTTAAAACGCTGTATGTTATCCAATTTACAATGTATAATTTAGAATTTAATGAAACGAAAAGCATAACGGATATTAGAATTATATACAGCTTTAGATAAAAGATTAGAATTTAAAATTTTCAAATAAAGTCAAAGTTTGACCAAAAATATAAAGTTTTCAGAAATTGTTTTATTTATTATATTTGGAAGATAAATACAAACAAATCTAGAATCTCATTGGAAAAATTCCAAAATTCAATATTAAGTGATTTAAAAATCAAAGTTTTCAAAAAAAAATAATTAAAAATATTTACAAAATTATGGGTTGTTACACTCTCCCCCACTCAAAACTTTTCATCCCCGAAAAGGAAGAAGGTAGGAGAATAGAAACAACCTGAAAGAAAACTAAATTGAAACTCAAAATAGAATCATTAATTTAGACCATATCAATTCAATTTAAATTAATTAATACCCAAAACAAAATAGAATGAGATAGGATTAAGACAAGATGAAAAGAAGATTGAATCTATACCTGATAATTGTTGTCATAGGTAAATTCAACAAGATAGAGATGATCTTCCCAAGGTCTCAAAATCAAAATACAAGCACGAAGAAGATCCTCTAGAATTTGATTCACCCTTCCCGTTTGACCGTAGGTCTGTGGATGGTAAGCAGTACTCAGATTCAGATGAGTACCAAAGATTTTTGAGAAGTTCCAAAACTGACAGGTAAAGATAAGTTCTTCTGGGAGCAAGAACCACAGGTCGAACTTCAGGAATAAGATCAATTCGGAATTCAATTCCTGCTTAGGATGTAGGAAAACAGGACCATCCGAAAGAAAGGAGATTGGAAAACAAAATAAGATAATAATTTTAAAAGCATGAAAATTTCAACTTAAATTAATAATTGATTTCAGCCATTTGATTTCACCTAGTTAAATAAATTTTAACTATTTCAAATTTCATTATCTTATCATCCAATTAACAACTTTTAAAATCATGAATTTGAAAATCATTTATTATTCATAATTTATCTAATAAATTTTAATTCTTCTTTATTCCAAATTATTATTAAATTTATTCCACTTAACATATCTAACCATATATATTAAGTATATTTACACTTATTATAACTACTCAAATTTGTTTATAATTCCTTTAACACCATTTTATATTGTAAATTATTCAATTAACTTTTTATTCTGTTTACCTCTATAAATCTCTTTATAACTAAAATTTAAGCGTATAACGTTTATTATAACCACTCAAATTTTATTTATAAAATCCTTTTATATTGTACGTTATCCAATTACATTGTTAACTTCTAAATAATTAAGGTAAGTTATATTGGAATGCAATAGAATATTATACAAATAAAACTTTCTAGTTCAATTATATCAAGCTTAAATATTTATTCAAATTTTGGCTTCATTTTATAACTGAAATCATCCTTTAAGATAAAATTTAAGAAATAAATTTCTGGTTAACTTCAAACTATTCTAGAGATAAATAAATATATACACAATATATATATCAAATAAAAATTTAAACCATATATCAATATATATTATAAATCAAGTCAATTTTAGAAATTCAAATCAATTAAATTTTCCAAAACAAAACTGTAGCGAGGCTACAGGATGGTCTCTTCAGTTCGAAACTCGAAAATGAACATCGATGATGCTGCAGTCATCACCGAAATTATTTTCCAGTGACAAAGAAAAGAGCACTGATTTAAACATTTAAAATTCTTTGGAAACAATTTATATTCGAAAATACTTTGAATAATATATCTTTTTAAAACTTTAAAACCCAAAGTTTGAAATCTTCGGAAACTAAATTCTCAATTTTTGTTTTAAATTCATTTAAATTTCCAAATTAATTTATAACCATGTTTTATAGTTCAACTATTTATATATGAAACAAAAGCCAATAATTACAAGATATATACAAAGTCAAATATTATTTCTTAACATCCAATTCAATTAACTATAAAAATTCAGAAAATTTTACATATATATAATATGATTATAAAAAATTTTCTCATTTACCAAGTTTTGAAAATAATATTATGTCAGTTTGCTCTGTTTAAGTGTTTTGGAGGTCCTATCGATTGCGTTGATCAGACGAATCGATCGGAAACCCAAATCAACATCAACAATTCAAACAACACAATATATAATAAAACAATTTAAATATTAGTTTACAAAATACACTTCAAGAATGATTTGAAGATAAGTTGGAAACAAAAGACAAGATGATTAAATAACAGAATAAGGGAATGAATAAGCTTATATAAATCGCGGGCAACCTTAACCGGGTCAACCGCGACTTAAAGAATGAGATCGATGTGGGTTTCTGGGGTAAATCTACATCATATCTCAAGAGATAGATAGCATTGTAAACCGAGGATGCAGAAATCTTCGGTGAATCAATGCTCCTTATAAAGGAGTTTCACCCCTTTGCAATCATTCAAAGATCGGCGAGACCATCAATTTATTATAAAGATCATTCAAAGTGGAGTTATGGGATACTCTAGAATCAAAAAAAGGTGAATAGGGGAGAACAAGGATGGATTTTTGGAACCGCAGGGGACGTTCCCAAAATTCAAAAGAAATCGAGTCAAAAGGAAGAGATTCAAGCTCGAACGAAAGTGATTCTGTTAATAAATTTACCATATATGCTAAGTTTGCCTAGAACCTGGCTCTGATACCAACTGTAACGACCTGATATTTTCAACCATTCGCATCCACACATGTCGGACTTTAATTACTCAAAATACCGAATTGTAAATATAAATTTGGAAAAACTCAGAATATACAGTAAATAAATCACAGATCATAGACACATAGTAATAAAACAATGCAGTGGAAGCAAGAAATAGTAGTTCATGAAGCTAATATATATAATAACAGAGTTCAACAAGATACAATAGAAATCACGAATACAAAGAAGTCTCAATACAATAGTCAAATACAAGATCTGAATACATCACTGGAATCAACTGGATAACTGAAAGCGAAATAGATAGCTGGATCTCCAAGAAAAGCTCCAACTCCAAAGGTGAGTCTCGAATGCTGTATCACTCAGTCTGACCCGAGCGTAAAGCAAAACACAAAACACAAAACACTCGAGTCAGGACATACATACTTATACAATGTAAACCAACTCAAGTGAACTGTAATAAAGATGCACAGGTAACTTAAAGAATGCTTGGGATCGCCCATTCTTTAAGGATCCATTAAACTATCTACTATGTAGTAATATTCGCTATTATAATAATGTCTAATAGTAAAATAAACTTACTTTTAAATAGAGTTAAGGCTTTATATTTTCCACCTTAACACATAATAGTGCCAATAGTCTATACAGTACCGTAATACCCCGTAAACTGGAGCTACCAGAGGATACTCCATAGATACGACACAAATACAAACTCGTAGTAAAGCTCGATATGGTAGGTGACACAGCACAACTAGGCAATGCCAGGGTAGATATACCAATTACGCATCCGGGCTGGTGGTAACGAATAGCAGCCAGTACCGCCCACCTTGGAACATACTCCCAAATCAAAAATCGAAGGGTGGCCACCAAATCAATCACAAAGTAATAGAATGGTATCGAATAATTACGTTTGATCAGAGGTGCTACCTCATTGGCCCAAGAATCGCTCTTGTTTGAGCCACTTTATGCCAACTCACGGGAGTCGGGTCCACGTTCATACCTCAATAGGATCGTCGCCACCATCCTACTTCATTCTGGAATCTCCACCGCGTACACGGTTGTCAAAGTGGTTTTCGGTATCGACAGAGAGTATGCCCATATCTGATCCCGGTCTGTTTGCCAACCAATCGTTATTATAACCCATGGATATTTATTTCAAAATCATTTACTTTAAAACCCAAAATATCATATCCATTTCAAAACTAAATACTATATTATTTCATTTCATAGCCAAATCAATATATCATTTCCATTTCAAAAAACCAAAGCCATAATATCATTTAAATTCCAAAACCAAATCAATATATCATTTAAATAAAACCCCCATTTCCAAATCACTGAATATTTCCTTGAAATATTCCTTTAAATCATCTTAAACCACCACTTTATAAAGTCACATTCTTAAATCTTCAATTTCAATAAGTTCCAAGTTAATATATTTAAAGACAATTCTTAATTAAATACTATTTCAAATAAATTCATTTCCAAAAGTCATAGTACTTTCAAAGTTATAACAATTTCGTCATCAAAACACTTTGAAACCATACTACTTTGAAATCATAACCCTTTTTGAAACATTGTCATTTGGAAATCCAAATACTTAGAAAATCATAACACTTGGAAATGTTACCCTTTGAAAATCATAATACTTTTAAAAATAAATTTCATTACCAAGGTTGTAGCATTTCAAAGTTCATTCATTTAGCATAAAATTTCTAAAACATTGTATTTTCAGCTAACAACGGAACTTATGAAGTGTTACAATAGATATATTAGTAATATTTCAAAACATTGTCAAATTCAGAAACAGAAACACTTATAAAGTTTTGTAATAGATATTTAGTTATTTACAAACAACTTAGTTTCAGAAACAGCAGCACTTATAAAGTGCTGTAATAGGTATTTAGTTGTTTCAAAACATAGTTAAATTTCAGAACAGCAGCACTTATAAAATGTTGGTATAGTATTTGGTTATTTCAGAACTTAGTTAAATTTCAAAAAGGATAGCACTTAGCAAATGCCATCTTAAAAGCACAGCATTTTATAAATGCTACCAATAAAATTCCAGATTTTATTATCTTTTCAGAAACATTAAAACTTTAATTTTAACCATTTTTAACTTATAAAAATCATATTTCATGCTTCAAAAACATTCATTTGGATATCATTTAACATATGATTTAATAAAATAAAATTTTATAAATAAATATCCAATTTAAATCATAATTCATTTATTGAGTCAAAATACACTATTTTACTTAACTTTTATTTTTAACCACTAACCTAACACTTTATTTTAAAATACCCCTTTCATAAATAAAACTAAATTTCTATTTATTTACTTAACTTAAAATTTCCATTTGAAAAACCAAATTTCCAATTATCAAGTTAGGTCATAATTAAAGTTACACTTTTCCATTTAAAATCATAACTATTTATTTTCCAAAACATAACATTTCACAAAAGAATATTTTATCACAGTTAATATAACAATCAAAATTTTCCTTTAGATCTATTCATTTAGACATCAATTAACTATGATTTTCTAGTTAAATAAATTTTATTACAAAAGGTCCAATTAAAACTGTATTCCGTTTTATTAGTTCAAAATACATTATTTATTACACAAAACATGTCTGTATACCACCTTAACACATAATAGTGCCAATAGTCTATATAGTACTGTAATACCCCATAAACTGGAGCTACCAGAGGATACTCCATAGGTACGACACAAATACAAACTAGTAGTAAAGCTCGGTATGGTAGGTGACATGGCACAACTAGGCAATGCCAGGGTAGATATACCAATTACGCATTCGGGCTGGTAGTAATGCATAACAGCCACTACCGCCCACCTCGGAACACACTCCCAAATCAAAAATCGAAGGGTGGCCACCAAATCAATCACAAAGTAATAGAATGGTATCGAATAATTACGTTTGATCAGAGGTGCTACCTCATTGGCCCAAGAATCGCTCTTGTTTGAGCCACTTTATGCCAACTCACGGGAGTCGGGTCCACGTTCATACCTCAATAGGATCGTCGCCACCATCCTACTTCATTCTGGAATCTCCACCGCGTACACGGTTGTCAAAGTGGTTTTCGGTATCGACAGAGAGTATGCCCATATCCGATCCCGGTCTGTTTGCCAACCAATCGTTATTATAACCCATGGATATTTATTTCAAAATCATTTACTTTAAAACCCAAAATATCATATCCATTTCAAAACTAAATACTATATTATTTCATTTCATAGCCAAATCAATATATCATTTCCATTTCAAAAAACCAAAGCCATAATATCATTTAAATTCCAAAACCAAATCAATATATCATTTAAATAAAACCCCCATTTCCAAATCACTGAATATTTCCTTGAAATATTCCTTTAAATCATCTTAAACCACCACTTTATAAAGTCACATTCTTAAATCTTCAATTTCAATAAGTTCCAAGTTAATATATTTAAAGACAATTCTTAATTAAATACTATTTAAAATAAATTCATTTCCAAAAGTCATAGTACTTTCAAAGTTATAACAATTTCGACATCAAAACACTTTGAAACCATACTACTTTGAAATCATAACCCTTTTTGAAACATTATCATTTGGAAATCCAAATACTTAGAAAATCATAACACTTGGAAATGTTATCCTTTGAAAATCATAATACTTTTAAAAATAAATTTCATTACCAAGGTTGTAGCATTTCAAAGTTCATTAATTTAGTATAAAATTTCCAAAACATTGTATTTTCAGCTAACAACAGCACTTATGAAGTGTTACAGTAGATATATTAGTAATATTTCAAAACATTGCCAAATTCAGAAACAGCAGCACTTATAAAGTGCTGTAATAGATATTTAGTTATTTACAAACAACTTACTTTCAGAAACAGCAGCACTTATAAAGTGTTGTAATACGTATTTTGTTGTTTCAAAACATAGTTAAATTTCAGATCAGCGGCACTTATAAAATGCTGTAATAATATTTGGTTATTTTAGAACTTAGTTAAATTTCAGAAAGGATAGCACTTAGCAAATGCCATCTTAAAACCACATCATATTATAAATGCTACTAATAAAATTCCAGATTTTATTATCTTTTCAGAAACATTAAGAATCCAATTTTAGCCATTTTTAACTTATAAAAAAAATCATATTTCATGCTTCAAAAACATTCATTTGGATATCATTTAACTTATGATTTAATAAAATAATTTTTTATAAATAAATATCCAATGTAAACCATAATTCATTTATTAAATCAAAATACACTATTTTACTTAACTTTTATTTTTAACCACTAACCTAACACTTTATTTTAAAATACCCCTTTCATAAATAAAACTAAATTTCTATTTATTTACTTAATTTAAAATTTCCAATTGAAAAACCAAATTTCCAATTATCAAGTTAGGTCATAATTAAAGTTACACTTTTCCATTTAAAATCATAACTATTTATTTTCCAAAACATAACATTTCACAAAAGAATATTTTATCATAGTTAATATAACAATCAAATTTTTCCTTTAGATCTATTCATTTAGACATCAATTAACTATGATTTTCTAGTTAAATAAACTTCATTACAAAAGGTCCAATTAAAACTTTATTCCATTTTATCAGTTCAAAATACATTATTTATTACACAAAACACGTCTGTTTCATAAAGTAAAGTTCATAACAATTACTAGGTTAGATTAAAATTCCATATTAAGTCCAATAATATTATTAAGTTATTTAACATCAATAAATGTCTTTAAATTCTATTTAAAACCAACACATCTTTATAATTTCAATTAAAGCCACTTATAGACTTATAAAATCTTAACTTATAGAAAACCAACATCTTCTTATATTTAAGTCATTTAAATCAATTATTTTAGCTCAAATTTCATATATTTAAAACATTCAAAATATTTAATAATTTTTAGGAAAATATTATTTAAAAATATAACCATGGGCCTGTATAATATTTTCTAACCTAGGTCAAGTGATACGGATATGTATCATTTCAATCCATAATTTAAAAAGGAAAAATCTGTGTTCTATCATTTCAAACCCGCAATCCCAAGTAACAAATACAATAAAAATCACTCGAGCCTATCATTTCAGCTCATAATGATTTTTTCCTTATTCTAATGTCCGTTCGGGTATGTATCATTTCAACCCATAGTGATAGGGAACTTGCAGTGTGAGAATCAGTAAATAAATGAACAGTAGAACATATAATCATATCAGATGATGTAACAAATATATAAACAGAATTTAACATCATATAATCATATCATAGGCATATATGAACATATTAACATAACATATAAATTTTCTACAATTCACATGCCATTGTTTCACAATTATAAAAGTACGTATGTCGAGAGTGATAAACTCACCTTTAAAGCTGAAGATAGCAATTCAAGATATATAACTGAAACTCCGAAAAGCACGACAAAGCACGAATAAGAATTTGAGTGGATGAACAGCCAAGATCCAATCTTGTATACACCCAAATACAACACTTATAAGAATATAATTCAACACAAAGATTTATAGATTAAAACAATGGAAAGAATGAATCAAAGTGACATAACCTTGCTTTAAATCAATCAAGTGGCTAGGCCATGGTCAAGTGGGCTTGACCACATCATAGCATGCTCGGCCAAGATGTTCTTTGGGTCATGTAGGCTCGGCCAAGATGGGAACAAGCAAGCTATGTACGGCTATGGCTTGGAATTTGAAGAGAAGGAGGTTACAACACTAGGAAGGTAAAGAGGCAAAGGCAAGTGGAAGGTTTTGGCTTGCTTTGGTTTTTCCTATGGCATATCATGGCTCGGCCATATCTAGATCTGGTCAAGACAACATAATAGGTGCGTCTATGGTGGTCACAAAGCATGTAGGAGGTGTTGAATGGTGTTGTGGCCGAGCAAACCAAGGGAGAAGAAGGTGAATATGTGGTCTAGGCTAGGGTTTTTGGTCATGACTTGTGATGTTTTTAGATCTAGTGGTCATAGACTAAGGGTGGAGGAGGTGATGATGGGTGATGATGGTCGGCATGGTGGTGGAGATGGTGTAGTGGTTGGCTAAGGCATGGTAGAGGCCGAGCAAGACATGGAGAAAACAAAGAGAAAAGGGAAAAAAGAAAGATAGAAAAAAAGAGAGGAAGCCATGGATCTTGTATATTATTTTCTAGAAATAAAATGAGAAAGGGGTGAAGGGGAAATAATCTTGTACGTGATTTGATAAGAGTAATTCACGGCTATAGAAGGAAAAAGAAGAAACAGCTCAGAAGTGGAGTCTTGAATGGTAAGAAAAGGAAAAGTCACCCTTTGTATTAAAGAATCTTGTATATATTTTATTCCCAAACGCAAATGAAAAACGAGGATAGGAAATAAATTTTGTATGTGAATTTCAACTGGATATGCATGGCTATGAGGAAATAAATAGGCCAAGAAAATAAAGGCAAGCAATAAAGCAAATGTAACCTATGCCAAATTGAAACAAAGTATCATACGCCTAATTGATTTGTTTCCTAGCCATTAAATAAAAGATATATACAAAAGAAACATTCAATAAATAAAAATAAAGTTTATAAAAACACAATAGAAGAATAAAATTAGGAGATGGATATAGAAACATATAAAATAAAACGCAGAAATTAATTGCTTTTAAAACGCTGTATGTTATCCAATTTACAAAGTATAAATCAGAATTTAATAAAACGAAAAGCATAGCATATATTAGAATTATATACAGCTTTAGATAAAAGATTAGAATTTAAAATTTTAAATTTTCAAATAAAGTCAAAGTTTGACCAAAAATATAAAGTTTTCAAAAATTGTTTTATTTATTATATTTGGAAGATAACTATAAACAAATCCAGAATCTCATTGGAAAAATTCCAAAATTCAATATTAAGTGATTTAAAAATCAAAGTTTTCAAAAAAAAATTAATTAAAAAAATTTACAAAATTATGGGTTGTTACATATATGCAACTTTTCTCTACACTCTCATATATAACATTTTTTTACTAGCACTCATTCACACCCACTCAAGATTAATTTTGATGTTGATCTTGATTTGCTTGCTCCAGCTTGTTTCCAACCATCTCCTACACCTATCAAATAAACAGTGTAGTAAATTGGAAAAGGAAACATACCTAAATTGCAAAAATAAAATTGAATTTGAATATTAATATTGCCTCGGTTTATGGGTTTTTTCTTTTCATGTTTTAGACAGGGATAAATATATATGTGCACAGACAACTTATGCTATGCGAAATGTATCACTATGAAAATCACAAGGCCGGGCATCGATTAAATCTCACAGACTATTGCAAAGATCAAGCCCGAAGGCTCAACATAGTGCAAATGTGCACAAGGTCAAGCCCAAGCCTCCTCGAGCTCAACTCAGGTGCACATATCATAAAACAAGTTTCAGCAATTCAACAACTCAAGATTACATAGTGTATACAAGGCAAGAAATCTCAAAACAGTTTAAGCATAGTGCATATAGGAGCAGCTCAAGGTGGCATGAACAAGGCTGAAGTGCACATGTCTAATACAGATAAAAACAAGGAGAAGAAAGTACATGGAAATATAGGAAATTCACATGTATAAACCAGACAAAAACTAGGCAAGAATTCAAGATAGTGCACATAAACATGCTTAGGCAACTCGGAAAGGAGATTGACAAAGTAAAAGCAAGCAGCAAACAAATTCATGGCAAACCAGCAAGCAAGCAAAGCCAAAGTGCACAAACAAGTTCAGTGCAGATGGAGATGCACAAAGTCGAGCACTAGCAAACCAGATTCATGGCAGAATCAAAAGTATCTGAACACTACCTTGAACTATGCACCAAAACCAAACACACATTGATTCAAATGCAATTTAAAATGGTTTAGAACTAAAAACAAGTTCAACTAAACCCCCAAATGGTTCAAGCATGGAAGTTCACACATTAAAACAACAAATTGAAAGTGTAACAAGAAACCACAGTGCAAAAGCAAGTGCCACAAATTAAAACGGCAAGTGCCACAAATTAAAACAGCAAATTCCACAAATTGAACAAAGAAGTGTCATAAATTAAAACAAGGTGGTGCCATAAATTACTTAATATGAAGTAGCAGCAACATTCACACATATATACATACATATGTATGTATGCATGTATATACATGGAAGTCTCAAGTTACTTGATATGAACCAGATCAGGCTCAAGTACAAAAGGCAGTTCACACATATATATATATGCAGATATAAGAACATTCACACATATATACATACATATGTATGTATATACATGGAAGTTCACACACATATATATGCATATATAAACTTACATATATATGAAAACATTCATACAGATAACTAGAAACACGGTTTGGTTTTCTTGAGTCTGTTTATGGGTTAGAAACCAAATTGCCTCAGTTTGGTGTACACATAACCAGAAACACACAACTAGAAACAACCGTATATGCACAAGGCCAAAGAGTAATGAACAACCGTGCATTGGATCGTCAAAAGAATATTGCAAAGATTTGTATGCAATGTATATAGTGGAATCAAAAGAACATACACACACACACATACACACGCACACACATTTGTATGCATGTATATACATGGATGAACCAACATCCAACATAAGCATCAAAGCTCCAGGAAAATAGAACATTCACACATTAAAACAAGGCAGTGCCACAAATTAAAAAATTGGTTCAAGTGCCAGTGAAAATGCAACTCAAAACAAGTTCAACTCAAAATGGTTCAGAAAATGGTTTAAGCTCAAGTAATTCAAAATGGTTTAGCTCAAAGCAATTCAACAATTGGTTCAGCTTAAAGCAATTCAACAATTGGTTCAGCTCAAACCAGTTCATAAAGGTGCACAAACAAATTAAACAAATAAATAAAAACAAGGCAGTGCGACAAATTAAAACAGGGCAATGCCATAAACATCCACACATATATACATACATATGTATTTACATGGAAGTTCAAACCATCGAGAATACAACAAGTACAAGGAAAAGAAAAATGTACGCATAAACTCAAGTGTAGACTAGCTCGAACATAAACTCAAGTGTACACATGAACTCAGACATGGTAAAGCAAGTGGAACTCAAGTGTACACATGAACTATCAAATGAATTACATTTGTACGTATATACATAGAAGAGTATCACATAATAATAAGTCCAGAAAGTTCGATATGGCAAGGATGTGTGTATGGGTTCAACAAGTGTAATACTCAAGTGCACCAAACATAACTTCAGTCATGTTCACATATATATGTATATGTATATACATGTGTACGGTCGCACCAATGAAGTGGCCAACAAAACAAGGCAAGGATGTATACATGTATATACATATATACATGTATACATGTTCAACAATACAAACAAGGGGCAACCAACGAAACAATGAAGTGGCCAAATATCTGATTGTCTATCACGTTATATAATGAGTATAGAGCATCCTCTAGGAAAGCAAATGGTACAATCAAATGAAGCAAATATAATAAAATAATCAGACAAATGCAATATATAATGTAGTGATTCAAAGTTTATTATACAAATATAAGAAAATATATTATAAATAAAACTAATGAAGTAAACAAAGATAAGGCAAACGCTTAATTTGAATTAAATAGGGAAATAATAAAAGATACAACAATACTAAAATCATAAAACCAACGAAAATTCAAAAGAAACCATCACAAAAATTATCAACTTCAGTTAACTCTTTACTATTAACGACGAACAAGTCAAGTTTCAGATAATAAAATATACTCAAATCATCAGAGGCAAATCAAGTCGAGATCAGTACAAAAGCACAAGCAAAAGTATATACAAATATATAGGAAATTGATTCGTATATAAACACCCAAATCATCATAGGAAAATCAAGTCGAGATCAATACAAAATGGAAAGGAGGCAGAAATCATACCATATATCAATGGTACTTGACAAATTGAATGAACCCTAATTACAAGCGGATTTAATTCAACATTGTTGATTGAAGAATACTCGACAAATTTATCAAAGAATACTCGACAAATTGAACGAACCTACCAAAATTGAACGAACCCTAATCACAGGCAGCTTCAATTGGGTTCCGCAAGATTAGGTTTTGAGAGAGAGAGTATCGGGTTGTCTGATTTTTGATAAAAGGGAAAATAATCGAAGGAAATAGGGCGACCACAAATAAATTGAAGGAGCGCCATTTTTTTCCTTTTACAAACGAAAGAAAGAGGGAGGGAAATGAGTGAAGGAACACAGCCACGAAATAATTTAGGCAATATTGAGAGGGAAACCAAAATTTTGATAAGGAGGCAAAACAATTTTTTTGATAATTTCAATCAAACAATAGATAAATGTTATCTGAAAGCAAATGTTGTCTGATTGCTGTTGTGCCACACAACAGATGATTTTTCCATGTGTTGTGTGAAAAAGTGGGATAACAAAGAATCTACCTTATATTGTGTGATCACTGTTGTTTGATTCACTTTGTGGCATAGTGTCTAACCATCTTTATTGCCCCTTATTCAACTCATTCTAAGAGGATAAATACTTAAGAGACTTATGGCCGTATATAAATCAAACTATTCTCCTAATAGATAATGTCTCCAAATCTTTAATGCAAAGATCACTACTGCAAATTCTAAACCATGGGTTGGATAGCGAACTTCATGCAGTCTCAACTGACAAGATGCATAAGCTACCATTTTTCTCCTTTGAATTAACATCGCTTCCAATCCAATTCCAAAAGCAACGGTATAAACAACCATATTCTTATTTTCTTCATGTATAATTAAAACATGAGCATTTGTCAGTTACCTCTTAATCTTCTGAAGTGACCCCTCACACTTATCCATCCATTCAAACTTCTCGTTCTTACCGGTCAACTTAGTCAATGGTGCTGCTATATGTGAGAAATCCTTAATGAATCAACAATAATAATGAGCCAACCCCAAGAAACTTCTTATCTCTATCCTGTTTCTAGCACCTTTTGGTCATTAATGGTTTTTATCTTTGATGGATCCATTGCTAATCTAATTCTTTAAAACAACATGACTAAGAAACATAACCTTTCATTTTCAAAAATGACATTTGGAGAACTTTACCTACAGCTTATGCTGCCTCAAGCTCTCCAACACCAATCTAAGATGGACTTCATGGTCCCTCTCATCCTTAGAGTACACTAAAGCATTCTCGATAAAGACTAACACAAACCTATTCAAATAATCGCAAAAGCTCTGGTTCATAAGATCCACAAGAACATAGGGGAATTGGTCTGTCCAAAGGGCATGACTTACCACTTACATCAAATGTATATAGTTCTAAATGCGGTTAAAGGAACACTACCTTTAGCTATTCATAATTGAAGGAATCCCATTGTTAAATTTACCTACGAGAATACTCTAGCTACAGTTAACTGATCAAACATGTCATTTATCCTAGGCAATGGATAATGATTCTTTACACTCAACTCATTCATTTTCTATAATCAGTACACATCTAAAGTGAGCCGTTCAACTTCTTCACAAACACCATGGATGCTCCCTATGTGAACTACTTGGTCCATTCATAATCAAGTTCCACTAGTTGCTTCTTCGGCAACTCCATCTCCTTGGGAGGCATTCTGCAATGTGGCATACTAACAAGTTGTCCCCCCGATATCAAATCTATTCGAAACGCAATCGCTCTTCTCGATGGTAATATTATTACTAGTTCAAAAAAGTGTGCGAATTCTCAAACTACAACTACTCCTTCAATGTCTTCCTTAGCTTCTAACACACACAGGGAAACTTCAAATTTTTCCTTCAACATATCTAACTCTACCATAATCTTTTCACTTCCTCTTGAGTGTCATAAGGCGATAATTCTATCAGTAAAATAAATTCTTGCTTCATTACGTACTACCTAATCCATACCTAAAATAACTCCATAACCACGAAGTCAAACATATATAGGATGCAAACGAATATGTGTCCACACAAGATAAACTCCACATTATTGCACCTATTTCCGAGAGTGGCATACCCACTAACTGGATTAACCACATGCAAAGACGTAACTAAATAGGTAACGTCGTCTAAACTCAACTCATCAACCAAATCTTTTGAAATGAAAGAGTCTGTTGCACCAGTATCAAATAGAATTCTAATTGAAACACTAGAAATCAAAATTGTACCTTCAAGCATCGCACTTCGGTTGTCATCGTACCTTCAAGCACCAAATCTTCTTATCGGTAATATGGCTCGGATACCATGTTATAACATCCCCCATTTTGAGACACAAAAATAAACGCTAACGATGCTGCAGTCATCACTTGAATTATTTTTAAGTGACAAAATGAGATTGCTTTTTTCAACAACCTTAAGTAAACGAAGCAATGAAATAATTTTTATTCCACGTATTGTCTTTATATCTTCATTTCCTAATTTGTGTCCATGCAAGGGTAAATAAAATACAAAAACGTAGATAATAGTGACATTCCCAATATATGAAGATGCTAGAATGTTCACTTACCAGTTATATAACTAAGTTTTACAATAATGCAACTAAAACAAACTTGATTAAATACTAAGCCTTTGGAGTTTTATTTCGTCTACCAAAATGCTACTTGGCTAATCCAATAAATTCGGCCTACTCAAATGATTAACTATGAGTTTATGGTAAAAAAAATAACAACAATATAGGTCAGACCTAAACCTAGTATGAGTGATACATCTCCCGAATCACATACTTACAGTGAGACACACAATATGGAACAGGTTTTCCCTTCATAAATCATCAATAGAAATTACATGACATCTAACATCGAAATATAATATCATAAGCATAAACATATAAGCATCATTTCAAACATAAGCATAACCAATATTTTATACCATGTTATGAACCTTGTCATTCATTCATCATTTCCAACATAAGTGTACCATACACATATCATCATTTTGTGAACCATGTCATATAATTATCATTCACGTTTATATGCATCAACTAGACTCTTATTTTGGTGTTAATTTAGAAGTTATCATCAACTTTATACAGTGAATATCGCACTATTTTTATCTATCACTAATTCATCTTTCTTGAACAACATCACTGGTGAAATTGTTACTCATCCACGTTAGAAGCCACCTGAATAGAGCCGCACTAACTCTCCGAGGATGTTGAAAGTAAGCACCTTGAATATATTCTAACAAGTATCCTTACTGAGCATCAATTTCGCTCCTAGTCCCAGAAACACTTTCGTCTCACGTTGTCGATTCATCTATTAATTACATCCATCTTTGTGTTGTTTACTCACACTAGAATTTAATATTTTGAATTGAACCCATTAGACTTCCCAAGTCATGACACCCTCCATATACCCATTGAATTTAGACTTCATTAAGCCTTGGCACTCTATCATTCAATATATTCGTTAGTGGATATATTTTAAGATCTTAGGTTCAATCCTTATTTATTAGTTATGTACTCTACACATTCCATAGACCTTCTTGTTTAGGTCAAAATCTTTTGGTTCTTTAGATAAAATATTTTTATCTTTCTTATTAAATGATACAACTTATCATTTCTTAGCTTACTCTAAGTATTAGTCATTTCCATCTTTACATAAGTTATTACATTCTTAATCATCATTATCTCTTCCATAATTTCACATGCTATGACATTCAAGTTAAACACTATGGAAACTGGCTTCCAAACTGCTTTCAATAACTCGCATATGTTAATTAACAAAAATAAAACTATTTTCTATTTCATATAATTTATTAACTATCGCATATAAACAACTACTGTCTACACAGTTATCATATGAATATGCCATCGATCTTATTGCTATCGGGTTTCAAGTTCATGATATTATGCTTATAGCTATCGACTCTACAAATCAACATTATCGAAATTATACAAAAAATGTTATAGAGCCTATAGCTTTATGCAATTGGATTTATAACTCTAGTTTGCTATCGAGCATGTAGCTTTAGTTTGCTATCTTGTTTATAGATTAAGTGCTATCATATTTACAAGCTATTGCATTACAAGATGTCGAATTTACAAGCTATCTTATTAACAAGCTATCTACTTTGTAAGTTAATGATACCACGTTCACAACCGTCGACCTTGTAAGCTAACGTTATCATATTCATAGCTATCGAGTTTGTAAGTTAAAGGTATCATATTTAGAGCTATCGAGTTTGTATGTTAATATTATAGCATTTAAAGCCGACGAGTTTGTAAATTAATGCTATAGCATACATGCTATCTATATCTTACTTATTGTTATCGTGTCCATAAGTTAATGCTATCGAATTTGTAGTAATTGGCAAATCTGTTATTTAGTAGAAAACTAGTATCTAACTTTATAAAGTAACTACCTTTTGACTTAATCTTTACACATATCATTTGCTTATTAGTTATTTTTGGATTATAGTGGAATTTCAGCCACAATCTATGGTTTACTCCCTTAATCACTCCTCAATTCATCCCTTTATTTAATTATTCATTAAGTAGGGATATTTTCTATCTTACATTTAATTCACATTAATTCCAAAGATAATGGAAATTTTCCAAAAAAATCACAGAACACCAAAACCATTTTCCTTTCCCTTCTACAAATATTTTAGATCAAAATATTATAAAATATTAAGTTTTAATATTTTTAAACTTTATTTTATTGCCAAAACTACCCATTTTTATCTTAGAAAGTTCATAATAACTTATTTTTTCATCCGAAAATTATGATATCAAAACTCACCTCAAATTTAATGTCATAAATAACATATCAAAATTTCAATCCATTTAAAGATGATTTACTCGAGTTTCAGCCTTAACATGCCGTTAACTATGCTAGTTTAACAACCAAATTTATATAGATCAATCTATATTCATCAAAATATGTTTATCATCAATTAAAATAGCAAAAATAGATAGGATCCAAATCTAAATAGACTCTGACATAAAATATGGTTAGTATTACTCACTTTGGTTGAGAGATTGGTTAATATCCCTTCTTCTTATAGAAATGAAAGCTTGGATCTTACCTTCATTTAGTTGTCCTCCAACTCTTTTGTAAGGGTGGCTTAGTTTGTAATTTTTTGTAAAATGAATATGGATGAAAAGATTAATATGCTTTAGGGATTATGATTTAATAATTTATGTTCGGGCTAAAATCCATCCTTGCCTAATCTTATTAGTTCATTATCCTCTTTACTAAAACATTCCTTTTATTCTTTTACTCCTTTGTACCTGAATTTAATTGTAACTATTACTCTTAATTTACTCAACTAATCTCTTAGGTGTCACATACTTGATTAATCAAATTTCTCCTTTGGTGATTTTCTTGATTAAATTCCTTTAACTACTATTTAATAAATTATTATTATTAACTTAATCCCATATTACGGTGTTGACTAGAAATTTAGCCAGTCTCGAAATTGTGATTAGGATTTAATATTAGCAACGGTTTACTTGCTAATGTCGTTTTAACAAATTGAAAATGAGGAAAAATGCAAGAGAGTAAATGTTAAAAAGGCAACGTAACATACAGTTTAGAGTGGTTTGATTAAGAATGACCTACGTCCACCATAGTAATAATTTATTATAACTTTGGGTTGCAACGGTTTGATTACAGGAGTCGATAATGAAAGCAATAATGAAAATTTGATTCCTATACAAGTGCATTCAATGTTGTATTTACAACAGCTGAAATCTAATTCAAATGGCTCAGATTGGCATGTCAATCCATATATTTCCTCTAAACCGTTGATGGTGGTGGATGATTCAAATGCGAATCAAATATAATGGGAACTAGTCTGAATGGTTAAGATGATGATCAACTTACAGGCTATACAAAATCATGCTGATGTCAGATAGGTTAGCATGGGATAAAGAGTTATTAAATAGTAATGCCACTGCCACATGGGAAATGAAGGACATGGAGTGGTTATTGTACAATGCAACTTCATTAGATAAATAACATTGTATATGCTAATCTTTTCAATGGAACAATGTAGAGTCGTTGCTTCTTTTTTGCAGAGGCGGTCAAGTGCTTTAGGCAATGGACCGCCAAGTCAAGACATCAAGGGATACGAGATGGGTAGGCCTTCGGTTGGGTTGTGGGGGCGATGAGGACTTAGGGGACAGTGAAAAGAGCAAGAAGGAGATCTTCATGATGTGGCCAGACCTCTTGGATGGGCCGCTCTCCTATAGAGAATAATGTCTAGTTGGGTAGCTGTCTGAAGTTGTTAGCCGTTGGGCACTGTGGTCTTTTTTGGGTCACACATGAGACATGCAGAGTGATTCACGGGCTATATGAGGTAGGGCAAAAGCATTGGGAAACTAGTAGGTGTCGGCTTGTCTATTGCTTTGCGAGAAAAATGAGCAACTTTCTACCTCATAGTTCGCTTTTGTTGGCAGAGACGAACCTATCATTCATGCATGTGTCATCTTCTTACTGGTTGTAGTGAATCTTATTTCAAGATGACTTAGAGATGGTTCAGTGGCATGACTGTTGACCCGACGAGGTAATCAATTTTACCTAGATGGTTCAGATCGTTTCTCGTCCATCCAATCAGACGGCTCAGATTGAATACCAAGCCGTATAAGCCAAGGTAAATCCTTCAAGCTTTTCTTCTAACCTTCCGCTAATTCGGTCGGTAATTTTTTCTTTCTCTTGCATTGATTCTTGGTATTGATTATGTGATTGATTCTCGAATGTTGTTGCTATAAGAATTTTGGTATTTTGATTTTATTATCTTTTCCCAAGTTTTCTTGCTTTTTTTGATAGTTTCCATAGTTGAGAAAGTCCCATGAGAAGGCATTCATCTACCAAACGGTGAGAGATCGACAACAATCGATCAATGCAGGACTACTTTTCACCTACTTGAAAACTTAAGCAAACATGTCAAGATTACCGAACTCCCTTCTTAGTTAAGATAGAGCAACTCTGGTCGGTTTATAGGCCTTGACCGGTACATAGTGCCAAGTTATAATAGTGGGTTTGGTGATTTATATGGCCCACTTAGGTTGGTATCTTGCCCAGGTGAGGGGCTTAAATGGCGATTGACCTTGTGCTCGTAGGGGGCCCCTACAAGATGCACCAGAGTCTAGGTCGATCGAGCTTATGCTAGGGGGAATCTTTACCCAAGTCTAGTGTACCCATATCCTATGTTGGAGCGGTTCAGTAACTAGGTTGTCCTTGTCGTTGTAGATGGCCAAAGGAAAGTAGACAAAAGACGTGACCTCTACTAGCGGTCTCATCTTCACAATGGGCTCGACCACAGTCAAAGAGGATAAGGACGATTTATCTAAGGCATTAGCTCAACATGGGGTGTAGGAGATCGAGCCTCTCTACCCGTTGATTGGGATAGACCAAATCAGCCCCATAGACTACTTTACCAGGTTCCTGCCTCACATGCGGTGTCACTTCCACTTCAACCCTACTTCATCCACTTCCAAAACGACCACAAACGTGCTCCCGCACAACTTTCTCACAATAGTTACAACCTCCTTGCAAGGCTTTACATTATCTAACACGGCTTGGCGATTCTCGAGCCTAACCCACTCCATCTGGAACATGTTCAAGTTATCAAACCAAGCCCTTGCCTCGAAGTTTAATACAATCACTTATAGTCCCACAACCTACCAGCCTCTTCTATGGCCTTGCGGGCAAGGACTCTAGGTATCAACATCGGTACTTCTTTGTACCGACAACAATGAACCCCACCCTTCAAATGTGGGCATTCAAGGCCCAAAATACTATACATATTCCTAGCTCATACTTAACTCTCATCTTTTATGGTTTCTAACTTGACCTTTCTTTGATGTAGTGTCTCTAGCTAAAACTGGGGAGAGTTAGGTTAATTTCATAGACTACCACGAGCGAACAGTAAGGGTGGTCGAGGAGACAAAGAACTAGGTCCTTATTCTTACTAATGAGAACATGCGATAGGTCGGGTTGCTGCGACCGCACCAGTCGATGTTAAGAGGGAGGAGGCCCCATGACCCAAGAGAAGAAGGCCGACTACCAGGATTACAAGCATGGTGATAGGGAGAACCATCCAATTTGATGTAGTGGATATGGAGGAAGAGGACAAGGACACACAAACCTATCCAGGGAAGGATGGTCGCCTGGACCATCAAGGGAGAGGGTGGGTGACAGACATGTAATCCTCGACTTTCTAAATACTCGGAGATGGAGATGCGGGGCACAGCCACCTACTTGCTTGGAGGACTTATGGACGGGGTCCGGGTTGCTGAAAGTAAAGTCCCGTGGTCTTCCAATTTTTTTTTGAGAAACATAAGGCGGGGAGGGCAGATAGGTGGGGCAGGCTCCAAATATGCTGGAGAGCACGGGCTCCTCCACCGAAGTCCCTATCGCTATAAGGCCCTCTTGATAAGAAACACATGACACCGTGCGTAACACCCAATTAAATCTATATGAAATTAATTAATTAATTAATAATGGTGCTAAAAATGGAAATTTTGTAAATATCAAAATTTGGCTACGTAACTTGCACAATTATGTTCATAACAATCTTCCGAGCAACTTTCTTATTTAACGCTACGCGATTGGAGTTCAAATGAAGAAGTTACCAAAGTTTGAAAATTTTGAAACAAAAACAATTTAAATAGATTTAAATTTATAAATTGAAAAATGGTAATAAATATTAAAATGCTAAGTGGTAGACTTAACGTTCAGCAAACGATAACGGCATGATTAATGAAGGAAATAAATAATGTAACATTAAAAATTAACGTTAACTAATAAATTGGTGCTAGGGACCAAAGAACGGCCGACCTTCTTCATTGGACCGGTCGACCACTGCAAGAAAAGATGAAAATAGTAGCAGATTGTAGCGATGGAATTTTCCGTCACTAAATTGGCAACGAATTTCCATTTGATTTACAAAGAATAATACTAAGTTTTTTTTATTTCAAGTTCTTTTATATTATCACTGTTCACTTATTATATCCACCACTAAACGTTGCAAATTGCGTCAATTTACCGATTGAAATTTTTTTGACGCTAATTCCATTACAAATTGAGACATTTTACTGACGCTTACTTTTCAAAGCTATTTTACGGTTGAATTCCAAGAAATTTGCAAGGGAAACTAATGTTATTTTTTGTAAGTATAAAATTTTAAGGGGCTTACCCAGTTTAACCGCGATGGATTTTGTATTAAATATATTTAATAATTAATAATTAAGAAGTAATATTTAATATTTAATAATAATTTCTAATAATCAATAATTAATGATAGATATTAAATAATTAATAATTAAGCTGTTATTTTTTGTAAGTGACCGTGTAACCATATTCAAGGAAACATTGTTAACAACAAATGGAAATTCCTACTAGACACAAAGGTTCCGGCTTGTACAACTTATATGAATCAATCAGTGAAAATTTGAAGCAGCGTATTAAATGCAAAAGAGAAATTTTGTAGATTTAGAATAATTTATTTAAAATTTGAAAATTTTCTAAAAAATTGATTTCAATTTTGTAATCAATTGAAGAATTAACCAGCTCATATAGTTCTAAGAAATTAGTAAAAAAAACTTCAAAACTTCATTTCGTATAGCATTTTCAAACCTATCATTTTTTAAATATCTCAATGGGCGGTTCCATTGTTTATAATCGAAAAGAAAAGTTACAATAGGTTTTTCAAACAAAAAATAAATTTTCTTCTTTAAGTTTTCTCAATTCCCAATTATCTTGATAGATATCAAGGTAAGAATCTTCGTAAACCGGGCTATCTTTGTCTTCTTTAGTGGATCCCTCTTGTTTCTGTTTCGTCTTATTCGTTTCGAAGGATGAACATCAACCAATTTAACCGACCTGAACTATGTTCATCGAATCAACTAAAAGTCCTGATATTTCCCTCCTTGATGCAAAATTCAATTCTACAATCCCCCTCGTCTTTTACAAATTTTCTCAAACCAACTGACGGCAAGAAAGTCTATGTTTGATTGCATCAAGAGATGGCGTTTAAAATAAAATACCATTTTTAGTTAGATATCTAAATGCTAATTACATAGTTAAAAAAAAAACGATAAATTGGTCCGCGGACTCTTTACTCTTTATTTTTCACTTTCCCTCGTTTATTTTCAATTTTCACCCATTTCTCAATCCCTAATTCTTTTACCAATCGCTCTCAAATCCTAAAACTCAGACTCTGCTCGCACGCTTCTCCTACTTTGAAAATGAGGTGCTCCTTCGCTCGTAAGCTTCCTCCCCTTCGATGAGGTGCTCCCCTCTCCTCCCTAAAACATTCTCCAACGATACTCCATTTGCCTCTAAATGTTGTCGTCCTGGATGAAGCTGTCGATGAAGCAAGTGAGAATGGCAGAGGAAGCGCGTACTATGATTAGGATCTGTACTAGAAAACGCATGCTACAAGCCGGTATATCACATTTTATTATAGATTTTAATTTCAAGGGTTTTATTTTGAATTATTTTAGGTGTATACTTTTTTACTGGCCTTAAATGGATATTGTTGCTTAAATTATAATTTGTGCGTCTTTTCAGAAGTAATTTTCTTCTAGTTAGTAGATGGTAACAAACACTGCTTTGAAATTCCCATTCATGAATTTGAGCTACATATTATCACTATGATTTTGATTTACGAACATCAAACATTGAAATATTCAATAATTGAGCTGAATACCGTGATTTGACTATATGGACATCAAACCTTGAAAGATTTAACAACTGAGCAAGATACTAGGATTTTGATTTATGAACAACAAATCTTGAATGCTTTAACAATTGGGCTGGTGTCTGCCATTACCATTTCATGTCAGCTAATAGCATATTATTTTCAGGATTCAACTGACTTGGAGTATTATAGTTGCATATGATTGGTTAATGAAAGGTCTAAACTAATGTGATGCCTGATAAACAATGTGATGTTAATCCTAACATGTTAGACATTTATAAAGATTCCATCATTGGTAATTATAGAGTATTGTTGTTGTTACTAATTGTATTGCGTTGTCAGGTGTTGTAGTTGTTTCATTCATTAACTGCGTATTTGATTATTTTTGTTAAGCTCAGTATCCTTCTATCTTTTTGATTTATATAGTACATCTTCCTTGGGTGAATTATAATTCTTTCTACATATGTCAGTACATTCATGGTTTGGAAACTCTAGGAGTTCACTATATTCCTGTAGATGAGTTAATGACTAGTATTTTTCATCAATAATTCAATACCGCTTGCTACATTTAGACTATGTTCACAGTTTCACATTACAAAAGAAAAGAAAAAAAAGCATTTACTAGTTACCATATGACCAGTTACATACTGAAAACTGTCACTTAGTCAACACATCCTATCATTAGACTTTTAATCTTGAAGGGCTACCTCAATAAACCAAGCACATAAAAGATCTACTGTATTAGAAGCATTTTATACGCATGCGCATTTGCACGTGCCAAAGTTGGTTCATTGCTAAATATCAATCGTTTTTATGAATTGACAATTAATACTGTAGTTGGCAATTGGCCTTTGACAGTTAGAAATGGGAGCAATTGCTCTTAAGCGCTTTTAGCATAATTAGGCCAAATTCGGATGGTGATAGGCGATAACCAAACAGCAGACTCCTGTATAAATCATTTGAGTTGCATTCAATTAAGATAGAGCAACAGTCATCCTTTTGTTGTATGTTCCACAAATTTCAAAATAAAAATAAGAAAAATATATGTGTTTGCGCCAAAATTGATCACAAACCCCAAGTATTGTGAAAGCACCAGTGTATGAATACAGATCAACAAATATTCAAACACAAATCTCAGATCTATGCAAGCAACAAACAGCAATCCAGAAATAATGAACAGCGACACACGATTTATAGTGGTTCGGCTATCTCCGGCCTACGTCCACTTCAAGGTTTTTATGATTTTATTGCTCGATGCTTGAAGATTACAATTTCTTATTGCGCAGTACAACAGACTTTATGATTATAATTTGAATCTAAGGCAGCAATGGTGATCTGGAGTAAATCTGGCAGAGTCTGGGCGCTCTTTAGCTCTCAAAATTGTCCGACCCCCTTTCTGAATGACCAGGGGTTCTATTTATAGGTGTAGGAGGTTGATATTTCGCCTAAATTGAAGGAAAACCAGTTTTGGCACGTGAGGGGGCCCACATGCCCGCTCTCAGGAAATCCGGGCCCACTTTGGGATCGATTCGAAGTCCATTCGAATCGATCAAGAAATCATCCAATCGAGCTGAAATTTGGTGTGGACATTCTTCAACATATGTGCAAGTTTCTGTGAAAATTTCATAGCATTTGGACTTGTAGATCTCGAGTTATGATCGATTCAAGGTTGCATTTCCGGTGTACCAGCCTGGTTCGAATCAATCCCCTTCGAATCGATAGGGTAGAATCGATGGTTTGCGCGAGTGAATGGTGACGTGTCGCGCGCGCTTCTCGGGCTGATCCAGCTTTTTCTCCAAGTTTACTGGGTCGAATCCATGGTTTTAGCCGTTTTGACTTGGTGGATTCGAGGGAACGGATTCGAAAGTATGCTCCTTCGAATCGATCGAATGGATGTTTCCTTCGTATCGATCAAGGTAGGCCATAGTTGATCGTTACGAAGGCTTCTCAGCTGAATGGATTCGAAGGTAGTCGTGGGATGGAGTCGAAGTTCTTCAACTGCATGGATTCGAAGACCTTCCCTTTGATGGATTCGAAGCAGGGTTATGTTTCGTGGATTCGAAGCAGAGGAAGTTCGATGGAGTCGAACAAAGGCTGTCCCATGGATTCGAACTAGAACTTGGCCGATGGATTCGAACAAAGGATTTGGCCGATGGATACGAAGCTCGGCCACCTGATGGATTCGAACATAGGCTTCGCCTATGGATTCAAACTTAGGACTATCTACTCCATTTTTCGTTGGTGATATCCTGAGAATACGAACTCGGATTGACTTGAAATTCGGAATGTTGGCTTTCCTGGCTTTGCTTGTCATGTCTTGTCAATTGTAGCCCGATCCAGACTCGGACAAAATTCATCGATATCCATGGTGAACCTGCGATGCACAATCGATGTTCATGACTAGTAATCATTGATTTTCAGTTAATCTTTGGGTATCTCGGTTTTGCCAAAAGGTGGGGTAACACTTTACCCCCCAAAACATGCCTTTTGGTAAAAGGTGTGTTTTGAACAGTCTCAAATTGAATGCAGTGAGTTCATGTTTTACTCAGAGCTTATAGCATTTTCAATCAAGTCCATGGCTGTTCGAAGCCGAATCGTTATCAATTTCTTCCAGTGGAAGTTAAGAAGAAAATTCCACAGTCTCTCCGTACTATCGATGGTCACTCCGGATCCTTGCCAAGCCCATTCCAGACTTAGCGATCGAATAGAAAGATCCTATTGCACTTCGGCGTTGCTTTCTATTCCTTGCACTCTGGCTCCAGTTAGGGCGTAAAGCGATGTCCTGGTCGTTCTGGACCGATCGTAGCCTCTCCGGGCTCCTGCTGGATCCCATCCTGTCACTCTCCGGTGAAGGGGAAACAACGTTAAGTGAGTCAATCCTGTCGCTCTCCGGCGAAGCGACTCACTTTTTGCACTCCGGTTCAGTGTATCTGAACATTAAGCGATGTCATGGCCTAAATCGTCGGTCGATCACAGCCTCTCCGGGCTCTTATCGAATCCCGATCCAATCACTCTCCGATGAATAGAAAACGATGCTTAAATGAGTCGATCCTGTCGCTATCCGGCGAAGCAACTCACTTCTTGCACTCTGGACCCCGCCTCTCCGGGTAGGATCATAAAGCGATCATGTTTATATTGATATTTAATGTTCATCCTTTAACTCTCCGGTTAAAAGGTTTATTTTAATAAATGTTTCTTTATTAAATTCGAATCCTTGATGTTCAATCTCAAACACCAGGAAAAACAAGACAGTGCCTCTCCGGGCGGAGCGGTCTATTACCATCTTAGAGCATGCCTAGGGATCTCTCCGGTTCCCGTACATGAGTAAGTGGGATGGCCGTTTTATTTTGGAAATCAAATCTAATGAAATTATTTGATCGAAGTCCAAATCCTGAACTTGGCCCTTGCCATCTTAATCAGTGGATAACGAGTCGTGATCCCGATCCAGGATCGTTTCTGTTAGGTGAAGGTGGTAGTTGTTCAGGCCTTACTGCCGCTGCCCGTTCTTTGACATATTGTGGCAATCTACCACTCCTGGCATGTTCTTCCACCTCATTCTTTAGATGGCGGCATTCGTCGGTTGTGTGCCCATCTAACTCATGGAATAGGCAATATTTTCCGGTTCTACGTTCCCGCTCTGTGGGATCTCTCCTGGGTGGTTTTCGATAGGGGAGTTGCCCCCGAGTTTCTGTGTAAATTCGTTCCAGTCCTGCCGCCAAGTCTGTGTATTGCCTGAATCTGGGCTCTCGGAATTTCTTCCGTTTATCAGGACCATCATGTGCGTCATCCTGCTTTCTCTTTCCTTTGTCCATTGTGGGCTGTTCCCTGGCGGTTCCTTCGCCTTGTACAGCGTTTATTACCTGCCTCTCGGCTCGTGATTCTTCTAATCGAATGAATCGTTCAGCTTCATGGTAAAACTCTCCAAGATCTTGCGGTGGGTCTCTCGTTAAAGAGTCTTTGAATTCGGCGCCTTCTCCAACTCCTGCCACTGCCGCCATCAAAATCATCGATGGATCCGGACGATCTACAGAAGCCACCGTTGCATTAAATCGTAACAGAAAATCTTTTATGGACTCTCCGGTCCTTTGTTTTATTGATGCCAAAGTCATCACGCTCTTGGGTCGCGTTACATGGACCATAAACTGTCTCATGAAGCAATCCACAAGCTCGCTCCATGTCTTGATTGATCCAGTCTCTAGCTGTCTAAACCAAAGCGCAGCCAAATCTGATAAGAATAAAGGGAAACATCGTGCCATTACTTCCTCGGATGCTCCCAGCACTTCCATGTGTCTGATATATCTGGTGATATGCATGGTCGGGTCTGACTTTCCGTCATAAGGATCCAGCATTGGTAGTTTGAACTTTGGAGGGTTCCTTGCATTCCTGATATTCGGAGCGAACGGACTTCGACTAACCTCTTCCAATCCTCCACCTGACAATCCCCCTCTCATGATCCGTCGCACTAGGCCAATCATTCTTTCATCTCCATCCAGGGGTTGCCCCCTTGTAATGTCTCTGTCTTGCCCCCCGAGTCTTGTGGGGAATTCTGGTACGTACTCTTCGGGTGGCTCGTTAGTGTAACAACCCGCATATTTATCAATTTATCATTTAAATATTTTATTTAAATATTTTATCGTTAATCGGATTTTGGTCCAAAAAGCTACTTTTTGCAAACAGTCGAATTAGGACTCGAGACCACTTCCATTGAGTTCAAAATGTCGTTTGCGATCTTTTTGAGTATAAACTTTGATATGTTTGGGGCTAGTCAAAAATTTGACCATTTTCACTTTGGGTTTGAGTTTGGTTCAGCCCTATGTTTTAGCTTAACACTCCAAACTGAAACCCCCTCTTCATTCACTCCCTCCTCCTCTTCATTTCAGTTCTAAAGAGATTAATGGTGAGTGGAATGGGAAATTAAAACTCTAAAACCCTAGTTTCCATCTACAAATCAAGTTTGTAACGACCCGTAAATTTCAACTGTTTTAATAACGTAATTAGTTGAAATTTTGTGAAATTTTAAAACGATAAAATTTTGAAATATAAATTTGATATTTGGAATGCGTTTAGCTAAACATAGCAACTAGTAAATTTTCATCCGAAAATATGAAAGTTTATTTCGCGCGTAAATTCACTTCAATTTAATCAGTTAAAAAAGCGGTGAAAATAAAATGTTTCCGAAACTTAAATATTTTTACATAGAAAAATTCTAAACCATCTTCTGAGCAAGATGTCAGTCTGTCGTTTTTCCAAATTCGGACATCTTTGGCTCCGTCGATCTTATTTTTCAGTGTTTTTCTTGCATTTTCCGTAGTAGAAAAATTCGAATTTTTGTAATTCAACCATACCACCGATATCTATATACTATTTTGATTGCCTCGTCATGCTGATCCATGCGGTATATTCACTTTTGGGTTTTGAAGTCCATTTCGTGGAAAAATCTAAGAGAATCGATATTCGTATCGGTTCAACATTCAACCTTTTGGGCTTCCTTTTTCTTTCGTATTCCAACACCTTTTACCAATAGCCTCTACAATCAATATTGTAACTTGTGACTGTTATCATTCCTACCTACTCTTATCCTTTAATTTTCGTTCTTGGTTTAGTTTTCCAAACGGGTTACGTTAATTTTTCTACAAAAACAAATTGGCGTCTCTTCTTCTAACAGAGAAAAAAATTAATATCAAATAAAATCTCGGCTGCCTCTCGAACCCTCCGCCACCTCCCTCTCTGCCGCCGCTTCCAACCTCTTGGCCTCGTTCAACCCGTCTCCTCACCTTTGAACCCACCTGCAGCACGCAACGCACGACCTAGTGCCCGCCTCCGACCTCACCACCTCCATTCGCGTCAGCAGCCACTTCAGCCAAGACCCAAGATCACCTCCACTCGACAATTTTTCTTCCAGCCTTCACCTCTCACGTTTCCTGTTCGCCTACTGGTCCGCATCTTCCCTTCCTCTTTTCATACATACAAGATTACAATATGTCTATATGTTTGTAGTATAAATAGATTTACATAATTTATATACAATTTATGTGATAAAGTGTTATAAAAGTTAAACTGTACAAGTTATACTAGTCTGCATGTTTTATATTATTGATCTTGGTTTAGGCAGTCTGTAGATATTTTGTTAATATACGTAAATTTATATTCGTTTTATGTTGTGATATATGGGTTTTATTATTTTAGCTATGTGCTATGTCAATATAAAGGAACATGTACAATATTTTAAAGTATATATATTTGTTTATGTAAGTTGCATACTAGTTATATATTATTTTATATATAATAAGTATTTATACAAGATCTTGCTTTCCAGTTAGCGTTTGTACAGAGCCATTTTACATTTTTTATATTCGCAGTTGTTACTATATGGTATATTGCACTTTATATATCTATAGCCTATATAATATGATATAGATGTTATATATGCGTATGTATTTCAAAATATAAATGTTTATATTGCAGTTATAAAGTTGCGATTTTGTATATACTTTTTCCGTCTTAAAGTTTTTAAAGGTGATAATGGATGTTGTCATAGCTATTGTATATTACATAGATATACAGTAAAGTAGAATAATATTATATGTATATTTTAGGTTGCATACATACTTCTCTTGACAGTTTTCAGAGCCGCATGTATATATAACTTTATATATTTTACTGCAGTTTATTTTGGGTTATAATAGTAATGAAGTAAGTTGTTTTGATTTTTAATAGACATTGTTGCTTTCATAACAGTTAGTATATAAGTATACTTTTGAGTCTGCACATAAAACATGATGCACGCTTATATGGTTGATCGCATGCATTGGTAGACGGTCTGCATATATTATATGAACCTTTGAAAGATAACATGTTGGTTTATTTACCATTGATTTTAAAATATATTTACATTTAATTTAGTTATATACATATTGGGCTTGCATAGTACATTTAATGTATTTACAGATGGTGTTTGTGAATTTATATTAATCTGCATAGTGCATTAAATCGATATTATATATTGTGGGTCTGCATATTTGTTTACAAATGTAGATTTATATATTATGTTTTGAAATTTATTTTAGAAACAAATTTATTTATAATGATGTATACATTTTCAGTTTATATCAAAAACTGATTCGTTTGCCCATCGATTCCATTTTATCAGCTTTATCTGTCGAAATCCGTGTCAATCCCGCCTTGCTTTGAAAATCGGCAGTTGGATTCGGTCAAATTTCGAAATTCAAAGCGTAGCTTATCGTGTCGTCTATCTTCTTGTGTTCTCCAACCTCGAAAGGTGAGCACTCACTCACGATTAACGTTCTTTTATTTATTAAATTTGATTTCAATTGAAACGACAATTGAAATATGTTGCTGTTAGATATTTACACTGCTATTACCTGTATCAGTTCACCTGTGACATTTGACACCATTATCTGTTATATATATGAAATGATAATCCAGTTTGGTTGTTAATTGATTGATTGTTGATGTTTATATTGGACGTTAAATTGTTAATGATGTAAGTGATAAATAATTTGAAATTGAAATTGACGTAGGATAGTTAGATTTGATATATGTGTTAAATTTGATTAAATGACATTTGTATAATATGACCCCTTTAACTGTTAAATTTATCGACACGTAGGATTTGTTTAATTACACTTTGAACCACTGAATGTATGTTGTTAAATTGATGATGTATGAAATTGTAAATAGATGACAAGTGAAAACAGAAATGTAATAATCTTTAATCTACATGAAATGATAGTGTAGATTCTAGAAATAATTATATTAATTCGTACAAATAACAATGCGAATTAATACGGTTATTTCGGGATTATTTGAATTGATTATTGGATTGTTATTGTTTGTTGTTATTGCTTGTTTATTTACTGTGACACCATCCCAGTTATCACACTGCAAGTTCCCTTTGCTATGCTATGATTTTGAATTGAATTGGAATCGGGTTGAAATGATAAATACCCAAATTGAACTTTGACCTTGGATATAGAGAATTAAATAAAACCCGATTGGTCAATAATTCGATTTAAAAAAAAATAAACGAAGATTTTATTTGGATAATTAATATGGTTTTGAAATGAAGTTGAATTTTGAATTTTAATGAAAGGAAAATGTTAATGTTTAAAAATCTGAAACAAAATGTTAACAATGTAATCAATGAAAGAATGTTGTTTAATTTGAGAAACGATTGAATTAAGTTTGAAATGATTTAATAATTAAAGTTTGAAATTGAATTAAGTTTGAAGTTATAATTAAGTTTGAAATTATTAAACTTTGAAATTATTTAATAATTAAGTTTTGAAATTATTTAATAATTGAATAAGATTGAATTATTTAAATGATTAAATTGAATTGAAATTCTTTAATAAGAAAAATTGACCTTTTGAATAAGTGAATTTTACTTCGTAAATAATTGAAATTGAATTTCTTTATTAATTAAGTTTTGGAAAATTATTTAAGTAAGTAAATAAGTGAATTTTGGATTTCTTTAACAAAAAATAAAATAAAAATGTGATTTATTGGAATTAATACAAGACTCGAAAGTTGAAGAATTTGATTTGATGAATTTAATTTAATTCAAACTGTAAGTTTTGATATATGGAAGTTGAATTTAAATAATGGATTTAATGAATTGGAAATTTAATAGAAATTGTTTTGAATGATAAAGTAACTTAACGAATATTGAATGAAATCGATAAATGAAATTGGAATTGATTTAAAGGTTAAATTAAATTAAATGTAAATGATTTGAAACGAAACTTATATACGAACTTGAATCAATGTTTGAATTGTTTTAAATAAAATTTGAAATTGAATTGTAAGACTTTGAAAGTGTAATTTGGAAGTTTTGAAACGTAAATTTATGGAAATGGTTTTGAAAGACAAATGAAATGTTGATTGACGAATTGAAATTGAAATTGTTTTGGTTTTGAAATAAATAAACGACCAATCGGTGAAATAATTACGGAAGTTATTAAAGAGACCGGAATTCGGTTATGGATATACTCTCTATCTAAACCGAAAACCACTTTAATAACTATACGCGGAGTGATGATCCAGAATGAAGTGGTTGGAATGATGTACGTGATGACTGAAGAAAGAGAACGATAATGGATAGCCTTGACACTTGTGTCAAATTGGAAATGACTAAAACAGGAGCTGTGCCGGGCCAATGGAGGATTGATACCTCAAGTGGACACACTTCTTCGAACTACTTATACTTGTTGTCGATTGGTGCACCCTTGATTTTGGGAGTGTTGTCTCACGGTGTTGCGGGCGCTGCGGCGTTGCGTTCTCACCAGCCCGGATCAGGCGAACGGTAGTATCACTACCTTGGGTATAGCCTCATGTGCCTTGTCATACTTGTATTCCATTTATGCGCGACCACTACGAATTTGTTTTGTACCTTGAGTATATGGATTGCCCTCTGGTGACTTCCGGTTTTGGGGAAACTACGGTCTTGTATATGCTTGTGGGAATAAAAATGTGTTAAGGGTGGAATGGGCCATGACTTAACGCTATTTTGATATCTTTATATTACTGATAGACATTATCTACTTATCGTACATTACTACATAGTAGATAGTTTGACGGATCCTTAAAGGATGGTTATTCCAAACATCCTTTGAGTTACTTGTATTTCAATTGCTATTTCACTTGAGTTGGATTTATTGATATAAGAATGTTAATCCTGACTCGAGTGTCTTGTGTTTTGCTTTACGCTCGGGTCAGACTGAGTAGTTCAGCTTTCGAGACTCACCTTTGGAGTTGGAGCTTCGCTTGGAGATCCAGCTATCTATCCAGCTTTCAGATATTCGATGATTCCAGTGATGTATTCTGATTTATATCTGATGTATCGTGTTACTCTTCCGTTGTATCTGGTTTAACTCTGATGTATCATATTACTCTTCTGTTGTAAACTCCGATGTATTTTATATATTCATATAGTAGCTTCATGAACTACTATCTCTTTTATTTCCGCTGCACTTATTACTCTGTGTCTGTGTTCTGTGATTATTTATTTACTGTATATGTTCAGCTTTGCCAAATTTAAATTAACAACGCGGTATTTTGAGCAATTCAACTCCGGCATGAGTGTCTACCTATACACTTATAATGGACGCGAATGGTCCAAAATTCTGGGTCGTTACAAAGTTCTAGCTCCAAATCAATAGAAGAAGCTTTGGTAAGTCTCCTCTTCTTCTTCCCCAACTCACTCTCTTATCAATTTCAAAAATTCCTAAACCTAATTTAGGAAATGTTTCTCTTTTTAGCTTAGAATCAAGCTTGTTGAGTTGGGATTGAAGAGAGATTGTCATTGCCATTGCTCTATAGCTTCTTCATTCTAGTTCTTGTGCATAAAGGTGAGATTTTTATCTCACATCTTAAACTATAATTATCTTCGATTGTTAGGTATGAATTCCTAACACTTATTCTTGTGCAATTGCTTTTGGTTTGGATTGATTTGGTGAATATTCCAATTTTTAGTGTTTTGAGTTCAATTCTTTAAAAATCCAAACTTCGATCTTTGATCATGATTTTTGTGATGCATTGAAGAGCATATAGGGCCGGGTAGTCGATGGGCATAAACCCTTAGCGCCGTTGCTCGACCGATTGCATTTCGGAAGGGATTGGCATTCATTTGATTTGGCATGGGAGTGCTGGAAACAGGCTCCGGTCGACCGACCTCAGAGTCCGGTCGACCGACCTGCTACTCTAGCATCTCCCTGCCTCTGTTTGGAAGTGCAGGTTACAGGCTTCGGTCGACCGACCTCAAAGTCCGGTCGACCGACCTGCTACCCGAGCACTTCTGTCTCTGGTCCGGTCAGCCGACTCAGGGAGTCCGGTTGACCGACCTGCTCCTATTTGCCAGTTTTGCATATATTTCCTATTTTTGTTTGAACTTCCAACTTTAATCGATTCGTGTGGTCTTCTATTTGTTGTTATCATCTCTAAGACTTCTGTCTCTGGTGGTTTCTTTGGACTTTATTCACGTCTTCGAATGTGAACTTTTATGATTGATTGTTACTACAATCACTTCTATGATTTGTCATTTTAAAATATAAAGGTTTTCTATACTAGTAGTAAATATTCAAACTCTTTACAAAGATGATTTCAACTCTATTTTTAATACAAATCTTGTTTATAAAACCGTTTTCCAATCTATTAGTATATACAAACCTTTACCTCATTCGTATGAGAAAATATAATTAAACGGCTTAGCAAAACAAGTGGTATGAAACGCTTGCGTTTTACTTCGTCGGTTAATTTTTGGACTTGTTCGATTGAACCTCTTGTGACAATTTCCTAGTGGAGATTTACAGCTTGTTCGTAAATATTTAAGTTAAGCAAGTGGTTATGGGACATGAAGCTAAACTCATATATTTACTAGCTTGGTGTGATTGCCACTTCCTGTTGATCATAACGATCATTCTTATGATTTAGACTAGCAATTGTGCGATGTCTCTTTGTTTGCAAGGTTAGACTAGACACCATTTGTGTGATTCCACTCACACATACCTTTTTGCTTTTTGGTTAGTCTAGACACCACTTGTGTGATTCCACTCACACATACCTTTTTGTTTGCGAGGTTAGACTAGACACCACTTGTGTGATTCCACTCACACATACCTTTTTGGTTAGTCTAGACACCACTTGTGTGATTCCACTCACACATACCTTTTTGTTTGCAAGGTTAGACTAGACACCACTTGTGTGATTCCACTCACACATACCTTTTTGGTTAGTCTAGACACCACTTGTGTGATTCCACTCACACATACCCTTTTGTTTGCGAGGTTAGACTAGACACCACTTGTGTGATTCCACTTACACATACCTTTTTGCTTTTTGGTTAGTCTAGACCTCAATCTGTGTGATTCCGACTCACACATATGAGTTAGCTCACCATGGTCTTCGGACCGTCATGTAATAGGCCTCTTTCTTCCTCTTTTTATGATTTTCTGGATTTCTTGTTTGATTTCTGGATTTTTTTATGTCATTGGCTTGTTATGAGTACAAGTTTAGGGTATGATGCCCTCTTTGGATCTTTGAGAAGATTCTTGTGATATTGATCATTTCTCATCGGTTGATCTCCTGTTGATCATCATTCTCATACTTATAGTAGTATGTCAGTATGGATATTTTATGTTTATGCCATATCTTTTATGTTATATCATGTCATCTGATATTTATAGTTAGACTGATCCGTTTATTATTTTCTTAAATAATACTCGGGTCAGACCGAGATGTTACAAGTGCTTCTGCTTGACTTCCTCCCGGGATTTGCTACTCTGACTTTTTGCTAACTATTTAGTTTAGCAGTTTTTGTTGTATACACTTGAGATATGGACTCATAGTTGTATTCTTTTGGTATAGCACGTGTTGCTATTCTTTTGTATTATTGTGGATCTTTTTGACCACTACTCTGATGTACACTTCCATGTGTTAGTTATATATTCATATCTTTTTCTGCCTTTGTGATATGGATGTCTGTGACTGATTTGTGTTATGTTTATTTCTATATTTGTTTCCGAAGATTATATATAGCCACTGTGTGATATCTTTGAGTTTGTATCGGTATGTCGGATTTCCTCCTTAAACGAAATGCAAGCTATACTATCTGACATATCGGTGCTCGCACAAAGAAATTAGATAGATGGTCGCTCCTCAACAGCCTTATTCTCCGTGCTAGTTGACAGCACTACACCGTAGTGTTCTTGATTAGCGTGGGTATAGAGGTGGGGCGTCACAGCTAGCATTTGTGTTGACCCTAGCCTGTTGAGCTTCGTCCATTGGCCTTCTAGTATCGGATCCTAAGGGTCTGCCCCCAAGTCCTTATTGACTGCCTTCTGGTTCTGCATTCTGTCCTCCATTGGGTTCCACAACCTTAGCTCCTTGTTCCACATTCACAGCCGCTGTAGCTGGTCCTAGGTTTTGTATTCATGTAGCTCTCATCTGTTCAAAGAAATTCTGCAGCATCTCTTGTTGCCTTTTCATCATTCTTTCATGCATTAGGTTATTCATAGCCTCCATCTCTTCTCTAATAATGTAGATCGAAGCTTGTCCTTCTCCAGCGCCAGAGGATGCCTCTTGACTTCCTCCCTGTTGGCTCCTCTCAGCTCTTTGTCTTGTTTGTCGAGTCATTGTCGAGTCAATTTGAATCCTTCAAACTTTCAAATCTAAACTTTGAATCTGGCGTAGCAGGTGCTAGTCCTTCTCAGTGAAAGCACCAAAGTGTTTGCGTCAAAATTGGTCACAAACCCCAAGTATTGTGAAAGCACCAGTGTATGAATACAGATCAACAAATATTCAAACACAAATCTTAGATCTAAGCAAGCAACAAACAACAATCCAGAAATAATGAACAACGACACACGATTTATAGTGGTTCGGCTATCTCCGGCCTACGTCCACTTCAAGGTTTTTATGATTTTATTGCTCGATGCTTGAAGATTACAATTTCTTATTGCGTAGTACATCAGACTTTATGATTATAATCTGAATCTAAGGCAGCAATGGTGATCTGGAGTAAATCTGACAGAGTCTGGACGCTCTTTAGCTCTCAAAATTGTCCGACCCCCTTTCTGAATGACCAGGGGCTCTATTTATAGGTGTAGGAGGCTGATATTTCGCCTAAATTGAAGGAAGACCAGTTTTGGCACGTGAGGGGGCCCACATGCCCGCTCTCAGAAAATCCGGGCCCACTTTGGGATCGATTCGAAGTCCATTCGAATCGATCAAGAAATCATCCAATCGAGCTGAAATTTGGTGTGGACATTCTTCAACATGTGTGCAAGCTTCTGTGAAAATTTCATAGCATTTGGACTTGTAGATCTCGAGTTATGATCGATTCAAGGTTGCATTTCCGGTGTACCAGCCTGGTTCGAATCAATCCCCTTCGAATCGATAGGGTAGAATCGATGGTTTGCGCGAGTGAATGGTGACGTGTCGCGCGCGCTTCTCGGGTTGATCCAGCTTTTTCTCCAAGTTTACTGGGTCGAATCCATGGTTTTAGCCGTTTTGACTTGGTGGATTCGAGGGAACGGATTCGAAAGTATGCTCCTTCGAATCGATCGAATGGATGTTTCCTTCGTATCGATCAAGGTAGGCCATAGTTGATCGTTACGAAGGCTTCTCAGCTGAATGGATTCGAAGGTAGTCGTGGGATGGAGTCGAAGTTCTTCAACGGCATGGATTCGAAGACCTTCCCTTTGATGGATTCGAAGCAGGGTTATGTTTCGTGGATTCGAAGCAAAGGAAGTTCGATGGAGTCGAACAAAGGCTGTCCCATGGATTCGAACTAGAACTTGGCCGATGGATTCAAACAAAGGATTTGGCCGATGGATACGAAGCTCGGCCACCTAATGGATTCGAACATAGGCTTCGCCTATGGATTCAAACTTAGGACTATCTACTCCATTTTTCGTTGGTGATATCCTGAGCATACGAACTCGGATTGACTTGAAATTCGGAATGTTGGCTTCCCTGGCTTTGCTTGTCATGTCTTGTCAATTGTAGCCCGATCCAGACTCGGACAAAATTCATCGATATCCATGGTGAACCTGCGATGCACAATCGATGTTCATGACTAGTAATCATTGATTTTCAGTTAATCTTTGGGTATCTCGGCTTTGCCAAAATGTGGGGTAACACTTTGCCCCCCAAAACAAGCCTTTTGGTAAAAGGTGTGTTTTGAACAGTCTCAAATTGAATGCAGCGAGTTCATGTTTTACTCAGTGCTTATAGCATTTTCAATCAAGTCCATGGCTGTTCGAAGCCGAATCGTTATCAATTTCTTCCAGTGGAAGTTAAGAAGAAAATTCCACAGTCTCTCCGTACTGTCGATGGTCACTCCGGATCCTCGCCAAGCCCATTCCAGACTTAGCGATCGAATAGAAAGATCCTATTGCACTCCGGCATTGCTTTCTATTCCTTGCACTCTGGCTCCAATTAGGGCGTAAAGCGATGTCCTGGTCGTTCTGGACCGATCGTAGCCTCTCCGGGCTCCTGCTGGATCCCATCCTGTCACTCTCCGGTGAAGGGGAAACAACGTTAAGTGAGTCAATCCTGTCGCTCTCCGGCGAAGCGACTCACTTTATGCACTCTGGTTCAGTGTATCTGAACATTAAGCGATGTCATGGCCTAAATCGTCGGCCGATCACAGCCTCTCCGGGCTCTTATCGAATCCCGATCCAATCACTCTCCGGTGAATAGAAAACGATGCTTAAATGAGTCGATCCTGTCGCTCTCCGGCGAAGCAACTCACTTCTTGCACTCCGGACCCCGCCTCTCCGGGTAGGATCATAAAACGATCATGTTTATATTGATATTTAATGTTCATCCTTTAACTCTCCGGTTAAAAGGTTTATTTTAATAAATGTTTCTTTATTAAATTCGAATCCTTGATGTTCAATCTCAAACACCAGGAAAAACAAGACAATGCCTCTCCGAGCGGAGCGGTCTATTACCATCTTAGAGCATGCCTAGGGATCTCTCTGGTTCCCGTACATGAGTAAGTGGGATAGCCGTTTTATTTTGGAAATCAAATCTAATGAAATTATTTAACCGAAGTCCAAATCCTGAACTTGGCCCTTGCCATCTTAATCAGTGGATAACGAGTCGTGATCCCGATCCAGGATCGTTTCTGTTAGGTGGAGGCGGTAGTTGTTCAGGCCTTACTGCCGCTGCCCGTTCTTTGACATATTGTGGCAATCTACCACTCCTGGCATGTTCTTCCACCTCATTCTTTAGATGGCGGCATTCGTCGGTTGTGTGCCCATCTAACTCATGGAATAGGCAATATTTTCCGGTTCTACGTTCCCGCTCTATGGGATCTCTCCTGGGTGGTTTTCGATAGGAGAGTTGCCCCCGAGTTTCGGTGTAAATTCGTTCCAGTCCTGCCGCCAAGTCTGTGTATTGCCTGAATCTGGGCTCTCGGATTTCTTCCGTTTATCAGGACCATCATGTGCGTCATCCTGCTTTCTCTTTTCTTTGTCCGTTGTGGGCTGTTCCCTGGCGGTTCCTTCGCCTTGTACAGCGTTTATTACCTGCCTCTCGGCTCGTGATTCTTCTAATCGAATGAATCGTTCAGCTTCATGGTAAAACTCTCCAAGATCTTGCGGTGGGTCTCTCGTTAAAGAGTCTTTGAATTCGGTGCCTTCTCCAACTCCTGCCACTGCCGCCATCAAAATCATCGATGGATCCGGACGATCTACAGAAGCCACCGTTGCATTAAATCGTAACAGAAAATCTTTTATGGACTCTCCGGTCCTTTGTTTTATTGATGCCAAAGTCATCACGCTCTTGGGTCGCGTTACATGGACCATAAACTGTCTCGTGAAGCAATCCACAAGCTCGCCCCATGTCTTGATTGATCCAGTCTCTAGCTGTCTAAACCAAAGCGCAGTCAAATATGATAAGAATAAAGGGAAACATCGTGCCATTACTTCCTCGGATGCTCCCAGCACTTCCATGTGTCTGATATATCTGGTGATATGCATGGTCGGGTCTGACTTTCCGTCATAAGGATCCAGCATTGGTAGTTTGAACTTTGGAGGGTTCCTTGCATTCCTGATATTCAGAGCGAACGGACTTCGACTAACCTCTTCCAATCCTCCACCTGACAATCCCCCTCTCATGATCCGTCGCACTAGGCCAATCATTCTTTCATCTCCATCCAGGGGTTGCCCTCTTGTAATGTCTCTGTCTTGCCCCCCGAGTCTTGTGGGGAATTCTGGTACGTACTCTTCGGGTGGCTCGTTAGCATTTGTGTTGACCCTAGCCTGTTGAGCTCCGTCCATTGGCCTTCTAGTATCGGATCCTGAGGGTCTGCCCCCAAGTCCTTGTTGACTGTCTTCTGGTTCTGCATTCTGTCCTCCATTGGGTTCCACAACCCTAGCTCCTTGTTCCACATTCACAGCCGCTGTAGCCGGTCCTAGGTTTTGTATTCATGTAGCTCTCATCTGTTCAAAGAAATTCTGCAGCATCTCTTGTTGCCTTTTCATCATTCTTTCATGCATTAGGTTATTCATAGCCTCCATCACTTCTCTAATAATGTAGATCGAAGCTTGTCCTTCTCCAGTGCCAGAGGATGCCTCTTGACTTCCTCCCTGTTGGCTCCTCTCAGCTCTTTGTCTTGTTTGTCGAGTCATTGTCGAGTCAATCTGAATCCTTCAAACTTTCAAATCTAAACTTTGAATCTGGCGTAGCGGGTGCTAGTCCTTCTCAGTGAAAGCACCAAAGTGTTTGCGTCAAAATTGGTCACAAACCCCAAGTATTGTGAAAGCATCAGTGTATGAATACAGATCAACAAATATTCAAACACAAATCTCAGATCTAAGCAAGCAACAAACAGCAATCCAGAAATAATGAACAACGACACACGATTAATAGTGGTTCGGCTATCTCCGGCCTACGTCCACTTCAAGGTTTTTATGATTTTATTGCTCGATGCTTGAAGATTACAATTTCTTATTGCGTAGTACAACAGACTTTATGATTATAATCTGAATCTAAGGCAGCAATGGTGATCTGGAGTAAATCTGGCAGAGTCTGGGCGCTCTTTAGCTCTCAAAATTGTCCGACCCCCTTTCTGAATGACCAGAGGCTCTATTTATAGGTGTAGGAGGCTGATATTTCGCCTAAATTGAAGGAAGACCAGTTCTGGCACGTGAGGGGGCCCACATGCCCGCTCTCAGAAAATCCGGGCCCACTTTGGAATCGATTCGAAGTCCATTCGAATCGATCAAGAAATCATCTAATCGAGCTGAAATTTGGTGTGGACATTCTTCAACATGTGTGCAAGCTTCTGTGAAAATTTCATAGTATTTGGACTTGTTGATCTCGAGTTATGATCGATTCAATGTTGCATTTCCGGTGTACCAGCCTGGTTCGAATCAATCCCCTTCGAATCGATAGGGTAGAATCGATGGTTTGCGCTAGTGAATGGTGACGTGTCGCGCGCGCTTCTCGGGTTGATCCAGCTTTTTCTCCAAGTTTACTGGATCGAATCCATGGTTTTAGCCGTTTTGACTTGGTGGATTCGAGGGAACGGATTCGAAAGTATGCTCCTTCAAATCGATCAAATGGATGTTTCCTTCGTATCGATCAAGGTAGGCCATAGTTGATCGTTACGAAGGCTTCTCAGCTGAATGGATTCGAAGGTAGTCGTGGGATGGAGTCGAAGTTCTTCAACTGCATGGATTCGAAGACCTTCCCTTTGATGGATTCGAAGCAGGGTTATGTTTCGTGGATTCGAAGCGGAGGAAGTTCGATGGAGTCAAACAAAGGCTGTCCCATGGATTCGAACTAGAACTTGGCCGATGGATTCGAACAAAGGATTTGGCCGATGGATACGAAGCTCGGCCACCTGATGGATTCGAACATAGGCTTCGCCTATGGATTCAAACTTAGGACTATCTACTCCATTTTTCGTTGGTGATATCCTGAGCATACGAACTCGGATTGACTTGAAATTCGGAATGTTGGTTTCCCTGGCTTTGCTTGTCATGTCTTGTCAATTGTAGCCCGATCCAGACTCGGACAAAATTCATCGATATCCATGGTGAACCTGCGATGCACAATCGATGTTCATGACTAGTAATCATTGATTTTCAGTTAATCTTTGGGTATCTCGGCTTTGCCAAAAGTTGGGGTAACACTTTACCCCCCAAAACATGCCTTTTGGTAAAAGGTGTGTTTTGAACAGTCTCAAATTGATGCAGTGAGTTCATGTTTTACTCAGAGCTTATAGCATTTTCAATCAAGTCCATGGCTGTTCGAAGCCGAATCGTTATCAATTTCTTCCAGTGGAAGTTAAGAAGAAAATTCCACAGTCTCTCCGTATGGTCACTCCGGATCCTTGCCAAGCCCATTCCAGACTTAGCGATCGAATAGAAAGATCCTATTGCACTCCGGCGTTGCTTTCTATTCCTTGCACTCTGGCTCCAGTTAGGGCGTAAAGCGATGTCCTGGTCGTTTTGGACCGATCGTAGCCTCTCCGGGCTCCTGCTGGATCCCATCCTGTCACTCTTCGGTGAAGGGGAAACAACGTTAAGTGAGTCAATCATGTCGCTCTCCGGCGAAGCGACTCACTTCTTGCACTCCGGACCCCGCCTCTCCGGGTAGGATCATAAAGCGATCATATTTATAATTACATTTAATGTTCATCCTTTAACTCTCCGGTTAAAAGGTTTATTTTAATAAATGTTTCTTTATTAAATTCGAATCCTTGATGTTCAATCTCAAACACCAGGAAAAACAAGACAATGCCTCTCCGGGCGGAGCGGTCTATTACCATCTTAGAGCATGCCTAGGGATCTCTCCGGTTCCCGTACATGAGTAAGTGGGATAGCCGTTTTATTTTGGAAATCAAATCTAATGAAATTATTTGATCGAAGTCCAAATCCTAAACTTGGCCCTTGCCATCTTAATCAGTGGATAACGAGTCATGATCCCGATCCAGGATCGTTTCTGTTAGGTGGAGGCGGTAGTTGTTCAGGCCTTACTGCCGCTGCCCGTTCTTTGACATATTGTGGCAATCTACCACTCCTGGCATGTTCTTCTACCTCATTCTTTAGATGGCGGCATTCGTCGGTTGTGTGCCCATCTAACTCATGGAATATGCAATATTTTCCGGTTCTACGTTCCCGCTCTGTGAGATCTCTCCTGGGTGGTTTTCGATAGGGGAGTTGCCCCCGAGTTTCGGTGTAAATTCGTTCCAGTCCTGCCGCCAAGTCTGTGTATTGCCTGAATCTGGGGCTCTCGGAATTTCTTCCGTTTATCAGGACCATCATGTGCGTCATCCTGCTTTCTCTTTCCTTTGTCCGTTGTGGGCTGTTCCCTGGCGGTTCCTTCGCCTTGTACAGCGTTTCTTACCTGCCTCTCGGCTCGTGATTCTTCTAATCGAATGAATCGTTCAGCTTCATGGTAAAACTCTCCAAGATCTTGCGGTGGGTCTCTCGTTAAAGAGTCTTTGAATTCGGTGCCTTCTCCAACTCCTGCCACTGCCGCCATCAAAATCATCGATGGATCCGGACGATCTACAGAAGCCACCGTTGCATTAAATCGTAACAGAAAATCTTTTGTGGACTCTCCGGTCCTTTGTTTTATTGATGCCAAAGTCATCACGCTCTTGGGTCGCGTTACATGGTCCATAAACTGTCTCATGAAGCAATCCACAAGCTTGTCCCATGTCTTGATTGATCCAGTCTCTAGCTGTCTAAACCAAAGCGCAGTCAAATCTGATAAGAATAAAGGGAAACATCGTGCCATTACTTCCTCGGATGCTCCCAGCACTTCCATGTGTCTGATATATCTGGTGATATGCATGGTCGGGTCTGACTTTCCGTCATAAGGATCCAGCATTGGTAGTTTGAACTTTGGAGGGTTCCTTGCATTCCTGATATTCAGAGCGAACGGACTTCGACTAACCTCTTCCAATCCTCCACCTGACAATCCCCCTCTCATGATCCGTCGCACTAGGCCAATCATTCTTTCATCTCCATCCAGGGGTTGCCCTCTTGTAATGTCTCTGTCTTGCCCCCCGAGTCTTGTGGGGAATTCTGGTACGTACTCTTCGGGTGGCTCGTTAGCATTTGTGTTGACCCTAGCCTGTTGAGCTCCGTCCATTGGCCTTCTAGTATCGGATCCTGAGGGTCTGCCCCCAAGTTCTTGTTGACTGTCTTCTGGTTCTGCATTCTGTCCTCCATTGGGTTCCACAACCCTAGCTCCTTGTTCCACATTCACAGCCGCTGTAGCCGGTCCTAGGTTTTGTATTCATGTAGCTCTCATCTGTTCAAAGAAATTATGCAGCATCTCTTGTTGTCTTTTCATCATTCTTTCATACATTAGGTTATTCATAGCCTCCATCTCTTCTCTAATAATGTAGATCGAAGCTTGTCCTTCTCCAACGCCAGAGGATGCCTCTTGACTTCCTCCCTGTTGGCTCCTCTCAGCTCTTTGTCTTGTTTGTCGAGTCATTGTCGAGTCAATCTGAATCCTTCAAACTTTCAAATCTAAACTTTGAATCTGGCGTAGCGGGTGCTAGTCCTTCTCAGTGAAAGCACCAAAGTGTTTGCGTCAAAATTGGTCACAAACCCCAAGTATTGTGAAAGCACCAGTGTATGAATACAGATCAACAAATATTCAAACACAAATCTCAGATCTAAGCAAGCAACAAACAATAATCCAAAAATAATGAACAACGACACACGATTTATAGTGGTTCGACTATCTCCGGCCTACGTCCACTTCAAGGTTTTTATGATTTTATTGCTCGATGTTTGAAGATTACAATTTCTTATTGCATAGTACAACAGACTTTATGATTATAATCTGAATCTAAGGCAGCAATGGTGATCTGGAGTAAATCTGGCAGAGTCTGGGCGCTCTTTAGCTCTCAAAATTGTCCGACCCCCTTTCTGAATGACCAGTGGCTCTATTTATAGGTGTAGGAGGCTGATATTTCGCCTAAATTGAAGGAAGACCAGTTCTGGCACGTGAGGGGGCCCACATGCCCGCTCTCAGGAAATCCGGGCCCACTTTGGGATCGATTCGAAGTCCATTCGAATCGATCAAGAAATCATCCAATCGAGCTGAAATTTGGTGTGGACATTCTTCAACATGTGTGCAAGCTTCTGTGAAAATTTCATAGCATTTGGACTTGTAGATCTCGAGTTATGATCAATTCAAGGTTGCATTTCCGGTGTACCAGCCTGGTTCGAATCAATCCCCTTCGAATCGATGGTTTGCGCGAGTGAATGGTGACGTGTCGCGCGCGCTTCTCGGATTGATCCAGCTTTTTCTCCAAGTTTACTGGGTCGAATCCATGGTTTTAGCCGCTTTGACTTGGTGGATTCGAGGGAACGGATTCGAAAGTATGCTCCTTCGAATCGATCGAATGGATGTTTCCTTCGTATCGATCAAGGTAGGCCATAGTTGATCGTTACGAAGGCTTCTCAGCCGAATGGATTCGAAGATAGTCGTGGGATGGAGTCGAAGTTCTTCAACTGCATGGATTCGAAGACCTTCCCTTTGATGGATTCGAAGCAGGGTTATGTTTCGTGGATTCGAAGCAGAGGAAGTTCGATGGAGTCGAACAAAGGCTGTCCCATGGATTCGAACTAGAACTTGGCCGATGGATTCGAACAAAGGATTTGGCCGATGGATACGAAGCTCGGCCACTTGATGGATTCGAACATAGGCTTCGCCTATGGATTCGAACTTAGGACTATCTACTCCATTTTTCGTTGGTGATATCCTGAGCATACGAATTCGGATTGACTTGAAATTCGGAATGTTGGCTTCCCTGGCTTTGCTTGTCATGTCTTGTCAATTGTAGCCCGATCCAGACTCGGACAAAATTCATCGATATCCACGGTGAACCTGCGATGCACAATCGATGTTCATGACTAGTAATCATTGATTTTCAGTTAATCTTTGAGTATCTCGGCTTTGCCAAAAGATGGGATAACAATATGCCTACTAGACAAACAAATTATTGGCTACGTTATTTGATGTCTGTAAATACCTATATTCATAACACTGGCAAAACATAGATGTTGGGTGTCACAGCCCACCGCATATTTCACAAATTTGGTATATGGTACTGTACACGTGCACTTGTTTTGTCCAAATATTAAAAACATGAAAATTATTGTTTTTATTGGATTGGTTTTCTTGGCTACACAACAGCTTAATGACCTAACTGACTTCAAATGGGAATCTTAGGTACTGTTTATTTTGTTATTTTTAGTTTTGGGTTTTCGTCCATACAAAAATGCACACGACGCATTTATATTGCTGAAACCGACCGATTTAGAAAACGAAGTTAACATACAAAATAAAAAACAATTATTTTTTATTTTGCTTGTTTTGAAAAATAACACAAGCACGTGAAACAATCCATTCTTCCGTCGTTCTTCTATCCCCTTCGTTCTTCCATCCGTCTTTCTTTCATCCCCTCCGTCGTCCCTTCATTTTTCACATATTTGACGTACATATTGAAAACCGAAAACACAAAATTCGTTTTTAAACCAAACACTACTTTAGCATCTAAGAAACATGGTTTTTATTGGATTAACCAAAATTTAACTATATCCAACTCGCCCAAAACGATAAGATATTATTAGTTGACAATTTTTCAACTTTAAAATTTCAGACCTCGGCAATAATTCAGTTTATCACTACACTTGCACAACAAAGTATGAAACAAGTTCCAGCGATGGAATACTGAACATTAAAGGATATTTTTTAAGTTTAGAATCATTATATGTTTAAAATTGGTGTCACTAGAAACTAGTTTAATTGGTTTACACTTTTGTTTCTCATATGACAAAGTCAATTAGTGTATAAGCTTACTCTTGGCACAAGTTACCGACAGTAAAGCTTATTCTATATATGTTACTTATAGGTAAAGCCTATTCTATATACATAATATACAGGTAAAGCTTATTCTATATTATTAGCTTTCACATGCTGACAATATCATCTCTCAAAGGTCAATTATACCTTGTAGGAAATTTCATTCACTGGATGGGATAAGCATGGCAAACCACTCCTTGATTTAATCTTGCAAATGGTAAGAATCTACAATATATACATTATTTGATATTGAAACTAAAGTTTTATGACTCATAATGTGTAGCTAAAGCATTTATTTTAATGTTTATCACAGAGCTTAGCCTTGTTGAGTAACCATTATTGTTGGCTGCTGCCGCCATAGACAGTGCTCAAGGTTGTCTCAAAGGGTTCGATTTTTGGACAAAGATTGATGAGCAATACACCATGTATACTGAAGATCAGATTCTGTAAGTTATATTTACCAAAGAGAAAACAAAACCAACTATTGATTCTTTTGACTTGGAAGTTTTATTTATATATTGTCATATTAATAGGGAATGCTCGAAGTTGATGGTGGTATCTTCACAGAAATCTTAGATTAGGGAAATTAATGTTATGTTCTTTAGCTAAGGGGTAACCTTTATATTTATCTGTGCTCAATGTTGTGTTTTTATTACTGTGATTATTGTTTAGTTATGTTTATGTTAAGCCATTCTGAATTGAACTTTTCAAGCCTCAGTGTTTGTATTTTTAAACCTGCACTTTATAAATCAGAAATAAGATCATATTTTGTTGTAACTGAGATTTTATGTAAATAATTTTGGTAGCTACTGTATAGGGAAATCTATAAAAAAAATTGCACAGCAAATTAATGTTAATGACGGAATGGAAAGAGAATACCAATGGAAATTATGAACAAAACCGCCACTAATGCGTCATAGATAATGGTGAGTGGTTACACATAGGGGTGTAAATCGGTCGGACCGGATCGGATGAAGGTGTGTTCAGTTTCTGTCTTAAATGAAATCGGACCGGACACGGACCGAACGAGATTTATGATCGGATAAATTTTGTTGTCCTAATTCATGCTCTAAATAAAATCGGACGGACACGGACGGACGTTTTTCGATCACGGACTCGGACGGACACGGACGAACATTGCTATTTACTTCATATTTTATATTTTTAATATAGTTTCTATCAATTATATTATTTTTATCAGTATATATACTGAAAAAAAAGCATTTTAATGATCTTTACTTAATCAACCAACCAAACAGTTGTCATAAATATTTTGAAGAACATAATGGATATACCGACTTATAAGAAATTCGAACGAATTCGGACGAATTCGAACGAACATCGGTCGAACAAGGTTTTTTCTCGTATAAATTTTGTTGTCCTAATTCATGTCCTAAATGAAAATCGAACGAACTCGGACGGACGTATTTCGGCCACGGACGCGAACGGACATCGGACAGTCGAACAAAATTTACAGCCCTAGTTACACAACAAAATTCGTTGCTAAACCTTCGCAAATCAGTGTGTAATTAGCAATAGAAGCTTGTAACGTCTATCGCTAATCGCATGCTATATAGCAAGGGTTTACTGACAACTATTTATTAAAAATATTTTAATATAAAATATTATTTTTTATGCAGACGTTGGAGAAACGTCGGTGATTTCATGCTAAATTCCATGCTAAATTGACACTAATTTATCAACTACGAATTTAGCAACCTGGACCAACCGTCGTAAATCCGTCGACAAATGCAATTTAGCGATGGGTTTTGTCGCTGCAAAATAAAGGTTTTCTTGTAGTGGACTGCTAGCGGTCGACCATCCAAAGTGGACAGGTCGACCGCCCAAAGAGGACAAGTTGACCGATTGAGTTGACACGGTTAGGGTTTTCCAAGGTCCGAACGACGCAGATTTAATAGAATTTGATCATACGGTCCAAGTACGTTCTAACTATAAATAGGTTATGAATGATTCTAAAAAGAACTAGGAAAAGGCATGGAAAGCATGAGTTTTTATCCAAGTTTGCATAGCCTACTTCCATATTGAAAATAAATATGAATTCTTTTTTCACTTCAATCTTATCCATTTAAAAGTCGAATAGAATATAAAGGATTTAATTTGTAAAGTTTTGCTTCCTTGAAAGAAAAGCATTAATTCTACTATGTTAATGTAAAACAAGTTAGATGTTTTGATTCCATTTTCTTGAATATATATGCAAGTCTGATTTCTTGGTAATTTAAATTGTGATATTAGCTATTGTGAAAACAGTTGCATTGGACTAGGGACTTGTATGGATATGAAAATTATGACATTTGAATAATCCTAACAACCCAAATAGAAAGCAAAATTCTTAATATATAAATACTTTTACGCACACTTAGAAATATTTAATAAAAACTAGATAGTCAAAAATTAGCGTCAACTATACATATAATAATAGCGTATAAGTCATAATGTATAAAATAATTAGGTTAACAAATAACGATAAGCATATAAAAAAGAAGTTAAGAACAATTATGCATATTAATCCATAATTAAAGGTGAAATAAGGAATTTCCCTTATATGGCATTAATGCGTTAGTATGAGTGAGGGTTGTTACAATTTCCACTCTCCACCCTTACGAAATTTTACTAACATGTCTGTGTATGACAACCCTTTTCGAAATAGGCCTAATTTTCAATTCAATAAAAGCCCAATCGAACATTAAGTCCATCCCATAGCTGACTATTGGTTGGTAAAATAAACAACATATAGAGTTATCTAATTATACTTTCAGAATCTCATAGTGGAAGAGATAACATATAATAATAACAATAATAAGTACCAATTTAACATAAATCTTAGAAATACAACATCCTAGAATATCCATAATACAATGTGTGACGACCCGGAATTTTGGACATTGGAAATGGGAATATTTAATTAATTTTAAATATTCAAAGTTAATTTTTAACTCTAATTTCAAATATCAATATTTATTGGATAATTAATTATTGAATTTAATTTATCGGAATTGGGTAAATTATTGAATTTGGAATTTAAAGCTGGTTAAAAATAAATCGGAAGCCTATAAAATTTATATCGATAATACTGAGGATAATAGAAGGGTTAAAATTGAATTTAACAGTGATTCGTTCAGCTTTGAAAATTTTATCGTTTTAATTGAAATTTAAAAATAGCTTTCCGAGGCAGTCTCGGAATTTGATGAAACCAGTTCCATTCGATCCGTGATATTGTATTATTATCGGATTTCAAATTTTGGAGCATTTGGAGTTGTGGTGTGAGCGAATGATAGATAAACGCGCTGATATATATATGTATATATTGAAATTTAAATATAATAACATATTAACTGGTCAAACCTATCACATCAGCCACCCTACCTCCACTCTTTAATTGAAATTGTGACAGGCTGATAGATAATGATTTATATAAAATAATAAAAAAAATAAAAGAAAGTTCTAACTGATCAAATAAATAAAAGAGATAGCTGAGCCTGTCTTCTTTTGGAAGCCAAATAGGACCAAAATATCTGAGAAAATAAATAATAAAATTCGATGCTTCAGTTATAAGTCACGAACTATCGTTCCATTTTCTTCTTCGTTCAAATCCCTTTCTTTCCCAATTTTCCAGTTCTAGATAAAAACCTATTTCTATTCGAACGAAAACTCCCTCTTTCCCCTCATTTTCGAAATCAAAATAAAGCTAATCGAAATCATTCGAAGCTGCTCCTCTCAACCTCCCTTTTTCTGATGCGAATTCAAATCGAATTCGTATGAAAAAAAAAGACCCAGCCGTTCACAAAAATTGCCTGCGCCCTAGAAAATTCTATCTCTCGCCTGAAGCTCGATTCGCTCCGCCCTGAAGCAGCTCGCAAGGCCGTGGTGACGCGAATTTGATGGCCGCGAATGGTGTGGGTCGCGTGCACTGGCATGTCACTGGCGAAGGTGTTATTGCGGAGAGGTGTTTCCAATCGCGACGACGTGGGAAAAGATGGGAGTCGAGTAGCGGGCGGGGTTGCGAGAGGGTCGAAGGCATTCTAGGTTTCACGATCGACTGTGGGAAAGGGACTCGATCTGGAAGAGGTTAGCGGGGCGACTCGAAGCGATCAAAGTCGAGATATAGAGTGGGTGTGAACTCGGGACTGATCGCATTAAGGTAATTAAATTTTATTTTAGTTGATAAGTTTAAAACTCTTTGAATTCGATTTGTTCATCTTTAATTATCAGAATATATATATATATGTATATAATCCAGTATATTGATTTTAGTAAAGAATGTTTAATGTTTAGTATTAGCATTTCAGAGTTTAAATATATATATATACTGGGTTATTAATTCAGTTAATTATACAAATAGTTATTTTAAAATAAAAGTCGAGAACGTGATACTGTGGGTAACTTAACTTAATTTTCGAAAATTGATTTCGTTTATAAAAAAAAAATCGACATTATGGGCTAATAGAAATCAGACTAGAAGTTTGTAAATATTACTTATATGCTCATTGAAATATAAAATAAGTCTGACTATAGAATGATTTCTGGTGAAAATTTATATTTCCTATATACTTATTCTAGAAAAAATATTATATACTTATACACGTTTAAACTTACGGGAAAATGGTAAATATGTATTATGGTACTTAGGGTATGTAAATCATATCATAAATCGAATATTTACGAACTTGTAAATTGTTATACAAGGTCCAGAATCGTGAAGGAAATAGCCGGCTGGGTCGGATTGCAAATAAAATCAAAGGTGAGTTAATCTCACTCAGCTGAATTTTTAATTTAAATTTAAATGGTTAAATTTAAATAATTGATTGGATGATTGCATTGATTGATGTGATATATATATATATATATAGTAGTATATAGCAATATATACATATTGGCATATGTATATATTGGAGTTGTTGATATTCTCGCATTATATAGCGGATGAGACCTTATGCGCCGCATAATAGCGGATGATTTTATATTAAAACCCATATACCGCGATATTCCACTTTGAAGTGAAATTGGTATTGTGCTAACATCTGTGGATGCAGGGAAACAGGTTGGAGGGATCCAACTGGATTCCTCAAAATATTTAATTTTGTTTAAATATTCTGTGATATGATTTTTGATATCCTGTGATGAATTATATGGATAATTGGATGTTATGGTTTGGTTGGATCGATTTGGATGTGCTGAATTATCAAAATCTCTAGTATGGAAATTTTGAAAAGAAATAAAAGAGTAAATTTTTAAGTAAAATAATTATAAGAGTTTGGAATTAATTTGAGAATAAATCTGATTAAGAATAAAAGTGATTTCCAAAATTCTAATAAATATGGAAAAGAGGAATTTTGAATAAACCGAGAAATATTGAATTTAAAAACTTATGTGATATCATTTAAAGGGATAAATAATTTATTTTAATTCAATGTTTAAATGTAATAAAAAAAGAAAGAAGGAATTTGGGAAATCTGAAACTTGTGTTTCAGTTTAAAGATTTTAAATCATAATGAGAAATAAAATCTGGAAGTTAATGAATTTGGAAATAAATGGATTAAGTAAAGAAATTTATTTCAAAGTAAAATAAATTGGGAAATCAATTATAAATTGATTTAAATACTTTGGGATTTGAAATTTAAAGAGAAATGAGATTTTGGAGAGATAAACTGGGTTTATAAAGTGAAATGAAATATCAGTGGATATTTGAAAATATAAATTCAAGGTGGGAATTTATAAAAGAATATGAATTGGTTTAAAAATAAATGTTGATTTATTTTTAAAGGATGTGAAGAGAAGTGTATTTCCTTGGATTGCCAAGTACGTTTTTCAAAGCAATTTTAATATAAGTTAAAAGTTCTAATTTGTTTACAAAGGCATGTTTTAGGAAATTGATTATTTCTAAAGGTTAATTTCTAAAGTAAGTATTTTCAAAAATCTATTATTGTAGTAATTATATAAAAGTGATTTGCTATTATGTTTTAAAAGGAGAAATTTAGTTTATATTTATAAAGTGGTTTATTTTAAAGTATATATTTTTAATAAAGTATTAAAGTAGTTTAATTTCAATGTTATAAGATATATTTAAAATAAAGTGTTTTTAAATTATTTTAAAATTAAAAGTATTTTGTACTTGGTGATTCAGTGGAAATAAATATTTGGAAATGTATTCCGTAAGCGGAAACTGTTTGAAATTGTTTTCAAATGAGCTTTGAAAATTTGGAAATATATCTTGGAAAGATATTTGGGCAAATAAATAATGTGGGAAATTATTTATTGTGTGATGGTTGCTTGTGGATGTTAATTGATAGTTAAATAACCGACTATCAATATTGGCCAAATGCGCTGATCGTTTCGAAGAGACCGGGATCGAGTTTCCGTATACCGGGATTCTAGGTCTGGAGACTCGAATACCACTTCGATTCGGTTTGTACGTTTCGTGAACGTGTTCGGAGTCAAAGATGGAGCAGTGAAGTGCAAGGGCTAGTCGCTACTAATCTTGAGGATATTTCCAAAATGGATGTAGTAGGAATAGTGCCTTCGGTTCCGTTCGGACCCGGGACGGACTTGTATGGACGAATGCTTTCGTGACATCGTCAGGTGGGCGATGGGCATTCTAAGGGATATGTTCTATAAGGTATCGTTTAGCCTCAAGCCTCATCAACCGGGAATGACTGAAAATCAGGGGTTATGCATCAAGGCTTCGTGGGTAGCCCCCACTTGAGAGTAAAGTCATCCCTGTCTAGATGTCCCTTTTATTTCGGCTTAGTGGTGCGGTTGCTGATCCCAACCGTGGGGTGATTTTATTTGGAATTATCCAGTAAGGGATGATTCCGGTCTTGTGTTGCAGAGGAGCGGGCGTACTCCTCGGTACTGTGATCTAGGCCACGTACTGTGACAGGTGGTACCCCAGTGCCTAGTCATTCGTTGGAAATCCATTCTCCCTACGTGCCTGTACGGTTTTGATTGTGCCCAACTATTGTTGAAATGTGAGATGCAAGCATTTCAGCTAGATTCTATTTTACTTTCTGTAGACACTATTATAATATCAGAGGATTTTGATATAAAGTGTTTTTGCTATCGTAAGGTAAAAACCCGACATGTTATTTGTGGCGTGGTCTTACGAGATGCTTTTGTTTTAAAAAGGATTTTTGAAACTTTAATAATCAATTTGAGTGTGATTTTCTCACGCTGGTATTCCAGACTGACTCGGGTATTGTTTTATATGATGCTCGGGTCAGACCGAGATAAACAGGTTCAGATTACAGCTGTGGAGCTCAGGCGATGAGTTGGAGGGCGAGACGTATTCCTCGTATTTTTTTTATATATTCCGCTGTGTTGATTAGCTGGTATTCAGTTGTGAGGACAGGTTTATATAACTGTCCATTATTGTGTTGTATTGTATATTGACTCTGATGATGTATTCTAGTTGATGAATGTAATGTAAAACAGATATATTTTTCTGTTTGAGTAAAGATCTGTATTTATATATTATATTTTATTCCGCTGCGATGGTTAGATTCTGATGTTGTTTTTCTCTTTCTTCTTCTACCTCTTCTTCTTTAAGTACTAATGGTTCGATTTTCCGGGACTGGAAAGTCGGGTCGTTACACAATGTCTCCAAAAAAAAATCACCGCTATGTCCAAAAATCTAGGTACATCCGAATATATCAAAACAAAGATAAATAATTAAACTCCCACGAATCTTCATCCATGCCTTCATCTTCTCCATCAACATCATTACCCCTAACATGTGGGTTGTAATGAGGAGGGAGTCATAACAATAATGTTTGATGAATGTTCTCAAGTCTTACACTACTAGAAAATGGTTAAATAGCGACGGAGGGGGGCGACGGCTTCCGACGGCCTATTTCCGACGGCTTCCGACGGGCCGTCGGCGGCCGTCGGAAGCCGTCGGAAAATCGCGACTTACAGCCCCCAGCCGAGCCTCCTTCCTCATTTTTCATACGAAAATTATTAACCCAAATCCCCAAATCTCTTCCCCAAGCTTCCAATCATCAATTTCGAGCTTTCGGATCCTCCTCGGCTGCGTAATCAACGTCTATTGCTCTCTAGCTCAGGTATAATTTCTTATTTTCGCCAAAAATCTAATTTTTACCATAAATCTAAATTTGCTTTAGTTGTTAAATTAGGGCTAATTGGTGATTGAATTTGTTTCCAATAGTGTTATAATAGTTTCTAGCATTCCATGGTATTCCTATTTCATCTTTTATTGTGAAATTGTAAAAAACATGTATAATTTATGGTTGTTCGTGTATATGTAAATCGTTGTGTATGCCTTGATTCTACGATTGTATATGTGTGTAGCGCTACTATCATTGTATTGTGTTAGTTGGAATAAGATAAAATGAATGCACGAGCTAGGAATATTATATTGTGCAAGTATTGACTTATGCAACAACAAAAAATGCGTCGAACGAGCCTTAAGTTGATGTAATACGTCGAATAAATATGTTAAATAAAAATATATTTTTGTAAATGTGAACAGTTAGTAAAACTGTATTTTTTCGTACAATGCGCACATCTAATTGACAAATGTCCCTTAGAGAGTTTTTGGTCCCGTCTGACGAGTGTTGTACATGATCGTTGTATAAATAGTCGTTTTTTTCGAAAAACAACCATTTATATTCATCTGGTACAATGTTTGTTGTATTTGTCCTTGTATTGGACAAGTTATGAATACAGTAAGCATTTACATTTTGTATACTACTTCGTCTCAAACGGTTCATAAAATTTCGGCCTAACTTTTTTTTTGTTTCCTGCGTACACGCATTGTGTACAATGCAGGGAACAAAAGGGAAATGCTGCCGAAATTTTGTTGAATCGTTTTAGACGAAGTAATATACGAAATGTAAATGCTTACTGTGTTTGTAATGAGAAGTAGGATGCCCGACCATGGAAAAAAAATATTTTTGTATAATTTTTGGTATCGATACGTTAAAAAATAAAATGTGCCCTATTTGAAAATATTTTTAAATTTGTGAAGTAGTTCTTTAAATTCAAATATTATACGACCATGAAAATAATCTTTTTCGAATTTGTATTCTTGAAAATAAATATTAAATTTTGAACTTTTCATTTTTTCAAATAGGAAAAATGATTGATTATTTTGTTGATCGGAGGAGATGGATGTACCAAAGAAAAGGACTGAGGGGCTCAATAAAAAAAGATTTTTATAATGGTATAAACGTATTTGTTGAATTCGCTTTAAGTAATAACGGAAACGATCCAGAAATTCGTTGTTCGTGTAGTAGGTGTAGACATTTGAAGTATTTGTTACCAGATATTGTGAAAGTTCATTTGTGCCAAAACGGTTTCGTACCCGAGTATTATGTTTGGGATCGGCATGGAGAAGTTGTAGCAAATACTTTTGTAGAGTCTGAAAGTGTCGTTAGCGAAATAGTTACGACGACCCGTATAGAAAATATGGTCGAAGATGCAGCACGATCAATGTTTTCTATGGTTGAAGTTGACGACGACGATGGAATTGTTGAAGAACCAAATATTGAAGCAATTTTTTTTTATGATTTACTAGATGCTGCTAAGAAACCTATTTGGGATGGTTGAAAAAAGCGGCACTCAGCTGTCAGTAATCGCAGAATACATTGCGATGAAGTCAAAATACAACATCACTGAAGTTGGGTTTACGGCTGTTGTTCAAGCTGCAAAAATACATAAGCCGCCCGATAATCTAATATGTGAAAATCACTATGAAGTTAAAAAACTTATGTCGGCTTTTGGTTTACCTTATTAGAAAATAGATACATGTTTAAAATGCTGCATGTTGTTTTGGAAAGAAGACGCAAACCTTAGAAATTGTAAAATTTGTAATCAGGAGAGATACAAACCAAGAAAAAAGAAGGGGAAGGAAGTTCCGTACAAGCGTATGCATTACTTACCCATAACTCCAAGGCTTCAAAGATTATATGCATCTTCTGTAACTGCATCTAATATGAGATGACATAGTGTGAGAATGGCGGAAGATGGTACGTTGACACATCCGACCGATGGAGAAGCATGAAAGCATTTCGATAAAACGTATCCAAATTTTGCAGCGGAGAGTCGAAATGTTAGATTAGGATTATGTACGGACGGTTTTTCTCCATTTTCTCAATTTGGTTCTAAATATTTATCCTGGCCCATTATCGTCACACCGTATAATTTACCTCCATGGATGTGTATGAAAACGCAATATATGTTTCTTACTGTTGTCGTTCCTGACTCCGACGATCCGACACAAGGAATCGATGTATATTTACAACCGTTGATTGAGGAGTTAAAAATACTGTGGAACGAAGGAGTAGAAACATACGATGTGTCCAAGAAGAAAAATTTAAAAACATAATGATGTGTGTATATGTCACAGGTTTATCATAATGATGTGTATATATGTCATAGGTTTATCATAATGTCATATAGAGGTAGGAGCTCTTCTCGATCATCAGGAGGCAATGGCAGTGGCCCATCGCAAGATCCACAGCATCCAGTAGTTTCGTTAGTCCCTAGAGCAGAGGGGTAAGAATTAAATTTTATTCAGCATCTTATTTTTTTTATGATATACGTACGTACTTATCTGTATCGTATTTAAAAACAGGAGGTTCGACCTACTTCCCTCGAAGGTTGTGCTGGATGTCTCTAGAGCTTCTTATCGCAGTAGGATGAGTGCTTGCTGGCCGAAGTGGGATAACATCCCTCCCCACATCATAGAGTGTATATGGCAGGATGTCCTAGTATGTATATTTTTCTGTTTTCCATTTTTAATTCGTTTTTGTCGCTTTTCTACTTTTTATCATTCACAGTGTAATTTTTTTTGCTTTTTATCGTGAAACACGGACTGAGATAGACATCCAGACAGACAATATGCTGCTGGCACGAGTATACTGGATGAAGAAGATACGCAAGAACTATAGGGACTCGATATCTGAAATTAAGAAATCTAGTTAGAAACCACGGTGGATGGGGGAGAGCGTATGGCAAGCATGGTTGGCATACTGGGAAACTGACGAGGCACAGGCAAGTATACTAAATTTTTTTGAATTATTAATTTGACGTGATCGAAAAATAATGTATCAAATTTTGAATGTACAGGCAGAGTCGGATAGAAACTCTGCAAACAGAAATAAAAATCCCGTCACTCATCGCGGAGGGTCGAAGTCATTTCAGCAGTATCGGCAGGAGTTGGTAAATTTACTGAATGATAATTGTAAATAGTTTATGCTATATAATTTTAAATGTATAATAATTGTATGTAAAAATCAACTTCAGGAAGCTAAGGCGCATGGTCCTGTGGGCTATATGGACGTGTTCACTCGTACGCATGCTGTCGAGCATGTAAATCCGGATGAGATTGTTTCGTATACATGGCACGACGATAAATCCAGCAGGAGCCATGTAAGCATATTTCATTTTATGCAGTATTAGTAATTGTTCTGCTGGTTAAACTATAATGAAATAAGATATGATGTTATTAATTTGTTAATGCAGGAAAAGTTTATGCAGTAGCGCCAGAAACTCTTTGCTGATACGGGTCGAGATCAGCTGACGACTGATGAGAATGATGCTATTTTTGAGTCCGTTATGGATCCATCAGAGCATGACAGACGATACGGATTTGGCAATCAAGTGGTAAATAATTTATTTTACTGCTAATTTGATATTTAAGTCATAATTAATTAAATCGTAAGGATTTATACAAGCATCTTGTACCCAAAACCCTACACCTCTCCCAATAAATGTTTAATTTACTAGTTTTAAGTCATTTGACTTTAGTTAGGATAGTTATTCCCGTAATGTCACTATGGCCCATCAATAGGCCATATGATTATGTGTTTAGAATTACAGTTAAAATTTGGATACCTGCAAATACACTTATAGAGATCACACAGCTAAATTAAATATTTATTGCAGGCCAGCAGTCAGAGACGGGGTCGGCAGACTAGAGCTCAGATCGATCTAGCAGAGATCGAAGATTTGCGGGCTAGAGTGGCCCAGCTGGAGGAGCAGAACCGCCGACGGGCCATACAGACCACACAGTTGCTAGATCAGCGTATCGCCGAGTACATGCAGCAGTATGATGGCCGCTTTCCTTCCTCTGCTGGCTCTGGATCTGGAGGAGAGTGATTGATTGCTTGCTTTTTCAGGTATGTTTTTTTAGTTTTATATGATTTGGTAGACGGTGGAGGTAGTTGTTGATTTTTGTATGATTATGTTTGATACACTTGGTTATGTGGTTGTATGATGATGTGGATGCTGCTGATTTTGTTTTATGTTGTGTATGTATGACATGGTAGAACACTTGTTGTTGGGGTTGTTGTGAATGTTGGAATGGTTATGTATATTATGTATTTTATTTTGATGTAATTTGATGTATTTGTGTGTTTGATGAATTTTGTGTAGTTTGGGTTTTGATATTTGGTTGGAATATTGTATACTGGATTCTGCAGTATTGGTTTAATAGAGTTTGGATGTGAAATGTGGATAGAAGGCTATATTGCAGCAGGAATAAAAAAAAATACAGCAGATTTCCGACGGTTTCCGACGGCTTTCAGGCAACAGTTTTCCGACGGCTTCCGACGGCCGCCGACGGTTTTCAGCCATCGGAAAATGCTGTTTTTCTTGTAGTGTTACCATAATAGTACTTGGACAGTATCACTTAGACAGGTGTAGTGCCTTACGCATCTTATACTTTAACCTACTGAGTATATCTCTAACTATAAGCTAAAGGCTCTTACAATCCAGCTCCATAATGTACCACTAATTATAGGACAATGGCCCTTTCCAGTCCAACTTTATAACTCTAATGCGGGTGCAATGCAACTATGGGGTCTAACGATCCATCTCCGTCAATCATGCCCTAAAGATGCGAGAAAAAACACCTGAGCCACTTAACACCTCTTTAAAGGCAAATAGGCAGACTTTGATCATTTATTACCTATACCCTGGTAGATCCCCATCATTTAATACCTTGACCCAAGGTGGACCCTCTCTGATATTTCTTATTTAACATCGTAAGAAAACTCATAAGGCCATTTAATACTTCTTTGATGGGGAAGAGGCGGACTTTACAATAGCTACTTAATACCTTAACCCCGTAGCGAACCCTCTCCAAAGATTTTCCACTACCGTACCAAAAGAATAATCTCGACCATTTAATACTTCTTGAAGCAGACCCATACTGGGATATCCGTCTTATGACCCGTAACCCAAACCACGACGTCTCGCATTAGTCCAGCTATTCATAGATGCTGGTAGCCAGATTAGCTGGACAGACTTACCCTATAGAATTGAGACTAACCTCGCCTCCACTGCGGGTACTTATTATAGGCGAAGTATCATATTAGTTTCAAAGCCACACTACTATTAACCAGATTAGCTAGGCAGGCGTATGTGTGCTTTTAATTGATCTCGCATCCCTTAAACTTAGTCATATTTCCACTCTCCGATATTACCAAATATACTAGGATATATATATATATATATATATATATATATATATTATACCTATATATTATACCTCACCCGCATTTACGCATTAACGCCATAAAAAGAAACACCTTATTTCGCATTTAATTATGAATTAATTTCCACAATTATCCTTAACTTCCTTCCTATAGGGTTTAGCGTTATATATTTTACCTATTTAATTCTTATGTTTACGACATATACATTACTAATATATATACTATAACACCCTTAACTTTTTTTAACATTATTTAGGAAATTTAATTAGATAAATTAAATAGAATAATGTGGGGTAATAAAAAAATAGATTTGTTGACTAATTTGGTTCAGGCCTTAATTAATCAATTAATAAGATTGTTTTAAACATAGAATAAAAAGGAATTAATGAGAGGGGCATATGGGATAGTTCCTTTATTCATTCCCTAAATCCTTCCTCTCTCCTTCATTCTCATTTCATTTTCTTAAATAAAAACAAAACCTAAAGGAGATCGGCCATTACCTAGAGAAGAAAAAGAAGAGAAAATCTAAGGAAAGCTTAGAGGAATTAGTCTACATCAAATCTCAATCTTTCTTATTCAATTTAAAGTGAATAATAGTTACCATATCAATTGTTATGTTTTATTTTTGGATTTAGGATTTGATTTCTGAATTGGTTGACATAATACGTCATGTTTGGATTGATAATATTATTATTAGATTGAATGATGACTTGTTGGAATTTCTTGGAATCGTTCTAACAAGTTTTAAATGAAGAACTTAATTTTTTGATCTTCTATTGATTTGGAATTTGAATACGTTGTGTAAAACATTGTTTTAGAGATAGGTTTTTAATTTCATAATTTTCCAAGTTCATATAATATTTTATGAATTTTCTAAGAGAAAAAAAATGTGTGTTTTTGGGTTTTTAATTATTAAATACCAGTACGCATGCACGTTCGATGGACGAATGCGTAGAAAAATGTGATCCAGTTTGTAATATGTTGTAAATAGCGTCACCAATGTCATATGTTTAGTTTGTTGGTTTACAGTTGACTCTTTTCGGTGGATATACACAGGGCCGGCCCCGAGGGCAGCCCACCAAGCCCGTGGGCTGGGGCAACCTACTGGGCCGGGGCAAAATTTGTTAGGATTTGAGTTATGAATTGTCTAAATATATAAAATTAGTTATAGCATTTTAATAAAATTAGTTTGGGTACAGTGGTAAGTGGTATGGTTTTTACTCAAATGTGCTAGGTTCGATTCCCATAGGGACAACAATATTTGTTTTAAGAGTTTTCTTACATGCATTTGAATTTTGGGCTGGGGCGGTATATTTGTTGGGCCAGCCCTGGATATACATGAAATATATGTGTTAAGACTCGGGCCACTACAGAGCATATACGCAGAAATGGTTAAGAAATGGAGGAAAACATGGTTTATTTAACTGTTACGTTTACCATAGTAATATATACTACATAGATTGGAAGATATGTGTCAGCTGTAGGCATGCACCTTTGTTATTAAAGTTAAATGTAAACCAGTGATAAAGTTGCTTTAATTCTTAAAGCCAGTGCAAACAGTGGAAAATATCAGCATAGGTGACAATTTTTTAGGGGTTTTGCACAGAAGTCCATATTTCTGATGCTGTTACATAAAAAGTCCCTGTAGCAATGTGTTTGTAAATGAGGTTTTTAGGTTTAAGGAAAAAGTTACAGAAAAATTTAGTTTCAGAGACAAGAAGTTTGTTTGCTAGGTTGAAGGACACTTTTTAGTGTAAATCACAGAATGATAGTTGTAACTATCATTTTCAGTTTACACTAAAAAGTGTCATTCAGACTAAAAAACAAACTTGTTGGCACTGAGACTAATTTTTTTTGCAACTTCTTCCTTATGCTTATTTACCTGTTTGTAAATTAGGTCTCTATTTTTCTAAATCAAAAAGCAAAAACTAGCTTGCACTTTCCTGATAGAAAGTGCACGTTAACTTGCGCTTTTCAAAAAATTCAAAATTTTAAAAATTTTTAAAATGTTAAAAAAAAATTCAAAATCAGAAATTGCAAACTAGCTTGCGCTTTTCAAAATTTTGACAAAAATTTTCAAAATCTGAAAAGTGCAAGTTGCTTTGCATTTTCCGTCAGAAAAGTACAAGGCAGCTTGCGTTTTCTATTTTTATAAAATAGGAACCAAATTTACATATAAATTTCTACATAGACTTTTCTTATAACAACATTAAATTAAAATCAGGATCTGTAGCTTTTTTCTTGTAATTTTTTATGTAATAAAGAAGCACCCATGTGAGAAGGACAGCACTGATAAAATCACAATTTAAAATGGTAACAGTTTTTGCCGAAAATATTTTTGTGGACGTTAAGTTTGTAGAGACCAAATGTGAACTAATTTTATTCGAAAAACTGAGTAGTACTGAAATACTGACGAGATGGTTTAATTTACTTTTTATAGTGTAGTTAGGAACAAAATTTGTTATTAAAGCTACCATTGAAGCTACGTTAGTGTAAAGTATAGAACGCATACAGTTATTCATCTCCCACTGCATCCAATAGATATTTCGCATACAAACTTAAAGCGTTCAATCACTCTGTTATAGTTGAGAGCGTGCAACGTAGATAAAAAAATATTTGAGTATGACTATTACATTACAAATAGACATTCTTGTAATATCATCTGCAGATATAATCTTCTCAAAACATTAACAAGCACATTCTAGTTCCAGTTCCAGTACATTTGCACGTGTTCTGGACGGTAGCGTAAACAACATGCACGCCAAAGCAAGATTATTATAACAGATATTTTGTAGGCAAATGAAGATAGATTAAAATGCAGTCAAACAGGAAAATGAACATATGTGTTAATAAGACTTGCGGTATGAAGTGAAGATATGCAGATATGCGGACCGCTTTCGTTCCTTCTTTGCTTATGGGCTGGACTTCCTTTTAGGCCCATTCTTCTTTTCCTTTTCCTGTATAAATAAGATAGGATACAGCAGTTTGTATTATTACATTGTATTCTTCTGAGATTGAGTAATAAAGAAATTCTAGCTTTTCATTTTTATCAAATCTTATTTTGGTATCAGAGCCTCTCAAGCCGAAAGGCATTTCATTCATCAATTCAATCTCTTTTATCAACCTTGAAGATTCAAGGGGTTTTTTATGTGACTCCTCAGAAAGATATCATCATCGGAGTCTTTTATACCTTTCTTGATCAAGAGCATCAAGGCTCACTACAATTCCTGCATCACCAAGGCTTGGATCAGAGAGAGATCTCTTCATTTCCAACCGGCAACAACAGGAATCCTTTTCTTTTTCCCTCAGAGTTTCTGACTCATCACTTTTAACTGCAGTATATGTGTATTATACCAATTTCATTGATATAATACACAATCACCACTTTCTTGATTCCGATTGATTTCTTGGTGGCAAACTATTGTCTACCACTCCAAGAAACTCCGCATTTCCTCTGTTTTGAATCATTCCTGATTCAAGAACCTGACCAAAAATGGCAGATAATGGCGATGAATCAGCATCAGTGACTTCTAGAGGAGAAGGCAATGACGCCACAAGCATTCCTGCTCTAGTTAAGCCCAAGAGCCACGTCATCACCATTCCTCTTGATGAAGACAATTTCATCCTGTGGAAGTATCAAGTTGAAACAGCATTGAAGGGCTATGGCCTTCAAGAATTCGTACAAGGGACAAAAGCTGTGCCTCCTGCAATCATTTTAGACAAGGATAAAAACCATGTCAGTAACCCAGAATACATTCAACATCAGAAACAAGACAACTTACTTGCATCATGGCTAATATCATCTATAAGTGCCAATCTTTTGTCTCAAATCGTAGGATGCAATACATCATACGAGATCTGGTCCACTATAGACCAGATTTTCAGTTCCCAGTCATCAGCTCGAATCATGCATTACAAAAGAGAACTTCAAAATGCTAGAAAAGGGGACATGCCCATGAGAGAATACATCACCAAGATCAAGAACCTATGTGACAGACTCAGTGCTGTGGGACATAAGGTTGCTGAAAGTGATCAGATACTCACTCTCACCAGTGGGTTAGATGATGAATATGAATCACTTGTTACATTCATAGCCACCCAACCTGTCCTACCAAACCTGCAGTATGTACATGCTGCCCTGCTTGCTCATGAGGGAAGAATAGAGCAAAGAAAGTCCATACAAAGTGATGTCAATATTAACTTTGCAGTAAATACAAGAAACAAGAATCAGTCAAAGACACCCAACAATGCTAATAACCCTGGCCATCAAGGTCAATGTGGAGGTCAGTCTCAAAGAGGCAGAGGCAGAGGACGAGTTAACAACTTTAGCAGAGTGAAGTGTCAAATTTGTGAGAAAATGGGACACATGGCCAATAAATGCTACTTCAGATACAATTCTGAAGTCAATTCAGGACAGCAAGGACAATCAAGTCAAAAGACACATAATGCAAACATGGCTCAAGTGAACCAACAAGGCAAAATCAACACTGATGATACAAATGAAGATGCAGACAAGATTGATGATGCAAGCATAGATGATTGGTTCCCAGATTCAGGTGCAACAAATCATATTACTAACAACCTTCAGAATCTCAACTTAGGAAACAAGAAATACAAAGGTACGCATTCTGTTCTTATGGGTGATGGTGAAGCCATAAAAATATCACATGTTGGAACTGGCAGTGTTAAAGGTAGCAGAACTCTCTTTTTGAATAACTTATTGAGAGTCCCTAGGATCAAAAAGAATTTAATAAGTGTTTCTCAATTTGCCAAGGACAACAATGTGTACTTTGAGTTTCACCCAAAATTTTGTCTTGTTAGGGACTTACTAAATAAAAGTGTATTACTACAGGGTAGACTGGACAGAGGTCTTTACAAGTTCAGCAACATGGGCACAAGAAAACCTTCTAATAGGGCAATTTATTCTAATCCAGTTAATTTCAATGTTGAAACAAGAAATGATACTCTTAGCTTATGGCATTGTAAACTTGGTCACCCCAAGATTGATATTGTAAAACAGATTCTGAATGAAAATAATATTAGTTTTAAGAATTTTTCTATACCCTTTATATGCTCACATTGTCAAAAGGGAAAAAGTCACAAATTAACTTTCAGTAATTCAGATACTGTATATCATGAGCCACTGAAATTAGTGGCAGCAGATCTTTGGGGCCCAGCCCCCCTATCATCAACACAAGGGGACAGGTACTATCTCTCACTAGTTGATGCTTGTACTAGATTTACATGGATATATTTTCTTAAAAATAAGTCAGACACATGTAGTGCAATTAAACATTTTGTCAGTCATGCTGAAAACCAACATGGCAACAAGATTAAAATTATGCAAACTGATGGTGGTGGTGAGTTCAAAGTCTTAAAAGCATTTTTTGACAGTAAAGGAATAGTGCATAGAACCACCTGCCCACACACCTCAGAACAGAATGGCCTGGTAGAAAGGAAACACAGACATATAGTTGAAACAGGTTTAACCCTTTTATCACAAGGTTCTCTACCTATGAGATATTGGAGAGAAGCATTTGCTACTGCAGTATATCTCATAAATAGGATGCCCACAAGATTACTAAATAAACAATCTCCATATGAGAAATTGTATAGTGTTAAACCTAAATACAATGAAATGAAAATGTTTTTCCATTTGCAGACAAAGTAAAGGAAAAACAACAAACAAGCAGCAAAACTGTCTATGTACCAATGATTCCTGAATTAACTGAACTGGCAAGGGACACTCAAGATGTTGGCAGTGATCATCAACATGAAGAAGCATCCATCACCAGCACAAAAACTGGTTACAGTTCAGACAAATCAGACTTAAACAACATTCATCATAGTACTCAGATTGACCAGGAACAGCAGACAGAGCATGATCTCAATGAAAGTGATCACTCAACAACAAAAACAACCGATGATCATGGTGAGCATTCAATAACTGAAAACATTGACAATCACAATGAAGACATAGGTTTTTCACAACCAAGAGCTGAACATCCAATGGTCACTAGGTCTAAAAGTGGGATTTTTAAACCCAAAATATATACTGCTGTTCTCAATGAAATTGAACCAACTAACTATGACCAAGCAGTAAAAGATGAAAAATGGAGAAGGGCTATGAATGAAGAATATGAGGCCTTAATCAAAAATAAAACATGGAGTTTGGTCTCTCCACCAAAGCACAAAAATATTGTGGGAAGCAAATGGACATACAAAATAAAGAGAAACACTGATGGTAGTATTGCTAAGTACAAGGCCAGACTGGTGGCTAAAGGGTACACACAACAATTTGGCTTCGACTTTAAGGAAACATTCTCACCAGTCATCAAACCAGCTACAATAAGGATAATCATGACTATTGCATTACACAAGCATTGGAGAATCAAGCAGCTAGATGTGCATAATACCTTTTTAAATGGTGAACTTCAGGAGGATGTATACATGGAACAGCCAATAGGATACATTTCTCAAACACACAACACACATGTATGCAAGTTACACAAGGCTATATATGGTTTAAAACAGGCCTCAAGGGCGTGGTATGAGAAATTAAAAGCCACTCTAGGCAAGATGGGGTTCAATGCAACCAAGTCTGATAACTCCTTATATACCAGAAAAAGAGGGAAAGACATCATCTACATATTAGTTTATGTAGATGATATCCTCGTCACTGGTGATAACATGGATGAGATAAATCAGGTTATCAGCCTCCTAGATAAACATTTTGCAATTAAAGACTTAGGAGAAATCAACCAATTTCTTGGAATACATGTTCAAAGAAAGCCAGATTCAAGTCTCTTTTTATCTCAAAAACAATACATATCTGAAATCTTAATCAGGGCAAACATGGACAAGGCAAAACCACTAGCTACTCCTATGATAAGTAACTCTCATCTATCCAAACATATAGGTGAGGATATTGATAATGTTAGGCAGTATAGAAGTATCGTAGGTGCACTTCAGTACGTTACTATTACACGACCAGAAATATGCTACAGTGTTAATAAAGTTTGTCAACACATGCAAAGGCCCTTAGATACTCACTGGAAAGCAGTTAAACGTATATTGAGATATTTAAGGGGCACAATCAATTTTGGGCTACTATTGAAATCAAGTGAAGAAATTACAATACAGGCTTACAGTGATGCGGACTGGGCAACTGACTTGGACGATCGCAAATCTACTACAGGACACTGTGTTTACCTCGGATCCAACCCCGTATCTTGGTGTACGAAAAAGCAACCCACGATTTCCAGATCGAGTGCCGAGGCAGAGTATAGGGCTTTAGCCAGCGTCACTGCAGAGATCATGTGGACGGAAAGCTTAATTTCCGAATTAGGGTTCCAACCAACCAAAATTCCCACTGTTTGGTGCGATAATATGAGCACCATATCCCTCTCGATGAACCCTGTCCAACACTCCAGGACTAAGCACATGGAAGTTGACCTTCACTTCGTCCGTGAAAGAACAGAAGCTGGGAAGCTTCAAGTTAATCATGTGCCATCTTTATTCCAAAAAGCAGATGTTCTGACCAAAGCCTTATCCAACAAAAGCTTCTCTAGATTCAGAGATTTTCTAAGCATCGTTAATGGGGACGATAAGAATAATGGAAGGGAAGATATGAAGGGTGCTGAGAAACCCTAGCCTTATTTGAGGCAGGGTAATAAGACTTGCGGTATGAAGTGAAGATATGCAGATATGCGGACCGCTTTCGTTCCTTCTTTGCTTATGGACTGGACTTCCTTTTAGGCCCATTCTTCTTTTCCTTTTCCTGTATAAATAAGATAGGATACAACAGTTTGTATTATTACATTGTATTCTTCTGAGATTGAGTAATAAAGAAATTCTAGCTTTTCATTTTTATCAAATCTTATTTTGTGTTATGTATATGTATGTATGTATATGTATTCTAGCATATATGTATGTACGTATAGCTTACCGCTTCGAGAGTGAAAAATCATCACAATTACCGTATACATGACAGTGTGCAGAGTATTGATGTTCGTTAGCTTGTTGCAATTGAATTGGAAAGCCAGACGGTTGTAACAATTTGTTGTTGTTTTGCAAATTGTTTGGCTTTGGTAGGTAGGTAAGCGTTGGTAACATTCTCTGCCTTATCTTGCGGAGTAGTAGGCGTCGGAACAACACCTGAAGCATCATTAGTTTCGGTAGGAGGCGATCGAAGCTGCTTTGATGCACGTGTGCATTTGCGCTTTATTTTCTCCATGGGAAGGGTTATTGCAGTCTTGGATTGGCTGTTGAACATTTGTTCGGAATGAGCAAAGGTAGTGAGTGAATGTGAAGGAATTGAAATATTTTTTTTGGAAAACGGAGAACGTAGTAAAAGCTACGAACATACAGAAAACGACGTCTGAAAAAGTACAGCGGGAAGAAGGGGAAAAAAGAAATTAAAATGTAATGTGCGAAAGGAAGAAAATCTTCTTTGCTACAGTACAACGGGGCAGAAAATGGTGAATGTACGGATAGAGGAGGTTGAAAAATTACCTTTTTCATTGCAGGCTGAGAATTTGTATGAAGCATGGAGTAAAGTGGGAGGATGTGGTAGAATTTATAGTTGTGTGGACATGTGCTACTGAAAACGTGGGAATATAGCATGTTAATAAAGCAGTGTGTTAAGAGGAAGTTGTCATGTAAGAAGGAGTCTTATGCGTGATTAAAAATTTGTGCAGTAAAAAGAAGTAGGGAAACGTGGTACAGAAGTGGTGGTAGAGGTAGGTATGTATATATATATATATATATATATATATATATATATATATATGTACTGAAGTTATATAGGTCCCAGTACTGGGCGGCAGGAACAGACGTAAGAAGTTCAGCAAAATAAGATACAAAACAAAGTTGAACCAAGGGAAATAAAAAGAAAAAATACCTTACTGACGTATGTGTCAGTTTGGCTGTCAGTAAGCTAGCATGAGTGAGAGTGTAGGCAGTAATTTACAGTTGTGTTAATAATTGCAAAAAAAGTGAAATGAAACCGAAAATGTATGTCGTGACGCATAAGTTAGTTGCGCTGGCAGTAAGTACATCTCTGTGTACTGTTCATGTTTGGGTGTAACAGCTACTACATAGTGGAGAAGCCATCTAGCATGCGTATGGATGGAGGCAGTTATTTATATTTGTATAAAAAATTGGTATACGTGCATGTCAGATGTACATAATCGTACGTAAGTGCGATCAAATTTGAAAATGAAATCTAAGTTGAACGGTTGACGCCTCATCTATGCTTTATTGGTTTACGGGTGAAGCATACAAATATTATTTGTATTAGTCTATTAGATGGCTTGCTTCAGTATATAGAGGGAAATAGTATAGCAGTAAGGCAAAAAAATAGTTTGTAAGGAAACAATAATTTTAGCAAAAGGTATTCTTGTAGCGTAGTAGTTCATGTATATATGCAGCACGGGTAGGTATTAGCATGTGGAAATGGTGACTGTAAATTTTATCTTTGTGAGATACAAAGAATGAAGAGAGAGTTGCACAAACAGCCGATGATGTATATGTATGTAGCTCTATAACGTATTCATAAAGCTCTTCAAGTATTAATAAACTGCACATAAACTGTTCATACAACCATTATTACATGAAGTTGTACAAAAAATTGATGCAACATGTACATATTCACACAGAATGATGTATTGTTTATATTTGTGTATGATAGCTACTAAACAGCAGAGAAGTCATGTAGCATGCGTACGAATGGAGCCACTTATGTATGTCTATTAAAAATTGGCACATTGGTTATGGCATGCATATCCTCCACAGAGAATCGTCTAGTACAGCTGCAAATGAAAAGGGAAACCAAAAGTATATGGTAGTGCAAGCTGAAGGGATGGAAAATGCGTAGAAAAATAGAACAACTGGCTCATTAATGCATGCCCTTAAAGTTGAAAATGAGTGCTAACTTGGATTGTTGCTATGTTATCTTCTGCCAGTTGCTTCAATGGTGATGCATTTCAACATAGATGTGTAAATTATTTGTGTTAACCTCCCACTACAGCACATAATGTAGGATGCGTGTAGGCTTAACAATAAAGGAAAAGATGAATCAGGTAAGTTTTGTATGTATAATATATTATTGTGTAGTTTATAGGGTGCAGGTATGTATGAACCAAAAGAGTAAAAAATGAAGACATGAATTGTACGGTCAGTGGACTGGTTTGTTACGTTTGTAAGATTTGATGTAGTGTTCTGCAAGTTTAATGTAGTACAAAACCTAATGGATAGTACTTTGAATATCGACTCTAATCTATGACCGTTGATTCTTCCAAAAAGCCATAATCTGAATGCATAGCCATTGTATATTTGCATGCAATGAGTATAGTAAAAGATAGATAAGTATAGTGTCAAAAATCTCACATAGGAATTGTAATATTTCATGATATCAACAGTGGAAACCATTGCAGTAAAGGTCAATATTTTTCTGTTTAAGCGAACTAACAAATTTTTGGACATACACAATGCAGCATTAACAGAGTACATAAAATGTAAGATCTAAGATTCAATGATGATACATAAAGACAAACTCAAAATCGTCAAATTATTTAAGAAGTATACACCTAAAAAAGTACATTATTCAGTATGACATCATCACATAGAAATAGACAGCAAACAAAATAATTGAATCTGAGCGCTCTTCACCAAAAACCAATTTTTAGTACAGCTTCCATTTAACTCTCAGAACAGAAAAAAAAACAGTAAACCGTTATTTGCAGATCTTGTTTGTCAATGAAATGTTTGTAGCAGTATGAATGTTGAACAAAGTCTATTTGATTCTATCACAATTGTAAGATCTCAAAGCTTAACAATTAGGAAGCAATTAATATGGAATCATCTTGAATCTTGGGTAAACCCTCCAATTTTGTAGAATTGCAACAACTTTTGTATATAATTTCAAGTCTGAAAATATGGAAGATGTAAGGGTCGAAGTGAAAAGAAAGAGGGACCTTTCTTCAAGTCGGTGAATGTTCTCTTATACCATCTCCTTCAAAACATCCTCACTCTCAGTCCCAAGAACTATCTATGCAGCTTTTGCAGAAGCGAAAATGGTTGTAGTTGCATATGCAAAATTCAATAGTCATGGTTAATTAGTCAATCCTAATTGAACAACCAATCTATATAATTAAGATATAGAAATTTTCACATGAAATTATTGTCTTATTGCAGTAATTAGTTGTAATAAAAATGACTATAACATCCATTTCAGCAAAGAAATCTCGCTTTTTTCATCAAAAAACAGTTAAACCTTCTCTAGATTTGAATGTATCATCTCAATTTCAAAATTTTACCAATTAAAGCCAATTTATTCGTAATTCCACTCTGAAAATGAATCAAAAATTAAGGTCCCGTTTGGCTTGTCATTTTTAGTTTTGTATTTTCGTCTATACAAATACGCGTCCGTTGTATGTATAGTTGAAAAACAAACAATTTTGAAAAATGAAATTAACATTTAAAATATAAAACAAGTTTATTTTATTTTTCGTGTTTCAAAAGATAACAAAAGCACGAAGAACAGTCAAACTCTTTCGTTGTCCGTTGGTCGTCCCAACGCCTAAGAATTATAAATCTTCCTATCTTATTTCTTGCTTTTTCTTAGTGCAAATTGAAAACACAAAACTCAAAATACAAAATGAAACCAAACAGGCCCTAAGCTTTTTGTCAACAGAATTGAACCACTAAAATCAAATATTGATGTCCAAAATTATAGCAGCTAATATCGCAAATTTTTATAAGTTACCTAGAAAATGACAAAATATTTAGTCCTATCTTCCAATAGCCAGCCGAGCATCCCCCATAGCCTCTATTCTCCATTCTTAGTAATTAACTTCCAGTTAAGCGATGAATCGAGGAGATGCTATTGTCTTTGAAGCACAGTAGAAGAATGTTTATGGATGGCGGAGTTAAAAACGTTTTGAGGGATTTTAAGACGTATTGCGGAAATGTAATGGTGTTCTTATGTGTTTAAAGAAGTACAACAATCGGATAGGAATATGTGTAGAGTGTGAAGTGGGGGCTAATTTTGCGGAGGTCGAAAAATTGTGTTGGTTAAAGCGAAGTTAAGAGTACTTCATAATTTGAGAGCATGTTAACAAAACATCCTTGTAAACAACATTCCGGGTATGTGTCCCCGTTTTACGATGTATTTTCCATTTTTAACCAAAATTTTAGTTGTTCTGCGTGAAGTTCCTCGGGATAAAGCGACGTAAAGCTGGCCGTGACTGAAAACGTGGTCAGGAAGATAAATTCCAATGTGTGGGATGGTTTATCCTTGTGATTTGTTAATTGTTAAAGCGAAAGCTAGTCTTACCAAGAATTGTTTACGGATTAGAGTGAATGGCATCTTTATGTTTTGAGACGGCTTTAATGGTATACGTGGAATAAATACCCTTGTACCTTGAAATTGGCTGAATGAAATTTTAGCGTCTATAAGGTTTGGATGGAACACATGACAGAGTAGTCGCATCCCATTACATAATCCGATTCGTGGATCAATGTTACGAAGTAACATTATTGGGGATCGTGAAAGTTAATTTATGAGGTGGCATACCACCTGGGGTAAGGGAGTTCAAAAACTCAAATTGATATAAGTTAGACGTATCATCCTCTACTCTATCAAAAGAATAACAAATTTGTTCTTCCCCGGGAAAAAAGTTTAAGATCATGTTATTAATTTCATCTGCTATTTCATTTTTTAGTGCTAATATTGCTCTATTTAGTATATAGTTTGTATTACTAAAATTATCAGTTAATGCGGGGAAGACTTCATTAATCAAAGAATACGACGAACATGTACCGTCCCATTGTATAACAATATCCATTGGTAGTTTAATCATATCGTCTTGTGTGGTGGGTTCGTTTCCATTTCCTATGCGCAAAACAAAATAAACGTATGGTTGATCGTTTCGTGCCCTCATATTTTGAGTTAAATGAAATACCTTAACGATTGACCACAAATATGATCGAACGATACATGCATCGGTTGTCTGAGCTTTGGTCCCTCCTGGAACAACAGGTAAAACCTACCGAAAATCCCTACCTAAGATAACAATTTTTCCTCCAAATGGAACACCTACACCGGTCAAGTCTCTTAATGTTCTGTCAAATGCCTCAAATGCCTGGCGGTGAGCCATGGTTGCTTCTTCCCATAGCTGTTCAGTTATAAGAGCCCGAAAAGCTGGACTAATAGTTGCTGTTTGCTCTTCCAATTGGGAAGCGGACTAGTCCTGGTAGTCTGTCCTGTTCTACTCCTGGCAGTGGTCCTATATGAGCCAACCAGTCAGTCTTTCGGTTCTTCCTGTCCCATTTATCGGTAGAGTGTAACCATTGCTTGTTCCTGCCAGGGCCAACCAAAAAAGAAAAGAAAGAAGGTATTCTGCTTATTCTGGTTATTCATATTCTCTTGGTTGGAGGTAACCAGATTGGGCCAGGCCATACCATAGGGCATCCGATTCAGAATCAATTCAGCCGGAGTGGCAAAACACATGATAACTTCTTGCTTCGATGAAAACAATGAAATAAAAATTTGTTGGAAGTAAGTCGCGCGCCCTCGTTATAAAGAAGTGGAATGAGGCCAAGTATATTAATCCGGGCGGCATGTATGTATGAAACCCTCGCCAGACAGGCTAAGGCCCAATGAGAACGAATGGCCAAAATAGAGCAATCACCTCTAACTGGTCGTTACGTCAATCCTACCTTCACTGATACATGAGTCGGGTAGAATTAGATCAACTACTAAAATTGGAGCATTCCGGTAATCGCTACGCACCTTGGGTTAAGAATGGGAAAGAACCTATGTTTCCATCATAGTAAGAACCGTAGCAGCTATCTTACTTAGTGGAATTTCTACCAATTCTCGACATACCTTAAGAGTTAACGGAGTGCATCCGATGGCCCTTGTCATTAGATTAGCTAAAGTGAGCCGTGCTGCTGGTGACAGACCCAAATAGGCCTCGTTAGGTGCACCAGGCATAGTTCGTGTACTACCATTTGTCCCTAATCCTATCGGCATATCTAAAGTACTATCACTTCGCCTAGTATAAACATTGGCCTTATGCCCCTTGATCTTAGAAGAAAAAAGAAGGCCAGTGCATTGATTGGGCAAAGATTAGCTTTCACTTTCATCATTCATTCTTGCTGATCTTGTGCGAGTGAGGAACAGTACCTAATCCTGAGGATGCCCCGGAATCTTTTCGATTTCTTAGAACCCAATATTAATTGGCTTTGGCTCTGGAACCTCCCTATGGTCGCCTTGTATCTGAGAAGAATCGGCCGAATGAATAAGAATTTCTATTCTATGATCGACCGCATCAACAACTTCGAATTGGATTAGTGTCTCCTCAACAAATAAGGGCTTGGGCCATCCTACCAAATGGGGAGATAGTTGGAGAGTGATAAAGCCTTACACTTTTCATTATAAAACCAATAAACCGAGATGGATTGTTTTGTGAAAGAATCTCTGGACCAAGTGGAATTTTTGCTTGTGGAAATTATCGAGTGATCGGAGCGGAAAAAGAGGACCCTCAATTTTTTTTGTGAAGAATGCAGGGTGGAATTTGTTGATTCTCGGATACGAAGATATCAAATGGGATACATTAAACTCTCATGTCCAGAATAGACAACAATAGTTTGGAGAATCATAAAATGGACTTGGTATACTAGGCACCTCCCTATTAATATACTGGACTTGGTATACTAGGCTCCAATTAAGATATTCGTGAATAGTAGAAACTCTTATCGCATCTCCCAATTGCCCCTACGAGGCTGGACTCTTTCTACCAAAGCCATGATACTTAGGGGACCGATCCAAACTATTCGAGTTTGATCTTACCTAGCTAGATGGAAGGAAGTTGACAATTGATGATTCCTTGGCTCCTATTATATTATTGGTCTCACCTGTCACTTTTCTTGTTGTAGAATCCCTGACTTCGTATTCTATTCTACCCCCGGTCCCCATGAACACTATCTCGGTCTCTAACTAAGGCGCCAATATATTAATTGGTGAGCGAAGTAAGGTCTACTTTCCTTAGACAACAGCCTGTATACTGACTCCAAGGGGGCTTGCACTATTCCGGGAAGAGAAACAGATAAGGTGACCGACAGCCCAACGATACCGGGGCAACGGGAGAGAACTACCTCTTCTAGATGTCCAGTATTCAAACCGAGTATATTCATTGTCGATCCAAACTAATTATACCCAACCAGGGCACTCCCAAGTCATAACACTTTCTAGTAAAAAGGAGGCCGGGAAATGTTCCCTCCAGAATGGTGGGATGCTTGGCATGAGCGAAATCTAGTCTTGGTTATTAGCTCACACAATTAGTATACTGGGCCGGATGTTTCTACCCGACTTGGTATACTCGCCCAATATATCCAGTTGGCCCTTGGTTTCTCTCGCACTTCCCCTTTCTATATTAGTAGCTACTTTTGACTTTCATGTGTTAAGCATCGAACCTCTCTATTTCCATTATCCGAATTCATTGATGCCAACCCGCATTTTTGATAAGATTTCCTTGGAAATCAGGGATATTGATAAATGAATTATAATAAGTAATTAATTAAAATTAGCTCAGATTTGAGATGTTTTGTGCGAAAAGTTTAAGCTGTGCAAAACCTGTCGTTCTCTATAATTACAAAGTTAGATTCCCCTAAGGAGGACTCTTGTTTAGCTCGCTATGCACCTCTTTCACATAGTCGGGTTGTGTTCGCTCATTCTCAGCTTCGGATTCAAAAAACCCAGATCGATCACGTCCAGCGCCAAAAAAGAAAGCAGAGAATAGGATTCCACTGATGCGACATCTAGAACTGGATGAGCCACGTCATGTCGAATCAAGGCAGGCAACCCAGCAACATGGGAACAAGCAACCGACTCATTTGAGGTAGCTAGACAGCTCTGGATAAGGTAGCGTAAAAGAAAAGTGGATACGTGGGATAGGAAAAAGCCTTAGATTGAATCCTTTATCATAACTCTCTGTTGATATGTCTTATATAATAAGCTAGTCCAATGGCGTTAATCTACCACAAAGGGTATGTTAGTATATTACTATGTAGAGAAAGAATCTAAGACGGGGATGAGAGCATCATTAGTTGACATGGTCAGAGCAATAGTCCCAGTATCCTTCTCTACTCTTTCCTCCCGAAAGAAGGGTTTGGATTGGTCCTACTTTCCGACCTCTTGCAGTGTCTACTTATCCTACAGTACGAGGCTACTCATTCCCTCTTTTCGTTGGTCACCTCCCGAATTAATATACTGGTGCCTACTACCATTGGTCACTCAACCTTTCTCCAGACTTTCCCATTGGGCGCATAGTGATATTTTCCTCTAATGATCTATCATCTAATAGATGGAAATGGAATGCAATTGCGGGATGGGAGTGTTTTCTTTGAAGAAGACCCGACGAGCCAGGTGCTTAATTTTAAGCTAGCTAAACAAAGGGGCACTAGTCGCTTTTAGACTAGGTACTAGCATTAAGACACTCGAACTCCGCTAAGATTCCAGCCATAGGGAGAGGCATCCCAATCTTTGGGATAGTTTTTAAGTATATAGAAGAAGTCAACACTTTACTTTATGGTTGAGCCCAGTATATTAGGGGTCAATGGAATTGAGAATGATTTTATTGAGATGTGTCTTATTAATGGGGCAATCAATATACTGGTCTTTGTTATGGTTTAACACACCAAAGTCAAAGGTTGAGATGCATAAAGATGTAGAGGATCAAGTATATTTGGGAGGACATAGGGGATGTTGTTTGGACGGAGGTAGCGCAGCTGTTCTATTCTTCGAGGGACGAACTCTGCCCCAGTATATCAATTGGGAGATGTACGAATACTCATTCTCTTACCCCGGTATTACAGTCTCTACTTCTCCACATCTTGATGAGAGGCCTCGAATAGCGCCAGTTAAGGATTTCGATCCTGGCTAACGAATAAGATTTATTCATCAATAAGACCCGAGCACACGCCTTTGACGCAGCCTGACGTCGAACAACCAATTGGTAAGCACCTCTTTCCTCTCTAGATAGGGTTTTCCCTGCCTCGACAGAGTAGGGTTCCATTCTGCAAGATAAAAAGATCATAGAAAGAGGAAGCCTTTGTAGATAAGGGTTCGTTCATGCTTTGTACTATCTTTAGAAAGATAATTTCACTTACCCCAAATTTCTTTCTTATGGAAACACTAGTCGCCTGGCTTTCGAGTACTGCCACGGTACTCACTTGTGCTTTTCTTGTAGGGAAGTTGAAATGAACAAGGGGTTTCTCACCCTCTTCCAAGCGAGCGAAATTGGATGATGAAACAAAATCTTCATCTCATTCAGTTGCTCCAGAGAGCGTCCCTAAGACGGGGACTTCTGTGGCTTCATCCGCTTCTGGGGATGATCCTAATCCGTCTCTGATTGCTTTGGATTCTCCTACGAATCTTTTTGGAAACATAATAGAAAAATGGAAAGACTTGTTGGAAGCAAGTGGACTGGCCTTGCCGATAGAATGGTCCCTCCCAGAATTTGCCTGGGAGGTGATTGGGGAAGAAGCGATGCAAGACCCCACAGATCTGACCCGGATCTTGGCCGATCTGCTCCAGCATGGTTTGGAGAGCTGGTATTGGTTGGAAGCAACCGAGCATTTTTCTCTCATTACCAGCATCTAGATAATTTCACTTACCCACTTTCCCTCTTTTAGTATGGAATTCTCTCCCAGAGCAGCGAAACGCACGACTCTATTAGAAAGTATAATGACCAACTTTTACATGAATTTTCAAGTAGATGAAATCGGTTGAGTGGTATCAGTTGGAGATGGGATTGCACGAGTTTATGGATTGAATGAGATTCAAGCTGGGGAAATGGTTGAATTTACCAGCAGTGTGAAAGGAATAGCCTTAAATCTTAAGAATGAGAATATAGGTATTGTTGTCTTTGGTAGTGATACTACTATTAAAGAAGGGGATCTTGTAAAGCTCACTGGATCCATTGTGGGTGTTCTTGCGGGAAAGGCCATGTTAGGCCGTGTGGTCGACGCATTGGGGGTACCTATTGATGGAAAAGGGTCTCTGAGCAATCACAAATGAAGACGTGTCGAAGTGAAAGCCCTAGGGATTATTGAGCATAAATCTGTGCACGAGCCCATGCAAACAGGGTTAAAAGCAGTAGATAGCCCGGTACCTATAGGCCGTGGTCAACGCGAACTTATAATCGGGGACATACAAACTGGAAAAACAGCTATTGCTATCGATACTATATTAAAACAAAAGCAAATAAACGAAAGCTATGAGAGTGAGACATTGTATTGTGTCTATGTAGCGATTGGACAGAAACGATCGACTGTGGCACAATTCGTTCAAATTCTAATTGAAGTGAATGCTTTGGAATATCCATTCTTGTAGCAGCCACCGCTTCGGATCCTGCTCCTCTGCAATTTATGGCCCCATATTTTGGGTGTGCCATGGGGGAATATTTTCGTGATAATTCCATGCATGCGTTAATAATATATGACGATCTTAGTAAACAGGTGGTGGCATATTGACAAATGTCATTATTGTTACGCCGACCACCAGGTCGTGAGGCTTTCCTTAGGGATGTTTTCTATATACATTCCCGTCTCTTAGAAAGAGCCGCTAAACGATCGAACCAGACAGATGCAGGTAGCTTGACTATGTTACCCGTCATTGAAACACAAGCTGGAGATGTATCGGCCTATATCCCCACCAATTTGATCCCCATTACTGATGGACAAATCTGTTCGGAAACAGAGCTCTTTTATCATGGAATTAGACCTACAATTAACGTTGGCTTATCTGTCAGTCGCGTCGGGTCTTCCGCTCAGTTGAAAACTATGAAACAAGTCTGCGGTAGTTCAAAACTGGAATTGACACAATATCGCGAAGTGGCCGCCTTCGCTCAATTTGGCTCATACCTTGATGCAGCGACTCAGGCATTACCCAATAGAGGTGCAAGACTTACGGAAGTGCCCAAACAACCACAATATTCACCACTTCCAATTGAAAAACAAATTGTAGTGATTTATGCAGTTGTTAAGAGCTTCTATGATCGAATGCCACTAGAAAAAATGGCTCAATATGAGAGAGCCATTCCAAGTAGCATAGATCCCGAATTACTTAAATCCTTAAAACAAAAGGGTGGGTTAACTCACGAAAGAAAGAGTGAACCAGATGCTTCTTTAAAAGAAAGCACTTTGCCTTACCTGCAATGATGAGGGAGTTTAACATAATTTTCAACCGAGGCTTTGTTATATGCAAAATACAGATCATATTATCGTATCTATTATAATGGAGATCAGATTTTGCATGCCTCTATCTATTTATCGTTATGCTACGCTCTCTTCACGAGATGTCCCCGGCAACCGAAGAATCAGTTAGTGATTTTGGGTTTGATTGTGTAAAGGCACTGATTGATGATAAGTTGGAAGATCTCTTATTATCGCAGAATGCAAACTTACCTCCACAACTGTCTATTCAAGACGTCACCGCCCATCTCCATCATGACGTGGAGGATGCATTGTTTCTTCAAGACATGTTATTCTCACTCTGCTCGCAAGGCATCAATAGCCTCTATTATGTAGAGGCGCTTCAGGTGCTTATCGATCGCTACCCCAATCTATGAAAGTCAATGCCAAATGCTTGTCTAAGGAAAAGAGGGTGGGTGGGATCACGATCGACTAAAAGGAAAGTCGCTCGGAGATATTGGTACAAATCCAATTAGTGAGATGGCAGTGATCTATAATAGGAAGAATTGAATTCTTCTTCAACTGATCCAGCGAGATTCTCTTTTGAGGGTCATTAGTCAATCAATGAAAAGGAAGAATTAGTTTGGTTCAAGAAGTAGTTTGGCTTCCCTTTTTGAATGTTGGTTTGGAGTTGACCCAGTAGCAGGAGTTGAACACAGCTATATTGATCCGCTGTTATATTCGTTGAAAGATTTGTTGCCAGTTCCGATTGATAGGGATAGGCTGAAGTCCAATCATTTCTTTCCCTCACCGGAGATGTTCACAGATGCTCTTAGATCGGGGGTTGAGGTGGCATATCATAAGGAGTAGCCAGTTTTGAGAAAACCGAAGCCTTGCGAACTACTCGACTAAGAAGTCAATGTTGGAGGTAGGCACTCTCTTTTACCCAATGCCAGGGAAAGACTTTCTAACCAATTCAATTAATAAGCTAAAGAGAAGTTACAGAAGTACGGAAGTGACAGAGAAGTGAACCTTCTTTGCTAAGGTGCGTTGCCTATCTGCTCTATCTGATATTGAACTAGATGCTGCAAAAGTCCCAACTCTGGCTCAAGAAAAGAAAGGGTATCCATGAGCCGTAGTCGTTTCGTTGAGTTATGGATGTGCTCCCATTTAGGGGTGGTTGAAGCTCGACTAGGAAGGTTTGGAGGGAAAGAGAATAATTGATCGACTTAGAGAGGTAAGCTTATTCTCTCGTTTCAATATTGTGTTACGCAAACATCCAGCCTTATAATATTTTGGGTGAAACGGATTGGAAATGCAACTCAGTTGAAAAGAAAGACAGTTCTTTTGGGAAAGAAAGAATCGGGTAGGGTTAGAGATTGACTTGACCCACTCTTTCTTATTCTACACAAAAGAACCTTGCCTAATTCACTAATTCGTGTGAAGATACTAAATTTTTGGATTTGAAAAAGACTTCAGAGAGACTTTCTTCAGTAGATGGTGATTGATAGAGTAATCCTTGATCATAAATTCCAGCTACGTCGAACATAAAATTTGTGGGAGGCCCAAAGGACAAACTGGAAAATAGATTCACTAGCGGGGTCATACGAACGATACATAGAGGTTTACAGATTAGATCTCTCCATTCAAGCCAATGCATAACGTTCTGACTCTATTCCCTATGGGAGATTCCTGGGTACCTAGCTGCCATCCTAGTAAAATTGGGAAGGCTTCCTCCTAGATCTCCTCCTGGTGGGCTTTAACTAGCTACTCATTTACCATGACCTCTCGCATTGAAAAAGAAAATACAGAAAGAAATTTGATTTTGATCATTTAGTTCCCCTTCCCGAATTTCCCAATGTGTAACTCAAGACAGGTCGACTCTCGAATCGCCCAGCAAGGTCAATAGGGCACAGTTCCAACCCCCCTGTATGTTTGGTGTTTTTTGAGAGATATTTTAGAGAGCTGGTATCTTGGCTATACCGTTTCCTTTGACCAAAACAAAGTATTCAAAGAAAACGCATGAGAATGTGTTTCCTTCCGAAGGTTCTTATTCATAGGTAAGAACAAACGATATGACCCATTAACTAGAGGAGGTAGAGAACCCTTGGTAACCCTTAACATTGGGTTATTGAGGTCACATAAGTGAAGATGATCACGAGTCAGTAATAAATAGAAGTTCTTCCCCTGCACCAGGTAGGGCATTTGCCCGATATCGAAGAGTGAGTGCAAGAATCTTCTGGTAGAGAAGGAGAGACACTTTCCCCCAGCTGAGCTAGTAGACAAATATAACATGCTCATATTTTGGTAGAGAATGCGATTCCCCTATTATTTATTCTACACTCCTGTGTCGTAACGAGTCGTAGGGATGCTGTGCTCTATCTCCTTAGAAGCTCCCGCAAGTCAACTCTAGTAAGAAAATAGATAAGCAAGTATGAGATAGTGCTCTCCATCTTCTCTCTCCGCTTGGCACTATTTAGTTGAACTTGCTGTTGCACTTCAGTTATACTGGCCCTTAATGACTTAGTAATAGATTCGAATCTATCAAATGAGAATGCAAAGCTAACTAAGCTGGGGGAAGACTTTTGTACCCAGGGCTAAGGGAAGCACTTATTACGATGATCTATATTTGCAAGCTAGTATCAATACTGGTATGACCCTCTTCTTAATTGGTAGATGATCTACGGAAGGAAAAAGGCTACATTGGAGATAAAAGCACCCGATCTGCTAAGATGGCAAAAGATCTTATAGCGTGGATCGACAGTGGAGAGGCTCTTTGAGTCTCTATAATCACTTAGACTCTCTCTAATGCAAGGAGGACCAGTATATTAATTAGGAGGGATACTGAAGAGGAGGATACCAAATAGAATATAGTCGATGTCCAAGTATGGTGGGAAGGACTGAGGCTGGACCAAACAAACGAGGTAGGGCTAGGGGAGGTGGAATAAGATATAGAGAAGTGAGACTAACTCCCGGGTAAGACTCAATGGATAATCGAAAGGGAGTGAGTGGACGATTTGGGCAGTTCAATCAGGAACCACACCATTTCAGGAATTGAGTATTGGGTTAACAATCTAAGCCTCTATCAATCAATTTTGAATAAGCTAATAAGATATTTCTCGATTCGTCGCATCTCCTTACAAAGTAAAGTCTCCCTCCCTAGTTACTAGAATTTGAGGTACAAAGATACTCGAAAGCGAAAGGTATAGATCCTAGCTACCCTATAAGACTTTGATTCTTCCTCAATATGATTTGGAACTAGCTAGCTCAAATGGTATTTTCAATCGTCTCTTTGATTTGATGCACTGAATCATCTTCTAATGGATTGACAATTAATTATGTAACAAAGGCACCAGTATATTAACTAGGGAGGTATATTAATTGAGAGTTACTATTGGGATATATATCTTTAATAGCCAAAGAGACAGGATACTAAGATTTTCAGTACAGTCCACTATGCTTTGCACCTCGAATAGTAAGAAAGTGAGAGACTGGTATACTAATTCCTTGCTATGAATTACTTTTTCATTACTCATTTCTTAGCTGACCGGGAAGAGCTCCAAAAAACACACTGACGTGGCCCAGACAAAGAAGAGTATAGCCTCGAGATAGTTGAATAGGAATTGGGGCACTACCAACGAAAGACTAAGCTTCACCACAAACCAAGGACTTTGGTCCGCCGCCCTTTAGAGGCCTTCATCGATAGAAAGAGTGCTAAAGATGGTCTCAGGGTGGAAAGCTCGAGTTCTATTACAAGCGGGACGAACTACATTTATTAGGGCAATTGCATCCACTATACCAGCCTACAGTATGTCCACTTATTTGTTACCCAAATCTTTATGTGCGTCTATTGAGAAAAGCCTTAAGGACTTCTGGTGGGGGTTCAAGGAAGGTAAACAGAGGAACTATACACCGAAGGCTTCAGAGTCCATCTGTAAAGCAGTTTTAGGAGCCTTAGATTACGATGTATGTTCGATCTAAATAGGGCATTAATTGCTAAACTTTGTTGGAATGTAGCCTCGGGAGGGGATCAGGGAAGAGCCCTGAAGGCAAAGTACTTGGGAAATACTTCCTTTCTTCATGCCTCTAGGGCTTCTATTTCATCATGGTGCTGGAAAGGTATGTTAATGGTGAAAAATCTGCTCAAGAAGTGATTATGTTTCCAAGTGAATAATGGTCGATCCACTAGGGTGTGGGACGACCCGTGGGTATCCCATCTACCCCAGTTTCGGCCCAATCCTAGACCAGGGGTGGATATTCCGTCGCACATAACTAAAGTTGCGGACCTCATTGACCCTGTTGCAAATACCTGTAGGTTCTTCAACACATATTTTATGATCATACTGCACAAAAGCAGTACTGGAACTCCAACTGCCTTAACTTGCTGAGGAGGATAAACTCATGCGGGCTCCGTATAGAAAAGGTCTGTTTTCGATCAAATTTGCTTACCTGGTTGATCAAGCTGATAGGTTTAAGGATCACGGCCCCAGTGGAACAGTCAACTAAGAGTGAACAATTTGAATTGACTAAAGAAGCTAAAGGGGAACAGTCTTATCTTAAGAGTAGGTCGAATAAAGGTAAATGAGTTGGTCGACTTGCTAATCGGCTTGATCGAGTAGGGCAATTGTTCAAGTAGGTCCTATCGGCTTAACCTCTTTATCGTCTGTAAAAGAATCTTTATATTTACTGGAGTGACCGAAGTGCTTCCTGAAACAAGAACGAGGAAACGGTAAGGAAATAACTCATATCGGGAGAGGAGTAGGAGACACATCGTATGAGCTTTTGTAGGAGCAAGCAGCCCGAGTTTTAGACCTAGGATAGGAGTCCTTATTTATTGACCGTTTTGGCATACAAGTAAGCACGAACATAAATAGGAGCAGGCAATGGAATTGTATCACGATCGAAATATGTTGAATAGGCATAATAATCCATCTGCCAACTATATCTATATGCCACACGTCTTAGCCACCTTCTGAAGGAACAAGCCAGCAACTCTTACGGTGACTAATCTCCCATCGCTAGCAAGCCCAACTAGATCTCTCCTTTATCTAGTTTAAAAACCCCACAACGGGTAACCAAAACAAGCAAGCTAGAGCAATTATTGTATTGTGGTAGTAGCTTCAAAGAAATTGGTAGTGTATGTCTTAAATAGGAAAGCATTCTGTATGAACTCAATCCATGAAAAAGAGCTTGAACAATGAAGTGAAGGGCTTTACAGTTTGAACTAGTTTTCATCATTGTGTACAGAATAAAGAGAGCGTTTTAATTTGCTTTGTTTATTGACCGAATCCCATCTTTCTCAATTACATGCCTCTCCCTTCGGTCGCCTTTGTTTTGGCTTTTAATTAGCCTAAAAGTGAAAGAGTAGGCCCGACCTGCTCCTCCTTTCCATTTAATCACTGAAAAAACCTACCTTTCAATTCGATTTAACGAAACAACTTCGACTTTAGTAGAACAACTAATCAAACAGGTAAGGCCAAGGCGCTCATAATGCCTATTCAAATTGCTTGCTTGACTTATTAAGGTGGCTTTCCTGTTGTTCCAGCCACTACGGTTCTTGCTTAAGCCGGAAAGTACAAAAGGCACAGAAGTGAGAAATTTTTAGATTATAGATACGAAGAAAAATGGACAGGTTTCAAGTAAGGCGAGCAAGAAAAGGTTAAAGAGAACCTTGCAAAAGAATAAAGTAGAAGAAATAGATATACGTGAAATGAGCCCTATTTCTCCTTTCCAATGTCCACTTCACTTACTACTTACTTACTAAATACCGGCTTGAATAAGGAAAGTAGTACTAGAAAGAAAAGCAAATAAAGTGAGTACATGACATAACAAAATAGGTGTTGAGTTTGGAGTAGCGAAGAGGCTTTGATGACGAAGGTACAAAGTGGATTTCTCATGGTCCTCCCAAAGAATCATTTTTATGCTATACGAGCATAAACAATAACCATTTAGAATACCTGCAGGAAGAGGGAATTCTACTGTACTCTCCCTTCGGGAGAGGGAGAACTGGTTTGATTCATTTTCCACGTAGGGAAGCATAAAAGGAAGAGTTAAGCCAACATAGAGAAAAGCTCAACCAATGGGCTATTTGCTATAGTTCAAAATCCCTGTTCATAGAAGGTCCGGAGACATGAGAAGGTGGTTTACTTACTTGCTGCTTTTAAGAGCAAGGCGGTCTAGCCAAAGCTTTCATGCCACCTAAAGGGAGAACAAGATGCTAACAAAAGGCAAAAGAGTAGATCAGATTTTTTACTGACTTTTGTACTAGCGTACTCGTGTGTTAAAGGAGTACTTTATTTTGGCTGCTAAGTAGAAGCTATAGGTGAAGGCTTTCGCGCCTTGCTGTTAAGTAAGGTAGAAGCTAGCTACTTGTTTGTTAAAGGTGCTTGCCCGTGGCTATTCGTAGATCTGAAGTTCTACCCTATAGCCGATTGTGCTACTTTCAATCCTTAGTATTAGTAGCGGGTATTAAGTGAGATGGCGCCTATCTCATAGCTGTTACCGTGCTTTATGGATACCTTTCCATGCTTTAACAAGCCAGCTACGCACCTTTCTCTTATAAGCAAGTAGCTTTGATTTGGGAATAAGCTGGAAGTAAAGTAGTATGAGTTGAAGTGAAGGGCGCTAGTAAGTAATAATAAGTAGAGTGGAACACTGTTGGCTGAACAAAAGACGTACGACTTGAGAAAGTAAGATCTTCGATCTATTGTCGGGAAAAGGAGCTCCAATGGTACTTTAGAATAAGAATAATAGGGACTAATAGCCTAATCCAGGCTTTTGAGTTTGTAGCTAGGCAGCGACTCTCTAGCTTCCAGCTATTCTTCCTTCTCTTATGGGACTTAGGCGGGCCTCAGTTAAACAAACTACTAATCTAATCAGTCATCTAATCTTAGGCTTCGCTACCCGACTTATCAGCCAGCAAGTAAACTACCTTAACCTCCGCAAAGTCCATTATTGTAGCAGAAAAGACAGTGTAGATCGTGCTATATGGAATTATACTATACTAGTGCGGAAATAAACTAAGATACTATAGCAATGTGAATAAGTAAAATAAAACAAGCACACCAGGAATTTTTATACTGGTTCGAACTTCCCGTTCTATGTCCAGTCCCAGACTCCTTCTAGAATTTCACTAAAACAACTCTCACTTAACCCGGAGGAACAGGTCTATACAACCCCTGAGCAGCCGAACAGGGACCTGAGCAGCACAACAGGATTTTGCCTCAACAGCCGAAGAGGACTTCACTTTGCCTGAGCAGCAGAACAAGTCTTTTACAAATAAAGTTTTCTTGACTCTATGTGTTCTTTAATAACACGAATTTGTCAATTATACTACACCCTTCCTATAATCTTCTCATTTATGATATATATATATATATATATATATATGAATACGTGAAGAATAAGGAAGTAATAGAATGAATTTGTATGAAATTGAATGCACAAGAGTATTAGAATCAAAGAATATGAGAGTAAAGTAAGAATAGATTGAATTGAGTTTTGGAAACATGATTCTAATGTGTTTATATAGATTATAAATAGGTGCATATGTTCTGAAGAGTTATCATGAAGAGATATGGTCATATCTGTTGAAATGAAGAACGCATCTCTTCAAGAATGGAAGTGCCTATTTGAAAAAAATAGCCATTATAGATATTCAGACTTCTGAATTGAATAATTCAGACTTCTGAAATTGCACGAGCTCAAACCAGAAAGGAAATAGGCTATAAATTACCATTTTCAGACGTCTGAAATTAACAAGTCAGACGTCTAAATATTGTACTAAACAATATTCATTTTTCCAGATTCAGACGTCTGATTTGGTACATTCAGACGTCTGAATGTAAACTAAAAATGAGAATATGCAATGATTATGAGAGTATGCTAATGAAATGAAAAACGTGTCAAAATATATATCATATATGAGAGATTTTAACATGAGTAAACTCTAGACACAAACTCGATACATACATATAAAAGATTTGAAGCTTATTTGAATCCGGTCTTGATTAATTCCTGAAAAAACAAGTTAGTATATAATAATGACTTGTATAGTTGTCATAGTCAAAATATCGTTATTACGAAATATCGTAAATACGAAGTTTCAACATTCTCCCCATTTTTGACGATGACAACTATATAAGTATATACACAATATGAACATATATAAACAGGAAATAGAATTATATGTACTCCCCCTTACTTTAAGCTCCCCCTATCGATGGTAGTATTTAAACTCCTTCTCCCCCTTTGACATTGACAAAAAGGAAACATAATATATATGAAATACTCACATATCATATGAACGACAGTAATCAAGAATAGCATAGATAATGTAGAATAGTTAACATACTACACTATTACAAAAGAGACATAGAAGATTAATTTTACAAACCAACATAGCAAGTACGAGATCACCACATATATACATACACAACAAAAACCATATAACTATGAGCATATACCTTCGTCGGATTTCGCATCGAATTTTCCAAGCTGATCTTTGGTATTTAATATAAAACAATTTGATCCAAAAACTTTAAAATAGGAAATATTTGGTTTTCTTCCATGAAAAAGTTCATATGAAGTATTTTTGGTAAGAGGTCGTATAGAAACACGATTCAAAACATAACAAGTAGTTGCTACAGCTTCTGCCCAGAAATGTTTTGGAAGTGTGCTTCCATTTAACAAAGTTCTTGCACATTCCTGTAATGTTCTATTTTTCCGTTCTACAACTCCATTTTGTTGTGGAGTTCTAGGAAACGAGGAATTGTGAAAAATTCCTTTCTTTTTACAGAAATGTTCAAAAGCTTCGTTTTCGAACTCTCCTCCATGATCACTTCTAATATTCTTTATTTTTATTCCTTTCAAATTTTGGATTCTTTTGACAAAAAATTTAAAATGGTCAAAAGTATCACTTTTATTTTTCATAAATATGGTCCAAGTATATCTAGAAAAGTCATCTACAATTACAAACACATATCTATTGTGATTTATGGATTGTACTTGAGTAGGTCCAAATAAATCCATGTGAAGTAATTCAAGTGATTGTAATGTAGAAATAACTTTCTTAGATTTGAAAGATGATTTAGTTAACTTTCCTAATTGACATGTATCACAAATATGATCAACTTTGAAGTTCATTTTTGGTAATCCTTTGACTAAATCATTTTTAGAAAGTTTATTTATTGCTTTGAAGTTAATATGATAGAATCTCTTGTGCCATAACCAAGGATTATTTTCTTTGGCTATTAAGCACATATCTGAATTATGATTGATTTTCATATTCAGAATGTATATGTTTCCATCTCTATTACCTTCAAAGATAAGATTTTTATTGTGATCATAAATGCTACACTTATCCTCAGAAAATGAAATTTTGAATCTTTTGTCACATAATTGACTAATACTTAACAAATTGTGCTTCAAGTTTTTGACAAGTAAAACATTGGAAATGAGAGGTGAATTAGATATACCGTAATTGCTCACATCACCTTTGCCGATGATATAACCTTTGGAATTGTCTCCTAATGTGACAGAGCCTCCATCTGAATATGTAATATTTGTTAGCATATTTTTGTCTCTTGTCATGTGTTTTGAGCAACCACTGTCGAGTATCCATTTTCCTCTTTTCTTAAGTGAGACCTGCAAAAAATAAAAGAATAACATTGGTACCCACTTTTTGATAGGGTCCTAAGAGTTAGGTCTTAGGAAACCAAACCCAAGAGGATTCAGTATTCCCTTTGTATAAATAATTTTGACTCTCATGCACATTTTCCAAAAAGGATTTTATATATTTATTCCTAATCAAACTGTTGTTTGTTTTAGGAACCCATATTTTTATGTTTTTTGAATTTGATTCCTTTTTGGTTGAACTATGGTAGACTTGGATTTAGAAATATTTTTCCTATTTTGTTTATTTTTGGGTGGAGCTACTGATTTCTTAGAATAACCCAGTCCTTTCTTATTTAAAACAGATTGGGAATTCTCAATAATCTTAGATAGGTTCTCTATGCCTTTATTGAAGTTAGTCACATTTTTAGTAATGCTTTCTAACTTTGTTTTGAGGCTAGTATTGTCTAGTTCAATCATTTTGATCTTGGTTTTTAGCTCATGATTTTCAGAGATAAGAGCATCATTCTTTTCCTTTTGAGTTTCAATTTCTTGACTCAATAAGGTAAGTTGAGAGTTATCATTAGAAAAAGTATCTTGAAGTTTTCCAAGTTCTTCTTCTAATATCTTCTTTTCGTCATTAAGCATATCTCTCTCGAATTCTGCTTTTCTCTGATTTTCTAGAGCCTCTTTATATTTTCTTTTGAGACTTTTTAAAGTATCTAATAATTCAGAATTTATTTCAATCATGTCATCAAACGTAAGATCATTTACCTCATTCTCTGTAGCCATGACACAAACATTTGCTTGTTCATTTTCACTGTCACTACTGCTTTCTGAAGAAGAAGAATCCGAGTCATCCCATGTTACTGAAAATGCTTTTCTTTTAAACTTGTCCTTTCGGTTCTTATTGTGCTATTTTTTCTTCGGTTCTGGACAATCTTTTTGTATGTGCCCCTTCTTGTGGCAGTTAAAGCATTCTAGTATTGATGAAGATGGCTTATTTGAATTCTTGTTGAAGTTTCTTTTCCCGTTGTTTCGATTTCCTTTTATGTACTTTAAAAACTTTTAAAAGTTTTTAGCAATGAATGCTAAGTCTTCTACATCCGAATCTGATTCTTCTTTTTCTACATGAAATGCCATATTCTTTTTGTCTTGCGCTTGTACTCTTTTAGCCTGCAAATTCACTTCGTAGGACATTAGATTTCCTATTAACTCTTCTGGCTTCATAGTAGAAAGATCATTTGCTTCTTCAATGGCTAAGACCTTTCTTTCCCATTCATCCGTTAAAGAGTTTAGGATTTTTGATACAATATCAAAATCAGTAAATTTTTCTACTAGTCCTAATAGAGAGTGATAAATATCTTGAAATCTAGAGTACATATCATTAATAGACTCATCCTATTTCATTCTAAAATTTTGAAATTGACTTTTCAACATAGAAATTTTGCTTTGTTTAACCTTTTTAGTACCTTCATGTGTAATTTTTAGTGTTCTCCATATTCGATAAGCAGTTGTACACATACTAACTCGATTAAATTCATTCTTGTCTAAGGCACAAAATAACATATTCATAGCTTTGGCATTTGCAGTAGCATCTAATTTTTGTGTGTTTGACATGAAGAGTATTCTGTTGTAGGAATGTTATACTCAGTTTGAGTGATATTCCATGAATCCAAACCATTTGCTTGCATATAAATACGCATTCGAGTTGCCCAATAGTTGTAATTCATGCCATTGAATAGTGGAGGTCATGCAGCAGATTGACCTTCTACAAAACTGGTGTTAGTGACAGTGCTAGTGCTGGTGTTGTTTTCCATATTAACAAAATATCAAATAACTTTGTAACAGTTATTAGATGCCTTGCTCTGATACCAAATGAAAAGACAGTGTGGATTGTGCTATATGGAATTATACTATACTAGTGCGGAAATAAACTAAGATACTATAGCAATGTGAATAAGTAAAATAAAACACGGACACCAGGAATTTTTATACTGGTTCGAACTTCCCATTCTACGTCCAGTCCCAGACTCCTTCTGGAATTTCACTAAAACAACAACCCACACTTAACCTGGAGGAACAGGTCTATACAACCCCTGAGCAGCCGAACAGGGACCTGAGCAGCAGAACAGGATTTTGTCTCAGTAGCCGAAGAGGACTTCACTTTTCCTGAGCAGCAGAACAGATCTTTTACAAATAAAGTTTTCTTGACTCTGTGTGTTCTTTAATAACACGAATTTGTCAATTATAGTACACCCTTCCTATAATATTCTCCTTTATGATATATATATATATATGTGAATACGTGAAGAATAAGGAAGTAATAGAATGAATTTGTATGAAATTGAATGCACAAGAGTATTAGAATCAAAGAATATGAGAGTAGAGTAAGAATAGATTGAATTGAGTTTTGGAAACATGATTCTAATGTGTTTATATAGATTATAAATAGGTGCATATGTTCGTGAAGAGTTATCATGAAGAGATATGGTCATATCTATTGAAATGAAGAACGCATCTCTTTACGAATGGAAGCGCCTATTTGAAAAATAGCCGTTATAGATATTCAAACTTCTAAATTGAATAATTCAGACTTCTGAAATTGCACGAGCTCAAACCAGAAAGGAAATAGGCTAAAAATTACCATTTTCAGACGTTTGAAATTAACAAGTCAGACGTATGAATATTGTACTAAACAATATTCATTTTTCCAGATTCAGACGTCTGATTTGGTACATTCAGACATCTGAATGTAAACTAAAAATGAGAATATGCAATGATTATGAGAGTATGCTAATAAAATGAAAAACATGTCAAAATATATATCATATAGGGGAGATTTTAACATGAGTAAACTCTAGACACAGACTCGATACATACATATATAAGATTTGAAGCTTATTTGAATCCGGTCTTGATTAATTCCTGCAAAAACAAGTTAGTATATAATAATGACTTGTATAGTTGTCATAGTCAAAATATCGTTATTACGAAATATCGTAAATACGAGGTAGCATGCTTTCAAAAGAAGATGCTCATGTCCCTCCGCCTTTCCCTTTCCTAGACTCATGCTCTGGGCTCCTAGGTTTGTGTTGCGGCCGTTGCATATAGATATCGGTCTAACTCCGCTTGTCTTGGAAGAGTATATTATAGTTCATCGAGACCCAGGCATTCGCTGATCCTGCCGAAATTCATTGTAGCCACTCTTGCTATTTCCATTCTTCTTTCGCTGGCGCTAGTCCAACCCATGCCTACTAATTGCTATCTTTCTTTATCTTTGTCTAGGCTTTGCCGGCTTTCTATGTCGAGCGATCACAGATGCGACTGAGCTGCTGAAATAAGACTCTATGTCCATGTTCTCGAACAAGTACGTTTATCAGCTACAATTAACGGCAGTACTCGAAGTTTACTTCTAGGAACTGGTGACTTCTAGGACTTCTAGTTCAGGGAAAGCGTTTAGTTCAAGCGAGAGTAACCAATCTCTTTAATAAAGGACTCTTTCTTTGCATTTAGCGAGCTTAGATAATAAATCCTTGTCGTTGCGTAAGGTGAGTAAGTTCTTTTCCCGCTATCCAAAATTCAATATTTTCATCTTTAGGAAGGGTTGGGGGGCCAGTTTCTCAGTAGCAAGCGGGTAAGGTGCGCAGGCTGATCATCGAATCTTTCCTTTCTGTTCCGTCCTTCTCTGATAGGGGCTTAAGTAAGATAGGGCGATAGAGCACTTATTAGCGAAAAGAAGCAAGTGTTCCTTTATTTTCCATTATGAGATTTGCCTAATATCTATACTTACTTGGCTTATTTCACTGGTGCGCCCGAAGGGAGCCTTAAAGTAACTATAGTATACTTAGCTCCTTTGCTTATGAGATAGGTCATATAACGATATAGAAAAGGAGTAGCTGGCTCCTGTTCATAGTTGCGACTCTCCCTTTAGCTCACTCGCAAGTCAACAAGAAAGTGAAATTGACGACTCAACCTCAAGTAAGTTTATTAAGTATTGGGCTTTCTGTAAGGTTGAAAGTTGTTGTTTCTATTTGAAAGCTGTCTTCCAGTTTCTTAGCAAGTCAAACACGGTAACCTAAGGTAAGCGAGTTCTTTATAATAGAAGAAGAAATGTAGAGAAGAAATGAATGGATACCTGCCTATGCATTCGATACAGGAGGAAGCCTCTCACTCTCAAATGAGAAGAAAAGCTGGCAGCACCAGCGTAGCAGTCTTGGGCGTATGTGTATCATGGGAAAAGGAGAAAGGGAAGAAATTCAACCAACTGGGAAAGACGTATAAATTCTTCTAGTTAAATAAGTAAAGCCCCGAAATTATGTTACTCTTTAGAGTGATAAAATCTAAAGGCTTATAGCTTGGCCCTTTCTTTTACGCCTTGTGGAAAGTGGAGCACATAAGTCCTTTTGAATTAGAGATAGGATTTTACTGCTTCAAAGCGTATTGAAGACCTAACGGTTGAGGTTGAAAGAGCGCTTGAACGTCTTAAACCAGGACGAGTCAAACTTTGGATGTTCTTTAGGGCAGCAGTCGCAAGTGAAAGGCCCTCAGACAGCCCTTGACTATATGCATGCTCATCACATTTTTGGGAGAAGGCGACACCAGAAGACAAATAACGATAGATAAAGGTTCCCTATATTGGAGAGTAGTCTGCCTTAGTGAAGCCTTTCTGCTTAGACTTTAGAGGCATTGGAGGCCCTTAACCCTTTCTATTGCGCCTGCCATCTTCACTCTTGTCTCTCCGTTACCTTCCGATTGTAATTCTCCTTTTGTTCTTTCGGTACTGTACTTGTGGATTGTGGAACTCTTGAATTGTCGAATTTAACGAAAAGCGGGCTTTGAGAGAGGGAATGAAAGCCATTAGTCATTAAGGTGAGTGCCCTAATATAGATATGGAGGGAATTCCAATTCCATAAGTAAGGTTGAACGCTTTCGATTCGGGCCAAGCTTTTAGGGAAGCCGACCTTTCCGTCTGCCGGTGTCGTGGAGCCTGCCTATGATGTTTCAAGTGGAGAACCATTTCTTGGTGTCTTATTCGGCTAAGGGGCCAGTGCCTTGGAAGAACATTCTTCTGAGACTTCTCTACGCCAACCCTAAAGGAAATAAAAAAAAGAGATATTGTACTTCTCACCCTATTAAAAATGTCCTATCAAACTTCTTTTAATTCGTTTCAGCGATAAACCCTCAATCATCCTTAGTGGAAGAAAGCTATGATAGAAGAAATGGAGGTGTGTAGCGAAGAACGACACTTGGGAACTGATCACGTTACCAAGAGGCAAACGTACAGTTGGCTGCAGGTAGCCCTAAAACACAAAGCTGATGGCTCTATCAAGAGGGCTCGTATTATGGCAAAAGGTTTCACACAAACCTATGGCATCTATTATCTTGAGACATTTGCTCCTGTGGCCAAACTAAACAAGTCATTATGTCAGTTGCAGCTAACAAATCTTGGTCAATGCATCGGCTCGATGTCAAAAAGACCTTTCTTCATGGAGACCTCCACGAATAGGTTTCTATGAGTCCTCCACCAGGTTTTCTAGCTCAAGGGGAAAGTTTTCAGGTGAGGCGACCGATCCAATATACTTCGAGAGTAGTCTCCTCGGGCTTGGTTCGAGATATGAAGTTTGGTTATGACGAAGATAGATGGGTTTCCAAAGGAGGAATGCTGATCATTCCGTGTTCATAAAAAGGTGCGCAGCGAGGAAACTACTGTTCTCCTAGTGTACTCAGTTTATTTCTCTAAATTCACAAGTGAAATTCTTATATTTGTCAGAAAGGCAGCTAGTAAGCAAGTCTAGTAAGACAACTATTATTAAGTCGAGTGAGCTTTCGCTAATACTAATCAAAGACGAAAAGCCAAGGTTAGAATTCGCATGCGGTATGCTTGCGAAGACCTTTTTTGGTCTATCCGTGTTAATGAAATCCATCCCGTGAAACAAAGGATAGTTCATTCTTGGGGTGAATAAATAGAGAATACTGCTACGGCCGTAACTTCGGGATCAACCTCAATGAATTATGGCGTAACGGGCTTGGTATAGATTCCTAGCCTGCTTTGGGTCTTTAACCGAAACTGTAACTAGGCAGAGAAAAGCTCGATCAACATCCTCCTCTCCCGAAGTTATAAATGTGGAGAGATCTTTCCCGTCACCTGTTAGCCCGGCGTACTGGCGTGTGTTAGCGACATAAAGTGCGAAGTTCATAGGGACATTTTCTAACGTCCGGTTATGCTTCTTTTTTATCCTCTCCTAGCTGCCAGAACTCCTATCCTATTGGAATCACATCAATAACCTTAAGAGCTTTCAATAAATTAAGGGAGTCTCTTAGCAGTCATAGTTGATGCAATAGGAGAAAAGAACCAAGGAAGGAGCAAGTAAGATTTTTATCCCGAACGACACCAGTATAAACATTGGCAGCGGAGCGGGGCATTTTCGGGGAGTAGCCCGCTAGAAACTTTCATACATTAAGATTTTAGGTTAAGGGAGCCACTGAAAGGTGACTAAAACACCAGAAACGAGGACTGCCGAGCTAATGATAGAGGCAAGAACACTTTCTAGCCAGGTCCCTTTAATTGATCATAATGATATCGTGGAAATGCTGCACGGACCCATATATATAGAAAGAGAAAACGAACCACCTTGATACTAAACCAGATCGAGCCCGGGATCTTCTTGGAAATGAGAAGATCTAGGATAGGTGGCCAAGCTCCTAGAGAGAGCGATGTGCATAGACCGAGTGAGTAGGGATGCAGCTCCGTGGATTGCTCCTTGGGCCTGATAGGTAGTGGTATCACACCTTTCTCAAAGGAACCGTACGTGAGACTCTCGCGTCATACGGCTCCGTCCCAGAATATGGACCCCCCTTTCCTTTGACCAACAGGTCCTTGAACATAATCATTCAATGATTGATGAAAGGTAGCTTTAGCCATTGATTGAAGCGGTAGAAGCTAGTCGCAAGAAGCGAAGCGATCTTCCGGGATGGGAAGGAGGTTTCTGGCATGTAAGAAACTGAAAAATGAATGAGGGAAACGCAAACCCCGGCCTCCGCATTAGAAAGACCTCTAGTAAGCTTCAGGCCAGTATATTAATTAGAGCCGGTTTACACCCAGTATGTTAATTCCAGTATACTTCGCAAGACTAGGACTACAATACAAGTTATGAGCGATAGCGAAGCCAAGCCCCTCTTTTTCGAAATCCCCACAACTAGCTATCTTATACCAGATAAATAATGCAAGCCTACTCAACTAATCTCATGTAAATGTTCGCAACTAAACTAATAGAAAAAACAACTTAACTTATGAAACAAGTATTTCAGTGCCATGAATTTTTAATGGCGTTGTTCGGGTCTTTACTGGGTCCGAGATTCCCAAGCTCTATGCTGTTTGGGAACTCTGCAAGGGTCTTACCACCTTCTTTATTTACTAGATTTGAGTCTTTTGGGTACTTTTGGATTATATTCTGCGCCGAAGATTTATGCTTATGGGATAGGGTGAATATAGCAAACCGGCGGATTTGGTGGTCGACAATCGTTCGAACTTGGTAAAGGTTGTTGCGGCACTTGTAGTAAGACAAAGGACTTATAGCGATGCCCGCAGACCGATTTACTATGTATCTGTCGCTAACATTCATCAAAGAGGCCACATAGATTGGCCTAGGTCTTCTTCAGCTAATGAGACCTCGATCCTGAAGCCTTCGGAGTATCTTTTTGATAGGCGCCTCTATCTATATAGGAAATTCGCTGCTAAAAGATCCTGCCTAATGTCCCCCACTTTCCCCCGTCGCCTTCCGACTCGCGGGAGTATCCAATGAAAACTTACGGATACTCATGCCCGATCGTGATGCTGCCTTTTGAACGTCCGATGGCACATTGCTCCGACCTGAGCTATGCAACAACAAGATCTACCTTGATCCTTTCCAGATGTGATTTACAATCCCTCATAATACGCTAACTTGGGGACTTCTTACTTTGGTCGTTGCAAGAGTCTCTGCTAGTCGAACCGCATCCAGTAGACGTCCTCTTCCGCTCATCCCCTTCGCCAGCAGTTTGATCGGGGTACTATGACCCAGGTCCCGAAACTTGGAATGGATGGCGGAGCTAGGTGGCAAGCAGTTATATGGATATAGTGCTTTACCCGTAGACGCTTCTCTAGCTCTCGCAAGAATTGTATGGGAGTCGTCCCACTTATCTTAATTGGGACTTCCCGAATGACCGTACCAGGGAATTTTACTGTACTCCGTGCAACTATGGTTGTTGATCTTGCGGAGCCTACCAAAAGGTTTGGGCCGGATTATAGGAAGTGAGTGATACGGTTTTGTATTTCTATGAGAAGCTCTACGGCATCCATGATTCCTAGTAGTAAGTCGTTGACATATCGCGCGTAACAAAAAAGTCATGGGTTTTTATGGGGGCCAGGGCCAGGCGTCTCTTTGACCTGATAACTAGTATCACCTCCCCACCCAGCTCTATCAGCAGGCCCCTTCTTTTGCAATACTTAATAAGGTCTCTTATGGCCAAATTATTGTGAAAGCCTTCTCCACCATAGAATTCGGCCTTCGGGGCGGTGGCTTCTATGAGGAAGGCGGTGCAAAGGAGGCTCGAGGGCTTGTGAAGGAAGGCGGCAAGTGCCGAGGGAAAAACGAAAGGCTTTTTCTGGTCCCCCCTTCGTCGGGGGATGCTTGTGGGGGGTGTGGCATGACGAAACAAGGGAATGAAAGGTCGCTTTGTGTTGGATGCTTTTTACCCTCCCCACAATGATGGCTCTGTTGTCTTAAGGAGCGTTGAAGCTTGCTTCTTCTTCAGAGTTTCCTTGGTCATCAATACAACGACCTGTCCAACATAGAGCTGATCTGATTCTCAGAACAAGAGGAATTTTGTGCTTCTATCTGATCCTACCTATATCCTGATCGAGCTTGTGAAGGTAGATGTTTCATGGTAGGGCCGATAGTAGTACACTATGTGGGACGGAGTAAGGGCCCCTCTCACCTCCTACGAGTCGTCCGGCAAAAACAGTTTCTGAGTGGAGTAAAAGAACTTGGGATCATCGATCTCTTCCTTAAAGATTGAGATGAGTCGATGTCAGTCGATTATGTGAAAACACTTCCTGATGTCGAATTCCAAAAACCAGCAAGAGGCTCTCCACTCTTCTTTGATCCGTCTTAGGGTCGAGTGGAAGCCTCGACCCGAGCGGAAGTGCGATGTGTCTGGAAACTCAAGATCGTAAATGGATTCAGGTACCATTCTGATCGCCTCTTTCTTGATCTTTTCTGTGGGTAGAACTACAGTGAGCGGTCTAAACTTCGACCCTTCTTTCTTCATTTTTGGGAGCAAAGCCTGTTTTTTACTCCCTCTATTGATAGATCAGGGGCAACGTCAAGGAGCGTGGTAGACTGCAAGCAAACCATGGAGCCTTCGGTACCCACTTCGATCGCTCCCGCAATTACTATACTGGCCTAGAGGTCGCATATGGTCGCCCAATTAATATATCGGGCGCCGCAGCCACTATTTTGACTCCTTTTATGCAGTTATGAACTCTACGGCTTTCTCGATTTCAATGCAACCTCTCTTTTTTGAGTTGACATAACAAACTACGCGAGCCTCCCGATGAAGCCAACATAAATTCTATCCGAATACTAAAATGAAAGGGCAATTTCTTTATTGTGGTATACCATCCGCCAGTTCTGGAAATTCTAGTTCCAATTGGAGCATATAGATCCGTAAATAGATTTGCATGTATAGCCACTTCAGTCATGCTTGTCGTTTCTCAAATGAAAAAAAAAGAATCTTTTTTTTGGGAACATGGTAAACCAGAAATTATGATGTTCGTGATTCTTCATCCACCGATGTAGAAAATGCTCCAGTTTTCCATTCTCATATGAGGTAGGAAGTTTTATTGGCAACAGGTAGGCACGAAGTGATTCATCATGCTCAAGCATGAACCGATCGCTAATTGGGGACGGTTTATAAATCATCAAATTACCACAAATGGAATGAGAAGTGGGTTCAGGTAAATGATCGAGACCTCGCAAACAACAACACTCCTTACCCATATGGACTTCGAGACCCAAAGGCAATCATTGAGTGAACTGTATCTTATTCATATTAGTTGATCTAAGCCGCACCATTGTTGATGGGGGTGGGGCTCAGCCTCCGAACCGTACGTGGGACGAGTTTCTGCCTCATACAGCTCGGGCCGAAGACCAGAGGAAGTTAAGGTGCCTAGTATACCAAGTCCTGTATAAACATTGGGGAGACCCGACTGCTGCTGGTCGGGACGGACAAGAAAAAATGTGGGGATAAGCTTGTGAAGAAGCAAGATTATTCCCCCACCCCAAAAAAACCGACCCCCTTCGGGCGCAAAATGTCAAAGTTGGACCTCTAATTAAGATACTGGGGTCGCCTAGTCCATTTCGGTCCGGGATAGGCGGCTAATACTAATCTCATATAAGTGCAGTAGTCGTCGTCTGACCAATCGGCTCGGACACCAGATCGCTCGTGCCCGCCTAAACTGCGATCATGCTCACTCTAAATGGATGGCTCTCTTAGTTACACTGCACCTTGACCCGAGTCCCCACGTCCGCTTTTATCCGCCCACAACCCTCTTTGCCAACACAACTTTAGGGCCGTCCCCTTGATTCTATGCTGACCCCGGCCCGGGCTGGCTTTTTAGGAATCCTATTCTCACCACGCTTACTGCCCGGCTGGCTTGCCAGCGGTAGTGGGAATTCTCCCATTCCCAGGAAAATGGAAAAAAAGGGGTTGAATGCGGGATCTACTCGACGAGGAGCGGTACAGACGTAGATGATATCATTATAACCTCTCTTTACGTACCACTAGGGATGCTTAATGCCACTTCGCTAACTGGCATTACCCGTGCTTTCGTCTCTCTCAATGTGGTCAGCACTGGGTTTTTCCGAGCAGCAAGGCTTACACCCATTTGCATTAGTTCATACAAAGTGCCTTACACTTATGCACTCATTTTTGAATAAACCATCTATCTTCCTATCAAGGTTAAGGAGTAAATTGAGCATCTCAGCGGCGGGATTGAATACCCGAATCGAATCAGAGTTCACGCCGCTCGCCCTTAACAAATAGGAGGCGTGGGTCATAGGTTGCACATAAGCCACCGGGTCGCACGACAAAAGAACACCCAACATAAAGATGCACACTCCTCCATGTGAAATAGGAAGATTCATCTTAATTTTTTGTAGTAGTCGTGACCAACAGCCATCAGCAGTGGACTCATTGGTAAGGCGAGAGGTTCAAGCTCGATTTCTGGTGGCGCACCCCTCAAACAAGCACCACTCGACGAAGAGGATGCGGGGAAAGCTATAGGCCCAAAACCTTCGACCCTTCTTTCTATATGGGGGTAGTCGGGGCACCTCATCTTTTCATTTCGTCGTTTATCATTCCCCCGAAGTGTTTGGCCTTTCCTTCTCCGCGCCCGCTCATGCTTCAATGACCTACCATGGGGTAAAGAGAAGAGAGCATGAAAGAATTGTAAATAGAGTAGACCGCAGAAAGATTCTAAATATGACAAGTCCCCCATGGATTCAAGAAGAAGGAAATGAAGAGCAGGAACGAAATGAAATAAAGCATTTCTAGCGGATGAGCTTCTACCAATTATATTATTTAATAATAGAGGGGGCGGCTTGCTCTGACCAACACTCCACTTTTTGCTCTATCCGTGGAGCATATAAATTTCCTGGAATGTAGATAGACCAAAAATGGGAATTCAAGGATATGAATAGGAATTATAGTACCATTGGAAGAAGGGGCACCGGTGGGAACACGAGTCCAAGCGAACACATCAAGATTCACCTGAAGTAAAACAATTGACTCTTTCTTCATAATTGCGTAGAGTTGTGATCTGATCTACAATACTCGTGATGGGTTGTAGGCGCCTCATGTGTTTATTTGCAATGGTAAATGATCAGGCTTATAAGGACGTTGATACAAAGGATTAGTAGAACTTAGCCTTGTACCGTACGCTACTACATAGCTGGTTCCAGCTTTGATATTGAATTCACTTGTGTTTCTGAATGATGCGTTTTTCATTCAATGTACTTGCGATTCGTTGCTCATTGTAAGGGTTGGAATGATGATCAGTCGCCCATGAGTTCGGGTATTGATCTGATGATTCTATCTCTAGGCATCCTTTCAGTCATAACCTAGAGTTGTTATGAATATCAGGCATGGGTCATAGTTTCAAATTATCATAGTCAACTCTCGGATAATTACTCTTTTGCCCCCGGTCTCGGGTTGGCGGATGCATTATGCGGACGGTCTAGTCTCGTCCTAGCTGTGTCTATACTGTAGTTTGAGTTTTAAGAACTAGGGTTGACTGATGAATGGTTGAATCATATTAATCTTATCTTCTTGTTCGTGCCCCCAAGTCTGGGGAATATCTCGATAAGTGACATGGTAGATAATGTCTGCTTCAATTTTGTATTTCTATCCCATTGAACCATGGGGTCGAGTTAACCGATGGAAGGCTGAGTCGTACCTATCTTGTATTATGTTCTAGTTCTTTCCTATTGGTGGAATACATTGTTACTTTGCCGACATTCGGACATAAGCTAGATTCTGGACGATCAATGATATTCACTTCGCTGCTTATGTCGCCATACTTTGGGCAAAAACTGAGGATTGAATCGTCCAGCCAGATCCAATGTAGGATTAATGCTTCCCTTGTTGAATCCAGGGTAAGAATCAGTGTGCAGATGTTTAGGTTGCACTTGTTTTGAATTTCTCTTTTAGTCGGATCATGGTAAGAGTCAATGAATGAATGGTCGCGTTGCATTCATTTGGAGTTGGGTGATCAACCATGTCCATTTTGATTTACGTGCTCCTATCAGTTTTAGGGATAAAGTTAGCTCGAATGCGGTCATGTCATGCTCATCTGGTCTCATGCTCTTCCTGACGGATCGAAGGAAGGTAACGGAGGACGAATGGTCAAGTCACACCCATTCGTGGTTTATTCTTCTACCCATGTTCTGTTGGTCGAAGGTATTCGATGGAGTTCGGGTTACATCGACTTGTAGACGAAGAGGACCGATATTGACCATCGATTCAATGGTATGAAGTGAAAGGTGCAGATCGATATTGCCCGTTGATCCGGCGGTACGATATAATTGGTTGCCCAGAACTTCGGGCATCATTCTGATTGGTTAGCATTAGGGTCTCCTTGTAGTCGTTGCCTTAAGCTGTAAAGGATGCTATGTTGGAGATGTAGCGAGTCACCTTTCTCTTCTTTCGGTGATTTGTACTTCTACCTCCAGTCTTGAGTTAGAAGAGTTAGTTCGTGGACGGTCTAATTGCACCTGTAGTGAGTTTATATTGCTCATGTCGAGTCTAGGTCAGAGTTGGTGAATGAATGGTCAAATAATATTCATTCGTTTGTCTATTCTTGTAGCCACACTTTGAGGATCAGAGTCAGTTGAATGGCCATTCATCACACCTATTTGATGTTTATACCCCTGTCCACACTCTGGGGACTAAGAGTTTTAGTAGAAAATGGTCGGACCGCATTTTCCTCAACTAATCCCTCTAGCACTAATCAATGGCGAAAGTCGAAGTGTGGTCGATCACATTACAACAACTTTAGTTTGATGCTTCTCCCACTGAACTTTAGGAAGGAATTGATTGGCGGATGGTTAGGTCACATCCGTCCATGTTGCATGCACAACCCGTCGGATCACAAGCGAGAGTTAGCAGATGAACGGTCATGCCACGTTCACTTGCGGTTGGATGGTAGTAATATCAATTCAAAATAGGACATCCAGCTAGGTCCCTTTTTCGAATCTACGCCTCCCTGTCGAATCGAAGAAGAAATTTTGTCTTGTAGGGTTGGAGTGCATCCCTATAAATTTACGTTATGGGTCCCATGCCAGGGACAAGAGTTGATGCATGGACGGTTGTGTCACGCCCGTTTAGCACTGGATGGTCGGATTGCATCCAATTTTGTGTGTTAAGTGTGCCACCATGTCAGGGGAAGATTGGATAGCAGACGGTCGAACCGCATCCGCTTTTTGTACTACAGAACTTGATAAGGAACCATAGCCGATAGATGGACAGTCGAATCACATCCCTTTTTGTATTCATATTCCAAACCATGCTTGGAGGACTGGAGTTGGTTGATGGGTTGTTAGTCACACCCATTTGGTGTTTATACTCTAGCCTGCGCTCTCGGGAACGAAGCAAGTTGATGGGTGTTCATTTGCACCCAATTGGTATTTATACTCCAGTCCACACTCTGGGGACTTAGAGTTAGTTGAAGTTTATTCTCCAGTTCACACTCTAGGAATCTAGAGTTGTTGATGTTTATACTCCAATTCGCAATCTGGGAATCTGGAGTTGTTGATGTTTATACTCCAGTTCGCACTTTGGGAATCTGGAGTTGTTGATGTTTATACTCCAGTTCGCACTCTGGGAATCTGGAGTTGATGTTTATACTCCGACTCGCACTCTGGGAGTTCGGGGTTGATGTTTATACTCTAGTTCGCACTCTTGGAATCTGGAGTTGATGTTTATACTCCGACTCGCACTCTGGGAGTTTGAAGTTAATTGATGTTTATATTCCAGTTTGCACTTTGGGAATCTGGAGTTAATGTTTATACTCCGACTCGCACTCTGGGAGTTCGGAGTTGATTGATGTTTATACTCCAGTTCACACTCTTGGAATCTAGAGTTGATGTTTATACTCCGACTAGCACTCTGGGACTTCGGAGTTGATGTGTATACTCCGTTTCGCACTCTGGGAATTCGGAGTTGATGTTTATACTCTGTTTCGCACTCTGGGAATCCGGAGTTGATTTATGTTTATACTCCAGTTTGCACTCTTGGAATCTGGAGTTGATGTTTATACTCCGACTCGCACTCTGGGAGTTCGGAGTTGATTGATGTTTATACTCCAGTTCACACTCTGGGAATCTGGAGTTGATGTTTATACTCCGACTAGCACTCTGGGAGTTCGGAGTTGATGTTTATACTCCGTTTCACACTCTGGGAATCCGGAGTTGATTAATGTTTATACTCCAGTTTGCACTCTGGGAATCCGGAATTGATGTTTATACTCCGACTCGCACTCTGGGAGTTCGGAGTTGATTGATGTTTATACTCCAGTTCACACTCTGGGAATCTGGAGTTGATGTTTATACTCCGACTCGCACTCTGGGAGTTCGGAGTTGATTGATGTTTATACTCTAGTTCACACTCTGGGAATCTGGAGTTGATGTTTATACTCCGACTATCACTCTGGGAGTTCGGAGTTGATGTTTATACTCTGTTTCGCACTCTGGGAATCCAGAGTTGATTGATGTTTATACTCCAGTTTGCACTTTGGGAATCTGGAGTTGATGTTTATACTCCGACACGCACTCTGGGAGTTCAGAGTTGATTGATGTTTATGCTCTAGTTCACACTCTGGGAATCTGGAGTTGATGTTTATACTCCGACTCGAACTCTGGGAGTTCGGAGTTGATTGATGTTATACTCCAGTTCACACTCTGGGAATCTGGAGTTGATGTTTAAACTCCGACTAGCACTCTGGGAGTTCGGAGTTGATTTTTATACTCCGTTTTGCACTCTAGGAATCCGGAGTTGGTTGATATTTATACTCCGTTTCGCACTCTGGGAATCCGGAGTTGATTGATGTTTATACTCCAGTTCACACTCTCGGAATCTGGAGTTGATGTTTATACTCCGACTCGAACTCTGGGAGTTCGGAGTTGATTGATGTTTATACTCCAGTTCGCACTCTGGGAATCTGGAGTTGATGTTTATACTCCGTTTCGCACTTTGGGAATCCAGAGTTGGTTGATGTTTATACTCCGTTTTGCACTCTGGGAATCCGGATCGCACTCTGGGAATCCGGAGTTGATTGATGTTTATACTCCAGTTCGCACTCTGGGAATCTGGAGTTGATGTTTATACTCCGACTCGCACTCTGGGAGTTCGGAGTTGATTGATGTTTATACTCCAGTTCGCACTCTAGGAATCTGGAGTTGATGTTTATACTCCGACTCGCACTCTGGGAGTTCGGTGTTGATGTTTATACTCCGTTTCACAATCTGGGAATCTAGAGTTGATGTTTATACTCCGACTCGCACTCTGGGAGTTCGGAGTTGATTTTTATATTCCGTTTCGCACTCTGGGAATCCGGAGTTGGTTGATCGGGTACACGGACGGTTGTATCATATCCACCCTGAGTAGGCAAGCGAAGTCGTTAGATGGACGGATCCCTCCTCTTTGGGTTTAGGTTGAACACGGGCGAAGTCGTTAGATGGACGGATTCATCCTCCTCGAGCCCATGCCTGTAAGTTTATACTCCAGTTCACACTCTGGGAGCCAGAGTTAGTTAGCAAATTGTCACGTATCAATCCCTTATTGCCGCAGTGTGATGGCTTGTCCCCTAGCTCGGGGTTTCACTTAGCGAGGGATCGGTGGGATCCTGATTAACTTCCACTTATATGCCCATCAACGAAGGATGAGATTTAGTTTATGGACGATTGGATCGCATCCATGTTCATTTGGATTCCGCTTTTGCCAGGCCTAAGGAGTAAGATTAGCGTTCTGGCAAACTTTGTGCTCGAGCATAGGAAGGGACTACATCAACTCTGAGTTGTGTATTTTCCCTTAAGTCGGGTGCAAGAATTGGAGAGCAGACAGTCGAGTCACGTCCAATTTATACTTTGCATTTTTTCAATCGAGCTAAGGAAGAGAGTTGAAATGACAGCTCGTGATGGTTAGCGTGTAGGCAGTCAGTCGTTGATGACTTTAAATTAAGAGTTGGCCCCTGATGAAGTCGGTTTAAGGCATGATTGTTTTGCCGAATCACAGACGCAAACTAGGGAGTGAACGGCCAAATCATATCCACTTTAAACATGTGTTCTCAAATAACCCCAAGTGTCTAAGGTAGGATTGGATGCATGGATGGTGACGTTGCGTCCACTCTTTGTGTGATTCCGATCTTATCGGGAATCAGAAGAAGCGTAAGTATTTTGGCGAGCTTCATGTACAAGATGGAGAGTACATTGTTGGGATATATTACTCCAAGTCTTTCCCAAATCTCCAATTAAATTGCATAGGCGGATGAGTGGATGGTCGGTTGCATCCACTTTGTACTAGAGTCCTGACCTTGTCAGTCTCTTCCGCTTTGATGCCTTGCCCCCAGTCAGGGGCGTATAGTAGCCGATGAGTGGTTGAATCATGATCGCATGATGATACCTCAATGATTTAATCATATTCCGCGGAGGTTGTTTTGCACCCAATCTTAAGTACTCGGTTACCTGCATCATTTGCAAGTAGTTTAATTCAAGTAGGTCATATTTCGCAATGTAAATGAAATTGAATTGGAAATAATTCAAAAGAGATCAGATCAAATCTCATTGATAGTGAGGCAGCGTCGTATGCTCGCTATTGCACTTCAGTACAACCCTTCTCAGTTGGAAGTCTAACGCAAATGGTTCAATTTGATCAAAGTCCTTGATCGATAGGGGTCGGATGTTCCCGGTCCTTTGTTTTATGGGACTTGCACATATTACCGAAGCTATCCTTCCCGGAGCAGCCTTATGGCGTTGGCGTTGGCGTTCACGGTAGCCATCTGAGGAGAGGAGTTTTGCGATCTAGAGTATGGAGTAGGTTCCCTCCTTATCTTGCTATGTTGATCCTTCATCCGACTCGCCAACTCAATATTAGTCTAGACATGTTGACGGCATTCATCACCCTTGGAGAAATCCATGCGCCATTCCCACTTCATAGGGTAGTGTCGAGGGTTGTATTTCCATAGTACACCGACATAGTTAACATGTTGAATTTTCACTGGAAGTTCTGCATGTAGGATGGTTTCAACGAATAGGTCTCGACTGGGAAAGATTCTCTAATCTGCATTTTGATCAGGCCCATTTTATTGCCAAGAGGTCTTGTAACACTGGTGAATGATGTATGCACGATTGCCCAATGTTCAAGTGGTTTGGTGATACTGATTGGATGGTGAGTTGGTAAAGATGGGCTCATAGATTGGTGATTATTTCTAATTTTCACCCAGATAGGAGACCTATATAGGGTATTAAGGAAGTCCTCTTGAGGTTGTATGCCATGCTTTTAGTCATGTGGATGTGGAATGATTAAGATGCGGGCATTTGAAGATGGTTCAGCGGTGACCAGCTATGCTTTGAGTTGGCAGAGTAGACAGTGTAGGGGAGTCGTCATATTAGCCATCGTACCATAGTTGTCAATTCAGGAGTTTGAAAGCCGGTCAATTGGAGGAAGTTGCATTCCACCTTAAAAGCATGATATATTAATCAACTCCAGTTCTTGGCATATTAACTAGGTTCTCCAGCCTCTGGGAGTACGGTTGAGTAGTATTTCTTTACCCATTCCTTGATTGCAACCCAACATTTGTTGTTGTGATCTCCTATGTCTTGTTCAGTCATGGAACAATCAGAAGCACAGATGGAATGTTCCTTCATTAAATTGGTGATTGAATTGACAATGCGGGTGCCCTGCGCTGCGGCAAATGTTCCTTCATTTTAAGGCTCTTTTTAGGAAATCTGGGTCGTACCCGAATTTTTTTTTTGTTTTTCGAAGTTTCGTATCGATACGAATTGGATGCAGATGGATTGATACAGACAGCGTGTGAGTATCGATACGAATTGGAGCAGTTGCGATCGATACGACCAGAGCATAGGCGATCGATATGAACAGAGCGATGTGAAGCAGATCGAGTCGAAACGATCGACACGAACAGAGCGATGCGAAGCAGATCGAGTCGAAACGATCGGTACGAACAGAGCGATGGGAAGCAGTTCGAGTCGAACGATTGATACGAACAGAGCGATGCGAAGCAGATCGAGTCGAAATGATCGATACGAACAGAGCGATGCAAAGTGGAGCGAGTCGAACAGAGCGCTCTTGATCGATACGAATAGGAAAGTAGCGATCGATGCGAAGCAGATCGATACGAATAGTGATCGATACGAATTTTGACATATTTTCGGATACGAAATGATGGATACGAAAATGATCATATTTTCGGGATACGAAAACATGGGTACGAAAATGATCATATTTTCTGGATACGAAAACATGGACACGAAAATCACTATATTTTCCGGATACGAAAACATGGATACGAAAATCATCATATTTTCTGGATACGAAAACATGGATACGAAAATCATCATATTTTCTGGATACGAAAACATGGATACGAAAATCATCATATTTTTTGGGATACGAAAACATGGATACGAAAATCATCATATTTTCTGGATACGAAAATATGGACACGAAAATCATCATATTTTCTGGATACGAAAACATGGATACAAAAATCATCATATTTTCTGGACACGAAAACATGGATTCGAAAATCATCATATTTTCTAGATACGAAAACATGGATACGAAAATCATCATATTTTCTGGATACGAAAACATGGATTCGAAAATCATCATATTTTCTGGATACGAAAACATGGACACGAAAATCATCATATTTTCTGGATACGAAAACATGGACACGAAAATCACCATATTTTATGGATACGAAAACATGGACACGAAAATCATCATATTTTCTGGATACGAAAATATGGATACGAAAATCACCATATTTTCATGGGTACGAAAACATGGTGAATGTAGTTCCTCTTTGATCTGGAGCAATCTGAATAGAATAGAAGGAACCACTTGACGATAGATCTGGATCTCCTCAGATTTTTGCAATCCAACGACGGTAGTAGATCCACAGAGCAGGAGAAAAGTTGAGTTTTTCTCAGTGAAAGCACCAAAGTGTTTGTACCAAAATTGGGCACAACACTCTTCGGAAGTTTTTGAAGAGATAAAATGAGGAAATTAACTGGAAAAATAGGATTATCTAACAAAGACTCCAAACTTCAAAAATGAGAATGATTAAAATGCACAGAGACATAAGAATTTAGAGTGGTTCGGCGTGTTGCCTACGCCCACTATGAAGTTGATTGCTTTATTGATGTTTTTGCTGATGATTACAAGTGAATTCAACGAATTACAGCAGTGAATTTCATTATAGGCAGCAGTAATGGAGTTCATATTTGGATCTGGTGGAGTCCGAGCATTGGAGATCTCAAAGAGGAAGAAGAACCCCTTTTTTGTTAGCTTTGGGGGTCTATTTATAGGTGTAGGAGGCTGGTATTTCGCTCAGACCTCGAGAGACCCTCTTTGGCACATGACCAGGCCCGCACGCCCAAGCCCGCGAAGTTTTGGTCCGATCCGTGATCGACACGAACAAATTTCGACTCGATCAAGATTTCATCCAATGGAGTTGAAATTTGGCGTGGACATTCTTTAGCATGCACGTAGTCTTCTGTGAAAATTTCATAGCATTTGGACTTGTAGATTGGGAGATATGATCGATACAAAGTGGAGTTTTCGATTGGCTGTTTCCTTTGACTCGCTTCCGTTCGACTCGATGACGTGGCACTTGATTCTTACTCTGTCCTGGATGTTGCTTCAAGTGAGTCGAAGTAAGCGCTTGGTCGAGCGAGTCGAAGCAAGCATTGGTCGAGCGAGTCGAAGTAAGCGCTTGGTCGAGCGAGTCGAAGCAAGCACTGGTCGAGCGAGTCGAAGCTAGCACTGGGAGAGCGAGTCGAAATGGGGCGTCCTGGGAGGTTTGAGCAGTGGAGTCGAAGTTGATGGAGTCGAACAGTTGTTCAAGCAGAGCGAGTCGAAGTGTGCGCTTTCGATGGTTTCAAACTGGAGCGAGTCGAAGAGAGCAGCTCTGAGGGACGTGGAGCGAGTCGAAGTTGTCACACTTGGGCGTTGCGAAGCGAGTCGAAGGAGCGAGTCGACCGGTAATTGATTTTCATCCAATCTTGTATCGCTCATAACTTGATCATACGAACTCAGATTGACTTGAGATTTGAAACGTTGGCTCCCATGGCTTAGCTTGTCATGTCCTACCAATTTTGGCTCGATCCGGACTCGAACAAAATTCGTCGATATCCATAGTGAGCCCGTGTATAACTGATCTCTGGGACGGGCCGTCACTGGTTACAGGTCAATTCCTTGGTGTCACGGCCTTGCCAAAAGGCGGGATAACAGTAAAAGAATTTCCCTCATTCGGATAGTGAAGCATGAGGGTTAGTTGACCTATCATTGGACTTTCCCGTTGCCAGTTCCTTTGTATTATTATGAGGAGAAGACCTCAGAACAAGTGATCGGGTCAATCAACAAGACAAGCCCGGACTGAAAGAGAGTGAAGGCCAACTTCCAACCGCCCTTAATTAGCAAGCCGCAAGTGATTACTATTGTGCAAGATTCTGATTGTTTAGCGGATTAGGTTCACCTCGCAACCTTCGCTATCTCTACTCTTCTTCGATCTTTCAAAGAAGAATTTCCGTGGAGTGTAATAGAATATACCAAGTTCCATCAATTAGAGCGCTCAATGGAATATTTTTATTCGTCAATTGTTCATATGACTCAATATTTCTTCTTAATCGGCAAAAGCATAGCTTTCCATATGTATAGTGTTTGAGTTAGCTGACTTAAGACCTTCCCAATAATGACTATTGGTAGCAGCGGACTATTATTGGGATGCAATATTCAGTAAGGGACGACCATCGGGAGTGGAGTTTGACGAGCGGAACCTTAACTAGGTGAACTAAAATATAATATGAGGTTTCAAACAGGGTTGCATGGGATTTATCTTGGTACCAATGGAAATGCACCTTATTCACTTCGCTGCACCCTTATTATCTAGTCGAACAAGCCATGATTCAATTAGTTGATGGAAAAGACTCTTTTTTTACAAGAAAGCACTACCTCCATCTGTCCTTTCTTTATTTGTGTGGGGTTGGCGAGTTCACTCTCTTTATAGGATACGTCAAGCTTGCCTTGAATCTTAATCACTTTTTCCATTATACAACCCTAGCCTTTGGACACGCGAAAATTTCCTCTAAACCAAAGCAACCACTTCCATTTTCTTTACATAAATATATGACTCGAGAATCATCTCTGAGGCAACTGAAGGAGGGCTGTAATGATTAGGATTTTTCTCCCTATTTCTGTCTTAGGTCCATGTGCGAATGAACTCTCATGCAAATCAAGCCATTTCTAGACGTTAGTCTAGACAATTCTCCTTCTGTCTCCTCATAAGTAAGGGGGATCTGACTCTTGATTCTGAACGGTAGAAAGCTTATGAGTTTACTCATGGGGTTTACTACTTACTATTTGGTTTTGGTTGGTGTGAAGCAGGTCGTTCATGAAATTCCGTAGTGGTTGCAAGTAATATAATTCATACCTAATTATTATTATGAGATATAATAGATGTTGTTGTTAGCTCCGTGCCTGATCAGTTATAGTACATTCCTGACGGCTTCGCTACTTTGGCTGCTTAGCAATCACGAGTTCCTTTTAGTAGCTCCTTAGGTATGGTCCCGTAGACCACTTTCCTTTTTATGGGCGTACTGATGTCCAGTTACTCTCATTTCATTGATCTTTTTTTGTTGAAATAATATTTGATCAAGCAAGGGAACTCTCAAAGAGAAAGCAGACACTTCACCAGATTTCTTTCTCAATAGCACGAGAATGAGTGATTTATTAGACATATGATCCGACTATGGTTCCGGGAGCTATGTATACATGTCTTAGATCCGGACAGTATGCAGGCAAGAATGAGCTACTCCGATCATTAAGGAAATTTCCTTCTGACTTGGTATACTAGGCTAAGAATAGTTTGGAGAGGTCGCTCCTTTTAGTCACACGTCACTTTGCTCCCCTCCTCCCGTTAAAAGATTATAAAAACCTGGAGGAAAAGTTCATATTTCACACCTAATCTTCACCATTCCACAACCTCGTCTCGTATTCTCATTATTAAAAAAAAAAGCTTAGAAGACATTCCCAATCGGAGTGAATTCAGCATGAGTCGCTCTTATGTTAAGCCTTAAATTTCACATTGACTTACTTAGTGACAAAGTGATCTAAATAGGGGATGCTAGAAAGATATAAGGGCGTAGCATGATTATGAAAACCTCTTTGCCTTAGTAATGGGGGCATAGGCATAGCTACTTCACCAGGCCTTGACTTCTTACCGTGCTTCCTTTCGAATGTAAGTAAAATAAGGAAGAATTTTAGCCTACATCCACAAGAATTGTGTAGATAAGAGCATTCTCCATGAACCCTGCACAAAAGCTCCTTGCTCTTCTGTTATCCCGCCTTTTGGCAAGGCCGTGATACCAAGGAACTGACTGGTAACCAATGACGGCCCGTCCCAGAGATCAGTTATACACAGGCTCACTATGGATATCGACGAATTTTGTCCGAGTCCAGATCGAGCCAAAATTGATATGACATGACAACCTAAGCTATGAGAGTCAACATTCCAAATCTCAAGTCAATCCGAGTTCGTATGCTCAAGTTGAGAACAATACAAATTGGTTAAGAACAGCCTCCTTCGACTCGCTCCAGTTCGAATCCATAGGGAGTGCATACTTCGACTCGCTCCGTTAGCAACTAGCAGAAGCCCTTCGACTCGCTTCGCAACACTCAGGAGTGACAGCTTCGACTCGCTCCGCTCAGAGGCCAACTTCGACTCGTTCATGTTCGACTTGCTTCACAGCCATCTGAAGTACCTACTTCGACTCGCTTCACAGCCATCTGAAGTACCTACTTCGACTCGCTTTGTCTAGAGGCCTTCTTTGACTCGCTCCATTCGAACCACTGATCGAATCCATCAATTTCGACTCCATTGACGAAGCCACTGCTCAAACCTCTCAGGATGCTCCGTTTTGACTCGCTCGACCAGTGCATACTTCGACTCGCTCGATCTGGGCATGCTTCGACTCGCTCAATTGGTGAGCATTTTGACTCGCTCAAAACAACATCATGGGCAAAGTGAAATTCAAGCGCCACGTCACCGATTCGAAGGGAAGCGAGTCGAAGGAAACAGCCTACCAAAAACCCCATTTCGTATCGATCATATCTCCCAATCTACAAGTCCAAATGCTATGAAATTTTCACAGAAGACTACGTGCATGCTAAAGAATGTCCACGCCAAATTTCGACTCCATTGGATGAAATCTTGATCGAGTCGAAATCTGATCGTGTCGATCACGGATCGGACCGAAACTTCACGGACTTGGGCGTACGGGCCTGGTCACGTGCCAGAGAGGGTCTCCCAAGATCTGAGCGAAATATCAGCCTCCTACACCTATAAATAGACCCCCAAAGCCAACAGAAAAGGGGTTCTTCTTCCTCTTTGAGATCTCCAACGCCCAGACTCCGCCAGATCCAGATCTGAACTCAATCGCTGCTGCTACCAATGAAATTCATTGCTGCAAATCATAATTGCCTGATGTAAATCATTGAATTCACTTGTAAACACAAAAGAAAGATCAATAAAGCAAACTACTTCATAGTGGATGTAGGCGATACGCTGAACCACTCTAAATTCTTGTGTCTCCTTGCACTTTAATTATTCTCATTTCTGAAATTTGGAGTTTTTGTTAGATAATCCCTCTTTTTCCATTTAATTTCTTCACTTTATCTCTTCAAAGACTTCCAAAGAGTGTTGTGCCCAATTTTGGTACAAACACTTTGGTGCTTTCATTGAGAAAACCAATTTTTCTCCTGCTCTTTGGATCTCCTATCTATATTGGATTGCATAAATCTAAGAAGAAGATCCAGATCTAGAACTTTGAATCCCTTTCATTCTATTCAGGTTTGCATCAGATCTAGGAAAGGACTTTCATCTCCTCACCATGGTGAGCACACGTACCACTTCTACAACTACTGATCAAGGAGCACGGGACCGACAAAATCCCGTGCAATCACCTCCATCCAACCAAAATGCTGCAGGACCTTCAGATCCATCAGGTCTAATCACTAGACAAGAATTCCAGACATTGCTTCAAGAGTTGACCCAAAGTTGACAGCAGCTAGTGGAACAACTACGCACCAACACAGATTTGACTAACCAGCTAAATCGCCAAAGGCGAAGAAGATCCAGAAGAGACCAAGGTTCTCACTCTTCCACAGAAAGTTCAACCTCCTCCGATGGCCAAACTAGATCGACGCGTCCACGGTTAGGTGGAAGCTACACCAAAGCCACGGGACACCAACCCGCTTCGAACCTTGGGCAACCTAGAGCTGGACCATCCGCTAGCCTCCACACAGAACCTTCAACTCGGGGAGGAGCTGCTCCTTATCATGTTACCGGCATCATTGCTACTACCACCACTACCGGACGGGGAGGTGATGCTAGAAACTAAGCTGATCCTCAACGTAGCCAACGAGAGCAGACTCCTGAGCCTTATGTCCCTGAGGATGTTGAACCAAGGAGGCGAGGCACGGACCGTCGACCGCGTCCGGTCCAGACTCGCGCTGTGGAACCCGACCACACCTTGGCACAACATGCTTCAAGCATCCGAACACCGGATATACCCGTGATGATCCGCTAAATGATCCGTGAAAGTCAGGGTCTCTCTAATGACTATTGGGGAATCTCCCGGAGTCATACCCCTTTCACCGATGACGTTTTATATGCTGAACCACCTCGGCACTTCAGGATGACATCTTTGCCAGTTTATGAAGGAAGTTCTGATCCCAATCAACACGTCCTGAAGTACGAATGGCTGATGAATTCTGCTAGAGCTGATGACACAGTAAAGTGTCGTAGTTTCCCCATTTCCCTAGGGGGCATCGCTACCATGTGGTTCACTCGTTTTCCACCGCAGTCCATCTCTAACTTTGACCAGATGGCCACCAAGTTTGTCGAACAAATCTGTATGCACGTGGCGAGGCCTAAGGACGTTAACACTCTATCTAGTGTTACGCAGGCTCCCGGAGAAACACTTAGACGTTACTTGGAGCGATTCCATGCTGCATGTGCAAAAATAAGCAATCCCAACGATAACTCTATCCTGATGGCACTGACTAAGGGGATTGATGCTGATTTCGAGTTCGGAGATTGGTTAGCTGGGAAACCACCTGCGTCATTGGACCGTTTCTATTCCAAGGTAGCCCAATTCCTGAGAAGGGAGGATGCGAAACAATCTAGGAAGTAGGATGACGCAGGGCCCAACATCGAAGGTATCCAGAGTAACGTCACTGTTAAACAGTCCAGAGATAGTTCTGGAAAAATTCAGTTGAACGTCCAAAATAAACAGAATCAGCAAAGGGACAATAGAAATCAGAACAAAAAACACGATCAGGATCGTGGACCACGGCATAGAGCTTCCATGTATGAAAATTACACTCCATTGAACAAGTCATTGGAAAATGTGTATTTGCAGACCTGCAATACCATGCAGTATAAGAAACCTGCCCCGAAACCACCAACTAAAAGACAAATCCAAACAGGAAAATTCTGTAGATTCCATGAGAGTTATGGCCACAACACCAATGAGTGTCATTCACCTACAAGACCTCATTGAAAAACTGATACGTGAGCGAAAGCTGGATCAGTATGTACGGGCGTCGCAATCCGGTGGTGCGGGCCCATCAAATCAGAATCGAGCGCCGAATAAGGAAAGACATGAGGAACCCGCTCGTGCGGACGGGAGGTTGGTCATCAATACAATAAGTGGTGGTCCTCACCCAACAGATCGAAGCTAGAAGGAAATAGAGTCGTATGCCAGTTCTATTAGGCATGCAGACTTCGAGTGTTACAGTAGTTTTGATGTGGGAGTTCCGGCCAAGCAACAGAAAATGATGACGGATGGCATCGTGTTCAGAAGCAGAGACGCAGATAAAATCAAAGCTCCCACTATCGATCCACTGATCATCTCAGCACAAGTAGGTCCCGCTTAGATGAAAAGGATCTTAGTTGACAGTGGAAGCTCTGTGAATATTTTGTTCAAGCGAGCTTATGATCAAATGATGGAAGCCGCAGACTTGAAGCCTTGTCAATCTCGGATCCATGGTTTTAACGGAAGTGCCACAATACCCACTGGAATGGTGGAACTGCCAGTAGAGTTGGGAGTTGGAGAACGTCGAAGAGTACAGATGTTGCAGTTCATTGTTATGGACATAGACTCCCCTTACAATGCTTTCTTGGGGCGACCGGCCCTCGCTGAATTCAGGGTAGCCATTGCCCTATGGTGTTTGACCTTAAAATTTCCCACTAATCATGGAATAGGAATCGTTCAGGGAGATCAGGCTACTGCCAGAGCCTGTTATGTTGCTGAGCTGCGGGAGGCGCAGCGAAAGGAGAAGGGAAAGGGCGTAGAGGAATCTCTCTGCGCCCGTTTCGCCGATAATTGACAATTAACGCCCAGGCCCAGGCCCGGGCACCCCAGCCAATTCCTCAAAGACCTTGATCCAAGAGAGACTGAAGACGAAGGAGAATCTAAAGAAAATCAATCATCACTGGCCGAACTGATGATTGATGTCCCGATTGACAGTAACGATGACTCGAAAATGATAAAGATTGGATCTCAGCTAAGCCAGCAAGCTCAGGAGGAATTGGTTGAATTTCTGCGGGCAAACCTTGACGTATTTGCCTAGACACATTCTGATATGTGTGGGATCTCGTCGGACATCGCGAGCCACACTCTGAACATTGACCCGCAGCATGTCCCGGTCAAACAAAAAAGGCGCGGTATGGATCCAGATAGATCTGCAGCCCTTAAAGAAGAAGTAGAAAAGCTTGAAGCGAACGGGTTCATTCGAGATGCAGTATATCCTAAATGGGTGTCGAATCCCGTGCTCGTCCGAAAGCCGAATGAAAAGTGGAGAACATGTGTTGATTATTCCGATCTGAATAAAGCATGTCCCAAAGACAGTTTCTCACTTCCCAGAATTGATCAGCTAGTAGATTCGACAGCTGGGCATGAACTCTTATCCTTCATGGGCGTGTACTATGGTTACAATCAAATACCGATGCATTTACCCGATCAGGATCATACCAGCTTCATGACCAACCTAGGACTTTACTGCTACAAGGTTATGCCATTCAGACTCAAGAACGCCGGAGCTACTTATCAACGATTGGTCAATCGGATGTTTGCCAATCAAATCGGGAAAGCAATGGAAGTGTATGTCGACGACATGCTCGTGAAGTCACGACTCTCCACCAACCATGTTAAAGACCTGGAAACTATGTTCAACATACTTCGAGAATTCAAAATGAAGCTCAATCCCCTGAAATGTCACTTCGGAGTTGCATCCGGAAAGTTCCTTGGGTTCATCGTTAACGCCCGGGGAATCGAAGCTAATCCTGAAAAGATTTGGGCAATCAGAAATTTTGAAACTCCCAAGACTATAAAGCAAGTCCAGAGTCTCAATGGAAAGGTAGCAGCATTGAGCAGGTTCATTTCAAAGTCCATTGACAAATGCGTTCCCTTCTTCGATCTGATTCGAAAAGGGAAACGAAACTTTGAATGGACCACAGAGTGCGAGGGCACTTTCCAAGCACTAGTCCAACATCTGTCCACACCGCCGATACTGTCAAATCCTATTGATCATGAGAAGTTGTATGCGTACTTGGCGATATCAGAAAACGCTTTCAGCACTGCCTTGGTTCGAGAAGAAGATGGGATACAGAAGCCAGTGTACTACGTCAGCAAACGATTAACTGGGGCTGAAAGGAACTATCCGAAGTTGGAGAGGTTGGCTTACTGCCTTGTAATCGCATCACGAAAACTCCGACCGTATTTCCAAGCACATCCCATAGTTGTCTACACCGACCAGCCGTTATGACAGGTCCTTTCGCGGCCTGAGACGTCTGGTAGGCTACTCAAGTGGAACATCGAACTGAGTCAGTTTGATATTACTTACACTCCAAGACGAGCAATACAAGGACAAGTCCTCGCTGATTTCATAGCTGAATTCACCGTTCTAGAGGATTTGCCCGAAACCAGTGAATCCCTTGAATATGTTTGGAAGCTGTATACTGATGGGGCATCAAATGACCGGTGTTCGGGCGCTGGTGTTGTACTCGAAACCCCCGAAGGTTGATCTATATGCTATGCTTTGAAGTTTGACTTTCATGCAACCAATAATGAAGCTGAATACGAAGTCCTCTTAGCTGGCTTGAAACTCGCCAGAGATCTGAAAATCATCGCTGTGGAGGTTTACTGTGATTCACAATTGGTTGGGTGTCAAGTACGAGGAGAGTATCAAGCAAGAGATCGAAGGTTGGCTGCTTACTTAGCTCGAGTTCAAGAAGTACTGAGTCAGTTCGATTACTACGCCATTTATTGTATACCTCGGGAGCGCAACCAAAAGGTCGATTCATTGGCAAAGCTAGCCAGCACAGGTGAAGCTCAACAAATAGGACTCGTTCCCGTAGAAACGCTATCTTCCCCAAGTATCGACCGGATAGAAATAAACCGGGTATGCAAAATCGTTCCCGAAAAGGATTCATGGATGACCCCACTCAGAAATTACATTGAGCACGGGACCCTGCCGGAACGCAGGAGTGAGAAGAGACAAGTTCTTCGAAAGGCCTCAATATTTACCATCCAGAATGGACTCATGTACATAAGGGGGTACTCAGTTCCCCTACTCCGATGTATCGCTCACGATGAAATTAAACAAGTGTTGCGCGATGTGTACGAGGGAGAATGTGGCGATCACACCGGGGGGCAAGCACTTGCCAAGAAAATACTTCGCTACGGATATTACTGACCTACCGTGAATTATGACGCGATGGACTATGCAAAGAAATGTGATAGGTGCCAGAAGTATGCCCGAATCCTTAGAGCTCCTCCTACTGAGATAACGCAAATGGTCATCCAATGGCCATTCGCAATGTGGGGCATCGACATCATCGGTGCTCTACCTCTGGCAAAAGGTGGTGCGAAGTACGTCATCGTCGTAGTTGATTACTTTACAAAGTGGGCTGAAGCCGAAGCTCTCGCTACCATTACAACGAAGAAAGTAATCAACTTTGTGGTTCGTAACATCATCTGTCGATTCGGTCTCCCACACACCATCATTACGGACAACGGAACCCAATTCGACAGTGCTGAATTCAAAGATTTCTGCAAACGATTTCACATCCAAAAGAAATTCTCCACAGTTGCACACCCTCAACCAAACGGACAGGTCGAAGAAGTTAATAAAGTTATAAAGTCCATCTTGAAAAAACAACTGGAAAAGGTCGGGGGCAAGTTGGTCGATGAACTTCCTATGGCTCTATGGGCTTACCGAACAACCCACAAGACCACGACCGGCCACACTCCATTCTCTCTTTCTTACGGTTTAGAGGCCGTTATTCCAGTCGAGCTAGAAGTACCTTCTCATCGTGTGACATACTATGATCCAAAGACAAATGCTATATTACTCGCTGAATCTCTTGATCTACTAGAGGAGAAGCGTGATGAAGTCGATCTGAGGGTAGCTGCGCATCGGAGTCGAGTCGCCCGATTGTACAACGCCAAGGTCCGTCCGCGAACCTTCGAGCTAGGCGATCTCATCTTAAAAGAATCTATCCGGTTCCTTCGCATATGAAGCCGACATGGGAAGGACCGTATGTTATTGAACGAAGGCTCGGAGATGGCACATTCAAGTTATCGACCGTCGACGGTCTTACCCTGCCAAGAGCTTGGAATAGCGAGAGCCTTCGCCGCTATTACACCTGACAGACTATCTTTATCCATTTAGTTTACTTTCCTTTTCTGCAATTTGTTTATGCATTTCGAAATTAGAACTTGTAATAAGGCACTGACTTTGCCATACTTTCTTATTTCAGGAATAAAATGCAACCTCTTCGAGCCAGAGCTGTGATTTACTTGAAATACTTCATATGACCATCACTATGCACGGAGAGCTAAATCTCATCATACAGTGGGATTTATTCAAATAGAGAGTGACTGCGGTGCAACCAATCACTCACTAAGTGAAACCCGAGCTTGGGGGCAAGCCATCACACCAAAGTCAAAAAAGGATTGATACACGACAATCCTTTACCAACTCTGTATTCCCAGAGTGCGAAGCGGAGTATAAACATCCAACTCCGAGTTCCCAGAGCGCGAACTGGAGTATAAAACATCAACTCCGTATTCCTAAAGCGTGAAGCGGAGTATAAACATCCAACTCCGAGTTCCCAGAGCGCGAACCGGAGTATAAACATCAACTCCGTATTCCCAAAGTGCGAAGCGGAGTATAAACATCCAATTCCGAGTTCCCAGAGCGCGAACCGGAGTATAAACATCAACTCCGTATTACCAGAGCACAAAGCGGAGTACAAACATCCAACTCCGAGTTCCCAGAGCGCGAACCAGAGTATAAACATCAACTCTGTATTCCCAGAATGCGAAGTGGAGTATAAAACATCCAACTCCGCATTCCCAGAGCGCGAACCGGAGTATAAACATCAACTCCGTATTCCCAGAGTGCGAAGCGGAGTATAAAAATCCAACTCCAAGTTCCCAGAGTGCGAACCGGAGTATAAACATCAACTCCGTATTCCCAGAGTGCGAAGCGGAGTATAAAAATCCAACTCCGAGTTCCCAAAGCGCGAACCGGAGTATAAACATCAACTCCGTAATCCCAGAGTGTGAACCGGAGTATAAACATCCCACTCCGAGTTCCCAGAGCGCGAACCGGAGTATAAACATCAACTCCGTATTCCCAGAGTGCGAAGCAGAGTATAAACATCCAACTCCGTACTCCCAGAGCGCGAGTCGGAGTATAAACATCAACTCCGTATCCCCAGAATGCGAAGCAGGGTATAAGCATCGACTCCAAATTCCCAGAGTACGAGTTGGAGTATAAACGACAACTCCGAGCGTCCAGAGTGAAAGTCGGAGCATAGTCATCAACTCTGGATTCTCAGAATGCGAAACGGAGCGTAAACACCAACTTCAAGTTCCCGAAGCATGGATCGAAGTATAATTATCAACTTCAGGTTCCCGAAGCGCGAGTCGGAGTACAAATGCCAATTCCAAGTCCCCAGATAGCAGACATATGATTGAAACTCAAGCCAGCGTGACCAACCACCAATAAACAAATGAGGATCCCCGGAGTGCGGATATGATCATCGACGATCGGATAAGCGTGAGTAAACCGCTCAATCCCCGTTTCTCAAACGCCCATCCAGCGGCACTAGACTCGGCATGCTATAAGAAAAGGGCAATCGCTGACTGATGTTTTACAACATACTACCAAGACTGGGGGGCAAGACCTAAGCGTCAACCATCGACTGAAGCAATGCGACATCAAAATTCGACTCGTTTCCCGGTCGCAAACCATGTCCACAATACCCGAACTTGGCGAACGGAAACCAACTTCGTTCGGAAACTGAAACTTCACAAGTGCATTTCAGACACTGAAACACTTAGACAAATACGCAATGACAAAAAAGAAGTCAAAAAAGAAAAGTTTCATTTCTATTGATTATAGAAGAAGTTCGTGTACAAGTTTCCAAGAAATTCCTACTAGCAGGGGCCGAACCCGCATCTATACACGGCTAACAAAATGCAAATCAAAATCCACCGGGAGAGCATACCTAATCTTTCTTTTTCCTTAGCTTCCTCCTCGGTGTGGACCCGCTGGAGCCATCGCCAATCTTCCTCTTCGAGCCTTTGCTTTTCGGCGGTTGGTCTTCGAGCGAGGGCATTATGTCGACGTCCTCCTCCGAACTCGTGTGAATAAGAATGTTCCCTACGGGCGGAGTTGGAGGAACGGGATCAATTACAGAAGGTGGAATGGGCAGGCTGGTGAGAAAGATAGTACCACCAGGAGACATCATTCCAAGCGGGGCAGGTCCTGATGCTGCCATCCCACCTCCAAAGCTGCCGCCATAAGCCGCTGCTGCCAGTTCAGCGTCAATCTGAGCAAACATCTCCTCTTCGGTTACTGCTCGAGCCCCGCTGGGGGCATCAACATTCGGCATTGAAGAGCTTGTAGCAGGATCAGTTCCACTCATGACAGATGACAAGTCAGCATGAGGATCGTCGTGGCGGCGAAAGAGTTCATCCATCAGCTGCTCGTCAAACATAATCGTACCTCCCTGCAGATTGTCAAGCGGGGCAGCTGTACTCATGGTGGTTGCTTCGGTCACGATAGCCTCCTGCATTTGATATGGTTCTTGAGTGGCAGGAGGCATGGCCATTGCAGCATCAATCACTGGACAAAGAATAAAAGAACTGTTAGGACTTAACTCGATCGAAGATTCCGATTTGAGAAAAATATGTGGAATGTTCAGAATACCTTCCTCAGTTTAGCTCGTAGGTGGCAGAGCGGCATCAGCAACTTGCGCTGTAGCCGGTGACATCTGCGGCTGATCTGGATTATAAGCAGGAACAACCTGGGGATCGACCGCAGATGAGGATTTGGGCTGGGTTGACATTGGAACTTCAAGACTTGCTTCGTGATGGTCAACTCCAGAACCCTCTCTCACTTCAAAGTGTTGGGCGCCAAGTTTTTCCTTCTCACGCAGAATCATCGACTCGTGGAGAATTTTCTTTTCATCATCAGTCAGAATGCGATTCTCGAGTTCGAATTCATCCACGGACTCGCCCTGATGCGCCTCCCTCTCCTCCTCGACCAGTCGGCCCCAGGCATTATAGAGATGCATCGGAAAATCATCGAGCCAGGCTAGACCCCTGTGCCTCAGTACGTTAGCGTTGTAGACAACAAGAAGGTCTTTGATGTCAGCCTCTAGCCTGGACTCGGCCAACTTCATTTTTCCCTCCACCTTAGCCTCCACCTTGTGGACTTTAGCCACGGCTGCATCCCGTTCGTCCCTGAGCAGGACAGCTTGTTCGCATGCCTCCTGGGCTGCGTTGTTCGCATCATCTTTCTCCTTGGCCATATCAGAAAATTTGGCCTTGAGTTCATTAAGCTCCTTGACCGTCGCGTCCCGCTCAGCAATGACTTTGGTGTTCCGGTGGCCCATCTCCTCCACCAGGGCAACGTGAGTCTGTCCCAACCTCTCCATCTTCGCCTTCGCTTCGTTAGCCCTTTTAACGGCCTCAATCTCAGATTTCGGAGAAGACTCGGAATCAGAGGAGAGTGCCTGAATAATCTGATCCCTCTTTGCGAGCTCGGTCTCCATCTTCTTAAGCGCTTTGGCCCGCTCAAAGGCCACTTTGGAAGCTTTCTCGGCAGCCTTTGCCCACTCCCGGTACTGGGTGTATATGTCGTGAACGAAGTCATGCACCGTGTTTTCCACCCCTGATGGGATTCGCTTTAAGTGTGGTGGGAAGACATAACCGTCGAAACAGATGTTCGGAAAGTCCTTCCTCATCTGAGCCAATTTGAGGGCCCCTTCTCCTGTGGGGTCAGCTGGGACTTGCTCTGTAATCATGGAGGCCATGGTCTCGACCCTCTGAAGATGAGTTTCGGACCTAGAAGCATGAGAAGACGGCCTGTGACGAGGAGGCTCTGGTGGATTTGAAGTTTGAACAGGGGCAGGAGACGAAAGTCTAGGAGGAGGAGAGCGTGATCTGGATCGATGTCTATACTCTCTGTCACGCCCATACCTATCCTGGTTAGAGTATTCACGATCGCGATCTCTATCTGAATCCCTCCTGCGGGAATCATAGTAACCAGAAGATTTTTGGGCTGAGCGAAGATTCCCGAGCATAGATCCCCTTCCAGACATAGTACCTGAAAATGGTAAACGAAGAAAGAGTTAGTAACTTCCGAAGTTGGACGAAGTACAGTTGTGAATCATGTAGTGTAGTGAAGTGTATGCATGTGCAATCCCCCAACCAACCAAAAATGTCGGCCGCACTCGTAGCAAGTGACCCGCTTAGTTCAAAAGCGCTATCAAGCCCCTCCGTCCCGGCGTCGTGTGGAGACGACACGAAATCCGGGATCGGAATGTCAGCAAGCCCTGCAAAAGGACTCTCCACTTGCGGGGGAGGAGCCTTTGAAATCCTGATCCCTTGGAAAGGTAAAGACACGACCACAGATTTAAATCTCTTAGATTTAGGGCGTTTGTGAGCAGCGGCCTTGCCTTTTCTTCTTCCTCCCGAATCCAGGACATCGGTAGAAGGCCCAGCTGGGAGCTCATTATCGGTAGGCGTTCTTTCCGGATCAACTTCTTCGGCGATCACGGCTGCGGGCGCTTTGCGCTTCACCCGTTTCTTCAGGACCACTCCATGTATCCCTTCCAGATGTATGCTCTGTCTCCGTTCTATCAGCCCGACAACCCTCAAATTCCTGTCGGTCAGGACTAAGTCTATGTGCCTCTCTTCGCCCGAAAACGCTTGAAGAATCCGAACAAGCTCTCTGAAATATGCGCCATCGGGACGAGAGATTGCAGCTGTAAAAAAGGAAAAGTATGTCCGTTTTGAGGTCAGTAACTAGTGTCTCCCAGATTCAAGAGAGAAATGGCAGCACTTACATCTATCCAACCACCGACCAGCAAATCCAAGGGGGCACCGAACGTAGAACCATTCAGTTTTATAATAACTTAGCCTTCCCCAGGAGCCCAGTACAATGTGGCAGCTTCTGACCGCCTCCAAGAAGGTAAAAGAAGGGCTGTATCCACGGCTCTTGACATTGAATAAATATCTGATTTCGATCGGCTTCGGCGGTCAAAAGAGGATCTCCATAAACAGGACAAACGTGCTGTTCAACAAGGCATACCCATTAGGATGTAGCTGAGATGGAGCTATGCCGAGAAACGATAACATCTCCCTTATATATTCATTGAAGGGAGGAAGTGTCCCCGCTGTGCAAGCGTGACGGTTGAAAGCAGTAAACCCCTCCGGGGGAGTGTGTGGCCTATCAGTTGGCCCAGGAAGTAGCACGTCGTCAAGCGACAAACCATGCCTTAAGCAAATCCGTCCTAACATATCTTCGGAGATACCCGACGACACAGAATCTATTGGATTGAGAATAAACCGAGCACCCGGACGCTCGTCTGGAGCTGGCTCTATAACTTCGGCTTCAATAATCGGTATCTCTATGGTTGGAGGAATAGAACTTGAGAGTTCCGGCTATTGAGAACTTGAAGGGTCCATGACTAGCTAGCTTATAAAAAACCATTGTTAAACTGACAAATAACACTCGTGCATCCCCCAGTGTAAAGTCTGTGAGTGTGTTGTGCAGTGCAGTACTGTATATTATTTGAGAAGATCAACAGGATTGAAGGAAGCGTATAAGCGACGAGACTTCGGAATTCGGTCGGAAGGACCGTCATCGCTGACCGTCACAACCAAACCATCCGACTATTGACCATCATTTCAAGTCAAAGTTTGTTGTCATTTTTATAAGTTGCAGTTTCATCGACGAGCTTCGATAGGAAATTAGATATGCAGTGAAACAGTTAAGTCCAGTTATGCAAATTTGAAGCTCGTCGGAGGCAATTGTTCAAGTGTGTGAGAAGTTTCAAACTTTTTTGATGATCAAATTTGTATCGCTCGCGGGAGCCGTGTTCGCATCAATAAGCTATGGTCGTGTGCACATGAGTCAGACTCGGTCAGAAGGTTAGCATGAAGGTTCGACTCGAACTAGAGAGCTCGATTCGAAATCCCCAGTTCGACTCGCTCCCCAAGGCCATCGAGTTCGACTCGGTCCCAAGACCACACATTTCGACTCGCTCCCAGGACCACACAGTTCGACTCGCTACCCTAGACCATCGAGTTCGACTCGGTCCCAAGACCACGCATTTCGACTCGCTCCCAAGACTGCACACTTCGACTTGATCAAAAACCACCCCTTTCGACTCGATCCAAGGACATCGTTTCGAGTCCATCAGGCGCGACCCCTTCGTATCGATCCATGGATTCAAAGCACTCGATTCGATGCGAAGCTCCACCATCGATCGATATGAAGACCTTCGACTCATCATCTCGAAACCCATACTCCATCGAGACGAAGCTGAGGCCAGAGAGCTTTCGATCGATCACGTCTCCGATCAATTTGGTGTTAAGAATCAAGTCTCCTCGTTTACGTGATGGTTTCGTTCAATGGATTACCTAAAATTTGTCAGTTAGTTCAAATGGTTGAAGATAGGAATCGATTCGAAGGCAAAGGTTTTTTCTCTTGAGAGGCTCTAGAGCGATACGAAAGCAAGGAAGATAAAGATGAAAGGTATAAAGTGAAGAAACGGCTAAGTACGAAGTATTTATATGGACTCGAAAGCAAGGGGAATAAACGATTCAAATCCCAGTGGAGTCGAACACGTGCTTCGACTCCCTCTTCAGTGCGTTGACGCGGAGCTCCCCTTCGTATCGCTTGTCTTCGACTCCATCTCCGATGCAGCATTACAAGCCATCACTTCGACTCGCTCCTCCATCTCTTGCACATTTCGACTCGCTCCCCTTCGACTACGTCTCCTGTGCGTTTCGACTCTGGCTCCTATGCAGTTCGAATCCAAGACCGAGTCGAACAAAGCAGTTCGAACCAAAACTGAGTCAAACAACTAGTTCGAATCCATAGAACCATGACTTCCAGAGGCCAACTCCATCAACTCGACGTACTTACTTCGCATCCATAAATCCAGTAAAAATCATCTTCGATGTTTCAACCCTTCACAACGATTCATGAGAGGATCGTTACGAAGGAACATTCAAAAGCAACCATCGGGCGTTGTTGCAGCGAATTTCACATCGATTCAGGAGAGGATCGATATGTAATTCAAAAGTAAAATAAACTGACAATGACTCGTGGACGTATGAACGTCAGCGAGAGTCAGGTTAACATATATGCATGAATGTCGGACTAGTATTCAATATTCCGGATTTTCAGGAATCAGAAACTCATCCATTAACGATTACAACAGCAAACGGGTAACCACTAGCATACAGCAATCAGTTGCAACAATACATGGTACATCAGTCGACAGTCAACAGTTTACATTATCAAGAAGAACAGTCAAAGGTTATAGCTTTCATCGAAAAGGAAATAACTATTCAGAGTAAAGATGGCAGTATTTCAAAGCACATCATGTTTCCACAAGACGTACTTTGGGGGGCAAATGTTATCCCGCCTTTTGGCAAGGCCGTGATACCAAGGAACTGACTGGTAACCAGTGATGGCCCGTCCCAGAGATCAGTTATACACAGGCTCACTATGGATATCGATGAATTTTGTCCGAGTCCAGATCGAGCCAAAATTGATATGACATGACAACCTAAGCTATGAGAGTCAACATTCCAAATCTCAAGTCAATCCGAGTTCGTATGCTCAAGTTGTGAACAATACAAAATTGGTTAAGAACAGCCTCCTTCGACTCGCTCCAGTTCGAATCCATAGGGAGTGCATACTTCGACTCGCTCCGTTAGCAACGAGAAGAAGCCAACTTCGACTCGCTTCGCAACACTCAGGAGTGACAGCTTCGACTCGCTCCGCTCAAAGGCCAACTTCGACTCGTTCATGTTCGACTCGCTTCACAGCCATCTGAAGTAACTACTTCGACTCGCTTCGTCCAAAGGCCTTCTTCGACTCGCTCCATTCGAACCACTGATCGACTCCATCAACTTTGACTCCATTGACGAAGCCACTTCTCAAACCTCTCAGGACGCTCCGTTTCGACTCGCTCGACCAGTGCATACTTCGACTCGCTCGATCTGGGCACGCTTCGACTCGCTCAATTGGTGAGCATTTCGACTCGCTCAAAACAACATCGTGGGCAGAGTGAAATTCAAGCGCCACGTCACCGAGTCGAATGGAAGTGAGTCGAAGCAGAAGCGAGTCAAAGGAAACAGCCTACCGAAAACCCCATTTCGTATCGATCATATCTCCCAATCTACAAGTCCAAATGCTATGAAATTTTCACAGAAGACTACGTGCATGCTAAAGAATGTCCATGCCAAATTTCGACTCCATTGGATGAAATCTTGATCGAGTCAAAATCTGATCATGTCGATCACGGATCGGACCGAAACTTCACGGGCTTGGGCGTACGGGCCTGGTCACGTGCCAGAGAGGGTCTCCCGAGATTTGAGCGAAATATCAGCCTCCTACACCTATAAATAGACCCCCAAAGCCAACAGAAAAGGGGTTCTTCTTCCTCTTTGAGATCTCCAACGCCCGGACTCCGCCAGATCCATATCCGAACTCAATCGCTGCTACTACCAATGAAATTCATTGCTGCAAATCATAATTGCTTGCTGTAAATCATTGAATTCACTTGCAAACACAAAATAAAGATCAATAAAGCAAACTACTTCATAGTGGACGTAGGCGATACGCCGAACCACTCTAAATTCTTGTGTCTCCTTGCACTTTAATTATTTTCATTTCTGAAATTTGGAGTTTTTGTTAGATAATCCCTCTTTTTCCATTTAATTTCTTCACTTTATCTCTTCAAAGACTTCCAAAGAGTGTTGTGCCCAATTTTGGTACAAACATCTTCTGATACAAGTATGGTTGGATTTCATGCGATTAACCACCGGCAATAATCTTATATGAGTTATTTCACAAACTAATCGGCCTATAATCCTTCAACCCAAACCACGAAGGTGGCCTTTAAACTAATAATAGCGCCAGCAACCGACCAAACTCAATCATTGATGGCTTTCATTTTTTTTCTTTACCACATGAGACTTTTATTGGAGCTAAAGCAACGACAATGGGAAGTCGCAGCTCTATCCCAGTAAGAAAGAACGGGGAATTCCCAGTTGTTAAGCATATCTCAATCAGATGCAAAAAGCCAAAGCGGACTGATTACCAATCGTTGAGACCAAGGATGTGAGCTTGAACCCCCAAAGAAGTAAGTAATTCGTCTGTTGTTAATAATAGGGGTTCCAAGTATTGAGCTCTTACTTAGGGCTTAGGAACTGCTAGCCTAGTTGGAACTACGTCTCCTTTATCTGTTGGGATTCTGATTCCTAAGCACCCCATCGTTGTTTCCAGCACCGTGAGATACATCATGGGCGGATGCCCTTGGTGGTACCAAGGCTGGAGGACTATTCAAGTACTCTTTGATGCGGTTGAAGAGAAGGCGTAAGACTAAGCTAGTAGACAACTAGTGAGTAATGAGAGTGAACGACTCAACAGACTAAAGTTCCCGCCTCTTGAGGAAAAGGTAAGTGCATGATGTACCTCCCAGTATATTAATCCCAACTTCGCTACCAAACTTTCACAATTAAGCAGCTTTGGTTTGCACGTTCACGAAATCTATCAAGCACTCACTTCGGTCTTCCTTGGTATGCACCACCTCGGTCCGAGAATATTTTGGATCAGTCCTATTAATATACAGCCTCCCAAATTGATCGGGGTCGCCTTATTTCTTTTTCTTTCTTTTCCAACACGATATCAGATCTCAGAAGGTGCTTGCGATTTCTATTACTCACGAGATGGCTGAGCTTGTTCGGAAGCTAATGTCGATGAATCAGGGATAATCGTCTTAAGACTGGGAATTGACAATAATAGGTCTTTAGTAAAAGCGCAATCCCAACTCTCTTATCTGGTGCACCCTAGAGCTATCGCCAGATTTCATCTCAAATCGAGCTGCAGTTCTTCTTTCCTTTCAAACCTAGCTAGGGAATAGGAGTGCACAATCACTATAGAGGGCCCAGGCCTGGAATAAGGCAGAGTCCCTCTCTCTTGCTTGTAACTACTTCTATTCGGTGAACAACTAGTTCTATTGGCGAACCCTTCTTATATATAAGGCTCCGTCCCTCTATAGAATCTTACCCTGCACCCTGAGCCACTAGTGCATTTGCTAGTTAATGATATCATCTCACTCTTGCACAGAGATTCGCATTTATCGAACATAATGCATGGGAATGGTTGTTTTTTCACAATTAGATGGGAGTAGGAAGGTCTATAGCCGAATAACACGCCAACCACTCCGTCTGTTAGGGGAAACTCAAGTAGATATAGAACCCGCTGGAGATAGAAATCAACTAGGTCAATCAATCACATGGATCTTTCAATGAGCGAAAAGATCAATTCCAAGTTCGGTCACAAGCAGGATCAATAGTGGACTTCGCATTGACTTCCAAATGATGCCAAGTTTGATACCACTCACTATCCTTAGAGCCATATAAATCACTTTACCGAGGTGCCTACGAGTCATAGGAGGGAGGTTCTCTACCAAGGAAGTGCTAACCAGCACCACGGCCGTTACAAAACCACGAATCCAACTGGAATCAATTTTACTGACAGCCTAGGCAAACTAACGGATGCAAGGCGAGCGAAGTGAGGTGACTTCTCTATGCCAACCCTCGAGCGCGTCTTCAAGGGAGGAAATGGAATCCGAATGGATGCAAAGCGCATCTTTCACATCGCAAACTCACCTTAGTGAACTAGTGGCTTGGACTTCGTCCTTTGATTCGAGAGTTCGACCTCTTAGTATATTAATTGGGGGCACATAAATGGAATCGTAATTTGTAAGCAAGAATAGCAAGCAAACTAGCCTTATTAGATCATGTCCCAATCTCCAGTTAGCTCTTCTTTGTCTTTGTGGCCTGCCCAACAGGTACCCGCAAGAAATTGTTTGGTAGATAGACTGGAACAGGGTCATTGTAGTCTTCATTCTTCTCTCATCCAGGGATCTCTAGTTCGGGGAGGGAAATCTTTCCGGATTGAAGAGAGTCACTCATTCTCTGACTCGCAATCAACCATTGTTTATACTGGCTGGATTGATGTGGAAGACGTCTGTTCCAGTTTGTTACTGGTCTCCGATTCACTCGTCTGGATGTTTACTTTCCCTTGGATCTCGAAAACCTATCCAAACTATTCCAAGTAAATGGACCAACTATTTGATACCTATGGAATCGGATGTAAGCGAACTCGCGGTCGATAGTTGGCTGCTTAGATTCCTATGAGTGAGAGTCCTACTAATATAGGATGTTAGGCTAAGCCATTGATGCAAGCTCTGGAACCTTCCAGGCCGGCTGGCCAATGAATATACACTGCGCCCTAAACGTCATTCACGCAAAAACTAGTTGCTCGGACTTCGCCAGTTGATTTGACGAATGTCTTTCTCTTTCCACTCACAAGAAAGCAGGATAGATATGAAGGTCTTAACCGTGATAACCACTTTCACCGAGGTAGCTCACTATCATGGAACTAGTGAGGAGGCGACGAGCGAATGGTCATTTCTTAATATATGGTCTTATCCACCCACTGAAGGACTACTTATCCCAAGGACTTGAGGGTCTTCTTCGTGTACTAATTAGTTGTACCCATGCGAATGCGGAGGCCTAGCGACCACTCTTCTTCTCAGGCAAGTATGCGGGAGCAGGGGCAGATTCAACGGATGGAACCATGGCATAGACTAAGCGACCTTTGATTATCTTGCAAATTAATATACTGGGCGGAGTCTTGGCAAGAGAGATTCTATTTCATGGTCCCAAAGGCAACCGGAGAGAGGGGAATTTAAGGTCTTCAACCCCAGATCCCACAACGGGAAAAATCCCTAGATCTTATTGATCTGTACGTTTGCATAGAGGAAGGAGTGTAGCGAATGATCATGCAAATGCGTGAGGCTGAGCCTTTCATTCTAGGCTTAAGCCCTGGAACCAGCTGCTGGCAGTTGACCCGAATCGCCTATTCGAGTACGTAGACACCCAATTGACTATTAGTGTACAAATAGATATTTCTAAATGAGAAATTAATTAATGTAAACCCCCAAGTAGCTACCTTAGCTTCATGTTCGTAGCTAAGACTTTTAGTGGTGGGAAAATCACCCCATTTCTTAAATAATCTATTAGATAGGCACATGTCTGGACAACTAGGAGAGTAATATGACTCTTGCTTTTATCCTAGATTAGTGCTTCGTCGCTTAGTGCAGTTGTTCCCCGGAGTGAATGATAAGGTGTTGCATTGGAGCCAGGTAGGCGCCAACTTCCTTCTTTGGGCTAGCTACGTACCAATGATGCTTATCCTACGAAGTCAGAGGTGACCGATCCAAACTATTGCAAAGAATTGAATTAAGGGCAAAGGAGGTATAATGGGCGATCTTTTGATCTCAACTTTGACTTTTCGTGTTAAGCATAACGCTAGTGAAGTGAATTATATATATTTGATGTTATCTTCCCCGTCATTCATAGTTTACCGTCCTGTAAAATGGTTGAAAATAAATTGATGACTCAATATCTGTTCGTTCCTTACTCTTCAACGAGTGACCTACTGTACATCGAGCCCGCTACTATGGAAGACCAACTCTTAGCGAGTCTGTAAACTCAGTTCGCTTGTGGCCTGCACAGAGGAACTGACTACTAAGTCATATCTTACTATTCCTATTCCTTCCTCGGATTCATGTCTCTAATAGGAGATTCTTGGGAGACTTGTTTCGAGATTCATTCGCTTAATTAGGAGATCGATGCTATTAATACCAGGATTATTCTGAAACTCGTACTAAATCAGACTAGTCTAGTAAAGACTTGTCTCTAATAGGAGCCCCAGATATTCATTCGGAAAGTCTAGTGTATTAATTGGGTGGCTCATCAAGTGAATGTGACTGATTAGTGAAATCTAGTCGAGAACGTAATGGAGCCGAATGGCCGGTATATTAATTGGGAAGTCCAAGTATATTAATCTGGGCAAATCTTGGGTTGGAGAGAACTATTTATGCCTATTGGCTTTGGAGTGACTTAAAATACATCAACTGGTTTTCTACTACTTCTTGGGATGGTTCACATCCAGGATCTCTTGAACGCTCCCGTATACGAGACGTCTTAGCAATGAAACAATCGAGTTGTTGAACTGGTGCATTTCGGTCGAGCGTTTCGATTATACGACAGAGCGAGGTGCGTAGCTTATACTGGGATACCGAGACCAGTATATTGTGTTACCGCTTCATCTTGGATGAGGGTAGAATTCTCAGGAATTCCTATCTTGAGATCAAGGGTGAAGATATGACTATGCATCCTTACTGATCGCTACGCACCTTAGGAAAGTAGTAAGAGCTTGGATTCAGTCAATAAGATAGACTTTAGGCGCACCTGAGCGTATAGTCTATCAGGCTAAATTACTACGGGGTCTGACATAATATCTTCATTCTTCCTAATCATGAAGAGAACCCCTACGGTATAGCCATGTGGTAAGGCATCAATTTTTGGTACCGGCATGCAAAGTTTTGAATCCTTTTACTCCAGATTATGAAGACCCGATAAGATTTGTCAAGAACAAGCTGACAACTACAAGGGAAGCGGCTTTCTAATCAACTCTTACCTTGAAACTGCCAATTTTGGAAGGCCAGCTTTCGAGCCAACAAATACGGTTTGAATCAAGCTTGAGCAATTTAGCTCTCCTCCCGAAGAGGAGAATAGTTTGGACTTGGTATACTAGGCACCTCACTAGAGCTCGGACGAAAGTGGACCTCATGAAGAGGTTGTCAAAGTAAACTGTGGACCTCACTTGCGAGGTCACCTCTGTCTATTCTTCGAGCGAATTAGTCGTCTCGTGTTTTTTACTCAGATGGACTTGTGACTCAGCGAGATGTAGAGTTGGCTGATCAAGAATGGTTGATGTCAGTTCGAGAACGACTTCTCTCGATTTTCATAGTAATAGCTCTGTTTGAGTTTGACTCGTTCCAGCAAATAGTTTCTACGATGAGACGGGAGCCTGACAAATCGGTGTTGGGGATGCTGGAAAGAGACTCTAATGGAAGTAGCTACGGTCAGGTGTTCGGGTGGTTTCATCGATTGGTTATTTCAGATATCATAGCATAACATTAGCTATCATAGCTTGGTCCTATGATGTTTCCCTACCGCTGGTCTAAGCTGATATAGAGCTATGTTTTGAGATTGCGAGAATGAAATGTTACACCTGTTTCATCCTGTTAGTCCCCTGTTTCAATGAATTCTGATGTGAAAAACAAGTCTATTTTGATTCCACTAAAGAAATTCTGTCATATATCTAGTTTACATACGAAATTCTCTACAAATTTAGGTCTAAATCATGCAATCATGCATATCACGGCGTATGACCACTAGTATAAATAGCCTCTGGCTTCTCGAGAGTGCTCATCGGACATGTTTGGTTACATACAAGTGTTTGTTGGCATTGTTTCATCAATGCAATGAAAACAAGGGATTTTGTTCTTTCTACTGCCCATTTATGCATCTCTCGCTATAGCACTAGCACTAAGCCAGCTCCAGAGCCAACGAAATCGCACGTCAATCAATTTGCCATCCACGTGTGAATTGGTTACTTAGGGTGTCTGGTCATTTCACGAAAGTTTTGGTTATATCAAATAGACAATGAAAAGAATTCACTGTTCCCCCGCCGTAGCGAAGAATTCACTACAAAACAAGGTCTCTTGTATGGTATCGGCATGACATATCTTGTGCGAGTTCAGCTTACATCAAATGGAATCCAAAACTATGATGTATAAAAGCCGGATGATTTTACTTCTCTTCCCACGTCCCACACATTCTCAAGGGAAATGGCTATTAGGCCAAATCTCATGTTGTTCGCACCGCGAGTGCACTTCTACCAGTTTCTACCTAATGTGCTGCTTAGGGAGCCGATCGAAAGAGGTTTTCTTCTTTTGATTCAGGTTATTTAAGTTGTTATGATTTCTAGCGATGATTAACCCTCAGGTCATACCTATTCCAATTAGCCAAGAAAAAGATGCTTATAGTGCTGGACCGATAGGAAAAAATGAAATTCGTTCGGCAGTATATTAATTGTGCTCTGAACTCTCACAAGATATGTCATGCCGATGTGAAACCAATCAAAATATACACATCCAAACTATTTAAGATAATAAGTCTATGTTGGATATGCTGACTCAAATAAATCACCTATTCCACCGGCCACATAGCCTTTTACCGCAGAAATGTGTACATATACACCAATGAGGCCATTCATGCACTCGTAGGCCAAAGTCGGGAAGAAACAATGTATCATTCATTCTCGCCCCATGTCATCTATGTGATGGAACACGATCCCCATGCTGAAAATAAGAGCACCTGACTGAATCTTTCTCTTTTGAACGAATTCACGGGTTTCGGCAGATTTCTTCTTATTATTGTTTGTATATGACCATCCAAGCAAACTGATCACCTACTGTTGATCCGCCCTTTGGTCGTCTAGAATAGATGGGCTTTTCGCTTGCCCGATCTTGATTCATCAATGCCAATAATTCACTACCTTCCAACGCCCCTTACTAGTTTCTAGGTAGATTAGACAGAGAACTAGCGAACAGCTTGATTTTGAATCTAAGGCGAGCGAAGTGAGCGGAAGGAACGACCAAAGGTGCTTGCCATCTTATGAAAGAACTGATCTAGTTTGGTTATTTCTAAACCAAACAGATGAATCAGGATCCCTTGGCGAATATGTTATAAAAACATCTCCTTTATCCGAGTATTCGTTTTCTGTATGTTGATTTTTTTCTGATCAATATCAACCGAACATCGAAGCTTTACTGTTTCTTCGGGTACCAGGAATAAGAATGATTTATTCCTCATGCTCGTCCCACTGCCGAAAGTCCCACGCCAATTTCTTTTCTTATTCGTTTGGTTTGCATATGTTGTATAGGTACTCGGGAATATTCTTTATTTCTTTACTTCTTTGGCTTTCCGGATGGAAGAAATTAGGTCTGGTCGGGAAATTAAGGAGGAGTAGCTGAGCCTTAGCACGGGATAGGAAGTAGCTAAGCCCAGTCATATTCATTCGCGTTCGTTATTCTTGTCCGATTATGTATAAAGGTTTACCACTTGGAGGTAGATTTACTGTGTTTTCTTAGGCCGCTCGCAAGAAAACTATCTATGGGAGGCTATGATCATTCAAATTGACTCGGGTGCTATTAAATCAATGATTCAGACCGCCTTCTTTCAAACCAACTATAGATCTCTATCAGTTAAGGATGGGACATTAGTAGTCTCAGGTGGTTTAAGCAAATAATCCAACAGGAATTTGCTAACCTTGCAAGCCAATCCGGTGTATATTTATATCTCTCCCTCAATCTTACTCATGATTCAGATTATAAGCCCATGATGGTCGTTCTCGTGCCGAAGCGAAATACCGAGCCCTCGCCTCTATCACATCCGACCTTAGATATAATTCTATTCTGTCACATTTTGTACCTAAAAGGTTTGCTCTATTCTTCATGATCTCCATATCTCTATCTCGCTACCTGTATATCTCTTTTGTGACAATGTGAGTGCGACTTACATGGCTATGAATCCTATTTTCCATGCTCTAACCACACATTTAAATTCATTATCACTTCGTCAGGGAATGTGTTGCTCGTGGGACTCTTAGGGTTCTTTTTATCTCCACTGATCATCAGGTTGTAGATGTATTTACCAAAGGACACTCAGTTTCCAAGTTTTCAAAGTTTCGGTACAAACAGATTGTTCGTCGATGGATCCACCAATGACAGTGGAGTAGGAGTCGGAATCGTGATAGCCACTCTCGACAAGACTCGTGCAGCCGGAATGAGATAGACGAACAAATAGGGCGTAGGTCACTATCAAAGCTTTCCCAGCAATGGGCACCCTCCGCTTTGGGCACAGAAAGAAATCCACTCATTTTCGAATGATTGACAGGGGAGGCGGGGGTTACCTCGCGACAATCATTTTGTAAAAAAATGATCGTTTTGATTCTCTGGGTTCTTACCATGAAGAAGTAGCCCATCCAGGCAAGAATGGGGAATTAGACAAGTTATCCAACAGGAGCACTGTACCCTCGGAAATATCAAGCTCTGCAGAAGTGATCTCACCACAAATAGAGAATCAGATATGCAATAGGTACAGGTACCTTTCTCCTACAACAGAGAAATCTTAAAACTTTTCTCTGGCCCCTCAGACACATGCATTCCACTACTATGATGAAAGGCACTGCTATGACGAAGGCACCATCATTCCACCACTATGATGAAAGGCACTGCTACGATGAAGGCACCACTTATCAAGGGTGCCAAAGCAGTGATCCAGACTCCTAAATTATGTCTTGTCTTGTGTCTTGTCCCAGCCCTAAACGGGTGGGCAAGTAAGTTTTCCCAAGAGAAGACCCCCGATAGGGAACACCGTGGTGGAAAAGGCTCCATTTCCACCACTGGAACAAAAGACACCACAAAACATGAAACAAAAGAAGAAATGGCATATGAAGAAGAAGAAAGGGCCCTAAGTTGGCTAAAGCAGCTAAGTGCAATGCCAAGGTCTTTTTGTCGGAGTGAAAGAGCGAAGGCTGCAAATGGAGAAATGAGAGAGCTGCTTGAACCTTTCACTTATTCTATTGATTTAAGATCAGTTGCTATTGGACTTCTTTCCTTGGCGAGAAGGGTTAGCAGGGAAAGCAGCCTTGTTGATTAAAGTAAAGGACCAGAGGTCTGGCGCTTTTGTTTTGTGGAATCTTTGAATATGGATATCAATTACTAATTCTTCCCACGGCTAAGCCCGAAAGAAAAAGAAAGAGAGTTAGATCAAGAGTGAATTAGAGACATTCTCTCACAGATGAAAAAAAGAGGTCACTTGTTTAAGTCAAGCAGTAGATTAATAGGAAGACTGAGAGAAGAGTTTTTAGTGAAAATGATCTCTCTACAGGCCTCTTAAAGGCATAACCAAAGAGAGTAGTGAGGGCTAGAGGAGTTCTCAAACCTAACTCAAGGCCTAGTAGATCTATTCCTGCTACCTTACTTACTACCCTGGGGGTGGTTGAGTTGAAGAAGCTGTGACAGAACAAGCTGGTACAGAAATCAACGGCTATTGAACCTCATCTGTTAGAAAAAGAACTACTGGTAGTGGTTCGTCTTATCTTATTAGTAGTGGTCAATGGGAAGAAGACTAGCTCTGGCTGTCAAGCGTGAACCAGGTATTGGAATTAGCTAGAGGTCTTGGATTCGACATTAGCAGTCTTGGCTGAGAGATGCCAAGAAAGGTGTTAATTCTGAAAGCCAAGGCCAAGCAAGAGGATGCCTATAGAATGAAAAAAGAATCCATGTTGATGGGTGGGACCAAGGGGCGCATTGGACGTGTCGATAGGATTCTTACATGTAGTAAGCATCCGATGAAGTCGAATATGAAGGCTTCCAAAAAAGGAATGCCTATTACTTATACTTAAGTCTTAATTGTATTTGCCCACATTTAATCAATTCTTTCTCCCATGCCGACTGACTGGTCGATACAAAGCTGCAACTTTCGCTCATTGGCACTTCGCTCATAGAGCCAATGCATCAATAAGAGGAATAATCCCATATACGATCTTGCATATCTTCGACACCCAAACAACCAATTGAATCCATCTTAGTTGGTTGGTTAGTGCGAGACTCTCTCTATCAATTTGAAATACATATGAGACTCGCATCGAGACGTCCTTGCCACATAATTTTCTATGCTCCCTATGGTCGCCTTGTTCTTTCAACATTTTTTAATCCTGCACCAGAGGAAATCTTTAGAGTCAATCTGTAGAGGGTTATTTACTGATGCTTTGCCCCCACTCGGTGGCTTTCTTTGTCGTATGGATTAGACCAGCTATTGACTGATGCTTTCCACAACGCGTGGGTCGTCTGCATTAGCACAATAGGGGAACAAAGCACACCATAGATCTCAGCTTTTTTAGAAAGCAAGCTCTGTGAGCCTCATGAAGGAGAAGAATAGACTCCGTACGATCGAAGCTTGAAATGTTATAAGCTGATCTATCTAAACTACTAGGAGTGTCCAATCAACAAAAAGTAAGTAGCCACGAGTCAGAGAACTGAGAAATGGTATAGGACCGCTATACATAGGCCTAGCCTTCCTCAAGAAAGAGATTTGACCCTCCCATTCTTGTTTTCCTTACTGCTATTATTATTCCATGCTGTAGGAAGATCTTGACTCAAAGTAATAGTTATTCGTAGCATTGTAGCAGCGAGAAGTCCTGTCTAAATGCATCCCATCATACCATGCTCGATCGGAGGCTGGCTTGTGGTTGAAAAGACACAGGTTGAGGGAAGGACATAGCACACATCTTATGAATCGAGGGTCAGGTCTCACTCAGTAGGCACACTGCTTCAGAATGAAGGTACGTACGTCGACTCTCTTGTTCGAGTAAGCATAAGCAGTTCGAGCCTCTTTCGTTGACCTATACGATTCAGAGGGAGGCGATTCTTGTTTTAGGAATCTAATTTGTTGTAGTGGCCTTTCTTTCTACTTAGTATTAGCAGGATACTCATGTTAAGTCCAATAAAACAGGCAGAATCTCCTATCAATATAGTATAACACACCTCATGCGTACCCCTCAGGTGCCTAAATACATAGCTGCGTGGCAAAGGGCAGAACCTAGTCATAAGTCAAGTCCATTCATTGATAACTGAGCTCAAAGTAAGTCCCTCGGACCTCTTCAGAAGTAGTCGGTGGAAAGCAACTGGCTATGTAAGGTAGGTAGGCTATGTAAGTAGATGATTGCCTAGTAGTTCTGATTAGCCTTCCGAACCAACTCGTTCCTCTTAGGAGCTTAAGAAACTAGGGGTATTGATGGGCTTCCTTCTATGATTCCTAGGCCGTAGTATTCTTCATTGACTTCCCGCCTTCACCCCTGGGGTTAAGTCAAACCAGGTGAAACCGTATGAGCAAGACTAGCTCTATAGCAAGGATATTTTTATATAGCGAGTGAGGCCTTCTCGACTTCTATCCTTGGCCATATTCTTATGTAGTAGAGTAGCTCGAGCCTAACAGGTTCCAAATTGCGATTGCGTCCAGCTGTCCATTCTCATTCAGATCCTTTACTTAATTAATATACCACGATACGAAACTCTTAGAAATTGGGGATCCAAACTATTCCAAGTAGCTACTTATTTGGGTGGGGCAATTCCACACCTTTGCTTTTAGGGAAGATAGGGTTTTGAAAGAACATAGTAAGTATTTAACGAAGTTTCCTCACTCGTTAGAGGAAGTGAGCGGTTGGCTGTAAGAAGGAAGAGAGGTGGCAGTCCATGCTTGGGTATATTGAATCCATACATTTTTGAGCAATCAGGCTTTACGTCCACCTTGTTATACGCTTCGACAATAGAGATGATAGATGCTAGCAGCATGCAAGGCATGGGAAAAGAGTTCAAGATTTAATAAGTGACCCGCTACGCACCTTGGACGGGACGGACAAGCTATAGCTATGGATAGAGTGGCAAGGAGAGCTTCATTATGGGACATATGTGGCAATAGAGATCTTCCTACATGACTCGGAAAGTGAAAGTGTGGAATTGCCTTAGCTAACAAATAAACGAGTGAATAATGCGAAAGTGAATGGAATGTTGTTGGCATCTTCGAGCCGGCCTGGAGTTCTTCTTCTAGTAAGACACATTGTAGTTTGTAGGCTAAGTGAAAACAAGGAGCTACGGCTGATCGAAAAGCAAAGATAGGTGCATAGTTCAATGATCAATCCATGAAAGAGGGAACTCACATAGATAACGATCCGCTTCTTTTAACAAGATAGGACAAGAAAGCGAGAACTACAGTTCGACTGAGCGGCTAAGTAAGCAGAGCAGCTTCGCTACCTCGAGTTATGTATATAGAACTAATAATCAGTCTTCTCATCTTTAAAACACCTAAGTCCTAACAAAGCTACCAACCTTCTTGTACTTCTAGACAAGTAAGGAAAGCTAGGTGCTGGTGTTGAGTTAAACAAACAAACGGGAGTTGGATAATAAGAAACGAAAATACTTTTAGGAAAAACCCGAAGATATATATATCAGGATAAAGAGTTTGTAACTCACTTGCTTGATAAAGGTAGCGCTAGCTAAAGTAAACTTGAGCTACGGACTTAGGAGGCAGCTAGTCACTTAGCGGAGCTCGTTCTATGGACAAGCTTGAGTTAGGCATTGATTGAAGAGCAAAAAAGAAGGCCAGACTATTGCTCGGTGGACAAGCTGGCTTTGAATACTCCAGTATCTTCGATTTTGGGATAAGGTAGGCTTCTTTACCCATCCGAGGAGTTTACTTCTTGACCAATAGGGGAACGACAGCATATTCAAGCATTGATCGAAGAATAGGCACTGATCGGAGCCCATTCACAACATTTGATAGCTAACACTACCTTGCCTAAAGACATGGGATTGCCGTAGAAGTCACATGCCAAGCAAGAACTTGCTCCTTTCACTTCCCTAGCTATAGATCGAGTAGGGCGTACGAACAAACTAGCGTATGTGTGCTAGCGATTCCCAAGTGGTCGTTAATAGATAGAGGTTGCTTTAGTTTTCCTTGGAAAGATGCCAATACCGAAGACATCGCATGCTAGAAAGAATGTGCTTTCTACGCATCATTACGGTTACCTGTTCACTAGTAATCTGGTCGAAAAAGATCCAACGTCGGTAACAATCCCGATCAATTAGAGGAAAGGAGAACTCATCTCCCACAATAAGCAACTATATAAATCTAAAGATCGTGTCATACTGCCTTTCATTGTGCAACTTCCACCGACAGTATAACCTTCTGAATGCTGCTTGGTTTAGGCCCCATTCGATTCCTTTTCTAAAGGAAGCCCCGAATTAATATACTGGGATCTTAGACTTCACGTTCTATTAAAATTCCAAATATCAATAAAGCTGGCTGTCATTTTGAAAGCTGAGTCTTCGAGAGGTCTACCGCATTCACAGACCCTCCTCCTATCTACCTCCTATGGGTTTGCGGATTACTGCCTGGGGTGAGGCGTGCCTAACACTTACTGTCTGATGGACAAAGGGGCTTACTCCAAGACCTGGGCAACACAATGTTTCCTCCACTCCGAAGGTCACACTTGCCCTCCGAAAGCCATTCGTGAGAGGCCGCCCACTATACTCTCTCGCTTCGAGCCTTAATTCACAGGTCGATGGCTTGAGACCAAGATCCCACCCCCACTGATATCACGTAACCAAAAACCAACTACCGGTCTGAGCCCGCTAGAAAACCAATTTGATTCCATTGCTTGATGTCTTAGATTTGGGCACTTACCTTATTCCCCCAGAATAGTTATCCATTCCAAATTGCTCATTCATTCCGTAATAATCAATCTTCCGGGATCGTCGAAATAAGAATAATTCCTTCCCTGCGATGTGGTGGTAATATCCTAAGTCCGGGGATAGCTGACGTCGGAACAGATTCATGCTGTGGCACTTATAAGTTCTTTGATAGAATGCCCCATTTTGGGACCTAGTCAGCTGCACATTCATGTCTAGAATAAGAAGGGTTTTCGGAAGAGAAGACGGCCTTTGATTGAAAGACAACTAGTGAAGATGCATCGGATTTCCCTATTTAAGAGGGTGAATAAATAGGAATAGAATCCACAAAGTAACAAAGATGAGAAGAAGCGGAGAAAGGTCATTGATTTCCCGCAGCTAAATCAAAATAAGTTAAGTTCTTGGCATCCCAAAGGAAAAAGGCCTTTATGCCCAAACCAACGAGGTCAAATGTCATGATTTTTTATTAAGGGAAAATGGATTGAGACCCAATCTTCAAATCTGGGCACGAAGGCCTTAGCTTAAAAAATTATTCCGACGTATCATCTTATAGAAGAAAGAAATGCCACATCTATCCCATAAATGTTGAATCAGAATCGAACAAGGGCTGAACAAGATGAATCTTTCCTTTATTTCCGGCTAGGCTGCTAGATTAGAAGAATCCCCTGCACATGAAAAAGAGAAAGAGGCAGAGTAACGGCTTCGAGAAAGAGGCCAAAATTAGTATAGCCTTCAGGGACATGATTTGGCTCGGACGTCCATCTTAGAGCACCAGCATGTACTCCTTTGAGATAGCATTTGGTCTTAGGATTGGTACTGACCAAGTGATCAGAGGTGCTTGTAGGTGCAATGTGCTAGACCTAAAACTTCAACATGCCTAATCTTTTGGGAAAACTTTGACTACCAATCCCTCTTCTGGAAAGAGAGTTCCTCTCTCCGTTACACCCATAATGGAGTATGCCAATTCTTATCTGAGGGTGAAGGTACTCAAGTTTATTGGACCGTCTGAATTTTCTTATAAAAGAATAATAACTCCTTTTGAGGGCCTAAAGGTGTTAAAACAACTAAAAACTAAATGAAGCACTAAGGAAGAAAATTCTTAGGTCAAGGTGCCCTCTTGGCAGTCTATGACCAATTGGATGGTTAGAGAACAGGGCTCCACATCAAACTTTTGGCCTTTCTTTTGCCAGCAATGGATCATGACTCTTAACATTTCTCGTTGTCGAGAACGATGGGGGTGGCATCTACATCTCGGGTCAACCACTCTTTTTCGTTTACGGTTTTGTATCTCAACAAGTGCAAAGATATCCAGATTGAGGGGCCCTCTGGGGTTATCATAGGGAACTCGGGTGTATTCTCTATTGTCTTGATATTGAAAAATCCTAGGCAATTGGCTACATATAGTATAGGATTCATGGAGACCAAACACCTAAGATACTCATGGTGGTGAGAGGCTTCTATTGAATTATTCAGAGGTTGTACTCGCCTTGAGCCTTTTGCCAAACGATTGAGAATACTTTTCAAAATCTCTGTTATGCACTCATCGTTAGAGAGTCAGGCTGCACATACCACTAGAGCTCCTCTTATAGCTGCATAAGAGAGGCTGGGGTGTCTTAGCATGAGCTCTCAGGGATATTTGAGGTTGTCTACGAAGGAGACAACGCCAACCGTTTGATGTGTAGGTTTTTCTTCCTTTTTCGTGTCAAAAGAGAGATTTGTATCATTTATCGCTTAGGGTGAGGTTTTTTTAGAGTGATCTAACTGAACCCTCATTACCAACATGATCAATCTCTCCTTGTTTTTCACATCTGACCTTGACATTTTCAATCAATTTCCCATGTCTAACGATTCCTGTAAATAAATATGTCCTACGTCCCCTCTCTTAATATTGGCCATGCCCCGTACTTTGTAATCTATCTATCGGTCTCAAATAAATCAATCGCTTTGCCCGCCTTGCATTTCGCCACATTCAAGCTTAGGTGCGAAGCATAAAGATTGTATTGTTTCTAGGTCCCAATAGACTGAAATGGGGCATTCTGCCCATCTAAGAGTCTATTCTAGCAAACCAAGGGAAGCAACTTATTTGTCCTAACAAGGGGTTCCTCTAACTTCCAACAGGGCATTCATTTGTGAAACCTGTTCTTCTTCGTCCCAACAACCTACCTTCCTAGCCTAGTAGCCCAGATCCCAGATCCCAGATCGGATTAACGTGCACAAGCTAACTGGCCCTTCTAGGAGTCATCCCTTCTTTAAGTTTCATGTCTGCAAATCAGATTCTAACTGTTAGGAATCTCTATTGTCCTCTGCATTTTATTTATATTGGAAATAATCCTTCATCAATAGACATGTAAAAGGAGCAAGCCAAGACTTTCACAAAAAAAGCTGGACTTGGCTGGCTTTCTTGGGTACGAAGGTAAGCCATAAAAAGGGACTAAGAAGGTATTAACTCCTCCCTTACCGCTACTACCGAGGCCTATTGTCCACGAAGTATGATCTCTTAGCTGGCTTTGGAAAGGCATATAAAGAATATTCAAAGATAATGGGATTGGTTCTCTTACAGTTCAATTCCAGGTGCGCAGCGAAAGCGCATTACTCCTTCCAATATTCATTGCCTCTAGTTCTGACTTAAGAGTTAGACTGGGCGATAATATATTCTTTCTTGCGCAAAGCTTCTCTCCTGATCTTGATAGCATGGGAAAGATGAACTATAGAGTTAGAGTAGAGGGAAAGCCCAGGTCCTATCGAACCAGTATATTAATTGGGGTCGCCTCAGTCTCTTTTTACCTTTTAGGATCAACCTCTTTCGGATATGAAAGAACCAGCCCTTGAGAGGCGAAGAGAGCATCAGTAAGGCTCTGCCTTATCTATAGAAAAAAAAGAAACTTCCTCTAGTCGGTCCTAAAGAAAAAAGTCTTCTTCCTTTACTCAAGACTTCCTACTTTCTTTCCTGGCGATGAGAAAGTTTCCTAGGCGTGGTACGGTATATGAAAAGCCTTCCATTGAAATAACACTCCGTTTCTTAATCTTATTCACATCTAGAAGCACTTTACGCTCCAGGATCGATTAGAGGATGTGCCCAACGATCAAAATAAGAAAGCCTTGCCGCATCCGATAGAAAGAAAATATATGGCAAACTTATATCCAAAAGCTAAGGGTGTGGGACTAGTTATTCCCGCCCCTGCATAAATATGCCTTGCCTTACTAGCTTTATTGTAATCCGCTACGCACCCCTGTATACTGGAATTAATATACTGGCACTACTAATTAATATACTTCCCACCTAAAGGTTGCCTTGTTGGTTGCCGCCTAGTGTAAACCGGAGTGGCTGGTCAGCTAAAAGGCTCTTTAAGACCAAATATACATCTAGGGGGCCAGATGAATAAAGCTCCCCTTACTAGTAAAGGGGGTCCAGGCTCCCCACTTAACTCATCACTGGAGGTGCATAGTAGGGGCCTAACTCCAGTCAATGAATCCTTTTTTTATATCTGGGAGCTTAGTATCCATAATGGCTGGCGTCAAAGAGGTCCCCTTGCAAACAGGCCGGGTCCATGTTTACCTATTGTCTGTTTTTTATTAATCGCATGCCCTACATCTCTCCCTCCTTCCTTACCAACATGTTTCATCCTCTCCAACTGAAGTACATCGGTAGGCCCCTCCTTAAGCCTCACCTAAACCAGAAGGTCTCGCATCGCTAACCTCTCTTTTTAGGCGTGGGTGGTCTGTCAATTTCGCTACCTTTATTAGAAAGAAAAGACACATATCGCACTTGTCCGATTAGGCACGACACCGCTTCTTTTTCTTGTTAGGTCGGGGTTTCTTTCCCTATCTATCTGATATCGGATATCGCTAACCTTGGGCCAGGTTCTCTTTCCTTTATATTATATGGGTTAGTCTAGGTTCGTTATCAATACAATTATGCCGCCGAATACAATCACTTTGAAGAAGTCGCGGGGTTCAGTTCAAATGGGAAGTACGAAACACTCAATCGGGATCGCTATGCCTGAGTTGTCATTGTCTTTGATGAGAATTTATTTGTCTTTCGATTTGGTCAATTGTCAAGGTTGGAGAGGTTCAGTTCTTTAGGCAAAGCTTCATGGTCCACCAATGTTTATACTGGCCGGGGATACAGTTCCAATAAGGTCTGGACGGGAATCTTCTCGAACATTTTTAGCTGATGCAAGATCTTCCACTTACAAGTTAGCCAGGTAAACCCTTCTCGCTACTAGGGAACTCAACTAAGATGGTGGAGCAGCCAGGCGGGTAGGCGGGGTAGGGGAGGTGTATATTTCCTTTGGGAGGTAGCACAGCTGAAGCAGAGATGTCAGCCATAGGAGCAGGGTTATGTCTTTGTTTCCATCCAAGGCCTACCTTTTCAGATGTATTTGAGCTAGGAAATGCACTAGCCAAGCCCCGGTATATTATTAGGCGAACCCCAAAAATGGACGGATCTGGTCTTTCGCTCCGCACCAGTTACTGAAGGATTGTCAACCGTGTGATAGAGTTCGGAAGTTGTCTCGCGGGTGGTTGGACATGAACCAACATGTAACCTCGATTAAGAGATAGAAGATCGGGCCTCTTTTCTATTTCGTTCTGATTCCACTTAGTTCGGTAGCGAATCTCGCTTCGCTTGTGACCCAATATTCATAGGTTCTTGCTCTTTTCTTTGTTTCCTCCCCAATCCAATCGGGGAGTGAAATAGAACATGAAACCGTGAGCTCCCAAGCAGTGGGAGGCGCCCATAGGGAGGCCTAGTATACCCAAGGTGCCTATTGAAGAATGAGCAGGTGACACCTAATAATATACTGGGGTGGGAACCAGAGCCGTAGCGAAAGCGAGTCTTCATAGGGCGATTGTCACTGCTTATTGACCCTGGGTGATCTACCCATGACCGTGATGAAGCTTAGGTGAAACTAAGTGGAGGTCTGAACCGACTGATGCTTGTAAATTCATGGTGTAATACTAACTCGTAAAAAAATGGTTGATGTAATAATTCTAATCATGTGTGACTTGTAAATCCATGCACATCCGTGTAAAAATTTGGAATTCCTCTTCCAACCCATCCTGGAATGGGCGTTATGGCAAAGAACAAGAAGAAAAAGACAGAAGAAAATTTTCCAATAGTCACAAATGGTGCCTCCATAGTGACATCCGATCGAACCCAGTAGTAAGCAATCCGCCAAAAGCAACCAAAATATTCCTTGGTTCATCGGGCGAAAACTTGAACTACGCACATACATATTTTTAAAAAAGGTTAAAGCCAACAGAGATATAGAAACTGGTGCTATTACGGCTACACCTCCCGATTTGTCAGGTATACCGCGAAGAATGGCATGGATCGGCAGGAAATACCATTTCGGCACAATATGAGGCGGGGTGGGCATCGGATTAGCAGGTACATAATTGTCGGGATGCCCCAAAACATTAGGAGCATAAACAATCCAAATGGAAAAAAAGATAGCAGAAGCTACCTGACCTACTAAATCCTTTACATAAAAATAAGGGTAAGAAGCCATTTTTTCCATCTCTGAATGTACACCCAATGGATTATTTGATCCATATTGAAGCAATGCGGCCAGATGAAGAAGACTGGCGCCTACTAAAATAAGGGGGAGTAAATGATGGAGACTTAAAAAACGATTTAAGGTGGCATTGTCCATGGAGAAACCACCCTAAAGCCAAGTCGCTATGGTATCTCCTACTACAAGTATGGCGCTAGCTAAGCTTGTAATTATTGTAGCTCCCGAAAAGCTCATCTGACCCTAAGGTGGTACATATCCTATAAAAGCTGTCACAATCATCAATAAGAATATGACAACTCCGAGACACCAAACTAATTCCCTAGGACTCCTAGAAGTAGCATGATATAGACCACGAAAAATATGAAGGTGAACCATAATGAGAAACATACTTGCCCCATTAGCATGCATATAACGGAGCAACCAGCCTACTTCAACATCTCTCATAACATGTTCTACGCTGTTGAAAGCTAGATCTACATGAGGTGTGTAATGCATAGCTAAAAAATGCCTGTCACTATCTGAATGACTAAACAAATACCAGCTAATGAACCGAACCCCCACCAATAACTAAGATTGCTCAAGGTTGGATAATCTATCAAATGTTGGTTAAGTTTGGAGGATATAGGTTGTTTAAGAAGAGATAATCGTTTGTTCCTTAGAGTCGTGACAACTCCTCTTCCCCCTTCTAGTTTCACACCTTGCCTTGATTTCTACTACAACTCGAACACTGCAAAGAAGATTCAGCCCATTAGCGCCTGAATCTGTATCAGAGCGAGGAGGTCCAGCGCATATGCAAAAGTTTCAGACATTTGGCTGTACGCCCATAAATTATTGTAACAGAAGTTTAGATAAGACCAATCATGGTCTGGAGTGAACATTAAGTCTGTAATTTGGTAAGCAAAAAATTGGGGTAACGGAACCCCAGCTTTGTCACGGAGGATGTCCAGGTTCTGTTGGATCCCTTCCATCAATACATCGTTAGCCGCGTCTTCCATGTGCTCAATGACTATCTCCCTAGGGTAAGTAGTCAACAAATGAAAGTTGAGACGTCGCAGGGTTCGAAATGCAATGTGGAAAGTCAGGTCGAAGCCAAACAAAATAAAGGAAGTTATTTCTGCTTCTGTCATAAAAGTAAAACTACGTTCTCTCGCTCTGCTCGCAGCGCTCCTTGCTCGTGGAGTGGCATGCCAAAAAATAATTGCGATACGGGGATAGGATTTGAACCTGTGACCTCAAGGTTATGAGCCTTGTGAGCTAATGCTCTACCCCGCAAGAGAAAGATCGAGCAACCTCACATATTCTCCCCCTAAGTAATATTGGACTATATGTTGTGCTTCACACTTTTACTTGATAGTGTTACGCATAACCGATCCCCAATTAATATATTAGTGCCTTGTTAGTTGTCTCCGTGTACTGGACCTAGAGGTTGCCTGCTTATCTATGTAACTGATCTTCATTCTTTAGTAACTCAGTGCTGAATAGAAAAAATCATAGGGATCTAGTAAAGGTTTTCATGTGCTAAAGAGATATTCTCTACAAGGCTTATGGAAAAGCCGTACATGCCCCAATTAATTGGTTTTAGGTGATCGATCCAAGATACATAGCCTATAGTTGTTATGGGACATCGTGATATCTGTCTATGGGACCAGCCGAGCATTAATTGATTGATGGGAGAGGATTAGTGGATTACGCTATTAGCTACCTTTCTTCACGATAGGGTTTTCTAATCAATCATAATGAGGTGGACAACAAGCAAAAGGTAATGTCTTCGCATGTATGTAGGGTTCAATGGTCTTACGACTTGGTGCGGTCAAAGAAAGAGGTAGCTATGAAAGAACTAGTCCAACTCCTTGTTCAAGAATTAGAAACTGTTCCTCCCCAATTAATATACTAGCCTTTTTAGTTGTCTCGAAGTGCAATGATTACCAGGTACTAGACCTCTATTCTTTGATATTGGAAGAACGGGCAAAGGTGACCATAGGATCTGTTGATACCAATGTTTATACTGGCCCTACCTTAAGAGAGATCAGGGGCCTCACGTATGTAGCGCAAGGCAATTCAACTAAACAATTAGATGCGGCTTAGGCTAAGTACGCCTATTGACACAACTTCACTAGTAGTCTAGGAGGCATAGTTCATAACGCTTGTGCTTTGACGGATAATACCTCCTCGTGTTCAAATACGGGACTAAAAGGGGACCTGAGGAAGGACCATAGGTGCACGAAGACCTCTCTGGTTGATCTCAAATCATGCATCATCTCGGGAGTTGAGGAAGGAAGCCTCCCATGGCTCTACTAAATGAAATGAAACTAATAGTTGAGCGGTGAACCTAGTTTCAGTAGAAACTACGTACGCTTCCATAAATAGTTACTATTAGATCAACCTTATCCTTTCATGTGTTAAGCATAATGCTAGCATTAGAAAGATTTTCAAATTGAAAAAGTCCTAGACCGTTGAGTGGAATAAAACTGCCATTTGTAAAAATTATGTATTATTATAAATTCATGAAAATTCTTGTTGACATGATTTAAGCGAAAATTTTACGCCAGCTAGTGGCAAAAGTGACTCAAATAGAGATTTCTCTTAATATTGAAGCCTAATCTAGTTTGATCACTAAATATACTAGAAAAAGTTATACTGGGTAATCCAGTATATTAATTGGGAACAAAACTAATGGATTCCAACAGTGCATAGTCATAGAGGGAATGGTATGCCGCAAGCAACCCAATAGTTTTGAACAACCATAGCAACGGCTTCGATACCTTTATTCAACCAAGGCGCTAGTATAAACATTCAGAAATCTAGTATTTCTTGTTAACCCCAAATGAGATCCCAGGGAAAGTGAGATCTAAACTAATTAATAATGACTTTATCGAGGTCGCCAGGAGTAATTGTGCAGGACACGAAGAGGGGAAGTGAGGGGTGATGCATTAGTGGTCTCCTTCGTTCTAATATTCTAAGCCTAAACAAATGCAAACATTCTTTCAAGGATTGAAGTTTCGGTACACAGAGAAATCTTTCCAAGTTCGGACATATCCATTCTATTCTTCTGCCGAGCTCATACCACGCTTCACACCTCTATCGCCTACCAAGAGAAATCCCTACATATTTTTGTTAAGTTAGCTCACCTTGCGTCGTTGCCACTCGTATAACTCGTGCTCTCTTAGACTACTTGCACAGCTCATTCCTCGGCAGAAGAATAGAATGGCCTTGTTAGAACAAATGGATCTCCTATTGAAGATTCATATTTATGATATGGCAAAACAAATAATAAGAATTGGTTCGCGTAGGAATGGGCGTATTGGTTTACGTAAGACTGGACATAAAATACCAAAAGGAGTTCATGTTCAAGCCAGTTTTAACAATACCATTGTCACTGTTATAGATGTACGGGAACACCCTATGCTATTTGTTTAGGCGCAACGAGCTTATGAGAGACGCTTCTTAGTATGGTTCAAGAGGACAGTCAGTGTTGGTCTTCTTTCCCCGCTCAAGCCGTGGAAATCGTTGACGCATATAGCTAACCATGCTATACTATAATAGATTGCTGTAAGAGAAGACATTGCTATGTAGTGGTTCTTAGTCAAGTCAACAAGAAGTAGTAAGTAATACCGTAGCAGTAATCCTGTTCCACAAGTCGACCGGCCTTCTTTCGCTGGCTGAGATTTATTTCTTACCTTTTATTTTTGACGTTAATATTCAATCCCCGACCGTTAGTCCTTAACGTTAACGTTAATTTCAACATTAAGTCTACTACTTAACATTACATTATTTAATACTTTTTTAAATTCAAACATTACTTTTGAATTTAAATCTGGTTGAATTATTTTAGGTTCGAAAACTACAAAACGTTGGTAACTTCTCCATTTTAATTTTGATCATGAAACTTTATATATGAAAGTTGCTCATGAAATCGCCACAAATGCAATGTTTAACTTTCGTGGCTAAGTTCCAACGTTCGTGAAATTCTCATTTTTAGCCTTATTTTCAATTAATAAATTTTTTAATTACATTTCTTGTTTATTTTATGAAGTGTTACATTCTCCCCTAAAAGGGATCTCGTCCATAAAATACCTAAGGGATAGATGGTGTAACGCGCAATCTACAACCATGTTGTACAACAAAGTTATCTACATAACAATCTACTCAATCAAAAATGCAATGTGATTATTTATGCAATATACTATAGGTCAGCTCAACCCTAGTGTGAATGCAAGATCGTGACATGTAGGTATTAATAACTCAATTATTGATTTTGATGACAACAACCATATACAATCATATAAATATAGATACTAATGTTTTATCAAGATATATAGTGTATAGTGCAGAATATTACACAGGTGTTGAATCGAAGACTATACAATATAAAAATTCAGAATATTATATAGTGTATAATTCTATGTTGCTAATCTGTGATTTAATATTTAACTTGAAAGAAATTTAAAAAGATCTACATAAGTTAGAAAACACTATTTATCTTCCTCTAGTGTTTAATTAACCTTAAGATCCATATTTCTGCTACCTACTTTTGGTATCAGAGCACCGGGTTTTCAAAAACTCATAATTTGATTTTTGAAAAAGTTTTAATGGCTAGCAACACTGTTAGTATATTTGTTAACACTTTTGTCAAAGGACAATCACTCTTTTGTCGAAGGACAATCACTGTTAGCCCCTACTTTTTAATGGTAGCAACTACACTTATTGGTTATGTAGGATGAAGATTTATTTACAGTTTAATGGTTTAGATATTTGGGTTATTACATAAAATAAGTATACAGAATCCTAGACTAACTTTTAACAATGGACTGCTAAAGAAAAGGCACTTGCATAGAATAATTCTAAAGCAACGAATATCTTATTTTGCTCATTAGATAAAAATGAATTTATTAGAGTCTCTATTTTTAAGTCTGCATATGAAATTTGGAGAACACTACAAGTTACACTCGAGGGCCTAGTAAAGTTAAACAGACCAAAATTACCATGCTAACTAATCAGCTTCGGTTATTTAAAATGAATCCAAATGAGTCTATTTCTGACATGTATTGTAAATCAAAAACTATATATATGTATGATAGGATCTTCACTTTATATAACTGCTAAACGGACAAAAATAATGCACAGTGTATGTCTCTGTGCATTATATCAATCTCAACCTAAGAAAAATCACTTAAAATCTATAAAACGAATAATAAGATATGTAAACAACACAATAGATTATGGACTCTTTTATCCAAAGAAGATTCCTTTGATTTAATTTCATATAGTGATTCAGATTATGTTGGATGAAAATCAGACCGAAAAAGTATAAGTGGAACTTGCCATCTTTTAGGACACTCTTGTAATGACCCGTATTATACGTATCAGAAGATCGTAAAATATTTTTATTTTCTTCATATGAGGTCGTATGATTCTATAATTCTGGGATATGACTCTTAGGGACAATTTACACACCTATGATTTTTCCTGAACTCCTATATGACCATTTTTATCTTGAAAATCTTGTTTGGGTTATAAATCTTGATACGAGTTGAATTAGGGTCCCAAACTAGTTCCCTTCCTTTAGAATGATGGTTTCCCATTTCGTAGAGTGGCAATAATGAAAAAACTGACTTATGGTTAGAAAGTTATGACTGTTTTTATTTTTTAAATGTGTTGGTAGAATTAGTGTGTAATTAGTGAAGTCCATTGGTTGACCCACTAGTCTAACTAGAAAATACTATAAATAAAGGGTTGAAGAGTCAAGTTAAAACTTTTTCCTCTCATTCTAAATCAGGTCTAAACCCTAATTAGCCCTAGATCCATTTTAATTTCATCCAAAATCACCCAAATTGCTCTGTAAATCAAAATAGATTGCGGATTAGAGATTAGATCATCAACTAGAAGATAGAGATCATCAATTTGCTTGATGTGAAGTGCATTCCATTGCTGTCCGGATAGGATCTAAATTCATATTGGTTGAATTTGGTAATTGGTGAGTGGTTTATGACTTCTCACTATACTATGCATGTTTATATGGTAGAATCATATGATTTAACATGTTTTAAATCGATTTTGGCCATAAAACCTTTTTCTTTAATTACATGTCAAACTACGTATATGATTTAGATTGATTAGAAATCACCCTTGTTCATGCTCACATGTTCATGTTATATGTAGTTCTATGTTAGAAATTGACTTGTTTGTCTTATTTTGGTGGATTGCATGTTTGATTGGATGAAATTGCTTGTTATTCTATGTTGGATGATATGATTTGATGTTATATGTTAGTGTTGTGATTCATAGAAATTTGGATCGGATAATTGAGCAAATCGAAGGCAAAGTTGGTCGAAATTAGACGAAACTTGGAAGGGAGGCTCTAGAGTATTAGCAGAGCTTGTGGTTCAAGCTGCAAGTTCCAATTTATTAATTATAAAAATCAGCACCGAGTTGAGAGGTTGGCACCGACATCTGTAGTTTGGTCTATGGTGGTGGCGATGTTGGTGGAAGCAAGGGTATTGCTAGTAGAGGTTGTTGATACATGAAGATTTTGATCAATGACAATGTGCTACAACAAAAAGGAAGAGATATATGCAAAATCAGAGGAAGATCGATGAAGACCAAAGTATAAACATAAGTATGATTTTTATAGGTCTAAAGTCTAGATTATTTGTTAAAATCTATCCTCAAGAGATTTGCACGAACACTAAAACACATTCATAAAACTTCATTTTTATTCACATGTTCACTATGCATACTTTTATAGTTCAGTCGACTGAACAGGTATGGACAGTCGACTGAAACTGGCACACATTTACAAATATGCACAGTTTCAGTCGACTGAATTTCCTGCCCAGTCGACTGAAAGCATTCCTGAAATTTCTCTTCATATTTTCAGTCGACTGAATTTCCTGCTCAGTCGACTGAATTTGTAACTGCGAATTTTCTCTGAAAGGACACCTTCTTCCTCCCAAGAGTTGCAACCATTCTCCAATAGAAATGGAAGCATCTCTTGCCTGCACCTCTTGCAAACAAATGCACCTCTTCTACAAGTATAAATACATGGTTTTAACATTTGCAAATTACCAATTCTAATTGCTTTAATCTTTCTATTTTCTTGAACATACTTTCAGATTTATTAAGTTTTCAAAAGCAATCAAAAACCACTTCAATTGCTTGAATCTCTGTTTTAACTATAACACCTTTTGATTCATAGCAATTCACATTTCCTAAATCTTTACAAACACTTTGAATACTCTCGAGGATAAGATTATAGGAAAGTTGTACTCAATTTGACTCATTAGTGTTATCAAGAACACAACAAGTCAGAAATACTTTTAGTATATAGTTGAAGTCCTCTTCGGTAGTTGAGGCAAGAAATCCCGTTCGGTTGTTCGGGTAAGTTGTAAACCTATTCCTCCGGTTTAAGTGAGGGCTGTTGGTTAGTTGAATTCCTAAGAGGAGCTTAGGGACTGGACGTAGGACAAGAGGTCTGAACCAGTATAAAGTCTTGGTGTCTACTTTACTTATAGCATATTACTATCTACCTATACCATTTCATTATTCCATATTATACGATCCTACCGCATAGACTTTTTCAATTGGTATCAGAGCAAGGCCGTCCTATAACCATAACACCGTTATTTGACATATTGATAATATGGAAAACAACTCAAGCACAACATCTACCTATAACTCTACATTTACGGAAGGACAATCTACTCAAAGACCCCCTCTATTCAATGGACTAAACTATAATTATTGGGCTACACGGATGAGGATTTATATGCAAGCAACAAGTTTTGAAGCCTGGAATGCAACACAAGCAAAACTCGTCGTACCAACAACGGAATATTCTACATGGACACAAGCTCAGAAGAATGAAGTTAGTGCAAATGCCAAAGCTATGAATATGCTATTTTGTGCTTTGGACAGAAATGAATTCAATCGTGTAAGCATTTGTACTACTGCACATCAGATATGGAGCACACTTAAAACCATACATGAAGGCACAAACAAGGTTAAACAAACAAAGATCTCCATGCTAAAGAACCAGTTCCAAAACTTTAGAATGCGACAAAATGAATCCATCAATGACATGTACTTAAGGTTTCAAGACATTCATCATGCCTTAATAGGACTAGGAGAAAAATACATGGATTTTGATGTTGTATCTAAAGTTCTAAATTCACTCACTGATGAATGGGGGAAAAAAGTCTTAGCAATCGAAGAAGCAAATGATCTTTCTACAATGAAACCAGAAGAATTAATTGGAAATCTTATGTCGTATGAAGTAAATATGCAAGCCAAGAAAGATCAAGCACAAGAAAAAAATGTAGCTTTTCATGCGGAAAAGGAAGAATCAGAGTCTGAAGATGAGGATTTAGCATTTATAGCCAAAAATTTCAAAAAATTCTTAAGATATAGAAAAGAAAATAAAAACGGATTCAAAAAGAATTTCTTGAACAAACCTTCATCCTCGAATATAGAATGCTTCAACTGTCACAAGAAAGGTCACATGCAAAAAGATTGTCCAGAGCAAAAGAAGGAAAATCAGAACAAAAACAAGAAAGAAAAATTCAAAAAGAAGGCATTCTCTATAACATGGGATGATTCAGATTCATCTTCATCTGAAAGTGAAAATGAGAGCGACAATGAACGAGCAAATGTATGCTTTATGGCTCAAGAATCTGAGGTTAGTAATTTAACTTTCGACGATTTAATTGATGTAAATACTAAACTATTGGGTACAATAAAAAATCTTAAAAAGAAACTTAAGGAAACTCGTGAAAATCAGAACAAAGCTGGGTTTGAAAGCGATATGTTAAAAGATGAAAAGAAAATTCTAGAAGAAGAACTTGAAAAAGTTCAAGAGTCTCTTTCAAATTCGGAAACTCAATTATCTCTTTTAAGTCAAGAAATTGAAAATCAAAAGACAAAAAATGATGTAATTGTTTTTGAAAATCATGAGTTAAAAATTCAGATTAAACAAGTTGAGCTAGAAAATAATAGTCTTCAAATTAGATTAGATAATATCACCAAAAATGTTTCTAACTTTAACAAAGGAAGAGAAAATTTATCTAAAATTTTAGAAAATTCTCAATCTTCCTCGAATAAACATGGATTAGGATATAAAAAGGAACCAAAAATTCCTAAAATGATAAATACAAATTTTAAGAGGAATATTGATTCAAAACAAATGCTATTAAGAAAACCTATTAGAACAAAAGAAGAAACTAATATAGTTAAAATTTGGGTTCCAAAGACTAACAATATTTTAATAAGGAATAAATATATCAAAGCTTTTATGGATAGTGTTCATAATAATAAAAATTATATTTATAAAAAGGATACTGAACCAAATTGGGTTTGGTTTCCTAAGTTCTAACTTTTAGGACCCTATTAAAAGGTGGGTACCAATAATTTTGTATTTATTTTCAGGTCCCACTCAAAAAGAAGAAATGGATACTAGACAGTGGTTGCTCAAAACACATGACCGACGACAAAGATATGCTTATAAACATCACATACTTTGATGGTGGCTCAGTTACCTTCGGAGATAATTCAAAAGGCTATATCATTGGCAAAGGAGATGTGAGCAATTATGGTACATCAAATTTACCTTTTATTACAAATGTTTCATTAGTTAAAAATCTAAAACATAATCTACTAAGCATAAGTCAACTTTGTGACAAAGGTTTTAGAATAACGTTTTCGGAAAATAAATGTAGTATTCTTGATCAAAACCAAAATCTTGTTTTTGAGGGAAATAGAGATAGGAATATTTATGTTTTAAATATGAAAATTAATCATAATATGAATATGTGTTTACTAGCCAAAGATAATGATCCTTGGTTATGGCACAAAAGATTTTGTCATATTAATTTCAAAACTATTAGAAAACTTTCTAAAAATGAATTAGTAAGAGGATTACCTAAGATAAACTTTAAGATAAAAAATCTTTGTGATGATTGTCAAATAGGAAAATTAACAAAATCATCTTTCAAATCTAGGAAAAATATTTCAACTTTACAACCACTAGAATTACTTCATATGGACCTTTTTGGACCAACACAAGTTCAATCCATTAATCATAATCGATATGTATTTGTAATAGTTGATGATTTTTCAAGATATACATGGACTATTTTTATGAAAAATAAAAGTGATACATTTGAACACTTTAAAACATTTGTCAAAAGAATTCAAAACACTAAAGATTTGAAAATTAAGAATATACGAAGTGATCATGGCGGTGAATTCGAAAATGAAGCTTTTGAATCTTTCTGTAAAAAGAAAGGAATAAATCATAACTTTTCATTTCCTAGAACTCCTCAACAAAATGGAGTAGTGGAAAGAAAGAATAGAGCATTACAAGAATGTGCAAGAACATTATTAAATGGAAGCCTTCTACCAAAACATTTTTGGGCAGAAGCCGTAGCTACTGCATGTTATGTATTAAATCGTATTTCTATTCGACCATTAACTAAAAATACTTCATATGAACTCTTTAACAATAGAAAGCCAAATATCTCCTATTTTAAAATATTTGGATCAAAATGTTTTATTTTAAATACAAAAGACCAACTAGGAAAATTCGATCCAAAAGCTGATGAAGGAGTAGGATACTCAGAACGAAGTAAGGCATATCGAGTTTTTAATAAATGAACAAATATAATCGAAGAAACTTTACATGTATCTTTTGACGAAAAATTTAATAAAAACTTGAGTATAAAAGATGATGATGAACTTATAATAAATACAGACAATAAAAATCTTGAAAATATAAATAATACCGAACTTAGATCTCCACCTAGAATCTTACGAGATCATCCTGTACAAAACATAATCGGTGAAATTGATTCTCAAGTTAAAACTAGAAGTCAACTAAACCAAATGGGACATGTTGCTTTTATTTCTACAATAGAACCTAAAAATCCTAAAGAAGCATCAACAGATGACTACTGGATTGTTGCTATGCAAGAAGAATTAAATCAATTCGAACGTAACGATGTTTGGGATTTAGTTCCTCGTCCTAATAATCAATCTGTTATAGGAACAAAATGAGTTTACAAAAATAAAGTAGACGAACAAGGAAATATAACTAGGAATAAAGCTAGACTAGTAGCACAAGGATATAATCAAGAAGAAGGTATCGACTTTGAAGAAACATTTGCTCCCGTTGCAAGACTTGAAGCAATACGTATTCTATTAGCCTTCGCTTGTTTTCACAATTTTAAACTTTATCAAATGGATGTTAAAAGTGCTTTTCTAAATGGTTTTATAAAAGAAAATGTGTACGAAGAACAACCTCCTTTATTCATACATGAAAAATATCTGGATCATGTATATAAATTAAAGAAAGCCCTATATGGTCTTAAACAAGCACCTCGTGCTTGGTATGAGAGACTTAAAAGCTATCTACTAGATTCGAGATTTCAAATCGGAAAAGTAGATCAAACTCTATTCATTAAAAACACTACTAATGACATTCTAATAATTCAAATATATGTAGATGACATTATATTTGGTTCAACTAATGAAAACTTATGTAAAGAATTTTCAAATATAATGACTAAAGAGTTTGAAATGTCACACATGGGAGAATTATCTTATTTTCTCGGATTACAAATTAAACAAGTTATGGAATGCCATCTCATGCTCAAGCTCTACTACCGCTTCAACATCACTTGGAAAACGTCCGGCACCTACTTTTACATGGACGACATCCGAAGAACATACAAGTAGCAGCACAAGCGGAACTAGTAGTGGTCAAGGAGGAAGAGCCTATAGACCACCAACAGTAGGACCAGTCATTCGAGAACCTAGAGAGAGAGAAGGTTCTTACGATTGGGATAAAGATGAGTAATTTTTAATGGTTTGTTGTTCTATGCTCTTAACTTATTAAAGCCTTGTATCTATTCTACTTATGCAACCTTGTTTTATTATTTGACTATGCTATTCTCTGATAATCTTAGAATTCTATTGTTCAGTAGTTGTTTTTTTATATATCTATGATTATTACTTCCTTTTTGTCGATGACAAAGGGGGAGAAATCTATGTAGCTAACATTGTTTTGTAGGAAAGATAAGTGAATACATTCAGGGGGAGAAAATTAGTAAATACATCTCTATAACACATTAGTGTTGTCATCAATCAAAAAGGGGGAGAATGTTGATACACAAAGATTTTGATCAATGACAATGTGATTCAACAAAAATGAAGAGATATATGCAAAATCAGAGGAAGATCGATGAAGACCAAAGTATAAACATAAGTATGATTTGTATAGGTCTAAAGTCTAGATTATTTGTTAAAATCTATCCTCAAGAGATTTGCACGAACACTAAAACACATTCATAAAACTTCATTTTTATTCACATGTTCACTGTGCATACTTTTATAGTTCAGTCGACTGAACAGGTATGGACAGTCGACTGAAACTGGCACACATTTACAAATATGCACAGTTTCAGTCGACTGAATTTCCTGCCCAGTCGACTGAAAGCATTCCTAAAATTTCTCTTCATATTTTCAGTCGACTGAATTTCCTGCTCAGTCGACTGAATTTGTAACTGCGAATTTTCTCTGAAAGGACACCTTCTTCCTCCCAAGAGTTGCAACCATTCTCCAATAGAAATGGAAGCATCTCTTGCCTGCACCTCTTGCAAACAAATGCACCTCTTCTACAAGTATAAATACATGGTTTTAACATTTGCAAATTACCAATTCTAATTGCTTTAATCTTTCTATTTTCTTGAACATACTTTCAGATTTATTAAGTTTTCAAAAGCAATCAAAAACCACTTCAATTGCTTGAATCTCTGTTTTAACTATAACACCTTTTGATTCATAGCAATTCACATTTCCTAAATCTTCACAAACACTTTGAATACTCTCGAGGATAAGATTATAGGAAAGTTGTACTCAATTTGACTCATTAGTGTTATCAAGAACACAACAAGTCAGAAATACTTTTAGTATCTAGTTGAAGTCCTCTTCGGTAGTTGAGGCAAGAAATCCCGTTCGGTTGTTCGGGTAAGTTGTAAACCTATTCCTCCGGTTTAAGTGAGGGCTGTTGGTTAGTTGAATTCCTAAGAGGAGCTTAGGGACTGGACGTAGGATAAGAGGTCCGAACCAGTATAAAGTCTTGGTGTCTACTTTACTTATAGCATATTACTATCTACCTATACCATTTCATTATTCCATATTATATGATCCTACCGCATAGACTATTTCAGAGGTTGCTTGAAGTGATGCATAGGTGATTGGCTAAGTGTTGGAGGCTATGCTGACTTGTTTTTAGAAAATGAAGTAGGGTGTTTTGAAGAGAGAACTTGTTCTATGACGACTTAATTTGTGTTGAGAAGTCAGGATCAAAGCATATGGGCATGGAGTACTAGAAGCAAGGATGGAGTGGAAAAAAACTTAACCATGGATTGGTTAAGTATAGGGCTCGGGGTGAACATGAGAAGTCGGTATCAACTTCTAGGGTTAGGTCTAAATGGGTTGAAACTTCTAAGAGGTGATGTAGAGCACCTGTAGATCGTGTTGGCTCATTCATATCAGGTTAGATAATGATATAACAGCATGATGAAAAGCTATGGTCTTCGGATGTTGGCTCATGTTGGGAGTTGGTTCTGAAGATGGTAGTTCGCAAAGTGGGTGGGCCGTAGGATCGGGGAATGCGGAAGGGTTCCTCGTGAATAATGGAAACTGGATTGAGCAAGAAGGGCTCGGTATCCAAATAGGGTAAAGGAGGGCTTGGGTGTATGTGCTAATCAATCATTGATGATCGAAGTGTTTTCTGTTGTACTCGAAGTAGAGGTATTGTAAGTGGGGACGCGTTGAGTCAATAAAGGGACCTGTATACCCTGGACCTATAACTTTGGGTGGTGTCCTGCTTTGGGCTATGAGACACGTATTCAGCTTTGGGCTGCGAGATACGAGGGTACAATGAAGAACTGGGATTTCCATTAGTCCCTGGTAGAAAGGTGGCCACATGAGCTATTATATATTCAGAGCATATGAGTGGTAGTTAGAATTGTTTGATGGATGCTATGGTTGCTTTGGTTGCTCTCTTTAGTAGGCTATCACTCGTAGGTATCAAGGGAAGTAGGTATTGGAGATATGAATACCTAGAATACTTATATCCTTTATTGGTTGGTGGTATATCTTTATAATATTATAGAGTAGCATATTATAGTGTTGTATACTAACTCTTTGGTTGCAGGGATAGGTCAGGTATGGTTCGTGTACTCTTGTTCCTAACCATATTTACCTGTTTAGTATTTTGAGACTCATTTACCCCTTACACCAGACTGCTGTCTGACCAAGATTTTATGCTTTTCCTATTATTATCTTGGGTACTCTTAAATGGGTAGACTAGATAATAGGTCTTGGTGATGCAGTAACTGTTTAGAAGACGAGCTGGATGGAGCTATCTCGTACTATATAAATATATGGAGTCTACGCTTATTCTGTTGAGCAACGCTATGGAACCCGTGACAGTGCTTGCTTATTAATATTTTTATTAGAGACAGTTGTTGAGTTTGTTTCCATTGTATAAACTCTACTATTGATGTATAACTCTATGGATATCATACTCTAGTGATGATGGTCTGTTCACATTGTTATTACTGTCTCTTCTGTTATATCTGTGATATTATGTTTTATCCATGCTCTGTGAGATATGACAGGTTATATGCTATATTGGTTTATTTCAACCTAGATGACCATCTTGTATCGATCGGGCACGGACAATGCACTATTTATATACTATTGGCCGGTGGTATAGGGCGGTTGTCACATTTGGTATCAGAGCTTTGGTTACATGATTAACTGGAGTTGATACCGTGATCTAGTAGAGATAGGGAAGGTTTTGTCACCTTAGACCGGATCAAGAGTGTGTGTACACACATACACACATACAAGAGAGTGCGTACTTGTTATAAGTTTGGTTTTCAAAACTATATAGTAATATATTATATAGTATAAGCCGCATGCACATGAGCACTATAGACATAGTTTTCATTATGAGAGAACGATCATTCTTGTTATAGGTAAGAATGAGTCGGCATACAAGGAACGCTGTGAGGAATTCGTCTTCAGGAGTAGAGGAAGTAGCAGGATCAGGAGCTGCTACGCCTGATGTCCAAGCCATGTTCAATACTATGATGGCTAATATGATGAGGAATGCTCATGGAGTGGTGATAGGTAGAGGTGCTCCGGTGCAAGCGCCTAGGGTTGATTTCGCCAAGCTATGAAATGATTATCTATGCTTGGAGGAAAGTCATTCCATGGGATGGAGTCAGCCATATAAGTGCAAGATTGGTTAGATACTTCTGAGCGCATCTTTGGTGCTATGGAGGTGGAAGATGCTATGAAGAGAAAGTTGGCTTCGAGACAGCTTTAGGACTAAGCCATGAAATGATGTAATGCTGTTACTATTGCTACTCCAAAGGATCGGTTCAGTTGAGATCTGTTCAAGGTAAGGTTCGAGGATAAGTTTATTCTGACTGCTTAGAAGTCGGTTCTATTCAGAAAATTTGCCGATCTTAAGCAGGAAGAGATGACTCTTTCTGAATATATGGCAGAATTTGATGCTCTGTCTAAGTATGGGATATCGTTCATCGACATGCTCTTGAGGAAGAATGAGAAATTCATCATTGGTTTGTATGACTACTTGGGGGAAAAGCTAGTGGACCATATAGATGAGCCATTTGAGAAGCTTATAGAGAAGGTGCTACGCCATGAGAGTGTGTACCCTAAGGCTAAGACTGCTACTGTTGTTTCCACTGAGAAAGAGGAGCCAAAGTTGCAACAAGGTTGTGAAGGCAAGAAGAAGTGGAATGGGAAGAGGAGGCAGCCTCAGGGTAAGGGTGGCAAGAAGAAGGGTAGATGGGAATCTATTTGCTTTTGATGTAAGGAAAAGATTCTATAATTAAAGACTGCAAGACGAGTGAGAAGAAGAATGTTACAACTGTGACAAGCCTGGGCATTTGAAGAGGAATTGTCCAGAATCGGTGAAGGATAAGCAGTTGGTGAAGGCATATGCTTTGGATGTAGTCCCAACTTTGTTGAGTGCTCCCTCGACGAAGGAGAAGGGGAAGGGAGTCATCATTCAATGTATGCTTTCTATTGGTGATGTTCCTACTCGAGTTTTGTTGGATACTGGTGCTTCTTATTCATTCATCTGTAGTGACCTAGTAGATAGATTAGGAATGGAACCTGAGATAGTGGACTAACCCCTAATCGTGATGAACCCTGTTGGAGGCTCTACTAGGCTTTGCATGGTTTTTCATAGCCTAGTTTTATCGAGTCATGGATGTTCTTTGGTTTGTGTTTACTTTGTTTTGAACTTTGTTGAGTTCGGGAATCTTGGGTATGGACTGGTTTAGGAAGTATGTGGCCATAGTGGATTGCGAGAAGTTGTTGGTGACAATCAGGGATGTGGACGGGCAAACGGTAGTGATTGACTGCCTACCAGAGATGGAGTGATGGTTAGCTTTCAATATTCCCTTGAGTTTCCACATGAGGGATTGTCATCTATGCCCATCGTTAGAGAGTATCCAGACGTTTTCGAGGAAGTGACTGGATTGCTACCGCATAGAGAGATTGAGTTTCAGATAGACTTGGTGAAGGAAGCCAGACAAATAGTTATGCCTTTGAGGCGTATGGCACCCAGAGAGCAGAGGGAATTGGAGGTGCAAGTGAATGACCAACTGAGGAAATAGTTCATTCAAAGAAGCATATCTAAGTGGGGCGCACCTGTAGTATTCGCAATGAAGGCAGATGACTCTTTGAGGTTGTGTGTGGATTATCGTAAGCTGAATAAAGTGACGAGGAAGAACAAATATCCACTCCCATGCATTGATGGCTTGTTTGATTAGCTGCACGGTACGAATGTGTTCTCCCGAATGGATTTGGCGAGGAGATTTCACCGGTTGAGAATAGCGAAGGAGAGTGTGCCTATTACCGTGTTTCCATCGGGTTTCTATGAGTGGTTGGTGATGCCATTCGGGTTAACCAATTCTCCTGCATACTTTGTAGATCTCATGAATCGGGTTTTTAGAGACCATTTGAATAGGTTCGTTCTTGTGTTCATGGATGATATTCTGATCTACTCCAAAAGTGAAGAGGAGTACAAGACACAATTGAAGATTGTGCTAGATATATTGAGGAAGCACAAGCTGACAGCGCAATTCTGTAAGTATCACTTCTGGAGAGAAAAAGTGAGATTCTTGAGTCACGTCGTTTCAGGATATGGTATAGTAGTGGATCCTACAAAGGTGTTAGTGGTCCAAGATTGGAATCAGCCAAAGAATGCTACATATGTGAGAAGTTTCCTAGGATTTGCAGGATACTATAGATTCATAAAGGACTTTCCGAAGGTAGCAAGACCGTTGACCAATTTGACGAAGAAGAATCAAACTTTTGTGTGGGATGCAAAGTGTGAGCATGCATTTGTGAGTCTGAAGGAGAGGTTGATGAGTGCACCAGTGTTGACCATTCCAAGTGGAAATGAAGAGTTGATAGTATACACCGATGATAGTAGTACTGAATTGGGTGCGATGCTGATGTAGAAAGGGAAAGTTACTGCCTATGTAAGCCGGCGGATAAAGTCACATGAGATGAATTACCCAACTCATCATTTGGAATTGACGACAATTGTTTTTTCTTTGAAGATGTGGAGGCGCTATTCTTTAGAAGAAAGGTTTGAGCTGTTCATCGACCATACATCCTTGAAGTATCTTTTCTCTCAGAAGGATCTCAATCTTCGACAATAACAGTGGTCGGAGTTTTTGGCCTCTTTTGATTTCAGCATTTCCTACACTCCAGGAAAGGGAATGCAGTTGCTGATGCATTGAGTAGGAGTCATGCTAGGTTGAGAGCAATGTTCTTGGAATGGAAGCAGATAGAGTATATTGCTGGATTTGATTTTAGGCCTCAATGCGAGCGAGAACCTGAAATGTTGGCAAGTTTATCGATTAGACCTACTCTAATTGAAAGGATCGGTACTAGTTAGGAGCAGGATGCTAGGCTAGCAGAGATCATAGTTGTAACATTCCCCCCTTCTGACCGCCCCTAGTCGGTAATTAAACCAACTCGAAACATTCAAAATGACGGATTGTTATTTAGTTTATGAAATTTAAACAGAATCAGCCACAGAAACACAGAATAATAATATTTCATTACTATGAATTTCTTTTACATACATCAGAGTTTATACAATGTATTAAATTGACACAGCGGAATATCTTTTTAAATACAAAATTTCCTGAACTAAATGATTCTTTTACCCTCTCTCTAACTTCGCTGCTCGAAAATCTTCAAGCTGTAAAAATACTCGGTCTGACCCAAGTATTACATTCAAAAGAAAATAATACACAGGTCAGTCTAATTCAAACTCAGTTATTAGTGCATAGAGGCAGTAATAATCAAATAGATGACAGTTACAAAAATTCTTCGTCTATCCGACCCTTTTAACAAAGAGATCGGATAACGGTAAATATAACACTTAACAGTGTTAAACAACAAATCGGAAATTTCAAATTATCAACTGAGATAAATAAACAAATTATCAATGAAGATGATTTAGAAAACAACAAAATCATCAAATCGACTAAATCAATTTAAAACAATTAAAAAGTCACTTTAAAACATCAATTACTGATTGGCTGCAGTACACGCACGCGTGCATTGCCTCGCCAGTACAGCATTAAATACACAAAAGATCGTCAAAAATCCACAGACGAGCACAAGGTCAAACCCAAAGTACCGGATTCAACTCAAGTGAATTTGAAAGACAAATCCAAATGTAACCCAGTGGTCAAGACAGCTTATTCATATGCAAACTGCCTCAACACAACTGCAAAGCAACTCAACTCGATTGACCAAGTGCACAAAGGCAATGGTATCACAAATAGGCAGTGAACTTAACAACAAAGACTAGACAGTCCATACATGTCAACCGGCAGCATGCAAAGTCGACAAGTATTTCATGTACAAATGCACCTATGGATGCATGAATAACCCTCAGTAGCAAATAAATAAAGTCAACATGTATGCAACAATGAGATAAATTGGACAATACAATTCAAACTCAACACTGCAATGGCCATAGCCAATTCGACATAGGTGCAAACTACAAACTGGTTTTAAGCAAGTGCAACATCAAGGGAAGCACAAATGAAACAGTAAGAAAAACAAACCAGGTCGATAGTCAAACAAATTCAACATCGTAAAATCCAGTGCGCAACACTTATCAAATAAAGACTCAAATTTCAATTTCACTGTCTCAACATTAGTGTATCATCGACAAAGTGAGACAACAAATATACAGCAATCTCAATCCAAGGCCGAATACGAGTTCAATATAAATAAGACCAGAGACAAAATGAAATGCACATGTCAAACCCAAATACAGGATTTTCAGAATACAGTGGCCATACACATATATACATACAAGAATGTATGTATACAAATGATCAGCCATCAAAGGCAAAGACTCAGCAATGTCAAAGACATGAAGGCTATAGCTAACATGAACTCATGTATACAGTTCAACCCCGAACCAGATGAATCTAGCTACAACTCAAGCATATGAAATGCAGACAACATCAAGTGAGTGAAAGCATTAGAAAATCAAAGCTCAAGTGATGATGCACTGAACAGTATGCAGACCTGAAGAAAGACTCAAGTGCATGACTACAAAAGAACACATCCAAATCAACAAGGCCCAGATAAACAAGCCAGAGCCACTAAAATGCACTGGAACTCAATGCACAGTATCAACATGAACAAATGAACACATAAGAGTGCAATCAAAAACATATATATACAGTGGCAGCAGACAAACATACATGAAGACCACAGTAGTAACTACACAGAGCTCGGTGCAACAGAATGGAATGCAAATTGCAAGACAGTAGTGAGTGCAGACACACAAGCAACTACAAGACCAACAACAATGCAACTGAGTACAATGGATTATGGCAACCCAGTAATGAATGTTTGAAGAAGTGCATACAACAATACCAAAATCATGAAGCATTTACTCAAAATCCAAGCAGTGGTTAAGGTATGCAATCAGACAGTACAAGCATATGAGAATAATCAGTAACTACAAAGTGAAATGGAGCTCAAGAAATGAAATCAATCCAGACACTCGACCAAATCATATGAACAAATCCCAGAGAACATAAAGTCGAAGTGTTTTAAAACCAAACAGTCAAGCCGTGGTCATCTTAAAAGAATTATCAACATCGAAGTATTTTAAAACCAAGCATTATCGAGTATATGCATTTAAATCAGCCAAGGAAAAATCGAAATCATCTATACAATATCGAGTGGCAAAGAAGCAAGTTTCAGAATTCACGAAACAGAGAAAAAAGAAAATATAAAGTTCGCATCTTTATTTTGAAACTGTCAAAGGTCAAAGATTTAAAAATAGGAAAGTTTTAAATGCCGTGAGAATCAAACAGAATCACTTTTATCAATTCCAATTGCCAAATGAAGTCACCAGAGTTTTATATCCAGCAACTTCGAACGGCAGAGGAAAACAATTGACAAATTCCAAAATTTTATACGAACGAAACCACAAAATTTAAACCCTAATTCAATTCGAGATGAGAATCAGATGTGAGTAAATCAAATTACTCACCTTTGCAAATCGAAGCAGTCGCGAATGAGCGCAAGGCGAATTCGAAGCTGAGCACTCCAGAGATTTCGAGCGAAACCCTAATTCAATTCCTCAGAAGAACGTCGCCATTTTTTCGTTCTTTTTTTTTCTTTCTGCTTTGAAATGATGGAGGAAGGGGAACGAGATATATAATAATTCGTCTTCGGCCATACCTTGCACGATTGATCTCGTGATGTTAGGCATGATTTTAGGCGTGATTTTTGGGCGTGAGTTATGGCGTGATTTAAGGGTGCTGGTGAAAAGAATAAAGCGTATTATTATTGTTATTTTGTATTGATAAAATTTATTTCTTTCTTTCTTTTCAAACATCATTGTCTATATTACTTTCATTTGCATATCATATCAAATGTCAAAAATGTAGAGTCTTAAACTTAATTGAACAAGATAAATTTGATTTTAGAATCCAAAGATTTAATAATTTAAAATTTCAAAGCAAATTTCCTTTACATTATTTATAAATCCCGATCCAAATTATTATTCAATCTTCAATAGATTAAATTCTAAAATTTTAATCGCCAATTTACTTCTGATAATTTGAAATTCAAGTCAAATTATCATTCAAATATTTAAAATTAATTAAATATTTTCAATTTAAATTGTTCAAAATTCAGGGTCGTTACAATAGCAAATATAGAAGTTGAGTCTAAAGACATGAAGCAATACGAACTCGACCATGAAGGTTGGCTTCGTAAGGATGGAAGATTATTGGTTCTCGATGTGATGGATTGGGAGATGAAGTGCTAAGAGATTGTCATCGTTCTAGATTGACTATACATCCTAGTGGTAACGAGATGTACCGTGATATGAAGCAAACTTACTACTGGGAAGGTATAAAGAGGGATGTTAGGGCATTCATCTCGAAGTGTATGAACTGCTAGTTGATAAAGGTGGAGTAGAAGAAACCTAGTCGATTATTACAACCACTAGAGATTCCTGAATGGAAATAGGAACAAGTATCGATGGATTGCATAGATAGGCTGCCGAGGACTGGAATAGGGTATGATGGAATTTATTTTATAATAGATCGGTTGACCAAGAGTGCGAGTTTTATACCTGTCAAGTCAAGTAGAACAGCATCCAACTGTTGGAGTTGTATGTAAAGTGGATAGTATAATTTCACGGAGTGCCGAATAGCATTGTGAGCGACCGAGACTCGTTGTTCACTAGTGGGTTTTGGAAGAGCTTACAAGAGGTGGTAGGGACGGAGCTGCATCTTAATACAACTTATCACCTACAAATGGATGGGCAGACCAAAAGAGTAAATTGTATATTGGAAGTTCTCTTGCGAGCATGCATTATAGACTTTGGTGGATCATGGGATGATCTTTGCATTTGGTGGAGTTTGCATACAATAACAGATATCGGTCGATTATTGGTATGGCTACATATGAAGAATTGTATGGTTGACCATGTAACACTCCTTCATGTTGGTGGGAAGCGGGCGAGAAACTGATACTTAGGCCAGATATGATTAGAGAAACTTCGGAGAAGATTGAAGTCATTCGGCAATGAATGAAAGCTGCTCGGGATCGATAGAAAAGCTATGTGGATAAAAGACGAAGAGAGTTAGAGTTTTCTATTGAAGATATGGTGTTTGTAAAGGCTTCACCTTTAAAGAACGTAGTTCAATTCGGTAGAAAAGGAAGTTGGCACCAAGATTTGCAGGACCTTTTTCAATAGTTGAGAGAATCAGAAAGCTAGCGTATAGGGTTGATTTACCTTAAAATATAGCGGGCTTGCATAATGTTTTTCATGCCTCTTATCTAGGGAAGTTTGTGTACGACTCAGACGTGATGATCACATCAGATCAGCTAGAAGATGTTGAGGTAGAACCATAAATTTCTATATCTCATAGGCTGCTTCGTATTGTTGGGTAAGATACGAAACAACTTAGGAGAAAAACAGTGAAGCTAGTTAAGGTACAATGGAGCGGAAGTGAAGAAGATTATACATAGGAGATAGAAGAGAGCATGATGAATTCTTATCCAAAGTTCTCTTAATGGTAAGACCCATTTTTTATCGTGTTTACTTTCATCATTATATATTATATTTGATAAGTTAATATTCCACATGCTAGGATAGTTCACCTATACTATTGATTGCACATCTACTTGTTTGATTTGTGATGGTTGCTTATGATTAATAGGCATGCAGGATGACCATGGTTGCTTATGCTTTGGCTTGTTTGGGGATTTCGGGGGTGAAATTCCTAAAGGAGGGGGAGAATGAAATGACCTATATTTTATGTATCGGAGGATCATAAAATATTTTTATTTTATTCGTATGAGGTCGTATGATTTTATAAATTTTGGGATATGACTCTTAAGGACATTTTACACAACTTTGATTTTTCTCGAATTTATATGTATCCATTTTGACCCTAAAAACCTTGATTGGGCTATAACCCTTAATAGGAGTTGGATTAGGGTCTCAAACTAGTTCCATTGCTTTAGAATGATGGTTTCCCATTCCATAGAGTGGTCTCAATAGAAAAAAGGACTTAAGGTTAGAAAGTTATGCTTTTGTTAAATTTTTTAAGCTGCTGGCCAAAATTAGTGTGTAATTAGTGAAGCTCATTAGTTGGCCCATTAGTCTAACTAGAGAATACTATAAATAAAGGGCTGAAGAGTCAAGTTAAAACTTTTCTCCGTCATTCTAAATTAGATCTAAACTATAATTAGTCCTAGTTCCATCTTAATTTTATCCAAAATCATCCAAATTACTCTCTAAATAAAACTAGATTGCGGATTAGAGATTAGATCATCAACTATAAGATAGAGATCATCGATTTGCTTGATTTGAGGTGCATTCTATTGTTGTCTGAATAGGATCCACATTCATATTGGTTGAATTTGGTAATTGGTGAGTGGTTTATGCCTTCTCACTATACTATGCATCTTTATATTGTAGAATCATAGGATTTAACATGTTTTAAGTCAATTTTTGGCCATAAAACCTTTTCCAACTTTAGTTACATCTTAAACTATGTATATGATTTAGATTGATTAGAAATCATCCTTGCTCAAGCTCACATATTCATGTTATGTGTAGATCTATGTTAGAATTGACGTGTTTGTCTTGTTTTGATGGATTGCATGTTTGATTGAATGAAATGCTTGTTATTCTGTGTTAGATGATATGATTTGATGTTTTTTCTCAGTGTTGTGATTGCATAGAAAGTTGGGTTGGAGAATTGAGCAAATCAGCGGCAAAGTTGGTCGAAATTGGACGAAACTTGGAAGGGAGGCTTTGGAGTATTGGAAGAGCTCGTTGTTCAAGGCGTAAGTTCCAATACATTAACTAAAGAAGTCGACATCGAGTTGAGAGGTTAGCACCGACATCTGTAGATCTTAGGGGAAGTAAGGGTATTGCTTGGCTGAAGTGATGGATAGGTGATTGGCTAAATGTTGTAGGCTATGATGATTTATTTCTAGAATATGAAGTAGGGTGCTTTGAAGAGAGAACTTGTTCTATAATGACTTGATTTGTGTTGAGAAGTTGGGGTCAAAGCATCTGGGCATAAAGTACTAGAATCAAGGAAGGAGTGGAAGAAAACTTAGCCATGGATTGGCTAAGTATAGAACTCGGGGCTGACATGAGAGGTTGGTACCGACTTCTAGGGTTAGGTCCAAATGTGATGAAACTTCTGGGAGGTGAAGAATCGGTCCTATAGATTATGCTGGAGGTGTTAGCTCATTCGTATCAAGTTGGATGACGATATAACAACATGATGAAAAGCTATGGTCTTTGGATGTTGGCTTGTGTTGGAAGTGTGAGGAATGCGGAATATGGATCTTAAGGCTAGAATGAACACTAGGGGGTGAATAGTGTTTATAAGAAATTACTAAATCTTTTTGAGTTATTGTTGATTTGTATACAAATATATGCAATATTCAAACACAGATATAATCACAGAATCAAACACAGATGCAGAAAAAAGTAAATGCAGTAAAGGAAAGAACACACTGGATTTTATACTGGTTCAGAGTTACCCTACATCCAGTCCCGCACAACAAAGTACAAATTTCCTTTCAAAAGAAATTCAACAATTACAACCCTCGATTTCAAGGCCACGAGGTACACCCTCCAGAATCACAATCCTCTGGGTAGAGATAATTGATTTCCGGGCAACAAGTTCACCCAATTGATTTCTCAAGGCTACAATCACACCTTTTCTCACTTGATTGATTTCCAAGGCTACAATCACACCTTTTACTCTATTGATTACAAAGAAAGCCTATAACTCTGAATAACACTGAGTATTTTGATGAGATAGTGACAGAGAATCAAACCAGAGATTATCTAGTTAGATTCAATGTTGATTTTGGTAGAGTAATGGTACGAATATGTATAAAGAAATGTGGAAGAAGAAGAGAAGTGAAAAACCAGAAAATCTATGTGCAAATTCGTTGAAACTAACCCCTATTTATAGAAGAACAACAACCATGTCTATTCGTGAAAGGTTATGGCGAATAGACACTTCTTTTGAAATTCAAAATTTTAAAATCTAACTGTCACTATGTCGACATGGGGTACTAGGGCATGTCGACATCCCAAAGCATTTTTGAAGATTTGATCTTCTTTGAAAATAACCTTTATCTTATATTAAAAACTATTTAAACTTTATAAATATACTTGACTATAAATAAAATACATAGATAAATATAGAGAATAATATATATATAATTTTACTATAATTTTATATTTAAATCTAAGTATAAATATATTATAATTAAAAGATAGTTTAAAACAAACGAAGTTTAAAACAAGAGTTTATTAAAAACAAAAACAAAGAATATTTTAAGGCTAAAACATCTTTTTGAAAATCATTTGAAAAGATAATTTTTAAGGCTAAAACATTTTGAAAAGCAGTTTTGAAAATCATTCTGAAGTAGTTTTGAAAATCATTTTGAAGTAGTTTTGCAAGCTTCTTCCTGCAGAATATCTCATCATATCATGACTCGAGAACTTGTACAAAACCAGGATGTTCGTGGGTTTGTAAGCCACTTGTCGTAGGTTTGTAAGCTACTTGTCGTGGGTTTGTAAGCCACTAAAAAGGTAGAAATGGGTTCCATCCCAAAAGAAAAATGGAGTGAAGATTTCAGTGCTATTATGAAGTTTTAACATAATTCTAGACTCAATACTTATCTTGAAATCTTGAACTCTTGATAATCTTGATACTCATGAGTCTTCAATCTTGATATATTGAATCTCTATACTGTACAGTCTTCATTCTTTGTACCTGCATGGTTAAATCATGCATATACATATATATCTAAACTATAATGTTAGTATTTATATTTTGTAATCTTATTCTATGGTTGTTGTCATCAAAACCATCATCTCAAGGACTAATAGGAAGTAGATTCTAAAGATGGTGGCTCGCAAGGGGGTGGGCCGTAGGATCGGGGAATATTGAAGGGTTCCACGTGAATAAGGGAAATTGGATTGAACAAGAATGGCTCGGTATCCAAATGGAGCAAAGGAGGGCTCAGGTGTATGTGCCAAGGAATCGTTGATGCTTGGAGTGTTTTCTGTTGTACTCGAAGTAGGGGTATGGTTAGTGGGGACGCTCATGGGGCAATGAAGGGACCTATATACCCTAGACCTATAGCTTTGGATCTTGTGTCCAGCTTTGGGTTGCGATACATGTATCTAGCTTTAGGCTGCGAGATATAAGAGTACAATGGAGAACTAGGATTACCATTTGTCCCTGGTAGAAAGTAGGTCATACGAGCTACCATATATTTAGAGCACATGGAGTGATAGTTAGGATTGTTTGTTGGATGTTATGGTTGCTTTGATTGCTCCCTTTAGTAGGCTATCACTCGTAGGTATCAGGTGAAGTAGGTATTGGAGATAAGAATACCTAGAAGACTGATATCCTTTATTTGGTTGGTGGTATATCTTTATAATATTGTAGAGTAGCATGTTATAAGTATTGTATGCTAACTCTTTTGTTGCAGGGACATGTCACGTATTTTTTGTGTAATCTTATTCCTTACCATATTTACCTATTTAGTATTTTGAGACTCGTTTACCGCTTACACCAGACTGTTGTCCGACCCAAGATTTTATGCTTTGCCTCTTATTATCTTGGGTACTCTTAAATGAGTAGACTAGATAACGGGTCTAGGTGATGCAGTAGTTGTTCGGAGGATGAGTTGGATGGAGCTATCTCGTATTATATACATATGTGGGGTCTACACTTATTCCGCTGAGCAACCCTGTGGAGCCCGTGACAGTGCTTTCTTATCACTTTTTGTATTAGAGACAGTTGTTGAGTTTGTTTCCAGTGTATAAACTCTACTATTGATGTATAATACTTTGGATATTATACTCTGATGATGATGGTCTGTTCACATTGTTATTACCGTCTCTTCTGTTATATCTATGATACTATATTTTATCCATGCGCTGTGGGATATGACAGATTATAGCTATATTAGTTTATCTCAACTTTGATGATCGTTCTATATCGACTAGGCACGGACAATGCACTATTTATGTACTATTGGTGCCGGTGGTATAGGGCAGTCGTCACAACTCTCTTGTTTCCTAGTTTAGTAAAAAGCAAAATTCTGTGTCGCTATCTACAACAGAAAAGCATGTCCAAATAACATAATAGAAGGATGGTGATTTGTCCTGCTAAATAGATGTCTTAACAATTCATTTCATATTGTAGAGTGGCGATTTATTCTACTAACATATGTCCATACAATCAGCAATCAATTTACAACAGAACGAAAATTTATTCTGTTATCCCGTGTCCAAAACAACTAAACAATTACATTATAGTAGAACGGGGATTTATTCTGCTATCAAATGTCCACACAAACAATCATATCATAACTCATTCACAGTCATTTGTCTACTTAATGGTATCAACATTTGAATTCCTTGTGTTCAAACCCATCTTTGAAAAAGAAGTACCCTTAATGCAATTTGGTTCTCGAAACAAAGGATTTATAAATTAAAATGATTAATTATAAGTTAAACTCTTTATTTAATTATAATTAATCTTTATTAAATTTGAACTTAATTTAATTATAAATTAATAAATAATTAAACCTTTAATAAATAATAAACAATAATTAATTATTAAATAATTAATTAAACACTAATTAATCCTTTATTAATTATTAAATAATCATTTAAACCTTAATTAATAATTTAATATTAATTAATCTCAATTTAAAAATCTTTAATTAAGTCTAAATAATAAATTAAACCTTTAATAAATAATTTATAAGTTAAAAACCTTAATTATTTTAAAATCAAACACATGGTTAATAATTAATAATTAGCCCTGTATTTAATTTTAATTAATTAAAATTAAATCATATGCTTAACTTATAATTAATTAAAATTTAATCATACTTAATAATTGATTAATTAAAATTAATCTTACCCTTTAAAAGGTAATTAATTGGTAACTAATCTTCACTTAATTAAAGTTAATAAACCTTATTAACACTTACTTAATTAATACTTATTAAAACTTAGTTAATTAATTATTACCATTAAATCCTTAATTAAATTTTAAAAACATTATTATTAGGCTTATAAAACATTTACAAAACAATTTTAAGTATGAAACTTAAATTTGAAAAAATTGGATTTTTAAACGAAACTACATCCATAGCGACTATAGCTATGGACACTATAACTTGAAAATGTTTTGACTTTCCTCACCGAAATCTCAACACTTAAATACTTGCTAACTTATCATAAACAGAGCATAAGAGTTTGCATAAAAAAACAAAGTTGAAACTTTGAAATGATTTTCAATTTCCTTTAACTAAATACTAGTTTTTTCCACAAAGAAATCCAATCGTCAATTCCATATCGAAGTGTCCATTTCCTTAGCATGACATCACATGCACATGCCTAAACATCCATAAACATATCACCATCATAGCACAAACCCAAAAAATCAATGAAACACAACGCTTTAGCTTTCGATTCACAAGTCAATATCTAAACCGCAACATACACATATATTCAAACAACATAATATTCCAATCATACAACCTAATTATTTTACCATACAATATTAAATACAGATAAAGGTAAAACTTTTTCAAAAGTTAAAGAATTTACTCACCAAAAATCCTTTGAAAACTTGATAAATTTTGAAATTCGGAAAGCTTGGAAAAATCACAAAATTTACTCGAAAATAGGTCAACTTCCCCTCGAATTTTGGACAAGTAATTCTCAGCTTTTGGTAACGTTGTAAAAAGGAAAGTTTTAGAAATTCTTTTCTCTACAATTTTAAAAAAAGAACACTTAATTTCAGTTAGTTTTGAGGAATATATGGTCGAAATAAGAAGGATCATTTTCGGACTTGGATCTCTAAGTCCAAAAACACTTTGGAAAGAAATGAGTTTTTGACATAGGTAGGCTAATAATTGGAAAAAATGGTACATATAAAAGTTTTAGTCATTGGAATTACACACGGTTTGAATAAAAAACAAAATCTTGGTTTTGTTTAGTGTAGAGAAAGTTATGACCGTAAGAAGTAGGAGGAAAAATAGAGAAAGTGGAGATGAAAACAAGTGAATTAAAACCAAGATTTTAAAGTAAGAATTTGATTTTTAAAAATTTTAAAACCTAAAAACTAAATATAGAAGCCATGGAAGTTTTGTTTCCAAGCTTAGGAAAGTTTTGATAATGGAAAAGAGAATGAAAAAGTGAAATAACAATTAGGAAAATTAGTTTATATATTATGTTAACATGTTGAATTACCAAACTACCCCTCGTCCTTTACCCTCCATTCCATGAATGCCACATCACCATGTCCTCCTCCTCCCATCGTATCAATGCCACCATATCCTCCCCCTTTCACATCAAGCCACCATGCCATTTAATGCTTGTACTAAAGTGTCCAAACATGTTTACCTCCTAATGTCCCATCGTGTCCCCTTAAGTATCTTAAACTATCTTCCATTTTATTAACATCATTATATATATATATATCATATAGACAAGTATATATCTATGTGTAAATCAATAGACAAGTATATATATATGCATATAGACAAGCATATAGACAAGTAACTATCTTCCATTTTAACTGACGAAAAGTCGAAAATTCGGAACACAAATTCGATCACATTTTCTGTTTTTCATCGAACTATATATTTTTGTAAATAAATTTTGAACACTATTTCACCATCATTACTTATCATTTAAATGATTTCTACTTTAATTATAAAATCTATAAATTGAATATTTAAATTTAATTAAATATTTAAATTTAATTAAATATTTGCAAATCAAAGGAGTGAAATTCCGGGTCGTTACATTCTTCCCCCTTAAAAGAATTTCGTCCTCGAAATTACACCTCAACCTAACCCAGAAAATACTTAACACTATGCATCAGTTCGTATGATTTACATAGATCATTCATATACAAAAATATGATTCGATCACTACTTGAATACATAACTTCATTTCCGAACTAGTATCGCTTACCCGATTTCTAGTTTGGACTCCGATCAGACTCCTTGATTTAGAACCTCTGTTCCCTTTGCATAGCTATAACTATGATAAGAAACATTTGTCCCACATCAAAAACCCTTATCAGGCGTTCCTCAAAAATCGTGTAATAGATCCTTATTCGGAATGGTGTGAACCACCTCAAAGTCATGTGCTCGATTCTTAGATCAAGACTATATAGAAGGAGAAATGATCTACGTCCAACCTACGCACTTACTTAATTGGTTCTCTCTAATGCCAATTCTATTCAACTAAAATGTTTATGAAAACATCTTATAAACTGATTCAGGTTCAACTTGTATAATACTTCCATCCTAAGAGTACATACAATTATTTGATTCATCTATTCCATTTTGCATTTATTTAGTTAGGAAACTCAAGATCCAAATACCCGAATTTATTCAAAAACATTTTCAAATTGGGTACTGTTATCACGCCTTTTGGCAAGGCCGTGACACCAAAAAGTTGACTGGAAAACTAAAGACAGTTCGTCGTAAAAGTTCGATATGCACTGTTTCACCATGGATATCAATGAATTTTGTCCGAGTCCGGATCGGGCTACAATTGATAAGACACGTCAAGGAAAGCCATAGGAGCCAGCGTTCCAAATCTCGAGTCAATCCGAGTTCGTACGCCCAAGATATCATCGATGCAAGTGAAGGACATAGCCTTGTGTTCGTCTCCATATGGTTCGTATCCATCAAGGTCGACTCCATCAAGATTGACTCCATCCCCTTCGTATCCCTCAGAACAAACCCTTAGCTCGAATCCATCGTCCCTGCATTACTTCGAATCCATGAGAAGTACCATTGCTTCGACTCCATCAAAACACCCTCCACGTTCGAATCCATCCAAGGCCTCCCGTGGTTCGAATCCATCAAAATATTCCAGCTTCGAATCGATCAATGGGAAGGTCTTCGAATCCATGCAGTTGAAGCCTTCGAATCCATCCAGACATAGTTGCTTCGTATCGATCGAATGGAACACGTCACGATCGATACGAACGAACCCTTGTTCGAATCCAGATATGATCACTGTCTTCGAATCCAACGTCTCGAGTCCACACAGCTAAAACCCCGGGTACGACTCAGTAAAACTCGGAGATAAAGCGGGGTTGATCCGAGGCATGCGCACCACGCCGAAGTCTTCGCATACGGGGGGATCGATTCGAACGAATCGATTCGAACATATCGATTCGAACGACTCCAGGAAACGAAATGCAATCTTGAATCGATCATAACTCGAGTTCTACAAGTCCAAATGCTATGAAATTTTCACAGAAGCTTAAGCACATGATGAAGAATGTCCACGCCAAATTTCAGCTCGATTGGATGATTTCTTGATCGATTCGAACCAAGGGTCGAATCGATCCCAAAGTGGGCCCAGATCTCCAGATTTCGGCCAGGTGGGCCCCCTGACGTACCAGAACTGGTCTCCCCTCATTTTAGGCGAAATATCAGCCTCCTACACCTATAAATAGAGCCCCTGGTCATTCAGAAAAGGGGTCGGAAAATTCTAAGTACTCAAGAGCGCCCAGATTCTGCCAGATTTACTCCAGAACACCACCGCTACCTCAGATTAAGACTTAGCATATAATTTCAGTTGTACTACATTAGAAAAGATTGTAATCATCGAGTGAACATCAATAAAATCATCAACTTCAGAGTGGACGTAGGCAAGATCGCCGAACCACTATAAATCTCGTGTTTCTGTTCATTATTTCTGAATTGTGATACTCTGTTTGCTTAGATTTGAGATTTGTGTGTGAATATTGTTGATTTATATTCATACACTGGTGCTTTCATAACATTCGGGGTTTGTGACCAATTTTGGCGCAAACACTTTGGTGCTTTCACTGAGAGTTGAACTCAGGACCCGCTACACAAAATTTGAAAGTTGGATCAGAAGGCTAAGAGATTTAGATCCGAAGAATCATGACGAGACAAACAAGTAGAAGGCAAAGAGCTGAGAGAAGTCAGCACGAAGGAAGTCAAGAGGCTTCCTCGGGAGCAAACCAAGCATCGATCTTCATCACCAGGGATGAGATGGAGACAATGATGAAGAGGCAGGAGGAGATGATCCAGAATTTGCTTCAACAAATTGGACAACTTGGAGCGCAAAATCAAGGAACAACCAGGGCCCAGAACGAAGCAGGACCATCTGGCGCAGCGCCGGAGCTGGGGGGCACCCACTTAGGACATGTTGATCCGAACACGGGAAGAGAGACAAGGACATCCGAGCAACCTGACAGCAATAGAGGGATGAACGCTCAGTCAGGGGGACAAACACCCGAAAGCTCACACGGACTCGGGGGGCAGATCGAAGGTAGTGAACGAGGACTACAGCTTGGAGACAATGATAGGTTGGCAGAGATGGTCAGGCGAGCCATGAGAGGAGGATTAGTAAACAGAGATCTTGAAGATGTGAACAAGAGTCCCTTTTCTCCTGCGATTAGGTTGGCTAGGAACCCACCAGAATTCAAACTACCAATAGTAGAAGGTTATGATGGGAGGACGGACCCTGCGGTCCATCTAACGAGGTATATAAGGCACATGGAAGTGCTGGGGGCATCACAGGAAGTCATGGCCCGGTGCTTCCCATTGTATGTGACAGACATAGCAGCTTTATGGTTCAGACAGCTAGAGAGCGGCTCCATTGGGACATGGACCGATTTGATTGAGAAATTTATGAGGCAATTCAGAGTTCATATTTCGAGACCCAAGAATGTGATGAGTTTGGCAACGTTAAAGCAGAAAGCTGGGGAGTCTTTGAGGAATTTCTTGACGCGATTCAATGCGGCAGCAGCATCGGTGTATCGGCCAGATTCATCCATGGTTATGATGGCAGCTGTGTCCGGAATAGCTGATGGCACGGAATTCAAAAATTCATTAACTAAGGATCCGCCTATGGACCTAGGAGAATTCTATCATGAGGCAGAAAAGTTTTTACGATTGGAAGATGCTAATGCTGAGAGAGAAGAAGGAGAGGGAATAGAAGTTTATGCACTTAAAGACAAAAAGCCTCTCGAAAATGATTCAGGCAAGGATAAAGGAAAACGAAAGGCTGAGGACAATGGTGACAGGTCAAAGCGACTGCGAAGAGAGCCACGATTCACCACTTATTCAGAGCTGAATGAGAGTTTGGAGCGAATCTACCAAGATACACGAGAGCAAGTTCCCTACCGTAGGCCAATACGAAGGGATCCCACTGTTGACGAGAGGAAATCAGACAGATACTGCTTATTCCACGAACTGAATGGTCATAACACTAACGACTGTAGACATCTGAAGGATGAGGTGGAAGGGCACATCAGGAACGGTATGCTACTTCAATATGTGAGGAGGCGAGCTCCAGCGGTGGAGCCAGAGCGACCACCGTCTACATCAGCCAGGGGTGCCCCCGAGCCAGGACATCGTATGATTATCAATTAGTTGAAATAACGATGGACAAGTTGTAAACCTCTCACCAACACGGGTAAGTCGTTTAAACATGTGCGAGATCACGAACGGTCCATAGGCATGTTGTGAATGACTACTGACCCTATCGTTGTGGGAGTTTACACTTTGACATCCTTGCTTTGCTTTTGTTTCATTTTGATTTGAACATTTGAACTTGACTTTGTTTAACATTTCTGCTAAAGACTTATTTTCAATGAAAAAATGCTACTTGTGATTTCATAACGGCTAAGCCACTTACACATGTACGGGATCACGAACGGTCCCTAGGCATGCTCTGAGATGGCGATAAACCGTTGCAAGAATCAATCCGGGGATTCACCCGAACGTGAAACCTGGTATTGATGATACTAAGTCCCTCCCCGGGCACACTCAATTCGCCTCGAACGGCATCCGACCGCGAACGGTCACAATTCGATCGCGAACGATCACACTTCGCCACGAACGGCACCCGACCTCGAACGGTCACCATTAGCCTCGAACGGCACCCGACCGCGAACGGTCACACTTCATTTAGTACAACATTCGATCACGAACGATCACACTCTGCCTCGTACGGCACTCGACCACGAACGGTCATAATCCATCCTAATTCGTCTAGAACGACATCCGACTTCGAACAGTCACAATTCGTCTAAAACGACACCCGACCTCGAACGGTCACCACTCGCCTCGAACGGCACCCCTCAACTCAAATGGCTTGATCACGAACGGTCGTCATTTGGGGCCATATGAAAATGGCTAGATCGCGAACGGTCGTCATTTAAGGTCAGATAAAACTATCAATGTCTTTGCAGGTCATCAACAGGATATGAACATCCAGCTTATGAAACTACAAAACACACCTTCCTATCGCAAGGCATGTTTTGGGGGGCAAATGTTATCCCGCCTTTTGGCAAGGCCGTGACACCAAAAAGTTGACTGGAAAACTAAAGACAGTTCGTCGTAAAAGTTCGATATGCACTGTTTCACCATGGATATCAATGAATTTTGTCCGAGTCCGGATCGGGCTACAATTGATAAGACACGTCAAGGAAAGCCATAGGAGCCAGCGTTCCAAATCTCGAGTCAATCCGAGTTCGTACGCCCAAGATATCATCGATGCAAGTGAAGGACATAGCCTTGTGTTCGTCTCCATATGGTTCGTATCCATCAAGGTCGACTCCATCAAGATTGACTCCATCCCCTTCGTATCCCTCAGAACAAACCCTTAGCTCGAATCCATCGTCCCTGCATTACTTCGAATCCATGAGAAGTACCATTGCTTCGACTCCATCAAAACACCCTCCACGTTCGAATCCATCCAAGGCCTCCCGTGGTTCGAATCCATCAAAATATTCCAGCTTCGAATCGATCAATGGGAAGGTCTTCGAATCCATGCAGTTGAAGCCTTCGAATCCATCCAGACATAGTTGCTTCGTATCGATCGAATGGAACACGTCACGATCGATACGAACGAACCCTTGTTCGAATCCAGATATGATCACTGTCTTCGAATCCAACGTCTCGAGTCCACACAGCTAAAACCCCGGGTACGACTCAGTAAAACTCGGAGATAAAGCGGGGTTGATCCGAGGCATGCGCACCACGCCGAAGTCTTCGCATACGGGGGGATCGATTCGAACGAATCGATTCGAACATATCGATTCGAACGACTCCAGGAAACGAAATGCAATCTTGAATCGATCATAACTCGAGTTCTACAAGTCCAAATGCTATGAAATTTTCACAGAAGCTTAAGCACATGATGAAGAATGTCCACGCCAAATTTCAGCTCGATTGGATGATTTCTTGATCGATTCGAACCAAGGGTCGAATCGATCCCAAAGTGGGCCCAGATCTCCAGATTTCGGCCAGGTGGGCCCCCTGACGTACCAGAACTGGTCTCCCCTCATTTTAGGCGAAATATCAGCCTCCTACACCTATAAATAGAGCCCCTGGTCATTCAGAAAAGGGGTCGGAAAATTCTAAGTACTCAAGAGCGCCCAGATTCTGCCAGATTTACTCCAGAACACCACCGCTACCTCAGATTAAGACTTAGCATATAATTTCAGTTGTACTACATTAGAAAAGATTGTAATCATCGAGTGAACATCAATAAAATCATCAACTTCAGAGTGGACGTAGGCAAGATCGCCGAACCACTATAAATCTCGTGTTTCTGTTCATTATTTCTGAATTGTGATACTCTGTTTGCTTAGATTTGAGATTTGTGTGTGAATATTGTTGATTTATATTCATACACTGGTGCTTTCATAACATTCGGGGTTTGTGACCAATTTTGGCGCAAACAGGTACTACTAATCAGTACCATACACACCCTTACTAAGAAGGGTAATACTCAAGAGAAGTGCTTACCATCCGAGCACATCCCTTCCCCAATTTTAAGTTATTTTCGAGCCACTTGAACTAGTTAACTTAAAAATATCGCTTTTATTACAAAATCCCATTTACATTTTCCAACAAAACATTTATCACCAACTCGCTTTTGGTTTCGTTTGGATTTGAACTTATTTCGATTGTACAATGATAAAGAGAATAATTTACTAAGTACTCCACAGCGTTCGCCTAAGCAAACATCCGATCATCACTTAGAAGATTATTCAGATTATCACAAAACAATCGAGACTCATTCTCTCAAACTAATCCAAAGAAAACACTTCTTACTTAACCTTTTCATTACCAAAATCTTATACTTGAACCAAAAATATTTTCAAATAATACTATTATTATTTTTCTAATCCTTGAAATCCATTTTTCAAAAGTCCCAAGATTTTAGTCCTCAAGTTTCATCTTAAATTCTTTTCTATTAAGAGACACCTTCTTATAAATTCATTTTATAATACCAACTTTTATAAAACATTCTTTAAATATTTATTTCAAATATTCTAGCTTTTAATAACATCATTTATTAAACCAAATTTTAATTCAATATTAACATCGAACGCCTTATAGTCAAATCATGAAACTTAATTCACCATATGTTTGTTTCAATGTTTTCCCAATTTCTACCCTACCTAAATATTAAAATGGGAAGCTACTTATACATGCTAACAATAGTCAATGCTCAACTGGACGAGCATGACTAAACAAACCCTAAATGATAATAATAGAATATTATTATCTCCTAATAATAATACCTCAAAATACTATACTATTTTTGAAATCATTCTTTATATACAAAATATATTCTAGGCAAAATCATTTTATTTACCCAATTTCAAAACAAATACTATGTCGGTTTGCCTTGTTCAAGTGTTTAGGAACCCCTATCGACAATGTGGCGTCCCACATCTCGACCAGAGTTCTTAAGCTACTCAACAAATAAATCAACATAATATAAAACATTTTATGCCACTGACAAATACGCGCTCTTATATATAATACACTTATAAACATTCTAGGGTCTCACTTACTCGATCTTAAATGAGTTTACTCCACCATGGCCAAGGTTCTCGCTTAACCTCACGCTCTGATACCAAATGTAACGAACTGGATTTTCGACCCTCGAAAATCGACACTAATACATCCATCGTATTGCGTGCCGAGCGTTCAAGTGTCGAAAAACCGATCGTTAAGGGAAAGAAGATAGAAGATAGGAAGAAATTAACAATCATAAAATCTCACAACGCAACGGGATAACATATATTAATCAACATAATACTTTACAAAGTAATTTCAAAAATGATACATCAGAGTCATACTAATACAAATTCTACCCTAGGACAGTTATAACAGCCTGTCCATACCTAACTGATATAGTATACATATAAACAGCTGAAACAAGTTAATAACTATCTATAGGTGAAGCCTCATGCTCTATGCTCCTTCAAGATGCATCCGTGGGAAAACCTGAACTACTTGGCTGCCCATAAAAATTTGAGCATCCAAGAGTTTTAGGAAAAGAAAAGAAAACTCTAGTACCACCTATCATGGTACACGTTAAAATGTACCAAGGACCTCGTCGGGATCCCCTGCCAACACAAGACCGGCCTACCCCTGACTGGATAGTATCGAATATGTCATCACACCGGTTGCTTTGCAACCCTTTTTATTGAGATCTCATGCGCAACCAATCCATAAATATGTATATGTATCTGGAAAGGTGATGACACACCCTAATGGGAGTGACCCACTTAGCCTTGCTGCATCTCCCATGATTTTAGTCATTCCCGGTTGATAAGGCTTGAGTCTACGCTTACCTTTTGAATAGCAATCCCACTTGGAATGCCAACACTGCCTTCCAGGCAGTAATGTAGTGTCATCATTCATCCATACAAGTTTTCCAGGATAAGGACAAACCGAAGGCACTACTTCTACTACATCCATTTTAGAATCACCCTCAGGAGTAGTAGCAACCAGCCCTTGCACTTCAATGCTCCGTCTTTGATTCCTTACTCTTCAAGGTGTCTTTAATTCAAAACGCTTGAGTTGGATCGAAGTAGTTTTTGGATAACATATCAGATCCCAGTCTCTTCGAAACAACTTTCGATGGTTCTCGGTGAACTCAACCCCGATTCTTTAGGAAATAAGCAAATAAAAGATAATAGCGGAGTTCACCTCCTAACCGTTTGTGGACGGATTTCCTTATTATTTATCCTAAGAACGAAACGAGGTTCATACGCACAGTACAACATCATTGGGGATGACTGTGCCATATAACTCACTTGTTTCTCCTATATATTTCTAAAGTTACGTTTAGGTCCAGATTTGGTAGGCGGATATTTAACTATCAAATAAACAATCATTCAACATTGATTTGATTCCATATAAGATCCACTAAGCCTTTATTAATTAATCTTTAATTAATTAAAACACTTACAAAACTTGATCAAAAGATCTTTTTAAAACATTATTCCCAAAAACGTTTACATTCCTTTTATACTTGGAAACAATTTTACTTATCTCAAAATATAAGTATTTACCAAAAACATTTTTAAATTCCCACTTCTCAAATTCCATATTAGATGGTCAAGAAATCCCTTTTCAAAACATCACTTACTATAAAACCCATTCACTTTGTAAAAATCATTCACTTATCCCTTATAAAAATCCTTTTTATAAGTTCACTTCATATTTCAAACCTCCTTACAGATCTTCATACTAGATTTAAACTTCTTTTTAAAATCTCTAAAATGATTTAGAAAATCTCTTTCCATGTATAAAAATCTTATAAAATTTCCTTTATAAAATATCTTTGTCATTAAAAAATCTCATTTACAAAATCTCATTTTTAAATCTATTTGGTAAAACCCTTTTTATAAACAAGCTATTATTTATAAATACTTTTATAAAATAATTATATAACTTGAAAATCATTTATAAACTTTAAACCCCAAACTGATTAAAGAATTAGAGCTAATTTAAAACTCTACTTTATAATTTAAAAAGAGGCTTAGCAATCCCAATGGTACTAGTTTATGTTACCATTTAATTTCAGTTTCATTTTCAATTTATTCAACAATTTTTTACATAAGTTACATATATGTAAATACACTTCATATCCAAATCTGGAATATAACATGTCAATATAAACTAACCAGTACAAACATGTCCAAATAACATAATAGTAGGATGGTGATTTGTACTGCTAAATAGATGTTTAAAAAATTCATTTCATATTGTAGAATGGTGATTTATTTTACTAACATATGTCCACACAATCATCAATCAATTTACAACAGAACGGAAATTTATTCTGTTATCATGTGTCCACAACAACTAAACAATTACACTATAGCAGAATGGTGGTTTATTCTGCTATCAAATGTCCACACAAACAATCATATCATAACTCATTCACAGTCATTTGTCTACTTAATGGTATCAACATTTGAATTCCTTTTGTTCAAACCCATCTTTGAAAAAGAAGTACCCTTAATGCAATTTGGTTCTCGAAACAAAGGATTTATAAATTAAAATGATTAATTATAAGTTAAACTCTTTATTTAATTATAATTAATCTTTATTAAATTTGAACTTAATTTAATTATAAATTAATAAATAATTAAACCTTTAATAAATAATAAACAATAATTAATTATTAAATAATTAATTAAACACTAATTAATCCTTTATTAATTATTAAATAATCATTTAAACATTAACTAATAATTTAATATTAATTAATCTCAATTAAAAAAATCTTTAATTAAGTCTTAAATAATAAATTAAACCTTTAATAAATAATTTATAAATTAAAAACCTTAATTAATTTAAAATCAGACACATGGTTAATAATTAATTAATAATTAGGCCTATATTTAATAAGTAATTAATTAAAAGTAAATTATATGCTTAACTTATAATTAATTAAAAATTAATCATACTTAATAATTGATTAATTAAAATTAATCTTACCCTTTAAAAGGTAATTAATTGTTAACTAATCTTCACTTAATTAAAGTTAATAAACCTTATTAACACTTAATTAATTAATACTTATTAAAACTTAGTTAATTACTTATTAACCATTAAATCCGCAATTAACTTTTAAAAACATTATTATCAGGCTTATAAAACATTTATAGAACAATTTTAAGGATGAAACTTAAATTTGAAAATTTTGGATTTTTAAGCGAAACTACATCCATAGCGACTATAGCTATGGACACTATAACTTGAAAATGTTTTGACTTTCCTCACTAAAATCTCAACACTTAAATACTTGCCAACTTATCATAAACATAGCATAATAGTTTACATAAAAAAAGTTGAAACTTTGAAATGATTTTCAATTTCCTTTAACTAAACACTAGTTTTTTCCACAAAGAAATCCATGTCAATACCATATCGAAGTGTCCATTTCCTTAGCATGACATCACATACACATGCCTAAACATCCATAATCATATCACCATCATAGCACAAACTCAAAAATCCCATCTTTATAATGAAACACAACGCTTTAGCTTTTGATTCACAAGTCAATATCTAAACCGCAACTAGCAACATACATATATATTCAATCAATATAATATTCCAACCATACAACCAACTTGTTTTACCATACAATATTAAATACATATAAAGGTAAAATTTTCCAAAAGTTAAAGAATTTATTCACCAAAAATCCTTTGAAAACTTGATACATTTTGGAATCCGGAAAGCTTGGAAAAATCACAAAATCTACTCGAAAATAGGTCAACTTCCCCTCGAATTTTGGACTTGTAATTCTTGGATTTTGATAAAGATGTAAAAAGGAAAGTTTTAGGAAATACTTTTCTCTACACTTTTAGAAAAAGAAACACTTAATTTCAATTATTTTTTAGGAATATATGGTCAAAATAAGAAGGACCATTTTCGGACTTGGATCTTTGAGTCCAAAAACGCTTTGGAAAGAAATGAGTTTTTGACATAGGTAGGCTCATAATTGGAAGAAATGATACAAATAAAAGTTTTATTCATTGGAATTATATACGGTTTGGAAAAAAAAATCTTGATTTGGTTTAGTGTGGAGAAAGTTATGACCGAATTAAGTAGGAGAAAAAATGGAGAAAGTGGAGATGAAAACAAGTGAATTAAAACCAAGATTTTAAAGTGAGAATTTGATTTTTAAATACTTTAAAACCTAAAAACTAAATAGAGAAGCCATGGAAGTTTTTTTTCCAAGCTTAGGAAAGTTTTGATAATGGAAAAGAGAATGAGAAAGTGAAATAACAATTAGGAAAATTAGTTTATATATTATGTTAACATGTTGAATTACCAAATTACCCCTCGTCCTTTACCCTCCATTCCATGAATGCCACATCACCATGTCCTCCTCCTCCCATCATATAAATGCCACCATATCCTCCCTCCTTTCACATCAAGCCACCATGCAATTTAATGCTTGTACTAAAGTGTCTAAACATGTTTACCTCCTGATGTCCCATCGTGTCCCCTTAAGTATCTTAAAGCATCTTCCATTTTATTAACATCTTTATATATATGTGTGTGTGTGTGTGTATGTATGAATGTATGTATGCATATACACAAGTATATATCTATGTGTAAATCAATACACACTAACTTATTAATATTTGTATGTATTATATTTACACAAGATTTCACAACGTTTCCGACAACTTTTAACTGACGAAAAGTCTAAAATTCCGAAAACAAATTCCGATCACATTTTTTGTTTTTCATCGAACTATATACTTTTGTAAACAGATTTTGGAAACTATTTCAACATCATTATTTATCATTTAAATGATTTTTATTTTCATTATAAAACCTATATATTGAATATTAAAATTTAACTAGATATTCGCAAATCAAAGGAGTGAAATTCCGGGTCGTTACAGTAGGCATGTATGCAAAACATCCTAAATATGCATAAGATTCTATATGAGTGCAAAAATAACGTTAAATAGTGTGGCAACCATCTTTTGTCATCTAATCTAACAACCACGATGCAACCAATCCTATATGATACTAAAATTTGCAGAGAGAAAATTTACTGCAGAATAGCTCAGGATGAGACGCCTTCATCTTCTCTTCCGTCTCCCATGTGCTTTCCGTCAGATTATCTTTCCATTGCACTAGAACTAGCCTAATTTCTTTGTTACGAAACTACCTTATTCCGTGCTCCATTATGTGTGCTATGGCATGGGGTTGCTAACCGATTAGGCTCTACTATAGTGGTGTTGTCGTGCAGACATTTCTTCAAATGCGATACATGAAAAACATCATGGACTCCCACTAACTTATCCAAAAGCTCTACTCGATATGCAAGTTTCCCCACCCATTCCAAAATCGAAAAAAGCCTAGAAAATCTCAATACCAACTTCCTGATGTCCCAAACCACATAACCTTCCTAAGAGGGAAAACCTTAACAAATACCAAGTCTCCAAACAAAAACTCCAACTCTTTCTTCGCCTGTCGGTATAGGACTTATGTTGGTCCTTAGCGGCCTTCATTCATCATCGAGTTACCTCAACTTTTTCCTTAGTCTCACGAATCAAAACTTGTCCGAGTATAATTTTGTTGGTAGTTTTCCACCAATAATTAGGCGACTTGCATGGCCTCCCATATAAGGCTTCAAAGGGTGCCATACCAATCGTTGCCTGATAACTATTATTGTAAGTGAATTCTACTAAGGGTAAATGCTACCCCCAATGTCCTCCAAAATCCATGATGCAAGCCCTCAATAAATCCTCCAAAATTATGTTCTACCTTTCTGTCCGTCCGTCAGTGTATGGGTGGTAAGTTGTGCTAAGACTCAATGTTGTTCCTAAGACCGATTACAAACTCCCCTAAAATTCACTAGTGAATAAGGGGCCTCTATCACTAATAATGCTGACCGGAACTCCATGCAATCTTACCATTCCTTTGATATAAATTTGCACTAGAGATGTTGCCATCCTATTACTCCTTACAGGTAAAAAAGCGGGCAATCTTAGTAAGTCTATCCACCAGAACCCATATTGCTTCGTTGCCTCTTTGACTTCTAGGCAACCCATCTATAAAGTCAATCGATGCATGCTCCCATTTCCAAGTCGGTACCTCTAACGATAATAATAGACCTCCAAGCTTCCTTTGTTTCTCTTTTATCCTTTGGCATGTTAAACACTTAGTGACATACTATGTTACCCACTGCTTCATTCCCGACCAATTGAAAATCCACTGTATATCCCTGTACATTTTATTTCCACAGGGATAAATAATCATCTTAGAATGGTGACACTCAGCCAGAACTTCCTCCAAAATATCCCCCACTATTAGAACACATAGTCATCCATCTCTCCTTAGCCACCCTATTTCGTCGATCAAATGCCTACGGATGTGGGGGAAGCTCTCACCTACATAACTTGTCCAAAACGCCGATTATTGTCGCATCTCTCTTCTATTCTTGACCGATGCAGTCCATCAATGCTGGTCTTACTTCCATGGTCGATAAATAACCTGGAGTGAATTTTAACGGTGGTTGAAAATTGAGATTTGAGAGGAACTCCAACTGCTTCCACTCGTTGATAGCACTAAGAGTAGCATGCCTTCGGTTAAGGGCGTCAACAACAACATTCCTTTTCCGAAGGTATACTGAATCTCAAAGTCATATGATGCTATAATTTCCATCAATCTCTGATTGTCTAAGTTTCAAATCTTTTTGGGAGAACAAGTATTTAATGGATTTGTGGTCGGTGAATCAATCAAACCTTTCCCTCAAAAAATATTGCCCCTACATCTTCAAAGAGAATAAAATAGCTGCTAACTCTAAGTCGGGAGTGGGATATCTCTTCTCATAATCCTTCAACTACCTGCTTGCATAGGCTATAACCTTGCCTTCTTACATAAGAATAGCTCCTAACCCCATACCACATGCGTCGGCGTAAACAGTGAAATGCTTCTACCCATCTGGAATAGTTAATATCAGTGCACTAATCAACATCTCCTTTAACTTCTCAAAGGCTTCCGTGCATCCCTCATCCCATACAAAGATTGAATTTTTCTAGGTTAGGCGAGTGAATGGGACTGCTACCTTTGCAAAGTCTTTGATGACCTTCCTATAGTAACTCGCTAACCCAAGAAAACTCCTTACCTCTATAGCGCTCCTCGAAATTTTCTATTCTCGAATAGCTTCTACCTTTGCAGGGTCAACAGCTAACTCTTCCTTTGAGACAATGTGACCAAGAAACCTGACTTCCTTCCTTCAAAAATAACACTTTGAGAATTTGGCTTTTAACTGATGTTCTCTTAGGGTCTTTAGTATCTCCCTTAAGTGACTTTCATGCTCACCCTCGCTTTTAGAGAATCCTGGAATATCATCAACAAACACTATAATGAATTTATTCCTCCCTTAAGCGACTTTCATGCTCACCCTCACTTCTAGATAATTCTAGAATATCATCAACAAACACTATAATAGACTTTTCAACTGCCTCCCAAAGACCCTGCTCATTAGATCCATGAAATATGCTAGGGCATTAGTCAGCCCAAAAGGCATTACGACTCATTCATATAGTCCGCCTGGAGTGTGAAATGTAGTCTTTTCCTTGATATCTTTAGCTACTCTCAATTAATGGAACACGGTGGCCAAGTCTAGTTGGGAAAAGACTTTGGCCTCGATAAGCTGATCAAACAAGTCATCTATCCTAGGTAAGGAATACCTATTCTTTTTAGTCAGCTTATTAAGATCTCGATAGTTGATATATAGCCTTAAAGTGTTGTATGCCTTAGCGATGAAGACAACTAGCGCTCCCCACTTGGATGTGGTACGATGAATAAATCTCTTATATAATAGCTCTGAAATTTTCTTATCTAGTTCTTTCCTTTCTTTGGGGGCTATATGCCTTAATGGCAATGCAACGGGTCTAGCATCCTTCTCCAAATCAATCTAAACTCGATCTCCCTTTGAGGTAGGAGACCAGAGACTTCTTTAAAAACATAAGAAAGTCTCGAACTGCCGACACAGATGAGATCTCATCATATGATATGCTTAGAGAATACAAATAAACCGACTCAACTAAGCTTTGGGGAATGCAATAAACATCTAAATCTCGCCTGCTACAACTTTTAACAATACTATCCTTCAATCACAATCGAAACACTATGCCGCAAAGTGAATCAGACAACAGTGATCACACAACATATGGTAAATTTTATGTTATCCCAATTTTTCACACAACATATGGAAAATTCATCTGTATTGTGACACAACAGTGATCAGACATCATTTTTTTAGACAATATTTATCTGTTGTTTGATTGAAGTTATCAAAAAATTTAGTTTTAGCTTCATATCAATATTTTCGTTTACCTTTCAACATGGTCAAAATTTAGTTTTGGCTCCATATCAAAATTTAGTTTTGAGTTCCAAACTGATATTTTGGTTTCCATATCAGAAAAATTCTCACTCTCCCAATATTATCTCACTCTCAATTATGCCTAAGTGTGTCTTCGTGCCCTAATTCGAACAACTAATTTGAAAATTCTCACTCTCCCGATACTCTTTCACTCTCAATTATGCCTAAGTAGATCATCTCGGTAGAACCCTAATGTCGGCTTCCTTTTATCTTCAAGCCGTCTTCTAGAATTAGGGTTTCTTAATCGAAGCGCCTATTGATAATGAAATCACCTGCGTCCTTTTATCGATTGATAGCTTGATTGATTTTCTTGATTGAGGAAACTCTTAGGCTGCTTCTATGTCTGGTTGAAAGATATAAAAATTGGTAAGTGATTTTTTATGATCTTTTGATTTTGCTCGAACTCAATCTACAATTATGCCAATGATGACATGGGTGCTTATATAGGATTCGATTTCCTATATTTTCATTTTAAGATTTTGGTTTGAAATTTTCCTATGGCTTGTTCAAATCAGTTGTTTGAATCCATTGTATGGCTTCACTGTAGCTTGTAGTTTGCTAACTGTTGCTTCATTTGCCTAAACTTGCTTTACCCATGTCTTTGTGTGTTGTTGTTGAATTTCTTAACCATTTTGAGTGAGTTTGTTTGTGTCTACGAGAATGTATATGCCTTGACTTGTATGAATCTGCTTGCACATGACTGCACCTTAGTTGATCTTATTTTGTTGGCTACTAATTTATCTGTGTGCACGTTCAGTTTGCATGGGTGCTTATTTGTGCCCTCGACCCTTCCATGAGCATAGACCTCTACACTGGTACTTCTGGTTTGCATGTATGTACTTGTACTTGTTGTCTTAAGCTGCTCCTATGTGCAAGTCTGAACTTGAGTATTACACTTGTTTAATCCATGCACACATCATTGCCTTATTGCTCTTGTCTGTAAGTATGTTGTGATGTAGTCGTGTGTATCACCATCTTGCTGGTTTCTCTCTCTATTAAACTGCCTGGCCTTAGTATTATGTGATGCTCTTCCATGTATATACACATATACATATGTATGTATACATGTGTGAAATATCTCTAGTTGCTTGAGTCTGTGTGTTGCAGCCTTGTGATGCTATGTTAGTGTACACAGTGTTGCTGATCTTCATTGCACCTGAACTTGAGTATGTAGTTGTATGTTCATATGTACACTCGAATTGCATTTGCATTACTATGTTTTTCACTACGTTTCCCGATCTCTTTGAGCTTGCTGGTCCATGTTGTTGAATTGCTGAAACTTGCTTTTGCTTTTGCTCGAACATGTGCACTTTTGTTGAGTTGTTATTTCCTGACCATGTGCTCTTGACTTTAGTTCTGGTCTGGTTGTGATACTTGCCCACCCTAGTCTTGTCTTGATGTACTTCAGCCTTGTTCCTGCCTTTTAAACTGATATGTGTTGCACCTGAGTTGAGCCTAAGCCCACTTTGGCTTGACCTTATGCACACTTGCACTATGTAGAGCCTCCGGGCTTAACATTTACATTTGTCCCTGAGAGATAATCGATGCTCATCCTTGTGATATTCAGCGATACACTGTGCATATTATAAGCTATTCGTGCATAGTTAATTTTTGTCCCTATCTAAAATATAAAAACAAACAGCCCAAATAACTGAGGCAATGTTAAATAAAAATTTTAATTTTAATTTTGTCATTTTTGTTTGTTTCTTTTTGCATTTTACTGCATTGTTTGTTTGACAGGTATAGTGGATGACTGGACATAGGCTGAAGCAAGAAGATATCAAAAGCAAGTTCGAGTGAGAGTAAAAATGTGGTATATAAGAGTGTGAAATAGTGTATGATGAAAGTTGTATTGTATTTGAAAATGTAAATATAGTGGACGCCAAATATGTACTATTTGAATTTGAATTGAAATAAAATATTTGTTTAAATAAAATTGTAATTCATTTATTTTATTCGGCAAATATTTATTTCATTCCATGAACAACATATAAGTGTAATTGGTATTCATATTAGTCAATATTTATATGTTGTCTAATAGGAAATTCTAAGAATGATACTATAACATCAAAAAACAGATGATTTTTTTCTCTCTGTTGTGTTAGTGCGTATCAAACGACGGGGAATGTCTGTGGTCTAATGTGCAATGAGATGACACTGAATCATACGACGGATAGTTATGCTTTCAAAAAAGGGGAATATATGTTGTTTAATGTGTTTTTTGGCATAATGAAAACAGCCCCGTACTAAGACAACCAATCCATTCCTAAGATAAGTCCATACCCTTCAAAATTAAGACTATATGCGTTACATATAAAATCGACATAAAATACATCCATCAACAGGTCTTTGCAAATCATAGTTAGGTGTGTCGACCACCCGATAGGATTTGACATGACTATTGGATTGGTGACACATTGAGTCTTTAGTCATAAAGAATTTACTACATTCTTAGCTATGAATTAATACGATGGTCCAGAATTAAATAAGGTATGAATAGTATTTCCAAAAATAATAGTTGTACCTTCCATTGTAGCTTTCCCTTTGTCCCTAGGAGGAGGTCTGCTTGAGATAGGTACAACCTCAATTGCATAAGCATGCCCACTTTGTCCCTCCTTTCCTAGCTTCGGGCACCGATTCCCTTAGTGTCCTTCTTCATAGCAGTGATAGAACCTCCCCTCGAACTCTTCCCTCATCAAACTCGGTTTGCAGTCCTTAGCAATGTGCACTTCTTCTGACATCTATGACATGTCACACCCCCTTTCTTGATCTTTCCCTTGGCTATCCTGTCTGTCCAGAATCCTCCTTTCTTTGCTCCACCTTAATTTTGCGCTTGTCCTACCTTCTCCTTTTCTTCTAAGCCAACTGTCTATAGAAGGGCCATTTCAACTATCATCTCATAGGTGGTGCTTGCGGGAACTTGAGTTAGAAATAGTTCCCTAAGTGGAGAATTTAGGCCTTTTACAAATTTCATCGCCTTCTTTGCATGAGTGTTAACTAAACTCGTCCAAACTTAAAAGTTATTGATATACTCATTCACCATAGAGTCTCCCTACCTTAGACGGATAAACTTCTCCAATTGCAGACTTACTTCAGCGTTGGACGTGAATATTGACTCAAAGCGAGCTTTGAATTCAGTCCAAGTAATTCCTCCTCTTCATTCTCTTGAACGACTATAGTCCACCAATCTAGCGCCTCTCCCTTTAGGTGCCATGTAGCTATCCTCCTCATGGCCCCGTCTTCTTATCCTAGCTCCCAAAATATATGGTCATAGTCATTAATTCAAGCACTGATTGCTACAAAATCTTCTGCCCTCGAAAATGCTTGTCCTCCCAAATTCTGAAAATCTTTACACATCTTTGGAAAGTTTAATAGGAAGGACGCTGGTTTAGTGGTCTGAGCAATTAGTGCCACTGGTACAGCTTGTTGAGGAATGGGAACTTGCCTTACTAGCCTTAGATATTGTTGGAACCATGATGGCACACCCGGAATGGTAAGAACCTCTTGTATAGGATGGTTTTTGACTTCAGAGGTGTTATTCTCAGCCATTATCAACTATTTATAGGTTCAAATTTTTGGATTAATTCCAACTTTCTAAGATAGTAATACTAGCTGAATCAAAAGTTGGCCTAAAGTGTTTGCGTTTGTTCATAGATGTGTGTGTGTGATATAATATGGTTTTGAAAAATATTTTAAAAAATAACACATATGTGCTCTCGCATATACCTATTCCATTTGATCGGGCAACCTAATCTCTGATACCAAAAGTAATAACCATCTCTGAAACGGGGCTAATTTTCGATCGAATAAAAGCCCAATCGAACATTAAGTCCTTCCTAGAATTCGATGTTGGTTGGTAAAATAAACAACATCTAGAGTTATCTACTTATACTTTAAAAATCTCATAGCAGAAGGGATAAAATATAATAATAACAAAATTAAGTGCCCATTTTACATATGCCAAATCTCAAGAATACAACATCCCAAAATATCCATAATACAACGTCTCAAAATAAATCACCAACATGTCTAAAACTCCGAGTACATCCAAATATATCAAAAACATAGATAAATAACTAAACTGCCACAAATCTTCACCGCCACATTTATCTTCTCCATCAGCATTGTTCCCCCTAACCTGTGGGTTGTAATGAGGAGGGTGTCAGAGCAACAATGTTTGGTGAATGAAAATCTCCAGTCTTAACATAATAGTATTTGGGCAGTATTATTTAGATAGGTATTATTTCTTATACATCCTATACCTTAACCTATTGAGTATACCTCCAACTATATGCTAAAGGCTCTTCTAGTCCAGCTCTATAATGTACCTCTAATATAGACCAAAGACCCTTTCCAGTCCAACTTTATAACTCTAATGCCGGTGCAATGAAACTATGGGACTAATGACCCATCATCGTCAATTATGTCCTAACAATGCAAGAGAAAGCACATGAGCCCCATAATACCAATTTAATGGGAAATAGACATACACAGGTCATTTAATACCTATACCCTAAGAAGATCCCCATCATTTAATACTAGACCTAAGGCGGACCCCTTTTTGGTACTTTCTAATTGACTTCGTAAGAAATTCCATAAGGTCACTTAATACTTCTTTGACGGGGAAAAGGTGAACCTTACAATAGCCATTTGATACCTCAATCCTAAAGCGGACCGCTGCAAAGATTTCCCACTGCCATACCTTAAAAGATAATTCTGACCATTTAATACTTCTTGAATGGGAAGAAGGCAGAGCCTACAACATCCACGTAATACCTCCAACCCAAAAGTAGGCCTATACTGGGATATCCATCTTATGGCCCGTAACCTAAACTGTGACATCTAAATTTAGTCTGACTATTCGTAGAAGCCGGTAGCCAGATTAGCTGGGCAGACTTACTCCATAAAATTAGGACTAACCTCGCATCCACTGTGGGTACTTATTATTGGCGATGTCTCATATTAGTTCCAAAGCCATACTGACAATAGCTAGATTATCCGGGCAGGCTTCTGTGTGCTTTTAACTGACTTCGCATCCCTATGACTTAGTAATATTTCCACTCTTTAATATTACTAAATATACTAGAATACATATATACTCTATCTATATATAATATCTTACCCGCATTTACGCATTAAGGCCATAACGGGAAACTCCTTATTTAACCTTTAATTATCGTTTAATTTCTATAATTATCCTTAACTTCCTTCTTATAGGGATTAGTGTTATATATTTTACCTATTCAATTCTTATGTTTATGACATATACGTTACTAATATATTTATACCTAAATAAAATATTAGTAGCTAGTTTTTATTTTATATTCCTAAGCATGCATGAAATTGTTTCTATATTAAGGTTTTCGGTTCCTATTCGAGTTGTAAAAATGTCAAAACTTCCATATTCATACAAGTCTCAGTCCCATAAAATAGTCTACAAAATAGCCAATGTCCATAGCTAAACAAAACAGAATTGCATATATATATATATATATATTCAAAAAGTGAATCGAAATACCTTTCTTATTTTACATTAACATAATAGTATCGACGCCTCTATTTCATGGAAACAAAACTTTACAATTGAATCTTTTATATCTTATTAAACTTTTACATTTACAAGCTTGAAGTGAAAAGGGATTCATGTTTACCTAAATTACGGAAATAGGCGGTGCAAACTACAGGCAGAAAAATTCATACTTTCCACACCATTTTCTAATTCTTTTCTTTTAGAACCCTTCGTCACAACATCATAAATTTGGAGGTGGAAGTTGTATAGAACATAAAGTATTCATATTGCAAATAACAAATTAAATTATACCTATTAACATAAAACAATTGAGATTCCAACTAATCCAAGAATTGACATTTAATGTGGGAAATTTTGATGTTTAAGATTTATGGTTTTCTTATACAAAATTTCCCAAGGCAAAAAACAAATCCAAACTTTTACTACATAAATTACTAGAAAAATAAAAACTAAATTTCCACTCAAAGATTGCTTTCCCTGATTTTCTTCAGATTTGATTTCACACCTTCGCCTAATTCCTATCGTCTTCTTGTTGGAATATGCAACAATTCAATTATTTATAAATTAGATTCAGAATTCATATATTAGGGAAGAATAGAAATAGAGAAACAATATATATATATAAATATATCAAAACTTATTACCTTTAATCTGATTGATTCCTTCACTAAAAGTTGAATCTTAAATCTAAAAAGCTTATAGAGGAGGAAGAGAACATACAAAGTTTCGCTAAAGTTGTTATTTTTCTTGTGAATAAAATTGAGGGGGCTAGCCTCTTATTTATGATGGTTAGAACGCGTCCAGACCATACAATAAAATTCCATTTAAAATAATAATCCAGGTCGTTCAGGCCTAACAAAACCCTAGCCACCATAAAAGAATTGGTCGATCAGTCTACCTTGGGTGATCGACTGCTAGCGGTCGACTAGCCTTCTTTTGCTGGTCGAGATTTGCGTCTTACATTTTATTTTTGACGTTAATATTCAATTTAATCCTTAACGTTGACATTTACTTAAACATTAATTCTACAACTTAATGTTGCATTATTTATTAACTTTTTAAATTCAAATGTTAATTTTTAAATTTAAATCTATTTGAATTATTTTTAATTTGAAAAATTCAAACATTAATAACTTCTTCATTTGAACTCCGATCGTTAAACTTTATATATGAAAGTTGTTTAGAAAATTGCCACGAATGCAATGATGTAACTTTCACTGCTAAATTCCAACATTTATGAAATTCTCATTTTTAGCCTTATTATTAATTAATAAATTTTCTTAATTAAATTTCCTGTCTATTTTATGGGGTGTTACAGAAATATGATTAAGTTATAGGGATGCAAGGTTAGTTAAAAGTACACAAAGTCTGGCCAGCTAATCGGGCTACCAGCAGTGTGACTTTGGAACTGATGTATGACATCACCTATAATAAGTACCCACGGTGGATGTAAAGTTAGTCCTAATTCTGTAGATTAAGCCTGCCTAGCTAATCAGACTATCAGCAACTACGAGTATTCGGACTAATATGAGGCGCCACGGTTTGCATTTTAGGTCATAGGACAAATATCCCAGCACAAGCCTTCTTCGGGGTTGGAGGTATTAAATGGCTATCGTAGGGTTTGCCTCTTTCCCATTTAAGAAGAATTAAATGGTCGGGATTATCTTTTAGGTGCGGTAGATGAAATCACTAGAGGGGGCCCGCTTCGGGGTTGAGGTATTAAATGGCTATTGGAGGGTCTGCTTCTTCCTCGTGTAAGAAGTATTAAATGACTTTATCAGATTTCTTACAATGTCAGCTAGGAAGTACCAAAGAGGGGTTCACTTTGGGTCTAGGTATTAAATTTTAACGACCCGTAAATTTCAACTGTTTTAATAACGTAATTAGTTGAAATTTTGTGAAATTTTAAACGATAAAATTATGAAATAAAAATTTAATATTTGGAATACGTCTAGTTAAACATAGCGACTGGTAAATTTTCGTCCGAAAATAAGAAAGTTTATTTCGCGCGTAAATTCACTTCAATTTAATCAGTTAAAAAGCGTTGAAAATAAAATGTTTCCGAAACCTAAATATTTTTACATAGAAAAATTCTAAACCATCTTCTGAGCAAATGCAATTTTTCGTTTTTCAAAATTCGGACATCTTTAGCTCCGTCGATCTTATTTTCCTGCGTTTTGCTGCATTTTCCGCTAGTAGAAAATTCGAATTTTTATAATTCAATCATACCACTGATATCTGCATACCGTTCTGACCGTTTCGTCGTGTTGATCTCTACAATATATTAAATTATCAATTTCGATGTCTGGTGCACGATAGAATCTGGGAAACATTTAACCGTATCGATATCCAATCTTAATCTTTTTGGCTTCTTGTCCTTGCATCTATCTAAAGGTTGAAACAAGTATTCATTAGCCATTAATATTTACTGAATTATCGTGCAAGCCTTTTCTGTTCCCAATAGTCTTTTGGTTATTCCAACTTTTATCTGTCGGTTCCAATGTAACTCTGCCAGTCTGCCTTTCCATTTTCTTCCATTCTCTTACCATTTGTTTGTTCTTCGTTTATAATTTTTTCTCTGTTTTCTTATCCGAGTGAAATATATCAATGTAAATGAGTTATATTACATTTGCATTCATTTTTCCAGAAAGAAAACCTCTTCATTACCTTATTTCTTCCCCTTCCCTGACTTCGGCGCCTCACCCCGTGAAGCCACCACAACCGATCGCCTCCACTTCCATCTCCTCCGAGCCGAGTGCGGCAACAATCCGCAACCCTCCGTGGTTCGCCTCCTCTTGCCGTGACCTTCTGCCATCACCACTTACAGCAATGACCGAGCCTGCCCCGCCTTGGCCACCTTCTGCACTCCACGCCGACCACCAAGCAACCCTATCACCTCTGGCCCGAGCATGCACACCACTCCGCCATCATCGAGTCCACTTGTACCCACGGCTATCATTCACCGCTTACCTTCACCTATGGCACAAAACCCGGCACCACTTCACTCCATGCTACCACGTCACCATCCCAGCCTGAACCACTTGTACTCTCCTCCATTCTATAGTCTTCGGTTGAAGCCCAGGTATAAGGTATAGGCCATATTGTTTATATATAAGCTAGTTTACCGTTTTGTATAATATATGTTGATATAGGCAAGTTGAGAATCTGTTGTTAGCTATTGATTTGCATGCATCTTGGTAACTTGTCCTCCTGCCTTGTTTTTTTTTTAATTTTAAAAGTATATAGTTGTTTACAGTATGGGTTTTATATACTCTTTTCTTTATTTATTGTTATATTTTGTGTATACTTTGGTTATAATATGAGTTATATATACTTTATATCAAGCGATTATATATATTAACGTAATACTTATATATATTAGTTATGTTAGTGCATGGTTAAAGTTGCATTTCCTGTTGTATACTAATAAATGTTTGCATATTTTTTAGTATACCTATATAATAGTTATTATTATTTTTAAATGTACGTATACATATGGGTCATACGATTAACATGTTCGATTTATATATATTAAGGTGTAAGTCATATATGACTTGCGGTCTACATATAAGTATATATTGGTCTGAGCTTATTCATACTCTTTAGTATAGTAACTTGTATTGTTTTAATTTATTTTAGTATAAATGATAGTTTACATAATTATTGACTTTTAATACATGACATACATGTATATGTTTAATTGTATAACGTGATATGTTTTGATAGCTATAATAAAGTAACTTTATATTGATTTCAAAATAAGTGTTGTTTATTTAAGACTGAATATAATGATCAAGTGTACTTGATACGTTTATACTTGAGATTTCAAACAACTTGCAGTATATGCATGATTCATTTCAGTTTTTATATATATAGTTTATCATAGGGTAACGCAACCTGTATGGATTTATTTAATATTGTATTAAGTCATCATATATATGCACGTTGAGTCACATACTTTCAGTTTTGGTTTGTATGTATATATACTGATATTTACAAATGAATATACATAATATATTAGTATCTTGCATTTTTAAATAATTATGTATATATATAAAGTAATTATTCCAAACTTAGTATGTATATATTTTGATTCTATATATGTGTTTAATTTAAAACAATGATTTTGAAACGCATATATATTTAAAACTAAAAATGTGTTTGAAACAAATATGATTTTATGTACATAATTATATATATATACAAGTTCACTTATACCAATTACCTTCACCGACCCCGTTCTGATTTATTCCATCTAATTCTTTTATCAGCTTTGATCGTTGAATTCGGGCCGATGTTGTTTTGCTTCGATTCGTCATTCAAATTTCAGTGTCCGTATCAGTGTGCATATCTGTATCATCTTTTGTATTCTCTAGCCTCGAAAGGTGAGCAATCACTCACGATTAATGTTCTTTTATTTATTAAATTTGATTTCAATTGAAACGACAAATTGAAATATGCTGCTATTAGTTATTTACACTGTTATATATGTTACTACCTGTATCAGTTCACCTGTGACATCTGACACCATTATCTGTTATTTATACAATGATAATCCAGTTTGGTTGATAAATGATTTATTGTTGGATGTTGACATTGGATGTTAAATTGTTAATGTTGAAAGTGATAAATAATTTGAAATTGAAATCGACGTAGGATAGTTAGATTTGAGAGATGTGTTAAATTTGATTAGATGACATTTGCATAATATGACCTCTTTTAAATGTTGAATAAATTGACACGTTGAAACAGTATTAACCACACCTCAAACCATTGAATGTACGTTGTAAAATTTATGTAGTATGAAATTGAATAATTGATATCAAATGAAGAACCGTATTAATATTATTGTAATAATCTTTAATCTACATGAAATGATAGTGTAGATTCTAGAAATAATTATATTAATTTGCACAAACAACAATGTGAATTAATACGATTATTTCGGGATTATTTGAATTGATTATTGGATTGATATTGGTTGTTGTTATTGTTTGTTTATTTACTTTGACACCATCCCAGTTATCACACTGCAAGTTCCCTTTGTTATGCTTTGATTTGTGAATTGAAATGGAATCGGGTTGAAATGATAAATACCCAAATTGAACTTTGACCTAGGATAGAGAATTAAATAAAAACCCGATTGGTCAATAATTTGATTTAAAAATAAAATGAAGATTTTATTTGAATAAATAATATGGTTTTGAAACGAAGTTGGAAATTGAATTTTAATGAAATTTAAATGTGAATATTTAATAATCTGAAATAAAATATTAATAAAGAAATTGATGAAAGAATGTTGTTTAATTTAAGAAATGATTGAATTAAGTTTTGAAATTATTTAATAATTTAATGAGATTGAATTATTTAATAATTAAATTAAATTGAATCCTTTGATAATTAAAATTGAACTTTTAATTAGTGAAATTTAGTTCTTATTTAATTGAGCTTTGAAATTGTAACTAAGTAAATGAATATGTGAAATTGAATTTCTTTATCAAGAAATGCAAATGTGATTTTTGAAATTAATGTAAGACTTGTAATTTAAAGGGTTGATTTGTCGAAGCTAATTTAATTAAATTTGAAGTTTTGATATAATGAAGTTGAACTTAAGTAATTGATTTAATGAATTGGAAATTAAATAGAAATTGTTTTGAATGACAAATTTACTTAACGAATATTTAATGAAATTGATCAATGAAGTTAAATTGATTTGAATGTTAAATTAAATTAATTTAAATGATTTCGGAATAAAACTTATATACGAACTTGAATCAATATTTGGATTGTTTTTAATAGAAATTGAAATTGAATTATAAGATTTTGGAATGGTAATTTGGAAGTTTTGAAACGTAAGTTGTGGAAATTGATTTAGTAAGAGAAATGAAATGTTGGTTTACAAATCCAATTGAAATTGTAATTGATTTGGTTTTGAAAAATAATAAACGACCAATCGGTGTAATAATTACGAAAGTTATTAAAGAGACCAGAATCGGTTATGGACATACTCTCTGTCTAAACCGAAAACCACTTTAATAACTATACGCGGAGTATGATCCAGAATGAAGTGGTTGGAATGATGTTCGCGATGACTGAAGAAAGTAAAAGATAATGGATAGCCTTGACACTTGTGTTAAATTGGAAATGACTAAAACAGGAGCCGTGCCGGACCAAATGGAGGTCAGCTACCTCAAGCGAACACACTTCTTCGAACTACTCATTACTTGTTGTCGATTGGTGCACCCTTGATTTTGGGAGTGTTGTTTCGCGGTGTTGCGGTCGCTGCGGTGATGCGTTCTCACCAGTCCGGATCAGGCAAACGGTAGTTTCACTACCTTGTGTATTGCCTCATGTGCCTTGTCATACTTGTATCCCTATACGCGACCACTACGATTTGTTTTGTACCTTTAGTATATGGATTGCCCTTTGGTGACTTCCGGTTTTGGGGAAACTACGGTCTTGTATATGCTCTTGGGAATAAATATGTGTTAAGGGTGGAATGGGCCATGACTTAACACTATTTTGATATTTTATATTATTGATAGGAATTATCTACTTATCGTACACTACTACATAGTAGATAGTTTAACGGATCCTTAAAGGATGGTTATTCCAACATCCTTTGAGTTACTTGTATTTCAATTGCTATTTCACTTGAGTTGGATTTAATAATATAAGAATGTTAATCCTGACTCGAGTGTCTTGTGTTTTTGCTTTACGCTCGGGTCAGACTGAGTGTACCAGTATTCGAGACTCACCTTTGGAGTTGGAGCTTTGCTTGATGATCCAGCCATCTATTCTGCTTTCAGTATTCGATGATTCCAGTGATGTATTCTGATTTGTATCTGATGTATCGTATTACACTTCCGTTGTATCTGGTTTAACTCTGATGTAACTTAGACATTTATATAGTAGCTTCATGAACTACTATCTCTTTTATTTCCGCTGCATTTATTACTCTGTGTTTGTGATATGTGATTATATTTATTTACTGTATATGTTCAGTTTTGCCAAATTTAAATTAACAACGTGGTATTTTGAGCAATTCAATTCCGGCATGAGTGTCTACCTATACACTTATAATGGATGCGAATGGTCCAAAATATCGGGTCGTTACAGTTGGTATCAGAGCTTTGGTAGCTCTAGGCAAAACTTAACATATAGGGTAAATGTATTTACAGAATCACTCTCATTCGAGTTTCAATCTCTTCCTTTCGACTCGATTTCTTTAAATTTTGGAACGTTCCCTGCGGTTCCAAAATTCATTCGTGTCCCTCACTATTCATCTTCTTTCAATTCTAGAGCATCCCATAACTCCACTTTGAATGATCTTTATAATGGATCGGCGGTCTCACCAAACTTCGAATGATTTGAAAGGGGTGAAACTCTTTTATAATAGGCATTAATTTACCGGAGATTTCTGTATCCTTGGTTTACGATGATATCTATTTCCTGCTATACCTGAATTCTATTTCTTGAGATCGAATGTCGATTTACCTCGGAATTCCACATCGATCTTATTCTTGAAGTCACGGTCGACCCGGTTATGGTTGCCCGTGATTTATATAAACTTATCAATCTTCCCACTTTGTTATTTAATCATCATATCTTTGTTTCGAACTTATCTTCGAATCAAAATTTTCTTGATTTGAGTCCATTAAATTTGAATCTCTATCCTTGCCTTGAAATCCATTATTGTATCGTCGAGCGAGGAAGTGTATTTGTAAATTTATATTTAAAATGTTTTAAAATATATTGTGTTGTTTGGGTTGTTGATGTTGATTTGGGTTGTTGATGTTGATTTGGGTTTTCGATCGATTCGTATGATCAACGCTATCGATAGGATTTCCAAAACACTTGAATAGAACAAACTGACACAATATTGTTTTTAAAATTTGGTAAATAAAATAATCTTGTAAGATTATATTATATATAAGTATAAATTTTCTGAAATTGAATTGTTAACTGAATTGGTTGTCAGAAAGGTAATATTGGATTTTCACTATTTGTTTGGTAAATCATTGATTATTACAACATAAAAGTGGTTTATAGATTTATTTAGAAATTTAAATGAATTTAAAATTTAGAATTTGAGAATTTAATTTCCTAAAATTTCAAGCTTTGGTTTTAAATTTTTAAAATGTATATTATTGAACGTATTTTCAAATAGAAACCATTTTCAAAGAATTTTAAAATATTGTAATCAGTGCTCTTCTCTTTGTCGCTGGAAAATAATCTCGGTGATGACGGCCGCATCATCGACATTCATTTTCGAGTTTCGAAGTGGAGAAACCATTCTGTAGCTTTGCTACGGTTTTGTTTTGGAAAAATATTTTGATTTGAATTTCTTAAGTATGACTTGATTTATATATATATATATATATATATGGGTATATTATTTTAAATTTAATTTGATTTAATATATATAGAATATACATAATTATTCTAAAGGGTTTGAAATTAAACGGAAATTTAATTCTTAAAAATCATGTTAAAAGATGTTTTCAATTATAAATAAAGCTAAAATTTGAATAAGTATTTAAACTTGAGATAATTGAATTTGAAAATTTTATTTGTATAGTACTAAATTGCATTTCAAAATAACTTACCTAAATTATTCAGAAGTTAAAATGTAATTGGATAATGTACAATAAAAAAATGTCTTTATAAATAAAATCTGAGTGTTTATAATAAATGTTATACACTAAATTTTGATTATAGAGATGTTAATAGAGTTAGGTAGGATAATAAGTAAACTCAGTTAATAATGAAATAAATTTGTTTTGAAAGAATTAATAAATTGAAATTTGATCAACATATGAAAATACCTTGAATTTAAAAGAAATTAATATATGTAAATTAATTTAAATCAAAACTTTTATGTTTTTAAATTAATTTATGTGGGTTAAATATATGTGAGTAGATATATTAAGTAGAATAAATTTAACAGTAATTTGGAATAAAGAAGAATTTAAAATTGTTGAAGAAAATATGATTATAATAAAAGACTATTCAAATTTATGGTTTTAGAAATTGTAAATTGAAGAAAATGGGATAATAGGATAATGAATTTAGAAATAGTTGAGCTTGATTTTAGTGAAATCAAATGGATTAAACTAATTATTGAATATCAATTAATTTAAATTTGAATTTATATGGTTTAAATTAATTGTTATTTTGTATTTCAAATCTGTTTTTCTTTCTGGTTGTTTCTATTCTCCTACCTCGTTCCTTTTCGGGGACGAAAAGTTTTGAGTGGGGGAGAGTGTAACGACCCATAAATTTCAACTGTTTTAATAACGTAATTAGTTGAAATTTTGTGAAATTTTAAACGATAAAATTTTGAAATAAAAATTTAATATTTGGAATACGTCTAGTTAAACATAGCGACTAGTAAATTTTCGTCCGAAAATATGAAAGTTTATTTCGCGCGTAAATTCACTTCAATTTAATCAGTTAAAAAGCGTTGAAAATAAAATGTTTCCGAAACCTAAATATTTTTACATAGAAAAATTCTAAACCATCTTTTGAGTAAATGCTATTTTTCGTTTTTCAAAATTCGGACATCTTTAGCTCCGTCGATCTTATTTTCCTGCGTTTTGCTGCATTTTCCGCTAGTAGAAAATTCGAATATTTATAATTCAATCATACCACTGATATCTGCATATCGTTCTGACCGTTTCGTCGTGTTGATCTCTACGGTATATTAAATTATCAATTTCGATGTTTGGTGCACGATAGAATCTGGGAAACATTTAACCGTATCGATATCCAATCTTAATCTTTTTGGCTTCTTGTCCTTGCATCTATCTAAAGGTTGAAACAAGTATTCATTAGCCATTAATATTTACTGAATTATCGTGCAAGCCTTTTCTGTTCCCAATAGTCTTTTGGTTATTCCAACTTTTATCTGTCGGTTCCAATGTAACTCTGCCAGTCTGCCTTTCCATTTTCTTCCATTCTCTTACCATTTGTTTGTTCTTCGTTTATAATTTTTTCTCTGTTTTCTTATCCGAGTGAAATATATCAATGTAAATGAGTTATATTACATTTGCATTCATTTTTCCAGAAAGCAAACCTCTTCATTACCTTATTTCTTCCCCTTCCCTGACTTCGGCACCTCACCCCGTGAAGCCACCACAACCGATCGCCTCCACTTCCATCTCCTCCGAGCCGAGTGCGGCAACAATCCGCAACCCTCCGTGGTTCGCCTCCTCTTGCCGTGACCTTCTGCCATCACCACTTACAGCAATGACCGAGCCTGCCCCGCCTTGGCCACCTTCTGCACTCCACGCCGACCACCAAGCAACCCTATCACCTCTGGCCCGAGCATGCACACCACTCCGCCATCATCGAGTCCACTTGTACCCACGGCTATCATTCACCGCTTACCTTCACCTATGGCACAAAACCCGGCACCACTTCACTCCATGCTGCCACGTCACCATCCCAGCCTGAACCACTTGTACTCTCCTCCATTCTATAGTCTTCGGTTGAAGCCCAGGTATAAGGTATAGGCCATATTGTTTATATATAAGCTAGTTTACCGTTTTGTATAATATATGTTGATATAGGCAAGTTGAGAATCTGTTGTTAGCTATTGATTTGCATGCATCTTGGTAACTTGTCCTCCTGCCTTGTTTTTTTTTAATTTTAAAAGTATATAGTTGTTTACAGTATGGGTTTTATATACTCTTTTCTTTATTTATTGTTATATTTTGTGTATACTTTGGTTATAATATGAGTTATATATACTTTATATCAAGCGATTATATATATTAACGTAATACTTATATATATTAGTTATGTTAGTGCATGGTTAAAGTTGCATTTCCTGTTGTATACTAATAAATGTTTGCATATTTTTTAGTATACCTATATAATAGTTATTATTATTTTTAAATGTACGTATACATATGGGTCATACGATTAACATGTTCGGTTTATATATATTAAGGTGTAAGTCATATATGACTTGCGGTCTACATATAAGTATATATTGGTCTGAGCTTATTCATACTCTTTAGTATAGTAACTTGTATTGTTTTAATTTATTTTAGTATAAATGATAGTTTACATAATTATTGACTTTTAATACATGACATACATGTATATGTTTAATTGTATAACGTGATATGTTTTGATAGCTATAATAAAGTAACTTTATATTGATTTCAAAATAAGTGTTGTTTATTTAAGACTGAATATAATGATCAAGTGTACTTGATACGTTTATACTTGAGATTTCAAACAACTTGCAGTATATGTATGATTCATTTCAGTTTTTATATATATAGTTTATCATAGGGTAACGCAACCTGTATGGCTTTATTTAATATTGTATTAAATCATCATATATATGCACGTTGAGTCACATACTTTCAGTTTTGGTTTGTATGTATATATACTGATATTTACAAATGAATATACATAATATATTAGTATCTTGCATTTTTAAATAAGTATGTATATATATAAAGTAATTATTCCAAACTTAGTATGTATATATTTTGATTCTATATATGTGTTTAATTTAAAACAATGATTTTGAAACGCATATATATTTAAAACTAAAAATGTGTTTGAAACAAATATGATTTTATGTACATAATTATATATATATACAAGTTCACTTATACCAATTACCTTCACCGACCCCGTTCTGATTTATTCCATCTAATTCTTTTATCAGCTTTGATCGTTGAATTCGGGCCGATGTTGTTTTGCTTCGATTCGTCATTCAAATTTCAGTGTCCGTATCAGTGTGCATATCTGTATCATCTTTTGTATTCTCTAGCCTCGAAAGTTGAGCAATCACTCACGATTAATGTTCTTTTATTTATTAAATTTGATTTCAATTGAAACGACAAATTGAAATATGCTGCTATTAGTTATTTACACTGTTATATATGTTACTACCTGTATCAGTTCACCTGTGACATCTGACACCATTATCTGTTATTTATACAATGATAATCCAGTTTGGTTGATAAATGATTTATTGTTGGATGTTGACATTGGATGTTAAATTGTTAATGTTGAAAGTGATAAATAATTTGAAATTGAAATCGACGTAGGATAGTTAGATTTGAGAGATGTGTTAAATTTGATTAGATGACATTTGCATAATATGACCTCTTTTAAATGTTGAATAAATTGACACGTTGAAACAGTATTAACCACACCTCAAACCATTGAATGTACGTTGTAAAATTTATGTAGTATGAAATTGAATAATTGATATCAAATGAAGAACCGTATTAATATTATTGTAATAATCTTTAATCTACATGAAATGATAGTGTAGATTCTAGAAATAATTATATTAATTTGCACAAACAACAATGTGAATTAATACGATTATTTCGGGATTATTTGAATTGATTATTGGATTGATATTGGTTGTTGTTATTGTTTGTTTATTTACTTTGACACCATCCCAGTTATCCCACTGCAAGTTCCCTTTGTTATGCTTTGATTTTTGAATTGAAATGGAATCGGGTTGAAATGATAAATACCCAAATTGAACTTTGACCTAGGATAGAGAATTAAATAAAAACCCGATTGGTCAATAATTTGATTTAAAAATAAAATGAAGATTTTATTTGAATAAATAATATGGTTTTGAAACGAAGTTGGAAATTGAATTTTAATGAAATTTAAATGTGAATATTTAATAATCTAAAATAAAATATTAATAAAGAAATTGATGAAAGAATGTTGTTTAATTTAAGAAATGATTGAATTAAGTTTTGAAATTATTTAATAATTTAATGAGATTGAATTATTTAATAATTAAATTAAATTGAATCCTTTGATAATTAAATTGAACTTTTAATTAGTGAAATTTAGTTCTTATTTAATTGAGCTTTGAAATTGTAACTAAGTAAATGAATATGTGAAATTGAATTTCTTTATCAAGAAATGCAAATGTGATTTTTGAAATTAATGTAAGACTTGTAATTTAAAGGGTTGATTTGTCGAAGCTAATTTAATTAAATTTGAAGTTTTGATATAATGAAGTTGGACTTAAGTAATTGATTTAATGAATTGGAAATTAAATAGAAATTGTTTTGAATGACAAATTTACTTAACGAATATTTAATGAAATTGATCAATGAAGTTAAATTGATTTGAATGTTAAATTAAATTAATTTAAATGATTTCGGAATAAAACTTATATACGAACTTGAATCAATATTTGGATTGTTTTTAATAGAAATTGAAATTGAATTATAAGATTTTGGAATGGTAATTTGGAAGTTTTGAAACTTAAATTGTGGAAATTGATTTAGTAAGAGAAATGAAATGTTGGTTTAAAAATCCAATTGAAATTGTAATTGATTTGGTTTTGAAAAATAATAAACGACCAATCGGTGTAATAATTATGAAAGTTATTAAAGAGACCGGAATCGGTTATGGACATACTCTCTGTCTAAACCGAAAACCACTTTAATAACTATACGCGGAGTATGATCCAGAATGAAGTGGTTGGAATGATGTTTGCGATGACTGAAGAAAGTAAACGATAATGGATAGCCTTGACACTTGTGTCAAATTGGAAATGACTAAAACAGGAGCCGTGCCGGGCCAAATGGAGGTCAGCTACCTCAAGCGAACACACTTCTTCGAACTACTCATTACTTGTTGTCGATTGGTGCACCCTTGATTTGGGGAGTGTTGTTTCGCGGTGTTGCGGTCGCTGCGGCGATGCGTTCTCACCAGTCCGGATCAGGCAAACGGTAGTTTCACTACCTTGGGTATTGCCTCATGTGCCTTGTCATACTTGTATCCCTATACGCGACCAGTACGATTTTTTTTGTACCTTTAGTATATAGATTGCCCTATCGTGACTTCCGGTTTTGGGGAAACTACGGTCTTGTATATGCTCTTGGGAATAAAAATGTGTTAAGGGTGGAATGGGCCATGACTTAACACTATTTTGATATTTTATATTACTGATAGGCATTATCTACTTATCGTACACTACTACATAGTAGATAGTTCAACGGATCCTTAAAGGATGGTTATTCCAACATCCTTTGAGTTACTTGTATTTCAATTGCTATTTCACTTGAGTTGGATTTATTAATATAAGAATGTTAATCCTGACTCGAGTGTCTTGTGTTTTTGCTTTACGCTCGGGTCAGACTGAGTGTACCAGTATTCGAGACTCACCTTTGGAGTTGGAGCTTTGCTTGATGATCCAGCCATCTATTCTGCTTTCAGTATTCGATGATTCCAGTGATGTATTCTGATTTGTATCTGATGTATCGTATTACACTTCCGTTGTATCTGGTTTAACTCTGATGTAACTTAGACATTTATATAGTAGCTTCATGAACTACTATCTCTTTTATTTCCGCTGCATTTATTACTCTGTGTCTGTGATCTGTGATTATATTTATTTACTGTATATGTTCAGTTTTGCCAAATTTAAATTAACAACGCGGTATTTTGAGCAATTCAATTCCGGCATGAGTGTCTACCTATACACTTATAATGGATGCGAATGGTCCAAAATATCGGGTCGTTACATAAATGACGGAGATCTGCCTAGAGTCTAGGTAGTAAATTGTCAGGGATGCCTATTTCTCATTTAAAAAGGTTTGTGACTTAGGTACTTTCTCTCACATCGTTAGGCTAGGATTGATGGATATGATTCATTGAACCCAATATATTCCATAGTTGCGTTACACCCATGTTATAATTATGAAGTTAGACTGGAAAGGTCTATTGACCTACAGTTGGAGATGCATTATAGAGCTGGACTAGGAGAGCCGTTGGCCCATAGCAGGAGGTATGCTTGAAAGACATAGTATAAAATGCATAAAACATAATACTCATCTAAATGATACTTCTTAATACTATGGCAAGACTTGAGATTTTCATTCACCGGACATTGTTGTGCTGACTCCCTCCACGTTACAACCTACAGGTTAGGGGGAACGATGCCGATGATGAAGTATGAAGGGGTTAGTGAAGACTGGTGGCAGTATAACTTTTCATTTATGTTTATGGTAAGTTATAATGTACCCAAATTTTAGATTTGTTGATATTCTATTTTGAGACAGTATGTTACAGATATATTTAATATTGTAATTTTGATATTTTGAAATGTGTGAAATGGGTACTTTATTATTATATTTTATCCTTTCTGTATAGGATCTAGAAAGCATAGACATATAGCTCTGTATACTATTTATTTAATTAATTTTACCAACCAACAGCCAGCTTTGGAATGGACCTAAGTATCAATAGGCTTTCATCGAGTTGAAAATTAGGCCCATTCTGAAGAGGGTTGTTACATTTGGTATCATAGCTTAGGTTACCCGATCAATGGGAATAAGTATACATAAGAGTATATCTTTATTATTTTTGAAACTATTTTTCAAAACCTTACTGTATATATGAGTATACATATATGGACATACGCGAACACATTAGGAAAACTTGCAATTCAGCAAGTTGTACCATCGTAAGAAGTCGGGATTAATCCAAAATTGTAAACCTACAAATAGTGGAAATAGCTTAGAATATCAGCTCTAAAGTCAGAAACCACCTCATCGAAGAGATACCTACCATTCCGAGTATGCCATCATGGTTCAAACAACATCTAGGGCTTGTGGGGTCAAGTTCCCATTCCTTATCAAGCTGCACCAGCAGCGTAGGTTGGCCCGCCCGTTGAACTACGGCCCATACACCAGACTTCCCTAAATTGTGTAAAGATTTTTAAAATATGGAAGGATGAGCTTTTTTGGGGGTGGAAGATTTTATAGAAACCAAGGCATGGTTAATGACTGTGACTGTATATTTTGGGAGCAGGGATGCGAAGACTGGGTCACGTAGAGGATAGCTGCATGACACTTAAAGGGAGAGATGCTGGATTGGTGGACCATAGTTATTGAGGAGAATGAAGAGGAAGGAATTACTTGGGCTGAATTCAAAGCTCGCATTGAGTCACGATTCATGTCCAACGCTAAAGTAAATCTACAATTGGAGAAGTTTATCCAAACGAGGCAGGGGGACTCTATGGTGAAGGAGTACATCAATAACTTCATGGAATTATCTATGTTTGGAATGAGCCAGATTAACACCGTAGCGAAGAAGGCAATGAAGTTTGTAAAAGGTCTAAATTCTCCACATAGTAAGCTACTTTTAACTCAAGATCCCGTAGGTGCCACTTATGAGACGTTAGTTGAAATGGCCCTACTTCAGATAGTTAGTATAGAAGAAAAGGAGAAAATAGTATAGTCGCATAATCAAGGTGAAGCGAAGAAAGGAGGATTCTGGAAAGACAAGAAAGCCAAGGGAAAGTTCAATAAATGAGGTGTGATATGCCATAGATGTCAGAAGAAGGGGCACGTCACTAAGGCCTGCAAAGTGACTTTGATGAATGAAGAGTTAAAGGGCGTGCTATAACTGCCACGAAGAAGGGCACTACAAGAACTGGTGCCTGATACTAGCAAAAGAGGGATAAGGTAGGAAAGCTTATGCCATTAAGGCTGTATCTTTATCAAGAAGACTTCCTTTCAAGGGTAAAGGAAAACCAGCGATGGAAGGTACAACTATTATTTTTGGAAATACTGTTCATACCTTATTTGATTCAAGAGTATCACATTTATTCATAGCCAGGAATGTAGTTAACTCTTTAGGATTAAAAACCTAATTTCCCACCAAACCTATAGTCATGTCAAATCCTATTGGGGGATCGACAGACCTTTCTATGATTTGTAAAGACCTAGTGGTGGATATGTAATGTTGACTTTGTATGTAAGCATATATTCTGGGTGTTGAGGGGTATGGACTTATCTTAGGGATTGATTGGTTAACTTACTTCGGGGATGTCTTAGATTGTGGTAGGAGGATTATATGGTCGAGAAGTTATAGAGGCAAGATATAGATGTTTGTTGTATGCCCCAAAGCTCAATCAAGATAAGCTACTTGTATTCCTTTAACCTATCACAGGATGATCTCTCATCAATCCCCATAGTTTGAGACTTCTAGATGTTTTGAAGAAGTCTTCGATCTTCCACCCAAAAGGGAGATTAAGTTTAGGATTGATTTGAAGAAGGACACTAGACCGGTCACACTGCCATTGTGTCATATGGCCCCCGAAGAAAGGCGAGAGCTAGATAAGTAGATTTTGGAACAGTCACGGAAGAAGTTTATTTGCCATAGCACTTCATAGTGGGGAGCGCCAGTTGTCTTTACCACTAAGGCAGACAGATCATTAGGGCAATACATTGGTTATCGAGCACTCAACAAGTTGACTAAGAAGAACATATATCCTTTACCAAGAATATACGACTTATTTAATTAGCTTGTTAGGGCCAAAGTCTTTTCCCAACTAGACTTGGCCACCATATTCTATCAATTAAGGGTAGCCAAGGATAGCAAGAGAAGACTACTTTTCACAATCCTAACAAGCTGTATGAATAGAAAGTAATGCCTTTTGGGCTAATAAGTGCCTTTGCATATTTTGTAGATTTGATGAATAGGATCTGTAGAAGACAACTGTATAAGTTCTTCATAGTGTTTGTAGATGATATTCTAGAATTCTCTAAAAGTGAAGGTGAGTAGGAAGATGACTTAAGGGTGGCACTAGAGACCTTAAGAGAACACTAGCTAAAAGCCAAATTTTCAAAGTGTCATTTTTAAAGGAAGGGGTAAGATTTATCAGTCACATTGTCTCCAAGAAAGGGTTTGCTATTGACCCTGCAAATGTTGCAACTATTCTAGACTGGAAGATTTCAAGGAACATAATTGAACTTAGGAATTTTCTTGCTTTGGCTAGTTACTATAGGATGTTCGTCTAAGACATCATAAAGATAGCAGTACCATTGACTCGACTAACTAAGAAAAACTTAATCTTTGTATGGAAAGAGAAACAAACGAAAGCCTTTGAGAAGCTAAAGGAGCTGTCATCGGTATGGACTATTCCAGATGGGTCAAAGCCTTTCACCGTTTATGCCAATGCATGCAGTAAGAGGTTAGGAGCCGTTCTTATGAAAGAAGGCAAAGTGATAGCCTATGCAAGTAAATAGTTGAAGGACCATGAGAAGAGGTATCCTATTTGTAACATCCCAGATTTTGGCTGCTAGATTTTTGGACATTTAATTCGTTTTAAATGTTTAATGTGGGTTCTTAATTGATGTTGGAATGAATGGATTCGGGTTCATTCAATGAAATAAGCTATAATTTTTAATTATAGTAATCCTGGTTGAATTTGATTAATGGAAAAATAATAATTAAATATTCGAAATTTGAGATAAAGGTAAATCTGGATGTAAATAGTGATACAAATGGTTTTTAAATTTATTTTAAAGTCTATTTGGACATAAATAATATTATTGGATTTTTAGATGAATTTTAAAGTTGATAAATTATTATTTGGAATTTTATATTAATTTAAAAATGAATTTAATATCATTAAAATGCAATTTAATCAGATTTTGGTGTGGAATGAGCCAGGATAATTTTTAATGTGTCTATAAATTTTATATGATTTATTGTTAAGTTATTAAAATTTTAAAAGTGAAATTTTACGTGCTTTCGTTAAGTTTAAAAATCGCTAGATTTAATAGACGAGTTAAAATAGGTTTCCGAGGCACAGTCTCGGAATTCGACGAAACCAGTTCCATTGGATCCGTAATAGTTAGTTATTATCGGATTTCAATTTTCGTAGCGATCGGAGTTGTCGTTTGACCGTGGCAGCTCGAAACGCATCGAAATCGATTTAACCGATTTAATTTTAAATTGATCGTTTAATTCCGTATCTCGCGCATACGATCAAATTAGCTTACGAAACCTGTTCCATTGTGTCTGGAACGCGGAAAAACCCCAGGATAGCCTGTCGGAACGTGAGAATTGGGTGTCGTTTGCATTAACTGTTAAATTGAGAAATTTTATTAATAGAATAATATTAAACCGTATATATATTAACATTTATCAAAACCCTAGCTAGGTCTCTCAGCCGCCGTATTCATTCTTTTCAATGGCCATAACTCTTCGATCTTCCACCTCAAAAATCTCCAAATCTACTCACTAATTTCAAAAACCTTCTACAGCGAAAATCAAGAGCTCGTTGAGCTCTGTATATCTACCGGCTATGATCAAGTTTGGAGCCTTGGATGGTCGACAAATCGTGGTGGAAGGGCAGGCGTTCGCGCGTGTGTTTTGGACAGCCTAGGCGACCGAGCTTCGCCGCGTTTGGGCCAAGGATGGAGCTCTCGAAGGCGGTCCAGGCGGTGGTGGTTGATCTCGCTCTCGTCGACGGTAGGAGCGGCGGCGTTCAACCCTAATTTTGTGACGATGGGTTTCTTTGTTCGATCGTTCCTGATGCCTGCGTACGCGTGAGGGAGAAAGCATGTAGGGGTCGCCGTGATTTCTTTTGTTTGATCGAATGGCTATGATCTGTTTGGGTATAATTTAAATTTAAATTAAAAAGGAAATTTTGTTTTATATAAATTCAAACTTTATAAATCGATAACAATCTCATACGTGTTCAGAATTCGATAAAACTGGCGACGCCGGGATCGCAGGAAAGAGTACTACGTGATGGCGCAGATCCGAAGTCATTCCGGGCAAGTAGGAATTTGGGTTAAATCGGACGTCGTCCGGTTTAATTCAAAATTTCGAACGCTCGCCGAACTCAAAGTGAGTTTTTCTCACTCACATCTGGATGCTAGGCATTATAAATAATTGATATTTAAATATCTGAATGATTGGTTGACTTTAACTGCTGTTATCTGGCTGGATTAATATTTATATTGTGATGTGCTAATATTTGTGGATGCAGGGAGAAACAGGTTGGAGGGATCCAACTGGATTCCTCACAATTGTAGCAATTATTTTATAATTGTTAGTGAATACCTGTTTAGATGTTGTGATTGATAAATCTGGAAATTTAATTGTGTTATGAAATTATTGTATAAATCATAGTTACAGAATTTAATTTATAAATGGATAAAATTGGGTTTTTACGAAATAAGTAAATTGTTAAATTTAGAATTTTTGAGAAATAGAATTTGAAATCTGGTTTGGAATGGGAAATGAAAAAAAATTGGTAAAATTGGGATTTAATATTGTGGGAAAATTTATCAATCGATAAATATGAAATATAAATTTTCTGGAGATTAAATTTATGAAATTATAAATTGTTTAAAATAACGGTGTTTATTTTAATAATGACTAATGTTATCCGGAGATTAAAAATATGTTAAAATGGAGTTTCCGACTATAAATTAACAAGTTCAAATGAAAAATAGAATGTTTGAAATGCCGTATTTCATTGAAATTTAATTAAGTGAATTGGAAATTTGGCTTCCATTGGAAATTCACCAAAAATGTTTAATTTAAAATGTTTAAACTATGATTTAAAAATGAATTTCCGAATATGGGAAATTGGGTGTGAACTTCGGATGAAGTTATAGCTAAATATGGGATTTGGGATTTATGTTGTAAATCATAAATTGACTTGGAATAAATCAGTGGATTTATATGAAAGAGTACTTTGGAGTGTTTAGAAACGGGAAAGTGTTTCCCTGGGAAAACCAAGTAAATGTTTATAAAAAGATTTTATTTAACTAAGGTTAAGTTTTAAATCGTTTTAAAAAGTATTTTTAAGAAATCGTTATTTTTAAAGAAATAAATTAATAATTTTAATACCGTAATAATTTGGGAGTATATTAGCAATTATTTTTACAAATGGATTTATTTAAAAGTTGGTTTAGCTTAAGTTGTTAAAATTAGCATTTTTCTTCTTATAACGCTATTTTGAATTTAGTTAAACTAAAACCCTTATTTTTAAAACAAAGTTTATGTGTTAATAACTAGTTTTCTTCACATATTTTAAAATTATATTTTAAGTAAATAAATAGAAGTAATTTTCATATTTTAAAGTATATTTCAGTATAAAGTATTTTTAACTGTTTTAAATGCAAATTGTTTTATACTTGGTTATTCCCGAAGGGAATAAAGGGTAAAGGATTTACCTTGTAAAGGAAGAGTTTTGGAAAATTGTTTTCAAACGAGTTTTGAAAATGTGAAAATATATCTTTGAAAGATATTAGAAGAAAATAAATAATATGGAGATTATTTATTGTGTGATAGATGTGTGTGGATGTTTGTGAACATTAATTGATAGTTAAATCACCGACTATCAATATTGGCCAAATGCGCTGATCGTTTCGAAGAGACCGGGATCGAGTTTCCGTATACCGGGATTCTAGGTCTGGAGACTCGAAAACCACTTCGATTCGGTTTGTACGTTTCGTGTAACGTGTTCGGAGTCGAAGATGGAGCAGTGAAGTGCAAGGGCTAGTCGCTACTAATCCTGAGGATATTTCCAAAATGGATGTAGTAGGGGTAGTGCCTTCGGTTCCGTTCGGACCCGGGACGGACTTGTATGGACGAATGCTTTCGTGACATCGTCAGGTGGACGATGGGCATTCAAAGTGAAATGTTCTGTAAAGGTATCGTTTAGCCTCGAGCCTCATCAACCGGGAATGACTGAAAATCAGGGGTTATGCAGCAAGGCTTCGTGGGTAGCCCCCACTTGAGAGTAAGGTCATCCCTGTCTAGATGTCCCTTTTTATTTCGGCTTAGTGGTGCGGTTGCTGATCACAACCGTGGGGTGATTTTACTTGGAATTATCCAGTAAGGGATGATTCCGGTCTTGTGTTGCAGGGGAGCGGGCGTACTCCTCGGTACTGTGATCTAGGCCACGTACTGTGACAGGTGGTACCCCAGTGCCTAGTCATTCGTTGGAAATCCATTCTCCCTACGTGCCTTGTACGAGTTTTGTTTGTATTACCCACGCTGTGGCTAGTATGCCGGAATTTAATAGATGTAACAATTTCGGCTATTTTATAAGTATTTGTAAATAGACACTATTATAATATCAGAGGATTTTTATAAAAAGTGTTTTAGCTATCGTAAGGTAAAAACCCGACATGTTTATTTGTGGCGTGGTCTTACGAGATGCTTTTGTTTCCAAAGGATTTTTGAACTTTAATAATCAGTTTGGATGTATTTATGATGCGCTGGTATTCCAGACTGACTCGGGTGTTATTTTATTATAATGCTCGGGTCAGACCGAGTATATTTCAGGATAGGTTGCTATGGAGCTCAGGAGAGGAGCTGGAGTCCGAGACGTATTTCTCGTACTTGTATTATTCCGCTGCTGTGATTGTTGTATTGACTGATTGACTGGATGTTGATGATTGTATTATGACATACTCTGATGATGATGTATTGTATATAAACATATATAGTTTTCATTTTGTGTAAAGATCTGTTCTATATATTATATTTTATCCGCTGCGATTGTGAGATTCTGATTTGGTTGGTTCTTTCTTCTTCTATCTACTTTCTTATTCTCCTACAATCTGTCTTTTCCGGCGTTCGATCGTCGGCATATTATACTGTTGAGTATTTTGTGTCGATTTTCGAGGGTCGAGAAGAGCGGGTCGTGACACTATTCATGACGAAGAGTTAACAACTATCGTATTCGGCTTGAAATTTTGGAGGCATTATCTTTTGGAAGAAAGGTTTGAGCTATTTACTGATCGTAATCCCTTAAATACATGTTTTCCCAGAATCTTAGCCTAAGGCCGACAAGAGTCCTATGCGACAGGCGAATGAAAGAGTTGGAGATTTCAGTTAGAGAGATGGTGTTGGTTAAGGTTTCCCCTCTTAGGAAGGTTATGAAGTTTGGAATATCGGGAAAGTTCGCACCGAGATTTGATAGGCCATTCTCAATTTTGGTGAGGCTAGGAAAACTTATGTATCGAGTAGAGCTTTCGGCCAAGTTAGCGAGAGTCCGTGATGTTTTCCACGTATCGCATTTGAGGAAATGTCCACACGACGTTGCCACTATAGTAGAGCCTGACCATTTAGCATATATAAAGGAGTCGATAGCACCTCATGCCACTGCACGTACAGTGAAATACGGAGTTAGGAAGCTTTGTAACAAAAAAATTAGGCCGGTCTAAGTGTAGTGGGGAGATAATCCAGTGGAAAGCACATGGGAAACGAAAGATAAGATGAATGCTTATCATCCTGAATTTTCATTGGCAAATTTTCTCTCTGCAAATTTAGTGTTGTATAGGTTTTGGTTGCATCATGGTTGCCGGATTAGATGGTAGAGGATGGTTGCCACACTTTTTCCTGTTATTTTTGTACTCGTATAGAATTGTATATATATATTTAGGATGCTTGCATACATGCCTATACATCACAATTTTGCATTCACGCTAGGGTTAAGCTCACCAACAGTATGTTGCATGCATAATCACATAGCACTTTTGGCCGAGTAGACGATTGCATCGACAGATTGGTTGTATAACATGGTTATAGAGTGTGCTTTACGTTATCAAGGAATTTCGAGGACAAAATTCTTTTAAGGAGGAGAATGTAATACCCCGTAAAATTTATAAGAAATTAATTAATTAATAATGATGCAAAAATAGGAATTTTGCAAATGTCAGAATTTGGCTATGAAATATTCATCATTGTGTTCATATCATTCTTTTGAGAAACTTTCATATTTAAAGCTTCGCGATTAGATTTTAAACGAAGTTGTGAACATTTGAAAATTCCAAAACAAAAATAATTTAAATAGATTTAAATTTATAAATAAAAATATGGTAATAAATATTAAAACGTTAAGCGGTAGACTTAACATTTAAGCAAACACTGATGGCATGATTAATGAAAAAAATAAATACTGTAATGTTAGAAATTAACGTTAGCTAATAAATTGGTGTCAGGGCCCAAAGGCCGATTGACCACCTTCATTGGGCCCATTGTAACAATTAGGAATTTTGAACACTTCGTATTTAAATATCCGAACTATTTTAAAATTTGAATCTCAATTTAAAGTGATTAAATGTATTTTATAACCTCTTTACCCATTTTAATTAATAACTAATGATGGTGAATTTGTTTTTGAAAAATGTTTACAAAAATAAATAGTTCAAAGAAATATCGATAATATGACTGGAAATCGTTTTACCGATAAATGGCTTTTACTCGATAGAAGTTGTTCGAACTTGTTCTTGTCTAATTAATCAGTGTTTAATTAATTAGCAACTAAAAATATTTTGTGTTAAAATTAATTAAAATCTTATAAAAGGTGGAGAGGGGTAGTTTGGAAATTTACTAAAGGAAGTTAAGAAGAAACTTTGGTTAAGTGAGGTGGAAAGCTAAACACATGGGGGCGTTTGGCCAGCCAAAAGAGGGAGGATTTGGGGAGTTGTGTCCTCTTTAATAAGTCCACGTTAAAATTTCATAATATCACAAATAGACTTGCAAAAATAATGAAACAAAATGGCTTCTTCACGCTCTTCTCTTTTCACCTTAAATTCTTAAAAACATATCAAATGAAGTCCAATCCCTTCCAAACTTAGGCAAAGGCCATAGAACAACTTAAGAGCATGGAAAAGCAACTCAAATAATAAAGAAGTGGAGAAGAAACCCATAAGCACTTTTGGGCTGAGAGCACTGAGTGGAGGGGAGCATGGTCTTGTGTTATGAAAGCTAAAGGTGGAATCGTTTGGGCTTTTGGTGATGGTAGGTGTTATCCAGCCTTTTGACTAAGCCATGTTCAGATGAATCAAATCAGTCAAGAAGGAAAAGGAACAAGCAAAAGTCCGGAGCGATAATTGCCAAACTCAAATATCAAATGAAATCAAGTGGTATACCCATTCGTATACCAACTACACCCCAAAGTGACTCACACATCATGCTACTCCAAGTGACAAGATCAAGATTGGTGATCCAAGACAAGTCATGGATCGATACCAATCCACGACCAGGGATCGATACCAATCCACGACCAGGGATCGGTACTTATCCCTAATACTTGCCCATATCCACCAAGGTTTCTCACCATATAGTCTTAGAATGCTCATAAGCTCGAACATGTCATATGAGATGGTTTGGTAACCAGATGCAACTCGGACACTTGATAAACAAACCAAGTGCAATCAATCAACATTCAAGCCAAGGAATTCAATTAGATTCAAGCTCATATCGATACAACTAGATGGCAAGGACCAAGACACAAGCCAAACAAGTAAAGACGACAACTCGAAGAGGGTTCCCGAATCAATCTCATGGATCGATACCGATCCCTGCTCATGGATCGGTACCGCTCTCTGAAATTCACTGACCTGGCCATGGTTTTCTTTGCATAACTCCTTCAAGACGTAGGGAACATGGGCACAAACGTGGAGGAGCGAATTCCAGTGACCTACAGCTATAACTAGAGGAGGAGAAGCATTGTTTGGGGGATCTTTTTAGCTCTCTTAACAATTTTCCATACTTCTCTGATAATCTCAGGGATCATCATCAGTCCACAAGAACACCTCTTGTAAGCAACATCCAAATCAGTAACAAAGTTAAGTGGATGTAGGCAATAATTAACCGAACCACTATAAAGTTTGTGTGTCTTGTTATTTTACATTTTCATTTACTTTCTTCACATTTTCCTCTCTACTTTAATTCTCTAGGTATTTGTGCCATATTTTGGTGCTTTTACTAAGAACCTCGGATTAATCGACTTTAAAACGTGAAATTAGAGAAGACGACGACACCATTGACCAGAAGAATTGCTATAAAAAGCCAACAAGGACATAGGGGCAGCCTAGAGGTGTCCTCAGGATCCAACCCCCTTTCATTTACATAACCAAAGATGAGATGGAGACGACGATGACAAAAATGCAGAACTGAATGATAGCCTGCCATGAAGAAATTATTGAAGGATTCTTCATAGGACGGGACAACTTCGAATAGCTGGAGTTGCTGCAGATCAGAACTGGAGACCGGAGACTAAAACAAATGCCCCCGAAAATGGAGTGGAACCAAGTGGGGCGATCCTCGAAGAAATGCCATGGGTCGACACCGATCCTCGAGCACGGATCGGTGTCGATCCCCAATGACTTAGGGGCATGGATGACTTGAACTTAGAAATAGATAGTACACGTCTAAAAACAATGTTGAACAATAGAACATAAATCAGAATGCAAATGCACGACTAGAGGAGTACGCACCAAAGTTCCCCGTTGGAACGGGAGGTAGAACGAAAATGTGCAGCATAAATACAGGTAGATGTAGGCCTGTCAATGGATGATTTCGGATGCGGATAGTGCCATATCCACATCCGAAATCATTTTCGGATATCGAATATCCGCATCCGTGGATACAGACGGATATCGAATAATTATCCTATCCACTAACGACCGATAAATCAAGCATTATAAAAAGAAATTTTAGTTTAACATAAATATTTTTCAATCCCATTGATTATAAAGTGTTAAAAATTAACAAATATGATGATAATAAATAGTTTCAAGTAGTTAAAAAGCATTAAGTGCATATAATATAAACTACTAAAACAATGAAATAATAAACAAATATCTTTCACTGCACTAAAATACATAATTCAAACTATAATCATGACAAAAACCGGATGGATAATTTTCGGATGCGGATGTCTTCGTATCCGCATCCACATCTATTTTTTCGAATATTGGATATTTATCCGCTTTTCTGATGCGGATGCAGACGGATTTCGGATTTTTCGGGTATCCATTGACAGCTCTAGTTAGATGTAGAATGCGAGGTGGACTGCCTAACTAGAGTCTAGAAGACGTGATGGAAATCCATTCATTTCTAACATCCTGTATGCGAGAAATCTGCCTGATTTCAAGCTGCCAATGCTGGAAATGTATTATGGAAAAACTGATCCAATGGTTCATCTGATGAGATACATCTGACATATAAAGGTATTGGATATAGCTAAAGAAGTGATGGGATGGTTTTTTCCTTTGTATTTGGCAGACATAGCGGCAATGTGGTTTAGAAAGATGGAAACCGGTTCCATCAGCATATGGATCGAGTTAGTGAACAGATTCTTGAGGCAGTTCATAGTGCATGTTTCATGATCGAAGAATATGATGATGCCATTGAGCATGAAGCAAAGGGGCGGAGAGATCTTGAGAAGTTATTTGACCAGGTTTAACGCGGCAGCTACTTCAGTTCATAAGCCGAATCCATCAGTGGTTCTAATGGCGGCAGCTTCGAGAGTTGGCAATGAAATAGATTTTAAGATTACTTTGAAGAGGGATCCACCTGCAGAACTTGTGGAATTTTATTATGAGGTTGAGAGATACTTGTGTCGCTCCGAAACTGAAAAGGAAGAAGTTAATGTTGTGGATGGTGGAGGACCATCTGGAGTTGGATCTGGCAAGGGTAAAGGAAAGCAAAAGGCTGATGATGGCTTTAGAGGACCAAAGCGGTAGAGAAGGGAACGGAAATTCTCTTCTTACACAGAGTTGAGCAAAACCTCAGAGCGGATTTACCTTGACACCGGGGGCAGATCCCCTATGGAAAAAACCAGTAAAGAGAGAACCCACCAATCGAGAAAGGAGATTGGGGAAGTATTGTCTATGAGCTGGATGGGTATGAAACCAATGATTGCAGGCACCTTCGTGACCTAATCTAGGAACTGGTCAAGAACAACCAGTTGTAGCAATATGTAAGAAGCCAAGCTACAGTGGTGGAATAGGAACAGCGATCATCTACAGCAAATGGAAATGGCCTTTAATCTAGGTCGAAGATAGTTTAGATATGGATTTCCATAGAAGGTGCCCTCAGTACATAATAATAAGTATACAATCAAAGTTGCTAAGGTTCTTTCAGATATGGAATTCCATTGGAGGTGCCCTTAGTACGTCGAGAACGGACCTCTTGACAAGGGTCAGAGATATCCTTTCGAGTAGCGTATATCTCTAGATAAAATATACCATTGGGCAAACATAACTGGTTCACACCTGTACCATGTGATGACCAATATCGTCTCTCCCGCTAGTAATCCATAAGCATCTATTGGATAGAGCTTATATATCCTTGGGATAGTTAAACCCACCGGCTGTGCATCTTACTCTGGTTTTTTCATTAGTGATGGTGAAGTCACATTCAACATCTCAATACACATTCTTCATCACTTGAATATATCTCGAATATCTCTCTGAATTCTAGAATCTGGAACAGATCTTGAATCTCTACATGGATTCCAGCATCTCGAACAGGTCATGGATCACTCCATGTATTCCAGCATAAGTCCTTCGACGAATTCTAATGCTGACCTCTCCCATGGACTTAACTTTAGGATAGACAGTACACCACGATAGCATCGTTTGAAATGTTAATGCTTTTGGATAACCTTAGGATAGACAATGCAACTCTATAACATTCTTCTTCCCAACCGCTTCTAAAGCATAGAACATGCATATCAGTTTTAAAGTGGTTACAATTTCAAGTAATCTCATATAAGTACACTCCTCTGCTTATTGGATACATCAAAACCAATCGATTGATTTTCGGCTAACTTAACTCTGGTTCATTTAGAAATAAACAGATAATGCATAAGGGTGGAGATCATATCCTATGCGATTGATTTCCTCATCTCTTATCCTAAAAGAGCAAGACAAGTTTGTACGTAGGGTTTAGCATCTGCAAGTATAACCATACCGTATAATTCTCCTTTTACTCTAGATATATCCTAAGTTAATTTTGGTCAAATTCAATAACAATGAGAATGATTGCATATGGAAACCAAGTCTCGTATAGTTATCAAATTTGCAACCATCTCAACTTACAGTATCCCTTGATCAAGAGTGAAGCCAGTAGGTTAGAGCTTTATGTCTTTTTAAGCCTTACTTGAACATCATTCTTAACTCTCACGGATAGGACAAGCCTACTTTTCGGTTTTTAATGCTAAGTACATGAATAAATACTCCCCATTGACAAATAAACACACAAAGCATGATTAAGTCGCACAAGTGACTTCTAATCCCCTTTTTTCAAATAATAATTCTTTTATCGTTTAAAACTTCTTTTATCATGTTTGCACAAAAAATGGACAAACACCTCAAAGTTGTATGATTTAGTAGATCTTATGTTGTTCTTAGTGATTTTGGAGGTTTATGCAAATATATGAAAAACAGGGGCTAAACTGTAAAAAGACACGCAGATTTATAGTGGTTCAGCCAGAATGTGCCTACGTCCACTTTATATGTTATTTCTCTTCTTTTGTTGTGATTACAAGTACAAAGCTTTGGTACAAGTAAAAGAAAGTTGTTTGAAAGTTCCTTCCGTGCTTGAGCTCTCAAACTTGTCCCCCATTGCTGTACCCCTGCCTCTCTATTTATAGAGTGAGGTTGGGGGCAGGGGTCTTGGATATATACAGCTGCTGGTGGGCCTGGGCTGAAGTGATCTGGCCTGGCAGTCTGGTTCGGCATCCTCTTGGTTCGGTCATGAGGTGGTTTGGTGATAGGTGGATGGGATTTGGTCCGGTGGTAGTTTGGATCGGTGGATGGGATTTGGTCCGGTTGTATTGGTTCGGTGGTAGTTTGGATCGGTGGAGAGGAGTGGATTCGGTTGATTTGGTTCGGTGGTCTCGATTGGAGCTTTGGTTCGGCAGTCTGGAATGGAGCTTTGGTTCGGCAGTCTCGATTGGAGCTTTGGTTCGGCAGTCTGGAATAGGGTCGAAACGTACCCAACATTTGCCCCCCAAAGCGGGGCGTATGACGGCATACGTTGTGCTTTGTTTTGTCTCGAGTGACCGTATTCGGTACCTGAGTCGATCCGGCTGGTCCGGTCATTCAGCCTTCCCTTATAAATAAGGGGCCTAGGCCATCGCTTTTCCTATCAAGTGATTTAGCCGAACCAAGTTATTAAGCATTCTAGCCGGACCAGGTGATTTAGCCGAACCAAGTTGTTAAGCATTCTAGCCGGACCAAGTGATTTAGCCGAACCAGGTACTACTTTTTCTGCCGAGTGAACTGTTGTCTTGAAAGACCGAATGAACCATTGGCTCGTGCCACCGAATGAAATTCTTGAGTGATACGACCGAATGGACTATTGAGTTATACGACCGAATGGACTATTGAGTTATACGACCGAATGAACATGTGTTTCATACTTCGAATTTTTAAGCGAAATTCCAGATTACGCTGCTTGTATATTCTAACGATATACCTTTCCCATGTTTGCAGATAAAATGTCTCGAAAAGTTGAAACTCGATCAGATAAGAGGAGATCCGGGGGTGAAGGAGAGTCCTCGGCCGTGCCCCCAGCTCAATCAGGATCGGAGCGTCATGGGCCCGCCCCGAGGTCATTAGTGGATGGATATGGTCCCCAGGAGCTGCTGGATTCCCCGCCTGACTGCTTTCCTAGCTCTCTCAAAGAGGAGCAACTCGATGTTATATCTCGTTCCTTTGGGATCGATAGAGCCCTCATGCTGCTGCCGGGCCCAGGAGTCATGCCATACAGTCCTCCCGAAGGATACTTTGCTTATAGTAGGTACCATTGCATGTGTGGTGCTATCCCGCCTCTCAATGCTTGGATAGTCAGCTTCCTCACGTACCTGAAGGTGGCCCCATTCCAGCTTCAGTCCAACTCTTATGCCATATTGGTGAGCCTTTTTGTTATTTTTCGGAGGAAGTATGGTCGCGCCCCCTCCAACCGGGAGATCCGGTACCTGTATAATTTAAGGGGCTATAAGAAGGGGTCCCCATATGTTAGCTTGGAGTCTGCTGTGACCTTCAAGCCGGTCTTGGACCTGTACTCTAAATTCAGCATGTTCAAGAAAGAGTGGTTCTTTGTTAGGGACGACTCCGTCTCCATCCGGCGCTTTACCTCTGGATGTAAGTTGATGCTTTTACTTATAATTCTTATTCCGATTGCGATGCTTCTTCTCATACTTTCTCATTTTTGCTAGCGACAGGTGGCTTTCCGGTTGTGGAGACTGACCGCCTGGTTCAGACGGCGGCGGAGATAGAAGCCATTCTTGGGAAATACAGATCATCTGCCTACTTGATTAGAAATGCGATTCTTCTGGAATATAACTTGATCCTTCCGCAGCAGTCTGTAGTTAAGTTGAGGGAAACGGCGGAAGAGAGGGCGGTTGCTCAGGCTAAGGGAGGCGTTGCGGCAGAGGGCGGAAAGAGAAAACCATTCACGAAACCTCCAGCCGTCGGAGGTAAGAAACTTAAGAGGTCGGACGGTCCTTCTCCCAGCAATTGTCCACTTACTCAGGGGGAGATAGATGCGGAGGAAGAAAGAGGTGAGGCGGAGGGCGGAAGAGACGTTGAGCGTCTTGGTGATGATGGTGGCGATGGACAGGGTGGTGATGGTTCCAGGGCTCTATCTTCTGGGCAAGTAGGCGAAATGCAAGAGTGGACGGATGATGCTCTCCGCCAAGCTTTTGAGGGGTTGGATGATGATCCGGCTTTGGTAGAGAAGACCGGGAAGGCGGACAAAGCCGGGACTGGTGCAAGTGAGTCTTCTCCGGCTATTCCGGCCAAGGTGGCTCTGACGACTCAAGGTGAACTCTTGACCCCTGCATGCTTCACTAATGATAGGGACTTAGGAATATTTTATGACCCGCTCCCGTCCTGGAATGAAATCCAGGACTTATTGCAGTATCCCACTCCTCCCCAGGGTTTGTACAACCACAGTTGTGTTTCTTTTCCTTTTCTAACTTGTAATCTACCGCGTTTCTTGAATCATATAGTAATGTAAGATCGTGACACTTGTTCTTTATATCAGGAGCAGGCAAGACGCCCAAAGCTTCAGACCTTCGACACAGGCTCGAGCAATATAAACTTTCCAAAATTTCTGCTAAGCCGAAGCCCTCAACCCAACGCTCCGGGGATGTAGTCGGATATCGTCCTCTTCTTGGGGTCATCGAAGAGGGTATTCAGCAGAGGAAGAGGAGTCATCCTTTATCCGAAACTTCGCTCGGTCCTCAGCCTCCGGCTCAGCCTATTCATGATATTACTGAGGAGGGCAGCGAGTTTGTACCTTCTCCACACCCGTCCGGAAACCCTTCTGTTGTTCATATCGACCGTCCCGATCTGGCCCGTAATCCATTCGCAGGTCATCCTGATCTGGATCCGGGTTCTCATGATATTACTTTTGACGAAGTCACTGGTGAACACCTTCTCCCCCGTAACCCCATGGTACGAGTACTTGATGAAGCCAAGTCCTTAGATCTCGATCTACTCACTACTCGTATAGTCACTATGGGAGACGAGGCCAAAGCTAATATAGATCGGGTGGCAGAGGAGACCAAGAAGCTGATGGGGCATCATGCTCGGCTGGTTAAGGCCGGAGAGGAGATTGGGAGCGCCAATATCCGACTTCGATTGGTGGTTTCGGATCAGGCCAAGCAGCTTGCGGATCAGGCCATCCAGATTTCTCAGCATGAGGCTGCTACTGGGCGTTTAAGGAAAACCATGGAAGAGGCCAGTCGGGCCGAATTGCGGAAAATGGAAGCTGCTTGCAAAGAGCGGATTGACATGGCTATTGCCACGGTGGACGAGGTTCGGAGAGCGGATCTCGAGCAGGTGGAGGAATTGTCCGAGAAACTTGAGGCTGCAGAACTTGCCCAAGCTAAGTTGAGGGAAGAGATGGAGGTGATGCGGAGGTCCCTTCAGGCTGATTGCTCGAGATACAGACTGGAGAGAGATGCTGCCGTCGAAAGGTTGTCGGCCTCCGATGCCCAGATGAGGGAGTTTGAGGAGAACGAGGGAATGATGGATGACATGCTCCAGGACATGTATTTCCGGACCTGGAAGCAGGGCAATCTCTCTTGGATGGATGATTATCCCAGGGTCATGGCCAAGACCTATCTTCGGGCTTTGGAGGAGGCTAAGGCTGATGCAGATAAAGAGGGTGGAACGGTCTTCAGTATGGATGTGGTCACTGCTCAGTTTACCAAGGAGGAGAAAGTGGCGGTAAAGGAGGGTATGCGGCTGCTTGCTGCTGAAGAGGCAGGTGTGCAGGTTGAGGATGACGACCAGGATGGTCAAGAAGCGGGTACTGGTAAGTCTTCTTTTCTAGCCTTTCCGTTAACTTGGTTACTTATCACTAATGAATCCTTCTTATGACCGGACAGGCGGGCAAAAGAGCAAGGACAAGACTTCGACGCAACCGGCTCCCTGATTGGACCTGGAAAATTCTTTTTGTAGGCTTGGCATTGTTGTATCTGTTAGTCTTAAGACAGTAGAGTAACTTCTAAGTTGTAATTCTTGCTACTTGTAATAACATTATTCTTGACGTGTAATTTTTTAGCTCAAGTTGATTTTGTCGTTTCTTGAATATTTGTTGCTATTTCGACATATCGTATGAGAAATGTAGCTATGTATATTCTTGTGATTAAATTGTGTTTGATGTCAGATTCTGGTTTTAAATCATAATCTCATGACTTGCAATGTTAGCGTGTGGTGTGAAAAAATTAAATTATAGTCATGCATTTGTACATAAAGGAAGAAAATACCGCCTTTCATGTTCTGTTTGTAAATGGCAATTTCGAATATCTTGTATGACCAAGCATGGAAAGCAGTTGACTGCCCTGCCATCTGATTGTGAATCTCTACATCCATTGGCGGGTATCTCTTATCCTGCATCCTGTACTTTATGGTTTGTTATAGAGGATAGGAGGAAAGTTTTTTAAGTAAATTGAAATATGTGAAATAGTAAAACTTCCAGTCACGGAAGGCCTTCGATGTGCTTAAGTTCGTGGCAAATGGGTTTTGTAGTCACTTTCCCTAGCTGTGGGTCTTGGAGACATTTGCCACCCATCTTACGCCTCCGCGGGGAGTTAATTCTTTTTTACCACAGCCGCACTTAAGACACACCGGAGCCGAGATCGCGCACAGTAACTACCCGGGCCATTATGGCCCGTACTCATGGGTATTATTCGACTTACTGTGGCCGGCTAGCGTGGGTGCCGATCGTCAACTGTGAACTGCCCCTGGCTGGCCACACCTTATGTTGGGGCTTATAATCGGTTCACAGTTGCCGGCGAGCCTAACGCCGTAATGAGCTGCCTTGGCTATAGTCGGCCTTTTCGGTGGCTTATAATCGGCTCATTACAGTTGGCTTTAAGGGCCGTCGCGAGCAATGAGTTAACCCGCAGCAGAGGGATGCTGGAGCAAAAGTGTCTCATTGACGAGGGCATAGATTCGCATAGTACCTGTTGTGTCTTGTCCACGTGAAGTTGCATTGTGGAGTGCTTTGAATAGAAATGCTATATGCTCAGGATTTCGTTCAACAGAAAAGGATAAAGTTAACAAGCAGCCAAGATACAAAGGAACAAGTTAAAAAAGAGACAAGGCTTTTTTAAAGTGGTTCGGCACGAAAAAAATGCCTACGTCCACTGATTCTCTTTGTTAATTCACTTCATATGGGCAATACAAGTTAAGAAAAGTATCGACGGAGGTGTTGGATGTTCCATGCCCTCTGGAACACCTCTCCGTCCACTGTTGACAAAATATAGGCTCCGTTGTGGAGATCTTTATGAATTACATATGGTCCATCCCAGATTGGGTCTAGTGCTCCGGGGCGAGGGAAGATTCGCTTGAGGACAAGATCCCCTTCTCGTAAGGTACGATGCTTAACTTTGGAGTTGTATTGTGCTGCCACCTTTTGCTTGTGGGCTGCTGTTTTTAGGACTGCATCATTCCTTCTCTCCTCGACTAGATCCAAAGACATGTTGACGAGCTCTTCGTTCTCTTCTGGGTTATAGTGGATCCTACGGTGGGAAGGCACAATGGTTTCAACTGGGAGCATAGCCTCCGATCCGTATGCCAAAGAGAAAGGAGTGTGCCCTGTTGATGTTCTGAAGGATGTGCGGTAGGCCCATAGTGCCGTAGGGAGTTCATCCACCCAAGCGCCCTTTGACTTTTCGAGCTTCTTTTTGATCAGAGTTTTCAGAATTTTGTTGACTGCTTCGACTTGTCCGTTTGCTTGGGGATATGCTACGGATGAGAAGCTTTTGTGAATTCCGTGTTCTTGGCACCAGTTGGCGAATTCCTCGCTGTCAAACTGAAGTCCATTGTCTGATATGATTTTTAGTGGGACTCCGTACCTGCACAGAACATTTTTGATTAAGAAGTTGATAACTTTCGCTGAAGACACTTTATTTAGAGGTTCTGCTTCCACCCATTTGGTGAAATAGTCGACTGCTACTATAGCATATTTGGCGCCGCCTCGACCCATTGGCAGTTCACCGATTAAGTCAATTCCCCATACTGCAAAGGGCCAAGGGCTGGTCATCTGAGTGATCTTGGTTGTTGGTAGCCGAGGGATCTTAGCAAATTTTTGGCATCTGTCACACTTCTTGACGAAATCTAAGGCGTCCTTGCTTAAGGTGGGCCAGAAATATCCGTATCGGAGTATCTTTTTTGCTAGCGTTTGCCCTCCGGTGTGATCCCCGCAGCTTCCTTGATGAATGTTGGATAAGATTCCCTTGGCTTCCCTTCCGGCGACACACCTTAACAATGGGTTAGAGAACCCGCGCCGATAGAGGATGTCTCCTTGTATTGTGTAGCGGGACGCTTTCCTCAGGATTTTCTTGACTTCGTTACGCCCGTCGGGTAGTGTGCCATTTTGTAGGTAGTCTCGGATGGGAGTCATCCAAGTTGCTTCTTCGGTTGCAGCTATCAGATTCACTTGCTCAAAACTTGGGATCGTTTGCTTTGAGACAGTTACTGCCCCGAAGATGGCGACGTCCCTCATACTTGCCTGCTTTGCCAATTCGTCGGCCTCTTGGTTCTCTTCCCGAGGGATGTGTTTGACTAAGTAGTGGTCCAATCGGTTGAGAAGCGACTTGGTCTTCTTTAGATATGCTATGAGTCGTTCTTCTCGAGCTTGGAATTCCCCTAGTATTTGATTAACAATAAGCTGAGAATCGCTGTGAAGGCACAAAGAATTGGCTCCGATCTCGATAGCAATTTCTAATCCGGCTATTACGGCTTCATATTCTGCATCGTTGTTGGTGGCAGCGAACTCCAACCTTATAGCATAGTGCAGTTTATTTCCCCTGGGAGTGATTATTACCACACCTGCCCCCGAGCCTTGTTCGTTAGATGCACCGTCCACAAAGAGATTCCACTTGATATCTTCCGTTATTTCCAGTTGCTCCTTATCCTCGTTGGTAGTGAATTCTGCAATGAAATCAGCCATGGCTTGTCCCTTGATGGCGGTGCGAGGGTGATAGGTGATATCATACTGACTCAGCTCAATACACCATTTAAGTAGTCGCCCGGAAGTGTCGGGACGATGGAGTACCTGCCTCAGTGGTTGATCGGTCAGAACTTTGATGGAATGGGATTGGAAGTAGTGACGTAGCTTTCGTGAAGTGATTAGTAAACAGTATGCTAACTTTTCAAGCTTAGGATATCTGACTTCTGCCCCAGTAAACCTTTTACTGACGAAGTAAACTGGCCGTTGCGTGCGATCGTCTTCCCTTACCAAGGCAGCGCTTAGAGCGTGAGATGACACAGCAAGGTATAGGTATAATTCTTCGCCTTCGCTTGGGGTCGAGAGTACCAGTGGTTTCTGGAGGTGTTCAATTAGGTTAAGGAAAGCGGTTAAGCATTCGTCCGTCCATTCGAACCTTCCTTTATCTTTCTTTAGAGCTTCAAAAAAGGGGACGCACTTGTCCGTTGCTTTGGAGATGAATCGGCTTAGGGCAGCCACTTTTCCATTTAGGCTTTGCATTTCCTTTCGGGTGGAAGGTATCTTGATGTCCCTTAATGCTCGGACTTGTTCAGGGTTTGCTTCTATCCCTCGGGCATGGACGATGAATCCTAAGAATTTTCCCGATGACACTCCGAAGGAGCACTTTAGTGGATTCAACTTCATTCCATACTGTCGAAGTACCTGGAACATTTCGCCTAGGTGGCTTACGTGATCTTTGGCTTTCCGTGATTTTACTAGCATGTCGTCTACATATACTTCCATTGTTCGTCCTATTAGCCCTGCAAACATCTTGTTGACGAGGCGCTGGTAGGTGGCTCCTGCATTTTTAAGTCCGAAGGGCATCACTTTGTAGCAGTATAAACCCCGGTCGGTGATGAAGCTAGTGTGGTCTTGGTCGGGAGCATGCATAGGAATTTGGTTATATCCTGAGTATGCATCCATAAAATACAGGAGTTCGTGCCCGGCCGTGCTGTCTACAAGTTGATCGATTCTGGAAAGCGGGAAGCAATCCTTTGGGCAGGCGTCGTTTAGGTTGGAGAAGTCAATGCAGGTCCGCCACTTCCCATTAGCCTTCTTTACTAGTACCGGGTTGGCGATCCATTCTGGGTAAATAGCTTCTCGTATGAAGTCATTGGCGAGTAGATTCTTTACTTCTTCATCGAGGGCTGCTGATCGCTCTGCCCCCATACTTCTCTTTTTTTGTTTTACAGGCGCCTTGGTAGGATCAATTTTTAATACGTGGCATGCTATGTTGGGGGAGATTCCGGTCATGTCAGCGTGTGACCAAGCGAACACATCCAAGTTGTGGCGGATAAAATCAATGAGTTGTTCCTTCAATTCAGTTTTCAGCTGCGACCCAATTTTCAGTAGCCTACTTGAGTCGTGCTTGTCTACAGATATAAACTCCATAGCCTTTGCAGGCTCGGCGGTGGCCTCCTCCTCTTTGTCCCTAGGGTCTAATTCATTGAAAGGGTCGCTGGTGTATCGTAGAGGAGGGGCTTTCTTTAGTTGCTATGCTTCAAGGCTTTTTGTGCAGAGGGCAATCTCTACACCTTTCCCTTTATCTCTCCTGTGGTTGTTGCGAAGTTCGGTTACATAGCAGTCTCGTGCAATATCTTGGTCTCCTTCCACTTCCCCTACCCCACTGTCTGTTGGAAATTTCATTTTCAGGCACCACGGGGCTAGGACAATCTGGAAGTCAGATAGGGCTGGTCTTCCTAGGAAGGCGTTGTAGGCCGAATGGTTTTCTATCAGCACAAACGTCTGTTTCCTTACAACGGAGCGGGGATGGCTTCCAATTTCAACGAAGAGGTCCAGCTGCCCGATGGGCATTTTCGCATCTCCAGTGAAACCGTGTAGCGGTTTATCGCAGGGAGATACATCCTTCATTGATAGCCTCATTTTGTCGAATGCGTGTTTGAACAGGATATTTACAGAGCTTCCAGTGTCTACCAGGATTCGGTAAACTTCGGCGGGACCGAGTCGGGCAGAGATAACCATGGGATCCATGTGAGGGTACTGTCTTCCTTCTAGGTCGCGTTTACTGAATGTGATGTCATCACTTTCTTTCCGCTTTGGGTGGCGCTCTTCTATAACCGTATTGACACAGTCTCTATTGTCTCTGAGCGACTTCCCATATCTTTCCATCTCTTTCCAACTTCTGTCTGCGATGTGCGGACCTCCTGAGATGGTATGGACCACTATCTTCTCTTGACTAGAGCTGCTAGCGTTGCGGTCGCCTCTGCCGGTCCCTGGTGAGGGTAGCCTTGGGTTTTCATTGGCAGGAGCTGGAGTCCTGTCTTGACTTTTTACATAGCGTTCCAGTTTCTTTCTTCTGATGTGTTCCTCAATCAGATCTCGGAGATGATGGCATTCGTTGGTATCATGTCCGTGGGATTCGTGGAAGCGGCAGAATTTTCCAGATTTCTGTGCGCTATCTGATTCCTTCTTGTATGGTGGGCGTTTGTATCTAACTTCGCCTTGGGTGGCAAGGAAGATATTTTCGACGGTCTCGTTCAAAGGGGTGTAAGAGTCGAATCTTGGTCCTGGCCGATATAGGCGTTTTTCTACTTTCTTGCCCCCAGCATTGTCTCTGGAATCATTTCTTCGAGTGTCCCTCGCCACAGTAGGGGCGTTGCCATGGGTCGTCTTACTTTGCTGTCCTGACTGCCCCTCAATGGCAGCATCCTCAAGCCTCATGTATTTCCCGGCTTCATGGAAGAAATCGGGTAAAGTAGCTGGTTTTTCTTTCGTCAATCTTCTAGCAAACTTAGTGTCCGGATGCACCCCACTGCAGAGGGCCATCAGGATAAGCTTTTCATCGGCGTCTTGAACTGCGGCTGCTGCGGCGTTGAACCTGGTTAGGTATTGCTGCAGATTTTCTCCAGGTTTCTGTTTGACGCTGGATAAGGAATAAGCATCCTTAGGTTGCTCCACATGAATGCGGAACTGACTGATAAATTTTTCTTTCAACATTTCCCATGAGCTGATGGATCCTTGGGGTAGATGACAGAACCAGGAGGTAGCAAGATCTGCTAAGAAGAGCGGAAAGCATTTGCACAGTACTCCCTCTGTTGCTCCACTCATGAGCATATGCTGTGTGTATCTCTGCAAGTGTACAACGGGATCGGAGGTCCCTTTGTAGGGTTCCATTGTTGGCATCTTCCATTCTCGGGGGGTGATAGCAACTTCGATATTGCGGGCGAAAGGGCTGGTTACCCTAGCGCCTATCCCTCGATCTCTTTGCTCCCGTTGGACACACTCTCTGAATAAGCGCGCCATCCTTTCATCAGAATTTGGGGCAGACAGAAATGAGTTTGGTTCTGTTCTGTGGGGTTGATTCCGTCCAGACAACCTGTAGGGATGGTATCGTCTATCATTCCTCATATTTTCCAGTGGCTGCCTTTGATCTTCTGGGAGCATGCTTGGGTCAGCTACAGTTGGCCCTTGCCTTGATCTTCCCCGGTTGGGTTCTGATCTAAGCACTTCCTCGGGTCCAACTTCGGGCTGAACTCTAGCTCGGCCCCGTTCGCCGGTGTTTCTGTGGTTAGGCAGCATGACAGGCTCAGCTGCAGTTGACCTTCGCCCGGTACCTTCCCCGTTGGGTTCGGTACCAAACGTTTCCTCAGGCCTAACTTCGGGCTGGGCTCGGTCTCGGCTCCTACCATGGCTACCTCTGCCGTTAGCTCCTTCGAAGAAGGAAGATCTTTGTTGTCTCTGAGATCCTCCAGACTGGGACTCGCCCCATGATTCAGTGTTGCGGTTGGATTCTTCAGCGTCCCTCAAGCGTGACATGAGATGGTCCACCAAGGCTTCCTGCTGGGACGTGAAGCGGTTAGTTACTTCAACAACAACTCTGTCCAAATCTGCCCTAGTAATTGCTGCAGGCTGTTCTGTGGCAGGAGTGGTTGGGTTAGCCTGTCCTTCTTTTGTTACCGTTGCTGGAGGAGGAGGATTTACTTGATTCGCGATAGCTGGATCAGGAAGGCTACTGGATGCGATATTTTTTCCTTTGTTAACATCTTTTCTCTGTTTGGGAGGCATGTTTTCCAAGCGGCGGACGATGCTGTTAGGAAAACTCGTTAAGTAGACGAAGCTGAAGCTTCGAGTTTCTACTCTCAATGAAAGCACCAAAAATGTTTGCACAAAAAATGGACAAACACCTCAAAGTTGTATGATTTAGTAGATCTTATGTTGTTCTTAGTGATTTTGGAGGTTTATGCAAATATATGAAAAACAGGGGCTAAACTGTAAAAAGATACGCAGATTTATAGTGGTTCAGCCAGAATGTGCCTACGTCCACTTTATATGTTATTTCTCTTCTTTTGTTGTGATTACAAGTACAAAGCTTTGGTACAAGTAAAAGAAAGTTGTTTGAAAGTTCCTTCCGTGCTTGAGCTCTCAAACTTGTCCCCCATTGCTGTACCCCTGCCTCTCTATTTATAGAGTGAGGTTGGGGCAGGGGTCTTGGATATATACAGCTGCTGGTGGGCCTGGGCTGAAGTGATCTGGCCTGGCAGTCTGGTTCGGCATCCTCTTGGTTCGGTCATGAGGTGGTTTGGTGATAGGTGGATGGGATTTGGTCCGGTGGTAGTTTGGATCGGTGGATGGGATTTGGTCCGGTTGTATTGGTTCGGTGGTAGTTTGGATCGGTGGAGAGGAGTGGATTCGGTTGATTTGGTTCGGTGGTCTCGATTGGAGCTTTGGTTCGGCAGTCTGGAATGGAGCTTTGGTTCGGCAGTCTCGATTGGAGCTTTGGTTCGGCAGTCTGGAATAGGGTCGAAACGTACCCAACATATCAAATAATAATTCCTTCAGAAGTAAGCGAATGGTATATAGGAGTTCTCCCCGAGGGATCTCGAATACATCTGTTCTAAAAACAAAAGACAATTTAGATGAATGAGTCTTCTTGGGGGAACTCAAACCATACGAATATGCGATGCTTCTATTCATTTCCCTTTTTATACTTGTCTGTATATTTAAAAATACCTTTATAAAAGATATAGACAAGTATTCTACTATTCCACCATTCATTTGTACTCTTTTCAATACTTTAAAATGTATTCATATAATTATCTCAAATTGTATAAGAATATTCACAAATTTATTAAAAGATTTCTTACTTTAAAATATAATCAAAGACGTTAAAAACAAATGTTACTTAAACATTGTTACTATAATCCCCTTCTCTTTTATAAGTTAAATCTTTATTTTATATAACCTTTTTGCAAAAATTTCCATACTTGTCCTTATCTTTAAAATCTCCTTTATAAAGATATATGCACATTCACAAGTTTGTTCAAAAGGGTTTAAGATAAATGTTACATAAACATTGTCACTACAAACCCAAACCCATTTCACTTACAATTATCTTTAAAACATTCTTTTTAAATATCTAATTATATTCCTATGTATAATTAAAAGTGTTAAAAACAAATGTTGCTTAAACATTGTTTACTTTTTTTTGATAACATATGTGATACTTTATTCAAGCATATCACCCTTTTTATGTATTAGGGCCTCGAACCATGACCTTTAGAACCTCTATATAAAGTGTCATATCCCTAACCACTTAAGCTAGGTGTCCTTGACAGCTTAAACATTGTTTACCATAAATCCAAAATCATTTATACTTAACATTATCTTTAAAGCATTCATTTTAAAGATCTAAGTATACATATTAACAAGATAATATACTTTTATGTAGCTTCATAGAACCATTTACTATAACTAAAATGTTATAACCCAAAACCACTTATCCTTTTATAAAATACTTCACTTACTTTTTTAAACTTATACATACTAAAATACTTTAAAAAACTTATTAATAGGTTTTAAATATCTATGTAAAATATTACTTATAAATAACATATTTTGAAATTTACAAAAATTATAAAAAAAGCATGTTTCTTATTTAAAAACTCATTGCTTTAAAAATTCATAAATAATTAATAAAATATATTTAAACTTGAAACTACTTTTAAAATACTCTAATTAATGTTATTAAACACCTCTAAAAATGTTTTAGAAAAATAATTAATTTAAATACGATTTTTAAACATTTTAAATCACAAAAAATGTTAAAAATAACATTGCACAACTAATGTTGTAAAAAAGCTCAGAAATGTGCTCATAGGCCAAAGACAACATTTATAAGTGCTGTAAAAAGTTCTGGGCAGAGAACACTAGAAAATTATCTAGAAGTTTGTCCCGTTTTCTTCATTCAAACAAAGGTTTTAAACTTTGATTCTTTTCCAGCAAGTACTATACTTAGATTACTTAAAACTAATGCAAAGAAACCCTAAGGATACTCCCCAAAATAATATTAAAAATTCCTGATATCAAGGTATTTTCAAAGTGCTCATATAGCAACCATATTCATTATAACTTTTGCAACACCATTCAACCAGTTTTAAAATAATTTAAACCTTGATATTTTTACAGTAATAAATACACATAGAGCCTTATTAAAACAACAAATAGACCCCTAAGGATGTCTATCGAAATTGTATTAAAATAGCCGAATACGAGGCGATTTTCTATTGCTCATATAGCGACCGTCCGTGCTATAACTTTTGCAACTTTTCCCAACAAGTTCTATAACTTTCCAAACCATTCTCACTATCACATATAGTACAATAAGTCTAGAACATGACCAAAATAAATACTTTCACAATATATTCACATATAACCATTCTGAATAGGTTTAGCAGAAGGGATTCGAAGTGCACTTATTCCGACTATTTCGCTTCAAACATTCACACACACTCTTCCACATCACATACAACCCAATAAAACATGTATACAAAAATTCTAGACCATGCCACATGTTATAAAGGGTAATATTAGTGAATATATGTCATAGTAAGTTGTCATTTTCTTTCCAAAGCTAGGGCTCCAAAAGTTATAACTTGCATTAGTTCATACTTTACTTTATCTTTATATTCAAGCACACAAAATATATAAACACAAATATACACATTCAATGGTGAGTAAAGTTACCCAACAACCAAGTTAACTTGAGCACGAGCCCTTACAAACACAGAACACTTCCTACTTTCACCAAACATTCAAAACTTCCACCTTTAGCTCCAAAAACACCTTAGCCATGCTCCATTCTCTTCATAATGCTCACGGCCCAATAGTGCCTAAGGGTTTGTGTACCAATTCTTCATCATTTGAGTTGCGTTTCCATGATGCTATGATGTTCTAAGACTCTGGTTAACATTTGGAAGGATTTGGAGTTGACTTGATATGATTTTAGAAATTAAAGAGGGAAAAAAGTATGAACACTTAGGATTTTTTTCAATGTTTTTGGCAATTGAATCTATGAACTTATGAAATTTGTTATGTAGTTTTAACAAGAGGTTACCAACCCCTAAGTGACCTCTTTGATCTGCCAAAGGAGCTCCACCCCATCTCAGTGTGCAACTTTCCACCTCATCCATTCAAAACAAATATCTCATTCCTTAATCAGTTGTTAATCGTAGTACTATTCATACTTGGTTGGTCATAAATACTAAAATATTTTTAGTTTCTAATTAATTACACATTAATATATTAGACATTCCCAAAATGTTCGAACAACTTTTATCGAGAAAACAATCGTTTATCGATAAAATGATTTTCGATCACATTATCGATATGTCTTCGAACTATTTATTTTTGTAAACATTATTCAAAAAAGTTTACCATTATTGGTTATTAATTAAAAGGAGGGTTAACAAGGTTATTAAATCAATTTAATCACATTAAATCCAAAATTCAAATATTTACATAATCCATATATTTAAATACGAAGTGTTCGAAATTCTGGGTCGTTGCATGCTCCCCTACTTAAAACATTTCGCTCCCAAAATTCCAACACGACCAACAAACAAAAAGAAACAAGCACAATTCAATACTTTTACAATATTTAAAATCATTACAAAACAACGCACACGTTTTGCTCAAGTACAAAGACTCTCTCATCGCACAAGGATGATAATACCCTACAAAGTGTACCATACACGCAATAGCCACAGGTTATTGCTTAGTCGATTATTCATGCTACCCTAGAACAAATCAAAGAGTCATTCCCTAAACTCTCCAGAAGACAACAAAACAAAGTATACATATATACTTAAGCCCATATAATGCACATGGATCATCTGTACACAATATCAAATTTGATCACTTGCTTAATCCCATAAATTTCGCTTTCCAACTAATATAGATTACTTGACCTTTCTAGTGCAGACTCTGATAAGGTTCCTTGATTAGAAATCTCAATTTCCCCTATATAACTATATATTATGATAGAAAACTTCGAGATCATATCAAGAATCCATTTCAAGTGTTCTTCGTCTAGAATCAAATGAAAAGTCCTTGTTCGGATATGTGTAAATCACCTCGAAATTTTATGCTCGAATCCAAGATCAAGAACTACCATGTGAATAAAATGATCTACGTATAACTTGCGATTTTATCATACTGGTTTCCTTAACTATACCAATTTCTTATTAATCACATTCATTTACACAAATAGTATATTATTCAATACTAAAATCATTTACGAATAATTTCATGAAAACATAACTTCAAGTTTAAAATCATTTTATAAAGACATATCTTTATTTATAAAGCATTTCGTAAAACACTTGCTTTAAGTTTTATAATGATCCGAAAGTTTTAGACTGTCCAAAATCACCGAAAAATCCGTTTCACTCTAGCAAATGAAAACTTCCAAACAAATACATCAAACATGATGAACATACCATATTGTCCTAATGCATAGGATACATTCGTCAATAAAATAACTTAACAAAGTTTCGCTTATTCATTAGGCACACTTTACTATAAATGAAAAACATGAAAAGGTTTTATCATTTATTCTGGGCTATGCCATTACCACTTGGGTTCTCTACGTAGTATACATATACAACTTTTCTACATAGAAAGTTCATATCAAAATCTATTTTACCAAAACTACTCTATAGCAAACTATATGATAGCGTCCCCACTTTAGAACTTGGAAATGAACGTCGATGATATTGCAGTCATCACCAAAATTATTTTCTAGCGACGGAAATGAGTTTAGTATATTCAAATACAATTTAACTAAATAGAGTAGATATGCATCATAATCTCAATTTATAAACCAATTTCTCAAATATTTTCTTTAAAATATGAAGAATATATATATAGGTTGTAACACCAAGTAGTATCATATATCCCCTTACTAAGGAGGGTAATACTCGTGAGAAGTGCTTACCAATCGGACACAATTGTCGCCTATTTTTAGTCATTTTCGAGCCACGTGAACTAGCTAACATAAAAATACTTTGTCCCTAGATTGAATCGTTGATTCTGAGAGCAACCTCGAACTCGAACAACTTTTTTCAAAATGTTAGTATTCACAAACACTTTCAAATAATAATGTTATTATTTTCTCTAGAATCTCAAAAACCATTTTCAAAGTTATCAGGACTTAAGTTCTCAAAATATTAGTTTAAATCCTCTTTCATAAACCATATTTTATAAACTATACTTATTTAAAATCACTTGCCTATATATAAACATTTCATAGATTTTTTTCCAAAATATCTTATCTTTCCATTATATTATAATAAACATCTTTTATTAAAGTTAACTTTTGACCCAACATTATCACCGAATGCTTTATAGTCAAACTGTGAAACTCAATTCACAAGGTTTTCATTTCAATGAACCAATTAATTACTATCTACCCAACCCATACAGTGAAAGGGTAAAACTACTCATAAACTGGTCGAGCACAAATCAATAATCAACAAACAATTATATATGCTTGTAAACTGGCTATGCAAGACAAAGTTAATCAATAAGGGATAACGAATGACCATTTTTAATACCTACATTAATTACACTACACTTACAAGTCATACTTATACAATTACTTATATATAACAAATACATATACACTCTCATATGTCTAATATACTCAACTCATTCTAAGGCATCGCTTACCCTATCTATAATGAGTTATGCCTAACCAAAGCCAATGTTCTCACTTAACCTGACTCTGATACCAATTGTAACGACATACCTTTTAGACCCCCAAATGTCGACATTAATACATCCACACCATTCATGTGCTAAAAACCCAAGTGCTAGAAAGACATATTGTTAGGGTAAAAAGAAAATAAGAAAGAAAATAAGAAAGAAAAAGAACAAGAAAGAAGAGAACAAAACATCCGAGTCTCACAATGGAACGATAACATATAATATCAAAAGATAGTACAAAGTGCTACTCTAAGATACATAGCATTTTAGAGTCATAATCCTAAGTACTATCATTAGCCTGGATAGTTATAATAGCATATCCCCACAAATGATGATATACATACTAGTAGTGCAGCGGAAATAAGAATACCACGGTAGGTAAAAGCATCCAGCACGTCTTCTTGAGCTTCAAAGAATATCAAATGAAAACCAAGATTTCTAAAATTGCTCGAAAGGGCACTTGAGGAATTAAAGGAAAAAAAATAAAACCATGAGTCAAACATAAATCTGGTGTGAGAAACTCAAGAAACATGTGTATAATATATAACGGTAACTTTCAAGACCATTCGAATCACCGTAATAGTTCTCCCCTCAAAATAACCAAGCCATCTAATAAGTACATATGGCAGTATAATAGATAATGTCTAGGGTGTAGAATATAAATCAGAAAATAGCTGTGCTGCATGTACAACATAATAATATTAAGTATACAATCAAAACTACTAAGGTTCATTTACATCTAAATTTTCGTTGGATGTACCATTAGTATGTTGAGAACGGGCCTCCTAACAAAGGTCAAAGATATCCTTCTGAGCATCGTATATCTCTAAATAAAATATACTATAGAATAAACATAGCCGGTCCATGCACTAACACATGGCACCGAGTATCATCGCTCTTGCTAGCAATCAAAAATCATCTCTAGAATATAGCTGATATAGCCTTAGGTTAGCTAAACCCTTTGCCTATAGATCCTAATCTGGTTTCTATAATTATTAATAGTGAGGTCACATTTAACATCTTAACATACAAGTCTTCATTACTCAAACAGATCTCGAATCTCTCTCTGGATTCTAGCATCTCGAACAGATCTCAAATCTCCCTATGGTTTCCAGCATCACAAACAGTTCACGAATCTCCCTCTAGATTCGAGCATTAGTTCTTTGACGAATGCTAATGTCCTCTCTTTTGGGATCACCCTCAAGATAGAAAGTACCTCATGATAGCATCATTCAAAATATTAATGTTGACCTCTCCCTTAGACTTAACCTTAAGACAGACGTTGTAACTTTATAACATTTTGCTTCACTACCGCTTCCCAAAACATAGAACATGTATATCGGTTTTGAAGTGGTTATAATTTTGAGTCATCTCATATAAGTACACTCCCCCGCTTATCGAATGCTGGAAAACTAATCAATAGGGTTCTGATTAACTTAACTCTAGTGCTCCTAGAAATAAGCAGAAATGCATAAGGGTGGATATCATCTCCTATCCGGACGGATTTCCTTATCTTTTATCCTAGAAGAGCAAGATGAGTTTATACGTTGGCTATAGTATCACCGAAGATAACTGTGCCATATAATTCTCATGTTTCTTTTAGATATTTCCTAAGTTAATTTTGGTCAAATTCAATAACAATGAGAACGATCACATATGGGAACCAAGTCTTGTATACTTATCATGTTTTCATTCTTCGAAACTTATACTATCCCTTGGTTAAAAGTGAAGCTAGGTGGGTTATAGGACTAGTTACGTCAAAGCCTTGCCTAGACATTTCATTCTTAACTCTCACAGACAGAATAATTCTACTTGTCGGCTTTTAGTGCTAAGTATAGGATTAAATACTTTCCATAAACAAGTAAACAAACAACGCACGATCGAGTCACACAAAGCACGATTAAGTCACATAAGCGAATTCTGATCCTCTTTTTGTTTAATTAATTCTTTTGTTAATTAAAACTTCTTTTACCAAATAATCACTTCCTTTAGAACTAAGCGTACTATATATAGGAATCATCCCCTCGGAATCTCAAATACATACGTTCTAAAAGCAAGAGAAGATTTAAACGAATGAGTCCTCCTTGGGGATCTCAAACCATATGAATATATGGTGCTTCTATTCACTTTCTTTTTTTATTCATTTTTGCATGTATACTGCCATTTCACTATTCATTTGTACTCTTTTCAATACTTCAAAAATATATTCATATACTTATCTCAGATGGTATAGGAACATTCACAAATCTTTAACAAGATTTTTTATTTTAAAATAAAATCAAAGAGATTAAAATTAAATGTTACTTAAACATTGTTACTATAAACCCCTTCTCTTTTATAAGTTAAATCTTTAATTTATATAGCCTTTTTCCAAAATATTCGAAAATCGTTACTTTTTTTAAATCTCCTTTATAACGATCTAAATTCATTCACTACTGTATTCAAAAGGGTATAAGACAAATGTTACTTAAACATTGCCACTACAAGTCCAACCTCATTTCACTTATAATTATCTTTAAAACATTCTTTTTAAAGATCTAATTATATTCCTAAGTATAATTAAAAGGGTTAAAAACAGACGTTGTTTAAACATTATTTACTATAAACCCAAAACCATTTATACTTAAAATTATCTTTAAATCATTCTTTTACAGATCTACGTATACTAATTAACAAGATAATATACTTTTACATAGCTTTACAAAACTATTTATTAAAACTAAAGTATTATAACCTAAAACCGCTTATCCTTCTATAAAATACTTCACTTACTTTTCCAAACTTATATACAAATACTTTAAAAATATTTATTAATAGGTTTTAAATATCTATCTAAAATATTACCTAAAGCATATTTTGAAATTTAAAAAAGATCGTAAAAAACATGTTTTATATTTACAAACTTTTTACATTAAAAATTCATACATAATCAATAAAAATATAGTTAAACTAGAAACCACTTTTTAAATACTCTAATTAATATTATTAAACACCTCTAAAAATATTTCAGCAAAATAATTAATTTAAATATGATTTTTAAATATTTTAAATCACAAAAAGTGTTAAAAATAACACTACACAACAAATGTTGTAAAAAGAGCCCATAAATGATGTCATAGGTCAAAGACAACATTTATACGTACTATTAAAAGTTCTGGGCAGAGAACACTAGAATTTTTTTTTAGATCATGGGGAACCTTAAGATCATGGTATTCATTGATACTCACTTAAGTAAACCCCACGCCGTGTGTCTATCCCGCTTTTATTTAGTCGTCGCACACGGATGCTTAACGTTGAAACTCCCACTGATGGTTTGGCGCTGGGATTCGAACCTGCCCGGACACAGTCCTTTGGTTCTCATCTCCCAGCTCCCAAACCAACCGAGCTACGAACGGCGGGTGAGAACACTAGAAAATTAACATGAAGTTTGTCCCTTTTTCTCCATTCAAACAAAGGTTTTAAACTTTGATTTTTTACAGTAAGCATGATACTTAGAGTACTTAAAAACCAAGCAAAGAAACCCTTAAAGATATTCCCCAAAATCATTTTAAAAACTCAGAAAATCAAGGTATTTTCAAAGTGCTCATATAGTAACCATTTTTGTATAACTTTTGCAAGGTTTTTCCAACCGGTTTTAAAATCATTCAAATCTTGATAGTTTTACCTTAATAAGTACACGTATAGTACTTATTAAAGCAGCAAAGAAACCCTAAGGATATCGCTCAAAATCATATTAAAAATCTTCGATCACAAGGCGATTTCAAAGTGCTCATATAGCAACCATTCGTGCTATAACTTTTGCAACTTTGCTCAGCAAGTTCTATAACTTTCCAAACCATTTCTTGCTCTCCCATATATTACTATAAGTGTATAGTACCAACATATATACTATAACAATATACTCACATAAAACCATTTAAAGAGGTTTAACACAAGGGATTTCGAAGTGCACTTATAGCGATTATTTCGCTTCAAACATTCACACACATACACTCTTCCACATCACATATGCAGTAACCCTGAAATTTGAACACTTGTTTTTGAAATTTGTTTTCGAAAACTTCAACATCACTATTTCGCTTCAAAAATATTACTGCCCATAACCCTGGTCGGAGGTACAGTGCCTTATCCTATCCATTTTTATTTATCTAATTAAGGTAGTTTCATTTTAAAATTTCCTAGGTTGATTTACTAATCCAAGACAAATTTAACTTAGGCACATAATCTATGCTCCGATACCATCTGCAACGACCTGGATTTTCGGACTAGTCAAAATCGCCGAAAAATTCGATTTTTCTAAAACTACGAATGAAAACTACCAACTTAATACATAATATTTGATAAATATTCAACATTATTAAATGTATAGGATACAACTTTCAATTATACAAGTTATCAGAGTAATCATTTAATCTATAGTGTGCTTTAATACAAAACCAAAATCAAATACTACAAATAACTGTAAATCTACCGCTGCGCAACTCTGATGAGAGAGACAACAATAGCCATTCATGCAAACTCAAAAACATGTCAAATGCGGAATAAAATGGTAAGTAGGAATACATCAATACATATGATATATAGCAAACAATAAACATAAAAATGTTATGTTATTATTGGGGCCGCATCACTACCACTTGAGACTGCCTACATACCCCTATCTAATTGGGTACCCAATTAGATACTGGATCAAGCCAACGTAGTTCTCCTAAAGCAAATAGGATTCATGGAGCTTACGATGCATAAACAATATGCAATTCCAAAAACTACCCACTTAGGATTAATCTTTACATTTAGATTTTTCAAATCTAGTTACCTTTACGAAAATTATCTCTTTGGACTTTATTCTCGAATTTATAAAATTTTGAAATATATATCTTTTATATTTAAACTAGTCCTTTTACTTCGGGATCTGAAAACAAATCACCTTTTTTGAAACGTACCAGTATACAAGCATACAAAACTATATGCTACCAAATCTTGGGAGGTTTCTAGCCATAACCAGGCCCATGGTTCTAGCCTTCCGAATAAATAATAGATTGGTGCATCCGTCTATTCGATAGACTACACCGAGGCTACAGAACAACTGCACCTTCTTTTCCCATGCGTTTACGGGTTACCCGAATCTTTGGTAAACGTAACAAATCACTTCATATCTCGAAGTGGCAAAATCATCCACACTAATAATTACAAATACTTCAAATCTATAATAATTTCCATTTCCAAATCCTTTCAAAAATCATCTTAAACCATTAGGTTTAGTCCTCGAAATTCTTTTCGTTTTATAAAACATTTTTATAAAACCATTCTTTACATAAACCATTTTATATAAAATCACTTCAAATATTTATTCTCAAATATCTCTTTTTTCTCTTTGAAAGGAAAACATTTCGTAACATTTCGACTTGAAAACCAATTTTCAAAATAATTCATTAAATTGAAGTGAACCAAATATTAACGCTAAACACCTTATAGTCAAATCGTGAAATAAATCACAAGGTGTTAGCCTACAATTGTTTTCTACCCAGCCCATGCAAATGGATAATTAATTTCTCATAAACTGGTCGAGCAAAGTCAACAATCAATGAATAATAATCGGTTCTCATAAACTGGCCGAGCGCATTCCAAAGAACCTAACAATCAATCAACAACAATAATAAATAGCAATACATCTATTCATTAAATAATTAACAATCAATATCACATAGATCAATTATTAAATAATAATAAATCTACACAGTTAAATAATAATAAATCTACAAAATGTCACTAATATTTTATCAATATTTTATACTTTTCTAAATGTGTCAACAAACTACACTAGTGTGTTCTATTCATTAATACAAATCTAACGTCGAAGGCCGCGGGTTAAACGTACTTCGTATAGATGAGATAAAAATATTTAAAGTTAAGCTACTTAGATTAACAAATCAAATTAATTAAATTAAATACTAACTATTAAATAAAACTAAAATAGCCTCACCCAAACTTCAACAACCCAAAGCTCACTTGCGTACCCCACTTACCCAAACCTGAGCCCATCTGCTCACGACCTGCTCCATGCATGCAACCAATACATGCAGCACCTCCCTCATCTTCACGCCTGAACAGCGCCTCCTCCTATCATCCCTCACGGCCATGCAGCCCACATTTCTATGCAAGTATACGATCCTTATAGGCCATGCATAGCCCAAAAGCCCAACACCACAGTGCCCAACTTCATTACTTCCTGTTGCAAACGTCCACCAAACGTTCACCATACAAGCCACAACACCACACTTCTTCTACCTACACATGTCGTTCACCATGTGTGCTCCACTTTACCATTTTCTCACGCAAGCTACTCATGGCCACACAAAGTCCAAGGACCAACTTCTCACGGCCCAACTCCCCTTCCTCCCTGCTGCACAAGTCACGGCCGTGCATGCATTTTTCTCTTCCTTCATTCCCAGGCACTTCCATTCCATTTCCACCCCTTCTATTTTAAAATGCACGCCTGCTACTCCTTTACACCCTAACACTCACAAATACGTTCAATAATTACTCACACAACACACACTTACACTCACTCCTACATGTTATAGAGAAATGTTTAAGAAAAGAAGAAGGAAGAAGGGCAAGAATTGAAGAAACATGTGTGCCCAGTGTTCATTTTTTTTACATGCAGTAAGAAATGTAAGTGATAAAAATAAGAGAATGCATATATTTTTTTCTCTACCCATTCATGTGTGCTTCTCTGTGTGTGCATCATTTTATATGCAAGAAAGAAAAAGGAGTCCAAGTTTGCATTTATAATAAAGAAAATAAAATGAAGAATACGCACTAATCTATATGTAGAGGAGAATTAAAAATGAATATGTCTCTATTTTCATTCTTTTTTTAGAGGAAAATAGGAACTGGAGGTATATATTTCCACAAAGAAGAAGTAAAATGAGAAGCATCAGTAAATGAAAAATGGATTTGAAGCGTACAGGTATAGAAGGAATTTTGAAGATAGAAATGAGAGGAAATAAAGTGATTAAAGAGCAAATAGCCATGCAATAGCTAAACTCGAGGAGGAAGCATGGAAATATTTTCTATGTACATTCTTTTATACACAGTGAAAAAAAATGTGTGTACAAAATGAATCCCCCTGTGTCCACTCGTGCATGTAAATATATAGGCAAGATTTTACTTACCTACCAAGGAAAGAATGGTACAGACCATTAATGCAAGCTATCAACATCCATCACAAAACATTTAATGCAAGGAAAGCACGGCAGAGATATTTTATGTTTTTAATTATATTTATAAATTAAAATTTTGTGCCACGGTGCTACATAATATCACGTTCGTGTATAGACCGCGAACGACAAAAATAAAAAATATGATCATGCTTAACAATGTAAGACGATAACAAAAAAAAGACAAGTCAATTTATTCTGCAAAGTTTCCAAAGTACCGACGTTTGCCACAAAAAGCGTCAAACGAAAATTTAATTATTTTTCAAATTAAAAAATATGAAAAAATCCTATAAATTAAATTAAAAATACGTCATAAAAATCAGATCTAAATTTAAAACATAGATTTTACTATAATTTAAATTCAAATCCCAATATTTAAACAAATTAAAAATTCAAATTTTGAGACCCAAAAATACGGGTCGTTATAGAAATTCCTATATTCGATGTAACCCTTTGGACTTTTCTTTTGATATTATATATTATCATTATGCTACGAGATTCTGATGTTGTGTTCTCCATTTCTTGTTCCATTCTTCTTTTCTTTTCTTTTCACCCTAACTTTCTGTCTTTCCGGCACTTGGGTGTTTGGCACACGTATACTGTGGATGTATTAGTGTTGACATTCGAGGATTGAAAAGTTAGGTCGTTACATTTGGTATCAGAGCTCAAGGTTGAGCGAATACCTAGGCTTTGGTTGGCTATAGGTCATTAGAGATAGGGTAAGCGACATCTAGGAATGGTTCGAGAGTATATGAGAGTGTGTTTGTATTTTCTATAAACCTATACCCACATCTACAGCTTTCCTTAAGAATAATCTCTTTCTTTGAAATAAATCTAACCTTTCATATCCTAAATATATTCTGTTGTGTTAGCATTGTACATCATGAGTACCAGAGCTACCAATATTCATGGAGGTAGAGGTAGAGGTGGTCGAGGAGTAGTGTCACAAATGCTGGGGATCGAGCACCAAGGAATGTTGCTCCAATCGGGGAACCAAGGGTGGATATTGTTGAGGAGGTCGTGCAGGTCAGGCCTTAGGTAAATTTTGTTTCGCTCTACCATGATTATGGGAGGATAGGAGGTAAGAGGTTTGGTGGTATGGAGACGATCATAGAAGTCCAGACTTGGATCAAATTATATGATTAAATATTTGGGGATATGGAGCTAGATGACGTGATGAAGCGTCAGTTGGCGTCACGACATCTGACAAACGCAACCATGGAGTGGAGTTCTATCACTACTGATGTCCAAGAGAATGACATCTCTTAGGCCCAATTTAAGGAGGGATTCGTGATAAAGTTTGCCCCAGAAGCTGGGAAGACCTTGTTGTTTAAGAGCTTCCTCGACTTAAAGCAGAGGGCCATGATAGTGGCGGAGTATGATAATTGATTCACTACATTATCTCGGTTTGGGCCTGAATTGGTAGATAAGACATTGAAGAGGAATGAGATGTTTGTCACAGGGTGCGCCTAGAATTCAAGGGTAATATGACAAATCAAATCTTGGGGTCTTATGTGAATTTGGTGAACATGGAGTTGAGGTTTGAGAGCTTAGCACCAAAGCCATCTATTGCTGCACCAGTTGGGGACAAAAAGCAAAAGTTCTAGCTGCCTAGTGATATTTCTGGTTTAGCTTGCCACAAGTGTGCGAAGAAGGGGCATTTCATGAGGAACTATACATCGGTTAAGGGAAGACAAGTACTGAAAGCGTTGTTAGTTAAGGCACCTATTGTTAGGGTACCTAAGCTAGAACCACAGGCGGCTTAGTCACTGTTTGCACCAGGCCTGCTTCAACTGCCATTAGCTATACCATTTTGCTAGAGAGTGTCTGTTGCTCCAAAAGGGAGAACAACCTCGAGCTTTTGCACTTTCCACTTCTGCAGCTACAAAGGAGAAGCAAGTTCTAGAAGGTATTCTATCTATTTTTAGCATTCTAATTCATGTTTTATATGACACTAGTGCTTCTCTTAATTTCATTTCTTGTACTCTGGTTGATAGGTTAGAATCGAGCCAGTTATGGCTTTAGATTCTATTTATGTGTCGAACCATATTGGGGGCTCAGGCAATCTTAACATGGTTTGTTTAAGAGATCTAATTTCTTTCGTTGACGAACTCTTCTCTGTCTATAGTATGTTCTAGGCTTTATGGGTTTTGATGTTCTGCTTGGGATGGATTGGTTGTCGTAGAATAACGTTGTCCTAGATTGTGTTGAGCGAACTATGTCATTAATGAAGAAGGGAAGGAAGGTGATGGTGGTATCTTGTGAAGGGCCTAACTCACTTATGACTAGTTTTCTTTAATCTTTGGTGGTGGAAGAGGAGGAGTTAGATTCGATCATAGTTTTTCAGGATTTTGAGGATGTCTTTGAAGAAGTGTCAGGTTTACCACCTCACCGTGGGATAGAATTCGCATTGATTTGGTTAAAGATGCAAAACCTATCGTATTGCCTGTTTGTAGACTTGCCTCGAAGGAGAGGTTAGAGCTGACAAGTCAGGTTAGTGATTTGTTGCAGAAGGGCTTGATCCGACTAAGTCATTCAAGTTGGGGAGCACCCGTCGTCTTTGCTACGAAGAGGAATGGTTCCCTAAGACTCTGTGCAGATTATCGCGATCTCAACAAACAAACTGTTAGGAACAAGTATCCTTTGCCAAGGATAGATGACTTGTTTGATTAACTTCATGGAGCTCGAGTGTTTTGTCAGCTTGATCTTGCTACCGGGTTCCATTAGTTGAGGGTAGCAGAGGAAAGTGTACCTTGACCGCTTTTAGATCCGACCAATTTTATGAGTGGTTAGTTATGCTGATCGGTCTAACTAATGCTCCAGCATATTCGTAGACTTAATGAATCGAGTTTTCTAAGATGTATTGAATAAGTTTGTTCTTGTTTTTATCGATGATATTCTGGTCTACACCAAGACCGAGGATGAATATTCATGCCATCTAAGGATTGTTATAGAAACACTAAGAGAGCATGTATTGATGGCTAAGTTCTCAAAGTGCCATTTTGGCATTCAGAAGTTAGGTTCTTAGGTCATGTTGTTCCGACAGAAGGTATTTCAGTTGATCTCGCTAAGGTTGTGGCCGTTCAGGACTGGAAGAGGCTGAAAAGCGCAACTGATATTAGGAGCTTTCTAGGTCTAGCAGGTTATTATAGGAGATTCATATAGGATTTCTCAAAGATTGCCTCTCGTTTAATGAATTTGATGAAGAAAGATGTCAATTGTGTGGACTGATAAATGCAAGTAAGCATTCGTAGAGTTAAAGGAAAAGTTGACTAGTGCTCATGTTGTTACTGTGCCAGATAAGGGTGAGGGTTTGATTGTTTACATTGATGCGTGTGGAACAAGTTTAGGTGCTATGTTAATGCAGCATGGGAGGGTTATTACTTATACGAGTCGATAGCTCAAACCGCATGAAGTGAGATATGCAACTCATGTCTTGGAGTTGTTAGAAGTGGTATTTGCGTTAAAGATGTGAATCATTTGCTTGGTGAAAGGTTCGAGTTATATATAGATCATAAATCTTTAAAGTAACATTTTATGCAAAAAGACTTAAACATGAGACAACCAAGGTGGTTGGAGTTTCTAACGACCTATGATCTGGATATATTATACACACCTGGGAAGGCAAATGTCATAGCAGATGCCTTAAGTAGGAAGTATGCTATTATGGCTACATTGAGGTTCGTCCGACCTTGATCAGCCGTTTAAAAGAGAATTAGCTTAGAGATCCTTTTATTGTTCGAATAGCCAAAGCAGTAAGCGAGAATGAGGCACCGGAGAGGTGATTAGGATTTGAAGTAGATGGCAGTGGTTTAGTGAGGATGAATGGAAGGTTGTGTGTTTCCAAGTTTTATGGGATTAGGCAGGAGGTTCTAAAAGAGAGTCATCATTCATGGTTAACGATACATCCAAGGGTCACTAAGATGTATTAAGATATGAGGCGTACTTTCTGGTGGAAAGGTATGAAGAAAGATGTTTCTATCTTTGTGAGCAGGTGTGCTAACTGCCAGCAAGTAAAAGGTAGTCACCAGAAGGTGGCTGGACAGCTTCATCCACTTGAGATTCCTAAGTGGAAATAGGAGCAGATTTCCATGGACTTGATCGACGGATTGCCTTGGTCGAGGAAGGATAACGAAGGTGTATGAATTATCGTGGATCAATTAACCAAGAGCGTGCACTTACCTGTTAAGACTATGAGAACGGCTTCTAGTTTGGCTAAGTTATATATGTTAAGGAAATCGTCAGATTGCATGGTGTTCCTTATGATACCATGAGTGATAGAGATCCGATATTCACAAGCCAATTCTGGAAGGTTTGCATGTGGCCTTAGAGACCAAGCTCGGTTTGAGTATCGCGTACCATCCACAGACAGATAGGCAAATAGAAAGGGTGAACCAAGTATTAGAGGACTTGCTTTGTGCATGCATTTTAGATTTTGAGGGTTCATGAGAAGAACACTTACACTTGTTGAGTTTTCATACAACAATAGTTATCAGGCCAGTATTGGAATAGCACCATTTGAAGCATTGTATGAAAGGCCTTGCAAATCTCCGTTGTGTTGGGTAGAGTCTGGAGATCGTCTTATGCTTAGGTCGGATATGATTTGAGAGGCATCGGATAAGGTCATTGAGGTTCAGAAGCGAATCAAGGAGGTGTAGAATCGACAGAAGAGCTATGTAGACAAGAGGTGTAGAGACTTGGAGTTCTCGGTTGGAGACTTTGTGTTTGTAAAGGTTTTTCCGATGAGAAGTGTAATCTAATTTGGAAGGGTAGGAAGTTGGCTCCTCGATATATAGGACCATTCCCGATTCTGGAGAGGGTTAGTACACTCGCGTATATAGTCGAGTTACCGATTAGGCTATCAGGTGTGCATAATGTATTTCATGTGTCACATTTGCATAAGTTTGTGCATGATTTTTTGATGATAGTGGAAGCATTGCAGCAGGAGGACTTGGAGATTGAGCCGAATTTGATGTTTTGAGACAGCCTGTCGTATTATTGATAGGGATACGAAATGACCGAGGACTACGATTGTGAAGTTAGTTAAGGTACAATGGATCGAGGATGCTTAGGATTGTACGTGGGAAATAGAGGATAGTTTGAGAGGGTCCTATCTCGATTTGTTCATAGACTAGATATTCCTTACCTTAGTATCGTACGTCTTTTGTAGTGTACTCACCGCTTGAGGTGGAGTCACTTAGTATGCATTTTGGGTTGCATTATAGTTTGTATATAGTTTCAGCAGTATGCTATATATACCTTGTTCTTCTATCTTCTTTGATTATCATTCTTATTTGAGTTTCAAGGACAAAATGTTCTAAGTATGGGAGAATGTAGCAACCTTGAAATTCAAACACTTCGTCTTCGAATATTGAAACATTTTGAAATATAATTAAGATTTATAAATATGATTTTATAACCTTGTTAAACATCATTTGGTTAATAAATAATTTGAGAAACTTGTTTTTGAAATTTGTTTACAAAAACATAGTCTTTGATGGAAAATCGATAATGTGACCGAAAATCGGTTTATCGATAAACAGCTTTTCGATCGATATAAATTGTTCAAACTCTTATGCACTTGACTAATGATCAAATGAAAAAATTAGGACTTAATTAACACACACGCACCTCTTCATAAAGCTTGGAATGTGCTAGAAGCTTGTATTAGGATAAGAGATATTATCATGAGAGGGGTAAAATGGTAATTAGCATAAAGGAGAACTGACTTAAAGGAGAAGTGATGGGAGATGACTCTTCCCTGGCATGAAAGGGAGTGAGGGCAAGCTTAAGCATCACTAATTGGAGCCCACTAATTGGAGCCCATATAAGGAGGGGGCATACCCTTAATTAACATTCACAGATTCACAAAGCTCTGAGTTGAAAAATCCATGTCTTCTTCTTGCTCTTCATAATTTTCTAAAGCAAAATATTTGCAAATCAAATCAAAATCACTTCAAACTTGGAGTGAAGCCTTACCAACACATAAAAAAACCTTCAACCTGGTTAGAAGTTGAAAAGGCAAAGCCATCCCCCTCCACCACTTGAAGGCCGTGAGTAACTTAGGAGGTTTGGAGGCAAGGCAAGGCAAAGGAAAGCAAAAGAGAAGGAGGGAAAGGTGTTGCTAGGTTTAGGTTGGACTTAGATGCTTGGATCTTAGTTGGTTGTTAGGTTAAAGGTGAGCTAACCCACCATTTTGATTGGAAAATATCACATATATACGATGATATTTGGTCGTATTAATGTTGTTGAATTAATATGGACATATGTGAAAACATTGAGTTTGATTCTTGTTTTGAAAACAAGTGGCATATATATGGACTCGAATGAACTCAAACGGACTTGAATGGACTTGTATGACATATAGGAAGGTCTTAGAACAAAGCATACAGGTTGTAGTTGATCATAGGTCTGAATATAACTCGGATTTGAAGGTGCACTTATAGCGATAGTCGCTACAGATGCAGTTGTGAATTGTCTTGTTTTTTGCGATTTCTATGGAATTTTGTAGAGAGATCCTTAGGGGTTTCTCACTATATTTATAATTTTTTATATGTATTTGTTGTTATTAAAAGCTTGAATAATAAAAAGTAAATTAACATCTCGGAAATGACCAAAACTTCACTTGTGCAAAACTTCCCCGTTTAAACTTGATTTTTGGACTAAAAAAGTTTGAAAAATTATTTAAATTTATGTATTTTGTTTAATTCTTTTTACAAGTGTTTACTATCTATTATTATAGTGTTTTAAAAGTGGTTTGAGGTATTTATGAATTTTTAATAATTAATTGTAAATTTTTAAAGAAGAGGTTTTTATAATTTAAGGAAAATTGTAAAGTTGTTATTTTCAAGTAATATTTTGGAAAATGTTTTAAAACTTATTATAAGTATTTTTACGTATTTTAAAAGTATAGATAATTTTTTTAGAAAGGGGTTAGAATTTCTTAGTGGCTAAGTGATTAATTATTTGATTACTTGTTTGAAAAGTAATTAACTATGCTTAACACTAAAAGCCGACGAAGTATGGCTTATCAATTTGTGAGAGTTAAGATTGATATCGAGTAGGGATGGAGCAATAGAGCTCTAACCTATAGGTTTCCCACTTGACTGAGTAATAGGAAGTCGGAAAATGTCAGAAACGTGTTAATCATGTTGATTACTTACTTGTTTATGGAAATCATTAATACTATACTTAACACTAAAAATCGACGAGGTAGTCTTATCTATTTGTGAGATTAAAGAATGAAGTGTCTAGGCAAGGTTTTGATGCAACCAGTGCTCTAACTTACCTAAATTCACTCTTAAACGAGGAATAGTTAAGTTGGAATGTTGGAAATGAGTTAGGCATGTGAATATTGATTTGTATAAGCAAATGTTTTGACTAGACAATCGATTAGTCAATTATCGAACTTGACCTAATATTAACTTAAGAAGTAATCGAAAGGCTTTGCGATTTTATACCAAGAAGAACCCCCGGGGAGGAGTATTGGTACGAAATGTCCCTAGCTTTCGCTTACTTTTGAAATAACCAGAATTGAGTTAACCGAAAATTCATCGATTGGTTTTGAAGAGTTCAGGATTGGTAATTGTTTTACTTACCGAATACCACTTGAAAACTAGTATACAGATTCTTCATTTTGGAAGAGGTTAAGAAAGTGAATCTATGGTTTCGAGATATGTTCTAGATGCTCGAATCCATGTAGTAATTCATGATCTATTCGAGATATGGAAATTCATCTAGAGATTCATGTTCTATTCGAGTGATGAAGACTCGTATGAAGGATGTCGAACGTAACCTCGACATTGGAAAAGACTAAAAACAAAGTTGGCCTCATATCTTGGGGTTTGGCTAACCCACGACATGATATATCAAATCCATATCTAGATATGATTTTCATTTGTTGCTAATGGGAGTTGATAACATTTGGGATCACGTGTTAGGGCGTGGACCAGCTATGTTTACCTAAAGGTATATTTTCTCTTGAGATATATGTCGTTTGGAGGTAGTTTCCGACCCTTGTGCAGGAGATTGGATTCAGCGTCGACCGAAGAGATCTCCACGAAAAACCCAATATGCCAACGAACCTTAGCGGTTTTGATTGTACCCTAAATATGTTGTGGTGTGATGAATGTAAGCACCATAGCTATTTGATATGATTTTTATTCTACGCCCTAGACATTATCTATCATATCACTGTATTAAACTTAATAAATGGTTGGTTTCTTTTGAGTGGAAAACTTTTGTGGAATCCATACGGTCTCAATAGTTACTGTTACATGTATTCATGTATCTCGAGTTTTCTCATACCAGACTTATGTCTAGTGCTTTGTTTTTGTTTCCCTAAATTCCTCGCGTACTCTTTCTAGTAGGCTGAGTATGGCAGGTTTTACCTTAGACGCTTCAGAGTTCAGAAGACGAGCTAGAGGCTTCCATTATCTATCTATTTCAATTTCTGTTGTTCTGTATTAGCTTTGTATATATTAGCATTATGAGGAAAAGCAGTTATAACTATTCAGGTTAATGACAGTACTTAGGTTTTGTAACTCTGAAATTCCTATATTCAGAGTAACCCTTTGTACTATTCTTTTGATATTATATATTTTCGTTCAGCTGTGATATTCTGATATTTTGTTCTCTCTTTCTTGTTCCATTCTTCTCTTCCTTTTATTTTACCTTAACTTTATGTCTTTTCGACGCTTGGGTGCTCGACACATAAATACAGTGGATGTATTAGTGTCAACATTCGAGGGTCGAAAATTCGGCTCACTACAACATATATATAGGCTAATAGATGTAAATATATTACATAATAATTTGTCATTCGATTTCCAAAGCAAGGGTCCAAAAGTTATAACTTACATTAGTTCATACATTGATTTATCTTTATATTCAAGCACACAATATAGACACACACATTCAATGGTGAGCAAACTCACCCCACAACCAAGATAGCATAAGCACAAGCCTTCACAAAAACAAGAACATTTCCTACCATCACAAAACATTCAAAGCTTCCACCTTTAACTCCAAAAAATCTTGGCCATGTTCAATTCCCTTCATATTGCTCACGGCCCAAAAGAGCCTAAGGGATTATGCTCTGCTTCTTCATCATTTGAGTTTCTTTTCCATGATGCTATGATGTTCCAAGAATTGGTGAAAGTTTGGAAGGATTTGGAGTTGATTTGCTATGATGTTCCAAGACTTGGTGAAAGTTTGGAAGGATTTGGAGTTGATTTGCTATGATGTTCCAAGACTTGGTGAAAGTTTGGAAGGATTTGGAGTTGATTTGATATGTTCCAAGACTCAGATATTTAAATACGAAGTGTTCAAAATTCCAGGTCATTACCCTTGTGTTTATAGAGGCTTGAGCTTGTGTTAGCTTGGTAATGATGTGAGTTTACTCATCATTGAATGAATATAAACTATGTTATATTTTGTTGTGCTTGAATGTAAAGTTAACCAATTAAAGTTATAACTTTTGGACCCTCTTGCTTTTGAAAACCAAATTACAACTATATATTGTATATCTTCACTTCCAAGACCATCTATAACATGTGCCACGGCCTTTATATTGTGTATGTATGGTTTTTTGGATTGTGTGTTGAAATTGGAATGGATATGGAATGGTTCATATAGCGATAGTTGCTATGAAAGCACTTTGAATCCCCTTGTGTTTAAACTTGTTCAAATTGTTTGTATGTTAATATATTGTGATATAATATATTTTTGTTGTGCTCTATACATATATAAGTGTATGGGGCGGAAAGGAATTATTTTGAAAAGTTGTAGAACTTGTGAAACAACGTTGTGAAAATCAAAAGCAAAAAGGTCGCTATGGATGCACTTTGAATTCGCCTTGAGTTCGACGATTTTTAATATGTATTTGAGGGACATCCTTAGGGATTTCTTTGCTCTTTTAATAAGTAAAGTCTGTGTAGTTATTACCATAAAAATAACAAGGTTTGAAAAGTTATAGAACTGTTTGAACAAAGTAGTAAAAGTTATAATAAAAAGGTCGCTATATGAGCACTTTGAAGATACCTTGTTTTCAGGTAATATAATTTTAAAAGATATCCTTAGGCGTTTCTTTGCATGGTTTTTAAGTAGTCTATGTATGCTACATACTGAATAAAATTGGACCTTATATCATTTATTTAAGTGGTGAAAACAGGCCACAAAATTCATGCTTTTTCTAAATTGTTCTCTATCTTGGACTTTTAATAGCATTTATAAATGCTATCATCGAGCTACTGTAGCATATCTGGCCTTATATTGGTGTAGTGTTCTTATAAGCTAGTTTTGAGATTCTAAATGTGTTTAAATGATGTTTAAATTAATTGTTTTTATGATATCTTGTAGGAGTGTTTAATAATGTTAATTAGAGTATTTTAAAAGTGGTTTCAAGTTTAAATGTATTTTTATTAATTATTTACAAAATTTTAAAGTAAAGGGTTTTAAAATATAATACATGTTTTAATTGATATTTGTTAAATTTGAAATTAGTTAGTTTTTGTAATATTTTATATAGAAACATTACAAGAAAAACAGTCTTTTATAGTGGCATATAGCCGCTATTGAACACAACTATAGCGGTTTGATAAACGCTGTATATCGACATGTTATAAAAAAGAATTGCACATTCATAACACAAAAAAAGCCGCTATAAAAGAGCATGATTTCATAGCACAGTATAGCCGCTATAAAATAGTTATTCTATAGCGCCTATTTCGCGCAATACACCAACATGTTTATAGTATATTCTACATCCATTTACAGCATATATATCGCTATAAAATCTGTAGATATAATAACGCCTATTTGCTGCTATCCTTTGACAGTAACCTCATACATTGCATTATCTTTTTATAGCACTTATGTCATATAGTTAGAACGCTTTTTAGGAGTTATGCTTTATTTTACTATATATTTGATGCACTCCACTATTACATTTTAATAATAACAATCAAAATTAATCTTCTTTAAACAGATAACAATTTGAACAATGTATGAACGAAAAAATATAATAACCAGCAAATGTAATGCATATTCATGATAACAAAATAAAGTATCAACTAACAAAAAATAAGTTCAATACATGAGTTACAAAATTCAATACATATTCATGATAATAAAACATAGTTCAAAGTTAACGTCTACAAGTACCAATGCATCACTAAGAACTTGAACTGCTCAAAGCCTTTCTTCATGCATGTCGTTCGTACCTGGACCAATATATATGAGAACTTGAGAGTGTATATGACAATAGTTGAGATGACTTGTAACGACCCCGAAATTTAAATTTATTTAAATTAATAAATAAATGAATTTTTAAATTTAATTGAGTAATTAAATAAATTTTTGGATAAAAATTTATAAATTTAATTAGAAAATTGGAGCGAGTTTCCCCGAATCCAAATTAAAATATATTAAATCATTTAAATTTAAATATTGTATATATATATGTGAATATATATGTATATATGATATATGAGTAAATTTGAAATTTTATATATAAGTATATATTGATTTGAAATTAAATTTCAAGTAAATGGATTTTTAAAATAAAACAAAAGAAATACACATTCAAATAATAAAAGAAGAAGAAGATAAAACAAATACAACTACCTATATACAAAATTATACCAAGTAATTAAACAAACACTAATATATGTTCATGTATGAGCAAACAAAATTTTATAACATTGACTAAAATAACAATACAACATCACCACAAAATAAAATAGAAATTCATCTATATTGTAAAGCAATAAGACAAGGCACAACAAATAAGGTAAGTATGAACACAAGAAACAAGCAAGTACATAATATTATCTCTAAGCACACAAAGTATATTTTCCCAATTAAGATAAATACATGAAGGACATAAGCATGTACAAGAATCATCATCTCAGCCGAGAGCAAGGAAAATAGTATTCATATATGTACACTTACCAAATAAACAAAGTACAAAACATATAAAAGCAAGATTCTTAGTACACTATCCTATATCTCATCAGCCACCAAAGTAATGTTGCAGCCCCCAAACTTCGTAAATATCTCTGGCCAAAGATTTATAAAAGGAAATCTTGTTCCTGCTTTGTATAAACAAATATTACCTGTACAAGATTTATACATCACCTTGTACTAACTATACCAGCCTGTAGCTTCATATATACATCAAACTTTAACCTAAAACAAAGATCAAATATGGGAAATTAATGGAAGCAAGCATAGATTCGACTGAGCTAAGGAAATCAAAGCTAAGAAATGACGAACAACGTCTTCAAATCTGAAGCACTTCAGATCTGAAAACAAATCAAACAACAAGCTTGAAGACAACTGAAAACAAAGTTGTCCAAATACTCAAATGCCTGGAAATTCAAGCCTGGGTTTAGTTAAAGAAAATTTCTGTTTTGAAAGCAAAACAACTCAGGAAATAATGATCAAAAACAAAGAAAAAGGGACAGGGTAGTTGAAAAGAGGTGGTTGTTTCAGATTCACAAACAAAATCAAGGTGAGTAACTTAACCCGGTATCTCCTTCTTTAGATCTGTGAGTAAACAAGAAATTTAAAAGCTTTAAGTTTGATAAAATAACAGTTCAGGAGATTGCTATGATATGGTTGTATATGCTTTGATTTTTGAATATTGATGGGATTGCTCTGTACTACTTTGGAAGGTGTTACAGGTTGTATATTTGTTCAAAAACTCATATGATTCTCATTTAATCATTGCTAAGTTAAGCTTTTAACCCAAAACAAAATGTTTAAACTTATATTAAGATTGTTAAAAGCTGATTTAAACCCTGAGGCGTAAAATATACACAGTAACTTTGTTTTACAGGCAAGTAGGTAGATATGTGATAAAATCGATTGTTGTAAAATATAAATTCAAGATTATATATTGAATTCATACTCCAAGTCATGATTTTTAAAACTAAAATCACATTTTTAGTTAAGTATTGAATGAGCATTTTTGGTTAGAACGAAATATGCTTTTGGGTCGATTACTGGTGATCGAATGAACGTTGAGTGTTGAAATTTTGATCGAAGCTGGCTTGCCCATCAATGAAGTTGAGAAAATTATAATATAATTTTTCTATTGTATGAGATGTAAGAATGAAGCGGCTCTAGGGTTTAATGATTGGGTTTGTTGTGATCTGGAACGAGGTGATTTTTGTCACCTCTGTTAAACCGAGTTGAACGAAACTTTGGGAGGTGGAAGAACGGTCGTAGACGAGCGTGTGGCTGGAATTTCGAGTTTCCTGGTGATCGTGGTTGTGAGAACGGCGGCGTTCTAGGTTTGGGTGAGGTAGGTGTCGCTGTTTCCAGGTTTGGGTTTTTACTCAAATTCGATTCGAGGAGACGATGGGGATCTTGATGACGGAACAGGGTTGGGGTTCAGTCGCCGATGAGGGAAGATGATCGATGTTGGCCGGAGGGGCGACGAGCTCGCGTGCACGTGCACGCGTATACTTGTGTGTCTGGGTGAAGTTGTGGGGAAGAAGATGGGTCTCGAGTTCATTCTCGGGTTTGTGTTCGGGAAGTTTTGAATTTTGCTCGCGAATTTTGAACAAAGGCTCGAGTTTAATTAAAATTCGTTTGGGTCAGAGAGTTGTTCCAGGCTTTGAACCTGAACTGTTCTGTTTTGAAAATTTAAGACTAAATTCAAATTTTAAATCAAAGTTTAAATATAACTTCGAGTCAGTTTGGACACTTAGTTGTAAATAAATAAAGTTTTAAGTTAAATTTATTTCTAACTTAAAGTGGTTAAGTGTTTAAAAGTGTTTTTAAAGGAAATTGAAATTTAAGTTGGAAATGAATGTTTTCCAAATATCGATATGAATGATTTTATCTTAAAGTTAAATTAGAATTTAATAAATTATAATTCATTCAATTATTAAGGGAATTAAATGGATAATTAATTCATGTGATAAATTAATGAAATAGATAATTGCTTAAATTAATTAAGGTTTTTAAACTTAAAGTTAAGATTAATTATTCTTAGAACAATTAATTTGTAAATTAAAGATTTTTAATAAAAAAATTAATTAATGATTAAAGCTGATAGACCAAGTGATTAAGCAATAATTACTTGAAGAATAATGTAATACATTAATTAGGATGATTAATTTGAGAAAAAAATTAATTAATTAAAAGATAATTAAATAATTAAAGGTTAATTATTTAATAATTAAAGATTGATTAATTAATAATCAAAGGTTAGTAAATTTATTATTAATGATTTAATAATAAATAATTAAAGAATAATTAATCAAAATGATTTGTAATTTATTAATGTTAATTAACCAGGATTAGTAATTCATAAGAAATTAATCTGATTTGAATTAATCAGATAATTTATTGATCTTACTTATGGATGCAGATTATATTGGATGATTTGAATTGTTTGATATCCCTGATTGTGATACTTTGTGATATATCCTGATTATGTTATGATCTGTAATTTACTTATCTGTGATGTATATATTGTTATATGAATATGCAAACCCCTTGACCCGTAAACGACATTTGAATTTCGATGCGACAGGGAGTCGGATTTCAGTTGGTTATCCGAAACCCACATCGAATCGTAATAGTGAATCTTTGTGACTGATAAATTTATTTTATCTATGAATCTGTGAATGAAGATAAGCGTTATCGATTATACCGCTTATCGATATATCTGTGATGATTGATATTGCACTATTGTGTGTGAAACCCCTGGACTACACTTATACACACACAAATATGGATTTCACGTGGAAATCGGTTAAGTCACAGATAATTTAAATTTGATGTTTTTGAAATTGAAAATTTTAATTTCAATTGATTTTGAAATTTGAAATTCGGGGTTAAAGTAAAAAGCTTTTGAAATGGATTTTCAAAGATAAAAGTTATTTTAAATAACTTAACCGAGTTTTGAAAATTTAAATAGTTAAATTTAAATTTGGATTCAAGTTTGAAATTAAGCTATGATTTGGAAACTAGGGAGTAAAGATGATATAAATGTGTTTATATGAATTTAAACCATTTTAAAAAGTATAAGTTGGGAATTTGGATTTAACCCAAGGATTTCAACTAGTATGAATGAATCAGATTTCCAAAGTAAAAACTGTTGTTTTTAAATGGTAAAAGCTTTCAGATAAGAAATGAAATTCCAGTTAATTAAAGGAATTTCAAGTAAATTGAAAAATGGATTTTCCAAGTTATGAATAAATTCTTTTTGAAAGCTATGAATTAAATCTGTTTATTTTAACAGATTTAAAATGATGTTTTGTTTAACCCATTCGAAATGGAATTGTTTTGAAAGCTATAAGTTAAACCTTTGATTTAAAGATTTAACGAATTAATTAAACTGAAATGGAAATCGATTTGGAAAATCTGTGAATGAATCTTTGTGAAATTAAGTGAACTTTGTGAATTGAATCTTTTTGTTTAAAAGATTAAAATGGTAATTTGTTAAACCATTTGAAAAGAAAGTTTGGGTAATAAGTTGTGACTTAATTGAAATCCCAATATCCATATATCTTTAAAATATTTCGCTCACTATTCGGGTTAGCCGGGAAAGGACCTTTGGTTCGTATAACCCATTTCGAATAGTGATACGTCGTATATGGATCGCATTTGAAGATCGGTGTTGAAGACCGGATATTTTCGAAAATGAAAGGACAACCTGTCGAATGTCTCTGCACTGGGTAGCTCCCGGTATAGAGATTTATATCACTCTTTTGTGACGGGAAGTCCGGACGTGATTGGAAATTATCCGGAATTGCAAGGGCTTCATGAGAAGTGCCTTCGGTTCTGTTCGAACCCGGAACAGACTTGTATGGATACATGTCTGACATTACACTTTGAGATATAAAGCCGATTTCTTTCAAATACATTTCTGTTGGTGGCGGAGAATTTATTCTCTTAGCTTAACACCCTTCTCTGAGACGTACGAGCTCAGAGGTTATGTAGTTGAAATTTATCAGCGATATATCCCAATTTGGTAATGTGGCATGCTGAGTGTTGCTGTGTGATGATCAGTGTTTGATCATTTGTGATATGATCATTTGTTTGATTTTATATCTTTGTGATCATAGGTTGATCATTTGTTTGACCCGAAGCATGGCTTTGTAGAAAGCGTAGCTTTGTGGACGAGACTTCGTCGAGCCTCACACCCCGGAAATGGTCAAAACAGGAAGGATGCAGCAAGGTTCTAGGGAGTAGCGCCCCTTAGTGTATGTCATTCCTTCTGGATAAAGGTGGTATCATGGTATGGAGCCCAGATACTTAACCTCTGTGGTTGCTGCAAAATTTATTACTTTGTGGTTTGTTGGAAATCGGGGATCCTCGGGAAGATCGGTGACGATCGGGGGATGGCATACGCGTGTCAGTAGTTACCTATTTTTGCAGAGGTAACCCGGCCTTGTGTTGGCAGAGATCCGGTTAGGTTCTCGGGTCGTCTATTCCAGGGACGTACCCATCGTGGATAGGAAGTTCCTTAGCCTGATCATTTGTTGGAAATCCAAAGAAACAATACGAGCCTTTACAATTTCAATTGTATAACCTGTCTCCTCAGGAGGCAGCTATAGCAGGCATAATATAATGGTACCTATGCTGGCTAAGATTTATATTCTACTTTCGAAATGTTTTCTACACTATGCACTAATGATAATATCAAAAAGATTTGATTTTTGCGTAGTAAGCATCTTTGACTATCATAAGAAGAAATCTCCTCCAAGTCTGCGTTTGCATTGTGTGTGTGGTGGGAGGTCTTATGGTAGTTTCATTTTCCAAAAGCATTGCGAATTGACTTTAAAAATCTCTGCTATTTGTTTTAAAGATAAACTGTTTTTGTTGCTCACACCAGTCCCATGACTGATCCGAAGTTTATTGTTCCTTTCCTAAACTCTGGGTGCTCATAATTTCCTACACGAGCAGTCTAGAGTTGGGTTTTTCAGATATTCAAGGTTAGTAGATTATCTGGAGCTAGTTCAGTCTTTGGATCGGACTGCACTTGCTTATCTTGGTGTATCGTTATTGGGAGTTCAAGCTATTTCTGGATTGGCGCTTTGAAGATGGAGATTATCCGCTGCTGATGTTATCGTTTTCTTTTCCGCTGCTATTTGTGGTATCATATCTCTGATGTATATTGATATTCATTGTATCATTCTGTTGTATCAGATATTGTATATCAATGTATTATTCATTTCTTCCGCTGTGTTATTTACTTAACTGTGTTATAAGCTCCGGCGACTCGGATTTGAACGGTCGAATCTACGGCATTCGAGTACGATGTAAAGTATGGATGTCGATTTTCGAGCGCGAAAATCTGGGACGTTACATTTGGTATCAGAGCTAAGGTTGAACTTTAGCTCAGGAGTATAACACGTTAAGTAGCTCATTAGAGATAGAGTGAAGTAAACTCTAGAATGAGTATATCCTTAAGATATCCGTCTGAACGTCTCAGTAAATTCTCTTGCTATCCAATGATAGTAGATATGAGTGCAAGAAGAGGACGAGATAGGGGACAGGGAAATACGACTATCAATGGTCAATACCCTGCAACAGTGGAAACAACTTTCTTATCAATTTTTCTTTGATTCGTTTCGAAATTCTTTGACTGCTTCGTACCAGCTACAAGACGAAGTTGTAGAAAGAAATTACTTCGTATCTTCATCAATTTCTTATCAGCTTTTTAATTTAAACCTTAATGAATTGGAATTGGAAATTTTAATTTGAATTAAATCGATTAATAAAATATGAGGATAAAATTTGAATTGAATCGATAAAACGATTTTGTTTGAACCCAAATTTTGAAATTCTATTTTTGTGAATATCGAAGTCCGAAGAGGGACAATTGGTATGTATTATGAGATATTCCGACTTGAATTCGGAATCCGTATCTTGTGTTAGAGGAGTTATAGGAGATCGAATCTATCTATCTATCTCTGCGATTGCTTTCGTGCCTGCGAATTTCGAGGACGAAATTCTTTTAAGGGGGGAAGTTTGTAACGACCCCGAAATTTAAATTTATTTAAATTAATAATTAAATGAATTTTTAAATTTAATTGAGTAATTAAATAAATTTTTGGATAAAAATTTATAAATTTAATTAGAAAATTGGAGCGAGTTTCCCCGAATCCAAATTAAAATATATTAAATCATTTAAATTTAAATATTGTATATATATATGTGAATATATATGTATATATGATATATGAGTAAATTTGAAATTTTATATATAAGTATATATTGATTTGAATATAAATTTCAAGTAAATGGATTTTTAAAATAAAACAAAAGAAATACACATTCAAATAATAAAAGAAGAAGAAGATAAAACAAATACAACTACCTATATACAAAATTATACCAAGTAATTAAACAAACACTAATATATATTCATGTATGAGCAAACAAAATTTTATAACATTGACTAAAATAACAATACAACATCACCACAAAATAAAATAGAAATTCATCTATATTGTAAAGCAATAAGACAAGGCACAACAAATAAGGTAAGTATGAACACAAGAAACAAGCAAGTACATAATATTATCTCTAAGCACACAAAGTATATTTTCCCAATTAAGATAAATACATGAAGGACATAAGCATGTACAAGAATCATCATCTCAGCCGAGAGCAAGGAAAATAGTATTCATATATGTACACTTACCAAATAAACAAAGTACAAAACATATAAAAGCAAGATTCTTAGTACACTATCCTATATCTCATCAGCCACCAAAGTAATGTTGCAGCCCCCAAACTTCGTAAATATCTCTGGCCAAAGATTTATAAAAGGAAATCTTGTTCCTGCTTTGTATAAACAAATATTACCTGTACAATATTTATACATCACCTTGTACTAACTATACCAGCCTGTAGCTTCATATATACATCAAACTTTAACCTAAAACAAAGATCAAATATGGGAAATTAATGGAAGCAAGCATAGATTCGACTGAGCTAAGGAAATCAAAGCTAAGAAATGACGAACAACGTCTTCAAATCTGAAGCGCTTCAGATCTGAAAACAAATCAAACAACAAGCTTGAAGACAACTGAAAACAAAGTTGTCCAAATACTCAAATGCCTGGAAATTCAAGCCTGGGTTTAGTTAAAGAAAATTTCTGTTTTGAAAGCAAAACAACTCAGGAAATAATGATCAAAAACAAAGAAAAAGGGACAGGGTAGTTGAAAAGAGGTGGTTGTTTCAGATTCACAAACAAAATCAAGGTGAGTAACTTAACCCGGTATCTCCTTCTTTAGATCTGTGAGTAAACAAGAAATTTAAAAGCTTTAAGTTTGATAAAATAACAGTTCAGGAGATTGCTATGATATGGTTGTATATGCTTTGATTTTTGAATATTGATGGGATTGCTCTGTACTACTTTGGAAGGTGTTACAGGTTGTATATTTGTTCAAAAACTCATATGATTCTCATTTAATCATTGCTAAGTTAAGCTTTTAACCCAAAACAAAATGTTTAAACTTATATTAAGATTGTTAAAAGCTGATTTAAACCCTGAGGCGTAAAATATACACAGTAACTTTGTTTTACAGGCAAGTAGGTAGATATGTGATAAAATCGATTGTTGTAAAATATAAATTCAAGATTATATATTGAATTCATACTCCAAGTCATGATTTTTAAAACTAAAATCACATTTTTTAGTTAAGTATTGAATGAGCATTTTTGGTTAGAACGAAATATGCTTTTGGGTCGATTACTGGTGATCGAATGAACGTTGAGTGTTGAAATTTTGATCGAAGCTGGCTTGCCCATCAATGAAGTTGAGAAAATTATAATATAATTTTTCTATTGTATGAGATGTAAGAATGAAGCGGCTCTAGGGTTTAATGATTGGGTTTGTTGTGATCTGGAACGAGGTGATTTTTGTCACCTCTGTTAAACCGAGTTGAACGAAACTTTGGGAGGTGGAAGAACGGTCGTAGACGAGCGTGTGGCTGGAATTTCGAGTTTCCTGGTGATCGTGGTTGTGAGAACGGCAGCGTTCTAGGTTTGGGTGAGGTAGGTGTCGCTGTTTCCAGGTTTGGGTTTTTACTCAAATTCGATTCGAGGAGACGATGGGGATCTTGATGACGGAACAGGGTTGGGGTTCAGTGGCCGATGAGGGAAGATGATCGATGTTGGCCGGAGGGGCGACGAGCTCGCGTGCACGTGCACGCGTATACTTGTGTGTCTGGGTGAAGTTGTGGGGAAGAAGATGGGTCTCGAGTTCATTCTCGGGTTTGTGTTCGGGAAGTTTTGAATTTTGCTCGCGAATTTTGAACAAAGGCTCGAGTTTAATTAAAATTCGTTTGGGTCAGAGAGTTGTTCCAGGCTTTGAACCTGAACTGTTCTGATTTGAAAATTTAAGACTAAATTCAAATTTTAAATCAAAGTTTAAATATAACTTCGAGTCAGTTTGGACACTTAGTTGTAAATAAATAAAGTTTTAAGTTAAATTTATTTCTAACTTAAAGTGGTTAAGTGTTTAAAAGTGTTTTTAAAGGAAATTGAAATTTAAGTTGGAAATGAATGTTTTCCAAATATCGATATGAATGATTTTATCTTAAAGTTAAATTAGAATTTAATAAATTATAATTCATTCAATTATTAAGGGAATTAAATGGATAATTAATTCATGTGATAAATTAATGAAATAGATAATTGCTTAAATTAATTAAGGTTTTTAAACTTAAAGTTAAGATTAATTATTCTTAGAACAATTAATTTGTAAATTAAAGATTTTTAATAAAAAAATTAATTAATGATTAAAGCTGATAGACCAAGTGATTAAGCAACAATTACTTGAATAATAATGTAATACATTAATTAGGATGATTAATTTGAGAAAAAAATTAATTAATTAAAAGATAATTAAATAATTAAAGGTTAATTATTTAATAATTAAAGATTGATTAATTAATAATCAAAGGTTAGTAAATTTATTATTAATGATTTAATAAAAAATAATTAAAGAATAATTAATCAAAATGATTTGTAATTTATTAATGTTAATTAACCAGGATTAGTAATTCATAAGAAATTAATCTGATTTGAATTAATCAGATAATTTATTGATCTTACTTATGGATGCAGATTATATTGGATGATTTGAATTGTTTGATATCCCTGATTGTGATACTTTGTGATATATCCTGATTATGTTATAATCTGTAATTTACTTATCTGTGATGTATATATTGTTATATGAATATGCAAACCCCTTGACCCGTAAACGACATTTGAATTTCGATGCGACAGGGAGTCGGATTTCAGTTGGTTATCCGAAACCCACATCGAATCGTAATAGTGAATCTTTATGACTGATAAATTTATTTTATCTATGAATCTGTGAATGAAGATAAGCGTTATCGATTATACCGCTTATCGATATATCTGTGATGATTGATATTGCACTATTGTGTGTGAAACCCCTGGACTACACTTATACACACACAAATATGGATTTCACATGGAAATCGGTTAAGTCACAGATAATTTAAATTTGATGTTTTTGAAATTGAAAATTTTAATTTCAATTGATTTTGAAATTTGAAATTCGGGGTTAAATTAAAAAGCTTTTGAAATGGATTTTCAAAGATAAAAGTTATTTTAAATAACTTAACCGAGTTTTGAAAATTTAAATAGTTAAATTTAAATTTGGATTCAAGTTTGAAATTAAGCTATGATTTGGAAACTAGGGAGTAAAGATGATATAAATGTGTTTATATGAATTTAAACCATTTTAAAAAGTATAAGTTGGGAATTTGGATTTAACCCAAGGATTTCAACTAGTATGAATGAATCAGATTTCCAAAGTAAAAACTGTTGTTTTTAAATGGTAAAAGCTTTCAGATAAGAAATGAAATTCCAGTTAATTAAAGGAATTTCAAGTAAATTGAAAAATGGATTTTCCAAGTTATGAATAAATTCTTTTTGAAAGCTATGAATTAAATCTGTTTATTTTAACAGATTTAAAATGATGTTTTGTTTAACCCATTCAAAATGGAATTGTTTTGAAAGCTATAAGTTAAACCTTTGATTTAAAGATTTAACGAATTAATTAAACTGAAATGGAAATCGATTTGGAAAATCTGTGAATGAATCTTTGTGAAATTAAGTGAACTTTGTGAATTGAATCTTTTTGTTTAAAAGATTAAAATGGTAATTTGTTAAACCATTTGAAAAGAAAGTTTGGGTAATAAGTTGTGACTTAATTGAAATCCCAATATCCATATATCTTTAAAATATTTCGCTCACTATTCGGGTTAGCCGGGAAAGGACCTTTGGGTCGTATAACCCATTTCGAATAGTGATACGTCGTATATGGATCGCATTTGAAGATCGGTGTTGAAGACCGGATATTTTCGAAAATGAAAGGACAACCTGTCGAATGTCTCTGCACTGGGTAGCTCCCGGTATAGAGATTTATATCACTCTTTTGTGACGGGAAGTCCGGACGTGATTGGAAATTATCCGGAATTGCAAGGGCTTCGTGAGAAGTGCCTTCGGTTCTGTTCGAACCCGGAACAGACTTGTATGGATACATGTCTAACATTACACTTTGAGATATAAAGCCGATTTCTTTCAAATACATTTCTGTTGGTGGCGGAGAATTTATTCTCTTAGCTTAACACCCTTCTCTGAGACGTACGAGCTCAGAGGTTATGTAGTTGAAATTTATCAGCGATATATCCCAATTTGGTAATGTGGCATGCTGAGTGTTGTTGTGTGATGATCAGTGTTTGATCATTTGTGATATGATCATTTGTTTGATTTTATATCTTTGTGATCATAGGTTGATCATTTGTTTGACCCGAAGCATGGCTTTGTAGAAAGCGTAGCTTTGTGGACGAGACTTCGTCGAGCCTCACACCCCGGAAATGGTCAAAACAGGAAGGATGCAGCAAGGTTCTAGGGAGTAGCGCCCCTTAGTGTATGTCATTCCTTCTGGATAAAGGTGGTATCATGGTATGGAGCCCAGATACTTACCTCTGTGGTTGCTGCAAAATTTATTACTTTGTGGTTTGTTGGAAATCGGGGATCCTCGGGAAGATCGGTGACGATCGGGGGATGGCATACGCGTGTCAGTAGTTACCTATTTTTGCAGAGGTAACCCGGCCTTGTGTTGGCAGAGATCCGGTTAGGTTCTCGGGTCGTCTATTCCAGGGACGTACCCATCGTGGATAGGAAGTTCCTTAGCCTGATCATTTGTTGGAAATCCAAAGAAACAATACGAGCCTTTACAATTTCAATTGTATAACCTGTCTCCTCAGGAGGCAGCTATAGCAGGCATAATATAATGGTACCTATGCTGGCTAAGATTTATATTCTACTTTCGAAATGTTTTCTACACTATGCACTAATGATAATATCAAAAAGATTTGATTTTTGCGTAGTAAGCATCTTTGACTATCATAAGAAGAAATCTCCTCCAAGTCTGCGTTTGCATTGTGTGTGTGGTGGGAGGTCTTATGGTAGTTTCATTTTCCAAAAGCATTGCGAATTGACTTTAAAAATCTCTGCTATTTGTTTTAAAGATAAACTGTTTTTGTTGCTCACACCAGTCCCATGACTGATCCGGAGTTTATTGTTCCTTTCCTAAACTCTGGGTGCTCATAATTTCCTACACGAGCAGTCTAGAGTTGGGTTTTTCAGATATTCAGGGTTAGTAGATTATCTGGAGCTAGTTCAGTCTTTGGATCGGACTGCACTTGCTTATCTTGGTGTATCGTTATTGGGAGTTCAAGCTATTTCTGGATTGGCGCTTTGAAGATGGAGATTATCCGCTGCTGATGTTATCGTTTTCTTTTCCGCTGCTATTTGTGGTATCATATCTCTGATGTATATTGATATTCATTGTATCATTCTGTTGTATCAGATATTGTATATCAATGTATTATTCATTTATTCCGCTGTGTTATTTACTTAACTGTGTTATAAGCTCCGGCGACTCGGATTTGAACGGTCGAATCTACGGCATTCGAGTACGATGTAAAGTATGGATGTCGATTTTCGAGCGCGAAAATCTGGGACGTTACATGACTCATTGAATAATTCAGTAATTGGTGGTCGATAGGTGACATACGGAGCTAACAATTAAGTGAGTTGGTAATATACATGTGAAACTATGCTCAATATGACACATATTAATGGTTAGCGGTAGTGAGGATTGACAATGCAAATAACAGAGAGAACATTTCTAAAGTGGAAGCTTTGAATCAAATAAAATGCATTAAAGAAGAAGTTGAAGTGCAAATAAGTCGGTTCTATGTTTGCCAATATAATGCATGGCCAGGTATCAATACTGAATAGAGCATATGTTTACAATTTATTTTTGAGTTGCAAAAAATAAGACACAATAGCATGACATGATAATGGTTCAGTATGATGAGCAGATAAGCAGTAGGTGTATCCAAGCTATCATATCTATGTGTATGTTCAACATGTACTACACTGAATTACTAAGTACAAGTAGCATTAAGGCAAAACCAATAAGGAAAAAACATACCTTATTTTTTTTCTCCACTCTACCAATAACCTTAGCAACAGCGCTTCAGAAAATTTCATATCAATTTTATTATCTTCACGTCTAGCAGTGATAAAAGCAGCCTTATTACATCCATTAGCAATATCAGCTACAACAAGTCCAAGAGTAAGTGTAGCTAGCCTTCGTGAGAAAAAGGATGGCTCATTATCAAGTTTGAGTTTCTGAAGGTAAATTCAAAATATTTAAACAAATTTCAGGGCACACCAAACAACATTACAGAAATATAAACTTAAAATTTGCATCACTTGCCTGGCTTTCTTGAGATTGGATTTCTAGATCATGTTCGAATCAGAGGCTTCCTGATCCTCTTTCATGTCGGTTTCATCAACTGGAGTTCCTACAAAAACACTATCAGCTAAAATTGCTTCCTCTATAGCCATCTGTAAATCAGTAGGGATGTTTTTGTATAACTTGGTATGCCCCTGAAACCTAACATATTAAATGTTAATTTAAAGCAACTCCATTCTGAAAAATTAAGTGGTCACTAAGTTTACAATGATATGCCACTAACCTCATTAGATTATCCATTTGTCATCTCTTGTTCACCCATGCATAGTCCTGCTCATAAGAACATTGCAACCCATAAGAACACAAACCTATGTAACTAAACATGAATCATAACTTAAATAGTCATGATGAAATACGCTCTGTCCTAGCCAACTAGTAGGATGAAACATTTATCATACTGACACAAAATTTATACTCACTCGGCTTGGCTTAAAATTCATAAGGGTAAAGTAAAACTGTAATTTACTTAGCTGATACATTAACGCCAACTATGAAGGGTAACTTAGCTTCTCAAAAAGTCAAGCTAAACCTAGTTGAGCACTGCAATTTACAAAATATAACAGATATAAGAGGAAGGAGTAAATAAAACCATACCTTCTCGTTTCCATTTTGAGGACATCCAAAAAACTTTACACCTTTTTAATTAACCAAATTGATCGGCCTCCGTGGATTGATCAAATACGCCATGGGGAAATCAAGTATTCGAAAATACAAAATTTAAAGAAAAGAAATTTTCTTTTTTGTGAAGCAATGGATATTGGATTGAACACTATTACTACTGCTAGTTCCTTTAGGAAAACTGATAATATTGGAAGATTATATGAGCCCGAACACTTAAAAATCATTAACTATAGAAATAAGTAACAGAGATAGATATGAAAGAAAAGAGTACCATAATGAAAATTATTTGGTCGGGTCTTCAGGTAATATAGGCATAGATATATGAGGCCAGGTTTTGAGAACTATTGTGGAAAGTGCTGTAAACAGCGAGGATACTAGCTCGGCTCATGTCACAACTAAGAGTAGAGAAAAGAGGTTATTGGAGACGATAATTGAATTTATATTGTTTCTCTAAATGAAGAGGCCAACATTTAAGTTTATTAATGGAGAACAAAATCCATATAGGATTCCAGGAAGAACAATCTAATGCAAAGCCTATACAACTGTGCAAATCCCCGAATTAATTAATACTAGAGGAATAGTGCAGCAAATGTTACACAGCCTAATCATGTTGCTCATAACACCACTAATGTTACCTCATCTGCTTCAATAATTGATAATTTATTTGGTAATGCCTCAATAATTGGTTCAAGTAATAATAATGATAGTAAAAGTGAAGATGAACCATTTGCAGATGTATCTTTCCACGCGTCAGAAGAAAGCCAAACCAATGAAATCTTTACAGGGTTTGCAGCTGAAGACAAAATAACAAAAGCTGGGAAAATGTTAATCAAGGGCCTGAATTGCTTTATAATTTATTTTCATAGACAAACATATACAAGAAACTAAAAGAAATACCAGCATGAAGAATGTACACGAGTTAATGACTGGTCTATCACTCAATGGTACAACACAAGAGGAAAGTCAGCCTAGTGGTTTCAGTGCAGACTTTCATTCAAACCCAATATATTATGTGGCTCATATGCAGTATAACCGTACCAATATGCCGCAGAAACATGATATTTACTCAAGCTTTTGCGTTTCAACAAATGAATAGTGGTATGGCAATGTAGGGTACTTCTTACATAGGAATAGCTACTGTATCAAAATCTTGGTAATGTGAATAGTGGTATGGGCAATGATACGTTGGTAGTACTATGAATGATGGTTAGTTTTCACCATTTCTAGATATTTTCCGACCATAGATGTTCCAGTTCAGAATCGTACTACATCTCAAAGAGAAGGATACCAAACAATGTCGCCAAAAACAAATTCTTGTGGAAAGTAAATTAACTAAATTTAGTTATTTAGTTAGTAAACATTAGTTGTTGTTATTATATAAATTTAGTTAATTTTTATAAACTTAGTTTTTTTGATAACTTAGTTAATTTTATTATTATTATATAAATTTTGTTAATTTTTATAAAATTGAGTTAATTTTAGTTAATATTTTATAATTTTATTATTATTGTTAATATTATTATTATTATAAAGTTAGTTAATTTTTATAAAACTTGTAGTTAATTTGTTGTTGTTGTTGTTATAAACTTAGTAACTTGGTTGATACTTTATAATTTATTTATTTTTATTATTATTGTTATTATTATTACTACTCTAAACTTAGTTAACTTGGTTTATACTTTATAAACTTGTTTCCCTAGCTTTTTCTCTAGCTAAAGGAACGGGGGTATCCTATTTATAACCCAACTAAACTCATAGAAGAAAGACTACGACTTTTAAACAACATTAATTTTGTAGGTAAAGAACAAAAATTCTAAGAGCTAGTTTTCTAAAAAAATGTAACGACTTAGAATCGTCGTCATCGTTATTAGAATTATTATTATAAACATAATTAATTTTATAAATTTAGTTAACTATTATTATTATTATAAAGTTAATTAATTTTTATAAACTAAGTTAATTATTATTATATATAAACTTAGTTATTTTTATAAAGCTTAATTAGGTAGAAATCCCAACCCAGTGCACGAGAACCCCGCCCCCTCCCCCCAAACGATAGCGGGCTCTGTAGAGGTCGATAATGTACACAGTCTTTCCCTCGCATTGCGAAGAGCCTATTTCTAGGCTGGAACTTGAGCGTCCAAATCACCATGCGGGTGACCTAACCGATGCGCCAAGGCTCCAACTCTTTTATAAAATTCACTGATCTTCGTCTGTAAACGTAGTTACTTTTTATAAAATTTAGAAATCTATAAAATAAATTAGATGTAAAGATGTTGAATACTTTATAATTTATGTTGTTGTTATCACTATAAACTTAGTTAATTTTCTAAAACTTTGTTAATTTATTATTATTATAAACTTAGTTAATTTTATAAAAAAAATTAATTCTTATTAAACTTAATTAATGAAGTTAAATTTTATAAATTAAGTTAATTTATTATTATTGTTATTATAAATTTAGTTAAATTTTATAAAACTTGGTTAAATTGGTTAATACTTTATCATTTATCATTATTATTATAAACTTAGTTAATTTTTATAAAGTTATTTAATTTTTACAAGACATAATCGATGAAGTTGTTTATTATAATCTTAGTTAATTTATTTTGATTATTATTATTATACGAAGTTAGTTAATTTTCATAAAACTTAGTTAACTTGGTTAATATTTCATAATTTATTATTATTATTATTGTTATTGTTGTTATTATTATTATCATCATCATCATCATCATCATCATCATCATTATTATATATGAACTTGGTAAATCTTGTTCATTATCATTCGACCCAAACAAATACTAGTAAAATAAATAAAATTTGATATCTAATAAACACCCAACGTAGTTAATTTATTATTATTATTATATAAATTTAATTATTTTTTATAAATTTAGTTTCATTAATATTTTATAATTTATTATTACTATTGTTATTGTTATTGTTGTTATTATTTTTATTTTTATTACTATTAATTCTACTACTATTATTATTATAAACTTAGTTAATTTTTGTAAAACTTATGGTTAATTTGTTATTGTTATAAACAAAGTTAATTTTGATTATTGTTGTTACTATTAAATAATTTATATGAACTGTAGAGATATGACTATTCATCGGGAGTATGGCAATTTGAAGGATATGGCTATGTACCTATTAACACAAGTGGTGCGACAATTGTATAGCTTCACCACACAATGGGAGCATCCACCGTGTTCATGTTGGATGCAGTTGAAGGTGACTTGAAGTATTATCATAGTTCTTTAGTAGAATCAAATATAAATGTTAATATGTTTATGTAGTCTACAAGTGAAGGTGTATCAAACCTGATTACTACGAACTTGTAGCGGGTAACAATGTTCCTTTTCAATTAGTGCTTGAGTTTTAGCATAAGATATAGCAGCTTTTGATAATCTGCCACTATTACTACAAGTTTCATTCATGCCAAATTTCATTGCGTCTTCTGACAAACTATGACATGAAAATTAGGTTACACAAATTAACTTAATTGATCAGACAAAAGCTTCGGTGAAATAAGAAAAGCAAGGTTAATTCTAACCTATATCTATTTGCTTGGTTCCAAGCAAAACATATCCACCCATAGCACATACTATATATCTTTGAAATGCTGATAACATTAGTAATGAAATAATTAGTTTGGCAATATATGGAATGAAACATTGTAGTTGTGTAAATAGAAGATTTGACTTGTGAATAAACCTTTCCGACCGTGTGGATTCATAAAGCTTTTCCAACTTTCGATCTTCTTCAACTTCTTCCTTATCAGTCGATATGCTATCTAAATTTCCAAAAACATGTTTGAGAACAACCTGTGATATACAAGGGATAGAATAACAGAGGAGGATAGAATAACAGAGGATATTGCTTTCAAAACAAGACCAATGATAATGACACTAGTAAAAAAATATTTGATATTCCTTTGACATTTGACAGGAATTTTTCTTCATGTTAGATTTTTATAATGAAAAATTGACACGGGCAAAAAACAGTCAGAAAGTTTAGAAAAAACTTTTATCTACTGTGCTTAAACGTTATGGAATTGGTTTGAATGGATGTGACTTACAAAAAAAAAGCATCATTATTAGTTCATCTAATAATAAAATATGTATTATAAAAGGCAAACTCACGCACTGAGTGTGCCACCTCCTTTTTCATGCCCATCCATTTTAGCCACAATCACAACTCCTACTGGTATATTTTCTTTAAAAGCCCATGCTTAATCAAATGCAGCTTGACCAATGCTGTTATCCATGATAAATATAACAAGGTCTGGATTCAACAAAAGCAAGAGGAAGGCAATTAATAAATTTTGAATATGTATAAACCCTTAACTTTAAAAAATGTTGCAGAACTCTCTTAATGACCTTTTACCTCACAAATTGAAATGCCATAGTTAGAAAGGTAAAGTCAATTGTAGATACTAACGGCTCGTTCGGTTTGATTGGACTGGACAGTGGTTTCATAAGCCTCATCATAAGGACAGTGATGATCTAAAACTCTATTCACAATCATTTGATTGGACTGGCATCCACTGGTAAATCAAGGTTAAAATGATTGCAAAGGTCTTTTTACTTGAAGATTCAAGGATTTCTTCAACGAATATATAAATTTGCAAACATTTCAGGAAAGTCAAAGAAGAATAGAAGTGTAACGATTTTATTCCATAGAGTTTCAGTTTTACAGTAACAATAAGTGAAGTGGTAAAAATTATGGTTTATTTAATTTTACAGTAACAACAATGCTAATTTTCCCAATTTACAGTAACAATAAGCAAAGTGGTAAAAATTAAGGTTCATTTAATTTTAGGAACTAGTAAGGTTTACATAGAATAATTGTGCCGTCTTTAGTCACAGAAGCAAAAATTACCAGAAAAGGATCAATGAGTTATTAGATGTGGATCAAAGAAGTTATATCCTTTTTCTTGTTTTACCATTCATATATTTCAGTTATATATTTCCGGATTTAGTCCTGACCATTTTCAGAATACCTTGTTAGTATAGTATTCTAAGAAGTATTTTTAGCATTGACTTTGGTATCTTGAAATTTTAATTTCTTTGGAAAAAGAGACCCTAGAAAATTCTATGGTTACCTTTATTTGCAATGAAACTATAACTATTTAATGTTGACTAGCTCCAAGCATTACTTATTCGCAACAAGAATATTACAGTTATTGAGTGTTTTTACAACCTAACAAGTACTAAGAAGTTCAACAAGTATATCAGTAATGGGGTAGGACGGATCCTGTTCAAATGAAGTATTGTGCACTTGGCACACTTTTGAACGATCATAAAATAGTTTAGCTTAAAATACTAGATCTATTTAATACTATTTTGAATTTAAGGTATATTGTGAAGAAAGTATTCAAAGACCCTTTGGATAACATGTGATAAAACTGCCCCAAACAATATTAGAATAATGAAATGAAATTAAAATAGTCTTCTAAGGCAACAAACAAAGATCAAACCTGCTGCATTGCTCGCAAAATCTCTGAATCAAACCAACAACCACAACAGCCGGAGCCTTCAGGTGTGATTCGCACGCCTTATGCCTTCGATGATACTTCGCGTCAGACAGTTTTGCATCTTGGTTCTTGGCCTAACAGCAAATTAATACTGAAGCCACTCCTCCTCTCTTGAGATACTTGTTTCCTAGCCTTCTTTTTATGGCATTCACTATAAAAATAGAATTTATTTCTCATTCATTATAAATTAATTTATACAAAAATATTGAAACGATACTATAGAACATGTATTCAGAAAACACATTTATGGCATTCAAGTTGATGCTTAAACACTAAAGCTCCTTTCTAAAATCAACATATTCTTAAAAGGAAAAAATGGTAGCTGAATTATCTTATTACATGGATGAGAAGCAATAACAGGTTACATATTCCTGGTTATTACAGTAACTTTACTTAATATCAGTAATTGAATATAAATTTGACATGTTTTTTTAAGCAAAATTGATCTATTGACTAAGGATTCCCATATGAATTCAAATATGCTATAAAATTTATCAATAGTGGACTCCCATATGGATTAAAATATGCAACAAAATTTATCCTAACAAAAAAAATCTGGATTTAATAAAAATATAAAACTGTTTTTGCCCTGAACTATTGCAATTTAGCTACATGCCTTCTCTCTTTTTTGTACCGCAACTGATTGGGATCAAAGCTACTTTCAGTTGCACCATAAGCGGCCTAAGTTTGTGTGATGACCATGTATTATTCACTCCTGAATGGTTAAGCAACCTTTAATGCATACATAATAATAATTATGTAGATATTATCAATTGAAAAATAAAGAAAATTAAAAAAGAAGTTTCTCGAATTAAATTGTAGAAATGTCTCATGAACCTTGGCATTAAGTTATCAACAAGTGTAAAGTGCTTAACACACTGTTAGGTTATAAAATCGTTTGGGAACTTTATTTATAACTACAAAAAAGTAGTTTTGAATAATGATTTTTTAACTTTTAAGTGAACAAAAATTAAAAGGTAAAAGTAATTAGGAAAATAAGTTGAAATTAGGATAGATTTCAGCAGTAAAAGTTAAAATGAGCCATAAGTAAATATTTGTTGCTAGTGACTTATCTTATAACTCATCAACTTCAAAGAAACTTATTTTACCATCTTATAAATTATGGGCAAACATAGAAATGGTAATATAAGCACCTTATAGTTGTTTTAACTACTTCTAAGTACTTGCCAAATATGCTCATAATTCAGCCCCAACTCACTCCTTCAAGTGTTTCTATTCAGCGATAATCACTTATTATAAACATAAATTGGTTGATATGTACTTTGGACTTGTATATCTGGAAAGCAATAATAAATATTTCATGTTTCATCTTGTTAACAATATTTCAGTTGAAAATATCCTTCATATTCTAATTTCTCAACCAATGTCAGTAAATGTTCGAATCTGAAACTTTTTAAACATCTAAACTAGTGTGTGAATGTTGCCTATAATAAGTCCAAGTACGGATTAATTATTTCATGCTCAATAATAAAATTTCTACTATATTCTTCAAACGCAACTTTTACCAAAACTATACCAAATAATTAACAAAATCCTCTATGACAAATCCATCCAAACAATGAACACTTACAAAGATCAAACCTTTATAATAGAAATCATACCTCATTCCTATAAACATCCCCAAAAGAAATACTAGTGTAATATCTGGTATATCTAGGTGAAAAGCATCTAGTCTTTATCCTCAAACCATATGAGCATGCACCATGCTGCAGATATTCCTACAAGATTAGAAAAAATTACACAACAAACTGATTATGTTTAGTGCTTCAAAAATTCAAATTTCACTGAACGAAGTTATGCACTTAGCATACCCCCAAATATGATGGCTCATGAAAAACTTGCACGGTTTTTTTAGTTGACTTATTAGACGCAAATGTCTATAAAAATACAAAATCAGATTGCAATTGTTTTCAGTCAGCGGATATGAAGCAATTCTAAGCCTAAACTTGAATGATGACTTAAAATCCAAAAATATATCCACATTTGACACTACAAACAATGATTGAAACAGTTAAAAATTGGTGCATACTAAACTGAACTCTTTAGAGGTAAGAAGAAATATAGAAGTCAAATGCCAATGCATCTTTTATTTCTACTTAACTCTGTCAGTTTTACAACCATTTACTCTATCATTTAAATCAAAATGCCAATGCTACTTTTACAACTATATATATAGCTTGCTTTTAAGAATATATATATATGTATGTAACTTGAAAAGTGTGTCACAAATACTTGAATAATCAATTTACCACTTAACTCTATTAGTTTTGGGCCTAAACTTAACCCGGATACAATTTAGTTTTTCAAAGCAGTTTATTGCAAGATGTCAGTGCTATGTTTCTTGTACCAAACCAGCTATCGTTTTTTATCATGAACATATGGATGTCTATAAAAAAATTCATCTATTATCACAGCAGATAATTAATATAAAGTGCATGTATTGACTATATTTTGACCATGGAACATATTATTCTCGACAAAGATCATATATAGGAATCCAACATCAAATATCTCAACTACCATCATACTGATGATCTCCGTTCAAATAGCAAACTAACTTTATGAGACAAGTAAACAAATGGGAGTTCTACTGTATTTAATTTTTTCATATACATATAACTAATGTCTCAAGCAATTATGGAGCATATCTAATTGAATCGATTCACCTTTCGAAAATACAGATCTAGAAACTAAATCGTTGTTGTGGTCATTACCGTGCTTCGACGCAGTCGATATTGTGCGTCCATGTTGTCGTGAGATGCTTGACTCGAGAGGGATGCGGTGCGGCAGTGCAAAGCAAAAGCAATGGCGGATCAGAATGACGTAGAGCGTAGATCGGCTGGCGAAGCGGAGTGGATTTAGTGATTTGTTAGAGAGGGAATTAAAGTTTCTTTGGTTTGAGAGGTGGAAAATAATGGAACGAAAAAAATAAAGAGGGAAGAGTGAAATAATTTTTGAGTAATTGGCGGCCATCGAAATTAATTGGGGCAGTAAGTGTTACGTAGATAATTTCTGCTGTAAATAAAAAAATTAACAAAAACAATAACGCTATAGAATAATGCGTTATCTATTAGCGTTATAATAATTATATTTTCTTGTAGTGAAATTTAAAATCTATTTATAAGTATTTTCAAAGTATTTATATAAATATAAGTTTAGAAAAGTAAGTGGAGTATTTTATAAAAGGATAAGTGGTTTTGATTATAACATTTAGCTATAATGAATGGTTTTGAGAAGTTAATTAAAAGTATATTATCTTGTTAATAAGTATACTTAGGTATTTAAAAAGAATGTTTCAAAGATAATGTTAAGTATAAATGGTTTTAGGTTTATAGTAAACAATATTTAAGAAACATTTGTTTTTAACCCTTTTGATTATACTTAGGAATATAACTAGATCTTTAAGAAGAATGTATTAAAGATAGTATTAGTGAAATGATCTTGGGTTTGTAGTGACAATGTTTAAATAACATTTTTTAAACCCATTTTAATTGACTTGTGAATGCACTTAGATCTTTATAACTGAGATTTTAAAGAAAATGAATTATATGGAATGTTCTGGAAAAAGGTTATTTATAGTAAAGATTTAACTTCTAAAAGAGAAGGGCTTTATAGTAACAATGTTTAAGTAACATTTGTTTTTAATCTCTTTGATTATATTTTGAAGTAAGAAATCTTGTCAAAGATTTGTGAATATTCTTATACCATTTGAGATAAGTATATGAATAAATTTTGAAGTATTGAAAAGAATATAAATAAATAGTGAAATGGTAGTGCACATGTATATATCTTTTATAAAGGTATTTAAATATATATATAAGCAAAAAAAAGGAAGTGAATACAAGCATCAAGTATTCATATGGTTTGATATCCCCGGGGAGGACTTATTCATCTGAATCGTCTCTTGATTTTAGAACGTATGTATTCAAGATCCCTCAAGGAGCACTCCTATATATAGTTTGCTTACTTCTAAAGGAAGTAATTATTTGGTAAAAGAAGATTTAATTAATAAAAGAATTAACTAAACAAAAAGGGATTAGAAATAGCTTATGTGACTCAATCGTGCTTTATCTGTTTACATGTTTATGAAAAGAACTTAATCCAATACAGCACTAAAAGCTGACAAAGCAGGCCAATTCTATTTTCGAGAGTTAAGAATGAAACATCTAGGCATGGCTTTGATACAACCAGTGCTCTAACCTACCTGGCTTCACTCTTAGCCAAGGGATAGTATAAGTTAGGAAGAACGAAAACGTGATAAGTATACAAGAATTGGTTTCCATATGCGATCGTTTTTATTATTATTAAATTTAACCAAAATTAACTTAGGAAATATCTAGAAGAAACATGAGAATTACATGGTATAGTTATCTTCGGTGATGCTATACCCAATGTATAAACTCGTCTTGCTCTTTTAGGACAAAAGATAAGGAAATTCGTTCAGATAGGAGATGATCTCCACCCTTATGCATTGTCTGTTTATTTCTAGGAGAACGGGAGTTAAGTTAATCGAAACCAAATTGATTGGTTTTAAAGCGTTCAGTAAGCAAGGAGTGTACTAATATTAGATAACTCAAAATGGTAACCACTTTAAAACCGATATACATGTTCTTTGTTTTGGGAGGCAGTTGTGAAGAAAAATATATAGAGTTACAATGTCTATCTTAAGGTTAAGTCCAAGGGAGAGGTCGGCGTTAACATTTTGAATGATGTTATCATGAGGTACCATCTATCTTGAGGGTGATCTTAAGAGAGAGAACGATGTTGGCATTCATCAGAGGACTAGTGCTCTTATCTAGAGGGAGATTCGTTTATTATTCGAGATGCTAGAATCCATGGAGAGATTTGAGATCTGTTCGAGATGCTGGAATCCAGAGAGAGATTCAAGATCCGTTCGAGTAATGAAGACTCGTGTGTTGAGATGTTAAACTTGACTTCACAATCAATAATGACAGAAACCAGAGTAGGATGTATAGCCGAAGGGTTTAGCTAACTTAAGGGTATATCATCTCTATTCTAGAGATGCTTTTGGATTGCTAGTGAGAGCGATAATACTCGGTGCCACGTGTTAGGGCATGGACCAACTATGTATATTCTATAGTATATTTTATCTAGAGATATACGATGCTCGAAAGGATATCTTTGACCCTTGACATAAGGCCCGCTCTCGACATATTGAGGAAACTTCCAACGAAAATCCATGTCGCAAACAAACCTTAGTGGTTTTGACTATACACTCTATATTGTCGTGATGTGACTAATGTAAGCATTATGGCTATTTGTTGTTTTATATTCTACATGCTAGATATTATATATTATATTGCTATATATACTTATTAGATGGTTTGGCTCTTATGAGGGGAAAACCATTCTGATGGTTCGATTGGTCTTGAAAGGTGTTGTTATGTGGGCACATGTTTCTTGAGTTTCTCAAACCTGACTTTTGTCTAACTCGTGGTTTTATTTTTAACTTAATTCCTCGAGTGCTCTTCTGAGCCGTTGGAGAAAGGCGGGTTTTAGTTAGATATTCTTTGGAGATCAAGAAGACGAGCTGAATTTTTACCTACCATAGTATTTTTATTTCTGTTGCATAACTAGTATGTATATTTTAACAATTGTGAGGATAGGCTGTTATAACTGTCCAGGCTGATGGCAGTACTTAGGATTGTACATCTGAAATTCTATGTATCTTAGAGTGACATTTTGTACTATTTTTTATATATTATATGTTATCGTTCCACTGTGAGATTCTGATGTTGTGTTCTTTCTTTCTTGTTATGTTTCATTTTCTCTTTATTTACCCTAATAATCAGTCTTTATGGCACATGAGTACTCGACACGTGAATACCGTGGATGTATTAGTGTGGACATTTAGGTGTCAAAATGGCGGGTCGTTACACCGGTCGACCGCTGGCGGTTGACTACCCAAAGAGGACAAGTCGACCAGTTGGGTTGAGTCGACTAGGGTTTCCTATAGCCCAAACAGTCTGGATTCAATATATTTTGATCATACGATCTAAGTGTGTTCTGACCATTATAAATAAGTGATTAGTCCCTTCACTTTTATTCACAACAAAAATAAGCACACTAACCAAATTCTGTCAGTTTCCTTCCTCCTCAATAAAAAATTTAAATTCTAAAATAAAAGATTCAAGCATTAGGGAAGAGATTAATAAAACTAAAGGGAAAAAGTAATGAATTATACATTTATGTATATTTGTATTCTTCCCTAATCTTTGATCTCTGAATCTAATCTATGTACAAATGAATTGTTATATATTATGCAATTAAAAAGAAGAAACTTGGAGGAAGAGAATCGAATTAACGCGAAAGCAAATTCAAGGGAATTTGAGAAAAGGTTATTTGTTAGTGGAAACCTTAGTTTTTCTCTTTATAGTAGTTTGTAGTTAATATTTGGATTTGTTTTATGTCTTAGTGAATTTTGTATGCGAAACTTTAAACCTATGACCCTAAAATTCTCCCAAAGAACGTTAATCCTGGAATTGGTTGGAATCCTATTTGTTTTATGTTAATATGGTAGAATTTAATCCATTATTATTTGCAATATGAATAATTTATGTTATACTCAACTGGCACTTCCCAATTTGTGTTTGTTATAATGAAGGATTCTAAAAAGAATTAGGAAAAGGCGTGCAAAGCATGGGTTTTTATCCCATTCATGGTTTGCACCGTCAACTTCTATGATGAAAATAAATATGAATCCTTTTTCACTTCAACCTTATCCATTTAAGAGTCGAACAAAATATAAAGGATTTAAATTGTAAATTTTTGCTCCCTTAAAAGACAAGTATTAATTCTACTATGTTAATGTAAAATAAGTTGGATGTTTTGACTCTATTTTTTGAATCTATATGCAAGTCTGATTTGTTTAGCTAATTAAATTGTGATATTAGCTATTGTACAAACTGTTGTAATGGACTAAGGACTTGTCTGGATATGGGAATTATGACATTTAAATTATCTTAACAAATCAAATAGGAAGTGTAAATCTTAGTGTAAAAATACTTTTACACACACCTAGGAATTTTGATAAAAACTAATTAGCCAAAAATAGCATTAAGTATAGATATAATAATAATGTATAAGTCATAATGTATAAAATAATTAGGTTAACAAATAATAATGTATAAGTCATAACGTATAAAATAATTAGGTTAACAAATAATAATAAACCATATAAACAGGAAGTTATGAAAAATTATGGAAACTAATCCATAATTAACGGTGAAATAAGGCATCTCTCTTATACGGCCTTAATGTGTAAATGCGGGTGATGTATATTATGTGTGTGTGTATAATACATATATGTTAATATAATTTTGTTAGATTGGAGAGCAAAAATATGACTAAGCTATAGGGATGCGCGGTCAGATAAAAGTACACGGAAGTCTGCCTAGCTAATCTGGCACCAGCAATGTGACTTTGGAATTGATGTGAGACATCGCCTATATAAGTACCCACGGTGGACGCGAGGTAAGTCCCAATTCTGCCAAGTAAGCCTGCCCAACTTGTCTACCTACTAGCATCTACGAATAGTCAGAGTAATGTGCGACATAACGGTTTAGGTTACGGGTCATAGAATGGATATTCCTGGATGGGCCTTCTTTGGAGTTGGAGGTATTAAACGGCTATTATAGGGTCAGCCTCTATCCCATTCAAGAAGTATTAAATGGTCAGGATTATCTTTTAGCTGTGGTAGTGGAAATCTTTAGAGGGGGTCCGCTATGGGGTTGAGGTATTAAATGGCTATTTGATGCAGCGCAACAACCCATAATTTTCCAAGGCTTAAGTCGTCCACGACATAACAAAGCTGAAGTAGGCTTAAGTCGTCCACGACATAACAAAGCTGAAGTAGGCTTAAGTCGTCCACGACATAACGAAGCTGAAGTAGAAGTTTTAGGTCATCCACGACCTAATGAAGCGGATGTAAGTCGTCCACGAGTTAACAAGAATAATAAAGGGGAGCAACAGATTAAAGGCGCGTTGGAGCATGTTAGGTCGCATACGACTTATATGGAATGACCTAACGAAAGACTAGAACAAGGCGGTGAAGCGAGTTATACGAAAGAAGAAAACCAACGACTTAAGATAAGTCGTCTACGACTTACAACTTAGTTAAGTCGTCTGAAATAATTAAGTCGTGAACTGGGTTAAGTCGTATTCCCTAAGTCGTCCATGTTATAAGTCGCATGCAGAGAAACCTGAAGATATCTCTTAACTCGTTACCGACCCAATATAAGTCGTTTGTTGTTGAGTCGTGGTACTGTTGAGTCGTGAGTCGCGGCACCTGTTAACTCGTGAGCATTGATAAGTCGTTAGGATTTAAGTCGTATGTCGTGGGTATTTTGCTGGACTTTATTGTATATATGTGTTGAGTCGTTTGTACTTAAGTTGTAGGTCGTGAGTCGTGTGTCTGTTAGGTCGTATACGACCTAAGTGTTGTAAATTTGTGATGTTGTGTGAGTTGTAACACAAGTGCTTGAGTCATGGATTGTTGAGTCGTTGCCGACCTAAGTTGAGTCGTAAGTCGTGAACAACTTAAGGGTCTGGATTGTAAAATGCAATAAATAGGCGTGTGTTGTACATTTGAAGGTTGTTGATTTTTGAATAAAATTTCGTTTTGTTAGCTTTGTGCTTTCATCTAAATTGGTAGTTGAGTGTAATCTCCTATCTCCACTCGCGGTTAATCGAGTGCGCTCGATTCAACGATTGCTGAAGCCGATTCACGGTATCTAGTGCGCTAGATCAACGTGCAAAGAATCGTAGATCTTTAAACACGGTATAGTGCGCTATCAACGTGTTTGGGATAGCTAGATTCCGGCATCTTTGGATCAACGGAGTTGGGCATTTGGTATTCTTCAATTCACCGATCGCTACTTTCATCGTATCATCGTTTTGTAATTCCGCTGCTGCGTCATTTTGGTATCAGAGCTTGTTTTAACCAATCATAGCTAAATCGAGTCTTGGAGCCAATTCTTTTTGAAGAAGTTTGAAGAGTAGAGAGGCCGATCTACATCAAGCAAAGCCGAGTTGAAATCGAAGAGTTTGGGAATTGAGATTTGCATTTTTGAGGAGTTTGGTGTTCGTCGAGTTCATCACAAATTTGCCACAAAGTGGGAGTTTTCGATCCATTTCCTTTTGGATCAAAAGATTGAAAGGTGTTGGGATTAGCGCGGGAAAGATTTGCGCGCTAAGAGGAGTTTGAATTGAGCCGAGTCAAGTTGAGTTGCGAGGCCGGGTTAAGTCGAGTACATCATTTGGTATCATTTTGAAAGTATGCCGCCGAGAAGAGCTAACCGTCATCAAAATGTTGAAGATTTGTATAAACGAGAGGACGCTGAACAAATGGAACAACGCATAAGTAATAAATTCAATGAGAAGTTGGATGAAGGTATTGGGAGGTTAGAGAAGCTTATGATGGATATGAATCAACCCCGAAGAAGAACATCGCCAATTTCAAACCAAGGTGGAAACAAGGTTTCGCCATCGGTTTCGGGAGAACAAGGAATGTCGCCACAATCTCATCAAGGGAGAAGAAGTCATAGAGAATTCGAAGATGAACCATATCGAGATGATGAAAGACAAAGTAGAAGGAATATGCGTGATCATAGAGATGTGGATGGACGGAATCGTTATCGAAGTACATCTATTGTGGATGAAGATGGTGATAGAGGAAGTTATCATTGTCGAGATCATGGCCAAGGGCGAAATCGAGATCGAGAATTTGAAGATGATCGTCGATGGGAATCAGGGATGAAAACTGAAATTCCAGAATTCAAGGGTGGTATGCAAGCTGAGGAGTTTTTGGATTGGTTGTCAGATGTGGAGGAGATTTTTGACTTTAATGAAGTTCCAGAACATCGAAGAGTTAAGTTGGTTGCTACAAGGTTGAGGGGTAGAGCTTTGGCGTGGTGGCAGCAAACTAAACTTACTCGTGAACGGATGGGGAAGTCAAAGATTGAATCATGGGAGACGATGAAGAAACTGATGAGAGCTACATTCTTACCTTATAACTATCAGTCGCTTATGTATCAGAGGTTGCAAAACTTGAGACAGGGGACGAAATCTGTGAATGACTATGCTGACGAATTTTATCAACTGATTGTAAGGAATGATATTATGGAGACGGAGGAACAATTGACAGCTAGATTTGTTGGAGGATTGCGTATGCAGATTCAGGACATGGTGAATATGTTTGATCCCAGATCTATGGCGGAAGCACACCAGAACGCGTTGGCTTGGGAGAAACAGGGAAGACGAGGAGGTGGTGTGTTTACAAATTCCAACAGTCCAGTTAAGGGTGTTAGTGGAAGTTCTAATGTTACAAAAGCTGTTGCAAAACCAGTTGTGAATGAGGTTGGGAAGGCGAAAATCAATAATGGTTTCAAGTGTTATAATTGTCAAGAAATGGGCCACAAAAGTAATGAATGTCCAAAGCCGAAGAAGAGAGCTATGATAGCGGAGGTTGAGGATGAGGACGAGGAAGCTGAATGTTCCAATTCACCACCTGATGAGGAGGAAGGAGAAGTGTCGGGAGACGAAGGTTATAATCTGATGATGAGGAGGTCTTGTTTGACACCAAAGCAAGAGGAGGATTGTAGTTGGTTAAGGAGCAATATTTTTCAGTCAACATGTACTATTCTGGGGAAAGTTTGCAAATTTGTTATTGATGCTGGAAGCTATGATAATATAATTTCATCAGAGGCTGTGAGGAAGTTGGCATTGAAGACTGAGAAACATCCGAAACCATACAAGTTAGCTTGGTTAAGGAAAGGAAGAGAGGTGAAAGTTGGACGAAGAGCTCGAGTTAATTTTTCGATTGGGAATAAATATAAAGATGAAATTTGGTGTGATGTGGTAGATATGGATGTCTGTCATTTGTTGCTGGGGAGACCGTGGCAGTATGATAGGGCGGTGCAACATGATGGGCGTACCAATAGTTACAGTTTCATGTTTGAAGGCACGAAGATTACTCTAGTTCCAAAGAAGCGTCAACAAGAGGAAAACAAACTGGAGGAGATTGAAGAGTTGAAAACTTTATTATCATTGAAGGAGTTTGTTAAGGAGGTTGAAGAGGAGCCCGAAGTATTCTTGTTGATTGGACGAGAGAGTCGTGAAGAGGTTGAGATTCCAGAAGAAGTGAAACCAGTATTGAAAGAGTTTGAAGATGTATTCCCAGATGAGTTACCAAAGGAGTTACCGCCAATAAGAGACATTCAACATCAAATTGATCTTGTTCCGGGAGCAATGTTGCCGCACAGACCACATTATCGAATGAGTCCGAAGGAACATGAAGAATTAAGGAGGCAGGTGGAAGAATTGCTTGAACAGGGATGAATACAGGAGAGTTTGAGTCCATGTGTTGTACCAGCATTACTCGTACCGAAGAAGGATGGTTCATGGAGGATGTGCACCGATAGTCGGGCGTTAAATAAGATTACAGTGAGATATAGATTTCCGATGCCAAGGCTTGATGATTTGTTGGATCAATTAAGCGGAGCTACTATATTTTCGAAGATTGATTTGAAGAGCGGGTATCATCAAATTCGAATCAGACCAGGAGATGAATGGAAGACGGCATTCAAGACGAGGGAAGGATTATATGAATGGCTGGTCATGCCGTTTGGTCTTTCGAATGCACCGAGTACATTTATGCGGGTGATGAATCAGATTTTTAGACCATTCATTGGGAAGTTTGTAGTGGTGTATTTTGATGATATTTTGATATACAGTGGAAGTGAAGAGGAACACTTGCAACATCTGAGAGAAGTGTTGGTGGTACTGCGACAGGAACAGTTTTATGCTGCAACGAAGAAATGCGTGTTCATGACGCATAGTGTTTTATTTCTGGGGTATGTTGTATCGGGAGAAGGAATACAGGTGGACCAAAGTAAAATTGAAGCTATCAGAGATTGGCCGCAACCCAAGACGATAACGGAGGTTCGGAGTTTTCACGGGTTGGCTTCATTCTATCGGAGGTTCATTCCACACTTTAGTAGTGTGATGGCACCTGTTACAGATTGTATGAAGGGTAAACAGTTTTCATGGTCAGAGGAAGCAGGGAATGCTTTGGGGAAGATCAAGGAGTTGTTGACGTCTGCACCAATTCTAGTATTACCAGATTTTCAGCTGTTGTTTGAGCTACACACTGATGTGTCAACGGTTGGGATTGGAGGAGTGTTGAGTCAAAGGGGACGTCCTATTGCATATTTCAGTGAGAAGTTATCAGGAGCAAAGATGAGATATAGTACGTATGATGTGGAATTTTATGCTGTTGTGCAAGCCATTAAACATTGGAGACATTACTTATTTCACAAGGAGTTTGTGCTATACACTGATCATGAGGCGCTGAAACATCTGCAAGGACAAGAGAAGATTTCGGCAAGGCATGCATCGTGGATTGCATACCTACAGCAGTTTACCTTTGTTGTAAAACACAAATCTGGGGTTACGAACCGTGTGGCGGATGCATTGAGCAGAAGGAATCATGTGTTGACTACAATGAAGATAGAGGTGATAGGGTTTGATGTGTTGCCAGAATTATTTGTCGATGATCCTTACTTTGCAAAGTTTATTGATGAAGTCAAGGAGGGAAAGACGGATGAGTTTGTAATGGTGGATGGTTTTCTTTTTAAGGGAAATCGATTATGTATACCGTAGTGCAGCTTACGTATGAAGATTGTAAAGGAGTTGCATGAGGAAGGTCATGTGGGTAGAGATCGTACTTTGCAGTTAATTTCTCAGTTTTATTTTTGGCCATCGATGAGGCGAGAAGTTGAGAGGTTCGTGGAGAGATGTCATATCTGTCAAGTTTTGAAAGGAACCGCGACAAATGCTGGATTATATATGCCATTACCTGTACCAACTAAACCTTGGGTTGATTTGAGTATGGATTTTGTTTTGGGTTTGCCTCGAACTCAAAGGGGAAACGATTCCATTTATGTGGTGGTTGACCGGTTTTCGAAAATGGCACACTTTATTGCCTGTAAGAAGACGGCGGATGCTGTTCATGTGGCTCAGTTATTTTTCAAAGAAATCTATCGACTTCATGGATTGCCAGAATCTATTGTGTCGGATAGGGATACTCGTTTTCTGAGTCATTTTTGGCTAAGTTTGTGGAAGATGGTCGGAACGAAGCTGAATTTTAGTAGCGCTTACCATCCGCAAACTGATGGACAAACAGAGGTGGTTAACAGATCGCTGGGAAATTTATTGCGATGTCTGGTGAAAGATAATCTGAAAAGCTGGGATGTGAAGTTATGCCAAGCGGAGTTCGCTCATAATCATGCGGTAAATCACAGCACAGGTTTCAGTCCATTCCAGGTCGTGTATTCAAACTTGCTAAAGGGACCGTTGGACTTAACGGTAGTACCACAACCGAAGGGGACGGTAAAACGAGCTATAGATTTTGTTGATGGATTGACTGCATGTCATAAAATCGTTCAGGAACGATTGGAGAAGGCAAATGAGAAGTATAAACGATCAGCAGATCTGAAGCGAAGGAATGTTGAGTTTAATGAAGGAGATATGGTATATGCTGTGTTAACAAAGGATCGTTTTCCAGTGGGCGCTTATAACAAGTTGAAAGCCAGAAAAATTGGTCCTGTAGAAGTTGTGAAACGAATTAATGAAAATGCTTATAAATTGAAGCTACCGGAGGATGTGTACACTTCTGACGTGTTCAATGTTAAGCATCTCGTACCATATTATGGGGATAAACAATCCGATGGGGAAGAGCTTACAAATTCAAGGACGAATTTTTCTCAACCTGGGGAGGATGATGCAGCGCAACAACCCATAATTTTCCAAGGCTTAAGTCGTCCACGACATAACAAAGCTGAAGTAGGCTTAAGTCGTCCACGACATAACGAAGCTGAAGTAGAAGTTTTAGGTCATCCACGACCTAATGAAGCGGATGTAAGTCGTCCACGAGTTAACAAGAATAATAAAGGGGAGCAACAGATTCAAGGCGCGTTGGAGCATGTTAGGTCGCGTACGACTTATATGGAATGACCTAACGAAAGACTAGAACAAGGCGGTGAAGCGAGTTATACGAAAGAAGAAAACCAACGACTTAAGATAAGTCGTCTACGACTTACGACTTAGTTAAGTCGTCTGAAATAATTAAGTCGTGAACTGGGTTAAGTCGTTGAAGTCGTATTCCCTAAGTCGTCCATGTTATAAGTCGCATGCAGAGAAACTTGAAGATATCTCTTAACTCGTTACCGGCCCAATATAAGTCGTTTGTTGTTGAGTCGTGGTACTGTTGAGTCGTGGCACCTGTTAACTCGTGAGCATTGATAAGTCGTTAGGATTTAAGTCGTATGTCGTGGGTATTTTGCTGGAATTTGTTGTATATATGTGTTGAGTCGTTTGTACTTAAGTTGTAGGTCGTGAGTCGTGTGTCTATTAGGTCGTATACGACCTAAGTGTTGTAAATTTGTGATGTTGTGTGAGTTGTAACACAAGTGCTTGAGTCGTGGATTGTTGAGTCGTTGCCGACCTAAGTTGAGTCGTAAGTCGTGAACGACTTAAGGGTCTGGATTGTAAAATGCTATAAATAGGCGTGTGTTGTACATTTGAAGGTTGTTGATTTTTGAATAAAATTTCGTTTTGTTAGCTTTGTGCTTTCATCTAAATTGGTAGTTGAGTGTAATCTCCTATCTCCACTCTCGGTTAATCGAGTGCGCTCGATTCAACGATTGCTGAAGCCGATTCATGTTATCTAGTGCACTAGATCAACGTGCGAAGAATCGTAGATCTTTAAACACGGTATAGTGCGCTATCAACGTGTTTGGGATAGCTAGATTCCGGCATCTTTGGATCAACGGAGTTGGGCATTTGGTATTCTTCAATTCACCGATCGCTACTTTCATCGTATCATCGTTTTGTAATTCCGCTGCTGCGTCACTATTGGAGGGTCTGCTTCTTCCCCGTTTAAGAAGTATTAAGTAGCCTTATGGGATTTCTTATGATGTCATCTAGGAAGTACTAGAAAGGGGTTCGCCTTAGGTCTAAGTAGTAAATACCGGGGATTTGCTTATGGTCTAGGTATTAAATGGTCAAAATCTGCCTATTTCCCATTTAAAAATGTCTTAAGTGACTCAAGTACTTTCTCTTGCATTATTAGTATAGGATTCATGGAGATGGATCACTAGACCAAATATGTTCTATAATAGCATTGCACTCGCGTTCAAAGTTAGACTGGAAAGGTCCATTGACCTACAGCTGGAGATATGTTATAAAGCTGGATTGGGAGAGCCGTTGTCTTACAGTTGGAGGTATACTCAGAAAGACATAGTATAAAATGTGTAAGACAAAATACTCATCTAAATGATACTGCTAAAATTACAATTATGGTAAAACTTGATATTTTTATTCATCGGACGTTGTTGTTCTGACTCCTTCCTCATTATAACACATATGTTAGGGGGACGAATGCTGATGAGAAGTGTGAAGAAAGCAGTGAAGACCAGTGGTAGTACAACTATTTATTCATGTTTATGATTTATCCTGTACCCAGATTTAGATTTTTTGATGTTCCATTTTAATACATTATGTTATGGATATATATAATTGTATTTTTGAGATTTGGAAATGTGTGAAATGGGTACTTACTTTATTAATATATTTTATCCCTTCTGCTATGAGATCTTGAAAGCATATATAGATAGCTCCGTATATTGTTTATTTGATCAATTTTATCAACCAATGGCCAGCTTTGGAATGGACCTAAGGATCGATGGGCTTTAATTGGGTAGAAAATTAGGCCTATTCTAGGGAAGGTTATTGCACCATGACCCCGACACATAAACTTCTGAGGGAGAATAAACTAGAAATACTAACATAGGGTCTCCCCACCTGCCACTAATTTGGAGGAGATGTCAAGGACAAATAGAGGGTAGATCCATCAAGTTTGCCTTGCTGTATGTAGCCTTATCATTTTTCTTGATTTATGATTGACTAACTACTTTTCATTTTTATTTGGAATGGCACAGTTCAACTTTGCCAAGCTGGTTGGCTTTGCTAGCCCATGGAACCCTTCTCACAGACCCTTTAAACGTAGTCCTGAGGCACTATCGGCTCTTAACAATAGACACTCCCTATAACCCAGAAAACTCAACATGAAGGCTCTACACTGCACCCCAACATTATACCATCCCTGGTGCTTCCTCTATAGCACTAACATATACCTACCTAAGGTCGCCACTGAGCAAGAGTCGGTCCAATTCAAGAGGCAACAAATTTTAGAGGAGCCAAGGAGCTCTAGTGGGTGCCACCTTTTTTATTCCCTTAGGAGGCAGAGTAATTGAGGGATCGAAGGAAGTGATTAGGGCCACCATCTTGTTAGTAGTAGAGGCAATGAATGAGACAATGCTACTTGGATTGCTTCAAGCCTTGGTTCGTACGGCCTTAGAGGTTCTATCACAAATTGGGAGGTTTAAGTTTGTGTGGCTCGACCACTCCACTGAATTGGTATTGGATGCCAACACTAGGAAGGATTTCGTTGTAAGGTATTTTAAATTTGGGTTTCTTTATCCAACTATTTTATGACCATTATTCACTTATGTAGGTCGGGCCTCATACCCTTTGACTCGTCGAGATGTCAATGTACTGAAGAAGCACATAATGGAGAAGGAAGCCACGACATGAAAGGGAAGGGAGTGTTGTTTAGCTCATGCATCCTCATGGAGCAGTACACCATGAATGCATGAATCTGGACCACTTCGTGGGTGGTCACGCCATCAGTGTGTAGGTGTCTCCATCATGGGAGGTAGCATTGATAGCTCATGCATCCTTATAGAGAAATACACTAAAGACGGATGAATCAAGACCACTTCATGGGTGGTCATGCCATCAGTGCATTGGTGTGCCTAGCAGAGAAGGGAGCATTGATTGGCTCTTGCATCCTCATGGGTCGATTGGTTGTTCTGGATTTCCCCCGATATACAGTACCCTCTCGGGATGGTTGGTTGAATTTTTGTAGCTTCCTTCGGATATATGCAGAGGCAGTGCATGCTCGCACCCTCATCGGATGGCTAGTTGAGTGTTCGTAGCTTCCCACAATGCGAACATAGGCGCCATGCATTCGTACCCTCTTGGGATGGCTAGTTGAGCGTTTATAATTTTAGCTTACCCTGATATAGGAAAAGGTGCTGCATACTTGCACCTTCATGGCCGGCCAGTTGAGTGTTCGTAGCTTCCCACTAATGCATGAAGAGGCTTTACGTGCTCGTACCCTCTTAGGATGGCTAAATTAGTGTTTGTAGCTTGTATGATTGACAAACATTGTGATGATGAATTGACATGTTTATATCATATAAAAATGGTACCTTACACGGAATTGATTGCCTTATAATATAGCATACCTACTTGTCTTTCCTTATAACTATGGCTTACGAAATTTCTTTAAACTAAATATAATAAGCTCGAAGGTGCTCCAGGTTCCAAGTGTGCAGTATGTGGGTACCGTCTGGATATGTAAAGTGGTAAGCCCACTTGCTAGAATAGTGCTGATAACATATAGTCCAGCCTAATTTGCCCCCAATACTCCTTCGATCGGTTTCTTTGTGTTTGCATAAACCCACCGCTACACGAAATCTCCCATGATGAATTTGCCCAACTTTACCCATGCATTGTAATGATTCGCCACCTTCCATTTGTAAGTTGCTATCCGGAGTTCACTCTTCGCTCATCTTTGTTAGAAGGCATTAAGTCCCAATTTGAGGAGTTGTTTGTTCTGTTCGGTGTAACATCCGAGATTTTCAACTTCCGAAAATCGACATTAATACGTCCACTGTATCAACTGCCGAGCAATCGAATGCCGGAAAACCGAATTGTTATGATTAAAAAGAAGAGGTAGAAGAAGACAGAAAGAAAGAAAGAAGAAACAAAAGAAACAATATCAGAATCTCACATATCGCAGCGGAACAACATATAATAGATAAATGAATAATCTTTAAATCAAAGAACTTTATCAGTTTATACATTACATCATCATCAGAGTTAATATACACACAATACATCAATGGACAGTTATACAAACTTGTCCTCATACAGAATACACAGCGGAATAATAATATCATATACAAGTGATACGCCTCGCCATCCAGCTCGCCTCTAGTACTCCACAGCACTTCTGAAATCAAGAATGACCTGATAACCTGACTCTAGGTTGCCTGTGTGGAAAATTATGGGCACCTAGAGTTTTGGAAGGGAACAATAAACTCTAGGTCAGTCATGGGACTGGTGTGAGAACTAAAACAGTTATTTATCTTTAAAACAACAACAAAGGAAGTAAAAGACATCCGCAATGCTTTTTGGAAAATGAAACTACCATAAGACCTCCCGCTACACACACAATGCAAACGCAGAATTGGAGGAGATTTCTTCTTATGATAGTCAAACATGCTTACTACGCAAAATCATTGGATTATTATTATTAGTGTGGAAAACATTTTGAAAGTATAATATTAATCTTAGCCAGCATAGGCATTCCGCACTTATGCCTACTATAGCTACCATGTTCAATAGCAGGTTACCGCCACATTCCATGGCAGGTAATACAACTAAAAGCGTACAAGGCTCGTATTATTTCTTTGGATTTCCAACAAATGGTCAGGCTAAGGAACTTCCTACTACCAATGGGTACGCCTCTGGCGGGACGTCCCGAGAGTCAACCTGCTCTCTGCCAACACAAGGCCGGATTACCTCTTACACTAGGTAACTACTACACGAATATGCCACACCCGGTCCTTTAGGACCTTTATCCGAGGCGCCTCGATCACACAGCAACAATCACACAGTAAATGAGATTGGAGCAACCACATAGGTTAAATACTAGGGCTCCATACCTGATACCACCCTTTTCCAGAAGGAAATGACATACCCTAAAGGGAGCAACCCTCATACCCTTGCCGCATCATTCCTGTTTCGACCATTTCCGGGTTGTGAGGTCCGAAGAGGTCTCGTCCACAAAGCTACGCTTTTTCACAAAGCCACGCTTTGATCAACAAATGATCAATAAATAATCATCACACAGCAACACTTAGCATGTCACATTACCAAATTGGGAGTATATCACTGATAACCTTCAACTACATAACCTCTGAGCTCGTACGTCTCAAAGAAGGGTGTTAAGCTAAGAGAATAAATTCTCCGCCACCAACAGAAATGTATTTGAAAGAAATCAGCTTTATATCTCAAAATGTAATGTCAGACATGTAACCATACAAGTCTGTTCCAGGTTCGAACATAACCGAAGGCACTTCCAAAGAAGCCCTTGCAATCCGGGTATTCACAATCCCGATCGAACTTCCCATCACAAAGGAAATATCTATACCGTAGCTAACGATGCAGAGACAATCGATAGGTCATCCTATCGTTTTCACAAATACCCGGTCTTCACCACCGGTCTTCAAATGTTATCCATATCGTCATATCACTTATTCGGAATGGGTTATATGACACAAAGGTCCTTTCCCGGCTAATCCGAATAGTGAGCACAATATTTTAAAACATATGAATATAGGGATTTCAATTAAGTCACAACTTATTACCCAAATTCTTTCCTTTAAATGGTTTAAACAAATTACCATTTTAAATCTTTAAACAAAAGATTTACTTCACAAAGTTCACCCAATTTCACAAAGAGTCATTCACAGATTTCCAAATCAATTTCCATTTCAATTGGATTAACCCATTAAATCTTTAAATTAAGATTTAATTTATAGCTCTCAAAACTATTCACAATTCAAGTCTTTTAAAATATAAAAGATACACCATTTGAAATACTCTTTTATTTCAAAATAAAGCTTAATCATCTTCACAAAGGTTAATTTGTAGTTTTTCCAAACTATTCACAATTTCATTTCAACTCGAAATGTTTCAATACAAATTGGAAATATTATCACTTTATGAAATCTATTATTATTTGAAAATAGATAGTTTTCGTTTTGGGAAAAACTGGTTACAATTACACTGGTTAAAGCCATCCTTTTAAGAAAAACGAGAGTTTTTCGGGTCTCACGTGTGATAGGACATGAACAGTGATAAACGAATTCTCGTGCATTTTAAGTTAATACTTTGAGTTTGAGCTAAGAATTCTATTGGAGCTTATCCTCAAAAAAGTGCACTTTTCATTCGCTTTCGGACGAAATCAACTATATTGTTCGGGAGGGTCAAGTATAAAACTTGAATTTAAATTTAAATTTCCAAAACCATATTTTAAATGGTTAAAAAAAACCCATATAAACACCTTTTACACTTGTAAAATCTTTTAGACCATAATTCCCAATTCATTGAATTCAATTTCAAAATATTGAATTCAAATTTAAATCAAATTATTCAAATTTCAATTTTATTAAGTTATTTAAAATCTTTTATTTTTGAAACTCATTTTCAAAAACTTTCAATTTCAATTCCAAAACTATTTTGGATTCAAAAATTCAATCTTTTCAAAATTGATAAAAATCTGTGACTTAATCGATTTCCACGTGAAATCCACATTTGTGTTTGTATTGTGTAGTCCACGGGTTTAACACAATAGTGCAATAACATTCAATCATCATAGATCAAATATAACAATATAATTGATAAGCGGTATAAACTATAACGCTTATCTTTCATTCACAGATCACAGATATATATATCACTGATAAACAAATTACAGATCACAACACAAATCAGGATATATCACAAAGCATCACATATCCTTATAAATTTCCAATGAATTTACAAAATCATTTCCTTTTTAAATAAATTTCTTTATCTCTTCAAATCTATTTAAAAATCCAACTTTTTAATAAATTCTTCAACTTATAATAATAATAATCGAAATCCATTTATTAATCCTTTCCAAAATTTGAAATTTTATTCCATATGGTTCAAAAATAACTTTATCTTTTTAAAACTCCTTTTTAATTTATCCAATTCTCAAAAAATAAATTTTTCGATAAATTTTTCAACTTGAATTTTTAAAATCCAATTTTATTTATTTCTGGTATCCAACGATACCAAAAATATATTCGGCTAAATTATAGCCTTCAATAATTCCAATCACAATATAATCACACACAGATTATAAATAAATCAACACACAACATTGAAACAAATTCAAATGTTTGAGGAATCCAGTTGGATCCCTCCAACCTGTTTCCCTGCATCCACAGATGTTAGCACAATACCAATTCCACTTCGAGGTGGAATATCGCGGTATATGGGATTTATAAAATACTATCCGCTATTATGCGGCGCAATAGGGTCTCATCCGCTATATAATGCGGGAAATCAACTCCAAATACATATATAATACCAATTCCACTTCACGGTGGAATTATCGCGGTATATATTTTTAATAAATAACCTCCGCTTAATATGCGGCGTATAGGGTCTATTTCAACACAATAGATAACAACCATCATTCAATTCACACAATCAAGCAATTTTAAATTCAACTATTTAAAATTTAAATCGAAACAAATTCGATTGAGTGAGAAGTTCTCACCATGAGTTTCCGATATCAGTTGAAGTAATTTCTTTCGAAAAAAATTAAACACGCATTTAATTTTACTCAAAATTTTTGCTAGCTCAAATAAATCCTAATCCAGCTTCATAATGTAGTGTTCAACAAAACGGTTCCAATGCAATTCGTTTCATCTGAAACGGACCTCGTATGAAGAAGTTACCACGTTTTAAACATTATACGAATTAATATAACACAAATTTACTATTTTATTTTATTTATTTTAACCTTTTCAATCTGGGCCATTCGAAATAACGTGATGAAATCTCGGCCGTGATATCCTTCTTCCCCCCCCCCTCACGCGTACAGGCTACACGAACGTAACCGAGAACCCATTGGCCGCCGTTCGTTTTAAATTTCGCCCCACCATCTCGAGGCTTTATCCCGATCAACACATGCCAAACGAAAGCTCATCTCGAGACAAGCTACCACCAGAAATCCGATCGAGCTTGGCTGTTTATTAGCCTCGAAATTCGTGTGCGAATGGCGTGCGTTTGAATGCAGTTTGTCGTCGATTCGTTGCTCTAAAATCCATCATCTCTGTATGGATTCGAAGATCTCACGATGCTCTATAACTTCGTAGTTGGAAGATTCTGCTAATTGTTTATGGATTTGGAGATTTTAAGGGAGAAAGAATCGAAATTTTCGACCATTGAATTTATCACTGGCGGCTACTGGAAGAAACTAGGGTTTAGTGCAAAAATGAAAATACCACGTCCTTTTATAGAAAATTGCCAAACCACTATTCACTCGAAATTTTCCGAACTCCAAACGAAGCGTGCCGGCTGGCGTTTCTAAGGTTTTACTCGCGTTCCGGACATAATGGAACATGTTTCGGGAGCTAATTTGATCATATGTGCGAGTTACGGAAATAAACGATCAAATTTAAATTAAATCGATTAAAATGATTTATATGCGTTTTGGCTTGCCCCGGACAAACGGTAAATCCGATTGACACGAAATTTGAAACCTTACAATAATATAACATTACGGATCCAATGAAACTGGTTTCGTCGAAATCCAAGACTGTTTGAAAATGACTATTTTTTACTCGTCAATTAAATATTAAAATATTCAATTATCACAATTTAACTTTTAATTCAATTTTAAAAGTTCTATAACATCATTCTAACTCCAATATGATTCAATATAACTTTATAAATAATTTTATACACATTAAACTCAATTTCCAATTATTTCTGGAATTTCAAATATTAAATTGTCGATTTAATTATCCAGTTAAATCTCTATATTCGAAATATAAATTTATTCGACTTACAAATCTTACTTGTTAATATTTAAAATCAATTAAATATCTGAATTTCAAATGACAGAAATTCTGGGTCGTTACATTCGGGGTCATAGTGAGATGCCTTGGAGATGGGACATCTAAACGAACCAGGTCAGTTGCGCAGCAGGTGAAAAGGGTAAATTTCAAAAAGAAACCCTTATTTGGATCTAAATGGGCCTATGAAGTCTATTAACAAGCATTCGATCCAATCTATTTTATGAAAATAAAATCATATCTTATTTTAAAATATTGCATATTTGATAATTAATCATATTAATTAAATTTATTAATATTTATTATGAATATATTTGGCATATACTCATGCATTAACATGATACTACAATAATGAACTAGCATATGTATAAAATTATATACACATATAGATATTGGGATTTATGTCTATTGTGTGTACATATATATTATACCTACATATACATATGATAAATTCACATGCATATCAAAAATATAAATGCCTAAGTATATACATATGTTTTAACGTATTATAATATATGCATATGTTTTATACATATATTGATAGTACCAAATATGTATATGTATATATATATATATATTGTTTTGACATAATATACATACATACACGCGTACATACATACATACATACATACATATATATATGTGTGTGTGTTATTATGAAATAAACTTTATGTCAAATGTATACAGGAGTTATTTAGAGAGAAAACTCTCATTGGTTGCCTTCTAAATGCTGTTAAAAACCGTAGAACAAGAGTTATTCTTGCAAATTATTTCTAATTCAAATCATTCAAAAATGGGGTTTCTTGGTATCGCCGCTTTAAAAATAGATGGAAATTTTTTTCGTTAAATAGGATTTGAACCTAGACCAAAGGTTTAGAAGACCTCTCTCCTATCCATTAGACAATGGATGCTTTTCATTCCTATTTCATTCTTTTGCATTCTCCCTTTATCTTTTTTTTTGAGAAAAATAAATGAAAATTTACTTAATGGGTCTTTAATGCCAAATCAAAATCTTTTCAATTCCCTTTTAGGTTTACAATAGATATAATTTATTTGTATTTTATATTTTTATGTTTATGTCAAATCACTAAGGATATATATGTATAAAATTTACATTTTAAATCATAACCCAAAAAGGATTGTTTATGCAAATAAAGTAATTAAATTTAACAAACTAAATATATACATTCTAATTTTAGTTTCATATTTTCTTAAGCAATACCTTTTAGTAACGATAATTTATACGCGTTCTCTTTGTCTAAACTATACCACTTTAGGATATATGGAATTTGATATTGGTCAAAATTTCAATATTATCTACATTCAACTCAATTTTTCCCAAAAGAAAAAATCTTTGTTCAATAATAACATTTATTATCAACCCATACTACTCTTGCAAGAGATTTTGGTTATGAATTGACTACGGTTGACCATATACTAACCTCTTACAACCAAGAAGACGAATTATCTAGTGAATATTGTTTCACCCTAGCACTTAAACTCCAACCCAACTATAATCGCTCCATGGATCATCATGCCATGATTTAACTAAAATCAAAGTAGAGTATTCACATTAAAGCTCCATGGTATTCTCAAGTTGAGGGAACCATGTAACATCGTCACCCTATGGTTTCATATTTGTCCTAGTGGTTATTAACCAATAAGAAACTCTCAGATGGGTCATTCTATAAATATAACAGTTCCTTCATCGGTGCCCCCGCCAACCATGAGTAATACATGCCCAACATTTGGAGAGCATTTCGAACTCTGGTCTCAATGGATGTACTGATGTTATTGCTTAAAATATCTCAACCATGAATATTTAAAACAAAGTGTTATTTTATTTTGTGATTTATTTCTCATGATTACAACTATTTGCAAATACAACCACATAATATTTAAGGATTTTCTTATTAATATACTTTAAATTAAGTATTTAATTAATTATATCACAATATAATAATAATGTATATAATAGAAATTAAACATCTTATTACAAACTAGATTGATTACAAATTATGACATATGTAACAAATTACATAATTTCCCCTAGGATATATGGCAAACTCTTTCAATCTCCAACTTGCACTTGGGGTTAATTATGGAATCATAATCCAATTCCTCCGATCAGTTCAATACTAATCAAGCTAGCACCTTACTGAATGGATCTACTATATTGTATTATTATTTGCTTTGTTAACCAACATTTCTCCATCGTTTATAAACCATCTTTATCATGTGGAACTTTCGAAGCATGTGTTTAGATATCTTGTGAGCCCTAGGTTCTTTCATGATCTTTATCGCTTTATTGTTTTCACAAAACAAAATTGTAGGATTCTCAATATTCGGAATCACCCCTAGCTCAGTTATAAATTTGTGCATGTGTATGCTGTTTTATTTTGGTGTCGTTTTAAGGTGATGTACTTAGCCTTTTGATTGAATCAGCCTCCACTTCTTATTTGGAACATTTCCACTTAAAACTTCTTGACTAAGATTTAAGTTCACATACCATGGTTGATATCACTTATAAAGTTCGACTCATAATACTCCTTTATATGGAGTTCATTATTTATGTAAACAATTCTCTAGTACTTCATAAATACTTAGAATAGTCCAAATTACAAGTAAATGGTATTAAATTGGATTTGATATTAACTAAATGCATCAAATACATAATCAAATTATGATTTGTAGAATGATAGCATGTATGATAACTCATATATTGATGCATAAAGAATTCGTCTCATATGATCCATATTAAACATTTTAATATGGTGTCTACATATATTGTTCAGGACAATCCTAACATCATTTTATACTAGTCATAAAAGATGTCATTTTCAAATCCAAAATTGACATCCAAACTTAAACCGATTTTAATATAAGTTCATCATCAACGATCAGTATGTTGTCTTACTTGTAGTTTAGAAATATATTAGTACCCTCAATATTCATTCTTATAGACACACGCTTCCTCTGCATTTTGACTGAAAATCAAACTATTTAATATCTTTGTCAAAATATTTTCTCAACTCAGATGCTTGTCAAACGATACTATCGTACTAGTTCTTTAATCCTATCCAACATTTACAAGCTTAGTCATCACTTCCACTAAAATTATGAAATTTTGGTCATCATATGCAAACAGTCTATTCTAAATCATTACTCAGAATTTATATTCCACGCAAGATGTATCAAAATCAAGGTCGTATTGGGTAATAATTTTGCAATTAGTATCCAAATTAACTCAGGTATAGTTCACTAATGAATCTGCTACACTAACTTCAATAATTGAAATTTATGATGTTATTCACATCAATGTTGCTTACTATACTCCAGCTGCATTGGTCTTCCTTTCGAAGACACGCCTACAGCTGATGGATCATATCTCTTTGGGTAAGTTATAAAAACCATATTTTGATGATGTAATTGGAATCTCTTTCAGATTTAGGCATCCCACCATATGGTAGAGTCTATACTCTTTATGGCTTGTTGACAATTAAGGAAATTGTTATTTCTAACAGTTCTTTTCTTGACATTAGTATGAAACTCAAAGTTTCTCTTTAATTTGAAAGAATTTTTATTAGATATTCTAATGAGTTGTGTCTGCTTTAGGCTCTGTTAATTTATTTTCAACTTATATAATCAGTTTCCATGTTAGTGTGTTTGAATCGTATCCAATAATTACATAGAACTGATTAAATTTTGTGTTTATACATCTTATGTTCATAACATAGATTATTCAACTATTGTTGGTTGCTCAAAAATATTTTGAGGCGATTCACATAAAATTCCCTAATAATCATATTTAATGTAAAGCCTCTTGACTCACACAATCTATAACTCTTTGAACTAGGATATGTAGGGTTTTCATGTTAATTTAAACATTATATGATTCTTGAATAGTGCTTTAGATGAAAGTAAGTTTAGAATATGTACTTACTCTTGAGTACATATCCTTATAGAAATAAATTAATTCAATATTACTCATCATCAATTATCTTTTGTCCAATCAAGTCTGATTACTCCTTATCAATACATTGTTTTGTATCATAGGGAGTAGTGAGTTTGAGACTGAATTTCATTCATTCTAGTTACTTATGAAACTCATTCCAATATAATCACATATTCAATCAAATTGAATTACTTTATTTCCTTTGCATGTTATGTTTTCTACTTCTGTTTTAACTTATCAATGATATACCACTTGTGTATTAAATACACATGTTCATGTCTATAACAACTCATTAGTAAAATTAACGAACTAAGTGGATCTGTTTTGGTATCAATAGACATTGGACTGAATACATCGATATGTATCAATCCGAAGAGTTCGTTAACACTTTAGTCACTACCACTGATTGGGTTCTTTGCCCTTAACCTTTTGGATACAATTCACGAGTACCACATGCTTTATAATCATATGATTAAACAATTATTTCTCAAAATTATGGCTTAGTCCATGATTCAAAAATAATTGTTAAAGTTTTAGATAATTCCATATTTTCTATCGCTAATGCATCACTAATATTATGAAAACAAATAACATTATATATTTATTTTAAAAATAATATTCATAATATTCAAAAAAAATAAAACAATATTTATTTTTTGTTAATATTGAAAAATGGTTATTTTCATAAGTAATATTTGGTATATATACAGAAATCTTATTACTTATCGCGGGCCATTAATGTCATCTAATGTAACTAGTTTATATCGAGAGTTTTAGATCAAATATCTTAGACTCAAATAAATATTATCTTATAGAAAAAATTTCCTATAATAAAATTACATTTCACATTTATCATTCTATATTATACGTCTACTTTACATCCACTATTAAACATTTGCTTTCTTTCTAAATGGTCATATAATTCAAAAGAAAAATCTTATTACAAGAATACACCGAATTCTTTAAAAATGTGCATTCGGACATCCTTAATGTTTTAAGGAATTCGTATAAATTAAAATGAAGTAAACCGATCAAACTAACATTTCGATGATCGAGTTCCTAGGTCTTTCTAGTAATTGTAACATCCCGCTTCCGGAGGCTCAAAACTAACTGCTACGGATGTTGCAGTCATCCATAAGTGTTATTTCTGAGTGACCGCAATCGGAATCTTGAAACTATTTGCAACACAGAAACACAAGAATATGAAAAATTTTAAACTTTAATAAAACAGAATTTCTCATTTCTTATGAATTTCAATTTAAGACTTAATTACATAATCCCAGACGTTAACCACGTTCAGATTGCATATACATGTACAAAATACGATAAGAGCGACATATGAAGATGTCTCCTTATGATGATCAGAGAACTAATAATATGAACTTTACAGCTCTTAGTACATCACAGCGGAATACAAAAAATAGCTCCTATATAGCTAATACTGCCTCATGCATGTCTTAGAAGCTTATTCGTCCAAAAACCTGAAAGTCTCCCACTCTCGGACTACTCTAATTTTGAGTACCCGAGAGTTTGTGGAGAAACACAAACTTTGAGTTAGACAATAAGTCTGGTATGAATAATCCACTATCATCTCTTATCATAAATAGATAGCTAGTGAGACCACGCCGCTTAGCAGAATAGGTTTTCCCCTCACTAGTATTCAAAACAAACATGCAAATCATTTACTATACCCCTGCACCCAAAATGATTAGTCTTAACATAATACGAAATAAAGCCATAAATCATTAGTATTAGATATCCCATTCACCCATTTATTAGATATCCTATCTAAAAGAAATTTATTGGATTTCCCATCTAAAATAAATTTAGTAGAGTTCCCCTCTAAACTCTTTAAAATGACTATCTGTCATGATTTAATAGAACTATCCATCCTAAATCCATTCAAAATAAATGCAGATTATCCATCGTACATTGTTTTATAAAAGACGGTGTGGGCTATCCACTGCACACTCCATAGTTTTTCTAGGATGACTATGAACCCTTGGGTGCCAAATCCTAATGCTAACCACCTCTGGCAAAACATTCTTTACTTTAGAAATTTGATGTGGGCTATCCACCGCACATTCCATGGTTTTCCTAGGTTAACCAAGAACCCATCACTTGGCCAACTAAAATATCATGATCCCCATGATTAATTATTTTCCCCAGGTATACCACCTGTTTGACCTATTCCCATTGGTAGTCCCAATTAAGTTGAATTAAATAAAAACACATTGATAGCCCCAATGTATAATTTCGAACGCATATTTCTGTTTGTAACCCCAAACTATGTATCGAAATCAGTAATCCCACCCCGGTGTCCCCAAGGTTTAATAAAATCAAATTTATATAAGGCTCCCCCTTACATGTTCAAACAAAATAAGTATTTTATGCTATAACCCTTCAAAGTAACCCCTTCAAATTAGCAAAATTTTACCTAAGGAAAATGGCTAAAAACAGCCCTTTAAAACCTTTCGAATGAAGTCCATTCGAAAGCAAATAAACATCCAAAGTTAGCCCCTTCGGAAACCATTCTTTTGAAAGCATCACAAAATCATACCTTTCGCAATCATTGAAGGTAACCCCTTCAAAACCTTTCAAAATCATTGAAACCCAAAACCTTTCACAATTATTGAAGATAACCCCTTCAAAACCTTTCGAAACAAACCTTTCGGAATCAAACCTTTCGAAATCAAATCTTCCGAAATCAAAACCTTTCGAAATCAAACCTTTTGAAATCAAAACCTTTCGAAATCAATCAAAAACAATGCAGTGTTGGTGTTGGCACCAACCCTTTGAAAGTATACTTCCGACCTTGTCGGAAGGTTAACCCTTCGGCTTGTCGAAAGGTATTAAAACACCTTTTCAAAAAACATTTTAAAACAGTACTCTTGAAGGTTTAAGCTTTCGAAGATCCCCTTCGAAACCCCTTCTTGAATATAAAAAAAAATTAATCTTATAAAATGTTAGAGTCGAAGGATCCCCCTTCAGCTAATTTGAAAGCAATTATATTTCTATCCGAAAGCAAAGGAAGCAGCCTCCCCATCCCTTCACCCCTCTTCCCTTCGACCCCGTGCCTACCTTTCGACTTTAGCGAAGGGTAACGGTTTACCTTCCGTCTTAGGCGAAAGGTACCTTTCGACTTCATCGAAAGGGTAAAAGCGGGCTTGTTGGAGTCGAGGGAAGAACTAGGCCCACTGAAGTGATGTTTTTATCTTGTTTGTTTAATTTTGATTAGCTAAAGAACCTTCTCCTGTACCTCCAAATAGTAAAAAGTATACAAAAGTCAACATGTTTCTTAAAACACTGTACTTCTTCCCCTAATAATTCCAAAAGCAATTTCCTTTCGAATTTAAGTAATTTCAAAAGCAAATTTTTTTAGTTTAGCCCTTGGGGTTAAATAATTTAATTACCTTAGTAAATCACTAAGGAAAAATCCTCAAAATTCACCAAAAATCTGACAAATCATATACTTCAACATATTAAAATTTCAAAGCATATGAAGATCAAAACAACTCGGAATTTAACCAAAACTGAATGAAAACGTGTTAATTAGCCCATTAACATTTTAAAACACCTATGTCTTATCCAAACAAAGGTTTAAATGGTTATATCCTAACCAAAATCACACACATGAATCGGGTATAACCCATAACCGATCCAAACACAGAAAAACGAGATGATAAACATGATTATTCACCTTGATTAGTTGATTGGAGAATGAGATAATTTCCTAGCTTTACTTACTTAGCTTATTCTTCAATTTAAACTCTTCCTGGAGCTTTTTAATGGCCGGCCGAAATATATGGAAGTCAAGAAAGAAAAAGTGGAAGTTTATTAAGGTGGAGGAAGAGATATATACAAAGAAATGTAGCCCCATTTCCAAGTTTACCCCTTAGGAAATTCCTCCTTCTAAATTTAGTTAAGTATTATTTTAGTTCATTCATTTAGACACGGCCATAGGATTTATTAATCTCATCTCCCTAATTATTCACATTATTTTATTTAATTTATCCAATTAAATATCCCTAATAATGTTAATTAAAATTTAGGGACATTACAGACTCCCCCCTTAAAGAATTTTGTCCCTGAAATTTCAGTAAGGAAACAACAACTAGCATATAGCTCATGCAAGCAAAGCTAGTATAACCTACCAGCCAAATTCTATATAAACCCCTATATAGAACATACCATCTAAAACAGCCGAGGAAAAGTAGCCATAATCATGTCTTCTGTCTCCCAAGTACCGTCCTTCACGTTGTCACTCCACTGAACTTTCCCCAACTTGACTGTCTTGTTCCTTAGCCTCTTCTCATCTTTTGCCACCACATGAACTGGTTGCCTCACAAAAGTCATATTTGGTTCCACCACTAAGTCCTCCAATGTCATCAGAGCGATAGTAGTTTCTGGATCATGAACATACTTCCTAAGATGAGAAACATGAAACACATTGTGGACCCTGGCCAAACTGCTCGGTAAATCTACTCGATATGCGAGTCTCCCAATCCTCTCTAATATAGGAACTGATCCAACATATCTCGGTGCTAGCTTCCTGGTTTTCCTGAACCGAACCACACCTTTCATCGGCGATACCTTGATGAAAACTCTATCTCCAATTGAGAACACTAGATCCTTACGCCTTTTGTCCGCGTAACTCTTCTGCCTAGACTGGGCTTCCTTCATTCTTTCCTATATCAATTCGATCTTTTCTGTTGCCTCTCTCACCAGATTTGGACCAAGGACTAACCTATCTCTGGTCTCAAGCCAACATGCTGGTGATTTGCATGGCCTTTCATACAAAGCTTCAAAAGGCGCCATTCCTATAGTAGTCTGATAACTATTATTATAAGAAAACTACACTAAGTGCAAGTGATCTTCCCAAGAACCACTAAAATCTAGCACACAAGCCCACAACAGATCTTCCAGTACCTTGTTGACTCTCTCTCTATCTGCTTGTCCGTTTGAGGATGATATGCGATACTCATCTTGAGCTTAGTACTTAACACACTCTACAGGCTCTTCCAGAACATGCTAGTAAACAAAGAATCTCTATCACTGACGATACTACTAGGAATTCCATGTAGTCTAACGATGTTCTTCATGAACAACTTAGCCAAAACAGGTGTCGTCCTGGTTGACCTTACCGGAATGAAATGGGCACTTTTGGTCAATATGTCCACTATGACCTATATACTTTCATCACTTCGGTTTGACCTTGGCAGCCCGTCAATAAAATCCATGGATATCGAGTCCCACTTCCAAATTGGAATATCCAAAGGCTAAAGCAAACCACTTGGCTTCTGATGTTCGGCTTTTACTTGCTGATAGTTCAAACACTGCTTTACCCATAAGCCAAAATCCCTCTTCATTCCTTAACAGAAGAAACTTCTCTTCATATCCTAATAAATCTTGGTTCCCCCAGGATGAATCGTAAACTTAGATCGATGACATTCCCTAAGAACTTCCTTCCTAAGGTTTCCAATATCCGGAACACATAACCATTCCTTCTTTCTCAACCAACCTCTACGGTCAAGAATAAAATCCTTCAAATCATCAATCTCGGGTCCAGCTTCTAACCTTCTAATCCTCTCGACTAACACTGGATCCTCTTTCTGCCTAGAAGCAATCCGTTCGATCAGAACTGATCGAACTTCCAAACAAGACATCATGGCAATGTTCTGACTAGATCCAGCAGTCGACCTCAACTGCACACTGCAAGCAGCCAGTGCTTCCAAGTCTTTCCATTCCGCTAACATAGCTAACACCACATTCTTATGTTTCCTGCTAAGCGCATCAGCCACCTTATTTCCTTTTCCTGGTGTATACTCGATGCTAAAATCATAAGATGCAACAAACTCCAACCATCTCTGTTGTCTCATGTTCAGCTCCTTCTGAGAGAATAAATATTGTAGAGACTTATGATCCGTAAAAAGCTCAAACCTTTCTCCCAAAAGATAATGTCTCCACACCTTCAATGCAAAGATTACTGCTGCCAACTCCAAATCATGAGTAGGGTATCTCACTTCATGCGGTCCAAGCTGTCTAGAATCATAGGCAATAACCTTTCCATTCTGCATCAGCATAGCACCTAACCCGGTACCACATGCATCAGTGTAAACTACCAACCCTTGATTCCTGTCTGGAACTACTAACACAGGCACATTGGTTAGCAAATGTTTCAACTTGAGGAATGCATTCTCACATTTGCCGGACCAAACAAACTTCACGTCCTTCCTGGTTAGCATAGCCAAGGATGCCGCTATCCATGAGAAATCCTTAATGAACCTTCGGTAGTATCCTGAAAGACCAAGAAAACTTCTAATCTCACTTACCGTCTCTGGTCTCTTCCAATTGTTAACAACTTAGATCTTATCCTTATCAACTACTAAACCTTCCTCGGAAACTACATGGCCAAGGAACTTCACTTTCTTCTTCCAGAAATGACAACTTCGCTTTCAGTTGATGTTGCCTTAGCGTCTCCAACACTATTCTAAGATGATCTGCATGATCCTTCTCATTCTTAGAATATACTAAAATGTCATCAATTGTAACGACCCGTAAAATTTCAACTGTTTTAATAACGTAATTAGTTGAAATTTTGTGAAATTTTAAACGATAAATTTTGAAATAAAAATTTAATATTTGTAATACGTCTAGTTAAACATAGCAACTGGTGAATTTGCGTCCGAAAATACGAAAGTTTATTTCGCGCGTAAATTCACTTCAATTTAATCTGTTAAAAAGCGATGAAAATAAAATGTTTTCGAAACCTAAATATTTTTACATAGAAAAATTCTAAACCATCTTCTGAGCAAGATGTCAGTTTGTCGTTTTTCCAAATTCGGACATCTTTGGCTCCGTCGATCTTATTTTTCAGCGTTTTTCTTGCATTTTCCGCTATAAAAAAATTTCGAATTTTTATAATTCGATCGTACCACCGATATCCATATACCGTTTTAACCATCTCATCGTGCCGACCCCCACAGTATATTCATATCATTGTTTCGGTGTCCTTAATTGTACCGTTACAAGTTTTTAAAACCTTTGGTTTCCCGTGACTATTCACTGCCAGCGTGTTTAATCCAATTACCAATGAATCATAAATAAGTCCTCTCGGTTCACGTATGCCTTTCACCATTCTTTCCTCTCTCTCTGTTCATTTTCTTTTTCAATACGTTCTCTCTTCTTCTTGTTTCTCTGCAAAAAAATAAAAAAAAAATATAACACTCCTCTATTGTCTCTGTTGCTTTACTTTGGAAAAGAGGGTGACTTCATATGAAGTTACTTGCATTCCTTCACCCTCAACAGTTTCCCACTCCTTCCTTAACCCATTTTTTCCATGCACGAGCAACAACCCCAACGCCTCTCCTCCGCACTTACTCCAATACCTCAGCCGATCGCAGTACTCCAAGCTTCACCGACCTCCGCCACATCATCACCAAGCTGCAACCTCCCCCTCAGACGCTCCACCACACGCCGACCACCGTCTTTCTTTCCAGACACTCGGCCTACCACCCTGACCGCCACGACCCCTCGGCCCTCTTCGCCTCGTACCCAACAGCAGCCACCTGCCCTCTCCGACCCAACCAAACCGACACCACCAGTACTCTTTCCCCTCACCTAGCTCGCCCTGGCCTCGTCCCCGCCTTTCCACGACTAGCAACCCACTTCTGACCATCTGCCGCCATGGCCTTGGCGCCTCTTTGATAAGTAAGCGTGTATATATTTTAATATACGTATTGAGTTTGTAAGTAGTATAGTTATAGTGTTACTTGTTTCGTATATATAGTCATATATATTGTATAAGTTATATAATACTTATAGTTATATACATATTTCCTTGTTTAATATTGTCGGGTATGAGTTCTGATATATTTTGTTTTAAGGCTACGTCTGTTTTGGTTAGAATGGCATCTTATAAAGGTGGTTTTAGTATTACCCATAAATGTATTGTTTACCAAGTATATTTATAAGTTACAGTATCCTAGATTTTTAAAGTAGTATTCACTTTATAATTAACTAAATATATAACTTGTATATGGATATTTTATGTCTGTACAGATTTCAAAATTCGTGTTCCGTGGTCAATTTGATGGGTATACCCATATATATATATAATTGTGGTACAATAGCTTACGGTGTTGTATATATAGGTTATATTAAAAATATCTGTTGCTTATAAAATAATATAAGTTATACACATGTTAGTTTATTTATCTCTATGACCGATTTAGTAATATATATATTTTATAAAGAATGATAGTTTATATATGTACTTTTTTTGTCCTATATCGTTTCATATATACAGTACTTACTATATGTTGACAATGCAGTTTTGACGTGTTTATAAATGATTATATTGCAGTCTGTTTTAGTCTATGAGAATTGTCTTTCCTACGTATATGTTATAATATATTTATATTTTCAGTTAGCAGTTATACAGATTTTACATATCAAGATGTTGATTTTAGTTTATGCAGTTTAGTGTATATAAAGTTTATAGATTGTTGTTTTATTAATATATATATGTTACGTATGTTAATATATATTGTGTTTAGTATATTATAAATAGTATGATACATATTTGATGGTTGTATATTTATTTTATTTTAATATTTATCTTAAATTGAAATATTGATTTCAAGGAAATAATAAAATATATATTTCTGTCTCTATCAAGCCGATTCTAATCATCTCATCGATTTCTGTTATCAGCTCTATCCGTCGAACTCGTGCAAATCTCACTTTGCTTTGGAATTCGTGTTTGGAGTCGTAACTCAATTTCAGGGTCTATCCTCTCTAACCTCGAAAGGTGAGCAATCACTCACGATTAACGTTCTTTTATTTATTAAATTTGATTTCAATTGAAACGACAATTGAAATATGCTGCTGTTAGTTAATTACACTGTTATAAATGCTATTGCCTGTATCAGTTCACCTGTGACATCTGACACCATTATTTGTTAATTATTTATGCAATAATAATACAGTTTGGTTGATAATTGATTGATTGTTGATGTTTATATTGGACGTTAAATTGTTAATGTTAAAATGATAAACAGTATGAAATTGAACTTGATATAGGATAATTAAATGTTAAATTTGATTAACTGGCATTTGTATAATATGACCCCTTTAAACTGTTAAATCCATTGACATGTATGATTTGCTTAATTACATTTTGAATCACTGAATGTATATTGTTAAATTGATGATGTATGAAATTGTAAATAGATGACAAGTGAAAAACCGTAATGTAATAATCTTTAATCTACATGAAATGATAGTGTAGATTCCAGAAATAATTATATTAATTCGTACAAATAACAATGCGAATTAATACGGTTATTTCGGGATTATTTGAATTGATTATTGGATTGATATTGGTTGTTGTTATTGCTTGTTTATTTACTTTGACACCATCCCAGTTATCACACTGCAAGTTCCCTTTGATATGTTTTGATTTTGAATTGAATTGGAATCGGGTTGAAATGATAAATACCCAAATTGAACTTTGACTTAGGATAGAAAATTAAATAAAACCCGATTGGTCAATAAATTTGATTTAAAATAAAATGAAGGTTTTATTTTGAATAAATAATATTGTTTTGAAACGAAGTTGGAAATTGAATTTTAATGAAATTTAAATGTGAATATTTAATATTAAAAATGTAATTGATGAAAGAATATTGTTAAATTTGAGAAATGATTTGATAATTAAGTTGAAATTATAATCAAGTTTGAAATTATAATTAAGTTTGAAATTATTAAAGTTGAAATGATTTAATAATTAAGTTTGAAATTATTAAACCTTGAAATTATTTAATAATTAAGTTTTGAATTATTTAATAATTAAATGAGATTGAATTATTGAATGATTAAATTGAATTGAAATTCTTTAATAAGAAAAAATTGAACTTTCGAATAAGTGGATTTTACTTCGTAAATAATTGAAATTGAGTTTCTTTATTAATTAAGTTTTGGAAATTTATTTAAGTAAGTAAATAAGTAAAATTGAATTTCTTTATCAAGAAATAAAATGTGATATTTTTGAAATTAATGTAAGACTTGTAATTGAAAGAATTGATTGGACGAATTTAATTTAATTCAAAGTTGTAAGTTTTGATTTAATGAAGTTGAACTTGAGAAATTGATTTAATGAATTGGAAATTTAATAGCAATTGTTTGAATGATAAATTTACTTTACGAATATTAAATGAAATCGATAAATGAATTTAAATTGATTTGAATGTTAAATTAACTTGATTTAAATGATTTCGAAATGAAACTTTTGTACGAACTTGTATCAATATTTGAATTGTTTTAAAGGAATTGAAATTGAATTATAAGATCTTGAAATGGTAAATTGAAGTTTTGAAACGTAAATTTTGGAAATTGGTTTTGAAAGACAAGTGAAATGTTGATTTACGAATTGAAATTGAAATTGATTTGGTTTTTGAAATATATAAACGACCAATCGGTGTAATAATTTCGAAAGTTATTAAAGAGACCGGAATTCGGTTATGGATATACTCTCTATCTAAACCGAAAACCACTTGAATAACTATACGCGGAGTGATGATCCAGAATGAAGTGGATGGAATGATGTACGCGTTGACTGAAGAAAGAGAACGGTTTGGATGACCCTTGACATGACTAAAACAGGAGCCGCGCCGGGCCATTGAGGATCGCCATCTCTAGCGGACACACTTCTTCGATACCATATCTATTACTTTTGTGATTCGATTTGGGTGCACCCCTCGATTATGGGAGTGTTGCTTCGCGGTGTTGGGGTAGTAGCTGCTATGCCCAACATCAGTCCGGATCACGCAACTACTAGTATCCTAGTTGGTATTGCCTCATGTACCTTGTCATACTGATTATCCTATTCGCGACCACTACGATTTTGATTTGTACCTTTAGTATATGGATTGCCCTCTGGTGACTTCCGGTTTTGGGGAAACTACGGTCTTGTATATGCTTTTGGGAATAAAAATGTGTTAAGGGTGGAATGGGCCATGACTTAACGCTATTTTGATATCTTTATATTACTGATAGACATTATCTACTTATCGTACATTACTACCTAGTAGATAGTTTAACGGATCCTTAGAGGATGGTTATTCCAAACATCCTTTGAGTTACTTGTATTTCAATTGCTATTTCACTTGAGTTGGATTTATTAATATAAGAATGTTAATCCTGACTCGAGTGTTTTGTGTTTTTGCTTTACGCTCGGGTCAGACTGAGTAGTTCAGCTTTCGAGACTCACCTTTGGAGTTGGAGCTTCGCTTGGAGATCCAGCTATCTACCCAGCTTCCAGATATTCGATGATTCCAGTGATGTATTCTGATTTGTATCTGTTACTCTTCCGTTGTATCTAATTTAACTCTAATGTATCGTATTACTCTTCTGTTGTAAACTCTGATGTATTTTATATATTCATATAGTAGCTTCATGAACTACTATCTCTTTTATTTCCGCTGCATTTATTACTCTGTGTCTGTGATCTGTGATTATATCTATTTACTGTATATGTTCAGTTTTGCCAAATTTAAATTAACAACGCGGTATTTTGAGCAATTCAACTCCGGCATGAGTGTCTACCTATACACTTATAATGGACGCGAATGGTCCAAAATGGCGGGTTGTTACAGTTGGTATCAGAGCTTTGGTAGCTCTAGGCAAAACTTAACATATAGGGTAAATGTATTTACAGAATCACTTTCATTTCGAGTTTCAATCTCTTCCGTTTTGATTCACTTCCTTCGAATTTTGGAACGTTCCCTGCGGTTTCAAAATTCATTCGTGTCCTTCACTATTCATTTTCTTTCAATTCTGGAGCACCTCATAACTCCATTTTGAATGATCTCTATAATAACTTGGCGGTCTCGCCAAACTTCGAATGATTTGTAAAGTGGTGAGACTCCTTTACAATTGGCATTGATTTACCGGAGATTTCTGTATCCTTGGTTTACGATGCTATCTATCTCCTACTATTCCTGAATTCTATTTCTCGAGATTGGATGTTGATTTACCTCGGAATTCAGCATCGATCTTATTCTTGAAGTTACGGACGACCCGATTAAGGTTGCCCGTGAATTAAATAAACTCCTCCATCTCTCGATTGTGAAAATCAGATTATCTTATCTTCTGTTTCAAACTTATTTTTCGAATCAAAAATTCTCTTTGATTTGAGTCCATCAAATTTGAATCTCTATCTTTGCTTTGAAATCTATTCTTATATAGTCGAGCGAGGAAGTGTATTTGTAAATTTATATTTAAAATGTTTAAAATATATTGTGTTGTTTGAGTTGTTGATGTTGATTTGGGTTTCCGATCGATTCGTCTGATCAACGCTATCGATAGGATTTCCAAAACACTTGAACAGAGCAAACTGACACAATATTATTTTTCAAATTTGGAAAATAAAATAAATTTGTTTGATTATATTGTGAAAATATATAAAAAAAAATTTCCTAGAATTTAATTGGTAAATTAAATTGTTTGTTTGAAATGATAATATTTGATTATCATTTATTGTTCTAAATAAATTTATAAATACGGTTTATAAATTGATTTGGAATTTGAAATGAATTAAATTCAGAAATTTGAGAATTTAGTTTCCGATGATTTCGAACTTTGGTTTTAAAATTTTAAAGGATATAGTATTGGAAGTATTTTCGAATAGAAATCGTTTTCAAAGAATTTTTAAATGTTGAAATCAGTGCTTTTCTCTTTGTCGCTGGAAAATAATTTCGGTGATGGCGGCCGCATCATCGACATTCATTTTCGAGTTTCGAAGTGGAGAATCCATTCTGTAGCTTTGCTACTGTTTGTTTTGAAAAATATTTTGATATGAATTTCTTCAATATATTTTGATTTATATATATAAGTATCTTATTTTAAAATTTGATTTGATTTGATATAAATACATTATATATATCTCTAAATTGTTTAAGGATAATCGGAAATCTAATTCTTAAATTTTGTTAAAGGATGATTTTAATTATAAATAAGACCAAAATTTGGAATAAATATTTAAACTTGAATAATTGAATTGAGAAAATTTTATTTGTATATTGTTCAACTGCATTCTAATACAACTTACCTAAATCATTTAGAAGTTGAATATGTAATTGGATAATATATAAGGAAAATTGAATTTATAAATAAAATTGAGTGTTTATAATAAAAGTTATACACTAATTTGATTATTAAGATGTTAATAGAGTTAGATAGGATAATAAGTAAAACTCAGTTAATAATGAAATAAATTTGTTTTGAAAGAATTAATAAATTGAAATTTGATCAACATATGAAAATACCTTGAATTTAAAAGAAATTAACAGATGTAAATTAATTTAAATCGAAACTTTTATGTTTTAAATTAATTTATATAGGTTAAATATGTGAGTAGAGATATTAAGTAGAATAAATTTAACAATAATTTGGAGAAAAGAAGAATTTAAAGTTGTTGAAAAAAAATATGATTATAATAAAAGACTATACAAATTTATGGTTTTAGAAAATGTAAATTTAAGATAATTGGATAATAGGATAATGAATTTAGAAATAGTTGAGATTGATTTTAGTGAAATCAAATGGATTAAATCAATTATTGAATATCAATTAATTAAAATTTGAATTTATATGGTTTAAATAAATTGTTATTTTGTATTTCAAATCTGTTTCTTTCTGGTTGTTTCTATTCTCCTACCTCGTTCCTTTTCGGGGACGAAAAGTTTTGAGTGGGGGAGAATGTAACGACCCGTAAAATTTCAACTGTTTTAATAACGTAATTAGTTGAAATTTTGTGAAATTTTAAACGATAAATTTTGAAATAAAAATTTAATATTTGTAATACGTCTAGTTAAACATAGCAACTGGTGAATTTGCGTCCGAAAATACGAAAGTTTATTTCGCGCGTAAATTCACTTCAATTTAATCTGTTAAAAAGCGATGAAAATAAAATGTTTTCGAAACCTAAATATTTTTACATAGAAAAATTCTAAACCATCTTCTGAGCAAGATGTCAGTTTGTCGTTTTTCCAAATTCGGACATCTTTGGCTCCGTCGATCTTATTTTTCAGCGTTTTTCTTGCATTTTCCGCTATAAAAAAATTTCGAATTTTTATAATTCGATCGTACCACCGATATCCATATACCGTTTTAACCATCTCATCGTGCCGACCCCCACAGTATATTCATATCATTGTTTCGGTGTCCTTAATTGTACCGTTACAAGTTTTTAAAACCTTTGGTTTCCCGTGACTATTCACTGCCAGCGTGTTTAATCCAATTACCAATGAATCATAAATAAGTCCTCTCGGTTCACGTATGCCTTTCACCATTCTTTCCTCTCTCTCTGTTCATTTTCTTTTTCAATACGTTCTCTCTTCTTCTTGTTTCTCTGCAAAAAAATAAAAAAAAAATATAACACTCCTCTATTGTCTCTGTTGCTTTACTTTGGAAAAGAGGGTGACTTCATATGAAGTTACTTGCATTCCTTCACCCTCAACAGTTTCCCACTCCTTCCTTAACCCATTTTTTCCATGCACGAGCAACAACCCCAACGCCTCTCCTCCGCACTTACTCCAATACCTCAGCCGATCGCAGTACTCCAAGCTTCACCGACCTCCGCCACATCATCACCAAGCTGCAACCTCCCCCTCAGACGCTCCACCACACGCCGACCACCGTCTTTCTTTCCAGACACTCGGCCTACCACCCTGACCGCCACGACCCCTCGGCCCTCTTCGCCTCGTACCCAACAGCAGCCACCTGCCCTCTCCGACCCAACCAAACCGACACCACCAGTACTCTTTCCCCTCACCTAGCTCGCCCTGGCCTCGTCCCCGCCTTTCCACGACTAGCAACCCACTTCTGACCATCTGCCGCCATGGCCTTGGCGCCTCTTTGATAAGTAAGCGTGTATATATTTTAATATACGTATTGAGTTTGTAAGTAGTATAGTTATAGTGTTACTTGTTTCGTATATATAGTCATATATATTGTATAAGTTATATAATACTTATAGTTATATACATATTTCCTTGTTTAATATTGTCGGGTATGAGTTCTGATATATTTTGTTTTAAGGCTACGTCTGTTTTGGTTAGAATGGCATCTTATAAAGGTGGTTTTAGTATTACCCATAAATGTATTGTTTACCAAGTATATTTATAAGTTACAGTATCCTAGATTTTTAAAGTAGTATTCACTTTATAATTAACTAAATATATAACTTGTATATGGATATTTTATGTCTGTACAGATTTCAAAATTCGTGTTCCGTGGTCAATTTGATGGGTATACCCATATATATATATAATTGTGGTACAATAGCTTACGGTGTTGTATATATAGGTTATATTAAAAATATCTGTTGCTTATAAAATAATATAAGTTATACACATGTTAGTTTATTTATCTCTATGACCGATTTAGTAATATATATATTTTATAAAGAATGATAGTTTATATATGTACTTTTTTTGTCCTATATCGTTTCATATATACAGTACTTACTATATGTTGACAATGCAGTTTTGACGTGTTTATAAATGATTATATTGCAGTCTGTTTTAGTCTATGAGAATTGTCTTTCCTACGTATATGTTATAATATATTTATATTTTCAGTTAGCAGTTATACAGATTTTACATATCAAGATGTTGATTTTAGTTTATGCAGTTTAGTGTATATAAAGTTTATAGATTGTTGTTTTATTAATATATATATGTTACGTATGTTAATATATATTGTGTTTAGTATATTATAAATAGTATGATACATATTTGATGGTTGTATATTTATTTTATTTTAATATTTATCTTAAATTGAAATATTGATTTCAAGGAAATAATAAAATATATATTTCTGTCTCTATCAAGCCGATTCTAATCATCTCATCGATTTCTGTTATCAGCTCTATCCGTCGAACTCGTGCAAATCTCACTTTGCTTTGGAATTCGTGTTTGGAGTCGTAACTCAATTTCAGGGTCTATCCTCTCTAACCTCGAAAGGTGAGCAATCACTCACGATTAACGTTCTTTTATTTATTAAATTTGATTTCAATTGAAACGACAATTGAAATATGCTGCTGTTAGTTAATTACACTGTTATAAATGCTATTGCCTGTATCAGTTCACCTGTGACATCTGACACCATTATCTGTTAATTATTTATGCAATAATAATACAGTTTGGCTGATAATTGATTGATTGTTGATGTTTATATTGGACGTTAAATTGTTAATGTTAAAATGATAAACAGTATGAAATTGAACTTGATATAGGATAATTAAATGTTAAATTTGATTAACTGGCATTTGTATAATATGACCCCTTTAAACTGTTAAATCCATTGACATGTATGATTTGCTTAATTACATTTTGAATCACTGAATGTATATTGTTAAATTGATGATGTATGAAATTGTAAATAGATGACAAGTGAAAAACCGTAATGTAATAATCTTTAATCTACATGAAATGATAGTGTAGATTCCAGAAATAATTATATTAATTCGTACAAATAACAATGCGAATTAATACGGTTATTTCGGGATTATTTGAATTGATTATTGGATTGATATTGGTTGTTGTTATTGCTTGTTTATTTACTTTGACACCATCCCAGTTATCACACTGCAAGTTCCCTTTGATATGTTTTGATTTTGAATTGAATTGGAATCGGGTTGAAATGATAAATACCCAAATTGAACTTTGACTTAGGATAGAAAATTAAATAAAACCCGATTGGTCAATAAATTTGATTTAAAATAAAATGAAGGTTTTATTTTGAATAAATAATATTGTTTTGAAACGAAGTTGGAAATTGAATTTTAATGAAATTTAAATGTGAATATTTAATATTAAAAATGTAATTGATGAAAGAATATTGTTAAATTTGAGAAATGATTTGATAATTAAGTTGAAATTATAATCAAGTTTGAAATTATAATTAAGTTTGAAATTATTAAAGTTGAAATGATTTAATAATTAAGTTTGAAATTATTAAACCTTGAAATTATTTAATAATTAAGTTTTGAATTATTTAATAATTAAATGAGATTGAATTATTGAATGATTAAATTGAATTGAAATTCTTTAATAAGAAAAAATTGAACTTTTGAATAAGTGGATTTTACTTCGTAAATAATTGAAATTGAGTTTCTTTATTAATTAAGTTTTGGAAATTTATTTAAGTAAGTAAATAAGTAAAATTGAATTTCTTTATCAAGAAATAAAATGTGATATTTTTGAAATTAATGTAAGACTTGTAATTGAAAGAATTGATTGGACGAATTTAATTTAATTCAAAGTTGTAAGTTTTGATTTAATGAAGTTGAACTTGAGAAATTGATTTAATGAATTGGAAATTTAATAGCAATTGTTTGAATGATAAATTTACTTTACGAATATTAAATGAAATCGATAAATGAATTTAAATTGATTTGAATGTTAAATTAACTTGATTTAAATGATTTCGAAATGAAACTTTTGTACGAACTTGTATCAATATTTGAATTGTTTTAAAGGAATTGAAATTGAATTATAAGATCTTGAAATGGTAAATTGAAGTTTTGAAACGTAAATTTTGGAAATTGGTTTTGAAAGACAAGTGAAATGTTGATTTACGAATTGAAATTGAAATTGAAATTGATTTGGTTTTTGAAATATATAAACGACCAATCGGTGTAATAATTTCGAAAGTTATTAAAGAGACCGGAATTCGGTTATGGATATACTATCTATCTAAACCGAAAACCACTTGAATAACTATACGCGGAGTGATGATCCAGAATGAAGTGGATGGAATGATGTACGCGTTGACTGAAGAAAGAGAACGATTTGGATGACCCTTGACATGACTAAAACAGGAGCCGCGCCGGGCCATTGAGGATCGCCATCTCTAGCGGACACACTTCTTCGATACCATATCTATTACTTTTGTGATTCGATTTGGGTGCACCCCTCGATTATGGGAGTGTTGTTTCGCGGTGTTGGGGTAGTAGCTGCTATGCCCAACATCAGTCCGGATCACGCAACTACTAGTATCCTAGTTGGTATTGCCTCATGTACCTTGTCATACTGATTATCCTATTCGCGACCACTACGATTTTGATTTGTACCTTTAGTATATGGATTGCCCTCTGGTGACTTCCGGTTTTGGGGAAACTACGGTCTTGTATATGCTTTTGGGAATAAAAATGTGTTAAGGGTGGAATGGGCCATGACTTAACGCTATTTTGATATCTTTATATTACTGATAGACATTATCTACTTATCGTACATTACTACCTAGTAGATAGTTTAACGGATCCTTAGAGGATGGTTATTCCAAACATCCTTTGAGTTACTTGTATTTCAATTGCTATTTCACTTGAGTTGGATTTATTAATATAAGAATGTTAATCCTGACTCGAGTGTTTTGTGTTTTTGCTTTACGCTCGGGTCAGACTGAGTAGTTCAGCTTTCGAGACTCACCTTTGGAGTTGGAGCTTCGCTTGGAGATCCAGCTATCTACCCAGCTTCCAGATATTCGATGATTCCAGTGATGTATTCTGATTTGTATCTGTTACTCTTCCGTTGTATCTAATTTAACTCTAATGTATCGTATTACTCTTCTGTTGTAAACTCTGATGTATTTTATATATTCATATAGTAGCTTCATGAACTACTATCTCTTTTATTTCCGCTGCATTTATTACTCTGTGTCTGTGATCTGTGATTATATCTATTTACTGTATATGTTCAGTTTTGCCAAATTTAAATTAACAACGCGGTATTTTGAGCAATTCAACTCCGGCATGAGTGTCTACCTATACACTTATAATGGACGCGAATGGTCCAAAATGGCGGGTTGTTACAGTTGGTATCAGAGCTTTGGTAGCTCTAGGCAAAACTTAACATATAGGGTAAATGTATTTACAGAATCACTTTCATTTCGAGTTTCAATCTCTTCCGTTTTGATTCACTTCCTTCGAATTTTGGAACGTTCCCTGCGGTTTCAAAATTCATTCGTGTCCTTCACTATTCGTTTTCTTTCAATTCTGGAGCACCTCATAACTCCATTTTGAATGATCTCTATAATAACTTGGCGGTCTCGCCAAACTTCGAATGATTTGTAAAGTGGTGAGACTCCTTTACAATTGGCATTGATTTACCGGAGATTTCTGTATCCTTGGTTTACGATGCTATCTATCTCCTACTATTCCTGAATTCTATTTCTCGAGATTGGATGTTGATTTACCTCGGAATTCAGCATCGATCTTATTCTTGAAGTTACGGACGACCCGATTAAGGTTGCCCGTGAATTAAATAAACTCCTCCATCTCCCGATTGTGAAAATCAGATTATCTTATCTTCTGTTTCAAACTTATTTTTCGAATCAAAAATTCTCTTTGATTTGAGTCCATCAAATTTGAATCTCTATCTTTGCTTTGAAATCTATTCTTATATAGTCGAGCGAGGAAGTGTATTTGTAAATTTATATTTAAAATGTTTAAAATATATTGTGTTGTTTGAGTTGTTGATGTTGATTTGGGTTTCCGATCGATTCGTCTGATCAACGCTATCGATAGGATTTCCAAAACACTTGAACAGAGCAAACTGACACAATATTATTTTTCAAATTTGGAAAATAAAATAAATTTGTTTGATTATATTGTGAAAATATATAAAAAAAAATTCCTAGAATATAATTGGTAAATTAAATTGTTTGTTTGAAATGATAATATTTGATTATCATTTATTGTTCTAAATAAATTTATAAATACGGTTTATAAATTGATTTGGAATTTGAAATGAATTAAATTCAGAAATTTGAGAATTTAGTTTCCGATGATTTCGAACTTTGGTTTTAAAATTTTAAAGGATATAGTATTGGAAGTATTTTCGAATAGAAATCGTTTTCAAAGAATTTTTAAATGTTGAAATCAGTGCTTTTCTCTTTGTCGCTGGAAAATAATTTCGGTGATGGCGGCCGCATCATCGACATTCATTTTCGAGTTTCGAAGTGGAGAATCCATTCTGTAGCTTTGCTACTGTTTGTTTTGAAAAATATTTTGATTTGAATTTCTTCAATATATTTTGATTTATATATATAAGTATCTTATTTTAAAATTTGATTTGATTTGATATAAATACATTATATATATCTCTAAATTGTTTAAGGATAATCGGAAATCTAATTCTTAAATTTTGTTAAAGGATGATTTTAATTATAAATAAGACCAAAATTTGGAATAAATATTTAAACTTGAATAATTGAATTGAGAAAATTTTATTTGTATATTGTTCAACTGCATTCTAATACAACTTACCTAAATCATTTAGAAGTTGAATATGTAATTGGATAATATATAAGGAAAATTGAATTTATAAATAAAATTGAGTGTTTATAATAAAAGTTATACACTAATTTGATTATTAAGATGTTAATAGAGTTAGATAGGATAATAAGTAAAACTCAGTTAATAATGAAATAAATTTGTTTTGAAAGAATTAATAAATTGAAATTTGATCAACATATGAAAATACCTTGAATTTAAAAGAAATTAACAGATGTAAATTAATTTAAATCGAAACTTTTATGTTTTAAATTAATTTATATAGGTTAAATATGTGAGTAGAGATATTAAGTAGAATCGGGTATAACCCATAACCGATCCAAACACAGAAAAACGAGATGATAAACATGATTATTCACCTTGATTAGTTGATTGGAGAATGAGATAATTTCCTAGCTTTAATTCCTTAGCTTTCTTCAATTTAAACTCTTCCTAGAGCTTTTTAATGGCCGGCCGAAATATATGGAAGTTAAGAATGAAAAAATGGAAGTTTATTAAGGTGGAGGAAGAGATATATACAATGAAATGTAGCCCCATTTCCAAGTTTACCCCTTAGGAAATTCCTCCTCCTAAATTTAGTTAAGTCTTATTTTAGTTCATTCATTTAGACACGGCCATAGGATTTATCAATCTCATCTCCCTAATTATTCACATTATTTTATTTTATTTATCCAACTAAATATCCCAAATAATTTTAATTAAAATTCAGGGGCATTATAGTAGTTTTTGGTTTGTGTTGTTTCTAACACAACAGAATCCTCATTATATTCAATTGTAATGAACACACGTCATGCGGTATGGTTTACGTGCTCATTTCGAATGAACCATTTTCATTAAGATTTTATTTATTATGAAAGTGATTGCTCACCATACAACTTTCGTATGTGAGTGAATATGGATCAAATATTCATATTATTGTATTACTTTTGAGCTCAAAACTCGTTAAAGAGAATAATAATCTCGAGAAAATGAACGCTTAAGCGACCATGGTGTGAATGTATATAGTAGTTGTATTATTTGGCTCCTACATGGGTCTTGGAGTGATAACATGCCAAAGGTTATAATGTTAAGTATAATTTACATTTATTTGTCAATCCTTACTCAATTCACTTGTATATTTTTAGTTGATAAACATATTATAAATTATATTACTTTCTCAAATTTATCGAGGTAGATTATTTTAACTTTGTATTGAATATCTTCTCACAATATTAGAATGGTTGAATGATACACTTCCTAATAAAGCTCCCACTATATTTTTATATTTATTAAAACCCTAAGAGAAATGTTGAAATTTGTTTGCATCAAAAGTTAACACAAGCACCCAATAGAGATTTTGTAGAGAAATAAATAAAGAAAATCCAATGAAAACAGTGGAAACAAGCAATTAAATAGCTGAAAATAAGCAATAAAAAGAACGCAAGGATTTATAGTGGTTCGACGTTGATTGCCTACGTCCACTTTGATGAAATTGCTTTATTAATGACTTTGAACTCTGAGTACAAGAGGGATCAGATTGGAATCCGTGAATACAATGAGTAAAAAGCAATTAACAGCCTAGAAATCCCTAAAATGAACCATGAAACGTGTATTTATAGGAGGAGACGGCCGAATATCTTCCTAAAAAATGCCAGTGGAATCTCCAAATGATGACGAAGTCACACAAGCGATCACCAGGCCCAAATCTTATGGAATGGGGATCAACCCCAATCCCTTTTAACAGTCACATGGCCCAAATCTTATGGAATGGGGATCAACCCCAATCCCTTTTAATAGTCACATGGCAAGTCGCGATCCCTCTGGTGGGTCCCCCTTCATGTTAGCTCCATATTACCAAAAATGTTTGCATATTTGACTTCTGGATTTTGAGATATCGATCAATTTCCGTTGAATTGAACTGCTAAGCTAATGCGACCCAATCCCTTGTATAGAGGTGGGGATTATACCTGATCCCTTGCCTAGTGGAGGAGTTATTCCATACTTAGAATGTTCTGTAGAGTCCATCTCTTAGTTTTTCTTTATCGCTGCTTCATATTATCGTCTATGCTTGATCTTTGGACCCCACGATCATCTCTCTGGGCTACTAGCCTTGATGATAGTTGAGTCTAACTTATCCAATTAGTCTGAATATAGCCGAGCCAAAAGGTCGGGTAACAAAATCCTTCTATTTCTCTAGTGAGTGGTAGAACTCGCTTGCCTTAGGATTTTGACCTTGAGTTTACCAAACAAATCATAGCCCGCAAATAATGGATAACTCTTGATTGGTGGTATCATATACAACTCCTAATTGTGGTCTTTACCCTAAGCTCGACCTCAATCCCTTGAGTTTGCTCAACAAATCGAAAGAGATTATTCACCTATACCTACCTTTTCACGATAGCCTATGTTTAATGCACATACATAAAGTTTGCTTAATAAATACACACATATATCTTACGACGTTTAGGTAATATATTAATAGTATTGCATATAACATCCCTAGCTTGAGTTTGCTCAACAACTTGTGAGTATGCAAGTAATCTATCGGTACATAAATGATAGAGGACAATTTTATATATTAGATATTCATAATCTTTAATATATACATTAGAGTGATATTGATTTAAGGAATAATGTATTTTTTATGAAATACCCTCGTGATTCAAATTTCTGACACATCTGAAATCATAGTACACGTACTTTACGTCTGTACTTATTCTAAGAATTTATTTTGAGCTTATTTTAGTTTCACTTAAATTAATTTTTATACACATATAATTATATAAGTTTAATTTATTTATTTTGTTATAATTAATTAACTTATATAATGTACATATATATCTTGTCAATTAAATCATAGTTAACTAATTTTGAGTGTTACTAATTAAATCATATTTAATTGATTTTGATTCCTATTAATGAAATCATATATAATGAATTTTAATCCATATTAATTAAATCATATTTAATTAAGTTTCTTTCTTATTAATTAAATCATATTTAGTTAATTTTGGATCTTGTTATAATAATCATATTTAATTAACTTTTAATTCTTATAAATAAAATCATATTTAAGTAATTTTTAATTTATAATTTAATTAACTAATTTAGATAAATTTTACTGTATTTATAATTTTAGAAATTTTATTTTACTCATATCAAACCATTTAGGACGAATAACCAACAATAACATTTAAAGTTCTGTTTATATACACACACACATCAATATATATATATATATAAACTTTTATTTATTTATTTATTCAGTAAATCCTTTTATATAATTAAATACTTTAATTAATTTGAATATTTAACTTATTTATTTTAAACAATATTAGCATAAATATACAACTATAACAATTATAGATACACAAATATATCAATGTATATTTGTTTTTAATTAATTAACTCTTAACTAATTATACAATTAAATATATTAAAATTTTCAAAGTAATTTTTTAAAAAACAATTTTAAAAAAGTTAGAATGATTTTGTAATCATTATTAAAAAAATTATATTTTAAATTTAATTTACAAATTTAAAATACATTTCAAATTTTCAAATCTAAATTTGATAATTAGCCCAAGGTCTAAAAACCTCTAGGCCATACATCTGGACCAACCTTTTGGACTTACTCCACTCATTGGGTGAGGCCAGTAGCTAGGAAGGGTTATGAATACTTTTAATTCAACTCCAAGCCTAAACACTACAATTCTAGACACCCATCATATCAAAAAGTTTATTTGTTGGCCCCTAATACAGGCCAAATAGACTACATAGACCATATGAGCTCTAATACCATTGAAGGGACTGGGTCCGTTGCATAGCAGGTGAACTAAGAAAATTTCAAAAGAAAAATCACTATTTTGATCTTTATAGGCCTATGAAGTCTATTAGCTAGAATTAGATCCAATCTACATTATTAAAATAAAATCATATTTTATTTTAAAAAATTCATATTTATTTAATTAATCATATTAATTAAATTCATTAATATTTATTCTTAATATACTTAGTATATATTAACACACTAACATGACATCACAATAATGAATGAATAAGTGTAGAACTATATATATACGTTAACTTTATGTAAAATATATAAAGGGGCTATTTAGAGTGACAAATCTCATTAATTACCTTTTAAGTGCCCGTTAAAAATTGCAACTCTCACTTAATAGCTCCTTAGTGCCAAGTCAAAATATCTTTAATTCCCATTTAGATTTGCAATAGATATAATTTAGGGTAAGTTTGGCTTACATCCCTAATAAGTTTCAAAATAAACAAAACATCCTTCACATACAAAACTTACATTTCCACTCCCTATTTTCAAATTCGCGCAAGCAAAAATACACAAATACCCTTTATGTTTTTAACAATTCAAACGCATATAACTTTATGTACGAAAACCGGATCAACAAACCGTTTTCACCAAAAAAATCACAAATTTTATGATCTTTGAAATGAGATCCATTGTTGATACCAAAAATTTAAATTTGTATTAAAACTGCAATTATTTCAAATATTTGCAGACAATTCAGCAAATATTGAACATTTTCGATTGTTGTACAAATTTATAAAAATTGCAAAAAATTGCAGATATTTCTGCAACTATATGATATAGTTGCAGAAATGTCTGCAACTATTTCATATAGTTGCAGACATTTCTGCAACTATTGCATATAGTTGCAGAAATGCAACTATTGCAAATAGTTGCAGATGCAACTATATGCAATAGTTGCAGAAATTTCTGCAACTATTGCAAATAGTTGCAGAAATGTCTGCAACTATTGCAAATAGTTGCAGAAAACGAACTTACACAGTATTTCAGTAAAAATCTTTTATTGCAAACAGATAAAGCATTAAGCAAGGATAATTTTATCGTTCAATATAAACCAAATAATCACAGGTAGAAAAAATAGAGCACAGTATAAACGAGGGTATTTATGGAAAAGAATTAAGCTGAAACAAAAATAGGGACCGGATTTATAAAGTTTCGAACAGAAGGAGTTTTTGTGAATTACGTTTGGTTTCAGGGATGCGACCCTAATTTTCACTATAATTTAATTGTATTCCCTATTTGTATTCTTTATGTCAAATCATATAAGGATATATTTTGAATCAAAACTAAAACAAAGGGTTGTTTATGCAACTAAGATAAAATTCAGCTAATTAGATTTATAAATTCTGATTCTAATTTCACATTTTCTTAAGCGTTACCTTTTAGTAATGGTAATTACATATGTTCTCTTCGTCAAAACTATATCACTTTAGCATATATGGAATTTGGTATGGGTCAAATTTCGATAGTACCACATTCAACTCGATTTGTCCAAAAATTAAAGTCCTAGGTTTGATAATAACATTTATTATTAAATCATACTTCTCTAGCTAAAGATTATGGCTTTGAGTTGACTACAATTGACAGTAATACTAACATCTTACATTAGGAGATGAATTCTCTATGGAATAGTGTTTCACTCCCATTGCTTTAAATCAGACCCAACTATAGTTGCATGATAAATAATCATGCCATGATTTAACTATATTTAGCAGTATTCACATTGAAGCTCTATAGTATTCTCAAGTTGAGAGAACTATGTAACATTGTTACCTTAAGATTTCTTATTTGACTTAGATGTTGTTAACCAACAGGAAACTCTCGAATGAATTATTCCATGGTCATCCAATAACTATGAGTATGTAACCCTGGGTGCCTCAGAAGTCATGATTAATACACTTCCCAAAATATAGAGAGCATTACTCACTCTGGTCTCAATGTATGTATCGATATTTTTTTCTTCAAACATCTCAACCAGGAATATTCAAAACAAAATGTTATTTTTTTTGTGATTAATTACTCGTGATTGCAACTATTTGCAACTATAAACATACAATGTTTTATTTAAGGATTTTTATATTAATACCCTTTAATTAATTAATTATATCACAATATAACAAAGTATATAACGGAAATCAAATACCTTTATTATGAATAACATTGATTATAGAATCAGATATATGTAATAAATTACATAATTACCCCTAGGGTATACCACTAACTCTTTCAACGTCTTCATAACCACAGGTCAATGAGAAATGGGAGTGATCTATTATGGTCTGGCTTAAGGTCCTATATGACCAATGCAAGAATGGTAGGTCTTTAGCCTAGTTTCCCTGGCCTTAATGAGGTACTTACTTAGCATCAACTTGATGGTTATGTTTACTGCTTCTAGCTACCCGTTTGTTAGAGGATGGGCAACATATGAGAAACACTTTCCAATCATGTTTCTCTAACAAAAACCCTAGGATAATCCACTTCAAACTAGGTGCTTTGTCAGTGATAATCTTGTTCGGGAGTCTAAAACGGCAGACAATGTTCTTAATTAAAAAATTGAGAATCTTAGGTGCGATGATCCCATTTAGGGCTTCCATTGTTAATCGGGTCTTTTACCAAGAAGATTTTCCATGGAAGCTAGAATTTCAAGACAAAACGACCTAAGAACTTGGAAACCCACTTAGAAGAATATGGAGATGGAACTCAAGAAATCATACCTCCATTTCAACAAAGTAGACCTCTCGATACCGAGAGCTTTCTGTTGCACCTTGGACCCCATCGACCTCTTGTACTTCAATGCTACTTTGAGCGACATCAAGCGCTTTTCTTGGAGAATGGACGAGCAATTCCAAGGATAGATGACAAGAAAGCAGGATTATACAAGTGTTATCAAAGGAATCGTTGAAATCGACTCAACCTCTATGGAAAAGAGGTTGGAATACATCGAATCAAAGATAGGAGAGCAAAGCAATTAAGAGGAGGAAGTTTGTAGTAGAACAAACCTCTCGGCACCAAGAGGTCTTTCTTAGTAATTGGGCCATGTGCTCCTTTTTGTGCTTCTGGGCTTGCACCTGACCTTATTCAGCTCGACTCTGTAGACCTACAAAGCAGTTTCTCTATAAATATCAGCCTTATTGCAACTAAAAAAGGATCTTGGACTCTGGCTTTTCTTCATCTCCTATTTCTCTCTACACAGTAATCACCTAGGAAGATACTTTGGGCAGTTCTACGCTTAAGAACATATCAACCCTTTGTACTATTGACTTTAATCTCTCTCTAAACCTCTATCAAACCATAATCAATAAAGATATAAAGTGGACGTAGACTAGAGATTGCCAAACCACTATAAAAATCTTATGTCTCTTTACTTTTCTATGCTTTTTACACTTTTCTACTATTTCTACTAGACCTAAGCCTACAACATGTCATATTTGGGTGTTGTGCCACTTTTGGCATCTACATTATGGTGCTTTCGCTGAGAAATCTAGCTCAGGGTTACATCTAGCTTACTTTTATGGATTTGAAGAGGTCTAATGGTTAGATCCAAAAAATTTGCTTATAGAATTTGGAAATTGCTATTTGAAGTTAATGGTACCTAGAATATCCAATAGATCCACATGGTGGTGATGAAAGAAATTTTCACTAAGGTAAAGTTAGTAATCAACAGGAGAAACTAGGATCATCTGCTCAACAAGAAGTAGACACCAGAGGTAAGCTTGATAAGATGCTGCATGAATTGAACCAAAATATGGTGGGTAGCTAAAAAGCTTTGATGGACAAGATGGATGCTGCTAACCCAGCAACCATAGAGGACTAGAAGGAATAGGGGAGAAGCTTCTCCCTTAGATTTGAAGAAGAGGATTCATCTATTTCTGGTCAGAACAGGCGAAAGGAAAACAAAAGGAAGTAGTTGTTGGAATTACAAAAGAAGCTGCATGAGGAAGTAGAAGTGCTCCCCCGTAAGAGAACAAGTCGGTACCCAGAGGATTTCTCTCGGTACGAAGAGAAATTTGGGAGATCAGGGGGATAGCAGGTTGATGCTATGGAAGTTTCAGACTTTGAAGATGACATACTGCTGGACAATGATGATCTTGAGCTGGATGTTGAGTATAACGAAGATGGAGTTGAGACAGCCGCGGTTGAACCAACCACACGGCAACGGAATACCGCAGGAGTGGTTCTCCCCATGTCTAGAGGACCTAGGCATCAAGTGGAAAACCGAGACGTTTGCGAAGTCAACACTTGGTGTAGCCCCTGATAGTTAACCTTTGGAGTACCATGTCAGCGAGGAATATATATATATATATATGACATGGTTAAGTGGTTAGTTGAAGAAAGGAAAGGTGGGAAGAATAAATATTGGGGTTCCACACAGTAGAACTCCCGTCACAGAGAACATTATAAGAGAAGAGTATCCCAAGAAGTTTATGATGCCCATTATGACACTGTACAATGGAACTACCGATCCTAGACAACGTTTGCTCAAATACGAATGGCGCATGGATGCTGCAAGGACAATGATGATGTTCGATGTAGATGCTTTCCTGCTTTCTTGAAAGGAATTGCATCGATGTGGTTCACTAGACTCACGCCGAGGTCCGTATTGACTTTGGATGAGTTGGCTAGGAAATTTATGAAGTACTTTCGACTGCATACTACATGACCGAAGGGCGTAATGTCCCCGTTGAGCTTACATGTGCCGTCTATCGCCTGAAGTATGGTAGCGGCGAGAAGGAAAGCTCAAAATCAAGCAATTAAAGCGCCAATTCCCTGAGGTAGGAACTGGCATACAAACCATGTTTCCATGACCGTTTTAGCTGCCTCGTAGGGCATGCTTGGCCAAGGATAAGCAAGGATAGTCATGAAGAACCTAGACAGGTGTTATCGGAATCCATCAATCCAGGATCAGGATTGGGAAAGCGCAATTGGACTAGGGGCAATTCGATAATTTGCCCCCGCATTGCTCAACTCCTACTAATGCCCAAAAATTAGCATTTGGAAAAACCAATTCCGTGAAAAGGATTAAGTTTGCGATAGAAATACATAAATGGGAGGCAAATAATGCAATTGATGCTCCCCAACGAAAGGGAACAACATGAACGTACACTATTTGCGGCAGAAAATGGTCAAAGGAAAACTCAACCTATTCAAAACAGGAATAACCATGGAGTTAGTCCAATCATGGTTTGTTTTGCCAAACGGAACACCTTGGCAACAATAAACAGGGCTAAAATGATGGAATATAACCATAACAATTGTAGGAATATTATTTATATACATAGAGTTGTAGTAAATTAGCACATTGCACAGGCACATGCATATATAATATGGAAAATTGTAGTACCAGTAGTTATATTATATACACATGCAGTTATTAAACAGCTTTTATATACAAGATACAATGGAGGTCGATCCCGCACAAACATGGCCTGTTTGCTAAAAAAGGAAAATACAGACTATACAACCATAAGAATTGCCAAACTTCCAAGCGATAAGATCTTATACTTATCTTCGGAAATCCCATGCTAGGGGCATATATTCCAAAGCATTTTCTTAGATAAAATAGTCGGCATTTGTTCTGGTAGATCATTCAGAACCCAAAGACCAATGTACCTGAGCACCATTGGGGAACAACTTGAAGTGGGACGATCATCCTCTGATGCTCTATGGTGATTGTTCGGGAGGAGTAGACGCACCCTCGCCAGACTTGAAGCGCGACGATCGGCAAGACATTATGGAAAGAAAACTTGGCGTTCAACACAGTCAGGTATGTTTTATTTTGAATGTTAAAACCATGCGACCGGCGCTTGAAATTCAAGGATGTCGATGTCTGTTGACCAATCGAATTCCGAGCGTTGACCAAGGAAAGTGAAAGTGTTGATATATGCAATATGAGTCATATGTCATGTACACAACGAACGGACCATCCTATGTAGATAGTTCGCTCGTGCTATAAAAACGAGCCTCATTGCATGACAGAACTATACATCAAATATTACCCATTATTGATGAATAATCGATAACAAAACCATTGTTTGGAGCGATGCAGGAGCTTTTCTTCTCAAGAACATGAGAAGTGTAGAAATAAGAAAAGCAGAGCGATAGAATCATCCAATGTGATCATTTATGAAGTGAATTGTCCCACTGGGATTCAAACAATGGTATGAGATTCGTCGTGCCTTGATAGGGGTTAACAAAGTCGGAGTGCCAAACTTATCCCTAGAATGGAATATATACAACCTACGACAAACTTGAGTTTACTATAAATTGAGCGCAACTCAAACTCGACCATCACCTCTCAAGAGTAATCAGTCGCTCCACACCATCATCACCATCGCTGAGCCAATTATCAATCGCCAACCTTAGTCGATTGGAATTCTGAATCGGTGAAAGGAGATTGAAACATCCGAGCACTGAAAGCTCTTGGCATCAATTCAAAACAGAGTGGTGATTTAGGGATTGGCGGCGGCAATAAAAAATGTGGTTGTGGCAACTTGTCCAAGGTGGCGGCGATAGATGATCGAGGGCAGATGCTTGAAGGCGGGGGCAAGATCAAATGCGGGAAGTCAATGGAAAAAGGATTTAATGCTGAAAGGTTTTGGGGTCTCGGTTGCAAAAGTGAAAAGTAGGAAAAAGGCTTCTAAGTGTTGAAGCTTATATAACCTTTCGGGGAGACGAAAGGCCTCGATACCAAAAGAAAGCTTTCGGTACCGACAGGTCCTTTTCCCTCAAAATTTGGCAAAAGCATGGCAGGAGGGAGAAGCATATTATTCTAAGGCATGGAGTAGTCTCAAAAGTGCAGATCTTATCTTTAGCATGAAAATTGGAACTCTTTCTACGCACGGCAGTTAGAGAAAAATCCACCAAACGAAAGCAATGTTTCGAAGTAATACCTGAGCGATCAACTAGAATTACCAAATAATAAGTCAGAGCTTGTCTCGATCTAGAGCACACTTTGTTTTCAATGAAAGCATACTCTGGAGGGCAAGTGTTAATCGAGTTTTTACCCAAGTAGATTTTCAATGGAAGTTAGAACATCAAGATGAAGATGAAACGACTCAAGAACTTGGAAACCCACTTAGAAGAATAAGAAGATGGAATTCAAGAAATCACAAGTCCATTTGAGCAAAGTAAATCTCTCAATACCAAGAGATTTATGTTGCACTTTGGACCTCATCGACCTCTTATACTTCAAGTGCTACTTCGAGCAATCGACATCAAGTGCTTTTCTCGGAGAATGGATGAGAAATTCCAAGGATAGATGAGAAGAAAACAGGATGATACAAGTGTTATCACAGGAATCATCGGAATTGACTCAACCTCTATGGAAAAGAGGTTGGAATACATCGAATAGGAGATAGAAGAGCAAAGAAAGAAGAGAAAGTTTGCAGCAGAAAAAACCTCTCGACATCGAGAGGAACCTCTCGGTACCAAGAGGTCCTTCTTGGTGGTAATTGGGCCACATGCTCCTCTTTGTGCTTCTGGGCTTACATTTGGACCTTATTCAGCTCGACCCTATAGACATGTAGACCTATAGAGTAGTTTTCTATAAATATCAGCCCTATTGCAACTAAAAAAGTATCTTGGACTCTGATTCTTCTTCATCTCCTATCTCTCTCAACACACTAGTCACCTAGGATGATACTTTTGGTAGTTCTAGGTGTAAGAACCTATCAACCCTTTGTACTAGTTACTTTAATCTCTCTCTAAACCTCTATCAAATCCATAATCAATAAAAATATAAAGTGGATGTAGATCAGAGTTTTCCGAACCACTACACAAATCTTGTGTCTCTATACCTTTCTAAGCTTTTTTGCACTTTTCTACTGTTTCTACTAGATCTAATCCTACAACATGTCATAATTGGGTGTTGTGCCACTTTTGGCATCAACATCCGCCTCAACCCACTTTATGAAATAATTTATGACCATGATGACATGGTTGTACCCTCCTTTCACATTAGAGAGATTTCCAATCAAGTCAAGCCTTTATGTATCGAACGACCAAGGCAGTGTCATGGCGTTAGCAAGTTTGGGGTGGCTATGGGGATCTGTATGAACCGTTGGCATCGGCTGCACTTCTTGAAATAACTCATGGAACCTTTGATCATTATCGGCTAGTAATAACTCTTACGAGCAATTATTTTTGCTAAGATTTTCCCCTTGATAAGTTCCTCACAAAATTCTTCATGCAATTCTTCAAGTATTTGGTTAGCTTCTTCATCCATGATGCAGCATTGGAAAGGGATGGAATAACCCCTTATATACACCTTGTCCTCCATGAGTGTATAATTAGAGTCTTAATAAAAGACATTTAGGCCTTCGTCTGCTCCATGGGTATCTTCCTGCTGACTAAATATTGCAAGAGGGGAGTCATCCAGGTGTCTAGCTAATCATTGTTTATTTCCATCATGGTTGCCCCAGCTCGAAACATTGGATGGGTTGCACTTCTTGTGGTACCCAAGGTTTTTTCTTTTCAACATTTCTTGCTGCTTTATCCAGCTACTCAGCCTTTGAATTTTTCTCTTATGGTCTCTGCTCCAACTTAAAATTAGAGAAGGCGCTTATGTGTTTCTTCGCCTCCACCACATATAGGGCTAACGTTTTGTTGTTCACTTGAAAGAGCTCTCTGATTTGATTTATGACCAGTGAGGAATCACTAAAGACATATTTGATTCAATTTTAGTTCTCTGGACATCCTGAGGCTGGTCAAAATAGCTTTATATTCAACTTTGTTATTAGTAGCTTTAAAGTTTAGAAGGGCAGCGAAACAAAGCTCTATTCCCTCAGGGGTGCCGAGCACCATACTAGCCCCCGACCCTTTCTCATTGGATGCTCCATGACATATAATTTCCATCAGCGTTGACTAGAGATTTTTCTTCTTTGTCATTGTTCGGGCTAAAACATTCTATAATTAAATTGGCCATATTTTGCGCTTTGATAGATATGTAGAGATAGAAGATGATATGATATTCCCCAAGCTCAACAGACCAATTTAAGCGGCTACTTACTGTATTTGACTGGCTTAATATTTGTTTCATGGGTTGGTTGGTGAGGATCATTAATGGGAGTGACTGGAAATACGGACAGAGTTTGTGAGCCGCATTAGCAGGTAGAAAGTTTGCTTTCCAACTCCGAGTACCTTGTTTTTGGGCAAAAATAAACTTTTGTTGACATAGTATATCAACTGTTGAATCTTTTCTTTGTCTTGTACTAAGGCGATGTTGATCGTATGGTCATTGACGGCAAGGTATAGATGGAGATGTTCCCTATCCACGGGCTTGGAGAGGAAAGAAGGTGTTGCCAAGTATTGCTTCAATTCTTTAAATGCTTTGGTGCACTGACTAGTCCATGTGAATGACATTCCTTTCTTAAAAAAGGTCAAAGAATAGGATGCATCTATCTGTTTCTCGGGACACGAAGCGGTTAATGTTGTAGCCATTACATTCAAACTTCATAACTTCTTGACTATGCGGGGGATCTGCATGTCTTGAATTTCCTAAATATTTGCAGGGTTGGCTTCAGTTCTCTTTGCACTGAGCAAATACCCAAGGAACTTCCCTGATTAGATAGCAAACGAACACTTCTTAGGATTTAGTTTCATGGTATACCGAGGGAGAATGCCAAAAGTCTTGGCTAGGTTCGACACATGTCCTCCAGCCTTCATTGATTGGACCAACATGTCATCCAAATACACTTTCATTGATTTGAAAATCCACTCTACAGACATCTTATTGACGATCCATTGATATGTCACGCTTGCATTACGAAGCCCAAACGTCATGGCTCTTTAACAATAGATCCATGCATTTGTGATAAATTATGGGTGCTCAATCAAGACCTTTCAATGCTATTTAGTTGTACCTGGATTAAATATCTATAAAGTAAGAAGCTCGTGCATGCTGGTTCCATCCAAAAGTTGGTCGATGCGCAAGAGAGGGAAGTTGTCCATTAGGCAGGCTTTGTTAAGGTTGGAGAAGTCAATGCACATTCTCCAAGCCTCATTTTGGTTTTCAAACTAAAACAAGGTTGGCTGCCCAAAGTGGATACTCAAACTCCTGGATGAAACCATTGCCGAGGAGCTTTTCTACTTCCTCTTTTAATGCTCAATATATTTTCGGGTGGAGGGTTCTTCTCTTTTGATGGATGGGGTGAGCCTCTATGTCGATATTGAGGGTGTGGCGAATGATGGAGAGGTCTATGTTGGTCATGTCAGCATGCCTCCAAATGAACATATCCTTACTTTGCTTTAAGAAATGTATCGGCTCATCCTTGATTTCCAAGTCCAACTCCATTCCAATCCGGTCATGTCAGTATGCCCCTAGACGAACATATCCTTACTTTGCTTTAAGAAATGTATCGGCTCATCCTAGATTTCTAGGTCCAACTCCATTACAATCTTAATGACTTTGCAAGGGTTGTTGTTGTCTATCATCATGGTTTCAAGTAGGGTGGCAGGTCACCATCTAGTTTTATATTTCCCATGCAAGGGTCAAGTAGGCCATCATCATTACCTTTCGTGTTTGTTTCTAGGTCACACTGATCCAGTGCGTGGATCATGCATTCAAAGAAGTCCTTAGTCGGGATGGACATCTATGTGTGAACTGATAGAGTTAGAGTGATGACATAGGGTAAATTATATATTTTTTTGTAAATAATCTAATTTTGTAATCAATTTTTTTTATAATAGAAGTATTTGATTTCAATTATATACTTAATATATTATGATATAACTAATTAAATAATTAATTTAAAGTATATTAATTAGAAAATCCTTAAATAATATGCTATGTGATAATAATTACAAATAGTTGTAATAATGAGAAAATTATCACAGTATAGAATAACATATTATTTTAAATATTCATGGTCAAGATGTATCAAGAAAGGATATTGATACATCCGTTGAGACCATAATATGTAACTCTCTCCAAATGTAAACAGTGCGTTGCTCATAGCTATTGGGGGCACTAAGGGGTTACGTAGTCGTAGTTGTTGGATAATAAAGGAATGGCTCATCCGAGAGTTTTATATTGGTTAAAACAACTAAGGTCAAATAGAAAATCTCAGAGTGACTATATTACACAATTTTCTCAATTTAAGAATATTTTTGAATTTCAGTGTAGAAACTCCACTTTGATTATACTAAATATCATGGTATGGCGACCATATGGGGACTATAATTGGGTCTGAGTTGAAGAATTGGAAGTAAAACACTATTTAATAGAGAATTCTTCTCCTCGGTTGTGTTAGGTTAGTATTGCGGTCAACTGTAGTCACCTCAAAGTCAAAATCTCTAGCTATAGCAGCACGATTAACAATAAATGTTATTATTGAACCAAGGACTTATTTTATGGACTAATCGAGTTGAATGTGGACAGTATTGAAATTTTAACCAATACCAAATTTCATATATCCTAAAGTGATATAGTTTTTACAAAGAGAACGTGTGTAAATAATCATTACTAAAAGGTATAGATTAAAATGTAATATTAGATTTTACTGATGAGATCTATATATAATGAATTCAGTCAATTGTCACATCACTAGCTAAGGTGACATGTAAATGTTAATATTTGAATTATTTGAATATTAATCACTGATAGAATTCATGCCTATGAGTCTAACAACTGAATATATTCAGCGTTAGAAATACCACCCAATTTGACTGGTTTGTAGTAGTTATAAACTAATTAGATTAATTAATATTTAAGCAATATTAATTATTGGTGTAATTTGCGTATGACGTGTATTCAGTAAATGGGATCGTCTCTAGAAATGTTTTTGTTGTTGGTAGTAATTAATTGAGTGCATATACATATAATAGTTATATATGTACGTATAAATATATGATATCGATGTGCATTTAAATTAGTTTTAAATAACATTAATTACTAATGGCTATTTGGGTAATTTGTTCCATTAAAGACCACATCTAGAGCTTGCCATAGGGAGTACAAGAGTGGAGATCTACGTTTTACTTGGTAGGAGAGGATTACATGAGATATTTTATACAATTCTTCCTATAAAAGCAAGCCTAAGCCTCATTTTTTTACCTTCTCCTACCATTGCCCTAGCCGACTATACCCTTTTCCCAAAATAACACAGTCGAACCCCCTTGGCACAAGTACAAACCAATTACAATAAGATCCAGTGTTGATAGGTTATTTGCTTGCAATAGTAGGTGTAGATCTAAGAGATCTTGGAGACTGATCAGATCGACGTGTGAATCAACGGCTACATCTCATAAGGTATGATCTTATTTATATTTGTATAATGCTTAACGTATGCTACACATAACACCATATTTCTATATGTTACTACCATGCACATTTGTATGTTAATTTCATATTTAAGGATTACTGACTATACACATTATCTTTGACATAATAATATATTTGATATATATATATAAATGATTTTGTTTCGGCTATAATATATTTTAAAATATGTAAATTAATTTTCTAAATGCATAACATTATTTTAAATAATTTTAAATTTTGTTTATGGCTAATTTATATATAAATTAAATTTGAACTAAAATTATATACATATATTATTTCATTAAATTTCTATTGGCAGTTTAAAAAAAATTGGTTGAATTATATCACGATTATTTAAAATAATTTTATAACATAATAAAACTAATTTCAAATTAAATATAATTTTATTTAGATTTAAATACATATTAAAATACTTTCGGTTTTTAAATAAAAATAATAAATAATTTTTTAACCGAAACATAATATATATATATATATATTTAAAATATTTATTTATATCAAATATTTAAGTAATACATACATGTATTATTAAATTTATTTATAATAAATTATTTTTGGCCATTAATTATACCTTTATATAATATATATATATATATATCACTAGGTCAAACTCAAGTCATTTTGCAAATTTATATATTACTAAGTCAGACTAAAGATATTACTAAGTCAAATTAATATATTTATTTATTTAAGTTATTTTAAGTATCACTAAGTCCAAATGACCTATGCGGTCTAGTTAGTCAACATTTAGGGTCAACTAACTGAACCTACTTATCCGATGAGAGTTTAAGTAATGTCTAGGCTTGCAGTTGAATTATTAAGTATTCTCCCCTCTTTGGCTACCGGCCTAACCCAATAGGTGGAGTAAGTCCAAAAGATTGGCCTAGAGTTTTTTAAAGTTTAAATTTTAAATTAAGTTTGAAAATTTAAAATATACATTAAATTTAAATGTTTATTTTAATATACAGAAAGGAAATTTTATAAAAGTTATAAAATAAATTCAAAATTTTTGAAAATTATTTTGAGAAATTAAATAATTAATTTCAAAATTTTTAATACATCTTTGATTAATTTAATTAATTAAAATTTAACTATATACATATATTGATTTACTTATGTAACTATATTTGTTATAATTGTATATATTTATCTTAAAATTAAGATGAAAATTTCAAATTAGTTTAGATATTTAATTAAATAGTTTTATTAAATAAAATAATTTATTAAATAAATTAACATATTAATATACATGTATATTGATATATATATATATATGAACAAATTATAAAGGTTATAGTTTTCTAGGAAAAGGATGCACAACATGAAGTTGTGCAATCATATGATAGAACAATAGAAGGAAAAGGAGATGTAACAACAAACAAGGCTTAATTGATAGCCCAATGACTTTTAATGTAGACCAGCCACCCTAGCACAATGAAGCATATTTTTGAGGCACAAGTGCCTCAATAGCTGTGACAATGTGCACCCCCCGACACACCGGTCCAAAGCCTAGGATGACTTTCGGACTCGCATCAGTGCCAAGAAGTATGAGCTATTGTGCTTTTATAACATTACAGAGACTAAAACAAACATATGTGGTCTAAGATATACTACACTTTCAGAACTCACAGTGGAAGGAACAACAATATAAGTATAGAAAATAACCATCTCAAAAAATATCTCAAAACACAATCTTAGAAAACAGTACGTAGCCAAATATAGAGTACATAGAAATACCACTCATATTCTGATAAAAGAAATACTAAGTACTAATAAGATAGACAGTTACATGGAGAGTAAATAAAGGATAAGCAACTCATGTGATGAGCTTGCCACTCCACGTACTGAAATCGGCTGTATCACCTGCTGCCATGTCCTCCTATGGTGGGGAAAGTAAGGAGAAAGGTTGGGTCAAACAAAAGTCTAGTGAATGAGTACATGTGCGGCTAACTTTAATTCTACCCTATGTGATTTAGGGTGTCCTACAAGTGTTCGTGCATTCTTAGGGTGCTTCAGTTCAAGGTCTTTATTGATCACACCTACACTAACAACTTATGTAGGCCTCTATAAGGATCAAACTATAGATCAAACATCAATAACTAATGATTGGCCACCGTTCCTAGAGCTACTCTATGGAAACACCGCTACTAAATCTACTCAACGTAGAAACACCGCTACTAGAGCTACTCAACATATGAACATCCTACAACTCTCCCGTATATAGGACTACATCCCACAATACTTCTACGCATAACTGTCCCACATAGGTTTCCCTACAATTACCACATGGGAATAAATTTTCCATAACTATGACTACACGTAACCGAACTTCGCATCGAGGGGAAGCCCGTAATGCCGACTCGCCGGTGTGTCTCATCATCGACATCCATGTCCACCTTTCGATCATAGTATATGCCTCTTATTGCTTATGTCGGGTTCCATTAACAAAACAGTATCACGCCGTGTTAGAATCATGAATACCTAGGAGTCCCGTTATGTCGGACCCACACACTTCATCGCGCATCAGTCCGTGTTGTGCGTCCACCCTAGAACCTTCTGTGAGTGCCATTTTCGATAGAACCACCCCCAATTGAATAACCTCCTGTGAACGGTTGACCGGTCGCAATGTAAATTTTAGGTTTTTCGATTTTTTGGTTATTCGATTATAACTGTTTGTTAATCTAATAAATTCTGGAGTTACACAATGAACCCTAGGCATCGATTTACACTGGTTTAATTACATTTGTTTAATTTAGGATTAACCAATTTTTAGGGTTTCTATTCAATAATAGAAAGGGGTTTAACTTGGGTAAAACGATATTAGCCAATCTACACCAATTTCAATTTCTAATTCAAATTTTAGATTTAGAAAATTAGGGTTTACAATTTGATTACTAACATCCTAGATCAAAAAGAGTAGGTTAAAATTAACTGTAAATAATCAACTTATTAAACTTGTTCCCACTAACCTCGGATCCAAGCCCTAACTCTAAACTCCGTCGAAGAATCGACACCCATTAGCTTGATCCCCTTTGATCTAATTACTTGTATTCTCTTACTTTGTTTTCAATTTGTTTTTAAAGAAATTATTGTAAGTGGAAAGAAGAAATTTTGGCAGAGTTTCGGTGTGCACTTAGTTTTCTAATGAAATTAGGGTTAGGTTAGGTTAGGTTTATTTATAGGGGTTATAGATTGATATGGAGCATTAGATTAACCCTAGAGAATCTTTGTCGTCATCACATCAGAAACTTAGCATGGAAGAAAAATATTTGGTTCAATCATCTCCATCCAATCATCGCTCCAAATCATGAAAATTATACGTCAACAATCGACCACTAGGTTTGATCATGTCGACCAGCACACCCTAGGGTGTTGAACGGTGACATTGTTTTATTAGGAAGATTTTCATTTTAATTTATTTTGTTTTCAAATTTTCAAATGTCTGTAACTTCTCCGTACTAACTCCAATTTCAAAGTGTTATATATAAAAATTGTCCAGAAAATCATTACAAATGTAATGGAGCAAGTTTCGTAGCAAAATTTGGATGTTTGTGAATATTTCTTTTCAGTTCTTGTTATATTTAAATTAAATTTTCTGCTAAATTCCTGAGGTGTTACATTCTTCCCCTCTAAAAGGATTTCATCCCCAAAATCTCAAAGGACGAAAAATATGACTTGTATGTGCAATAATCAATAGCTACAACCACCTACTCATCCATCATCCATGGGTAATCATTTTCATTAATAAATTTCTAATGCAGTATATGTATATGCAATTTGAAATGCACGTGAATCTATACTAATGCAAAGAGTAGCCGGTCTCCTGATCTAGTCAACCTCCTATCATGCAAGCGCTCATGCCATGAATCCAAAATGTATGCAACATCCTAAGTAAGTATACTTGCAATTCCACATGTATGTGCAACCACTCAATCCATTTGCAACATCCATATGCATAATGCTCAACAAGATAAACAACAAACAAGTGATAAGTGAGTGTGTGTGCACTATCTAGAGGATATAACGTCCTAAATGTGTAGAAGAAACAATCCAACTCATACATCCACTAGCACCCATCATCCATAACATGTCTTAATGACCTGTTTATTACAATCATTCCTACCATCCAATGGTCTCTACCTAAGGGGTACACCAAGCTAAGTCCTAATGCATACGTAATGTCTACTTATTAAACTTAGATCGGAAATGTACCAAAAAAGAGTAGTGGGTGGGTAGCTCTGATCCTCTACTCAGACTCTCATGCACTCTCCACTGGATCATCTCTCCGTTGGACCTTAACAAGTTTGATTTCTTTATTGCGGAGTCGCTTTATCCCATGCTTAAGAATACAAGTGGGTGGATGGCGAATAAGTGACTCCCTCTCTACCTCCACCTCCTCTAGTTGACTCGGCTCACTACGGTAGCTAAATCATACAAGCACTTTCACAAGTGCGACATATGAAAAACATCATGTGCTCCCGCCAACTTCTCAAGAAGCTCTACTCTATATGCCAACTTCCCTATCCTCTCCATAATGGGGAAAGTCCTATGAACCTTAGTGATAGCTTCCTCGAACTACCAAATCTTATAATGTGCCTAAGCAGTGAGACCTTCACAAACACCATGTCACCCACTGCGAATTCTAACTCCGTTCGTTTTCTTTTGGCATAAGATTTATGCCTATTTTGCACGGTTTTCATTCTTCTATGGATCAAGACTACTTTATTTTCTTCAATGTCTCCCTCACCATAACTGGCCCAAGAATAATCCTATATGTAGTGTCCCACCAATACGATGGTAATCTACAGGGTCTACCATATTGCGCCCCAAATGGTGCCATCCTAATGCTCGAACGATATCTATTATTATAGGCAAACTCCACCAATGGAAAATGATCCTCCCAAGAGCCTCCAAAATTCATGATACACGTTCAAATCAAGTCCTCCAAAACCCGATTCACTCTCTCTGTCTGTCCATCCATCTACGGATGAAAAGCGGTACTCAAGCTCAACTCGGTGCCCAAAGCCTCCTGTAGACTCCTCCAAAACTCGCTGGTGAAAAGAGGATCTCGGTCGCAAACTAAGCTAGTAGGAACTCCGTGTAACCAAATGACCCTCCCTCATGTATAGAGTCGCAAAAAATGCAACCGTCCTCGTACTCCTAACTAGTATAAAATGAGGGCATTTGGTCAGTCGATCGACCATGACCCAAATACTCTCATTTCTCCTCCTACTCCTTGGTAAACCATCGAAAAATTCATAGAAATACTCTCCCACTTCCACTGAGAAATATCCAACAACTGCAATAAACCTCCTAGCTTCTTCTGTTCCGCCTTCACAATCTGACAAGTGATACATTGAGCTACATACTCTACTACATGCTTCTTCAGTCTAGGCCAATAGAAGACTCTCTTCATGTTGTGGTACATTTTGTCTCCTTTGGGATGAATGGCCATCCTCGAACGATGAGACTCAGCTAGTACCATATCAATCAACTTAATAATGAGAGGAACACATAGTCTACCATCTCTCTGCAACCATCCCTCCGAGTCAATGGTATAATGCCCCAAACTAGCTCCTTATCTTGCTTTTGACTGGATCCAATACGTTCGATAAGTGTAAGTTGCACATCCAAGGCTGCTAATAATCCCAAGGTAATATCTAGCGATGGTCGGAAATCAAATATAGAAATGAACTCCAAATGCCTACACTCAAAGAAAAAAGACTCAATAATTCATGTTGTCTGCTCAAGGCGTCGGCCACTACAATGCCCATGCCTGGGGTATATGAGATATCAAACTCGTGTGATGCCAAAAACTCCATCCACCTCTGCTTCCTTAAATTCAAGTCCTTCTAAGAGAACAAATACTTCAAAGACTTGTGATCTGTATAAAGCTCAAACCGCTCTCCTAAAAGATAATGTTTCCATGACTTGAGCGCAAAGACAATGGTCGCTATCTTAAGATCATGGGTAGGGTAGTTTCTCTTATGGACCTTCAACTATCGACTAGCGTAGCTCACCACCCTCCCTTCTTGCATCAAGACGCGCCCGACCCCATACCACATACGTCGGTATAAACTGTGAATGTCTACGCATTATCGGGCAATACCAAAATGGGTGCACTAGTCAATGTCTCCTTTAGCTAACTAAAAGCATCTTCACACTTCGCATCCCACAAGAAAACTAGATTCTTCTTGGTGAGGCGGGTCAGGGGGCAGAGATCTTCGTGAAATCTTTAATGAAAGTCTAATAGTCCGGCAAAAAAAGGAAACTTCTCATTTTTGCGGCATTCTTTGGCACATGCCAGTCCTAAACTGCCACAACTTTACTGGGATCAACCGCTAGCCCACTTTCTGAGATAACATGTCGCAAAAAGTGCACCTCCTCTTGCCAAAAGTGGCACTTTGAAAACTTTGCCCTCATCCTATGCTCATGGAGTGTATTGGGCACTTCTCCTAAATGCAATGCATGCTCCTCCTCGCTCTTTGAATAGATGAAAATGTCATCCATAAATACCATAACAAACTCATTAAGAAACTCTCTGAAAACTCGGCTCATTAGATCAACAAAATAGGCGGATGCATTGGTCAGTCCGAAGGGCGTGACTAACCACTCATAAAGTTCATCGGGTGTTCGAAAGGTAGTCTTCTGGATATTGTCCACAGCTACACGCAACTGGTGGAATCCAGTAGCCAAATCAAGCTATGAGAACACCCTTGCTCCAACCAACTGATCAAAGAGAATGTCTATATTGGGCAGTGGATATCGATTCTTCTTTATCAGTTTATTTATCTCCCTATAGTCAACGCAAAGTCTTAGAGAACCATCTGCCTTGGTGGAAAAGATGACTAGTGCTACTCACTTTGAAATGCTCTTCCAAATGAATCCTTTCTCCAACAACTTGTTTTCATGTTTGTTCAATTCGTGCCTATCCTATGGAGCCATATGCATCAAGGGTAAGGCAACATGTTTGGCGTTCTCTACAAGATAGGTCTATAGAATATAAGTAGCTAGTTTTGTGATAGGTCTATAGAATATAAGTATCTCAACAAAAATAATCCTTGAAGATTGCAATAAACCTCTCAGCTACATCCACAACACGTACTCAACCTAAAAACCTTCCTATCACAATCTAGTATAGTCTGATACATTATCATCTAATCTATACCCAAAATCAACCCAAACCTAGAAAATCCAAAGACAAAAAAGCATCGCAATCGAACTCGACCCCCAAAATAAATAATTTCAAACCGCTACATGCCTTAAACAAATAGGCTGATCCTCCTACAGGGTTTGACACAACTACAAGGTCACTATGCTAGTGTCTAAGTGTAACTCATCCACAAGTCTACCAGAAATGAAGGAGTGTGATGCCCCCATGTCAAATAAAGTGTGAATGGATAAACCATATCAAGTCAATACACCTTCGATCATGACCTTCTTCCCCTTATCTGCAACTGGTGGCGTACTCAAGATTGGTACTATGTCTAGTGCATAAGCTGAGACCACCTGAGTAGAGGTCTTCTGAGGTGCTGGACACTCCCGCTTCATATGCCCAAACTGATTGTAATTATAAAATGGACCTTTAAACCCTCTGTCATGCACTCCTTCATGAAATGTCCCTTTTTTCCACACTTCCTACAGTGCATATCCTACTTCTTAATCTTTCCTTTGGGTTCAAATCCTCCCTTGCACTGATTCTACTGTTGTGCTTTCCCTCCAGTCTTCTTGGGTTCTGCATTTGCCTCTTACTTGGAGATGGTACTCAGCAAGGCCATCTCCACTAAACCCTCATATGTAACACCCATGGGAATATGACATAGAGCTAAACTTGAAGAGGTTGGTCCAAACCTTTAGCAAACTTCAAAGCCTATTTGTATGGGGTATCGATCATTCTAATCCCAAATCTAGCCAGTTCATTGAATGTAATTAACATACTCCTTTACTAACTTGTCTCCTTACTTCAAGTGGATAAACTTCTCTAACTATACTACCTCACTCTAGAAAGAAACTTCATCTCAAAGCATCTTTGGAACTTACCCTAAGTGATCTCTCCTCCGTCAGTCTCTACCTCAACTACCTCCCACCAACTAAAAGCCTCACCATGTAACTGCCAAGCACCTAATTGTCTCCTCATCTCATCCGCAAGACCCATCAACCCAAAGATCCTCTTATAAGTATGAATCCATTTCCTCGAATCACATATGACTCAGTCTCCACATATGACTTTCCTCCAAGGCTAGTGAAATCCTTAGATAACTTAGCAAAATTGTCGGTAGTGGGTGGGCAGGAACTGCACATGTTGCTCCCTCCATGGGTCCTCTAGTGGGATTAAGCTCGGCTTGTCCCCTCACTTGAAGATATCGGGAGGAACCAAATTGTAACATTCATGCCTGGAACGTCGGCTACGTCACTGAACCTGAACCTACAGGATCGCACATCTTCTATACGTGATTTTTAAGAATTTATTAGCAACTTTTCATAATAGTATAGGCATAAATAAGAGATAGCATAGGATCAAATAAGAGAGAGATTACAATATAAAAAAATTTGAAATATTTTGAAAACTTTTATTTGTATATATACACACACACTTTTGAAACCCATTTTGAAAACATTTTGGAAATATTTTAAAAACCTTTTCAAAAAACCATTTTCTTTTCAAAAAAATTTCAAGTATATTCTCTCAACATGCTTCTTATCCCTTAGGAACTTTGAACCTAGGCTCTGTTACCAAATGTGACAACCCGCACCCCCCGACACATCGATCCAAAGCCAAGGGTGAATTTCAGACTCGCTTCAGTGCCAAGAAGTATGAGTTATCGATTTTTATAACATCATAGAGACTAAAACCAAAAATATATGATCTAAGATAAACTACAATTTCAGAACTCATGGCGGAAGGAACAAAAATATAAGTACAGAAAATAACCATCTCGGAAAATATCTCAAAGCATAGTCTTAGAAAACAGTACATAGTCAAATATAGAGTACATAGAAATACCACTCATAGTCTGTTAAAAGAAACACTAAGTACTGATAAGATAGATAGTTACATAGAGAGTAAATAAAGAATAAGCAACTCCTGTGATGAGCTCGCCTCTCCATGTAATAAAATTAGAACGAATCACCTACTGCCCTGTCCTTTTATGGGGAAAGGAAAAATAGTAGGTCAGACAAAAGTTTGGCGAATAAGCACATGTTTAATATATAGTGATCATGTGTGGTTAACTTTAATTCTACCCTATGTGATCTAGGGTGTCCTACAAGTGTTTGGGCATTCCTAGGGTCTTTTACTTAAGGGTCGCTATTCATCACACCTACACTAACAACTTATGTTGGCTTCTACAAGGATCGAACTATGGATCGAACCTCAACAACTAACGATCGGCCACCTCCTAGAGCTACTCAATATGGAAACACCACTACTAGATCTACTCAATATAGAACAACGCTACTAGAGCTACTCAACATAGGAACATCCTACAACTCTTCCTATGGGACTACATCCCACATTATACCTATGTGTAACTATCCTACATAGGTTTCCCTATGATTATGACATGTGAATAAATTTCCCATAACTAAGACTACACATAACCCAACTACGCATCGAGGGAGAGCCCACAATGTTGACTTGTCCGTGTGTCTCATCATCTGCATCTGTGTCCACCACTTGATCATAGTATACACCTCTTATTGCATGTGTTGGGGTCCATCAACAACATAGTATCATGTCGTGTCAGAATCGTGAATACCAAGGAGTCCCGTTATGCTGGGTCCACAAACTTCATAGGCATCAGTCAGTGTTGCGCGTCCACCATAGAACCTCCTATGAGTGCCATTTGCGATAGAATCACCCTAAGTCGAAAAATCGACCCCCATTAGGTAAAGTGCATGTACCTAACCTTGCAATGTCCTAGCGTCTTATCATAGAAAACTAACTTCCATACAACCGCTAACATCCATATATATGTATACAATATGGTTTTACATACCATTAATAATTTTAATTCCAACTTGGGCCCTAGGCCGAGGTTCACATTATGCATTTCAAACATCAACCGGTTGACTGCTACTCCGTATCGGTTGACCGCTTGCAGTCGACCACCCAGGGTGAACGGTTGACTGGTCGCAATGTAAATTTTACGGTTTTTGATTTTTAATTATTCGATTTTAATTGTTAATCTGATAAATTCTGGAGTTACACAATGAAATCTAGACATTGATTTACACTAACCAGTCTTTGCAATTTTTCCTTGCTTTTATTGATATCAAATTCATAGATTTATACCAGTTTAGTTTAATTCAGGATTAACCAATTTTTAGGGTTTTTATTCAATAACAAAAAAGGGTTTAAGATATTTGCCTTTCAATTTCTAATTCAAATTTTAAATTTAAACAATTAGGGTTTATAGTTTGATTACAAACATCCTCGATTGGATAGAATATGTTAAAATTATGCATAGAGGAGTAGGAATAACTACTTATCTCGAAATCCCAACAGCCCTACAACAACATCAACGGTGCTTGATGAAGAAGTGGAAACCAACAAAGAAATGGACAGTGGAGGAAAGTCAACAACATCGAGAGACGCTGCTGTAGAGCTAGGTAGTAAAGGGAGTGAAGTTTAGAACCGGAGGCAGAGGGGTTGTGGTGTGCTTCGCAATTTTGACCGCTCAAAGATCTGAGTTTCGCGATGGCATTGGGGCAAAATCTAGACACTTGAAAAATTACAGTGAGAGGAGAAGGGTTGTGCAAAGCAGAGAAGGAGAAAGATAATGGAAGGAAGATGAGGCAATTTTTTTCCCGAATATAGTTTTCTTAGGAGAGAGAAGGTCGTCATATTTGGAACATTACCAAGCTATATCTAGGAGGCCGTGAAAGTTGTCTACTATAAAGGTTATAGTTAATTATTCATCTTAAACAGTTTAGGATGAATAAAATAAAATTTAAATAAATTTCAAAAATTTAAATAAAACTTCAAAATTTTTAATAAAATTCCTGAAATTTAAATAAAATTTAATTAATAATTAACTAAATTAAGAATTAAAATTAATTAAATATAAATGGATTTTTCCTCCTCTCATGGCTTTCCCCTTCTCCAAGAAACCACCTCTATCCATGAAACCACCTCTTTCACCTAATTCCAAGAAACCACCTCTCTTCTCTCCATATCCCTTCAACAACCACCAGCCTTCTTATCTCACTCCACTGCTCATCCCTTACTAGTTGTTCAACCTCTACTCCCCTTATTACAACCCCAACTCATCCCGCAACGTCCACGTCTCCTTGCACCTCTAATCATCCATCCCTCCTCCCCTCAGTCTACCCTACTTAAACCCTCTATTGTCTACCCCTTCCTGCAGCACTCTCTACCCTTTTACGTTATCTGACCATAACCAAACCCACACTGCTTTGGACCTGCCTAAACCACTATATCCACCCTTTCCAGTGTCCACTGATGTAGAAAGTCATCACCTTTCCTCTAGCACAGAAACCCTAGTCATTCTTCCACCTGCAAATCCCATTCCTGGCTAAGATGTTGCTATTCCAAAGCCTGCTAGGTCTACTCTTAAGGAACTGGGCCAACCTGCAGCGGAAGAAATGGGTGAATTTCAAAAAAATTAGCCATTTTGGATCTTTAATGGGCCTATGAAGTCTATACATACTTAGAAAGTTTATAAATTTTCTTTTAAATAAAATCTTTATTTTATTTAGTTTTAGATATAAAGTTTAAAATTTAATTTATTATGTATAAATTAGAGTATATCAAATATACTCTTATGTACATATTTGTGTGTAAGGTAACTTATTTATAGACTGATCCTTCCTTAACCTCCTCCCTTCATTTTCTAGATCCAACAATTGAATTTTAGGCCTCTTTTTCTTATGCTTTCTATGAATAAGGTTATATGGGCCTCAAAATATTCCCAAACCCATTTAGTAATTGATCTATTTAAATCCAATTTAAATATTTTATCAACATCACATAACGATACGTACATACATAACTTCTATGTACGTACTTTATTAAATACTAATGGATTCAAACAAATCAAATAAATAAATAAACTAAAATTTAATAATTAATATTTCATAAATATTTATTAATTTAATTAATTTATAATGGTTATTAATTAATTAAATCATGTGGTTTTCGAAGCATTTATCATTATGGTTGTGCGACTCAAAGGTGTAAATTCAGTCAGCGATTAATATCGAACTATTCGAATAATAACGTTCACACGTCATTGAGCAGGTGGTGTGACATTTTGGTCGAATTTATTTCTTACACATCTTTTAGCTAAAATCCAATTTTACGTATTATAAGCGGTACATAATAGTGTCAATTATTTACACAAATTCTCTTTGTCAAAACTATATCACTTTGGATTTATGGAATTTGGTAATGGTCAAAATTCCAATGTCATCCACATTCAACTTTACAGTCCAAACACAAAGTCCTTGGTTCAATAATAACAATTATTATTAACCAAAATGCTCTGGCTATAGATTTTGACTTTGAGTTGAATTGAGTTGACCATGATACAAACCCATATAACTGAGGAGACAAATCCTCTCTTGAATTGTGTTTCACTTCCAATACTTCCACTCGACCCAACTATAGTCACTCGATGGAAAGCCATGCCATGATTTGACTATAATCAAAGCAGAGCTTTCATATCGAAGATCCACAGTATTCTCAAGTCGAGAGAACTGTGTAAATCAGTCACATCAATATTTTCTGTATGACCTTAGTTATATTAACCAATAGAAAACTATCGAGTGAGTCGTTCCATAGTTATCCAATAATTATCAGTATGTAACCCCTAGGTGTCCCAACAATCATGAGTAATACACTGCCCAACATTTGGAGAGCATTACATACTCTAGTCTCAATGAATACACCGATATCCAGTCTCAATGCATCTTGACTAGGAACATTTTAAATGGTATATTTGTTTTATTGTGATAAATTACTCACGATTACAACACTTTGTAACTACTATCACAAAATATACCATTTATGGATTTTCTATTAAATATACTTTTAATTAAACTAATTAATTGATATAACCACATTATATTAAGTATATAATAGAAAGAAATACCTTTATTGTGATTAAGATTGATCAACGAGTTAGATACATGTAACAAAATACATAATTGCCCCTAGGGCATACCCCTAACTCTATCAATCTCCCACTTGCACTTGGGGTCAATTATGGAATCTTATTACAACTTCTCCAATCGGTTTCTCAAAACTAGTTAGGTCGGTCCCTTTGTGAACCGATATGCTATTATGTTTCAATTATCTACTTTGTCAATCAACTCTCTCCGACGGTGATATACTACTTTATCGCGTGGAACAATTCGGAGTATGTCTCTCGACCTCTAGTGAGCTCTAAGTTCTATTACGAACCATATCATGACATTGTTATCACATAACAATGTTATGAGATTCTCAATATTTGGAATCAACTCAGTTATAAATTTGTGCACTTATATTTTTGTATACATTATTTTTATTGCGGAAATATTCAAGGCAATGTACTTAGCCTTTTCATTGAATTAGCCACGGTCTTTCATTTGGAACATTTCCAACTTAAAGATTCTTAACTTGAATTTATTATTGACATGCTATACTCAATATCACTTATGAAGTTTGAGTCTGAACACTCCCTAATAAGGAGTTTTTGTTTCTGTAAATAATTCTCTAGTATTTCATAAATGCATGAGAACACTTCAAACAATCATTTAGTGATATCAATTTGGATTTGATATTTGCTTCATGTACCAAATACATAAACAAATCACTTTATCATAGACAACATAACATGTATGTTAATTCCTATTGCCAATGTACAAGGAACTAATCTTTGCATATCGATTTGGGATATTCCCAATATCTTTTATACTTACTATAAAAGTCATCATTTATCAATCCAATGTTGAGTATTAAAACAACTAAGGCTGATTTTAACACAAGTGCATTATAAAAATCAACAACGTGTTGTTTACTTATAGTTTAGAAATATTAATGTACCTTTTAACGTTCGTTCTTATGAACACACGCTTCCTCTGCACTTTGATTGAAAATCAAACTATTTGATATTTCTATCAAAATACTTATTCAATTTTGATGCTTATAAAATGATACTTTCGTATCACTTCTTGGATTATATCAAAAGACTCACAAACTCAATATTGCTCCCATTGACTTTGAGACATTTTTGGTCAATATGTGTAAACAACTTACGCTAAAACGTTATTTAGAATTTTCTATTTCAATACATATGTACCAAAACACTAGGACTTATTAAGCGATAATTTTGTTATTAAATCCAAATTGACTCGAACATATTGAATATCGAATCTATTATGCTAATGTCAACAATTGAAATTTGTGATATTATTCTTATTAACATTGCTCATTTGATTCCAACTGCATTAGTCTTACTCATAAAGACACAGTCGAGGTCGATGGATCATATCCCTTCAGTTACGACCACCAAAATCTATATTTTGATAGCGTACTTGGAATTCTTTCGGATTTGCGCATCATACCATATAGATTCAGCACTCTCGATGGTTTAATTAAACAATCTAGGATTATATATTTTTGACATTAATAAGAAATTTATAGTTTCTCTTCATGTGCGAGACTACTTATTAGACATTCTAATGCTATGTGTTCGTTTAGGTTAGTTAATTTCATTTCATCTCATATAATCAGTACTATCCATGGATCGTATCCAATTCCATTTTACTACCAATAATTCCTCAAAGAAATTTCTTCATAATGAAGTTGGTATATCTTGAAATAACAATTGTTTCTCAGTACAATAAAATAGGTATTCATAAACATTTTATGAATTTATTTATTTATAAAACTAATTCGGTTTTAGTTTACCAAAATTATGTTCGAAACATAAATATGCCATCCAATGACAGTCTTTTCAAAATCTTTTTGGGGAGATTCATACAAGATCCCTCATGAACAATTATTACGTGCAATCTTTCGACTCGCACAACCTGCCAATTCCTTGGCCTAGGATATGTTGGAGTTTCTTATAAACCCTTATCTTGTAAAATTTTATAAATTGTTATTTAGATGAAATAATATTAACCTTATGTACTACCCTTAATTATATTACCTTATAGAAAGAAACTAACTCAACTTCACTCACAATTAATCGTACATTGTCCAACAAAGTTCGATTACTCAATATCGATGCATCATTATGTATCACATGGAGGAGTAATTTTGAGATTGAATCTTTATTCATTTTAGGTACGTTTGGAACATTTTCCAATATACTCACTCATTCGATCAAATCAAATCATTTAAATTGCATGTTATTTTATTTACTTTTGTTTTATATTCTATAAGTTTACCATAGACATACTACATGCGTATCAAATACACATGTCATGTCGAAGATAACTCATCGGTGAATATGACAAAGTACATGGAACCGTTTTGGTATTTATAGAATTACGATTGCATACATCTATATGTATCAATCCGAAGAGTTCATCAACTCTTATGATACTCCCACTAAATGGGTGCATAGCACTTTATTGTTTGAGATATAATTAACAAGTATCATATGATTCAAAATCATACAATAAAATTATTTCTCAAAACTACGGCTTGGTCTATAATTCCAAAATAACTATAAATAATATTAGATGCTTTTGTATTTTTCAATGCATTGCTTTTGTTATTAAAAAATTACCACATTATAGTTTTATTTCATAAAGAATATTCATAATATTCATATTGAAATATAGCTACGTCTATTTTTTTAGTTGATACCCAAAAATAATCATTATTTTATAAATAATGTATGGTAAATTTTACGAAAACAATTTTCGTACTATGATGCAATTAATAAGTGCTATATGGTATGCTCCCACTATTTCCACCATTGATATAAAGTGTACTAAATTCAAAGGTCCATCATTCACTTAATACAATTTGTTTATTTCATACACTGCAACTATTTACAATGGAGAGTTCGTAGATCAAATATCTTGAGCTCAAAGAAATAAATCTCATAGAAATTAATTTTCTATACGAAAATACATTTTGGAATAGAAATCATATTTCTTATTCCAATATTAAGTATCAATTATTATTATTACAATTCTCGTTTTCAATGTTTCTCTATGAAGCAGAAGTGACTATTCATTCTCTTCATCCCAACTGTACCTTAAATTACATCTATTCTTATATGTTCGTTTTCCTTTCAAGTGGTCAAACTATTCAAAAGAAAACCATACTACAACATCATAACAAACACTTTACAAAAGCGCATTCGATTATCCTTAAAATTTAAGGACATCAAATATGTTGCACTTTACGTAAACCAATCAAAATGACATTTCAGCAATCGAGTTCTTATATCTATCTTGTATTTTTTGGTCTTGTGTTACATTAACACAATACGATCCCTTTTGTAATCAATTAGATTGAATACTCGATCTAGCACTAAGGTTTATTTGGTTTTTCGGATGAACTAATTTCATCGAAATATTGTACATTACAAACTTTGACCATTCACCATATAACATTTATATGCAATTGTATATGAATTAAATATCCATAGTCTTATATTTCTTTTAGAGTTCGAAACTCATAGAATACAATACATGGTCTTGACAAAATAAACGCATAAGTGATCAAACCACGAATGTATTCAGTGGTTATAAAATCAGGCACTTGCATGGGTGTTGAAACATTAACATGCAATAGGAATTTAATAGTGGGCATTATATTTCCATTTGTCAACTTTCAATACAGTTCATTTATATATGTTAATTGATAAACATTTTATCAATCATATTAAATGCACAAATTTATCATTATATATAATTATAACATTATTTAGCATATGCTCTTACAATATTAGAAAGGTTAAATGTTACCATTTCATTTTTCTAATAAGGCTCCTACTTGTCTTTTATATTTCTCCAAACCCTACGATGAAACATAGAAGTCTTTCAACTTCACTAGTGGGTGTCAGGACTCGTCTGTCTTGGTATTCTGATCTTCAGTTTGCTCAACAAATCATAGCCCCAGAAACGATGGATAACTCCTTATCGGTTGTATCATATACAACTCTCGACACATTTTTTCTTGTCCTAATCTCATTTCGACCTTGAGTTTGCTTAACAAATCGAAAGAGAATATTCACTCCTACCATATCATGATGGCCAAAGTATAGTATATATACCTTGAGTTTGCTCAACAAATATTTATAGTTATCTTACCTCATCTGATCAATATATTAATAATACTACACATAACATCCCCAGCTTGAGTTTGCTCAACAACTAAAGAGTATGCAAGTAGTTTGTTAATATATATATATATGGTAGAGGACAACTTTATATTAAAGATTCATAATCTTCAATATATTGCATTGAGTGATATCGACTTATGTAATAATGTATATCTTATGAAATACCCTCGTGATTTAAGTGTCAAACACATCAGAAATCACAGTATACGTACATTTACGTATGTATTTATTCCTTATGTCTATTTGGGTTTCTTTAATGTTCCATCTTTAGTTTATACATTCATATCATATAAGTTTTATTGTTATATAACTTTTATATTTCATATTGCTTATATGATAGTCTTATGTATGATATTTTATTAAATCTTATTTAATTAATTTTAATTAATTAACTCGTTAATTAATTTTAAATTAGTATTTCAATACAACTTTTATATTGGACATATCTATTATAACCATTATTGTGTATACCACAACCTTTATAGTATAACACGTATATCTTATATATGCATATTTTTTATCTAATTAATTTATTTAATTAAATAATTTTAATTAAATTATATCAATTTCAAAATTTATCTTACATACATGTAAATTTATGTTATCTTAACTCTTTAAAATAACATAACATATATCAACATATATAATACATGCATATAAGTATTAATTAACTAACTTATTTAATTAATTTATTTTATTAATCTTATTAATAAATTTTAAATTTTGAAATTAACAGTTTCAAACATTTTAAAATTTTCATTACATTTTCAAACATTTTGAAAATTTATGTTATATTATAACCTTTTATAATAAACATGTTTTTATTTTAAATTTAACTTTTAAATTTAAAATCGTGTCTTAATTTTCAAAACTATTTTGAAAATTATCCCAAGGCCCAATTCAAATTGGGTATTTTCTATTAGGAGTTGGGCTCACATCACCTTTCAGGCCAGGCAGGTAACCAGGAAGAACAAGATACTTGATTACCCAATTCCAATCCTAGACATCACCTTTCTAGACACCGTACTAAGTGCATAAGCTTAATTAGTTAGTCCTAACATGACTAATTTAGACTGCATAGGTTATTGGGCTCCGATACCATTGAAGGAACTGGGCCAGCCCACAGTGGAAGAAATGGGTGAATTTCAAAAAATTTAACCATTTTGGATCATTAATGGGCCTATGAAGTATAAACATACTTAGAAATTTTCTAAGTTTTCTTTTAAATAAAATCTTTATTTTATTTAATTTTATAAATAAAGTATAAAATTTAATTTAATGTGTATGTAGATTAGAGTATATCAAATAAACTCTAATGTACATATTTGTGTGTAAGGTAACTTATTTATAGAGGGATCCTTCCTTAACCCCCTCCCTTCATTTTCTAGATCCAACCATTGGATATTAAACCTATTTTTCTTATGCCTTCTATGAATAAGGTTATATGGGCCTCACAATATTCCCAACCCCATAGTAAATAATCTATTTAAATCTAATTTAAATATTTTATCAATATCACATATCGATATGTACATACATAACTTTTATGTACGTACTTTATTAAATACTAATGGATTCAAACAAATCAAATAAATAAATAAATAAATAAAAATTTAATAATTAATATTTCATAAATATTAATTAATTTAATTAATTTATAACGGTTATCAATTAATTAAATCATGTGGTTTTCGAAGCATTCATCATTACGGTTGCACAACTTAAAAGTGTAAATTCAGTCAGCGATTAATATCGAACTATTTGAATATTAACATTCACACATAACTTAGCAGGTGGTGTGACATTTTGGCTGAATTTATCGCTTACACATCTTTTAGGTAAGATCCAATTTTACTTATTATAAGCGGTACCTAATAGTGACAATTATTTACACCAATTCTCTTCATCAAATTTGTATCACTTTGGATTTATGGAATTTGATAATGGTCAAAATTCCAATGTCATCCACGTTGAACTTTACAGTCCAAACACAAAGTCTTGGGTTCAATAATAATTATTATTATTAACCAAAATGCTCTGGCCAGAGACTTTGACTTTGAGTTGACTTGAGTTGACCATGATACTAACCCCTTATAACTGAGAAGACGAATCCTCTCTTGAATAGTGCTTCACTTCCAATACTTCCACTCGACCCGACTATAGTCACTCAATGGAACGCCATGCCATGATTTGACTATAAACAAAGCGGAGTTTTCATATTGAAGATCCACGGTATTCTCAAGTCGAGAGAACTGTGTTAATCAGTCATATCGATTTTTTCTGTTTGACCTTAGTTATATGAACCAACAGAAAACTATCGAGTGAGTCGTTCCATTGTTATCTAATAACTATCAGTACGTAACCCCTAAGTGACCTCCAGCAGTCATGAGTAATACACTGCCAAACATTTGGAAAGCGTTACATACTCTAGTCTCAATGGATACTCCGATATCCAGTCTCGATGCATCTTGACTAGGAACATTTAAAATGGTATATTTGTTTTATTGTGATAAATTATTCATGGTTACAACACTTTCTAACTACTATCACAAAATATACCATTTATGGATTTCTATTAAATATACTTTTAATTGAACTAATTAATTAATATAACCACATGATATCAAGTATATAATAGAAAGAAACACCTTTATTGTGAACAAGATTGTTCAACGAGTTAGATACATGTAACAAATTACATAATTGCCCCTAGAGCATATCCCTAACTCTATCATGCTCTTTTCAAGTCTGAACCCAGACACTGGTGTTTAACAGCCGCATCACTTTGTCACAGCTAAGGATGTTCGACCTAACACTCTACCTTTTGAAGTCAAAGAAGAAAGTATGAAGTTTTGGAGTTATTATCTTATCAGTTTCTTTCTTGATGGCCTTGTTCATACTTAAGGGTAGTATCACATCCTAAGAAGCTTCTAGGCAAAGTAGATATTAAATCAAAAACACTAATTTCTTCTTCAAGTTCTCTAATGGGCAAGACAAAGTAAAGATTCACCAATTTGATCCCATTTTATCAAAAAATATATTCATAATCATTATTTGGAATCCATTATATAGTAGTGCACAAGCGCAAATTCAAAAAGTACCGACATGGGTTCGCTTTTATAAATGCCGTTAAAAACTTGGACACTCTTAGGCATTAATTGGCTTGCCTGACACATTGGTAGACTAATATGTTTTGATGAAAACATAGAGAAGCTTAGACGTTTCAAATATGCAAAAGCGCTTATTGATACTTCCCAAGACCAGGAATTACCAGATTTTATACAAGTTGATGGACTCAGTGTTAGTTTCCCCTCTGTGAAAGTTGTACATGATTTGAGCCGAAAATATGTGTGCAATGCAGAGTATTTGGACATGAAAAATACGAATGTGCTACTATTTATTGCACTTCAATCAATAGGGCATTAACCCCATATGTCACAAACTTGCCCGGTATGAATCAAAATAGAATCAGCCAGCCAAATATACCGATGCATGCAAAATAGAACCCAATCTAATGCTTGCCAAAGCAAAAGTACAAGCAGACTTGGAAGGACATTTCTACTAATAATAATGTCAAGAACAACCTACATGGAAATGATGGTGAAAACAATTCCTTAAATTTTGTGGAGAAGAATGGTGCAATTAATGATAAGAGTACTGATAATGAAGTCATGATAGAATCCAACATATGTGATCGAACACTTCTGCACAACTTCAATAATGATCCTAGCAATAACTCTGTGCCACCTCAAATCAATGTCTCCCACAACTCTAATAATTCTATATCATCACAATGTTCAGACCCCCCCCCCCACATGCCCTCCCCCCAAATTTCCGTTGCAAACAAAAAGAGGACAAGTGTCCCTTTATGCATGCAAACCCCATGCAACATAGAGAACATCCACTTCAATGAGTTAATCTCCCCGAACCAATCTGATCTTCCATAAACCATTCCTCAGCAATCAGAATACTTCACCTCTACCGTGCAAACATCCTCCCCAAGCACCTTATTACAACCACTTACTAAACAACTACCAACAGCAAAAATGCTCACTGCAAATCCCCCTCACTCCACAATCACCAAACTCCTCTGCAAAACTCACCTAAACATCAAAGAAACCTCACGACTATAAACCTCAAAAGCTATACACTTTAGAATGCAAAACTTCTAGTAAATCCTCTTACTCGCATCCATAACTCCCCTCTACACCATAACAACCCTCAACCACAGTCCACCAATCTCCAAGATGAACAAGGCACAGAAATCCCCCACAACTCCTCACAACCACTTCAAGAGACCTCATCACAATATGTACATATCTTATTCTTCCCCCTTCTACTACCCACACTAACCCAGTAACAGTATCAAATAGCTACCCTGATAAGAAAAAAAGGAAAAGCCGGAAGGCCTAAAGCCAATAGACATTCTACTTCCTCTTATGGTCTCAACCAAGGCTAATAGTTTCAACCAGATCAAACTTCACCTTACTCAAATTCAGATGCAATTTACTCCCCTCCCTCATCAAGACACACTAAAAGACATCCCTTACCCTTTCTCCCCCTCCCCCCCACTCTTTTAATGTTATTAAATAGGATAGATTATTGGAATGTGAGAGGGGCTCACTCTCCCTATAAGCAAATCAAAATAAAGCAATGTATTAAAGAAAACCACCTTCATATCATGTGCACTGTGGAAACAAAGCTAAACCAAGAAATGACACAAAAGGAATAAAAATTCATAGAGTCGTGATGGAAATATGATCACAATCTCCTCGAGGGATCTTATGGAAGATTAATGGCAATGTGGAACTTTAACACCTTCTTCCTATCAAAGTCTGCAAGTTATGATTAATTTATACATTTCCAAGCTATACATATTCCCTTTATATCCTGTTCAGCACACATTTGTCTACGCACATAATAGTAGTAACCTAAGACAGCACTTCCTCAACACCTTGCCCACCCTAAGAAATGCTTCAGCTCTATGGATTATTTACGGTGATTTCAACTACACACACTCCTCACAACAAAAACTTGGTGGTTTACCCCTCACTCTTAAGTAAACCATTCCACTTAATTAGCCCTTACTTCTATCAAATATGTCCATCATTCCTTCCTATTGTCCAACTTGTACTTGGAGTAATAAAATCCATTCAGATTCTATCACTTTTTGCAAGCTTGATCACTCTTTTGTCAACCTAGTTGTCATCTCCCTCTAGCTAAATCTATATTGCCACAAACACTCATCCCTTCTATTTTTGATCACTACCCTCTTTTTTTGTCATGGAGGAGGAGGAAAAGAAGTAAAACACCTCTTATAAAAATTTTAATCAATGGCTATCTCATAATGATTAAACTAACATATTATTGTAGGTTGGAACTCTCCCCAGCAAAGCAACCCAATCAAGCCTCTAATATCAAAGCTAAAGCTCCTCAAAATGAAGCTGACATAGTGGTCATCTAGTACTTTCGGAACCAACAACAAAATGACTACTGACCTCAGAGCCCAGCTAGCATCTATCCAACATGACCTAAGCTATGATTCTCTTAATCCTAGCCTTGCTCTTTTGGAATAGAAATGCTTTGATAATCTTCATAAGGAAATTAAAGAGGAAGTACATATGGCAAGGCAGAAGGCATAGATTAATTATGAAGTTCAAGCAAATAGGAACACAAAATATTATTGTAACTCCCTCAAGCTAAAATTAGCTAGTACTAGGATTCACTTAATTGAGGACATGCATGCAACAACTCTTACCAGACCTCAGGCAATAAATAATGCATTTATATTACTTTTCTTTCATTTTAGCAACCTTTTCCCCTTACATACCTGACTTGGTTTATCTTTATATAGCAAACCACCCTAGCATCTCTCCAACCTAGTCAAACCTCTTAATATCTCAAGTCATTCTAGATGAAATCAAAGAAGCATCTTTCTACCTCAGCACATCAAGTTGTGGTGGCCCTGATGATTTTAATGCGTCTTTCCTTAAACAAAGTTGGCCAACCATTAGACCTGACATCACGTCCGCCATATAATACTTCTTCATTTCTAACAATTTCATACTGTAGTTAATGCCGCAACAATCTCCCTTATCCCAAAATGTGAAAACCTAACATCTGTTGCTGACTACCACCCAATAGCCTATTGTAATATACTATATAAATGCGTATAAAAAATAATTGCAACAAGACTGCAAAGCATTTTACCAACGATCATATATGAAAATCAAATAGCCTTAATTCCCAATCGATCAATTATAGGATATAGTAGGAGCATAATCTCTCTGAGGTGCATGCTTAAGCTTGACATCAGTAAGACCTTCGACTTTGTTCCCTAGAGCTCCATCATAGCTATAATGTTGAGGATGGATTTCCTAAAGCCTCTTCTTGCCTAGATTTACTTATGCATCTCCACCCCTCATTATTCCACAGCAAGGAATGGAAGTTTGCATAGATACTTTAAATCCACTCAAGGAATTAGGCAAGGAGATCTGTTATCAGCTTACCTCTTTATCATTGTCGTGGAATTTCTTAACACCCTCATTATGCAAGAGATTGGCATGAAAATGTTGCATTTGCACCCCAATGTAAGAAGCCCTTAAGCACTCACCAACTCTTTGCAAACAACCTTGTGATCTTCACAAAACCAATGAAAGAAAATATTCAAACAATTATTTGAATACTGCAAACCTTTTTCAAACCGATAGGGCTTCAAATTAACCCAACAAAATCTCATATAATGAAAGTAGGATTACAGGCTGAGCATAAGGCGGAACTTATTAACTATTCTGGTCTAAATGAATTACCTCAAAGTGCTTACTATCTTGGCATGACATTAATCACTTCCGGACTATCTAAAGCTAAGAGTCTTCCCCTCTTCAAAAAGATAACTCGCAAGCTAAACATTCTTGGCCAAACACCATTCTCTAACAATCTGGAAGATTAGTTATAATTCAATCAATTACAAGTGTTTGCACCAAAAATGGTCACAAACCCCAAGTGTAGTGAAAGCACCAGCATATGAATACGAATCAACAGTATTCACACACAAATCACAGATCTAAGCAAGTAACAATCAGCAATCAAGAAATAATGAACAGTGACACACAATTTATAGTGGTTCGGCTATCTCCGGCCTACGTCCACTTCAAGGTTTTTATGATTTTATTGCTCGATGCTTGAAGATTACAATTTCGTATGTTGTATTACAACTGATTTGCTGAACTAAGTCTGAATCTAAGGCAGCAATGGTGATCTGGAGTAAATCTGGCAGAATCTGGGCGCTCTTTAGCTCTTAAAATTGTCCGACCTCTTTTCTGAATGACCAGGGGCTCTATTTATAGGTGTAGGAGGCTGATATTTTGCCTAAAATGAAGGGAGACCAGTTCTAATACGTCAGGGGGCCCACATGGCCGAAATCTGGAGATCTAGGGCCCACTTGGGATCGATTCGACCCTTGGTTCGAATCGATCAAGAAATCATCCAATCGAGCTGAAATTTGGTGTGAACATTCTTCATCATGTGTTTAAGCTTCTGTGAAAATTTCATTGCATTTGGACTTGTGGATCTCCAGTTATGATCGATTCAAGTTGGTGTTTCTGGTCGCAGTGCTCTGTTCGAATCGAGTACGGTCGACTCGATTGCTTCGAATCGATCAAGCGTGCGCTTCTGTGATGACGTGGAGCGCCTCCTTCGCATCGATCCGACTTCTATGCCGAGTTGACTGGTTCGACTCCATGGTTTTAGCAGCTTTGACTGGGGATTCGTGGTAGTGGATTCGAAGACATCCCTCTTCGAATCGAATGAGTGAAGGTCTGTTCGAATCGATCTAGGTACGTTAAAGTTGATCGATTCGAAGTTGCCTCAAACAGTGTGGATTCGAAGTACATGGATTCGAACGCATGCACGTTCGAATCGATCATGCTATATCTTACCCACTCGATTCGAAGCTACTCTCGCAGGATGGAGTCGAAGGCTAAAGCACTTTCATGGATTCGAAGCCATCAGGGGAACTTCGTTGGAGTCGAGTTTGATGGATTCGACCCTTGGGGATTCGAACCATTGGGAGACGAACTCAAGGCTATGTCCTTTACTTACGTAGATGATATCTTGGGCGTACGAACTCGGATTGACTCGAGATTTGGAATGTTGTTCTATCTGGCCTTGCTTGACATGTCTTATCAATTGTAGCCTGTTCTGGACTCGGGCAAAATTCATCGATATCCATGGTGAACCTACGATACACAATCGATGTTCATGACTAATAATCATTGATTTTCAGTTAATCTTTGGGTATCTCAGCTTCGCCAAAAAGTGGGATAACACTTTGCCCCCCAAAATATGCCTTTTGTTAAAAGGCGTGTTTTGATCAGTCTCAAGTTAAATGCAGTGAGTTCATGTTTTACTCATAGCTTATAACATTTTCAATCAAGTCCATGGCTGTTCGAAGCCGAATTGTTATCAATTTTTTCAAGTGGAAGTTAAGAATGAAATTCTACGGTCTCTCCGTACTATTGTTGGTCACTCCGGACCCTTGTCAAACCCATTCTAGATTTAGCGATTGAATAGAAAGATCCTATTGCACTCCGGCGTTGCTTTCTATCCCTTGCACTCTGGCCCCAGCTAGGGCGTATAGCGATGTCTTGGTCATAGCCTCTCCGGGCTCATGCTGGATCCCATCCTGTCACTCTCCGGTGAAGGGGAAACAACGTTAAGTGAGTCAATCCTGTCGCTCTCCGGCGAAGCGACTCACCTCCTGCACTCCGGTTCAGTGTATCTGAACATTAAGCGATGTCATGACCTGAATCGTCGGTCGATCACAGCCTCTCCGGGCTCATGCTGGATCCCATCCTGTCACTCTCCGGTGAAGGGGAAACAACGCTTAAGTGAGTTGATCCTGTCGCTCTCCGGCGAAGCAACTCACTTCTTGCACTCCGGACCCTGCCTCTCCGGGTAGGATCATAAAGCGATCATGTTTATATTGATATTTAATGTTTATCCTTTAACTCTCCGGTCAAAGGTTTATTTTAATAAGTGTTTCTTTATTAAATTCAAATCCTAGATGTTCAATCTCAAACACCAGGAAAAACAAGATAATGCCTCTCCGGGCGGAGCGGTCTATTTCCATCTCAGAGCATGCCTAAGGATCTCTCCGGTTCCCGTACATGAGTAAGTGGGATAGCCGTTTTATTTTGGAAATCAAATCTAAGAAAACTAATCGACCAGAGTCCAAATCTTGAACTTGGCCCTTGCCATCACAATCAGTTGATGACGAGTCGTGATCCCGATCCAGGATCATTCCTGTTTGGTTGAGGCGGTAGTTGTTCGGGTCTAACTGTCGTCGTACGTTCTCTGACATACTGCGGCAATCTACCACTCCTGGCATGTTCTTCCACCTCATCCTTCAGGTGGCGGCATTCATCGGTAGTGTGCCCATCCAGCTCATGGAATAGGCAGTACTTTCCAGTCTTACGTTTCCGCTCCGAGGGATCTCTCCTGGGTGGTTTTCGATAGGGGAGTTGCCCCCGAGTTTCAGTGTAAATTCGTTCCAGTCCTGCCACCAAGTCTGTGTATTGCCTGAATCTGGGCTCTCGGAATTTCTTCCGTTTATCAGGACCATCATGTGCGTCATCCTGCTTTCTCTTTCCTTTGTCTGCCCTGGACTGTTCCCTGGCGGTTCCTTCGCCTTGTGCAACATTTATTTCCTGCCTCTCAGCTCGTGATTCCTCTAATCGAATGAATTTTTCAGCTTCATGGAAAAACTCTCCAAGATCTTGCGGTGGATCTTTAGTCAAAGAGTCTTTGAATTCGGTGCCTTCTCCAACTCCTGCCACTGCCGCCATCAAAATCATCGATGGGTCCGGGCGATCTACAGAAGTCACCGTCGCATTAAATCATAACAAAAAATCTTTTATGGACTCTCCGGTCCTTTGTTTTATTGATGCCAAAGTCATCACGCTCTTAGGTCACGTCACGTGAACCCTAAACTGCTTCATGAAGCAATCCACAAGCTCGCCCCATGTCCTGATTGATCCGGTTTCTAGCTGCCTAAACCAAAGCGCAGCCAAATCTGATAAGAATAAGGGGAAACATCGTGCCATTACTTCCTCGGATGCTCCCAGCACTTCCATGTGTCTGATATATCTGGTGATATGCATGGTCGGGTCTGACTTTCCATCATAAGGATTCAGCGTTGGTAGTTTGAACTTCGGAGGGTTCCTTGCATTCCTGATATTCGGAGCGAATGGACTCCGACTAACTTCTTCCAATCCTCCTCCTGAAAACCATCCTCTCATGAGTCGTCTCACTAGGCCGATCATTCTTTCATCTCCATCTAGGGGTTGCCCCCTTGTCATGTCTCTGTCTTGCCCTCCGAGTCTTGTAGGGAATTCTGGTACGTACTCTTCGGGTGGCTCGTTAGCATTTGTGTTGGCCCTATCCGGTTGAGCTCCTTCCAAAGGTACTTCTGCGTTGGATCCTATGGGCCTGCCCCCAAGCCCTTGTTGATTGCCTTCTGGTTCTGTATTCTGTCCTCCGTTGGATTCCATAGCCCTAGCTCCTTGTTCCACATTCACAGCCGCTGTAGCTGGTCCTGGGTTTTGTGTTCCCGCAGCTCTCATCTGTTCAAAGAAATTCTGCAGCATCTCTTGTTGGCTTTTCATCATTCTCTCCTGCATTAGGTTATTCATAGCCTCCATCTCATCTCTAGTAATGTAGATCGAAGCTTGTCCTTCTCCAGCGCCAGAGGATGCCTCTTGACTTCCTGCCTGTTGGCTCCTCTCAGCTCTTTGTCTAGTTTGTCGAGTCATTGTAGAGTCAGATCTGAATCCTTAAAATTCCAAATCTAAATTTTGAATTTGGTGTAGCGGGTGCTAGTTCTTCTCAGTGAAAGCACCAAAGTGTTTGCACCAAAAATGGTCACAAACCCCAAGTGTAGTGAAAGCACCAGCGTATGAATACGAATCAACAGTATTCACACACAAATCACAGATCTAAGCAAGTAACAATCAGCAATCAAGAAATAATGAACAGTGACACACAATTTATAGTGGTTCGGCTATCTCCGGCCTACGTCCACTTCAAGGTTTTTATGATTTTATTGCTCGATGCTTGAAGATTACAATTTCGTATGTTGTATTACAACTGATTTGCTGAACTAAGTCTGAATCTAAGGCAGCAATGGTGATCTGGAGTAAATCTGGCAGAATCTGGGCGCTCTTTAGCTCTTAAAATTGTCCGACCTCTTTTCTGAATGACCAGGGGCTCTATTTATAGGTGTAGGAGGCTGATATTTCGCCTAAAATGAAGGGAGACCAGTTCTGATATGTCAGGGGGCCCACATGGCCGAAATCTGGAGATCTAGGGCCCACTTTGGGATCGATTCGACCCTTGGTTCGAATCGATCAAGAAATCATCCAATCGAGCTGAAATTTGGTGTGAACATTCTTCATCATGTGTTTAAGCTTCTGTGAAAATTTCATTGCATTTGGACTTGTGGATCTCCAGTTATGATCGATTCAAGTTGGTGTTTCTGGTCGCAGTGCTCTGTTCGAATCGAGTACGGTCGACTCGATTGCTTCGAATCGATCAAGCGTGCGCTTCTGTGATGACGTGGAGCGCCTCCTTCGCATCGATCCGACTTCTATGCCGAGTTGACTGGTTCGACTCCATGGTTTTAGCAGCTTTGACTGGGGATTCGTGGTAGTGGATTCGAAGACATCCCTCTTCGAATCGAATGAGTGAAGGTCTGTTCGAATCGATCTAGGTACGTTAAAGTTGATCGATTCGAAGTTGCCTCAAACAGTGTGGATTCGAAGTACATGGATTCGAACGCATGCACGTTCGAATCGATCATGCTATATCTTACCCACTCGATTCGAAGCTACTCTCGCAGGATGGAGTCGAAGGCTAAAGCACTTTCATGGATTCGAAGCCATCAGGGGAACTTCGTTGGAGTCGAGTTTGATGGATTCGACCCTTGGGGATTCGAACCATTGGGAGACGAACTCAAGGCTATGTCCTTTACTTACGTAGATGATATCTTGGGCGTACGAACTCGGATTGACTCGAGATTTGGAATGTTGTTCTATCTGGCCTTGCTTGACATGTCTTATCAATTGTAGCCTGTTCCGGACTCGGGCAAAATTCATCGATATCCATGGTGAACCTGCGATACACAATCGATGTTCATGACTAATAATCATTGATTTTTAGTTAATCTTTGGGTATCTCAGCTTTGCCAAAAAGTGGGATAACAACAACTGCTATGGAAACTTATTGGATTAGACACTATATCCTTCTGATAAAACTCATTAGCATGTTCACTAGTACTCTCAACAAGTTTTATGACATGGTGATCCCTAGCCAAAAAGATGATTCCCATAGCCTTCCAAAAAATATAGAAATCAAAAGCAGTAGTGACCTAGGAATAATAAACCTTAGATATGGAACAAAGCTGCGATCTCATCATACTTTAAAAGACTACTATCTTGTAGAAACAATCTTTGGGCTACATGGGTTAAGGAAAACTTAATTAAAACAGAAGACTTCTAGCTAATGGATTCCACCTACTACTAGTTGGAGCTAGAGTATCCCTTACCCTAAAGTGATTTTCTTCCAATTGTATTGTGTAACACACAGGAACGTCTAGAACTCGTCATGGACAAGACCTGGACTAATCTTAGGAAAAATTGTCGATGAAAAGCTCAATCACTTAACAGTGATACCACCATCAGTGCTTACCTCTGACTACATCAATGAAAACATTATAACTTAAGTATACTGCATTCCTTGCATGTCAGACAAATTTGGAATTTATTCTCAACCCGAGCTCTGCCTTCTCACAAATCACCTATCCTCTGGACCAAATCTTGCAAATCACATTCAACTTCCTTGATCTACAAGACATTCTTACACATTGAAGAGACTTTCCCCTGGTCAACTAGAATTTGGAGCATGGGCAGTCTAACCAAGAACAATTTCTCATTGGGAAAGTCATGGCCAATGCCCTGTCAACATAGGATAAACTATAGAGCAATGGAATCATTGGTGATGATAAATTTTTGCTATGAAATGTTGGAATATAATCAAACACACACATTCTTTGAGGTCTTTATGTCTACTCCATCCGGTCAAAGCATCTTGCAAATGAATGCTACCATAGGCCTAATCATATAGCAAAATAGAATGGTATAACATTTTCAAAGCAACTCATTAGAAAACTCCATGGTCTAATATGCTTCTGAAAATGCTTAAGCATCTAATCAACTCGGTTTAGTCTTAGCGTAACGCTAGAGCTTTCTCCAATGTCAGGAAAACTAATTCAAAGCTATGACAACCTACACCCCGGTGGGCCTGAATTTTTGCTAAACTGAACCCAAGTCCACCAAAATAGAGATAGTTGGTTTGGCATCCTGCAAATAAATAAATGCATATCAGAACACTATCGATATAACTCACAGTGAAGTAGTAAAATATAATAAATCATACAGTTAGTAACTATTACTTGGTATCCTGACCTGGCTATATTGGACTGATTGCGCAAGACAGATTCGATTGCTATCAAGAAGGATGACCATGGAGTGATGGCTATAGGACCTGGAAGTAGAGTTCAAATGGTTAAATGAAGCCCGGATTGAACTGAGTTGATAGATAAATGATTGATGCTAATAACATGGAAAACAGCTTGGATTAACAAGGGTTCGGCATGGCAAGGTAGAATATTAGGGATCGGTATGGTTGGTTATGTAAGTGGATGGGCATGGTCAAAGTAATGGAGGGATCAGCATTGTTGATGGTGCTTGGCTCGGCATAGATGGTTATCTAAGGGATCGACAAAGTATAGAGTTATAAGAGGGATCGATAGAGTATAGAGTTAAAAGGGATCGGTAGAGTATAGAGTTATTAGATGGTTCGGTAGAGTATAGAGAAATAAGAGGGATTGGTATGGTTGTAAGGCTATGGGTCGGCATAGTCTAATGAAGCATAATGGATCGGCATAGCATTATGGATGATAAGGAGGGATCGGCATCATGTGATGGAGGTCAGAGAATACGAAAGAATGGCATATTAAAGGGATCGATGTGAGCTAATATGGAGGGATCGGTAACAATAACTTAAGAAGGGGTTCGAACCAAAGATTGGGCAAAAGCATGAGCTCCACGTATCCAATCAACATGATATTTGGAAGGCCATCATATCTAACCATGAAAAAGCTACCATAGGGATCAATGCCCCCAAAATCAACCAATGGAGGGACCGGTACCGATCTCTCTCCATTGGGATTTAGGCCTACCACCCCCTATAGTGGGCCCATATGAATAAGGATTTCATGTAGCCGAAGTTTCAGAGAGATTGGTGGTCACCTTCACCTATAAATACTAGCCTACGGGGTCATTCTGAGGATCTTTACATTGCTGGTTACATAGCTCTTTTATTGTAATCAACTTCCTCCATTATTTTCTTACTTATTGTTGTTTGCTATTGTAATCAAGATTATAGTGAATCAATAAAGAGAATATTCAAAGTGGACGTAGGCAATCAACGCCGAACCACTATAAATCTTGTTGTTCTTATTTCTATTTTGATTTGCTTATTATATTGCTATATTTCTCTGTTTTAATTTAGTTTCTTTATTTATTTCTCTACATAAAATTATTCTTGGGTTTTTATGGCCTATTTGGTTGTAAACATTTTGGTGCTTTCACTGAGAATCTGATTCTTAGCACGTTAGGATCCCCTTTGCTGCTACTGGATTGATCAAATCCCCTGAAGGAGATCCATAGTCATCTTCAAAAGCTTGCAGATACTACTCATATTTACTAGAATCTAAGTAAGGAAATCCATAATGGTGAGACATACCAAATCAACTTCTCAAAATGTCGATGCGAATGAAAATGCGACAATTCAACAAGGAGCCCCAAGTAACCAACCTACAAATTTGAATATGGAGCTTGTTGAAGTCCAAAACCCTGCTGATTCTATAAATAGAGCTGAATTCAATAAATTGATGAGGGAGTTGATGTAAAGCCATAGACAGCTGAATGAGCAAATTCGAACTAATGCTAGCCTAATGAACCAGATCGCTCAACAACAGCATGAGAATGCCAGAAGAGATCCCACTTCGTACTCGGCGTCAAAGAGTTCCAGCTCATCAGGTGAATACCGTAGGCGTAGGCATCGAAGGATTAAAGGAGAACAAGTAGGAACATTGGAGCATCGCTTGGCAGACCAATATGGTCTGCCAAGATGGATCTGTGTCGATCCTTCCCTAGGGATCGGTACCGATCCCTCCTCCAGATGAGGGATTCCTCTGCAACACTTGGGGAATCAAACAGGAGCTGTTTCTGAAAGCTTGGATGCTGGAGTTCGATTAAATGCTGATGAAGTACCCTACCGGAATGACGATGAAATGAATGCCCAAGGTGCACGTCAAGAGAATGGTGGAACAAGAAGGCGTGAAACGGCCCATAGATATCGACCGGACCATTTATGTGAGATGGAGCACGACCACCGCTTGGCACCACCCATCCAAACACCGAATTTGTTGGCAATGGTCAGACAGTTGGTGAGAGAGAACCAGGGTTTGACAAATAATGATTGGGGAATTTCGAGGAGCCGTACCCCATTTACTGACAATGTTTTACATAAGGAATATCCGAGAAGGTTCAACATGCCTTTGATGCATGCCTATGAGGGAAAGACCAACCCTAGGTAGCACATTATGAGGTACGAATGGTTGATGGATTCAGCAAGGGCCAATAACGTGACCAAATGTAGATGCTTTCCTATAACCCTCTATGGAATAGCGAGGATGTGGTTTATAAGAATTCCCCCATGATCAATTTCAAGGTTTGATGAATTAGCAACTAAGTTTGTGGAGCGGTTCTGAATCCTTACTACTCGTCCTAAAGATGTGATGTCACTTTCCTGCATAATCCAGGCTCCGGTGGAATCATTAAAGGACTATTTGGAAAGATTTCATATCGCTACTACAGAAGTCAGTAACCCAAATGACCATGCTATCGCTGTGACGAGAGGGATTGATCCGGAATTTGTGTTTGGTGATTGGCTGGCTGGAAAACCGCCGGCCACATTAGAGCGCTTTTATTCAAAGGCAGCTCAATTTCTGAGGAAGGAGGAAGTCGGGTCTTCTAGGAAAAACAATGTTACGGGACCAAGAGGAGAAGCAGTACATAGCAACATTGCAATAAAGCAGTCTGATGATAGTTCGAGGAAAGTTTAGGTTAATGTTCAGAACAAGCCGAATCACTAAAAGAGAAATGGAGACGGGAATCGAGACCTGAAAAGGGAGTCTGGTAGACCAAGGCCTAGGATTCCTATGTATGACAACTGCACACCTCTAAACGCATCCCTGGAGAATATTTATCTATCCACTTGTAATACTTTTCAATATAAGAAGCCGTGTCCAAAGGAGTTGACAGAGACATAGAACCAGACTGGAAAGTATTGTCGGTTTCACGAGTGTTACGGGCACAATATGAATGAGTGCAAGCATCTCCAAGACGCTATCGAGAAGTTGATTTGGGAAAAGAAATTGCAGCAGTTTGTGAGAACTCCGCAGGATAGTGGATAGAAGACATATGACCCTAATCGAGGACAAGCTCCGCGTAGGGCTGAAGAGCCTGCGCGGACCGGTGGGAGACTAGTAATAAACACAATAGTTGGAGGACCACGCCCTTGGGGTAGAAGTTAGCAAGAAATGGAGCGCTATACTGGCGCGATAAGGCATGTGGACTTTGAGTATTGTTTAAATACGGAGGACGGAGCTCCGGCTAGCAGCAACGCACGATGACTGATGATATAGCGTTCAAAAGCAGGGATGCAGATAAAGTAGAGGCTCCTACAATTGACCCGATGGTCATTTCTGTCATGATTGGTCCTGCTTTGGTGAAAAGGATTTTAATTGATTGTGGAAGCTCGGTGAATATTATTTTCAAGAAGGCGTATGATCAAATGAGAATGGAGGCTAAAGATTTGAAACCATCTAAAGCTCGCATACATGGTTTCAATAGTGTGGCGACTGAGGTTGTTGGTTATGTGGAGTTGCCTATTGAATTGGGGGAAGGTGAACGTAGGAGAGTGCGGATCGTACCGTTCATTATTTTGGATGTTGATTCACTGTACAATGTTTTTCTGAGCTAACCGGCCCTGGCTGAATTTTGGGCAACTCTAGCCCTATGGTGTTTAACTTTAAAGTTTCCGACTGATAATGGTGTAAGAGTGGTTCATGGTGATCATGCGACTGGACGTGCCAACTATGTAGCTGAGTTGAGGGAAACTCGGCGAAAGGAGAGGGAAAGGGTATGGACAAATCTGTCTGCATCAAAGTTAATGAAGATTGACAATTGGCGCCTAAGCCTTGGCATGGGTGCCACAGTTGGTTCTATAGAGATATAGATCCGAGGGATGATGAAGAGGAGCCCAAGGAAACAAAGGTTGTGTGGGCTGAGCTGACGATTGATATAACAGTCAGTCACGAAGACCCATCACAAGTGTTGAAGATTCGATCGTGGCACAGCCCCTTAATGATGAGAGAACTCACTGATTTTCTCCGAACAAATCTAGATGTATTTGCTTGGACTCACTCTGACATGTGTGGATCTCGCCTGCCATTGCGAGCCATGCATTAAACGTTGACCTAAAGTATGTTCTCGTAAAACAGAAAAGGTGATGCAAGGATCCGGAGAGATCCGTCGCCCTTAAAAAGGAGGTGGATAAATTGAAAGTCAATGGGTTTACTCATGATGCCCTCTATCCTGAATGGATATCTCATCCCGTGCTGGTGAGAAGGCGAATGGGAAATGGAGAACATGCATTGGCTATTCATATTTGAACAAAGCATGTCCTAAAGATAGTTTTCCCCTTCCAAGGATTGATCAGCTAGTTGATTCGACCGTAGGGCACGAATTGTTGTCTTTTATGGATGCGTATTCGGGGTATAACCAAATCCTGATGCATGTCCCCGACAAGGAACACACCAACTTTGTTATGGATGTTGGGTTGTATTGTTACGTGGTGATGCTATTTGGATTGAAGAACGCCGGAGCAACCTATCAATGCTTAGTTAACCGGATGTTCAAAGATCAAATTTGGAGGACAATGGAAGTCTATGTGGATGATATGCTCATGAAGTCACGACGATCAAATGACCAGATTTGAGACTTGGCAGAGATGTTAGACATTCTCCGCTGTTACAAAATGAAAATCAATCCTTTGAAATGTTCATTTGGTCTTGCGTCTGGAAAGTTCTTGGGCTTTATTGTCAATGCTCGAGGAATTAAAGCTAATCCCGAGAAGATCCTGGCTATTCGAGATATTCAAGCACCAAAACCATTAAACAAGTACAAAGTCTCAATGGCAAGGCTGCTGCCGTAAGTCGATTTATCTCCAGAGCAATTGACAAATGCATCCTTTTCTTTGATTTGATTTGGAAGGGAAAGAGAAATTTCGAATGGACGGGGGATTGCGAAGATGAGTTTTGGGATCTGCTGAATCATTTAGAGAGACCTCCTATCTTGTCAAAGCCGGTAGACCATGAGGAGTTATACGTTTATTTGGCTATATCAGCACACGCTATAAGTGCCGCATTGGTTCGCGAGGAGAACTGGATTCAGAGGTCGGTGTATTACTTCAGTAAATGATTAACATGAGTAGAAAGGAACTATCCGAAGATAGATAAATTGGCATACTGCTTGCTAATTTCATCATGGAAGCTTCGTCCATACTTCTAGGCACATCCGATCAACATTTACACCGACCAGCCGTTACGACGGGTCCTACAGTGACTTGAGACATTTGGAAGGTTGCTTAAATGGAACATTGAGCTTAGCCAGTTTGACATTACATATCTTCCTCAAAGAGCTATCCAGGGTCAAGCGTGGGCGGACTTTATAGCAGAATTTACCGTGTAAGACAATCTTCCAGAAGGTAGCGAAATTTCTACCACGCGATGGAAAAGCATCTAATGATCACTGTTATGGAGCTGGGATTATGCTTGTGACCCCTGAAAATTGGTCGATTTGTTATGCTTTGAAGATTTATTTTCCTGCTACAAATAACGAGGCCGAGTATGAAGCATTGATTGCTGGACTTAAACTCACTAGAGAACTTGGAGTTAAGTCTCTTGACATCTTTTGTGATTCAGAGTTGGTGGTGTATCAAGTCAGTGGAGACTATTAGGCTAAGGGACAACGACTTGCCCCATATCTCACCCGAGTTCAAGAGCTTTTGGCAGAATTTGAATACTATAACATTTCACATATCCCCCGCGAGAAAAACGGAGAGGCTGATTCATTGGCAAAGTTCGCTAGTACCAGCGATGCGCAATAGATGGGCTTGGTTCCGGTCAAGATATTACATACCCCAAGTATAAATATAATGGAAAGCGATCAAGTACTGGAAGCGGAATCCGAGAGGGAATCGTGGATGCCTCCATTTAAAGATTACTTATTGCATGGAATCTTGCCCGAAAGGAGAAGTGAAAAGCGACAAGTCCTTCTTTAAGCTTTGTGGTATATTATGCAAGAAGGAACTATGTATAGGAAAGGTTTTTCAGTTCCCCTACTCCGGTGTATCGCTCATGATGAGATAAAGCATGTTCTAAAAGAAGTGCATGAAGGAGAATGCGGCGATCATACTGGGTGGCAAACTCTGGCAAATGAGATACTCCGTTATGGATATTATTAGCCAACCGTAAACTGGAACGCTGCCGACTACGTAAGGCAATGTGACAAATACCAGATATACGTGAAAGTCCCAAGAGCTCCGCCAACAGAAATCATGCAAATGGTCGGCCCATGGCAATTCGCTATGTGGGGTATTGACATCATCTGCTCGTTACCAATCTCTAAAGGTGGTGCGAAGTATGCTATTGTTGCGGTTGATTACTTCACCAAATGGGCTAAGACGGAACCGTTAGCTACGATCACAACCAAGAAAGTAATCAATTTTGTTGTTCGGAACATCGTATGTCGCTTCGATCTTCCACGGACTATTGTAACAGATAATGGGAGTCGGTTCGATGGTGCTGAATTTTAAAAATTCAGTCGAAGATATCGTATTGAAAAGAGGTTTTCAACGGTCTCTCACCCTCAGGCGAATGGACGGGTTGAAGCTATAAATAAAATTATTAAGTCTATTCTGAAGAAGCGTCTGGAAAAGGCTGGAGGCAAGGGGTGGATGAACTTCCTACGGCACTTTGGGCCTACAGAACCACTCACAAGTCCACGATTGGCCATATGCCATTCACTCTTGCTTACGGATCCGAAGCTGTTATTCTGGTGAAACTCGAAGTCCTTTCTCATCGAGTGACTTACTATGACACCAAAATGTAAAAAGATCTTTTCTTGGAATCCTTGGACTTTATAGATGAGAAGCACGAAAAAGACAATTTGAGAGCAGCTGCACACTGACATCGAGTCACCCGATATTACAACACTAAGTGCGATCGAGAACCTTCAAAGTCAGCGATCTCATCCTGAAACGGGTTTTTCCGACCTCGTCGCACATGAATCCAACATGGGAAGGATCTTATGTCATTGAACAGAGGCTTGGAGAAGGAACTTTCAAGTTAGCGACTGTCGATGGCATTACACTTCCAAGAGCGTGGAATAACAAACATTTACGATGCTATTTCACTTAGAATATTTCCTTTACATTTCAGTTCTATTTACTTTCAGAATTTTTCTTTAGCATTTGATTTTTCGAATATGTAACATGACAGATTAGTTTGTTCCTTTTTGTTTAATGAATAAAGTTTCAAGCTCCCTTTGTTCGTTTGATTGTTATTACATTGTATGCTAAGTACATAACGAAACTGAGTGATATCGATATGTGTGAACAATTTCCCGAAGTTTGAAATCGATCAATCATACTAATCCCAGATGGGATTAAACAAGATGAGTTCCTTTAATTTGCTCGATTAACAATTCAAATGATCCAAAGGATGGGACATGCAATGAGGAACGAATATGGTCGACAATCTGGAGATTGAAAAATTCCTGCCCGGACTGTGGGACAGAAACGAAATCGAGGCAACCAAAAGGAGTACAAACATAAATCAGGTGTGAACCAACCGCCCGTGAGATAAATTTAAGTCCCCGGAGCATGGACTAGAGTATAAATATAAATCGGGTGAACCGACCGCCCACGAGATAACTCTAAGTCCCCGGAGCACGGACTGGAGTATAAATATAAATCGGGTGTGAACCGACCGCCCGCGAGATAACTCTAAGTCTCCAGAGTGCGGACTGGAGTATAAACATAAATCGGGTGTGAACCGACCGTCCGCGAGATAACTATAAGTCCCCAGAGTGCGGATTGGAGTATAAACATAAATCGGGTGTGAACCGGCCGCCCACGAGGTGACTCTTAGTCCCCAGAGCGTGGACTGGAGTATAAACATGATTCAGGTATGAACCGACCGCCCACGAGATGACTCTAAGTCCCTAAACCTCATACTAGAGTATAAATATAAATTGGGTGTGAACCGACCACTAACAAAATAATTATAAGTCCCCAGAGTATGGACTGGAACATGAACATAAATCGAGCGTGAACCGACTTCTCGCAAAATAACTCTAAGTCCCCAGAGTGCGGACTGGAGTATAAACACAAATGAATAAATGAGTGGATTTCGACCGTTCTATACCGCAAACTCCAACGTGAAATCGACAGGAGGAATACATACTACTAAAAGCTGAGTACAACATCTCACTACAGCTCCGGCTTAATGTTCTTTTCGACTTAAGGCAACGACCGCAAGGAGGCCTTGAGATGAAGATAGTGAATTGTTAACAGAATTTGCAATCAACATATTACAAGTACACTGAAAGGAAAGTAATCATTCAACTATCAAAATAACAATTCACACGATGTTTAATCAAAAACAAAAAACTTTTATTCACAAGTGTTAAAATTCCAGTACAAGTTATTTTAAAAACCCGATATTCATACCCGTACACCTACGATTAGGGAAAGAATTAATTATGCAAATTATATACAATGATATGAAGTAACAGTTACTTCTTCGACTTTCTTTCCCTTTTGGATTTTTCAAAGGTGGAGCCGCTCAAATTTCTCTTCCGAGATCCCTTGCTGCCCTTGGTTGGAGTGCTTGTGGAAGAAGGAGGGATTTCACTAGGAATCGGCCTGCCCGGTGGAATAACTTGCAATGGTACAAGATCAAGATCATTAACTTCCACCTCGGCGGGCTCACCTTTAGCTTTTCGCTTCAACTTTTCCTCCTCCTCAATCCTCTCTTTCGTGCTGATTTTAGCGGTATGCTCCGAAGCGCCAGTAATCATTACATAATCCGAGTCATCAGCAGGGAGCGGATCTTCAGGTTTTTCTTCATCAAGAGCACCGATGACTTGGGCATCGGGCCCCGGAATATCAATAGTGGCCGAATCTTCGGTCGTCTTCTCTTGTTGCTCCATGGCGGCACCGCTCTTGGGAGTATGATCAGGGCCCGAAAGACCTGCAAAATTTGTTAAAATATGGACATTAGCTAAACTCCATTGCGCGTGAAGAACAACTTTTCAAATATGGAGAAGTTTAGTGTGATACCAGCATCCGGTTGACTTTCCGTAGTCGCCGGAGTGCTTCCTTCAAAGATGGGAGATAGCATTTGTGGTCCAAAGCCAGGCTTGTCCGATCATAGCCGATATTCTGCTTCATATCATGAGAAGTTGATGGTACGGCTACTTGGGTTGCAGAGGAACTCTTAGGATCAGTTTCAGAAGACTCAACGATGTCCTCTCCATCTTTAGTAGGTGCGGGAGCCTTGAAAATTTGAAGTTTAGCGGCGGCCACATCCGACAGCTCGTTTCCTCGAAGAGCTTCTCCCACTAGTTCTTCTTCGTTGAATTCGGCTTCTCCCAGCTCTTCTTTCTTTATCTTAATGATATATTCCCAGGTGTCGGCAAACGATTCGAGGTAACCCTCGCCAAGAAAGCTTAATTCATAGTGGAGTAGAACCTTTGCATTATATTCGATAATCAGCGGATCAGATAAGTCCTTAATTTTGTTCCTACCGGACTCCATAGCGGCTTCCACCTGGGAGTTTGCTTGTTCAAGCATCACTTTTCTGCCCTCTTCTCGGGCTTCTTCTTTCAGAGCTTCAATTTTGGAAAACTATTTGTCAAGTTTTGTTTTCTAACTCCTTGCCTTAATGACTTCTTCGCAATATTTCTGCAACTCCTCCTTAGCTTCAATCTTTTCCTCCCTTTCCTTTTTCAACAATTCTTCGAGCTCCTCAACACGGCGAGCTAAAGCGTCTTTCTCCTTTTGCAAGGAGTCCTTTTCTAAGGCAAGTGTTCTGCTGCATTGAAGTACCGTGTCAAGTTATTTTTTGTGTGAAGTTTCCAGATGGCTCACCGCCTCTGTCGTCTCCTTGGTATTCTTTTTAGGCTCGGAAATTTGGGTTTTGAATTCAAGAAACTCAACATCCTAGTGCTTGATTATATCTTTGTCATGAATAGCCCCCAACTTGAGACGATCTATTTCATGTTGACGCTCTATGGAGACTTCAGAAACTTTCTCTACAAATGAATAAATGATTCGTGTTGAACGAATACGTCATTCACACATGCTAAAGAGCTTTCCTTGGCATGCCCAGGGATAATGTGAATAGAAGGAAGGAATTTGAGACCATTGAAGCAAATCTTCGGGAAAGTGGCTTTAAGTTCAACCAACTTTTCTGCTGTAGAAGAGTCAGGAGCAGTAGCCGACGGGAGTGGATTAGAAATGGCAAGTGGGTGCTTTCTAGATCGGTGCTCATGAGACTGCCTTGAACTTGAAGAGCCAGAATGTTATTCGTGAGGTGCAACAACGTGAGGGCCGCGATAAGAAGATTTTTCTCCACTCTGAACTGGAAGATTAGAATGTTCGCCCTGACGAGATGCGTGAGATTGAGACTTCCGCTTAGAAGAGGAAGAAGACTCCCTCGAATGATAATCTTTGTCTCGCCCTTTGTCCTTATCTCTATGTCGAGTGGGCTTAGAATCTCAGCTTGGGCGATGATAAGAAGAAGAGCTTCGAAAGTGATCAAAGGCGCGTGATTAAGACATTGTACCTATAAAGACCAAATAAGAGCGTATTAGAAATTATCGTACGAGTAACCAATAACAATTGTATAGTGGAGTGCAAGTGATTGTGAGTGTCCTAGTGTTCCCCCCAACGGACCGGTAATGGTAGCTTTACTCATACGTATGCTCTCCCCTTTATTAGAAGGTTGGATGCCTTCACCGCTTCTCATAGGGGAGTTAAGCCCTTCGATGTTTATATTTGGAAAGTCTAAAGACATAATGTTATCCAAAATTTCAAGGTTGGAGAATCCTTTTAACGAGATTTCCAATTGCTGAGAAGATGATTCCTCATCAAGAGGAGTAGTAACAAACTTTGGGTCTAATGCAGTCTTTCTTCTGCATAGCCGGCACACCAACTTCTTTTTTCTCTTTGGAGGTGTTTGCGATTGCCCAACTTGCGAAGGTCCAACCATCGACGCTTTTTCAAGGCCTACACGTCATCTCCTGGTTTATCAACTTGGAATCTTTATTCCCCTTTCTTTAGTATCTTCCCAAGTCCCATCAGCATGGGCATGATGGGGTTGATTGTTTCCTCTCTTCATTCTAAAACAACCTTTGGAACTGCCTGGCTTCCGGGAAGTCCGATTCTGCGGTTGTCTTCCAATAGCTTGAATAAAGATAGCAGTTTGTTAGTTACGAGAAGTTTGATATCCTTGTCCTCAACAGGTGTAGCGCGGATGGCGGAGATGGCTGTAGAGAATTCAGCGCCTTCGGGACGTGGACGAACACCTGAAAGAACTCGGGATTTTAATATATTCAAAGAAAATCATTGTGACTTGAGTTAGTAAACTTGAGAGAGAAGTGGAAAAAACACTTACGTCCTTCTAACCATCTTCTTGCCAATCCGGGAGGGCATCGCACGTAGAACCATTCGTGTTTGAATAATGAAAGCTTATTCCAAGCGCCCGTCAAGACCTAACAATTCGGTGAAGGTTCGAGGAAAACGTAAGAAGGGCTTCTCGACCGTCCTTTGAAGTTATAAATAAATCTGATGTCTTCAGGAGTGGGCGGACAGAACAGAACATAGCAAGAAAGTCATGTGAATGAAGGCATAACTGTTGGGATGCAGTTGTGTAGGGGCAGTCCCAAGATATCTCAACATCTCCCAGACAAAGGAGTTAAAAGATGGAACGCATCCAGCCCAGCACATGAATTTGTTGCATGTTGTATATCGGGCTGGGGGCAAGTGAGATATATCTTGCCTCGTAGGAACTAAACCATCCTCAAATGGAATCCCATGGATTAAGCACAACTGACGAAGAGCGGCTTTGCTGATTTGAGAAGCTTGTGAATCAATAGGGTTATCAAGGACAATGGCACCCTCAACGACATCAGGAGCAAGGCTGATGGTTTCCGTCGGAAGGACGGGAATATCAGAGAAGAGATCAATTTGTGGATTAGAAGCTTCTAGATGATGGCCTGGAGAAGGCCTTCCGGATATAGTGGCAGAACTTGACTTCACTTCAAAATCGATGTGTCTCATCATCGAACCAGAAGACATGTTAATTGAATGCTTTGTGCGTCTGGAATATATTTTAGTAATACTCAGTAGACAATCAAGATTAGAAATAATAACCTGTTCCCCCATGTTAATTGTGAACTAGTGTCGTGCAGTGCAGTGCGAAACATACATAAACAGTTTGAAATTAGAAAGGCAAAAATGAAATGACGAGACTTGGAGTTTTGTCTCTTGAGACCGTCATCGCTGACCGTCTCAATTGACAAGAAAGTTGATCGGCAACAAAAGCTTTGGGATCGACTATCGGCATATTGAATTACGAAGTCTGTTATCTAAGTTTATTAGCAAATTTATTACTTAGTTCATTTTGAGAAGTACAGAAGTTTGGTCGTTTAATTTTAAGTTCGATGGTCCAAGTACCATTGTCATCTTATATTCGAGTTCAGCAAGGCAAGCTAGCATTGATTATTCGAATAAGTTAACTTGGATTAGTACACAAAACATATGCCGATCCCAAGCATTTAGACGTTGATCCCTTATCCAAGACAACTTCCTACTGATTCCTCAACCTCATTGTCGATCCCCAATCTAAGCTATTTCCTACCGATCCCTACACCAAAGCTAACAACCCCGATCCCTCATCAACGATACTTCCTACCGATCCCTATACCACAGTAAGCCTACCGATCCCTTTCCTGAACCTACCCTACGCCGATCCCTTTCTTTAAATCCTCCTTACTGAACCTTCTCCAAATTTTCCTTCATCCCATTAACTAAAGAACATAAGCTATACCGATCCTTGTCCCATACCGACCCCTCTCATCGCCATTCTATCCTATACTGAACCCTGATGTTCTTCCTTCCTAACTTCTTCCCCACTAAAGACCTTCAGTCGAACCTTCCTCCTTCTCCTTCTCCTTCTCCTTATCCTTCTCCTTCTCCTTCTCCTTCTCCCTCTTCTTCTTCTCCTCTCCCTCATATCCATCTACCTAAAAGACGCTCGAACTCACCAACTTACGCTCACGTTAGAAACTCAAGATTCACAAATTAATTGCATGATTAAAAGAGATTTCGTACCTTTGTATATCGAGTAAAATTAAAGGTGAGCGTTTGAGGTTTTGGATTGAAGATGAAGGAAAAGCAACTTTGAGGAATTGCTTGATTTCGTGTTTGGATTTAGATTTAAAGTTGGAGAGTTTTCGTTTGTCGAAGAGATTTTGTAACAACCTGGGTTCGGTAGAAAAGCTTATGGATGGGAAAGGGAAGTAAAAGAAAGTGAAATAAAAAGTGAAGGAAGAATGGAAGAAGACATATATATATATATATATATATATATGCAAGGATATGAGAAGGAACCGGTCGTAGAGGGTTGAGCAAGTCAAAGAGGAAGAGGGTCAGCATTGAACCTGTCGATCCCTATTTGCGTCGCCCTAGCAAGGGATCGGCATGTCGAATGTCGATCCCTTCGTAAAAAAAGAAGAAAAATGAATAAAATGAAAATTGAAAAAGAAGAAATGATGGACAAGTTAAAAGTGAATGACGATCGTTATCGTGAATGCTTGACTGCAAACGCGAACATACGAAACATTATTAAAATTGGCAACGACCTGTGAACATTCGAACATGTCCGGGAGCCAATAACAGAAACATGTATACAAATATGCACGGGAATGGTTTAAAAGTAGAGTCCTTTTGAAATCAACAGAAATTACAATCAAACCTGAAACTTTCAAGTTCGAGATTGGATCAGATAATACAAGGCCTATAAGTCCCGCATGACCGAATTTGTATATGCTAATGGAATACGACAACGGACTTATATTATTGAAAGTCGATAAAGGAATAGCAATCAATCAGGAAGCTGGATGGACTTCTTTCCAGCAGTTCAGACTTTATTCGATTCAAAGCACGTCATGTTACTCACAAGACCTACTTTAAGGAGCAAGTGTTACCCGGTATCCTGACCCGACTATATTGGACTAATTGCGCAAGACAGATTTGGTTGCTATCAAGAAGGATGACCATGGAGTGATGGCTATAGGACCCGAAAGTAGAGTTCAAATGGTTATATGAAGCCCGGATTGAACGAAGTTGATAGATAAACGATGCAGGATGCTAAAAACATGGAAAACAGCTTGGATTAACAAGGGTTCAGCATGGCAAGGTAGAATATTAGGGATCGATATGATTGGTTATGTAAGTGGATGGGCATGGTCAAAGTAATGGAGGGATCGACATTGTTGATGGTGCTTGGCTCGACATAGATGGTTATCTAAGAAATCGACAGAGTATAGAGTTATAAGAGGGATCGGCAGAGTATAAAGTTATAAGAGGGATCGGCAGAGTATAGAGTTATTAGAGGGATCGGCGTAGTATAAAGGAATAGGAGGGATCAATATGGTTGGATGGCTATGGGTCGGCATACTCTAATGAAGCATAATGGATCGGCATAGCATTATGGATGATAAGGAGGGACCAGGATCATGTGATGGAGGTCAGAGAATACGAATGAATGGCATATTAAAGGGATAGGCATGAGCTAATATGGAGGGATCGACAGCAATAACTTAAAAGGGGGTTCGAATCAAAGATTGAGCAAAAGCATGAGCTCCACGTATCCAATCAACATGATATTTGGAAGGCCTTCATATCTAAGCATGAAGAAGCTACCATAGGTATCGCTGCCCCAAAATCAACCAATGGAGGGATCGGGATCGGGACCGATCCCTCTCCATTGGGATTTGGGCCTAGCGCCCCCTAAGGTGGGACCATATGGATAAGAAGGTCCTGTAGCCGAAGTTTCAGAGAGATTGGTGGTCGCCTTCACCTATAAATACTGGCCTGGGGGTCATTCTGAGGATCTTTACGTTGCTGGTTACATAGCTCTTTTATTGTAATCAACTTCCTCCATTATTCTCTTACTTCTTGTTGTTTGCTATTGTAATTAAGATTATAGTGAATCAATAAAGAGAATATTCAAAGTGGACGTAGGCAATCAATGCCGAACCACTATAAATCTTGTTGTTCTTGTTTTTGTTTTGGTTTGCTTATTATATTGTTATATTCCTCTGTTTTAATTTAGTTTCTTCATTTATTTCTCTACATAAACCTATCTTGGGTGTTTGTGGCCTATTTGGTTGCAAACAGTAACCAAGATCGACACTTCCAATATCTAGTGTCCTTTTCAGTGCCGAGCATGCATAAGGAGACCCATCCTTTCACTATTCCCAGATTGCACCAGTACATGTCCATCAAAAGCTATCCTGTGGGTTGTAATGTGGAGGGGATCAGAACAATGTTTTGGTGACTGGTAAATTATACACTTCATATACAACACTAGTTTATGTCAATTGCCTTCAATCACATGTTATGTCCTTTCATTTTCTTAGTCATCTCGACTCCACATACGCGTACGATACACCCCATCTACCCGTAATAGACCATAATTTTATACAATTTTAGCCTACAATTCCAAGTTTACATTTAAGCATATAGGAATATATTTACAATGATAAAAATCCAATATTATATAAAAATATATAATTTTCCACTCACCCTTTTCGCTTTTCAAATCTATAGAATCTAATTCATGTTATTCTAGTTTGACTCCCTTTATTCTCCCTATTTAAATACATATACCGCATGCATACATAAATCTATCAGAAATCTAGATCAGAGAAGAGATTTGGATTTAATTTAGATTTTAGATTCGGATTTATAATTTACCTTAGCTTCGACGATTTGATTCGACCGTAATCTTCTTCTCAATTATCCTTTGCTATTCACCACTTCTATAAATGTATATAACTATAACTATTTTAGAATTAAGAATTTTAATGGAGAAGAGAAAATGGCAGACCTCCGTCGTCGCTCCAAAAATATGAGAAGAAAGTGAGGGGTTAGGTCTGCATTAATAGGGTTTCGAATCAATGTCAGCCATTTAATTAAATTATTTTAAATCCGGAGCGTTCGACCACGTCAAAATGTCACCGTTAATATCCCAACTGGTCGACCGCCGCCCCCTAATGGTCAACTGGCCCAAGTTAGGGTTCGAACAAGCGTAGTTAATTATGTTAATTAATTATCGCATGTTTGATTGGTTGATTTAATTCCTTTTTAACACTGATCGAGATGATTTATTTTTGCACCGATTAACATTAATTATACTTAATCGTTAAGTGAGCATTAACTGACGATTAACATTAATCAAGATTGGTTAATCATATTTATTTCCTTAATTACATATATAATCATTTTCGATTGAAAACTTCAAACATTAATAACTTTTTCATTTGAACTCCGATCGAAAAACTTTATATATGAAAATTGATCAGAAAATCATCGTGTACCCAATGGTTCAAGTTTCGTAGCCAATCTGTGACGTCTGTAAAAATTCTATTTTCCGACATTGTTATTTATTTATTTATTTTTAATTAATTATCGTAAAAATTATGGGGTGTTATATTCTCCCCCCTAAAAAGAATTTCATCCTTGAAATTCCTTAAGGACTGAATCATGTAACATAACATGCAACCATGCTAAACTAACCAACCAATTTATGTGTAGCCAATTTTTGCAACCAATAATGTACAAGTGCATGGTGTATCACAATAAATATGATATATATGTCGTATAATTCTAATGGCACCTCATATATGAATGCGTAATTCTAAAACAATTTTTTAAAAATATGATGCAAACAACCTATATATACTAGCAGTTCTATATGTATCCAAATTTTAAAATCAAAATCTTTGTTTTTGCATCCAACTTTTCCACATTTCTACAAATAGAAGTATAGTTCAACCAATTTTCCATCTAATCCATAACATCCAAAATCCTAACACACCATTTCTAACATCCAAATTTAGAAGAAAAAATACAGTTTTCTAAACCTATCTTATGCCAGAAAATGGGTTTAGATTGAGAATTCCATATTTCCATCCTCCTCTTGTGTACCCTTTTCCACTATACCTTAGTGCTTCTCCTTTACCGCCAATCTTTTTCTAACTTTTCCAAGTATAGTCCACAAAAGGAAATCTACTCTTAAATTTTGAAAATTTAAAACAGAGTTATTATAAAACTAGTTTGGTTCACCTATTGACAAGGTATGGAAGAAGAGATTTCATAGTTAAAACAGCTTTTATCCATTATTACTAACTACTTTTTAATTTTACTGTCACTTTTGCTGCATAGTAAAATTCATACTTGTCAATCCATCAACCTTTTCCCTATGCTAAGCATGAGGCATTTCAAAATCAGAAATTTCCCCTTTTCTGTTCTAAACCTTTTAAAATTAAAATTTTGAAATGGTTGGAAAATCTTCAAAGATTCATTCATTTTTTTATAAGTTTTTCTTAAAAGCATTTTATTTTTAAAATCAAAGGATTTGGAACAAATGCTCTCAAAAGTACATTTTTCAAAAAAATTCATTCCCATTTTTACGCAGTCGGGGTTTAGCCAATAGTTTAACGTCCATAATGGACTATATTCTATTATATGGTAAATGTTAATTTCAAAAACTTTTTCATTTATTTTAAATAACAACTAGCATACAAGTTTACTTATAAATTTTTGGCTTTTAAGGCATAGGGATAGTGATCGGTGGTTTGGCAACAACATTTCCTTATCCTTCGCTCATCTCCCAAACTTTTATTACATTTTGGGACTTAACTTTACTTTTCTTTTAGTAGCTAATTTAATAAATTCTCTAATTTACTTTGTAAACTTCCAAACTTTTTAAATTTATTTTGCATTAGTTAAGTGTCTACATGAGATTTCTTTACTTACACGGTTTTCCGATTAATATAGTGGTCCATCTAGAAAATCAATTTTCAAAAGGAAAATTTCTCATGATATCGTATGTGTTTTATACAGTAGAAACAACAAATGCTTTCAAAACAAACCTCAAAGGAACAATTGCGGGAAGCTACCCTTCAACATCAACTAACATTTTATGATGTTGTGGCCCCATCACCCTACTAAAATTAAATGGACCTTTCTAACATGCCATTCCACTGTATCCGACATATCTTAATTTCTTTTTGCCTTCTAATAATTAAGATCCATCCATTACTTCCATTATCATAGCCAATTATGGGATAAATTGTGCATCCCCATAGTGAGTGGGTAAGAAATATAAACTATGCACATTTAGAATAGCTCATTGGCAAATTAACTGCAGAATAACTTTTCCACCATCTATCTTGCCTTCCTTAACCTTGAGTCTACTAACATTCTCTATGTGTGTTTGCCATCTTATTATTATATGTTACTAGCTTTTCTTAATCCAAATCTTTTGGTAGTATTTTCAAATTTTTGGTACTTACTTTCTTTATCCTTAATCTTTCTTGCGAGTTTGTTCTAGAATTCGCAGAAATGTTCTTTGTTATCATTTATCATTCCTTTGTGGTTTCTTCTTATGGCTTGCACACGTATCTAATAAAACATTCCTAGTTTCTCACCAATATTTCGTACACTCTACGAGATTCCTTATTGTTATTCTATGAGCAATCATTACTATTTTCATCATAGCCATATCTTTTACCCCATCTTACCTAGACAGTCATCCTTAACTACTTCATATTAAAATTTTGGATTGGTTTTTCACCACTTTATTTTCAAAAAATTTGAAGTACTTAATCCCAAAACTTTTATCTTTAAGAGTACAGACTTAGAAACATTTTTTTAATTCAAAAATAACTTTGTGTCTTAACTTTTAAACTATAATTTAAGATTTTTGAATTAAGCTTTATTCATCGTGTCCAAAAAGAATCTGTTAACAATTTTATTTTGAAAAGTACCTTTCCATTTCCTTCAAATCAACTTTTAAAGCCCCTTTTAACAACAAGGATTTTTATTTTTGGAATTTTTAACTTAAACAGTTTATTAAGTTTTGCTTTTAAAAACTCAATTGTTATACCAAACCATTTCTTTAAAAATACACTTCATAATGTTTCCAAAACATCTTTTTTAAAGAAGATTCAATTAGCCTTTATATAAATATAAAAAAAAGTATTTACAATACAAAGCCCATACACAATAAGTTCACAAATAATATGGAAAAACACTTAAACACAAAACAATGGACACAAAATAAGCCCGGCTATCAAAGCCCAAAAGGTTGTTAACCCTGTCCAAATGAATACTCTTGAAACTCATCTACTTACATGAGTTATAACTCCACTTCTAGATATTATTTCCTTCTGTAAACACGATAATTTAATGGCGAGTGAAAAAAGAAAATTCTCATGTCATTACCATTTGAATAAAGTTGAAATACTTAGCGCCTTGCCTCAAAGAAATTCTTCCTCTATAGAAAGTAGCGAGCAATAGTAGATAATCTTTGGTGATACTCTCGATGATGAAATCCAATTGACGAGGCATCACAACAATCAAAATCAAGGTAAAAATCCATGTCTTTGATATTCTAAACCTCTATTTCGAAGTTAGAAAAGAATCAACATGTACTTATGATTACATATCTGGAGCAATAACACTAGAAAGTGGACGGATCTGCAAGAATCTAAAATTTTAAGACGAAAATTTAGAAAATTTGCAATAATTTGAAAGATTATGAAATGAAATGTAAAAAATAGGTTATAAGCTTCCCTGAATAGAAGAGAAGGAATTCGAGAATCAACAAGAAGATACATATGCTCTGACGTTACAAAACCACTTCATCAGTGTTTGGTAACAATATCTATACCATATTCCTCACGTATATCATGATCTATGATGCTGATTTTGGATCTGAATTTCAATTTGCTCATTCTGATATTTACTGCTTGGAATATGTGCTTGCAATGTTCTCTATTGTCTAAAAATAGGTTCCTAGAAATGTGATTATTCCTTTCTCTCCAAAGGAACCAAACAAAGGTTAAGAGTGTAATTCAGATGATATCATTTCTAAAATTTTGATGCAAAATATTTCATATTACATTGTTAACCTCTTCTTGTAACGATAAGGTACTTGTGTGACTGGCCGGCCATTTGGATTTTGTACGACACCATTTCACACGTAAGCTGAATAGCAGCACCCAAAAAACATGAGTTACAATTTATATTTGTTCGTTGCATAAGACACAGTTTGGGTCAATATTGATATGTCTTTAAATAAGCCTAGTCTTAGTGGGTAGATAATCGTTAATAGCCTTATACAAACATACTACCATCTTTGGTGTGTGAATCTGGTGCTACACCAGAGATGCCCACTCTTTTTAGTCAAAAACCGAATGAATCGATTGCCATATGTACTTAAATTTATATCTTCCATCTGGGTTATAAGACCATATCCAATAATTGTTGTCTCTATCAGAGTAAATTTGCGTGTTATCAATCTCACTACTCAGTGACTGGGAAATGAAATTATATCCCACTTGCATTGGTTTTGGTCATTGATATCATCCACCAACAAATGCTATGGTCTAGTCCTGACCATTGTGTCCCTACCCAATCTGCTAATCAAGTTTCCACCTTGAATCCATGGGACAAACCATAACGAAGTAGTTCATCTACCACTCTTTTCTTCGTACATTTGATGGCCAGAGATCTATTATAAAGTAAAAATTTCCAAACTTCAGAATCGCCAGATCTTGGAACTAGTTCGCAGAAGCTTTTATTTTTTATGTATTTTCTGTGCATCAAACTAACCTAAATACCCTTATTATTTACAACTCTCCAGATAAGCTTGACACTTAGCGATGAATTCAGTTCCTCCAAATCACTTAGACCTATACCACCTTCTGATTTATTTCTAAAGATTACTTCCCAAGGAATTTTACTGCATTTGCCTTTCCATAGAAAATTAAGACATAGATGTTTAACCTACTTTATCGTAGCATATGGAATTGTAAAACACTGCATCCAAAATTGAATAATAGGGTAGATGGTAGACTTTATCAACACGATTCTTCTAGCCAAACTGAGAAGTTTAATCTCCCATCCATCAGTTCTAGATTTAACTTTTTCAATGAGAGCACTACAGTCCCTATCTTTCAAGTTGACATGATAAGAGGATGCCAAGGTACCTTACCAGAAGATCTTATTGTCTTATATTAAGCAAGGTCAAAATTTCAATGAAGTTTTTGACCCCTCATCCAAAGAATAAATTAGACTTTTCACAGTTTAGCTCTAACCCTATAACTTTACCCGTTAAAGAGAACACTTGATTTAACACCTCTGCCGTTGAAGCATTAGCTCGAGTGAAGACGAGAACATCATTGGCGTAAATCAGATGAGTAATTAAATTGTTATGCATGGAAATTGGAGTTATTTGTTTTTGTCTCACCTTCTCTTCCATTATAAGCGTAAAATACTTCATAACTAAAGTAAAAGGAAGAGGGGAAAGAGGGTCCCCCTGCCTAAGGCTGTTGTTGCTATGAAAATAACCATTAGGGCTACCTTAGTGAATAACATAAAAACAATGGGAATTTATCATTTCAGTAATTATCTTCGACCATTTGTCAGGGAAGTTGATACCTTTTAGCATATAAAGAATAAAATTTATATCAATGGAATCATTTGCCTTACGCATATCAAGTTTGATACACATGTTATGATTATCCCTCCACCATAGTCCTTGAATGATTTCATGAGCAAATAAAATACCATCACCGATACTTCTCCCCTCAATAAACGCATATTGATTTTCCGAGATAAGCTGATCCATAAAGAAATTAAGTCTATTACATAACACTTTCGCTAAGGTTTTATAAAGAGTGTTGCATCTAGCGATAGGTCTGAATCCTTGAATTTTCATTGCATTCGGGCTTTTCGGGATGAGATGAAAGAAAGTATGATTCTACTCTTTTAGAATTTACCCATCTTCATAACATCGTTCAAACTTTTGTAAATCAAGTCCTTCATCGATTCCCAATGGATCTTGTAAAGTTTGGAGTTTAGATCGTCTAGTCCAGGTAATGCATTCTCATTAATACTCCAAAGCGTCATCTTGATCTCTTCAATGGAAATATTATCGTTTAAAAAATTAGAACCATAGTGATGATATTTTCACAAGTCACCTAGGGGAAATCTTCATTCATTAGTTTGTTAAACAATTGTTTATAGAATTCGACCGTAGAATTAATAAATGAAACATGGCTATCTAAGCAGATCCCAGTAGCAGCAATTTCAGTGATGATTTTGTGATTTCTCCTTTTCGACACTTTAGCATAAAAGAAAGCTGAAGCTTCATACCCTACCAATAACCAATCGCATTTAGCTTTTTGTCTAGCGTCTATTATCTCCTTGTTCAGAGCCAGTTCAAGTTGGTTTTTCGCCTGTTGAAAAGCTAGCGTAGTGTCCAAATCTCGATTAGTTTTCGCCTGTTTTTACAATAATGAAGATTTATCTCTTATAGTATTCACCTCATTTTTAGTACAGTTCTATTGGATTCCCCATTCCTTCAATTTTGTTTGATTTCCTTCTGCGTTGAAATTAATTGGTACAATGGTCTACCTGTAATCTCCATATTCCAAAAATGTTTGAATATAAGATTATACCCTTTACGCATAGGCCAATGATTCATATATCTGAAAGGTTTAACTTTGTTTCTCAATTTGATTTGAAAGTGAAATCAATATTGCATTGTGGCCACTAACTGCGGAGGAAAGGTAACTTGCTGTCATGTGCAAGAAAATTCTTATCCAACCTAAATTAGCAAAAGCCATGTCAATTTTGGTGAAGATGTTATGAATAGAACCAGACCACCAAGAGAAGGAACCACTTGTAATCGGTACTTCGCCTAATCCAGTTCTATAGACTATTGAGTCAAGCTCCTGTAATTTTCAAAAAGGGACTTGATTACCACCAAGTTTGTCACTTGGGATCCTGATGTAATTAAAATCACCAAGAACAATCCAAGATCATAAAATTCGATTAGTGTCCTCCTCTAAGTTGCACCATAATCTCTTTCTGAAATCCACAAAACTTTGATTGTATACAAAAGAAATATTGCATTTAAATCCACTACTATTAATTAATTGCAGCGTTATTTGTTGATCGCTCATGCTCAAAATGTTGCAATCCCAAGACAAAGAGTTAATTTACACAAATATTCTACACTTGAAGTAGCAATAAATATTACAGATCAGTCTCCAGTCATTGTCCAAATTCGATTCGAACTTAAACAATTCCTCACTTTTCAATTTATTCTCAAAAACTCAAATACAGCTAATGTTATGTTTGTGAATTAGGTTTCTCAATTCCAAAGACCTATTAGGTTTGTGAAAACACCTCACATTCCAACAAGTTATCAACATAGATTACTTTTTATAGAAACTACACAGCCTCCTACCGCTAGTATTATCCTCCATACTTTCCCCTACTTTTTTAATCGACTCTGTCCATTTTGGTTTTGTAGTTATTAATTTGTCTTTTTGGACTGAACCTTCTTTTTCCTTCAAATTAATAACTCTAGGACTTACAACGGGCTTGTCTCTTGTAAAAGCATATGTATAATTCTTATCGTTCTTTGCCTGCTCCTCTTGACTGTTCAAGGGCTGCTCCATTACTTGATTAAATACGTTCAAATCATTAGCACAGTTATTATTACTATCTTCCTCATTAACATCTAAAGAATTAAACAGATTTGGGGTAGAGTTTGGAAAAAAAATCAAGTCTGGTGATGAGTTACAACACTTTAATATTGTTATGTAAGCTGTTGGTGATTTATAATTTTGCTAAATTAAACTACTAGCTCAGATTTCCATGGTTGAAGTGATAGGATTCAGTTCCATAGACATTGAAATTGCCCCTCCTTGTGCTTCTTTGAGGACACGGGAGAATGATGAACTTCTTTTGCTCCAATAGGCGCCACAATCTTCTTTCCACTTAATTCTACTACTAAATCTTTCTTAATGGAATGCGGGTCTTCCACTGCCTTCTCTATGTTTTCCAAAGTTTTCTTTGGATCTTCTAATCCTATTCTCGTCTCCCATTTCAATCCATTGACCTGCCCTTTACAATTGGCTTCATCACCTTCTAAATGAAAAATATTAGAAGGAATCTCAGACCGTGGATCTTTCTTTATAATCTTCTTGCTCTTAGCCTCTCCTGAAGCTTCACTCCCCAAAGCTAGAATTTGTTCTTTATTAGTTTCACTTTTCTGATTACCTTTAGGGACCCACACTTTACTCATTCGGCAGTGGGAATTCAAAGATCCAAAACAAATGCATTTTTCACACAAGGGATGCAGATTCTCATAAATAATCTCCTATGTATAAACATTTCCTTTTTCATCCTCAGCTTCTGGCATTTTAGGAAACCAAACTCTACACTAACCTCCACAAGCACCTTAGCGAACGAGATTTTAGATTTGTTCCATGTTGCCTCATCCATTCTTATAGGCTTACCTATAGCACTCAGATGAGCACTAATAGCACGTGGCCCCCAAAGCTTGAAGCTTAGACTAGGTAGCCTTACCCACATCGGCATGGTAATTAGCAAATCTCTACCAGTGGTCATAGATGGGGTAAGTTTCTTCATAATAATCAAATTTCGATCAAAGAACCAAGGCCATCCTCCTAAGATCTTATCACAATCCCTCTCAACCTCAAACTATATAACGAAAAACCCATTATCACTTGTTTGAACTTCAAAAGCTTTACCATCTTCCACATCTTTTTAGCATATACTTCAAATGCTTTAAATAATGGACGATGCCAAACACATAAAGAAGTATGCAATTATTCTAGCTTTCCTCCACCTCTTTGATTGCCTCAACCGAGAAGCAGTCCTCCTCTATCCTTCAAAGCATCCAGGTTCAATGAATTTAGATATATATTTTGAGATAGGAGATCCCCCTTCATCGCCTCGCGATACGTGGACTTTTTACTTTCCTTGGCCACGAAGAAAGGGTTCTTTTTTGCCTTACCTTTTGCTTTCAAAATAGAAACTAATCTACCTCACTTCGAATAATTCAGATCTCTACCAATCGATTGCTTGGATGTGTTATTTCCGACCCCCATACAGAGATTAGACCCCTCCCCAACCTTTTGCTTGCCTTTCCGCCTCATAACTTCCTCCCAACCATCATTGACCTCCTTGTCCAAATTAGAGTCCATTTTCACAAAAGAGAATAGATAATAGAAGAGAGGTAAAGTGAAGAAAAAACTGAAAAATAATGAAAATGAAAATAATTGAAACTCTGGTCGAGATTCAGGTCATCGGTTCGAAAACTGGAGTAGACAAGGACACTTCCATCTTATTATTTTCCTTTTACTTATTATATCTCCGCTTCCAACCTTAGCGAAGGTCCTAAAAGCATATGAGGGGACTTTTAAAAGATACGTGCAATCAATGTGCATAACTATGGAAAATATCCATTTTTCTTTGTTTTATCTTTAATTTTCTATGTTGCTTCTAATTAGATTACTAGCTTTATTTTTAATATAATCTCCTAATGTTATTTCTATTGTCCATCCCTAAAAAGAATTTTATAACTTAAAAATTTTCATCTTAGAAAAATCGACAAGCTATACATACGCTCAATACATTTTTTTCCATGGGAAATAACTTTTTATTAAAACCCCTTTACTAAAATTTCCATCTTAACTAATTTCTAATTTCAGCTAAAACTTTTAATTTAAATATAATACATATGTTTTATTTTATACATATTTTTTGAAAATTCAATATATACTTACTTTTCAAAACTCGGGTTTTTTCTACCTTTATATAATTCCTTTGAAAATCATTTCAAATATATTATGTATACATTTTTATCAACTTTTATATTAAAATTATTTCAACTTTTACACTATATTCTTTCATATGGGGTCAGACTCATAGTGGATTTTTATTTGTTCCTTCTTTTGGAATTTTTCTTCGCTGCTTGCTTACTGACTTATCTTCTTGTAGAATATTAAAAATTCAACTATCATCTTGGAGTGTTACTATACATCTTCTTTCGGGAACATTTATATTTACTTCTGGATATCTGCAATATATAGATTCTTACTTTCCCCTTATCTGGACCTAATGTATATCATCAATCGGCAATCATGTGGAGATATACAATCATTGGGCTATGGAGGGCCTAACTAGGGAGTTACATATTATCCAGCTTCAGGAACCTTCCATATGTTGCACTTATTCTCTTCTTAAGTCAACGGCTTTTCATACGTCATATTTTCTATGGGGTAATCAGGGTAGGTGTACAATCTTCAACTTCATCCATTGTCCCGACTCATAGCTGACCTGTCCTCTTTTCAGAATAAGGTTGCAATTGCTCTATAGTCGGTATTATAGGATTTGGTGTATAATATATTTATAATTATAGGTAGAAATACAAATACGCTCACTCATCATTTCCTAACTCTTAAAATCGACTAAACCTAAGCTCTGATACCAAATGTGACAACCTGCACCTTATTGGGCCTGAAATTTTGCTAAATTGAAAACCCAAGTCCACCAAATTACGGATCGTTGGTTGGTATCCTACAAGTAAATAAATAAATAAATAAATAAATATCAGAGCACTACTGATATAACTCACAACAGAATAGCAAAGTATGATAAATCATACAGTTACCAATCAAGATTGATACTTCTAATATCTAATGTCCTTATAAGTGTCGAGCATGCATAAGGAGACATGTCCTTACACTGTTCCTGTCTTACACCCGTACCTATCCCTCAAAACATATCCTATGGGTTGTAATGAATAGCGAGTCAGAACAACATTCTGATGACTGGTAAATTATACACTTTATACATAACACTAGTTTATGTTGATTGCCTTCCATCACATGTTATGTATTTTATTTTTCTCAGCCGTCTCAATTCCATGTACGCATACGATACACCCCATCTACCCATAGTAGACCATAACTACACACACACACACACACACACACATATATATATATATATATATATATAAGTACCATAGTCACCATTTGGACCAAAATACTACCCCTGCTAGTATCTGCAACTCGTCGTGCATACCAAGGAACTCCCGTAGTACATAATAACAGTGTCACAATGTTTAGCTATATTCTATCTCGCCTTTGGGATTTACTTACTTGTTTGCTCCTTATTATGGACTTAGCTCATGGACTATAGAGGACTTAGCTCTTCGGACTACCCTACTCGTCTTGAAAGGCCTCACTTAAGTTTTATCTAGCCTTGCTTCCTAATAAAAAATTTAGAAAACAATTGCAGTGGTGCATAACCTAAACGTGATCTGCAGTAGTAAGAGGTTTAGCCTGTTTAGGTGTAACCCTCGCCTTTTCACCGATCGCTCAGAAACGATGACATTTACGATCTGTGTAAAGCTCCTACTCCCTAATGTGGTACCAATCACACTGACATAGCATTGAGCCTTGCTTACTATCCTACTTGGATTTCCTAATGCAATCAAGGCAATACCCCTACTAATAAGTTAAAGCAGACCTTACTAGGGTATTCCTTCACCATACACGAGCGTATATAAATCCACGAGTCCTATAGTTGGATATGTCCCATATTGGTATAATGCATACACAACCGCTAGTAGCCCCTTATGGTGGGCAGACTTCTATTATGTAATACTACTGACCTCGAATTCCAACCTATTGTATTGACTATATCATTATTATCTATCAAAGTTATTAGCTAACTTTAATAACTCACACCCATCATAAACGCATACTTAAGCTATATATATATATATCATACTTGTTTAATTATTACACCTCTAATATTCAACGGTTCATAATATTTCTTTACTTTTTCATGCGTTTACTTCTTATCCTTTTAAGATCAATTTAATGTCATTTGTCGCTTTCATTAAAAGATCTAAATATCTATTCATATTTACTTTCCTTTATCATTATTGAATTTTTATTTCTGTTTCTCTTTAACATTATGTTTCTATTTATTTATTATTATTTCTATCTCCCTTTAACTTTTACCACCCTCCCTTATTTAGTGGACTTTCCATACCCGTATATTATATATACTTCTTACCGTTATTCATTTTATTACTTGCCTACCTTATTATAGTTTACTATTTGGTTTCCATCTTGTCTCTATTGCCTATATATATATGTATGTATGTATGTATGTATGTATGTATGTATGATGTATGTTAAAATTTAAAATTTAACCTTTAGTATTATCACAACTTAAATTCATTAATTCATACTAAGTAATTTATGCATGTTGATGCATTGGAATTACATCTCCCTCAAAAGGAAAGGTTAACATTGTAAATCTCTATATCTTATACAAAAGGGGAATTTGAGTTACGTTTGGAATTACAAGGAATTTATATTTGTTGTTATTGAAATAGACAATACAAAATACGATAAAATATCTCTATTTTATATATCTCTTTCTTTAAGGCGTATTCCTTGTTATTTGAAACTTTGCACTTTTATTTATGAATCTGAACTTGATAATCTATAGAAATTTACATTACAACACACTACATTCCAATGAATTAAAATACTACCTGAATCCCTAAAATTTGTTGTGATAACTCTAATATATATTTTACCAGCATAAGACATTTAAATCTATAAATCTAGAACAGCTACATAATTTATGAATTTCAGGGACTACTATTGTCCAATATTTTCCAGGTTCTTATACATGCAATATTAAAATTAAGTTATCAATCACAAAATATATATGAAGAATTGATAAATTCATTACACATAAAATTTTAGCCTACAATTCCAAGTTTACATTTAGGCATATAGGAATATATTTACAACGATATAAATCCAATATTATATAAAAATATAATTTCTCACTCACCATTTTAACTTTCAAATCTCTAGATCTAATCCATGTTATTCCAGTTTGACTCCCCTTATTCTTCTTATTTGAATACATATACCACAAGCATACATATATCTATCAGAAATCTAGATCAGAGAAGAGACTTGGATTTAACTTAGGTTTTACATCCAGATTTATAATTTACCTTAGCTTTGATGATTTGATTTGACCATATTCTTCTTCTCAATTATCTTTTGTTATTCTCCACTTGTATATACGTATATAACTATAATTATTTTTAGAACTATGAATTTTAATGGAGAAGAGAAAATGGTAGAGCTCCGTCATCATTTTAGAAAATATGAGAAGAAAGTGAGGGGTTAGGTCCATATTTATTAGGGTTCGAATCAACGCCAGCCGTTGGATTAAATTATTTTAATTTCGGGTTGTTCGACCACATCAAAATACCACGATTGATGTCCCAATCGTTCGACTGCCACCCTCTATCGGTTGACCGTTAGTGGTTGACCGACCTAAGATAGGGGTTGATCGTTCGTAGTAAATTATGGTAATTAATTGTCGCACGTTTGATTGGTTGATTTAATTACTTTTTAACACCGACCGAGATGATTTATTTCTGCATTGATTAACATTAATTATATTAACCGTTAAGTAAGTGCTAACTGATGATTAACGTTATTCAATGTTGGTTAATCATGTTTATTTCCTTAACTACATTTATAACTATTTCCAATTCAAAATCTTCAAATGTTAATAACTTCTTCGTTTGAACTTCGATCGGAAAATTTTATATATGAAAATTGATCAGTAAATCACCATAAACCTAATGTTGCAAATTTCTAGCCAGATTACGATGTCTGTGAAAATTCCATTTCCTGACATTATTATTTATTAACTAATTTTTTGTATTTAATTATCATAGAAATTACGGGGTCTTATAAGAGCTCTACGTTATAGTATATAATAAATTACTGAGAGATGTCAGGCTAGAAAGATGATAGGAATTATTGCTTGTCCTTTGAGTATTGCCAACAAGCATGTGATCTGTCCTTATTTACATTTATATTGTCCATGTTTTTGTAGCCTACTAAGTAAATGTGTTTTGTTATATTCAATTAATAGGACTATATTCTATACATGTAACTATTAATTTAATTAATATATATGGGTTGTCTCCCTTAGCCCAATTTACTTTCAATTTTATTTTTTACTTAAATATGATTTATTTAATAAGATACATATATAAACATTATATAAGATAATTAAATTATAATAGTTATATATAAATTCGACTTGTATAATAATATATCTATATCTATATAATAGAAGAGGTCGGATTTAACGGAAAAGACAAAAGGCAGTTGAGATTTAATCTTTAAAGACATCGGATGGAGGTATGTTCGTTTGCTAGGATAAAAGTTAACTCCGTTGCCTCATCCTTCGCAGCGTTAAATTTTTTATACCGATGTCCCATGATTACTCAATGATCTACATATTTACAAAGTTGCCCACGGTTATCCATCGTCTGTTTAATAAATCTATTCATGAATTCAATACGCAGATATGCATTGCTCAAAAAGAAGGTATTTCTTTAGTCTATACTCATACTTCTCCTTGGTTGACAAGGTTCACATCCAAAAGTTCATATTACTATTATATAGATAATGAATTTCATGTTGACCTCTCCTATGTTTTCACGTTCATAGCACTATTTATACTTCTTTCTACAAGTATATCTCTGTATTCCTTTTTTAATTTTCTTAGTTTCTATTGTTTACGCACACGAAATGTTTGTGTAAATGAAATTGCATGTAGCTGTTCTATTTGGCATTTAATTTTTGGTGTACCTTTATTCAAAGATGAGAATACTGTAGAAGAATAAAAAACTATCGAAATATGAACTAGGTTTTTATGATGGAAACATATTTGTCATTATTAATTTCATCATTTAACTTGACTGAACATCCATTTTATAACATTCCTTGAAGTTGGATGTAGCAAAGGAGGAACAAAAACACCCACCAAAAAAAGGTCGTTATAATGAAAGACGATGATGCACATGCATCATTGGATACAAAATATTCAACTGAGAATAGCTGACCCTCAACTAGCAGCAAATATGGGCAAAATAGAAAAAATTGAGAATGGTCAAGGTATTTAAAAGCCAACAATTCTACAACCGGGGTGATTTGGATGAAGGTCTGTTTAAACATTGAACGCTAATGTATCAACATTTTGTTTTTGTAATCATATTACCTACTAACTATTCTTAAAATACCTACTTCCTATTTTACTAAATTACACAAGTGACTAAATTTATTTTTATTTTCTATTACCTGAACTTTTGTTTTGATTTTTCATTTAAGTATGCATGTAGTATTAATGAAGGTTCCCTGATAGAAGGTACCTCCAGGAGGGCCGACGGCCCGACAAACTTCAATAGGGCAGCCAAGCTTATTCACATTCTCCATACAGCCTGTGTACCCCGGGGTTTATATTTAAGGAAATGCATGTAGGTTTATGCTTGAACCTGCATCTATTACCAGAACCCAAGCTCCTTGCCACTGCACCACATCCACGGAGATATGCTTGTAGTTTTGTAATAAATTAAATCATGTAATACTGTAATTAATTTCATTATATTTTTACACCTTAAATATAAGGCCTGATGTAGTGTTGTGTGCACAAACCATATTTTGAATTCTACAAACCAAGAAACAAATATACACATAATTATACTTGCCCATCTGAAATATGTTCCTACCATATCTGAATTTGCAATCAAATCATTTATAGTAATTTTTATTTTAAATGTTTCATATGTTCCTGTTGCTGGGCTTTATTATTAGGTGCAACACCTAGAAACTGCAATATGATTTTTTAGAACATGAAGATGAAACTTTATGCTCCTACCATATATGAATCATTATATTTTATTTACATAGTTGTATGTTTGTAAAGTTAAGCTATGTATAATAAAAAAAGGATGAAAATTAATGTGCGCTTTCTTAACAGATTTATGATCACTTCCATATGAGTAGATGCACGTTATTTTGCACTATATATGTACATAAGGGCACAACCAACAATGGCTTGTTCAGTTGCTAAACAAGTCACGGAGCAACCATGTGTGGCTTGTTCGCTTTGCTCTAGCTAGTTCGTGGCTGGTTGGAGCTGTTCTCATGGCTGGTTGAGTGAACAGAGGTTAGGTTTTATAACGACAAAGTCTTTGCCGTTATAAGTTTATAACGGCAAAGACTTTGCCGTTATAAAACCCCACCTTTTGCTTCCCAATGGCTAGTGCAACAGCTCCTTCCAACAGTCAAAACCCACCCTATATCTTCCTCCATTCCACCATCTCCTCCTTACACACAAACATATTCCCTACTTCTGAAAATGTCTTCATCTTCCAAACAAACTGGCAAGAAAGTTATCGGTAAGAAACCCATGTCCAATCTGCATTCCTTCGGATTTTCCAACCAATGTCCAGCATACCAGCAGCAAACGCTTTGTCCTTCACATGAGTACGGATATTCGTCGAATTCAAGCTTTTCCTACAGCCAACCTTACCAACCGCTCGCTCGCTCCTTCTAACTTTCCTCCCATGCATTCTACTGCCCCGCAACAATATTACCAACAACGTCCTCCATATGGCGCATACGACGATCATTCGTCGTACATGTCTCTGATGATGCGGAATGATCAAATGCAACCTCAACATCTTAATGCTCAACAGTCAGATAGTCGTGACCATGAAGCAATGCAGAACCTACAAAGGAAATTTTCTTATGCACGCAATGCTCTAACCCACGAAGAAATTGTTGATAGTTCGGAGGCGGAGGAGGAGGACGAGGAGATGGAAGAAAACCAAGAAGAGGATGCAGCAAATGTCGAAGAATTTCAAGAAGAAATAGCTGCAGGGTTTGTTTTTCCACCTAGCCCGGAATATAACAAGAAAAAGAAGAAGTCGAAATCCTTAAGTGGCACTTTCGACAGACGACGCAGAGATTCGGCTGCAATGGAAACAGAACATGGCATAGAAGACATTGAGGACGAAAATGTCAAAGAGGAAGTAACGGCAGTTGACAGCAGAAAAAAGCAATGTAAGTTTACTACCGAGCAATATGTTTCACTTTCTAAAGCATGGACACGCATTTAGCAAGATAGAATTTCTGGAAATAATATGAAAGGCCAGAAATTTTGGGAAAGAGTTGGGGAGTTTTACAACTTCTTGGAACCGAAGAAGAGAACATGGGGATCGCTAAGAGGAGGTTATCGGTTTATGAACGCTGCATGCCAAAACTATTTATCAATACTCACCAGATTGCAGAATAGACAGCAAAGTGGTGTCGCTCCCTATGACATTGTAAGTACAGTATTGTTTTAAATTTCTTTAATAATGTAATGTGTATGAGTAGTTTTTTAAATCCATACACTTTTGGATCTATCTTACTGATTGAAGAATCGCGTAAGGCCTATCAGCTTTTGGATGGCCAACCGTTCAAATTTCAAGAGTACTTTGATCTTCTGTTCAGTTTACCGAAATGGAAGAATTCGAACAACTTCATGTTCGAGCAACAAAACAAAGCCTGAAGAATGAACTACTCTAATTCAAGTCCTGGTAGCGATCCAAGTTCGCAAGAAAGATCTCCACTATACGGAAGCAGTAATGTACGACCTCCTGGTAGAAACAAGTCAATTCAGATGGAGCAGCATAGTGCGGAGTTCTCTAGATTTGTAGGAACTTTAGAGACCTCTGCCAGAGAAACACAAGAGCACAGAGCCAACTTTTCATCTCAAAGAACCTGCAGCGAAGCTGATTTTCAGAAGGCTATCATGGGAGATCGAGAGTTTAGGAGACGTGCGCATGAACAGAAGAAAGCTTTGATGCGAGAGAAGAATTACATCAAACTGATGACTTCTGACTTCAGTAAGCTTTCTCCTTTACAGCAGGAACTAGTAACTAAAATACAACAACCATTAATTACTAGTTTTATATGCTATTTTAGCGGGGATACAGCGAGGATATAGCGGGATATAGCGGATGGCTCTAAAATAGCATATAAAACTAGTAATTAATGTTTTTACAAATATATAAATGGTAATTAAATGAAAAATTATCATTCAATTAAATTATAATTAATACATAAATAATTTTAAACAAAAAACATGTGCGAATATATTTTAAATAAACATAAAACCGTTATATAACATAATTGAATTTAGTAGAATATTAGAGTATTTTCATTTCTGAAAATATATTAGAAATTAAATCAAATAAATTAGTTTCATAATTTTTATAATGAATAAATGCAATTTTTTAATTCATTTTATTAAAGAAGATATAGCGAAATATAGCGGGAATAACGGGATATAGCGGAAATAGCGGGGCTTAAAGCGGAAAGGCTATATTTTGGGGCTATATGGAAAAATCGTAGCGGTAGAAATCCGCTATAAGATATAGCGGGGTTATAGCGGGGTAATAGCGGGGCATTAACTACACAGAACAACACAATACAGTAAACGAAGTAGCAAACAAAAAAAACCATTAATGGTGCAGAAAAAACTGCTACAGTCAATGCTTAAGAATTCCTACTATTCCGTCCTCTGTGTGCCCACAAATGGTCCACCAACTGGTCACGCAATTGGAAGTGTGTGGGTTGATCTTCAATATGTTGTATCATGGCAACATATTCCTCCATCGAGTTTATGTTTCTATCGGGTTTTTTGTTACAACCCTTAAACAAGTTAGGGTAATTAGTCATTTGATTTTTATACCCACCTCTTTCAGACTCTACAATCATATTTTGAATTATTATACACGCATACATAATTTCAGATAGAACTATTGCGCCATGAAATCGCGCAGGATTTCGTAATATCTGAAACCTTTCTTGCAAGACACCAAACGTTCGTTCGATCTCCTTTCTGTAGCCTGCCACCTTTTCAGTGAAATAGCTCTCTTTGTCGTTTGTTGGTACTCTAAAGATTTGTATTAAAGTTCTCCACCTTGGGTAAATGCCATCTACAAGGTAATACCCAGTATGATGCTCGACGTTACCAACTTTATATGTAACATCCGTTGAAATTCCGTTAGACAGTTCAGAAAATAGGTATGACTGTTTCAAAACATTTATATCGTTCAATGAACTTGGTATGCCAAAGAAAGCATGCCAAACCCATAAATCATCGGTGGTAACCGCTTCAAGGATCATCGTCGGCACCTTTTTGTATCATGTAAACATTCCTTTCCAACCTGTTGGACAATTTTTCTACGCCCAATGCATGCAATCTAAACTTCCAAGCATACCTGGAAAACCTCCAGCTTCTCCTCTGGCTAGTATCCTGCTTACATCATTCGGTCCCGCATTCGTAGGTATTCCTCGCCGAATTGTTGAATAACCGTTTTACAAAATTCCTTCATGCACTCAATTATAGTTGATGTTGCGACTCTGAAATATTCGACCATATGATCACCGGCGGTTCCATAGCTTAACATACATAAAGCAGCCGAGATTTTGATGTGGGGAGAATATTCAGGTTCTTGTGCTCCATTTAGCCTATAAGTAAAATATTGGTTTTTTATGAAGTTTAAGATAAATTTTAGAGAATACATCTGGGCTCATTCGAAATCGACGGCGGAACAAAGTAATATCGCAGGTTGGATTGTCAATGAAGTAGTCCCTCATTGGCCTTTCATGTCCATCCTTATAGTCCCTCTTGTATTTTCGGTCAATCCTTCCAGGTATACTACCACGATGGTTGCTCGTAGATCCTTCACCAAAAAAGTAAGAATACCCGGCTGTTGCTTGTTGATTTTGTAACTCTGCCGACTCATCATCCATTTCTTATGCATTGTCGTAACTGTGGTTCAGGTCTTGGTAGTACTGGTAGTACATGTTGGGATCCATGATTGTCAAGGAGTATGTATTTTGAGTTATTAGGTTGTTAAGATTTCTGCAATGCTGTGTTTGAGTCAATTCAGAACGCATGTATTTATAGGTGCAGGAATGCATAAATGAAAGCATGTGAATAAGTGTAAAATAATGCAAGGAAGCCTACTACGAACCTGCAAAGTACAGACTATCAAGCAAGTGCACTACTAAAGGACAAAAATTGAAGTTAGTCCATTTTTCATACCTGTAATGCAAGTGCAGAACTATGAAAAGCAATAATGTAGTATGGAAAGGTACAAGACACTATACTACATTATGGAAAGCTACAAGACACTGTACCTCATTATGAAAAGCTACAATACAAAAAATAAAGGGTGTGTAGAGGCTTTAATGGCTTGGCAGTGATAAGAGTAGCAGGAGGCTACTTATGAGTGCACTGTTCGAAATGACATGACAGTTGTGTATGTTCAACGGCTATTGATGAGTGCACTGTTCGAAATGACATGACAGTTGTGTATGTTCAACGACTACTTATGAGTGCACTGTTCGAAATGACATGACAGTAACGGCTATAATACGTATCCCCATACTATTTATACCCTAAGTTTTGTCATAGGAGGTTCATAAGAGTGCAAATGGAAAATCAGACATGGACTCCCAATGATTATTTGGTATTGATCAAAGCTTATATTCTGGCTGATACAAGACACATGGAAGAGGAGGTCGATGAAGATTTTTGGATCACCGTCAACGATGAATACAACAACCATCCAGAGTATAGTCTAAGAAGACGAAATTTAGATACTAGAAGTACATTCGTTACATTCACTAGAGCTTGCAGGAGGTATCGGAGAATTATAGCCGAGGTAGAACGCGACAATGTTTTTCAAATGACCGATCAACCTTTGACTCCCTGTATTTTATGGATCATCAAACACACTTTGTTGGTCATGCTGCTTATGAGTTGTGGGTAAATTATGTTAGACAGTTTGAGTGAGTATTGTGTCCACGAATGTTGTATGTCTATGTGGTTGTCCAACTTTCTTAGGTCTGCTTATTTTGAAGTATTAGTTTAATGGAATTTGAATTCTATGATTTGTATTAGTTTAATGCACGTCCATCGGTAGTAATATGAGTTGTGTATGTTTGATGTAATTTGGAGACTGAATTATGTACTTAAACGCACAACAACATACAACATACTTGAACATACCGCAACTTACTTGAACATACAACAAAGACTAACTTAATCGAACAACATACTTAAAGATACAATGAAAACAAAGTACATTCTTCATCATGTTAGTTTCGAACTTCCAATGCACCCAGCGTGTCACCTGTGCAGTTAATGCCCCGCTATATCCCCGCTATAACTTCGATATATCTTATAGCGGATTTCTACCGCTACGATTTTTCCATATATCCCCAACATATAGCCTTTCCGCTTTAATCCCCGCTATTTCCGCTATATCCCGTTATTTCCGCTATATTCCGCTATTTCCGCTATATCTTCTATAAAAAAATTGGATTGAAAAATGATATTTATACGCTATAAAAATTATGAAATTAATTAATTTCATTGAATTTTTGATATATGTTTAGAAATGATAATACTCTAATATTCTACTAAATTAAATTAAGTTAAATAACAGTTTTACGTTCATTTACAATACATTTGCACATATTTTTATTTAAAATTATTTTTGTATTAATTATAATTCAATTGAATGTTAATTTTTCACATAATTACTATCTATATATTTGTAAAAACAACAAGTATGGGATTTATATGCTATTTTAGAGTAATCCGATATATCCCGCTATATCTTCGCTACATCCCCGCTATGACTTTTTGCACCTCTACCGCATTGAATCCACCGAGCGCTTTAACTGCACAGCGTGTCACGTAGCATGGCTACTTCTTCTTCCAATTCATTTGCATATTCCACCGCTCGATGAGGGAATGGATCATCAATCCTTTCCCACAACCACCTGTAATGGCGCCGGCCAATGTCATTTCTGCTTCGGGTGATGGAATACGTAACTGACACCCCACAAACACAATATAGTAATGGAGGAGAGTTAACTTCCTACTCCATCTGAAAGCGTTTGAAAGTCTACAAGGTGGATCGTGTAGTGTATATGCAAGTATATGTGACAAAATATATGATGCAACTAAAACAATAATAATCTAGGTAACTATAGAATAAGCACACCAGGATTTTATACTGGTTCGGACCTCCCCTCCTACGTCCAGTCCCGAAGCTCCCCTTCGGAATTCGACTATCAAACACCCTCACTTCGCCCGGAGGAATAGGCTTGGTTATAATAGCTTGTTCTTGTCAAATATGTGTTCTATAACATGGATATTGACTAATAAGTACAAATGCTTCCACTATATATCTAGTAAATATTGTCTGTGAAGAACTGAATATATGGAAGAGTGAAATACAAGTATAGATTGCTAGAGATCAAGAATATAATAGAGTATGTAAGTAGAGAGCGTAAGTAAGTAAGGTTGACAGGTTAGATCTTTCTCTTGATTTCTGATGTTATATATAGTTGTAGATAGGTATGTTGAGTAGTTGCATCCATTAACAAGTGCTCTACAGTTGCTTCTGTTGATGATGAAGAGTTGCAGTGAAGAGAAGCGAAGATGTCTATTCAAATCTGACAGCTGAAGTTTAAATTTAAATCCCAAGTTTGAAATCAGACGTCTGGTATTTGTATCAGACGTCTGATACTATATATTTTTGTACATAGTAGATTTTCAGACGTTTGAGTGCATCTACCAGACGTCTGGTTCTGTCTGTTTTGTTGTTCCAGAGGACTTTTTCAGACGTCTGGCTTGCGCACCCAGACGTCTTAAAAATTGTGCATGTCTGTTTTGTGCATCTTTCTTGTTGCTTCCTTGGTCTTATCGACTTGTAGTCTCTTGTATTGTTCTTTGAGCCTTGTTATTGTCTTTCTAGTGATGTTGTTCTAGCAAGTTCCTGTATATATACATATATATGTACATTTGATTTTCATTGTATAGTTGTTGTCATTAAAACCAAGGATTTGATTTCCTAACAATCTCCCCCTTTTTGATGATGACAACTATACAATGTACTTATATATAATTTTTTATAAATCTCCCCCTGAATATGTGCTTTCCATTATCTCTCCCCCTTTGTCATTATCAAAAAAGAATGAGGGAATCATATTTGCAAATTCCAAAATCTTTCCTTTTGTTTCTCCGAGTACCTGCAATAAATAAAAATCATTTTTTGGTACCCACTTACTATGTTAGGGTCCGGGGGGTTAGGTCTTTGGAAACCATACCCATTTGGGTGTGGTTGAACCTTTATAAATATAATTTTCATTATTAACTACCATATCAAAATAATCATCAATGTATTTTTCTCTATTTTTCCAATTAACAGGAACCCAAATACTTAGATAATTTTTATTCATATTTTAGTTCAATGATTTTGTACATCTAGAGAAATTATAAACATTATTGGCCATAGCAGTATTTGAATTTCTATAAGAATTTGATCTAGACTTTACTCGAAATTTAGTACTAGCACTAACATATTTTCTATACATGAAAGTGTATCTAGTGTTATTTCTACGATCAGTTTTATTATATCCTAAACCACTTTTGTCATGTAAAGGTCTAGAACTAGATAAAATCATGTTTAAATCGTTTTGACCCTTTTTAAATTTTGTGACTTCAGTGTTAAGTTTATCAAATTTAGCTTTGAAGTCAAAATTATTATGTTCAAAAGAAATATTACTGTTTTTCAAAATATCAATTTGCTTGTTTAATTCATAATTTTCCCTTTTTATCTTACAGTTCTCATTTTCGAGAAGAAAAATTCTAGATTCTGAATTATCTAAAGATGATTGTAATAAATCATTTTGTCTTTTCAAATCCGTAATTTCTTTTGAAAAAAATTCCTTTTCTTTATCGAAGATAGTATTTTTATTTTGCAAAACATTGATTTCCTCTAAAAGATCATTGTTTTTATCTTCTAACTGCTCATTTTCTTTTTGTATGAAATCTTTTTGTGAAACAAGTTCTTCTACGGTATTTTCAAAACATTTAGTTTGTTTTATCAAAAAATTATTTTCCTCTTTTAAACTGGAAATTTCTTGCTCACAATCATTTAACTTTTCTAAAGCAATTCTATTAACTTTATTCAAGGTTTTACAATCTTTTAATAATTCATCATGTGCTAACAGAAGATCTTTATATAAAGAATCTAAGCATACCGATTGTGATCTAAGTTTAGCCATGAAGCATTTGTTTGTTTTCTCCTTTGATTCTTCTTTATTGCTCTTCCTCTTCCTACTGCCTTGACTAGATCTCTTTATAGCCATTTATTCTAGGATGTTGTTACGATCTCTAGAATCCCAAGCTCCGATACCAATTGAAAGTCTACAGGGTGGAGCGTGCAGTGTATATGCAAGTATATGTGATAAAATATATGATGCAACTAAAACAATAATAATCGAGGTAACTATAGAATAAGCACACCAGGATTTTATACTGGTTTGGACCTCCCGTCCTACGTCTAGTCTCGAAGCTCCCCTTTGGAATTCGACTATCAAACACCCTCACTTCGTCCGAAGGAATAGGCTTGGTTACAATAGCTTGTTCTTGTCAAATATGTGTTCTATAACATGGATATTGACTAATAAGTACAAATGCTTCCACTATATATCTAGTGAATATTGTCTGTGAAGAACTGAATATATGGAAGAGTAAAATACAAGTATAGATTGCTAGAGATCAAGAATATAATAGAGTATATAAGTAGAGAGCGAAAGTAAGTAAGGTTGTCAGGTTAGATCTTTCTCTTGATTTCTGATGCTATATATAGTTGTAGATAGGTATGTTAAGTAGTTGCATCCATTAACAAGTGCTCTACAGTTGCTTCTGTTGATGATGAAGAGTTGCAGCGAAGAGAAGCGAAGATGTCTATTCAAATCTGATGTTGAAGTTTAAATTTAAATCCCGAGTTTGAAATCAGACGTCTGATACTATATATTTTTGTACATATTAGATTTTTAGACGTCTGAGTGCATTTACCAGACGTCTGGTTTTGTCTGTTTTGTTGTTCCAGAGCACTTTTTCAGACGTCTGGCTTGTGCACCCAGACGTTTGAAAATTTGTGCATGTCTGTTTTGTGCATCTTTCTTGTTGCTTCTTTGATGTTATCGACTTGTAGTCTCGTGTATCGTTCTTTGAGCCTTGTTCTTGTCTTTCTAGTGATGTTGTTCTAGCAAGTTCCTGTATATATACATATATATGTACATTTGATTTTCATTGTATAGTTGTCATTAAAACCATGGATTTGATTTCCTAACAGTGTTCATTTCGAACTTCCCGGCGTTCCTGGTTGTTCGTAGGAACTCCGATCTCTGCTTCATATGGTTGGAGCCCTACCTGTTGTTCATATGCAGGTTGAACGTCTTCCTGGAGTCTTAGTTGGCTAAGATCTAGGAACTCGGTTCGAATGTCCTCGTAGTGTTGTTCTTGATACTCGATAAGCCAATCCTCATCGGTTCTTGGGCTTTCCGAAGGCACATAGCCTCCAATATCACTCAATAGACCAAGGCCAGGATGGCATCGTTGTGAGATGTAAATGAATGTGAGGAAGATGTAGATAGCAGTGAAGAAGGAGTAGATGATTGTGAAGAAGCATATGTGATCTGGTATATGTATATATAAAAGGGAAGAAAGAAATGACAAACTGGTAATTATGATAAGAAGAGGGCAAAGGAAATACCCTAACTTTGGCATAGAAAAACATGGTAAAAAATAAACTTAAAAAATAACTGCCTATATAATTACATTTTGTCCATTAGCTATTTATTATATAAATGTGGAACATTAACTGGCTTTCTAAAGTTAAATATTAACTGCCTATATAAATCCATCTATCCTATATAAATACATTTTGTCCATTAGCTATTTATTATATGAATACGTTTACAGTGTTAGTCAAATAACATGATTTTAAATGTTGTTAGTTCATTTGAATACAGTTCCAGTAATTCACATTTGTCAACAACACATAATCATAAAAAACAATGACGTCAATGCATAAACTGAATACAATAGATATATCATACAACAGAGCACATGAACAATAACAACAACTACATAGAAACATGAATAATAATAACATTGATACACAAACCAAATATCGTAGGTATATAATACATTAGACCAAAAGAATAAATACATAAAGTGCATAGAAACTGAAATGAACTACAATACAAAAGATCATACATCTGTACGTGGACGTCTATGTCGTCGCCGGCGCCTCTCCTCCTCATCATCTCCACCACCGCTCGGACAAGCTAAATGCTCATAGTACATATGCATGTCCGCAAATCTCTTGCGCTCTTCCTCCAGCTGTGCCTACATACGTGTTGCTTCCTCAGCCTGCCAACGTAGCTCGCCATCGAAGTAGTCCAGGCTACGCCTATGCTCTACGTATCCTGTATGTCCGATCCCCATCTACATGTCATACAGATCATGGTAGGATATCTAGCTAGGATCGGGGTAATGATCGTGCGCTGGAGGGTGATATATGTGAATATAGTGGTCTGGTCCAATGGTAGGAACTACCATGGTCCATCCAAAGTGAGAAGCAGCCGCCGCATGATCGGGTGCACGGTAACCCTGGCTGGGCTGAGTGAGATCCTCGACAACTGAGGGATGTATGTCATGCCGTATAGTGGACAGACCAACCAAATCTATCGCCGCTGCATGTGAAATGGTATCAGTGGAACCGGTGTAAAATTTGCACCAAAAGTCAACGTATGACTGACCGGTAATAACAAAGCCCTCGGCCAGCCACCAACCACCTGCCCTCGCCAGGTCTAGCTGCTCTGAAGGGTAAATCATACAGCGATAGTTATGAGGGTATGGATCATCGAGAATAGCATCAAAGTTGTACAACTTCCTCCAACACCTCTCACCCAAAAACCAATATGCACCAAACGCCGAGGGATAAGATAGGAGTGGAAATCTCCTCCCTGCTAGCATCCTAGCGATCTCTATAAAATCAATGCCAAAGGATACACTATCATGAAATGGATGCTATATAATCTGGTGTCTGTACATCCTCAAATCAATCTGGTTGTGGGCAACCGAATACACATGGCGGGATTCATTATCCCTGGGCCCCCGGTTGTCCGCGCACCAAAATAACATACGGGGGAAAAAATTAGATGCATCAGAAGTAAGAGTGACAAAATGGAAATTCTTGGAGTACTCAAAGTACTAGTACTGTAATAACAACCAAAAACCAAATAATGAAACCTATGCGTCGCACTATATGTCGAGGCATCTGTACAGGTACGCAAGAATAGGCGCACCCTAGTCATATAAAGTAGCACCACTGTAATCCAACTCAGATGTGACCTCAATAAACCCAACAGCCAGACTACTGCTCGATGTGCAGAAAAACAGGTTACCCATGAGGTATAGGACAAATAATCGAGCGAGCTCAAGATCATCATCAGGTGAGTATGAGCGAGAATGTTGTCCATGGCAGTACGAATGGTGCTGACTCTAATAGTGCCTCTTGCCTGATATGACGCATCAGAGGCGTCAAAATGAGGTCGAAGATCGTGAACGCGCTTGGGATCATGCCATCGAGCATCATCGAAAGGAAGTGGTGGAAAAGTAGCTATTCCAATGCTAATGCCGGTGAGCATGGAGAAATCAAGCGGTGTAATTCCCAACTCCCCGCAAGGAAAGTGGAACGTATGGCTAGTTTTATAGCACCGTAAAGCAATAGCCGCGCACAATTGAACATCACCTTTTATAACATGGAGTGATAAATTTACTAGTTTTATAGCACCGTAAAGCAATAGCCGCGCACAACTTAAATTATGGAGTGATAAATTTACTAGTTTTTTTAAATAAATGGTTCGTTCGATTACCTAAGAAATGGTGGAATCCAAGCCCTTGTAGTTGTGCTACGACTCTATCTTTATTTGCCAAATGTTCATGAAAATATTTAAGTGTGTATGCTAACGAATCCCATGAACGGATATTTCGCGACTGTTAAATTTAAATAAAGTCATACTATATATTTAAACTAACAACGTATTGCAATTATTTAAATCATATAAAGGAATACTTACAGCCAAACTCGTCTGTGTGCTGACATGTACTTCGCCATCTGGAAGTGCGCGAAAGTTGGAAAGCATAGGTAATTTCGTCGCGCTAAGGTTCGGATTCTGAAATCCGTCAAGATTGGCGAGTCTAGCGAAAATCTGCCCCACATCCCTGCACGTCCTACCTGCTCGACCACCCCTACGGCCGCCGCAACCGCGGCAACCTCCTTCCTCTACGCCTCCGCCCTGATTTTCGGCGGCTAACAGCAAATCTTCTATACATGGCTGATCCTGTCCATACAAGACGACATTCTGCTCCTCGCCGCTCCTACCTGTGTCGTCGGCACCGCTGTTACTGCCTTCTCCATGCATGAACTTTTTAGCAAAATTTTTAAGCAATTTGGACATCTTTTCAAGCGTGTATCTCAAAAATGGCCTTTAATTTGGCTAAAAACGATCGGATTTGGGCGTTTGGTGGTGGAAACTAGGGCTGGGAATGGTGGCTTTCGTTCTTCTCAGCTGCAAAATGGTAGAGGAGAGATTAACAGAAGGTGAAAGTGTGGCAGCTGGTAAATTAGGTTTTTGGTTTATAACGGCAAAGAGTTTGTCATTATGAACTAATAACGGAAAAGACTTTGCCGTTATAAATTATTTTCCAAACCAGCACGTGGTTGGTTCCCTCTCCTGGTTGCGCCGTCCATTCGTCGGTTGCCACCGATGAGAGAGAATAGAGTGAACAGAACAGCTTGTTGGTTATGGTCCAAGTTTAGTGAAAGAGGTGCCATAATTTCTCGCCAATGCCTGTGCATGAGCTTCACACGTGGAAATCATACAAACCTCATTCTTCTAATCCCTTGATGAGGTGCTTTCATTAGATATTTTACTGCAAATATTTTTTATAATGTAAAGTGATTATTTAAATTATTTCCTTTTCGTTTTCTCTAAAGAAACAAGATATATACTGCATCGTTTGATATTTACTAGCTTTAAATGTTACATCGTTCAATTTTCTAAGAATACACACTACAACTGATTGAAACTAGATAATTTCGATCGAGGTTTATCTCGATCGATATGAGCTTCGGCTGACTATTTAAATTTGCGAAGGGAAGATAGCTCATTGTAATGATCATTTCTTCAATTTAAGTGTTATGCTTCCATATGAGTAGCTGCACGTTATATTGCACTATATATGTACATAAGTTCAGTAAAAGAGGTGCCATAATTGCTTGCTAATGCCTATGCATGAGCTTCATACTTGAAGTAATACAAAAACTCGTTCTTCTAATCCCTTGATGAGGTACTTTCATTTGATATTTTACTGCAAATATTTTTTATGAAGTAAATGTAACATCCCATATCTAGAGGCCCAAAGCTAAGTGTCACAGATGCTGCAGTCATCTATAGTATTAGCTTCCGACGACTAAATGCGGCTATGTTAATGGTATCTATAATATCAGAAGCACTTGAATATGGAACATGTGCTTTGAAATGTAATGGAACATTCTGTTTTAGAAATTGTAACATCCCCTATTTAGAGGCCCAAGGCTAAGCGCTACAGATAGGGGATGTTACAGTAAAGTAATTTCTTATATTATTTCCTTTTTGTTTTCCCTAAAGAAACAAGATATATACTGCATCTTTTGATATTTGCTAGCTTTGAATGTTGCATCATTCGATATTTTAAGATATACACACTACAACTGAATGAAACTAGATAATTTCTTTCAAGGTTTATCTCGATCGATACGTGCTTTGGCTGACTATTTAAATCTGTGAAGGAAAGTTAGTTCGTTGTAATGATCATTTCTTCGATTTAGTGTTAAGTTTTCAATTTTTAAATTTAATTTTGACTTACAATCTCATTATCAGTTTTTAATAACTTTTTTTTACCTAACAGTGGTTCTAGCCTGATTTTGAGATTTACAAACCGAACGGAATTATTATTATTATTATTATAAATATGTAATTTATTACATATAACCTAAAAAAGGTGCATTTTTTAATTTAATTGCAATTTGTTTATTTATTTATTGTTGTTTAATATGAAGAGTGACACTTAAGGGTGAGCGAATGGTTGGTTCAGTTTGATACCGATCAAAAATGTTGAAACCAAAATAACCATTCAAGAAACATAAATTGAACCAAATCAAACCGATATTTTTTAAAACCAAAACTAACCAAATCAAACCAATATTTTTTAAAACTGAAACTAACCAAACCAATAATATTTGGTTTAGTTTGGTTGGTTTATTTGGTTTACCTTAAAATGAATTAGATCTTCTATTTGTTGATATAATATACGATTAAAATAATTAAGTGAGTCCATATGATGCAAACATTTTAAAAAACAAATTCCTCTTCTATGAATTGAAAGAAAAATAATATTATTATGAAAATATTGTAGATAATAGCATTGGTATTAGTAATTTTGTTATTTTAAAATAACTTAATTTTTAAATTTGGTTTAATTGGTTGGTTTGGTTTTCAAACATTGAAAACCAAACCAAAGAAATATAAAAAAACAAAACCAACCAACTAACTAACAAAACCAAACCAAATCGACCAAACCAAATTAGTTTGGTTGGTTTATTCGGTCTTAACCAATAAATGCTCACCCCTGGTGACACTAAATATTTAAATACGTGACTAACATTAAATGCAAATTTATCTAAATGGTGGATGCATAAACCATATCAATGGATCACATAATGAGAAGATAAACCAATTTTTTGGCAACTTGATAGTTATTTTAATATAGTTGACAAATAGATATGTCCTTTTTATTTTATACTGTTATAGGCTGATTGTGTTAATTTGTATAGACCAAATTATAAGGTCATCACAATCATCTTAATTTATGTACTATTTACAGTAGGATTTTACGTATGTTTGTTTTTTCTATATAACTAATTGGTTGTTCTCATTAATTGACATGTTATTATGTAGTCTTTGAATTTTTTGATCCATAGACAGTTACTCAAACTTTAAGGATTAACATTTGACTGGTTAGTTCTCTAAGATGGATTCTTTACCCATTTCGGAATTCTATTTTAGTTTAACCTCGCTTTAATGATTGTCGGTGCATGAACATAAAAGGATATTTCTATTAATGTGTGATGTTCCTAGCATATTTAAGTGGGAATCTTCAAATACTAAGCAATGCCGGTCTAATAGAAAAAAAATGAAAAATCATCAATACTTTTGCTTTTTTCCCACCTTAATTGTCATGTTTAATAATCGTTTTATTTACATATAATTTTCATCTTATTATTTTTGATCTCTATGTATAGGGTTGATATCATTAGTTAGTAATTTATATGAATCGGATTAACTGCACATTTTATTATACGACTTCACAGTTGTTGTTATAGTCATTTTTTAAGTTTAGTTTTCATTTCAGCTTAAATTGATTTTTGGATTACGAATCATGTACCGTATTTTGCTACCTACTAAATAGAACGTGCAACATAAGATTTTTTACATATTTATATGTATATCTAATTTAATTAAGTGTAGTTGTTTCTAATGTTAGGATAAATCTCCTTTGTAATTACCTCGCTGGTGGGGAAGCATCATCTGACTGATACGAAAAACTCAATGATCTCTAAGGTAAAAGCCACTCTTTATTTATCATAGAAAAATTTCCATTTATAAAAAGTGATCATTTGATTTCTTTTTTATATTATAATTATATGGGGTTTGATTTATGTTTATAATATGTATTCAATTCCTTTAATCTATGAATAAGTTATCAGATACAAGTTAAGAAATATAAATCATGATCTTTAATTCATGAAGAAAAAAACTTAATTTTTTTAGGATAGAAAATAAATAATTGATATAGGTTATTTATTAATGGAATAATGGATTATGTATTCTTTTCTAACAGTTTTTTGGTTAAAATTAACGTCAGCCATTACATCTAAGTATTTAATTCATAATATGTTTTTCAACGTATAAAGGCGTTCATAATTTATGTATCCAACATACAATGTAACTTTGATTTAATCAGATGCATACTGATATGTTTATCATCAGCTTATTAATGGTTTCATTGGCTAAACTACTTTATTTAATGATAAATTTAATGCTAGAATGTCAAAATTATAGTGAATACATTCCTTTCTGTCAACAAGCAAGTGATTAGAATTATAATATATACATTTCTTTCTCATGGTATAATTCATGGTATTGTGGTTATAATGATTCAAGGTATTTACTACTCTATAAATGTGGAGCTCACTTCATTTCTTACACAAGCTTTATCTTCAGAAATAAAAGATGATTATTTTTATGCCTTTTATTTGTTTCTATTTCCATCTTCTATTCATTTTTTTACAACAAGCGCTTTGAATAAGTGATAAAAATAAGTGAAGTTCATGATTGTAAGAATTATAAGAACACAAATTATAGACCAAGACACTACATGTAAAAATGATTTCAGTTCAATACTTAAGAGAAGAAGGATGAAATTTGACTTTAAATATAACACAAAATTTTTAAATAGTAAATAATAGTAATTCAGTGAAACGCAAAGAGATGCATGTGGATTTAAATTCAGATATTTTCTAACTTCTTTCAGTTATGTTAATTTTAGTAGCTTGAACTTTTGTTGTATTTATGATTCACAGTTTACTTGGCAAGAAGCTAAAAAAGAATAGGTTACTAGTGATCGATAAAGAAAACAACAATAGGTGACTAAATTTTTTTGATTGATTTAAATCTAATGTGATGCAAAACTTTAAACCATTTATTTTTTATTATTTCTATATCTGAGCAAACATAGTGACCATAACTATAATTTTTATAGGATAGTATTGTTGGACAAGCCATATATTTATTCATTGTTCGTTATATTTACGTCATTCAAAATATCTATATAAATAATGATCAAGTAATATTGTTCTATACGAGTACTGGTTCCCATGTTATTTGTATCATTTTGCATACATGATTCTCATAAAAACTTCTTAGTTTTTTCCAATTTATTCTTTAAAGGAAAATAATACATGTGTTTTTAGGCTAAACAATCACTATTTCTAAGAAAGAAATCAAGTTTAGAGGTTGTAATTATATCATATGTTGTTATAGGATAAGTAGATTTCCCAGATCAATATTAAATTAATCTAAACTTTTGCATGTTTGCTCAAGTTTAATCCCAAATCTAAGCGGGCTAAATGTTTTTACATCATTTTTTGTTGACACGTTCATAGATAATTGCAAATAATTTTATGTAAGATTGTCCTTAATGTATACAATTAGTCCTCATAAGGCTTTAAACCTTGCAATGGTAAGAATGAGGTGGTAATTCAAGTGGTGAAGATATATGAGCTGTCATTTTTTCATATGCTTATGTTATAAACCTGAACTTTAAATTTATATTAAGGTAATACCTTACAAGAAAGAGATTAAAGAAACAAAGAATTTTTTCATAGGGATCCAGAAAAGACTTCAAAGTGATTTGAAAGGAAGATACACAATTTTCATCTAATCAAGGTAGTTTCTACCTTTTGCAATTTAAAGTTTTTTTATTTTGAATTTCTGTTAATATGTATGTTTTGAATAACGCTAATGGATTTGGTTAAATCTTACTATATTTTTAAGTTCCCATGAATGGTACAGAATAGGCCTTGTAATCATATGCATGGTCATTGTCATGCGAATTTTATTTTTGATATACAAATACTTTTACTTATACATCTTAGAAATAATGTTTATGACATAATGGTTTTAAAATATACTATAATGTATTAGTGTAAGTAATAGTTACTTCATGCAGATTTTATTCGGCAATATGCATATATTTTAGCTTCTTTAGAATCTGAAGAAAATTTGGTACCATATTGTCACTGGCTTATTGATCAAGTGGATTTTCAATTGGTAGTAGAAGATTGAAACGAGGATGAAACAACTTAAGAAATTGGCAATATACTCAGAAGGATCAGAAGATGGAAGTCAACAAGTTTCAAGCAAAATGAGGCTAAGTGGACCACTAGACACTGAGAGGATCTCTTAGTACCGAGAGGTATTTCTCCCACTTAGCAACTCATGTGCTCCTTATACTTGATGCTAGACATCCAGCAAACGTGATGAAGCGTTTCTCTCAGAGAATGGATGAAAACCTTCAAGGATTTGTAGGAAGAAACCAAAGGAAAATAGGATAGGATAAGCGGAATCAGGGAAATCGTCGGGAATGACTCAACCTTCATAGAAAAGAGTTTGGAATACATCAGGATGAAGATAGAAGTGCAAAGCAAGTGGGGAACTTAAGTTATTGCCGAAGAAAAGCTCTCGATACTGAGAGATCGATTTTAGCCATAGGGCCACACGCTCTCTCCTAAACCTTCGGGCTAGCGTCTAGATTTTGGATTTCATGGGTTTCTGACTCAACTGGTGATTTTATCTATAAATACCAACCATATAGCAACTGAAAATGGATCTCCTTCTCTTTGGACTTTGGGCACTTCTCCTTCATTACCTTCTTCCTCAACTGCTCCAAACATTCTTAAATCCGGGATCCACTAGATTACGGACGGATCTAATTGTATTCATTGTAGTCCGAAGAGAAAACAATCAATAATAAGAATATAAAGTGGACGTAGGCCAGAGATTGCCAAACCACTATAAAAATTCCTAGTGTTCTTTACTTTTTTGTTATTTTCTGTTATTTTCAACTAGATCTCTGTACTTCCTTTGATATTTGGATGTTGGTGCCTTTTTGGCGTCAATATTTCTTGGTGCTTTCATTGAGAACAAGCTACATTTGATAACCTAAAGCTTGGATATGAGGTTTGGAGAAGATAAAGAGGCCTAATACTAGATCTATGATTGGAGGAAGTCAATCGGAGCATGGCGCAACCAAGAGGCATCCTCAAATTCCAATCAATTCATCTATGCAACCAGAGAGAAGATGGAGTGAATAATGAAAGAAATGGAAGATGGAATAATGGCTAGGTAATAGAAGATGCTGGATGGATTTTTTCCAAAGGTTAGGACAATAAGGAATAGCTGTAGCTACTGGAATTCAGAACCAAAGACAGGAACTAATGCAGGAGCATCTGGAGCTAGAGTAGATCAAGTTGGAATAATTCCCCCATAGACATGACCAGTCGATACCGATCATATTTCTCTTAGTACTGAGAGGATTTTAGTTGAGGGCAATGTGGTTCAGGCTTAAGGTGAGCGGAGATGCCGAGAACGGATGACGCTGGAGCCAGAAACGCAAGTCAAAACGCAAATCCACAGCAACCGGAGGAATATATACCAGAGTTTTCCCCTTAGGAGAGGGGTAGAATGAAGCTAGAGGTGTAGATCAGAATGCAAGCATGCAACCAGAGAAGTATATACCAGAGTTCCCCTACTGGAGCAAGGGGTAGAATGTAGCTATTGATCGAAGACCTTCATTGGATGGCAATAGCCGAATGGCAGAGTTGGTCAGAAGGATAGTAAGAGATGGACCACCAAACTAGAGCTTGAAGGGCATAAACATGAATCCATTTACCTTAACATCCGGAATGTGAGGAGTCCTCTCGATTTCAAAATTCCAACATTTGAAATGTACGATGGGCTGACAGATCCAACGGATCATCTAACGAGATATATCCAACACATGGAGGCCTTGGGAACTTCTAATAAGGTGATGGAATAGTGCTTCCTATTATATCTGATAGATTTAGCAGCAATGTGGTTCAGAAAGCTGGAGAATGGGTCCATAAGCATATGGACCGAGTTAGTGAATAGGTTCTTGAGGCAGTTTCAGAGTTTATATCTCTTGAACAAAGAATGTGATGAAGCTATTAAGCATAAAGCAAAGGCCTAGAGAGACCTTAAGAAGCTATCTGACAAGATTCAACATGGTAGACGCAGCAGTTGATAAGTCAGATCCATCGATAATCCTAATGATGGCGGTGTCTAGAGTTGCAAGCAAAGCCGACTTCAAAATTGCATTAGAAAGGGATCCACGGATGGATCTCACAGAGTTTAATCATGAAGCTGAGAGATATCTGCGTCAAGAGGATGCTAAGGTTGATAGTGCTAATACCAACATTATGGATGATGAAGTGCCGCCCGGAGTAGGATATGGAAAAGACAAGGGGAAGAGAAAAGCTAATAACGGCTTTGAATGATCGAAATGGCAGAGAAGGGAATCAAAGTTCTCTTCTTACACTGACCTAGCCGAAACCCTAGAGAGGATATACCTAGATACTAGGGGCAGATCCTCTATCAAAGGATAGCTAAGAGGGAACCCACGGATTGGGAAAGAAGGTCTGGAAAGTTCTGCATATTCCATGAGCTAGACGGACACTAAACGAGTGAGTGCGGACACCTTCGTGATTTAATAGAAGAATTGGTTCGAAACAACCAGCTGCAATAATATGTAAGGAATCGAACTGCGATGGTGCGATGGTGCAGCCAGAGCAACCACCATTTGCAGCAAATGCATCAAGACACGACCAGGGATCTGGGTCGAAGACGTTAATCCCATGATCGGGATGGACAGGAGACAAGTTCGTTTCATGCGGTTTGGTTTTCGTTTTGAATAGTTAAGATGATAATCACCTTAAACCGTTTATATATGTACGAGACCTCCATTTGTCTTTAGGCGCGCTCTGATTCAGATGTTTGAGATGAATATTTAGGAAGTTTACTTGCTTTGATTTGAACATTTGATTTTTGAAATCCTCTTGAACGTGATGACTGATATTGGTAGTCCGGTCCGAAGAGATGAGGCGGTGACCGCAAGAAGTAAGTCCCTTTACTGAAGAGTAAGTGGATAGGCTTGCTTGTCATTGAGTCCCCTTATCGGTGAGCGAGCGTATTGGACTCAGCGAGGTCCTGAGATATAAAAAATAAGTCCCTTCACCGAAGAGTGAGTGGATGGACTCACTTGTCGTTAAGTCCCCTCATCGGAGTGTGGGCGGATTGGGCTCAATAAGGATCCAGAGAGATCGAACCCTAGATTGGATGTTAAATGATCTAGAGAGATCGAACCCTAGTTTGGATGTTAAATGATCCAAAGAGATTGAACCCCATATTGTATGTTAAATGATCCAAAGAGATCGAACCCTGTTTGGATGACAAACAATCCGGTGAGATTGAACCCTAGAACGGGCGTTGACCCAACATAAGGATTTGAACGCCTTGTAATTATAGTAAAATAGATAAACCCCGGTGAACACGGGATTATTTTGATATGGAATATGATGCCTCTGAATAAATACAAGATGATCATGATTTATGTTTGACGCTAAAGCAATGGCTAGATTCCTTAGCTATAATGATTATGGAGCAACCTTTGGTTTGTAGGAGAATCCGAAGGAACCGGATGATTCACCACAACTTAGATCAATGGATGGCTAGAAATTTTGACTGCCAGAAGCTGATTATTGTTGAAACTTGTTCTTAAGCAAAGCACAACTTACATTCATAAGGCATACTTTGAAGGGGCAAGTGTTAACTAGCTTTTGACTTAGTGGATTTTAAACTGGAACTAGAAGATTAAAACAAGGACAAAATGATTCAAGAACTTGGAAATACGCTCAGAAGGATCAGAAGATGGAATTCAATAAGTGCCAAGCAAAGTGAGGCTAAGTGAACCACTCGGCACTGAGAGGACCTCTTAGTACCGATAGGTATTTCTCCCAGTGGCATCCCCGAGCTCCTTATACTTGATGCCCCACCTCCAGAAAACCTGATGAAGTGTTTCTCTACGAGAATGGATGAACAACTTCAAGGATCTACGGGAAGAAAGCAACTGAAAAAAGGATGGGATAAGCAGAATCAAGGAAACGTCAGAAACGACTCAACCTTCATGGAAAAGAGTTTGGAATACATCAGAATGAAGATAGAAGAGTAAAGCAAGTGGAAAAGTAAAGTTATTAATAAATAAAAGCTCTCAATACCGAGAGGTACCTCTCGGTACCGAGAGGTCAATTTTGGCCATAGGACCTTGTGCTCTCTCCTACGCCTTCGGGCTTGCGTCTGGATTTTAGATTTCATGGGCTTCTGACTCAACTAGCAATTTCTTCTATAAATACCAACCCTATAGCAACTAAAAAAAGGATCTTCTTCTCTTTAGACTTTGGGCACTTCTTCATCTTCTTCTTCCTCAACTACTCTAAATATTCTTAAATCCAAGATCCACTAGATTATGGATGGATCTAATTGTATTCATTGTAACCCAGAGAGAAAATAATCAACGACAAGACTATAAAGTGGATGTATGCCAGAGATTGCCGAACCCTATAAAAAAACTGTGTGTTCTTTAATTTTCTATTATTTTCAGCTAGGTCTCTATACTTCATCTGATATTTGGGAGTTGGTGCCATTTTTGGCGTCGACACATATTTGCATCAAATTGAGAAAGCCTATTGATAAACGTGTATGCAAATTCAAACAATTTCTTTGTCAATTTAGCAAACATGAAAATTCGAATAAAAACGTTGTGCATGTGACTACGTAATTCATTTGCAAACTAATACATGCTATAATATTTCACAACAATAATTAGTTTGGATTCCTTTGCAAACTGCTACTACTTTCACACTCAAACATTGGTCAAAAATTATATTCATTCATACACATATTCTGTTGATTTACACTATAATACTAATAAATAAATTGAGTTTATTTTACTTTAATCATGTCTTAACTTTGTTCTCATAGTTAGACTAAATTAATATACAAAGCTTAATTTTAGTTCAATGTGAAACATTTTATTTAACTTGAGGAAACTAAAAATTTCTTAGTACTAATTTGATGAATATTTGCCAATATGTAGAAAATATTTTGATCCTTTCTCTCAATCAAGTTGGATTTGCATATTATCGCATTCTACAAGTTTTGTTATATTAGTGGAACATAAAAGTTGAAAACAGGAAGTCATATTCTTATTTGAACTAATGTGCTAGATATACACAGCACGTGTTGTGCATTATAATTTATTTATTATACATGTGTCCATAAATAGTTTCATGCTTCATGCTTTTTTGAATTGTCCAACATAGAAGAAAAGATAAAGAAAAATCATCACACAAATATTTTTCATCATAAACTTATTGTTACAGAACATGAATGGATCTATACAAATAGTTTACTTGTAATTTTTTTGCACATCGAGAAATGATCTTTCGTTTTCTACTATATTTGATACTTTAGGCACCATTATTGTTTTATCCTTCTTGTTGTTACACTCCTTGAATGCCATTCTGCTGCATAGAGTATTGATGATTTACATCGCAAATAAAAGTATTCAGAAGTTGTGTGACAACTACACATACAAAAATAAATATAAAAAAGTAAACATTAAATTTCTTCAATCAATTCAACAAAGTAAATACTACACATTGAAGATTAAATTTTTTGTACCAAATAGTATTAGCATGAATTATAAAAAACAAAACACACATTTATGCAATACGTAAAATTACTACATAAGAAATAAAACTTGCTTCTGCGCCATCAGCATTGGCTCAACACTAGTGTAGAAACATAAGTGGAGCTAAAATAAACTCAAAATAGAATTTTGGAATAAATACATACGTAAGGTATGTATACCATGATTGCTGATGTGTCTGACACTTGAATTACGAGGGTACTTAATAATAAATACATTATTCCTTAAATCGATATCACTCAATGTACATATATATTAAAGATTATGAGTCTTTAATATATATTTGCCATCTTTCATTTACATATTGATAGATTACTTTCAAATGCACTAGTATTTGAGAAAACTCAAGTTATAACTATTATGTGTAGTAGTATCAATATATTACCTTGATGAGATAAGATACAGGGATGTATTTGTTCAGCACACTCAAGGTACATGCATTATACTTAGGTCGTCGTGAAATAATAGGTAAGAGTGGATAATCTCTCTCGATGTTTTGAGCAAACTCAAGGTAGAGGTCGAGATTATGAAGGTCGAGGTAGAGATTATGGCAATTACCATGGTTAGGAGTCGTTTGTGACAAAACTGATAAAGAGTTATACATTGCTTGCAGGCCTATGTTTATCAAGCAAACTCAAGATCAGAATTCCAAAACAAGTGAGTCTTAACACTCACTAAAGAAATCAAAAGAATAATATATTTTTTCTTAGGATTTTGAGGAAAATAAAATTCTAGTGGGAGCCTTATTAGCAAAATGAAAAGAATATATTTAACCGTTCTAACATTATAAGAACATTTGTTATATAATTGCACTAATCTACTTAAATTAAATTTGTAGCATAATGACCAACTTAAGATTATTTTTGAAAAATAATAAGCTCACCCATCCCAACTATGATGATTGGTTAAAAGCGATAAAAATAGCGCTCACATACGAACGTTTATGGTTCTTGATTTCTGAACCCTTAAAAGAAAAATCTTCTGAAGGTGTCGATCTTGAGAAGGTAAAAACTTATAACACTTGGGTAGCTGATTATGACATGGCCCAAGCATGTGTTGTCTACCTTAGATAAGCCATTGCAAAGGCAAAACAAAAACATGTCTATTCATCAAATCTTCAAAATTTTCAAAGCATTTTTTGGGCAGCAATATCGTTCCATAACGTATAAGATTACTAAGAAACTTTTCAATATGAAGATGAGCAAGAGTGGTCATGTTGAGGTCATAATAATGAAAGGCTATACTAATAAAATTTCAGAGCTAAATATTATAATTGCAATGAACTGCAAGTGGACTATATTAGGCTCACCGACTCTGAATTTTCAACCATTCATATTGAATTACAATATAAACCAGTTCAATGTAAGCCTCGTCGAGCTACTCAATATGTTAAGGTCAATTGAAGGCTTATTCAAGGATCAAGTTGTGGTGTTCGCTATAAAAGGAAAGGCATTGTATTTGAAATTTTCGAAAAACCTTAAGTGTGGTAATAAGAAAGGTAAGAGTGTTGCCATTAATGGCAATGGTGAATGTCACCATTGTCATTAGAAGGAGCACTGGAAGCAGAATTAGTAGGATTATTGAAGTTGATAAAAGAGAAGTAGGAAATTATTTCCTCCACTCCTAAAGGTATGTTTATAATTCAAATTTTTTTTGCATTTAATAAATTTTCTTTGGTTTTAAATATTGAAATTGGGACTCTTCATCACACGGACTTAGGAGTATACGGTATGTGACAAAAGAAGAAATAAGCCTTCAAGTTGCTAATAGATTTATAGTATATGCAAATGCAATTGGAGATTATCATTTAGCTTTTCCAAATGGTTTTGATTTAGTTTGAATAATTATTATCATGTTAGAACTTTTATTTGTGGAATTATATCTGTGTCTAGATTGTTTGAGACTGGATTGGTTTTCATTGCAATAATAAAGTTATGAACATTGTATTTGATGGAAATAATGTCTACAATGGTGTTTTGGATAAAGAATTTATGTACTTGATTTTAATTATATATGTATTGTTAATAATTTTTCTCCTATTAGCGTTAAACATAAATTTTCTTATAGCACTATAGGTTAGGTAATATAAGTGACAAAAGATAGCACAAACTAAAAAAAGGTTTCTACTATTATTTGATTATGAATCATTTGATACATGTGAGTCATGCCTCAAAGGGAAAATAACTAATTTGCCTTTCCATGGAGCAACGAATGAGTTGATGTATAACGACCCGGTAATTTTAACGATTTTATAACGTATTTAACTGAATTTTTCATGAAAATAAACCAATTAAATTTGGTAATGAAAATTTGGTATTTGGTATGCGTCTATTGAAGCATAGCGAATGGCATATTTTCATTGGAAATTATGAAAGTAGTTCTGTTGTGTGATTTTCAGCTTCAATTTAAAATCAGTTAATTTGATGAAAATGATTATTTTTGAAATCTGAATATTTTTACATAATAAAAATGTAAATCATTTTCCGAGTAAGACATCATATTTCGTTTCTCCAAATTTGGACTGCTCTAGCCTTGTTTACCTTATTTTCGGCATTTTAGCAGCAATTTCGGCACCGAGTATCGGGTTTTGATAGGTTGGTCGTATCGCTTATATCTGTGTACCATTCTGTTCGTCTCATCGTGCTGATCTCCGTAGTATATTCATTTGTGTGTTTCGGCATTCGGTGGACGGTGAAATCTGTGAAACGATTGACAGTATCGATACCGTTTTGAGCCTTTTGAATTCCTTGTGTCCATTCGTTACCCACCGTGAAAATCAATAGAAATCAGTAATTAATATTTTCAGTTTTGACCTTCATTATTCCACCTTTTCAATTTATTGTGCTATTTCATTTGTATTTTTTGGTTCGATTTCAATCTTCTCCTATTTTTGTTTCTTCCGTTCTGCTTTAACCAACATATAATATATATATATATAGCGGATATAATGTTGCATGTGTAACCCACCTTCCCTCTCATCCACAACTCCGCGCGACCACAATAGCCATCCGACCTTTCAGCCGCCCTCTCTCTGACCTAGCAACCAACCATTGTCGTGCGCCTCCCTTGCACTCTCTGCCACGTTAGATCTACTTTCCACTGCCCATCCACCGTGTCCACTTCCTTCCCCAACCACGCATGCCAGAAACCAGATCACCTTCATCTCTCCATTCCAACCCATCTCCTTTCCTTCTACCGCTCACACACTAGCACGCAAGCCTCCGACCGTACACCTTCCTTCTTCCCTCTCGTGACTCCACAGCACCGTGCTTCATCACCATACAACAAGCCCGCCTTCCCTGACCCTTACCTCCACTTCACCGACCACGTACCACCATCCGCCTCCACCTTACACCCTAACCCCTACCCACTTCAGTGCCTGCCACACCGAACCCACTATCTAGCAGACCTATCCCCTCCTTCATGGCCGTTGTCACTTCCATTCAACCGGCTCATCACCACTTCCTACCCGAACGCATGCACCAAAACCCCTGTCGGCCTTGCTCTGGCCCACTCGACCCAGCTATCACCTACCTTTGCTCCTCCCTGCAACCGACCCTCACCCATTCTTGCTTTTGTAAGTTCGTATATAAAAGCTTTTGTAAGTTTATATAAAAACTTTTGTAAGTTTTGCATGTTATTTTGCGTGCTTTCTCTCGTCTTTTAAATAAATAAATATATATATATATATATATCTGTGTGTGTGTGTGTTTATTATAAAAGTAGTTTTCGTATATATTTTTTTTTTGAAAGCATGCAGCTGCCTTTCACTCTTTAAGTATTGATTTTGATTTTGATTTTAATATTGATCTTGAATATTGTGTTTAAGAAATATTGATTTTGAATATTATGTTTTAATAAATACTACATATATTGATATTTTGGATTTTAGAATATATAGATTTTTTTTAATATATTATATGGATATTTTGATTTTTTGATATATATAGACTTTTAAATTATATATAATATATAGATATATATATATATATGTTGATGTTAATATATATGTTTGATATTGATTTAAAAAAATATAATACGATGATTTTTCTTTTAATATATGTTTTAAATTTAATATTGATTTTTAAACATAGATATATAGATGTTTTGTTTTGATTTTTAAATTAAATTATATATTTTTTTCCTCAATTCAAAGCTATCAACTCTACTTTGTTCGTCGAATTCGTGTTCATCGTGCTATGCTTTGGTTGTGCTTGGATTCGTAGCTTATTGGGTTGTTTATCTTCTCTAGCCTCGAAAGGTGAGCAATCACTCACGATTAACATTCTTATATATAGTAAATTTAATTTACATGAAATTACGATTGAAATGTGTTGTTAAAATTTAATTTTTTAGTAATTAAATTGTTGAATATGATATGTTATTATTTAAATTGTTCACTTGATTGATATATGACAACATAACATTGTTGTATATATATATATATATGATATTTAAATTTGTTAATTATGATATATGCTCATCATTTACATGTTAGGTTATTTTATTAGTGTTCTGTTTCTCTCACACTGCAAGTTCCCAGTTAGTTAGAAATTCCCTATGGGTTGAAATGATACATACCCGAACGATATTGTAGATTAGGGGAAAATCGTTATAGGTTGAAATGATAAACCCAAGCGATTTTATTGAATGTGAAATTTTTGGGATTACGGGTTGAAATGATATATACCTGTAAATTTAGTTTTTGCGGATTGAAATGATAAGTATTTGTATCACTTAACCATAGGTTAGAAAATTATATATGGACACCGTTGGTCTATTTTTAAAAATGATTTTCAAATTCTTAAGAAAAGAAAATATATGTGTTTGGATTTTTAGATAAAATATAGAGATTTTATTTTAATATATGTGTGAAGAAATTAGACTTTAAATTATATGTTTTGAAAAAATTAAATTTATATGTTGAGTTTTGAATTTTTTTTTAAGATTTTACTTATAATTTTATTATTTTTAAATAGATATAAATAAGATTTAAAATAGATTTAATGATAATAATATTTAATTTAATAATAATTTGTATAATAAAATTTAATAAGAAATTAATTTAACTAATATATATAATATGTTTTAATTTATTTACAATTTATATTAATATTTTGAAAATAAATTTTGTAATAACTTTAATAAAATAAAGGTGGAAAGATAAAAAAAAGTTATTGTAATTTAATTGGGTTAAGAATTTAATATAAATAAGATTTGATTGGAAACTTATTTTGAGATTTTGAAAGGTATGATTTTATAACTTGATTTAATTAAAGGTGACTAAATGAATAATTTCAAATTTTAATATTTAATTTTGATTTAAATTTGTAATTTGAGATGTTATTTAATGCTTATAAAAAGTGATTATGTGGATATTTTAGAATTAAATATAATTGAAATTAGATATTTAATTATTGACTTTATTTATATTTGTAATTTGAGATTCTATTTAAATGTTACAAGTATGGTGGCACGTCCGTTGGACGTGTGCAAAGAAGGAAGTGACGTATTTTGTCTTTATTACAATTATGATATTGTGAGAGATTATAGTAATGTTTTCGTTAATTACAGGAAAAAGAGGAAGATGATATGACAATTGAACAGAAATAAGATGTTGTAAGAAAGACGATAGGTAAACCCGATAATGATGAAGCACCTTTGTAGGAGTTCTTTGGCACGTGCGATGCACGTGCACGTATGCAGGAGGAATTGGTATTATGAAACATTGTTTGTTAGTTTTTTTGTCACCTTACGAAATGACATTGTATGTGATGTTGCATTTTTATGTGCGTACATGCACAATTCTTTTTTTTTACATTAATGTTGGTATTTTTGATCATTTAACCACCATCTTCTCAGCTGCACTTCGCTTTCAAGTCCCATAGCAAAAACCATAGCTTCTTTTGCATTAATATCTACAAAGCAATACTTCCAATTTTGCACAGAATTATATTTCTAGTGAAAACTGATATCAAGTTGCATTACTTTTCTTTGTAAAAGAAATCTAATAAAAGTACAGTGTATAACATCTACAGGAATTCAAGACTTAAATGATAATGATCAAAATTGAAGAACTTAGCATGTATAGAAGAAAATTCTAAATAATATAGGAAAAAAAGCAAACGTTACACTATAAAATCTAAAATAGAATAACTGGCCTAATAGGAATCAATATCGAAATTGAAATGTAAGACAAAAACCTATTATTAAACTATTCAAAATCCAATTGACATCCTTGTTCAACAAAGCTACATGTTTAAGGGTACAAAAATGGAAATTCTAAGTATGGTAAAACACTTTCCTCCCTTTCATGTTTACATCAATACCCTCATCAACATATAATAGAATTATATCTGCTTTCCTCGGACCTTATGTGCATGCGAATGCAAATAGTGCTATAAACAATTATGGTGAAATCAAAATTTGGACATATATTTTATCTACTTTCGACGGTCGATTTAGTAATCTAAGCCCAGAAAATACTTAATTTTTATGGTAGGTATCAAGCAAGGACTGTTGAATAGAAAATATATGTAAACCTTTGTTTACAAAAAAGGAAACACACGAAAGGAAAAACTATAGAAAAGAATATTTACAGCTAGCGTAAGAAATATTGCTTCCATGTAGTGAAATCTTTTCACATGCTCCATGCTTGCCAAATAAATGAGTCTTGTATTCAAAACCCCTAAATAATGAATAAAAAATCAAATATAAAATAATTTTTGGAAAATTAATATACACTGAAACATTTTCTTCAAAAAAGTAATGGAATCAGTTTGCAAACATTTGGCAACATTACTTTATGACCATATACATTATTTTAAATTTTGATGGAATCAATTTGCAAAAATGTTTCACTGTATTTTTCTTTCAGTTGCATCGAAATATGATATAGTCTTTAAAATTATATTTTTTTTACTTTGTTGCTTGATACTCCTACCAAGAAAAAGTGGCATGTATTGACATTATTACCGATATGGGACAAAATAATACCATTGAGACTACTAATCTACTCAAGTGAGATGTATACAGATAAATGTAAAATATAGTTGGCAGTTCAAAACATGTTCAAAAATGAACCACCTTAAATGGTAGAGTTGAGCTTGATACATGTTTCAAATTATATAATGTAATATATAAACAAATTAATTTAGTACCACGGTATATTAAAAGTCTACATCTAAGGGAGAATGAAAAGTTTTGAGTTTGATGTCTACTATGTTTGCTCAACAAATCAGGCAAATAATGTAGCAAATATATATTAGTTTGATACTTTTTTTTTCTTGACATTTAATGGTTTATGAAATTTTAAAACGGTTTTTACAGTAGTGTGCATAAGAATTAACTATTGCACTTACTTCATTATTATTTGATTAGAGTACATAATTGGTTTTATATAAAAAATCAAGTACAATGGGTTAAGTCAGCTATTGAATTTGTCAATAGAGACGGAAAAATTATTGTAATTTCGGTAATCTTTTCCTTCCATAATTATGCGACTTTTTCTCTAATATCTGAAATGCAGCAGGTGTATAAACGACTAAAGCAATATTCTAATTTATATCCACTAATGGAGAAAACTCATAAGAGAAATGGGTAATCTTGTGTGCATAAGAATTAACTATTGCACTTACTTCATTATTATTTGATTATAGTGCATAATTGGTTTTATATAAAAAAATCAAGTACAATGGGTTAAGTCAGCTGTTGAATTTGTCAATAGAGACGGAAAAATTATTGTAATTTCGGTAATCTTTTCCTTGCATAATTATGTGACTTTTTCTCTAATATCTGAAATGCAGCAGGTGTATAAACGACTAAAGCAATATTCTAATTTATATCCACTAATAGAGAAAACTCATACGAGAAATGGGTAATCATGTGGTAGTTTGGGATATTTTAGTTTGCATATGTTAATTTTTAGAGCTAAAACATACAGTAATAGGAAGCATCGACAACAAAGTAAACTCTACGACAGTAAACTGATACAGCTCTAGCATCGTAAAGGATTTGAAAGCATGAAAAGCATATCTTAGTGAATGAAATACATAATAGTTTTTCAAAATAAAACCAAATCACGAAATATATCTCATGGAAACATAGGAAAATAAGGAAAAATTTGTTAAAATTCAGATAATATAATTTTATTATACATGAATATATTACAATTACAATTTGAACAAAAAAAGTCAAGCTTAATGAAAAAAGAGAAAGGAAACCTTACCAAATACTCCATCGCCATACTTCACCCTAACCGCAGTTAACAGACATAGATCCAAGCTTCTCCATCAATATCTCATAGAAACATAAGAAACTGTATGGAATAAAATCACAAACTCAAATAACCAATAGATTTAATATACTACCGAACCACATGAAAAGCCAGAGAGGAAACCTTACCAAGTTTTGTTCACCATTCTTAAACCCAGATCAGTGTACAACCCCATAGGGAATGATATTCCTCAATTCTGAATAATTTTGTCAAATTTACCGTAGTAAATGAGTTTGGAGAATGTGCTCAAAAGGGAACCAAGTGAGATACCAAAGAAATGCGTACGCACTATGAAATGGGTTGAAAACTGTTCAACGAAACTTCTCAGATTAAAGAACAATATGCGAATTAATCAACAAATAATGCTTAATTCTCATGCATAAATTAAACAAAAGCTCACTGAATCAGAATTTGAGAAAGAGATTTTAGAACGTTGGGTATACTATGGGATTGTCTTCTACTTTCCAATTAGGGCTTCTTGTCTTGACATGCAATTTCTAAATCTCCTCATTTAATTTCCGTGAACATCTTCATTGCTGAAAGGCGAATATGGAGGCAGTCGATCTTCCTGCAAGCCGAAGAGTATTGGCGGTGGCAGCGGATGTAGCAGCAGAGTGGGAGGGAAAGGACCGATCGAATAAAAGATAGGTCGATGAAGGAGGGGCGGGTGGGCATTTGAAGGAGGGGGACAGCCATTTTTTATGCAAAAGGGGAAGTGGGTTTACAGGAAAGTGGAAGACGGAGAGGAAAAGAAAGAGGGTGGAAAGGAGACGTGGGAGTAATACTGTCGGCAACGTGGGTGGGGGTGCAAAAGGACTGAATTGACCTTGTACACGGATGTCTTGTTTTTCTGAACGGTGGGCAATACAGAAAGTTCAAAAAAGGCTTCACTTTGACCTTTTAACCAAGGGTTTTTCATTATAGTATAAGGTAAAAATGATTAAGTGAATATTTTCAAATTTAAATAAAAAATTAAGTTGAATTTTTAAATATAAATGAAATTTTATCAAATTGAGTTATTGGAAATATTTTAGTATTTAAACTTTGAAACCTATCGAATTTGAAAGTGGTTCAAATTTGTAGTTCAAACCTGGATTTAGAATCGGTATAAATTAAAAATGGTTTAATGAGAATTTGAATTGAATTTTTAATTGAAATGGTTGAACAGAGATCTGATTTAAATTGAATTATGGAACTAAGGTTGATTTGAATTGAGTTGTGAAATTGGAGGAAACAATTCGAATTTGAAACAATATTTTCGATATAAGCTCTTTTAATATATAAACTATTTTTAATATATATACACTATTTTTAATATATAACTATTTTTTAATATATACACTATTTTTAATTTATAACTATTTCAATTTATATACTATTTTCAATATTTAAACTGTTTAAGTTGGAACTGTTGTGATTTAAAGTGAATATGATTTCGAAAATGATATGATTTCGAAATGATATGATTTTGGAGGTGATATAATTCAGAAATGAATATGATATTTTGATATAAAGTATGAACTGTTTGAAATAAAAATGACCACGGTGTGAAATAAGTGTTTGGTTTTTAAAGAGACCGGGATTGGATATTTGCATACTCTCTGCCAATACCGAAAACCACTTTAACAATTGTGCACGTGGTGGAAATTTGTAACAGCCCGTTATTTTGAACCATTCAATCGACAATCATCCACTCATATCAGACTTGAATTGCTCAAAACAACATATTGTTAATTTATATTTGGAAAAACTTAGCATATACAGTAAATAAATCAATCATGTAATCACAAACACAGTAATATAACAATAAGCAGCAGAATAAATAAATAGCAGTTCATGAAGCTACTATATAAAAACAGAGCCAAAACAAAATACAACAGATATCCCAAATACAAAGGGATCTCTAATACATAAACAACTAACAAGTCTGAACATAACAACTGGGAATAACTGGAATAACTCAAAGGCTGAATGGAAAAAGACAGATCTTCAAGCAAAGTTCCAAGCTCCAAAGGTGAGTCTCAAATGGTGTGACACTCAGTCTGACCCGAGCATAAAACAAAACACAAAACACTCGAGTCAAGATTAACATTCTTATACCCATAAATCAACTCAAATGAAATGTCAACTGAAATACAAATAACTTAAAGGATGTTCGGGATTCCCATCCTTTAAGGATCCGTTAAACTATCTACATACATAGTACAATACGCTACACAGATAATGTCTATAGTAAAGTAAACTATTAAAATAGCGTTAATGCGTTACCCATATCCCTCTTAACACATTTTATATATTCCCGCAGTCTATACAGTACCGTAATTCCTCCATAAATTGGAGGGCTATCAGAGGGCACTCCATAGGTACGGTACAAACCAAAGTCGTAGAAGGCAAAATAAGGCATGTGACAAGGCATGCGAGGCAATGCCAGGGTATGATTCTACCGTTTGCGGATTCGGACTGCTGGTAATGCATAGCAGCTACTACCACCTACCTCGAGAGACACTCCCAAATAAGAGGTGCACCCAATCAAATCACAAGGTAATAGAATGGTATTGAAGAAGCATGCTCGATCGGAGGTGCGACCTCACTTGGCCCGACGTGGCTCCTGTTTTAGTCACATCAACCTGACTCATGGGAGCTAGGGCTGCGTTAGTACCTCATATAGACGTCGCCAAACCATCCTACTTCGTTCTGGAATCTCCACTACGTACAAAGTTGTTAAAGTGGTTTTCGGTATTGGCAGAGAGTATGACAATATCTGATCCCGATCTCTTTAACAACCAAACGCTTATTTCTCACCGTGGTTGTTTTATTTCAAATAGTTCATATTTCATATCAAAATATCATATTCATTTCAAAATCATATCTCTTTCAAAATCATATTCACTTTCGAAATCATATCACCTTTGAAATCACATTCACTTTCGAAATCATATTAAAGTATTCACATTTAAATCCATTTAATCTAAATCATAACAGTTCTAACTTAAACAGTTTAAATAGTGTATATATATATATATATTAAAATTATAGATTTAAAATAGTTTATTTATCAAAATAGTTTATATATTAAAATAGTTTATATATATAATTATTTCTTCAAATTTCATAAATCAATTCAAATGAACTTTAGCCCAAAAATTCAATTTAAACCAATCTCAATTCGACAATTTCAAATTAAATCCTAATTCTCAATAAAACCATTCTTAATTTATCGATTTCAAATCCAGATTTTAACTTCAAATTTATACCACTTCAATTTCAATAGGTTTCAAAGTTTAATGGTTCAAACGCTTACAATAACCAAATTTAATAATTTCATTTATATTTCAAAATTCAACTTTAGTCCTATTAAATTTTCAAAATATTCACTTAATTATTAATAACATTTACATAAAATCTCATATTACAAATTTAAGTTAATATTAAATATTTAATCTCAAATTTATTTAAAGTTGAAAATATTCATTTAGTCACTTTTTATCAAATCAAGTTATAAAATCATACCTTTCAAAACCTCAAAATCAATAAGCTATTTAAATTCAATTCTACTAATTTAAATATAAATCAATTCTTATTTAAGTTTAATTCTTAACAAATTAAATTACAAATTAATTCTTATTTGATTTGTCTTTCCAAGCTCTATTTATTTAAAGTTATTATAAAATATACTTAAAATTTTAATATAAAATTTTAAATAAATAGTTAAAAGATATTATATATATTAGTTAAATTAAATTCTTATTAAATTTCGTTATATTAATTATTGTTAAATTAAATCTTATTATTATTAAATCTATTCTAAATCTTATTTCATATATTGAAAATAATAAAGTTATAAGTAAGAAATTTTATAATTTACATTTTAAAACTTAACTTATAATTTTAAAATTTCTAAAACATATAAATTTAAAAATCTAAATTTTACACATATTAAATTAAATATTTATATTAATATTTAAAACCAATATTTATCAAAACCCATATATATCCTTTCAAAATTCCGGAAATTATTTAAAATTGACCAACGGTGTTCGTATATAGTTTTCTCACCTATGGTAAAGTGATACGGATATTTATCATTTCAATCCATAATTATTTAATATTACGGGTTTATATCATTTCAAACCGCAATCCCAAAATTTCAAAATCAATGAAAATCGCTTGGATTTATCATTTCAACCCAAAATGATTTTCCCTTAATCTATCAGATCGTTCGGGTATGTATCATTTCAACCCGTAGGGAATTCTAAACTAACAGGGAACTTGCAGTGTAATAACAATAATAATATAAAATGACATACATATCAATAGCAGGCATATATCATCATTAACAATATAATATATATAACAGGTTATGGTGTTATATGTCATAGGTAAACAATTGCAAATACTGGCATATCACATTTAATAATTAAATAACTACCAATTCAAATTTAACAACATGTTTCAATTGCCATTTCATGTGAATTAAATATACTAAATATAAGAATGTAATCGTGAGTGATTGCTCACCTTTCGAGGCTAGAGAAAATAGACGACACAACAATCTACGAATTTGAAACACGAACTCGACAATCGATCAATCCAGACGATAATTCTCGAAGCAAGGCAAGGTGAACTCAAGATCGAAGAAAACAAAATTTGAAAATCTAAATTTCACCTATATATTAAAATTAAAGTATCTTTATTTTTATATTTACAAAATCAATACACATATATTTCTCCCTTTCAAAAAATTTAAAACGCGTATTAAAATAAAAATCTTCATAATATATATATTTTAAAAATCGATATTTATTAAAACTTCAATATTAAATCAAAATATCTATATATAATATCAAAATCTATACTTAAAAATCAACATGTAAATAAACTTATGTATAAGTTACATATATATATATAAAAAACTTTTAAACTTATGTATAAGCTTGGCCAGGGAAGGCTTGCTCCGGGTTGTGCGCGGTTGATAGGCTGCGGCAAAGGAGTGTGGATGGCACAAAAGGCTGTGGAGGGGACTGTTGCGGTGGTGAGGCTTTTAGAGGAAGCAAAGTGGAGCTAATATCCATTTGGAGTTATGCATGAATTCGATCCCATCACCTCAAGATATACAATCTGAAGTCAAACCACTATCCCACACGGGACATCTTGGTGGCAGTGGAAGGCTACAGGGCTGCTCAGTTTGCTGCGGTATGGCGTTTAGGGTGCTATGCTTTGGTCAGGAGGAGGGTGCACAAGCGGCGGTGGATGTCGTGGGATGGTGGGCAGCACGTGGAGTTTCAGGTGGCAAGGCGTGGAGGGGTGTGACGACCCACCTTTTTGACCCCTAAGAACGACACTTAATACATCCATGGTATTCATGTGTCGTTACCCAAGTATCTGAAAGACGAGTTATCATTGGGTAAAATATAAGAACAGAACAATAATCTCACAATGGAACGGTTAAATATATAACATAAAATAAGACAGTACATAAGGTTACTCCCAACATGGAGTTATCAGAGTTACAGCAAAAGTACTACTATTAGTCTAGGTGGTTATAACAACCTGCCTTTAAATATACATATATAGGGCCAACATCTCATAATAGCGGAAATAAATAGCTAGATAGATAAGGAGCCTCCTGCTCGTCCACCATCTTCAAAAGAACCCAAAAAACATGTCATTTTCGGACAACTCAAATATAAATGAGTACCCGGGAGTTTAGGGAAAACAAACAATCTGGGTCAGACAATAAGTCCGGTATGAGTAAACTCCAAATAAAAAAATAGAACACACAAAATAACCGGTGAGACCACGTCGCAAAAACGCAGAACGAGTTTCCCCTCACAAGGACAACACCAAGCATAAAATAATGGACATAAATAATTAAATACCTCGAAGAGCGCAAGATGCTTCCCGATGCAATTAAGAAAGAATCAATCCAAAGATTTGAATCGAAAATAAGGAAAAGGAAATTTTCCAACAATGACTAGGAGGGTGCGCCTCCTTTATTGAAAGTATACCTCTAGAAAATATACTTGAGAACTACGATGGTTCTCGGAAACCTCCAAGCCGGACCCCGCCAACCTTACCGAGTATCCGAGTATTTCACATCTCTGTGCGCATACAACCGAAACCAATCTAGAGTAGATGTGAAAATACCCTGATGGGAGCAACCCCACATAGGTTGGCCCCCACTCGCTCTTTATTTAGTCATTTCTGATATAGGATATCAATGCTCAAAATGAGCAACAAATCGTCATAGATTGACGAAACAAAAACAAAAGGAAGAAGGGTATCGAAATTGATAGTCAAGATATCAACTATCATGGATAACAAAACGATCGTATATGGAAATTAAATCTTATACGTTTTCAATGCTTGGAAAATATCCATATACTTATCTCATCGGTATAAGTATATTCACAAAACATTTGGGAGGATTTCATATTTCAAAAGTATACTTAGATAGGTCAAAAACAATTGTCTATAAGAAATGCGAATGTTTTCATTATAATTATAAAGATCATTTATGGAAAGCAAATCTCCTACACTTGTCACGTTTCCGATATTCTCGACTTACTCTACCCCTTTCCCAGAAACAAAGCCAGGTAAGTCAGGGCACTGGTTGCTCCTAGCCTTGCCTGGACACTTCGGTTCCAGATCTCACAGATAAAGGATCAATCTACTCATCGGCTTTTAGTGCCAAGTATAGGACTACTTACTTTCCATAAATAACCTATTTAAATCATTATATAAATTTCAAAGCTCCTTTAAAATACTTTAAACCAAGATTTAAAACTTGCATTCAAATCATAACTTAAACCCATCATCTTTAAAGAAGAATACGACCAAGAGGGGTGAAGCTCCCTCTTAATCAAATGAGATAGCTAAAAGGGGTGTTATTTCCTTTTAACCAAAAAGTCACTAAATGTCAATCCTAGGTTAAAAGGTGGTGTAAGTTCCATTTAACTAAACATCAAAGTTGTTGCTCATAAACTGGCCGAGCGCAAATCAAACAACCAAACAAGAATAATTACAAGAATAATAACAGACTCATTATTATTAACAATTTACAATCAATAGTTAACACAACATTTGTTAAAATGTGAATGAGTCAAAGGAAAGAGATTAAGATTACACTGACTGTAAATAATTAAATTATACTCACAGAATAAGTTATACCCACTAAACTATGAAAACAAGGAATATACTCACATCCTATTTGCTTTGATGGAGACTTGGAATACTTCACCTTTTATAATGAATTTTAGTTCTTTTCTTTAGTTTGTGAATGAAATAAAATGAGATATGGACTTGGCTATTTATAGGTGAAGAGAAGGGTACTTTAGTCATTTCCTATAGCCTAACCAGATTCGACCAGATTTTGCTCCAATACAAACCAGCCTTATGGTCTAATTTGATTCGACCACATTTTTGTCCAATAGAAAACATCTTGATGGCCTAATTTGATTTGATCACATTTTGGTCCAATAGAAAACATCTTGATGGCTTAATTTGATTCGACCACATTTTGGTCCAATAGGAATCCTCCTTATCAACTATGGCATAACATGATTCGACCGGATTTTGGTCCAATGGCAACCATCCGCATGGCAGAACCTGATTCGACCAGATTTTGGTCCAATGGCAACCATCCGCATGGAATATAATAATCATTATGCTATTTTGTTTCATTAGGCAAGTAATTATATTATTCTCTTTTATCAGGCTAGGTTAATAATTCTTTCTTGTTTTATTAGACAAGTAATTATACTATTCTGTTTTATTAGGCAGGGTTAATAATTCTTTCTTGTTTTACTAGGAAACTAATTATACTATTATGTTTTATTAGGCAGGATTAATAATTCTTTCTTGTTTTACTAGGCAACTAATTATTAATTCTTTCTTGTTTTATTAGGCAAGTAATTATACTATTCTGTTTTATTAGGCAGGGTTAATAATTCTTTCTTGTTTTATTAGGCAAGTAATTATACTATTCTGTTTTATTAGACAGGGTTAATAATTCTTTCTTGTTTTATTAGGAAAACTTATTCTTAAATAAATTGATACCCCTAACCGCCTTATAACTCGAACCATCTTTAAACTAACATTTTTCATCAGTTTAAAAAAATCCATTCAAGACGTTTTATCCAAATTTGTATTCTAGATATAAAATCCATTATTTAATCATTTAAAAACATATTAATTATTCAAGTTCAAAGTGATTAAATTATGGGTCGTTACATCCTCCCCTCCTTAAAGGAAATTTCGTCCTCGAAATTAATCAGATAAACTCTAGATATCAAAAAACCCAAATGATATCATATATACCACACAAAGATACAAGGAAAGTGGCCTCAACACAATTGGTGAGTACACTAAGAAGAAACAACAAAATACAAACAACAACTACATCAACTCGGGATAAGAATCCCTAATATAGTCCTTAGTTTCCCAAGTACAATCTCTAACATCTTCACTCCATTGAACCTTAACAAGATTCACAACCTTCTTCCTTAATCGTTTTATATTTCTAGCGACAATACGAATAGGTCGCTTAAGAATGGTTAGGTTAGGCTGAACCTCCAAATCAACTTGTTGTCCCGGTTTTACTATCATCGAAGGGTCGTGTACATACTTACATAAATGAGATACGTGAAATACGTTGTGCACATCTGATAGTCAATCTGGTAACTCCACTTTATATGCAAGTTTACCAATCTGGTCCAGTATGGAAAAAGGGCCAATATATCGAGGGGCTAACTTCCCTGTCTTCCTAAACCTCACGACAGTTCTCAGAGGAGAGACTTTTACAAATACCAAGTCCCTGACTAAGAACTCTAGATCCCTACGCCTTTGATCTGCATAACAATTTTGCCGATCTTACACTTCCTTCATCTTTCATCTAATATCAGCTACCTTCTCATTGGCTTCTAAGATTATGTCGGGTCCAAGAACAAGTCTATCTCCATATTCAACCCAACACAAAGGAGAACGACATGGATGACCATAAAGAGCTTCGAAAGGGGCCATACCAATGCTTGCTTGATAGCTGTTATTATAAGTGAATTCGACTAAGGGTAAATGATGTTCCTAAGAACCCCCAAAGTCTAGAATGCATGCTCGCAATAAATCTTCCAAGATCCGGTTCACTCTCTCCGTCTGCCCATCTGTTTGGGGATGGTATGATGTACTTAGACTTAGCTCAGTCCCTAAAGCAATCTACAGTCCCTCCCAGAACCTACTAGTGAGTATCAGGTCTCGGTCACTTACAATTCTACGAGGAATCCCATGGTGTCTCACAATCTCCTTCACATAAAAACTCGCCAGACTCGTAGCAGTCCTAGTCAGCTTGACAGAAATGAAATAGGCACTCTTGGTTAGTCGATCGACTATAACCCAAATGCCATTGTTACCTCTTCTTGACCTAGGAAGCCCATCAATAAAGTCCATAGAGATCTCCTCCCACTTCCACTTTGGGATCTCAAGTGGTTGAAGCAATCCAGTTGTCTTCTGCTGGTCACTCTTAATCTGCTAGCAGTTTGCACAACGACTCACAAAGATTGAAATATCTCGCTTCATCCCCTTCCACCAGAATACCCTCTTCATATCTTTGAACATCTTGGTCACTCCTAGATGAAAAGATAACTTTGAATGGTGGCATTCGGCTAACAATTCTTGCCTAAGTCCATCAAAGTCTGGAACACAAATACGTCCATTCATTTTCAATATGCCCCAGAGATCAATCTCAAAGATAGAAACAACACCTTCTTCAACATCTTTCTTAAGTCGAGCTAAAATAGGATCTACCTCTTGACTGGGTGCAATTCTCTCTAATAATACCTTCTAGATTTTCAACCATTGCTACATTCCTACTCAATGCATTAGCAATGACATTTGCTTTTCCAGAGGTATAAAGAACCTCTATATCATAAGAGGCGAGAAACTCCAGCCATCTCAACTGCCTCAAATTCAAATCTTTCTGGGTAAAAAGGTATTTTGAGGATTTGTGGTCCGTGTATAACTTAAACCTTTCACCCAAAAGATAATGCCTCCACATCTTTAGTGCAAAGACAACAACTAAAAGCTCCAAATCGTGTGTAGCATAATTTTTCTCATGCGGCTTTAGCTGTCGACTCGCATAGGCAATAACTTTCCCATGCTGCATCAGAACTGCTCCCAATCCGGTTCCACAAGCATCTGTATACACGGTTAAACATTCGCTCCCATTTGGAATGGATAATACAGGAGCGCTAGTCAACTTCTCTTTCAATTCGTTGAATGCTTGATCACAGTTAGAAGTCCAAACGAACTTAACATCTTTCTTTGTTAACTTCGTCAGATGAGAAGCAATCTTCGAGAAGTCCTTGATAAACCTATGGTAAAAACCAGCCAATCCCAAGAAACTTATAACTTCCGTCGCACTTTCGGGCTTCTTCTAGTCTTGAACCGCCATAACTTTAGCTAGGTCCACCGATATGCCTTCTCCCGAAATAACATGCCCTAGAAACCTAACTTTGGATTTCCATAAATGGCACTTGGAAAACTTAGCCTTCAACACATGGCTTCTTAAGGTATCGAGTACGACACGGAGATGATATTTGTGTTCCTCCTCTATCTAGGAATAGATAAGAATGTCATCAATAAAGACGAGAACAAATTTATTAAGAATGTCTTGAAATACTCGATTCATTAAGTCTATAAAATAAGTGGGTGTGTTAGTCAATCCAAACGGCATAACTAACCACTCGTAGAAATTTTCAGGAGTTCAAAAAGTTGTTAAGGGAACACTCTCCTCTGCCACTCTTAATTAGTGGAAACCATGGCAAGATCTAATTGAGAAAATATCCGAGCACTGTGGAGTTGGTCAAACATATCATCGATCCTTGGCAAAGGATATTTATTCTTGATAGTCCTTTTGTTCAACTCCTGATAGTCTATGCATAACCTTAGAGAATAGTCCGCCTTTGTAACAAAGACGACTGGCAATCCCCAACTCGAGGTACTACGTCGGATCAAGCCCTTCTGCAACAAATCATAAGTCTGCCTTTCTAACTCCCTCTTCTCCTTTGGATCCATCCTTCGTAAGGGTTGTACAATAGGTCTAGTTCCCGGAACCAATTCAATATGGAACTCGACTTCATGGCTGTGCAGTTAAAGCGCTCGGTGGATTCAATGCGGTAGAGGTGCAAAAAGTCATAGCGGGGATGTAGCGAAGATATAGCGGGATATATCGGATTACTCTAAAATAGCATATAAATCCCATACTTGTTGTTTTTACAAATATATAGATAGTAATTATGTGAAAAATTAACATTCAATTGAATTATAATTAATACAAAAATAATTTTAAATAAAAATATGTGCAAATGTATTATAAATGAACGTAAAACTGTTATATAACTTAATTTAATTTAGTAGAATATTAGAGTATTATCATTTCTAAACATATATCAAAAATTCAATGAAATTAATTAATTTCATAATTTTTATAGCGTATAAATATCATTTTTCAATCCAATTTTTTATATAAGATATAGAGGAAATAGCGGAAATAACGGGATATAGCGGAAATAGCGGGGATTAAAGCGGAAAGGCTATATGTTGGGGATATATGGAAAAATCGTAGCGGTAGGAATCCGCTATAAGATATATCGGAGTTATAGTGGGGATATAGCGGGGCATTAACTGCACAGCTTCATGGTGAGGAGGTAAACCTTGCACCTCGTCAAAAATATCTGTGAAATCTCAAACAATCGGCACATCTCCTAGCTCCGCTTTGGCCACTTCAAGTGAGTAGAGAAAACTGCTCATTAAATTCTTAGGCTCTTCACAACTAATATCAACACTAACATCTCCTGCATCACTAACTCTAACGAGCCTTCTACCACAATCCAAGATAGCTTTAAACTTAGATAACCAATCCATTCCCAGCAACAATACAAAACCCATAAACCCAAGAACAAACAAGTCAAATGGAAAGAGATGATTTCGATAACAGATAGGTACATTTAGACACACAATGTCAAGATTTGTCGGACCTCCAATTGGGTTTGACACACAAAGAGGATTACTTATGATAACATATTTAAGGTTTAGTTTGTCCATTAAATCATAAGAAATAAAATTATGGGAAGCTCCTGGATCAAATAGCATCCTTACAGGAATATCATAAATGGATAATGTACCTTGCAACACTTGCTTCCCTTTTTGATCTGAAGAAGTGGATGGTATCTCTTCAATGGTAAAAGTCTGTCCTTGAGATCCCTTTTTAGGAAAATGGCACTCATTCTTTATATGTCCTGGCTGGCCGCAATTAAAACATGTGGCAATTGGGCAATGATTTGCAAAGTGGCCTATATAATTGCACTTGAAACAAAGAATGTTAGCCAAGTAGGTCTGCTTCTCTGTGCTGGAGCGCCATCTTCGGGTTTCTTTCCTACACCCTGCTTCTTTCCCTTAAACTTACGCTTGAAGTTTGGCTTTCCTTCAACTGGTGTAACTGATAAAGGCCTGACACTTATTGCTGGTACAACACCCTTTTAGACTACTTCCTTAATATCAAGAGCCTCAAACCTCAAAGCCATGCTAATAATGTTGGTGAACGTACCCATAAGATGATTGGTCATTTCACGATGGAACTCTAGTCGCATTCCATTCACAAACATTTCATTTTTCTTGAGCGGTTTGTCTATCAATCCAAGTCCAAAACGGGACTTTAGAGGATAAATATTATTATTACAAAAATTATAAATACGCTCTCTTAAGATTAACTCATTCTAGGGCATCACTTACCCTACCTCTAATGAGTTGTACCCCAATCAGGCTAAGGTGTTCGCTCAACCGAAGCTCTGATACCAACTGTGACGACCCACCTTTCTGACCCCCGAGAACGACGCTTAATACATCCATGGTATTCATGTGTCGTTGCCCAAGTATCTGAAAGACGAGTTGTCATTGGGTAAAATATAAGAACAGAACAATAATCTCACAACAGAACGGTTAAATATATAACATAAAATAACACAGTACATAAGGTTACTCCTAACATGGAGTTATCAAGGTTACAGCAAAAGTACCACCATAAGTCTAGGTGGTTATAACAACCTGCCTTTAAATATATGTACATAGGACCAACATCTCATAACAGCGGAAATAAATAGCTAGATAGATAAGGAGCCTCCTGCTCGTCCGCCATCTTCAAAAGAGCCCAAAGAAACCTATCATTTTCGGACTACTCAAATATAAATGAGTACCCAAGAGTTTAGGGAAAACAAACAATGCGGGCCAGACAATAAGTCCGGTATGAGTAAACTCCAAATAAAAAAAATAGAACACACAAAATAACTAGTGAGACCACGTCGCAAAAACACAGAACGGGTTTCCCCTCACAAGGACAACATCCAAGCATAAAAGAATGGACATAAATAATTAAATACCTCGAAGAGCGCAAGATGCTTCCCGATGCAATTAAGAAAGAATCAATCCAAAGATTTGAATCGAAAATAAGAAAAAGGAATTTTTCCAACAATGAGTAGGAGGGTGCGCCCCTTATCGAAAGTATACCTCTAGAAAATATACTTGAGAACTACGATGGCTCTCGGAAACCTCTAAGCTGGACCCCGCCAACATTACCGAGTATCCGAGTATTTTACATCTCTGTGCGCATACAACCGAAACCAATCTAGAGTAGATGTGAAAATACCCTGATGGGAGCAACCCCACATAGCTTGGCCCCCACTCGCTCTTTATTTAGTCATTTCCGATAAAGGATATCAATGCTCTAAATGAGAAACAAATCGTCTTAGATTGACGAAACAATAACAAAAGGAAGAAGTGTATCGAAATTGATAGTCAAGATATTAAATATCGGGGATAACAAAATGCTCGTATATGGAAATTAAATCTTATACTTTTTCAATGCTTGGAAAATATCCATATACTTATCTCATCGGTATAAGTATATTCACAAAACATTTGGGAGGATTTCATATTTCAAAAGCATACTTAGATGGGTCAAAAACAATTGTCTATAAGAAATGCGAATGTTTCCATTATAATTATAAAGATCATTTATGGAAATCAAATCTCCTACACTTGTCACATTTCTGATATTCTTGACTTACTCTAACCCTCGCCCAGAAAGGTAAGTCAGGGCACTGGTTGCTCCTAGCCTTTCCTAGACACTTCGGTTCCAGATCTCACAGATAGAGGATCAATCTACTCATCGTCTTTTAGTGCCAAGTATAGGACTACTTACTTTCCATAAATAATCTATTTAAATCATTATATAAATTTCAAAGCTCCTTTAAAATACTTTAAACCAAGATTTAAAACTTGCATTCAAATCATAACTTAAACCCATCATCTTTAAAGGAGAATACGACCAAGAGGGGTGAAGCTCCCTCTTAATCAAATGAGATAGCTAAAAGGGGTGTTATTTCCTTTTAACCAAAAAGTCACTAAATGTCAATCCTAAGTTAAAGGGTGGTGTAAGTTCCCTTTAACTAAACATCAAAGTTGTTGCTCATAAACTGGCCGAGCGCAAATTAAACAACCAAACAAGAATAATAACAAGAATAATAACAGACTCATTATTATTAACAATTTACAATGAATAGTTAACACAACATTTGTTAAAATGTGAATGAGTCAAAGGAAAGAGATTAAGATTACACTGACTGTAAATAATTAAATTATACTCACAGAATAAGTTATACCCACTAAACTATGAAAACAAGGAATATACTCACATCCTATTTGCTTTGATGGAGACGTGGAATACTTCACCTTTTATAATGAATTTTAGTGCTTTTCTTTAGTTTGTGAATGAAATAAAATGAGATATGGACTTGGATATTTATAGGTGAAGAGAAGGGTACTTTAGTCATTTCCTATAGCCTAACCAGATTCGACTAGGTTTTTGTTCAATAGAAACCAGCCTTATGGCCTAATTTGATTCGACCATATTTTGGTCCAATAGAAAACATCTTGATGGCCTAATTTGATTCAACAACATTTTGTTCCAATAGAAAACATCTTGATGGCTTAATTTGATTCGACCGCATTTTGGTCCAATAGGAATCCTCCTTATCAATTATGGCATAACATGATTCAACCAGATTTTGGTCCAATGGCAACCATCCGCATGGCAGAACCTGATTCGACCAGATTTTGGTCCAATAGCAACCATCCGCATAGAATATAATAATCATTACGCTATTTTGTTTCATTAGGCAAGTAATTATACTATTTTGTTTTATCAGGCTAGGTTAATAATTCTTTCTTGTTTTATTAGACAAGTAATTATACTATTCTGTTTTATTAGGCAAGGTTAATAATTCTTTCTTGTTTTACTAAGCAACTAATTATACTATTCTGTTTTATTAGGCAGGGTTAATAATTCTTTCTTGTTTTATTAGGCAAGTAATTATACTATTCTGTTTTATTAGGCAAGGTTAATAATTCTTTCTTGTTTTATTAGGCAAACTTATTCTTAAATAAATTGATACCCCTAACCGCCTTATAACTCGAACCATCTTTAAACTAACATTTTGCATCAGTTTAAAAAAAATCCATTCAAGACGTTTTATCCAAATTTGTATTCTAGATATAAAATCCATTATTTGATCATTTGAAAACATATTAACTATTCAAGTTCAAAGTGATTAAATTATGGGTCGTTACAAGGAGTCTCGGCGGTTCAAGGGGAGGCAAACTGCTATGCTTGGGTGGTGAACTGGAGGAGGGTAGTCGGCCGGAGAGAGGTTGATCAGAGGCTTGCAGAGGGTGATAGCGGGCTGGCTGAGTGGATATGAGCTGTTGAGGGGTTCGGCGCTCAATGGAGAAGGGGCGGAGATCATGGAGGTAGAGGCGGAGATGGGTTGATACGGCGAGGCAAAGGTCGGACTGCTGACTATGCATGGGGTTATGGCGTGTGGTGCTTGGGTCATGGCAGTGAGGGAAGAGGGTGCTCTCAGGTTTTGCTGACGTGGGAAAGGCTTGATGCGTGGGTATGGGTTCAGCATTCGAAGGAGAGGATGAGGCGAGTATGGTTGTCGTGGGGCAAAAGGGACTGGCGGTTGTCACGATGATGGGTTGCAAAATGAAGAAGTCGAGCAGCTTCCTCAGGCAAAAAAGCAGGAGCAGGTTTTCACAATGCAACATATATAAATTAAAAGCTTTGAATTATTATATTATTATATTCCAAAAGAACAACATAACGAAATGTAAAGGGGAAGGGACAGATAAAATGAACGAACCAAAATATATAAATTAACAATGGGAATAGCAAAAGGTTGACACGAATTATGGAATAATAAAAGCAAGTGGCTGTTTGATTTCAGCTGGTGGGAAATCGAATCGGCATAGGGAAAGCCAAAAGGTTCAAACGGGTACCGATACGGCTAATCGTTTTGCAGATTTCACCGCGTACCGGATGCCGAAACACACAAATGAATATACTGCGGAGATCATCACGACGAGATGAACAGAATGGTATATAGATATGAGCGATACAATCATCTTATCAAAAGTCAATATTCGCTGCCAAAATGCTGCTAAAATGCCGAAAATAAGATAAACAGGGCTATAGCAGTCCAAATTTGGCGAAATGAAATACGACGCCTCACTCAAAAAATGATTTACATTTTTATTATATAAGAACATTCAGATTTCTACAATGTTTTATTTTCATCAAATTAACTGATTTTTAAATTGAAATTGAAAATTACACAACAAAACTAACTTCCATATTCTTTGATGAAAATTTGACATTTGCCACATTTAAATAGACGCATTTCAAATATCAAATTTTCATCTCAAAATTTAATTATTTAAATTTTATGAAAACTCAATTAATTACATTATAAAAACCGTTAAAATTTAAGGGTCATTACAAGATTCTAGAACGAAGTAGGATGGTTTGGCGATGATTCTGTCTGAGGTATTAACGCAGCCTTGACTCCCGCGAGTCAGCTTGATGTGGCTATAACAGGAGCCATGTCATGCCAAGTGAGGTCGCTCCTCCGATCGGGCACATTTCTTCGATGCCATTATATTACTTTGTGATTTGATTGGGTGCACCTTTGATTTGGGTGGTAGTAGCTGCTATGCTTTACCACCAGTCCAGATCCGCAAAACGGTAGTATCCTACCCTGGGCATTGCCTCGCGTGCCGTGTCACATGCTTTATCGCGCCTTCTACGAGTTTGTTTGTGTCGTACCTATGGAGTGCTCCCTGATAGCCCACCGGTTTGGTGGAGTTTACAGTACTGTATAGACTACGGCATTTATATAAAATGTGTTAAGAAGGATACGGGTAATGCCTTAACGCTATTTTAGTAGTTTACTTTACTATAGACATTGTATATGTAGCGTATTGTACTATGTATGTAAATAGTTTAATGGATCCTTAGAGGATGGGAATCCCAAACATCCTTTAAGTTATTTTGTATTTCACTTGACATTTCACTTGACTTGAATTTACCGGTATAAGAATGTTAATCCTGACTCGAGTGTTTTGTGTTTTGCTTTATGCTCGGGTCAGACTGTGTGTCACGACATTTGAGACTCGCCTTTGAAGCTTGGAGATTTGCTTGGAGTTATATATTCAGCTTTCAGTTATTTCAGCTATTCCAGTTATTTATGTACAGACTTATCATCTGTTTTTGTATTCGAGACTACTTTGTATTTAAGATTTCTATTATATTTGGTTTTAAACTCTGATGTTCTATAGTAGCTTCATGAACTACTATTTATCTATTCCGCTGCTTATTGTTGTAATACTATGTGTCTGTGATTATGTGATTGATTTATTTACTGTATATGCTAAGTTTTTGCCAAATATAAATTAACAATCTGTTGTTTTGAGCAATTCAAGTCTGACATGAGTGGATGATTGTCGATTTGAATGGTTCGAAATAGCGGGTCGTTATAGTTGGTATCAGAGCTCTGGTTTAGGCAAAACTTAGCATATGGAGTAAAACTCATTAGAGATAGGGTAGTAATACCCTAGAATGAGTGAAATTAATTACATAATCATCTTCGTTCGAGCTTGAAATTCTCCGTTAGGATCCTCCTGGATTAGGATTTCTTTTGAATTTTGGAACTTTCCATTTGTTCTGAAATCCATTCTTGTCCTTTCTTATTCGTGTTTTTCTTGATACTGGAGCATCCCATAGCTCCATTTCTGTTGATCTCTGTAATTAATTTGAGCCCATCTTGCAATCTCAATTTGCAACTTCGTTCTTTTGTGTGACTAATCCCATCGACGGTCCCGCCAATGTTGGTTGATTGTAAAGGGATGAAACTCCTTTACAACAAGCGTCGATTCACTGGAGATTTTTTTCGTCCTCGGTTTTGATGCTGTTATTTCTTGCAAAGCCCGAACCGTTTCTCTTGTAGACGATCCGGGTAATTCTCTTATGATCGAATGTCGATTGCCTCAGGATTTTGCATATAATTTCATCTTCTCGCTTGATTCTTAGCCTAGTGGTCTTGACTCACCCATGTTATCTAACATTTATCCTGATATTTTGGTGAAGTCACTTCTCTTTTCCCCAAGCGAGAAATTGAATTCCGCATCAATCTTATTCTTAGAACTCGACCTGTTGTCCATTTCCCCAAACGAATGGTTTCTATGAATGGTTAGTCATGCCCTTTAGATTAACCATCGCCCCTACCTTCTTCGTTGATCTCTTGAATCGCGTTTTCCACGATGTTCTCAACAAGTTTTCCTGGTTTTCGTTGATGATATTCTCATCTTATCTAAGTCTCGGTTGACCCGGTTAAGTTCGTCACGATTAATATAAATCTATCCATCTTTCCTCTTTTGTAATTTGATTATCTTATCTTCCTTTTGAGCCTATTATCTTTGTTAGAATTCTCTTTGATTAGGTCCCTCTAAATTTGAACCACTATTCTTGTTCTAGGAATCCATTCTTGAATCATCTTATAAGGGAGTGTATTTGTAATTGATATAAAATGTTTTATATTGTGTTGTTAGAGTTGTTAAGTTTGAATTTTGGGTTTCGATCGATTCGTCTGGCCAACGCTATCGATAGGAATTCCAAAACACTTGAACAGAGCAAACTGGCACGATATTGTTTCGAAATTGGTAAATGAAATAATTTTATGTATGATTATATTTATATATAAAAGTATGATTTTCTGAAATTGGATAGTTAAATGAATTGGTTGTTAGAAATGATAATACTAGATTATCATTTATTGACTTGTTAACATTCCTAAACTGTTAACTATTGTTATATGTTATATGTTATAAGGAGATGAAATTTTTAAACCTGGTTTATACATCTAGTTTGCAATTGAAATGAATTTAAATTAAGGATTTGAGAATTTAATTTTCAGAGCTTTTCAAATTTGGTTTTCAAAGTTTTGAAAATATATATTATTTGAAAGTATTTTTGAATAGAAATTGTTTCCAAAGAATTTTAAAAGGATTCAATCAGTACTCTCCTCTATTGTCGCTGGAAAATAATTTTGATGATGACTGCAGCAACATCGACATTCATTTTTGAGTCTCGGAATGGAGAGACCACTTGGTAGCTTTGCTACACTTTTGTTTGGAAAATGAATTTGATTTGAATTTCTTGAGTGTGATTTGATGTACAAAGTGTGTATATATATGTATGTATGTATTTATTTCAAATTAGTTGAAGTGAAACTGGAAAATTAAACTCTTGAGTTTTATGTTAAGTACTGGTTTTCAATTATTGAAATGAAACAAAAATTTGGAATAATTGGAGTGTCCAAAATGAGAAATGGAATTGAAACAACTTGAAATAGTTGAACTAGGATAAAATTTATTTGTATAATACTCAATTGCATTTTAAAACTTATATAACTTACCTGAAACGGTTAAAAAGTTAAAATGTTAGCATGAATATGTAATTGAAAGTTATACAAGAGAAACTTAAGTAATTAAGATGTTTAAATTTAATTTTTCTTAATATAATGGTGTAAATAAAAGGGTAAATTTATATATTGCTCAATTACATTTGAAAACATTAATAAAACTTACCTGGAAAGGTTTGAATGTAATTGAATAATATACAATATAAATGTAAGTAATAAGGTTTTCAAAAATGAAATTATGTTAAGGGAATTTATAAATAAAAATCTAAGTTGTTATAATGAATGTTTACACATTTAATTTGTGTTATAGGAAATGTAAGTGAAATAAATTGAATAATAAAAAGAGAATGCTATTTAAATAAATAAATATGAACATAGGAAACTAAACTGGTAATAAATAAATTATATTCTGTAAACTGTTTGTGATACAAAAGTAAATTACCAAGAATATTTGAAATTAAATTTTTTTTAAGTGGAACTAACCTAAGTAAAGTCAAATGGATTAAATAAATGGGTAAAATAAAATGAAATTTGTTTTGGAAAAAAATGAAATTAAGTTATATGAAAGGATGAATGTAAATAATTGAAGGCAAATTAATTGAATGAAAATACCTTGAATTGAAACCAACCATATGTGAATACAATGAATATTTATTGATTGAATAAATGGATTGAAATCAAATTAGTTAAATATAGTCAATTTAAAAACAAATGAAATATATGGCTTTGAATTAATTGTTGTATTTTGTAATTTGAATCTATCCTTCCTTTCTGTTGCTTCTATTCTCCTACCTCGTTCCTTTTCAGGGATGAAAAGTTATGAGTGGGGAAGAGTGTAATGATTCGGTAATTTTAACGATTTTATAACGTATTTAACTGAATTTTTCATGAAGATAAAACAATTAAATTTGGTAATGAAAATTTGATATTTGGTATGCGTCTATTGAAGCATAGCGAATGGCAGATTTTCAATGGAAATTATGAAAGTAGTTCTGTTGTGTGATTTTCAATTTCAAATTAAAATCAGTTAATTTGATGAAAATAAATTATTTTTGAAATCCAAATATTTTTACATAATAAAAATTTAAATCATTTTCCGAGTAAGACGTCATATTTCGTTTCGCCAAATTTGGACTATTCTAGCCCTGTTTATCTTATTTTCGGCATTTTAGCAGCACTTTCGGCACCGGTATCAAGTTTTGATAGGTAGGTCATATCGCTCATATCTATGTGCCATTCTGTTTGTCTCGTCGTTCTGATCTCCATAGTATATTCATTTGTGTGTTTCGGCGTCCGGTGGATGACGAAATTTGTGAAACGATTGACAGTATCGGTACCGTTTTGAGCCTTTTGAATTCCTTGTGCCATTCGTTACCCACCGTGAAAATCAATAGAAATCAGTAATTAATATTTTCAGTTTTGACCTTCACTATTCCACCTTTTCAATTTATTGTGTTATTTCATTTGTATTTTCTGGTTCGATTTCATTCTTCTCCTATTTTTGTTTCTTTCATTCTGCTTTAACCAATATAATATATATAGCGGATATACTGTTGCATGTGAAACCTAGCTTCCCTCTCATCCACAACTCCGCACGACCACGACAGCCATCCGACTTTTCAGTCGCCCTCTCTCCGACCTGGCAACAAACCACTGCCGTGCGCCTCCCCTACACTCTCTGCCATGTCAGACCTACTTTCCACCGTCCATCCACCGTGTCCACTTCCTTCCCCAACCACGCACACCAGAAACCAGATCACCTTCATCTCTCCACTCCAACCCATCTCCCTTCCCTCTGCCACTCACGCACTAGCACGCAAGCCTCCGACCATACACCTTCCTTCTTCCCTCTCGTGAACTCCACAGCACCGTGCTTCATCACCACACAACAGGCCCACCTTCACTGACACTTACCTCCACTTCACCGACCACGTCCCGCCATCCGCCTCCACCTTACACCCTAACCCCCACTCACTGGAGAAACTGCCACATCGAACCCACTGCCTAGCAGGCCCATCCCCACCTTCATGTACGCTGTCACTTCCATTCAACCTGGTCGTCACTACTTCTTACCCGAACGCATGCACCGAAACCCCTGTCAGCCTTGCTCTGGCCCACTCGACCAAGCTATCACCTGCCTTTGCTCCTCCCTGCAGCCGACCCTCACCCATTCTTGCTTTTGTAAGTTTGTATAAAAACTTTTGTAAGTTTTGCATGTTTATTCTTTTGCGTGCTTTCTCTCGTTTTTAAAATATATATACATACATACATATATAATTATATGTTTATTATAAAAGTAGTTTTCGTATATGTATATATATATATATTATTTTATTTTGAAAGCATGCAGCAGCCTTTCTCTCTTTAAGTATTGATTTTGATTTTAATATTGACCTTGAACATTGTGTTTAAGAAATATTGATTTTGAATATTGTGTTTTAATAAATACTATATATATTGATATTTTGGATTTTATAATATATAGATTTTTTAAAATATATTGTATAGATTTTTTGATTTTTTGATATATATACATATTTAAATTATATATAGTATACAGATATATATATATATATATATGTTGATGTTAATATATGTGTTTGATATTGATTTTAAAAAATATAATACGATGATTTTTCTTTTAATATGTGTTTTAAATTTAATATTGATTTTTAAATATAGATATATAGATGTTTTATTTTGATTTTCAAATTAAATTATATTTTTTTCCTCGATTCAAAGCTATCAACTCTACTTTGTTCGTCGAATTCGTGTTCATCGTGCTGTACTTTGGAATTGTGCTTGGATTCGTAGCTTACTGTGTTGTCTATCTTCTCTAGCCTTGAAAGGTGAGCACTCACTCACGATTAACATTCTTATATATATAGTAAATTCAATTCACATGAAATGACAATTGAAATGTATTGTTAAAATTCAAATTGTTAGTAATTAAATTGTTGAATATGATATGTTATTATTTAAATTGTTCACCTGATTGATATATGACACCATAACATTGTTGTATATATGTATGATATCTAAATTTGTTAATTATGATATATGCTCATCATTGACATGTTAGTTATGTTATTAGTGTTTTATTGCTCTCACATTGCAAGTTCCTGTTAGTTAGAAATTCCCTATGGGTTGAAATGATACATACCCGAACGATATTGTAGATTAGAGGAAAATCATTATGGGTTGAAATGATAAACCCAAGCGATTTTATTGAATTTGAAATTTTTGAGATTGCGGGTTGAAATGATATATACCCATAAATTTAATTTTTGCGGATTGAAATGATAAATATCTGTATCACTTGACCATAGGTTAGAAAATTATATACGGACACCATTGGTCTATTTTTAAAAATGATTTCCAAATTCTTGAGAAAATAAAATATATGTGTTTGGATTTTTAAATAAAATATAGAGATTTTATTTTAATATATGTGTAAAAGAATTTAGATTTTAATTATATGTTTTGGAAATTTTAAATTTATAAGTTAAGTTTTGAAAAAAAAATATAAATTTTAAGATTTTGCTTAAAATTTTATTATTTTTAAATATATATAAATAACATTTAAAATAGATTTAATTTAATAATAATTAATATAATAAAATTTAATAAGAAATTAATTTAACTAATATATATATAATATATTTTAATTTATTTACAATTTATATTAATATTTTGAAAATATATTTTGTAATAACTTTAATAAAATAAAGGTAGGAAGATAAATTAAGTTAATTTGTAATTTAATTTGGTTAAGAATTCAACATAAATAAGATTTGATTGGGAACTTATTTTGAGATTTTGAAAGGTATGATTTTATAACTTGATTTAATTAAAGGTGACTAAATGAATAATTTCAAATTTTAATATTTAATTTTGATTTAAATTTGTAATTTGAGATTTTATTTAATGCTTATAAAAAGTGATTATGTGGATATTTTAGAATTAAATATAATTGAAATTAGATATTTAATTATTGACTTTATTTTAATTTGAGATTCTATTTAAATGTTATAAAACTGATTAAGTGAATATTTTTGAATTTAAATAAAAATTTAAGTTGAATTTTTAAATATAAATGAAATTTTATCAAATTGAGTTATTAGAAATATTTGAGTATTTAAACTTTGAAGCCTATCGAATTTGAAAGTGGTTCAAATTTGTAGTTCAAAACCTGGATTTAGAATCGACATAATGAGAATTTGAATTGAATCTTTAATTGAAATGGTTGAACTGAGATCTGATTTAAATTGAATTATGGAACTAAGGTTGATTTGAATTGAGCTATGAAATTGGAGGAAACAATTCGAATTTGAAACTCTATTTTCGATATAAACTCTTTTAATATATATACACACTATTTTTAATAAATAACTATTTTTAAATAAATACACTATTTTTAATATATAACTATTTCAATATATATACTATTTTCAATATTTAAACTGTTTAAGTTGGAACTGTTATGATTTAAAGTGAATATGATTTCGAAAATGATATGATTTCGAAATGATATGATTTGGAAGTGATATAATTTTGAAATGAATATGATATTTTGATATGAAGTATGAACTGTTTGAAATAAAAATGACCACGGTGTGAAATAAGCATTTGGTTGTTAAAGAGACCGGGATCGGATATTGTCATACTCTGTGCCAATACCGAAAACCACTTTAACAACTGTGCATGTGGTGGAGATTCCAGAATGAAGTAGGATGGTTTGGCGACGATTCTGTATGAGGTATTAACACAGTCCTGACTCCCGCAAGTCAGCTTTATGTGGCTAAACAAGGAGCCATGTCGGGCCAAGTGAGGTCGCTCCTCTGATCGGGCACATTTCTTCGATATTATTCTATTACTTTGTGATTTGATTGGGTGCACCTTTGATTTGGGAGTGTGTTTCGAGGTGGGCACTACTAGCTGCTATGCATTACCACCAGTCCGGATCCGCAAAATGGTAGTATCCTACCCTAGGCATTGCCTCGGGTGCCTTGTCACATGCCTTATCGCGCCTTCTATGAGTTTGGTTTGTGTCGTACCTATGGAGTGCTCTTTGATAGCCCACCGGTTTTATGGAGTTACAGTACTGTATAGACTACGACATTTATATAAAATGTGTTAAAGGGGATAGGGGTAACGCCTTAATGCTATTTTAATTGTTTACTTTACTATAGACATTATATACGTAGCGTATTGTACTATGTATGTAGATGGTTTAACGGATCCTTGGAGGATGGGAATCCCAAACATCCTTTAAGTTATTTTGTATTTCACTTGACATTTCACTTGACTTGAATTTATTGGTATAAGAATGTTAATCTTGACTCGAGTGTTTTGTGTTTTGCTTTATGCTCGGGTCAGACTGAGTGTCACAACATTTGAGACTCACCTTTGAAGCTTGGAGATTTTCTTGGAGTTATCTATTCAGCTTCAGTTATTTCAGCTATTCCAGTTATTTATGTACAGACTTATCATCTGTTTATGTATTCGAGACTACTTTGTATTTGAGATTTCTATTGTATTTGGTTTTAAACTGTGATGTTCTATAGTAGCTTCATGAACTACTATTTATCTATTCTGCTGCTTATTGCTGTAATACTCTGTGTTTGTGATTCTGTGATTGATTTATTTACTGTATATGCTAAGTTTTTGCCAAATATAAATTAACAATATGCTGTATTGAGCAATTCAAGTCTGACATGAGTGGATGATTGTCGATTAGAACGGTTCGAAATAGCGGGTCGTTACATGATGAACTCTTGGGTCTCATACATACTGATGTATATGTCCTACTGCCTATATTGACTAAGGATAATTCCACTTACTTCATAAATTTCATTGTTGATTTCTCAAGACTAGGATGTGTATATCATATGAAGTATAAATTTGATGTCCATGAAAAATGTAATTAGTATGTAAACGAAATTGAGAATCGGACAAATTACAATATCAAAATACTTCGATCCGATCAACGAAGTGTGTTTGTTGGACAAGAAATCCAACAGTACACAAGATATAATCGAATTATCTCTTAGATTACTTCACCTTATACTCTACAACACAATGGTGTTTCAAAGATAAGGAATCAAACCATGTTAGATATAGTTCGATCAATGATGAGTGGGGTTGAGTTACCTCTTTCCAATTGAGGATATGCATTAGAATCTACGGTGCACATGTTGAATTTGATGGCTATGAAATCTATGCCGAAGATGACATATAAGACGTGGTATGAGAAGAAACCCTAAGTAATTGAAGGTGTGGGTTGTCCATCCTACATTAAGAACATTACCCCCAATAAACTTGAGGCAAGGTCGGTATTGTGGTAGTTTATAGGATACTCTTGAGATTTATGGGGATATATTTCCTATAATATGGAAGAAAAAAAGGTCACTGTATCTCAAGATGATGTCTTTATAGAAAAGGAAATTTTTTTCAAAAAGGAATTAACAACGAAGTTATATACTTGGATGAGATTCGAGAAACTAATATTGAAACTGAACGGGTAGATTAATCAAGTTCACCAATATACAAAAACATGCAACCTATTAGAAGGTCTAATAGGGAATCTCATGCAACAAAGAGATACTACATTTTTATCATGGGTGGAAATAAATAGGATTGTGTCTTAGAAGATGACACTCCCCACACATTCCGACAAGCAATGCAGAGTGAAGACTCCCGCATTATGGCTTGAAGATATGAAATCCGAATTAGATTCCATGAACATGAACAAAGTATGGACTTTGGATGATGTACCTAGTGGGATAAAATTCATTAGTTACAAATCGATGTTTAAGAAGAAACTAAATGCAGATGGAGAGACCTACAAAGCGAGCCTATTTGTGAAAGTTTTCCATCAAGTTCAAGGTGTTAACTATGACAAAAAGTTTTTGTCCATAGTCATGCTCAAGTCCATTCGTACATTAAGTCATATCACCATGTTCTATGCCTATGAAATATGGCATATGGATGTGAAAATGTAATTTCTAATTGTTATTTGTAGAAGGCCATTTACATGTTGCAGCCCGAGGATTCGTTGGAGCGAGGGGAAAACTTGTTATTTGTTAAGATCAATATATGGTCTTAAGCAAGCTTCAACGAGTTGAAATAAGTGTTTTGATAAAGTAATCAAACAGTTTGGTTTCTATCATAACAAAGAGGAAGCGTGCATATATCTAAAAGAACAAGGCAATGTCTGGTATTTATTGTCCTTTATGTTGACGATTGGCTCCTGATTGGCAATGACTTTGTGTTGTTGCAATCGATGAAATCATAGTTATCCAAGAACTTCTCTACAAAGGATTTGGGAGGAGCAACATATATTTGATATTAGAATCTATAGAGATAGATCCAAATGTTTGCTAGGATTATCCCAATCCTTATACATAGACACCATACTAAAATGGTTTAGTATAGAGAATTCCAAGCATGGAAATATAATGATGAAATCTGGAATCTTCCTTTCCAAGAAGACGGTCCTCATACTAATGAGGTGAAGGAGTTATAAAAAAGATTTTGTATGCTTCAGAAATTGGATTTATTAGTATGCTCTACTATATACAAGATCGGATGTAGCTTATGCATTAGGATATGTAAGTAGATATCATTCAAACCTCAGAGAAAAACATTGGATGGTAGTGAAATGTATTCTTAAGTATTTGAGAAATACTAAAGTTGTATTCCTAATATATGGGAAAGAAGACCTCATTATGAAGGAGTACACAAATTTGAGCTACCAAAGAAATATCGACATCGAGTTATGTATTTACATTGAATGGTAGAGCGAGATAGCTAGAAAAGTTCCAAGCAAGTAGTTGTAGTTGATTCAATGATGGAGGTTGGTTATATAACCATAGATGAAGCAGCTAAAGAGTAGGTTTAAATGCATTATTTATGGCTGAGTCAATGGTGAATCCAAATGTTGAAAATCGACTACATTATTCTACGATAACAAGGTTGCGATGCAGATAGTGAAAGAACTTAGAGCTTATAAGAAATCAAGGCACATACTCTGAAAATTCCACCTAATAAGAAAGTTGGTCAGCAAAAGAGAAGTGATGATTACAAGAGTAGATAATAAGGACAACGTAGCTGTGACGCCCCACCTTTATGCTCATAATAACAAAGAGTATTAAAGGAAATACTGTCTATTATTACGAAGAATAAGGCTGGATAGGAGCGACCATCCGTAGTTGGCCTTACACTAATATTGGTTATCTCGATAGGAGTGGTATATACTTTTTATTTTTCATCTATTATTTATTTACTCCCATCGACACACCCAATTATCAGTATAAAACAAACTACGATAGTTCATAATAGTTTAGGACATTAGATATAACAATAACACAGACAATATAAATGCGGAACACAGATTAACAAAATCTCATATATATATAACTGATGTCAGTTAATACATAGTTGACACTATACACATGATACAACTACAACTGTCGACTCTAGAAGTTATATATACAAGTACATTATCGACTAATATACATGAATACATATCATTCTATACAATGACACGACTACTACAAAATGACACGGACAACTTCAGAAGATGTAAAAGTCTTCAAATCCCGAACAGCAACTCAAAGAAGGAAATCTACAACCTGAAATAACTCGGGTCTGACCCGAGTATTACATTCAAAAGAAAATAATACCCAGGTCAGTCTAATTCAAACCAGTTTATTAGTGCATATAGGCAGCAATAATTTAAATAGACGATAGTCACAATAATTCCCGTCTATCCGATTCTTTAAACAAAGAAAGCGGATAACGGTCAATATAACACTTAACAGTGTTTAGCAAAAATCAGCAGATTTAAATCATCGACAGAAATAAATAAACAATTTATCAAATCGACTAAATCAATTTTAAACAATTGAAATTGTCACTTTAAAACCATCAGAGTTCGATTGGCTGCCGTACACGCATGCGTGTACGGCCTCGCCAATACAGCATAAAAGATCAATGCATCACAACGCAAAGAAATATTAATTCAAAACTGTCGAGTTTGGGTGGCTGCAGCGCACGCGCGTGCGCTGCCTCGCCAACTCATGTGCACCAACCAAAACGCACAGAGATAAAAACAAGGTCAAACCCGAAATAGGTTCAACACAAGGCCAATGTCAAAAGAATCAAAATGGCATCAGTCACCAGAAAGGATCAGACAAACCAAAATGGAGCAGTAGACAGGACTGCCTCGGCCATCAAATGCAACACAAGGGCGAGTGCGGCATTGATAACAAGACGAATGAAGTTCAACCACAAATGCATATGGTCATATGACAGTTCAGATATGAGGCATGGCCAAAGTCAAGCATGCTACAGGTATGCAAGATCACAAGACGAAGTCCCCAAGTTCGAAGCCAGAACTAAAATCGAAGTGAGACCATATGCAACTGTATCAAAGAATGATACTAGATTCAATGCAAACTACAAGTGCAACTGTACAATTCAAAGACCATCAGCATGTAATACAAGGTAAAACAGATGTGAGTGCAGACATACAATGAAGACTACACATTCAAACTTAACAAAATGATCAAGAAGTAACTGGTCAGTACCAAAGTACATAAGTATGGATTCAGGTTCACAGTGGCAACTGCAACTGTATGGTATACAACTCAAAGTATCAGGCTGCATGGACATAAGCAAATGTCCATACTAAATAAATCAAAAGGGCATGAGCAAAGGTCTAGACAGTATGGCATGTTGAGACAGGATGCAACTTAAAAATGAATTAGTGGACAAACAGTTGTCAAATGGAAGAATACAACAGCAATGAAGGCACCAAATCGATAGGGATGAACGAGACAGTGGTATAATGCAAATGTAACTGTTCATGAAGCCTAACCACAGTAACTCAATGACAAGACTGGATGTGCAATACCATACGAGGCAATGCATCAGAAAACTCAAGTGAAGCTACAGATAATCAACACCTCGAAGACCATCAATACAAAAGTCAACAGGATCAATAACAAGTGCAGTAGCTACAACTACAACCATACATGTATACAGAGTGGTACATGTACTCGAGGCAATAGGATTGCAATAAAGACTCCAGAGTGTGCAGACATGCCCAGTGATATGAACACAAATGCACCAATGACACCAATGAAATCAAGACTCAAATGAAGTGCCAACAGAATGCATGCTAAAAGGACAGAGTGAACCAAGACATGAGTGTCAAGACTCAGCAACTAGCAACAAGTAGTACCACAACAAGTATGCATCCATGAACTCTATCAAGACATGAATATCAATATGGTATGCAACCTGAATCGTAAACTACAGAACTACCCAGTGAACTGTACCTCAAAATACACATGAATGGAATACAACAGGTTTAAGATGGACAGCTTTAATTCAACTGATCAGATCAAAACAATGATCACTGGTACAAGAATGCAGACTTAAGCCCAATTGAACTAGTGACAGTGCAACTTAATATGGCAACACAGCTCACAAGGGAAGCATGTACACAGAAGTCATACAATGCAAGATTACAGCAAAATGCACAAGACAGACATACATGAAAACTGTCAATACAAAAGTCAACTATGATCAACAGAGGCAAGATAGTGATCAGGGAAGTAAAACAACATCAGGGATACTGAACGATTCACGCAAACTATACCAGTGAAGGTCACAGAAGAAACAAGTCGGAGGTACTTAGATAGGTTCGACTGTATTAATTCGAAAATCACAAGATCGAACGTTCAAGAATCCAAGCCGTGGGTTAAAAGAAATTTCCCAACATATCACACATAATAAAGGAAAGAATCAACAACCTCAACAATTGAATACGAACGAAAATCAATGAGAGCAAAATCAAGACAAGTCAAGAGATCACACAATCAACAGCCCAAAAATCGCAACTTTAAACAAGGCACAAATCATCCAAAATAATTCAAGTCGAACGATATAAGCACAGTGGAAATTCTCATAACAACATCGAACGAAAACCATTGGCCAACATAGTCAATATCGAATCAAAATTGAACTTCAGAAGCACCCAAAACGAGAATGAACTAGATGTGAGAATTACTCACCTTATCCACGCGACTCGGAGGAATTCGAACGAAGTTAAGCCAAAGTCCAAGCGAGCACGAGCACGTCGAAGTGGCCTCGAGCAAGATGAGGTCGGCGCCTTCGAGTTCCAGAAGCGAGCGATTCGAGAAGCTCCAATTCAACGCGGCAAAGAAACAAAGAGCCAAAGCCCTAATTTTTCAGATCGAACGAGACGAGATCGAAGCCGCCATTTTCGTTCGTTTTGTTTTCTTAGCCTAGGGTTTACAAATGAAAGTAAGAAATGGGGAACGGGTTTGAATTCACCCAAGGAAAGAATGGCAGTGGTACCAAGTATCAACTCTTCATCAAACAATTGGCCCAATTAACTTTTACAAAAAGGATTCCGATTCGATTAAAATCTACAATAGCACTTAACAATGATTTAACCGTCATTTATAAATTGACGCGAAAACCCGGGTTGTTACAGACTCCCCTCCTTAAAGAAATTGCGTCCACGCAATCATAGGGAATAAATGGACAAAAGGTAACAACCAAAAGAGCAAGGCAATGACGAGTGCATAAGCAAAGAAAATGTCAGCAGGGGAAGTACTAGATATGAAATCAAAAGGTTCGACTGCTTCAAATCAAAAGAATCAACATCGTGGGAATCAGGGATCAAACTCAGACGACTAACAAAAGCAAGAACAATCGAGTTCCAGCAACTAAAAGAGAAGGAAAAACAGAGCAGAAACCCCCTACAGAGCACGAATTGAATGTGAGTAAATCAAATTACTCACCTGAATCGCCAGAGAAAAAGACGAAGCTCAAATCTCAAGAATCGCAAATATTCAATCATCAAAACGATAATTGAATTTCTCAAATCAACAAACATTCAATTATCAAAATGATAATCAAATTTTAAATTTAACAAATATTTGATTATCCCAAGCGATAACCAAATTTCTCAAATTAACAAATATTCGATCATCACAAACGATAATCAAATTTCTAATTCACAAATATTTAATTATCTAAAGCGATAATTAGATTCGAAATCAGCAAATATTTAATTATCTAAAGCGATAATTAAATCTCAAAGCAACAAATATTTAATTATCTAAAGCGATAATTAAATTCGAAATCAGCAAATATTTAATTATCTAAAGCGATAATTAAAACAACAAATCAACAATTATTTAATTATCTCAGGCGATAATTAAATCCAAAATCAACAAATATTTAATTATCTAAAGCGATAATTAAAACAACAAATCAACAATTATTTAATTATCTCAAGCGATAATTAAATCTAAAATCAACAAATATTTAATTATCTAAAGCGATAATTAAATCTCAAAGCACAAATATTTAATTATCTAAAGCGATAATTAAATCTCAAATCAGCAATATTTAATTATCAAAAGCGATAATTAAATTTCATATCAACAAATATTTAATTATCTAAAGCGATAATTAAATTTCAAAGCAGCAAATATTTAATTATCAAAAGCGATAATTAAATCTCAAATCAGCAAATATTTAATTATCAAAAGCGATAATTAAATTCTCAAAGCAACAATTATTTAATTATCTAAAGCGATAATTAAAAGCAACAAATATCTGATTATCAAAAACGATAATCAGAACTCATATCAACAAATATCTAATTATCACAAGCGATAATTAGAAACAACAAATATCCGATTATCAAAAACGATAATCAGAACTCATATCAACAAATATCCAATTACCTGCAGATAATTGGAAGCAACAAATATCTAGAAATCAATTAAGAAGACTAGAAAATCAACATAAAAGCTTGGATCGATCCCATCAGATGGCGAGTTTTTAATTCGCCGCACGTGCAACAACAAATGGCCGAAGCCTACCAAGTACTCAACATAATTTTGGCGCCCAACAAATGACCCGAAGGTCCAACAAATGACCCGAAGGTCTAGTACTGGTATTTGACCCGAAGGTCCAACAAATGACCCGAAGGTCCAACAAAGTGGCTCGAAAGCACACGAAAGCATCAAAATGTTTCAATTAACGAGTCCGGAATTAACCGAAATAGCAAACGCACATGTCCCATACCACGTGTTTTACTAAATCGTTTGATTCTCTTCATCGTTTCCTTGAAAGTGTGAAATCATCAAATTCATCAAAACAACAGATATTCAATTAACGAGTCCGGAATTAACCGAAAAAGTAAAAGTGTGGTTCCATACTCCGCACTTTTGCTAAATCGTTTAAATCACTTCATCGTTTCCTTGAAAGTGCAAAATTGTGTATTTTGTAAAAATACACTTTACATTCTCAAACGGACAAGTCCGGAATTAAGCGAATCAGTAAAAGAAAGGGATCATAGTCCTCGATTTTGCTGAAACGTTTAAATCGCTTCCTCATTCTTTTGAAAGCGCAAACTGTTAAAATTTCTAAAAACAATTTTATTTATTTTGTAAAAATAACAATTCACATTCTCAACTGGACAAGTCCGGAGTTAAGCGAAACAGTAAAAGAAAGGGGTCATAATCCTCGATTTTGCTGAATCGTTTAAGTCGCTTTCTCATTCTTTTGAAAACGTAAACTGTTAAAATTTTATAAAACAATTTTCATTTTAAAACGGTTTTCCAATCACGTGATTAAAGCAGCAAATCAGTAACAATTCCGATAAGGAAATTGTACTTCTCAAAATACCGTAAAAACGGTCACAAAACAGCATTGCGGAATAATCGCTAGAAAATCCATTTTTTTTTTTTTTTTTTTAATTTGACTATTACTGAAGTCAAAGCAATAGTAATTTTAAACCATCAAATATCTCATCAAAATAATTCACATCAAAATGTGACATCAGTGAATTTTCATTCATTAAAATTGTCAACAAAACACCGTGCCTCAAAAATTCAGCATTGGTGTAAGAATCCCGTTATAAAAATAACGGCAACAAAATACGTTTCATAACCAAGCATCGGTTCAACGTAAAATAAATGCAATAACGTGCAATTTAAATTTTTGCACGTACTACAAAATGAAAAAAGAATCATTCAAATGTATCTTCAATGAAGATAATTTAAAACAGCAAAAATCTAATCAATAGATGATTAGTACAAAAGAAAGTCAGCGGAAATTTCAACAAAAATCACATATCTGCAATTTCTTCGAATCCTCAATTCGGATTCGAAGTTCTCAAAGAAACAAAATAATTACAGCTATGTAAACAACAAACGAAATTCATATCAATTTCGTATTTTGATTTTTAAATAAAAAAGATTATCAGTTGTACTCAGCGAAGACAGTTTCACTGTTTCCGCTGCGCCACTCTGATAAACAAAACACAAATCAATCAAATCATCAGAACTCAATTTCACTATTATTTTTAAATAAAGATATTTAAAAATTTCATCCAAATTTTCAAACTTTAGTTTTGACTCAAACACAATTAAAACATCGACCAATAGTTGTAACATATGTTCCATCCGAGTTAAGTTTTATATTATGTCCATAAACCTCGCTCTGATACCAACTGTGACGCCCCACCTCTATGCTCATAATAACAAAGAGTATTAAAGGAAATACTGTCTATTATTACGAAGAATAAGGCTGGATAGGAGCGACCATCCGTAGTTGGCCTTACACTAATATTGGTTATCTCGATAGGAGTGGTATATACTTTTTATTTTTCATCTATTATTTATTTACTCCCATCGACACACCCAATTATCAGTATAAAACAAACTACGATAGTTCATAATAGTTTAGGACATTAGATATAACAATAACACAGACAATATAAATGCGGAACACAGATTAACAAAATCTCATATATATATAACTGATGTCAGTTAATACATAGTTGACACTATACACATGATACAACTACAACTGTCGACTCTAGAAGTTATATATACAAGTACATTATCGACTAATATACATGAATACATATCATTCTATACAATGACACGACTACTACAAAATGACACGGACAACTTCAGAAGATGTAAAAGTCTTCAAATCCCGAACAGCAACTCAAAGAAGGAAATCTACAACCTGAAATAACTCGGGTCTGACCCGAGTATTACATTCAAAAGAAAATAATACCCAGGTCAGTCTAATTCAAACCAGTTTATTAGTGCATATAGGCAGCAATAATTTAAATAGACGATAGTCACAATAATTCCCGTCTATCCGATTCTTTAAACAAAGAAAGCGGATAACGGTCAATATAACACTTAACAGTGTTTAGCAAAAATCAGCAGATTTAAATCATCGACAGAAATAAATAAACAATTTATCAAATCGACTAAATCAATTTTAAACAATTGAAATTGTCACTTTAAAACCATCAGAGTTCGATTGGCTGCCGTACACGCATGCGTGTACGGCCTCGCCAATACAGCATAAAAGATCAATGCATCACAACGCAAAGAAATATTAATTCAAAACTGTCGAGTTTGGGTGGCTGCAGCGCACGCGCGTGCGCTGCCTCGCCAACTCATGTGCACCAACCAAAACGCACAGAGATAAAAACAAGGTCAAACCCGAAATAGGTTCAACACAAGGCCAATGTCAAAAGAATCAAAATGGCATCAGTCACCAGAAAGGATCAGACAAACCAAAATGGAGCAGTAGACAGGACTGCCTCGGCCATCAAATGCAACACAAGGGCGAGTGCGGCATTGATAACAAGACGAATGAAGTGCAACCACAAATGCATATGGTCATATGACAGTTCAGATATGAGGCATGGCCAAAGTCAAGCATGCTACAGGTATGCAAGATCACAAGACGAAGTCCCCAAGTTCGAAGCCAGAACTAAAATCGAAGTGAGACCATATGCAACTGTATCAAAGAATGATACTAGATTCAATGCAAACTACAAGTGCAACTGTACAATTCAAAGACCATCAGCATGTAATACAAGGTAAAACAGATGTGAGTGCAGACATACAATGAAGACTACACATTCAAACTTAACAAAATGATCAAGAAGTAACTGGTCAGTACCAAAGTACATAAGTATGGATTCAGGTTCACAGTGGCAACTGCAACTGTATGGTATACAACTCAAAGTATCAGGCTGCATGGACATAAGCAAATGTCCATACTAAATAAATCAAAAGGGCATGAGCAAAGGTCTAGACAGTATGGCATGTTGAGACAGGATGCAACTTAAAAATGAATCAGTGGACAAACAGTTGTCAAATGGAAGAATACAACAGCAATGAAGGCACCAAATCGATAGGGATGAACGAGACAGTGGTATAATGCAAATGTAACTGTTCATGAAGCCTAACCACAGTAACTCAATGACAAGACTGGATGTGCAATACCATACGAGGCAATGCATCAGAAAACTCAAGTGAAGCTACAGATAATCAACACCTCGAAGACCATCAATACAAAAGTCAACAGGATCAATAACAAGTGCAGTAGCTACAACTACAACCATACATGTATACAGAGTGGTACATGTACTCGAGGCAATAGGATTGCAATAAAGACTCCAGAGTGTGCAGACATGCCCAGTGATATGAACACAAATGCACCAATGACACCAATGAAATCAAGACTCAAATGAAGTGCCAACAGAATGCATGCTAAAAGGACAGAGTGAACCAAGACATGAGTGTCAAGACTCAGCAACTAGCAACAAGTAGTACCACAACAAGTATGCATCCATGAACTCTATCAAGACATGAATATCAATATGGTATGCAACCTGAATCGTAAACTACAGAACTACCCAGTGAACTGTACCTCAAAATACACATGAATGGAATACAACAGGTTTAAGATGGACAGCTTTAATTCAACTGATCAGATCAAAACAATGATCACTGGTACAAGAATGCAGACTTAAGCCCAATTGAACTAGTGACAGTGCAACTTAATATGGCAACACAGCTCACAAGGGAAGCATGTACACAGAAGTCATACAATGCAAGATTACAGCAAAATGCACAAGACAGACATACATGAAAACTGTCAATACAAAAGTCAACTATGATCAACAGAGGCAAGATAGTGATCAGGGAAGTAAAACAACATCAGGGATACTGAACGATTCACGCAAACTATACCAGTGAAGGTCACAGAAGAAACAAGTCGGAGGTACTTAGATAGGTTCGACTGTATTAATTCGAAAATCACAAGATCGAACGTTCAAGAATCCAAGCCATGGGTTAAAAGAAATTTCCCAACATATCACACATAATAAAGGAAAGAATCAACAACCTCAACAATTGAATACGAACGAAAATCAATGAGAGCAAAATCAAGACAAGTCAAGAGATCACACAATCAACAGCCCAAAAATCGCAACTTTAAACAAGGCACAAATCATCCAAAATAATTCAAGTCGAACGATATAAGCACAGTGGAAATTCTCATAACAACATCGAACGAAAACCATTGGCCAACATAGTCAATATCGAATCAAAATTGAACTTCAGAAGCACCCAAAACGAGAATGAACTAGATGTGAGAATTACTCACCTTATCCACGCGACTCGGAGGAATTCGAACGAAGTTAAGCCAAAGTCCAAGCGAGCACGAGCACGTCGAAGTGGCCTCGAGCAAGATGAGGTCGGCGCCTTCGAGTTCCAGAAGCGAGCGATTCGAGAAGCTCCAATTCAACGCGGCAAAGAAACAAAGAGCCAAAGCCCTAATTTTTCAGATCGAACGAGACGAGATCGAAGCCGCCATTTTCGTTCGTTTTGTTTTCTTAGCCTAGGGTTTACAAATGAAAGTAAGAAATGGGGAACGGGTTTGAATTCACCCAAGGAAAGAATGGCAGTGGTACCAAGTATCAACTCTTCATCAAACAATTGGCCCAATTAACTTTTACAAAAAGGATTCCGATTCGATTAAAATCTACAATAGCACTTAACAATGATTTAACCGTCATTTATAAATTGACGCGAAAACCCGGGTTGTTACAGTAGCAGACCCGTTAACAAAGGGATTAGCTTGATCAGTTTTGAGTAAACTAATTGAAGGAATGGGATTACGAATCCATATTTGGACCCCAAGTACAAGGGAAGATTGATAAAGTTAGGGGTATGCCCTAGGGACAATTATGTAATTTATTGTAAATTACCGAACTTTATAATCAATTTTGTTCATAATAATTTAATTTATTTTATATACTTGTTATATTGTGATATAAATAATTATGTAATTAATTTAAAGTATATTGATTGGAAAATCCTCAAATAGATATGTTAGGTGATAATAATTACAAATAGTTGTAATCATGAGGAAATTATCGCAATATAGAATAACATATTGTTTTAAATATTCCTAGTCAAGATGTTTCGGGAAAGGATATCAATATATCTGCCAATATCAGAGTATGTAACACACTCAAAATGTTGGGCAGCATATTATTTATGGTTATTGGGGACACCAAGGGGTTATGTACTTATGGTTATTGTATAACCATGAAATGACCCATTTGAGAGTTTCTTGTTGGTTACAAACAACTAATTAGGTCAAATAGAAAATCTTAGAGTAACGATGGTACACAATTCTCTTGACTTGAGAATACGGTTGAACTTCAATATGGACATTCCATTTTGATTATAGTTGAATCATTGCATGGAGACTTTCTAGCGACTACAGTTGGGTCTAAGTTGAAGCATTGAAAGTAAAAACACTATTCAATAGAGAATTCATCTCCTCGGTTTTGTGAGGTTGGTATCACAGTCAACTTTAGTCAACTCAAAGTCAATATCTCTGGCCGAAGTGGTACGGTTAACCAAAAATATTATTATTGAATCAAGGAATTTTTTATGGACTAATAAATTGAATATAGATAATACTAGAATTTTGACCAATACAAAATTCCATGTATCCTAAAGCGATATAGTTATAATGAAGAGAATGTGTGTAAATAATCGTTATTAGCCGCTTAAAATGTAAAATTAGATTTTACTGATGAGATATATAAGCGATGAATTCAGCCAAACTTTCATATCACTGGCTAAGGTGATGTATGTGTTAGTACCTAAGGATTTGGTTTTGATGACAACAACTTTAGGAAATCATATAAAATATAAATACTAATGTTTTATCAAGGTATGTAGTATATAGTGCAGGATATTAGATAGGTGTTGATATAAGAAGACTGTACAGTATCAAGTAAAGATTGAAGAGTTAAAGATGTTGATATAGAGACTCAAGAATGAAGACTCGTGAGTATTCAAGAGTTCAAGAGTCCAAATAAGTTACAGAGTCTAGAATGTTTGTTAAAATTCTGATCGCACTTGATCTCTCTCTCTCTCTCTATTTTAAGTTTTAAAATAGTTTTAAAATGTTTTGATTTTTAAATATTTTTTTCAAAATAGCTTTTAATAGTTTTTAAAATTCTTATACTTATTATTTTAGTTTTTAATATTTTACCAAGTTATTGTTTTTATTACATTTTGATTTATATTAGTTTACTTTTCAAAATTCTTATCATATAGTTTTACTTAAGTTTTATTATGATTATAATATATATATATATATATATTATATTTAAACATACTTACGAAGTATAAAATTATTTCACAAAAAATACATTTTCAAAATAATATTTTAAAGTATTTTTCAAAATTACAAAGAGTATATCGACATACCACAACCTTATATGTCGACATACTAACCGTGAATTTCAAAATTCAATTTTCAAAAGAAGTGTTTATTCATCGTATCTCTTCATGAATAGACATGGCTGTTATTCCTATATAAATACCTGTGTTTCCAATGAATTTTTTAATCACTTTTCATTGTTCATCTCTCCTTCTTCTTCTCTTTCATTTTCTAAACAAAAATATAACCATACTCTGCCGAATTTCAACCAGAATCAAACTCAATAACCATTAGTTTGATTCTCTATCATTTGCTCTTTGATTTCTATCATCTCTCTCACTCAAATCAAGATCTAAGTGTTATTGAAGGATTATAGGATCATTTGTAATCAAGATTGAAGTTATGTGTTTGTAAATCACTATTAAATTAAACCGATATACTTGTGGGTATGATTGTAGCCCGTGAAATCAATTGGGTGTGCTTAGTAACCCGTAAATCTAGTGGGTGTGCTTATAGCCCGAAAATCAAGCAGCTCTACCCAAAGGCTGGAATTCTTAAGGGTGTGTCTCATAGCCTTGAAATCGAGATTGTATTTGCATTTACTAGTTGAAAAGAAATCCATACAAGGAATTGTATGGGACTGGATGTAGGATAACTCTGAACCGGTATAAAATCCTGGTTTGTTCTTTCCTTTTACTTTTACTGCATTTACTGTTTATCCGTGTTTTGATTTTATGATTATTTCTGTGATTGTTAATCTCATTATTCTAAGTAAAATATCAAAAGATTTCAAAATATTCATATAAATTAGAAAACACTATTCACACCCCATGCCCCTCTAGTGGTAATTTAGCCTTAAGATCCATATTCCGCAATCTTACATTTGGTATCAGAGCATTGGTTTTCGAAGTATTCATAAACTGATTTTTGAAAAGTTTTAATAGCATTCTTTAATGATATTTTTAACACTATTTTCGAAAGTATAATTTATAAAATCGTCATTACAATGTTTCATAGATTTGCATCTATTCATTATAAAAAGTCACGTGACCTATTGAAAATGAATAAATTGTAGGAACAAATGTGTTACGTGGATTTTGATGAACAAACGTGTGATTAATCAGACATTACAGATCAAAAAGTATAAATGGATATTGGATAGTGGTTGTTCAAGACACATGACTGGAAATCCATGTATTTTGAAAAATATAGTGTAGGATCGTTTTCACCCTAGAGGGTGGTTGAGTAGGGTCTACTAAAAATTAATGCGGAAATAAATTTGAAAACAGAAAGTAATGCAGTAAAGATCACACACAGTTTTACCTAGCTTCGGCAAAAACCTGCCTACGTGCTGCCCCCAAGGTTTCTACTATAAATTAAGTAATCAGTCGTTTACAAAAATACGTAAACTTACGCCACTAACTCGATTAAACTAACTCTAAAATCAAAACCCTGCCACAACTCAGCCACTGAGTTGTGAATTCTCGAACTACAAAAACCGTAGTTCGTAAACGAGTTAGTCTAGAGTTTGACTTAAATTAAAAAAACAAAAATAAGTACTAAAAAAATAAATTAAAAAAATCCTAATTCTAATATGGTCGACCCGATTAAAAAGTGCGGTCCAAAAATAAAAGGAGATAAATGAATTTTCCCCTTTTATATTGCTTCCTGCTCATCCACGCCATCTTCTGAAATTAGGGTTCCTTCAGATTGAACATGTCGATTCAAAGTTATCGATTGAAGTGATGATTTCACTTTGATTTGCTTCGTCAATTGATTCCCTAGCTTTGATTTGCACTTGGTCGCTTCAATTGAGTCGGTCACTTCTTCGGTTATGGCTTTGGTATGATTTTAAATTTGCTGTTTTTAATTATCTTGCTAGTACCTCGACTTTCTGTGTTCTGCCAATGATGATACGGGTTTAAATAAGGATAAAATCCCTAAATTTTTAATTGTGTTATTTTGATTTTAATTCTTTGTGATTTTAGTACTTGCGTTGATTTCTGATCGAACGAACTCTGAAGTATGATTTGTTCATCTCTGACATGTTCATCCCCCGATTACTGCTTAGCATTTGAATTTTAGTTATATTTGATTTGATTCCATTCTTTGATGCCTATGACTTGTTCATCATTCGCTTACAGCTTGGCATTTGAATTTGAGATATATATATATATATATTGATTTGGGGTTAATTTTGACTTCCTAAAGTCTGACTTGTTCATCACGAAGTCCTCTGCGAATTTTTCTACTCCTTCCTAAATTTGTTCTGTGCTTTGTTTAGGATTCTGATATGTTTTTGACTTGTTCGTCCTTTGAATGCTCTGTTACTTTTTTCAAACTGCTACTGATAATTGTCGAATTTTTTTTGAACACTTTAACAATGTCCTTTTCTTTGGGCCATTTCATTAATCTTGACTTGGAGTCTTGGATGTTAGTTTTGCATTGCCTTGTTGAGTATGTTTGTGTGTCACCCTATGTTGCCTTGCTAGAATATGTTTGTGTGTGATTGTTATGCCTATGCTTTGTCCACTTCGAGTGCTTGCTTTCTGACTTTGCTCTGTCTGGTGCACTTGTATTCTCTGTCCATAAATTCGGTGTTAGTTGTTGGTCGAGTTCCATGTCCATTTCCTAGTAATCTATTCAATGTTTGATGGGTTGATTTTGCTGCATGCACCACTTTGTACATATGCACTACATGTTGATATCTGCTCTGTACTTGGCCTGTATTCTGATTTTGCTCGAACATATTGTATATTTTCATATACATTTTGAAACTGAACTTGATTGTTATTCATGTTATTCAAATGCTTTCCTTGTGCCATTTGAAGTCTGGTTGCATTTGAAACTGAACTTCATATACATTGTAACAACCCGAAATAATTAATTTGGTAATTAATTAAATAATAAAATAACTTTGTGAAATTATCAGAATTAAGCCATGGAAGTTGCACCATTGTGTCCATGGTAATTTTTTGGTCAATTTCCATATATAGAATGTCAGAAACCGAGCTGATATGACCAAGTTATAAAATAAACAAAATAAGCAAAAATAAAACGAATATATATATATATGGTCAGGTCGACCGGCCGGTCGACCTAGGCAAGGGGGCGGTCGACCGCCCGGTAGACCCGCCTTGCATTTTGGCTGGAGAACGAACATTAATTCGTTCGAACGAATTAACGGCCACCGAACACGTCATTTGCATCCTTTATTTCGATCTGGTCCCTCCGTTTCTGCATCCGATGGCCCCTATTCAACCTATGACGTGGTTGCATCCTATTTAATCTCCAAATCCAACGGTCCGAGATCCACTTCTACACCTATAAATAGACCCCTAGACCTAACACTTTTTCTCATTCTAGGTTTTCTCCAATTGGGTTCACCTTTCTAGGAAGGACCCTAAACGGAATAATTTTTCCAAAGGAGAAAATCGTTATAAATTAAATTATTTTACAACTCCAAGTGGATCCGGGAAGACCAAAGGAAAAGCTTAGGACCGGAGGTGAGTGATTGTAATTATTTTAAGGTTTCTTTAAGTAATTTAAAATAATAGGGTTTCCAATAGTTGTAGTTTTACTACGATTTTTGGAAACCTTTTTAGCAATTTTATTTACAGTTTTTAGAATTATTTTTAGTCTATTTCTTTTCAACTATTCTTTTCAGTTAATTTTTGTTATTTATGTTAATTATAGCTTTTCCATTTCTTTACAATTTATTTACAGTATTTTAATTTATCTACTGCTATTTATGCGTTATTTACATCTTCTTTCTACGCCTTGGATTTTCTTCTATTTTCAGTTTTCTTTTAGTTCTCCTTCTTCTTCGCGTATGGATTAGAATAGAATTAACGCGAAATTGGATTAAATTATAAGAATTCTGAAATAACGAAAGATAAGATGTAAATTATAAAGATTGTAATAAAATCGAATTAAGACTGAAATTATGCCTAATTATTATATCAACTGGACTGAATTAAAGGGATTGGCCAATTTATAATTATGAGATGTAAATTATAAAGACTGTAATATAAATGGAATTGTACTGAAATTATGCCTAATTATGATTAGAATTGGACTAATTAATTGGCTTAGTTATAACGTAGAATTATAACTAAAAAGTGTAAAAGATGAAAGAGCTTATTTTCACACTTAGACCTTGGGTTAAGTAATAAGCATGATTATAACGTAGGTTATAATAAGAAAAAGAATAGAATAGGGCTTATTTTAAGACTAGGGATAAACTAATAAGCATAGAAAGTAAAAATGATAATAAAGGCTTATTTAAATAATTTATCTAAGTTAATAAGCAAAGATGAAAGTAGGACCTGTACCAAATAGCATTCCCCATTAGACAAAACGGTATCTCGCGTTAGTCTGAAGTGAGATGAGGAAATGCTTATCAAATAGAAGTCCAAATCATCGGGGATTTGGATAAGGGGCGCAACTAGATATTGTTTGGATGAAGGGCCAGTATCAACAGCATTTCTCCTATTATGGACACACGGTGATCTCACATTAGCCTAAAGTGAGATGAGGGGCACGTTATGCTGGAAGTTGGAGGTAATAAAAAGACCCAATAGGTGGAGCAAAAGGTAGCATGGGCATGGTGGCAGTTACGCGTGCAACTTCCATTCGGGTGCTAAGTAATAGCTATGAGTTCCAAGCGCTCAGTATGAGTGTTTTTATTAGACACCATTGCCTTATGTGTAGGGAGCTATATATGTCGTCCAGATCCGCAGTGGTTGCTTTGTGCATCTTCCGTAGATACCATTGGTTGTTATGTAGGGATTTATATAGCGGTTGGTCCATAGTAAGGTCTATGGAGTAGCAGGTCGATCAAAAAGGGTAGAATTAGGGTCACATCCTAATTACAGGATTAGGAATTCAGCCTAATTAAAGCAGAAATCAAGGACATGTGCAAGCAATCAAAGTTAATCTATCTTATAAATTAAGCAATATTTAATCATATTTATTTTCAGTCTATCCCTTTCCTATTTCCTTTATTATCCTTATTTATGCTAGAACTGTTGTAGAGTCTATTACTTTTATCTTGCTTAAAGACTCTAGTAATTACTATCATTCACCAGACTTTTAGTCTAACACACTCCTCTACTTTCCCCTCCCCCCCCCCCCCCGCTCATAGGAAATCAAGGGAGAAGTCAATAGATTGATGTTGCTTGGCGGATTCTTGGAGGAGTTCTTTACTATGCATTTCTTTTATTTCAACTTTAGTTCTTTTTGTGTACTGGCTTATTATGAGGGATATTATGTACTCTGATTTTGAGACTATGAATTTTTATTTCATAAGACATGATGGGTTTTGAGATATGGATGTTGTATTTGGTATTTGACTTATTTATGAAGTAATTATGAAGTTTTGTTTTTAATTAAGTTATCATTTTAGTTTCTGCTGTTTTTACCTATTTTTGTCCTGTGAATCTTAGTCTTTGTTAGTTTCAGTTATACCTACAACGCACCACGCCTTTTAATGTGTCCTTTGGGTATATTAAGGGGTGTGGGGTGTTTCACTTGGTATCAGAGCCTAAGTTACAGGATTCCTAAAAATTTATTTTAAAAGTAAAGTATTTTCCAAAATAACTAGTTTTAAAAGTATTTTTCAGAAAAGAACTCTTAGAATAGTTTTTAAGTATAAAAGAGTTTTTATAAAAAAAATCCCCTCAAAGTTCAGTTCAACCTTCTTTCAATTCTTTCGAGCCTAAGTTTCCATTTCTTTGCATAGTATGGCTGACTGGTTCCATAGAGCTACGGTACCAGAGGTGCAAGGGCAAGCGCCCAATACAACATCGGTAGGTGGAAATCCCTTTAATCCACCTACACCAGCCGATTTTTCTAAGCTATGCAAGGACTTCACTAGCATAGGGGCGGAATGTTTTCCGGCATGAAGGATTTCAAGGAGACAAAAGCTAGGTTGGAAGATATGGAGCAAAAGTTTAGGCGGTTAGGTTTAGAGGATCGATAGAGTGGTCAACCTATATCTTGGCAGCTGGAAGAAGAGCTTCAGGCGGTTCCTACAAGCTCTAAGAAGCCATGGTGGAAGGGCAAGAAGAATAAGAGGAAAATGGAAGGCCCTTAGAAGCAAACCAAGAAAAGTGGGAAATGTAACCGTTGTAGAATGACTGGTCATTACGCAAGGGACTACAAGAGAGAGAGAAGGTGAAGAAGTGTTACAACTGTGGACAACCCGGTCATCTTCGTAAGTTTTTTCCTCAGAAGATGGGGCAGGAAGCGAGTGCACCTGCAGCGCAAATTCAGGCTTTGGATGCAACACCTTCCAGCAGCGGACCGAATCGAGGTAGGAAAATTTGGTTCCTAATTCTGATTTTCCCATTCAAACTCTTTTCGATCCTAGAGCATCACACTCTTTCATCTCTAGTTCTTTGGTAGATTGTTTGCACTTAGACATCTCTTTAGTAGTAGAACCCATTGTTATTTCAAACCCCATGGGAGGATCGACACTCTTGTCTATGATTTGTAGGGGTTTGAAAATTTATATCCTAGGCGTAGAATTTGACTATGACGCCTATATTTTGGGATTTTCGGGGTATGGGATGATTTTGGGAATAGATCGTCTATCCACATATGGAGCTATATTAGATTACGAGAGAGGATTCGTTAGACTAGAGACATGGATTAGTAGGACTCTCGAGATTTCTTGTGACCCGCAAGGGTCAGTTATTTTGAGCTTCCTTTATTCCCTCGATTCATCATCATCGGAGTTAGATTTGGTTCCTATCGTCAGAGATTTTTCCAGACATCTTTAAGGAGGTAAGGGGACTACCCCCCTAAGAGAGGGATTGACTTCGTGATTTATTTTGCTAGCCAGTAGCATTACCCGTAGGGCATATGGCGCCTAGGGAAAGGAAGGGATTGAGCAAGCAGATCCGTGAGCTTTGGAGAAAGGTTTCATAAGAAGAAACATATCGGAATAGGGAATGCCAGTCATCTTCGCTACCAAAGCAGGTGGTTCCCTTCGACTTTGCATTGACTACATAGAATTGAATAAGCTCACAAAGAAGAACCATTATCCACTCTCTAGGATAGATGGTCTTTTTGACGAGTTAGTTGGCTCTTCGGTATTCTCCCAGTTTGATTTAGCCACTGAATTTCATCAGCTTAGGGTCGCTGATGACAGCATTAATAAGACCGCATTTAGGACACCAGACGGACTCTTTAAGTGGTTGGTTATGCCTTTTGGACTTACCAATGCCCTAGCCTATTTTGTAGATTAGATGAGCCATGTTTTTAGAGATGTCTTAAGTAAGTTCGCGGTGGTATTCATAGACAATATTTTATTCATCTGAAGGAGGTTCTTTGTACGCTTCATGTTCATCGGTTGAGAGCTGAGTTCTTGAAGTATCACTTTTGAAGTGCGTTTATTGGGGCATAGAGAATGTCTACACATGATAGGGATTTAAGAAACAGTTTTGTACATATAGGATTGGGATTATGGAAATCCAAAGAAAGGCAGGCTAAGGTTAAAGATGTATAATAAAATTCAATAGATAAGCAGAGAAGAAAGTCCATGTGTAGGTAATTGCAGAAATTATAATTGTCTCAAACAAGTGGATTTGACGGTGATGCCTTAGAATAAATATGATTATACAAGAGGAATAGGAGTAAAATCCTTTAGTTTAGGAAAAGTACTCCGAGGGTAGTAAGTAGGAGAACCCACTTTATGCTAAGCCCAATAAAATGAAATTTTCAAAATTTAAGAAGTTGAAAAAAAATTGTAATTGTTGGAATTGAAAATTTTCATTGTTAATATTTTCTTTTAGGAAATAAATACTGGGTTTTTAAAAAAAGTGGTATGAAATTTAAATTGGTTTTTTATATGATGTGAATTTTGTTAAAAGTGAAATTCTTTTTGAAGAATTATAGAGCATATATAGCTCGCTGGTTTCTTTATAGGTAAATAAAGATTTTAAATATAAAAGCCTAGAGTGTATTAAGTATCGAAAGCATAGGTTACAACGTTTATTGTTGTAATAGATGCTTTCGTGGAAAATAAAGGGAGCAAAGGCTATAACAATATTGTTATAGTAGGTAACTCCGAAAGGAAATGTTTTTACATAGTATATATTTTTAATTAAATTCATACACTATAATTTTTGAGTTGTAGTAACGGTGTTTTACATAATATCTGTTTTAAACCCAAATAAAAATGAATTTTAAAAAGATAATTTCTAAGAGTAAAAATAAAAGTGATTTGTAAAATACACTTATTATAAGGAAATGTTTTTGGTTATGGATATATTAAAGCAGTTTTGGAGGTGAGTTTTTCTGAAAAGAAAAGAGTAAGTTAGATATTAGAAGATGTCTATCATAAGAGAATGTAAGTTAACCATACTTTAATCTATTGGAATGAAAAAAAAAGTAATGGTATAATTTTCTATAAAACCAATAAAAATGTTTTGTGCAAGTTACAAGGAATACATGAAAGAGATGTACAAGGCATAAGAAGTAACATATTTTGTATAGCCTATTTTGAAAAGTATAAAATAAGTTCCTTGTAGTTTCACCTAAACATGAAGTCCTCTTTTAAAAAGGTTCATAGAATATTTTAGCGTTGATAATTTCTCATAGGAGAAAGTAGTTCCAATACATTAAGGTATGAGACTGTTAGGTATAATAAGAAGATGTTTTGAAAACACATAAGGATATTTTAAAGATATTCCAAAAGAAAATAGTTTGGTGAAAAGGTAAATAAGTGTTTGGAAAACTTAATAAAAGTAAAATTTGAAAATTTAAATTTTTATAGAAAACTAAAAAGGTCATTGAAAGAAAACGAGGAATAAGTTTTGGACTTAAAAGTTTTTCCCTCTAGGTTTGGGAAATAATGTAAATTCAAAAAGCTGTGAAGATGCAAGTCTAAAAAGATAAGATTTTAAGTAACCTAGTATTTTTGAATTAATAGAAACTTAAAGATAACACTTTTAAAGACAAAGGTTTTGGGATTTGATGTTTTAAAAATTTAGAAACCTTAATTTTTAAAATGGAACTATAAACACCAAACCAAACTCCTAAATGTGAAGTAGATAGGAATTATTTCCTAGGTGTAACAAAAAAGGTGTAAGGCTAGAAAGGAGACAACATTAATTACTTTTGGAAGTAATAATAGTTTCCATAGAGTGTATAGGACCCTAGTGAGAACCTAGGAATGTTGATTCATGTGAGCAGACTAAAGAAGAACAGTAAAATGGAGTTAGTAAAATTGTAAGATGCGCATGGTTGAGAATGGATATTCCTGATTTTGAAAGAACTTGGGAAAAGCATCTTTCTTTAGTGGAATTCTCATATGAAAGTAGTTTTCAAGCTAGCATTAGAGCGGCACCTTTCGAACCTCTTTATGGAAGACCGCGCAAGTCGCATACGCGTTGGATAGAGTCTACAGAGGGATTGCCTTGGTTTCGACATAGTTAAGGAGACTTCGGAGAAAATTGGTTTGATTAGGAAAAAATTATCTCATATCCGCATTTCTTTGATAGTGAGTTTTAGAATTTCCTATTTCCATCTTTAGTTTTGAATAGGTTCTTTCCTTTATTATCCTTTAGGAGGGTAGAACTTAGGATTTAACCTATGGATGGTAGGATTTGACATAAATATGTTAATAGAACATGTTATGAATGATGTATGCTAGTGGTTGCAAGTGTTTGCTAGTGGATGCTAATGGATACATATGCTTACACTAGGGACTGTTATCCTTTAGGGATCGGCCTAACTAGGACACTGGAGCATATGCATATGGATGTGTGCGCATTTGCATTTTTATTTTACCTTCATGGTTACTATAAATGGATGATTATCACATGATTGTTGCATTTGGATGATGATTGTAGCACGCATATAGAACTATCAGTTATCATTAGGGATTTGCATTCATTTGGACACATGGGACGGACATGATTGCATAAAAGGAGGTCGACTGAATCAGTGGACCGCCTAATCTTTTGCATTAGTTAGGGACATTTACCCTACACTAATTTCATAAGTATCATAAATTGCATTAGAAAAACTTAAGGGATGGATGAATGGTTGATGATTGAGTAGTTGGTTGTAGAATTGGATGAAAACATTTAGTACATTCTTTTATACTTAGAGATTTCGGGGACGAAATCCCTTAAGGAGGGGAGAATGTAACAACCCGAAATAATTAATTGTTAATTAATTAAATAAAAATTGTGAAATTATCAGAATTAAGCCATGGAAGTTGCACCATTGTGTCCGTGGTAATTTTCTGGTCAATTTCCCTATATAGAACGTCAGAAACCGAGCTAATATGACCAAGTTATAAAATAAACAAAATAGGCAGAAATAAAACGAAATATATATATATATATATGGTCAGGTCGACCGGCCGGTCGACCTGGGAAACGGGGCGGTCGACCGCCCGATCGACCCGCCTTGCATTTTGGCAGGCGAACGAACGTTAATTCGTTCGAACGAATTAGTGGCCACCGAATACGTCATTTGCATCCTTTATTTCGATTTGGTCCCTCCGTTTCTGCATCTGATGGCCCCTATTCAACCTATGACGTGGTTGCATCCTATTCAATCTCCAAATCCAACTGTCCGGTATCCACTTCTACACCTATAAATAGACCCCTAGACCTAACACTTTTTCTCATTCTAGGTTTTCTCCAATTGGGTTCACCTTTCTAGAAAGGACCCTAAACGGAATAATTTTTCCAAAGGAGAAAATCATTATAAATTAAATTATTTTACAACTCCAAGTGGATCCGGGAAGACCAAAGGAAAAGCTTAGGACCGGAGGTGAGTGATTGTAATTATTTTAAGGTTTCTTTAAGTAATTTAAAATAATAGGGTTTCCAATAGTTGTAGTTTTACTATGATTTTTGGAATAACCTTTTTAGCAGTTTTATTTACAGTTTTTAGAATTATTTTCAGTATATTTCTTTCCAGCTATTCTTTTCAGTTAATTTTAGTTATTTCTGTTAATTATAGCTTTTCCATTTATTTACAGTTTATTTACGGTATTTTAATTTATTTACTGTTATTTATGCGTTATTTACATCTTCTTTCTACGCCTTGGATTTTCTTATATTTTCAGTTTTCTTTTATTTCTCCTTCTTCTTCGCGTATGGATTAGAATAGAATTAACAAGAAATTGGATTAAATTATAAGAATTCTGAAATAACGAAAGATAAGATGTAAATTATAAAGACTGTAATAAAATGGAATTAAGACTGAAATTATGCCTAATTATGATATTAAATGGACTGAACTAAAGAGATTGGCCTATTTATAATTATGAGATGTAAATTATAAAGACTGTAATATAAATGGAATTGGACTGAAATTATGCTTAATTATGATTAGAATTGGACTAATTAATTGGCTTAGTTATAACGTAGAATTATAACTAAAAAGAGTAAAAGATGAAAGAGCTTATTTTCACACTTAGACCTTGGGTTAAGTAATAAGCATGATTATAACGTAGGTTATAATAAGAAAAAGAATAGAATGGGGTTTATTTTAAGACTAGGGATAAATTAATAAGCGTAGAAAGTAAAAATGATAATGAAGGCTTATTTAAATAATTTATCTAAGTTCATAAGCAAAGAGGAAAGTAGGACATGTACCAAATAGCATTCCCTATTAGACAAAACGGTGTCTCACATTAGTCTGAAGTGAGATGAGGGCAAGCTTATGCTAAGAATGGTAGTAATTGGTCAAATAGAAGTCCAAATCACGGGGGATTTGGATAAGGGGCGCAACTAGATATTGTTTGGATGAAGGGCCAGTACCAACTTCATTTCCCTTATTTTCTATGGACATACGGTGATCTCACATTAGCCTGAAGTGAGATGAGGGGCACGCTATGCTGGAAGTTGGAGGTAATAAGAAGACCCAATAGTTGGAGCAAAAGGTAGCATGGGCATGGTGGTAGTTAAGCGTGTGACTTCCATTCGGATGCTCAGTAATAGCTATGAGTTCCAAGCGCTTAGTATAAGTGTCTACGTAGACACCATTGCCTTCTATGTAGGGAGCTATACATGTCGTCTGAATCCGTAGTGGTTGCTCTGTGCATCTTCCGTAGATACCATTGGCTGCTGTGTAGGGAGTTATATAGCGGCTGGTCCACAGTAAGGTCTATGGAGTAGCAGGCCAATCAAAAAGGGTAGAATTAGGGTCACATCCTAATTACAGGATTAGGAATGCAGCCTAATTAAAGCATAAATCAAGGACAAGCGCAAGCAATCAAAGTTAACTTATCTTATTAATTAAGCAATATTTAATCGTATTTATTTTCAGTCTATCCCTTTCCTATTTCCTTAATTATCCTTGTTTATGCTAGAACTATTGTAGAGTCTATTACTTTTATCTTGCTTAAAGAGTCTAGTAATTACTATCATTCACCAAACTTTTAGTCTGACCCACTCCTCTACTTTCCCCTACCCCCCCCCCTAAATAGGCAATCAAGGGAGAAGTCAGTAGATTGCTGTTGCTTAGCGGATTCTTGGAGGATTTCTCTACTATGTATTTCTTTTATTTCAGCTTTAGTGCTTTTTGTGTACTGGCTTATTATGAGGGATATTATGTACTCTGATTTTGAGACTATAAATTTTTATTTCATAAAACATGATGGGCTTTGAGATATGGATGTTGTATTATGTATTTGACTTATTTAAGAAGTAATTATGAAGTTTTGTTTTTAATTAAGTTATCATTTTAGTTTCCGCTGTTTTTACCTAATTTTGTCTTGTGAATCTTAGTCTCTGTTAGTTTCAGTTATACCTACAACGCACCACGCCTTTTAATGTTCCCTTTTGGGTATATTAAGGGGTGTGGGGTGTTTCATACATGTTGAAACTGAACATATTGTTATTGTAGTTTGGTTTCATTTGAAGTTTGGTTGCATGTTATTTTCATGTGTGTTCATGCCTGAATGCTTACTTATCCATATGAGCATCACTACACCATACTACCCATTTTGCCACACCCCAACGCGGAAAAATTACCACGGTTTTGAGCCGTGGCAATTTTACCACGGTTTTGAGCCGTGGTAAAGTAAACTAGCACGGTCTAAGACCATGGCAAATTTACCACGGCTACGAACCATTCCAATATTACCAAAAAAATTCACTCCCCCCCTGGTTCCATCTCAATAACCCTCGCCTATTTGCTTAAACAAAAAAAAGGAACGCCCCCAATTTCAATCACACGCCCTAAATTCAACCGCGCGCCCTAATTTCACAGTTTTCCCCAATCGCGCTCCTTCTTCCTCGCAGTTACATCATCTACTTCTCTGTCTTCCTTCACTTCTTCCTCTCCGTCTTATCTTGTTGGTTTGTTTGAAGATACCAATATCTGTGCGATTCATGCTAAGAGATCTGCTGAGAAATCGAAATCCTACATACAGTCCAAAATCCCTTCGTCGTCCCTTCCCATGCCATGTTCGATCACGCTGGCCAAATCCAAATCTTGCTTGAGTACATGGAATGCAGATCCTTGGAAAATATATCACCAATGAACTATTTCTATCTCACATAGCAAAGCAGATCCTTTGCTATTTCTATCTCACATAGCAAAGCGATTAGTCGATGAATATCTCTTTCGCCGGGTGAAAAATTAACAGTGTTTGCAGCTCAACGTGGTTATAACTGGCACTGGCTCACGTAGCAAACTTTGGATGATGACGGTTTGAGTGGTTCTAGGTATGGTTTGAAGTTTGGTTTCCTGATTTCTTTTTTCCGTATCCTTTGTTTTTTTAGCACGTCCGATGTTAAACATATGAACCGGACTTGGGTTGTAAATGAATGACCGCCATTACTTGGATTTTAGATCCCAAAATCCATCATTTTATTCTGTCCTATATTTGTACGATTTTTTTTAAAGGATAGTGCAAAGTTGAATTTACATTGCTCTAATGTGCAACAAGTAAGAGGATCAATGAAACAACGACCCACATTTGGGTAATAATCTATTGAACGTTGTGTGCGTATAGGTTAGAAATTGTTATCTTCTGTTAATAGTGGATAACACGTGCAATAGTGTAAACTATAACAGATGATACAGATATACAACAGATGTCTGGATCCACTATCGATTAGATATTGGCAAAAAACTGATGAAAAAAAGACTAAGTATTTACGACAAGAAATTTCTGAAAACCATTGCAAAAAAAGGGTATTAGTAGTCGATTTATTAGATTTTTAATTTTTTTTTCCTTTTTTGCATAGGGTCTATACTATTCTCTACTTTAGTGTTGTTATTGTGCTTTATCTTTAACATGTTTCGGATTATATTTAACATGTTTTATCTTTATTAGAAAACTGTAATCTGTGTTGTCCTTTTTTCTGAAGTTTATACATCCCTGAATCAACTCTATGTAACCTGGTTGCGTGATCCATGCATTATTAAACCTAATAGGTTTGTATAAACTAATAACAAAATCATTAAGTAGTTTAATAAATAAAGGAGAGTGGTCGCTAGCAGAGTGATTTAAAGTAGTGGCAGAAACTTGAGAGAACTTTAAAATAAAATTTGATGTTACCAAATACTCTATCGAGGTTGTTATGCAAGGAAAAGTTATGTCCTTCATGCCAGGGGAAAGGATTGCCTATAACATTGAGTTCCTGCAGCCCAGATGAGTTGACGTAAGTTTGGAAGTAAGAATCTGTAGTAAGGGAGCTGTTACTTGAGATTCTTTCGTCATGGATGAACAAAAGTATTTCTAAATGTGCAAGCAATGAATAAAACCTGAAGCAAGTAGTTGATTGAGATGCTTTAAATTCAATTGAAGATTCATCCACTGTTGACTTTCTGCATATTTTCTGTTTATTTTGCAGCTAGGTATTTTGCTTAGGGAGAGAAGCATCTAAAATATCTTTAATTTGCGTCTGCATGTGGGCTACTGAGTTCAATTTGTTTCCTTCACTTATGTATTAGATTCTACAGTTAGCTTGGAGTTGTCATTGCTTCACTAAGAACTGCAGTCGTTATACTATGATGAAGTATATGCTTGGCGAATTTAGGAATCATTTCTTTCTTGTTGTCTAGTGTTTACATGTACAATAGATGTTGTTTACTTGTTTTACTATAAACTGACGGTTTCACTATGAAATTAAGTTGTATTATGAACTGAAAGTTGTAAGTTTGTAACCAAGCACTTATTGTATTATAAATTGGGTTTGTCATGTATTACTCATTTTGTATTCAAGTTATTTATTCCATGTACTATATATATTTCGAAACTGCATGTGGAATGTATGTGTATCATGAAACTGCATTTAGGAATGGATTTGAGCTGTGGTAAAAATGGTTATAAGCTATGGCTGTTTTTCATTTAGCCACGGCTTTGAGCCGTGGCAAAAGTTTAATTTGCCACGGCTCTTGGCCGTGGCAAAATATAAATTAGCCACAGCCCGGAGCCGTGGCAAAAGTTTAATTTGCCACGGCTCTGGGCCGTGGCAAAATATAAATTAGCCACGGCTCAGGGCCGTGGCAAAATATTTGCCACTGCCAATTTTGCCACAGCTCTCAACCGTGGCAAAATGATTTAGCCACGGCTCAAAGCCGTGGCAAAATCGCTTTTCTGGTGTAGTGCATGTTTATTGAATGCCTGAATGCTTGCATATTGAATGTGTGATTGCTTGAATGCCTGAATTATAACGACCCAAAATTTTTGGTTATTTGGAATTAGAATATTTAATTGATTTTAAATATTTAAAAGTTAATTTTTAACTTGAATTTCAAATATAATGATTTATTGGATAATTTAATAATTGGAATTTACTTAAATAATGGAATCTTGGGTTTTAAGCTTGATAAAAATAATTTAAAGGCTTATTAAATTTATATTAATAAGAGTGAAGGTAATAGAAATTTTAAATTGGATTTAAAAGCGATTTACTCGATTTTAAAAATATCTCGTTTGAATTAACGTATAAAGATAGCCTTCCGAGGCACAGTCTTAGATTTTGACGAAACCAATTCCATTGGATCCGTAATAGTATATTATTATGGGATTTCAAATTTTGTAGCGTTTAGAGTTATCGTTTGGTCGTATGGGATATAAACGCGTTGAATTTAATATCGAAAATTCAATATAATAATTGGGTCCAAAAAGCTATCTTCTTCATACGATCGAATTAGGACTCGAAACATTTTCCATTGCGTTCGAGATAGGGGTAAAACATTATGAACGCCTAGCAACATGCCTCGATAGGGGTTCGAAATTTTAAGTTACGTAAATCGAGACATTTTGAAAATTAATTAATATTTTTTTTTGTCAACCCTTCAAATCTGTCACTTTCTTTCCATCAGCCACCTAGATTTGATCTGGCATATTCCTTCTATAACACGCCTCTTTCTTTTCTTTTATATCAACTGCATGAAATAGAACAGAAAAGAAAAGAATGAAAACATAGTTTAAAAATCAAGATCTCTCAAATTACTTAATAAAAAATTTGAAACCTTCTTTAAAAATCCTATTTTATCATTCTCTTCGATCCGGTATACTTCTATTATGGTGCGGCCGTGTTTGGGAAAAGTCGACTGTGAAGTCAAGCATGGGTTCGAATACTAGGGTTCATTGTTTCTTGAGCTTTGGTCAACGATAAGGAGCGGGGTTTGTGGCATCGCGTTTGTCGTGAGGAGTAGCACTTGGGTGCCGATTTTGGTGGCGTGCGGTTCTCGGTTGGTGGTCGCGATATTTGGAGTCGTGCATGAGATCTTTCAGGTCGCGTTTGATAGGATGGGGCGGAGACGTTGAGATGGTGGTGGTTGAGTTGGGTTTGACGTGAGAGAGACGTTGGCGTTGTTGGATTTTAGTTTCGAGTGATGATGTTCCGGATCACTATGGCGTGCACGCGATTTTGTTTATGTTTCTCTGTGCATCGTGTGTAGGCGAGAATAAGAAAGGGGAGAGAAGAGGAGTGTTGGGCCGGGTTCGATCTTGTTGGGATGGGTAAACACTTTTGAGTGAAAAATTAAGTATTTATATATAAAGTGTTAATTTAAAATTTCCAATACTTATAAATATCATATCTCGTTCATTTTAGATCCAAATCCAACGTGGTTAGTCGCGTTGGATTCGTATTGGCGAATCCTTCGACATGTAATTGTACTGGTCAAGATCTGAGCTTGCACAATTTCCAGATAAATTCAAACGCGTTCGAATTTATTCGGAACCAGAACGCGAAAGCGACAATAAAAATCAAAGTGAGTAAATCTCACTCATTTGGATTACTGCAATTAATTTTAAATGATTAAAATTAATTATGGATGATTGGTTGAATTTATAAAGTAATATCAGTTGGATGCTATATTATTTATATTGTTATATAGATTAGTAGTTGGATATATTTCCCGCCGTTGGAGCGGATGAGACCCTATACGCCCCGCATAATAACGGATGACCCTATATTACCGTGATATCCCGCCTCGAAGCGAGATTGGTATTTTATGTTATCCAACATCTGTGGTTGCAGAGAAACAAATTGGAGGGATCCAACTGGATTCCCCAAAAATGTTGAATTTAATTTCATATATAGTGATATATGATATGTTTGAAAAATCTATGATAGATTATTGTGTGATTTGAATTTATTTGATGCTATGGTAGCACTGGCCTAGATTTTGGTATTTTAAAATACCGTAAATATATAATTTGAATTTGAAAATAAATTAAAAAGGGATTTTGGAAGTGAAGTATTTATACATAATTTTGGATTAGTTAAAGAAAATGATTTGGATAAAATAAATGGTTTCGTTTTAAATTTGTACCTAACTATTTTGTGATATTGCAAATATAGATTTTGGAATAATGTATATGAAGGATTTTAAATAATGATTCTTAAGTGATACTTGTTTAAATATAAAAGGTTTTAAAATTGAGATTTTTAATAGATTGGGAGAATAAAAGGGGATTTGCAAATAAATATAAAATTGGTTATACTGGATCTTAAATAAGATATCTAAATTACGAAATGGAAGTAGAATCGAGATTTGTTTGGTTTTGGAATATAGTTTGGGTTATTTAAGAAATTAATTTATAGATGGAATTTAATTTAGAAATTGATTTATAATGGATTTAAGTGATGTGAAACCATTGTAAACTAGAAATGAGACTATGGGATTTATAAACAATGTTTATAAATAAAGTGAAATGATTATCATTTGATAAATTGAAGATATAGATTCATGGAAAGAATTTATAATGAGATGGGTAAATCAGTTTAAAAGAAATGATAGATTTTGCTTTTGGAAATGTGAAAAAGGGATTTATGAAATTGGGGACGTAAATCGATTGGTGATAAATCGAGAGAGATTTATAAATATTAGATAGTTATATTGCAATTGAAAATTATATTATTATCGAGAAGTTGAGTGTGTTTTAAAAAAGAGGATTTTTAATTATTAAACTAGGTAATTTAAAAATGTTTTAGCATAAAAATATTTCAGAAAGTTAGTTATTTAAATATTTTTAAATTGTCAAAATGAATTGTAAGTTTTATAAACAAGTCTTGTAAATCAATTAGGATTTTATTAATAAATCAGAATTAATTATTGTTTCAAAGTTATGTAATTATTTTAATTGTTTAAAAGTATATTTAGTTATTAAATAAAATTTTTGAAAAGTAATGGTATACTTTCATGGCGAAATCGGGAGGCAGAGATTGCCTACAGTTAAGTTTGGATTTCTTTGGGATAGAGACGTAATCATTGAGCTGTGAATCCATGGTTGATACCGCATGGTGCTCTCCATATTTATTTTAAAAGGTTTTTCAAATATTTTCGAAAGGAATGGTTTGTGAACATACTTATTCCGATAAGTTAAGTATATACCTTTTTGATAAAGAGATTTAATTTATTAAAAAGTTAAATTAAATAAGACTTAGTGATGTCAGTATGAAATGAATCTTTGGCTGAATGATTGTTTATTTGATAGTTAAAAAACCGACTATCAAATCCGGACTAAAAACATAACTATGGGAATATCTAGGAGAAACACGGTAATTATATGGTACAGTTACCGTCGAAGGTGTTATACTGTATGTATAAACTCGTTTCGTTCTCCTAAGATGATGATAAGGAAATCTGTCCACTAATGGTTAGGAGATGATGTCCGACCTTATTTTTGTCTGTTTATTTCCTAAAGAACCGAGGTTAAGATTACTGGAAATATCGAACGTTGTTTCGAAGAGACCTGGATCGGATAAGTTATCCGAAAACCACTTCGATCTAACGAATATGTTTTTTAAGTGAAGACAAGAGCATGGAATTGAAGATGGAGTATTGAATTGCAAGGGTTAATCGCTACTAATCCTGAGGATGATCCCAAAATGGATGTAGTAGGAATAGTGCCTTCGGTTTCGTTCAGACCCAGAACAGACTTGTATGGATGAATATTTTCAACACATTGTCATTGGAGGACAATGAACATTCCAAGTATAAATTCCTTAAAAAGGTAATCGTAGCCTCAAGCCTCATCAACCGGAATGACTGAAAATCAGGGGAGATGAAGCAAGGATAAGTGGGTTGCACCCAATTAGGGTATGTTATCACCTTTCTAGATACCCTCGGATATATTATAAATTATGGATACGGTGGTGCATGGAAAAAGAGCTCTCGATAAGTGTGGGAACACCCGGGGTGGTAACATATTCGATTCTATCCAGGTTAGGGGTAGGGCCGGTCTTGTGTTGTAGGGGATCCCGGCAAGGTCCTCGGTACATTTTTCTAGACGTGTACTGTGATAGGTGGTACCCTAGTGCCTAGTCATTGTATGGAATCCATTCTCCAATACGATCCTGTACGGTTTTGATTATGCCCAACTATGCTGAAACGTGAGATGCAAGTATTTCAGCTATTTTCTATTTATTTTATATAAACACTATAATAATATCATATGATTTTGATATAAAATGTTTTGGTTATCGTAAGGGAAAAACTCATCGTGTTTATGTGTGACGTGGTCTTACGAGATACCTTTGTTTTTCAAAAGATTTTGATAACTTTAATAAATTCAAATTGAGTGTGTTTTTCTCACGCTGGTTTTCAAAACTGACTCGGGTGTTATTTTATTATAATGCTTGGGTCAGAACGAGTATTACAGATTCAGGTTAGGATGCTATGGAGCTCAGAAAACGAGTTGGATGACAGTGATGTATTCCACGTACTTGGTTATATTCCGCCGTGTATGTTAGACTGTATAATCAGCACTTGTGAGGATAAGTTATTATAACTTTCTAGTATTCATGTGTAAATTGTTGTACTCTAATGATGTTATGTATAAATAACAGTTATAGTTCTTTTTGTATAAAGACATGTTATTATCTATTATATATTGTTCCACCGCGATTGTGAGATTCTGTGTTGTTGTTTTCTCTTTTCTTCTACCTCTTCTTTTTCTTTTCCCCTAACTATCGGGTTTTCCGGCATTCGATTTCTCAGCATGTAATACAGTGGACGTATTAGTGTCGATTTTCGAGGGTCGAAAATCCCAGTCGTCGCATGAATGCCTGAATGCATATCCATATTCATATGTACTGACCATTGCTGTGTTGTTTGTTTTTGCATTGTACTGAGTTAAATCCAGTCTTGGCTTGGATTTGACCTTGTGCTCACATGTCCCTACAATTTTAACAAGCAAGTGTATATCGGTGTGCATGACCTTGTGGCATGTACAGTGATACATTGTGCATGTCACAAGTTGTTCGCGTATTTTTGGTTCTAGTTTGCAATAGAAAAATGATGACGAAAAACCCAATAACTAAGGCAAACAATATTCAAACACACACACTTCTTTGTGCACTGCAAAATATTTCTTTTTCAATTTTACTACGTCAGTCTTTATTTTGGAGAAAGTTCAGATGTTGTATACAGGCTGGAACAGAGTTGAAGATCAAATACGAGTGATGAGTGAATATGTAGTGAGGTGAAATATGTATGTAAAATTGTATAGTGAAAATTGTGTTATATTTGAAACTTGTATTTGGAATTGTGTAAATATAGTGAGAGCTTAAATTTGTCCTATTTGAATTTGTAATAAAATATTTGTTTGAATAGGAATTCCGAGTTATTTATTTTATTCAACAAATATTTATTTAATTATGTGGAAAAATAAAATAGTACAATAAAAAATACATTTAAACGAATATATATATGTTTATTATCATCAAACAAAAATCATACACTAGTATATTCTACAATCTCCCCTTTTGATGATAACAAACATATATTAAGATTTTGACTCTATTAAATGTATTTGGTCTTGATGAACTCTATTAGCTCCCCTTATTTGAATACTCCCCCTACAACAAAGCTCCCCCTTCACATATGCATAAAAAAATATGAAAATAAAAAAATGCAATGAACTGAGAATATGCAAATAAAAAAAATTGACTTATTTGCTAAAATCTTAACTTCTCTCCCTCTTTTGTTATCAGCAAAAGAGTAACAGTGTTAGATAAGAGCGATAAAGTGATAGACATTAATAACAACATTAATATCTAATCGAGTATAAATATTAAATTTCAAAAAAAATTAAACAAAAATCGTAAATTCTCAGTTAGGCGCATATTCCATTTTAGGGTGATAGGGGTGATGTCGGCATAGAAAATCATATAATCGTGTCCATTTGTGGTATATTTATGACAAGAATATTTTAAATACTTACTAACCATGCATAACCGTTAGGACTTTTAAATGAGATTAGTAGCATTCCCTATTTTTATTAAAAATGAATTCCAAGCATCTTCTAACCACGCATAACCGTGAGGACTTTTAAATGAGGTTAGAATCAACTCGCCTATTTCATCCAATTTTGATATGTGTTCCATACATACATAACTGTGAGGACTTTTAAATGAGCATGAAAGCACATAATCAGAGATTTCAAGTAGTTCACCCATGCATAACCGTGAGGACTTTTAAATGAAAGTAAGTACTTTTGGATGATTTTATTGCTAATTAAAAAAATGAATAATTTGCTGTTTAAATACCACATTTTGACATACTATATTGGATTTTGATGAGTGATTATCGTAGAAATATGATAGGAATAGAGATGGTCATGGAATTTTTACCAACTAAAGTTATTACAAATTTTGTTCAAATTTTTTAAAGAAATTTTCTAAATATACTCTCTCAAGACATAATGTATGATCAAGATCAACACTCATCACTTTTTTCAATCACTATTTATCTTTTTGATAATCAATAGGGAGTCGGATTAGTTAATATAGGCATTTAAGATTAAATCTAAAAAATATAAAATCACATTTCTAAAATGCCTAAACTGAGACGACGTCGACAAAAACTATTCTTTGGAAGGGGTTTGTAAAAATGTCTGCCAATTTAGAATCGGTTGGAATGAAGTTTATGCAGATATTTTCTTTGGAAATTTGATCTCTAATGAAATGATGTCTAACATCTATATGCTTGGTGCGAGAATGATGTACGGGATTATTTGTGAGATCAATTGCACTTTTGCTATCACACATAAGTGGAAATCGTTTAAAATTTAGACCATAGTCTTGTAAGGTTTGTATCATCCATAAGATTTGAGCAGAGCACCCGCTTACAGCAATATACTCTGCCTCAGAGGTAGATAATGCAATACAATTTTGTTTTCGACTTGACCATGCAACTAACGAATGTCCCAACATAAAACACGTTCCACTAGTATTTTTTCTATCAACTAGACTACCAGCATAGTCTGCATCTGAATACCTCTTTAACTCAAAGTTATCATTAGTTGGATACCATAGACCAAACCGTGAGGTGTGCAATAGATACCTTATAATCCTTTTTACAGCTTTTAAATGAGATTCTTTTGGATTTGATTGAAACCGTGCACATAAACAAATAGAGAACATAATGTCTGGTCTAGAAGTAGTAAGATAAAGAAGTGATCCAATCATACCTCGATATTTCTTTTGATCAACTACCTTACCTTTTTCATCCTTGTCAAGTTTAATTGTTGTGCTCATGGGAGTTTTTGCAGGTTTAGCATCTTTCAATCCAAATTTGTTGACAAGCTCTCTGATAGTTTGAGAGATGAATGTACCTTTTTCGCTTTGTTTGATTTGAAATCCTAAATATAATTTTATCTCTCCTACCAAGCTCATTTCAAACTTTTCCTGCATGGCTTTTTCAGATTTCTCATACAAAAGGTTGTTAGTGGCACCATAAATAATGTCATCAACGTATATTTGAACAATCAAAAGGTCATCATTTTCGTGCAATAGAAATAATGTGGTGTCTACACAGCCCTTTTTGAATCCATTTTCAAGGAGATAAGTGCTAAGACAATCATACCAAGCCCTAGGGGCTTGTTTTAATCCATAAAGTGCTTTCTTAAGTTTATATACATGGTTAGGGTATTCTTGACTTTCAAAACCTTCAGGTTGTTCAACGAATACATCCTCTTTCAAAATTCCATTAAGAAAAGCACATTTAATATCCACTTGTCTTAGTTTAAATCCTTTATAACAAGCAAAAGCTAACAATATTCTAATGGATTCTAGTCTTGCTACTGGTGCAAAAGTTTCATCAAAATCAATTCCTTCAATTTGATTATAGCCTTTAGCAACTAACCTTGCTTTGTTCCTAATCACATTTCTAGATTCATCAAATTTATATTTTAAAATCAATTTGGTTCCTACAACTGGATAATCATTAGGTCTAGGTGCTAGAATCCAAACATCATTTCGTTCAAATTGATTTTGCTCTTCTTGCATAGCCATAAACTAACTCTCATCATTGAGAGCTGTATCTGTCTTTGGGTTCAATTATTGAAATAAACCCACTGTAGAGACACAAATCACATAAATTTCTATAGGAGGAACGAGTTTGAATACCTACTGTAGGATTACCTATTATCAATTATGGAGGATGATCTGCTTTGAATTTCAATCTCTCTGGTTCCAGGTTTCTTTGGACTTCTTCCGCAGTTGCAGATTCTTTTGGGTTTTCACTTTCATCTTTTTTGTTCTCCTCTTCGACATTGCTTTTGATTGTTTCCTTGCTTTGATCATTAATCCCTTCATCAAATTTCACATTGATTGACTCCACGATTGTTCTCGTTCTTTTGTTGTATACTCTATAAGCTTTTCTTCTGGAAGAGTGTCCCATGAACATGCCTTCGTCAGCTTTTGGCTCAAATTTTCCCAGTTGATCACCTGTATTGAGAATAAAACACGGATAGCCAAAAATTTTGAAATATGCAATGTTTGGCTTTTTGTTGAACCATAGTACATATGGTGTTTTCTTAAGAATCGGCTAATCATGACTTTATTCATTACATAACAAGCTGTATTTACTGCCTCTGCCCAAAAGGACAAGGGTAGTTCATACTCATTTATCGTAGATCTAGCCAACTCTTGTAAGGTTTGATTCTTTCTCTTGACTACTCCATTTTGTTGTGGAGTACGTGGGGTAGAAATTCATGTTTAAATCCATTTTCATCACACAAAAATTCGAATTCATAATTTTCAAATTCTCCACCATGATCACTTCTAAGCGAAATAATAGAAACTCCTTTTTCATTTTGAATTAATTTTGTGAATTTAGTGAAGTATGAGAAAGTTTTTGATTTTTTAGCTAAGAAGTATACCCACGTCTATCTAGAGTAATCATCAACCAATACAAAAAAATATTTCTTACCACCTAAACTTGCAATATCGTTAGGTCCAAACAGATCCATATGAACTAGTTCAAGGACTCTAGAAGTAATTACAGTGTTCTTGGCATGGAACGATGATTTTTTAAGTTTTCCCATAGTACATGCTTTACATAGAGTTTCTGTTTTGAAATCATGTGATGGCAAACCTCCAAAAAAAAAATTGTTTAACAGATTCATGCTAGCATGTCCTAATTATCTATGTCATAAGTTTACTTCTACATCCTTAGCTACCAAACATTTTGAAAGAGTGAGATCATCAAAAGATAGGGAGTATATATTACCTTTCCTCTTACATGAAATAATGTTTCTTTTGATGATTGGTCAACAATTTGGCACAAATCGGAATCAAAAACAACATTCATTCCCTTATCACATAACTGGCTGATTGAAATCATATTATGGTGCGGATTTTCAACATATAAAACATCGTTTAAGGTAAACATACCATTACCTACTTTGCCTTTACTGATAATTTTACATTTATTGTTGTTTCCCATTGTGACTCTGCCACATTTGTACTTCTCTATGCTAAGAAACTTTGATTTGTCACCCGTCTGTGCCTAGAACAGCCAGAATCCAGGTACCACACTTCCTGTTCCTTAGCCTGCCAACACACCTACACGAGAAAATAGTTTAGTAACCTATTTGTTTTCATAGCTCCATAATTGTTAGTGAAAATAGATTTTGAAAAACAAGTTTGATTAGAACCAAAACATTCTATGTTTGTTTCTTTTGGCACCCAGATTTGTTTGATTTTAAGGGATTTTACATTCGTACTTTTAGGAACCCAAATTGGTATGGTTTCGTGTGTTTGTGTCTATACCAATAATTGTTTCGATTGTGTCTAATTTTTCCACAAATCGTGCACTTGAAGTTGACATGATTAGTTTCACTTCTACCATTTTCTGATCGAGTATACCCAAGTCCTTGTCTAATAGTATTAACAGTTTGTTTCCCTAATAGCATATTTAGTGATTTTTCTCCTTGGAGAATTTTCCTAAAGTTGTAGAAAACTGTTGGACTTGTGACTTGAGAGATTCATTTTCATTCAATAACAAAGTGCACTATTTAATAGAATTTTCTCTCCTAGTATTTTCTCTTTATTTCAAAATCAGAATCTCATTTTCAAACGATTTAATTTTAGTTTTTGATTTTTTATTTCCTCTTCTAAGGATGGACACTTATCACACTTAGGGCTCTTATTTCTATAGTTTTGAACCATTTGATCAAGCTGCATATTTAGTTCTATCAATCTATCTTTTTGTGATTCAATTTTAGCGTACGTCTCCCTAAGTCTTTCAAAACAGCCATTTACTTCATGAAAATATATAAGTAATTGCGAGTGAGTAAGTTTTGACACTTCGCTTGGCTCATCATCATCGATGTTACTTGTTTCTCCTGAAAAACACATATTTTCTTTTTCCCTCTCACTTCCAGTGCTTTCATCATCATCATCATCACTTTCATCCCAAGTTGCTACAAAATTTCTCCTTTTCGGTTTCTTTCCTTTGCTGAATCGATTTTGAGGACAATTTGGCTTGATATTACCAGGTTTATTACACTTGTGACAAATGGTCTCCTGCTTTTCTGAGTTGTCTAGAACTTTGATGATTCTGCTCTTTAGTTGTTGATTTAGGGCTGGATTTTCCACCTTTTGAATCTCTTTATTATCAGTGCCATTTCAGCTGCTCCTTCATCATCACCATCATCTTCACTTTCCATCGTTCCTTTGAGAGCTATTGATTTCTTTCACGTATCTCCTCCTTTACGTTATTCCTTGAATTTGATTTCTAGCTCATAAGTGGTGAGGTTTCCGATGAGTTCTTCAACTTTAACCTGTTTCAGATCCTTTGATTCTTGGATGGCAGTCACCTTTGCTTCAAAATTTCGTGGAAGAATTCTGAGGATCTTTCGGACTATTTCCAGTTCTGTGTATAGTCTTCCTAGGAATTTTGATTTGTATACAAGATTAGAAAGTCATCCATACATTTCTTTGACACTTTCATCCTTTGCCATTTTGAAGTTCTCATACTCGCTACTGAGCATGGCAAGGCGAGATTCTTTAACCTGGGAGGTTCCTTCATGAGTCACTTCACGCATGTGCTAGATTTCCTGCACAGTTAGACAATGTGAGACATAGTTAAATTCAATTTGTTCTAATGAGAAAATAATGGAATTCATAGCTTTAGGGTTAGCAGTTTGCAGTTTATTTTCAAGATTTGTCCATTGATCCATAGGTTTTTCAACTTCTTGATTACCTACCATTATTGTTGGTGTACTATATCTCGTTTCAACAATATTCCATGCATCTATGGTTTGTAGAAAAAATTTCATTCTAGTTTTCCAATATGCATATTCACCATTGAACATGGGTGGTCTAGCTATGGACTGACCTTCAGCGAAAGCATTATTAAAAAAAGCCATTAAAAAAAGCAATTTTTTTTACAGAAAATGGTTTTTGTTCCTAGCTCCGATACCACTTGTAGGATCGTTTTCACCCTAAGGGGAATGAATAGGGTCTACTAAAAATTAATAGGGAAATAAATTTGAAAACAGAAAGTAATGCAGTAAAGATCACACACAGTTTTATCCTACTTCGGCAAAAACCTGCCTATGTGCTGCCCCCAAGGTTTATACTAGAAATTAAGTAATCAGTCGCTTACAAAAATACGTAAACTTGTGATACCCGCTAACTCGATTAACCTAACTCTAAGCTCAAAACCCTGCCACAACTCAGCCATTGAGTTGCAAATTCTCGAACTACAAAAACCGTAGTTCGTAAAAGTTAATCTAGAGTTCGACTTAAATGAAAAAAAACAATAAACAAACAAAAGTACTAAAAAATAAATAAAAAAACCCCAACTCTAATATGGTCGGCCCAATTAAAAAGTGCGGTCCAAAAATAAAAGGAGATAAACGAATTTTCCCCTTTTATATTGCTTCATGCTTATCCACGTCGTCTTCTGAAATTAGGGTTCCTTATGATTGAACATGCTGATTCAAACTGATCGATTGAAGTGATGATTTCACTTTGATTTGCTTCGTCAATCGATTCCCTAGCTTTGATTTACACTCGGTCGCTTCAATTGAGTCGAGCACTTCTTCGGTTATGGCTTTGGTATAATTTTAAATTTGCTGTTTTTAATTATCTTGCTAGTAACTCGACTTTCTGTGTTCTACCAATGATGATACGTGTTTAAATAAGGATAAAATCCCTAAATTTTCATTTGCGTTTTTTTGAGTTTAATTCTTCGTGATTTTAGTACTTGCATTGATTTCTGATCGAACGATCTCTGAAGTATGACTTGTTCATCTCTGACCTGTTCATCCTTCGATTACAGCTTGGCATTTGAATTCTAGATATATTTGAATTAGTTCCGTTCTTTGCGGCCTACGACTTGTTCATCATTCGCTTACAGCTTGGCATTTGAATTTGATATATATATATATATATATATATATATAGATAGATAGATAGATTTTGGGTTAATTTTGACTTCCTGAAGTCTGACTTGTTCATCATGAAGTCCTCTGCAACTTTTTCTACTCCTTCCCGAATTTGTTCTCTGCTTTGTTTAGGATTCTGATATGTGAATGCTCTGTTACTTTATTCAAACTACTACTGATAATTTTCGATTTTTTTTTGAACACTCCAACAATGTACTTTTTTGGCCATTTCATTATTCTTGACTTGGAGTCTTGGATGTTAGCCTTGCATTGCCTTGTTGAGTATGTTTGTGTGTCACCGTATGTTGCCTTGCTTATGTATGTTTGTGCGTGATTGCTATGCCTATGCTCTGTCCACTTCGAGTGCTTGCTTTCTGACTTTGCTGTGTTTGGTGCACTTGTATTCTCTGTCCATAAATTTTGTGCTAGTTGCTAGTCGAGTTCCATGTCCATTTCCTTGTATTCTATTTAATGTTTGCTGGGTCGATTTTGTTGCATGCAAACTTTGTACATATGCACTATATGTTGATATTTGCTCTATACTTGGCCTTGTATTCTGATTTTGCTTGAACATATTATATATTTTCATATACACGTTGAAACTGAACTTGATTGTTCTTCTTGTTATTCAAGCGCTTTCCTTGTGCCATTTGAAGTCTGGTTGCATTTGAAACTGAACTTCATATACATGTTGAATCAGAACATATTGTTATTCTTTGTTATTATTGTCCGGTTCCATTTGAACTCTGGTTGCATGTTGTTTTCATGTGTGTTCATGCCTGAATGCTTGCATATCCATATGAGCATGTTTATTGAATGCCTGAATGCTTGCATATTGAATGACTGATTTTCTAAATCCTGAATGCCTGAATGCATATCCATATTCATGTGTACTGACCATTGCTGTGTTGTCTGTTTTTGCATTGCACCTGAGTTGAATCCAGCCTTGGCTTGGGTTTGACCTTGTGCTCACATGTCCCTGCAATTTTAACAAGCAAGTATATATCGATGTGCACGACCTTGTAGTATGTACAGTGATACACTGTGCATGTCACAAGTTGTTCGCGTATTTTTTATTCTAGTTTGAAATAGAAAAATGATGACGAACAAACTCAATAACTAAGGCAAACAATATTTTCAAACACACACACACTTCTTTGTGCACTACAAAATATTTCTTTTTCAATTTTACTGCGTCAGTCTTTCTTTTGCAAATAGTTCAGATGCTGGATACAAGCTGGAACAGAGTTGAAGGTCAAATACGAGTGATGAGTAAATATGTAGTGAGGTGAAATATGTATGTAAAATTGTATAGTGAAAATTGTGTTGTATTTGAAACTTGTATTTGGAATTGTGTAAATATAGTGAGAGCTTAAATTTGTACTATTTGAGTTTGTAATAAAATATTTGTTTAACTAAAATATTTGTTCAAAAAAGAATTTCGAGTTATTTATTTTATTCAACAAATATTTATTTAATTATATGGAAAAATAATTGGATTCAAAACTGCTCTTGATAATTGGAAGAATACTTTGATTGTTTACATATTAGGACGACGACCTATGTATGATAATTTCAAGAGCTTTATTGAGAAGATTTGGAGGCCGAATGGTACTTTTGAGTTATTTTATAAGAAAAATGGCTTCATTTTTGTTAAATTCTACAATTTCGACGACTTATCTAAGATTATTCAGTCTGGCCCCTATACCATTGGGTTTAGAATATTGATAATCAAAAAATGGAAGCCATGGATTGAGATAACTAAGGAATTGCTTTCTACTATTCCTATATGGGCATGGCTAATGGACCTTAAACTTGAATATTGGAACAACGAAGGCATTAGTAGGATTGCGAGCATATTGGATTAGACCAATTCGAATGGATGCCATGATAGCTATGGAAAACAGGTTGAATTATGCACGCAATATGGTAGAAGTAGATGTAAATTTTAATTACCCTTCTACAATTCAATTGCAGTTATACAACGGACTGTCAGATAGTGTCTGTAGAATATGAACATAAATTTAAACCCTTCTCGGTTTGTAAAGCTTTCGACCATTCAGATTCCACATGCAACAAATCATTCAAAACAGTATGGAAAGAAAAACAAGTTTCAACGTCAGACGACACCGCAACTCAGACATCACGTAATATTGGTACATCATAAGGTGTTACGACAGAAATCACTACTTCTACAGCACCAGATAAATTGAATTATGCTATTCCTCTACATAACACATTTTCTATCTTACAACAACAATTGGAGCCACATATACAATTGAATACGGAATTTAATTCATCTTGTGCTATCTCCGGACCTTCAGGTTGTCTTTCAACTTCTACGACCAATGCAACTGAAGAGGGAGCATCCGATCAGAATACAACATCTTTTGTGCCTTGTACTGAGAAAGGGAATGTGGCCTCACCTTCAAAAGAGAACAACCCTGCAATTGATACAGGAGACAGTACCTTACAACAGACAGCAAACAAAGATGAAAAGTTTGAAGACAGTACACAGTTCATTCAAAACATCGCTAATCAATAAGCACCAATTTCAGCACATCTTCTGTACATCTTCTGTACTCGCTAATCAATATAGAAGAAAAGAATTCCTTTTTGCTACATTAACAATTGGTGCTATATTGACGGGTATGATCACTGTATTCACAAAGGACTGTCAACTACCACTTGGGGTTCCCCTTCATACATATTCTTACAAAACTAAAGGCATGGCATAGATCAATAGCTAAAGACAAATCTATTTCTCATTACAGTCAGACTTTGATGCTATTTTCTATCAGCTAGACCAACAACCAGAGAATGAGATGCTTTATGATAATATATGTATTGTCTGGGCCAGCAGCTAAATGAGCAAATGGGTAGGCATTACGAATTTCTACAACAGCAATGCAAAATTTGCTGGCTACAAAAAGGGGACTGTAATTAGACCTGTCAAAATATGACCCAACCTATTAACCCTACTTATAAATGAGTTGGATCAACCCATTTATGAATATTATTAAATAGGTTATGGGTTGAGTTGACCCATTTTTAAAAAGGTTATAAATGGGTAACTCATTTACCCATTTATTAAAAACATTAAATTTTAATATAAATTTGAAAAATAAGAATTTTTAACATACATTGTAGTTTTTCATGGAGACTGACAGCTGTACTTAGAAAATAACTGGCTACCGCATCCCCATATTTGAATTCCGCCTAGTGCAGAAGCCGCTATTTTTTTTGTTCAGACTGCAATAACCCATTCGTTCTAACTCGGAATCAGGCGAGACTTTGACCGATGAACTCCCACCTAAATTACGGACAGTATGAAACACTCGGATAATTCATCGTGTGAACGTATACTGTAGTTCTCCAAGGAGACTGACAGTTATATTTAGAAAATAACAGGCTACCACATCCCAATATTTGAACTCCGCCTAGTGCAGAAGCCGCTATTTTTTTTGTTCCGACCGCAATAACTCCTTCGTTCTAACTCGGAATCAGACGGGATTTCGACCGATTAACTCCCGCCTAAATTACGGACAGTATGTAACACTCGGATACTTCATCGTGTGAACGCACACTATAGTTCTCCATGGGAATTGACAGTTGTACTTAGAAAATAACAGACTAACACATCCACATATTTGAACTCCGCCTAGTATAGAAGCCGCTATTTTTTTGTTCCGACTGCAATAACTCCTTCGTTCTAACTCGGAATCAGGGTAGACTTCGACCGATTAACTCTCACCTAAATTACGGACGATGTGTAACAGTCGGATACTTCATTGTGTGAACGAACACTGTAGTTCTCCAAGGGGACTGACAGTTGTACTTAGAAAATAACATGCTACCACATCCACATATTTGAACTCCGCCTAGTACAGAAACCGCTATTTTTTTTGTTCCGGCTGCAATAACTCCTTCGTTCTAACTCAGAATCAAGCGGGACTTCGACCGATTAACTCCCACCTAAATTACGGATAGTATGGAACACTCGGATACTTTATCGTGTGAACGCACACTGTAATTCTCCAAGGAAACTGACAGTTGTACTTAGAAAATAATAAGCTACCGCATCTCCATATTTGAATTTTGATGAAAATTAGAATTTTAAATTTTTATCGGAACTCAAAACATAAAAATTAGAATTAGAATTATTTTATATTTATTTGTTTTTTATTAGTCAAATTAAATTTAATCTTTAAATGGGTAACCCGCTTATTAAGTGGGTTGGGTCATAAATGGGTTGGTTCATAAATGGGTTGGGTCATAAATGGATAAAAAAGAATGGGTCGTAAATGGGTTGGGTCAAACTCGACCCAACCCATTTTGACCCAACCCAACCCATTTGACAGGCCTAACCGTAATAGTAAATATTTTTATGCCAAGATGTCCATGAGATGGCATAAAAATAAAATACACGCTTTGCTAGATTATCAAGGAAATTACATTTATGATACTAAAAGTATTCAAGCTAAAGCCATAGATTATTATCAGCATTTGTTTAATGGAGATGCAACTACTTTTTATCCATCTATTGCAACTAGAACTCAAATTAATACTTCCGGGAAGGAATACTTATCTGTCCCAGTTTCATTGGAGGAAATCAGAGTAGCAGTATTTTCGATTGACGATTCCAAGAGTCCGGGGCCTGATGGCTTTTCATCCAAATTTTACAAGCTGTACTGGGACGACCTGCATGAACATATTTTTGACTCGATATCAGAAATCTTTAACACAAGAAAACTGCCGCATGGTCTGAATCATAACTTTATCACTCTAGTTCCTAAAAAACGATAAGCCACGGTCTATTTCAGATTATAGACCTACTTCCATTGCTAATGTCCTCTACAAAATAGTTTCTAAGATTATGTGTAATCGTATTAAGTGGTTTTTGCCGCTGCTGATTACAGATAATCAATCATCTTTCATTCCCGGCAGGAATATTGGTGAGAATGTGCCCATGAACAGATTCCTGACTTCACTAAAAAGGGTAAACCAAAAATGTGGGTTAAGATTGACCTGCAAAAAGCTTATGATATGGTGAATCGTGATTTCGTATGCCACATGCTTATGTGTATGGGTTTTCCTACCTCCTTGGTTCAACTAATTCATGAATGTATTTCTACACCCACTTTTTCCATCATGATTGACGGGCGATCCCACGGATTCATTGCTTCCAACAGAGGTTTACAGCAGGGTGACCCATTATCCCCTTATTTATTTTGTATTGCTATGGAATATTTCAGTTTATTAATGGAAGAAAGCGTAATTGACAAACAATTACAGCCTTTTTCCACCATGCAACCTACGGTAACGCATCTCTGAAATGCAGATGATGTTATGATCTTTCTAGCAGCTACAATTAACAATGCAAATTATTTGAACTGTATTTTTTCTACACTAGAGGACACTGTTGGTTTGCGTATCAATCAAACGAAGTCTCAAATATTATTCAATCTTGGTACTGTGAATAAAATAAAATTTCCACTGCCCTACATATCCCAGAGAAGAAGTTACCTGTTAAATATCTTGGCGTCCCTTTGACTTCAGATTATATTCACGTTGTAAATTGTGTGCCCGTGCTACAGAAAATAAGTACGAAGTTAGATGGCTAGGATAGTAATTATTTAACAATTACTGGTCGTGCTGAACTTATTCACAGTACTATAACCCCCATAGTTCTGTATTGGATATTAATATATCAACTGCCAATGTCAATTTTGAAAAAATTGATAAAATGTGCGCAGACTTCTTTTGGAAAGGAAAACTACATAAGACATCATATGATATCTTATGCAGGCCCAAAATTGAAGGGGGCATTGGCCTTAGAAAGTTCACTGATCTTACCACTATAGCTAGAATTATATTGTTGTGGAGTTTGTTAACTACTAACGGTCTCTGGTCGAGATGGATGAGAGCCAAATATTTGTCAACTACAAATTTCTGGGTACTGTCCATCAACAATAATGCTTCTGCTACTTTTAAGTCTATTTTACGACAGCGAGACTTAGCAGTAAAAATTATGAATCGAGTTATTGTTAATGGTGACCAAACTGAACTATGGTTCGACACGTGGATTAATTATAAAACTTTAATTGATTTAATTAGTTGGAACAGAGTACACCTGAGCAACTCAGTTACAAATAAGGTGAGTTCTATCATTCGCAATAGACAACTACAACCGCAGATATTTTCAGAGACCAGGGAAGTCTCCTCACATATCATGCAAGTAAATTTATGTCCTGATGGCTTTATTGATTATTGGACCATAGCTAACCAAAAGAATTTTAGTTTTTCTTTGGTCTGGAACTTAATTCATCAACCTTTTCAGAAAGATGACAATTTTAAATTAATTTGGCACATAATGACAGCAAGGAAATTCTCATTTACTGCTTATTTAGCATACATCAAACATCTACCTACAACTGACAGATTGGCTGCGTGGGGCATAAACGTTGAGCAACGATGTTTATTTTGTGCTATTTCTTGTGAATCTCATGATCATTTATTTTCGAGTTGTAAATATAGTACTTATCTTTGGAGTCGAGTGCAAAAGAAGTTGGATCTACCACAAGCTGCTGCGCCTACATTGCATCACGGATTTTCGAGTTTGAGGTTAAGTTTTACACAGAAATCAGTTGCATAACACCTAGCATATGTGGCGGCTTCTACTCTTACCCACCACATATGGCTAGAATGAGTTCGTCGTCGATTCGAATAGAGGGCATGCCCGAGTGATCAAAGACTGAAGTTATTTGAGATTAATGTTCGCCTGCAACTGATTTGCCGCTTCCGAAGGCGAAATCTATCATCAGAGGACAGGGAGAAGCATTTGCAGTGGGGAATAGAGTTGGAAGACTCTGGATAGACTGCTTCATCTTTTCAAAGAACTAGGGTTTTGCTTTGTTTCGTGTATTTGGGTTGGGCCGGTTGCTTCGATTTTGCATGCGGAGGTGTTTGATTTGAAACCCTATGAGGGTCGGTCTGTTTTTATGTTTTTATGTGTTTACTTATTCTTGTAATATAGCTCTAACTGTACAAGAGTCGTAGTGTTATAGCGGATGTCGTGCTCTTTTTCCTTACCACAATGGTAATGATTTTTTAAAAAGACAAATCTTGCTATTCTATGGTTCCTTTCATTAATAGAACCTTTTCATTTCAAAAAAAATGTATTTATAATCGTAGATGACAATTCTAGGTTTACGTGGACGATTTTTTTAAAACTTAAAAGTAATGTTTTTGAAATGTTTAAAATCTTTGTTAAACGAACTCAAAATCAAATGTCCAGAAAAATTAAAACTATTCGTAGTGATCATGGTGGAGAATTCGAAAATGAAAATTTAGAGAATTTCTGTAATAAGAAAGATATAACCCATAATTTTTCATTTCAAGAGCACCACAACAAAATGGAGTAGTGGAATGTAAAAATAGAACGATTCAAGAGTGTGCTAGAACTATGAGAAGTGAAATTTACCTAAGAATTTTTGGGTTGAGGCGGTTGGTACTACATGTTATATACTAAATAGAATTTTAATAAGACCATTAACTAAGAAAACTCCTTATGAACTAATTTATAATAACAAACCTAAAGTATCGTATTTCAAAGTTTTTGGTAATAAATGATTTATTTTAAATACTAAAGATAATTTAGATAAATTTGATGCTAAATCGGATAAAGGAATTTTATTGGATATTCAAATTGAAGTAAAGCTTATAGAGTTTTTAAATTAGAACTAATATTGTTGAAGAGACACTACATGTCTCATTTGATGAAAATTTCAAAATTCATAATCATGATAAAGAAGAAAACATTGATAATGAAATTGAAAGTAATGAGAGCACTGAAACTTATATAATAATAATGAAAATTTATATCCAAATAAAAGAACTAGATACTTAAGAGATCATCCTCTAAAAAATATACTTGGTAATATTGAATCTGTCGTTAAAACTATAAATCAATTAAATAAAATGAGTAATGTAGCTTTTATTTCAACCACCGAACCTAAAAATCCAAAGGAAGCATCAAGTGATGATTCATGGATTCTTGTTATGCAAGAAGAATTGAATCAATTCACTAGAAATGTTGTATGGGAATTAGTCCTGAAACCTGAGGATAAGTCTATTATAGGCACTAAATGGGTATATAGGAATAAAAGGAATGAACAAGGAGAGTTCATAAGAAGTAAAGCTCGATTAGTTGTACAAGGTTATTATCAAGAGGAGGGTATAGAATTTAATGAAACCTTTGCACCTGTAGAAGGATTAGAGACTATGAGAATCTTACTTGCTTTCGCTAACCATAATAATTTCAAGTTATATCAAATGGATGTTAAAAGTGCATTTTTAAATGGATTCATTAAAGAAGATGTATATATATTCAGAACAACCCCTCCCCCCACCCCCTCCTTTTCGAAAATGAAAATTTACCAAATCATGTTTACAAATTAAAGAAAGCTTTATATGGCCTAAAACAGGATCCCAGAGCTTGGTATGATAAACTCAAATCCTATTTATTACAATCAAATATTAGGATAGGAAAAGTAGATAGTACTCTCTTTTTTAAAAGAAATAAAAAAGATATCCAATTAATACAAATATATGTAGATGATATTATTTTCGGATCTACTAATGAAAATCTAAATAAAGAATTTTCAGAATTAATAATTAAGGAATTTGAAATGAGTCATAGGGGAGAACTAAATTATTTTCTAGGATTACAAATTAAACAACTAAGTGATGGAATTTTTATTAGTCAAGAAATATACGCTAAAGGCTTAGTTAAAAATTTTGGTATGGCAAATACCAGCGGTAAACCAACTCCTATGGCAACTAATGAAAAATTAAACAAAGAAGAAAATTCAAAAGACATAGATCAAAAACTATACAGAGGAATGATTGGATCACTATTCTATATAATTGCTAGTAGACCTGATATAATGCATAGTGTTTGTCTCTGTACAAGATATCAATCTCAACCTAATGAAACTCATTTAAAATCTGTAAAATGAATTTTAAGATATGTAATAACACATTAGACTATGGACTCTTTTATCCAAAAGATGATTCATTTGAATTAATTTCATATAGTGATGCTGATTATACCAGTTGTAAATCAGACTGAAAAAGTACAAGTGGAACTTGTCACTTTTTGGGACACTCTATGGTTTCCTGGTTTAGTAAAAAGCAAAATACAGAAGTAGAACATATTTCAGCAGCATTAGCATGTTCACAGATTATCTATATGCAACAAACTCTAAGATATTTTGGTTTAAATTTTACTAAATCACCAACATACTGCGATAATACAAGTGCAATTAACCTGTCTAAAAATCCAACTCATTATGCTAGAACTAAACATATTGATATAAGACATCATTTTCTAAGAGATAACGTAAATAAAGAAGTTATATCACTTGAATTTATAAACACTGAAAATCAAATAGATGATATTTTGAAAAAACCATTTAATCAAACATCCTTTACTAAGTTAATAAGAGAATTAGGTATTAGTTCTCTATAGGAAATTTAAAAAATTATAACATAAATTTATATAATTAATAAGAAAAATGAAATAAACAAAAAAATTCAATGTATGTCGACATACAAGACCACTATATGTTGACATATAATGACAAAATTCATTTTAAAAAATTTTCCCTCTAAAATTTAATTTGGTGGTTATATAAACACCAAATTCGACTTTCTTCTTCACTTTCTGCCTTATAACTATTCTTTACTTCTAAAATAAATAAATCATGGCATCCTCTTCAAATCCAAACCATAATTCAACATTTTCCTATCATTCTCCTGCCCTTGAACCCTTCCAAAACACTACTATGGCAAAAGTTATGAAGTTGGAGGAAGATATGAAGAATGTTCTAGAGATGCTGACTGAAATTTAGGTCGTACAACTTCGTATGTCGAAGGAACAAGAGAAACAAAGTAGGATTCTGCATAATCTTTAGAAATATCTATTAGATAACCCTACGAATCCAATAATTTATTGAAAATGATTCCGTGAATTTAGCCATTCATAATCCTATTCGAAGCAGTAAAGAAGAAGAGGAAGAAGAAGAAGAGGAATGGTATATGGAGGAGGATGAAGAGGTTCAATGCATTGGGGAAGTTTGTTACGACCGACATGGAAATCTCGTCGAACAAAAGGGAAACTTTTGCCTTCTTTATCCATATTGTCCCATTCATAAGTCTCATATCATTAAGAATTCTCATTAGAATAGGACTTCTTCTTCATTTAATTTAAGAATAGTGTGTATTTTAACTTTATTTTGACTCTATTGTGTGTATGGATTGATTGGTTTGTAAATATGATAATTGAATGCAGATATAATATGGTTTGGTTACTATTAATGGTTTGTGCTTCACTTATCATTTCTTATATATCATTCTTGTCATTTTGCATTTCATGATCATATCACTTATCGTTTCTATATATATTTATATCATTATAAGCATATAGTGTTTATTTAGAAGGGAGTTAGAATTAGTATTAAGAGTTAGGGTTAGAACTATAGTTATCGTTAGTTATTTTTGATTGATGCCAAAGGGGGAGAAATAAATAAAATACTAGGCATAGATTAAGGGGGAGTTTTATATGGCATGGATTAAGGGGGAGTTATATCATATTTTATATACAAAGTTGTCATCATCGAAAAGGGGGGATTATTAGTACCTAAGGATGTGGTTTTGATGACGACAACTTTAGGAAATCATATAAAATATAAATACTAATGTTTTATCAAGGTATATAGTATATAGTGCAGGATATTGGGCATGTGTTGGTATAAGAAGACTGTATAGTATCAAGTAAGGATTGAAGAGTTAAAGATGTTGATATAGAGACTCAAGAATGAAGACTCATGAGTATTCAAGAGTTCAAGGTTCCAAATAAGTTATAGAGTCTATAATATTTGTTAAAATTCTAATAGCACTTGATCTCTCTCTCTCTCTCTTTTAAGTTTTACAATGTTTTGGTTTTTAAATATTCTTTTCAAAATAGCTTTTGATATTTTTTTTAAATTCTTATACTTATTATTTTAGTTTTTAATATTTTACCAAGTTATTGTTTTTATTAGATTTTGATTTATATTAGTTTATTTTTCAAAAATTTAATCATATAGTTTTACTTAAGTATTATGATTATAATGTATATATATTATATTTAAACATACTTACAAAGTATAAAATTATTTCACAAAATAATACATTTTCAAAATAATATTTTAAAGTGTTTTTCAAAATTACAAAGAGTATGTAGACATACTCTAACCCTATATGTCGAAATACTAGCCGTGAATTTTAAAATTCAATTTTCAAAAGAAGTGTCTATTTGTCGTATCTTTTCACAAATTGACATGACCGTTATTCCTCTATAAATACCTGTATTTCGAATGAATTTTTTAATCACTTTTCATTGTTCTTCTCTCCTCCTTCTTATCTTTCATTTTCTAAAACCTCAATTATGATATCTCTTCTCTCCCCCTTCACACCTCAGAACGCATTGTTCAGCGCGCTTGGGGATGCGGAGGTGCTATTATCGTATTGCCCAACTCACAAAAATATAACCATACTCTGCAGAATTTCAATCAGAATCAAACTCAATCACCATTAGTTTGATTCTCTATCATTTTCTTTTTGATTTCTATTATCTCTCTCACTCCGATCAAGATCTAAGTGCCATTGAAGGATTATAGGACCATTTGTAATCAAGATTGAAGTTCTGAGTATGTAAATCTCTATCAAATTAAACCGATATACTTGTGGGTGTGATTGTAGCCCATGAAATCAATTGGGTGTGCTTAGTAGCCCATAAATCTAGTGGGTATGCTTGTAGCCTAGAAATCAAGCGGCTCTACCTAAAGGCTAGGATTCTGGAGGGTGTGTCTCGTAGCCTTGAAATCGAGATTGTATTTGCATTTACTAATTGAAAAGAAATCCGTACAGGGAATTGTACGGGACTGGATGTAGGGTAACTCTGAACTAGTATAAAATCCTAATGTGTTCTTTCCTTTTACTGCATTTACTGTTTATCTGTGTTTTGATTCTGTGATTGTTAATCTCATTATTCTAAGTATAATTTCAAAAGATTACAAAAGGATTCAAATAAATTAGAAAACACTTATTCACCCTCCCTCTATTGTTAATTTAGCCTTAAGATCCCTATTCTGCAATCTTACAGTATAAATATTAATATTTGAAAGAACATTAATATTTGAATTGTTCAAATATTAATCGCTGATTGAATTCACATACGTGAGCCGCACAACTGAATCTATTCAGTCCTTGAAACACCACCTGATTTGATTGGTTTATAGTAGTTATAACTTAATTAATATTTAAGAAATATTAATTATTGTTGTAATTCATGTATGGTTGAATGCGTATATATGGTAGTTATATATGTACGTATAGATATACGATATCGATGCGCATTTAAATTAGATTTAAATAACATGGTCCATTAAAGACCACATCTTGGGTTGGCCATATGGAGTACAAGGGAGGAGATTTATGTTAGACTCGGTAGGAGACAGTTGTAGGAGATATTTTTTCCAGTTCTTCCTATAAAAACAAACCTAAGCCTCGTTGTTTTTTTCCTCCTCCTACCATGCCTTAGTCGACCGTACCTTCTCCCAAAGTTAGCATAGTCGGGCACCTTGACACAAGTGTAAATCAATAACAAAAATATCAGGTGGTGGTATGACATTTGCTTGCGATAGTAGGTGTGGATCTAGGAGATCTAAGAGATCGATCAAATCGACATATGAATCTACTGCTACGTCTCATAAGTTAAGATCGTATTTATATTTGTATAATGCTTAATGTACATTATACATATAACCACTTTTGTTTATGTCATTTCCATGTCCATTTGCATGTTATTTCCATATTTAATGATTAATTGACTATACACATTATCGTAAACATAATATTATATTCAAAATTATATATATATATATATATGTATATATTTAATTTTGTTTTGACTATAATAATATTTTAAAATATGTAAATTAAATTTCTAAATGCAAAACATTATTTTAAATATTTCAAAACATTTTTTATTAATTAAATAATTTATATATAAATTAAATTTGAACTAAACTTATATATACATTTTCAATAAATTACTTTCGGTAATTAAAAAATTATTTTTCAATTGAATTATATTATAATCATTTAAAAATATTTTATAACATTATAAAACTAATTCAAATTAAATATAAATATATTTAGATTTAAATATATATATATATTAAAATACATTTGATTTTTAAATAAAAAATTAATTTTTAGCCAAGATATATTTTATAAATATATAATTTAAATATTTATAATATTAAATATTTAAGAAATACATGCATGTATTATTAAGTTGATAATAAGTTATTTTTAGCTATTAATTATACATTTAAATTAATATATACATATGCATTAAACATTACTAAGTCAAACTTAAGATATTCTGCAAATTTAAATTTTGATCTTAGACCTAATTTTGAATTTAGATTTTGTTAATAAAGCCAAGTCAGATATTTTATCTAATATTCAAATTCGAAAATAGAGACTTAGTCAAAAATTTATGTGATAATTTCAAAATTATATTTAAATATATTTCTAAATATAGTTTCAAATTATATATGTATATTATATATATATAATGAAATAATCTAGTTATGGCAAAAGGCATATATATAAGTGCTAATTATATACATATTTGATACAAATTCCAATATATATTTGTCCATTTATACCTTTTAATATGTTGCAGATCACACACGCACACACATATGTCATCTTATACACCATTAAATATGTGTTGGTATGTTGATAAGTATACAGCTACTAAATTTAATTAATATATTTTAATTAATTAAAATAATAAATTAATTAATTAACAAGATTTTATTTTAAAAAACTAGATTGGATCTAATATTAAACACTAGATTTCATAGGCCCGCTAAAATCCAACTTGAAGAAAATTTCGAAATTAACTCATTTCACCCGCTGCGAACTAGGTCACTCCCAACATGAATTTGGGAGCTTTGGGTATTGTAGCTCTCATAGATGAGTCCTCCAATGTTAAAAAGGATGGAGTTGTTATGTTGATTCCCCCTACTTACCATCTGGGTTGAATAGGTTGCTATGAATTCTCTTGTCTTGTCTAGACTAGCCAAGGAGTGTTAATCACCACCGTCGCCACCTTTAGCACGAATAGGAGCATTGCATGGTTCTCGCGTTCCCTTGGAGTTGAGGAATGATATGGTTTCTTCATCAACTATATCTACACTATGGACGGCCTCGGCATGAATGGTAGCATTGCATGGTCCTCACATTCTCTCGGGTTGCCACCGGTGATTATCATTGATTTTTGTTATAGCATAAGGACTCCTTTTTTAGCTTGTTGCAAGAAGATATTATAGTCATCTCTGGCGGCCTACTGATTGTTGCGACCACATCATAAACCTCCCTTGATCGAGAACTTCATGGTGAGCTACTAATATGTCACGAATGCATCAAAGTCCACCAACATCGGTGTCTACCTATTAAGATGTTATAAGAAGACAGACAATCTACTGCTACAAAGTTTACCTGTATCTTTTTGGAGTAGGCTTCCTCATCGAAGGTGACTATGTGAGTTGAGCCTAGGGGAACAATTTTGAAACCATGGAATCCATAGGTAGGCAAGGCAGAAGGCGTGATGCTCAATGATGTGATTTTCATTTGGTTAAAGCATTCTTTAACATTATATTAATAGAGTTGCCCTCATTGATGAAGACCCAATGTACTTTAACATTGGAAATGTTTACTAATATAACCATGGGGTTTCGTGGTGGGGGTATCCGACCCCTCTCTTGTCCTCGATTGTAGAGATGATGTTTGCTTCATCTTCTTCTACTTACGGTGCCTTTGGAGCTTGGAGCTGTACTAAGTACATCCGACTAGATGGGGTGAGTTCTCACCTACATTGGGCTTGGACCCCTGTATTTCTTTTAGCCATGTGTGGGCCACCGCATATTGACATGATCTTGATGTTGATCATATCACATTGTTGTTGTCTGCCCGTTGAAGCGGGGCGAGAGGATTTGGTCTGGCATTCCTTTGTTCGACCTGATGCCTTACATAATGAACTAGTACACCTTCGAGGATTAACCGTTCTATCTCATCATTGAGGTAGTGGCATCCGTTTATGGAGTGGCCATTAAATTATGGGAACTGAAAGTATTTTCCATTACCTATGGGCTCGTATTTTTGCTCTGATCTAGTAGGAAGAGGACTTTGGTAGGGTGCATGGTCCAAGGGGGTGATATAGATGGTTTCCATATCGTGAGTAAATGAGGCAAAATTTGTATACCTGGGTTTGAATCAAGAACCATCCTCGGTGGCTTCTTGCTACTTTCTTGTCGACTATTCTTTTTTCAAAGGCTCTCCTCTCGCGAGTCGATCTTATTGCCTCTCCTACCCTCCTCATCAATGTCGGATAAGTCTGCCTCCTCCACTCGCGTAATGTCATTAGTTCTTTAGAAGAAGTTGATCATGGATGAGGTGGCTACTTTTGTAAGATCTTCCGCATTTTGGAACGGTGCTTCACCACAGAGCAAAGGGTGACCACCAAGCTGTTTTTATCTACTTCCCTTGCACATGTTGATTCTTCATGGAAGCGGTTGACAAAGGAGCGGAGTGACTCATTCGTCCCTTATCTTATGTTGCATAACTCGCTTGCCATCATAATCCCGATTTGCAAAGCAAAGAATCTGAAATGACCCTCCTATTTCTACCCTAATTTCATAAGGATTTTTTTTTTACAGAGATGATATATAGATATATCATTCATTACAAATATATTTCCCAGGGTCATTTTCTTTTTCCAATAAACAAAATATATCCAGGATCAAAATAATTAACCAATATAAATATATCAGTACATTCACAAAGATATGCACATACATGTGAGGATGTATATGCCTCTCTTGTTTGAATCAGAGTTCTGGAAAACAAGAGGATATTGGATTGATTGAATTTAATCAATCCACACATAGTTCAGTGTTATATGCAATAAAAATTCCATTCATGCATGAATACCTATATATATATTTTTAAACTCCTGATTCCTTGCTAAATTCTCTAGGGAGTATAAATTCTAGAAACCAGATAAATGTGATATGATTGTATATAAATTAATGGTCTGGTGCTTGGGTTCTGAAAAATGATAGAAGTGTTTATCATTATCCATGTTTGATTTTTTTCTTATAAAATCTGTCTGGAATACAGGCTCTCTTTTTTTTGGAACAGTTTAAAGTGATCTAACACATTCAACATCTTGATTCTTTGGTGTCAGTATGCTTTAAATTAAATGAAGTGCAAACTTGAGTGGGTTTCCTGTAACCATGGGTGTCAATCACATGGTTCAACCAGACTCTTTGTTCTGGTGTAACCCATCTGGTCTTAAAATGCATTTGATTAAAATCTGAGTGAAATGGAATTCAGATTCCTATTAAAAATACAAAGGAAAAGGTGTGTTAATATCTGTACAAAACATGTTTATGTATGTATATAACTGCAACTATTTTGGATCTGGCTTTCAACTCCCATATTACAGATTCTTTCTTTATTTAAAAATAAGGTATGAAACATTTGTATAAAACAAGTTAAATTATGGAAACCTTGCAGTCATATAAAAACATTCAACCTATGCCTATTATCTTTTGTATACATATGCCATGGTAGAAAGATAAAACCATTTAATTTTTCTGAGAATCAACTATCCAGATTTCCCAAAACTTAAATCCTTTCTGAAGACTCAAGATTGACTAATACATTTATAAAATGTAATCATTCAATTTTAACATAGTGTTCTTGCTAAATCCACTTACAAGATTTTGATTAACTTCTTTAACATATCAGATATTTAACTAGGTTTATAGATTCCAGATACAAGTCAATCTCTTAACAAAATACTTAACAAAATATCCAATATTCAACACTTAATACAAGTAGCAATTTAAATTATCAATACATGCAGATTTCAACATCTAGGCTCTTATCTAACTAAGTTTAGCATGCTATAATCTTCTTCTCAAAGCCTTGCTCCTACTCCTACTTAGTTGCTGCAATCCCTGAAAATGCATTTGAAGCTGCCCCATATTAAATGGGACACCCCATATGCCAATAGCACACTAGGGTCAGACACATGTCTGGTATAAGAAAATCCACCAAAACAATTTGAAAGTCAAGTTAAAGTTAAACATGGATAGTTGTATATAACTCTGCCTTTAGAAAACAAGCAATTCATGTGTGCATGTTCTGTGTCAGTGTGAAGGTGCACACTTTAATCTGTCCTTCCAGGAACCTCAAGAAAAACATGGTACATTCATACTTTCATATAATTTAATCATGAATCAAGTAAACATACATACAACAAGGAAATCACCCAAAATGAATTAAATCATTTATTCACAATCCAGATTCCATTCCATGAAAACTCTAGTTCCTCTTTATATCAAATTCTCTTATCTTGATATATATTTATCTATCTTGGTCTCATCTGCAATTAATTGAATCAATGGACACACTGTAATGAACTAATTCACTCCATTACACAAAGATCTCAGGACTTAATCAAGCCATGTGTCAACTTGTATTACTTAAGAAAACAAGTCATTCCTGCAGTGTTCTTGACCCCAATTTCCTAATCAGGTTTAAGTTAATAATAACTCTTTTGATTTTTCATGACTAAACCATTTAGTGATCCATTTTACTAACTAAAAACATCCATATCATGGCATCTCATATTATTCATAACCAAACAGAGACAAACAAGCAAACAACCATTGGTGACTAAATAAATAAGATTCTGTATGTATATATATATATTCTGGTATTTTTAAAAAGGGGTATAGGCAACTAACATTGGCTTATGGCTTTTGAGAGAGTTTTTCCTTTTGCAAACATTTGTGCTTGAGTTAAACTCAGAATGACCTAGTTTCTCTGAATCACAAAATTTTGTTTGCTATGCATATGAACATTTATATATTTTCATTGAATCAGGAGCATCAGCACATAGGCAACCCTATTGCACCCCTAATTCCTTTTTGTCTCAAGCCTCAGCACTTATACATGAGTATATTGCAGCTCAACATTATTTACCTCTTTCTGGGTTGAGCTAAAACCAATACTACTTGCCTATTTTCAACATTTTATTTTCTGGGTATTTGTTTATATTCCTAAACATTAACATATCAGAGATCTGGGTTTTATAAAACATATATGTATACTAACAACACTTAAAACTTTCATATAATAAAACAAGTAGAACAACCAAAGAGAATCAAAACATTTTCAGTTCTAAAATCACAAATAAGCATTCACATATGAAACTACATTTTCAAGAAAATTACTTATAACTGGCTGCCTACATTAGGACTTATTGCCTTAGATTTTGAGTGAGTTTTCTCACCTAGCTCTCTTTCACTTCCTAGTTGACTGGTAAGCCTCTGCCTTCAAATCTTTTCTTCACTTGTATTATATTTATATAATATCTATATATTTTCTCAAGAGTTATCCAGGAAGAAGAAGGTTTCTCCTCTCACTGCCTATTTATGCAGGGTTTTTCTTAGGGTTTAAGGCACTATCTAAAGACATTTTTGCCCATCAGAAATTATGCCATTTGTATTTAGTTTTCAAACCCAAAATCTTACCCTCCCCGGCTTGAGTTTGTGAAGAGAAAAGTGGTTATATCTTTTTGGTTAATTTCAGATTTTTGCTTTTCCAGAAAATACTTTTTCCTTTGTCTACTATCATGCTAAAAGTGTGACTTGATTTTATTATTTATCAAATACTCTTCCTAATTCTGCCTATACCAAGTATTTCTCTGTTTTATCTTATTTTTTTCTATTTTTAGCTTTCATGTAAATGGTATGTACTTCCTTCATTTATTTATAAGAGGATTACTCCTTTTTATATCTTCATTCTTTTTACTTCTGCCTATATTTAAAATATGTTGGTATATTTTATTTTGCTGATTTGAACTCTAGTACCTTATTAACATATCTATATATATATATGTATATATGTATATAAAGCTTACTAAATTAATTAGTATACTCATCTGTATATATTTATACATTATTTTGTACTGACACACACATGTACATGTACACTCAAAAATACTCAGTAGCATTCATATATATATATATATATATATTGCTTATGCATACAGCTTTTAAGGATTTAATCTACATATATATATATATATTCCCATACATATCAATATGTATTTATTCTTAGAGTTCAGGGATTTTTAGCTTTAGTTCATGTGCATTTCCTGTGCACACATGTACACACATACTGATACACTATCAAGCTATATCAATCCCCTTTCAAAATTTATTCAAAAATTATTTTGAATTCATTTATATTTTTCAGAATAAATTCCTAAAATCTTGGGTCATTACATACACCCCTCCTTTTAGAAATTGTGTCCCACAATTTTCCTAAGCTTAAAATAAATTTTAAACTTAATTCAGAGAACAAGTACATTCTCAACCAAATAGATTTTTAGTTCTATAATAACTAAAAACATATGCATCTAGAAAAACAAAAGAAAACAATCAAAAATCAGAATTACCTTTAATCTGAAAATAGCTTAGGATAATTCATCCTAACTTTGTCTTCTAATTCCCATGTGCAATCACTAGGATCAAGACTCCACTGTACCTTCACAAGTTTCAGAGATTTATTTCTCAACTTCTTCACATCTTTTGCCAAAATTCCCACTGGATCCTTTTCATAAATCAAATTAGAATTTATCTGCACTTGGGTTGGGGTCTCAAGAATTTCTGCCTTGTCATGGACCCACCTTCTCAATTGTGATACATGAAAAACATCATGTATAACTTGCATGTTTTCTGGTAATTCCAACTTGTATGCCAAGGGACCAATTCTTTCCAGAATTTTGTATGGTCCAATATATCTTGGGGTTAACTTGCCTTGTTTTCCAAACCTCAGCACATTTTTCATAGGTGAGATTTTGATGAAAACAAAATTTCCCACTTCATATTCTACCTGCCTCCTTCTCATGTCTGCAAATTTCTTTTGCCTATCTTGAGCTGCTGCCATTCTTCTTCTTATCAACTCAATTTTCTCCTTAGTTTCTTGTATGTACTCAGGTCCTAAAATAGACCTTTCTCCTGCTTCTACCCAACAAACAGGTGACAAACAGGGTTTACCATATAAGGCTTCAAATGGTGCCATTCCTATGGTGTTTTGGTAGCTGTTGTTGTATGTAAATTCAACTAGATGAAGATAATCTTCCCAGTTGCCCCCAAAATCCAGTATACATGCCCTCAACATGTCCTCCAAAACTTTGTTTACTACCTCAGTCTGCCCATCTGATTGAGGATGGTAGGCAGTACTTAAACATAGTTCACTTCCCATTGCTTCTTGAAAGCTTCTCCAGAATTTTGAAGTGAAGATGGTATCCCTATCACTCACAATGGTTTTGGGAATGCCATGTAACTTTACCACTTCCTTTATAAAAATTTGAGCTAATTTTGGTGCTGTCCTTTCTGACTTGACTGGGATGAAGTGTGCTACCTTGGTTAGCCTATCAACTATCACCCATATACTTGTATTACCTCTCTTAGATCTAGGCAGTCCATCTATGAAGTCCATAGATATGTCTTCCCACTTCCACTATGGTACACTAAGAGGCTGCATCAACCCTGATGGCCTTTGGGTTTCAGCCTTGACTTGTTGGCAAGTCATACATTTGGCAATGTATTTAGCTACATCAGATTTCATCCCCTTCCACCAGAAGTCTCTTTTCAAATTTTGGTACATTTTTGTGCTGCCTGGGTGTATGGAGTATTTACTTCTGTGATATTCATTCAATATCTCTTTCTTCAATTCTGTGTCCTCTGGTACACACATCCTATTCTGGTATCTCATATAACCATTTTTATAAATATGGTGATTCATCACTTCCTCCCCTCTTGAGAGGAGCATTTTCTTCTCTAATAAGTTGGCATCATGTTCTTGCATTTTTCCTACCTTCAGAATTAAATCTGGTTGAAGTGTCGTTAAGCTTAACTTCCCTTTATCTTCTTGTGCACCATGCATCTGCTCATCAATGTGCACACAACCATTCTCCCCAATTTCTAACTCAGTTAGCAAAGACAAGCCCTTAAATTCTTCTATCATTATCATAGCCAATTTAGCATGCTGTCTACTTAGAGCATCTGCAACTTTGTTTGCTTTGCCTGGTGTATAGAGTATGTCAAAGTCATAGGCAGCTAAGAACTCCACCCATCTATGTTGCCTCATGTTCAAATCTTTTTGTGAAAATAAATATTTTAGAGACTTGTGGTCAGTGTAAAGTTCGAACTTTGTGCCTAACAAATAATGTCTCCAAAGTTTTAAAGCATAGATCACAGCTGCTAATTCGAGATCATGTGTGGCATACCTTACTTCATGGGGTTTAAGTTGTCTGGATGCATATGCAATGACTTGGCCTTGTCGCATCAACACTGCACCCAAGCCAAATCCACTAGCATCAGTGTATACAACTAATTCTTCATTTCCATGAGGTACCTTTAAAATTGGAGCATTCACCAATGCCTCCTTCAACTGTTCAAAAGACTTTTCACATTTTTCTGACCAAACAAAAGCTTGGTTCTTCCTGGTTAGGTTAGTGAGTGGTGTAGAAATTTTTGAAAAATCTTTTATAAACCTCCTATAATACCCTGCCATCCCCATAAATGACCTCACTTCACTCACAGTGCTTGGCCTCTTCCATGCTTGAATAGCCACTACTTTATTGGGGTTCACAGAAATTCCTTGGGCAGATATAACATGGCCAAGGAAATGTACTTCCTCTTTCCAAAATACACATTTTGAAAATTTTGCCTTTAAATCTTTTTCCCTTAATCTAGACAAAACCAGGTGCAAATGATGCTTATGTTCTTCCACTGTTTTGGAATAAATCAAAATGTCATCTATAAAAATAAGCACAAACTTGTCTAAATAATCTCTAAAGGTTCTGTTCATTAAATCTACAAAGTATGATGGTGCATTGGTCAAGCCAAATGGCATAACCAAAAATTCATACAACCCATACCTAGTGTTAAAGGCAGTGTACTTGATGCTTGATTCTTCCACCTTCATTTGATGAAAACCATATGCTAAATCTAGTCTAGAAAATACTTTTGCCCCTGCTAATTGATCAAAAAGATCATCTATTCTTGGCAATGGGTATTTATTTTTAATAGTTACTTTGTTTAATTCTCTATAATCTATATAGAGTCTTAAGGAGCTATCTTGTTTCTTAACAAATACCACTGGTGCTCCCCAGCAAGAATTACTTGGTCTTATAAAACCCTTTTCTTCCAATTCTTCTAACTGTTTCTTTAATTCTTTTAGTTCATTTGGCCCCATTCTAGTTGGCTTTTTAATCACTGGGCTTGCTCCTGGAACTAGATTGATCTGGAACTCTACTGGTCTATGGTGTGGAACACCCTTGACCTCACCAAACACATCCAAATATTCATTGACTATGGGAATTTCTTCAATGGTTAATTCACTGAAATCTTTTTCTGAGTCAACTAAATGATATAGTTTTCCTTCCTTAGCTACTTCACATAAAACTGTGATTCTTTGACCTCTAGAATTTTGCAATGATATGGTGGATGAGTCTAAATTAATTATGGCTTTAAATTGCCTTAACCAGTATACCCCCAATATAACACCTATATTTGGGTAATTCAAAACATATAAATTGGAAATAAAAATATTTCCTCCTATGTTTAATTCCACATCCACACAAATCATATTTAAAACACTAGAACTCCCCAGTGGACTTTGTATATGCAATGGGGTTTCAACCAATATGCAATTCAGTTTTAGCATTTTAACTAGTTCATAAGAAATTAAAGAGTGAGTTGCCCCAGTATCATATACTACTGCTATGGGTATGGTACAAATAAGTAATGTACCTTCCACTTAGCTATGGTTTTCAGTGTTACTCTCCACTGTGGCTTTGCCTTTTCCTTCCAAATTTGCCAATTTTCCTTGCTGTTTGTACTCAGGACAATTCCTCTTCATATGCCCCCTCTTTCCCACATAGATAGCACTTGAAAGCTCCTCCCTTCAATTCTGGACACCTAGGCTTGATATGCCCCTCCTTTCCACACTGATGGCATACAATTTTCTTCTTGGTTTCCTTAGCTTTGACATCTCCAGTGCCCTTGTTACTGGCCTCTTCCTTCTTCTTATCATAAGGGTGATACCTCCCCTTACCCTTCTTGGTATTATTATTCTTAAAATTTCTGAACTTCTCCCTTTCCTTGTCATGCTGCTCTAACCTCAAAGCTAAGTCTATCACATGGTCAAAAGTCCTGTCTGCATAGGGTAACATGGCTCTGCTAAGTCCTGGATTCAACCCTTTTATGTACCTATCATTTTTGGATGCCTCATCTGCCACAAGCATTGCTCCATATGTGGAAAGCCCCTCAAACTTTTGAGTGTATTCTGTGACAGTCATGGTTCCTTGTCTAAGTCTAATAAATTCTTCTAGCAAGGTAGTCTTTGCTGATGCTGGTACAAACCTTGCTTCCAACATCTCTTTGAATTGATTCCAAGTGATTTCATTCTCATTTCTTCCTGCAATGATTACTTCCCACCAGCCTAAAGCTACTCCTTTTAGCTGTCTTGAAGCCACTTGCCTCTTTCTTTGATCATCAAGTTGCATGTCATTGAAAATTCTTTCCAATGTTCTCAACCATGTTTGAATTTCCATGATACTCTCTGTCCCTTCAAAGCTTTTGCCTCCTAAATGAGTATATGTCTTAAGTAATTTTGAGAGTTCTTCATAGGGATTTTCTTGCCTTTGTCCTGCCCCATCCCTAAATGCTCTCACCAAGTCTTGCAGATTGACCATTGGTGGTGCATGGGAAGATCCTGCTCCCTGATTTGGTGGTCTCCCTACCATAGTTTGCTAATAATAATTTACATAGCTGGTTAGTTTGATTGGTAATTTTATTATTTCAGTGGTTTTTTTTTCACACTGAAAACATTGATATATATATTTAGTTCCTTTAAATTTTATTTCTATCTAAGAACTTGATCTTTACTTCTACTATGTTGAATAACATAGCTCTGATACCAAATGAAATGACCCTCCTATTTCTACCCTAATTTCATAAGGATTTTTTTTTTACAGAGATGATATATAGATACATCATTCATTACAAATATATTTCCCAGGGTCATTTTCTTTTTCCAATAAACAAAATATATCCAGGATCAAAATAATTAACCAATATAAATATATCAGTACATTCACAAAGATATGCACATACATGTGAGGATGTATATGCCTCTCTTGTTTGAATCAGAGTTTTGGAAAACAAGAGGATATTGGATTGATTGAATTTAATCAATCCACACATAGTTCAGTGTTATATGCAATAAAAATTCCATTCATGCATGAATACCTATATATATATTTTTAAACTCTTGATTCCTTGCTAAATTCTCTAGGGAGTATAAATTCTAGAAACCAGATAAATGTGATATGATTGTCTATAAATTAATGGTCTAGTGCTTGGGTTCTGAAAAATGATAGAAGTGTTTATCATTATCCATGTTTGATTTTTTTCTTATAAAATCTGTCTGGAATACAGGCTCTCTTTTTTTTGGAACAGTTTAAAGTGATCTAACACATTCAACATCTTGATTCTTTGGTGTCAGTATGCTTTAAATTAAATGAAGTGCAAACTTGAGTGGGTTTCCTGTAACCATGGGTGTCAATCACATGGTTCAACCAGACTCTTTGTTCTGGTGTAACCCATCTGGTCTTAAAATGCATTTGATTAAAATCTGAGTGAAATGGAATTCAGATTCCTATTAAAAATACAAAGGAAAAGGTGTGTTAATATCTGTACAAAACATGTTTATGTATGTATATAACTGCAACTATTTTGGATCTGGCTTTCAACTCCCATATTACAGATTCTTTCTTTATTTAAAAATAAGGTATGAAACATTTGTATAAAACAAGTTAAATTATGGAAACCTTGCAGTCATATAAAAACATTCAACCTATGCCTATTATCTTTTGTATACATATGCCATGGTAGAAAGATAAAACCATTTAATTTTTCTGAGAATCAACTATCCAGATTTCCCAAAACTTAAATCCTTTCTGAAGACTCAAGATTGACTAATACATTTATAAAATGTAATCATTCAATTTTAACATAGTGTTCTTGCTAAATCCACTTACAAGATTTTGATTAACTTCTTTAACATATCAGATATTTAACTAGGTTTATAGATTCCAGATACAAGTCAATCTCTTAACAAAATACTTAACAAAATATCCAATATTCAACACTTAATACAAGTAGCAATTTAAATTATCAATACATGCAGATTTCAACATCTAGGCTCTTATCTAACTAAGTTTAGCATGCTATAATCTTCTTCTCAAAGCCTTGCTCCTACTCCTACTTAGTTGCTGCAATCCCTGAAAATGCATTTGAAGCTGCCCCATATTAAATGGGACACCCCATATGCCAATAGCACACTAGGGTCAGACACATGTCTGGTATGAGAAAATCCACCAAAACAATTTGAAAGTCAAGTTAAAGTTAAACATGGATAGTTGTATATAACTCTGCCTTTAGAAAACAAGCAATTCATGTGCGCATGTTCTGTGTCAGTGTGAAGGTGCACACTTTAATCTGTCCTTCCAGGAACCTCAAGAAAAACATGGTACATTCATACTTTCATATAATTTAATCATGAATCAAGTAAACATCCATACAACAAGGAAATCACCCAAAATGAATTAAATCATTTATTCACAATCCAGATTCCATTCCAGGAAAACTCTAGTTCCTCTTTATATCAAATTCTCTTATCTTGATATATATTTATCTATCTTGGTCTCATCTGCAATTAATTGAATCAATGGACACACTGTAATGAACTAATTCACTCCATTACACAAAGATATCAGGACTTAATCAAGCCATGTGTCAACTTGTATTACTCAAGAAAACAAGTCATTCCTGCAGTGTTCTTGACCCCAATTTCCTAATCAGGTTTAAGTTAATAACAACTCTTTTGATTTTTCATGACTAAACCATTCAGTGATCCATTTTACTAACTAAAAACATCCATATCATGGCATCTCATATTATTCATAACCAAACAGAGACAAACAAGCAAACAACCATTGGTGACTAAATAAATAAGATTCTGTATGTATATATATATATTCTGGTATTTTTAAAAAGGGGTATAGGCAACTAACATTGGCTTATGGCTTTTGAGAGAGTTTTTCCTTTTGCAAACATTTGTGCTTGAGTTAAACTCAGAATGACCTAGTTTCTCTGAATCATAAAATTTTGTTTGCTATGCATATGAACATTTATATATTTTCATTGAATCAGGAGCATCAACACATAGGCAACCCTATTGCACCCCTAATTCCTTTTTGTCTCAAGCCTCAGCACTTATACATGAGTATATTGCAGCTCAACATTATTTACCTCTTTCTGGGTTGAGCTAAAACCAATACTACTTGCCTATTTTCAACATTTTATTTTCTGGGTATTTGTTTATGTTCCTAAACATTAACATATCAGAGATCTGGGTTTTATAAAACATATATGTATACTAACAACACTTAAAACTTTCATATAATAAAACAAGTAGAACAACCAAAGAGAATCAAAACATTTTCAGTTCTAAAATCACAGATAAGCATTCACATATGAAAATACACTTTCAAGAAAATTACTTATAACTGGCTGCCTACATTAGGACTTATTGCCTTAGATTTTGAGTGAGTTTTCTCACCTAGCTCTCTTTCACTTCCTAGTTGACTGGTAAGCCTCTGCCTTCAAATCTTTTCTTCACTTGTATTATATTTATATAATATCTATATATTTTCTCAAGAGTTATCCGGGAAGAAGAAGGTTTCTCCTCTCACTGCCTATTTATGCAGGGTTTTTCTTAGGGTTTAAGGCACTATCTAAAGACATTTTTGCCCATCAGAAATTATGCCATTTGTATTTAGTTTTCAAACCCAAAATCTTACCCTCCCCGGCTTGAGTTTGTGAAGAGAAAAGTGGTTATATCTTTTTGGTTAATTTCAGATTTTTGCTTTTCCAGAAAATACTTTTTCCTTTGTCTACTATCATGCTAAAAGTGTGACTTGATTTTATTATTTATCAAATACTCTTCCTAATTCTGCCTATACCAAGTATTTCTCTGTTTTATCTTATTTTTTTCTATTTTTAGCTTTCATGTAAATGGTATGTACTTCCTTCATTTATTTATAAGAGGATTACTCCTTTTTATATCTTCATTCTTTTTACTTCTGCCTATATTTAAAATATGTTGGTATATTTTATTTTGCTGATTTGAACTCTAGTACCTTATTAACATATCTATATATATATATATGTATATATGTATATAAAGCTTACTAAATTAATTAGTATACTCATCTGTATATATTTATACATTATTTTGTACTGACACACACATGTACATGTACACTCAAAAATACTCAGTAGCATTCATATATATATATATATATATATATATATTGCTTATGCATACAGCTTTTAAGGATTTAATCTACATATATATATATATATATATTCCCATACATATCAATATGTATTTATTCTTAGAGTTCAGGGATTTTTAGCTTTAGTTCATGTGCATTTCCTGTGCACACATGTACACACATACTGATACACTATCAAGCTATATCAATCCCCTTTCAAAATTTATTCAAAAATTATTTTGATTCATTTATATTTTTCGGAATAAATTCCTAAAATCTTGGGTCATTACAGAATCGATGTTGAAATATATACACAACTGGGCCTAGGAGTAAATATTTTTTGCTTGAAGACGTATAAACCAACGCGAGGTAGATCTAGTCAGGGTGGTGTGAATAGAAGGCACTTTGCATTACTAGAGCGTTGTTTGGCTCAGGTAATGGAGTTAAAAGCCATGATGCGGTCAAACTGGGTAGCACTTCCGTTGTATCTATTGATAGGAGGTAGGGCATACCTCTAGTGAATGTATGTTCCTAAAATTTCTTTAGAAAAGGGTTCCTCATTCTCATTATTAGACAAACTCTTATTGTCGTTGTTTCTAGTCTACATCCTTGATATTTGTTGTCGTAGAGATGCCATTCTTCTCAAGGACCCCCCTCCGCATAATGCAACGGTGTTGACCCCTCATTGGAGATGGACTTCTTTGATGTCTCACGGGTGAAGGAGATCGACGATGCTGATACGGTGATAGGGAATGGAAATAATGGACAAAGGTAGGTGACCTCCCATTTCTATAGACAAAGGATGACCTGGAATGCTGAGCCCATCTTATACAAGACTAGGGTCTAGGGCCCTCCCTCTAGGACCGAGAATGGACTTAGGGCTCTCTTAGCTCGTAGGTTCTATTCCGCTCGTCGCTACATAAGTGATCGAAGCACAAGTCATGTCCCTCATCCGCTGCCCGAAGGCGATCAAATAAAGAATGTCTTTCTGCAAATGAGGAGCGACGGACTGCTTAATTCTTGATGTAGTGGCAGTTCTGGTATGGGGACGTCGTGAGCAAAGTCTTGTTCATGTGTGGTATGCAGATCTCTGTTGCAAGAGGGACTAACCTAAATAGGGATCTCAAGCATGACCCTCTTATGGACATCATGCATTATGTTGAATGTGCGGGGGATAGTGCGCTGTCTGGTTTATCACTACTGGGATAGTTGAACCATAGTTGGCAGTGCCTTGAGCGTACACTCAAGCCTTGAGTTGATTCAAATCATGGGCAATTTTCCTAATACTAGTCGGATTGTTGGCCTGGCTCAGCCATACGCTGTCACTCAAGCCCGGAATGGGACAAATGATGCTGGCTCAAAAAGCACCATTAGTGTTATGGCCATTTGTGTTATCGGCCACATTGTCACCGTTATTTTGCATTGTGTGATTTTTTTAAGTAGAGTAAAGTTTTAGGAGAAGGAAAGTGATGAAAGTAGAGAGCTTTTTATGGGAAGCCCTCCTTCTAGCGTCAATATGTTAACTAGAAATTTTGCCAACCTCAAAATTATTGTTAACAAATTGAAAATGAGGAAAAAGCAAGATAGTAAATGTTGAACAAGCAAAGAAACACACTATTAAGAGTTATTCGCTCAAGAATGACATAGGTCGACTATGGTAAAGATTTCTTATAGCTTTAGGTTACAGTGGTTTGTTTACAAAAGACAATAATAAGTGCAATTAATGAAAATTTGACCCTTGTACGGGTGCATTCAATGTTGTGTTTATAGCAGCTGAAATCTAGTTTGGACGGCGTAGATTGGAATGCCAACCCTATGTTTCCTCTAACCTATTGATGGTGTTGGATGATTCAGATGTAGATCAACTAGGATGCCAAATGGTCTGAATGGTTTAGAAGATGGTCAGCTGGTGGGCCCTACTAAAGCATGTTGTTGACAGACAGGGTGGCATGGGGACACGAAGTTGTTGAACGGTAATGTCTTTGCCATATAGGCAGTGAAGGATATGGAGTGGTTGTTGTATAATGTCACTTTTGTTTGATTAACAATGTCATATATGCCAATCTTTTCGATGGAATGGTGTGGAGTCGTTGCTTCTTTCTTGTAGAGGCGACAAATGCATTACGCAAAGGCCTACCGACTCAAGAGGAATAAGGGACACGGGTAAGCGGATCTTTGGGTAAGTTGCAGGGTACTGAGGACTTAAGGGCCCAATGAGGAGAGTGGGAAAGTGATCTTCATAATGCGGGCATGCACTCTTCGACGGGGCGGCTCTCCTACTGAGAGCAATGTCTGGTTTGCATGTTGTTTAAAGCTGTTAGCCGTTGGAAGATGTGACCTTTTGTAGGTCACATGGGAAGTTATGAATATAGTGAGACGGTCGAAGTGGCACCGAGGCTATACGATGTGGGGCAACAGCATCATGAAACTAGCGGGTTATAACAACCCATAGCTGAAAGGGAATTAAAATAAAGATTTAATTAATTAAAAAGGGAAATTAATATTAAAATAGGGATAAATAGAAACAATTTGAAAGTTATATGGGAAAAGTATTTGTAAAATATTAGAATATTTTTTTGAGTAAATTTTAATTTTTAAAATGAGTTTGGAAATTTTTAAGGGTCAAAATGATTTTCAAAATGGTTAAATAATATTTATAAAGCCAAATATTAAAAATGAATAAGATGGAAAAATTATTAAAAAAGGAAGAGAATTCTATTTCACTTATAAAAGGAGTTTATAAATATATTATTGAAATCGGGCTTTAAAAGGAATATGGAAATAATTATTTAATTGTAAATTATGGAAAACAATTATTGGAAAATTATGAAATAGTAGTAAAACATTTGTGGAGAATAATTATGAATTTTATTTGGAACTTTGGGCTAACTTGTCATGATAGAAAAATAGGTTGGCAAAGAAGAAGAAAGGAAAAGATATAAATACAAATGGATAAGTGAGCCCATTTGGCCCATCTTGTCACTTAGGAAAATAACTTCTCTTTTGCTTCTCTTGAGAAGTCTAGAACCCTCTATGTTGCATACAAATTCACTTCCCTGATCCTATATACACATTTCTAGCTCCATCTTCATCAACCCAATTATGAAAACCTAATCCTCTTCCTAAAAAATTCAATAAAAATAGAAATAAATTCCCAAATATTCTAAAATAAATGCATATCCCTCTCAACACCTACTATACCTCTAGGCAAGAAGAAGTTGAGATCATGATTGAGTTTGAATTGCATTGAAATTTGTAGAGAAGAAGAAAAGATGAGAGAGAAGGAGTAACTCTCATGTTGAAGCGCAGCTACTCCAAAGTGAGTAATCTGTACTCAAAATCTATGTCTAATTGCAAGCATTTCATGTTGAATGTTGATATGATTGGATTGTGTATTGCATACTCCTTCTGAACCAATTGTTTTGAATTTTTCTCGATTGAATTTCTGTGATATGGATGTTCTTTGGAGCTTTGAGTTGCCAACATTAGGGTCGCATAACCTAGAATTTTACATTCCACACCATGACTGGTCCATTGGTCAAGGTGACCATTGCACCGGTGCATGGCCAGAGCGCACTCTAGGCTCATGCGATGCACGGGTCAGTTACACACACACACATCTGTGTGTGTGTGTGTGTGAGATAAAAATAAATAAAATATAAATAATAGACTCAATAACCCTTATTATATTTTGGTAATAATAAGTTAAGAAGTTTTATTATTAAAGTGGATTAATTTGTAGATAATGTTAATTATAATAAATATTAATTATTTGAAGCAAAACGGAAAATAAAAATTGTTTTGAAACTTTAGAAATTATTCAAAATTTATTGTGAGTTCGAAAATGATTTGGTGTGCTAAAAAATAGATAAATATGATTTTATATATGCATGTTTTGGAATTAATAAAGAAGATTAAAATATGAATTTTAACTATAAATGAACGAAAAGAAGATTTGTTTTATTAAACTAAAGTATGTGAATAGTTTAGAGATAAATGAACATTTTTCTAAATTTAAAACTCTTTTACAAAATTATATGTTTGTTTATTATTTTTATGTAATGAGGAATTTGAATAAATGATATTATAAAACCATCTGGTATGGGACTTTCAGTATTATTCATTCAGTTATCCTCTAGACTTGCTATATAGAATATCATTTGTGATGTAAGTGTAGTTACAAGCTCATGGTAAACGATTGGATAACACTGAGTGGTGTGGGACACTCAAGTGATATTTGATTGGTTACTTTTTGTAAGTAAATGTCACTTACTAAGGGTCAAGGGCATCAGGAATCATCTAGAGGTGATTTACGAAGTTGGACAGTTAGTGATTCCATCACTCTAAGGATTATAGAATAAGTAAATGTATGTATACTTAGTTACATTAAGCTCTCAATGGGACACGTAGGTCGAGAGTGTCAAATCTACATTATAGGGTTCACGCCACTATGGAGAACGCCTGATTAGACCCCACAAGATAGGCTAGTATCCATCCCGGTGATCCTAATTGCGGAATCACACCCTTGATCCATTTTGTCAATTTTGTGTGTATTGAGGCCGAGTGTTATTACTCTCATTAGAGCCTTGGCCATACGACACATAAGGACCAAGAATCCATTACCAAGGGCAAGTAGGAATCATGACCAATGCTCAGTGTAGTCTGGCAATGTGTTTATGACATGCATATAGATATTGGTGTTGCAATTCTAGGAGTAACTAAGGGATTGTAGGAAACGGGCAGCATTCATTAGCGTTTCTTGGATCGATGCTACGGTACATTAGTCTCCCATCTGGATGACTTAGGTAGATTCACATTTGATAATAGCTCATATCTCTGACCTCATTAGAGAGACGTTGATGGTATGAGACATTAAAGGTTAGATGTGTATTAACTTATCACCAGAATTACCCTTGCCTAGTACTATTTCATGTTGTATAGTGTTGCTTCAGTGCTTGTATGCTACCTTATGTAGAGTCTTCATAACTTTCCTATATACATATACATATACATATACATATATATATATATGCCTGCCTTTTGGGGCCAATCAATCGAGAGCATCGTCTCTCAATAGGATTAATGGTCGAGGTGGTAGTATTCTTTATGACATGGACCTTGTTGGATGATGCTTATTTATGGAACATGTATATGATATTTCTTTTATATCTCACCATGTATACTCTGGCATTCTTTTTAGACATAGTCTGACCCGTGTGTTATTTTATAATACTTATGTCAGTTCGAGATATTTCAAGTCTAGGTACTTTGTAGCTTGCATGAGTTGTGGGACACCATTTAGAGGCTAGTATACATTTAGGATGATAGTTTCCTTATATGTTTTTTGTAGCCTCACTTATTCATGATGATGTATTTATAATGACTATGATATAAATATAAATATTAATTTAATATAGTGAACAATGGACTAGCATTCTGTTGGTCATTTTGGATGTGTATTATTGATGTATTATATTTTATCGTTGCATTTTGATTTTGCCATCTCTATTTGTTATATCTATATTATTTATTGTTCTATCCTGAAAACCACACGTGTTTATTGCTTTGTACCGATACCGAGTACAGGATGGTAAGTGTTATTCAATTTGAGATATGTATCAGTGTTAGCCCAATGTAATAATCGCTTGTGTAAGCCCTTTATATCTTATTCCCCATATTATCAAACAATATTATCCGGTAATACTCATTGGTAATATGAGTATAGATGTAGGGTGTTACACGGGTCGACCTGTTTATTGCTTTGCGAGAAAAAGAGCGACATATGGCACTCCAAATATGAGGCGCTACATACCATATCCTCGATTTTCGTGAAACTCAAAATGAACTAAAATCAGATAATGGGATTTTCAATTTCCACCATTCAAGTTTACATATGGTAATTGAAAAAATATTTTGAATGTGGAAGAGAAAATTTGCCATCTTAAGTAATATGTAGAATTTCTGATTTCCAGCTAAAGTGGTTGTCGTTGCAATGACTATTCACAATTTCATATGGAAATAAAATAGTGGGAATGCAAACTTTTATGATGATCCTGATCTTATTTCAGAAGTATACCTTAAAGAATACCATAATATTCAAGAGACGAGTGGAAAAGAAAATTGACCAATTAAAAACAAAAGTATATGGCTTTGGTTCAAGATTGAATAATGAATGAACTTATTGTTGCGGTAGTTTGCTAAATGTATTTTCTAATTTATCTTATTGTATCCTTGTATAAGTATTTATATTTTTAAACTGTTGTGTATGTTCTATGTGTTTCTGTTGTAAACTTCTTTTACTATTCGATTCCCTAATCAAGTATGATACTTCTTAATTACAAACGTTACAACTAGCAAAAAAATTACAATACAATTACAAACAGTCATTCCTCTTTCGTTGCCTCGTTTGCTGCCACATTCGTAACACAAAATCACAATACTCTTTCACTAAACTTTCTTCTGTTATGGCCCACTTAGAATATCCTGATCGGTGTCCCTTATGCTCGTACAAGAACGTGCCCTTAATGTTAAATAAGAGTTGCATTGAAAATATTATATAACCAATATAAACAAAGTAAAAACAAAGGACATGTATTTTCATTTTTCATGATTTACGTTTATTAAACCTAGAAATTTCTATGCATAATCTGTTAAATAACATAGTAAACTGTGATTCTTCATGATATCATAAACTACCGATTACGAGGGGTTGTTGAGAGTACTGTTTTGATTGTTAATGATCGTGGTGGTTTTGATTAATTATATGAAGCTTTGTTATAACTGACCTACACATGTTTGAGAGTTTAATATACACTAGTTTTAAGAGTTCTCTACAAAAGTAATATTATATATATCCTTGTATTTCTTTCTCTAATTTAATTTATAACACAAAGATTAATTTTCCAACATGTTTATTATGAGTATAATTGGAAAAAAAATTAGAACCCTCAAAACATTCCAATTTGACGGGTCGAAAATTACCATAAAAATTACAATACGTTAATTTTTATTGGTTTATTATAACCAATATGAACCGACAAGTAAAGATTATGACAACCCTAAACAACAAAGCCACCCAAAGCCAATTAAAATTGGTTGAAAAACTCATAAGCGAAGCCTAAACATCTAAGGTGGCCACTACAATGGAAGAAGAATAAAAAATGCACATGGTGCAGAATCAAAACTAAATGTATAACAAATAGAACAAAGGCTAGACTATTGTAACTATTTAACTATTTACAAAAAAATTTCATTGTGCGAAACAAAGCAATTGGAAAAAATATTCGAAGAATGTTTCTTACATTTGCTTTCATTATGTAACTAGGTTTTTTCTTTTTCACTATTTACTTTTTAATTATTTTATTTTTTGGAAAACTATGATAGTTGTATTTTATATGTGTTAAATCAATTAGCATTGCCATTGTGTATTGGGCATATTTGGAAACTATACTTTATAAGAGAATTCCATTTTAGCAGAATGCGTCCTTATTTTTATAAAAAGTATTTTCTACCATCCCCCCATTTTAAATACATAGTACAAGACTTTTGAATTTAAAAATATATATTAATAAATGATAATGGAATGTATCAATTTTGATATTGGATTGATGCGATGGATAAGATGAGTTGACTAGTCTCAAAGCATGGTTGGAATCTCAATTGGTGATTGAAAATAAGTTTTAGTTAATGACATCAAACTTTAGATTTTTGTAGAGGCAACCAAAGAATGCAAGCCCAGTAGTGTTAGATATGAAGTTAATGCAGAGTTGATTAAAGGTCTTTGATGGCGTCAAGAAAATGATTGTTGTTATAGTAGCAGTGATGTGAGAGAGTTAGAGGTATGCCCAAGGGAAATTATATTATTTATTGTAAATTATTAACTTTGTAATAAAAGCTCATTTGAAATAAAAGGTGTTTGTTTTCTATTATATACTAGTTATACTGTGATATATTAATTAAGAAACTAATTTAAGTATATTGAATAGAAAATCCTTGAATGATATTTTATGTGATAATAATTCATGAGTAAATTGTCATAATATAAAATAAAATATTATTTTAAATATTCCTGGTTAAGATTTTTTGGGAAAGTTTATCAATATATACATTGAGACTAGAGTACGTAACACTCTCCAAATATTGGGTAGTGTATTACTCATGGCTACAGAGGGCACCAAGTACTCATAGTTATTGGATAACTATGAAATGACTTACCCGATAGTTTCATGTTAGTTAATAACAACTAGGTCAAACAAGAAATTTTGGAGTGACGATATTACATGATTCTCTCAACATAAGAATATTATTGAGCTTCATTGTGGATACTCCACATTGATTATAGCTAAGTCATGGTATGTCGACGATCGAGCAACTATATTGGGTCTAAGTTGAAGCATTGAAAGTGAAACAATATTCAATAAAGAATTCGTTTCCTTAGTTATATGAGGTTAGTATCACGACCAACTGTAGTTAACTCAAAGTCAAAATCTCATGCCAAAGTAATACGGTTAATAATAAATGTTATTATTAAACCAAAGACTTTGTTTATAGACTAACTGAGTTGCATGTGTATGATATTGGAATTTTGACCAAAACCAAATTCCATAAATTTTAAAATGATATAGTGTTAACGAAGAAAATGTGTGTAAATAATCGTTACTAAAAGAGCACCTAAATTGTAAAATTTGATTTCATCGATGAAGATTTATAGGCAATAAATTTGGCCAAACTATCACTCTACTAACTATGGTGATGTATAAATGTTAATATTCCACTTGGTCGATATTAATTGCTAACTGACTTTATACCCACGAGTCACACAATCACATTGCTGATTTCTCTAAAATACCATGCAATATAATTGATTTATAATTGTTATAAATTAATTAATATTTATAAAAAAATTAATGATTTGTTTATTTTATGTATTGGGTACTAATTGTATTTTCTAGGTGCCACTAGTAATTAATTGGGTGTGTATATAAAAGTTTATATATATATATATATATATATATATATATATATATGTCGATATACGATATCGATATGCATTAAAATATGGTTTAAATGATATTAACTGAGTAATAGGTATGAGTGTTCTATTATCCCGTGTAGCCCAATAATATGGTCGAACATGGCATAGGAGGATGGATTTTGGGTTTCAATTTAGTTCTGGATCTAGATACCTAGTAAAAGGAGAAAGAGTAATGAAGGAGAATTTGTCTCCTCGTTCTCTATTTATACCAAGCCAAAGCCTTCATTCATTTCTCTATAAAATCCTCCACAACCTTGGCTACACTCCCCCATCACCCTACCTCCATGGCCGAGCTTCCCTAATAGCTAAATACATCAAAATAAAAATAAAATAAAATTGACGGTACTCTAGCCATTGTGAGGTCTTGTGGTCGATTCTTTCACAATGTAGGGGATCTCATCAAACGAGGTGCATTCAATGGCCATCTCTTCAAGGTATAAATCTTTGTTTTATGATTTCACAATATTCGTATCCATATAAGATTTTATGTGTACATTGATTATCACCCTTGTATTAAACAATATCTTAATCATGTTAAATAGTTATTAATATAATATGGTTTTAAATCATAGTTTGATTAAAAAATATAAAAAAAATTGGCCATACATATATTTTAGTGTATATAATATTATTATAAATATAGTAATTAATTTTATGATTTTTAATATGGTTTATTAGTTTTAAAATGTAAAATATATTAGTATATGTTTATAATACACATATATATTAAATTAAATTCAAAATACTTTTAAAAAATCCGACCAAGACAAAATTTTAATAACATATATATTAACTTTAATTATTTAAAACCATATTCTTTTAATAATAATACTAATACATATACATTATAAATAGTTTATGGATTTTAAATTTAAAATAATTATTTTTGCCGAGAAGAATAAAATACACATGTGCGCGCATGCACGCGCGCGCACACACATATATTTGTTTGATTAATATAATATATGTATATTAATCTATTTCTGTATATTTCAAAATATATATAATGTGTGTGTATTTAAATAAAAAGAATTCAACGGTAAAATTAATTACATATAAATATGCATATTCATTTTTAGGTAAAGATATTTTAATTAATTAATATCTAGATCTGATTCTGCATTTTAAAATTATTTACCAAGTCTTTATCGGACTAAAATAAATTTTGAATTTTGAATCTCGTCGACTCAGTCAAATATCTAGTTTAAAAAATATCTTATTTAATATGAAATAATTTCAAATTTATATATAAATATATATCTGTGTGTGTACACACAATGTTAGACAGTCAATACATGGATATGGCGAATGTATACGTTGTAGATGCAAATCTCAACATCTATACGTGTACATTAAGTATGTACATATTGCTATGTTGCATATGCACATCATATACCCTTTATATTGATATACTCATAACTATATGATCATTAAATTAATTAAATCACATTTACTAATCAAAATTGAGAAATTAAATAAATTTTGATTTTATTTAAACTAACTAGAATGGAATAAGTACGGCCCATTAGATTTCATAGGCCTACTAAGATTCAATTAGGGGGAAATTTTGAAATTGACATAATTTACCCGATGCCAAACGGACCAGATCCAACAATGGTTTTAGAGCCCAAATAGCATGTGCGATCTATTAGCAACTTAAGAGCTAATAAACAAATGCTTACCTATCTGGCTAGATGTTTAGAAACGTAGTGTCTTAGCTTGGGTTTGAATAATCAAGTATTCTCTTCTCCTTTACTACCAGCCTAGCTCGAATGGGTAGAGTAAGTCTAAAAGGTTGGCACAATTGTAAGGCCCAAATTGATTTTTGGCCTTGGGGTAATTTCCAAAATTATGTTTGAATATTTAAATATATTTTAAATTTAAAATTTAAGTTTAAAATGTAAAATAAAATTTTATAAAAGTTATAAAATAATTTTCAAAATTTTTATGAAAACAAAGTAATATGTTCAAAAAATATTTAATATTTAATTAATTGGATTAATTAAAGAAATAAATAAATAAAAGATAATTAATTAAAATAAGCATATATATTGATATATGTATATATAAAACTGTAATTGTGCACATATATATATAGGATTTGCAGCTCCCCTTATTTAGCACCATTTGCAGCCTCCTGATATCCACCGCATGTTTATATTTAAATTCATCCCATGCGACAGGAGAGAGAGGATGAATATTTAAATATAAACATGTTGTGGATATCATGGGGCTACATGATGGTGCTAAATAAGGAGAGCTACGGATCCTAGCTTGTGTATGTGTGTGCGTATATATATATATATATATATATATATATGTGTGTGTGTGTGTGTGTGTGTGTGTGTGTTTAAAATAATCATAAAATTCGTTAGTAAACTTAATTACATATAAATATACATATTTATTTCAAGAAAAAAAAATTAGTTAATTAATATTTAGATCTGATTTTGAATTTCAAAATTATTTACCAGTCTTTGTTAGATATCTTAAAATAAAATGTGATTTAAATTTGATTTACTCGGCCAAATATCTAAATTAGATTAAAATGAAATATCTTATTTAATATAAAATAATTTTGAATTTATAAATACATTTTTGAGACAATCAATACACGTATAAATGGCTATCGCAACATCTATATACGTATACATTATCTATGTAAACACTGTTATGTTGCACATGCACATCATATACACATAAGTATATGATTGATATACTCAAAACTATATAACCATTAAATCACATTAACTAATTAAATTAAAAAATTAAGTAAAATTTGATTTTATTTAAACTAAATAACTAGTACCTTGTACAACCTATTAGATTTAATAGGCCCGCTAAGGTCCAATTAGGAAAAAAATGAAATTGACCCAATTTATACCATGCCAAATGGGCCGGATCCAACATGAAGTTTATCTAAAGTTGATGTTGGGCTGATAGTATAATTTAAGGCTGCACAAAGTATGGGTTGAGTCGGGTTTGACCAAATACTTCACCCGACCCGTATAGATATAGGTTAAAGGTAGTACAACCCATATCTGATCCTATATAAGGTTGGATATGGGTTGGGTTAAAGTATGGGTTGAGTCGGGTTTAGTAGGGTTGGGTTACATTAATCTAATACAAAAATGAGAATATAAAGAAAAAATTAAAATATAATATTAAAATATTCAGCTTAAAATATCAAATTTTAGTTAGCATAAATTAAATATAACTGATTCACTACAACACATATTTATTAGACTTTCATTATAAAATACATTATACGAAATTAATTCACTACATATTAGAGTAAGAATTTGATTTCAAAATACATTAAATGCTCTTCGAAATCTCTTAGTCAATCCTATGTATTTTGGACTGCCATCAAATATGCTTTTTTGGTATATTTATTCGAGAATACATAAATTTTATTCTAGATTTTGACTGTTTTAATTTTACATTGGCTGGTATTAAATTAGTTTTTTATATAGGGTTGGGTTGGGTTAAAATAGAGTTGGATTAAATAAAATATTTCACTCGACCCGTATATAGTATGGGTTACAAATTGTAACTCATATCCGACCCGAATTAAGATGGGTTGGATCAGATTTATGTGGGTTGGGTCGGGTTGAGTATGGGTTGTGTGCACCCCTAGTATAATTATTTGCATTGTAAATTAGCTCGCTACAATATTTTATATTTATTTTGGAAGTTCATCTGAAGGTACAATAAACCGTTTTAAATTAATGACAGTTTTCAGCTTTTTAAGAATATGAAACGAAACGATATGTTTTACAGATCATCAAAAATGACATTTATACAAAGACCCTGCGCTCAATGGTTGCATATTCACATAGCATTCATGCATTGACACGGTTTGTGCGCACTGAGTCAGTAAATGCAATTACGAAACCATAATGTTATTTACCCATTTGTATTTTTTATACACAAGAATACATTCTTCTTCTTTTGTATTTTTGCCTTGGAGATAGTATTTTATGTAAAACTAAGCAAATCGTTGTGCACATATCCTCTCATTTTGACTTGAGAAGCCTAGAAAGGTCTCTTTAAATAAACAGTGATAATAAACTGCAATTCATTGTGATATCATATACGTTAAAAACGGCCACAGCAATGGAGGAGGAATGAAGGTGGAGCAGAGTAGAAGTTAAATGTATAGCAAACAGAACAAAGTTCAGACCACTGTATATATTTACACAAAATTCTTGTTATGCTAAACAAAGCACTTGGAACGAACATATGAAGAACTATTCTTGTCTTGGTTAGAAAATGCACAAAGCATGAGCGAATAGGAATACATTACTTGAAAAATGAGAGCAAAGATATACTGTACATGATTGCATTTAAATTAACATGGCAAAACTGATGCCACTTCCGCCTTGGACAAAGTAGATATCAGCCATTAGCGGTAGACTTGAAGTGGTATTCATCAATTGTAGAATAAATATTGCCCACATCAACATGCTCATTAATAGCTTCCCTGTAATACGGAAAAATTCGACAGTTTGAAATCAGTTTGCTGGTATAAATTTACTACACATGTGATGAGTTGTGTACAACAGAAATACAAACGCTAGTCACATATTTAGTGTGTGTATCTGCTAAATGGAGAGGTATAGGGAGACTTACATGATTTTATTAGCAGGTTGACCGAGTCGCTTTATGATTTCATTGACATGCAGTCCATGTTCTCGGGCACTGCAAACAGATAAAGGAAAACATACAAATTTATTAGATGCCAATTGGTAAGTAGAAGCAAATAGTTTTATAAACACAGCCGTTAAACTAACAGATCATATACGTATGTAATTTTTACTATGCTAACATGGCAGAACTGAAAATCACCATCTGAAACATAAAACAGATGTGCTTTGCTAACAAATGAATAAAAAAGATTTAAAGCCTCACATATGAAGGCCATAAAGGTAGTAAAGCAAACGTGCGAACAGAGATCAGTAACTAAAACATAGATGTCCTGGGTGTAACTGAGCAAGGAGACAACAAATTCTTATGTTTTTACTCTCAGATGCAAGCATGTCTACAGTGTATAGGATGATTGTGAGCACTTTGCATAGGCTAAATATTTTCAAACCCACAAACATGCCTCACATCCCATTTTGTATATAATACTAAATACGACCAAACCCGTCCTCCCCGTGTTACTCCTCATATACCAATTTTGAAAATAAATATGACCGTATTATTTCAAACTAATTCCTTGAAATACAAATTTTGATCGTAGAGTTTAAAAGAATCTGACTGGCTGTGGATTTAAAAATTAAACAAAATTAGCTTTGATCATCAGAAGGAAAGACATTTGGATAACTTTTCTTGTCTTTTATTAATAGCAGGTCATAGTCTACAAGATATGCTAAAAGTCTCTTGACGAACAAAAAAGGAAAATTGCTTAAACATTTTGACACTTGAGGTTATCATCTCCTATTCACATCGATGAAACAGCCTTATAGCTTACTAAGTTGATTCTAGACAAAAACAAAAATTATGTCACAACACCAAAATTATTTCTAAGAGAAAAAAATCAATCAATAACTTTTATTGGGTATGAAAGGAGATTTCAGGTGTTGATAGTATTTTAATATTTTAAGGAATATAAAAACTAAGTTATGTATTAAACAAAGAACTTGAACCAATCAAAAAAATCCAAAACAAAACTTGGTACTTTAATTCTTATAGCTGCGTATTCTTTTTCAGTTTTATGAATCTAAAAGCGCATTTACACAAGTTCCTAAAGAAACTCAAAAGTATCACTTGCTAGTTTGAATAAACAAAGCATTCAAATTGTATTATATTGATTGTTGGATAACAATCAAGGTATTAATTATAAGTTAGCTTACAGGCTTGCAGGCTCTTGAAAAATGTCCAGGACTAATTGGCGGATATCTGAACCAGGCACAGCAGTATAAGGTGTGGCCTGAAGTAGCACAAGAAGTCAAGATGTTGTATAAAAATAATCCCAAAAAAACAGTTCGGTATATCCATTACTTGATTGGAAATGCTAGTCCTCATCGAAGTTTCGGCTGCCATGCCAGAGTTAACCTAAAATTTTCATTTAGAAGGGATTAGGCATGCAATAGTCAAGAGTGCGTGATTTATGCATGGAAATAGAAAGCAAAATAAATAACAAATAGCTTATTTATATCAGTACCTTGGGCCTGGTGTTCTCCAAATGGACATGGATGCACTCAATGAAGTGAAGTGTGATTGCATTAAAGTCGACAATGGGTCTGAAATAAAATAAGGCAATGTCACCAGCACCGTCATACAGTTACATTTTTGCATGTATGTACATAACAGTGTCAAATTATGAACCAAAACCGTAATCAAATATGGATCAGTTGCATTGCTGTATCGTATCAAAATTTAAGTGTAGCACTAACTATCCGTATCAAAATTTAAGTGTAGCACTAACTATCCATAAGTCATTTTACAGTAACAAGGTGTCACTAATTTCGCTAAACTTGGTTCTGAATTTTTAGGAGAATTTGGCACTAGTAAAGTTTAATATAATGTTGTTAAACATAGTATAGAACTAATACAACTAATACTTGCAGGCATACATACACATGCATGCATACATACATATATATGGAAAGCTTATTGGGACACAAAATGGTGACACAATGAATCTCAATTATTGGATTGCCCTCTGATTTTAACCCCATATGTGAACACAATGAGATTCAACAGTCATGATCTATTGTGTCACCAATTGTGTTTTATTTTGCGTCTAAACAGTCCCATATAGTAAGGATGCGTTACTCCTCATTCTACACCTCTACAGTTTTTTTTGGCACGCTATTCAAATCAAATGAAAATTAAGAGATGTCAATCTGCATTATGAACATCATGTCCACAAAAATGAGATCATTTCGAAACTCCTAACACTTTTAAAATACTAAGTCGGATATAAACCGCTAAAACACTTATTTAACCATTGATTTGAAACATGCTTTTGTGTTTGGATTACTCAAATTACGCCAAATTTTATAGAGATGATCTTGAATAATGTAATAACATATCTATAAATTTTCATTCGGTTTTGAACTCTGTAGATCGAAAATAAAAGGGGTATAGATGAGGTGTAGTGGAACCCTTCACATATGTACATGCATACATACGTGTATGTGTGTGCGCATGTGTGCGCATACACACACATACACGCACACATACATATATAAGAGTGCGCGCACGAGCGTGTGTATGTCGATATGTGTGCACACTCACATAATATGTATAATACATACCTATAAACATAACTAACCAACAAAAAAATAATATATTTAAAATTCACTGAAGAAAATAACAATCACAGTGCATAATAACAAACAATACAAATAGCTCTAATTCATATAACAGGCTCACTTGGACTTGTGTTTATTGTTGTGTCAAATAACAAACACTGTCATTTATGAGGTAATGTTTGAGACTGTCAGATACAATAGTTTATTAAGTGTACCAGATTATAAACTAAGAGTTTTTTTTTTCGAAACAAAAGCTGCATATTGATTTTTGTGTAATAGCTACTTAGTAAAAAAAGGTTTCTATACTAGTATTTTACAGCTCAGTACAGTGGACTGACATGCATCAATATACAGCTATGCTGGTTTTGTAGTGTGATGTAGAGATACATATGAGAGATTCAAATATGTGCTTCAACATTAGAAAATTTGCAGTTTATCATGTATAATAAACAATAGGACTGATAAATTTTAAGCGTCATCATCTACTTGCTATACACCATCACATGTCAAACTACTGAGCAAAACATACTACGACTGTTGATTACCATCCATGAACATATAGCCAGCCAACCAGAGTAGTTCATTCATTTTTAAACTTTTTTTACACTAATTCATTACTAAATAGGTTACCCCTTAAAAGTTCAGGAGAATTTCTAAAAATGTGTGTATCCGCTATCAATCATCAACCAGAAACTTGAATGTAGAAGAGTTATGCTTGACTAGAGGGAAAATATATGTAATCTGTTAAGTGTGATGTCAATATCGCAAATTTGAGGATACAAGCAAGAAAGTGAATTAGCTGTCCTTGAAATTATACCAATTACATCATTCAAACACAATGCCATATTTCTCGCAAAAACTACACATTTAACCCCCTACCCCGCTCCCCCCCCCCCCAAAAAAAACCACTCTTGTTACATTAAATTTGTAAGGATAATTTTTTTATTTGCAATCACAAAGTTATGGATGGTTTCATGTAAGTTGATGGAATATGCCTCTGCCGTAGAAGGAATGAAAATAAATGCATAAAACATCTAATATGCAAGCCAAGAGAAGAATCGCCAGAAAACCTAGCAGTTTTTTTCTTTCAAAACTCTATTGTAAGAGTGCTTGATATTTGATCCCAAAATCAGTATGTTTATCGCTAATAATTAATATTTTACTGTGATGATTTTTTTTCATAATAAAATATCTCAAACAACCATTTAAGCTAAATCAACTAGCGTTGCATAAAATATACCATGAGTTGGACACAAGATTGATTAAATTTGATAGCATTGCTTACCGAACTGAGAAAGCAACAACCTGTTTTTTTCCTTGAAAACCTTTCAAGCTACCATTTATAGTCACATACATCCCATTCCTTCAATATCAAAAGGAAAAACATAGCTCATACGGTTTGTACATGCATGGTGTTTTAAAACCAAGAAACAAAATTTAGCCTTAGTAAGAAGAATGATAAAGCTTACTCAATGAGAGCCATCTCCTCTGTTTCAGAAACTTCATTCACCCTAGAATATAATAACACTGGACATGAGTCACGACCAAAAGGAATTAAAATCATTGAATTAAGAACATTAAATCTTAATTTAAAGGATAAATTCCAGTTTGCTGCTGGCTTAATTTCCCCTGTATCCGATACAGGGAATACTGAGTATTGTGAATTGACTGATCAAGTTTATTCTAAGCTTACACTCCATCTGCTTATTCGTAAATTAACAAGTGGGCAGACAATGAAGTTTCCTTTTAATGATAATTATGAAAATGCAAAAGATTGCAAGCCTCTCACGATTCTGAAATTTTCAATATTCACTTAATATAATGACAGCAAACCAATCCATGTTTATTAAATTTAAGCAGGAATAATCAGATATTTTGGTTTTAAAGATGGTCGATAATTTACCATCTGTTAACAGCAATCTTTCCAGTCCCGTCGTCAAGAGTGAACGAAACATCAGTAACCCTCTCAGTCTTATTCAACGCAATCCCTACCATTTTCACCTAAAAACAAACCAATTTTTCGAAAATTTCATACATAAAAACTCAAAATCAAAAAAAGGTTCGGTCTTTACATTTGTAGCATCTACTCCATCTACAGCAAAGTTAGACTTATCGTCGTTCGAGTGATAAGCCTCACTAATCTGCTTCACTGTCAAGGGAAGCACGCCTTGGCCGCTTCGTGACTGGAAAACAATGGACGATGTAAGAATAATAAAACGAAAGAAAAAGCGAGACAATCGTTACCTTGGAAAAGGAGGAGTCGGGAGTCTGCGTCGTGGATTGAGAAGGCATGAAGCCGCCACCGGAGAATAGGGAGGCGCCTCCATCAAACTGGTTGCCGCCGCCGCCACCGCCGCCTCCATACATTTTTTCGATTTTTTAAGAAAAAATTCAGTAAATTGTTAAAGAAACCCTAACCCTAGTTTTAAAAATTATACATAAATATGCCAGTTGCTTTCCCGCCAAGAAGATGAAAACTTTTGTAGATCCAGAAAAAGCAGTGCTGGCCAATTAGTTTAGGGCGGCCATAACTGGGCTGCGGAAAAAATGAACTTGCGGTCCAGTCCTTAGCAATCAAAATTACTCTATTTTTGACACCATACATCATTGTATGAAACTAGCTCGTTATTAATTAATATATAAATAAGTTATGGTTCCTCGCTCTCACCATCCAACATCCATTTTGAGAAGATACCATATTTAATATGATGACAAAAATCACCTTCTCTATAGTTCTAAGTATCGGATGATTGGCTCCATCTAAGAGGAATCCAATGTGAGGTTTGTTCGTCTAAGTACATGAGATACATTCAACTTGTAAAAGTCGGTATGGAAGGCTAAAACCAAAATCTTCTTGGTTCGAGTAATTAGGGCGTTGTCTGGAAATTGACATAGAGAGACCGTAAGGACGGCAGAAGGAAGCCATGTCTATTCGGGGAGATTGGGCAAGATGGAGGTCTAGGCGGTGGGGATTTTGGTAGGTCGTGATCCGTACATGGTGAAGTTGGAGGGACATGGCCAAGGAGTGCTTAGGCAGGAGAGGGTGAGTCTTTGTGATCTGGACAAATTATTTAATGAGGTGAAACTTTTGAAGAATGTGTCTCGATTTCTTGTGTGTTTTAGGTTCCTTTGCAATCTACATCGCCGCATTATTGTCATAAAACAATGTCATTGGATCCTCTGTTGCGAATCACTCTAGCTCACTCATAAATTTGCACATCCAGACCGCTTACTTACTGCTTTTTTGAAGACGATGTACTCGACCTCCATCGTGGAATCAACTACTATTTCTTATTTGTAACTTTTCCAACTAACAGCCCCACCGTTTAAAGTAACAACGTAACTAGATACAGATTACTGTCATCGATATCACTTTGGAAATTGAAGTTTGTATACCCCTTCGTAAAAAGGTCTCCATTCTCGTATATTAGGAATAAGTTCTTAGTATTTCTTAAACACTTAAGTGTACATTTTACATCAGTTCGACGTTTTTCTCCAAGCTTAGACTAGTACTGGCTTTTGCATTCTAGTTCATAAGTCACATCTGGTCTAGTATATGACTTGGCGTACATTATAGAATCGATTGCCAAGGCATACAGTATCCTCTTCATACGTTTTTCTCCTCATCAGTATGAGGAGCGTCCTTCTTAGAAAAAACAATTCTAGATTTCGTCGGAACATTTTCACATTGGAATTCTCCATACCAGATCTTTTCAGTGTGGTATTGATGTATAAGGACTGGGATAATCCCAGCAGCTTTTCAGATCTATCTCTATAGATCTTTATACATAGTATATAGGTTGCTTCCCCTAAATCCTTCGTGCGTAAATTCTTGGATAATCGAGCTTTTACTGATTGCAACAACACAATGTCGTTGCCAATCAGTAACAAATCATCGATGTATAAAACTAAGAACACCATAGCACTTCCATGTTCTTTCTGATATACGTATGCTTTCTCTGTGTTCTGATAAAAACCAAATTGTTTGATTACCTTATCAAAGCTCTTATTCCTACTCATTGAAGCTTGTTTAAGACCATATAGATCTTAACAATTAGCAAGCTTTGCCCCAACTTCCATCGATCTCGAAACACTCGGCTGCAACATGTAAACGGTCTGTAAATCACCATTTAGAAACATCGTTTTCACGTCCATTTCACATATTTCGCTGTCGTAGAATGCACCAATTTCCAGCATTAGACAAATGGACTTAAGTATTCCTACGGGTGAAAAAATATTTCGTCATAATCAACATCTTGAATTTGACGAAACTCTTTTGCAACTAGCCTAGCTGTATAAGTCTATACTTGTGCATCCGTGTTTAGTTTTTTTCTTAAAATCCATTTTCATTCAATGGTTTTTATCCCTTCAGGTATGTTAACCATAGTTCATACTTTATTTTTCATATATAGAATCCATTTTGGATTTTATAGCTGCAATCCAAAGTGTAGAGCCATTACTCTGCAGTGTTTGAGTGTTATCTTCTAAGACACGATCATCCTTTTCCCCCTCCATGAGAAAACCATCGTATCTCTCTGTTGAGCGAGATTCCTTATCAGACCTTCTAATATGTATGTTTTTGTATATCAGTGAATTTGGTTCTCTCACTGGCTTAGCCTCTATGTTAGTTTATCGGATCTCATCTAAGTCTATAAATTCATTGTTAATTCCTTTGGACAAAAAGTCACTTTCAAAAGGACAACATATATGAAAACAATAACTTTTATTCCTTGGTGTTGTAGAAGGTATATCTCTTATAGTTATTAGGATATCCTATAAACTTACATAGGGTTGATCTTGCCTTAAGTTCGTTGGGGCCGACATTCTTAGCGTAAGCAGGAGACAACCCCACACCTTCAAATAACTAAGATGATGTTTCTTCCCATGCCGCATCTCATATGGCATCTTAGGAACAGATTTTGTGGGTATCAAATTCAATAGATGCGCTGCAGTTTCTAGCACATGTCCTAAATGGGAAAAATGCAACTCAGCTTTACTCACCATGAAATAGACCATATCTAATAGGATGCGATTCCTTTTCTTTGAAACGACATTGTGTTGCAGAGTATAGAGTGGAGTAACATGAGATGTAAGACCATTATCTTTTAATTATTGTTGGAGCTCTTGTCCAACATACTCGGCTCCTCGATCTGATCGAAGTAGTTTAGTCTTATGGTTTGTTTAATTTTCAACATCATTCTTATACTCTTCAAAGTTTTCATAGACATCAGATTTGTTCTTCATAAGAAACACATGTCATAGTCTTGAGAAATCATAGATAAAAATTACAAAATAAGAAACATTATCTTTGGTAACTACAGGCATTGGGCCATATACATCTGTATGCATGAGACCCAAGAGTTCATTAACTCTTTCATTACGTGCTTAGTCATTTTACCTTTAAGACAACTCATATGTGTCAAATGATTTAGAATCAAATAATGGTAGAAAATCTTAGGTTTTCAATTTGTGTAGTCGTTTCTCGCTTGTATGACCTAGCCTACAATGTCATAAATGTGACGACCGTCCAACACCATCGTCACCTAGTATAACTATATAGTGCGCTACTGACGTGCCCGACCGATGTAGGACGATCATCAAGGGTTAAAAGAAAAGAAAATAAGTACACAGAACCTGTGGTATATCTCACGGTGCATGGAATAAAATATAATACACATCACAGATATAAAACAGGGGAAATAGTAATAACTAAGTGATTCAAATATTAGAGTGTAGATCCACAGAGTTATGCAACAAGTAATAGAGTTTATGCAAAATGGAAATATACTCAAATAGTTGTCTCGTGATAATAGTAGTAAGCAAGCACTGTTAAGGCTCCACAGTGTTGCACGGTGGAATAAGCATAGAAATCCATAAACAATACGAGATAGCTACATCCAGCTCGTCCTTTGCGTAGCTATTGTGTCGCACCTAGACATGCTATCTAGTCTACTTATTTAAGAATACTCGAGATAATAAGAAGCAAAGCATAAAATCTTAAGTCGGCCAACAGGCTAGTATAAGTGGTAAACGAATCTCAAAATACCATACAAGTCGATATAGTAAGGAACAAGGGTATACGAACCATACTTGAATTGTCCCTACAACCAAAGAGTATGCTACTCTACGAATATCATAAAGGTACAGTACAAACTAAGCATGATGACGGGTGTCAAGGCATCCCTATCCCCAATACCTATCTTCGGTGACATCCCTATAGTGAAAACATATGGAAGAAAACAACCAAAGCAACCATAGCATTTGTCAAACAATCCTCACTATCACTCAATGTGCTCTGGATACATGATAACCCGTATGGCCTTTCTCATTCCATGGATTAATGGAAATCCCGGTTTTCACTGTACTCGCCTTTAGCCCGAAGCTTATACTAGACACTTTCCTACGGTCCAGGGTATACGGATCCATTCTCATGATCTGAGGTAGCCTTCAAAGTACATATGAGTGCACTCATAATACCACAGCTTTCGAATACATCAGAAAACACTTATGTATCAACGATCTCTTAGCGTGCACATTCGAGCCTTTTTCCTTGCTCCATCTAGCTTCCATTATCCTCAAGGAACCATTCAACGTTCCTTCATTCTATGATAGAACCATTCAAACATCATATCCACGGGTCGCCCTTCGTAAAACCTGCCCTTTGTGGATAACCATTCTCACGACTCCTTTCAAATTTGAGCTGCCATCATCGAATCCCGTTACCCAACCTTTTGAACCGGATATATCCAAACTGATTGGACAAGTCAGACTCGATAGTAGATAAGGCAAGTAGCTCAGAGGGATGATCATGAAGCTCAAAGATCAAGCATAGGCAATGGTATGAAGCAACGATCAAGCAAGACCAAGAGATAAACTTTCTGGAATGTTCTAAGCATGGATTAGTGCCTCCCCTAGGCCAGGGATCGGTACCTATCCCTTCCCCTAGGTAGGGGATCGGATCGGATCACTTTGGCTATGAACAACTTAAACCAATAGATCAACTCAACGGAAATCAATCGATATCTTCAAAAAACATGTAGGCGGCTATGTAAAACAACTTTGGAAACACGAAACTAGCATAGAGAGAGACCTACATAAGGCATCGCGTAACGCACATGGTCATTTGGACGATCAGCCCCGATCGCCCATCTCTAGGAGTTGGGCCACGAAACTTTTTGAGTGACCTCGTCTACATCATAAGATTCATCGGCAAAATTTCAAGAAGATAGGTTGTCTATACCTATAAATATAGAGTTCATTGCTTATATTAGGGATCTTTACGCTGTTGTTTTACTTCAACTCTATTATAATCAATTATCTATTACGATCTAATCCCTCTATAACTAGAAAAGCAAGTATTTAATAAAGCAATTTCTCTAGGTGGACGTAGGTAATCAACGTCGAATCACTATAAATTTGTTTGTTCTTGTTTCTGCTTGTTTACTCCCTATTTTAAGTTTAATTTTTCACTTTATTTCTCTACTTTCAATCCATTGGGTGTTTGTGCCAACTTTTGATGCAAACATTTTGGTGTTTTCACTAAGAGAGAATTCTCAACTTGATAGGACCTCATCATCAACTTATGGATTCCTATATCCGTGAGATAGATCCATATTTCAGCTGACAAGTTTCTGTTTCTACTCAGATTTGAAGAAGATCTATAAGGGAGCTATTAGTCATGGCAGAGGAAACAAGTCCATTACTTCATGTGCTGCTAAAGGTAATGAGGATACCAGCATTCAACAGGTTGACCAGAATATGCAACCGGTGGCTACCGATGCCCCAAATCCAGCTGATTACGTCACCAAAGCCGACTTTGAAGTCCTAATGAAGGAACTGCTAAATAGCCGTCAGCAGCTCGATCAGCAAATTCAGGCCAATATCGACCCAATGAACCAGTTGAAAGACCAACACGGGAAGACAAGGAGGGAGCCTACTCCATGCTTAGGATCAGAGAACTCTTTATCTGACGACTATCACAGGAGTAGACAGTTCAAGATAGATGTGTATGATGCTGGAACATCAAGGGGGAACTATGCGATCGACTATCGCCAAACTACCCGGATTGGCACCAAACCCTCCAACCTTGGGGAGAACCTTCATGCTGGTGGAGGAGCCAACTTCGGACACGCCGCGACCGACCAAGGCGCTGGAACCTAGGCAAATGTGATTGAACCACAGTCGAGAGACGATGATAGGATTGCTGCTCAAGGGGTACATGAGGAGCACATTGAGCCAAGGCAATATGATGTTGCTCAAAGGCATGGATCGAGCCATTCATGTGAGGTGGAACACGACCACCACCAAGCACCGACTCTCTAGACACCGGACCTAACGGCTATGGTGAGACAGCTTGTGAAAGAGAATCAAGGCTTGACCAATGGTGACTGGGGACTCTCCAGAAATCATACTCCATTCACCGATAATGTCCTACACGCAGAGTATTCACGGAGGTTTAATATGCCTATGATGCCAGCTTATGTGGGAAAAACCGACCCCGGGCAGCATTTCAAGAAGTATGAGTGGCATATGGACTATGCACGAGCCACTAATGCAGTCAAGTACAAATGTTTTCCCATTTTTCTAGAAAGGGTTGCGACCATGTGGTTCACCAAGCTACCACCGCGGTCAATTTCTTCGTTTGATGTGTTAGCAAGGAAGTTCGTCGAGTAGTCCCGCATGCACGCGGCTCGTCCTAAAGATGTCATGTCCCTCTCCAACTTGATCTAGGCTATGAGGAAGTCACTGAAAGATTATCTAGAAAGGTGTAATATGGTTGTTACAGAAGTTAGTGATCTAAAAGATGATGCAATATTGATGGCACTGGCTAAGGGAGTCGACCCTGATTATGAATTTGGCGATTGGTTAGTGGGAAAGCCTCCTTCTATGTTGGACCATTTTTACACGAAGGCAGCTCAATACCCGAGGAAGAAGGAGGAGAAGCAGAGCAGGAAGAGAGCTATTGTAGGCCAGAGTGCCGAGGGAGTACAAAGTAACGTGGCGGTGAAACAGTCCGGAGAGAGTTCCGGGAAAGTTGAAGTTAATGTTCAAAACAAAGCAAATGAGCAAAAGAGAGGCGATGATAGAAACCACGATCGAAGATGAGATTGTGGGAGAGGGAAGTCTAGGATCCCGACATTTGACACCTATACACCATTGAACACGTCATTAGAGAACATTTATCTATCGACTTGTAATAATACTATGTAATATAGAAAACCACCTCTGAAAGAACTGACAAAAAAGCAGAAACAGACGGAGAAGTACTATAGATTCCATGAAAGTTATGGTCATACCATGGACGAGTGCCTCCACCTCCGTGATGTCATTGAAAAGTTGATTCATGAAAGAAAGTCGCAATAGTTCGTTAAAGCCTCATAGAATGGCAAGCAAGGGACGTCCAACCCCAATAGAGGAAAAGCCCCGCCTAATGCTGAGGAACCTAGGCGAGAGGGAGGAAGGTTAGTCATTAACACTATTGTTGGAGGACCACATCCAGTTGACAAAAGCTGGAATGAGATGGAGTGTTATGTGAACGTTATAAGATATGTTGATATTGAATGCTACTCAAAAGCGAAGGATGGTGCTCCGACAAAGCATCAAAGGACTATGATTGATGATATCGTATTTCGGAGTAGAGATGCAGATGGGGTAAAGGCCCCTACAATAGACTCAATGGTGATCTCGGCCATGATCGGCCCCGTCTTGGTGAGAAAGATTCTGATTGATTGTGGAAGTTCATTCAATATCCTTTTTAAGAAGACCAACGACCAGATGTTACTGGACGCCAAAGATTTGAAACCATGTAAAGCCCGTATTCATGACTTTAACGGTATTGCTACTGAAGTGGTAGGCTACATCGAGCTACTGGTGGAGTTGGGAGACGACAACCGTAGGTGAGTGTGGGTGTTGTCATTTGTTGTGATGGATGTGAACTCTCCATATAATGCTTTCCTGGGTCATTCGACCCTTGTTGAATTCAGGGCAGCTATTACCTCTTCATGCTTAACACTAAAATTCCCAACAGAGAATGGCATGGGAATTATTCATGAAGATCAGGCGACTTGCCTTGCCTGCTATGTTGTTGAGTCGAGGGATGGTCAACAGAAAGAAAAAGGAAAGGATGTGGAGAAGCCTCTCTGTATCAAAACTAACGAAGCTTAGCAATCAATGTCCTAGCCTTAGCTCGGGCACCACAGTCGGTTCTGTAAAGATATAGATCCAAGAGATGAGGAAGAGGAGCCCAAAGAACCCAAGGCTACACCCGCTAAGCTGATGATTTACATCACGGTCAGCCATGACGACCCATCGTGGGTCTTGAAGATCGAATCACAGCTCAACGCAACGATGATAAAGGAATTAGCTTGCTTCCTCTGGGAAAATCTTGATGTGTTCACTTGGACCCATTATGACATGTGCAGGATCTCGCCAACCATCGTGAGCCATGCATAGAATATTGACCTGAGGCATGTCCCGATGAAACAGAAACGACGCAGCATGGATTCGGAGAAATCTGCTACGCTTAAAGAGGAGGTGGATAAACTCAAAAACAATAGGTTTATCTGCGACGCCCTCTACTCGAAATGGGTATCAAATCCTATACTCGTAAGAAAGGCCAAATGGAAAGTGGAGGACATGCATCGATTACTCATACCCGAATAAGGCATGCCCAAAGGATAGTTGTTCACTTCCAAGGATCGACCAGTTGGTAAACTCGACCATTGGACATAAACTGCTTTCATTCATGGATGCGTACTCCGAGTACAATTAGATCTTGATGCACGTCCCAGAACAGAAACATACTAACTTCATTACCGACCTAGAATTGAAGCCAATCCTGAGAAGATTAAGATGATAAGAGATATCTAAGCACCGAAGACGATTAAGCAGGTGCAAAGCCTAAACAGGAAGGTCTCCCCCTTGAGTCTATTCATATCCATAACCATGGATAAGTGCATTCCCTTCTTCGACTTGATCAGAAGAGGGAAGAGGACCTTCGCATGGACCAGGATTGTATTGATGCGTTCCAAGCTCTAGTACATCACCTAGAGAGACTCTCCATCTTGTCTAAGCCACTAGATCATGAAGACTTGTATATCTATTTAGTGGTGTCGCTACATGACATAAGTGTCGCACTGCTGTGCAAAGAGAGTCGGATCTAGAGGCCAGTATACTATGTTAGCAAGAGGTTGACAGGTGTTGAAAGAAACTGTCTGAAGATGGAGAAGCTCGCATAATGCTTGTTGATTGCATCAAGGAAGCTCCGTCCTTATTTTCAGGCTCACCCTATCAATGTCTTAACCAACCAGCCATTACGATAGGTCCTACAACGACTTGAAACATCTAGATGGTTACTGAAATGGAACATCGAACTAAGCCAGTTCAATATAACTTATCTCCCTCGGAGAGTTATCAACAAACAAGCATTGGCAGACTTCATAGTTAAATTCACTGCACAAGATGACTCTCTTGAGTGCAGTGGAGAACCTACAATCCAATGAAAGATGTACACGGATGGAACATCTAACGATCGGTGTTTTGGCGCCGGAGTCATACTAGTAACTCCCAAGGAACGCTAAATCTGCTATACCCTAAAACTCAACTTCCCTGCAACGAATAACAAATCTGAATATGAAGCCTCGATCGTCAGACTTAAACTTGCTAAAGAGCTGGGAGTAAATGCTTTGCAAATTTTCTGTGATTTCCAATCAGTAGTGTGCCAAGTCAGAGGAGAATATTAGGCAAAGGGAGCACAACTTTCTCCTTAACTCAACCGAGTCCACGGGCTGCTAGCCGATTTTGAGCATTACACTATTATATATATATATATATCTAGGGAACAAAATGAGAAAGCTGACTCACTGGCCAAACTGGCCAGTTTCGGGGATGCACAACTTATGAGTTTGGTCCCAGTTGAAATACTTAATGCTCCGAGCATTGATCAGATGGAGATTGATTGGGTCTTAGAGAAGAAGATCGAGAAGGAGTCATGGATGACTCTGATAAAAGATTATTTGCAAATGGGAATCCTTCCCGAACGGAGGAATGAAAAATGACAGGTCCTTCGTAATGTTTCACGATACATTCTTCAAAATAAGGTCATATGTAGGATGGGTTTTTTCCATCCCCCTGCTTCGGTGTATCGCCAATGTTAAAGTCAAAAAAATATTAAGATAAGTGCATGAAGGAGAATGTGGCGATCACACTAGGGGGCAAACCTTGGCGAAGAAGATAATTCGCTATGGGTATTTTTGGAAACTATCAATCGAGACGCGACTAATTATGCTAAATGACGTGGCAGATGCCAGAGATACATAAAGATTCTGAGAGCCCCGTCAATGGAGGTTACTTAGATGGTTAGTCCATGGCCGTTTGCTATATGGGTATTGACATCATCAGCATCTTGCTGATTTCTAAATGTAGCGCGAAGTATGCCATCGTAGTGGTCGATTACTTTACTAAATGGGCTGAAGCCGAACCTTTGGCCACGATCACTATGAAAATAGTAATCAACTTTATTGTACGAAATATCATCTGTCGTTTTGGTCTCCCTCGAACAATCACAACTGACAACTGGACCCAGTTCGATAGTGTTGAATTCAAAGACATCTACCGCCGGCATCGTATTGAGAAAAGATTTGCGACTGTTGCTCACCCTTAAGCTAATGGACAGGTCAAAGCTATTAATAAAATCATAAAGTCCATTCTAAATAAGCATTTGGAAAAGGCCAGAGACAAGTGGATTGATGAACTCCCGTTAGCACTATGGGCATACAGAACAACCCACAAGTCCGCGACTAGTCACAACCCTTTCGCCTTTGCTTACGGATCTGAAACTGTGATTCCTGTAGAACATGAAGTCCTTTCTCATCAAGTGACTTACTATGACCCCAGAAAAAACAAGGATCTTGTTCTAAAATGGATCTTTCCTAGCCCCGCCAAAATGGGTCTGAGATGGGAAGGACCGTATGTCATCGATCAGAACCTTGGAGATGGAACTTTCAAACTAACGACTGTCGATGGCATTACACTCCCTAGGGCTTGGAATAGCGAGCATCTATGATGCTACTTCACTTAATTTTGTTTCATTCAGTTGCATTTCATTTAAAATTTGCTTTTGCATTTTAGCTTAAAGTCATGTAATAAGACAGACTTTGTCGTTTTCTCTTTCAGCTTGCAATAAAATTTGAAGTTTTTTCCATATTTGTGAATTGTTTGTGCGTAGCATAATAGTTGTGTTATACGACTGACTTACATCTACATAAGCCTAATATAGGCGAATGAGTACCCGGAGTTTGGTGCCAACCAAGCTCTCGGGTCCATGATTGAATCGATCAAAATGAACATGGCTCGACCATTCATTCGATAATTCTCGCCTACGATCCGACGAGCTGAGTATAAAACATAGAATGGATGCGATTTGATCATCCGTTAACTAACTCCGTCCCATGATTCGACGGGAGGAATTTAAGTAAAAGTGAACGTGATACGACCAACCACTCTTCGAATTTTGCCCCGGATTTGAGGGCAAGAATTTACTAAGGAAAATGATATTCGACCATTTACCAGAATAACTCCAGTCCCCAGAGTATGGACCAGAGTATAAACATTAAATGGGTGCGATTAACCACTCATCGACTAACTCTGACTCTTAGAGTATAAATGAAAGTATAAACAAATGAATGAGTGCGATGTGACCATTCATTCGCTAGCTCTGACCTAAACCCGACGGGAGGAGTATAAACTCATAATGGATGGGATCCGACCGTCCACAAACTAGCTCCGCCAGCCCGAGACTGGGGGTAGGAGTTTAATTACTTAACCACTGAATATGACAGTGTGACACCATGGCTCGTATCCCATATTTAATGACTTAAGGCAATGACCGAAAGAAGGCCTTGAGATAGACTTATCGGATCAACGCCCAAAGTAATGGGCGATCGAATGACATTGTAACTTAAACGATGAGTGACAAATTACAACTACATTGAATGGTAAACATAATAGCTTGAACACTTAAACAAATTCATACAAAAAGTTAAATTGAAACAAAGAAGTTTTTATTCAAATGCTAAAACTTGGAAAGCTAAGTACAAGTTTATTTCAGAAACTAGAAACCAAAAGCGGGGGTCGTACCTGCACAAACACGGCCAACAAAAAAACTAGCTACCTAGCAATCCATAACTTAAGCCAAATTCAATGGCTATTTCTTGTCTTTCTTGGGCTTCTTCATGGTAGATTCACTGAAGCTATCGCCCTTACCCCTCGTCTTCGGCTTTCCTCCACTTTTGCGATCCTTAGGCGAAATGGTTTTAGAGGTAGAAATGGAAGCGGACGCACTCTGGGAAATGGAAAGGTCGATCTCCTTAGGGATGATACTGCCAGGCAGTATGGTTTGGAGTGGAGTGACATCCACCTTGGCATGCTCCATCTTAATTTTCTTATCCAGCTCCTTCTTCGCGATGCGCTCTTTCAAGCTAAACTCGTCTGTGTGCTTAGAAGCATGAGTCGCCATGACATCTTCTGTTTCATCTTGGGCCTACTGATCGTCGGTTTTTTCTTCATTTAAAGCCCCTATGACTTCACCATCTAGGCCGGAAGTTTCAATGGATTGGACGGTCGGGACCGTCTGTGTAGTAACGACTACTGTAGAATATGTGGTCAATGCTTGCCATCTCAGGATGATGTCACAACCAGGAGCACGGACGGATGCGAACAGACCTGTAATTTCATAAGGTTCAGTAGGTAAGCCCGTGACTTTCATGCACGAGATGTAAACCTTCTTGAACGTTGGGAAGGTGAAAGCTATACCTTCGTCGGACTGACCTTCATTTTGAATCGGGGTGCCGCCTTCAAGAATCAAAGATAGCTTAAAAGACATGTGCATATCAGGCTGATCTAGATTTTAGCTTGTATCCTTTTCAAGGGCATAAGAAGCCAAGGCACCAGTTGCATAACTTGTAAAAAGGTCTTAGGAGCCAGACCCAAAGGCTCACCACCATCTTTCTTATGTTCAGTGGTTGTTGGGTCACGAAATAGACTAAGCCGAGCAGCTTTGAGTTCATCGGGCTCTTCATCACGCAAGATTTCGCACATGACCTGCTCCTTATCAACCTGAGTGCTGCTCGGAGATTTTATCTTCAGCTCCACAATATAGTCCCAAGCTTCAACCAACGATTCAATGTATCCCTCCTAAAGAAATCAGAGATTGCGGTTAAGGAGGACACTTGCATTGTAATATATCAATAGGGGACCAAAATCATCCTTTACCTCTGTCCTACCGACCTCCTCAGCCTCTTTTTTTAGGGTCTCTATTTGCTTAAGTTGTTTCTTCGCCTCCTCCTTAATCATGCGAGCCTCAACGATTTTCTCGCAATATTCTTAGGACTCTTGTTGAGCTTCAATCTTCTCCTTTTTTCCCTTTCAAGCCCCTCCTCAAGCTGTTGAATGCAGAGAGCCAAAGCATCATTTCTTTTATCAGATCATCCTTGTCTTTCTGCAAAGCATCCTTCTCGAGAGCTAAAGTACCGCTGCAATGAAAGGCAACATCCAGTTTAATTTAGTTCTCTTTCTTTATATGCTCAGCTAATTCAGAATATTTGATGGCTCTCTTCTCGACGCAACCAGCTTTGTGTTCAACCCCTTAACTTCCTCATCCAGGTGTTTGATGGTGTCTTTATCGTGGACCGCCTCAAATGTTAAGCAATCGATCTCATGTTTCCTTTTTATCGACACTTTAGAGAATTGCTCAGCCACATGTAGAATGCTGGTCTAGACATCACTAACATAAGAAATCACCGTGTCCTTGGCCTCTGAAGGAATCAGGTGCATAGCAGGAACGAATTTGAACTCATCGAAGCATATCTTTGGGAATATGGCCTTAAGTGTGGCCATCCTTTCTGAAGCAATAGCATCAAGCACTATTGGAGGTTTAACTAGAGTAGTTGAAGCTACAAGGGTCTATTTGCCATGCCTATGAAATGATGTATTAAGGCTTCCTACGTGAGACCGGCGTTCAAAGGATCGTCGGGTGTCGGAAGAACTCGAATGTTGCTTGGGTGTTGTAGCCAAAGTGGGTGCGTGAGATAATAACTTGCCACTGCCATATATGGCAGGATGATGATTGACATCCTTGTGATGAGAAGATTGGGACTTCGACTTGTGTTTAGATGACGAATCCTTGGATTGATAGCTTCTGTCCCGATTATCCCCTCTGTCCCAACCTTCCCTCTCTTGGCCAGAGTCCGGACCTCGACTGGGCTCGAAATAAGAAGGCTGGGAGTGCGATGAATTCTTTAAGCGATTGTAGTTACGAGAGTGCCCCATGGAACCTGCCAATAAAACAAAGATGTATCAGCATCATTAGAATTAAAGATGGACAGGTGTCGTGCGGTGCAGTGCATGTGGATGTGAGTGTCCTAGTATCCCCCCGACGGACCAAGTGTTGAAGCTTTGCTGGCCGGAGTGACCTCTCCCATGCTAGTGGGAGGAATGTCACCACTAATTAGGATAGGAGAATCAAACCCCTCATGGCTCATATTGGCCAAATCATAACTCCCGACATCCCCTAGTATCGGGATGTTCGCTAGTCCCTCAAATATATCTTCTAAAGGCAGGGAAGTGTATTGATCAACGACAGTAGTGGTTGGCTTGGGCTGCTTGGCAATTTGCCCTTTATGAAGCTTGTAGATGAGCTTCTTCTCTTTTCTCTCCTTTGAAGCGAGAAGCTGTGTGTCTTGAGATGACCCTACTATAGGCGCATGACTTGAACCCGCGTCATCGCGACCAGGCTCATTAGCATTGCCCCTTATTTCACCTTCTTCGGCATCATCCTGAGCCTCCTCGATTGGGGGCATGACAGGATTAACATCACATCGAGAAGCACCTCTTCCTCTTTCCACTTCCTCCTCAGCGTTCCCTGATAGCCCGGTGCTACGACTCTCTTCTAGCAAGCCAAAGGTAAAAAGGCGCTCATCGGTAATAAGGGACTTAACATCTTTACCTTTCACTGGTATATTCTGAAGCTCTAAAACCGCCTCTAAATACCTATTACCACTGGGTCGTGGATAGTTACTTGCAAGATTCAAAGAATTGCTTAGTTCAAGTACCTATTACATCCTTCCAACCATCGTCCTGTGAAACCAGGTGGGCAATGCGCATAAAACCATACATTCTTAAAAGCACTTAGCTTGTTCCAAGCACTGATTATGACCTGGCAGTTACCGATTGACTCCAGAAAAGTGTACAAGACACTCCTCTTTCGTCGCTTGAAATTGTAAATGCATCTAATGTCCTCTAGAGTCGGTCCACGATATAAGAATTCAAGGAATATGATATATGTGCAATGCAGAAAATGTGTAGCCGTTTGGATTCAAATGGACCGGAGCCAATCTCAAATAATGCGACATCTTCTGGGTGAATGGATTAAAAGGTGGGACGCATCAACTGGTAGTGTACCCTTCCAGAGGCAAGTGAGCTCTATCATTACGAGATAGGACTCGCACATCCTCATATGAGATTCCGTGCTTAATGCAAATTCTATGAAGGGAAGCCTCATCGATTCTTGAAGCTACAAAATCTTATGGATTCTCTAAAAAGTTGGCATCTTCCAAAGTATCAGGGGCTAGCTCCTCTTTTGCTTCTGGAATTGGAGGGATTTCAGGAACTTGATGTGAACTCTCAGGTTGTTCTAATTGCTGACCCAGAGAATAGCGAGCAGAGACTGTTGTAGAGCTTGATTCAGCATCAGATCCATCGTGCTCAACAGCCATAGCAGCCAAACACCCCGAGCGTTTGGAACCCCATAAACTAGCACACTCAGTAGATAGTTGCAGTTAGAGAAAGAAACATGTTCCCCCCGTGTAAAGTGTAATCTAGTGCGGTGTGACGCAATGTTGTGCAGTGCAGTGATAAACAATTCAGGATTAAACGACAGCTTTGACAAGACTTTGGAATTCGATCGGAGTGACCGTCATCGTTGACCATCCCAACCGGCTTTCACATCGATGGTTGTGAATTTCACATAAGCTCTGGAATCAATTATCGACATGCGAGAATTTGGCATTCCTCTTCAAGTTCATGTAAACAGTCAGATGTATGCAGGCATATGTGTTCGTTTCATAGTTCAAGTCTGGGTCCCATATGCACAAGTCATGTGTGTTCAAGCTCAAGTTCAGAGCCATATGCTACTAATCCTAAATGCTCGTGTCCAATATCCAAGTGCTGAAATGCCTAAGTCCCCATATGCAAGGGATCGTAACCAATCCCTAGCCTAGGTAGTATTGCCTTGTGCAATTTTGAACCCATATAATCCAATAACCGATCCCATTCTAAGCCGCTTCTCTACATCATCTTCTCCAATCTACCAACACTGATCCCTCCATCTGCTTCGTCTTTTCCACACCGCCACCGATCCACTTTTCCATAACCAGAACATGAGTTACCCAAAGTCAATTCATCGCCACTTTAATCCACAACCTCGTTCCAACTCGCTACCAACCAACGATTAAAAACCCACCTTTATGCAAATATAACTTGATTAAAAGCTAGATTGAATCAGTCTGGGATGGGTTCAAACTAGGTTGAAGATTGAATCACCTGAAAATGGGTACTTAGATGTAACTAATGGCAGTGGCGAAGGCTTTAGAGGAGGTAGAGTGATGGTTCGACTTTAGTTCAGGGCGATTTGAGGGAAATCTCAAGGTTGGAGGAGTGTCGATGGCAGACGTGAAGAAATAAAGGGGATTGGGTCGATAAGCAAATAAATGAAACAAGTGAGAATATGAAAGCTAAACATTTAGCTTATATATGGCATTGGTCAGCTTCTTTAAAGTGTAAAGTGGTTGCATGCATATACAAAGAGATTGGAACCGATCCCACTACCTAGGGGATTAGTACCAAACCCCTATCCAAATAAAAAAGAGAATAAATACGAATGATGATTGAACACTTGCATTTGCAATCTTATAGAAATCAACAATGACCCATCAACATGTGAACGTGCTTGGGAGCTAATGGCAAAAATGTGTACATGAATGAACGTGCACGTGTACATACTCAACATTTGATTTCTTGACTCGACAAAAATTGAATTATTACATGAGAACTCATGAGAGAAAAGACAGTTCTAATAACCAAGGGCTACTAACTTGATCGACAAGCATGGAACTGAGCATAGACAAAGACTAAGTATTACATCCCGGTTTTATACCAACGAATATCGACCAAGCATCACAGCGAACAGAGAGAGAGATACGACTCTTTGGAGAGACAACTCAACGGAAGGATAACGACTGTTTACGAAACCGAATGGAATCCTTTCTAGTGATTCTAACTTGCTTCGACTCAAAGCACATCATGTTTGAAACAAGACGTGCTTTGGAGGGCAAGTATTACCCGACCTTTTGACTTGGCTATATCCAGGTTGATTAGACAAGCTAGACTCGACAGTAGATAAGGCAAGTAGCCCAGAGGGATTATCAAAAAGCCCAGAGGTCAAGCACATACAACGATATGAAGCAACGATCAAGCGAGACCAAGAGATAAACTCTCTAAAATGTTCTAAGTATGGATTAGTGCCTCTCCTAGATAGGGGATCGGTGCCTATCTGTAACGACCTGCAATTTTACTACTTTGAAAATGAGATATTTAATTATTTTAAATATTCAAATGTAGGATTTTCAACTTAAACAATCAAGTTTTATATGATAAATAAGAATGGTAAACTTATTTTTGATATTGAATAAAGATTTTGGATTTCCATTGTAAAATTGACAAAAGTCGGATTCCGATAAAGTAAGATAAATATTCGAGAAATTTGTTTAAAGGCTAAATAATTCCTTTTAAATATATATATAATTGATATCAAACTCATTTTATAATAATAGTAATTTAATTTATAATGGTTTGATAAATATATAAAACTTGTTTTATAAAAGTTGACAAATTTCGTCGCATATCGATAAATCGATGTCGTATTTTTATAAATTGATTTGGATATTGTTTTATATTATTTTATAAGTCAAATATGCTTGTTTTAATTATTTAAAGATAATAAAAAAACAATTTTGAAGTTTGATTTACATGAATAAATAGTTTAACAAAAATATCAAAATGTGACCGAAAAAAGTTTTGTCGAAAATCAACGTTTTGTCGATTAAAAGTTGCCGCAACGTTATCACACCTTTGTTAACATGTTTTAACATATATATTACACATTTTAATAATTAATTAAACATGTTTACTTTTACTAATTATGATTAGGAAACTTCTAGAACATCATTAAGAAAAGTAAGTAAGTATAAGAAAAGTCAAAAGTAAACAACAAATCCAAATCACATCAAAATCCAACAAAATAATTACTTTTCTTTACTTAATCTTTAAGTGACTAAGACATAAAGTAATAAGTGAAAGGATGATGTTAAGTGTTGAAAAAGTGGATGTTGCTTTAGGTTGAAGTAAGGATAGTTTGGTAATTTAATAAGAGGTTAAATTTGTAAAAGGGGAATTTCACTATAAGGGCCTATTACCATCAACTAATTATTTTCTAGGACCCGTGTTCAAAAAAATTAGTTTCCAGGACACGGGTCGAAAATAAACCCTCTACTTCTCGCTAATCCATATCTGCCACCAAACCTCCAAATGAAAAACAAAAGTAGGGTTTAGAAACAAAATCGCCTCAGTTGGATTATCGATTGGCTGAAGAAATCGTACCGCCTAACTTTTCTTAGCTGAACAAGTAAGTAATTGTTTATTTCTACTGTTTGCTATATATCGATTGATTCACTTTTCTTCAGCTGAAGAAACTAAGACGCGATTTCTATTCACTAGTTGCAAGACGTGATTTCTATTCACTTGTTGCTGAACAAGTAAATACTTGTTTATCTTTGCTGTTTGTTGTTCATCGATTGTTTTTTTTGCTATATATCGATTTTTTTTGTTAGCTGAAGTAAGTAGTCATTCACTGATTGATTTTCTTTGCTATTTATGGGTTGTTTTTGCTTGTGTTTGACAAGTAACAAATAAGTTCTATTGATTGTGTTTATATATAACAGTTTTTGTAATGCATGTAAGGTGTTTGTTGTTTTTGTAATGATTTAACGTGATGTAAAACTGGTCATATTCAACAGCTTAAAAATATAAATCTGTTTATCTTTTAATCTAAATGATTTAATACAAGAATGTAATGGATTTAACATGTTTGTTTATCTTTGAGTTGCTTTAACATAATTTTAACTTCAGTACTTCAAAAATTGTATGTATTGTGTAAACACAGTTATGTTGTAATGTTCCTATGTTCAACAGCTACGAAAGATAAACATATTTATCTTTTACTATAATTGGTTCAAATCAACTTAAGCCTTAGTTATCTTAAATAGTGACTAGTATATGTTATACATGTTTGCCATTTTTTCATGATTTAAAAGTTATTACAAAAGATATACAACAAATTTACACCCTACTTAAAAAAGATAAAAGCATTTATGTTTTTATACAAAACGATTTAATTAGATAATGAACTATATATGATTCCCCTTTATATAAAAAATCACAATACACAATAACTACCTACACACAATTACTTATTAGAATTACAACCCTAGTTGTGTTTGATAATTACAATTACAAGTACAAAAAAATTATTCTTCACTCTTTCTAACATTTCATTATGTATGACAATTTTTATGCAGCGTAAAAATGCACACCAGGTCATCAAAATCAAAGTTATTCATACAGAAAACAACGTGCATATTTATAAATGAAGCTGGAACCCAATGCATAAATATTAGACCTTTATCTAGCCCATTCTGCGATCAACACAGCCAGAGATCACCTTTATCTTCAACTCCATTGGTAACTGTTTTCCTACTTATGTTATGTATAATATTTAGTTGTACTCTTCAATTTGTATATACATATTAAATTGGAATCTAGATTCCATATACTTCATGTAGTTTGTATTGGGTTGATGTGCACTGAGTTGAGTTGTTGCTTTAAATGCAGTCTGTCATATTGTAGCTTGTCTGCACTTGCATTCTTATCTTGTCGACATGTCTGCGTTGGACTCTGGTTTCAATGTGTATGATGTTGCATATTCACTTGATGTTACACACATGTATATATGTAATATTTGAACACTTCAGTCAGGTTTGGTTGCTTCATTTGCATTGATCTAGATTTGTTTTCATGTTGCATTTGCTTATGTGTATGCTGTGCACTTCTTTGTACTCTCACTTTTGGATCTGACTATTTGTTAATGTTGTAGCTTGATTCTCTGACCATATAAGTCTGCACTGTGCACTGCATTCATACATGTTGTACATGTTATTACTTCAAGGCTATTGTGATGATGAAATTCTAATAACTGATCACTAATTTGTAATGGATAATTTGTTGTTAATGCTTTGTTAAAAAAGATAAAAGAATTTATCTTTTTTATAAATAATATTCTGATGGCTATTTTGTGTTTCATTCTCTTTAAGTTTTCAGATTTCTAAATGACCATTACTTAAACACCTAAAAAAGATAAAACAGATTATCTTTCTATACTTTGGAAAAAAAAATAGCCATCAGTACTACATAGTTACTCAACAAAAGTGTTTATTATACTTTATGTGCATTATGATTCTTGAGCAAAATGATATTATCTTCATGAATATGCAGAAATAAATTTAGGATCCCAATTAATGATATTATTTTCATGAATGTAGGATGAAGCTAAACCAACACAGCAAATCTCACAAATGACTGAAAAAGAACATCTAACAAACTCAGATGACGAAGGAACAATTTCAGAAAAACTAAATGAAGCAAGTTATGATTCTGAAGAAATAAATATTGAAACAGATGAGTCAGATGATGTTGACAAATATGAAATTCAAAACAGGCTGAAAAGACAGAAAAAACATCTGTACAGTGGAACATACAGATGTAATTTAGATACTGTGTACAAAGTTATGATGACGGTAAAGGAAAAAAACATTCTATCTTCAGAAGCAAAAAGTTATATCAACAAAACGCCATTCAAAAACTTTTTTAATATGTTTCTCACCAATGGCATAGAACGGCAAAACATACGGAAAAGTGCTTCAAATTTAGACCAACTAATTACTTCTTTCAGTATTAAAGAAAAAGCTTTCAAAATTGGAAACAAACTGCTGAAAATCACACCTGAAGAAGTTAGCCTTATATTTGGAATGAATTTATCTGGAGAGGATTTGTTTCCAATACCACCTTCAAATAAGGCCACAGCAATGGAGAGTTTTCCAGAGTTTCTGACTACAAATTTCGAAGAAAATGACATAATTAGCCAGAAGACAGTCACAAGAAGGTTGAAAAAAATGATAGAGGAAGAAAACGGGAATGAAGATTTAGTCAAATTGTTGTTGCTCTTGTTGATTATTACTTTTTTCTTTCCTAACAATCAGAACTACATGCAGTGGGGCTTCTTATCAAAGCTGTTAAACTTAAAAAAATTTAACTCGATCTCTTGGCCGAGAGCAATATGTGAAAATGTCATGAAAAATGTACAAAAATACTATGCTAATCCAAGAAGCACACCTGGATGTACTATGGTCTTACTGGTATGATTTAAAAACTTTAAGCAAATATAAATAAATTTATACCAATGCTTTTTACAAAAATGTTAAATGTTAATGCTTATTTGCATGGTCTTATTGGCAGTATTGGTTTTGTGAAAGGACGCAAATCATCGATGAAAAAGAAATTTTGGAAAGCAAAATCCCAAGGATGAGAAAATGGGACTTGTCAAAATTAAAAGATTTGGACCTTGATGAAATAGACAATGATAAGGTATGCTACTTTTAAATACATAAATACATAATGATTTAAGTACAATTCAGTTTCTGCCCAACTCCAAATTTCTTCATTAATTTTACCATGCTTAAAAGCTATAAAAGATAAAAACATTTATCTGTTAATGTAAATGATTTTATAACAACTTAGGCATTACTTATATTTGTTATATAGTTATACATATTAAACATTTTTCTTGATTTACTCATATTTAAATTTATTACAGAAAATATACAACTAAATTAAACCCTAGTTAAAAAAGATAAATGCATATATGTTTTTATAGAAATTGATTTAAGTACATAATGAACTATATATATTTGTTGATAAACAAAATTATATGAGTACATATGTTTATATGTGTCTTATTTAATAGGGATAGTGTTCTGAATTTATGTAGTTTGTAGGTTATTTAATTACATATCTATATTTATACGTAACAACTATTGTGTGTGCATTATAGATTTTCCTAGTCTTCTCTCCTTCCCATATGAATGTGCCTGCATGTTGTTTCCATTTATCAAGTGTCTGAAATTTTTTTACCTGTATATTTTTAATAATTTCTGATTTCTAACTTCATAGAATTTCAAAGATATTACATGTCCAAATTTAATTTCAAATACCTTCCATGCAGATTTTAAAGAAATTTGCAAATGTAACTAAAGAGGAAAAAGACTTTTTTTCAAAAAAAATATATACTGGGTTGGAATATGACAAATATGCTACAGACTGCTCTAATAGCATAAAAGAGTTAGAGAGGAAAGTGAACTTTTTATCTGCTGAGATGAAAAGTATGGCAGAACAACTGAATGAGGAACAACATTCAAGACAGCTGGCTGAACAAAGACTCCACAATCTTGAAACGAAACTTCAAAAGCTGGAAAATTTTGAAGAGCATAATGTGGAGAAAAAAAATGATTTCAAAGAAAAAAGTGAAGCTGATAAAGGTACGAATAAAAGAAAGATAGTTGGTATGATGCATATAAATAGTTCTGCTAACTTTCTATGTTTTGATTTGATGGAAACTCAAGATTGCATTCTAGAAACCGAAGATTGTTTAAAATTTGAAAATATCAAACAACATAGTCAAGAAATTGCTGCAGAAAATCCAATTGTTGTTGAAGATGTCATTTCTAAAGAACAAAAAAAGAAGAAGCAAAAGAATGTTGAAAAGTGTCCACTCATGAAGCATCTAACTGATGAACAGCAACAAAATGTGAAACTTTTTTTCAAAGTTTTGGGAGGAAACAAGTAAGTAATTAAACTACTTTTCACTCACACAAACTATATATCAACAATCTGTTAGATTAATTATTAGTACTGTGTTGGTTCTGTTTTAGTTTGGTCACCTATCAGTACATCTATCAACTACTATACACTCACACACTTGCTCAAAAATAAACAAAAACTAAACAAAACTAAAAAAGCTAAATTAATTTATCTTTAACTTTTAATAAATAATTCCATAAAGGCTTCTATTTTGTTTTACTATCAAATGCAAACAACATAGTACGTACTAAACTTAATTTCTTTTATTAACAACCGTCCAATTTTCCAGCGATGAAGCATTTAGTTGTGATGATGAAAACTTCATCACCATAACAAAAATGATGATAGAAGACCTCCTCTATCAACAAAGTATTTGTGGTCAAGTAAGTACAATAAACTAAACTTTCCTTCATTATAATTTATATACTTTATCCATATTATTTTTCAAATGTAGATCATTGATTGGTTTTGGTTCCGAAAAACAAAGCAACTAGAAAAAAGCAATAGCATTATCTATGTTAACACAACTATGACAGTAAGTGAACTATATTCTCAAATTAACATTTTTTTATAAAACATAAATTTTCTAAAACAATTTTTTTTACAGAAAAGCGCAACGGATGGAAGCTTGGAAAATATCAAGAAAAAAATGTTCAATCCTTTTATGAAAAGAACACTTTTAGATCCATTATGTTGCAACATATTATTCCCAATACATGGCAATGATCATTGGAGTCTGCTAGAACTAGTTGTTGGAGAATGCACTTGGAACCACTACGACTCTCTGCACTTGACCACGAGATCAAAAACCTGCAGAAGTGGACATACAAAATTTGTCATTAATGTGGTAAGTAAAAATACACAAAAAGTAAATAAGATAAATGTGTTTATATTTATTCTAATTTTCCTTCACTGTTTGCAGAAATCAGCAGTGAACTACCTAAACAAAGAGTTACAAGAAGAAGGGCACAAAACAATTCTCAGGAAAAATTCAGTGCTTAAAAATGTTGACTGTGCTCAACAAAGCACTGGGTAATTTTGAAGATAGTTCAGAATTTTATATAAAAAATCACAATACACAATAACTACCTACACACATATTACCAATTAGATAATATTATTTTCTCACATACTAGTTTTAGATAAACATAATACTAATTACAATTCATTATCAAAATAAAGAAAAGATAATCTGTTTTATCATTATATTCAAAGTACTAAACTTCAGAAATACAGGTACGACTGTGGAATTTTTGTGATGATGTTCATGGAAAAAATAGCACAAGGAATGCAGACTACAGAAAAAATTAGTCTTGAACAAGTTAATGCATTGAGAGCACAGATAGCTGCACAAATACTATCCGACGAACCATACTGCTGGCTTGACAAGTTTTGCAGCTCTTCTTCAGCCCATAAAAATGTAATGACTGATGAATGAGATGATGAATTTGTAATGGGTGATATTAAAAATTAGATAATGAATTTGGTGATGAATTTGTAAAAGCTGATACTACATTGATCATAGATTTTAGGGAGTATATTTTAAATTACTAATGAATTACATGATGAATTTGTAGTAACTGATATTGAAAATTTGATGTGAATTTGTAGTAATTGATACTGAATTTGTAGTAACTGATATTGAAAATTTGATGTGAATTTGTAGTAATTGATAGTGAATTTGTAGTAACTGATCTTAAAAATAAGTTTCTACTGCTCTTTTAAGAAATATAAATCCTTTTATCTGTTATTGATAATTTATAGTTTTATATTTATTATTATGTTTTCTAATTCCGTTGTTCTACACAGCAAAAAGATGTAGTATGGGCTACTTTTCCTAGACAAGAAGAAGCTTTAAGATTTGTCCAAACACATGCAAACACTTACGTTTTTTGCTACCAAGATCATTTGACTGCACAAAGAAGGTTCCTTGTTTCTACATATGATGAGTTCTGGAGAAGGTACAAAACCATGAATCCTAAGTTACGCCACCATTATGAGGTTATTCAAGTCGGACTGCCTTGCCACTTGTATTATGATCTGGAGTTCAATAAAAAGATTAACACTGGAAAAAATGCCGATGAAATGGTAGATATTCTGATATCTATCACCTTCAAACTGCTAAATGACAAATACAAAATCCAGGGAAATCAAGATTGGGTTTTAGAGCTTGATTCATCTACTGAAGAAAAGTTCTCTCGACATGTGATCATTCATATCCCAAATTTTGCCTTCAAAGACAACTCGCATGTTGGAACATTCATCTCTGAGGTATGCTCACGCATAATAAATTTAAGAGTAAGTGATCCACAGTTTGAAAAACTGTACATCAAAAAAGATTCAAGCTCATCAGACAATACGGAGCTTCTTTTTGTTGATACTGGAGTTTATACCCGTAATCGTTGTTTTCGTCTTCCTTTCTCATCAAAAGCAGGGAAGAATGCTTTACTCCTGCCAAGCGGACGCTTTGGATGTAAGAATCTGAATGAGGAACAAGTGTTTATCAAATCACTTATTTGCAGAATAGATGCTGATTTTGATAAGCTATTAGAGTGCAAAATGGATCTGGACTGTTGCAAAATTCTTCATTTTGAATCCGAGGTCAATGATAATAGCACCCACACCGAGGGAGATAAGTCATTACATGATTATGGAAGCAATATACCCAAGTCCTATTGTTCAGGAAAATCTCCCTTTCCAGCTTTGGATGATAAAATTTCATCTTTTGCCTCTCATGGAAATATTTCGGGTAAAATAAGAAGGTGGTACTGGTTTTCTGCACATGGCTACATAATTTATAGCATGTCCAAAAGTCGATATTGTGAACGAATTGGAAGAGAACATAAAAGTAATCATGTTACGTACATTGTTGATTTCCAGAGAGGTGGCTACTATCAGAAATGCCACGACCCCGATTGTAGAGGCTATCGATCTCCAGTCCGCCAAGTACCATGGGATGTATTGTCAAACTGTTATGATATTGTGAACCAAGAAGGCAAGACTGTCTAGAACCAATGCATCTGTCAAAATGAAATATTAACTACATAATCACTTCAGTCTATGTTGCTTTTGTATATTGTTAACTAGCAAGTACTTACACAATTGATTTTTAATTTGATAATGAAATTATGGTAATTGATAGTGAATTTGTAATGGCTAATGTTTTTAATGCTCTGTTAAAAAGATAAACGAATTTATGTTTTATTGACAGTATGTTTTGGGTAACAATATACTAGTCATACTGATCTCCAGTTGTTCTGTTTGATTTGTATTCCTACCGTTGTGCGTAAAAATCGTGGATTTACAGATGATTTGGTTCGAAATGGGCTTGTTCCCATTGTCGAATCTGAGATTCTTGTTGATGGATCCTATAACATTGACTGGGTAGTTGTCTGTTAATTTTACTTGTTAAACAAAATCAATGGGTCAAAAGCAAGAATGCTACTGTTAATTAGCAATAAATCAACTCATGAGAGAACATGATTTACCTTTTTTTGCTGTACTCAACACTCATTAATGAGAAAAACTTCATGCGTGAAATGCTAGCAAAGAGTAACCTGTTCCTGTTTTTGGATTGTTCATTTGGAACCTTAATATTGTTTGTTCCACAAAGTTAATTAACATATTGAATGGCCTTGAAATTGGCAGGTGTGCAGATGTGACTGAAAGAGTGCTTGCTGCATGCTACAAGGCCCTAAACGAGCACAAAGTCCTAATGGAAGGTACTTTGTTGAAGCCTAACATGGTTACACCTGGATCAGACTCTACTAATGTGAAACCTGAGGTCATAGCTGAGTACACCATGCGAGCTCTTCTCAGGACTGTGTTTTAAAAACAGACTATACACAACAATTAAAAAGAAATATCAATTTATCTTTTTTAACAGAACTAACAACATTGTATTCCAAATAACGGTTAAACATAAATAATTGCATACAACCAAAAATAATCAAAATCAGATCATAACCAATTCAACATATGCAATTATTCAAATATTCAACTCAAAGTATTCATACAACAACCAAATATTCATACAAGAACAAATCAAATACTTTGGACTAAAAAAATCAACTCAATTATTCAACTCAAAGTATTCATAGAACAACCAATCAAATACATTGAACTAAAACAATCAACTCAATTATTCAAAAGAACACCGCCTTCTGTTATGTCCTAGTTTTTTACACTTTCCACATCTATTTTGCTTAGCATGAAAATCAGCCCCTTCAATCCTATTCATCCTAGGCCTTCCAGCTCCACGAACAGGCTTAGGAGGAAGAACAGTAGATGATTCTTCAGCTTCAATTGCTTCCTTATCAAAAGTTGGAATAGGATTGATCAAATGTGAATATGAAGCTAGATAATACTCAACAGTAAAGTAATTCTCAATATATTCATAAACAGAATTTCTGGTTAAAGAAATACACTTCAAAGCATGCACACAAGGAAAACCTGTCACTTTCCATTGATTGCAACTGCAAATGCGATTTTTAAGATCAACCTTTTGAGATGTCGGAGAATGAACTTCAAAAATATACCTACAAAATGTAAGACCCAATTCATGTGCAGTGAACTAATAGTGAAAAATAAGACTAATAAACCAAAAAAATTAACAATCATACTGTGAACATAAGCTTTAATGCAGACAAAGAGAAAATACGTAACAAGCAACACCAACAAAATGAAATCATAACATAGGCTACATAGCAGGTTGAAAAAGGATAAATGCATTTATCATTTTTTAGAAACTGTGAACATCATGTAAATAAATATAAATACATACCTAGATGATTTAGAAACACTCCACCCAAATCCTTCTTCCTTCAATTTTAACAAACGAGCTTCCATTTTCGGACATAGCACACTAGTCCACTTTAATGCCTCTTCTCTACGATTAGACATTTGCATCATAAGTTTTACCCTAATTCCATCAAGACAAGCAGTAACAGGCAAACTTCTTTCATCCAAAATCCAAGAATTAAAACTCTCGGCTACATTGGACTTATTTTCACCATATCGCTTCCCCGGAAAAAACAAATCGGCCCAATGATCATATGGTTTGTCATTCAAATACTCTATAGCTTTGGCACCTCCAATTTCTTTGTACTTGGACATGGCTTTTTCAAACTCATGATGATTAGAAGCTATAGCACAACGCTCAAGTAAATGAGCTACCCAAACACCCCTTCCACTTTTCACAATGCTAGCAATATTATTTTGCATATGATGCAAACAATAAGAATGATGACTATTCGGAAATTTTTTTGGAACACTTAACAATAAACCCCAGTGTCTATCACTTAAAAAAGTTAATATTCTATCACAACTAAGAGCATTCTTTAGGTGATTCAAAAACCAACTCCAACACTCTTCATTTTCTTTGGGAACAAGAGCCATTGCTAATGGGAAAAAACCTGGAAAAAAAACAAAATAATAATAATTCACTGTTTATTAATGTACATTTGAAAATAATGCACTATCTTTGAAACAGTATTATCTAATAGTAAAAAATCACATGAACACTATGCCCTTTGCCCAAATAAAAAAGGAAAAATAAATTTGCTAGAGATAATTCAACCTTTTTTTCTTTTGTTTTTTAAATTTTGCTACTTGAATGTGAAGTCTATGTAGGAAGAGTAGAAATTGCAAAGATATAATACTTAATTCATGCATACAATACAAAGACTTATATTTGAACTTCTAAAAGATATATGCTATTATCTTTTCTATATGCTGTTTAAATCATTTTTATACGTTATGTAAGAATTTCAAATAATGAGAAAAATGATAAATATATTCAACATGTACTAGTAACTATGATATATAAGTACGGCTTAATATGTTATTTAATTCTTTATCTTAAAAGATAAATGCATTTATCTTATTCAACATGTAGTAGTAACATAAATTCATTTTCTACAATAATTTTACATGCTAAGCCCTAACGCAAAAGAAACTTTAATGAACTGAATCAGTACTATATAACAGTAGACTAATCACTTAACCAAAATGCAATATGAACATAACAAAATTCACTAGAACAATCACTTAAAGAAACAGTACTATGTTACAAAAATTTATAACAAGAACCTAATGCACACAGTACAAAGTAAATACAACAGCAAAAAAAAAGATCAAAATTAGTACCTTGATTTCCATTTTTTGCAGTGGCAGCCATCAAAATACCACTTCGCCCTTTCAAAAAGGTAGCATCTAAAAACACCATAGGACGACAATAGCTGAATCCAAATATACATGCCTCATAACATACAAAAACTCTCTCAAATTGATTAGTGTCAGAATCCACATCCATACTTGAATAACTATTTGGGTTATTTCTTTCCAATGCCTTCAAATACCAAACTAAATCATTGTAAGATTTCTTTTCATCACCATAAATATCATTCATAGCCAATTTCTTACCCTTATAAGCAAAATAATAGCTCAGCTCCACATCATAATCTCTTCTAAAACTTTTAATGATATCCTTCGTTTTTCTTTTTGGCTCATCACGAATTTGAGTGAAGATTAGACTTTTCACAAGATCACTATTAATAGTTGGACTACCAAGTGAACGAAATCCACCACCACAAGTATGATTCAGCTGAATGTTTTTAACAAACAATTGGTCCAATTGCTTCAGTTTGCAAGAAGCATGAATCCTAAATGGACAACTATCTATAGCACATCGAACTGTCAATCGTTCTTTACAATTCTTAATATATTGTACTTTAAACCCATTCTTCAAACCATAAGCACTAACCGTTCTACGGAATCCAATAGCAGAATCAAACTGTTGACCAACCCCAGTAAAAAATTCCATATTTGAATTCTTCTTCAACAACTCATGTAAATCCTTTTGTTGAGTAAAACCAGAATCTAAATCATCATCATAACCTAACATATTATTACTTGACTCAACACCAACAACTGAACCAGACTTGCTACTTTCACCAACAAAATTATCCATTGAATCATTCTTCAGCCGTAGAAAAAAAACCAAAAATTCTTCCTTTTTAAACCAAGACAAAATCAATATAGCTTGAAGATCACTATCCGTTTCAATAAAGGTAGTCTTTGATTCTCGAATATAAAAAATATCAAAGCATAATGGAGTAAAATTATTCCACTGCTCCCAAATCCTATTCCTAACATAAGAAATAGAAGCATCCAATCCAAAATGAGCACTAAAACAATTGTTATTGAAATCAAACACAACTATAACAGATGAATCACACCTGCAAAAAAAAATGTAAAAAAAATATTAAAAAAATATAACTATGTGAAACTGATCTTAAATAAAAACTAATAGCATAAGACTATTTAAATCATTTTTTATACCATTTTTTGAAAAAGATAAAACAATTTATCTTTTAGAGATCACTATCACTCTTTGGGATAACCTGATTACAATAGTGGAACATGTGGAAGAAAAACATTCGTTGTGATTGTACCTGTTCAAGTTTACATTGTTGAAAAATCATAGGTGAAAAAGATGATCTACAAAAATACACTTAATGGTGAAAAAGAAGAGCTAAAAAATTATCATAACAAACACACACTAAGATCAATATGGTTTTTAAAACACATAATCACATTCAATGGCTGCCAAATTATTACTAGAGCCAGAATGGAATTTTGATACACCATTCTTAAACATCTAAACAATCAGAGTTTAATTGCAAACTAAAGAACAAACGAAGCTAAATACACAGTGATTGTAAGAATAAAACAATACCATTTAGAAGCCATTATTCCAACTACATCAAACAAAACCTTCCTCCAATAGATGAAAACAGCCTCCTGTGAAAAGAAACATACAGTAACATCATAAAAAAAAGAATTGAGAATGAAAAACAGCAAATAAAAAAGAAACTCACCAAATGAAGAAAATCGCCTCACGATTTCCCACAATTAAAGTCGATTTTGATTTGAGAAGAAACTAACGCCTCACGACCGCTTCAATTGCACAAGAAACGACCGCTTTGATTGAACAAGATACGTCTAATTTTCACGACCGCCTAATTTGCAAGATCGGTAGATTTCAGAAGGCACGTAGTTCTTTGAAAAGATGAAGACGCACGCGCCTAATTTTCACGATCAGTAGATTTCAGAAGATACGTACTTGTTTGAGAAGATGAAGTCGCACGCGCCCAATTTCCAAGATCGGCAGATTTCAGAATATACGTAGTTGTTTGAGAAGATGAAGACGAACGCGCCTAATTTCCACGATCGATTTCAGAAGATATTTAGATGTTTGAGAAGATGAAGACGCACGCCGCACATAATTGTCCTCGAAAATAATAGTTTCAAACCCGTGTTCTGGAAAAAAATGGGCCATATAATTAGGCCCTTCGTACCAATTTCCACTTTGTAAAATTCCATTCCTTGCTTTTTCTATAAATACCCACCTCCTTCTTCATTTTCATTCACACTTCTTCTTATTCTTTTCTCAAGTTTCTTCATCTTCTTTCTCTCCTCTTTAATGGCTTCCAAGCCATAGAAAAAAATTATAAAGAAATAATGTAAAAATATTTACAAAATATTCAAAAGAAATCAATGTTCATTCTCTTCAAATTAAACTCCTCTTTTCTCCATATTTTACCTCTTTTTCTCTCGGCCATAACTTCTTCAAAAAAGAACCAAAATGCAAAATTATTTTTTTCAAATCATGAATTTTTCTAGTGGGTACAACTTTCATGTTTACCACTTTGTCTCATTCTAAAATTAACGATGTCAACAATCCACTTCTTTCTAGTGCATTCTCTAGCCCAGTTTTTAAGATAGAGAATAGCCAATTTTGTTTTGATCATAACTTGATCATAACTGATCCAAATTAAGAAATTATTTTATTTAAATCGTATAAAACTTCAGTGGCTACAACTTTTATGTTGATTATTTTTTCCAGTTTTGAGGTTTGCTATACCTAAAAATCAATTCTTTGAAGTGCATTTTCGGGCTTTATTTTTGTCAATCCGACAATACCTCTTTTTCATTCTATCATATCTCCCTCAAAACAACTTGGATTCAAACTAATCTTTTTTTAAAATTCAAGAGAAAAGAATTTTCAACAGCATTTTAGTTAAAAACTTTTCTAAATTTTGAGATATAGAGGGCCTAAAATTAGATACAAGATAACCTATTTTTCGGATCAAAATCTTGGAAATTCAAGTTCAAAGCTATACCACTTCTTCTCTATACTTTCGGCCAACCTCCATCTCAAGCCTCGGCCAAGCTATTGGAAGGGAGAGGATTTTGTTTGTTAGTGTTTAATGGAGCAGGAAGTAGTTAGTGAAGTGTTGGTTGATTAGATTATTGGTAGGAAGTTTATCGCTTTGGTTTATGGTGAGAAATTCTATTTAACATCTCTATTTACACACACACACACACACACATGTTTGATGATGTGTTATGATTGCGATGGATGCTTATATATGCTTTTATCATCAAGTATTGATTATTTATATGATTGTTAATTTTTTTTACCAAGCCACGTTAATACACGTCGATAAGCACAAAGGAAATCACTTTCCTTTTGAAAATGAAATGGTGTATATGGAATGCTTAAACCTTTTGGAAATAGTTTTAAGATGAGTTAGATTTTTTTTTATAAACATTTAAATATTTTTAAAGAAATAAAGAAAGAAAATCAAGATTTCATCTTGTATATTTTGAAATACAGGAAAATAGGCTTAAGGAAAAACATAGTAGCGTTTTTAGAATGAAGGAAGCGGCTATTGTTTTTACGTTTGAAGGACGCGGAGTTTATTATTTGGGATGAAGGAAAATCATTACAAAAAAAATTAAATTGTGCCGTCTTCTTCAATCTCGTTCTCAAACCACAAGAACGGACGACGGCATCATAAGAACATGTGGCGGCGACGCAAGCACAGGTTACGACAGCGCAAGTGAAGGTCGAGCTCGTTCAGGCGTAGGCGATGGAATGAGGTGGTGACGGCAACTTTGGAGGCGTCCGGTGACTTGGTCGACGACTTCAACAGTGACTGTAACTTTGACGACAACATCGATGACCAACTTCAGATGAGCGGTGGTGGAGTGGAGGTGAAGGTTGCTGATGGTGCTAAAGGTAACGATGATGATTACCTGTTGAAATGAACTAAGTAAAAGAATGCTATATGAACTTATCATTATAATTCTCTATGTGTAATGAATGTAATATTCTGTTGTTTTAGTTTATTCATTTGTAATAGCATAATTTAATGTTCCTAAATTTCAAAGAACTGGAGCAAGTTTTCATTTTAGAATCTGCACAAGATATGATTTTGATTAGATAATATTACTCATGTGTTTCACAAGGTGATAAAATATGCATAAAACATGATGCATCAGTTTCTTGTTTACTTGTTTATTGAGTTGCTGACTTACTTTATTTTGAACATTTTAGATATCATAAAGAAAATGTTACTTCTTTGCTAAAATGCTAGTGGGTACTTCATAAATAAAATGCTATATTAAACAATCATTTTGTATATCCTAAACATATTAGTGGACTTTGTAATTAAAATGCTATATTAAACTATTTTTTTGCATATCATAAACATGGTAGCACACTTCATAATTAAAATGCTACATTGAACTACAATTTTGCATATTATAAACGTGCTAGTGGACTTTGTAATTAAAATGCTATATTAAAATATTATTTTGAATATTTCAAACATGATAGTGAACTTCATAACTAAAATGCTACATTAAACTACTCTATCCATCATTCGCCACATTCTATACATTCTAATACACTTTAAAAATACATATACTATTTTTAACCATCATTCGACACATTTGATACATTGTAATGTACTTTAAAAATATAAATGATAATTTTAACTATCATTTGGCACTTTACATTCAATCCGATACATTGTAATGCCATTTTTAACTATCATTCAATTTATTTGGCATATTCCATTCGTTCTAATGCATCTTAAAAATACAAATGATATTTTTAACTAGCATTCGGCATATTTCATTTATTCTAATGCATTTTAGAAATACAAATGTTACTTTTAGCTATCATTCAGCACATTCCATTCAATCTGATGCACTTTAAAAATACAAATGCTATTTTTAATTGTCATTCAACATATTTGATTCAATCTAATGCACTTTAAAAAGACAAATGCTATTTTCAACTACCATTCAACACATTTGATTCATTCTAATGCATAATAAATTACAAATATTATTTTCAACAATCATTCGGCATATTTGATTTATTATAGTGCACTTTGAAATTACAAATGTTGTTTTAACTATCATTCAGCACATTCGATACATTCTAAAGTAATTTAACAATACAATTTATATTTTAAAAATAAAAATGCTATTTTTAACTATCATTTGACATGTTTGTTTCATTCTAATGTACTCTAAAAGTAAAAATGCTATTTTTAACTATCATTTGACATGTTTGTTTCATTCTAATGTATTCTACAAAAAATGCTATTTTTAACTATCATTCAGTTATTTGGCACATTCCATTTATTTTAATGCATTATAAAAATACAAATGATATTTTTAACTATCATTCAGTACATTCCATTCATTTTAGTGCATTTTAAAAATACAAATGATATTATTAACTATCGATCGACACATTCCATTCATTCCGATGCATTTTATAAATGCAAATTCTATTTTTAACTATCATTCAGCACATTCCATTCAATCTGGTACACTTAAAATACAAATGCTATTTTTAACTATCATTCGGCACATTTCATTCATTCTAATGGACTTTAAAAATACAAATGCTATTAATACTATCATTTTGGTGAGATTTAGGATGATAACAATTACGGAAAACGTTGGATGGTGACTTCAGACAACGATTGCTTGGGCGGCGGAGTGAATGGCAAGGAGGTGAGATCTAGGTTTTGGTGAGATCCATGGTGACAACGGCAAGGGAGGAGCTTGGACGACAGTAGTGGCTTGGACGATGGCGGTCTGGAACGACAATTGTTTGGGCGGCGATTGCTAGGGCAAGCAGTGGCTGAAGGCAGATGATGGGTGAGGAGGAAAAAGTCGAAGTGAGAAAATTACAAAAAGGGGTTACTGTCCTTCTGGCTAAATTTGAAAAGTTTGGTCCTAGATATAAAAATTAGTTTAAAGTTTTTCCTTTAAACTAATTACCTCTTTGAAATATGTCCAAAACAATTTTCCAGAAAAATCGAGCTTTTGCAGCAAAGTGACCAAAGTTTAAAATTGATATTTTAAATGTTTTAAAAATATGAAATAAATTATAAAAATCCTTTAAAATGTTTTAAAAGAGATTTGAGTTGAAAAGATGGATTTCTAAATGATATAAAAGTCGTTTTGAAGAATACAGCTTTTAAAAAATATTTGCAACACTTTTCGCAGCAGTTTTTAATAACTTTTGAAACGTAGTTTTAAACTTAACAATTCTTTCCTAAATCTTTTGTGGATGATTTTAAAAGAATAATTAAGTAATTTAAAGATGATTTGGAAGTTTTAATAAGAGTTTGAATAAATTGTTAAGAGGAATTGTTTACAACACTTAAACAATAATTGAAGAATATTGAATATAATAACAAATTGAGTATGCGGAAACGACTAGTACATTTGTCCCACCTATGAGAGCTAAATGGTAAAACAAGGTGTGTAACTAAGGTTAGGAATGGAGCAATCAGTGCCCTGAACTTACCTGGCCTTTGCTTTATCTTTTAGACGAGGGGTGGAACAGATCGAAAGGAAAGCCCGGATGCTCTAAAAGATCATATTTAAATTTTTTTTCCAAGATAAAAGAAAAGATCTTCATGATGTAGGATTACTTGCCACTAGTCCCTGGAGGTGAAATTTACCATATTTAAGGTGCCAGTAGTGCTCTGTTATGAAAATCTTCGATTTGCAAGAATATGATTTGAAGTTAAGAAAGAAATCTTTGATTTAGATTTAATGAATGATTTGGGAATATTGTCCCTAAGTTAAAAGTTATAACTTGAATATAAGAAATATTTGATTAAGTTTTAATGAATGATTTGGGAATGTTTTCTTAAGTAGAAGATGAACTGATTCGAAATTATTCCAAGATAAAAAGAAAGGTAAATAAACCAAATAATTTGATAAATGATGCTTAATGATTCATATACACTTGAAAAGAAAATGGAATAAATTGAAAAGAATATATCTAAGAAAGATATTTTATAAAAGATGAAGTAATTGATTGATGATTGATATCCACTTATGAACTTAACATCTTTTTATCGATAATTGGATTTCGAAGGAACCGGAGTCAGATTTGGATGATTCCTATCCGAAAACCACTTCGAACCAATCTACGTTCGAAGTAAAACGTGTTTGAAGACAAATGATTTTGAAGATGGGGATCTTCATAATGTAGGGCTGTTTGCCACTAGTCCCTCGAGGTGAAAATTACCATATCATATGGTGGCAGCAGTACTCTGTTATGAAAATCTCTGATGCAAGGACTTCTCGCTACTAATGAAGTAGGAGAGTACCTTCGATTTGTCCTATTCTTGGACAACCTGTATGGACCAATGTCTGACATTGCATGTCTAAGACCATAACGTTGACTTTTGCAAACGTACATCTGCTTGGTGGTGAAGAAGGCAACTTCTCTTAGCTTAACACCCTTCTTTGAGACGTACGTGCTCAGAGGTTGTATGTTCGTGAAAGTCAATAGTGTTATCAAAGGAATGATAATGTGGCATTCAAAGTGAAGAAGATGTGATATGTGAAAGGTAATCATTTACCTCAGGCCTCATCACCCGGAAATGACAGTAACAGGGTAGAAGCAGCTAGGCTAAGTGGGTCGCTCCCAATTAGGAGATGTCATCATCCTTCTAGATTTACTCTACACATGTCTAAGTATGTGGTGAATGTATGACTCGGGTACTCGTTAATGGTCGGTAACGACCGGGGTGATGACATATTCGGTACTATCCAACGTGAGGGGTAGGCCGGTCTTGTGTTGGTTTAGGCATGCAGTATCTGGACCCTAGGTACATCCCTCTAGAGGTGTACTATCGGAAGGTAGTCACTTACCTTATCATTTGTATGGAATCCATTCTCCAATAAGTGCCTTCGGATTTGTTTGTAGAGCCTAGTATCCGGAATTTAATAATGGTAACAATTTCGGCTAAGATTAATAAGTTTATTTGCAATGTTTTCAAAGATATGTCATTAGAAATAATATCAAATGTTTTGATATATAAAAGTGTTTTAGTTATCCTCAGGTAAAAACCCGTCCGTGTTTATGTATGGGTGTAGTCTTATGAGATACTCTTTCTTTTCAAAGGATTTTATTTCCAAGGCTGATATATGACACTATCATTTATATTTGAGTTTCTCATGCTGGTTTATCAAGCCTGATCCGGGTATTTTCAATACTCGGGTCAGATCCGAGTAGTTTCAAGTTTAGTTGAAGACGGTTGGAGTTTCCAGAGGAGAGTTGAAGATATTCATCTACGTATGGACATATTCTATTATCCGCTGAGTTGTTTGATGTTTGTCAGCGTTTGTAAGGACAGATGTTTATAACTGTCTAAGCTGAATTTAGATTAGACTCAGATATATGTATAAAAAATTTCCGTTGTAAAGATATTTGTTCAATATTATATATTATTTCATTCGTGTGAGATTCTATTCTGTCTTTATTTTCTTTTTCACCCCTTAAAGATCTGCTTATTCGTGTAATTTGAGTTGGACATGTGTGGTTTATTGTCGGCTCAAAGGGTATGGAAATTCGGGCCTTTACACTATCCCTTCCCCTAGGCAGGGGATCGGATCGGATCGGATCACTTTGGCTATGAACAACTTAAACCAACAAATCAACTCAATAGAAACCAATCGATATTTCCAAAAAATATGTAGGCGACTATGCAAAACAACTTCGGAACATGAAGCTAGCATGGAGAGGGACCCGCAGAAGGGATCGTGTGACGCCACGTGGCCATTTGGACTGATCGGCCCCAATTGTCCATCTTTTGGAGTTGGGCCACGTAACTTTTTGGGTGACCACATCTACATCGTAAGATTCTGTCGGCGAAATTTCAAGAAGATATTTGGTCGTCTACACTTATAAATATAGAGTTCATTGCCCATTTTAGGGATCTTTACTTTGTTGTATTACTTCAACTCTATTGTAATCAAGGATTTGTTACGATCTGATCCCTCTGTAACCAGTAAAGCAAGTATTTAATAAAGCAATTACTTTAGCTGGACGTAGGAAATCAACGTCGAACCACTATAAATTTGTTTGTTCTTATTTCTGCTTGTTTACTCTCTGTTTTAAGTTTAATTCTTCACTTTATTTCTCTAGTTTCATTCTGTTGGGTGTTTGTGCCAACTTTTGGTGCAAACAGAACCTAACTCCTTTAATCACCATTCAGTTACCATGGCTGAAGCCCCAAACTATCATCGTGCTACTACATCGCCATCAAACCCCAAGCAAACAAACAAACACCTTCAGTACGACCTGTAGAGCCTAAGCTTCCCCTCCTAGAAGTTCCACCCTGTTTTTGGTGAGGATCGACCTGTCGGTATCAATAATAAGCTCTTGGTACCAATAGTTATACTTGGCCAATTTTGGCCAAGTTCTTTCCTCCTCCTTTAAAGGTCTATCTTCTAAGTGTCTGGACCCCGACCAATCCTCCTGAAAGCTCCCGACATCAACTCCTGGTGCTAACTCCAAAAGCTCTCGTTTCCATGCCCTCTAAAACTCTCGGTACTAAGTCCAGTAGTTTGCTAAATTCTTGCACTTAACCTTCACTCACCACCCCTATCCTTGACCTGAAGCAGTACCTCCCACCGAGATGATTTCCATGAAGAATAAAAGCTCTTAGTACTGATAATAAGCTCTCAGTACCGATAAAAAGCTCTTAGTACTGAGTCCTCTACTTAGCTCAAATTTTGGTGCGACTTGAATCCTAGGCTCCTCCCATGCTTTGGAACCCCTTCTTCAAGTTTCATCCAATTCTGACCATCTTTGCCTTAGATTTGCCAAATTCGCCAACCTCTTTCCTAACTACCTAAAAGCACTATCAAAGCATATCAAAGCACAACATATAAACATAAAATATCATACATTTACATCTATTCATACATGCAATACAAAAGAACATGATAATCCAACAAATCCTATTCCATATCTAACATTTTCACTAACATATGAACATGAATAAAAGGAGTTGCAAAACCATTTAAAAACCTTTAAATTTCGGCCATGAACATATATTAAAATGTGATTAAAGTTAGAAAATGCTTTAGGATCAAAATCATGTTATAAACATCATCTTTAACTATATGAACATGCATAGTATAGTGAGAGGCCAAGAACCACTCACCAAATACCTAAAATACCAATTTTTCTCCTTAAATCTAAAGTGGACAGCAAAGGAGATGAACACAAATCAGCAAAAATGATAATCTCCAACCCCTAGATGCTAATTGCCCCTCTAATTATGATCTAGGCTAAGATTAAAAAGAAAAAGATGTGATTTTGATGAAATTAAGGTTAATGAAGGTTTACAGCTATTTTGAGAAAGATGGAAATGGCTTAGATCGGTTCATACAGCCTCTTCTTAGCACAATTTTTGAGTTAAGCTAGTGGGCCTAAGTATAGGCTTAGTTAATTACCCACTAATGCAGGTCAGCAGCAGCCAAAGCTTAAAACAACTATAACTTTCAAACGGTATGTCCTTTTTTCTATTATGACCACTCCATAGAATGGGAAACCATCATTCTGAAGCAATGGAAGTGGTGAGACCTTAAATCGGCTCCTATCAAAAGTTATAGTCTATACAAGATTTTCAGGGTCGAAATGGTCACATAGAAATTTGGCAAAAATCATATATGTGGAAAATGTCCCTAATAGACATTTCCTAAAATTGTAGAGTCATACGACCTCATACGAATAAAATAAAAATATTTTACGATCTTCTGATACGTAAAATATGGGTCGTTACACTTTCCCCCCTTTAGGAATTTCTCCCCCGAGATCCCCAAATAAGTCAAGGGATAATCAAATATATTTACCCTACATGCCTAACAATCATATGCAACCATCATACATATCAAACAAGCAGCCATGCAACCACTAGTGTAGGTAAGCCTATCCTAGCATGTGAGACACTAAGCTACCCAATATGATATAAAACTGTGAAAGTAGATATGATAAATGGTAGGCCTTACATGCAAAGAGCTCTAGATATGTGGCCCTCATGCTCTCCTCGGTTTCCCACGTGCAATTGCCTTCACTTACGCCCCGTTGAATCTTCACTAACTCCAATGTCTTCCTTCTAAGCTATTTCGTATCACATCCGATAATATGAACCGGCCTACGATGTCTTGAAGCTTCTGGTTCAATCTCGATATCATCAAGTTGATCCGATGCAATTGTCACGCCTGATTCATGCATAAACTTCCATAGATGAGAGACATGGAAGACGTTGTACACACCCACCATCTTATAAGGTAAGTCGACCCTATAGGCTAGGTTTTCAATCCTCTCTATTACTGAACCTATGAATCTCGGCATTAGCGTCCGATTACTACCGAATCGAATGACATTCTTCAAAGGAGAAATCTTTACAAACACCATATCGCCGATAGAAAAATCCAAATCCTTACGTCTTCTATCAGCCTAGCTCTTCTGCCTATCTTGAGCAGCTTTCATTCATTTTCAAATGATCTCAATCTTCTCCGAGGTCTCTCTAATCATATCTAGTCTAAATATCAGTTTCTCACCCACTTCCCACCAACACAAAGGGGCACTACACGGTCGGCCATACAATGCTTTATACAGTGCCATACCGATACTAGACTGATAGTTATTGCTGTATGCAAACTCCACCAAATGCAAGTGATCATCTCATAAGCCTCTAAAATCAAGTATGCAAGCCCGTAAGAGATCCTCCAATATATGATTCACTCTCTCGGTCTGCCCATCGATTTGCGGGTGATAAGCTATACTGAGATGCAGCTCGATCCCCAACGCCTCTTGTAAGCTCTTCCAAAACCCACTAATGAACAACGGGTCTCGGTCGCTTACAATGTTAATAAATGTTTTAGCATCCAATCTTTTTGCAGTAAGGAATATACATCATAATCATGACAAGAAACTCCTAGGGACCTCTCTACAAAAAATCATAGAAAATACCGAATACAAGGCATTTACGAAGTGCTTCTATAACGACTATCGCTATAAAACCACTTCCAATTCGAGTTTGATATAAATCAAAGTCCAACCAAACCCTACGTGCTTTCTTTTAAGGCTATGTAACAAGTCATAGAAAGTCATACAAGTCTAAATACATCAATTACATATGTCATTTGCTTTCCAAAGCAAGAATCACAAGAGAAAAAGCAATAATAAATAGTCAAACAATCACCAAAATAAACAAGCATTATACACTTCATATACTTTTTAATGGTGAGTTAGCTCACCCATCAACAAGTATAATAACAAGCACAAGCCTCCACTTCCTACCACAACCTTGTAAAAAACAAAACACCTCCTACCTTCACCACTTGCTCACGGCCTAGGCCTTCCTCCCTCCATAATTGCTCACAGCCATACAAGGATCAAGAGGTTGTGCTCCAAATCTTTAGGCTTTGAGTTGCTAAAAGGTGTTGTTATGTTGTTGTAAGAGCTATACTTGATTTTGGAGTGATTTTGAGTTGTTTTGAATTACTTTTTCTTAGGAAATTATGAAGAGAGAAGGAGTAAAGAGCTTGTTTTCTATGTTGCTAAAATTTGTGAAAGGGGTTTAACGAACTATGTATGCACTTACATATGCAACCAACGGGTAAGCTCACTCTCCCCCTCACCTCCTTTACATGGCCAAAGATCCCCTCACCACCCCCGTGTACCTCCAGGTGCTTACTTTCTACCTCAAAACAAATAAAAATATCTCCTTCCAAACATCTTCTACCACGTAAATATCTACTTCTACCGATGACCTTCTAGAAGCTTTCTAAAGTAAAACTAGTTAGCCATGTTAACTAAAAATATTTTTAATAGTTATTAATGACTTTATATGTTATTTAGACATGTAAAAAAGTTTGAATAACTTATATCGAATAAAAAGCGATTTATCGATAAAATGATTTTCGGTCACGTTATTAATATTTGTCCAAAGTACTTAATTTTTATAAACAAATTTTAAAACATGTTTATCATCATTAGTTAAGAGGGTTAACAAGGTTATTAAATCAGTTTAACCACATTAAATCCAAGATTCAAATATTTAAATAATTTAGATATTTAAATACGAAATGTTCGAAATTTCGGGTCGTTACATTCTCCCCCACTTAAAACATTTCATCCTCAAAATTCCAACACGACTAACACACAAAAGAAAAACATAATCCAATATTTAATAGTATTCAAAACACTAGCAAACAAGCTCACGGTTTATCCAGGTTTAAAAGTTCTCTCATTGCACAAGGATGATAAATAATCTACTAAGAGTACCTTATGCTCAATAGCCTTAAGTTATCACTTACACGTTTATTCAAGATCTCTCTAAACTAATCGAAGAGTCATTCCCTAAACGCTCCATAAGCTAATAGAACATAATAAGCATATACTTAAGCCTGTATGATGTACATGGACCATCCGTATGCAATATCAAATCGATCACTTGCTCGATCACATAAATTTCACTTTTGGACTAGTATAGATCACTTTCTAGTGTGGATTCTAATCAGGTTCATTGATTAGAAACTTATGTTTTTCTTACATAGCCATTTACTATGATAGAAAACTTCATCATCATATTAAGAATCCATATCAAGTATTTTCCATCGTGTATCGAGTGAAAAACCTTGTTCGGACAGGTGTAAATGACCTAGAAATCATGTACTCGAATCCTGAATAAAGAACAGTCATGCGAACAAAATGATCTACGTACAACTTACATATATTATCCTATTAGTTTCTTAACTTATACCACTTACTTTTTAATCACATCCATTTATCCAAATAGTATTTCATTCCACACTAAAACCTTTATAAAGACAAAACTTAATTTATAAAACATTTCACGAAAACTTATTTCACGTTATTACTCGTATAATACTCTACAACATCCTAAAAGTGTACACAAAACATCAATTCATTTTACTTTCTAAAATTTCAGATGAAGGCCCAAAACAAATCCGCACCTTATAACCGAGTAAACCTTCTCGACTTCTTTAACCATCGAGTTGGGTAAGTAGCTAGGAAGAGCAAAACACAGATATCCAAACTTACGCCTAGAGCCTACTTTTCTAAGACAACCTTAAGGTAAAGACGTTTATTAGTTAGCCTGGTAACATCAAATGATTATGTAAAATAGATGTTCAATAAATTTAAAACTTGTTTTGACTTGCCCCATTCTCCATTAAAGAGTTATATAACTTGTCTCTATATTCTCAAAATCACTCGGCTTTAAGTTCTATAACAATCTGGAAGTTTCGACTATCCAAATTGTTGAAAATTTTTGTTTCATTCTAACAAATGAAAACTATCATACAATCATATCATATCAAGATGAACATATCACACTATCCTAATGCATAGGATACATGCATCAATATAATAACTTATCAAAGTTTTACTTATTCTTTAGACACACTTTTGCTACAAAGAGAAAACAGAAAAAGGTTTCTTAGTCATTTGGGTTATGCCGCTACCACTTGGGTACCTAACATAGCACACATGCAAAAACCTTTTATAAGAAAGTTCTTATCAAAATCTGCATTACTCAAAACTACCCTTTATTAAACTACTATATATTTTATATCAATTCCTTTAAAGAAACCATTAGAACTAAACTCTGAGTTTCATTTCAAATCATTTGAAATAATATATATATATATATATATATATATCTTTTGTACAACAAAACATACTTTTGGGATTTAGCCACAATCATTTTCAAAGCAGTATCAAATACTTCGTAAATATTACTAAGTATCACGATCTCAATTCACAAACCAATTTCTCAAATATTTACTTTAAAATCCATAGAAAATATACATGTAGATCGAGTAACACAAAACTGGTACAATGGAAACGAGTCCTACCAAGTCGCACCATATATTCCCTGTTAAGAAGGGTAATGTCCACGAGAAGAGCTTACCAACTGAACACATCTCTTGCCCATTTTTAGTCACTTTCGAGCCACTCGAACTAGATAACATAAAAATACTTTGTTCCCAACTCGATTCGTCGATTCCGAGAGCAATCTCGAACTTGAACAAGTCTAAAAACTCTTTCCAAAGTATTAGTATTCACAAATACTCAAATAATACTGCTATTATTTTCTCCAAAATCTTATAAACTAGTTTCAAAAACACCAAGATTTAAGTTCTCAAATTATCAATTTAAATTCTCTTCATTTATAAACCATATTTTATAAACCATACTTGCATAAACTTATTTTCTTGTATGGAATCTTTTCACAAATGTTTATTTACAAAATATCTTATCTTTCCTTTAGATTATAATAGACATATTTTATTAAACTTAACTTTTAGCCTAACATCTTCATCGAATGTCTTATAGTCAAAAGATTAAAACCAATTCATAAGTTGTTCGTTTCAATGTTCCCACAAATACTGTCTACCTGACTTATGTAGTAAAAAGGTAAAACTGCTCATAAACTGGTTGAGCACAAATCAATAATCAACAAACACTAGTTAATGCCCATAAAATAGCTGAGTATGACTAAGCTAATCGACGAGGGATAATAGATAAACATCATTAATCCCTACATGAATTAGACTACACTATCAACTTATACTTATATATACTACTTATATATAATTACATATACGTTCTCATACGTATAATACACTCAACTCATTCTAGGATGTCACTTACACTGTCTCTAAAGAGTTAAACCCCACCAATGCCATGGTTCTTGCTTAACCTTCAGCTTTGATATCAAGTGTGATGATTTGTAACGACCTATTTTTTATGTATCGAAAGATCGTAAAATATATTTTTATATTTGTATGAGGTCGTATGGTTCTATAATTTTGGGGTATGATTCTTAAGGACATTTTACACACCTATGAATTTTTCCAAATCTCTATGTGACCATTCTAACCCTGGAAATCTTGTTTGGGCTATAACTTTTGATAGGAGTTAAAATAGGTTCTCAATCTAGTTTCATTGCTTCAGGATGATGGTTTTCCATTCCATAGAGCGGTTATAATAGGAAAAAAGACCTACGGTTAAGACTTTATGCATGTTTTAAGTGTATACATCTACATGCCAGTATTAATGTATAATTAATTAAGCCCAAAAATAGGCCTATTAGTCTAATTCGAGATTATTATATATAAGGGATTGTAGAAATAAAATTAAAAATTGTCCATCTTTCCCAAATTAGATCTAATCCCCATTAACCCTAGGTTCATCCAAAATCACATAAAGTACTCTCTAGATCTAGCTAAATCATTAATTGAAGAGAAGATCATCAATTAAAAGATATAGATCATCATTTTGGTTGATTTGCATTGCTTTCTATTGCTGTCCGCATTAGATCTAGGCAAGAATTGGTTGATTGTGGTAATTGGTGAGTGGTTTTTGTCTTCTCACTATCCTATGCATGTTTATATGGTAGAATTACATGTTTTAAAATGATTTTGGCCTTCAAAACTTTTCTAACTTTAATTACATGTTATCATATGCTTATCACCTAAATTTGTGAATCTTTGAAATGATTTTCAAAAATGATTTTGTAATTCTCCTTATTTGTATTTATTTGTGCATGTAATATGTAGATTTAGATTAGGAATGGTTTGTTTATCACATTCTTGTGTATTGCCTGTATGAATGGATGTATATGCATGTTATTCTATGATTTGCATGTTGTGCTTTGATGTTGTTTGCTAGTATTTTGGATGCTTAGGAAGATGGGTTGGTGAATTTGGCAAATCGAAGGAAAAGTTGGTCGAAATTGGATAAAACTTGGAGGAGAGGCTCTGAAACATGAGAGGGGCTTGTAGAATAATTCATGCCTCAAAATTTGCTAAGGACTCAACTTGGTACCAAGTTGAACGACTTGGTACCGAGTCACTTTGGTTGGCTAGATGGGTCGGTGGATGGCATGGATCACACGACCTGTATTTTACATATCGGAAGATCGTAAAATATTTTTATTTTGTATGAGATCGTATGATTCTATAATTTTAGGATATGACTCTTATAGACATTTTAAAGACCACTAATTTTTCTCGAATTTCTATATGACCATTTTGACCTTGAAAATCTTGTTTGGGATATAAATTTTGATGGTAGTCGAATAATGGTTTCAAACTAGTTTCATTGCTTCAGGATGATGGTTTTCCATTCCGTAGAGTGGTCATAATAGGAAAACAGACTTTTGGTTAGGAAGTTATGCCTACTTTAACTTTTGACAACTACTGTCCAGTGTTAGTGTGTAATTAATTAAGCCCGTATGTAGTCCTATTAGTCTAATTTGAGATTAGTAAAAATAGGGAGCTGTAGGAGTATGATTAAAACCTTTCTCTCTTTCCCAAATCAGATCTAAACCCCCATTAACCCTATATTCATCCAAAATCACACAAAGTACTCTCTAAATCTAGCTAAATCATTAATTGGAGAGAAGATCATTAATTAGAAGATATATATTATCATTTTGGTTGATTTGCATTGCTTTCTATTTCTATCCACATTGTATCTAGGTAAGAATTGGTTGATTTTGGTAATTTGTGAGTGGTTTATGCGTTCTCACTATCCTATGCATGTTTATATGGCAGAATTACATGTTTTAACATGATTTTTGGCCTTAAAACCTTTTCTAATTTTGATTACATGTTATTATATGCTTATGATCTAAATTTGTGAATCTTTTAAATGGTTTTCAAAAATGATTAACTCTCCTTATTCGTATTCATATGTGCATATAATATGTAGATATAGATAGATTTGGTTTGTTTATCACATTCTTATGTATTGCTTATATGAAAGGATGTATATGCATGTTATTCTATGCTTGTATGTTGTACTTTGATGTTGTTTGCTAGTGTTGGATGATTAAGAAGACATGTTGGTGAATTTGGCAAATCAGAGGCAAAGTTGGTCGAAATTGGACGAAACTTGGAGGAGAGGCTCTAGAACATGAGAAGAGTTTGCAGAATAATCCCCACTTCAAAATTTGCTAAGGAATCAACTTAGTACCGAGTTGAATGACTCGATATCGAGTCATTTTGGTTGGCTAGATGGTTCAATGGATGGCATGGATCTCTAGAGCTTGGAAAGGGAAGGTGGTCCATAACAAGATGCAGGAGATTGGCTAAGTGTTGGGTATTATGCCGAGTTGTTTCTAAACCTTGGAGTTGAATGCTTTGGATTAGGGGGCGAGTTGTTTTGATGAATGGTTCGGGGTCTAAAGCACTCGAGAAGGAAGTACTAAAGGCAGAGTGATTTACTTAGTCCAAATTGGCTAAGTAAATGACTCGGTGTTGAGTCATTTTGACTCGATACTGAGTTGTTTTGGTGAGGGTTATAGGGTCAGGCTTGTACAAGAAGGAAGTATGGGACTTTGTAGATCATGCTGGAGGTGTTGACTGGTTTGCTTGAGCATTGGATGGCGATGTAATGACATGTAAAAGCTTTGTATCTAAGGTTTGTGACTCGTAAAGGGAGTAGGTACTGAAGATAGTGGCTCGATAATGGAGGGAGCCGTTGAATGGGAACGTGAAGGGTTTCAAATAATGGAAACTGGATTGAGCAAAGGAAGGGCTCAGATATGAATGGAGCAAAGGAGGCTCAGATGTATGTGCTAAGGAATCATTGTTACTCAAGAATGTTTTATGTTTTACTTGAAGTAGGGTTATTATAATTGGGGATGCCCATGAATCAATGGGGTGGATCTGAATACCCTGGACCAGTAGCTTTGGGTCTAATGTCTATCTTTGGGCTACGAGATACGTATCTAGCTTTAGGATACGTGATATGAGAATACATTGAAAATCGGGATTTCCATTAGTCCCTGGTAGTAAGGAGGTCATACAAGTTATCATATGTTCAAAGCATATGGAGTGATAGTGAGGATTGCTTGATGGATGCTATGGTTGCTTTCTAAGTTATCACTTGGAGATATCATTGGAAGTAGGTGTTGGAGATCGGAATACCTAGAGAGTTGATATCCTTATTTTGAGTAGAGTACCTTTATGTTATTTATAGAGTAGCATATTATGATGTTATGTGCTAACTTTTTGGTTGCAGGGACATGTCAGGTATGATTCGTATAGCTCCATTCCTTACCATATTTACTTGCATAGTATTTTAAGGTTCATTTACCACTCATACCAGACTGTTGCCTGACCTAAGGTTTTATGCTTTGTTTCTTATTATCTAGGGTACTCTTAAATGAGTAGACTAGATAATAAGTCCAGGTGATGCAGTAGTTGTGCAGAGGACAAGCTGGATGGAGCTATCTTGTAATATAAACATATATGGATTTCTATGCTTATTCCACTATGCAGCACTGGGAAGCCTTACCGGTGACTGTTTATTTTCTTGTTATGAGACGGCTGTCGAGTTTACTTCCATTGTATAAACTCTATTACATTTGTATATAACTCTATGGATATTTTCTGATGATTTGTTCACATAGTTATTACTGTCTCTTCTGTTTTATCTATGATATTATATTTTATCCATGCGTTGTGGGATATATGATAGGTTATATGCTATATTCATTTCATTTTCAACCCTGATGATCATCCTATATCGACCAGGCACGGCTACAGTGCACTACTTTAATATTATAGGTGCCGGTGGTGTAGGGTGGTCGTCACACGATTCGCCTTTTCAACCCTCAAATGTCAACACTAATATATTCACAGTATTCGCATGCCGAGCACCCTAGTGCTGGAAAGGCAAATTGTTAGGATAAATAAAAAGTAAAAAAGAAAAGAACAAGGAAGAAAGAACACAATATCAGAATTTCACAACGAAACGATAACATATAATAACAAAAGACAAAATACAGACTATCACTCTAAGATAGATAGCATTTCAAAATTACAATCCTAAGTACTATCATCAGCCTGGAGAGTTATAACATCTCGTCTTCACAAATGTTGATATATACATAATTGTAATGCAGCAGAAATAAGAATACTACGGTAGGTAAAAGCATCCCGCTCGTCTCCTCGAGCTCTAAAGGATATCAAAGAAAACCCGCCTTTCCCAAACTACTCGAAAGAGCACCCATGGAAATATAAAACCATGAGTCGGACATAAGTTTAGGTTGAGAAACTCAAGAAATTGCGATCAACATATAACAATACTTTTAAGACCGCTCAGATCACCATAACGATTATCCCCTAAAAAGAACCACCCATCTAATAAGTATATAAGGTGATATAATAGATAATTCCTAGGGTGAAGAATATAAATTAGAAAATATCTATGCTTCTTGCTTGCACCTCACAACACAACAATACTAGAAGTACAACTAAAATCGCCATGGTGCGCATGCATAATGGATTTTCCGTGGAGGTCTCTCCGGTCAAGCCGAATCTTACCTCCTACACAAGGATCAGAAACTACCTTCTGAGCATCATATATCTCTAGATAAAAGATACCATAAGGTAAACACATCTAGCCCATACCCTAACATGTAGAACCAAGATCATCAACTCCCGCCAACCAACATATCGAGTTCATCTCTAGATATGGAGTTGATATACCCTGTCGCTGGTTAGCAAAACCCCAGGCTGTGCATCCTACTATATCTTTAGCCATTTCCGATGTCGATGTCATCTTAGAGATCACTCACATGAGTCTTCATCACTCAAATAGATCTCGAATCTCTCTCTAGATTCAAACATCTCGAATAGTCCACGAATCTCTATAGGATCCCAACATATGTCGTCTAAAGAATGCTAACACCGTCCTCTCTCTTGGAATCAACCTCAAGGTAGACAGTACAACACGATAACATCGTTTGAAATGTTAATGCTAACCTCTCCCTTGTACTTAACCTTAGGATAGACAGTTCAACTTTAAAACATTTCACTTCATAACCGCTTACAAAATAAAGAACTCATATATTAGTTTTGAAGTGGTTTTCGGTAAGTAAAACACTTATTTGATCCCTTTCTCTTCAAAACTAAATCGATGAATTTCTAGTAAACTTAATTCTAGTTATTTAAGAAGTAAACGAATGACATAAAGGAGTCATCCCTGGGGGATCTCGTATATATACATTCTTAAAGCAAGAGAAGATTCATAAGAATAAGCCCTCCCTGGGGGATCCCAAACTGTATTAATACATGATGCTTACATTTACTTCCAAAGTTACTTTGGTTAATTACTATAGTCGACTAATCGACTATTGTGTACAAATAGAAACGATCACATATGGAAACCAAGGCTCATATACTTATCATGTTTCCGACTTTCCTAATTTATACCATCCCTCGATCAAGAGTGAAGCCGGTAGTTTAGGGCACTATTGCTTCTAAACCCTACTCGAACATCATTCTTATCTCTCACACATGTAACAAATCTACTTTGTCGGCTTTTAGTGCTAAGTACACGACTAAATACTTTCCATAAATAAGCAAACATACAAAGCACGATTAAGTCACACAAAGCACTGTTAAGTCATACAAGCACGATTAAGTCATACAAAGCACGATTAAGTCACACAAACGGCTTAAATCGCTTTTTATATAATTAATCCTTGTGTTAATTAAAACCTCTTTGTAAATACTTGTATATACAATTAAAATACCTTTATAAAAGATATATGCATGTAAACTTATGATAACCCACACCCCCTAACACACTGGTCCAAAGTCTAAGGTGGCTTTCAGACTTACATTGGTGCCAAAGGTACGAGCTATCGGGTTTTTAAAACTTTACAGGCACTAAGAATATACAAATATGATCTAAGACATTCTACACTTTTAGATCTCACAGCGGAAGGTGGCAAAATATAAATATAGAAAATAACCATCTTAGAAAATATCTCAAAACACAGTCTCAGAAAACAGTACTTAGTCAAATCCAGAATACACAGAAATATGATACATAGTCTGATAAATACTAAGTACTAAATATGATAAGTAAATACATGGAGAGAAATGGAAAATATATAGCAACTCCAGCGGCAAGCTCGCCTCTCCATGTACAGATCTCAAGCCTATCACCTACTGCCCTGTCCTTCCATGGTGGGGGAAAAAGAAAGGAAAGGAGTAGGTTAGACAAAAGTCTTGTTAATGAGTACACTATTAATAGATAGTGATCATATGCAATTTACTTTAGTAATACTCCATGTGATCTAGAATTCCTACGAGTGTCTGTGAATTACTTATTTCATATGCTTAAGGGGTTTAGCTTAATACACACCTACACTACAACTTTTATAGGCTCATACCTAAGGTCGAATAACTAATCGAACCTCAAGACAACTAATGATCGACCGATAGCTACAGTAGCTATTTCAACATAGGGGTTACCTACAATTCTGAACCATAAGACTAGGTTTCTACACTAAGACTACACGTATCATATAAACCATGGAACTATATTTCCCATGACTACGACTACATGCATCCTAGTTACGCATTGAAGGAGACCCCGCAATGCCGACTCATCGTCTGAACAAAACCCTTCCAATTCAAGGCATTTTCGAAGTGCTTCTACAACAACTATCGCTATAAAACCACTTATAATTCAAGTCTGATTCAAATCAAGCCCAACCAAACCCTATTTGATTTGTTTTAAGGCTATGCAACAAGTCATAGAAAGTCATACAAGTCTAAATACATCAATTACATATGCTGTGACGCCCCACCTCTATGCTCACAATAACAAAGGTTATTATAAGGAATAACGTCTGTTATTGCGAAGAATAAGGCTTGTGAGAAGCGACCATCCGTAAGTTATGCCTTAGACGAGTATTGATTACATCGATAGGAGTTGTGTAAATTACTCCCAAAGATATATTTTCAATCCAAATCTAAAACGAAACTACAGTGGCTAAAGAAAAATCCAGATCAACTCATAATAACAACAACACAGATAGTATAATCACATCAGAACAGAAATATCAGATATATAGCGGAAGACAAGTCTGGAATACATGCTACAACAGTCGATGGTTCACAAGAACCAAATGTACATATACATATACATCAACATACATAAGATGAGAGTCGAATAACCAAAAGAACTCCTCGAAGGCTAGACAAAAGATGATGCGATATCCCAAAAGCTGAAGCTGCTACAGAATCAGAGATAGAGACTACCCTGAAATAACTCGGTCTGACCCGAGTATTATTCAAAAAGAAATAATAAACGGATCAGTCTAATTTATTCTTATATGTGAGTGCATCATAAATAACATCAAAGTAAAATAATAATAATCTCGAATGAGACTATTCAACATAAGAAATCAACATAGTTAAATGAAGAAATCACATCAAACTCCATCAAAATCAACTTTCAAATTCACAATTGAATTCAAAACAACAATTCACAAAATCTAGAAATCAAAAATAGATAACTAGAAAATCAACATAAAAGTGGATCGATCCCAACAAATGGCGAGTTTTAGCTACGCCGCACGTGCATCAACATATGGCCGAAGCCTACCAAGTACTGTCATCATAATTTTGGCGCCCAACATATGACCCGAAGGTCCAACATATGACCCGAAGGTCTAGTACTGGTATTTGACCCGAAGGTCCATCATATGACCCGAAGGTCCATCATAGTCGCTCGAAAGCGCACAAAATCATCAAAATCATCAAACAACAAATATTTCAATTAACGAGTCCGGATTTAACCGAAATAGTAAAAGTGTGGTTCCATACTCCGCACTTTTGCTAAATCGTTTAAATCTCTTCATCGTTTCCTTGAAAGTGCAAAATTGTGTATTTTATAAAAATACATTTTACGTTCTCAAATGGACAAGTCCGGAATTAAGCGAATCAGTAAAAGTAAGGGTTCATAGTCCTTAATTTTGCTAAATCGTTTAAATCGCTTTCTCATTCTTTTGAAACCGCAAACTGTAAAATTTTTGGAAACAATTTCAATTTAAAATCATTTTTAAAACACGTGATTAAAATAGCAACAACTATAGCAATTTCAACGAGAAAATTGCGCTTCATTAAACAACGTAAAAACGGGTATCAAACCAGCGTTGCGGAATAACCGCTTAAAATTTCACTTTAAAATTGACGGTTACTACAGTCTAAAAGCAGTAATTTTTATTCGTCAAAAATGTCACCAAAACAACACGCTTCAAAAATATTTTACCGGCGTACAAATTCCGTTATAAAAATAACGACAACAAATTACGTTTTACACTCGAACAACGGTTCAACGTAAATTAACCCGAGCAGTATATTATGCATGTACGCACCTTTCAATAAAAACAAAGTATACTTGACTGGATTGTTTCGTGCATAAGGTATAAAAAAATATCTTCAATAACAGAGATTGCTTCATTCATTTTAACATGGCACGTAAAAATGAGTAAGCCAAATAAATAATACGGAACTCATTTATTTGCACGCAAGATCAAAATAACTTGACATAATTTCGTGCTTTATGTTAAAAAGTGACGACCCAAGTTTTACACATGAATACACGTGAAAGGATAAAAATGAAACCTGGCCTCACCTAAATATGCACGCAATTATAGTATAAGACAAAGTGACCTGGGCCTTATTATTTATGCATGCGTTTTGGACTTAAATGATGGTCAATGACCTGGCAAGTTTGAAAACTATAATTTTTCCATGAAAGTATGATTAAATGAAAATGGACCTGGGTAATACCAGTGTAATGTTTACGTGCATTACAACGTGCACAAAATTTTTGCAAAACACGAACACTACTCCCTGTATTACTACGTGCGCACAACAATGCAAAGCCTGGACTTGATTTTTCACACACGCAATGTGAAGAAATGTAAAACACAATGATCTGGGACTTACTAAATTTAACATACATATACGTACGAAACGCTATAGACACAATTTAGTAATAGACGGCTTGTTTTCTAGTTCATCAACTTACGGATACATGTGTCAATTTTAAAAAGGTAAGTGGCATCTTTACACGAACAAGATAAAGGAATGGTCTGGACAACTTTCTAGCATTACATACACAATTAAGACCTGGACAGTATGCAAATTGAAGATACGTATGCGCATGTCTAAATGATTTGGCAAAAAGATTTCGTGCTCTGCTTCCCAGGCAACGCACTTTTAGGTACGCATAAAAATGCTCGGAGTTCGATTCGTGCGTGACATGCACACACTTGACCCAGTTGAAATATCTGGGCAAAGCTATAGTCACTCTTGTATTAAAGTAGGAACATAGTGGTTTGCCCTTGTTTTCATGAATTCACGAAGAGGAGTTTGGACAAATATGATAACCAGGATATAGTTTATGTTAAAAGCAACAACCCACCCACCTAACAAACACACGTATGCAAATGGATTTCAACAATGTCTGGCCACTATAATTTGCATAAAAATGAAGTTGACCAAACTAGAAGATGGCCATAATTTCAAAGTAACTAGGCAACACAACAATTTCTTTGGTGCAGGCACCATAGTATGCATAGGATGAAACGAAAGATAATAACACTAGAGCAACGTAGTTTTAAATTAGAAATGTGAGTTTTTCACTCACCTCAGTCTTGCCTCAAAAACGGTTATCAACTATAAATGTTAGAAGCCAGGATTTTCGGCACAACCATTAATATCTTCTTTGCTGAGCTACTGGAAGAAAAATGGAACCCAAAGAAAATATGCAGCCTTTACTTTGCTTATTTTCTTTATGCGCATAAGTCAAAGTGGGAAGTCGATGGCATCTCATATGGTACATATTCATTAAATGGAGACGTGCTCTATTGGAAGGAAAGGACAAGCTATACACATAAAATGATGATGGCCGACCAAGTGATGTGTTCCATTTTGCTTTTCAAAATTCGTGACTGTAAACGTTTATATTTACCCCTACAATAATGTGACAGCAAGGATATAATGTTCCACTTTGTTCTAATATGAACCCATTTCTTACTTGAAGGCAAAAGTCTTTTTTTTTCTTTTTCCGACAGTAATTCAAAATTACGATCGTTATAGATTTTTAAAATATTTATTACGACGGTAATAAAATCACGGTCGTTACAGACTCCCCTCCTTATAAAAATTACGTCCCCGCAATTTTCATACTAAAAACAGTCAATAACGCGACAATTTATCAAATCAAAGATTAAAAAGAAAAGATAGGTACGAATGCTCACCTCCACCCGAAGAGGAGAGAAAACCGGGATAAGAACGCTCGATGAATTCTCTAGTTTCCCAAGTGCAATCCTTGGGGTTTGCTGACCATTGAATTTTCACAAGCGGGACTTCTTTATTTCGAAGGCGTTTAACCTCCGAAGCTAGCACACGAATAGGATTTTGCACAATAGACAAGTCGGGTGAGATCTCAAGATCTTGCAACATAGGAGGATCAATAATAGAATCTGAACCTCGAAGGCATCTACGAAGTTGAGACACATGAAATACGTCGTGAATTCCCGAAAACTGAACAGGTAACGATACACGATAAGCAACTGGACCAATGCATTCCATAATAGGAAACGGTCCAACATATCGAGGAGCCAATTTCCCGGAGTGACTAAAACGCACCACACCCTTCATCGGGGAAACACGAATGAATACGAGATCACCAACAGAGAATTCCAAAGGCTTTCTACGATGATCGGCATAAGATTTCTGCCTATTCTGAGCCTCCTTCATTCTCTGTCTAATAATATCAATCCTCTCCGAAGATTCACGAATATAATCGGGGCCGAGAATTAACTTTTCCCCCGATTCCAACCAACAAGATGGTGATCGACACGGTCTTCCGTAAAGAGCCTCGAAAGGAGCCATGCCGATACTGGATTGAAAACTGTTGTTATAAGAAAATTTAACAAGAGGTAAGTGGTCTTCCCAACTACCACCAAAATCAAGAATGCAGACTCGAAGGAGATCCTCTAAAACTTGGTTCACCCTTTCAGTCTGACCGTCAGACTGTGGATGATAAGCTGTACTGAGATTGAGCTTAGTGCCCAAAGCTTTTTGAAGACTCCGCCAGAAACTACTAGTGAAAAGCGGATCTCTGTCACTAACAATAGAACTAGGCACACCATGAAGTCGAATGACTTCTTTAATAAACAGCTTAGCCAACAAAGGAGCAGTCCGATTGGACTTGATAGGAATAAAATGGGCTGATTTAGTCAATCGGTCAACAATCACCCAAATACTAGTATGGCCCGACCTCGAACGAGGTAGACCATTAATGAAGTCCATGGAAATCTGATCCCATTTCCATAATGGAATCTCAAGAGGTTGCAAAAGACCACTGGGACGCTGATGTTCTGCTTTAACAAGCTGACAAGTCATGCAACGACTTACATAACTTGCAATATCACGCTTCATACCTTCCCAATAGTATAAGCGTTTCATATCAGCATACATCTTGCTACTACCCGGATGGATGGTATACTTAGAACGATGACAATCCTCAAGAATGTCATTTCTAAGATTAGAAATATCAGGCACGATCAATCTACCCTTCTTCCGAATACAACCACGAATATCAATATCGAAATCCTTCAAATCATCACTTCGGGATTCCGATTTACAACTCTGAAAAAGATAAGCAAGATCTGGATCTTGCTTCTGGGCATCGGCAACACGATCCAACAAACTAGGACGAGCTCCCATGCTAAATAAAAGCACGGGAGAATCAGAAACTGAAGGACGGTCTCTAATATCACAAAGAGATAAGGCTTCCAAAATATTCCACTCTGCTAGCATCATGGAAACAACAACTTGCTGCTTGCGACTAAGCGCATCAGCAACTCGATTACCCTTACCAGGGGTATACTGAATATCGAAATCATATGAAGCAAGAAATTCGAGCCAACGCTGTTGCCTCATATTAAGCTCTTTCTGAGTAAATAAATACTTCAGAGATTTGTGATCAGTGAAGAGAATAAAACGCTCGCCCAATAAATAATGTCGCCAAATCTTCAAGGCAAAGACTATGGCGGCTAACTCCAAATCATGGGTAGCATAACGAACCTCGTTAGGCTTTAGTTGTCTAGAAGCATAGGCAACTACTATCTTTTCGCATGAGAACAGCACCGAAACCAATACGGCTAGTATTGGTACAGATAATGAAGTCTTGATTCCCTTCGGAAACCACATGGATAAGAGTATCGGAAAAGAGTTCTTTCAAATAATTTTCTTGTGTCAAATTGTCTCATCAAAGCGTTTAGGAGATTCCTATCGATAACGTTGATCAAGCGCATCGACCAGAATTCTTAAAGCACTCAATGGGCAATACAATCACAAAATCACTTTCTATATGATAAACACAAATCTAATTATACTTGTAAATAAATCTTATGAAAAAGATTTGCAAAATTTTAAATTGCTATTTTCATCCAAAATCAATAAATACACAAATGGAGTCATCGAGATATTCGTAGAATACTCGATTCGTAAAATGGATGAAATAAGCTGGGCAAACTGAATGACATAATAAGTCATTCATAAGAATCATAACGAGTGCGGAATGCGGTAAGTGGAATGCTAACTTCCGCAACTCGTAGCCAAGTGAAAACCGGTGGTAAGGTCGAGTTGGGAGAAGAGATTAGCGCCACTTAACTGATCGAACATGTCGTCGATCCTAGGTAATGGATACCTATACTTGTTAGTGAGCTCATTAAGCTTGCGATAATCGATGCAAAGCCTAAGAGCACCATCTGGCTTCTTAACGAAGACAACGGCGGCACCCCAAGGAGATGAGCTAGAACGAATAAATCGTTTGGCTTCCAATTCAGATAATTGTTGCTTGAGTTCCTCATTTTCCTTAGCAGACATCCTCGTGGAAGGACAACTGACAGGATGAGCACCAGAGATAAGATCAATACGAAACTCAATTGCCCTATTTGACGGCAAACTCGAAATAGGCTCAAAAACATCAGAAAAATCACAAACAACTGGAATATTAGCAATGACGTCCTTCGACTCGAGAGAAGAAATGAAAGCATTCGAAGTATGGTCCGTGCTTCGAAATATAATAGATAACTGCTCGATAGCATCGGGATGCTTGAGATATAAAGTTCTTTCCGGACATAGGATTGAACTTCATAACGGACGAGCTAATCCGTTCCCAAAATCATATCAAAACCAAGATGATCCATAACATGCAGATTTTAGAGAAAGGAAAAACCACAAAGAATAATCTCAACACCAATACACAACAAACTAAGAGTAGCGGATCCACCAATTGGATTCACCACCTTCAAAGGGTCGCAAAGAGTAACAACATCCAAAGAAATAACACCAACTAGCTCCTTCGACGCGAATGAATGAGATGCACCCGTATCGAAAAGAACTCTAATAGAACGACCACGAAATAAAATAAAACCTTCCAAAACAGAAGGAGTAAAAATTTTGGGATGAGAAGAAACACCAGAAGCTTAAGCAACATTAAGCTTCCCAGATTTGAAACCCCTAGAAGCAGTAAGACAATCAGAAACAGAGGACTTTCCTTGTTTTAACTCAAGGAAACTACGAACAAAATTGATAAGGAATTTAACAAATGGAATACTACGGAAATATGAGATATACTCCTAGACATATTCCAACTTGTTAGAGAGGATAAGAAGTTTAAGAACAACGAAGGAATCGATTAGAAAGGCATGAACAAAACCCTCGAATAGTTGTAACACATGTTCCATTCTATTTCTGTTCTGTGTTTATTATAATTTGTTCTGAATCTCAGCTCTGATACCAAGCTGTGACGCCCCACCTCTATGCTCACAATAACAAAGGTTATTATAAGGAATAACGTCTGTTATTGCGAAGAATAAGGCTTGTGAGAAGCGACCATCCGTAAGTTATGCCTTAGACGAGTATTGATTACATCGATAGGAGTTGTGTAAATTACTCCCAAAGATATATTTTCAATCCAAATCTAAAACGAAACTACAGTGGCTAAAGAAAAATCCAGATCAACTCATAATAACAACAACACAGATAGTATAATCACATCAGAACAGAAATATCAGATATATAGCGGAAGACAAGTCTGGAATACATGCTACAACAGTCGATGGTTCACAAGAACCAAATGTACATATACATATACATCAACATACATAAGATGAGAGTCGAATAACCAAAAGAACTCCTCGAAGGCTAGACAAAAGATGATGCGATATCCCAAAAGCTGAAGCTGCTACAGAATCAGAGATAGAGACTACCCTGAAATAACTCGGTCTGACCCGAGTATTATTCAAAAAGAAATAATAAACGGATCAGTCTAATTTATTCTTATATGTGAGTGCATCATAAATAACATCAAAGTAAAATAATAATAATCTCGAATGAGACTATTCAACATAAGAAATCAACATAGTTAAATGAAGAAATCACATCAAACTCCATCAAAATCAACTTTCAAATTCACAATTGAATTCAAAACAACAATTCACAAAATCTAGAAATCAAAAATAGATAACTAGAAAATCAACATAAAAGTGGATCGATCCCAACAAATGGCGAGTTTTAGCTACGCCGCACGTGCATCAACATATGGCCGAAGCCTACCAAGTACTGTCATCATAATTTTGGCGCCCAACATATGACCCGAAGGTCCAACATATGACCCGAAGGTCTAGTACTGGTATTTGACCCGAAGGTCCATCATATGACCCGAAGGTCCATCATAGTCGCTCGAAAGCGCACAAAATCATCAAAATCATCAAACAACAAATATTTCAATTAACGAGTCCGGATTTAACCGAAATAGTAAAAGTGTGGTTCCATACTCCGCACTTTTGCTAAATCGTTTAAATCTCTTCATCGTTTCCTTGAAAGTGCAAAATTGTGTATTTTATAAAAATACATTTTACGTTCTCAAATGGACAAGTCCGGAATTAAGCGAATCAGTAAAAGTAAGGGTTCATAGTCCTTAATTTTGCTAAATCGTTTAAATCGCTTTCTCATTCTTTTGAAACCGCAAACTGTAAAATTTTTGGAAACAATTTCAATTTAAAATCATTTTTAAAACACGTGATTAAAATAGCAACAACTATAGCAATTTCAACGAGAAAATTGCGCTTCATTAAACAACGTAAAAACGGGTATCAAACCAGCGTTGTGGAATAACCGCTTAAAATTTCACTTTAAAATTGACGGTTACTACAGTCTAAAAGCAGTAATTTTTATTCGTCAAAAATGTCACCAAAACAACACGCTTCAAAAATATTTTACCGGCGTACAAATTCCGTTATAAAAATAACGACAACAAATTACGTTTTACACTCGAACAACGGTTCAACGTAAATTAACCCGAGCAGTATATTATGCATGTACGCACCTTTCAATAAAAACAAAGTATACTTGACTGGATTGTTTCGTGCATAAGGTATAAAAAAATATCTTCAATAACAGAGATTGCTTCATTCATTTTAACATGGCACGTAAAAATGAGTAAGCCAAATAAATAATACGGAACTCATTTATTTGCACGCAAGATCAAAATAACTTGACATAATTTCGTGCTTTATGTTAAAAAGTGACGACCCAAGTTTTACACATGAATACACGTGAAAGGATAAAAATGAAACCTGGCCTCACCTAAATATGCACGCAATTATAGTATAAGACAAAGTGACCTGGGCCTTATTATTTATGCATGCGTTTTGGACTTAAATGATGGTCAATGACCTGGCAAGTTTGAAAACTATAATTTTTCCATGAAAGTATGATTAAATGAAAATGGACCTGGGTAATACCAGTGTAATGTTTACGTGCATTACAACGTGCACAAAATTTTTGCAAAACACGAACACTACTCCCTGTATTACTACGTGCGCACAACAATGCAAAGCCTGGACTTGATTTTTCACACACGCAATGTGAAGAAATGTAAAACACAATGATCTGGGACTTACTAAATTTAACATACATATACGTACGAAACGCTATAGACACAATTTAGTAATAGACGGCTTGTTTTCTAGTTCATCAACTTACGGATACATGTGTCAATTTTAAAAAGGTAAGTGGCATCTTTACACGAACAAGATAAAGGAATGGTCTGGACAACTTTCTAGCATTACATACACAATTAAGACCTGGACAGTATGCAAATTGAAGATACGTATGCGCATGTCTAAATGATTTGGCAAAAAGATTTCGTGCTCTGCTTCCCAGGCAACGCACTTTTAGGTACGCATAAAAATGCTCGGAGTTCGATTCGTGCGTGACATGCACACACTTGACCCAGTTGAAATATCTAGGCAAAGCTATAGTCACTCTTGTATTAAAGTAGGAACATAGTGGTTTGCCCTTGTTTTCATGAATTCACGAAGAGGAGTTTGGACAAATATGATAACCAGGATATAGTTTATGTTAAAAGAAACAACCCACCCACCTAACAAACACATGTATGCAAATGGATTTCAACAATGTCTGGCCACTATAATTTGCATAAAAATGAAGTTGACCAAACTAGAAGATGGCCATAATTTCAAAGTAACTAGGCAACACAACAATTTCTTTGGTGCAGGCACCATAGTATGCATAGGATGAAACGAAAGATAATAACACTAGAGCAACGTAGTTTTAAATTAGAAATGTGAGTTTTTCACTCACCTCAGTCTTGCCTCAAAAACGGTTATCAACTATAAATGTTAGAAGCCAGGATTTTCGGCACAACCATTAATATCTTCTTTGCTGAGCTACTGGAAGAAAAATGGAACCCAAAGAAAATATGCAGCCTTTACTTTGCTTATTTTCTTTATGCGCATAAGTCAAAGTGGGAAGTCGATGGCATCTCATATGGTACATATTCATTAAATGGAGACGTGCTCTATTGGAAGGAAAGGACAAGCTATACACATAAAATGATGATGGCCGACCAAGTGATGTGTTCCATTTTGCTTTTCAAAATTCATGACTGTAAACGTTTATATTTACCCCTACAATAATGTGACAGCAAGGATATAATGTTCCACTTTGTTCTAATATGAACCCATTTCTTACTTGAAGGCAAAAGTCTTTTTTTTTTCTTTTTTTTTTCTTTTTTTTTTCCGACAGTAATTCAAAATTACGATCGTTATAGATTTTTAAAATATTTATTACGACGGTAATAAAATCACGGTCGTTACATATGCCATTTGCTTTCCAATGCAAGAATCACAAGACAAAAAGCAATAATATATAGTCAAATAATACTATAATATGAACAAGCATTATATACTTCATATACTTTTTAAATGGTAAGTTAGCTCACCCCTCAATAAGTACAAAACCAAGCACAAGCCTCAATTTCCTACCACAACCTTGCAAACACCAAAACACTCTTACCTCCACCACTTACTCACGGCCTAGGCCTTCCTCCCTCTATAATTGCTCACGGCCATGCATGGATCAAAGGGTTGCACTCTAAATCTTAAAGCTTTGAGTTAATAAAAGATGTTGCTACTTTGTTGTAAGAGTTATACTTAAGTTTGGAGTGATTTTGAGTTGTTTTGAATTACTTTTTATTAGGAAATTATGAAGAGAGAAGGAGTGAAGAGATAGTTTTCTATGTTGCTAAAATTTGTGAAAAGGGTTTAATGAACTATGTATGCACTTATATAGGCAACCAATAGGTAAGCTCACTCTCCCCCTCACCTCCTTTACATTGCCAAAACCCCTTCACCACACCATGTTCCTCCATGTGCTTACTTTCCACATCAAAAGCAAATAAAAAATATCTCCTTTCAAATATCTTCTACCACTTAAATATCTACTTTTACTAATGACCTTCTATAAGCTTTCTAAAGTGAAATTAATTAAGCCATATCAAGTGAAAATATTTTATTACTTATTAATGACTTCATATGTTATTAAGACATGTACAAAAATTTTGAACAACTTATCGAGTAAAAAACTATTTACTGATAAAACGATTTTTGAACACATTATCGATATTTCTTCAAAATACTTATTTTTTTTGAGAAAAATGTGTGATCCTCTAGAATAGAGGAGAACACACATGTAAATATGTATATATCATAGAAGATAAGGTGCTACCAACATGCCTGGAAGGTAGCTAAATAAAGTGCTAATAACAAAGGAAAATAACTCAGGTACCCCTAGAATGAGCTCCGGCAAGGCCACCGCCCATTACACCTCAATATCGAGCTTCGACAAGGCCACCACCCAGTATTGAAGTGTTAGAAGTATCTAAAAAAACTATGGAGCATCTGAGAGTCCATGATACTAGAAGCCAACTCCATCTGAGAAGGAAACGCCTCACTGCAGACTCGGAAGAAAAGGAAATACGAATGATCTGGAAAGGAAAGCGCCACTCTGTATACTCGGTGTAGCTGGAGGGAGTGCCTCGCTAGAGAGTGAATCATCCAGAAAGTAGACCGCCACAATGAAGATGTAGAAGAACTGAGAAGAACTCCTCGCTGTAAAAAGCAATCCTGCCATCTACAATCCTGTGAACCTGCATAAAGAATATAACACCATTTCTGACCCAAACTTGTATCTGAAAAGGAACTAAAGAAAATATTAAAAATAATACACATATATATGTATATAAATAAAATTTCTATACATATATATGTATTAATGAAATAAAATAAAAGATACAAAAGTTAAGATAATAGGATAGAATACAATAAAAATTAGAAAAAAACTAAATGAATCCATAATCAAAAGAAGTTAAGGATCTATAAGCTAAAATAAAATTAAAAAACAAACTAAAACTAAAACTAAAATTAAAACTAAAACAAAAAAAAAACAAAAAACAAAACAAAATAAGACCTATCCTTATGGTCCTTTAATCAAAAGGAAATTATGATAAACAGTGAAGTCATCATTTAAGTTTGAAAAAATGTTAATACTACAATTACTAATGTTAAAATATTGTTTTTATGTTTAAATATCTTAATATTATTACTAACCTTATTAAGAAATTCTTTAAAATGAATATTTTTAGCTAATTTATATTTAGGATTTGATATCAATTAAAACAAAAAGAAGAAATTATAAAAATTAATATATTAAAATGACTATTATTATTATTAAAAATTCTTTGATTTCTCTCAAACAAAATATACCAAAAAATTATAATGAATAAAGTGTCAAGTAAAAATCTATTTTCTATTTTAAAATTAAATCTAAAATTATTCCAATAGTAATCACAATCATAAATTTTAGTTGTAAGACTAAAGTTACAGATTTTGAGAGTATTATTTAGAATGTAATGAGTAACCATGCAATCATAGTAAACATGTTTAATATCTTCTAAATGCAAACAAAAATAACATTTATTATCAATTTGCATATTTTCTTTTTAAAAATTCTATAGTATTTAGTTTTCCATGCAAGATTAACCACATATGAATTTTATATTTAGAAGGAGCATTTGTTTTCCAAATAAGTTTAAAAGAGTTATTAGCTATACCCGAGAAGTTAAGAAATCTATAAAATGAATTAGAAGTATATTTCTTACTCTTATCCCATTCCCAACTAATATTATCATTTTAATTATCAATATTATATAGATTTAATCTAACATAAAGCAAAGAAAGTTTCCTAAGAGTAGTAACTACTAAAACTCTATTAAAACTAAAATTCCAAGGGAGGACATTTTCGGGAGAAAAAACATCTATAATTAAAGCATTCTTGAAGTTACAAATTTCGAAAAGCTCTTTAAATTCTATCATAAGAGGGATAACTGAAATCCAACGGTCAAGCAAAAAAGAAGTACTATTTCCTGAATGAACTATTGTATTAGTACCTAGATTAAAAATCTCTTGACATTTTAAATTTGATTTCAAAAAATTGAACAATTTACATACAACCATAGGAGTAATTTGATGTAAATTTTTACTACAATTATAGTAATATTTAGTAATGACTTCCTTCCAAATAGAGTTATCATTAATATCCTTAAATTTCCATAACCATTTACCTAACAAAGACAAATTCATGTTACGCAAGTTAATGACTCCTAAACTACCTTTCTTTTTGGATTTACAAACAATTTCCCAATTTACTAAACACTTAATACTACTATTAGAACTTTTCCCACTCCATAAGAAGTCCCTTCTTATTTTATCAATTTTGTTAATCGCCCATTCTGGAAAAAGATGCATAGACATCCAATAGATCGAGAGAGCTGATAAAATAGAGTTTATAAGAACTAATCTACTCGCTCTCGATAAGAATCTCCCATTCCAATTAGAAATCCTATTTTTAATTTTATCAATGATAATAAACCAACATCATGTTTAAGTTTAGTTGGCCTAATCAAAAAACCAAGATAACCAAATGAAAAATTCGTAGTTTTACAATTAAACGTATTAGCAACTAAATTTTCAACCTTTTCATAATCATTTAAGACTAAAACCGAACTTTTATCAAAATTTATTTTTAAACCCGATAGAAGTTCAAAACCATATAAGATAAATTTAAGAGTAATAACATGATTAGGCAAGTGAGAGGTAAATAGAAAGGTATCATCCGCAAATTGAAGGATAGATATACCAGTTCGCGAGATTCCACTACCATCATTAGTTATTAATGAAAAGGGATTTAATAAGTTATTAAATCAATTTAATCACATTAAATCCAAGATTCAAATAATTCGAATATTTAATACAAAGTGTTCGAAACTCTAGGTCGTTACAGGTTTGAATCAGGAGATTTGAAATCCATAAGGTGAGTGGAAAATTATGTAATTTTCATAATACTAAATTTATACCATTGGAATTCTATTTTTGTTATTATGCTTATGTGAAAACATGTAGGATTAATTGAATAACTCCGAACTGAAACCCTTGCCTATATATTAAAAAAAAATTATTTAACTTTGAAGAAATGACATATACACCATAGATATGGAATTTAGGGAAAATAGTCCCTAAAATATGATATTTATAGAATTGTGTAGTTATTTCTAGTTTTTTTTATTTGGGTTGTAAACTATTAAATTTGTTTATCATTCAATTGGAATATTTTAATTTGATTTAGGACTTAAATTCTCTATATTTTAATTTATTGGAATTGTAGATTGCAAAATCTAGTTGTATTGACCTCCATGTGAATTTCCATAAACTATCCAACTTCATAGTTACATATGAAAAGTGCACCATTTGAAATAGTAAGGAATATTCACAGAAAGAGATAATTTCTTGTAATTACAAACGTATCACAACCCTACCTTTTGTCAGTTTATGGAAAGTTGCAATGGTGACATTTCCTTTTTGTAAAAGATACAGTTTCAATGCATTAAAACGTAAAAAGAGATATTTTTGTGGAATTCACACATAACTGTATATAGTAAGGTATAAGTTTAAGAAATAAATAAATAAATGTCAGTTATCGTATTAATTATGTATAAAACATTCAAATTTAAATAATGCAATATCAAGGAGTTTTAGGGTCGTAATTTTAATTAGTATTAGTTACATAGTTAATGGGAAGTTACAGTAAGCAAATATGGATGTTCGTTTAATGGATCTAATTGTAGAATTAAATATGACATTTATTAAGAAAATTAAATAGGCATGCTAATTGTAGCGACCCAGAAATTCGAACACTTCGTCTTCGAATATCTAACGTTTTGAAATATAATTAAGCATTATAAATATGATTTTATAACCTTGTTAGACATCATTTAATTAATGAATAATGATAAGAAACTTGTTTTTGAATTTTTTTACAAAAATATATTCTTCGATGGAAAATCGATAATATGACCGAAAATCAGTTTATCGGTGAACAATTTTTCGATCGACATAAGTTGTTCGAACTCTTATGCACTTGTCCAATGATCAAATGAACACATTAGCAACTAACTAACACACACACCTCTTCATGAGGCATGGAACATTCTAGAAGCTTCCATTAGGACAAGGGATATTATCATTAGAAGGGTTCAGGTGTAATTAACATAAAAGAGGAGTGATGTAATGGAGAAGTGATGGAAGGTGAGTCTTTCATGGAATGCTTGGGGGGGTGGGGTGAGGGCTAGGCTAAGCAACACAATCTTGAAGACTATATAAAGAAAGGCATACCCATAGGAATAAATCACTAATTCAAAAAGCAAATACAAGCTTAAATCCATGGCTTCTTCTTCTTCATCTCTAAATTCCTAAAGCGAAGTACTTGAAAATCAAATCCAAATAAACTCAAATTTGGAGTGAAGCCTTGGGGAATATTACAAAACATCCTACCTAGCTATAAGTTGAAGAAGTGGAGCTACTATCACCCCATCCTCAACGGCCATGAGTAATTTATATGGGGAGGAGGGCAAATTCAAGTGCAAAGGCTAGGAAAGAAGGAAGAAGAAGGTGTTGCAAGATGGAGGTTTGGACTTGGGTGCTTGAATCTTGGTTGTTGTTGGGTTAAAGGTGAGTTAACACCTCATTTTGTGTTTGAATTGTTGTTGATATATGTTAAAACATTGGTTTGAATTCCAGCTTTGAAAGTAAGTGACACAAGTGATCCATGTCTATGGACTTGGAATGGACTTGTATGACATGTGACAAGGCCTTGGAACAAAACATATAGGTTATAGATGGACTTTGGTTTAGGTTAGACTCGGATTTGAAAGTGCACTTATAGCGATAGTCGCTATAGATGCAGTTTAGAATTGCCTTGTTTCGACGATTTTGGAACTTTGTAAAGAGACCCTTAGGGGTTTTCACCATATTTATAATGTTCTACACACACACACATATGTATATTTGATTCTATTAAAAGCTTGGATAGTAAAAAATAAGTAACATCTCTAAAAGTGGCCAAAACTTCACTTGTGCAAAATTGCCCTGTTTAGCCTTGATTTTTGGACTTTAAATATTTGAAAAGGTATTTATGTTTCATTCTTTTTAAAAGTATTTACTAAGTCATATTAGAGATTTCAAAATTTTATTGAGATATTTATGAATTTTAAGGAATTAGTTATGAATTTTTAAAGAAGAGAATTTTATAGTAAAAACTTATTTTTCCAAGTTTTTAAGGAAATTGTAAATTTGTTATTTTCAAGTAATATTCTGAGAAAATGTTTTAAAACCTATTATAAGTATTATAAAGTATTTTAAAAGCATTTTTAGGTATATATAGTTTTTAGAAAATATGTTGACAATTTTATATCTTATGTAATAAAATATCTTTTGACTTGTATATTTAAATGTCAACTTTTACAAGTAAAATACTATATAAATCATTTTAAAAAGGGTTTTTAAAAGTATAAACAAAAGGTTGGAAAGGGGTTATAATTTCTTAATGGCCAAATGGTTGACTATTTAATTACTTGTTTGAAAAGTAATTAACTATGTTTAGCGCTAAAATCCGACGAAGTAAGGCTTGTATATTTGTGAGAGTTAAGATTGATGTTCGAGTAGGGATGGAGTAGTAGGGCTCTAATTTACTGACTTCCCCCTTGACCAAGGAATAGTAAGTTGGAAAATGTCTGAAATATATTAACGTGTTGATTTCTTGCTTGTTTATGAAAATCATTAATACTATACATAACACTAAAAGCCGACGAGGTATACTTATCTATTTGTGAGATTCAAGAATGAAGTGTATCGTAAGGCTTTGGTTCAACTGGTGCTCTAACTTACCCGACTTCACTCTTGGGTGAGGAATAGTTAAATTGGAATGTCAAAAATGAGTTAAGCGTAGGAATATTGATTTGTATATGCAATTTTTTTAATTAGATAATCGATTATTCGATTATCGAACTTGACCTAATATGACTTAAGAAGCTATCGAAAGACTTTGCGATTTCTACCAATGAGAACCCTCAGGGAGGAGTATTGGTACAAAATGTCCCTAGCTTTCGCTTACTTCTGAGAGAACCGAAATTGAGTTAACCGGGAATTCATCGATTGGTTTTGGAGAGTCCGGTAAGCGGGAAGAGTGTACTTATATGAGATGACTCAAACTCGTAATCGCTTCAAAACCATATACGCGATCTATGTTCTAGAAGGGGTTGTGAAGTGGTATATTATACAGTTGAGCTGTCTATCCTAAGATTAACCCCAAGGGAATTGTCAGTGTTAACATTTCGAACGATGCTATCATGGAGGACTGCCTATCTTGAGGAGTATTCCAAGAGAGAGGACATCATTAGCATTCATCAAAGGACTTATGTGGGGAACCTATGTGGAGGTTTGAGATCTATTCAAGATGCTCAAATCCATGTAGTGATTCGCGATCTATTCGAGATAAAGGAATCCAATTGGGGATTCGTGTGCTTCTCTAGTGATGAGGACTTGTGTGAGAGATGCCGAATGTAGCCTCGACATCAAGAATGACTAAAACCAGAGTAGGATGCACAGTCTTGGGTTTAGCTTACCCATGCGGGTATATCAACTCCAGATCTAGAGTACGCTTTCGATTATTGGGTGCTGGGAGTAGGTTATACTTGGTGCTATGCAGTTCACCGTTGGGCCAATTGTGTTTACCTAAGAGTGTATCATATCTAGAGATATACGATGCTCGGAAGGTAGTTCTGATCCTTGTCAGGGAGATTTGCTTTAGTTTACTAGGGGAATCTCCGTGGAAAGAAATCCATATATGAACGCACCTTAGCATTATTGATTGTATACCTATTATTATCGTGGCATTCACACAACAGCTGTTTGATATGATTTATGTGCTATACTCTAGACATTATCTATCATATCACTATATATTAAATTTAATGAGTGGTTGGTTTCATTTCAGAGGAAAACCGTTATGGTGATCCATACGGTCTCAAAAAGGTGCTATTATATATCACCTTTATTTCTTGAGTTTCTCACGCTGGTTTACCAGACAGATCCAGGTGTTATTTTCTTATAATGTTTGGGTCAGCCCCGTGTATATTTCCAGATTTAGATACAGACGCTTTGGAGCTTATGGAGAACAGCTAGATGATTACCTACCGTAGTATTCTTAATTCTGCTGCATTTCTGTATTTTATATATCACCATTGTGAGGACAGGCAGTTATAACTGTCCAAGATGATGATAGTACTTTGGTTTTAGTAACTCTAAAATTTCTATATTCGAACTAATACTTTGTACTAATATTTTGATATTAGATATTGCCGTTCCATTATGAGATTCTGATATTGTGTTCTTCCTTTCCTGTTCTATTCTTCTTTTTATTTTACCCTACCTTTTTGTCTATTCGGCACTTGGGTGTTCGGCACACGAATATTGTGGATGTATTTAGTATCGACATTTAGGGGTCGAAAAGTCAGGTCATTACATTTGGTATTAGAGCACAAGGTTGAGCAAACTCCTTGGCTTTGGTTGGGTATGGCTCATGTGGCGACCTGGATTTTCAAACCAGTCAAAATCGCCGAAAACCCATCCGTTCTAAAATAAACAAATGATAACTACCAATTTTAAACACATCATCACTCTTATAAATATACCACACTACTAAGTGTATATGGTGCAATTTGATTAACGCAACTTATAAAAGTAATCATTTGTTCTACAAGGTGTACTCTAATGCATACCAAAACTCAAATAATATAAATCTATCGTTGCATAACTTTGATGAGAGAGACAACAACATCCATTCCTGCAAACTCAATAAACATGTCAATGCGGAATAAAATGGTAAGCATGAAAGATCTATCAACACATGATAAATGACAAACACTAAATAGAAAAATGTTATATTATTATTGGGGTTGCATCACTACCACTTCTGACAGCCTACGTACCCTATCTAATTGGCTACCTAATTAGATATAGGATTAAACTAATGTAGTTCTCCTACCACAAATAGGACTCAAGGAGCCTACGATGAACAAACAAAGATGAAATTTCCAAACTACATAGCATAATACATGCAAATGTAGTATCCAAATCTACCTACTTAGGTTTAATTGTTTGATTCTTTTCAAGAGATAATTTAGAACTAAATACCCGGGTTTTTCTATTCCAAATATATTTTTCTCAACTCTTTTCAAAAAGAAATATATTAGAACTATCGCCAACAATGACTGGGAGGGTGCGCCCCCCTTTTCGAACATGGAATAACTCTAAATAAAGAAATGGAGCATCCAATGGTATTCTGGTACCTCCTAAACCCAATAGAGTAAACAAATATATCCAGCGAGTCCCAAAATGGGGAAACTCCCAATCTCCTTTGATTTTAGTCATTCACCGTAATAAATAAAAATATTTGTCAAATACTTTGCAAATATTTATTGGAACAATGTCCAAACTCTTATCGAAATAATAATATTTATCAAATACTTCAAATCGTACTATTTTTTTTTCAAAATCATTTTAGAAACTCTTTTTAATTTAAAAAGCATCGGGATTTAAGTTCAAATAAAGGTAGTTTTATAATATCTTTTTAACAAAACATTTCAATCATTATTTATCCCTAAGAATATTTACTTTTAAAAATATTCTAATTAGAGAAAACACTTTCACAAATATAAATCACCTTTAAAAGCAACTTATTTAAATCAAAGTTCAAAATTTAAATATTAAATTATTATAACTAATTATAACAATTTAATAAACTAATATTATCGCTAAACAAGTTATTGTCAAATTGGAAAATAAATCACAAGGTGTTAGTCTACACTTGTTTTCTACCCAACCTATGCAAATGGAAACTAATTGCTCATAAAATGGCCGAGCACAATGCAAATGACAAAACAAACCATAATAGAAAATACATTACTATCGAAAATTATAAATGGACAATACCTCATCAGTTGAAATTAACTAGCATATAAATAAATGTCCAAATATAATATACTAGCAGAATGGGGATTTATTTTGCTAATTAAATGTCATAAATGAAGTATAAATTATTTAACCACAATATTTATATTAAATTCAATCACTAATATTTTATGAATATTTTATACTTCACCAAATGTGTCAATTAACTATACTAATGTGTTTTAGTAGTTCATACGAACCTAGTGTCGAAGACCACGGGTTAAATGGACTTCGTGTGGGGAAGTTAAACCTTTTTAAAGTTAACTACTTTAAATAACTTATTTAACCAACTAAAATTTAAATTAACTACATACTAAACTATCTCACCCCCAAGCAACCACATCCCAAAAATGCACGGCTCAAGTAATTGCAAAGCCCAAACCAAAAAGCTACAGCTAAGCCCCACAAACTACAACACCACTCTTCCTATATTCTCCCTTCCTTCTACACACACCTACCCTCCAATATTTCATGCAAGCTCCAACATGAATGCAAACCCGCCAACGAACTGCCCACTCCTTTCTAGAACCCAACACCGCACCTTCCTCCTCACTGCACACGCACCTCCATTTGCATGCACACCACACAAAATCACATGCCTGCACTATGCATGCATTCATGCCTGTATATTTTAAAACTCACGCCTGCACTTCCTTTCCATGCATGCATCTCCATGGCCATGCACTAACTCACCCACACACTTGCAGGCACACTACACATATATACAGAGGAAAAGAAAAGAAATGGAAGGGAAAGAAAAAAAAGAAAAAATGGAGTATAGGTTCAAGTTTTTGTTTGTAGAGAGTAAAATGAAATCTAAAAATGCGTGTCTTGTGTTCATATTTTTTCTTTACTTCCTTTAGAAATGTCCGTGTCCCCCCTTTTAGTGAGAATGTGTACACATATATTTATAAAGAAATAGTTCAATTACTTCTTAGCTGAGGAAACTAAGGTCAACTACAAGATGCTTGCGTGTGTGATTTATGTTGCATGTGTATATAGTTTTGTGTGTAAATTTTGTTTTGTAAAAGTTAGTTTTGTGGTACACCTCTACCTAATACCACTTTCGCGTACAAGCCGCAAACGATAGAAATAAAAATATGATTGTGCACAACAATGCGACACAATCACAAAACAACAATAAAATACACATGTTAACTTATTCTGTGCAGTTTCAAAAATACCGACGTTTGCCGCAAAATGCGTCAAACGAAAATTTAATTATTTTCCAAATTCAAAATTATGGAAAAATCCTATAAGTTAAATTAAAAATACCCCACCAAAAATCAGGCAGTTATTTAAAACATATATTTTATTATATTTTAAATTCAAAATTGAATATTTAAATAAATTAAATATTCAAATTCGAAGACTCAAAAATTACGGGTCGTTGTATTCTTCTCCCCTTAAAAGAATTTTAACCTTGAAATTCCAAGGATGGAAAAACATAATGAAAGATAAACAATTAAAAAAAGTTAAGCATACCAATATAATATCACCCATAACCCCAGTCGGAGGTATGGTGCCTTATCCTATCCGTTTTTATTTATCAAATTAAGGTAGTTTCATTTGAAATTTCTAGGTTGATTTACTAACCTAGACAAATTTTACTTAAGCACCTAACCTAAACTCTGATACCATTTGCGACGATCCGTATTTTCGGACCATAAAAAATCGCTGAAAACTTATCCGTTCTAAAATAAACAAATATACCAATTTTAGACACATCATCACTTTTATTAATATACAACACTACTAAATGTATATGATACAATTTTGTTAATACAACTTATCAGAGCAATCATTTGTTATACAAGTTGTACTTTAATACATACCAAAACTCAAATAATATAAATCTACCGTAGCATAACTCTAATGAGAGAGACAACAATAGTCATTCCTGCAAATTCAATAAATATGTCAATGCGAAATAAAATGGTAAGCCTGAAAGATCTATCAACATATGATAAATAGCAAGCACTAAACAAAAAATGTTATATTGTTATTATGACTGCATCACTACTATTATTATTATTTTCCAAAATCATTTCGAAAATTCTTTTCAAAACCATCGGGATTTATGTTCAAATAGAAGTTAGTTTTATAATATCTTTTTAACAAAACATTTCAATCGATATTTATCCCCAAGAATATTTACTTTTAAAAATATTCTAATTAGGGAAAATACTTTCACAAATATAACTCACCTTTTAAAGCAACTTATTCAAATTGAAGTTCGAAATTTGAATATTAAATTATTTTAACTAAATATAATAATTTATAAACCAATATTATCGCTAAACATCTTATAGTCAAACTACGAAATAAATCATAAGGTGTTAGCTTACACTTGTTTTTTACCCAACCCATGCAAATATAAATTAATTGCTCATAAACTGGCCGAGCACAATGAAAACAACAAAAAACCCATAATAGCAAACACATTATTATCAACAATTATAAATGGACAATACCTCATCAATCGAAATTAACTGGCATATAAATAAATGTCCTAATATAATATGCTAGCAGAACGTAGATTTATTCTACTAACTAAATGTCATAAACGAAGTATAAATTATTTAACCATGATATTTGTAATTAATTCAATCACTAATATTTTATGAATATTTTATACTTCACCAAATGTGTTAATTAACTATACTAATGTGTTCTACTAGTTCATACGAACTTAATGTCGAAGACCGCAGGTTAAACGGACTTCCTATTTAAAGTTAACTACTTTAAATAACTTATTTAGTTAACTAAATTTAAATTAACCAAATTAGTAAACTATCTCACCCCCAAGCAACCCAGCCCAAAAACATACAACTCAAGTACTTGCAAAGCCCAAACCAGAAAGCTACAACTAAGCCCCACAAGCTACAACATCACTCTTCCTTTATTCTCCCTTCCTTCTACACGCACCTACCCTCCAATATTTCATGCAAGCTCCAACATGCATGCAAACCCAACAATGAACTACCCACTCCTTCCTAGAACCCAACACCGCATCTTCCTTCTCACTGCACACGCACCTCCATTCGCATGCACACCACACAAAAGCACACGCCTTCACCATGCATGCATCCACGCCTGTATATTTTAAAACTCATGCCCGCACTACCTTTCCATGCATGCATCTCCACGACCATGCACTAACTCACCCACACACTTGCAGGTACACCACACATATATACAGAGGAAAAGAAAAAAAGAAAAGAAAGGGAAAGAGGAAAATAAACAATGGAATATAGGTTCTAGTTTTTGTTTGCAAAGAGTAAAATGAATTGTAAAAATGTGTCCATGTATGTCTTGTGTTCAATTTTTTTATTTCCTGCCTTTAGAAATGTGCATGTCCCCTTTTTTAGTGAGAATGTGTACATCTATGTTTATAAACAAATAATTCAATTACTTCTTAGCTAAGGAAACTAAGGTCAGCTATAAGACTCTTGTGTGTGTGATTTAAGTTGCGTGTGTATGTAGTTTTGTGTGTTAATTTTGTTTTGTAAAAAGTTAGTTTTTCAGTACACGGTCACAATACCACATTCACTTACGAGCTACAAAAAACAGAAATAAAAGTACGATCATGCACAATAATGCGAAATGATCACAAAACAAAAATAAAATACACATGTTAACTTATTCTATGCAGTTTCAAAAATATCGTCGTTTGCCGCAAAATGCGTCAAACGAAAATTTACTTGTTTTTCAAATTAAAAATTATAGAAAAAATCCTATAAATTAAATTAAATATACGTTACCAAAAATTGGGTAGTTATTTGAAACTTATATTTTATTATATTTTAAATTCAAATTATAATATTTAAATACATTAAATATTCAAATTTGAAGACTTAAAAATTACGGGTCGTTACAGCTCATTAGAGATAGGGTAAGTGACACCCTAGAATAAGTCGAGCGTATAATACATATGTGAGTATTTGTATTTGGAAAAACTAAACTTTTAAAATTATTCCGTAGGAATATCTCTTTCTTCGTAACCCTCCCTTTGAAGTAACTCTATCTTTTAGTTTCTTAAAGCTGTTCCACTTTGATTAGGTAGTAAGAAATAGGAGTACCACAGCTGCCAATGCTAGAGGTGGTTGGAACTATCACGAATGGCGAGGATCGACCACCGAGGAATGTTACTTCAGTTGAGGGTCCAAGGTTGAATATCATAGAAGAGGTCGCGCATGTCAAGCCTCGGATGATTTTTGCTTCACTCTATCATGATTATGAGTGGTTAGGTGTAAGAGGTTTAGTAAATTGGAGACGATTATAGAAGTCCAGATTTGGATCAAATTGTGTAATCGGATATTTGGAGATTTGGAGCTAAATGACACAATGAAGCGTAGGTTGGCATCGCGACATCTGTCAGATGCAGCAATGGATTGGTGGTTCTATTACAGCTGCTGTCCAAGAGAACTTCCCTTGGGCCTAATTCAAAGATGAGTTTGAGATGAAATTTGTTCTGGAAGGCGGAAAGACTTTGTTATTTAGGAGCTCTTGGATCTGAAGCGGGGGGCCATGATCGTGGTGGAGTATGAGAATCGGTTCACTGCATTGTCTTGGTTTGGATTGGGGTTAGTAGACACGCCACTGAAGAAGAACGAGATGTTCATTATAGATATTCGTCCTGAGTTCCAAAGGGACATGACTAATCATGTCATGGGGTCTTTTGTTGGTTTGGTGAACATGACTTTTAGTTTGAGAGCTTGGCTCCGAAGCTATCTATTTCTACATCGGCAGTGGACAACAAGCGTAAGTTTCAGTCGCCAAAGAATAGGTCCACCTCATTTGCTATAAATATGGGAAGAAGAGTCACTTTTATAATAAGTGTAGGTCTGGAGGGTAAGGATAAGTAGCGAAAGCGCCATTAGTAGAGGCACCGATTGCTAAGGCATCAAAGCTCAGTGCACATCTTGCATAAGAGGGTTGTTACAATTACCATCAACCTGTTCATATCGCCAGAGATTGTCCTACGCTCAAGAAAGGGAAGCAGCCTAGGGTCATTGCTATTTCTGCAGTTGAGAAGGGAAAGTAGGTTCTTGAGGGCATACTACCTGTTACGGCTTTCCTATTCGTGTTTGTTTGACTCTAATGCTCCTCGTAGATTCATATCCCATAAACTTGATGATTGTTTAAATCATGCTCGGTCAGTTTAGGAGCATTGCTTATTATTGATTTTTGCTTACCTAGTATGAGCAGTTTTACCTTTCTACAACATGGGTTGGATAAACAGTAATTGTTGGTACATTGAAACGAACATCTTGTGAATTAAGTTTCACGGTTTGACTGTAAAGCATTCGGTGATAATGTTGGGTTAGAAGTTAAAATTTAGTAAATGATGTTTACTATAATAAAAAGGGAAAGAGAGAATATTTTAAGAATAAATATTTGTGAAAAGATTTATATAAGAAAGTGATTTTATATAAGTATAGTTTATAAAATATGATTTATAAACAGAAATGATTTAAATAGAGAATTTAAGAACTTAAATCCCAGTATCTTTGAATTTTTTTTCCAAGATTATGAAAATAATAATAATAGTATTATTTGAAAGTAAATATTTGGGAAAGGTTTAGAAAATTAAGATCATGATACTTAGTATTAGTATATGAAGTATTTTATACCACTTTGAAATAATTTTGGTTAAGTACTAAGAGTATGGTTTGGATGTATTGGACTCACTTCTATCGCTTGAAAATAATTTCGGTGATGACTGCAGCATCATCGGCATTCATTTTCGGATTTCTAAGTATAGGATGCTATAAAGTTATTTTGGTAAAACGGATTTTTATTTAATCCCAAAATAAGGTTTGATATAAAAAATTTATATGTATATGTTATTTCAAAATGATTTGAAATGGAAACTGGTGTTTAGTTCTATAGTTCTCTTGTTAAGTTATTTCATGGATACATGTAGCCTATGCATTAGGAAAGTATGGTGTGTGCATCATAATATGATATGTTGTTTGATAGTTTTTAATTTGTTAAAATAAAATGAAATTTTCGATGATGTTGGACAATCGTAAACGTCCGAATCATTATAAAACTTATAACAAAGTGTTTTGAAAATATTAAGTTGAGTTTATATAACACTTGAATTAAGAAGGTAGTAAGTTAAAACAAGTTAAAATTTTTTAAACATACTTGTTAAGTAAAACAAACTGATGTTTTATATATGCTCTTAGGATGTAGTAGTATTATACGAGTATGAACTTGAGTTATAAATGTGGATAAACATGAAGTTATGACATGATTCATAAATAGTTTCGGTATTGAATGACATACTAATTGTATAAATGAATGTGATTAAAAAGGAATTGGTGTAGTTAAGAAACTAATAAGATAAATATGTAAGTTGCACATAGATCATTTTATTCGCATGACTATTCTTAATTCAGTATTCGAGTACATGTTTTTAAGGTGGTTTACACCTATCTGAATAAGGATTTTTTACTCGATCCTTGATGGAAAACACTTGATACAGATTCGTGATACGATCCTGATATTTTCTATCATAGTATATGGCAATGCAAGGAGAACAGAAGTTTCTAACCAAGGAACCAAATCGGAATCCGCACTAAAGAGGTCAAGTGATCTATACTAGTTTGGAAGTGAAATTTATGTGATCGAGCAAGTGATTAGATCAGATATTGCGTACGGATGGTTCATATGCATCGTATGGGCTTTAGTACATATGTATATTATTTTTGTTAGCTTATGAAGAGTTCAGGGGATGGCTCTTCTATTTATTATGAGGTAGCATGAATAATCGTCTAAGTAATGACCTGAGGCTGTTGAGCATAAGATATGCTTAGTAGATTGTTTATCATTCATGGACGTTGAGAGAGTTTTGAACCTGGGCGAACCATGACTATTGGTTGCTAGCAATTGTGAATACTATTTGAGTATTTGTGTGCTTGTTCCTTTGTTAAGGTTAGAAGTTCCATGGAGTGAGGATGCTCGAGGTGGTACTAAGAAGACGGAGGGTGGTTTGAAGGAATTCAATTCAGGGTTGCTTATAGACTAGGGTTTCCTTCTTATGTTAGTATCATACATCTTTTGTAGTATACTCACCGCTTGAGGTGGAGTCCCTTAGTATGCATTCAGTTTGCAGTGTAGCTTGTATATAGTTTCAGCAGTACTTTGTATATATATCTTGTTCTTATATCTCCTTTGATTATCGTTTTTACTTGAATTCCGAGGACGAAATGTTCTAAGTGGGGGAGAATGTAGTGACCCGGAAATTCGAACACTCGTCTTCGAATATCGTAACATTTTGAAATATAATTAAGTGTTACAAATATGATTTTATAACCTTATTAGACATCATTCAGTTAATGAATAATGATAAGAAACTTATTTTTGAAAATTGTTTACAGAAATATATTCTTTGATGGAAAATCGATAATGTGACCGAAAATCGGTTTATCAGTAAACAGCTTTTCGATCGATATAAGTTGTTCGAACTCTTATGCACTTGTCCAATGACATTAGCAATTAACTAACACACACACCTCTTCATGAAGCATGGAACATTCTAGATATTATCATGAGAAGGGTTTAGGTGTAATTAGCATAAAGGAGAAGTGATGTAAATAAGAAGTGATGGGGGGAGTCTTCCAAGGCATGGTGGGGGGGGGGTGAGAGCAAGGCTAAGCAACACCATCTTGATACCTATATAAGGAGAGGCATACCTTAGGAATAAATCATTAATTCACAAAGCAAATACAAGCTTAAATCCATGATTTCGTTTTCTTATTTATCTCTAAATTCTTAAAGCAAAGTAATTGCAAATCAAATCCAAATCAACTCAGATTTGGAGTGAAGCCTTAGGGAGTTTTAAAAAACATCCTACCTAGCTATAAGTTGAAGAAGTAGAGCCACACTTACCCCATCCTCAATGGTCGTGAGCAATTTGTAAAGGGAGGAGGGAAAATTCAAGTGCAAAGGCAAGGAAGGAAGGAAGAAGAAGGTGTTGCAAGGTGGAGGTTTGGAATTAGGTGCTTGGATCTTAGTTGTTGTTGGGTTAAAGATGAGTTAACACCTCATTTTGAATGGACGACATATATATGTTGTTTCTGATTGTGTTTAAGTTGTTTGAATTGTTGTTGACATATATTAAAACATTGGTTTGAATTCTTGCTTTGATAGTAAATGACACATGTGATCCATGTCTATGGACTTGTAATGGACTTGAGTGGACATGTGATAAGGCCTTGGAACAAAGCATATAGGTTATATATGGACTTTGGTTTAGATTAGACTCGGATTTGAAAGTGCACTTATAGCGATAGTCGCTATAGATGCAGTTTGGAATTGCTTTGTTTACGGTGATTTGTATGGAACATTGTAGAGATTTCCTTAGGAGTTTCTCCTTATATTTATAATTATATATATATATATATATGTTTGTTGCTATTAAAAACTTGGATAATGGAAAGTTATGTAACATCTCGAAAAGTGACCAAAACTTCACTTGTGCAAAACTGTCCCGTTTAGCCTTGATTTTTTGACTTTAAAGGTTTGAAAAGGTATTTAAATTTAAGTATTTTGTTTCATTTTTTTGGCAAGTTTTTACTAACTCATATTAAAGTAGGTTGAGATATTTATGAATTTTAAAGAATTAGTTGTGAATTTTTAAAGAAGAGGATTTGTAATAAAAAGTTGTTTTTCCAAGTTTTTAAGGAAATTGTAAAGCTGTTATTTTCATGCAATATTTTGAGAAAATGTTTTAGAATCTATTATAAGTATTATAAAATATTTCAAAAGATTTTTTAAGTATATATAGTTTTTAGAAAGTATGTTGACTATTTTATATCTTATGTAATTAAAATATCTTTTGACTTGTTTATTTAAATATCAAATTTTACAAGTAAATTACTATACAAATAAATCATTTAAAAAAGGGTTTTAAAAGTATGAACAAAAGGTTTAGAAAAGGATTAGAATTTCTTAATGGCCAAATGGTTAATTATTTAATTACTTGTTTGAAAAGTAATTAACTATGCTTAACACCAAAAACCTACGAAGTAAGGCTTATCTTTTTATGATAGTTAAAATTAATGTTCGAGTAGGGATGGAGCAATAGGGCTCTAACCTACCGGCTTCCCTCTTGACCAAGGAATAATAAGTCGGAAAATGTCAAAAATGTGTTAATAGTGTTGATTTCTTATTTGTTTATAGAAATCATTAATAATATACTTAACACTAAAAGCCAACGAGGTAGACTTATTTATTTGTGAGATTCAAGAATAAAGTGTCTAAGCAAGGCTTTGATGTAATTAGTGCTCTAACTTACCTGGCTTCACTCTTGGGCAAGGAACAGTTAAGTTAGAATGTCAAAAGTGAGTTAAGCGTACATATATTGATTTGTATTAGCAATTGTTTTGATCAGATAATTGATTAATCGATTATCGAACTTGACCTAATTTGACTTAAGAAGCTATCGAAAGACTTTGCAATTTTATACCAATGAGAACCCCCAGGGAGGAATATTGGTAAGAAATATCTCTAGCTTTCGCTTACTTCTGAGAAAACCAGAATTGAGTTAACCGGGAATTCATCGATTGGTTTTGGAGAGTCCAGTAAACAAGAAGAGTGTACTTATATGAGATGACTCAAACCAGTAATCACTTCAAAAATATATACGCGATCTATGTTCTAGAAGCGGTTATGAAGTGGAATGTTATAAGTTGAACTGTTTATCCTAAGGTTAAGTCTAAGGGAAAGGTCAGCGTTAACATTTCGAACGATGCTATCATAGGGGACTATTTATCATGAGGAGTATTCCAAGAGAGGGCATCGTTAGCATTCATCAGAGGACTTATGCGGGGAACTTATATGGAGGTTCGAGATCTGTTTGAGATGCTCGAATCCATATAGTGATTCGTGATTTGTTCGAGATGATGGAAGACAATTGGGGATTCATGTGCTGCTCGATGATGAAGACTCGTATGAGAGATGCCGAACGTAACCTCGACATCGAGAATGACTAAAACCAGAGTAGGATGCACAATCTCAGTTTTATCTTACCCATGAGGATATATCAACTCTAGATCTACATTATGCTTTAGATTATTGGGTGCCAGGAGTTGGTTATACTTGGTGCCACACACCACTTTGAATCCCTTTTATGACTAACTGTCCATATAAAACTAGGGGTGTTTTTTTCATAACTATACAGTGCTAGTACAGTATAGCTATATGCATTATAAATCTATAAGCACTTCATGCTATATTGCCTTTCATTATCATGCAGTGCATGATGATTACACACTAAAAATTAGGTTTACCATGGATCGGATTTAAATTAAAACACCGAGTTCTTGGGCCAGTTGTATTTACCTTAAAGTATATCATATCTAGAGCTATACGATGCTTGGTAGGTAGTTCTGATCCTTGTCAGGAATATCCACTTCAATTTACTAGGGATGTCTCCACAGAAAGAAATACATATACAAATGGCCCTTTGCGGTATTGATTGTTTACCTATTATTGTTGCGCCATTCACACAGTAGCTATTTGATATGATTTATGTGCTACAATCTAGACATTATCTATCATATCACTATATGTTAAACTTAATGAATGGTCAGTTTTATTTGAGGGAAAAATCATTATGGTAATCCATACAGCCTCAAATAGGTGCTATTATGTCACCTTTATTTCTTGAGTTTCTCACGTTGGTTTACCACACTAATCCTCGTGTTATTTTCATATAATGCTCGGGTTAGCCCCGTGTATGTTTCCAGATTTAATTATGCATGCTTTGGAGCTTATGTAGAAGAGTTGGATGATTACCTACCATATCATTCTTAATTCCGCTGCATTTTTGTATTGTATATATCAACATTGTAAGAACATGCAGTTATAACTGTCCAGGCTAATGATAATACTTAGGTTTTAGTAACTCTAAAATTTATGTACTAAGAGTAACCCTTTGTACTAATCTTTTGATATTATATATACCGTTCCATTGCGAGATTATGATGTTGTGTTCTTTCTTTCCTGTTCCATTCTTCCTTTTATTTCACCCTAACTTTCTATCTTTCCAGCACTTGGGTGCTCGACACACGAATACCGTGGATGTATTTAGTGTAAATATTTGATGGTCGAAAAGTTGGGTCGTTACGATAAATTATTTTTGAAACGGATATATCATTAATAATTTTCTAATTTGAATATAGTAGATCATTTATGAGGGACATTCGTTGGGGGTAAAGGAAGCAATAAATGATATCTAATAACATCAATGAGGATATAAGTTGAAGAGAGTAAACATATAAAATTAAAAGAAGTTTATATCAAGTAAATGAATACTAATAAATGAACTTAGGAGGCGTAAAAATTTCCACAGTTGAAATTATATGGTCCGAATAATATGTTTGCGATGTGTGTGGATTAGTGGGCCTTGCCCAATATTTAGGTTAATTATAAATGACTTGGTTTAGTATGGGTTGGAATGCAAGGTTAGTAGAGTTACATAATGGAAGTCTGCCCTCCGCAAGGGGCTATCTGTTGTTGTATATACGTACTACTGATGTGGGACATCTCCAACTATCGGATCCGTTGGAAAAAATATACCAGGGGTTTGCCTTGGAGTTGAAGTATTAAATGACTAAGTACCTTTAGGGTGGTCAAGGGGTTCACTTCGGGGTTGAGCTATTAATTGACCATTGGATCCGCCTTTTCCTTGTTTAAGAAGTCTTAAATAACTTATGACAGTGCTTAAATGTGAAAGTGGGTCTGCTTCCATTCCAAACCAGAGGTATTAAGTAATCGGGAGAGCGGATATTTTCCTTGAGTTGTATTAGGCATGTCTAAATGGGATTTGATTCGGAGGTTGATGCTATGTTAGCATTGTTGGTAAACTGGCATTTGTGGAGTAGGGATGGGCATAGATCTAACCACTAATGGTCCCGAGCGTTCATTAGCAAAGACGTGGGTTACGCCCTGAAGGATTAAACTTCCTACTAGTGTAGATCCTGCGAGTCTGCAGAATAGAGATCTTAAGGCTAAATTAACTCTAGAGGAGGGAGGGTGAATAGTGTTTAAGTGATTATATGAATATTTTTCAAATTCTTTAAGATTCTACTCAGAATGATATAATTAACAATCATAGAATCAAAATGCAGATAAAAGTAAATGCAGTAAAAGTAAAAAAGGAAAGAGCACACCAGGATTTTATACTGGTTCGGATTTACCCTACATCCAGTCCTGCATAATTCCCTGTATGGATTTCTTTTCAACTAGTAAATGTAAATACAATCTCGATATCAAGGATACGAGACACACCCTCCAAAATCCCAACCTCTGGGTAGAGTCACTTGATTTCTAGGCTACAAGCACACCCACTAGATTTATGGATTACTAAGCACACCCAATTGATTTTACGGGTTACAATTAAACCCACAAGTATAGTAGTATAATTTGATAAGAGTTTTATAGACTCAGATCTTCGATCTTGATTACAATTGATCATATAATCTTGAATAGCACTTTGATCTTGGTTTGAGTGAGAGAGATGAGAGAAATCGGAGACTAGATAAAGGAGAATCAAATAGTGATGATTAAATTTGATTCTGATTAAATTTCGACAGAGTTTGGGTAGAAATTGATTTAGAAATCAAGAGAGTGAAAATAGGAGATAAGAATAAGAATGCAGATGTTTAAAATTCGTTTGGAAGTCTGGTATATATAGGGAAACAACAATCATATCCATTTGCGAAAAGATATGATTTGAAAAGGCACTTCCATTCAAAATTTCAATTTTGAAATTTACGACTACTATGTCGACATATATGGATAGGATATGTCGACATATCCCTGCGTATTTTGAAGACACTTTAAAAATATTATTTTGAAAATCCATTGCTTTGTAAAATAATTTGGTACTTTGTAGAATCATTTAAATATTGTTTATACACATTTTAATCAAAACATAACTTAATAAAACTTTATAAAATAATCTTGATAGATTTAATAAGAGTATTTAATATAATGTTAATAATATATATAAAATCAATATAGTTATAACTTATTATTGTATAAACAAACATTTAATATACATATAAACTTAAAATCACTAAAATACTATCTTTATAAGTATAAGAGATTGAAAATCATTTTGAGAAATATTTTGAAAAGATTATTTTAAAACCAGGATATTTGAAAAACAATTTAAACTTATTTGAAATAGAGAGAGATCAAGAAAGTGCCATCTGGGTTTTAACAAAAATTCTATGACTTTATAACTTATCTAGAATATCTTGAAATCCTGAACTTTTCAATACTCATGAGTCTTTAATTATCATCATCTTGAATCTATTCTTGATACTGTAGTCTTCTTAATCAACACCTGTCTAATATCCTACACTATATACTACATGTAACTTGATAAAACATTAGTACCTATATTTTGTATAATGTCTTTAGTTGCTATCATCAAAACCAATACCTAAGGTACTACCAATCTCCCCTTTTGATGATGACAACTTTGTATATAACATATATTATAACTCCCCTTGGGTTATAAAAATCCCTTTAATATATTCCTAGATTTTATATAATTCTCCTCTTTGTCATCAACAAAAATAACCACCTAAAACATAACTCTAACACTAACTCTTACTCTAATTCTAGCTCTAACTCCCCCTAAATAAAATACTAATTGATATATATATATATATATAATGATTATATATAATGATGATTAGAATGATTGTATAAAAACAATAAGTGATATGTAAAATTAGATAATCATGAAATACTCATAATAAATCTAAATATTCATTCAATCCAACAAAGTTAATGTCACACGTCATTCAAACGAATCCACACAAATCAAACCAATCAAATCCAAACCAAATCAAGTATTATTATTTTTAAACCTATTTAAACTAGACATTTTGAGGAACTTCAAACCATTCATCAGTGCCAAAGATGTGATTCGCTTTGATAGCATTGCAATCTTCGTCATCTTTGTTGATGGTACACTTTGGATTGGTAGTCGGTTCTTCTTTGTTCAAGGTAGAAATCATCCACTGAATCATGTCGAAATGCTTTTCTTGCTCCTTGATCATCTTCATTTGACTCAATTCTAAGTGGCTCTAGTTTCTTAGGATGAATGAAAGAATGTTCTTGAATGATTCAAGAGTTTGTTCGAGGTTTTCAATTAGTATTTGGATAGAAGAATCCATTAATTTTTATTAGAGTTTTGGAATGAAAAGGAGTAAAGATAGAGATTGAAAATAATAATTTTCTAGTGTGAATAGGTATATATAGGTGTAAGAAGTCGTTTGAAATGAATTAGTGTTTGGTAGTTATTGATTTTTTAATTTTTTTTTGAAAACTGGCTATTATATGTCGACATACATGATTTGCATATGTCGACAAATGCAACATATTTTTCAAAACTACTTTATCTTACAATTCTATTGTTTTGGCCTATACTATTATTTTTGTATGAATTTTCAGAGATAATTGACAATGTATAACAACAAGAAATAGAATATTCATTGATAATAAGGATGAGTACAAGGAATAAAAGAAAGATACATGAGATTCAACATAAACTTAAAACTAGAAAATCCAAATACAAAGATAGCTAAAACAAACAACTAGAAAGATATCGGACGAAGATGAAGAAGAAACACCAAGCTTGCGAATGGACCTTTCCAAAGAATTTATCCATTTTGTTGGAATTTCTTTGAAAATGATTTCTTAAGTTTTCTTGGGTTGTGAATGACCTTCTCTTGATTTTTGAGAAGATATTTGTTGAATGGATCAGGTGGCATATTGATACTTTCCAAGGAAGTATCCTCCTCCTCTTCTTGTTCTTCCTCCTCGACTTCCATTTCTTCTTCTTCCTCTTCTCTTATTTCTTGCTCCTCTTCCAAAGTGACGCAGCGGATTAAACAAAACAATCTTTAATCGGTGAAAGTATTAATCGATGGATTGGAAGATACTGAAATGCCCAAATTCGTTGATCCGAAGATACCGAATTCTAGCTATCCCGAACTCGTTGATCGCGCATGATACCGGGTTCAAAGATCTTCAATTCTTCAAACGTTGATCAAGCGCACTTGATTCCACGAATCGGCTTCTACAATCGTTCCTGCATGATTTTATGACATTCCGTCAATCCATCAACAAAATCAACAGCTTTCTTAACTATCTTCTTTGATTGTGGCACTACTGTCAAATCCAACGGTCCTTTTGGCATACTAGAATAAACAATCTGGAATGGACTGAACCCAGTACTTTGATTTACAGCATGATTATGGGCAAACTCTGCCTGGCATAACTTCACATCCCAACTCTTCAAATTATCTTGCACAAGACACCTCAGCAAATTTCCCAATGATCGGTTCACAACCTCGGTCTGTCCATCCGTTTGCGGATGATAAGCACTACTAAACTTCAGCTTCGTTCCCACCATTTTCCACAAACTCAACCAAAAATGACTCAGAAATCGAGTATCTCTATCCGACACAATAGATTCTGGCAATCCATGAAGTCGATAGATCTCCTTGAAATACAACTGAGCAACATAAACAGCATCTGCCGTCTTCTTACAAGCAATAAAATGTGCCATTTTCGAAAATCGATCAACCACCACATAAATGGAATCGTTACCACGCTGTGTCCTTGGTAATCCCAACACGAAGTCCATACTCACATCAACCCATGGTTTTGTCGGTACAGGTAACGGCATATATAATCCAGCATTAGTTGTAGTTCCTTTCGAAACCTGACAGATATGACATCGCTCCACAAACCTCTCCACCTCTTTACTCATCAATGGCCAAAAGTAAGATTGTGAAATCAACTGTAATGTACGGTCTCTACCCACGTGTCCTTCTTCATGTAGCTCTTTTACGATCTTCATTCTCAAACTACCCTCCGGTATGCACAATCGATTTCCTTTGAACAGAAAACCATCTATCATTATAAACTCATCTGTCTCCCCATCCTTGACTTTATCAGCAAACTTTGCAAAGTAAGGATCATTGTCAAATAATTCTGGTAACATTTCAAACCCCGTCACTTCAACCTTTAGTGTAGTCAACAAATGACTCCTCCTACTCAAAGCATCAGCCACACGATTCGTCACCCCTGACTTGTATTTAACAACAAAAGTAAATTGTTGCAGATATGCAATCCACGATGCATGTCTCGCTGAAATTTTGTCTTGCCCTTGTAAATGCTTCAACGCCTCATGATCAGTGTAAAGAACAAACTCCTTCTGAAATAGATAGTGTCTCCAGTGTTTAATAGATTGCACAACAGCATAAAATTCCACATCATATGTACTGTATCTCATCTTTGCTCCTGATAATTTCTCGCTAAAGTATGCAATAGGACGCCCCCTCTGACTCAAAACTCCTCCAATTCCAACCTTGGATGCATCAGTATGTAGTTCAAACACTAACTGAAAGTCTGGTAATATTAGAATTGGTGCAGACGTCAAGAGTTCTTTGATTCGCTCAAAAGCAACCCCGGCTTCCTCCATCCATGCAAACTGTTTACCCTTCATGCAATCCGTAACAGGTGCCATCACACTACTAAAGTGTGGAATAAACCTCCGATAAAATGAAGCCAACCCGTGAAAACTACGAACTTCCGTTATCGTCTTGGGCTGCGGCCAATCTCTGATAGCTTCGATTTTACTTTGGTCAACCTGTATTCCTTCTTCCGACACAACATATCCCAAAAATAAAACACTCTTCGCCATAAAAACACACTTCTTTGTAGCAGCATAGAATTGTTCTTTTCGAAGAATAATTAGATCTTTCTTCAGATGTTGAACATGCTCTTCTGTACTAGCACTGTAGATTAGAATATCATCAAAGTAAACCACAACGAATTTCCCAATGTATGGCCTAAAAATCTGGTTCATCACCCTCATGAATGTACTTGGTGCATTCGATAGACCAAACAGCATTACCAGCCATTCATACAAGCCTTCCCTCGTCTTGAATGCTGTCTTCCATTCGTCCCCTGGTCTAATGCGAATCTGATGATAACCACTCTTCAAATCAATCTTAGAAAAGATTACGGACCCACTGATCTGATCCAATAAATCATCAAGCCTCGGCATCGGAAATCTATATCTCACAGTAATCTTATTCAATGCTCGACTGTCAGTGCACATCCTCCACGTTCCATCCTTTTTGGGTACCAATAAAGCTGGTACAGCACAAGGACTTAAACTCTCCTGCACTCGCCCTTGTTCAAGCAATTCTTCCACTTGCCTCCGCAACTCTTTATGTTCCTTCGGACTCATTCGATAATGTGGTCTGTGTGGCAACACAGCACCTGGAACAAGATCTATCTGATGTTGTATATCCCTCAACGGTGGCAATTCCGTTGGTAACTCCTCTGGAAATACATCGTCAAATTCTTTCAAAACTGGCTTTGCTTCTTCCGGAATTTCAACCTCTTCTTTGCTCTCACGCCCAATCAATAAAAATACTTCAGGTTCCTCCTCTACTTCCTTCACAAACTCCTTCAAAGATAACAAAATTTTGAGCTCTTCAATCTCCTCCAACTTGTTTTCCTCCTGTTGTCGCTTCTTTGGAACTAGAGTAATCTTTGTGCCTTCAAACATGAAACTGTAATTGTTGGTACGCCCATCATGTTGTACTGCTCTATCATACTGCCACGGTCTTCCCATCAACAAATGACAAACGTCCATATCTACCACATCGCACCAGATTTCGTCTTTATATTTCTTCCCAATTGAAAACTTCACAAGAGCCCTTCGTGCAACCTTCACCTCCCCGCCTTTCCTCAACCAAGCTAGCTTGTACGGCTTCGGATGTTTCTCAGTCTTCAATGCCAACTTCCTCACAGCTTCGGAAGAAATTATATTATCACAGCTTCCAGCATCAATAACAAATTTGCAAACTTTCCCCAGAATAGTACATGTTGACTGAAAAATATTGCTCCTTAACCAACTACAATCCTCCTCTTGCTTTGGTGTTAAACAGGACCTCTTCATCATTAAATTGTAACCTTCGTCTCCCGACACTTCTTCTTCCTCCTCATCAGGTGGTGAATTGGAACATTCAGCTTCTCCATCCTCATCCTCAACCTCCGCTATCATAGTTCTCTTCTTCGGCTTCGGACATTCGCTACTTTTGTGGCCCATTTCTTGGCAATTATAACATTTGAAACCATTATTGACTTTTGTCTTTTCAGCCTCCTTCACTACTGGTCTACTGATAGGTTTAGAAACATTAGAACTCCCACCAACACCCTTCACTTGATTGTTAGAATTAGTAAACACACCACTTCCTCGTCGTCCCTGTTTCTCCCAAGCCAACGCTTTCTGATGTGCTTCCGCTACAGATCTTGGATCGAACATATTAACCATATCCTGAATCTGCATTCGCAATCCCCCAATGAATCTAGATGTCAGCTGCTCTTCTGTTTCCATAATATCATTCCTTGCAATAAGTTGATAAAATTCGTCAGCATAGTCATTCACAGTTTTCGTCCCTTGCCTCAAGTTTTGCAAACGTTGATACATCAAAGATTGATAATTGTAAGGTAAGAACGTTGCTTTCACCAATTTCTTCATCTTCTCCCAAGATTCAACTTTTGACTTTCCCATCCGATCACGTGTAAGTTTGGTCTGCTGCCACCATGCCAAAGCTCTACCCCTCAGCCTGGTAGCAACCAACTTCACTCTACGATGTTCTGGAACTTCTTTTAAGTCAAAAATCTCCTCAACATTAGCCACCCAATCTAGAAACTCCTCCGCTTGCATACCACCTTTGAATTCAGGAATTTCAGTCTTCATCCCCGTCTCCCACTTGTGATCATACTCAGAGTAATTTCTTCCTTGTCCTCGTCCTTGTCCTCGAACACTACCACCATCATACTCCTCTTCAAAATCAGATGTATATCGTTGTCTATCTCGTCCACCCACATCTCTACTACCTTCTCGTCTACCACCATCATCCCTTCTATCTACATTCCTCCGTTCACGATCATTCACGTTCCTCCCACGCCCTTGATCATTTTCAACACTTCTGTCTCAATTGGAATGTGGCGAGACTCTACTCCCCCATGGTTAGATTCAGGTGAAACCCTTCTCCGATTTTGATTCATCTCCGTCATAAGCTTCTCTAACCGGCCAATTCCTTCGTTAAGCTTTTCACTAAAGTTTTCATTGATTCTTTGCTCCATCTCATCAGCTTCTTCTCTTCGATACAAAGCTTCTACGTTTTGGTGGCGATTAGCTCTTCTTGGCGGCATACTTGAAATCTTTACAAACACTTCAACACTTAAAAATTCAAACACTTTTCGGACTTTGATCCAAAATGAAACGAATCGAAAACTTCCACTTTGTTGCAAATCGCGATGAACACGATGGACAAAGTTTCGGCCTCCCACTCAAATCCGATCAAACAACTTCAATACAAACTCGAACACTTCAACTTGATCACGGCTCAACACCTCAAGCTCTCGGCTATCACTTCAACTTCAAAATGAATAGGCTCCAAGTCTCGATTTAGCTATGATTGGCTAAAACAAGCTTTGATACCAAAAACTGACGCAGCGGATTAAACAAAACAATCTTCAATCGGTGAAAGTAGTAATCAGTGGATTGGAATATACTGAAATGCCCAAATTCGTTGATCCGAAGATACCGAATTCTAGCTATCCCGAACTCGTTGATCGTGCACGATACCGGGTTCAAAGATCTTCAATTCTTCAAGCGTTGATCAAGCGCACTTGATTCCGCGAATCGGCTTCTACAATCGTTGAATCGAGCGCACTCGATTAACCGAAAGAGGAGATAGGAGATTACACTCAACTACCAATTTATATGAAAGCACACAGCAATCAAAAGAGAATTTTATTCAAAAATCAACAACCTTACAAAATGATTCAACTTGCCTATTTATAGGCTACAATACACAACAGAAAAGAATTACATCTCCTAAGTCGTTTCCGACCTAACAGTCACGACCTAACATTTCAGACGACTTACGACTTACACACATGTGACTTAAAAACAAGTAAGAACTACGAGTTAACAAACAGAAAATACAAACAGATTACATTACTTAGGTCGTAGACGACCTAGCAACTTCCCACGACTCAATCTTCAGACGACTTAGTATAAGTCGGTGGCGACTTAACAGCAGCTTCTTCACGACTTAAAGAATCAACGGTTTAGATTAACTCGGCATAAGAATCTACGGCATCCAGAGCTTCAGCGACTTAAAACTTGCGGCATCCCAAATCAACGTCTTAAGGGAATCAAAGGCAGAGATTAACTCGGCAGACGAATCAACGGTATCCAGAGCTTCGCGACCTAAAAGATAAGCGGTTCCAGAAACAACTTCACGACCTAAGCCTTATCTCGCTAGGTCGTACGCGACCTGAAAGCATGTTAGGTCGTTCCAGCGACCTATCTCCTTGTTTTAACTCACCATCCCCAAACCCGTTAGGTCGTAGTTCTTTCCTTGGTGCTATGTTAGGTCGTTCACCATGTTGCACTGCAAAGTTAGGTCGTTCGCGACCTATCACTTCCTTAGGTCGTAGACGACCTAAGACTTCAGCTTTCCACCATTCTTCACAAGTTGTTAACTCCTTAGCTTTAGGTCGGATTCGACCTATCAACATGTTATGACCTACGAGTTTGCTAGGTCGGTCACGACCTAGTACTTGGCCTGCATCACAAAGACAAACTTTGTTCCTTTTCCGTAAGAGTTTCATAAGGCTCGAAAAAGGGTGAAATATGCATAAGTGAAATGTTGGTCTCATCAAATATTTTTCGAGGAATTGTTTCATCTCCTTTAAGGTCAACACCAAAATAATTAAAAATACGAGTAAGATACACACCATGAAATAGAATGTTTTCATATTTAGAAAGATTTTTAGGAAAAATTTCATCCAAAATGACTTGAGACCAATTTATGTCATATTGACTATAAATGGCAAAAAGAGCTTTGAAATTTTTTGTGTCGGGTTGTTATAAATACCCGTTCTAGGAGTGATACTTTGTTGCAAAAGAAGGCTTAAAATTCTTGCTTTTGGATGCAAATTTTTGTTTTTTAAAATTCAAAATCATCATCACTTTCAAAAATGTCATGGATTACTTCATGATTTTGAAAATCAATTTGAAAAGTTGAAAGGTCTATTCCACTAGATTTGCATCCAAGAATGTGACCCAAAAGTTCACAATCTAAAACAATTTGTGTCCCCTTGACACTACTCCAAACTTCTCCTTCTCTTCCATCATAAAACTTTCCTTTTAAATTTGCATAAAACATCTTCACCAATTTTGGATAACAAACGAAATTATTTTGAGAAGCATCGATTAAACCAAGAATTTCATTTTGAAAACAAAGATTAAAAAGATCATAAGTAGGAAAATCTTCAAAAATAGCAAATCTTCCAAGAAAGACTTTTCCGATAGATATATATATATATACTCAATATAGGCTTGCATGGCTTCTTAATCATTGATAATATATTCTTTTATTTTCTTAGAAAGCATCATGGTTGCCTTAGTATCGCTTGAGGATGCCATTGAAGAGTCGTTTGAAGAGATAAGAGAGTTTATGATTTTTGAATTTGAAAATAAAAGTGAAAAATGAATGGATGGAGATAGAGTAGATAAATAGATTATCAAAGGACATGTTCTCTGGTTAAGAGACATCTGTTCAGAAAATAGGAGTTGGTGAAAAGGTGGAGGGAAATTCAAATTTTGAATTTGAAATTCAAAATCTACGTACATATGTCGACATATGCATGTGGGGTATGTCGACATATAGGTCGAAATTTTCAAAAATGATTTTTTTGTTTAACTATATCCTATTTTATTATATATATATATATATATATATATCTATTTATAGTTATTATATTTACAGAAAAATAATTTTAAAGATAATTTTAAATATATTTTATATTATCATTAAATTATTAAAATATATAAAATATATAAATATAAAATATAATCACACAATATTCAACTAATATTATTATTAATCTATAGGATATTCCTAACAACGAATAAAGCAGCCAAAAATTCATTAAAGAAATTAAAACTTTTGATATATTAAAAGCCTGCCTTTTTCTGATCCATTTCACCATTTTGTATTGCTGTGAAGCACATGTTAGCAATTTCTGTATGTGATTCATTATCACTTGAGGAAGTATCTGAATCATTTAGTGTTGCAGAATAAGCCCTTCTCCGTTTTCTGGATGAATCCGTATTTGGTGAGTTTTCAGTTTATCGGGTTGTGGATAGTCTCATTTTAAATGGCCAGGTTCATCACAATTATAACATCTAATGCCACTTCCGCTTCCTGGATTTTTGTTGTCATTTCTTTTGAAATTGTTCATCTTCCTATATTTTAGAAATTTTATAAAGTTCCTTGTCATGAAAGCAATTTCTTTGTCGTCATCACTGTCTGAATCTAGATTATCCATCGTTGCATTAAAAGCTATAGATTTCTTCTCTATTGCTTTTATTTCTCTCCCGCCTTGCATTTGTGCTTCAAATGACATTAAATTGCCAATTAACTCTTTAATTTTTAGAGTGCCAATGTTATTAGCCTCTTCGATTGCAAAAGTCTTTTGATCATATTCAGGAGTAAGTAAATTAAGGATATTTCTAACTTGATCCTCCTTTGAAAAACTTTTACCCTGTGCAATAAGTGAGTGTACTATATCTTGAAATCTACTATACATATCAGATATGGACTCATTTGGACTCATTTTGAATAATTGTAACTGGTTTGTTAACATGGAGATTTTGGTCTGTTTAACCTTACTTGTGCCTTCATGTGTAACTTGCAAAGTTCTCCAAATTTCAAATGCAGACTTACATATAGATACTCTATTAAATTCATTTCTATCTAGTGAATAGAATAATATATTTATAGCCTTTTAGTTACTTTGTGCAACTGCTTTTTGGTCACTAGTCCACTGTGAAAAATTAGTCTCGGGTTCAGTGTACTCAATTTGTGTGATATTCCAAGCGTCTAAACCAATTGAATGTAAATAAATTTTCATTCTACATGACCAATATGTGTAATTATACTGCCATTAAAAAGTGGTGGTCTAGTAGTAGATTGTCCTTCGACAAATGAGTTACTAACAAGTCTATTAACAGTGTTAGTAATAGTACTATTACCAGTGTTGGTAGCCATTTAAACTTTTTCAAAAATCAAATGATGAATACTTTGAAAACCAATGCTCTGATACCAAATGCGAGTCAGCAGAATAGGGATCTTACGGCTAAATTAACACTAGGGGGTGAATAGTGTTTAGCTGATTATATGAATATTTTTCAAATTCTTTAAGATTCTACTTGGAATGATGTAATTAACAGTCACAGAAACAACCACAGAATCAAAATGCAGATAAAAGTAAATGCAGTAAAAGTAAAAAGGAAAGAACACGGTAGGATTTTATACTAGTTCAGAGTTACCTTACATCCAGTCCCACACAATTCTCTGTACGATTTCTTTTTAACTAGTAAATGAGAATGCAATCTCAATTTCAAGGCTACGAGACACACCCTCTAGAATATCGACCTTTGGGTAGAGTCACTTCATTTCTGGGCTACAAGCACACCCATTAAATTCACTGGCTACTACGCACACCCAATTGATTTCACGAGCTACAATCACACCCATAAGTATAGCAGTATGATTTAATAGAGTTTTACAGACTCGGATCTTAGATCTTGATTACAATTGATCCTATGACCCTTGAACAACACTTTGATTTTGGTTTGAGTGAGAGAGATGAGAGAAATTAGAGATTAGATAAAGGAGAGTCAAACTAGTGATGATTGAATTTGATTCTGGTTTAATTTCGATGGAGTTTGGGTAGAAATTGATTTAGAAATCTAGAGAGTGAAGAGAGGAGAGAAGAATAAGAAAGTAGATATTTAAAATTCGTTTGGAAGTATGATATATATAGGAAAACAACGGTCATATCCATTTGCGAAGAGGTACGACGAAAAGAGTCTTCCATTCAAAATTTTAATTTTGAAATTACGGCTACTATGTCGACATATATGGATAAGATATATCGACATATCCCTTTGTATTTTGAAAATCTGTTGCTTTGTAAAATAATTTGATACTTTGTAGAATCATTTAAATATAGTTTATACACATTTAATCAAAATATAACTTAATAATAAAATAATTTTAAAAGAATTAATAAGAGTATTCAATATAATGTAAATAATATATATAAAATCAATATAGTTATAACTTATTAAAGTATAAACAAAAATTCAATATATATATAAACTTAAAATTACTAAAATAATATCTTTATAAGTACAAGAGATTAAAAATCATTTTGAGAAATATTTTGAAAAGATTATTTTAAAACCAGGATATTTGAAAAAATAATTTAAAACTTATTTGAAATAGAGAGAGAGATAAAGAAAGTGCTATCCGGGTTTTAATAAAAATTCTATGACTCTATAACTTATCCGGAATATCTTGAAATCTTTGACTCTTCAATACTCATGAGTCTTCAATTACCATCATCTTGAATCTACTCTTGATACCGTACAATCTTCTTAATTAACACCTATCTAATATTCTGCACTATATATGAATTATAACTCAACAAAACATTAGTATCTATATTTTATATAATGTCCTCTAGTTGTTATCATGAAAACCAATACCTAGGGTACTAACAAATTTCATATGGGATACGCATAAATCTCAAATTTTGGTATTTTGTTTGTTTGGTTGGAGGTGGGATAGTTAACCCATAGATAAGTCTTTGAGATGCGTTAGTAATGTTAATACCGTAAGTATTGATTTTGATGAACAACTATATAAATATCACTACTGACATATCCATGGGTTGTGCAGTACTTTAAGATATATTATAAAGACATTTTATAGTGATAAACAGAACTCAGTGGAAGCAAATGAGTTATATATATGAAGATTAATCAGAGCAAATGGAAGAACAAAATTGATTGAAGAAGAATGAAACGGAACGCTGTAACGATGGAGATATATGAAGTGACAAGTAATTGTTTGAATATTTGAATCTTTGTTAAAGACCCCATGGCAATTACACTTGAAGTCACCATTAACCTTAATCGAATCACAAAATATCCACAAATATGAAAATTTTGAAATATGAAAATATCACATATATGTTGACATATCCTCGCAAGTACGTTGAAATGTCGACAGTTTTTTTGTTTTTTAATTTCAAATGAAGGGATTTTTCCTCCATCCCTTCAAGAATTGACATTTCTCTTCAACCACTATATAATGGCTTTGGAAAAAAATTTATAACATAACATTCTCATTTTCTCTTACTCTTTCATTTCCATACTTTTGTAAGAAAGATCCTTTACATATTCTTCCAGTCTCTTTGCGAATCCACAATCTTTCACTCCAATTCTTCAAGGATTTGCAAAACACACAAGATCAGAGAATTTGTACTTGGATTCATACCATTCTCTCTCTTTGGTTTCATCTTATTCCTCAAAGAGTTCAAAGATATATTATTATTAGAGGTCTACAAGATCATTATATTGAATCTGCAAGAATTTGTATTGAAGATACAACTATTTGTCATACTCTATTGTTGATTATAAAGAGAAGAAGGTGTTCTTGTAGCCTACGAAATCAAGAGGGTGATCTTGTAGCTTGATAACTCAAGAGGGTGCATCTTATAGCCCATGAAATCAAGATTGTAGAGGTGTTCTTGCCCTACGTGGAAAGCAAGCGGTGATAGTGAAATTTTGTACAGTGTAGTGCAAGACTAGATGTAGGATTGAATATCCAAACCAGTATAAAAATTCCTAGTGTTATTTATTTTACTACATCTTACTTTACTACTTACTGATTATATGATTGTATTTTTTGTTTGCAATTTGAGTAGATATGGTTTTAAATTCATAAGCAAGTTTAAAATAGTTGAAATACACACTTCACCCCTATAGTGTATAAAGAGCCTTAAAATCCATTCCACATTGTGTTATAGACAACCCATTTTTCCACATTTGGTATCAGAGCGACTGGTTTTCAAAATTCATAACTTGATTTTTTGAAAAGTATAAATGGCTAATAACACTAGTAAAACTTTCTTTAACACTTTCGTAGAAGGACAATCTACTGCTAGACCCCTACTATTTAATGGTAGTACTTATGCTTATTAGGCTTGTAGGATGAAAATTTATTTGCAGTCCAATGGTTTAGATATTTTGAACATTACCCAAACAAAGTACACTAAGCCCCAAATGAATTATGTATAATGGACCAGCGATCAAAACACATAAGCACTCAAATGTTCAAAGGCTATGAATATTTTATTTTACACCTTGGATAAAAATGAGTTTAACAAAGTGTCTATTTGTAAAAGTGCATATGAAATTTGAAGATCACTGCAAATCACACTCGAAAGCACTAGCAAAGTTAAATAGGCAAAGATATCCATGTTAACCAATCAATTTCAACTATTTAGAATGAAACAAAATGAATCCATTTCTAATATGTATTCTAGATTACATGTTATATTACATGCATTAATATCATTAGGAAAGAATGTTACTGAAGAGGACCAAGTCAGAAAGATCTTAAATTCACTTTCTAGTGAATGAGATCAGAAGACTCTGGCAATTGAAGAAGCCAATGATTTTAGTACTATGAAAATAAAAGAATTAATTGGTAATCTAATGTCATATGAAGTACAGTTGCAAGTTATAAAAGAGAATGAAGCAAATGAGAAGAAATCACTAGCATTCAACGCTACAAATTACAATCATGAACCAAATGATGACGATCATGAGGAAATGGATTACATGACCAGGAATTTCAAGAAATTGTTGAAATATAGGAAAATAAACAAACTTCTGAAAGCAAACAACTATACAGATAATTCCAAAAATGGAAATGTTGTTAAGTGTTTCGAATGTGATAAAACCAATCATTTGAAAAGAGATTGTCCAAACCTTAAAAAAATCAAAGTACTCTTCAAACACTTTCAATAAGATGAGGAAACAAGCTTCCAATGTAACATGGGATGATTCAGATACATCATCAAGTGATAGTGATTCGAAAACTGAAAATGCCAACATGTGCTTCATGGCAAATGATGACCATGTATGGAATTCTAACGAAGAAATTATGAATGTTTTAAACGATATGTATAAGGGATATAAAACGCTTAAAAAAGATACAAGATTAGTTTAGTAGAGATAGATTAAAAATGTTTAACGAAATGTTAACCAAAGAAAAACAATGTATAGAAGATGAAATTAAAAGACTTAATAGACGTAATGATGAAAATGATTTAAAACTTGAATGTTTTTAAAAATAAAAAAGTGAAAATGAATTCTTAAGAATAGAAAATCTTTTAATAAAGTCAGAGAACACTGATCTAAATGACAAAATAACATCTTTGAACAATGTTATTCTTAATCGTAAAAAGGTATTGATAAAATGAAAACTGATATTGATAAATTTAACAAAGGTAAGAATAATCTAGAAAATTTATTATTTGCATCTAAACCCACTAACAATAAACGTGGACTTGGATACGGTACTAAGCCCAAATCATAGAAAAATAGCACTAAAGTACTAAATTTGTTAAGGGTACCAAGTTCAAACCAAAACCTAGAAAATTAAAGTTAAAACCACTAAATAAGTTCATTAATTTATGGGTTCCTAGAAGGTGAGATAATAATGAGAAATAAAAATATATTAATAATTTTGTTAATAAAGTTCATTTATCTAATGATTATATTTTAAAAGGGTATTCAAACTCTTCATGGGTTTGGCTACATAGAACTTAACCCCATGGACCCTAAAATAAAGTAGGGTACCGGTATGCATATTTTATAGTTTTCATGTATCGAACAATGCAACAAATATAAAGAAAGAGAAATGGAAACTAAACAGCGAATGTTCAAAGCATATGAAAAGAAATCCATAAATACCGAGTAACATTATATACAAAGATGGTGAAATTGTGAACTTTGGATATAATTCAAAAGGATAGTTTATGGGAAATTTCACCGAAGAAATTGAAGTCTAGGTGGAACTAGGAAAGGACCCAGATAGGACAAGAAGGAAGAAGCATGGTGGAAGGTTGGGAAAAGCAAAGCAAGGGGGACATATACAATGCACATAGGCTCTGTTCGGTACCCAAAGGTACCGAATAGAAATTTTTGTTCGGTACCTATGGGTACCGAACAGAAATTCCTATTCGGTACCCAAAGTTAAGGAAAATTGTGGTTTGTTTAGTGAAAATAGCCAAACCAAAGCAAGGCTTAAGGAACCGGACCAAGGAGGTATGAGCACACCGAACCGCACCTATTGAAGCTCACCAAACCATGCACGTGGGAGTTCACCAAACCATGAAGACAAGAACTTTCCCAACAACGCGTCTAAGGACATTGATACCGAACCAACCTACCCGAGAACAAAACTCCTAGCCGAACCATGAAGGTCATATATGGAATGAAATCTACATATATCGGGAAATTATCAATTACATTTGGCATATTTTGTAATATTCCCTTTGGGCGAGTTATACATGGAAGCATCATAATTTCCTAGATTAATGACGCCACTTCTTCACCCCTAAATATCCAAGCATTTGGCATTCAAAAACAACTTATAAAGGATCTACGAGACTTCAAGCTAGAGAATCAATTGTGTGGAACATTTAGATCAACATTTTCTATTATAAATCATTGTACTTTTTATTACTTACTTGTAATATTAAAAGTATAAGAGAAAGGAACAAAAACAAACAGTGGACATAGGCCCATTATGGCTGAACCACTATAAACCCTAGTGCACTTTACTTTTTCTGCTCTTTATTCTTTATTTAATCTACTGTGAAAAATCGATTAGAGGTGTTTACCCATATTTTGTGAAAACATTTTTGGTGCTTTCACTGAGAATTAAACAATTCCAACATGCCTCCTAAATCTAAGAGAAGAATCGTTGGTGCTAGTACGGGCGTCAACCATGATACTACAAAGTAGGATAACCATTCTTCCAATACCCTAGCTCTAGACACCATCACTAGAGGCGACCTAAACAGAGTTGTGGCAGATCTCAATACTCGCTTTGCTGCCCAACAGCAAACCACTATGGATCAAATCATGACATGCTTGAGGCAGAGGCAACCAATTATGCACAACACTAAAACTAGAGGGAGGACCCAGTCCCAGGGGCCTAGGAGACGAAGGAGATCGCACTATAGTGGCAAATCAGATCAAGAGAATTGAGGAGATGGATGAGCCAACATCAAGGAAGCAGGTCGGACAGGAGTTCATCTGCATCCTGCACCCAAGGATTGGTTTGAAACCGAACCGAACAAGGGGAGTCAATGAACCAAGGGTGGACAAGGCTGAACCTCTCGACTTAGGCGACGCTCTCCAGTCTTGACAAAGGTAGACGTTGATGGGAGGTAGGCTTATCGCTGCAAATGATCCCTAAGTAGAGAACACAGTCGGGACCGTAGGACAAGTCATCACATGAGACATGACAAAAGCCTCTCGTCTAGGTGGGAAAGTTTGTTTCATTCCCATCCATCCCTCGAACTGGAGGATCATGTAGCATGAATTATCAGAGAATGTGTTCGTCAAGGGCAGATAGAGCAGGGGATTGGCGCGAGAGTTGGTAGCCCATTTATTGTGGAAATAGGGACTGCTCAAAACCTGAGAAGCTTTCGAATGCCTACTATGGATCCTTACCGAGGCTTGACCGATCCCATAGTATATTTGCAATAATATACGCAGCATATGCTAATGAGTGGAACAACATAAGAGGTCTTTTGCAAGTATTTTCCCTTCCTCCTGACAAATCTAGCACCTATGTGGTTCTACCGCCTTCCCCAAGATCAATCCACTCATGGGAAATGATGAAGGAGAAGTTCATCAGTCCATTCTAGGGCCATATAGAATAACCCAAGTACATGTATTCTTTGTCGGATGTAAAACAATGGGAAGATGAGACTCTGTGGCAATATTTGACTCGCTTCAATGCTGCAACTACCAACATTCATAAAGTCGATGAATTATTGACTCTGATTACATTGTGTGGAGGTGTGCATCCCGACATGAAAATGGCTCGAATATTGACTAAGGAGAAACTAGCAACACTTCAGGATTTTTCTATGGAGCTGCGAAATACATGCGATTGGAGAAAGCTGCCTCAGGCAACAGGCTGATACAAAGCTATTGGGAGCATCCAGCAGTGTGAATACCATGGTCAAGAATGGTAAAGGTGGTAGCGTGGAGAAAAATAAAAACAACAATTCTAGCAATTCTAGCGGAAGAAAGACTGATCGAAGGAGGTTTAAGCCTAACAATAAGTTTGAAACTTACACAGACTTGAATGGAATAATCGAAAACATCTACCTGGTAGCTCAAGTAGAGCTTAAGTACAATAGGCCTTCTCCAAAGAAAGAAATAAAGGCTAAGAAGAATATTGGGAAATATTGTAGATACTATGAATCCTATGAGCACAACACTAATGAATGTCGCCATTTATGGGACGTGGTTGAAGAGCATATCAGAAGACAAAAGCTGGAGCGGTACGTCAAAAGCCTAAAAGCTTTCCCTACCCCAGAGATGTAGCCCTAGAGGCAGCCTCTATCGGGGAATGGAGGTGAAAAGTCTAGTGCCAACCGTGGGAAGGACAAGAGACTGGTAATACATACCATAACAGGTGGACCTCATGTGGCAGATAGAAGTTGGGGTGAGACGGAGGGATATGCGAAGTCTTTAAAAAATGGAGATGCCTACATATGCGCTATAAGTGAGGAAAAGAAAGCTAAGATGCCCCATAGGGAGAAGGAGGTGATATCTTTTGATGACAATGACTTATGTGGAAAGCAATACCCACATACAGATCCAATGGTGATTACGGCCATGCTTGGCCCAGTAGAAGTGCATAGACTTCTGGTTGATAATGGAAGTTCAGTGAATATTCTATTCAAAGATGCATTCGATAAGATGGGATTGTCCATGGAAGATGTTACACCATGCAACCACCGATTTCATGGTTTCATAGGAGAGGGCACCATGCCCTTGGGGAGGTTGGATTTGTTCGTTGAGATAGAAACCATCCCTGATCGCCATACGAAAGCAAACTTTCATACTGGTGGATGGATTCTCAACTTACAATGCCTTACTAGGACACCCAGCTTTATTTGATTTTCATGCAGTAGTGGCCCCGTGGTGCTTGGCAATGAAGTTCCCAATAGCCAACGGGATATGAGTGGTGGAAGGAAACCAAGACACAACCAAGTACTGTTATGTTGCAGAGCTTTGGGAGAATAAACCAAGTGAGAAGGGGAAGGGAACATAATTTGCCTTCTGTGCTAAGAACTCCCTCGCATAGCAATTAAAGGAAGGACTCCCTCTCGAGTTTACAAGTGATCCTCATAATGAGCTTGACCTGAGAGATGGAGGAGAGGGAGCCACAACCGAACCCGGAGAGGCTTTGGGGTTTGTGAAAATTAGTGATAATGATCCTACAAAACTTAAGAAAATGGGATTCGGTCTGAAGCAGGATATGAAAATATAGCCGATTGGTTCCTAACAGACAACCAGGACGTGTTCGCCTGGTCCTATGCAGACATGTGTGGAATTTCTCCCTCAATTGCTTGCCATGCTTTGAACATCAACCCAAGGAAACCTCCTGTGAAACAAAATAAAAGGAGCATGGGCCCATAATGATCTGCAGTGCTAAACGAAGTAGTGAAAACCTTACTGGCAAATGGTTTCATCAGAGAATCGTTGTATCCAGATTGGATAGCTAACCCAGTTCTCATTAAAAAATCAAATGGAAAATGGCAAACCTCTATTGACTTCTCTAACTTGAATGACGCATGTTGCAAGGACTACTTCCCACTTTTGAGAATTGATCAATTAGTAGATGGAATAAAGGACATGAGGTTCTATCCTTCATGGATGCTTACTTAGGTATAACCAAATCGCGTTGCATGTCCCTGACTAGGAACATACAAGCTTTATGACTTGGGGCTCTACCGCTACAAGGCTATGCCATTTGGACTAAAAAACGTGGCAGCTATGTACTAACATCTGGTAAACAAGATGTTTATCAAATAGAATGGAAGAACTATGGAACTATAAGTTGACGACATATTGGTGAAGTCAAGGAAGGCCAGAGTCCACATCTCGCACTTGTATGAAATGTTTCAGATTCTATGAAAGTACGGGATGAAGCTAAACCCACTAAATGTTCTTTCGGAGTATCTTCTGGAAAGTTCTTGGGTTTTATCATGCATGAGAGGGGGATAGAGGCTAATCCGGAACATGCCCGGGCTCTACGAGATTACAAAATCCCCGAAACACGGAAGGAAACGCAAAGTCTAAATGGGAACGTAACAGCTTTGAGCAAGTTCATATCTAAGGCCATGGACAGTGTGTTCCATTCTTTGAAGCACTCAAAAAGGAGAGAGGCATGTTCATCTGGACAGATGAATGCTTGCTCGCATTCTTTAATTTATTAGAGCACTTACAGAAGCCGCTAGTCCTGTCTACACCAATTGAGGGGGAAGATATTTACATCTACTTGATAGTGTCACATCATGCTTTGAGAGTGGCATTGGTCAGGGAGGAAGACCGAGTGCACTGCCCCATGTACTACATAAGTAAATGTTTTACCAGGTCGAAGTTTAGGTATCCTAAGTTGGAGAAGTTGGCATACTGTTTGTTGATTGCATCCAAGAAACGGAGGCATTACTTCTAGTCACATCCTATTCGAGTACTCACAGATCATCCCCTGAGGCAGGTTCTGCACAGGCTGGACACTTCAAGAAGACTTACCAAGTAGAGCATTGAGTTGAGTCAGTATGAAATAACCTATCACCCGGAGACTACAATCTAGGGGTAGGCACTAGTAGACTTTTTGGCTGAGTTTACCATTTGAGACGATGAAGTAAAGCCCCAGGAGAAAGAGGCCCTCAAGCGACGAGTGTATGTTAATGGAGCGTCTAATGATCATGACTCTAGTGTGGGGGTAGTATTTCTAACCCCCAAAGGAAGGAAGTTGAGTTATGCGATTATACCGAGATTCAAAGCAAGGAACAACAAGGCGGAGTACGAGGTTTTGATAGTCGGACCGGAGTTAGCGAATGAACTAGGGATTTGGTCACCGTGCATTCATCGTAACTCTCAGTTGGTGGTGAATTAAGTGCTTGGGGAATTCCTGGCCAAAGGAGAATGCTTGAAATCTTGTTTGGAAAAAGTGAAGGACTTGCTTGCTGGAATAGAGCACTATATGGTTAAGCACATTCCGTGGGAGGAGAATTAGGATGTGGACGAGCCGGCAAAGTTGGCAAGTTTGGGAAAGGAGTCTATGTTGGGATAGGTACTTATTACAACCCTACGTAGATCTAATTTTGAGAAAGTGAATATGGTTACAGCTGTTGGAGATAGAGAGACCTGGATGACCTCGTTGGTAAGATATTTGAGTGAAGGAACACTACCCGACAGTTAGAACGAGGCTAGGAAGATCCGACGGAAGGCACCCTATTTTGTTATTTAGGATGGACTGTTATATCAGAGAGGATATTCGAACCCACTGCTGAGATACATCGTGGGGTAGGAGGCCGGAAAAGTATTGAGAGATGTACATCAAGGGAGCTGCGGAGACTATACATAGGGGCAGACTTTGGCGAAGAAGGTGTTGCGGTATGGATACTTATGGCCGACCGTGAGTCATGATGCAATGGAGTATGTGAAACACCCCCACACCCCTTAATATACCCAAAAGGACACATTAAAAGGCGTGGTGCATTATAGGTATAACTGAAACTAATAGAGACTAAGATTCACAAGACAAAAATGGATAACGACAGTGGAAGCTTAAAATAATAACTTAATTAAAACAAGCTTCATAAATAAGTCAAATATCAAATACATGTCTAAAAATCCAATATATCTCATGAAACAAAAACTCATAGTCTCAAAAATCAGAGTACATAATATCCCTCATAATAAGCCAGTACACAAAATGGACTAAAGCTGAAATAAAGGAAATACATAGTAGAAATCTTCTCCAAGCAAACTCCCAGCAGCAGCAATCTACTGACTTCTCGCTTGATTGCCTAAGGGGGGAAAAAGAGGGAATAGAGGAGTGGATTAGACTAAAAGTCTGGTGAATGATAGTAATTACTAGAGTTTTTAAGCAAGATAAAAGTAATAGACTCTACAATAGTTCTAGCATAAATAAGGATAACAAAGGAAATAGGAAAGAAATAAACTAGAAATAAATACGATTAAATATTGCTCAAGATAGGTTAACTTTGATTGCTTGCACTTTTCTGATTTAATTAGGCTGAATTCCTAATCCTGTAATATGATGTGACCCTAATTCTACCCTTTTTGATCGACCTACTACTCCATATACCTTTCTGTGGACCAGCCGCTATATAACTCCCTGCACAGCAGCCAATGGTATCTACGGAAGATGCTCGGAGCAACTACTGTGGATCCGGACGACATATATAGCTCCCTACACAGAAGGCAATGGTGCCTACTAAGACACCATACTAAGCGCTTGGAACTCATAGCTATTACTGAGCACCCGAATGGAAGTCACACGCGTAACTGCACCATGCCCATGCTACCTTTTGCTCCACCTATTGGGTCTTCTTATTACCTCCAATGTACATCATAGCATGTCCCTCATCTCACTTCAGGCTAATGCGAGATCACCGTGTGTCCATAGTATAAAATAGGGGAAATGCTGTTGGTACTGGCCCTTCATCCAAACAATATATATTGTGCCCCTTATCCAAATCCCCGTGATTTGGACTTCTATTTGACCAATTACTACCATTCTTAGTATAAGCGTGCCCTAGGGAATGCTATTTGGTATAGGTCCTACTTTCATCATTGCTTATTAACTTATATAAATTATTTAAATAAGCCTTTATTACCATTTTTACTTTCTACGCTTATTTATCCCAAGCCTTAAAATAAGCCCATTATGTTCTTTTTCTTATTATAACCTACGTTATAATCATGCTTATTACTTAACCCAAGGTCTAAGTGTGAAAATAAGCTTCTTTCATCTTTTACTTCATTTAGTTATAATCCTAAGTTATAACTATGCCAATTATCTTTAATTAGTCCAATTCTAATTATAATTAGGCGTAAATTCAGTCCAATTCCATTATTCATTACAGCCTCCATAATTTACATCTTATCTTCTTCATTTAATATTCTTACTTAAAAAATCCATATCTGCGTTTAATTTAATCTAATCCATACGCATAGAAAAGGGGAATGAAGAGAATAGACGCTTGCATAAAATCCAAAACGTAGAAAAGATGTAAATAAGAAATAAATAACAGTAAGTAAACTTAAATACTGTAAATAGACTGTAAATTAATAAAAAGCCATGCTTAACAGTAATAATTTATATTTAGCAGAAATGATATTAAATTACTGAAAGGAATAACTAAATAGACTGAAAATAATTAAAAACTGTAAAAGATTACTGATAAGGCTATTCCAAAAATCATAGTAAAACTACAACTATTAGAAACCCTATTATTTTAAATTACTTAAAGAAATCTTAAAATAATTACAATCACTTACCTCCTGTCTTAAGCTCTTCCTTTGGTCTTCCCGGATCCACTTGGAGTTGTAAAATAATTTTTACTAAAAAGATTCTCTTCTTGGAAAATTATTCCTTTTAGGGTCCTTCCTAAAAAGGTGAACTCAAGCGGAGAAAATCTAGAATGAGAAAAAGTGTTAGGTCTAAAGGTCTATTTATATGTGTAGAAGTGGATCTCGGACCGTTGGATTTGGAGATTGAATAGGATGAAACTACGTCATAGGCTGAATAGGAGCCATCAGATGTAGCAACGGAGGGACTGGATTAAACAAAACATTGCAAATGGCATGTTTCATTGTCTGTAATTCGTTCGAACGAACGAATGTTCGTTCGCTTTCCAAGCGAAGGCGGGTCGACCAGGCGGTCGACCGCCCCTTACCTAGGTCGACCGGCCGATTGATCTGTATTATATATATATATATATTCTTTTTTATTCTTTTATTTTGTTTATTTTATAACTCGGTCATATTAGCTCGGTTTCTGACATTCTATATATGGAAATTGACCAGAAAATTACCACAGACACAATGGTGCAATTCCCGTGGCTCAATTCTAATAATTTCACAAAGTTATTTCATTATTTAATTAATTATTATGGGTTAAATTTTGGGTTGTTACATTCTCCCCTCCTTAAGGGATTTCGTCCCCGAAATCTTTAAGGATAAAGAATGTACTAAATGTTTTCATCCAATTCTACATCCATCTACTCAATCATCAACCATTCATTCATTGTCCTTAAAATTTCTAATGCATTTTATGATACTTATGCAATTAGTGTATAAATGTCCCTAACTAATGCAAAAGATTAGGCGGTCCACTGATTCAGTTGACCTCCTTTTTATGCAATCATGTCCGTGCCATGTATCCAAATGAATGCAAAAATTTCCTATTGATAATTGATAATTCTATGTGCATGCTACAAACATCATCCAAATGCAACAATCATGTGATAAACATCCATTTATAGCAACCGTGGAAATAAAATAAAAATGCGCACACATCCATATGCATATGCTCTAGTGTCCTAGTTAGGCCGATCCCTAAGGAATAATAGTGCCTAGTGTACCTATATGCGTCCATAGCATCCACTAGCAACCACTAGCATACATAATTCATAACATGTTCTATTACCATGTTTACATCAAATCCTACCATCCATAGGTTAAATCCTAAGTTCTACCCTCCCAAAGGATAGTAAAGGAAAGAACCTATTCAAATATAAAGATGGAAAAGGAAAATTCTAAAACCTATTACCGAAGAGACATGGATATTAGATACAAATTTTCTCCTAATCAAATTAGACTTCTCTGAAATCTCTCCAACCATGTCAGAACTAAGAAGCAACCTTTCTGTAGATTCCAACCAACATGAAGACGTCTTACACGACCTTCCCCAAAAGGGCTTTAAAAGGTGTTATTCCAATGCTATCTTGAAAACTACTACCATATGAATCCTACTAAAGAAAGATGTTTTTCCAAGTTCTTCCAAAATCAATAATACTCACTCCCTACCATGCTTGTCTTACTATCATACTAATTTCGTTTTACTGTTCTTCATGAATCAACATTCCTAGGTTCTTACTAGTGTCCTATACACTTTATGAAAACTTCCATATTACTTCTAAAAGTAAATACTGCTACCTCCTTACACCATTTCCATGACTCCTAGGAAATGATTCTTATCTACTCCACAGTTAAGAATTTGGTTTGTTATTTATCACCTTGTTTTTTTAAAAGCTAAGGTTTCTAAAAAAAATTAAAACTTCAAATCTCAAAATTTTTGTCTTTAAAAGTGTTATCTTTTCAGTTTCTATTAATTTCAAAAATACTTGGTCACTTAATATTATTTCCCAAACCCAGAGGGAAAAACTTCCAAATTTTTAAGTCTAAAACTCATATCTCTCTTTCTTTTAAAGACTATTACAGTTTTCTATAAAAATTTGAATTTTCAAAATTTTATTTTATTAAGTTTTTCATTTCAAAAACTTATTTACTTTTTCACCAAACTATTTCTTTTAAAATATCTTTAAACATCTTCTTATTACACCTAACAGTTTTATACCCTAATGTATTGGAACTACTTTCTCTTATGAGAAACTATTAATGGCAAAACCTTCGATAAATCCTTTAAAAGAGGATTTTATGTTTATGTGAAATTACAAGGAACTTATTTTATATTTTTCGAAATAGGCTATACAAAATAAGGTGCTTCCCACATCTTGTATATCTCTTTCACGTATTCCTTATAACTTGCACAAAACATCTTTATTTATAATTTGGTTTCATATAAAATTTTATCATTATTCATTTCGTTCCAATAGATTAAAGTATTTTTAATTTATATTCTTTTACCACAGACAATTTCTATGAAATTTACTAATTTCCTAATATTTAACTTACACTTTTCTTTTCAGAAAAACTCATTTTCAAACCTGTTTTTAATATATTCATAACTAGAAAACATTTCCTCATACTTATTTAAATATTTATTGTGCTTACAAACCACTTTATTTCTATACTTGAAAATTTTCTTCAAAGCACATTTTTATGTGGGTCAAAATAGATGTTGCGTAAAACACTATTACTGCAATCCAAAAATACTAGTGTATGGATTCAATTAAAATAAATACTAATAAACCTCATATACCATGTAAAAACATTTCCTGTGGAAGTCGCCTACTATAACAATAGTGTTATAGTCTATGCTCCCTTTGCTTTTCACGAAAACATCTATTACAACAATAAATGTTATAACCTACGTTTTCAATACTTAATAACCTCTAGATTTTTATATTTAAAATCTTTGTTTATCCACAAAGAAACTAGCGAGTTCTTTAAAAAGAATCTTACTTTTAACAAAATTTATATCATATAAAAACCAATTTAAATTTCATACCATTTTTCAAAAACCCAATATTTATTTCCTAAAAGAAAATATTAACAATGAAAATTTTCAATTCCAACAATTATAATTTTTATTTTTCCAACTTTTTAAATTTCGAAAATTTCATTTTATTGGGCTTAGCATAAAATGGATCTTCCTACTTGCTACCCTCGGAGTACTTTTCCTAAACTAAAGGCTTTTACTCCTATTCCTCTTGTATACTCATATTTATTCTAAGGCATCACCGTCAAATCCACTTGTCTGAGACTATTATAATTTCTGCAATTACCTACACATGGACTTTCTTTTCTGCTTATCTACTGAATTTTATTGTACATCTCTAACCTTTTCCTATCTCTCTTTGGATTTCCATAATCCCAATACTAAATGTACAAAACCGTTTCTTAAATCACTATCATGTGTAGACATTCTCTATGCCCCAATAAACGCACTTCAAAAGTGATACTTCAAGAACTCTGCTCTCAACTGATGAACACGAAGGGTACAAAGAACCTCCTTTAGTTGAATAACATGCTATTCCATACTTCTTGGAAAACACCAAAATGTCGACCACGAATACCACCATGAACTTTATTTTAGGACATCTCTCAAAACATGGTTCATTAAATCTATAGAATAGGCTGGGACATTGGTCAGCCCAAAAGTCATGACTAACCACTCAAAGAATCCGTCCGGTCCTAAATGTGGTCATATCAATGTTACCATCAGTGACCTTAAGCTGATGAAATCCAGTGGCTAAATCAAGCTGGGAGAATACTAGAGAGCCAACTAACTGGTTGAAAAGGTCATCTATCCTAGAGAGTGGATAATGGTTCTTCTTTGTGAGCTTATTCAATTCTCTATAGTCAATGCAAAGTCAAAGAGAACCACCTACTTTGGTAGCGAAGATGACTGTCGCTCCCTATCCCGATATGTTTCTTCTTATGAAACCTTTTTCCAAAGCTCACGGATCTGCTTGCCTAATCCCTTCCTTTCCCTAAGCACCATATGCCCTACGGGTAATGCTACTTGCTAGCCAAATAAATCCTGAAGTCAATCTCTCTCTTAGGTGGGTAGTCCACTAACCTCCTCAAAGATGTCTAGAAAAATTTCGGACGACAGGAATCGAATCTAACTCTGATGATGATGAATCGAGGGAATAAAGGAAGCTCAACATAACTGACCCTTGCGGGTTGCAAGAAATCTCGAGGGTCCTACTGATGCATGTCTCTAGTCTAACGACTCTCCTCTCGCAATCTAATATAGCTCCCTATGTGGATAACCAATCTATTCCCAAAATCATCCCATACCCCAAAAATCCCAAAATTTAGGCGTTATAGTCAAATTCTACTCCTAGGATATAAATTTTCAAACCCTTGCAAACCATAGACAAAAGTGTCGATCCTCTTATGGGGTTTTAAACAATAATGGGGTCTACTACTAAGGAGATGTCTAAGTGCAAACAATCACCAAAGAACTAGAGATGAAAGAGTGTGATGCTCTAGGATCGAAAAGAGTATGAATGGGAAAATCAGAAATAGAAACCAAATTTCCTACCTCGATCCGGTCCGCTGCTGGAAGGTGTTACATCCAAAGCCTAAATCTGCGTTGCAGGTGCACTCACTCCCTGCCCCATCTTGTGAGGACAAAACTTACTAAAGTGACCAAGTTGTCCACAATTGAAACACCTTCCCTTCATTCCAATCTTCTTACAGTCCCTTGCGTAATGACCAGTCATTCTACAACGGTTACATCTCCCACTTTTCTTGATTTACTTCTGAGGGCCTTCCCTTTTACTCTTATCCTTCTTGCCCTTCCACCATAGCTTCTTAGAGCTTGTAGGAACCGCCTTAAGATCTTCTTCCAGCTGCTAAGATATAGGTTGACCACTCTGTCGGTCCTCCAAACCTAACTGCCTAAACTTTCGCTCTATATCTTCCAACGTAGCTTGCATCTCCTTGAAATCCTTCGTGCCAGAAAATGTTCCACCCCTATGCTAGTAAAGTCCTTGCATAGCTTAGAAAAATCAGCTGGTGTAGGTGGATTAAAGGGATTTCCACCTACTGGTGTTGTATTGGGCATTTGCCCCTGCACCTCTGGTACCGTAACTTTACGAAACCAGTCAGCCATACTATGCAAAGAAAAGGAAACTTTGGCTCAAAAGAATCGAAAAAAGGTTGAACTGGACTTTGAGGGGATTTTTATAAAAACTCTTTTATACTTAAAAACTATTTCTAAGAGTTCTTTTTTGAAAAATACTTTTAAAACAAGTTATTTTGGAAAATACTTTACTTTTAAAATAAATTTTTAGGAATCCTGTAACCTTAGGCTCTGATACCAAGTGAAACACCCTACACCTTTTAATATACCCAAAAGGACACATTAAAAGGCGTGGTGCATTGTAGGTATAACTGAAACTAACAGAGACTAAGATTCACAAGACAAAAATGGATAAAGACAGCGGAAACTTAAAATAATAACTTAATTAAAACAAGCTTCATAAATAAGTCAAATATCAAATACATGTCTAAAAATCCAATATGTCTCATGAAACAAAAACTCATAGTCTCAAAAATTAGAGTACATAATATCCATCATAATAAGCCAGTACACAAAAAGGACTAAAGCTGAAATAATGGAAATACATAGTAGAAATCTTCTCCAAGCAAACTCCCAACAGCAGCAATTTAATGACTTCTCCCTTGATTGCCTAAGGGGGGAAAATGGGGGAAATAAAGGAGTGGGTCAGACTAAAAGTCTGGTGAATGATAGTAATTACTAGAGTCTTTAAGCAAGATAAAAGTAATAGACTCTACAACAGTTCTAGTATAAATAAGGATAACAAAGGAAATAGGAAAGAGATAAACTGGAAATAAATACGATTAAATATTGCTCAAGATAGGTTAACTTTGATTGCTTGCACTTATTCTGATTTAATTAGGTTGAATTCCTAATCCTGTAATTAGGATGTGACCCTAATTCTACCCTTTTTGATCGGCCTGCTACTCCATAGACCTTTCTATGGACCAGCCGCTATATAACTCCCTGTACAGCAGCCAATGGTATCTACGGAAGATGCTCATAGCAACTACTGCGGATCCGGATGACATATATAGCTCCATACACAGAAGGCAATGGTGCCTACTAAGACACCATACTAAGCACTTGGAACTCATAGCTATTACTGAGCACCCGAATGGAAGTTGCACGCTTAACTGCCACCATGCCCATGCTACCTTTTGCTCCACCTATTGGGTCTTCTTATTACCTCAAACGTACAGCATAGCGTGCCCCTCATCTCACTTCAGACTAATGCGAGATCATCGTGTGTCCATAGAAAAAAATAGGGAAAATGCTGTTGGTACTGGCCCTTCATCCAAACAATATCTAGTTGCACCCCTTATCCAAATCCCTGTGATTTGGACTTCTATTTGACCAATTACTACCATTCTTAGCATGAGCGTGCCCTAGGGAATGCTATTTGGTATAGGTCCTACTTTAATCATTGCTTATTAACTTAGATAAATTATTTAAATATGCATTTATTACCATTTTTACTTTCTACGCTTATTAATTTATCCCAAGCCTTAAAATAAGCCCATCCTGTTCTTTTTCTTGTTATAACCTACGTTATAATCATGCTTATTACTTAACCCAAGGTCTAAGTGTGAAAATAAGCTTCTTTCATCTTTTACTTCATTTAGTTATAATCCTAAGTTATAACTATGCCAATTATCTTTAATTAGTCCAATTCTAATTATAATTAGGCTTAAATTCAGTCCAATTCCATTATTCATTACAGTCTCCATAATTTACATCTTATCTTCTTCATTTAATATTCTTACTTATAAAATCCATATCCGCGTTCAATTTAATCTAATCCATACGCGCTGAAAAGGGGAATAAAGAGAATAGACGCTTGCATAAAATTCAAAACATCGAAAAGATGTAAATAAGAAATAAATAACAGTAAATAAACTTAAATACTGTAAATAGACTGTAAATTAATAAAAAGCTATGCTTAACCGTAATAATTTATAATTAGCAGAAATGATATTAAATTACTAAAAGGAATAGCTAAATAGACTGAAAATAATTAAAAACTGAAAATAATTACTGAAAAAGGCTATTCCAAAAATCATAGTAAAACTACAACTATTGGAAACACTATTATTTTAAATTACTTAAAGAAATCTTAAAATAATTACAATCACTCACCTCTAGACCTAAGCTCTTCCTTTGGTCTTCCCGGATCCACTTGGAGTTGTAAAATAATTTTTATTAAAAAGATTCTCTCCTTAGAAAATTATTCCTTTTAGGGTCCTTCTTGAAAAGGTGAACCCAAGTGGAGAAAATCTAGAATGAGAAAAAGTTTTAGGTCTAGGGGTCTATTTATATGTGTAGAAGTGGATCTCGGACCGTTGGATTTGGAGATTGAATAGGATGCAACCACGTCATAGGCTGAATAGGAGCCATCAGATGCAGCAACAAAGGGACTGGATTAAACAAAACGGTACAAATAACATGTTCCGATGTCTCTAATTCGTTCGAACGAATGAATGTTAGTTCGCTTGCCAAGCGAAGGTGGGTCGACCGGGCGGTCGACCGCCCCCTTACCCAGGTCGACCGGCCGGTCGACCTTCATTATATATATATATTTTCTTTTTTATTCTTTAATTTTGTTTATTTTATAACTTGGTCATATTAGCTCGGTTTCTGACGTTCTATATATGAAAATTGACCAGAAAATTACCACAGACGCAATGGTGCAATTCCCGTGGCTCGATTCTGATAATTTCACAAAGTTAATTATTATTAAATTAATTAATGAATTAATTATTACGGGTTAAATTTCGGGTTGTTACAGTATGCGAAGAGGTGTGATAAGTGCCAACGTTTTGCTAAAATTCCTAGGCTACCCTTTGTTGTACTAACTCACATGGTTAGCCCTTGACCCTTTGCGGTCTGGGGAGACGTGATCGGAGAGCTTCCAATGGTGCGAAGCGGAGATAAGTATGCCATAGTGGCGGTTAACTACTTTACTAAGTAGGTGAAAGTGTGGCCCCTTACTAAAGCATCGACAGCCAAGGTCATGAACTTTTTAATCAAAAATGTGATATGCAGGTACATAGTTCCCCATCAGATTATCTCAGATAACGAGTTGTAGTTCGATAGTGAGTTCGCTGACTTCACAAAATAAGGAAGAGTTTTTTAGCTGTAGTATACCCACAGGCTAACGGGAAAATGAAAGCGGTCAATAAGGTTTTGAAAACTCTCGTAAAAAAGCGATTGGAGAAAGCGAAAGGAGCATGGGTAGATGAGCTTCCTCTAGCATTATGGACCTATCGTACCTCTTTCAAAACAGCAACATGTCAAACTCCTTTCTCTTTGGCTTATGGGTCAGAAATGATGTTGCCGATAAAAACATTGATGCCATCACACCGAAGGATTTATTATGACCCAAACGAGAACGAGGAATTGCTGAACATGTCACTTGACCTAATTGACGAAAGATGCAAGGAAGCCCCTTTATAGGCCGAAGCATACAAACGAAGGATAGATGTGCAATACAACTACAAGGTCAAACAACACCCATTCAAGGAAGAGGGCTTGGTCCTGAAAAGAATATTTCCTCCACCGGAGGAACTACATCCACTTTGGGAAGGACCATTTGTCATTCGCAAGGATTTGGGAAATAGAGCATTCATCTTCAGTGCTGTAGATGGAGCCATATTCAGAAAGGCTTGGAATGCACACCATCTCCATCGTTATTTTACTTGAGCTTTTGTCATAATCATTGTATTGATGCTTTGTAATTGAAACCATTATAAAATGGATTCTAATAAAGTGTTTTTTCCTTGAAATTTTGTCTCAACAAATAATCATTAGGAAATGTAGCCTTATGCTTCCACTTGAACGCATTGGATTAACGTAAATACTTTGAGGGGATATCGCATAGGCTGAAGACCTAACTCTTTGAATCGGGAACCAAACTCAATCATCGTGTTCTCTTCCCTCAAAAATCCAGTTGGAAGTGGCAAGCCAGATCAGTCCATGGTTAGGACATGACTGATAAGTGGGTGCTCGCCATTGATGACCAACCCCAAAACTCTTGGTTGGCAGTGGTGGAGCAGAGAGATCCCTATTTAGGTGTCCACAGCTGATGAGCGGCCCCAAACTCTTGGCCGACAGTGGTGAACCAGAGAGATCCCTATTCGGGTGTCTCCCTTAACTCTTGGTCGATAGTGGTGGACCAGAGAGATTCCTATTTAGGTGTCCATAGCTGATGAGCAGCCCCAAACTCTTGACCGACAGTAGTGGACCAAAGAGATCCCTATTTGGGTATCTACAGCTGAGGAGTGGCCCCAATCTCTTTGCCGTTAGTAGTGGACCAGAGAGATCCCTATTTAGGTATCCATAGCTGACGAGCGGCCCCAAACTATTGATCGATAGTGGTGAACCAAAGAGATCCCTATTCGGGTGTCCACAGTTGATGAGCGGCTCCAAACTTTTGGCCGGCAGTGGTGGAGTAGAGAGGTCCCTATTCGGGCGTCCGCAGCTGACGAGGGTCCCCAAATTCTCAACCGGCAGTGGTAACCCGAAGTGAACCCTATTCGGATGTCCAAAGCTAACGATTGGCTTAACCTGCTTAGCCAACAATGGAGGACCAGAGTGATCCCTATTCAAGTATCCACAGCTGACGATTGGCCTATGGTTTCCTTTTGACAATAGTAAGCCGGTGCAACACTACTCAAGCATTTACTATTGTCGAATGGCTTCAAACCTATGGAAGGACAAAGATAATCGGACATACCAACCATCAGGACATGGCGGCCACCTAGTTGGTTCTCCCCTAGCATGCAGATAAGTTCAATGACAACAAATAACCACAAACGATGTAAATCTGTCTAAGGCGCATAAAACATTACATCATATTTAATAAAAGGCAATACCACAAAATACCAGGAAACACCATGCACCCAATCTCAACAACATATCAAAATTAGTCGAACGAGAGTGGAAATGTTAAATGCAAGAACGTGTATGCACTTCAAGTTAATCTCTGGCAATAAAAATAAAAGGAAGGAAATGCAAAAGAGGAGCATACATAGTCATCACTTCGACCCAGATTTGGAGGACCCAGACTTGGAAACATATTGCTTGGAATGACACCTCAAGCCTTTAAGTTCGTGCAAGCCTTTATGTTCGTGTAAGCCTTTATGCACTCCCTCTTTCTTCTCTCTTCTCTCCTCTTCCTTCCTAGTAGCGGCAGCTGCGTCAAGTTCAGTCTACTTCTTCTACATGTGCTTTAAATTCTCAAGGGCCTCGAGCTTTCCTCTCACCAGGTCTGCGGGAAAATTTAGCAAAACCTGTCGCCTTAAAGCTTCCTCTCTATCAAACTCCTCTATGGGGTTGGAAGCACCTATGATCTCAACACCAACATCCTCCTAGAGAGTAACAATCATCTCATGGTGGGCTTCTTCGGCCGAAGGGTCAGATGGACCTGGGGGTAAAATGCCTGGTGGGGGAATGCCAGGAGTAGTCTTGAAGGTAATTGGATCTGCTATAAGCATATCACATACGGTAGAGTGAGAAGGACCGTCAAACATGGGCTCGGTCAAATAAGCTCGGTCGTACCGAGTAGTGGCCCGTAGACTGTAAGAAAAATCGTATCTTATTCGGAGGACCCAGGGGAATCACTGGAAGGTTAGATATGGGCTGGAGGAGGAGATGTTCTCAAGGGTTGGCTCTTAGCAGATGAATATAGATAAATGTGAAAAATAGTTAGCGGAATGTCATGCATGGAGGCGTAATCAATCGGTCTTGAGATTTGACCTTGTATAGCTATCTTAGAGGTCGAGCTGCCATTCTTCTTTTCATCAGCTTCTTCCTTCCAAGCCTTTTCAGCAGCTAACTTAATGTAGCCATGATGCAAAACTTCCATCTCATCCGCTTAGAAGCGAGCATCAATTGTTCAAGACTGAATGGTGGACCACCTTGTTTACTGGTGGCTTTTGCCTCCTTAATCAATCACTTATGGATGGAGAACATGACCTCATACTAATCATCCCTCCATGCCAGACTCTTCTCTATGAACATTCTATAGTTGATTTCATACAACAGCCCCTTCACCTGATCCAGCTGGATGTTCAGTTTGTCATACTCAGCTGTAGCTTTCCAGCCTCGGAAGTTTCAGGGGCTTTGCCCCCAGTCAAGGCCTCAACTTCAGCCTAAAGAGAAACACTCTTGGCCCTCCACTTCACAACTTTCTCTTTTAAGTGAGCAATGCTAAGCTCCGCCTTATTAACTACCAGTTGGATCTCATCCAACCTGTTGGTTAATTTGTCCTTAACATTCTTGTAGTCGTCAAAGAACTTCTTGGCTTTATCATCGTATTTTACTTGGCAGCCTTAATATTCTCGAAGCACTCCTACTTCATCCACTCCAACTCCTCGGCATGAGCTGCCTTAAGCTTTTGGATCTCCTCGGTCTAGGACCTCTCCAAAGCATCTACCACCTATTTGTGGTCTAAATCCTTTTGATGTAATTGCTTCTGGAGATCGAAGATCTTGGTGCTCTTCTCTACATTTTGCTTGCTGATTTCCTACCCTACCTTGATAACCCTGGTGTGGAATTCTGAAAGTACTTTTACTCTAGCCAGACTATCTGTCAGAAGTTCTATTGACCTATCAAAAGAATAGGGGAGGCATTGGTGACCAGGCGCGCCAGAGGATCTCTTGGCTGGTAGGGCTATTGGAATTCATCAAAGCACGGATCTAAGGGATCGGTGATGACGGTTACTCCTTCTGGCTCCTTCCCTTTATCTTTCTTCCTAGCGTAGGTAATATAGATCCTATTTTGTCAGTTTTCTCTTTTTTACTTGGATGCTTCAGAACCAAATGCTGGGAAAGGAGAGAACCAAGGAGACTTGGAATGCTGGGATGGAGTCTGGGACCCTGATTTACTGCCAGGAGAGTGAGACCTCTTCCGTGAATCATTTTTGGGGTCATGGTCGTCTATGTCCCCGGCTGGATGATAACTAACAAGTTGTCACATTTTTAGTTCTACCGACATCTGCCCAATGTTCCCACTCCACCCAAATAGAGATGCTGCAATTTTCACATCTTTGGGACGTGCCAACTATTTTATCTTGGATGCTAATTTCTCCCTCCTTGAGCTCATACTTCTAATAATTATAAAGAACAATGGTTTAGAATCATCCAGTCACTCATAGAAATGCATGACTATAACTAGAACGTGAAATGGTGTGATAATAAGTGCAAGAGCATGTTGCTATGACACGAACCCTTAGGGTCCTCATGAGTCTCTAACTGTCGCTGAATCTCTGCGATGGATTTAGAGTCCCCGTAGCTGATCCCAAGTTCCAGATTCAAAAGGTAATCAGAAACATTAATATCTCTGGGGACAAAAGCCTCTTTCTCCTCCTCATCGGGACCAAAAATGAGGTGTAAATCTTCATCCACCTTCTAGGTTAGGCAGGGCAGCCAAAGCGATGCCCCTGAAAGAGTGGGCTTCATCGTGATCCGAAGTAGTGCGGTCGTTGCCATGGGAATGAGAACCTGCCTCTTCCTTCATCCTCGTATGAATACTGTCATCTTACCACTCCCTTAAGGTCCTCATTCGGCCACTTTTACTAGGAACTATCTTGAATGCCCCTAACTCCGTCTCCTTTGAGCCTGTTACCACAATAGGGACAACTCTAGACAGATCAACGATTGAAATGGCACCAAAAACAGAAGGTTGGGAAGATGGTTCCTCGCTTGTCTAACCGGTAGTGGAGACTTTCTTTTTCTTGGCCTTAGTGGGCTTCTAACTAGAAGGTTGCCTACCCCTTCCAATCGAGCGATCGACAGCCAGCAATCCGAGCTGCCTTGAATTGTTATCAATGATAAGACGGGGAACCTTCCGAAGTTCATTAGGAATCTACTAGAGCCTGTGTAGCATGTCCTATAAATCCTTTCTGATGGTTGCTTTTACTACACCCAGAAGAGAACAAAAAGATAGAAGATTTAATGGCTAGCTCATGATTTTACAAAACAACAAAAAGGAGATAGGTAGGAAAAGATTCACATTATGAGAGCCACTGATGACAACATGGTGAGTCGTCCCGGACGAAGAAGTAATTGTGCTTAAACATACTATATTTCTAATATAAGTCCTCGACCGGCTTGAATTTACTCTCTTCTTTGAGATAAATGAAAGGAGAGCCCTCCAACTTGCTCTTTATAACATACAGAAATCGGATCTGGCGATGAGTCAGGGGCACTTGAAACTCTTTCATGAAGATGGCGTACAAGTTGATGAGGATAGCATACCTGTTGGGATGCAACTAGAACGGAGCAATTTTCAAGTATAACAAGAAATCAGTGATTTAATAAGGAAGAGAAGGCAGAGCTCCAACTGCACAATGATAGCAAGAGTAAGCCATATACTCCTCGGGTGGAGCATGTGCTCGTTGTTCCAAGGTAGCCAAGAGAAGATCCTTCTTGGGGATGTCGTGGGTGGCAAAAATTAGACTAAGCTGCTTGGCCATCAAATTCAAGGCCTCACAGTCGATGAGGTTTATTAGCAGCTCGGATGGTCCATATCCATGCATAAGAGAATGAGAAAATTTGGGTTGATTAGTGTGACGTCCCGACTAAGCAGGGGCCAGAGGTGCAAAGGAAGAAGGAGCCTAATTTCTAGAGGCAGTAGAGAAGAGAGCATGATGATGTCCCGACATACCTATCTAACCTGATAGATCGTCTCATGCATTATCATAAAAAGATGGAAGTGCTACCATGTGTGCATGCATGCTTAAAAAAACTCTTAACAGTTTTTTCAGCTATTGAACGACCTACTCTAACACTTCTGTTTGGCAATGGAACGACCTAACCCCAACCCTAACCTGAGATCCAAACAAAGCAAAGCACTTGACATAGCCGATCAATACGAATTATAGCATGCAAATTGATGAAATGGATGTTAATTTACGAGAGAGAGATGCTCACTAGATCATGAAATGGATTCGAATTGAAGTTAAAACTGGAAGGAAGCTGTGAGACAAAGTGCAACAATGGAAGTTCGGGGAAATGAAGGGGCACAAAAATTAGGAGGCTGAGGAAAATGAATGCATGTGTTCGATAAAGGAGGTGCTGTAGCTTATATATGGGCAAGGTCCTATCCAGAGCCAAGCCGGCCAGACACCGAACCGTTAGTGCATCGAACTAGAGAACGCCGAGCCGATGGCTCACAAAGCTATCCCTGACCACCAAACCAACACTGATAGCCCAACAAAAGATATGCCAAACCAAAACTGCAAAAAGAGACGGGGACATACAATGATTGAAAAATGCATGAAGAGATTCAACAAAGCCCACCTTGCAATTCACAAGCTGAGCTTTGGGGGGCAAGTGTTATGTGCAATTTCTCCCAAAAGTTTGAAGTCTAAGTGGAACTAGGAAAGGACCCAAATAGGCCAAGAAGGAAGAAGCATGGTAGAAGGTTCGGAAAAGCAAAGCGAGGGGGACACAAACAATGAACACATGCTCTATTCGACACCCAAAGATACCGAACGGAAATTCATGTTCGGTACCCATGGCTACCAAATGGAAATTCCTGTTCGATACCCAAAAGTACCAGATAGGAAACCCTATTCAAACAAGGCGGTTCATTTGGTGGAAAGAGCTAGACCATAGCAGGGCATGAGGAACCGAGCCAAGGAGGTCTGAGCATACCAAACCATACCTATTGAAGCTCACCGAACCATGCATGTATGAGTTCATTGAACCATGAAAACAAGAACTTTCCCAACAATGAATCCAAGGATATTGATACCGAACCAACTACCCCCGACATAACTCCTAACCGAACCTTGAAGGCCATATATGGAATGAAATCTACATATATCAGGAATTTGTCAATTACATTTGGCATATTCTGAAATATTCCTTTTGGGTGAGTTAGACATGGAAACATCATAATTTCCCAGATTAATGGTGCCACTTCTTCATCTCTATAAATATCCAAGCATTTGGCATTCAAAAACAACCTTTTATGGATTTATGAGACTCCAAGCTATAGAATCAAGTGCACGGAGCATCCAGATCAACATTTTTTGAAATCATTGTACTCTTAATTAATTACTTGTAATATTAAAAGTATAAGAGAAAGGAATAAACATAAACAACGGATATAGGCCCATTATGGCTGAACCAATATAAACCCCGATATACTTTACTTTTTTTGCTCTTTATTCTTCATTTAGTCTATCGTGAAAAATTGATTGGAGGTGTTTGTCCACTTTTTGTGCAAACAGATATGTTATTGGCACCGGAAACGTCGGTAATTCTAAAACTTTTCTTATTTTAATTTTTTTACTTAATGCTTTATATTGATTTTGATTCCCCTTATAAGTTCTATTTATATACATTTACATATATCTCTACATACAAACCTATACATATTATCTAGTTATGCTTAAGTGATTCTTTTTCACCTATTTTTGTTGATGGAAAATGGGAAGAAAATGTATAAATATACTAGGCAAAATGATAGGGGGAGTGCATAGAGTTAGAGGGAGTCAAATATAAAAATATTATATTTTATCTCTCAAATATTTATATGGTTGTCATCATCAAAAAGGGGGAGATTGTCAATACACTAAATATTGATTTGATGAACGAATATATAAATATTTCTACTAACATATCTCCGAGTTATGCAGTACTTTTAGATATATTATAGAGACATTTTATAGAGATAAGCAAGAACTCAGCGGAAGCAAATAAATTATATATATGAATAATAATAAGAGCAAATGGAAGAACAAAACCGATTAAAGAAGAATGAAATGAAAATGTTGCAGCGACAGAGATATTTGAAGTGATGAGTAATTATTTCAATCTTAGAATCCTTTTTAAATACCCCATGACAATTATACTTGAAGATCATCAACCATTGATCTTGATCAAATAAAAAATATCCATAAATATGAAGAAATTTGAAATATGAAAATCTCACTATATGTCGACATAACCCCCCAAGTATGTCGACATATCGATGGTTTTTCTGTTTTTTAAAATTCAATTGAAGGAATTTTTCCTCCATCCCTTCACCAATTAACATGTCTCTTCAACCACTATATAATGTCTCTAGAAAATGAACTTTATAACATAGTATTCTCTTTTTCTCTTACTATATATATTGCATGCCAAACTCTACAAATCCTGACTATAGAAGTAGTTGCGACTATATTCTGAAAGATGGATAAGCAATCATGAGTTGGAATAATAAATTGGGTTAAATTTATACACCTACCCCGATTACCCCAAGGGATGTAGGCCATACCATAAGGCATTGACTTAAGAAGGGTATGAGCATGACATATATAAGGGTCCTTGAACTTCGATGGTACTTGACTCCTTTGTTGGCCCTAGACTGCCCTATGATTTTGAATTTCACTGGATTGTCGATTGAAAATGTACATTTCATCTAGGTAGATGGGAAGTATGACCCTATGTGTTGCAAGCATTAGGAAGCAAGGTATAAAAAGAATCGAGCAAGTTCCTACAAGAAAGTATGTAACAGTCACTTCAGAAAGGTAGCCGGATTCTTAATATATTCTTAAGGAAGACAAGTCAAGAATGGGTGGAAAAGAAGAAAAGTCCAAAAGAAAGGACAATTAAAATCCATTTCAATTCTGATCCCGCATGAAAGAATTTAATAGAAGATTTTAATTTTTCTAGAAATGTTTGAAGTAGTTTTAAAAGAATCTATGTAAAAATAAAAAGGACCCTATCCGTAAAAAGTAGTTATTTTTGAAAGTAAGTAAATACTCAATTTTCCATCATATAAAATATCCATTATTTTTTCTAGATTTTTAACCAAGCAGACTTTTGCTGGAATTATAACGTCAAGATGAAGACGAAATGATTCATAGGCTTAGGAACTTACCGTGAAAGACAACGGGAACACGCTCAAGAAGTTTCTAAGGTAATGGGCCAAAAGGTACCACTCGGTACCAAGCCTTACCACTCGGTGCTAAGTCCTTTTTACCGCACGCGAGATCCCTAAAACACTTTTACATGAAGCTCTGGCTCGAACTAATCATCATGGGGTGCATTTCTTAAGGAATAGATGAACAACTCCAAGGGTTTTCTAGAAGAAATCAAAGAAAACAAATAAGAATAAGCGATATCAAGAACTATTAGAGATGACTCAAGCTCAAAGGAAAAAGTGCTAGGTACATAATGAATCGAAGGTAGAGAGCACAATAGAAGAAGGAAGGAAGATTTCCCCCATAAAATCCAATTGAAATTGAGTGGAACCACTCGGCATCGAATGGTTTTTATTGATGTCTGAGCCCCGATGCTCACTTCTACATAATTGGACTTGGAACTAGACTAGATATTTCATGGGCCCTCGGTTTTGCTAGGCGATTTCCCTATAAATACAGTCCTTATAGCCATTGAAAGAGGACGTTTTGGCACTTCATCTTCTTCATCTCTTATCTCTCCTCCATTAAAGTCACTGAGGCAGATACTATTCACTATTCTAGGCTATAGGAACTTGTCAATCCTTTATATTAGTGACCCTCAATCAAATAATCATTAAAATTACAATGGATGTAGGCTAGAGTTTGCTGAACCACTATAAAATTCTGGTGTTTTCTTTGCTTTTCTTATAGTTTTTGCTAGATCTTTAATATTCTATAGGTCATTGGGTATTGATCCATTTTTGAAGTCAACACTTAAAAAAATAGATTCTTAAAAAGTTAGAAACTTTAGGAAGTGAAACTAAAATTGACTAGACTTAAAATTCCAATTAAAGGGTTTTTGATAAATGAGCCATTTCATTTTTGAAATAAATGGAAAATAAGCGACATTTGGCTCAATGATTTTTCTATTTTTATAAACTTAAAAGTTTTAAAATTCTTTTTAAAGGGTGGATAAATGAAAATTGTACTTTATTTAAATGGGGTAAGGAGCATGGACGAGTAAGAATACCCGATAGTAAAAATAGGAAGAATACTTCCATATAAGGAAAATACAGAAAAAATAACCAAAATAGATTTCTAAACAAAAATAAATGGTTTTAGGTTAATTGAGAAAAATAGATATATAAGGAGAAGCCATTTTAAATATGAGCAATTTAAGTAATTTAAATAGTAGCAACATTAGGTAATTTAAATGGAAACAACGTTAGGAATTTATATTAAAATAATGTTAGTAATCTAATTAGAAACAACATAGAATAAAACAAAGAAGAAATGGATAATTTCCATAAATATATGTAGTAATTTCGTATATCCTTTAAAAATCCTCCTCATATGCTATTAGAGTCTCTGCTAAGGTTGAAAGTGGAAATAGCATGAGTAATATGAGAATAATATAATGAAAGTTGTCCATGTCTACTCTAATTGTTATTGTTTAAAGTTATAAAAGATGTTGTAGAAACACTGTAACAGTGCATTTTTGAAAAAAGGTTTAGTGTAACAATTAAGTTTTGAATGCAAAACTTAATAAATGGTTTGAGTTAAAAATTCTACCGTTTAAGAAGTAAATCTCTATTGTAGAAAGACCTTAAAGGGAGAATTGATTAAATGACTATTCTGCAATAAAAACTTGACTATTACTATTTGAAAAGAAGAAAATAATGTTGTTTAAAGGAAATGGTCTTTTTAAATTAAATTGCTAATATTGAATTTTGAAGTTGATAAATAAACTTACTTCATAAATCCTAAATCATAATTTTAAAAGTTACGACATCTGTAATTAAAGTTGATTAAAATGATAAGTTTTTCATGGTCTCTTCGTGTAATAAAAAGGTTTCTAAGTTTATATTATAAAAGATAAAAATTTGGATTAAGTACTTCGTGGCTGTGAAGTTAATAATTTTGTAAATAGTGGTGAAAACCAAACCAACTTTTCAAACTAGATAGGGATGACTGCCTAGGTAAGATGGGGTAAAAGATAAAGCTCTGAATAAAATAGCTATGAATGCTCATAGAGTAGCAACAATGAATCCACATTGAGTATAAAGAATATTGGTATGGACCTAGGAATGTTTTATTAGACATGCGTGAAAGCCACAAGTGGAAACCATAAAGGAATGGGGAGTGATATCAAAGTGCACTTCTGGAAGTTCTAGAGTATACTCACATGAAAGATCAAAGATAAAAAAGTACCGAAATTTGAGAGTACTATCAAGAGATTTTGATTAAAAGAAGATAGTAATATAATTGAAAAGGAGGGTAATGAGATGGCGAATACACTTAAAGGACGTTGGTTGACTTAGGATTAAAGAAGGCAAGATATGTGATAGGAAAGTTATTCTGCCAAGCTAATTTTTCGATGCATTATTCTAAATGTACATAGTTACAGTGTGGAAATACACAACTTGTCCTATAATTGGTTGTAAACATTTAACTAATGGATGGACCTTATTTATAAGAAACCAAAAGGTTAAGTTAAGACATGTAGTTATAGTAGAATGGATACTGAAAATGACCATTTTATTTAAGTAAGAAGTGACAGGGCCACAACATCATTAACACCAGCTGATGTTAGAGAGCAGCTTCCAACAATTGTTTCTTTTAGGTTATTTCGGTTGTGTTCGCTAGTTGTCTCTTTTTATGTATTGAAAATGTGTACTATATGATATAAGATATCTTCCTACTTTATTATCATGTTGATTTTCTAGATGAGCTTTGATCGCTTTATATATATTGAAAAATGGTTTAAATAAGGAAATCCACAGGGACACTTAACTTATGATAAATATAAAATAAAGCTGGATGTTTATAAAATAAATTTGGAAATTATTTAAATTAGAATTAAAAATACGCTTAAATCCCAAAAAGTTTAGAATTTTAGGGAAAAAAATTTCAACAAGACAAGGACAGGAAAGGGTTATTGCGAAACCCTCGGGTTACTATCCCTATGCCTTACAAGTTAAAATTTATAAATATACTTGTGTGTTGTTCTAAAATAAAAAAAATGTTTTCAAAATCTAATATTAACTGTGTAATGCTAGGGTCAATCATATGCGTTAACTCAGTGACTGAGTCCCGATTATGTTAAGATGTGGCGTGATTTGTTTTAAGGATGTAAAGGCAAATGCTTTTGAAAAATCATGTTAAAAAAAGTGTTTAAAAATTTCTACAAATCTAATTGAACGGATAAAATATTTTGAATGAAAAATGAGAAAAAAAATTGATTTTCAAATGCCACATGCTTAACACAGGGAATGCCAATGTGTTAGTGAATATGAATTTTATTATTCAGTAAGGGTGACAGTATACAAAACATAAATAATAACAAGGGAGAAAGCTATTAAGGTTTTGGGATTCCTATTTCCATATCTTGTTGATAGTAAAAAAACTTGTTTTTAAAATAATTCCGTTTTAGAGTTTAAAAATAAACCTCATAAAAATTGACCTGGAAAAGTTGGACTAGATTTGGGGGCAAAAGAAAACGTTTCAAGGTACAATGGAATTGGTATACAAAAGAAAGGTGAGAATATAAAATTCTCCATCTAAATTCCTTTTCTGAAATTAGAGTATTGATTTAGGAAAACCGAATTTCCAAAAATTTGGACGTTAGAAATTATGTGTTAGGTATTGGATGTTAGGGATTGGATGCAAAATTGGTTGAAGCATACTCCTATTCATATGAGTGGAATTTGTTGAGTGAAAATAGAGATTTTGGTTTTTGGAAACTTCCATACATTAGAACTACAAGTATATATATAGGTTGTTTGCATCATATTTTCAAAACTATTTTAAAGAATGTGTTTATATAGGAGGCGCTGATTTAGTATTATTCAACATACATATCATATATATTGTGATGAACCGTGCACTTGTACACAATTGGCTGCAAAATTGATTGTACACTAATTGTTTGGATAGCTTAATCCAGTTGCACGCTATATTACATGATTCAGTCCTTGAGGAATTTTGGGGATGAAATTCTTTTGGGGGAAGTGTGTAAGACTCCATAAAATAAATAGTAATTAAGTAAAAAAAGTTAATAAATAATTCATAAGGCCAAAAGTGGAAATTGAGGAAACATTAGAATTTAGTCACAAAACTTGCACCATTTTGTTCATGATGATTTTCTAACCATTTTTCATATATTAAGCTTAGCGATTGAAATTCAAACGAAGAAATTATTGACGTTTGAAGATTTTGGATCGAAAATAATTCAAAATGAAATAAGGAAATAAATATTAATACATGGCTAGGACCACCCACAAGTCAACCTCGAGGAAGAGCTGGTCGACCGCTAGCAATCAACCGCTCATATCTATCGGTTGGCGGGTCGGTTTAGGGCCGACATGCCCTGAACCTTGGCCGAACGGTCCAGATTTAATAAATTTTAATCAACCGAACAGAATTGATTCGAGCGCCTATAAGTACAGGCCTAACCCCTCGTCTTTCTTCTTATATCTTTTGAAATGAACAGCAGAACGCTGCCATTTCTCCTTCTCCACTACTTCTAAATTAAAAAAACTATATAAATATATTGGAGAAAGGAAGAAAATAAAAGAGAAGAAGAGAAGGGATGAATCAATTCTACAAAAGAGGCAAGTTTAGAAATTATAAATTTAGATTTCTACTTAAACTCAAATCTCCTTTTAGATCTTAAATTCTAATGGGTACATATACACTTTTAAATACATATTTTTGGTTAAAAAGAAAACGAATCAAGTAAAAAGAACGGGTTTGGATCTGGAGATTTGGAAGCCATAAGGTGAGTGGAAAATTGCATAACACAGAATTTATATCATTGAAATTCTATTTTTGTTATTATGCATATGTATAAACCATTGAATTGTTGGCTTAATTGAATAAATCTAAATTAAAACCCTTGCCTACATATTAAAAAAAATATTTAACTTTAAATAAATGACATATACAACCTAGATCTGGAATTTAATAATCCCTAAAATTTGTGAAGCAGGGTACTTATAAAATTGTGTAGTTATTTTATGTTTTCATTATTTGGGTTGTAATCTATTAAATTTATTGGTCATTCAATTAGAATGTTTTAATTTGGGTTGAGATTTAAATTTTCTATATTTTAATTTATTGGAATTGTAGAATGCAAAATCTGGTTGCATTGCCTCCATATGAATTTCCATAAACTGTCCAACTTCATAGTTATATATGAAAAGTGGGTCATTTGAAGTTACAAGAAATATTCATAGAATGAGGTATTTTTTTGTAATTACTAATGTATCATAACCCCACTTTTTGGTAGTTTATGGAAAGTTGCAGTAGTAATATTTCCTTATTGTAAAAGATAAAATTTCAATGCATTAAAATGTAGAAATATATATTTCCATGAAATTTATACATAAGTGTATATTCAAAATCCCTAAATATAGAAACTGAAAAGTTACAAATGAAAAATATAAGCAACCCACTATAATAACATTAATTATAAATATAGTAAAGTATAAGTTTAAGAAATAAATAAATAAACATCGGTTATCGTATTAATTTCATATAATTGATAAAATACGAATAATTTAATAATCAAGGAGTTTTGGGGTCATTGTGTTAATAGGCATTAATTACACAATTGATGGGAAGTTAGAGTAAGCATATATGGATGTAAATTCATTTAATGGATTTAACTACCGAATTAAATATGACATTTATGAAGGAAATTAATTAGGCATGATAAATTAATTCTGAAATGGATAGAGAAGTTTCATTAATAATTGTCCAATTTGAATATAAAAGATCATTTACGAGGGACATTCATTAGGGATAAAGGAAGTAGTAAATGTAATTTAATAACATTAATGAGGATAGAAGTTGAAGATAGTAAACGTATATAAAATAAATAGAAGGTCATAGCTAGTAAATAAATGAATACTAATAAATGAACATAAGAAGAAAAATAATTTCAATAGTTGAAATTATATAGCCTTAATAATACATTTGCGATGGGTGTGGATTAGTGGGCCTAGCCCAATATCTAGGTTAATTATAAATGACTTAGTTTAGTATGGGTCAGGATGCGAGGTCAGTAGAGTTACACAACGGAAGTTTGCCCTCCGCAAAGGGGTACCAACAGTTCTGTATACGTACTACTGATACGGGACATCTCCAACTATAGGATCCATGGGGGATATACGTGCATATATAGGATTAGGGAAAATATACCAAGGGATTCACCTCAGAGTTGAAGTATTAAATGGCCAAGTACGTTTAGGGTGGTCAAAGGGTTCACTTTGTGGTTGCAGTATTAAATGACCATTGGGTCTGCCTCTTCCTTAGTTAAGAAGTCTTAAATGGCCATTACAGAGGGCCTGCTTTGGGATGGAGGTATTAAATGGCCATTGGGTCTGCCTCTTCCCTATTCAAGAAGTATTAAGAAGTTGGGGTTTCTTTCTAAGGAGTACATAGACACATAGACACATATATATGTATGTATGTATGCACATATATATTTACACCTCGGAGTAGGTTGGATATATCGTACATGCATATGGAATTAAATGAATAATTTATGATTAGTAGCATAACACTTTAATGGAAATCAATTGGCACAAACTAGTGTTATGGATAAAGTATATAATTTATCAGTCACCAGAACATTGTTTCGACCCCCTCCTTATTACAAATCACATAATAGATTTAGAGGGACGTGATACTAGTATAAGACATGAATAGTTGATGGATAAGTCTCTTCATTCAAGCTCTACACAGACAAGGTGATTAGATATCCAAGGTTGTAGCCTTAGTCAGTATATATGTTTTATTATATTTACTATTTCGTTGTGAGTTTGTATAGATAGCCTTTTGATATACTTATAAATTTATTATAGGTTACCAACACCAACGATTCGTATCCTAAAAGACTTTGGTTTTCAATTTAGTCGAAAATTAGGCCCAATAAGGTGCGGCTTATTACACCGTCAGCATGTAATGTGCATTAAATGTGATGCATGCACCTAGTACGAAGGGAAAATCAACATATCTCTCATCCACATATTCTCTTCCTCCCTTTAACACTATCATCCATCTACCTATGCAACCAGATCCATGGTTTAGCATGTTCCCACCTGTTTTACTACGTAATCTCGGCCATCCATCATCCACTGCAGCCACTACAAATACCCCATGCAATGCTACTTCAAACGGGTTGGAAATTAGTTGAAATACACAACTCAATCACTCTCCCAAAGGAAATCAAAACCCGAAGGCCCTTGAGATTAGCTACTTTTTAATCTTAAGTGTTTTATTTCTTATTATTCTCTTGTAATCGTTGTGATTATAAGAGAGAAATATAGTAAGAAATTGTAATGACCCGTATTTTACGTATCGAAGGATTATAAAATATGTCTATTTTATTCAGATGAGATCGTACTGTTCTGTAATTTTGGGATATGACTCTTTAAGACATTTTACATACTTGTGATTTTTCCTAAATTTCTATGTGATTAGTTTGACCCTAAAAACCTTCTTTGGGCTATAAATTTTGATAGGAGTTGAATTAGAGTCTCAAACTAGTTTCATTACTTCACGATGCTGGTTTCCCTTTTTGTAGAGTGGTCACGATAGGAAAACAGACATATGGTTAGGAAGTTATGCCCTTTTTAAGTTTTAAAAGCGGCTGGCCAGAATCAGTGAGTAGTTAATTAAGCCCATTAGTGAGCCCACTAGTCTAATTAGTGAATACTATAAATAGAGGGCTAGAGAATTAAATGAAAACTTTTTCCACTCATTCCATATCAGGTCTAAACCCCAATTAGCCTTAAATCATCCTAATTCATTCAAATCTCTCTATAAACCAAACTAGATTATTGATTGAAGATTAGAGTATTCATTATAAGATAGAGATCATTGATTTACTTGATTTAGAGCATTTTTCTTTGCTGTTCGGATTAGATCTACACAAGAATTGGTTGAATTTGGTAATCGGTGGGTGGTTTATGCCTCCTCACTATACTAGGATTTAACGTGTTTTACATTGATTTTTGGCCATAAAACCTTTTCTAACTTTAATTACATGCTAGACTATGAATATGATCTTGATTGATTAAAAATCACTATTGCTCATGCTTATATATTTATGCCATACGTAGATCTTGTTAGAAATTGACTTGCTTATCTTATTTTGATGGATTGCATGCTTGACTGGATGAAATTACTTGTTATTCTATGTTTGGATGATATGATTTGATGTTGTTTACTAGCGTTGTGATTTCATAGAAACTTAAGTCGGAGAATTGACAAATCGGAGACTAGGTTGGTTGGAATTGGGCGAAATTTGGCGGAGGATCTTTGGAGCATAAAGGGAGCTTACACGATAAGTCGCATCCCCAAATTCTCTACGGATTAAACCCGGCCCCAAGTTAAGAGTCTTGAGTCAGCATCGAGTTTAGGTAGTAGCTCCTATGGATTGGTTGTTGGCTTGGATGGATAGAGCTTGGCTAGATGAGATGTTCCATAGCACGGTGAAGGAAATTGGCTAAGCATAGGAGTTGGCGACGAGTTAAGGCTTGAGTTGGCGACGAGTTAAGGCTTGAGTTGGTGACAAGTTAAGAGCTTAAGTTGGTGACGAGTTAAGATCTTGAGTTGGCGACGAGTTAAGAGCTTAAGTTGGCGATGAGTTAAAGACTTGAGTGGGCGATCAGTCAAATCTTGAGTCGGTACCAAGTTTAGGGGAAATGTCTGATGGCTATGGAACTTCTGAGGATTGCTGTAGATGTTTTGTAGATCGTGCTGGAAGTGGTGGCTTGTTCGTATTAGATTGGATGACGATATAACAACATGATGAAATGCTAGAGTCTTCGAATGTTGGCTTGTGTTGGGAGTAGGTTTCGAAGATGGCGGCTAGGTAATGGAGAAAGCCATAGGATCGAGGAATGTAGAAGAGTTCCTCATGAATAATGGAAACTAGATTGAACAAGAAGGGCTCAGAATCCGAATGGAGTAAAGTGGGGCTCGAATGGATGTATGTGCTAAGGAATCTTTGATGCTCTGAGTGTTTTCTTGTGTACTCGAAGCGAGGGTATTGTAAGTGGGAACGCCAATGGATTGGTAGCGAGGATCTGAATACCCTGGACCAGTGGCTTTGGTTCTAGCGTCTAGCTTTAGGCTACGAGACACGTATTGAGCTTTAGGCTGCGTGATATGAGAGTACACAGAGAACTGAGATTTCCATTAGTCCCTGGTAGTAAGGGGACCATACGAGTTATCATAGAGCACATGGAGTGGTAGTTAGGATTGTTTGATGGATGCTGTGGTTGCTTCGGTTGCTTTCTTTAGTAGGTTATCACTTATAGATATCATAGGGAGTAGGTATTGGAGATAGGAATACTTGGAGACTGATATCCTTTACTTGGTCTGAATTATATCTTTATGCTATTGTAGAGTAGCATATTATGGTATTATGTGCTAACTCTTTGCTTGTAGGGACAGGTTAGGTATGGTTCATGTATCCTTGTTCCTTACCATATTTAACTGTATAGCATTTTGAGATTCATTTACCACTCACACCAGATTGTTATCTGACTCAAGGTTTTATGCTTTGCTTCTTATTATCTCAGGTACTCTTAAATGAGTAGAGTAGATAACAAGTATAGGTGACACGGTAGCTATTCATAGGACGAGCTGGATGAAGCTATCACATACTATTTACATATATGGAGCCTACGCTTATTTCGCTGAGCAATACCGTGGATCTGTTTAAGATGAGATTCGAAGAGAAGTTTATCCCAGCCGCTCAAAGGTCGATATTATTCAGGAAGTTTGCTGAGCTAAAGCAAGGAGAGATGTCAGTCTTGGAATATGTTGCGGAGTTCGATGCTTTGTCGAAATACGAGATGTCATTTATCGACACTCCCTTGAGGAAGAATGAGAAGTTCGTTATTGTCTTAGATGACTACCTCGGAGAGAAGTTGGTAGATCATATTGATGAACCATTTGAGAAGCTAGTAGAGAAGGAGTTACGCCATGAAAATCTATACCCCAAGTCCAAGACTGCTATTGTTGCTTCGGTTGAAAAGGAGGAGCCAAAGCCCCAGCAAGGTAGTGGAGGCAAGAAGAAGTGGAATGGAAAGAGGAAACAGTCCCAGGGCAAGGGTGGTAAGAAGAAGGGTTAATGGGGACCCATTTGTTATGGGTGTAAAGAGAAGGGTCATTTGATCAAGAATTGTAAAGTGAGCGATAAGAAGAAGTGCTACAACTGCGACAAGCCAGGGCATTTAAAGAAAGATTTTCCAGAACCAATGAGGGATAAGCAGATAGTAAAGGCATATTCTTTAGATGCAGTCCCAACTTCATCGAGTGCTCCCTCGACGAAGGAGAAGGCGGGCGTGGTCGTCATCTAGGGTATGCTTTCTATTGGTGATGTTCATATTCGAGTTTTGTTTGATACTAATTCTTCTCATTCATTTATATGTAGTGACCTAGTAGACAGATAGGGATTGATACCTGAGATAGTAGACTGACCCTTAATCATGACAAACCTTGTTGGAGGCTCGACTAGACCGTGCATGGTTTGTAGCAGTTTAGTCTTATCGAGACATGGATGTTCTTTTGTTTGTAATTGCTTTGTTTTGAATTTTACGGGGTTCAGTATTGTCTTGGGAATGGACTGGGTAAAGAGGTATGCGGCTATAGTGGATTGCGAGAAGCTGTTGGCGATAATTATGGATGTGGATGGGCAAACGGTAGTGATTAGTTGCCTACCAGAGGATGGGGTAATGGTCAACTTTCTATATTCGTTGGAGGTTCCATAAGAGGGGTTGCCATCAGTGCCTATCGCTAGAGAGTATCCAGATGTCTTCGAGGAAGTGACTGGATTGCCGCTGCAAAGAGACATCAAGTTTCAGATAGAATTGGTGAAGGAATTCAGACCGATAGTTATGTCTTTGAGGCATATGGCACCCCTCAACGGATGAAAGCTGCTCAGGATTGACATAATTAGAGAGGCATCCCTATTGTATTCGCAACTAAGGTGGATTGCTCTTTGAGGTTGTGTGTGCATTATCATGAGCTAAAAAAAGTGATGAAGAAAAACAAGTATCCACTCCCGCGTATAGTTGACTTGTTTGATCAGCTGCACGATGTAAAGGTGTTTTCTCAAATGGATTTGGCAACGGGATTTCACCAGTTTAGAGTAGCAAAGGAGAGTGTGTCTATTACTTCGTTTCACACACCATCGGGTTTCTATGAGTGGTTGGTGACGCTATTTGGATTGACCAACGCTCCAGCATACTTTGTGGATCTCATGAATCGGGTTTTCAGGGATCAGTTGAATACGTTCGTGCTTGTGTTCATAGATGATATTTTGATCTACTCCAGATCTGAAGAGGAGCACAAGGCACACTTGAGTATTGTGTTAGAGATATTGAGGAAGTACAAGTTTAGAGCGAAGTTCTCTAAGTGTCACTTCTTAAGGGAAGAAGTGAGATTCTTAGGTCATGTCATTTTGGGACAAGGTATATAGTGGATTCTGTGAAGGTGGCAATGATCCAAGATTAGAATCAACTTAAGAATGCTACGGATGTAAGGAGTTTCCTAGGATTGGTGGGATATTATAGACGCTTCATTAAGGACTTCTCGAAGGTAGCAGCACCATTGACCAATTTGGCGAAGAAAAATCAGTCTTTTGTTTGGGATGCAAAGTGTGAGCATGCGTTTGTGAGTCTGAAAGAGAAGTTAGCGAGTGCACCAATGTTGGCCATTCCAAGTGGAAATGAAGAGTTTACAGTATACACCGATGCTTGTGGTACTGGATTGGATGCGATGTTGATGCAGAAAGGGAAAGTTGTTGCTTATGCTAGTTGACAACTGAAGCTGCACAAGAAAATTATCCAACTTATGATTTAGAGTTGGTGGCGATTATTTTTGCTTTGAAGATGTGGAGGCACTATTTATTGGGAGAGAGGTTTGAGTTGTTTACGGACCACAAATCCCTGAAGTGCCTTTTTTCTCAAAAGGATCGCAATCTTGGTCAACATCGGTGGTTGGAGTTCTTGGCCTCTTATGATTTTGATATTTCCTATACTCCAGGAAAAAGGAATGCGGTCGTCGATGCATTGAGTAGAAGAGATGCTGGATTAGGATCAATGTTCTTGGTATGGAAGCAAATAGTGTATATTGCTGGATTTGATTTTAGGCCTCACTACGAGTTAGAGCCCGAAATGTTAGCGAGCTTGTCAATAGGACCTACTCTTATTGAAAGGTTCGATACTAGTTGAAAGTAAGATGCTTGGCTAGCAGAGATCATAGCAAGGATAGAAGAAGGGGTAGAACCTGAAGAAATGAAGCAATACGAACTTGATCGAGAAGGTTGGCTTCGTAAAGACGGGAGATTGTTTGTTCCCGATGTTGATGGATTACGAGATGAAGTGCTAAGAGAGTTTCACCATTCTAGATTAACCATTCATCCTGGTGGCAACAAGATGTACCGAGATATGAAGCAAACTTACTACTACGAGGGCATGAAGAAGGATGTAGGGGAATTCATCTCCAAGTGTACGAACTGCCAATTGGTAAAGGCAGAGCAAAAGAAACCTAGTGGATTGTTGCAACCACTAGATATTCCTAAGTAGAAGTGGGAACAAGTGTCGATGGATTTTATAGATGGATGACAAGGACTCGAGCAGGGTACGATGGTATTTGGGTCATAGTTGATCGGTTGACCAAGAGTGCGTGATTTATACTCATCAAGTCAAGCAGATTGGCATCCAAGTTGGTGGAGTTGTATGTAAAGTGGATAGTACAATTCACGGTGTGCCAAAGAGCATTGTGAGTGATCGAGAGCCATTGTTCACTAGTGCATTTTGAAAGAGCTTACAAGAGCCGTTAGGGACCGAGCTGCATCTCAGCACAGCTTATCACCCACAAACAGACGGGCATATCGAAAGAATAAATCGTATATTGGAAGATCTTCTACGAGCATGCATTATGGATTTTGGAGGATCGTGGATTGATCATTTGCATTTAGTGGAGTTCGGATACAACAATAGTTATCAGTCGAGTATTGGAATGTCTCCATATAAAGCATTATATGAAAGACCATGTACTGCTCCTTTATGTTGGTGGGAAGCAGGTGAGAAATCAACACTTGGCCCAGACATAATTAGAGAGACATCGAAAAAGATTGAGATCATTCGGCAACGGATGAAAGCTGCTCAGGATTGACATAAAAGCTATGCTGATAAATGACGAAGAGATTTGGAGTTTTCTATAAGAGATATGGTATTTGTTAAGGTTTCTCCTCTAAAGAAGCGGTTTGATTCGGTAAGAAGGGGAAGTTGGCACCAAGATTTGTAGGACCTTTTTCGATAATTGAGAGAATCGAAAGTCTAGCATATAGGGTCGACTTACCTCAGAAGATGGCGAACATGCACAAATCTTTCATGTTTCTTATCTACGAAAGTTTGTGAACAAATTAGGCATGATGATTACATCGGATCATCTAGAAGATGTTGAGGTAAAACCATAAATATCTAAACTTCGTAGACTGCTTTGTATTGTTGGGTACGATATAAAACAACTAAGGAGGAAGATGGTAAATCTAGTGAAGGTATAATGGAGCGAAAGTGATGACAATTGTATGTGGGAGATGGAGGAGAGCATGAGGACTACGTATCCAGAGCTCTTTGAATGGTAAGTTCATTGTTTAACTTATCTACTTTTACCATTGTATATTATATTTGATAGATTAGTATTCCGCATGCTAGGATAGGTCACCTATACTATTGGTTACTTGGCTGCATGTTTGATCTGTTTGCTGGTTGTTTATGATTGGTAGACATGTAGGAAACTATGGTTGCTTATGCTTTAATTTGTTTGGGGATTTCAGGGGTGAAAATCCTAAAGTGGGGAGAATGTAACGACCTGTATTTTACATATCGAAGGATCATAAAATATTTCAATTTTATTCGTATGAGGTCGGTTCTATAATTTTAGGATATGATTCTTAAGGACATTTTACACACTTGGGATTTTTTCCAAATTTTTATGTGACTATTTTGATTCTGAAAACCTTGTTTGGGCTATAAATTTTGATAGGAGTTGAATTAGAGTCTCAAATTAGTTTCAATGCTTCAGGATGATGGTTTTCCTTTTCGTACACTGGTCATAATAGGAAAACAGACTTACGGTTAGGAAATTATGCCCGTTTTAAGTTTTAAAAGCTACCGGCCATAATTAGTGCGTAATTAATTAAGCCCATTAGTGAGCCTGTTAGTCTAATTAGAGAACACTATAAATAGAGGGCTAGAAAATCAAATGAAAACATTTCCCTCTAATTCCAAATCAGTTCTAAACCTTAATTAGCCCTAAATCCATCCTAATTCATCCAAATCTCTTTTAAAATTAAAATAGATTATTGATCAGCGATTATTGATTATAAGATAGAGATCATTGATTTACTTGATTTAAAGCACTTTTCTTCATTGTTCAGATTGGATCTTCGCTATCTGAATTAGATCCACACAAGGATTAATTGAATTTGGTAATTGGTGAGTGATTTATGCCTCCTCACTATACTATGCATATTTATAGGGTAAAATTATAGGATTTAACATGTTTTAAATTGATTTTTTGCCAAAAAACCGTTTCTAACTTTAATTACATGTTAAACTACGAATATGATCTAGATTGATTAGAAATCACCATTGCTCATGCTCGTATATTCATGCTATATGTAGATCTTTGTTAGTAATTGACTTGCTTATCTTATTTTGATGGATTGCATGTTTGATTAAATGAAATTACTTGTTATTCTATGTTTGGATGATATGATTTGATGTTGTTTGCTAGTGTTGTGATTTCATAGAAACTTAGGTCGGGGAATTGAGCAAATCGGGACTAGGTTGGTCGGAATTGGACGAAACTTAATGGAGGAGCTCTGGAGCACAGGGGAGGCTACATGGTAAGTCACATCCCCAAATTCTCTAAGGATAAAACTTGGCCCCAAGTTAAGAGGCTTGAGCCGCACTGAGTTTAGGTGGTAGCTCCTATGGATTGGTTGTTGGCATGGATGGTTAGAGCTTGGTTAGATGAGATGTTCCATAGCATGTTGAAAGAAATCGGCTAAGTATAAGAGTTGGTGACGAGCTAAGGCTTGAGTTGGTGACAAGTTAAGACTTAAGTTGGTGATGAGTCAAGGGCTTAAGTTGGCGACGAGTTAAGAGCTTAATTTGGCGACGAGTTAAGAGCTTGAGTTGGTGATGAGTTAAGGACCTGAGTCGGTGACGAGTCAAAGCTTGAGTCGGTACCGAGTTTAGGGGAAAGGTCCGGTGGCAACGGTACTTCTAGGGATTGTTGTAGATGTTCCGTAGATCATGATGGTGGTGGTAGCAGCTTGTTCGTATCAAGTTGGATAACGATATAATAGCACGATGAAAAGCTAGATTCTTTGGATGTTGTCTCTATTGGGAGTAGGTTCTGAAGATGGCGGCTTGGTAATGGAGGGAGCCGTAGAATCGGGGAATGTGGAAGGGTTCCTTATGAACAATGGAAATTGGATTGAGCAAGAAGGGCTCAGAATCCGAATGGAGCAAAGTGGGGCTTGAATGGATGTATGTGCTAAGGAATCATTGATGTTCGGAGTATTTTCTTGTGTACTCGAAGCAGGGGTATAGTAAGTGGGAACGCCCATGGATCGGTAGCAAGGATCTGAATACCCTAGACCATTGCTTTGGGTCTAGTGTCTAGCTTTGAGCTACAAGACATGTATCGAGCTTTGGGCTGTGTGATATGAGAGTACACATAGAATAAGGATTTCCATTAGTCCCTAGCAGTAAGAAGGCCATACGAGTTATCATAAAGCACATGAGTGATAGTTAGGATTGTTTGATGGATGCTGTGGTTGATTTTCTACAGTAAGCTATCACTTATAGATTTCATGGGCAGTAGGTATTAGAGATAGGAATACCTGGAGACTGATATCCTTTACTTGATTGCAGTATACCTTTATGTATTGTAGAGTAATATTATAGTGTTATGTGCTAACTCTTCGGTTGCAGGGACATGTTAGGTATGGTTCGTGTATCCTTGTTCCTTACCATATTTAACTGTATAGCATTTTGAGATACATTTACTGCTCAAACCAGACTGTGTCCGACTCGAGATTTTATACTTTGCTTCTTATTATCTCGGGTACTCTTAAATGTGTAGAGTAGATAACAAGTTTAGGTAACGCGGTAGCAGTTCGGAGGACGAGCTGGATGGAGCTATCATGTACTATTTGCGTATATTCAGTCTATGCTTATTCCGCCGAGCAACACCGTGGAGCCCATGACAGTGCTTGCCTATTTCTATTTACCATTGTATTTGAGACAGTTGTTGGGTTTAATTCCATTATATAAACTCTACTATTGATGTATAACTCTATGGATACTATACTTTGATGCCGTTGATTTGTTCACACTGTTATTACCGTCCCTTCTATTGTATATGTGATATTATATTTTATCCATGCGCTATGGGATATACGACATGTTATATGTTGCATTACTTGTTTCAACTTATACGATCGTCCTATATAGGCCAGGAATGAATGCGGTGAATTATTTAGTTACATTGGTGCTGGTGGTATAGGGCGGTCGTCACAGAGATCTTCATAGTGAACGTTTGTCATTTATTTTAATTTTCTTGTTTACTTCCTTATTTTACATTTTTAAGCCTAATGATTAGCAATCATTCTTTGCTTTCACAAAGCACTAGTTTAATTCTAAGGTTGACTAATTTATTAGTCAACATTTTGGCGCTAGTAGGACCTCCCCTAAAAGCACTCACCTTTTTTCACTTTTTATCTACACGCTCTTTTCATGTTCCACCATGTTGAATCATACCGATGAGAATGAGCTTATTAACTCTAATTAACATGGAAATACCATCACCATTGCTGCTTGCCTACTTCCTAGGATTAGCTATGATATGCGGCGTAGCATTTTGAAATAATTAACAAATAAGGAACTCTAACCCGCGAAGTGAATGAATTGAGGATGAGGTTGGATGCCTAGACTACCATGAAATTTGTTCCATCGACCCTTCCAACGGTCGAACCGACTCCTCTCCATCCCAATGCCTATGATCTCCACAGAGGCCCAACATATTGTTTTGTTTGATACCCCGGCCATGGATGATCATACCCATCCAAGGAGACATGCTCCTTGTTAGCTAAGTAAAGCTATCAATATTTTCCTTAAGCTGGCCACACGCAGGGAACCGAGGCAGCGTTGCTCTCATTCGGCAGAATGGTAGTCAGTTTTTTAGCGTCTCCAGGCAACAAACAAAGCCCAAGACTTGAGGCATGTATGTCTCAGTGGTGGTGCCCATGCCATTGACAAAGAGCAAAGGGCCTCATCAGTGCATTCCTGATCCCATTAGAGTGCAGCCAGGCCTGGATCACGGGAGGATTGGGCCAGTCATTCATAGTCACCCTTTGTGCACAGGGAGAGGAGGTATCCCACTCCAACTCATTATCATTATAACCACTCTCCTTTCTACTACCGATATGCACTCCACTAATACACTAGTTGAGCCCACAACCGCTCATTGGCTAGGCTATCCCGTAGCAAGAAGATCGTAGCCTCAGGGTGGTATTGGACATCCTTCGTCAACAACTCAATATAATACAAGTCTAGAACATCAGAGGCAAAGCTTTTTCTAATGACGAGAATAGTGGGCTATTTTCTCAGGATATCTAGAACACTTACATCCACATGCGTTATGCTTGCTTCCCATTGACAAGTATGATAGAGGTGCTGACCCATTTAATCACATTACTGCATTTAACTCAATCACCCATGTCAGTCAGCTTTCCACCCAGCAAAATGCTTACTCTTTCCCTCCACCCTCATATAATGGCCGGTTCTGGCATTTGCAGCCAGGCAACATCAGTTCTTGGGCCCAGTTATGTGTAGATTACAGGGCCAGGTTCTTCACATCAAAGACCCATGTCATGATGGTTAGTGGGCTAGGTAGCATCAGACAGGGCCAACCAAGGGTCTTCGGTCATATGTTAATCGATTCAATAAAGAATCCACCCGGGCTAGGGGTGTTGACACAAACAACTTGGTTGTGGCTCTTTGTTCGGTAATCAAATATAAATTGAGAACATGGAGGGAGCTTCAGAAGCAGCCGACTTCATCCCTAACTGACTTCTCTCGGTGGAAAAATGACATTATGAGAATGGAGGATGTAGATCATTTAGACAACGATGGTGAAACCCGATGTACCACTCAAGCCAGCCCTCATGAAAATACTAACCATCAACCCAATGGTCGGTAGAACAACACAAAGAGGTAGGTAGTAGCCAGCACCCAATACAAGTCTAAGTACATTAAATATACTACTTTAAATAGGGATTTGGAGAAAATATATCTCGCAAGTCGAGACCGGGTGCAATTTAAAAGACCAAGCTCCTCCAAAGGCAGAAGAAAGGAGGAACCTTGCGGTAACAACAAATGCTGCTAGTTTCGTTAAATCAATAGTCACTCCACCAATGAGTGCTGGGTGCTCAAAGATGAGATCGAAAGACTTATCCAGGGAGGAATATTTTTAGAGATTGTTTGAGATCAAGTAGAACGAAGGAATAACTACGTAAACCAGCTAGCTCCACCCCCAGCAACTCGACAATAACGTGGTGACAATAACTGGAATCTTGACTATGTGTAGAGGCCTACATGTGGTCGGCAACAGTCGAGGAGCATGGTTTTGGTATCAGAGAGAAGTGGGTTCAGCTACCCAGGTATATTCCTTAGAGCATCGAGCATCCAAAGCACCCGGGCTAGAATCAGATCAGCCCGTCACTTTTACTACTAAGGACGGGAAAGCAGTCTCTTACCCCCATCATTATCCTATGGTCATCACTTTGGTAATGACTGACTCAAATGTGCATCGAGTCTTTATGTATGGGGATAGCTCAGTGAACGTCATGTTCTAACATGTTTTTGAGTTTCTCAAGCTTCTTACCTCCAACCTCACCCCCACTCCCTACCTATTTACAACTTTGGGGGAGTGGTCATTGTTTCAATAAGTACCACCTCACTTATGACAACATTTGGTGAGGAACCCCTACTGCAATGGTTCAAGTAAATTTTATAGTAGTTGATTGTCCTTTTGCTTATAATCTTTTAATAGGATGACTGACACTTGCTAAATTGGACACCATCATTTCCTATCATCGACCCGTTAAAGTTTCCCATCTAAGGCGGTATCGCCAAGATCCAAGGCAATTAGCAAAAGGCCAGGGAATGTTATGGGACAACCCTCAAACAAGTAAAAAAGGGTGTCCTCATGCTTCAACAAGAACTAGCAACACTCAACCACGAGTTACTCTAGAGGACCATCGAGCCAGTTGGCACGTTAGTTCGTGTCAAGAATGCCCTTAACTCTAAAGCATCAACATCAACTCCTCCAACTAGTAATGTTCGACCTGAGCTAGTTGCGACAACCAACGATGTGTCACCCAAGAGTACCCTTATGCCGGACAGCGCTTAGGGTCGTGCCAGGACTGTGCTTGCCATTGAAGGTACAAGTGTTGGAGGTGTGTCATCTAAGAGTACCCTCCATCTTAGCAATGCTCAAGGTCGTACCAGGACAACCCTTGGCCACGAAGCTGTATCAACAAGCTGCGTGTCACCCAAGAGTACCCTTGAGCCGTGTAGTGCTTAGGGTCGTGTCGGGACCACCCGCCACAATGAACACTGGAATGGTTGTAATCCTTTCTCCTTGGCTACTCCTCGAAGAATCAAAGAGCTCATCACATCATGAAATAAGCAAGTTGCTCACTGTTGGAAAGAGGGGACATCCAACATGGCAACTCCTACCCTCTCAACGTTGGTAGATTCATTTGTGAGAGCCGGAGGGTAACATCAACACCTCGACTAGAGCACAAACGTCTGTCCTAGCCAAGGATGTTATAAAGTGTATAACTTTTGCATTGGACCAATGCGAATTTGAATCAAACCCAGATCTTGATAATAACCCACTCGACCCTTGCATGAGGGATTCAAACATTGAGGGTGGGCCAACCACACCACTAGAATCCATATCCCTAGATTATGCCAACCCTAGCAAAGTTGTTCAAATCGACATAGAACTCAGTCTAGAACTTAGAGATGAGCTAATCAAGTTCCTACAGCATAACAAAGACATCTTCGCATAGGGGCATGCTGATATGAACAACATTGATCCTCGGATCATTTACCATGCATTCAACATCAATCCTAAAGCCATGCCCATCCATCCAAAGCATTAACCACTCAATCCAGAAAGGTACCGAGCTATCAAAAGGAGGTAGAGAAGCTATTAGCCGACAACTTCATTTAGGAGGTAGAATATTGGGTCTGGTTAGCTAACCCATAACTAGTCTAAAAATAAATGAGCCTTCGAGAACTTGCATTAATTTCTTCAACCTTAACAAAGCCTACCCTAAAATAGTTTTCTTTTGCCTCACATCGGTCATCATATATATGCGACTAGTGGACAAAGGCCTCTTACCTTCATGGACGCTTATTCTAGGATAATCAGATTGCCATGCATGACCTGAAGTAAGATCACACTCCTTCATCACAAATGATGGTATGTATTGCTATCGCACCATGCCATTTGGTCTGGTAAATGCGGGCACCACCTATCAGCGTCCCGTCAACCATATTTTCTCCGAACATATCGACTGATCTATGGAAGTTTATGTGGATAACATGCTGGTGAAATCTGAAAGGACCCGGGGCATGTACAGAACCTGACCGAGGCTTTCAACATACTATGCCAATATAACATGAAGTTGAACATGAAAAGTGCTCCATAACTATCCGGTCGGGTAAATTCCTTGGTTATAATTTAAGCGCCAAGGGTATTGAAACTAACCTTGACAAGATCCAAGCTATCTAAAATATGCAAGTCCCCGAAATTTTGAGACAAGTACAAAGCTTGAATGGGATGGTTGTAGCATTAAGAATTCATGTCAAAGGCAATCGACCAGTATCTCCCATTCTTTGACCTCATCAAGAAGGGAAAGTCATTTACTTAAAATGATGAATGCATTAAGGCATTCAAGGAGCTGAAGCAATGTTTGGATACTCCTTTTAGTACTATCCAAGCCCTTGATGTAGAGGATTTGTATCTGTACCTTACAGTAACTGACCACACGATCAGCGCTGCCCTGATTAAGGAAGATGAGAAGATCCAATAACTAGTCTATTATGTTGAGAAGAGGTTATCAGGCCCAAAAACAACATAGACGAAGCTAGAGAAGCTTACTTTCTGCCTACTTATATAGCCTGGAAACTCTAGCCATACTTTTAGGCTCATCCTATCAAAGTCCCAACCAATCAACCTTTGAAGAAAGTCCTTAATCGGCCAGATACATCCGGTCGGCTATTGAAATGGTCTACCGAGCATGCGTAGCATCACATATCATTCCGTCTAACAAGGACCGGGTCATTGTAGATTTCGTTACCGAGTGCAAAAGCTCGACAATAGTGAAGAAGAGATAGTCACTAGCTAGCAAACTTGGTGCATGTATGTGAGCTGAGCATCAAATGAGTAAGGGGCAGAGGTTGGCATGGTCCTTGTCAATCATGAAGGAAGAGAGCTATGTTTTGCGGTTTGCCTTACTTTCAAGGCGACCAGTAATGAAGTCGAGTATAAAGCTATCCTGGCCAACCTCAACATGGCAAAGGAGTTACCGGTGGAGTCCATATTCAACGACTCGTCATTAGTCATCTACAAAACTGGCATGTGCTTTCAAGTGAAGAGTAGAACGCTAACCCTGTATGTTGCTGAGGCTAAGAAGATAATAAGCATATCTACCGAGTTCAAGTTAGAGCAGATACCCAAAGGGAAGAACGTTAAGGCCAATTAGTTAACCAAGGTAGCAAGCAACCCAGGAGAGTCACTCTTAGATTCCACTTAGAGGCTCGAGGCAACCCCTGCTATGAGCCGGGGGCAGCAATAATGGAAATAGGCACGCCATCCATGGACAACTAGATGGTGCCCCTTATAAAATACTTAACAAATGAGGACTTCTTGCTGACCGCAAGGAAGCCAGGAAAATTCTCTATGTAGCTCCCCACTACACGATCGTAAATGGGAATCTCTATAAGTAGGGGTACTCCACACCACTTTAGCAGTTTGTGTCTGTAGATGAAGCATGGCAGATCCTGGAAGAGCTTAACAAAGGGTTTGTGTGTGGTTCAAATTGGGAGGCAGAGCCTGGCAAAAATTTCCTCCTGGTAAGGATACTACTAGCCTACTATAATTAAAGATTCCATGAATTATGTAAAGAAGTGTAACCGATTTCAGTGGTTTTCCAAGATCCCCAGAGCCTCTCCTACCTTCCTTATCCCTATGACTTCTCCATGGCTGTTCGACATGTGGGGGATCAACTTGATCGAAAAGCTACCAAATGCCAATGGAGGGTACAATCATGTTATGGTCGCCATCGACTATTTCACTAAATGAGTCAAGGCCGAGCCACTTACTAGAGTCATCGCCTCCAAGATACTCAGCTTCGTTACAAAGAACATTGCCATTTCATCTTGTCAAAGAAGATCGTAACCGACAATGACACTCAATTTGAGAGCAGCCTCTTTTAAGATTTATGTGAGAGGAACAGAATCAAGAAGTGCTTCTCTTCCATTTCCCACCCTCATGCTAATGGGAAAATCAAGGCCATCAACAAAACCATCAAATCAACACTCAAGAAGCACCTTGAAAAATCTAAAGGGAACCGGGTCGAAGAACCCAGTTCGTCTTTGATCCTACCGCACTTCCAGCCGCACTTCAACCAACTATACTCCTTTATCGCTCTCCTACTAGTACACAGCCATGCTGCCTATAGAAGTAGATGTCTCCTCACCTTGTTGTCTAACCTTCGAGACTGAGCAAAACAACGAGCTACTCAAGCTTAGACTTGACACTGCAGAAGACCAAAGAGTCAAAACCGAACTCTGCTGTGAAGCCTACAAGAGGAAGATAGCCAAGCACTACAACTCAAGAGTAAAGCTCCGACAATTTAATGTCCATGACCTAGTTCTATGCCAGGTGTTCACTAATATAAAGAACCCGACCGAAGGAGTGTTTGGCCCAAATTGGGAGGGTCATATGTCATAAGCATCATCTTAGCAAATGGTGCTTACTGCCTCTCTCATCCTGACGGAAACCACATCTCCCGCACTTGGAACCTTGTGCACCTCCGGGCCTATCATATATAAAGGCCAACCATAATTATAAGGCCGCGTAACACCTCTTTTTGTGAAGAGTATAACAAAGACTCTAGAGCCATCATTGTTCAACATCTCCACCGAGGTTATCCAATACAGATAAGTTATCTATGCTCATTAACTTGTTTGGGGACTGGCAACCTTTGCCGTCAAGGACTGCACAAGCCACGTTCCTTTCCTTACCAACCGACTATTCAACAAGGGTAAGTCACCTTGCATTCACTTCTTTGTTCGGGGACTGCCACCTAGTATTTAGGTTTGAGTTGGGCCCGCCTATCGCTCTCAACTAGCAACATGTCATCTTGGAGAACCTTCGAGTAGCCTAGGCTATCCAATAAGGATGAGTTATTATGTGCTCATTAACTTATTTAAGGACTGTCGAATTTTGCCGTCAAGAACATAGCGAGCCTCAGCTCCTTTTCTTACCGATCGAATATCCATAAGGGAAAATTATTATGCATCCACTTCCTTGTCTGGGACTGCCAGGCTATCCACCAAGACTGAATCACCATACATTCACTTCCTTGCTCAAGGACAACCCACTACTCTATGAGTTTGGATGAGATCTCCCCCTTCATGCGGGGGTTCATCGACGAGCTAAGATACGACTGCAATGGTTTCTTATCCCTCACCCATGATACTACCTATCCTTCGTACACGATGGGTGAATTTCGTCGAGATTGGCATTGTTACCCTGTTAGACGCTAATGTCTTGCATCCGTAGTGAACCTACATAAAATAAGCCGGGTTCAACTGGCAACGTGTCATCTAAGAGTACCATAGAGCCTAACAACACTCAAGGTTGGGCCGAGACCATCTTCCACTCTTTAATACAATGTGTCACCTAGGAGAACCTTTAAGCCACCCAAACACTTAGGTTCAAGCCGATACCGCCTACCACTTATTATTGAAGTGTGTCACCTAGGAGAACTTTTAATCCATTCAAATGCTTATGTTCAAGTCGAGACCGCTTGCCACTCATTCTTGCCATGTGTCACCCAGGAAAACCTCAAGCCACTTAATACTCAGGTTCATGCTAGACTCGGCAACGCAACAAAGGGAGACCCGTTTATCATATATTGGCCTCGACACTGGACAAAAAATCAGGTTGCATGGTCAATGCTTGCATGTGAGTCCATTGGTTGGACCGACCTATCAAATAAGTCGTTCTAGTACAAGGTTTGTAAGATGGGCCACACTCGTAGCCCGTCCTTACCATACTTTGCTAATCTTTCTCGTGTAAAAGAAAAAGTGTAGATACACTAGGACTATATCAACTACTCAAAATATGCTACCCTACAAGCTATGCGCAGATAGATAAGAGCAGATAAAACAGCAAAGTACTTAGTCAAATTTCACAATGAAATGGATTCTATTCATTTACAAATGAAAGGGCATATAGCCTGCCCTGCTAGGTTTACAAAAAGGAGAAATAAAGATATCTACAAGCCCAACCCTTGAGCTGGCCAGGTCAAGAGTCTAGCTACTCCTTGGTTAGCACAACCAACACCGGAATCCCCGCCGCCCTCATCTCTCCAGCCACCTCCTTCGGAGCCTAGGCAAAGGCCACAACATTAAACCTGCTGATGTAGATCGAAAACTGAAAGTTTTCCCTAAGCAGGGCCGTTATCAAGTTCCTCAACCGGTTGGCCCACTTATCCTCCTCCTTCTTCCTAGTGGATGCTATGTCTACATCTGATCGGCTGCATACCGTATGTTTGTTCAAGTCTGCCCACAACTGTTTAGCCTCCTTTTCCAACCTATCTAACATCTCCCTGAGGTTCTTCTCCGCCCTCTCCCGGGCCTTGGTCGCCTCTTACATTGACTTTCAACCACCTCTATCGCTTCCTTGCTCGCCTTATCGGCCACCTCCTTTGCCTCCTAGGTCTTGATAGCCTTTACCTCCATTACCTTCCGAGCCTCTACCATAGCCTTTCGTTTATTTTGAAGTTTCTCCACATCCCTAGGATGCGAAGATAGTAGTATCCGACCGAAAGAAAAGCTAATATTAGAATGATAAAAAAGTAAAAAGTAGGAAAACTAAAAGTTGGTAGCTTACTGTTAGGGCATTCCGTGTTTGGATATCTACCAAATACTCCAAGGAATGCCCATTCAGGCTAGACCGCATTCGATGGGGGTAAGGGAGGGCCTCCATCAACATGATTTGGATGGCTGACAATAGGCGTTCAATTTCAGCAGAATCCTCGACATCGCTGAGATCCAGAGTAATCTGCCTCAGTGACGCGACCCTCCCATTAATAGTCAGCTCCTTCAGGTTGTAAACATTAAGGAACTTATTGAAAGGCATAACCTCCTTGACTGTTGAGGATGGGTTAGTTCCATCCTCTCCTCCTCTTGTTGCTCTTGCTCCAAGTGGATGGTTGGGTTGACATAGTGGGGATGGAAGGAACTTCAATAATATTGTAACGCCTCACCTCTATATCCATATTACCCAAGAATATTACAAGTAATATTGTCGAGTAATACAGAGACTAAGGCTGGATAGAAGCGACTATCCATGTTTATTCCCTTGAGCTAACATTGTCATGCTTTTACCTTTATATTTGAAGAAATATAATAACATGACTAGTCTCGACACAAAGCAATAAACATGTTGGCTAATATAAATCAGAACAATATATTACATAACACAGAACATGGAATTTTATATCGCATAGAGAAATATAATACATGCCAAATATTACTATATAGTGTGAGTCTATAAAAGAGAATAGTAGAGCCACATATACATATACATAAAGACCATGACAGGTCTAAAAATATACATGACAACATAAGTCAACATAATATAAAAATATACAACAAGCATATAGGTTGGAATCAAACGATACACACAACATAGGGCACTTAGTAAATAACTCCTCACACTAGCCTACATCCAAAGTCACCAAGCCCATGTACCTATCAAGTCTTGGTCTGACCTGAATATTTATAAAATAAATGGATCAAACTATCTCTAATTACACATAGGGTGAGATAACATAATAGACATGCAATAACTTGAAGGTATAGTGAACACTATCTGATACACAAATATCTCCTCAACAAAAATTCAAAGGTGTGAGATCTCATAATAGGCATACACAATATCTATGATATAGTAAAAAACCATATAAATTGCCAACCTTCCAAAATAAAGGCATCAGCACATAAAATCACCATGTCACAAAAACATCGCATGCCAATCAATCTCAAAAATGATTAACAAGTATATCAAATCAAATCAATGGACTACTTGACAGCGAGTCAACATCGAGGACATCATATCTCGCATAACAACGAGTCAATCTAGAAAATCATATGACTGCATGATAACAAGTCGAAACAAACATAATAGATTGCATTATAGCAAGTCAAAACAAATTACATAAGACTGCATGACATCAAGTCGACATGGAAAAACGAGCATAAAGCAAGTCAGGGTAAAATAACTGATCCTATAGATATCTTGACTACAAAGGAATTCTTAGTGCGAGTTGCTCTATTCCAAGGGAGACTTACAAGACATGCTCCAGGAGTTTAGGAAGGACTGACACCTGTAAACCCCTACAATCGTTATATACCCTATCCTTGTAACATGAGGTGTGCCCATGGTATCGACTGTTGGCCTTTGTGGTATTGGGCTGGCAACTAACAAAGGTACCATGACTCGGGGCGCGATCGCCGCAGTCAGCCTCTAGGATAGTTGCTAGATTACAAGTTCAAGCAGATAGGCTCACTAATGAATATGGCTAGCTATAACACAATAGGCTTTCCCAAGATACTATTTAATCAAAAAGTGTTAAATACTACTCTAACAGTAATCACTAAAGTTACACCGCGTATTCCATACCACTCGGTGTTGCTAGAGTACTTACTATAAGCTGGAAAATTCCACTCACTCAAGTATCCTACACAACAAGTCGTGTAGTTAACCAATAAAGTGATATCGAGTGTCCCATACCACTTGTTGCTACTAAACTGTTTAACTACATTCCCTGTTCCATAGAAAGAAAATTTTGTATAAAAGCAACACTTCAATAGTCATCAGAAAAACTCACAGAAGGAATAAATGCTCAAAAACAAGTCCATATTTTTTTTAAGGAAAAGCGATTGCTCACAAACATAGGTTTTTATTACTAAAACACCAATATAATTATTATCTTTCAACAATCCTTTTCTTTAAAATCAGAATTTATTTTTGAACCTTAATAATAATCCTCTATTATTAAACACTTTAATACACACACACATATATATATATGTATGTGTGTGTATATATAATTTTATATCCATATATCGATACCCGAATTTTTAAAGTTATATATATAAATTTTATAATATTGAAAATGATTTTTCAAAGATATATTTTTGAAATTAGATGTATAAATGATTTACAATATATATATATATATATTATTTTAAGTAATTTAAAATGGCGAGTTTACCAAAATATGAGGCAAAATCAAAATCTCAGAATACGAAGAAACGCAGAAAGTCGAAGATGAAAAGAGTTGACCGAGGTCTCCCATTGGTCGACCTTTAGCGATCGACCGATGGACCCAATTGGTCGACCTAAGTCATTGCCTGGAGCCCGTAAACTCTAGGGAACGATTCTGATCGTCGAATTTCAATTCCAGCGACCAAAACATGATGAATAAGAACTGATACAACAAGTATGAAGGCATGCAATCACTGACAACAAGCATATACACTTGTAACTAATCAAAAGATACTTAATAGCTTGCAATTTAACATTACTGTAACGATTTATACTCAGGTTTACTATGTATATATACATACAGTAAACATATCAACCAAAGATCATCCAAAAATCACAGACAATCAAACTATATCAACATGCATACTGAATTAGGGGTAGTGGTGAGGGTACTCACCTTATCTTCTTGAATTCCTAGCCGAAACAATCAAAATGGACAAGATTTCTCAATTTCAACCAAACCCTAAAACCAAGATTACACAAGGGAACAAAATATGGATTTCACCATTGTAAAATTTAAAATCAATGAGTCAAAAAGGTAGCATAGGGATTGAAAACATTACCTTGAATTTACTAGAATTTCTGAGAATTAATATGAACTGATTTTTGGAGATTTTCTTGCCTAAGTTTAGAAAACACTTGACCAATAAGAAAAATAATTATTTTATTCCTTAATTTCTTTCTATTTAAACCCTTTTTCTTTTACTAGATTTAAGCTCTTCTATTTTCTAAACCAAACTTTGTACCAAGAAAACAACAAATTTATAATTGATATTACTATAAATTCCAAATTCATCCACACACACACACACACACACACACACATATATATTAGATTATAATTTTAATACAATCCTTTAAGAAAAGTTCACATATATATACTTTAAATCGATTATTTACAAAATTAATTATCCTTAAACTCCTCTTATATAAGTAATTAGATAATCTAACAAGTTAAACTCCAATATGTCTTTTAAAATGGATCTCTTACAATTTAAACACTTTTAAACTCCTCTTTATAATAATTAAAAAGGTTTAAAAAATTAAATCTATAATTTTCTTACAAAATAGATGTATTTATAAAATTCCAAAATATTAATTCCATATCTTAAATTTCTTAATATTGACTAAATTAAGAATTTACATTCTTAGAGAATTTATAATTTTTCACAAAAAATATAAATATAAATTTCTCCATATTTCAAATACTTGAAAAATTTAATTTCTCATTTAAATCTCCAATTTAAGTCATTATTGATTTTATTAAAGTAATTCAAAAATTAGGGTTGTTACAAATATCCTTCCCGGTTTCACACCGAGCAGGAGCCCTAGGTGCAGCGGGCATAGTGGGGCAGTGAGGAGTTAGGTCATGGCGGTCTTGACAACCCTTTCCTTCTCATAAAAAGCATCAAAACCCAGCATGTCAACCACTACAATAAGAAAGAAGAAACAAGAGTTAGTCAAAATGTAAAGTAAAATAAAGACAAGTTCAAGCAAGCTACCATTTGTATCGGCCCGGCCCGACTCGACCATCTAATAAGGGGCTTGCAAGATAAGGCCGAGCTTCCTACACTAGTTTGGTCCATCCCAACATAAGGTTCACCCGGAGCCCCAGCTTTGTATCTAGGATACAATAGATTATATTCATGAATTTTCTTGGGGGAGGGACCTACGTCCTTACCAATGCCCAGCTCTTGTAACCCTCCCCTGACTTTGCTTTCCTTAGGGCTTGCCCTAGTACCCTAGTCAAAGGGTGACATCTCATGACGAGGAACTAAGATGTCAACTAATTGTTGTTGGTCAAATTCCTCCCACTGAAGCGTTGACACTACATTGCTTAGCTTATCAACATGAACATGTTGCCACTCCCCAGGCTCCTCACTTATAACTTTATCATCTATCCCTAGTTCTCATCCATGATTAGCCCGACGTTGGGGTTTAAAAATTGGATTTTAGGGTAGTCCCACTTCACCTTGTTCTCCTTCTTTGTCAATTACTTTTTTAGGGCAACCCGCTCCGAGACATCACTTGGTCCGCCCTTATTAGCTCAACTCGATGGAGGTTGGCATCAGTCATTAAGATTCTCAAGTCTTGACGTTGGATAACAACCGACCTTAACAGGTTTACATTCTCACTCAATGTCCCAAAATAGACGCTAACATAGGTAAGAGAGTCCATTGTCAACATGTAAGTTAAGCAAAGGAAAGCAAGTAGAGGCTGAAGGAAAAAGAAAAGGAGCAAAGACTTACTAGGGGTCTGGAACTTGACATGTTCTAGCTTAGGTTTGACCCCCTAAGGAACAAAGAAATATCTCGTCATTTAGCCCAAGGCAGCCTTGCTAAGGATGCCCAAAAAGACAAAAGGCTTGGTGCTAGTCTGAAAGTGGAAGAAGTTGCCAATTAGGTACCCAGCTTCCTTTGGCAACTGGAAGATCATCTCCATGAAGTTAGCATTTGGCTTAGGAAGGCCAAGTTCCACGAAGCAGCGTAGACGTCGAGTAGGAATCAACACTTGTTGGAAGTGAGACGACGAGAGGCAAGCCTGTACACATTAAGGATCGAGACAAAGTAAGGGTGGAGGGGTAGCATTACTCCCACCTTGAGATATCATGAAGAAAAAGTGAAGTAACTCGGAGGAGGGTGGTCAGGATGGTCAGTGAGGTTGGGATAGACCATCCTAATATTACATCCACGGCTAATAAAAAACTTAACCAAGTCAATCTTTTCGCTTTCTAGCTTAAAATCTTTGAGATTAGCTGCACCAGCAAAAGTCGATTTGTCAGTAGAGGTGGATCATGAAGTGGCAGTCTGAAACATAAATGACCTAAGTTATTCAAACCCTTGAAATCTTTGCTCGGCATACCCCACGGTGGAAATTTGATGATCGATTCCATGGCGTGCCCATGCCGAGCACCCCACGAAGCTCGGCTCATAATTCAAATTCATAAGCTAAGTAATTGCCCTTATGACCCTCTATTCATTACTCTGTTATATTGCTTAAAGCCCATAGTCATGGAACTGGGCCCACTCCATGGCCCATTAGCTAAATTAATACTAATATCGTTATCTAATATTTATAGGCCCATAGTCGGTCGACCACCGCTGACATGGCAACGATGGTCGATCAACGTCCGAATATGGCCAAAAAGGCAAATTCCGATCAATGCTTAACACACAAACATTTTAACATCAAACATTATCAAGCAAATGCAATGGCAGCAAAACAAAAAATATAGCGAAAAATACAGGTGGCAAAAGCTTTGAGCTTTAAAATGGCATTGGTTCCTACAGTAGAAGAGAAGGTGAAGATTGAAAACTTACTTTTTGTCGAAGAGAAGAGTGAAAAGTCGAGGGTTTAAGAAGGTTTTTAAACTTTTTAATGGCTAAATTCTTGTTCATTTTGGAAGAAGAAGGGTTAACAACTATTTAATTACTTACCCCTGACCTCAGCCATTGGATTTAAGGAGCCTTCAGATCTCGGTTATCTAGGTTTAATCAATGTCAGCGCCACTTGACATATATTGGAAACGTGAGCACTCTACTACATTTGAAAAAAGCGAACCATCTCAACCAATGACAAAGCGTCATGTGGGGCATATATTAAATGCATGATAGAAGAACTGGTTGATGGGATCTTTGTGACTTGAGAAGCCCACCCCTACTCATAGAGACGAGCTTGTGGGGCAAAATTTTGCTTAAGTTTCTCACAAGTATAATGAGTCAGCCTAGCACTCAAGCCCATCACATTTCATGCCGATTCACACTCAATCTGGCACCGTACCAGCCCATATATTCAACAATATTCTAAGACTAAAGCTGGCGACTCACTTAACTAGACCTAGTTCAAGCGCGAACCCATCTTCAACCCGACTTTATCTCAGCCCGCCTTCGACCAGTCTCATGCAGCCCTGTCTTGTCATCCCAAGATTGTCTCGGTACATCCCTCATGTCTTGGTCCTCAGCAATATTCAGCTTCGCTCAGCAATCTTTAGCAACAACGATTAGCTAATAAGCTTTTCACAAGAGTAATTAGCATGCTAATTAAGCACAACCTAGCCTACCAGAACCGGCTCTGTATATCTACGATCCGTCCACTCATGGAAACCTATATCTAGTCTGGCTCTAGGACATCCCCTCCACTCGACAACACTCCAAGTCTATTGCCAGCTGGCATGACTTAAGAGGACTTCAATAGCCAACTCCTCAAACGAGGCTGGCTTAAGTATGACCCGCCTTTGGCTCGAAATCATTTCAACCTAAAGTAGATCGGTCCTAAGTAACCCATTCCACCATCTCATAACCAGTTTGCAAAGTCCTTGCAACTTGGTCCTTAGCTGTATTCAGCTTTCCTCGAGCGTCATCAACAACCGAACAGCCCACACGGTCTGTAGAAAGCCACTCATTCATCTTGCAACATAGGCATGCAAAAGTAAAAGACAAGTCGTACAACCAGCTGTACTAGGTACTGTAGGAAAGCGGCCAAAAGCTTACTTACTCATATAGCATGCCGTCAACATTTAACATGCGTTAAATGCAATGCATGCGCCTAGTTGGTGGGACAATGGGCATATCTATCAACCACATATTCATTCCCACTTTTATAGTCGTATTCGATCTGCGCACGTGCCCAGATCGATGGTCGAACATGCTTCTCGCCTATTTTACTACGCAGACTCAGAATCCATATCCACTACAATCACTATAAATACCATATGCAATGCTACTTCAAAGTGGTTGGAAATTAGTTGAAATACAAAACTCAGTCACTCTCCCACAGAAGATCAAAACCTTAAGGCCCTTCGATTAGCTAATTTTTAGTCATAAGTGCTTTATTTCTTATTCGTAATTGTAAGAGAAAAATATAGTATGGGATCCTTGTGGTGGACGTAGGCAAGCTTGCCGAACCACTCTATATCCTTGTTTCATTTACTTTAGTATTCTTATTTATTTCTTCATTTTACATTTTTATGCCTAGTGATTAGCAAGTAGCCTTTACTTTTACAATGCATTAGTCTAATTTTGAGTTTGGCTAATTTATTAGTTAACATTTACCTTGAGGAAAGCTCAATAAATAAAGAGAGATTATTCACTTGTACCTACCATTTCTCGATGGCTTAAGTATAGTGCACATAGCTTAAGGAAAGCTCAACAAATAAGTGCATATCTTACCTTATATAGTCTATATATTAATAGTACTACATGTAATATCTCTAGCTTGAGGAAAGCTCAACAACTGAAAAGTAGGCAAGTAATTTGTTAATATATAAATGGTAGAGGATAACACTTATATTAAAGATTCATAATCTTTAATATATATTTATTTAAGTGACAGACTTATGATACAATGCATTTCTTATGAAATTCCCTTGTGACTCAAATGTCAAACATTTGAAATAATGGTATACGTACTATACGTATATATTTATTCCTTAAATTTAATTTGAGTTTATTACGGTTGTACCTTTTATTATACATTCATATTATATAAGTTTAACTCATGTATAATAGTTTATAATTTTATTTAACTTATATAGTAATCTTATGTATAATCTTATATTAATGTATTAATTAAATCTTATTTAATTAATTTAGTTTATTAATTAATTAATAATTTAACTTTATTCATTTAAATTTTTTGAATTGAATATGTATACCATAACAATTATGTTAATAAATGTATATTATATTATTTATTAATTAAAATTTAATTAATTTATTTAATTAAAATAAATTTAATTAATTTTAAATAATTTCAAAAAATATATATATTAGTTACCTTAAACATTTTGAGATAATTTTACATATATATATAAATAAATAATTAATTAATTTCTAATTAATAATTTTTTAATTAATCCAATTAAATATTTTTGTTATTATTTTTAAAATAATTAATTTACGGTTTTAACAGGGATCCACCTCCGCGCCTTGAAATTGGGAGTAGGGCAGACGGGAATCGAACCCACGACCTGATTACCAAGAAGTAGGTATCTTACCACTGCACCGCTACTTGCGAACAAAAAATACTTAATTATTTTCAAAGCACTTTTGAAAAATATTTTACAATAGTTATAAAATTTCTTATATATTTCAAATTTAAACTTTCAAATTTAAGATATTATTTATAATTTCAAAACAGATTTTGCTAATGCTTAAAATTAATTCGCGCCTTTATACCAAGGATGACCTTTAGGCTTATTTCACTATTTGGGCCAGGCCATTAGCTAGGTGGGGCAGAATACTTGATTACCAAACTCGACCTTCGTCACTACTTTTCTAGATAATGGGCAGGCTTTAATAAGTTAGCCTTAATCTAATTTAGCCCACGTATGCCATTGGGGTATGATATCATTGATGGAACCAGACTAGCATGCAATGGGTAAAATGAGTGAATTTTAAAAAAAATCCATTTTTATATCTTATTGGGCATATGAAGTCTAAATTAATTAGATCTAATCTAAATAATTTTAAATAAAATCTTTATTTTATATTATTTGTTTATAAAAATATTTGATTTTAATACACACATATAATATATAATGTATATGTATATCAAATACACACATACGTGTATAGTGCATGCGCAACATATAGATGTGAACATGGTTTAATGTGCCAATATATAAATGTTGGGATTAACACTACTACAGATACATTTTTCGCTTTATATGTCCATAATTAGATTTGTTGTCATATACATTTACACACACACACACACTATATATAATTTAAAGATGTTGACCAATTCTAATAATTTAAAATTAGTATTTAAAATACCTTGAGGTAGATTTAAATTTAAAAATATAGATCTAAAATTAAAATCTATTTAAAATTTATAATTCAAATGTTGATACACACACACACAAATATATATATAAGCATTTGAATATATATATATATATATATATATATATGTATGTATATATAATTCTAAAAATTATCAACAAATACTAGTTAGTTAATATAAATAATAATATGTTAAAAGATTTGAAAAAATTAGTAGAAATCTCTTATTAATTTTTTATTTTACATTATGTAGGGATTTGTAAAAAAATATTTTTTTAGATATAAAATCCATACGAATTTTATAACTTTTTTTAAAATTATAAATTCCATATGGATTTATATGTATAATAAATTTATATATAATAATTTAAATAAATATAAAATACATTTAGTAATTAATATTTTATTTCAAATTTAATATATATATATATATTTTTTTTTATAAAATATGTATATATATATGAATAAGAATTAATAAATAATTTGTATTTAATATAGATATATAAATATATATATATATATAAACTAATTATAAAATTCAAATTTTAATTTAAAATTATTTTAAAATTATTTTAAGTTTCTTATTTTTTTTAAATAGCCGAAAAGAAACTATACACACACGTGGATATTGTTACCCGGGACTTTAACCCGGCTACATGGCGATAGTCGCAAAACCTATATTTGAACCTAGACGGGACTCAAACTAGGAAAGAGGTGGAAGTACGATGGACCGGTGAAACTTAAGTCTGGATCGTCCTATACACCTAGGTCGAAATGTTTGTTGCTAACTCGACCGGAGTAGTTCGGTGTTGAAATGTAATCAAGATAGCCCGACCAAGGAGGATCGGCATTGTGTAGACGTGTTGGTTCGGTCAAAATACTCAAGGAAGATTGACATTTTGTGGATCGGCCTCAGAGAGTTTTTTTTCGAGTGGTTCGGCTATAACGGTTCGGCCTTGGCGGGTCGGTCGAGGTGCATGAAAATAGAGTGGTTCGGCCAATATGGCCGAGGCGAAGCGGTTCAGACTAGATGGTTCAACATATGTCGTTCGGCCTAGATGAGTTAGCAGATATCGTTCGGTCGAAATAGGGAAGCTAATGTCGTTCGGTCAGGAGTAGTTTGGTACGTGCGGGTCGGTGTATTTGGTTCGGTGCACAATGAGCGAGTTAGCATATTCTTGGGCTCAATAGCGATGAGGAGATCGACATTGCTTTACTTCGAGATCCACCACGAGTTACTCCGAGTCCCTTGAGGGCTTACTTCGAGACAACTGCTAAACGACCACAAATCATCCATACTGCCTGGTTCGGCCATATTGGTTCGACATTGCATGGGTCGGTCAGTTTGAACTGACACTAGTGGGCCGAGCTATATTGGTTGTGGGCTTGCACAGGGGAACCAGCCTATCTTCATCTATAAATAGAGGGGCAGGGGTACAATTAAGGGGACCTTTTTCTGGAGCTCCAAGGACACTCTGCCGGTTTTTGCATTCATCTCTTTTCTTTGAAACCTTGTATTCAAGTTGTTTGTTTACAGATTGTATCTATACTCAAGTAATTGGAAAAGCAATAAATATCATACTCGAAGTGGACGTAGGCAGTTACGCCAAACCACTATAAATTTGGTGTTTCTTTTTCTGCTGTTCTTTTTGCATTCGATTGCGTTATTTATCTTTTTAATTTACTTTCTTCATTAATCTCTTTACACAACTCTATTCAAGGGTGTTAGTGATCAATTCTGGTGCTAACATTTTGGTGCTTTCACTGAGAAATGAACTCAGGCTGTTAGGATCTACTTTGTCGCTACTGGATTGAAATCCTCCAAAGGAGATCCAAGTTCACTTTCAAGAGTTCATAGATTCTATTCAGAGTTCTGACTAAATACTCTAAGATGGGAAGACCACGTACTAGACAGCCTCCCACAACACGGATGTCAACGAGACCGCCAGCGTCCAGCAAGTGGGACCCAACAATCAACAAGCTAATCCAGGTGCAGGGACTGCCACCATCCTAAACCAGACAGAAGTTGTCACCAGGGCAGAGTTTAATGAGCTGATGAGAGAACTCGTGGAAAACAGGAGACAACTTAACGGGCAAATTCAAGCTAACGCCAATCTCATGACCCAGATTGCTCAGCAACATCATCAGAATGCTGGAGAAAGCCCCGCTTCCTACTCATCATCTGACAGCTCCGCTTCATCAAACGAACATCACAGGCGTAGACGCCGTAGGATTGAAACGACATAAACAGGTGCAGCAGAACAATCCAACAGAAATGGTCCGGGCTCTTTGCCTAGAACCGCGGTCCCTCACTTGCACAGGGTAAATCGCACTCAAACTGGAGTGGGAAACTTAAGATCTGGAGCATAGGTGGAAGCTGGTCCACCACCACGCCAGGATCGTAGCGAAGCGGGTCCCCAGGACATGCATTTGGGCGATCACTTACCAAGGAGGCACCGGTCGGAACGGTTACGCAGGATGGAGTCCAACTTGCCACCTCCCATCCAGACCCCGGATTTATCAGCTATGGTCAGACAGCTGATGAGAGAAAATCAGGGCTTATCCAACGATGATTGGGGCATATCTAGGAGTCATACTCCATTCACAGATGCTATCCTACAGGCCGAGTACCCCCGAAAGTTTAGTATGCCGACCATTCCAGCGTATGAAGGGAAGACTGATTCCCAACAGCATGTAATGAGATACGAATGGATGATGGACTCAGCTAGGGCAAACGATGCGACTAAATGTAGATGTTTCCTAATAACCTTATCCGAAATCGCTACCATGTGGTTCACCAGACTTCCTCCACGATGGATCTCCAGGTTTGATGAGTTAGCGGCGAAATTTGTGGAGCAATTCAGGATCCATACCACTCGCCCAAAGGATGTGATGTCTTTATCCAGTGTAATCCAGGCTCTATGGGAGTCGTTAAAGGAGTATTTGCAAAGATTTCACGTTGCTGCTACCGAAGTTAGCAACCCGAATGACCATGCTATTCTTATGGCCGTGATGCGAGGGGTAGATCTGGACTCAAAATTTGGCGATTGGCTGGCAGGAAAACCCCTGACTACTCTGGAACGATTTTATTCGAAGGCAAACCAATTCATGAGAAGGGAAGAGGCCGGGTGGACAAGGCGAAGTAGTGCGCCAGGGCCTAGCAAGGAGACGGTGCAAAGCAACATTGCAGTAAAGCAATATGGCGACAACTCTGATAAGGTCCAGGTCAACGTCCAAAATAAGCCAGAGCAGCCTAAAGGATCCGGGTGAGGAAATTTCGGAAGGAAGAGGGAAGCAGGAAAGTGGAAACCGAGGATCCCAACTTACAACGAATACACTCCTCTGAACACATCTCTTGAGAATATTTATTTATCAACTTTTAATACATTCCAGTACCGAAAGCCGCATCCAAAAGAATCCACCGAGGAACAAAAGCATACTAAGAAGTATTGTTGCTTCCATGAGACTTACGGGCACAATACCGAAGCATGTAGACACCTCCATGATGCTATAGAAAAGTTGATTCGACAGAAGAAGTTACAGCAGTTTGTTAAGAATCCGTAGGAAGGCGGACAGAGGACCTCCGACACTAATCGTGGGCAGACTCTACATCGACCCGAGGAACCCGCTCGGACTGGAGGTAGATTGGTTATAAACCCGATAGTCGGTAGGCCTCACCCGGTAGACAAGAGCTGGCAAGAAATGGAACGTTATGCTAGTTCCTTAAAGCATGCGGATTTCGAATGCTGCTCGAACACAGAAGACGGGACCCTAGCGAAACAGCAGCAGATGACGACAGACGATATTGTATTCAGGAGTAGGGATGCCGACCAGGTGGAAGCACCTACCATTGACCCGATGGTCATCTCAGCCACGATTGGACCGACACTTGTGAGAAGGATACTGATTTATTGTGGGAGTTCTGTGAATATTATGTTCAAAAAGGCGTATGACCAAATGAAGATGGAGGCGAAGGATCTAAAACCATCTAAACCCGCATTCACGGCTTTAATGGTGCAGTCACTGATGCGATAGGTTTCGTTGAATTGCCAGTTGAGTTAGGAGAAGGTGAACGTAGGAGGGTACGGATCCTACCGTTCATTGTTCTAGATGTTGATTCCCCGTATAATGTGTTTTAGGCCCACCGGCCCTGGCAGAGTTTAGGGCAGCTTTGGCCCCGTGGTGTTTAACCTTGAAATTTCTGACGGATAAAGGAGTTGGTGTAGTGCATGGCGATCAAGCGACTGGTCGTGCATGTTATGTGGCTGAGCTGGGAGAGGCCCAGCGAAGAGAGAAGGGAAAAGTTATGGACAACTCTGTCCGCACCCATGGTGCCCAAAATTGACAAGTAGTGTCCAAGCCTTGGCTCGGGAAGCAGGGTTAGATCTATAGAGACATAGATCCGAGAGACGATGATGAAGAACCCAAGGATTCTAAAGCAGCACCGGCTGAACTGACAATTGACATTCCAGTCAGCCATGATGATCCAGCATAGGTGCTTAAGATTGGATCACAACTCACCCCCTCGATGACTGAGGATCTTACTGATTTCCTCCGAGCGAACCTGGATGTTTTCACTTGGACCTACTATGATATGTGCAGGATTTCTCCTGCCATCGCGAGTCATATGTTGAACATTGACTCGACGTATGTGCCGGTGAAACAAAAAAGGAGAGGTATGGACCCAGAAAGGTCTGTTGCTCTCAAAGAGGAGGTGGACAAACTCAAAGCCAATGGGTTCGTCCGCGACGCCCTCTACCCCGAATGGGCATCTAACCCCGTACTAGTGAGAAAAGCGAATGGGAAATGAAGGACCTGTGTTGATTATTCTGACCTGAACAAGGCATGCCCTAAGGATAGTTTCCCTTTACCCAGAATTGACCAGCTGGTTGACTCAACATAGGACACGAATTATTGTCATTCATGGATGCGTATTCGGGATACAATCAAATCTCGATGCACATTCCAAATTAGGAACACACTAGTTTTGTCACAGATGTTGGACTGTACTGTTATGTAGTGATGCCTTTTGGGTTGAAGAACGCAGGAGAGACTTATCAACATTTGGTAAATCGGATGTTTAAAGACCGAATTGGTAGAACAATGGAAGTCTATGTGGATGACATGCTCGTGAAGTCACGGCTGTCAAACGACCACATTCGAGACTTAGCAGAGATGTTTGATATACTCAAGTACTATGGAATGAAAATCAATCCACTAAAATGTTCTTTTGGCATTGCATCGGGAAATTTTTTGGGTTTTATTGTCAATGCACGAGGGATCGAAGCCAACCCAGAAAAAATTCAGGCTATTCGAGAGATACAAGGACCCAGGACTATAAAACAAGTACAAAGCCTGAATGGGAAAGTCACCGCGTTGAGTCGATTCATATCCAGAGCGACCGACAAATGTATTCCTTTCTTCGATGTGATAAGGAAAGGGAAGAGAAATTTTGAATGGATACCGGACGGTGAGGATGCCTTCCGAGCTCTGGTGAGACACTTGGAGAGTCCCCCGGTTCTGTCAAAGCCTGTAGACCATGAAGAATTATATGTTTACTTGGCCGTATCTCAGCATGCCATCAGTACAACCTTGGTTCTTGAGGAGGACTGAATTCAAAAGCTAGTGTACTATGTCAGTACACGTTTAACGGGGGCAGAATGAAAATATCCTAAGATTGAGAAGCTAGCCTACTGCTTGGTGATTGCATCACGCAAGCTCCATCCGTATTTTCAGGCACACCCGATTAGTGCTTATACCGATCAACCTTTGCGACAGGTGCTCCAACGACCAGAAACCTCTGGAAGGTTACCCAAGTGGAACATTGAGTTAAGTCAATTCGATATCACTTACCTACCACGGAGGGCTATCCAAGGGCAAGCGCTAGCAGACTTCATTGCATAATTCATCATATCAGATGAGCCAATTGGTGGTGATGTAATCCCCCCACTCGATGGAAGCTATACACCGATGGGGCATCCAACGACCGTTGTTCTAAGGCTGGTGTTATTCTTGTAACTCCTGAAAATCGATCAATTTGTCATGCTTTGAAACTTGAATTCCCAGCTACAAATAACGAAGCCGAATATGAAGCATTGATTGCTGGCTTAAAACTTACCAGGGAACTCGGAGTAAAATCGGTTGAAATCTTTTGTGACTCACAATTGGTGGTGTACCAAGTACGGGGAGACTATCAAGGGGCAAAGACTTGCCCCATACCTTGCTCGGGTTCAAGAACTGTTGGCAGGTTTTGAATATTACGATATTTTGCATATCCCGCGTGGACAAAATAGGGAAGCCGATTCATTGGCAAAATTCACGAGTACCGGTGATGCACAACAGATGGGCTTAGTCCCTGTCGAAACCTTACATGCCCCGAGCATAAACGAAATGGAAGTAGATTTTGTATTAGGGACAGAAGCTGAAAGGGAGTCATGGATGACTCCGTTCGAAGAATACCTGTTACATGGAACTTTTCCTGAGAGAAAGAACGAAAGACGACAAGTCGTCCACAAAGCCTCGCGGTTTATAATGCAGGATGGAGTAATGTATCGGAAAGGATTCTCAGTTCCCTTACTTTGGTGCATTGCCCACGACGAAATAAAGCAGATCTTGAAAGAAGTTCATGAAGGAGAATGTAGCGACCATATTGGGGGACATACACTAGCCAAAAAGATCCTCCGCTATGGATACTATTGGCCAACCGTGAATCGAGACCCCGCCGACTATGTAAGAAGATGCGACAAATGTCAAAATATGCGAAGATCCCGAGAGCTCCGCCGACAGAACTCACACAAATGGTTAGTCCCTGGCCATTTGCAATATGGGGGATCGATATAATCGGCTCCTTGCCAATCTCCAAAGGTGGTGCAAAATTTGCAATTGTTGCAGTCGATTATTTTACCAAGTGGGCGGAAGCAGAGCCCTTAGCTACGATCACCACCAAAAAGGTCATTAATTTCATTGTGCAAAACATTATATGCCGTTTTGGCCTTCCACGAACTATCATCACAGACAACGGAACTCAATTTGAGAGTTCAAAGAATTTCACCAAAATTATTGCATTGAAAAAAGATTTGCGGCAGTCGCTCACCCTAAAGCCAATGGACAAGTTAAAGCCGTAAATAAAATCCATATTGAAAAAACGTTTGGATAAGGCTAGAGGAAAGTGGGTGGATGAGCTTCCGACATCACTCTGGGCTTACAGGACCACCTACAAGTCCGCGACTGGCCACACTCCATTCACCTTGGCATATGGCACTGAAGCTGTTATACCCGTGGAACTTGAAGTTCCATCTCATCGGGTGACTCATTATGATCCTAAGACGAATCAAGATCTCTTACTGGAATTGATGGACTTTGTCGATGAAAAACGTGAAGAAGCTGATTTAAGGGCGGCGCGTATCGACACAGAATCGCTCAATATTATAATGAAAAAGTCCGACCGAGAATCTTTGATGTGGGTGATCTTGTTTTGAAGCGAGTTTTTCCAATCCCGTTATATATGAATCCTACATGGGAAGGTCCGTATGTCATCGAATGGAAGCTTGGGGAAGGAACCTTCAAGCTAGCGACTGTTGATGGCATGACACTCCCCAGAGCATGGAATAGCGAGTATTTGCGTCGTTATTACACTTAGTTTATTTCTTTTGCATTGTAGTAGCAATTATTTCCAGAATTCGTTTTCTTTTGCCGTCCTTTGTTTCTGACATGTAATAATACAATTCAGTTTGTCCTTATTTTCTACAATCGATAAAGGCTTGAAGTTGTTTTTCTATGTGCTATTAGTGTTTTGTATTTTGTAATTCCGTGGCAAAATAGAGTTGCGTTAATCTGTCTAGCGTACGAACGTGCATGCAAAACTAAAAGTCGATCAATAAACGATTCAAAAATCTCTAAGTCCCCGAAACGCGGACTAGAGTACTCTAAGTCCCCGGAGTGCGAACTAGAGTATAAACGATTCAAATATCTCTATGTCCCCATAGCACGGACTAGAGTACTCTAAGTCCCTGGAGTGCGGGCTAAAGTATAAACGATTCAAAAATCTCTTAGTCCCCGGAGCGTGGACTAGAGTACTCTGAGTCCTCGGAGTGCGGACTAGAGTATAAAAGGTTCAAAAATCTCTAAGTCGAAGGAGCGTGGACTAGAGTACTCTGAGTCCCCGGAGTGCGGACTAGAGTATAAACGACTCAAAAATCTCTAAGTCCCCGGAGCACGGACTAGAGTACTCTGAGTCCCAGAGTGCGGACTAGAGTATAAACGATTCAAAATCACTAAGTCCCCGGAGCATAGACTAGAGTACTCTAAGTCCCCGGAGTGCGGACTATAGTATGAATGATTCAAAAATCTCTAAGTCCCTGGAGCGCGGACTAGAGTACTCTGAGTCCCCGGAGTGCGGACTAGAGTATGAACGATTCAAAATCTCTAAGTCCTCGGAGCACGGACTAGAGTACTCTGAGTCCCCGGAGTGCGGACTAGAGTATAAACTATTCAAAAATCTCTAAGTCCCCGGAGCGCAGACTACAGTACTCTGAGTCCCCGGAGTGCGGACTAGAGTATAAATGATTAAAAAACTCTAAGTCCCTAGAGCATGGACTAGAGTACTCTGAGTCCTCGGAGTGCGGACTAGAGTATAAACGATTCAAAAATCTCTAAGTTCCCAGAGCGCGAACTAGAGTACTCTGGGTCCCCGGAGTGCGGACTAAAGTATAAATGATTCAAAAATCTCTAAGTCCCCGGAGCATGGACTAGAGTATTCTGAGTCCCTGGAGTGCAGACTAGAGTATAAACGATTCAAAAATCACTAAGTCCCCAGGGCGCGGACTAAAGTATAAATAATTCAAAAATCTTCGAGTCATGTGGAAGCGGACTGGAACTTGCGTAACCCACAAGACTTTGAATTTCAACTACAAGTCAGGTGATAAGCTAAACGATGAGAGTCTATGAATGCAAAAGAAACAAAATTTTATTCACTAATCAAAAATTAAGTTCCATTGCTACTTTTCCGAGGTCTGGAACCAAAATCTATCTACGACGACTATAAAAAATAAAAAAAATAAACAACTACATGACTAAAGTTTTTCAGGCTGAACGAGGTATGACAAGATGATAACTACTTCTTTGACTTTTTCTCCTTCTTCGGCTTCTCCGAAGGCTCCTCATCCAAGCGCTTCTTCCTGGACCCTCTGCTTTCCAGTGAGGTGGTATCCGGGGGAGGAAGAGGGACATCCAGAGGTGTGTTCCCCCTGGGGAGAATTATCTTCAAGGGCCTATTTAAAGGATCATCAAGTTCCACCACCTGAGGTTCAATCTTAATTTCGACTTTCTTTTTCTCCTCTTCCATGATTCGCTCCCCCATGCTAAGTTTTGAAGTAAGTACAGAGGCGCCTATTATTTCAACCTCGTTATGTTCGTCTATAGGCGAGGGATTCTCGATTTTGTCCTCATCGAGCGCTCCGATCACTTGGGCATCGGCTCCAGGAGTATCCCCAGTGCGAAGTTCTTCCGCTATTTTCTCTTCCTTCTCTGTGGCGACATCGCTCCTTGGAGTTGGTTTGGGATCAGAATGGCCTACATAAAGTCATTAAGGATAAATGTTAGAATACATCTATTATTCGTCAAAAGCGATGGTTCCTTGGACCCTAGAAGGAAAAATTACATACCAGTTTCCGGCTGACACTCAGCTGTTTTGGGAGTCTCACCCTCTGGGATAGGGAATAGAACGTGAACATCAAGGCCAGGCTTCTCTGGGTCATAGCCAACATGTTGCTCGAAAGGATCGAGTGATGAGCAACCAGTCGGTTGAGCGGAAGGAGGAACTGGAGACTCAGTTTCGGATGGGCCAGCAATGTCGTCCATCCCCTTTGATGAGGAGGAATCTCTTCCGAAGAGGGTTTTTGCTACAGATAAGTCGAAAGGCCCGTTTCCTCGAAGCACTTCCTTCACTAGAGCTTCTTCATCAACCTCTTCGGTGCCCAGCTAACTTTTTTAATTTTTATTAAAGTACCACATGCTTCGGCCAATGATTCGAGGTAACCCTCGCCTAGAAAAAATAGATCCCGATGCATGAGAACTCAAGCATTATACTCGGCAATAAGCAGATCAAATTGGCACTTAATTTCTTCCCTGCCAGCTTCAACAGCTGCCTCGAGGAAAGAATCGACCTCTGTCAGCTCCATTCTTTTACCCTCCTCACGGGCTGCATCCTTTAACGCTTCGGCTTTAGAAAGTTCCTTGTCAAGCTTCGTCTTTAAGAGTCGTGTTGCGACGATTTCATCGCAATATCGTTATGACTCTTCCTGTGCAGCAGTTTTCTCTTCTTTCTCTTTAAGGAGCAGCTCCTCCAGATCTTTAACTTGTTGAGCGAGGATATCCTTTTCTTTCTGGATGGAGTCTTTCTCTAAGGCTAGAGCACCACTACGTTGAATTGCCTCATCAAGTTCTTTTTTGTGAGTGGTTTCCAAACGATTGACTGCCTCGGCTGTATCCTTGGCCTTTTTCTGTGCGACCTCAAGTTGGGATTTGTATAAGGATAGCTCTTCATCCTGGGCTTTAATGATATTTTTGTCGTGAATGGCTTCAAATTTCAAGCGATCAATTTCGTGTTGACGTTCCATAGAAACTTCTGAAACTTTTTCTGCCAAATGAACGAACACGTCGTGTTGAACATAGACATCATTATTGCAGGCGATGGCGCTTTGTTTGACGTGCCCTGGAATGGGATGAATCGCAGGAAGAAATTTCAATCCATCGAAGCATATCTTTGGAAATGTGGCCTTAAGCTCGACTAATTTTTCAACTGTCGATGCATCGTGTGCGGAGGCTGGGGGAGTCTGCCTAGCCGGGGTCACAGACTTTTTATGGGGCTCATGAGATTGCTTGGTGTTGGACGAGCTAGAGTGTTGGTCACGGGGAGCTTCAAATTGAGATCCCTTCTGAGAAGATTTCTCCCTACTATGCTCTGACTGAGGGGAAGGATCGTTGGGATATGAAAAATGGCCATAAGTTTTTCTTTAAGAAGACGATGAATCTCTAGGATGGTAGTCCCTATCGTTGCTGTTATCCTTGTCTCGGCATCTACCTGATCCTGAATCCTAACTGGAGTGGTGGAAGATAGAGGACTCGCGAAGGCCGTCGAAGCCGTGTGTGCGCCCCATATCACCTGCATAGAAACCAAGTGAGGATGAGTTAGTGAGAATCATATGATGGCTAAAATTTAAGTGTAGGGTGAAGTGTGAGTGTTCATGTGTGTCCTAGTGTTTCCCCATCACCTGCACAGAAACCAAGTGAGGATGAGTTAGTGAGAATCATATGACGGCTAAAATTTAAGTGTAGGGTGAAGTGTGAGTGTTCATGTGTGTCCTAGTGTTTCCCCATGACGGGCCAGTTTCTTTTGCTTTACTTATTGGGGTTTTCTCTCCTTGATGACGAGCCTGATCGCCTTCATCGCCTCTTGCGGGTGAATTAAGTCCCATGGCCTCTGGATCATTGAAGCCATAATTTAGCATGTCATCAGGGAAGGTTAGGTCTGATAGACCTTTTAGTGAACCCTCTAGATGTTGGGGAGACGACTCTTTCTCAACTGGAGTAATTGTAACTTTTGAGGTTCCGCCCACTATTTTCTTTCTCAGTTTGTAGGCTAAGCTCTTTTTCCTCTTTGAAGGGGAGGTGGTTCATCGATGCTGGGTGTGTCAGTTACTGGTGCAAAGTCAGGACTTATATTCTCATCAGACGCTCCTGGCACCCCAGACTCTTTAATTTCACCTTCCTCAGATGTTTCGGGGGCCCTCCTGTAGGGGGCACTGGCCTGCTCTTTGCCTTTTTCCACAGCGGATCCGGTTGTAGTGACGCCAGTTAGGAGGCTAGTTCGACGACCCTCCGTCAATAATCCAAACTTTGAAAGCAATTCATTGGAAATAACGGATTTAATCTCCCGGTCTCCCATGGGAATGGATTGAATGGCCTCGACGGCCTCAGAATACCCAACGCCTTCAGGTTGTGGGCGGATACCTATAAAAGTCAAAGGAAGTTTAGAAAGGATGCACTTCGAGCCTTAGACGTATATTAGTCTTGGAATGAAACTTACTCCCTTCCAGCCATCTTCTCGCAAAGCCAATGGGCAGCGTACATAAAACCACTCTTGCTTATACTGGGAAAATTTACTCCACGCCCCCGTCAGGATTTGACATTTGGAATGTGGCTCGAGAAATATGAAGGATGGACTGTCAGACCGTCTTTTGAAGCAGTAGATATAGCGGATATCCTTGGGAGTAGGGAGTCTGAATAAGGTGCTCATGAAGAGAATACAAGTGCCATGAATAAACGCGTGACTATTGGGGTGTAGCTGTGCCGGAGAAATCCCGCTATGCCGTAACACTTCATGGAGAAATGAATTGAAAGGTGGCACACTTCCGACCCAGCACATGAATTTGTTGCACACTGTATACCGAGCTAGGGGCAGGTGAGGCCGATCTTGTCCTGTTGGAACTAAAACATCATCCAAAGGGATTCCATCAATTAAGCACAATCGACGAAGAGCGGCTTCGCCGATTTTTGAAGCTTGTGAATCAATAGGATTATCCAAGAAAACTGCTTGGTCTATAACATTAGGAGCCAGGACTATAACAACAGCAGATGGATTCGGAATACCCTGTATAGAAGTTGTTGGTGGATTCGAAGTTCCTACTACCTCATACCGAGAACTTGGCTCAGGCTTATCCGAAATTGTAACAGAGATGTATCTTCTGGACATCTTCAACGAGCATTTAATATGGGTAGATACCCGTTTAAACTATACTTGAAAGACAATTGATATCAGATATAACGACAATAATATATATCCCCCCCGTGTTGTGTGTGAACTAGTGCGACGACTCCAGCATGAGTGTAGAAAAAACTAAAGTTTTAAACACAAGTGTGGTATGGTAGAATTTTAAGTGGTTGTCCTCGAAGACCGTCATCGCTGGCCGTCTCCCGCATTTTGTCATATGATTGGCAGTAGAAGTCCTGGAATCGAACATTGGCATCATAGAATGTGAAGGCTGTTGTTCGCATGTGTTGAGTTAAATTTACATTTAAAATTGTTCAAGCTATGGTGAGTTAGTTCAGATTGAGTACTCGAGCTTATGTGTTTTATTGCTTGTTATTGTCCGATATGCTGTGGTTGATTGTGGAGGTAAGTTATCAAAATGTGCATTGTGTTCAAGTTAAAACAGTCCTGATTTGCCAATATTGACCCCAGCACTCAATACCGACCCAAGTGATAAACTATCTATACTAAACGACTCTCTGAACATAGACAGTCGACCCACTCTCCTACGGACTACGAGCCAACTAGTGCTTCTTTAGACAAAAATGACCGATCCACACTCATTCCCCTGTCACCGGACGGCCTCACCATGACTTGTACCGAGCCACTCCTTCTCAAAATATCAACTCACACTTTCTTTGGTAACCGACCTGCTCTCACCAAAGATTTACCGACCCAGTTCCACTCCAAAAGTTTGTCGACTCCGCTTCCTTGTTCTCCACGCCGCTGACCTTGAAATTAATACTACACTACTTCATCTAGTAATCCTAAAACCACGTTCCCACATCCCCTTCGACTCACTCCTCACTGCCATATCCTATCGAATCTATGTACTCGGATTTCGAACGAGACTTCGAACTAAGGAGGGTGTATTGAATGAAGAATCCATACCTATAAGAGAAGCTAGAAGCTTTTGAGGATTGTAGGACTGCGAGCTGAGGATTGCTCAAATTTGATGATGTATGGAGTTACGAGGTAGGAGGTTTGAATTTAAAAGGAGGAAGGACAAGTGTAATGATAAACAAGGGTGGGAGGAAAATGAGTTAGTAGGCCTGTAAAAATGGAAGTGAGAAGATAAAAAAGGAGTGCGGGCCTTTATATGTGGGAAGGGGGAGGCGAACGGGCCTTAACCAGTAGAACCGGTCAGAGTATCTCAGTGGGTCAGTGAGCGAGCGTACCGAGCGATACCGAGTAAACCGAACGAGTGGTTCGACGCTCGTACGTCGACCGACCTGCGGTAGAATAGGATACAATAAAAAATATAACAATAACAATAATAATAGATAAAATAATGAGTAAATGAAAATGATGTTAAAATGAAGTGTGAGTATGTATATGCATGTAACAATAATTAAAGATGATAGTGCAACGGAAAGTTGAATTTCACCTGATAGATGGAGAAGCATAGTTTTGACAAACCCAGTGTGATTCAACTTTCGAAAGGTTATATGCATTCGGCTTTTGGAAAGGTAAAACATGATTTAAACGACAGATGATTGTCATTCTAGATGGGATAACTTCTGAAAGCAAGGGCTGGTTGCTAATTTAAAGCACGTCATGTTGGTTCACACGACGCGCTTTGGGGGGGGGGCAAATGTTACTCGGCACTTTGGCCCGGCTACATGGCGATAGTCACAAAACTTATGTTTGAACCTAGACATGGCTCAAGCTAGGAAAGGGGTGGAAGTACGATGGACCGGTGAAACTTAAGTCTGGATCATCCTATACACCTGGGTCGAAATGTTTGCCGCTAGCTCGGCCGGAGTAGTTCGGTGTTGAAATGTAGTCAAGATGGCCCGGCCAAGGCGGATCGGCATTGGAGTGTAGACGTGCTGGTTCGGTCAAAATACTCAAGGAAGATTGACTCGGCATTTTGTGGATCGGCCTCGGAGAGTTTTTTTTCGAGTGGTTCGGCTATAACGGTTCGGCCTTGGCGGGTCGGCCAAGGTGCATGAAAACAGAGTGGTTCAGCCAATATAGGCGAGGCGAAGCAGTTCTGACTAGATGGTTCAGCATATGTCGTTCGGCCTAGATGAGTTAGCAGATATCGTTCGGTCGAAATAGGGAAGCTAATGTCGTTCGGTCAGGAGTAGTTCGTCATGTGTAGGTCGGTGTATCTAGTTCGGTGCACAATGAGGGAGTTAGCATATTCTTAGGCTCAACAGCGAAGTGAGGAGATCGACATTGCTTTACTTCGAGATCCACCATGAGTTACTCCGAGTCCCTTGAGGGCTTACTTCGAGACAACTACTAAACGACCATAGATCAGCCATACCGGTTCGGCAACGCCTGGTTCGGCCATATTGGTTTGGCATTGCCTGGGTCGGTCAGTTTGAACTGACACTAGTGGGCCGAGCTATATTGGTTGTGGGCTTGCACAGGGAACCAGCCTATCTTCATCTATAAATAGAAGGGCAGGGGTACAATTGAGGGGACCTTTTTCTAGAGCTCCAAGGACACTCTGCCGGTTTTTGCATTCATCTCTTTTCTTTGAAACCTTGTATTCAAGTTGTTTGTTTACGGATTGTATCTGTACTCAAGTAATTGGAAAAGTAATAAATATCATACTCGAAGTGGACGTAGGCAGTTACGCCGTACCACTATAAATTTGGTGTTTCTTTTTCTGTTGTTCTTTTTGCATTCGATTGTGTTATTTCTCTTTTTAATTTACTTTCTTCATTAATCTCTCTACACAACTCTATTCAAGGGTGTTAGTGACCAATTCTGGTGCTAACATATATATATATTCTTTTAATTTAAACATTTGTGTATGTGTATTTAAATAAGACAACAATAAATATATAAATTTATGACAAAAAAGAATCTAATCTACACATATGTATTGATATAAATAAATCTGTGTATAATAGAATATAGATTAGAGATTACCAACACCGTAGCTTTGAATGTGCACATTGAATATTGAATTCAAAACTCCTTAGATCAAATCCATACTCTTCCAAAAAAGCAGTTAACAAAAGAGATCACCAAAGCTTTGAAATAGATTTAATTTGATTTAAATTTTATTTTGAAATGAAGTAGGGAAGGTCTTACTACTTATGGCTAAAGATAGTTAGATTAAGAGGAAAAAGTCAAAAGAAAATGAATGGCGATGGTAAGAATATATAAGCAATAAGAAAGAGTAAAAATAGGTGATTTGGATCTCACTGTCTACCTCTTCTCCTTACCTACTCAAACCATATATCTCAAACAATTATCACCTATCACCATCCCTCCTCCTTGTATGGACAGCCACCGTATGGGCTAAATAAACCCATATGCATTTCCAAATCCAATCAATATTATACATTTTAAATCCAATTTAAATGTTTACTAATATCGTATATCGATACTTACAAATATAACTTTTATATACGCAATTTATTAAATATCGATTCAAATAAATCAAATAAAATTAAATAATTAATATTTCATAAATTTTAGTTAATTTAACTAGTTTATAACAATTATAATTTAATTAAATTATGTGGTATTTTGGATTATTCAACATTGCGGTTGTCCGAATCTTATGTGTAAATTCAGTCAGCGGTTAATATTGAACAATTCGAATATTAACATTCACACGTCTTCTTATTTTGTGGTGTGATAGTTTGGACAAATTTATCGCTTACATAATTTAGCAAAATCCAATTTTATTATTTTAAGTGGTCCCTACTAGTAACGATTATATACATCTATTCTCTTTGTCAAAACTATATCACATTAGGAACTATGGAATTTGATTTTGGTTAGAGTTCTAATATCGTCCACATTCAACTTGTGTAATCCAAACACAAAGTCCTTGGTTCAACAATAATAATATTTATTAATCGAATTGCTCTGCCCAAAGACTTTGAGTTGACTACAGTTGACAATGATACTAACCTCATATAACCTTCTATATTGAATAGTGGTTCACATTCAATGCTTTAACTCAGACCCAACTATAATCATTAGATGGACATCGTGCCATGATTTAACTACAATCAAAGTGAGCATCCATATTGAAGTTTAACCGTATTCTCAAGTTGAGAGAACTGTGTAATATTGTCACTTCGGTATTCTCTGTTTGATCTTGGTTATATTGATTAACAGAAAAATATCGAGTGAGTCGTTCCATATTTATCGAAAAAATACCAGTATGTAACCCCTTGGTGCCCCCAACATCCATGAGTAATACACTACCTAACATTTAGAGAGCGTTACATACTCTAGTAACAACGAATGTATCGATATCCCATCTCGATATATTTTGACTAGAAATATTTAAAACAACATGTTATTTTCATTGTGATAAATTTCTCATGATTACAACACATTACAATTACTATTACAAAACATATAATTTAACGATTTTCTTTTAAATGTACCTAAATTAAATGAATAATTAACACAACACATTATGACAAGTATATAATAGAAAGAAACGGACCTTTTATTTTGAATGAGATTGTATTATATAGTTAATAATTTATAGTAAATTACATAATTTCCCTTAAAGCATGCCCCTAACTCTATCAATGACTCTATCTGCATCTAAAAATATTCATTAATGGTCCCAGCTAGGCAGAAATTGGATCCGTCGGATCAAACCGTATTCGACCGAACAGGTCTTAGTCCTTAACAGATTAGATTTTGTTTGGTTTAAACTATAAAATTTAAAACGTAGACCCGATTCGAGGTATTATTTGGATCGAGTCAGGCGATCTGGTTAAGTAATAACACTTAAAATGCATATTGTTTTATGCTTATTGATTGGGTCTTTTAGATCGAATCTTCAGGTCGAGCTTGATTGGGTCTAAATAGTATATTTTGTCGTCAGGAAGGGCCCAACTTGAATGACTACCTCCTGTAACATCGAAAATCCATTCATACAAGAAATTGGATTCCTCAATGGTGTCACAGACAATGTTCAATTAACAGTAAGATATATGAAACACAAAGAATATCATAGAGCATATCTATCTCAACACTAACACTCACAGCGGAATGATATAAAAATATAACTTGTACATAAACATCTAGAAGACAAAATGAAAATCATATCAAGAGACATAAAATCGAACATCATAATAGAACTGGTAAATGATACATCAAATCCAATAAGAGCACATGTCTCAAAATAATACACATGTCTACATGTTAATACACCCAAAAATGATATTTATAATCATAGCAGTGATATATTTATAATTTTATGTCCCCTCCAACTAGCAGGGATCCCCATCTCTAAGTCAATATGCTCAAAGAATAGATAATAACGAAATAACAAGAGAGGGTTAGACATAAAGTGTGGTGAAAAGGAAATATCATTAATATGTATGACTACCAATATGCTAATATATCATGAATAACACTAGATGATAATACTCGAGGTAATGGAACCATACCTCAACATGCATCTTCACCTGCATCTAACAAGTTAGCACATTTCTACTATTGTGCTAAGTTATACTATAAAACTATCATATACAACACAACATGACACCAATCTTGACCCAAACGTCACACATTAGGCTAGTGGGCCACGGATCTTCTAGTAAGGCCAAAACTCGCCAAGTATAACTATTAATATATGAACAACACTTACAATGATTTTAACGTGTCATCCACCCCCTAAAATCATATCGAAGCTGAATCGATATACACGTGACTAACCGTTATCATTTGTTTATCATGAGACATAATGACAAGTAAATTCGAGCATAATAATCCTTGCTACAACATGGTCTCAAGTTATAGCCGCATTACCGAGATAAAATGTCTTCTATCAATAGTGTCAGTCAACCCGATAGCACACACCAAACATGATAACTGCTCATGCCATAAATGGTCGATAAATATTTAATCCTACGGCCTATTCCAAGTGACATGGACTTACTCTATATGCTTGATATCGTATGAAATCGTATATCATAATACTTTAGTCATCACGTCTCAAAATCACCAGACGACCCTACAAAATTACCATACAAATCAAATCACATCTCCAACATCATATATGACCTTCATGTCATTCAACATCTACGATATACCCTCTGATCTATATCAAATCTAGGGTTTTGAAGTATTGGTCAGAGTGGGTCTTGCGTGGGCCTCGAAATCAAAGTACTCTATGAAGTAACCCAGTCTGTTGGAAGCGGGTAAAATAAGTGGATTTCAAAAAATTCCTATTTTGGATCGTAGTAGGCCTATGAAGTCTAATGGGTAGTATTAGATCCAAGATTATTTAAGTATAATCCAATTGTATTCAATTTTCTAATTTGATTAACTAATGAATTAATTAAATAATGTTATATATATATATAGTTTATAAGTATAACACTATATACTCATATGTGTATAATGCGTACATGCACTATAATAACGAGTATGTAGTTAATGTATATGTATATAGATGTTGGGATTTACGTCTACAATGTATACGTTTACCAATTTATATGTGTAATGAGTGTCATAAAAATATTTTTAATTTATATATAAATATTTATAAATTTCAAATTTAGTTTATATACTAAAAATAAAAAATTTAGACAATAAATTTTGATTTAAATTCAATATCCAAAATATATATTTTACTAAATAAATTGTTTTAAATTTCAAATTTAAATTAGTAAAATAATTAAATTATCTTTCACATATCCATAATAAATATAATTAAATAATGATGTTGCCAAAAAAATATTTTATATTGTTACTAAATATACAAATTAATTAATTACATAAAAGAATTAATACATACATACACATTTTGTAATAAACAATTATTAAAATAAATTATATATTTAAGAATTCTTTTAGGCTAGGTTCAAAAATATTCTTTTTAATTAATATAAAAACCAAGGCTATTTATTTTCTATGTAAGATTAATACATACTATATATTTTAAAATGATTTAAAACATTATTTAAACAAAATTATTAATTAAATATAATTGTATTATGTATAAAACGTAGATTTGAAAAATTATTATTATTAATTCAAAACTAATTATTATTATTATTTTATAAAATGAATACATAATGTGTATATATATATATATATTAAAATCATTAAAATATTGTTTAAATGATTACCAATTCAAATACAGCTGTATTATATTTAAAATTTAGGTTTAGTAAAAAAATTATAAAGCCAAAATCATTTTATATTTATATGCATATACCTTTAAAACAAACATATATATGCTATATACACACACTATATATATATATGTATGTTTAAAAATAAAAAGTACTAAATAATTTATTTTGGAAAAATCAAAAATAAAATTTTAATAATATGCACGGTCAAAAAGGTTTTTTTTTTCATTTATTATTACGATTTTATGCAAAGATCCAATAAAAATTTCAAACGATATAGATAATTCAAAGATATATTAAATGAGATAATTATGGCTGATAATAATTGCTCATATAAAACCATTCTATAATGGACATATTATAAATAAAATATAAATGTAAATTAGAATTTATACCTTTAGGATGTTGCCTTTGAACACATGTTGATTGATACATTCTCCTAGATTCACCTTGAATCAATCTCTAGGTATTGGAAAGGGCCGGAGTACTACCATTTGTATTTGTTTTGATGTGAATTTGAGCTAGAAATTTTCAACAATATAGGACATAATACATATGACCATGAAGAGACAAGGCATTCAAAAAGAAACGTGAAGGGGTATAGTTGTTTAAATAGAGAAAAGGAAGGAAACAAATTCCCCTTATATTACCAATGCTTGGTTTACTAATTCTAGATCTAGATTCGGAATTTAAAATCAAAACATCCTTTCCCTTTACCATGTATGGTCGGCCATATAATGGGCTACTTGGGCCATTAAGTAATTAATACCAATTAAATTGTATCTAAATATGCATCGATATTATATATCGATATGTATGTATATAACTTTATATACGCATCAGATTAATTATTAATGGCACCCATAAAATAACTTACATTACTCAATGCATCAAATATGTAAATAATATTTCAAAAATATTAATGAATTTAATTAATTTGCAATAACCATAAATCAATTGAATCGTGTTGTATTTCGAAAAAATCACCAAATAGTTGTGCAACTCATAGGTGTAAATTCAATCAGTGTGAATATCGAACTATTCAAATATTAACATTCACTTGTTATCATATCTAGTGGAGTGACCATTTGACCAAACAAACTCAGTTATTGCTCCTACTGCATTTGTGGCACTTTGGTTGTTATGTGGAAACGGTTTATTCTAAATCATTATTTAGAATTTTGTTTCAACATAGCTCAAAATCATACCCGGTGATAATTCTGTGATTTAAATCCAAATTAAATTAAGCATGTTGAATGATGAATCTATTACTTTAATTTCAACAATTGAAATTTGTGATAGTATACTCACCAACGTTGCCTACTACATTCCAACTGAATTGGTCTTATTTTTGAAGACAAATTTACGGTCGATGACCATATCCTTTCGGGTACAACTATCAAAATCATATTTTGATAATGTACTTGGAATCTACTTTGGATTTGTGGATTGTGATACTCTTTATGGCTTATTGACAACTAAGAAAGTTTCTTTGTTGGCATTGATAAGAAACTCATAGTTTCTCTTTATTGTACGAGAGTTCTTATTAAACTGTATAACGAGTAATGTCTATTTTGGGTTGGTTAATTTCTTTTCATCTTGCGTAATAAATTTTGTCTTTGGATTGTAACCAAATCCATATTACTACCAGTAATTTCTAAAACAAATTCCTTTGACATGAAGTTGGCATTTCTTGAAACAAAAATTGTTTCTTAGTGCAATTGAACAAGCATTTAGAAATATTTTTTGCATTGCCCTTATATATGTATAAAACTGATTTAATTTTGAGTTTACGAAACTTATATTCATAACTTAAATTGTTCAATCAATATTGGTCCATCCTAAACTCTATTTTGGGTGGTCCCCCCAAGATCCCTCATGAGCGAATATTATGTGCAACCTCTCGACTAACAAAACATGTCAACTCCTTGACCTAGGTTATGTAGGGGTTTCTTATAAGCTCTTATCTTGTATAATCTTGTAAACTATGATTTAGATAAAATTAAATTTAACCTATGTACTTACTTTTAAGTACACATCATTACAAAAAGAACTTAAAACAACTTCACTCATTATCAATCATACTTTATCCAATAAAATTTGATTATTCGTTATCGGTACATCATTATGTATCATAAGGAGGAGTGGCTTTTGAGACTGAATCATACTCATTTTTAGGTATGTTCATTTCTATAAAAATTCATCTATGAATTTAAAGAAGTAAGTGGATCCGTTTTGATGTCTTTAGACTTTAAACTACATACATCTACATGTATCAATTCGAAGTGTTCACTAACTCTTTTGTCACTCCTACTAAATGGATGATTTACCCTTAATCATTTGAGATAGATTCACCTGTACCATACAATTTATAATCATATGATTATTGAATTATTCCTCAAAATCATGGTTTAGTCCATAATTCCAAAATAATAAAATTTTTTTTAGATACATCTGTATTTTTGTATAACCAATACATCATTTTGTTAAAAACAAATACATATTTATCTTATAATAAATATTCATAATATTCACCTTATAATAAAACCATATCAATTTTCAGTTAATACTGAAAATAGTTACTACTTCATAAATAATGTTTGGTATATTTACGAAAAGAATTTTTTCGTATCTTGATGCATCCACTGGTAACTGTTATATGAAATGCTAACACTATTTCCGCCATTACTATAACAACATATGAAATATACTCCATTCAACCACTTGATATGGTCTATTTATTTCATTTACTGTAACTAGTTTCCAATCAAGGGTTTATGACCAAATGACTTACACTGAATGAAATAACTGTTATAGACAACAATTTTCTATAAGAAAAATACATCTTACATAGAAATCACATTTCTCATTCCATATTAAATATCAAATAGTATTTATACAATCCTGGTTTCCAATGTCTTTCATTAAGCAGAGATTACCATGCACTCTCTTCATCCTAACTGTTCCTATCTGACATTTATTTAGACAGTCTGTTTCCTTTCAAATGGTCGAACCATACAAAATTAAATCCTTACCACAAGATTACACTGAATTCTTTACAAAAATGTATTCAATACTCCTTAACATTTAAGGATATCGAATAAATTGCATCTTATGTAAATTGATCAAACTGAATTTCAATGATTGAATTCCTAGGTCCATCTTGTAGCTTTCATTCTAATGCTACATTTAACATAAAAAATCCTTACTATAGTCAATCATAATGAATACATGATCTAGTATTATAGTTTAATTGTTCAGTTCAGAAAACTAATTTCATTGAGGTTATGTATATTACGAATTGCGATTGTTCATCATATAATATTTATATGTGATTGAATATGGATTGATAATAAAGATCAAATTGTGTATATTTTAAACTTCTTATTTACTCGTTTTACTATTCATAAGGTAGTATCAATTGATATTTTTGTTGTTTTTATTGCACATTCTTTATTTTTGACAAGTGAAGAAATTATTAAGGAATTTATTCAATAATGCAGTTCAACTTCAAAGCTCAGTTAATAAGAAATAAATTGCACATATATGCACATAAGCTGATGTAGCTCAACTAGTTTTGAAGATGTGCATTCACTAGGAGGTCAATGGTTTGAATTCTGCTTAGTGCATTTTTTTAAAATTAAGTAAATTCCCTAGAGCAAGTAGCTTCTAGAATATATCAGAGATTGACCTTTCTAGACCTATTTCTATATTTAATTTTACTTGAATGTGGCATATGGAGAAAGAGTCCAAAGCAAGACCAAGTCTAATAATTCTAGAAAATTCTCATTTTTGACCTAGTCTAAACCTGAATGCAAAAGAGCTCTATAAATATCTTCAACTAGCAACAATTGAAGACACCTTGGCATAGTTTTGTTTATTTTATTTTTGGTTTTTCTTCCTTTATATTTTTCCTTTTGGATTAGATTAGGATTTGGAATTTCTTTCCTTTTTCCTTTCTTTCTTTCTTTCTTTTGTACTTCTTTTATTTAGCAAAAAAAATCACTTTTACTTTATTTCAGTTTTCATTTTTTTAGTTTGGTGATTTTAGTTTCAGCCTTTATGTATCATTTCTATTGCATCTCTATTTCAATTTTATTTCTATTTAATATTTAGCCCTTATATCCGAGACCTATTGGTTTTCCAACACGCTAATAGATCTTTTTAATTGTTTCCTACTAGCACTTTATTTCCATGAAACGATCGATCATTTCTTTTAATTATTTCTCACAATTCCATGTTTTCGAAATTTTACCAATTTCCCTTTTTAAATTAATTTAATTTAAGTAAACATTAATAATTAATAAATTCTCTGTGGATTCGACCCATACTCACACATTTATTACAGCTTATGTTATGTGCTTGCGGTAAAATAGATTGTGGTTTTTGATCACACTGAGAATCGTCAATCAAGTTTGGTATCATTGTTGAGGAGTTTGACTAGTTACTAGTGTTTTTTTAATATTCGATTCATGTTAGTAATTTTTTGTTTTTTTCCTTTTTAATTTCTTTTTCCAATAAATAATAATAATAATACTAATTCAATTTCGATTAAAACAAATAGACCGCTCTCTATTTTTATTACATAGGATAATTAAAAAAACATTTCTCTAATATTTCTGGAAAAAATAAAATTTCATTTTTGGACAACAACAAAATAACAATTTTTTTATATACAATCTTTTTTGGAAAAAATTGTGTTTTTTCACTATTTCTTTTCATTCTTTATGCAGTCGGCTTCATCTCCCAACCCCGTACCAAACTCAAATAATCCGACCTGCCTCACCACCATCACCTCGTCAGACCCGCAAACATCACCATGCCCATTAACTATAGAGTTGCAACTAATGCTAAAGAGCCATGCGTGTAATCGCTGCCACCTGAATCTCCTCAACCTACCATCACCAATCCGCAAGAGTACACCACTTACCTCAGCAACTTCAACCGCCACAACACCAAACCCGATAACACACCTCCCTCAAAACCGAACTCCTCCGTACCACTGCCTAAATACAAAACAACACCCAAACCCAAAATAGTTTATGCCTAGATCTACAACCCAGACCTACACCATAGCCTCTCCTTCAAATCAAAATCTTTTCCCATAACTAGAACCTCCACTTCGCTTCCAATTGCCCGTCCTCCTTTACCATCCAAACCTCCACTACTACGTCGTTTACCCTTAAATACCAGACCTATGCCACCTCCTACACCAATATTTCGCAACCCTTTGATCACCTTCTCTTCCTTTTTAAACTGCAACACACACCAACAAACCTAATAACCAACACCCGCCTCCATAACCTGAATAACATCAGACCTAGCCATCCACTTCCAAAACCACCCATCTTCCCATGCATGCCTCCATCAAACCAACAGCCTTATCTACCAACTTAAATCCGCACCCGAACACTACATAGACCCGTAAATCCTTTCACTCTCCACCGCTAATAAATCAACCCATAACCAGAACCATCGCCTCCGCTACTTACTCCTCACTCGACACCACCCAAACCCCCAAACCAACTCTTCTACAGATCTTCCCACGACCATAGCCTTAGAAACCGTTAATAAGTTCCATCCTCCTGCACACTCCTACATCTCCATCCACTTCGATATAATCATCACCCTCATTTGTTTTTCAAGGAATAATGAAATCGAAAGAAAAGGAAAAGGTCGGCTTGATTAAATTTGATTGTTTAGAGCATGGGTAAGGTTTGTTAAAAGGAGGCCTAAATCATTAAGATAAAGAAATATTGATGAGCATCGGAGCATGAACCACGAGCATTGAAGTTGGGAGTAACATCGGAATCGAATAGTCAAGACAACTGGGGACGGTAATTTAACTCTATTAGTGTTTACTTTTATTTTTGATTATATTTATATTTTTGTGTTCGTGTTAAATTGTGGTTTCAAAAAATATGTTTGAAGACCAGGTCATGAATTTTCATCAAACAATTATCCAAAACAGAAAAAGAAAACTTTAAGGGAGCCGCTAACATGCTTTTTAGCTAAGCTGCTCTTAACTGGACATAAAAGATCAAAACAAGGACGAAATGATTCACATACTTGGAAGCATGTTCAGAAGAAGAAGGAAAACAACTCAGGGAAGTTTTAAACAAAATAGAGCTAAGTACATAGCTTAGTGTGTCGAGCTATTATAGATTGGTACCGACCTATATATCCTCTACATTTCACTTCCCAAATACCATACACCTCTTGTGCTACTATAATAACTCGTGGTCAAGTGATTTTCCAATAATGTGGACGAGTAACTCTAAGGATTGACGGGAAGAAAGCCAAGAAAGTAGGATAATTCAAATGCTATCAAGAAGATTGTAAGAATCAACTCAAAGCTGAAGGAAAAGGACTTAGAACAACTCGAGTAGATGAAAGAAAAGAAAAGCAAGTGGAATGATTCAACTTGCACCAAGATACATAACTCGATACCAAGCTATCTATAGCTCGAGCTATGGTTTTGGCTCGGTGGTCTCCAAGTTTTCTTATGTGACTTCGACTATCTCCTGGGCTTCAGTGCAAGTGAGCTTCTGGACCAATACCTCTGTTTCACTATAAATACCAACCTATTTACAACCAAAAAGGGATTTGATCTCTCTGCTATTAGAGACTTCTTATCCTTCTTCAAATCTTACCTCTCGTCCATTAAAGTCACCTAAGATGCTACTATTTGCTGCTCTAGGACATAGATCAACAAATCCCAAGTACTAGCGATTCTCAAACACTCCAGAAGCTCCTTTGTAAATCTGAGATCCACTAGATTATGGTCAGATCTAAGATAATTAGTTGTAATTCGGAGAGAAGACAACGAATAATAAATTATAAAGTGGACATAGGCCAGAGATATCCGAATCACTATAACAATTCTTGTGTGTCCTTCACTTTTCTATTATATTTACTTGCTTGATCTGGGATTTCTATGGCTTTTACAACTATTTTACTAGAACTGGTGCTTTCATATGATTTTTGGGTGTTGATCCATTTTCTGGATTAACAGGAGCTAATTTATGCAAATAACCAAATTTGGAATTTTATAACTAATCAAAATTACCAGTTTTTTCCGAATTTTGATTATGCACATAAACTATGCCGAAATGACTTTGAACCTGAAAATTAATTTTCCTTAAAATCAATAAAACTATGAAATTATTTTGAAAATATTTGGATAGCAGAAGAGACTTTGGCTATAATACAAACAATTTTCAAAGAAAATAATTTTTTCATAATAATTCAACTCAAAATTTTGAAAATAACCAAAATCACAATTGTTTTTTAAACTTTAGCAATTTTGATTACATACCTAATTTTCATCATCAAAATGATTTTCTTATTTAAATAATTTCCATTTTCAAAACGATTGTCCACGTCAATACAATATTCATGAAAATAGAAGCAAAACTCAAGTTGCAATTTTTTTGATCATTTGGATGATTTGGAACATAATTTTGAAAATAATCTATATCATAAAAAGCCATTAAAAGTTTATCAATTAGAAGATTGCCAATATGATCAGAAAATTTATATAGAACTCTTGCTCAAAACATATCACTTTCTTTGTGAGAAAATCATATTTAATGAGTAAAAAAATAATTTTTCAAAATCAATACGGATACGAAAATAATTTTGAAAATAATTTCTAGTATGAACAATGTTCTCTAAATAATCCAAGTCGAATTTTGAAAAAGAACCAAAATTACAATTTTTCTTCTAACTTTAACAATTTTGGTTATAAATTTGATTCTCTGAAACAAAATAATCTTCATTATCAAACTGATTTCCATTATCAACATGATTCCCTACAACAATATAATTTTCATGGAAATGATAACGAAAATAAGTTCAGAACTAATTTTGATCAAGAAAATGAATTAGACTGTAATTTTGAATATAACTCTTATCAAGGAAATTATATAAAAGGAAATGAAAATGACAATCAACTTGGAAATTGTTTTAATCATGAAAATGACTTGGACTATAAATTTGAAAATAGCTTTTACCCAGGATATTATAAAAAAAATATAGAAATTGAAAATCATGAATGTGATTTTTACGAGGAACAAAGAAAATCGAATAACAAGTACGATGAATGCATAAAATTACTTGAAATTCTCTTGGAATAGTACAAAGAAAAAATGAAATCCAAACATGTAAGGAATCAAAAGATAATCCAAATTTTACTCACATTGATAATTTACGAATGAAAATTTTTGAAATTGAAAACAATAACTTTATTTAAGTTGTTCAAACTTCACGAATCGAGTTGGAGTTCAATTCTTTTATAGAAAATGATTTAAGTTTGAATTTCGATCTCCTTTGCCAGACACTGACCAGCTAGAAACAAAATTTTAGAGGTTGAAAGTTACAAAGACAATAAAGTTATTAACGACTCAGTTAAAGAAGACGGATTTAGTGAACATGAATTTTTCGGACTGTTTGAGAATGAGTTGTCATACAAGGATGAGTTAAATTTAAATCACTAGTCTGATTTTGAAAATTTTAATTTTGAAGAAATCACCTTTAGTCAAAAACATGAAACTCTTGTTGGTGAAATGTTAATTAATGAAATTGGTGAATGTGAACCCAAGCTTGATCTAGAACTTAATGAAAATTCTGAAATATCAACCAACGAGATCTTTGATATTGAATGTACACTTGAACCACATCTTTTAAACAAAGAACCTAAGCCAAATAATTCATTAGACGACACTGAAAATATTGATTTACCATTTCAACTACGCTTGTGCATGATCACATACTTCTGAAAGACTAAATCAATAAATTTGTCAGGTACATAACTCACATCGTGCACCAAACATGGTGGAAAAACTTCTACTTATAAGATACCTAGAGATACCAACTGATTATAAATCAAGGTGTAAAGATGAAATTTTGGTAAAATAAGTTAGCTTATTAGAAAACATACCCATGCATAATGTGAGGGGAACGAATAAAATTAAAGCAAAACGTAGAAGAAAGAGATGGTGGCATAACTTGCATTGCATTCATTGCAAACATATTTATTATTTTATATACAATCCATTTCAGCATATTGTTAAATTGCCTTTTAAATTACAAATCATTTTGCATCTATTTGTGAGTACTTTGCTTTAAATTTAGGAAAAGTATTGAATAGTGAGGACACTGTCAACTTTAAGTGTGGGGTTAGTCGAGACTCGTGTTGCACTCAATTTTTTTAATTAAAATTCCACATTTTATTTATTTTACATTTCAAAATTACAATCATTTTGCACGTATATTCACCTTTTTTGAGGCATATGCATTAACGATATAACGTCTTTTCTACATTTTTTTAAGCTTACTTAAAATCAGTTTAATTTGAACATGTATGATAGAGTAGGTGCACTGTGTTAGTCATTTGAAGGAAATTTTTATGAATCACTAGCTTTAAGTGAAAAATAAAATGAAAAGTTTTAATTATAAGTGATAAAAGTGACGCTGGTATATAGGTTGACTAGGTGACGAATATGAAGTTTGTTGAAATTTATTGTCGTCGTTTAAAAGTCATAAGTCTAAAGTACTTGCATTAAATCTTTATAATAAAGAGGTGCCAAGATGATTTTGCATTACATCTATCAAAGAAAATATTAGCTATAATAATAATAGAAACCAAGAGTATCCAACATTGCTATTACATCTAGCATTGGTGTGCACACCTGCCAAGCTTTGTCCCACTATCATCTAAGCACGAAAGCCAGGGCATGAGTGGTATACATTAATCTCATTTGTGAGTTGGGCACCTAAGGATCACCGACCTTTACTGATATACTCATAGTCGGTTTGCATAATCCACCAAACTCTATTCCATTCTCATGTAAGTCCGAAAGGTGGTGCATGGTGGTTTACCTCGGTCCATGGGTTATGTGTACGCATATAATAAAAACAATAATAATAAAATAATAGAAATAAATAAATACAAAATAATTAAAGAGGATAAGTGAATGAATTCAAAGCATTCTTCTTCGTTTTACTTATTTAAATTTGTTATACAAATGAAAATAGAAATATCACTTTATGAACTTTGAAAATCAAATAAAGAACTAATTTCATAGCTGTACGATGTTTTCAATGAAAATAACTAGCAAGTTAGAGTCGAGTGTGATGAAAACTTGATTTTTGTTTGAAGTTTGTATTTAGGTGATGAACTTAGATCTTTGGATTTTGACTGGAACATTTGTACACTACAATGTTGTAACTATTTAAATATAAAGCGATTGAGCAATATTCATAACATTTTGTATCCATATAGGTGCATTAGAAGCAAAGTGTATTGCATCTGGATTTTGTGGGTAGTATCTGTTGAAAACCCTCACTAGACACAACTTGTCCTACTAGGTACACCTAGGGTTTAAAGGCTTGTTGCATATGCTAAATGCAATTGTGTTTCCCAATGAAAGTATGGTAAGTAAATTCAGTTAGATTTTATGAAGAATAAAAGTTCTAGTGTGGGGGTGTTAACCCAAAAAATGGACCAACACCCTGGTTTGAGTGTGAATTACCAGCCCTGCTCTCACATGGCAATAATACATATAATAGATATAAAAAGAAAGCAGAAATAGGAAAGAGACAAGAAGTTTTTATAGTGGTTCGGCTATTAACGAAGCCTACGTCCACTTTATAGTTTTTATTATAGACTGGTTGTTGTTAATAGATGTATTTGATTACAAAGCTCTTGAATATCCTTAGCTAGATTGAATCTCCAAGGTTGGAATCCACTAGAGAATCATAGTGAACCCCTTTGAAGACTATTGTGAGGGAGATGAAGAGTGAAGAATGCTTCCAGCGGAGTTTTAGCTATCAGTCTGGAGGATCCCATTTATGTTGCAGATAAAAGAGTATTTATAAAGATTGGAGAGCTCTTAGGCCAAGCCTGTTCGCCAACTACTTGTAGATGATCACAGGAAGGAGCTACTGAAACTTGCCTCACGACCCAAGCTAAAACCATGGATCGCTAGCGATCCATAGTTTATGTTCGAATGCGAGCTGATTACTTAGCTTTTCTCCCTGCCTTGATTCCTATGAAGCGCAGCGATCCTATGATGATGTATGGATTGCCAGCGATCCATAGTGTATAGATCGCCAGCGATCCATACACTATGTCTATTTTTGGACCTTGGTGAATGGATGCCTTCGTCGTCTTATGTCAATGTGTTCATGTAGTCTTGTTACACGTCACCATGTTTTGATGACGGTTTTCTTACTAGTTGTGTTTAGTCGCTAATTGAACTGGATGGATGCTTGTCTCTTGATTTAACTAACTTGGAATCTCATCAACCTTGGTTATTACTTCTAGAATACGTGTTTGGATCATGATGCAAGAGAATCGGTTGAACCCTGAGCTAACCCTATGGATCGCTAGCGATCCATGTCCTTAGTGGATTTTCTTGTTCTTTTTTCCTGGCTTCCTTTGGCTTGTTACTCTAGTTCTTTTGGTTGACTTCTGGGCTATTCTGACTCGATCAAGTTGTTCCGACTTCTCTTGGATCCTGCTGGCTTAAAAACTCGGATAACATTTGCCCACCTAGAGTATGTCTTTGTTAAAAACAAGGCATGCTCTAAAAGTAATCGCTTTTTAGTATATGCTTGTTGAATTTCAAGCAGTCGTGTTAGAGTTACACGAATTTGAATTAGACTAGACTATCGCTTGCTAAGTTTTGTCCTGGACTGCCATTACTTGTCATAGAAGATTGAACTTTACTCTATAACTTCCCAATATGTCTTGAAGTAGCATATGGATGTTGCTAGGCAAATTCGAAATAAAAAGCATGCAACTTTATGGATCGCTAGTAATCCACAGCAGATGGATTGCTAGCGACTTGACTACTTAGCATTTTTGGCATATTTTATTTTCTTATTTAAACTCTCGAGGCGATCCATTCCACATTTATCATACGACCCGAGTCTTCTACTTCCTTCTATGATCCAAGCTTCCTTCAGCGATTTGATCCACCATCTCTAGCGGTCCAGCCTTGTCCAAACTTTCACTTGATTCCTTCAATGTCATGACCCTGCTCGACCGCCGACTCCCGAGCTTCAATCTCAAACACTCCAGAAGCTCCTTTGTAAATCTGAGATCCATTAGATTATGGTCAGATATGAGATAATTAGTTGTAATTTGGAGAGAAGACAACGAATAATAAATTATAAAGTGGACATAGGCCAGAGATATCCGAATCACTATAACAATTCTTGTGTGTCCTTCACTTTTCTTTTATATTTACTTGCTTGATCTGGGATTTCTATGGCTTTTACAACTATTTTACTAGAACTGGTGCTTTCATATGATTTTTGGGTGTTGATCCATTTTTTGGATTAACAGGAGCTAATTTATGCAAATAACCAAATTTGGAATTTTATAACTAATCAAAATTACCAGTTTTTTCCGAATTTTGATTATGCACATAAACTATGCCAAAATGACTTTGAACCTGAAAATTAATTTTCCTTAAAATCAATAAAACTATGAAATTATTTTGAAAATATTTGGATAGTAGACGAGACTTTGGCTATAATACAAACAATTTTCAAAGAAAATAAAATTTTCATAATAATTCAACTCAAAATTTTGAAAATAACCAAAATCGCAATTGTTTTTTAAACTTTAGCAATTTTGATTACATACCTAATTTTCATCATCAAAATGATTTTCTTATTTAAATAATTTCTATTTTCAAAACGATTGTCCACGTCAATACAATATTCATGAAAATAGAAGCAAAACTCAAGTTGCAATTTTTTTTGATCATTTGGATGATTTGGAACATAATTTTGAAAATAATCTATACCATAAAAAGCCATTAAAAGGTTATCAATTAGAAGATTGCCAATATGATCAGAAAATTTATATAGAACTCTTGCTCAAAACATATCACTTTCTCTGTGAGAAAATCATATTCAATGAGTAAAAAAATAATTTTTCAAAATCAATACGGATACGAAAATAATTTTGAAAATAATTTCTAGTATGAACAATGTTCTCTAAATAATCCAAGTCGAATTTTGAAAAAGAACCAAAATTACAATTTTTCTTCTAACTTTAACAATTTGGGTTATAAATTTGATTCTCTGAAACAAAATAATCTTCATTATCAAACTGATTTCCATTATCAACATGATTCCCTACAACAATATAATTTTCATGGAAATGATAATGAAAATAAGTTCGGAACTAATTTTGATCAAGAAAATGAATTAGACTGTAATTTTGAATATAACTCTTATCAAGGAAATTATATAAAAGGAAATGAAAATGACAATCAACTTGGAAATTGTTTTAATCATGAAAATGACTTGGACTATAAATTTGAAAATAGCTTTTACCCAGGATATTATAAAAAAAATATAGAAATTGAAAATCATGAATGTGATTTTTACGAGGAACAAAGAAAATCGAATAACAAGTACGATGAATGCATAAAATTACTTGAAATTCTCTTGGAATAGTACAAAGAAAAAATGAAATCCAAACATGTAATGAATCAAAAGATAATCCAAATTTTACTCACATTGATAATTTACGAATGAAAATATTTGAAATTGAAAACAATAACTTTATTTAAGTTGTTCAAACTTCACGAATCGAGTTGGAGTTCAATTCTTTTAGAGAACATGATTTAAGTTTGAATTTCGATCTCCTTTGCCAGACACTGACCGACTAGAAACAAAATTTTAGAGGTTGAAAGTTACAAAGACAATAAAGTTATTAACGACTCAGTTAAAGAAGACGAATTTAGTGAACATGAATTTTTCGGACTGTTTGAGAATGAGTTGTCATACAAGGATGAGTTAAATTTAAATCACTAGTCTAATTTTGAAAATTTTAATTTTGAAGAAATCACCTTTAGTCAAAAACATGAAACTCTTGTTGGTGAAATGTTAATTAATGAAATTGGTGAATGTGAACCCAAGCTTGATCTAGAACTTAATGAAAATTCTGAAATATCAACCAACGAGATCTTTGATATTGAATGTACACTTGAACCACATCTTTTAAACGAAGAACCTAAGCCAAATAATTCATTAGACGACACTGAAAATATTGATTTACCATTTCAACTACGCTTGTGCATGATCACATACTTCTGAAAGACTAAATCAATAAATTTGTCAGGTACATAACTCACATCGTGCACCAAACATGGTGGAAAAACTTGTACTTATAAGATACCTAGAGATACCAACTGATTATAAATCAAGGTGTAAAGATGAAATTTTGGTAAAATAAGTTAGCTTATTAGAAAACATACCCATGCATAATGTGGGGGGAACGAATAAAATTAAAGCAAAACGTAGAAGAAAGAGATGGTGGCATAACTTGCATTGCATTCATTGCAAACATATTTATTATTTTATATACAATCCATTTCAGCATATTGTTAAATTGCCTTTTAAATTACAAATCATTTTGCATCTATTTGTGAGTACTTTGCTTTAAATTTAGGAAAAGTATTGAATAGTGAGGACACTGTCAACTTTAAGTGTGGGGTTAGTCGAGACTCGTGTTGCACTCAATTTTTTTAATTAAAATTCCACATTTTATTTATTTTACATTTCAAAATTACAATCATTTTGCACGTATATTCACCTTTTTTGAGGCATATGCATTAACGATATAACGTCTTTTCTACATTTTTTTAAGCTTACTCAAAATCAGTTTAATTTGAACATGTATGATAGAGTAGGTGCACTGTGTTAGTCATTTGAAGGAAATTTTTATGAATCACTAGCTTTAAGTGAAAAATAAAATGAAAAGTTTTAATTATAAGTGATAAAAGTGACGCTGGTATATAGGTTGACTAGGTGACGAATATGAAGTTTGTTGAAATTTATTGTCGTCGTTTAAAAGTCATAAGTCTAAAGTACTTGCATTAAATCTTTATAATAAAGAGGTGCCAAGATGATTTTGCATTACATCTATCAAAGAAAATATTAGCTATAATAATAATAGAAACCAAGAGTATCCAACATTGCTATTACATCTAGCATTGGTGTGCACACCTGCCAAGCTTGGTCCCACTATCATCTAAGCACGAAAGCCAGGGCATGAGTGGTATACATTGATCTCATTTGTGAGTTGGGCACCTAAGGATCACCGACCTTTACTGATGTACTCATAGTCGGTTTGCATAATCCACCAAACTCTATTCCATTCTCATGTAAGTCCGAAAGGTGGTGCATGGTGGTTTACCTCGGTCCATGGGTTATGTGTACGCATATAATAAAAACAATAATAATAAAATAATAGAAATAAATAAATACAAAATAATTAAAGAGGATAAGTGAATGAATTTAAAGCATTCTTCTTCGTTTTACTTATTTAAATTTGTTATACAAATGAAAATAGAAATATCACTTTATGAACTTTGAAAATCAAATAAAGAACTAATTTCATATCTGTACGATGTTTTCAATGAAAATAACTAGCAAGTTAGAGTCGAGTGTGATGAAAACTTGATTTTTGTTTGAAGTTTGTATTTAGGTGATGAACTTAGATCTTTGGATTTTGACTGGAACATTTGTACACTACAATGTTGTAACTATTTAAATATAAAGCGATTGAGCAATATTCATAACATTTTGTATCCATATAGGTGCATTAGAAGCAAAGTGTATTGCATCTGAATTTTGTGGGTAGTATCTGTTGAAAACCCTCACTAGACACAACTTGTCCTACTAGGTACACCTAGGGTTTAAAGGCTTGTTGCATATGCTTAATGCAATCGTGTTTCCCTATGAAAGTATGGTAAGTAAATTCAGTTAGATTTTATGAAGAATAAAAGTTCTAGTGTGGGGGTGTTAACCCAAAAAATGGACCAACACCCTGGTTTGAGTGTGAATTACCAGCCCTGCTCTCACAGGGCAATAATACATATAATAGATATAAAAAGAAAGCAGAAATAGGAAAGAGACAAGAAGTTTTTATAGTGGTTCGGCTATTAACGAAGCCTACGTCCACTTTATAGTTTTTATTATAGACTGGTTGTTGTTAATAGATGTATTTGATTACAAAGCTCTTGAATATCCTTAGCTAGATTGAATCTCCAAGGTTGGAATCCACTAGAGAATCATAGTGAACCCCTTTTAAGACTATTGTGAGGGAGATGAAGAGTGAAGAAAGCTTCCAGCGGAGTTTTAGCTATCAGTCTGGAGGATCCCATTTATGTTGCAGATAGAAGAGTATTTATAGAGATTGGAGAGCTCTTAGGCCAAGCCTGTTCGCCAACTACTTGTAGATGATCACAGGAAGGAGCTACTGAAACTTGCCTCACGACCCAAGCTAAAACCATGGATCGCTAGCGATCCATAGTTTATGTTCGAATGCGAGCTGATTACTTAGCTTTTCTCCCTGCCTTGTTTCCTATGAAGCGCAGCGATCCTATGATGATGTATGGATTGCCAGCGATCCATAGTGTATAGATCGCCAGCGATCCATACACTATGTCTATTTTTGGACCTTGGTGAATGGATGCCTTCGTCGTCTTATGTCAATGTTGTTCATGTAGTCTTGTTACACGTCACCATGTTTTGATGACGGTTTTCTTACTAGTTGTGTTTAGCCGCTAATTGAACTGGATGGATGCTTGTCTCTTGATTTAACTAACTCGGAATCTCGTCAACCTCGGTTATTACTTCTAGAATACGTGTTTGGATCATGATGCAAGAGAATCGGTTGAACCCTGAGCTAACCCCATGGATCGCTAGCGATCCATGTCCTTAGTGGATTTTCTTGTTATTTTTTCCTGGCTTCCTTTGGCTTGTTACTCTAGTTCTTTTGGTTGACTTCTGGGCTATTCTGACTCGATCAAGTTGTTCCGACTTCTCTTGGATCCTGCTGGCTTAAAAACCCGGATAACATTTGCCCACCTAGAGTATCTCTTTGTTAAAAACAAGGCATGCTCTAAAAGTAATCGCTTTTTAGTATATGCTTGTTGAATTTCAAGCAGTCGTGTTAGAGTTACACGAATTTGAATTAGACTAGACTATCGCTTGCTAAGTTTTGTCCTGGACTGCCATTACTTGTCATAGAAGATCGAACTTTACTCTATAACTTCCCAATATGTCTTGAAGTAGCATATGGATGTTGCTAGGCAAATTCAAAATAAAAAGCATGCAACTTTATGGATCGCTAGTAATCCACAGCAGATGGATTGCTAGCGACTTGACTACTTAGCATTTTTGGCATATTTTCTTTTCTTATTTAAACTCTCGAGGCGATCCATTCCACATTTATCATACGACCCGAGTCTTCTACTTCCTTCTATGATCCAAGCTTCCTTCAGCGATTTGATCCACCATCTCTAGCGGTCTAGCCTTGTCCAAACTTTCACTTGATTCCTTCAATGTCATGACCTTGCTCGACCGCCGACTCCCGAGCTTCACCGCCGCTTTTCCAAGTCGCTTTCGACTGAAACCCTAGTTCGCCTCCTGCCTTAAATCACCACTGATCCATTTTTTAGCTCGTCGACCTGCATAGGTCGTCGCCGATCCACTATTTAGGTCGCTAGATCGATAACTTCAACCTTCCTTGCCTCTTGATTACTAATTCAAGGTCGGTTTGCTGATAATGACGTTGGTTTGTCGTTTTGGCGATGGAGTTGTATTCGTGGTATTAGTCGTGAAGAGTCCGAGTCGATTGCGGCTTAATGGAGGAAGATAGTAAATCGAGTCTTGAGTTCTTCACGGAATGACATTCGGCCCTTGCCCCGGTGCTTGCCATGTTTTGCTGTCTTCTTCCATTGAGCCAGAATTGACATGTGCCAGGTCCCAAAGCCAATACCGCATGATACATCGTGAATAGGTTTCGTGCTTTCGGAGGATTTGGATTGATTTTGCTTTCTTTTGCGTGCATGGTGTACCTGTACTGGAAGGGAATTTCCACATCGTTTCGAACAACGGATCCGTTATCGATCATTGATCGATAACGGGTAAGTGTAGGAGAAGTAATTTCAAAAAGAAAGTGATACGGGAAGTCCTTTTACCTCTCAACTGCGAGCGTACTATCTACACATGATAAGGCATTTGTAGTGTTCAAGACACTGAGCCCACCACCGATAGATAACACACCACACTTGCCCCGGTACATACTTGAAGTCCGACACATTAGTATAAACCGATATTTCTTCGAAATTCAAGTGTAGTATGGGGAATTCTTATTTTAGAGTAGAATTACCTGACTGTTTCAGACATAAGTTCTGTTGTTTAGAATGAAGTTCCCGTCTTCTCGCCACAAGTCCAGCAGAGGAAGTCCTGCGCTTTTGGGGGCCGAGCCGTGGTCTGTCGCTCCTCCTTCTTCTGCTTCACAGGCTGAATATGGCCAGCTATTTTCGGTCGGTCCGGTCTTGGACCGGAGTCCTCCTAACTTCAGAGTTCTTCTAAATCCACCGGAGAGAGATTCCTCCGTGATTTCTGCTAAAGTCTTGCATAACATTTGCCTACAGCATGGCATTCTGGAGGAGGATGTTCGCCTCCCAGAGAAGGATGAATTTGCTCATATGCTGCCTCTAAGATATACTGCTTGTCATCGATATATGTGCTTGAATGGAGCAGGGCCCCCCTTCAACGAATTTTTGAGGGAGACCCTCTCGAACTTGGGAATCGCTTCGTTTCAAATTCATCCCAACGGATACGCTATTCTGACCTACCTGCACGTTCTTTTCATGCGGACTCTCAATTGCGCCCCGAGCTTCGATGAGTTAATATATTTTCTCTTATTCAAAAGAAGAGATGAGTATCCATCCTTAGTTGTGATTGAGGCCCAAAGGAACCGTAAAACTGTGTTGCGATAGAAAGCAATTTATCCCAGTTCAAGACTCAATACTTCTTTGTTAGGTGTCCTGAGGGATGCAATTGTCTCTGGACAATGGGGGGTAAGTTCTTTTTCTTACTTGTAGAGCTTCGATACATTGCCATGAAATTTCTAACGAGTCAAATACTTTCTACAGTTATTCCGAGGCTGAACATGGACTTATTTCTCGACTAAACTTTTCGAACCTTAAAGGCTGCCGATGCCAAGGAAAGATCAGTTAAGTTCTTGTTGATAGACGAAAACCTACTTTGATACGGGCTGTTGCATCCAAGGAGGTTAGCAGTCCTAGTTGAGGTCCCATCCCCTTCTCAATCCAGGATACGTATGCGATCCACTTCTTTGTCTCGTGGTTTCGAAGAGGGTGTTTTTCAAGAAAGGGAAGGCTTGTCCGGTGAGTCAGCTAAAGAGACTCATGAGGGAAAAGACATCGCGACCAAAGCTAGTTGCCTGGCTAGAATGCCTCTGATTCCGAAAGAAGAGGAAGAGGAGTTTAATCAAAGGGAAGGAAAGGCCACGATAGACATAGAAAAGGAGGAGGGAGTGATTGGGAGTAGTAGCGATGAGTCCACTTCTTACGATGATTTCTATGCAGAATCTGACGATGGGGATTCTGAATCATGCGACGAGACTCCGGGGATGAATCATGTTGTTTCGAGCTTGCCTCCTCCAAACATGAGTGGTAAAGATGATGCTCCAGAAGTCTGATGATGTTGGATTCTCCGATTAAAGATGTTGGGCATAGATTTCAAAGATTTGAGCAATGTTTGCGTCGATTTTGACGCGCTCATGGGGGAAGACTTCAATTTAAGGAGGTTTCTCCTCGCCCGAGACATGTTCCGCCGGAAGTTAGTCTGATTCCTTCTACGACATCTGCTGGATCTATTTTGTGATGTCGTTTTAGGCTCTCCTCCCAAACACATTACACATTTCACTAGGGTTACACTAACTTATACACATATTTTCCATGTTTATCTTCCGTTTCTAAGGCTCTTTATTTATTCTTCGTGTCAGGTACCATGAGAGGCCATGGCCTTTATGAAAACCTTGAGGAATTTCCCGACTCTCAACTCTAGTCGAAACGGTCTTCCAGCCGTCATCAGCCTTGCGAGATAAAGGAGGAATATCAGAGAAGAAAAGGCTCAGAGGCTGAAACTCGTCGTCGAGACGAGAAGGAACGGGGCCGAGTATACAAAGAAGGTTATGATAAAAGAAAAACTTTCGACAAGCGATAGGAGCCACCTAAAAAGTCTAAATTTGATTGCGGTTCTCAATCTGTGGAACAACAAGCCTTTGCTCCGGCCCCCGCCCCGATCGGTCCTGAAATCCCGGTTTCTTCTGTCCACATTCCATCTTCAACTCAAGTTCTGTCATCTCATGTGGCTCTTGCCCCCAGTTCTTCATGCCCCCACCAGAGATCTGCATATGTTCTTCAATCTGGTCCTTCCAGGCTTGAGGCAGCGCTCTCCGAGTGGTTTTCAAGGGGGGTTAAGTTTGATCATGATCTTCATCCGGTTCGTAGAGATACATACATGCCCACCTCCAGGAAATCCAGAACGATTTAGAGCAAGCCAAAGGGTGGGAAAAATTATGCAAACAGCTGGCGGACATGAACTGCAACAACTATCAAGAAATCCTCTCCTTTGAGTCAGAGAAGGATGACTTCGAATGAGCGTTGGCGTTGCCAAAATCAAACAGCTGGAAGAAGAAAAGGATGTGGTGCTTCGAGAAAGCAAGAACAACGCCGACTTACTGAAAGAGCTTAAAGAAGCTCATGAGAGAATAGAGATTGTCTACGGGGATGAAATTAAGAAAGCTCATGCAGAAGAGGCCAAGTTAAAACAGGAGGTGGCAGCTTGCAGCGCGACAATTGAGGCCCAAAAGAAGACCATTTCCAACCACAACCTTGTCGTAGAGGGGCATAATAAAACGACTGTGGAACATGGAGAAGTCGTGAAGTCGCGCGATAAAACCATCTCCAACCAGGCTGAGATGATCGCCAGGCTCAAGAATCAAGTTGTGCAGCTCAGCACTGATAAAGCTAGTGTCGAAATTGAAAAGGCCAGTGTTATGGCGGATTATCTGGAGCTTCAGAACGCCTTCAAAAGGATGAGACCATCTTGAACTTTTATGTTAACTCCCTGCTGCACCAGGGGAGTCTCGGTTACTTAGGCCCTAAATTCTCGCGCACTCTTGCTATGGTTTGGGAGGAAATCTTGACCCGCTTCCGTGATAGCGGGGATGTTTATTCCGAGCGAAAGCTAGAGAATGCCTATCTCAATGAAGAATCAAAGAATGCGCTGCTAGAAGGCCTGGAGATTTTGCAGATTGAAAGAGAGAAGGAAGCTACCGACGCTGCCATGACGGCAACTGCCGAAGCGTTACCGGAGCCTTTTATTTCCAATCCTGGCAAAACATCAGGGCATCCTTGCAACCCGTTAGCAAGTTCTGGGCTTGAAGCTTCCCTTCAGATTGTGGAACCGTCGAAGGAGGGTGAAGGCGGTGAGTGCAAGGATGACATTCTCGGTCTATCTTATGGTGCAGGTAATCTACTTGCTTCTCTCGAGTTTGAGAATTTTCATCTCACACCGTAAGAGCAGGACGAATTCACTTTCATTTTTGATCTTATAGGTCCGTCTTCCTTATCTACCGATCCGTCGGTTTTCTTGGTGCCTGGACCTATTGCTATCTTTACCGCTTCCATGCTCATTTCTGTATCTGCTCTTGTCACCGTGTCCGTGTCTGGCTCGCAGCTGGGGCCGGAGTCCGAGAAAATTGCCGTGTTACATGGCTTGGACGATCCTTCCGTATCTCTGGAGGGTGACTTCACGGCGGCCGAGGTCAGGAACAGGAGACTCAGATAAAGCAGCCGTGCCAATCTCAACAACAATTAGTTGCCATCAAGAAGGAGAAAGTCAAAGAGGTAAAGTCTTCTAAGAGTTCTTGCAAGTCTCGGAAGCGCAAGACTAAAGGTGAGTCTTCTGAGAAAGTTACAGAGCAGAAAGAGGACATCAGCACCGAGGAGGTTGTCGACATCACTAGCAGCGACACCACCCCTGAGGCGAAGCAAAAACTTTGGACAAAAGGTGAGAAGGGGAGTAGTGGAAAGAGGCGCTGAGAAGCTTGGGTGTTAGGTAACCTGGTTTTGATTCATTTTGCATTGTTTTATTCAAGTGCAGAGTCTGCACTTAATACTTTTGTTGTGCTTGGATGGCGTTTGTACTTTTCCTTTTGATGGCCGATATTATGTGGGTACGGCCCCCACATTTTGACCTTGTATAGAGGAAAGTTATAAGTAATACATTGTTGATATTTTGATTATACCTTTACTTATATGCTCATATGTGTTCTGTGCACTTATGTCTATTTCATTTACTTCCATTTTACTTTACCTAGTCCTGTGATTACTGGCAAAATTTTATGTTTGGAGTAACAGAACTTGTGAAATTTTTGTTTTTAAGCATTTCTGTGTAAGTATTTTAAGTACCGGTGTCTGCCCCCCAATTCACAGGGATGTTTACTTCAAACACTTGACAGACGACCGGTAACTTATGGCTCGAATAGTTTGCATACCAAGACTTTGGAATTTGACTAAGTCGCAATTCGATTTTTTCTTTTACAAGTTTTGTAACTTACGTTTTTATGCAATTCTGGAAAGCATGTAACATATGCAAGTTTGAAATGTGCACAATACGCAAACTTATTGTGGAACATATAGTTATGAGATTTACTATTTAAAAAATTTAGAAGCATATAGTTATAAAATTAACTTAATGAATAATCTTTGCAAATTTTTGGAAGTTAAACCACTTATCGCTTCTCAAAAATGTGAGTTAGTACTTATGAGTATCATTTCTTTGGAATTTTGTAATCTTCAAGTATGCACTTCATTGCTCAGGGCGTGCATATCATATGAGTTAACTGTAGACAGTCAAACGTTAATCACGTTAAATGTTACAAATCACCATGGGGTGTCAGCAATTGGAGTTTTCTGCTGGTTCATAGCACTCCGATTTTGTTGGAGTCATGCCCGTTACTCCCGATAATGGGAGTGGGTTGATCCTTGCAATTCCTGTGATAGATGAGTTTCCCGGTATTGCCAGAGCAATTCCGGTACTTAAACGTGTGCACTGCTTCATGGGATGTGCAGCTTTTGATACTTCTCAATGTTTTCTATCTTCCGGCAAGGTGAGGAGTTTATGTTTTGAGAGCGTGATTTCACGGCTCGGAGAGTTGGTGCATGACTTACGGGATGCGCGGCTTTTTATGTCTCTCAATGTTGCCTATCTTCGGGCAATGTGAGGAGTTTATATTTTGAGAGCGTGATTGCATGGCTCAAAAAGTTAGTGCATGGATTATGGGATGCATAGATTTTTATTTGAGCCTTCCCGATGCTGTCGGAGCAACGCTGGTTCTTAGAAGGCGGGGATCGAGTTCCGCCGATCCAACGGTTTGAGTTGATTTGCTTCCGTCGACCCGGCGGGTAAGTGTGGCATACCTAAGCATGGTTCCACTTTCTCATGTAGCAATTGAATGATTTTAAGCCGATTTGACCTCATCGACTCAGCAGGTTACTACTATGAACAAAGTTTCATTGGTTCAAAAAGCGAATCAATTTTATTAATAGGAGTTGGGAAAGTTTTTGCCTATTTACAATGCCCCCGGCATCCCAGGACGACTTATTTGCTAAAAAATAGAAAGTACATATGGTAGTTTTCAAGTGAAGTAGCGGCGCAGCGATTCACTATTCCATGCTTTGGGAATTTGGATTCCATCGACGGTTGTCAATTTGAAAGTTCCGTCCCTTAGCTTTTGATTGATCACATACGGCCCTTCCCAGTTTGGTTTGAAGGCTTCCAGCATGGGATAGATTCGTTTGAGGATGAGGTCTCCCACTTTGAAGGCTTGGTTGTGAACTTTGGAGTTGAAGTATCGCGCAACCCTTTTTTAGTGGGCGGCAGTCCTCAACTCGGCTTCTTCCCTCCTTTCGTCAATCATATCTAGTGATTCGAGTAGGAACCACTCGTTTTGCTTCTGATTAAAAAATTTCCTTCGATGAGAGGGGACCTCTAGTTCAATGGGAATCATTGCTTCTGAGCCATATGCCAAGGCAAACGGAGTGTGTCCAGGCACCACTTTGTGAGTTATCCTGTAAGCCCATAGTGCGAGTGAAAATTCATCAACCCAGTTCCCTTTTGCCTTAATTAGTCGCTTTTTGATTGTGGACTTAATGATCTTGTTAATTGCTTCCACTTGCCAGTTTTCTTACGGATGAGCAACTGTTGAAAAGCTCTTCTCAATTCAGAAGCATTTGCAGAAGTCTTTGAACTTAGCGTTTTCGAATTGGTGCCGTTATCACTGATGATTTTTTGTGGCACGCCAAACCTGCAAATAATGGTTTTAGTAACAAAACTAACAACATTCTTAGTGGTAATGGTGGCCAGCGGTTCCGCTACGGCCCATTTCGTGAAATAGTCAACAACAACTATAGCATATTTGGCCCCTCCTTTAGTAATCGGCAATATGCCGATCAAGTCGATTACCCATATTGCAAACGACCATGGGCTAACCATCTACGTTAATTCAGTTGATGGAGTTCTTTTAATTTTGCCGAATCTTTGGCAACGATCACATCATCTGGTGTAGTCTGTTGCATCGTGGTTTATTGTCGGCCAGAAATACCCGTATCGGAGAACGTTCTTTGCAAGGGTTTTCCCCCCCAGTATGGCCACTGCATTCACCTTCATGCACTTTCTTCTGGATTCGTCGAGCTTCGTCGTCGATCACACATCTAAGAAGGGTGGTCGAGAATCCCCTTCGGTAGAGTATTCCATCCTATATCATGAATCGCGGTGCCTTTCAGAGAAGCTTTTTCCATTAATTCCGGTCGGTTGGAAGGGTTCCTATAAGTAAGTAGTCCTTAATTGGCATCATCCATGTTTCCAGTTTGGCGGTGGTCTTGAGAATCCAGTCGACATCCATTTCGTCTACACTCGGGGCAGTCAGAGTCTCAACCGGTACTAGTCCCAACGTTGGAGCTTCTCTAGATCCAGCTTAGCTAAGTAGTCAGCCTTGGTGTTTTGCTCCCGCATAATGTGAGTTATAGTATAATGTTCGATGTTGCCCAACAACTCTTATACTTTAGACAGATACGGCGCAAGGTTCTCCCCTCGAGCTTGGTACTCGCCTTTTACTTGACAGATGACTAGCTGGGAGTCGCTGTAGATGTGGACGAACTTTATTCTGAGTTCTTTCACAACTTTCAGCTTTGCTATCAGTGCTTCGTATTCCACTTCGTTGTTTGTCATAGGGAATTCCAAGCGTAAGGCGTAGCGAATGGCTCGTCCTTCAGGGGTTTCAAGCACTACTCCTGCCCCCGAACAGAGGTTGTTAGATGCAGCATCAATAAAAAGTTTCCATCGCGTCTCTTTTTCCAATGGTGTTTCTTTTTTGTCATCCCGTATGGTAAACTTAGCGATGAAATCTGCCAGCGCTTGCCCGTTGATAGCCTTTCTCGGATGGTAAATAATATCATACTGGCTTAGTTCGGTGTTCCTTTTGAGAAGTCTTCTGGAGGTTTAGGGTCGGTATAGTACTTGCTTCAGAGGCTGATCCGTCGGTACTTTGATTGAATGTGCTAGGAAATACGGTCGTAGCTTCCTAGACGTGATCAGGAGGCAATACGCTAGCTTTTCTAGCTTTGGATAATTTTTCTCGGCTCCAGTAAATCGCTTGCTGATGTAGTATACGGGTCGTTGAATTTTCGCTTTCACGCACAAGGGTACTGCTTAATGCATGAGGTGAGTTTGCTAGGTAAATGAATAGGTCCTCTCCATCCACTGGCTTTGACAGGATTGGCGGGGCTTCCATGCGTCGTAGCAGTTCTTCAAATGCGGTTTGACATGCCATACTCCATTCGAAGTTTTTCTTTCCTTTCTTTAACGCATCAAAGAACAGGATGCACGTGGCGGTGGCTTTCAAGATAAATCGGCTTAAAGCTGCGACCTTCCCATTCAAGCTTTACAATTCTTTCTTGTTCTTTGAGGCCTGGACTTCTCGCAGGGCTGTTATTTGCTCTAGATTTGCTTCAATGCCCCTGACACTTACGATGAATCCTAAGAACTTTCTGGAGGCTACTCCGAAGTGATATTTAAGTGGATTGAGTTTCATTCCGTACTTTTGGAGTATTTCAAACATTTCAGCAAGATTATCTAGGTGATTGGCAGCTACTCGTGATTTAACCAACATGTCGTCCATGTAAACCTCTATAGTCTTTCCGATCTGGCGCTTGAACATGGTATTCACTAATCTTTGGTATGTTTCCCCAGCATTCTTTAGACTGAACGACATTACCCTATAGCAATATAGTCCCAGATCGGTGATGAAGCTGGTGTTCTCTTGATCAGGTTCGTGCATTAGGATCTGGTTGTACCCCAAGTATGCGTCCATGAATGATAGCAGTTCATATCCCGCCGTTCCGTCCACAAGCTGGTCTATTCTGGGCAGAGGGAAGCTATCTTTTAGGCAAGCTTTGTTTAAGTCCGAGCAGTCAATGCAGGTTCGCCACTTCCCATTGGACTTTTCGACTAAGACCAGGTTAGATACCCATTCAGGATAAGTTATGTCACAGATAAAGCCGTTGGCCATTAGCTTGTCCATCTCTTCTCTTAACGCCTTGGACCATTTAGGACCCAGGCTGCGCCTCTTTTGCTTTACAGGCGTGAACTTGGGGTTAATGTTGAGCACGTAGCATGTGATTTCTGGTGACACCCCACACATATCGAAATGCATCCATGCGAACACATCCAAGTTGGCACGAAGAAATTTAGTAAATTCAGACCGCATCTTGTTTCCAAGGTGTGATCCAATTTTCAAGACTCTTCTTGGGTCATCCATATCGATTGGGTCAAACACCGTCAATTCTGCCGATGCTGCCCGATCGTTCCCCGAAATCTTCTTTCTAGGGTCTAAAGTCTTGTTGAATCAGCTATGGTCCCCAAGCCAGGGGCGGCTCTATAGTTGCTATTTTGAAGGTTCACGAATATGGAGAGTTCTCCCCATATCTTCCCCCTTTTTCCCTTCTTTTAGATTCGCGTAATTCTGCCATGTAACATTCTCTAGCAGCGCATTGATCTCCTTTGACCACCTCGATTTCGTTTGAAGTTTGGAACTTCATGATAAGACACCGTTGGGCCAGAGCAACTCTGAAATCAGCTAAGGCAGGTCACTCCAAGAAGGTGTTATATGCAGAAGTTGCGTCCACAATTACGAAGGTTTGAATGAGGGTAACTCTTCGATCGCCCTCTCCAAGTTCCACTGGCAAGTCAATTGTCCCTACGGGTTGTTTGGGTTCGCCAGTGAACCATTGGATTTTTGTTTGGCATGGAGATACGCTTTTCATGTCGATCTTCATTTGGTCAAAGGTACATTCGAAAAGTATATTGACAAAACTGCCACTATCGACAAATACTCGTCGAACCACAGCGGGTCCGATTCCTACTGTCACCACCATCGGATCGAGAGTTGGAGCTTCGATCCCTTCGGTATCTCGGTTTCTGAATACAATATCATCATTCAAAGTTTTATGCTGCTTGGTTGGAGCCCCATCTTCTATTGTGAGACATGATTCCTTCGGGGCGTGCTTTAATAAACTTGCATACCGCTCCATCTCTTTCCAACTTCTCTGTGCAAGATGTAGGCCTCAAGATATCGTTCCAATAATGAGTCTCTGATCAGTTCGCTTTGATCCCTCTTCACTGGTTCCAATTTGGTTTCATTGATTTCTAGGGGCTTGAGGAGCCGCGGGCTGGTTAGGATTCTGTGGTTTTCTCATGTATTGCTGGAGCTTGTTCTCCCGAATCAGCTCTTCAATCAAGTTCTTTAGGTGGTGGCATTCGTTTGTGTTGTTACCGTGCATATCATGGAAGTGGCAGAACTTCCCTGAGTGCTTCTGTTGCTCGGTTGCTTCCTTTTTAAGGGCCTTTTATATTCTTCAGTCCCTTGTGTCGCAAGATAAATATTTTCTGGAGTTTCGTTGAGAGGGGTGTAATCTTCAGGCTTGAAGCCTTTAAGGCGTTTATTGTATCCATTTTTCTTATTGGAGCTCTGATTCTTCCTTTTTCGATTTCCATCTTTTCCTGTGATTCCTTCAGCAATTCCGAAAGCGTTTGTATTTTGATTCATTGCCACATCACTTTGTCCGACATTCAACGGTTGCATGCTAGTAGACTTCCTTTCTAGCTCCTGCTCCTCCTCCAATCTTTAGTATTGACTTGCTTTGCAATTGAAATCCTTCATTGTAGTGGGTTGCTTCATCTTGATCCACTTTTCGAACTCAGTTTCGGGATGAATGGCTCGGATCAAAGCCATGAAAACCATGTCCTCATTTGGATTGCTAACCTCTGTCACTGCGGTATCGAACCAGTTTATGAAAGACTTCAACGATTCATTTTGTCCCTAGAATAATCCGGACAGGGACATCACATCTTTAGGTTGCACGGTATGGAGCCTGAACTGATCGAGGAATCTTTTTGCTATTTGATCGAAAGTAAAGATGGATTTCGGTGGAAGCCTAGTGAACCACATGGAAGCGATTCCTTTCAAGAAAATGGGAAAACATCTACACCGAATAGCTTCTGAAGCATTTTCTCCATCCATGTACCAACTATACTTGTACAAATGGGGTTTTGGGTCCTTCGTCTCATCATAGGATGGAATAGTTGACATCGTGAACTTTTCCGAATATCGCTCATTCATGATCTCATCAGTGAAGGGAGTCCAACTTGGTGCGGATACCCATTCTTCATCTCTTCTATTTTTATTCTCATTCATTAATCGCTTAAACATATCCACGATAAATGCCTCTGATGTCCGATAGTCCTGGGGACGGCTGTCAGTCACTACACTAAGTGTTTGGCTTTGAAAACGATCTTGGCAAGTGGGCTGAAGCCTAGGCTCTCCTGTCTTTGGGAGAACCACTCCCTTGGGATCCCGTTGGCTTGCGGTTAGCCTGACTGGGGCGGTTTTGACATTTCCAGCATTATTGAATGCATTGGCCTTCTCTTCCAACTTATCAACATTAAATTGTTCTCCATCTTCTGAGTCGGAGAGGTCCATGGCTATATCCTCTCGTGTAGTTTTTGCCCCTTAGTTCAAGTTCAAAGCTGGCTGCCTTGCGGCGAGCGAAGGACTTGTATTTACTTCTGCGTTGATTTCCATAGTTCATGTTGTCACCCTTTTCTACGGCTGCGTCCCGTGTCTTCTGTTTAAGCCGAAAAAGGAAGAATTTTCTTGCTCTATTGCAGCTGCGGGTTCAACCACAGTTCTTGGAGCAGGATTTGACTGTAAGGTTAAGAGAGCATTGAGCTTATCCATCAGAGCTCTTTGACTGCTTTCCATTTTTTGGTTGATTTCGTCAACCATTTTGTTCAACTCGTCCCTTGTAACGACTTCGCGTTGATTGAAAGATGCTGACACCTGATCTCCTACGTTGGCACCATTTACTTCAGTTTGTTGATGATTCATATCTTCTCCAGCTACTACTGCCTTATGGACCTTCCAGAGACAGTTCTCTTCCTTCATGGAGCCATTGATTCCAAGCAACAAAATTTTCAAGCAAAAATTGAGGATTCTGGACCTATCGGATCCAAAGTAGATAGCTAGATCTGAACCCTGAGTTGGGTTCTCAATGAAAGCACCAAAATGTTAATCCAAAAAATGGATCAACACCTTGGTTTGAGTGTGAAAGCACCAGCCCTATTCTCACAAGGCAATAATATAGATAATAGATATAAAAAGAAAGCAGATATAGAAAGGAGACAAGAAGATTTTTTATAATGGTTCGGCTGTTAACGAAGCCTACATCCACTTCATAGTTTATAGACTGATTGCTGTTATGTATTTGATTACAAAGCTCTTGAATATCCTTAGCTAGATTGAATATCCAAGGTTGGAATCCACTGGAGAATCATAGTGAACCCCTTTGAAGACTGTTGTGAGGGAGACGAAGAGTGAAAAAAGCTTTCAGTAGAGTTTCAGCCATCAGTCCAAAGGATCCCGTTTATGTTGCAGATAGAAGAGTATTTATAGAGATTGGAGAGCTCTTGGGCCAAGCCTTTTCGCCAACTACTTGCATATGATCACATGAAGGAGCTACAGAAAATTACCTCGCGACTCGAGCCAAAACCATGGATCACTAGCGATCCATAGTTTATGCTCAAATGCGAGCTGATTACTTAGCTTTTCCCTCTGCTTTGTTTCCTATGAAGCGCAGCGATCTTGTGATGATGTATGGATCGCCAGCATTCCATAGTGTATGTACGCTAGCGATCCATACACTTAGTTTTTTTGGACCTTGGCGAATGGAGTGCCTCCATGGTCTTATGTCGATGTTGTTCATGTAGTCTTGTTACACGTTACTTTGTTTTGATGACAGTTTTCTTTCTAGTTGTGTTTAGCCGCTAATTGGACTGGACGGATGCTTGTCTCTTTATTTAACTAACTCGGAATCTCGTCAACCTCAGTTATTGCTTCTAGAATATGTGTTTGGATCATGATGCAAGAGAGTCGGTTGAACCCTAAGCTATCCCCATGGTCATGGATCGCTAGCGATCCATAGGCTCCTTAGTGGATTTTCTCATTCTTTTTTCCTGGCTTCCTTTAGCTTTTTACTCTAGTTCTTTTAGTTGACTTCTGGGATATTCTGACTCGACCAAGTTGTTCCGACTTCTCTTGGATCCTGCTGGGTTAAAAACCCGGATAACAGGGGGTATTTGATAAACATCAAATTGTGTATATTTTAAACTGCTTCTTTACACATTTTAATATTCATAAGGCAGTACTACTTGGTATTTTTACTGTGTTTATTGCAGATTCTTTATTTTTAAATAGTGAAGAAACTGTTAAGAAATTGATTCAAAAATCTAGTTCAATTTTGAAGCTCAGTTAATAAGAAGTCAATTGCACATATATGCACAAAAGATGTTGTAGCTCATGAAGATGCGCATTCATTAGGAGGTCACTAATTCGAATACGGTTTGATGCATATTTTTAAAACCAAGTAAATTCTCTATAGCACTATTCCTCTAGAATATATCGAAGACCGATCTTTCTAGCTCTATTTCTATATTTAATTTCACTTGAACGTAGCATATGGAGAAAGAGTCCAGAGCAAGACCAAGTCTAATAATTCTATAAAATTCTCATTTTTGACTAAGTATTAATCTGGATGCAAAAGAGCTCTATAAATACCTCCACCTAGCAACAATTGAAGACATCTTGGCATAGTTTAGTTTATTTTATTTTAGGTTTTTCTTTCTTTATTTTATTTCTCTTAGATTAGATTAGGGTTTGAAAAAATAGTTTTTTTCCCTTTTCCTTGCTTTCTTTCTTTTGTACTTCTTTAATTTAGCAATAAAAATCACTTTTAATTCAATTTTCGTTTTTTAATTTAGTATTTTTAGCTTCAATCTTTATTTATCTTTTCTATTGCATTTCTATTTTATTTTTATTTTTGATTAATATTTAGCCCTTACATCGGAGATCTACTAGTTTGCGAACAAGCCAATAGATCTTTTTAATTGTTTCCTTCTAGGGCTTATTTCCTAGAAACTCAATTGTTTCTTTTAATTAATTCTCATAAATTTACGTTTCTGCAATTTTATTAATTTCCTGGTTTGAATTAATCAGATCCAATCTCTCAATTTTGTCCAACTCACTTAGAATTTAAGTAAATATTAATAATTAATAAACTATCTATGGACTCAAACTGTACTCGCACATTTATTACATATAACGGTGTGTGCTTGCGGTAAAATAAATTGCGATTTTTGATTACACAAAAAATCGCCGATCATATTTGTGGCATCGTTGTCGAGCAGTTTAAATAATTACCAGTGTTTATTTAATATTCGACTCATTTTAGTATTCTTTTTATTGTATTTTCCTTTTTTTTCATTTTTCAATAAATAATAATAACAATTCGATTTTCAATTAAAAATTAGACCACTTTCTATTTCTATTATATAAGATAATCTTAAAAAAGCATTTCTCCAGTATTTCTAGAAAAAAAGAAAATTTTATTTTTCCACAACAACAAAAAACAATTTTTATTATCTGCAATTTTTCTAAAAAAAGTGTTCTTATTCCTTGATTCTTTCTATTCCTTATGCAATCTGCTTCATCTCCTAAACCCATATCAAACTCCAACAACACGACTGCCCCTGCACCCTCACCTAGTCAGATCTACAAATACCACCATCCCCATCACGTTCAAACCCACAAGCAACACCAAAGAGCCACACACACAACCATTGCCACCTGAATCCCCTTAGACTGCCATCACTAATGCGCAAGGGTACACCACTCATCAGTAGCTTTAACTACCACAGCACCAAACCCGATAACCCACCTCGCTCACGACTAAGCTCCTTTTTACCACCGCCTAAATACAAAACAACACCCAAACCCAAAATTGTTTCCGCCGAGATCCGTAATGCAGAACTACATCGCAAGCCTTTCCCTCAAATTGTCGTCTTTTCCCATAACTAGAACTTCCACTTCACTTCTATTTCCCCGTCCTCCTTCACCATTACAGCCTCCACTACAACGTCAGTCTCCCTCAAATACTGGACCTAAGCCAACCTATACCACTACTTCACAACCCTATCATTACCTTCTCCTCCTCCGCAAACCGCAACACACCAATAAACCCAACAACTAACACCTGCCTCCATAACCTGAATGACAGTAGAATTCGCCAAGCACTGCCGCAACCACCCATCTTCTCGCACATGCCTCCACCAAACCAACAACCCTATCTACCAAGTTAAACCCACACACAAACACCACTCAGACCAATAAACCCTTTCTCTCGCCATCGCTAGCAAATCAACTCAAAACCAGGCCCATTGCATCAGCCTTGTACTCCTCACCCGACACCACCCCACTCTCTTATATGTCTTCCTAAAACCATAGCCTCATGGACTGTTGCCAAGTTGCATCATTAAATGTTGGTGATAAAAATCACAAATAGAAGGAAATAAATATGCAAAAGAAAGAAAGAGAAAATTTTATTTCCCCTAATTAATAGGCATGTTTGGTTATATTTATTTCTCTCTCTAATTGGCCGATTAATTTATTTTTTTCCATATAATATTAACTTAGGCATTAAGTAATTGATGTTCTAAATAGAGCCTAGAAGAGAGAGTGGAAAAGTGTGGAAAATTATTTGGTGTTTCTCTTTTCTTCCATCTTTGTTCTTCTTCTCCAAACAGTAAGAAACCATTGCCACAGAGATCAAGACTCCGTTCTTAATTAGGTTATTGATTCTATTTTTGTTTTATTTACTTTTATTTGGTGGATTAATTATAAATGATTATTTTTGAGAATCAATATAAATGGTTATTGGGTGGAATCTTGTTTGTTGATTCTCTTGATTTCTTTGTGTTTTAGATCTATCTTCACCATTGTTTGTCTTTAAATATTATTACTTTTATCTAATATTATCCCTTTGTGACTTAGATGATATAAGATTCTGGAATAGGTTTCCTCAAAATTTTATCCTTTATTAGGTTTTGTGCAACAAAAATCCTAACAAATTGATATCGGAGCTAGATCATCGCAGAACGAAGGGTAATTTTGGATTTATATAATTGTTGAGATGTCGGATTTAATTTCCTTCTCGAAGGTTGCTCTTCTAAATGAAAAAAATAGGGTATTTGGATACCTATGATGAAGGATGTTCGATATCCCAATGATCTTCATGAGCTAATTGAAGTGGGAAAAGACCCTCAAATATAGAGGAGGGTAAATGGAAGAAGATGGACAAGAAGGTGATTGCTTTGATTCGTCAGTACCTTGATGATTCAGTTTCCCACCATGTGGCTAGTTGTAAATTCGCGAAGGCTTTATGGGTCAAGTTGGTATATTTATATGAGTCAAGAAGTGCTACTAGTAAGGCTTTTCTTATTCAAAAATTAGTTCAATTGAGGCTGAATGAAGCGAAGTCTGTAGCAGGACATTTGAACGAATTACAAGATATAATAAATCAGTTGACGGGTATAGATGTCAAATTTGATGATGAATTACAAGCTCTTTTGTTGATGAGTTCACTTTCAAAGAGTTGGGAAACATTGGTTGTGTCATTAGTTAGCTCCATTGCTAGTGGAACCATCTCATTGGATACTGTCTGAAATACTATCTTGAATGAAGAACTTAAAAGGAAAGGATCAACCTTGAAATTAATTCAAGATGAGGGTATGGTAGTTAGGGACTCAAAGTGGGATACAAAACCGAAGAAAAAAGTCGCTAATGATAAAGGTATGTTGAAAAGTATCTTTTGTTATTATTGTCATAAAAAGGTCATATGCACAATAGATGTGAAGTGTATAAAAGGGTTCAAAAGAAGGCTATACATAGCGATAGTGATAGCGATACACGAGCCCGCATAACAGAAAGTAGCGACAATTATACTTCTTATGATGTCCTTATTAGTGATTTTAAGCCTTAGAAGATGGATTCAAGTGCTAGTTTTCACATATATAGTGATATAGGGTGTTTTTCTTCATATAAGAAGACCGTCGACATGATTAGGACCGCCAATGGAGTAGAACTACCAGTTTGTGGTATTGGATCTATCCAGTTTCATATGCATGATGGTGTGGTTAGAGAAGTCTCGGGTGTGAGGCATGTTCCTACTAGTTTGCATAATCTCATTTCTCTTAGTCAGTTGGACCGCCGTGGTTGCTCTTATGAGCCTTGAGTTTGAGAGTGAAGAAGGGTGGTCATATTGTCATGAGTGGGGTATTAAATGATGGAAACCTTTATAGATTGGTTGGTCGTGTGGTCGATAATAGGAAATGAGTGACAGTTGAAGAGCCTAGTCCATAGGTAGATGGCGAGGTGAATGTATGCACTGCTTTTGATGGTCGTGTTGGTAGTCATAGTTTCAACATGGGTCTTCATTTTGATGATGTTTGAGGTATCAATGCTGATCGTATGGAGAGCTCAGGTCACATGGTGGACGAGTATCGAGTTGGAAAATCCACGAAGACTTTCTGAAGGTCTTCGTGGTATTACAAACGCTTTTGAAGCCAAATGGTGTGGTTGTCTCGTGGTGGGGGTTGCATCACTTATACGCGGTGGTAACAGTTTGTGATTTGGTGTGATTGAGAAGAATAGAGTGGTGATTGATCTGAAGATGGTTGGCTTTTGTGTTTTATTCAATGAGGTCACTTTCTTATTTTTTGCTTTGAAGAAAGTTTTGGTTGAAGGTGGAGTTTGAGTGTATGTTAGAGATATGTGATTTTGCATCAAGGTTGAGTGTTAAATTTTAGTGATACAAAATCACAATTAGAAGAAATAAATATGCAAAAGAAAGAAAGAGAAAATTTTGTTTCCCTAATTAATAGGCATATTTGGTTATGTTTATTTCTCTCACTAATTGGTTGATCAATTATTTTTTTCCATATAATATTAACTTGAGCATCAAGTAATTGATGTTATAAATAAAGCCTAGAAGAGAGAGTGGAAAATTTATGAAAAAATATTTGGTGTTTCTCTCTTCTTCCATCGTTGTTCTTCTTCTTCAAACACTAAGAAACCATTGCCATAGAGATCAAGACTCCGTCCTTAATTAGGTTATTGATTCTGTTTTTGTTTTGTTTGTTTTTATTTAATGGATTAATTGCAAACTATTGTTTTTGAGAATCAGTATAAATGGTTATTGGGTGGAATCTTATGCATTGGTTCTCTTGATTTCTTTGTGTTTTAAAACTATATTTACCATTGTTTACCTTCAAATATTATCACTTTTATCCAATATTATCCCTTTATGACTTGGATGATATATGATTCTGAGATAGGTTTCTGCAACAATTTTATCCTTTGTTAGGTTTTGCGGAACAAAAATCCTAACAGCGTCAGCCTCCACACTCCTAGATCTCCATCCCCACTTGTAGAATCGTTACCATCATTTGTTTTTTTTAAAGAAAAAGGGAATCGAAAGGATAAGAAAATGCAATAGAAAAATAAAAGAAACTTAAATTAAGCCATGGATGCTAATTAGATCGGCTTGATTAAATTTGATAGTTAAGGAGCATGGTTAAGGATTGATAAAGGAGGCCCATTAAAAAAGGAGCATTGAATAACATCGGAGCATGAACCATGAGCATCGAAATTAGAAGCAATATCAGAATCGAACGTTCGAAACGATTGTGGACGATGATTTAATTCTATAAGTTTTTATTTCTATTTTGATTATATTTATATTTTTGTGTTAACGCTAAATTGTATTTTCAAAATTAAATTTTGATTATCAATGTCACAAATTCTCATTGAACGATGATCTAAAAAAGAAAGAAAAAACATTATGGAGCTACTTTATGGAATAACCAAATCCGGAATTTTAAAAATAAGCAAAATTATCGATTTTAGTTGAAATTTGATTATATATCTAGTTTATGCCAAAATGACTTTGAATTAAAATTAATTTCCCACAAAATCAATAGGACTACAAAAAACATTTTGAAAATAATTTTGACAATAGAGGTTATACTGTAAACAATTTCCAAAGCAGAATTTTTTTTTGAAAATGACATAAATTACAATTATGGTTAATGAGTTTCATTATCAAAACAATCTCCATTTTCAAAACAATTATCAGCGTCAATACTTTTTTTTGAAAATGGAAACAAAAATTAAGTTGTGAATAATTTAATTTTTGGGATGATTCGAACATAATTTTGAAAATAATTTATATCATAGAAAGCTATCAAATTTTTTTCAAATAGAAGATAGGGAATATGAAGAGAAAAGTTATACATAACTCGTGCTCAAAACTTGTCACGATCTTCATGAGAAAAGAAAGAAAATCATCATATCCAATGAATCAAAAAATATTTTTTCCCAAAATCAATACAGATATAAAAGTCATTTTGAAAATAATTTCCAACATGAACTATATTTTCAAAATAATGTCAAAATTTTGAAATTAACCAATATTATAATTTCTTTCTAACTTTAACAAATTTGGTTTCAAACTTAATTCTCAGTATAAAAATAATTTTCATTATCAAACTGATTTTATTTATTAAAATGATTCCCTACACCAATATAATTTTCATCGAGATGAAAACGAAAATCAATTTGGAAATAATTTTTATCATGAAAATGACCAAGTTTCTTCTAGAATATAAGCCAATATAATTCTAGAAAATTCTCATTTTTGGCCAAGTCTAAACCTGGACGCAAAAGATCTCTATAAATACTACCACCTAGCAACAATTGATTACACTTTGGCATTGTTGTTTATTTTATTTTTGGTTTTTCTTTCTTTATTTTCTTCCTTTTAGCTCAGATTTGGGTTTAGAATTTTTTTCCTTTTTCCTTTCTTTCTTTCTTTCTTTCTTTCTTTTGTACTTCTTTTATATATATCAGAAAAAATTAGTTATACTTTATTTAAATTTTCATTTCTTAGTTTAGTAATTTCAGTTTCAGTCTTAATTTATCTTTTCAATTGCATTTTATTTCAATTTTATTTCTTTTTAATATGTAGCCCTTACATCCGAGATATACTAATTTTCCAAGAGGCCAATAGATCTTTTTAATTGTTTCTTTCTAAATTTTATTTCCTAGAAACAACCGATTATTTCTTTTAATTATTTCCCACAATCTCGTGTTTCTGTAATTCTGCTAGTTTCCTAATTTAAATTAATCATATCAAGTCTCTAAGTTTGTCCGACTCGCCTAGAATTTAAGGAAATATTGATAATTAATAAACTCGATGCAGATTCGACCTGTACTTCATATTTATTACAACTAACGCCATGTACTTATCGTAAAATAAATTGCGATTTTTTATCACATTGAAAGTCGTTGATCAATTAAATATCCATATTCTTGTATTGCTTAAGAGGTCAAAACTCATAGCAGACAACATATATGTAAAGACTTTTATTTTACGTATCGGACGATCATAAAATATTATTTTAAATTCATATTAGATCGGATTTGGCTATTACTTTGGGTGATATTGAATATTAACAATTTTGACTATTAGTAACTTTATTAGATGAGTTTTACCCTAATTTGTATTTTCTGGCATTTTTGATAGTCATACATACTTCATGGGTATATGTCCACCGATAGGCAACAGAGAATTTGGATGAACGGAAAATATCCCTAGGTAAAGAGAAATCATATGAGTCACGTAGTCGAAGAATTTTCAAGATCAGATGTTCTAATAGCCCGTACGACTTTAAACATCGAAAATAGTCTCTTGGGGCACACTCTTGGATTTTGAAAAAAGTATTCCATTGGAATGAGAAAAATACGATGACTTGCACTATCAAAGAATCATTGTAATCACATTCTAAAAGTCATACGACCTTAAAAAATGCATTGGAATTATGAAAATAAAAGAAAATATGGTATTTTTAAACCCTAATCCTAGCCATGACTCTATAAATATGGGTGTTTGCTATAGCCGCATGTTCACTCCCGTATCCACATTATTTTCGTCTTATTTATGAAACCCATCTCCTACTTCCTTTCTCTTCCTCTTCCATGAGCCAACAATAATCGTTTTGTCTAAAATAAAACTTGGGTCTCTCTATTTTTATCAGGGCTATGCAACCCTAGTCTTGGTTCAACCTAACTCCACATGTGATGGTTGGAAAATGCGTATCCGATGAAGGGAGTGATTTTGTTGGTGAACTGATATGGATTTGGAGGATATGGTTGTGTTCATAGTGGGGAGAGGATCAAGACGACTCTAAAATGGTCTTATTTCATACTGTAGCGAGGGAGATATCAGAATTAAATGGAAAGATAGCCAGTGTCGAACTTTCTAACAATCTAACCATTGGGGAAGCCATAGTTTATTCATTGTGGTACATAAAGTTTGGAAAGTAGATGAATGGGGGTAAAGATGGAAGGTGTGGCGGCGAAATTGGAAAGAAAATTCAAAAAAAATGGGTTTCAAACTTTTCTTCTTCACGAATTTCGCGGGTGGCGATGTCGATGTTATGGGGGTGGTTGAAGTATCTAGCGATGGATTTGGGTCGAGTAGCAGCATCCGGAGGTGGACCAAGCGAAATACGGCGGTGGTTGGTAGCACGATGGCATTGAGGAGAAGCATGTAGAAGAAGAGAAGGAAACTGTGAAATTTATTAATTAAGTTAATTAATGATTAGTTAGGTTAATTAATTAATATAATCATTATATCGTTTGCATATGAGGTCCGATTTGAATGATTTTCTTGATTGCGCTTATATTGGGGTCCTCTACAACCTATTATAGGATTGGATAGCTTTAACTGAGGCGAGTGATTCTTTTTCTCAACATACTGTGATCATCATTATAGTATAAAACAATGTTTTGAAATGATTTCCGACTTTAAACATGATTTTCAATAGATTTAGACCCATACTTAATTTTATAAACGAATTTTAAAGTGTTTTAAATATGGTTTTCAAAGTGATATTACACAAGTTCGTATGAACATACTATTTTATGAAAATCACTAGATTTAGGCTATTTTTTATATGAATTCGAAATTGATTGATATAGGTGTGTTGTACATGTTGTACATATGTTGTATTAGTTGTATGTATGCTATGTTGGTCATATGTATGCTTGTTTGCGTGCTTCGATTGTAAATACTAATCGATGGGCAGTATAGTATTAGGAAACATCTCGTGAGAGAGATTTTCTTGCATATCGATGAATACACATATGATAGGAACTCGAATGAATGGGATATGCAAGTAGAAGAGTACTCGAATGCATACCGATCGATTTAGAGATGGAAGATGACGGACTAGGGTGAGTGCTTCGAACTTAAAGAGGAATCCCAAACATTTTCACTTGGTTTATACTTAGCTATTTTTGGCTAAGTACAAAACCAAAGTGGTAAGCACTGACCACTCTATCTACCACTATTGGTAATGGCCTATTTTGCTAATATTTAACATGAATGATGAAGGGATTCGAGGATAGCGACATGATGGTTCGTTCGATCGTTCAACACTTTGTTTTGACGGTACGACGAGTGGTTTTGCATGTAAAGGAAGCGAAATGTATTGGATTATTGGCTTCTTGACATGCTTAAAGAATCCAGGGATTGCTTCGGGACTTGCTAGGAATTCTATGGGGTAACTTTGGGACTTGGTGGTGATGGCTCTATAACTTAAGATGGATGTCTAAAGGTGTTCCAACGACGACGACTCGATGATGTGAGTTGTGATAATTATCCATAAGGACAAATTCGAAGATAAGAACTTGTAGGTAGAATGGTAAGGACAGGTTCTACTATGGGAACGAATGGAATGGAATAATGATATATTTGACCATTGAGGCATGCACAAAGTGTTCGTTGATACTCGGAGGTTCCGAAGTGTGCTCATAGAGAGGGGGTATGATGGGGTGCCCATTTGGATATAAGGATACGATATCCGGGATCGAGGACGTGAACCCATATACCCTCGACCATGAGGATATGTTAATCTAGTTTCATGGTTATTACTACAATCATGATACCGAAATATGAAAGCATGTCGAAGAGGAGATGTTGAAATTAAAAATAGCCACAAAGAAATGATATCGAATCTCATAAAAGAAATAATATTGAACTTCATTATAGATAAGGATATTGAACTTGAGAGTAAAAGGCATCTGCACTAGTAAAGGTAGCATAAGATGTCGCATATTATCAGGGGAGTAATGATGTTGAATGGAAGCATATTGCAAGTCACCAACATGCATCATTTAATATTAATGTCGCATCTCATTAATAGTGCATCTCATCAATGCTGCATCTCATAGCGCATCTCATCAATGCTGCATCTCATTAATAATAAAGGTAGATGCCAAATGATAGCAAGTAAAGGGGTCTCTAACTTCCGAAAGAAAGATGAAAGGCGGATGTCATGAGCCATTACTAAGGTTGTCGCTGTCCACCGATGCTAAAGAAATATCGTATCTCATCAGCATTAAGGAAAGATGTCATAAGGTATTAATGTGATACTGATGTCAAAGGTCATTAATAATGCAAATATGTATCTTCTACGTGGTAGGGATGTCATGCATCATCAAGGAAAGGATGGTTGTCTTCAATCAGCAATCAAGCACGGTGCCGCATATTAGCAGCATAATGGAGGTTGTCGAATGGTAGCAACTGGTTAAGGAACGTTGTGTGCAATGGATATTAAAACTTATCAACCCTTAATGGATCTCGTGGCTCAACCGTACACCAAAGGATGCCACAAATCATCAATTTCCAAAAGGATGCCGAATGCCATCGAGGTAGCTGAAGATGTTGAAAGTTAGGCATTTTGAAAGTGACATGTTGCAGCCATGCCACCTATCTCCACCTCTATAAATATGGACCTAGGGACGTTATAGAAGTGGCGATTGATTCTCTTCTCTTTCTTACATTTTAAAAGTTTGTAACCCTAAATCAATTTGGGGATTTTAGTTTCTATTGTAATTTCATGACTTTTTCGCCAATAAGGGCTTGTTCAATCAACTATTGAATAGCATATCAATAAAGAGATTTAACTTTGGACTTATATTAGGCTACCATACATACATCATAACTTTGGACTTATGTAGAACTATCATACATGCGACATTAACCTTAGATTAATGACGAACTCTCCTACATTTGGCATAACTTTGGCTTCACCACTAAGCGTGTACATTTCGAACAAGTTGACATAAGGCTCCCTAGCCAGTTCCTAACTAAGTCTTACTTATTCTTCACATTCTGGGATTAATAAAGAAATTTATTAACATTTTGCGCTAGAAGGAGGGCTTGAACCTTCGTAACCCCGCATATTCCATATTTAGCCTTCCTTGCCTTACCTCGCATATAAAGAACCTTCCCCTAACTTGCATATAAAGAATACAAAGGAATTTTTGGATCCAACATAGCCCATTGGACTATAAGATGTATATTTCCAAACAAGGATCTTTGAAACCTCAAGCCAGTAGGCTAATTTATCAAGTTACCTCTGACCCTCAGTTTCAAGAGGAGAAAATGTTAAGGATATTTTGCAAATTATAGAAGAAAAGAAACAAGTAGCACCTTACGATCCTCACAAGTGGAACTTGAACTCATTCCATGTAGGACCGACTCTCATCTTTGCCTTAGGAAAGGAAAGCCTGAAGAAATATAGTTATTTCATGAAGATAAAGAGGTCCATACAATTCCAATCCAAGTGAACAATCTTTGAAAAGGAAAGAATAAGTGATTTCGATAAATTTGCCCAAAAATGGAAAAGAGTAATAGATCATCCTCCCGCACCAATCAAAGCTTAAAAGAGAAAGATTACGGATGATCCTTATAGGCCAATCTAATGGTACATGAAAGCTAAATGGAAGCATAATGCATCATACCCTTAGAATTCTTGGGTCTATTCTCTCACTACTTCTTACAAACATATCTATCTTCTAACCAAGAGAAAATTGAATTATTGGCCTTCGAAGAAGAAGCATCCTAAAAATGAAAGGAACCTTGATGGTGCTTATTGCCAATATCATCAAGCAAATGGATATGAAATCAATCAGTGTCTGGCCTTAAAGGGAATGATTATAGATTTCTTAAGAAAGGGAAAAATCAATGAGTTTGCAAGCCAAAGTTAGGAAAATCCTCAATAAAGTTAAATTCTTAATGGAAAGGATTCATAAAGTAAAAGGAAAAGCCTAAATCACTACCTAAGATGGTAGTAAGGGGCGAAATAAAGCCTTTGATCCCGCCACAAGGGCCTAGTGAGGGAGGTCAGAGTAAGCCTCTAGTCTGACCTATAAGGCCTGGCCAGAGCACCGCAAGCATTCAGTCCCGTCTATGAGGCCTGGCCGGAGCGCCTCTTAGAGGGAGGATGGAGTAAGCCTTTGGTCCTACCTAAGATGGCCTGGCCAAAGCACCGACTAGCCTTCAGACCCACCTATAAGGTCTGTCTGAAGCGCCTCCTAGAGGGAGGATAGAGTAATCCTTTGGTCCCGCCTAAGATGGCCTAGCCAGAGCACCGAATAAGCCTTCAATCCTGCCTATAAGGCCTGACTGAAGTTCCTCCTAGAAGGAGGTCGGGTAAGATTTTGGTTCTGCTTAAGATAGGTAAACAAATGCACTGGACAAAAGACCGAAGTCATCATCTAAGAGGGTGATGAGGGGTTCGATCCAAGTTGAGATCATTACCTAAAGATGGTAACAAAGAAATAAATCCAAGCCTAAATCCCTACTCAAAGAATAGTAAGGGGCTGTGTTCTAGAGGAAGACCAAATACAACAGCAAATAAAACTCAATCCTAAAGAAGGATTAAGTCAGTCTTTTAGAGAAAAATCAATCAAATTCAAACGTAAACTAAGCTATATCCTAAAGAATGGATCAAAGGAAATCTTCTAAAGGAAGAACATTCAAACACATCAAGGAAAAACTAGTACTACCTTCAATGGAGGGATCAAAAATTGTCTATCACATGGAAGTGAGGATTTAAATATGGTGACATCTGAGAACTATAACTTACTACCCAAGCGCCATCCTTTGAAATATTGGATCAATCTTCAATCCATGATTTCTGTATGAGAATTCAAAGTATCAAATAACGGGAATCTTTGTTAGTATTTTGATTTCTAGTTCCACTAAAATTTTCTGGGCTTCTATTTCAATCAATATCTGGCCTCTTATCCAAATTATTGCCGAATGGATTCCTGACATTCCATACAAATGATCTTATTATTATAAAAGTAATTCTAATGATTATCAGTAAACTTGATATATACACTATTGAGATTAAAACTTCAAGCGTTAAGATCTAAAGCTCTAAGTGACAAAGTCAGAAGATGAAGTTATTGAAAGCTTCATTCCTTAAAGCGCTAAATCAAGTTCTCCTAGTGTGGAATTTAAGTGTTCCAATAAAGAGAATCTTCATTGTTAAACGAATTTACAATTTACTGATGGGAAGGGTTCTTTTGAACTTTTGATTAGATAAGTTACAAACCTTTTAGCAAAACAAATTTCAAACTTTAATGACAGAGTTCATACAGAGAAGACAAATCAATACTTAATCAAAGGCTACATGACAAATTGCATCAAATTAAAGCTTTGAAAAACAAGCCATATGTCTCAAATAATCCAAGGAAAAAGTAATAAAAGAAATGTGGAGTTAAATCAACATGTCAGCCAATTAGGTACAAATTTGTTTATAATTTTTACACTTTACCAATTATACTTGAAAGTTGCAGGTATCAAAACAAGATTAATCAAGTCCTCCTAAGAAGAAGGAGGTTCAGGAAGTGGGTAATGTTGGTACACTCTCTCTTTTCCTTTTCCCTCCACCTCAAGAGGGCATGGATGACTTTCACTTGAAGAGGGACCATCTCTAAATAAACATAGAGGGCCTCCAATATCTTTAAGATGGTCAACACATCCATACAAAAAGAAATGTTGGTATCGTCGATATCCTGCTTCCACTGCTTTGCTCAATATCCGGTTCATATCTGGGCCCAAAAAAGGAGAAATCGATCTCTAGTCCAAAAGCAACTGTTACTTCGAGCAGATAATCAATAAGAGAGTCAAGTCGAGAATTTTCAAGAGAAATCACCTCGGTTACTTTTGGTTGAGATTCAAGATCTTATACCTTTTCCTTTTAGAACTTCAACAGCTGAAGAGGGTTCAATAATATGACGAATTTCTACATAAAGGAGTTCTTTAAACTTCTTTTCCTTCTTTCGAATAATGTATGTGTCATCAATAGAACTGATCTCAATTTCCAACATATGATTAAGTTTCTTGTTAGCTCCTTTGAGAGTTTTAACTTTTGTTCAAAAGCAAATCTATCGCGACCCAGTTCTTCGATCCAACCTTAATAATCATTGAGACATTGTGATACTTTCCTATCCCATTTTTCTTTCAAAAACTGGAAACATTCGTATTTAACCCTTTGGCACCATTTAGAAATTTCTCCATAGTCTATACCTAGAGGAGGGTTAGCAAAGAAGGGAATGCCTCTTCGCCAGCTAAAGATGGGGATCTAGTCATCCTCTTAGGAGTAGGAGTAGGAAGGCTAGATTCACCTCTACTTGCGATAAGCTCCAAAGATTGATGAGATACCTGACTTTTCAGCAAGTCCACCTCAAGATCATTTATCCATTGATATAATTTGGCAATTTCTGCATCAGCTTCAATCCATTGGACGAAAGGTCTAGAATAACCAATCACACCCATTTTCTCTTTTAACTCTTGGATTCCTTCGTTCTTCTCTTTGATTTGTTCCTCTAAGTTGAAGGTCATCTCCTTTGAACTACTAAGTATGGATCTCAATCGATAGTACCTATCATGCCATTTTTGTGCATCTGGATTATCCAGAAATGACAAAGTTGAAGTTTATCGAGAAGAAAACTTCTTCCCTTATTTCGACCCGAACTTAGCTTTAATAATGTCCAATTGATCAAGGATTTTTGGACCAGAAGATGCAAGAGTTAATTATTTTTCCTAAATAAAAATAAGAAAATGAGAAAATCAGATCAATATGATGGAAATGCTTTATTTATTAATAATGAAAAGGATTACAAAAATAAGCAAATTCAAATTACAATAGCAATACAAGTTTTATGTGTTTAACTCTTAAAGTTTAAGGACGACAGTTTGAGCCTTCTTAAGTGATCCAGTATACAAAGAGAGGGTGGAGTCAAAAGGAAAATTAAACCCTTAAGGCATATAAACTGGAGCAAATTAATGATAATCCCATTTCTAATCAAAGGGTTAGTCTCACACATAACAATTTAGCATGAGTGTTTCATATCTCGTTAGGAAATTGATCCTTTTCGTCACCCAAGAAATCAAAGCGAAAATGTATGAATTGTGTGTAAACTTCTTGAAGATCTCTAAGGAAGCAACGTTTCGCTAGTCAAAAGGTTTTAAAAGTTAATGATTTCTCTTTAAATTCCCTATTTAATTTGATAAATTTACTCAAGAGTTCTATGGGAACATGGATATTTGGTGGTTCCTCAATTTTTATGATTTATAAGAAATAAACTAAGTTACAAAGAAATAAGGAATGAAAATACCGAAATTCAAAAAACTATCTGAGTTGCACATTGAAGACAAAAACAATGGGGTTCATATAATATTGATCCTTTGTAAAATTCAAAAATAAATCTCTCCTTGTTGAATTTAACTTTCTCAGGAGGAAGAGTGTTTGGGGTAAGGGGAATAGTCGCAACCATGGAAATATTCCAATATGCCCCAGGATGGGGGTTAGACCTATGCTCATTAAGATATATCTTATGGAGATGTCTAATCAAACCTCCACTCTTCTCCCCTAAGAAAGAAAAATCAACGATAAGATTTCTATGGTAAACTTTATAAAGAAATTCTACTAACGCATCCCTATCCTCGATAAGCATCTAGTAGAGTGTAGTCAACTCTGCATTTTCTCTCAAAACTCTTTCTCTATGAAGGCGAGATCTTTTTAAGAGTCGACCGGCTCATTTCTCCTTGAAGTTTTTAGTTGTTTGGCATAAAGGCCAAGGCGCCTATACTTTCCAAATAATTCATTATGCTCTTTGACTAGCCTTTTTATCTCCCTATTCAACCGATGCACCTCTCCTTCACTCTTTTCATAAAGAGTCTCATAGTAATATTTTGATCTTATCCTTAACTAAAGTGACAAACTTATTAACTAAAGGCTACCAGATAATTAAGCATTTAAATAATGAATTCCATACCTGCGTAACTGGAACCTAAGAGTTCGGGACTTGAGTTTTCTCTTATAGCTGTTGATCGAAGGAAGTTGCATCTTGTAGAGGGATATACTCCTATGAGGTACCCTAAAGATCAGGAAAGTCAAAAAGATCTACGTCATGGGCAAATGAATCTAACTTATGATTGCCCGATCCGTCACCCCTATCTCTGGATCCGTTAGGACCCTTTCCGTCATCACCACCTCAGCGACCATTATTGTCAGCATCATCATCATCATTGCCATCATTGTTGTTATTGTCATCGTAATTATCTTCCCTCTCATCAGAATCTATATCCTCATCGAGTGGGGGATATCGAAGGACAACAACTTCTTAGGGTCAACTTCTTCCTTATCAAGGAACTCCTCTTGAACAAACCCCTGGGCTCTTTCAAAAATAAGACTAAACTTTCTTTTAAACTTTTCATTTAAAGCCGAGATAGAAGTAAAATCTAAATCCGGGCATTTCTGGATATTGTCACAATACGCTATGAATAAAGCATCTTCGTAGCATTTTTCAATAATTGTGGTAAGAGCATGATCCAGGAAAAATGAAAATTTCTTCTTGGCATCTTTGATAATGTTATTTGCATATGTTAGGATGTCACCTTTGGTTTTCAGCTTATCCTTTAGAGATTTCTTCATATCAGCTAGTTTGGCCTTCTCTTTGTTGGCATTCTCAAGATCTGCTCTTATCCTTTTTACTTCCTCCTCCAGTGACTGTTTAGCCTTTTTCACATCATCAAGGAGGAAGCAAGTTTCTTCTTTCAGCAATGGCTTCATCTCTTGCTGTAGTAATATCAATCACACTATTCGTAAGCGAAGAAACTTGTGAATTCAGCACGGCCACTTCACTACAAGGAGCTTGAGAGTTCTGTTGGAGGAAGGATATGTGCTTGGCTACCTGAAACATACAATGGACATAAGTTAAGTAGAGACATGCCAAGTTAATAATTGAAGATAGTTAAACACGAAAAGATACATGCCGACAAAAGTTGTTGGAAAAGGTCATAAATATGATCTGTTGAAAAAGATGATGACTGTAATGGCATAAGAGAAGCCACAGTTAGGGATTAGACAACCAAACGAATAACATTATGAAGTCCACATGAGTAGTTTGAACTTGGGTCTTTGAAGGAAGAAAATCATTGGGAAGGGGAGATAGACCTAGCTCCTCGAATAAGCATTAAAAACCCAAAGCCGAAGTTGGAAGCGAGATGTTTAGCAAGGGGTTCGGGATATGAACCTCTCCTGCATGTCCTTGCACATCATGATCTGGAGAGCCTAAATCAATCGTGCCAGGATCTTGAGTAGTCACGGAAGCATCCACATTCGACTTCCCGTCAACTACATTGGAAGTCTGGTTATTCTCGAGCTTAGGTTTTTTTACTCGGGCAAATAGTTGAAATAACAGTTAAAGCACCAGTGCTCGCTTTCCTTTTTAGTTCGTCAAGGGCTATAGCAATAGATTGCCTGACAAGAGCAGGTTTATTGGGTTTAGCTAAGGCAGGAGCATGATCTTTGGCCTCCTTCCCCTTGTAAGCAAAAATGAGTGTAGTTGAGCCTAAATTAAAAGGAGAAGTTTTATGAGATAACAATACAAGAAATTCCATTTAAGTTATAATAAAATTACCAGGCGATTCAAGCTGAATATGAGAATTGATAGAGAAAGCCGTCTGGTTACCAAAGACCAACGATCGTTTTCCTTGAGCATTCCCTTCATCTTTGGGGGTTCTCCCAATATCTTGTGGCGATCCAAAATTAGAGAATAGTTGCGTAGATTTGCCTCCGTCAAAAGTGTAAGCCTATCACCCATCTTAGACGCCTGAGTTAGGGACTTAATGGTGTCATCAATAGATGAGCTAGTTTGTTTGGGAGCAAAATCTAAAAGAAAGCAGTCATCATAAGAGAATGACAAATATAACATAAATTATGGAAAACATAAACTTAATGATTATAGAGAAGGATCCCTTAATCTTAGGGGAGTAGCATTTGACGTAGAAAAATTGGCTCTCCTACTCCTTTGTCATGTTAATGGGATGAATAATTAAGCTTTTCGGAAAAGGACGGAGATGGTACAGTGGACTATCTAGTTGTTCGCTAATCCTCGCAGCATTTGCCAAGATATGAAGAGTTTCAATGCTCAAAGAAGGGAGTTTAGCTTCCCTAGTAAGAACTTCTAAGCAGCCCAGATAAGTGTACGAATTAGGAGTCAATAACACAAAGTTAGGGAAGTACTACTTATTTTACAAATTTGAAGTACTCATAAGTGCAAAATAAATAATTAAATGCCAAACAAAGGATAGTTAACTAATTGAAAATTACCCAATTCATGATATTAAGGAGTTCATTTTTTTAAGTAATTCATAGTAATTTAAGTCAATAATCCATTGAGTAATTCATGTCGAATTTTTAAGATACTTGGGAAATTTATAACCAATAGAGAATGTATGAACAACTGCTAAATCTATGGGGGATGTCGTAAGTTCATAGCTAGTCAAAAAGGATTAAATTAAATATCATGTTACTAGCATTTTAATTGGGATGTTGAATAATTAAATTGATGTTGAATTCATGGGATGTTGCATTAATATCCGATATTGAAAACCATAATATGATGTCAAACAATGACCTAACGTCGGATTGAGGGATGGTCAAGATTAATGAATGATGTCAGAATGATTTAAAAAAATACTCTAACCAATTGTCAAACTCATAAAGATATAAAGTATATAAACAATTTATAAGTCTGCTATACGATAACTACATAACAAGTAAATAATGTCGTGTAAAGTTCAAACAAGAAGATTGTATTGCCGAAAAGGGAAATGACTTATTGCAGAGTTATCAAATTTGGACGGAAATCCTTTAAAATTCATATCGAAATCATGAATAATTATCGCACTAATTGATTGACGACATTATAAGGATGTCGTATTCTAATAACTTCCAAACTTTGAACTAATTGTCGAAATTGTGATTAAAAGATAAAACCTATTTGATGCCGAACATTAAGTTAAGTGATAGATTCCATAAGACAATAACTTTGACAACAAAGTGGGTTTTGGGTTCCTCATAAACAACCCATTTTTAACTCAAACAGAAGCTCCCAGGTTTTTAAATCGATACCGACTATCTTTAATTAACCGATTAAGTCCTAAGTGATATAATAATTCAAAGTTAATTTCAACCTTAAGCATAAAAAATCAAAGATTTAACCAATAATTCTAAGATAAACAGTTAAAACCTCAAATGTCGATTCAAAATTAAAAATCTCTAAATAAAACCCCGGCTATAGTTTGAGTTCAGAAACTCTCAATCTAATATGTCAGTTTAATTAATTAAAATGAAACTCATACCTTGATTTTAATTTGGATGCCGAAAAGATGAAGATTTTTGAGTAAATTTTGAGAATTTTAAGGTTTTTGTCTTGAGTTTTAAGCTGCAAATAAAAGGAGAATGAAAAAGGAGAATGAGTATTTATAGAGGGAAAGAGAAAGCACAGGAGCCATTGATCTAAATTCAAATAAACGGCCCATATTTAGGAAGAATACCAATAGACGGTAATGCTAATATCAAAGCATTGACTTGAAAAATCAATATTTTCTCTACACTAGGGGGCAAATGTTACAATCATGATACTGAAATATGAAAACATGTCGAAGAGGACATGTTGAACTTAAAATAGCCATGAAGAAATGACATCGAATCTAATTACAAGAAATAATATCGAACTTCATTAAAGTTAAGGATATTGAACTTGAGATTAAAAGGAATCTCGCACTAGTAAAGGTGGCATAAGATGCCGTATATCATCGAGGGAGTAATTATGTCGAATGGAAGCATATTACAAGTCACAAACATGCATCATTTATTATCAATGCCGCATCTCATCAATAACGCATCTCATCAATGCTGCGTTTTATCAATGTGAAAGGCAGATGCCAAATGATAGCAAGTAAAAGGGTTCTCCAACTTCCGAAAGCAAGATGAAAGGAAGGTGTCGTAGGCCATTACTAAGGTTGCCGCCGTCCACCGGTGCTAAAGAAATGTCGTACCTCATCAGCATTAAGGAAAGATGTCATAAGGCATCAATGTGATATTGATGTCGAAGGTCATCAATAATGCAACCATGTATCTTCTACGTGGCAGGGATTTCATGCATCATCAAGGCAAGGATGGATGCCATGAATCAGTAATCAAGCATGATGCCCTATATTAGCAGCATAATGTAGGTTGTTGAAAGGCAGCAACTAGTAAAGGAACGCTGTGTACAATGGATATTGAAACTTATCAACCCTCAATGGATCTCGTAACTTAATAGAACTTCAAAAGATGTCGCAAGTCATCAATTTCCAAAAGGATGCCGGTTGCCATCGAGGTAGAAGAAGATGTTGAAAGTCAGGCATTTCGAAAGTGACACGTTGCAGCCATGCCACCCATCTCTACCCCTATAAATATGGACCCAAGGGAATTGTAAAAGGGGCGATTGATTCTCTTCTCATTCTTACATTTTAAAAGTTTGTAACCCTAATCAATTTGGGGATTTTAGTGCCTATTGTAGTTTCGTGACCTTTTTGCCAATAAGGACTTGTACAATTAACTATTGCATAACATATCAATAAAGAGATTAGCTTTGGACTTATATTAGGCTATCATACATATGGCCTAACTTTGGACTTATGTAGGACTATCATACATACGACATTAGCTTTGGATTTATGATGAACTCTCCTACATTCGACATGTGCTTCACCACTGAACATGTACATTTCAAACAAGTTGACATAAGGCTCCTATAGCTAGTTTCTAACCAAGTCTCAGTTATTCTTCATATTCTGGGGTTAACAAAGAAATTTGTTAACAGTGGTCATACTTTTTTGGCATGGATTTAAGCATCGAGAACTCGAGATTTTTACATTAGTCTCTAGTAGAGAATTGGATATATGAGCTATCATATATCCAAGATGTGCCCGAGTGGTGTGAGGATTGTTTGACAGATTTTATGTCTACTATGTTTTTTATGTGTTTTTAGGTTTGTTTTTATCACCCTAGCGATGTCGTATTACATAGGTTTTGTGGACTTGGATACCTTGACAGTCGATATTGTACTTAGATATGTAGTACACTTATAGGATGATGGTGATAGTAGTCTAGCATATACTTTTATGTGTTAGCTCTTTGGATGTAGGGGCATGTCAAGTATGTCTCTTCATATTTAGTGTCTCGGTATTACTATATAGACTTTCATTGTATTTTGAGATTGCTTATTTCTCACACCAGACAAGTCTGGCTTGAGATTTTATGCTTTTCTTCTTTTTATCTCAGGTACTCTTAAATGAGTAAACTAGATAGCAGGTTTGGTATCGGCGCATGAAGCTATTTAGGAGGCGAGCAGGAGGCTGGCACTATTATATATTTATCAGTTGAGTTTGTTTGCTTATTCTATTATGTAGCACTATAAAGCTTTACCAGTGCTTGGTCTATTTAGAGACAAATATTTGAATTTATTTATCCATTGTATAAAATTTATTTCCATTTTCTATATTTGTATTATACATGTGCTCTAATTTGTGATGGTTTATATGGTTATACTTCTGTCTTCTTTTTTATATTTGTGATTACTATTATATTTTGTCCTTGCATTGTGAGATATATGACATGTTTTATGATTGTTTTTGATATTTTATCATTGACAATCATCCTACATCAGTTAGATACTGTTATAGTGCACTATACATGTATATTGGGTACCGTGGGTGTAAGTTGGTTGTCATATTTTTTATCAGGGCCTTGGTTTCATAGTTAACCTAAGGGATACTAGGATTCATTAGAGAGAGTATGCATTTTCACTCTAGAATGGATCGAGAGTATATGAGAGAGTGTACTTGTTATATAATTTTATATTTAAAAATATATAGTAGTATATATAATATAATTCACATTACATGCATAAGTATCATTGATGCAACTTTTCTATATAAGAGACTAATTATTCTTATTATAGATTAAGAATAACCTGACCTATGAGAAATGCTTCTAGAAACTCCATCTTTGGAGTTGATGAGGGAGCAGGTTCGGGGGCGGCTAACCCTACCATACAGAACATGTCTACTGAGACGGTGTGAAACATGGATTAGAATGATCAAGTTGCTCCTAATACCGAGGGTGGCCGTGCTGAAGTGCAAGTGCCCATAGTCGACTTTGCCAAGCTACGTAAAGATTATGTGAGTCTAGGAGGCAAATCATTTGCTAGAATGGAGTTGACTATTGGGGTGTTAAACTGGATGGATACCGGTGAGAGAATCTTAAATGGCTTGTAGTTAGATGATACATGCAGAGGTCTCTAGATAACTCTAGGGATAAAAATGAACTAGTGAATGCCCTTAGAACCACGACTTCAAAGGATCAATTTACTTAGGATCGATTCAAAGTTTGCTTCGAAGAGAAACTTGTCCCTGCTACCCAAATTCAGTTATATTTTAGGAATTTCATCGACTTGAAGCAAGGCCATATGTCTATGTTAGAGTATATGGGTAAATTTGATATGCTGTCCAAGTATGGTCTATCTTTCATTGATACTCCACTTAGAAAGAATGAAAAGTATACATTGGGTTGAGAGAACATCTTAAGAAGTGAATGATTAGTCACATTGAAGAGAGTTTCAAGGAGCTGGTCAAAAAGGCTTTACAACACAAGATCCTATAGCTAGTGCAGAAAGTTGTTGCTTCAAAGGATGAGCTAAAGTCGTAATCGAATGGGAGAGGCAAACAAAAATGGAACAAGAAGAAGAAGATGGTAGAGGTATATGCACTGAATGCCATTCTAACTTCGTCGAGTGCTCCATCAACAAGGAGAAATGAAAGGGCATTGTTATCCAAGGTATGTTTTCCATTTTTGATGTTCCTGTATGTGTTTTGTTTGATATCAAGGCTTCACATTCTTTCATATCTGGTGATTTGGTATATAGATTGGGATTGAGACCTGAGATAGTTGATCGACCTTTGATTATGACGAACCTATTGGTGGCTTAGCTAGCCAATGTATGGTTTGTTGAGACCTAGTGTTATCGGGTCATGGATGCTCTTTTGTTTGTGATTGCTTTGTTTTGAGTTTGGTATTATTCTAGGGTATGGACTGGCTGAAGAACTACACGATTAGTACTGTACTATAAGAGGCTATTTATGATGATAGGGACTGAGGACGGATGGAGGTTAGAGTTAGACTGCATACCAGAGTATGTGGTGATGGTTAGATTTATATATTCACTAGAGATCCTATAGGATGAGTTAACATCTTTGCCTATAGCTAGGGAGTATCCAGATGTTTTAGATGAGGTCACAGTATTACCACCACATAGAGAGAAAGAGTTCCATTTAGAATTAGTGAAGCACGCCAGACCAGTTGTTATGTCTTTGAGGTGCATAACACCTAATGAATAGAGGGAACTAGAGGTGTAGGTGAATGACCAATCGAGGAAGGGATTTATTCACAGGGGTATTTCTTAGTAGAGAGCCCTGCAGTATTCGCCACTAAGGTGGATGGCTCTTTGAGGTTGTGTGTTGACTTCCATGAGTTGAATAAGGTGATGAAAAAGACAAGTATCCACTCCCATGTATTGATGGCTTGTTCGATCAGCTCCATGGTGTTTGGGTGTTCTCTTAGTTGGATCTTGTGATGGGGTTTCATCAGCCAAGGGTAACTAGGGAGAGTATGCCGATTAAAGTATTTTGTATGTCATCTGGATTTTATGAGTGGTTAGTTATGTCGTTCGGACTAACTAATGCAACGCCATACTTTTTTGATCTCCTGAACCATCTCTTCAGGGATTAGCTAAATAAGTTTATGTTGTGTTCAAGGATGATATTCTAATCTTTTCTCAGATGGAAGAGGAGCATAAGATGCATTTGAGGATTGTGATGGAGGTGTTTATAAATGTCAACTGAAGGAAAAGTTTTCAAAATGAACACTTCTAGAGGAGGGAAGTGAGATTCTTTGGTCATGTCATTTCCAAGCAAGGTATCTCTATGGATCCTGTGAAGGTAGTGGTGGTTTAGAATTGGAATCCACCCAAGAACACTACAAACTTGAGGAGTGTCCCTAGACTTGAAGGTTATTGTAAATGTTTTATTAAGGACTTCTCTAAGGTAGCAACACTATTAATTAATTCGACGAAGAAGAATAAATTTTTTGTTTCGGACGTGAGGTGTGAGAACGCGTATTTGAGTCTAAAAGAAAGGTTAACAAGGGCACCGATGTTAGTCACTTTGAGTGGAAATGAGGAGTTGTAGTTTACACAAACGCCTATGGTACTAGACTAGGTGCGGTGTTGATGTAGAAGGTAAGGTTATTATGTATGGTAGTCGACAACTGAAACTACACGAGAGGAAATATCAAACTCAAGATTTGGAGTTGGCGGCGATGGTACTCGCTTTGAAATTTTGGAGGCACTGTCTTCTAGGAGAGAGGTTCCAGCTATTCACTGACCATAAATCATTAAAGCACCTCTTCTTCTAGAAGGATCTCATCCTTCATCGACAACGATGGGTGGAATTATTAGCCTCCTACGACTTTGACATCCTATATGCCTAGTAAGGGAAATGCAGTCATTAATGCTTTGAGTAGAAGACTGCTAGTTTGGGAATGATGTTCCTAGAGTGGATGTAGCTTGAGTTTATTGCTGGTTATGACTTTAGACCTTAATGTGAGTTTGAGCCAGAGATGTTGGCTAGTTTGACTATTTGACCTACTTTAATCGAGTAGATTAGTTCTAGTCAGAGGCATAACGTTAGACTAATGGAGGTCATGGCTAAGATAAAGGAAGGAGTAGAGTTTAAAGAGACGAAGCAGTACGAACTTGATCGAGACGGTTGGTTCCGTAAGGACGAGAGGTTTTTTGTATCTAATGTCGATGGGTTAGGGAATGAGTACGAGATTTCATCATTCGATATTGACTATACATCTTGGCAGAATAAAATAATCATGATAAAATGAAGACATTTTATTAGGAAGGGATGAAGAAGGACGTCGAGACATTCATATCTAAATGTATAAATGGCAGCTAGTGAAAGCTGTGCAGAAGAAGCCAAGTGGTTTGTTGCAACCACTTGAGATTTGCAAATGGAAGTAGGAGATGACATCAGTGGACTTCATCAAGGGGCCTACGACCAGAGGAGGATATGATAACATCTGATTTATAGTTAATAGATTAATAAAGGGTGATAGATTTATAACCATAAAGTCAAATAGAATGGCATCCCAACTAGTCGAATTGTATGAGAAATGGATAATGTGATTCCATGATGTGCCGAAGAGCATCCTAAGTGACCAAGACCAGTTGTTCCCTAGTGGGTTTTGGAGAAGCTTACAAGAGGCCTTAGGAAAGATGGCACCGAATAAGCTAGATGATATTGAGATTAAACCAGAAGTTTCGATACGTTGTAAGCATAGATACAAAGCAGCTTAGGAGGAAGACGATGAAGTGGTAAAGGTTCGGCGGAGTGAGAGCGAAGGCGATTATGCATGGAAAACCAAGAAGAGCATGAGGACCACTTGTCTGAAGCTCTTCACTTTGTAACATTTCCATTTTTATCATTAGCTTTCACGTTTGATACCATATTTGATATTTTATGCTAGATAGCTTAGTATCATGCATGATAGATATACATAGATGTTATGCATAGATGTTACTTCTTGATGCTTGATGTTGTGTGCATGTTTTATGTTTGATGGCTTACGTCTGATATAATTGCTAATCATTTTTAGGCATGTGGGGTAGACCTTACCTTGTTTGATTGGGATTTTGGGTGCGAAATTCCTAAAGGGGGAGAGTGTAATGACGTGTATTTTACATATCGAAGTATCATAATTATTTAAATTCATATCGGGTCCTATTTTACATATAGAAGTAACATTTTGGTTGTTAGGCATGTAAGGTAGACCTTACCTTGTTTGATTGGGATTTTGAGTGCGAAATTCCTAAAGGGGGAGAGTGTAATGACGTGTATATCGAAGTATCATAATTTTTTTAAATTCATATTGGGTCCTATATGGCTATAACTTTGGGTGATGTTATGTATTAACATTTTTGACCCTTAGTAATTTTTATTGGACGATCTGGACCCTAATTTTTTATACGATGTATGTTCTAGCCTTTTTGGTAGTTATACATATTTCACAGATATATGTGCATTGATAGGAACCGGAGAATTTGAATGAACGAAAAATGTCCTAGGTCAAGAAAAACTGTACAAGTTGTGCAATCAAAGAATTTCCAAAATCGAATGTTCGGGCAACCTGTATGACTTAAAAACACCCAAAAAAAACCTCTTGGGGCCCAGTCTCAAATTTTGATGAAATTATACCATCGTAATAAGAAAAGTATGATGAGTTGCACCGTTGAAGAATTGTCGCAATATGATGTTCTTGGAAGTCATATGCCCAAAAATGTGCATTAGCATTTGGAAATAAAAGAAAATACGGTATTTTCAAACCCTAACCCTAGCCACTACCCTATAAATAAGGGTGTCTACTATAGGCGCATGTTCAATCCCATATCTACATTATTTTCTTCTTCTTCTTCATGATGACCATCTCGCATTCCGTTTCTCTTCCACTTTCATGCAAATGATCACCGTTATGGCTAAAATAAAACTTGGATCTCTTCGTTTTTTCAAGAGCTATGCAACCATAATTTTGGTTCAACCCAACACTACCTGTTATGGCTAAAAAATGCGAATGGAGTGATTTTGGAGGTGAACCAATATGGATTTGGAGGATATTGTTTTGTTTGTAGTGGAGAGAGGATCAAGGTAGCGCTGGAATGGTCATATTTCATACTATGATGAGGGAGATATTGGAATTGAATGAAAAGATCACAACGGTAAACTTTTTGGTGGTCTAACCGTTAGTGAAACTGTTGATATGGATTTGTTCATCTCAGCATGGGGAGTTTGGAAACACAGATGAATGAGGCTAAAGATGGGCGGTGTAGGGACGAAATGGGGAAGAAAATTCAAAAAAATATGCATTCCGCAATTTTCTTCTTCATAGCATTTGTAGGTGGGTACATTGACATCATAGGGTGGTCAGAGAAGCCAGGGGCGGCAATGGGTTGAAGCGTCGGTGTTGGGTAGTAGGATAGGTGGAGTGCGCTGGTAGTTGGCAGTGCGATGGTGTTTAGGAGAAACGTGCATGAATGGTTGTGCAGAAGTGTTGTAAGAGAAGAGAAGGTAATTAGGTAATTTATTTAATTAAGTTAATTAATGATTAGTTATGTTGGTTAATTAACATCATCTGTATCTTTTGTATACAGGTCTGATTTGGACGTGGTTTCTTGTGTTGCACTCGTATTGGAGTCCTCTACAACTTAACATAGGATCGGGTGGCTTTTATTCAGGCAGTTGATTCTTTCTTTTACCATATTGTGATCGTCTTTTAGTATAAAAATGATGTTCTGAAACGATTTCCAACTTTAAACATGATTTTTAGTATATTTAGACCCACATCTAATTTTATAAATGGATTTTAAAGTGTTTAAAAAATGATTTTAAATTGGATATTACACATGTTCGTATGGATGTGCTACTTTCTGAAAATCGCAAGATTTAGGCTATTTTTGATATGAATCCAAAATTGGTTGATATAGGTTTATTATATACATTATAGGTATGTTGTGTTAGCTGTATGTATACTATGTTGGTTTCATGTATGTTTGTTTGCTTGTTTTGGTTGAAAAAACTGATCGTTAGGCGGTAGTGTTAGGAAACATCCATTGAAATAGAGTTGTGTGTATATTGATGAATGGACACATGATGGAAACTTGAATGGATGGATGTTTATATAGAATAGTCTAGAATGCATACTGATCGTTTGGAGAAAAAAGATGATGAACTAGGGTGAGTGACACAGACTTCAAGAGGAATGCCCAACGTTTTCGCTTGGTTTGCACTTAGCTATTGTTATCCCACCTTTTGGCAAGGCCGTGACACCAAGAACTTGACTAGAAACCAAGGACAATCCGTCCCAAAGATCGGTTGTACACAGGTTCACTATGGATACTAGCAAATTTGGTCCGAGTCCGGATCAAGCTACAATTAACATAGCATGACAAGTAAAGCTATGAAAGCCAATGTTTAAAATTTCAGGTCAATCGGAGTTCGTATGCTTAAGAATGGATCGATCAAGATCAAGGGAAAAGGCCTCAGTTCGTATCCATCACCTTGCAATAGCACTGTTTGTATCCATCGACTGGCAGACGTCAATTTGTATCCATCCAACAAGGTACTTCTGTTTGTATCCATCAAATACCACCCCTCTTTGTATCCATCAGACTCCTTCCCCTTCGTATCCATTATCCATCGACAAAGGTCCATTTCGTATCGATCTCCCCTCCATCCATTTCGTATCGATCTCCTTCCATCGATACAAAGAGCAACAACCATCGATCGATACGAAGAAAGTATCATGAAGCATTGATACCAAGTGGCCTCCAAATCATCGATACGAAAGAAGTTACTCCAGACTGATACGAAGAAGGCACAGTTAAGTGGAAGAAGCAATCACGCGGCATGAAAAGTGGATCTTCACGTGATTGCCGCTCAATGTCACTAGAGCACGACTGATCGATATGCATAGCATCGATACGAAATGCTATCGATGCAAACCGATCGACACGCATAGTTTAGCCCATTGCAAAGTCAAACTTGGATTGATCATAGCTCAAAATGTATAAGTCCAAATGCTACCAAACTTTCACAGGAGCTTACTTACCACTTCAACATTGTCTCTGATCGATCTCAACTCAAATGGATGTCGTTTTGATCGATACGAACAAGGTAGTGATCGATCAGGGATCGATCCCAAATGACCTTGGAGTATTTCGAGGTCTAAGCAGGATATTTTCAAACTACGCCTATAAATAGCATCCTTATGCCTTCAGAAAATGGACTTTTGACTCCATTACGCCGTTACTCTGTTAGAGATCCATTGTAACTGAGTGTTTGAGTTATTCTCTATTGTAACAAGTTAGTAATCATCAATAAAACAACAAATCATTCAAAGTGGACGTAGGCTACAACGCTGAACCACTATAAATCTTTGTCCTTTTCTATTTCTGTTTGCTTGAATTGGCGTGTTTGTTAGATTATCCACTTTTTACATTTAAATTCTTCATTTTAATCTCTTCAAATACTTCTGAAGAGTGTTGTGCTCAATTTTGGTACAAACACTTTGGTGCTTTCACTGAGAAAACCCAGTTTTTCTTCTGCTCATTGGATCTACTACCATTGTTGGATTGCTGAAATCTAAGGAGGAGATCCCGATCTGATATCTAATAGTTCCTTCCATTCTATTCAGATTCCACCAGATCTAGGAAAGAGCTACATCACTCACCATGGTTACCACCAGAACCGCTTCAACTACTGCAGAACCAGAAGGAAGGGATATGCAGAATCCCACGCAGCTGAATACAACGGGTCAAGCATCTGCTGGAGCTCTAGTTCCACAAGGCCCCGTGACTAGGGAAGAATTCCAGATTCTAATGCAAGAGCTAACCCAGAGCCGTCAGCAGCTCACCCAGCAGATCCATGCCAACACGAAGCTCATGAACTAATTGAACAAGGAAAGACGAAGGAGGTCTAGAAGGGATCGTGCTTCTTACTCATCACAGAAAGCTCAGCTTTCTCTGACTTCCATCATAGATCTACACGCCAACGGCTGGATGGAAACTATGCGCAAGTCTTTGGGCATCAACATGCTCTGAACCTCGAAAAATCCGGGGCTGGTCCTTCTATGGGACACCAAGCTGGACCCTCCTCCCGAGGAGGAGCACTTCCTTATCACACCATCGATAGCCACGCAGCTGCTGCCGTTGTAGACTTGGAAGCTGAGATTCAGAACAGAGCAGATCCGAACCTTCGTCAACATGTTCATGCTCCAGAACTCTATGTTCCTGAAGACCCAGAGCCAAGGAGGCGAGGAACGGACCGTCGACCGTGCCCGGACCGTCCCCACAACATGGAACCCGACCATGCCTTGGCCCTAAATATCCAAATGCCTGACATTCCAACCATGATCCGCCAAATGATCCGTGAAAGTCAAGGCCTTACTAATGACGATTGGGGAATCTCCCGAAGTCATACTCCGTTCACGAACGACATCTTTTATGCTGAGCCACCTCGCCGATTCAGGATGCCTACCCTGCCTGTATATGAAGGAAGTTCATATCCTAATCAGCACATGTTAAATTATGAATGGCTCATGAATGCCGCACGAGCTGATGATGTGGTTAAGTGCAGGAGTTTCCCTATATCGTTGGGAGGTATTGAAATGATGTGGTTTACTCGTTTACCTCCCAGATCTATTTCCAGTTTTGATCAGTTGGCTACGAAGTTCTTCGAACAATTCTGTATGCATGTCACGAGCCCAAAAGATGTCAACGCCTTGTCCAGCGTTACCCAAGCTTCGGGAGAGACACTCAGACGTTATCTAGAAAGGTTTCATGCTGCATGTGCTGAGGTCAGCAACCCAAATGACAATTCTATCTTAATGGCATTGACTAAAGGAATTGATCCCAATTCTGAGTTTGACAAATGGTTGGTTGGGAAACCCCCCGCGTCATTGGATCATTTCTATGCTAGGGCAGCCGGTTTTTGAGGAGAGAAGATGCTAGACGATCTAGGAAGCAGGACGATGAGGGGCCCAGTGTCGAAGGCAATCAAAGTAACGTTTCTGTGAAACAAACCGGTGAGAGTTCCAGTAAAGTGCAATTGAATATATAGAACAAGCAAGGTCAATGAAAGGTAACGGAGGTCAGGGGAAGAAGAGAGATCAAAATCGTGGACCGAGACCTAGAGCTCCCATGTTCGACCGATATACCCCTTTGAATACATCTTTGGAGAATGTTTATTTGCAGACCTGTAATACCAGACAGTATAAGAAGCCTGCTCCAAAACAGTCATCTGAGAAGCAAATTCAAACTAGAAAGTTCTGTAGATTCCATGATTTCTACGGCCACAACACCAATGAGTGTCGTCACTTGCAAGACATCATTGAAAAGTTGATCAGAGAGAGGAAGTTGGAACAATTTGTGCGGGCGCCGCAGAACAGAGGCGTGGGCCCATCGAACCCGAATCAAGGTCAAAACCAGGCTAGACCAGAGGAACCAACGCGTACTGGCGGGAGGTTGGTAATAAATATAGTTAGTGGTGGTCCTCATCTAGCTGATCAGAGCTAGAAGGAAATGGAGTCGTATGCTAGTTCGATTAGGCATGTGGACTTTGAGTGTTGTAGTAATATTGATGATGGGGCTCTGACGAAACAACAGAAAATGATGACAGACGACATCATTTTCCAAAACAAAGATGCTGATAGAGTCAAAGCCCCCACTATTGATCCACTAGTCATATCAGCTCAAATAGGTCATGCTTGGATGAAGAGGATCTTGGTAGATAGTGGAAGCTCCATGAATATTATTTTTAAACGGGCTTATGACCAGATGAGAATGGAGGAGAAGGATCTAAAATCATGTCAATCTTGCATACATGGCTTTAATGGAAGTGCAACGATACCCGTTAGGATGGTGGAGTTGCCAATCGAGTTGGGAACTGGAGATCGCCGGAGAGTTCGGATGCTACAGTTTGTTGTATTAGACAATAATTCTCTGTATAATACTTTCTTGGGCTGACTGGCCCTTGCTGAATTCAGCGCAGCTATTACCCCATGGTGTTTGACTCTAAATTTTCCCACAAATAATAGGGTTGGAGTTGTTTATGGAGATCAGGCGGTTGGACGCGCTTGTTATGTTGTTGAGCTGTGGGAGGCGCAGCGTAAAGAGAAGGGCAAGGACGTAGAGGAATCTCTCTGCGTCCGTTTTTTTTGAAAATTGATAGCTAACGCTTGGGACTAGGCCCAGGCACCACAACCAATTCTTGAAAGATCTTGATCCACGAGATAATGATAATGAAGAGGAAGTCAAAGACAGTCAAGTTTCTCTAGCAGAGTTGACGATCGATGTTCCAATCGATGATAATGATGACTCCAAAATGATAAAGGTTGGATCTCAGCTAAGCCATCAAATGAGAGAGGAATTGGTTGAATTTCTTTGGGCGAACCTTGAGGTATTTTCCTAGACTCACTCAGATATGTGTGGGATCTCACCGGACATCGCGAGCCATGCATTAAATATGGACCCGCGGCATGTCCCGGTCAAACAGAAAAGGCATAGTATGGATCCAGAGAGATCTACCACCCTGAAGGAAGAGGTAGACAAACTCAAATCGAACGGGTTTATTCGAGATGCTCTATACCCGGAATGGGTATCTGATCCAGTGCTTGTTAGGAAATCCAATGGGAAATGGAGAACTTGTGTGGACTACTCAGATTTGAATAAAGCCTACCCCAAATACAGATTTCCACTTCCCAGGATTGATCAACTTATGGATTCAACGGCCGGACACGAGCTCTCATCTTTGATGGACGCGTATTCCGGCTACAATCAAATACCAATGCATCTACTTGATCAAGAGCATACAAGCTTCATCACCAATCTGGGACTCTATTGCTATAAAGTGATGCCGTTCAGATTCAAGAACGTTGGGGCAACCTATCAAAGACTCTGTCAACCGAATGTTCGCTAACCAGATCGGAAGAACCATGGAGATGTGTGTGGACGATATGCTCATGAAGTCACGGTTGTCCATCAATCATGCCAAATACTTGGAAATAATGTTTAATATCCTTCGACAGTACCGAATGAAGCTCAACCCATTAAAGTGTCACTTTGGAGTCGCATCCAAAAAGTTCCTTGGATTCATTGTCAATGCTCGAGGAATCGATGCCAATCTTGAGAAAATCTGGGCGATTTGGAATCTCGAGACTCCCAAAACCATAAAGCAAGTACAAAGCCTTAACGGGAAGGTGACAGCCTTAAGCAGATTCATCTCCAAATCCACAGACAAGTGCATTCCGTTCTTCGATCTGATCAGAAAAGGAAAGCGGAATTTCGAATGGACGGAGGAATGCGAAGGCGCATTCCAAGCACTGGTTCAACATCTAGCGGCACTACCTATTTTTTCAAAGTCGGTTGATCATGAAAGGTTGTACATCTATCTGGCGGTTTCAGTGAACACGATCTGTGCTGCATTGATTCGGGAAGAAGATCGGATCTAACGACCGGTCTGTTACATCAGCAAGTGACTGACTGGGGCGGAGAGAAACTACCCGAAGCTAGAAAAGCTGGATTATTGCCTCGTCATTGCCTCGAGAAAGCTCCATCCTTATTTCTAGGCTCATCCGATCACTGTCTACGCTGACCAGCCGTTAGGACAGGTCCTTACATGACCTAAGACGTCTGGAAGGTTGCTCAAGTGGAACATCAAGTTGAGTCAATTCGATATTGCTTATACACCAAGGCGAACCATTCAAGTACTAGTTCTGGCAGACTTTATAGCCGAGTTCAATATATCGGAGGACTTGCCCGAAACTTGTGAATCTCCCAAACGCATATGGAAGCTGTACACTGATCTCGCATCAAACGACCGCTGCTCAGGCCGAAACTCCCGAAGGTCGATCCATATGTTATGCTTTAAATTTTGACTTCCGCGTGACTAACAACGAGGCCGAGTACGAAGCTTTACTCGTCGGACTTAGACTTTCCAAAGACTTGGGAGTTATTAATGTGGAGGTTCATTATGACTCGCAATTGGCCGTATGCCAGGTTTGGGGAGAATACCAAGCTAGAAACCAGAGGTTGGCTGCTTATCTTGCTCGGGTTCAGGAAGTGTTGAATCAGTTCGACTACTATGCCATCCTCTGTATACCCCGGGAGCACAATCAGAAAGCCGATTCATTAGCAAAACTGGCCAGCACCAGTAAAGCACAATAAATGAGACTCGTCCCCGTTGAGACATTTACCACTCCGAGTATCGATCAAGTAGAGACAGACTAGGTGCATGAGGCAACGCTCGAGAAGGATTCGTAGATGACCCCATTCAGAAATTACCTTGAGTATGGAGCTCTACCTGAGCGCAGAAGTGAGAAAAGAAAATTTCTCCGAAAAGAGTCATGATTCATTGTCCAGAATGGAGTCATGTACAAGAGAGGATACTCTATTCCTTTACTCCAGTGTATCACCCACGACGAAATCAAACAAGTGCTATGGCGTGCATGAGGGAGAATGCGACGATCACACTGGAGGGCAAGCCCTTGCTAAGAAGATACTCTGATACGGGTATTATTGGCCGACTGTGAATCGAGATGCATCGGACTATGCCAAGAAATGTAACAGATTCTAGAAGCATGCCCGAATTCCCAGAGCCCCACCTACCGAAATCATCCAGATGGTCAATCCATGGTCGTTCGCCACATGAGGCATGGATATAATTGGATCTTTACCTCTGGCTAAAGTTGGCGTGAAGTACGTCATCATTGCAGTTGACTACTTTACTAAATGGGCGGAAGCCGAGCCTCTTGCTACTATCATGACGAAGAAAGTACATCATCTGTTGTTTTGGCCTCTCGCATACAATCATCACTGACAACGGAGCCCAATTCGATAGTGTCGAGTTCAAGAATTTTTGTCAACGTTTCCACATCCAAAAGAAGTTCTCGGAAGTTGCTCACCCTTAAGAGAATGGATAAATCGAAGCTGTAAACAAAGTTATTAAGTTTATTCTGAAGAAACGATTGGAGAAAGTCGGAGGCAGATGGGTCGATGAACTTCCCATGGCCCTATGGGCATATCAAACTACCCACAAGTCCGCGACTGGCCATACTCCATTTTCACTTTCCTATGGCTCTAAGGCCGTTATTCTGGTTGAATTGGAAGTACCTTCTTACCGTGTGACCTATTATGATCCAAAGAAAAACGCCATTTTACTTGCTGAATCTTTGGATTTTTTGGATGAGAAGCGAGAAGAGGTTGATTTGAGGGCAGCCGCAAACCGGAGTCGAGTCGCTCGATTATACAATGCTAAGGTCCGACCCAGAACCTTCAAACTTGGCGATCTCATATTCAAGGGAATTTATCCGGTCCCTTCACACATGAAACCGACATGGGAGGACCATATGTTATTGAATGAAGACTTGGAGACGGCACATTCAAATTATCAATTGTTGATGGTCTCACTTTGCCGAGAGCTTGGAATAGCGAGAGTCTCCTTCTCTACTACACCTAACAGGCTTTATTTATTCATTTAGTCTGCTTTTCATTTGAAATTTGTTTATGCATTTCGAAATTTGAACTTGTAATGAGGCAACTGACTTTGCCATACTTTCTTATTTCAGCAATAAAATGCAAACTCGTCAAGCCATAGTGGCGATCCTTGAAATGTGTCATGCGAGCACCACGATGCATGAAGAGCTAAGTCCATCCTATGGTGGGACTTATTCAAATAGGGAGTGATCGTGATCCGATCGGTCACTCGCTAAGTGAAACCGCGAGCTCGGGGGCAAGCAACCATGCTAAAGCCAAAAGGATGGATACACGACAATCCTCTAACGAACTCCGGCTCCCAGAGTGTGAACCGGAGTACGAACTCCAAAACATGGGCTCGAGGAGGATGGATCCATCCATCCACGACCTCACCTTCATTTTTTACAAGCTCGAGGAGGATGGATCCATCCATCTACAACTTCGCTTGCCTACTCAGGGTGGATGTGATCCGACCCTCTACAGCCTTGATCAACTCCTCGTTCCCAAAGTGCGAACAAAATAGATGTGACTGACCATCTATCAACCAACTCCAGATTCCCGGAGTGCGAACTGGAGTATAAACATTAAACGGGTGTGATCGACCACCCATCAACTAACTCTGGTCCCGAGAGCGTGGGCCGGAGTATAAACACCAAATGGGTGTAACCGACCACCCATCTACTGACTCTAAAATCCCCAGAGCGCGGACTGGAGTATAAACACAAAATAAGTATGATTGACCATCCGTTGATTAACTTATGTCCCCAGAGTGCAGATATAATTCTAAGTGTTAAACGGGTGTGATTGGGCGCTCGTAAATAACTTAAGTCCCCAGAGCGTGGATATGACTTCAAACGTTAAGCAGGCGTGATCGACCGTTGGCGTACAAGTGTAATCCCCAGAGTGTGGATGCGAATACCAAAAAATGAGCGAGTGTGATCTGTCCACTCAAACTCATTTCATTTTAACTATGTTCCGACTAAGTTAAAGTTAAAATTATTGAAGGCGACAGCCGACCAACTACTTCAATTCTCCCCAGAACGGGGGGTATAGCTCAAGTACAAGCCGCTAACCAAGACAGTGCAACGTTGGGAGTCGACTTAACGTTTAGTTATGACTCGAAGCCATGGATTCAGGACTTAACAACCGAACTCAAGTCCGATCCGGAGACTAAAGCCTCACAAGTACATTTAATGGAAATTCGAGTGCTAATACACTTAAGCAAATGAACACAGAGCTATGCTGAAAAAAAGGAGATTTTATTTCTATCATTCTTTGGAAAAAAGACAAGTACAAAAACTTATTCCAAGGACTCCTATAAGCAGGGGCTGAACCCGCATCTATACATGGCCTACAAAAAGCAAAATGAAATCCTATCCTACCTATCTACCAAAAGAGGGAATAGAAGGACACGTCTACTCCTTCGACTTCTTCTTCTTCCTCGGTGTTGACCCACTAGAACTGCCGCTCGGATGTCTCTTCGAGCCTTTGCCTCCCCGGCCTCCTTTTGATGGTTGGTCTTCGGCCGGGGGAATTACAGTGGTCTCTTCCTCCGAGCTCACGGGGATCGGGATACTTTCTCAATGTGGGGCCGGAGGAACGATGGCACTTTCAATATAGGAAGACGAAGGAGGCACGCCAGTATCAACGATTGTGCCACCAGGAGAAATCAAATGCATAAGGACTGGGCCGGGACCCGCCATAACACCTCCAACACTACTGGCCTACTGGACTTGCTCTATTTCGACTGTGATCTTTGCCATTATCTCATCATCCCTTTATGCGCTAACGCCTATTGGAATGCTGCTAGTCGGGCCCGAGGAGCTAGCTTTAAACACATCTTCACCCATGACGAAAGGCAGATTAGTGATTGGGTCGCTTTGGTGGCCGAGGAGTGCTTCCATCATTTGTTCGTCAAGAATGAAACTGCTCTCGTGCACCTCCCCGATTGATGTAGCAGCTGCTGCAGTCGTTGCCTCCGTCATAATAGCCTCCTTCTCATGGTGCAATTCTTGGTTCGCAGGAGGAACTGCTGGTGCAGCATCTATAATTGAATAAAGATAAGAGAAGATATTAGTGACATCTTCCGACAACGCTCATGCATTTAGGCGAATGGAAAGAGTGTTCATAGTACCTTCCTCAGATTAGCTCATAAACTGAGCCGATACGCCTTCAGAAGCATGTTCAAGTACTAGAGATATGTGCGGCATGTCAGGGTCGTACGTTGGAACAGCTGGAGGATCAATTGTAGAAGTAAGCTCAGGTTGGGTCACTGCAGGCATTTTAGAGCTTCCTTCATGATGCCCGACTCCAAACCTCTCTCTGACATCCGGGAACTTGGCGGATAGTCTTTCCTTTTCAAAAGTGATGATGGCTTCATGAAGCACTTTCGGCTCATCTTCAACTAATATCCGGTTTTCAAGCTCGAAGTCGTCGATAGTTGAAATGTTGCGGTCCACCTTTTCATCTTCTACCAGGCGGCGCCAAGCGTTATATAGATGGAATAGATAGTCTTCAAGCCAGCTCAGATTGCGGTATTTTAAAATGTTGGCGTTATATGTGACCAAGAGATCTTCAATATAACCTTCCAACCTAGCCTCCACCTCTTTAACCTCAGTTTCAATTCTGGCCTCGGTTTCTTGGATCTTTAGCTTTGCCGCGTCCCACTCATCCTTGAGTACCATAGCCTGCTCACATGCTTCTTGGGTGGCTTTGTTAGCGTCGTCTTTTTCCTTGACGACTTTAGCAAATTTAGCTTTTAGCTCCTCAAGCTCTTTGAGCGTTGCGTCTCTCTCTCTGCCATGATCGTAGTGGTCCGGTGTCCCTTTTCCTCGACCAAGGCTAAATGTGTTTGTCTCATCTTCTCCATCTTCTAGGTTACCTCGTTGGCTCTCTTATTAGCCTCCGTTTCCAAATTTCTCGTAGATTCATTCTCATTGTTGAGCACCTGAATTATGCAGTCCTTCTAAGCGAGATCAGTTTCTCGATTGTCTTCGCCCGCCCAAAGGCCACCGCTGAAACTTTCTTTGCATTCTTCATCCATTCTCGATATTAACTATAAACATCATGCACATAGTCATGTATCATCTGTTCTGCCTCATTGGGAAATCGCTTTAAGTGCGAAGGAAATATGAAGCCGTCGAAGTAGACAGTTGGAAAATCCTTCTTCAACTTAGCGATTCTAATTGCTCCTTTCCTGGTGGGTTCTACAGTGACTTGTTCAGTAGTAACGGGGGTCTCAGTCTCGATCCTCCGATGTTGCTCGTCGAGCCTTGAAGTCCTAGGAGGTGGTACTTGGCGAGGAGTTTCTAAAGGTTGTCTACCAGAACTAGAAGGTTCGGAAGTTATTCTAGGTGGTGGAGAGAGAGAGAGAGACCATGAGCGGCGCCTATAATCCCTTTCCCTCTCCCTTTCTCGACTGCTCACGCTCCTAACTAGAATGGCGATGGTCATAGTCTCTTTCAGACTCGCGCCTGTCAGACTCAGAGTAAGAACTTAAAGAATGGCGCATAGCACGAGGACTACTGAACATAGATCCCCGCTTCGTCATTGTATCTATAAAAATGAAAAGAGAAACAGAGTTAATATTCACCAGAGATTGAGAAACGTGTGATTAGAAATTGTGTGGTGCCGTGAAGTGTGTGCATGTATGTGCAAACCCCACAACCAACTGGTTGTGGCAGCCATGCTTGAAGGAGTTGGCTCCCCTATATCTAAGGCACTTTGAAGCCTCTCTAGTCCGATATCTTGATGTAAAGATAAGTCATCCGGACTGAGAATGTCTGCCAATTCCTCAAAAGAACTCTCCGTTCGTAGAGGAGGTCTCCGCGCTTACACCAGTTATAACGGGCGGAGATAGCACGACATTTTTGCGTCTCGTGGCTTTGTGGGCAATAGACTTGCCTCTTCTTTTCAGTTCTAAAGATCGAAGACTTTGCGAGGTTCCAGCTACGCGCTCGTCTCCGGTGGGGACATTCTCATCATCGACCTATTCTGTAATTACGACACAGAGAGCTCTTCTCTCTCCATGCCTCGTGGCGGCCATTCTGAGAACTCCCGCCGATCTGATGCTCTGGTCTCTATCTATCAGCCTCACGATAATCAAATTTTCATCTATGAGGACTTCGTCAATTTCTCTATAAGCGACTAGCACCTCTTGAAGAACCCTTGCTATTTCTTTAAATTGAGCTCCTTCGAGTCGCGGAATCGAAGCTGTATAAGAAGCAAAGTAACTAGGCACCAATTGATATTGTCCTATTAATCAATAAAGATGTTGGAGAACTTACGTATAATTAACCACCTTCTGGAAAATCCCGGTGGACACCGAACGAAGAACCATTCGGTTTTGAAATAACTTAGCTTGCTCCAAGCTCCGGGAACTACCTGGAAATTTCTAACCGCTTCCAGAAAAGTGAAAGAAGGGTTGTCCCCGAGACTCTTGATGTTGAATAGATATCTAATTTTTTTGACTATCGAAGGTCGAAAAAGGTTCTCCATGAAGATTATGTACAAGCTGTTAAGCAAAGCGTATCCATTCGAATGTAATTGAGGCAGGGAAATTCTCAAGAAGAGCAGCACTTCTCGAATGAACTGATTAAAAGGAGACAGCATTCCGGCAATGCACATGAACTTGTTGCAAGCAGTATATCCTTCTGGGGGATTATGGGCTCTATCTTCCGTGCCCGGTACTAAGATGTCATCCATCAATAGCCCATGCCTAAGGCAAATACTGCCTAACACGTCTTCAAAAATTTTAGAACGGATAGAATCCTGCAGATTCATGATAAAAGCAGCACCAGGCATCTTGTTCCTAACGGGACTTATTACTTCAGCTGCAATGGCTGGCATTTCGATTATTGGAAGAGAAGGACTCTGGACATCCTATGGCTCAGAACTTCCAGGTTCCATAGCTATTGAACTCAGTAAAAATTGTCATTAGATGCAATAAACCTGTGTTCCCCCCGGTGTGAAGTACTTGAATGTGTTGTGCAGTGCAGTGCTACATAATACTTAGGATTTCTACAAATTCGGAAGGCGTTAGAACGACAAGACTTCGAGATTCAAATAGAGTGGCCATCATCGCTGACCATCACAACAGTGCCATGTTGACTTCAGAGAATGATCCATGTCCGAGTTTGTCTAGTTTGTCCAGTTTGTCATGTTATAGTTCCATCGACGAGCTTCGAGAGATAGTCAAATATGCAGTCAATCGGTTAAGTCCACTTATGCAAGGCTGAAGCTCGTCGGAGTCAAGTATTCGATTATGTAAGATTTCGTATCCATCAAAAGCTCGAACTCGGATCAATCACCAGAAGCACAATTCGTATCGATCATGGAAAATAGCATTTCGTATCGATCACCAGAAAGTTAGTTCGTATCGATCCCAAACCCTCCGCTTCGCATCGATTGTCAGCTAGGGGTGGGCACAGTCGGTTAACCGACTCGATCGGTTAATATTTTTGATTAACCGTATAATAGTTTCGGTTCGGTTAACCACTATTCGGTTAATATTGGTTTGAGAAAACCGACCGAACCGGTTAAATATAACCACAGTTAACCATTATATTTAACCGGTTAACCATTTAATTTCAATAGTTAACCGTTGACCGGTTAACCCTTTATACTACCTCGGTTAACCGGCTATCAAGTTGAGAGTAATGCTGCAGTAATGTCTTACAAAGTAACGCTGCAGTAATAAACACAAAGAATCATCCATAATGAGTTACTGCAGAGTCCACATTACACAGTCTTAACAGTCTTAACAATAACATAGTCCAAATAACATACATAATGAGTACCTCAGAGGAACGTTTAACCTCGAAAGTCTAAACATAAAATAAAAATACAGTAATGTTTAATATAATTACAAAGTCCAAATAAGTGAAATAACATAGTCTGTAGAGAGCCAGATCCAAAGAAATTAAAAGTTGTGACTAAACTCCATTCTCCAAGTCTGTGCAAACTGCAAAGATAAACATGTATAACAGTATAAGTAAGCAATTAATATATATAATTGAGTAATAAGACCAAAATATACAATATAACTGAGCAATTAACATATATATAATAGGTTTTTTCTATAAACTGAAGCATGTATAATTTGTTTGAACTAGCGATAGATTAGTCCAAATTGTGCAATCAATGTAAATTGAAACATGACAGCATGTATAATCTGTTTATTAAACCATTAAACCGATGTATAAATATGCTTTGGTTATAGTTAACAGATTATACATGTATAAATATCTCTACAAATTGTTCTCCATGAAGGAACTTCAAAACTAGGGCACAATTCCCGACAAAATTGAAGAAAACCTTCACCCTCCATAAAAGTAAAAGGGAGCTCATCAATAACTAGCATTCGAGCTAATGATTTTCTACATTCCTCTTTATTGAATGATCATCCGATAAGATTGAAACTACCTTCACTATCGCTATTTGTTTTTTTGTCTCTTATCACTATCACGTGGAATGGACTTACATGAATGTTTTATATAGTAATTTAAATGTGTAGTGTCATTTGATTTAGAATCACATGCAAATTGTTGACCATAATAGGTGCATATAGATTTCTGAAAATTGAAATTAGCATCTTTAGTCAAGTGCTCCCATACCGGAGAAGTCTTTCTAGAAGAAGGCTTGCACACCGGGTGTAGAGGAGGTTTTCTAATATTGATGCCTTCTTCGCCGGTTTCCTCATCATCCGCTTCTTCCACAAACTCGTCGTCATCTATTGTTTCTCTAGAACTACCTATTTGTACCTGTTATAGTTCATGAAAAACAAAAATACATTTTAGATTAGAAATATACGGTTCATATCTATGTGTATCGGTTATGACTTGTTGTTGTGTGCTGAAAGTTATAAACAGTTAAGTTTTTTTTGAAATAGTGTTAAACCTTGATTTCATTTTTTTGAAAGTTTATAAACAATTATGACTTGCTGTTATGTGCATTTTTTTTGAAGAAACATACAGATAGGAGGTACAAACACTAAATCACAGGCTTTAGTTTCAGCATGTTTCTATACCAACAGATATATGTATATAGGAATACCATTAAACCTTCACTGTAAAATGATATATCATGAAGTCATTTATTCACTGTAAAATGATATAGGACTCAGTTCAATTTAAAAAAATGAAGACTTTCTTAGTACCCTAAAACAAAGTGAAAGAAACCCATAGTACCTCAATTCAGCAAATGAAATCAAGAAGAATATACACAGCAACATAAGACAGTAAAACACGCATACAGGGAAAAACACACACACATAAATATACAACCTTGCACACACATAAATATATAACCTTGTTAATCAAATCGCTCACGCATGAACCCAACAACATACACCCACGCCTATTTAAACACACTGTCCTTGTGTCCCACACATATGCTCAATATGCACACTAAAAACACAACACACGTATTACATGTATATACATGGTCACACACTCAGTAGAACAACCATGCACACATGCCTAAACACACATATGTATATTTATGTAACCCTGTACACTACATACACATCAAGCACCTATGTACAAACACAGCCCACACACTATTATAATACTTTGTAATCCTCACTAGACAGCGCAGACCCAAAAGAATTGAATTAGAAAGTTAGTCTCAACTAATAGAGCTAAAAAAAAGAATATATAAACTTACCCACGGGTAAATCAACACATGTACAGGCAATTCGAAGGAAAATATACAAGTAGAGCAATGTACTATGCTATTGAAAACAGAAGTGCAACCTGGACCAGTTTAATAAAAAGAATAGACCAGGCAAAGCTAGATCAATAAATGTAAGAACTCCACAACATATTCCACTAATCATTAACAAAGCATTTGCAACTCAAAATAATAGAGATTAAGACATAGTCTGTGAGCGTTAACTCACGTTAAAGTTGCATCCTTCTTTCCCCCTCTCTGAGACAGTTTAATTGAACTTAATACCAACTATAAATAAGTTCTGAGGCTCTGTATAGATCGATCCGAATTTGTATATTTTAAAAGCAGTTTAATCTGAACTTAATATCAACTATAAATAAGTTCAACTTGGTCATATTTTCATTATATTGAGTATAACGAATTATACAGTCCATACAAACTAAATAAAACATATAATAACTAAAAATAAACAAAATCAAATGATTAATACAAACTTACGTTTTTTTCTTTTCCTATTAGTATTCACCATATCTGAATTTGTAGATCAACAGATCGATCTGAATTTGTGTTGATCGGCTAGGTAATTGAAGGGTAGAGAGGCTTTGTGTTGATTTGGGTTTTTCCAAGGATGATCAGAATTCAGGGAATGAGAAATCGACAGATTTGAGAAATTGGTAGATCTGAGAAATTTGGGAACGAGATCGATAAGCTTCGAGACTCTGAGTCAATGAATTGTGAAAGCGGCGGACACTAGTGTTTCTATTATATGTTTGTTATGCGATATTAATGATGGGTCGGGTGGCTTCGTAGTTTGTTGAGCAGCCGTTAATTTAAACATGCAAAATTATTTTCGGTTCACGGTTAACCGATACATAACATATGGTTAACCGTTAACAGAACCGACTTTTATCGGTTAACGTCGGTCGGTTAACCGAATTTATCGGTTAACTGAATTTATCGGTTAATGCGGCTTGGCTAAGGTCGGTTGAGTCAGTTAAGTCGGTTAGGTCGGTTAAATGCCCACCACTATTGTCAACAACATCTTCGTATCGATCGCCTGATCCGAGTCTTCGTATCGATCACTCCAGATCAATACGAACTCCCATCATCAGTTGATACGAAGCTACTAACTCCATCGATACGAAACTCCATTGTCTTCGGATCGATACAAACCTCTTCCTCCGTCCACAATCGATACGAAAACTACCTTCCTGTCCATCATCCCTTCTTCTTCCTCAAGCAGATAGCTTGCCATTAATCCTTCATCGACCAACTCCAGCATCAACGTCACCAGAATCGACCACGATTATGAACGAATTGGCAGTAGAACTCGAGTCTCATCGTTTTAATGTGAATTTACTAGTTAATTACCTAATTTAAGCAAATAGTTTAGGAGATTAATGGATTGAATGGTTCAAAGACAAAGATAGTTTCTCTTTCTCAAGCTTCTGATCGATACGAAAACAAAGTGTGGAAATAAGAGCAAGTGAAAATTTGGTTAAGTCCAAAACGTATTTATATGGAACCGAAACAAGGCAAAGACGTTTCGTCTCCCAGTGATTGAAACCATCCGAAACGGTCACAAGTCCGTCGATACGAAGAGCCGTCTTCGTATCCATCCGCCTAAGTTGATCTGGAGTATAGATGTTCGTATTCATCAGTGATCGACCTTGTATGTCATCGATATGAATGCCACAGCCTAGTCATATCTAGATCGTTCATTTTCCATCGATACGAAATGCCAATTTCTTATCCATCCGTTCAAAGGCTACAAGAGCTCATATCCATCGATACAAATCATCTCACAGAACCAGTTACTTCGTATCGATAGTCATCGATACGAAACACGTATCCTAACTTCTCAAATCGATCTAGGAGAGGATCGGTACGAAGAAAGGACTTAAAACACCATCGATCGTTGTTGCAACTCGGATTTCATGTCAATACAGGAGAGGATCGATAAGAAATTCGATTCAAAAAGAAAAAGAAAAAGAGAAATTGACAACGACCCGTGAACGTGCGAACGTGAACAGAAGTCAGGCTAACATGCAAGCATGTATAACGGATTAACATCCAATTTTCAAAATTGACAGAGATTGAATGCTCACCCAAGGACAATCAAAATAGTGAACGACAAATCATTAGCTCTTGACACTCAGTTACAACAAAACATCGCGTGATCACTGGTAGTTAAAAATTCAACGTTTATATAACTGAAAATCAATCAAAGGTTACATCTTTTGATGAAAAACAACAACTATTCAGCGAATCAGATAGGACTCTTCAGAATGAAGATTGCAGCTTTTCAAAGCACGTCGTGTTCACACAAGACATACTTTGAGGGGCAAATGTTATCCCGCCTTTTGGCAAGGCCGTGACACCAAGAACTTGACTAGAAACCAAGGACAATCTGTCCCGAAGATCGGTTGTACACAGGTTCATTATGGATACTAGAAAATTTGGTCCGATTCCAGATCAAGCTACATTTAACATAGCATGACAAGTAAAGCTATGAAAGCCAACGTTCCAAATTTCAGGTCAATCGGAGTTCGTATGCTCAAGATATGGATCGATCAAGATCAAGGGAGAAGGCCTCAGTTCGTATCCATCACCTTGCAATAGCCCTGTTCGTATCCATCGACTCGCAGGCGTCGATTCATATCCATCCAACAAGGTACTTCTGTTCGTATCCGTCAAATGCCACCCCTCTTCATATCCACCAGACTCCTTCCCCTTCTTATCCATCATCCATCGACAAAGGTCCATTTCGTATCGATCTCCCTCCATCCATTTCGCATCGATCTCCTTCCATCGATACGAAGAGCAGCAACCATCGATTATTACAAAGAAAGCATCATGAAGCATCAATACGAAGTGGCCTCTAAGTCATCGATATGCAAGAAGTTACTCCAGACTGACACGAAGAAGGCACGGTCAAGTGGAAGAAGCGGTCACGCGGCATGAAAAGTGGATCTTCACGTGATTGCCGCTCCACATCACCAGAGCACGACCGATCAATATGCATAGCATCGATACGAAATTCTATCGATACGAACCGATCGATACTCAAAGTTTAGCCCATTGCAAAGTCAAACTTGGATCGATCATAGCTCAAAATCTACAAGTCCAAATGCTACCAAATTTTCACAGGAGCTTACTTACCACCTCAACATTGTCTCTGATCGATCTTAGCTCAAATGGATGTCGTTTTGATCGATACGAATAAGGTAGTAATAGATCAGGGATCGATCCCAAATGACCTCGGATCGATCAAGTGGGCCCACCCATGTGTGCTAAGGAGTATTCCGAGGTCTGAGCTAGATATTTTCAGACTACGCAAATAAATCGCAGCCCTATGCCTTCAGAAAATGGACTTTTCATTATGTCGTTACTCTGTCAGAGATCCATTGTAACTCGAGTGTTTGAGTTATTCTTTGTTGTAACCAGTTAGTAATCATCAATAAAACAGCAAATCATTCAAAGTGGATGTAGGCTACAACGCCAAACCACTATAAATCTCTATCCTTTTCTATTTCTGTTTGCTTGAACTGGCGTGTTTGTTAGATTACCCTCCTTTTACATTTAAATTCTTCATTTAATCTCTTCAAATACGTCCGAAGAGTGTTGTACCCAATTTTGGTATAAACAGCTATTTTCGGCTAAGTACAAAACCAAAGTGGCCGGCACCGACCACTCTGTAGTGGCCGATACCTACTACAATTAGTAGTGGACAATTCGACCAATTTTTGATGTAGATGATAAAGAGATTTTGGGGAGCACAACGTGATGGTTCATTTAATCGTTTAACGCGACCAACACATCCCACTTGAGCAATTTTCCATTCACCTATTCATTCCCATGAAGATGGGGAAGTTTTACTTTTCATTCACAACTCCATTCTTGTCTATGCCGCTCACTCTCGATTTGGTCCTATTGATGATTTATTTTGTTATGAAAAAGGAAAAGGGGACGTGGGACGTCGTTGGGTAGCTACTCATGCCGGGTATTCTAAAGTGGGTAAACTTGAACATCCCCTCAAAGATACAGAGCTACGCTACCTAGGAATCAGTACTGATGAAAGGTGCACAACCTATTTGATGACAAAAGTGTTTGGGACGATACGGATCTACAACGAGTGGTTTTGCACGTGAAGGAAGTGAAGTGTATTTGGCATGTTGATTTGGGACATGCTAAGAGAATCCAAGGGATAGCTACAGACTTGCTTAGGAATTCTATTGGGTGACTATAGGACCTGGTGATGATGGCTTTACGACTTAGGATGGATGTTTTGAGGTATTTTGATGATGACAACTCGATAATTAAGTTGCGATGATGGTCCAAAAGGATAAGTTCGAGGATATGAACTGGTAGGCAGAATGATGAGGATAGGTTCTACTGTAGGAATGAATGGAATGGAATGATGATGTGTTCAACAATGGAGGCTCACACAAAGGGGTCATTGATATTTGGAGGTTACAAAATGTGCTCATAGAGAAGGGGTATGTGGGGATGCCCGTTTGGATATTATGATATGATATTCCAAATTGAGGACACAGATTCACATACCTTGGGTCATGAGAATACATTGGTCTACTTTCCAAGCCTTACTATGTGGCATGGATTTGAGCACCGAGATACCAAGATTTTTTCATTAGTCTCTTGTAAAAGATTGGTCATACGAGTTATCATATATCCAATGCCCTCAGATGATGTAAGGATTGTTTAATGGATGTTATGTCTATTAAGTTTGCTATGTATTGTTAGGTTTGTTTTTGTTACCCAAGGGATGTTGTATTACATAGGTATTATGAACTTGGATACCCGGAAACTCAATATCGTACTTAGATATGTAGTACACTTATAACATGATTATGATAGTAGTTTAGTATATACTATTATGAGCTAAATCTTTGGATGCAGGGACGGGTCAAGTATAACCCTTCATACTTAGTGTCTCTGTTTTGCTATATGGACTTTTATAGTATTTTGTGATTGATTATTGCTCACATCAGGTAATTATCTGACTCGAGGTTTTATGCTTTGCTTCTTATTATCTCGGGTACTCTTAAATGAGTAGACTAAATAGTAGGTTTAGTATTAGCACATGGAGCTGTTCGATGGGCAGGTAGGAGGCTGATGTTATTATATATTTATTTATTTGAATTTATTTTCTTATTCCACTAGGCAACATTGTGGAGCTTTACCAGTCTTTGTTTATTTAGAGATAGATTTTGATTTTATTTATTTGTGGTATAAACTCTATTACCATTTTGCACAACTGTATTGAACCTATGCTCTAATCTATGATGGTTCATATGGTTATATTTCTGTATTGTCTATTTTATATCTATGATTATTGTTATATTTTATCTTTGTGTCATGAGGTATATGACAAGCTCTGTGATTGTTTTAGATATTTACCACTTGAAAATCATCCTACACCAACTGGGTACTGTTACAGCTCAATATATGGGTATATTAGGTATCGAGAGTATAGGGTGGTCGTCACAACATAGCCTCAAGAAATATACACTACAGTGACCAAGATACGAATGTATTTAGTAATTGTATAATTTGGCTTTTGCATGGGCCTTGAACTGACAACATGCCTAAAGGATTTATTGTTAAGTATATTTTATATTTCTATGTCAATCTTAATTTAGTTTAGTTGAATATTTCAATTGATAAACATTTTATTAATTATATTAGTTGTACAAATTTATCGAAGTAAATTATTTTAGCTTGTATAGCATATATTCTTGCAATATTAAAAAAGGTTAGATGTGTTCATTTAATTTTTCTAATAAGGCCCCCAATAGAATTTTATGTTTATTGAAACCCTAAGAAATACATAGAAATCTTTCAATTTTCTTGTGGGTATTAGGACTCACTTGCCTTGGATTTTTCCTTGAGTTTGCTCAACAAATTATTGCCCCGCAAGAGATGTGTAACTTTTTATCGGTTGTATCATATATAACTCCTAAACTATGGCTATTGTCCTAATCTCATCTTGACCTTGAGTTTCTCAATGAATAGAAAGAGATTATTCACTCGTATCTACCATTTTGTGATGGCCTAAGTATAATGCACGTACCTTGAGTTTGCTTAGTAAATACGTGCATTTGTCTTATCTCATCTTGTCAATATATTAATAACACTACACATAACCTCCCTTACTTTAGTTTCTTAACAACTAAAGAGTACGCAAGTAATCTATTAATATAAATGGTAGAGGCCAACTTTATATATTAGAGATTTATAATCTTCAATATGTACATTTATTTGAATGATATCGATTTATAGAATAATGTATTTCTTATGAAATACCCTCACGATTCAAATGTCAGACACATTTGAAATCACGGTATACGTTCAATACGTATGTTTTTATTCCTGAAATCCAAGTTGGGTTTTTTACAGTTCCACATATATCATACATTTATATTATATAAAATATATTATACATTTATATTATGTAAAATTAGTTCATTTAAAATGATTTATAATTTAATTATCTTGTATAATATTCATATGTATATTATTAACTAAATCATATTAATTTTAATTTATTAATATCATTAACTAATTAATCAGATTATTTTAAAATTCAAAATTTTATTTTATTCATCTTAAATAATTTAAGATGAATATTAACTACAACATTTATAGTCCTACATACATATTTCAATATATATATATATATATACACACACACGTATTTGTGTGTGTGTCTTTATTAATTAAAATTTAATTAATTCATTTATCAAATAAATTTTATTTAATTAAAATAATTTTAATTAAATAATTTTAGTAAATTCAAAATATTATTTTAATTTACCTTTAATAATTTAAGACACACACACACACACACACACATATATATATATATATATAACTATAACATTTATAGTTATACACACACATATATCAATGTATATGTTTATTAAAATTAATTAACTTCAATTATTTATTTAATTAGTCCAATTAATTAAATATTAAATAATTTTTTGAAAATATTAAATTTATTTTCATAACAATTTTGAAAAAATATTTTATAACTTTTATAAAATTTATTTTACATTTTAAACTTAACTTTTAAATTTAAAATATTTTTTAAATTTTCTAACTGAATTTTGAAAATTAGCAAAAGGCCCAAATCAATTTTGGTCCGTAAAACTTGGTCAAACTTTTGGACTTACTCCACCCATTGGGCTCGACCAGTAGCCACGAGGAGACAATACTCGATTACTCAACCTCAAGTCTAGACACTACTATTCCACATAACCATCGGATAAGTAGGCTTTATTAGTTGGTCCTAAAGTTGCTAGTTTAGATACATATACTATTTGGGCTCTGATAAGATTGTTTGAACTACGGCGATCAACAGTAAGCAAAATATATTGATTTAAAAAATAATTCGTATTTAGGATTATAGTTGTTGTAGTAGATCCAATCTAGATTATTTAAGTAAATTCATCTTTTATTTAATTTTCTAATTTAATTAATTACGGTTAATTAAAAATGATTTGTATATAGATTATGAGTATATCATTATATACTCGTATGTATATAACGTGCACGTGTAACATAATAATGTATACGCATATAGATGTTGGGATTTGCATCTATAACATATACATTAGTCATTTATATATGCATTAGTTGCAAATTTTACATGAAAATTATATATTTCAAAATTTGCTTTTGTTAAATAAAATAAATCCTTTTGTTTTAAGTATTTAAATATATTTTGAATAAGTCAATATAATTTGAATTCAAATTTAATATCTAAAATATCCAATTTTAATTTAGAAAATAATTTGAATTTCGAATTGATCTATAAAAATACAAAAAAATCTTTTAACTATTATATATATATATATTGAAAGAGTTTTATTGCCATATTTTTCTAAACATTTAAAATTGCATAGTAAAATAAAGTATGCATGTATTACAATAAAAAATAAATATATAGTATAGTAAATCCTTTCGGCCATATTAAAAGTTTTCTTTATTTATAAAATATGAAACCATTTTATTTTATAATACACATATATGTACATACATACACACACACACACATCAATTGAAATAAGTATTAATTTAAAATGTTAAATATAAATACATTAAATATAAATATATTAAAATATCTGTTTGGTAATTTATTTAAAAAACCAAAAACTATTTTGAATGTATAATTAATTTTAAATAATTTGAAATATGTTACATTTATATAAATGAATTAAATATAAGAAACAATGATTTTAAATATTTAAATTGATAGTAATGTTTAAAAATTATAAAAATATATATAATAAGATATAGCATAGTGGAATGTTAAAATACAATTTTTTATATAAACTTAAATAAAAAAGTTAATTATCATAAATCAAACTGTGATATTAAATAAATACAGATGAAACATGAGATAGCCATGCATATTAAAATTGTTGTATATACTATATATTGCATGATCAGTATAATATATATGTAAATCAATCTTTAGGAGGTTGCCGTTGAACACATGTTGATTTATCAAATCTCCTAGATTCATCTTTAATCGACCTTCGGACACTGCAATGGCCTAGAGTACCATGATATGTATTTGATTTAAAGTGCTATGGACTTTTGTATTTTTGGTCAAAGCGTGGGGATGGAACTCATGACCATGAGGAGACAAATTTTCCTCCTTTTACTATCTCTTTGTTTACTAATTCAAGCTATAGATCCATAATTTCAAAATAAGAATAACTCTCATCTCCTTATGCTATGATCGACCATGAGATGGGCTACATGTGCCATCAAATCACTCTAAATCTGTTAGTAATTAATGGAATTTAAATCGTATTTAAACGTATATCGACATCGTATATTAATATGTATATACATATATAACTTTTATATATGCATCCAACTAATTATTATTGGAAGATAGAAAATACTAATAACACCCAATACATCAAATAAATAACTAAAATATTTCATAAATATGAATTAATTTATAACAATTACAAATCGATTAAATCATGTGGTATTTAGCAGAAATCACCAATACGGTTGTGCGACTTGTAGGTGTAAATTCAGTTAGTGATTAACATCAAACTATTCGAATATTAATGTTCACTCATCACTTTAGCAAGTGGAGTGACAATTTGGCCAAATTTATCTCTTATACTTCTTTATTGGTAAAAATAAATATTTATAATTTAAGCAGTCCCTTTTAGTAACGATTACTTACACCAATTCTCTTCGTCAACACTATATCACATTAGGACTTATGGAATTTAGTTTTGGTCAAGATTCCAACATTCTTCACATTTAAATTGATTATTCGAAATACAAAGTCCTTGGTTTAAAACTAACAATTATTATTAACCACACTGCTTTGACCAAAGGCTTGACTTTGATTTGACTACAGTTGATCGTCATATTAACGTCATGCAATTGAGAAGATGAATTCCCTATTGAATAATATTTCACTTCCAATGCTTCGATTCAAACTCAACTATAGTCGTTCAATGGTCGTCATGCCCTGATTTAACTATAATCAAAGTGAAGTATCCACATTAAAGTTCAACATTATTCTCAAGTCGAGAGAACTGTGTAACATCATCACTCTGAGATTCCATGTTTGACCTAGTTGTTATTAACTAATAGGAAACTCTCGGGTGAGTCATTTTATAATTATCCAATACTATCAGTATGTAACCCCTTAGTACCCCTTGCTGGCATGAGTAATACACTACCCACATTTGTAGTGTGTCACATTCTAGTCTCAATTGATGTACCAATGTCGTTTCTCAAAATACCATGGCTACGAATATTTAAAATAATATGTTATTTTATATTGTGATAATTTTCTCCTTATTATAACTCCTTGTAATTGTTATTGCATAACATATCATTTAAGGATTTTCTATTTTAATATACCTCAAATTTATTTATTTAATTAATTATATCACCATATAACAAAGTATATAATAAAAATCAAATGTCTTTATTATGAGCAAGATTGATTATAGAGTTAGATATATGTAACAAATTACATAATTTCCCCAGGGCATGCCCCTAACTATCTCGGGTACTGATCCATCAAGACATGCTATCATGTCTAATTTTCTCCTAATTTCTTTCATACCATGGTGGATTTGATTAACTAGCAAGTTCAAGAATGATCTAGTGAATTTAAGGCCAAAATATAGCCTACAAAAGCTATAAATAGGATGTTATATTGAACAGAAAAGGGAATTTTGGATTTTGAATCTTTTCTTATTGATATCTAGGGAGATTATTCCATTTTCAATATTTGAGATTGAATTTGGAATTTTCTTTGTAAAAATTGTAAATCTAGTGCGAATCAAGCAATAAAGCATTGATAAAGTGGACATAAGTCACAGATTTGTCGAACCACTATAATAATTATGTTCTCCTCTCTTTCTTACTGCTTTTCTTACATTTTACATTAAATTTATTGATTTTCAATCTTTAGATACAATTCTATGATCTGTGGTTGTTATATATGCCAATCCATAAATTTGGGGTTATTGGACCAATTTGTTGGCTACTAATGCCCAACTTGAGAATATCTCCCTTGTATACATTGCGCATTTTGGTAAATTCATACGATTGCATTTTTGTTTGTTTACTAATTCATATATTTCAAACTAGATCAAAATTATATGCTATGTTAACACGATCATATAAGTAATACATGTCTACCCATTCTTAGGGGATTACAGATTCACATATGCATACACTAACAAGTAAGAAGTTATCATGCTCAAACTATGATTTGTAGCCTTTTTCTTATCAGCCTTGTCCTTTACCGTTTGACTCGTCAAGGAATTTATTGTAGCAGTAAGTTTTTCATTACATATCTCTTCTTCTTCTTTTTAGTAGATGTTGTCTTGTCACCATTATAAGAAATGCTAAAAGGAGGTTCGTTTAGGTTGAGAGTATTGAAATAGAGTACATAAGTTGTGTAAAATTTAATTGAAGAAAGTTTTGGTTTGTAACGTATGACGATCGCCCTACACCTCTTACACCAAATATACTTGAAGATTGCACTTATATGGTGCCTGACCGATGTAGGACATTATCAAGGGTGAAAAGTAGAGAAAACAATCATAGAACTTGTTGTATATCACATAGTGTATCGAATAAAGTATAATAATCATCATATATAAAAAATAGAGAGACGATAATAACTAAATGAACCATAAATATTAGAGTTCATAGGTTCACAGAGTTATACAAAATAGTAGCAGAGTTTACAAAATTGGAAATAAATTTAGAGAGAAACTATCTCAAATAAAATAGCTAACACTTTCTAGGCTTCACAGTGTCACACAGTAGAATAAGCAATAGTAAGTCATATATAAAAATGAGAAAGCACCATCTCCTGGTCGTTCGTCTGGACAACACTACATATCACTTAAACCTGCTATCTAGTTTAGTTATTTCAGAGTACTCAAAATAATAATAAGCAAAGCATAAAACCTCAAGTAAGACAATAGTCTGGTGTGAGCGATAAACGATCTCAAAGTACTATATTGTATAGTAAGAAACAAAGGTATAAGAATCATACCTGACATGTTCCTATGTACAAAGACTTAGCACATAGGAACAATAACATCTACTCTATTATCATCATCATAAAGTATACAAACATCCTGGTATACTATCGAGTGTCTAGGCATCGACCTCCTAAATACCAACGTCATGTGACATCCTTCAAGCGACAAACAACAACATAACAATCATGGCAAACATAGCATCCATCAAACAGCCCTCACTGTCACTCATGTGTTTTGGATATATGGTAACTCGTATTACCATCAACTACCAGGGATTGATGGAAAAATCTTGATTTTCTATGTACCCAAACACCAGCCCATGTTGCTGACACAAGATCCCTTCAATGATCCAGGGTATACGAATCCCTTCAATGATCCGGGATAGCTATCAAAGTAGCAATGAGCATCCTCATAATACCCTTGCTCATGAGTACATCAGAAAATACTCCAAGTACCAACGATCCCATAGCACACGTATTTGAGCCCTTTACTGCTTCATCTATTTCCATTCATCATCATCGAACCCTTCAACATTCCATTCTCCACGATACAACCCTTCAATGCTTTATCCACGAGTTCCCTTCAATGAGCATGCCCTGGTGGATAATCATCATCATGATTCCATCAAACGAGTCGCCATCTGCAGAACACTTCTAAACATACACATTGGTTGTAGAATCAACACATCAAAGTTTCAAAGCCATCATGTTGAAGCACCACGTCTTTGCCTCGTCGCTTTGTCGTGGATCTTCATTGTAGTTCCACTATTGAATTCGACGTCGAATGATCAAACATATGAACACACATGCACACACTCCAAGACACTACGCACACGTCCCTAAAGTTATGCCTTAATTTCCTGCCAATTGACATGATCAGGTATGGTCAGTACCGACCATGTTTGGTTGGCCAAACTTGGCCAAAGTTGGCCGAGTTTTCAAACTCTTCACTTCGGCTTGCCTTCACAACATCTCGAAGTTACCTTGACACTGATCCAAAGTTGCCGTCTTGAAGACTAGAAGCCCATATGACCATACAGAGTTCTTTTCCACATCAAAATTTAGCTCAGTCCAAAGTTTCTCCCCTACTCCATTGAGCCTAACCCGAAGCAAATGGCCATTAAACCCGAAGTCTCTACTTCTAGGACATGAAGCATCACCAACCCCAATCCCAACCACTTTTGGTTACTACTAATTTGATTTGCCTCCCACCGATCTGTATTGACAATCAAAATTTGAGGCACCATATTAACTCCAAATCACCTGAAATTTGTAGTGTAGAATCCCCACAACTCCAAGCACATCATATCCAAATTTCATCATGTTTTGAGCATTTTGATGTCATTTGACCAAACGACGTATCGTATTCCTAAACAAGTAAGACAACTAGCAAACACATCAAAATAATTCATCCAAAAATCAAACATAATTCCATACCATCTGTTAAATAAGAAATAGATTAACATCGAGAAATCAAACAAAAGCACCAATTCAAGTAAAGTAAAGAGAAAAGCGGTAAAGAAGACACAATTTTTATAGTGATTTGGCGTAATCTCCGGCCTACGTCCACTTTAATATTTTTATCAGTTGTTCTCTCTCTGGATTATAACTAATTATATCAGATCTGACTACAATTTATTGGATCTCAAATTTACAATGATGTTTCTAAAGAATTTGAGAGGTAGTGGAGAGGAGTGAAGAAGAGAGAGAAGTCTCCAATGCACGAGAGTTCAAATCCCATTTTGGTTGCCGCTAGGCTTGTATTCATATGGAAAAACAGCCATGTTGGGTTAGAAGTCCACTTGGAGCAGAGTCTAGACATTGGCCTAAGTCACAAGCCAAGTTGTAGAGCTTCTCGAGTTAACCAAACATGTCAGTACGACTTAAACATATCGGTGCTGACATGTTTCTTTACTTTGAATCACTTCGAACTTTCTTGCATCCTTTTTCTAATTTCATTTTTTGTGTTCCATGTTATTTCCATCGATTTTTGGTTGATTTTGGTGATTGTTTCTTCATTACTTAGTTTATTCCGTTGTTCTAGCTGTTAACTCTTTAACTCTCGAAATAAGTCATCAAAATTACTTTGAAATCACTTAGACACATATGGGAAAGGTAGATAATAACTCGTGTGAAGTTGGAGTGGAGGAATATAGGCTCAAAACAAGTCGTCCAAAACAAGTCGTACAAACCAAGTTGTCTAAAACAAGTCGGTACAAAAAATGTAGTGCCCATTTGTTTCCTTAATGTATTTTTGGTTGAAATTTATTGAGCTGCTTCCTTGCTTATCTAATTGTGCTTTCCAATTTTCAAGTCGTTTCGTCCTTGTTTCAATCTTCTAAGTCCGATTGAAGTCCGCTTTGACTCAAAAGCTGGTTAACACTTGCCCTCCAAAGCATGCCTTTCGAAAATAAGGTGTGCTTTGCAAGAATAATTTCTGGTAATCAGTCTTCGATGGTTGAGCTCTCCAGCTGTCTCAAGTTTGGTGAACCATCCAGTTCCCTCAGATTCTCTAGCAAATCAAAGGTTGTTCTAAACCTATTATAGCCTAAGACTCTAGCATCTTCTTAAGCATAGATTATACATCATCATTATTCTGATTTCGTTCGAAACTGTTACATCACATATCAAAATCATCCCGTGTTAATTCAGGATTTATCAATTTTATTCTAAGTACAAGGCGTTCAAATCCTTTTATCAAATCTGTATCTGTTCTAAGGTTCAGTCTCTCCGGATCGTTTGCCGCCCAATCTAGGGTTTTGATTTCTCCGGATCCTGGTTGAGTCCACTTGCTCTCCGATGAAGGAACTCAATGACCAAGCAAGACCATCCGCTCACTCTCCAGTGAGGGGATGTACTTTTTGTACAAGCCCATCCACTCACTCTCTGGCAAGGGAGGCTGCACCCTACACTCCGGTCCCGAATCTTTGAACAGGAATCTAAGGCGACCAATATCGTACAAGCCCATTCGCTCACTCTCTGGCGAGGGGATTTGCACCCTGCATTCCGGTCCCGTCTCTTCGGACGGGACTTAAAGCAATCAATTTTAGTCATCACATTCATGTGGATTTTTCAAATTCAAATATTCAAATCAAATAAAAGAAAACAAGTAGAAATCCTAATTTTTCATCCCAGACATCCGACTCGGAGCGTGCCTACAGACCAATCTAGGTCTCGTACACGTGTAAGCAGTCCAAGGTTATTATCGTCCTAAGTAGTCATCTCAAGCATTCGACTCAGAGAGTGTCTAGGGACCGTTCGGGATTCCATACATTTGTAAATGGCCTAAGGTAATTATTGTCTTTATAGCTTAATACGAAAAGTAAAATGCAAGAAAAGAAACGAAAGAGCAAAGCGCGGGAATCAGATTCGACTCCCATTCATCCCGATTATGGGATTTCGATTCTCGCCCAAATCCTTGGTTGTTCCTTGATGCATTTGCTGTAGATAGTGGTTGCTATGGCCGCACCATTGCAGTTCGGTTCCTCACATATTGTTGCAGCTGGTTGCTCCAAACTAGTTCTTCTATCTTATCACGAAGGTGTCGGCACTTGTTCATTTCATGTCTCTTCGGCTCATGGAAGATGCAAAACTTTCCAGATCTTTTCTCCTGATCGGTAGGTTCTCTTCTAGCAGGCTTCCGATAAGGGGTCTGCCCCCTAGTGTCTAAATGTATCCTCTCTGAGGTCTCTGTTAAATCAGCATAGGAGGAGAATTTCGGCTTCCTCCTTTATCATTTTGGTTCCCCGAAGTCAACATCAGCTCTTCTATTTCCTTTTTATTTTCTGTTTCCTGCTATGGACAGTCCTCTGTCATCTACAACATTAATTTCAATATCATTAGCTTCGATGTCTTCCTAACGCAAACATCTCTCGGCTTCATAGGAGAATTCGGAAAGATCCATCAATGGATCAATTTCTAGTACAACTTTGAATTCTTGCTCGTGAATCCAGATACTACCGCCATTAAGACTATTGATGGATTCGGCTTATCAACTGTGGTTGCTGCTACATTGAATCTTTTCAAATAGCTTCTCAAGGTCTCTCCGGGCCTTTGTTTCATGCTTGACATCATCATCACATTATTTGGTCATGAGACATTAACTCTGAACTGTCTCAAGAACTTACTCACCAAGTCGGCCCACGTGCTAAAAGACCTGTTCTTTAGATGTCTGAACCATATCACCACCAAGTCCGTTAAGTATAATAGGAAGCACCGTCCCATTACCTCCTCAAAAGCACCCAACACCTCCTATGTCGGATGTACCTCATTAGATGAACCATCGAATTGACTTTCTGTCGTACATTTCCAGCGTCGGAAGCTTAAAACCAGGAGGATTTCTCGCATTTCGAATATTAGAAGTGAATGGATTCCTGTTTACATCCTCCAAACTCTGATATGAGGGTCTACCTTTAATTATTCTTCTTACCAATTCAACAATTTGGTTTTCACCATCCAATGAAGGTCTTCATCCAAAAGCGATATTATGCCCCCTGCTTCTATAGGGAAACTCCGGCACATACTTTGGCACGTACTCCTTTTGCTGCAGATTAGCATTCTGACCTATTCCTCAGGTGTCATTTTGCCCTCCGTTCCTACGGAGAGGTTTTGGAACACACTCTTCCAGTCGTTGCCCATTTACATTCCGATTTGCGTTTCTAGCTCAGTCATCATTTGCTCCTTGAATTCTAGCACGTTTTAAGTTCACACCAACGTTGCCCCTGGGTATAATTGTCTCGATACTGAGTTGACTCGAGTCGGCACCGTGTTGTACTATTGGTGGGGGAATTGTTCCAGTTTGCTCCGCTCCAGCTTCAGATACTCCTGCATTATCTCCTTATCCTTGGTTCTGAATTCCGGTAGTCCTAGCTATTCCTTATTGTTCTATCCTTTGGAATAATCCTTCAAGCATTTCATGTTGTCGGGTCATTAATCCATCTTTGGATCTCTTTCATCATTTTCTCCATCTCTTCTTTGATCATGTAGATGGATTGATGAAAATTTGAGGGCATTTCTTAGCTACCCCTATGGTCTGGTTTGCTTGCTCCATTCTTAGATCTAGTGTTAGGTCTCTCTTTATATTCTTCAAACCTCATATCTAGGCTTTAAGGTTGTGAAATCTAGCTTCCTTCTCAGTGAAAGTGCCAAAATGTTAACCCAAAAAATGGATCAATACCCAAAATCAAATGAAAGCACCAGTTCAAGTAGAATAAAGAGAAAAGTAGTAAATAAGACATAGTTTTTATAGTGGTCCGATGTAATCTCAGGCCTACGCCCACTTTAATCTTTTTATTAGTTGTTCTCCCTCTAGATTATAACTAATTATATCAGATTTGACCACAATTTAGTGGATCTTGGATTTACAATAATGTTCTAAAGGGTTTGAGAGGTAGAGGAGAGGAGTGAAGAAGAGAGAGAATCTCGAATAGCTGAGAAATTATATCATGTTTTGGTTGCAGCTAGTCTTGTATTTATAGGGGAAACAGTCGTGTTGGGCCAGAAGTCCACATGGAGCAAATTCTAGACATCGGCCCAAAGCACGCGCTAAATTGTAGAGCTTCCCGAGTTAATCAAACATGTCGGTACCAACTTAAACATGTAGGTACTGACATGTTTCCTTAGTTCGAATCACATTGAACTTTCTTGCATCCTTTTTCTAACTTCATTTTGTTGCGTTCCATGTTATTTCCATCGGTTGTTGGTTGATTTTGGTAATCGTTCCTTAATCACTTGGTTTATTCTATCATTCTAGCTATAACTCTTCAACTCTCGAAATAGGTCGTTAAAAATCCTTGGAAATCTCTTAAACACATATGGGAAAGGTAGATAACAACTCGTGAAGTTGGAGTGGAGGAATATGGGCTCAAAAGAAGTTGTCCAAAATAAGTCATCTAAAACAAGTTGTCCAAAACAAGTCGGTACAAAACATGTCGGTGCTCACTTGTTTCCTCAATGTATTTTTGGTTGAAAATTTCCTAAGCTACATCGTTGCTTTATCCAATTGTGCTTGCCAATTTTAAAATTGTTTCATCCTCGTTTTAATCTTCTAAGTCTGATTGAAGTCTTCTTTGACTCAAAAGCGGGTTAACACCATCTAAACAACATATTCGAATCATCCAAACATAATTTACTAGCATAAATCACCCTAGATCTATATTTTTAAAATTTAATGATGATGATGGGTAAATGATGTAAATCATATCAACATCTGAATCTATCATTTTAAACATGGTTATAAACCGTCATTAACATCAGATCTTACTTTTAAAATGATTTAACTTTGAAATTTACTTTAAAATTTACAATTTACTATATCATATACATAGTAAAGTGAGTGAGGTAATACCACTTACCTAGCACCAAAATTAGTCTTCAAATCTGAGATGAATAGTAGTGGCACAATACCTTATGCAGCTAAATAGAAGATCTATGGATTCCCCTTGCTAATTACCTTCTAATGATGATTTTTAGCTAAATAAAGTACGGAAAAGAAGAGATTTTTGATGGAAAACGAATTAATGGAGGTTTAGACATGTTTTTGGAAGTGGGAAAAATGATTAGTTATGTCCCATCTTCTCCAATTAGGCACATCCTAGAATGGGCTAGCGGGCTTAAATACGAGCTTAACTAATTACCCACTAATCTGACCAACAATAGTCTAAGCTTAAAACAACATTATCTTCTAAATGGTATGTCTATTTTTCTATTATGACTACTCTACAGAAAGAGAAACCATCATCTTGATATAATGGAAGTGGTTTTAGACCCTAATTCAAAACCAATCATAAGTTATAGGCATTATAAGATTTTCAAGGTCAAAACTATTTGATAAAAATTTGAAGGATGCAAAATATACCTAGTAGTCATTTTGTAAGTTATAGAGTCATATGACGTCAAATGATTAAATAATAATATTTTATGATTTTTTGATATGTAAAATATGGGTCATTATACTCTTTCTCTTTAGGAATTTCACTCCCGAAATCCCAAATAAATCAAGGAAAGTGTATCCATGGTTACCTCACATGCTTAACAATCATAAGCAACCATCTAACATATCAAACAGGCAGCCATGCAATCAATAATATAGAAATACCCTTCCTAGCATGTGAGATACTAAACTATCCTATACGATATCAAAAGTGAATGTAAATACGATAAACATACGGCTTTACCACGTAAAGAGCTTTAGATATACAACCTTCATACTTTCCTCGATTTCCCACGTGCAACCGCCTTCACCTTCACCCTATTGAACATTTACTAACTCCACCATCTTCCTCCTGAGCTGTTCCACATCAAGTCCTATGAAACAAATTGGCTTATGAGGTCTCGAAGCTTCTGGTTCAATTTTGATGTCATCCAGTTGATCCGGTGCAACCGTTACAACTGAGTCATAAACAAACTTCCATAAATGAGGAACCCGGAGTACGTTGTGCATGCCCACTATCTTTTGAGGTAGGTCGACCTTGTATGCTAGATTCCTAATCCTCTCTACTATCATAAAAGGACCTACAAACCTTGGCGTCAACTCCCTCTTATTACTGAATTGAATAACATTCTTTAATGGAGAAATATTCATAAATACCATATCACCGATAGAGAAGTCCAAATCTCTATGTCTCTTATCAGCATAGCTCTTCTGTCTATTTTGAGCGGCCTTCATTCATTTCCGAATGATTTCAATCTCCTTCGAAGTATCTCAAATAATATCTAGCCTGAGTACTAGTTTTTCGCCCGCTTCCCACCAATGAAAAGGGAGCATTACACGGTTGGCTGTACAATGCTTCGAATGGTGCCATAGGGATACTAGATTGATAACTACTATTGTATGCAAAATCATCAAATGCAAATTATTGTCCCAAAGGCCTTTTGAAGTCGAGTATGCAAGCGTGTAAGAGATCTTCCGATATACGATTCATCCTCTCAGTCGGTCGATCGGTTTGCGGGTGATAAGTTGTACTGAAATGCTTCTCCATCCCAATGCCTCTTGTAAGCTTTTCCAAAACCCACTCGTGAATAAAGGGTCTCGACCACTCACAATGCTCTTTGGCACACCATGGAATCACATCACCCATTTCACATACTACTTGGCCTATTTGGATGCATTCTATTAGACTTAATGGGTATGAATTGATCAATCTTCATCAATGTATGGACTATGGCACAGATGTCATTATACCCTCTTTTAGTCCTTGGCAATCCATCAATAAAATCCATCGATACTTGTGCTTGCTTCCATTCGGGAACTTCAAGTGGTTGCATCAACCAAATTAGCTTCTGCTGCTCCGCCTTTACCAATTGGCAGTTTATATACTTCAAGATGAATGCCCCAAAATCCTTCTGCATCCCTTTCCAATAGTATGTATGCTTCATATCATGGTACATGCTATTACTGACGGGATGTACATTTAATCTAGAATGATGGCACTATTGTAGTACCACATCTCGTAATCCATCAACATCGGGAAAAAATAATATCCCGTCCTTACTGAGTGCTTGGCTAATTTTCCATTGAATTATAAAATAGCCAAAAAAATTAGATAAAAATTAACCGCAAGCGCACGGCGTACAATGTTAGTACGTGGCGAGTACGAGTCGATCCGTAGGGAATTGTTTAGATTTTAAAATTCTATTCAATCAAATTAAACTAAGATTTTGAGATATTTTTAAGCTAAAAAAAGGTAAACAAACTAGCAAAAGAATATGGATAAAAATATGAGAGCTTGAAGGCAATTTAGAGGAAAATCCCTTCTCATGATTACATAAATCAACACAACATGAAATTACGATCCCTCTTTTTTGGTCATTAGTCAATTTAATTGATGTGTTTATCATAAGTATGGAATATTTGTGCTATTAATTAGCCGAATATAAACCATCAAACTATAACACACTTGTTTGCACAAAAAATGGACAAACACCTCAAAGTTGTATGATTTAGTAGATCTTATGTTGTTCTTAGTGATTTGGGTGATTTATGCAAATATATGAAAAGAAGGGACTAAACTGTAAAAAGACACGCAAGTTTATAGTGGTTCAGCCAAAATGTGCCTACGTCCACTTTATATGTTATTTCTCTTCTCTTATTTTGATTACAAGTACAAAGCTTTGATACAAGTAAAAGAAAGTTGTTTGAAAGTTCTCTCCGTGCTTGAGCTCTCAAAACTTGTCCTCCATTGTTGTACCCCTGCCCCTCTATTTATAGAGTGAGGCTGGGGGCAGGGGTCTTGGATGTATATGGCTGCTGGCGGGCCTGGGCTGAGGCAATCTGGCCTGACTCATCTTGGTTCGGCATACCTTGGTTCGGTGGTGAGATGTGGTAGGTTGGTCCGGCCCTGATCTGGACCGGTGGCTGTTGGAGAGGAGGTGGTGCGGTAGTGAGGTTGGACCGGTAGGTGAGGTTGGACCGGTAGGTGAGGTTGGTTCGGTAGAGGCGGTTGGTCCGGTAGGTGAGGTTGGACCGGTAGGTGAGGTTGGTTCGGTAGAGGCGGTTGGTTCGGTAGGTGAGGTTGGTTCGGTGATGAGGTTGGTTCGGTAGGTGAGGTTGGTTCGGTGATGAGGTTGGTTCGGTAGTGAGGTTGGACCGGTAGGTTGGTTCGACAAGCATGGGAGGTAGAGTTGATTCGGTAGTTCTGTGGTTGTGAGTCTGGTTCGGCAGTGGTAGGGATGCCGAATGAAGCTTAGGCAAGTCTGGGCGAACCTGGTGCTTCTTGGTCTTGAGATTGCCTGGGTGAGAATAAGCCCAACATTTGCCCCCCAAAGTAGGGCATATGCCGGTATATGCCGTGCTTTGTTTTGAAATTAATGACGTTAGCTTGGATGCTCCTATTCGGCCCAAATGCCGAACCAACCGGTCCGGTCGTCTGTGTTTGCCTATAAGTATGGGCTTCAAGCTCCTGTTATTCACACCTATTAGAAAGAGCCGGACCAAGCCTACGCCTGCCGAATGAGGTGAGCCCTCCTTCTGCCGAATGGGTTTTTAGGGAGTGGGATAGCCGAATGAACCTTGGGGCCCGGATTACCAAACGGTATATGGGGAGCTCGAATGCTGAATGAGCTTTTGCCTTGAACTGCCGGATGACTTTTTATGACTCGTGATACCGAACGAGACCCGGAGTTTGAATGCCTAATCGAACCTTGAACCTTTTATGTTTTGAACTACAAAATGAAATTCTAGATTGTACGCACTTGCTTGTTTATATCTCTACATCCTTTTTAAAGATGTATTCTTTTGTGTTGCAGATAATGTCTCATAGAGTTGAAACCCGATCAGAAAAGAAGAAATCCCAGGACAGAGAAGATCCTTCCGCAGCGCCCCCAGCTCAGTTAGAACCGGGACGTCATGGGCCCACCCTGAGGTTACTAGTAGATGGGTACGGCCCTCAGGATGGATGCGGTTACTGCCCAGTTTACCAAGGAGGAGAAGGTGGCAGTGAAGGAGGGCATGCGGTTGCTTGCAGCTGAGGAGGCAGGTGTGCAAGTAGAGGATGATGATCAAGATGATCGAGGAGCAGATGCTGGTAAGTCTTCCTTTCTAGTCTTTCCGTTAACTTGGTTTCTTATCACTAATGAATTCTTTCTCTGGCCGGACAGGTGGGCAACAGGACAAGGATAAGACTCCGACGCAGCCGGCTCCTTGATTGGACCTGGATATTTTTTTGTGGACTTGACATTGTTGTATATGTTAGTCTCAAAACAATAACGTAACTCTTAGGTTGTAATTATGCTACTTGTAATAAACAACACTATTCTTGACGTGTAATTCTTTAACTTAAGCTGATTCTGTCGTCTTTTGAATGTTTTTGCTATTTTGACATGTTGTATGAGAAATATAGCTATGCATATTCCGGTAATTAAATTGTGTTTGATGTCAAGTTCTTGTTTAAAACACAGTTTCGTGACTTGCAATGTTAGCGTGATGTGTGAATAAATTATAGTCACGTGTTTACACATGAAAGAAGGAAATACTGCCCTTTATATTTTGCTTGTAGATGGCAGCTTTGAATGTCTAGTGTGACCGAGTATGGAATGCAGTCCAGTGTCTCGTTGCGAGTACCTGCTTCTCTTAGCGAATGTTTCTTGTCCTGTGTCCTGCACTTCAGGGATTGTTACAGAGGATAGGAGAAAAGTTTCTTAAATAAAATTGAAATATGTGAAATAGTAAAACTTCCAATCACGGAAGGCCTTCGATGTGCTTAAGTTCATGGCAAACGGGCTTTGTAGTCACTTTCCCTAGCTGTGGGTCTTGGAGACATTTGTCACCCATCTTACGCCTCCGCGGGGAGTTAATTCTTTTTTACCACAGCCGCACTTAAGACACATCGGAGCCGAGATCGCGCACAGTAACTACCCGGGCCATTATGGCCCGTAATCGTGGATATTATTAGATTTACTATGGCCGGCTAGCGTGGATGCCGATCGTCAACCGTGAACTACCCCTGGCTGGCCACACCTTATGTTGGGGTTTATAATCGGTTCACAGTTGCCGGCGAGCCGAACGCCGTAATGAGCTGCCTCGGCTATAGTCGGCCTTCTCGGTGGCTTATAATCGGCTCATTACAGTTGGCTTTGAGGGCCGTCGCGAGCAATGAGTTAACCCGCAGCAGAGGGATGCCGAAGCAAAAGTGTCTCATTGGCGAGGGCATAGATTCGTATAGTACCTGTTAGGTCTTGTCCAGGAGAAGTCGCGCTGTGGAGCGCCTTGAATGAAATGCTATTTGCACAGGATTTTGTTCAACAGAAAAGGATAAAGTTAACAAGCAGCCAAGATATGAAGGAACAAGTTAAAAAGAGACAAGTTTTTTTTAAAGTGGTTCGGCACGAAAATGCCTACGTCCACTGATTCTCTTTGTTAATTCACTTCATATGGGCAGTACAAGTTAAGAAAAGTATCGACGAAGGTGTTGGATGTTCCATGCCCTCTGGAACACCTCCCCGTCCACTGTTGACAAATTATAAGCTCCGTTATGGAGATCTTTATGAATTACACCATCCCAGATTGGATCTAGTGCTCCGGGGCGAGGGAAGATTCGTTTGAGGACAAGATCCCCTTCTCGTAAGGTACGATGCTTGACTTTGGAATTGTATTGTGCTGCCACTTTTTGCTTGTGGGCTGCTGCTTTGAGGGCTGCATCATTTCTTCTCTCCTCAATTAGATCCAAAGACATGTAAAGGAGTTCTTCGTTCTCTTCTGGGTTATAGTGGATCCTACGGTGGGAAGGCACGATGGTTTCAACTGGGAGCATAGCCTCCGATCCGTATGCCAAAGAGAAAGGAGTATGCCATGTTGATGTTCTGAAAGATGTGCGATAGGCCCACAGTGCCGTAGGAAGTTCATCCACCCAAGCGCCTTTTGACTTTTCGAGTTTCTTTTTTATTAGAGTTTTGAGAACTTTGTTGACGGCTTCGACTTGTCCGTTTTCCTGGGGATAAGCTACGGATGAGAAGCTTTTGTGAATTCCATGCCCTTGGCACCAGTTGGTGAACTCCTCGCTGTCAAATTGAAGTCCATTGTCTGATATGATTTTGAATGGGACTCCATACCTGCACAGAACATTTTTGATCAAGAAATTAATAACTTTTGCAGAAGATACTTTATTCAGAGGTTCTGCTTCCACCCATTTGGTGAAATAGTCGACTGCCACTATAACATATTTGGCCCCGCCTCGGCCCATTGGTAGTTCGCCGATTAAGTCAATTCCCCATACTGCAAAGGGCCATGGGCTGGTCATTTGAGTAATCTCAGTTGTTGGTAGCCGCGGAATCTTAGCAAACTTCTGGCATCTGTCATATTTTCTGACGAAATCTAAGGCGTTCTTGCTTAATGTGGGCCAAAAATATCCATATCGGAGTATCTTTTTTGCTAAAGTTTGCCCTCCGGTGTTATCTCCGCAGCTTCCTTGATGAATGTTGTATAAGATTTCCTTGGCTTCCCTTCCAGCGACACACCTTAATAGGGGGTTAGAGAATCCGTGCCGATAGAGGGTGTCCTCTTGTATTGTGTAGCGGGAAGCTTTCCTCAAGATTTTCTTGACTTCGTTACGCCCGTTGGGTAGCGTGCCGCTTTGTAGGTAGTCATGGATGGGAGTCATCCAAGTTGCTTCTTCGGTTGCAGCTATCAGATTCATTTGCTCAAAACTTGGGGCCAGTTGCTTTGAGATGGTTACTGCCTCGAAGATGGCGATGTCTCTCACACTTGCTTGCTTCGCCAATTCGTCGGCCTCTTGGTTCTCTTCCCGAGGGATGTGTTTGACTAAGTAGTGGTCCAATCGGCTGAGAAGTAACTTGGTCTTCTTTAAATATGCTATGAGTCGTTCTTCTCGAGCTTGGAATTCTCCTAGTATTTGATTAACAATAAGTTGAGAATCGCTATGAAGACACAAAGAATTGGCTCCGATTTCCAAGGCAAGTTCTAATTCAGCTATCACTGCTTCATACTCTGCATCGTTGTTGGTGGCAGCGAACTCCAACCTTATAGCATAGTGCAGCTTATTTCCCCTAGGAGTGATTATTACCACACCTGCCCCCGAGCCTTGTTCGTTTGACGCACCATCCACGAAGAGATTCCACTTGATGTCTTCTGCTATTTCCAATTGCTCTTTACTTTCGTTGGTAGTGAATTCTGCAATGAAATCGGCCATGGCGTGTCCCTTGATAGCGGTTCGAGGGTGATAGGTGATATCATACTGACTTAGTTCAATGCACCATTTAAGTAGTCGCCCAGAAGTGTCGGGACGATGGAGTACCTACCTCAGTGGTTGGTCGGTCAGAACTTTGATGGAATGAGACTGGAAGTAGTGACGCAGTTTCCGTGATGTGATTAGTAAACAGTATGCTAGCTTCTCAAGTTTAGGATATCTGACTTCTGCCCCGGTAAACCTCTTGCTGACGAAGTAAACTGGCCGCTGCGTGCGGTTGTCTTCCCTTACCATGGCAGCGCTTAGGGCGTGAGATGACACAGCGAGGTTCAAGTATAATTCTTCTCCTTCGCTTGGAGTTGAGAGTACCGGTGGTTGCTGGAGGTGTTCGATTAAGTTAAGGAAAGCGGTCAGGCATTCGTCGGTCCATTCGAACTTTCCTTTGTCTTTCTTTAGAGCTTCGAAAAAGGGGACACGCTTGTCCGTTGCTTTGGAGATGAATCGGCTTAGGGCGGCCACTTTTCCATTCAGGCTTTGCATTTCTTTCCGAGTGGAAGGTATCTTGATATCCCTTAGCGCTCGGACTTGTTCAGGGTTTGCTTCAATCCTCCTGGCATGGACGATGAATCCTGAGAACTTTCCTGATGATACTCCGAAGGAACATTTTAGAGGATTCAACTTCATGCCATACTGCCGAAGTACTTGAAACATCTCGCCTAGGTGGCTTACATGATTGTCAGCTTTCCTTGACTTTACCAGCATGTCATCCACATATACTTCCATAGTTTGTCCTATTAGCCCTGCAAACATCTTGTTGACGAGGCGCTGGTAGGTGGCTCCTGCATTTTTAAGTCCGAAAGGCATTACCTTATAGCAGTATAAACCCCGGTCGATGATGAAACTAGTGTGGTCTTGGTCGGGAGCATGCATAGGAATTTGGTTATATCCTAAGTATGCGTCCATAAAAGATAGGAGCTCGTGCCCGGCTGTGCTGTCTACAAGTTGGTCGATTCGGGGAAGCGGGAAGCAATCCTTTGGGCAGGCGTCGTTTAGGTTGGAAAAGTCAATGCAGGTTCGCCACTTCCCATTAGCCTTCTTTACCAGTACCGGGTTGGCGATCCATTCCGGGTAGATAGCTTCTCGTATGAAGTCATTGGCGAGTAGATTCTTTACTTCTTCATCGAGGGCTGCTGATCGTTCTGCCCCATACTTCTCTTTCTTTTTTTTACGGGCGCCTTGGTAGGATCAATGTTTAATACGTGGCATGCTATGTCGGGGGAGATTCCGGTCATGTCAGCGTGTGACCATGCGAATACATCCAAGTTGTGGCGGAGAAAATCGATGAGTTGTTCCTTCAATTCGGCTTTTAGTTGGGACCCAATTTTCAGTAGTCTGCTTGAGTCGTGCTTGTCTACAGATATAAACTCCATAGCCTCTGCAGGCTCGGCGGTGGCCTCCTCCTCTTTGTCCCTAGGGTCTAATTCATTGAAAGGGTCGCTGGTATATCGAAGAGGAGGGGCTTTCTTTAGTTGCTATGCTTCTAGACTTTTTGTGCAGAGGGCAATCTCTACACCCTTCCCTTTATCCTTCCTGTGGTTGTTGCGAAGTTCAGTCACATAGCAGTCTCGAGCAACGTCCTGGTCTCCTTCCACTTCCCCTACTCCATTGTCTGTTGGAAATTTCATCTTTAGGCACCATGGGGCTAGGACAATTTGGAAGTCAGACATGGCTGGTCTTCCTAAGAAGGCATTGTAGGCCGAATGGTTCTCTATTAGCACGAACGTCTGCTTCCGTACAATGGAGCGGGGATGGCTTCCAATCTCAACAAAGAGGTCCAGTTGCCCGAGGGGCATCTTAGCATCCCCAGTGAAACCGTGTAGTGGTTTATCGTAGGGAGATACATCCTTCATTGATAGCTTCATTTTGTCGAATGCGTGTTTGAACAGGATGTTTACTGAGCTTCCAGTGTCTACCAGGATTCGGTAAACTTCGGCGGGACCGAGTCGGGCAGAGATGACCATGGGATCCATGTGAGGGTACTGCCTTCCTTCTAGGTCACGCTTACCGAATGTGATGTCATCACTTTCTTTCCGCTTCGGGTGGCGTTCTTCTATAACCGAATTGACATAGTCTTTATTGTCTCTAAGCGACTTTCCGTATCTTTCCATCTCTTTCCAGCTTATGTCTGCGATGTGCGGCCCTCCTGAGATGGTATGGACCATTATCTTCTCTTGACTAGAGCTGCTAGCGTTGCGGTTTCCTCTGTCGGCCCCTGGTGAGGGTAGCCTTGGGTTTTCATTGGCAGGAGCTGGGGTCCTGTCCTGACCTTTTACATAACGTTCCAGTTTCTTCCTTCTGATGTGTTCCTCAATCAGATCTCGGAGATGATGGCATTCGTTGGTATCATGCCCGTGAGATTCATGGAAGCGGCAGAACTTTCCAGACTTCTGTGCGTTATCTGATTCCTTCTTGTATGGTGGGCGTTTGTATCTAACTTCGCCTTGGGTGGCAAGGAAGATATTTTCGATGGTCTCGTTCAAAGGAGTGTAAGTGTCGAATCTTGGTCCTGGTCGATATAGGCGCTTTTCTCCCTTCTTGCCCCCAGCATTGTCTCTGGAATCATTTCTTCGAACGTCCCTTGCACAGCAGGGGCGTTGCTATGGGTTGTCTTATTTTGCTGTCCTGACTGCCCCTCAACGGCAGCATCCTCAAGCCTCATGTATTTCCCGGCTTCATGGAAGAAATCGGGTAAAGTAGCTGGTTTTTCTTTTGTCAACCTTCTAGCAAATTTAGTGTCCGGATGCACACCACTACATAGGGGCATTAGGATAAGCTTCTCATCGGCATCTTGGACTACGGCTGCTGTGGAGTTGAATCTGGTTAGGTATTGCTGCAGCTTCTCTCCAGGTTTCTGTTTGACGCTGGATAAGGAATAAGCGTCCTTAGGTTGCTCCACATGATTGCGGAACTGACTGATAAATTTTTCTTTCAACATTTCCCATGAGCTGATGGATCCCTGGGGTAGATGACAGAACCAGGAGGTAGCAAGATCTGCTAAGAAGAGCGGAAAGCATTTGCACAGTACTCCCTCTGTCGCCCCACTCATGAGCATATGTTGCGTGTACCTCTGTAAGTGTACAACGGGGTCGGAGGTTCCTTTGCAGGGTTCCATTGTTGGCATCTTCCATTCTCCGGGGGTGATAGCAATTTCGATATTGCGGGCGAAAGGGCTGGTTACCCTCGCGCCTATCCCTCGATCTCTTTGCTCCCGTTGGACACACTCTCTGAATAAGCGTGCCATCCTTTCATCAGAATTTGGAGCAGATAGAAATGAGTTTGGTTCTGTTCTGTGGGATTGATTCCATCCAGATGACCTGTAGGGATGGTATCGTCTATCATTCCTCATATTTTCCAGTGGCTGCCTTTGATCTTCTGGGAGCATGCTAGGGTCAGCTACAGTTGGCCCTTGCCTTGATCTTCCCCTACCGGGTTCTGATCTAAGCACTTCCTCGGGTCCAACTTCGGGCTGGACTCTAGCTCGGCCCCGTTCACTGGCGTTTCCGTGGTTAGGCAGTATGACAGGCTCAGCTACAGTTGACCTCCGTCCGGTACCTCCCCCGTGGGGTTCGGTACCAAACGTTTCCTCAGGCCTAACTTCGGGCTGTGCTCGGTCTCGGCTCCTACCATGGCTACTTCTGCCGTTAGCTCCTTCGAAGAAGGAAGATCTTTGTTGTCTCTGAGATCCTCCAGACTGGGACTCGCCCCATGATTCAATGTTGCGGTTGGATTCTTCAGCATCCCTTAAGCGTGACATGAGATGGTCCACCAAGGCTTCCTGCTGGGACGTGAAGCGGTTAGTTACTTCAACCACAACTCTGTCCAAATCTGCCCTAGTAATTGCTGCAGGCTGTTCTATGGCAGGAGTGGTTGGGTTAGCGTGTCCTTCATTTGTTACTGCTGCCGGAGGAGGACGGTTTACTTGATTCGTGACAGCTGGATCTGGAAGACTGCTGGATGTGATGTTTTTTCCTTTGTTAACATCTTTTCTCTGTTTGGGAGGCATGTTTTCCAAGTAGCGAACGATGCTGTTGGGAAAACTGTTAAGTGGATGAAGCTGAAGCTTCGAGCTTCTAGCTCTCAATGAAAGCACCAAAAATGTTTGCACAAAAAATGGACAAACACCTCTAAGTTGTATGATTTAGTAGATCTTATGTTGTTCTTAGTGATTTGGGTGATTTATGCAAATATATGAAAAGCAGGGACTAAACTGTAAAAAGACACGCAAGTTTATAGTGGTTCAGCCAGAATGTGCCTACGTCCACTTTATATGTTATTTCTCTTCTCTTATTTTGATTACAAGTACAAAGCTTTGATACAAGTAAAAGAAAGTTGTTTGAAAGTTCTCTCCGTGCTTGAGCTCTCAAAACTTGTCCTCCATTGTTGTACCTCTGCCCCTCTATTTATAGAGTGAGGCTGGGGGCAGGGGTCTTGGATGTATATGGCTGCTGGCGGGCCTGGGCTGAGACAATCTGGCCTGGCTCATCTTGATTCGGCATACCTTGGTTCGGTGGTGAGATGTGGTAGGTTGGTCCGGCCCTGATCTGGACCGGTGGCTGTTGGAGAGGAGGTGGTGCGGTAGTGAGGTTGGACCGGTAGGTGAGGTTGGTTCGGTAGAGGCGGTTGGTTCGGTAGAGGCGGTTGGTCCGATAGGTGAGGTTGGACCGGTAGGTGAGGTTGGTTCGGTAGAGGCGGTTGGTCCGGTAGGTGAGGTTGGTTCGGTGATGAGGTTGGTTCGGTAGGTGAGGTTGGTTCGGTGATGAGGTTGGTTAGGTAGTGAGGTTGGACCGGTAGGTTGGTTCGGCAAGCATGGGAGGTAGAGTTGATTCGGTAGTTCTGTGGTTGTGAGTCTGGTTCGGCAGTGGTAGGGATGCCGAATGAAGCTTAGGCAAGTCTGGGCGAACCTGGTGCTTCTTGGTCTTGAGATCGCCTGGGTGAGAATACGCCCAACAACACTCATTAAATCACTTCTTAACTCTCATGAAAATGACAATGAACTTGAAAATAAAATCTATTCTAAGCATGATCTATTAACTATTGATTAGAAATATAGACCATCAAATATTGATTTTAAAATTCACTTCATTACCATAATCATATGTAGATGTAGACGAAGAGGTAATTTGTTTTTTTGTTTGTTTAAGCATAGCCTATTTGGTGTCAACAACATAGGCTACCAAATTCAAAGCTAAAAGAACAAAGTTTAACCCATTCAAACATTTCCATTAAGCACAAAAAGAGATAAAAAATTATCTAAATGTTGAATCTACATGATTAAGAGAGCTTCATTACCCCTAAATTGAAGGGGTTTAGATTTTCATATTTGTTATCATTTCAACAAATGTAGCATTCAACATGAAATAAAAACAAGAAGAAAATGAGAGCAAAGTAGCAAGAGAGCTAATTAAATTAAAATTAAAACTAATCTACTTGAATAAATAAAAGATCTACACTACTAACATGAAAGGAAAAAACATGTAAATAAAAAAAGAGCAAGAACTAAAATTGCATTAAGAAGAAAATCACATAAGAAGAAGAAAATGGATAAGTAGCCATGAAATAGAAATAGAGCTTACATTTTATTTTTGAGCCTCAAATTAAACTAACTAAAAATGGAGGCTTAAAGGAGGCTAAGAGCTTAATTATATGAACATATGGGGTATTTATACAAGCCTAAAACCTTAATCATATTTTTGGGAACTACCTAAACTACCCCTCTAGGAAGTGTGGCCACCAAGTTATTATTAACATGAGATAATCCTCCATTTAAATGTGCATGAAACTTTTAGCTCCACTAACTTGTGCATTAGCTTCTAATTGTAGATTAAGGTAAATGGGTAGGTGGGTCCTCCATGATACATGGTTTGAATTATTTCCATCTTCATTCCTTTGTTTCCTCCTATGCATGCATATTTTCCATGAAAACCTCTTGTAATTTCCATCCAATTTTCCTACAAATAAAAATAAAATGTGGAAATAAATATTCTCAAATTAATATATGCAAAAAGTGACCATTTTGTCCCTATATGAAGATGAATAAATGATGATTTGAAAATAATTTGAATTTTGGTTTAAACATGTTAAAACACCCTATATGCTCGTTTATTTAATTGAATTCGATTAAATATGGAGGTAAAAATATGCACATTTACGTGCACATCAAATACCCCCACACTTATCTTTTTATTCGTCCTCGAATAAACTAAACTAAGATAAATCCGTTTTCGTAGGGTGCACGATTGCATTGAGCGCAAGCAACAAGCCGTTAAACCTCTAGATGTCCCTAGTAGGATGAGCGTTGTCTCGTGAGGGTTTTCAGTGGATACTACCCACAAAATCCAAATGCAACATGAAAATATTTACAAAATGAAAAATTCTTAAATGCAAGATTATTTACAAAGAGATGAATGTAAGTTGTTTTTGAAAATATTTACAAATGAAGAATTTACTTTTAAATCGACATGAATAAGTTAAATATAAGTATTGGCTATCATCAAGAAATCTAAGTCCTTTTAATTGTCAAAATTTCCAACAAAAATTAAGTTGTCATAAAAATAAACTATAGTTTGGCTAGTTGTTTCGGTTGATAACATAGTGCAACTATGAAATGGATCCTTAGTTGATTATCAAAGTTTTTCAAAGTGGTATTTTCATTTCTTTTGAATAACAAGTCAAATCACATAAGTTAAAATAGTGCTTTGGTTTCAATTGCTTACTCTCTTTTTATTTTAAAATTTTATTGATATTAACAATATTTACATATGCCTAACTCAGATAAACTAAGGCCAGATAAATCACCCATGCACTGCCTTTCGAGCTTACTGAAGGGATACAAAGCGTGGCGAGTGAACACACAAGTGTGTACACCTATCGACCGTAGGCATTATTAATAAAATATTTTTTTATATACATATACCTAACTCAGATAAACCGAGGCCAGATATACCGATCGTGCACTGCCTTTTGGGCTTACGTGAGAAGGGTACAGAGCATGGCGAGTGTACACACTTGCGTGTGAACAGATGACTCTAGGTGTTTATTAAAATATATACATATATATATAATATTTTTTTCATTTGTTTGTTATATTTTTTTTGTTTTTTTTGAAGAGGGAGTTTTGCAAAATCATCTTAGCACCATTTAACTTAGAAGATAAAAAATGTTATATCATTTTCTTTAAATCCACCACTTTTTTTAAACAAAGATTTTCCATTAGGATATACTTCATAATTATCACCCATGATCTTCCTATATACTACTTAAACCATCGTTACTTGTAATCAAACTTCATTTTAATTTTTGTTGAGACAAATAAATTTTCAAAAATTTCAATTTAATAACCAAAACCATATATTTATCCTATAGTGTTTTTTTAAAAATAAATCAAAATGCTAAAAATTCGTTTTTTTTGGGAATTTTATTTCAGATTTTTTTTGAGTTTTGGATAGAAAATGCAAAATATAAATCATGAAAAATTAAAAATTACAATGAAAAATTAAAAATGAAGATGAGATGAGACTCCCTCCACACTTGATTTTGACTGTGTCCCTATAGTCAACCTAAGTGAAAGGAGAAAAATTAAATAAAAATATGACCTATATTTACATGAAAATGAAAAGATTGTTATTTCAAAACATCAGAAAATATACTGTTAAAGAATAAATGAAACGGTCTTTCAAAGACCAATTCATTTGTCTCGTCAAATACGAGAGACGCAGCTTAAGTTCAGAAAACCAAACCGTAAAAGATTTCAAAATTGAATGATGATTTGGAAAAATGAATGTCGTTTTATTAAAAATCGTGTGAGTTGTTTTATTTTTGATGATTTTTGGGGTTGATAAAACAATTGGTTGAAGTTCAAGTTTATTTTCACCAAATTGAAATTCAAACTTATCATTGAAAACTTCTTTAGAACTGTTGATTTCAAAATCAAAATGGTGATTTAAATCCTCCCCTTCGGAATTCAACAAATCATCTTCGAAAATTAAAAAATTTGTGTTCACTAAATTCGTCTTGCTTTGTTGGATTATCAACAACTTCATTGCATGTATCATGTTCAAATTCCAAAGTTGTTGTATTCAATTGTTCAATATCGGGAAAAGGAAGATCAAATTTGAAATTCGGTTTCACACTCTTGAAAGAATTGAAATCCAACTCAATTACCATATTTTCAACAACTTCATTAAGATTATCATTTTCAAATTCAAAAGTTGTTATTTGAAACTCGTCAATTTTTGTAAAAGATGGATTATTACTTGACTCGGCACACATTGGGTTTTGATTTTGTTTCTCACGTTGTTTCAAGTATTTTTAAAACAACAAATCCGTGTGATCATTGTAGATCTCTTCCATTTATTCAAAAAAATCAAATTTATAATTATTAACTTGAAAATTTTCAATTTGAACTTGTTGAGAATGAAAATTATTAATCGCATCGTAGTCGAAATTATTCCCATTGCCAAAATCATTTAAACAGTTGTTTCCATTTTGATTTTGAATTTCATTTTGGAGTTTGAAATTGAATTGGCATGGGTTATAATCGAAATCTTCTGAATTTTTAAGTGAATTCAAATTTTGATTATTTTGAAATCCTTGACTTGAGTTATTACACAAATATGAATTACACAAATCATTTATCCTTTGATTTTATTGTGTAGAGAGTTCAAGTAAAGACGAAATCATTTCAATGTTATTTTCGAGATTTGAGGGTTTCTCATTATTTTGAAAACTTTGTTGTTCAAAATTCGAATTGTTTGTACAATAGTTGTTATTAAAATATCCATAGGAATTTGATGTGAAATTATTTGGATTATATTGACTTTCACAACTATCGTAAAATTCATGCGAGTGGGGAAACTCGGACATTTTCAAGAATGCTTTTTTTTCCTTTTTGTATTTTTTTATAAAGGAAAACTATTTACCAAAAGGAGTTTATTTTTCAAAAGGGAAATTTGATTTTTGTTTTGTTTAGGATTTTCAAATTTTTTTTTTGAAAAGGTTTTTTTGGATTTTTGATTTTCTAAAATAATAAAAACTAACTCAAATTTTTTTTTTGTGGATTTTTGATTTTGATTAAAATAATTTCAAAAGAAAGGATTTAAAAACTAAGTTAAGAAATATTTATAATTTTTTTAATTTTTTGATTTTGAAATTTTTTTTAAATATGCACGAACTAATGCAACTAAATGGATGCAAATGACTTAATTATAAATTTGATGTCCTAAATAGCTCCTAATCCAAAATTATATAATCACACTTTGCCTTAATCCAACAAGATAGTTCTCAGTCAGGTAACATGCATGATTTATCGGTGCACCACGAATCACCGTAGCAATGCAGCTGAAGGTTTAAGTACCTTTAGAAAAACAATCAGTATAATATTTACGAATCACCGTAATATTTATAACTGATTATTGCTCTACCATAGCCTAAACACTAAGAAATTAAATTGTCGAAAGAGGACAACTTGTCAATATACAATTAAGCTCTAGGTGAGCTCGTGACACTCTTAAAATGTCCAACCGTTATTGTTAGCAAATTCTAGGATCAAATGCAAAACTGAAATTAAACGTGTATTAACAATGCAACTACTAATGGATTTTTTTTGAACCTTTTTTAAAATGCAAGCAATCAACAATGCAAAGCAAATAAAAACAGGAGATGAGGGCAGGATACCAGAGCATGCAGAATTATTAGCAATTTATTTTAAGAGGCAAATTTTTTTTAGCAAGCAAGCAAAGAAGTTATTAAGCAGGCAGTTCCTTCTTTTTGATTTTCTATAACCTGAAATTAAAAAGCAGATATTTACAGTTTTTTATATCAAGAGAAGGAACTTAAAATAAATGAAAAACAAAAACAAAACAAGTGAAAATTAAAAATGAAACCAAACGAATTAAAATTAATTTTTTTATGGATAAAACAAAACAAAACTACAAGAAAGCAAATTCTCTCTCTTTTTTTAGAAGTAAAACTTAAATCTTAAAAAATTTAAAACAAAGAGGAAAAAGGAAAAATAAAAAAAATAAAACAAAACACAGCCTAGCCCAAGGCAACACAAATCCCTACCTCAAATCAATTTATAAAAGAACGCACTAATTTGAACAGCCACTTAATTCATGAAATCAAATTAAACAGCAAATGAATGCACTAATTCACGAAATCAAATTCACGATGCCAACAGCGAATTCAATGGCATCGATTGCGGGTTTGAGTTGGTAAGGCGTAGGATGGTCGTGGTTCTCGATTTAGGGCGATTGAGGTAGCAAGAGTTGGTCTGTAAGAATGGCGATTATGGTTATTGCTGGAGATCGGTTATTGTTCGGAAGGGGAAGTGTTGGGTTGTGTGATTGGGTAGTGAAGACACAAGCAGTTTGGTATGGTGTAGCACTGGTGATGGTTGCTGTTGTGGAGAGGTTCTAGATTTTGTGGCTTTCGTGTTTTGGTTTGTGATTGTCGCGATGGTTTTAGGTACGTGCTGGTTAAAGGGAAGTGGTGGGGTTCGGGGCGCTTGAGGCTTAGAATGGTCGAACGTGAATGGATGGAATTGCTGCTCTGATGGCAGGTCAGTTTGTGATGTTTATGACAGTTTTGTGGGAGGTGTTTAGCAGTTGGTGTTTGTATAAAGTGTAGGATAAAAAATATATTTAGTTGAAGCGTTGTGATACAGGGAGTGTGCACTGGTCGGTTGATGGAGTTATGGCTGTTGTATGATATGGTGGAGAAGGACTCTGTGGAGAAGAGCAAAGGGAGATGATCAGGTGATGTTTGAGAATTTCATAGAGAAGGGGATGGCACAGTTTGCTGGATGTGTTATTGTGTTGAAGTGGATTGTTGAATGAAGTGGCACTTGGTTGCACTCTGCAGTGGTAGAACAATGTAACTGGAGTGAAGTTGCTTGCTGTGGGTTGTAGAGGTGTGGTTCAGGGGAGTTGATGTTAGCACTGTAGCTGATAGTTATGACAGGCTGAGGGAGGGATGATGGTGTTTTTGATGATGCTGATGACAACAAGGTGATGATGATGTTTGGATATAGAATTGGAGTGTAACACTATAAAGTGGCACTTGAATTGTTTGTATGTAGGAGATGTGCAGGGGATGAAGGAGGTTTGATTGTAGTTGGAGGAGATGGGTATGTAGTTGTGACAGGTTGTGATAGTGGTATGATATTGCACTGACAGTTACAGTGAGGAAGAACTGTGCATATATAAGTGAAAATAGTGGATGGTTATGATATTTGGAGTAGGATGTACAGTTTGAAGGCAAACAGTTAGAGTTGAATGATGTTTGGTGTGTAGCAGTAGTGAAGTTGTATGATGTTTTGATGGCAATGGTATATTGAAGTAAGTGGTGGGTGTTTGTTGTGTTAGCAGTGGTTTAGTGGTGTGGCAGAAAGGTGGTCAGAGAGGGTAGGGGTTAAGTGGATGGTAGTGTGTGTATGTGCCCTGACAATGGGTGGGTTGTTTGGCTGTGGATTTTGAAGGCAGTTAGTGGTGATATGGGTTGTTGCTGTTAAGGGAGTATAGTTACACAGTTGTGTAGCAGTGGCAAGCAATGTTGGGTTGTAGTTGATTGTGATAGTGGTTCAGGTGAGGTATTGACAGTTGAGAGGTGGAAATTGAAATGGATGTGTTTGGGATGTCAGTTGCAATGTTTGTGGAGGGGGTAGCTGGTGAAGACGTAGTATCAGTTGAGCGATTTGTAATGGCAATAGTGAGGTGGGTATGTTAAAGAGGATGTAATGGTATGATGGATGTGCGGTGATGAAGTTCGGAGATGTGGTAGGCAGTAAGGAAGGGATATGGTCTGGTAGTGATTGAAATGATGGTGTGCTTGGTGGCAGTTTTGTAGTGATGAAGAGATTTGTTGATGGCAAGCAAGTGTTATAGGCTTATGGTGGGCAGTTTTGTAGTGATGAGGAGATGAAGGAAGTGTGATATGTTGAAGTTGTTTGGTGGTATGTTTGGCAAGTAAAGTGAAGTAAGTCAGTGGTGAGATGGGTTTGAACTAAGGAAGTGAAATAGAACAAGGCACAGTTGTGCACAGAGGTTTGCAAGATGGTAGTTTGCCCTGTGTAATTTTTTTATCAATGTAAGCAAAAGAAGAAAAGAAAATTGTAAATGCAAATGTAAGAAATAATTTATTTTTAAATTGTGTATTTATTTTAAATAGAAATGCAAATGAAAAACAGCAAGCACACAATCAAAATGCAAGCAAAAATCAAACAACAAGCACACAACACAAATTATTTTTAATGCAATACACACACAAAACAAACACACAATAAAAATCAACGAAAATAATTCGAAAAATAGAAAATAAAATAAAATCAATTTCCTGGCAACAATGCCAAAAACTTGTTTGACGGCTAATTTTCCATCGAATTAGAAAATAGCCGAAAAATTTAAGATAAAAATTAACCGAAAGCGCACGGGGTACAATGTTAGTACGTGGCGAGTACGGGTCGATCCGTAGGAAATTGTTTAGATTTTAAAATTCAATTCAATAAAATTAAACCAAGATTTTGAGATGTTTTTAAGCTAAAAAAATGTAAATAAACTAGCAAAAGAAAATGGATAAAAATATGAGAGTTTGAAGGCAATTTAGAGGAAAATACCTTCTCATGGTCACATAAATCAACACAACATGAATTTATGATCTCTCTTTATTGGTCATTAGTGAATTTAATTGATGTGTTTATTATAAGTATGGAATATTTGTGCTATTAATTAGTCCAATATAAACCATCAAACTATAACACACCCAGTAAACCACTTCTTAACTCTCATGAAAATGACAATGAAGTTGAAATAAAATCTATTCTAAGCGTGATCTATTAACTATTGATTAAAAATAAAGACCATCAAATTTTGATTTTAAAATTCACCTCATTACCATAATCATATGTAGATGAAGAGGTAATTTGTGTTTTTGTTTGTTTAAGCATAGCCTATTTAGTGTCAACAACATAGGCCAAATTCAAAGCTAAAACAACAAAGTTTAACCCATTCAAACAGTTCCATTAAGCACAAAAAGAGATAAAAAATTATCAAAATGTTGAATCAACATGATTAAGAGAGCTTCATTACCCCTAAATTGTAGGGGTTTAGCCTCTCATATTTGTTAGCATTTCAACGAATGTAGCATTCAGCATGAAATAAAAACAAGAAGAAAATGAGAGCAAAGTAGCAAGAGAGCTAATTAAAATAAAATAAAAATGTGACACTCCACACTCCTTAGTATACCCAAAAGGACACGCTAAAAGTGTTAGTCCATAGGATAGTGGTTTTGATGACAACAACTATAGAAATGTTATAAAATATATATGTGCAGGAAATCAATATGCAGGTATCAACAAAAGAAGACTGTACAGTAAAGAAAACAAAATTGATGAAGACAAAGATCAAGAGTTCAAGATTGAAGACTCATGAGATTCAAGATATTCAAGAGTTCAAGACAAATAATATAGTTAGGTTAGATATTTGTTAAAACTCCTTGAAAGCACTATCATTCTTTTTTATCCAATTTACTCGTGGAATGGAATCCACTTCGTTCTTGTTAAAGGGATGGAACCCTAGTGAGATGGAACTCACGAAATATCTAGTGGAACGGATAGTAGCCCTATTTTGTTATCCACTAATTTTGATTCAAAATGATTTTCAAAATTATCTCTTGTTTTATAAAATGATTTTCAAATATTCCTTTTCAAAAGAAAAACCTTCGTTCACATTTCCAAAAATGTTTTAGCCTCAAAATCATATTTATCATTTTGTTATATTTTGATTTCAAAATTGTCTTTGATATTTTAGCCTCAAAATCTATTTTAATATTATATTTACTTTAGTTTATTTACTTTGATTTTAAATATATTTTAGTATATATACATATATACATTCATAAGTATTTCTACTTCTAAATACCTTCTACAAATACATAGAGTCCATTTGAATAAAGTTGCATATGTTTTAAATCATCATTTTCAAAGTAAAGCAAATCATCACTTTTTACTAGACCATGTCGACATCCTATTTACCTGTCATGTCGACATGCTTCCCGTTACAGCAAAAGTTGTTTTCAAAAGAAGTGTCTATTCGTTTAAACCTCTTCGAATGGACACATCCATTCATTCTCTATAAATAGAGACTGTTATGGACGTTTTCCAGTAACTACTTTCTTTATTTTCTCTCCTCTTTACTCTCTTATCTTATTTTCTAATCATCCTATCCATATTTTGCCGAAATCTTAAGTGAATCAAACCAGAATATCTCTAGTTTGATTCTCTGCCACTCTCTCCAAAGAATCTCAGTGCTTATCAGAGTTATAGATACATTTGTACTCAAAGAAACTTGTGTGGGGTTATAAAGGTGTGATCGTGTCCTTGGAAATCGATCGGGTGAACTTGTGTCCTGTGAATCAAGTGGTTCTACCCAGAGACCTGAGAATCTGGAGGGTGTACCTCGTTGCCTTGGAATCGAGGGATTGTAATCTAGATTATTGTTGAATAGAAAGCCGTACGGGTTGTGCGGGACTGGATGTAGGGTAACACCGAACCAGTATAAAATTCCTGGTGTGTTCTTTCCTTTACTTGCTTTTTATTTATATTTGCATTTGTTTGTGATTCTGTGATTTGATCTGTGATTGTGTATTTGCATTAAGTTAGTTAATTCAATTTAAATCAAAGAAGTTTTAAAGAAATTCTTAAAACACTATTCACCCCCCCTCTAGTGTTAAATAGCCTTAAGATCATCTTCCGCGTCCCTTTCATTTGGTATCAGAGCAAGTTTTTCAAAGTATTCATAACCTGATTTTTGAAAAGTAACAATGGCTACCAACACTGGTATTTCTAGTTCATTTGTAGAGGGTCAGTCCACTGCCAGACCACCACTTTTCAATGGCAGTAACTATGCATATTGGGCATGTAGAATGAAGATATATTTACAATCCATTAGTTTAGAAACATGGAATATGACACAAACTGAATACACTGAGCCCACAACTGATTTTGCTCAATGGACGACCGTTCAAAGAGAAGTGGCTCAAAACAATTCAAAAGCCATGAATATTTTATTTTGTTCACTAGATAGAAATGAATTTAATAGGGTATCTATTTGTAAAACTGCATATGAAATCTGGAAAACTCTGCAAGTTACTCATGAAGGAACAAGCAAAGTTAAACAGACCAAAATTTCTATTCTTACTAATCAATTTCAATTATTTAAGATGTTGCCTAGTGAATCTATTCCAGATATGTATAGTCGTTTTCAGGATATTGTTCATTCACTAGTATCTCTGGGAAAAGCAATCTCCGAAGAAGATCAAGTCAGGAAAATTCTGAATTCACTCACTCCAGAATGGGATTTGAAGACACTGGCGATTGAAGAAGCAAATAACATCAGTACCTTGAAGATTGATGAATTAATTGGAAATCTGATGTCATATGAAGTTCAAATTCAGGGAAGAAGGGAGAATAAGTCATCAGAAAAAAAGTCCATTGCCTTCAATGCACTAACTGGTGAATCAGACTCTAGTGATGATGATGAAGAAATAGCCTTCATGACAAGAAACTTTCGAAAATTCTTGAAGTATAGAAAAATGAATAATCACAAGAGAAAAAGTTTTGGAAATAACACTGAATCACTCAACAACATCAAATGCTTCAATTGCAATGAGTTTGGTCATTATCAAAGAGACTGTCCACATCTAGAAAAGAAACTCCTCAATCAAACAAAGAATATTCAAAGAAAAGAAAGAAAGCATTTGCAGCAACACTGGATGATCCAGATACGTCCTCAAGTGATGATGAACAGAAAACAGAATTGGCAAATATGTGTTTTATGACAACTCAGAATTCAGATAATCAGGATGATATGGAACTCAAACAAGGTACACGTTTACTATTTTAATTGGTTGAAAATTGGTTGCTTAGAATAGTTTATTAGTTAAGTATATAATTGATTTTATTAACTTAAATTTTTTAAATATCTTTTAAAAAATTTATAAAATATTATTTTTATATATTTTCTGTATAATATATTTTCAAAATATATTCAGACAATAATCATAATATATATAAGTATATATATATATATATAAATCTTGTACATGCTTGAAATCATTTTTGCAAAATCTGATGTGCATGTCGACATGGCACTTATTGGTAATGTCGACATACCTGTAGCAAATCAGATTTCTAAATTTGAATTCAAAATTCAAATTTCCCTCCACCTTTTCACTAACTCCTATGTTCTGAATAGTTATGACTCTTTGACCAGAGAATCCACCTATTCAACCTCTTTATATCTATCTTCTATCAACACTTATCTCCATCTTCAATTCAAATTCAAAACAACTTTTATCTTCAAACACTCTTATCTCTTCAAAAATGGCATCCACTAGCAACGTAGCCGGAATGAGGCTGTCAAGAGCCACCAAAGATCGTCTCTACAATAATAGAGATGCCATACTTGCATACATTAATTATGCAACTTATGGAAAAGTTCATTCGGGTAATTTTGCTATTTTTAATGACTTCGCTTCTTATGAAATTGATGCTCTCTTTCAAAACAATGGTATTCTAAGCTTGGTTGACAATAACCAAAATGATTTTGTTTGCTATCCAAACCTTGTCAAAATGTTTTATGCAAATTTAAATCGTGGTTTTTATAATGGAAGGGATGATGAAGTGTGGAGTAGTGTCAAGGGGACACAAATTGTTTTGGATACCGATGTTTTAGGAACCATACTTGAGTGTAAAAGTACCGGTTCCAATCTTTCTTCTTTTGAAATCGAGGAAACCGATCGTGAAACTTTTCACAATATTTTTGAGGAAGAAATGGATTTCAAAAACAAATTTTTTCGACTAAAAGCTCGTATTTTTAATCTTCTCCTTCAACGCACTATTACTCCGAGATCGGGAAATTACAATAACCCGACTCAAAAAGTGTGTAAGGCTCTTTTTGCAATTTTTGGAAATTATGATATTAATTGGGCACAAGTTATCTTGGATGAATTTCGACACAAAAACTTGGATTCGGGAGAGAATGCATTATATCATGGAATATACCTCACTAGAATTTTTAATTACTTTGGAGTGGATATGAGAAGTGAAGAATTCTTTCCACGAAAGGTTTTTAATCATTCCAATATTTCACTTATGAAAATTCCGCACGTGTTTCAACCATACGAAACACTAACGGAAAAAGAAGCACGATTGGGGTATGAGGAAATGCAAGAAGATGAGGAGGAGGAAGAAGAAGAGGAAGAGGAGGAAGAAGAAGGTGAGGAAGAAGAAGAGGAAGAAAGTGAAGAAACTTCCTTAGAGAGTATTGATTTTCCCACACGACCATCAAATAAGACTCTCCTTCACAATCAACGAGTGATTGTGAAAAATTAAAAAGCTCTCAAACACTCCGTAAACAAAAAATTGGACAAAATGTCCAATACTGTGAACAAGTTCTTCTCCAAAGTCAACAAGAAGCTCAATATCTCATCATCTTCATCCTCATCTACTAGTTTCTAGAGTTTACTTTTTGTATATCAATGAAAATTGGTGTATTGAAAGTTGTATCTTTATGTTTTCTTTATGAAATTCATGTACTTCTCTGTTCTAGTATGAAATGAAGCTTATTCTCTGTTTATCTTACTGTTACTCTTATTTATATCAAGTAATATATATAAATCATATGTATATACACTGAAAATTCAAAAATAAGATGTGCAAAATCTGCTATGTATGTCGACATATACTGGTAATATTCTGAATGGACATTTCAATTTGAAATTCAAAATAACTCCTTATGTCTATTCATTTCAAACGACTTTCCTGTCTATTTAAGTCCTATTTTCTTCTAGAAAACTTCTCATAACTTCTCTCTACTCTTATCTACTTATTTCCTTCTCATCAAAATGGCTTCATCCTCTTCAAATCTAAGTGATAATCTTGAAGAGACTCTCAAATCCTTCAAAGATATTCTTACTTTTATTCTACGAAATCAGAGGCACTTAGAACTGAGTCAAATGCAGATGATAAAGGAACAAGAAAGGCATTTCGATGCACTACGATGGATGATCTCCGCTCTCAACAAAGAGGATCTCCAAATAAATCCACCGAAGACATTGCTCCAGGACGATGAAGATTGGGAAGTAATCAAAGCGGATCCCATCTTTGGAAAAGAGGGATGGGTTGAAGTTCCACGTAACATTTAACTTGTTTGATTTGGTTTAAAATTGATTTGATTTGAAATACTTGATTTGGTTTGGTTTTAAACATGGTTGATTTATGATAACTTACTATATTGATTATGTAATAAGACATAAATAGGTGTGCTTATGTTTGATTGATTTGTCTACTTATTGTATGCATTTTCTTTTCATTTAACAGTTATGTATATAGTGATATGAATAAAATAATTTGTGGTTACACTTATTATTCTCATTCTTATATTACTCATATATATCATTCTGAGTATACAATATTTAGCATTGTTATATCTAGTTTCAGTATTATTAATGATAACACTATCATTAATATCATAGATTTAGGGGGAGTTAGTGTCATTTTTTTGTTGATGACAAAGGGGGAGAAGTATAAAATAGGTTAGTTAAGCATAGATTAAGGGGGAGTTATTAGATTTGGGGGGAGTTATAAGGAGAATATAAATATTTTATAAACAAAGGTTGTCATCATCAAAAAGGGGGAGAATGTTAGTCCATAGGATAGTGGTTTTGATGACAACAACTATAGAAGTGTTATAAAATATATATGTGCAGGAAATCTATATGCAGGTATCAACAAAAGAAGACTGTACAGTAAAGAAAACAAAATTGATGAAGACAAAGATCAAGAGTTCAAGATTGAAGACTCATGAGATTCAAGATATTCAAGAGTTCAAGACAAATAATATAGTTAGGTTAGATATTTGTTAAAACTCCTTGAAAGCACTATCATTCTTTTTTATCCAATTTACTCATGGAATGGAATCCACTTCGTTCTTGTTAAAGGGATGGAACCCTAGTGAGATGGAACTCACGAAATATCTAGTGGAACGGATAGTAGCCCTATTTTGTTATCCACTAATTTTGATTCAAAATGATTTTCAAAATTATCTCTTGTTTTATAAAATGATTTTCAAATATTCCTTTTCAAAAGAAAAACCTTCGTTCACATTTCCAAAAATGTTTTAGCCTCAAAATCATATTTATCATTTTGTTATATTTTGATTTCAAAATTGTCCTTGATATTTTAGCCTCAAAATCTATTTTAATATTATATTTACTTTAGTTTATTTACTTTGATTTTAAATATATTTTAGTATATATACATATATACATTCATAAGTATTTCTACTTCTAAATACCTTCTACAAATACATAGAGTCCATTTGAATAAAGTTGCATATGTTTTAAATCATCATTTTCAAAGTAAAGCAAATCATCACTTTTTACTAGACCATGTCGACATCCTATTTACCTGTCATGTCGACATGCTTCCCGTTACAGCAAAAGTTGTTTTCAAAAGAAGTGTCTATTCGTTTAAACCTCTTCGAATGGACACATCCATTCATTCTCTATAAATAGAGACTGTTATGGACGTTTTCCAGTAACTACTTTCTTTATTTTCTCTCCTCTTTACTCTCTTATCTTATTTTCTAATCATCCTATCCATATTTTGCCGAAATCTTAAGTGAATCAAACCAGAATATCTCTAGTTTGATTCTCTGCCACTCTCTCCAAAGAATCTCAGTGCTTATCAGAGTTATAGATACATTTGTACTCAAAGAAACTTGTGTGGGGTTATAAAGGTGTGATCGTGTCCTTGGAAATCGATCGGGTGAACTTGTGTCCTGTGAATCAAGTGGTTCTACCCAGAGACCTGAGAATCTGGAGGGTGTACCTCGTTGCCTTGGAATCGAGGGATTGTAATCTAGATTATTGTTGAATAGAAAGCCGTACGGGTTGTGCGGGACTGGATGTAGGGTAACACCGAACCAGTATAAAATTCCTGGTGTGTTCTTTCCTTTACTTGCTTTTTATTTATATTTGCATTTGTTTGTGATTCTGTGATTTGATCTGTGATTGTGTATTTGCATTAAGTTAGTTAATTCAATTTAAATCAAAGAAGTTTTAAAGAAATTCTTAAAACACTATTCACCCCCCCTCTAGTGTTAAATAGCCTTAAGATCATCTTCCGCGTCCCTTTCAAAAAGGCATGGTGCGTTGTAGTTATAACTAAAACTAGCAGAGACTAAGATTCACAAGACAAAAATTAAATAATAATAACAACAACAACAATAATAATAATGCAGCGGAAACAATTATAGTATTTTGCTAAAAATAAAATTCCATAATATAAGATAATAAAAATAAGTCACCAAATACCCAATACATCATATGAAACAATACTCATTCAAGTCTCGTGAAATCAAAAACCCAAAGTCTCAAATAATATCAGAGTACAATACATCCCTCTCAAAATACCAGCTCAACAAAAGAACTAAAAACTGGAACTGAAGGAAAGAAATACATGATAGAATCTCCAACAAGTCTCCAAGAAGCTGCGGTCTACTTTCCTTGCCCCTGATTGCCTATGGGGGTGGGGGAAGAAAAGGGGGAGAATAGAGGAGTGGATCAAACTAAAAGTTTGGTGAATGATAGTAATTGCTAGAATCTTTAAGCAAAGTAAAAGTAATAGACCTTACAATAGTAGTATATAAAAGGAAACAAAGAAAATATGAAGAAGGAATAAGGTGGAAATAAATATGATTTAACTAAATTAACACAATTGATTAACTTTGATTGTTTGCACTTGCCTTTGATAGTTTCTTTGATTAGGCTGAATTCCTAATCCTATAATTAGGCTGAAATCCTAATTCTACCCTTTGATCGGCATGTTACTCTATAGACCTTACTGCGGACTAGACGCTATATAGCTCCCTATACATAATTCAATGATGTCTACAAAAGACACACATACCAAGCGCTTGGAACTCAATAGCGACTTATCTCCCCTAATCGATGACGCATGATCGGTCACCGCCGGTTCGCACTATCTATTGCTCCCTCTTTTGACCTTTTATTTACCCTAGATAGCATAAGCGTGCCCTTGTCTCACTTCAGGCTATTGTGAGACACCGTGTCCGTAGAAAATAGGGAATGTTGTTGGTACTGGTCCCTGTTAAACAAAATCTAGTTGCGTCCCTTGTCCAAATCCCCATGATTTAATCTTTAAATTATTGACCTCTTATCTATCCTAAACAGCATAAGCGTATGCCAAGAGAAATGCTGCTGGTAGGGATCATTTCTTTTAACTATTGACCACTTAACTACCCTAAACAACATAAGGGAAAAGCTGCCAGTACCGATCTTTTCTTCTAACTATTGACCACTTATCTACCCTAAACAGCATAAGGGAAATGCTGCCGGTACAGATCTTTTCTTTTAACTATTGACCACTTATCTACCCTAAACAGCATAAGGGAATGCTGTCGGTACGGATCCTACTTTCATCTTTGCTTATTAACTTAGATAAATTATTTTATTTTAAATAAGCCTTTGTTATTATTCTTACTATCTGTGCTTATTAACTAAGTCTTAAAATAAGCCTCATTATGTTCTGTTTTCTTAGTATAACCTACGTTATAATCATGCTTATTACTTAACCTAAGGTCTAAGTGCGAAAATAAGCTTCTTTCATTTTTTACTCTTTTAAGTTATAATTCTAAGTTATAATTCAGCCAATCACTTTAAATTAGTCTAATCCTAATATTTACATCACAATTTCAGTCCAATTCCATTTTTATTACAGTCCTTACAATTTACATCTTATCTTCCGTTGTTTCAGTATTCTCATAATTTAATCCAAATTCGCGTTTTATTTATTCTAATCCATACGCGAAGAAGAAGGAGAAATAAAAGAAAACTGAAAATAGAAGGAAATCCAAAGCGTAGGCAAAAGATGTAAATAACGGATAAATAACAGTAAATAAATTAAAATACTGTAAATAAACTGTAAATAAATGGAAAAACTATAATTAACAGAAATAAACTAAAATTAACTGAAAAGAATAGCTAAAAGAAATAGACTAAAAATAATTCTGAAAACTATAAATAAACTACTTAAAAAAGGTTATTCCAAAATTCGTAGTGAATCTACAACTATTGGAAACCCTATTATTTTAAATTACTCAAAGAAATCTAAAATAATTACAATCACTCACCTGTGGTCCTAAGCTCTTCCCTTTAGGTCTTCTCGGATCCACTTAAGGGTATTAAAATATTTTTATTAAAAAGATTCTCTCCTTGGAAATTTATTCCTTTTAGGGTCCTTCCTGAAAAGGTGAACCCAAGCGGAGAAAATCTAGAATGAGAAAAAGTGTCAGGTCTAGGATCTTATTTATAGGGGTAGAAGTGAATCTCAGACCGTCAGATTTGGGGATTGAATATGATGCAACCACGTCATAGGCTGAATAGGAGCCATCAAATGGAAGCACGAAGGGACCAGATGAGCTGGAAGAATGCAAATGATGAAAAAATTTCGCTAACAAACGTTACAGGACGAAGGAAAATTTCCTTCGTCCACAACCCAAGGCGGGTCGACCGGGCGATCGACAGCCCCTTCCCTAGGTCGACCGGTCGGTCGACCTAGGGCGCGGTTGGGTCGACCTTTCGGTCGACCCAGCCCATTTTATATTTTTTTTTTCCTTTTTCTTGTTTATTTTGTTTCTCTCCATACTAGCTCGGATTCTGACGTTTTATATATGGAAATTGACCAGAAAATTACCACGGACATAATGGTGCAACTCCCGTGGCTCAATTCTGATAATTTCACAAAGTTTTTTTATTATTTCATTAATTAACTAATTAATTATTATGGGTTAAATTTCGAGTTATTACATTAACCCCTCCTTAAGGGATTTCGTCCTCGAAATCTCTAAGGATAAAAGAATGAACTAATGTTTTCATCCAAGTTCTACAACCAAATACTCAACCATCATCCATTCATCCATTGTCCTTAAGTTTTTCCAATGCAATTTATGATACTTATGTGATTAATGTAGTGTTAATGTACCTAACTAATGCAAAAGATTAGGCGGTCCATTGATTTAGTTGACCTCCTTTTATGCAATCATGTTCGTGCTATGTATCCAAATGAATGCAAAAATTCCTAATGATAACTAATAGTTCTATATGCGTGCTTCAATCATCATCCAAATGCAACAACCATGTGATAAATACCCATCTATAGCAACCATGGAAAATAAAGTAAAATGTGCACACATCCATATGCATATGCTCTAGTGTCCTAGTTAGGCCGATCCCTAAGAGATAATAGTGCCTAGTGTAAGTATATGCGTCCATTAGCATCCACTAGCAAACACTTGCAACCACTTGCATCGATCATTCATAACATGTTCTAATAACATGTTTACATCAAATCATACCATCCATAGGTTAACTCCTAAGTTCTACCCTCTAAAGGATAATAAAGGAAAGAACCCATTCAAAACTAAAAATGGAAAATAGAAAATTCGAAAAATTACTATAAAAGAAATGCGGATATGAGATACGAATTTTCTCCAAATCAAATTTAGTCTTCTCTGAAGCCTTTTTAACCTCTGTAGACTCTATCCAACACGAAAGTGACTTGCGCGGTCTTCCATAAAGAGCTTCGAAATGTGCCACTCTAATGCTAGCTTGAAAACTACTATCATGTGAGAATTCCACTAAAGGAAGATGCTTTTCCCAAGTTTCTTCAAAATAAAAAATACACGTCCTCAACCATGTGTGCCTTACAATCTTACTAATTTCACTTTACTGTTCTTCTTTAGCCTGCTCAAATGAATCAACATTCCTAGGTTCTCACTAGTCTCCTATATGCTTTATGGGAAACTCTATTATTACTTCCAAAAGTAATTACTGTTGTCTCCTTTATAGCCTTACACCTTTTCCGTCACTCCTTAGGGAATGATTCCTATCTATTCCACTTTTAAAAGTTTGGTTTGGTATTTATCCTCTCATCAAAAACTAAGGCTTCTAAATTTTTTAATTCCCAAAATCTTTGTCCTTAAAAGTGTTATCTTTAAGTTATTATTAAATTCAAAAATACTTGGTTGCTTAACATTTTATTTTTCTAGGTTTGCATCCTTACATTTTTTTTGAATTTACATTATTTCCTAAACCTAGAGGGAAAAACTTTCAAATTCTAAGTCCAAAACTTATTCCTCACTTTCTTTTAAAGACCTTTTCAATTTTATATAAAATTTGAATTTTCAAATTCTACTTTTAGTAAGTTATTCATTTCAAAAACTTATTTACTTTTTCACCAAACCATTTCCTTTTAAAATATCCTTATGTGTTTTCAAAATAGCTTCTTATTACACCTAATGGTCTCATACCTTAATGTATTGGAACTACTTTCTCCTATGAGAAATTATTAACGCTAAAATCTTCTATAAACCTTTTAAAAGAGGATTTCATGTTTATGTGAAATTATAAGGAACTTATTTTATGTTTTTCGAAATAGGCTATACAAAATATGGTGCTCCCATACCTTGTATATCTCTTTCATGCATTCCTTATAACTTGCACAAAACATTTTTATTGGTTTCATAGAAAATTATACCATTATTCTTTTCATTCCAATAGATTAAAGTATGTTTAAATTATATTATCTTATGATGGACATCAGAAAAACTCACCTTCGAAACTGTTTTAATACATCCATGGCCATAAACATTTTCTTATACTTATTTAATTAATAAGTGTATTCACAAATCACTTTTATTTCTACTCTTAGAAATTATCTTTTAAAAATACATTTTTATTTGAGTTTAAAGCAGATGTTGCATAAAACACTGTTACTACAACCCCAAAATACTAGTGTATGAATTTAATTAAAAAGAAATACTAATAAACCTCACATACTATGTAAAAACATTTCCTTTGGGAGTCACCTACCATAACGGTAGCGTTATAGTCTATGCTCCCTTTATTTTCATGAAAACATCTATTACAACAATAAATGTTGTAATCTAAGTTTTCGATGCTTAATACTTTTTAGGTTTTTATATTTAAAATCTTTGTTTACTTACAAAGAAACTAGTGAGCTATATACGCTCTATAATTCTTCAAAAAGAATTTCGCTTTTAACAAAATTTGTATCATATAAAAACCAATTTATATTTCTTACCATATTTCCAAAAACCCAATATTTACTTTTAAAAATATTGACAGTTCTTCGTTTCAATTCTAATAATTTCATTTTATTGGGTTAGACATAAAGTGGATTTTCCTACTTACTACCCTAGGAGTATCCTTTCTAAACCTGGAAAATCTCATTTCCTTACTTAAAGTCTTCTATTCTTATTCCTCTTGTATGCTTATATTTATTCTAAGGCACTACCGTTAAACCCACTTATCTAAGGCAATTATAATTTCTACAATTATCCATACGTGACTTTTCTCCTTTTCTATTGTACATCTCCAAGCTTTGCCTACCCCTCTTTGGATTTTCAAAATCCGAACCTAAATGTACAAAACCGTTTATCAAACTCATTCTATGTGTAGACATTCTCTATGCCCCAAGAAATACGCCTTATGCCAAAAGTGATACTTTAAGAATTTTTCTCTCCTCTGGTGAACACAAAGTGCACGAAGTGTATGAAGAACCTCCTCAAAATGTCTGAAAAATCTTTAATGAATGGAACAGAATCTAGCCTTCCTAGTGATGGATCAAAGAAATAAAGGAAGCTCAACACGACTTACCCCCGTGGGTCACAAGAGACCTCGAGAGTCTTATCACTACATGTCTCTAATCCAACGACTCTCCTTTCGTAGTCCAAAATCGCTTCACAAGTGGATAACCAATCCATTTCCAATCATCCCCTACCCCGAGAATCCCAATACATAGGCATCACAGTCAAATTCTACGCCTAGAATATAAATATTCAAACCCCTACAAACCATAGACAAGGGTGTCGATCCATCTATGAGGTTTGAAACAACAATGGGGTCTACTACTAAAGAAATGTCTAAGTGCAAACAATCCACAAGAGAACTAAAGATAAAAGAGTGTGATGTTCCAGAATCGAAAAGAGACCGTATGGAAAAATTAGAAATAGAAATAAAAACTTCTAATGTGATTTTCCTACCTCTATCCGGTCCATTGCTAGAAGGCGCTGCACCCAAAGCCTGTATCTATGCTGTAGGTGCACTTGTTTCCTGCCTCTTCTTCTAAGGACAGGCTTTACTAAAGTGACCGGGCTGTCCACAATTGAAACACTTCCCTTTCATTGCTGCCTTCTTACAATCCTTTGCGTAATGACCAACCATCCCACAACTCTTGCACTTCTCGTTTTTCTTGATCTGCTTTTGAGGTCCTCCTCCTTTCTTTGTATCCTCGTCCCTCTTATCTTTCCCCCACTTATTCTTAGAACTTTCCGACTTAGGGGTCTCCTTAAACTCTCCCTCCTTAGCTGCATCGGACATAAGTGCCATCTCTACTAGTGACTCATATGTAGCTCCCATCGGCACATGAGTGAACCACAATCCCCAAAGGGGTTGATTCAATCCCTTCGCGAACTTCAAAGTCTTTTTGTGCGGTGTATTTACCAACTCCATCCCAAACCGCGACAATTCATTAAATTGGTTGATGTACTCTTTCATAGACAAGCTTCCTTGCTTCAAGTTAATGAATCGCTCCAACTGAACACTTTCTTCGGCTTGAGATAAAAACTTCCTATCAAATCGCTCCTGAAATCCATTCCAAGTAACTTCTCTTCCTTCCAACTCAATAATCTCCCACCAGTAAGAAGCCTCCTCTTTCAGCTGCCAAGATGCTAGCTGAACCCACTGCTGATCATCCAATCCCAATAGTCCGAATATCCTCTCCGTGTTTCTTAGCCAAGCCCGAGCCTCCACAAAAGTCTCCGTACCAGAAAAAGCCGTTCCACCCAAATTCGAAAAATCCTTACAAAGCTTAGTGAAATTAACCGCTGCAGGTGGGTTGATGGGATTCCCACCCGCCGGTGCTGGATTGGGCACTTGCCCTTGCACCTCTGGAGTCGTGGCCTGTAGATACCTATGAAACCAGGCTGGGACTGGAATGCCCTCGAGAAGGTTCGGGGCATCCGCCATTCTACGAAAAGAAAAAGATAGTTTAGGAAAGAGTCGAAGGGAGATTGAACTGAACTTTTGAGGGGATTTTTATGAAAATTCTTTTATACTTAAAAACTACTTTTAAGAGTTCTTTTCTGAAAAATACTTTAAAGCAAGTTGTTTTAGAAAATACTTTACTTTTAAAATAAATTTTTAGGAATCCTATAACCTTAGGCTCTGATACTAAGTGTAACATCCCACACCCCTTAGTATACCTAAAAGGACACACTAAAAGGCATGGTGCATTGTAGGTATAACTAAAACTGCAGAGATTAAGATTCACAAGACAAAAATTAAATAATAATAACAACAATAATGATAACGCAGCAGAAACAATTATAGTATTTTGCTAAAAATCAAATTCCATAATATAAGATGATAAAAATAAGTCACCAAATACCCAATACATCATATGACAAAATACCCATTCAAGTCTCGTGAAATCAATAACCCAAAGTCTCAAATAATATCAGAGAATAATACATCCCTCTCAAAATACCAGCTCAACAAAAGAACTAAAAATTGGAACTGAAGGAAAGAAATACATGATAGAATCTCCAACAAGTCTCTAAGAAGCTGCGATCTACTTTCCTTGCCCCTGATTGCCTATGGGGGTAGGGGAAAAGGGGAAATAGAGGAGTGGATCAGACTAAAAGTCTGGTGAATGATAGTAATTGCTAGAATCTTTAAGCAAAGTAAAAGTAATAGACTTTACAACAGTTCTAGTATATAAAAGGAAACAAAGGAAATATGAAGAAGGAATAAGCTGGAAATAAATACAATTTAACTAAATTAACACAATTGATTAACTTTGATTGTTTGCACTTGTCTTTGATAGCTGCTTTGATTAGGCTGAATTCCTAATCCTATAATTAGGCTGAAATCCTAATTCTGCCCTTTGATCGGCCTGCTACTCCATAGACCTTACTACGGACTAGACGCTATATAGCTCCCTACACATAAGGCAATGGTGTCTACGAAAGACACACATACTAAGCGCTTAGAACTCAATAGCGACTTATCTCCCCTAATCGATGTCGCACGCTCGGTCACCGTCGGTTCGCACTATCTATTTCTCCCTCATTTAACCTTTTATTTACCCTAGACAGCATAAGCGTGCCCTCGTCTCACTTCAGGCTATTGTGAGACACTGTGTCCATAGAAAATAGGGAATGCTATTGGTACTGGTCCCAGTTAAACAAAATCTAGTTGCGTCCCTTATCCAAATCCCCATGATTTAATCTTTTAATTATTGACCTCTTATCTACCCTAAACAACATAAGTGTGTCCCAAGGGAAATGCTGCCGGTACGGATCTTTTCTTTTAACTATTGACCACTTATCTACCCTAAACAGCATAAGGGAAATGCTGTCGGTACAGATCTTTTCTTTTAACTATTGACCACTTATCTACCCTAAACAGCATAAGGGAAATGCTGTCGGTATGGATCTTTTCTTTTAACCGTTGTCCACTTATCTATCCTAAACAGCATAAGGGAAATGCTGTCGGTACGGATCTTTTCTTTTAACCATTGTCCACTTATCTACCCTAAACAGCATAAGGGAAATGCTGCCGGTACAGATCTTTTCTTTCAACTATTGACCACTTATCTACCCTAAACAGCATAAGGGAAATGCTGTCAGTACGGATCCTACTTTCAACTTTGCTTATTAACTTAGATAAATTATTTTATTTTAAATAAGCCTTTGTTATTATTCTTACTATTTGTGTTTATTAACTAAGTCTTAAAATAAGCCTCATTCTGTTCTGTTTTCTTATTATAACCTACGTTATAATCATGCTTATTACTTAACCCAAGGTCTAAGTGTGAAAATATGCTGCTTTCATCTTTTACTCTTTTTAGTTATAATTCTAAGTTATAACTAGGCCAATCTCTTTAAATTAGTCTAATTCTAACATTTACATCACAATTTCAGTCCAATTCCATTTTTATTACAGTCCTTACAATTTACATCTTATCTTCCGTTGTTTCAGTATTCTCGTAATTTAATCCAAATTCGCGTTTAATCTATTCAAATCCATATGCGAAGAAAAAGGAGAAATAAAAGAAAACTGAAAATAGAAGAAAATCCAAAGTGTAGAAAAAAGACGTAAATAACGCATAAATAACTGTAAATAAATTAAAATACTGTAAATAAACAGTAAATAAATGGAAAAGCTTAATTAACAGAAATAAACTAAAATTAACTGAAAAGAATAGCTAAAAGTAATAGACTGGAAATAATTCTAAAAATTGTAAATAAACTACTTAAAAAGGTTATTCAAAAAATCGTAGTGAATCTACAACTATTGAAAACCCTATTATTCTAAATTATTTAAAGAAATCTAAAATAATTACAATTACTCACCTGTGGTCCTAAGCTCTTCCCTTTAGGTCTTTCCGGATCCACTTGAGGGTATTAAAATATTTTTATTAAAAAGATTCTCTCCTTGGAAATTTATTTCTTTTAGGGTCCTTCCTTAAAAGGTGAACCCAAGCGGAGAAAATCTAGAATGAGAAAAAGTGTAAGGTCTAGGGTCTTATTTATAGGGGTAGAAGTGGATCTCAGACTGTTAGATTTGGGGATTGAATAGGATGCATAGCCATCAGATGGAAGCACGAAGGGACCAGATGAGCTGGAAGAATGCAAATGACGAAAAAAATTCGTTAACAAATGTTACAGGACAAAGAAAATTTTCCTTTGTCCATAACCCAAGGCGGGTCGACCGGCCCTCCCTTAGGTCGACCTAGCCCATTTTATATATATTCTTTTTCTTTTTCTTGTTTATTTTGTTTTTCCTCCATACTAGCTCGAATTCTGACATTCTATATATGAAAATTGACCAGAAAATTACCACGGACACAATGGTGCAACTCCCGTGGCTCAATTTTGATAATTTCACAAAGTTATTTTATTATTTCATTACTTAACTAATTAATTATTATGGGTTAAATTTTGGGTTGTTACAAAAAACTAATCGACTTGCATAAATAAAAAGATCTACACTACTAACATGAAAGGAAAAAGCATGTAAATAAAAAAGAGCAAGAATTAAAATTGCATTAAGAAGAAAATTACATAAGAAGAAAATGGCTAAGTAGCCATGAAATAGAAAGAGAGCTTATATTTTATTTTTGAACCTTAAACTAAACTAACTAAAAATAGATGCTTAAAGGAGGCTAAGAGCTTAATTACATGAACATATGGGGTATTTATACAAGCCCAAAACTTTAATCGTATTTTGGGAACTACCCAAACTACCCCTCTAGGAAGTGTGGCCACCAAGTTATCATTACCATGAGATAATCCTCTATTTAAATATGCATGAAACTTTTAGCTCCACTAACTTATGCATTGGCTTCTAATTGTAGATTAAGGTAAGTGGGTAGGTGGGGTCCTCCATGATACATGGTTTGAATTATTTCCATCTTCATTCCTTTGTTTCCTCTTGTGCATGCATATTTTCCATAAAGCCTCTTGTAATTTCCATTCAATTTTCCTACAAATAAAAATAAAATGTGGAAATAAATATTCTCAAATTAATATATGCACAAAAATTACCATTTTGCCCCTATATGAAGATGAATAAATAATGATTTGAAAATAATTTGAATTTTGGTTTAAACATGTTAAAACATCCTATATGCTCATTTATTTAATTAAATTTGATTAGATATGGAGGTAAAAATATGCACATTTACGTGCACATCACAGAGCCAATCGTCTTGGTTGAGTCTGTACCGCCTCATCTCATCAGACTCTACTCCTTCTATCTTTGTTATGTTCTCTGGTAGTCTAACATCCCTCTTTTGACTAGTACCAATCCTTTTGATCAAAGTCGGTCTGATGGTCAAACTTGTCAACATCTCTAGCTTTAACTCACAATGAGGTATGAAGTCATATGCAATATACTACAATAGCTTCCACTCTAAGAACATCGCCCCCAAAGTAGCATGTTTTCTGCTCAAAGCATCGGCGACTGCATTTCTTTCACCAAGCATATAAGAAACGCTAAAGTTGTAAAAGGCCAAGAACTCTAACCATCGCTGCTGATGAAGGTTAAGATCTTTCTAGGAGAAAAGGAATTTAAAAGATTTGTGGTCTGTAGACAACTCAAACCTTTCTCCGAATAGATATTGCCTCCATATCTTTAAGGAGAATACTATTGCCACTAACTCCAAATCATTGGTCAGATACTTGCTCTCATGCGCCTTTAATTGTCAACTAGCATAGAATCCAACCTTACCCCTTGCATTAGTACCGCACCAAATCTGATACCATAAGCATCAGTTATACCATCATCTCCTCATCCACCCTTGAAATAGTCAACACCGGTGCAATTGTCAACCTTTTATTTAGACTCATGAGCGCATGCTCACACTTCACGCCACAAATAAAGGCTCGATTCTTCTTCGTAAAATTGGTTAATAGTGCCACTACTTTTGAGAAGTCCTTAATAAAACGTCAATAATATCTAGCCAGTCCAAGGAAGCTTCTCACATCCATACCATTCTTGGGTTGGTTCCAATCTTGAACCGCTACCACCTTCGCATGATAGACTACAATACCTTGCTCAAAGATGGCATGACCCAAGAATCACACTTCTCTCCTCCAGAAGTGACATTTCGAAAACTTCGCTTTCAATGTGTCATTTCTTAACACTTCAAGCACAATCTTTAAGTGTGTCTTGTGTTCCTCCTCTATCCTTTAATAGACTAGAATATGGTCCATGAACACAAGCATGAACTTATTTAGTTGATCCCTGAAGACATGGTTCATTGAATCAACAAAGTATGCGAGTACGTTAATCAGCCCGAACGACATAACCGACCACTCATACAATCCAGATGGCATATAAAATGCAGTGATCGACACACTATCCTTCGCTACCCTCAACTGGTGAAACCCATTGCAAGATCCAACCGAGAGAACACCTTTGTGCTATGGAGCTAATCATTCAAGTCATCAATACATGAGAGTGGACATGTGTTCTTCCTCGTCATCTTATTTAGATCAGGGTAATCAACACACAACCTCAGAGAGACATCCGTCTTAGTGGCGAATACTATGAGTGTGCCCCACTCAGATATGCTATTGCAAATGAACTCTCACCTTCCCAACAATGTTGGCTCAGTTGGTTGGTAGTTCATCCTACGAGATAAAAGGTCATGAGTTTGATTCTCGAGATTGGCACTTGTTGATAACAATGAACCATGTCCAAAAAAAGTAGCCAACATGGTTGGCCTAGTTGGTTGGTAGTTTAGACTATGTGATTCAAAGCCATGATTTCGATCCTCGAGGTCGACTCCTATTGGCATTCATGAACCATGTTAAAAAAATGAACCCTCGCCTCAACAAGTCATTCACTTGCACCTCTAACTCCATCTGGGTGCCATATGCCTCAAAGGCATAAATATCACTCCGACATTTTTAACTAAGTCTATGCTAAACTCAATCTTTCAGTGTAGCGGTAATCCTGTTACCTCCTCGAATACATTTAGATATCTCCAAAGGATAGGCATAGATGATAACTCATCCTATGAGACCTTTAAATATAGAAAGCTAACCGTAACCTTGTCTTTTGGAAGGCAACCAATCTTTACCTTCCGCCCCTCCCTAGTCCCATATGTTACCAACAACCTCTCGTAATCACCCACTGCCACATACTTCTTCAACCAGTCCATCCCCAAGATAATTAAAACCCAAAAAACCCCCAAAATAAAACAATCACAAACAAAAGAGCATATATGACTCGATAAGACCAAACCACGATAAATAATATAAAGACCAGTGGGGCCCCCAATAAGATTCATCGCTACTAAAGGTCGGTCAATAATTTGGGTTTCAATCCCATTCTATCTGGATATAAAGAAATATGAAGCCCTAATATCGAACAAAACACATATGGAAACACTATAAATAAAAAACGTACCTTAAACGGTGACGCCCTTCCCTTTCTCTTTCGACGAGGGAGCACTCAACAAAGTTGGAACAATGTCCAAAGCATATGCCATCACTATCTGCTTCTGCTTTACTAGTTCTGGGCACTTCTTCTGCATATGTCCCACCTTACTGTAGTTATAACAATTCTTTCCTTCCTCGGACTTGTAGTCCTTACTCAGATGACCCCGATCACCATATTTTGTAACAAACAAGATTCCACTTCGCCTTCTTCTGAGCACCCTTCCCTTTGGACTACTTCCTCTTTCCATTCCATTTCTTATTTCCTCTTATGCCTTGATGTGGCTTTGGCTCTTCTTTAGTAGCAATAGATGGTTTGGACTTAAGGTACAAACTCTCATGGCGAAGAGCTTTCTCGAAAAGCTTTTCAAAAGGCACATCAATGTGACCCATTAGTCTCTCTCCTAGATAGTCCACCAAAACCATAATAAACTTTTAATTCTTCTTCAATGGAGTGTTGATGAAAGACATTTCGTACTTAGACAAAGCATCAAATTCGGCTACATACTCGAAGACCGACATGTCCCCCTATTTAAGTTCTGCAAACTTACTAAACAACACAGACTTCTGGGCAACCGGTATGAGCTTCTCCTCAAATCTAGTTTTGAACTAGTTCCAAGTGAACTGGTCCTTGGAAGTAGCAACTTTTATAGCATTCCACTAGTTCATAGCTTTACGTTGGAGTTGTTAAGAAGCCAATGTCCTTCTTATAGCATCATCCAATTCCAAATCATCAAAACTTCTGTCATTGATATCTAACCAGTTCTACACATCCATAGCCGATTTTTTTCCTTAGAACTGTTTAAACTGGGCTAGCCCACAATGGAAGTTATGGGTGAATTTCAAATTTTTTACCATATTGGATTTTTCTTGGGCCAATGAAGTCTAATTTATTTAGAATATATCTAAATTTCTTTTAAATAAAATCCTTATTTTATTTAAATTTATAAAATAAAATAATATTATTTATTTAATGTTATATAATATATATACGTGTATCATACACACACATATATGTGTGTGCTTGTGTAACATATCAATCAGTGTAAAGTATAACATACCCATGTATATGTGCTGGGATTTACACTACAACGGACACACTAGCTCATCTAATATACAAATATATTGTACAAATGTATGTTTATATATTTTACTCACATATAAATAAATTATAAATATGTATATATATAAACTATAAAAAAATTATTTAAATAATTTTGTATATATATATATAAACATAAGTATGAAATATTAACAATATATATATAACTATATAAATATGTTGGAATTATTTATAAAATATATTAAATAATTTTTTTTATTGTAAGGCCAAAAATAGTACATGCATAAATATACCTTTTTAAACATATATATATATATATATAAGTGAATATATTAAATGCTTATATATATGTATAATAATAAATAAATAAATATGAGGAGCGTTCAATAGCACCCACATGGCCCCCTGATTTCCACCACACATTCCGATTTAAATAATGTTTCATTCTCACTCTTCCATATCATAACATTATTTAAATCAGATTGTATGGTTGAAATCAAGGGCCACAAGAGGTGCTGCAAAATAGGAGTGCTACTGAAACTCCTCAATGTATATATATATATATATATATATTATAGGAGCATTCATTGGCACCCCAAATAGTGCAGCACCCCATTAGCCCCATGATTTCCACCATAAGGTTATGATTTAAATAATATGTGTAGTGGGAAGAGAGGAAAGCAATTATTATTTAAATCGGAACTTGTGATGGAAATCAAGGGGCCAATAGGGTGCTCCACTATTTGGGCTAACATTGAACGCTCCTTATATATATAATATATTAATACAAGTAAAATCTCAAAATAATTTGTATTAAATATATATATATTCTCTCCCAAATATATATATATATATATACATATATTAATAGAAATAAAAAATTTATTGTATGTACACCTCGAAACAATGAGATCTCATCCTCGAATTAATTTTCAATCTACAAGATTGCTAGTCCTTGAACCGATGCTATCGAATAACACTTGATTTGATTTGATTTGGACTTAGAAAATTAGTGAGATGGAAAGGGGAAGTTTGGCCAAATCTAAAGGTGATATAGAGGCTCCAAAAGTTCCCAAAAGGCCGAGGGTAGAGATGCTTATATAGAGGAGAATTCAGAGATATTTTAGGATCAATATCCTACATCATCTCTTACCAATTCTCTTCCATCTTAACCCTCTATCTCCAAGCCTTTCTTTCCCATCTTTTAGCCACATATAACCCTATAACAGCGCCAAACCAACCAGCCCCCTTTATGGGATTGAAACTCATTTAAAGCCCGAACAAATATTTTGCATTTTAATCCAATTTAAATGCATATCGATATCCAATATCGATTAATATATTTATAAATATTATAAATATATTAATAATATTTTTTTATCAAATCAAAATCAAGTTTATAACTAATATTTCACAAATGTTACTTAATTTAATTAATTTATAACAATTACAAATTAATTAAATTGTTTCGGTCAAAGGAGAATTCATTATTTCGGTTCTATGACTTGTTAGGTGTAAATTTGGTCAGCGATTAATATCGAACTATTCGAATATTAACGTTCACACTTCACTTAGCAGGTGTGTGTATTTTAACCAAATTTATCACTTACTTGTTTTTCGATAAAATCCTATTTTACTTTGTTAAGCGTTACCAGGTTGTGGCTTTTATGTGCACCAATTCTCTTCATCAAAACTGCTTTGGACTTATGGAATTTGGTCATGGTCAAAATTCCAATATTGTCCATGTTCGACTCTATAGTCTAAACACAAAGTCCTTGGTTCAACAATGTCAATTATTATTAATCGAAATGCTATGGCCAAAGACTTTGGCTTTGAATTGACTTTAGTTGACCATGATACTAACCTTATATAACCGAGGAGACGAATCCTCTCTTGAATAGTGTTTCACTTCCAATGCTTCCACTCGATCGAACTATAGTCGTTCGATGGACGCCATGTCACGATTTTACTATAATCAAGTGGAAACATTGGAAGCCAAATCTCATGACCGTTAGCTTCTATAAAATTTCTCATGCATGTAGACCAATATGAATAATTAGATCTGGTGAAAGCGGAGGACGTGCAGTTGATATTCCTTCTAGAAAAGTGCTTGCCATATTTTTAATTTTTCAAAAACTTTGTTATGGTTAATGAAAAGACCTTGTTTTGATACCAAATGAAAGTGCACAAAGGATCAAAAGTAATATAACTAATTTATGTATATGAGTGCATATGCAATATCAAGCTATATAAAAAGTAAAGTAAATAAAAGACGATCACACTAGGGTTTTTATACTGGTTCGGGCTATGAGGAATGAAGAATATGGATCTTAAGGCTAGAATGAACACTAGAGGGGGGGTGAATAGTGTTTATAAGAAATTACTAAATCTTTTTGAGTTATTATTGATTTGTACACAAATGTATGCAATATTCAGACACAGATATAATCACAGAATCAAACACAGATGCAGAAATAAAGGAAAGAACACACCGGATTTTATACTGGTTCGGAGTTACCCTACATCCAGTCCCGCACAACTAAGTACGGATTTCCTTTCAAAAGCAATTCAATAATTAAAACCCACGATTTCAAGGCCACGAGGTACACCCTCCAGAATCACAATCCTCTGGGTAGAGATACTTGTTTTCTGGGGCAACAAGTTCACCCAGTTGATTTCTCAAAGCTATAATCACACCTTTTCTCACTTGATTGATTTCCAAGGCTACAATCACACCTTTTGCTCTATTGATTACAAAGAAAACCTATAACTCTGAATAACACTGAGGATCTTGATGAGATAGTGACAGAGAATCAAACCAGAGATTATCTAGTTAGATTCAATGTTGATTTCGGCAGAGTAATGGTAAGAATATGTATAAAGAAATGTGGAAGAAGAAGAGAAGTGAAAAACCAGAAAATCTATATTCAAATTCGTTGAAACTAACCCCTATTTATAGAAGAACAACAACCATGTCCATTCGTGAAAGGTTATGGCGAATAGACACTACTTTTGAAATTCAAATTTTTGAATCTAACTGTCACTATGTCGACATGGGGTACTAGGGCATGTCGACATCCCAAAGCATTTTTTGAAGATTAGATTTTCTTTGAAAATAACCTTTATCTTATATTAAAAACTATTTAAACTTTATAAATATACTTGACTATAGATAAAATACATAGATAAATATAGAGAATAATATATATATAATTTTACTATAATTTTATATTTAAATCTAAGTATAAATATATTATAATTAAAAGATAGTTTAAAACAAACGAAGTTTAAAACAAGAGTTTATTAAAAACAAAAACAAAGAATATTTTAAAGCTAAAACATCTTTTTGAAAATCATTTGAAAAGATAATTTATAAGGCTAAAACATTTTGAAAAGCAGTTTTGAAAATCATTCTGAAGTAGTTTTGTAAATCATTTTGAAGTAGTTTTGCAAGCTTCTTCCTATAGAATATCTCATCATATCAGGACTCGAGAACTTGTACAAAACCAGGATGTTCGTGGGTTTGTAAGCCACTTGTCGTAGGTTTGTAAGCTACTTGTCGTGGGTTTGTAAGCCACTAAAAATGTAGAAATGGGTTCCATCCAAATGAAAATACGGAATGAAGATTTCAGTGCTATTATAAAGTTTTAACATAATTCTAGACTCAATACTTATCTTGAAATCTTGAACTCTTGATAATCTTGATATTCTTGATACTCATGAGTCTTCAATCTTGATATCTTGAATCTCTATACTGTAAAGTCTTCATTCTTGGTACCTGCATGGTTAAATCCTGCATATACATATATATCTAAACTATAATGTTAGTATTTATATTTTATAATCTTATTCTAAGGTTATTGTCATCAAAACCATCAACTCATGAACTAACACGGGCCACCTATCCTATGTCCAGTCCCGAATCTCTCCTTTGGATTTTCCACTAACCAAAAACACCTTCACTTAGCCTGGAGGAATAGGTGATATAAAAGTTTGCTGACTTGACAATGTTGTGTTCTATCAATATGGATTTTGACTTTTGTTTACATGGCTTCCTACAATCTCCTTTGATGATTCAATAATGTGTGCAATGTGATTAAGGAAGTGTATAGAGTAATTGAGTGAATGAACAATATTTATTTTTAGATAGAAAACATTCAAAATAGTAAGATATCAAGATAGCATGTTAAATCAGAACTTCTAGAATTAGGATCTATTCATAGTAATCGAAAGTTGCTTTAGAAAAGTTATTTCCTTTCAGAAAGTCATTCTTCTTCGAAGAAGAAGCATTGAACAATCATAACTTTTGCAGTGTTGTTTTTAGAAATAGCCGTTACTATTCATTCAGTCGATTGGGAATGGTTATAAGTATACTGAATATGAACATTAAATATTGCATAGAGAAAGATAAAAATTAAAAGACTGAAGTACACTTTTAGTAGACTGGCTTCAGTCGATTGAATATATAGTTAGTCGACTGAGCCTATATAATTTGATTTTTATATGTGCTACTTTGTAAAACTTTGTTTGTAAATTCTTTTGGCTTTTGTATTGGAAATCTTATGTGTTAGTGCATATGAATAATCTAGGAGATTTTACAATTTAAATCTAAAGAGAAATACATACCTTTGACTTCGATTTGTAGATGATCATCACTTTGCTCCTTGTCTCTTTGAATCATCATTATCTTCAAATTCCTATATAAAATAGTATATGAGATATGTATATAGATATAGTTGTCATCATTAAAACAATCATACAAACATGGTTCTAACATTTTCTAGCGACTGGTACCGACCATATGTGGTCGGTACCGATCGTATTTATTTCGCCAAACTTAGCCAAGTTTCCAAACTCCTCACTTCGGCTTGCCTTCATAACGTCTTGAAGTTGCCTTGACCCTTATCCGAAGTTACTGCATTGAAGAGTTGAAGCCTATATGATTGGCACCAAGTTTTTTTCTCCATCAAAACATAGATAAGTCCGTAGTTTCTCCCCTGCTCCACCACGAGCCTAACCCGAAGCGTATAGCCTAGAAACCCGAAGTCTCTCCCACCTGGACCTGAAGCATCACCAACCGTGACCTCTTTTGGTTACTACTGGTTTTATTTGGTGATCAAAATTTGAGGCACCAAATCAACTCCAAATCACTTGAAATTTGATGTGTAGACTCTCGAGCACTTCAAGCACATCATATCCAAATTTCATCACGTTTTGAGCATTTTGGTGTCATTTACACCAAACGGCATATCATATTCCTAACTATACAAAACAACTAGCAAACACATCAGAAAAATTCATCCAAAAATCAAACATCATTCAATCCATCGAAATAACGTATTTGAATAACCCAAACATAATTTACTAGCATATATCACCCTAAATTTAGTTTTTCCAGAAAATAAAAATTATAATGGGTAAATGGTGTAAATCATATCAAAATCTGTATCTATCTTTTTAAACATGGTTATAAGCCATCATTAACATCAAATCTAACTTTTAAAATGATTTAACTTTGAAAATTACTTTAATAATCACAATTTTACAATGTCCATGTGCATAATAAAGTAAGAGAGGTAATATGACTCACCTAGCACCACCATTATCCAATAATCCCTTCAAATTCGAGATGAATAGTAGTGACTTGATTCCTTATGCAACCAAATACTAGATCTAGATATTCCCCTTGCTAATTACATTCTAATGATGATTTTTGGCTAATTAGAGTATTGAAAGCATGTGTTTTTTGATGGAAAACAAATTAATGGAGGTTTAGACTTTTTTTGGAAGGTGGAAAAGTGATTAGATCTGTTTCATTATCTCCAATGAGGCACAAATCCCGAAACGGATTAGTGGGTATAAGTTTGGACTTAGCTAATTACCCATTAACCTGGCCAACAACAATCTAAATTTAAATGGTCATATCTTCTAATCGGTAAGTCCGATTTTCTATTATGACCAATTTAAGGAATGAGAAACCATTATCCTAATCTACTGGAAGTGGTTTCAGAACCTAATTCAGTTAGTATGAAAAGTTATAGACTTTAAAATATATTCATAGTCAAAACTATTAGCTAAAAAATATAAGGATAGAAAATGTCCTTAGTAACCATTTGTCAAAGTTATAGAGTCATATGACCTCAAATAAATTAAATAATAATATTTTATGATTGTTCGATACGTAAAATACATGTATTTACACAATGCTTTACTATGAGAGTGGAAAACTGAACCGAGTTAGTAAAAAAAAAACTCATCTTGATTATGATTTAAACTTGGATCAAGCAAAGTGGAAAAGCTTGTTGGATAGGACAAATGCTGATTTTGTTATTGAGAAGAATCAGTTGGAATCGGCGAAGCTACGTTGTTGGTAGAAGAATGGATGAAATTGTGTGAAAAATTCATTTATTAGGTATGAGTAGTAGAAAATAGAATAATTCGAGCAGAATGAGGGTGACAGCGTGAAGGCATAAACCACGTGGGGACTTTTATTAAACCGCCGCATGAAACATAAGTGATATTTCGCACGCCATATTGACGTGGTTTAAAACAACCACGTACGATGATGGTTTTTAATAAATCGTCATAACGCATAGCGCGATTTTTAGTAAAAACCGCCGCATTGCAATGACTTTATAAAAAATGTTGATAGATGTGGTTGTTTTAGAAAACCATTGCAAACTACCTTTTGGGTAGGAGATTTCCCCATGAATTGTAGAATTGAACACAATATTTGATGGTCGTAGTGGACCACTACACACACTGAAGATTGTAAAAATCATTTGGATTCTAGTCGACGGATATGAACTAGAGGTTAATCATTTGGTCGGGATTAAGCGAAGTTAGTCACTTTTAATTACATGTATTTTGGGTAAAGTTCTAATGTTTGGTTTTGTATTAACTGAACAGAAATTGAAAATTGAGGGTTTGAATGTGCTTGAGAGCAACCAAAGGGACAAATCCGTCTAGAATTAACAAGTAGATGCTTATGTGAGATATCAAACCTTAACAAATGCCTAATCAATACCTAGAAATCCGTATGGATCCTTAGATGCAGCAATAAAACTTGCGGAGATGGGATTAAGCCGATGGCTATGCGGCAAGCTCCTTAGCACTTGGATGAAACTTAGACGGAGGCAAAAATCTTTTTTCCCAGCAATACACTCAGTTTTGCAATAGAAAACGCGTATTGCTGCTAAATTAATCTATTGCGCTATCAAACATGAATGACTGCTAAATTTTGACTAGCCATAGTGGACAACCAGGCCCATCTACCCGCTGATATTTTGAAATTTATTCCAACGGTCTTATTTTCTCAAACCATCCTCCTTTCTCTATTTGCTTTTACTCAATTCTTCCATCTCAAGTCATTAATCCGTTTTACTTTCTGAAAATTGGTTGTTTTTATGTTATGAAAGCAATGACAAAGATTAAAACTACTCCACCTTCGGATTGCCGTCAAAGGAAAAGAATATTTAAAACTCTGACCGACCTGCTTAAGTCACAGCAATCACAGGTTAAAGCTTTAGTAGACGATCGATATTTCTTGGAAAAGTACATCAACATTCAGCATGATCATTGGTCTGCAAAGTGTAACCTTCTTGAGTCCCACATCACCCAGGTATGAAAATAAAAAAGTTGAATTTCGTCAAAAAAATGGGTTCTTGTTTGTTGATATAATTTATTTAGTTATTATTTTTTCCAGTTAAAGGGGGAAGAAGAGAAATTCAGAAAATTGAATAAGTCAAAGTTGGACCTTGTTGTGGAAATCAGAAACAGAGAGGCATTTTGTTACAAGAAATATTCTGGTTAGACTTCATTTTTTTTCTTTATGCTTCTGTAATTTTCATTTCTGTGTCTTTTTTTTTGTTGAAAATCATGTGTTAAAATCCGGCATTTGTTTATGATAGTTATATTTAACTGTTTTCCCAGGAAATAATATTAGGTAAATAAGGCTTCTGTACTGTGGTTCCAATTACAGCACAAATTTCATTTGTCTTCGTTGTTAAAACAATATACATTGTTTATAAGCATGAATACATCAGTTTTGACGCTTGAATATCTTTTTAACCTAGTGGATAAGTGTTAGTTCAGGAAGGAGAATATTTTGAAAATTTTGTTCTTATGTTTCTCCTTCTCCTTTTTATGTTTATCATTTTCTTTGTATGTATGTTTGCATTCCAGAAATTTCTGAGTCTGATTTAGCTGATTTTCATGATTGCGTGGAGACTTTGAATGCAAAGTTTTTTGAAATGAAGGTATTTGTGTACTCTTTGACTCTTAATAGTAGTGATTGCAAACTATTAAAATTAATGCAATGTACATGCATGTTTCTTTGATTTCTAGAGAAATCCAAATGCTGGAGCAAGCGATTCAAAAGATATAATAGCTTTAGAAGAAGTAAGAAGACTGAAGCATTCCTGCGAAAAATTCGATTCTGAAAAGGAGGCTGAAATCTCTGCCTTGCTTACAGAGAAAGATTTTGTCTCTAATCAATTAAAAATCATGGAGAGTGACTACATCTCTATTATTGAGAGCAAGAAAACAGAAGTGGAAACAGCAATTGAAACAGCAGAAGAACTTCGAAATAATTTGCAGGAGTTGCAGGTAAAAGTCAGTGAAAAGGATGAGATGATAACCGAATTAAAAGAGAAGCTTGAATTGGCCACGAGAGAGCACAATCTTGAAGCTGAACAGGCTAATGAAGGGATCAAACAGCTAAAGTTTGACAATGATGGACTGAACTTATTGGTTAAGGAGAAGGATGGAACTATTACGAAATTAAGAAATGACTTAGCCAAGGTTGAATTGGATATGAAGTCTAGGTGTTATAAGAAAAGATCAGAAAATGGTTTATCAACACCATCAAAGCTGGATAGTGACAAAAAAATAACAAGTCTTAAACAGAGATTTTCTGCTCCAGCCCATGTAAGTTGCAATCATTTACATGAAGTCTTTAATATTTGAATATGTTTGTGCATATTTATTTATTATGCTTATGCAGTGTTTTGTTGGAATCTGATACCAGACGATATGGTTACAAATATTAAGTGATTGATCTTTCTTAGCATGCATTATTGGCCATATTATAGTAAAAAAAAAGGATATTACTAGAAAAGCTTTTACCTTTATAAGTGGCAGTATTGGCTACAATTATGAATATTCTTATAAGTGATGCATACTTGTATCAATAAAAGGGAAACTGTGTAGATAAATGGTACCATCAAGTTGCTGTAATAAAATGATTTATATTTAATATACACTCCCTTCTTTGTTCTTTCTCTTCAGCCAAATCAAGTATTTAATTGAGTTTATATAAGGTTACCAGACAACCAAACAATCCTTGAGTCAGATTTGATTGCAGCAGTAGGACCTAATGCCGGTTAACAAATAAATAATAAATCCTTTTATTGTAGAAAAATGGGAAGTAAACAACCAAGAGAGTGAGTGCTCAGTTTTGGCTATGTTTGTCTATAATGTTAAGGTGTTTATTATAATGTTAAGTTGTTTACTGCTTTCTTTGAGCACTTATTTGGTCACATTCTACTATAGAACTTTGGATAATCATGGAATTAAGTTAATGTGCAGGGGCTTGTGCGATGGTCTGGTAAGAGAAGAAATACGTCTGGGGATTCATCAAGAGAGAGATCGAGATTGTTCCATGCTAATTTTAAGGTTCCAAAGCTCAAAGACTCTCCTAGTCCAATGCCATGTTGACTGCTTTGCTTGTTAAAGCATATATTTATCTAATCTACTGTGATGATGTATTTGTTAATATATTGGGTAGCTATATCTACGATGTATGTGCTATTCCACGAAAAAAGAATCCTACCATTTGTGTCCATATGTAAGTGTTGTAAAAAAGCAAACTGTTAGTAGTAGTGCGTTTTTTCTTGACAACAAGCGATTTGTTTCTTTGCTAAATATTTTGTGTAGTTGCTGTAAGTCATTAGTGCTATTTCACACTTTTTTTGCTCTGAATTTTTGTCCAGTTTTCGATATCTCTATTTTCTTTATGTTCAAGCTTATACTTGTTTAATACAAGTACTCGGAGTTTTCACTGAGCATGTTTATTCTGCCATTCACCTTAGCCTTCCTGGGCAAACATTTGTTGTTAGTGGTAAATGTATGTACTTGTCTAATTGAGTGATGATAGATTTAGCTATCTTGAAAATAAATAAAACCTGTGTCTTGCATATCATAATCTATCTATCTATACCATAATGAGTATCAAATCCTTTGCTTTTCGGTTTTCTCTTCTTCACTCTCTTCTTCTTTGGCCACATGGATTGTTATAATATATCTATTTTTCATCCGATTTGTCTTAATATTGAAAAATACTGTTTTTTCTCCAATTCTTCGTGCTGAAAATACTGTTTTTTTCCTTCAAATCAGTTTTTGCCGCTTCTCTCCTAAATGCACTTCATCTCACTACCCTTGTTTGTTTCCTTTCACTTGAACCCATTACTAAATTAAATGACCCATACCGATTAAAGAAGTATCTATGCTGCATGATCCAACGATACTCATATTCGATGTAAAACTCCTTACTTTTGGGTTATTATTCGGTTTTTTTTTCTTCATTTTATGTAGCTACCCGGAAATTCGAACACTCCGTCTTCGAATATCGTAACGTTTTGAAATATAATTAACTGTTATAAATATGATTTTATAAGCTTGTTAGGCATCATTTAATTAATGAATAATGATACTTCTTTGAAAATTGTTTACAAGAATATATTCTTCAAAGAAATATCAATAGTATGACTTTTCAATCGATATAAGTTGTTCGAACTCTTGTGCACTTGTCTAATGATCAAATGAATACATTAGCAATTAATTAACACACATACCTCTTCATAAAACATAGAACATTCTAGAAGCTTCCATTAGGATACGAGATACATCATGTTAAAGGTATAAGCGTAATTAGCATAAAGGAGAAATGATGGAAGGTAAGCCTTCCATGGCATGGGGGTGGGGGTGGGGGGTGGGGGGGGGTGTGGATGAAGGCAAGCTTAAACAACACCATCTTGAGCCTATAAAAGAAGAGGTATACCCTTAATTTACAATCACAAATTTACAAAGCAAAATGAGCTCTCTTTCCATGTTTTCTTCTTCTCCCTCTTCATAATTTCCTAAAGCAAAATAATTGCAAATCAAATTCAAATAAACTCAAATTTAAAGTGAAGCCTTGGGAGAATATTATAACATCTTTCACCTAGTTAGAAGATCCTACTTTTGAAGGCCGTGAGCATATGGAGGGGTTTGGAGGCAAAGGAAGGTGAAAGGAAGATGAGGAAGGAAGGAAGAAGGTGTTGCAAGGTTGGGTTTGGACTTGGTTAGCTTGGATCTTGGTTGTTGTTGGGTTAAAGGTGAGTTAATGCACCTCTTTGAATGGAAAATATAACATATAACATATATATATACATATACATATACATATACATATATATATATATATATGTTGTGTTTGATTCTGTTTAAGTTGTTAAATTATTATTGACATTGTTGAAAACATTGGTTTGATTCTTGTTTTGAAAACAAGATGCATATGTGATCCATGTCCATGGACTTGGAATGGACTTGAACGGACTTGTATGACTTGTGACAAGACCTTGGAATAAAGCACATAGCTTATAGATGGACTTTGGTTTAGATCGGACTCGGATTTGAAAGTGCACTTACAGTGATAGTCGCTATAGATGTAGTTCGGAATTGCCTTGTTTTTTGTTATTTCTATGGAACTTTATAGAGAGATCCTATCGGGTTTCTCGCCATATTTATAATGTTTTATATGTATGTTTGTTACTATAAAAAGCTGGGATAGTAAGATGTTAAGTAACATCTCGAAAAGTGGCCAAAACTTCACTTATGCAAAACTATCTCGTGTAGACTTTATTTTTGGACTTTAAAGGTTTGAAAAGATATTTACATTTAAGTGTTTTGTTTCATTCTTTTTACAAGTTTTTACTAACTCATATTAGAGTATTTCATAAGTGGTTTGAGATATTTATAAATTTTTAAGAATTAGTTGTGAATTTTTAAAGAAAATGATTCAAGTTTTTAAGGAAATTGTAAAGTTGTTATTTTCAAGTAATATTTTGAGAAAATGTTTTAAAACCTATTATAAGTGTAATAAAGGTTTCTAAAATTATTTTTAAGTATATATAGTTTGTAGAAAATATGTTGACTATTTTATATCTTATGTAATAAAATATCTTTTGACTTGGTTATTTAAATATCAAGTTATGGTAAATAATTTACTATACATATATATCATTTAAAAAGCGTTTTAAAAGTATAAACAAATGGTTTAGAAAGGGGTTAGTAGTTTCATAATGGTCAAATGGTTAATTGTTTAATTACTTGTTTGAAAAATAATTAAATAAATTAACACTAAAAGTCGACGAAGTAATGTTTATCTATTTGTGAGGATTAAGATCGATGTTCGAGTAGGGATGGAGCAATATAGCTCTAACCTACCAGCTTCCCATTTGACGGAGGAATAGTAAGTCAGAAAATATCGGAAATGTGTTAATCGTGTTGATTTCTTACTTGTTTATGGAAATCATTAATACTATACTTAATACTAAAAGCCGATGAGGTAGACTTATCTATTTGTGAGATTTAAGACTGAAGTGTCTAGGCAAGGCTTTGATGCAACCAGTGCCCTAAATTACCTACCTTCACTCTTGGATGAGGAATAGTTAAGTTGGAATGTCGAAAACAAGTTAAGTATATGAATATTGATTTGTATAAGCAATTGTTTTGACTGGATAATCGATTGGTCAATATCGACCTTGACCTAATATGACTTAAGAAGGTATCAAAAGGCTTCGCTATTTCATACCAATGAGGACCCCCGGGGAGAAGCATTGGTACGAAACTGTAGGAAATGCGGATTACGGATCTTAAGGAAGAATTAACACTAGAGGAGGGTGAATAGTGTTTAATTAATTTCATAAATCCTTTTGAAATCTTTGCAAACTAAATCCAAACAGATGCAATTCACAAACACAGAAACAATCACAGAATCAGACACAGATGCAAATAGTAAATAAAAGCAGTAAAGGAAAGAACACGTCGGAATTTTATGCTGGTTCGGAGTTACCCTACATCCAGTCCCACACAATTTCTTTTGCAGATTTCTTTTCAAATATAATGTCGATATTACAACCTCGATTTCAAGGCCACGAGATACACCCTCTTGTCTCCGAGTCCAAGGCAAACTCTCTTGATTTAACCAGGCTACAAGGTCACCTAATTGATTTACGGGCTACAATCACACCCAATTGATTTACGGGCCACAATCACATCATTTCCAATCACACTTTGATAGAAAGAGACTCGGTACACTTCTTTGATTACAAATAATCCTATAACTCTGAATAGCACTGAGATCTTTGAGAGAGAGTGGCAGAGAATCAAACTAGAAATGATCGAGTTTGATTCACTTAGAATTTCGGTAGAGTTTTGTTAAAGCATTTCAAATATAAGAGAATATTTGAGTGGAGAAGGAGTGAAGAAATGAAGAAAAACTAACTTCAAATTCATTGAAAATAACTGGTATTTATAGGAGAACAACGGTCATGTCCATTTGCGAAAGGTTATGACGAATAGACACTTCTTTTAAAAATTTGAATTTTAAATTCTACGGCTACCATGTCGACATGGGGGGATGAGGGATGTCGACATGCCTATGTTATTTTTGAAAATAGATTTTGCTCTAAAATGATTTCTATTCTAAAACTTGATAAAACAAATTCTAAACTTTGTAAACTATTTTGAATATAGTTTATACTTATAAAAGAGTTTTAGAAAGTAATCTTAAAATATATAATCTATAATATAAAAGTAATATTAAAAACTAAGTATAGATTTCTTTAAAATATATTAAAGTTAAAATACTAAAATCAAGAGATAGTTTAAAAAAAAAACAAGAGATGATTTTGAAATTAATATGATTAAAAATAGTTTTTGAATTAAGGCTAAAATATTTAAATTGATAGTGATGACTGTAAAAAGATAGTTTTGAAAAAAAATAAATCATTTTGAAAATTTCGTGGATTCCATTCCACTAGAGAAGGTCGTGGGTTCCATCCCACTATTAAAGTGAGAAGGTGGATTCCATTCCACAATTAAAATTCAAATAAAGATTTTAGTGCTATTTTGAAGTTTTAACATAAATCTAGACTCTATTACTTATCTTGATATCTTGAACTCTTGATACTCATGAGTCTTCAGTCTTGATTTCTTCAATCTTGAATTCGTCAATCTTGAATCTCTATACTCAGTCTTGAATCTTTATACTATACAGTCTTCATTCTCAGTACATATATATATATATATATATATCCTGCATATACATATAAATCTAGACAAAAATATTAGTATTTATATTTTATAACAAGTCCTAAGGTTGTTGTCATCATAACCATCATCTCAGGAACTAACAATCTCCCTTTTTTTATTATGACAACCTTTGTTTATAAAATCTACTCCAACAAACTTTGATTCTACTCCGACTCCCCCTTATTCCAACAACCCCCCTTAATCTACTAACTCCCCCTTAATCTAAGCCTATCTAACCTATTTTATAATTTTTTCCTTTTGTTATCAACAAAAAAACTAATCCTAAACTACATAACTCCCCCTTAAACTATGGAACTAAAAGCTAATAACGAGTATAATAAGCGAAACATAAATCTAATTTTATTATATATGATGTTACATTACACCCATATATGAAACATAGGCACAAATATATACAAGTACACAAAATATAAAAACATAAATATAATAACAATCTAATGAGAGTTCTTGACAATTAGTGACTTGTGAATCGAACAATTAGGGTAATGGAGACAAAAGTTTCCATGTTGTTCGACCAAATTACCATTTTTGTCAAAGTAGACTTCTCCAATGCAAATAACTTTATCGTCCTCGTCCATTTGTGCTTCTTCCTCTTCTTCTTCTTCGTCGTCCTCTAATGGATTATGAATACGTATGTTAGAGGAATCATCTTCAATCACAATAGGGTCTGCATGATTATTCATTAGAAATTTTTGCAAATTTCTAAGAATCTTTCCTTGTTTCTCTGCTATCCTTATTTGCATGACTTGTAATTCAGTCAGCTTTTGCATAGAATCCTTCATAATTTCCTCGATCTACATTACTCGAGCCAATGTTGTTCGTTGAAATAGACCAGAATTAGGAGAAGGGAAGGAAAAGGTTGCTTTTTGGTTTGATTAGAAGAGGAGGCCATTATTTTATATTTTCAGAAGTTTATTACAGAGAAAATGAAGTAAGAAAACATAAAAATTCAAAATGTTGTGATTATATAACCACCAAACTGATTTTAGAGGGAAAATCAAAATTTCAAATTTTACCGTTGTATATCGACATGGGGGGTAGGGGCATGTCGACATCCTTTTGAAAATTTTGACAATTTTGTTTTTCTTTATTTATTTAAATATATATGTTACTATATCTATATTCTATATCTCAGTTATAGAACAAATACCTAGTTCTCTTCTTAATTTAATAAAGGTTGATTGATTCAAGGGTTTGGTCAGAATATTAGCTATTTGATTCTCAGTGTTGATAAATTCAAGAGAAATAATCTCTTTACTTATATTATCTCTGAGAAAAGATGTCTGATATCAATATGTTTGGTTGTGGCATGATGAGTAGGATTTTTGGATAAATTTATTGCACTTGTATTATCACGATAAATTGGTGATTTTGAAATATTTAATCCAAAATCCTTTAGGGTCTGTTGCATATAGATAACTTGAGAATAATTCAAAGTAGCAGAGATATATTCTTCTTTAGTTGTTGATAGTGAGACAGTATTTTGCTTTTTACTAAACCAGGAAATCAGAGAATGTCCTAAAAAGTGACGAGTTCCACTTGTCTTTTTTGGGTGTGATTTACAACCAGCATAGTCAGCATCACAATATGAGATTAAATCAAATGAATCATCTTTAGGGTAAAATAGGCCATAGTCTAAAGTGTGTTTAACATATCTTAGGATACGTTTAACAGCTTTTAAATGAGTTTCTTTGGGTTGAGATTGGTACATTGCACAGAGATAGACATTATGCATGATATCAGGCCTACTCGAAGTTATATAGAGTAGCGATCCAATCATTCCCCTGTATAGCTTTTGATCAGCATCTTTTGACATGTCTTCTTTATTTAAGGCTTCATTAGTTGCCATAGGAGTGGGTTTTCCACTCGCAGTGATCATACCAAACTTACAAACTAGATCCCTAGCATACTTTTCTTGACTAATGAAAATACCACTATCTAATTGTTTTATTTGCAATCCTAAAAGGAAAGTAAGTTCACCCATATGACTCATCTCAAACTCTTTTGTCATTATTTCAAAAAACTCTTTGTTCATTTCATTGTTTGTTGATCCAAAAATTAGATCATCTACATAAATCTATACTAATTGGATATCATTTTTGTTTCTTTTAATAAAAAGAGTATTATCTACTTTACCAATTTCAAAATTTGATTGTAATAGGTAAGGTCTTAGTCTGTCATACCAGGCTCTGGGAGCTTGTTTCAGACCATATAAAGCTTTCTTAAATTTGTAAACATGATTTGGAAACTTTTCTTCTTCAAAAAGTGGAAGTTGTTCAACATAAACATCCTCTTTAACAAAACCATTTAAAAAGGCACTTTTGACATCCATTTGAAATAACTTGAAATTGTTGTGATTTGCGAAAGCAAATAGAATTCTAATGGCTTCTAATCTTGCTATGGGTGCAAAGGTTTCATCATAGTCTATTCTTTCTTCTTGACTATAACCTTGCGCGACTAACTGAGCTTTATTTCTAACGATCTCACCGTGTTCATTCATTTTATTTTTATAAACCCATTTAGTTCCTATTATAGTTTTGTCCTCAGGTCTAGGAACAAGTTCCCATACATTATTTCTGGTGAATTGATTCAGTTCTTCTTGCATAGCAAGAATCCATGAATCATCAGATGATGCTTCCTTTCGATTTTTGGGTTCAATAGTTGATATAAAAGCTACATTACTCATCTTGTTTAGTTGATTTCTAGTTCTAACAACAGATTCAATATTTCCTAGTATATTTTCTATACGATGATCTTTTAAAAGCCTGATCCTTTTATTAGGATGAAAAATTTCACAATTTGTTTCATTTGATTCATTGTTTAAAGTAACAAAATCATCTTCATCATTTATTCGAACAAAACCTTTGAAATTTTCATCAAAAGATACATGCATTGTTTCTTTAATGGTGTTAGTTTTTAAATTGAAAATTCTGTATGCTTTACTTCTATTAGAATATCCGATAAAGATTCCTTTGTCGGATTTAGGATCAAATTTATCCAAATTGTCCTTTGTATTTAGAATAAAACATTTACTTTCAAAAACTTTAAAATAAGACACCTTTGGTTTTTATTGAAAAGAAGTTCATATGGTGTTTTATTGGTTAGAGGTCTAACTAAAATCCTATTTAAAATGTAACAAGCTGTAGCGACTGTTTCAGCCCAAAAATTTCTTGGTAATTTACTATCTGAAAGCATAGTTCTTGCACACTCTTGAATTGTCCTATTTTTATGCTCTACCACTCCGTTTTGTTGTGGAGTTCTTGGAAAAGAAAAATTATGAGTTATTCCTTTTTATTACAGAAATTCTCAAAATTTTCATTTTCAAATTCTCCACCATGATCACTACAAATAGTTTTGATTTTTAAAGAAAGTTGATTTTGAATTCTTTTTGCAAAGTTTAAAATAAATCAAAAGCATCACTTTTATGTTTCAGAAAAATTGTCCATGTAAATCTAAAATAATCATCTACAATTACAAAAACATATTTACTGTGATTTATTGACTGAATTTGAGATGGATGAAACAGATCTAAATGAAGTAACTCAAGAGGTTTTGAAGTTGAAATAATATCTTTCAATTTGAATGAACTCTTCCTAAGTTTTCCTAATTGACAAGAATCACACATACTATCTACTTTAAAATCCATTTTAGGAAGACCTCTTACTAAATCAAGTTTTGAAAGTCTAGATAAGAGTTTGAAATTCAAATGCCCAAATCTTTTATGCCAAATCCAAGGGTCGCTTGTATTAGCCAAAAGACATAGGTTATCATTTGAGATTTTCATACTGAGAATATAAATATTTTTCTTCCTAATTCCTTCAAAGATAATATTTGATTTATTATCTTCGATGTGACACTTATCCTTTTCAAATTTAATTTTGTAGCCCTTGTCACATAGTTGACTTATGCTAAGTAAGTTGTGTTTTAGATTCCTAACTAATAGAACATCAAAAATAGTAAGAGTTTTAGAGTTATCGACATTGCCGATGCTAATTAGATATCCTTTTGAATTGTCTCCAAAGTTGACCATTCATCCATTTTCATAAATTATGTCATTTAGTATCTCCGGATTACCAGCCATGTGTCTTGAACATCCAGTATCAAGTATCCATTTGTTTTTCTTGATTTGCACCATTTGTCCATTGAGTGTTGATTCTTCAAAAGCCATATAACATATTTGTTCCTGCACAACACACCAATTCAGTAGATAACTTGATTTTCTATAATAACAATATGTAGACTTATGAGACAATGATGATTTGGACAATTTTGAACTAGTGTTAACAGAATCTCCTAAAACTACCATTTTAAAATTTTTCAAAATTCAGATTATGATAACTTTGAAAACCAATGCTCTGATACTAAATGTAGGAAATGCAGATTGCGGATCTTAAGGCAGAATTAACACTAGAGAGGGGGTGAATAGTGTTTAATTAATTTTATGAATCTTTTTGAAATCTTTTCAAATTAAATCCAAATAGACGCAATTCGCAAACACAGAAATAATCATAGAATCAGACACAGATGCAAATAGTAAATAAAAGCAGTAAAGGAAAGAACATACCGAAATTTTATATTGGTTCGGAGTTACCCTACATCCAGTCCCACACAATTTCTTATGCAGATTTCTTTTCAAATATAATGTCGATATTACAACCTCGATTTCAAGGCCACGAGATACACCCTCTTGTCTCCGAGTCCAGGGCAAACTCTCTTGATTTAACCAGGCTACAAGATCACCTAATTGATTTACGGGCTACAATCACACGCAATTGATTTACGGGCCACAATCACACCATTTCCAATCACACTTTGATAGAGAGAGACTCGATACACTTCTTTGATTACAAATGATCCTATAATTCTGAATAGCACTGAGATCTTTGAGAGAGAGTGGCTGAGAATCAAACTAGAAATGATCGAGTTTGATTCACTTAGAATTTCGGTAGAGTTTTGTTAAAGCATTTCAAATATAAGAGAATATTTGAGTGGAGAAGAAGGAGTGAAGAAATGAAGAAAAACTAACTTCAAATTCATTGAAAATAACTGGTATTTTGATGAACGTATTTTTCCGCATTTTAAACCATTTGTTTCATATATTTTTATTTTAATAAAGCGGTATTATACGGGTATTTTGTTGTGGTTTTGCAGATTATAGATTCCGAAGTGCAACGATGAAATTAATCGGTTGCGCCGTCCATTGGTTCAAATGACACGTAAGAAAAGAGTGCAACATTTTAATCATCGAATAAATCAAAGCTCAGCACATGTTAATCAAAAAGCACATCTTACATGGACCAAGTCAAAAATAAGCTCATTAGCATGATCATGTAAAAGAAAAAAAATCCACTCACGTTTCCAAGTTCAAAAAAAAGGTGGACCATTTCAAAGTAGCAAAGATGAAGCATATTATTCAAATGCCAGCTCACATTAGCTTTGTTCTATGCAAATTCAAGTCTAACACATATATTATCTTAGCTTGGTCAAGAGAATACTAATTCAAACAATGACGTGGCCATGTGCAAATTCAATCAGCATATATTTTTCAAGCAATGACGAGGCCAGATATTTTTTCTTTGACCAATTCAAACATGGGACCTATTCTTTTAGGAAAAGGTGGAGTGATATTTTCAGATCTGGAAGTCTATATATAGAGAACTGCAATGCCAGAGGAAATCATCTCTTACCCCGTCACTTTTCTACTAGTTTATTTTTAGCAATGTTTTTATGTCAGTCAGAGTGGATATAATTGTTAATTAGTTTTAGCAGTTTATTGATTCTGGTTTTTAGTTATTTGACAGTACTCTTTTCATTTCAGTAATTTAAATTCAGTTCGTTTGATTTCCAGTTGTTCACTCTGCTTATTTCCCTTCCGTACTTTTTATTTTTTTTTACTCTGAATTCTACAGTAAATTTTGTTGATTAGTTTCAGTGAAATTTGGAATCTCAGGGTGATTGCTTTTATTATTGTTTTTATCCGCTCAAAACCATCATCGAATTTGTTTAACACGCCTAAGATTTAAATATGGATTTCAAATATTTAAAAATACAATTCCCTGTGTTCGACCTGCATACTACATATCTGTGCGCTTGCAGAATTAATTAAAATTTGCGCTTTTCTAACCAATAGAAAAGTCGCAACAAGTTTTTGGCGCCGTTGCCGGGGAATTGCTATTTTGAAATTATCGAATTTTCTATTTTTTAAGTCTATTCGTGTTAATTTATTTTTTTGCATTATTTTTCAAAAAAAAAAATTCATTTTTTTTCGTTTTTCATTTTCACAATTCTATTTGTTTAGTTTCTGTTTTAGTCATTTTCACGTAGCAAGTCTGGAATTTATTTTCACATTGCAAGTTCATTTTCCACGTTACATTCATTTTAGTTCTGCATTTTATTCTGACCATTTACGTTTCTATTACTTACTGCTTGTATTACAATCACGTATCACAATTCACGTATTGCCTTTTCACAGCATTCACCATATTCGTTTCTTGATTCACGTATCATCAAGCATTCATTTCAGTTCTGCATTCATTTTACATTTGTTCTTTTCACGTAATCATTCATTTTTTTCCTATTAACCATTTAACTTCTGTTTAGCTTCAACATTTGCACGTGTTCATTTAGTGTTTTTAGCAGACATTAGTTGCATACGTTGCTTCTAGCTTTAATTAGTTTTTTTTCTGTTGATTTTGAAAAAAAAAGAAGAAGAAGAATTTCGTTCACTGCATTGTTTTCACGTAACCATCTGAATATGCATGTTTTATAATTCAGTTAAGTTTTCATTCGTGCGTTAGTTTGGTTACTTTCATTAATTTAGTTTGTGTTCATATTTGCATACCTCATATTCACGTTAGTTTGGTTACTTGCACTTCCACATTCATGCATACGTTAGTTAAAATAACCTGCATAAATTAGTTGCACACTCACGTTAGCTGCTATATACGTTAGCTGCTACTCACGTATATTCCACTCACGTTTTCACAATTATCTTTCTCCCGCGTTTTCACAATTTTAGCTGCTATATACGTTAGCTGCTCATATATTCCACTCACGTTGTCTTTTAAATATCAACAGTGAAGCACAGCCAGAGTTAAAGGATTTGCAAGCACATCCAACGTTCATTCCAGCACTGCCACGAACTACAGCAGCTGCAGACATTCCGTGCAACTCAAAAAAGTTCAAATAGCTCCAACTCAGTAAATCTCAACCATTTGTTAGCGCGACTCAGTTGCACTGGACGGACTGCCATACCCCTCTGTAAGTAATTTTCTACTCTACAGGTGCCCAACTGAAAGCTGTTTAATTTACTTTTGGCTATTACACCTTGATTTGTTTATGCGCGTTTGGACAAGAAATAATTTTAACCGTTTAGAAAGCCAAAATTTCTCGTTAAACAAATCAACGGAAAATTTAAATCAAACGAATATGAGCAATCACGGTTCACATCACACTTCAGCTAACTCATCACCTAGATCACATGCTGGAAATAATGAATTTCATGAGAACAGACCATTGTCACTTAGAGACCGATGTTATCCAACTAGAACTGTTCAACCTTCGGTTATTTCATTTCCACCTGCCGAAGGAAATAATTTTGAGCTAAAACATTCTTTTATCCAAGGGGTACCAAAATTCACTGGGTCCGAAAATGCATACGAAATTCTTAGTGAATTTGAGTTATACGCTTCTACAACTAAAATGCAACAACTTTCTAATGAATCCATCAAGCTACGGCTTATTCCATTCGCGCTTCTAGAAAGCGCGAAAAGATGGCTTAATTCTCTTCCTAGAAATTCAATTAAAAGTTGGGACGATTTCGTCACTATATTTTTGAAAAAGTTTTTTCCTTTCCACAAAACACTTAAAATTCGAACTGAAATCAATCAATTCTCTCAGAATGAAGGAGAAACTTTTTCAAAATATTTTGAAAGGTTCAATCAATTGTTATATAGTTGCCCTCATCATGCAATCCCTAGACACGTGTTGTGCCAAATCGTCTATGAAGGGCTTAACTATCAAACAAGATCCCAACTCGAATCAATGTGCGGAGGAGAATTCATGGCAAAAACAGACAAGGAAGCTTGGGAATTTTTAGAAGAATATTCGAAAAAGGATATGCAATGGGAAACAATTCGTGTTCCAATTCGTACTCCAAACAGAGGAGTACATGCCATTGACCCATCACATCTTCCTATAGAAGCCCAAACTCCTCAAAAAGGAGAAGGACTACCCCATTACTACACACAAGACCAAATCAATGCTATAGCTCAAAACAGTCCTTACTCATCCACATACAACCCTAACTGGAAGCATCATCCAAATTTTTCATGGTCAAATCCTAACAATGCAGCTAATCCATCACATTTGTATCCAATGATACCAAATCCGAATTATCGAGCCCCAACTTCTAATGCTCAAAATTCTCAACCCACTCCTCAAACAAAACCTTCGAATCAACCATATAGGCATCCTAATTTCAATCCATCAGCCCAACCTTCTCAACCATCACAAGAAATTGCTCGATTAGAAAAACAAATCACTAACCAAGATGCGAGAATTGAGCAAATCACTAAACAAAATGAACAATTGTTGATTATGATGAAGGACTTTATGAAAATCAATGAGAAAGGAAAATTGCCTAGTCAACCCGAAGTGAATCCAAAGTATAACACTCGAGGAGCAAATTCTTGTGAGGACAAAAATATAAATCCAGTTAATGCTGTCACCACATTAAGGTCTGGAAAGAAGGTAGACAACCACGTCGGCAACCCCGACATCCTCCCTAAGTCTACCCATGTTCAAAATTCTGAGATTCAGTCGACACCCACTGTTGTCGATCCTATCAACTCTCATTCTTCATCCAAGGTTGGCAATCCCAACATTCCAGTTTCTTTATCTTCACCCTCTAGTATAACACCTTCTTCTTCAAATGAAAAAACTACCGAACGAGTCTATAAACCCATAGCTCCATTTCCTCATAGACTCAACAAAAAGAAGAAGCCCGCTAATTTTGACCAAATTCTCGAAATCTTCAAACAAGTTCGAATCAATATTCCACTTCTTAATACCATTGAGCAAATTCCTCAATATGCCAAGTGTCTTAAAGAGCTATGTACTCAAAAACGTGCCACGAACGTTCCAAAGACCGCATTTCTAACTGCAAATACTAGCTCTGTTCTTTCGAATCCCTCCCCTATCAAGTATAAGGACCCCGGTTGTCCTACAATCGGTTGTAAAATTGGTAACACTCACATTAGTCATGCCCTACTTGATCTTGGAGCGAGTGTAAATCTTCTACCTTATACTGTGTACTGTCAACTTGGACTAGGGGAATTAAAGCCTACAAACATCACAATTCAACTAGCTGATCGATCTGTCAAAAAACCATTAGGCACAGTTGAAGATGTTTTGATACAAATTGAGCAATTCTATTTCCCAGTCGATTTCATAGTCCTAGAGACCGCTCCCGTCTCAAATCCGAACAGTCAAATTCCCTTGATATTAGGCCATCCATTCTTGGCAACATCAAATGCTATCATAAATTATAGGAATGGTCAACTACGACTTTCCTTTGGACACCTAACCATCGAACTAAATATCTTCAATCTTAACAAACAACCAAGGGATCTTGAAATAGAAAAAGTTGACATGATTCAAACGACTGTAGAAAATGATTTTAGTGATACTACAGAGTCTCTTAACATGTGCCTAGATCATTTTAATTCCAACTTCAATGATGATGAATACATTTCTGAATTAAATGATATGCTCTACTCTTTTCATACTTCACTAGAATTTAATCAGTTGATGTCTACTAAAACCTCAAAAGAAGAGCGCCCTAAGTTAGACCTTAAACCTCTTCCAAACGATCTTAAGTACGCATACTTAGATTCTTCGGAAAATTTCCCAGTAATCTTGGCCTCCGATCTCATTAAGGACCAAGAAGAACAACTTTTGAAAATTTTAAGGGAAAATAAAGAGGCATTAGGATGGGTAATCGCCGACATTAAGGGAATTAGTCCATCAATCATCGAACATCGAATACATTTAATCGATGAGGCTAAACCCACTTGCGAAGCTCAAAGGCGATTAAACCCTAACATGAGAGAAGTGGTAAAGGAAGAAATTATCAAATGTTTAGACAATGACATTATTTACCCTATCTCTGACAGTACTTGGGTAAGTCCGGTACAAGTTGTACCAAAGAAGTCTGGAATCACCGTGACCACAAATGAGAATAACGAACTTGTTCCCACAAAAGTCAAAACAAAATGGCGTGTCTGCATCGACTATCGAAAACTCAATACAGCAACAAGAAAAGATCATTTTCCCCTCCCTTTCATTGATCAAATGCTTGAACGTTTAGCCGGTCATGAATATTACTGTTTTCTTGATGGTTACTCCGGCTATAATCAAATTCCTATTGCGTTAGAGGATCAACACAAAACGACGTTCACATGTCCCTTTGGAACTTTCGCTTATCGTCGCATGCCCTTCGGTCTTTGTAATGCCCCCGCCACCTTTCAGAGATGTATGATGAGTATATTTTCCGATATGGTGGAGGACTTCTTAGAAATATTCATGGACGATTTTTCAATCTATGGGTCATCTTTTGATCAATGCCTCCTTCGTTTAGAACGTGTCTTAAAGCGATGTAAGGAGAAATCTCTTGTGCTTAATTGGGAAAAATGTCATTTTATGGTTAAGCGAGGAATTGTCTTAGGCCATGTTGTCTCTAAAAATGGCCTAGAAGTTGATAAATCTAAAGTTGATCTTATTGCTAACCCTCCTCCTCCAAAGTCCGTCAAGGACATTCGCTCATTTCTTGGCCATGCGGGATTTTATAGAAGGTTCATTAAAGATTTTTCAAAAATTTCAAAACCTCTCTCAAATCTTCTAGCAAAAGACGTTAAATTTGACTTTTCCGATGAATGTAAAACGTCTTTTGAAACCCTTAAATTGATCTTGACCACTGCACCCATCATCCAACCTCCAGATTGGACTCTGCCTTTTGAATTAATGTGTGACGCTTCTGATTATGCCGTTGGAGCCATCTTGGGTCAACGAGTCGATAAACTTCCTCGAGTCATCTACTATGCTAGCAAAACTCTAAACGATGCTCAATTGAATTACTCAACCACAGAAAAAGAGTTTTTAGCAGTTGTCTTCGCCCTCGATAAGTTTAGATCATATCTCGTAGGTTCTAAAGTTATAGTTTACACCGATCATGCCGCATTACGGTATTTACTCACGAAGAAGGATGCCAAAGCCCGCTTAAACCGTTGGATCCTACTTCTTCAAGAGTTTGACTTAGAAATACGAGACAAAAAGGGTTCTGAAAATGTCGTAGCCGATCATCTTTCTCGTATAGTTCATGAAAACATCGATAACACTCAAATCAATGATCATTTTCCCGATGAACAAATTCTTTCCCTCTCCAATGCACCATGGTACGCAGACATCGTAAATTATCTTGTCACAAATGAAACACCTCCCCATTGGTCAAAACAAGATAAACAAAAATTTCTCTCCAATGTTAAAAACTTTTACTGGGACGATCCTTACCTCTTCAAATATTGCACCGATCAAATCATACGTAGATGTGTCCCCGAACATGAATTCCATAGTATCCTCTCTTTTTCACATAATCAAGCATGTGGAGGACATTTTGGAGCAAAGAAAACCGCTGCCAAGGTGTTACAATGTGGTTTTTATTGGCCTTCTCTTTTTCGTGATGCCCACGAATTTTGCTCCAAATGCGTTAGATGCCAACAAACAGGTCGTATTTCCAAACGTAACATGATGCCTCTAAACCCAATACTTGTCATCGAAATTTTTGATGTTTGGGGCATCGACTTCATGGGCCCTTTTCCTAATTCGTTTGGAAATCTCTATATCCTACTTGCAGTAGATTACGTGTCTAAATGGGTTGAGGCCATTCCTACCAGAATGAATGACAATAAAGTTGTTATCAAATTTTTGAAAGAAAACATATTTTCTCGTTTTGGTACACCTCGAGCTATTATAAGCGATAACGGTTCTCATTTTTGTAATCATGCTTTTGAATCTCTTCTTAAGAAATACTCTATCACTCATAAACTATCTACTCCATATCATCCACAGATTAACGGTCAAGTCGAAATTTCCAATAGACAAATTAAACAAATTCTTGAAAAGACGGTTAACTCCAACAGAAAAGATTGGTCATCCAAATTGATAGATGCCCTTTGGGCATTTCGCACAGCTTATAAAACCAATCTAGGAATGTCACCATATCGATTAGTCTTTGGAAAAGCATGTCATTTACCTGTTGAGCTCGAGCACCGCGCACTTTGGGCAATCAAATATCTTAATTTTGACATGGAAAAAGCCGGATCACATCGTAAATTACAATTGTCAGAATTAGAAGAACTAAGAAATGAAGCGTATGAAAATGCAAAGATTTATAAAGAGAAAACTAAATTTTATCATGATAAATTCATACTTCGTAAGACATTCGAAGTAGGGCAGAAAGTTCTCTTATATAATTCCAGACTTCATTTATTTCCGAGCAAATTGAGATCCCGATGGACAGGTCCATATATTGTGAAAACCGTATACCCTTATGGTGCAGTTGAAATTGAAAATCCTAGGGACGGTTCCATTTCAAAGGTCAATGGACAACGCTTGAAGCCATTTCTAGAGTTCGAACAACACGAGGACGACGAGTTCGTGGATCTCCACGAACCTAGCTATTCGGCATGAGCCACTCACTATCTTGTACATATCAGGTTGTATTTCTTTTAGTTTTTCTTTTTAGTTTTTTTTTCATGTGCATGTGCATTCCATTTGACAGTTGGGACACTGTCTCATTCCAGTGTGGGGGGGACGCATATCTCATATTTTTTGTTCATACTTCATAGTGTGGCATCACTTCAAAAAAAAAATCATCTCATTATTTGTTTTCAAATTTGTTTTCAATTTTTTTTTCAAGCTTCATCTCATTTTCCATTATTTTCAGGACTTTGATTTATTTTTAACTAGTCAAGACAAAGTAAGTAAACAGTTGAAGTCAATTAATAAATTTTTTTGTGAATCGCTAATTTCAAATGTAAAATATAATGAAAAGTTGAATTACAAGCGATAATAGTGAGGTTAGTATATACGGAGATTCGTAGGTGATGGTTATGAAATCCTTTTTTAAATTGTAGTCTTTGTTTAAAAAAATGGTAGATTTAAAGTACATGCGTTGACATTTCAAATCATTGAAGATTAAGTGGTGTTAAGTTGATTTGCATAACTCTCTTCAGTTTATTTTATAAAAAAAATGATTTAAGAAACACCTAGAGTCAATAGGTGTACACACTTATGGAAGTGTGTACACTCGCCACGCTCTGTACTCTTCTCACGTAAGCCCGCAAGGCAGTGCATGGATGGTATATCTGGCCTCAGCATTCTGAGTTAGGTGTATAAAGAAATTAAATAAATAATCACCTAAGGATTACCGACCTTTTCTGACATAGTCAGCGTCGGTTTGCACAATCCGCCAAGCTCTGTCCCAACTCTCACGTAAGCCCGCGAGGCAGTGCATGGGTGATATACCTTGGTCCAAAAGTTAGGTGTATATATATAAAAAAATTTAATAAAGAGAGACTATGCTTTTGAAACCCAAACACTTCTTGTCTTTATTGATTTGGCTTGTTATACAAATGGAAATGAAAAATACCATTTTGAAAAAACTATGATTAACAATAAAGAATTTATTTCATGGCTGCACTATGTTATCAACCGAAACAACTGGCCAAACTAGAATCTAATGTATGAAAACTTGAGTTATATTGAAATTTGTGATTAGCGAGGAACCAAAAAATTTTTTAGAAGTTGACTCAAACCAATATACATTATTTTGTTGTTATGAAGTAAATCGAGTCTCCATTTGTTTAAAATTTTGCATTCATGTAGTACAATAGAATCATCACATACTGCATTTGGATTTTGTGGTTAGTATCCGCTGAAAACCCTCACGAGACACCACTCGTCCTACTAGGGACACCTAGAGGTTTAACGGCTTGTTGCATACGCTCAATGCAATCGTGTTTCCTACGAAAAAGGATTTAGTTAGTTTTTATTTTCTTGTTTATTCGAGGACGAATAAAGACCTAGTGTGGGGGTATTTGATGAACGTATTTTTCCGCATTTTAAACCATTTGTTTCATATATTTTTATTTTAATAAAGCGGTATTATACGGGTATTTTGTTGTGGTTTTGCAGATTATAGATTCCGAAGTGCAACGATGAAATTAATCGGTTGCGCCGTCCATTGGTTCAAATGACACGTAAGAAAAGAGTGCAACATTTTAATCATCGAATAAATCAAAGCTCAGCACATGTTAATCAAAAAGCACAACTTACATGGACCAAGTCAAAAATAAGCTCATTAGCATGATCATGTAAAAGAAAAAAAAATCCACTCACGTTTCCAAGTTCAAAAAAAAGGTGGACCATTTCAAAGTAGCAAAGATGAAGCATATTATTCAAATGCCGGCTCACATTAGCTTTGTTCTATGCAAATTCAAGTCTAACACATATATTATCTTAGCTTGGTCAAGAGAATACTAATTCAAACAATGACGTGGCCATGTGCAAATTCAATCAGCATATATTTTTCAAGCAATGACGAGGCCAGATATTTTTTCTTTGACCAATTCAAACATGGGACCTATTCTTTTAGGAAAAGGTGGAGTGATATTTTCAGATCTGGAAGTCTATATATAGAGAACTGCAATGCCAGAGGAAATCATCTCTTACCCCGTCACTTTTCTACTAGTTTATTTTTAGCAATGTTTTTATGTCAGTCAGAGTGGATATAATTGTTAATTAGTTTTAGCAGTTTATTGATTCTGGTTTTTAGTTATTTGACAGTACTCTTTTCATTTCAGTAATTTAAATTCAGTTCGTTTGATTTCCAGTTGTTCACTCTGCTTATTTCCCTTCCGTACTTTTTATTTTTTTTACTCTGAATTCTACAGTAAATTTTGTTGATTAGTTTCAGTGAAATTTGGAATCTCAGGGTGATTGCTTTTATTATTGTTTTTATCCGCTCAAAACCATCATCGAATTTGTTTAACACGCCTAAGATTTAAATATGGATTTCAAACATTTAAAAATACAATTCCCTGTGTTCGACCTGCATACTACATATCTGTGCGCTTGCAGAATTAATTAAAATTTGCGCTTTTCTAACCAATAGAAAAGTCGCAACATATTTATAGAAGAACAATGGTCATGTCCATTCGCGAAAGGTTATGACGAATAGACACTTCTTTTAATAATTTGAATTTTAAATTCTACGGCTACCATGTCGACATGGGGGGATGAGGGATGTCGACATGCCTATGTTATTTTTGAAAACAGATTTTGCTCTAAAATGATTTCTATTCTAAAACTTGGCAAAACAAATTCTAAACTTTGTAAACTATTTTGAATATAGTTTATACTTATAAAAGAGTTTTAGAAAGTAATCTTAAAATATATAATCTATAATATAAAAGTAATATTAAAAACTAAGTATAGATTTCTTTAAAATATATTAAAGTTAAAATACTAAAATCAAGAGATAGTTTTAAAAAACAAGAGATGATTTTGAAATTAATATGATTAAAAATAGTTTTTGAATTAAGGCTAAAATATTTAAATTGATAGAGATGATTGTAAAAAGATAGTTTTGAAAAAATAAATCATTTTGAAAATTTCGTGGATTCCATTCCACTAGAGAAGTCGTGGGTTCCATCCCACTAAAGAAGTCATGGGTTCCATCCCACTATTAAAGCGAGAAGGTGGATTCCATTCCACAATTAAAATCTGAATAAAGATTTTAGTGCTATTATGAAGTTTTAACATAAATCTAGACTCTATTACTTATCTTGATATCTTGAACTCTTGAACTCTTAATACTCATGAGTCTTCAGTCTTGATTTCTTCAATCTTGAATTCGTCGGTCTTGAATCTCTATACTTAGTCTTGAATCTTTATAGTGTACAGTTTTCATTCTCAATACTTGCATATATATATATCCTGCATATACATATATATATATATATATATCTAGACAATAATATTAGTATTTATATTTTATACCAAGTCCTAAGGTTGTTGTCATCAAAACCATCATCTCAGGAACTAACATAAACGTCTCTAGCTTTCGCTTAATTTTGAAAGAACCGAAATTGGGTTAACCGGAAATTTACCAATTGGTTTTGAAGAGACCGGGATCGATAAGTGTTTTACTTATCGAATACCACTACAAAACTAGTATACGAGCTACGTTTTAGAAGCAGTTGTGATGTAAAATGTTATCGAGTTGAATTGTCTATCCTAAGGTTAAATCCAAGGGAGAGGTCAGCATTAACATTTCAAACGATGCTAACGTGTGAGACTGTCTATCTTGAGGAATACTCTAAGAGAGAGGACAACGTTAGCATTCATCAGAAGACTTATGCAGGAATCCATATAGAGATTCAAGATCTGTTCGAGATGCTCGAATCCATGTAGTGATTTTGTGATCTGTTCGAGATATAGGAATCCATTTGGGGATTCATGTTCTGTTCGAGTGATGAAGGCTCAAGTGAGAGATGCCGAACATAGTCTTGTTTCGTAAATGACTAAAACCAAAGATATAATGCATAACCAAAGGGAACGTAGCATTTAGCAATCCCAAGGGTGCAGGCGACTCCATCTAGTATTACTTATGGATATTCATGCAAGAGTGATGCATTCGGAACCACGAGTGTTTGGGCATGGGCTAATTATGTATTTCTTATTGTGCAGGAGTTCAGATTCAGCTTAATCTGAGGATATCTCCACTGGAATATCCATTATGTAAATGCTCCTTAGCGGTATTGATTGTATACCTATTATTGTTATACCTATTATTGTTATGGTGTTCATACAACAACTATTTGATATAATTTATGTGATACACTCTAGATATTATCTATCATATCACCATATGTTAAAAACTTAATCAATGGTTGGTTTCTTTGAGGGGAAAACCATTATAGGAATCTTTATAGTCTCAATGGTTACTATTACTTGTTGCATATTTCTTGAGTTTCTCACGCTGGTTTGCTAGACTGATCCAGGTGTTATTTTCTTATAATGCTCGGATCAGCCCGTGTTTATTTTCAGATTTAGGTTTGGACGTTTTGTAGCTTATGGAGAAGAAAATGATGATTATCTACCATAGTATTCTTATTTCTGATGCACTACTATATTGTATATATCAGCATTGTGAGGACAGATAGTTATAACAGTCCAGGTTGATGAAAGTACTTAGGTTTTGGAAACTCTAAAATTCTATATTCAGAGTAACCATTTGTACTCTTCTTTTGATATTATATATTACCGTTCTGTTGTGAGATTCTGATGTTGTGTTCTTTCTTTCTTGTTCTATTCTTTTTTTTAATTTTACCCTAACTTTCTATCTTTCCGGCACTTGGATGCTCGGCACACGAATACCGTGGATGTATTTAGTATCGACATTCGAGGGGTCGAAAAGTCGGGTCGTTACATTTGGTATCAAAGCTCAAGGTTGAGTGAAACCTTGGCTTTGGTTGGGTGTGGCTCATTCGAGATAGGGTAAGCGACACCATAGAATGAGTCGAGTATATTATACATATAAGGGCTTATTGGCATTTTGAGAACTATACTTTAAAATCATTCCTTAGGAATATCTCTTCCTTAGTAACTCTCACTTTGAAATAACTATATCATTTCATGTCCTAAAGAAGTTTTGGTTTGATTAGGTAGTAAAAACTATAAGTACTGGAGCTACAAATGCTAAAGGTGATTGGATTAGTACTGTCGCGAATGACAAGAATCAAGCACCGAGGAATGTTGCTCCAGTTGAGGAACCAATGGTGAATGTCGTATAGGAGGTCGTGCAGGTCAGGCCTCAGATAAGTTTTTCTTTGCTCTATCGTGATTATGAGAGGCTAGGGTAAGAGGTTTAGTGCATAGAGACTATAATAGAAGTTCGATCGTGGCTCAGACTATGTGATTGAATATTTGGAGATATAGAGCTAGGTGACGCAATAAAGTGTAAGTTGACATCACAACATCTAATAGATGCAGCCATGGATTGGTGGAGTTTTAGTACAGCTGATGTCCAAGAGAGCGACTTCTCTTAGGCCTAATTCAAAGATGAGTTTGAGATGAAGTTTGTTTCGAAAACCGAAAAGACTGTTATTTAGGAGCTTCTTGGATCTGAAGTAGAAATCCATGACCGTGGCTAAGTATGAGAATCGGTTAATTGCATTATCTCAATTTAAGTTGGGGTTAGTAGACATGCCACTGAAGAAGAACGAGATGTTCATTGCGGGTATGCACCCTGAGTTCCAGAGGGATATAACTAATCACGTCATGGGGTCTTTTGTTGGTTTAGTGAACATGGCTTTAAGGTTTGAGAGCTTAGCGTCGAAGCTGTCTATTTCTACACCAGTTGGGGACAAGTAGAAGTTTCAGCCTCCAAGAGATATTTCTAGTGTAGTTTTCCATAAGTTCAGGTAGAAGGGACACTTTGCTTGGAGTTGTAAGTCAGGGAAGGAAAGGTAAGTGGCTAGAGCACAGATAGTGAAAGCACCGATTGAAGATTTTCCAAAGCTTAAGGCACAATTTGCACCGAAAGGTTGTTGCGGTTGCTATCAGCCTAGCCATTTTGTTAGGGATTGTCCTATGCTCAAGAAAGGGGAGCATACTAGGGTCTTTGCTATTTCTACAGCTGCAAAGGGGAAGTAGATTCTTGAGCGTGTACTATATGTTTATGGCTTTCCTATTTGTGTTTGTTTGACTCTAGTTCTTCTCATAGTTTCATGTCCCGTAACCTTGATTATTTAGTCATGCTCGGTCAGTTTAGGAGCATTGCTTGTTATTGATTGGTGCTCAACCAATTTATAAGCAATTTTACTTTTCTACATTATAGGTTGGGTAGACAGTAACCGTGGGTACATTGAAATGAACACCTTGTGAATTAAGTTTCACAGTTTTACTATAAGGTATTCGGTGACAATGTTGGGTTAGAAGTTAAAATTTAATAAAAGATGTCTATTATAATCAAAAGAAAAGATAGAATATTTTGGAAACAAATATTTGTGAAAAGATTTATATAAGAAGGTGATTTTATATAAGTATAGTATAAAATATGGTTTATAAACGAAAAAAGATTCAAATAGAGAATTCGAGGACTTAAATCTTGGTGTCTTTGAAAATGTTTTCAAGATTTTGGCGAAAATAATAATAGTATTATTTGAAAGTAAATATTTAGAAAATTGGTTTAGGAGATTGAGGTAATGATACTTAGTATTACTATACGAAGTGTTTGATACTGCTTTGAAATGATTTTTGGTTAAGTACAAAAAGTATGGTTTGGATGTACTGAACTCACTTCTGTCGCTTGAAAATAATTTCCATGATGAATGCAATATCATTGGTGTTCATTTTCATGTTCCTAAGTTAGGGATGCTACAGAGTTATTTTAGTAAAATGGATTTTGATTTAATGTAACACCCCATATTTTTATGACATTATTTAGGATATTTAATTGGTTAAATTAAATAAAATAATGTGAAGATTAATAGGTTGAGATTTGATTAAATTAATGGTAGCCGAGCCATACTAGTGTGTTAATTAGTATAAAATAACCTAAACAAAGGTGTTAGGAAATAACAAGGGCAATATGGGAAATAGGTGGAGTTTATACCCTAAACCATTAGAAGATAGAAACTCACGTTCATTTCATTTTACCCAAACAAAAATTACTAAGGCCGGCCGCCATTTTCACTCTTAAGAAGAAGATTACAGCTAGGATTCAAGAGAAGGAGGATAATCTACTAAATCAACATCAAATCTCACATCTATAATCTCAAAGCTTTGGTGAATAATTGCTACATCCTATTTTCTTTTGGTTTTCGGTTTTAAGACTAAATTCCGAAATGTTTTTGCAAGTATATGCCATGTTTTGATAATTAAAGTTACATATATTTATTGGTTGGTGAAATATGCATGTTCATACTTGTTTTATGATATGTTTGATGTGAAAACCCTTTATAATGACATCCAAATGCCTTGAAAATTTAAGTATAGGCCAGAAATGATATTTCAGAGATGGGTTTCAATTTTCATAATTTTCCGAATTATGGTGGATTTTATATTAATTTTCTAGTGAAGGAAATTGTTTATTAGGTTATAAATTATTTTTCGCTAATATAATAATTATTTGGGGATGAAATTTCATATGTTAGGTAACATATTAAAATAGATTATTTTGGGATTTTTCCAGATTTTTCCTAAGTGTTTTGATGGATATATAAAATTATTTAATGTATGAGACTTAAACGTTTTATATATTTATTTAAGGAGAAGGGGCATTTTGTAAAATAAAATTATTAATTAAATATGAAATTTGCAGCAGCATTTTTCTGAAAAATAAATATTTACCAATGGGAATTTATTAAAAAGGGCAGGTTAGTTAAAAGTTACCTTCTCTAAGTTAAAAACAAGAAAATCACACTTTTGGCACGTTTCAGCCGTTTTAGGCATAATACCTTTCGTCTAAGTCGAAAGGATTGAATCTTTTAGCAAGGTCAAACCAATGCATATGGTATCAAGTACTTCGTGTGTAATGAATTGGATAGAGTCGAAGGGTTAAGGTTGATGGCCAAAGAGGTTGGGATATGTTTGTTTTATAAACCAAAGTTTTCACCTGCTATGCTTTCGAAATAGAGCTTTCGACGTGGTTGCTTTCGGCCAGATCAAAATGTTTAAAAGAAAGGTTTTAAAACTTTTGACACGGTCGAAAGGATACTGCTGTTGCTTTGTTTTGAAACCTTACGACAAAGTCGAAAGGTTACTACCGCTTTATATAAATATTTCGTTTTTAACCTTCCGATAAAGACGAAGGGTTTACTTTGGTTGATTTTGAAAGGTTCATTTGTTTTAAAAACTAGCCGATTCTCCATGCTTTCGAAAGGAAGCTTTCGACTTAGGTGATTTACGCTTATTTATAATTTGAGATACAACCCAAAGCTTTCGAAAGAGTTGTTTAAAAAGGGGTTTTAAAGCTTTTGAAGCAGAACTTTCGACTTAGCCGAAAGGTTGCTTCCAATGAAGTCGAAAGGTTTTAAAAGAAGGATTTCCACCAGTTTTAAAAGTTGAACCCAGAAAGTTTTCAAAAGGTTTGGGAAGGTTAATGCTTTCGAAAGGTTTTGTTTACTAAATGTTTTAAAAAGGGGTCAATGGCGAAGCTCTCGAAGGGGTCGAAAGCCAAGCCTTCGATGGAGTTGAAAGGTGACCTTTCGAAGGGGTCGGAAGGTTTTATTTCTGAATGATTTCAAAAGGTTTTAAATGGAAGGATTCCAAAGGTTTTCCAAGGCAATGTTTCAAGCATTTTAAAATAGGATGTCCAAAGGTTTTATTGCTTTCGAAAGGTTTGAAGTTCAATGGGTTCGAAAGGTTTGAGGTTCAATGGTTTCGAAGGGTTGAGTTTCAATGGTTTCGAAATTTTGATTACTAAGGGTTTTGAGGGTACCAATGGAAATAATAAATGAATATGACCTAAGTTAAGGATACTAATAGAAATACGTTAATCATGGGGCTAACATGATACAATTGGATTCATGGGGCTAGCATGAATCAAATGGAAAATTTAAATAGAATCATAAGGCTAACATGATACAAATAGATTCATGGGGCTAGCATGAGTTAAATGACAAATATAATCATGGGGCTAACATGATATAAATAAACTCATGGGGCTAACATGAGACCATTAAAGTTCATGGGGCTAACATGAAATAGTTAGATTCATGGGGCTAGCATGAATCAAGTGGCAAAATGATGGGTTCATAGTCATCCTAAGAAAACTATGTGATGTGAGATGGATAGTCTACATCAACTTAAGCAGAATGAATGTGGAATAGGTAGTCACTCATTGATATAATTAAACTCTAATTGAGGGTGGGTAAATCCTAATTGTTTTCAAGTATGCATATCACCATAATGTTGTATAAATGTATGTTTTAACCATTGTGGATGCAGGAGCACAATATATGGTTTTATGAAAGGTTTTGCAAAAGATATGTTTTAGAAGAATGTTAGTGAGGGGAAACCCATTCCGCTATGCGGCGTGGTCTCACTTAACATGTTTAATCGGGATGTATAGTATTATTCATACCGGACTTTATGTCTGACTCGAAGTTTATGTTTTCCCCTAAAACTCTCGGGTGCTCAAAATTAATTTGAGTAGGCTGAGGGATTAAGGTCTTTTTCAGGTTTTAGTAAGATGACGAATAAGCTACCGGAGGCATGCAGGAGGCAAACAGATAGCTATTTAGGATTGTAGTTCTTGTTATGTTTTGATGTATTTCCACTATGATTGTATTAGGTCTATTATCACCATATGACTCTGATCATCCAAGGGGTATCTTCATATACTGCTCTTGATGTAATTTGTAATAATTATATTTTATCTGTGCTTGGGAATGATTTGGGATTATGTGTTGTGAATGTGAAACAATTGGTTTTGAAATGTAATGAAGTAAAAGTTATTTTAAATCTGTGTTTTGTTTCATATTCAAGTGCTTATGATATTATCGATATCATTAACATAGTCGTATTTAGTTGCCGGAAGCTAATACTATAGATGACTACAGCATCTGTAGCGCTTAGTTTTGGGCCTCTAAATAGGGGATGTTACAGCTTGGTATTAGAGCATGGTTTATGAAATACTTTAGCTAAAAATGATTTTGAAAACATAATCCTTAGAAATTAGAATTAAGATCGGTGTATGGGATAACGCTATAGTAACGTACTTGTATTTGCTATATATATAAGTATACGCTATATCTCTAGACTCATATCTTAGTTAGGCTATATATCTGTATCTCACGAGGTTTAAATAAAGATATGGAAGGAATAAGAGGTGGAGTTAATGTTGGAGGAGAGAGCACCACTACTAATGGAAATGCCCGACCCAATGCTAGAAGAGGTCCGGGTCAGGCACAAGCTGAAACTGCTGGTGCAGGAGTTCCCTAGATGGACATGGGAGCAATGTATTAGTTCTTTGTAAGCATGGTGCAGGCTGGAATTGCAGTTGGAGTTGTTGGAGGTAATGCTGCTGGAAATGTTGGTGGAGTAAATCCTATAGTTCTAGTTGGATATAACTATGCTAAGCTGAGTAGAGACTATATCAGTTTGGGAGGAAATCCGTTTGCTGGAACGGAAGATGCTGTTGAAGTGGAGAATTGGCTGTTGAATTGTAAAAGGATTTTTATAGATCTAGGCTTGAATGATGGGGAGAAGAGAAAGCTAGCCTCGAAACAGTTGCAAGGGTTAGCGCTTCATTGGTGGAATAGTGTGACGGATGGAGTGCTAGAGGAAGAATTAACTTGGGCTGACTTCAGGAGGAGGTTTGAGCAGAGGTTCTTGTCTAAGGTGGCCAAGTCGGCGTTAATGAGGAAGTTCATGGATCTTGTCCATGGAAAGATGTCTGTGGTTGAGTATGCTGCAAGTTTTGATGAGCTATCTCAATATGGTTATGCTTTGGTTGACACAGATGTTAGGAGGAATGAGAGATTCATTAGAGGGTTGAGGCCAGAGCTGGGCATAATGACTATGGCCTATATCCAAGATCCTTCTAATGTGGTTGTGGAAATGGCCATTCGCCATCAAGAAATGCTTGCTATTTTGGCTAGGGAGAAGCCCGTTGAGTTCCATGATCCTCAAGGGAAGAAGAGAAAGTTCTTCAAGAAGAAGGCTGCTCAGAGAGAAGGAACCGCCAAGAAAAGGAAAGCGAGCATAGTTTGCTATAAGTGTGATAAGAAGGGTCACTATGCTAATGAGTGTCGTTCGGGAGATGGAAAGTCGGTTGTGGGGAAGAAGAATGTGCAATGCTATAATTGCAACCAGATGGGGCATTACAAGAATAAATGTCTTGAAGCCGCCAAGGCAGGAAAAGGAAAGGGCTTTGCTTTGGAGACATCATCCTCTAAACCAACTACTGTCGAGAAAGGAAAGTCTATGATGGAAGGTACACATTTGATCCATAGCATACCAGTTAGGGTATTGTTTGATTCCGGAGCATCTCATTCTTTTATTTCTCAATGTTTGGTAGATAAGCTTAACATAGAACCCTCATATTTAGTTACTTCTTTAAGGGTTGCAAATCCGATAGGAGGGTATGCAACGCTTAGGATGAGATGTGACCATTTAGAGTTTGATTTGCTAGGCTACACTTTTGAGTGCTGTTTGTATGTGTTTGACTTTGGGGGATTTGAGATTATCCTTAGGATGGATTGGTTAAGTAAATATGATGCTAGGATATTTTGCCATGATAGGAAAATATCACTTAGTCGCCCGGATTGTGGGGATATGGTAGTTTATACCATAGAGAACCCTAGTAGTGAAATGAATGATTTATTGGGTGTTATGGAGATGGAAGATGAGTTAAGTCAAGTTTTCGTGGTAAGGGAACTCGTAGATGTGTTTGAGTCGATAACTGGGTTGCCACCGAAACGAGCTATTGAGTTTCAGATTGATTTTGTGCCTGGAGCTGAACCGGTGAGTAGACCGCCAAGTAGAATGACCCCCACTAAGATGAGAGGTTGAAGGTATAGCTGATGGATTTGGAAGGCAAGAGTTTCATCCGACCAAGTAGTTCACCATGGGGAGCTGCCGCTGTATTCGCCAAGAAGCCAAACGGATCGTTAAGGCTATGTATCGATTATCGTAAGTTGAATGAGAAGACGATAAAGAACCGATACCCATTGCCGAGAATTAACGATTTTTTCGATCAGTTAAGTGGAGCCAAGGTATTTTCTCAACTGGATTTGGCAACGTGATTTCATCAGCTTAGAGTGGCAGAGGATAGCATTCCTTTGATGGCATTTACGACAAGATATGGATCGTACGAATGGTTAATTATGCCGCTCGGACTGATTAATGCGTCAACATTTTTTGTGGATCCGATGAATAGGATTTTCTTAGAGCACTTGGATAGATTTGTGTTGGTCTTCATAGATGAATTCTGGTATACTCTAAGGATGAGAAGCATCATGAAGTTCATCTTAGAGTTGTGCTCGAAACATTGAGGGAGCATTAGTTGAAGGCTAAGTTTTCAAAGTGTCATTTTTGGAAGAAGGAAGTGAAGTTCCTTGGTCATGTCATCTCAGAGAAAGGGTTGTCTGTAGATCCAACTAAGATCGAGGCGGTGAATAATTGAAAGAGACCCGAGACGGTGATCGAGATTAAGAGCTTTCTTGGATTGGCTGGATATTATCGAAGGTTTATCAAGAATTTTTTACAAATAGCTGCACTAATGACTATGCTTACGCGAAAAGATGTGAAGTTTGTATGGACTGGTAAGTGTGAGGATGCATTCCAGACCTTGAAACACTTATTGACCCATGCGCCGGTGTTGGTGGTTCTAGAGGGGAATCAAGATTTGATTGTTTATACAGATGCGTGTGGAACTGGATTGGAAGTTGTTTTGATGCAAAGAGGTAAAGTGATTGCTTATGCTTCTAGAAAGCTCAGACCACATGAAGTTATGTATCCAGCGCATGACTTGGAGTTAGTTGCCGTTATATTGTCTTTGAAGGTGTGGAGGCATTATCTTTTGGGAGAGTGATTTGAGCTTTATACTGATCATAAGTCGTTGAAGTACTTGTTCTCTCAAAAGGAGCTGAACATGAGACAACAAAGATGGTTGGAGTTTATTGCTACTTATGATTTTGGAATTGAATACACACCCGGAAAAGGAAACAAGGTGGCGGATGCACTCAGCCAGAAACATGAAAATGCAGTATTGGCTATGATTGCTGAATGGAAAGGGTTGGAAGCATTATCATCTTGTAATGTGCAATTTAGATTTGGGGAAGGTTCTAGTACCGGAAGTGCTGTATTGTCTTGTTTAGAAGTTAGACCGGCAATGATTGAAAAGATCGCTTCTAAGCAAGAGGAGGATCCAATTTTAGTTGAACGGATCAAAAGGTTGAGGGAAGGAATGGAGAGCAATGACTTAAAGGATTTCAGTCTTGACCAAAAGGGGTGGTTGAGAAAGAAAAAAAGGTTGTGTGTTCCGAATGTAGAAAACATGAGGAAGGAAGTTTGGACGAGTGCCATCGTTCGAAGTTCACTATCCATCTAGGAGGAATGAAGATGTATCAGGATATGAAGAGAAGGTTCTTCTGGGAAGGTATGAAATGGGACATTAGTGCATGCGTTAAGCAGTGCTTGAATTGTCAACAAGCAAAGGCTGTACACCAGAAGCGTAGCAGATTGCTTCAACCGTTGGAAGTTCCATTATGGAAGTGGGATTCTATCTCTATGGATTTTATTGATGGGTTGCCAAGATCTAATAAAGGGAATGAAAGTATATGGGTAAGGGTAGTCAGACTGACTAAGAGTGCCCATTTCATTCTGGTAAAGTCAACTAGGACGGCAAACTATTTTGGCGAATTTATTTATGAAGAATGTAGTTAGACTGCACGGGATTCCTAGTTGTATTGTCAGTGACAGAGATTCTTTGTTTACTAGTGAGTTCTGGAAAAGAAAACAGGAAGCTTTAGGAACCAAGCTCAACATGAGTACCACTTACCATCCGCAGACTGATGGACAAACGGAAAGAGTTAACAAAATCTTAGAGGATTTGTTAAGAGCTTGTGTATTGGATTTCGAGGGATCATGGGAGGACCATCTTCATCTATACGAGTTCTCGTATAACATTAGTTATCAGACTAGTATTGGGATGGCACCGTTTGAAGCTTTGTATGGAAGACCATGCAAGTCTCCCGTATGTTGGTTAGAGATCGGGGATAGATTGGTTCTTGGTCCGGATTTGGTGAAGGAACCTGCAGAGAAGATTGAGTTAATTCAAGCTAGGATGAAGGAAGCTCAATCTTGGGAAAAAAGTTACGCTGATAGAAGAAGAAAAGATTTGGAATTTTCTGTCGGGGACTAGGCGTTTATTAAGGTTTCACCGATGAAGGGTGTGATAAGATTTGGGAAATCAGGAAAGTTAGCACCTAGATTCATTGGTCCTTTTTGTATTGTAGAGAGGATCGGGAAACTCGCTTATAGAGTAGATTTACCGAGTAGTTTGGCCGGAGTCCATAATGTTTTTCATGTTTCTAATCTTACGAAATGTGTTAGAGACCCGGAGACTACAATAGCACCTACAATGTTAGAAGATTTAGTATAGAACCGGATTTGACCATAGTTAGAAGGCCGATTCAGATTGTGGCTAGAGATAAGAAGAAGTTGAGGAACAAGCCAGTCAAGTTAGTAAAGGTTCAGTGGAGTGACGATGCTAGAGACTGTACTTGGGAGACAGAGAGCAGGATTAGGGATACTTACCCTGACTTGTTTGATGGTATGTTTTACCTTTGATTATTTTGTTGTGCGACTTATCGTAATTTCGAGGATGAAATTCTTTAAGGTGGAGAGCCTATAACACCCCATACTTTTAGACATTATTTAGGATATTTAATTGGTTAAATTAAATAAAATAATATGAAGAGTAATAGGTTGAGATTTGATTAAATTAAGTGTAGCCGAGCCATACTAGTGTGTTAATTAGTATAAAATAACCTAAAAAAAGGTGTTAGGAAATAGCAAGGGAAATATGAGAAATAGGTGGAGTTTGTACCCTAAACCCTTAGGAGATAGAAACTCACGTTCATTTCATTTTACCCAAACAAAAATTACTAAGGTCGGCCACCATTTTCACTCTTAAGAAGAAGATTAAAGCTAGGATTCAAGAAAAGGAGGATAATCTACTAAATCAACATCAAATATCACATCTATAATCTTAAAGCTATGGTGAATAATTGCTACATCCCATTTTCTTTTATTTTTCGGTTTTAAGACTAAATTTCGAAATGTTTTTGCAGGTATATGCATGTTTTGATAATTAAAGTTACATATATTTATTGGCTGGTGAAATATGCATGTTCATACTTGTTTTATGATATGTTTGATGTGAAAACCCTTTTTTATAGCATCCAAATGCCTTGAAAATTTAAATATAGGTCAGAAATGATATTTCAGAGATGGGTTTCAATTTTCATAATTTTCCGAATTATGGTGGATTTTATATTAATTTTCTAGTGAAGGAAATTGTTTATTGGGTTAAAAATTATTTTCAGCTAATATAATAATTATTTGGGGATGAAATTTTTATATGTTAGGTAACATATTAAAATAGATTTTTTGGGATTTTTCCAGATTTTTCCTAAGTATTTTGATGGATATATAAAATTATTTAAGGCATGGGACTTAAATATTTTATATATTTATTTAAGAAGAAGGGGAATTTTGTAAAATAAAATTATTAATTAAATCTGAAATTTGCACAGCATTTTTCTAAAAAGAAAATGTTTGCCAATGAGAATTTGTTAAAAAGGGCAGGTTAGATAAAAAGTTACCTTCTTTAAGTTAAAAACAAGAAAGTCACACTTTTGGTATGTTTTAGCCGTTTTAGGCATAATACCTTCCGACCTAGACCTTTCGTCTAAGTCGAAAGGATTGAATCTTTTGGCAAGGTCAAACCAATGCATATGGTATCAAGTACTTGGTGCGTAATGAATTGGATAGAGTCGAAGGGTTTGCAGTCAAAAGGTTGATGGCCAAAGAGGTTGCGATATGTTTGTTTTATAAACCAAAGTTTTCACCTGCTAAGCTTTCGAAATAGAGCTTTTGACTTGGTTGCTTTCGGCCAGGTCAAAATGTTTAAAGAAATGTTTTAAAACTTTCGACACAGTCGAAAGGATACTACTACTACTTTGTTTTGAAACCTTCCGACAAAGTCAAAAGGTTACTGCCGCTTTATATACATATTTCGTTTTGAACCTTCCGATAAAGACGAAGGGTTTAATTTGGTTGATTTCGAAAGGTTCACTTGTTTTAAAAACTAGCTGCTTCTCCATGATTTGGAAAGGAAGCTTTCGACTTAGATGATTTACCCTTATTTATAATTTGAGTTACAACCCAAAGCTTTCGAAAGAGTTGTTTAAAAAGGGGTTTTAAAGCTTTCGAAGCAGAACTTTCGACTTAGCCGAAAGGTTGCTTCCAATGAAGTCAAAAGGTTTTAAAAGAAGGATTTCCACCGGTTTTAAAAGTTGAAACCAGAATTTTTTTGAAAGGTTTTGGAAGGTTAATGCTTTCGAAAGGTTTTTTTTACTGAATGTTTTAAAAAGGGGTCGGTGGCAAAGCTCTCGAAGGGGTGGCAAAGCTCTCGAAGGGGTTGAAAGCCAAGCCTTCGATGGAGTCGAAAGGTGACATTTCGAAGAGGTCGGAAGGTTTTATTTTTAAATGATTTCGAAAGGTCTTAAACGGAAGGGTTCCAAAGGTTTTCCAAGCGATCTATACTAGTCGGAAAGTGAATCTATGTTCCAAAGGTCTTGACGGCGAACACTTGATACAGGTTTGTAATATGATCTCGATGTTTTATATCATAGTATATGGCTATGTAAGGAGAACGGATGTTTCTAATCAAGGAACTAAATTAGAGTCCGCGCTAGAGAGGTCAAGCGATCTATACTAGTCGGAAAGTGAATCTATGTGATCGAAGAAGTGATTAGATCAGATATTGTGTATGGATGATATTTGTACATCGGATGGGCTTTAGTACATTTGTATATTATGTTTTTTGGCTTACAAATAGTTTAGGGAATGACTCTTCGATTTGTTATGAGGTAACATGAATAACCGTCTAAGTAATAACCTAGGACTGTTGAGCGTAAGGTATGCTTAGTATATTATTTATCGTCCTTGGGCAATATGAGAGTTTTGAACCTGAGCAAACCATGAGCTTTGCTTGCTAGTGATTGTGAATGCTTTTAAGTATTTGTGTGCTTATTCCTTTGTTAAGGTTAGAAGTACCGAGGAGCAAGGATGCTTGGTATGGTACAAAGAAGACGGAGAATAGTTTGAAGGAGATCCATCCAGGGTTGCTTATAAACTTGGATTTCTTCATATCTTAGTCTCGAATATCTTTTGTAGTGTAATCACCGCTTGAGGTGGAGTCGCTTAGTATGCATTTTTGTTTGCAATTTAGTTTGTATATAGTTTCAGCAGTATGTAATATATATCTTGTTCTTCCATCTCCTTAGATTATCATTCTTGTTTGAATTTCGAGGACAAAATTGTGACGCCCCACCTCTATACTCACACTAGCCAAGGACACTACGGGGTAATGCCGTCGACTAGCACGAAGAATAAGGCTGTTGAGGAGCGACCATCTATATAATTGCTTTGTGCGAGTACCGATATTTCAGATAGTATGACAATTTCATTTCAAGAGGAAATTCGACATATCAAATACAAACTCAAAGCTACTACACAGTGGCTATGTGGGCTTCGGAAACAAATATAGAAATAAGCATAACACAAATCAGTCACATATATTCATATCACAAAGGCGAAAACAGATATGAATATAACACATAAAAGTATACATCAAAATAGTGGTTATACAAGATCCACTACATCACAAAAGAATAGGTACAAGTGCTAAGCAAAAGAATAAGTATACATCAAGGAGTCTCTATCTCAAATGTATAAAAGTAAAAACTACTAAGCTAAAGTAGTTAGCCAAAAGTCAGAAGCTAGCCCCTGCTAAGAAGTCAAATGGAAGCACCTGAAACACCTCGGTCTGACCTGAGTATTATTTAAGAAGAAAAATAATAAACGAATCAGTCTAGCTATAAATATCATAGAGATGAGAAAGGATAAGAGATACCACAAAAATGTATGATAACAATAATGCCATACGGTGACAAGTATACATTCGATAATAATAAAAATCATACAATATCTCAAATCTCGTCAAATATCCAAAAAGAATATCACATTCTTTAGCTTATTCACCAAACCCCAAATATTGACAAAACATATCAATGTCAATCACAAAAACTGGTGAAACACAAATTCCAGAAATCAACAATTAGAAATCCGGAAAACACAAAGGGGGAGGCCTATCACAAACGGGAGCATAAAAACTCACCAACACGTGTATCACAAATGGGTTGCTATCCCATGGTCGCTAACCATAGAGCCGGTGCAACGACATAGTGCAATAACAGTACGCCCAAGGAACCTGAAACTCAAATGAGCCGGAACAACGACGTAGTGCAATAACGGTACGCCCGATGAACCCGAAACTCAAATAATTTGTAACAACGACGTTGTGCAACAATGGTACGCCCGATGAACCGAACTCAAATAATTCGGAACAACGACGTAGTGCAATAACGGTACGCCCGATGAACCGAACTCCATAAAACCCATAGGTCGCTAGCCTATAAAAATGAGACGAAGCTCCATAAAACAAGTGTAAATTACACCAAGCTAGTAAATATATGAGTTTAGCTTCATGTCCCATAACCACTGGCTTAACTTAAATATTTACGAACAAATTATAGATTTCCACTCGAAAGTGCAAAATGATCATCATTGATCAATAAGTGTAAATTACACTAAGCTAGTAAATAAATGAGTTTAACTTTATGTCGCATAACCACTAGCTTAACTTAAATATTTACAAACAAATTGTAGATTTCCACTCGAAAATTGTCACAAGAGTTCAATTGAACAAGTCCAAGAATTAACCGACGAAGTAAATGCAAGCGTTTCATACCACTTGTTTTGCTAAGCCGTTTAATTAAATTTCTCATATGAATGAGGTAAAGGTTTGTATATACTAATAGATTGGAAAATGGTTTTAAAAACTAGCTTTGTATTTAAAAGTAGTGTTGAAATCGTTTTTGTGAAAGAGTTTGAGTATTTACTACTAGTATAGAAACCTTTGTATTTAAAAGTGACAAATTATAGAAATGATTGTAAAAACAATCTATCACCAAAAATCCACATTCGACGACGTGAATTCAAACCATAAAAATCGATATCAAATCCAATCAAATGGATATTCCTAAATGAAGTGATCAAAGTCGATAATAATTGACAACAACTAACCGGATCAACCAAAATCGATAAAATTTGGAAATCCACTCAAAAACATCCAAAATAGGAAAAATTGAACAGTTCCAGACGTTTGAAATTACCAACCAGACGTCCGAACCACTAACCAGACGTCTAGTTGGATTTCCAAACGTCTGGATTTTTCCGCTGCCTTTTTTCTTTTACCAGGGACCAATTCCAGACGTCTGGATTTTTCAACCAGACGTCTAGATTTTCAACCAGATGTCTGGATTTTCAATCCAGACGTCTGAAATTTCCTGCTAGGTAAAAATCAGCCTAGCCCAAAAAGGGCAAAAATCCAAACCAAAATGCGATCGAACGAGCGATGGATGCTAGGGATTTATACCAGTCGACAACCCAGCCCTATAGGCTCTTCGATACACTACCAAAAACATGTCAAAACATCCAAGATAGGATCTTTAAAGATTTTGACTTTAAAATACCAAAATTGGAAAATTCACCAAATCAATTCAAATCAAAAGCCATTGAACATGAAATAGATGTTAAGAATTCATACCTAACAACAATGAAAGCTATAGGCATAAATGTGAGTTCAAGAACTCACCTTTAAACCCAAATATAGAAGTGAGAAGCTCTAAAACAAGCAAAGAATGATTTCTCTTCAACAACCCCTCTAGAATCTTCAATCTATTATCAAAGGTGAAGTTTTTCCTAAGTTGGGTTATAGGAATTTCTGAAAATTGAAGAGGGATTGAGATGGAGAAGATGAAGAAGATGCTTACCTAAGCTTCTCTTTGATTTTGGAGCTTGAATCTTGAATATCCTAGTAATCTAGGGGTTTAGGAATTTTAATTTCCTTTTCTTTCCCCCATTTTCCTTTAGCTTGAGAGTGTTAGGAAAATAGAATGAATGAATGAAGAGGAGTGGAGTGAGAGTTAGGGTATTAGATGAGTTGGTGGGCTGAAACCCAAACCCAAAGCCCAATAGAAAATTAGCAAAATTCTACTCAACTCCAAACATATCGATGTTTATACTCAAAAAGGTCGCAAACGCCATTTTGGACTCAATGGAAATGGTCTGGAGTCCGGATTCGACTGTTTACAAAAATTCATGTTTTGGACTTTTAAAGTCAATTAACGATTCTATATTTAAATAAATCATTTAAATATATTATCGTAAAAATATGCGGGTTGTTACAAAAATGTTCTAAGTGGAAGAGAATGTAGTGACCCGGAAATTCGAACACTTCGTCTTCGAATATCATAATGTTTTGAAATATAATTAATTTTTATAAATATGATTTTATAACCTTGTTAGGCATCATTTAATTACTGAATAATGATAAGAAATTTATCTTTGAAAATTGTTTACAAAAATATATTCTCGAAAGAAAAATCGATAATGTAACCGAAAATTGGTTTATCGGTAAGTAGCTTTTAAATCGATATAAGTTATTCGAACTCTTATGCAATTGTCTAATAATCAAATGAACACATTTCCAACTAATTAACACACATACCTCTTCATAAAGCATGGAATATTCAGGAAGCTTCCATTAGTACAAGAGACATATCATGTTAATGATATAAGTGTAATTAGCATAAATGAGAAGTGATGTAAAGGAGAAGTTATAGGAGGTGAGCCTTCCATGGCATGGTTGGAGGGGTTGGGGGGGTGAAGGTAAGCTTAGACAACACCATTATGAGTGTATAAAAGGAGAGGCATACGCTTAGTTTATAATCATAAATTTTACAAAGCAAAGTGATCTCTCTTTCCATGTCTTCTTCTTCATAATTTCCTAAAGAAAAATAATTGCAAATCAAATCCAAATCAACTCAAATCTAGAGTGAAGTCTTGGGAGAATATTATAACACCTTCCACATAGTTAGAAGCTAAAGAAACAAAGCCATTCACCCTACTCTTGAAGTCCATGAGCATATTGAGGGGTTTGGAGGCAAAGGAAGGTGAAAGCAAGAGGAGGAAGGACGGAGGAAGTTGTTGCAAGGTTGGGTTTGGACTTGGTTAGCTTGGATCTTGGTTGTTGTTAGGTTAAAGGTGAGTTAACACACCTATTTGAATGGAAAATATAACATATATATGTTGTGTTTTGATTGTGTTTAAGTTGTTGAATTGTTATTGACATTGTTGAAAACATTGGTTTGATTCTTGTTTTGAAGACAAGATGCATATGTGATCCATGTCCATGGACTTGCAATGGACTTGAACATAATTGTATAACTTGTGACAAGACCTTGGAACAAAGCACACAGGTTATAGATGAACTTTAGTTTAGATCGGAATCGGATTTGATTATAGCGAATAGTCGTTATAGATATAGTTCAGAATTGCCTTGTTTTTGGCAATTTCTATGGAACTTTGTAGAGAGATCCTTAGGGGTTTCTCACCATATTTATAATTTTTTATATGCATATTTGTTGCTACGAAAAGCTGGGATAGTAAGATGTTAAGTAACATCTCGAAAAGTGGCCAAAATTTCACTTGTGCAAAACAGCCCCATTTAGACTTGATTTTTGGACTTTAATGGTTTGAAAAGATATTTAAACTTAAGTATTTTGTTTCATTCTTTTTACAAGTGTTTACTAACTCATATTAGAGTCTTTCAAAAGTGGTTTGAGATTTTTATGAATTTTTAAGAATTAGTTGTGAATTTTTAAAGAAGATGATTTAATAAAAAAACTTGTTTTTCCAAGTTTTTAAGGAAATTGTAAAGTTGTTATTTTCAAGTAATATTTTGAGAAAATGTTTTAAAACCTATTATAAGTATAATAAAGCATTTTAAAGCATTTTTAAGTATATACAGTTTTTAGAAAATATATTGACTATTTTATATCCTATGTAATAAAATATCTTTTGACTTGGTTACTTAAATATCAAGTTTTGGTAAATAACTTACTATACATATATATCATTTTAAAAAGGGTTTAAAAGTATAAAAAAAGGTTTAGAATGGGGTTAGTGATTGCTTAATGTCCAAATGGTTAATTTAATTACTTGTTTAAAAAGTAATTAATTATGCTTAACGCTAACAGTCGACGAAGTAAGGCATATGTATTTATGAGAGTTAAGATTGATGTTCGAGTAGGAATGGAGCAATAAAGCTCTAATCTACCGGCTTCCCTTTGACCAAAAAATAGTAAATCGAAAAATGTTAGAAACATGTTAATCGTGTTGATTCCTTACTTGTTTATGGAAATTATTAATACTATACTTAACACTAAAAGTCGACGAGGCAGACTTATATATTTGTGAGATTTAATAATGAAGTGTCTAGGCAAGGCTTTGATGCAACCAGTGCTCTAATTTACCTGGCCTCACTCTTGGATGAGGAATAGCGTTGGAGTATCGGAAACGAGTTAAGTATAGGAATATTGATTTGTATAAGCAATTGTTTTGACTACTTGACCTAATATGACTTAAGAAGTTATCGAAAGGCTTCACGAATTCATACCAATGAGAATCCCCGGGGAGGAGCATTGATACGAAACGTCCCTAGCTTTCTCTTACTTTTGAAAGAACTAGAATTGAATTAACCAGAAATTCATCCATTAGTTTTGAAGAGACCAGGATTGGTCAGTGTTTTACTTATCGAATACCACTTCAAAACTAGTATACGAGTTCTATGTTTTGAAAGTGATTGTGAAGTGAAATGTTATAGAGTTGTACGGTCTATCCTAAAGTTAAGTCCAAGGAAGATGTCAACATTATCATTTCAAACACTGTTATCATGTGAGACTGTCTATCTTAAGGAGTACTTCAAAAGAGAGGACAATGTAAGCATTCGTCAGAAGACTTATGTGGGAATCTATACAGAGATTCAACATCTGTTCAAGAGGCTCGAATCCATTTAGTGATTCATGATCTGTTTGAGATATAAGAATCTATTTGGGGATTCGTATTCTGTTCGAGTGATGAAGATTTGAGTAAGAGATACTGAACATAATCTCGACATCGTAAATGACTAGAACCAGAGATACGATGCATAGCCAAAGGGAACATAGAATTTAGCAATCCCAAGGGTGAAGGTGACTCCATCTAGTATTACTTATAGACATGCATGCAGGAGCGATGCATTCGGAAAGACGAGTGTTTGGGCGTGGGCCAGTTATTTATTTCCTATAGTACATTCCCTAGAGATATAAGTTGCTCGGAAGGATATCTCTGATCCTTGTGCAGGAGTTCAGATTCGGCTTGATTCGAGGAGATCTCCATGGAAAATCCCTTATGCGAACGTGCCTTAGTGGTATTGATTGTATACTTATTTTTGTTGTGGCGTTCACACAACAACTATTTGACATGAGTTATGTGCTACACTCTAGACATTATATATCTTATCACTATATGTTAAACTTAATCAATGGTTAGTTTCTTTGAGGGGAAAACATTATTGGGAATCCGTACGGTCTTAATGGTTACTATTACTTATTGCATATTTCTTGAGTTTTTCATGCTGGTTTGCCAGACTGATCCGGGTGTTATTTTCTTATAATGCTCGGGTCAATCCGTGTATATTTCTAGATTTAGGTTTGGATGCTTTGGAGCATATGGAGAAGAGAAGGATGATTATCTATCATAGTATTCTTATTTCCACTGCCCTACTGTATTATTTATATCAGCATTTTGAGGACAGACAGTTATAACTATCTAGGTTGATGAAAGTACTTAGGTTTTGGTAACTTTGAAATTTCTGTATTCAGATTAACCCTTTGTACTGTTCTTTTAATATTATATATTACTCTTCCGTTATGAGATTCTGATGTTGTGTTCTTCCTTTCTTGCTCTATTCTTTTTTACCATAACTTTCTATTTTTCCAACACTTGGGTGCTCGGCATACGAATATCGTGGATGTATTTAGTGTCGACATTCGAGGGTCGAAAAGTCGGGTCGTTGCGTTTTAATTTTGGATGGGAAATTAAATTTTAGTTTAAGTTTTTCTCTAACATATATCGAGAAAAAAAGAAGTCAATTTCTTAAACTTTTCAACCTTTAAGGTTTCTACTGATTGTACCAATCATAAATAATCACCAAAGCAGAACCAAATCCTAGATGCTTAAATTGGCTGCATATTCCATCAGCTAATCCAGAACTCATTTCATTTGATAGGGAAATTTCTTGGTTTCGTAGTTGTTATTTTCCTACCCGGTATTAAGCTAAAAGTTTTAATTTATACATTTGAAAAAAGCTTATCATGAAAACATTTTTTTTTGAACTCAACGTTTTTGCACATGCGCATTCTCAATTATGAAATGTGCATATACAAAATACTAAATTACGAAAAGTATCATATTTTCATAATAAGTTTCAAACGAGGCCTAAACTTGAATAAAGTTTTTTTCTAAGGCTTAATATGAAATTTTGTCCTAAATATAATTTACAAATTAGTAACTAAAAGTAACAAAGTCCTAAAAAGACATAAATAAGCAAACACCTTCATAACATCAATGAAAATGCTTCCTTTATTAAGATAATATATGTACGTACAAATTTTAGATAAATAATTAGCAAAACTAATTTTAGTTACCCAACTGACGTACCCAGCAACACAGACATATTTACATCCTAACTTCTACCAATAATGATACTCTGGTAGGAGCAAAATGACCATAATCCGCTCCAAACCAGAACTCCTTAAAGTATAAACCCTAAAAGAGTATGCCAACTGTAAAATATAAAAGATCCATCTTCTTTTCCCAAAAATCGCAACGTACAACAAGGTAAGTGGTGAGACTTTTCGAAACACTTCTGATAGATAATCCATTGGAATTTCAAGCCCCATGAAGTCATTCTCGTGCATATTATCAAGACCATCATCAAAATCTCCTCTGAAATCACCAAGATCATTTGTAGACTTGGGCTCTCTGAGCAAATCAGATAGTGGACCTAGCTTGGGCTCGTCATCTTTTTTACTACTATCTCCATTACTATGATTGGGCTCTATTAAAGGCGAATGTGATACTATGTTGGGCGATTCAGTAAAACTACCACAACCTTTGATAGATGTCATTTTTTGCTTGGGCTTCGGCTTTTTCGCTCCTTTTTCCTTTTACGCCAATGCAAAGCGATGAAGGAATTATCAAAATATCTATTTCACTTCCTATACTTCATCAAGTAGTAATTCTTTTTTCTTCAATTTGTTTGATCATTGATCTTCCCTTTTATTAGTTTTAATAGGCTCAGAGTTGTAATCTACAAAAGAATAATGCAAATTGGTCTCACAAAAATTGTAAAGAAAATAAAATCGAAGTGCAATCAACTATCGAGCAAACAAAATATAGATTATATGGACGTTATGGGCACTTGCCGCATGTGCATGCGATATAATCATAAAATAAATACATTACCTTCATTTCTAGATTTATCATTATAAGAAGATATTGAATAGAGCATCTCTCTACATGGAGTCAACTAAAATAGCTAGTTTTTGTTTCCTCCTGCATTTTGCATCGTGCCAACATACATGTTATAAAACCAAGTGTAGTTGTGCTAGTTAGCTCTGTTTGAGTTCTTGCTTCTAGAAGGTTTGGGCCCTAAAAAAGCCTAACCAAATTCCAATAGGCCTAACCAAGTGTGTCTTTTAACCAACGGATTAACAAATTATTCCATTTTGATTTACCTCTCTATCACAACCGCTTCCCACACAAATTCCCCTTACCTTATTACCTCCTCTTTATTTCATTCTTCCAAACAGTTGATCCCTTAATTTGGGACTATTATTCGTCGGCCATCCTATCTTTCGTGACCTTTCCCACTTAACCCATCTCTATTCTGCAGTTTGAACTTTGATGATGTGCTTAAGTGACCAATTCTCGCGTGCGACAGGTCGAATTTGGTACTAACCATAGCCTGAATGTTTCCTTCGCATTGCATATGGATTAATAGCAAATTTGAGGTTAGTTGATAACTTACAAAATTTTGGGTTATTACATATGATTTTATATGTTATAATGCCAATTTTTTCCTTTCACAGTCAACCGATGATTGTGATGTTTAAACTAATGGTAGACTGACCATTTTATACTTTTCATGCTTGACTGTCTGTGCGTTTCAATGCCAGGTTGTTGTTTTATGTCTACGTTCATTTTTTTCTAATGTAATTTACTTTATATCCGTTCTCTGCCTTTTCTGTAACTCTTGTGTCCTACTGGTTGGATATGTTAGAATGGGGTTGATTGATAGCTACGGGTTCCCCATGATATTTTCATTAAATGAATAATACAGTTGGTATAATTTTTGTAAAATACTTTTTTTTGCTCTAAATGCCTGTCCTACCATCTACACAGACACAAATTGTTGGTACATGTATTTGACTATTTGTTTTAATTTTTTTACTTCCTATGGTAAAAATAACCGTGCTTTATTACTGTTTTGTTTGTTGCTGTTATCTAGACGATTTAATAATTTACAAAAAAACTGATTTTTCTACTGCTCCTTTAGTCCAAGTTTTGTTGCAGATTTGTGAGGGTTAAGGAATCATTTACTTCACTACTAGTTTTGGACTACCGTTTACTTCTTATGCACAGATCAACAATAAACCCTTTTGTTTGCACAAAAAATGGGCAAACACCTCCAAGTTATAGTAGTAGAGCTGCGAATATTGTTTTCAGTGTAGAGCTATTGTTTGATGAGTTTTAGTTGCAGATGATTGAGATAGAAAATCAAGAATGTGCAATAAAGAATAAGTAAAGGACTTAAATGTAAAAAGACATAAAATGTTATAGTGGTTCGACCTGAATGTGCCTACGTCCACTGTTCCTCTTATATTACCTCTTTCATTTCTGATTACATGTACAAGCTTTGAATATGATTAAACATGCTATTGGAACTAAGAGTTTTCCCTCTCAAAGTTGTCTGCCATTGTTGATGAGAGCTTCACTCTTTTCCAACCCCTTTTCTTATAATGCCATGTGCCTGGTATTTATAGAGTGAGGTTATGATAGGAGTGGCAGCTGAGTACATAACCTCTAAGATTTGGTTCAACCTGCTTTCCTTTAGGATTTGGTTCAACCTTTCTTCATGTGAGATTTGGTTCAACCTTCCTTCCTCTGCGATTTGGTTCAACCTCCCTTTATATGAGATTTGGTTCAACCTTCCTTCCCCTGCGATTTGGTTAAACCTTCCTTCCTCTAGGATTTGGTTCAACCTTCCTTTATATGAGATTTGGTTCAACCTTCCATTCTCCGGGATTTGGTTCAACCTTCCTCCCATTGGAAATGGTTAGATGTTTAGTAGTTTGATTCCCTATTGGACCATTACTCATGCTTCATGAAAATAAGTGCTTACCAAGACTTGAACCCGGGTGATTTGGCTAAAAGGCGCAAGTCTTTACCATTGTGCTACATATGTTATTATGCCATAACCCCTTCAATCCAGGTCAGAATTGAATGAGACTTGAACTAGTAGCTGTGTATCACTAAGTGGAGTATTCCAATGCCCTTGAATGTTCAATGTGAGAGAGAAAATTAGTAGTTCTCCAAAGTGGGACCCATATAACTTAGACAACGGGCTAATGTTAAGATATTCATATCTTTCAAACTGTTACTCGGATTGAGACGTGATTTCGACCCAGGTCCATATCTTGATCTCAAGAATACTTCTAAACTAGTTTAGGTCCATTCCAAGATAACGACAATTTTACCCCTGACTCTTCATATTTACCATGTAGTGGGCGGAAATGCCCACAACATTTTCCCCTCAAAGCATACTTTCGTGAATGCAAAGTGTGCTTTGTCTGATCAGGGGTTGCCTTGCTTGTCTTGCAACGGCCATCTTGATGTCTGACTATCCATATATTATTTATGTTTCCTTAAAGAGTATTCCTTCGCTAGTTCAATGTGAGGCAAGGCTCTGCTTAAGGATGGTGTGGTGACTGTCTCTAGCCGTCTTTGATTAGTCTTCACCTGGTGGGATTCTATTTTCCTAGGTTTTGTCTTCTTGCTTCCTACTTTGAGGTTCTATAGTATGAACCAGCCGATGTATACTTTATGGTATTATTCTTGGATCTATTGATGTGGCATTCTATTTATGTGCGTTGTATGGGTAAGTCTAGTGATCATGACCTATCCATCCCATGCGATTGCGGAATTTTCATATTTCTCAGTGAACTTTTCTCCACTTCCACGCATGCACATTTGGGATTAATTATTGATGGATTTGGTAGAGTAAGAATCTTCGTTGAAGGGTACTCGTATGTAGGATATGTAATGTGGTGCCTTTGAGTGAAGGCTGACAATTTCTTCCCTAGCCTATGCTTTGTATCTTCTGTATGGATGTTTGTACAAATGCATGTACATTTTGTAGGAGCTTTAATTGGGGTCATTATATCTGATTAGGCTGAACTAATTGCAATAGGTTTGTGTCACATCTAGTTTGGTAAGGTGATGATGTTTAGAGCAATTCCTTGTTCTTCTGTTAGCTTTTCTAGGACTTGCCCCCGGGCACATTTGTACAAGATTAGCTTAGCCAATTTCCTTGGTAGTTTGCCTACCGATATCTCGTGCATCTATTTGGAGTCGACTAATGGCAAGCGATAATATGGTAGATGTTGGGTCTGAGCGAGTGGTCCTAGATCTTTTGAGCGGAGCTCAAGGAAATTTGTCAGCATTGTGAATTAAGAGTCCTATTGTCGGTCCGGTTTATGCCAAATATCATACTCAGATGCCTCCGGCGTGGGGTGTTTATTGGTGACATCGGCTTGTTATCTCTACATTGGTCAGGTAGAATCAACCTTTCAACTCAAATGTCTCGTCAGCTTTGGCGATAGATGATCGTCCTATTTTGTTGACTTTAAGTACAAGTTTAGGGTCCTTTCGGGCTTAGTGTGGTCAAGGACTTTCATCCTTGCCTTAGAATTAGTTACAGACTATTAATACATTTTTATTTGGAATTTTACCATAGATATGTGTTAGAGTCATCCCGCGTGTCCTCGGGATTGATTTATTAGGTAAAGGTATCAAGCTATTTATGTTAAAGTAGACTTTGACATGAAGTAATTACATTCGGAAGGTTAGAGATTGAATAGCTTCTGTTTAGAGAGGTCCTTATCATTCGAAGTGATTCCCTATTACTAATGTTTAGAGAGTAATTTGGGGGACATGGCAGTCCACAAATACTCATCACATCCTCCAGAGCACCCTTTAGCAACGTTGTCAAAATTCGACCGAGAGCGCTCATTATTTGTCCAGGTTTTCCCCAGTATAGTGCACTTGGTTGCTTCTCACAACATGCTACCTTATATCATGAATAGGTTTTAAACTTGCGAACTTGAGGTCATGATTCCAATGTGCTATTACCAAGATGAGTGGTAGTGTATGTATATAATCAAGGGGTGCGGTGGTGCTATGCCCCCAAGTATTTTTTATCGAGTTTAACTTATCTTACAAAAGTTAGTCATACCTTTGCACTGAGTTTTTCTAGGTTCCATAAGTGTGCTCAGCTTTGGGAGAATCCTTACAGTTTCTTGAGCGAAGTTAGCTGGAAGGGATATTCCAATTCTTTTGGCAATGTTGGATTGATGTTCTGCTATCTCTAACGGAGTTGAGTCGATGCCCGTTTCCTCTGGTGGAGTGGAAGCAAAGGAATATCCTGCTGTGGTTGGCAGAGTGGAATTCATATTCCTACTATCTGTATGTAATGCCACAAGACTAAAAGAAATTGTTAGAAGCTACTACTTTAAGTACAACGAACTATATTGTGACGCCCCACCTCTATACCCACGCTAGCCAAGGACACTACCGGGTAATGCTGACAACTAGCATGGAGAATAAGGCTGTTGAGGAGCAACCATCTGTGTAATTGCTTTGTGCGAGTACCGATATGCCAGATAAAAATACAACTTTTCATCTCAAGAGGAAATCCAACATACCGATACAAACTCAAAGCTACTACACGATGGCTATGTATATATACTTCGAAAACAAATATAGAAATAAACATAACACAAATCAGTCACAGACAATTCATATCACAAAGGAGGAAATAGATATGAATATAACACATGCAAGTGTACATCAGAGTAGTGGTCAAACAAGATCCACAATATATAAAGAATAGATACAAGTGCTAGACAAAAGAATAAGTATACATCAAGGAGTCTGTATCTCAAATGTATACAACAAAAACTATAAGCTAAGTAGTTAGCCAAAAGTCAGATGATGGTTCCAGATAGGAAGGCAAGAGGAAGCACCTATAAAATCTCAGTCTGACCCGAGTATTATTTAAGAAGAAAATAATAAACGGATCAGTCTAGCTATAATTATCAAATAAAATGAGATATAAGAAGAGATATAATAATAAAACGTATGATAACCAAAAATGTCATACTACGTCAAGTATACATTAGAAAACCCACAAAAGTCATACAATATCTCAAGAATCTCATAGCATCAAAAGAATGGCATATTCTTTATTTAATTCACCAAGCCACAAAAATGACATACATATCAATGCCAATTGTAAATGCTGGTGAAACATAAATTCCAGAAATCAATAATTAGAAATCCAGAAATCACAAGAAAAGGATGGCCAATCCCAAGCAGGAGCATGAAAACTCACCAACACGTGTATCACAAACAATTCAGAACATCGACGCAGTACAAACGGTACGTCCAATGAATCGAAAAGCCGAGACATCAATGTAGTACAAACGGTACATCCAATGAATCGAAACACAAAACAATTTGGAACATTGACGCAGTACAAACGGTACGTCCAATGAATCGAAAACCCGAGACATCGATGTAGTACAAACGGTACATCCAATGAATCGAAACACAAAACAATTTGGAATATCGATGCAGTACAAATGGTACGTCCAATGAATCGAAAATCCGAGACATCGATGTAGTACAAACGGTACATCTAATGAATCAAAACACAAAATAATTCGGAACATCGACGCAGTACAAACTGTACGTCCAATGAATCGAAAAGCCGAGACATCGATGTAGTACAAGCGGTACATCCAATGAATCGAAACACATTAAAAGTACATGGGTCGCTAGCCCACAAAGAAATGAGACGAAGCTCAATAAAATGAGGTACAATCCTCCATATGGACAAAGAGACATCGCACCTTGCTAGTCTAAACCATAAAATGATCATCATCGATCATCAAGAAGTGTCAATTACAGCAAGCTAGTAAATATATGAGTTTAGCTTCATGTCCCATAACCACTAGCTTAACTTAAATATTTACGAACAAATTGTAGATCTCCACTCGAAAATTGTCACAAGAGTTTCAATCGAACAAGTCCAAGAATTAACCGACGAAGTAAACGCAAGCGTTTCATACCACATGTTTTGCTAAGCCGTTTAATTAGATTTTCTCATACGAATGAGGTAAAGGTTTGTATATACTAATAGATTGGAAAACGGTTTTGAAAACAAGCTTTATGTTTAAAAATAGAGTTGAAATTGTAAAAGAGTTTGAATATTTACTACTAGTATAGAAAACCTTTATATTTTAAAGTGACAGATCACAGAAATGATTGTAGAAACAATCAATCACAAGAATTCACATTTCGATAACGTGAATCCAACCATGGAAATCGATATCAAATCGATCAAATAGAAACACCAAAAATCCAGAAAAGAAATCATCAAAGTTGATATTAATTGACAATAACTATATGGATAATCAAAAAACGATAAATTTGGAAATCCACATAAAAATAGGCTAATATCCAGAAATCAACAGCCACAGACGTCTGTCACCTGGTTCGGGAAATAATTTTCCTGAAGCCACAGACGTCTGTGGATAATCCACAGACGTCTGTCACCTGTTTCGGGAAATATTTTCCCTGAAGCCACAGACGTCTGTGGATAATCCACAGACGTCTGTCGCCTGTAGTAGGACAGAATTTGCAAAGCCCAAATATGGGCAAACCTACACAACTTCTCGGATTCGGAGCGATTGAATGATCAATGGTGATAAAGGATTTATGCCAAGCGACAATCCAGCCCTAAAGCTCTCCGATTCACCACCAAAACATGTTCACAATTCAAAGCTAGGATTTTCAAAGTTTTGACTTCAAAACATCAAATATTGGAATGTTCACCAAATCAATCCAAATCAAAATCAAATGATCATGAACAAGTGTTAGGAATTCATACCTAACATCAATGATAGTTATAGACAAAGATGTGAGATAAAAATCTCACCTTTAAACCCAAAACAAATGAAGAAGAAGCTATAGAGCAATGACAAGAACAATCACTCTTCAATTCCAACCCAACAAGCTTGAATCTAAGCTTAAAAGAGAAACATTTCCTAAGTTAGGTTTAGGAATTTCTGAAATTGATAAGAGAATGAGTTGGAGAAGAAGAAGAGAAGGCTTACCAAAGCTTCTTCTTTGAATTTGGAGCTAGAAGAAGGATTTGCAAATGAACTAGGGCTTGGAGTTTCTAATTTCCAATCTCTCCCACCATTGTTGATGAAGCTTGAATGTATTAGGAAATTATGAAGTAATGAAGAGGAGAGGGTTGGATCTAGGTTGATAAGTGGGGTTAATGGGCTAAAACTAGACCAAAGCCCTAAGTGAAAAAGTATCAAAATTTTACTAACTCCAAACATATCAATGTTTATACTCAAAAAGGTCGCAAACGTCATTTTGAACTCAATGAGGGTGGTCTCGAGTCCTAATTCGACTATTTGCAAAAAGTAGTTTTTCGGACTAAAATCCGACGAACGATGAAATATTTAAATAAAATATTTAAATATAAAATCGATAAATATGCGGGTTGTTACATATATTCTCCGTCAAGAGAGTCCTTCTAAACTTAAGATTCGTGGCACGTAGTTACTTGCCCTGATTGTGGATTTTGGTGTCATATGGTTTGTCAGCTCAACCTATGTTCTAAGGGAGTGTAACTTTTACAACTGCCGTACTTAAGATTTAGAGCCGGGATTCACACACAGTAACTACCCGGGCCATTATGGCTTGTATCGTGAGTATTATTCGATTTACTATGGCCCGGCTAGCGTGGGTGTCGATCGTCAACTACAAACTATCCTTGGCTACAGCCATGCCTTAATCGTGGGATTTATTATTCGTTCGCATTTACCGACGAGCCGAACGCCAATAATAAACTGCCTAAGCTATAATCATGCCTAATCCGTGGCTTATAGTTGGTTTAACACTGCTGGCTGGGGGCCGATCATCAGCAGCGAACTACCCAGGCTATTTTCGTGCCCTTAGTCATGGTTATCTTGCTTTCACTACTACCGACGAGAGCTTGCGATTGATCGCAATAGGAAAAATATCAGACAAACAATCGAGCAAAACATCAATTTTTACAGTGGTTTGGCCAGAATATGCCTATGTCCACTTTCTTTTTTTATTGTTTCAGGTGGTAAATGCTTTTTACAAGCTGAGGGAAGTAATGGCGAAGATGCTGGAGATTCCTTCCTTTCCCAAACACCTTTTTCGTCAACTATCAACGGAATATAAGCTCCATTGTGGAGATCCTTATGAACAACAAATGGTCCTCCCTAAACTAGATCTAGTGCGCCTAGATGGGGAAAGACTTGCTTGAGAACAATATCTCCCCCTTGTAACTCTTGGGGCTTCACCTTAGATTGTATTGTTTGCCACTTTCCGTGTATGTGCGGTGGTCTTGAGAGTGGTGCGATTCCTTCTATCCTCAACATGTCTGGCCCCGTATGCTTAGAGCAAATAAAGTATGTCATGTTGCTGTTTTGTAGGAGGCTTGGTAAGCCCGCAGTGCCGTGGGTAGTTCGTCAACCCACACTCCTTTGGATTCATCTAGTTTTTTCTTAATTAGCATTTTCAAGACTTTGTTGACAGCTTCAACCTGCTCATTGGCTTGGGGCATCTCTTGTTATGAGTTAATCCACGCTAGGCTTCAAATGCATTTATTCTTTGAGTTACTTAAGCAAGATTTGTGCCTGGATGCCTGACTGGTATGTCATTGCCAGGGAAATGGGAGGTCGTCAGCAGTGAACTGCCTAGGCTAGTGCTCTTAGTCATGGCTAGGGCTATCAATGGGTTAGGTTGGGTCGAGTTTGGGTCGGATCAAGTCGGTTCGGGTTGATTTCAAATGGGTCGGGTCAACCCGTTTATTAAACGGGTCAGAAAAAGCTCAACCTGAACCCAACCTGTTTATAAACGGGTTGACCCGACCCGACCTGTGTAACCCGATTATAAACGGGTCGGGTCGTAAATGGGTCGAGTCAACCCGTATAAGGTGTAAACGGGTCGGGTCAACCCGTGTAAGGTATAATTGGGTCGTAAACAAGTCCAAACGGGTCATAAACGGGTCGGGTCAACCCGTATAACTCGTATAAGGTACAAACGGGTCATAAATGGGTCGAGTCGTAAATGGGTCGTGTCAACCTATATAAGTATAAACGGGTTGTTAACGGGTCAATTTCGGATTAGCGGGTCAACCCGAAACCCACCCGTTTATAAACGAGTCAAATTCGGGTTGACCCAAAAATGACCCACCAACTTAAACAGGTCGGGTTAACCTGCTAATTTCCGTGCGGGTTTCGGGTCGTGTAGGAAATTGACAGCCCTAGTCATGGCTATATTATTTTCACTACCGCCAACACATGCTTGTGATCTGGGTTGCTAATCACAAAAGAAGTAGTGGTTATAACAGCATAGGTGTTAAGTGAATATAACTGCATATGTGTTAAGTGAATATAACTGCATATATGTTAAGTGAATGCATTAGTCTATTGTCTCGGTCAAATGGGAAAGAGCACTTTAGACCAAACCTGCCACTTTATAAGAAGCGCAAAGTATCTGGTTATGTAGTATGCCTGGTTAAGATGTTCTCTTGGATACGAATTCTCGCTTGGTATTTTTGTAAGACGCCGTAGAACCGAGGAGCCAATGGCATTGTCCTGAAATGACAACAACCGAGTTAGATAAAAATGAAAGAAAAGGTTTGTTATGGTACCTCCTTTGCAGGACCATCTGTTGTCATGTGTATGACATGTTTATGCGAGCATATTGTGTGATTGGAGAGTTCCTCATAAGGATTTTCTGCAAGCACTCTATTTGATAACAGGGGTTTTACTAGGCCAAGATTGCCAAGATTCTTGTTTGGCGTTTTAGTGCTGCCTCCTAGCATTCATTGGTGTAGTCATTTTGTCAGGTTGACTCCGGTTAGTTTGGTGGACTTATAGTGGATGTCCCCAGTGTGCATCCTGATATCCTTAGTTCTTAATCAATTTGAATTGTGTTTTTTGATTATTGGATCATGATGGAATGATGAAGCTAGTATCTTAATTGGTGACTGCAATGTCCTATCGATTTACTATATATATTGCTGATTCGGGTTGAATTATGATATGAGGAGTAGTGGTTCTGGATATTTCTTGCCTTTCTGCTGCAGGCCAAATATGTTGGAATTGCTGGAGCTTGGTCTTTCAAAGCCTTTATGTATAAACTATTATGTTATCCAAGTTCTCGGCAGATGTCATTTCCATCGTGTCCTCTTCCTTATCCTTTGAGGTAACACCATACTCAAATGGATGGCTTCTCTCTGATCATTGATCATTCGAGCTCCACAGGCAGAGAGTTGTATCTCTTCCATTTTGCTATAGCATTTGTACTGCAAGATGTGCTAGCTTCCCTGGGTGACCATCTATCTGAACTCCTGACAGTGATGTTTTCTCATCTTTATGTGCATTGTTGACCCAATGGAGAGGTCATGCATAGTTGTAGGGGCTAGTTTGATTTTTTGTCTTTACTTCGTGTAGCGTGTAATCACCCTCGGGTCGATCAGCACATGCAATGAATTTACGAATCCTTCCTTCACCTTTCTCCAAGGATGGAGATCCAAGAGTAGATGGAAGAGCCCTACAATAGCTTAAGATTGATTAGAATGAAAGAAAAGTAATTATATAGTACCTTCTTTGTGACCCTTGCTTATCAGCAAGTGTGGAGATCTTGGCAAGTGTCTAGGGGGCCAGGTTAGCCCCTTATAAAGGTTTGTAGTGGGCATTCAAAAGTTTTTGTTTTCCTGGAGGGTGGACTAGTAACTCTTGGTCTTATCTCCTTCTCTGTTCATATTTGTTGAACATATCCCTAGGTAAAGAGAGCTATATTATTTGGGTCCTGTCTAGTACGCATTGGATTGATGATGCCTTCGGGCATGATAAGAGTGATGAAGTGTCGAGCTTGTCATATCTAGACTTTGAGTACTAATCACCATGACTTCGGTCTTCAAGTTGTGATATTTCGATCCATGAGTGGGATCCCGATTGAAGTATTTAGATTAGATGCTGGATGGATGTGGGCTGTGCTTGGGGTCCATATAGTTAGGCGGAATGCCCCCTGTGTTTCCCAGACTGGGGCTTCCCTTGTATTACAATGTTAAGGTTGAATACTTTCATCTGTCTTAAGCGTGTCAAGTGTTTATCCACCAAAGCTTTATATTAAGCAGCGAAGTGTTTACTGATTTAAACCACAACTATTTCGAAGTTATGTCTGGTAATTTTTAACATGGGGAGGTTGTTAGACTAATCTTCTGTCCTTCCACATCTGGATTGGGTGTACTAACAGCAGTTGTATTCTTTGTAGCAGAGTTCCTTCACTTAAGAGGCATGTTGGAAAGTTGTTCTCCTGTGCTTTCCTGAAGAGCTTGTAATTTTCAAGGGACAATAATTCAAGTTTCGAAAAAGAAGGGGAGGTTTTGTAGTTTCGAAGGATCGATGGTCCAACTCTTAAAAGAAAGAGAGAATCTCTAAAAAGAGAAATAGAGTTTCTCAAAACAATGATCTCGGATCTGGAAAGAGGGTAAGGTTTCCTTGGGTAAAGGAAACAATGATCTGACCAGTAATGGGAAAGTGAGTTTGAATAACTTCAGACTTAAAAAGTGAACACAAGTTTCTTTTGGCCAAGAAAGCATGTTTTTAGATTTGAAGGGGGGAAAAGAGATATGGTTTCTTATTTCTAAGACATAGTGATTGCGGATCCGGACAACAGAAAAGAATTTTCTCAAAGTGACTTTTCTTAGATAAGAGAAGGGAAATGGAGCGTCTTATTTCAAGGAATATTGGTTGTAAGTTGAAACAGAGAAGAGGATTTTCTTATGTTAGAGAAATAAGGATCTGGATCTAAAGAGGAACTAGAGTTTCTTATGTCAAGGGAATAATACTTTTGGATGAAAAGAGAATAAGATATACAATGATTTTGAAAAATGAACAAAAGTTTCTTTGGTAAAGAAAAACGTTTTGAAATGAAAAAAGGAAATGTGATGATTTCAGATCTAAGAAATGTAGATGTTTACTTTTTTGGTTAAGAAACTGTGTTTGCACATCTAAAATAAGAGAAAAAAAAGATAGAATGATTTCAGATCTATGAAATAAATTAATGTTTGTTTTTTATTAAGAAACCGTGTTTGTAGATTTGAAATAAGAGAAAAAAGAAAGAATTATTTCAGATCATAAGAAAATAATAAATGTTCCTTTTTTCTTAAGAAACAATGTTTGTAGATATGAAATAAGAGGAAAAAAATAGAATGATTTCAGATCTTAAGAAATAAATAAATGTTTCTTTTTTCTTAAGAAACAGTGTTTGTAGATCTGAAATAAGAGAAAAAAGTTGGAATGATTTCAGATCTTAAGAAATAAAGAAATGTTCCTTTTTTCTTAAGAAACTGTGTTTGTAGATCTAAAATAAGAGAAAAAAGATAATGATTTCGGATCTATGAAATAAATAAATATTTCTTTTTTGAATGAAATTGTTGGTGTAGATTTGAACTGCTAGAAAAATTGATACAACATTGGGTTGTTTAGTCCCACATTGTGAGATAATTTCAACCCCTTGCTCCAAGGCATGTATATAAAGTAGGCTATGTAATATGAATTGTGTGCTTCCTTTCATTGTGATTAATTGGTGTAGTTGGATTTATCAGTTTGGAAGGATAAATTCCAATAATCTAATTATTCTTTTGGTTGGTTGTACCATTTCTATTACCGATCTTGATGTTTCTGTCCATCAGTGTTGTTGGATTTATCAGCTTGGAAGGATAAATTTCAACAATCCGATGTTAGAGTTTTTCTACGCATCAGTGTCGCTAGATTTATCAACTTGGAAGGATAGATTCTAGCAATCTGATATCAGAGCATTAGGGTTGGTGTATAGAATGGTGTAAGGAAGGTATGGAAGGATAAGGATGGTTTCTTTCTTTATAGAAACTAAAAGAAACGCCAATTTATATATGAAAAGAGAGATTGTTTCCTTCTCTCATAGAAACAATTATTTCAGATCTTGAACAATAAAAAGATAGTTTTTTTAAACTATGAATTTGATATGGAAAAGAAAAGGAGATTGTTTCTTTTTCTTAATAGAAACAATTATTTCAGATCTTGAATAGAAAAAGATAGTTTCTTTTACAATGATTTAGATCTGAAAAGAGAGAGATTTTTTCTTTTTCTCATTAAAACAATTATTTCACATCTTGAACAATAAATAGATAAATTTTTCCTTTTTAGAACAATGATTGTAGATTTGAAAATTTGAAAGATTGATATTGTATTCTTTTTTTTAAATAAAAGATGATTCAGAGCTGAAGAAGGAAAAGAATGTTTTTTTATGAAAACAGTGATGGCGAATCTGAAAAGAGATATAGATTTCAGATCTACGAAGATTGGGAAGAGAGTTTTGCATGACAAGAAATGATAATCTCTAGTATGAAGATTAGAAACAATAGCGTTTCTAATTTAAACGAAATAGTAGTTTAAGGCTAAAAAAATGAACTTCAAACTCCAAAAGAGAGTGGTTTAAAGTTTCAAAGTAAAAAGGAGAAATAAGAAAGAGATAATTTTCCTTTTAGAAAAGGAAGTTCATCTCTTAATGAAAGCACCAAAAATTTTTACATAAAAAATGGGCAAACACCTCCAAGTCATAGTAGTAGAGCTGCGAATATTGTTTTCAATATAGAGCTATTGTTTGATGAATTTTAGTTGCGGATGATTGAGATAGAATATCAAGAACGTGCAATAAAGAATAAGTAAAGGACTTAAATGTAAAAAGACATATATTTTATAGTGGTTCGGCCTGAATGTGACTACGTCCACTGTTCCTCTTATATTATCTCTTTCATTTCTGATTACATGTACAAGCTTTGAATATGATTAAACATGCTATTGGAACTAAGAGTTTTCCCTCTCAAAGTTGTCTGCCATTGTTGATGAGAGCTTCACTCTTTTCCAACCCCTTTTCTTATAATGCTATGTGCCCAGTATTTATAGAGTGAGGTTATGATAGGAGTGGCAGCTGAGTACATAACCTCTAAGATTTGGTTCAACCTGCTTTCCTTTAGGATTTGGTTCAACCTTTCTTCATGTGAGATTTGGTTCAACCTTCCTTCCTCTGCGATTTGGTTCAACCTTCCTTCCTCTGCAATTTGGTTCAGCCTCCCTTTATATGAGATTTGGTTCAACTTCCTTCCCCTGCGATTTGGTTAAACCTTCCTTCCTCTGGGATTTGGTTCAACCTTCGTTTATATGAGATTTGGTTCAACCTTCCATTCTCCGGGATTTGGTTCAACCATCCTCCCATTGGAAATGGTTAGATGTTTAGTAGTTTGATTCCCTATTGGACCATTACTCATGCTTCATGAAAATAAGTGCTTGCCAAGACTTGAACCCGGGTGGGTTGGCTAAAAGGCGCAAGTCTTTACCATTGTGCTACATATGTTATTATGCCATAACCCCTTCAATTCAGGTCAGAATTGAATGAGACTTGAACTGGTAGCTGTGTATCACTAAGTAGAGTATTCCAATGCCCCTGAATGTTCAATGTGAGAGAGAAAATTAGTAGTTCTCCAAAGTGGGACCCATATAACTTAGATAGCGGGCTAATGTTAAGATGTTCATATCTTTCAAACCGTTACTCTGATTGAGACGCGGTTTCGACCTAGGTCCATACCTTGATCTCAAGAATACTTCTAAACTAGTTTTGGTCCATTCCAAGACAATGACAATTTTACCCCTGACTCTTCATATTCACCATGTAGTGGGCGGAAATGCCCACAACACCTTTCAACGAGTTAATATGCACATAGACCATAATAGATGAGTTGGTACCACTTATTTTTGCGATACATACAATAAATGAAGCAATTAATATATTTGTGCACTTCCTGATAGTGAACAAAGAGGTATGCAGTAATCATATATTTGCAAACTACATTTGCTGTTTTAATCACAAGTGCATGCCAACGTTTTCATGTAAACTACTACCATTATTTTGGAATTCCTGTTAGACAAATTTGCAGGACAATGTTTTTGGACTGAAATGAAATACTTATTTCTATTTTTTCACTGTAATTTGTGTACGCCACAGTAGTTGATTTGTAGTAATAACTTCTGTCTGAGGGTGTTCTTAGTTTATTGGATGGTTGGCAGTTGAATTTTAACAGTTGTCCGATGACCGTTGTTTGAACCAAACGTTAGCCAAACACCCAAAATTTATGCAGAGAACAAAATTGAAGAAATATAACAGAAATATAAATGAAAAAGGTGAAAGAAAAGAGACACAGTCGTTTATAGTGGTTGGAAAAGCAAGGCTTACGTCCACTTTAAGATTTTATTGTTGATTTACAAATTGGGGGCAGAAGTTCTTGGGACTCGGTACAACTCCAGCACTTAGAAATTTTGATTATAAGAATATCAGAAATAATGAACTAGAGCTAAAAGATCCTGAAAAATGAGCCATACCCCTATATTTATATAGGTAGGGAGCCTAAAATCTCGCACCAAATATCTCCTAGCCATTAGCCATTATTTAGAATAGTTCCTCCATGAAAATAGGTGCCACATTAACAAGAGTTGGGATTTGGTACTGAGCCCCAAGTGGGAGTCGGTACCGATCTCCAAGATGGCCAAATAGGTCTTCTCCTACTCTTTATCTCAAGTCGTCTTGTAGTTAGCTTCGTGATTCCATAGTTGTTTGCATCAATAATAGCTTGTTTCCAAGTCCAAATGATGGAGTAGTAGAAGAACAAAGCTGTAGATTTAGGAGTTCATGGAGATCGATAGAGAATTGCATTGAAATAACAAAAAAAACTTGGGATATAAGCTTTTAGAATCGAACTAGGCATGTAGGCAGAAGATGAGGTCCACCCAAGCTATATTTGGGAGTCGGTACCGATCTCGAGGTGGAAGTCGATACCAATCCCCAATTTGGGGGATCCCATTGTTGTGTTGTCTTGATTTGGGTTATTTAGCTTTAGTTGAACTTGCTTGGAGTCCGACTCGAGAAATTTGAGCGTTTGACTCGAGTTTTTAGGATTCGATACTGATCCCCAGGTGAGACTCGGTACCGACCCCAGACTTGGAGTTTCTGCATGGTTAGCTCAAGGTCGCGCTTAGGTTATTTTATTGATTGCTTTAGATCTGACTCAAGGAATTCTCAAGTCTATTCTGCTTCGAGCCTGACTTGATGATTTTTTGGGTTTGCTTCGAGCAAACCCTTCCAAAAACTTGAACTTCCAAATTTTCAACTTTTTTCGTTCATTTTTTGATATTTCTTTTTGTTTGCTTTTTTATGATATTCCCAAAGTCCTTGGGTCATTCTCCGTCGGTCGCTCATCCGAGTCGATTGTTTAAGTCTGTTCAAATACTGTCTAGTCAAAAGGCTGGATAACATTTGCCCCCTATTAACTGGGTTTTGTAACCCAACGGAATTCAAAGGAAGTCGGAACAGCTTCATCGAATCAAAACAGCTCAAAAGCCAACCAAAAGGACTAGAAGAATCAACTAAGAAGTATGAGAGAAAAAGAAAGCAAAAACACGCTAAGGTGATGGATTGCTAGCGATCCATAATGTTCGCTTGTGGGTCCATCCATCCTCTCGCATCATGATCCAATAGGAATTTTAAGAATGATGGCTAAGTTTGATGGAATTCCAAACTAGTTAAGTCGAGAAGCAAGCATATGTCTAATTCAATCAGTTGTCCAATGCAACCAGTGTGTGGATCACCATCAAAACAAGGCAAAAGGCTAGAAAATTACATGGGGAACACCAACACGAGACAAAGAATGCAATCCAGAAGGCAAAATCCAGAAAATACTCTAAGTAAATGGATCGCTAGCGATCCATATGATTGATCCAGGTCGCCATGGAGTTTAAAGAAGAGGATGAAGTGTGATAACCCTAATTTTGTGAGAAATTTCATAATTTAAATTAGTATATGTTTGTTTAAAAATTGCATTGAGAAAGATAGGAATGAAAACAGATTGCAAATGTATGGCTAAAACATATACATGTGCACAAGACAGTGCACACACATGCACATAGTTTTTCTGTATAATAAAATAGGCACAAATCAATATATAAATTAGAATAAATAATTTAGAAATACATATGTATGAAAATAGGATTATGTCTTTAATAAATCTGGCACAAAGAAAATAAATGTTAGGCAGAAATAAACTTAAAAATTATTTAAAGAAAGAAAATAAGGACTTAGGCAAAAATAGGCATATATATATATATATTATATGTGCACAAGCAAACACTTGCTGGAAGAAAACAGAAATTGCATGGAAATGGCATGAACCCTTAAGCAAACACTTTATCCATTTCCAGTAATTTCTTTAATTTGGAAAATGAGATTCATGCATATAACATGACCAGGGTAAAGGGATAAGGCTTATTTCTGAAAATAAAAACAAGGACCGCATACCCTTTTATTTTCTTGAATCAAATGAGAGGCAGACCATGTTTTGTATAGGGTAAAAATGACATTGGGTAATTTTGTTAAACCCTAGTAGCAGCTAGGGTTCTGTATAAGGAGGCTTAGTGCAGAAAGACTTTTCACAATTTGCACTTCATCATTTAAAGAAAAAATAAAAATATAAGCCAGAGAAAAGTAGGAGCATTGGCCATTAGAATTAGAAGAAGGAAGCAGACTAAAAGGGTTCAAAAAGCTTAGGAAAAAGAAGGATTAAGGTGAGTAACCTCACTGGAAAGTTTGGCAATAAGTCCTGAATATTGAGGCAGCCTAATTAAATTTATATTTCACTTTTGCAAGCTATGTTCATTTTATGATTTGATAATTTTGGCTTGTAAATGACCTGCTCAAGTGTAAAACCCTTTATAGTGACATTATTCAGTATACAAGAGTCATGGATTTCATGTTTAAAAGGTAGTTATCTGTGTTGTGGTTTAATTTTGAAATGAAGTAGATTTTTATGGGTTTTCTTTATGCATTTATTTATTTAAAAACCCAAGATTTATGTTGTAGATATATGGTCTGAAAATGAAAGAAAATGTGGGGCTGCAACTTTGTGTTGTTGCTTATGTCTCATATCCACTAAAATAAAGATAAATGTAGAGGTGCAATGTTATACTTGTGCTGATCTTCTATGTTTTATGAACTCTCCAAATCAAAGCATATACTTGTGGTTTAGCCAGATCTTAAAGATTAACAAGAGTCTGATTGAACCAGAGGTAAAAGGAGACAACCAGAAAACTATATATGACCATATGTTTGTAACTTGATCCATTGAAACCAATAGACAAAATAATATGCTTAGAAATCACATCTGTTTGCAAGATTAAAATGCTTGCTTATGAGAACATGACTTACCAATCTCTGAATAAATGCATGTTGGCTGAATGTTTATCTCTCTGATTGAAATATGATATGCAGAAAGGATTAGCATAGGAATGAGAAAGGGAAAGTAACACTTAGTAATTTAACTAAGGACTTTTGGATCTTAGGGCTACAAAAATATGGCTTGGCAAGGGGAACATTGCAAGCTCACACATGGTATGCTTATACCCAGGGGCCTGAGTGTGCTGGGTTAATAGTGATATGTCCCAGGCAGTGTGTGATTTAACAAGAGAAAGTAGCTAAAGACCATCACATACTTGATAGTGAACAATAGAAATAGGTTCATGAGAGGGCTTGGGTAAAATCCGCGATGGCCAGTAATCTGGTAGAAAGACTTGATGATAGAATTAATGAATATGTTGATTGTTTTATAATGTTTTATGGATGAATCCTATGATTGCTATCACTGAACTAAACCATTGAATCACATATAATTTGTTGTGCACTGATTTATATACACATGTATCACAGAAACATGCACAAGAGTGATATTGAATTCCTTTATCCATTTTGAATTTATTTGAATATGAATAAGTGTCATATAAATCATGTTTTCAGTTAGATTACTCATACCAGACTTTAGTCTGACCCTTGCGTGTTTTATGCACCATTGGGTGTCTCATATTCATATGGGGCAGTTCATGGTGATTTTGCAGGAAAGTAGGAATTTCTTTGATCAAGCTTTGGATGTTTAACTGCTTAAGGAATTGGATGCTATATTTTATGATTTGCTGAAGTAAAAATAGATGTTTATGCTGAATCATGTTAAGCTATTTTGTTTAAATTTGCTTAGAAAACTAATGTAATGTTAGAACTTCTGTTTTGCAAGTGTTGAACTCATATGTGTATCAGCTGAAACTTATGTGTTTTGTTTTGCAAAATGTTTTGCCAAGAAATGGAATTTTAAGCTTTAAGAACAATTAGTTTATAATGATAGAAAACCTGAGATTAAAAGGATTTATGGATTGAATGTATGCCCAAGTATTTAACATAAGAGAGTCCATGTTTAGGTTAATATAAAATCTGACAGAAAAGGTTTTGAGTTGCTTTGAAAAGAAAACAATTGACATGTATTTTTGCCTAAAAATTAGTGCAAGTGAATATGGCTAACCTGACCACTTCATAGAACCTGGGTTAAGCCATCAATAAAAAGTTTTAAGCTAAATTTTCAGTAAAGCTTTACAACCCAAACATAGGGTAGACTCAGTCACTTTTGATAACAAGAAGAAGTAGAAATTAAACACTTAAAGCTTCCTCTGACACACACATGCATAGGAACATGCACACATATGCACAAGCAAGAGCACAGTTCATACAGTAATAAAATTATGGAAATACATGCAAAATGCTAAGTCTTGAGACATGAAACGAACAGATATGCAATGATCTAAGCATACTTGTAAAATCTGGCTTTTAGGAACACCATTGCTATGTAGGGATTGTTTCTTTTAAATAATTCCCAAACAGATTTTACTTCCAAACTTTTATACTCTGATTCAAGTAGAAAGTAGCTTATATATCCTCATATATGTAAGTTTAAGATGATCTAAGCAAACCAATATTCTTATTGGCATAAAGATCCTGGATAGAAGAAAATATTAAAGCGTAATATTTTCTTGATTAAATGGCCACTGTATATAAAAAAAAATTTAGGAAATAAAAGGTGGGTCATTTCATTTTGGTATCAGAGCTATGTTGTTAAATAACATAGCAAAATTTTGTATGAACTTGTTTGCATTGGATGTATGGAAGTGTTGACTGCCTTGGATGTTTTTTTGTTAGTGCTTATACTACTAATATCTATTATAACTGAACAGGGATAGATTGAAATGAATTAATCTATAGAGTATCAGGCAAAATGGACTAGCCTAAGTGTTATATCCATAGAGCTATGGTAGGACCCAGACATCAAAATGTAGTAACAAGTGAACCACCCATGGTGAATGTGCAAAAATTCATAAGAGCCATAAGGGATGGAGTAGGCAATAGGCAGGAAAATCCACATGAGGAGCTTTCCAAACTACTCAAGACTTTTACCAACCTTGGAGGCAAAACTTTTGATGGCACAGAAGGAGTTATGGGAGTTCAAAATTGGCTTAGGATTTTGGAAAGGATCTTTGCAGACATGCAAGTTGAAGACCAAAGGAAGAGGCAAATTGCATCCAGGCAATTGAGAGGAGCAGCTTTGGATTGGTGGGAGGTTATCATAACTGGAAGACCTGAAGGAGAAGTGACATGGGATCAATTTAAAGCAATGCTGGAAGGTAGGTTTGTCCCTGCATCAGCCAAGGAGTCTTTGCTAGAGGAATTCATCAAATTAAGGCAAGGGACTATGAGTGTCACTGAGTACACTCAGAGGTTTGAATCATTGGCAAAGTATGGTGCGGTACTCATCACTACTGAGGAGGCTAAGAATGGCAGATATATACAAGGGCTAAACCCTAGCCTTAGTAGAGCCATGCTACCATACAAGGACAGGACTTTTGATCAAGTTTTGGACTTGACTTTGAGCATTGAACAACATGATAAGGCTAGAGGGAATTTCAAGGCATTCAGGAATGGCCAAAACAAGAAAGGAAAGGGCAAATTTCACCCTTATGATAAGAAGAAAGTAGACACAGCTTCCACCAAGAAACCAGAAGAAGCCAGTGCTGCTGAAATTAAGAAGAAGATTACTTGTTATAACTATGGCCAAGAGGGGCATATGAAAAACAGGTGCACAAATGTTAGGCCAGCATCCTTCAAATGTCACCATTGTGGGAAGGAAGGTCACATAAAGAGGAATTGTCCAGATTTTAAGCAAGGAAAATTAGGGGCTTTGGAAGGAAAAGGCAAGGCAACTGAGGGATCAAATGTTGAGAAACATGGCCAAGTTGAAGGTACTTTGTTTATTCACTCAATACCTTTTGCAGTAGTGTATGATACTGGGCTACACACTCATTGATCTCCCATGATATTGCACAACAATTAAAATTGAATTGTATGATTGTTGATAAGCCACTGTTTATTAGAAGCCCTATAGGTAGCTCATTTGTTCTGGGCATGATGTGTACGCAACTGGGGTTAGATATAGGGGGACATGTGTTTAACTCAGACCTATATGTGTTGCAATATCCGGGCATAGGGGTTATTCTAGGAGTTGATTGGTTGAGTAAATATAAGGCTATCATAAATATGGAAACATCCAACATATCATTGAGAATTTCTGATGGACAAAGGGTAGTTGTTCTTTGTGAGGCAGACAAGGATAGAAATGTAGCCAACCTTTTTGCATTGTCTAGTGAAAAACCCATGCCTGCATTAGAAGAAATCCCCATAGTGAATCAATATATTGATGTGTTTGGTGAAGTTAGGGGAGTTCCAAACCACAGACTAGTTGAGTTTTCAATCAGAATAATTCCAGGAGCTAGCCCAGTGGTTAAAAGACCAACCAGAATGGGGCCTAAGGAGTTGATAGAATTGAAAACGCAATTGGTTGAATTAGAAGAAAGAGGCTTTATTAGACCCAGTAGCTCATCATGGGGAGCACCAGTTGTCTTTGTTAAGAAACAAGATGGATCCCTTAGGTTATGTATTGACTATAGAGAATTAAATAAGGTCACAATTAAAAATAAATATCCTTTACCAAGAATTGATGATCTCTTTGATCAATTGAGTGGTGCAAAAATATTTTCTAGGCTTGATTTAGCTTCAGGCTTTCATCAGATGAAAGTAGAAGAGGAAAGCATTAAGTATACAGCCTTTAACACAAGATATGGACTTTATGAATTTTTAGTAATGCCATTTGGCTTGACAAATGCTCCTTCCTATTTTGTTGATTTGATTAATAGAATTTTTAGAGAATACTTGGATAAATTTGTATTGATATTTATTGATGACATACTAATTTATTCTAAGTCAATTAGAGAGCATGAAAATCATTTGCATATGGTATTTGAGAAATTGAGGCAGGAAGACTTGAAAGCAAAGTTTTCAAAATGCACTTTTTGGTAAAATGAAGTGAATTTTCTAGGCCACATTATATCAGAAAAAGGAATATCTATGGATCCCAATAAGGTTATTGCAGTGCAAGCTTGGAAAAGGCCTACTAATGTCGCTGAGGTCAGATCATTCATGGGAATAGCTGGTTACTATAGAAGGTTTATAAAAGATTTTGCAAAAATTTCAATCCCATTAACCAGAATGACTAGGAAAAATCAAGTGTTTACTTGGACTGAAGAGTGTGAGAAAGCCTTTGGGAAATTAAAGGAAGCACTAGTGCAAGCTCCAATCCTCAAAGTACCTGAAGGGAATGAAAACTTGGTGGTATATACTGATGCAAGTGGACAAGGGCTTGGGGCAGTATTGATGCAACAACATCAAGTGATAGCTTATGCTTCTAGGCAATTGAAACCAAGTGAGGTAAGATATGCTACTCATGACCTTGAATTAGCTGCTATAGTGTATGCTCTTAAGCTATAGAGACACTACTTGTTTGGGGCAAAATTTGAAGTTTACACAGACCATAAGTCCCTTAAATATTTATTTTCACAAAGAGAATTAAATATGAGGCAGCAAAGGTGGATTGAACTCCTAGCCTCATATGACTTCGAAATATTATACACCCCTGGTAAGGCTAATAAAGTAGCAGATGCCCTAAGTAGACAACATGCTAAAGTGGCTAGATTAATGATAGAAGAGTTTAACACTTTATCATTGTTAACTGATTTAGAGATAGAAAGTGATAATGTAGAAAACATGAGCCTATGCAGTGAGCATGTAGATATGGGAAAGTGGAGCTTTATCACTCTGGAGTCAGAATTGAAAAACAAAGTTGTAAAGTTACAAGACCAAGACCCATTTTTATTTGAAAAGAAAACTCAGATATTAAATCGTGAAGCAGTGGAAGGTTTTCAGTTGAATGATCAGTGCCATTTGAAGAAAGGAAAAAGAATATGTGTTCCAGCAATTGATGAATTGAAGCAAGAAATCTTGGATGCTTACCATAAAAGCAAATACACTATATACCCAGGAAGCACAAGGATGTATCACAACCTCAAGAGGGATTATTGGTGGAGTGGTATGAAGAGTGCAGTGGCAACCTATGTATCTAAATGTATGGTTTGCCAACAAGTGAAGGCTGAGTATCAAAAACCCTCAGGAATGCTTCAACCTTTGCAAATTCCATAGTGGAAATGGGAGGATATATCAATGGATTTCATTAATGGTTTGCCCAGAACTAGGAGGGGAAATGATAGCATTTGGGTAGTGGTTGATAGGTTAACCAAGTCAGCCCACTTTATACCAGTAAAGTCAGAGAGAAATGCATGTACACTAACCCAGTTGTTTATCAAGGAAGTGGTTAGACTACATGGTATACCGAAGACCATAGTAAGTGATAGAGATACCATCTTCACTTCAAAATTTTGGCAGAGTTTTCACAAGGCAATGGGGACTGATTTATGCTTAAGCACAGCATACCATCCTCAATCTAATGGTCAAACAGAAATTATGAACAAATTGCTTGAAGATATGTTGAGAACTTGTGTGTTGGATTGAGGAGGAAGTTGGGAGGATCATATCTTTTTAGCTGAATTTGCATACAACAATAGCCATCATAGTAGCATAGGCATGGCACCCTTTGAAGCTCTCTATGGGAGACCATGTTTATCACCCTCAAGTTGGCTTGAATCTGGGGAAAAAGTGGTCTTAGGGCCAGAGAGTGTGAAGGAAACTTCAGAGAAAATAGCTTTGATCAGAAAAAGAATTGCTTCTGCCCAGGATAGGCAAAAGAAATATGCAGATCAAAGAAGGAAGGCAGTACAATATGGTGTTGGGGATTATGTATTTATCAAAATATCACCCATGAAGAAGGTTCTAAGGTTTGGGAAACAAGGAAAGTTGATTCCTAGGTACATAGGGCCATATAAAATTCTAGAGAGAATAGGAACTGTAGCCTATAAGCTGGAATTGCCAGAAGAAATGAGAGCAATGCATGATGTTTTTCATGTGTCTTAACTAAGAAGGTGGGTTCATGATAAGGAGGCAATCCTAGAATCCCCTAAGGATGTGCAGATTGACCCCAGGATGATCTATGAAAAGGAGCCAGTAGGCATAGTTGCTAGAGAGATCAAGAAATTGAGAAACAAAGAAATTAAATTAGTAAAAGTGCAATGGAGTCTTGACCCAAATGATTGCACATGGGAAGTGGAGGATAAAATCAGAAATGATTATCCACAACTGTTTGATTGAATGAAAGGTAAATTTATATATACTGATGAATGTTTTGATTGAATATGCATTGTGATTTTTTTGTTTTAATATGCATAGAGTTTAATCAAGTGATTGGCTTGAGAATGGTTTGAGATCAGAAAAGTTGATTTCTGAATTGATGATACTTAAGTTAAGTATGAGAGAATTGTGGGACACAATTCCTAAAAGGAGGGGTATATGTGATAACCCTGATTTTGTGAGCAATTTCATAATTTAAATTAGTATATGTTTGTTTAAAAATTGCATTGAGAAAGATAGGAATGAAAACTGATTGCAAATGTATGGCTAAAACATGTACATGTGCACAAGACAGTGCACACACATGCACACAGTTTTTCTATATAATAAAATAGGTAGAAATCAATATATAAATTAGAATAAATAATTTAAAAATACATATGTATGAAAATTGGATTATGTCTTTAATAAATCTGGCACAAAGAAAATAAATGTTAGGCAGAAATAAACTTAAAAATTATTTAAAGAAAGAAAATAAGGACTAAGGCAAAAATAGGCATATATATATATATATATATATATATATATATATATTATGTGCACAAGCAAACACTTGCTGGAAGAAAACAGAAATTGCATGAAAATGGCATGAACCCTTAAGCAAACACTTTATCCATTTCCAGTAATTTCTTTAATTTGGAAAATGAGAGTCATGCATATAACATGACTGGGGTAAAGGGATAAGGCTTATTTCTGAAAATAAAAACAAGGACCATATACCCTTTTATTTTCTTGAATCAAATGAGAGGCAGACCATGTTTTGTATAGGGTAAAAAGGACATTGGGTAATTTTGTTAAACCCTAGTAGCAGCCAGGGTTCTGTATAAGGAGGCTTAGCATAGTAAGACTTTTCACAATTTGCTCTTCATCATTTAAAGAAAAAATAAAAATATAAGCCAGAGAAAAGTAGGAGCATTGGCCATTAGAATTAGAAGAAGGAAGCAGACTAAAAGGGTTCAAAAAGCTTAGGAAAAAGAAGGATTAAGGTGAGTAACCTCACTGGAAACTTTGGCAATAAGTCCTGAATATTGAGGCAGCCTAATTAAATTTATATTTCACTTTTTCAAGCTATGTTCATTTTATGATTTGATAATTTTGGCTTGTAAATGACCTGCTCAAGTGTAAAACCCTTTATAGTGACATTATTCAGTATACAAGAGTCATGGATTTCATGTTTAAAAGGTAGTTATCTGTGTTGTGGTTTAATTTTGAAATGAAGTAGATTTTTATGGGTTTTCTTTATGCATTTATTTATTTAAAAACCCAAGATTTATGTTGTAGATATATGGTCTGAAAATGAAAGAAAATGTGGGGCTGCAACTTTGTGTTGTTGCTTATGTCTCATATCCACTAAAATAAAGATAAATGTAGAGGTGCAATGTTATACTTGTGCTGAGCTTCTATGTTTTATGAACTCTCCAAATCAAAGCATATACTTGTGGTTTAGCCAGATCTTAAAGATTAACAAGAGTCTGATTGAACCAGAGGTAAAAGGAGACAACCAGAAAACTATATATGACCATATGTTTGTAACTTGATCCATTGAAACCAATAGACAAAATAATATGCTTAGAAATCACATCTGTTTGCAAGATTAAAATGCTTGCTTATGAGAACATGACTTACCAATCTCTGAATAAATGCATGTTGGCTGAATGTTTATCTCTCTGATTGAAATATGATATGCAGAAAGGATTAGCATAGGAATGAGAAAGGGAAAGTAACACTTAGTAATTTAACTAAGGACTTTTGGATCTTAGGGCTACAAAAATATGGCTTGGCAAGGGGAACATTGCAAGCTCACACATGGTATGCTTATACCCAGGGGCCTGAGTGTGCTGGGTTAACAGTGATATGTCCCAGACAGTGTGTGATTTAACAAGAGAAAGTAGCTAAAGACCATCACATACTTGATAGTGAACAATAGAAATAGGTTCATGAGAGGGCTTGGGTAAAATCCGTGATGGCCAGTAATCTGGTAGAAAGACTTGATGATAGAATTAATGAATATGTTGATTGTTTTATAATGTTTTATGGATGAATCCTATGATTGCTATCACTGAACTAAACCATTGAATCACATATAATTTGTTGTGCACTGATGTATATACACATGTATCACAGAAACATGCACAAGAGTGATATTGAATTCCTTTATCCATTTTGAAGTTATTTGAATATGAATAAGTGTCATATAAATCATGTTTTCAGTTAGATTACTCATACCAGACTTTAGTCTGACCCTTGCGTGTTTTATGCACCATTGGGTGTCTCATATTCATATGGGGCAGTTCATGGTGATTTTGCAGGAAAGTAGGAATTTCTTTAATCAAGCTTTGGATGTTTAACTGCTTAAGGAATAGGATGCTATATTCTATGATTTGCAGAAGTTAAAATAGATGTTTATGCTGAATCATGTTAAGCTATTTTGTTTAAATTTGCTTAGAAAACTAATGTAATGTTAGAACTTCTGTTTTGCAAGTGTTGAACTCATATGTGTATCAGCTTTAACTTATGTGTTTTGTTTTGCAAAATGTTTTGCCAAGAAATGGAATTTTAAGCTTTAAGAACAATTAGTTTATAATGATAGAAAACCTGAGATTAAAAGGATTTATGGATTGAATGTATGTCCAAGTATTTAACATAAGAGAGTCCATGTTTAGGTTAATATAAAATCTGACAGAAAAGGTTTTGAGTTGCTTTGAAAAGAAAACAAATTGACATGTATTTTTGCCTAAAAATAAGTGCAAGTGAATATGGATAACCTGACCACTTCATAGAGCCTGGGTTAAGCCAGCATTAAAAATTTTTAAGCTAAATTTTCAGTAAAGCTTTACAACCCAAACATAGGGTAGACTCAGTCACTTTTGATAACAAGAAGAAGTAGAAATTAAACACTTAAAGCTTCCTCTGACACACACATGCACAGGAACATGCACACATATGCACAAGCAAGAGCACAGTTCTTACAGTAACAAAATTATGGAAATACATGCAAAATGATAAGTCTTGAGACATGAAACCAACAGATATGAAATGATCTAAGCATACTTGGAAAATCTGGCTTTTAGGAACACCATTGCTATGTAGGGATTGTTTCTTTTAAATAATTCCCAAACAGATTTTACTTCCAAACTTTTATACTCTGATTCAAGTAGAAAGTAGCTTATATATCCTCATATATGTAAGTTTAAGATGATCTAAGCAAACCAATATGCTTATTGGCATAAAGATCCTAGATAGAAGAAAATATTAAAGCGTAATATTTTCTTGATTAAATGGCCACTGTATAAAAAAAATTAGGAAATAAAAGGTGGGTCATTTCATGAAGGAAAGCATCACAAGCAGTTGAATTGCCAGCGACCCAAAAGCTAGCGATCGCTAGCGATCCATAACCCATAGATCACTAGCGATCCATCAAATTGATTCGGCTCTCTATAAAACTTTCAGTGCACCTTCGTATGGTCATTTACAAGCATCTAGCATGGTGACCTAACCGAATAGCTCTCCAACCCCTACAAATACCATCCTACCAGCAACATAAACAGAATCTTCTGGACTGACTGCTAAAACTCTGCATAAACTATTCTTCACTCTTTTCCTCCCACACAATAGTCATCTAAAGGGTTCATTGTGATTCTCCAGCGAACTCTAACACTGGTAACTTGATCTAACTTACAAGATCCAATCAAATTATAATCGGATTCAACTTGTAATTGCAGTCAGTCAATAACATAAGTTATAAAATGGATGTGGGCTTCATTAACATCCGAACAACAATAAAAGTCTTCTTGTCTTTTAACTATTTCTACTCCTTTTACACTTATTCTCTATATTATTGCTCTGTAAGAACAGGGCTGGTGCTTTCACATTCATTCCAGGGCGTCGATCCATTTTTTGGGTTAACATTTGGTGCTTTCACTGAGAGCAAAAGGAGATTCGGAAACTTGGAGCTTGAATCCGTGGTTGGGGAAAAATGAAGAGGCCTAACACCAGATATAAAACTGGAGCAAGTCAACCAGCCTGGGGGCAGTCAGGAAGTATCCTAGAATTCTCACCAATCTAACTTTGTAGCTAGAGAAGAAATGGAAAGGCTGATAAAGGAGATGTAGGATGGAACCTTGATTAGGCAACAAGAGATGATGGAGGAATTCTTCCAAAGGATGGGACAACAAGGAATTGCAGGAGCTATAGGAATTCAGAACCTAGGGAACAATATAGGAGCTGCTAGAGTTGGATTAGAACAAGACGGAACGTTGGCTCCATGTCCAGTGCAACCGACACTTAGGTGCAACGCGGGAGTCAACCTGGGGATCAACGTGACGATGGGATCAATATTGGAGCTGACACTATTAGGGTTAACAATGGAGTGACTATTGAAACTCCAAGAACTAGTGGTATAGGAGCTAATCTGAATACTAAGGTGCAACCAGTGGAGGAATATGTGATAGAGCTACCCCGAAGGAGCGGAGGATAGAATGAGACTAGAAGAGTTGGGCAGAACACTGGTGTGCAACCAGTGGAATATGCACCAGATTTCCCTTGCCAAGGCAGAGGGTAGAACATCGCTTTTAGACGAAGTCCTTCGTTGGATGGTAAAAATCGAATTGCTGAATTGGTAAGGAGGTTGATTAGAGGAGGACCCATGGATCAGGGTTTGGAAGATGTGAATAGAAACTCGTTTACTAGTAATATCCGAAATAAGAGAAATCCTCCCGATTTAAAACTTCCCGCACTGGAAATGTACGACAGAAAGACCGATCCATTGATTCATCCGATGAGATACATCCGACATATGGAGGTGTTGGGTGCTTCTGAGGAAGTAATGGGGCGGTGCTTCCCATTATACTTGATGGATTTGGTAGCGATGTGGTTTAGACAACTGGAGAATGGATCCATTAGCACATGGACCGAGTTAGTAGGTAGATCTTTAAGACAATTCCGAATTCATGTCTCACAACCAAAGAATGTGATGACAATGGAAAATGTGAAACAAAGGACGAAGGAGACCTTGAGAAGTTATTTAAAAAGATTCAATGCAGCATCGGCTGCGGCCGATAGGCCGGACCCATTAGTATTTTGATGGCGGCAGTGTTTGGAGTCGCGAGCAAGACCGACTTCAAGGCTACACTTAAGAGGGATCCACCAATGGATCTTGCTGAGTTTTACTATGAAGCTGATAGATATTTACGTTAGGAGGATGCTGACGCTGATGCTGAAGATGAAGCCGAAGATGCCGAAATTTATGCTGTGGATGGGAAGGGATCCTCCAGAGTAGGATTTGGAAAAGACAAAGGGAAAATAGAAGCTGATGATGATTCTAGAGAGTCGAAATGACAAAGCAGGGAGCGCAAATTCTCTTCCTACTCTGAGCTGACTGAAACCTTGGAAAGGATATACCTGGACACTAAGGGAAAATTCCCTATCGAAAGCCCTCGAGAAGGGAGCCTACTGATTGAGTGAAAGGATCTAAAAAGTTTTGCATCTTCCATGAGCTGGGCGGACATAAAAACGAATGAGTGCTGACACCTTCATGATTTGATAGAAGAACTGGTTCGAAACGGCTAGCTACCGCAGTACGTAAGGAACAGAGCTACGATAGCACAGCTAGAGCAGCCATTACCCATAACAGAGGCTTCAAGGAATGCCCGGGGATCTGACCAAGATAGATAATCCCATAACCGGGATGGATGGTAAGTTAGATCTGGCTGCAACTCTTTGCTTTGGTTTCTTTTTTCCACTTTTCTTTTCGTATATTAGCGGTAAAAGCAATAATGTTCCCAGACCGCTTAGACGTGTGCTAAACGTAGATTGGTCCTTACTCGCGCTCTGAGTCGGATATCTAGGATAATTTCTTAGGATAATAATCTCAAACTGTTTGGACGTACACAAAACCTAGATTGGTCCCTTGCCACGCTCTGAGTCGGATGTCTGGATAGACATTCAAGATTTCTGCTTATTTAATTTTTGCTTGTTTTCTTTGATTAGAAATTTGAGTTTTCTAAAATCCATATTTAATGTGATAATTGATTTTGAACACCATAGAGTCTCGATCGGAGAGATGGGATCAGAGCGCAAGGTGCAAGTCCCCTTGCCGAAATGCGAGTGGATGGACTCGTACGATATCGAACGCCATAGAGTCCCAACCGGAGAGACGAGACCGGAGTGCAATAAGTAAGTCCCTTCATTGGAGAGTTAGCAAATGTGCTTGCTTAATCCCCCTTAACTTAATAAGCAAATGATCCAGAGAGACCATCCCCTTAACTTAACAAACAAACGATCTGGAGAGATCGTCCCCTTAATTTAAAACATTAAACGATCCAAAGAGATTGTACATTAGACAAAACATTAAGTGATCCGGAGAGATCGCGCATTAAACTAAACATTAAACGATCCGAAGACATCACGCATTACAAGAGAGATCGAGCCTTAAAAGGATTTGAATGCCTTATAAACAAAATAAAATTGATAAATCCTAGATGATCATAGGATGATTTCTGATATATGATGTGATTTTGATATTATCCAGAGAGACAAGAAACAGTGACTGAGATAAGAAGTTTTCATAGATTGGCTGGATATTATCGGAGATTCATAAAGGATTTTTTGTAGATAGCAGCACCGATGATCAAGCTAATGCGAAAAGATGTGAAGTTTGTTTGGACCGATAAGTGTGAGGAAGCATTCCAGAGCTTGAAACACTTATTGACGCAACTATATTAGTTGTTCCGAAGAGGAATCAAGATTTGGTAGTTTATAGAGATGCGTGTGGAGCTGGATTAAGAGAAGTGTTAATGCAGAGAGGTAAAGTGATTGCCTATGTTCTAAACAGCTTAGACCGCATGAGGTTAGATACCCGACTCATGACTTGGAGTTAGCTGTAGTTATTTTTGCTTTGAAGGTGTGGAGACATTACCTTTTGGGAGGTTTGAGCTTTATACGGATCATAAGTCGTTGAAGTAGTTGTTCCCTTAGAGGAAGCTGAACATGAGAATGGTTAGAGATTATTGTTGTTTTTGATTTTGGAATTGAGTACACACCAAGGAAAGGCAACAAGTTTGCAGCTGCGATTTGTAGGAAGCATCAAAATGCAGTGTTGGCTATGATAGATGAATGGAAAGACTTGGAAGCGTTGTCGACTTGCAGAGTGCAGTGGAGATCCGAGGCTGGGTCTAGTGGAGAATCTGCTATGTTGTCTTGTTTAGAAGTTCGATTGGTATTGATTGAGAAGATTGCTTCTAAACAGGAAACGACCCAATGTTAGCTGAAAGGATCAGGAAGTTAAGGGATGGAATGGAGGGCGATGACTTGAAGGATTTCAGTCTTGACCAAAGTGGGTGGTTAAGAAAGAAGGGTAGATTATGTGTTCCATATGTGACAGACATAAGGAAGGAAGTTTTGGAGGAATGCCATCGTTCGAAGTTCACTATTCATCCAGGAGGAACACAAATGTATCAGGATACGAAGAGAAGTTTCTTCTGGGAAGGAATGAAGAGGGATGTAGGCTTATGGGTGAAACAATGTTTGAACTGACAGTAGGTGAAAGCCGAGCATCAGAAGCCAAGTAGGTTGCTTCAGCCATTGGATATTCCGGTATGGAAGTGGGATTCTATTTCTATGGATTTCATTGACGGGTTGCCGAGATCTAATAGAGGAAATGAAAGTATATGTGTCATAGTGGACAGACTGACCAAGATTGCCTATTTCATTTCCGTTAAGTCAAATAGGACGGCACTTGTATGGGCTAAGTTATTTATGAAGAATGTGGTTAGATTGCACAGAATTCCTAGTAGTATTGTTAGTGATACAGATTCCTTATTCACTAACGAGTTCTAGAAGAGTCTACAGGAGAGTTTAGGAACCAAGCTCAAGACGAGTACCGCTTACCACCGCAGATAGATGGGCAAACGGAAAGAGTTAACAAGATCTTGGAAGACTTGTTAAGAGCTTGTGTATTAGACTTCGAGGGATCTTGGGAAGACCATCTACACCTAGTCGAGTTTACGTATAACAATAGTTATCAGACTAGTATAGGGATGGCACCGTTTGATGCTTTATATGGAAGACTATGCAAATCTCCTGCATGTTGGTTAGAGACCGGAGATAGATTAGTCCTTGATCCCGATTTTGTAAGAGAAGCTGCAAAGAAGATTGAGCTGATAAGGGCAAGAATGATGGAATCTCAGTCTAGGCAGAAGAGCTATGCAAATAGAAGATGGAAAGATTTAGAGTTCTCTGTTTGAGATCATGTTTTCGTCAAAGTATCGCCGATGAAAGGTTTTATTAGGATCGGGAAGATAGGGAAGTTAGCACCGAGATTCATAGGACCATTTTCTATTTTAGAGAGGATCGGGAAACTTGCGTACAGAGTAGAGTTACCGACTGTGTTAGAGGATTTAGTAGTGGAACCATACTTGAAAATAGTTAGGAAGCCTGTCCGGATAATCGCGAGAGATGAGAAGAAGTTGAGGAACAAGACAATCAGATTAGAGAAAGTTCATTGGAGCGACGATGATAGAGACTGTACTTGGGATACTGAGAGCAGGATTAGAGATGCTTATTCTGATTTGTTTGATGGTATGTTTTACCTTTGATTGTTTTTATGTGTACCTTATCGTAATATCGAGGATGAAATTCTTTAAGGAGAGGAATTTGTAATACCCCATATTTTTAGTAACATTATTTAGGAAATTTAATTAGCTGAATAAAATAAAATAATGTAGGTTGATTAATGGATTGAGATTTGTGATTTAATTAAGAGGTAGTTGCGCCATGTTAATGAATAAACAAGTGAACTAAAGAATGAAGTGTTAAGGCAAATAGAGGAGGTGAAAAATAGGAAATAGAGCATTTTAATACCCTAAACCCTTAGGAATTTACTTCCATACATTTATTCATACATTCACAAGTAAAAAATTATAAGTCTAAGGCCGGCCACTATTAGCAAAAGGAAGAAGATAAAGGTAGGATTCAAGAGGAAGAATCAAATCACTTAATCAAGATCAAATCTCACATCCTAAATCACAAAGCTAAGGTGAATAATGACTACATCTCTTATTTCTTAAATGTTTTTGGTTTTAAGGAAATCTGAATTTATCTTGCATAGTTTAGCCATGATTTTGAAGGACAAAATGTTTATATATGCTTGTTGATTATTTATGCTTATTCATATAGATTTTATGATATGTTTTAATGTGAAAACCCTATTTAATGACATCCAAATACCTTGCAATTTTAGATATAGATCGGAAATGGTATTTTAGAGATGGGTTTCAATTTTCATAATTTTATTAATTAATGTGGATTTCATATTAATTTTCTAGTGAAGAAAATAATTTATTGGGTTATAAATAATTTACGGTTAAATTATAAATAATTTGTTTCTGAATATATATATTAGAAATCATATTAAAAAGGATTTTCTGTAATTTTTGAAGAATTTTCCAAAGTGTTTTGATGAATTATTAAATTATTTAAGGTATGAGACTTAAATGTTTTATATATTTATAAAAGGAGAAGGGGTATTTTAGCAGAGCTAGCAAGGTTGATTGGTCCCCTACCAGTTTTTATTGCAATGAACAATAAAATGACATAAACCAAGCTTTATGTCAAAAGAAAAGGAAAAGAAAAGAAACATTAACACGCACAAGGTGGAAACAAAGCAGAGTCAAGCAACCAAACACACAGAAAAAATAGAGAAGCAAGCAACATGCACACAGCATGCACATGCACAACAAGCATCCCAGAAGAAAACAAAAACATAGCTAGGTCCATAGGGCAAGTTGATGAGGGGAGAAGCAATGCGTACTTTACCGCAACCCAGTAACAATATCACTCATCAGTGTCTTCCATAAAATCAGAGCAGTAGTGGCAATATGCTGAAAACATCGACTGTTTCTCTCCTCCCATACCCTACTTAAGTATTTCTTGAGCATAAAAAAACAATATCCCATTTACTCACTCTCCACCTACTTGCCTTACGAAGCACATTCCAATCAGTTATGGAGACACCCAAGATACCATTGATGCCAGCCTTTTGCATCCAAGTACACCACATGTTCTTCATGAACCCACACCCAAAAAAAGGTGATCAACATTCTCAAGATTCATATAGCAAAAAACACACAACTGATCCACATCCATGCCATAAGGCACAAGCTTATCTTTGGTCATCAGTGCTTTGTTTCAATTCTTCCATAACATTTGATTATCCTTACTTGGCGAATGTAATATCCAAACAACTTTAGACCATTGAGAAACATGCATGGTCTCAACCTTACAGAGAAAATCATACACAACACCAATACTGTGTGGCTTACCCTTCCAACTGAGTGCTTCAACCTGACTAACTTGTACATACTGATTTGCCAACCTATTCCACAGGGCATTGACAACTTGATTACTGGAGAGGGGAGCTTGCAACATGCCATTGGTAACATAATCAACAGCTCTAGCATTGTGATCAATCATAGATTGAAGTTCTTCATAATGTGACAACTGCCTAGCCAACACATAACAATAATCTACCCATCGATCCCTCCAGAAACTAACCATATTGTCAGTAGATAAAGAGTACTTAAAGTGAGGGAGCAGATCCTTTCTAATGCCAAGAATTTTATGCCAAATACAACTGCTACCCTGAGAAACCTTCATATTCTAAAATTCCTTATCCTGAATGTGATATCTCCAAGTCCAATGCACCCATAGACTTTCCTTCCTCAACAAGATGGCATTAACATGAGTACTCACAACAGCTTTATTCCATAATTTGATGTTTATGATACCAAGTCCTCCCATATGAATTGGCCTTTCCAATTTGGAAAAAGAAACAGGAATTGACTTCCTATTATGTGTTGTACCTGACCAAAAAAATCTTATCATTGCTGACCTAATCATGTTCAATAATTTAGTGGGTAGGATGAAGGTCCTAGCCTAATATACCATCGTAGAAAAGCACACTGACTTTATTAGCACCAGCTTACCGGCCATACAAAGCATCCTGGTTGGTCATGCATTCATTGTGTTAGTTATCCTTTCATAAAGAGGAAGACAATTTGCCTTGGTTACCCTTGCAGTACAAAGAGGAAGACCTAAATATTTCATATCAGAATCCATCAACTGAAGACCTGACAAAATTTCAATCCTATCCCTTGTAGGAGAATCAAGACCCGAAATAAGGATATGAGATTTATTTGAATTCAACTTGAGACTAGTAGCTAAGTAAAAATAATGAAAGTCTCAAGAATACCAGCTATTGACTGTTCATAAGGCTTAGTGAATATCATAATGTCATCAGCAAAGGATAGAGAAGAGATTTGAAGGTCATGACATTTTGGATGATAAAGAATTCTCTTAGCAGCAAACTTACAAGTTAACATACTCGAAAGAGCCTCCATGACGATTATGAAAATATAGGATTAAATTGGATCTCCTTGACGCAAACCTTGCTTTCCCTTAAAGTACCCTAGGGTAATACCATTATAATTGATAGAATAATAGGGAGTGGACAAACAAGTATACAACCAGGCTACAAAAATCTTAGGAAAGCCCATCCTTGACATGATACAAACAATAGATGACCGGTGTATGCTATCATATGCCTTACCGAGGTCAAGCTTCAACATGGTTCTTGGGGAGATCTGGCTTCTGACATACCCATTTATTAATTCATGAACCATCATTACATTATCCAGAATATTTCTATTAGGAATAAAGGCAGACTAGTTATTGGATATAATAGAGGGAAGAACCAAAACAAGTCTCATAGCTAGGATTTTGGAAATACACTTGTAGACAACATTACAACAAGGAACATGCCTAAATGATGATGCATTAATAGGAGGTCTGACCATGGGGATTAAGACTAAATTTGTTGCATTTACTTCACCCAAGAGCTTGAATTTGTTGAAGAAATTATGTATTGCAGCATAGAAAACATCAGAAATAACATTCTAGCTACTTTTGAAGAAAACCACATTCAAACCATCCCGACCTCCACAAGAATTTGTGTTCATAGAAAATAAAGCTTTTTTAATTTCCTGATTAGTCACTATACTAACCAGAATGATTCAACAAGGGCAAAGTTGTTTTGTAAATGATTTAAATTAATTAATTTTGAAATTATGACAGTGCTTTTACAAAAGAAAAATTAGCAACCAATAATATTTTGACAAACAAAGCAGGTAAGTTAAAAAGATTACTTAAAAAGGTTAAAAACCAGTTTTTCCTGCCAAATGCATGTTTCACCACTTTCGGCACCTGCTTCCGATTGGGTAGCATTTGACTTAGTAGTCCTGCCTCTATGCCATCGAAACAAATGCACATAGTATCATTAACTTGGTACATAGTGAATTGGACAAAAGCGGAAGGAACTGAGTCAAAACCAGGGGTTTTGAAGGAGGTCGAAGCGTTACTTTGCTTTAAATTGAAAATGCACCTGCTTTGCTTTTGACTTGGTTGGCTTTTGACTGGGTCAAATGGTTTAAAGAAATGGTTTTAAGTGGCCGCGCCTTTGTTTTTAAATAACCACTTTCGACCAGGTCGAAGCCTTAGCTGTCGCTTTCTACCTTTCGAAGCAATGCCTTTGAAAGGGTTGATTTTTTTTATAAAAACCCTGTCGCTTCTCCAATGCTTTTAGAAGGATGGTTTTGACACCATCACTTCTTTACTTAGGTTTTGGCTTTCAAAAGAGTTGCTTTCGACCCTGTTGTTTGTGACCCTTAGAGATTTTTAAAGAATAGACCAAAGGTTTTGAAAGAGATGGTTTTGAAAGGTATTTCTACATGTTTTAAAATTGAACCCAAATGCTTTCGAAAGGTTTAAGGTTTTGATGCTTTTGAAAGGTTTTTAAGGAAGATTTCTAAGGGGTGGTTCCCCAATGGTTTTGAAAGGTTTAACCAATGGTTTCAAAAGGATTAAAAGGAGAGGTTTTCTAATTGTTTCGAAAGGTCTTGAATGAATGGTTTTGAAGGGGTGGTTCCCCAATGGTTTCAGAAGGTTTAAAGGAAAGGTTTTCCAATGGTTTTGAAAGGCTATGTTTAAGGTTTTAAGGATAGCGTGTTTAAGGTTTTTAGCTTTCGAAGGAAAAGGTATTTCAATGGTTTCAAAAGGTTTATGTCAATGGTTTCGAAAGGAAGGTTTTGGCCTTCCGGCCTAGATGAAAGAAGGGTTTATTTGGTTACGAAAGGGATACTCTCAATGGGATCGAAAGGGGTACCTTAAAAGGTTTAAATGTTTTCTTCAACAAAAATTTTGGTAAAGTATATATAGCATGGCGATGTGATTTTGAGTAAAGCATAGAGTATATATTTTCTTTTTTAAGTTTGATTTAAAGGTTTTAAATCAATTTGAGAAGGAAAGGTTTTCAAGGAAAATTTAAGTAAAATAACTCAGATATTAGAATACCAGATGGGACTGGTATAGAGTCACGTCCTATACATTAGCTATTATCCCCTAGCTAATTTAGTCCCAAATTCCAGTGTTTAGGGCTTTGTCACAGGTAAGACTAAAATTATGGTACACACAGAAAGGAATATATTTGCGCAGTGTAGGTTACTAGTGAGCTCGCAAAACCATTAGGATTAGTGGACCCTAGGAGAGAGTAAGTAAGGGATAGACCGTCCTAAAGACTTGTCTAACAAATGTTAGGCCATTTTTATTGTATCTGTCTAGTAGGTCTGAGTCGACGAAAGGTTAGTAGTAAGACAAACAAAACTATAGTGTTGGATATATAATGCATTCGTTACCTGATATGTATGTTTTACATAAAATGCTTTATAGTTTTTAACCAGTTTTGGTTGCAGGATTTTGATTTGCAAAATATATGTTTTAAAAGGATATTAGTGAGGGGAAACCCATTATGCTAAGCGGAGTGGTCTCACTTAATATCGTATTTTCAAGATATATATTATTATTCACACCAGGCTTTAGGTCTGACTCAAAGTTTATGTTTTTCCCATTAAACTCTCGGGTGCTCAAAATTGATTTGAGTAGGCCGAGGGTTGAGGATTTATAGGTTTTAGTAGGTTTGCGATTAAAGCTTTCAAAGACGAGCAGGTGGCTGACGAATAGCTATTTAGGAGTTGCTGTTTGTTTCATTTTGATGTATTTTCGCTGTGTTGTAATAAGTCGGTTATGACTATTTAGTACTCTGGTCAACCAAGGGGGCGTCATCATATGTCACACTTGGCGTATATATGTTATAATTATATGTTATCTGAACCTGGGAAAGCGATGGGATTATGTAATTTGAATATAAAAAATGTTTTGAAAATGTAACGTGAAAAGTTGTTTTTGAAATCTGCAATTTTGTCTCATATTCATGTGATGCTGATATTATGAAAACCATTAACAATACCGTATTTGGTCACCGGAAGTTAATACTATGGATGACAGCAGCATCTATAGCACTTAGCTTCGGACCTCCAGATAGGAGATGTTTCAACTTGGTATCAGAGCATAGTTTATGAAAAAAATTAACTAAAAAATGATTTTTGAAAAACATAATCCTTAGGAATTAGAGAAAAGATGGGGTATGGGATAACGCTATAATAACGTACTTGTGTTTGCTATATATAAGTATACGTTATATCTCTAGTCTCCTACCTTTAGTAGGCTATTCTTCTGTATCTCATGAGGTTTGAATACATATATGGATTTGAGAAGAGTAAATCTTGGGGGGAGCACCACAACAAATGGTAATGCTATAACGAATATGAGAAGGAACCAAGGTCAGGAACAAGCTGGTAGTATGGCTGTTAGAGACCCGCAGGTTAGAATGAAAGCTATGCATTAGTTTTTCATGAGTATGATCCAAGTGGGTGTTGCTGCTGGAGTAATGGGAGAAGGAGTTCAGGAAGCTCCGGTAGTCGGCAATTATGATGTTCTGAGTAGAGACTATGTCAGGCTTGAAGGGAAGCCATTTATTGGAACTAAAGATGTTTTTGAGGTGGAGAATTAGTTGCTACATTGTAAGAGAATATTTACAGACTTGGGGCTCAGTGATGAGCAGAAGAGGAGGTTAACATTAAGACAGCCTCAAGGAACAACTTTATTTTGGACGAATAGTTTGACTATGGCAGTGAATGAAGAGACGATGACATAGGCTGAGTTTATGAGGAGGTTTGAATAGAGATTCATGTCAATTATGGCGAAGTCTACCTTGATTAGAAAGTTTGCTAAGCTGGAACAAGGAGACATGATTGTGTTGGAGTATGCTAGAAGATTCGAGGAGGGCTAGATATGGATATGCCACTGTTGGTACTGTGTTGAAGAGAATGATAAGTTCATTAGGGGGTTGAAGCCTGAGTTGGCAAGGGCTATGTTACCTCATATTAGAGACCCTTGTGATGTTGTAGTGGAAATGTCTTTGAGGAATGAGGAAATGCTTAATTTATTGGAGAAGAGTAAGGGAAAGGAAGTCCAGGTGGAGCAGAGTCAGAAGAGAAAATTCTTTCATAAGAAGGGTGCTCAGAAAAGTGGAGCCGCGAAGAAAGGAAAGTTTGAAGTGGTTTATTATAAGTGCGACAAGAAGGGGCACTTTGCTAATGAATGCTGCACAGGAAAGGCGAAGGAAGTGATCGAGAAGAAGAACATCATGTGCTTCAATTGCGATCAGATTGGCCACTATAAGAATGAATGCAAGGAACCAGCAAAGAAAGGGAGAGGAAAAGTATTTGCATTGGAACCAGCTACCTCGAGGCCAACGACACAGGAGAAAGAGAAATCTATATTGGGAGGTACGGTTCAGATTCATGGTATGTCTATTAGCATTTTGTTTGATACTGGTGCATCGCATTCTTTTATATCTCGATGTTTGGTAGATAAGCTTAACCTAGAACCCACATATTTAGTTACTTCCTTAAGAGTTGCAAATTCGATAGGAGGGTATGTGACACTTGGGATGACGTATGCCCACTTAGAGTTTGACCTGCTAGGTTACACCTTTGTTTGCAGTTTGCATATATTTGACTTTGTAGGGTTCAGAATTATATTGGGCACAGATTGGTTAAGTAAGTACGATGCTAGGATATTTTTCCACGATAGGAAAATATCACTTAGACACCCTGATTGTAGTGATCGGATTGTACATACCGTAGCAAGCCCTAGCTATGAGGTGAATGCTTTATTGGGTGTTATGGATTTAGAATACGAGTTGAATCGAGTTTTCGTGGTTAGAGAATTCGCGAATGTCTTCGAGCCTATAGTAGGATTTTCACCGAAATGAGCCATTGAGTTTCAAATAGACTTGGTGCTTAGAGCAGAACCAGTTAGTAGGCCGCCAAGTAGGACGACTCCTACAGAGATGAGAGAGCTGAAGGTGCAGTTGGTGGATTTGGAAGGGAATAATTTTGTCAGACCTATTAGTTCACCTTGAGGAGCAGCCATAGTGTTTGTTAAGAAGCCGGATAGATCATTAAGGTTATGTATCGATTATCATAAGCTGAATGAGAAGACGATAAAGAATCGATATCCATTGCCTAGAATTGACGATTTTTTCGGTCAGTTGAGTGGAGCCAAGATATTTTCTCAGTTGGATTTGACTACAGGTTTCCATTAGCTTAGAGTACCAGAAGATAGTAAACCTTTGACGGCGTTTGGGACAAAATATGGATCGTACGAATGGATAGTTATGCTGTTCAGACTAACTAATGCGCCAGCATTCTTTGTAGACTTGAACCGAATTTTCAGAGAGCACTTGGATAGATTCTTGTTGGTGTTCATAGATGATATTTTGATATACTCTAAGGATGAGAAAGAGCATGAAGTTCATCTTAGAGTGGTTCTTGAGACTTTGAGAGAACATCAGCTGAAGGCGCAGTTTTCGAATTGTCATTTCTGGAAGAAGGAGGTGAATTTTCTTGGTCATGTAATTTTAGAAAGAGGATTGGCAGTAGATCCAACTAAGATCAAAGCAGTGAATAGTTGGAAGAGACCAGAAACAGTGACTGAGATAAGAAGTTTTCTTGGATTGGCTGGATATTATCGGAGTTTTATAAAGGATTTTTCGCAGATAGCAGCACCAATGACCAAGCTAGCACGAAAAGATGTGAAATTTGTTTGGACCGATAAGTGTAAAGAAGCATTCCAGAGCTTGAAACACTTATTGACCCATGCACCTATATTAGTTGTTACGGAGGGGAAGCAAGATTTGGTAGCTTATACAGATGCGTGTGGAACTGGATTAAGAGCAGTGTTAATGCAGAGGCGTAAAGTGATTGCCTATGTTCTAGACAGCTTAGACCGCATGAGGTTGGATACCCGACTCATGACTTGGAGTTAGCTGTAGTTATTTTTTCTTTGAAGGTGTGGAGACATTACCTTTTGGGAGAGAGGTTTGAGATTTATACAGATCATAAGTCATTGAAGTACTTATTCTCTCAGAGGGAGGTGAACTTGAGACAGCAGAGACTGTTAGAGTTTATTGCTGCTTTTGATTTTGGAATTGAGTACACACTAGGGAAAGGCAAGAAGGTTGAAGTTGCGCTTAGTAGGAAGCATTAGAATGCAATATTGGCTATGATAGCAGAATGGAAAGACTTGGAAGCGTTGTCGACTTGCAAAGTGCAGTGGAGATCCGAGGCTGGGCCTACTGAAGAATCTGCTATGTTGTCTTGTTTAGAAGTCTGACCGGTATTGATTGGGAATATTTCTTCTAAACAGGAAAAGGATCCAATGTTAGCTAAAAGGATCATCAAGTTAAATATGGAACGAAGAGTGATGACTTGAAGATTTCAGTCTTGACCAAAATGGGTGGTTGAGAAAGAAGGGTAGATTATGTGTTCCAGATGTGGCAGACATAAGGAAGGAAGTTTTGAAGGAATGCCATCATTTGAAGTTCACTATTCATCCAGGAGGAACGCAGATGTATCAGGGTACGAAGAGAAGTTTCTTCTGGGAAGGAATGAAGAGGGATGTAGGCTTATGGGTGAAATAGTGTTTGAACTGTCAACAGGTGAAAGCCGAGCATCAGAAGCCCAGTGGGTTGCTTAAGCCATTGGATATTCCGGTAAGGAAGTGGGATTCTATTTCTATGGTTTTCATAGATGGGTTGTCGAGATCTAATAGAGGAAATGAAAGTATATGGGTCATAGTGGACAGACTGACCAAGATTGCCCATTTCATTCCCGTTAAGTCAAATAGGACGACACCTGTATTGGCTAAGTTATTTATGAATAACGTGGTTAGATTGCACGGAATTCCTAGTAGTATTGTTAGTGATACAGATTCCTTATTCACTAACGAGTTCTAGAAGAGTCTACAGGAGAGTTTAGGAACCAAGCTCAAGATGAGTACGGCTTACCATCCGTAGACAGATGGCAAACGGAAAGAGTTGACAAGATCTTGGAAGAACTGGTAAGAGCTTGTGTATTAGACTTCGGGGGATCATGGGAAGACCATCTACACCTAGTCGAGTTTACGTATAACAATAGTCATCAGACTAGTATAGGGATGGCACCGTTTGAAGCATTGTATGGAAGACTATGCAAATCTCCTGCATGTTGGTTAAAGACCGGAGATAGATCAGTCCTTGGTCTCAATTTGGTAGGAGAAGCTGTAAAGAAGATTAAGCTGATAAGGGCGAGAATGATGGAATCTCAGTCGAGGTAGAAGAGCTATGCAGATAGAAGACGGAAAGATTTAGAGTTCTCTGTTGGATCATGTTTTCATCAAAGTATCGCCGATGAAAGGTGTTATTAGGTTCAGAAACACAGGGAAGTTAGCACCGAGATTCGTAGGACCGCTTCCTATTTTAGAGAGGATCCGGAAACTTGCGTACAGAGTAGAGCTACCAAGTAGATTGGCAGGAGTCCACAATGTTTTCCATGTATCTCATCTGAGGAAGTGTGTTAGGGATCCATACACTACTATAGCACCGAATGTGTTATAGGATTTAGTAGTGGAACCAAACTTGACTATAGTTAGGAAGCCTGTCCGGATAATCACGAGAGATGAGAAGAAGTTGAGGAACAAGAGAGTCAGATTAGAGAAAGTTCATTGGAGTGACGATGATAGATACTATACTTGGGAGACTGAGAGCAAGATTAGAGATGCTTATTCTGATTTGTTTGATGGTATGTTTTACCTTTGATTGTTTTGATGTGTACCTTATCGTAATTTCGAGGATGAAATTCTTTAAGGAGGGGAGTCTACAATACCCCATATTTTTAGTAACATTATTTAGGAAATTTAATTAGCTAAATAAAATAAAATAACGTAGGTTTGATTAATGGATTGAGATTTGTGATTTATTTAAGGGGTAGACATGCCATGTTAATGAATAAACAAGTGAACTAAAGAATGAAGTGTTTAGGCAAATAGAGGAGGGGAAAAATAGGAAATAGAGAATTCTAGTACCCTAAACCCACAGGAATTTAATTCCATACGTTTATTCATACATTCACAAGCAAAAAAATTATAAGTCTAAGGCTATCTACCATTAGAAAAGAGGAAGAAGATAAAGCTAGTATTCAAGAGGAAGAATCAAATCACTTAATCAAGATCAAATCTCACATCCTAAATCACAAAGCTAAGGTGAATAATGATTACATTCTTATTTCTTAAATGTTTTCGGTTTTAAGGAGATCTGAATTTATCTTGCATAGTTTAGCCATGATTTTGAAGGGCAAAATGTTTATATATGCTTGTTGATTATTTATGCTTATTCATATAGATTTTTGATATGTTTTAATGTGAAAACTCTATTTAATGACATCCAAATACCTTTCGATTTTAGATATAGATCAGAAATGGTATTTTAGAGATGGGTTTTAATTTTCATAATTTTCTTAATTAATCTGGATTTCATATTAATTTTCTAGTGAAGAAAATGATTTATTGGGTTATAAATAATTTACGGTTAAATTATAAATAATTTGGGTCTGAAATTTATATATATTAGAAAACATATTAAGAAGGATTTTCTAAAAATTTTGTATAATTTTTCAAAGTGTTTTGATGAATATATAAAATTATTTAAGGTATGGGACTTATCCGTTTTATATATTTATAAAAGGAGAAGGGGTATTTTGTAAATGATTTAAATTAACTAACTCTGAAATTATGGTAGTGCTTTTAAAAAAGAAAAATTAGCAACCAATAAGATTTTGACAAACAAGGCAGGTTAGTTAAAAAGATTACTTAAAAAGGTTAAAAACCAGTTTTTCCTGCCAAATGCATGTTTCACCACTTTCGGCACCCTGCTTCCGATTGGGTAGCTTTCGACTTAGTAGTTCCGCCTCTATGCCATCGAAATCAATGCACATAGTATCAGTAACTTGGTACATATTGAATTGGACAAAAGCGGAAGGAACTGGGTCGAAACCAGGGGTTCCGAAGGAGGTCGAAGCGTTACTTTGCTTTAAATTGAAAATGCGCCCGCTTTGCTTTTGACTATATTGCTTTCGATTTGGTTGGCTTCCGACTGGGTCAAATGGTTTAAAGAAATGGTTTTAAGAGGTTACGCCTTTTTTTACATAACCGCTTTCAACCAGGTCGAAGCCTTAGTTGCCGCTTTCTACCTTTCGAAGCAACGCCATCGAAAGGATTGATTTTGTTTTATAAAAACCCTACCGCTTCTCCAATACTTTCAGAAGGATGGTTTTGACACCCTTACTTCTTTACTTAGGGTTTGGCTTTCAAAAGAGTTGCTTTCGACCCTGTAGTTTGTGACCCTTGGAGATTTTTAAATATGAACCTAAAGGTTTCGAAAGAGATGGTTTCGAAAGGTGTTTCCACATGTTTTAAAATTGAACCCAAATGCTTTCGAAAGGTTTAAGGTTTTGATGCTTTTGAAAGGTTTTTATGGAAGATTTCTAAGCGGTTGTTCCCCAATGGTTTCGAAAGGTTTAACCAATGGTTTCGAAAGGATTAAAAGGAGAGTTTTTCCAACTATTTTGAAAGGTCTTGAATGAATGGTTTCGAAGGGGTGGTTCCCTAATCGTTTCGAAAGGTTTAAAGGAAAGGTTTTTCCAATGGTTTCAAAAGGCTGTGTTTAAAGGTTTTAAGGATAGGATGTTTAAGGTTTTTAGCTTTTGAAGGAAAAGGTATTTCAATGGTTCCGAAAGGTTTATGTAAATGGTTTCGAAAGGAAGGTTTTGGCCTTGCGGCCTAGATGAAAGAAAGGGTTTATTTGGTTACGAAAGGGATACTTTCAATGGGTTCGAAAGGGATACTTTAAAAGGTTTAAATGTTTTCTTCAACAAAGATTTGGGTAAAGTATATATAACATGGCAATGTGATTTTGAGTAAAGCATAGAGTATATATTTTCTTGTTTAAGTTTGATTTAAAGATTTTAAATCAATTTGAGAAGAAAAGGTTTTCAAGGAAAATCTAAGTAAAATGACTCAGATATTAGAATACCAGATGGGACTAGTATAAGGTCGCGCCCTATACATTAGCTATTAGCCCCTAACTAATTTAGTCCAAAATTTCAGTGTTTAAGGCTTTGTCACAGGTAGACTAAAATTATGGTACACACAGAAAGGAATATATTTGCGCAGCGTAGGTTATTGGTGAGCCTGCAAAACCAATAGGAGCAGTGGACCCTGGGAGAGAGTAAGTTAGGGACAAACCATCCCGAATACTTGTCTAATAGACATTAGGACATTTTTATCGTATCTGTCTGGTAGGCCCAAGTCAGCCAAAGGTTAGTAGTAAGCCAAACAAAACTATAATGTTCGGATATATAATGCATTTGTTACCTGATATGTATGTTTACATAAAATGCTTTATAGTTGTTAACCAGTTTTGGTTGCTAGATTTTGATTTGCAAAAGATACATTTTAAAAGGATATTAATGAGGGGTAACCCATTCCGCTAGTCTCACTTAATATCGTATTTTCGAGATGTATAGTATTATTCACACCAGGCTTTCGGTCTGACTCGAAGTTTATGTTTTTCCCTTTAAACTCTCGGGTGCTCAAAATTAGATACCTAAGCAGAGTTAATGAATTATGATTGGAATTAGATACCTAAGCACAGTTTATGAAAATCGAAATGATTATGATGTATAGATTACACCTAAGCAGAGTTAGAGTCCTAGGATATAACGAGTTTGGAACGACTTGTGATTGGAAAGATAATTCAAAGGAACTGGATGATTCACCAAGGCTAAAGCAGCTGGAAAGCTCAATTATCGAAGACTGGAGACATGAACTTGTTCTGGAGCAATGCATGCCTTTCATCAAAAAGGCGTACTTTGGGGGGTAAGTGTTAACTGGGTTTTTAACCCAATAGAATTCAAAGGAAGTCGGTACAGCTTCATTGAGTCAAAATAGCTCAAGAGCCAACCAAAAGGACTAGAAGAATCAACCAAGAAGTATCAGAGAAAAAGAAAGCAAAAACACGCTAAGGTGATGGATCAGTAGCTGTTAGCACCAAAATTGGTCACTAACACCCAAATCCAAATGAAAGCACCAAATCACAGTCACAGATCACAGATAGAATGTACGTAGAGAGTATGAATGTGGAGAACAGTGAAAATTAAAAAGAAAGCAGTAATAACATCGGATTTATAGTGGTTCGGTTAACTCCGGCCTACGTCCACTCCAGAAATTTCCTTTCTATTGATATGAGAATCAATTACAATTACAACTCGGAATTTTTAAAACAAGAATGGCAGAGTAGCCTTAGTGGAGAAGAGGAAGGGGAACAGAATCAGATCCCTTTTCTAAAGCCCCACATGCTGTATTTATAGGCAAAACCTGAGTTATTGGGCTTCCTGAATGATCCAGGCTCATCAACACCAATGCCGATCCAAAAATGACGACCCAGAAATGGCGACCCAAAAATGACGACCCAGAAATGACGACCCAGAAATGACAATCCAGAAATGACGACCCAGAAATGACGACCAAGAAATGACAACCCAGAAATGACGAACCAGAAATGACGACCCAGAACCAGAAATGACGATCCAGAAATGACGACCCAGAAATGGCGACCAGAAATGCCGACCCAGAAATGCCGACCCAGAAATGACGACCCAGAAATGACGACCCCGAAATGATGACCCAGATATGACGACCCCGAACGACGATCCAGAAATGACGACCAGAAATGACGACCCTGAAATGATGACCCAGAAATGACGACCCAGAAATGACGATCCAGAAATGATGACCCTAAAATGACGACCCAGAAATGACAACCCAGAAATGACAACCCAAAATGATGACCCCGAAATGACGACCTAGAAATGACGACCCAGAAATGACGACCTAGAAATGACGATCCAGAAACGATGATCCAGAAACGACGAACCAGAAATAACGACCCAGAAATGACGATCCAGAAATGTCAATTCAGATCACCACCGAGCCACATCTACTGACCTACTCAGGCCGAGCCACTCGTGACTTTCCACCCTTGACCGAGCCATACTAGCCTTCATACCTCTAATCCTTTCCTAACTCGATACTCATTCGAGCCCGATCATATCTTCTACAAATATTGACTTGTAGCCGGGTAACATTGTTGATTTTAGTTAAATCCGCATGTCCACGACCTTGCCAAAAGGCGGGTTAACACTAGCAATCCATCTCCTATGGATCGCTAGTGATCCATAATGTTCGCTCATGAGTCCATCCATCCTCTTGCATCATGATCCAATAGGCATTTTAAGAATGATGGCTATGTTTGATGGAATCCCAAGCTAGTTAAATCGAGAAGCGAGCACTCACCTAATTCAATTAGCATCCCATTGCAACTAGTGTGTGGATCGCCATTAAAACAAGGCAGCAAGAAATGAAATTACATGGAGAACACCAACATGAGACAAGTAATGCAATCCAGAGGGCAAAATCAAAAAATACTCTAAGTACATGGATCGCTAACGATCCATATGATTGAGCCTGGTTACCATGGAGTTTAAAGAAGAGGATGAAGGAAAGCATTGCAAGCAGTTGAATCACAAGCGACCCAAAGGCTATGGATCACATAGCCCATTGATCGCTAGTGATCCATCAAATTGATTCGGCACTCTATAAAACTTTCAGTGCACTTTCATATGGTCATTTACAAGCATATGGCAAGGCGGCCTAGCTGAAATGCTCTCCAACCCCTATAAATACGATCCTACCAGCAACATAAACAGAATCTTCTGGACTTGCTGCTGGAACTCTGTAGAAACTATTCTTCACTCTTCTTCTCCCACACAACGGTCATCTAAAGGGTTCACTGTGATTCTCTCGTGAATTCTAACACTGGTGACGTGATCTAACTTACAAGATCCATTCAAGTTGTAATCAGATTCAACTTATAATTGCAATCAGTCAATAAAAAAAGTTATAAAGTGGATGTAGGCTTCATTAACAGCCGAACCACTATGAAAATCTTCTTGCCTTTTTACTATTTCTGCTCTTTTTACACTTATTCTCTATATTATTGCTCTGTAAGAACAGGGCTGGTGTTTTCTCACTCAGTCCAGGGTGTTGATCCATTTTTTGGGTTAACACCTCCCAAAGTACATCTTGTTGCAAACATGATGTGCTTTGAATCAAGACAAGTTAGGATTGTTGGAAAGGATTTCACTATGTACCTCAAATTGTCGTTATCCTTCCGTCGACTGGATTTCACAAAGAGTCGTATCTCTAACCATCCGTTGCAATGCTTGGTCGACATCTGACATTGTAAAATCAAAATGCATTTAACACCCAGCATTTTTAGATAATTAAATAACCAAATAACGATGAACAGTGAAAATAAACATTTTTGGAATTGTCAGAATATGGCTTTAAAACTTATACCATTGTGTTCGTGGTGATTTTCTGATCAATTTCCATATATAACTTGTCGAAATTCGAGTTAATACGAAGAAGTTATGAGAGAAACGAAAATCAAGAAAAAGAAAATAATAATAATAAAATAGCATGGGTCGACCCATAGATCGACCCCAAGGCATACAAGTCGACCTTAAAAGCACACGGTTGACCTGTAGGTCGACCTGCGTTATATCCTGGACGACAATTCATCCAGGTACATGCCGAACTTTTTAAATTTGATTTATGCATAATCTGAAACGTCGTTTTCTGGATCCAACGATTCGTAGTGAGCCTATGACATGGTTACACCGGATTCAATCCAAAAATCCAACGGTCTGAGATCCCCAAACTCCACTATAAATAGGACCCTAGGCCTAGCTATTTTCTCACAATAAGATTTTCTCCCAATTGAGTTCATTGCCTGACGCTGGACACTAAATAGAAAATATTTCTAAGGAGAAGATCTTCTTAATAAAAATATTAGACCCCTTAGAAGGGGATCTAGGAAGGCCATGGAGCAGAGCTAAGACCATGGAGCAAAGCTAAGGACGACATGTGAGTGGATTTAAATTATATATCTTTTACGTTTATGATATATTATCGTTAGATTCCCATTAAATATTTTAATTCAACATTTATTTCAGCAACTAATTCTATTAATTAGTTATGTGGAGACTGTAAATTCTATAAGAGAGCAAATATTTAATTATTATTTATATGGAAGATAAAGATAGGAATCCAATTAAATATGAATAATATTAGGCATAATAGTTATAGAGAAAGGCATAAGCCTAAAAGTAAGAAATTTACAGTAAATTATGCTAAAACGGGAGAAATAAATTAAAAAGGGAAAAATTTAATAACTTGATTTGGAAGTTAGTCATAGATTAGTTGGTTCGTTTAGAAAAGAGAATAGATTTACATAGTTTAATATTGTAAGAATAACGATAAACGTAATTGCAAGAATAAAAGAAAGAAAAAGGGAACTAGTGTAAAATAGAGACATTTCTGTATTTGCATTATCCAATGATTAAAGAGACAATTAAAGAAATATCTTGCAATTACGAGTTATTGTTTATAGCATTATTTAGTATTAAAATACGGAAATGGATTTTTAGCACAGTTTTTATAACCAACCAAATAGAATAGAACTACTTCCTAGAATAAAATAGAATAAAGTGAAGAGTTAAAGAAATTAAAGAAGAAATCAAGTTAATTATTTGACAAGACTAGAAATAATAAACAGAAATGTGCCTAGATCTGCATTTACTGCGCAGATAGTAAAATAAAAGTAAAGCAGTTATTATGATAAGTAATTTGTGACAATTGGACGTAGTCCTAAGCTAAGATGTCATATAAAAGAATATAATATCATAATAAAAGAGGATAGACTAGAATAGAGAAGAGGCACTTGCAATTACACTTATAACATGTAAGTTATAAAAGAAAGAAAAGAATATAAAAGTAACAATTGCAAGTATAATTGTAACACATAATTTATAATTAGAAAGGAAGAAATAGAAGAGGCTTATTTTATCAACTTAGATCTTGGATTAAGTTAATAAGCAAAATGATAGAAGTGGCCCGTACCGGCAGCATTCCCTTTCAGTCAGGAACTAATGGTCTCACAATAGTTAGGTGCGGCTGGGCTAGCTGATTAGGGTAAATAAGTAGCCAATAGAATAATAAAAGTAAACTAAACGCATAATAAAAGATTAGATGTAAGGTCTAATAAAATGGTAAGATACGTCTGGAGTAGCCCAAAGGATAAAGAGCCTAACGAAGGAGTTCATTGCAGATTTAGTACAGAAAGAGCACGTCTAACTTAGTTAGTATGGGCTAAAAAGAAGTACGAGACTTCAATGGGATGTGAGAGTACTCTAGGATGGCCCTCTGGGGTTGGCCTAACGAAGCTGCACCCCCGGAGGCAGGTCTGTAGGTGTTCCATCAAGAGAGTATGCCTTGACTGCTTTTGCATTGCAGGCCTAACGAAGCGGACCTTTGTAGGCAGTCAAAAGGTTGATGAACGGAGTAGGATATTTGTATGACACCGTACTCTGACTTGCCAGTAGGTTTTAGTGGGCAAGACCCAAAAGGATAGTCACATGCGGAGATTAAGCCATCATCAACCAAGAGCGAGTTTGGGAAAGACTAGAGTTAAATCAACAGGCCAATGATTCTTTCATCGTCGAGACATTGGATGAGGGGCGCAACCAATTGGATGTTTAGATTGTTTGTAGTAGGGCACAACCCTTTAGCTCTTTAGAGGTCTTTCGATTAGTTGAGGGGTGGCTGCGTGGGGCCATAGCCATGATGAGAAAAGAGACAGACCAAGTAGAATATCTTTATTGTAGGCATAACGAGGCTGTCCTTTACAGATATAGAAAACTCCGGACCGAGTTCCGTACAAGGTAGACCTTGTTGGCAGGATTCAGGAAGTAGACAGAACGATTACGTATAGTCCTCAAGGTACGCACTGGGTGGTACATTGTGGATGTCCAACCATTAGTATAGGCTAGTGTGGACGCAGTTTTACGTTTTCATAGTAGACGACAGAACATCTGTATTGTAGGCCTTATGAAGCTATCCTTTGCAGATGTAGTTACAGAACGCTATAGGAGTAAGACGATGGAGTCCTTTTCGAGGAGGATACAGAAGGTACTATGGGTAGTACCTAGGACCGATGCGGTCATTGAGCATGTAGATACATATATATTTGTTATTAGGTTTTAATTTACTAGGGAATAGATGGGTACGATTCACGCATAGAGGCGAGAGTATTATAAACCCAGTAAACCTAATATAATAGAAAATGGAAATAAAACAGTATATGTAGAATTAAGCTTAGAAGTGTATAATTTGTCCATTCACCGGAACTTTAGTTCTGACCCCCTCCTCATAACACCCTACAGGTTAGGTAGATAGTAGAGACTTTCCAGCTTTAAGAAACTTGTTTAGAAAGTGCTATTATCTTGGTGAGTATTTACTTACTATTATATTTTAGTCAGTTCCACTATGAGATATTTATCTGAGGTCTGTTATATTTGACTTTGCCTATTTTCAAGATACTAGATACCCAACTCGGGCTTCAGTGGGCTTGGGTTTTACATTTTTGTAAAAAATACGGACCCACTAGAATTCTGGTTGTTACATGTATTCTCTTGGTAATTGTCTGTGCTTGATTCCATCGAGCTAGTTAATAGTAGATCTCAGTTATATGAACCGGTTTCTTTTTTGAATGTCTCAAGTAAGAATTCGATTTCGATCGATTCTAGAAATTATATGTCGGGTATGCCATTGGTTCCCAAGCTATTCATATGCCTATGGGTCATTGCCAAGTCCTACTAGATTGTAATCACAAGTTGTTTTCGGGCTAGTCTATTGAAGGGCAATCATCATGGCGACTAATTCTAGTTACCGACTGAAGCAATTCCTGCTTGAGTTATCAGTTCGACATCTTATTCTAGGTGCTTGGTTCCAATAATGCCCGTAGTCCTCAGTCAGAAGGTCAATGAGGCTCAAGATGGTGTTGAAGAAGATGAAATGGTAGGTGTTGATGATGAAGTTGGCCATGATGTCGTCAATTCAAGTCATGAGTCAGTGGTCGATCGGTTTTGATTGTTTCATTCTAAGGCATCCTTTCGGTCGTAGCCTTAAGTTGTGTCAAACACTAGGCACGAGCCGTAGTGATGAGCTATCGTGTTCAACTGTAAGATGATGATATTCCTCTGCCCCCAGTCCGAGGTCAACGAGATTAGTACATGGACGGTCAAGTCTCATCCTTATGTAGTGATACTCTTCCCTGTCGGGTCTAAGGTCCGAGTTGGCGAATAGGCAGACGGGTCACACCCATCCTGAGTTTGTGGTCCCTTTGATGGATCAAAGGTAGGAGTACGCGAATGAATGGTTAAGTCCCATTCGTTTTGTTTGGACGGTCATGTCACGTCCATTTTGGATTTGAACTTCCCTTTGTCGGATCAAGGGTAGGAGTTAGGAGAAGGACGGTCGGGTCACATCCGTTCTAAGTTCGACGATGGATGGTCGAACCATGTCCTTTTGTTTGGATGGTCAAAGTTCGCGAATGGACGGTCATGTCACATCCATTCTAATTTCATACTCCTCCCGTCTGATCAAGGGAGAGAGTAGGCTGATGGATGGTAGGATCACATCCATATAGGATTGAACGGTCGAGTTACGGCTGCTTTATGATTTGTGCTCTTCTTGTCGAGTTAAGGAAAAGAGCTAGGAGCCGGATGGTTGGGTCACATCCATTCCAAGTTTAACAATGGATGATCGGATCACGTCCTTTTGTGTTTAAACTCCCACTGTTGGGTCAAGGAAAAGAGTTAAGTTGATAGATGGTCAGTCACATCCACTTTGGTTTGAACTCCCCATGTTGATTCAAGGGAAATAGTTTGGAGATGGATGGTCAGTCACATTTGCTCATTTGTCAGTTATGCTCCCCCTGGTTGGTTAAGGGAAAGAGCTAGGAGATGGATGGTCAGTAATATCCATCTCAGATTGTGTTTTGTGCCCCTCTGTCGGGTTAAGGGAATTGGCTAGGAGATTGACGGTCAGTCACATCCATTTCAGATTATGTTTTGTGCTTTTTCGTCGGGTCAAGGGAAAGGGCTAGGAGATGGATGGTCCGTCACATCCATCTCGGATTATGTTTTGGGCCCTGCATGGAGGGCAAGAGGTGGTGTGTGGATGGTCTTATCATGTCCATGTTAGATTGGATATTGAGCCCGCTGAGCCTCGAGCGAGGCATAAGTGTTCTAGCAAAAATTCTAGACATGAATTTAAAAGTGGATGGTCGGGTCACATCCACTTTAGTTCAAGGCCTTACCCCTGAGTTAGAGGCAAGAGTTGTCTAAGGAGAGGTTGAATCATACTCATCTTGATAGAGCTTTGAAGGTCGGGCCATGGGCCTTAGAGATTTAGTGGGCACCTGACTCTAGGTACCTGAACACCTGCTTGTGTATATGAAGATTCATTCGAGTCGGTCGCATTTCACGACTTATACGGTACACAAAGACAAGGTTGCGCGATTGAAAAGCAAATTCGCTGAAAATAGAAAATAACATTGTTAACCCAAAAAATGGATCAACACTCTCGATTGAGTGTGAAAGCACCAGCCCTGTTTATCAAGGCAAATAAAATAGGAAAAATGGTTGTAAATTTTAGAAAAAGTAAAGAGACAAGAGATTTTTATAGTGGTTCGGCTGTTAACAAAGCCCATGTCTACTTTATAGCTTTTATTGATCAACTGCTGTTACAAAGGAGTTTAGATTACAATATGATTCTTCTTTCTTAAGTTAGATTCAGCCACATTGTTAGAGACAAAAGGAGGATCTCAATAGCCTCTTAGTGGCTGTTGTGTGGGAGAAGAGGAGTGAAGAAAGGATAGAAGAGCTTCAGCAGAGATCAAGTTAGCAACCACTTTTCTGTTGGAGGTAGGATGGTATTTATAGGATTTAGAGAACACTTGGATCAGAACCATTGTACCAGAAGCCTGGAGTTGTCCATAGGAAGAAGCACGAAAAATTTGAAGTGATTCCGAGCTAACATTTTGGATCGGTATCGATCCAATTGGATCAGATAGTACCGATCCAAAGAGTTGTGCAATTTTTGCACAACTTCTTTTCGGCCGGCTTCGCTTCTTGCTTATGAAGCTTTCCATGTAATTTCATAGCTTGTTGACTTGTTTTGATGATGATTCAATTATGAGTTTGCTGAACTTTAGTTTGAATCTGATGAGTCTTTATTTCTAGAACTTGGATGCTTGGATTGTTACCAAAATTGGTAGATAAACTTAGTAGAGAGATAGAAACATAACACAATTGGTTTAGAGGAACCTTAAGCCAAAATTTTGGATCGGTACCGATCCAATTGGATCGGATCGGTACCGATCCAAAGTGTTGGCATATTTTTAGGTCAAACTTTCAATATTCCTTTGTCTCGTGTTTTAGGCTGCCCGGTCAAGTCTCGAGTCGTTCTGGCTTAATCTGAATGTTCTAACTCCTTTTAAATTCTGTTGGGTTAAAAACCTGGTTAACATTTGCCCCTTAGAGTATGCCTTCGTTGGACACAAGGTGTTCTCTAGAAGTAACTGCCTTCGAGTCTCTGCTTTATGGAGTTTCACTTACCGCATGGGTCACCTTGAAGAGCTGCCCATGATGCATTGACTAACTGTTTAGTCCTTAGTGGTAATTTCCATTATTTGTAATTGTCGAATGACCTTGATTTTATACTTTCCAAAATGAATACGAACATCGAGTAGGTTGAATAGGGAAAATTTGAAACCATTCGGAGGGGATAATTTGGATCGGTACCGATCCAATTGGATCGGATCAGCACCGATCCAAGTACTTATCAAATTTTCCGATTTTCTTCTTTCTTTCCCTTTTTTATATAAGGGGCCAGATCTCCTATTATCTCACTTTACCCTTTCGAGCCGAGCCGATCCAAGCATCCTGAGATGCCGTTGATCCAACGCCTGCCATCGCCAGAGAGCCGCCGTCGATCATCGCCTCTAGTGTTAATAGCCATCGCCTCCTGAAGCCGCCACCTCCATTTTACTTTCGTGCCCTTCTCCATTTCCATTCATCACCGATCCAATCCATCAATACCCTATTTTGGGTTTCTTTGCATCAGAGATCAGACAACTTTCTCCATTTTGAAGGTTGGTGATGCTGATTTTGGCATATTATCAGCGATTGGTGATGAAGTTGTGTTCGCGACAGATACAATGGAAGATTCGGGCTCATTGTGACTTTGTGGAATAAGATAGTAAATCGAGTCTTAAGTTTCTTCACAGAACGAAGCTAGGGTTTTGCCCTGATGCTCAACATGTTTTGTTATCTTCATCCACATAGTCAGAATTAACTTGCATCGAGATATATAGTCGGTCCTAGCACGACGTCTTGCGGATTAACTTTGGTTTTTCTGGGAGGTGATAAAAGCTTAGAGTAGCGTCTATATGCATCTCAGGCTGTTATCACTTTCCAAAGAACTAAAATCGACTTATGTTGAGAATTCTCTTTCTGATTTGGACCCATCGATCTATAGTTGCTGGCTTTGGATTGATCCTATCATTGCACAGCCAGTGTACCTGGAATAGGTATAGCTTTCCATGTCGCTTCAAACAACGGATGCGTTATCGATCATTGGTCGATAATGGGTAAGTATAGAAGAAAAGACATTAACAAGTGATACGGATCGTTCTTTCCGGTGTGAGTGAGCCATTTTCATGGAATGGTTTGTTCACAGCGTTTAGGACGCCGCACCCATTCTTACTTAGATTACACATCGCATACACCCATGATTAATCCTTGGAATCTGATCAGTGGTTGGTACATGTTACCGGTATCCTGACCCGGCGCTATTGGACTGATTGCGCAAGACAGATTCGATTGTTATCAAGGAGGATGGCCATGGAGCTATGGCTATAAAACCCGAAAGAAGAGTTCAAATGGTTATACGAAGTCCGAATTGGACGGAGTTGATACATAGATGATGCAGAATGCTTAAAGTACGGAAAATAGCTTGGATTAGCAAGGGATTGGCAAAGCAAGGTAAAGCGCTAGGGATCGGCATAGTCATTTGGATGAATAGTCAACATGGATGGAATATTGGAGGGATCGACATAGGTGATGATGCCTAGTTCAACATGACTTGTTAGTAATAGAGGGATCGGCATGATTGATGGTGCTTGGCTCGACATAGATAGTTATTAGAGGGATCGGCAAATTGCAATGGAGTAAGAGGGATCGGTATGTTAAGTTACAATAGGGATCGACATAACCTAACGAAACAAGATGGATCGGCATAATGTTATAGATGATGATGGATCGGCAAAGCACTATGCAACCATAGGGATCGGCATTATGTAACTCAGGGGATAAGCATGAATATGTAAGCATAGGTTGGCATGATATCAAACGAAGGGTTCAGTAGGAACTACTTTGAAATGGAACTGAACCCAAGATTGATTGAAACCACGAGCTCCACATATCCAATCAACGTGATATTTGAGATACCATCGTGTCTAAGCATGAAGAAGCCACCATAGGGATCACTGCCCCAAAATTAGCAAATAGAGAGATCGGTATCGATCTCTCTCAATTTAGATTTGGGCCTAGCACCGCTTATGGTGGGCCCATATGGATGAGGAGGTCCTGTAGCCGAAGTTTCAGAGAGATTGGTGGTTGCCTTCACCTATAAATACTGGCTTGGGGGGTTATTTTGGAGATCTTTACACTGCTGGTTACGTAGCTCTTTTATTGTAAGCAACTTTCCATTATTTTCTTATTTCTTGATGTTTGCTACTATAATCAAGATTATAGTGAATCAATAAAGAGAATATTCAAAGTGGACATAGGCAATTGACGCGGAACCACTATAAATCCGGCTGTTCTTGATTTCTGTTTTGATTTGCTTATTACTTTGCTATATTCCTCTATTTTAATTTAGTTTTCTTCATTTACTTCTCCACACAAACTTATTCTTGGGTCTTTATGGCTAATTTGGTGCTTTCACTGGGAACCTAATTCTCAGCGCGTTAGGATCCCTTTTGTTGCTACTGGATTGAACAAATCCCGCAAAAGAGATCCATAAAAATCTTCGAAAGATTGCAGATACTACTCAGATATACTAGAATCTAAGCAAGGAAATTGTTAATGGTGAGACATACCTGGTCAACTTCTCAGAATGTGGATGGGAATGAAACTGCCAGTATTCAACAAGGAGCCCCAATCAACCAACCTGCAAATCTGAATGTGGAGCCTACTGAAGTCGAGAACCCTGTTGATTCGATAACTAGAGCTGAATTTAATAACTTGATGAGGGAGTTGATGAAAAGCCATAGATAGCTGAATTAGCAGATTCAGACTAATGCTAGCCTAATGAACCAGATTGCTCAATAACAGCGTGAGAATGCCAAAAGGGATCCCACTTCTTACTCGGCGTCAGAGAGTTCCAGCTCATCAGGTGAATACCATAAGTGTAGGCGTCGTAGGGTTGAAGGAGAATAAGCAGAAACGTTGGAGCATCGCTTGGCAGACCACTATGGTCTGCCAAGACAGGTTGGTGCCGATCCCTCCCTAGGGATCGGTACCGATCCCTCCTCCAGAGGAGGAATGCCTCCACTACATTTGGGGAATCGAGCATGAGCTGTTTCTAGAAGCTTGGATGCTAGAGTTCGACTAAATGCTGACCAAGTATCCCACCTGATTGACGACGAGATGAATGCCCACGGTGCACATCAAGAGGATGGTGGACCAAGAAGGCATGAAACAGCCCGTAGACATCGACCAGACCATTTACGTGAGGTGGAGTGTGACCACCGCTTGGCACCACCCATCTATACACTGGATTTGTCATCGATGGTCAAACAGTTGGTAAGAAAGAACCAGGGTTTGATGAATGATGACTGGGGAATTTAAAGGAGCCATACCCATTTACTGACAATGGTTTGCATGTGGAATATCCAAGAAGGTTCAACATGTCTTCGATGCCTGCCTATGAGGGAAAAACCGACCCCAGGCAGCACATTATGTCGTACGAATGGTTGATGGATTTAGTGAGAGCCAATGACGCAACCAAATGTTGATGCTTTCCTATAACCCTCCCTGGAATATCGATGACGTGGTTTACAAGACTACCCCCGCGATCAATTTCTAGATTTGATGAACTAGCAACTAAGTTTGTGGAGTAGTTCCGGATTCACGCTACTCGTTTTAAAGACGTGATGTCACTTTCCAGCGTAATCCAGGCTCTGGGGGAATCATTGAAGGACTATCTCGAAAGATTTCATATCATCGTTACAGAAGTCAGTAACCCAAATGATCATGCTATACTTATGGTCGTGACAAGAGGGATTGATCCAGAATCTGAATTTGGTAATTGGCTAGCTAGAAAACTGCCGGCCACATTAGGGCGCTTCTATTCAAAGGCAGCTCAGCTTTTGAGGAAGGAGGAAGCCAGGTCTTTTAGGAAAAACAATGTTGTGGGATCGAAAGGAGAAGTAGTACAAAGCAACATTGCAATAAAGCAGTCCGATGATAGTTCTGGGAACGTCCAAGTTAATGTTCAGAACAAGCCGAATCAACAAAAGAGAAACATGGATAGGAATCAAGATCGGAAGAGGGAGCCTGGGAGACCAAGACCTAGGATTTCAATATATGACAATTACACACCACTAAATGCATCATTGAAGAATATTTATCTATCAACCTGCAATACCATACAATATAAGAAGCCACGTCCAAAGGAGTCGACGGAGACATAAAAACAGACTGGAAAGTATTGCCGGTTTCATGAGTGTTATAGGCACAATACGAATGAGTGCAGGTATCTCCAGGACGCTATTGAGAAGTTGATTCAAGAAAAGAAATTGCAGCAGTTTGTGAGAACTCCATAGGATGGCAGACAGGGGACATCTGACCCCGGTCGAGGACAAGCTCCACATAGGGCTGAGGAGCCTGCGTGGACCGGTGGGAGACTAGTGATAAACACAATAGTTGGAGGACGACACCCTACGATTAGAAGTTTGCAATAAATGGGGCGCTATGCTAGCATGATAAGGCATATGGACTATGAGTATTGTTCAAATACGAAGGACAGAGCTTCGGCCAAGCAGCAACGCATGGTGACTGATGTTATAGTGTTCAGAAGTAGGGATGTAGATAAAGTAGAGGCACCTACAATTGACCCGATGGTTATTTCTGCCATGATTGGCCCTACTTTTGAGAAGGATCCTAATTGATTGTGCAAGTTCGGTAAACATTATTTTCAAAAAGGTGTATGACCATATGAGAATGGAGGCTAAAGACTTGAAACCATATAAAGATTGTATACATGGTTTCAATGGTGTGGCGACTGAGGCTGTTGGTTATATGGAGTTTCCTGTTGAATTGGGGGAAGGTGAACGTAGGAGAATATGGATCCTACCATTCATTGTTTTGGATGTTGATTCACTGTACAATGTTTTTCTAAGCCGATCGGCCCTAGCTGAATTTCAGACAGCTCTTGCACTATGGTGTTTAACTTTAAAGTTTCCAACTGAAAATGATGTAGGAGTGATTCATGGTGATCAGGCGACTGGACGCGCCTCTATGTGGCTAAGTTGAGGGAAGCTCAGCATGAGGAAAGGGAAAGGGTGTGGAAAAATCAGTCCGCATCCAAGTTACTGAAGATTGACAATTGGCGCCTGAACCTTGGCTTGGGCGTCATAGCCAGTTCTATAGAGATATAGATCCGAGGAATGATGAAGAGGAGCCCAAGGAGACCAAGGCTGTGCCTACTGAGCTGAAGATTGATATCACAGCCAACCACGATGACCCATTATGGGTCTTGATGATCGGATCGCAGCTCAGCCCCTCAATGATGAAAGAACTTGCTGGTTTTCTCTAAGCGAATCTAGACGTGTTTGCTTGGACTCATTATGACATGTGTGGGATCTCACCTACCATTACGAGCCATGCATTGAACATTGACCCGAAATATGTTTCGATAAAGCATAAAAGGCGAGGCATGGATCTGGAGAGATCCTTCGCCCTTAAGGAGGAGGTGGATAAACTGAAAAGTCAATGGGTTTATTTGCGACACCCACTATCCTAAATGGATATCTAATCCCGTGCTGGTAAAGAAGGTGAACGGGAAATGGAGAACGTGCATTGACTATTCAGATTTGAACAAAGCATGTCCTAAAGATAGTTTTCCCCTTCCAAGGATTGATCATCTAGTAGATTCGACTACAGGACATGAATTATTGTCTTTTATGGATGCAGACTTGGGATATAACAAAATCCCGATGCATGTCCCCGATCAGGAACACACCAGCTTTGTTATGAATGTTCGGTTGTATTTTTATTTGGTGACGCCGTTTGGATTGAAGAACGCCGGAGCACCTATCAACGCTTAGTTAACTATGTGGACGATATGCTTGTGAAGTCACGACAATCAAACGACCACATTTGAGACTTAGTAGAGATGTTCGACATCCTCCGCTATTACAAGATGAAAATCAATCCTTTGAAGTGTTCGTTCGGTGTTGGATCAGGAAAATTCTTGGGCTTTATTGTCAATGCTCGTGGAATAGAAGCCAATCCTGAGAAGATTCAGGAAATTCGAGATATCCAAGCGCCAAGGACTATTAAGCAAGTGCAAAGCCTGAATGGGAAGGTTGCTGCCTTAGGTCGATTTATCTCCAAAGCAACTGACAAATGCTTTCCTTTCTTTGATTTGATCAGGAAGGGAGAAAGAAATTTCGAATGGACGCGGGATTGCGAGGATGCATTTCGGGCTCTGGTGAATCATTTGGAGAGAACCCCTATCTTGTCAAAGCCAGTAGATCATGAGGAGTTGTACATTATCAGCGTATGCTATAAGTGCCGCCTTGATTCGCGAGGAGAACCGGATTCAGCGGTCAGTGTATTATGTCAGCAAGTGATTAACATGAGCAGAAAAGAATTATCCAAAGATAGAGAAATTGGCGTACTGCTAGCTAACCGCATCACGGAAGCTTCGTCCGTATTTCCAGGCGCATCCGATCAATATTTATATCCACCAGCCGTTATGACAGGTCCTACAGCAACCTGAGGCATCTGGAAGGTTGCTTAAATGGAACATTGAGCTCAGCCAGTTCGACATTACATATCTTCCTCGAAGAGCTATCCAGGGTCAAGTGTTGGCGGACTTTATAGTGGAATTTACCATGCAAGACGATCTTCTAGAAGGTAGCAAAATCCCCACCATACGATGAAATTGTATACTGATGGAGCATCTAATGATCATTGTTCCGGAGCTGGGATTGTACTCGTAACCCTTGAAAACCGGTCAATTTGCTATGCTTTGAAGCTTGATTTCCTTGCCACAAACAACAAGGCTGAGTATGAAGCGTTGATTGCTGGACTTAAACTTGGTAGAGAACTTGGAATTAAATCTCCTGAAATCTTTTGCGATTCACCATTGGTGGTGTATCAAGTCAAAGGAGACTTTTAGGCTAAAGGACAATGACTTGCCCCATATCTTACTCGAGATCAGGAGTTGTTGGCAGAATTTGAATACTATGACATTTCACATATCCCACGCGAGCAAAACAGAGAGGCTGATTCATTAGCAAAGTTCGCTAGTACCGGCGATGCGCAACAGATGGGCTTGGTTTTGGTCGATATATTGCATACCCCAAGTATAAATATGATGGAAATCGATCAAGTACTGGAAGTGGAATCCGAGAGGGAATCATGGATGACTCCATTTAAAGTTTACTTGCTGCAAGGAATCTTGCCTGAAAGGATAAATGAAAAGCGACAAGTCCTTCGCAAATCTTCGCGGTATATTATACAAGAAGGAACAATGTATAGAAAAGGTTTTCCTATTCCCCTACTCCGGTGTATCGCTCACAATGAGATAATGCGTGTTCTGAAAGAATTTCATGAGGGAGAATGCGGCGCTCACACAGGGAGGCAAACTCTAGCAAAGAAGATACTCCATTACAGATATTATTGGCTAACTGTAAACTGGGACGCTGCTGACTATGTAAGACGATGTTACAAATTCCAGATATACGTGAAAATCCCAAGAGCTCCGCCAACAGAAATCATGCAAATGGTCAGTACATGGTCATTCACTATGTGGGTGCATTGACATCATCGACTCTTTACCAATCTCTAAAGGTGGTGCGAAATACGCTATTGTCGCGATTGATTACCTTACCAAATGGTTTGAGGTGGAACTGTTAGCTACGATCACAACGAAGAAAGTAATCAATTTCGTTGTTCGAAACATCATATGTGGCTTCGGTCTTCCACAGACTATTGTAACAGATAATGGGACTCAGTTCGACAGTGCTGAATTTAAAGAATTTTGTTGGAGATATCATATTGAAAATGGGTTTGCAGTAGTCGCTCATCCTCAGGCGAATGGACAGGTTGAAGCTATAAATAAATAATTAAGTCCATTTTGAAGAAGCATTTGTAAAAGGCTAGAGGCAAGTGGGTGGATGAACTTCCTACAGCATTTTGGGCCTACAGAACAACTCATAAGTCCGCGACTGGCCATACTGCATTCGCTCTGCTTACAGATCCGAGCCATTATTCCGATAGAACTCGAAGCTTCTCATCGAGTGACTTACTAGACCCCAAAACGACAAAGATTTTCTCTTGGAATCCTTGGACTTTATAGATGAGAAGAGCGAAGAAGCTGATTTGAGAGCAGCCGCATAGCAACATCGAGTCACCTGATATACAACACTAAATTGCGATCAAGGACTTTTAAAGTTGGAGATCTCACCTAGAAACGGGTTTTTCCGACCCCGTCACACATGAATCCGACATGGGAAGGACCGTATGTCATTGAACTGAGGCTTGGAGAAGGAACTTTCAAGCTAGCGACTATCGATGGCATTACACTTCCAAGAGCGTGGAATAGCAAACATTTACAACGCTATTTCACTTAGAATTTCCTTTACATTTCAGTTCTATTTACTTTCAGTATTTGCTTTAGCATTTGATTATTCAAACATGTACTAAGACAGATTAGTTTGTTCCTTTCCATTTGGTGAATAAAGTCTCAAACTTCCTTTGCATATATGATTGTTATTACATTATATGCTTAGTACATAACGAAATTGATTGATATCGATATGTGTGAACAGGTTCCCGGTATTTGAAAACAATCAATCGTACTAATCCCTAATAGGATCAAACAAGATGAGCTTTATTAATTTGCTCGATTAATAGTTCCCTTAAATGATTCAAAGGATGGGACACGCAATAAGAAACAAATATCGCCGCAATCTGGAGATTGGAAAATTTCCTGCCTGGACTGTAGGACTGAAACGAAATCGAGGCAACGAAATGAACTATAAACATCAATCGGGTGCGATTAACCACCCATCGACCAATTCTAAGTCCCCAGAGTGCGGGCTGAAGTATAAACATGATACAGGTATGACTAACCACCCATCGACTAACTCTAAGTCCCTAGAGTGCGAACTAGAGTAAAAACGCGATTCGGGCGTGAACCGACCGCCCACGAGATAACTCCAAGTCCCCATAGTGCGGATTGGAGTATAAACATAAATCAGGTGTGAACCGATCGCCCGCGAGATAACTCTATGTCCCCGAAGCATGGATTAGAGTATAAATATAATTTGGGTGTGAACCAACTGCCCACGAGATAATTCTAGGTCCCCAAAGTGTGGACTGAAGCATGAACATAATTCGAGCATGAACCGACCACTCGCAAAATAGCTTTAAGTCCCTAGAGTGCGGACTGGAATATAAACACAAATGAATAGATGAGTGGATTACGACTGTTCTCTATTCCACAAACTCCATGAATAGATGAGTGGATTTCGACCATTCTCTATTCCACAAATTCCAACTTGAAATCGACAGGAAGAATACATACTACTAAAAGCTGAATACGACAGCTCATTACAGCTCCAGCTTAATGTTCTTTACGACTTAAGGCAACAACCGTAAGGAGGCCTTGAGATGAAGATAGTGAATCATTAACATAATTTGCAATCAACAAATTACAAGTACACTGAAAAGAAAGTAATCATTCAACTATCAAAATAACAATTCACACGATGTTTAATCGAATTTTTTTTATTCACAAGTGTCAAACCGAGATTTATACCCATACACCTACGACTAGGGAAAGAAATAATTATACAAATTATATACAATGATGTGAAGTAACAACTACTTCTTCGACTTTCTTTCCCTTTTGGATTTTTCAGGTGTGGAGCCGCTTAAATTTCTTTTTTGACATCCTTTGCCGCCCTTGGTTGGAGTGCTTGTGGAAGAAGGAGGGATCTCACCAGGAATTGACCCGCTCGGTGGAATAACTTACAATGGTACAAGATCAAGATCTTCGACTTCCACCTTGGCGAGCTCACCTTTAACTTTTTGCTTCAACTTTTCCTCCTCCTCAATCCTCTCCTTTATGCTGGTTTTAGCGGTATGCTCCGAAGTGCCAGTAATTATTACGTCATCAAGGTCATCGGCCGGGAGAGGATCTTCAGTTTTGTCTTCATCAAGAGCACCAATGGTTTAGGCATCTGGCCGCGGAACTTCAACAACAGCCGGGTCCTCGGCTGTTTTCTCATGCTGTTCCGTAGCAGCACCACTTTTGGGAGTCGGATCGGGGCCCGGAAGACTTGCAAATTTTATCAAAACATGGATGTTAGTTAAAATCCATTGCGCTTGAAGAACAAGAACTTTTCAAATAAGGAGAAGTTTAGTATGATACCGGCATCCGGTTTACTTTCCGTAGTTGCCGGAGTGCCTCCTTCAAGGATGGGAGATAACATTTGTGACCCAAAGCCAGGCTTATCTAGATCATAGCTGAGAATCTACTCCGTCTCATGAGAAGTTATCGGTTCGGCTACTTGGGTTGGAGAGGAACCCTCGGGATCAGTTTCGGAAGACTCAACGATGTCCTCTCCATCTTTAGTAGGTGCGGGAGCCTTGAAAAATTGAAGTTTAGCAGCGGCCAGATCCGACGGCTCGTGTCCTCGAAGAATTTCTCTCACTAGTTCTTCTTTATTGAATTCGGCTTCTCCTAACTCTTCTTTCTTTATCTTAACAATATGTTCCCAGGCTTCGACAAGTGATTCGAGGTAACACTCGCCAAGAAAGCTTATGTCATGGTGGAGCAGGACCTTCGCATTGTATTCAATAATTAACGGATCAAATAAGTCCTTAATTTCGTTCCTACCGGATACAATGGCGGCCTCCACCTGGGAGTTGGCTTGTTCAAGCATCTCTTTTCTGCCCTCTTCTCGGGATTCGTCTTTCAGAGATTCAATTTTGGCAAACTGTTCGTCAAGTTTTGTTTCCAAGCTCCTTGCCTCAACAACTTCTTCGTAGTATTTCTACGACTCCTCCTAGGCCTCAAACTTCTCCTCCCTCTCCGTTTTCAACAATTCTTTGAGCTCCTCAATGCGGGGAGCTAGAGCGTCTTTCTTCTTTTTCGAGGAGTCCTTTTCTAAGGCTAGTGTTCCGCTGCGTTGAAGTGCCGCGTCGAGTTCCTTTTTTGTGAAGTTTCCAAACGGCTCACCGCCTCTACCGTCTCCTTGGCATTCCTTTCAAACTCGGCAAGTTGGGTTTGGAATTCAAGCAACTCAAAATCCTGGTGCTTGATTATATCTTTTTCATGAATAGCCTCCAACTTGAGACGATCTATTTCATGTTAACGCTCTATGGAAACTTCAGAAACTTTCTCTACCAAATGAATGAATGATTTGTGTTGAACGAATACACTGTTCACGCATGCTAAGGAGATTTCCTTGGCATGCCGAGGATTGACGTGAATAGAAGGGAGGAATTTGAGACTGTCGAAGCAAATCTTCGGGAAGGTGGTTTTAAGTTCAACAAACTTTTCTGCTATAGAAGAGTCAAGAGCAGTAGCCAGCAGGAGTGGATTAGAAGTGGTGAGTGGGTGCTTTCCAGATCGATGCTCATAAGACTGTCTTAAACTTGAAGAGCTAGAGTGTTGCTCACGAAGGCCATGATAAGAAGATTTTCCTCCACTCTAAACTGAAAGATTAGAATGTTCGCTCTGATGAGACGCATGAGATTGAGACTTTCGCTTAGAGGAGGAATAAGATTCCCTCGAACGGTAATCTTTGTCTCACCCTTCGTCCTTATCTCTACATCAAGTGGACTTAGAATCCCAGCTTGGGCGATGATAAGCAGAAGAGCTTCGAAGGCGATCAAGGCTCGTGATTGAGACATTATACCTGTAAAGACCAAATAAGGGTGTATTAGAAGTTGTCGTACGAGAAACCAATAACAAGTGCATAGTGGAGTGCAAGTGATTGTGAGTGTCCTCGTGTTCCCCCTAATAGAATGGTAACCATAGCTTTACTTGTGGGTGTGCTATCCCTTTTATTAGAAGGTTGGATGCCTTTACCGCTCCTCATAGGGGAGTTAAGTCCTTTGATGTTTATATTTGGAAAGTCGTAGGACATAATGTCGTCTGAAATTTGAAGGTTGGAGAGTCCTTTTAATGAGCTTTTGAAACACTAAGAAGACGATTCCTCTTCGATATGAGTAATAATGAACTCTGGGTCTGATGTAGTCTTTCTTCTGCGTAGCCAGTACACCAACTTCTTTTTTCTCTTTGGAGGTGTTTGCGATTGCCCACTAGCGACAGACCAAGCATCGGCGTTTTCCAAGGCCCGCATCATCATATCCCTGTTTTTCAATGTGAGAATCTTTAATTTCACCCTCCTATGTATCTTCTCGAGTCCCCTCAGCAATGGGCACGACGAGATTGATTGTTTCCTCTCTTCGTTCTGGAATAATCTTTGGAACTGCCTTACTTCCAAGAAGTCTGATTCTGCGTCCGTCTTCCAACAGCCCAAACAAAGATAGCTGTTCATCATTTACGAGGAGTTTAATATCCCGGTCCTCAATGGGAGTAGCGCGGATGGCGACGATGGCTCTAGAGAACCCAGCGCCTTCGGTATATGAATGAACACATGAAAAAGCTCCGGATGTTAATAAATTCAAAGGAAAAGGTTGTGACTTGAGTTAGTAAACTTGAGAGAGAAGTGGAAGTAACACTTACGTCCTTTTAACCATCTTCTTGTGAATCCGAGAGGGCATCGCATGTAGAACCATTCATGTTTGAATAATGAAAGCTTTGTTCCAGACGCCCATCAAGACCTGACAATTCGGTGAAGGTTCGAGGAAGATGTAAGAAGGGCTTCCCGATCATCTTTGAAGTTATAAATAAATCTGATGTCTTCAAGAGTGGGCGGATGGAACAGAACATTCATGAATAGAAAGAAAGTCCCGTGAATGAAGGCATAACTGTTGGAATGCAGTTGTGTATGGGCAATCCCAAGATATCTCAACATCTCCCAGACAAAGGAGGTAAAAGGTGGGATGCATCCAGCCTAGCACATAAATTTATTATACGATGTATATCCGGCTGGGGGCAAGTGAGGTCTATCTTGCCTTGTAGGAATTAAAACATCCCCAAATGGAATTCCATGGATTAAGCAAAATTGACGAAGAGCGACTTCGCCAATTCGAGAGGCTTGTGAATCAATAGGGTTATTAAGGACAATGGCACCCTCAACGGCGTCACGAGCAGGGCTAATGGTTTCCGTCGAAAATACAATAATATTGGAGAAGAGATGGATTTGTGGATTAGAATCTTCTAGCTGTTCTGCATGACGGCTTGGAGAAGGCCTTTCAGATATAGTGGCAGAACTTGACTTCGCTCCAAAACTGATGTGTCTCATCATCGAATCGGAAGACATGTTGATTGAACGCTTCGTGCATTTGGAATCTATATCAGCTTAGACAATTGAGATTATAAATAATAACCTGTTCCCCCATGTCAAGTGTGAACTAGTGCAGTGTGAAACAGACATAAGCAATGTGAAACCAGAAAAGCAGAAATAAAATAATGGGATTTGGAGTCTTGTCCAGAGAGACCATCATTGCTGACCGTCTCAATTGGCAAGAAAGTTGATTGGAAACAAAAACTTTGAGATTGATTATCGGCATATTGAATTAAGAAGTCTGTTACCTAAGTCCATTAGCAAGTTTATTACTTAGTCTATATTAAGAGTTCCAGGAGTTTGATCGTTCAATTTCAAGTTCAACGGTCCAAGTATGCATGTCACATGTCCATTGTCATCTTATGTTCGAGTTCAGCAAGGCAAACCAGCATTGATTGCTTGAATAAGTTAACTTGAATTTATTTATAAAACATATGATGATCCCCAACATGTAGATACCGATCCCTTTTCCAAATCCCTATGTCATAACCTTTTATCAATCCCTTACACCAAACACAATGCTACTTCCTACAGATCCCATTCCTAAACCTACCCGCATCGATCCCTCTTCATATCTAATTCCTACCGACCCCTCTTCTAGGCCACTCTATACCGGTCCCTACACGAGAGTAAGCCTCACTGACCCATCTTCCTACAACATCACAACCTAATGTCGATCCCTACCCCATTATACCGATCCCACTCCAAATTTCTCCTTTCCAATTTCAGACTTCTACTTTCCTTCATCCCTTCAACTAACAAGCATCATCTCTACCGAACCCAACCTTTCTCCATTCTTATATCCTTCACTATCAAGACCTTCCACTCGAACCCATCCCCTTCCTTTTCCTTCTCTCTCTCGTCTCCAAGCGCCGCCTTCACCCCCTTACGCTCACGTTAGAAGCTCAAGATTCACAACTAAATTGCATAATTAAAAGAGATTTCATACCTAAGTAAATCAAGTTAACTTAAAAGAGAGCTTTCGAACTCTGTTGGATTGAAAATGAAGGGAAAGTGACTTTAAGGAACTGCTTAATATCGCGTTTGGGTTTAAGGTTTAGACTTGAAGAGCATATATTCGTCAAAGAAGTTTCGTGGTATCCTGGGTTTGGCAGGAAAGCTTTTATGCAAAGGCAAATGAGAAAGTAATAAAAAGTGAATAAAGGAATGGAGGAAAGTGTATTTATATATGTGCGTATATGGTGGAAGAACCGGTTATTGAGGGTGAACAAGTCAAAAATGTAGAGGGATCGACATTGGGACCCCTCGACCACTATTCGCATGGCCTTAACAAGGGATCGACATATCGAATGCCGATCCCTCCATAAAATAATGAATGAAAAATGAAAAAGAAGAAGGATGGACAACTGAAAAGTAAATGATGATCGTTATCATGAAGGTTCGACTGCAAACACGAACGTATAGAACACTATAAAAATTAGCGACGACCTATGAACTTTCGAACACGTCCGGGAGCCAACAACAGAAACGTATGTATGTATATGCACAAGAACGATTTGAAAGTTCAAACTTTTGAAATCAATAGGAATTGCAATCAAACCTGAAACTTTCAAGTTCGAGATTGGATCAGATAATAGAAGGCTTATAAGTCGCGCAAGACTGAATTTGTATATGCTAACGGAATATGACATCAAACTTATATTATTGAAAGTCGACAAAGGAATAACAATCAATCAGTAAGCTAGATGGACTTCTTTCTGGCAATTCAGACTTTTTTGATTCAAAGCATGTCATGTTACTTACAAGGCGTACTTTGGGGGGCAAGTGTTACCTGGTATCCTGACCCGGCTATATTGGACTGATTGCGCAAGACAAATTCGACTGTTATCAAGGAGGATGACCATAGAGCTATGGCTATAGGACCCGAAAGAAGAGTTCAGATGGTTATACGAAGTTCGGATTGGACGGATTTGATAGATAGATGATGCAGGATGCTAAAAGTAGTGATAATAGCTTAGATTAGCAAGGGATCGACATAGCAAGGTAAAGCACTAAAGATCGGCATAGCCATTTGGATGGATAGTCAACATGGATGGAGTATTGGAGGGATCGACATAGGTGATGATGCCTAGTTCAACGTGACTTATTACTAATAGAGGGATCAGCATGGTTGATGGTGCTTGGCTCAGCATAGATAGTTATTAGAGGGATCAACAAATTGTAGTGGAGTAAGAGGGGTCGGCATGTTAAGTTATAATAGGGATCAGCATAACCTAACGAAGCAAGATGGATCGGCATAATGTTACAGACGATGAAGGCAAAGCACTATGGAACCATAGGGATCAACATTATGTAACTTAAGGGATAAACATGGGCATGTAAGCATGGGTCGACATGATATAAAATGAAGGGTTCGGCAGGAACTGCTTTGAAATGGAACTAAACCCAAGATCGAGCGAAAGCACGAGCTCCACATATCTAATCAATGTGATATTTGAGATACCGTCGTGTCTAAGCATGAAGAAGCCACCGTATGGATCGCTGCCCCAAAATCACCAAATAGAGGGATCGGTACCGATCCCTCTCCATTGAGATTTGGGCCTAGCGCTCCCTTTGGAGGGCCTATATGGTGAGGAGGTCCTGTAGCCGAAGTTTCAGAGAGATTGGTAGTCGCCTTCACTTATAAATACTGGCCCAGGGGGTCATTCTGGAGATCTTTACGCTGCTGGTTACATAGCTCTTTTATTGTAATCAACTTCCTCCATTATTTTCTTTTTTCTTGCTGTTTGCTACTGTAATCAAGATTATAGTGAATCAATAAAGAGGATATTCAAAGTGGATGTAGGCAATTGACGTCGAACCACTATAAATCCTGTTGTTCTTGATTTCAGTTTTGATTTGCTTATTACTTTGCTATATTCCTTTATTTTAATTTAGTTTTCTTCATTTACTTCTCTATACAAACTTATTCTTAGGTGGTTGTGGCCAATTTGGTTGCAAACAGTACATGTCCATTATCTTTCGAGTTTTAAGTATCAACTATGCTAGGGTTTATAGTTTAGAGATTTGGCGCACCTGACTGTCTTGAACACAAGCTTACTTATATAGAATGATGCAAAAATCTTCTTAGCGCAAGTCAGTTGAGGGGAGCTCATCTATTTTTGAGGTGGAGTCCTCGTCGATCCGAACGGGGTCTGCTGCTCTCATATATCGTGTCAATATGGCCGTCTGATTCCAATTGGCCCTGTCGTCGATCGCACTCCTCCTAACTTCAGAGTCTTGCTCGATCCTTCGGAGTAAGGTCCTTCTATCCTTACACATGATGTTACAAAGCATCTGCTCGCAGTATGGTATCCCAAAGGATGACATGCTTCTACGGTTGAGAGGGGAATTCGCTCATAGGCCACCTTCAGGATATGTGGCTTGTCACCGCTATATGTTTATGTGCGGTGTAGTGCCCCCATTCAATCATTTCTTGGCCCCTTTCCAAATTCTTCCAAACGGGTACGCCATGCTGATGTGCTAATACGTTCTGTTTATGTAGGCTTTTAATCGTGCCCTGAGCTTTGCCGAGTTGCAATATCTCTTATTACTCAAAAAGAGAGAGGCTAACCCGTCCCTCGTTTATATTAAGGTGCAACACAGCTGGAAACTCATACTTGATCTTCCCAGCAAGGTTCCCTCATTCAAGAATTAGTTCTTCTTTGCTAAATTTCCAAAGGGATTCACCCATCTATGGACCATAGGGGGTAAGTTTCTTTCACCATGCTTGGAACTTCCTATAATTGCTATAAGTATTCTGATTGGTTGTATATTCCTTATAGTTCTTTCGAAGCTTAACTAGGATCCGACACTTGGAACTATTCTTAGCGCCCTGAAAGTGGTCGATGCTTAGGAGCGCACAATCAAGTTCTTGCTCACGGACGAAAATATCCATTGATGTGGGCTCTTACACCATGAGAGGTTTGTTGGATTTGTTAGCGCTCCTTCCCGCTCCAAGGTCCGCACATGCTCTATTTCCTCTTCCCATGATTTTGGTGAAGATGATGATGAGGAAGAAGAAAGTGACCCATCCGAAAAGTCAGAGAAGACTTCTGAAGAGATCCACGTTCAAATCGGGATTGACAGTCTGCTCAAAATTCCATTGATCCCAAAGGAGAAAGAAGAATAGTTAGTTCAACGGGCAGGAGAGGCTCTGTTGATTGAAAGGAAGAAGGAAAAAAAGATCAATGAGGGGTACCCTCTAGATGTAGAAGGAATAGATTGGGATACTGACACCGAAAAGGGTGATGTCCATTTGTGCACCGAGGCCTCGGAGTTGAGCCCCGAACATACTCCCTCACCTCCTTTGAAAGAACACACCGAAGAGGCTTCTCCCAAGAACGAACCCGCTCCCAACCCTCTACCGAAAGATGCCAATATTGACTTGGGAGATATGAGCGACATTTTTATAAATATGGGTGATTTGATGGATGACTTCACCTCAGTACGGTTGCCTTCCTAGCTTACTCAAATCATCCCTACAAGAATCAATGCCCTGACACTTGTCGGTGACCGATCTGGTTTGTGTACTCTGCTGGGTCGTTAAACGGCACACACTTCACTAGGATCACACACTTTATATTATTGTTACTTTCTAAGTTATTTTATTCTGCCAACTACCTCTTTCCTAAATTCGTTTACATCATTTGATGCAGGAATCGTGTCTCATGGCTTCTATAGTGATCTTGATCGAGCACTGGAGTCTCAACATTCGTAGAGACACTTTTCTAGGTATCATGGTCCTCGAGAGACTAATGAGGAAAGGAAGAACTGGAAGGGTAGAGAGGCGAAAGATCATCGCCGTATTGAGAAAGATCAAGGTTGCAATAGAGAAAGTGGCCATGAGAAGAGGAAGAGCCCGATTGAGCGGAAAGATTCATTAAAGAAGCTGAAAAAAGACAAAGGGCAGGAGCTCTCTTCACAGCTTCCTACTTCTAATGGAATAATTGTTTCTGCTTCCGGTGTCATTTCCTCCTCCTACCATGCTGCTATGACCACCTCTCTCGCATTTTCTAGGCGTGCTCCTTACATTCTCCCTATTGGTCCCCCACACCTGCAAGCTGCATTCCCCAACTTGTTCTTAAGGGTGTTGTTTTTGATAAGTCTAATTTGAAATTGGTTCGTGTATAGTCTTATTCACCCCATCTCCACGTGGTTCAGAGTGATTTGGAGAAAGTTGAGGGGTGGGAAAGATTGTGTATGCAGCTATCCACCGTTAATCGAAACAATTACCAAGAAATGCTCTCATTCGAGTCTAAAAAGGATACTTATGAAAGGAAGCTTGCGGACCATGATATAGAGATTTTGGAGTTAAAGAAAGAGAGGGATGATGCCCTCAAGAAGGAGAGCAGAAGTACTTCTTTGTTTAAGGAGCTAAAAGAATCCACCGACAAGGTCTCACTTATATATATGGATGAAATAAAGAAGTGCCACACCGATGAGGCGGCTTTGAATGAAAAGCTGAGGATAAATGAGTTGACGGTTGAGAAGGAAAAGAAAACCATCGCCAACCAGACCTAAGAAATTGCTTCTGTTCGTGAACAAGTTTCAACTTTGGATGCTGAGAAATAGCAGCTAGCGGTAGAGAAAACTAGCACGGAAGCCAGTTTTTCAGAGCTTCAAGGTACTTTTACAAAGAAAATGGAAGGCTTGGATGTTACTATCTCGGGCTTCTATGTCAATTCCATGCTGCATCAGCGGAGCCTCATTTACTTGGGTCCGTAATTCCCTCGTACACTTGTAGTCATCTGGGAAGAGATTCTGGCCCTATTCCAAGACATGGGTGGTGGTTACACCGAAGAGGAGTTGGTTCAGGCATACCTGAATGAAGAATCCCGTCATGCTTTAGTAGAGGGACAGGAAAACTTGATGCTGGAGAGGGACCATGAAGCTATCGATGCTAAGCCCACTGTTAAGGTATATCCGGGCATTTCCCTTCAGGCCTGGTGAGTCATCCTCACATCTCCTTACCGAGGAGATCATTTCTACTTCTCCTATAGTTGTGCAGCCATCATAGGTAGGCAATGGTGAAGGCTTCAAAGTCGTAGTGCACGAGAAGACCCCCACAGCAGGTAATTTTCTTATCTCTCCCATGCTTGAAGACTTCCAATTTACGCCTGATGAAATTACTGAGATAATCGCTCTTTATTTTGATATTATAGATCAACCCTCTCTTCCTACCGAATTACCTCCCTGTTTTAATGCTGGGTCTGCCTTTATTCTAACTGCATCAACCGTCATCTCCGCATTTGGATCACAGCCCGGTTCTGACTCTGAGCAAATTGCAGTGCTGCATGGTTTGGACAACCCTTCTGTGTCCCAAGAGGAAGGCTTCACATTTGATGATACACGAGAGCAGGCAGATCAAGCTAGCCAACCAGACAAAGCAGAGGCTGAGCAACCAATGACCAAGCAACATATGATAGCGGTGAAGAAGGAGAAGGTTGAAGATCAAAAGAGTTAATCAAAGAGTTCTCACAGATCCCGCACGCATAAAGGCAAAGGAGGGTCTGCCAGTGGCTATGTTTCGGAGAGCGAGATTGCCCGAGGGGGGGGGGGGACAAGCCCGAGAAGTTGCCGATCAGAGGCGGGAAAGGCGATAGGGGAAGTCGTGAGAAGAAGTCTTGAATTGTCTTTTGCTCCTTTTTTTAATTACTTTTTATACAAGTGCAGAGTCTTCACTTAGCATTTCTGCTTGTTGTTGCCACAGTGGTGTTTGTATTTTCCCATTTTTGGCCAATATTGTGTGGGCACGACCCCCGTTGTTTGTTGTTGTACATCAAAAATATTATAAGTAATAAAGCTGTTGAAATTTTGATTGTAGCTTTATTTTGTGTACTTATCGTAGCATTATTTTGTCTACTTATTTATGTTTCACGCACTTATTCCAGTTTTATTCACCATTGTTTTATTTAGCCCTGCAATTACTGCCAAAGTTCTTTGTTTGGAGTAATAAAACTATGAAGTATTTGCTACTTTGGTTGAGTGTCATTGTGTGCGCCCTAGTTCACGGGACTGTTCGCTCTGAACACTTGACAAATGACCGGTTGATTCTAGTAATTCTTCAGATGTCTGTAACCGAATTTTATTTTGTAGTTCCTATCTTTGAGAACTTATGATTCAAGCATCACGATTCTAGAGATTTTGTCGATCAACGATCAGAGTTCTTTGCCAATTCGTAGCTGTGTGGCATTGCTGGATTCATGTCCATTACTTCTAATAGTGGGATTGGATTGATTCTTTTTAGTCCTGCAATAATCGAGTTTCCCAATTTTGACAGGACAATATCGGTACTTACAAAATCTTAATGGTTTGCTGATGGTTCTAGAGCAACATCGAATAGTGTTTGCGCGGTATGCACGGCTTTTTAGACTGTGCGGCTTATGAAATGCGCGGCTTATGTAATTATATTTTCTTAGGCGTGATTCCATAACACAAGAAGCTGTGCGCAGCTTATGAAATGTGCGGCGTATAGGATCGATACGACCCATCGATCCGGGACAGTCTGGAACTTCTTTACGTTGCCAATTTTTAGGTAACGTGAGAAGTTCGTGCTTCGAGAGCGTGGTTCCATGGCTAAAGAAGTAATCTGTGGCTTATGGGGGTGCGTAGCTTTGACTTGGGCCTTCCGGTGTTATTGGAGCAATACTAGTTCTTGGAAGGTAGGGATCGAGTTCCGTCAATCCAACGGTTTGAGTCGATTTGACCCCGTCGACCTAGCATGTTACTTTTGTGAACATAGTTTCATTAGTTTAGAAAGCAAAGCAATTTTACTAATAAAAGTTGGGCAAGTTCTGCCTATTTACAATGCCTTTGGTGTTCCGAGATGGATTATTTTCGAGAAGTAGGAAATACTTAAGATAGTCTTAGATAAAGTAACGATGCAATGATTCGTTGTTCCAAGCTCGGGGTATTTGGGTTCCATCAACGGTGGTTAGCTTGAATATGCCATCCTCTAGCTTCTGGCCGATCACATAGCGTCCTTCCTAGTTCGGTCCAAATGTTCTTGGTACAGGGTAGACCCGTTTGAGGACAAGGTATCCCACTTTGAATGTGCGGTTATGGACTTTGGAATTGAAATATCGTGCGACCCTTTTCTAGTGAGCAGCAGTCCTTAACTCGGCTTCTTCCCTCTTCTCATTGACTATATCGAGTGACTCAAGTAGGAGTTGCTTGTTTTGCCTTTGATTGAAATTTCCCCTTCGATAAGAGTAAACATCTAGCTTGACTGGGATCATTGCTTACGAACCATATGCCAAGGCAAACGGGGAGTGCCCGGTTGTAGATTTGTGTGTTGTCCCGTAAGCAAATAGTGCGAGTGGAAGTTCATCAACCCAATTTCCTTTAGCTTTAGTTAGCCACTTTTTGATGGTGGACTTGATGATCCTGTTCACTTCTTCCACTTGCCCATTTTCCTGTGGATGTGCAACAGTGGAAATGCTTTTCTCGATTTGAAAGTGTTTTTAGAAGTCTTTGAACTCAACGCTTTCGAATTGAGTCTCATTGTCTGTGATGATCTTTTATGGCACTCCAAACCTGCAAATAATGTTTTTAGTGACAAAATTAATAGCTTTCTTTGCGGTAATAGTGGCCAGTGGTTCCGCTTCATCCCATTTGGTGAAATAGTCAACAGAAACTATAGCATATTTGGCTCCACCTTTGGCAATTGGTAATACACCAATCAAATCAATTCTCCAAATTGCGAATGGCCGCAGGCTGACCTTCTATGTTAGCTCTGTTGAAGGAGTTCTTTTGATATTGCCCAATCTTTTTCATTGGTCGCATTATTGGGCATAATCTACTATGTTGTGATTTACTGTTGGCCAAAAATACCCATATCAAAGGACTTTCTTTATGATAATAATGGCCAGCGGTTTTGCTTCATCCTATTTGGTGAAATAGTCAACAACAACAATAGCATATTTGGATCCTCCTTTGGCTATGGGTAATACACCAATCAAGTCAAATCCCCAAATCGCGAATGGCCATGGGCTAACCATCCGTGTCAGCTCTGTTGAAGGAGTTCTTTTAACCGTGCCGAATCTTTGGCATTGGTCACACTGTTTGGCATAATCTGCTGCGTTGCAATTTACTGTTGGTCAAAAATACCCATATCGGAGGACTTTCTTTGCAAGGGTTTGCCCTCCAATGTGACCTATGCAGTCTCCTTCATGAACTTCCCTGAGGATTCTTCAGGCATCATCATTGGTCACACACCTGAGTAAGGGGGTAGAGAATCCCCTTTGGTAGAGCATCCCATCTTGTACTACAAACCGCGATGCTTTTCGAAGGAGCTTTTTCCGTTGATTTTATCTATAGGGAATGTTCCTTTGAGCAGGTAGTCCTTGATCAGTGTCGTCCATGTTTCCAGTTCTTTGGTTGTTTCAAAAATCCAATCTATATCCATCTCGCTTATGCTTGGAGCGGTCATAGTTTCGATTGGGACTAGCCCCAAGGACCGAGCTTCTTCGAAACTGGCCAGTTTAGCTAGATAGTTTGCCTTTGTGTTTTGTTCCCTCGAGACATGAGTTAAGGTGTAATGCACAATGTCATTCAGCAATTCCTACACTTTAGACAAATATAGGGTGAAGTTCTCTCCTCGAGCTTGGTATTCGCCTTTTACCTGGCAGACGACTAGTTGAGAGTCGCTATAGATGTGTATGGACTTTATCCCGAGTTCCTTTACAACTTTTAGCCCGACTATCAATGCTTCATATTCTACTTCATTATTTGTTGCAAGAAATTCCAAGCGTAAGGCATAGCAAACGACTAGCCTTCGGGAGTCTCGAGCACTACTCTCACCCTCGAGCAGAAGTTGTTGATGCACCATCGACGTAGAACTTCCAACGTGTTTCCGTTTTTGGATCTGTTTCTTCTTCATTTTCTCATAACGTAAACTTGGCAATGAAGTTTTCCAGTGCCTGCCTGTTGATCGCCCTTCGAAGATTGCAAGTAATTTCGTATCGACTTAATTCGATGTTCCATTTGATAAGCCGTCCAAAAGTCTTGGGGCGATAAAGCACTTGCTTCAGGGGTTGATCTATTAGTACTTTGATTGGTTGTGTCTAGAAGTATGGTCGTAACTTTCTGGATGCAGTCAAGAGGCAATATGCTAGTTTTTCCAATTTTGGATAGTTCTTCTCGGCTCCAGTGAATCGCTTACTGATGTAATATACGGGTTGCTGGATCTTAGCTTCTTCTCGTACGAGCGTGACACTTAATGCATGAGGCAAGACTGCTAAGTAGATAAACAAGTCTTCTCTGTCTACTAGCTTGGATAGGATTAGAGGGGTTTCCGTATGTTGCAGCAGCTCTTCGAACATAGTTTGACAAGCTTGAATCCATTCGAAGTTCTTCTTTCCCTACTTTAGCGCGTCAAAGAATGGTATACATTTGTCGGTTGCTTTTGCGATGAACTGGCTTAGTGCTGCAACTTTTCCATTCAAGCTTTGTAACTCCTTCTTATTCCTCAGGGCCTCGACTACCCATAAAGCGGTAATTTGTTCGGGATTCACTTCAATGCCTCTGGCGCTTATAATGAATCCCAAGAACTGTCCACAGGCTACTCCGAAGTGGCATTTAAGTGGATTGAGTTTCACTCCATATTTGTGGAGTATTTCAGACATTTCAGCAAGGTGGTCTAAGTGATTTGCAGCTATATGCGATTTAACCAACATATCATCTACATAAACTTCCATTTCTTCTTGATCTGCCATTTGAACATGGCGTTCACCAGTCGTTGGTAGGTTGCACCAGCATTCTTTAAGCCGAATGGTATTACTTTGTAGTAGTATAATCCCAGGCCAGCAATGAAACTGGAATTTTCCTTGTCAGATTCATGCACCATGATATGTTTGTACATAAAGTAAGCATCCATAAATGATAGTAGTTCACGTCCAGCTGTCCCGTCCATAAGTTGGTCGATTGTAGGCAGAGGAAAGTTGTCTTTTGGGAAGGCTTTGTTTAGGTCTGAATAGTCGATATAGGTTTGCCATTTTGCATTGGACTTCTTGACTAAGACCGGGTTTGATACCTATTCAGGGTATGTTGCATCATGGATAAAACCATTCACCATCAGCTTATCTACTTATTCTCTTAGCGCTTTGGACAGTTTAGGTCCTAGGCTGCGTCTCTTCTGCTTCACCGGTGTATACTTAGGATCAATATTAAGTGCGTGGAATGCAACCTCTGGCGAAACTCCGCACATATCGAAATGTGTCCAAGTGAATACATCCAGGTAGGCGTGAATAAATTTGGTGAGTTCCAGTCGCATCTTGTTCCTAAGATGCGATCAAATTTTTAGGACCCATGTTGGGTCATCCATATGGACTAGGACAGACACCGTCAATTCTGCCGGTGTAGCCCGTTCCTCCCCTGAACTCTTATTTCTAGGGTCCAAAGCCTTGTCGAATCGGCTATGGTCCCAAAGCTAAGGGCGGTTCTGTAATATCTATATGGAAGGTTCACGAATGTAGAGAGTTTTCCCCACATTCTTCACTTTTTCTTTTCTTTTAGACTCATGTAGCTCTACGATGTAGCATTCTCTAGCGACGCTTTGGTCTCCTTAGATCACTTCATTTCCATTCTCTGTCGGAAATTTCATGGTTAGGCACCACTGGGCTAAAGCAATCCTGAACTTTGCTAAGGCGGGCCGACCTAAGAAAGCATTGTAGGCGGATATTTCATCTGCGGTCACAAAGGGTTGGATGAGGACGGCTCTTCGATTGCCTTCCCTAAGTTCTATAGGCAAATCAATTGCTCCGACAGGTTTCTTAGGTTCACCGATGAATCCTTCGATCATTGTTCGATAGGCGGATACATCTTTCATATTGATCTTCATCTGATAAACATGTGTCTGAAGAGGATATTGATAGAGCTACCACTATCCACCAATACTAGTTGAACCATGGCTGGTCTGATTCCTACCAATACGACCTTGGGGTCGAGGATTGGAGCTTCCCTTCCTTTAGTATCTCGGTTTCGAAATATGATATCATCATTCAAGGTCCTTTGCTGTTTGGCAGGAGTTCCATCTTCAATTGCAAAGCATGAATCTCTCGGGGCATGTTTCAATGAGCTTGCATATTGCTCCATTTCTTCTCAACTTTTGCATGGGATGAGGTCCTCCAGATATTGTTCCGATAACAAGTCTTTGGCCGGTTCGTCTGGATCCTTCTTCGCTGGTTCCGGCTTGGTTTCCCCGGCTTTTAGAAGCTTGCGATGCTGTAGGCTGGTTGGGATTCTGTGGTATCCTCACATATTGCTGAAGCTTGTTTTCCTGAATTAGCTCTTCAATTAGATTTTTTAAGTGTCGGCGCTCATTCGTGTTGTGACCATGTGTTTCATGTAAGTGGCAGTACTTTCCAGACTGCTTTTGCTGCTCAATTGCTTCCTTTTTAGGCGGTTTCTTGTATTCCTTCGTCACTTGTGTAGCAAGGTAGATGTTCTCTGGTGTATCATTGAGCAGGGTATAATCTCCAAGCCTTAAGTCTTTAAGTCGCCTGTTACCTCCGTTTGGTTTGTTGGAATTCTGGTTCTTCCTTTTTTGGTTTCAATCCTTCCCGCGGTTCCGGCAGTGGTCTCGTAGGTGTTTGCGCCTTCCCATTCTGGCCAGTGTTGGTTGGTTGTAGGTTGGCAGGTTTTCCTTTCCAGCTCCTCTGCCTCTTCCAATCTCAAGTACTAGCTTTCAGTCAAATTCCTTCCTAGTGGTGGGTTGTTTCATTTTGATCCATTTCCCGAATTCAGTGTCGAGGTGAATAGCGCGTTCCAAGGCCATGAAGACCATATCTTCATTTGGGTTACTTACCCCAGTCATCATGGTGTTGAACCGACTCATGAAGGATTTCAAAGTGGAATAGGCCAGATAAGGAAATCACGTCTTTCGGTTGTGCCGTGTGAAGTCTAAACTGATCAAGGAATTTTGTTGCTAATTCATTGAAAGTGGAGATGGATTTTGGTAGGAGCCTTGTGAACCACATAGAGGCAATTACCTCTAGGAAGATTGGAAAACATCTACATCGAACAGCATTTGAAGCATTCGCTTTGTCTATGTACCAACTTTACTTGTACAAGTAAGGTTTCAGATCTCTAGTTCCATCGTAAGACGCAATGGTAGGCATAGTAAACTTTTCAGGATACCATTCATTCAGAATGGCATCAGTGAATGGAGTACGGCTTGGAGTGGATCCCCATTCGTCACCTCTCCTATCTTTACTTTTGTTCATCAAGCGCTTAATCATATCCGCGATGTATGCCTCCAATGTCCGGTTGTCTATAGGTTGGCTGTCAGTGACTATGCCAAGTGTTTGACTTTGCAAACGATCTTGGTAAGTGGCCTGAAGCCTAGGTTCTCCTGTCTTCAGAAGGGCCATTCCCTTGGAGTTCCATTGGCTTGCGATTAGTTGGGTAGGGGCAGTATGGACCCCCCTGCCGATATTGAGTGCATGAGTATTTTCTTCCAAATTTTCATCGTCGAATTGCTCACCATCTTCAGAGTGGGAGAGATCCACTGCTACATCTTTCCATGGGGTTTTCGCCCCTAGATTTAAGTTTGAAGCAGGTTGCTTTGCAGTTGGTGGAGTGCTTGCGTTTCCTTCTACATCGATTCCTGTAATTCCATCCACTACTCATTTTTTACTTTTTCCCTTCCGCTTCTCTTGTTTAGGCCAGAAACAGAGGAATTCTCTTGCTCCACTGTAGACTCAGCTTCAGTTGTCATTCTAGGAATAGTTAGTGATTGGGGTGCTAAGAGAGCATCTATCTTGTCCATAAGAGCCTTCTAACAGTTTTCCATTTCCTGGTTAATTTCATCAACCATCTGGTTCAATTCTCCTTTAGTCACAACTTCATGCTGAGGGGAGGATCCTGGCACTTGATCTCCAATGTTTGCTCCAAGTTGCCGGTTTTTGAGGTTGTTGACTCTAAATTGCTAGGGGCCTGTTTCTTTTCTGGCAATAGTTGCACCTATGGATCTTTCGGAGGTAGTTCTCTTTCTTCCTGGTGCTGTTGATTTTCAACAACAAATCTTCTAAGCAGAGATTGAGGATCTAACTTCTGAACCTATCAGTTCCAAAGTAGATAGCTGGATCTAAGCCTGAGTTGGGTTCTTAGTGAAAGCACCAAAATGTTAACCCAAAAAATGGATCAACAGCCTGAATTGAGTGTGATAGCACCAACCCTATTTATCAAGGCAAATAAAAAAGGAAAAACAATAATAAATTGTAGAAAAAGTAAAGAGATAAGAGATTTTTACAGTGGTTCAGCTACTAACGAAGCCTACGTCCACTTTATAACTTTTATTGATCAACTGCTGTTACAAAGGAGTTTGGATTACAATATGATTCTACTTTCCTAAGTTAGATCAAGCTATCAGTGTTAGAGATAAAATGAGGATCTCAATTATCTCTTAATGGCTATTGTGTGGGAGAAGAGGAGTGAAGAAAGAATAGCAGAGCTTCAGAAGAGATCAAGTTAGGAACCACTTTTCTGTTGGAGGTCGGATGGTATTATAGGACTTAGAGAAAACTTGGATTAGAACCATTGTACCAAAAGCCTGTAGTTGTCCGTAGGAAGAAGCACGAAAAATTTGGAGTGATTCCAAGCTAACTTTTTGGATCGGTACCGATCCAAAGAGTTGTGCAATTTTTGCACAACTTCTTTTCGGTTAGCTTCACTACTTGCGTATGAGGCTTTCCATGTAATTTCATAGCTTGTTGACTTGTTTTGATGATGATTCACTCATGAGTTTAACCGAACTTTAGTTTGAATCCGATAAGTCTTTACTTCTCGAACTTGGATGTTTGGATTGTTACCAAACTTGGTAAATAGACTAAGTAGAGAGGTAGAAACATAACACGAGTGGTTTGGAGGAACCTTAAACAAAATTTTGGATCGGTACTGATCCAAAGTGTTGGCAAATTTTTGGGTCAAACTTTCAATATTCCTTTGTCTCGTGCTTTTAGGTCATCCAGTCAAGTCTCGAGTCATTCTGTCTTAATTTGTATATTCAACTCCTTTTGAATTCTACTGGGTTTAAAACCCGGTTAACAAACATAGTCTGTCTTGTGAAAAATTTCAAAGCAAATAAGAAAAAGAGTTTATGCTAGTATGAAATGACATCGTCATGCTTGCCATTCCATTTCGCTCTAACTCTTCTCGGCTGGATGATGACCGTCTACGATCTAGTTTATAACCAGTCTTCCCTCAGGCTGCCTAGGTCGGTCAGCACTAGTAGCGGTGTATCCTTTTTGGGGGTCGGATGTCCCCTACATACCATCCTGTGGGGGCTTTCACAAATTGTTGGAGCCTTTTGTTCTAGATCAGCTCTTCGATTGTGACACCCCACACCTCGAGACACTTTGAAAATCGGACATTACTAGAAGCACTGGTGGTCGGGTGAAATAAAAATCCATAACATAGCACAAAGATTAAGGCAACAACATAAAATGATTAAAATATTACAGCGGAAGAAAACTTTCACTAATTCTAAATTAATAGCAAAATAGCTTCATTAAAAATAACATTATCCCAAATTTATTTCTGAAACCAGAAGTACCAAGTAGTCTCCACCAAAACATAAAACATAACAAAGTTCACAATATAGGTCCCCATATATAGAGTAAAGTACGAAAAAGAGAAACGAAGTACATGAAACAAAAGAAACAAAAGCTGAAGATAACAACTGCTCCATTAACCCTCCAAGCTGCAAAGAACTATAACCTAGACCTGCCCTCCTATGATTTGGGAAAATAGGAAAAACAGGAATGGGTCAAACATAAAGTTTGTGAATGAAAAATAAAATGAAGCAGAAAGAATAAAACAGTTTAATTACAGGTCTTTCCCGGATATAGCAGAGGGTGAATAATATAATGCAGTGAATCCTTCTTAGATACAGTTCCTAAGAGGCCAAAGTCCATGGTCACTCTAGGAAAGTCAACCATGCTGTAATACTAAATGTCAATTGTTGGGTGCGTTTCCATCTACCACCGAACCAACCCTCACTCCATCTACCACCGAACCAACCCTCACTCCATCTACCACCAGACCAAGACCATTAGATCACTAATGCCGAATCAAGACTAGGAAAGACCCTGCCGAACCAACTCCCTTCCCATGCCTACCGAACCAGCTATCTCCAAGACACTGCCGGACCAACTCCCTTCGCATGCCTACCGAACCAACCACTTCGCTACTTGCCGAACCAAACCTAAAGTATCACTACCGAACCAGAACCAATCCCAACCACTACCGGGCCAACCAATCACCGAACCATCCCTTTTCTCCGCTCTCCACCGGACCAGGGGATCACCGAACCAACGTTGCCAGGCCAGATTACATCAGCCCAAGCCCAACAACAGCTACATACATCCAAGACCCCTACCCCCAGCCTCACTATATAAATAGAGGGGTAGGGGTACAACAATGGCAGACAAGTTTGAGAGCTCAAGCACGGAGAGAACTTTCAAACAACTTTCATATACTTGTATCAAAGCTTTGTACTTGTAATCTGAACAAGAAAGGAGAAATAATACATAAAGTGGACATAGGCACATTCTGGCGGAACCACTATAAATCTGTGTGTCTTTTACAGTTTAGTCCCTGCTTTTTACATATTTGCATAAATCACCCAGATCACTGAAAACAACATAAAATCAACAAAATCATACGACTTGGAGGTGTTTGCCCATTTTTTGTGAAAACATTTTTGGTGCTTTCACTGAGAAACGCTGAACCCCGGACTTCAGCTTCTCCCACTTAACTTTCTTCCTATCAGCATCGCTCATTGTTTGGAAGACATGCCTCCCAAGCAGAAGAAAGATGTTAACAAAGGAAAAAACATCGCAACCAGCAGTCTTCCAGATCCAGTGGTCATAGATCAAGTAAATCGTCCCATTCCAGTAGTAGTTCCAAATGAAGGTCAGGCAAATCCGACAACCCCTGCCACAGAACAGCCGACAGCAATTACTAGGGCAGATCTAGACAGGGTTGTGGCTGAAGTGACTAACCGCTTCACATCCCAACAGGAAGCCTTGGTGGACCAACTCATGTCACGCTTAAGGGATGCTGAAGAGTCCAACCGCAACACTGAATCATGGGGTGAGTCCCAGTCTGGAGGATCTCAGAGACAACAAAGATCTTCCTTCTTCGAAGGAGCTAACGACAGAAGCGGCCATGGTAGGAGCCGAGATCGAGCTCAGCCCGAAGTTGGACCTGAGGAAACACTTGGAACCGAACCCAACGGGGGAGGTACCGGGCGGAGGTCAACTGTAGCCGAGCCTGTCATGCTACCTAGCCATGAGAACACTAATGAACGAGGCCGAGCTAGAGCCCAGCGCGAAGTTGGACCTGAGCAAGTACTCAAAACGGAACCCAGCAAGGGAAGACCAATGCAAGGGCTAACTGTAGCTGACCCTAGCATGCTTCCAGAAGACCAAAGATAGCCACTGGAAAATATTAGGAATGATAGGCGATACCATCCCTACAGGTCATCAGGACGGAATCAATCCCGCAGGGAAGAACCAAACTCATTTCTATCTGCTCCAAATTCTGATGAAAGGATGGCACGCTTGTTCAGAGAGTGCGTCCAACGGGACCAAAGAGATCGAGGGATAGGCGCTAGGGTAACCAGCCCTTTCGCCCGCTGTAACGACTCGACTTTTCGACGCTCGAAAGTCGACATTAATACGTCCACTGTATCTAATGCCACACAATCGAATGTCGGAAAACCGAACCATTAGGGTTAAAAGAAGAGGTAGAAGAAGACAGAAGAAAAGAAAAAACAGAACAGAAACAACAACAGAATCTCACATTCGCAGCGGAACAATATATAATAGATAAATCAAAAATCTTTAAAACAAAAGACTATATCGGTTTATACATACATCAATCATCAGAGTTACAACAATACACATCACTGGACAGTTATATAAACTTGTCCACATACAGAATACACAGCGGAATAAATAAACAAGTACGATAGTACGCTTCGCCATCCAGCTCATCTCCAAAGCTACAGAATATCCAGAATATCCTGATAATATAACTCTAGGCTGCCCGTGTGGAAAATTAAGGGCACCCAGAGTTTAGAAGGGAACAATAAACTCCGAGTCAGTCATGGTGACTGGTGTGAGATCGTAAAACAGTTATTTTCACAAAGGAATTAAAACAATTTCGCAATGCTTTTGGAAAATGAAACTACCATAAGGCCTCCCGCCACACACACAATGCAAACGCAGAATTGGAGGAGATTTCTCCTTATGATAGTCAAAAATGCTTACTATGCAAAATCAGTTGATATTATTATTACTGTCTAGTGTGGAAAACATTTCGAAAGTATAATATCAATCTTAGCCAACATACAACTATTGTTGTATGCCTACTATAGCTACTACGTTCAATAGCAGGTTACCGCCACATTCCATAGCAGGTAATACAATTAAAAACCGTACAGGGTTCGTATTGTTTCTTTGGATTTCCAACAAATGGTCAGGCAAAGGAACTTCCTTATACCGAAATAGAACGCCTCTGGAAAGACGCCCCGAGAACCTAACCGGATCTCTGCAAACAAAAGGCCGACGCTACCTCACGCTGTACAGCTGTAACTAGGTAACTAACACACTGACGCTACCTCACGCTGTACAGCTGTAACTAGGTAACTAACACACAAGTATGCCATCCCCCGGTCGTAACCAACCTTTATCCGAGGATCCTCAATCACAAAGCAACAGCCACAAAATATAATCAACATAGGTAAAATATCTGGGCTCCATACCATGATATCACCTTTTATCCAGAAGGAAATGGCATACCCTAGGGGCGCTACCCCTACAAACCTCTGCCGCAACATTCCTGTTTCGACCATTACCGGGTTGTGAGGCTCGACGAAGTCTCGTCCACATACGCTATGCTTTATCACAAAGCCACGCTTTTTCACAAAGCCACACTTTGACCAACAACTGATCAACAGCACTTCGTGTGCCACATTACCAAATTGGGAATGTATCACTAGTAACCATCAACTACATAACCTCTGAGCTCGTACGTCTCAAAGAAGGGTGTTAAGCTAAGAGAATAAATTCTCCGCCACCAACAGAAATGTATTTGATAGAAACCAGCTTTACATCTCAAAGTGTAACGTCAGACACACATCCATACAAGTCTGTTCCGGGTTTGAACAGAACCGAAGGCACTTCCAAAGAAGCCCTTGCAATTCGGATATTCACTAATCACGTCCGGACTTCCCATCACAAAAAGAGTGATATAAATCTCTATACCGGAGCAACTCGGTGCAGAGACATTCGACAGGTTGTCCTTTCATTTTCGTAAATATCCTGTCTTCACCACTGGTCTTCAATACGATCCATATCGTCGTATCACTAATTCGAAATGGGTTATATGACACAAAGGTCTTTTCCCGGCTAACTCGAATAGTGCACGTTAGTTTTAAAAACAAATCAAGTGTCATTCCAAAGGCAAATATTGATAGTCGGTTATTTAACTATCAATAACATTCACAACAAACATCCAATTCAAATAATTTTTCCCAAATTATTTATTTTCAAAATATCTTCACCGGATATATATTTTCCCACACTTCACATTTGAAAACCAATTTCAAATCATATTTTCACACTTCACATTTGAAAACCAATTTTCAAATCATATTTCCACACTTTACATTTGAAAACCAATTTTCAAATCATATTTCACACTTCACATTTGAAAATCAATTTCAAATCATATTTTGGTCCATTTAAACCAACTAGATAAATCCTTATCAATTTATTTCAAATTTACATTTCGAATTTGTAAATTTATTTCCTCACTTCATCACTTTGAAAATCCAATTTCAAATCATATTTCACACACTTTAAAAATAAATCAATATTTATTTTTAAAACAAATTTCCCTTTCCTTTACAAATTCTATTCGGAATTTACATTCTCAAATATTCACTTTTTACACGGTTTTCAAATCGTTTTTCTCATATATTCACTTTCAACACCAAATCAACTTTCAAAATGATTTCTCAATTTATTTCCAATTCCAAATCGAATTTCAAATTGATTTCTGAATTTACTTCAACACCGAATCACATTTCAAATTGATTCTAACTTTTAATCCCAAATACCAAATCATTTTTACAAATCGATTTCCAAATTTATTCTCAACACAAAATCAATTTTTTTTCATTCAACATCAAATAAGTTTTTATATCGATTTCCCAAATTATTTATTTCAAATTCCCAATCAATTATCATATTGATTTCACACAAATTTATTTCCTTTTAAATAAATTCTTTTATTCTTCCAAACCATCTAAAATTCAATTTTAATATCATAAATCCAATTTCATTTATTTCTGGTATCCAACGATACCAAAAATACATTCGGCTAAATTTTAGCCTTCAACAAATTCAATCACAGATATAATCCTACACAGATTATAAATAATCAATCAAACAACATATGAAATCAATTCAAATGTTTTGAGGAATCCTGTTGGATCCCTCCAACCTGTTTCCCTGCATCCACAGATGTTAGCACAATACCAATTCCACTTCGAGGTGGAATATCGCGGTATATGGGTTTTTATAAAAATATCATCCGCTTACTAACGGCGCAATAGGGTCTCATCCGCTATATAATTGCGGGAAATCAATCAATCCAATATATACATATGCCAATATGTATATATTGCTATATATATAGATATATCCTACTATAACTAATATCACAATCCAAACAGCAATCAATCAATAACTGCAAAAATAAAATCCACTTTTCATTTTTTGAGTGAGAAGATCTCACCTTAGCTTTTATTTGCAATCCATTTCCATTCCAGTTTGTTTTTCTTGATTGTTAAACCTTGTATAAACATTTACGGTTTATTAACATTTGGAATTATCCAACAATAAATCACCATTTACTTGATTAATCAATAATTTATTTTAACTAATTTTTCCCTTTAATAATTTCTTAGAGGCTAAAATAATTAAATAAGTTAATCAAGTAGATTAATCTCCAAAATCTTATATATACATATAATTACTGTTTTAAATTTCAAATTTCTATATTTTCCTTTAAACAGTTTAACAGACAAAATTCTCTTATAAAATCATCACAGTAAAATTTAAATTTTTCTTTAATTGAAAAATAAATAGTATATATCTATACCTTCTTTACTGTTTACATTTCTAATCTATAGATGAATATTTGTTTCAATAAATTTAAATTAAACAGGTATACCTCACTGACGACTGAGAACCTACGCATCGCTCCTCCCATACAACAGTGATCCCTTCGAAGCCGTTGTCGCATCCAGATTAGAGATTTTCAAGCAATCGATGTCATTTTGCATTTGTTGAAGTTCGCTCTGCCGCGCCTCTTCCAGTCGCGACCCCGCGCCGAACGCTTGCTCATGGCCACGTTGCTCGAAATCGAGCTCCGCCTACCTCGCTGCAGTTGCTGCCACTACGACTTCGTCGCGATTGACTTCTTCTCGAAGTCGTTTCCACCAGGCGCGCGCCTATCATCAGAGCACGCGATTGAAAAATAAGCGGCCATCGACTGACAAACCCACCATCAGTTTGCGCACGTGGGCCGAGGGTCCAAACCCTAATCGCGAGCCGCCTCTTGCTTGGCATTTGAGATTGAACGGGCTCTATTTTTTTTTTGAATGAGCCCAGCTCGATTTCGATTTTAATGAGCTGAAGGTAGAGAGGCTCGCGATATCAGTTTTGGGAAGGAGGAACTATCGGCCATGGATTTGAACTTATTTTTGACTGAGGGAAAGAACGTTCGGCCATTGCTTTGATTTAATTTCTCTTTGTTTTCAAATGACCTGTTGTGTGGAATTTTAAAAAGAAAAGAGGGGACAAGAAACGTACGTGCTTTGAAAAGGCAGGAGACAAGGTAGGCAGTAGGGTGGCTGAGTTGAAAGGGATCTCAGTTATTGATTTTGGACATATAAATATATTTTTAAATTTAAATTCAAATTCAAATTTGAATCGCCTTCGAACCGCAACTCAAACTCTTGACTTCCTATTGAGGCGTGCCGCCAGGTGTTCGTAATGTTATACGCCTATTTCGAGCGCAATGGAAAAGGTTTCGAGTCCAAATTCGATCATATGGAGAAGATAGCTTTTTGGACCAGTTATAATATTAAATTTTCGATTTAATTTCAGCGCGTTTGCTTATTGTACGGCCAAACGATCACTCCAAATATTACGAAAACTGAAATCCGATAATTATACAATATTACGGATCCAATGAAACTGGTTTCGTCGAATTCCGAGAATGTGCCTCGGAACGCTATTTTTAAATATCGATTTAAACGATAGAATTTCAAAACTGAACAAAACAGGTTCGAATTCAATTCCGAAACTTTTATTATCTTCAGTATAATTAATATGAATTTTCTAAGCCTTCATATTATTTTTAACAGACTTTAAATTGAAGATTCAAATTTTTACCCAGTTTCAAAAATTAAATTCAATTTTAATCGCCAAATTCATTCTGATATTTGAATTTCAAATTAAATTATCATTCGAATATTCAAACTCAATTAAATATTCATATTTCAAATGTCAAAAATTCAGGGTCGTTACAATCTTCCCCCCTTAAAAGAATTTCGTCCCGAAATTACAAGTTAGGAATAATGCTCTAATCCCCATTTATCATTTTCCAAAACCAAACAGTTTTATCAACTTGCTAAAACAAATCATTTTATTAAAGACTCGTTATTACTTTAACTCATTTTCCAAAATCAACCCTAAGTTCCAAATAATATGGTTTTCTTAACAATTCAAATTTAAATTCAAATTTTTTGAATTCAAAATTTTCTCAAAAATTTTCTAACTCTCTAAATTTTCGAAAAATTTCGCCAGCGTCTCCTTTGCGCGGCTAATACGGTACGACTATAAAACGTCCCTACGGACTCTCAGATCTCAAAAGAAAACAAAATGCCAAGTGGCAAAATCAGAAACTCATCAAATTTCATACTGAAATTTAAATACATACCTTTTGGTCGAGCAATTTAAATTATCTTCAAAATCGAAAATCCAATTCCATTTTCCTTAGCCTTTACAATCCCTGTATAATTTACTTAACAACAATGGCCAAATTTACTTATTAGATTCTCAATACCCGTTTTACTTAAGAATTTCATTCTCTATTTCTTAAGTTCAGTATAAGTATTTACATACTTCTTATACTTATTTTCACTTTACTAACAAAGTTATATATTCATTTCCATTCAATTTTGCATTTCAATTCCATTTGAATTCAATTGACAATTTCAATTCAATTTGAATTCATTTTATCTTCAGATTTTCATTCAGATTTTCATTTTGAATTTTACTTGAATTCGATTCATCTTCTAATTTCGAATATTGAGCTTCATTTACCTTTATCTCAATTCCCAATTTTAAATCTTTTGTCGTTAGTCAAAAATTTCCAAAAATTTCAAAATTTTTCTAACTCCTAGTGAAAACACTAAAAAAATCCTTTTAAAATGGATATGGAAAGCACATTCCCCCATGGATCACAGTTACTCGGCGGTTGCGCTACTATCCCAGTAGAATCACTTGTAACTGTAGATTTCACATCTCTTGAATTTTGCCATGGTTGTTGCTATAGATCGTAGTTCACACGGCGGTTACACCACTATCCCAGTGGAATCACTTGTAACCGTAGGCATCTCGCCCCTCGAATTTTGCTGTGGCATCTAGATCGCAGTTTACACGGCGGTTGCGCCACTATCCCAGTGGAATCGCTTGTAACTGTGGGCATCTCGCCCCTCAAATTACGCTAGCATAAATCCCGATCAAATGAACACTCATGTCGAGTTCCAACACCTTCACAATTTTTCAATGGAAGGTACTTTTTTATATCCTTAGTTTGGAAAACATATGTCATATATGTATAGTACTTCATTTCCAATTGATTCCACTCAATTTTAATTGGCATTCCATTAATCAAACAAATCTCATTGAAAACCATTCAAATCCATTCCATCTACTAATTTAATTAGTATATTCACTCATCCATTTTAAATTTCAAATTTCCATATTCAATTCGTCTCGAATTTATTTTATCAATAACAAGGAAATTTCAATTTATTTTTTCCTTTCTTACTTACTTGAATTTATATACAAATTCAAACCATTTCATTCAACTTCACAATTCAACTTCAATTTAACCAATTAAACCTCCAATTCATTATTTCATGAATTAATAATTTATCAAGTTAGTTTACTTGAATTCAATCCATTTTATTTTATTTCTCCAAGTTTGGATTTTATTCAACTTGATTCAAATCAAATTTCATCACATTATTCAAATCTAATTCATTTATTTACAAATGTAGCTTCATTTGTTCATTCACAAATTCATTCATTTTCAATTTGAATCTTATGCCGATCCAATTTCAAATATTTTATAAGTTATAAACTTATTTACGTTCCATTGATGAATTTATTTTCCAAATAATTCCTTGGAATTCTATTTACAATTATAAATCACATTTACAATTTACATTCACAAATCCCATTCGTATATGAATTTTATTTCCTTATCTTTCAATTCATATTTATAAATTTCATCTGCCAATTGAATTTATCTCCAAATCTTTGGTTATTAATTTAATTTCTTATTCAATTCCATATAACAATGATAATACTTCAATATTATCACTTCCTAACAACCAAACATCCATATACTATGATAATTCATAGAAAATCATTTCTTTTCTATAAAAAAATAGTTTTGGGTAAAATTATTCCATTTACCCCATTTAAAACAATACTGTGTCGGTTTATCTTGTTTAAGAGTTTAGAAATCCCTATCGATTACAGTTGGTCAGACTGCACCGACCAGAATCTATAAACAATCAACCGATAAGTCAACACAATACAAAACAAATTTGTATTCACTAACAAATACGCGCTCATATCTATTATTACACTCACACTCATTCTAGAGTACTACTGACTCTATCTCTAATGAGTAACACCCAACAGAGCAGGGTTGTCGCTTTACCGAATGCTCTGATACCACTTGTAACGACTCGACTTTTCGACGCTCGAAAGTCGACATTAATACGTCCACTGTATCTAATGCCGCACAATCGAATGCCGGAAAACCAAACCATTAGGGGTTAAAAGAAGAGGTAGAAGAAGACAGAAGGAAAGAAAGAACAGAACAGAAACAACAACAGAATCTCACATTCGCAGCGGAACAATATATAATAGATAAATCAAAAATCTTTAAAACAAAAGACTATATCAGTTTATACATACATCAATCATCAGAGTTACAACAATACACGTCACTGGACAGTTATATAAACTTGTCCACATACAGAATACACAGCGGAATAAATAAACAAGTACGATAGTACGCTTCGCCATCCAGCTCATCTCCAAAGCTCCAGAATATCCAGAATATCCTGATAATATAACTCTAGGCTGCCCGTGTGGAAAATTAAGGGCACCCAGAGTTTAGAAGGGAACAATAAACTCCGAGTCAGTCATGGTGACTGGTGTGAGATCGTAAAACAGTTATTTTCACAAAGGAATTAAAACAATTTCGCAATGCTTTTGGAAAATGAAACTACCATAAGGCCTCCCGCCACACACACAATGCAAACGCAGAATTGGAGGAGATTTCTCCTTATGATAGTCAAAAATGCTTACTACGCAAAATCAGTTGATATTATTATTACTGTCTAGTGTGGAAAACATTTCGAAAGTATAATATCAATCTTAGCCAACATACAACTATTGTTGTATGCCTACTATAGCTACTACGTTCAATAGCAGGTTACCGCCACATTCCATAGCAGGTAATACAATTAAAAACCGTACAGGGTTCGCATTGTTTCTTTGGATTTCCAACAAATGGTCAGGCAAAGGAACTTCCTTATACCAAAATAGAACGCCTCTAGAAAGACGCCCCGAGAACCTAACCGGATCTCTGCAAACAAAAGGCCGACGCTACCTCACGCTGTACAGCTGTAACTAGGTAACTAACACACAAGTATGCCATCCCCCGGTCGTAACCAACCTTTATCCGAGGATCCTCAATCACAAAGCAACAACCACAAAATATAATCAACATAGGTAAAATATCTGGGCTCCATACCATGATATCACCTTTTATCCAGAAGGAAATGGCATACCCTAGGGGCGCTACCCCTACAAACCTCTGCCGCAACATTCCTGTTTCGACCATTACCGGGTTGTGAGGCTCGACGAAGTCTCATCCACATACGCTACGCTTTTTCACAAAGCCACGCTTTTTCACAAAGCCACGCTTTGACCAACAACTGATCAACAGCACTTCGTGTGCCACATTACCAAATTGGGAATGTATCACTAGTAACCATCAACTACATAACCTCTGAGTTTGTACGTCTCAGAGAAGGGTGTTAAGCTAAGAGAATAATTCTCCGCCACCAACAGAAATGTATTTGATAGAAACCAGCTTTACATCTCAAAGTGTAACGTCAGACACACATCCATACAAGTCTGTTCCGGGTTCGAACAGAACCGAAGGCACTTCCAAAGAAGCCCTTGTAATTCGGATATTCACTAATCACGTCCGTACTTCCCATCAAAAAAAGAGTGATATAAATCTCTATACCGGAGCAACTCGGTGCAGAGACATTCGACAGGTTGTCCTTTCATTTTCAAAAATATCTGGTCTTCACCACCGGTCTTCAATACGATCCATATCGTCGTATCACTAATTCGGAATGGGTTATATGACACAAAGGTCTTTTCCCGGCTAACCCGAATAGTGCGCGTTTGTTTTAAAAACAAATCAAGTGTCATTCCAAAGGCAAATATTGATAGTCGGTTATTTAACTATCAATAACATTCACAACAAACATCCAATTCAAATAATTTTTCCCAAATTATTTATTTTCAAAATATCTTCACCGGATATATATTTTCCCACACTTCACATTTGAAAACCAATTTCAAATCATATTTTCACACTTCACATTTGAAAATCAATTTTCAAATCATATTTCCACACTTCACATTTGAAAACCAATTTTCAAATCATATTTCACACTTCACATTTGAAAATCAATTTCAAATCATATTTTGGTCCATTTAAACCAACTAGATAAATCCTTATCAATTTATTTCAAATTTACATTTCGAATTTGTAAATTTATTTCCTCACTTCATTACTTTGAAAATCCAATTTCAAATCATATTTCACACACTTTAAAAATAAATCAACTTTTATTTTTAAAACAAATTTCCCTTTCCTTTAAAAATTCTATTCGGAATTTACATTCTCAAATATTCACATTTTACACGGTTTTCAAATTGTTTTTCTCATATATTCACTTTCAACACCAAATCAACTTTCAACACCAAATCAACTTTCAAAATGATTTCTCAATTTATTTCCAATTCCAAATCGAATTTCAAATTGATTTCTGAATTTACTTCAACACCGAATCACATTTCAAATTGATTCTAACTTTTAATCCCAAATACCAAATCATTTTTACAAATCAATTTCCAAATTTATTCTCAACACAAAATCAATTTTTTTTCATTCAACATCAAATAAGTTTTTATATCGATTTCCCAAATTATTTATTTCAAATTCCCAATCAATTATCATATTGATTTCACACAAATTTATTTCCTTTTAAATAAATTCTTTTATTCTTCCAAACCATCTAAAATTCAATTTTAATTTCAGAAATCCAATTTCATTTATTTCTGGTATCCAACGATACCAAAAATACATTCGGCTAAATTTTAGCCTTCAACAAATTCAATCACAAATATAATCATACACAGATTATAAATAATCAATCAAACAACATATGAAATCAATTCAAATGTTTTGAGGAATCCTGTTGGATCCCTCCAACCTGTTTCCCTGCATCCACAGATGTTAGCACAATACCAATTCCACTTCGAGGTGGAATATCGCGGTATATGGGTTTTTATAAAATATCATCCGCTTACTAACGGCGCAATAGGGTCTCATCCGCTATATAATTGCGGGAAATCAATCAATCCAATATATACATATGCCAATATGTATATATTGCTAAATATATATATATATACAGATATATCCTACTATAACTAATATCACAATCCAAACAATAATCAATCAATAACTGCAAAGATAAAATCCACTTTTCATTTTTTGAGTGAGAAGATCTCACCTTAGCTTTTATTTGCAATCCATTTCCATTCCAGTTTGTTTTTATTGATTGTTAAACCTTGTATAAACATTTACGGTTTATTAACATTTGGAATAATCCAACAATAAATCACCATTTACTTGATTAATCAATAATTTATTTTAACTAATTTTTCCCTTTAATAATTTCTTAGAGGCTAAAATAATTAAATAAGTTAATCAAGTAGATTAATCTCCAAAATCTTATATATACATATAATTACTGTTTTAAATTTCAAATTTCTATATTTTCCTTTAAACTGTTTAACAGACAAAATTCTCTTATAAAATCATCGCAGTAAAATTTAAAATTTTCTTTAATTGAAAAATAAATAGTATATATCTATACCTTCTTTACTGTTTACATTTCTAATCTACAGATGAATATTTGTTTCAATAAATTTAAATTAAACAGGTATACCTCACTGACGACTGAGAACCCACGCATCGCTCCTCCTACACAACAGTGATCCCTTCGAAGCCGTTGTCGCATCCAGATTAGAGATTTTCAAGCAATCGATGTCATTTTGCATTTGTTGAAGTTTGCTCTGCCGTGCCTCTTCCAGTCGCGACCCCGCGCCGAACGCTTGCTCATGGCCACGTTGCTCGAAATCGAGCTCCGCCTACCTCGCTGCAGTTGCTGCCACTGCGACTTCGTCGCGACTGACTTCTTCTCGAAGTCATTTCCACCAGGCGCGCACCTATCATCAGAGCACGCGATTGAAAAATAAGCGACCATCGACTAACAAACCCACCATCAGTTCGCGCACGTGGGCCGAGGGTCCAAACCCTAATCGCGAGCCGCCTCTTGCTTGGCATTTGAGATTTAACGGGCTCCATTTTTTTTTTGAACGAGCCAAGCTCGATTTCGATTTTAATGAGCTGAAGGTAGAGAGGCTCGTGATATCAATTTTGGGAAGGAGGAACTATCGGCCATGGATTCGAACTTATTTTTGACTGAGGGAAAGAACGTTCGACCATTGCTTTGATTTAATTTCTCTTTGTTTTCAAATGACCTGTTGTGTGGAATTTTAAAAAGAAAAGAGGGGACAAGAAACGTACGTGCTTTGAAAAGGCAGGAGACAAGGTAGGCAATAGGGTGGCTGAGTTGAAAGGGATCTCAGCTATTGATTTTGGATATATAAATATATTTTTAAATTTAAATTCAAATTCAAATTTGAATCGCCTTCGAACCGCAACTCAAAATCTCGACTTCCTATCATGGCGTGCCGCCAGGCGTTCGTAATGTTATACGCTTATTTCGAGCGCAATGGAAAAGGTTTCGAGTCCAAATTCAATCATATGGAGAAGATAGCCTTTTGGACCAGTTATAATATTAAATTTTCGATTTAATTTCAGCGCGTTTGCTTATCGTACGGCCAAACGATCACTCCAAATATTACGAAAACTGAAATCCGATAATAATACAATATTACGGATCCAATGGAACTGGTTTCGTCGAATTCCGAGACTGTGCCTCGGAACGCTATTTTTAAATATCGATTTAAACGATAGAATTTCAAAACTGAACAAAACAGGTTCGAATTCAATTCCGAAACTTTTATTATCTTCAGTATAATTAATATGAATTTTCTAAGCCTTCATATTATTTTTAACAGACTTTAAATTGAAGATTCAAATTTTTACCCAGTTTCAAAAATTAAATTCAATAATTTAATCGCCAAATTCATTCTGATATTTGAATTTCAAATTAAATTATCATTCGAATATTCAAACTCAATTAAATATTAATATTTCAAATTTCAAAAATTCAGGGTCGTTACACCCACAATATCGAAATTGCCATCACCCCCCGAGAATGGAAAATGCCGACGATGGAACCTTACAAGGGAACCTCTGACCCCGTTGTACACTTACAGAGATACACACAGCATATGCTCATGAGTGGAGCAACAGAAGGAGTGCTGTGCAAATGCTTTCCACTATTCTTATCGGATCTAGCTACCTCCTGGTTCTGCCATCTACCCCAAGGATCCATCAGCTCATGGGAGATGTTGAAAGAAAGGTTTATCAGCCAGTTCCGCATTCATGTGGAACAACCCAAGGACGCTTATTCCTTATCCAGTATCAAACAGAAACCTGGAGAGAAGTTGCAGCAATATCTAACCCGATTCAATGCCACAGCGGCCGCAGTCCAAGATGCCGATGAGAAGCTTATCTTAATGGCCCTCTGTAGTGGTGTGCATCCGGATACTAAATTTGCTAGAAGATTGACAAAAGAAAAACCAGCTACTTTGCCCGATTTCTTCCATGAAGCTGGGAAATATATGAGACTTGAAGACGCTGCCACTGAGGGGCAGTCAGCGCAACAAAATAAGGCAGCTCACGGCAACACGCCCGCTATAGCAAAGGACGTTCGAAGATATGACTCTAGGGATAATGCTGAGGGCAAGAAGGGAGAAAAGCGTCTATATCGGCCAGGACCGAGATTTGACGCTTACACCCCTTTAAATGAAACGATCGAAAACATCTTCCTGGCCACTCAAGACGAAGTTAAATACAAATGCCCCCCGCACAAGAAGGAATCAGATAACACAATTAAGTCTGGAAAATTCTGCCGCTTCCACGAATCCCATGGGCATGATACCAATGAATGCCATCATCTCCGGGACTTGATTGAAGAACACATCAGAAGAAGGAGACTAGAATGCTATGTAAAAGGTTAGAACAGGACTCCAATTCCTGCCAATGAGAACCCAAGGCTACCCTCCCCAGAAATAGGCAGAGGAAATCACAACACCAACGGCTCTAGTCAAGAGAAGATAGTGGTCCATACCATCTCAAGAGGGCCACACATCGCCGACGGAAGCTGGGCAGAGATGGAAAGGTATGGAAAGTCACTTAGAAACAATGAAGAATGCGTCAATTCTATTATAGAAGAACGCCACCCGAAGCGGATAGAGAATGGTGACATCACATTCAGTAGGCGTGACCTGGAGGGAAGGCAGTACCCTCACACGGATCCCATGGTTATCTATGCCCGACTCGGTCCAGCCGAAGTTTTACGAATTCTAGTAGACACTGCAAGCTCAGTAAATATCCTATTCAAGCATGCCTTTGACAAAATGAAGCTGTCATTAAAGGATGTTCTTCCCTGTAATAAACCACTACACGGTTTCACAGGGAATGCGAAGATACCCCTCGGGCGACTGGACCTCTTTGTTGAAATTGGAAGTCATCCCTGCTCCGTTGTGCGGAAACAGACATTTGTGCTGATAGAAAACCACTCGGCCTACAATGCCTTCTTAGGAAGGCCAGCCTTGTCTGACTTCCAAATTGTCCTGGCCCCATGGTGCCTGAAGATGAAATTTCCAATGGACAATGGAGTAGGGGAAGTAGAGGGAGACCAGGACATTGCTCGAGATTGCTATGTAACTGAACTTCGCAATAACCACAGGAAGGATAAAGGGAAGAGTGTAGAGATTGCCCTCTGCACAAAAAGTTTGGAAGCATAGCAACTAAAGAAAGCCCCTCCTCTTCGATATACCAGCGACCCTTTCAATGAATTAGACCCCAGGGACAAAGAGGAGGAGGCCAACGCCGAGCCTGTAGAGGCTATGGAATTTGTATCTATAGACAGACATGAATCGAGTAGACTACTGAAAGTCGGGTCCCAGCTAAAAGCAGAGTTGAAGGAACAACTCATTGATTTTCTCCGCCACAACTTGGATGTATTTGCATGGTCACACGCTGACATGACCAGAATCTCCCCTGACATAGCATGCCACATACTAAACATTGATCCTACCAAGGCGCCAGTAAAACAGAAAAAGAGAAGTATGGGGGCAGAACGATCAGCAGCCCTCGATGAAGAAGTAAAGAACCTACTTGCCAATGACTTCATACGAGAAGCCATCTACCCAGAGTGGATAGCCAACCCGGTGCTGGTAAGAAGGCTAATGGGAAGTGGCGAACATGCATTGAATTCTCCAACTTAAATGACGCCTGCCCGAAGGATTGCTTCCCACTTCCCCGAATCGATCAGCTTGTAGACAGCACAGCCGGGCACGAACTCTTATTTTTTATATACGCATACTCAGGATATAACCAAATTCCTATGCATGCTCCCGATCAAGACCACACTAGTTTCATCACTGACCGGGGATTGTACTGCTACAAGGTAATGCCTTTCGGACTTAAAAACGCAGGAGCCACCTATCAGCGCCTCGTCAACAAGATGTTTGCGGGGTTAATAGGACAAACTATGGAAGTTTATGTGGATGACATGCTGGTAAAGTCAAGGGGAGTCGACGATCACGTAAGTCAAACGGACAAGTCGAAGCCGTCAACAAAATTCTCAAAACTCTAATCAAAAAGAAACTCGAAAAGTCAAAAGGCGCTTGGGTGGATGAACTCCCTACGGCACTGTGGGCCTATCGCACATCTTTCAGAACATCAACGGGGCATACTCCTTTCTCTTTGGCATACGGATTGGAGGCCATGCTCCCAGTTGAAACTATAGTGCCTTCCCACCGTAGGATCCACTATAACCCAGAAGAAAACGAAGAACTCCTCCACATGTCTTTGGATCTAATTGAAGAGAGAAGAAACGATGCAGCACTCAAAACATCAGCTCACAAGCAAAAGGTGGCAGCACAATACAACTCCAAAGTCAAGCATCATAGCTTACAAGAGGGAGATCTTGTCCTCAAGTGAATCTTCCCGCGCCCCGGAGCACTAGATCCAATCTGGGACGGACCAAATGTAATTCATAAAGATCTCCACAATGGAGCTTATATTTTGTCAACAGTGGACGGGGAGGTGTTCCAGAGGGCATGGAACATCCAACACCTTCGTCGATGCTTTTCTTAACTTGTACTGCCCATATGAAGTGAATTAACAAAGAGAATCAGTGGACGTAGGCATTTTCGTGCCGAACCACTTTAAAAAACTTGTCTCTTTTTAACTTGTTCCTTTATATCTTGGCTGCTTGTTAACTTTATACTTTTCTGTTGAACAAAATCCTGTGTAATGACATCCCCATTCAAGACACATCACAGCGCAACCTCACCTGGACAAGACCTAACAGGTACTATGCGAATCTATGCCCTCGCCGATGAGACACTTTTGCTCTGGCATCCCTCTGCTGCGAGTTAACTCATTGCTCGCGACGGCCCTTAAAGCCAACTGTAACGAGCCGATTATAAGCCACCGAGAAGGCCGACTATAGCCGAGGCAGCTCATTACGGCGTTCGGCTCGCCGACAGCCGTGAACCTACTTTAAGCCCCAATATAAGGTGTGGCCAGCCAGGGGTAGTTCACAGTTGACGATCGGCACCCACGCTAGCTGGCCACGGTAAATCGAATAATACCCACGATTATGGGCCATAATGGCCCGGGTAGTTACTGTGCGCGATCTCGGCTCCGATGTGTCTTAAGTACGGCTGTGGTAAAAAAGATAAAATCCCCGCGGAGGCGTAAGATGGGTGACAAATGTCTCCAAGACCCACAACTAGGGAAAGTGACTACAAAACCCGTTTGCCACGAACTTAAGCACATCGAAGGCCTTCCGTGATTGGAAGTTTTACTGTTTCTCATATGTCAATTTTATTTAAAGAACTTTCCTCCTATCCTCTATAACGATCCCTAAAGTACAGGACATAGAATAGGAGACACTCTCTAATGGGAATAGGAGCTCACAACTGGACACTCAGCTGCATTCCATACTCGGTCACACAAGACATTCAGTGCTGCCATCTACAACTAAAACACGAAGGGCGGTACTTCCTTCTTCATGTATAAATACGTAGCTATAATTTATTCACATATCACATTAACATTGCAAGATATGAAATTACGTTTTAAGCAAGAACTTGACATCAAACTCGATAGAATCACAGGCATATGCACAGCTATACTTCTTATGCAGCACATCAAAAATAACGAAAGCGTTCAAACACAACAGAATCAGCTTAAGTTAAAAAATTACACGTCAAGAATAATGTTGTTTATTACAAGTAACATAATTACAACCTAAAAGTTACGTTACTGTTTTGAGACTAACATATACAACAATGTCAAGTCAACAAAAAGATATCCAGGTCAAGTCAAGGAGCCAGCTGCATCGGAGCTTTACCCTTGTCCTGTTACCCACCTGTCTGGTCAAAGAAAGAATTCATTGGTGATAAGCAACCAAGTTAACGGAAAGACTAGAAGGGAAGACTTACCAGCGCCTGCTTCCTGACCATCCTGATCATCGTCCTCTACTTGCACACCTGCCTCCTTAGCGGCAAGCAGCCGCATACCCTCCTTCACCGCCACCTTCTCCTCCTTGGTAAACTGGGCAGTGACCACATCCATTCTGAAGACTGCGCCACCCTCTTTATCTGCATCAGCCCAAGCCTCTTCTAGAGCCCGGAGATAAATCCTGGCCATAACTCGGGGGTAATCATCCATCCAGGATAAGTTACCCTGTTTCCAAGTGCGGAAATACATATCCTGGAGCATCTCATCCATCATCCCCTCGTTTTCCTCAAGCTCCCTCATTCGGGCCTCAGAAGCACGCAGCTTTGCAATGGCAGCATCCCTCTCCAATCGGTATCGTGAGCGGTCAGCCTGAAGGGATATCCTCATCGCCTCCATCTCCTCCTTCAACCTGGACTGAGCAAGCTCCGCGGCCTCAAGTCTCCCCGATAATTCCTGTACCCGCTCGAGGTCCGCTTGTCGAACCTCATCCACCGTCGCTATGGCCATGTCGAACCTCATCCATCATTTGTTTATGGAGTTTCCATTATTTTTTTGTCCTTACTAATTTAAAAAGTTTGTAATTTCTGAAAGGTATAACTGTCCACCATTTTACAACATTGTGAGCTCATAGTTTATGTAGCATAAAAACATCTTTTTATTGGTTGAGCAGTGAATTTTTTGACATCATTACAGTTCTGAAGTAAGTAGACAATGGGGTTGGCAACAAAAACTTTTCTTACTGATTATTATTTTTTACTTATTCATTTTTGTGAGTTGTGTACAAGATTGTTATTAAAACAAAAACCATAATTAGGTGCTCTCTAATCTTTTTATATAGATGATTGTTATCAAAATCCTCGGACTCTTGTCAACTTGATTTGCAAGTCAAAAGGATTGCACATAACACAAAGTGAAAGACAGGTTTGACTAGACCCAAAGGAGATTCATTGAATGAAGATCTAACAACGAAGAGTTTGAACACTTATGTACGATTGGTTATGCAGGCAACTAATGTTTGAACTAGCTATACACCAGAAGCACAATAGATGGTTTTAGTAACTTCTGACTTAGTTGGGTAATTTGATCCGCAGTGTTGGATCTTCCTCTAACTGACTCCATCGCTTAGCTTTTTCTCATTCCTTTTCCATTATTTTTGGCATTCATAATTCAACCATTGACATTGTTAGAATTGCAAAAATCAACCATTTTTACTGTGTGCGTGTGTGTGTAATTTTTGAAGTTGTTATAAGGATTTTCGAAAGAAAATTATTTCATACTATATGAGTATTGTAAAACTCAATATGCTTGGTGCTCTGTTAGTTCATATTTTGGTTCATTTTTAATATTAATCAAGCGATATGGTATCCTTTACTTATCTTTTTATAAGTTACAGGTAATATTGATGAGAATGCATTGATCAAAATGGAGGGTTAAGTGATCCAGAAATAATTCACAGTTCCAAAGTTTGGAGAATTCGGAAGTGATCGTATGGGCTGAGGAGGACTTATGAAGATAGCTGCAACAAGAGCTGTGGAGCAATTCGATAGTGAATTTAATTTACGAGTGCATGTTGCCATGTTGGAGATACACCCAACTGTCTTCTCCACTGTTTCAATTTCAGTGGAGTAATGGTTTGTTGTGGCAGGAAATTATTGTCAAGGACAAAATTTCTCAGCGTTTTTGCCTCAAGGACAGACCTTCAATATTTTATCCAGAAGGACATCTTTCTATAGGTATCAGATTTTAGTCATTGATAGCAGTTTTTAGGTATCAGTTTGTAGTTATCGGTAGCAGTTTTTAGGTATCAGTTTTTAGCTTGGTATCAGTTTTGTTGTCCTTATGAATAATTTTGGAAAATATTTGTCCTTATGAATAATTTTTAGGAGAATGTTTGTCCTTGTGGTAAAAATATTGAGGTTGTGTCCTTGAGGCAAAAAAATACAAATCTTTGTCCTTTAAATTAATTTCCCCGTGTTGTGGTCGTATAGAAAATAATATTATAATTCTTACCTAACTGACCTCTTACTATAACGTATACTTATAAAATGAACATATAATGTACCACTGGTTTATCACTATTGTATAAATTTTCTTTCAGATGTTGTTTTGCTTATTCTGAAAGAATCTATGGTGTATTTAATCAACACCAACAAATTCCACCATTTAATAATGTGCGAAGAACGGGTCTCATTCTAGTCAGTATATATTAGAAATCCAGTGCAATAAACTTCAAATTAGAGTACTATTCTGGTACATATTCAGATCAGTGCAATAAACTTCAAATCAGTATATATTATATATTCCTTGTTGGCAACGAATTATGTAATACCCTGTAGTTTTTACCACAATTCATTAAAAAATTAAATAATAATGTCGAAAAGTAGAATTTTTATAAACATCAGAATTTGGGTACGAAACTTAACTCGTTGGGTTCGTGGCGATTTTGTAATTAACTTTCATATATAAGGTTTTCCGATCGAAGTTCAAACTGAGAAGTTATTAACGGTTAAAATTTTCAAATCAAAAATAATTGTATATGTAATTAAGAAAATAAAAATAATTAAATAACGTTAACTATTAATGCTAACGTTACTTAAATGTTAAGAATGGTCAATATGGAAACAAATGATCTCAAATTAATGAAAACGGAAACAAATTGAACAGAGCAAAGCAATTGCTGTTAATACACACAACCGGTAGGGATCGACGGTCGATCAGTTGACGTGTTAAATCGTATTTTTAAAGGACGAATGTGATAGACTGTAATATTTTACTTGCATAAGAAATAATTGAAGTGCGTCCAAGATGAAATGAAGATTCTCTAAGGTAAATCTAATGCTCCATGTTGACTCCAAACCCCTATAAATACGGACCTAACCCCTTATTTTTTCTTCTCATCTTTTCTGAGTGACGTCGGAGCTCTGTCATTTTTCTCTTCTCCATAAAATTCTAAATTCTTAAAATAGTTATAGTTTATACGTATATACAAGTGGAGAATAGCAGAGGATAATTGAAAAGAAGAATGAGATCGATCAAACCATCAAGCCAAGGTAAATTATAAATCCCGATCTAGAAATTAAATTAAAATCCAAATGTCTTCTCAAATCCAGATTTCTAGTAGTTATATGTACGCTTGCGGTGTATGTATTCAGATAGGGATAAAATGGAGTCAAATTGGAATAACATGGATTAGATCTGGAGATTTGAAAACCTAAAAAAAGTGAGTGCGAAATTATATATTTTTATATAATATTAGATTTATGTCGTTGTAAATCCATTCGTGTATGCCTAAAATGTAAATTGGAGTTGTAGGCAAAAATTTTATACATGAATTAAAATTGTAAACACCGCTTACATATTTTGTTATTCATTACTTGAATTGTATATTGCATTGATATAAATCTGGAAAATATTGGGTATTAGTAGCCCCTGAATCTAGTATATAGTAGTACTAGTTTCCAAAACTTATAATATATGTGATAATTCCATATTTGTAAATTTAAAATGACTTATGCAAGTAAAAATGTTAATTGAGTTATCACAGTAAATTATAGGGATTTAATATTATTTTCATTTATTGGAATATAGCGTGTTGCAATGTAAATTTCTAGATTATCAAGTTTCAAATAAAAATATAGCGTTTGAAAAAATAAGGAATACATCTAAAAAAAAGGAGATGTATAAAATATGGATATTTATTGTATTTTATACCGTCTATTTCAATAACTATGAAAAGATATTTTCTTATAATTCCAAACATAATACCAATTCCTCTTTTAGGTAAGATATATAAATTTATAGTGTTAGCTTTTCCACTTGGGAGAAATGTAATTCCAATAAATTAAAATGCAGAAATATCTAAGGACTAATTTAAAGAGCATAAATGGGATAATAAAATGGTCTAAAAATATATGCAATATAAATAAGACGGAAATGAAATAAAAGAAGGTAAAAGATGACAAGTCAGATTTTAAAATAAAAGGAGTATGGATAGTCTTCTAAAACAAGATAGGGAATTAAAGGTTAAAAAGGGAATAGAAATAGAAAGTAAAATAGTGGGGATAAAGGGGAAATAAATGAGAAAAGGTATTTAATTTTAGTACCTTAGGTATTGGTTTTGATGATAACAACTTTAAGACATTACATGAAATATAGATACCAATGTTTTATCAATATATATATATATATATATATAGTGCAAGATATTAGGCAGGTATTGATTAAGAAGGCTGTACAATATCAAGATGCCAATATCAAGAGTAGTTCAAGATATAAAGTTTCAAGAGTTCAAGAATGAAGACTCATGAGTATTAAAGAGTTCAAGATTTCAAGATATTCCGGATAAGTTATAGAGTAATAGAATTTATGTTAAAATCTTAATAGCACTTTCCTAATCTCTCTCGTCTTCTCTAATTTTGTTTTAAAATTGTTTTTCAAATATTCTATTTTTGATAATCTTTTCAAAATATTTCTCAAAATGATTTTCAGATCTCTTATACTTATTAAGATATTACTTTAGTGTCTTTATATATATTGAATTTTTATTTATACTTTAATAATTTATTACTATATTGATTTTATATACAATATTTACATTATATTGAATATTCTTATTAAAATATTTCAAAATTATTTTATAAAGTTTTATTAAGTCATATTGTGATTAAAATTTGTATAAACTATATTTAAACGATTCTACAAAGTATCTTATTTTACAAAGCAACGGATTTTCAAAATAATTTTTACAAAGATTTTTCAATTTATTTGTAACAACCCAAAATTTTGATCATTTGATTTTAAATGTTTAATTAATTTTAAATATTTGAATAATTGGATTTTGGAATTTAATAACTTATTATTCAAATATTGTAATCATTTAAATATTTGAATTGTGAATTAAATATTAATTAAATGGATTTAATAATTTTATTTAACTCCTTTTAATTATTAAATAATATTAGTGAATTCAATTTGAAAAATTATTTTCAAAAATAAATAGGTCGGATAAATATCGATAATTGGATCGAAAATATAAAACGATATTTAAATTTGTGAAATTAACGTTGCTGGGCACTATCTTGGATTTTGAAGGAACCAGTGCCATTAGATCCGGAATAATAAATTGTTGTACGCCGTTGAGTTTCGTAACGATCAGATGTACTGTGGTCGCACGAACTCGAAACATATAGCGATTAATTTTAAAAATAATTCGATTTAAAAAGCTATATTCCATACACTTTGGAATTAGGTTTTGAAAATAGTTCCATTGAGTTTGCAATAGGGGTATTTAGTATAGAACGCTAGTCGACATGTCTTGATTGGAGTTTGAAATTTTCGGGTGCATAAAGATTAATATTTTTGAATAAAATAATGTGTATCCTTCACTATTCATACCATACCCCATCATTTCAAGGCCATACCACCCACGTATGACCCATACCCCCTCTTCCTTTTATATTCATGCCTGTAAACACAAATTGAGTTTCCTCTTTGTAAATCAAACTTCAAAAATCAAATTCAAACAATATACTCTATTAAAAATTATGAAACAAGCTTCTTTGAATTTGTATCAGCTAGCGTTTCGATTCTATAATATTGTTTTTGAGTTCGGTCATGTTTTGGGAGGTAGCCGTTTAGGGCAGTAAAGCTAGGGCTTCAATTTGTGGTCGATGTGGTCGGCGATGAATGAATTCAAGGCTAGATTCAGGTTTGCGATGAGGAGGAGCACCGTTGGCCAAAGTTTGGAGGCGTCCGGTTGTTTGGGGCTATTTACATGTGTAGTACGGCCTAGGGGGAGCATCAGGTAGGAATATGGTGGGAAGGCGCAGCCCCAAAACCGTGGTGTCTGGTACGACGAGGTCGAGAAGAAAAAGTCATCGGTGAAAACCGTTCGTCAAACGGAGGTCCGATGCTCCGTATCGGTGGAAAAACATGCACGTTGGAGTGGGTTTGATGTATGTTGTGCACGTTTTGGTATTGGGAGGAAGAAGACGATTAGAGGAGAAGGATTAAAGTTAGGTGGGGATTTGTTTATTTAATTAAGTAATTAGTGACTAAATTTGATTATTTAAATCCAAAAACTTATAAAATGTGTATCTCACTCATACGAGGCCGGATTTGAAGGCCGTCTTTTGTGTTAAACTCATAGCTACGATGGCTACACAATGGAGTTGGTTTGGTTGGATTTGAAGCTAGTGGAATTTTTGGCTAAAATCGAACGCCCGTTTGGTTTTCGTTCAAACGGAGTTCTTCGGAAAAAACAGGAATCAAAGTGAGTTTAACTCACATTCAATTTTAATATACCATAACTATTATGCTATAAACTATTATTATTTGCTTGGATATTAGTTAAATTGTTTGGTTGATTATTTGGTTGAATTTCCGTTTGGAAAATGGATGACATATTAACTTGATTGTTATGAACCCATATGATTGTATATAATGTCCTTAACCATTATTTTGTAAGGATAATTTGTAGAGAGACCTTGAGAGGTTTCTCATCAATAATTATTTATTTAAATCCTTATGTTGTTATACTGATGTATAATTGAAATGAATCTTAATATTATATTTAAATTATTAAGTGTCGTTATAGCGATTTTCCCTATACCGTCATTTATTAATGTGGAAATTAGCCACAAGGGCCTCTTTAGTAAGTGAAATTAGTTTCTAGGACACACAACTGAAATAATTACTTTCAAGGACAAAATGTAAAATAATTAGTTTCTAGGGTCTAAAAACCTATGAAAGTATGTCCTTGAAAGTAATTGGACTGCTGACTTTGTCGTTGGAAGTAATTATTCTACTGACTTTGGGCTTGAAAGTAATTTTTTTGAATGTGTGTCCTAAAAACTAATTGGACTGAAAAGTTTGTTCTTCTGGTGAAATGCCCCTTTATTAATTATCATCCCCAAAACCCTGGCATGTGCGTTTTGAACTTGAGCTTATGTTTTCACTAAATAGAATTTTAAAATTTATTAATCATATTAATTAATGATATTTTAATTTAATTAATCATTTTAATTAATGGTTATTCAAATTAATTTACTATTTTAACTAATGATGTTTAAAGTTAACTAATCATGCTAACTAATGATTTTGGACTTAATTACTTAAATTAACGATGTTTTGAAATTTATTAATCTATTTGATTAACTACATTTGAATTTAATTAAATCATTTTAATTAATGATTTTAAACTTTAATTAATTATTTAATTAATGGTTGTTTTAAATTTAATTAATTGTTTTACCTAATGGTATTTGAAATTTATTTAATCATTTTAATTAATGACATTTATAGTTAATTAATCATTTTTAACAAATGATGTTTTGTATTTAATTTATCGTTTTAACTAATGATGTTTGATTTTAGTTAATCCAATTAATTAATGATTATTTTGAACTTAAGTAACTGTTTTAATTAATGGCATTTAAAATTATTTAATCATTTTAATTAATGATGTTTGAGATTGATTATTCATTTTAATTAATGATATTTAAAATTAAGTAATTGATTTAATAAAGGTGATTAAAGTAAATTAATATAATGAAAGTGTTTTAAAGTTAATTAACTGATTTAGTGTTTTAAAGTTAATAAACTGATATATTAGTGTTTTGGAAATAATTAACTATTTTATTTAAAATAATTTATTTGCTTATTTAAAAGAGATTATAAATGTGATTAATTAACTTTCAGAATAATTAATATTGTTTTAAATTTATAAATAATGGTTTATAAATGAGAAAATCCTTTAAAAGGAATTATTTACAAATAAAGCTAAGTGTAAATTGTTTTGGGTTTATAATAAATAATATTTTAATGACATTAGTTTTGACTCTTGTTTTAATACACTTAGTATTATAAAATTTGTCTTTTAAAAGAACATTTTAAAAGGTATTTCTAAAAGTGTTTTACTAATACTGTAATATGGAAATCTAGTACAAGTTCAGTTTTAAAAAGTAAAATTCGATTTGATTATGGAAAAATAATTCCATAAACAATATCGATTATATGGAAAGGATTTAGTTATACTTTTAACGCTAAACGTTGAGATGTGGATTCGTTACTACCTTGAAGGTTAAAAATGTCATCAAGGTGATGCCTAGAGGCAACGCTGCCTCAACATGGCAGGCTTCATTTTCAACCAAGAGATAACACTTGTTTGGAATCGATGAGTAATGTTAAAAATATGATATTTAATTTCCATATACGATCATTTTAAATTATCCCTATAGTTGATTTAATAATTATCAGATTCAGCTTTTTTCATGGTGTATCGTCACCTTAAAAACGATTTGCTGCTCTTTGAGCTTTGTTATCTTTTGTCGGAAATGACTAAATCCAAAGAGCGTATGGGCGTCCAGCTATGTGGGGTTGCTCCCATTAAAAGGGTATTTCACATCTTATCTTCTTAGGCACAATGGTGCAGTATAATAGGAGGTTCTCGCTTCTTGTTAGGTAGCGAACTGATGACTCTTACCCCTACATGTCCTCCGGGTTTGTAACATCCCGCCTTTTTGTACGCTTTAAGCAGACACACGTGCCGGCTCAAACCATACAGAAGGGCGAATTGTTATTTGGGGTGAATAAGAAAAACAAAGAAAGAGAAAAACAAAACAGAATCTCGTAGTGGAATGACAAAATATAATAATTAAATAACAATTCATGAAGCTGTATACAAACCATTTGATTATACTTATACAATACAAAATCAGAGTTACACATATCAGAGATAAATAAATAAATAATGCAGCGGAACAGTATGAATGCGGTGGAATAAATATAGTAAATAATAGTAGTACAAATCTTTGTCTTCGTCCTCCAGAAATAAGGTCTTCAAATCCTGAAATGCTCAGGTTGACCCGAGCGAATTGAAAAGACAAAACACTCGAGTCAGAACTAAAAGATCTTATGTGAGTTAAATCAACAGTAAATAAATATGAGTGTAAACGGCATCGGAGATGTTTACGGGGTTTGACATCTCCTATCCAGTGTCTAACGTGAGTGCAGTAACTTAAGAGATGTTCGGGATTCACATCTCCTAAGGATCCGTTAAACTATCTACTATGTAGTACAATACGCTATTATAATATGTCTATAGTAAGATAAGCTATTAAAATAGCGTTAAGGCATTACCCATATCCCCCTTAACACATTTCATAGGTATGCCAATAGTCTATACAGTACCGTAACTCCCCGTAAACTGGAGCCGCCAGAGGATACCACATAGGTACGACATAAAACAAACTCGTAGAAGGCGCGCTAGGGTAGGTGACACGGCACAACTAGGCAATGCCAGGGTAGCTATACCAATTACGCATCCAAACTGTTGGTAACACATAGCCGCAACTACCGCCCAACTCGAAACACACTCCCGAGTAAAAATTGAAGGGTGGCCACCAAATAAATCGCAAGTCAGAATATTGTATCGATGGAATGTGTCCGATCAGAGGAGCTACCTCATTGGCCCGGAATCGCTCCTGTTTTAGCCACCTTATGCTAATTCACGGGAGTTAGGTCCACGTAAATATACCTTTAGGATTGTTGCCCCCATCCTACTTCATTCTGGAATCTCCACCGCGTACACGGTTGTCAAAGTGGTTTTCGGTATCGACAGAGAGTATGCCAACATCTGATCCCGGTCTCTTTAACAACCAATCGCTTATTACACACCGGATGGTTCTTTTACGTTTCCAAAATCATTTCATAATTGATATCAAAATATCATATTCAATTCAAACCATATTACTTACTTTCAAAATCATACTTACTTTCGAAATCGTATTCACCTTTGAAATCATATCACATTTGAAATCATAGTTTCGAAATTTTATTTCCTGTCAAAAGTCATATTCACAATTTATATCAAAATATCGTATTCTCAAAACTACACCACTTTTAAACCATATCGTTTCAAAATCATAATTTCTTCCAAAAATCATATTCCCAAAACAGGTTAAGTCCATGCTTCAAAATCATCATTTCAATTTATTATAACATTCAAAATTTCAACTTAGGTTATAACGTCATTTAACCTCATTCTCTTTTAAAACCAATTGAAATGAATATAAACACTTACACTTTACTTAGTCTGGAAATTTAGAAATAGTTTAAATAATTATAAATATTTAAAATACTCCAAAATAGTTTAGTTATAGGTAAAGTACTTTTAAATTGATTTAAGATAGTTAAATAGATTTAATTTAGGTTAAATATAATTAAAATAGATTAAATAGCTTTTAAAATAGACTAATTAGATTTAAATAAATTAAAATGGTTTAATTTGTTTAAAATAAATTAAATTGGTTTAAAATAGTCAAATAATTTATATAGTTAATATTAGTCAAAATAGTTTAATAAATTTGAAAATCTTAATAACTAGAAATTTTAAAATAATATAATTTTAAAACAGTTTATATTAAAATATGAGTTTGGAATTTTTATATCAGCCTAAACTATTCATCTCATTTCAACATATTTGAACCATTTCAAATTTCCAAATTGACAAACCAAATTTCAATAAACTCTCGAATTTCATATCGTTAAATCCATGTTCAAAAATATCAGTACGGATTACTCCAACTTCAACATATTTCAAAGTTATTTTCAAACAAATTCAATAAATCAATTTCGATAGAATTTCATTTATACATAAAGTTTAACTTTAAACTTCCGATTTACTTTCTTAAAGAAAATCTTTTTTAAACCAATTCGCATTTCAACACAAACTTGATTTTTCAATAATACTTCAATTTACATAAATCAAATTTTATTTTAAAACATCAATTGATTAAATTCAAAAATTTAAGGATTTTAAAATCATTTAATTTAACCAGTCCGGTGTCCGTATATAATTTTCTACCCTAGGGTCAAGTGATACAAATATTTATCATTTCAATCCGCAATCTAAACATTTTACGGTTGTATATCATTTCAAACCGCAATCCCGAAATACATAAAAATCCATAACGAACTTGTAGTTTATAACGGTATAAAATACAACATCCATTCATCCAATATCAACAAATCAAACATTTATTACAAACATCATCCAAATCAATCAATAAATATCAATATAGAACTGATAATTAATAACAGATATTTAACTGGCAATATATATTCAATAATAAATTAAATAACGATTTAATCAAAATAAATTCAAATTAACTGAGATGATGATTAAAATATACCAAATAGTCATAAATAAATTCCTAATCACATCATAAATTTAATTTAACAAGTATAAGAAATTTTAGAAGTTGTGAGTGGGTTAAAACACTCACCTTTGAATTTAAATTGAATTCAAATTCAAAATAAGCCCAAAATTTGAACTGTCTCAGAATTCGTCCAAATGAGCGCCAAAATGTCTGGAATTCGATACGATCCCAGTGGATCAAACCGCGCGTAAATTGGACCTCGTATGCAAAAGTTATGTCGATTAGAACATATACAAATTTGAATTAAATTTAAATAAAATAATATAATTAGTTTTCCACGTCACCTATCTACATCTACGCGCTCATGCCTGCTACACGCGAAAATGCTCGAACAAGCCAAACCACCCACGATCATCCATAAATCGCCGCTATCTCCGATCCAAATCGCCACGATCTGACCAGCCGCCGCTACAGCCTACCTCCGCCGCCCCTCCTGGCGTCGAGCGCGACCACCCACGGCCCGAAGAACCCCCAGCCGCCACATGTATGCCGAAACCCTAATGAATTATTTCCCTCGATCTAGCCACTGAAACAAAGAATGAGCCATGCCGATGGACAACACGCAACCCTCTCCCCACGATGGTATAATCAATTTGACAATCCATCGACGTTGATCAGAACCCTATGGACGGCTGAGAATTAATCATCAATTTTCGGCCACACAGAAATCCAAATCGTAAAACGGACTGCAGATTTGACTTGCGCTCGTCGAGAGCTTCAAATCGATATAAAATTCGATATAGTTTGCGGAGTTTGAAATTTTTGATTTGTATTGATTTTGAAATTGAATCTAGAATTTGTTTGCCTATCATTGGAATGAGGAGTTGAGTAAGAAATATATGTACAGACAAATGAGAATAAGTGATAGCTAGGGTTATAACGGGTTATTTATAGACAAATCAGAAAATAGAGAGAACATATCAGATTTGATTTGGGTTTCGAACGATAAACGACCCGAAAAGCCCGTTCTGTCTCTGGAACGAAAATGAGTAATTATATATATCAAACTAGATGTTATTGATATTTTTAAATTCAATGGAACATGTTTCAAGTCCTAATTCCATCGTATAAAGAAGTTACGTTAAAATCAGCTTATTTCAAATTGATTTCAATTAAATTTATTTCTAGGCGTTCCGAGTCCGTATGATCAAACGACAAGTCCGATCATTACGAAACTCGAAATCCTACAATAATTCATCGTTACGGATCTGATGAAACTAGTTTCGTCGAAATCCGAGCCAATGGCCAAAATGGCTATTTTCAGTTAATTAAATAAATAAATATTAAATTAATTAAATCACTTTTAATTCAAATTTTTTATTATTTACAACTTCTATCACTTTGGCTTACTTAGTAATTTATAACTCTTTATAACAAATTTCCATATAAATTTAATGTTGCATATTTCACAATTTCAAAGTTTTAAATTTCAATTACAATATATTCGGAGATTATAAATTTAAATTTCCAATAATTCAATTTAATTTGCTTTCCATTTAATATTCAATCAATTTCATCTTATGGGTATAATTAATATTGATTTATATTTATTACATTAATATATTCTCATTTCATATTAATTCCCATTAACGTAATATTTCATTTCATTTAATTTCAATAATCCATTTATTACAGCTTCAAATCCAATAAATTAATCAAACTTGAATTTCAATTATTTTTATTCAATCAATTGACATATTATGAATATAATTTACATTGGTTACTCCTTATTGAATTAACATTCTCCAATTACTAATTTAATCTACACTAACTACACTAATTAAGTCAATTAACTGCAATTGATTTCAAATTAAATTTTATGAACTAAACAAATAGGTAACTTATAACAATTGTTACCATTAACCTTTAATTACATTTAAGTTTACTACCTTCAAACAAATATTATAATTACTCACAGAACATTGATTTCATTCAATTACCACATTAATTCATTAATTGATTCAATATTTACGTTTGTTTCCTTATATTCAATTTATTGCCAAGTTATAACATTTGAGTCATTTCAATTGATTGGAATTTCATTCAGTTTATCAATAATTAACTTTAATTAACTTCGTTGTTACATTTCATCTTAGTTATTATTTCATTATTAAAGTACAAATTTTATTTCTTTCAAATATTAAATTACAAGATTCATTAAATTAACAAATCAAATTATCGAAAATTACGGGTCGTTACAGGGTTGGTTAGCCAGATGGGCTTACAATCGAGAGGCTGGTCGTAAAAGCAAATGGGAGGTACCAGTGTAAACTATGGTGGGGGTGTACCCACTGTCGATGGTTGAAAAGCCTAGATCATTACAATTTGGTATCAAAGCTGAAGATTAAGCAAGAACCTTGGCTTTGGTAGGGTATGGCTCATTAGAGATAGGGTAAGCGACACCCTAGAATGAGTTTGAGAGTATTATATATACGAGAGCGTATTTGTTAATGTTATAAAAACATATTATGTTAATTGTTCTATTGAGTTGTTTATGAATTCTGGTCGAGACGTGGGATGCCACGGTGTCAATAAGGGTTTCTAAACACTTGAACAAGGCCAACATACATGATATTGATTTTTGAAATTTGGCAAATGTAATATTTTGCCTAGGATTATATTTTATATATACAAAGGAATAATTTTCAAAACTTTATATAGTTAAAGAGTGTGTTTGTTTGAATGTGATAATATTTATTTATTATCACTATTGTTTGATTAGTCATATTCGATTAAATTAGGAGCGTTGATTGTCATTTGTTGATTATTTGTGTTCAGCTTATTTATAAGCATTTGTTATTTGAATTTATAAATGAACCCCTTTGTGAATTAATTTTCACAATTTGACTATAAGGTGCTCGGAGAAATTGTTAAGTTAGAATTCACATTTTAATGATGGTAAGTTAAGGTTTAAATTTTAATAAATGTTGTTTAATATGATCTAAATGGTAGGATAAGTCATTTAGAGAATAAATATTTGAGATAATATTATTATAATAAAAGAGAATTATTATAATATGAAATGATTTTATATAAAGGAAATTTTATATATAGTTTATAAAATGTGTTTTAAAAAGGATTTTTAAATCTAAATCCTGAAATTTTTGAAATTAATTGGAGTAGGTTTAGCAGAAGTATTTTCCATACCAAATCGTTTTATGAGATTATTACAATATTTTTCTGATTAATAAAAATTCCATTAGTTAATTGTTTAATTTGTAATCCAAGAAAATATGAAAGTTCTCCCATGTGAGACATTTCAAATTCTCTTGTCATAATTTCAGAAAATTCTTGACATAATTTTTCGTTTGTTGAACCAAAAATAATGTCATCTACATATATTTGAATTATTAAAAATCATTTTTATCTTGTTTTATAAAAAGAGTTTGATCTACTTTACCGATTTTAAAACCAGAATTAAGTAAATAATTCTTAAGACGGTCATACCAAGCACGAGGTGTCTGTTTTAAACCGTATAAAGCCTTTTTTAATTTGTAAACATGATTTGGACATTTTCATGTGTGAATAAAGGAGGTTGTTCTACATATACATTTTTTATAGAACCATTTAAGAAAACACTTTTTACATCCATTTGATAAAGTTTAAAATTATTAAAACAAGCATATGCTAATAAAATACGTATAGCTCTAGACGAGCTACGGGTGCAAATATTTCATCATAGTTTATTCCTTCTTCTTGATTATATCTTTGAGCAACTAATCTAGCTTTATTTCTTATTATATTATCATTATCATCATCCGAGTCATTAGATTTAGAAATTGTTTCTTTATTTTCTATTTTATAATTAACTTTGAAATTTTCATCGAATGATACATGAGGTGTCTCTTCGATTACTTTTGTTCTTTTATTATAAATTCTGTAAACTTTACTTCGTTTCAAATAACCAATGAATATTCCTTAATTGGATTTTGGATAGAATTTGGCTTATCTTTTGTATTTAAAATAAAACATTTTGATCCAAAAACTTTAAATAAGAAATATTAGGTTTTCTTCCATTAAAAAGCTCATAAGGAGTATGTTTAGTTAATGGTCTTATGGAAGCTCTATTTAAAGCATAACAAGCAGTTGCTACAGCTTCTGCCCAAAAATGTTTCGGTAGAGTACTTCCGTTTAATAAGGTTCTAGCACATTCTTGAAGAGTTCTATTTTTCCTTTCTACAACTCCATTTTGTTGTGGAGTTCTAGGAAATGAAAAATTATGAACAATTCCCTTCTTATTATAGTAATTTTCAAAAGATTTATTTTCGAATTCTCCACTATGATCACTCTGAATATTTTTAATATTTAAATTTTTACTATTTTTAATTCTTTTAGATAATATTTTAAAATTTTCAAAAGTATCACCTTTATTTTTCAAAAATATTGTCCAGGTAAATCTTGAAAAATCATCTACTATTACGAAAACATATCTATTATGGTTTATAGATTGAGTTTGAGTTGGTCCAAAAAGATCCAAATGTAATAACTCAAGTGGTTGTAAAGTAGAAATCATTTTCTTTGATTTAAACGAAAATTTAGTTAATTTTCCTATTTAACAAGCATCATAAATATTTTTTACTTAAAAATTCATCTTTGGTAATCCTTTAACTAAATTATTCTTAGATAATTTGTAAATAGCTTTAAAATTTATGTGACAAAACTTTTGTGCCATAACCAAGGATCATTATCTTTGGCTACTAAACACATATTTGTGTTATAATTGACTTCCATATTTAATATGTAAATATTTTTTTCTCTTGTTCCTTCAAAAATAAGTTTATTATTTTGATCAAAAATATTGCATTTGTTTTTAGGAAAAGTTATATTAAAACCTTTATCACATAGTTGACTTATACTAAGTAAATTATGTTTTAGATTTTTAACTAATAAAACATTTGTAATAGGAGGTAAATTAGATGTACCGTCATTTCTCACATCACCTTTACCGATGATATATCCTTTAGAGTTATCTCCAAACGTGACAGTTCCTCCATCCGAGTAGATAATAGTAGTCTGCATAATTTTGTTTCCTGTCATATGTTTTGAGCAACCACTGTCTAGTATCCATTTTCCTCTTTTCTTGGTTGGTACCTACAAAAGTACCCACCTTTTATTAGGGTCCTAAGAGTTAGATCTTAGGAAGCTAAACCCATAAGGGTTTGGAATTCCTTTTAAAAATAATTTTTTTTATTTTTATGAACAGTAGTTATAAAAGACTTTATATACTTATTTATGATTAGATTATTGTTGGTTTTTGGTACCCAAATTTTTATAGTACTAGTTTTACTAACTTCTTTCATTGGTATAACAACTTTTTCCTTTGATTTTGCTTTCACAAAGTTACTATGCAAATTATAATTTTTATATGATATGTTATTCTTCTTTGGTTTTGAAGATTTTTTATATCCTAGTCCATTCTTATTATTAGTGGATTGAGAATTACTAATAATTTTAGATAAATTTTCTCTTCCTTTATTGAAATTTGTCGCATTTTTAGTAATACTCTATAACTCAGTTTTGAGACTAGTGTTATTCAACTCAAGAATTTTGACATTTGATTTTAAGTCATGATTTTCTGAAGCTAATGTCATATTCTTTTCTTTTTGCACTTCTACTTCTTTTGATAGCATAGTGAGTTGAGAAGAAACATTAGATAAAGATTCTTGTGTATTAACAAGTTCTTCTTCTAAAATTTTCTTTTCATCTCTTAGCATATCAACTTCTATTTCAGTTCTATTTAGTCTTTCTAGTGCATTTTTATACTTTCTTTTAGTTTCCTTGATTATATTTAATAACTCCGAGTTTACGTCAATCAAATCTTCAAAAGATAAATCACTTACCTCGTCAGCTGAAGCCATAAAGCAGACATTAGCTTGTTCAAAATCACTATCTGTGTCATCGTCTGATGACGACGACGACGACTATGAATCATCCCATGTTACTGAGAATGCCTGCTTCTTCTTGTATTTGTCCTTCTTATTTTTGAATCTATCTCTTTTTTTTAGGACAGTCTTTCTTCATATGGCCCTTCTTATGACATTCGTAACATTCAAGGTTTGAGACTGGCAATTTGCTGGTGTTGTCTTTTCTATTGTTTCCAAATTTCTTGTTCTTTCTAAATTTCAAAAACTTATTGAAATTCTTTGCGATCATTTCCATGTCATTTTCCTTTGAATCTGAGTTTTCTTGTTCAGCTAGCTTTGAATGTGATATTTCTTTTACTTTGTGCTTGATCTTGCTTAGCATGTAAATTTACTTCATATGACATCAGATTTCCAATTAAATCTTCAAGTTTGATGGTAGAAATGTCATTAGCTTCTTCAATGGCTAAGACCTTTCTTTATCATTCATCCGTTAACAAGTTTAGAGTTTTAGAAACAATATCAAAATTTGAAATTTTTTTCTCCTAATGCCAATAGTGAATGATGTATTTCTTGAAATCTAGAGTACATATCATTTATGGTTTCATCTGGTCTCGTTCTGAAATTTTGGAACTGATTTTTAAGCAAAGAAATCTTGCTTTGTTTAACTTTGTTCGTTCCTTCATGTGTGATTTAAGAGCTTTCCAAATTTCATAAGTAGTTGTACACATGCTAACTCTGTTAAATTCATTTTTGTCTAATGCACAAATAACATATTCATAGCTTTTGCATTTGATGTAGCATCAGTCTTTTGTGTATTTGACCATTCTGCAAATGGTTTTGTGGGTATAGTGTATTCATTTTGAGTAATATTCCAAGTATCATATACATTTGCTTGCATGAAAATTCTCATTCTAGTTGTAGTAATTATAGTTCAAACTGTTAAATAGTGGTGGTTCGTGCAGTGGATTGTCCTTCAATAAAACTTATGTTAGTGTTATTTTCCATATTATCAGTGTATCAAATAACTGTGTTGCGGTTATAAGATAACCTTGCTCTGATACCAAATGAAAGTGCTGCTATGGATCGTAATATGGAATAGTAACTAAGATATCTACTAGTGTGGAATAAAATGTAAAAGTAAATAGTAAAGTAAATGACACAAGGGATTTTTATACTGGTTCGAACCACCGTTCTACGTCCAATCCCAGTCTCCTTCTGGAATTTAACTATCAACCCTCTCTTAACCCGGAGGAATATGTATTACATTGCCAGAGCAACCGAACAAGACTTCTACCGCCAAAACAATCGACTAGGACTTCTACCGCCTAAGCAACCGAACATGACTTCTTCAATACAGAAAATTTTATTGACTGTTTGTGCTCTATAGATAGCACAAATGAGTCTTTAGAGTACACCCTTCCTACAATCTTCTCCTTTGTGGTATATAGTGTAGTACGTGAAGATTGGAATCAATTGTAATCACAAATAGATTTGTGCTTGAATGTTCAAGTGATTTGAAAGCGTTTATGAAAGCAAATGGTAGAAAATAGTTTGCACGAATATAGAGTAGAATCAGAGAATGATGATGTACTTTGTAATCTAAAATCAAGGCTATTTATAGAGTTAAAAAGTTGTAACTATTCGTGAAAATATTTGGCCAAGAGATATAGAAACAACTGTTGAATTAACAGATGTTTCTGTTCGTTGACAAGTGGTGACGATTCAGAAAAATAGCCGTTATGAATATTCAGTCGACTGAAGATAGAGATTAAGTCGACTGAACATTCAAACATATTTTGAATTTTAAACTTATATTGAAAAGACACTTCAATCAGTCGATTGAACCAGGGTGTTTAGTTGACTAAATGTTCAAACTTTTTTGTCCATGTGTGCACGTTTCAGTCGACTGAAACTATCACTTTTAGCCTGTTTGAACTAGTTTTGAACAAGTTGTTTTATTAATTTATATAATCAAAACTTAAGTTATGTAATTTAACTTGAATAATTTTTAAAGGCTTGTGTGCGTGCATATACCACTGAGGAGAGATTTAACAAATGTTAACTACTAACTAGACTATAGACAAACCAATTATAAAAATTGAAACTTTGTCTTTGAAATCTTTTGGTCGTCGATCTATTGTCGAGTAGAATAGTATCTTCTCCTATAATTTTGGTTTGTTCATATAATATATACTTATATAGTTCTCACAATCAAAACATCAAAATACTAGGTTCTAACATTTATTAGGAGGAATCTCCTCCTTGTCATTTTGATTTTTGGTCCTTGATTGAATTCCTGTCCGAGAAATTTAAAAATAATTTTTTAATTTAAAAACCCGGGTATTTAGATCTAAATTTATCATTTGAAATTATTGGATACATCGCTTTTGTTATAGAATATTATCTGTATTTTGTTGCATATGATTGAGATATGGTTGTTGGTTGCATGTAGATCTATATCGGGTTAGTTTTCGCATATACAGTTACATCATATTGCTTTTGTCAGCCTAATTCTCTTTTAGATTTCGTAAGTACAGGTATGCAAGAGATTGCTATTTGATTCTTGTGCACCTGCAATTGCAAAGAAATAATAAACTACTTGCATAAATATAAAACAAACATAAAAATGTACGTAATAAATTTAGAAATTTAAATTGGTTGATGATTTTATGCTCTAATTATGGGATGCCACTTGGTTTTTGTTTTCTTTGGTTGGTTTAGAACCCGTAGTGGCAATTTGTAGTTGTTCCGATCGAGCCACGCAAAGAAGACGCCGCCGAAATTTTCCGTAAAATTTTGAGATTTAATTAATAAGTTTAATAACTCATTTTAATTAATAGTTTTAAACTTAAGAGTTTGGAAACATTTTCTTCCTTGAGAATTTCAGGGACGAAATCTTTTAAGGGGGGAGAATGTAACAACCCAAAATTTTGGTCATTTGATTTTAAATGTTTAATTAGTTTTAAATATTTAAATAATTGGATTTTGGAATTTAATATCTTACATTTCAAATATTTTAATCATTTAAATATTTGAGTTGTGAATTAAATATTGATTAAATAGATTTAATAATTTTATTTAACTCCTTTTAATTAATAAATAATATTAGTGAATTCAATTTGAAAATTTATTTACAAAAATAAATAAGTCGGATAAATATCGATAATTGGATCGAAAATATAAATGATATTTAAATTTGTGAAATTAAAATTTCGGGGCACTATCTCAGATACTGACGAAACCGGTGCCATTGGATTCGGAATAATAAATTGTTGTACACCGTTGAGTTTCGTAAAGATCAGACGTACTATGTGGTCGTGCGAACTAAAAATGCATAGCGATTAATTTATAAAGCTAACTTCCGTATACTTTGGAATTAGGTTTCAAAAATAGTTCCATTGAGTTCGTAATAAGGGTATTTAGTATAGAATGCCAGTCAGTATGTCTTGATTGGAGATCGAAATTTTCAGGTGCATAAAACTTAATATTTTTGAATAAAATAATGTGTACCTTTCACTATTTATACCATACCCCATCATTTCAAGGCCATACCACCCACGTATGAACCATACCCCTATTCCTTTTGTATTCTTGCCTGTAAACACAAATAGAGTTTCCTCTTTGTAAATTAAACCTCAAAAATCAAATTCAAACAATATACTCCATTATAAATTGTGAAACAAGCTTCTTTGAATTTGTATCAGCTAGAGTTTCGATTCTATGGTATTGTTTTTTAGTTCGGTCATGTTATGGAAGGTATCCGTTTAGGGCAGTGAAGCTAAGTCTTCAATTTTTGGTCGATGGGGGTTGGCGATGGATGGATTCAAGGCTAGATTCGGGTTTGCGATGAGGAGGAGCACCATTGGCAAAGTTTGGAAGTGTCTAGCCGTTTGGGGCTATTTCCGTGCATAGTATGGCCTAAGTGGGGGCATCAGGTAGGAATATGATGGGGAGGTGCAGCCTTGAATCCATGGTGTCAAGTAGGACGAGTTCGAGAAGAGAAAGTCGTTGGTGAAAACGGTTTGTCAAACGGAGGTTCGTTGCTCCGAATCGATGGAAAAATGTGCACGTTGGAGTGTGTTTGATGTATGCTATGCACGTTTTGGTATTAGAAGGAAGAAGATGATTAGAGGAGAAGGATTAAAGTTAGGGGGATTTGTTTATTTATTAAGTAATTAAAGATTAAATTTGATTATTTAAATTTGAAAACTTATAAAATGTGTATCTAACTCGTACGAAGTCAGATTTGAGCGCCGTCTATTGCATTGGACTCGTAGCGACGATGGCAACGTAATGGAGTTGGTTTGATTGGATTTGGAGCTAGTGGAACTTTTGGCTAAAATCGAACATCCTTTCGGTTTTAGTTCAAACTGGAATGATTCGGTGAAAACTGGAATCAATGTGAGTTTAACTCACATTCAATTTTACTATATCATATCTATGATTCTATAAACTATTATTGATTGCTTGGATGTTAGTTAAATTGTTTGATTGATTATTTGGTTGAATTTCCGTTTGGAAAATGGATGACATATTAACTTGATTGTTATAAACCCATATGATTATATATAATATCCTTAACCATTGTTTTGCAGGGAGAATTTGTAGAGAGACGTTGAGGGGTTTTTCATTAATAATTATTTATTTACATCCTTATGTTGTTATATTGATGTTTAATTGAAATAAATCTTAATGTTCCATTTAAATTGCTAAGTGTCGTTATAGCAATTTTTGCTATACCGTCATTTATTAATTATCATCCCCAAAACCCTGGCATGTGCGTTCGAACTTGAGCTTATGTTTTCATTAAACAGAATTTTGAAATTCATTAATCATATTAATTAATGATATTTTAAATATCATTTTAATTAATGGTTATTTAAATTAATTAACTATTTTAACTAATGATGTTTAAAGTTAACGAATCATGTTAACTAATGATTTTGGAATTAATTAATTACATAAATTAATGATGTTTTGAAATTTATTAATCTATATGATTAATGAGATTTGAATTTAATTAAATCATTTTAATTAATGATTGTTTTAAATTTAATTAATATTTTTAACCAATGATATTTGAAATTTATTTTATCATTTTAATTAATGATGTTTTATAGTTAATTAATCATTTTTAATAGCTGATGTTTTGTATTTAATTTATCATTTTAACTAATGATGTTTGGTCTTAATTAATCCAAAACTTAATGATTATTTGAACTTAATTAACTATAATAATTAATTGCATTTAAAATTATTTAATCATTTTAATTAATGATGTTTGAGATTAATTATTCATTTTAATTAATGATTCTTTGAATTTAATAAATCTTTTTAATTAATGATATTTAAAGTTAATTAATTGATTTAATAATGGTGATTAAAGTAAATTAATATAATGTAAGTGTTTTAAAGTTAATTAACTGATTTAGTGTTTTAAAGTTAATAAACTAAGTTAATAAAGATTTTAAACTTAATTTATTGATGATATAAAAGTGTTTTGGAAATAATTAATATTTTATTTAAATAATAAATTTGCTTATTTAAAAGAGATTATAAATGTGGTTAATTATCTTTCAAGATAATTAATATTGTAACGACCTGTAAATTTTAAATAATTTAATTTATTTTAATAGTATATTTAATAGGACTTTTGTGAAATTTTAAATAATAATATTTTGAAATAAAAATTTGATAATTGGAATACGTCTTTATAAACATAAGAAATGGTAAATTTTCATCAGATAATATGGAAGTTTATTTTCTAGTGTAATTTTATTTCAATTCAAATCAGTTAAAAATTGATGATAATAAAATGTTTTCCAAACCTGAATATTTTTCTATAGAAAATTTGTAAATCATCTTCTGAGTGAGACGTCATATTTTGTTTTCCAAAATTTGGACTTCTATTGCTCCGTTTATCTTATTTCTTACAGATTTGCAGCATTTCTCGGTACTGATTATAGACTTTTGATACGATGATCATACCACTGATATCTGTATACCGTTTTGATCGTCTCGTCATGCTGATCTCTACGGTATATTCAATTCTGTGTTTTGAAGTCCGGTTCACAGCGAAATCCAGGAATAACGGTAGCTATACCGGTACCGGTTTTGTGGCCTTTTGAATTCTTTGTCCATTCAATTATCAAACGGCTAAAATAAATATAAATCGACAAGTGAACTTTTGATTTTCCCTGACCATTGAAGTTCCACCACTTCAATTTTATTTCGGTTGGATCTGTTCATTCTTTGATATAATACATATTCGAGATTTATAAATATTATACGAAGAGTTTCGCCTATGAGTCATCTTCTTCCTCCAAATTTTCTTCCTTTTGCGGAGACCTCCACCCCACTTCTTCCTCCGTCCCTGCACTTTTCTCAGCAACCTTCCACCCATCATTCTTCACCGATCCACCCAGCCTCCTTGCCGAAGCCGAAACCCATTGCCTAGCCAAGATTGTGATCGCACATACTTCTCCACTATTCGGCAGTGGCAGCCCGACCTTGCTCACACAAATCTTTAGCCTCATCCATCGCGCCTTGTAGCCGCAACCACCCAGACCCACTGCTCCCTTCCGCCTTCCACCTGCGCTACTTTGGGCGTGAGCAACCCATTTATCTGCCTCCTTCACTTCTCGTTGGCATGCATCTTCTCTAGGTATATTGGTCTATATATTATTTTGCTTATTTTTTTAAAATATAGTTTACATATATATACATATATGTTGTTGTATGAAATACTTATAATATGTATACATAGATTTTTAAGTTTCCAGTTACTATATAAGTTATATAATAGTTTGAATATGGGTTATATACTATATATTAGTTTTCTGTATAAGTTTCATATATGTTAAGTTTGTATTTTTTAGCATATACCTATGTTTTAAGTTCTTATATGTATACTGTAGTACTATGTTAATTATAAGTTTATATATATAGGCCGAGTTTATATGAATAATTGATCTATATAATACTTTGTTATAATAACTGAAGAACAGTTCGAAATATATAATACAAGACTCTGTTTATATATATTGTTGCTGTGATTTTTTTTATCTATACTGTGATTAATAGATACAGTAGTATATAAATATATATGTAGTAGTACTTGAGTTTTTTTTTGGTATATAAGTCAGGTTTTTGAAATTTTATATATTGTTGTTATATATATTATACACATATACTGTTTTATAATTTCAGCTTATATATATAGTTTACACGTAACGTATACAAGGTTTATATGTATTTTGTTCATATGAATATGTATAAATCTATGAAGTGCTGTAAGTGTATGTAGTATATATAGATATAGTTATAATATAGCAGTTTATATTTATATAATAATTTAAGTTATATATGTAAATATATATTTTTGTTGTATATATATTATAAGTGGTTCCGAATTCAAGTTTGCATATCTCTGGAATCAAGGTCGTATATATTTACAGTTTCTTTTGCTTTACAAAGGTGTTGATTTTTAGTATTATATGTATGTTATATATTGTGTTATATTGTATTTTTATACGGTAGATCATATTTTTTAAAAGTTTTAGACTGTTGTAAATATATGTTTTATTTTAAAATATGTTTAAATTGATTTTAGAAATTTTTTATATATTTATATATCCTGTTTCATTGATCTCGTGCCATTTTGACTGACAATCTCAGTATCAAATCTATCACAGCAAAATCCTAGCGTGTCGTTGTTCCACTCGCTTGATATGTATGCTTATCTTTGTCTAATCACATTCATTCTCGCGCATCTTTCCAGCCTCGAAAGGTGAGCCATCACTCACGATTAACGTTCTTATATTTATTAAATTTGATTTCAATTGAAACGTCGATTGAAATATGCTGCTGCTAGTTATTTACATTGTTATATATATATGCCATTATCTGTATCTGTTCACTTGTGACATCTGACACCATTATCTGTTATTTATACTGATGATATATGCATGTTACTGTTGTTATATTATTATCATATCTGTTATCACTCTGCAAGTTCCCTGTTAGTATAGAATTCACTATGGGTTGAAATGATACATACTCGAACGATCTGTAGAATATGAGAAAATCATTATGGGTTGAAATGATAAACCCAAGCGATTTTCATTTGAATTGAATTTGGGATTGCAGGTAGAAAAGATATATACCCGTATATATTTAAAATTGTGGATTGAAATGATAAATATCCATATCACTTGACCATAAGATAGAAAATTATATACAGACACCGTTGGTTTATATATAAATATTTTGAAAATGATTTCTATGGTTTTGAAAAGAAATATATGGTTTTAATAAATATTTATTTTAAAGATTTATTAAAGTTGATATATATAATTTATTTAAGTATTTATTTTGTACATATATTCCCAAATATAGAGTTTATAATGATTCAGGTTGGAAAGATAAATTTGAAATTGATTTGAAATTATATTTATTTAAGAATTTTTACTTAAATAAGTTTGATTTGAAATTTATAAATTTGAAATTTTAAAGATATGTTTTATAACTTGAATTTGATTAAAAGGGATTTAAATGAATATTTCAAATTTATATAAATTTAAATGGGATATTTTTCTTATTTAAAATTTTAAATTGAAGTTGTATTTAGATGTTATTGAAATAATTAAGTAAATATTTCAAACTAAATAATAGTGAAGTGAATTATATATATATATATATATATATGAAATTTTCGAATTTAGTTTTGAAATGTTGAATATTTAAAGCTTTGAAATATATTGAAATTGAAATGGCTTATTTTATGGTTTAAATATGTAGCTGAAATCGATAATTTGAAATGGTTTATTTAGAAACTAAATCGAATTGAAATTGATGATTTGAGATTTGATTAAATTTGAATTTTGGAATTCGAGTTGATTTGAATCGATTTTTGAAATTTGAGGAAGCTATTTTATTTTATAAAGTAATTTTAAATTATATTTAAAACTATATAAACTATTTTATTATAAATCATTTTCAATATAAATTATTTTAATATAAACTATTTTATTATAAATCATTTTCAATATAAATTATTTTAATATAAACTATTTTAATATACAAACTATTTTATTATAAACTATTTTAACTTATAACTATTTTATATAAACTATTTTATTTTATAAACTATTTTATTATATACACTAATTTTAATATCTAAACTGTTTAAGAGGAAAGTGTTATGGATTCCAAAATGTTATGATTTCAAAGCTATGATTTCAAAGTGTTATAAATTTCAAGGTTTTGATTTCCGAAGTGTTTTGATTTAATAGACTTATGATTTCTAAAGCGTTATAACTTTGGAAAGTAATATGATTTTGGAAGTGAATATATTTTAAATGGAAATGATATCGTATTGATATGGTTTTTGAAATGGAAATGATATTTTGGTTTTGAAGTATAAACTATTTTGAAATGACCGTGGTGTTATAATAACGTTTGGTTGTTAAAGAGACCGGGATCAGATATGGGCATACTCTCTGTCGATACCGAAAACCACTTTGATAATTGTGTACGCGGTGGAGATTCCAGAATGAAGTAGGATGGTGGCGACGATCCTATACGAGGTATATACGTGGACCCGACTCCCGTGAGTTGGCATAAGGTGGCTAAAACATGAGCAATTGATGGGCTAATGAGGTAGCACCTCTGATCAGACACACTCCATCGTATGCCATTCTATTACTTTGTGATTGATTTGATGCGCACCTTCGGATTTCAGGAGTATGGCTCAAGGTGGGCGGTAGTGGCTGCTATGCGTTACCACCGGCCCGGAAGTGTAATTGGTATATCTACCCTGGAATTGCCTAGTTGTGCCGTGTCACCTACCCTAGCGAGCCTTACTACGAGTTTGGTTTCGTGCCGTAGCTTGTGGAGTATTTAGGGTAGCCTCCCTGTAACGCCCCACCTCTATGCTCATAATAACAAAGAGTATTAAAAGAAATACTGTCTATTATTACGAAGAATAAGGCTGGATAGGAGCGACCATCCGTAATTGGCCTTACACTAATATTGGTTATCTCGGTAGGAGTGGTATATACATTTATTTACTCCCATCGACATATCCAATTATCAGTATAAAACAAACTACGATAGTTCATACTAGTTTAGGACATTAGATATAACAATAACACAGATAATATAAATGCGGAACACAGATGAACAAAAATCCAATATATATATAACCGATGTCAGTTAATACAAAGTTGACACAATACATATGATACAACTACAACTGTCGACTCTAGAAGTTATATATACAAGTACATTATCGACTAATATACATGAATACATATCATTCTATACAATGACACGACTACTACAAAATGACTGACAACTTCAGAAGATGTGAAAAGTCTTCAATCCCGAACAGCAACTCAAAGAAAGAAATCTACAACCTGAAATACTCGGGTCTGACCCGAGTATTACATTCAAAAGAAAATAATACCCAGGTCAGTCTAATTCAACCAGTTTATTAGTGCATATAGGCAGTAATAATTTAAATAGATGACAGTCACAATAATTCCCGCCTATCCGATTCTTTAAACAAAGAAACCGGTTAACGGTCAATATAACACTTAACAGTGTTTAACAACAAATCAGCAATCCAATTCAATTTAAACAATTGAAATGTCAATTTAAAAACAACAAAGCTGATTGGCTGCAGTACACGCTAATGTGTACTGCCTCGCCAGTACAGTCTATGAATACTCAGAAGATCAATGAATTCACAAGTCAACGGATCCAACTCAAATGCCATTCAAATAAAATCACAACGCGAGCACAAGGTCAAACCCGGGCGTTTCAGCCGGATTCAACTCAAGTGTAATGAGAAAAACAGATCCAATGTATATCAGATCAGAGATGCTCAAACCCAAACCAAACTACAATGAACCAAGGGACAGGACAAGTGCAGCCCCTATATGAAAAATGGAAAACATAAGTGATGCAACAGTTCAGTGGACTGCAAGTATTGACCCGGTAGCCACAAGTATAAGAAATGCCCAACACAAATGAATGCAGTGAAGGGTTCATGGATGTGACATGCACCAGATCAGATCGGAGTGACCCAGATTCAAGTGCAGACCGAAGGCAGCAACCAACAACCAAATGCAAAGGTCAAGCCAAGGTTGTCATGACTCGACACAAATGTAAAGCTACAACAAATCAAAACAGCGTCAAGCATATGTATGCAGACCCAAAGTCTCGAATGACTTAAGTGATGAAACACTGAAATAATGCCAATGTCCAGACAACAACAGAGCACAATGCACCAAGTAAGTGACAGTAGGCAACAGGTAGATGAAGATGCAATGAAGCCGAGGCAAGCAAAGGGATTGATATGGCAATACTGCAAATACAAGAATGCTCAGTGCACTACAACACCAAGTGGTACAAGATGTCGTAAAACTCAAAAGCAACCACACAGAACATCATCAATTCGATTGACAAGTGCCCTAAACTATAACAGTGCAATCCCAAATTGAAACAGTGAGTAGTACAAATTAATGCAGACTGTTCAAAGTTTAGTAGAGACTACACAATATATCATGTACACCAAGGTAACAGACTCAATACAAACTACAACTCAAATGTCGAGCCAAATGCAACATGACCAGAAAATGAACCAGCAAGCTACAACAACAGTGAAGGCTACGATAATGCAACACAGTGAACTGCAGGATGAAATATGATTGAACAAAATTGAATGTAGAGTTGCAGTTCAAAAACCCATTAGCAATATCAAATACAGTTCGAAGATAAAGTGATGATACTAGATGAACCAGACTGTGATAGAATCAATAACGTGGTCAACAAATAATTTCGCAGTTCAAAATCAAGTCAATTCAAGCCTTAACAATCACGAAATAATACAAAGCAAGTGCGAAACCAAAAACCAAGTGTGTATCTGTATTTTTGAAAAGGTCAGAAATAAATTCAAATGTTCAAAGTCAATCAGAGAAATCACGAAACCATTTCAAAGCTTGCTGTCAACAACACAAAGCCGTATATTCACATATGAAATGGTCAGAGAAAAATCGCAGCATTCAAAATTAATCATATGGCCAAAGCACATTTCTTGAACAAATCAGACGAATGAACTATATGGAGTTCGACTCATATATATACCCATAATCCAACCAAATCAACTTCGAAACAAAGTCGAATGCCGAGATAGATTAAACCAGTTACTCAAACAACGAAATCCCAAATTGGAACAAGCTAGGAAACTAGAATCAGTAAATTCGAACACCAATAAACTCGAGTTGGAATTAAATGTGAGTGGAACACTCACCTGTGGTTTCGAATCAAGGAGATACACTCGAAGACGAACTGCGCAATCATCTCGAGTATCGATCAGGACGCGAATTGAAGTAGCTTCGACCTGTTAACTCGAGCGAAGATCGAAGCTCTAGGAATCCATTGGATACAACGGCACTCCATTTGCAACCCTAACTTGAACAAGCGAACGAACGAAGAAAATCGAGACCGCCATTTTTTTTTTCTTCGTTTCGATTTTGATTAGGGTTTTCGAATGAGAGCCAAAATGAATTGGGGAACGGGTTAAACCCTTATCATGGCATCATGGCAATGTAAGCGTGGGCCAGATTCAAATGTAAAGCCCACTTCAACCCTTAACATATTGTTTAAAAGAATACCAACCGCTTTAAAATTTCAAACAGCGATTAACAAACTTTATTAATGAATTATAAAAGTGATTTAACTCAATGAATTCCACTTGTAATTTTTATTAACCGTTTTATCATAGGATTCCAATCGATCAAAAACTAAATCGAGCAATTAACTAACATTCTAATCGTTTAAGGACGATATTAAATTCTCACAAAAGCTCGGGTTGTTACCGATCTGGAGGTACGCTGGTACTGGACAGACTACTGGGACTATTTATGTGTTAAGGGGAATATTGGGTTACTCCTTAACGCTATTTTAAAGTAAGTTTACTTTACTTTAGACATTATTATAATAGCGTATATTACTACATAGTAGATAGTTTAACGGATCCTTAGAGGATGGTTATCCCAAACATCCTTTGAGTTACTTGTATTTCAGTTGATATTTCACTTGAGTTGGATTTATTGATATAAGAATGTTAATCCTGACTCGAGTGTTTTGTGTTTTGCTTTACGCTCGGGTCAGACTGAGTGGCTCAGTGTTCGAGACTCACCTTTGGAGTTGGAGCTTCACTTGGCGATCCAGCTATATCGATTCTGCTTTCAGTTATTCAGTTGATTCCAGTGATGTATTCTGGTCTTGTATTTGACTATTGTATTGAGACATCTATGTATTTGAGACTTCTGATGTATCTTGTTTTAACTCTGTTATATATATAGTAGCTTCATGAACTACTATTCTTTTGTTTCCGCTGCATTATTGTTATATTACTCTGTGTCTGTGATTCTGTGATTATTTTATTTACTGTATATGATGAGTTTTGCCAAATTTAAATTAACAATCTAATGTTTTGAGCAATTCAAATCCGACATGTATGGATGTGAATGGTTGAAAATTTCAGGATGTTACATGTGGTATCAGAGCTCTGGTTTTAGGCAAAACTTGGCATATGTAGTAAATTTAATTACGGAATCACTTTCGTTCGAACTTGAATCTCTCCCGGGCTCGATTTTCTTTGAATTTTGGAACTCTCCCACTTGTTCTGAAATCCGTCTTTGTCTTTCTTATTCGGGTTATTTTGACTATGGAGCATCCTATAACTCCACTTCGATAGATTTCTATAATAATCGGTGGTTCCGCCAATCTTAGAATGATTTGTAAAGGGGCGAAACTCCTTTACAGTAGGCATTGATTCACCGAGATTTCTGTATCCTCGGTTTATGATGCTGCTATCTTTTGCTATACCCGAATTCTATCTTCGGCGATCGAATGTCGATCTGCTCCATAATTCTACCTCGATCTTATTTTGAAGTCACGGTTGACCTAGTTAAGGTTGCCCGCGATTTATATAAGTTTATCCATTCGTTGCTCTCTTTGAAATCTATTTATATCCCTATCAAGCTTACCTTCTAGTTGAATTATTTTGGTCAGAAGTTCCTCTAATTTGAATCTCTATCCTTGTTTTGGAATCTATTCTTGTATCATCGAGTGAGGGAGTGTATTTGTAAATTTATATTAAAATGTTTTATAGTGTGTTGTTGGAGTTGTTGATGTTGGTTTGTATTTTCGATCGATTCGTCTGATCAACGCTATCGATAGGAATTCCAAAACACTTGAACAAGGCAAACTGACACAATATTATTTACAAATTTGGTAAATGAAATAAATTTGTATGATTATATTATAAATATATATAAGAAAAATTTCCAGGAATTTAATAAGTTCAATATATTGGTTGTTTGAAATGATAATATTTGATTATCATTTATTGTTCTATAAATGAATTTATAAACATGGTTTATGAATTGATTTAGAATTGAAATGAATTTAAATCAGGAATTTGAGAATTTAATTTCCGGTGATTTCAAACTTTGGTTTTAAAGTTTTAAAATATATATTATTGAAAGTATTTTCGAATAGAAATCGTTTCCAAAGAATTTTAAAGGTTTAAATCAGTACTCTCCTCTTTTTTCGCTGGAAAATAATTTCGGTGATGACTGCAGCATTATCGACATTCATTTTCGAGTTTCGAAGTGGAGAGACCATTCTTTAGTTTTGCTACATTTTTGTTTTGGGAAGTTAATTTGATTTGAATTTCCGAAGTATGACTTGATTTATATATTTATATATATATATATATATATATATTGGTATATGATCATAGACTTGATTTGATATATATATATATAGTATATTTATCTCTAAATGGTTTGAATTGAAACCGAAAATTTTATTCTTAAATTTTTATAAGGTGATTTTAATTATAAAATGAAGCCAAAATTTTTGGATAAATATTTAAACTTGAAATAAGTTGAATGAGAAAATTGTACTTGTATAATACTCAATTACATTTCAATATATCTTACCTAAATTATTCAGAAGTTAAAAATGTAATTGGATAATATACAATATAAAATGACTTTATAAGGAAAAATTTGAGTGTTATAATAAATGTTATACACTTAAATTTTATTATAAAGATGTTAATAGAGTTAAATTGAATATAAGTTAATTGAATAATAGATGAGACAAATAAATTTGTTTTGAAGGAATTAATAAATTGAAATTAGATTAACTTATGGAAATACCTTGAATTTAAAATCAATCATTGAATATAAATTAATTTAAATGGAAATTTATATAGTTTAAATTAATTTATGTGGTTTAAATATATGTGATAAGATATATTAAGTAGAATAAAGTTAATAATAATTTAGAATAAAAGAATCAAATTTGTTGAATAAAATATGAGTATAATAATTGATTATACAAATTGATGATTTAGAAATTGTTAATTAAGGATGACTAGATAGTAAGATAATGAATTTAGAAATAGATTGATTGATTTAACTTAAGTGAACTCAAATGGATTAAACCAGATTGTTGAATATTAATTAGCTTAATTTGAAATTTATATGGTTTTACAATTTATTGTCTTATGTTGTCTTCAAACCTATTTTCTTTCTGATTGTTTCTATTCTCCTACCCCCTTCCTTTTCGGGGACGAAAGGTTTTGAGTGGGGGAGAGTGTAACGACCCGTAAATTTTAAATAATTTTATTTGTTTTAATAGTATATTTAACTGGAATTTTGTGAAATTTTAAGTAATAATATTTTGAAATAAAAATTTGATAATTGGAATATGTCTTTATAAACATAACAAATGGTAAATTTTCATCAGAAAATATGGAAGTTTATTTTCTAGTGTAATTTTATTTCAATTCTAATCAATTAAAAATTGATGATAATAAAATGTTTTCCAAACCTGAATAATTTTCTATAGAAAATTTGTAAATCATCTTCTGAGTGAGACGTCATATTTTGTTTTCCAAAATTTGGACTTCTATTGCTCCGTTTATCTTATTTCCTACAGATTTGCAGCATTTCTCGGTACTGATTATCGACTTTTAATACGATGATCGTACCACTGATATCTGTATACCGTTCTGATCATCTCGTCGTGCTGATCTCTACGGTATATTCAATTCTGTGTTTTGAAGTCCGGTTCACAGCGGAATCCGTGAAAAACGGTAGCCATACCGGTATCGGTTTTGTGACCTTTTGAATTCTTTGTCCATTCAATTATCAAACGGCTAAAATAAATAGAAATCCGCAGGTGAACTTTTGATTTTCCCTGACCATTGAAGTTCCACCACTTCAATTTTATTTCGGTTGGATATGTTCATTCTTTGATATAATACATATTCGAGATTTATAAATATTATACGAAGAGTTTCGCCTGTGAGTCATCTTCTTCCTCCAAATTTTCTTCCTTTTGCTGAGACCTCCACTCCACTTCTTCCTCCGTCCCTGCCCTTTTCTCAACATCCTTCCACCCATCATTCTTCACCGATCCACCCAGCCTCCTTGCCGAAGCCGAAACCCATTGCCCAACCAAGCTTGTGATCGCGCATACTTCTCCACTATTTGGCAGTGGCAGCCCGACCTTGCTCACACAAATCTTTAGCCTCATCCATCGCGCCTTGTAGCCGCAACCACCCAGACCCACTGTTCCCCTCCGCCTTCCACCTGCGCTACTTTGGGCGTGAGCAACCCATTTATCTGCCTCCTTCACTTCTCGTTGGCATGCATCTTCTCTCGGTATATTGGTCTATATATTATTTTGCTTATTTTTTTTAAAATATAGTTTACATATATATACATATATGTTGTTGTATGAAATACTTATAATATGTATACATAGATTTTTAAGTTTCCAGTTACTATATAAGTTATATAATAGTTTGCATATGGGTTATATACTATATATTAGTTTTATGTATAAATTTCATATATGTTAAGTTTGTATTTTTTAGCATATACCTATGTTTTAAGTTCTTATATGTATATTGTAGTACTATGTTAATTTTAAGTTTATATATATAGGCCGAGTTTATATGAATAATTGATCTATATAATACTTTGTTATAATAACTGAAGAACAGTTCGAAATATATAATACAAGATTTTGTTTATATATATTGTTGCTATGATTTTTTTTATCTATACTGTGGTTAATAGACACAGTAGTATATAAATATATATGTAGTAGTAGTTGAGTTTTGTTTTGGTATATAAGTCAGGTATTTGAAATTTTATATATTGTTGTTATATATATTATACACATATACTGTTTTATAATTTCAGCTTATATATATAGTTTACACGTAACGTATACAAGGTTTATATGTATTTTGTTCATATGAATATGTATAAATCTATGAAGTGCTGTAAATATATGTAGTATATATAGATATGGTTATAATATAGCAGTTTATATTTATATAATAATTTAAGTTATATATGTAAATATATATTTTTGTTGTATATATATTATAAGTGGTTCCGAATTCAAGTTTGCATATCTCTGGAATCAAGGTCGTATATATTTACAGTTTCTTTTGCTTTACAAAGGTGTTGATTTTTAGTATTATATGTATGTTATATATTTTATTATATTGTATTTTTATACGGTAGATCATATTTTTTAAAAGTTTTAGACTGTTGTAAATATATGTTTTATTTTAAAATATGTTTAAATTGATTTTAGAAATTTTTTATATATTTATATATCCTGTTTCATTGATCTCGTGCCATTTTGACTGACAATCTCAATATCAAATCTATCACAGCAAAATCCTAGCGTGTCGTTGTTCCACTCGCTTGATATGTATGCTTATCTTTGTCTAATCACATTCATTCTCGCGCATCTTTCCAGCCTCGAAAGGTGAGCCATCACTCACGATTAACGTTCTTATATTTATTAAATTTGATTTCAATTGAAACGTCGATTGAAATATGCTGCTGCTAGTTATTTACATTGTTATATATATATGCCATTATCTATATCTGTTCACTTGTGACATCTGACACCATTATCTATTATTTATACTGATGATATATGCATGTTACTGTTGTTATATTATTATCATATCTGTTATCACTCTGCAAGTTCCCTGTTAGTATAGAATTCACTATGGGTTGAAATGATACATACCCGAACGATCTGTAGAATATGAGAAAATCATTATGGGTTGAAATGATAAACCCAAGCGATTTTCATTTGAATTGAATTTGGGATTGCAGGTAGAAAAGATATATACCCGTATATATTTAAAATTGTGGATTGAAATGATAAATATCCATATCACTTGACCATAAGATAGAAAATTATATACAGACACCGTTGGTTTATATATAAATATTTTGAAAATGATTTCTATGGTTTTGAAAAGAAATATATGGTTTTAATAAATATTTATTTTAAAGATTTATTAAAGTTGATATATATAATTTATTTAAGTATTTATTTTGTACATATATTCCCAAATACAGAGTTTATAATGATTCAGGTTGGAAAGATAAATTTGAAATTGATTTGAAATTATATTTATTTAAGAATTTTTACTTAAATAAGTTTGATTTGAAATTTATAAATTTGAAATTTTAAAGATATGTTTTATAACTTGAATTTGATTAAAAGGGATTTAAATGAATATTTCAAATTTATATAAATTTAAATGGGATATTTTTCTTATTTAAAATTTTAAATTGAAGTTGTATTTAGATGTTATTGAAATAATTAAGTAAATATTTCAAACTAAATAATAGTGAAGTGAATTTTATATATATATATATATATGAAATTTTCGAATTTAGTTTTGAAATGTTGAATATTTAAAGCTTTGAAATATATTGAAATGGCTTATTTTATGGTTTAAATATGTAGCTGAAATCGATAATTTGAAATGGTTTATTTAGAAACTAAATCGAATTGAAATTGATGATTTGAGATTTGATTAAATTTGAATTTTGGAATTCGAGTTGATTTGAATCGATTTTTGAAATTTGAGGAAGCTATTTTATTTTATAAAGTAATTTTAAATTATATTTAAAACTATATAAACTATTTTATTATAAATCATTTTCAATATAAATTATTTTAATATAAACTATTTTATTATAAATCATTTTCAATATAAATTATTTTAATATAAACTATTTTAATATACAAACTATTTTATTATAAACTATTTTAACTTATAACTATTTTATATAAACTATTTTATTTTATAAACTATTTTATTATATACACTAATTTTAATATCTAAACTGTTTAAGAGGAAAGTGTTATGGATTCCAAAATGTTATGATTTCAAAGCTATGATTTCAAAGTGTTATAAATTTCAAGGTTTTGATTTCCGAAGTGTTTTGATTTAATAGACTTATGATTTCTAAAGCGTTATAACTTTGGAAAGTAATATGATTTTGGAAGTGAATATATTTTAAATGGAAATGATATCGTATTGATATGGTTTTTGAAATGGAAATGATATTTCGGTTTTGAAGTATAAACTATTTTGAAATGACTGCGGTGTTATAATAACGTTTGGTTGTTGAAGAGATCGGGATCGAATATGGGCATACTCTCTGTCAATACCGAAAACCACTTTAACAACTGTGTACGCGGTGGAGATTCCAGAATGAAGTAGGATGGTGGCGACGATCCTATATGAGGTATATACGTGGACCCGACTCCCGTGAGTTGGCATAAGGTGGCTAAAACAGGAGCAATTGATGGGCTAATGAGGTAGCACCTCTGATCGGACACACTCCATCATATGCCATTCTTTACTTTGTGATTTATTTGGTGCGCACCTTCGGATTTCGGGAGTGTGGCTTGAGGTGGGCGGTAGTGGCTGCTATGCGTTACCACCGGCCCGGAAGTGTAATTGGTAAATCTACCCTGGCATTGCCTAGTTGTGCTGTGTCACCTACCCTAGCGAGCCTTACTACGAGTTTGGTTTTGTGCCGTAGCCTGTGGAGTCTTTAGGGTAGCCTCCCGATCTGGAGGTACGCTGGTACTGGATAGACTACTGGGACTATTTATGTGTTAAGGGGAATATTGGGTTACTCCTTAACGCTATTTTAAAGTAAGTTTACTTTACTTTAGACATTATTATAATAGCGTATATTACTACATAGTAGATAGTTTAACGGATCCTTAGAGGATGGTTATCCCAAACATCCTTTGAGTTACTTGTATTTCAGTTGATATTTCACTTGAGTTGGATTTATTGATATAAGAATGTTAATCCTGACTCGAGTGTTTTGTGTTTTGCTTTACGCTCGGGTCAGACTGAGTGGCTCAGTGTTCGAGACTCACCTTTGGAGTTGGAGCTTCACTTGGCGATCCAGCTATATCGATTCTGCTTTCAGTTATTCAGTTGATTCCAGTGATGTATTCTGGTCTTGTATTTGACTATTGTATTGAGACATCTATGTATTCGAGACTTCTGATGTATCTTGTTTTAACTCTGTTATATATATATATAGTAGCTTCATGAACTACTATTCTTTTGTTTTCGCTGCATTATTGTTATATTACTCTGTGTCTGTGATTCTGTGATTATTTTATTTACTGTATATGATGAGTTTTGCCAAATTTAAATTAACAATTTGATGTTTTGAGCAATTCAAATCCGACATGTATGGATGCGAATGGTTGAAAATTTCAGGATGTTACAAATATTGTTTTAAATTTATAAATAATGGTTTATAAATGAGAAAATCCTTTAAAAGGAACTATTTATAAATAAAGCTATGTGTAAATTGTTTTAGGTTTATAGTAAACAATGTTTTAATGACATATGTTTTTGACCCTTGTTTTAATATACTTAATATTTTAAATTTTGTCTTTTAAAAGGTATTTCTAAAAGTTTTTTACAATATTGTAATATGGAAATCAATCATAAGTTCAGTTTTAAAAAGTAAAACTTGATTCGGTTATGGAAAAATAATTTCGTAAACGATATCACTTATTTGGAAAGGATTTAGTCATATTTTTAACACTAAATGTTGAGACTTGGACTCGTTGCTATCTTGAAGGTTAAAAATGTCGTCAAGGAGATGCCTAGAGGTAATACTACCTCAATATGCCTGGCTTCATTTTCAACCGAGAGATAGTACTTGCTTGGAATTGAGGAGTAGTGTTAAAAATATGATATTTGATTTCCATATACGATCATTTTAAATTATCCCCGATAGTTGATTTATTAATTATCAGATTTAGCTTTCTTCATGGAATATCGTCACCTTAAAAATGATTTGATGCTCTTTGAGCTTTGTTATTCTTTGCCGGAAATAACTAAATCCAAAGAGCTTGTAGGGTCTAGCTATTTGGGTTGCTCCCATTAAAAGGGTATTTCACATCTCATCTAGGTTGGATTCGGTTGCACATTTAGATGTGAAATATTCAGATTCTCGAAAAGGGTTGGTAGGGTCTGGTTGGTAATTTTCCGATGGAGGTCACCGAGTATATGACCTTCTCAAAAGTATATTACTAGAGGTGTACTTCAAGGGGGATCGCACCATCCTAGTCATTTGTTGGAAATTTACCTTTTTCTTATTTGATTCAAACCTTCGAATTTTTTTATTTAATTGCAACGGGAAGAGTCTACCCCTCTTCGCGATATTTAATTATTAGTTTTGTCCATGCGTTCAAGTTTGGACAGTTTACCCTATTTTGTCCATTCTGTCCAATTTGGATTTTCGTTCAGATTATTTCCATTCTTTCAAGTTTGGATTTTATATCATTTATACCCATACTTATTTGGATTTATTTCCCTGTTATTTATTTCCACAGTTTTTTGTATGGATGTTGTTCTTGAGAGGTAAAAACCTGTTCCGCATTAGTGGCGTGGTCTCGCAGAATTTTATATATTCACCATATTACTTGAGTTTTCTAATGCTGGTATTCCAGACTGATCCGAGTGTTATTTCATTATAATGCTTGGGTCAGATCAAGTATTTTCCCAGGTTGGCTTTGGTGTTATGAAGATCTTGGAGAGGAGCTCGAGGTTCACCTATCGTAGTGTTTTATTTTCTACTGTATTATATAGTATCCCAATCAGCAATTGTAAGGTCGGGATTTTATAACAATCCAACTGATAAGGTTTGTTTTTAACTCTGATGTACTCTGTATTTTGGAATGATAGTTTTTACTGTCCTTGTTATATTATATATTGTCGATTCCGCTATGAGATTCTATTTTCCTGTTCTCTGTTCTTTTATTTGTATTTTACCCTAACAATCCGCCCTTCCGACAATTGGATGTTCGACATTTGAATACAGAAGTCATATTCAGTGTCGACTTTCGATGGTCGAAAAGGAGGGTTGTTACATTTGTGAAGGATATGTCGACATATCCAAATCCCATATGTTGATATACTAGCCGAAAAATTAAAAATTCAAATTTCAAATGGAAGTGTCCTTTTGTCGTTTCTCTTCGCAAATGGACATGACCTTTGTTTCCCTATATATATCAGTCTTCCAAACAAATTTTCATTAACTACTTTCTTATTTTCTCTCCTCTTTTCATTCTCTTGATTCCTAAAACAATTTCTATTGAAACTCTGTCGAAATTCAACCGGAATCAAATTCAATAATTACTAGTTTGATTATCTTTCATATACTCTCTGATTTCTCTCATCTCTCTTAAGATTAAGTGATATTCAAGAGTTATATGATCAATTATAATCAAGATCAAAGATTTAATTCTGTAAACTCTATCAAATCATACTCTTATACTCTGTGGTGTGCTTGGTATCCTTGAAATCCAAGTAGGTGTGATTGTAGCCTGATTAAATCAACTGGGTGTGCTTAGTAGCCCATAAATCTATTAGGTGTGCTTGTGGTCCGAATATCAAGCGACTCTATCCAGAAGCCGAGATTCTAGAGGTTGTGTCTTATAGCCTTGAAATCGAGATTGTATTTGCATTTACTAGTTGAAAAGAAATCTGTACATGGAATTATGCGGGTCTGGATGTAGGGTAACTCCGAACCAGTATAAACTCCTAGTGTTTTCTTTCCTTTTCACTTTTACTACATTTATTTGTACTTTGATTCTGTGATTGTTTTTGTGATTGTTAACTCCTTCATTCCAAGTAAAATCTTAAAGAATTTGAATAATATTCATATAATGAAATAAGCATATTCACCCCTTACTGTTAATTTAGTCTTAAGATCCCTATTCGGCTGACTCATATTTGGTATCAGAGCATTGGTTTTCAAAGTATTCTTCATCTGTCTTCTGAAAAAGTTTAAATAGCTACCAATACTGGTAATAATACTGTTAGTAACACGGTTAGTACACTTGTTAGTAACCCATTTGTCGAAGGAAAATCTACTGCTAGACTTCCACTTTTTAATTGCAGTAATTACACACATTGGCCATGTAGAATGAAAATTTATTTATAGACAATTGGTTTAGACACTTGGAATATCACACAAACTGAGTACACTGAACCTGAGACTGATCTTGCATAGTGGACTGCTGATCAAAAAGTAGTTGCACAAAGTAACTCTAAGGCTATGAATATATTATTTTATTAACTAGATAGAAATCAATTGAATAAAGTATCTATATGTAACTCTGCATTTGAAATTTGGAGAACTTTGCAAGTTACACATGAAGGGAAAGTAAGGTCAAACAGACCAAAATTTCCATGTTAACAACAAGTTTCAATTATTTAATATGAGTCCAAATGAGTCCATATCTGATATGTATAGTAGATTTCAACATATAGTACAATCACTTATTGCACTGGGTAAAAGTTTTTTTTAAAGAGGATCAAGTTAGAAAAATCCTCACTTCACTTATTCCTGAATGAGATCAAAAGACTCTTGCAATCGAAGAGGCTAATGACATTAGCACCCTAAAAATTGAAGAGTTAATTGGCAATAAGTTTCTTTTGAAGAACAAATGCAGGGCAGGAGAGAAAGCAAAGCAATAGAGAAGAAATCTATAGCTTTTAATGCAATGATAGATAATCTAGGTTCAAATAGCGATGAAGATGAAGCAATTGCTTTCATGACAAGGAATTTCAGAAAATTTCTAAAATATAGGAAGATGAACAATTTCAAAAGAAATGACAACAAAAATCCAGGAAGTGGAAGTGGTAACGGAAATGGCATTAGATGTTATAACTGCGATAACCCTGGTCATTTAAAACGAGACTGTTCACATCCCGATAAACTAAAAACTACACCAAACACCGATTCATCCAAAAAACAGAGAAGAGCCTATACTTGTAACAACCCTGGTTTGGAGATTACCTGTCAATATTGAATTATAATGATAATTATAATTTAATATTGTGATTTAAATTAAAATTTGAGAAATTAAATTGTTTATTTGTAATAAACAATGAATTTTGAAATTTAAAATGAGAAAATGAAATTCCAAGCTTTATTTTAGTTTGTTGGAGTGATAATAAATGGAATATGGGCTTTAAATAATGAAAATGATTTTATTTTAGAGAAAATGCAATAATTATATTAATTATTGCCTATTTGCTTCTTTTAATAATTTTTAAAAGAAGTATGTAATTTTTAAAGGTAGTTTATTGAAATAAAAGGTGAAATTTGATTTTAAAATATGTTTTGATCATAAAATTGATGAAAAAAGGGTTTGTTATATTTTATTACACAAGAGAATAATTTTTTTTGTAATTTTTGAAGTTAAAATGGTGTTTTATGCATTTATTTGTGTAAATTGTGCATTTATGTAAAAATAAGAGTTTTTAATAATAAGAATGTTTTTATAACATAAATTATCTTTTTATTAAGTGTAAAATATTTTATATAACTTGTAGATATGTTTACATAATTTATTTGTAGAGAAAACTTGAAGAAAAATGTTGTTTTGATAATTACATAAGTGTGTATACTTGTTTTAGTGTTAATTTGTTTACATAGGCTAATTAATTCTTTTTTATCTTGGGTCCAAGGCCCACTTAGCTAATTAAATAAGAAATGAGAAGTTTCTTACTGTACATACTTTACTTTTTCATCTTCTCCTGTAAACCAAAATAGAGAAAAAAAATCTCCACTCCTCTTTAAACCTAGAGCTAAAATCTTCAATTTTCTTCAATAAATTGTTGTTTCTAGCAAATCTAAAGAGAAATTCAAAGGTAATCCATTCCAAACTGAATATTTCATCAAAAATCTAAATATTTAAGTTGGGTTTGTATGTAACAACCACTTCTTTGTTTGCATGTTTCTCTTTTGCTCATTTATAGGTCCTTGAGGCCAAATTAGCTCAAAGCTCCAATCTTTCAGCTCAAAATCTGATTTTTGCACTTCAAAAACAAAGTGGGTTGCTGCTCACATAATGCTAGCTGAAGCAAAGCTTCAAATGTCAAAAATATATGCAAAAATAGCTTGAAAATATAGATTTTTATTGATGTTTTTGTTTCTGTAAAAACCGAGTTTGGGTGTCACTTTGCATGAAATTTTCTCTCAATTCCGGCAACGAAATGTTGTCGGATTTTCTTCTATTACTAGTTCATGTGTTGTAGTATATATCTGCAAAACTTCATAGCAAAACTCGTTCGTTTGATACCTGAAAACCTTGCTGCAAAATCAGTGCACAGCCTGGAAATTACCTGTACACATTTTGTTTTGAGTTGCTGCAAACATGACCTGAGTTCATTTTTGGGATAGCATATCTCTTTTGTTTCTTACTCGAATTACGTGATTCTTTTTTTTTGAAAGATAAAGTTTCCTACTATAAGCATACCAAATTTCAGGTCTGTTTGTACCAAAATTGGGCACTACACTCTTCGGAAGTTTTTGAAGAGATAAAGTGAAGAAATTAAATGGAAAAAGAGGATTATCTAACAAAACTCCAAATTTCGGAAATGAGAATAATTAAAATGCACAGAGACACAAGAATTTAGAGTGGTTCGGCGTATCGCCTACGTCCACTATGAAGTTGATAGCTTTATTGATCTTTCTTTGATGTTTACAATTGATTTTAGCAAATTACAGCGAATAACAATGATTTGCAGCAGTGAAATTCGTTGGTAGCAGCAGCAATGGAGTTCAGATCTGGATCCAGCAGAGTCTGGGCGTTGGAGATCTCAAAGAGGAAGAAGCCCCTTTTCTGTAGGCTTTGGAGGTCTATTTATGGTGTAGGAGGCTGGTATTTTGCTCAGATCTCGGGAGAGCCTCTCTGGCACGTGACTAGGCTCGCGCGCCCAAGCCCGTGAAGTTTCGGTCCGATCCGTGATCAATACGAACAGATTTTGTATCGATCAAGATTTCATCCAATGGAGTCGAAATTTGGCGTGGACATTCTTTAGCATGCACGTAGTCTTCTGTGAAAATTTCATAGCATTTGGACTTGTAGATTAGGAGATATGATCGATACGAATTGGGATTCTCGGTTGGCTGTTTCGTTCGACTCGCTCTTGTTTCGACTCGTTCTTTGTTCGACTCGGTTCTGTTTGACTCGGTGACGTGGCGTTTATTCATATTGACTGTTGTGCCTTGCTTCACATTGATGGACACGAAGTAGGAGTCTTCGGATGGATGCGATGTTGACGAAGTGGAGCGAGTCGAAATGTGGCTCTCTGATGGAGTCGAACTAGATGGAGTCGAACTGTTGTTTTCTAAAGGATGCGGAGCGAGTCGAACAGAAGCTCTGGGATGAAGTCGTAGTGGAGCGAGTCGAAATGGAGCGAGTCGATCAGTGGTTTTCTGTTGGACGCGAAGTGGAGCGAGTCGAAGTGGGCTTTCCTGAGGGATGCGAACTGAGCGAGTCGAAGAAGGCTATTTTTAATCAATTTTGTATCGGTTGTAACTCGAGCATATGGACTCGGATTGACTTGAAATTTGGAACGTTGACTCTCTTAGCTTAGCTTGTCATGTTATATTAATTTTAGCTCGATCCGGACTCGAACAAAATTCGTCGATATCCATAGTGAGCCTGTGTATACCGATCTCTGGGATGGATCGTCATTGGTTTACTAGTCAATTCCTTGGTGTCACGGCCTTGCCAAAAGGCGGTGCCCCCCAAAGTATGTCTTGTGGAAACATGATGTGCTTTGAAATGCTTCCATCTTTACTCTGAATAGTTATTGTCTTTTCGATGAAAGCTGTAATCTTCGACTGATTTTCTCGATAATGTAAACTGTTGACTGTCAGCTGCTGTACCCTGTATTGTTGAAACTAACTGCTGTATGCTAGCGATTAACTGTTTGTTGTTGTAATCGTTATTAGATGAGTTTCTGATTCCTGTAAATTTGGAATATTGAATATTAGTCCGACATACATGCATATATGTTAACCTGACTCTCGTTGACGTTTGTACATTCACGAGTCGTTGTCAGTTTATTTTATATTGAAATCCGTACCGATCCTCTCCTGAACCGACGTGAAATTCGTTGTAACAACGCTCGATAGTTGTTTTTGAATGTTCCTTCGCAACGATCCTCTCCTGAATCGACGTGAAGGGTTGAAGCGTTGAAGACGATTTTCATTGAATTTATGGATGCGAAGTGAGCATTTCGATTCGATGAGTTGGCCTCTGGAAGCCACGATCTGGTGGATTCGAACTGACTGTCTGTATCGATGCTCTGGGGAAGGAGTTGGAAACTATTGATACGAACAAAGATTTCAAATCGATGGACGCAGGATTCGATGGATATGAAGTGCTTGTTCGACTCGATGACAGATTCGAACTGAACGAGTCGAAGTAGGCATTCCTGATGGATGCGAACTGAGCGAGTCGATTTTGTAGTGACACTTCGTAGCTAGTTGAACTCACTGGGGAGGCAAATCGTTTTTTTACCTTTGTGCTCGAGTCCATATAAATACTCTGTACTTTGCCATTTTTTCACTTTTTACCTTTTGCTTTCCTGCCTTGCCTTCGTATCGCTCAGAAACTCGAGAAGAAAGAAGAACCATTCTTGCATTCGAATCAATTCTCAATCATTCGAACTAACTGCCAGTTTTAGGTAATCCCCTAAGTGAATGAAACGCGTAAATGATGAGACTCGATCTCCAATACCAAATCAACCAGAGTCGCGATCGATCGAAGATTCCTTGGCCTTAGCTTCGCGTCGATCTGGAGTAGGGGTTTCGAGATGATGAGACGGGGGCCTTCGTATCGATCGATGGTTGATCTTTGCATCGAATCGAGTGCTTTGAATACATAGATTGATACGAAGGGGTTGCGTCTGATCGATTCGAAACGATGGCCTTCGATCGAGTCAAAGTGGATGGCTTTGGATCGATTCGAAGCGGTAGCCTTGGAACGAGTCAAAGTGGAGGCCTGGGAACGAGTCGAAGGGAAGGCCATGGAACGAGTCGAAGGCGCAGCCCTTGGATCGACTCGAACTGGAGGCTTTTAATCGATTCGAAGTGTTGCGCTCTGATCGATTCGAAATCCCCAGCCTCTCAATCGAGTCGAACTCGCACGCCAACCTTCTGATCGAGTCTAACTCATACGCAGATGACCATGACTTATCGATGCAAACATGGCTCTCGTGAGCGATACAAATTGAACATCAAAAAAAATTTGAAACTCCTTGCACATTTGAACAATTGACTCCGACGAGCTTCAAACTTGCATAACTGGACTTAATCGTTTCACCGCATATCTGATTGCCTATCGAAGCTCGTCGATGAAACTGTAACTTATCAAAATGATAACAAACTCTAACTTGGAATGATAGTTAATAGCCGGATGGCACGGCTGTGACGGTCAGCGATGACGGTCCTTCCGACTGAATTCCGAAGTCTCGTCGTTTACATGCTTTCTTCAATCCTGTAGATCTTCTCAAATGGTATATAGTACTGCACTGCACAACACACTCACACACTTTACACTGGGGGGATGCACGAGCGTTATTGTCAGTTTAACAATGATTTTTTATAAGCTAGCTAGTCATGGAACCTTCAAGTTCTCAGAAGCCGGAACTCCTGAGTTCTATTCCTCCAACCATAGAGATACCGATTATTGAAGCCGAAGTTATAGAGCCAGCTCCGGACGAGCGTCTATGGGCTCGGTTTATTTGTAATCCATAAGATTCTGTGCCGTCGGGTATCTCCGAAGATATGCTAGGACGGATTTTTTTAAGGCACGGTATGTCGCTTGACGACGTGTTACTACCTGGGCCAAATAACAGGACACATGATCCCCCGAAGGGGTTTACTGCTTTCAACCGTCACGCTTGCACAGCGGGGACACTTCCTCCCTTCAATCAATATATAAGGGAGATGTTATCATTCCTTGGAATAGCTCCATCCTAGCTACATCCCAACAGGTATGCTTTGTTGAACAACACCTTCATTCTGTTTATGGAGATCCTCTTTCGACCACCGAAGCCGATCGAAATCAGATATTTATTTAACGTCAAGAGCCGTGGAGATAGCCCTTCTTTCACCTTCTTGGAAGCGGTCAGAAACTGTCACATTGTAATGGGCTCCTTAGGAAGGCTAAGTTACTTCAAGACCGAATGGTTCTACGTTCGGTGCCCCCCTGGGTTTGCTAGGCGATGATTGGATAGACGTAAGCGCTGCAATCTTTCTCTTGAGTCATTGAGATAATAATAACCAATTTCAAAACTGATACACTTCTCTTCTTTTACAGCCGCAATCTCTCGATCTGACGGTGCATACTTCAGAGAGCTAGTTCGGATCCTCCAAGCATTTCCGGGCAAAGAGAGGCATATTGACTTGGTTCTGACCGACAGAAATTTGAGGACTGTTGGGCTGATAGAACGGAGGTAGAGCATATGGCTGGAAGGGACACTTAGAGTGGTCCCGAAGAAACGGGTGAAGCGCAAAGCACCCACAGTCGTGATAGCCAAAGAAGTTGATCCAGAAAGAACGCCTACCGATACCGAGCTCCCAGCTGGGCCTTCCTCCGATGTCCAGGATTCAGGAGGAAAAAGAAAAGGCAAGGTTGTTGCTCACAAACGCTCTTAATCCGAGAGATTTAAATCCGTGGTCGTGTCTTTACCTTTCCAGGGGATTAGAATTTCGGAGGCTCCTCCCCCGCAAGTAGAGAGTCCTTTTGCAGGGCTTGCTGACATTCCGATTCCGGATTTTGTGTCGTCTCAACATGACGTCGGGATGGAGGAGCTTGATAATGCTCTTGAACTGAGCGGGTCGCTTGCTATGAGTGCGACCGACATTTTCGGTTGGTCGGGGGCTTGCACATGCATAAACTTCACTACACTACATGATTCACAATTGTAAATTGTCCAACTTAGGAAATCATTAACTCTTCCTTCATTTTTCATTTTCAGGTACTATGTCTGGAAAAGGATCGATGCTCGGGAATCTTCGCTCGGCCCGAAAGGTTTCTTCTTATTATGAGTCCCGTAGGAGAGACTCGGATAGAGATCGCGATCGCGAGTACTCTAACCAAGATAGGTATGGGCATGATAGGGACAGGGAATACAGACATTGGTCTAGATCACGCTCTCCTCCTCCTAGACTTCCATCTCCCGCTCCCGTTCTTGTTCCACACCCGCCAGAGCCTTCTCATCACATGCCATCTTCTCATACTTCTAGATCCGAGACTCATCTCCAGAGAGTCGAGACCACGGCCTCCATAGTTACAGAGCAGGTCCCAGCTGAACCCACAGGAGAAGGGGCCCTTAAACTGGCTCAGATGAGGAAGGACTTTCCGAACATCTGCTTCGATGGCTATGTCTTCCCACCACACTTAAAAAGAATTCCATTAGGCGTGGAAAACACGGTGCACGATTACGTTCATGACATATACACCCAGTACCGAGAGTGGGCAAAGGCTACGGAGAAAGCTTCTAAGGTGGCCTTTGAGCGAGCCAAAGCAGTTGAGAAACTGGAGACCGAACTCGCTCAAAGGGATCGTATCATACAAGTGCTTACTGCTGAGGCCGAGTCTTCTTGGAAATCGGAGATTGAGGCCACCAAAAAAGCTGACGAAGCGAAGGCGGCAATGGAGAGGTTGGGGCAGACACATGTTGCCCTGGTGGAGGAGATGGGCCACCGGAACACTACAGTCACCGCCGAGCGGGATGCGGCGGTCAAGGAACTCAACGAACTCAAGGCCAAATTCGCCAACATGGCCTAGGAAAAAGATGATGCGAACAACGCAGCCCATGAGGCGTGCGAACAAGCTATTCTACTCAGGGGTGAACGGGATGCGGCCATGGCTAAAGTCCACAAGGTGGAGACTGAGGTCGAGGAGAGAGTGAAGTTGGCCGAGTCCAGGCTAGAGGCTGACATCGAAGACCTTCTCATTATTTACAATGCTAACGTGCTGAGGCACAGGGGTCTAGCCTTGCTTGATGATTTTTCGACGCATCTTTACAACGCTTGGGGCTGACTGGTTGAGGAAGAGAAGGAGGCACATCAGGGCGAGTCTGTGGATGAATTTGAACTCGAGAATTACATTCTGACTAAAGATGAAAAGAAGATTCTTCACGAGTCAATGATTCTGCATGAGAAGGAAAAACTTGGCGCCCAACACTTTGAAGTGGGAGAGGGTTCTGGAGTTGACCACTATGAAGCAAGTCTTGAAGTTTTCGCGTCAACCCAGCCCGAATCCTCGTCTGCGGTCGATCCCTAGGCCGTTCCTGCTTATAATCCAGATCAACCGTAGATGTCTCCGGCTGCAGCGCAAGTTACTGATGTCGCTCTGCCACCTACGAGTCAAACTGAGGAACGTATTCTGAACATTCCACATATCTTTCTTAAGTCGAAATCTTCGATTGAGTTAAAGTTCTAACAGTTCTCTTATTCTTTGTCCAGTGATTGATGTTGCACCGGCCATTCCTTCTGCTACTCAAGAACCATATCAAACGCAGGAGGCTATCGTGACCGAAGCAATCACCGTGAGTACAGCTGCCCCGCTTGATAATATGTAGGGGAGTACGATTATTTTTGATGAGCAGCTGATGGATGAACTCTTTCGTCGTCATGGCGATCCTCTTGCTGACTTGTCATCTGTCATGAGTGGAACTGATCCTGCTACAAGTTCTTTAATGCCGACTACTGATGCCCCCAGCGGGGCTCGAGCAGTAACTGAAGAGGAAATGTTCGCTCAAATCGATGCTGAAATGGCAGCAGCGGCTCATGGTAGCAGTTTTGGAGGTGGGATGGTAGCATCGGGACATGCTCCGCTTAGAATGATATCTCCCGGTAGTACTGTTTTCATCACCAGCGTGCCCATTCCACCTTTTGTACTTGATACCGTTCCTCCGACTCCGCCCGTAGGGAGCATTCCTATCCACTCGAGTTCGGAGGAGGATATTGATATAATGCCCTTGCCTGAAGACCAACCACCGAAAAGCAAAGGTTCGAAGAGGAAGATTAGCGGTGGTTTCAGCGGGTCTACACCGAGAAGGAAGCCAAGGAAGAATAAAGATTAAACATGCTTCCCCGGTTTATTTTGACTTGCATTTTGTTGGCCGTGTATAGATGCGGGTTCGGCTCTCGCTAGTAGGAATTTTTTGGAACAAACTTGTATACGAATTTCTCTTATGAATAGTGGAAATGAAACTTTTTCTTTTTGAGCTTCTTTGTGCCTTTGTTTAAGTGTTTCAATGTCTGAAATGTACTTGTAAAGTTTCAGCGTTTGAGTCAAGTTTGTTTATTGTTTGCCAAGTTCGGAAACTATGGGAATGGTTTGCGATTGGGAAGCGAGTTGAATTTTGACGTCGCACCATTTCAGTCCATGGTCGACGCTTAAGTCCTGCCCCCCAGCCTTGTGGGTGAGTTGTAGAACATCAGTCACCGATTGCTCTTTTCTTATAACATGTCGAGTTTAGTGCCACTGAATGGGTGTTTGAGACAAACAGAGATTGAGCGGTTTATTCACGCTTGTCCGATCGTTGACGATCATATCCGCGCTCCGGGGATTCTCATTCGTTTATTGGCGGTTGGTCATGCCGGCTTAAGTTTCAATCATATGTCCACGATTTGGGGACTTGGAATTGGAATTTGTACTCCGACTCGCGCTCCGGGAGTTTAGAGTTGATATTTATACTTCGATTCACGCTTCGGGAACTTAAAGTTGGTGTTTACGCTCCGTTTCGCACTCTGGGAATCCAGAGTCAATGTTTATACTTTGACTTGCACTCTGGGAGTTAGGAGTTGTTGTTTATACTCCAATTCGTGCTCTGGGAATTCAGAGTTGATGTTTATACTCCAATTCGTGCTCTGGGAATTTGGAGTTGATGTTTATACTCCGGTTCGCACTTTGGGAATCCGGAGTTGATGTTTATACTCCAATTCGCACTCTGGGAATTTGGAGTTGATGTTTATACTCCGGTTCAAACTCTGGGAATCCGGAGTTGATGTTTATACTCCAATTCGCGCTCTGGGAATTTGGAGTCGATGTTTATACTTCAATTCGCGCTCTGGGAATTTGGAGTTGATGTTTATACTCCAATTCGCACTCTGGGAATTTAGAGTTGATGTTTATACTCCGGTTCGCACTCTGGGAATCCGGAGTTGATGTTTATACTCCAATTTGCGCTCTGGGAATTTGGAGTCGATGTTTGTACTCCAATTCGCGCTCTGGGAATTTGGAGTTGATGTTTATACTCTGGTTCACACTCTGGGAATCCGGAGTTGATGTTTACACTCCAATTCGCGCTCTGGGAATTTGGAGTTGATGTTTATACTCCGGTCCGCACTCTGGGAATCCAGAGTTGATGTTTATACTCCAATTCGCGCTCTGGGAACGTGGAGTTGATGTTTATACTCCGGTTCGCACTCTGGGAACTCAGAGTTGATGTTTATACTCTAGTTCGCACTCTGGGAACTCAGAGTTGAATGAAGAATTGTCGTGTATCAATCCTTTCTTGAGTTTGATGTGATAGCTGGTCCCCGAGCTCAGGTTTCACTTAGCGAGTGATTGGTTGCATCGCAATCACTCGCTTTTTGAATAAATTCCACCGTATGGTGGAACTTAGCTCTCCGTGCATAGTGATGATCATATGAAGCATTTCAAGTAAATCACAGCTCTGGCTCGAAGAGATTGCATTTTATTGCTGAAATAAGAAAATATGGCAAAGTCAGTTGCCTTATTACAAATTCTAATTTCGAAATGCAGAAACAAATTTCAAAATGGAAAGTAAACTAAATAGATAAACATAACATGTTATGTGTAGTAGCGACGAAGACTTTCGCTATTCCAGGCTCTTGGCAGAGTTAGACCGTTGACGGTCGATAATTTGAATGTGCCATCTCCGAGCCTTCAGTCAATAACATACGGTCCTTCCCATGTCGGTTTCATATGCGAAGGAACCAGATAGATTCCTTTGAGGACGAGATCGTCTAGTTCAAAGGTTCGCGGGCGGACCTTGGCGTTGTACAATCGGGTGACTCGACTTCGATGCGCAACTGCCCTCAAATCAGCTTCTTCACGCTTCTCATCTAGTAGATCAAGAGATTCAGCAAGTAATATAGCATTCGTCTTTGGATCATAGTATGTCACACGATGAGAAGGTACTTCTAGTTAAACTGGAATAACGGCTTCTGAACCATATGAGAGAGAGAATGGAGTGTGGCCGGTTGCGGTCTTGTGGGTTGTTCGATAAGCCCATAAAGCCATAGGAAGTTCATCGACCCACTTGCCCCCGACCTTTTCCAGTCGTTTTTTCAGAATGGATTTTATAACTTTATTAATGGCTTCGACCTGTCCGTTTGCCTGAGGGTGTGCAACTGCAGAGAATTTCTTTTGGATGTGAAATCGTTTGTAGAAATCTTTAAATTCAGCACTGTCGAATTGGGTTCCGTTGTCCGTAATAATGGTGTGTGGGAGACCGAATCGACAGATGATGTTACGAACCACAAAGTTTATTAAATTCTTCGTTGTAATGGTAGCGAGAGCTTCGGCTTCAGCCCACTTTGTAAAGTAATCAACTGCGATGATGGCGTACTTCGCACGACCTTTTGCCAGAGGTAGAGCACCGATGATGTCGATGCCCCACATTGTGAACGACCATGGGCTGACCATTTGCGTGATCTCGGTAGGAGGAGCTCTAGGAATTCGAGCATATTTCTGGCACCTATCACATTTCTTTGCATAGTCTGACGCATCGCGATTCACGATCGGCCAGTAATATCCGTATCGAAGTATTTTATTGTCAAGTGCTTGCCCCCCGGTGTGATCGCCACATTCCCCCTCGTGCACATCGTGCAATACTCGCTTAATTTCATCGTGAGCGATACACCGGAGTAGAGGGACTGAGTACCCCTTTCTGTACATGAGTCCATTCTGGATGGTAAATCGTGAGGCCTTCCGAAGGACTTGTCTCTTTTCATTCCTGCGCTCCGACAGGGTTCCATGCTCAATGTAATTTCTGAGTGGAGTCATCCATGAATCTTTTTGAAGGACAGTTTCGCATACCCAGTTTATTTCTGTCTGGTCGATGCTTGGGGAAGATAGCGTTTCTACATAAACGAGTCCCATTTGCTGAGCTTCACCTGTGCTGGCTAGCTTTGCCAATGAATCGGCTTTTTGGTTGCGCTCCCGAGGTATACAATAGATGGCGTAATAATCAAACTGATTCAGTACTTCCTGAAATCGAGCTAAGTAAGCAGCCAGCCTTCGATCTCTTGCTTGATATTCTCCCCGTACTTGACACATAACTAACTGTGAATCGCAATAAATTTCCATAGCGATAATTCTCAAATCTTTAGCAAGTTTCAATCCAGCTAAGAGGGCTTCATATTCAGCTTCATTATTAGTCGCATGAAAATCGAACTTCACAGCATAACATATGGATCGGCCTTCGGGAGTTTCAAGTACAACACCAGCGCCCGAACACCGATCGTTAGATGCACCGTCGGTATAAAGCTTCCAGACGTGTTCGGGGGATTTACTGGTTTCAGGAAAGAACTCTGGAACGGTAAACTCAGCTATAAAATCGGCTAGGACTTGTCCTTGAATGGCTCGTCTTGGAGTGTAAGTAATGTCAAATTGGCTCAGTTCGACGTTCCACTTGAGTAACCTACCAGACGTCTCAGGCCGTGAAAGGACCTGTCATAACGGCTGGTCGATGTAAACAATAATGGGATGTGCCTGGAAATACGGTCGAAGCTTTCTTGACGCAATAACCAGGAAATAAGCCAACTTTTCTAGCTTCGGATAATTCCTTTCAGCCCCAGTCAACCGCTTGCTGACGTAGTATACTAGCTTCTGTACCTTGTCTTCTTCCCGAATTAATGCAGCGTTGATAGCGTTTTCAGATATTGCCAAATATACGAACAACTTCTCGTGATCAATATGCTTCGACAAGATGGGTGGTGTGGATAGATGTTGAACTAGCGCTTGGAAAGCGCCCTCAAACTCCGTGGTCCATTCAAAGTTTCGTTTCCCTTTTCGGATCAAATCGAAGAAAGGAATGCATTTGTCAGTTGACTTTGAAATGAACCTGCTCAATGCCGCTACCTTTCCATTGAGACTTTGGACTTGTTTTATGGTTTTCGGAGTTTCAAGACTTCTGATAGCCCAGATTTTTTCAGGATTAGCTTCGATCCCTCGAGCATTGACGATGAACCCGAGGAATTTTCCGGATGCAACTCCAAAGTGACATTTCAGGGGATTTAGCTTCATTTTATATTCTCGAAGTATATTGAACATGGTTTCCAGGTCTTTAACATGGTCGGTGGAGAGTCGTGACTTCACAAGCATGTCGTCTACATATACTTACATTGTTTTCCCGATTTGATTGGCAAACATCCAGTTGACCAATCGTTGATAAGTAGCCCCGGCATTCTTGAGTCCGAATGACATAACTTTGTAATAGTAAAGTCCCAGATTGGTTATGAAGCTGGTATGTTCTTGATCGGGTAAATGCATCGGTATTTGATTGTAGCCAGAATACGCGTCCATAAAGGATAGGAGTTCATGCCCAGCTGTCGAATCTACTAGCTGATCAATTCTAGGAAGTGGGAAACTGTCTTTGGGGCATGCTTTATTCAGATCGGAATAATCGACACATGTTCTCCACTTTCCGTTTGGCTTTCGGACGAGCACGGGATTTGACACCGATTCAGGATATAGAGCATCCCGAATGAACCCATTCGCTTTAAGCTTTTCTACTTCTTCTTTAAGGGCGGCAGATCTCTCTGGATCCATACCATGCCTTTTCTGTTTGACCGGGACATGCCACGGGTCAATGTTTAGGGTGTGGCTCGCGATGTCCGGCGAGATCCCACACATGTCATAATGCGTCTAGGCGAATACGTCAAGATTTGCCCGTAGAAATTCAACCAATTCCTCTTGAGTTTGCTGGCTTAACTGAGATCCAATCTTTATCATTTTCGAGTCATCGTCATTGTCAACCGGGACAACAATCGTCAGTTCGGCCGGGGATGCTTGACTTTCTTTAGATTCTCCTTCGTCTTCAGTTTCTCTTGGGTCAAGATCCTTGAGGAATTGGCTGGGGTGCCCGGGCCTAAGCCCGGGCGTTAATTGTCAATTATCGGCAAAACTGACACAAAGAGATTCCTCTACGCCCTTTCTTTTCTCCTTTCGCTGCGCCTCCCACAGCTCAGCAACATAACAGGCTCTGGCAGTAGCCTGATCTCCCTGAATGATTCCTATTCCATGATCAGTAGGAAACTTTAAAGTCAAACACCACAGGGCGATGGCTGCCCTGAATTCAGCGAGGGCCGGTCGGCCTAAGAAAGCATTGTAAGGGGAGTCTATGTCCAAAACAATGAACTGCAACATCCGTACTCTCCGACGTTCTCCAACTCCCAACTCTACTGGCAGTTCCACCATTCCAGTGGGTATAGTAGCACTTCCGTTGAAACCATGGACTCGAGATTGACAAGGCTTCAAGTCTGTGGCTTCCATTTTCATTTGATCATAAGCTCGCTTGAACAAAATATTCACAGAGCTTCCACTGTCAACTAAGATCCTCTTAATCCAAGCGGGACCTACTTGTGCTGAGATGACCAGTGGATCGATAGTGGGGGCTTCGACTTTCTCAGCGTCTCTGTTCCTGAACACGATGTCATCTGTCATCGTCTTCTGTTGCTTGGCTGGAGCTCCTTCGTCAAAGTTACTGCAACACTCGAAGTCCGCATGCGTGATAGAGCTGGCATATGACTCCATTTCCTTCCAGCTTAGATCTGCTGGGTGAGGACCACCACTTATTGTATTGATAACCAGCCTCCCTCCTGTACGAGCGGGTTCCTCCTGTCTTTCCTGATTCGGCGCACGATTCTGATTTGATGGGCCCGCACCACCAGACTGCGGCGCTCGCACATACTGATCCAACTTCCGTTCACGTATCAGTTTTTCGATGAGGTCTTGTAAATGACGACACTCATTGGTGTTGTGGCCATAACTCTTATGGAATCTACAAAACTTTTCTGTTTGGATTTGTCTTTCAGTTGGTGGTTTCGGGGCAGGTTTCTTGTACTACATGGTATTGCAGGTCTGCAAATATGCATTTTCCAACGATGTGTTCAACGGAGTGTAATTATCGTACATGGAAGCTCTACGCCGTGGACCATGAGTCTGATCACGTTTTTTGTTTTGATTTCCATTGTCCCTCTGCTGATTCTGTTTGTTTTGTACGTTCAACTGAATTTTCCAGAACTATCTTCGATGTTGGGCCTTGCATCATCCTCCTTCCTAGACTGTTTCGCATCCTCCCTTCTCAGGAATTGGGCTGCCTTGGAAAAGAAACGGTCCAATGACGCAGGTGGTTTTCCAGCTAACCAATTTTCGAACTCGGAATCAGCATCAATCCCCTTAGTCATTGCCATCAGGATAGAGTTATCATTGGGATTGCTTATTTCTGCACACGCAGCATGGAATCACTCCAAGTAACGTCTAAGTGTTTCTCCGGGAGCTTGTGTAACACTAGACAGAGTGTTGACATCTTTAGGCCTCGCTACGTGCATATAGAATTGTTCAAAAAACTTGGTGGCCATTTGATCAAAACTAGAAATGGATCATGGTGGCAAACGAGTAAACCACATGGTTGCAATGCTCCCCAGGGAAATGGGGAAACTGTGGCATTTTACTACATCATCAGCTCTTGCAGCATTCATCAGCCATTCGTACTTCAGGATGTGTTGATTGGGATCAGAACTCCCTTCGTAAACCGGCAAAGTTGACATCTTGAAGCGCCGAGGTGGTTCCGCATACAATATGTCATCGGTGAAAGGGGTATGACTCCGGGAGATTTCCCAGTCGTCATTAGAGAGACCCTGACTTTCACGGATCATTTGGCGGATCATCGTTGGTATATCCGGCATTCGGATACTTGGAGCATGTTGTGCCAAGGTGTGGTCGGGTTCCACGGCGCGAGTCTTGACTGGACGCAGTCGACGGTTCGTGCCTCGCCTCCTTGGTTCAACATCCTCAGGGACATAAGGCTCAGGAGTCTGTTCTCGTTGGTAACGCTGAGGATCAACTTGGTTTCTAGCATCACCTCCTCGTCCGGCAGTGGTGGTAGTAGCAATGTTGCCCATGACATGGTAAGGAGCAGCTCCTCCTCGAGTTGAAGGTTCTGTACGGAGACTAGCGGATGGTCCAGCTCTAGGCTGCCCAAGATTCAAAGCAGGTTGGTGTCCCGTGGCTTGGGTGTAGCTTACACCTAGCCGTGGGCGTGTGGATCTGGCTTTGCCATCGGAGGAGGCTGAACTCTCTATGGAAGAATAGGAACCTTGGTCTCTTCTGGATCTTCTTCGCCTTTGGGGATTAAGTTGGTTGGTCAACTCTGCATTGGCGCACAGTTGTTCAGTTAGCTGTTGTCGACTCTGGGTCAATTCTTGGAACAGCGTCTGGAACTCTTGTCTGGTAACCGGACCTGTTGGATCTGAAGGTCCGGAGGTATCTTGGTTTGATGGAGGCAATTGCGCGGGATTCTGCCTGTCCCATCCTCCTTGATCAGCAGCTGTAGAGGTAGTTCGTGTACTTACCATGGTGAGGTGATGAAAGTACTTTCCTAGATCTGATGCAAATCTGAATAGAATGGAAGGGCTTCAAAGTTCTAGATCTGGATCTTCTTCTTGGATTTATGCAATCCGATATAGATAGGAGATCCAAGGAGCAGGAGAAAAATTGGGTTTTTCTCAGTGAAAGCACCAAAGTGTTTGTACCAAAATTGGGCACAACACTCTTCGAAAGTTTTTGAAGAGATAAAGTGAAGAAATTAAATGGAAAAAGAGGATTATCTAACAAAAACTCCGAATTTCGGAAATGAGAATAATTAAAATGCACAGAGACACAAGAATTTAGAGTGGTTCGGCGTATCACCTACGTCCACTAAGAAGTTGATAGCTTTATTGATCTTTCTTTGATGTTTACAATTGATTTCAGCAAATTACAGCGAATAACAATGATTTGCAGCAGTGAAATTCGTTGGTAGCAGCAGCAATGGAGTTCAGATCTGGATCCAGTAGAGTCTGGGCGTTGGGGATCTCAAAGAGGAAGAAGCCCCTTTTCTGTTGGCTTTGGAGGTCTATTTATAGGTGTAGGAGGCTGGTATTTCGCTTAGATCTCGGGAGAGCCTCTCTAGCACGTGACCAGGCCCACGCGCCCAAGCCCGTGAAGTTTCGGTCCGATCCATGATCGATACGAATAGATTTCATATCGATCAAAATTTCATCCAATGGAGTCAAAATTTGGTGTGGACATTCTTTAGCATGCACGTAGTCTTCTGTGAAAATTTCATAGCATTTGGACTTGTAGATTAGGAGATATGATCGATACGAATTGGGATTCTCGGTTGGCTGTTTCGTTCGACTCGCTCTTGTTTCGACTCGCTCTTTGTTCGACTCGGTGACGTGGCATTTATTCGTATTGACTGCCGTGCCTTGCTTTGCATTGATGGTCACGAAGTAGGAGTCTTCAAATGGATGCGATGTTGATGAAGTGGAGCGAGTCGAAATGTGGCTCTCTGATGGAGTCGAACTAGATGGAGTCGAACTATTGTTTTTTGAAGGATGCGGAGCGAGTCGAACAGAAGCTCTGGGATGAAGTCGTAGTGTAGCGAGTCGAAATGGAGCGAGTCGATCAGTGGTTTTCTGATGGACGCAAAGTGGAGCGAGTCGAAGTGGGCTTTCCTGAGGGATGCGAATTGAGCGAGTCGAAGAAGGCTGTTTTTAATCAATTTTGCATCGGTTGTAACTCGAGCATATGGACTCGGATTGACTTGAGATTTGGAACATTGACTCTCTTAGCTTAGCTTGTCATGTTATATTAATTTAAGCTCGATCTGGACTCGGACAAAATTCGTCGATATCCATAATGAGCCTGTGTATAACCGATCTCTGGGATGGATCGTCATTGGTTTACTAGTCAATTCCTTGGTGTCACGACCTTGCCAAAAGGCGGGATAACAAGGTCATTTCGACATATATAGGTTATAGAAATATGCTGCCGAACTTTGATCCGGAGCATGTTTTTGCCCAGAGTTTTACAGTGAAAACACTGCCTGGGTTCAAATTTGAGACATCGTAAATTTCTCATACTTTATCCAAATTGCATGATTATTTTTGTGTTTGAAAGATAAATTTTTCTACTATATTCAAATTAATTTTGAGCTCAATCCAATGCTGTTTGGTCCTCTGTTTTATGCCTGAAAGTTGAACCTAGAATGGATTTTCAGGCCTGGGCAAATTCTTGTTGAATTGTTACAAACATGGTCTGAGTCCATGTTTGAGAAAGCGTAACTTTTTCATTTTCTGTCGGAATTCATTGATTCTTTTTTGTTTGAAAGATGAATTATTCTTCTTTGTGTTCACCAATATTTAGTTCAATCAAAGGTCATTCGGCCACCTGTTATATGACCGAAAGTTGAACCCAGAGAAGATTTTAGACCAGGGTATTATTTTGCCTAAGCGTTTTTATGTTCTTTCTCCTTCCGACTTTTGACTTTTACTTCATTTTTTTGTGATATTTCTGAAATGTTTTGAGGGCTATAATGCCCATCAATATGCTAGCCATGTCTTGATGAATTTGAAATTCAAATTTGAATGACAGTTTTGAGTGATTTCTTTGATTTCGAGCACAGATTTTTCCAAACAATTTTGAAATAATTTTTAAAATAATTTGGCATTTAAAATAATTATTATGTAATATTTTTAAATTATTTTAAGCTATAAAATCTATTTATTCTCTATAATAAGGGAATTTTCAAATATTGTCTTCAAAATTGATTTTGGAAAATGGTTTTAAAAGCTTATTTTCTCAAATAAATTATTTTATATATAAAATACATGTTTTTGCACTATTCGAGCGAATGAAAAGGAGAATTAAATGGTTTGGTAAAACACGTGGTATGGGACACGTGCGTTTATCTTATCGGTTAATTCCTGAGTTGTCTGTTTGATCGTTTTGACCTTCGAGTCGAGTTTACCAATGAGATGAGGTAAACTTTTTACTTCTTTGAGTGTGAAATTTACTGGCGATTAGTAAACCGTTTAGTGCGAACGTGTGGTATAGGGTGCACGTTAACATTATTCGGGTTCCTATTCGAGAGTGTGTGACACATTTGCCATTGCGACCTGCCAGTACTAGACCTTCGGGCCATTACCATTGCGGCGTTTACCATTGCGGCGTATTTGTCTTCGAGACGTTTGTCATTGCGGCATATTTTCCATTGCCGCGTATTTGCCATTGCGGCGTATTTGCCATTGCGGCGTATTTGCCATTGCGGCGTATTTGTCATTGTGACGTTCTGCCTTCGGGCAAGGTACCTATTTGAGATAATAGTACTTAGCAAGGCTTCGACCACATGCACGTGCAAACACTTTTGAGATGGTTTCTTTGACTATTTCCCTAGTGTATCGCCCCTTTCCGGAATTGGTCCTTTGAACCATTCGATATATCCTTGTGGCGATTACCTTTTGGGAATTTGAACTCTTGGAAGTTCTATTACTGAGATTTGGGTTTGCCAACACTGGTATTGTGATATCCCGGAAATTTTGGCAATATCAATTTAATAATCTTTATTAATAATTAAATTGATTTGTTGATTTTATTTTATAAATTGACAAGTTTAATTCTTTTAAAGGTTAATAATATTTTAAATTGGCAATATTTATTAATATCTTTTCTAACAATTTAGTAAGATTTATCTTTCAAAACTTATATAAATGTTTTCTATTTATAATGTATATATATATTGGTGTATATATTATAAATAGGAAGTCTTTAATTTAAATAAAAACTATGTTTTCAAATTATAATATATATGTATATATATATTGTGATTTGGAGTTATGTTATAAAATTCAATATAGTAATTATCAAAACTAATGTTAAAAATATTTTCCATTTAGAATGTATATATTTGTATATATTGAAATGGAAAAGTATTGGATTTGAATTTAATAAAGTGTTTTCAAACTTTAATATATATATATAATTTGTAATTTGGAAACTATATTTTAGCATAAAACTTTTCAAGTGATAATTTCTTATTTATAAATAAATATATATTTTAGCTTAAGTTTTAAATAAGATTTAAATTAAGAAGTTCATTTGTTTTAATATTTTTTTTTAAAATTCAAACATAAGATAAATTGTTTTGTAAAAATATATATATAAAGTAAAATAAATTTCTCAAGCATATAAAAATATGTTATATTAATTTGATCAAAGTGTAAGTTATTATAAATAATTGTTTTCATGAATTCACTTTTCTATATTTATTAAAAATCTAAAAGCTTAATTATAAAAAGATAAATACATTATATACATATAAATATTTCATAAATACATATGTATTACTTAAATAAATTAATAAAAGACAAGTTTAACACTTGTAAACATATGGAAGCTTGGAGTGTTTAGGTGTAAGTTAATTAACATCTAAGAAGGACAAATGTCAACATTCTTTTTAATAATTAAAATAAATAAATTAAAATATGAAAGAAGAAATATATTTTTACTTTCAGCTGAACTCTTGTTCTCTTCATTTCAACCAAAACTAAATTCGAATCTAAAATCAAATAAAACCTGGAAATCAAAGAAAGAGAAATGAAAATCTGGAAATCAAAATTCAAAGAAGAAGTAAAAAAACTGGAAATGCAAATCAGAGAAAAGAAGATCAAAGGCAAATTCAATAAGCAGTTCAAATTTTCAAGTGCAACGAGACGAGGCAAATCTAACAACAAGCAACTAAATTCAAAGATCAATTTCAGATAAAATTCAATAGCAAAAGAAATTCAGCAAGTTCAAAATCAAACATAGCAGTCTGGAAAACAAGCCTGGAAACAGAATATATTCTCTGTTCTCTGATATAACTGGTGAGTAAATATATTTTAAAAACAGTTTAATTATGGATTTCATTTAGATGTTGTGAATGAAAATTATCCTGTTATTTGAAATGTTGGAATTAAATGTATGCATGTTTGAATATGGGTGTTTGAATGCTTGTGTAGATATAATATAGCCTCTGTGTAGTGATAATAGACTTGATCTCTTAATAAAACCATTATCTCATCATTTAATCTCTAATAGCCCTTGATTTGTAAATGAAAAATGTTTGAAAACATCTAATATCACTACTAAAAATAAGTTCTAGAATTTATATACATTATTTGTGTGGAAATTTATAAATAACAGTAATATATATATGTATATACCCTGTATCTGTTGTTCCAGTTTATGCCTTTGCCTTCAAAATTTCAAATCTTCCACTAAACATCATTATTTGACATTGATGATTGAATAGAAGTTGTTTGATATTGTTTGTTGTTAATTTTAAAAATAATTTCTTAATTTAAAATGCAACAAATAATTTTTAAAATTGGAAAAGACAGTGAATTTTGATTTATGTCAGGAAATCATTAATCTTAATTCTTGCTTTGGGTTATATAATTAGATCAGTTGTTAGAAATGATGAATTTTAACATGCATTTCAAAATTTTAAAGTTGATATCCAATTGGGAATTTGGGAATGAAGAGTTTCGGCAATTTGATCAATTGCCGATGATAAACTCCATGATTTAAGCTAGGATTTTGATCAAAGTTTGCTTTAGTGTTGTGGATGATGGGAAAAATACAATTGAATTTTTCCAATGGTTGAATTTTTCGAATTCGAGCAAAGTAGGGTTTGAATACCTGTGTTAGTCGTGGATGTTCTTACGAGTTTCGCGACGTCGTGACAATACCGGAGTCGATCGCGTGGTGATCTGGAGATGAGGGGAGACGTGACGGAGCTACGGTGAAGGTGGCGTGGTGTCTCGAGGCAAGGATCATCGGCGGTAGTCGATTTCTGGTGATATACGTTTTTAAGCTGATGGGTTTAAGGCTCGTTTTCGATTCTCGTTCGAATCGAGAAGATCGGGGTGGTCGAACGTGTTGTCATGGTTGAAGTCGATATGCCGGAGGCCCGAACGAAGTTCGCCGTCGATCAGGAATGGCGTGCACGTGCACGTACACGTTTTCGTGCGTCTGGGTTTGGTTTTGGGGAAGAAAGCAGGTGCTCGGGATTTATATCGGGGATGTCAAGTTTTACTCGAAGCAGAAAACGTGGGTTGGTCTCGAGTTTTGATCGGGGAAACTAAGGGGTGGTTTAGTTTATTTTGTATTTTATGTTTTGAGTTGTCAACATTAATTACAGAATATGAGAAGAATGAAGGGAGGTCGGAACGGATGAACGGAAGATTGGAGGGGACCACGAAGTGGATGGAGAAACGACGGAATGATGAATTGTTGCTCGTGCTTCCATTTTTCTCAAAACACGAAAAATGAAAAAAAAGTTGTTTTCTATTTTGTGTGTTAAATTCGTTTTCTAAAATGGTCATTTTTTATAATATACATACGTCGTGCGTGTTTTTGTATGGACGAAAGCTCAAAACTAAAAACGGTAAACCAAACATAGCCTAAGGTTTTGCTCGGGTTTGGTAGGAGTATGTTTTAAAGAATTTTAAAGGAAGTGTTTAAAGTTTAAAACAAAGTAATTTTGATTTTACAATATTTCTAAGTTTTTAAACAAAGATAAAAATAATTTATGTTACGAAAATAATTGTTTTCAAAGAATGATTGTTTTAATAAGTTTTAAATATTTTAAATAGATAAGTTTAAAAGGGTAGATAAGTAGATTTTCAAAATGTTTTTTTTAATTTAATAACTTTGGAAGTTTAAAGATTTTGAAAGTTGAGTAGAAGTTTATAATGTTGTAATTATAATTGATTTCTAAAATGTTTTATTTTAAATAAGTTTAACGATAAGGATTTAGTAAATCAATTATAATAAGGATTTATCTTAAGTAATTAAGAGTTTTGATTAATTAAAGATAATTAATATGTGAAGATAATTCAATTGTTTGTCAATCTAATTTACTTAATTAAGATAATGATTTTTCTTAATTAAGATCTTTAAGTAAAAATAGTTAAGAAATTATTTAATTAAATTTAAATAATTAGTTAAATAATTAACTAAGTAATTAATTAGTGATTAATTAGAGATAATCACTTATAAATTAATTAAGTATAATTACTTGATGAAGTAATTAAGGAATAATTACTGGATGTAATTAAATAAAGGGAAATTATTTAATAAAGTAATTAGACAATAATTATTTTATGAAGGTAATTAAATGGAAGTGATTAAGGGTTAATCACCTAGTGTTATTAATTAAATAATTTAGTGAATAAAGTTAATTAAAGGATTAAGGTTAATTAATAAGGTAATTAATTATTTGTTAAGGTAATTAATTAAAAAGTAATTAATTAATGGAAGTAATTAAGGGAAGTTAATTACTGGATGAGATTAATCAAAGATGATTAATAAATATGGTTTAATTAAGGTTAATTACTTAATATAATTAATTTAAATAGAATAAATAATTAAAGATGTAATTAGGGATCATTAGTTTATAATTAATTGATGATGTAATTAAGGGTTGATTAATTAAGATTAATTAATCAATGATAAGTGATTATAGAATAACTAATTAATTGTAATTAATTAAGGTTTAAAGTAATTGATTTTAATTAATAAATTAATGAAGTAATTAAAGGTTAATTACTGTATTGGTTAAGAATAATTAATTTGTGAAATTAATTAAAGATAATTACTTAAAAGTAATTAAAGAATAATTAATCAAGGTGATTAATTAAAGTGGATAATTAGAGAATGATTAATTAATTTATTTGTAATTAATTAATGATTATATAAGTAAGATTTATAATGATGAAGTAATTAATTTAATTTATTTTAAATTAATTAGAAATGAAGTAATTAATTTAATTCACTTTAAATTAATTAGAGATGGTATAGATCATTGCTTATGTATGAATGGATAATATTGATTGCTTTGAATGGTTTGAGATCTCAAATATGAGATAAGAAATGCTATGTGATATGGATGCTTTGGTTGCATTTTATGATAATATGGATTATCTGCTTATAATGATAATGTTGATTATCTATTGTGATATTGTGAATTATATATCTGTGCGTATATAGATAATTGAATTGAAGTGTTTTAACTTTAAAACAACTTGGCCTTAAAAGATACGTTTTGGATTTCGATGAGACCGGGATCGGGTTTCCAGATTTGGATATCTGAATACCACATCGATCCAAATTAACGATAGGTCGTGAATCTCAAGGAAGATGAAGATTCAGAGTGCAAGGGTTATTGTCGTTAACTCTAAGGGTGATTCCAAAATGAGTGTAACGAGATAATACCTTCGGTTTCGTTCGAACCCGGAACGAACTTGTATGGATTGAATGCTTTCAAAACATCGTCAGGTGGACGATGAGCATTCTAAGTGATATGTTCTGATTAAAGGTAATCGTAACCTCAAGCCTCATCAACCGGGAATGGCTAAAACAGGGAAGGTGTAGCAAGGCTTCGTGGGTAGCGCCCACTGAGAGCAAGATATATCCCTCTCTAGAGGTCCCTTTCTATTTCGGCTTAGTGGGTAGTTGGAACTGCAGCCAACTACGGGGTTGTCTTGATCGGGATTATCCAGTAAGGGATGGTTCCGGCTTTGTGTTGTAGGGGATTGGGAGTAATCCTTGGTACGTTGATCTAGGCTACATACTATGACGGGCGGTACCCCAGTAGCCCTGCCATTGTATGGAATCCAAACTCCAATAAGTGATAACAGACTTGATTGTATACCTATGTATGCTGGAATTTAATGAATGTAACAATTTCGGCTATGTGAATATTTATTTGAAAACCCTAGACCTATTATAATATAACTGAATTTCCTATCAAAGTTTTGGTTAGCGTAAGGTAAAAACTTTTCCGTGTTTATGTGCGGGGAGTCTTACGTGATACCTTTTGTTTTCAAAGGATTTTCAAAGTTAAGCAATTTTAACCGTTTACTCACACCAGACCCATGTCTGACCCAAGTGTTTATTTTCTGTTTTATTAAACTCTTGGGTACTCAAATTTGTATGAGTAGTCAAGGGATTCAGGTTAGCCTTGACGAATTCTAGAGGAGCATTGGAGCAGGAGGCTTCAGCGTGTAGATATATAGAGTTTCCGCTGTGATGATGTATTGTATTGATGTAGTAGTATTGTATAATAGACAGAATTTATAACTGTCTATTTTGTGATGTATAAGTTGTGTACTCTGATGTATATGATACTATGTAATATCATATGTGATATATTATATTTCATTCGTTCCGATGTGAGATTGTGATGTGTTGTTCTTTCTTCTCTTCTTTTCTTCTTCTATCCCTTTCTTTCTTCATAATGATGCGTCTTTCTGTGTATAGAAAGGCGGGTCGTTTCATTTGGTATCAGAGCGATAGGTTGAGTGAATACCTAGGCTCAGGAGTAGTTTCTATCTTGAGAGCGCGTATTTGTAATTTTTATATAACTATATATATATATATATATATATATATCTATTCTACCTATTTGTTGGGTTACCTGTTCGGGTTTTCCATGAGTTATAAGGGTAGATAGGGTGGTGGTGTGTGTAACACGACTACCAATGGTTAGAGTCTGAGTGTTGAGGTTAGAAGTGTATTTGTCAAGACTGTAGACCCAATACTGTCTCGAGTGAGCTTTGTTATGGTGTAAAGATTTCACCGATCTCTGAAGGAAACCTGTTAAGGTTCGGAGTTTATCTTTGAAGTTGGATGAGCAGAAGCGAGTGATGGTATCTTGGTAACTTCTGGAAGAAGTAGCTGTGTGATGAGACGCGGTGACTATGGACGTTTCCGAAGATGTTTTCTTCTGGAGCAAGTTTAAGGAAGTATGTCTGCTTCGGTGTGTGGCTAAGTTTCAGTAGGATGTTGTGTTTGGTTTGAGGCCGAGTTTCTTAAGGAGTGTCTGCCCATCTCAAGGCTATGTATGGGATTGGATGATAGAGTTTTGATGATCAAGGAGCTTTGGATAAGAAGTCTTTGGCATCAGTGGCAGCATTGCAGCCTGGAGTGTTTTGTGTGTCAACAGGAAGATCTTTTGGCTAAGCAATTTTCTAGAGGAGGAGTCCAGAAGAAACAGAGTGGATCCATTTCTTCGATGGATTGGTTAGTAAGACATAAGTTGTTCTGATTAGTGAAAGGAGAACAATATCTTTGGAAATTAGGCCGGGCTGATCGCAAAAGTGACTTGCGATTGTTTGAGTGTTCTTTTGGGTTATTGGAGATTGAGATTCCGTATCGACTTGGTTCGTGGAGTTACCCATGGTTCAGCTTAGTAGAAGGATGTTTCCTAGAGAAGAATTTGGTGAAACAGCTCAGGATTCTTTGGAGAGGGATTAATCTCACCTAGTTTTCTGGAGAGGATTCTGCTGGAGTGTTTTTGACCAAATGGAATGGTTCACTAAGATTTTATGGGTCTGATGAATTGTGGATGATCAAGTTTGTGCTCGAGGTCTCCGATGGCATTCTCATCTATTCCAGATCAGAGTTGTGCAGCGGAAGCAAGATAGCAGCTGTTCTAGAGTGGGAGCAACCGGGAGTTGTAATTTTCTTGGAGTAGAGGATTTCTATAGGAAATTCAAGTGTACTTCTAAGTGTGAAGGAATTTTAAAAATTTGAAGGCAAGGTTGTCAAGTGCAACTGTTTTGGTTATTCCAGATAGGAGAAGTAGTTCGAAGTCCTATAATATTTGTGGAGTAGAGTTGTGTTCTGGATTCGGCGAATTTTTGGAGAACCATTTTGTTGAGTAGGATCCGGAAATTGGTTTGATCTTGGTCTAGATTGTTTCAAGAAGCATCAGCAAAGATTAAGCTGATCAGGAAGGATGAAGTGACCTAGGATCGTCAGGAGAATTATGCAGTTAAGGATTGAATTGCCAGTTCGGATAGCTGGAATTCATTGTATTTCACGTATCTATGAGAGAATACGTGTATGATTCATCACTGGTTGTGAGATCAGCAGTTCAGATGGATATGGAAGTAGAGCTGGTCTTGAGTTTAGTCTGATATCTTGTTCAGATTTGTGATCTATATGGGAAGGAGTTCTAGATTATTGTAGTATAGTTAGTTAAGATCCTATAGAACGAGTATTCCAGTATATATACCTGGGAACTCTAGATAGTATTAGGAAGACCTATTCTGGATTTTTTTTAGAATAAGTTAAATTTTGTTGTTAGAAATAAATGGTTGCTATGATTGTTAGTGACTGATTGATATGTATGGTTGCTGTTTAAAATTAAAAAAATTTGTTGGGTTATTAAATTATCTTTGCTTTTAAATTTCGGGGACGAAATTATTTTAAGGGGGAAGGAATGTGATATCCCGGAAATTTTGGCAATATCAATTTAATAATCTTTATTAATAATTAAATTGATTTGTTGATTTTATTTTATAAATTGACAAGTTTAATTCTTTTAAAGGTTAATAATATTTTAAATTGGCAATATTTATTAATATCTTTTCTAACAATTTAAAATTGGTAAGATTTATCTTTCAAAACTTATATAAATGTTTTCTATTTATAATGTATATATATATTGGTGTATATATTATAAATAGGAAGTCTTTAATTTAAATAAAAACTATGTTTTCAAATTATAATATATATGTATATATATATTGTGATTTGGAGTTATGTTATAAAATTCAATATAGTAATTATCAAAACTAATGTTAAAAATATTTTCCATTTAGAATGTATATATTTGTATATATTGAAATGGAAAAGTATTGGATTTGAATTTAATAAAGTGTTTTCAAACTTTAATATATATATATATAATTTGTAATTTGGAAACTATATTTTAGCATAAAACTTTTCAAGTGATAATTTCTTATTTATAAATAAATATATATTTTAGCTTAAGTTTTAAATAAGATTTAAATTAAGAAGTTCATTTGTTTTAATATTTTTTTTTAAATTCAAACATAAGATAAATTGTTTTGTAAAAATATATATATAAAGTAAAATAAATTTCTCAAGCATATAAAAATATGTTATATTAATTTGATCAAAGTGTAAGTTATTATAAATAATTGTTTTCATGAATTCACTTTTCTATATTTATTAAAAATCTAAAAGCTTAATTATAAAAAGATAAATACATTATATACATATAAATATTTCATAAATACATATGTATTACTTAAATAAATTAATAAAAGACAAGTTTAACACTTGTAAACATATGGAAGCTTGGAGTGTTTAGGTGTAAGTTAATTAACATCTAAGAAGGACAAATGTCAACATTCTTTTTAATAATTAAAATAAATAAATTAAAATATGAAAGAAGAAATATATTTTTACTTTCAGTTGAACTCTTGTTCTCTTCATTTCAACCAAAACTAAATTCGAATCTAAAATCAAATAAAACCTGGAAATCAAAGAAAGAGAAATGAAAATCTGGAAATCAAAATTCAAAGAAGAAGTAAAAAAACTGGAAATGCAAATCAGAGAAAAGAAGATCAAAGGCAAATTCAATAAGCAGTTCAAATTTTCAAGTGCAACGAGACGAGGCAAATCTAACAACAAGCAACTAAATTCAAAGATCAATTTCAGATAAAATTCAATAGCAAAAGAAATTCAGCAAGTTCAAAATCAAACATAGCAGTCTGGAAAACAAGCCTGGAAACAGAATATATTCTCTGTTCTCTGATATAACTGGTGAGTAAATATATTTTAAAAACAGTTTAATTATGGATTTCATTTAGATGTTGTGAATGAAAATTATCCTGTTATCTGAAATGCTGGAATTAAATGTATGCATGTTTGAATATGGGTGTTTGAATGCCTGTGTAGATATAATATAGCCTCTGTGTAGTGATAATAGACTTGATCTCTTAATAAAACCATTATCTCATCATTTAATCTCTAATAGCCCTTGATTTGTAAATGAAAAATGTTTGAAAACATGTAATATCACTACTAAAAATAAGTTCTGGAATTTATATACATTATTTGTCTGGAAATTTATAAATAACAGTAATATATATATGTATATACCCTGTATCTGTTGTTCCAGTTTATGCCTTTGCCTTCAAAATTTCAAATCTTCCACTAAACATCATTATTTGACATTGATGATTGAATAGAAGTTGTTTGATATTGTTTGTTGTTAATTTTAAAAATAATTTCTTAATTTAAAATGCAACAGATAATTTTTAAAATTGGAAAAGACAGTGAATTTTGATTTATGTCAGGAAATCATTAATCTTAATTCTTGCTTTGGGTTATATAATTAGATCAGTTGTTAGAAATGATGAATTTTAACATGCATTTCAAAATTTTAAAGTTGATATCCAATTGGGAATTTGGGAATGAAGAGTTTCGGCAATTTGATCAATTGCCGATGATAAACTCCATGATTTAAGCTAGGATTTTGATCAAAGTTTGCTTTAGTGTTGTGGATGATGGGAAAAATACAATTGAATTTTTCCAATGGTTGAATTTTTCGAATTCGAGCAAAGTAGGGTTTAAATACCTGTGTTAGTCATGGATGTTCTTACGAGTTTCGCGACTTCGTGACAATACCGGAGTCGATCGCGTGGTGATCTGGAGATGAGGGGAGACGTGACGGAGCTACGGTGAAGGTGGCGTGGTGTCTCGAGGCAAGGATCATCGGCGGTAGTCGATTTCTGGTGATATACGTTTTTAAGCTGATGGGTTTAAGGCTCGTTTTCGATTCTCGTTCGAATCGAGAAGATCGGGGTGGTCGAACGTGTTGTCGTGGTTGAAGTCGAGTTGCCGGAGGCCAGAACGAAGTTCGCCGTCGATCAGGAATGGCGTGCACATGCACGTACACGTTTTCGTGCATCTGGGTTTGGTTTTGGGGAAGAAAGCAGGTGCTCAGGATTTATATCGGGGATGTCGAGTTTTACTCGAAGCAGAAAACGTGGGCTGGTCTCGAGTTTTGATCGGGGAAACTAAGGGGTGGTTTAGTTTATTTTGTATTTTATGTTTTGAGTTTTCAACATTAATTACAAAATATGAGAAGAATGAAGGGAGGTCGGAAGGGATGAACGGAAGATTGGAGGGGACCACGAAGTGGATGGAGAAACGACGGAATGATGAATTGTTGCTCGTGCTTCCGTTTTCCTCAAAACACGAAAAATGAAAAAAAGTTGTTTTCTATTTTGTGTGTTAAATTCGTTTTCTAAAATGGTCATTTTTCATAATATACATACGTCGTGCGTGTTTTTGTATGGACGAAAGCTCAAAACTAAAAACGGTAACCAAACATAGCCTAAGGTTTTGCTCGGGTTTGGTAGGAGTATGTTTTAAAGAATTTTACAGGAAGTGTTTAAAGTTTAAAACAAAGTAATTTTGATTTTACAATATTTCTAAGTTTTTAAACAAAGATAAAAATAATTTATGTTACGAAAATAATTGTTTTCAAAGAATGATTGTTTTAATAAGTTTTAAATATTTTAAATAGATAAGTTTAAAAGGGTAGATAAGTAGATTTTCAAAATGTTTTTTTTAATTTAATAACTTTGGAAGTTTAAAGATTTTGAAAGTTGAGTAGAAGTTTATAATGTTGTAATTATAATTGATTTCTAAAATGTTTTATTTTAAATAAGTTTAACGATAAGGATTTAGTAAATCAATTATAATAAGGATTTATCTTAAGTAATTAAGAGTTTTGATTAATTAAAGATAATTAATATGTGAAGATAATTCAATTGTTGGTCAATCTAATTTACTTAATTAAGATAATGATTTTTCTTAATTAAGATCTTTAAGTAAAAATAGTTAAGAAATTATTTAATTAAATTTAAATAATTAGTTAAATAATTAACTAAGTAATTAATTAGTGATTAATTAGAGATAATCACTTATAAATTAATTAAGTATAATTACTTGATGAAGTAATTAAGGAATAATTACTGGATGTAATTAAATAAAGGGAAATTATTTAATAAAGTAATTAGACAATAATTATTTTATGAAGGTAATTAAATGGAAATGATTAAGGGTTAATCACCTAGTGTTATTAATTAAATAATTTAGTTAATAAAGTTAATTAAAGGATTAAGGTTAATTAATAAGGTAATTAATTATTTGTTATGGTAATTAATTAAAAAGTAATTAATTAATGGAAGTAATTAAGGGAAGTTAATTACTGGATGAGATTAATCAAAGATGATTAATAACTATGGTTTAATTAAGGTTAATTACTTAATATAATTAATTTAAATAGAATAAATAATTAAAGATGTAATTAGGGATCATTAGTTTATAATTAATTGATGATGTAATTAAGGGTTGATTAATTAAGATTAATTAATCAATGATAAGTGATTATAGAATAACTAATTAATTGTAATTAATTAAGGTTTAAAGTAATTGATTTTAATTAATAAATTAATGAAGTAATTAAAGGTTAATTACTGTATTGGTTAAGAATAATTAATTTGTGAAATTAATTAAAGATAATTACTTAAAAGTAATTAAAGAATAATTAATCAAGGTGATTAATTAAAGTGGATAATTAGAGAATGATTAATTAATTTATTTGTAATTAATTAATGATTATATAAGTAAGATTTATAATGATGAAGTAATTAATTTAATTTATTTTAAATTAATTAGAAATGAAGTAATTAATTTAATTCACTTTAAATTAATTAGAGATGGTATAGATCATTGCTTATGTATGAATGGATAATATTGATTGCTTTGAATGGTTTGAGATCTCAAATATGAGATAAGAAATGCTATGTGATATGGATGCTTTGGTTGCATTTTATGATAATATGGATTATCTGCTTATAATGATAATGTTGATTATCTATTGTGTTATTGTGAATTTTCTATCTGTGCGTATATAGATAATTGAATTGAATTGTTTTAACTTTAAAACAACTTGGCCTTAAAAGATACGTTTTGGATTTCGATGAGACCGGGATCGGGTTTCCAGATTTGGATATCCGAATACCACATCGATCCAAATTAACGATAGGTCATGAATCTCAAGGAAGATGAAGATTCAGAGTGCAAGGGTTATTGTCGTTAACTCTGAGGGTGATTCCAAAATGAGTGTAACGAGATAATGCCTTCGGTTTCGTTCGAACCCGGAATGAACTTGTATGGATTGAATGCTTTCAAAACATCGTCAGATGGACGATGAGCATTCTAAGTGATATGTTCTGATTAAAGGTAATCGTAACCTCAAGCCTCATCAACCGGGAATGGCTAAAACAGGGGAGGTGCAGCAAGGCTTCGTGGGTAGCGCCCACTGAGAGCAAGATATATCCCTGTCTAGAGGTCCCTTTCTATTTCGGCTTAGTGGGTAGTTGGAACTGCAGCCAACTACGGGGTTGTCTTGTTCGGGATTATCCAGTAAGGGATGGTTCCGGCTTTGTGTTGTAGGGGATTGGGAGTAATCCTCGGTACGTTGATCTAGGCCACGTACTGTGACGGGCGGTACCCCAGTAGCCCTGCCATTGTATGGAATCCAAACTCCAATAAGTGATAACGGACTTGATTGTATACCTATGTATGCTGGAATTTAATGAATGTAACAATTTCGGCTATGTGAATATTTATTTGAAAACCCTAGACCTATTATAATATAACTGAATTTCCTATCAAAGTTTTGGTTAGCGTAAGGTAAAAACTTTTCCGTGTTTATGTGCGGGGAGTCTTACGTGATACCTTTTGTTTTCAAAGGCTTTTCAAAGTTAAGCAATTTTAACCGTTTACTCACACCAGACCCATGTCTGATCCAAGTGTTTATTTTCTATTTTATTAAACTCTTGGGTACTCAAATTTGTATGAGTAGTCAAGGGATTCAGGTTAGCCTTGACGAATTCTAGAGGAGCATTGGAGCAGGAGGCTTCAGCGTTTAGATATATAGAGTTTCCGCTGTGATGATGTATTGTATTGATGTAGTAGTGTTGTATAATAGACAGAATTTATAACTGTCTATTTTGTGATGTATAAGTTGTGTACTCTGATGTATATGATACTATGTAATATCATATGTGATATATTATATTTCATTCGTTCCGCTGTGAGATTGTGATGTGTTGTTGTTCTTTCTTCTCTTCTTATCTTCTTCTATCCCTTTCTTTCTTCATAATGATGCGTCTTTCTGTGTATAGAAAGGCGGGTTGTTTCAGGTATTATATGAGATTTGCCTTTTTACATTTATTCGGGATTATAGTCTCCTATGTTGGAGATTTATATCTGATTGTCGTATGGCGTATTTTGAGATGGTGATTTCTTTGAGAGTGTTTTGAGTTGCTGATATGGAGGGTTTGGGATTTCTTCTCTTTGGAGTTATGTTTTTCTCCTAAACCATATTTGATGTTTTGTGATACGCCGATGAGATGAGGCATGCTTTTATTGTTAGATTTGTTATAGAGTTTTATCGCTTTTGAGTTGCATTCATATTTGGTGATATCCTTATATCACTTGAAATAACTGTACATACTTAATTATGCCACATGAAGTAATCATATACCCTTGAATTATTCCTTCTCACTTGAGAAGATTATCACCTTATCTTATGCTCATATTATCACTTATCCTTATAAATTGATTTGTTTAGCTAGACTGACCCGTGTATTTTATACTCGGGTCAGATCGAGGTGTTCATGTTAGGTACACTTATGGACTTAGCCTATTCTGCTTCTGCATGGACTTATCCGCTAGCCCTTTTTGTTGTAGTCTTTTTGTCGCTCTCTGATATGTATATTGTGGTCTTTACACCACTTATGATGTATTATTTGTATTGTATTGGGATGAATCAGTATATATGTATATATATATATATATCTGTTTGTTGTTCTGTGATGTGTTATGCATTTGAGTTGTTGTATTTTGTTCTGATAGATCCTATAGCCACCTTTAGTTTTGTATTAAGCATTTATTGGATATGTCGATCTACTTGAGAGAGAAAAAATATAGAGCACTAATCGACGTATTCAATAGATATTTAAGACAAGACTATAGATGGTCGCTCCTAACCAGCCCTATTCTCCGCATTAGCAGACAGTATTACCCAGTAATACTCTTTGTTAATGTGGGTCTCGGAGTGGGGCGTCACAATACTGCAACAATAGATGACTCAGGTACATCCTCAAGTGATAATGGATCAGATACAGAAATTGCTAACATGTGCTTCACAGTAATACATAATTCAACACAAAATGGTGAAGGATTAGAAAAAGGTACGCATTTTATACATCAAAAGTTTTTTAATTTCTTGAATGAATTTTTTTCCTTTTGGTTGCTTTACTGGTTGTTAGGAATATCCTATAGATTAATAATATTATTGTTTGAATATTGTATGATAATATTTTAAATAGTTTATGTACTTTAAATAATAAAATAATAATATAAAATATATTTAAAATTATTTTTTTGAAAATAGAATAACTGTAAATAAATCTATATAACAAAATAGAATATAGTTAAACAAAAAAAACTTTTTTGAAAATTTTGACCTATATGTCGAATTACCCCATGAGAACATGTCGGCATATGCAGACAGAATATGAATTTCAATTTCAAATTCAAAATTTGAATTTCCTTCCACTTTTCACCAACTCTTATGTTCTGAAACGTTGCCTTTTGACCAGAGAACATGTCCTTTGATTCTCTATTTACTTACTCTATCTTCATCCATTCAATTCTCACTTTCATTTTCAAATTCAAAAATCCTAAACTCTCTTATCTCTTCAAATTACTCTTCATTGGCATTCTCAAGCAATACTAAGGCAACAATAAGGCTTTCTAAAAAAAATAAAAGAGTACCTTTTCAATGATCAAGAAGCCATTTAAGCCTATATACAGTATTTATCTTTCGAAAAGTCTTTCCAGGAAGATTTTCTATTTTTGAAGATTTTCCTACTTATGAACTTTTCAATCTTTGTTTGCAAAATGAACTCTTGGTTTAATCGATGCTTTTCAAAATGATTTTGTTTATTATCCAAAGTTAGTAAAAATGTTTTATGCAAATCTAAAGGGAAACTTTTATAATGGTAGAGAAGAGGAAGTTTGGAGTAGTGTCAAAGGGACACAAATTGTTTTAAATTGTGAACTTTTGGGTCACATTCTTAGATGCAAATCTAGTGGAATGGACCTTTCATTTTTTAAATTGATTTTCAAAATTCTGAAGTAAATAATGATATTTTTGAAAGTGATGATGATTTTGAATTCAAAAATAAAAAACTTGCGTCCAAAAGCAATAATTTTAAGCCTTCTTTTGCAACAAAGTATCACTCCTAGAATGAGTGATTATAATAACCCGACTCAAAAAGTTTTCAAAGCTCTTTTTGCAATGTATGGTCGATATAACATAAATTGGTCTCAAGTCATTTTGGATGAACATTTTTCTAAGAATCTTTCTAAACATGAAAACACACTATTTCATGGTATGTATCTCACTTATGTTTTTAATTATTTTGGTATTGACTCAAAAGAAGAGAAAACAATTCCTCGAAAAATATTTGACAAGGCCAAATTTCACTTATGTATATTTCACCCTTTTTCGAGCCTTATGAAATGCATGCGAAAATTGAACAAAGGTTGCCTTGGGAAGAAGAGAATAAAATAAGGGAAGAGGAGGAGTGGAAAAGGAAGGAGATGAAATGGAAGTCGAGGAGGAAGAACAAGAAGAGGAGGATGATACTTCTTTGGAAAGTATCAATATTCCACCAAATCCATCCAACAAAGATCTTCTCAAAAATCAACTGAAGATCGTCCATAACCAAAGGAAGCTTAAGAAATCATTTTCAAAGAAATTTACTTCAATTTCCAACAAATTGGATAAATTCTTTGGAAAGATCATCCGCAAGCTTGGTGATTCTTCATGATCTTCATCCGTATCTTTCTAATTGTTTAAACTATCTTGTATTTGGATTTTCTAGTTTTAGTTTATGTTGAATCTTATTTATCTTTCATTTTGTTTTTGGTTTATGTAATCTCTACGTAAGTATTAATGAAAAATTATTTCCTTGCTGTTAACATTTTTTATCATCTCCGAGAAAACACAAAAGTATAATAGTGTAAGCTAAAAACATTAAAATATCATTGTTTTGAAAATTTCTGCATATATGTCAACATACCCCAGGTATGTATGTCGACATACAATGGTAACTTTTCAAAACATTTTAATTTTGAAAATTGAATAGACAGCAAATGTCTATTCATTTCCAACGAATTTTCACTCCTTTAAATATCTGTTAAGACCGAAAATCATTATTATCTACTCTTTTTCTTCTTACTTTACATTCCTAAACTCTAAAATCAAAATAGTGGCTTCTCCTATCCAAAAACTAACTGAAAACCTCAAACAAACTCTTGAATCATTCAAGAACATTATTACTTTCATCCTAAGAAACCAAAGACTCTTATAATTGAGTCAAATGCAGATGATCAAGGGCAAGAAAGGCATTTCGATGCAATTCGGTGGATGATTTCTGCCTTGAGCAAAAAAGAGCCAACCACCAATCCAGAGTGTACCTTCAACAAAGATGATGAAGATTGGGATGCTCTCAAAGCAGATCCAATCTTTGGCCGTTATGGATGGGTTGAAGTTCCTCGAAATGTCTAGTTTAAATAGGTTTGATTGTATATAAATAGTAATACTTAGTTTGGTTTGGATTTGATTGGTTTTGATTTGTGTGGATTTGTTTGAATGTTTTGTGACATAAACTTTGTTTGATTGGATGAATGTTCAAATTGATTATTTCGTTTTACATATCACTTACTGTTTGTATATAATCTTTCTCATAATCATTATATATAATTCTTATACAGATTGATTAGTACTTTATTTAGGAAAGTTAGAGTTAGGATTATAGTAAGAGTTAGTATTAGAGTTATAATTTTAGTAAATTATTTTTGTTGATGAAAAAGGGGGAGAAATCTAAAAAATCTAGGCATACATTAAGGGGGAGTTTTGTAACTTGGGGGAGTTATATAATATATACAGAGTTGTCATCATCAAAAAAAGGGAGATTGTTAAACCTTAGGTATTAGTTTTGATGATAATAACTATAGGACATTATATAAAATATATATACTAATGTTCTATTAAGATATATATAGTGCAGGATATTAGATAGGTATTGATCAAGAAGACTGTATGGTTCAAGATGTTGATATCGAGAGTAGATTCAAGATGCTGATATAAAGTTTCAAGAGTTCAAGAATGAAGACTCATGAGTATTGAAGAGTTCAAGATTTCAAGATATTCCAAATAAATTATAAAGTCATAGAATTTATGTTAAAACCTTGATAGCACTTTCTTAATCTCTCTCGTCTTCTCTAATTTTGTTTAAAAATTGTTTTTCATATATTCTGTTTTTAAAATAATCTTTTCAAAATATTTCCTAAAATGATTTTCAAATCTCTTATACTTATTAAGATATTGTTTAGTGTTTTTAAGTTTATATATTGAATTTTTGTTTATACTTTAATAATTTATAACTATATTGATTTTATATACATTATTTACATTATATTGAATATTTTTATTAAAATCTTTCAAAATTATTTTATAAAGTTTTATTAAGTTATATTATGATTAAAATTTGTATAAACTATATTTAAATAATTCTACAAAGTATCAAATTATTTTACAAAGCAACGGATTTTGAAAATAATGTTTATAAAGTATTTTTTAATTTTACGAAGGATATGTCGACATATCCAAATCCCATATGTCGACATACTAGCCGTAAATTTCAAAATTCAAATTTTGAATGGAAGTGTCTTTTTGTCGTTTCTCTTTATGAATGGACATGACCGTTATTTTCCTATATATACTAGTCTTCCAAACAAATTTTCTTTTACTACTTTCTTATTTTTCTCTCCTCTTTTCACTCTCTTGATTTATAAAACAATTTCTATCGATACTTTGTCGAAATTCAACCAGAATCAAATTCAATCATTACTAGTTTGATTCTCTTTCATATACTCTCTAATTTCTCTCATCTCTCTCAAGATCAAGTGCTATTCAAGAGTTATAGGATTAATTGTAACCAAGATCGAAGATCCGGGTCTGTAAACTCTATCAAATCATATTCTTATACTCTATGGTATGCTCGGTATCCCTGAAATCCAAGTAGGTGTGATTGTAGCCTGATTAAATCAATTAGGTGTGCTTAGTAGCCAGTAAATCTAGTGGGTATGCTTGTGGGTCAAAAATCAAGTGGCTCTACCCAGAGACTGGGATTCTGGAGGGCGTGTCTCGTAGCCTTGAAATTGAGATTGTATTTGTATTTATGAGTTGATTAGAAATCCGTACAAGGAATTGTGGGGGACTGGATGTAGGGTAACTCCGAACCAGTATAAAATCCTGATGTGTTCTTTTTTTTTCTTTTACTGCATTTACTTTTATATGTACTTTGATTCTGTGATTGTTAATTCCTTCATTCCAAGTAAACCTTAAAGAATTTGAATAATATTCATATAACCTATTAAACACTATTCACCCTCCCCTCTAGTGTTAAATTAGCCTTAAGATCCTTATTTTGCTAACTTGCATTTAAATATTTTAAAAGGAAAGCAGTAAATGACCTTAAACTAAATTAGATGTAAACACATAAAGAAGTAGAGAAATATTGTTTACATTAAACAGTAGAGGCATAATATTAAACAAGAATGAATGAAGATATATATAAACAGATGTATATGTATATGTATATGTATATACACTTATAGACTCAAGTATGAGTTTATGACAGACGTGAATTATTAAAATTTAGTAAATAACTTAGTAAATAAGAATGACATAGTCGTTAGAACGGGTTGGAATGCGAGGTCAGTAGTGTTGCACAACAGAAGCTTACTCACCGTAAGGGGGCTACCAGTAGTTGTGTATACATTATACTGATATGAGACATATCCAACTGTAGGACCCATGGAGTTATATACGCTTGCGTATAAGTGAAGGAATACCCTCAGTAGAGTTTGCTTCAATAAATTTGGAGGTGCTGCCTTGATTGCGTTAGGTAGTCTAAATAGGATGGTGAGCAGCTCGATGTTATGTCAGTATATGTTGGTACCAACTCAGAAAAAGCTATACATAGGTTGAGTATGTCAACGGTCCTGCACGGTCAATGCGAAAGACAGGGTTACACAACAATCCTCAAGGTTAGTTAACCCATAAAAGAGATCTTTCAGAAATGAATGAGGTAGTTCAAGGAGCGGAGTTCTCTATAGTCCATGGAGTTGAGTTCATAATAGGGAGTAGACAAGTAGTAAATCCCCAAGACGAGATACAATACGGCTAAGCTATTATGACGATGTTATTAGGCACTATGGGTGTAAACTACTATTGTGAAGCGAACACGGATGAAGAGGATGAGACACACCGGCGAGTCTACATTCCCCTCTCCAATGTGTAGTTGGAGTACGTATAGTCGTAACATGAGATGTAGCTCCATACGAATGTGATACTACATTGGTTATGGATCCCGACGTGGTGCCAGGTTACAGTTACTAGCGGGGATAGTATCTTGGTCAAAAGTGGGATTGTGGTACTTATACACAAACACACACGTATGTAGTTATGGTCTACTTTGGATAGATGGTGCGTATCATACATGTATTAGAGTCGAGACAGCTAAATAAAATAAAAGGAAATAACATGTAATAGAGGACAATCGGCATAAACTAGTGTTATGTGTAAAATGTATAATTTACTAGTCACTAGAACATTGTTCTTACTCTCTCCTCATTAAAACCCATAGGTTAGCTTTAGAAGGACATGTACTAGTTCAAGGCAGGAACAGTGGAAGGACATGTTTCCTAATGCATGCTCGACACTGACAGGGACACTAGATAGTGGATGTGTCAACCTTGGTCAGTAACTATAAGTTTTAGAATACTTTACCATTCTGGTGTGAGTTATATCAATAGTGCTCTGATATGCATTTATTAGTTATTTGTAGGATATCAAATCAACGATCCGTACTTTAATGGAGCTGGGTTTTCAATTTAGCAAAAATTCAGGCCCACTGGAGTGTTGGTTGTTACATTCAGAGCGAGGTTAGTCGATCTTGAAAAATTAGGAAATATTGAGTGAACGTATTTGTATTTTGCCTATAAATATAAATAGATACATATTATACACCAAATCCTATAAATTCTAACCATATAGTAATTGCAACCATACACTGAAAGAAGGATAAGTAAATTATGAGTCAGAATAATGGATGAAGTGGAAGATGTACACCTACCGGATTACCCATAGAAATAGGTCGTATGGAAATGCATTGAATTAAGAAGAGCATGAGTGCAACATATGGAAGGTCCCGAAGCTGGATAGTACATGGCTCCCTAGTTAGGCCACGATAGCCCAACGATTGTAGATCCCCGTATGATCATCGATTGATGATGTACAGAAGGTCCATATAAGGGGAATGTAAAAGTCCATATGTTGCAGATAGCTAGAAGCAAATGAGTTCTCGGAGGATGGTGTGTAGTGGTTACTCCAAGATAATAGCTGGATTTTCTAGTTTGGAAGAAGAAAAGTCAATAAGTAAGTAGAAGGAAGAGAAGTCTAAAATATGGGATAAATAAAAATCCACTCTAAGCCTAACCTCATATGAAAGAATTTAATACAAAAGCTCAACTGATATATTTGGAATGATTTTCAAAGTGTTTATTTAAAAGTAGAAAAACCATATTGTTGAAAAGTAAGTAAATGTTAAAATTTTGGAAAAATAATATCTATATTATATTCAAATATAAAGTTCTAGTAGAAATTAAAATTTGTTAAAAAATAAAATTTCAGTAAAGGAAATTTCATATAAAAAGCTAATTTTTTTGAAAAAAACGATAAAGCTAATATAGCTTGTGGGTTTTTCTATAATGAATTTTTTTAAGTTGGAAAAATCTTTTTAGGGGTGGACAATAGAAAGTGGCACTAGTTTGAAATAGGGTAAAACTGATGGAAAAGAAGATTAGATCCCAAAATAAAGCAATAGGCAAATGCACTGCAATGGTCCAACAAAGAAGACAGTAGATTGAGAGAAAAACAATTTGAATAAGGGAAGTTTAGATAGAGGAAGATTGAATAGTAATAGCATTGTGAAACATAAATAAAAACAATATTAGGAATTTATATAAATAATGTTAGTAAACAGAAATAACGTTAGGAGATTATATTAAAAATAATGTTAGTAAACTAATTTAAAGCAACATAGGAATTAAAGAGAAAACAAAGGAAAATGACCATTTCCCATTATTGTGCACATTTATTGCAAGTATCTTTTAAATTCCCTCTCTTACGGTGTTAGGAACTTCACCAAGGGTTGAAAGTGGAGATAATATGAGCGATAAAATGTAGCATTTAAAATAACAAGGAATACACCTAAAAAGAAAGAGATATACAAAATACAGATATTTGCCGTATTTTGTACCGTCTATTTCAATAACTATGAAAAGATATTTCTTGTAATTCCAAATGTAACACAAATTCCTCTTTTAGGTAAGATATAGAAATTTACAGTGTTAACTTTCCATTTGGGAGTCCAATACATTAAAATGCAGAAATCCCTAAGGAATAATTTAGAGAGTATAAATAGGATAATAAAACGGTCTAAGAATATGCGCAATATAAATAAGACGGAAATGAAATAAAGAAGTGAAAAGTAAACAAGTTATAATTAAAATAAAAAGGGTATAGATAGTCCTCTAAAAGAAGATAAGGAATTAAAGGTTAAAAAGGGAATAGAAACATAAAGTAAAATAGTGGGGAAAAAGGGGATGTAAATGAGAAAATGTATTTAAATATTTTAAAACGGAAGCGGTAAATGACCTTAAACTAAATAATTTGTAAACACATAAAGAAATAGAAAAATACTATTTACAGTAAATAGTAGAGGCACGATAATTAAACAAGAATGAATTAAGAGGTATACACACACACACACATACGCACACACACAAATACACACACATGTAGCCTCAAGTATGCATTTATGATGGACATGAATTATTAAAATTTAGTAAATAACTTAGTAAATAAGAATGACATAGTCATAAAAATGAGTTGGAATGCGAGGTTAGTAGTGTTACACAATAGAAGCCTGCCCACCGCAAGAGGCTACCAACAGTTGTGTATACATTATATTGATGTGAGACATATCCAACTATAGGACCCATGGCGTTATATGCGCTTGTGTATAGGTGAAGGAATACCCTCAGTAGAGTCTGCTTCAATAAATTAGGAGGGGTATTGGCTTGCTTGCATTAGACAATCTAAATATGATGGTGAGTGGCTTGACGCTATGTCAGTATGTATTTGTACCAAATCAGGAGTAGGAGCTGTATATAGGCTGAGTACGTCATTGGTCATGCATTGTCAACAAGAAAGATAGGATTACACCTAACGGGTTACACTTCCTACTATGGTAGATCACGTTTGGTCATGCACTGCCATAGTTGTTTGCTAGTTTGCTTGTTAGGGGAAATGCTAGTTAACCCATAAAAGAGATCTTTCAAAAATGAATGGGGTAGTCCTAGGAGCTGAGTATTCTATAGTCCGTGGAGCTGAGTCCATAATAAGGAATAGAAAAGTAGCAAATCCCCAAGGAGAGATAGAATATAGCTAAGCTATTGTGACGCTGTTGTTAGGCACTACGGCCGTAAATAACTATTGAGAGGTGGACATGGATGAAGACGATGAAACACACCGATGAGTCTACATTTCAGGTTCCCCTTGCTAATGTGTAATTGGAATATATATAGTCGTAGTTTCATATGGATGTGATACTGCATTAATGATGGATCCCAACGAGGTGAAAAGTTACGAATACTAACGGGAATAGTATCTTGGTCCAAAGAGGGATTGTGGTACTTATATATATATATATATATATATATTCATGTATGTAGTTATGGTCTACTTTGGGTAGATGAGGCATATCGTATGCATACGTGGAGTTGAGATGACTAAATAAAATAAAAGGACAAAACATGTAATATAAGGCAATCGACATAAATTTGTGTTATGTGTAAAATATATAATTTACCAGTCCTTAGAACGTTGTTCTGAGCCTTCCTCATTACAACCCATATGATAGATTTAGAGGGACATGTACTAGTGCAAGGCCAAAATAGTGGAAGGGCAGGTTTCTTAATGCATGCTTAGCACTGACAAGGACACTTGATATTAGAAGTGTCAATCTTGGTCGGTAACTATATGTTTTATTACACTTTACTATTCTGCTATGAGTTATATCGATAGTGCTCTGATATGCATTTATTTTTCTACTTGCAGGATACTAAATCAACGATCCATACATTGGTGGACTTGAGTTTTCAATTTAGCAAAAATTCAAGCCCACTGTAGTGCTGGTTGTTACATTTGGTATAAAAGCGAAGTTAGTCGATCTTGAAAAATTAGGAAACGTTGAGTGAACGTATTTGTCTTTTGCCTATAAATATAAATATGTTAAACGCCAAATCCTATAAAGTCCAACTATAGAGTAGTTGCAACCATACACTGAAAGATGGATAAGTCAATTATGAGTCAAAATAATGGATGAAGTGGAAGATGTACGCCTACCCGATTACCCCATAGAAATAGGTTGCATGAAAATGCATTGACTCAAGACGAGCATGAGTGCAGCATATGGAAGGTCCCTGAAGCTGGATAGTACATGGCTCCTTAGTTGGGTCACAATAGCCCAATGATTGTAGATCCTCATATGATTGTCGATTGATGATGTACAAAAGTTCCATATAAGGGGAAAGTAAGAGTCCATACGTTGTAGATATCCGAAAGAAAATGAGTTCCCGAAGGATGGTGTGTAGCAGTTACTCCAAAGTAATAGCCGGATTTTATAGTTTGGAAGAAGAAAAGTCAATAAGCAAGTTGAAGGAAGAAAAATCCAAAGGAGGGGACAAATAAAAATCCACTCTATGCCCGACCCCATATGGAAGAATTTAATATAAAAGTTGAAATGATATATTTGAAATGATTTTCGAAGTGTTTATTTAAAGGTAAAAAACCATATTTTTTAAAAGTAAGTAAACGTTAAAATTTTGAAATAATAATATCTATATTTTACTTAAATATAAGCTCTAGTAGAAATTAAAATTTCAATAAAGGAAATTTCATATAAAAAGCTAATTCTTTTGAAAAAAATGATAGAGCAAATATAGCTGGTGGGTTTTTCTATAATGAATTTTTTTTAAGTTGGAAAATTCTTTTTACAGGTGGACAATAGGAAGTGATACAAGTTTAAAATGGGGTAAAAAGACGGGAAAGAATATTAGAACTCAAAAATTAAGCAGTAGACGATGCACGTCAATGGTCCAACTAAGAAAATAGTAAATTGAGAAAAAATCAATTTGAATAAGGGCAGTTTAGGTAGGGGAAGGTTGAATAGTAATAACATTGTAAAATATAAATAAAAACAATACTAGGAATTTTTATAAAATAATGTTAGTAATTAGAAATAACGTTAGTAAATTATATTAAAATAATGCTAATAATCTAATTAAAAGCAACATTTGAAATTAATAACAAAACAAAGGAAAATGGATATTTTCTATTGTTGTGCGTATTTATTGCAAGTATCTTTTAAAAGTCCCCCTCACATGATATTAGAGATTCCACCAAGGATTGAAAGTGAAGATAATATGAGTGATAAGAAAATGATAGAGTAAGATTTTTTCTTATCTACTCCAGTTTTTATTGTTTAAAAATTATAACGAATGTTTAGAAATACTGCAAAGTACATTTCTGAAAAGAATTATAACAATTGAGTTTTTTTTTAAAAAAAACTTCAAAATTGTTTGTGTTAAAAGTCCCAATTTTTAAGAAGTAAAAGTTGAAAAAGGTCTTTAAAGGACTTTTAAAATTAAATTGCAGTTTTAAAAAGTGAAGACACAAAGTTATTTTTGAATTTAGTAATAAATTTCTAAGATTATACTTTTAAAGACAAGGTTAGGGATTAAATGCTTTAAAATTCTTAAGTTTTAAATTTTGAAAAAAAAATTAACAAAGACCAAACCAAAATTTTAAATATGGAGTATATATAAACGACTGCTTAGGTAAGACGGGGTAAAAGGTAAGGCTATGAAGAAGATAGCAATGACTACTCATAGAGTAGCAATATGGAATCTTCGTAAAGTGTAAGGCATAATGGTGAGACCCTTGGAATGTTTTATTAGACATGTGTGCAATTCATAAGAAGAACCCACAAAGGAATGATAAATGGTATTAAAGTACACTTCTATGAGTTCTAGGGTATGCTTCTCTAAAGGCTCAAGGATGAAGAAAGTAAATACCAATATTTGGATTAAAAGAAGATGATAACAGAGGGTAATGAGATGACAAACACACATAGAGACGTTTGTAGACTCAAAGTTAATGAAGGCAAGATAAAGGGCGGAAATGTTATTCCGCCAAGCCAATTTGCCAATAAGTTATTCTAAATGTGCATAGTTTGTATTTCTTACCCACTATAGTGTGGGGATGAATAGTTATTCCATAATTGGGTGCGGTAATGGAAGTAATAGGTAGACCTTATTCATCAGAATCCATAAAGGAAAGTTAAGAAATATGGGTTGGAGAATGATGGCATGTTATAAAGGTCTATTTAGTTACCAGCAAGAAGTGATGGGGCCACAACATTTTTAGTTGGTTGATGTTGAAGGACAACTTCCAGCAATAGTTTCTTTGAGGTTTGGGTTGTAAGCATTAGTTGTTTCTATAAAATGTGTACGATATCATGAGAAATGTTCCTTTTGAAAATTAGTTTTCTAGGTGAATCGCTATATTAATTAAAAGCCATGTAAGTAAGGAAATCTCATGTAGACACTCAACTAATGTAAAATAAATAAATAAATAAATAAAAGGGTGGAGTTTATAAAATAATTACGGAAGTTATTAAATTAGCTACTAAAAGAAAAGTAAAGTTAAGTCATAAAAGCCTTAAAGTTTTGGGAAGATAAATTTTGGCGAGCAAAGTACAATGAAAGTTTGTTGCGAAACCACTGGTCAATATCTCTGTACCTTAAAGGCTGAAATTTATAAATTAACTTATGTACTGGTTGTTATTATAAATAAAAGAAAAGTTTTTGAAAAGTTGAAATTTACTGCGTAGTTAGATAGAGTCCACTATATGCGTTACACTATTAACTAAACCCCAATTTCATGTGGTGTGACATAATTTGTTTTGAAAAAAAATATATGTGTGTATACTTTTGAAAATTTTGTTCAAAATTCTTAGCTCTGGAAAATAAAATACCTTTGTGAAAAGTTTTTGAAAAATTTTGTGATGAAAATTTTGAAGTTTAAATTTTTTACTGATATTTCAAAAGGTTATATAAAAAGATGTTTTGTGCAAAAAAAGAAGGAATTTTCTAATTTTCAAAATGCTACATACTTAGCATGGGGGACATAGTTGAGGGGTTAGCTAATATGGGTTTTACTTTGCAACGGAAGTGACAATAAAATAAAATACGGTTAGAGACAAGGGAAAAACTGTTTTATCTTTGGAGTCACTTCCTCCATACCTTGTCGGTAGATGAACTAAACTAGTTTTAAAATAATTCTATTTTAAAGATTTAAAATAAAATTTACTTATGTGGGATGTACTTGGAAAAGTTGGAAGAGAATTGAGGGCAAAATAGAAGGTACTAAGGTACAGTGAAAAAATGGTACATAAGTGAATGATGGAAATATGGAATTTTCCATTTAGACTCTTTTCTAACATAAGAATATAGGTTAAGAAAACTGGACTTTTCTTAATTTGCATGCTAGCAACGGTGTGCTAGAATTTTGGATGGTAGGGATTCGATAAAAATTGGTTGAACTATACTTCTATTCGTAGAAGGTGATAATTTGGATTCATAAACAAGTTTTTAGATTTCAAAGTTTACATACATATAGAACTGCCAATATATTTGAGTTGCTTGCACCATATATTCAAAATTGTTTTAAAAAGAATGTATTTATATATGATGTGCTGAATAGAATTATTCTATACATATACCATATGTATTGTGACACACTGTGCACTTGTACATGATTGGTTGCAAAATTGGTTGCACACTAATTGGTTGGTTAGTTTAGAATGGTTGTACATTATGTTACATGATTTAGCCCTTGAGGAATTTTGGGGACGAAATTCTTTAAAGATTGAAGAATGTAACACCCCGTAATTTTTAGGACAATTAAATAAAAAGAAATTAAATACTAAATAATAATGTCGAAAAGTAGAATTTTTATAAACATCATAATTTGGCTACGAAACCTACACCGTTCGGTTTATGGAGATTTTCTGATCAACTTTAAAAGTTTTTCGGTCGGAGTTCAAATGGAGAAGTTATTAACGGTTGAAATTTTCGAATTGGAAATAATTATATATATAATTAAGGAAATAAAAATAATTAACTAACATTAATTATCAACGTTAACGTTACTTAAACGTTAAGAATAGTCAACGTGGAAACAAATGATCTCAAATCAAAGGAAACAAAAACAAATTGAACAGATTTAACACAGCAAAGCAATTGCCGTTAATACACACAACTAATCGACCGCTAGCGTTCGACTAGTAGGGGTCGACGGTTGACCGGTTGACATGTTGAATCATGGTTTTTAAACAACAAATGGACGACGATGGACTGTATATTTTACTTGCGTATGAAGTAATTGAGGTGCATCCAAGATGAAATTAAAGATTCTCTAGGTAAGTCTAACGCTCCATGTTTACTCCAAACCCCTATAAATACGGACCTAACCCCTTATTTTTATTCTCATCTTTTCTAAACGACATCGGAGCTCTGCCATTTTCTCTTCTCCACAAAATTCTAAATTCTTAAAAATAGTTATATTTTAAACGTATATACAAGTGGAGAATAGCAAAGGATAATTTAGAAGAAGAATGAGGTAGAATCAAACCATCAATCCAAGGTAAATTATAAATCCGGATCTAGAATTTAAATTAAAATCCAGATCTCTTCTCTGATCTAGATTTATGATAGAGTTATGTATGCTTGCGGTGTATGTATTCAAATAGGGATAAAAGAGAGTCAAACTGGAATAACATGGATTAGATTAGGAGATTTGAAAAGCTAAAAATGTGAGTGAGAAATTATATATTTTTAATATAATATTAGATTTATACCATTGTAAATCTATTCCTATCTGCCTAAAATGTAAATTGGAGTTGTAGGCCAAAATTGTATACGTGAATTAAAATCATAAACACTGCCTAGATATTCTGTTATTGATAACTTGAATTGTATATTGCATGAATGTAAATCTGGAAAATATTAAGTATTAATAGTCCCTGAATTTACTATATCGTAGTAGTAGTTCCCAAAACTTATATTATATGTGATGATTCTAGATTAGTAAATTTAAAATGACTTATGCAAATAAAAATGTAAATTGAGTCATCACAATAAATTGTAGGAATTTAAGTAGTATTTTAATTTATTGGAATATAGCATGTGGCAATATGAATTTCTATAGATTATCAAGTTTCAAATAAAAATGTAACGTTTGGAATAACAAGGAATACATCAAAAAAGAAAAAGATGTATGCAATATGGATATTTTTCGTATTTTGTACCGTCTATTTCAACAACTATTTAAAAATAATTCCTTGTAATTCCAAACGTAACACAAATTCCTCTTTTAGGTAAGATATTGAAATTTACAGTGTTAACTTTCCATTTAGGAGAAATGTAATTCTAATATATAAAAATGCAGAAATCCCTAAGGACTAATTTAAAGAGTACAAATGGGATAAAAAAATGGTCTAAGAATATACACAATATAAATAAGACAGAAATGAAATAAGGAAGTGAAAAGATGACAAGTCATAATTTAAAATAAAAAGGGTATAGATAGTCCTCTAAAACAAGATAGGTAATTAAAGGTTAAAAAGGAAATATAAATAGGAAGTAAAATAGTGGGGAACACGGGGAACTAAATGAGAAAAGGATTTAAATCTTTTAAAAAGAAAGCGGTAAATGACCTTAAAATAAGGTGTAATCACTTAAAAAAGTAGAGAGCATCCACTGTGGTTACTTATTACAGGCAATGTCCCACATTAGTCCACAAAGCCATACCGCTAGTAGCCATATTTAACTGGGCAAACTTCCATGTAACTTTGGACTAATCTCACATCCCTATAACTTTGTCATAACTTATATGTATATCCACTATATACACACATCATCGTACACGAATAATAATTGAGACCATATAAAGTATCCCCTTATTATGCGCTTAATTAGGGATTAACTCCATAACTTACACTAACTTACTTCCTACAAATTAATGCTATTTACTACCCTATTTATTATATTCAATACGTTCAATAAGCTATAATTATTACGTTATTATTAACTTTAATAATTAAAACTTTATTATTATATACATATATTTTTACGCATGGAATTTAAAGGCTAATCATTGCGTTACAATAATTCGATAATAATTCACTTACAAGGTATTTTGAAATATCAATCTCATACAAATCTATAATTCAATCAAAAACCGCTAATACCATAGCCAAATAAAATAGATTTGTACAAACACAGAATATCTACACTTGTTCCATATTAATAAACTAGAATCCCTTTTCTATTTTAAAGAACAGATCATCACAAATTAGATCACCTATATTCAATTCAACGTTCGTATACAACATTTTGAAGTGAGAAAGGAATTCCTAATTTATTTAAGTGGTAGAAATAGATGGTGCAAACTACAAACAATTCAATTCATAATTTACACATCATTTTTAATTTATTTTCTTTTTAAACCCATTAACACTTAAAAGAGGGAAAATAGGTTAAATTGATCATAGATTACTAATTCTAACAGTTAATTAGATTCTAATATACTGGTACCAAAAACAATTATAATTCCAACATATATAAAGATTGATATTTACTTAGAGAAATTCTAGGGCTTTAGGTGATATGTTTTCGTCTACCAAAATTTCTCAAGGCATATAGCAAACCCAAATAGAATATTATTCGATTAAAAAATGTGAAAAACTTGATATTTCCACCTACAGAGAATTGTTTGCTTCCTAACAGGATTTAATTCCACCACACCTAACTCTATTTCAGATCTCCCTCTTTATGTAACAAAGTGAATTGTATATAGAGATTAGGTTAATAATTAGAAACTAGAAGAACAGAATCAGGAATCAAAAGAATTAACATCTAAACCTTTTACCTGAAAATCCTAATAGATTCTTGAATCGAAAGAAGAAGAAGACGAGTTCCGATTCCTACTGCTCCTAATTCTCAGTTAGATCTTCCCATTTTTGAATATACAACAAATATATTGTATATATAGATTAAATTTCAGAAACTTGAAGATAGGGAGGTGGAGGACTAATTTAAATTATAGATTAGCAACTAGAATTACTTACCAAAAAAGTTTACTGTTTCTAAAAGGGCAGAGATTTGAAAAGAGCTTCGCAAGCGTTCCCAAAATTTTATGAAGGAAAAGTGGGGTCTAAGGGTCTATTTATAGAGGTAAGAAGGAACTAGAACCGTTGGATCGAAATCAAACAAATCCGGACCATTTAAAATAACAAAGCCCTAGACTCCGCCTTCTAGATTGGGCATTTTCACCCCGAAACTATTGACACACTATACCCAAGCGGTTGATCGCTAGCGGTTGACCCCTTGACTAGTGGTGGTCGACCCTTTAGGGCTTGAATCGTCCAGTTAATCTCTTTCCGTTTATTAATTAGTTATTACTTAATTTAATTTAACGTTACACGTTAACTTTAACCATTGCTTAAATGTTAAGCCTCTCTTAACATTAAATTTTCAAATTCAATATTTAAAATTCAAACTTCATAGTTTTAAATTTAATTTCAAATTCATTTATTCAAATTTTATACTTGAGAACTTCAAACGTTTATAACTACTCTGTTTGAACTCCGATTTCAACATATTATATATAGAAATTGATCACAAAATCGCCATGGACGCAATGATGCATCTTCCATGACCAAATTCCGACAGTTACAAAATTTCCATTTTTAATCTTATTTTAATTACTTAATTTCTTATTAAATTTTACGGGGTGTTACATATAGTCTATTGAATACTAAGTATGATAAATAGTTACATAGAGAATAATGAAAAGTAATAAGAAATGCCAACGCCAAGCTCGCCTCTCCACGTACATGATTCGGGCCAATTGCGTGCGGCCTTGTCCTTCTGTGGTGGGGGAAAAAGGATAGGAGTGGGTCAGACAAAAATTTGGTGAATGAGTTACATCATTAATATATGATGATCACATGCAATTGACTTCATTAGTACTCTATGTGACCTAGAGTGTCCTACTTGTGTTTGTGAATCCCTTACTATGGTTAGTTTCATTTACCCAAGGGGTATAGTTCTAAATACACCTACATTATTCGAAGTGGAGTTATGGGATACTCCAGAATCAAGAAGACACGAATAGGGGAGACAAGAGTGGACTTTGGAACCGAAGTGAATGTTCCAAAATTCAAAGGAAATCGAGTCAAAGAAGAAGGAATTCAAGCCCGAGCGAAAGTGATTCTGTAATTGAATTTTACTCTATATGCTAAGTTTTGCCTAAAACTAGAGCTCTGATACCACATGTAACATCCCGATATTTTCAGCCCTTCGTATCCACATATGTCGGAAATTGAATTGCTCAAAATATCAGATTGTTAATTTAAATTTGGCAAAACTCAGCATATACAGTAAATAAAATAATCACAGATCACAGACACAAAGTAATATAACAATAGTGCAGCGGAAACAAAAGAATAGTAGTTCATGAAGCTACTATATATATAACAGAGTCAAACAAGATACAACAAAATTCACGAGTACATAGATGCCTCAATACAATAATCAAATACAAGATCTGAATGCATCACTGGAATCAACTGAATAACTGATAACAGAATAGATAGCTGGATCTCCAAGCGAAGCTCCAACTCCAAAGGTGAGTCTCAAATGCTGTATCACTCAGTCTGACCAGAGCGTAAAGCAAAAACACAAAACACTCGAGTCAGGATTAACATTCTATATCAATAAATCCAACTCAAGTGAAATATCAGCTGACATACAAGTAACTCAAAGGATGTTTGGGATAACCATCCTCTAAGGATCCGTTAAACTATCTACTATGTAGTAATATTCGCTATTATAATAATGTCTAATTATAAAATAAACTTACTTTTAAATAGCGTTAAGGCTTTACATTTTCCACTTTAACACATAATAGTGCCAATAGTCTATACAATACCTACATACCTCGAGAGGCTACGAGAAGATACTCCATAGGTACGACACAAATAGAAACTCGTAGTAAAGCTCGATATGGTAGGTGACACGGCACAACTAGGCAATGCCAAGGTAGATATACCAATTACGCATCCGGGCTGGTGGAAACGCATAGCAGCCACTACCGCCCACCTCGGGAACACACTCCCAATCAAAATCGAAGGGTGGCCACCAAATCAATTACAAAGTAATAGAATGGTATTGAAGAAATGCGTCCGATCAGAGGTGCTACCTCATTGGCCCGTCAATCGCTCCTGTTGTAGCCACCTTATGCCAACTCACGGGAGTTGGGTCCACGTATATACCTCAATAGGAATCGTCGCCACCATCCTACTTCATTCTGGAATCTCCACCGCGTACACAGTTGTTAAAGTGGTTTTTGGTATCGACAGAGAGTATGCCCATATCTGATCCCGGTCTCTTTAACAACCAAACGTTATTATAACACCGCGGTCATTTCAAAATAGTTTATACTTCAAAACCAAAATATCATTTTCATTTCAAAATCCAAATCAATACGATATCATTTTCACTTCAAATATATCCATTTCCAAAGTCATATCATTTTCCAAAGTTATATCGCTTTCGAAATCATAAGTCTTTTAAAATCAAAACACTTTGGAAATCAAAACCTTGAAATTCATAACACTTTGAAATCATAATATTTTGGAAAACCTTAACTTTGAAATCATAACTTCCACCCTTAAACAGTTTAGATATTAATAATAGTATATAATAAAATAATTATAAAATAAAAATAGTTTATAAAATAGTTATAAGTTAAAACAATATATATTAAAATAATTAAAATAGTTTATATTACAATAGTTTATAAAATAATATAAAGATAGTTTAAATATAATTTAAAAATACTTTATATAATCAAATAGTTACCACAAATTCATAAATAAATTCAAATCAAATCGAATTTCAAAATTCACATTTAATTCAATCTCAATTCGTAAATTTCAACTCAATTCAGTTTCCAAATAAACCATTTCAAATTATCGATTTCAAATACATATTTGAACCATAAAATAAGCCATTTCATTTCAATATATTTTCAAAATCAATATATATTCGATATTTCAAAACTAAATTGGATAATTTAAAATATATCAAATTTACTTTACTATTATTTAGTTTTGCAATATTCACTAAATAAATTCAATATCATTTTAATAAAAGCCCAAATTTCAAATCTCTAAATATTTCCCTCAATTTATTCAACTTGAAATATTCAATTTAGATCATCTTAAACTAAAATCAAGTTATAAAATCATATCCTTTAAATTTCAAATTTAACAAGTTTCAAATCAAACTTATTTAAGTAAAATTCTTAAATATATATAATTTCAAATCAATTCCAAATTCATCTTTCCAACCTGAATCATTACCAACTCTATATTTGAAAATATATATTTTAAATAAATACTTAAACATATTATATATCAACTTTATTAAATCAACTTTAATAAATCTTTAAAATCAATATTTATTAAAACCATATATTTCTTTTCAAAGCCATAGAAATCATTTTCAAAATATTTATATAGACCAGTGGTGCTAGTATATAATTTTCTATTCTATGGTCAAGTGATACGGATATTTATCATTTCAATCCGCAATTTAAATATATATACGGGTATATATCATTTCAACCCGCAATCCCAAATTCAATTCAAATGAAAATCGCTTGGGTCTATCATTTCAACCCATAATGATTTTCTCCTATTCTAAAGTCAGTTCGGGTATGTATCATTTCAACCCATAGTGATTTCTATACTAACAGGGAACTTGCAGAGTGATAACAGATATGATAATAACATAACATGCATATATCATCAACATCAATATAAATAACAAATAATGGTGTCAGATGTCATAGGTGAACAAATACAGATAATAGCATATGTAACAATGTAAATAACTAACAGCAGTATATTTCAATTGAAGTTTCAATTAAAATCAAATTTAATAAATAAAAGAACATTAATCGTGAGTGATTGCTCACCTTTCGAGGCTAGAGATGAACGAGACTGAGATGAGTTACGAATCCAAGTACGAAATCCAAATCAAATCAAGATTGGCACGAATTTTGGCGATAGGGCTGATAAATAGGAATGGGCGAAATTGAATCAGAACAGAATCGATGAAGATAATTGGTGTAAGTAACTTAGGTATATATCATCATATATAAAATTCAAACGCATATTAAATTATATATATATATATCAAATTCATTATTTTAAAATAAAAATCATGTAAAAAAAAAGATCAAATACATATACATAATATATTTTGAAATCCACAATATATATATATATATATCACTATATATATTGAACCATATAGATAAAAATCAGCACACATTATATATATTCAAACAGGAAATGCCACTATGTTGAATGAAATCATAGTTTTATACTTAAATTACATACTTTGCAAACAACTGGCTATATATATAAAGTACAAATATGGAGATACAAACTCATACTGCAAATATATTATTCAACTAAAGTACTCAGATATATATATAATCCAAACTAGATTATACTAAAATAAAACGAAACTGTTATAATATATATATATATATAAGGGACATAAGGTTGCATCATAGGAACAAAGCAAACTATATATAGACAACATTAGTTAAAACATGCTTATATAACCAACGCAACAAATAGAAGAAACAGATTATAAAACATATAGTATAACAGATTATAAACTTTTATATAACATATATAATTCGTATAAAAATATAATACTACTTATTTGAAACCACTATATATTACAGCCGAAACCTAAACTCCCATATATTAAAAATCTAACATATGTATAAACTGTGTTTTATAAACTTACCCAAACCATATATAAAACTAACTATAATATTTATATATAAGCTAACATAAACATTCATATCTTATACTAAATATACCCAGGCACAAAACAAACTGTTAGATTTATATATATATATATATACCTAGACTATAACTAACAGTCACAATTGTTCCAAAACAAACTAACCCATACTTACACATTATAAACTGTGTATATAAAAATATATACTGAACTCATATAACTTTTCATTCAATAGCCTTTATATAAACTATATACTTAAACAACTTATAACATATATAAAAAAAATATTACCGAAATACATATTATATCCGCATATATAAATCAATACAAATCAAAGAATATGTACACGCATATGTTTGTGTTTGTATATACTTATAAAATGCATATATATATATATACGTATAAAACTTTAATTAACACTTGATCTATAAAGGAAATCAAAGACTGACATATATAAAAATTGATATAAAACAAAAATCTGGTACACAACAGATTTTATATGCATGCTATTATAAATTTACACAAATTGTATATATAAAGCAATATACAAAACATACGTATAAAATAATATAATATATATCTATATCTTAAAACACACATATAAACTCAACAGGTATATATTAACGAATATATATAATCATACCAAAAAGAAACTGCAGTGAGGTGGAGAGAAAAATGGAGCAAGGCACGACCGGAGAGTGGTGTGGTGACGTGGCGCCTGGGCGGGTTTGTCTCGGCTGCACCGTGTCAGGGACGTGGGGCAAAGGCGGCTACAGGGAAGAGGGAGGGTGTGAGTGCGGAGGAGGTTCGATCGATGGTTCTAGAGGGGAATGAGGAAGACTGCTCTGTCACTATTATAAATTTTTTTTTAAGATGAATAGGCTTCAGAAAAATGATGCTTGAAGTTTGAACAAAAAGATGTAGAACCGAAAATCACAATATACATCAATACAATTTGAAACGGTGGTAAAATGACAAGTCACGATAATAAATGTTCTTGAAATATTAATAGTTAAAGACCATTCGTTATCTCAGGAAGTAAACAAAAGGGCAACGAAACCAAAAGGTAAGAATCGAATACCGATTCGGTTTCTTATTTAATTGATTTCACAGTGAATCGGACGTCAAAGCACAGGATTGAATATACCGCGGAGATCAACATGACGAGACGATCAAAACGATACACAGATATCGGTGGTACGATCATCCGATCAAAAGTCGATAATCGGTACCGAGAATGCTGCAAATCTGTCGAAAATAAGATAAATGGAGCAATAGAAGTCCAAATTTGATGAAAAAAAATATGGCATCTCACTCAGAAAATGATTTACAAATTTTCTATAGAAAAATATTCAGGTTTGGAAATTATTTTATTATCATCAATTTTAACTGATTTAAATTGAATTGAAGTTACACAAAAAAATAAACTTCAATATTATCAGATGAAAATTTACCATTTGCTATGTTTAATTAGACGTATCCCAAATATCAAGTTTATATTTCAAAATTTTATCATTTAAAATTTCACAAAAATTCTATAAATAAACCACTAAGATTTACGGGTCGTTACACTCTTCCCCACTCAAAACTTTTCGGCCCCGAAAAGGAAGGAGGTAGGAGAATAAAACGACCAGAAAAGAAAATAGGTCGGAACAAAATAAAACAATTAATTTAAACCATATAAATTTCAAGTTAAACTAATTAATATTCAATAATTTGGTTTAATCCATTAGAGTCCACTTAAGTTAAATCAATCTATCTATTTCTAAATTCATTATCTTATTATCTAGTCATCCTCAATTAACAATTTCTAAATCAATCAACTTGTATAATCATTTATTATCCTCATATTTTATTCAACAAATTTAATTCTTTCATTCCAATTTATTATTAACTATATTCCACTTCATATATCTTATCACATATATTTAAATCCCATAAATCAATTTAAACCATATAAATTTCAATTTAAATTAATTTATATTCAATGATCGATTTTATATTCAAGGTATTTCCCTAGGTTAATCTAATTTCAATTTATTAATTCCTTTAAAACAAATTTATTTGTCTCATCTATTATTCAATTAACTTATTATCCTATTTATCTCTATTAACATCTTTATAATAAAATTTATGTGCATAACATTTATTATAAAACTCAAATCTTTCCTTATAAAGTCATTTTATATTGTATATTATCCGATTACATATTCAACTTCTGAATGATTTAGGTAAGTTGTATTAGAATGCAGTTGAATAATATACAAATAAAATTTTCCCAATTCAATTATTCAAGTTTAAATATTTATTCCAAATTTTGGTTTCATCTTAAATCATAATTTTAAGAATTTTAAATTTCCGATTAACTTCAAATAATTTAGAGATAAATATATATATATATGCTATATATATTAAATCAGATTTACAACCATATACCTATATATTATAAATCAAGCCAAACTTTAAATTTTTTGAATCAAATTCAGTTTCCAAAACAAAAGTGTAGCAAAGCTACTGAATGGCCTCTCCACTTCGAAACTCGAAAATGAATGTCGATGATGCGGCCGTCATCACCGAAATTATTTTCCAGCGACAAAGAGAAGAGTACTGATTTAAACTTCTTTAAAATCCTTTGGAAACGATTTATACTCAGAAATACTTTATATAATATACATTTAAAACTTTAAAACCAAAGTTTGAAATCACCGGAAATTAAATTCTCAAATTCTTTATTTAAATTCATTTAAACTCTAAATCGATTTATAAGCCATATTATAAATTCATTTATAGAACAATAAATGATAATCAAATATTATCATTTCAAACAACCATTTTAATTAACTTATTAAATTCCAGAAAATTGTACTTATATATATGATATAATCATACCAATTTATTTCATTTACCAAATTTGAAAATAATATTGTGTCAGTTTGCTCTGTTCAAGTGTTTTGGAAATCCTATCGGTAACGTTGATCAGACGAATCGATCGAAAATCCAAATCAACATCAACAACTCAAACAACACAATATATAAAACATTTTAATATTAATTACAAATACACTCCCTCACTTGATAATTCAAGAATGGATTTCAAAGCAAAGATGGGATTCAAAGTAGAGGAACTCTAATCAAATAGAATTCAACTAAAAGATAGACTCGATAGGGAGATAATATGATTGAATTTCAAATTGGAAGATGGATAAATTTATATAAATCGTGGGTAACCTTAACCGGGTCAACCATGACTTCAAGAATACGATCGATGTGGAATTATGAATCAAATCGACATCAGATCACAAGAGATAGAATTCGGGTAAAGCAAAAGATAACAGCATCTAAACCGAGGATACAGAAATCTCCGGTGAATCAATGCCTGTTGTAAAGGAGTTTCACCCCTTTACAAATCATTCAAAGATTGGCGAGACCGCCGATTTATTATAGAGATTATTCGAAGTAGAGTTATGGGATATTCCAGAATCAAGAAGACACGAATAGGGAAGACAAGAGTGGACTTTGGAACCGAAGTGAACGTTCCAAAATTCAAAGGAAACCGAGTCAAAGAAGAAGGAATTCAAGCCCGAACGAAAGTGATTCTGTAATCTAATTTTACTCTATATGCTGAGTTTTGCCTAAAACCAGAGCTCTGATACCACATGTAACATCCCGATAATTTCAGCCCTTCGTATCCACATATGTCGGAAATTGAATTGCTCAAAATATCAGATTGTTAATTTAAATTTGGCAAAACTCAGCATATACAGTAAATAAAATAATCACAGATCACAGACATAGAGTAATATAACAATAGTGCAGCGGAAACAAAAGAATAGTAGTTCATGAAGCTACTATATATATAACAGAGTTAAACAAGATACAACAAAAGTCACGAGTACATAGATGTCTCAATACAATAATCTAATACAAGATCTGAATGCATCACTGGAATCAACTGAATAACTGATACAGAATAGATAGCTGGATCTCCAAGCAAAGCTCCAACTCCAAAGGTGAGTCTCAAATGCTGTATCACTCAGTCTGACCCGAGCATAAAGCAAAAACACAGAACACTCGAGTCAGGATTAACATTCTTATATCAATAAATCCAACTCAAGTGAAAATCAGCTGACATACAAGTAACTCAAAGGATGTTTGGGATAACCATTCTGTAAGGATCCGTTAAACTATCTACTATGTAGTAATATTCGCTATTATAATAATGTCTAATTATAAAATAAACTTACTTTTAAATAACGTTAAGGCTTTACATTTTCCACCTTAACACATAATAGTGCCAATAGTCTATGCAGTACCTGCATACCTCGAGAGGCTACGAGAAGATACTCCATAGGTACGGCACAAATAGAAACTCGTAGTAAAGCTCGATATGGTAGGTGACACGGCACAACTAGGCAATGCCAGGGTAGATATACCAATTATGCATCCGGGCTGGTGGAAACGCATAGCAGCCACTACCGTCCACCTCAAAACACACTCCAAATCAAAATCGAAGGGTGGCCACCAAATCAATCACAAAGTAATAGAATGGTATCGAAGAAATGCGTCCGATCAGAGGTGCTACCTCATTGGCCCGTCGATCGCTCCTGTTTTAGCCACCTTATGCCAACTCACGGGAGTTGGGTCCACGTATATACCTCAATAGGAATCGTCGCCACCATCCTACTTCATTCTGGAATCTCCACCGCGTATACAGTTGTTAAAGTGGTTTTCGGTATCGAAAGAGAGTATGTCCATATCCGATCCCGGTCTCTTTAACAACCAAACGTTATTATAACACCGCGGTCATTTCAAAATAGTTTATACTTCAAAACCAAAATATCATTTTCATTTCAAAATCCAAATTAATACGATATCATTTTCACTTCAAATATATCCATTTCCAAAATCATATCACTTTCCAAAGTTTATCGCTTTCAAAATCATAAGTCTTTTAAAATCAAAACACTTTGGAAATCAAAACCTTGAAATTCATAACACTTTGAAATCATAATATTGTGGAAAACCTTAACTTTGAAATCATAACTTCCACCCTTGAATAGTTTAGATATTAATAATAGTATATAATAAAATAGTTATAAAATAAAAATAGTTTATATAAAATAGTTATAAGTTAAAACAATATATATATTAAAATAATTAAAATAGTTTATATTACAATAGTTTATAAAATAATATAAATATAGTTTAAATATAATTTAAAAATACTTTATATAATCAAATAGTTACCACAAATTCATAAATCAATTCAAATCAACTCGAATTCTAAAATTCACATTTAATTCAATCTCAATTCATAAATTTCAACTCAATTCAGTTTCCAAATAAACCATTTCAAATTATCGATTTCAAATACATATTTGAACCATAAAATAAGCCATTTCATTTCAATATATTTTCAAAGTCAATATATATTCGATATTTCAAAAATAATTAGATAATTTCATATATATCAAATTTACTTTACTATTATTTAGTTTTGTAATATTCACTAAATAAATTCAATATCATTTAAATAAAAGCCCAAATTTCAAATCTCTAAATATTTCCTTCAATTTATTCAACTTGAAATATTCAATTTAAATCATCTTAAACCAAAATCAAGTTATAAAATCATATCCTTTAAATTTCAAATTAAATAAGTTTCAAATCAAACTTATTTAAGTAAAATTCTTAAATATATACAATTTCAAATTCATCTTTCCAACCTGAATCATTACCAACTCTATATTTGAAAATATATTTTTTAAATAAATACTTAAACATATTATATATCAACTTTATTAAATCAACTTTAATAAATCTTTAAAATCAATATTTATTAATGTGACAACCCTGATTTGATAATCTTCTTTTAAATAAATATTTAACTGATAATTTATCTTTTAAAAGCTAATAAATTGTTTTCTATTTATAATGTATATATATATGTGTATATATTGTAAATAGATAAGCTTTGTTTTAAATTTAATAAATAAAGGCATGTTTTCTAATTTTAATATTTTTGGTAATTTGGAAATTTGATTTAATTTAATATTAAATAAATAACCATATGATTTTAAAATACTCAAGATAAAAATTTAATTGTTTAAAATTGATTATAGCTTAAGTTTAAATTTAAATAGAAAGATTTGTTTTGTTTTTAAATATAGCTTGATAAAATAAGTAATTTATTAATAAAAAGATAACTTCTTTTATAAATTATTTTAAAATTTAATAATGAGCTATATTAATAATGTAATGTCTTTCCAAATGGATTTCTAATACAAATAGAAATTGTTATTTTAAATTTATATATATATATATATATATGTATGTATTTAGGAATGCTATGATTTGTAAATTTAAAATAACAATCTTTCAATAATATTTAAAATAAATCTTATAAATAATAAGCTTAAGTATAAATCAAAAATTTGATATTAACATAAATATAAAGATAAATAATAAGCAAATGTAGTATAAAAATATATATGAACATAAAATAAATATGCATGTGAAGAGTAGTTGTACGTTAGAACAAAACAAAGTATATATGTACATGAAGATAAAAACAAACCTAGTAAAAATAAAATATGTATGTATGCAAGGCAAGTAATATCTCTAAACAAAATAAAAAGAAAATATCTATGTACAAAATAAGATAAGTATTGAATCATAAAGTACTTTTGCATTTAATGCTAGCTCAAACAAGTCAATTCGAAATCTTATAAAAGCAATTCAGCCTCCTTATGCAAGGAAAAATCTCTGACTAAGTAAATAAAGAAAGAAGAAAGTGTACCAGTAAAATGCAAACCAGTAAACACCTTTCCCTGTAATCTTTTCTTCCTATATGTATATCTTTACTTATTTTAGTTCGTTCTCAAGAACTAGCAAACCAGAGAATAATAAGTTAACATTTCCATTTGTACAACTTAAACATCGTACAACAACAAAGGCAAGAAGATTAGGAGGAAGATCAAAGCTCAGTTTTAAAAGTTCAAAGCTAATTTCAAATAAAAATACTCTGTCCATCTTCTCAGATCAACTGTGAGTAAACTTTTACTTTAAAAACAATTTTAACCTATTGCATGTGATAAATCTATATAGAAATGTTGTAATATGTTTGCATGAATGTTCTTTTTTTGGAATATGACTGGACTACTTTGTATTTATGGATGTACATGACTGTGTGTATATATCCTTGTCCCTGTTATGATCACAGCCTTCCTACCTTCCAATCGAAACCATATTAGACTTGGATTTCTGAAGAGCAAACATTTGAAACAAGGAAACATCATTTATAAAAATGATTTCAGGTATAATGGTTGGGTATTTATTCAAAAATGATATTTTACAGTGAAAACCTTTTAAATCAGAAAAATCAAATCTGTTCTCTGTTTTAAGTCGAACAGGTGAGTAAACATTAAATTTAAAACTTAAGTAGATCTATGGTTGTTGTTTATGAATTTCTGTGATGATGATGCCTGTATGTGTAGATATAAGTATAAAATCTTATTTATGAGTGTGTACAGATGAGCTTGTCTGATTATATTTTGTCCTTCTCTGTTTCATAATACAGAGTCTAAATATAGAGATAATTCATTCTCTTTCCCCCGATTTCTTTTAAGGCTTGGTTTCAAACATGAAATGTTTGTTTAGACATAAATTTAATTTAAAAAATGAATTTAAGCTAAAATATTTGAAATTTTATCTGGTAATTAAGAGTACAATAGGATTTCTTTATATATGCTAAAATCAATCACTCTAATATGCTGATTCAGGATCATAACTTGAATCCATTTTAAAAGTTATGATTTTTAAAACAAATATCAATATTTTTAATGTTGAATTGAATGTGTATTTGGGGGATGACTGGAATTTGGTTTCTGGACGAATTCCGGTGGCCGGAGCTACTGGAGTGGTCGGGAACATCACTGGAGATGGAGGGGGTATTGGAGGTTCAAGCAAAAATATTAGGAAGGAGATCAGTGGTCGGTGGCGATGGTGGTTGGTCGATGAAGTCTGTAGCCCTAGTTTTGTTTTGGTTGGGTATTTTGATCGGCATTGCATCTCTGGATGATCGAGTGCAACAAGATCCTGGGAAATGAAAGCTTGGACGTCGGCGAAGGGGTGGCTGGAGCCTCTGACATTCCAGTGGTCGAAGTAACGAACACGAGGAGATTCCAGGTTTATCTTTGGTTCCAGTTTTGGGTTAGTAAGCTCGAATTTGAATTCGAGTTTGTAGTGACGATTGGATGGTCGGAATCGAGTTCGAGGGTGATCGCTGACATGCGTAAGCCATCGCGAGTGATTGGAAGGGTGGCAGTGCTGGTGCATGTGCATGGAGGTGATGGTGTATCTGTAGTTGATTTGGGAGGAAGGGTACTCGATTTTCCATTCGAGTTGTTTCGAGTTTTGATCGAAGCATCGGGGTGTTTGACTCGAAGTTTTTTTTATAGGCTCGAGTCAAATTTTTATTACAGGTTTTGAAGCCTGTCAGTGTTTTAGATTTTGAATTTAAACTAAATTTTAAAATGAAAAGTAAGTTTTAATCAAAATTTTGAAGTAAGTTTTTAAAATATGGATTCAAAATGAATTTGAATCCTAGTTTTTAAATGAATAAGTTTTATAAAAATGAAATGTTTATATCAACTTAAAATTGTTAAAGTATTTTATAAAATGACTTTAAATCAGAAATAAAGTTTTAAACAGAGTTTTAAATAAGTTTAAATATGGATTCAAGTTTAGTTTGAATCCTAGTTTGAAATAGAATAAAGTTTTATCAAATTTAAAATTTTTAAACAACTTTAAAATGTTAAAGTATATTTTAAAAGTGATTTGAATTTAAAATGAAATTTGAAAGTAAATGTGATAAGTATGATTACTTAATGAAATTAGTGAAGTATAATTACTTAGTGGAGTAATTGGTAATGGTAATTACAGGATGTAATTAATTGGAGATTGAAAGTAATTTTGGATTTGATTACTTTGTGTAATTAATCAAAGGACTAATTAAAGATAATTAATTAATATGTAATTAAGAATAGTTAATTACTGAATGTGATTTAATCAAGAGTGATTAATAAATGTGGCTTAATTAAAGATCAATTACTTAATGTAATTAATTTAAATAGCGTAATTATATTTAAAAAGTAATTAGAGATCATTATTATAATTAATGATGTAATTAAGAGATGATTAGTTAAGGATAATTAATCAATGATAAGTGATTATAAAGTAATTAATCAATTGTAATTAATTAAGGATTAATGAAATTAATTATAGTTAATTAGTTAATGAAGTAATTACGGTTAATTACTATTTTTGGGTTAAGGATAGTTAATTTGTGAAATTAATTAAAGGTTAATTACTTAAATATAATTAAAGGATAATTAATCAAGGTTGATTAATTTAAATGAATAATTAGATGGTGATTAATTAATTGATTTGTAATTAATAATGGTTAAGTAAGCAAGATTTGTAGAATGAAGTAATTAATTTAATTTATATTAAATTAATTAGAGATAAGATAACTAATTTAATTCATTTTAAATTAATTATAGATAGTGATTAATCCTTGCTTATGTATGGATGGATGATATTGATTGCCTTGAATGGTTTGAGATCTCAGATAAGAGATAATTGATGTTGTGTGATATGAATGCTTTGGTTGAATTGTGATGATAATGTAGATTATCTATCTGTGATATTGTGAATTATCTATCTGTGTATATAGATAATAGAATTGAACTGTTTTAACTTTAAAACATTTTAACTTAAAGAGATGGTATTGAATTCGAAGAGACAGGATCGGATATCAGCGATATCCGGAACCCACTTCGAATTGTAATTCTATTTCCCTAAATTTTGATATGTGGAATCAATGGGCTGAATGGAATAATATGGACCTTAGAACTGAGTAGAATACTCAGAACTTGATTTGTAAAATAAGTGTTGAGCATAACAAGTAATGAACTCGTAGTGAAGTACGAGTTACCCGGGTTTTCTTTCATGGTTTGAGTTTAGTATTTCAAATTATATGGGTTTACTCACGCTGGTTTCCAGCCTGACCCGGGTGTTACTTGGATGTAATGCTCGGGTCAGACCGAGTATTACAGATTTTCAGGTAAGGACGTTTTGGAGCTCAGGAGACGAGCTGGATGGCAGGAACGTATGGAGTGTATTCCGCTATGATATATTGTAGTTTGTCTGGGACATGTTGATTGTATCTGTCCAGTGTTTGTGAAATGTTGTAACTCTGATGTATTAAAATGTATTTGACTGATACAGTTTTCTTTGTATAAAGAATATTATTTGATATTATATTTTATCCGCTGCGAATGTGAGATTTTGAGTTTGTTTTTTTTGTTTCTTCTTCTTTTATCTCTTTCTTCTTTTCCTAACTACCTAAAATTTTCGGGATCGAAAATTCCGGGGCGTTACAGTTGGTATCAGAGCTGAAAGGTTAAGCGAGAACCTTGGCTCTGGTGGGTGTACTCATAAAAATAGGGTCAATAGTACCCTAAAATGAGTTGAGTGTATAGATATATATGAGAGCGTACTTGTTATTTTCATATATAAAGATTTAAAATGATTTTATAAGTATATATTTTGATATAAGGCAATATTTCTTACTAATAAATATTAAGGTAATTGGTTGTTAGACTATTGGAATTAAATTAAGAGATAATAGAAATACAACCAAATTGAAATTAAATAAAGGTATGTTTGAAATGGATTCAAACTGAAATTAAATCTTGAATTTGGGTGAAATGTTTCCGAATAAGATAATAATGAATTGGTTTCCTAATAAGATAATCTTGGTTATTATCATAAATGATTGTTGTGTTTAATAATAAATGTGTATTAAGGAGTAAGCAAAATGAAATGTTTTAGGGAAGTAAAACATTTAGGCAAGTATGACTTATAAATTGGAACTGAAGATGATATAAATTGTGAAGTTTTAAATCTGGGTCCAGGATTTGAAAATTGTTTCAAATTGATAAAGAAATAATAAATAATGTTATTTAATATATTTAAATGGAAGGGTCCTATTTCAACAAAAGTTGTTGAAATTTGTTTTGAACCAAAAGTGGTTTAAAATTTAAAGATAACTTGGTGTGCAAAAGGAAATAATATGTATAAGGAATATACATAATATCAAAGATGGTTTGAAATGAACTCTAAATATTGAGTTTTAAATTTTGAATGAGATGTGAAAACCCAAGGTGATAAGTTTTTGAACTTATAAGATTATTAATGAGAAGTTTAAAATTTGAAATGGGGATCGAAATTAGGTAAGGTTGGCTGGGTTAAGTAAATTGAACTTAACTTTGGGAAAAGTTAAATAAGTTAACAAGCAGCCTGAATTGGAAATTTTAAGATGAAATTGAGATTTAACTGGGGAAGTTAAATGGTTAATTGGAAATTGGCAATTGATTGGAAATGGAGACTGGGAAGTTGTGCAGTTTGACTCTGAGACTATTTTCAAATAAATTGTTTTAATATAAACTATTTTCTTACGCTATTTACTATACAACCTTTCTTTTCAAAAAACCCAAACTATTTTATATTTATCTTATAATTATTTTGAAAACTAATTACTATTTTATATCTGTTTTACAAACTAATCACTATTTTTTTTACTACTTTATAACTAATTACTATTTTACAACTATTTTACAAACTAATAATTATTTTTCAACTATTTATATATTTTTAAACTTTTCAAGCTATTTTCTAAATATAAACGGGTCGGAGTTCAAACTGTTATTGATTAAATACCCAACTGAGATAAGAATTTAAGTGATAATCCAAATGGGGATTAAGGCAAATGTGAATAAGTGAATAAAATCAAAGTGAGGATGAATAGAAAGGAAATTGATTTAACTGATAATCAATGAAGATAAATACGTAGGATGTACGTATATTATTCTATTTGCATAGTGGTTTGATCCAGATTCGAGCACATAATTTCGAGATAATATTATCAATGCGAGTTGGGATTTTTCGCTCAATTTTCGACGACGAACCTGAATATGGAATTTTGATTGGTTCTGGATATTCTATATCATAGTTGTGACTATGCAAGGAGAATAACGGTTTCTGATCAAGAAACCAGATCTGAGTCCGTACTAGGAAGTCGGGTGGACAATACTAGTTCGGAAGTGAAATTGTGTGATTGGGTGAGCGATCAGATTGATATTGCGTACGGATGGTATGGGTACATCGTACGAGTTATAATAAAAGTGATATTGAAAATTTGTGGATAAGAACTGTAAATGATTTTTGAAATTGAAAGTATATTTTGTGAAATATATGATGGAGTAAAGTGGAAATTGGATATTTCTATGGTAAAAAATTATTTTATGGAAGTAAGTAATTTGGTAAGTGACTTTATAGAATAATCAAATTTGAATATTTGATTTGGAATAAACAAAGTTATATATCTTTGTTATATATGGTAAACTACCCTTAATGAATCTATTGCCAGGAGAAAATGATTTTTGAAAGTATTTGAAGTATAAAAATGAATTATACAAGTATGAATTGAATCAAAAAATTTCCAAGATTATTATATATATGTATATATAAAAGGATTTGTGAAAATGATTTTGAGGAAAGGTTTTGGGAACCTTTGGCATTTGGAAAGGCTTTTGATTTTTTTGGGCAAAATCAATTTTGGAATTTGGAAAAGCCTAATATGAGAATTATCGATTTTGTAAAGGAGATTTATATGAGATTCATACTTAGTGTATGATTTGTGAATACTATATGTGTATAGTATAAAGTGTTTTGAAAGCGGCTCTGGGGAAAAAGGCGCTCCCTTGAATGAACTTCTCAGGAGTGCCACAGGGTGGTACTGCCTTGAGCCTCAAAAAGGGGGAGGCTCTAAAGTTGATCCTGGGAGAAGTCCGGACAAACTAGTTCCTGAGGATTATTGGGTAGCAAAAGTCGAGGGTGCTGATGCCTACAGGGGCATTTTGGTTATGCTGTGACGACAGTCTAACTCGATGTCGCTGCGATCTACTGTGGGGACCATAGCGAAAATCGTATGGAGGATGAGTGCCAACAGTCTACACTTGATTTTGCCGGGATGGCAACGTAACGTCGGTAGACTGCGATCTATGGTCAAGTGGAGGAGTTTCATTCTTTTGGCAGCGAAATTCGGTGGCGCTGATGCCTACAGTTATATGGGTTTTTTCTGTGATAGCAACGTATAGCCCGGGTATAACTGCGATCTGTAGCGGGTTCCATGGCGTAATCGAGGGCGCGCAGAGACCTACAATTATCTATGGATTTTGCCGGGACGGCAACGTAACCATCGGGTTAACTGCGACCATGGATGGGGGTGATGATTTCCAGAGCATTTTCACCAAGATATTTTCTCGATTTTCAAAACTGTTTTCAATAAAATTAGTTTCCAAAGTATTTTCACTGGGTGTTGGAAACGAGTTTACCAAGTACTTATAGATTTTCAGTCCTACGCCTGATCAACGTATGACCGATTTTCTGTGAGAACAAGGATGGACTTGTTGAGACATCGAGTTATGAAAAGTATTCTTCATAAAACTAATTTGGTAATATTATGTAGATTTCAAAGCATTTTAAAATTTTAAAATAAAAGAGTAAAGGTTAAAATGCTTAAAATAATAATAATAAATTAACTAAAATACATAGTAAGTTAAAATCCTTGCTTCGTTCCTTTTCGAGGACGAAAAGTTCTAAAGGGGGGAGGAATGTGACGACCCGGATTTGATAATCTTCTTTTAAATAAATATTTAACTGATAATTTATCTTTTAAAAGCTAATAAATTGTTTTCTATTTAAAATGTATATATATGTGTATATATTGTAAATATATAAGCTTTGTTGTAAATTTAATAAATAAAGGCATGTTTTCTAATTTTAATATTTTTGGTAATTTGGAAATTTGATTTAATTTAATATTAAATAAATAACCATATGATTTTAAAATACTCAAGATAAAAATTTAATTGTTTAAAATTGATTATAGCTTAAGTTTAAATTTAAACAGATAGATTTGTTTTGTTTTTAAATATAGCTTGATAAAATAAGTAATTTATTAATAAAAAGATAACTTCTTTTATAAATTATTTTAAAATTTAATAATGAGCTATATTAATAATGTAATGTCTTTACAAATGGATTTCTAATAAAAATATAAATTGTTATTTTAAATTTATATATATATATATATGTATATGTATTTAGGAAAGCTATGATTTGTAAATTTAAAATAACAATCTTTCAATAATATTTAAAATAAATCTTATAAATAATAAGCTTAAGTATAAATAAAAAATATGATATTAACATAAATATAAAGATAAATAATAAGCAAATGTAGTATAAAAATATATATGTACATAAAATAAATATGCATGTGAAGAGTAGTTGTAGGCTAGAACAAAACAAAGTATATATGTACATGAAGATAAAAACAAACCTGGTAAAAATAAAATATGTATGTATGCAAGGCAAGTAATATCTCTAAACAAAATAAAAAGAAAATATCTATGTACAAAATAAGATAAGTATTGAAACATAAAGTACCTTTGCATTTAATGCTAGCTCAAACAAGTCAGTTCGAAATCTTATAAAAGCAATTCAGCCTCCTTATGCAAGGAAAAATCTCTGACTAAGTAAATAAAGAAAGAAGAAAGTGTACCAGTAAAATGCAAACTAGTAAACACCTTCCTTTGTAATCTTTTCTTCCTATATGTATATCTCTACTTATTTTAGTTCGTTCTCAAGACCTAGCAAACCAGAGAATAATAAGTTAACATTTCCATTTGTACAACTTAAACATCATACAACAACAAAGGCAAGAAGATTAGGAGGAAGATCAAAGCTCAGTTTTAAAAGTTCAAAGCTATTTTCAAATAAAAATACTCTGTCTATCTTCTCAGATCAACTGTGAGTAAAATTTTACTTTAAAAACAATTTTTACCTATTGCATGTGATAAATCTATATGGAAATGTTGTAATATGTTTGCATGAATGTTCTTTTTTTGGAATATGACTGGACTACTTTGTATTTATGGATGTACATGACTGTGTGTATATATCCTTGTCCCTGTTATGATCACAGCCTTCCTACCTTCCAATCGAAACCATATTAGACTTGGATTTCTGAAGAGCAAACATTTGAAACAAGGAAACATCATTTATAAAAATGATTTCAGGTATAATGGTTGGGTATTTATTCAAAAATGATATTTTACAGTGAAAACCTTTTAAATCAGAAAAATCAAAACTGTTCTCTGTTTTAAGTTGAATAGGTGAGTAAACATTAAATTTAAAACTTAAGTAGATCTATGGTTGTTGTTTATGAATTTCTGTGATGATGATGCCTGTATGTGTAGATATAAGTATAAAATCTTATTTATGAGTGTGTACAGATGAGCTTGTCTGATTATATTTTGTCCTTCTCTGTTTCATAATACAGAGTCTAAATATAGAGATAATTCATTCTCTTTCCCCCGATTTCTTTTAAGGCTTGGTTTCAAACATGAAATGTTTGTTTAGACATAAATTTAATTTAAAAAATGAATTTAAGCTAAAATATTTGAAATTTTATCTGGTAATTAAGAGTACAATAGGATTTCTTTATATATGCTAAAATCAATCACTCTAATCTGCTGATTCAAGATCATAACTTGAATCCATTTTAAAAGTTATGATTTTTAAAACAAATATCAATATTTTTAATGTTGAATTGAATGTGTATTTGGGGGATGACTGGAATTTGGTTTCTGGACGAATTCTGGTGGCCGGAACTACTGGAGTGGTCGGGAACATCACTGGAGATGGAGGGGGTATTGGAGGTTCAAGCAAAAATATTAGGATGGAGATCAGTGGTCGGTGGCGATGGTGGTTGGTCGATGAAGTCTGTAGCCCTAGTTTTGTTTTGGTTGGGTATTTTGATCGGCATTGCATCTCTGGATGATCGAGTGCAACAAGATCCTGGGAAATGAAAGCTTGGACCTCGGCGAAGGGGTGACTGGAGCCTTTGACATTCCAGTGGTCGGAGTAACGAACACGAGGTGATTCCAGGTTTATCTTTGGTTCCAGTTTTGGGTTAGTAAGCTCGAATTTGAATTCGAGTTTGTAGTGACGATTGGATGGTCGGAATCGAGTTCGAGGGTGATCGCCGACATGCGTAATCCATCGCGAGTGATTGGAAGGGTGGCAGTGCTGGTGCATGTGCACGGAGGTGATGGTGTATCTGTAGTTGATTTGGGAGGAAGGGTACTCGAGTATCCATTCGAGTTGTTTCGAGTTTTGATCGAAGCATCGGGGTGTTTGACTCGAAGTTTTTTTTTATAGGCTCGAGTCAAATTTTTGTTACAGGTTTTGAAGCTTGTCAGTGTTTTAGATTTTGAATTTAAACTAAATTTTAAAATGAAAAGTAAGTTTTAATCAAAATTTTGAAGTAAGTTTTTAAAATATGGATTCAAAATGAATTTGAATCCTAGTTTTTAAATGAATAAGTTTTATAAAAATGAAATGTTTATAACAACTTAAAATTGTTAAAGTATTTTATAAAATGACTTTAAATCTGGAATAAAGTTTTAAACAGAGTTTTAAATAAGTTTAAATCCGGATTCAAGTTTAGTTTGAATCCTAGTTTGAAATAGAATAAAGTTTTATCAAATTTAAAATTTTTAAACAACTTTAAATGTTAAAGTATATTTTAAAAGTGATTTGAATTTAAAATGAAATTTGAAAGTAAATGTGTCAAGTATAATTACTTAATGAAATTAATGAAGTATAATTACTTAGTGGAGTAATTGGTAATGGTAATTACAGGATGTAATTAATTGGAGATTGAAAGTAATTTTGGATTTGATTACTTTGTGTAATTAATCAAGGGACTAATTAAAGATAATTAATTAAGATGTAATTATGAATAGTTAATTACTGAATGTGATTTAATCAAGAGTGATTAATAAATATGGTTTAATTAAAGATCAATTACTTAATGTAATTAATTTAAATAGCGTAATTATAATTAAAAAGTAATTAGAGATCATTATTATATTAATGATGTAATTAAGAGATGATTAGTTAAGGATAATTAATTAATGATAAGTGATTATAAAGTAATTAATCAATTGTAATTAATTAAGGATTAATGAAATTAATTATAGTTAATTAATTAATGAAGTACTTAAGGTTAATTACTGTTTTTGGGTTAAGGATAATTAATTTGTGAAATTAATTAAAGGTTAATTACTTAAATATAATTAAAGGATAATTAATCAAGGTTGATTAATTTAAATGAATAATTAGATGGTGATTAATTAATTGATTTGTAATTAATAATGGTTAAGTAAGCAAGATTTATAGACTGAAGTAATTAATTTAATTTATATTAAATTAATTAGAGATGAGATAATTAATTTAATTCATTTTAAATTAATTATAGATAGTGATTAATCCTTGCTTATGTATGGATGGATGATATTGATTGCCTTGAATGGTTTGAGATCTCAGATAAGAGATAATTGATGTTGTGTGATATGAATGCTTTGGTTGAATTGTGATGATAATGTAGATTATCTATCTGTGATATTGTGAATTATCTATCTATGTATATAGATAATAGAATTGAACTGTTTTAACTTTAAAACATTTTAGCTTAAAGAGATGGTATTGAATTCGAAGAGACAGGATCGGATATCAGCGATATCTGGAACCCACTTCGAATTGTAATTCTATTTCCCTAAATTTTGATATGTGGAATCAATGGGATGAATGGAATAATATGGACCTTAGAACTGAGTAGAATACTCAGAACTTGATTTGTAAAATAAGTGTTGAGCATAACAAGTAATGAACTCGTAGTGAAGTACGAGTTACCCGGGTTTTCTTTCATGGTTTGAGTTTAGTATTTCAAATTATATGGGTTTACTCACGTTGGTTTCCAGCCTGACCCGGGTGTTACTTGGATGTAATGCTCGGGTCAGACCGAGTATTACAGATTTTCAGGTAAGGACGTTCTGGAGCTCAGGAGACGAGCTGGATGGCAGGAACGTATGGAGTGTATTCCGCTATGATATATTGTAGTTTGTCTGGGACATGTTGATTGTATCTGTCCAGTGTTTGTGAAATGTTGTAACTCTGATGTATTAAAATGTATTTGACTGATACAGTTTTCTTTGTATAAAGAATATTATTTGATATTATATTTTATCCGCTGCGAATGTGAGATTTTGAGTTTGTTTTTTTGTTTCTTCTTCTATCTCTTTCTTCTTTTCCTAACTACCTGGAATTTTCGGGATCGAAAATTCCGGGGCGTTACAATTAAAACCATATATTTCTTTTCAAAACCATAGAAATCATTTTAAAAATATTTATATAGACCAGCGGTGCCTGTATATAATTTTCTATCCTATGGTCAAGTGATACGGATATTTATCATTTCAATCTGCAATTTATATATATATATATGGGTATATATCATTTCAAGCCGCTATCCCAAATTCAATTCAAATGAAAGTCGTTTAGGTCTATCATTTCAACCCATAACGATTTTCTCCTATTCTAAAGTCCGTTCGGGTATGTATCATTTCAACCCATGTAGAGTGATAACAGATATGATAATAACATAACAGGCATATATCATCAACATCAATATAAATAACAAATAATGGTGTAAGATGTCATAGGTGAACAGAAACAGAAAATAGCATATGTAACAATGTAAATAACTGACAGTAGTATATTTCAATTGACGTTTCAATTGAAATCAAATTTAATAAATATAATAACGTTAATCGTGAGTGATTGCTGACCTTTTGAGGCTAGAGATGAACGAGACTGAGATGAATTACGAATCCAAGTACGAAATCCAAATCAAATCAAGATTGGCATGGATTTTGGCGACAGAGCTGATAAATAGGAATGGGCAAAATTGAATCAGAACAGAATCGATGAAGATAATTGGTATAAGTAACTTAGGTATATATCATCATATATAAAATTCAAACGCATATTAAATTATATACATATATATATATATCAAATTCATTGTTTTAAAATAAAACTCATGTAAAAAAAAATCAAATACATATACATAATATATTTTGAAATCCACAATATATATATATATATATCACTATATATATTGAACCATATAGATAAAAATCAGCACACATTATTTATATTCAAACAGGAAATGCCACTATGCTGAATGAAATCATAGTTTTATACTTAACTTACATACTTTGCAAACAACTGGCCATATATATAAAGTACAAATCTGGAGATACAAACTCATACTGCAAATATATTATTTAACTAAAGTACTCAGACATATATATAATCCAAACTAGATTATACTAAAATAAAATGAAACTGTTATAATATATATATATATAAGGGACATAAGCTTGCATCATAGGAACAAAGCAAACTATATATAGACAACATTAGTTAAAACATGCTTATATAACCAATGCAACAAATAGAAGAAACAGATTATAAAACATATAGTATAACAGATTATAAACTTTTATATAACATATATAATTCGTATAAAAATATAATACTACTTATTTGAAACCACTATATATTACAGCCGAAACCTAAACTCCCATATATTAAAAATCTAACATATGTATAAACTGTGTTTTATAAACTTACCCAAACCATATATAAAACTAAGTGTAATATTTATATATAAGCTAACATAAACATTCATATCTTATACTAAATATACCTAGGCACAAAACAAACTGTTAGATATATATATATATATATATATATACCTAGACTATAACTAACAGTCACAATTGTTCCAAAACAAACTAACCCGTACTTACACATTATAAACTGTGTATATAATATATATTGAACTCATATAACTATTCATTCAACAGCCTTTATATAAACTATATACTTAAACAACTGATAACATATATATATATATATAAAATATATTACCGAAATACATATTATATCCGCATATATAAATCAATACAAATCAAAGAATATGTACACACATATGTTTGTGTTTGTATATACTTTTAAAACAAATATATATATATATATATATATATACATATATATATATATACGTATAAAACTTTAATTAACACTTGATCTATAAAAGAAAACAAAGACTGACATATATAAAAATCGATATAAAACAAAAAATCTAGTACACAACAGATTTTTATATGCATGCTATTATAAATTTACACAAATTGTATATATAAAGCAATATACAAAACATACGTATAAAATAATATAATATATATCTATATCTTAAAACACACATATAAACTCTACAGGTATATATTAACGAATATATATAATCATACCAAAAAGAAACTGCAGTGATGTGGAGAGAAAAATGGAGCAAGACACGACCGGAGAGTGGTGTGGTGAGGTGGCGCCTGGGCGGGTTTGTCTCGGCTGCACTGTGTCAGGGACGTGGGGCAAAGGCGGCTACATGGAAGAGGGAGGGTGTGAGCGCGGAGGAGGTTCGATCGATGGTTCTAGAGGGGAATGAGGAAGACTGCCCTGTCACTATAATAAAAATTTTTTGAAGATGAATAGGCTTTGTAACAACCCGGGGTTTAGTAACAATTAATTATCGTCAAATGACGATTATATTGGTTGTTAATTTGCTGTTTGTAATTTTTGATCGGGTGTAAATTCTTTTAAATATTTGTTAAGGGATTTTTATCGGTTGAAGTTCTCTTTATAATTTTGTTATGGGGTTATGTGGGCTTTATGAAATTCAAGCTTGGCCCACGTTCCTTTTGTTTGTTTTTCCGTGATAACTATCAAAGGCAAACCTGTTCCCCTTTATTCTTTTGTTCAACGCAAGCCCTAAACTAAGAAAACGAGAAACAAATAAATGGCTGCTAGGGTTTTTTGGTTTGCTCGATTCTTGAGTGCTTTCGGCTGCGAATTGGGGTTTAGATTCTTCGAGCAAAGGTGAGTGATTTTATTTACTCACATCTTTTAATTCTCACTTGAGTATTCTCGGCTGTTTGATTTTGCTTGCGTTGTCATTGGCTTTGACCTGACTTTTTCAATTTCGTATATTTGATGTTTCCTTGATTCGCACGGTTTTGAATTATTCCATGGCCACCACGGTGTTGAACTCTGAATTGTTCGACTTTGTACGTGTTGCTTGAATTCTCTAGCATTCAGTTTGATTTTTCTGGTGCTTTGAATTTAACTCGGCCTTGACTTTGTGCTTGACTTTTGTTTTTGAGATTTAATTGACATCGGCTTTTGTTCGTAGCTAATTTTGTGAATTTTTCATCGGCCTTGACTTTGTTTGACAATGTTGACTTTCACTGTGACTTTGGTTACACCTTGCTTTGACTTTGGCCAAGACTACTGCTTTGAATTCTCTTTTTCATGTTGCAACGACTTTGTTTTGCTGTAGTCTGGTTCATGTCACTTGATTCTGGTATGCATGTGCACTGTTTTTTTATTTGTTTACTTGCTGGTGTGGATCACATATGCTACTGGGTTGAGTTGTTCGATCACCTTTGTTAGTTTTGGTCGAGACTGTTGGCACTGTCTTGTATGAATGCTTAATTGTCTGATCATTTGAACTATGCTTGTGCACTTCTCTATTTAGCTGATTATTCAAGTCTGCATATATGTGCACATATACATATGTATGTGTGTATGCATATATTGGTGGATTTGTACTGAGCTTGAGTTATTTTTGAGTGTGGTCTTGTTTTCTGGTCTTGGCTTCTTGATGTTTTTGTAGTCTGGTTCAGTCTGGTCACTTGAATATGTTGAGCTTGGTGTTGTACTATGCATAGCATTGTATTTGTTGAGTCACTGGTTTCATTGATGGTGAGGTTTGGTATTGTTCAATTTGAAACTGCTCTTATGTTGATGCCCATTTCCATTTTTGCTACTGGTCTTCATTTCATCACTGGGCTTTGAGACATGATTGGATTTTGGTTTTGTATTCACTGTTGAGTTAGGCTTGATACTGTGATAATGTTTGACTTGGATTTGCTTTGAGCTTGAGTTGTTGGTTGATTTTTGAAATTGTACTTGAGTTGAATCCAATTTCAAAACTCGAGTTTGACTTTGTGCCCGTTTGTGAACTTGATCTTTTGCATATTTAATATGCTGTATTGGCGAGGCAGTGCACGCGTGCGTGCACTGCAGCCAAACAGAAGTGACGTTTTAATTGATATTTCAATTACTTGAATTGTTTTATGTGTTCAATTCAATATTTTGAAATAGTATTTTGATTTAGTTGTTAATTGCTGTTTAGGCAATTCTGTGGTTTTCATATTATCTTCATTGATAACCTTTTTACTTATCTTTGTTGATGATTTGAATTTGATGATTTGTGTTTAACACTATTTAGTGTTATATCTACCGTTATCCGATTCTTATATCGAAGAGTTGGATACACAAAATTTATTGTGACTGTCGTCTATTTGCTATTTAATTATTATTGCTTATGTGCATTAATAACTGAGTTTGAATTAGACTGACCCGTGTATTATTTTCTTTTGAATTTAATACTCGGGTCAGACCGTGTTATTATAGGTTGTAGATATCTTGCTTTGGGTTGCTGCTTGAGCTATGAAGTCTCTTTATATCTTTTGGTGTAGTCGTCGTCTTTTTGTAGTAGTCAGTGTATCTGATCTAGGTTGATATGTATCCATGTATATTATTCGATAATGTAGTTGTATATATAACTTCCAGAGTCGACAGTTGTAGTTGTATCATATGTATTGTGTCAAATGTATTGTAACTGACATCAGTTATATATATATATATATGAGACTTTTATTATCTGTGTTCCGCATTTATTTTATCTGTGTTATTATTATATATATTGTCCTAAACTATTATGAACCATCGTAGTTCGTTTTATACTGGAATTGGGTATGTCGATGGGAGTAAATAAATAAGAAGTGAAAAATAAAAATATATACCACTCCTATCGAGGTAACCAATACTAGTGTAAGGCCCAACTACGGATGGCCGCTCCTATCCAGCCTTATTCTTCGTAATAATAGACAGTATTTCTTTTAATACTCTTTGTTATTGTGAGCATAGAGGTGGGGCGTCACAGTTGGTATCAGAGCTTGGGGTTTATGGACATAATATAAAACATAACTTAGATGGAACATGTGTTACAACTATTTGTTGATGTTTTTAGTTGTGCTTTGAGTCAAAACTAAAGTTTTGAAATTATGATGAAATTTTTAAATATCTTTATTTAAAAATAATAGTGAAATTGTGTTCTGATGATTTGATCGATTTGTGTTCTGTTTATCAGAGTGCGCAGCTGAAACAGTGAGACTGTCTTCGCTGAGTACAGCTGATAATCTTTTGATTTAAAAATCAAAATATGAAATTGAAATAAATTTCATTTGGCGTTTACATAGCTGGGTATATTTTGTTTCTTTGAAAATTTCGAATCCGATTTGAGGATTCGAAGCGATTGCAGTTATGTGATTTTGTTGAGATTTTTGCTGTTTTGAATTATCTTCATTGAAGATACATTCGAATGATTTCTTTGTTCATTTTGTAGTATACGTGTAAATTTGAGTAGCACGTTACTGCATTGATTTTACGTTGAACCGATGGTTGGTTTAAACGTATTTAGTTGCCGTTGTTTTTATAACAGGATTTTTACATTGGTGCTAAATTTTTGAAGCACAGTGTTTTGTTGACATTTATAATGACTGAAAATTCACTGGTATTATATTTTGATGCAAATTATTTTGATGAGATTTTGACGTTTAAAAATTACTGTCGCTTTGACTTCAGTAACCGTCAATTTTAAAGTGGATTTTCAAGCGGTAATTCCGCAATGCTAATTTTGAGATCCGATTTTACGGTGTTTTGGGAAGTACAATTTCCTGTTCGAAATTGCTACTGATATTGCTGTTTTAATCACGTGTTCTGAAAATTGTTTTAATTTTTTTACAGTTGCGCTTTCAAAAGAATGAGGAAGTGATTTAAACGCTTCAGCTAAATTGAGGACTATGAACCCTCACTTTTACTGTTTCGCTTAATTCCGGATTTGTCCGTTTGAGAACGTAAAATGTTATTTATTTAAAATACAAAATTTTACAGTTTGCGCTTTCAAAAGAATGAGGAAGCGATTTAAACGCTTCAGCAAAATTGAGGACTATGAACCCCTACTTTTACTAATTCGCTTAATTCCGGACTTGTCCGTTTGAGATTGTAAAATGTTAATTATTTAAAATACACAATTTTGCACTTTCAAGGAAACGATGAAGAGAATCAAACGATTTAGTAAAACTCGTGGTATGGGATATGTGCTGTAACGACCCGAGTTTCCAGACCCCGGAAAATCAAACCATTTTAGTTAAGAAGAAGAGGTAGAAGAAGAAAAATAGAAAACAACATCAGAATCTAACCATCGCAGCGGAACAAAATATAATATATATTAACAGATCTTTACACAAATCAAAACTATATCAGTTTTATATAATATAGCATCAGAGTATACACCAGAGAACACATAACATACAACTGGACAATAACCATATCATGTCCTCAATACAACAGAGTACAACAATCAACACAGCGAAAAATAATAATAGCAAGTACGAGAGTACGTATCGTCATCCAGCTCGTCTCCTGAGCTCCACAGCATCACATCCTGAACCTGTTTATCTCGGTCTGACCCGAGCATCATATAAAACAATACCCGAGTCAGTCTGGAATACCAACGTGAGAAAATCACACTCAATTGATTATTAAAGTTTCAAAAATCCTTTGAAAACAAAAGCATCTCGTAAGACCACGCCACAAATAAACATGTCGGGTTTTTACCTTACGATAGCTAAAACACTTTTTATCAAAATCCTCTGATATTATAATAGTGTCTATTCACAAATACTTATTAAAATATCCAAAATTGTTACATCTATTAAATTCCGGCATACTAGCCACAAAGTGGGTAATACAAACAAAAATCGTACAAGGCACGTAGGGAGAATGGATTTCCAACGAATGACTAGGCACTGGGGTACCACCTGTCACAGTACGTGGCCTAGATCACAGTACCGAGGAGTACGCCCGCTCCCCTGCAACACAAGGCCGGAATTACCTATGGGCAATTCCGAATATGATCACCCCACGGTTGGGATCAGCAACCGTACCACTAAGCCGAAATAAAAGGGACATCTAGACAGGGATGACCATACTCTCCAGTGGGCGCTACCCACGAAGCCTTGCTGCATAACCCCTGATTTTCAGTCATTCCCGGTTGATGAGGTTCGAGGCTAAACGATACCTTTTCAGAACATATCCCTTAGAATGCCCATCGCCCACCTGACGATGTCACGAAAGCATTCGTCCATACAAGTCCGTTCCGGGTTCGAACGGAACCGAAGGCACTATTCCTACTACATCCATTTTGGTAATATCCTCAGGATTAGTAGCGACTAGCCCTTGCACTTCACTGCTCCATCTTCGACTCCGAAATCGTTACACGAAACGTACAAACCGGATCGAAGTGGTATTCGAGTCTCCAGACCTAGAATCCTGGTATACGGAAACCCGATCCCGGTCTCTTCGAAACGATCAGCGCATTTGGCCAATTTTGATAGTCGGTTATTTAACTATCAATTAACATCCACAAGCAACCATCACACAATAAATAATTTCCCACATTATTTATTTGCCCAAATATCTTTCCAAGATATATTTCTATTTTCAAACTCCTTTTGAAAACAATTTCAAACAGTTTCCGCTTACGGAATACATTTCCCAATTAATTATTTCTCTGAAACACCAAGTACAAAAATACTTTAGATTAAAAAATAATTTAAAAACACTTTATTTTAAATATATCTTATAACATTGAAATTAAACTACTTTAATACTTTATTAAAAATATATACTTTAAAATAAACCACTTTATAAATATAAACTAAATTTCTCCCTTTAAAACATAATAACAAATCACTTTTATATAATTACTACAATATTATATTTTTGAAAATACCTACTTAGGAAATTAACATTTTAAAAGACAAATTTCCTAAAACATGCTTTTTAAAACATACTTAAACCTTTAACTTATATTTCAAATTGCTTTGAAAACGTACTTGGCTATCCAGAGAAATACACTTCTCATTCCCATCTTTTAAAAATAAATCAACATTTATTTTTAAACCAAATCCATATCCTTTTATAAATTCCCACCTTGAATTTATATTTCCAAATACCCCCTGATATTTTATTTTACTTTATAAACCCAGTTTATAAATTCCAAAATCTCACTTCTCTTTTAAATTCAAATTTTAAACAACCAAATCAATTTCCCATTGATTTTCCCATTTACTTTACTTCGAAATAAATTTCTTATTTACTTCATTTATTTCAAATTACATTTACTCTCAGATTTTATTTCTTAATTTTGAGTTAAACCCTTTTAACTTAAAATACCAATTTAACTTCCAAAATGCCTTCTTTATCCCTTTATTAAATTTAATCCTTACATTCAAAAATAATTTCTTTATTCTCTCCAATAATATCCCTTTAGTTTAACATTCATTATCCTCATGTTAATTCAAAATCCCCTTTAATCATATTTGTTCGAATTTAGAAATTTCTTTATTTCTTTTCCAATTCATTATTTAAGTTATTCAAATTCACTAGAATTATTTGACTTAAAAATTTACTCTTTTATTTCTTTCAAAATTTCTATTCTAGAGATTTTGATAACTCAGCATTTTCCAAATCGGTCCAACCAAACCATAACATCCCATTATCCATAAAATTCATCACAGGATATCAAAAATCATATCATAGAATATTTAACAAAATTAAATATTTTGAGGAATCCAGTTGGATCCCTCCAACCTGTTTCCCTGCATCCACAGATGTTAGCACAATACAAATTTCACTTCAAAGTGGAATATCGCGGTATATGGGATTTAAAATAAATTATCCGCTATTATGCGGCGCATAGGGTCTCATCCGCTATATAAATGCAGAAATATCAATTCCAATATATACATATGCCAATATATATATATTGGTATATACTACTATATACCATACCAATCAAATCAATCAATTCAATCATTCATCCATATTTAAATTTAATCAATTAAATTTAAATAAAATTAAACTGAGTGAGATTAACTCACCTTTGACTTTTAAATTTGCAATCTAATCCAACTTGTCTTGTTTTCCGCATTTTTGACCTTGAATAACAATTTAAATGATTTATTAACATTTGAGATAATCTACAATAAATTACCATTTAATAAATTAAATTGACCAACCATTTATTTTAACACATCATTTATTTATTTATTTTAAACTTTGTCTATATATAAAATAATTCTTGTTTACCTATATATATAATTAATTTAAAATGTCAGGTGAATATTTATTTCTTCAGAAATGAATACTTTCTTAACTGTAAAAAAAATTGTTTTCCTCTCAAATATGTATATATATAAAAAAAAAATCGAATAAAATAACCTACTCTACCTTACTGCCGGGATTTCAATGGCAAGCATCACCATCACCGATAAACACGCCAGCCCCCAAAATCCCACTCATAACACACCCTTCATCTCGAGCTGCCGTTCGACACCCACCGCCCTCTCGCGAACCCAAGCGACGTGCCCCAATCGTGAGCCTCCCTCGCGAGTAGCCCCTCCAGCAACCATCGCCTCCCACGCCACTGCACATACGCGCTCACGTGAGTGCGACTCCACATCGGCTCCTAGTGTAGCTTCGTTCCACCACAACGACTCGCGATGCCACCACCTCAACTACAAACCCAAACCCTAGCGTCGATCGATCCACCATTGCTCCCAACCGAACTTCCCCCTTCGCCTCGCGCCTTCCTCTGGTCGAACCCTAGTTCACGAAACCATACCCCATCGCTTCGAGCGACGATGTGCTCGATTGCGATGATTTCTTCGACGTCGCTATCGCTAGCTCAGGTTGTAAACTTGAAAATGATTTCTGGAGTGAGGATTTGATGCGATTTCGGTTGGAAGAGAAGCTACGATTTTAACGAGCTTTGATTAATTTATTTTTTTCCGCGTTCGTTCCTTTAAGACCGGTTTGAAAACGAGGAAAGGCTCGAGTATGCTTCGAACTGGAAGGAGGACTTACGAATTTAACTCGGCCATTGTTGATTGATTTTTTGATGGATCTCGTTTTCTAATTGAAGAAGAAAACGAGGGGAAGATTAGGCCTTTGATTTATTTTTGAGTTGTGAAATTATTTTGAACGGGAAAAGAAAGAAAGAAAGAAATATCGATTCGAAGAGGCTTCTCGAGTACGCGTGTGAAATATCTCTGACAATGTACTTTTAAAATTTTAAATTATATTATAAAACTTCAAACCGTCCCGTTGCATAACGCGAAATTCCAAACTCCAAATCAGACATTCCAACAGACATTTACAGGGTTTTACCTGTATCCCGAACACGATGGAACTCGTTTCGGAGGTTAATTTGATCGTATGTACGAGTAACGGAAGTAAACGATCAATTTAAAATTAAATCAATTCGAATAATTTCGAAGCGTTTTGAGCTGCCAGGGCCAAACGACAACTCCGATTGCTACGAAAATTGAAATCCGATAATAATTAAATATTACGGACCCAATGGAACTGGTTTCGTCGAATTCCGAGACTGTGCCTCGGAAGGCTATTTTTAACTTCGGTTTAAACGATATATTTCCAAAACCAGACAAAACACTTTTAATTCCAGTTTTAAAAGTTCTATTACCTTCAGTATTATTAATATGAATCCTCCAAGCTTCCAAAATATTTTAGTTAGCTTAGAATGCCAGATTTACTATTTTATCCAACTTCAAATAAATTTAATTTAATAATTAAATTCCCAAATAAACAGCGATATTTGAAATTTAAGTTAATAATTAATCTCTGAATATTTAAAATTAATTAAATATTCCAATTTCAAATATACAAAAATTCCGGGTCGTCACATTCCTCCCCCCTTAAAAGAATTTCGTCCCCGAAATTACTAGTTAAGAGGAATGATCCATATCCCATTAACTATTTCCTCAATTCCAAATAGTTTCAAACAATTTTAACAATACCCAAACAATCTTTTATTAATGATACACTAATCATCTTTTAATTTCCCAAACTTATCCATAAGTTCAACCATACCACCTACTTATCAATTCAAATTTAAATTTGAATTCAAAATTTGAATTATCAAAATTTTCCAAAATTTTCTAACTCTCTAAATTTCCGAAAAATTTCGCCAGCGTCTCCTTTGCGCGGCTAGCTCGGTACTACTACAAAATGGCTCTACGGCCTCCCAATCTCAAAAAGAAAACAAAAAGCCAAGTGGCTGGATCCAAAACCCAATCAAATTTCATATAGAAATTCAAATACATACCTTTTTGTCGGGCCATTAAATTTTATCTTCTAAAATCAAAAATCCCAATCTATCCGTTGCTTTTATACACCTGTATATCATACTAAGCAATAATATTCAGTCACAATCCCAAAGTCATTTTATACTTTCCTTTACAAATTTTCAATATTTGTTTTACTTAAGCCCGTACGATGCACATATATCATCCGTACGCAATATCACATTCGATCGCTCAATCGATCACACAATTTCACTTCCGAACTAGTATCGTCCACCTGACTTCCTAGTGCGGACTCAGATCTGGTTCCTTGATCAGAAACCGTCATTCTCCTTGCATAGCCACAAACTATGATAGAGAATATCCAGAATCAATCAACAATCCATATCCAGGTTCGCCGTTGAAAATCGAGTGAAAAATCCTGATTCGGATCGATAAAACTATCTCGAAATTCTGTGTTCGACATCTGGACCAAATAGCTATGCGAATAAAATAATATACGTACACCTTACGTATTAATTTCAATTTATTATCAGTTATATCAATTCTCTTTTATTCACATTCCTTTTTGATTGTTATCCCCTTATTCACAACTATCCCATTTCACAACTTCAGTTTTAGTCTTCATTCAACTATTCACTTAGTATATATATATATATTTCCATTCCAAAATTACTAAGTATACCTCCAATACAAATTTTCTTAAGAATTTCATTCTTCAATTCTTAAGTTCATATAAATTTTCTTATATTTATTTACTACTTCACCACTGAAGTGTATATATTCAAATTGAACTCCCATTTCATATGAATTCCAACTTACTTCAATTTACTACTTCATTTCCAATTTTTTTTTCTTAAATTCAATTCATCTCCAACTTCCAAAAATGAATTTTATTTAGCTCGAAAACAATCCAAGTTAATTCATTCAATAACTATTTCTCAACTTATTTAACCCACTCCTCTGTTGAGTTCAGTTTCCATTCAACATTTACTTAAGTCAATAACTTAAGTTTATTTTCCATTTAACCAACCCTTTAAAATTTTATTTCCATCTTTCATTTGATTCTTATTTAATCAAATTCCATCCATTTATTTATTTAATATAAGTGGTTCATTCACTCAATCATTATGAATTTTATTTTCCATACTCAATTCATCTGGAATTATTTTATTAATAACCAGGCCATTTCCAATTTATTTTCACTTATTTGGATTTCATTTGCAATCCAAACCATCACTATTTTAATCCAATTTCATTAACTCACAATTCAATTTCATTAACTAATTTATTATCAAATTAGTTCCTCCGCTGGTTAAAATTAAATACTTGCTTTTAATTCCAAATATCACTTCACTTAATTATCTTAAGTTCAATTTATTTTATAATTCAAGTTTGGATTTACTTAAAAATCAAGATTGCTCATCTTAGTCATTTCCATTTGATAATTACAATTTCAAATTATAACTCTTAATGGTTCAAAGAAATGAATTCCCATTTATAACTTACAATTTCATTTCTATTCATAAGTTTTAACTCACTTACTTAAGATCTAGGACTATTTATTTAAGTCCATTTCCATCTTAATAATCAAATTTCAAATTATTACACTTAAGAACTTAAGAATATGAATTTCTTTACACAATTATAAGCATTTCACATTACCTTTATATCCAATTCAATTCGACTTCAACTTATTTACATTTAATTCAATTCCAATTCTCAATTTTATTTAACTTATCTTAAGTTAAATTCAAATATATTTTATTAACCTTCATATACTCGAATTAAATTTTAATTCTAGGATACAATTTTATACAAGTTTTACAATCCATTCACCTTCAAGTTCTCTAACTCTTTTATCTACCAACTTATATTACTCATTGAGTTATTTTCATCTCATAATTATAATCCCAGAATTAAACTTTCATTCCCTTCTTATTTCAATCAACTTCATTCTATACTTTATATTGTTGATTCATTCAAATTTCCACATTTATATTTTAAATAGAATTCCCAGAATCCAATTGCCCGGTTTTATTTCAAAACCATTTTGAATCCATAAATAACTCATACACATCTGGTATATCACATCAAATCCCAATTTCCAAAACAATCTGCTTTTACCAAACAATTTTCCCTTTGAATTTCAAAACCAACACAGTTCACAATCATTTCCAATTTCCAATAATTTGGTAGCAATTTCTTTTTGGAAACTCGAAAATAGACATCGATGATGCTGCAGTCATCACCGAAATTATTTTCCAGCGACCGTAAGAGAATTTAATGCTTTTATCACTTTGAAACATTTCAAACATTTTTAAATCCCAAATCCCACCAGATTTCAATTCAATTTCAAAAATATTCATGAAATAATATCACCATTATTTCCCCAAAACCTTTAAAAACTATTTTTAAATCCAAAGGAATTTAAATCTTTCCCAAAACTTCAAATTCAAAATCCATCCAATTTTTATATCCAAACATTACTCTGGAATTCTATCACATTTTATTTCAAGTTATAAGTCACATTTACAATTTACATTTACCAATTTCATTTGTTTATGAATTTATCTCATTTGATTATAAATCACATTTGTAATTCACATTTGTATATAAAGCTTATTTCAATTTATAAATTTCATTTAGTCTATATTTCAAATTCCATTTGTTATATAAATTTATTCTTCAACTTAGGTTATAAGTTTCCAATTTCTACTCAATAATGAGACTAACTCATTATGGTCATTTTCTAACAACCAAGCATCCAAATATAGCTATAATAAATTTTCGAATAATTATTTCTTTCATATACAAAATAATTTGGGCAAAATTATTTCATTCACCCTATTTAAAACAATATTGTGTCGAACTGTTCTATTCAAGTGTTTAGAAACCCCTTCGATACAGTTGTCCAGACTGTGCCGACGAAGGTTCATATGCCACTCAATAAACCAACCAACACAATATAAAACCATTTTATATTCACTAACAAATACGCGCTCATATCTATTAATACTCTCAAAATTCCCAACAGAGCCAAGGTTATCGCCAGCCTAAGCTCTGATACCACTGTAACGACCCGAGTTTCCAGACCCCGGAAAATCGAACCATTTTAGTTAAGAAGAAGAGGTAGAAGAAGAAAAATAGAAAACAACATCAGAATCTAACCATCGCAGCGGAACAAAATATAATATATATTAACAGATCTTTACACAAATCAAAACTATATCAGTTTTATATAATATAGCATCAGAGTATACACCAGAGAACACATAACATACAACTGGACAATAACCATATCATGTCCTCAATACAACAGAGTACAACAATCAACACAGCGAAAAATAATAATAGCAAGTACGAGAGTACGTATCGTCATCCAGCTCGTCTCCTGAGCTCCACAGCATCACATCCTGAACCTGTTTATCTCGGTCTGACCCGAGCATCATATAAAACAATACCCGAGTCAGTCTGGAATACCAACGTGAGAAAATCACACTCAATTGATTATTAAAGTTTCAAAAATCCTTTGAAAACAAAAGCATCTCGTAAGACCACGCCACAAATAAACATGTCGGGTTTTTACCTTACGATAGCTAAAACACTTTTTATAAAAATCCTCTGATATTATAATAGTGTCTATTCACAAATACTTATTAAAATAGCCGAAATTGTTACATCTATTAAATTCCGGCATACTAGCCACAAAGTGGGTAATACAAACAAAAATCGTACAAGGCACGTAGGGAGAATGGATTTCCAACGAATGACTAGGCACTGGGGTACCACCTGTCACAGTACGTGGCCTAGATCACAGTACCGAGGAGTACGCCCGCTCCCCTGCAACACAAGGCCGGAATTACCTATGGGCAATTCCGAATATGATCACCCCACGGTTGGGATCAGCAACCGTACCACTAAGCCGAAATAAAAGGGACATCTAGACAGGGATGACCATACTCTCCAGTGGGCGCTACCCACGAAGCCTTGCTGCATAACCCCTGATTTTCAGTCATTCCCGGTTGATGAGGTTCGAGGCTAAACGATACCTTTTCAGAACATATCCCTTAGAATGCCCATCGCCCACCTGATGATGTCACGAAAGCATTCGTCCATACAAGTCCGTTCCGGGTTCGAACGGAACCGAAGGCACTATTCCTACTACATCCATTTTGGAAATATCCTCAGGATTAGTAGCGACTAGCCCTTGCACTTCACTGCTCCATCTTTGACTCCGAAATCGTTACACGAAACGTACAAACCGGATCGAAGTGGTATTCGAGTCTCCAGACCTAGAATCCTGGTATACGGAAACCCGATCCCGGTCTCTTCGAAACGATCAGCGCATTTGGCCAATTTTGATAGTCGGTTATTTAACTATCAATTAACATCCACAAGCAACCATCACACAATAAATAATTTCCCACATTATTTATTTGCCCAAATATCTTTCCAAGATATATTTCTATTTTCAAACTCCTTTTGAAAACAATTTCAAACAGTTTCCGCTTACGGAATACATTTCCCAATTAATTATTTCTCTGAAACACCAAGTACAAAAATACTTTAGATTAAAAAATAATTTAAAAACACTTTATTTTAAATATATCTTATAACATTGAAATTAAACTACTTTAATACTTTATTAAAAATATATACTTTAAAATAAACCACTTTATAAATATAAACTAAATTTCTCCCTTTAAAACATAATAACAAATCACTTTTATATAATTACTACAATATTATATTTTTGAAAATACCTACTTAGGAAATTAACATTTTAAAAGACAAATTTCCTAAAACATGCTTTTTAAAACATACTTAAACCTTTAACTTATATTTCAAATTGCTTTGAAAACGTACTTGGCTATCCAGAGAAATACACTTCTCATTCCCATCTTTTAAAAATAAATCAACATTTATTTTTAAACCAAATCCATATCCTTTTATAAATTCCCACCTTGAATTTATATTTCCAAATACCCTCTGATATTTTATTTTACTTTATAAACCCAGTTTATAAATTCCAAAATCTCACTTCTCTTTTAAATTCCAATTTTAAACAACCAAATCAATTTCCCATTTATTTTCCCATTTACTTTACTTCGAAATAAATTTCTTATTTACTTCATTTATTTCAAATTACATTTACTCTCAGATTTTATTTCTTAATTTTGAGTTAAACCCTTTTAACTTAAAATACCAATTTAACTTCCAAAATGCCTTCTTTATCCCTTTATTAAATTTAATCCTTACATTCAAAAATAATTTCTTTATTCTCTCCAATAATATCCCTTTAGTTTAACATTCATTATCCTCATGTTAATTCAAAATCCCCTTTAATCATATTTGTTCGAATTTAGAAATTTCTTTATTTCTTTTCCAATTCATTATTTAAGTTATTCAAATTCACTAGAATTATTTGACTTAAAAATTTACTCTTTTATTTCTTTCAAAATTTCTATTCTAGAGATTTTGATAACTCAGCATTTTCCAAATCGGTCCAACCAAACCATAACATCCCATTATCCATAAAATTCATCACAGGATATCAAAAATCATATCACAGAATATTTAACAAAATTAAATATTTTGAGGAATCCAGTTGGATCCCTCCAACCTGTTTCCCTGCATCCACAGATGTTAGCACAATACAAATTTCACTTCAAAGTGGAATATCGCGGTATATGGGATTTAAAATAAATTATCCGCTATTATGCGGCGCATAGGGTCTCATCCGCTATATAAATGCAGAAATATCAATTCCAATATATACATATGCCAATATATATATATTGGTATATACTACTATATACCATACCAATCAAATCAATCAATTCAATCATTCATCCATATTTAAATTTAATCAATTAAATTTAAATAAAATTAAACTGAGTGAGATTAACTCACCTTTGACTTTTAAATTTGCAATCCAATCCAACTTGTCTTGTTTTCCGCATTTTTGACCTTGAATAACAATTTAAATGATTTATTAACATTTGAGATAATCTACAATAAATTACCATTTAATAAATTAAATTGACCAACCATTTATTTTAACACATCATTTATTTATTTATTTTAAACTTTGTCTATATATAAAATAATTCTTGTTTACCTATATATATAATTAATTTAAAATGTCAGGTGAATATTTATTTCTTCAGAAATGAATACTTTCTTAACTGTAAAAAAAATTGTTTTCCTCTCAAATATGTATATATATAAAAAAAAATCGAATAAAATAACCTACTCTACCTTACTGCCGGGATTTCAATGGCAAGCATCACCATCACCGATAAACACGCCAGCCCCCAAAATCCCACTCATAACACACCCTTCATCTCGAGCTGCCGTTCGACACCCACCGCCCTCTCGCGAACCCAAGCGACGTGCCCCAATCGTGAGCCTCCCTCGCGAGTAGCCCCTCCAGCAACCATCGCCTCCCACGCCACTGCACATACGCGCTCACGTGAGTGCGACTCCACATCGGCTCCTAGTGTAGCTTCGTTCCACCACAACGACTCGCGATGCCACCACCTCAACTACAAACCCAAACCCTAGCGTCGATCGATCCACCATTGCTCCCAACCGAACTTCCCCCTTCGCCTCGCGCCTTCCTCTGGTCGAACCCTAGTTCACGAAACCATACCCCATCGCTTCGAGCGACGACGTGCTCGATTGCGATGATTTCTTCGACGTCGCTATCGCTAGCTCAGGTTGTAAACTTGAAAATGATTTCTGGAGTGAGGATTTGATGCGATTTCGGTTGGAAGAGAAGCTACGATTTTAACGAGCTTTGATTAATTTATTTTTTTCCGCGTTCGTTCCTTTAAGACCGGTTTGAAAACGAGGAAAGGCTCGAGTATGCTTCGAACTGGAAGGAGGACTTACGAATTTAACTCGGCCATTGTTGATTGATTTTTTGATGGATCTCGTTTTCTAATTGAAGAAGAAAACGAGGGGAAGATTAGGCCTTTGATTTATTTTTGAGTTGTGAAATTATTTTGAACGGGAAAAGAAAGAAAGAAAGAAATATCGATTCGAAGAGGCTTCTCGAGTACGCGTGTGAAATATCTCTGACAATGTACTTTTAAAATTTTAAATTATATTATAAAACTTCAAACCGTCCCGTTGCATAACGCGAAATTCCAAACTCCAAATCAGACATTCCAACAGACATTTACAGGGTTTTACCTGTATCCCGAACACGATGGAACTCGTTTCGGAGGTTAATTTGATCGTATGTACGAGTAACGGAAGTAAACGATCAATTTCAAATTAAATCAATTCGAATAATTTCGAAGCGTTTTGAGCTGCCAGGGCCAAACGACAACTCCGATTGCTACGAAAATTGAAATCCGATAATAATTAAATATTACGGACCCAATGGAACTGGTTTCGTCGAATTCCGAGACTGTGCCTCGGAAGGCTATTTTTAACTTCAGTTTAAACGATATATTTCCAAAACCGGACAAAACACTTTTAATTCCAGTTTTAAAAGTTCTATTACCTTCAGTATTATTAATATGAATCCTCCAAGCTTCCAAAATATTTTAGTTAGCTTAGAATGCCAGATTTACTATTTTATCCAACTTCAAATAAATTTAATTTAATAATTAAATTCCCAAATAAACAGCGATATTTGAAATTTAAGTTAATAATTAATCTCTGAATATTTAAAATTAATTAAATATTCCAATTTCAAATATACAAAAATTCCGGGTCGTCACATGTGCGTTTGCTATTTCGGTTAATTCCGGACTCGTTAATTGAAATATTTGCTGTTTTGATGATTTTGTCGAGCCACTATGATGGACCTTCGGGTCATATGTTGGACCTTCGGGTCATATGATGGACCTTCGGGTCACTCTGTGGACCTTCGGGTCATTTGTTGGGCGCCAAAATTATGATGACAGTACTTGGTAGGCTTCGACCATATGTTGTTGCACGTGCGGCGTAGCTTTGACTCGCCATATGATGAGATCGATCCACCTTTTATGTTGATTTTCTAGTCATCTTAATTGATTTCTAGATATTTGTTATTTCCAATTATCTGTAGGTAATTGGATATTTGTTGTTTTTGATTATCGTTTTTGATAATCAGATATTTGTTGTTTCTGATTATCGTTTTTGATAATCGGATATTTGTTGTTTCTGATTATCGTTTTTGATAATCGGATATTTGTTGTTTCTGATTATCGTTTTTGATAATCGGATATTTGTTGTTTCTGATTATCGTTTTGATAATTAGATATTTGTTGTTTTCTGATTATCGATTTTGATAATCAGATATTTGTTGTTTTTGATTATCGTTTTTGATAATCGGATATTTGTTGTTTCTGATTATCGTTTTTGATAATCAGATATTTGTTGTTTCTGATTATCGTTTTTGATAATCGGATATTTGTTGTTTCTGATTATCGTTTTGATAATTAGATATTTGATGTTTTCTGATTATCGTTTTTGATAATCGGATATTTGTTGTTTCTGATTATCGTTTTGATAATTAGATATTTGATGTTTTCTTATTATCGTTTTTGATAATTAGATATTTGTTGATTTGAGATTTCTGATTATCGTTTTTGATAATTAGATATTTGTTGATTTGAGATTTCTGATTATCGTTTTTGATAATTAGATATTTGATGTTTTCTGATTATCGTTTTTGATAATTAGATATTTGTTGATTTGTGATTTCTGATTATCTTTTTTGATAATTAGATATTTGTTGATTTGAGATTTCCGATTATCATTTTTGATAATTAGATATTTGTTGATTTGAGATTTCTGATTATCGTTTTTGATAATTAGATATTTGATGTTTTCTGATTATCGTTTTTGACAATTAGATATTTATTGATTTGAGATTTCTGATTATCGTTTTTGATAATTAGATATTTGTTGATTTGAGATTTCTGATTATCGTTTTTAATATTTAGATATTTGATGTTTTCTGATTATCGTTTTGATAATTGGATGTTTGCTAATTTTGCTGATTTTGAGATTTTCTAGTCTCTAATTGATTCTAGATTATGTTGATTATATTGAATTGCTATTTCCTATCTATCTCTGTTGATAGTTAGAGTTTGCTGATTATGAAGTTCGTGTTTTCTAGTTATTTGTTGGATAACTAGATATTTGCAGTTTTGTGATTTGTGATTTTGTGTTTTCTAATTATCTTTGCTGATAATTAGATTTTGCTATTTTCTAATTATTGTGTGATAATTAGATATTGCTGTTTTGTGATTTATGTATTCTAATCATCTAATTAAAAATTAGATGTTGCTAATAATTGTATTTATTCAATTTTGATTGTTTTCTGATTATCTATTTGATAATTAGATTTTGTTGAGGATTTGTGAATTTCTTTTATGGAATTAAAAGATTTCCCTGGCGTTTGTGTTCTCGACCTCTATTTTTCTAGCTTAACCAGTTTATGTTAGAAAAATAATTGTTATTGACGACTTTAATTATGAAAATTGCGGGGACGTAATTTTTATAAGGAGGGGAGTCTGTAACAACCCGGGGTTTAATAACAATTAATTATCGTCAAATGACGATTAGATTGGTTGTTAATTTGCTGTTTGTAATTTTTGATCGGGTGTAAATTCTTTTAAATATTTGTTAAGAAATTTTTATTGGTTGAAGTTCTCTTTATAATTTTGTTATGGGGTTATGTGGGCTTTATGAAATTCAAGCTTGGCCCATGTTCCTTTTGTTTGTTTTGCCATGATAACTATCAAAGGCAAACCCGTTCCCCTTTATTCTTTTGTTCAATGCAAGCCCTAAACTAAGAAAACGAGAAACAAATAAATGGCTGCTAGGGTTTTTTGGCTTCGCTCGATTCTTGAGTGCTTTCGGCTGCGAATTGGGGTTTAGATTCTTCGAGCAAAGGTGAGTGATTTTATTCACTCACATCTTTTAATTCTCACTTGAGTATTCTCGGCTGTTTGATTTTGCTTGCGTTGTCATTGGCTTTGACCTGACTTTTTCAATTTCGTATATTTGATGTTTCCTTGATTCGCACGGTTTTGAATTATTCCATGGCCACCACGGTGTTGAACTCTGACTTGTTCGACTTTGTATGTGTTGCTTGAATTCTTTAGCATTCAGTTTGATTTTTCTGGTGCTTTGAATTTAACTCGGCCTTGACTTTGTGCTTGACTTTTGTTTTTGAGATTTAATTGACATCGGCTTTTGTTCGTAGCTAATTTTGTGAATTTTTCATCGGCTTTGACTTTGTTTGACAATGTTGACTTTCGCTGTGACTTTAGTTACACCTTGCTTTGACTTTGGCCAAGACTACTGCTTTGAATTCTCTTTTTCATGTTGCAATGACTTTGTTTTGCTGTAGTCTGGTTCATGTCACTTGATTCTGGTATGCATGTGCACTGTTTTTTTATTTGTTTACTTGCTGGTCTGGATCACATATGCTACTGGGTTGAGTTGTTCGATCACCTTTGTTAGTTTTGGTCGAGACTGTTGGCACTGTCTTGTATGAATGCTTAATTGTCTGATCATTTGAACTGTGCTTGTGCACTTCTCTGTTTAGCTGATTATTCAAGTCTGCATATATGTGCACATATACATATGTATGTGTGTATGCATATATTGGTGGATTTGTACTGAGCTTGAGTTATTTTTTAGTGTGGTCTTGTTTTCTGGTCTTGGCTTCTTGATGTTTTTGTAGTCTGGTTCAGTCTGGTCACTTGAATTTGTTGAGCTTGGTGTTGTACTATGCATAGCATTGTATTTTTTGAGTCACTGGTTTCATTGATGATGAGGTTTGGTATTGTTCAATTTGAAACTGCTCTTATGTTGATGCCCATTTCCATTTTTGCTACTGGTCTTCATTTCATCACTGGGCTTTGAGACATGATTGGATTTTGGTTTTGTATTCACTGTTGAGTTGGGCTTGATACTATGATAATGTTTGACTTGGATTTGCTTTGAGCTTGAGTTGTTGGTTGATTTTTGAAATTGTACTTGAGTTGTATTATTATTACCACTTAATTCTCATTATTTTATTTAATTCCAATAATTTTTAACAACTGATAACTATAACATTTATTAGTAAGAAATATTGCTTTATATATATCAAAATATATCCTTACTTAAAATCATTTAAAATCTTTATATAAGAAAATAACAAGTACGCTCTCTCATATATATATATATATATATACTCAACTCATTCTAGGGTACTATTGACCCTATCTTTAGATGAGTACACCCACCAGAGCCAAAGTTTTCCCTTAACCTTCGCTTTGATACCAACTGTAACATCCCAGAATTTTCGATCCCGAAAATTCCAGATAGTTAGGGAAAAGAAGAAAGAGATAGAAGAAGAAGAAGAAGAAGAAGAAGCAGAAACACCAAAACATAGATTCTCACATTCGCAGCGGATAAAAATATAATATCAAATAATATTCTTTACACAAAGAAAGCTGTATCAGTCAATTACATTTTTAATACATCAGAGTTACAACCATTTATACATGAACTGGACAGTTATACAACTTGTTCCAGAATACAATCTATATAGACTACACAGTCTCATATACACAGCGGAATACTCCATACGTTCCTGCCATCCAGCTCGCCACCTGAGCTCCAGAACGTCCTAACCTGAAAGTCTGTAATACTCGGTCTGACCCGAGCATTACATCAAAGTAACACCCGGGTCAGGCTGGAAACCAGCGTGAGTAAACACATCTAACATGGAATACCAAATCAAACAACTTATATAAACCCGGGGTAACTCATATCAATTTACAAATTCACAAATTGGTTATAGACACGCTTATTTCACACATCAATTTCTTAGTACCAAAACTTAGATTAAATGGTCCAATTCACTTAAAATATTCCATTCCAGTCTATTGATTTCACATATCAATCTATACAGAATCGAAGTGGTTTCGGGTATTAACTAATACTCGACTCCGATCTCTTCGAATCCAACGTTATTCTTTAAGCCAAATGTTTAAGTTTGAACAATACAATTTATATTCAGGATTTCATAATCACATAACAATTTATCTCAAATAGATAACCCACAATATCACAGTTCAACCAAAATATCTCATATCACGAAGCATCACATACCAGAGATATTAAATAATCCAAGGCATTCAATATCATTCAATTATTCATAAGCAAGATTAATTAATCATACCATTTCTAATTAATTTAAATAAAATTACTTCAATCACTTTTAATCTTGCTTACTTAACATTAATTAGTTACAAATCTTTAAGTATTTAATTAACTTTAATTCCATACATTAATTAATTTAGTAATTTCATCATCTTTTAAATCACCCTAAATTGATTTCCCTTTTACTTACATTAAGTAATTAACCCTTAATTAATTACACAAATTAATTGTTCTTAACTATTCACCATAATTAACCTTTAATTACCTTCATTGATAAATTATTCTTCTAATTACATTTAATAATAAATCTTTAACTTAATTACGTTAATTAATCAACTTGATTTATCACCTTAGTAATTAACTTCATTTAATTACTTATATTAATTAAATCAATCCTTAATTACTTTACTAAGTAATTACACTCCATTACTTTAGTCTTGAAACTTAGAAAACATTTCAGAAATCAATTTCCTTTATTCAAAAAAACTGTACCTATTTACTTTTTTTTTAAGAAAAAAAATTAAAACAGGTTACCACTCAGCAACCCAACCCGCGCTCAAACAAACAAACCCGATTCAGCTTTGAGAAAAATCACAAGTAAACCCGAGTGAACTCCCGAGTAAACATCGTTACACTCACGAACAACCCATCCCCTGCTTCGAGTCGCTTACTGGAATGTTTCGAAATTCCTGGACCACTGCTTCTCTCTAAATCCCAATGATCAAACGCCTATCCCAACGTTCATGTGCACGTGCACAAGGCGTTGCTGCTGCTCCGGTGTGCACGGCGACTTCAGGCAAGTCGGCGATCATCCCTATACTCGATAGCAATAATCGATTCGACGATTACAAACCCACAATGCAAATCGAGCTTCCAGTTCGAACACTCGACCTCCATCCTCGCCTAAATCCACTTCAACACCATGCCTCCCACCGTTAGAGATGCTCCAACTCCGGCCTCTCCTTGCCGATTCCTCCATGCTACCATTTCCCTGAGGCTCGTGCAACTCGATGCACCGAGGAAGCCACAGTGACCATTTTCCTCGACCACAACCAAACTAGGGTTTAAAACCCGATTCACCTATCGCCGTCGCTACGGTGATCGCGCATCAATTCCACCATTTTTGCTCAACACCTCGATCACCAACCTTGCTTCAGACAAAATTCCAAGGCCACTTCACCCAACGGTCACCAGAAATTGGCCAAACCCCAATTCCAGATGAATTCCCGAATTCTCATCCCTAACAACCTTAAAAATTCTGATGTTTAGTTTAAAAATCATAACTTTCCAAACGCATTCAAGTTATAATATTAAAACAATGAATTAAGATGATTGTTTTTTTCATGTTTTAAGTATATCTACTGTATTTTCCAATTTTTATCATAGTTTGAATCTTAAAATATCTGAATCTATTTTTAACCTCTGTATTAAGCTTAAACTAAAATATCTTGTTTAAACCTCAAAGATTAACAGAGATCACATGTAAAGATTTTAAATTTTGAATAAATCATAGACTCTGAACTAAGAACAGAGAAATTAAATTTGACAAATATGTGCATATTCATACACGCAGCCATCATTCATGCAAGCAATATATACTATAACACTGCAAACTTTCATCTTGCATATCAAGGTTATTACCAGATTTAAAATTTGCAAATTTTTTTGTTTTACTCACTGTTATAACATGTTTAGTCAGAGCTTGAAAACTGCTGTATGACAGAGGCATATATGTTTATATATAAATAGATATGTTCATATCCTTTCACTTAATACTCATTAACATATGAATTTATCTATGCAAACTTATATTTTCTCATCACCCAAAAGTCTATGCATCAGATCAAACATTAAAGGATGAAGTTTACTCACAATGATTCCAAGAAAAATGAAACAAAGTTGCTGTTTGAATCAGGCTTGAAATTGCAAGCTGAAGTCCTTTTGATCTTTGGTTTTGATTGATGGTGTTATTGTTTAAGTTGAATTTGTTTAAGTTTTAGAGAATGTTTACTTCAGATTTCCTTAGTTTTTGATTGACGAAACTGAAAAAGAAGATTGATATATAAGAAGGCAAGCATACGGGGTCATATATTTGTTGTACAATAAGTTCAGAGGTATTTTTGTTCTTCAATTGACTAGCCTGATATTTTGTTCTACTTTGGTGGCTGATATTTTCGTATGGAGGCTGATGAGATATGGTGTTGTATGCTATAGGACATGGCATTAATTATTTTGTACAAAATATATTTTTTATTTTGTTTGTTCATGCTTATCCACTTTGATCTATATATACTTGAAGATATTATAACCTTTTCTTTTAAAGTTTACATCAGAGATTTTTTTTCTAAGCTAAGGTGGATGACATGATTTATGGTGGACTAGCATTAATTTACATAGGCTTGTTTCACAAGCTTATACTTATCTATATTTTTTTTTATTATACTTATGTAATTTCATAGTTTCTTGTATTGATATATATTCATTTATATTTTATAGCCATATTTTGTTTTATACACAAGTTTATATCATAGTTCCTTATATTTACATATATTTATTTTTATGATAATATCCTATACTTGATTTGTACTTATGCTTAAATATTGATTAGAGTTATATTTGTTTTTTTTCTCTTTAAAACCTTATTACCAATATTAACACACACACACCCACACACACATATATAAATAGATAAAATCAAATAGTAGAGCTTTATTTTAATTTAAGGTGAATAAGCTAGGTTTTTATTTTGAATGTTTTAAAACTCTAAATTTTATATTTCCAGATCATAGTTATTTCCAAAATACATATATATAACTGTTTTAGTTTATACTTTAATTATATTGGACTAAATACTCATAAAAATAATATTGCTAAATTTCGAGGTCGTCACAGACCCCTTAGGGCCCTGTGACGCCCCACCTCTATACTCACAATAACAAAGAGTATTAAAAGATATACTGTCTGTTATTATGAAGAATAAGGCTGGATAGGAGCGGCCATCCGTAGTTGGCCTTACACTAGTATTGGTTATTTCGATAGGAGTGGTATATATTTTTATTTTTCATCTCTTATTTATTTACTCCCATCGACATACCCAATTCCAGTATAAAACAAGCTACGATGGTTCATAATAGTTTAGGACAATATATATAATAACAACACAGATACAAAAAGAATGCGGAACACTGATAACAAAAGTCTCATATATATATATATATATATAACTGATGTCAGTTACAATACAGTTGACACAACACATATGATACAACTACAACTGTCGACTCTGGAAGTTATATATACAAATACATTATCAACTAATGTACATGAATACAAATCAACCTAATCAGTACACTGACTACTACAAAAATACGCAGACCACTTCAAAAGAAATGAAAAGTCTTCGTAGCTCAAACAGCAACCCAAAGAAGGAAATCTACAACCTGAAATAACTCGGGTCTGACTCAAGTATTAAATTCAAAAGAAAATAATACACGGGTTAGTCTAATTCAAACTCAGTTATTAATGCACGGAAGCAATAATAATCAATATAAAAAAGACGACCGTCATAGAAATCTCGTATACCCGACTCCTCGGTAAGAGAATCGGATAACGACAAATATAACACTAACAGTGTTAAACAATAAATCAGCTAATCCAAATCACCAACAAAGATAGATAAAAGATTACCAATGTAGATAATTCAGAAAACAACAAAATTGTCTAAACGACAATTAATAAAAAAATCTAATTATTAAAAAAATATTTAGAAACTCATAATCTAATTATCTAGAAGATAATTAGACAACGCAAAATAATCAATTTAAAGCATCAATTTTGGTAGGGCTGCAGTATACGCACGCGTATACTGCCTCGCCACTACTACCCGAAATACACAAAAGATCAACAAACCAAAATCAAATGAAGATTCAAATCTCAATGCCACGGCCTCAAATGTCAAAGCAGGCAGACATGGACAATGTGCACACATGTACACATTGAAAATTCACAAATGTTCACAAGGTCAAATCAAAATCAGGTTCAATTCATATGTAATTGGAAGAATCAAATGGCATCGACTAAAATCCAGAGTATCACTGCAACAATAAAACTGTGCAAGTACACAGTGCAACTCAATATGGAAACACAAGGTAACACAAATGAATCAGTGATACAAAACAGTTTCAAGCTCAAGAAGCAACAAGTCAAGATACAGTCCAATACAAAACAGAAGTGAAAAGTGAATCCAACAGCAACTGTATACATGACAAACAGTATGCATCTATGACTCAAGTGAACACAAGCATAGTTCAATATCACAAGGCTCAAGTCACAAGATTCAATGCAAAACAAAAGTGAAACTGTACAATTCAAAGACCATCAACATGTAATACAAGGTAAAACAGATGTGAGTGCAGACATACAATGAAGACTACACATTCAGACTTAACCAAGACCACTGGTTCAAGAAATTCTAGAAGTCAAAATAGTTTCAAACACAAGTGCATCAAGTCAATCAAATGCAACATGATGCAGCTGATCAAGTTCATTAATGCAGAATCAACACAGACCAAATACATGAATGCACAGTTCACAGTGCAAACAAATGCACCAAGTAGGTGGCACAGTGAACAGTGTAGCATCAGGTCGAGCCAAAAATGGCAATAGTAAAGTCAACCCTTCAAAGACCAAAGGAATGCAACACAGTGAACTGGAGGAAGTAAAGAAATATCACAGGTGAAGGCAACATGACCAATGACCAGAAAACAAGAATGGTAACAAGTTCAAGTCGAGTTACAACTGAAACCATGATCAAGTACAAGTGCAGATTGAAAATGGAGCAGCAAGTCAGTGAAGATCAAGGTCAGAGAGTACAAGTGCAACGGTGTTACATGAAGAAGATTCAAGTCGAAGTCAAGATGACCAGAAGTCAAGAACAAATCAAAGCCGTATGTTTTGAAAAGGTTTACAAAAGAAACAGTCAAAAATTTATAATTAGGAAAGTTTCAGATATAAAACAAATTCAAAGAAAAGGTTCGACTGTATCAATTCAAACCGATCGAACATTTCAAAAATCAATACCGTGGATACAACGTTCTTTCCCAAAATATCAAAGCATAAAAAAAGAAAGAATCAACAACGTGAATATCACGTTAATCAAGCAACAAAATCACGAACATGAACAAGCTAGAAATCACTAAAAACTTGCATTAGATGTGAGTGAAGGATTCACTCACCTTCACCACGAATTGGAGCAGTCGAAGTCCTAATTCAGAGCAACAAATCATCGAGAGGCCGAAGCCATAAACAACAGGGCAAAGCCCTAGTTTAACAGAGAATCGCCAGAGAGAGCCAAAGCCCTAATCCCAAAATCGCAACAAAGAAAAGCCCTAATTCCAGAATCAAGCGAAGAGGAGCTGAAGTCTCAATTCGCCAGAGAAACAGAGAATCGAGGAGCCGAAGCTCAACAATCTAGATTCGCCAGAGCAATAGAAGGAGCCGAAGCTCATAATTCCAGAGTCGCCAGAAAGAAGACAGAGCCCTAATTCAAGAACATCGCCATTATCTCAAAACAAAAAGGGATCGGGCCAGAGAAAAACAAAAGGGGATGGGTATTAACATCATCTCAGTCCCAAGCAAGAGAAAGTGGACCATACTTCTTCTTAAAGCCCACACAAAATTTAATCAAATTATTAAAGAATTTCAACCCAATCACAAACTCCCGACAACAATTAGCTATCAACAATAATCGATTAAAATTCCTACAAAAATAAACAAATAATTTAATCGTCACTTTGACGATAATTAATTGTTATAAAATACCGGGTTGTTACAGACTCCCCTCCTTATAAAAATTGTGTCCCCGCAATTTTCATAATTAAGGTCGTCAACAACTATTATTCTTCTAACATAAACTGGTTAAGCTAGAAAAATAAAAGTCGGGAATACTAACGCCAAAGAAATCTTTCAATTCCATAAAAGAAATTTACAAATTTTTAACAAAATCTAATTATCAATAGATAATCAGAAAACAACTAAACTGGATAAACACGATTATTAGTAATATTCAATTATCATTTAGATAACTGAAATTCAGAAATCACAAAATAGCTATATCTAATTGTCGATACGATAATTAGAAAACAACAAAATCTAATTATCAACAAAGATAATTAGAAAACACCAATCACAAATTGCAAAACTGCAAATATCTAGTTATCCAACAAATAACTAGAAAACACGAATTTCAAAATCAGCAAACTCTAACTATCAACATAGATAGATAGGATACAGTAATTCAATAAAATTAGCATACTCTAGAATCAATTAGAGACTAGAAAATTTCATAATCAACAAAGTCAACAAACATCCTATTATCTAAACGATAGTCAGAAGACGAAAATCAACAATTATCCAATTATCAAAAACGATAATCAAATCTCAATTCAACAATTATTCGATTATCAAAAACGATAATCAAATCTCAAATCACAAATATTCAATTATCAAAAACGATAATCGAATTTTCAAATCACAAATATTTAATTATCTCAAACGATAATTAAACCACAAATCACAAGTATTCAATTATCACAAACGATAATCAAACCGAAAAATGTTTAATTATCTCAAACGACAATTAGAATCTCAAATCAATAAATATTTAATTATCAAAAACGATAATCAAATTTCAAATCAACAAATATTCAATTATCAAAAACGATAATTAAATCTCAAATCAACAAATATTTAATTATCAAAAACGATAATCAAATTTCAAATCAACAAATATTCAATTATCAAAAACGATAATTAAATCTCAAATCAACAAATATTTAATTATCACAAATGATAATCAAATCTCAAATCAACAAATATTCAATTACCACAACCGGTAATCAAATTTCAAATCAACAAATATTTAATTACCACAAACGGTAATCAAATTTCAAATCAACATATATTTAATTACCACAAACGGTAATCAAATCTCAAATCAACAAATATTTAATTACCACAAACGGTAATCAAATCTCAAATCAACAAATATTCAATTATCAAAAACGATAATAAAATTTCAAATCAACAGATATTCAATTAACAAAAACGATAATTAAATCTCAAATCAACAAATATTTAATTATCACAAATGATAATCAAATCTCAAATCAACAAATATTCAATTACCACAACCGGTAATCAAATTTCAAATCAACAAATATTTAATTACCACAAACGATAATCAAATTTCAAATCAACAAATATTTAATTACCACAAATGGTAATCAAATCTCAAATCAACAAATATTTAATTACCACAAACGGTAATCAAATCTCAAATCAACAAATATTCAATTATCAAAAACGATAATCAAATTTCAAATCAACAAATATTTAATTACTACCAACGGTAATCAAATCTCAAATCAACAAATATTCAATTATCAAAAACGATAATTAAAAACAACAAATATCTAATTATCACAAGCGATAATTAGAAACAACAAATATCCGATTATCAAAAACGATAATCAGAATCAACAAATATCTAATTATCACAAGAGATAATTAGAAACAACAATTATCCGATTATCAAAAACGATAATCAGAATCAACAAATATCTAATTATCACAAGCGATAATTAGAAACAACAAATATCCGATTATCAAAAACGATAATCAGAATCAACAAATATCTAATTATCACAAGCGATAATTAGAAACAACAAATATCCGATTATCAAAAACGATAGTCAGAATCAACAAATATTTAATTACCGATACGATAATTAAATCTCATAACATCAGATATCTAATTACCTGCAGATAATTAGAAACAACAAATATCTAGAAATCAATTAAGAAGACTAGAAAATCAACATAAAAGCTTGGATCGATCACATCAGATGGCGAGTTTTTAGTTCGCCGCACGTGCATCAACAAATGGCCAAAGCCTACCAAGTACTCAACATAATTTTTGGCGCCCCACAAATGACCCGAAGGTCCACAGAGTGACCCGAAGGTCTAGTACTGGTAATTGACCCGAAGGTCCATCAGAGTGGCCCGAAAGCCCAACAAATGACCCAAAGATCCAACAAATGACCCGAAAGTCCAACAAAGTGGCTCGAAAGCACACGAAATCATCAAATATTTCAATTAACGAGTCCGGAATTAACCAAAATAGCAAACGCACATGTCCCATAACCACGAGTTTTACTAAATCGTTTAATTCTCTTCATCGTTTCCTTGAAAGTGAAAAACTGTGTATTTTGTAAAACTACATTTTACATTCTCAAACGGACAAGTCCAGAATTAAGCGAATCAGTAAAAGAAAGGGGTCATAGTCCTCGATTTTGCTGAAACGTTTAAGTCGCTTCCTCATTCTTTTGAAAGCGCAAACTGTTAAAATTTTATAAAACAATTTTCATTTTAAAACGATTTTCCAATCACGTGATTATAGCAACAACATCAGTAACAATTTCGATAAGGAAATCGTACTTCTCAAAATATCGTAAAACGAATCTCAAAATCAGCATTGCGGAATAACCGCTTGAAAATCCACTTTTAAAGTTTGACGGTTACTGAAGTCAAAGCGACAGTAATTTCTAAATGTCAAAATCTCATCAAAATAATTCACCTCAAAATGTAACACCAGTGAATTTTCATTCATAAAATGTCACAAACATCGCGCTTCAAAAATTTAGCACCGATGTAAAAATCCCGTTATAAAAATAACGGCAACGAAATACGCTTCATAACCAAGCATCGGTTCAACGTAGAATTAATGCAGTAACGTGCAACACAAATTTACACGTACTACAAATTAAACAAAGAAATCATTTGATTGTATCCTCAATGAAGATAATTCAAAACAGTAAAATCTAATCAACATGTGATTAGCATAAAAGAAAACTAGCCAAAAATCTCAACAAAATCACATAACTGCAATCGCTTCGAATCCTCAAATCGGACTCGAAATTCTCAAAGAAACAAAATAAATACAGCTATGTTAACAACAAACGAAATTTATTTCAATTTCATATTTTGATTTTTTTTAAATCAAAAAGATTATCAGTTGCACTCAGCGAAGACAGTTTCGCTGTTTCCGCTGCGCACTCTGATAAACAGTACCCAAATCAATCAATCAATAAAACACAGTCTCACTTTTATTTTTAAATAAAGATATTTAAAAATTTCATCATAATTTCAAAACTTTAGTTTCGACTCAAAGCACAAATAAAACAATCGACCAATAGTTGTAACACATGTTCCATCTAAGTTGTTTTATATTATGTCCATAAACCCCAAGCTCTGATACCAACTGTGACGCCCCACCTCTATGCTCACAATAACAAAGATTATTAAAAGATATACTGTCTGTTATTATGAAGAATAAGGCTGGATAGGAGTGGCCATCCGTAGTTGGCCTTACACTAGTATTGGTTATTTCGATAGGAGTGGTATATATTTTTATTTTTCATCTCTTATTTATTTACTCCCATCGACATACCCAATTCCAGTATAAAACAAGCTAAGATGGTTCATAATAGTTTAGGACAATATATATAATAACAACACAGATACAAAAAGAATGCGGAACACAGATAACAAAAGTCTCATATATATATAACTGATGTCAGTTACAATACAGTTGACACAATGCATATGATACAACTACAACTGTCGACTCTGGAAGTTATATATACAAATACATTATCAACTAATGTACATGAATACATATCAACCTAATCAGTACACTGACTACTACAAAAAGACGCAGACCACTTCAAAAGATATGAAAAGTCTTCGTAGCTCAAACAGCAACCCAAAGTAGGAAATCTACAACCTGAAATAACTCGGGTCTGACTCGAGTATTAAATTCAAAAGAAAATAATACACGGGTCAGTCTAATTCAAACTCAGTTATTAATGCACGAAAGCAATAATAATCAATATCAAAAAGACGATCGTTACAGAAATCTCGTATACCCGACTCCTCGGTAAGAGAATCGGATAACGACAAATATAACACTAACAATGTTAAACAATAAATCAGCTAATCCAAATCACCAACAAAGATAGATAAAAGATTACCAATGCAGATAATTCAGAAAACAACAAAATTGCCTAAACGACAATTAATAACAAAATCTAATTATTACATAAATATTTAGAAACTCATAATCTAATTATCTAGAAGATAATTAGACAACGCAAAATAATCAATTTAAAGCATCAATTCTGGTAGGGCTGCAGTATACGCACGCGTATACTGCCTCGCCACTACTACCCGAAATACACAAAAGATCAACGAACCAAAATCAAATGAAGATTCAAATCTCAATGCCACGGCCTCAAATGTCAAAGCAGGCAGACATGGACAATGTGCACACATGTACACATTGAAAATTCACAAATGTTCACAAGGTCAAATCAAAATCAGATTCAACGCAGATGTAATTGGAAGAATCAAATGGCATCGACCAAAATTCAGAGTATCACTACAACAATAAAACTTTGCAAGTACACAGTGCAACTCAATATGGCAACACAAGGTAACACAAATGAATCAGTGATACAAAACAGTTTCAAGCTCAAGAAGCAACAAGTCAAGATACAGTCCAATACAAAACAGAAGTGAAAAGTGAATCCAACAGCAACTGTATACATGACAAACAGTATGCATCTATGACTCAAGTGAACACAAGCATAGTTCAATATCACAAGGCTCAAGTCACAAGATTCAATGCAAAACAAAAGTGAAACTGTACAATTCAAAGACCATCAGCATGTAATACAAGGTAAAACAGATGTGAGTGCAGACATACAATGAAGACTACACATTCAGACTTAACCAAGACCACTGGTTCAAGAAATTCCAGAAGCCAAAACAGTTTCAAACACAAGTGCATCAAGTCAATCAAATGCAACATGATGCAGCTGATCAAGTTCATCAATGCAGAATCAACACAGACCAAATACATGAATGCACAGTTCACAGTGTAAACAAATGCACCAAGTAGGTGACATAGTGAATAGTGTAGCATCAGGTCGAGCCAAAAATGGCAATAGTAAAGTCAACCCTTCAAAGACCAAAGGAATGCAACACAGTGAACTAGAGGAAGTAAAGAAATATCACAGGTGAAGGCAACATGATCAATGACCAGAAAACAGGAATGGTAACAAGTTCAAGTCGAGTTACAACTGAAACCATGATCAAGTACAAGTGCGGATTGAAAATGGAGCAGCAAGTCAGTGAAGATCAAGGTCAGAGCGTACAAGTGCAACGGTGTTACATGAAGAAGATTCAAGTCGAAGTCAAGATGACCAGAAGTCAAGAACAAATCAAAGCCGTATGTTTTGAAAAAGTTTACAAAAGAAACAGTCAAAAATTTATAATTAGGAAAGTTTCAGATATAAAATAAATTCAAAGAAGAGGTTCGACTATATCAATTCAAATCGATCGAACGTTTCAAAAATCAATACCGTGGATACAACGTTCTTTCCCAAAATATCAAAGCATAAAAAAAAAGAATCAACAACGTGAATATCACGTTAATCAAGCAACAAAATCACGAACATGAACAAGCTAGAAATCACTAAAAACTTGCATTAGATGTGAGTGAAGGATTCACTCACCTTTGCCACGAATTGGAGCAGTCGAAGTCCTAATTCAGAGCAACAAATCATCGAGAGGCCAAAGCCATAAACAACAGGGCAAAGCCCTAGTTTAACAGAGAATCGCCAGAGAGAGCCGAAGCCCTAATCCCAAAATCACAACAGAGAAAAGCCCTAATTCCAGAATCAAGTGAAGAGGAGCTGAAGTCTCAATTCGCCAGAGAAACAGAGAATCGAGGAGCCGAAGCTCAACAATCCAGATTCGCCAGAGCAACAGAAGGAGCCGAAGCTCAACAATCCGGATTCGCCAGAGCAACAGAAGGAGCCGAAGCTCATAATTCCAGAGTCGCCAGAAAGAAGACGAAGCCCTAATTCAAGAACGTCGCCATTATCTCAAAAAAAAGGGATCGGGCCAGAGAAAAACAAAAGGGGATGGGTATTAACATCATCTCGGTCCCAAGCAAGAGAAAGTGGACCATACTTCTTCTTAAAGCCCACACAAAATTTAATCAAATTATTAAAGAACTTCAACCCAATCACAAACTCCCGACAACAATTAGCTATCAAAAATAATCGATTAAAATTCCTACAAAAATAAACAAACAATTTAATCGTCACTTTGACGATAATTAATTGTTATAAAATCCCGGGTTATTACAGGCCCGAATCGCCCAATTAATCTCTTACTGTTTATTAATTATTTATTACTTATTTTAATTTAACATTATGTGTTAATTTTAACCCTTGCTTAAATGTTAAGCCTCTCTTAACGTTAAATTTTCAAATTCATTTTTAAAAATTAAAACTTCATATTTTTAAATTCAAATTCAAATTCAATTATTTAAATTTTAAACTCGAAAACTTCAAATGTTTATAACTTCTCCGTTTGAACTCCGATTTCAACATATTATATATCGAAATTGATTAGAAAATCGCCAGGGACACAATAATGCACTTTCCTTGACCAAATTACGACATTAACAAAATTTCAACTTTTAACCTTATTTTAATTACTTAATTTCTTATTAAATTTTTCGGGTGTTACATTCTCCCCCCCCCCTAAAAAAGATTTCACTCGCGAAATCTACTAAGGAAAGATAGTGTAATGCGCACTCAACAACTATGTTATATAACCAATTTATTTACAATAACAACCATCTACCCAACCAAAAATGCAATTTGATTATATATGCAAACGTATTGTAGGTGAACTCAATCCTAGCGTGAATGTAAGGTCGTGACATATAGGCATGTATGCAAGCACCCTAAATAAACATGAAATTCTACATGAATGCAAAAATAACAGCAAAAAGTGTGGCAACCATCTCCTACCATCTAATATAGTAATCACGATGCAACCATAAACCTATACTTTTGGAGAGAAAAGTTTACCAGAGGAAGGCTCAGGATGAGAAACATCGTCTTTTCCTCAGTTTTCCATGTGCTTTCCGCTGGGTTATCTCCCCATCCACTCAAATCAACCTAATTTTCCTTGTTACGAAGCCTCTCAATACCGTGCTCTACTATGTGGGCGGGAGCATGAGGGGGCGATAGGCTCCATTTCAACATTAATTAACTGATTAGGCTCTACTACAAAGACAATGTTATGTAGACATTTCCTCAAGTATGGAACATGGAAGACGTCATGGACTCTCTCTAACTAGTTTGGAAGCTCCACCAAAGCAAGTTTCCCCATTCTCTCTAAAATCGAGAAAAGGCCAACGAACGTAGGCACTAACTTCCCAGAAGTACCAAACCTCATAACCTTTCAAAGAGAGGAAACCTTAACAAATACCATGTCCCTAAGTAAAAAATTTCAATTCCTATCTTCGCCCGTCAGCCTAGGACTCCTTACGGTCCTATGCGGCCCTTAACTACCGCCTCAACATTTCTACCTTCTCCAAGGCCTTCCAAAACCCTGATGCAAACTTTCCACAATTCCTTAAAATTCTTGTACACCATTTTCGTCTAACCATCGGTTTGAGGGTGGTAAGCGGTGCTAAGATCCAAAGTCATTCCCAAAGCAGATTGCAAGACTCCTCCACGATTCCCTAATGAACAAAGGATCTCTATCACTGATAATGTTAACTGGAACTCCAAGTAGTTACACCACTCCCTTAACACAAATTTGTGCTAGAGATGCTACAATCCTATTACTTCCAACGGAGTAAAATGAGCCAATCTTTTATAACCTAAATAGCACCATTGCTTCTAGGAAACACGCCTATAAAGTCCATCGATATATGCTCTCATTTCCAAGTCGGAACCTCCAATGGTAACAATAACCCTCCGGGTTTGCCTTGCTTAGCTTTAATCCTTTGGCACATCAAATATCTAGAACACATTTAGTGGCTCTTACTTACCAATTAGAAAATTCTCTTTATATCCCTATACACTTTATAACATTTGAGGTGAATGGTGTCACTCCACAAGTTTTGGGTTTGGAGCATTCTAACCTAATTTCCTTACTAACTTCTAGTCTCATTTTCGGTCTATTGCTAGTTAAGTGTCCTTATGAAATTTCCTACTTTATGATATTCCTCAATATATATTTAGTGGTCTAATTCCATATCTAAAACTAAAACAGTGGTAAAACATGAACATGGCTTATACCATATCAAATGTTTAGAGATTTCAACCGAAAAACTATAGAAGAAATTTTTTGCTGGAAGCTACCCTCAATCATTAACTAGTGTTAATGATGTTGGGGTCCTAATGCTCCTTACCAATTTAAGATGGACATTCCTATAATGTAATTCCACCATTACCCACCTTCCTTAATTTATTTCCTTAGTTCTAATAAATATCCATTAACCATAATAACTGGTCATTAGTGTCGAAATTGATAATCTCTAATCAATCCTTATTAAATCCATTTCAATCCATTACCAGTTTCAAAACCTTCTTATTATGAGTATTTAATCCTTCCATAAATATCATATTAGATTTCTAAATCAGTTCCTTATCTAGCTTCCTTTTTATTCTCCGTCAATTACAAATTTATTGCCCATTAAATATGTAATTAATGTCCATAAATCCTAGTCATATAATTACCACGCTATTTATAATTAAACCGAATACCATTATAAATTTCGATATTTATATATTTCTAAATTATAACATTCCTTTCTATATTTTATTTATTAGATCTTTCATTTCAAAAAAGGATTACCGTTAAAAAAATTCATATATTAACCACAAGTGAGACTTTGCTTTGTTTGAAATTACAAGGGATTATTTCTTTTTCTTTTATCGAAATAGACAGTGTAAATTCGAAAAAGAATATCCATATCTTACACATCTCTTTCCCTTTTGGCATACCCTTTGTTATTCAAATGCCGCTCTTTTATTATTTAAGGAATTAGATAATTTATGGAAATTACACGGAGAATGCTCCTAATAAATAAAAATATGGAAATTCACACTTCAAGGGCAACTTAACTTACAACCCAATTATAGATTTAGAATACCTTTACATCCTTACCGACATTCTACAATTAATTGCTTGGGACTGATTTCAAATTTCAAAATCAAGCTATATATACTATTCTTATTTTATTCATATCCTGAAACTTTTAACCCTTCTTACTTAGATAGAAATCCCTATCTACTCAAAAATATAAACTTAGAAATCCAAATTACGTTAGTATGCGACATTTGAAATTCAAACTTTTTCCAAAAGAATTTCCAGCTTTCCAAAAACAGTTTGGGGAAATTGAATTCTTAAAAACATCTAAACACCATGTTTTATTTTATTCCACATATCTATCCTATTTTTATTAAACATTTGGACAAATCCTTCTGAAAATATTTGAACCCAATCTTTCACAGTTTTCAAAACGTTTACCACTTTATTCTTAACCCCAAATTCAAAGGTTCTAAAATTACTTAGTAAAATAATTTCCTTTCTTAATCACTTTTGCCTTGTTAGCGCCAAAATTGGTCACTAACCCCCAAATGCAAATGAAAGCACCAACTAACAATCACCGCTCACAGATAGAATGTATGTAGAGGATGTTAATATGAAGAATAACAGAAATTAAAATGAAAGCGGTAAAGACAAAGAATTTATAGTGGTTCGGCTGACTCCGGCCTACGTCCACTCTAGAAATTTCCTTTTTATTGATGTTCGAATCAATTACAGTTACAAACTGGTAGGATAGCCTTAGCCTTAGGAAATAGAAAGTTAGAGAGTAGGAGAGAGGATCCCCTTTTACTGTGCCCCTGCCTCTCTATTTATAGACAAAGATGGGTTGGACTTCCCTGGTGGGCCTGGTAGCCGAGTACCTCAGCCCAAATGGAGTGGTCTCCATATGCCGAACCATGGATGCCGAACGCTGAATGCCGAACGTTGGGAGGTGCGAGGTACCGAGGTATGGGGGTGCGAGGTATCGAGGTATGGAGGTGCGAGGTACTGAGGTATGGAGGTGCGAGGTACTGAGGTATGGAGGTGCGAGGTACTGAGGTATGGAGGTGCGAGGTACTGAGGTATGGAGGTGCGAGGTGCAATGCCGAGCGATCCTTAGTGCCGAACCTCCATCATGCCGAACGTCTCCAGATGCCGAACGATACTGGGGTGAGGTGTGCCGAACGGTCTTGGAGTGGAGGTATGCCGAACGACATTAGAGTGAGGTGTGCCGAACGGCATTGGAGTGGAGGTATGCCGAACGGTCTTGGAGTGGAGGTATGCCGAACGATACTGGGGTGAGGTATGCCGAACGGTCTTGGAGTGGAGGTATGCCGAACGACATTAGAGTGAGGTGTGCCGAACGATACTGGGGTGAGGTGTGCCGAACGGTCTTGGAGTGAGGCCGGACGCTCTACATGCCGAACGACCTTAAATACCAGTTGACCCATTCGTGTCGAATCGTAGAATAGCCGAACGTTCATGGATGCCGAACGTTCCTTATATGCCGAACAAAGCAGTTGTGCCGAACGTCATTTGAGTGAGGTGTGTCAAGCGACACCCGGGTGAGGTGTGCTAAGCGACACCCGAGTGAGGTGTGCTAAGCGACACCCGAGCGAGGTTGATTCTTGAAATTTGTATCGATCATAACTTGAGCATATGAAGTCCGATTGACTTGAAACTTGCAACTTTGGCTTCCTCCTCTTTGATCGTCGTGTCATATCAATTCTAACTTGATTTGGACTTGGACAAAATTCATCGATGTCCATAGTGAACCTGCGGTATACAACTAATATTCGGAACAAGTAATCATTGATTTTTTGCTAATTCCTTGATATCTCGACCTTGCCAAAAAGTGGGTTAACACTATGCCCCCCAAAACATGCCTTTTGGTAAAAGGCGTGTTTTGAATAGCTTCAGATCGAATGCAGTGAGCTTATGTTCTATTTATTTCTTTAGTATTGTTAATCAGATTTATGGCTGTTCGAAGCCGAATCAGTATCTACTTCCACTTACGGAAGTCAGTAACCAAATACTATAGCCTCTCTGAACTATCGATGGTCACTCCGGACCCTTGCTAAGTCCATTCCAAACTTAACGATTGAATAGAAAGATCATGTTGCACTCCGGCGTTGCTTTCTATTCCTTGCACTCCGGCCCCAGTTAGGGCATATAGCGATGTCTTGGTTGTTCTAAACCGATCATAGCCTCTTCGGGCTCTTGCTGGATCCCATCCTGTCACTCTCCGGTGAAGGGGAAACAACGTTGAGTGAGCCGATCCTGTCGCTTTTCGGCGAAGCGACTCACTTCTTGCACTCTGGTTCAGTGTGTCTGAACATTAAGCGATATCTTGGCCTAAATCGTCGGCCGATCATAGCCTCTCCGGGCCCTTGCTGGATCCCATCCTGTCACTCTTCGGTGAAGGGGAAACAGCGCTTAAGCAAGTCGATTCTGTCGCTCTCCGGCGTAGCGACTCACTTCCTGCACTCCGGTTCAGCGTTTCTGAACATTAAGCGATGTCATAGCCAAAATCTTTAAGCCGATCATAGCCTCTCTGGGCTCTTGCTAGATCCCATCTCGTCACTCTCCGGTGAAGGGGGAAATAGCGCTCAAGTGAGTCGATCCTGTCGCTTTTCGGCGAAGCGACTCACTTCTTGCACTCTGGACCCCGTCTCTTCGGGTAGGGTCATAAAGCGATCATCATTTTGTATCAGTACGTAATATTCGTCCTTTAACTCTCTGGTCAAAGGATTATTCAGGAAATTCAAGTTTATTTATTAAATTCAGACCCTAGATGTTCAATCTCAAACATCAGGGAAAAACTAAACAACGCCTCTCCGGGCTGAACGGTCTATACCATCTCAGAGCATGCCTAGGGATCTCTCTGGTTCCCATACATGAGTGAGTGGAATAGCCGTTTTATTTTGAAAGCAAATCTAAGAAAAGTGATTGACCAGAGTTCATATCTTGAACTTGGCCCTTGCCATCATGATCAGTTGATGACGAGTCGTGATCCCGATCCTGGATCGTTCCTGTTACGTGGAGGCGGTGGCTGTTCAGGCCTTACCGCTGCTGTCGGTTCTCTGACATATTGTGGCAATCTACCACTCCTAGCATGTTCTTCCACCTCATCCTTTAGGTGGCGGCATTCATCGGTCGTGTGCCCATCCAGCTCATGGAATAGGCAATATTTTCCAGTTCTGCGTTCCCGCTCTGTGGGATCTCATCTCGGCGGCTTTCGATAAGGGAGCTGCCCCCAAGTTTCAGTGTAAATTCGTTCCAGGCTTGCCGTCAAACTGGTGTATTGCCTGAATCTGGGTTCCCGGAATTTCTTCCGTTTATCAGGATCGTCCTGTGCATCGTCCTGCTTTCTCTTTCCTTTGTCTGCTCCAGACTGTCCTCCTGCGGTTCCTTCGCTTCGTGTAGTGTTTATTTCCTGCCTCTCGGCTCGTGATTCCTCTAGTCGAATGAATTTTTCAGCTTCATGATAAAACTCTCCTAGATCTTGCGGTGGATCTCTGGTCAGAGAATCTTTGAATTCGGTGCCTTCTGCAATTCCTGCTACTGCCGCCATCAAAATCATTGATGGATCCGGGCGATCTACAGAAGCCACCGTTGCATTGAATCGCAATAGAAAATCTTTTATGGACTCTCCGGTCCTTTTCTTTATCGAGGCCAAAGTCATCACACTCTTGGGTCGCGTCACATGGACCCTAAACTGTCTCATGAAGCATTCCACTAGCTCACCCCATGTCCTGATTGATCCAGTCTCTAGTTGTCTGAACCAAAGCGCAGCCAAATCTGATAAAAATAAAGGGAAGCATCATGCCATCACTTCCTCGGATGCCCCCAGCACTTCCATATGCCTGATGTATCTGGTAATGTGCATGGTCGGGTCTGACTTTCCATTATAAGTATCCAGCGTGGGTAACTTGAACTTTGGAGGATTCCTCGCATTCCTGATATTCGGAGTGAACGGGCTCCGACTGACATCCTCTAAGCCTCCGCTTGACAATCCTCCTCTCATTATTCGCCGCACTAATCCAGCCATCCTTTCATCTCCATCAAGGGGTTGTCCCCTCAACATGCCTCTATCCTGCCCCCCAGGTCTCGAAGGGTATTCTGGGTAATATTCTTCATGTGGTTCATTAATGTTGGCGTTAGCTCTAGCCTGCTGAGCTCCGTCCGTGGGTCTTCCAATGTCAGATCCTGAGGGTCTGCCCCCAAGCCCTTGTTGATTGCCTTCGGGCACTGCATTCTGTTCTTGGTTCTGACCTTCAGCGTTCTCTGTAGCTCTAGTCTCCTGCCCCAAATCGGCAGCAACTGCAGCCGGTCCTAAGTTCTGTGCTCCGGCTGTTCTCACCTGTTCAAAGAAGCTCTGCATCGCTTCTTGTTGGCTCTTCATCAATCTTTCGTGAATCGAGTCCATCATTGCCTCCATCTCGTTTCGAGTGATGTAGATCGAGGCTCGGCCCTCTCCAGCTCCAGAGGAAGCTTCTTGACTCCCTTCCTGATTGCTCCTTCCTGTCGCTTGCTTCCTAGTTGATGGCCTAGCCATTGCTTTCTAGAATCCAAGTTCCTAGCTCCAAAATTCCCAAGTGTTTGCGTTCTCAGTGAAAGCACCAAAGTGTTAGCGCCAAAATTGGTCACTAACCCCCAAATGCAAATGAAAGCACCAACTAACAATCACCGCTCACAGATAGAATGTATGTAGAGGATGTTAATATGAAGAATAACAGAAATTAAAATGAAAGCGGTAAAGACAAAGAATTTATAGTGGTTCGGCTGACTCCGGCCTACGTCCACTCTAGAAATTTCCATTTTATTGATGTTCGAACCAATTACAGTTACAAACTGGTAGGATAGCCTTAGCCTTAGGAAATAGAAAGTTAGAGAGTAGGAGAGAGGATCCCCTTTTACTGTGCCCCTGCCTCTCTATTTATAGACAAAGATGGGTTGGACTTCCCTGGTGGGCCTGGTAGCCGAGTACCTCAGCCCAAATGGAGTGGTCTCCATATGCCGAACCATGGATGTCGAACGCTGAATGCCGAACGTTGGGAGGTGCGAGGTACCGAGGTATGGGGGTGCGAGGTATCGAGGTATGGAGGTGCGAGGTACCAAGGTATGGAGGTGCGAGGTACTGAGGTATGGAGGTGCGAGGTACTGAGGTATGGAGGTGCGAGGTACTGAGGTATGGAGGTGCGAGGTACTGAGGTATGGAGGTGCGAGGTACTGAGGTATGGAGGTGCAAGGTGCAATGCCGAGCGATCCTTAGTGCCGAACCTCCATCATGCCGAACGTCTCCAGATGCCGAACGATACTGGGGTGAGGTGTGCCGAACGGTCTTGGAGTGGAGGTATGCCGAACGACATTAGAGTGAGGTGTGCTGAACGGCATTGGAGTGGAGGTATGCCGAACGGTCTTGGAGTGGAGGTATGCCGAACGATACTGGGGTGAGGTATGCCGAACGGTCTTGGAGTGGAGGTATGCCGAACGACATTAGAGTGAGGTGTGCCGAACGATACTGGGGTGAGGTGTGCCGAACGGTCTTGGAGTGAGGCCGGACGCTCTACATGCCGAACGACCTTAAATACCAGTTGACCCATTCGTGTCGAATCGTAGAATAGCCGAACGTTCATGGATGCCGAACGTTCCTTATATGCCGAACAAAGCAGTTGTGCCGAACGTCATTTGAGTGAGGTGTGTCAAGCGACACCCGGGTGAGGTGTGCTAAGCGACACCCGAGTGAGGTGTGCTAAGCGACACCCGAGTGAGGTGTGCTAAGAGACACCCGAGCGAGGTTGATTCCTGAAATTTGTATCGATCATAACTTGAGCATATGAAGTCCGATTGACTTGAAACTTGCAACTTTGGCTTCCTCCTCTTTGATCGTCGTGTCATATCAATTCTAACTTGATTTGGACTTGGACAAAATTCATCGATGTCCATAGTGAACCTGCGGTATACAACTAATATTCGGAACAAGTGATCATTGATTTTTTGCTAATTCCTTGATATCTCGACCTTGCCAAAAAGTGGGTTAACATGCCTTAAAAACCTCTTCTTTAAAAGTAAGGCCTTTTACCCTGAACATTTAAAAACTCAATTACTAAAAAAAACTTATTATTAAATTAAAATTCAGAAAGGATTTCTTAATTTCCCCTTTCAAAACTTTCTACATCAAAGATTTATTCCTTTGAAAGTTAGTCTTTTAGATCAGAATATTCAAAAACATCTTTTGTAACTTTAAAAAATGAAAAGTGGAGTAGACATGGTAAAGTCCTATCCTAACATCTTCCTACCCATTCTCACTATTTCTCCTATATTAACTCTATCTAAATTGCTAATCATATTTTATAAGTTCCTAGCGTTATTCTTATCAAAATTTCCCATTATTGCCTTTGTTTATATTTTTCCTCCTTAAATGGCTTCTATATCATTTTAATTATGTTCCACTTTTATTTTTAAAAAAGAATCATTTTTAAAGAACTTCCAATTTTATGAATTAGGAAAAATCCCCAAATCCCACTTATGCTATATTTTTCTTTTATTTCAAAAGAAATGTCCTTTTATCGAAAATATTTAAACCGAAAAACTTTTTTGATCCAACAAAATTTTAAACTAAGAGTTTCAAAAATGAAAAACCCTTTTTACCAAAAACCTTTTAATCAAAACTTTTGACTCCACAAGTTCTTTTTACAAACCTTTGCCTTAACAAAATTTATAATTTATGAATTTTTGAAATTCCATTTTTTTAAAATAGCATCTCCTTAATAAATCCTTTTAAAAACTTTTCGAAACATTTCAAGAAAGTTTCCAAAGAAAATATTTTTATCAAATCCTTCATGTGGAGTTAAATTTTAGAAAATCCTTTTCAAAACAACAACTTCTTTTTTAATTGTCCTCTCTATTGCATTTTCTTCTTCCTTCATTCCTTACATTCTGATGTTTATGTTGACTCGCTTTTTGGCAAAGTTGATTTCAATTAGACTCAGAAGATTCCTACAAGGACGAAACGACTTGAAATCTGGAAGATGATCTCAAGTGAACTAAGAAAATAGCTCGAGAAAATTCCAGCCAAAAATATGCTAAGTCCATAACTCAGTACCAAGTTATCACCATAGGTTGGTACTGAGTTATCGCCAAAGCAGCTTTAACTGGACTTAGAAAATTGAAACGGACTCAGAATGACTTGAAACTCGACAAGTGCACTTAGAAATGGTAAAGGAAGATCTTGGAAAAGGGTTGACATGGATTAGACCCACACACATAACTCGGGTCCGAGTAATAAAGTTAGGTCGGGTCCGACCTACAGCGGCCCACCAAACCACCTCTCGGACTTCATGCTCTGATTACTCTATTCTAGTAGATCGTACTTAAGCGATGGTGCAAGGAATTGATGACTCGTTCTAAGGATTGGCTAAGTACGAAGAGCTAATAAGACAGATATTTAATAGAACACAAGATTCAACTTAAAGATGAATGGAAAGAGGATCAAATGACTCAAATGGAACAGCTTTCAAGTGGAGTTGGAAAAATTACACTAAGGAATTAGACTCAGCCCCGACCTATCATGATAGGCCAGACCCGAATTATCCCCTTAACTCGGGATGGCTCGAAACTTCTTATGTGCCTTCGACTTGGCTTCTTGACTTCAAGCTACTGGGCCTTTGACCTGATACCTACCCACTTCCTCTATAAATGTTCATATACCAGCAACTAGAGAAGGAATTTTCCGGAGGAGTGCTGCCATTACTGTGACGCCCCACCTCTATACCCACGCTAGCCAAGAACACTACGGTGTAATGCTGTCAACTAGCACGGAGAATAAGGCTGTTGAGGAGCGACCATCCGTGTAACTTCTTTGAGCGAGCACCGATATGTCAGATAGTATAGCATGAACTTCATTTAGGGAGGAAATCCGACATAGTGATACAAACCCAAAGCTATCACACGGTGGCTATATAAAATCTTCGGAAACAAATATAGAAATAAACGTAACACAAATCAGTCACAAACAATTCATATCACAAAGGCAGAATAAGATATGAATATTACACCTAAAAGTGTATATCAGAGTAGTGGTCGAATAAGATCCACAATAACACAAAAGAATAGATACAAGTGCAAGACAATAGAATATGTATACATCAAGGAGTCTAATCTCAAATGTATACAACAAAAACTACTAAACTAGAGTAGTTAGCCAAAAGTCGGATGATGGTTCCAAATAGGAAGTCATGAGGAAGCACCTGTAAAATCTCAGTCTGACCCGAGTATTATTTAATAAGAAAATAATTAACGGATCAGTCTAACTATAATTATCAGATAAAATGAGATATAAGAAGAGATATGACAAAAACGTATGATAACCATAAAGCCATACTATGATAAGTATCTAATCGAAAATCAATCCAGAGATTAATTAATATCACAAGAATCTTCTCAAAGATTAAACGAATGTCATATTCTTAATTTAATTCACCAAGCCACAATAAATGACATACATATCAATGCCAACTGAACAAGGTGGTGAAACATAAATCCCAGAAATCAATAAATTAGAAATCCAGAAATCACAAGAAAGAGGATGGCCAATCCCATAAACTGAACATCGACGCACCTAGAAAGGTTCTCCCCATGTAAAGTCTAGCATCGATACACCTAGAAAGATACACCCCATGCAAAGTCGAACATCGACGCACCTAGAAAGATACGACCCATGCTCTAGCATCGACGCACCTAGAAAGATACGCCCCATGCATAAATAAACATCGACGCAACTAGAAAGATACGCCCCATGCATAAATAAACATCGACGCAACTAGAAAGTTACGCCCCATGTAATGTCTAACATCGATGCACCTAGAAAGATACAACCCATGCAAAGTCGAACATCGACGCACCTAGAAAGATACAACCCATGCATAGACAAACATCGACGCACCTAAATAGATACGCCCCATGCCCCGACTTATTGAGCCGATTGCTCCACGAAGTAAATAAACATCGATGCACCTAAATAGGTACGACCCATGCGAGAAATAAACATCGACGCACCTAAATAGATACGACCCATGCGAGAAGTGAGACGAAGCTCAATAAAACGAGGAACAGTCCTCCACGTGGACAAAGAGACATCGCACATTGCTAGTCTAAACCATAAAATGATCGTCATCGATCATAAAGAAGTGTCGATTACACTAAGCTAGTAAATATAAGAGTTTAGCTTCATGTCCCATAACCACTTGCTTAACTCAAATATTTACGAACAGATTGTAGATCTGCACTAGAAAATTGTCACAAGAGTTTCAATATGTGTGAATCGAAATCACACCAATGAGGTATAGACTAACCTTGAAGATAAAGAGATATGTGTGAATCGAGATCACACAAATGGTGTCTAGTCTAACCTCGCAAACAAAGAGACATCGCTCAATCGCTAGTCTAAATCACAAGAATGATCATCATGATCATAAGGAAGTGTCGATTACACTAAGCTAGTAAATATAAGAGTTTAGCTTCATGTCCCATAACCACTTGCTTAACTCAAATTTTTACGAACAGATTGTAGATCTGCACTAGAAAATTTTCACAAGAGTTTCAATCGAACAAGTCCATAAATTAACCGACGAAGTAAACGCAAGCGTTTCATACCACTTGTTTTGCTAAGTCGTTTAATTAGATTTTCTCATACGAATGAGGTAAAGGTTTGTATATACTAATAGATTGGAAAACAGTTTAAGAAACGAGCTTTGTAATTAAAATAGTGCCAAAATCGTTTTGATGAAAGAGTTTTGATATTTACTACTAGTATAGAAAACCTTTATATTTTGAAGTGACAAATCATAGAAGTGATTGTAGAAACAATCAATCATAAAAATTCACGTTCGAAGACGTGAGTAAAGTCCAAAGAAATCAATCTCAAAACCATCATAGTAGAAATTCTGATGAATGTTTTTCTGATAAGATCGCCTACGCATAGGTGTACGGGGTTCGACCTATCAGATAACCTTGAATCGATGGAAATTGAAATCTCGAGATAAAATAGGCAAAAACTGGCAAAATGGAGCAGGTCACAGGCTCCAGACGTCTGGGGTAAATGCTCAGACGTCTGCAGCAAGTTTCAAGAACTGCTTGAAACAGTCTCCAGACGTCTGAGCCTACCTGCAGACGTCTGGTGACGTGCTGAAATCGTTTTTCAGCCTAGTGGGAGAGCAAACTCTCTCCCACACTTGCACCCGGTCGAGCAATGGAGTTCGGGGTTTTTGTCAATCGGTAATACGGCCCTATAGGCACTCCGATTCACAACCAAAAACATGTTCATAATTCAAAGCAAGGAGATGCAAAGTTTTGACTTCAAAACATCAAAAATTGAAAGGTTCGCCAAAGAAATTCAAACCAAAAGCAATTGAACATGAAATAGTGTTAGGAATTCATACCTAACAATCAAAGATAGTTATAGTCATAGATGTGAGATAAAAATCTCACCTTTAAACCAAAAACAATGAAGAAGAAGCTATAGAGCAAATGGAGAGAGCAATCGCACTTCAATTCCAACTCAACAACCTTGAATCAAGGCTAAAAAGAGAAACACTTCCTAAGTTAGGTTTAGGAATTTTTGAAATTGATAAGAGAATGAGTTGGAGAAGAAGAAGGAGATGCTTACCAATGGGTTCTCTTTGAATTTGGAGCTAGAACTTGAATTTGCAATGGAACTAGGGTTTAGGAATTTCCAAATTCTTTTTCTCTTCCCCCATTTTTGATGAAGCTTGAGACTTAGGAAATGAAAGTGAAGTAATGAAGAGGAGAGGGGGTGGAGTAAAGATATAACCAGATTTGGGCAAGTGGGCTGAACCCAACCCAAAGTCCAAAGTGAAAAAGTAGCAAAATTCTACTAACTCCAAACATATCGAAGCTTATACTCAAAAAGGTCGCAAATGACATTTTGAACTCAATGGAAGTGGTCTCGAGTCCTAATTCGACTGTTTGCAAAAAGTAGCTTTTCGGACTAAAATACGACTAACGATTAAATATTTAAATAAAATATTTAAATATAAAATCGATAAATATGCGGGTTGTTACAATTATACTACTAGATTCTCTTCACTTCTACACTTGTTATCTCTTCCATACTTATTCAAACTCATTGTAACTTAGATCTTGGGGAAACTAGTTAAAATCCGGGGAAATAAAAACTAGCAACTAATAATAAAGCAGATTAAAGTGGACATAAGCCGGAGATTACGCCGAACCACTATAAAAACTTCGGTGTGTTCTTGTCTATTTTCTACTTCTTCTTTTACTTTTATTTGAACTGGTGCTTTCATTTGGATTTTGGATGTTGATTCAATTTTTAGGTTAACGGTTTTCAACTATCCTACCTTATGATATTTAATCAATACCTAACATTTTTATTTATCATTCCCATAAATGTCACTTGGTCTATATTAAATGGTTATTACCTTAATGGACGTTTCCTAAAGACATCTATTTACTTATTCAACTTTTACTTTAATGGTCTCATTAATCTATTTAATTAGACCATACATATCCTAATTAAATTATTGTAACCCCCTATTTATTCCACATTTATTGCCCTATTAATCTAAGAGTTACAATCTTTTTCGTTTACATTCCATATAATACGATCTTCGTCGCGCTTTCCTTACTCCATTTATTTTTCCAACCCATAATCGCCTTGCCATCATTTCGAGATATGGTCGTAATACTTCTATGGTCGGAAAATATAGAGTAAATCCTAATTAAGTGCACATATATATTTATACATAGTATGGTTTTTGAAAAACATTTTCAAAAATAACAAATACGCCAGTCATATGCACACCTATCCCCATTGATCAGGTAACCTAAACTCTGATACCAAATGTAATAACCCAACCCAAAACGGACCTAATTTTGACCCAAGAAAAGCCCATCGAACCATATGCCTATCTAAAGGCGAGCTGTTTGGTTGATAAAATTAAAATAATACACGGTACATAGAGCTACCTATCTATACTTTCAAAATCCCACTGCGGAATGGATAAAATATAACATTAGAAACAAGTATCCATTTCATGAAGAAAACCATTTCAGAAACATAATATGTTAAATATTACACCATGTTTACATAAAGTCTCCATAATACAATATCTCAAAATAACATAACTATCTGAATTGGGTACAATGAAAATACTTAAAAAGCATAAATAGATACACACACACATATATATATAGCCGATATTCTTCGTCTCCACCTTCGCCTCTCACCGCCTCCTCTAACTTATGTTTTGTAATGAGGAGTGGATCAGAACAACAAATGCCTGGTGAAATGAAATCTCAAGCTTTATCATAATTGTACTTGGGTAGTACTATTTAAATAAGAAATATGGCTTATGTATTTAAGACTGTACCAAATGTAATAGTCACCTTAAATGGTGGTGCTATAAATACTAATAACTTTAACTGTAAGCCCAAAAGCCTTTCCAGTCCAATTCCAAAATTCTAACGCAACTAACATCAATGATGTAAGAGAAAGCATCCAAACCAATAAATACCCTTTATTGATGATTAGGCAGATGCTAACCATTTAATACCTATAAAATAGGTGGGTCCCGATCCTTTAATACCTAACACATTTCCAAATTCTAATGCAACCATCGTTAATGATGCAAGAGAGAGATCTTCTAAACCACTTAATATCTTTTTCATGGGACTAAGGCAAACTCTGACCATTTAAGACCTATAAATAGGCATGTCCTCATCATTTAAGACTTAACTTAAGGCAGGTCCCCACATGTTTCTCTTTATGTGACGACCCGTAAATTTTGTATATTTGAAATTGGGATATTTAATTTATTTTAAATATTCAAAGGTTAATTTTTAATTTAATTTTCAAATATCAACATTTGTTGGATAATTTAATTATGGAATTAAACAATTAAAATTTGGGTAAAATAGAGAATCTGGAATTCTAAGCTTGTTAAAAACGATCTGAAGGCCTGTAAAATTTATATTAACAATACTAGAGGTAATAGAACTTTTAAAATTGAATTTTAAAGCGTTTTGTTCAGTTTTGAAATATATCGTTTAAATTGAATTTAAAAATAGCCTTCCGAGGCACAGTCTCGGATTTCAACGAAACTAGTTCCGTTGGGTCCGTAATATTGTATTATTATCGGATTTTAAATCTCGTAGTGATCGGGTTTGTTGTGTGATCATACGGTAAGTAAACGCCTGAAATTTATATCGAGAATTCAAAATATAATCTATACTATATTGTTGACTGGTCTAGATTTCTTCACATTAGAGCCTTCCTGATCCTTCTCTGATACGCTTCTTCGTTTAATAATTAAAAAGGGGTAGATATTTTTCTTTGTTCAGAAAACAAAACGAAGCTTCTGCGAGAATCCAAATCTCGTTCGTTCCTTAATATACAAAAAAATTTATATTCAGCCGAAGCCCTTCTTCTAAATCAATTACCACTCCCTTTCTTATTCATACGAGAATCGGCCCAAATTTATTTCATGAGATCGAAATACTTCATCCCTCTTTCGATCGAAATAGCAGATAACCCAATCGAGCTCGCGATCGGGTATTGGCGCCTGCACGTGTTGTCATCGGAGTCGAGCTCGCTGGGGTTCGCGGCAACGGTGAATTGTTAAGGTCGAGAGGCTCGCGATGAGTGCCGCGTGCAGAGGAAGGGAGGCGTTCGCTTTCGAGCATGATGGCTCTGCTAGGGCTCGCGATTTCGTACAATTGGATTGGGGTTGGAGCGATCGAGTGGGGCGGTGGTGGTGATGCTCACGTTCTAGCGTCGAGGTTGTGGGGAAGTCGACAGTAAGGTATAACGTATTTATTTAATTTAATAAAAATATGTAAATGCAGTTTCTAATTTAGAATATATACACATATATAGTGGTAAAAAGAATATATATAAAGATTTGGAAGTTAAACAGGAATATTAAATGTGGAAGTTTTGGAAATCTATAAATTATTTTAAGTATACAGGAGTTTCAAAATGAGAAAAATGAATTAATGAACGTATATACATTTTGATTTACTTGTTTGATTTTAAAAATAAAATATATTATGGAAGTAGTTTTGTTTAGTTGCTAAAAGGATATTTTATTGAAAAGGAAAAGTTGTTTAAAATCAAATTATTAGCTTAAAACCCAAACTCTTAGTTAATTAAGTAAGTAGATGGAGATTTAATTGTCTAGTTGATTCGAATATTAATAAACCGTATAATTGTTTATACAAGGTCAATGTTGGGAAGTAACAAGCCAGTGTGGATCGGATTGCAAATTTAGAAAAATCAAAGGTGAGTTAATCTCACTCATCTGGTTGCTATTTAAATTTAAATAGTTAAATTTAAATATTTGGTTTAATGATTGGATTGATTGATATGATAATATATATAGTAGTATATATCAATATATATATATATTGGAATATGTATATATTGGAGTTGTTGATTCCCGCAGTATATAGCGGATGAGACCCTATGCACCGCATAATAGCGGATGATATTTTATAAAACCCATATACCGCGATATTCCACCTCGAAGTGGAATTGGTATTGTGCTAACGTCTGTGGATGCAGGGAAACAGGTTGGAGGGATCCAACTGGATTCCTCAAAATTATCTAGACAGTTTAATATTCTGTGTTATGAATATTGATATCCTATGTTGATTTTATTGGTGATTGAAATATTGGATGATATGATTGGATTGGATACTTTAGTAAAAGGAGTTATCAAAATATATTGAATTGGATTTTTGGAAAGAAATAAAAGTTAATATATTTTGTAATAAATGAAGTAAATAAGGAGATTTATTTCAAAGTGAAGCAAAATTTAAATCAATTGTAAATTGATTTAAGTGATTGAAATTGGAATGGTAAAGAAAAGTGGGATTTTGGAATTTATAAACTGGGTTTATAAAGTAAAATAAAATATCAGTGGATATTTGGGATTATAAATTCAAGGTGGGAATTTATAAAGGGATATGAATTGGGTTAAAAATAAATTTTGATTTATTTTTAAAGGATGTGAAGAGAAGTGTATTTCCTTGGATAGCCAAGTATGTTTTTCAAAACAATTTTAAATATAAGTTAAAAGTTCTAATTTTATTTTAAAAAGCATGTTTTAGAAAATTGATTATTTCTATATGTTAAATACCAAAGTAAGATTTTCAAAACCTATTATTGTAATAATTATATAAAAGTGACTTAGTATTATGTTAAAAAGAGAAATTTAGTTTATATTTATAAAGTGGTTTTGTTTTTAAATATTCTTAAAGTATATAATTTAATAAAGTATTAAAGTAGTTTTAGATTTCAGTATTGTAAAGTATATTTATAATAAAGTGCTTTTAAATTATTTTAAAATCTAAAAGTATTTTGTACTTGGTGTTTCAGAGGAAATAAATATTTGGGAAATGTATTCCGTAAGCGGAAACTGTTTGAAATTATTTAAAATGAGTTTTGAAATTTGGAAATATATCTTGAAAGGATATTTGAGACAAATAAATAATGTGGAAAAATTATTTATTTTGTGATGGATGGTTGTGAATGTTAATTGATAGTTAAATCACCGACTATCAATATTGGCCAATGCGCTGATCATTTCGAAGAGACCGGGATCGAGATTAATTTCTCGAAAACCACTTCGATTCGGTTTGTATGTTTTCGTGGGGAAAACGAGTTTGGAATCGAAGATGGAGCAGTGAAGTGCAAGGGCTAGTCGCTACTAATCCTGAGGATATTTCCAAAATGGATGTAGTAGGAGTAGTGCCTTCGGTTCCGTTCGAACCCGGGACGGACTTGTATGGATGAATGCTTTCGAAACATCGTCAGGTGGACGATGGGCATTCTAAGGGATATGTTCTAAAAGGTAACGCTTAGCCTTAAGCCTCATCAACCGGGAATGACTGAAAATCAGGGGTTATGCAGCAAGGCTTCGTGGGTAGCACCCACTGGAGAGTAAGGTCATCCCTGTCTAGATGTCCCTTTTTATTTCGGCTTAGTGGTGCGGTTGCTGATCCCAACCGTGGGGTGATTTTATTCGGAATTATCCAGTAAGGGATGGTTCCAGCCTTGTGTTGCAGGGGATTGGGTGTAATCCTCGGTACTGTGATCTAGGCCACGTACTGTGACAGGTGGTACCCCAGTGTCTAGTCATTGATGGAAATCCATTCTCCCAACGTGCCTGTACGGTTTTGATTGTGCCCAACTATTGCTGAAACGTGAGATGCAAGCATTTCAGCTAGATTCTATTTTACTTTCAATAGACACTATTATAATATCAGACGGATTTGATAAAAAGTGTTTTGGCTATCGTAAGGTAAAAACCCGACATGTTTATTTGTGGCGTGGTCTTGCGAGATGCTTTTGATTTCAAAGGATTTTGAAACTTTAATAATCAGTTTGAGTGTGTTTTCTCAGGCTGGTTTTCCAGACTGACTCGGGTGTTATTTTATTATAATGCTCGGGTCAGACCGAGTATTATAGGTTACAGGATATGATGCTGTGGAGCTCAAGGATGAGCTGGATGGCGTGACGTATCTCCCGTACTTGTTTATATATGTATCCCGCTGTGTTGATTGATGTACTCTGTTGTATTGAGGACATGACATGATTATTGTCCAGTTGTATGTATGTGTACTCTGATGTATACCTTGATGATGTATTGTATAAACAGATATAGTTTTGATTTTTATAAAGATCTGTTGTTATCTATTATATTTTATTCCGCTGCGATGTGAGATTCTGATGTTGTTGTTTTCTAATTTCTTCTTCTACCTCTTCTTCTTTAACCCAAATGGTTCGATTTTTCGTGTATGAAAAATCGCGGCTGTTACACTTTAGGTGACCTTACGAAATCCCGTCAGGTCACTAATACTTCTCCTAAAAGGAAGCGAGCCCTACCATAACCACTTAATGCCTTAAACCCAAAACGGACCCCTCCGAAGGATTTCACCTATCGCATCCAATTAATTACCCATAATCCACTCGTGACGTCTCACATCAGTCCGACCATTGGTAGGTACTGGTAGCCAGATTAACTAAGCAGGTTTACTCTACAGAATTGGGACTAACCTCATGTCCACCGTGGTTATTTACTATAGACGATCTCCCACATTAGTCCGCAAAGCCACACTGCTGGTAGCCAGATTTAACTGGGCAAACTTTCATGTAACTTTGGACTAATCTCGCATCCCAATAACTTAATCATAACTTATATATATATCCACTATATACATACATCATCCTACATGAATAATAATTGAGGCCATATAAGGTATCCCTTTATTACGCCCCTAATTAGGGATTTACTCCCTAATTTACATTAACTTACTTCCTACAAATTAATGTTTTTTACTACCCTATTAATTCTAATCAATACGCCATAGTTATAACATTATTATTAACTTTAATAATCAATACATCAATATTATATATGTATATTTTAACGCATGGAATTTAAAGTCTAATCATTATGTTACAATGATAATAATTCGCTTACACGGTATTTTGAAATATCAATCTCATACAAATCTACAATTCCAACAAGAACTACTAATACCACAGACAAATAAAAAGGATTTGTACAAACATGGAATATCTACACTGTTCCATATTAATACACCATAATCTCTTTTATATTTTAATGAACAGATCATCACAAATTAGATCGCTTATATTCAATTCAACCTTCGTATACAACATTTTGAAGTGAGAAAGGAATTCCTTATTTATTTAAGTGGTAGAAATAGGTAGTGCAAACTACAAACAATTCAATTCATAATTTACACATCGTTTCTAATTTATTTTCTTTCTGAACCCATTAACACTTCAATTCAAAAGAGGGAATATAAGTTAAATTGACGATAGATTATCTGATTCTAATAATTAATTATATTCTAATATACTAATAACAAAAACGATTATAATTCCAACATATACAAGGATTGATATTTACTTGAAATTCTGGGGGTTTTAGGTGTTATATTTTCGTTTACCAAAATTTCTCAAGGCATACAGCAAACCCAAATAAAATACTATTCAATTACAAAAATGTGAAAAACTTGATATTTCCACCCACAAAGAATTGTTTGCTTCCTAACAGGATTTGATTCCACCACACCTAACTCTCTTTTAGATCTCCCTCTTTATTTAACAAAGTGAATTGTATATAGAGATTAGGTTAATAATCAGAAACTAGAGGAATGGAATCCAGAATCAAAAGAATTAACATCTAAACCTTTTACCTGAAAATCCTAACATATTCTGGAATCTAAAGAAGAAGAAGAAGAGTTTTGATTTCTACTGCTCCTAATTCTCTATTAGATCTTCCCATTTTTGAATATACAACAAATAGGATGTATATATAGATTAGATTTCAGAAACTTGAAGATAGGGAGAAGGAGGACTAATTTAAATTAGCAACTAGAATTACTTACTAGAAAAGTTTACTATTTTTAAAACCCTAAGGGGAGAGATATTGACAGAGCTTCGCTAGTGTTTTCAAAATTTTATGAAGGAAAAGTTGGGGTCTAAGGATCTATTTATAGTGGTAAGAAGGAACGGGAACCGTGGGATTGAAATAAAACAAATCTGAACCATTTAAAATAATAAAACCCTAGCCACCACCTTCTGAATTGGGCATTTTCACCCTCAAACATTTGACCCACTATACCGAAGCGGTTGATCGCTAGCGGTTGACCCCATGACTAGTGGCGGTCGACCCTTTTGGGCTTGAATCGTCCAATTAATCTCTTTCCTTTTATTAATTATTGATTAATTAATTTAATTTAACGTTACATGTTAACTTTAACCCTTGCTTAAATGTTAAGCCTCTCTTAACGTCAAATTTTAAAATTCAAATTTCATATTTTAAAATTCAATTATTCAAATTTTATACTTGAGAACTTCTAACCTTTATAACTTCTCCATTTGAACTCCGATTTCAACATATTATGTATGGAAATTTATCAAACAATCACCACGGACGCAATGGTGCAACTTCTATGACCAAATTCTGACATTTACAAAAAATTTCATTTTTAACCTTATTTTAATTACTTAATTTATTACTAAATTTTACGGGGTGCTACATATAGTTTGTTAATTACTAAGTATGATAAATAGTTACATGGAGAGTAATGAAAAGTAATAAGAAATGCCAATGCCAAGCTTGCCTCTCCACGTACTAGATTAGGGCCAATCGCATGCTACCTTGTCCTCCTGTGGTGAGGAAAAAAGGATAGGAGTGGGTCAAACAAAAATTTGGTGAATGAGTTGAATCATTAATATATGATGATCACATGCAATTGACTTCATTGATACTCTCTGTGACCTATGGTATCTTACTTGTCTTTGTGAATCCCTTACTATAGTTAGTTTCATTTATCTAAGGGGTATAGTTCTAAATACACCTACACTAAAATCTGGTGAAGGTTTATACTTAGGGTTGAACAACAAATCCAACCCAAAACCGCTACGGATCGGCTAACAACTTCTGGAACTATTATAATATAGGTTCGCTTACAATATCAACTTTGGGACTATGTTCCCAAATTACGACTATACGTATCGTATTTATGCATTAAGGAGGAGCCCACAATGCTGATTCATGCTAAAGACATCTTAGGGCCTGTTGCATCCGTATACTCTCTCAATGGTAAAGTAATGCCACTTATTGCACAGCGTCGGACATCCATCAACAACTACTATATCACGTCCTTATCACCGTGTATACTAAGGAACCTCTCGTTAGTGCCAGACCAGACCCTTCTCCAGGCATCCTTGTCGGTGTTGCACATACACCGGAAAACCTCCGATAGTGAAATTTATGATCGAATTGGCCCTACCGAGTATCGACTATGGCGAATAAATAATGTCTTGACCTAATTGTCAGCTTACACATCTATCCAGTCCCGTAACGTCCAAGCTTCGTAGATTTAGGAAATAATTTCCTTAATAATATACTAACATTCATATAAAATTATATATAAAAACTTATAACTTGGGCCTTACGCCGAGGTTCAAATTGGGCCTGAAAACTATTGACTAGTCGACCGCTGGCCGCTAGAGCGGTCCACCACTTGCTGTCGACCAACCCCAGTGAGCTTGTCGACCAGTTAGAGTTATTTTATTATTACTATTATTATTATTATTGTTATTATTTTGTTTTCTTCATTCCATTGTACGTCAGTTATCATTCTTTGTTGCTTATCGTTCTCTGTTAATTACAATTAACCCTAATTGTAAACATACAATCCCCAATGTTCTCAATTTTAATTTCTAATTATTTCATAATTTTATAACAGTATTTGTCATCAATTCCAATTAGCTTAGGTTTAGAATCAAAAGGGTAAGGATATATCAATCTAGATCCATTTTAACAAAAAAAGTGTGTATTCAACCTAAATCAACTTTTATCCAACCAATTTTTACTTTAACCAAATTCAAATTAAAAAAAGAACCATAATCGTATGGGTTAAATTACTATAAAATTCCCAATCGATTACAATTACTAGATAAAAAATATTTCTGATTAAACTATATCAAAAAGGGTATAAAAAATACTTAATTACATATAAATCATCATATTAATTATGAATCAACTCACCTCTAGAAATTTATCCCCTTTTAAGTTCATTTGGAATTGCCTTAGGTTGGTTTGTAGAACTCCACTTGATTTGATTTAATTCCTCCTTTTTTAATATTTTGAATTTAATTTTAAATTTTGTTTTCAAAGAAAACTGTTTTGAAGGGAAAAGGCTTGAATTTTCATGTAGATGGAGTTTTTAGCTGGAATGCCTCGATTGGTCAACCGCTTGATTTGGAACGATCGACCGCTAGGGGTCGACCGATCCAAATTAGGGTGTCGACCGATGGAGCTTCCTTATTTAAAATATTTATTTTCTAATTTTTATATATTTAATTATTTTTGATTTCAAACTTTAAATATTAATAACTTTTTTATACGAGCTCTAATTACAAAACATTATAAATGAAAATTGTCTAGAAAATCACTACGAACGTGACGGTACAAGTTTCGTTTCCAAATTCGAACATTTGGGTAAATTCCAATTTTACCCTTGTTATATTTAATTTCCTATATTAAATTTCCAGTTAAATTTTGCGGCGTGTTACATTCTTTCCCACTTAAAAGGATTTCATCCTCGAAATCTCCAAGGATGAAAAAATGCAACTCGTACGTACGGAAGTTAATACTTACAACCATCTACTCATCCATCAACCATTGACAATTATTATCCTTAGTTCAAATTCTAATGCAATATGTACATGTAGGCATGGAATGCATATGAACCTATACTAGTGCAAAAACTAGGCGGTCTCCTAATCTAGTCAGCCTCCTGAAATACAAGTGCTTATGCAGTGTATCCAAATGTATGCAATATCCTATGTAAATATACTGGCAATTCTACATATATGCACAACCATTCAATCTATATGCAATAACCATATGCATATAACTCAATGAAATAAAAGACGTGATGGAGTGAGTGTATGCTAACTCAATAATATATTTGCCTAAGTGTGCAAAGATCAATTTAATAATTACATCCATTAGCACCCATCATCCAAAACACATCCTATTAACATGTTCACATCCACTCCTAACATCCAATTATCCATACCTATGGGGTATACTAAGCTAGAAACTAAACATATAAGTGGTTTATACTTAATTAACTAAAATGGAAACGTACCAAAAAAGAGTTTCAGGTAGGTAGCTCAGATCTTCAAGTGAGGACCGCCCTACATCACTGACACCCAATATACCTATATAGTGCGCTATAGAGGTACTCGTGCGATGTTGGGTGACCGTCAAGGGCTATAAAGCACATTAAACAACACAGAACCTGTCGTATATCTCACAACGCATCGAACGAATTATAATAATAAACATCTCAAATATAAAACAGGCAATAAATAATTGAATGAATTACAAAATTAGAGTAGTAGACTCATATAGTATGCAGCATCAGAAATAGAGTTATACATCAAATAATAACTCATAAATAATTATCTCTAAATAATAGAGGCACCAGCAAGCTCCATAGTGGGAAGTGGAATAGCAAATGAGTAAATATAATAATACGAGAGAATAGCCTCCTGCTCATCACCTGTCCAGCTCCCCGTGCTCACCAGACATGATATCCTTAATCTACTCATTTAAGAGTACCCAGAGTAATAGGAAGCAAAGCATAAAACCTCGGGTCAGCCAACAGTTTGGTGTAAGTGGTAATAAATATCTAAATACTAATATGCCACCATAATAGGACAAATGGTATGAAGAATCATACCTGACATGTCCGTCATACAAAATATACACTACTCTACATCATAGTCATCATGAGTGTACTATATATCAAAGTACTAAGGGGTGTCTGTATATTAACATCAATAATATCGGCCTCATGTGACATCCCTATGCTGATAAGGTGATAAGCAATCAAGCAATCATAACATCCATCATCCATCCTCACATTTACCCACTCAGTACGTTGGATACATGATAACTAAAATGACCCTTCATAGTCAAGGACTACTCAACCTACTGGTTCCTATGTACTCGAAATACATGCCACTTAGTAGGCCAGAAACTAGATCGCCCGTCATGGCTGGTCTGAGGTGATGATCGCCCATCATGGAGATCAAATCGCTTGTCATGAAGATCAGAGCCCGTCATGGCTCAAATAGGTACCATATGAACCCTGACCTATGTGTACTCTGTGAACCTTCGAGTATCATCAATCCCTTTGCATACGTCATCAATAACAGAGCTTACCCTGGACTATTTCTACGACCCTCATCATGAAGTCACTGCTGTCGGAAACTACTCTAGACAACCATCATTAGACATAGGATCTTGTCATATATACCGTATCCTTCCACCAACAATCCCCTTAATACAACTCATAGTCTACCACTCTGCATCTCAAAGTTCGACTATCCATTATTGAAGCATTACTTCTCATCATGCGGCCATTATCATAAAACCATGCATCGTCATCGCGGCAATCACCACCGTACCAGGGTTCAGTGCCGATCCCTGTACTTAGCCATCTGGCTAAGTACTTGGTTCGTTTTTAGTTTAAGCAATCTCATAGCCAAACTCGAGTCAAAATTTATTCCGTTTCAAAACATATGTAGGGCACCTGAGGCAATCACTTGAAGACTCAATGTCCAACTTCACCCATGCTAATCACTACGATCCCTATTCACCCCGATCCCACGCTTTATATATAAACTCATTACACTTTCCCATGCTCTAACATGGTTCGCACGCCAAGTGGGTCAATACCCATAGATCGGTACTGATTCATGGGGATGATCCCATACTTAGCCAAAATCGCATGAACTCTACTCCAACACCTTTGCTCCACATCTCTTACTCTAATCCACAGTTCACTTCCCGATCCCATGCTCTAAGCTACTCCACTGACCCCTACCATAGCACGATCCAACACTTTGAACCATTCACCAATGCGCGATCCATATACGCGCCATCAAGCGATCCATCCACACACCCAAGTGATCCATCCACTTTCCATTAACAAACCATCTTTATCATTCGCAAACCAAAACAAGTGTCCACCGATCCATAAGCACAGAAATCACCACTGATCCATAAATAATCTCGATCACACGAACTTAAAATGATCTAAAACTTAGAATATAGCATCATAGGGCCTTCCTTGCCACCCCATATCGATCGCATCAAGTTTGGGGAACAACTCAAGGATTGGTACCTATCCGTAATGCCGATCCTTGAGTTGTTCCTAAAACTAAGTCGCCATTTGTTCGATGTTTTCAACCATTCAAGCACATTAAATCAAGCAATCATCATAAGTAACATATGCTAACAAACATACAAACAAACACATGAATATGAATCCTAAATCTAAGGGTAGTATCCCTAAGAAAACATAGTATCCCTAAGAACACGAATTTTCAACACTCATTCAAATTACTTGAAATTCATATGTGTTGTTTAAGAAGACTTAAAACTATTTTAGAGTTTGAAAATCATTTAAAAGCATCATTAAATGTCTAATATAGGCTAGTTAGTGAGTAGAGGCTTAAAACCACTCATCTAAGTCCTAAGAATCCTATCTTAGCTCCAAGCTCCATGAATCCAGTATGAACAGCAACTCCAAGATGAACTCCAACAGCTAATCTCCAATCAAAGATGCAAATCTTGCTAATCTCCTTCTAATTACACGTTTAGGATAATTAAAGTTTGGGCTTTGGTAACTTTTTTTAAGAAGTGTTAATGAGGGATTTTGTCTATGTTTGGTAAGTGTGAAATGATGGAAGAGTGTCCCATTAGCCCTAACCCCATGCTAATCCTGAAATGGGCTTTAAGCCTACCCATTAAGCTATCTAAAATTGAATGAAACTTCAAAAATCCATATCTCACTAACGATACGCCTGATTCCCTATTATGACCACTTTACGGAAAGTGAAACTATTACCTCGATCTAATGGAAGTGGTTTCAGACCCCCAATTCGTCTCCTATCAAAAGTTATAGGCTATAAAGGATTCTCTGGGTCAAAATGGTCATAGAAATTTGAAAAAATTATAGATGTGTGAAATATCCCTAAGAGTCATTTCCTAAAATTTTACGACCTCATATGAAAATAATATAGATATCCCACGATCCTTCGATACATAGATACGGGTCGTTACATTCTCCCTTCCCCTTTGGGGAATTTCATCCTTGAAATTCGAAACAAAAATCAATAGGATCATCCCACATGCCTAACAACCATATACAATCATATGCAACCATCACAATCAAACCTTTAAACCATTTCTTAGCATCAAATAGAAAAGGAAATATTTAAACCTACCTTAGCATACATGATACTACATTAAGGTATATACTTTATAATATCGTAAGAAAGTAAAAGTGATAAATAAGAAGTCTTACCAAGTAAAGAGCTCAGGATAAGCTATCCTCATGCTCTCCTCGGTCTCCCAAGTGCAATTGCCTTCTCTTTCACTTAGTTGAAGCTTCTCCAACTTTACTATCTTCCTCCTTAACAGCTTCATATCATGTCTAATGATAAGAATAGGCCTACGAGGTCGAGAAGCCTCTGTCACAACCTCGATATCATCTAGCTGATCTGATGCGATAGTAATGCCTGTGTCGTGCATAAATTTCCACAAGTGAGAAGCGTGGAACATAATTTGCACCCCCGCCATTCTTTGAGGTAAGTCGGCTCTGTAAGAAAGGTTCCCCATCCTCTCTAGTGTCGATAAAGATCCTACAAATCTCAGTGTTAACTTCCCTTTATTACTAAACCAAATTACATTCTTCAACGAAGAGATATTCACAAATACCATGTCGGCGATAGAGAACTCTAAATCTTGACATCTCTTATCATCATAACTATTCTGTCTGCCTTGGGAAGCTTTCGTTCATTGCCAAGTGATCTTCTTCGAAGTCTCTCTAATCATATTTAGCACAAGTACCATTTTCTTGCATGCTTCCTACTAACATGAAGGAACATTGCACGATCGACCATATAACGCCTCAAATGGAGCCATATCGATGTTGAATTGATAACTATTATTGTATGTGAATTCAATGAGATGTAAGTGATCATCCCATAAGCATCTAGAGTCTAGTATACAAGCACGAAAGAAATCCTCTACAATATGATTCACTCTGTTAGTTTGACCGTCAGTTTGAGGGAAACAAACTATGCTGAGGTGCAGCTCTATCCCCAATGCCTTGTTAATACCTCAGTTATTTATTTTGATGATAACAACCATGATAGCAACCATAGACAGTTATAGATACTAATGTTTTGCTGAGTTATATAATATATAAAGCAGAATACTACACGGGTTTTGAATCGAAGACTATACATTATAAAGACTCAAAAGATGGACATGAGGACTCATAAGTACAAAGACCAAGATATGAAGATTTCAAGATTATAATTTAGTGTATGGAGTCATAGTATATTATTAAAGTCCATGGTAGCAATCTTTGATCTCTATCTCTTATTTTCTATCTTTTATATTTTTAAACAAAATAAATTTTCGAGAATATTTTATAGGAGTTTTTCAAAGTTCAAAATGTTTATAAACTATGTTCAAACCATTTTACAAAGTTTCAAATTATTTTACAAAGTATAGGATTTTAAAAACATTTTAGAAGAAAGTAGTTTTCAAAATTTACAAGCATATGTCGACATATAGGAAGATAATATGTTGACATACATGCCCCAAGTGGTTTTTCAAATTTTGAATGGAAGTGTCTATTCATCGTAACTCTTCTCGAACAGAAACATCTATTGATTTACCATATAAAGAGGAGTTCAAGTGAATTTTAAAGTTTAGATTTACTTATTTTCTTCCCTCCTCTTACTCTCTTGGAAACTCCATTGAAAATATACTCTAGTTCTCTTTAAAATCACATAGAATTAATTCATACTTCTTTGTATTGATTCAATGCAACTTTCTTACTGTTTTGGAAACATCTCCCACTTAATTCAAAGATCAAAATGTTGTCCAATAGGCTATAGGATCTATTGTATCCAAAGTTCAAGAAGTTGTCTTTGGAGAAACTATCAAACTCTATTTGTATTTTCTTAGGTCTATTTGTAGCCTATTCAAATCAAGTGGGTGTGCTTAGTAGCATGGAAATCTAGCGAGTGTGCTTGTAGTCAGTTCAAATAAAGTGGTTGTAGCATGAGCCCTATTCAAAAGGGTGTGTCTCGTAGCCTCGGAATCAAGATTGTATTTGGATTTTCCTTTTATCGGTTTTAAAGATTGGCATTTGAAAAGAAATCTCTACAAGCAATTTTATGGGGCTAGATATAGGAGAAACCCAAACTAGTATAAAATCCTTGGTGTCATCTCTTTAAATCTTTACATTGTGTTACTACTTTTATTTTTATCTGTGAATGCATCTATAATAGTTTGATAGTATAATTCTATGTTGTTAATCTACGATTTAATATTTAACTTGGAAAAAATTTAAAAAGATTTACAGAAGTTAGAAAATACTATTCACCCCCTCTAATATTCAATTAGCCTAAAGATCTATAATTCCGCAACCCACATTTGGCATCAGAGTACTAGACTTTCAAAAACTAGTAATTTAATTTTTGAAAAGTATAAATGGCCAGTAATATTTTTAATATCATTTTTAACATTTTATGGAAAAACAATTTTGTGAAAACAATAAATTACTTTCAAGTAGATTAGAAACTAATCATTTTGAAAAGATACTTGATTTCTTGAAAAGGTATAAATTTTGAATTGCAGAAACAAGTTTGTTGTATGGCTAATGGTGAACCTACATTTGATATTCAAACATCACAAATCAAGAAGGACAAATGGATTCTGGACAGTGGATGCTCAAGACATATGACTGGAAGTCAGAAGATCTTGAAGGATATTATCTACAAAGATGGTGGATCAGTTAACTTCGGAGACAACTCAAAAGGATATGTGATTGGCATTGGTAATCTCGGTAACTCTAAAACTCCTACTATTTCCAATGTTTTGCTAGTTAAGAATCTGAAGCATAACCTTCTTAGTATTAGTCAATTATGTGATAAGGGTTTTAAAATTAAGTTTGAAAAAGATAATTGCAACATTGAAGATAATGAGTCAAACATTATCTTTGAAGGTATTAGGAAATGTAACATTTATATTTAAGTATAAAAGTGTCTTATGACAATCCATGTCTTTTGGCTGAATCTACTAACCCTTGGATTTGGAAAAATATATTTAGTCATTTGAATTTTAATTATCTATCTAAACTTTCTAGATAAGAACTTATTAGAGGTCTTCCTAAAATGAGTTTCAATGTCAACAACTTATGTGATGCGTACCAACTTGGAAAACTTTGTAAAAGTTCTTTTAAATCAAAAGATATGATTTCTACTTCTCAACCTTTTGAACTTCTTCACCAAAACTTTTCGGTCCATCACAAATACAACCGATATATCATAATACATATGTTTTTGTAACTGTAGATGATTTCTCTATATTTACATGGACAATTTCTTAAAACTTAAAAGTGAAGCTTTTGAAATGTTCAAAATTTTTACTAGAATAATTCAGAATCAAATGTCAATCAAAATCAAAATAATTAGAAGTGATCATGGAGGAGTGTTCGAAAATGAAAATTTGAAAACATTTGTAATCAGAAATGGATTACACATCACTTTTCATTTTCAAGAACACCTTAACAAAATAGAGTGGTGGAATGTAAAAGTAGAACTATACAAGAATGTACTAGAACAATGTTGAATGATAGTGATTTACCTAAAAAATTTTGGGCTGAAGCTGTTGCTACAACGTGTTATATTCTAAATAAAATTTTAATAAGACCTTTGATTAAGAAAATTCCTTATGAATTATTTTAAAATAAAAAGCTTAAAATAATTTTAGAGTTTTTGGTCATAAATGTTTTATATTAAATACAAAAGATAATTTAGATAAATTTGATACTAAATCAGATAACAAAATTTTTATTGGATATTCAAATAGAACCAAAGCTTATAAAGTTTCTAACACCAGAATTAACACCATTGAATAAACATTACATGTTTCATTTAATGAAAATTTTAAAATCAATAATACTAATGTTGACGAAGAAGAAAATATTAATAATGAAATTACAAATAATGAAATCACTAATGATGTAAGTAATAATAACTCTAAAAATTTACATCCAAATAAAAGAACAAAATATTTAAAAGATCATCCTATAGAAAATATTCTAAGAAATATTGAATTTGTTGTAAAAACAAGAAATCAATTAAATAAAATGAGTAATGTTGCTTTTATCTCAACTATTGAACCTAAAATTCCAAAGGAAGCATGATTAGACGATTCAAGGATTCTTCCTATGCAAGAGGAATTGGATTAGTTTACGAGAGACGGTGTTTGAATTAGTTCCTATACCTGAAAATTAGTCCGTAATAGGAACTAAATGAGTCTATAGAAATAAAACGAATGAACAAGAAGAAGTCATTAGAAATAAAGCACGTTTAGTCGCTCAAGGTTATGGTCAGGAAGAAGGTATAGATTTTGATGAAACCTTTGCTGTTGTAGCTAGATTAGAAGCTACTAGATTTCTACTCGATTTTGCAAATCATAATAATTTTAATTATTTCAAATGGATGTTAAAAGCGTCTTTTTAAATGGACTTATTAAAAAAGATTTTATGAAGAACAACCCCCACTTTTTGAAGATGAAAAGCTTTCTCATCATGTTTATAAATTAAAGAAATCTTTATATGGTCTAAAACAAGCTCCTAGAGCATGGTATGATAGAATTAAATCTTATTTATTACAATCTAACTTTAAAATAGGAAAAGTAGATAGTACTTTGTTTATTAAAAGAAATAATGATGATATTCAACTTATACAAATATATGTAGATGATATTATTTTGGATCAACAAATGAACAGTTAAATAAAGAATTTTCAAATATAATGATCGAGGAATTTTAAATGAGTCATATGGGAGAACTAACATTCTTTGTAGGATTACAAATAAGATAATTAAATAATAGTATTTTTATAAGTCAACAAAAATAAAATAAGGATTTAGTTAAGGAATTTGATGTGTCAAATACTAGTGGTAAGCCAACTCCCATGGCAACAAATGAGAAATTAAATAAGGAAGAAAACTCAAAAGATGTAGATCAAAAATTGTATAGAGGTATGATAGGATCGTACTCTATACAATTTCCAGTAGACCAAATATAATGGAGTGTCTATCTTTATGTAAGATATCAATCGCAACATAAGGAAACTCACCGAAAATCCGTAAAATGACTACAAAGATTTGTAAACAAAACACTAGACTATGGACTTTTATCCAAAAGAAGATTCTTTCGATTTAGTTTCATATAGTGATGCTGACTATGCTGGATGCAAATCAGACCGAAAAAGTATAAGTGGAACTTGTCGACTTTTAGTACACTCTCTTGTTACCTGGTTTAGCAAAAAGAAATTTTTTGTGTCTTTATCTACAACAAAGGCAGAATATATTGTACTGCATTAGCCTACTCACAGGTTATTTATATGCAACAAATTATAAAAAAATTGGTTTAAATTTTACTAAGTCACCAATATACTATGATAACACTAGTGCAATAAATCTATCTAAAAATCCAACACATCATGCTAGAATTAAACACACACACACAGATATATATATATATATATATATAAGACATCATTTTTCGAGAGATAACGTAAATAAAGATGCAATTTCACTCGAATTTATAAATACTGAAAATCAAATAGTCGATATTTTAACAAAACCATTAACTCAAACATCTTTTATTAAACTTGGAAGAGAGCTAGGAATATGTTCTTTCCCTGAAATAAAAATATAACAACATATAAATTGTATATTTAAAAAGAAAAGAAAATATCTAAATTAACACATGTATGTCGACATACAATCTGTGTATATGTTGACATATACTGTAGAAATCTGAAAACTTTTTTCCCTCTAAAATACAAAATTTGAGATGTGATTATATAACCACCAAATTTCGACTTTCTCTCATTTCCCTATCTTCTTCCTTCTGTAAATTTCAAATAAAATTAAAACATGGATTCCTCAAGTTCCAAACGTCCAAGAGAAGAGACCACCCTCTTTTTCTTCGAAACCCCCACTTTAGGCCCCTTTCAAACCACCATTCTGGCCAAAGTCATCAAGATTGAAGATGATCTGAAGCATGAAGATGAGCTGAAGCATGTCCTCTATATGCTTTCAGAAATATAGGTTGTTCAATTACACCTCTTGAAAGAACAAGAGAAGCAAGGTTGCATCCTTCACAATCTTTAGAAGCATATATTGGATAATGCAACCAATCCAATAGTAATCGAAGAAGAAACCCTTAATCTTGTCATTCACAACCCCATGAATAATGAAGAGGAACAAGAGGAAGAAGAGGAGGAGAAGGAAGACATCGTTGAAGATGATGACGAAGTCAAATGTGTTGGCGAAGTTTGCTTCGATCTGGATGGAAATCTCGTTGAACAAAAAGAAATCTTTTGTCCCCACTATCTCTTTTGCCACATCCATAAGTCTCCCATTATCAAAAATAAATCATAAATTTAAGTTTAGCTAGCCTTAGTTTGGTTTGTTAGGATTTTGTTTTATTTGGATTGTTTATATATATATATATATGCTTGGATTTATAGTTTGATATATATAGTTGATTTGAATAAATAAAATCTTATCTTATTTATTTATAACTCTCCATATATAATCATTATTTAGTTATCATACTCAATCTCATATTACATCATGCTTAATATGCTTTGGTTATTTTAGTGCTTAGTTATTGATTTTGACCTATAGTTTCTAAGTATTTTATTTAGGTTTTTTTTTATTTTTTCACTCATTTTTTGTTGATGACAAAGATAGAGAAAAATTTAAAATATACACATGCATATATTCGGGGGGAGTTATGTTACACAGGAGGAGTAATATCATATTTTATATATAGATATTTAATGGTTGTCATCATAAAAAAGGGAGAGATTGTTAATACCTCAGTTATTAATTTTGATGATAACGACCTTGATAACAACTATATACAATTATAGATACTAATGTTTTGTCGAGTTATGTAGTATATAGGGTAGAATATTACACAGGTCTTGAATCGAAGACTATATAGTATAAAGACTCAAAAGATGGACAAGAAGACTCATGAGTACATAGAACAAGATATGAATATTTCAATATTATAATTTAGAGTATAGAGTCATAGTATATTGTTAAAGTCCCTGGTAGTAATCTTTGATCTCTATCTCTTATTTTCTACCTTTTATATTCTTAAACAAAATAAAATTTCAACAATACTTCAGAATATTTTATAATAGTTTTTCAAAGTTCAAAATGTTTATAAACTATGTTCAAACTATTTTATAAAGTATCAAATAATTTTACAAAGTGTAGGATTTTCAAAACATTTTAAAAGAAACTAGTTTTCAAAATTTACAAGCATATTTCGACATATAGGCAGATGATATGTCGACATACACGTCACCAATTAGTTTTTCAAATTTTAAATGGAAGTGTCTATTTGTCGTAACTCTTCACAAATGGACACATCTATTGATTTACTATATAAGTAGGAGTTCAACTGAATTTTAAAGTTTAGATTTACTTATTTTCTTCCCTCCTCTTACTCTCTTGAAAACTCCATTGAAAATATACTCTAATTCTTTTTAAAATCACATAGAATTAATTCATACTTCTTTATATTGATTCGATAGTACTTTCTTACTGTATTGGAAATAACTCTAACTCAATTCAAAGATCAAAATGATGTTCAAGAGGCTATAGGATGCATTGTATCCAAAGTTCAAGAAATTATCTTTAGAAAAACTATCAAACTGATCTATTTGTATTTGCTTGGGTATGCTTGTAGCCCGTTTAAATCAAGTGGATGTGCTTAGTAGCTCGGAATCTAGTGGGTGTGCTTGTAGCCTGTCCAAATCAAGTGGGTGTACTCTGAGCATGGAAATTCAGGAGGGTGTGTCTCGTAGCCTCGGAATCGAGATTGTATTTGGGTTAGCATTATGCTCGTTTAAATATTGGCATTTGAAAAGAAATATGTACAAGCAATTGTGCACGACTGTATGTAGGAGAAAGCCGAACCAGTATAAAATTCCTGGTGTCATCTTTCTAACTCTTTACTTTACTTTACTGCTTTTATTTTTATCTGTTATTGCATCTATGAATATTTGATAGTATAATTTTGTGTTGTTAATCTATGATTTAAAATTTAACTTGAAAGAAATTTAGAAAATTTTACATAAGTTATAAAACACTATTCACCCCCTCTATTGTTTAACTAGCCTTAAGATCTATAATTCTGCAACCACACGCCTCTTGTAAGCTTTTCCAAAACCAACTAGTGAACAATGGGTCTCAGTCAACCACAATGTTCTTCGACACACTATGGAATCATACTATCCGCTTTACATATAATTCGACCAGTTTGGCCGTCGTTCTACTTGACTTGACGAGTATACATCTAGCAATCTTGGTCAATCGATTGACTATGACCAAATGCTATCGTACTATGCTTGAGTCCTCGGCAATCTATTGATGAAATTTATTGATACATGTTCCCATTTCCACTCGAGAACTTCTAGCGGTTGCATCAAACCACTAGGCTTCTTCTACTCTGCCTTAACAAACTGGTAGTTCATTCATTATGAGATGAATGTCCCAACGTCTCTCTTCATCCCTTCCCAACAGAAGGTCTACCTCCTATCACCTTACATCTTATTACCGCCAGGATGAATAGTCAATCTCGGATGATGGCACTCTCATAGCACCTCATCCATCAACCCATCGGCATCCGGGACAAACAATCACCCATCCTTACGAAGCCAATTATCTCGATCGAGTTCTACTACTCATATCCTTATACTCTAATCCAGCTTCAATCTTAGCAACGATCTCATATAATCTGGCATCATGCCTGTGACTAGTACCAATCTCCTCAATCAGAGTAAGTCTAAGGGTCAAGCTCACTAATATCTCTGGCTTTAGCTCGCATCTAGGTCAGAAATCATACCCAACAATATACTCTAACTTCGTCCACTCTAGGAACATAGCTCCCAAGCCTACATGTCTCCTACTCAAGGCATTAACAACTGCATTACCTTTACCCAATGTATATGTAATGTCTAAGTCATAGGAGGCCGGGAACTCTAACGATCACTGGCGACGAAGGTTAAGATCCATGTTCGAAAAGAGGTACTTTAATGATTTACGGTCAGTGAATAACTCGAACCTCTATGCCAAAAGATAGCGCCTCCAAATTTTCAGTGCAAACACAATCCAACTAACTCTAAATCGTGGGTCGGGTATTTATTCTCATGTGACTTCAGTTATGGACTAGCATACACAATAACTTTGCCTCTCTACATCGACACCGCGCATAACCTGGTACCGCAAGCATCAGTGTATGCCATCATCTCTTCATTCCCACTCGGAATAGTCAATACCAGTGCACTTGTCAACTTGTCCTTTAGATCCACGAATGCTTCCTCACTGTTAACACAAAAAATGGATCAACACTCAAGATGAGTATGTGAAAGCACCAACCCTATTAGAATAGGGCAAAGAAAATAGAGAATATTAATAAAGTAAAAGAAATGAGAAAGAGAGGCACAAGATTTTATTGTGGTTCGGCTGTTAACTAAGCCATGTCCACTTAATAGTTTCTTGATCTTGTTGTATAAAATTACAAAGTATTTGAGAGTGAAAGGGTCATGAGTACAGGGGCTAGACAAGTTCTAAATCCTAGACATGTCTATTGTAGCTGCCTTGGTGACTATGGAGTAGAGGAAAGAGTTGAAGAAGAGACAGCGTTCCTCCGTAGTGGCAGCAGAATCCATATCCTTTCTTGGTTGCTCTATGGTATATATTTATAGGAGTAGCAGTCGTATTAGGCCAAACAGAGAGTTGAAGCAGAGCCTAGAAGAAAGCCCGAGGTAGTGCCTAAAGTCGTAAACCCATCCGGGTTAACACCACATGCCAGTGCTGACTTCTCAAGTCGGTGCTGACATCTATGGTACAACCCGGGTGGTTGAGCTCTCTTGCATCCTTCATGCTACTTGATTTCACGATGTCCCAAGTTGTTGTTTTGTGTAGATAGTTGATATTGGTGGTGGTTCCTTCATCACTTGGTTTATTCTACCGTTCTGATTGCCAGCTCTTCAATTCTGGTAATTGGTTGATCGAAATCCTTTGATATTTCTTGGGCACACATAAAATAGGCAAAGAAGAGCTCATGCAAAGTTTGAGGGAGAAATATGGAAGCATTCGAAGTTATAACCATCATGATGATGTCGGCATTGATTTCTTACACTTGCTCCATTTTTGTTGATACTTCTGTGAGTTGTTTCTATGTCCTATCTAAGTCGTCCTCCAAGATTAAGTCATTTCGTCTTCGTCTTAATGTTCTAACCTCTGTCGCTTTTTGATTGGATAAAAACCTAGTTAACATTTGCCCCCAGAGTATGCTTTCTTAGAAAATAAAGTGTGCTACGGAATGATTACAATCCCGGTTGGCTATCCTGTAAATTCTAGTTGATTGCATAAATGTCATGTCGAGACGTTGCTTTTATTTGGCATTAATCGATCGATTTCTATTCGTTGTCTGCTCTAAATTGGACTAGAACTTTTGCTCTCAATATCATCAACATGATTTGTATATCATAATTCACGCATAGCTTCGTATAGCTAAATAGGCTTATTGTAGGAAGTTTCATGGATTTTGGGTGTAATATGGGATGTCGGTACCGACATGTGCACTTAAGAAATTTTTTCCTTTCTACCTATAAGTAAAACTTAGTTTACTTATTCATCTCCACTTTTCTTTCTAACCACCGATTTCCCAAAGCTTGCACCTAACTTCCTTCATGCCAAATTGATTTCAACTTGCTTCCATCCATCGCCGTTGTTCTACCTTTGAGCTGCCACTGATTGTCGTTGCCTTCCAACACTACTTGCCACCACCCAACATCGCCATCGCTTCTAGAATCGCCGCCCAAAGTTCACGGGATCAACCTGTCTGAACCTCTAGGTGTCGAGTTCTGTCTTAATTTAATCTAGAGGTAGGTGATGTTGGATTTATGCATGAGGATGATAGTTGCAAAGATGATTGAGATCTGGCTAATCTCGATTGGGATAAAGACAATCAAAATCATTTAAGTTTGCTTGATCATGAAACTTAAAATTGGGGTTTCTGCCAATCAAGGGCATGTGGTTTTAGAGAAAAGCTTGACTTCCTCTTTTGATTGTTTTCCTTATGAGGTTAACTAAGTTCAGTCGTCGAGTGGATTTCGATATGACGATTAATCTTGAACTCAGGCGTATCAGATGATTCCACCACTCCTCCTTTCTATAACTGCACTTCTAGTAATCGTTGAAGAAAGACTTTTCACATTGCTCCAGACCATGGATCCGTTATCAATTGTTGATCGATAACGAGTAAGTATAGAAAGATATTTCAAAGGACCATATAGATTGTTTTCAAATGCAAGTTAGCTATCTACACCAGATGGTTCGTTTGCAATGTTTGGGACGCTAAACTCATTCCATATATATAACACATTGCACTTGCCCCGGTTAACACTTAGAATTCAATTGGTCAACACACGTTGGCCTCCTTTGAATTTCAAGTGTTGGTCACACGGGTATTTCTATTTCTATTTCAATTTTAATTTTACCTAACTGTGTTGGACGCTAAGTTTTGCTATCTTAGAGTGACTCGTCAATTGTCTCACTGCAAGTCTGGTGATGGACCATCTACTCCTTTTAAGGATGCATCCACTACTACCCCAGTTTCACCATCCATTCCGGCCGAAACCAACCAACCTACGACCCCATGATTTGAGAGCCAGATAGTGCCAATGGATCCTATTCTGCTCTTGTTGCCTCCAGGGTTAATCATAACTGAACTGCCGGAACAAATACCCACCGTTTTGACCGATAAGGTGCTTAGTAACATTTGCTTGCAATACGGCATTCCCATAGAAGATGTTCGCCTACCAGCAAGAAATGAATTCACATATCATGCCACACCTAGTTTCACTACTTGTGGCTGATATATATGTCTTTGTGGCACTGTCCTGCCTTTTAATTCCTTCCTGAGGAGTTTCCTGGGAGAAATCAACCATGCACCATTTCAAGTTCACCCCAATGGGCTTTCCATATTGAGTTCACTATATGTCTTATTCATGCAAATATTTGAAGGCCCCCTCCCCCCTGATTCCATTAGTTTACATATTTGCTCAAGTTCAAAAGGAGAAAAGATTACCCATCCTTCGTAATTATCGAGGCCTGGACCCGATGCAAGGTTATCGGGAAACTCTATAGTAAACATTCCATTTTCAACAGCGAATATTTCTTTATGTGTTGCCCAGAAGGATTCGAGCACTTTTGGTTAAAAGGAAGTGAGTTTTATTCTACCAATTTCTTTCATATTGGAATCTCTGCATTCCAAACTTAACGTGTGCCTCCCGTAGGTATTCCTATGCGAGATAAGAGATTGGAGCACAAGAAGGTGCTCGAAGACTTTAAAGCTGTTAGAACGAGCCACCGTTCCGTCATGTTCCTATTGACGAACGAGAACTTACAACAATATGGACTGCTCGCACCGGGAATAAATAATACTAAAACTTTGACACGAAATAGTTTAAGGTCTCGTACTCATTCTAGAACTGCTCTGTGTCATTGATACTGTTTGCGCCAAAATTGGTCACAAACCCCAATTATTGTGAAAGCACCAGTGTATGAATACAGATCAACAAATATTCAAACACAAATCTCAGATCTAAGCAAGCAACAAACATCAATCCAGAAATAATGAACAGTGACACACGATTTATAGTGGTTCGGCTATCTCCGGCCTACGTCCACTTCAAGGTTTTTATGATTTTATTGCTCGATGTTTGAAGATTACAATTTCTTATTGCGTAGTACAACAGACTTTATGATTATAATCTAAATCTAAGGCAGCAATGGTGATCTGGAGTAAATCTGGAAGAGTCTGGGCGCTCTTTAGCTCTCAAAATTGTCCGACCCCTCTTCTGAATGACCAGGGGCTCTATTTATAAGTGTAGGAGGCTGATATTTCGCCTAAATTGAAGGGAGACCAGTTCTGGCACGTGAGGGGGCCCACACGCCCGCTTTCAGGAAATCCGGGCCCACTTTGGGATCGATTCGAAGTCCATTCGAATCGATCAAGAAATTGTCCAATCGAGCTGAAATTTGGTGTAGACATTCTCCAACATGTGTGCAAGCTCCTGTGAAAATTTCATTGCATTTGGACTTGTAGATCGTGAGATATGGTTGATTCGAAATTGTGATCTTCGGCTGTGCGTCTTGTTCGAATCGATCTCCTTCGAATCGATTCCTTCGAATCGATGATGGCACGCGCGTGCGATGTGACATGGCCTTATCTTCAGGGTTTGATCCTCTTTTCAAGCCGTGTTGAACGTTTCTTCCCTTGAATTGTGCACATTTCACGCTCGCAATCATGCTTCGCACCGAGTTTGTATCCATCTATTTGTGCCGCTTTTACGGTTTCCTTCGTATCGATCGGTTCGAATACGATCGATACGAACATTGCTTCTGAATCCTTCGTATCCATGTGCATCCATCCATCTGTTAATGCCTTCGATCTTCTTTGAATCGATCCACAAGTGAGGCCTTCGTATCGATTCCAGCCACGATCGATACGAAATGCACCGTTAATCCTCGCCATCCTATCGATACGAAACGCATCGATACGAAAACTGTATCCTGAATCCATCCCGACCGATACGAATCATGTTGACCCAAAGCAAGCGACTAAGTCCATCTGCATCGATACGAATTGTATCAATATGAAGCGCGGTAAACCTTGATCGATGCGAACGACATCGATTCGAACCAATATCCATCAATACGAAATGCATCGATACTAGCCATTCCTTACGCATTTTAAACCATTCATATCTTATGCATACGAACTCCGATTGTTCTGAAATTTGAAATGTAGCCTTCTCTAGCATTGATCATCACCTCCAATCAATTCCGTCCCGATCGAAGCCCGGTCAGATTTTGACGTCATCCATTGCGGCCTTGTTTCCAATTGAACTCCAATCCTGATATCCATCATTCCTTGCCAATTTGTTGATATTCCAGCCTTGACCAAAAGGTGGGATAACATTTGCCCCCCAAAACATGCCTTATGATAATAAGGCGTGTTTTGAATAATTCCGTATCCGATATCCAAAGTCCATAGCCAATTCCATGTCCATCCGAACTCGAAGACCGAGCCTTTGATCCATTCTTATCCAATAGCCAATAGCCGAATCCAGGACCTTTCCGGGTCAGTATCCAAATTCATAACCACCTCGGGCTCTTGCCAAGCGCAATCCACACCTGACGACCATGGTCCAGTGTCCCTGGACGTTGAGCTAACCACTCCGGGTTCTTGCCAAGCGCAATCCACACTTGACGACCTTGGTCCAGTGTCCCTGGACGATGAGCTAACCTCTTCGGGTTCTTGCCAAGCGCAATCCACACTTGACGACCTTGGTTCAGTGTCCCTGGACGTAAGTAATGCCGTGACTTAAGTCCTAAGCCGAATCCTGGTTGCTTCGGACCCCTGTTGAGCATAGTCCATACTCAACGACCTGAAACAATAATCGATAATAGGGGGCCTAAGTCCTAGGCCGAATTCTGGTCACTCCGGACCCTTGCCGAGCATAGTCCATACTCAACGACCTGAATGAGTCAATTTACCACGTTCGGGTAAAAAGACTCACCCCTTGCCAGGCATAATCCATACCCGACAACCGTTTACCAAACACCAAAAAGAATCCAATCAAAATCCAATCCAAAATCCAAATAAAATCTGAAAATCAGAAATCCAAACCAACATCCAAAACAGAAAACCATCCAAATGAAAATCCAAACAAGAAAGCAAACAAAACCAGGAGTTCAAACCAAACCAGAAAACCAAGTGTCCAATCCAAAAACAAAAAACAGATTTCGCAAACCATGGCTTTGCGGTTTATCATCATTCAGAGCATGCCTAGGGGCTATCTCCGTCCCCATACATGTGTAAATGACTTGGTTGCTCGCCAATGGTTTGTTACTTATTTCATATTATCCTGGTCAATGGATAACCAATCGACCATCATTCCTGGGCCTCATGCCATCATGGCTTGAGGTGGGCGGTGGTTGCTCCTGCTCCACCGCTGCATTCCAAGCCCCAACATACTGCCTCAATTGTCCATTCCTCACATGCTCCTCAATTATGTCCTTTAGGTGCCTGCAGCTGTTGGTATCATGTCCATCCAAATCATGGAAGAGACAATGCCTTCCTGATGCCCTTTCCCGCTCGGATGGCTCTCTCCTAGCCGGCCTCCGGTAAGGAAGGCGATTCCGGGTTTCCATGTATATCCGCTCCAGCGTCTCGTTTAATCCTGTGTATGTGGAAAACTTTGGATCCTTCCATCGCTTCCCGGCTTTTCCTGAATCGTCATCCAGCTTCCTCTTTCCTTTGTCTTTATCCGGGTTTCCATTGGATGGTCCTCCACCCTCAGTCGCATTCACCTCCTTTAACTTTAAATCCAAACATGCGTCATTTTGCCGAAGGAACCTTTTAGCTTCATGGAAGAATTCCTTGAGATCCAGTGGCGGGTCTCGTACTAAAGATACCTTAAAATCCGAATCATCTCTGACTCCCGACACCGCCGCCATCAAAACCATCGATGGATACGGCCGATCCACCGAAGTAACCGCCGCATTAAATCGAGTTAAAAATGCTCTAAGCGATTCATCCGTCCTTTGTTTTACCGATGTTAACGTCATCACGTTCTTAGGTCTTTTGATATGAACCCGAAACTGTCCCAAAAACCTATCCACCAACTCCCTCCAAGTCCTTATAGATCCTTCTCCCAACTGCCTAAACCACATTGCAGCTAGATCTGTCAAATACAACGGAAAACATCTGGCCATCACTTCCTCCGATGCCCCCAACACTTCCATGTGTCTAGTGTATCTCATCAAGTGATCAGTCGGGTCAGCCTTGCCATTATATACTTCCATGCTAGGTAACTTGAACTTAGGTGGATTCTGAGCTATCATGATTTCCCGAGCGAACGGACTCCTGTTCACTCCTTCCAAGTCTCTATTGGTCAAGCCTCCACGCATAGTCTTCCTAATGATTTCCATTAATCCAGCATTGTTTGTCAGGGTTGCCCCCCGTGCTCCCGAGGGAACTCCGGCACATATTCTTCATGTGGCTCTCTAGCAGCAACGTTGGCCCTAGCCTGTTGAACTCCTTCCAAAGGTCCTCCTGTATTGGATCATGCGGGCCTGCCCCCAAGCCCTTATTGATTGCCCTCTGGCTCTGTATTCTGTTCTCTGTTGGGTTCTGCAACCCTAGTTCCTTGTTCCACATTTGCAGTCGCTGTAGTTGGTCCAAGGTTCTGTGTTCCTGCAGCTCTCATCTGCTCGAAGAAAGTCTGCATCATATCCTGTTGACTCTTCAGCAACCTCTCATGCAATGAATTTGTCATAGCTTCCATTTCGTCTCTGGTAATGTAAATCGAAGCTTGTCCTTCTCCAGCTCCGGAGGATGCCTCTTGACTTCCTCCTTGTTGACTTCGCTCAGCTCTCTGTCCTGTTTGTCGAGTCATTGTCTTTCAAATCTTCAAGCTTTCAAATCTGAACTCCAAATCTTGCGTAGCGGGTGCTAGTCCTTCTCAGTGAAAGCGCCAAAGTGTTTGTGCCGAAATTGGTCACAAACCCCAAGTATTGTGAAAGCACCAGTGTATGAATACAGATCAACAAATATTCAAACACAAATCTCAGATCTAAGCAAGCAACAAACAGCAATCCAGAAATAATGAACAGTGCCACACGATTTATAGTGGTTCGGCTATCTCCGGCCTACGTCCACTTCAAGGTTTTTATGATTTTATTGCTCGATGTTTGAAGATTACAATTTCTTATTGCGTAGTACAACAGACTTTATGATTACAATCTGAATCTAAGGCAGCAATGGTGATCTGGAGTAAATCTGGCAAAGTCTGGGCGCTCTTTAGCTCTCAAAATTGTCCGACCCCTCTTCTGAATGACCAGGGGCTCTATTTATAGGTGTAGGAGGATGATATTTCGCCTAAATTGAAGGGAGACCAGTTCTGGCACGTGAGGGGGCCCACACGCCCGCTTTCAGGAAATCCGGGCCCACTTTGGGATTGATTCGAAGTCCATTCGAATCGATCAAGAAATTGTCCAATCGAGCTGAAATTTGGTGTGGACATTCTTCAACATGTGTGCAAGCTCCTGTGAAAATTTCATTGCATTTGGACTTGTAGATCGTGAGATATGGTTGATTCGAAATTGTGATCTTCGGTTGTGCGTCTTGTTCGAATCAATCTCCTTCGAATCAACTCCTTCGAATCGATGATGGCACGCGCGTGCGATGTGACGTGGCCTTATCTTCAGGGTTTGATCCGCTTTTCATGCCATGTTGAACGTTTCTTCCTTTGAATTGTGCACATTTCACGCTCGCAATCATGCTTCGTACCCAGTTCGTATCCATCTATTTGTGCCGCTTTTACTGTTTCCTTCGTATTGATCGGTTCGAATACGATCGATACGAACATTGCTCCTGAATCCTTCGTATCCATGTGCATCCATCCATCTGTTAATGCCTTCGATCTTCTTTGAATCGATCCACAAGTGAGGCCTTCGTATCGATTCCAGCCACGATTGATACGAAATGCACCGTTAATCCTCGCCATCCTATCGATACGAAACGCATCGATACGAAAACTGTAGCCTGAATCCATCCCGACCGATACGAATCATGTTTACCCAAAGCAAGCGACTAAGTCCATCTGCATCGATACGAATTGTATCGATATGAAGCGCGGCAAACCTTGATCGATGCGAACGACATCGGTTCGCACCAATATCCATCGATACGAAATGCATCGATATTAGCCATTCCTTACGCATTTTAAACCATTTATATCTTATGCATACGAACTCCGATTGTTCTGAAATTTGAAATGTAGCCTTCTCTAGCATTGATCATCATCTCCAATCAATTTCGTCCCGATCGGAGCCCGGTCAGATTTTGACGTCATCCATTGCGGCCTTGTTTCCAATTGAACTCCAATCCTGATATCCATCATTCCTTGCCAATTTGTTGATATTCCAGCCTTGACCAAAAGGTGGGATAACAGATACCATGTCATCTTCAAAGGAAGGGTGCTAACTTTCCCTACCTACCGAACCGAACAACGTTCTTCAAAGGAGATATCTTAATAAATACCATGTCTCCAACTGAGAATTCCAAATCTCTTCTTCTCTTATCTGCATAATTCTTCTAACGATCTTGAGTAATCTTCACTCGTTGTTAAATGTTCTCTATCTTATCTGAAGTCTCTCTAATCATCTCTAGTCCAAGTATCGATTTTCACCTACTTCCTACCAACATGAAGGCAAATTACAAGGTCGTCCATATAATGCTTCATATGATGCCATGCCATTACTTAACTGATAATCATTGTTATATATAAACTCTACCAAATGCAAATGATCTTCCCAAGATCCTCCAAAATCTATAACACAAGCTCGATGAAGATCTTCCAAAATCTGATTCACTCTCTCGGTCTGGCCATCCGTCTGTGGGTGATAAGCTATGCTCAAGTGCAGCTCGATTCCCAAAATCTCTTGTAAGCTCTTCCAGAATCCACTGGTAAACAACGGGTCTTTATCGCTTACAATACTCTTTGGCACACCATTGAATCAAACAACCCACTTAACATGCAATTCTGCCAACTTGGATGCCATTCTGGTAGACTTGACAGGTATGAATCTTGCACTCTTGGTCAATCGATCTACCACTACCCAAATCTATCATAACCTGCACTAGTCCGTGGCAATCCATCTACAAAATCCATAGATATATGTTCCCACTTCCATTTGGGAATATCTAGTGGTTGTAGCAATCCACTAGGCTTCTTCTTCTCAGCCTTCACTAACTGGCAATTCATATACTTTAAGATGAATTTTCCAACATCCTTCTTCATATGTTCCCACTAGTAAGTCCTCTTCATGTATCTATACATTTTGTTACCACCCGGATGAATGGTCAATCTGGAATGATGGCATTTCTTTAGTACTTCATCTCGTAATCCATCAACATTTGGAACAATTAATCTCTTATCCTTATGAGTCCAACCATCTCGCTTGATCTTGTACTGTCTCAAATCTTCAGATTCCACTCCCATCTCAACCTTTCTTGTGACCTCTACTAGCTTAGCATCTTGCTTCTGACTAGTACCAATTCTTTCTATGAGAGTAGGTCTGATCGATAGACTTGCCAACATCTCAGGCTCGAGCTCACAATGTGGCCTGAAATTAAATCCAGCTATATACTCATATGTTTCCATTCAAGAAACATAGTTCCTAATCCAGCATGTCTTCTGCTTAGTGCATCCGCCACTGCATTACCTTTCCCTAGAGTGTAGGAAATATCAAAGTCATAAAAGGCCAAAAACTCTAACCATTGTTGCTGCCAAAAATCAAGATCCTTCTGAGAGGAAAGATACTTCAAGGATTTATGGTCCGTGAATAGCCCAAATATTTATCCCAACAAATAGCGCCTCCACATCTTCAAAGCAAACAAAATCGCCGCCAACTCCAAGTCATGGGTTGGATAATTCCTTTCATGTGGTTTCAACTGTCGACTAGCATAAGCGACAACTCTCCCTTTCTACATCAGCACAACTCCATGACTAGTACCACAAGCATCCATGTATACTGTCATCTCTTCATTCCCACATAGAATAACCAATACAGGTGTACTCGTCAATCTCTCCTTTAGAACCACAAATGCATGCTCACATCTAGCATCTTAAGTAGATTCTTCTGGGTCAAGTTGGTTAACCATGCTGCAATCTTTGAGACATCCTTTATGAAACGCCTGTAATATCCTGCAATCCAAGGAAACTTCTCACATCCATAGCATTCTTGGGCTAGTTCCAACCTTGGATCGCTGCCATCTTTAGGGGATCCACTGTTATTCCTTGTCCTGACATGTCACGACCCAAGAATCTCACTTATTCCTTCCAGAAGTGACACTTAGAGAACTTAGCTCTCAACCTGTGCTTTCTAAAAATCTCAAGCACAATCCTCAAGTGCGTCTTGTGCTCTTCCTCAATTCTGGAGTAAATCAAAATGTCATCCACGACCACAAGCATGAACTTGTTCAATTGATCTCTGAAGACTCTATTTAGAAGATCCACAAAATTATGTCGGAGCATTGGTCAACCCAAAAGGCATCACCAACCACTCGTAGAAACCTGACGGTGTCTAAAATGCAGTAATAGGCACACTTCCTTTAGCCACTCTCAACTGGTGAAATCCCATTGCCAAATCCATCTGAGAAAACACCTTTGTACCGTGCAGTTGATCAAACAAGTCATTAATCCATGGAAGCGGTCCTCTTTGTAATCTTGTTCAGCTCGCGATAATCCACAAACCTCAAAGAACCATCCGCCTTAGTCGTGAATACAACAAGTGCGCCCCATTCAGATATGCTTCTCCAAATGAATCCTTTCTTTAGCAGATCATCCACGTGCACCTCTAATTCTTTCTGCTCTTTGGGCGCTATACGCCTCAAAGGTATCACTGTGGATTTGGCTCCATCCACTAAGTCGATCCAAAACTCGATCTCTCGGTGCGGCAACAATCCTATCACTTCCTCAAAGACATCAGGGTACTCTCTAGTGATAGGCACAGATAACAATCCATCTTGTGGAATCTCAAGTGAATATAGAAAGCTAACCAACACCCCATCCTCTGGTAAGCAGCGTATCACAACCGTTCGCCCTTCCACATTCCCAATTGTCACCTCTAGCTTCTCACTATCCATAACAGCCAGTCCATACCCAAAATAATCTTGAACCCAGCAAAATTAAGAACAAAGCAATCACAAGCAAAAAACATCCATGACTCGATAACACTAAGCCATGAAAAATCATACAAAGAATAATAGATCCTCCAACAGGGTTGGTCACAATCAAAGGTTGGTCAACTATCTCCTGCTCCAAACCTAGTTTTCATACTAAATCACCACAGATGAAAGAATGCGAAGCTCCAGTATCAAAAAGAACTCTAAAAAAACATCTCGGATGGAAAGCATGCTTTGCATCACGACTCCTTTCCCCTTATCCTTAGAAGTAGGAGCATAAGATGAAGTCGGGACTGCATCCAAAGCATATGCCTTCACAATCTGCTTATCCTTAGATGGTTTTGGAAAATCCATCTAATATGCCCTGGCTTATCATAGTTGTATCACTTCCTAACAGCCTTGCATTCCTTAATATAGTGGCCCTTCTCCTTGCAACCATGGCAAGCAATTTCACTTTTATTCATTTTCTGACCCCTTTTCCTTGTTGTTTCTGCTTCCTTTTTCAATTCCACTTCTTCTTACTCCACCGCCATGTTGTGATTCTGGTTCCTCTTTCTCCGCAACAACAACAATAGCAGTCCTATTCTTTAGCATGTCTAAGTGCTTTCTCAACCAACTTCTCAAAGGAAACTTCAATGTGGTCTACCAACTTCTCTTCCAAGTGGTCATCCAATCCAATGCTAAACTTCTCGTTCATCTTTAATGGCGTATCAATAAAAGACATCCCATACTTCGACAATTTATCAAATTCCACCACATACTCAAAAATAGACATCTCTCCTTGCTTCAACTTAGCAAACTCTTGAACATCACTGACTTCTGAGCCGTAGGAATGAACTTCTCCTTAAATCTAGCCTAAAACTTATCCCAATAAATCGGATCCTCTGGAGTAGCAATGGTAATGGAATTCCACCAATTCATTGCTCGGCCCTGTAGTTATCTTGAAGCAAGCTTCCTCTTTATGGCACCTTCCACATCCATATCCTTGAAATGCGTTCAAAAGTATCAATCCAACCTTGCACTTCAATAGTTGATTCTGTTCTCAAAAATGGCTTCCCTCCAAGAGTGGAGTGATCCTTGCAAAACTTGGCGAATTCAATCCTAGGCACTTGCAAAGGAGCACCACCACCTAAAGTCACACCAGGAGTTGTTTGGGCTCTCCTTACCAGAGAAGCCACCATTGCATCGAACATGGCTTCAAAATTGGGTGTAGCATCTCCCGATCTGCTCCCTCTTCCACTCCTAAAGTGGAGTTATCCCTAGCAACATTCCTTGTGTTCTGATTCATTCTTATCTATAATAAGAATGATGAGCCTCATTCGAAGAAAAGCTTTAATGGTACTCAAGTACATACTATACTGTATAATATTATTATATAGCATAAAGTCTTCATTAACAAGTATGCTCACTCCTTTAGAATATACTCTCGATTTGCTTCGGGTTAGCTCGTAACCAAAGCTCTGATATCAAATGTGACGACCGCTCCATACCACCCGCATATCAATGACCTAAAAGAGCGTTGCAACCATGCCAAGCTGGTATGAAACGATCATCAAGGTTGACATTTAAAGCAAAAAACATATTGCATATTTCACAGCGCATGGATAAAATATAATATAGAAAATATATAACAGAATATAGTGAGTCATAAAAGATGAAAATAACATCTTCACTAAATCATGAGTTATAGTGCAAATGTCATAATATTTCAGTACAACATTTCTTCACTACGTCCCTTAAAGTACATAGAAACAGACAGCTAAAACTACAAATATAGAGCAATACGCCATAGCTTCTCTAAGCTCCTCTTCGTACAGCAGCTGCAACTTCAAACCTGTCATTTAGTCTACTCATTTAAGAGTACCCAAGATGATAAAAGGAGACATAAAACCTTGGGTCAGACAACAGTCTGGTGTGAGCGGTAAATGACTATCAAAAGCTATACTGGAAAATATGGTACTAGAAAGGCACAAAAACCATACCTGACTTGTCCCTACAACCAAAGAGTTAGCACATAATAATAAGATATAATATGCTCCTTAAATAAATGACAATAGGATACTGTAACAGAATAGGACAGAAGAATCTAAGTGGCCTCCTCCATTGACGCTATTCCTAATCCCTTCTCATGCATTCCTACATATGATAGCCTACCCAAAAAAATAGCAAACGTAGCAACCATAGCATCCATCAACCAAAACCTAGCTACCATCTTCTAAAGCCTTGAATATATGATAACTCGTAATGGCCTCGTCCTCGCTTGCCAGAGACAAATGGAAATCCCGATTCTCTATTGTGTTCCCCACGTACTTTCAGGTCCAAAACCCCGTATAGTTGTCTCTTACAATACCTCCATACCATCTGACACTACACCCTCTTGGAGCTGTTCGGGATACACGACTGGCACTACCAGCCCTCGGGAGCCTCCGCATATAGTACCCCTGCTTGAACACAACCAGAACACTTCGAGTTGTCAACGATCCCTTGGCACTCCTAAATATTTAGAGCTTTCACAACTCCAATCCATTTCCGGGCATGAGTCCTGCCACCAACCTAATTCCATTATACCACAGCCTCGTTCCATCCCGAGCTGTCTATCAACTCCTTCGATCCTACTCCTTATCCGAGCCCCCGACCGAAGAGCCAAAATTTCATTGTGTTATAACTTCCAAACCATAGAAGCAACCAATGAGCCATAACTTCTAGCATGATCCACTACAACCACAGAGTCTCCACTCCCAATCTCACATTTAATAGAGCCATAATTCGGATCGGTACCGATCCGATCCAATTGGATCGGTGCCGATCCAAATACATAGCCAATTTTAGCTCTATTTCTCTTGCATCATCTAGTGCACTCCCTCTAGGTGCCACAGACCATTAGTCATCCCTCTTAGCCTTCAGATCTTCTCTTCTATGCACCATAGCCGATCCAATAAAGACGATCCATTCAATCTTCAACACTTGGCCTATCCTCCGATCTAACTTCATAGAGAAACTCTAAAACCCATGATATATTCCCCTTATGAATCGCTCCTCAATTGGAGCTCAAAATTCGGATCGGTACCGATCCGATCCAATTGGATTGGTGTTGATCAAATACATAGCTCCAATTGTGGTGCAATTCATAGGACTTCCTTTTGACGTGCTCCAGAGCCTATCCACCAAGTTTCGTACAATTCTGACGAACTTTGCTCCCGATATGCTCCGATCACCAATTTAAGTCCTAAAACAAGCACAACACTAGCAAATGAATCAATCGTAGCAAGCAATTCAAACATAGCAGTGAATCAAAAATAGCAAAGCATCCAATTACATCCAATATGAACATACAAATCATCCAATTCTAACATAGATCTAATCTAACAAATAGAATTTCGTAGCCAAATATACACAAATGACACTAGCCAATGATATAATCCCAATTACATGTTTAATTAGGTTAATCTAGGGTTTCTAAATCTGAAATTACCTAAGTCTAATCAATTTATAGCTTAATTTGACAATTCTAACCTATAATCACCTAATTACAACATATAATCCTTCATAGACTAGTGAGAGATCAGTACCACTCAATAAATCTACCAAACCTATGAAATATGAGGAAGATCCGATACAGAAGCGACAAATCGGATGAAGATGCAATCCAAATGATGAAATCAAGCTCCTCGTTCAAGATCTAGCCTCTAATTTGCAATTAGAGACGATTTGAGATGGAATACAATAATATGAATGGTGAATTAGAGATGAGTTATGGTTTGGGGATGATATCAAATGAGAGGCAAACTTTCAAATGGTCTCTCTCACTTCATATTTATAGCCAAACCTGATTAGACTAATGAGGTTGCTAATTCGGCCCATTAATCCCTTTCTATCATGACCGGTAGATTTTAAAACTTAAAATTGCTGTAACTTGCTAACCACTTATCTAATTTTCCTGTATAACTACTCTACGGAATGTGAAACACCATCCCGAAGCAATGAAATAGGTTAGAGCATCTAATTCGGCTCTTATCAAAAGACAGCCAAAATAAGATCTCCAGGGGAAAACTGGTCATATAGAAATTTGGGAAAAACCATAGATGTGTAAAACATCCCTGAAAACCATATCCTAAAATATTAGAACCATACGACCACAAATGAATTAAATAATATTATTTTACGATCCTTCAATATGTAAAATACAAGTCATTACAATCACTCTTATTGTGAAATGGACGAGGAGAGGAGGAAGAGAAAGGAGGAGGAGGCTCGCCACTTGGAGAGAGAGCACGAGTGGGGAAAGAAAAGAAAATGAGACGATGAGAGCAGTGCTTCGGGCTATGCACACAAGCACCATAGAGACTTTCATGAATGCCACGAGGCTCCATTACCCATTGCTCCCTCTCGCACCGAAGTTCAGACAGCTGCATTACAGGAAGTCCCTTCATCCCGAGCCATAACTATTGTAGCTGCCACTAGTTCTTCTAGCGAAAAGGAGAAGTTTGTACTCCTGCCCGGTCCACCCATGCTCCAGGCTACCTACCGGCATTTATTCTTAAAGGGTGTTAAGTTCGACAAGATCATCAAGCCCACCAATAGAACCGCCTCCTTGCGTAATCCTGAGACATTCGACAAGGACTTAAAAGTTGGTTTTGATTGGTAACATCTTGTGAAGGACCTTTCGGATGTGAATCATATCAATTATTAAGAAATTCTCTCATTCAAGGCTAAAAGGGAAGACAATGATAAAGCGATTAAGGATTGCGATACTAAAATAGCCAAGCTGAAAGTTGAGAGGGATGCAGCCTTAAAGGGTAAGTCTTCCAGCGATAATTTACAACTGAGGCGAACCAGGCTTACGATAGAGCACTTATCTTGATTAAAGATTAGCTCAAGGACGCTCATAGAGAATTCGACAAACTGACAGAGTAGATCATTATTGAAGAGAACACTATTAAATCCTGGAATCAAACCATTGCCGGTCAAGCTGCCGCCATTGCTGAACAGGCCGTCGAACTTAACCCACTCTATGAGGAGAACGCACGGTTGGTCAAGGAGAGAGAAGAAGCTGTAGGTGGCAAGCTGGAGAAGGAGATCGACCACCTGGTCACATGTTCGAAGTTTTCGAAGCTTCGAACAGCGTATGATGAGGCGATAGACCAGATGGACGCTGGCATACTTCACCTCAAACTTGCATTGTGATGAGCAAGGGCAGCCTCAAATGGCTTGGCGATGATTATCTTTGGACTCTTGCTATGGTCTGGGAGGAAGTGCTGGTAAGATCGTAGAAGGCCATAGATATACACTCCGAGGAGGAATTAATGGCTACCTACCTTATCTTTGAAGACATAGACTTTCTGGCCATTAGTAGACAGATTCTTCAAGAAGAGAGAGAGAAGGATGCCACTGAAGCCACTACCAAGGCTCTTAGTGGCACAAGCTCTTCGAGTCAGCGTGAAGCATTTGTTTCTACTTCCCAAGAGCAAATGGTAACCATTCCGGTACCTGCAACTACTGTTTTTAGAGATGCTCGTGTTCATCCATCTTCTGAAGCTTTAGGTGAGCCACGACTTTCTCCAGCTATCGTGCGACCCTCCAAGATGGGGACTGGTGGAGTAAACTTCGAAGTTATAGTTCGTGACCAAACTCAAAGTCTTGGATCAGGTATTTCTCTCGTCTACCTAGGGTTCTAGGCGCTTCGATTCACTCTATAATCTTTTACTAAACTATACAACCTTGATTCCCAAATTATAGATTAGCCAACACTTCCTTCACTTCCCCCAGCTACTCAGAGCTCAGGAACCCATGCTCTCTTTACTGCTTCTATTACCATCTCCGCAGTTTCTTCTGATACAGTTCCTGTCTCCTGGTCTAGGCCTGGACCCGATTTCGAGTAGAAAGAACCGCTACATAATCTAGTGGATGTCTCTGTATCTGTGGACGAGGAAGTAGTAGTCACTGGTGAGTCGGAGCCAACGGACAAGACGACGATGGAAGAGAGGTTGGAATAGTAAAGGAAAGGGCTTCAACTAAAGAAGGAAAAGGAGGAGGCACAGTGCAAGACTCCGACTAGTATCAAACTACGGATGTCAAAGGAGGAAAGCACATCTATTGGAAGATCTGAAAGATCTGGCCTCGCTATAACAGAGGGGACTAATAAGGATAGCAGGAAGAAGATCGTAATCCGCCCAGGCAAAGGTAGCAAGGCCAGGAAGAAGTGACGGTGCACTCACGCGTTGATGGAGTGGAGTACTTGTGGTCTTTTTGGTATGTGTCCAAACAGGCCGATATTGTGCGTGTACGACCCCCGATGTTTGAATTGTACAAAGAATGATACTGTTAATGAAAATATTAGCATTTCTATTGTAATCTTTTTCGTGTACTTTCTCCATACTTTACATACTGTTGCCTGTTTATATACCACCGTGTGTGCATGGTACAATTGCATATATTGCAATTTCCGTATTATATACTGTTGTACTGTGTGATGTGTGCATTTACCGCAACTCTATGCATGTAAATAGTGAAATTTTTAGTGAATATTGTATACCACTTTGCCTAGTTCTACCGTGGTTGCCAAAATTCTTAGTTCGGCATAGCAGAACTATGGTGTATCTTGGCTTAGCTTATCTAGACTGTACGTTGGTGTATGTATGCTCCTACTCCATAGAGCTGGTTACTCCAAACTTAGGGTTCAAGCAATTTGATTAGAGGCCGATTTTTCTAGGCAACTCGTTTGGTTGCCCCCATTTCGGGTTGTGCATTAGGCTCCCATCTTCAGGAACCTATGATTTTGATGCTCGATTCCATGCATTTTGTTCCTTAATAGAGTTCCTCCAAGTTCAGAGTTAAGATCATGTTTTCATATTAGTCTCTGTCTCTGGAAACTTTCTAACAGCCCAAGTACTTAGATTTTATTCCGATGCTGCCATAGATCTCGCGATTTGGTCTTTCATGATATTACCAAAGCATCGCGGACTTCCACTAATCCTGTGATTGGAAATTTTCTTGACATTGTTGGAGCAATGCTGGTACATAACACAGTTCCATATATTCAAGTAGCGAATGAATGGAGCGTACTTGAACATAGTTCCATTGGTTCAAGCAACGTTGGAATGGAGCGTACTTGGACATAATTTCATCGGTTTAAGCAGGCAAATGCGGCTTTTGGGTACGCATGAAGATTTGGGTCTTCTTGATGCTGCCGGAGCAACGGCAGTTTTAAAAAGGTGGGGATCGATTTTCCCCATCGATTTGGTGGTTTAAGTTGATTTTACTGTTGACTCGGCCGTTTTCTTACATGAACAAGGTTCTGTTGGTTCAAGAAGCGAAATTTTTATTAATATGATGAAAATAAAGGGAAGTCCTACCTATTTACAATGCCCTAGTGGCCCTGGGTGGCTTATTTGCGAAAATAGGAAATACATAGATTAGTATTAAATAAAGTAGGGCCGCAACGAATCACTCTTCCAAGCACAGGGAGTCGGAATTCCATCGACCGTTGTCAGCTTGAAAGTTTTGTCTCTAAATTTTTGGCTGATCATGTAAGGTCCTTCCCAATGTGGATCAAGCGCTCATGTACTTTCAAAGGATTTCAAACATTTTTGAGAGATTATCCAAATGGTTTCTAGATACTCGTGACTTCACAATCATGTTGTCCATATATACCTCCATCGTCCACCCCGATCTGATTCTTGAACATTGCATTCACTAATCTTTGGCAAGTAGCACCAGCATTTTCTAAGCCGAATAACATAACACGATAATAATACAATCCCAATTCTTCTGACCGACTCATGCATCATAATCTGATTGTATCCTAAGTAGGCATCCATGAATGAGAGCAGCTCATGTCCCGTGGTTCCGTTAACTAGCCGATCAATTCTAGGCAGTGGAAAGCTATCCTTAGGGCAAGCTTTGTTCAAATCAGAGTAGTCGACACAAGTCCACCACTTCCCATTCGATTTCTTGACTAGCATAGGGTTTGACACCTATTCTAGATATGTTGCGTCATGGATAAAGCCGTTGGTCAATAGCTTATCCACTTCTTCCTTCAATGTAGCGGATCGCTCTAGACCCAAACTACGTCTTTTATGCCTTACTAGTGTGAATTTAGGATCGAAATTAAGTGCATGACATGCTATCTTCAGTAATATCCCGCACATATCGAAATACGTCCAAGCGAACACATCCAGATTGACATAAAGAAATTCTATCAGTTCGTTTTGCATTTAACTCCAAGTTGTGAACCTATCTTCAAGACCCGAGTCGGTTCATCCATGTCGACAGGGACAACAACCTAAAACTCTGCCGTCACTGCCTGCTCCTTTTATGAACTCTTCTTCCTAGGGTCCAAAGCCTTGTCAAAGCGACAATAGTCCTTGAGCCAGGGGCAGTTCTGTAATTGCTATGCTTGAGATTCACGAATGTGGAGAGACTTCCCTACATTCTTACCTTTCTCGCGATGCTTAGATTCGCGTAGTTCAGCAACGTAGCATTCTCTTGCAATGCTTTGGTCTCCCCCCCACTACTCCAACCCCATCCTCCATTGGGAACTTCATGGTAAGGCACCAAGGAGCCAAAGCTATTTTCAAATCAGCAAGGGTCGGTCGACCCAAGAAAGTATTATAAGCAGACATTCCATCGACTATCACGAAGGTTTGGATAAGGATCACCCTCCACTCTCCTTCTTCGAGCTATACAGGTAAGTCAACCATCCCAACTGGCTGTCTCGGTTCTCCTATGAAGCTCTAAATTTTAATTTGGCACGCAGTCACATCTTTGATGTTATCTTCATTTGATCAAATGTATGTCGAAACAAGTTGTTGATCGAGCTCTCACTATCAACCAATACTCGACGCACAACTGCCGGTCCAATTCTGATGGTTACCACCATAGGGTCGAGAGTTGGTGCCTCTATTCCTTCAGTATCCCGACTACAAAATACAATATCATCTAATACTGTTCTCTAATGTTTGGCCAGAGTTCCATCCTCAATCGCATAACAACTTTCCTTAGGAGCATGCTTTAGTGAACTGGTGTATCGCTCCATCTCACCTCAACTCTTTTATGCTGGGTGAGGTCCTCTAGAAATGGTACTTATGACGAGTCTCTGATCAGTTTGACGAGTTCCTTCTCCACTGGGCCCGACCCAATTTCCTTGATTACTCGGAACTTGGGTTCCAGCTGGTTGGTTAGAGTTTTGTGGTTTCTTCATATAATATTGGAGCTTGTTGTTCCTTATTAGTTCCTCGATTAAGTCCCTTATATACCAACATTCATTTGTAGTATGCCCATGAGTCTTGTGGAAGCGGTAGAACTTCTTTGATTGCTTTTGTCATTCAAATTCTTCCTTCCTAAGAGGCTTGTTGTATCGCTCAGATCCCTGAGTAGTAAGGTAGATGTTCTCCAAGTTGTCATCCAATGGCGTATAATCCTCGGGTCCCAGATTCCTGATTCGCTTTCCATTCCCGTCACGCCTACTAGTGTTCTGGTTCTTCCTTTTTTGGTTTCCAACTTTCCCTATGTTTCCTATCATGGCTTCAGAATTGTTTCTCTCACTACACCAGAAAAGCCAATTCGCCACGGCTATGGGCCGTGGCAAAGTGATTTAGCCACGGTCCTTAGCCGTGGCGAAAGTCTGAGTGGCAAAAATTTAGCCACGGCCCTAAGCCGTGGCTGTTTACAGTTTTGCCACGGCTTTGGGCCATGGCAATATTACGTTCAGCCACGGCTTAGAGCCGTGGCAAATACATGTTTAGCCACGGCTTAAGGCCGTGGCTAATTTTTGTATGTTTTTCAAATCAATCAAAAGCCTCAGCCGTTCTCACTTTAGTTCAATTCAACAAAATAGTGATCTCAATTGAAACTCAAAACATAGAGTAAATGTCTCAGTTCACAATGCGGTTCATTGTTACAAATAGTTCATCAATTAAGATATGTAGTTCATCAAGTACAATACAATGATACATGAAGACAAAAGTTTTAAATAGTTCATCAAGTACAATACAATTATACATGAAGACAAAGGTTTCAGATAGTTCATCAAGTACAATATAATGATACATGAGAACAAAAGTTCAATAACAATACATAATACACGCTACAAAGTGTAACTTCTTCTAATGCACTTGCTGGACTACAAGTTTTTTATTTCGCACTATAAGGCATGTATTTCAACTTCGGGCTTCACACCATCCACTTCAACAACATGGGTCATCTGTCAAAGATAAACAAATCTTATATTTAGACTCTGGTTGAAATCATGTATACAATCTTAAGGGTCAGTTTATATAAGATTATAGAAGAAACACAAAGTTCTTGCATGGCCTCTGTGCTGCATGAGGCTTTGGGTTACATCAGGTTCTTGCATGGCCAAATTCAGGTTTGTAACTTTAGTATTATATCATATTTGTTTGATCAGCAAACATAATTAATGATTAGGTGCAGAGATGATGAATAAGCTCTATGATTTGTACTGAGAAAAATGAAAAGTACAGGGTTCAATTAACTACCCAGTCTGACCATCCCTCCAAGACTGAAATAATAACCAATCTTGATTTTAATTTCTAATGCGATCCAATTCGGGTCAACATAACCCAAATCAACAAAACAAAACAACAACAATAACAAAAAGAAAAGAAAAAAGTGTCCAGTTTGTTTACAAGGAAATATGTTGAGTGGAAAAATATACTTATTATAAGATATGTGATATATGACCACTAAATCTATTCAAGAAGATGTATATAAGGTAAACAGGTAAGAAAAACCGTTCATTAACTTGAGCTAAGCCATCGTATTTATTAAGCTGCTATGCACATTTGCCAGGTGTAGTTACGTGAGAATAATGTTGTAAAGGTTAATATTTGTTGCTAAAAAATGCAGCCAAACCATATCAATGCAGCTTTGAAGTTGAGTAATAATTGGGATATTCAAACTATTCAGAACATATCGCATGCCAACAATATTACCAAAAGATCGATAGTCATAAGTTGTAACAACATCTCACAATCACATATATGACATAAAATAGCTAAGAACCCGCTTGACTCTAAAGGCATCTTTACAAGTGTTTCATTGTGTTATATGCGACCTTGATAGTTGTGACAGTTGATGAAGGATCTTATCATTTGAGATATTTGCAAATAATATGTTAGCTGGGTATGGACAGTGCTAACCTTAGAAGTTTTAAGCTTCCTCAAAATAATAGAAAAGTTGAATGCATATGTTTTAAGCTGGGTAGACAATGGCATAATCCAGAAAACAACAACTAAAAAACAAATACCGGAACACATGAATAAGAAAATGAATAAGGAAGTGAACAAATTTGACCAAACTTCCATTTTTAGAAATTATAATAGTAGATGGGATATTACACGATCAAAGCACCATTTCAATAGTAAAAAAAATTTAGTTTTTTTCCCTTTTAAAATAGAAATGTTGTTAACTGGTAAACAACTTAAGCATTACTATATATGACTAATAAAATTTGAGATCGCTATTCTTTATGGTCTGTTGAAATAAAAGGGATGTATGAGATGCTCACAAAAGGTATAAACTCAGCACTGGACAAATTGATAGTGAGATTTTCGACTAATACCAAAGCCTATAAAAATATAGAGTGATTAGTGTATGCATTATACAAAAATACCAAAAGCAGCAGAGAACATACGAGAATACAACGCAGCACACAACCGAGCTGAATACATGTTCTTTTAATACTATTTAGTAGATTAAGAACTGTATGTGATATTATTGGACATAAAAATGACAAGGAGTAATTGGCAAAATGAAAAGATAGAAACTTTGAGATAGAAGATGGACTTTATCGACATCTTACTTATAGGGGACAACATATAAATTTCTATGTACAGAAAGCTTTAAATTTTGAACAGCAAATTGAGAGGATACAACAGATTGTAGCGTGACATTGGATTGCATAAACAACAACAAGAGAAATAGCACTAATCGGCACACCACCTAAAACACTCACCAAAACAGAGCCTTCAGTACTGCCTCTTTGATATACTTTAAGTTGTTTCCCTATCAAAGCTGAGGAAGTTCTATTTTATTATGGTTACTTGTACCGATATAATGCAGCAGGACAAATACATTAACACTTTTGTTGGTGATGAAATTATAACAGGGAGAGTACATCCCTCCTATTAATTGCAATACTTCAGTGACAATAACTGGTCTAACTAATTTCCTAATTCATTCTTTTCCCTTTTATTTTCCTTTATAAGGACACAATGATCACACAGAAGAAGCAAAATTATGAGAAATGTTGTCATCACTAAAACCACCATGGTCAACTTCAATACAGTATAATTGTTATTAGATCCTAAAAAGGCAGAAAACAACCTGAGTCCAATACATTAAAATAAATCAAATTGCATATTCCATTTGCGAGAAGAAGAAAAACCGACTTTCAGAAAAGATATAAATTAGTTCAAATTTTGTTAAAAAGTGCTTCTGAAAAGTCAAATTTGTTCGAAAATTCATTTTTCCATAAGTTATTTAAAAAAAGGTAAATGTTGAAAAGATTTTACAAATTAAATAAAATTTAAGATTGATTACTGAAGTTCATAAATATTTAAATATACACAAATTTTCTATTCTTATAGAAAATTACAACAACAAAAAAACTAAGGTAGTGTTTGGTTTGAAACGGAGTTTTGTAATTTGCATTTTTAAAGCATACGAGAATGAAATGCTTTGGAAAAGGAGAAATGAAGTGGTAAATGATCGATTTGAAAATTTGTTTTAGCATATAAAATTAAAAATGATTTTTTCTTGTTTTTCGTCTTTTAGAAAATACCAAAAATTATCTTTCCCCTTTCCTCTTCACCCCTTTATTGGAACGATTGGAATTTTCCAACTCATCCTTCTCTCCCATGTCATTTCATACACATATTGAAAATGCAAAACAAAAAACTCTTTTTCTAACCAAACACTAACTAATAATTTTTATCAACAACATATAATTACATAAAAAATTAATTCGAAATAAAGTCAAAATTTTCATAAATCTTCGAAAACTATACTCTTTTACTTTTTAATACAACAAAATAAATGGTACAAAACATTAGTCGATTTCCACTGTAGCCTGATAGACTAATTGTTGTGTTCATCTATATATGTTTGAACAGCAAGGGAAAGATCAGTCATATTTTACCTTCAGCGAGCAGGTATAAAGTCAATAACACAATCACATAGAAGAATAGTTCAAATCCGAGACAAAAAGGTTATCATTCCTAGAAAGATGTAAAGCGGCATCCTAATATGATTAGATTTCTTATACTGGAATATCTTAATCGGTGTTCTGGTAGGTTGTTGGTAATATTATATACAACATACCACAACTAAAAAACTGCCTTAATAATTAGGTACTATATGTGGGGTAATTTAAAAAATACAACAACAACATTAAAATGGATATCATATTCAAAAAGTCATAGTTAAATGCACGACATAATCAAATAAGTAGCTTACAAATAACCAGTAAGAATAAAAATAGGATAATAAGTTTACAAACCTTTAACTTAGGTTCATTGACAATCAAGTAAAACATCATGTACAATTACATCATCATGCAGTTGAATAAACAAAATTGAAGTTTAGTTATAACCAGTAAGAAATCTGGAATGCTATTTGTTTTAACGGTAAGAAATATTACATATACATTAATTGGTTTAGGATAGACGCAATAAACTGCATGATGCCAATAGCCATTAGTCGACACAACAAGTACTGGAAAAATTTGAAAATAATAATATGAAACTCGAAATACAATTTTCTATTGGAGAAAAAGGAAGCGACGAGGTAACATAGTTACAAAAACCACTGCATGTCAATTAGTAATAACAGAAACTACACCATTCCAACTACAAGCCGCTATTACATTGGATATCAGTGGATGAAATGCGACATCTATACAAAAACATAAACATAAATAAATAAATCAAGACCATGCTGTTTGAATTTGATGATGATACATCAAGTGGATTTGTTCAAGTATATTAGCAAATAGGAAGAAGCATTGGTGGACTTCAAGGTCCAATGTATGCAGGAACAGGATGTTTCCATCGTAGAAAAATCATATATGGTGCATCACCTAATGCCTACCTTAATCAACAAGGTAAACTAGACTATTTTATGCCTTAGTACGCAAAATTTAACATTAGATCGGTAACATTACCAGCTTAAGAAGGGAAATTTTTTTGCATTTCAAACATCTAAATATAGGTTGTCTTAGGACATTATATGATCTAACCGTTGATATAATCTTCATCTCATTAAAGTTGTTATTTGTATAAATCTTTAATTGATCTCATTCAAATTTCCTTTACTCCATCACTAATTTATTTTTTCTAATTGAATTTTCTACTGCTTTTTTTCAGAAGAGCTAACTGGTAAGCAAATTCAAAAGACATACGGAAGTTCAAAAGAACCAACAGAGTCTGTAACAAGAATAACTGCAAGAAAACCATCAAAAGTTCAAGGAAACTTCAATCTTTCCAGCAAATACTATGAAACACGGAAACAGAAATAATAAATCATTTATTTTTCAATGCAAATTCAATGCTTGCGTGGAAATGGACTAGAATTAAAATTTTATGTCCAGCTAGGTATAAATACTTTAAACTTGGAGTCGAAAATCAAATCACCGCAACAAATTTTAAAACTAAAGATTAGGAGCAGGGACATTGCAAAATATTGAAATCGATGATGCTAGAACAAGGTTCGAAATCTGATTATGCTAAAACAAGGTTCGAATCTGATTTTCACACAACCACAAACTCCATGGCCACGAACACTGATAAGAAAATTATAACCCAATTCTTGATTAAAAATAAAATTAAATTACCTGACGACAATCTTCAATGATCAAATCGATTCAGGAGATGCTCAAATCGATTACAACTATAGGCTCAAATCAATATTGAGGTCGACACGATTTGAAGAGATGCTCAAATCGTGAGTTCAAAGCGATTCGGCAGCGAACGGATTTTGGAAATTGATTAGGGCACGCGTGTGGGAAAATTTTGGAATGGGGGCGTTGTTTTGAGAACGGTACGTAGTGTTAGTTGAGTTGAATATGTACACCTGGGGGGTTAAAAAATGAGTGTAACTTTGGAACGGTCTGAAGCCATTGCAAAATTGCCACGGCCCATAACCATTGTAATTTATTTTACCACGGCTCTAGACCGTGGTAAAATTGCCACGGCTCAAGACCGTGGTTAATTTTTCGCATGGGGCGTGGCAAAATGGATAGTGTGGTGTAGTGTCTCTTGATTGACCACCACATTGCTCTGAACTATCTCCTTTGGTTACACATTGGCGATCTTGCTCTCTAATGCATCTTCATCTTTCAATCTCAGAACCAATTCGCCTTTCAATTAAACTCCTTCATGATGGTTGGTTGTTTCATCTTAATCCATCTTTCAAAGTCTATATCCGAATGGATAGCTTGGACTAAAGCCAGCAATATCATATCTTCTTTAGGATTGCTCACTTCAGTAACCATGGTATTAAACCGATTCATGAAGGTTTCTAGTGACTCATTTGGTCTCTGGAAAAGGCTAGATAGAGACATCAAATCTTTTGGTTGTACCCTATGAAGTCTGAATTATTCCATAAAATTTCTTACCAACTCTTCAAAGGTAGAAATGGATCTTGGTGGGAGTCTGGTAAACCACATAGAAGCAACACCATTCAAGAAAATAGGGAAACATCTGCAGTGGATAACATACGTTGCCCTAGCTCTATCCATATGCCAACTGTATTTGTACAAGTGTTGTTTGGGGTCCGCCGTCCCATTGTAAGATGGCATAGTAAACTTCTAAGGATACTCTTCACTTAGAATGTTTTCAGTGAACCGCGTTCGGCTTGGTGTAGAACCTCAATCATCATCCTTTCTACCCTTACTTTCTTCCATCAAACGCTTGACCATATCCGCAATGAATGCCTCACTAGTCCGGTAGTCCACAGGTCGACTATAAGGGGTTACACCACACGTTTAACTCCGCAAATGGCCTTGGTTTGCCAACTGAAGCCTATGTTCTCCATTCTTCGGCAAAATCGCTCCTGTAGAATTTCGTTGGCGCATGGTTGGCTTATAATGGCAGTTTGAACTTCCTTTCCAACATTTTGCCTACCTATGTTAGCATTCAATTCCAGTCCTTTAGCATCAAGTTGCATGTCATCTTCAGAATCAGGGAGAAGCAATGCAATATTTCTTTATGGAGCCTTAACTCCAAGGTTAGGGTTTGCATCATCACCACCGACTATTGGTCCTATTAATCTTCCAGAATTGATTTTCTGTTTTCTAGATGCCATTGATCCCCGATGGCAAGCCTATGAATCTTCAAAGCAAATTCCCTGTATCTAACCACTAGATCTCCTCTAACCCAAAATAACAAGCTAGATCTAAGCATGGGTTCAGATGTTCTCAGTGAAAGCGCCAAAAATTTTAATCTAAAAAATGGATCAACAACCAATATAAGTATGTGAAAGCACCAGCCCTATTAGAATAGGGCAAAGATAATAGATAATAGCAATAAAGTAAAAGAGATGAGAAAGAGAGACACCAGATTTTATAGTGATTCTACTGTTAATTAAACCTACGTCCACTTAATAGTTGCCTGATCTTATTGTATAAGATTACAAAGTATTTGAGAGAAAAAGGGTCACGAGTACAGGGGCTAGACAAGTTCTAAATCCTAGACATGTCTATAGTAGTTGCCTTGGTGACTATGGTATAGAGGAAAGAGTTGAAGAAGAGACAGCGTACCTGCGTAGTGATAGTAGAATCCATATCCTTTCTTGGTTTCTCTATGTTTTGTTTATATAGGAGTAGCAATCATATTGGGCCAAACAGAGAGTTGAAGAAGAGCCCAGAAGAAAGCCTAAGGTAGCGCCTAAAGTTGTGAACCCGTCTGGGTAAACTCCACATGTCGGTGTCGTCTTCTCAAGTCGATGCTGACATTTTTGGTTCAACCTGAGTGGGTTAAGCTCTCTTTCATCCTTTATGCTACTTGATTTCAAGATGTCCCAAGTTGTTGTTTTGTGTGGATAGTTGATATTGGTGGTGATTCCTTCATCACTTGGTTTATTCTGCCGTTTTGACTGCTAGCTCTTTAATTTTGGTAATTGGTTAATCAGAATCCTTTGATATTTCTTAAGCACACATAAAATAGGCAAAGAAGAGCTCGAGCAAAGTGTGAAGGAGAACTAGGAAGCATGTGAAGTCATTACCAACATAATAATGTTGGCACCGACTTCTCACACTTGCTCCATTTATATTGAAACTTCTTCGAGTTGTTTCTATGTATTATCTAAGTCATCATCCAAGTTTTCAAGTCGTTTCGTCTTAACGTTCTAACTCCCATTGATTTCTGCTTCGATAAAACCTAGTTATCACTTACATCTCGCATTCCAAGGAAAAGTCGGATTCTTTTTCATTAAGTAAGTAAACGGGGTCGCTACTTTGGAGAAGTCCTAAGTGAATCATCTATAATATCCAGCAACACCAAGAAGCTTCTTACATCTGTAGCATTTTTGGGCCTAGTCCAGTCTTGGACTGCTGCAACTTTTGCTGGATCCACAACAATGCCCTGCTCGGTGGCCCAAAAATTTCACTACCCTCCTCCAGAAGTGACACTTCGAAAATTTCACGCTCAGTTGGTGTCTTCTCAACACCTCTAGCACGGTCCTCAAATGTGTCTTGTGTTCTTCCTCTGTTCATGAGTAGATTAGAATATCATCAATGAACACAAGCACGAATTTATTTAGCTGATCCTTAAAGACATGGTTCAGGAGATCAATAAAGTATGCTGGGGAATTGGTTAGCCCAAACGGCATTACCAACCACTCATAAAATCCAGATGGCATATAAAACACTGTAATCAACACACTCTCCCTTGCTACTCTCAGTTGGTGAAATCCTATCACAAGTTCCAATTGAGAAAATACTCTAGCACCAGAAGCTGATTGAACAAGTCATCAATATGTGGGAGTGGATGCTTGTTCTTCTTCATCGCTTTATTGAGCTTACGGCAATCAACACATAATTGAAGGGAACCATTCGCCTTCATGGCGAATACTATGGATGCTCCCTCCTTAGAAATACTCCTACGAATGAACCCTTTTCGCAAAAGGTCATTCACTTGCATCTCGAATCCCATTGCTCTCAAGGTACCATCCTCCGCAAAGGCAACAATATTAGTCTGACATTTATAACTAAATTAATACTGTAACACCCCGTAATAATTAATAAGAAATAAATTAAATGGATAAATTAATTAAATAAGATGAGGCTAAAAATGTAAATTTTGCAAAATTCAAAATTTGACCATGGAAGTTATGTTGTTGCGTTTGTGGTGAAATTCCAATCAATTTCCATATATAAATTTCTAAAAATGGAGTTCAAATGAAAAAGTTACGGATGTTTGAAGCTTTCAGATTTAAAATAGAATTCAAATTCAAATAATTAAATAATTCTTAAATTTGAAATTTTAAAGTTAACAGTAATTAAACTTGTGGGTTGAGTAAACGTTAAAAATAATGTTAACGTTAAATAATAATTAAGGAAGAAAACAAATTAAAAAGAAACAACACAAAATCTTCCTAAAATAGCACGTATAAGTCGACCGCTCCCCTTGTACCGGTCGACCGCTGGCGGTCGACCTGTGCTATTAAGTGACGGCTAGGGGTTTTAGATATTTAACATACCAAATTCTATTATTTTTATCTGACCTTAATCCAACAGTCCTAATGCATTTCAACCACTATAAATAAGAGCCTAGCCCTCTCACTTATATTCACAAAATATTTTGGGACTCTAGCGAAGCTCCATCGGTTTGTCTCTTTATAGATTCAGTAAAACTCCATTAGGGTATCAGGTAAGAAATCCTATATATCTATTTTGTTTTCTATTTATTTTCCCAACATATTCTTCTCCAATTTTCTGAATCTAATGTATATATACAAATCCCTTACTATGTGTATATATATATATATATCAAAAAAAGAGATCTGATAGAGATTGTCAAAGGTGTGTCAAATCCAAAGGGTGCAAAACTATGGATATACTATGAGTGGAAATCTTAGCTTTTCTATTTTAGTAATTAATTAGTATAGTTTGGGTTTGAATATGCATTGGGGAGTTTTGGTTTACGAAAATATCATATTATAAACCCCTAAAACTCCTCCAATGTGAGTCAATTCTATGTTGGAATCTCAATTGTTTATGTCAAAATTATGGCATTGTGTAGATTTGCAGTTTTGATAATTTTACCTTTTATTCCATTCTTATTCTTTGAATTTGGTTGAAGGGTTTTTATTAAGGAATGTATGTAAGGTATGAATTTTATCTTATTTTGCACCGCTTATTCCCATGAATTAAATAGAAATTCCTTTGCTTATTTTTATGTGAAAAAGATGTTCAATAAAGCAAAAAATTAGAATTGTAAGTTTCTATTATCAATATATTCTATTATTTTGATTTAATAAATTGAGTTTAAATTTTAATTATATACAAGTCCATTGATTGGAATTTATGGATATGAATATTGGAATTTTGGTGTTATTGATAATATGGGATAAGACTTGTATAATTGTGGAAAGAGTTGACATTTAAATGCTATTTTAGGACATAAATTCTGCATGCTTAGAAATTACTAGGCACGCCTGTGTCTATATTTATACTAGCGCAATTAATGTATAATTATAACGTATAATTACGTAGTTAAATAAGTTATTAATTTTGTTAAATCCCCTTTAGACAAGTAATTAATGTTAAAAGCGAAATAAGAAAGATTTCTTATAAGGCCTTGATTATGGAAATAGTGACATGTGTGATAATATATGTAGAGTGATATAGATTATAACTAAGTTATAGGGATGCGAGGTAAGCCAAAAGCACAGGGAAGTCTACCTAGCTAATATGGCTACCAGCAGTGTGACTTTGGGGTTGATGTGAGACATTGCCTATAATAAGTAACTATGATGACGTGAGGTTAGTCCCAAATTCTATAGGTAAATCTACTCAGCTAATCCGATTATCAGTACCTATGAATAGTCAGACTAATGTGAGACGTTACCATGGGATACGGTCATAATACGAAGGACCTGCTTCAAAGATTAAAGGTATCAAGTGGTTGTGTGAGGACTCGCCTATTCTTTATGTAGGATGTAGTAAATGGTCATGATTATGGATTAGGCATGGTAGAGGATATCTTGGGAGAGGCCCTGCTTCAATAGGAAGTATAAAGTGGCTGAAGAGATTCCATGCAATGTCAGCTAGATAGTTACTAGTGAGGAGTCCGCCTTAGTATTATAGTTAGTAAATGATGTGGATCTGCCTTAAATAAATGAATTAAATGGTCAAAGTCTGCCTAATTCCATTTAAAATGTTACAACCCAGTTCCAGTGGGTTTGGATTTTTCGCAAAAAATGCTAAAATCCAAGCCCACCGAAGCCCAAGTTGGGTTTCTAGTATCCTGCAAATAGGCAAAGACAAATATATCAGAGCTCAAATAAATATCTCACAGTGGAACTGACAAAAATATAATAGTAAGTAAATACTCACCAATATAATAACACTTTCTAAACAAGTGTCTCAAAGCTGGAAAGTCGCTGCCATCTACCTTACCTGTAGGATGTTATGTGGAGGGGGTTAGAACTAAAGTTCTAGTGAATGGACAAATTATACACTTCTAAGCTTTATTCTACATATACCATTTTATTTCCATTTACTGTTATATTAGGTTTATTGGGTTTATAATACTCTCACCTCAATGCGTGAATCGTGCCCATCTACTCCCTGGTAGATTAAAACCTAATAACTGATATATATCTATATGCCACTTGGCCGCATCGGTCCTAGATACTACCCATAGTACCTTCTGTATCCTCCTCGCAAAGGACTCCATTGTCTTGCTACTATGGCGTTCTATGACTACATCTATAAAGGACCGCCTCATAAGGCCTACAATACAGATGTTCCGTCGTCTACTATGAAAACGTAAAACTGCATCCGCACTAGTCTATACTAATGCTTGGATATCCACAATCTACCACCCAGTGCGTACCTTGAGGACTATACGTAATCGTTCTATCTACTCCCTGAATCTTGCTTAACAAGGTCTACCTTGTACGGAACTCGATCGCGGATTTTCTATTTCTGTAAAGGACAACCATGTTAGGCCTACAATACAGATATTCTATTTGGTCTGTCTCTTTTCTTATCATGGCTATGGCCCCATGTAGCCACCCCTCAACTAATCGAAAGACTTCTAAAGAGCTAAGTGGTTGTGCCCTACTGCAAACAATCTAAACATCCAATTGGCTGCGCCCCTCATCCAATATCTCGATAGTGAAAGAATCATTGGACTGTTGGTTTAACTCTAGTCTTTCTCGAACTCGCATCTTGGTTTTGATGCTGGCCCGATATCCGCATACGACTATCCTTTTGGGTCATGCCCACTAAAACTTACTTGAAAGTACTGGGACATACGAATATCCTACTTCAAACATCAACCCCTTTTGACTGCCTATAATGGTCCTGCCATGCAAAAAGCAGTCAAAGTATACTCTTTTGATGGAACACCTACAGACCTGCCTCTGGAGGACTGCTCCGCTACGCCTACCCCAGAGGGCCATCCTAGAGTACCCTCACGTCCCGATGAAGTCTCGTACTTCCTTCTAGCCCAAAATAACTAAGTTGGACGTGCTTCTTCTGTGCTGAAATCTATGATGAACTGCTTCATTAGGCTCTTTATCCTTTGGGATACTTCAAACACATCTCACTCTTTTATGAGACCCTAAGTCTAATCTTTTATTTTGCGTTTAGTTTACTTTTCTTATTCTGTTGGCTACTTATTTACCCTAATTAACATAATCTGGTCCCAGCCTCACCTAACCATTGTGAGACCATCAGTTCCTAACTGAAAAGGAATGCTGTTGGTAGGGGTGGGCATTTAACCGACTTAACCGATTTAACCGACATCCACTGAACCGACTTAACCGATAAATATGGTTAACCGACGTCATTGGTTAACCGACCACCCTTAACCGATCATTTTTGGTTCAGTTAACGGTTAACAAAATTTGGTTGGTCGGTTAACCGTTATCCGACCAAAAATTAAGTCTTTTTCTATGTAACGCAGCCCAACCCATCATTAGCCCACCCCCAAATCATATGCCCTAATAGTTAATCTACTTTTGGTGCATTCTCTCAGCTATTCAGATAAATTTTTAAAACAAAAACAACGGGAGAAAATAAAAAACCCTATATCTGCTCAATTTCTTATCTTCATCTGCTAATAGAAAACCCTAGATCGATAGATCCGTGGTATTAGTCGCGATGCGTCATGATAGTATCGGGCTTCAACTGTTGCGGAAATCAACGGCTTCAAGAAAGAAGAGAAAGCTTGTGAGTCTAATTACCTAGAATCAATTCTTAATTTAACGATTCTTAAGTTCTAAATTAGTGCAATTCTTAAGTTCTAAAGTAGTGTAATTACTAGTAATTACTCGGTTTTATTATTATATTCTAAATTAATTGTTAAAATGATTACAAGTTACCAAGCTGTTGTCATAAAACAACTTATAAATTAAGTTTTGTAGTAGACTTTGGATACTCCAAACATGTAGAACTGTATCTAAATTAATTCATTCTTTTGGGAGTCTTATGTGCTAAAACAACGTATAAATTAAGTTAAATGCCTTTGTCTCTCTTATAAATTTTATAAAGTAGCATTTGATATTTCTTTAGCATTTAGGATGGACCCCAAAAGAAAATTAATGCAAAACAAATTTCAACCTTGAATAACAAGTTTATAAAATGAAATGAGAATGTCCATGTTTAATTTTATTGCTGGTTCGAGAGTTCTTCGCTGCTTGAAATTCATCTACTTATTTAGCTATGAATGTTAAGGATGTGTTCTATCTTACTATTTTGCCTGGAAGGGTTCTATTATTTAGCTAAGTGTTCCTAGTAGAAGGGTTCTATTATTATTTTTCATCTTTCTTATGCTTATTTTTTTCATGAACTTCTTTGACAAATGAGGTAAGAAATGTAATGGTCATAATATGAACTTACAAGTTCATTCTATATATTTTTCAAAGAATATCTAAACCAAAAGATATTTCATTTGAAACTATAGTTTTAAGATAAATGCATCTGTTTACTTACTTTGTAGTGGGGTAGTAATTCCTCTTCCAAAGAAAGTTCTAACATAGAAGGGAGGAGGTCTGATATGGATCATTTGGTAGGTTCACCATGAAGACACCATATCATTCTACTGACAATTTTTATACCCAAATTTTATTTTACCATTAACCCACTACTGCAACCATTGGTTGTTGAAAGTCATTTCACTGATACTAGTCGTAGTAGCTGTAAGCTTTGCTACATATGTTGTGATTTCCGTTAATAGTATGTTTGATCGGCTCTATATAAATTTCAAATGCATGTTCACCTTTGATCACTTCATCAATGACAACATGTATTCTACTTCACTCTTTCGGTAGTGATGCTAAATGAAACAAAATACATGCCATTTTGACAATGTTGGACTTGATATTGGTGATGATTTTGTTTATATACCCACAAACATAGTGACAAATATTTTTAATTATAATAATACTACATATTTGGAGTTTTCTTGCTAGTTTTTGGGCTATGAACTTTGCAGTTTGGTAACTTTGAGTTGTTGAATGGCCTGAATTTGGTGCATTGCAATTTGTAACCGTTGGTTAATATGAACCATGAATACCGTGTGTTAATATGAACTGCTATGTAATACTTTGTATTGTGTTCATTATTGTAATGCTTGAAGTGTTATATGTAATGGACTGTATGAACTGTACTCAATATACTGTGAACTGCAATGTGCTGTTAACGCCTTATGTAATGTTAATGCCTTGTAATAGTTATGTAATATGCACATACAAATTGTATTATGTGAAGTTATGAACTGTATGAAGAATGGAGTGCAATTTGGTTGATTACTACAGTTAAATGTTGTTAATTTTTTGATTAGTTGCGGTTAATTGGTTCATGGTTAACCGATGAAGCTAAATCAGTTAACCGATTGATATGTGTGGTTAAATTTGGATGGTTCGGTCGGTATGAACTGTCCAAATTTATTTTCGGTTTGGTTAACCGAACTGCTTAATCTGGTCGGTTTAATCGGTTAATTAACCGATCGGTTTCGTTAACCGACCGTGCCCACCCCTAGCTGTTGGTATGGGCCACTTCTATTATCTTGCTTATTAACTTAATTTAAGTCTTAAGTTTATTAAAATAAGCCTCTTCTATTATTTCTTCTTTATTTGCTTATTAACTTAATTTAAGTCTTAAATAAGCCTTTTCTGTTCTTTCTACTTAATTATAACCTATGTTATAATTTTACTTGCAATTGTCACTACCGTATTCTTTTATAATCTATATATTATAAATATAATTACAAGCATCTCTTTTCTATTATAGTCTGTCTTCTTTTATTATGATATTGAATTCTCTTTAATTCTCTTATTATATGACAATCTTGGCTTGGGACTACGTCCGATCGTCACAAATTTACTTATCATAATAACTGCTTTCCTTTATTCTATTATCTGTGCAGTAATTGTAGATCTAGGTATATTTCTTTTAATTGCTTCTAGTCTTATCTAATAATTAACTTGATTTCTTTAATTCTTCACTTTATTTTCATATATTCTAGGAAGTAGTTCTATTCTATTTGGTTGGTTACAAAAACTGTGCTAAAAATCCATTTCCATATTTTAATACTAAATAATGCTATAAACAATAATCTGTAACTGCAATATATTTCTTTTATTATTTCTTTACTTTTTTGGATAGTGCAAAATGCAGTAGTTTCTCTATTTTATACTAATTCCCTTTTTCTTTCTTTTATTCTTGCAATTACAATCATCATTATCTTTTAAATATTAAACTATAGAAATGTATCTCTTTTATGAACCAACCAATCACTAGCTTCCCTATCAAGTTATTAAATTTTCCCTTTTAATTTCTTTTTCCCCAGTTTTAGCATAATTTACTGCAAAATTTCTATCTTTCTCTTTTTATTTCAGATTTTCTTATCTTACATCTAATTTCTATAAATCTACTGTTCTTTCTATTTTAGTCTGTATTCGTGAATTTTTCTCTTTAACTAATTTATTCGCTTAAAAAAGAATACAAAGAAGCGAACATTTACAGGCTAAATTTCAACTTTTAAAACAGATGTAAATAACTGTAAATTTCTTACTTTTAGGCTTATGTCTTTCTCTAACTGTCAAGCCTAATATTAATTAAATATAAGCTTTCTTATACAATTTACAGTCTTCGCATAACTAATTAACATTATTAATTACTAAAATAAATACTAAATAAAATTATTTAATGGGAATCTAACGATAATATATCATAAACGTAAATAAAGATATATAATTAAATCCACTCACCTGTCGTCCTTAGCTTTAAATCTCTACCTTCTAAAATTACTACACCATTCTACAAATTCTCTCCTTTAATTTGTTGCAATTTCTCTATTTTGTTCACATATATTTTATTTTGATTTATTTAGTGAAGATTTGTAAGAAATATGAGAAAAGAATGAAGAAAGAAACCATTGTTTACTGTAAGAGAGGATGAAGAAAGTGACGGCTGATGGAACGAATTACATTACATTCTCTCCTATATAGATGCAGCCCACCAATTATCTAATTAATCCTCTACTTAATTGATCCTTCAATTAAGTTTTATGTGCAGCAATATACTATCTATATGTACACATTCAAATCTAGGTCAACTATTATTTCTTTTGCTTATTAATTGACATTTTCTACTGATTACGTTGCAATCCTAATTAATAGCCCCATTAGTAGATTAACATGCCACCTCTATTAGTTAATTTTCTTAATTAATATTTTACACATTGTAACATTTCATTAATTGGCATGTCAAATAATTCCACCATTCAATTAACTTGTATATTTAAAATGCACATATTTTTTTATCGAGATTTGAATTTGAACATTTATTTGTTACATTTATATGTAAACCTCTTTAAATTGAGGGATCTGATACACACACACACACGTTATATATTAATCTCCAATATTAATTCACATATTAATTAATTGCACTTTTTAGCTGATTCTGTTTGCAATGTTAATTATTCCCTTTATTTTTTTATTCTTACATCTAATTCTCTTAATAATTTACATTCATTACAAACATAATAAATTTTTTGCTACTTTTATAAATATCCTATGAATGAATTGCAAATGTTTATAATTGATCAAATTTCCATGTTTGCATATGTAATTGTTTCTGACGCTAAAACTTCAAACGGCAATAACTTCTCCGTTTGAAGTCCATTCAGAAAACATTGTATATGGAAGTTCATCAGAAATTGCCACAAACACAATGGTATAAGTTTCGTGGTCAAATTCCAACATTAGAAAAAAAAATCATTTTTCACTGTTTTCATAGTTATCAATTAAATTTATTTTAATTATATAAAAATGCGGGGTGTTACATAAAAGGTGTTAAGTGACTTGAGTACTATCTCCTACATTGATAGGACATTATGGATGATAGATATGGGTTATTGGGTTGATAGCAAGTGAACTATGGGCATATATTTGGAAAGCCTTTTATTTAAGTTTGAAAAAAGCCCTCGGACTTATATTTGAAAAGACTTATGATGTAGGCAGAACATGTAAGACATATTCGTATTTAAATTATACTGCCCAAGTACTAATCGACTTCTTACTTCAATTACAAGTTAAACAAAGTTTTGATAATTTAAAATTTATTATCTTTTGGGAAAATAAATGTTGCTTTTAAAATTACTTGAATTACAGTGCGACGATGACTGGCCGACCTTGGTTATTTCGTGCATGAGCTAGGGTTTTATTTTCCTCTTGATTTGAGGCGAAATAGGACAAGGCAACTTTAGGTTTGTGGGAGGATATTGCATCTCGTGGCCGAGAATGGAGATGTGCGGTCGACGAGTGGGTGGTGAGACATGGTTGTGTCATGTAGTGGGCTACCTAGGTCGTGAATCTAAGGAGTTGATTGAGCTTGTCATGACTGGGGGGATGCGGAGCTCTCGTGACGTGGAGCGCAATGGAATAGACGTTGGTTGTTTTCATTGAGAGATGAGGAAGAAATGGTGGAGAGAAAGAATTCGATTTTGGGTTTTATGTATGTCTGGGACCAGTGAGTGCACGTTTGCTAATTGGGGAAAAAAGAGTTTTAATTGGGCAATTAGAAGTTGATTAGTAATTAAGTGATTTAATTATATTATTTAAATTCGAATCCTTATAAATTTAATAACTATTTCATACAAGGTCGGATTTGGACGTGATCTTTTGCATTAGATGTGTATCGATGATATCTACGCACTGGAATTGGTTTCATTGAAATTGGAGCTAGTAAAATTATGAGCTAGATTAAACCGGAACGCAAAAGCGTCAATTGGAATTTCATTGAGTTTACCCACCTTAAAATAAACTATATGATATCCGTGTTAGTATAGATTATTGTTGAATGCTTAGATGATAGTTGATAGTGTTAATGAAGTATAAATTAATAATAAAATTATAGCGATCTAATTTAATTAGGTTTAACGTAGTTAAATTAATTATACTTCATTTAGGATATTTATTTAGCATAATAAAACATTATTACTATAATTAAATTGAACAGATTATTTTGGACATCTATCGAGCAGAATAAATAACCGTTCTGTGCTTGTAAAGTAAAAAAATTATTGTTTGATTGTTTGTATGGATTCGAATTCATGCTTGAAAGGGGATGACGTAAATAACCATTGTGTTGTAAGGAACAAATGTAAGAGGAAGTCGAAGTGTATGTAGCGAATAGGTCACTATAGAACACTTCGAAAATACACATACATTTGTGTAATTTACTGAGGGCTTTTGCAGAGAGACCCAAAAGGGTTTCTCGCCATTATTAATTTACTATTATATGCATTTTATTTATATTATTATGTTGCTTATATTGATGTTTGGTTAAAATATTTATGGCTTACTGTCTCAACTTTTACTTGAAAGTGTTAAGCATAAGTTGAGAGAATAGGGCTAGTATACCAAGTCCAGTATAAACATTGTGGATCCACGATTTTTCTTTCAGAATTTCTTGTCATCAAAAAGGATTTGATTTGTGTAAATATCGTTATAGCGATTTTCACTATACCATCACTTATGAAATATCATCTCCTTAAACTCACTTGTGTGTTAAACTTGTGCTTGTATTTTTACGAGATAAATGTTTGGTCGCGTTTTTACACTTTGAAAGTTGTTTAAACTATATTTTCAAATATTTTGAGAATTTTTAAAATAATAGATAAATTGACTAAAATTTATAAAAGAAGTTATAAATTTGGTTAATTATCTTTTGGGATATTTAGTATTGTTCCAATTTATAAAAAGGATTATAAATTTGATTTATTATCTTTCGGTATAATTAATGTTGTTTTAAATTATAAAATGATTATAAAATTGATTTATTATCTTTCAAAAAAATAAATGTGTTTTTAAAATTTATAAAAGAATTTTATCAATTATTTTTCAGGATGATTAACATTGTTTCAAAGTAATAAAAGTATTTAAATTGATTTATTATCTTCCGAGATAGTAAATGTTGTTTTAAATTTATAAATGATAGTTTATGAAATGGAAATCCATGAAAAGGAATGTTTAAAAACAAAGCAAAGTATAAATTTTTCTAGCGTTTATAGTAAACAATGTTTTCAATGACATTCATTTTTGACCCTTCATTTTAATACAATTAGAAATATAATTTGCTGTGTAACAGAATATTTTTAAAGAGTGTTTTTAAAGTGTTTTACAAACATTTATGATGTGAAAATAAAGCATAAGTGTTATCCGGCCTTTTGGCCCAGCTACGCAAAGGTGATTACGAGGACCGGACTTGACTATTGATGAGAAAGATGGCCATGAGACGACAATAATATGACCAGAGCATAATATCCGAACAGTTATATCCAGCCCAGGGTAAATAAGATCAACGGATAGGTGATACAGGATGTCAGAATGATGAAGGTTAGCTTGGTGGAATAGGTGTCGGCATAGATGTTTGATAAGTTGAAGAGTGTATAAGTGAGGTCAGCATAGTGTGTTGGGCTGAGCTTTTCTTATGGTGGGCCCAAGTGGCCAAAGGGGTCCAGGCTTGAAGATGTCAATTAGGCTGAAGACTACCTTCGTCTATAAATACAGGGGTAGGGGGCATTTTTGGGAGGTCTCTCTCTCTCTCTCTCTTCTTGGGGGAGGGACTTCATCATCTTCTTCTTCCTACTCCGAATACTCTACCATGGCTATTTTTCTTATAAACTTGTATCAATGGATTCTAGCCAATCCAACAACTCATGTAATTGTAATCAAATGAAGAATGAATGAAATTTGAAGTGGACGTAGGCCGAGATTGCCGAACCACTATAAAATCTTTGTGTCTATTTACTTTTATGCTTTGTTCTGTAGATTCCATTAATTCTCTGATATCCATGAATTTCTACGGGTGTTAGTGATTGATTTTGGTGCTAACATTTTGGTGCTTTCACTGAGAATTGAATTCTCAGCCTGATTGGATCTCATCATCTACTAGTGGATTTCCATATTCGCGAGATAGATCCAGTTGTTTACCAGCAAACTTCCTATTCTACTCAAATTTGAAAGAGATTTAAAGGAAGCTATTAGCCATGGGATTGGATTCACTGATGTACGCAAGTTTTTGGGATTGAATGTTAAAGTTTGCACTGGAGTTATATAAAGGCCGACCCCTCACTCAATGCAGATAGTCGACCCCTCACTCAATGTAGATAGCCGATCCCCCACTCAAAAGCTGGCAGCCGATCACTCTAGCATATATACTAAGCAAATGCCGACCCATGTATATCGACCCCCTTTGATCGAACCAGTAGTCACCGAGCCAGCCTGTCCGAACCATGAATCCCTCGTGCATGACTCGAAGCGAAATCTCCTATAACTCGGAGCAGCTAGGGATGTAACCAGAAGTGAAGGAAAGTCAACCATGTTTCCCTATTGGTAATCTGCTAACGTCCTCGAATGAACGATGAATTGCCGACCCACCTTAGCCTTCTCTCCATGACTGAGCGATATATAAGGAGCAATCCAGACCGGGCCAACAAGAATAGACTCAAGCTGTCGAACTGTACGTGTTGAATCACTCAGGCCGATCCACCTTGGCCGAACCGCCTTGGCCGAGCCACTCTTGGCCGATCCGCCTTGGCCAAGCCACTCTTGGCCGATCCACCATGTCTACACTCCAACACCGAACCGCCTTGTCGAGCCACTCTTAGCCGATCCACCATGCCTACAATCCAATATCAAACCGCCGTGGCCGAGCTACTCTTGGTCGATCCACCATGCCTACACTCCAACACCGAACCGCCTTGGCCGAGCCACTATTGGCCGATCCACCATGCCTACACTCCAATACCGAACCGCCTTTGCCGAGCCACTCTTGGCCGATCCACCATGCCTACACTCTAATATCGAACCCTAGCCGCAACGCAGTGCCTCCGCATAGTGAATTCAAAACTCAACTTAATGAAGGAATATTCTATCCACTTCCCTTTCATCCTATGACTGACCAGGGCATAGAGCATCAAGCAGCAAGTTCTGAATGGCAACAAGGGAACAGACAAGCAGCCGCTACTCAAACGACACTCCCAAAGGTTGGAGAACATAGATGATATGACTCCAAGAACCATTCTTCATTGATCCACCACTTCGAATTTAGTGACTCCAAGCAAACCAAAGTTTGACTCCAAGCAATTTGTTCCAAATGCTAACAAGGATATCATACCGATCGCGTTTGAGGGGAATCGACCTCCAGATATATTTTGGCAGCTAGTTAGGTGGAGAACCTCCTACGACTATGGGTCTTTTCTATTACAAAATGAATCAAAACCATAGTGAGGAGGAGTGGAGCAGACTAGGAAAAATAAAAATACAGGATCGTTGGCTAAGGACTCAGATTCCAATAGATGAACCAAGATCTCAAAATTCGACTCATATGCTCTTTGAAAGATTCAATCGATAGCCTCTACTTGGAGACTCGCGACTCGGAGTGGTATTAAAAACCAACCTCGACACCGAAGCCCAGAGAAAATCAGGGGAATGTTGTATATTCCAAGATGCTCACAGATCCTAACATTGGCGATTACAAACACCTCCGAGGTGTGATCGAAAGGCTGATCTGGAAAGGAAAGCTTCAAAAGTATGTGCAAGTCCTGCGGAATGGTGGGCAGCGAACATCCGATGCCTATCAATAAAGAACTATGATTATCAATTGGACTGTTGGTAGTCGACATCCCACTAGAAGGTGCTAGGGGCAGAGTTGAAAAACGAGCACACGGTGCTGCTCCCCTTATCAATGAGATTTAATCCAACCTTCTTTGAATTATTTATATTTCTATTTCAATTGTTCTATGAACTATGACCAACTTGAACTACACTACTTTCAAAACGATGCAGGTGACCATGTACTCAGAGTTGGGCGCCAACCAATCCACGCAGACTGTGATCGAACCTATGGAGTTTCATCAAGACGATCATGGTTCGACCGCTTATCATCAACCATATGCCTTTGATTTGGGGCCATGGACTAGAGATGGAAAAGCTCATAACGATCAGAACCCTATACAAAGCGTACATGATTGACCGTCTATTCATCGACCTCCATATTTGATTTGGTGGCCTAAGCAAGGCTTGGAATGAATGTGGCACGATCATCCACTCCTCGGGTCATAAAGTAAAGTTCGATAAAAATACATATGCCTCTCTTGAAGCTCAGTGATGTCGGGATATAATTAGAGCGGACGTGATTTGATCATCTACACATTTACTCATGCCTGGAACACAAAAGGTAGTTCGAAAGCCCGACTTGAAGTAGCTGTGATGGACTGCCTACTCGTCAACCATCGCTCTCAATACATGGACATGACTGCACTTTGGAACATATGCAACTTAGTTTGTCTACTCAATTATCCATTATCCTCATTTTCTAGAATGAGATACGAAGAAAATCGTGCGAGACTTGATTATCCAACCCTAGCATGGATGTTATCCAACCATCTATCATGTACCTCCTTCTTTGACTTAATTGGAAGAGCTACAATCACTAAGAGGACGAGAATCGACCGTCCATTTTTCAAGTTTCATCCTTGATGCTGGGGGCATAGTCCCATTTCATGAGCAGACGTGGTTTAACCATTCATTCGACAACATTAGCCTTGACACGGTAAATGAAATACAAATCAAATGGGTGGAAATACGACTGCTCTCAAGAAAAATCTCTAAGTTCCTGAAGCGGACTAAAGTACTCTCAGTCCCTAGAGCATGGACTAGGGTATAAACGACTTGAGAAAAATCTCTAAGTCCCTGAAGCGAACTAGAGTACTCTCAGTCCCCAGAGCGCGGACTAAAGTATAAACGACTTGAGAAAAATCTCTAAGTCCCTAAAGCGGACTAGAGTACTCTGAGTCCCCAGAGCGCGGACTAGAGTATAAACGACTTGAGAAAAATCTCTAAGTCCTTGAAGCGGACTAGAGTACTCTGAGTCCCCAGAGCGCGGTCTAGAGTATAAACGACTTGGGAAAAATCTCTAAGTCCCTGAAGCGGACTAGAGTACTCTGAGTCCCCAGAGCGCGGACTAGAGTATAAACAACTTGAGAAAAATCTCTAAGTCCCTGAAGCAGACTAGAGTACTCTGAGTCCCCAGAGCACAGACTAGAGTATAAACGACTTGAGAAAAATATCTAAGTCCCTGAAGCGGACTAGAGTACTCTGAGTCCCTAGAGCGCGGACTAGAGTATAAACAACTTGAGAAAAATCTCTATGTCCCTGAAGCGGACTAGAGTACTCTGAGTCCCCAGAGTGCAGACTAGAGTATAAACGACTTGAGAAAAATCTCTAAGTCCCTGAAGCGGACTAGAGTACTTTGAGTCACCAGAGCGCGGACTAGAGTATAAACGACTTGAGAAAAATCTCTAAGTCCCTAAAGCGGACTAGAGTATTCTCAGTCCCCAGAGCGTGGACTAGAGTATAAACGACTTGAGAAAAATCTCTAAGTCCCTGAAACAGACTAGAGTACTCTCAGACCCCAGAGCGCGGACTGGAGTATAAATGACTTGAGAAAAATCTCTAAGTCCTTGAAGTGGACTTGAGTACTCTGAATCCCCAGAGCGCAGACTAGAGTATAAACTACTTGAGAAAAATCTCTAAGTCCCTGAAGCGGACTAGAGTACTCTCAGTCCCTAGAGCGCGGACTAGAGTATAAACGACTTGAGAAAAATATCTAAGTCCCTGAAGCGGAGTAGAGTACTCTCAGTCCCTAAAGCGCGGACTTGAGTATAAACAACTTGAGAAAAATCTCTAGGTCCCTAAAGCGGACTAGAGTACTCTCAGTCCCCAGAGCGCGAACTAGAGTATAAATGACTTGAGAAAAATCTTTAAGTCCCTGAAGCGGACTAGAGTACTTTCAGTCCCCAGAGCGAGGACTAGAGTATAAACGACTTGAGAAAAATCTCTAAGTCACTGAAGCGGACTAGAGTACTCTGACTCCCCAAAGCGTTGACTAGAGTATAAACGACTTGACGAAAATCTCTACGCCCTTGACTGTGAACTAAAGCATAAACCGTTCGACAAATCTCTAAGTCCCCGAAGAGTGGATCGAGGCATGAACACAAATTGGGCACGAGTCGACCGGGGGAAGAATAACTCTAAGTCACCAGAATGCAGAGTGGCATATAAAAATCGATAAATAGATGAGTGGATTTCGACCGTTCTCTATTCCAAAAACTTCGGCCTGAAATCGACATAAGGAGTATTTACTCGCTAAAGATGGATTTCGACCATCCGACTTGTGGCCTGGCCAAATCAATGCTGGGAGCAGGAGTACAAATCACTAAAAGCTGAATACGACGGCTCATTATGGCTCTAGCCGGCATTCTTTACAAATTAAGACAACGACTGCAAGGAGGCCTCAACACAGAATCAATCGAAACGACATCCAAAGCTACGGGCAACCGACTATATCATACCTCAGTTCGAGAGTCAATATCGATCCGTACCAAGCACATACGAATGTGATCCAAATATCCCTTGAAAAACTATGACCACCGGAGTGTGTAAAGGAGAGTAAACCATGAAGACTTGGTCATTAATTCTCCAGCACCCTCCTTCGATCCGTCAGGAGGAATATGAAACTGGATGAGCATGACTCGACTGCACTTGAGCCAACTTTACCCCAAGATCCGATTACAAAACATGAACCAAAGTGGATGTGGCTAACTGTTCAGTACCCAACTTATGCCCAGAAACTGACGAGGCATCAAAGTATTCACCTTGGAATGAAAAACCACAATACAATCCAGGATAGGCAAAACTCAGCCTTCCATCAACTAACCTGATCCCACGATTCAACGGGAAAGAGAGTAAAGCTAAAGTGGGCATGGCTGGCCTTCCTACTTATCGGTATATACCCCGACTTGGGGGCACGAGCGAGAAGCAGGACGAATGTGAACCGACTATTCATCGATCAACTCTATGTCTTTGGAGTTTTGGTGGGAATATAAACATATCTAGGATGAGAATCAACCGTCCACGTAGTACATTTGTCAACTCGAGACTGGGAGCAGAAGCGTGATCATCCAAAGACTGGCTACGATAGCTCAATATTGAGACTTATATATAGTGTTTACAACTATTCAAGGCTATGACCGAAAGAATGCCTTGCGATAGAACCATTAAATCAATGCCTAAGCTCGTTGGCAACTGACTATCACTCCAACCCGAAGGACAGATAAAAGATTATGAATGCGTTGAATGGTAAGTGCGTTACTCGAATATACAAACAACTCCAAACTCAAAGAAAGATCCCACTATGCAGCTTCATGCAACTCGAGGCTGACCCCTACTCGACATTTTCTTCAACGTGCTTCTAAGCCTGATCTTTGGCTATTTGCAGATAATCGATCAGAGCATTCAAAGCCCTTCACTATCAGACTTAATAGCTCATGATAAGACTCTAGGATTCGACCAAAGCAACCATCAACCTTGACCATCCCAACCATATTTCACATTGAATGTTACGCAAATAGTTATATCTGAACTCATAGAATTCGAGATTGCACCCGCTAATCTGACAGTCAACATTACAGCCAGCCATGGCGACCCTTTCCGGGTGCTGAATATCGGATCACAGCTCAATGCAATGATGGTAAAAGAATTAGTTGGATTTCTTTGAATAAATGATGATATGTTCCCTTGGACCCATTCTGACATGCATGTGTGATTTCACCGACTATCGCAAGCCATGCATTGAATATCGACCCGAAGCTACAAAAGCTAGCATCATACAACGACCTGAGACGTCTGAAAGACTACTTAAATAGAATATCGAACTAAGCCAATTCGATATCACTTATTTCCTTCAAAGAGCTATCCAAGGACGGAAATTAGCAGACCTCATATATGAATTCACTTCATTAGACGACTACTCGAAGAGTAGTGGAGAACCAACCAACAAATGGAAAATGTATGCGGATGGAGCATCCAATGAATCAACAATATGGCACAGGAGTCGTGTTAATGACTCCTGAGGAACGATCGATCTGCTACGTCCTCAAACTCGATTCCCGTGCAACAAAGAACAATGCTTAGTATGAAGCCTCGACCGCCAGCCTCAAGCTTGCTAGAGAACTTGGAGTGCAAACTTTCCAAATCTTTTGTGATTCTTGATTGGTAGCATGCAAAGTTAGGAAGTTAATCTTGCCAAGGGGCATTGTCTTGCTCCTTATCTCGGCCAGTTCCAAGAGCTACTAGCCAACTTCACATATTACATCATTACACACATCCTTAGCGAACGAAATGAAAAGGGTCAAGTCACTGGCCAGGCTGGCCAGTTTCAGGAACGCGCAACGGACATACTTTATTCCAGTTGAAATACTTAATATTCCAAGCATTGACGGATGAAGATCGGCTAGATCTTGGAGACAGAACCCGAAAAGGGGTCACAGTCGACTCCTATCAAAGACTATCTACAATGAGGAGTTCTTACTGAATGGAGGAATGGAAAACGACAGATCCTCCTCAAAGCTTCACTCCAAATCATCCAAGAAGAAGTCATGTGTAGAAAGGAGTTTATCTATTCCTATGCCTCGATGTATTACCCATGATGAAATCAAACAAGTCTTCAGAGAAGTTCATGAAGAAAAATGCAGCGATCACACCAAAGGGCAAACCCTGACAAAGAAAATACTCTGTTATGGGTATTACTGGCCAACTGTCAATCGAGATGTAACTGATCATGCTAGACATGCGACGAGTGCAAGATGTTTGCAAAATTTTCGAGAGCCACGCTGATGGAAATTACTCAAATGGCTAATCCATATCCATTTGGCACTTGGAGGCATTGGCATCATCATCTTCTTGCCGATCCTAAAGGTGGTGCGAAATACATCATCGTAGTAGTTGATTACTTCACCAAATGGGCAGATGTAGAACTTTTAACCAATACCAAGACTTAGAAAATAATCAACTTCACTATCCAGTACGTCATCTGTCATTATGACCTTCCACAAACCGTTATAACCAGTAATGAAGCACAATTCAACAATGCTAAATTTGAAAACTTCTACTGTCGGCATCATATTGAAAAGAGATTTATGGTATTTGCTCGCCCTTAAGCAAATGGACAGGTTAAAGCTGTAAACAAAATCATAAAGTCTATTCTGAAGAGAGGTTTGGAAAAGGCTAGAGGTAAATGGGTGAATGAGCTCCCAATAGCATTATGGGATTGCAGAACTACCCGAGAGTTCGCGACTGGCCATACTCCATTCACCCTTACTTACGGCTCCGAGGCCATCATCTGCGTAGAACTTGAAGTTCCCTCTCATTGAGTGGCTGATTACAACCAGTATTTCAAAAAAGAAATATAAACAAGGAATTGCAATCGAATTTCAATTAAACTAGAAGGAATTGGTGATGACTCACAAACATATAAAACGCATCCGGGAGCCAATGGCAAGAACATGTACCTGAACATGCACGTTTATATTCATAAAATTCGACTACTTGAAATCAATAGAAATTGGATTTTCACTTACGGTTATTAAGAAAAGACTGGATTAGATAGCCGAAGTTTACTTGCCCTAAAGAACCGAACACAGATGGCCACTGATAAACTACAATCCTGAGTTTATACTATTGGGAATTGACCAAGCGTTATGATGACCAAAGAAGGATACGACACTTTAGGAGGATAAAATTGAAGAATAATGACTATTCAGAAAATATGATGGATTTCTTTCTGGAGACTCTAACTTGCTTCGACTCAAAGCACGTCATGTACGCAACAAGACGTACTTTGGGGGGCAAATGTTATCCGGCCTTTTGGCCCGGCTACACAAAGGTGATTACGAGGACCGGACTTGACTATTGATGAGAAAGATGGCCATGAGACGACAATAATATGACCAAAGCATGAAATTCGAACAGTTATATCCAGTCCAGGGTAAATAAGATCAACGGATAGATGATACAGGATGGTAAGTTTGGTGGAATAGGTGTCGGCATAGATGTTTGATAATTTGAAGAGTGTCTAAGTGAGGTCAGCATAGTGTGTTGGGATGAGCTTTTCTTATGGTGGGCCCAAGTGGCCAAAGGGGTCCAGGCTTGAAGATGTCAGTTAGGCTGAAGACTACCTTCGTCTATAAATACAAGGGTAGTGGGCCATTTTTGGGAGGTCTCTCTCTCTCTTCTTGGGGGGGGGACTTCATCATCTTCTTCTTCCTACTCTGAATACTCTGCCATGGCTATTTTTCTTATAAACTTGTATCAATGGATTCTAGCCAATCCAACAACTCATGTAATTGTAATCAAATGAAGAATGAATGAAATTTGAAGTGGACGTAGGCCGAGATTGCCGAACCACTATAAAACCTTTGTGTCTATTTACTTTTATGCTTTGTTCTCTAGATTCCATTAATTCTCTGATGTCCATGAAATTCTACGGGTGTTAGTGACCAATTTTGGTGCTAACAATAAGTAAAAGTCAATATTTTAAAAGCTTGATTCATTTATTGGTGGAAAGTGTATGCGATTTATTTCCCATATACAATCATTCGTTTATTCCTAATAGTTGATTTATTGACTATCGATTCTGCTATCTTCTTTGGTTTGGTCGATTCAAGATGATTTATTTTCTCATTTAGGGCATTTAAACTCTTACTACTCTTAAAGTTAAGAATGTTGTCGTGGCATGATAGATAGCAACACTGCCCAAGCTTATCGGGCTTCATTGTTTTCCCCGTGGTAGTATTAGTTTGTTTTCGATAGTTGAATTCATCGACTATCGATTTTGATATCCTTCTTTGTGTTTCGTCAATATAAGACAATTTGTTTCTCGTTTTGAGCATTGGCATCCAACACCATGGATAACTAAACCTAAAGAGTGAGTGGGAGCAAGTTTATTAGATTGCACCCATTAGGGTATTTTCATTTATCTAGAGATTTGTTGGTAGCATGCATGCGGTGATATGAAATATTTGGATGCTCGTGTGAAGCAGGGTCTAGCTTGGAAGTTCCCGAGAGTGATGCGTGTTTGGCATCAGCTCTCAAGTATATTTTATCTAGAGGTATACTTTTCGTGTAGGGAGGCACACCTCCTAGTCATGTTGGATTATTTCGTTCTCCTTATTTCAATTCAAACCTTGGAGTTAACCTTTTCTTAATTGAATCAAGAAGTTCCTTGAGCTCTTCTCTATGTTTATTTATTTTGTCCATTCTTTAAGTTTGGATTTTGATCTTGTATGTGTCCATCCTTTCTTGTTTCGATAGTTATTATGAGTTATTATCCATTTCTCCATATATGGATGTTGTTCATGTGAGGTAAAAACTCGTTCCATGATTGACGTTATGGTCTCACAGAATTATTAAATGTTCGTCATATATCTTGAGTTTTCTCACCCTGGTTTTCCGGACTGATCCGGGTGTTATTTTATTATAATTTTCAGATCAAATCGAGTATTTTTCCAGATTATCATTGATGGGACATCGAGCTTATGGAGTAGATCTGGATGTTCATCTGCCGTAGTATTTTATTTTCCACTGTGTGATTATTTATGCCCATCAGCAATTGTAAGGTCGGGAAGTTATAACTGTCCAGCTGATGAGATTTGTTTTTAACTCTGATGTACTTTGTATCTATGAGCGACAGTTTATACTGTCTAACTTATATTATATATTGTCATTTCCACTGTAAGATTCTGTTTTCCATGTTGTTCTTTTTATTCTACCCTAACTATCTGCCTTCCGACGATTGGATGTTTGGCATTTGAATACCGTGGATGTACTGAGTGCCGACTTTCGATGGTCGAAAAGGCGGGCCATTACAAGTCTGGCCACCTCCTCAAATATGTCTAGATACTCCCTAGCAATAGGCACAGATGAAAACTTGTCATATAAGATATTGAGCGAATATAGAAAGCTGACCATTACATCATTATTTGAAAGGCAGTCTAACACTATCGTCCATCCATTATCTACCTTTATCGTCACCAATGACGTAATCCACCATTACTCTATATCTATGAAGCTAGTCCATCCCCAGTATAATACCAAACCTAACTAAATGCAAAACAATCACAATCAAAAGAGCATCCATGACTCTATAAGAACAAACCACGACAAACCATACACAGGCTAGTAGAGCCCCTAACAGGGTTTGTCATAATCAATGGTCAGTTAACAATTTCGGGTCTCAATCACAATCTACTGCCTAAGTCACTTGATATGAAGAAATGTGAAGCTCTAGTATAAATAAAACTCATATAGGAACATCATAAATGGAAACCATACCATGAATAACAAAGCCTTTCCCCTTCTCTTTCGTCAATGGAGCATTCGACGAAGTCAGAACGACATTGATAGCATATGCTTGCACCACTTGCTTCTACTTTAACAGCTCTGGACAGTACTTCTGAATGTGCCCAATCTTGTTATAGTTATAGCATTTCCTCACCTAAGCTTTGCAGTCTCTACTATAACGACCTTTCTTTAAGCAGTTATAGCAAGTCGGAGCTAATCTGCTCTTCTTTTGTCCACCTTTGTTCTAAAACTGCTTCCTCTTATTGTTCCAATTCTTCTTGTCTCGCTCGCTCAATTGTGGCTTTGGCTCTTCTTTGGGAACAATAGTTGTAACACCCCTAATTTTAGTTTAACATTATTTAGGACATTTAATTGGATAGATTAAATTGACTAACATAAATGATTAAGGAGAATGAGATTTGAAAATTTATAAGGTCGAGCCATTACTGATGAACTAAGTAAGATTGTTTAAAGATTTATTATATAAGAGAATATATAAGAGGAGCAAAATAGATAGATTCATCTTTTATCCCTTAAACCCTCTCCTCCCCATATCATTCTCATTTTTCACAAAACACAAACAATCAAGAGGAAGAAAAGAGGTCGGCTATTAATCTAGCCAGGAAGCATGAAATCAAGGGGATTCAAAGAGAAGGAGCTTAGGGAAAACTAAAGCAATATCAAATCTCAAACTCCATTCAAATCTAAGGTGAATAATACATGAACCATCTCTTTTGCTTATGTTTATATTTGGCTATGGATAGTACCCGAATTATTAATGTTTTTTTACCAAGATATGGTTGTATAATCCCTGTTTAGATAAAATAATGGTTTATAGATTTTTTAATAAATTATTTAAGTGGGTTTTAAAGGTAAAACCTAAGTTTTTAATCTCCAATCATTTTGATTTTTAGGTATGTTGAGTACACACTATTTTGGAGATGAGTTTTGAATTTCATAATTTTATGAGTTAAAATTAGTATTTTATGAATTTCCTAAGGTGGAAATTGGGTCAATTTCGGGTTTTATTTATTAAAAATAATTAAATACAGTTTTTGGCCTTGAAATTTGTATACAATGAAGAATATGGTATTTTGGAATTTTTATGATTTTCCCCTAGCAATTTTGAATTATTATGAATTTATTTTGCTAGACAAGCAATTAAACCTATAATTAATTAATTATGTTCTCAAATGGTTTAGGGACTTTAAAACTAGATATGGTAGATTTTTAGAAGAAAATTTTGTAAAGTATTGTATCACCGAAAAGAAATTGGGCAAGAGTTTGGATTTGGTTAAAAGTATTTACTTTTAATGGTAATAAATCAATTTTCCTAATAATTACGACAATTCCATGCCATTACTTCGTCGTTAAGCCTAAAGTGACGTCGCACCTTTGAGTATCGTCATTGATATGGAGGGAAGCTTAGGATAGCTACTTTGGTAGCTATGGAATGAATCCAACTGTGTCGACGCTGATCACATCAGCAACCTATCATTGCTGGCATGGCCTTACCGTAATTTGTCTAAGTTTTCATGATTTAGTACCATGATCACTGAGACCACCTCTTATTATTTTCTCTGCAATCAATGATGCCACACGTCTTCACCATTGTTTTAAAGCGATGTCGCATCCTTTCAATTTGATTGTTTTCGACACTAAGACATTGACGTCGCTTGTTTTGACTTTGACCCTGTAAAATTGGCGACATAGTAACCGAAGTATGCTAAGTAAAAGGTTTTTATAATGACGCTTATCAGTGTCGACGACTTTATACTTGTTTATACAAACATTAAGCTTTGTTTTGAAAAGGGTCAGTAACCTACATTTCTTCTATGTCGACGACCTTATTTTTGGCATAGTATTTTATACTTAAAAGAATTTAATTTTTGTTTTTATACCCTTGGGTAAAGGTTCAATGTTATATAATGCGACATGTATGTCGCCTATATTTTCTATTAAAGGCGAATAGCCTTAAGTCTTCTTCTTCGTCGTTGTTATTGGGGATACTAATGTTGTTTTAATTGTAAATTTTGACACTATCATTGGGAACACCAATGTAGATTAGCCTCGACATGCTAAGTGTTTTATAAATTTGAGGATACCAATGCATTCAACTTTATAACCTTTATATTGCTTATTAGGGATACCGATGGTTTTCATTTTATAAATTTCGACATTAACTATTGGGGATACCAATATATGTTTGCTCTATGGTTTCAACAAGATCCATTGGGGATACTAATGCATAAAATTTAAGATGTTATAAGTTTAAGGGGTAATCAACCTAACTGGGGACACTAATAGATATAGGTTGGACATGTGGGTTAAATATGAAATAAATGAATAGGTGATGGGTTTATAGTTATCCTAGGAAAACTATGGGATGTGAGATGGATAGTCCACATCATGCCGGAGATGGATAGTCTCTATATGGCTATTGATGGGTTCATAGTTATCCTAAGAAAACTATAGAATGTGTGATGGATAGTCCACATCATTTTAAATAGAGGTAACCATATGTGATGGGTAGTCCATACGGGAAGGGATAGATAATCCATAAAAGTGTTTATATGTGAGATGAATAGTCCACATAACTTTGATGATGAAACCATGTTTGATTGGTAGTCCATGTGGTAGGAGGATGGATAATCCAAGTAATCATATGTGAGATGGGTAGTCCACACAAGTATAAGACAGATAGTGAATAAAAATTTAGATGGGTATTGGGATGGATAATCCAGTATATGTTGCATAACTGCAGATAATCTTTAATGTTCTAATCATTATGGATGTAGGAGCACATTATATGGTTAATATGTTTTGGTTAAGGTACTTGTAAGGGGAAAACCCATTCCGCTCAATGGCGTGGTCTTAATTGATATCTATTTTGTTCGAGATGGTAGGTTATTATTCACACCAGACTTTTTATTTAGTCCAAAGTTTTTGTTTTCCCCTTAAACTCTCGGATACTCATTTGAGTAGGTCGGGAATAAGGGTTTTCAGGTTTCCAATTAGACGAATAAGCTTTGGGAGACATGTAGGAGGCAGTCTAGCTATTTAGGAGTACCTATCTAATCCACTGTATTGTTTAGTTATGTCTATCTATCTGTAATGGAAAGTTATATAATTGCCAAGTGTTAGACTCTGATCAACCAAGGGAGCATCTTCATATGTCACTCTTGGAGTATTTGGTAATAATTATAATTTCTCTGAATGTGGGTTTGCGAATGGGATTGTGTAATGAATATGAAATATCATTTGTGAAATGAAATGTGAAATTTTTTAAGAAAAACATTGTTTAATATTTTTCATATTCATGTGCTTCTGATTATTGATATAATTAACTTAGCCGCATTTTGTCACCGAAAATTAATACTATGGATGATTGCAGCATCAGTAGCGCTTAGTTTCGAGCCTCAAAATGGGGATGTTACAAGTTGGTATCAGAGCATAGGTTTATGTATAACTTAAAAGATTATTTTAAAAACATAATCCTAATGAATCAGAGAATAAGATTGGGGTATGGGATAGCGCTATAGTAATATACTTTTATTTGTTATTCTTCTCTATCTTACTAAGGCTCGTATGTTGATTTACCAAAAAAAGATATGGAAGTAGGAAACGGAAGTGTAAATCTAGGTGGCGGAAGCACTACAACCAACAAAAATGCTCGGTCCAACTCCAAAAGGAATCCGAGTCGACGGGAAAATGCTAATCAAAGTGCAAATGCCAATGTAGGTGTTATGACCCCATCAGTAGATATAGAAACTATGTATTAGTTCTTCGTCAATCTGATGCAAGTAGGAGCAGATGTAGGAGTAGCTAGAGGAAATGTTGCTAATGCGGGAGGAGCTAACCCCATGGCGTCGGTTGGCAATAACTATGCTAAGCTGAGTCAAGATTACACCAGTCTAGGTGGGAAGCCTTTTCTAGGGAGCAAGGATGCAATAAAGTGGAGAAATGGTTGTTACATTGTGAAAGGATTATTACTAATTTAGGTATGAATGATGAGTGGAAAAGGCAGTTGGCTTCGAGATGGTTGCTAGGAGCTACTTTGTTCTGATGAAACGGGGTGACCATAAGGGTACCATAGGAGGAATTGACTTGGATGGAATTTTGACGGTGATTCAAGGAAAGGTTTTTGTTTGAAGTAACCAAGTCAGCCTTGCTCAGGAAGTTTTTGGAGCTGGAGCAAGGGCTAAAATCAGCGTTGGAACACTCTGGTAAATTTGGTGACCTGTCCAGATATGGATATACCACTTTTGACACTGTTATCAAGAGGAAAGAGAATTATCCGAGGGTTGAGATCAAAGAATGCTAAAGCAACCGTGCCACATCTCCAGGATCCACTGAATGTAGTAGTGGAGATGGCAATTAGGAACGAGGAGATACTTTCTACTTTTGGAAAATAAAAGCCAGTTGGAACCCAAAGTTCTCAGTATAAGAAGAGGAAGTTCTTTAAGGGAAAGGGAGCTCAGAAGAGTGGAGCTACTCAGAAAGGGAAGGAAGAAATCGTTTGTTATGAGTGTGATAAGAAGGGACACTATGCAAATGAGTGTCAATCAAGTGATGGCAAGATGGTCGTGGGCAAGCAGAATGTGAAGTGCTTTAACTACGATCAGGTGGGGCATTATAAGAACAAATGTCTAGAAGTAGGCAAGGCTAATAAAGGAAAGGTGTTTGCTTTGGAGCCGTCTGCATCAAGACCAACAACAGTTGAGAAGGTAAATCATGAGCCTAGCAGGATGACACCTACCGAGATGAAGGAGTTAAAGGTGTAGTTAGTGGACTTAGAAGGAAAGAGTTTAATTAGACCAAGCAGTTTGCCTTTGGGAGCGGTCATTGTGTTCGTAAAGAAACCGGACGGGTCATTGAGATTATGTATTGATTATCGTAAATTGAGTGAGAAGACGATAAAGAATAAATATCATTTGCCGAGAATTGATGATTTATTTGATTAGTTGAGTGGAGCCAAAGTAGTTCTCAATTGGATTTGGTGACAGGGTTCCATCAATTGAGGGTAGTGGAGGGCAATATTCCTTTAACGACTTTTAAAATGAGATATGGGTCGTATGAATGGTTAGTGATGCCATTCAGATTACTTAATGCGCCAGCATTCTTTGTGGATTTGATGAACCGAATTTCTCGAAAGCACATTAGTAGTTTCGTGTTGATATTCATTGATAACATTCTGATATTCTCTAAGGATGAAAAAGATCATGAGATTCATCTTAGAATGGTGCTTGAGACATTGAGGTAACATTAACTGAAAGTGAAGTTTTCAAAGTGTCATTTCTGGAAGAAAGAAATGAAGTTTTTTGGTCAGGTGGTTTCAGAGAAAGGGTTGTTCGTCGATGCAGCTAGGATTAAGGCTGTAAATAATTGCAAGAGACCCGAGATGGAGACCGAGATAAGGAGTTTTCTTGGATTAGCTGGCCATTATCGAAGATTTATCTAGGATTTCTTGGAGATAGCAGCACCCCTGAATAAACAAACCAGGAAGGATGTAAAGTTTATTTGGTCCGATAAATGTGAGGAAGCATTCCTTGAGCTAAAGCATTTATTGACCAATGTGCCCATATTAGTTGTTCCAGATGGGGATAAAGATATAGTTATGTATACGGATGCATGTGGTACTGGATTGGGAGATGTGTTGATGCAGAGGGGTAAAGTAATTGCCTACGCTTCCCGGTAGCTCAAACCACATGAAGTTAGATCTCCAACTCATGATTTGGTGTTGGCAGTAGTGATTTTTGCATTGAAAGTGTGGAGACACTACCTCTTAGGAGAACAATTTCTTCCCTCAGAAAGAGTTGAATATGAGACAGTATAGATAGTTGGAGATTTTTGCCGCTTATGATTTTGGTATTGATTATACATCGAGGAAAGGAAATAAATTTGCCGATGCACTGAGTAGGAAACATCAGAATATGGTGTTAGCAATGTTGGCTGAATGGAAGGATTTAGAGGCATTGACTATTTGTAGAGTGCAATTAAGATCGACTTCTAGTTCTAGTCAAAGTACTTCCATGTTGTCTTGCTTGGAAGTTCAACCAGTATTAATCGAGAGGATTGCTTCTGAGTAGAGGAATGATCCATTGTTAGCTGAAAAGATTAGAGGTTGGAAGGTGGAATCTAGATCGATGATCTAAAAGATTTTAGTTTTGACCAGAGAGGATGGTTAAAGAAGAAGGGACGGTTATGTGTTTCAGATGTTGGAAACCTAAGGAGGGAATTTCTTAGGGAGTGTCATTGATCGACGTTTACGATTCATCCTAGAGGAATAAGATGTATCAGGATATGAAGAGAAGTTTCTTCTAGGAAGGTATGAAAAGGGATGTAGGCTTGTGGGTAAAGCAGTGTTTGAATTGCCAACAGGTAAAAGCAAAGCATCAGAAGCCTAGTGGTTTGCTTCGGCCTTTAGATATACCAATTTGGAAAAGAGATTCTATATCCATGGATTTCATTGATAGGTTGCCAAGGTCAAATAGAGGAAATGAAAGTATATGAGTCATAGTGGATAGACTGACTAAGAGTGCACACTTCATTCCCGTTAAGTCAACCAGGATGACACCTGTATTTGCTAAGTTGTTTATGAGGAATATATTTAGACCGCATGGAATTCCTAGTAGTATAGTCAGCAATAAAGATGCTTGTTCACTAGTGCTTCCTGGAAGAGTCTACAGGAGGTATTTGGTACCAAGCTTAAGATGAGTACCGCTTATCACCCACAGAAGAATGGGTAGATAGAGAGAGTCAATAAGGTACTAAAGGATTTGCTTAGAGCTTGTGTACTGGAATTCGGTGGGTCATGGGATGACCCATTGTACTTGGTTGAGTTTTCCTATAATAATAGTTGTCAGACTAGTATAGGAATATCGTGTTTCGAAGCTTTGTATGGAAGGTCATGCAAATCACCAGCATGTTGGTTAGAGACCAGAAACAGATTGGTCCTTGGTCCAGATATGGTAAGAGAAGCCACAGAGAAGATTGAGTTAATCCAGGATAGGATGAGAGAAACTCAGTCTAGGCAGAATAGTTACATAGATAAAAGGCGTAAAGATTTATAGTTCTCAGTTCGAGATCGTGTTTTCATTAAAGTATCACCGATGAAGTGTGTGGTACTATTTGGAAAATTAGGGAAACTGGCACCGAGATATGTTGGACCATTCCCTATCATAGAGAGGATCAAGAAACTCGCATACCGAGTAGAGTTACCGAGTAGTTTGGCAAGTATCCACGACTTGTTTCATGTTTCTTATCTTAGAAAGTACGTGCATGATCCAAAGACTACCATTACTCTGACTACATTGGAAGATTTAGTAGCAGAACCGGATTTGACTTTTGTTAGGCAACCAGTTCGAGTATTATAGCGAGAGATGAGAAGAGGTTAAGGAATAAGATAGTCAAGTTAGTGAAAGTCCAGTGGAGCAACAATGAGAAAGACTGTACTTGGAAGACAGAGGATATGATTAGGAATACTCATCCTGAGCTGTTATGATAGTATGTTCTATTTTTGTTGTATATAGACTTCATAGTCGGTAGGACATACTAGCATTGTTTGCATGTTTGATATGCTTTTTAGTAATCCTTACTAAATTTTGAGGATGAAATTCTTTAAGGAGGGAAGCATGTAACACGCCCAATTGATTAACATTATTAAGGAGATTTAATTAGATTAATTAAATATAATGGTGTGATATGTAGTGTAATAAAGTAAGAGAGATTTGATACTTAATAAGGTCATGCTACAATTAACTAACTAATTGGTTATTAAGATTGTTTTAGAACTTAAGATAAAAATGAATACATGAGAGGAGCATAATAAGTAGATCCATCCTTAACTCATAAACCCTTCCCCCTCATACTATTCTCATTTTACAACCTAAACAATCAAAAAGAAAGTAGGTAGGCCGACCATTAACAAAGAAGAGAGAATGAAAGCTTAGGAATTCAAGTAGGAAGCTTTAGGAAACCTAATCAATCATCAAATCTCAAGTCTACTTATCAAATCAAGATGAAAAATAATAGACCATCTCTTTTTTATACCTAATTGCTTTTGTATCTTGATTTGTTTGATTCGTTTATAATGATATATTATGCCATGTTGATTTTTTCATTGTTGGGATAGAATGATGATTTATGCAATCTTTCATGGAATTATTTTAATGGATTTTTGGGGTTTTAATATCATAATTTCCAAATTCATGGGAATATTTTATGAATTTTCCAAGGAAGAATGAGCATTTATTTGGATTTTTAATTATTAAAAATAATTGATTAATGGACTCGAAAATTTTATATGATAAAGAATATGTTATTTATGATTTTTGGTGAATTTATGAGATTTTTCCCAAGGGTTTTTGATTTATCGTGATTTAATAAGTTATAAAAGCTTATGATTATATTAATGATTAATAATTATTAAATGGGGCGCGGTGGATTTTCTGAAAAGTAATATGTTAAAGATGTTTTCAACCTATAAAAAATTGACAATGATTAAGAGTTGGCGAAAAAGTATAGGCTTTATATAGAAATAAATCGGTTTTACTAATAATGACGAGATTGCCATGTTTGTTCAATGCTGACGCCCTTCTATGTCGTAGCCATTCATGTCACCGTTGATCTTAAAGGAAGCACATGATATCAACGACGTTAGTATGGAGTGGTTCCTATAAGGTTGAAGCACATATGCATGATATTCAGCATTGAGATCGACGTCGACATAGTTTCTCGTGAGTATACTTATACCACCTTTCATCAAGCTCGACGCCCTTTGTCTTATTTTAGACGGCATTGATGCATCATATTTTCACCATGGTTTAAACAGTGCTGCCACCCACTAGTTTCGGTTTTAAACTATTTTAAGGCATTGATGCCGCCATTGATTACTTTCGAAGTAAAATGTGACATTAATGTCGATAGTCATCCATGTCGACTTTATTGTTCTAAAGCACCTAATAATATTAGTGTATAATAGCGACGTTGATTATTATTAACGCCGACGTCCATATGTTTTAAATATTGAAGGCTATTTTGAATAGGGTGATGACCTACACGTTTATGTCATGCGACATAGTTATTATGGACACTATAGCCTTATGTTTTAAACAAATGAGAATAATAATTATAATTATTATTAAAGCTTAGACATGAAGGGATGTGACGTCCCATGTCGACTATATTAGTGGTGCAAGTCTTCAATAATGAACATATTCTAACTTTTGATGGCATGCCCAATAATAATGAGGAGCGACATCCTCCTAGCATTTTCAAATATATACATGGCAATATTAAAAAGGTTTACAAATTGGCATGAGAAATTGGTAAAGTAAAGGGCTATGTTTCCTTGATTTAAAAGGTGAATTACGAATATGGTATTTTGAATTTCTGTGGTTTTTGGGGATTTTTCCCCAGCAATTTCGAATTATTGTGAATTTGTTTTGCTAAATAAGTAATTAAATCTATAATTAATTAAAGATATTAAATAACTATGTTCTCAAATGGTTTTGGGACTTTAAAACTGGATATGGTAGATTTTTAGAAGAAAATTTTGTAAATTATTGTATCACCTAATAGAAATTGGACAAGGGTTTGGATTTGGAGAAAATTATTTACTTTTAGTAGTAATAAATCAGTTTTTCTGATATTACCACAATGCCATGCCATTACTTCATCGCCGCGCCTAAAGTGACGTCGCACCTATGAGTGTCATCGTTGATATGAAGGGAAGCTTAAGATAGCTACTTCGATAGCTATGAATGATTCCGACTGTGTCGACGCCGTTCATGTCGACAACCTATCATTGGAGGCATGGCCTTACCGTAATTCATTTAAGTGTTTAAAGATTTAATGTCGCGATCATTGAGGCTGCCTCTTATCATTTATGCCTCCATCAATGATGCCACATGTCTTCACCATTGTTTGGAAGTTATGCCGCACCCTTCCAATTTGATTGTTTTCGATACCAAGACATTGATGTCGCATGTTTTGATTTCGACCCTATAAAATTAGCAACATAATAGTCAAAGTATGCTAAGTAAAAGGTTTTTATAATGACGTTGATTGTCTTAATGTCGTCATTCATCAATGTCGGCGACTTTATACTTGTTTGTACAAACATTAAGCTTTGTTTTGAAAAGGGTGGGTAACCTATATTTCTCTTATGTCGACGACCTTATTTTTGGCATAGTGTTTTATATTAAAAGAATTTAAGTTTTATTTTTCTATCATTGGTTAGAGGCTCTATGTTATATAATGCAACGTATGTGTCGCCTATCTTCTTTATTAAAGGGGAAGAGCCTTAAGTCTTCTTCTTCATTGTTGTTATTAGGGATACCAATGCAGTTTTAATTATTAATTTTGACATTATCATTGGGGACACCAATGTAGATTAGCTTCGGCATGCTAAATGTTTTATAAATTTGACTATACCATTGAGGATACCAATGCATTCAACTTTATATTGCTTATTAGGGATACTAATGTATTTTATTTTATAGATTTCGACATTAACTACTGGAGATACCAATATATTTTAGCTCTATGGTTTCAACAAGATCCATTGGGAATGCCAATGCATAAAATTTGAGATGTTATAAGTATAAGGGGTAAACAACCTAATTGGGGACACCAATAGATATAGGTTGGACATGTGGGTTAAACATGAATTAAATGAATAGGTGTTGGGTTCATAGTTATCCTAGGAAAATTATAGGATGTGAGATGGTGAGTCCACATCATGCCAGAGATGGATAGTCTCCATATGGTTATTGAAGGGTTCATAGTTATCCTAGGAAAACTATGGGATGTGTGATGGATAATCCACATCATTTTAAATAGAAGTAACCATATATGATGGGTAGTCCATATGGGAGGGGAAAGATAATCCATAAAAGTATTTGTATGTGAAATTGATAGTCTACATAACTTTGATGATGAAACCATGCATGATGGATGTAGGAGGATAGGTAATCCAAGTAATCATATATGAGATGGGCAGTCCACACAAGTATAAGACGGATAGTCAATAAAAAATTTGATGGGTAGTCTAGTAAATTTGGATGGATATTCTAGTATCTGTTGCATAACTGCAGATAATCTTCAATTTTCTAACCATTGTGGATGTAGGAGCACAATATATGGTTACTATGTTTTGGTTAAGGTACTAGTGAGGGGAAACCCCGTTCCGCTCAGTGGCGTGGTCTCACTAGATATCTATTTGGTTCGAGATGGTAGGTTATATTCTCACCAGACTATTTGTTTAACCCAAAGTTTTTTCACCTTAAAATCTCGAGTATTCATTTGAGTAGGTCGGGAGTAAGGGTTTTCAGGTTTCCAGTTAGACGAATAAGCTTTGGGAGACATGCAGGAGGCAATCTAGCTAAGTGTTAGACTCTGATTAACCAAGGGGGCGCCTTCATATGTTGCTCTTGGAGTATTTGGTAATAATTATAACTTCTCTGAATATGGGTTTGCGAATGAGATTATGTAATGAATATGAAATATCATTTGTGAAATAAAGTGTGAAAATTTGTTCAGAAAAATTATATTTAATATTTTTCATATTATGTGCTTATGATTATTGATATGTTTAACATAGCCGCATTTTGTCACCGAGAATTAATACTATGGATAATTGCAGCATCCGTAGCGCTTAATCTCGAGCCTCAAAATGGGGGATGTTACAATAGCTCTCGGCTTTGGATAAAGACTCTCCTCTCATGCCTCAAGGCCTTCTCGACTAACATCTTGAAAATATCATCAATGCGGCCCACAAGCTTCTATCCTAAGTGATCATCCAAGCCGATGATGAACTTCTATTTCTTCTTTAATAGACTGTCATTGAAGGACATCCCATATTTCAACAGGGCGTCAAACTCAGCAACATATTCGGAGATAGTCATATCTCCCTGCTTCAGATCTGCAAACTTACGGAATAAGATTGACTTCTAAGCTGCCAATATAAACTTCTCCATAATACTGTCTTTGAACTGATCCTAAGTAAACTGATCCTCGGGTGTAGCAACTTTTACGATGTTACACCAGTTCATCGCCCTTCCCTTAAATTGACACGAGTCCAACCTCCTCTTCATAGCATTATTAAGTTCAAGATCATCAAATATCCGCTCACAAGTGTCGTGCCAATCCTGAACTTCCATCGCCAACTCCGTTCCATAAAAGATTTGCCTCTAAGACTAGTAAAGTCCTTATTCAACTTGGCAAAATTGACTTGGACGCCTACACTGGAGCACCACCCACTACAACAAAAACACCCTTTAATAGCGTTGAAAAAACGCTATTATAGGCTACTATAGCGTGTTTTGGTACGCTGTATATTAACATGTTGTTATAGGTCAGTGACCTATAATAGCAACATAAAAAACGCTATAAGAGACGCTATGGACAAGGACTTTTCATAGCGGTTTAAAAGTGCTATAAACATGATTTGTAATAGCCTTGAAAAATCGCTATGAAGTAAAACTACAGCATTTTGGGCTGCAATCGTAAATTGTATGCATAAATACAACTACTTTTTATAGCGTTTAGCTGTCTTTTATAGCATCGTTTATTTGCTATGAAAACTGTTTATAGCACTATCATAATGCTGTAGTATATTAAAACTGGGAAAAACCATCTTTCCATAGCACAGTTAAAACGCTATAAGTTTTTATCATTGCTGCTACATACATTCCAGCTTACAATTTACAATTCTACGAATATATTATAAAATTTCAAAAAAACACAATTATCACATTGTGATGTCCGTAATCAAATGGAGACATAAGCCAAACCACAATATATATATATATATATATCCATAATATTTCGTAAAAAAAGTTTCAAACATTAAATATTTGTGATCTCAAAAAAAAACAATAACAACCGTAGCTAACCAAAACGATACATACTAAAAGCAAAGATATACGTCAATACAAAATACATTAATCCAAGCTTTAGACCGATTTGAAAGAGAATGAATGCAACAAAATAATTTTTCCTCCCTTGCAACTTGTAGTAACCCCGGTATCATCATACAGCACCTCTCAAAACGAAGCACATAGGTTATTTTTCAACATAAACATCATCCGCAAGTTGTTTACAAACATAGGTTATTTCAGCATTTTGTTTACAAACATATCTCACGTTCAAAGCGTCGTCAAGACTAGTTGCTTCTAGTAGATCTCGAGATGTGAAATTTCGCCCCATTCCATTAGATGATATTTCATTGTTTGTTGGAGGTACTGAATCAAGCGTAAATGCCTAACATATCACACATATTATATCATTAATTGGTTTCTCATCAATATAATTACTTAATGTAACATATGAAATGGAAACGGATTTGAGTAGTTACATACCAGTCCATGGTTGTTAAATCCAAATGCACAGCTTGGTAGTTCTCCTGCATAAGTGTAGGCTGTAAACGTTATACCACACTGCATTAGCTTACTTAAATTTAACGACGAACATAATGTTGCATTAGCTAAGATGCATCATTATTCAGTCAAATGATTATAAGAGGACGTAAAGGTTTTGATGAGTTTACAAGAACAGCAGCCTGACCATTTCCAGTTCCGACATCCCAAGCCAGATCGTGATTTGGCGTTTTGGAAGCTATGAACTGAAATAGTCTTGTTTCTGCATACAAGTCTGCTTGCTTATAGAACAATTCAGCCATTTCCATTTTCTTTCTTATTTATTCTCACCTCATCTTTTTTTCTCTTATGGAGGTTCATTTGTCATGTTCTAAGCCAATATGAATCTTCCTTCTTCTAATCATAATTACTAAACGTGCCAAATACATCAAGTGGACTAACTGCACTTTGCTTTTACTTTAGGCTGTTGTCACCCTTTTATTTGCTATTTAAAATATTTTAATTTTAATTTTATTTGTACCCTCAAACAATTAAGTATATTTTTTTTCAATGTGTCTGTTAATCTATCACCTTTTCTTAATTGAAATTGCGAAAGAGATGGTAAACTTTTTATAGAGAATGGGACCGGTGGTTCGACAACAGATTCTAAAACTCATACAACAAAGCCAGACAAATTTAAATAAAGAAAACAACAAAATGTAAAGAAGGAAGAATAAAATCGTAAGTAATAAAAGGGTAAGGGCGGTTTTGAAATAATAAACAAGACAATGGAAGTAAAAGATGGAGCAAGAATTTTATTATTAAGTTACTAGGTGGAAAAAGCAATTAGTGAAATGGCAAGTGATGGACCCTTTACTTTATTTTGCATTAATATTATATATGATTTGTAAACAAAACAAACTTGAAATAAAAGTTTAGCCTTGGTGTTTAATAAATGAATAGGAGAAGCTTTACCCTTTACAATAACTTAGAAGCTACATGAGAATATAAATAATTGGACACTGTCAGGCTCCATTTAAGACCTACATCGACAGCCAGAGTTGCGCTTATCTAATTGGCATTTACATGAGAATACCCAATATATATTATCAACTATTGTAACTTATCCATGATTTATGTAAATATAAATACATGACCAACATGCTTGTTAAAGTATTAAAAAAGTTTCCATTGCACTTTAGTTTAATTGGATAGTAATGGGTGTATTAAGAATATATTGTGTTTCCCATTTATTCCATATAGGAATCCAATATTTTTCCTTTTATAGGATTATTTATTATATCTACGAAGCCATTAAGCTTTGGTAACATTTACGTGTTTTTAATAAATAAAGAAATTGCGCAAAAATCTCCATATGAGCATTAATGGAGATAAAATGGTGTTTCACCTATTTACTATTAACTATATAGCTTAGCTGTTTTAAAAAATAAATCGTGTTTTTATTGAGTTTCGAGAGGACAATACATTGTTGGTAGACTAGTATGCCTTACAAATTTCACCTGGGTAGGCCATTACAAGTTTCCCCTGCATGTTATTGATACTTTATATTTATCTTTGTTTCAGATGTTATAGGAAAAAATAAAAAGATGAAACCTAAGTAAGTGTTTAGGCATACAAAGTAAAGTTTTTGAGTCCATATGTATCAGTGTTGTACATAGGTCCACTTTTCAATTAAGTTTTTATCATATATATTATACATTATAAAAGATAGACCAAAATTTTAGAGTAGCATATAAATAAGCAATCTGTTGGTTTATAATCAGTTTTTACTTCTTAAAGTTGATGTCGTTGATATCTTGATTATATCAATTAAACCTGTACTGACACATCATTGTATGTATTTTGAGCCCAAACTCTGGACTTGCCAAAGACTGCAAAAGTTTTGTATAGATTCAAAATAAACTTTGAAAGATACACAAATGTGTATATCTACCTTATTACTTACAAGCAAAAATTCAGGTCATTTTTAACATGTATGATTTATAATTTAGAGCAGGAATATGATATAAGCAGAGACCATTTATAAATAATATAAGCAACTCACAGACGCAAGCTTACCGGGTTTTTAAAATCTTTTCAAATTGCTTGAATTTGGACATATCAGTTTATTTGCTTTTGACTCCAGCTGGTCGCATCTATTTTGTATGTCATGCTTCTCTTCAAATGTCCACGCATATTTGTCGGTCACCTGCATCAGTTAACAATCTTATGAACCATCCTGCAAGAATTGTGATTTAATATGCTCTAAACAATTTCATATCAATGCACAAACCAAGATTAAGGTATATAAAATAAGAAATTAGTTATACCAAAGCATTTTGAATAATTGTTAAGGAGAAAATAAATCAAATATGCATTCATGCCACTGTAAATAGTCTCCTTATCTAATAGAAAAGCACTTCTTATTCTCTTCAATTAGCAGTACCTATGATAAAATAGACAACGATTAAGTATACGTCGGTAAACAACTCAATCATATGAGCAATTTACATTTTTGGACTAATTGTTTCCTTAAAAAAAATCAGCGAACAAAAATTATGCATTTACAGAAAAATCATATTTTTAGAATAATCTGAAAACTTTATCAAATAGGTAGTCATGTCAAATATTACCACAATCCATTATCATCATTATCTTACATAAAATCCAATACTTTTCAAGTTTGCCTATAGTGAACTTCATACAAAAATTAGTCAAAGTTTATCACATTGATTTTTTGATCATTTGACTCAAATAAACTAAGAATCAATTTGTCAGAAGCCAAAGAGATTTGTTTGCATCAATCAAAATATAAATATGAGTAAAGCACATTCAATATCAATTTGCTCCCTATAAGAATATTAAGGGATGAAGAAAGGATTAGGATTTCTGTTTACATTGTAGTAAATGGAAAAAAAGAACAGTTTTACCACAATTGATCAAGCTGACAGTTTTACCACAGTTGATCAAGCTGTTTCTGTGGGAATTTACTGACAATAAAACCTCAAACAAACCTACAACATATAAAGCTTCAGATCAGAGCACGGTCAATGTGGTTTGCTTTTGGCTTCAGTCTCGTCTCGTTGTCTCTGTTCAGACCCAATATGATCAATCGATAACGTGTACCACTGTAATTCGTAATCGTTAAAAAAAAGAAAATAAAGCTTACTAATCAACCGTAATCGAACTAGGGCAACTATGATTAATCGATAACATGCACCACTGTTTCCACCCACTTCGGAGAAAGTCGAATTCAACCAAGGCGATTGATGTAGGGTAATGATCGAATAAACCTGAAAAAAATCAATTAAGGCACCTGACATCGAATTTAATAATAGAAAATTCATCAACATTCAAAATTCGTCATTAACCAATGGAAAATGGCACAAGTAAACCAAAATAACATACCAGTACTGTCGATTATGGAGCTCGCGACGTGGTGGCAGCAACACGGCGGCGACGAATTGGCGGTAGCATGCAACAAAGAGGAAGCAGTCAAAATAGCTAAGCGGACAAGGAGAAAGCAGCATGTGGCAGATCGAAGCAGTAGGAGCAGAGCATATTGGATGGTAGGAAGCTAATTGATTGGGTATTTTGTGGATTAATTTAGGATTTTGGAAGTGAGGCGTGGAAAAATGAAAAATTAGGATAAAGAATACGAGAGCGGGGATTGTAAAATGAGAGCGGGAATTGTCAAAATGTACCGCCAGTTGTTTCCATTATTCAATAGCGTGGATATTGAGCTTTTTTTCATTAAACGGCTGTTAAAATAACTAGCAATGGCAAGTCATATTAGGTTGTTATCCTTTCGTGCTATTAATAAACCATTTTCTTGTAGTGACCATCAAAAACAACATTTGGAGCGGCTACTTGAGCATTCTATAACATGTTACGCATTATGGTATTGAACATGGTCTGCAAATCAAGACTAGCAGCACTTGAGTCAGCTTCCTCTTCGACTCCAGAGATGGAGTTCATAGCAGCATTGTTTGACGACTCATCCTTTAATCTGTAATAAGGAGGATTAGTCTCTCCATAGGGAATTCTACTTAAGCATTACTCCTCTGTGCAATCCGACTTATATATACTATATACTACTATAGTTTTATAAATCAAAATATACAACAAGTATGTGCTCTTGTATACACACACACACATACATACACTCTTGATCCAGTCTAAGGTGTGAACTCCTATCCTATCTCTATTGGATCACGGTGTTCCTTAAGTTAAACAAAGCAAACTATGCACTTATACCAAATCTTAGGACCGCCCTACACCACTGACACCTAATATACTTGTATATTGTGTTGTAGAGGTGCTCGATCGATGCTAGGAGACCGACAACGGTTGTAAAGTAAATAAAACAACAAAGAACCTGTTGTATATCTCAGAGCGCATCGAACAAAGTATAATAATAAATATCTAAAACATACGAGATAGTAAATAACCGAACGAATCACAAAATCAGAGTAATAAACTCATATAGTATGCAGCACCAGAAATAGAGAGATGTATCAAATAATAACTCATAAATAACCATCTCTAAAAAATAAAGGCACTAGCAAGCTCCATAGTGTTGTGCAACTAGATAACAAATGAATAAATATAATAATACAAGAGAATAGCCACCTACTCACCACTTATTCAGCTCTACATGCTCACCAAACCTCATATCCCTAACTACTCATTTAAGAGTACCCAGAGTAAAAAGAAGCAAAGCATAAAATCCCGGGTCTGAAAAAAGTCTGGCATGAGTGGTAATAAATCTCTAAATACTAATATGCCACCATTATAGGACAAATGGTATGAAGAATCATACCTGACATGTCCCTGCTTCCACAAAGTTAGCACATATACAAAATATATGTTATTCTACATCATAATCATCATGGGTGTGCTATACATCGAAGTACTAAGGGGTGTCTATATATCAACATTAATAATATCGACCTCATGTGACATCCCTATAGTGATAATGTGATAAGCAATCAAGCAATGATAACATCCATCCTCACATTTACTCACTTAGTGATAACTCAAACGACCCATTATGGTCAAGGACTACTCAACGTCTCAGTTCCTTAGTACTCAAATCCATGCCAGTCAGTAGTCAGTAAACTAGATCGCCCGTCATGGCTGATCCGAGGTAACAGTCGTCGTCATGTAAATCATAGCCCATCATGGCTCAAATAGGTACCATATATACCCATGCTTTACAAGTACTCTCTGAATCTTAAAGTATCATCGATCCCTTTGCACACGTCATCAATAGCAGAGCTTATCCTGGACTATTTCTACGACTCCCGTCATGAAGTCACTACAGTCGGAGCTACTCTAGACAACCATTATTAGTCATAGAATCTCGTCATATGTCCCATATCCTTCCTCCAACAGTCCCCTCAATACGACTCATAGTCTACTATTCTGCATCTCGAAGTACAGTTATCCATCATTGAAGCCATTACTTCTCATCATGCGGCCATCATCATCGAACCATGCATCGTCATCGCGGAAATCACAGCTGAACCAGGGTTCGTTACCGATCCCTGTACTTAGCTATATTTGGCTAAGTACTTGGTTTGTTTCTAGTTTAATCAATCTCATACCCAAACTCGAGTCAAACCCTATCTCATTTCGAAACATACGTTGGGAACTCGAAGCAATCACTTGAAGACTCGACGTCTAACTTCCCTATGCTAATCACGACCGATCTTGGATTGCCTCGATCCCACACTTCACATATAAACTCTATCACACTTCCCCATTCTCCAACATGGTTCGCTCACCAAGTGGGTCAACATCCATGTATCGGTACCGATCTATGGTGACAATTCCATACTTAGCCAAAATCACATGAACTATATTCCAACTTCTTTGCTCCACATCACTTGCTCTAAGCCACAGTTTGTGTCTTGATCCCATGCTTCAAGCTACTCAACCGGTCCCTACCTTAGCACAATCCAACACTTCGAACCATTCACCTATGCACGCGATCCATACACACACACACACACACACTCAAGCGATCCATCCACACACTCAAGGGATCTATCCACTTTCCATTTACGAACCATCCTTATCGTTCGCAAACCAAAACAAGTGTCCACCAATCCATAGCATAGAAATCACCACCGATCCATCAATATCCTGATCAATATCTTGATCATACGTACTTCAAATGATTCGAAACTTAGAATATAGCATCATGGGGCCTTCCCGCCACCCAATATTGATCGCACCAAGTTTGGGGCACAACTCATGGAACAATATTGATCCCTGAGTTGTTCCTAAAACTAAGTCGTTATTCATTTGGCGTTTTCAACCATTCATGCATCACAAAATCACGCAATCATCACAAGTAACATATACTGACATGCATACAAACAAACACATCAATATGAATCCTAAATCTAAGCGTAGTAGCCCTAAGAACACATAGTATTCCTAAAAATACAAATTTTCAAAACTTATTCAAATTATTTGAAATTAATTTATGTTGTTTAAGAAGGTACGAAACGTGTTTTAAAGTTTGAAAATCATTTAAAACATCATCGAACGTCTAATAGGGGCTAATTAGTAAGTAAAGGCTTAAAACCACTCACCTAGGTCCTTAGTAATCCTATCTAAGCTCCAAGCTCCACGAATCCATGTATGAACAACAATTCCAAGATGAACTCTAGCAACTAATCTCCAATCCAGATGCAAATCTTGGTAATCTCTTTCTAATTACATGTTTAGGCTAATTAAAGTAAAGGTTTTGGTAACTTTTAGGCTAAGAAGTTTGTTAATGGGGGATCCTCTCTATTTTTGATAAGTGTGAAATGATGGAAAAGAGTCCCATTAGCCCTAATCCCATGCTAATCCCGAAATGGGCTTTGGGCCTACCATTAACGTACTAATTACTCATGAAGCTGTCTAAAATCAAGTGAAATTTCAAACAGCCATATCTTCCTAACAATAAGTCTGATTTCATATTATGACCACTCTACGGAAAGGAAAACCATCATCCTAATCTAATGGAAGTGGTTTCAGAGCCCAATTCGGCTTCTATCAAAAGTTATACGCCATACAAGATTCTTAGGGTCAAAATGGTCACATAGAAATTCGAAAAAATCATAGATGTGGGAAATGTCCCTAAGAGTCATTTTCTAAAATTTTAGAATCATACGACCTCATATAAAAATAATATAGATAACGATCCTTCGTTATGTAGAATATGGGTCGTTACACTTCTCCTCGGGCTCCTATGTGCTCTCTGCTAGATCGTCTCCCTACTGGACTTTAACAAGCTTAATAATTTTATCGCGGAGTCGCTTTGTACCATGCTCATGAATGGGTGTACGGTAAACAAGTGACTCACTCTCTACTTCCACCTCCTCCAGTGGAGTTCGCTTGACTACAGTGGCAGTATCGTGTAGACATTTTCGCAAGTGTGACACATGGGAAATGTCGTGCACTCCCGCTAACTTTTCAAGAAGCTTCATCCAATAAGCTAACTTCCTTACTCTACCAATGATCAGAAAAGGCCTTGCAAACCTTGGTGCTAAATTCCCCGAACTACCAAAATCTCATGACATGCCTAAGCGGTGAGACCTTCACGAAACCATGTTGCCCACTGTGAACTCCAACCCCGTGCGTCTCCTGTCAGTGTAAGACTTCTGCCTATCTTGCATGGTTTTCATCATTATACGGATCAAGTCTACCTTCTCTAATGTCTCTATCACCATATATGGTCCAAGATTAATCCTATACATATCTTCTCACATACAAGACGGTGATCTACAAAGCCTCCCGTATAACGCCTCCAACGGTACCATCCTAATACTCGTCTGAAATTTGTTATTATAGGTAAACTTCACTAATGGTAAGTGATCCTCCCAAGAGCCTTTGAAATCTGAGATACACGTCTGAAGTACGTCATCCAACACCCAGTTCACTCCCTTCATTTGTCCATCCGTCTATGGATGATAAGTGGTACTCAAACTCAACTTAGTGCCTAAAGCCTCCTTAAGACTCCTCTAGAACTCTCTAGTGTAAGTGGATCTCGTGCACTAATGATTCTAGAAGGAACTTCATGTAACCTAACTATCTCCCTCGCATATAACGTTGCCAAAGGTGCAACAGTCCTTGTACTCTTACTGAAACAAAAAGAGGGCATTTTCGGTCAACTATAACCCAAATACTCTAATTCCCTCTCCTACTCCTAGGTAATCCATCAATGAAATCCATAGAAACACTCTCCCACTTCAACTGCAGAATATTTAATGGTTGCAACAATCCTCCGACTTCTTTTGCTCCGCATTTACCCTCTGGCAAGTCATACATCGGGCCACATACTCTACCACATGCCTCTTCATACCAGGCCAATAAAAGACTCTCTTCATGTCACGATACATTTTATCTTCATCGGGATAAACAGTCATCCTAGAATGATGAGACTCGGCTAGTACCATGTCAATCAAATCCATAATGAGAGAAATACATAATCTACCATCCCTTCATAGCCACTTCATCAAGTCAATAGCATAGCACCTCAAATGACTCGACTGTTCTCCTCTACTAAGCTTCATGAAATTATCCAATAACTCCTTATCATGCTTCTGACTTGACTCAATACAATCCATAAGTGTAGGCTGCACATCCAAAGCTACTAACAATTCCACGGTGATGTCTAACAAAGGTTGAAAATCAAACATAGAGATAAACTCTAAGCGCTTCCACTCTAAGAACATAGGACTCAACATCGCATGCTTCCTACTTAAGGCATTAACTACAACATTTCCCTTTCCTGGAGTATAGGAGATTTCAAAATCATATGATGCTAAAAACTCCATCTACCTCTGCTTCCTTAAATTTAAATAATTCTAGGAGAATAAATAGTTCAAAGAATTATGATCAGTGTATAGCTTAAACCGCTCTCCAAATAGATAGTGTCTCCATGACTTGAGTGCAAGGAAAATGGCTGCCAACTCAAGATCATGGGTAGGATAGCTTCTCTCGTGGACTTTCAACCATCGACTAGCATAGCTCACCACTCTCCCTTCATGCATCAAGATAACACCAAACCCTAAACCGCAAGCATCGGTATCACTGTGAATTCTTTTATACCATCGGGTAATACTAGAACAGATGCACTAGTCAACGCCTCCTTCAACTTGATAAAAGCATCCTCACACTTCGAGTCCCACGAGAAAACCAAATTCTTCTTGGTAAGGCAGGTCAAAGGGGCAGAAATTTTAGTGAAGTCCTTAATGAACTTTATATAGTAGCCCACTAAACCAATAAAACTTCTCACTTTCATGGCATTCTTCGGCACATGCTACTCTTATACTGCAGCAACTTTACTAAGACCGATCGCCAGCCTATGCTTCAAGACAATGTGTCCAAAAAAGTGTACATTCTTGCACCAAAAGTGACATTTGGAAAACTTTGTCGTCTACTTATGCCCACGGAGTATATTGAGTGCTTCTTCTTGATGCAACCTGTGCTCCTTCTTGCTTTTCAAATAGACTAATATGTCAGCAACAAATACCACCATGAACTTATTAAAAAACCCTCTAAAAACTCAGTTCATCAAACCAACAAAGTAGGCGGGTGCGTTGATCAGTCCAAAGGGCATGATTAACCACTCATAAAGTCCATCTGGTGTACGAAAAGCGACCTTTTGAATACTATCCTCTTCTATATGCAGTTGATGGAATCTGGTAGCAAAGTGAAGCTGAGAGAACACCTTCGCTCAAACCAGCTAATCAAAGAGATCATCTATGCAGGGTAACGGGTAAGGGTAACGATTCTTCTTTGTCAGCTTATTCAACTCACGATAATCGACGCAAAGCCTCATAGAACCATACGCCTTAGTGGCAAAGACAATTGGTGCTCCCCACTCCCTAATGCTCATCCTAATGAATCATTTCTCTAACAGCTCATTTACTTTCTTATTCAGCTCGTACCTTTCTTTAGGAGCCATATGCCTCAAGGGTAAGGCAGCGGGTATGGCATTCTCCACAAATAATCTAAAACTCGATCTCTCTGGTTTGGAAGACCGGTGACCTCAAAAAAGACATTTGGATAGTCTCTAAGTACTAACATTGAAGCTAACTCATCATGTGATAGGTCTAAAGAATATAGGTAAGTCAACATAACTATACCACTTTGATCGCAATAAAACTTTAGACTACATCCACTACAAGTACCCAAATGAACAACCTTCCTATCATGATCTAATATCACCCCACACATGGTCTTCCAATCCATACTTAAAATCAACCCAAACCCAGAATATCCTAAGACAAAAGCATTGCAATTGAACTCGACCCTTAAAATAAACAATTTCAAACCCCTACATATCATAGATAAATAAATCGCCCTCTAGCAGGGTTTGATACAACTACTGGGTCTATACCATTCTAGTGTCCAAGTGCAACTCATCTACAGGTCTACTTGAGATAAAAGAGCGTGATGCCCCGACGTCAAATAAGGTACGAATAAGCAAATAAGATAAAGTTAACACACCTTCAATTACGACCTTCTTCTCATTATCCGCTACTGAAGGCACATTCGAACCAGGAACAACATCCAATGCGTAAGTTGAGACCACTTGGGTAGAGGTCTTTGGTGGTGCGGGACACTCCCTCCTCAACCCGAATTGATTGCAGTTTAAACATTTGATCTTTGAGTTGTCCGTCTAGCACTCTTTCGCAAAATGCCCCCTCTTACCACACCTTCTACACTGAGCTCCTACTTCTTAATCTTCCTTTTGGTCCCTATTCTTCCCTTGCATTGATTATGCTGGGGGGTCTTCCCTCCTAACTTCTTGGGCTCACTCTTCACTTCCCCCATGGAAACAGTATTCAACAAGGCCATCTCCACCAAATCCTCGAAAGTAGCACCAATAGGAATGTGACTAAGGGCCAAATCTCGAAGAGGTTGATTCAGCCCATTTGCAAACTTCAGAGCTTTCTTATAAGGGGTATTGATTAGATCCAAACCAAACCTAGCCAAATCATTGAACTAATTTACATATTTCTTCACCGACATCTGTCCTCACTACATATGTATGAACTTCTCCAATTGTAATCTCTGCTTTACCATGGAAAGGAACTTCATCTCAAAATGCCTTCTAAACGCTCCCTAAGTAATCTCTCCCTCATCGATCTCCACTACTACCACGTCCCACTAATTTGGAGCCTCTTCTTGTAAATGCCAGGCAGCAGGCTATCTCCTAATGTCATCTTCATGGCACATCAATCCAAAAATCCTCTCAGAAGTGTGGATCCATACCTTTGTGTCCACATACGACTCGGTCCCCATATATGGCTTCCCTCCTAGACTTACAAAGTCCTTACATAGCTTGGAGAAATCGACGATAGGTGGGTGGTCAGGAAATACACCTAGGACCTGCTTTATGGATCCACCATTAGGGTTAAGCTTGGCTTGTCCTCTCGCCAACGGATACCGACGGAACCAAATCAGAACGTTCCCACCCAGAATCTAAGCTACATCACCTGAGCCGTAACCAGCAGGATCACTCATCCTCTCTATTTGTGATTTAGGAATTATAAGCAACTTTTCCACAGATAGTATGGGCAAGAATTATTGATAGCTTTTGTTTTTTGTATTATATTTATATATATAAAACCTTTGAAAACTTTTTACCTATATTTACATATACTTTTAGAAATGCATTTTGTTAACCTTCATGGAAACCTCTTTTTTTCAAAAAAAAATTGGAGTACGTTCTCTCAATACGCACCTAACTTCTAGGAATTTTAAGCATGTGCTCTGATACCAAGTGTAACAACGCACACCTCCAGACACACTGATCCAAAGCCTAGAGTGACTTTCGGATCACATCGTGCCAAGAAGTACGAACATATCGAGTTTTTAAACATTACAGGGACTAAGAATATATATGGATAAAATTTAAGACATTATACACTTTCAGTACTCATAGCGAAAGGCATAAATATAAATACAGAAAATAGTCATCTCATTAAATATCCCAAAAAACACAGTCTCAAAAACATACATAGTCATAATCTAAATTTTACAGAAATAGAACATATAGTTTGATAATTACTAAGTGTGATAAATAGTTACATGGAGAGTAATATAAAGTAATAAGAAATGCCAACGCTAAGCTCGCCTATCCACATACTAGATCTAGGCCAATCACCTGCTACCTTGTCCTCTTGTGGTAGGGAAAAGGAAAGGAGTAGGTTAGAAAAAAGTCTGGTGAATAAGTTACACCATTAATATATGGTGATCACATGCAATTGATTCATTAATACTCTATGTGACCTAGGGTGTCCTACTTGTGTTTGTGAATACCTTACTAAGATTAGTTTCATTTATCTAAGTGGTATAGTTCTAAATACACATACATTAACATCTTGTGAAGATTTATACTTAGGTCAAATAACTAATCAAACCTAAAACAACTATGGATCAGCTAATAACTTCTGGAACTATTCCAACATGGATTCGCTTACAATATCAACCTTGCGACTATGTTCCCAGATTACGACTACATGCATCATATTTACGCATTAGGAGGAGCCCGCAATGCCGACTCATGCCAAAGACGTCTTAGGTTCTGCTGCATTTGTGTCCACTCTTAATGTTACCGTAATGCCACTTATTGCATAACATCAAGCATCCATCAACAACAGTAGTATTATGTCCTCATTTTCACGTATACCAAGGAACCTCTCGTTACTGCCGAGCTACACACTTCTCTAGGCATCCTCATCAGTGTTCACTATAACAAAAATAGTCATCAATAGAGGCCTTAAACTACTATAAATGATAACTGTAGCAGTTCAATTAACGTTGTATGTCAACATGTTATAAAAAATAATGGCTTATTTATAGCACATAAAAACTGCTATAAAAAATCATCTTTTCTAGCGCTTTCTTCCGCTATTGTAAGTATCAAAAATCATCTTTTATAAGAAAAACAAGGCCAGCGTGCATCACCACCAAGTTTAGCATGGATGAAGTTAACTGTATACTAGCATGCATCTAGTGTTAAAAGATGCGCAACAATCAACTACATTAGTGCAGATGAATAAGCTTTAAGTGCTCTAGATTCACCCACATAAGATTGAACTGTCCTTATTTGAGCCAGTGCCTTCAACAAAAGAAAATAACTTAAGCACGTTCATCAACTGAAGCTAACAAAAGTGATGAGATATTTCTAAAAATGACTCACTTGCTCTGCTATGTTGCTAGCTTGAGAAAGAGCATGTTGGCTTTTGGTTGTGAGTTTTGATAAGGAAGTTTGATGAATCCAATAGCAAACCTCCATACTTTATCAGTCTCAAGTTCCTTAACTTCAATCTCACCAGAAACACATGAATTCACTTGGTGGTGATTCTCTAATCCACAATGGTAGACAAACTATCTTCAAAGTAGATGCTCTTAATAATTTGATAATCTCAGCAAGCAAGGCACGAATCAACGCACGAGCAATTATCTTTTGTCCAGCAGCGTCATTAAGTCAAAACCATCGAATGCACAATCTCAATCTTCGTGTTGCAAGGTAAACTATTTGGTTCATCAAGGCATGAGCAGACGAGCACAGGAAGTGATGCTTTTAGATCCAAGTGCGATGATGCTTCCGTCTTCAGCACAAGCATCGCAAAGCATCAAAATAAGACATGACTTTTAGAGCAGCGGTGAAAGTTGATTATTGAGGCGATCTCCATTCTTCGCCATTAATTTCGTTTATTAGGGTTTTTACAGAAAAGGGAAAGCCAGATGTTAGCTCAACCGTCGAAAGTGGCGGCAGGGGAAGTCGGTGGGAGGGCGACATTCTTGAGGCAGAGTTCAGTGGCAGGCGATGGTACGAGCAATTATGGGCGGAGGCGGTGGTAAGGGAAGAGATTTTATGTTTGAGAATTAGAGGAAATAATTTAGGAGGAGAAAATAATTAAAAAGGAGGCGGCCAATGGAAATATTGGGTATGCCCGCTTCAAAATCATTACTTAGCCAATCATTTTGTGTTAATAAAAAAAATAAAACAAACAATAACACCATGAAATAAAGTGTTATCTATTGGCGCTATAAAAAATAACTTTTCTGGTAGTGGTTGCACGTACACCATAGAACTTCCTGCGAGTGCAATTTATGATCGGATTGCCCTGATGAATATCGACTATGCGAAATGAATAGTGCCAAGATCTAATCGCCCTCGTACACATCAATCTAGTCTCATAACGTTAAAGAGTCGTAGACTTAAGGAACTAATTTCCATAATAATATACTAACATTCATATATAAATTATATATATAAACTTATAACCAGGCCTTAGGCCGAGGTTCAGATTACGACTTGAAAACTATTGACCAGTGGACTGCTGGCCACTGGAGCAATCGATCGCTTGTTGTCGAACGATTTCAGTGAGCCCGTCGACCGATCAAAGTTGTTTTATTGTTATTATTATTATTATTTTCTTCATTTTGTTGTCTGTCAATTATCGTTCTCCGCTTATCGTTCTTTATTAATTACAGTAACCCTAACCTGTAAATATACAATCCCCAGTGTTCTCAATTTCAATTTCTAATTATTTCATAATTTTATAATAGTATTTGTCATCAATTCTTTAGAATCAAAAGGTATGGATATATAATCCTATATTCAATTTAACAAAAGGTGTGTATTCAACCTAAATTAAATGTTATCCAACTAATTTTTACTTTACCCAAATTTAGATTGAAAGCAAGATCATAATCATATGGATTAAATTACTATCAAATTCCTAATGTATTACAATTACTAGATAAACAATATATCTTATTAAACCAAACCAAATCTATATCATATAGGCTATAAACAAACTTTATTATATATAAATCATCATATTAATTATATACTCACTCACCTCTAAAAAATTATCCCTTTTTTAATTCATTTGAAATCGCCTTCGCTTGGTTTGTGGAACTCCCTTTGATTTGATTTTATTCCTCCTCCTATAATTTTTTGAATTTAAATTTTGTTTTTGAAGAAAACAGGTTTGAAGGGAAGAGAGTTGAATTATCAAAGAGATAGAGTTTTGTTACGATCGGCATGAAATTAGGATTCTCGGTACTAGTTAGGGTTCTATTTATAAGGGTTAAGATCATCATCAGCCGTTAGATCAATTTTAATAAAATCTGAGCCATTCGGTCTACCCAAACCCTAGTTGGAACGCTTCGACCGATAAATTGTTCGATTTGGAGCGGTCGACCGCTAGGGATCGACCGGTCCAATTAGGGTGTTGACCAATGGATCTTTCTTATTTAAAATATTTCCTTCCTAATTTCTATATATTTAATTATTTTCAATTTTGAACTTTTATATGTTGATAACTATATCATACGAGCTCCGATTACAAAACTTTATATATGAAAACTGTCCTGAAAATCACTATGAACGCAACAGTGCAAGATTAGTAGCCAAATTCGGATTGTGAAAATTCCATTTATACCCTTGTTATATTTAATTTAATTTCTTCTATTAAATTTATGGTTAAATTTTGTGGGGTGTTACAACTGTTACCCCACCTTTTGGACAAGGTCGGGATATCAACAAAATTGGCTAAAAAGGATGGATATCCGGGTTGGAGATCGATTGGTAACAAGGCTATGATCGATACCATCAAAATTGGACCAGGCTTCAATCAAGGTAGGATCGATATGGAATGATAAACAAGGCTAGGTGAGGCTACACTTCAAATTTAAGGTCAATCGGGGTTCGTATGCTTGAGTTGTGGATGGATCAATATTGGAGAGGAATGATTTTGTATTGATACTTTTGTATCGATCAAAATGGACATGGACTTCGGATCGATGCTTTCACATCAATACTTTCGTATTGATATAGATGGATATGACTATGGATAACACACACTTTCTTTTGTACATTTACTTTGGACCGATGTAGTTCATATCGATGCGCATGTACCGAATGGATGGCGAAGTAAGTCAGTGCACTTCGTATCGATCAAGGCAGGGATCGATACGAAGAGCGAGGCAATGGTTATAGGGAAAAGCATTTTGTATCGATCACTCATTGATCGATACGAAGGACACATTCAAGAATCGATACGAAGAAGGGAGCGGTTGATCGATATGAAGAAGGAAGCGACCGATGGATACGAAGAAGGCAGCAGGTGTTCGCGGATGGATGCAAAAGGTATGGATACGAAGGCAACTGCACTAAGGACTATGCTTCGTATCGATCGATATGAAAGGAGCGGTTAAGGTGGAGCGTAAAGCATGGATCACGTGGATGGTAATCTATGGATACGAAAGCTATGGATTGATGGATACGAAATGATGGAGGCGAATTGATGGATATAGGTTCTTCATGGATATAAAATGCTCAGCCTACACTGGCAATCTCAAACTTGGATCGATCATATCTCTTAAACTACACACTGGATTTTCATGAAATTTGGAGAGCAAGGACTTTGCACTATCGTCTTTCACCATGATCGATCCTAGCCTTATCGGAGCGATTCCTAATCTATACGAAATCGATATGGATCGATCAGGGATCGATTCCAAACCGCCTTGGATCGATCTGGTGGGCCCACCTGTGCATGAGAAGAGGTATTCCAGGTTTTGGGGTGGATATTTTCAGATCTACACATATAAATAGTAAATCTATGGCAACTGAAAAGGGATCTTCTTCTTCTAATTTCCTAGGCGAGACTGCCATTTTGTTACTGATTTCAAAGGCTTGTAACTGTAATTATAGTATAAAAGGAATAAAAGGATTGATTCAAAGTAGACGTAGGTTGGAGATAGCCGAACCACTATAAACCTTTTGTCCTTTGCTTTCTTACTCATTTTAATTTTGTTATTTCTTCATTTTTATTCTCTACTTTATCTAGATCTGAGATCCGTGTTAGAATATTGTGGATCTATGTGCAAACACTGGTGCTTTCGCGACTTTCGAGGTTGTGACCAATTTTGGTGCAAAAACTTTGGTGCTTTCACTAAGAAGAACTAGCACTCGCTATACTGGTTTTGGATTTCAGATTTGGAAAGCTAAAGGATCGAATTTTGGGAAGCAATGGCTAAGCAATCAACATGGCGACAGAGAATGGAAAGGAGTCAGCGTGAAGGAAGTCAGGAGGCCTCTTCAGGAGCTAATCAGACCTTAGTTTTCATCACCAGAGATGATATGGAGATGATGATGGATGTTATGAAGGAAGGGACGCTGAAAAGGCAGGAGGAGATGATGTAGAACCTACTCCAACAAGTTGGAAAAGCTGGAGTGCAAAATCAAGAGGACGTAACTGCAGGAAATGCTGGAGATAGGGATCGTGAAGCTGGAGCAGCAGGAGCGGAGATAGTTCATAATCAGGATCAGGAGCATGGAGTAACCGAGATTTAGGATAGAGTGGGACCATCAAGAATAGTCCATGAGCTAGGGGCATGCCCTTGAATCGTGTTGGCTCAATTCCAGGAAGGGTACCAGGCAGTACTGTGCAGTTTGGCATTGATCGGGATATGGATGCTCATCTAGAAGGGCAGGTTTCGGGATTCCCTCATGGACTCAGGGGGGGGGGGAGCAGGTTGGAGGTTGAAGACAGAGGTTACCACTTGATGACAACGACAAGTTACCGGACATGATCAAACGGGTTATGAGGGGTGGTGGTGAATAGAGATTTAAAGGGCTTGAACATGAGTCATTTCACTCCTGTGATCATGCAAGCCAGGAATCCACCAGATTTCAAACTACCAACGTTGGAGATGTATGATGGGAGAACGGATCCCGATGTTCACTTGATGAGGTACATGAGGCATATGGAAGTACTGGGGGTATCAGAGGGATTTATGGCTCGGTGCTTCCCTTTGTATCTGACGGATATAGCAGCACTATGGTTCAGACAACTGGAGAGCGGCTCAATTGGCACTTGGGCAGAGTTGATTGAGAGATTTATGAGGCAATTTTGGTTCCACATCGTGAAACCCAAGAATGTGATGACTTTAACATCGATGAAACAGTGGAAGGCAGAGTCACTTAGGGATTTCTTAACCAGATTCAATGCGGTTGTGGCTTTGGTGGATCGACGCGATCCGTCGATGGTTTTAATTGAAGTGGTCTCAGGAATTGCGGATGATTCAGATTTTAAGATATCGTTGGAATGGGTCCGCCAATGGATCTCGGGGAGTTTTATCACGGAGCAGAAAGGTTTCTACGATAGGAAGATGTGAAGGCTGAAAGAGATGAGAGAGAGGCTGAAGTTTATGCAGTAAAAGGTGGAGGTCCGCCTAGGGAGGGTTCAAACAAGGACGATAGAGGCAAAAGGAAAATGAACGACAACTGTAGCCCATCCAAAAGGCAAGGGAGGGAATCTAAATTCTCTTCTTACACAGATTTAACTAAAACTCTAGAAAGGATTTACTTGGATACTCAAGGGCGCCTCCTGTATCGAAGGCCGGCAAAAAGGGAACCCTCTGAATACGAACGGGCATCGGGAAAGCATTGCCTATTCCATGACCTGGATGGGCACAACACGAAAGACTGCGGGCATCTGAAGGATATTATTGAGGAATATGTGAGGAATGGTCATTTGCAACAATACATAAGGAATTGAGCTATGTCGGTGGGACAAGAGCAGCCACTGCCCACCTCAGACGAAGATGGCACTAGATCTGGGCATCGTCGGCTTATTATTAGCTGAATGGATTTATGGCTTTGAATAAGTAATAAACCCTGAAGTGATGCGGTTAAGTCACTTACACATGTACCGGATTAAGGACGGTCCCTAGGCATGCTCTAAGAAGGTGATAAACCGTGATGCTCGGGTTTATGAAATCTCGTTTTCTTTCTGTTTACTATGGATTCTGTTTTCTTTCATGGTACTATGAACATTTGATTTTCTTGGTTGTATGGATTTTTATTTTGTTAATTGGACTATGTGTTAATTGGATTTGGATTAATGTTATAAATAATATAGGTCACGCGATTACAGTCCCGACCGGAGAGATGAGGCAGTAATCACAAGTTGCGAATCCCTTCACCGGAGAGCGATGGAATGGACTTGAATGCAATACAAAAGTCCTCGACCGGAGAGTCAAGGCTGGAGAATATAAAAGTCCTCGACTAGAGAGTCGAGGCTGGAGAATACAAAAGTCCTCGACCGGAGAGTCGAGGTTGGAGAATACAAAAGTCTCATCGACTGGAGAGTCGAGGCCGGAGAATACAAAAGTCCTCGACCAAAGAGTCGAGGCCGAAGAATACTAAAGTCCTCGACCAGAGAGTCGAGGCCTGAGAATACAAAAGTCCTCGACCGAAGAGTCGAGGCCGGAGAATATAAAAGTCCTCGACCGGAGTGTCGAGGCCGAAGAATGAAAAATTTCTCGACCGGAGAGTCGAGGCCGGAGAATATAAAAGCCCCCGAAAGGAAAGTCGAGGCCGTAGCAAGATAAAATGACCCGGTAAGGTCTACGGATTTGGATTTGGACCCGGAGAGGTCCCGGCTTTGGATTTGGACCCCGCAAGGTCCCGGACTTAGATAAAGCGACCCGGAGGGGTCATGGATTTGGTTATTGGATTCTGGATATGAATGGATTAAAACTCAGTTGACGGGTTCGGATGGATATAGAATTGGTTAAGGATTTGGTTACTGGATTCGGAATCGAATATCGACTCGGAGCAGTCGTGGATTTGGACAAGGATATGGCTATGGCACTTGGATAGAATGGCTTGGTAATGGATTAGATTATGGATCAGATGGTATGGCTATGGATGAAATATGGATTTCGGATGATGGATTTAAAGCTATTCAAAACACGCCTTCCTATCGCAAGGCATGTTTTGGGGGGCAAATGTTACCTCGCCTTTTGGATAAGGCCAGGATATCAAAAAAATTGGCTAAAAAGGATGGATATCAGGATTGGAGATCGATTGGAAACAAGGCTATGATCGATACAATCAAAATTGGACCAGGCTCCAATCAAGGTGAGATCGATAGGAAATGATAAACAAGGCTAGATGAGGCTACACTCCAAATTTCAGGTCAATCGGGGTTCGTATGCTCGAGTTATGGATGGATCAATATTGGAGAGGGATGATTTCGTATCAATACTTTCATATCGATCAAAATGGACATGGACTTCGGATCAATGCTTTCACATTGATGCTTTTGTATTGATATGGATGGATATGACTATGGAAAACGCACGCTTTCTTTTGTACATTTGCTTAGACCGATGTAGTTCGTATCGATACGCACGTATCGAATGGATGGCGAAGTAAGTCAGTGCACTTCGTATCAATCAAGGCTGGGATCGATACGAAGAGCGGGACAATGGTTACAGGGAAAAGCATTTCGTATCGATCACTCGTTGATCGATACGAAGAACACATTCAGGGATCGATACGAAGAAGGGAGCGGTTGATCGATAGGAAGAAGGAAGTGGATGATGGATATGAAGAAGGCAGCGGGTGTTCGCGGATGGATGCAAAAGGTATGGATACGAAGGCAATTGCACTAAGGACTATGCTTCGTATCGATCATGTTTGTATCGATCGATACGAAAGGAGCGGTCAAGGTGGAGCGTAAAACATGGATCACGTGGATAGTAATCTATAGATATGAAAGCTATGGATTGATGGATACGAAACGATGGAGGCAAATTGATGGATACAGGTTCTTTATGGATACGAAATGCTCAGCCTACACTGGCAATCTCAAACTTGGATCAATCATATCTCATAAACTACACACTGGAATTTCATGAAATTTGGAGAGCAAGGACTTTGCACTGTCGTCGTTCACCATGATCGATACCAGCCCTATCGAAGCGATTCCTAATCGATACGAAATCGATAAGGATCGATTAGGGATCGATCCCAAACTGCCTTAGATCGATCTGGTGGGCCCACCTATGCATGAGAAGAGGTATTCCAGGTTTTGGTGAGAAGAGGTATTCCAGGTTTTGGGGCGGATATTTTCAGATTTGCACCTATAAATAGCAGATCTATGGCAACTGAAAAGGGATCTTCTTCTTCTGCTTTTCTAGGCGAGACTCTACCATTTCGTTTACTGATTTCAAAGGCTTGTAACTGTTACAGTATAAAAGGATTGATTCAAAGTGGACGTAGGCCGGAGATAGCCGAACCACTATAAACTTTGTTTTCTTACTCATTTTAATTTTGTTATTTCTTCATTTTTATTCTCTACTTTATCTAGATCTGAGATCTGTGTTTGAATATTGTGGATCTATGTGCAAACATTGGTGCTTTCGCGACTTTCGGGGTTTGTGACTAATTTTGGCACAAACAACAACCTCAACCCCAAAGCAGCCCCTCCATAAAAGATTTCCACTAATGCACCTAAAATATAATTACGACCATTTAATACTTCTTAAGCAGGGAAGAGGCAGACCCCCCAACAACCATTTAATACCTCAACCTCGAAGCACGCCCGTCCTAGAATTACCCCCACGCCAAAATGGAAATCTATACCATTTAATTATTTTTAAATGGGGAAGAGGCAGACCCAACAGCCATTTAATACCTCAACCCCATAGTAGGCTCATCCTAGGATTACCCAAGGTTATTTATGAAAAAATCCCTAAGTCATTTAATACTTCTTAATAAGGAGGAGGCAGACCCTAAACCAGCCATTTAATACCTCAACCTCGAAGCTGTCTTGTAATGACCCGCCTTTTCGAATCCCAGAAGTCGACACTAATATATTCATGGTATTCACGTGCCGAAAAACTAAGTGCGGGAAAGACCGATTGTTATGGGAAAGAAAGAAGATAGAATATAAGAAGAAACTAAACAACACATAACCTCACAATGCAACGGAATACTTTATATTAATCAACATAATATTTTACAAAGTCATTTCAAAAATGATACATCAGAGTCATACTAATACAAATTCTACCCTAGGACAGTTATAACAGCCTGTCCCTACCTAACTAATATAAAGTACATATAATAGAGCGGAAATAAGATAATACTAGCTATCGATGAAGACTCCTGCTCCAAGCTCCTTCAAAATGCATCCGTAGAAACCTGGACTACTTGGCTACTCATAAAAATTTGAGCACCCAAGAGTTTTAGGGAAATAAAATAACACTCCGGGTCAGACATAGGTTTGGTGTGAGTAAACTCAAAATAACTAAATTATTTCTTTTAAAAACTCTTTAAAATTAAGGGTATCTCGTAAGACCACGCCGCACATAAACATGGACGGGTTTTTACCTTACGATAACCAAAACATTTCTATAGAAAATCCAGTGATACTATAATAATGTCTAGGGTTTTGAAAGTAAATATAGAACATTGCTGAAATGCTTGCATCTCACATTCCAACATATTTGGGTATAACTAAAAAGGTATGACACTTATTGGAGAATGGATTTCATACAATGATTGGGCAACTGGGGTACTACCTGCCATAGTGCATCTCTAGATAAACACACCGAGAACCTTGCCTGGATTCCCTACCAATACAGGACTGACCTACCCCTTGCTGGATAGTACCGAATACATCACCTCGATGGTTGGGATCAGCAACCGTACTGAAGCATACAAAATGGGTCAAATATCGATTCTAGATTTTGATTGTGACATACCCTAATGGGTGCAACCCACATGGCCCTGCTACATCTCCCATGTTTTAGTCATTTTTGGTTGATGAGATTTGAGGCTATGATTACCTTTTTATATAGCAACCATCTTAGAATGCTAACACTGCCCTCCAGGCAGCAACGCAGTGCCAACATTCAACCATACAAGTTTGTTCTGGGTCTGAACGAAACTGAAGGCACTACCTCCACTACACCCATTTTGGAATCACCCCCAGGGTTAGTAGCAAATAGCGCTTGCACTTCAAAACTCCATCTTCGATTCCATACTCTTCAAGATGTCTTTATTTTGAAACGCTTAAGTTAGATCGAAGTGGTTTTTCGATAACATATATGATCCCGGTACCTTCGAAACAACTTTTGATGACTTCTTGTAAACTCAACCCTAACTCATTAGGAAATAAGCAGACAAAAGATAAGGGTGGAGATCACATCCTAACCATTTGTGGACGGATTTCCTTATCATTTACCCTAGAAGAAAGAAATGACATTTATACGTACAGTACAGCATCATTGGGGATGACTATGCCATATTACTCACGTATTTCTCCTAGATATTTTCAAAGTTACATTTTGGTCCATGTTTGATAGTCAGTTATTTAACTATCAAATAAACAATCATTCAAACAATGATTTAATTCCATATGGGATCCACTAAGTATTTATTAATTAATCTTTAATTAATAAAATCACTTTATAAAACTTGATCAAAAGATCTTTACAAAACACTATTTCCAAAACCCTTACTTTCCTTTTTACTTGGAAAACATTATATATTAATCTCAATGATATAAGTATATTACCAGGACATTTGGCAAATTTCTTCCTTTCAAATTTCCTTCTTTTTTACAAACATTACTTACTATAAAACCAACCCTTTTATCCTTTATAACAAATCCCATTTTAAAAGCTCACTTCATAATTCAAATAACTAATAAATTTCCAAAATAAATTTATAACTCACTTTTATAAATTCTCAAGTTAATTTATAAAACTCTTTGCTAATCTCTAAAATAATTTATAAATACTTCCTTTATTTTTAAATTTTTATAAAATTTCCTTTTTAACTCCTTTATAAGAATTTCTTTATTAAATATCATTTGTGAAACACTTTAGGAAAACCCTTTTATTTAGTAAAAACTCCTTTTATAAATAAGTTATTACATATAAATAACTTCATAAAATAATAATACAACTTGAAAATCATTTATAAACTTTAACCCAAATTGATTAAAGAATTGAGTAAATTCAAAATCATACTTTATAAACTCAAAAGGAGGCTTAGCAATCCCAATGGTACTAGTTAAAGTTACATTTAATTTCAATTTCACTTTCAAGTCATTCAACAATTTATTTACATAAGTCAACGTATATGTAAATACACTTCATATCCAAATCAGGAAATAACATGTCAATTATAAACTAACCGGCGTATACGTGTCCAAATAACACAATAGCAAGATGGTGATTTGTCTTGCTAAACAAGCGTCCAACAATCAGACAATTAACTTATAGCAGAACAAGGATTCATTCTGCTAATACATATGTCCACACAATCAAATAACCAATCTATCGTAGAACGAGGATTTATTCTACTAATCTATGTCCACAACAATCAAATCAATTAAATTATAGCATAGTAGGGATTTATTCTGCTATTAGGTGTCTACATAATACAACCAATCACATTGTAGTTTATTTACAGTTGTTTTTCTACTTAATGGTACCGATATTTGAATCCCTTGTATTCAAATCATCTTTAAAAAAGAAGTACCTTAAAAACAATTTGATTCTTGGAAAACAAAGGATTTAAAACTTAAAACTTCTTTTTAAAATAATTATTTATAAGTTAAACCCTTATTTAAATCATAATCAATCTTAATTAATTCTTAACTTAATTTAATCATAAACTAAGAAATAATTAAACCTTGGATAACTAATTAAACAATAATTAACTATTATATAAATAATACAAACCCTTATTTATCCTTTATTAATGAGTAAATAATAATTTAAACCTACATTAATAATTAAATATTAATTAATTTCTTTTAATTAATTAAATAATCTTTAATTAAACGTAAATAGTAAACTAAACCTTAAATAAATAATTTACTTTAAATTAAAGCCTTAATTAATTAATAATTAAACAATCGATTTATTTAAATAACTAACCTTATACTTAATTAATAATTAATTAAAATTGACCTTATCTTAAAAGGTAATTTATTTATAACTAATCTTTACTTAATTATAATTAATAAACCTGTTTAACCTTAATTAATTATTAATTATTTAAACTTCATTAATAAAACTTAAGCATTTAAAATATTAATTAACTTTATAAAACATCATTATTAAGTTTATAAAACAATTTCAAAACACTTTAAGTTAATAAAACCAAAGTTTGCAGAAGTCGGATTTTTAAGCGAAATTGCATCCATAGCGACTATCGCTATGGATACCCGTAATCTCATCTTGTTTTAATCTTCCCTTTTGAAACTTCACTTTAGAGTTTGCTAACTTTTTATTCAAACATAAGAAAAACAAAGTTTGAAAACAAAAGCTTTTGATTTTAAACTATTTACTATAGTTTCCATAAGAAATTCCATATCACTTTTACAAACAAGATGCCATCTAGCATACACCATATAAACATGTTTATAACACACACCATTTTTAAGACTACCACATAAACAAGATCACAATTTTAAAACCAAATACATCACTTTAATCCATCGATTCAAGCCTAATGCCTAAACACAAACTATCACATACGTATACATCCAAACCATATCATAATCCTACATTAACATCATATATAAATACCATCATATAAGCAAAGGAAACATCTTTTCGAAAATTAGAAGTTTACTCACCTAAAATCTTTGAAAACCTGAAATGCTTTAAAACTTGTAAAACTTGGAAAACCACACAATAATCACTCGAAATTGGGTCATTTTCTCCTTGATTTTTAGCCATGTTACTCTTGAAAAATTAAAAAGTGGTTAAAATAAAAGTTTTTGAAAATTATTTTCTCTATCATTTCAAAAAAATAATCACTCAATTTAGATTTGTTTTGAGGGAGATATGGTCAAAAGAAGGAGTGATATTTTCGGCTTTGATAATATGGGTCGAAAATGAGTTAGAAAAGGAGTATTTTTGACCCCAAAATATTCGAAATTTGAAAAAGTGATTCAAATGAAAGTGGTAGCCACTGGAATTATACACGGTTTGAAAAGCCAAAAATATTAGCTTGGAGTAGTTTAGAGAAATTTATGGCGGAATGAAGTTGGAGGATAATGGAGAAGTGGAGTATTGAAATGGAAAAAGGAGATATTTTAAAACAATTTATTTTTAAAACATTTGAAATTTAAACTTTGAAAAGTTTAAAACTTGAAAACCATTATGGAATCCATTAATAATGTTAAAAACTTAAGAAGAAGATGAAGCACAAAAAAAATGAAAATGAAAATGAAAGAGAAGAATGAGAAGGATATTATTTTTATATAATGTGAAAAGATAAATTAACTAAAAAGCCCTTTGTCTTTTACCCTCCACACATCACTTGCCACATCATACAATCTCTTTCCCCTCACCATGATTATGCTCCTTTATGTTCCCCCTTCATTTTCCATAAAAACATGTTTATGTATCTTTTGTACTTTTTTTCTCCCCCCGATGTGACATTTTATATTTTCCTTACTTAACTTAAATTAAATTATATTTAACCCTGACTAAAATTACTAATCCACTATCATAATTTTTGTAAATATGGGAATTTATATTACAAATGTGTGCACAACATTCCAAACAACTTTTATGCGATGAAACGTCGAAAATTCGAAAAACGAATTCCGATCACATTTTCTGTTTTTCACCGAATTATATATTTTTGTAAACAAAATTTGAAAACTATTTCACCATCAATATTTACGTTTAAAAAGAGTTTTATTTTCATTTTAAAAAACATTATTTGAATATTTAAAATTAATTAAATATTCATAAATCAAAGCAGTTAAATTCTGAGTCGTTACATTCTTCCCCCCTTAAAAGAATTTCGTTCTCGGAATTACACCTCAAACTATCCTAGAAAACACTTAACACTATACATCAATTCGTATGATGTACATAGGTCATTCTTATGCAAAATCTAATTCGATCTCTACTAAAATACATAATTTTATTTTCAAACTAGTATTGCTCATCCGATTTTCTAGTGCGGACTCTGATCAGTCTCCCTGATTAGGAACTTCTATTCTCCTTACATAGTTGTAACTATGATAGAAAACATTTGTCCTATATCAAAAACCCTCATCAAGTGCTCGTCGTCAAAAATCAGGTAATAGATCCTTAATAGGAATGGTGTGAATCATAGTTCACAAGGTGTTCGTTTCAATGTTTTCTCTATTTCTATTTACCCACCCTAAATCTAAAGAAGGGAAGTTACCTATAAACATTAACAATAGGAAATGCTCAACTGGACAAGCATGACTAACAAAATCGTAACTGATAATAATAGAATATTATTATCTCCTAACAAACAACACCTCAACTAACTATACCATACCATACTATACTATTTTGAAAATCATTCTTTATATATATAATATATACTAGGTAAAATTATTTCATTTACCCAATTTCAAAACAATACTATATCGGATGGCCTTGTTCAAGTGTTTATGGATCTCAATCAATAACGTTAGCTACTTGTACTGACTAGAATTCATAAGCCACTCAACAGATCAATCAACACAATATAAAACAATTTTATATCACTAACAAATACGCGCTCTTATATATATACACTCAGACTCATAATAAGGCATTCCATTACCTTATTTCTTAATGAGTTGCCCCACCAAAGCCAAGGTTCTCGCTTAACACTTGCGCTCTGATACCACGCTGTAACGACCCGCCTTTTCGAAATTAAATTATGTTTATACATTTTTATACATTTTTTTCCTTACTTAACTTAAATTAAATTATATTTAACCCTGACTAAAATTACTAATCCACTTTCATAATTTTTGTAAATATAGGAATATATATTCCATATGTGTGCACAACATTCCAAACAACTTTTATGCGATGAAACGTCGAAAATTCGAAAAACGAATTCCGATCACATTTTCTGTTTTTCACCGAATTATATATTTTTGTAAACAAAATTTGAAAACTATTTCACCATCAATATTTATTTTTAAAAAGAGTTTTATTTTCATTTTAAAAACCATCATTTGAATATTTAAAATTAATTAAATATTCATAAATCAAAGCAGTTTAATTTCGGGTCGTTACATTCTCCCCCCTTAAAAGAATTTCGTTCCCGGAATTACACCTCAAACTATCCTAGAAAACACTTAACACTAAACATCAATTTGTATGATGTACATAGATCATTCTTATGCAAAATCTGATTCGATCTCTACTAAAATACATAACTTTATTTTCAAACTAGTATTGCTCATCCGATTTTCTAGTGCGGACTCTGATCAGTCTCCCTGATTAGGAACCTATGTTCTCCTTACATAGTTGTAACTATGATAGAAAACATTTGTCCTATATCAATAACCCTCATCAAGTGCTTGTCGTTAAAAATTAGGTAATAGATCCTTAATAGGAATGGTGTGAATCTTAGTTCACAAGGTGTTCGTTTCAATGTTTTCTCTATTTATATTTACCCATCCTAAATCTAAAGAAGGGAAGTTACCTATAAACATTAACAATAGGAAATGCTCAACTGGACAAGCATGACTAACAAAATCGTAATTGATAATAATAGAATATTATTATCTCCTAACAAACAACGCCTCAACTAACTATACCATACCATACTATACTATTTTGAAAATCATTATTTATATATATAATATATACTAGGTAAAATTATTTCATTTACCCAATTTCAAAACAATACTATGTCGGATGGCCTTGTTCAAGTGTTTATGGATCTCAATCAATAACGTTAGCTACTCGTATTGACCAGAATTCATAAGCCACTCGATAGATCAATCAACACAATATAAAACAATTTTATATCACTAACAAATACACGCTCTTATATATATACACTCAAACTCATAATAAGGCATTCCATTACCTTATCTCTTAATGAGTTGCCCCACCAACGCCAAGGTTCTCGCTTAACACTTGCGCTCTGATACTACGCTGTAACGACCCGCCTTTTCGAAATTAAATTATATTTATACATTTTTATACATTTTGTTCCTTACTTAACTTAAATTAAATTATATTTAACCCTGACAAAAATTACTAATCCACTTTCATAATTTTTGTAAATATGGGAATATATATTACAAATGTGTGCACAACATTCCAAACAACTTTTATGCGATGAAACGTCGAAAATTCGAAAAACGAATTCCGATCACATTTTCTGTTTTTCACCGAATTATATATTTTTGTAAACAAAATTTGAAAACTATTTCACCATCAATATTTATTTTTAAAAAGTGTTTTATTTTCATTTTAAAAAACCATTATTTGAATATTTAAAATTAATTAAATATTCATAAATCAAAGCAGTTAAATTCCGGGTCGTTACATTCTTCCCCCTCTTAAAAGAATTTCGTTCCCGGAATTACACCTCAAACTATCCTAGAAAACACTTAACACTATACATCAATTCGTATGATGTACATAGATCATTCTTATGCAAAATCTGATTCGATCTCTACTAAAATACATAACTTTATTTTCAAACTAGTATTGCTCATCCGATTTTCTAGTGCGGACTCTGATCAGTCTCCCTGATTAGGAACCTATGTTTTCCTTACATAGTTGTAACTATGATAGAAAACATTTTTCCTATATCAAAAACCCTCATCAAGTGCTCGTCGTCAAAATCAGGTAATAGATCCTTAATAGGAATGGTGTGAATCTTAGTTCACAAGGTGTTCGTTTCAATGTTTTCTCTATTTCTATTTACCCACCCTAAATCTAAAGAAGGGGAGTTACCTATAAACATTAACAATAGGAAATGCTCAACTGGACAAGCATGGCTAACAAAATCGTAATTGATAATAATAGAATATTATTATCTCCTAACAAACAACACCTCAACTAACTATACCATACCATACTACACTATTTTGAAAATCATTCTTTATATATATAATATATACTAGGTAAAATTATTTCATTTACCCAATTTTGAAACAATACTATGTCGGATGGCCTTGTTCAAGTGTTTATGGATCTCAATCAATAACGTTAGCTACTCGTATTGACCAGAATTCATAAGCCACTCGATAGATCAATCAACACAATATAAAACAATTTTATATCACTAACAAATACGCGCTCTTATATATATACACTCAAACTCATAATAAGGCATTCCATTACCTTATCTCTTAATGAGTTGTCGTACCAAATCCAAGGTTCTTGCTTAACCTTGCGCTCTGATACCACGCTGTAATGACCCGCCTTTTCAAACCCCAGAAGTCGATACTAATACATCCATGGTATTCATGTGCCAAACAACTAAGTGTCGAAAAGACCGATTGTTGTGGAAAAGAAAGAAGATAGAAGATAAGAAGAAACTGAACAACACAGAATCTCACAACGCAATATAATAATTTATATTAATCATCATAATACTTTACAAAGTCATTTCCGAAATGATAAATCGGAGTCATACTAATCCAAATTCTATCCTAGGACAGTTATAACAGCCTATCCCTACCTAACTTATACAGAGTACATATAATACAGTGGAAATAAGATAATACTAGCTATCGATGAAGCCTCCTGCTCCAAGCTCTTTCAAAATGCACCTGTAGAAACTTGGACTACTTGGCTGCTCATAAAATTTAAACACCTAAGGGTTTTGGGGAAAGAAAATAAATCTCTTAATCAGACATGGGTCTGATGTGAGTAAACTAAAAATAACTAAATTATTACTTTTAAAAACTCTTTAAAATTAAGGGTATCTCGTAAGATCACGCTACACATAAACATGGATAGGTTTTTACCTTACGATAACCAAAATATTTCTATAGAAAATCCAGTGATATTATAATAATGTCTAGTTTTTTTAAAGTAAATATAGAACATAGCTGACATCTCACATTCCAACATATTTGGGCATAACTAAAAATGTACGACACTTATTGGAGAATGGATTACATACAATGACTGGGCTACTGGGGTACCGCCTGCCACAGTGCATCTCCAGATAAACACACTAAGAACCTCTCCTAGATTCCCTGCCAACACAGGACTGGCTGACCCGTTGCTGGATAGTACCGAATACATCACCACCATGGTTGGGATCAGCAACCGTACCGAAGCATACAAAAATGGGTAAAATATTGATTCTAGATTTGGTGATGACATACACTAATAAGTGCGACCCACATGGCCCAACCGCATCTCCCCCGTTTTAGTCATTCCCGGCTGATGAGGCTTAAGGCTACGATTACCATTTTATATAGAAACCATCTTGGAATGCTAACACTATCCTCCAGGCAGCAATGCAGTACCAACATTCATCCATATAAGTTCGTCCTGGGTCGGAACGAAACCAAAGGCACTACCTCCACTACACCCATTTTGGAATCACCCTCAGGATTAGTAGAAAATAGCGCTTGCACTTCAAAACTCCATCTTCGATTCCATACTCTTCAAGACGTCTTCAGTTCGAAACGCTTGAGTTGGATCGAAGTGGTTTTTCGATAACATATCTGATCCTGGTACCTTTGAAACAACTTTTGATGACTTTCGGTAAACTCAACCTCAGTTCTTCAGGAAATAAGCAAACAAATGATAAGAGCGGAATTCACCTCCTAACCATTTGTGGATGGATTTCCTTATCATTTACCCTACAAGAACAAAACGAGATTTATATGTATAGTACATCATCATTGTGGACGACTGTGCCATATAACTTACGTGTTTCTCCTAGATATTTCTAAAGTTATGTTTTGGTCCAGGTTTGATAGTCTATTATTTAAGTAACTAATAAAAAATCATTCAAACATTGATTTACTTTCATATACGATCCACTAAGCCTTTATTAATTTATCTTTAATTAATAAAATCACTTTATAAAACTTGATCAAAAGATCTTTACACAACACTATTTCCAAAACACTAACTTCCCCTTTTTACTTGGAAAACATTTACATGCTTATCTCAATGATATAAGTATATTACTAGAACATTTGGTAAATTTCCTCCTTTCAAATTCCCTTTTTTACAAACATTACTTACTATAAAACCAACCCTCTTATACTTTATAACAATTCCCTTTTTAAAAGCTCACTTCATAATTCAAATAACTTATAAATTTCCAAAATAAATTTATAACTCACTTTTATATATTCCCAAGTTAATTCATAAAACTCTTTGCCAATCTCTAAAATAATTTATAAATCCTTCCTTTACTTTTAAACTTTTTATAAAATTTCCTTTATAAGTCCTTTATAAAAATTCCTTCATAAATATTATTCATAAAATCCTATTTGTGAAACACTTTAGGAAAACCCTTTTATTTAGTAAAAACCCCTTTTATAAACAAGTTATTACTTATAAATAACTATATAAAATAATAATACAAATTGAAAATCATTTATAAACTTTAACCCATATTGATTGATGAATTGAAGTTAATTCAAAATCATACTTTATAAATTCAAAAGGAGGCTTAGCAATCCCAATGGTACCAGTTAAAGTTACCATTTAATTTCAATTTCACTTTCAAGTCATTCAATAATTTATTTACATAAGCCAACATATATGTAAATACACTTCATATCCAAAATAGGAAATAACATGTCAATTATAAACTAACCGACATATACATGTCCAAATAATACAATAGAAGGATGGTGATTTATCCTGCTAAATAGGTGTCCAATAATTAAACAATTAACTTATAGTAGAACGAGGATTTGTTCTGCTATTTCATATGCTCATACAATCAAACAATCAATCTATAGTAGAACGGTGATTTATTCTGCTAACCTATGTCCACAACAATCAAATCAATTACATTATAGCAGAGCAGAGTTTTGTTCTGCTTTTAGATGTCCACACGGTACAACCAGTCACATTGTAGTTTAATCACAGTTATTTTCTACTTAATGGTACTGATATTTGAATCCCTTGTGTTCAAATCATCTTTGAAAAAGAAGTACCTTAAAAACAATTTGGTTCTTGGAAAACAAAAGATTTAAACTTAAAACTTCTTTTTAAAATAATTATTTACAAGTTAAACCTTTATTTAAATCATAATCAATCTTAATTAATTCTTAACTTAATTTAATTTTAAATTAAGAAATAATTAAACCTTTAGTAACTAATTAAACAATAATTGACTATTATATAAATAATTTAAAACCTAATTTTTCCTTTATTAATTATTAAATAATAATTTAAACCTTCATTAATTATTAAATAATAATTAATCTCATTTAATTAATTAAACAATCTTTAATTGAACTTAAATAATAAATTAAACTTTAAATAAATAATTTACTTTAAATTAAAGCTTTAATTAATTAATAATTAAAAATAATTAAACAATTGATTTATTTAAATAATTAACCTTATACTTAATTAATAATTAATTAAAATTAATCTTATCTTTAAAAGATAATTTATTATAACTAATCTTTTATTATAAATAATAAACCCTGTTTAACCTTAATTAATTATTAATTATTTAAACTTAATTAATAAAAACTTAATCATATAGAAACTTAATTAACTTTATAAAACATTATTATTAAGTTTATTAAACAATTTCAAAACACTTTTAAGTTAATAAAACCAAATATTGCAAAAATTGGATTTTTAAGCGAAATTGCATCCATAGCAACTATCGTTATGGATACCCTTAATCTCAACTTGTGTTTATCTTCTCGTTTGAAACTTCACCTTAGAGTTTACTAACTTTTTTTCTCAAACATAAGACAAACAAAGTTTGAAAACTTAAGCTTTTGATTTCAAACTATTTATTATAGTTTCCATAAGAAATTCCATATCATTTTTACGAACAAGATGCCATCTAGCATACACCACATAAACATGTTTATAACACACACCATTTTTATGACTACCACATAAAAAAATCATAACTTTTAAACCAAACACATCACTTTAATCCATCGATTCAAGTCTAATGCCTAAACACAAACTATCACATACATATACATCCAAACCATATCATAATCCAAACATTAACATCATAAATAAATATCATCATATAAGAAAAGGAAACATCTTTCCTAAAATTAGAAGTTTACTCACCCAAAATCTTTGAAACTTGAAATGCTTTAGAACTTATAAAGCTTGAAAAACCACACAAAAATCACTCGAAATTGGGTCATCTTCTCCTTGATGTTTGGCCATGTTACTCTCAGAATTTAAAAAATGGTCAAAAGTAAAGTTTTTGAAAATTCTTTTCTCTATCATTTCAGGAAATGGGTCACTCAATTTGGATTTATTTTGAGAGATATGGTCGAAAGGAGTGATATTTTCGGCTTTGATAATATGAGTCCGAAAATGAGTCAGAAAAAATGTACTTTTAACCCAAAAATATTCAAGATTTGAAAAGGTGATTCAAATAAAAGATGTAGCCACTAGAATTATACGTGGTTTGAAGAAAAGAAAATCTTGATTTGGAGTAGTTTAGAGAAATGTATGGTCGAATGAAGTTGGAGGAAAATGAAGAAATGGAGTACTGAAACGGAAGGAGTTATTTTAAAACAAGTTTTTTTTGCAAACATTTAAAACTAAAACTTTAAAATTTTAAAAATTGAAAACCACTATGGGAGCCATTAAAACTTTTAAAAACTTAAGGAGGAAGAAGAAGCACAAAAAATGAAAATTAAAGAGAAGAAAGAGAAATGAAATTATTTTTATATAATGTGAAAAGATGAATTTACCAAAAAGCCCTTTGTCCTATACCATCCACACATCACTTGCCACATCATACAACCTGTTCCACCTCATGATGATCATGCATCCTTTATGTTCCCCTCCTTCATTTTCCATAAAAACACGTTTAAACATGTTTATGTATCTTTTGTACTTTTTATCTCCCCTGATGTGACATTTTATATATATTTTTTCCTTACTTAACTTAAATTAAATTATACTTAACCCTAACTAAAATTACTAATCCATGTTCATAATTTTTGTATATATGTGAATATATATTAGAAATGTGTGCACAACATTCCAGATAACTTTTACGCGATGAAATGTCGGAAATTCAAAAAACGAATTTCGCTTACATTTTCCGCTTTTTCATCGAACTATATAATTTTATAAACAAAACTTCAAACTATTTTACCGTCATTAGTTATTTTTTAAAACGAGTTTTATTTCGATTATAAAAACCATTATTTGAATATTTAAAATTAATTAAATATTCATAAATCAAAGTAGTGAAATTCTGGGACGTTACATGACTTCTCTTGGAATTTCTACATCCTTATGGCCCGTTACCAAACTGTGATGTCCCATATTAGTCTGACTATTTGTAGGTGCTGGTAGCCAGATCAATTGGGAGAACTTACCCTATAAAATTGGGACTTACCTCGTGTCCACCGTGGTTACTTATTATAGGCGATGTCCCACTACAGTTACAAAAGTCACACTATTGGTGGCCAGATTAGCTAGGCGGACTTTTGTGTGCATCCAATTGACCTCGCATCTCTATAACTTATTTATATTCCCAGTGCCCAAAATTAAATGTTGAACTGTGTCAACATATATACATATATATGTGTGTGTAACATAAACACATATCACCCATATATACGCATTTAAAGGCCTTATAGTGGAAATTCCTTATTTTGCTTTTGCTTATGGATTAAATCCATAAATGTCCTTACCTCATTTTATTAGATTTATTATTGATTGTTAATTATCGTTTATTTGTCGGTTTCTTTATTAAATGCTTATTTATTATATATGTTATACGTTTGTAATTTTGGTTGGTCAATTCAAAACTTAGAAGAGTACGTTATTATTACATTTATGTCTAAGTTTAATTTATGATTAATTTATTCCTAAATGTTTTCAAGTAATTTATCCATTTCTTATTCGGGTGATAACTTATTCTAATGTGTCAACAACTACAATTTCTATACAAGTCAATAAAATAGCTACACTGAATAGACTTGTATATAATCAAATTGGAATCCAAAACATGCAATTCATTTTACGTTAATATAGTAGAACCACGGCCTTTTTTTCAAAGAAGCAAATTTACAATTCAAACCTTTTATATTCCATTCAACTTTTTAGGTGTATATCATTGAAATGACAAAGAAAGCGTATATATTTCAATTGTCAAAACATGCGCTGCAAACTACGGATAAAAGGAAAAATCTCTTTTTTCCCTACTTTACTTGCCCATTTCTACTTTTCATATTTTGACATTTTTGTCATTACAATCAAAAGTTGGGAGGTGGAATCAGATGGAATCCAAAATATTTATACCGTAATAATTATAAACCCAATTCTGCTATATTAAAATAAAATAATTAGAATTCCAACAAATTTCACAAATTATGTTTTATGGGAAAATTTTAGGGTTTTGAATTGATAAGTTTTCTTATTCAAAATTTCCCAAGGCACAATAGAAATTCAAAAGCAAACCACACAAGATACTATTGAGAAAAAATTAAGATTTCAACTTACAGACAATCCCAACTGTAGTCACCTTGGATTTGCTCCATGCTATTGCTTTTCTCTTCCTCAGACTTATCCTCTTTTTGTTTTATATTATATAACAGATTTAGAGAATTGGGAATTATGGAATTTTAGAATATAGATTTATACATATAAGATTTAATACCTTTTCCCTTAGCTTGCTTTCTTCAATTCTTCCCCAAATCTCGGATGTATATATTTTATTTCTGATTTTTGAGTTTTAGAAATTTTTTGTGGGGGAAGAGAATCGGGAAGAATCCCATTATCAAGTTTAGATTTGTATGAAGAAAAATAAGGGGGTTAGCCTCTTTTTTATAGTTTCTTGGATGCACCAGAACCATCGGAATGATATTCTCAAATCCGGGCCGTTTATGGGAAAGAAACCCTAGCCGCCACACACTAATTTGTCGATCGGTCACAATGAGCAGTCGACCGCTAAGGTTGACTGGCCCATAGAGGTGGTTGACTAGTGTGGTCCCAACCGTTGTTAATGTTGATCGTTGACGTTTTCTTTGAATTATATTTAGTATTTTAATTTGTTTTGAATTATTTTCGATTTGAAATATTCAAACATCGATAACTTCTTCTTTTGAACTCCAATCGCAAAGCTTTATATATGAAAGTTGCTTAGAAGATTGCCACGAACACAATGGTGCAAGTTTCATACCCAAATTCTGATGTTTTCTCAATTTCCATTTTTAACTTTATTATAATTAATTAATTTTCTTAATAAATTTTCTGTTAATTTTATAGTATGCTACATTCTCCTCCTTTAAAAAAATTCATCCCTGAAATTCTTAAGGGATAGATAGTGTAATGCGCATTCTACAACCATGGTGTTTAACCAAGTTATCTACACAACCATCTACTCAATCAAAAGTGTAATGTGATTATGCATGCAATATATCTATAGGTAAGCTCAAACCTAGTGTGAATGCAAGATCATGACATATAGGTATACATGCAAACAACCTAAATATGCATGAAGTTCTATGTGAGTGCAAAAACAACATGAAAAAGTGTGGCAATCATCCCTTACAATCTAGCAACCACGATGCAAAAACCTATTTAATACTAAATCTAGAGAGAGAATTTTTTTTGAAGAAGACCGGATGAGGAGTCATCATCTTTTCTTCTGTTTTCTACTGGATTGTCACCAGTTATACATCCCCAACAATAAGGATTTATCATATCGGCTATATTGTTTATGTACTTTTCCAAATCTGACACATTAAATCTGTTATGAACTGTTGGTTTGTCTATCTTCCTAGTGGTACGTGATCTTTCATTATGAACTTTTTTGGTTCCATTTGAGTGTGTCATGTTATTTCATGCCATTTCTTTCTCAACTTCAACCAATCACAACTTGGAAGTATTGTTCTCCTAAATCTAGGAGAAGTTATTAATTTCCTATTCTAAAGTGAACAAGCATTAGTGTAATCCTAAATTTTTATACTACCTAATTCTAAAATTTGTGAGGTTGCCTTGATGCTTAAAAAGATATATTTATAACTAAGTTTCATTGAACGTTTTTTCTCCTTTAGTCCAAGGGTTGATTGAAAGGAGATCTTTTATCTTCTTATTTACATATTTTTGAGTTCTAAATATTATCTCCAATGGGAATCGCCTTCACATCTTAGCATGCAAGATCTCCATTCAATCGTCATCCATACTTATCCATACAACATATAATATCTTGCACTTCAATATTGGTGACTATGGAAAGTGACATATAGTTTCCTCATCTTCTACCAGTCAACTCTATTTAGGGTTATCCCAATGGATGAGGTCTAGCTTCCACCTAATCTTTTTGATGACATTTGGATCGTCCTGCCATGGTATTTCCTAAGATGATTACCCTTGGAATCCAAGTGGTATGTTACCCTATGTTTAGGTAAGGTAAACTCTATGTTACCTAAACATAATCCCAAACAACTTTCCTAAGGTTGCAGTGATAACCCAAGTGTTACCATATGTATAGTCATAATCCAAAAATACACATAGAGAGACGACATCCTACTGGCATGGTGAACAACAAATTCATAACCGAATAAATATATATTGCCCCACAATGGCTAAAATATCTGAATAATGACATACAAGCCTAAAACATCATGATCGTCCATCTTCACCGGCTAAATATCATAAGAACTTTCTTTAGTATAATATATCCACTTTTTGCTAACGGTGTCATCATTTCTTCATTTGCCTTAACTTATATGAGATGTATCCTAATACATCTTGTTATTGCTTTAAGATACTTATCCATAATATTCTTGAAATGTTTACTAATATTCTCTTCTTCATATGACCTTTCCAGAATCCTCTAACTATGAGCATCATGTTTAGCAACACTTCTAAATCGCCTAAACAATAATTGATTATCTTTTTTCAAAACTAAAAATTTTCCTAAGTAAAAACCATTTGTTATCTTTTTTTAATTATATAAGTTTCTTTACAAAACAAGATGGTAAGTGTTTATGCTAAGAATTTTACATTTCTAAATCAAATATTTCCCCAAGGGTAACCAAATGGACTCAAAACAAAAGGTCCAGCACATTTAATTTTATTTATTTTTATATTTTCATCATCATTATTTATTTAAAAAATTCTTTTTTTAATATGATCCAAGACTTAATTGGTAACAAAAAATGAGGAGTTCTAAAATTGGTCATTTAATTCAACCTTCTTGAGAAGAAAGATTCAAAAGTTTAAAAGAAGTTTAATTAGGCTTAATTTATAAAGTCAAAGGTTAAGCCATAATTATCCATCTATTTACTTTTTCTACATTACTCTGTTAGTTCAAAGGGCAACTTACCCATAATTAATTGAAGTTTTACAAAGTTGTTTTACTTTTCTTTTTTATAAGGTAAATATTTCAAATTTCACCAACCATTAGTTTTTTAAACCCTCTTTTAACCACAAAAGTACAATTCAAAACTTATGTCATGTAGTAGACCCTTTTTCATTTAATATGTTTATAAAAATTTCTAAATTTCAATTTTAATGGTGGAAAGAGATATTCATGCATTTTAGGCTTAATGTAGTACCTACTATAGGACTTTATCAACAATGGCTCATTTCTTTTAGCATGAAATTGCTTCATAAAGTGATGTCAATATCTCTTAACTTTCCCTTTTTAGATCTCTTTCCTTTAGTATTAACCTCCTTATACAAAATACGTTGTTTCAAAACCTTACTAGGTTTCCACTTCCAATTACTTTAACATTTGTAGTTATAGCTCATAGCTTTTAGCCTTTTTCTATTTTCCCTAACTAGTTGTCTCTATCTACTCCATATCATGGTTGGTTTAGCCGTCATTTTTTTATAAATCATTAAATTTCATAGTCATGAAGTACTTAACCCAAATTTTATCTTTGAAAATATAAACATGGAAACTTTTTATTAAATTCAACAATTTCTTAATCTCCAAAAGGAGCCATTAAAAACTCCTTATTTTAACCAAGTTTAACTGTGGGTGTCATAACTTTTAAAAATATAATTTAGTACTTACTAAGTTCAATAGTCAATGTTAGCCATTTAATTTAAAAAGATCCTTTAATTTAAACAACACTTTAATTTCCTCTTTTCAAATAGTAAGAGTTAAGATTTTATTGCATGAATGTTTATCAAATCAATTTTCCCTTTAAGGTCTTTTTACAACAGAGATTTACTTCTTAAAAGGTAGGATTTTTAATTCAAACCATTTATTAAGTTTTGCATTCAAAAACTCAATTGTTATACCAAACCATTTTTCAAAAATGCATTATTCAATGTTTCTACAATGTCTTCTACACTTTAAACAATAGAAACTCGAGTAGATAGGGACAACTTTCATACTATTATTATTTTATTACTCATGTTATTTCCATTTTCAGCTTTAGCATAGACTCTAATACCATATAAGGAGGCTTTTTAAAAGATATGTGCAATTACTGCATATATTTATGGAAGGGGCATTTCACCAAAAGGATAAACTTTGCAGTCCAATTAGTTTCTAGGACACACATTCGAAGAAATTACTTTCAAGGCCAAACTCAGCAGAATAATTACTTTCAAGGACAAAGTCAACAGTCCAATTACTCTCAAGGACATAATTTCATAGGTTTTTAGGCCCTAGAAACTAATTATTTTACGTTTTGTTCTTGAAAGTAAATATTTCAGTTGTGTGTCCTAGAAACTAATTTCACTTGCTAAAGGGGTCCTTGTGGCTAATTTCCACTTTATGGAAACTATCCATTTTTCCTTTCTTCCACCTTTAGTTTCTTACATTGTTCATAATTAGACTGTTTTAATTTAAATTTCTAACGTTGTGTAACGACCCCAAATTTTAATTATATTTAAATTGATAATTAATTGAATTTTTGAATTAAAATTGTGAAATGTATCGATGAATTGAAGCGAGTTTCCCCGAGTTCAAATAAAATGTGTTTAAACTATTTGAATTTAAAATCTTAAATATAAATGGTTTGAAAAATAAATTTTAAAGTATATACATTGACACAAGTATAAAATAAATAAATAAGTGGATTTTTAATTTATTACTGATGGTTAATTTATAAAATAAATACATAAGATAAATTTTAATAACAAATTAAACTCTAGAAAATTCATCTATATTACAAAATAAATAAATTATATAGTCTTATACAATATGGGGTAAAAATATAAATCTTAATATCATATTAATAAATCAATACAAAATAATACAAATAAAATAAAAATATGAATATATATGATAAAAATATATACATGAATTAGCTTACAAAAGAAAACTAATATACATTCAACCATGTATAAGCAAATAAAAGATAGGGATGTACACTTGCTAAAGAAAAGAAAGCAATACTTTCACATATGAACACTTGCAAAGAATGAAACAAGAATATATGGTATAAAAGCTTGTAAAGGAAAACATTAAGTCATCTCATATTTTGTACAGCCGAAATCAAATATTAGCATAGTCAAAGCAAGAAGGAAAAAAAGAAATATCTATGTACAATCAAATAAAATAACTATTTGTACAAAGCCTAATTAATGCTTGGCCACCAAATCAATATATCAGCCTCCAAGATCTTGCCTGGTAAACAAAATGGTACCAAAGCAATCAATTCCATCTCACTTCAGCCACCACTTTAGAAAAATCCCTGCTTATACTTGTACAAACTAATAAAAATACACATCACCCTGTACAAAAACAACATACCCTGTAATTCGTTCTTTTGTATATATCAATCTCTTCATCAGTTCATTTCCTTCAAAGGTTAAAACATCTGAAGCAAGCCTCAGTTCAAATTCAAACAAAACTTCAATTAAAACAACAATGCAATCAACTACAAACTAGAGATCAAAGGCTTCAGCTTGCATTTTCAAAACTGTTTCAACATGAAGCTCTGTTCTTCTTCTTCTGGAAACTAAGGTGAGTAAACAAACTGATTTTTAAATTTAACTTGTGTGTTTGTTTTTTTGAATGATATGTGCTTGCTATAGTTTAAACAAACTACTCTGTGTATATTCTGTCTGCAATGGGAATTTATATGGCTGTTCTTCAGTATTTCAAGTTTCTGAGCAATGAAACGTAAAGAAAACTAATAATTCTTCATAAAAAATAAAAAAAAATAAAAAACTTAAAAAACAGTAACCTGGAAATAGTTTGGGGCTTGACAGTGTAACAAGGGTTATGTTTATTCAAATTTATAGTGAAAAGAAATCATATGTTAAAATTCAAATATTTTAAATTGTTAATTTGAATTCATATCTTGAATACATATACAGAAGTAGGATTTTTGAAACAAAAATTTTAATTTTTAGACAAGTACACATGGTACAGTTCATAAATGAACTAAAAATACATTTTTATCAATATCTGTTGATTCAACAAATTTTAGTTGTTGAAATTTATTGTGAAGCAAGCTTGGTGATTTACTAACATAGGAAAAATGCAAAAAGAATTTTCCAATGTAAGGATTTTTGGGATGAAACAAATATAGGGTTTTGGGTTCAAAATTTTCTATGTTTTGTAAATTATGGATCGCGTCGTCGTGGATTGATCGAGTTACACGTGATTCTGGGAGAGGGTCGAGGAGGGTATGGCCATGACGTCGACGAAGCGGCGTCGCCTCCAGGGTTTGGTGTTGGTAGGGCGTGGCGATTTTTTGTGGGGTGTTCGAGCTTTTGGGTCGAGCAGATGGGCACATTTTGATTTCCAACTTTTCATGTTGAATTGGGTTTCGATTTTGAACGTGAGGTCGATATGGGGTTTGTAGGAGGCGACGAGGTTCGCCCGAGTGTCGGCGACGTGCCGTGCACGTGCACGACGATGAACGTGTGTCAGGGGATGTTGTTTCGTGGAAACTCGAAGTGGAGCTCGGGATTTTTGTGTTTTGACTCGAGACCTGGGTTGCTTGTGTGTGTTGCCTATAAGGCTTCTACTATTTTTAAGTTAACTTAATCTAAGCTTTGACAAAGGGAGAATGTGAGAAAGGAAGAAGGGGATTTAGGAAAGATAGGATGGAACTCGAGTATTTACTCGAGTAAACTGAAGACTTGCTCGGGTTGTTGCCCAAACCTGCGAAGAAATAATAGTAAGTTAGGTAAATTATTTCAACAAGTTTAAGGGGCGACGACTAATTAATGAATGACAAATTTAAGTCAAGCCTTTATTACAAATTAATGAATTAAGTAAATACAAAGTTTTGGAATCTAATCAATGCTTTAATTAAGTAGAAAATTCAAGTTAAGTATTTAATTAATTAACATTAAAGTTTTGTAGTTAGTAATAAATTAAATTTCAAAGTTTAAAGAAGATGTTTTTTATGTTAATTAAGATAAATTATTACTATAAATTAATTGTTTGGAAAATAATTAAGAATGATTAATTTCTAGTTGTAATTAAAGATTGGGTTAATTAACAATTAAGTAATTTAAATTGTTAATTGAAGTTAATTAATTAGTAGTCAATTAAGATAATTGATTAAGGAATAATTAACTAGAATTTAATTAATTTATCATTAAGAATAGTTAATCATTGGTTTAAATAAATCAATAAAAATAGTTATGTTGTTATTTCTTTTAAACCACTTTCCCCTTAAATTGAAAATGGTTGACTGTCATTAAATGTTGTGTTCTGGATTGATATTCTTGTTTGTGATTGTGATACTGTGTGATGTGAATTGCCTTATGCTGAACTCTGATTTGTTTCTGTATATATGTGAAAACCCTTTTTGCCCGTAAAACGACGTTTAAATTTCGATGCGATAAAGAGTCGGATTCCAGTTGGTTATCCCAAACCCACATCGAATTGTAATGATGAACCTTTGTGACTGATAAATTTATTTTATCTGTGAAACTGTGAATGAAGATGAGCGTTATTTATTTTACCGCTTATCGATATTAGTATATCTATGATGATTGATGTTGTGCGCTATTGTGTAAAATCCCTAGACCACACCTTTACACAAACAAATATGGATTTCACGAGGAAATCGGTTAAGTCACAGATAATTTAAATTTAATGTTTTTGAAATTGAAATCTTAATTTCAATTGATTTTGGAAATGGATTTGGGTTAAATGTTAAAGCTTTTAAAAAGGAGTTTTTAAGATAAAAGCTATTTTGAATAACTTGGTAAAATTTCCAATTTAAATAATTTAATTTGAATTTAAATTCAAAATTTTGAATTGAATTCAATGATTGGAAATTATGGTTAAAGATGTTATAAATGTGTTTATATGAATTCAAACCATTTTGAAAGTATTGTTTGAGAATTTTAATTTAACCCAAGGATTTTAATTCGTATAAATGAATCAGATTTTCCGGAATGAAAAGGTGTTTTCAAATGATAAAAGCTTTCATATAAGAAATGAAATTCCAATTTAAGTAAAGGAATTTCAAGTTTGAATTGAAAAATGGTTTTTCCAAGTTATGAGTGAATTCTTTTTGAAAGCTATGAATTGAATCTGTTTATTTTTAACAGATTTAAAATGGTGATTTGTTTAAACCATTCGAAATGAAATTGTTTTGAAAGCTATAAGTTAAATCTTGATTTAAAGATTTAACGAGTTAATCCAATTGAAATGGAAATTGATTTGGAAAAATCTATGAATAGATCTTTGTGAAACTTGGTCAACTTTGTGAAATGAATCTTTTTGTTTAAAAAGATTAAAATGGTAATTTGTTTAACCATTTAAAAGAAAGATTTTGGGTAATAAGTTGTGACTTAACTGAAATCCCAATATACATATGTTTTAAAATATTACGCTCACTATTCGGTTTAGCCGGGGGAGGACCTTTGTGTCGCATAACCCATTCCGAATAAGTGATACATCGTATATGGATAGCATTTGAGGACCGGTGTTGAAGACCGGGTGTTTGAGAAAACGATAGGATAACCTATCGATTGTCTCTGCACTGGGTAGCTCCTGGTATAGAGATTCCCTAAGTGATGGGAAGTCCGATCGGGATTGTGAATACCCGGATTTGCAAGGGCTTCTTCGGAAGTGCCTTCGGTTCTGTTCGAACCCGTAACAGACTTGTATGGTTACATGTCTGACATTACATTTTGAGATATAAAGAAGATTTCTTTCAAATACATTTCTGTTGGTGGCGGAGAATTTATTCTCTTAGCTTAACACCCTTCTCTGAGACGTACGAGCTCATAGGTTATGTAGTTGAAGGTTATCAGCGATATACTCCCAATTTGGTAATGTGGCATGCTGAGTGTTGCTGTGGGTTGATCATTTATTGATCATTTGTGATCAAAGCATGGCTTTGTGAAAAAGCGTATCTTTGTGGACGAGACCTCTTCGGACGTCACAACCCGGAAATGGTCGAAACAGGAATATGCGGCAAGGTTATGAGGGTCACGCCCTTTAGGGTATGTCATTTCCTTCTGGAAAAGGGTGGTATCAGGTATGGAGCCCTGGTATTTAACCTATGTGGATACCCCGATCTCATTTATTATGTGATTGTGTGTTTATCGAGGCGCCTCGGATAAAGGTCCCAAAGGACCGGGGGATGACATATTCGTGAGGAGTTACCTGTTACAGGGGTAACCCGGCCTTGTGTTGGCAGAGAGCAGTTGTCTCTCGGGACGTCCAGCCAGAGGAGATCCCATGTGGCGGTAGGATGTTCCTTAGCCTGACCATTTGTTGGAAATCCAATTCCCAATACGAAATTGTATGGTTTTAGTTGTAGAACCTGCCATTTACTTATGGTGGTGCCCCACTGTTTAGATGGTAGCTATAGTAGGCATACAATAATGGTTGTATGCTGGCTAAGATTAATATTATACTTTCGAATTGTTTTACACACTAGACATTAATAATAATAATCCGATGATTTGCGTAGTAAGCATCTTTGACTATCATAAGAAGAAATCTCCTCCAATTCTGCGTTTGCATTGTGTGTGTGGCGGGAGGTCTTATGGTAGTTTCACTTTCCAAAAGCATTGCGAATTAATTTTATTTTCTTGTGAAAATAACTGTTTTACGATCTCTCACCAGTCACCATGACTGACTCCAAGTTTATTGTTTCCTTTCTAAACTCTGGGTGCCCATAATTTTCCACAAGGGTAGCCTAGAGTTATATTATCAGGATATTCTGGATATTCTGGAGCTTGGGAAGCAAGCTGGATGGCGAGACGTACTTCCGTACTTGTTATTTATTTCCGCTGTGTATTCTGTATGAGGACAAGTTTATATAACTGTTCATTGTTGTATTGAGTTGTATATTGACTCTGATGATGTATTGTATAACTGATATAGTTCTTTGTTTAAAAGACTAGTGATTATCTATTATATATTGTTCCGCTGCGAATGTGAGATTCTGATATTGTTTCTGTTTCTGTTTTCCGTTCTTTCTTTTCTTCTGTCTTCTTCTACCTCTTCTTTTAACCCTAATGGTTCGGTTTCCCGACATTCAATTACGCGACATTTGATACAGTGGACGTATTAATGTCGACTTTCGAGCGTCGAAAAGTCGCAATCGTTACATTTGGTATCAGAGCTGAGGGTTAAACTTTAGTTCAGGAGTATAACACATTAAGTAACTCGTTAGAGATAGGGTGAAGTATACCCTAGAATGAGTAGTTCTCAAATATCCGTCCGTATGCCTCAGTAAATTCTCTTGCTATCCACTGATAGTGAGTATGAGTGCAAGAAGAGGATGAGATAGGGGACATGAGAATACCACTACGAAATGGTCAATACTCTGTAACAACGAGGAAACAATCTTTTCTCTATCAATCTCTTTTGTTCGTCATCTCTTCTCAATTCTTCGATGGTTTCTGGTAGATCTAGGAGGAAGATTCGATATATTAATATGGGACATAAACTCCAACTGAGTCAGAAATTGTTGTTTGGATGAATTGGTTGCTTTGGTTGTTATGGTTGATAGGTATACTTTAGTTCTAAACTAAAAATTTTGGAATTGTATCCATATATCTATCTATTTTTGGGTCCCAATATATTCTACCAATGGTTAGTTATCCCTTCGAACTGACCAATGCCATTGCATACCTCGTAGACCTGGATAACCCGAGTATTTGTGAAGTGTTAAAACAGATTCGTTCTTGTATCTATTATCGATATTCTGATTTGGTAAGCCAAATGCAGAATAGATATTTAGTTTGAGTTGATGAAATGTTCTTCATCTATCTTTGTGTCACCCTGGCAATTTCGAGGACGAAATTCTTTTAAGGGGGGAAGTCTATAACGACCCCGAATTTTAATTATATTTAAATTGACAATTAATTGAATTTTTGAATTAAAATTGTGAAATGTATCGATGAATTGAAGCGAGTTTCCCCGAGTTCAAATAAAATGTGTTTAAACTATTTGAATTTAAAATCTTAAATATAAATGGTTTGAAAAATAAATTTTAAAGTATATACATTGACACAAGTATAAAATAAATAAATAAGTGGATTTTTAATTTATTATTGATGGTTAATTTATAAAATAAATACATAAGATAAATTTTAACAACAAATTAAACTCTAGAAAATTCATCTATATTACAAAATAAATAAATTATATAGTCTTATACAATATGGGGTAAAAATATAAATCTTAATATCATATTAATAAATCAATACAAAATAATACAAATAAAATAAAAATACGAATATATATGATAAAAATATATACATGAATTAGCTTACAAAAGAAAACTAATATACATTCAACCATGTATAAGCAAATAAAAGATAGGGATGTACACTTGCTAAAGAAAAGAAAGCAATACTTTCACATATGAACACTTGCAAAGAATGAAACAAGAATATATGGTATAAAAGCTTGTAAAGGAAAACATTAAGTCATCTCATATTTTGTACAACCGAAATCAAATATTAGCATAGTCAAAGCAAGAAGGAAAAAAAGAAATATCTATGTACAATCAAATAAAATAACTATTTGTACAAAGCCTAATTAATGCTTGGCCACCAAATCAATATATCAGCCTCCAAGATCTTGCCTGGTAAACAAAATGGTACCAAAGCAATCAATGCCATCTCACTTCAGCCACCACTTGAGAAAAATCCCTGCTTATACTTGTACAAATTAATAAAAATACACATCACCCTGTACAAAAACAACATACCCTGTAATTCATTCTTTTGTATATATCAATCTCTTCATCAGTTCATTTCCTTCAAAGCTTAAAACATCTGAAGCAAGCCTCAGTTCAAATTTAAATAAAACTTCAATTAAAACAACAATGCAATCAACTACAAACCAGAGATCAAAGGCTTCAGCTTGCATTTTCAAAACTGTTTCAACATGAAGCTCTGTTCTTCTTCTTCTGGAAACTAAGGTGAGTAAACAAACTGATTTTTAAATTTAACTTGTGTGTTTGTTTTTTTGAATGATATGTGCTTGCTATAGTTTAAACAAACTACTCTGTGTATATTCTATCTGCACTGGGAATTTATATGGTTTGTTCTTCAGTATTTCAAGTTTCTGAGCAATGAAACGTAAAGAAAACTAATACTTCTTCATAAAAAATAAAAAATATATAAAAACTTAAAAAATAGTAACCTGGAAATAGTTTGGGGCTTGATAGTGTAACAGGGGTTATGTTTATTCAAATTTACAGTGAAAAGAAATCATATGTTAAAATTCAAATATTTTAAATTGTTAATTTGAATTCATATCTTGAATACATATACAAAAGTAGGATTTTTGAAACAAAAATTTTAATTTTTAGACAAGTACACATGGTACAGTTCATAAATGAACTAAAAATACATTTTTATCAATATCTGTTGATTCAACAAATTTTAGTTGTTGAAATTTATTGTGAAGCAAGGTTGGTGATTTACTAACACAGGAAAAATGCTAAAAGAATTTTCCAATGCAAGGATTTTTGGGATGAAACAAATATAGGGTTTTGGGTTCAAAATTTTCTGTGTTTTGTAAATTATGGATCGCGTCGCCATGGATTGATCGAGTTACACGTGATTCTGGGAGAGGGTCGAGGAGGGTATGGCCATGACGTCGACGAAGCGGTGTCGCCTCCAGGGGTCGTTGTTGGTAGGGCGTGGCGATTTTCTGTGGGGTGTTCGAGCTTTTGGTTCGAGCAGATGGGCACATTTTGATTTCCAACTTTTCATGTTGAATTGGGTTTCAATTTTGAACGTGAGGTTGATATGGGGTTTGTAGGAGGCGATGAGGTTCGCCTGAGTGTCGGCGACGTGTCGTGCACGTGCACGACGATGAACGTGTGTCAGGGGATGTTGTTTCGTGGAAACTCGAAGTGGAGCTCGGGATTTTCGTGTTTTGACTCGAGACCTGGGTTGCTTGTGTGTGTTGCCTATAAGGCTTCTACTGTTTTTAAGTTAACTTAATCTAAGCTTTGACAAAGGGAGAATGTGAGAAAGGAAGAAGGGGATTCGGGAAAGATAGGATGGAACTCGAGTATTTACTCGAGTAAATTGAAGACTTGCTCGGGTTGTTGTCCAAACCTGCGAACAAATAATAGTAAGTTAGGTAAATTATTTCAACAAGTTTAAAGGGCAACGACTAATTAATGAATGACAAATTTAAGTCAAGCCTTTATTACAAGTTAATGAATTAAGTAAATACAAAGTTTTGGAATCTAATCAATGCTTTAATTAAGTAGAAAATTCAAGTTAAGTATTTAATTAATTAACATTAAAGTTTTGTAGTTAGTAATAAATTAAATTTCAAAGTTTAAAGAAGATTTTTTTATGTTAATTAAGATAAATAATTACTATAAATTAATTGTTTGGAAAATAATTAAGAATGATTAATTTCTAGTTGTAATTAAAGATTGGGTTAATTAACAATTAAGTATTTAATTTATTTGTAATTAAAATTGTTAATTGAAGTTAATTAATTAGTAGTCAATTAAGATAATTGATTAAGGAATAATTAATTAGAATTTAATTAATTTATCATTAAGAATAGTTAATCGTTGGTTTAAATAAATCAATAAAAATAGTTATGTTGTTAATTCTTTTAAACCACTTTCCCCTTAAATTGAAAATGGTTGACTGTCATTAAATGTTGTGTTCTGGATTGATATTCTTGTTTGTGATTGTGATACTGTGTGATGTGAATTGCCTTATGCTGAACTGTGATTTGTTTCTGTATATATGTGAAAACCCTTTTTGCCCGTAAAACAACGTTTAAATTTCAATGCGACAGAGAGTCGGATTCCAGTTGTTTATCCGAAACCCACATCGAATTGTAATGATGAACCTTTGTGACTGATAAATTTATTTTATCTGTGAAACTGTGAATGAAGATGAGCGTTATTGATTTTACCGCTTATCGATATTAGTATATCTGCGATGATTGATGTTGTGCGCTATTGTGTAAAATCCCTAGACCACACCTTTACACACACAAATATGGATTTCACGAGGAAATCGGTTAAGTCACAGATAATTTAAATTTAATGTTTTTGAAATTGAAATCTTAATTTCAATTGATTTTGGAAATGGATTTGGGTTAAATGTTAAAGCTTTTAAAAAGGAGTTTTTAAGATAAAAGCTATTTTGAATAACTTGGTAAAATTTCCAATTTAAATAATTTAATTTGAATTTAAATTCAAAATTTTGAATTGAATTCAATGATTGGAAATTATGGTTAAAGATGTTATAAATGTGTTTATATGAATTCAAACCATTTTGAAAGTATTGTTTGAGAATTTGAATTTAACCCAAAGATTTTAATTCGTATAAATGAATCAGATTTTCCGGAATGAAAAGGTGTTTTCAAATGATAAAAGCTTTCATATAAGAAATGAAATTCCAATTTAAGTAAAGGAATTTCAAGTTTGAATTGAAAAATGGTTTTTCCAAGTTATGAGTGAATTCTTTTTGAAAGCTATGAATTGAATCTGTTTATTTTTAACAGATTTAAAATGGTGATTTGTTTAAACCATTCGAAATGAAATTGTTTTGAAAGCTATAAGTTAAATCTTGATTTAAAGATTTAACGAGTTAATCCAATTGAAATGGAAATTGATTTGGAAAAATCTATGAATAGATCTTTGTGAAACTGGGTCAACTTTGTGAAATGAATCTTTTTGTTTAAAAAGATTAAAATGGTAATTTGTTTAACCATTTAAAAGAAAGATTTTGGGTAATAAGTTGTGACTTAACTGAAATCCCAATATCCATATGTTTTAAAATATTACGCTCACTATTCGGTTTAGCCGGGGGAGGACCTTTGTGTCGCATAACCCATTCCGAATAAGTGATACATCGTATATGGATAGCATTTGAGGACCGGTGTTGAAGACCGGGTGTTTGCGAAAACGATAGGATAACCTATCGATTGTCTCTGCACTGGGTAGCTCCTGGTATAGAGATTCCCTAAGTGATGGGAAGTCCGATCGGGATTGTGAATACCCGGATTTGCAAGGGCTTCTTCGGAAGTGCCTTCGGTTCTGTTCGAACCCGTAACAGACTTGTATGGTTACATGTCTGACATTACATTTTGAGATATAAAGAAGATTTCTTTCAAATACATTTCTGTTGGTGGCGGAGAATTTATTCTCTTAGCTTAACACCCTTCTCTGAGACGTACGAGCTCATAGGTTATGTAGTCGAAGGTTATCAGCGATATACTCCCAATTTGGTAATGTGGCATGCTGAGTGTTGCTGTGGGTTGATCATTTATTGATCATTTGTGATCAAAGCATGGCTTTGTGAAAAAGCGTAGCTTTGTGGACAAGACCTCTTCGGACGTCACAACCCGGAAATGGTCGAAACAGGAATATGCGGCAAGGTTATGAGGGTCGCGCCCTTTAGGGTATGTCATTTCCTTCTGGAAAAGGGTGGTATCAGGTATGGAGCCCTGGTATTTAACCTATGTGGATACCCCGATCTCATTTATTGTATGATTGTGTGTTTATCGAGGCGCCTCGGATAAAGGTCCCAAAGGATCGGGGGATGACATATTCGTGAGTTACCTGTTACAGGGGTAACCCGGCCTTGTGTTGGCAGAGAGCAGTTGTCTCTCAGGACGTCCAGCCAGAGGAGATCCCATGTGGCGGCAGGAAGTTCCTTAGCCTGACCATTTGTTGGAAATCCAATTCCCAATACGAAATTGTATGGTTTTAGTTGTAGAACCTGCCATTTACTTATGGTGGCGCCCCACTGTTTAGATGGTAGCTATAGTAGGCATACAATAATGGTTGTATGCTGTCTAAGATTAATATTATACTTTCGAAATGTTTTACACACTAGACATTAATAATAATAATCCGATGATTTGCGTAGTAAGCATCTTTGACTATCATAAGAAGAAATCTCCTCCAATTCTGCATTTGCATTGTGTGTGTGGCGGGAGGTCTTATGGTAGTTTCACTTTCCAAAAGCATTGCGAATTAATTTTATTTTGTTGTGAAAATAACTGTTTTACGATCTCACACTAGTCACCATGACTGACTCGGAGTTTATTGTTTCCTTTCTAAACTCTGGGTGCCCATAATTTTCCACACGGGCAGCCTAGAGTTATGTTATTAGGATATTCTGGATATTCTGGAGCTTGGGAAGCAAGCTGGATGGCGAGACGTACTTTCGTACTTGTTATTTATTTCCGCTGTATATTCTGTATGGGGACAAGTTTATATAACTATCCATTATTGTATTAAGTTGTATATTGACTCTGATGATGTATTGTATAACTGATATAGTTCTTTGTTTAAAAGACTAGTGATTATCTATTATATATTGTTCCGCTGCGAATGTGAGATTTTGATATTGTTTATGTTTCTGTTTTCCGTTCTTTCTTTTCTTCTATCTTCTTCTACCTCTTCTTTTAACCCTAGTGGTTCGGTTTCCCAGCATTCGATTACGCGGCATTTGATACAGTGGACGTATTAATGTCGACTTTCGAGCGTCAAAAAGTCGCAATCATTACACGTTTCTTCTATTTAAATTTCCTAATGTTGCTACTATTTAAATTCCTTCTACCTAAATTTCTTTATTTAAATCGCTCCTCCTTATATAGCTCTATTTCTCTTTTATTTGATAGTTTTTTTCATTGGATCATTGCAGTGCGATCACCTACTGTTTTAGCCATTGGGCCTTTCTCCATTAACATGAAACTATTTACTTTTTATGTATAAATCTATTTCACTTATTTTTCTTTGTATTTTCCTTATACGACGAATATTCTTCCTATTTCCACTATTGGGTGTTCTTACCCTTCCATTCTCTTTAACCCATTTAAATCAAGTACCATTTCATTTATCCACCCCTTAAAAAGAATTAAAAAACTCTTAAATTTGTAGAAATAGAAAAATCATTTAGCCAAATATAAACCATATTTTATGTCTATTTTAAAAGGAGAGAGATTTCAATTTCTCCTTATTCTTTACCAAAAACTCCTTGCTTAAATTTTAGTCTAATCAGTTTTAGCTCCCTTTAAAAAAATTCTAAATAACTCGTTTAGTTAAAAATTTCCTAAATTTCCTATTTTTTCAAGAATCTGCTTTTAGAGGATATTATATATGGCAAAAAATTTAGTACTTACTTATTTTTGAAGAATGACAACTTTTTAGTGATAGTATTCTTTTATTTTTAAATAAATTCTTTGAAAGCCATTTCAAATATTTTAAGAAAATTTTAAACCTTTTATTAAATTCTATCATATGGGGTTGGACTTAGAAATGGATTTTTGATTGTCCCTTCTTTTGGACTTTTCTTCTTTTCCAATTATTCTTCACTTATTTTCATTCAGAACATATTAAAATTCGGCTATCATCTTGTGGTGGCTAATGCACAACGAGAACTTGATCATTCTTATTTATACCTTACCTCCAGATATTTGTAACATATAGGTTCTTACTTCCCATATGTCTGGATTGAATGTACGTCATCAATCGGTAATCCAGTGAAATCCATAATCATAGGGTAGTCTAGACCTAGCAAAAGGAGCCAAGTACCATCCAGCTTCAGGAAACCTTCTATATGTCATGCTCGTACTCTTCTTAAGTCGATGTCTTATGGTACGGCCAGCATCCTATGGGGTATTTGGTGTAGGTGTATAAATTTACCTCAATTTATTTTTTTCAACCCATAGTTGACCCATCCTTCTTTTCAGTTACAGTCGAAATTTGTAGAGTTTGGCGCTTAATATGTATGTATGTATGTATATTTCTAGATAAAAGTACAAATACGTTCACTCAGCGTATCCTGATTCTCATGATCTACTAATGTAGGCTCTGATACTAAATGTAGTAACCCTCTCTGAAACGGGCATAATTTTCAACCTAATAAAATTTATCGAACCTTAGGTCCATTCCGGAGCTGGCTTTTGGTTGGTATAATTGATTTAAAAAAACAATATGCAGGGATATCTATCAATGTTTTCGGAGTCTCGCAGCGGAAGGAATAAAATATAATAATAATATAAAATACCCATCTCATAAAACCAAATCATAGGAGTACAATGTCATAATAGTGTATAAACATGTCTGATACAGTCTAGGTACATCATAACAACATAAATAGATAACTGTAATAGATAACTGACCGATAAGTTTCCACCATCTTCTCCACACTCATCGTTGTACCTAACCTGTAGGTTGTAATGAGGCGGAGTCAGAACAACAATTTCTGATGAATGAGAACCTGAATTTTTATAATAACAGTATATGGACAGTAAGTAATTGACAAGTATTATGTCTTGCCTAATTATTTTACTTTCATAGGTATAGCTATATTTGTTGGATAGTGGCCCTACAATTCCAACTCCATGACTACAAAAGCGGGTGCAATGCAACTATGAAGTATATTAGGTTCAACAACCCAGCTCACATACAATAATATCCTAATGATGCGAGAGAAAGTACTTGGGCCACTTAAGACCTTTAAATAGGGAATATGCAAACTCTCCAGTCATTTAATACCTAGACTCAAGACAAACCCCTCCTGGTGCTCCCTAGCTGACATCACAACAAATCTCATAAGGTCACTTAACACTTATTAGATAGGGAAGAGGCAGATCCTTTGGCGATTCAATACCTCAACCCTAAAGCGAACCCCCCGCAAGAGATTTCCACTAATGAACCTAATATAATTCTAACCATTAAATACTTCTTAAATAGAGAAAAGGCAGACCCCAACAGTCATTTAATACCTCAACCCCGAAGCAAGACTGCCTTGGAATTACCCCACGCTAAAAAGTAAATCATGACCATTTAATACTTCTTAAATAGGGAAGTGGCGCACCCAACAACCATTTAATACCTCAGCTCGGTAGCAGACCCATCTTGGGATTACCCAACATTATTTATGTTCCCTAATTCATTAAATATTCTTAATAGGGAGGAGAAAACAATAAACCAGTCATTTAATACCTCAACCCCAAAGCAAACTCCTCCTAAAATTTCCCCATCCTTATGTCCCATAACCCACATTGACATCCTATGTTAGTCCAACTATTTGTAGGTGCTAGTAGCCAGATCAGTTGGACAGATTTACCTTACAAAATTAAGGCTGACCTTGCGTCCACCGTGGGTACTTATTATAGGCAATGTCCTACATCAGTTACAAATGTCAAACTACTGGTTGCCAGATTAACTGGGCAGACTTCTGTGTGCTTCCAATTGACCTTTGTATCCCTATAACTTAATAATATTTCCACTACCCAGAATTAAATGTTGAACTATGCCAACATACATACACACACACACATATGTGTATAATATATGTTGGAACTGGGCCAGCCCGCAGCGAAGGAAATGAGTGAATTTCAAAATTTTACCATTTTTGGATCATTAATGGACCTATGAAGTCTAAATGTATTTAGATCTTATCTAAATTTCTTTTAAATAAAATCAATATGTTATTTAATACCATATTTTTTTATTAATTTATTTCTAAAACAATCAGCACTGGGATATAAAAATAAGATTTGAATATATCAAATATATTCATTCCTTAATTGTGTGACATAATAGTTAAACATAAGGTAAGTATGATCAATTGATAACATGATGTATATGAATAAATAAGAATAAGTTTAAAGGCAATCACATAAGGGACAAAAGGGAAAGAAATAAAAGATGACAAAGATGATTGATTCATCTTCCTCTTTTTTGACAAAACTTGATTTATGCAGCATTCAATTAACAATCAGTGAATCATTATGACATAAGAATAGGAATAGCCAACTATAATTCATATTCATATACTACCGCCTCATTTAAAATTGTTTGATATTAATAAAGCATTTAAATTATATAATTTGAAATATAAACATTAAATATGTAATATGCATATGGATGTAATTATTTGTATACAAAGATCAACCCAAAACTTCTTAACTAATTCAAAATAAACCATATTACATTTAAAATTTCGGATATATTTATGAACTTATGTAAACTTAACTTAGTTAACAAAATATATATATGTATACAATTAAATCAAGAGATTCAACCTATATGAAAAATGTTTTTTTCTATAAATAAAAGTGAAACATACTAAACTAAGCAATATGTACAATCCTTTGAATACTTAAAGAAAGGTATTAGTCATGTCAAATAGGGTAACAATATTATAAATTTACTGTAACCATGTTATTATCAAAACATCCTTTAATCATTTGTGAGTTTTAATCGCAATAAGATGCAGACAATAAGAACAAATAACTTCAAATCTAAGGAGATTCAAGCTATATGAATAAATAATTTTTTTCATTATTATTATAAAACAAAAGATGATACATACCGAACTAAGCAATATGTTAAAATCCTTTGACTACTTAAAGAAGGATAATTTTGATGTCAAATAAGGTAACAAATTTAGAAATTTATTATAATCAATTTATTATAAAAAAACATCATTTAATCATATGTAAGTTTCTATTACAGTACAAATGCAAACAATAATAACATATAAACATTCAAATCAAAAGAATTACACTTTGATTTGAATGTTTAAACATAGATCAAAAATTAAAATATTGTCTAATCATATACAAGTTTCAGTTTTGATTTATCTAAATAATAAAATGAATCAATTCATATAATAAACAATTCAAACTACATAAACCATTTTCAAATTAAATGAGACAATATTATACACATATAAATTATGATATTCAATTTTATTCATCAAAACATTATATCAAAATTATTAGAATAAAAAGATCATATCTTAATTCCAAAGCCTTGAAGTGCACATTAAAACATTGAAGTTTTCCTTTAGATGTAGCCAATGAATCGTACCTTGAACGATGAATCAAATCTCTTAGATTCAGAAATCAGCCTCTAGATGTTGCAAGGATCAAGAGACAAGAACCACCTTGAATTTATTTGTTCTGTTTTTTAATTTGTTTTATGAAAATTTTATTTTATAGAGGCCATTAATGGAGAGGAGGAGAGCTTAAGAAAGAAAGAAAAAAAATTTGTCTGTCTAAAACAAAACGTGAATGAGGATGAGAGAGAGAATATGTTTTAAAAGAAAACATTAAAACCTTTTCAATCTCCTCCTTTAGAACCTTCCTTATTTAATCCCAAAATTAACTCACCAAATCCTCTTCTATCCTCTTCATATATTCGACAGAATAAAATAAAGAGAAAAGGACAAAGTTCATTTCATAAATGATATTTAAGTGATTCATAAAGAGGAGATTTATTTCTTTTTTTAATTCCTCCTTTAGATTTCAAATCACATTTGAAACTCTCCCCTTCTTCATCATGCATGTGGGCATGAATGAAAAATTCCAAAAAACACTTAGCAGTTAATCTATTTAAACCCAATTTAAATATTTTATTGATATCGAATATCAACACGCACGTTTATAACTTTTATAGACGCACTTTATTATGTACTAATTCAAATAAATCAAATGAAGTTTAATAACTAATATTTCCAAAATATTAATTAATTTAATTAATTTACAACAATTTATAAATTAATTAAATCGTGTGGCTCGTTAAGAGTATTCAACATTACGGTTGCGCGACTCAAAGGTGTGAATTCAGTCAGCGATTAATATCGAACTATTTGAATATTAACATTCACACGTCACTTAGCAAGTGGTGTGACATTTTGGTTGAATTTATCGCTTACACGTCTTTTGGTAAAATCCAATTTTACTTATTATAAGCGGCACCTGATAGTGACAATTATTTACACCGATTCTCTTTGTCAAAACTATATCATATTAGGACTTATGGAATTTGTTAATGGTAAAAATTCCAATATTGTCCACATTCAACTTTATAATCCAAACACAATGTCCTTGGTTCAATAATAACAATTATTACTAACCAAACTACTCTGGCCAAAGACTTTGACTTTGAGTTGACATCAGTTGACTATGATACTAACCTCATAAAACTGAGGAGACGAATCCTCTCTTGAATAGTATTTCACTTCCAATGTTTTCACTCGACCCAACTATAGTCCTTCGATGGACGTCGTGCCATGATTTAACTATAATCAAAGCGGAGCTTCTACATTGAACAACATTCTCAAGTCGAGAGAACTGTGTAAATTAGTCACATCGATATTCTCTGCTTGACCTTAGTTATATTAACCAACAGAAAACTATCGAGTGAGTCATTTCATTGTTATCCAATAACAATCAGTACATAACCCCTTGGTGCCCCCAGCAGTCATGAGTAATACAGTTCCCAACATTTGGAGAGTGTTATATACTCTAGTCTCAACCGATGTATCGATATCCAGTCTCGATACATCTTGACTAGGAATATTTAAAATGGTATATTTATTTTCATTGTGATAAATTACTCACGGTTAGAAAACTTTGTAAATACTATCACAAAACATATCATTTATGAATTTTCTATTAAATATACTTTTAATTAAATTAATTAATTAATTTAACACATTATATCTAGTATATAATAGAAAGAAAACACCTTTTAGTTTGAACAAGATTGGTCATCAAGTTAGATATATGTAACAAATTACATAATTGTCCCTAGGGCATACCCCTAACTCAATCAATATATAAACACCTCACCCGTATTTACGCATTTAAATGCCTTATAAGGGAACCTCTTTTCTTCTTCTTTGCTTTTGGATTAAATTCCATAATTGTCCTTAACTCGTTTTATTAGATTTATTATTGATTGTTAATTATCATTATTTGTTGGTTTATTTATTAAATGCCTTATTTATTATATATATTACAAGTTTGTAATTTTGGTTGGTCAATTCAAAATTTAAAAGAATACGTTATTATTATATTTATGTCTAACTTTAATATATGGTTAATTTGTTTCTATATGTGTTCAAGTAATTTATATGTTTTATATTCGGAGTGATAAGTTATTTTAATGTGTCAACAACCGCAATTTCTATATAAGTCCAAATCCATTACAACAAATTATATAATAGCTAACATCATCAATAAATTAGCTACACTAAATAGACTTGTATATATTCAATTTGGAATCTAGAACATGCAATTAATTTTATGTTATTATAGTAGAACCACGGTCCCTTTTTCAGAAAAGCAAATTTACAATTCCAATCTTTACATTCCATTCAACTTCTTAAAAGTATATCATTGAAACAACAATGAAAACATATTATTTTAATTGTCAAAATATGCGCTGCAAACAACAGATAAGAGGAAAAATACCCATTTCCCTATTTTCCATGCCCATTTCTACATTTCATGTTTTGAATTCTTTGTCATTACAATAAAAATTTGAGAGGTGGAATCAAATGGAATATAAAATATTCATATTGTAATTATAATATACCCAATTCCACTATATTAAAATAAAACAATTAGAATTCCAATAAATTTCATAACTTACTTTTTATGGGGAACTTTTAGGGTTTTAAATTGACAAGTTTTCGTATTCAAAATTTCCCAAGGAGCAGTATAAATCCAAAAAAATTACGCAAGATATTATTGAGGAAAAATTAAGATTTCCATTCACAGATAACCTCAACTGCAATCTCCTTGAATTTGCCTTCAGTGCTATTGCCAATCTCTTCCTTCGATTTATCTCCTTTTTATGTTATATTATATAATAATTAGATTTAGAGAATTGGGGGTTATGGAATTTAAGAATATAGATTTATACATATAAGGTTTAGTACATTTTCCCTTAGCTTGCTTTCTTCAATTCTTCCCCAAATTTATGGATGCATATATATTTTTTTGAGTTTTAAAAAAAAATATGGAGAGAATCCCGTTATCAGGTTCGGATTTGTATAAAGAAAAATGAGGGGGCTAGCCTCTTATTTATATTTCTTGGATGCACCAGGACCGTTGGATTGATATTCTTAAATTCGAGCGTTTAAGCCAAAGAAAACCGTAGTCGCCACACACAAACAGGTTGATTAGTCACAATATGGGGTCGACAGGCCCATAGATGTTGTCAATCGATGTGGTCCTAGCCGTTGTTAATGTTAATCGTTAATGTTTCTTTAAATTATATTTATTATTTTAATTTGTTTGAATTATTTTCAATCCAAAATCTTCAAATGTCGATAACTTCTTTGTTTGAACTCCGATCACAAAGCTTTGTGTATGGAAGCTGGTTAGAAGATCGCCGCGAACACAATGGTGCAATTTCACAGCCAAACTCTAATGTTTGCTCAATTTCCATTTTTAGCTTTATTATTAATTAATTAATTTCCTGCTAATTTTATGAATGTTACATAATTGTTCAATAAATCATTAAAACATCAATTTTAGATACATAAGTTATTTCGAGATATTCCCCAAGTGTACTTTAAGATTCAATATGTTAATCTGAAATAGATTGAGTTAGGGGTATGCTCTAGGGGCAATTATGTAATTTGTTGCATATATCTAACTCGTTGACCAATCTTGTTCGAAATAAAAGGTGTTTTCTTTCTATTACACACTTGATATAATGTGTTATATTACTTAATTAATTTAACTAAAAGTATATTTAATAGCGTTAACCTAGAAAATGGATCAACACCCTGAATTGAGTGTGAAAGCACTAGCATATTTATTAGGGCAAATAAGATAGAAAAAACAACAACAAATCGCAAAATAAGTAAATGAACAAGAGATTTTTATAGTGGTTCGGTTGTTAACAAAGCCTACGTCCACTTTATACATTTTATTAATGTGTTGACTGTTGATCACAGGTACAAGTTGATTACAATTTGTATGTTTGAATTCAAGGAACTAAAGCTGCCATTGAAGGAGACAAAAGGAAGCATCTCAATTGTCCCATGGCAGCCATTGTGAGGAAGAAGAAGTTTGAAGAATCTTCATAGCAGAGTTTCTCCACTGATCAGAGCCACCCCCTCCTGTTGAAGATTGATTGGTATTTATAGGATTTAGAGAGCATTTCGGTCGAAACTATTACACTAGAGGCATGCAATCATTGGTAGGAGGAAGCATGTAAAGTTTGGATCTATCCGAGCTAACTGTTTGGATCGGCACTGATCCAACTGGATCATATCAGTACTGATCCAAATAGTTGCATGATTTATGCACAACTCCCATCCTACGGGCTTCCTTATCTGCTTGCAAGGCTTCTCTTGTAATTTCATGACTTGCTAGGTTGTGTTGACGATGATTCACCGGTAGGTTAGATTAAACTATAACCCGAATCAGATATGTTTTCATTTCTTCAACTTAGATGCTTGGAATGTTATCAAACTTGGTCGATAGGCTTAGGAGAGATATAGGAACATAACACATGTGGATTGGAACATCCACAAGCTAATAATTTGGATCGACACCGATCCAATTGGATTGGATCGGTGTCGATCCAAATACTTGGCATATTTTGACTTCAAACTCCTTGGGTTCCTTTGTCATGTGCTTCTGGGTCTTCTGTTCAAGTTTCGAGTCATTCTGGCTTAGCTTGAATGTTCTAACTCCTTCTAACTTCTACTGGTCAAAAACCCGGTGAACACTTGCCCCAAAGTACGCCTTTTGAATGAAAGGTGTGCATTGCTCCAGAACAAGTTCCAGTAATGAGTCTTTGATTGTTGAGCTTTCCAGCTGCTTTAGCCTTGGTGAACCATCCAGTTCCTTTGGATTCTTTCGTCAATCACAAGTCGTTCCAAACTCGTTATAGCCTAAGGCTCTACCTACTTGTAATCTATACATCACAATCGTTCTGGTTTCATTCAGAGTTATTACATCACATGTCTTTAATTACATTACACATCTCTAATCGTCTCATGTTCATCCGGGATTTACATCATTACCACTTAGATTTAATTCAGAGTTATAATATCATATATTAAAATCATATCATATATCGAAATCACATCATATATCAAAATCATCTTGTTTTCATCAAGGATTTATCCGTTTTATTCTATTTATAAGGCATTCAAATCATTTTTGCAAAATCAATCTGTTTTAAAGTTTGATCTCTCCGGACCTTTTAAGTTTAATGTGTGATCTCTTCGGATCATTTAATGTTTAGTTTAGGGAATGATCTCTCCAGATCATTTGTTGTTTCAGTTCAGAGGGTGATCTCTCCAGATCATTTGCTTATTAATTTAAGGAGGATTAAGTAAGCCCATCCGTTCACTCTCCGATGAGTGGACTTACTTCTTGCACTTTGATCTCGTCTCTCCGATCGGGACTCTAAGGCGATCAATATCGTACAAGTCCATCAACTCGCTCTCTGGCAAGGCGACTTGCACCTTGCACTCCGGTCCCATGGCGGGACTTTAAGACGATCAATATCAGTCATCACAATCAATATGGATTTTTCAAAATTCAAATATTCAAACCAAAACAAATAAGCATAAATCAAACAAACATGAATCAAAACAAGCATAAATCCTAAATTTTCGTTGCAGAGACCTGACTCAGAGCGTGCCTAGAGACCAATCCAGGCCCTATACACGTGTAAGCGGTCCGAGGTTATTGTTGTCCTAAATAGTTGTCTCAGACATTCGACTCATAGCGTACCTAGGGACTGTTTGGGATACCGTACACGTGTAAGTGGCATGAGGGTATTATTGTCTAAATACCAAAAGAAAAGCACGGAATAGGGAATGAAAAAGCAAAGCATGGGAGCTGGATCCAACTCCCATCTACCCCGATCATGGGATAATTTGTCTTGACTCAAATCCCTGGGCCTTTCTTGATGCATTTGCCGCAGATGGTGGTTGTTCTTCCAATTCTACCGTAGTTCTATTCCTCACGTACTGTGGCATCTGATTGTTCTGAACCAGTTCTTCTATCAAATCATGAAGGTGTCAACACTCATTCATTTCATGCCCAATTAGATCATGGAAGGTGCAAAACTTTTCGGATCCTTTCTCTCGATCAGTGGGCTCCCTCCTAGGTGGCCTCCGATAGAGGTTTTGCCCTCTAATATCCAAGTATATCCTCTCTAGGATTTCAGTCAGATCAATGTATGAAGAGAATCTTGGCTCCTTCCTCTGTTGTTTCGACCCTCTAAAGTCGTCATCGGTTTTTCTCTTCCCTTTGTCTTTTCCAATTCCAGCTCTGAACGGTCCTTTGTCCTCCATAGCATTTATTTCAGCATCGACATCTTTATCCTCGGCTTCAGCGTCTTCCTAACGCAAATACCTTTCATCTTTGTAGTACAATTCCACAAGATCCATCGGTGGATCCCTTTTCAATGCCGCTTTGAAATCAGTATAACTCGCGACTCCAAATACCGCTGTCATTAGGATAAACAACAGATCTGGCTTATCGACCGCAGCCGCTGCCGCATTAAATCTTATTAAATAACTTCTTAAGGACTCTCCAAACCTTTGTTTTACGTTTGAGGGCATTAGTACATTCCTCAGTTGTGAGACGTGAACTCTGAACTATCTTAAGAACTTGCTCATTAAGTCGGTCCATGTACTTATGGACCCATTCTCCAACTATCTAAACCACATTGTAGCCAAATCTGTTAAGTGTAATGGGAAGCACCGCCCTATTACCTCCTCAGAAGCACCCAAAACCTCCATATGTTGGATATATCTCATCATATGAATCGTCGGATCTATCTTCCCATCATACATTTCCAGTGTCGGAAGCTTGAAATATGGAGGATTTCTCGCATTTCGAATATTAACAGTAAACAGATTCCTGTTCACATCTTCCACACCCTGATCTAGGGGTCCTCCTCTGATGAACCTTCATACCAGTTCAACAATTCAGTTCTCACCGTCCAATGAAGGTGTCTGTCCTAAAGCAATATTTTGCCTCCTGTTCTAGTGGGGGTATCCCAGGATGTACTCTTCCAGCCGCACGCCTATGTTCTGATTACTAACTCTAGCTTCATTCATATCTGCGTTCCTTTGAGGAAGTTCTGGTACATATTCTTCTGTTGGTTGCATCCTAGTATTTGGATTAGCTCTCGTGCCACCAGTTCCTGGTGTTTCAACTATCACCCTGGCATTGGAATTGATTCCCATGTTGATTCTAGCCTTGCTCCTAAGTATCGGTTGCTCTAGGCATGAGGGCAAGACTCCATCTTGTTCCAATCCAACTCCGACATCTCCTATGTTGTTCCTTGGAGTTTGATTACTATTCCCTGCAGATCTAGCCATGCCTTGCTGCTCCATCCTCTGGAAGAAGCCATCCATCATCTCCTGTTGTCTAGCTAAGATCTCATCCTACATCTCTTTCATCATCCTTTCCATTTCCTCTCTAATCACATAGTTGGGTTGATGAGAATTTGAGGACACCTCCTAGCTGCCCCTAGGCTCTGATTGACTTTCTATAGCTCTAGATCGAGTATTAGTAGTATACCCAAAAAGGCACACTAAAAGATGTGGTGCGTTGTAGGTATAGCTAAAAACTTAAAGAGACTAAGATTCACAAGACAAAATAAATAAAACAGCGGAGACATTTAAATAGTAATCCCATTATTCAAAATCAAACCTCATAAAATAGAGTCATAAAACCAAATACATAAGATACCTCAAAATACCAAGTACATGTCTTATGAAAAGGAAAATACCATCTCAGTCACATTATCAGAGTACATAAATAAAACCATCCCTCTCATCAGTACTAGTACATCCAAACTCAAATAAAAAGAAAACTGAAAAAGAAGAAGAAGAATACATGAAGAATCTCCAAGAATATCTCTCCAAGGAAGCTGAAATCTACTGCTCTTGTCTCTGCTGGCTTATGGAGGAAAAGGAAAAAATAGAGGAGTGGGTCGGACTAAAAGTGTGGTAAATGAGAGTAATTACTAGTATTCTTAAGCAAGGTAAAGATAATAGACTTTGCAACAGTTCTAGTATAAAAGGAAATAAAGGAAAAGATAAAGCTGGAATAAAATACGGTTTAACTGTTTGCTTTGCTTAGATAGTTCGATTAGATTGTTTGCACCTTTCTTAGATAACTGCTTTGATTAGGCTAAAACCCTAATCCTGCTTTAATTAGGCTAAAGTCCTAATTCTACCCTTTGATCGGCCTTCTATCACTACTATGCCTACTGTGGACTAGACCCATTGGCCCCTACGCAAAAGATGCGGACTAGACCCTGTTGGTCCCTACGCAAAAGATATGGACTAGACCATGTTGGTCCCTACGCAATAAACATCTATTATTGCGGACTAGACCCCATTGGTCCCTACGCAATAGATACCTACTTAGCGCTTGGAACTCAATAATGACTTATCAGCCAACAGCGAAGCCGCACGCTCGACCACCATTAGGCTCACGCTATCTGTTGCTCTCTCCTGTTGACCACTTATTTACCACTGCTCCAGCATAACCGTGCCCTTGCCTCACCTGTGCTATTGTGAGACCACCTGTGTCTGACTAAAAGGGAATGTTGTTGGTACGGGTCTTATCTAACAAACAAAATCAAGTAGCGTCCCTTGTCCAAATCCCCATGATTTGAACTTCTATTTATTGACCTCTTATTTACCACCACTTCAGCATAAGCGTGTCCTAAAGGAAATGCTGCTGGTACGGGTCTTACTTTTATCTTTGCTTATTAACTTAGTATAAAAATAAGTCTCTATATCTGTAAAGGACTATCCTTTTGGGCCTACAATACAGATCTTCTATATCAGTAAAGGACTACCTCGTTGGGTCTACAATACCGATCTTCTATATCTTGCTTATTAACTTAATCGAGGATCTAAGTTTATTAAAATAAGTGTCTTATGTTATTTTTGCTTTATTTGCTTATTTACTTAATTTAAGTATTAAAATAAGCATTTATGTTATCTCTAATTATAACCTGTGTGTTATAATTTTGCTTATTAACTTAACCCAAGGTCTAAGTATAAAAATAAGCTACTTTTGCTATTTCTTCTATTTTCACTTTTTAGTTACAATTATATGTTATAACTAAGCTTGCAAATATTTTAAATTTGCTTATTTCAGTCTAAGTCCAATTTATTACAGTCTTCTTACTTTACAACCCATTTTCTGTAAATTCAGTGTTCTTATAATTTAGTCCATATTTGCGATTTACTCTATTCTATTTATTCCATTCGCGTAAAAATAGGAAATTAAAAGGAAACTGACAATTACAGAAGAAATCCCAGCGTAGAATAGATGTAAATAAAACGTAAATAACAGTAAATAACTATAAATATTGTAAATAACTATAAATAATTGAAAAGGCTATAATTAACAATAAATAATTGCAAATGACTGAAATAGAATAGCTAAAAGAAAATAGACTGAAAAACAAGTCTAAAACTTACTTAAATTAAACTGTAAATAAACTTGTATAAGGGTTATCCCAAAATTGTAGAAAAACTACAACTATTGGAAACCCTATTATTTTAAATTACTTAAAAATCTAAAATAATTACTAAACACTCACCTTTGGTCCTTAGCTCTTTTCCTTGGCCTCCCCGGATCCACTTGTAGGGTATAAAATATTTTAATTAAAAAGATCTTCTCCTTGGAAAAATATTCCTTTTAGGGTCCAGCCTCAGGCAATGAACCCAGATGGAGAAAATCTGAATGAGAAAAATAGCTAGGCATAGGGTCTTATTTAAAGTGTCACTTGTGGATCTTGGACCGTTGGATTTAGAGACTAAATCTGGTGCAAGCATGTCATAGGCTCAATAGGAACCGTCGGATGGAAGCACCGTCGCACAGGATTGGATAAAAGTTGAAAAATGACGTGTAAAAATCGATCTGGACGGAGAATGCATTCTAACGTACAAAGGTTCACGCGGGTCGAGCTGGGTGTCGACCCACCAATTGCTAGGGTCGACCTTAGGGTCAGCCTAAGGGTCGACCTAGCTATGGTGAGGGTCGACCTTCCCCTTATATATATATATATATATATATATATTATTCTTGTTTATTCCGTAACTTCTTCGTCTTAGCTCGGATTTTGACGTTCTATATATGGAAATTGACCAGAAAATTACCACGGACACAATGGTGCAATTCCCGTAGCTTAATTCTGATAATTTCGCAAAGTAATTTTATTATTTAATTAATTCATTAATTAATTACTATAGCTTAAATTTCGGGTTGTTAAATTCTCCCCTCCTTAAGGGATTTCGTCCCCGAAATCTCTAAGGATAGAAGAATGAAATAAATGTTTTCATCCAAGTCTACAACCAACTACTCAACCATCATCCATTACATCCATTGTCCTTAAGTTTTTCTAATGTGATTTATGATACATATGCAATTAGTGGTGTCAATGCCCCTAACGAATGCAAAAGATTAGGCGGTCTACTGATTCAATTGACCTCCTTTTATGCAATCATGTTCATGCCATGTATCCAAATGAATGCAAATTCCTAATGATAACTGGTAGTTCTATATGCATGCCACAATCGTCATCCAAATGCAACAATCATGTGATAATCATCCATTTATAGTAACCATGGAAAAAGGTAAAAATAAAAATGCAAATGCGCACACATCCATATGCATATGCTCTAGTGTCCTAGTTAGGACGATCACTAAGAGATAATAGTGTCTAGTGTAAGTATATGCATCCATTAGCATCCACTAGCAACCACTTGCAACCACTAGTATCCATCATACATAACATGTTCTAATTACATATTTACATTCATCCCTACCATCCATAGGTTAAGTCCTAAGACCTACCCTCCCAAAGGATAATAAAGGAAAGAACCTATTCAAAACTAAAGATGAAAATAGGAAATTCAGAATTTACTATCAAAGAGATGCGGATAAGAGGTACGCATTTTCTCCTAATCAAATCAACCTTCTCCGAAGTCTCTCTAACCATGTCGGGACCAAGTAGTAATCTCTTTGTAGACTCCAACCAACATGTAGGTGACTTGCACGGTCTTCCATAAAGATCTTCGAAAGGTGCCATTCCAATGCTAGCTTAAAAGCTATTATTATATGTGAATTCCACTAAAGAAAGATGCTCCTCCCAAGTTCCTCCAAAATTAAGAATACACATCCTCAACCACGTGTGTCTTACTATCTTACTAATATCACCTTACTATTCTTCTATAGTCTAAACACATGAGGCAACACTCCTAGGTTCTCACTAGTGCCTTATACACTTTACGGAAACTTCTATTATTACTTCTAAAAGTAATCATTGTTATCTTCTACATAGCCTTACCCTTTTTCCATCACACCCAGGAAATGATTCCTATCTACTCCACATTAAAGAGTTTGGTTTGGTATTTATAGTTTATTTCAAAAACTAAGGCTTCTAAATTTTTATAACATCAAATCCCCAAAAAAAAATTTGCTTACAAAAGTGTTATTTTCAAGTTTCCATTAAATTCAAAGATGCTTGGTTACTTAACATTTTATCTTTTTAGACTTGCATCCTTACAGCCTTTTGAATTTACATTATTCTCCAAACCTAGAGGGGAAAACAAACAAATTCTAAGTTCAAAACTTACTCCTCCTTTTCTTTTAAAGACCTTTACAGCTTTCTATAAAAAATTGGATTTTTAAATTTAACTCTTACTAGGTTTTTCGCTTTCAAAAACTTATTTACATTTTCCACCAAACCATTTTTCTTTAAAATACCTTTAAAATGTCCTTACGTGTTTGCATCTTCTTATTTCACCCAATGGTTTTATACCTTAACATATTGGAACTACTTTCTCTTATGAGAAATTATTAATGCTAAAACTGTCTATGAATCCTTTAAAAGAGGACTTCATGCTTATGTGAAATTACAAGAAACTTATTTTATATTTCTCGAAATAGGCTATACAAAATATGGTGCTTTCCATACCTTGTACATCTCTTTCACGTATTTCTTATAACTTGCACAAAACATCTTTATTTGCGATTTGGTCTCATAGAAAATTTTATCGTTGTTCATTTAATTCCAATAGATTAAAGTATGTTCCATCTATATTCTCTTATAATAGACAATTTCTATGAAATTTATTAATTTCCTAATATTTAACTAACACTTTTCTTTCTAGGAAAACTCATTTTCAAAACTGTTTTAATATATCCATAACTAGAAAACATTTCCTCATACTTATTTAAATAATAAGTGTACTTACAAACCACTTTTTATTATACTTAGAAATTATTCTCAAAATACATTTTTATTTGGGTCAAAACAGATGTTGCGTAAAACACCGTTACTACAAGCCAAAAATACTAGTGTATGGATTTAATTAAAATAAATACTAATAAATCTCGCATAATGTGTAAAAACATTTCCCTTACGAGTCACCTACTATAACAATAGTGTTATAGTCTATGCTCCCCTTATTTTTCACGAAAACATCTATTACAACAATAAATGTTGTAACCTATGTTTCCGATACTTAATACACTCTAGGTTTTTATATTTAAAATCTTTGTTTACCTACAAAGAAACTAGCGAGCTATATATTCTCTATAATTCTTCAAATAGAATTTCACTTTTAAAAAAAATCATATAAAAACCAATTTAAATCTCATACCACTATTTTTTTCAAAAACCTAATATTTACTTTGTCAAAAATGTTGACAATTATATTTTTCAACTTTTCAATTCTAACAATTTCATTTTATTGGGTTAAACATAAAATGGATTTTCTTCTTACTACCCTAGGATTACCCTTCCTAAACTTTGGTGATCTCATTACTAAAGTGTTTCATTCCTATTCCTCTCTTATACTTATATTTATTTCAAGGCAGCAACGTTAAATCCACTTATTTGAAAAAATTAATTTTTTTCAATTATCTACACATGGGTTTTCTTCTTTTCAACTGAATCTATTGTACATCTCCAATCTTTGCCTACAATTTTTTGGATTTCTACAATCCGACCCTAAACGTACAAAATTGTTTCTTAAACTCTTTCCACGTGTTCACCTTCCCTATGCCCCAAGAAACACACTTCCTTAAGCCAAAAGTGACACTTCGAGAACTTTGCCCTCAACTGATGAACAAGAAGCGTATGAAGAACCTCCTCTAAATGAACATCATGCTCCTCCATACTCTTGGAAAACACCAAAATTTCGTCCACAAATACCACTACGAACTTATTTAGGACATCTCTAAAAACACGGCTCGTCAAATCCACGAAATAAGCTGGGACATTGGTTAGCCCAAAAGGCATAACCAACCACTCAAAGAACCCACCGGGTGTCCTAAATGCCGTCTTATCAATGCTATCGTCAGCGACCCTAAGATGATGAAATCCGGTGGCTAAATCAAGCTGAGAAAAGACCGAAAAGCCAACTAACTAGTCGAAAAAATCATCTATCCTAGGAAGTGGGTAACGGTTCTTCTTCGTGAGCTTATTCAACTCTTTATAGTCTATACAAAGTCGAAGGGAACCATCCGCCTCACTAGTGCAGACAACGGGTGCTCCCCACTCATATATGCTCCTCTAGATGAAGCCTTTCTCCAATAGCTCAAGAATCTGCTTACTTAACTCCTTCCTATCCTTAGGTGCCATATGTCTCAGGGGCAATGCCACTGGTTTAGCATTGTCATTAAGATAGATCCTAAAATCAATCTCTCTCTTAGGGGGTAGTCCCCTAACCTCGTTAAAAATGTTTGGGAAATCTCTAAGGACTGGAACATAATCTAGCTCTCCTAGTGATGAATCAAGGGAATAAAGAAAGCTTGACATGATTGATCCCTGTGGGTTGCAAGAAACCACGATAGTCCTACTGTTGCATGTCTCTAGTCTAATGACTCTCTCTCGCAGTCCAATATCGCTCCATAAGTGGATACCCTAATCATTCCAAAATCATCCCATACCCTGATAATCCCAGTACATAGGCGTCACAGTCAAACTCGCCTAGGATAAAAAAAATTCAAACCCCTACAAATCATAGATAAATGTGTCGATCCTCCTATAGGGTTTGAAACAATTATAGGGCCTACTACTAAGGAGATATCTAAGTGCAAACAATCTACCAAAGAACTAGAAATGAAAGAGTCTGAATAGGAAAAACCCGAAATAGAGATCAAATCTTCTACATAGACTTCCCTACCTCGATTCGGTCCACTACTAGAAGGTGCTGCATCCAAAGCCTATACTCGCACTGTAGATGCGCCTGCTCTCTGCCCCATCCTATGAGAACAAGCTCTACTAAGGTGACCAGGCTGCCTACAGTTGAAACACCTCCCCTTCATCATTTTATTCTTACAATCCTTTGCGTAATGACCAACCAACCCATAGCTACGACATCCCCCGCTTTTCTTGATCCTCTTCTGAGGTCCTCCTTCTTTCCTCTTGTCCTTATTCTTCTTGTTCTTCCACTACGGCTTCTTAGAGCTTTCTCACTTAGGAACCTCTTTAAGCTCTCCCTTTAGCTGCCATGATGCAGGCTGAACTCTCTGTCGGTCTTCCAATCCTAACCGCCTAAACATTCGCTCTGTATCCTAATTCGTGCCTCCTTGAAATCCTCTGTGCTAGAAAATGTCTTGCCTCCTAGACTAGCGAAGTCCTTGCATAGCTTAGAAAAATGGGCTGCTATAGGTGGATTAAAGGGATCTCCATCTACCGGTGTTGTATTGGGCGCTTGCCCTTGCACCTCTGGTACCATAGCTCTACGGAACCAGTCAGCCACACTATGCAAACAAAAGGAAACTTAGGCTCAAAAGAATCGAACGAAGGTTGAACTGGACTTTTGAGGGGATTTTGTTATTTATAAAAACTCTTTTATACTTGAAAACTATTTCTAAGAGTTTCTTTCTGAAAAATACTTTTAAAAAAGGTTATTTTGAAAAATACTTTACTTTTTTTAAAACAAATTTTTAGGGATCCTATAACCTGGCTCTGATACCAAATGTAACACCCCACACCCCTTAGTATACCCAAAAAGGCACATTAAAAGATGTGGTGCGTTGTAGGTATAGCTAAAAACTTACAAAGACTAAGATTCACAAGACAAAATAAATAAAATAGCGGAAACATTTAAATAGTAATCTCATTATTTAAAATCAAACTTCATAAAATAGAGTCATAAAACCAAATACATAAGATACCTAAAAATACCAAATACATGTCTTATGAAAAGGAAAATACCATCTCAGTCACATTATAAGAGTACATAAATAAAACCATCCCTCTCATCGGTACCAGTACATCCAAACTCAAATAAAAAGAAAACTGGAAAAGAAGAAGAAGAATACATGAAGAATCTCCAACAATATCTCTCCAAGAAAGCTAAAATCTACTGCTCTTGTCTCTGCTGGCCTATGGGGGAAAAGGAGAAAATAGAGGAGTGGGTCAGACTAAAAGTCTGGTGAATGAGAGTAATTACTAGTATTCTTAAAAAAGGTAAAGATAATAGACTTTGCAATAGTTCTAGTATAAAAGGAAAAGATAAAGTTGGAATAAAATACGGTTTAACTGTTTGCTTTACTTAGATAGTTCGATTAGATTGTTGCACCTTTCTTAGGTAACTGCTTTGATTAGGCTAAAACCCTAATCCTACTTTGATTAGGTTGAAGTCTTATTTCTACCCTTTGATCGGCCTTTTATCTCTAATGTGCCTAATGCAGACTAGACCCAATGGCCCCTACGCAAAAGATGCGGACTAGACCCAGTTGGTCCCTACGCAAAAGATACGGACTAGACCATGTTAGTCCCTAAACAATAGACATCTACTACTGCGGACTAGACCCTATTGGTCCCTATGCAATAGATACCTACTTAGCGCTTAGAACTCAATAATGACTTATCAACCAACACTGAGGCTGCAGGCTCGACCACCATTAGGCTCGCGCTATCTGTTGCTCCCTCCTGTTGACCTCTTATTTACCACTGCTCTAGCATAAGCATGCCCTTGCCTCACCTGTGCTATTGTGAGACCACCTGTGTCTGACTAAAAGGGAATGATGTTGGTACGGGTCTTATCTAACAAACAAACTAGTTGTGCCCCTTGTCCAAATCCCCATGATTTGAACTTCTATTTATTGATCTCTTATTTACCACCACTTCAGCATAAGCGTGTCCTAAAGGAAATGCTGCTGGTACGGGTCTTACTTTTATCTTTGCTTATTAACTAAGTATAAAAATAAGTCTCTATATCTGTAAAGAATTGCCCTATTGGGCCTACAATACAGATCTTCTATATTAGTAAAGGACTACCCTGTTAGGTGTAATGACCCAAGATTTTAGGAATCTATTCTGAAAAATATAAATGAATTCAAAATAATTTTTGAATTAATTTTGAAAGGGGAGTGATATAGCTTGATAGTGTATCAGTATGTGTGTACATGTGTGCACAGGAAATGCACATGAACAAAAGCTAAAATCCCTGAACTCTGAGAATAAATACATATTGATATGTATGGAAATATATATATATATATAAATTAAATCCTTAAAAGCTGAATGCATAAGTAAATATGCATATATGGATGCTACTGAATATTTTTGAGTGTACATGTGCATGTGTGTGTCAATACAGTATGATGTATAAATATATATATATATATGGGTGTACTAATTATTTCAGTAAGACTTATATAAATATATATATGTGTTAATAAACTACTAGAGTTCAAATTAGTAAGATAAAATATACAGACATATTTTAGTATATAGGAAGAAAGAAAGAAAAACTGAATATATAAAAAGGAGTAGTCCTCTTGTAAATAAATAAAGAAGGTACATACCATTTACATGAGAGCTAAAAATAGGAAAAATAAGACAAACAAGGAAATGTTTGCTATAGGCAAAATTAGGAAGAGTATTTGATAAATAATAAAATCAAGTCACATTTTTGGCATGATTGTAGACAAAGGAAAAAGTATTTTCTGAAAAGCAAAAATTCTGAAAAGAATGTAACCACTTTTCTCTTCACCTAAATTAAGCCGGGAAGGGTAGAACTTTGGGTTTAAATAAAATGCAGATAACATGATTTTTCTGGTGGGCAAAAATGGCTTTAGCCAATACCCAAAACCCTAAGGAAGACCCTGTATATATACATGTATATGCAGCAGCCTCCTCTCCTTCTCAGAAAAGAACTTTGAGAAAAAAAAAGGAAACAACACCATAGAAATCATAAGGCAAGGGAAGGAAGAGAGCTTGAGGCTAAAGGCAGAAGTTCATCAATTAATTAAGGAAGCAAAGAAGAGAGCTAGGTGAGAAAACTCACTCAAAAATCTAAGGCAATAAGTCCTAATGTAGGCAACCAGCTATAAGTAATTTTCTTAAAAGTATACTTTCATATGAGAATGCTTATCTGTGATTTTAAAACTGAAAATGTTTTGATTCTCTTTGGTTGATCACTTGTTTTATTATAAGAAAGCTTTATGTGTTGTTAGTATACATATATGTTTTATAAATCCAGATCTATGATATGTTAATGTTTAGGAACATAAACAAATACCCAGAAAATAAAATGTTGAAAATAGGCAAGTAGTATTGGTTTTGGCTCAACCCAGAAAGATGTAAATAATGTTGAGCTGCAATATACTTATGTATAAGTGCTGAGGCTTGAGACAAAAAGGAATTAGGGGTGCAATAGGGTTGCCTATGTGCTGATGCTCCTGATTCAATGAAAATATATATATATATATATATGTTCATATGCATAGCAAACAAAATTTTGTGATTCAGTGAAACCAGGTCATTCTGAGTTTAACTCAAGCACAAATGTTTGCAAAAAGGAAAAACTCTCTCAAAAGCCATAAGCCAATGTTAGTTGCCTACACCCTTTTTAAAATACCAGAATGTATACATATGCATACAGAACCTTATTTATTTAGTCACCAATGGTTGTTTGCTTGCTTGTCTCTGTATGGTTTTGAATAATATGAGATGCCATGATATGGATGTTTTAGCTAGTGAAATGGATCACTGAATGGTTTAGTCATGAAAAATCAAAAGAGTTATTATTAACTTAAACCTGATTAGGAAATTTGGGGTCAAGAACACTGCAGGAATGACTTGTGTTCTTGAGTAACACAAGTTGACACATGGCTTGTTTAAGTCCTGAGATCTTTGTGTAATGGAGTGAATTAGTTCATTACAGTGTGTCCATTGATTCATAAATATTGCAGGTGAGACCAGGATAGATAATTATACCAAGGGAATAATATTTGAGATGATGAGAAAACTAGAGTTTTTCCCAGAATTGAAATATGAGGATTGAATAAATGATTTAACTCATATTGGTTATTTTCCTGTTTGGTATGAATGATTGTTTGATTATGTCTGAATTGTATGCTTGAATGTATATGTCATATTGATATATGTAGTCTCTGGAAAGGAAAATTAAAGTGGGCACATGCACAATGACACAGAGCATGCACACAAGTATGATCTGATTCCAAAGGGCAGAACTTTATGTATATGTATTTAATTTGATTTTAACCTAATTAACTAGTTGCTTTTGTGAATTTTCTCATACCAGACATGTGTCTGACCCTAGTGTGCTAATGGCATCTGGGGTGTCTCATTTAAAAATGAGGCAGTTTCAAATGCTTTTTCAGGGATTGCAGCAACTAAGTAGGAGTAGGAGCAAGGCTTTGAGAAGAGGATTATAGCATGCTAAACTTAGTTAGATAAGAGCCAAAATGATAAAATCCGCATGTATTAATGATTTAAATTGTTACTTGTATTAAGTGTTGAATATGGGATGGATATTTTGTTAAGTATTTTATTAAGAGATTGACTTGTATCTGGAATTTATGAATCTGGTTAATATCTGATATTAAAGAAGTTAATCAAAATATTGTAAGTGGATTTAGTAAGAACACCATGTTGAAGACTGAATGATTACATTTTATAAATGTATTAGTCAATTTTGAGTCTTTATAAAGGATTTAAGTTTTGGGAAATCTGGATAGTTGATTCTCAGAAAAATTAAATGGTTTTGTCTTTCAAACATGGTAAGTGTATACAAAAGATAATAGGCATAGGTTGAATGTTTTTATGACTGCAAGGTTCCCATAATCTAACTTGTTTCATACAAATGTTTCATGTCTTATTTTTAAATAAAGGAAGGATCTGTAATAAGGGAATTGAAAGCCAGATCCAAATAGCTGCAGTTATATATGCACATAAACATGTTTTGTGCAAATATTAATACACCCTTTTCCTTTGTATCTGTAATAGGAATCTGAATTATTATTCAGATTTTAACCAAATGCATTTTAAATTCCAGACAGATTTTATAAGAAGAAAATCAAACATGAATGAAATTTTTATTGCATATAACACTGTACTATGTGTGGATTGATTAAATTCAATCAATCCAATCTCCTCTTGTTTTCCAGAACTCTGATTTAAACAAGAGAGGCATATACATCCTCACATGTATGTGCTTATCTTTGTGAAAGTACTGATATATTTATATTGGTTAATTGTTTTGATCCTGGATGTATTTTGGTTTATTGGAAAAAGAAAATGACCCTGGAAAATATAATTGTAATAAATGATCAATCTATATATCATCTCTGATAGTTCTAAGGAAGTTTAAATCGAACTTAAAAGTGTAAATGAATGTAGGTGGACATCCAGACACATATAAATTGAATGTGCATATGCATGTACATAGAAATCGAATTTAGACGACAGTCTAAATAATTTAGACGTCTGAGATTAAACTTAGACGACAATCTAAATAATTTAGACGTCTAAGGTTAAATATAGACGTCTGTCACAAAATAATTAGATGTCTGAATTCAGTTCAAAATGTCTTTTTCTCTCTGTTTCAATTTTTGATCTATGAGCCGTCTGTCATAATTAGATAGACGTCTGTAATTAAGTTTAGACGCCTGTCATAAGAATTTAGACGTCTGAACTGCTGATTTTGCCTAATTTGCCTATTTAGAAAAGAAATAAGTGGCTATGTCAATAGCTTGTATGGCATTTTGATTTCTACGTGATTTAAATTCCCTTTGATGGAAAAAAAAAATCCTTATGAAATTAGGGTAGAAATAGGAGGGTCTTTTCAGTTGGTATCAGAGCTATGTTATTCAACATAGTAGAAGTAAAGATCAAGTTCTTAGATAGAAATAAAATTTAAAGGAACTAAATATATATATCAATGTTTTCAGTGTGAAAAAAAAAACCACTGAAATAATAAAATTACCAATCAAACTAACCAGCTATGTAAATTATTATTAGCAAACTATGGTAGGGAGACCACCAAATCAGGGAGCAGGATCTTCCCATGCACCCCCAATGGTCAATCTGCAAGACTTGGTGAGAGCATTTAGGGATGGGGCAGGACAAAGGCAAGAAAATCCCTATGAAGAACTCTCAAAATTACTTAAGACATATACTCATTTAGGAGGCAAAAGCTTTGAAGGAACAGAGAGTATCATGGAAATTCAAACATGGTTAAGAACATTGGAAAGAATTTTCAACGACATGCAACTTGATGATCAAAGAAAGAGGCAAGTGGCTTCAAGACAGCTAAAAGGAGTAGCTTTAGGCTGGTGGGAAGTTATCATTGCAGGAAGAAATGAGAATGAAATCACTTGGAATCAATTCAAAGAGATGTTGGAAGCAAGGTTTGTACCAGCATCAGCAAAGACTACCTTGCTAGAAGAATTTATTAGACTTAGACAAGGAACCATGACTGTCACAGAATACACTCAAAAGTTTGAGGGGCTTTCCACATATGGAGCAATGCTTGTGGCAGATGAGGCATCCAAAAATGATAGGTACATAAAAGGGTTGAACCCAGGACTTAGCAGAGCCATGTTACCCTATGCAGACAGGACTTTTGACCATGTGATAGACTTAGCTTTGAGGTTGGAACAGCATGACAAGGAAAGGGAGAAGTTCAGAAATTTTAAGAGCAATAATACCAAGAAGAGTAAGGGGAGGTATCACCCTTATGATAAGAAGAAGGAAGAGGCCAGTAACAAAGGCACTGGAGATGTCAAAGCTAAGGAAACCAAGAAGAAAATTGTGTGCCATCAGTGTGGAAAAGAAGGACATATCAAACCAAGATGTCCAGAATTGAAAGGAGGAGCTTTCAAGTGCTATCTATGTGGGAAAGAGGGGCATATGAAGAGGAATTGTCCTGAGTACAAACAGCAAGGAAAATTGGCAAATTTGGAAGGAAAAGGAAAAGCCACAGTGGAGAGTAACACTGAAAACCATAGCCAAGTGGAAGGTACATTACTTATTTGTACCATGCCCATAGCAGTAGTATATGATACTGGGGCAACTCACTCTTTAATTTCTTATGAACTAGTTAAAATGCTAAAACTGAATTGCATATTGGTTGAAACCCCATTGCATATACAAAGTCCACTGGGGAGTTCTAGTGTTTTAAATATGATTTGTGTGGATGTGGAATTAAACATAGGAGGAAATGTTTTTATTTCCAATTTATATGTTTTGAATTACCCAAATATAGGTGTTATTTTGGGGGTAGACTGGTTAAGGCAATTTAAAACCATAATTAATTTAGACTCATCCACCATATCATTGCAAAATTCTAGAGGTCAGAGAATCACAGTTTTATGTGAAGTAGCTAAGGAAGGAAAACTATATCACTTAGTTGACTCAGAAAAAAATTCTATTGAACTAACCATTGAAGAAATTCCCATAGTCAATGAATATTTGGATGTGTTTGATGAGGTCAAGGGTGTTCCACACCATAGACTAGTAGAGTTCCAGATCAATCTAGTTCCAGGAGCAAGCCCAATGATTAAAAAGCCAACTAGAATGGGGCCAAATGAACTAAAGGAATTAAAGAAACAGTTAGAAGAACTGGAAGAAAAGGGTTTTATAAGACCAAGTAATTCTTGCTGGGGAGCACCAGTAGTATTTGTTAAGAAACAAGATGGCTCCTTAAGACTCTGTATAGATTATAGAGAATTAAACAAGGTAACTATTAAAAATAAATACCCACTGCCAAGAATAGATGATCTTTTTGATCAATTAGCAGGGGCAAAAGTGTTTTCTAGACTAGACTTAGCATCTGGTTTTCATCAGATGAAGGTGGAAGAATCAAGCATCAAGTACACTGCCTTTAACACTAGGTATGGGTTGTATGAATTTTTGGTTATGCCATTTGGTTTGACCAATGCACCATCATACTTTGTAGATCTAATGAACAGAACCTTTAGAGATTATTTAGACAAGTTTGTGCTTATTTTTATTGATGACATTTTGATTTATTCCAAAACAGTGGAAGAACATAAGCATCATTTGCACCTGGTTTTGTCTAGGTTAAGGGAAAAAGATTTAAAGGCAAAATTTTCAAAATGTGTATTTTGGAAAGAGGAAGTACATTTCCTTGGCCATGTTATATCTGCTCAAGGAATTTCTGTGAACCCCAATAAAGTAGTGGTTATTCAAGCATGGAAGAGGCCAAGCACTGTGAGTGAAGTAAGGTCATTTATGGGGATGGCAGGGTATTATAGGAGGTTTATAAAAGATTTTTCGAAAATCTCTACACCACTCACTAACCTAACCAGGAAGAACCAAGCTTTTGTTTGGTCAGAAAAATGTGAGAAGTCTTTTGAACAGTTGAAGGAGGCATTGGTGAATGTTCCAATTTTAAAGGTAGCATATGGAAATGAAGAACTAGTGGTATACACTGATGCTAGTGGATTTGGCTTGGGTGCAGTGTTGATGCAACGAGGCCAAGTCATTGCATATGCATCCAGACAACTTAAACCCCATGAAGTAAGGTATGCCACACATGATCTCGAATTAGCAGCTGTGATCTATGCTTTAAAACTTTGGAGGCATTATTTGTTAGGCACAAAGTTTGAACTGTACACTGACCACGAGTCTCTGAAATATTTATTTTCACAAAAAGATTTGAACATGAGGCAACATAGATGGGTGGAGTTCTTAGCTGCCTATGACTTTGACATACTCTATACACCAGGCAAAGCAAACAAAGTTGCAGATGCTCTAAGTAGACAGCATGCTAAATTGGCTATGATGATGATAGAAGAATTTAAAGATTTGTCTTTGCTAACTGAGTTAGAAATTGGGGAGAATGGTTGTGTGCACATGGATGAGCAGATGCATGGTGCACAAGAATATAAAGGGAAGTTAAGCTTAATGACACTCCAACCAGATTTAATTCTGAAGGTAGGAAAGATGCAAGAACAAGATGCCAACTTGTTAGAGAAGAAAGTGCTCCTATCAAGAGGGGAGGAAGTGATGAATCACCATATTGATAAAAATGGTTATATGAGATACCAAAATAGGATGTGTGTACCAGAGGACACAGAATTGAAGAAAGAGATATTGAATGAATATCACAGAAGTAAATACTCCATACACCCAGGCAACACAAAAATGTACCAAAATTTGAAAAGAGACTTCTGGTGGAAGGGGATGAAATCTGATGTAGCTAAATACATTGCCAAATGTATGACTTGCCAACAAGTCAAGGCTGAAACCCAAAGGCCATCAGGGTTGATGCAGTCTCTTAGTGTACCACAGTGGAAGTGGGAAGACATATCTATGGACTTCATAGATGGACTGCCTAGATCTAAGAGAGGTAATACAAGTATATGGGTGATAGTTGATAGGCTAACCAAGGTAGCACACTTCATCCCAGTCAAGTCAGAAAGAACAGCACCAGAATTAGCTCAAATTTTTATAAAGGAAGTGGTAAAGTTACATGGCATTCCCAAAACCATTGTGAGTGATAGGGATACCATCTTCACTTCAAAATTCTGGAGAAGCTTTCAAGAAGCAATGGGAAGTGAACTATGTTTAAGTACTGCCTACCATCCTCAATCAGATGGGCAGACTGAGGTAGTAAACAAAGTTTTGGAGGACATGTTGAGGGCATGTATACTGGATTTTGGAGGCAACTGGGAAGATTATCTTCATCTAGTTGAATTTACATACAACAACAGCTACCAAAGTACCATAGGAATGGCTCCATTTGAAGCCTTATATGGTAAACCATGTTTGTCACCTGTTTGTTGGGTAGAAGCAGGAGAAAGGTCTATTTTAGGACCTGAGTACATACAAGAAACTAAGGAGAAAATTGAGTTGATAAGAAGAAGAATGGCAGCAGCTCAAGATAGGCAAAAGAAATTTGCAGACATGAGAAGAAGGCAGGTAGAATATGAAGTGGGAAATTTTGTTTTCATCAAAATCTCACCTATGAAAAATGTGCTGAGGTTTGGAAAACAAGGCAAATTAACCCCAAGATATATTGGACCATACAAAATTCTGGAGAGAATTGGTCCCTTGGCATATAAGTTGGAATTAGCAGAAAACATGCAAGGTATACATGATGTTTTTCATGTATCACAATTGAGAAGGTGGGTCCATGACAAGGCAGAAATTCTTGAGACCCCAACCCAAGTGCAGATAAATCCTAATTTGATTTATGAAAAGGATCCAGTGGGAATTTTGGCAAAAGATGTGAAGAAGTTGAGAAATAAATCTCTGAAACTTGTGAAGGTACAGTGGAGTCTTGATCCTAGTGATTGCACATGGGAATTAGAAGATAAAGTTAGGATAAATTATCCTAAGCTATTTTCAAATTAAAGGTAATTCTGATTTTTGATTGTTTTCTTTTGTTAGATGCACATGTTTTTAGTTATCATAGAACTAAAAATTTATTTGGTTGAGAATGTATTTGTTCTCTAAATTAAGTTTAAAATTTATTTTAAGCTTAGGAAAATTGTGGGACACAATTTCTAAAAGGAGGGATGTATGTAATGACCCAAGATTTTAGGAATCTATTCTGAAAAATATAAATGAATTCAAAATAATTTTTGAATTAATTTTGAAAGGGGAGTGATATAGCTTGATAGTGTATCAGTATGTGTGTACATGTGTGCACAGGAAATGCACATGAACAAAAGCTAAAATCCCTGAACTCTAAGAATAAATACATATTGATATGTATGGAAATATATATATATATATAAATTAAATCCTTAAAAGCTGAATGCATAAGTAAATATGCATATATGGATGCTACTGAATATTTTTGAGTGTACATGTGCATGTGTGTGTCAATACAGTATGATGTATAAATATATATATATATAGGTGTACTAATTATTTCAGTAAGACTTATATAAATATATATATGTGTTAATAAAATACTAGAGTTCAAATTAGTAAGATAAAATATACAGACATATTTTAGTATATAGGAAGAAAGAAAGAAAAACTGAATATATAAAAAGGAGTAGTCCTCTTGTAAATAAATAAAGAAGGTACATACCATTTACATGAGAGCTAAAAATAGGAAAAATAAGACAAACAAGGAAATGTTTGCTATAGGCAAAATTAGGAAGAGTATTTGATAAATAATAAAATCAAGTCACATTTTTGGCATGATTGTAGACAAAGGAAAAAGTATTTTCTGAAAAGCAAAAATTCTGAAAAGAATGTAACCACTTTTCTCTTCACCTAAATTAAGCCGGGAAGGGTAGAACTTTGGGTTTAAATAAAATGCAGATAACATGATTTTTCTGGTGGGCAAAAATGGCTTTAGCCAATACCCAAAACCCTAAGGAAGACCCTGTATATATACATGTATATGCAGCAGCCTCCTCTCCTTCTCAGAAAAGAACTTTGAGAAAAAAAAGGAAACAACACCATAGAAATCATAAGGCAAGGGAAGGAAGAGAGCTTGAGGCTAAAGGCAGAAGTTCATCAATTAATTAAGGAAGCAAAGAAGAGAGCTAGGTGAGAAAACTCACTCAAAAATCTAAGGCAATAAGTCCTAATGTAGGCAGCCAGCTATAAGTAATTTTCTTAAAAATATACTTTCATATGAGAATGCTTATCTGTGATTTTAAAACTGAAAATGTTTTGATTCTCTTTAGTTGATCACTTGTTTTATTATAAGAAAGCTTTATGTGTTGTTAGTATACATATATGTTTTATTAATCCAGATCTATGATATGTTAATGTTTAGGAACATAAACAAATACCCAGAAAATAAAATGTTGAAAATAGGCAAGTAGTATTGGTTTTGGCTCAACCCAGAAAGATGTAAATAATGTTGAGCTGCAATATACTTATGTATAAGTGCTGAGGCTTGAGACAAAAAGGAATTAGGGGTGCAATAGGGTTGCCTATGTGCTGATGCTCCTGATTCAATGAAAATATATATATATGTTCATATGCATAGCAAACAAAATTTTGTGATTCAGTGAAACCAGGTCATTCTGAGTTTAACTCAAGCAAAAATGTTTGCAAAAAGGAAAAACTCTCTCAAAAGCCATAAGCCAATGTTAGTTGCCTACACCCTTTTTAAAATACCAGAATGTATACATATGCATACAGAACCTTATTTATTTAGTCACCAATGGTTGTTTGCTTGCTTGTCTCTGTATGGTTTTGAATAATATGAGATGCCATGATATGGATGTTTTAGCTAGTGAAATGGATCACTGAATGGTTTAGTCATGAAAAATCAAAAGAGTTATTATTAACTTAAACCTGATTAGGAAATTTGGGGTCAAGAACACTGCAGGAATGACTTGTGTTCTTGAGTAACACAAGTTGACACATGGCTTGTTTAAGTCCTGAGATCTTTGTGTAATGGAGTGAATTAGTTCATTACAGTGTGTCCATTGATTCATAAATATTGCAGGTGAGACCAGGATAGATAATTATACCAAGGGAATAATATTTGAGATGATGAGAAAACTAGAGTTTTTCCCAGAATTGAAATATGAGGATTGAATAAATGATTTAACTCATATTGGTTATTTTCCTGTTTGGTATGAATGATTGTTTGATTATGTCTGAATTGTATGCTTGAATGTATATGTCATATTGATATATGTAGTCTCTGGAAAGGAAAATTAAAGTGGGCACATGCACAATGACACAGAGCATGCACACAAGTATGATCTGATTCCAAAGGGCAGAACTTTATGTATATGTATTTAATTTGATTTTAACCTAATTAACTAGTTGCTTTTGTGAATTTTCTCATACCAGACATGTGTCTGACCCTAGTGTGCTAATGGCATCTGGGGTGTCTCATTTAAAAATGAGGCAGTTTCAAATGCTTTTTCAGGGATTGCAGCAACTAAGTAGGAGTAGGAGCAAGGCTTTGAGAAGAGGATTATAGCATGCTAAACTTAGTTAGATAAGATCCAAAATGATAAAATCCGCATGTATTAATGATTTAAATTGTTACTTGTATTAAGTGTTGAATATGGGATGGATATTTTGTTAAGTATTTTATTAAGAGATTGACTTGTATCTGGAATTTATGAATCTGGTTAATATCTGATATTAAAGAAGTTAATCAAAATATTGTAAGTGGATTTAGTAAGAACACCATGTTGAAGACTGAATGATTACATTTTATAAATGTATTAGTCAATTTTGAGTCTTTATAAAGGATTTAAGTTTTGGGAAATCTGGATAGTTGATTCTCAGAAAAATTAAATGGTTTTGTCTTTCAAACATGGTAAGTGTATACAAAAGATAATAGGCATAGGTTGAATGTTTTTATGACTGCAAGGTTCCCATAATCTAACTTGTTTCATACAAATGTTTCATGTCTTATTTTTAAATAAAGGAAGGATCTGTAATAAGGGAATTGAAAGCCAGATCCAAATAGCTGCAGTTATATATGCACATAAACATGTTTTGTGCAAATATTAATACACCCTTTTCCTTTGTATCTGTAATAGGAATCTGAATTATTATTCAGATTTTAACCAAATGCATTTTAAATTCCAGACAGATTTTATAAGAAGAAAATCAAACATGAATGAAATTTTTATTGCATATAACACTGTACTATGTGTGGATTGATTAAATTCAATCAATCCAATCTCCTCTTGTTTTCCAGAACTCTGATTTAAACAAGAGAGGCATATACATCCTCACATGTATGTGCTTATCTTTGTGAAAGTACTGATATATTTATATTGGTTAATTGTTTTGATCCTGGATGTATTTTGGTTTATTGGAAAAAGAAAATGACCCTGGAAAATATAATTGTAATAAATGATCAATCTATATATCATCTCTGATAGTTCTAAGGAAGTTTAAATCGAACTTAAAAGTGTAAATGAATGTAGGTGGACATCCAGACACATATAAATTGAATGTGCATATGCATGTACATAGAAATCGAATTTAGACGACAGTCTAAATAATTTAGACGTCTGAGATTAAACTTAGACGACAATCTAAATAATTTAGACGTCTAAGGTTAAATATAGACGTCTGTCACAAAATAATTAGATGTCTGAATTCAGTTCAAAATGTCTTTTTCTCTCTGTTTCAATTTTTGATCTATGAGCCGTCTGTCATAATTAGATAGACGTCTGTAATTAAGTTTAGACGCCTGTCATAAGAATTTAGACGTCTGAACTGCTGATTTTGCCTAATTTGCCTATTTAGAAAAGAAATAAGTGGCTATGTCAATAGCTTGTATGGCATTTTGATTTCTACGTGATTTAAATTCCCTTTGATGGAAAAAAAAAATCATTATGAAATTAGGGTAGAAATAGGAGGGTCTTTTCATTAGGCCTACAATACCGATCTTCTATATCTTGCTTATTAACTTAATCCAAGATCTAAGTTTATTAAAATAAGCCTCTTCTACTATTTCTGCTTTATTTGCTTATTAACTTAATTTAATTCTTAAAATAAGCCTTTTCTGTTATCTCTAATTATAACTTGTGTGTTAAAATTCTGCTTATTAACTTAACCCAAGGTCTAAGTATAAAAATAAGCTACTTTTGCTATTTCTTCTATTTTCTCTTTTTAGTTACAATTATATGTTATGACTAGGCTTGCAAATATTTTAAATTTGCTTATTTCCATCTAAGTCCAATTTATTACAGTCTTCTTATTTTACATCCCATTTGCTGTAAATTCAGTGTTTTTATAATTTAGTCCATATTTGCGATTTATTCTATTCTATTTATTCCGTTCGCGTAAAAAAAGAAAATTAAAAAGTAACTGATATTTATAGAAGAAATCCCAACGTAGAATAGATGTAAATAAAACGTAAATAACAGTAAATAACTATAAATGCTGTAAGTAACTGTAAATAATTGGAAAAGCTATAATTAACAATAAATAATTGCAAATGACTGAAATAGAATAACTAAAAGAAAATAGAATGAAAAACAAGTCTAAAACTTTCTTAAATTAAAATATAAATAAACTTGTATAAAGGTTATCCCAAAATTGTAGAAAAACTACAACTATTGGAAACCCTATTATTTTAAATTACTTAAAAATCTGAAATAATTACTAATCACTCACCTGTGGTCCTTAGCTCTTTTTCTTGGCCTTCCCAGAACCACTTGTAGGGTATAAAATATTTTAATTAAAAAGATCTCCTTGGAAAAATATTCCTTTTAGGGTCCAGCCTCAGGCAATGAACCCAGATGGAGAAAATCTGAATGAGAAAAATAGCTAGGCCTAGGGTCTTATTTATAGTGTCACTTGTGGATCTCCGACCGTTGGATTTGGAGATTAAATCTGGTGCAACCACGTCATACGATAGGAACCGTCAGATGGAAGCACGAACGTACAGGATTGGATAAAAGTTGCAAAATGATGTGTAAAAATCAATCTGGACGAAGAATGCATTCTAACGTACAAAGATTCACGCGGGTCGACCTGGGTGTTGACCCACCACTTGCTAGGGTCGACCTAGCTATGGTGAGGGTCGACCTTCCCCTTATATTTTTTTTATTCTTGTTTATTTCGTAACTTCTTCGTCTTAGCTCGGGTTTTGACATTCTATATATGGAAATTGACCAGAAAATTATCACGAACACAATGGTGCAATTCACGTGGCTTAATTCTAATAATTTCACAAAGTTATTTTATTATTTAATTAATTCGTTAATTAATTACTATAGCTTAAATTTTGGTTTGTTACATTTGGCCTACTCATCTTCTCTAAATCTTAGATTCAAACTTCAATTCTTCAGATCTTGTTCATGGTTCTCAGTGAAAGCACCAAAATGTTAACCCATAAAGTGGATCAACACCCTGAATTGAGTCTGAAAGCACCAGCCCTGTTTATCAGGGCAAATAAGATAGAAAAAGCAATAGTAAATCGTAGAAAAAGTAAATGAATAAGAGATTTTATAGTGGTTCGGTTGTTAACGAAGCTTACATCCACTTTATGGATTTTATTGATGTGTTGACTATTGAACACATGTACAAGTTGATTGCAATTTGAATGTTTGAATTTAAGGAACTCAAGCTGCCATTAAAGGAGACAAAAGGAAGGATCTCAATTATCCCATGGCAGCCATTGTAAGGAAGAAGAAGGTTGAAGAATCTTCATAGTAGAGTTTCTCCAGTGATCAGAGCCACCCCCTTCCTGTTGGAGATTGATTGGTATTTATTGGATTTAGAGAGCATTTGGGTCGAAACTATTACACTAGGGGCTTGTAGTCATTGGTAGGAGGAAGCATGTAAAGTTTAGGAGCTATTCGAGCTAACTATTTGGATCGGTACCGATCCAAATAGTTGCGTGATTTCTATGAAACTTCCATCCTACGGGCTTCCTTATCTGCTTGCGAGGATTCTTTTGTAATTTCATGACTTGTTAGGTTGTTTTTACAATGATTCATCAGTAGGTTAGATTAAACTATAACCCAAATCGGATAGGTCTTCATTTCTTCAACTCAGATGCTAGGAATGTTATCAAACTTGGTCGATAGGCTTAGGAGAGATATAGGAATATAACGCATATGGATTGGAACATCCACAAGCCAATAATTTGGATCGGTACCAATCCAATTAGATCGGATCGGTGCTGATTCAAATACATTGCATATTTTGACTTCAAACTCCTTGTGTTCCTTTATCACGTGCTTCTGGGTCTTTCAGTCAAGTTTCGAGTCATTTTGGCCTAGCTTGATGATCTAACTCCTTCTGACTTCTGCTGGGTTAAAAACCCAGTTAACAAATAGAAAATCCATAAATGGTACATTTTGTGATAGTAGTTACAAAGTGTTGTGACCGTGAGTAATTTATCACAATAAAATTAAATGTACCATTTAAATATCCTAGTGAAGATGCATTGAGACTGGATATCGATGTATCCGTTGCGACTATAGTACGTAACGCTTTCCAAATATTGGACAGTGTATTCCCATGGCTGCTGGGGGCACCTAGAGGTTACATATTGATAGTTATTGGATAACTATGAAACGACTCACTCGATAGTTTTCTATTGGTTAATATAACTAAGTTCAAACAAAATATATCGATGTTACTGATTTACACAGTTCTCTCGACTTGAGAATACTGTGGATCTTCAATATGAAAGCTCCGCTTTGATTATAGTCAAATCATGGCATGGCGTCCATCGAGTAACTATAGTTGGATCGATTGGAAGTATTGGAAGTGAAGCACTATCCAAGAGAGGATTCTTCTCCTCGGTTATATGTGGTTAGTATCACTGTCAACTCAAAATCAAAGTCTTGGGCCAAGTATTTCGGTTAATAATAATTTTTATTATTGAACCAAGGACTTTGTGTTTGGACTATAGAGTTGAATGTGGACGATACTGGAATTTTAACCATTACCAAATTCCATAAGTCCAAAGTGATATAGTTTTGACGAAGAGAATTGATGTAAATAAATGTCGCAACCGGGTAACGATTATCAAACTAAAATGGGATTTTACTAAAACTGAGTAAGCGATAAATTTGACCATAATGTCACAGCACCTGCTAAGTGACGCGTGAACGTTAACATTCGAATAGTTCGATGTTAACGGTGATCGAACTTACACCCAAGAATCACATAACTGAAGTGATGAATTCTCTTTAGACTGAATGATTTAACTAGTTTATAACTATTATAAATTAATTAAATTAATTAATATTTATGAAATATTAATTATGAAAGTTGAATATGATTTGAGAAACAAATATTGTGTATATATATTTATAATAGTTATAAATATGTCAATCAATATGAGATATTGATAAGAAATTAAATTAGATTTAATTACAAAGAAGAAGATTGTGAAGAGATATAAGTGATGAAATCAAATTAAACAGAGAAGACAGTGCTAATCTAAATACAGAAAGTAAGAACACCAAATTTATAGTGGTTCAGCGTAATTGCCTACGTCCACTTTGAGGTTAAACTTTATTGATCTTCTTTATAGTTGATTACAAATACAATTTGTGAATCAAATGCTTGAATGAAGTTGTTAAGTAGACAAGATGAGTCTTGAAAATGGCAGAGTCTCCCCGGTGTTTTCTCTCCAAAAAAGGATCCATTTCACTGTGACCCTACCCCTCTATTTATAGGCAAAGATGGGCTGGACTTCCCAAGTGGGCTGTTGGCCGAACACTCCAGCCCGAGTACAGTGAGCGCTGTATGCCGAACCACAGATGTGCCGAACGCTCTGACGCCGAACGGTCCCTTCTATGCCGAACGAGGTGGTTGATGCTTGGGAAGTGTAGGGTGTTAGTCAGTTGAAACCGAACGCTCTTCTAGACGCCGAGTGCCCTTACGCCGAGTACTTCTAATGCCACCGGGTACTACGCCGAGTACTCCTGTATGCCGAACCACAGATACTGCCGAGTTCTCCCTGATGCCGAACAGTCTCGTATGCCGAGCAGTCTTGACGCCGAGCGTTCTTGTTGCTGAGCATTCTGGTATGCCAAGCAGTCTTGATGCCGAGCACTCTTGTTGCCGAGCACTCATTGGATGTTGGGTGCTTCGCCGAACACTCCTGGATGTCAAGTGCCTCGCCGAACACTCCTTGACGCCGGTCACTCTCGTACGCCGAGTACCTGTTGGATGTTAGGTGCTTCGCCGAACACTCCTGGATGTCAAGTGCCTCGCCGAACACTCTTTGATGCCGGACACTCTTTGATGCCGAGCACTGATCGCCGAGTACTAGTTGCCTGGTCAAATCCCCAAGTAACACTTGCCCCCCAAAGTGTATCTCGTGGCCGAACGTGATGCGCTTTGAATCTGGTACAATCTACCTCGGAGGTACCTTCTCGAGAATGCTAGCGAAGGAGGTGCAAGACGAACAAGGTTGGGATGCCGAACGATACGTTCGGAGCCGAACGTTCCTAGCGTGCTGAACGTCATTCCGCCTCGATGCCGAGCGCTCCGGTATTGACCGGTTCTACCGGGTATAGCCCCTTCGACTTCCACCATTCCCCTCTATAAAACTAGGTCCTTTTCTTCTTTTCTCCTTTTACTTTTTACTTCTACCGTTCTTGCAATTCTGTTCAGTCGTCCGAATTCGAGACTTAATTACACCATCTCAATCTTTGATCTGCAAACTTAGGTATTTTCCTCGTACATTCAAACGAGATGTTCGAACGATGTCGTGTAGAAGGTTTTTGTATAGCTCGTCTGCATTGCCGAACGACATAGCATGGAGGATATGTCCGCTTATTGTCTTCGTTTCCTCGTGTCGAATCGAGGTTAAAGGGAAGAAAAAGAAAGAAGGTGCTGGAGGAGGTAAAGGCGTTGTTCGCTGCTCCGGCGTATGTCGTCATGCGCCGGACGGTGGAATAGGAAGTTTGCCGAACGCTACCTTGGCCGGACAATCCCAGGCCGAACGCTTACTAGCATGTCAAACTATAATTGAGCCGAACGAACTAAAGCCGAACAATACCCAAATGCCGAACAACCGCCATGCCGAACAATGACTTCAGGCCGTACATTGAATTCAGCCGAACAATTCTTAGTTCGAACCATGACTTTAGCCGAACAAAGCAACTGCCGAACATTCCTTAGGTCGAATAATGTCTTTTAGCCGAACAATACAATTGCCGAACATTCCTTAGGTCGAACAATGTCTTTTAGCCGAACAATACAATTGCCGAACATTCCTTAGGTCGAACAATGTCTTTTAGCCGAACAATACAATTGCCGAACAGTACAATTGCCGAACAGAACTTTTAACTGGACAATGTCCTAACCGAACGAGGCTTTCTAGCCGAACAAGGGCCTTAGCCGAACAATTGACAATGACTCTGCCGAACCAAGACACATGCCGAACAATATTTAAATGTCAAATTAGTCTTAAGCCGGACACCTCATAAATCACATGTTTTCTGAATTTGGAACTGTAATCACCTCAAGGCGAGCTTTTTGAGACGGTCAGCGATGACGGTCTTCGAAGGCGACGACTCGAAGCTAATCATTATATCTTTAAAGTCTTACTGCTTGTACACAATTGTTTTCACTAGTTCACACACCACGTGGGGGGAAAACTCGTGTTGCTAATTCTAACGTTCAACGTTTTTGAGTATAGTTCTCTCAAGCACTTAGTTATTTATTTGGGATGTCGAGAAAATCTAGCTCCGCCACCGTATCCGACAGGCCTGGGCCATCATCGAGGCAAGGAGCCGCAGATACTTCTAACCCATCAATCTCTCCCGCTCATAACTTGGCGCCTGATGCTCTGGAGTCAACCATCTTACTGGACAATCCGATCGATTCTCAAGCCTCGAAGATCAACGAGGCTGCTCTGCGACGGATATGCTCCATTCACGGGATTCCCTTTGCCGACGTGTTAGTTCCTTCGAGACACGACCGCCCTCATCTGCCTCCAGTCGGGTATACTGCCTGCAACAAGTTCATGTGTTGGATGGGCAGCGTGCCTCCATTCAATTTATTTCTCCGGGATGTGCTGCAGTATATAGACATAGCTCCCTCGCAGCTGCACCCGAATGGTCATGCATTCCTATATGGGACTTATTTACTTTTCATGGCTGTCTTCTCCAGACCTCCAACCGCTGGTGATATCAGATATATTTATATGTTCAAGAGACGGAAAGACAGTCCTTCTTTTATGTTCCTCGAGCCTTACCACAAATGTCAGGTCTTGACAGGGGCATGCAGCAAATTTGCCCTGTACAAATAGGAATGGTTATATGTGCGCTGCCCTTCCGGTTTCGCTAGGAGATGGGTTGAAGGCAGTAAGTCTCTCTGCCGAGTCACTATTCGTATTTAACCCGAGCATGTCTTTCCTAACTTTTCGTTTCATCTTTTCAGGTATCAGCCCACGCCCGGAAGGCCGAGGATATTCTGATGCTGTCGATGCGATTAGAGCTCTTCCGGCCGAGGATCGAGATATCCGAGTTATTGTTTCGAATGAATCACTGTCGGGGTTTGGCTTACTGGCTCCTGGTCGTCGGATCAGCCTTCCAGAAGGTGTTACCATTCCCAAACCTCCGTCCGGTAAAGGGAAAAAACTTGCCGGATCGTCTTCGCGCCGCGTCCCCGATACGCAAGAAGAAAGCGAGCGCAAAGAGGATGATGCTCCTGAAACTCAGGGTGAGAATACGGGTCCTGCTCAGAATCCAGCAGTTGAAGTCCATGACATTAAGACGTCGTCCTCCCCTTCGAAGGGAAAGAAGTTAAAATATAAAGTTCAGAAGGAGAAAGTTGGTGGTACTTCAAAGGTCACGCTTATCCCGCCTGAGAAAGAGGCTTCTTCGTAGCATCTTGAAAGTTCTCTGAGGGGTCTGTCCAACCTGTCTATCCCCGATGATTTACTTAATTACGAGTTCGCTGATCCTGAAGCTCTCAAATTCTCTTCGCCCGCTAGAGGCAATGTAGGAGTTCAACTCCCGGCTCCAGGAGACAACACTCCTATTAGAAAAGATAAACGAACGGGTCCGTCGGGGGGAACACTAGGACACACACGCACATGCGCATTCCATAATATACTTCAAGTCTTTTTAATTTGTGAATTCTCCTTAACTCGTTGTTATCTCCATTCTTTGCAGGTGATATGGGCCGCTCTCACGGACTTGATCGCCTTCAGGGGTCTTCTATATTCCATCACTCCGGACGAGATTCCGGTTCAGGCAGACGCAGGGACCGAGGTGATTATGAAGATAGGGACAATCATCCTCGCGATTCGTCTCACCGCAAGAAAGCACACTCTCATTCTTCCCAGTCCCGCGATCTTCCTCATCCAACTGAGCCGGATAAAGAGAAGTCTTTGCAGAAGGGTTATCAGTCTGATGCCGCTCGAGAACAACATTCCAGTTCATCGAGTACGAGGTAAGTTCGAGAGCAGCGTAAAAGAACGGAATTCTCAAGGCCTCCTCCTCCTACTCCTGCAGTGGACCCAACTGTTGCGGAAAAGATGGTCGACCTTAAGGCCAAGTTTCCGAAGATCTGTTTCGACGGCTTGAAATTTCTCCCAGCCATCCATCACATTCCTGGGCATGTGAAGCAAAGTGCCATTGCCTGCAACAACGACGTCTATGTTCAACATGACGCATTCGTGCACTTGGTGGAGAAGATCTTGGAAGTATCTGTTGAGCGTCAACACGAGATTGACCGTCTGAATTTGGAGGCTGACAGCGATAAGAAAATCATCAAACTCCAAGACGAAGAGCTCGCTTCATATAAGTCAAAGCTAGAAGCCGCTGAACAAGGTGCAAAAGATACTGCTGAGGCAGTTACTCGCTTAGAGGTGGCTCACAAAAAGGAGCTTGACGAAGCAATCCAGCGCAGCGGCGCCCTTGCCCTAGAAAAAGACTCTGTCCAAAAAGAAAGGGACGCGCTCGCTACTCAAGTCAAAGAGCTGAAAGAACAACTCTCCAAGGAGAAAGAAGACAAAATAGCTGCTCAGGAAGAATCACAGCGATATTGTGATGAGATTGTTGCTACCCGACTCCTGAAGACAAAGCTCGACGACGAACTTGCCGGGGTCGAGAAAATAAAGGATGAGGCCCGTGAGGAGGGCAAAAGAATGGCTGTGGAGGGGCTTGATTCTCGCCTTGAGGCGGCCGCAAAGGCCGGCAGGGAAGAGGTCAAAAGTATGTTTGACCCGTTGATCGCCGAGTACGGAGCCCGCGTCCTTATGCACCGTGACTTAACATTCTTGGGCGACGGCTACCACGAATCCCTGGCTGAGGCATGGGAAACTCTGATAAAGATCAGGAAGGTCGAGTCAGGCTCCGAAGAGGTCGACGAGGATGCATTGGTGAAGGAGTTCCTGAGGGGGAATGAGCCATCGAATTTATCCGCAGCATTGGCACTTTATAGCAAAGGCTCTTCCCCTTCGAAAGAGAAGAACGACGAAGCCGGCCCGTCAGAGGCCGACACTACTACTCCTCACATCGCCGCTCCTTATGCTGCTCAATCGGCCGGTCGGTCGACGCTTGATCCATTCGAGCAGCATGCCAGTTATGATCCCGAAGATCCCGGGCTTGGCGTTCATGTGCTATCCCCTATCCTGGAGGGTGAAACCCCACGCGCCACCGATAGCCAACCGGATCCTGGTAGGAAATTCTTCTTTCTCTAGAAGTTGAAGAGATCCCGTCATTTTTCAGCAATGGTTATTCGTTCTAATGCCCATTTCTTATATTTTCATGCAGGTTGTTCTAACGCTGAGCCAACTCCGAGGAGCGATGACGCCAAGGAGGAAGCAGAGAAAACAAGCGACGTTGCTCACGCAGGAGTAACTCCCGGTCCAGACGCTCAAGTGATCGGGGCGCTAGATGATGACAAACTTGATACTTCGTCTCCTATCGAAGGAAGCGATGAAATTGAAATCACTGGCGCCTCCGAGCATACTTCAGAGATGAGCATGAAGGACCGTCTTGCCGACGAGGAGAAGAGAAAAGTCAAAGTCAAAGTCGAGTCTGAAATACTGGAACTCACTGACCCGCGGAACAGACCTTTGAAAATCATTCTCCCGGGCAGGTCCAAACCACTAGATGTTCCGTCTCCTACTCCTGACTCCGTTTCTCTAGCAAGCAAAAAGTCCAAGAAAAAGCGTGAGGGAGAGGAGTCGTCGGAAACACTAAAGGAGGACAAGAAGAAGAAGTCGAAGAAATAATCGATGCACTTGTTCAACAAGTTTCCTGCTTAAGTTTTGTAATTGTTTCTATCTTCCACAACTTGTAGTTTGTATAGGCCCGAATTTTGTAGGAGTGATCTTGTATCCCCATTTTGGACTTATCGAATAAAATTTTAGTTTCTTTTTGTTTGAATGATTCTCTTGTCTTTATTTGGTTTGCTGACACTGTGCTCCGAGGACTTGGAGACTTGAGACTGTTCATACTCTAGTCCACGCTCTGGGGACTTAGAGTTCTCCGTTCCGCATTCTGGGGATCCGGAGATTGGAAATCGTTTATACTCTAGTCCGCGCTCTGGGGACTTAGAGTACTCCGCTCCGCACTCTGGGGATTTGGAGATTTGAAATCGTTTATACTCTAGTCCGCGCTCTGGGGACTTAGAGTACTCCGCTCCGCACTCTGGGGATTCGGAGATTTGAAATCGTTTATACTCTAGTCCGCGCTCTGGGGACTTAGAGTACTCCGCTCCGCACTCTGGGGATTCGGAGATTTGAAATCGTTTATACTCTAGTCCGCGCTCTGGGGACTTAGAGTACTCCACTCCGCACTCTGGGGATTCGGAGATTTGAAATCGTTTATACTCTAGTCCGCGCTCTGGGGACTTAGAGTACTCCGCTCCGCACTCTGGGGATTCGGAGATTTGAAATCGTTTATACTCTAGTCCGCGCTCTGGGGACTTAGAGTACTCCGCTCCGCACTCTGGGGATTCGTAGATTTGAAATCGTTTATACTCTAGTCCACGCTCTGGGGACTTAGAGTACTCCGCTCTGCACTCTGGGGATTCGGAGATTTGAAATCGTTTATACTCTAGTCCGCGCTCTGGGGACTTAGAGTACTCCGCTCCGCACTCTGGGGATTCGGAGATTGGAAATCGTTTATACTCTAGTCCGCGCTCTGGGGACTTAGAGTACTCCACTCCGCACTCTGGGGATTCGGAGATTTGAAATCGTTCGTACGAGTCTGCATGTCGTGAATGATAACGTAATTTATCATCCAATTAAGAGATATAGAAACTTCATAGAAAATATGGCTTCAAGCCTTTATTAACGAAAATCAACTGAATTGCTTGATTACAACTTTCACAAGGAAACTAAGTCATTATTGAATGGAAACATGCAGGAAATAACAGTGCCTACAACAAGAAAGGAAAACATGCTAAATGTAATAGTGCCGCAAATGTTCACTGTTCCATGCTCGGGGGAGTGTCGCGCCATCAACGGTCGCTAGCTTGAATGTTCCTTCTCCAAGCTTCCGTTCAATGGCGTATGGACCTTCCCAGCTGGGATTCATGCGTGATGGTACCGGGAAGACTCGTTTCAGAACGAGATCACCCACATCAAAGATTCTTGGGCGGACTCTGCCGTCGTAGTAACGCTTGACTCGATGTCTGTGCGCCGCCGCCCTTAATTCAGCTTCTTCACGCTTTTCGTCGATGCAGTCCAGTGATTCCAGCAAGAGGTTTTGGTTCGTCTTGGGGTCATAGTATGTCACTCGGTGCGATGGAACTTCAAGTTCCACGGGTATAACGGCTTCAGAGCCGTATGCCAAGGCGAACGGAGTGTGGCCGGTCGCGGACTTGTGGGTAGTTCTATACGCCCATAATGTTGTCGGGAGTTCATCTACCCACTTGCCTCCAACCTTCTCCAAACGCTTCTTTAGTATGGACTTGATTATTTTGTTAACGGCTTCGACTTGTCCATTAGCTTTTGGGTGTGCAACGGCGGCGAACTTTTTCTCGATGCCGTACTTTAAACAGAACTCTTTGAACTCTCTACTTTCGAATTGCGTTCCGTTGTCCGTAATGATGGTGCGTGGAAGGCCAAAGCGGCATATAATGTTTCGTACAACGAAGTTAATGACCTTCTTAGAGGTGATAGTGGCCAAAGGTTCTGCCTCAGCCCATTTCGTGAAATAGTCGACTGCAACTATTGCGTATTTCGCACCACCTTTGGATAGGGGCAGAGAGCCGATTATGTCGATTCCCCAGATCGCAAATGGCCAGGGACTGATCATTTGTGTGAGTTCCGTTGATGGAGCCCTCGGGATTTTTGCATATCTTTGACATTTGTCGCATTTTCTTGCGTAGTCCGCGACATCCCGATTTACGGTGGGCCAGTAATATCCATAGCGGAGGATCTTCTTTGCTAGCGTTTGCCCCCCAGTATGGTCGCCGCATTCCCCTTCGTGAACTTCTCTCAAGACTCGCTTTGTTTCATCATGAGCGATGCACCGCAATAATGGGACTGAGAATCCTTTTCGATACATTGATCCATCCTGTATTATGTATCGTGCGGCCTTTCGAAGGACCTGCCGTCTTTCACTTCTTTTTCCCGGTAAGGCCCCGGTCGTTAGGTACAGTTTGAACGGGGTTATCCATGATTCCTTCTCGATTTCTGTTCCCAACACGCGATCGACTTTCATTTCGTCTATGCTCGGGGCATGCAAGACTTCGACGGGATACAATCCCATTTGTTGCGTATCGTCGGTACTTGCGAACTTGGCCAATAAGTCGGCTTCTTTGTTCTGTTCGCGCGGGATATGTGAGATGTCATAACGCTCAACATTTGATAGTAGTTCTTGGACCTGAATGAGGTACGGAGCAAGCTTCCGTCCCTTTGCTTGGTAGTCGCCTCGTACTTGGTAAACCACCAACTGTGAGTCACAAAAGATTTCGACTGATTCGATCCCAAGTTCCCTGATGAGTTTCAAGCCAGCGATCAGTGCTTCATATTCGGCTTTGTTATTTGTAGCCGGGAAATCGAGCTTCAGGTCATAACAGATCGATCGGTTTTCCGGAGTTACAAGAACTACGCCCGCGCCGGAGCAACGGTCGTTTGATGCACCGTCAGTGTATAATTTCCATCGAACGGGGGGAATGATGTCGTGATCGTCCGGTTTGATGGGTATGGTAAATTCAGCGATGAAGTCTGCTAACGCTTGCCCTCAGATGGCTCTCCGTGGTAAGTACGCGATATCGAATTGGCTCAACTCGATGTTCCATTTTAGCAATCTTCCAGAAGTTTCCGGTCGTTGGATTACCTGCCTCAGGGGTTGATCGGTATAAACACCGATTGAATGCGCTTGAAAGTATGGGCGTAGCTTGCGTGATGCAATCACCAAGCAATAAGCCAATTTCTCGATTTTAGGGTAATTCCTCTCTGCCCCCGTTAAACGCTTGCTAACGTAATACACCGGCTTCTGGACTCGATCCTCCTTACGAACCAAAGCTGCGCTTATCGCATGAGGGGATATAGCCAAGTAAACGTACAGCATCTCATGGTCAACTGGTTTAGATAGCATTGGTGGGCTCTCCAGATGCCTTACCAGATTCCGGAATGCTTCCTCACAGCTAGACGTCCATTCGAAATTTCTCTTTCCTTTCTTTATTATGTCAAAGAACGGGATGCACTTGTCAGTTGCCTTGGATATAAATCGACTCAGCGCAGCTACTTTTCCGTTCAAGCTCTGTACCTGCTTTATAGTCCTGGGCGCTTGTACATCTCGAATAGCTTGGATCTTTTCTAGGTTGGCTTCGATTCCCCTAGCGTTGACGATGAATCCCAAAAACTTCCCTGATGCAACGCCGAAAGAACACTTCAACGGGTTGATCTTCATGCCGTAAAACCTGAGTATGTCGAACATTTCAGCCAAGTCTTGAATGTGGTCGTTTGACCGTCGTGACTTCACGAGCATGTCATCCACATAGACTTCCATGGTTCTACCCAGCTGGTCCTTAAACATTCAATTCACCAGACGTTGGTAAGTTGCTCCAGCATTCTTCAATCCAAAGGGCATCACTACATAGCAATACAGCCCGACATTTGTAACGAAGCTGGTGTGTTCTTGGTCCGGAATATGCATTGGGATTTGGTTGTATCCTGAGTACGCATCCATGAATGACAGTAACTCGTGTCCTGCGGTGGAATCGACCAACTGATCGATCCTAGGCAACGGGAAACTGTCCTTAGGGCATGCTTTGTTCAAGTCGGAATAATCTACGCAAGTCCTCCATTTCCCATTCGCCTTCTTTACTAGCACGGGGTTGGAGACCCATTCCGGGTAGAGGGCCTCGCGGACGAACCCATTTGCTTTGAGTTTGTCCACCTCCTCTCCGAGAGCGACGGATCTCTCCGGATCCATTCCTCTCCTTTTTTGCTTGACTGGGACGTATTTCGGGTCTATGTTCAACATATGACTCGTGATGGCGGGAGAAATCCCACACATATCAGAATGCGTCCAGGCGAAAACATCAAGGTTTGCCCGGAGGAAGTCGCTAAGGTCTTCAGTCATTGCGGGGCCTAACTGTGATCCGATCTTCAGTATTCGTGAAGGGTCGTCACGGCTCACTGAAATGTCAACTGTTAATTCAGCCGGTGCCGCCTTCTCTTCCCTGGGTTTCTCATCGTCGTCTCTCGGATCTATATCTCCGTAGATCCGAGAACTATGCCCGAGCCAGGGCTTGGGCACTACTTGTCAATTATCCGCATTGAGGATGCGGACGGGATTGTCCGCAACCTTTCCTTTCTCCCTCCGGTGGGCCTCTCGGAGCTCGGCCACATAACAGGAACGACCAGTTGCTTGATCGCCGTGAACAACGCCTACTCCTTTGTCAGTCGGGAACTTCAGAGTTAAACACCATGGGGCTAACACTGCCCTAAACTCCGCCAAGGCTGGCCGGCCCAAGAAAACGTTATACGGAGAGTCCACATCCAACACTACAAAGGGTAAAATTCGCACTCTCCGACACTCGCCTTGTCCCAGTTCGACTGGTAACTCGACATATCCCACTGCATCAGTTGAAGCACCGTTAAAGCCGTGGATACGAGCTTTGGACAGTTTCAAGTCTTTTGTTTCTAGCTTCATTTGATCGTAGGCCTTCTTGAAGATGATGTTGACTGAACTCCCAGAATCAATCAGAATTCTTTTTACGTATGCTGGTCCGATCGTTGCAGATATGACCATGGGGTCGATGGTTGGAGCCTCTACCTGATCAGCGTCTCTACTTCTGAACACAATATCGTCTGTCATTACGCGCTGCTGCTTAGCAGGGGCTCCGTCCTCCATGTTCGAACAACACTCAAAATCTGCATGCTTCAAGGAACTTGCATATCGCTCCATCTCCTGCCAATTCTTATCCACGGGGTGAGGCCCGCCGATAATTGTATTTATGACCAGTCTACCCACGATCAGGGCAGGCTCCTCGAGATGACGTGGAGTTGGTGCACGACCTGGGTTGGACGTCCCCTGTCCTCCTTCTTGTGGATCCTTCACAAATTCCTGCAATTTCTTCTGCCTGATCAACTTTTCGATAGCGTCGTGCAAGTGTCTACATTCTTCCGTATTGTGTCCATAAGTCTCATGGAAGCGACAATATTTCCCGGTCCGCTTCTGTTCTTCAGTTGATTCTTTTGGACGTGGTTTTCTGTACTGAAAAGTATTGCAGGTGGATAGGTAAATGTTCTCAAGTGGGGCGTTTAGCGGAGTGTACTCGCTGTAGCTTGGAATTCTCGACTTCCACTTTCCTGCTTCTTTTCTTTTCCCTTGACTCCTTCCTCCGGACTCCTTGGGTTGCCCAGGTTTGTTCTGGACGTTGACTTGGACCTTTCCCGAGCTGTCTCCGGATTGCTTCACAGCGATATTGCTCTTTATTGACTCTTGGACAGGTCCTGGCGCCTTATCTCGTCGTACCCACCTAGCTTCCTCTCTTCTTATGAACTGGTGTGCCTTAGAGTAGAAACGCTCTAGCGTAGCTGGAGGTTTTCCTGCCAGCCAGTCTCCAAACTCAGAGTCTGGATCCACACCTCTCATTACAGCCATCAGAATTGCATGGTCATTGGGATTACTGACTTCAGTTGCTGCCACGTGGAATCTTTGCAAATATTCCTTCAACGACTCCCCAGGATTTTGGATTACACTTGACAGAGACATCACATCCTTTGGGCGCGTAGTGTGTATCCTGAACTGCTCAACAAACTTCTTTGCCAACTGCTCGAAATTTGATACGGATCGCGGAGGAAGTCGCGTGAACCACATTGTAGCGATCCCAAATAGAGTAATCGGAAAGCACCTACACTTGGTGGCATCATTCGCTCTGGCTGAATCCATCATCCATTCGTACCTCATGACATGTTGTCTAGGGTCAGTCTTTCCTTCATATGCAAGAATAGTAGGCATACTAAACTTCTTGGGGTACGCCGCTTGCAACACAACATCCGTGAACGGAGTATGACTTCTTGACACTCCCCAGTCATCATTCGATAAGCCCTGATTCTCTTTCATTAATTGCCTGATCATGGCTGTCAGATCGGGTGCCTGTATGGAAGGCGGAAGGTTGGATTCCGTTCTACGCGCTTGTCCATGCTGATGCCTCCTCTCTTGGCGATCTGCCAATCTTGCATCTTGAGGTTCGACATCGTTAGCATTTTGATGATCTGGGCCTCTATCTTCCATCTGTATCCCGGTCCTGAAGCTTCCAGCTCTTGCTTGGTCGCGGTCTCCAGCTGTTTGAACAGCAGCATCTGCTCGCGCAGCATCAGTCTTACGGCGTCTGCGCCTGGGAGGTTCATCAGAGGAAGTTGAGCTGTCAGATGAGGAGTAAGCAGCGGGATTGCCCCCAGCATTCTGTTGCTGCTGTTGAGTGAGTTGTGCCATCAGGTTGGCATTAGCTTGCATCTGTTCTCCTAGTTGTCTCCTGCTTTCCCTAAGTTCTCTCATCAAGTCATTGAACTCTACTCTGGTGACAACTGGAGTCTGTTCTTGAGCGGCAATCCTGCACTCGGGATCGCTGGTTGATTGCTAGGTCCTGCTTGTTGCACGCTAGCAGTCTCGCGGGCATCCGCATTATGAGAAGCTGACCTGGTACGTGGTCTTGCCATTGTAGAGTTATTGGTATGAACTCTGAGTAGAATCAACGGATGTCCTATCAGTGAGTCAGATCTTCTCTGGGGGATTTGTTCAATCCTGTAGCTTCAAAGCAGATCCTTGAAGTCTGAGAATTCGATTCTCAGTGAAAGCACCAAAGTGTTAGCACCAAAATTGGTCACTAACCTCGTAGAAGAAGATTTTGAAGAGATATAAGTGATGAAATCAAATTAAACAGAGAAGACAGTGCTAATCTAAATACAGAAAGTAAGAACACCAAATTTATAGTGGTTCAGCGTAATTGCCTACGTCCACTTTGAGGTTAAACTTTATTGATCTTCTTTATAGTTGATTACAAATACAATTCGTGAATCAAATGCTTGAATGAATTTGTTAAGTAGAGAAGATGAGTCTTGAAAATGGCAGAGTCTCCCCGGTGTTTTCTCTCCAAAAAAGGATCCATTTCACTGTGACCCTGCCCCTCTATTTATAGGCAAAGATGGGCTGGACTTCCCAAGTGGGTTGTTGGCCGAACACTCCAGCCCGAGTACAGTGAGCGTTGTATGCCGAACCACAGATGTGCTGAACGCTCTGACGCCGAACGGTCCCTTCTATGCCGAACGAGGTGGTTGATGCTTGGGAAGTGTAGGGTGTTAGTCAGTTGAAGCCGAACGCTCTTCTAGACGCCGAGTGCCCTTACGCCGAGTACTTCTAATGCCACCGGGTACTACGCCGAGTACTCCTGTATGCCGAACCACAGATGCTGCCGAGTTCTCCCTGATGCCGAACAGTCTCGTATGCCGAGCAGTCTTGACGCCGAGCGTTCTTGTTGCTGAGCACTCTGGTATGCCGAGCAGTCTTGATGCCGAGCACTCTTGTTGCCGAGCACTCGTTGGATGTTGGGTGCTTCGCCGAACACTCCTGGATGTCAAGTGCCTCGCCGAACACTCCTTGATGCCGGTCACTCTCGTACGCCGAGTACCTGTTGGATGTTAGGTGCTTCGCCGAACACTCCTGGATGTCAAGTGCCTCGCTGAACACTCTTTGATGCCGGACACTCTTTGATGCCGAGCACTGATCGCCGAGTACTAGTTGCCTGGTCAAATCCCCAGGTAACAGGCTTAAATTGGGCGTAAATCCATAGATTTGGAAGAGGTTTTTGGCTACAATTATATGATAGGGACAGCTAAAAATGGAGGCAATTAGGGTTTATAATAGATGGAGAAAATTAGAAAAGAAAATGGAAAGATATGATCCTCTTTTCTCTTTCTCAACCATTATAAAAGCATCTCTAACCCTAACCTATAATGTGATTTTGGAGCCACCTCGTCCTTCCTTCTAATGGCAGAACCAAACCCCTCTTAAGCCCATTAATTCTCAAATCAAATCAAATACAAATCAATAGCTATCTGATAGTAAAGGTTTAGGTTTTAGGACTAGCAATCCGTCAAATCGAGAGGAAGAGAATTCACCGTTCAACGAGGACTTGAGAGCACTAATTTCAAGTAACCTTTTAGTTTATATAAGATGTATAATTTTTTATAATTGTATGTTGCTCTTATACATGTTATATATTTTTCTATATTATTAGTTAGGTGAGATTTCTATAAGTAATGATGTTGTCACAACATCGATTGATTATGCGCATAAGCTTATCAAATTAAAAATAATTTTTTATCAAGAATTTGAAATTCTTTGTCAAATTATTGCGATTTTAATTATTAATATTATTTTATCCATATGTGTGTATGTGAGAGAGTGTGTGTGTATGTGTGTTGGAATATGTAAACTAATTGACTTGTATAAATTGTATTAATGTATGTATGTCTTTATTGCATAGTTATTTGATCTAATAATTTTCAAATGTATATTTGCACTAATTATGAATATTAGTATCTGAAAATAAATTTTTGAAAATTATTAGATATTTATTATTATTATTTAATCATTGTATGAACTAATAAATTCATATAAAATAAATTATGTTTTGAAAATTCAATTTCAAATTTTCAAAAATTATATCATCATTATAGAAGCTTTTGAAAAAAATTCAGATTTTTTAATCAATTTTTTATATTTCTAAAAATTATTTTATTTTTTGACTAAAAAGTAATTAATTATTAAAAATATTATTTTAACTCGGAAAATTCTGGAAAACTTTCACGAAGTATAAAATATCATTCTTATTTTTCGAAAAATATAAAATTTGAAATATTTTATAAGTAATTATTTTATTTTAATTACTTATGATAGCTTGATTAATTAATTGATAACATATATATATATATATATTAATAAAATAAAATTATAATAATTTTTAGGTATGTAATTTATTTTGATATTGTATGTTTAAAAATACTACAATATAAAATGTGTCCATTGCGATATAAATCCCAACATCTATACACAGGCATGTTATATCTTGCATGGAATATCATGTTACACATGCACACGCATATACATATGCATATGATGCAAATGTATGCTTATATATAAAGTAAAAAAACCAAATAAATTTCAACCAACAATTCACAAATTTAAATGAAATATATGGTTTTATTTAAATTAAATTTAGAAATGTTCTAAATAAATTAAGCTTTATAGGCTCAATAAAGATCCAATAGGGTAAAAAAAATTGAAATCCACTCATAACTTCCGCTGCGGGCTGACTCAATTCCAATAAGATGTACACATGAGATACGCTCATCTCGTCCGAGGTCTGCTTCGTTACGATATTGCTTGTGTGAAAATTATTAAATGAAATGTAACCGAAATCCGAGATTTAAAATGGATGTGGTACATAAATATACGTTGGTATGCATGTAACAACGAGGATTCTTTTTGTTACACTAAGTGTGCCAACTCATATACTTATGCCACATACTAAAGATTGAGAGCTTGGTCCGACCGCCGTTACACAGCATGTGGTACCAGAGCCGAAGGTTGTGATCTAGACCATGCAAACAAAAGAATGCTCTCAAAGTGCTCCAAGGCAATGCGAGTCAAGGAAGAGATTGTTTAAATTTTTTAAAATTATCTCACATGTGGAAATAGAAATGACGGTTTGGAATTAGAATAGTCCAACATCGCAAAACTTTAATGGAGATGTGGTGTATAAATATAGGTTGGTAGGTATGTAAAATTGGGAATTCCTTTTGTTACAATGAGTGTGTGCCAACTCATATGCGTGCGCCACATGCTGAAGATGAAGAGCATGGTCTGAACGTCGTTACACAATAAGATATTTTTAAAGTTCGGTGATACATTATTTCCAAATCAAAGTATATTTTGAAGATATTTTGAGGCATGATGGAAATGTGACTCAAATATATTGCATCTTTTATAGATTTTGTTGATTTTGCAGAATGATTAATTGATATTGATTGCCTATTTTATTACATTAAAAAAAATACAAGTAATTACCTACATGGAAATAAATTATTTTAATAGATGAAAGTAATCAATCAATTCCTTAATCAATTGATTAAAAAGACATTTTATAAAGGTTATTATAAGTAGGCTTGTATATCGTTCATTATGATTAGAGAGGAGGACAGTCATTCTATTAAGGTTTTGAAGATTGAGATTTATTTTCTCAACTTTTAGGGGTTTTCTTTGTAATATTTTGGTGAATTGATAAAGTTTTTGTGATGACCGTATTTTTGGACCAGTCAAAATCGTCGAAAACCCATCCGCTCTGAAACTACGAATGAAAACTACCAACTTAATACACATTATCATTTGGTAAATATAAGAAACTACTAAATGTATATGATACAATTTTAATAACACAACTTATCATAATAATCAATTATTATACTTGGTATGCTTTAAGACATACCAAACTAAGATTTACTATAAAGCTACTACCGCACAACTCTGATTTGAGAAACGACAATAGCCAATCTTGCAAACTTAATAAACAAGTCAATGTGGAATAAAATGATAAGCAAGAAAGATACAATAACACAAGATAATTAGCAAACAATATACTGGAAAAAGATATATTATTACTGGGGCCGCGTCACTACCACTTGTGACTGCCTACGTACCCTTATCTAATTGGATACCCAATTAGATACAGGACCACGCCAACGTAGTTCTCCTCGTGCAAATAGGACTCAAGGAGCCTATGATGCACAAACAAAGATGCAATTCCCAAACTACCACTTAGGCTTAATCTTCACATTTGGATTTTATGAAATCCAATTAACTTTATTATTTTCAAAATATAATCACTTTCGAAAATAATCTCTTTAAACTAAATTCCCAGTTTCATTTCAAATCCTTTTGATATAATAATATATATCTTTTGTAACAAATCATACATTTGAGTTTAAACCAAAACATATAATTATAAGCCAATTTCTCAGATATTCTTCTATCAAAATACATATATAAAAGTGTATCAAAATATTGGAAAATACCACTCAAGGTAAATGATGTAAAGGCAAATGTTCACAAAAATAATAAACATCCCTTAGGACAATACCTCTTTCGGATATATAATCATGGCAATTTCCAATCGCTGCATGAAAGCAGAAAATCACAGATACCAACTAACGACAGATCCCATTGAATGGACAATACCCAAAAATCCAAATCAATGAATATGAACATACTTTCACTAACAAATTCATATTTGACAATAATAATATCTCACAAATACTTTCAATCATTATTCTTCCCAAAATCTTTTCGAAATCAATTTCAAAACCATCGGGATTTATGTTCCCGAAATAATCGCTTTTTAAATCCTTTTTGATCCAAAATATTTAAACTAACACTTATTTCCAAAATATCTTTTATAGGTAAATATGGGAAAATACTTATATAAATATTTATTTCCAAAAATATTTCAATTTCTTTTCAGGGAAACCATTTCATTTAAAAGATAAACATCTTTAAAATTATAATAAACATCTTTTATTATAACTATTACTTAATCAAATATTTTCATCGAACACCTTATAGTCAAACTGTGAAATTCTAATCACAAGGTGTTCGTATCTACCCAACCCATGCATATGGAAATTAATTACTCATAAACTGGTCGAGCATAATTCAAACAACTAAGCAAACAATAATAACCACACATTATTATCAACGATTCAATAATCCGAATAATAACACATAAATCAGAATTAACTGGTATACACAAACAAACGTCCAAATTTATATAATAGTAGAAGGGAGATTTATTCTGCTAAACAGATGTCATCAATGAAGTATAATTAATGATAAGGGTTAAAAACAAATGTTACTAAAACATTGTTTACTATAACCCAAAAATATTTCCATACTTATATCATCTTTAAAATAATCATTTTAAAGATCTAAGTTAATAATATTTGATTAAGTTCAATAGTCGACTAATCGACAATCTAGTTAAAACAACTACTTATACAAATCAATGTTCGTATACTTAACTCGTTTCCTACATTTTAATTTATATTGTTCCTCGCCCAAGAGTAAAGCTAGGTAAGTTAGAGCACTGGTTGCATTAAAGCCTTTCCTAGACACTTCACTCTTGAATCTCACAAATAGATAAATCTACTCATCGGCTTTTAGGGATAAGGCTAGTCAATTGCCTTTTTCAAAACTTATAATTTGATAGAAACATGTTTTATATTGTAAAATCTCTTTACATTGAAAATACATATATATATATATATATATATATATATATATATTTATTAAAAATATATTTAAAATGAAACCAACTACAAAACATTCTAATATAAGTTAGAAAACTACCCTAAAAAGATTAGAGAAAAATACTTAATTTAAATATCATTTTTATACAAATTATAGTTTCAAACAGAAAAGATAGCATTTCCAGAAATGTTGTCAAAAGTTTTGTTGCATGGTTTTAACATGTTTGCTACAACTTTGTGCCAAGTTTTCGACGCCTTAGCCAATGATTTTTGATCCATTCTTTTTACAATAGTTAGTATACTTTGGGTACTTAGAAACCATGAAGAAAAATCCTAGATGATATCTTTTAGTTATTTTGTAAGTTTTTTGAAAACAATGTATTTTTCAAAAGTGCTCGTATAGCCAGTATTTCGCTACAACTTTTGCCACTTCGTTTAACTAGCTATCAAATGATTTAAGCTTTAAATTTTTTACAATAAGAATAAAATATATTTTACTTGTTAAAATAGTAAAGAAACCCCTAAGGAAGTTTCCACAAAAATAAACGTTATTTTCCAAAAACAAAAAATTTAAAAGTGGCGATATAGCGACCTTTTTACTTCAATCTTTTACAACTTTAATAAATTAATTCCACAACTTTCCAAACATATATTTGCTTTTAAAAATACTTATAGAAGTGTAGATAATAACCAAAAATAGTTATATCAAGTTATGTTCACAAATCACCAAATTACACAAGTTAAAGTTAAGGGATTCAAAATGCGTTTATAGTGACTATCACTATACGGAAAATCTATATTCAATTCAATATTCGATTTCATTCCATGACATAAGCCAAGGTCTTTCAAGGTACAACAATATAGATTTAAATGCTACTTAAAGCACATAAATATGGTTTATAACTTTACTTAGTTAGGGTCTATTATCATAGTTTTTTAGCAAGCAAATTAACAAGTTTATTAAACTCATTTAAGGAGTGAATAACTCACTTTCGTTCAAACCATACACTACCATCTTCCTACCAACATTCAAGCGAGCATCAAAACCAACCTCCCCTTTCCATTTGCTCACGGCCTAGCCTTCCATCCCTCTCCTTGCTTATGGCCTAAGGCCCTTTATCCCACCAAGGCTCACGGCCTATCCATATAGGGGCTTATGTTCTCCATAATACCGTTGCCAACATGTTTTTTTATGATGTTTTAGGACATGCCTTAGAGTATGGCAAAGCCTAGTTGAGAGGTGCTCTAATTAGAGAAAGTTTATAAGAGAAGAGAGTGACAGTTTGCAACTTTGGATTTGTAAATTTTTGAAGAATGAAGAGATATTAGGATGTGCTTTTATAGACTTGAGAAAGAGTGGCTAATGACCAATAATACCCTCCTTCCTTCCATGCTTTGGTACATGCAAACCATACCCTTACACAAGCCCTACCTTCCTTAAATCACTACTTGATTTAAGGGTCCTTTAGTCCTCGTTTACTCTTACTAATTAACTAGTGTGAACCCGTGCTTCGCAAGAAGTTGGAAAAATATATTTGTATAACAAATTAACGGTGAAATACAAATGCATATACTAAAGTAGTTAAACAACCATGGGTCCTATAAAATAGGATTAAAGGTGTATAAGAAAATAATGCTTTCATTACATAATATGTAGTTCTTTAAGTAGAATCCTATTATAATACAACATAGAATATGTATTATATAATAGGTTGTGTAAACCTCTCTTATTAAATGCTTTTATGACATAGACAGAACAATCAGTATATGATACTGTTGATAAGGATGATAACTGCTGATAAAAAAACATAGAAAACCACATAGAAAAATAAAACAGTATCATAATAGTTAATAGGCAAATCATAATTAAAGCATGTGTCTTCTTCAAACAATTCAGTTGGAAAACATTTATGCACCGTACATAAGTAATAGAGACTGCCAAAAGATTAATGGATCAAAAAGTAACAATGAAGGTGGACTTTTACAGCCAAAAATATGATTTATTTTTTGTTATTATTACAGCAAAACCAAAAAAATCAGGGACTAATAATTCTGTTTTTAGGAACGTGTTGATGTCAGAAAGCAAGCAAGTGAGCAAAGAGAAACAACTTTTCATGTTTTTCTTTGGCCACAAATGTAAGCTATCCAGTCAGTTGGTCTCATTCATTGTTATCCTGCAATTTAATTATGTTAAAGTTAGTAATAGTGGTAGCAGTAAAGGATGCTTTAACAACTCAGCAAAAAGAAATAACGACGTAAGTTGTTTTTTTGGATAAGAAATAAAATCAATATGTAAAAGCAGGAATGAAATTTTATATTTCTATATACCTGCAATTTAGAAAGCATAAAAAACTGAAACTTAGGTTACTGAATAGTCATGCATTGGCATGCAAAACAAACTGTACAGATTAAAAAATTTATGGGTATTGGACTCTGTTAATGAAATAAAGGATAAAATTCTTTGACTTGGACATGAATTTAATTTTATGGTTGTTTGAAAGTAGCAATTGCCAATGTGAACATAAATTGAGCATGTAAGATAAGGGCATTCATTAAGTGTTACATGTGAAAATATGTATAATCATGGAAGAAAAAGGCATACTCGTCTAAGAAGTTTCTTAGAGATTCATTGTTTGATAAGTCAATTTGCTAATTCATTTCTAAATGTGTTGATATAGATAAACTGAAATAATGTGCCAAATAACTTTATTCTAGACCTAGTGATAACTTACAGGATATATGTATTTTCTACATGTAATTACCATAAAATTCAACTTTTTACCTATTTGTAATGGCCTCGAGTGGACGGTAGTTGACAGGATCAGATTTGTACCTGAAACAATACAAATATTCAGATATAGCTTGTTCTTAATGGGAAGAAATTAAGATAAAAATAAAAAATGTGTACTCTTCCAAAAAAAATGTTTTATGGGAATCTCTAAGCACAGTAAAATATACTTGCAGTTTCATTGGTGAGAGGAAAAATAATTCAACGGCTACGAAATCTTAGACTTAAGTTGTTTGAGCCGGTTGCCCTAATAATGGATCCTATACTTCATAACAGACATAAATCATTTAAGCAACGGTTAGCCTATAAGTTGATGTTTTTCTTACACATATTCATCGATCAAAATTTCCTACTATAATACAATATTTTCATTCAAACATTAACATTAATAGACAGGTTAGCAATTTCCAATCTCTGGCCTGAACATGCAGTTGCATATCAACAGACAACATGACTTTTATCTTGATTCAACTTAAATATTCAGTAGGAAAAGACACTAAAATTATATATGATCAAACAATTGTTAATATGGCATTTAAGACTTTAAAACTATTGTTTTCTATATTCGACATAAACATATGTTTCAGGTCTGATCATCAATTAATATATGTTAAAAAAAGTAAAGAGAAAATATAAACAATATTAATATTGGGCATTGTTAAAGTGGCGTTGAAAAAGATAGGGTGTTCTGGCATTGAAAAAAAAAATAAGTTTTTGACGGCAAAGCATCGAAGTAGTGTTTTAGACTCTAAAGTGCCAAAATATTTTATTTTGCTTTTTTTAAACATATATTACTTGGGCATTGTTGACTTCAATTTTGACGCTTTTAAATTAAACATTTATAAAAGTAACTTCAAAGTTGGGTATTCATATTACAATATAAACAATATTAAGGCAAGTTGGATGGACATGGGCATAGTAAAATGTAACTTAACTTTCTTTTTATTTCAAAGTATTGTGAACAGAGAAACTTTTTTAATGTCCACTTCCTTACTTCATGAACACTTTATTTTTATTTTTACTTTTTTTTAAAAGTTAGGATTATTATATTATGTTAATGCGTACACATGAACCTAGGCATGATATATAAGAAAAGCAGCAAAAGGGTCCATGCATCACTCGACCAATTATCAAGATAATGCATAACATATATAATATGCATAGTTATGATATCATTATAAACGTTTGATTTATACATGTTTATGGTTCATAAGTTCATTATAATGTGCATTAAGAAGAATACCTTTCTTGTCTGAAGCTATCTGACCTGCAAACTGGACGACATAGAAGGGTTATAAATTTTGTAGTGTAGCTTTATCCCTACCTGCTAGCTTTATCCCTATACCTGCAGAACAATAGCATGATTACAATTCCCTGCACGCCAATCTGTGCTTTGGTCATGTGCCAGCCTGCCAATTTGTGTCCAGTGCCTGCCCAGTGTTGTAGCTCATCGAGTGATCATTTGTCAGTTTACATTTCAGCATACTCAATTTCGTTCGCATTTTACAATTCGACATTCAAGACTGACGCCTGCAGTACACTTGCGGCATCCATGATGAGCTTCTCAACAGCAGATGCAATGTCCATTCACACCTGCCTGAATATTTGTTCAGATAGCTAGCTGGTGTTCGCCTGTCTGCACTCAATCCCGTCCACTCAGCAGATGCAGCTAACTATTTCAATCACAGTTAACCTCAACTACCATTTCAGCACCTACTATTCACCATGTACATGGGTCCATGCACTTGTCTAGTTCTGAATTGGATCTTAATGCATGCTATTTCAGTTTCAACCATCCTATACAAACATCTGCTTACCGCAAGCCTACCACCTTGAACTACTCCCCTACACGCAGCCTATTTTCATGATGCTTATCACAACCAAGTACTTTCCTACCACGCACAGCTCATTATAATGCACTGTCTAATCATGCAGTCGGCTATCTTCATGCAGCTTCTTCCTTTATAATAACTACCTCTTCGCATTTCAGGAAATGCACTACAGCCACTGAAAGTGGCTTCGTGGTCTTGCTAAACTTTTTTCATTCTAGCATTTGTATTTTTTTTCATTTTTTGGCAATGTATAATTATTCTTCTACGTATTTGTACTCTCTTTCACACTTATATTGATCATCCATTTGATGATCCCATATTTTATATGCCAAAGAAAAACTATTTTATCGTCACCCATCAAAGGTGCTGATGGCTTTAGTCTTTTACTAATATAATTAAATATTGAGCGCTCTACTCGCTTTGAGGACCACTTATCTAGTGCGGCAAAAAATTAAAGTGTAGAATGATGATGTGAAAGACAACTTATCTAGTGAGGCAAAAAGGATAACCTGAACATAATAAACTAAGAACCTAGAATTTAGGTTTTGTTTGGACAACACCATGATGTAAGCATTTCACTGAATTAATCGACTTAGCCGACATAACCAACCTTAACTGTCTGATCCATATAGTAAGATACATAAACTGTCTGATAAGTCGAGATGACAACTTTAACAACAAAAGCACGCATTTCATACTCATACATTTGGCCCTCTTCAACACACACAGTTATAAGTTGTATGTATTTTTTCTTTGTTGTAGCACGCATTTCAAACTTTTGCAATGAAGATGTTGGTTATGGTTGACTTAAGATGAAGCATGCATTTCAAACTTCTACATATAATGGAACAGTTTGAAGTTATACATTGGTGAACTCTTTTACCTTTTGTTTTTTCATTGGTACGTTAAAATATACTACTCTTGTAGCAGATGAATGAAAGATTGATAAGTAAATGTTGATAAAAGATATTTTAAGCTCGGTTCAAGTGAAAATAATGACCTTTCAAACTACTACATAAATTCTATTTGGTATTTTTCTTATGAACAACCCAGATATGAACTTCAAGGAGAAATTACCAAGCATATCATGAGAACAACATGTAACAGATCTGGAGATATGTCCATTCTAGATGAAACATGATCGATAAAGAATTCACCTCAAATCAAGTAAAAATTGCAGATAAAATATGTATCACTAAATATTGGATTAACTAAATTCGTAGGAGTATTTAATAAAATAAAATAATTTTTTAACGAAGTAGAACACATCAATATCACATCTTCACTCACATCATGTATTCCCACTATGTGCACCTTATTTTATTTGTATAAAGGATGAATACACTTCTTAAGTAAATAAATTTATTATTACAATTTTAAAATATCATTGAGGAAAAAAACTGTGTTCACATAGCCAAAATCAAAATAGGATCAAATTTCAGGATAGCACGATAAAACAAAACCTAAAATTACCTGAAGAATTAAATCAATCCAAACGGTGTACAGGTTTTTATTTATGGTATAGACTCCTTTTTGTACAACATATTTTGATTGCCCTGTTGAAAATAGAATCAAATTTTGAAATCTCATAACTGACCTGATATTCCAGTCTAGATAAACCTAAACATGAAATAGAACCATGTATAATTGTATCATACCTAGTGTACAAAATAAAAATAGTTAAGGAGGTGCATATATGTTGTAAAAAAATGATCGACTGTGCACAAAAATTAGAAAACTGAAAATAAGGGCTGAGTTAGACAACTGGAAAAAAGACTCTTTGTCGTGGAGTAAACAAAGCATGGATAAAAATTTACAAAATAACTAAACTGAAATAATGACTAAATTGTAAACATAGTCTTTGATCAATGTTTTTGAATCGCAAACATAGTCTTCGAACAATGCTTTTGAATGGGTAAAAGAAGCAATAACATTCAATCAAAATGGCCTAGCAGCATAACTGCGCACAATAAAGTATGTAGCAAAATATTTTTCTAAGGTATTAAAATTTCCTTAGGATAAAGGTGTGGATAAACCAAACTATGTAAGAGAATAATAGCTAAAGTAACCCCAAACCAATTTGTGTTTCATTGCAGTGATAATGTATTTCAATTTCCATTTCTATTGTTTACTCCAAAGTAATCCCAAACAAACTTGAGCAACTACGAATGTAGTAGTGTGCATAGTTATTGATATGAACTTGCAGCGATTCCAAGTTTACCCCGAAAAATTGATTGACTGACTTAAATATATAAACCACATTGTGTTATTTTGAAAAAATTAACAATATAACTAACAAATAAGTTTAGCTTTAATAAGTCAGGTAGATTCAAGCAATACTGGTAAGTTATCATAAATCATTATCATGAATTGTTCAAATACTGGTAAGGGCGAAAAACAAAAATAACTCAGTAAACTTTCCATCTAACTAAAAGAAGGCACATGATCAGCGAAGTAAATGGAAACAACAAAACAACACGCTGTACTTATCCAAATACAAAAGAGCGTACCTCACTCCCATTGTTTAATACAAAATTAATAACATGGGTTTGATATTGATTTTTACCATGATCGATCATGGTAATTAGATCCCATGTTGCCAAACTATTACTGCCTGCATGTTAAGGACAAATATTAAATTCATTCAAACTTCCAAGAATATAAATATTCCGTTTATAGTTGAGATGATAGTTGAGATGTAAACCCAACAACATTAGTTTGTAAATCAAATCTTTCTACTTTTACGCGATATATAGACACACATATCCATATTTATATACATATAATCCGGGTTACACAAAACTGAATCAAGTATCCAATATCAGATTCCTAGTAACCGAGATATCTTACTACCATAAAAATATAGTTAAGCAAACAAATGCATCAGCTGGTTATAGGCCAAACAGTGAATATGTATTGATAAACTTTTGTTCGACATATCGAGCAGTATGGTAGAAGAAATGACCAAAGAGCTGAAAAATCATAGGAACGTAATTTATTCGAATCATCAGCACAAAGTAATATATAATTTATTAAAAACATCTCCGAGTCAGCCAAATGTTTTCTCAAAATTGTCGACATAAAGATAATAAATACCATTACCGAACAAAATCTCAGTTGATATACCTGGACACAAAATGCAAGAAAGCTACTTGTTATGCTGAAGCTATGTAAAGAGCTCCTTCTTTTGATCCCAAAGCCAAAAGAATCGGCCTAAAAGAATATTCTGCCATTAAAATTATAATAATCAAATAGTACAGTGAGTAGATACAAAACGAAAAAACGCATAGATTATATCATACCAATTGAATGCATTGCCTTTATTAATGGAATCGTTCTGCACCATGCGGTAATCCATAAAAAAAAGAACTTTATAACCTGGTAGTACTAAATCAAAAACTTAGTAAAATATAGAATATTTTAGTTCAATGCAGAGATAACAGTGTAGTAGTTCGAAATTAGGAAATCGACCTTTTTTGAGTAATAAAACCGAACCAAAAAATAGGGCATACCTTAAAGACATGGATATTGATCGAAATAAACTAACCGTAAGAGGCAAGGAGAAGGAAACCAAAAGTGCGAGATCGAAAGGCATGGTAATGAAAACCTTTGGTGAATTAGATAAAGCAAAGTAGGAAATGATTATTAGTTACGTTATTATCTAGAGTTGGAAGAATTAGGAAGAATGAAGAGCTGGGCACGAAACCGGAAGAAATAGTTACGTTATTATCTAGGGTTAGAAGGATTAGGAAGAATGAAGAGCTGGGCACGGAACCGGAAGAAAGAGGAAAAAACGACGATTGATTTCACAAAATACTGGGGTGGCTTGTGCCCTTGAGACGGTTCAGTTGCCAAATTTCAAGGGGGCCTGTGTGAGCTTGAAATTCAACTCACTAATACTAATATAGTATAGATTCTTAGTTTAATTAATTATTATTTTATTAAAAGAGAGATGTTTAATACTTGTTAATGTATTTATATGTTATCATACAAGTGTATAAATATTCGAACAACTTTTATTTAATAAAAAGTTGATTTTTAACAAAACATTTTTCGGTCACATTTTCAGAATTTCTACAAAGTACATATTATTATAAACGCATTTCAAAAATAAGTTTTCTATCATTAGTTATTAATTAAAAAGTGTTTAATAAGGTTATAAAATCATATCTAATCACATTAATTAAATCTTAAATACAAATATTTAAATAATTCAGATATTTAAATACGAAGTGTTTGAAATTCCGGGTTGTTACATTCTTCCTTCTTAAAAGAATTTCATCCCCGAAATTCCAAGGACGGAAAAATATAACAAAAACCAAACAATTAACAAAAGCTAAGCACACCAAAATTGATATCACCCATAACCCCGGTCGGAGGTACGGTGCCTTATCCTATCCATTTTTTATTATCAAATTAACGTAGTTTTATTTTAAAATCTATAGGTTGATTTACTAACTTAGACAAATTTAACTTAGGCACCTAACCTAAGCTCTGATACCAGCTATGACGACCCGGATTTTCAGACCAGTAAAAATCGCCAAAAACTCTTCTGTTCTAAAACTACTAATGAAAACAACCAACTTAATACACATTATCATTTGATAAATATATAACACAACTAAATGTATATGGTACAATTTCAATAATACAACTTACCAGAGTAATCAATTATTATACTGGGTGTGCTTTAATACATACCAAACTAAGATTTACTATATATCTACTACTGCACAACTCTGATGTGAGAAACAGCAATGGCCAATCCTGCGAACTTAATAAACAAGTCAATGGGGAATAAAATGATAAGCAAGAAAGATACAACAACACAAGGTAATTTGCAAACAATAAACGAGAAAAAGGTATATTATTATTGGGGTTGCATCACCACCACTTATGACTGCTTATGTACCATTATCTAATTTGGTACCCAATTAGATACAGGATCAAGCCAATGTAGTTCTCCTACCACAAATAGGACTTAAGGAGCCTACGATGCACAAACAAAGATGCAATTCCCAAACTACCCACTTAGGCTTAATCTTCACACTTAGATTTTATGAAATCCAACTAACTTTATTATTTTCATAATATAATCCCTTTTGAAAATAATCTTGTGACGACCCACATTTCGAAAGGTTTAAATTGACAATAATCCACATATGTCCAACTTAAATAATCCAGAATATAAATAATCAATGGGGTTAATTAAGAAAAACAAGAAAGAAGAAGAAATCAAACACAGAATCTCACAGCGGAACGATAAAATATAATAATCAAATAAACAGTTCATGAAGCTGTTTATATTATACCTGTGATTATAACTTATACAACATTTATCAAAGTTATATATACACAGCAGGAACAAAATATAATGTAGCAGACAACATGATGTAGAAACAATAATGGTAATAATATACCAAATCTTCGTCTTCGTCCTCCAGAGAATAATCTTCAATACGCTGAAAAACTTAGGACTAACCTGAGCGTAATGAAAAGACAAAACACTCGAGTCAGAACTAAAATATTCTTATGTGAGTCAAATCGATATCGCATATAACATGAGTATCAAGGCATCAGAGATGTTTACGGTGTCTCACATCTCCTATCCAGTGTATAACGTGCGTGTAATAACTCAAGAGATGTTACAGGATTTTCCATCTCTTAAGGATCCATCAAAATATTTATATGTAGTAGAATACGCTACATATATAATATCTACCAGTAATATAAGATATCAAAATAGCATCAAGACTTTACATTGATCCCCCTTAACGTGTTTTTAAGCATTGTCGTACAACTTGCATATAAAACACCAGTAAACCATCGGTGGATAAAGATGTGTTGTGATACGACAACACTAAATCAAAATCGTGGTGGTCTCATATAGGGATAAAAGTATGACAAAGCATGTGAGGCAATGCCCAAGGTAGGATACTACCATTTTACCCTTCCCGACTGGTGGTAACCCCTTATGGCCCAACGTGTCCAACACTCCCAAAATCCGAGGGTGCGCACCAATCGATAACAATGTCATGGTAGTAATACGAAGAAGTGTGTCTGCTAAAGGTAGCTAACCTCATTGGCCTGTACGGCTCCTGTTTTAGTCATTTCAAATTGACACAAGTGTGAGGCCAATCCATCATCGTTCTCTTTCTTCAAATCCAGCAAACGACGCCAAATCCAACCACGTCGTTCTGGAGTCTCCTCCGCGTACACAGTTGTTAAAGTGGTTCCAATATTGATACAGAGTATGCCAATAAGAGGCCCCGGTCTCTTTAACAACCAAACGTCGTTTTACACACCGGTTGGTACTTTTATATTTCGAAAACAATTCGTACTTGATATCAAATATCATATTCGCTTCAAAATCAAATTCATTTTGAAATATCATATTTATTCAAAATATATTATTTCAATTCAAAATCTTGTTCGTCTTAATATCTCGATTTCAGTTCAAATTCAACATTGCTTCGAATTTTCATTTGGGTTATAACTTCAGTTTAACCCAATTCATATTTAAATCCATGATTTAAAATATAAACCTTCCAGCCTTTGACCAGTTTGAATTTTAGAAAAAAAAAGAGTTTGAAAATTTAAATTGTTTAAAAATAGTTTAAATAATTAAAATAGTTTGATACAAAATTATTTAAGTATTTAAAATGTTTTATAATGTAAAATAGTTTGGAAAATCAAAATAAATTGAATACATAAAAAAGTAGATTTTAAATAGTATATTAAAATAATTTATTTGAAAATAGTTTCAAAGTCAAACCGATTCAATTCCAAATTTTCCAATTTAATCCAATTTCAATTCCAAATTAATTTCACTTCCAATTCCCATATTAATTTCAATTCCAATTCTAAATTTAAACCATTTCGATTTATATCAATTCCGAATTCGATTTTTAAAATATCGATTCAAAACACTTAAAACAAATTTACCTTCAATATCCAATTTAAAATCTAAATCTTCAAATATAATTCAATTCCGAGCTCAATTTCGAAATATCGTTTTATATCACTTTTACTTAGCAATATACAAAGTTCAAATGAAAGTTCAAAACTTTTTATAACAAATCAATTTCTGGAATTCAAATCATATTTCGATTTTAACTTCAGAATCTTAAATTTTATTTTTAAACAATTTCGTTAACAAATTTCTGATTCCAACATTTTGAGCTCAATTTCGAAAATAATTTGTTTCCCATAAATTTTATTTTTACTTCTTTAAATCAAAATCATTTAAAAATATTTCAAACAAAAATTCCGAAATCATTTAATTGAACCAATCCGGTGTCCGTATATAATTTTCTATCCTATGGCCAAGTAAATCGGTTATTTCAATTTAATTCAAGAATGGATATATACCATTTCAATCCAAAATGAATGTCATAGGTATATACCATTTCAACCTATTTCTTAATTTATTCGAAGTAATTCAATTTACATTTTTATATACTGTAAATAATATGCAGGATGATACAGGATATATCAAGATAAATAAACATCCAATCATCGAAATATCAACCAATTGTCATCCATCACAATCAATCATCCAAACAGTCAAATATCACAACAATTGCCAATTATCAATAACTGGAAATTTTACTAGCAATTTAATTCAAATCTTCATTTAACTGTTAACTCAAAATTCCTGACATATAACTTTCTATATCAATTTCTATGTCAGTTAAATTACCAAACAACAATCAATAATTTAAATCACCTCAGAATTTCAATTTAACCAACATAAAAATAATTTAGTACGTCGTGAGCATTATAAAACACTCACCTTTATTTGAAACTGAAAATATTTTCTGCTTCAAACAAATGCCAATCGAATGCCAAGTTGTAGACGACGTCGATACAATTCCAACATCTCTCATTTTACTCGAAACGGACCTCGTACGAGGCATATACGAATAAATTAGCATAAAGATAATAACTAATATTAAATTAACATAATTAAACTAGATAATTAAATTAACCGCTACCCTAATTATCTTCCTCATGCAAGAAGCTATCAGGTATGCGAACAACCCAATGTCGCGTTCAAACATGACCACGCGCGCCACCAGACGACGACCGTTTGTTGATCGAACTCCACAACCCTGTGCGCCTCCGCCCCCTACTCCACCGCTACAAGCCACGCGTGCGTGCGCACCATCTCGAAGCCAAAACTCGAAAAATACTGCAGCGACTTCCAACACAGATCTAGGCAATCTCGTGAAGCTTCGGCACGAACCAGCGGGTGAATATGTAGAGCTCGTCGAGCTCTACAACATTGCTTTTGGAAGATTTTGATTTTGATGAACGTAATGAGAGATATCGAGGATAGAAGATTGGAAGAATTTCATCCATTAGTTCGATTATTAGAGAGAGCGGCGCGTTTCTCAGTTAGGGTTACGAACGAAATAAACATGGGCTTATATAAGTTCTGATCCGATTGACCGCCGCCTAGCATTCATAATGTTTTACCCCCATTCCGAACAAAATGGAACTAGTTTCGAGGCCTAATTCGATCGTATTCAGAAGATAGCTTTTCAAAATCAATAATTTTAATCGAATTCCTTAAATTAATTTCTACGTGTTTCAAGCTCGCACGGCCAAACGATAAGTCTGATCGCTACGAAACTTGAAATCCTAAAATAACTCACCATTATGGATCCGATGAAACTGGTTTCATCAAAATCCGAGGCAGTGGCCAAAGTGGCTATTTTTACTCGTTAATTATAATATAAATTTTCCAATTTCTAATTATTCACTTTTAAATCCAATTTTAAATTCTAACAATCTTCTTTGTTGTTTAAATAAAATTTTAATCAATTTCCGACATCATTTTCATTCATATTAAATTAAGAATTCAATTATTCAAATAATTTCCAATATTAAATTTAAACAGTTTAAATTATCCAATACATTACTTTAATAATCATAAATTTTCAAATGAATTCTAGTTATCAATAATTATTTTATTTTCATCTAAATAATTCAACATTCATTGTTCAACTCCAGTTATTGATTATAAACACAGTCAATACATAGAATTTCATTCTTAAACTTGTTATTTCCAAAACCTTCGAAATTGTTTATTTCAATTTTTTTTTTTGAAAAGCAATGGGCTAAGGGAGCTCCAACTCATATATGTTTACATACAACATTACAACCTTATAACAAAAGCTAATTATCACAATATACCAGCATTTCTATTATTTGACATAAAACTAAAAACATCAATACATGTCTTAATTCACATCAATTCATTTCAAAATTTTATTCAAAGTTCATATTCAATAACTTATATAAATAAAACATAAAATTTTTATTTCTAACCATTCTTATTCAATAATCTTATTAAATTTAATAATTTAAAATACTTAAAAATACGGATCGTTACATTCTCCCCCACTCAAAACTTTTCGTCCTCGAAAAGGGACTAGGTAAAGAATTTAACATACAATATATTTTATTCAAAATTATCAACTCATAAAACATTAAATCTCATTTATAAAACCATTACTACGTTTCTACTACGCTACTCCGATTGGCTTACGGAATTTACAAGTTAGTTATCAAAACAAGTTATAAAATTTTTAAAACTTCAAAAATTTTCCAACTCCCGGATTTACGAAAAATTTCGGCAGAGTCTCCTTTGCGCGACTCGATCGGAAATTTTTTACAATTCAATATATAACCCAAATATATATCAAATATACATCTCATCTTAATGATGAGGCATCTTGTAGGGAAAAATATAATAGCGCAATATGTAATCCGAGATGTGTACCTTATTATTATTAATACAAGCGAGTTCGCTCGTATTAAGCAAGCAAAAGCATATAAAAACCCACGTATACATCCAAACAGTCTTCGTATGTACCTATCTCAACTCAATTTAGAATATTAGTTGCATATAATGATATAGAAAACATGTATGAGTTTTATAGAAGCATATAACATGAATTTTAAATCCAAACCATAACATAAGCATTAATATACGACAAACAGCAATCATATACAATAAAAATAGTTATAACGACGATTTACAACAAAAGAAACCATTCAGTTATTAGTATTCATCTAATTAATCCATAACGATATGAATTTACATTACACAATGTCAATATTTAATTTATACACTATCATTTCTTCTAACGTCCAATTTTGATTAACATTTAATTGACTCATTTCAATTTTATTTGAATTCAATCAACTTACATTCAATTTGATTCACGTTCAATTGATTTTCATTCAATTTATTTACTTCCAATTGATTGACATGCACTTATCAATATTAATGAATTCACATTCCATTTATTTACATTCGTTTATAGTTACATTCATTTTTCACTTCAATTATTTCATTTCAACAATTCATATAATTAATTACACTTAAGTAAATTTTAGTTCCATACCACATTCCATATTTTCTTTTCATATCATTCATATTTATCAAATCTATAAGTTATAAAACTTTAGCTTTTATGCATCGCAAACATTTAAATTATAATGTTCATATTTCTATTTCACATCAACATCATTTATGGACCATTTTATAAAATTATTCCATTTAACCTTGTTAAGTTAAATTTATTTCATTATCACTCAATATTTTAATACTAATGTTATTTATAAACCATTCAAGTTTCTTATAAACATTTTACAAAATTGAAACTCATTTTATTATTATTTCATAACTTAAGTTCATATTAATCCATTGTTTCACTTAATTAGTTTATTTCATAAATTTAATTCATATTAATAATTTTACTTCAGTAAATTTTATTTTTATAAAATGATTCACTTCATTGGTTTATATTCCAATTCATATCATTAATTTTACTTAAGTGGATATTATTTTAGAACTCATATTCATATTAATAAATGGGGTTTTTAGGCTCAAGGAAAAAGTTAAATAAAAATTTAGTTTCAAGGACATGAAGTTTGTTCTTTAGGCTGAAGGACACTTTTTAGTGTAAATCACAGAATGATAGTTGTAACTATCATTTTCAGTTTACACTAAAAACTGTCCTTCAGACTAAAAAACAAACTTGTTGTCCCTGAGACTAATTTTTTTTAGAACTTCTTCCTTGTGCCTATTTACCTATTAATAAATCTTTCTTTTTATCACAATCAATTATTCAACCTTTCATAAGTTATCCTTCATCTTCAAATTTATTTCATTAACTTGTTTCATATTCAATTAGTTGTCATTCAATTTATTAAAACTCATTCCATTGTATTTAATTTATTTACATCAGATTTAAATTAAATTCAATTACTCATATTAATTTTTCTTACACTTATTTATTTTATTCAATTTCTTTCATAATTCAAATTGCATTCATTTTATAATTCAAGTTGTATTCATTCTATTAATTTATTTTATGGCTTAAGTGGAATTAATTCCCTTTACAAATTTATCTAGTTTCATTCAAATCCAATTCAATTTATTTAATATTAAGTTAAACTTCATTACAATTTATTCCATTACTCAGTTTATTCAACATTAATTTAAGTTAAAATTTTTATTTTCCTTTCTTATCATTCACATTCAACAAATTTAAAATTTGCTTTAGCTTAATATTTATCTAATCTATAAGTTATACAAATTAATTCACTTAAAATTTCATTTTATTATTTAATCTAATTCATTTCAATACAATTCACTTTTATTTAAGCCTTCTTGAGTTAAACTTCATTTTATTTACTTCGTTTTTATAACTCAATTTATTTAACATTTCTTAAGTTAATTGTTTTATTTCATATCTCAATTTTCAATTTTTTTTGTTTGCTTAACCAAAATGTTTAACCATTTTAAAATTTGATTTTATTTTCCTATTCAAATTATAAGTTATAAACTTATTTTTTATTTTCACTATTTCAATTTTTAAGTTCAAAACTATTTTCATATATTTATCACATCATACTTGGAATATTTTTCACAATCACAACTTGTTTTAACTGGAAATAAATTTCTTTTGGTAGCAATTCTCACTAGAAACTCGGAAATGGATACTAGCGATGCTGCAGTCATCTCCAGAACTATTTCCCAACGACCAAAACGAGTTCAATGCTTTTATTTCCTTAAAAATCTTTTCAAAATATTTTTCTAGTCAAATATCTTCCAAATAATATTATTAATAATTTTTGAAGGCTTTGAAAATAAATTTTGAAAGCAACGGGTTTTAAATTTAAAAATTCTTGACTTTTAAATCTTTTTTATTTATAGACCATTTTATAATATACTTATACAAATTTTACTACCTTATTGCCAACATTTCATTAATTTACAACTTTTTCATCTCAAACAATTTTTATTACAATTGATTTGAATTCAATTTAATTATCGAATACTTCGTAAAATAAAATTCACAAAGTATTCATTTTATTTTAATTCAACCAATAATCAATGATAACTATATGTTATCATCTTCTAACAACAATTTCATTAATAATCATTATATATATAATATAATTTAGGTAAAATTACTTCATTTGCCTCATTTTAAAACAATTTTATGTTGACTTACCTCATTTAAGTGTTTAGAAACCCCTATCGATAACACGGCGTCTCACACATCGACCAGAATTCATAAACAACTCAACTGATAAGTAAACACAATATAAAACAGTTTTTAATACTAACAAGTACGCACTCTCATATATATATGCTCAAACAACTCATTCTAGGGTATTACTAACATAGCTCTAATGAGTCAAACCCCATAAAGCTAAGGTTAGCGCTAAACCAAAACTCAAATACCAATTGTGACGACCCATATTTCGGAAGGTTTAAATTGACAATAATCCACACATGTCCAACTTAAACAATCTGGAATATAGATAATCAATGAGGTTAACTAAGAAAAATAAGAAAGAAGAAGAAATCAAACACAAAATCTCGTAGTGGAACGATAAAATATAATAATCAAATAAACAGTTCATGAAGCTATTTATATTATACATTTGATTATAACTTATACAAACATTTATCAGAGTTATATATACACAACAGGAACAAAATATAATGCAGCAGACAATATGATGCAGAAACAATAATAGTAATAATATACCAAATCTTCGTCTTCATTCTCCTTTGAATAATCTTCAATACGCTAAAAAACTCAGGACCGACCCGAGTGTAATGAAAAGAAAAAACACTCGAGTCAGGACTAAAATATTCTTATGTGAGTCAAATCGATATCGCATATAACATGAGTACCAAGGCGTCAGAGATTTTTACAGGGTTTCACATCTCCTATCCAGTGTTTAACGTGCGTGCAATAACTCAAGAGATGTTACGGGATTTTCCATCTCTTAAGGATCTGTCAAAATATTTATATGTGGTAGAATACGCTACATATATAATGTTTACCAGTAATATAAGATATAAAAATAGCATTAAGGCTTTACATTGATCCCCCTTAATGCGTTTTTAAGCATTTTCGTACAATTTTCATATAAAACACCAGTAAACTGTCGGTGGATAGGGATGCGTCGTGATACGACAACACTAAATCAAAATTATAGTGGTCTCCTATAGGGATAAAAGTATGACAAAGCACGTGAGGCAATGCCCAAGGTAGGATACTACCATTTTACCCTTCCCGGCTGGTGGTAACCCCTAATAGCCCAACGTGTCCAACACTCCCAAAATCCGAGGGTGTGCACCAATCAATAACAATGTCATGATAGTAATACGAAGAAGTGTGTCCGCTAGATGTAGCTAACCTCATTGGCCAGTACAGCTCCTGTTTTAGTCATTTCAAATTGACACAAGTGTCAGGCCAATCCATCATCGTTCTCTTTCTTCAAATCCAGCAAACGACGCCACATCCAACCACTTTGTTCTGGAGTCTCCTCCGTGTACATAGTTGTTAAAGCGGTTTCAATATTGACAAAGAGTATGCCAACAAAAGGCCTCGGTCTCTTTAACAATCAAACGTCGTTTACACACCGGTTGGTACTTTTATATTTCAAAAACAATTCGTACTTGATATCAAAATACTATATTTGCTTCAAAATCAAATTCATTTCGAAATATCATATTTATTCAAAATATACTATTTCAATTCAAAATCATGTTCGTCTTAATATCTCGATTTTAGTTCCAATTCAACATTGCTTCGAATTTTCATTTGGGTTATAACTTCAATTTAACCCAATTCGTATTTAAATCCATGATTTAAAATATAAACCTTCCAATCTTTGACCAGTTTCAATTTTATAAAAAAAAGAGTTTGAAAATTTGAATTGTTTAAAAATAGTTTAAATAATTAAAATAGTTTGATATAAAATGATTTAAGTATTTAAAATGTTTTATAAGGTAAAATAATTTCGAAAATCAAAATAAATTGAATACATAAAAAAAGTAAATTTTAAATAGTTTATATTAAAATAATTTATTTGAAAATAGTTTCAAAGTCAAACTGATTCAATTCCAAATTTCCCAATTTAATCCAATTTCAATTCCAAATTAATTTCACTTCCAATTCCAAATTAATTTCACTTCCAATTCCCAAATTAATTTCAATTCCAATTTCAAATTTAAACCATTTCGATTTATATCAATTCCGAGTTCGATTTTCAAAATATCGATTAAAAACACTTAAATCAAATTTACCCTCAATATCCAAATTAAAATTTAAGTCTTCAAATATAATTCAATTCCGAGCTCAATTTCTAAATATCGTTTTATATCACTTTTACTTAGCAATATTCAAAGTTCGAATGAAAGTTCAAATTTTTTTATAACAAATCAATTTTCGAAATTCAAATCATATTTCGATTTTAACTTCAAAATCTCAAATTTTATTTTTAAACAATTTCGTTAACAAATTTCCGATTCCAACATTTTGAGCTTAATTTCGAAAATAATTCGATTCCCATAAATTCGATTTTTACTTCTTTAAATCAAAATCATTTAAAAAAATTCAAATAAAAATTATGAAATCATTTAATTTAACCAATCCGGTGTCCGTATATAATTTTCTATCCTATGGCCAAGTGAATCAGTTATTTCAATTTAATTCAGGAATGGATATATACCATTTCAATCCAAAATGAATGCCAAAGGTATATATCATTTCAACTTATTTCTTAATTTATTTGAAATAATTCAATTTATAGTTTTATATACTGTAAATAATATGCAGGATGATACAGGATATATCAAAATGAATAAACATCCAATCATCCAAATATCAACCAATTGGCATCCATCACAATCAATCATCCAAACAGTCAAAATATCACAACAATTGCCAATTATCAATAATTGGAAAGTTTACTAGCAATTTAATTCAAATCTTCATTTAACTGTTAACTCAAAATTCCTAACATATAAATTTCTATGTCGATTTCTATGTCAGTTATATTACCAAACAACAATAAATAATTTAAATCACTTAGAATTTCAATTTAACTAACATAAAAATAATTTAGTACGTCGTGAGCATTGTAAAACACTCACCTTTATTTGAAACTGAAAATATTTTCCACTTCAAATAAATGCCAATCGAATGCCAAGCTGTAGACGACGTCGATACGATTCCAACGCCTCTCGTTTCACTCGAAATAGACCCCGTACGAGCCATATACGAATAAATTAGCATAACGATAATAATTAATATTAAATTAACATAATTAAAATTAACTGCTACCCTAATTATCTTCCTCATGCAAGAAGCTACTAGGTACGCGAACAACCCAATGTCGCGTTCGAACATGACCACACGCGCCACCAAACGACAACCGTTCATTGATCGAACTCCACCACCGTGCGCGCCTCCGCTCCCTCCTCCACCGCTGTAAGCCACATGTGCACGTGCGCCATCTCGAAGCCAAAACTCAAAAAAAAACTATAGTGACTTCCAACACAGATCTCGGTAATCTCATGAAGCTTGGGCACGAACCAGCCGTTGGATGTGTAGAGCTCGTCGAGCTCTACAACTTTGCTTTTGGAAGATTTTGATTTCGATGAATGTAATGAGAGATGTCGAGGATAGAAGGTTGGAAGAATTTTGGCCATTAATTCAATTATTAGAGAGAGCGGCGCGTTTCTCAATTAGGGTTACGAGCGAAATAAACGTGGGCTTATATTAGTTCAGACCCAATTGACCCACGAAAATTCTGAACTCCAAACGAAGCGTGCTGTCTGGCGTTCATAATGTTTTACCCCCATTTCAAACACAATGGAACTAGTTTCGAGGCCTAATTCGATCGTATTCAGAAGATAGCTTTTCAAAATCAATAATTTTGATCGAATTCCTTAAATTAATTTCTACGCGTTCCAAGCTCGCACGGCCAAATGATAATTCAGATCGCTACGAAACTTGAAATCCTACAATAACTCACCATTACGGATCTGGTGAAACTGGTTTCGTCGAAATCCGAGACAGTGGCCAAAATGGCTATTTTTACTCGTTAATTATAATATAAAATTTTCAATTTCTAATTATTCGCTTTTAAATCCAATTTTAAATGCTAACAATCTTCTTTGTTGTTTAAATAAAATTTAAATCAATTTCCGGCATCATTTTCATTCATATTAAATTAAGAATTCAATTATTCGAATAATTTCCAATATTAAATTTAAACAGTTGAATTATCCAATACATTACATTAATAATCATAAATTTTCAAATGAATTCTAGTGTTCAATAATTATTTTATTTTCATCTAAATAATTCAACATTCATTGTTCAACTCCAATTATTGATTATAAACACAGTCAATACATAGAATTTCATTCTTAAACTTGTTATTTCCAAAACCTTCGAAATTGTTAATTTCAAAATTTTATTCAAAGTTGATATTCAATAACTTACATAAATAAAACATAAAATTTTTATTTCTAACCATTCTTATTCAATAATAATATTAAATTTAATAATTTAAAATAGTTAAAAATACGGGTCGTTACAAATCTCTTTGAACTAAATTCTCAGTTTCATTTCAAATCCTTTTGAAATAATAATATATATCTTTTGTAACAAATCATAATTTTGAGTTTAAATCAAAACCTATAATTTGTATAAACCAATTTCTCAAATATTATTCTATCAAAATACATATATAAAAGTGTATCAACATAGATTGGGAAATACCACTCAAGGTAAATGCCATAAATGCAAATGCTCACAAAATAATAAACATCCCTTAGGACAATACCTCTCTCGAGTATATAATCATGGCAATTGCCAATCGTGGCATGAAAGCAGAAAAATTATAGAAACAATCTAACGACAAATTCCATTAAATGGACAATACCCAAAATCCCAAATCAATAAATATGAATATACTTTCACTAACAAATTCATATTTCACAATAATAATATCTCACAAATACTTTCAACTATACTATCATTATTCTTCCCAAAATCGTTTTGAAATCAATTTCAAAACCACAGGGATTTAAGTTCCCGAAATAATAGCTTTTTAAATCCTTTTTGATCCAAAACATTTAAACTAACATTTATTTTCAAAATATCTTTTATATCTAAATATGGAAAAAATACTTATATAAATATTAATTTTCAAAAATATTTCTATTCCTTTTCAGAGAAACCATTGCATTTAAAAGATAAACATCTTTAAAATTATAATAAACATATTGTATTGTAACTATTACTTAATCAAATATTTTCATCGAACGCCTTATATTCAAACTGTGAAATTCTAATCAAAGGTGTTCGTATCTACCCAACCCATGCATATGAAAATTAATTGCTCACAAACTGGTCGAGCATAATTCAAACAACCAAGCAAACAATAATAACAACACATTATTATCAACGATTCAACAATTTGAATAATAACACATAAATCAGAATTAACTGGTATATACAAATAAATGTCCAAATTTATATAATACTAGAAGGGAGATTTATTCTGCTAAATAGATGTCATCAATAGTATAATTAACGATAAGGGTTAAAAATAAATGTTACTAAAACATTATTTACTACAACCCAAAAATATTCCACACTTATATCATCTTTATTATAAGTTAATAATATTTGGTTAAGTTCGATAGCCGACTAATAGACTATCTAGTTAAAACAACTACTTATACAAATCAATGTTCGTATACTTAACTCGTTTTCGATATTTCAATTTATACTATTCCTCGTCTAAGAGTCAAGCCAAGTAAGTTAGAGCACTGGTTGCATCAAAGCTTTGCCTAGACACTTCATTCTTGAATCTCACAAATAGATAAATCTACTCGTCGGCTTTTAGTGTTAAGCCTGGCCAATTACCTTTTTCAAAACTTATAATTTGATAGAAACATGTTTTATATTATAAAAGCTCTTTACTTTGAAAATACATATATAATTATTAAAAATATATTTAAACATGAAACCAATTTTAAAACACTCTAATATAAGGTAGAAAATAACCCGAAAAAGATTAAGAAAAAATACTTAATTTAAATATTATTTTTAAACAATTTATAGTTTCAAACAGAAAAGATAGCATTTTCAGAAGTGCTTTCAAAAATTTTGTTGCATGTTTTTAAAACGTTTCCTTCAACTTTGTGCCTAGTTTTCGACGCCTTAACAAATGATTTTTGATCCATTCTTTTACAATGGTTATAGTATACTTTGGATACTTAGAAATTATAAAGAAAAATCCCAGAGAATGTCTTTCAATTATTTTATAGAAATTTCTGAAAACAAGGTCTTTTTCTGACTTGCTCGTATAGCGACTATTTCGATGTAACTTTTGTCACTTCGTTCAACTATCTATCAAATGACTTAAGCTTCAAAAAAATTACAATAAGAATGAAATATGTTTTATTTGTTGAAATAGTGAAGAAACCCCTAAGAAAGTTTCCATAAAAATAAATGTTATTTCCCAAAAACAAGGAATTTGAAAGTGTCGATATAGCGACATTTTTACTTCAACCTTTTACAACTTTATTTAATTAATTCCACAACTTTTCAAACATATTATTTGCTTTTCAAAATACTTATAAAACTGTAGATAACAACCCAAATAAGTTATATCAAGTTATGTTCACAAATCACCAAATTACACAAGTTAAAGTTAAGAGATTCAAAATGCATTTATAGCGACTATCAGTATACGGACAATTCTATATTCAATTCAATATTCAATGTCATTCCATGGCATGAACCAAGGCCTTCCAAGGTACAACAATTACACAAATAACATGTTATTCAAAGCACATAAATATGGGTTATAACTTTACTTAGTTAGGGTCTATTATCATAGTTTTTAGCAAGTAAATAAACAAGTTTATTAAACTCATTAAAGGAATGAATAACTCACTTTAATTCAAACCATACACTACCATCTTCCTACCAACATTCAAGCAAGCATCAAAACCAACTTCCCCTTTTTTCTTTTTCTCACGGCCTAGTCTTCCATCCCCCTCCTTGCTTATGGCCTAAGGCCATTTATCCCTCCAAGGCTCACGGCCTAGCCATGTAGGGGCTTATGTGGTCCATTTCATCATAATACATGTTGCCAACATGTGTTTTAATGATGTTTTAGGACTTTCCTTAGAGTATGGCAAAGCCTAGTTGAGAGGTGCTCTAATTAGAGAAAGTTTATAAGAGAAGAGAGTGAAAGTTTGCAACTTTGGATTCACAAATTTGTGAAGAATGAAGAGAGCTTAGGATGTGCTTTTATAGACTTGAGAAAGAGTGGCTAATGACCAAGAATGCCCTCCTTCATTCCGTGCTTTGGTACATGCAAACCATACCCTTACACACATCTTACCTTTCTTAAATCATTCCTTGATTTAAGGGTCATTTTGTCCTCTTTTACTTTTACTAATTAATTTTTAGTTTAATTAACCTTTTGTTATTAAAAGAGAGATGTTTAATACTTGTTAATGTGTTCATATATTATCATAAAAGTGTACAAATATTCGAACCACTTTTATTTAACAAAAAGTTGATTTTTAACAAAACATTTCTCGGTCACATTTTCAGTATTTCTACAAAGTACATATTGTAAACACATTTCAAAAATAAGTTTTCTATCATAATTATTAATTAAAAAGTGTTTAACAAGGTTATAAAATCATATTTAATCACATTAAACCTTAAATACAAATATTTAAATAGTTCAAATATTTAAATACGAAGTGTTTGAAATTCTTAGTCGTTACAGTTTGGTTTGGAGGAAATTGTTTGTCTATTGTTTTTCTTCACTTCTTATCTCTTCTCAAATCTAATTGTATTGAGGTCCTTGGGATAAGCCTAACAGTGGGTATCAGATCCTACTACATAAATTTTTCTGACGAGAATTTGGTTATGGAGAAGAAAGTGTTGTAAAACATAATGAGATAAATTGGAGGTTATGCAAGACGAAGATGATGAATTTTCTATATCTTAATGATTTTCATCAACCATTGGAGAATAAAGGGGAAAGGCATAGTGGTTTAACGAAAACAAAGTGAGAAACTTTAGACAAGAAGACTGTGATGGCTATTCGATGTTTTTTTTGAAGAATATGGTATTTATATCGTTGTTAGTGAAACATCTACTAATGCAATTGAAAGAAATGGGAAGGAATTTACGTGAAGAACTCAACAACAAACAAGTTTCTTATTATGATAAGATTGATGAATCTGAAGCTTAAAGAAGATGGGTCAATCGAAGAGCATCTTAATGACTTTCAAACAATTATGAATCAGTTGGCGACCGTGAATTGCTAGGTTGATAATGAGACACAAGTCTTGATTTTAATGAGTTCATTATCGGAAAGTTGGGAAAATTGTGGTTGCATTAAACACAAATTCAAACGGAGTTGTTCCAATCAGATGTCTTCTTAATGCGGAGATGCGAATGATGAACCTAATGGAAGAAAATGTTAATGAAAAAAGAAAAAAGAAAATATGATTGAAGGGTTGGATCATGCAAGGAGGAGTAACGGTCCAAATATGTAAAGACGATCAAATATACATATATAGTGCTTGTTATTCATATGTGTGTAATTTAATTATGAGGTCGAATATTATACATATGTTTAGATCTATATATAGTGAAATACATGTAGTCATTCATATGTGTGTAATATACATATATAGTGCTTGTTCTTAATATATAGAATCAACATCTCCCTTCACTTAACACTCAATCTCAACTTACTAATTTCACCCATAAGTTTGTATTTAACTATTAATTGTTTATCTCTCTTAGCACACCATGCTAATGATTAAATATAAACTTGTGGTTGAAATTTGTATTTAAATATTCGTTGTTCTCTCTCTTTGGCACATCATACTATTAACTAAATATAAGCTTGTGGTTGAAATTAAATGATTTAAATTTAGGGGCTAAAAAAAGAGGGCTACACACACATGTACGTATTTATGTATGTATGTTGTGTGTGTGTGTGTTAATTAACATTTATATATACATACACCTCCCATTTTATCATTGGACATATGGTGTTCATGATAACATTACATCAAGGGGTGGGTTTTGAACAGTAGATGCTTATTTTCAATGTAGTTGTAAAAAGGTTATTATGTCAATCAATATGTATCTTAGGTACCTATTTTTATAGAACAGAAACACAAACTATTTTGCATTTTCTGATAGAAAGTGCAATTTATATCTCATTTTTTCGAAAAGATTTCTAAAAATTTAAATGTTGAACTTCTTGGTTCATAAGTAAATTTAATTATTAGTTAAGTATAGTTTTATCAAATAAATTTATTTTTTAACTGTTATCATATTTTGTAGAATTTTGAATAAAAGCAAAAAAAGCAAATCAACTAGCGTTTCCTACCAAAAAAGTGCAATTTACATTGCACTTTCAATTTTTCAAAAAGGGACCTCACTTAAATATTCATACAGGGATTTTTCTATAACAACATTAACCATAGAAACCTTTAACATTTTGAAAACAAAATATTTAATCTCTTTTTTGAAAACAAAATTACCAAAAATATTAATTGTGATTTAATACGAGAAGATATTATTTGTAACAACACAATACGATTTTGTGCAAACTTTATATGAATCGGGCTTAAATGACTATAATCAAATTCAATATATTTTTTTTATTTTTTTAGGTATAATTTGGCTGCAATTCCAAATTCTATGGTCATAATGTATTGTTTTAAAATTCTAATGAAACGAAAGGGAAAGAACAAATCGCAGGATAGAAATTTGTTGTGTGATTCATTTATGGTTTTATGATTGCCACTAGAAGTATTTTTTATTTCTTTCCTTTTATTTTTTTATTTTTATTTTTTATTTATTTTTATATTTTTGAAAAAAAAAGTGAATGATACACTCTTTGAAAACTGCACTCCAATTTTCCAACGTAAAAACATATGCAAAAGTAAAAGTAAAATATAGTTTGTAAAAACAAGGGAAATTGAGTGTTTTTTTTTTTTTTCATATTCCTCCTTTTATTATTAAGCTTTGATGTAACATCATATGTTACATAAAAAATACAGACCAAGTAAGTAAGACTTGTAGGCTTGTTATGTCTAAGGATTTGCTATCAGTAAAAATATGAAAGAGACAGAATTTAAGAATAAAATTGCAGAATTCTTGGGGTCCTGCATTCTTTTGTCCCTTGCACGCATGAAATACACAAAAATGATTCGGGTAGAATAGCAAATTTGTAAGTAATTAAGTAAGCACAGTATATCTGTGTATCATACAGTTAAAGCTTCAATGAAAATTTCCATAAGTCTGCCAACTTCAATAAAATTATTTCACTAAACAGTATTGTCAAACATCAATAGGAATTCTATTAGCGTAGCGAAATAAGCGCTACGGTATAGAGAATTGAAAAAATGCAAACCAAAAACCCCAAGGTATTATTAATCTGTCGCAGCCTGAATGCTGTCCCCTGATCCTTGAGAATGTTCTCCCAATTCTGATGTATTGCATTCAGCGACCCATTCATCTGTTTCAGCTGAATAATGAGAAAAGGATAATGCATGAAGTATATAAAGTATAACATAATGCATATGAATTCGGAAAACCAGGTAGCTTCAGTACCTCATTATTGATCTCTTTGATCGTTCGGAGCAATGACGGACAATTGGAAGGAATCTGATTGATGAAAATAAACATTAACTGGGAATTTTGATGGTGATGTAAAAAGTACTTTGGTTTTTGAAGAAAATGCAGTGTAAATCATTAAACCTGCTGAACTGCCAACTGAGTGCAAGGACTGGTTTTCTGAAGAGGGGTGCTTGTATCAGTCCATGAACTTTCGTCGTCCTTTAAGATCAATCTTTTTTAATATTGATGAAAGGCATATTGAAAGATAAGGGGATATTAAGAAAATGTCAAGAAAAAATACCAATGAGACTTCTCCAGATACTTTTTCAGGAAATAATTCCTGCACTTCAACCAGTCGAGGTGGCTTTATCAGCTTTGCCCTGCAAATTTTACCAAAATTACATCTTTTCTTCTATATATACTCATAGTAAGAAACATGCCTAGTGCCAAAACGGAGTGTCGACAAGCTCTCTAAAGCGTTTGAAGAACTGGGAGAGCAGCAGCAAAGCAATGCTGTTCTGGAATTTCCTCCCTGTTGCATAAAACTAATAATCAATAAAGGAAAACTGCTTAGCAGCCTAAGCTTTACCGAGGAAATGCAAATTGGTTTAAGTATGTCAAAAAGTTTAACAAATACGAGATTTATTTGCTGAGATGATAACGGACATATACTCTGAAGGCCTAGGTAATCAAAATAATAGATTATAGGTATATAAATTAAAATATAGCATTCTGACCAGTGCATCTTCAAGAATGCGGGTAAGCTTGGAGCTACGGTAGGGTATATGAACCTTCTTACCTGATGACGTATTATGTTAATACTTAGGATACAACTTTCATTTAAAATTTAACAATCTTCAGTTTCATCACCTGAAGTAAGAGCATTAATTACATTTCCAAGAGCTGACAATGACTTGTTGATTGTTTTTGCTTCTTCCAGGACTTTACCTTCAGCTCCAGTTTTTTCAACTTTCTCAGAACCGGCTAAATCCACAAGCATAAGTTTTCCACATTTAACCCTATATCATAGCATATATATCCATCAAAAACTGAATTTGAACCTAGAAACAAGAGTGCAATGAAAAAAAAAACATTCTTTAGTTCGGATACATGCATTTTCTACTGAATCCAACAGTTGATAGATTAATTGACTTAGTTTTCACGATATAACCTTACTCACCAGCATGATACCTGATATTTATCATATCAATCTAATAGAGATGCTTTTTTAATGGAAAATTGTATCATGATTCACGCAGGTGTCCAAAACATAGTCAGAAAAGAATATTATTGTTACATTAACCTTGCACTTTGAAGTTAATCACTTAAGCTATGAATTTGTTCATGTGATGATGTGTATCTGAAAAAATTGCCGCACTAAAAAACCACTCCACCAGTTACCTGCCATCTTCATCTTCTTGCTGAACCAAGAAAGTATACAAACAGTGGCTTCTGCTACTTGCCATATTCATATCTGTCTATGTTAAGATCTCAAGATATGATAAATCTACTCTAATATCAGAAATTAAGTAGAAAAATGTGCCTAACAGCTGTTCATAACATATAATTCTCTAGCAATGGAGAGAAGGAAGGGAGATAAACGGATACGTGTTGAACCTACTGCTTTATTAGCAATTCCACGCTGCATTATTAATTTTACATCAGAATGATGATCTAAAGCAGCAACTAAATAAGTATAGAATAATGTGATGTTGAGTTAATTCTCACAGAAATGCATGCCAAGGCATCAACTGGGTCTGCAACTGCCACCTGAAGAAAAAGTACATGATATGGTTGTGAGTGAACATTTAAATTACGCACACGGATGAATTCAGGATGATATGTTCACAAGTTTGATCTTGACCTCCGTTGCCTCAGCAATATAGATACCTTGAGCTTTTCCCTCCCTGATATGCAGATTATCTTTAGAAACGTCCAACAGATCCCTAAAAGAAAAGAGACTGGTCAGATCTGCAACATGTCACATTTAAAAATTAGTGATTTTACACTAACCTTAGCCTCTCCATATAGATCTCCACCTAAACATTAAAAAAAACATCAATGTTGCATGAGAAAGAATATAAAAAAGCGGGAAGGAACGGAAACAAATGCGTAGCCTGCGTTGATACCACGGACAGCTTAATGATGTACACAGAAGATTTCAGACTTTCAAAAAGTCCATCGACGACTCGTGGTAGCAGCCCTTTATTGTGGCTGTCACATTCTAGGATACTAGGACCCTGCTAATGTAGAGATTGCAGCAAGTATTTACAAATTTGGGTTTTAAAATCAGCACTACGGCTGGTGAAGAATGGATGTAAATTTGAATATCTAGTATATCACTTGACCTCTAAACTGTATGTCTTCCCTGCTCCAGTCTGCTCGGAATACAAATGCAATATTGTAAGTGCAAAGCTCGAACTTAAAAAGTTTATATGATTTTTTTATATATAATGACCATGTTTATAGATTCATGTCCAGTCACATATGGCTATGCAAAATTGACTCATATTGCAAAATATTGGATGTCACTAGAACACTGTAAAGGCTTTTTGCAAAAATGAATGATAAATCAATTTCGGAGAATAGCACATTAAAGTGAATCAACCTCAATGTTTTTCATTGACGTGAAAAGAACAAAAAATGCAATCTTTGCTACCTACATATCCTTGTGGTAATTTGAGGAAGTTCTTTAGAAAAAAAGAAAGAAAAAAAAATTATGCAACATAACAATCATAATTGCACAACCTTTCCAGAAAGAGGCCTTCATTTGTGGTTAGTTCTTATCCAAATCAATCAAACAAAAAACTGAACTTATTATTTGATTTTATTTCATCTAAGAAATATTTGAGCTATCAAACAATGAAAGATCCCTCAGCCTCTAGAACATAATTACGTCTATTCTGCTTTTACAAAAGTACATCTTACAAAATACACAAAGATATCTTCTTAATCAACTGATTAACACTCACCTGACCGTAAGTCATGATTGTTCCATTTATCGCATTCACTGAGTCTGCATTTAATAAACATCAATATCAGTGATTATAGCTTATGTACATCACACTTTGAATATTCCTTCAGAACAAAACTTCAGTTCAAACCTTGCACTATTGGCTTAGCTAAAAAGTCGTACACGTCCTCCTGTTCAGAATCCATATAGAAAACTCTATCAAAACTAAATGCAGTATCTTCTCCTTTCTCATCCTGTTATTATCGAAATACGAATTAAATTTCTAAAAGTAAAACAGTAATAATTTGAGAAGGGGATCGAACCTTAAACACAAAAGATTCTGCATCTAACTGACGAAAACATATTTCATCGCCACTGATTTTCTTCTCTCTTGAATTTAGAGGTCTGAACCGAACACAAACCTTGACATTTGACGATTTTTGTTCCATTCCTATCACCTGAACAATATACTACAATCAAAGAGCCGCAGATAAAGTACATCTGTGAAAGACTATTTCTAGGGACTTATTTATAGATTTTCCTCTTTTAGTGAGATTAACATCAAATAATCACAGAAACAGATATTCTCAGAAGATAGAGTAATGAACCATACAAACCACAAAATTTCACAGCAGCTAAACTAGATTATCGTGCTAATCAGTAAGCACGCAGATTAAGCTTAAACATCATAAAGAGAAGAAGAAAGTAAAGTAACTAAACAGAATATTAACAGAGAAAAGATCAGGTTCGATTTATGCACAGGACTAACTGATTCTCCAATTAAACAGTATTATGTACACAGACTAACATTGTTTACACAAATCCATGCACATTCCATCAGAAAATGAAAACTATAGGGAAAATTTTAATGAAAAATCATAAATAACACGTCTAGAATCCAGATCCAGTGGAGGTTAAGGAAGTTTCGGAAATTAGGGATTTAGTTTAAAAAACATACCTGACGTATAAGCTGTGATCTTTTCGAACTTTTCAGCGCTTGAGAACTAACAGAGTTTGGAAATTTGGGCGGGTATTTATTGAGACAGTGAAAGGGCAAATTCCGGTGTATGAAATATTTTCAAATATTGGTTAACGCTAGGCGGGCGGTATAAAAACTGATCAGCAATTAAAGGTCCGAAAATAGTCCAGGGATTAAGCCCAATATCATCTTGACCACTGCATATTGGGAACGGAAGCAGATGAATAGGAATAATATCTGCTAATTTTGACTACCTATTTATTTGTTATATATCTATCTATTAAATAATAACGGAAGAATTTTAAGCTCTCTGATTAATTCTAGGAATTATCTTTATTCCCCTTAATTCTCTCCAACTATAGATATTTTATTTTTAAAATCTTATAATTTATAACTTTACAATTATTACCTGTTTACACTAAAAAATGTCCTTCAGACTAAAAAACAAACTTGTTGTCCCTGAGACTAAATTTTTTTGCAACTTCTTCTCTGTGCCTATTTTCCTGTAATTAATTTATTAATAAATTCTAAAAAACTAAAGTTTCAATATATATGCTAAAGGCGTATCAACAAATTGGTATAAAAAAAAGATCTTTTTTTATTTAGATATGTGTGTGTTTGTGTACGTATATAAATCACATAACATAAATTATATACATTAGCGATAATAACAAATTTATTTTATAATTTATTTACTGAACGAATTTATCATACAATACATTATATAATTCTATTAATTTCAAACATCAAAATTTCAATTTTTTTTTACAATTACTTAGAAATCATTCTCAATTCTTTTCTAATATTTTACATTCAAGTCCATATATTTAACTAATTGTGTAATCTTAAATTTAAACTATTTAAATAAATTTGATTAACTGATATTCATTAATCAATCCAATAAATACTAAAAATATAATAATTTCAATATATACAATATTCATTTATATGTGGAAAAAATGATATAGTTATTTATTTATTCAGACATAAGGATACATAAATCGCATAACATAAAATGTGTACATAAATAACAATAACTCTTTTAATTTCTAATTTAGTTATCTTTAAATTTTTATTGTACATTATGTTACATAACATAATTTTATTTTTAACAACCTTTAAAAGATAAATTTATATTTTACAACGTTACTATGTAGACGCACAAATTACATCGATAAAAATTAGATTATATAAACATTTACTTTAAACATGTTATCAAACCATGTCAAGCTTATAACTCAACTAAATGCTACATAACATTATTTGCGATTATCAAAATTGTAAGTGTGACTCTCCTATAACAACAGAAAATCTATGATTAACTATGAAATTGTTTAAAAATGAAAACTAAATAATATTGGATCAAAGTTCACATGTAGATAAACGGGCATAAAATGCTCTTCTCAAGTACAAATACGTACAAAGCTCTTCGTAATTTTCTATAACTTTACACATTCAACTTCTTATGTTTGATAGTTATGTTGATTATTAATTCAAATTATTTAAATATATTAAATTAAATTAACATTCGTAAATCTATTTATAAATCCTTGAAAAATAACAATTCAATATATACACAACAATTAAAATAAAAAAGGTAAAATTATTTATTCACTCATACATGTAAAAATATATATATCACATGACATAAATTATTTATATCTATAGTATTAAAAAAATCATTTTTTTAGTAGGACATTAATTGCTACAAATATATATATATATATATATATATATATATATATATATATATATAGTTAGCAAGGATTGAACCTTCAACCTTACATCTGAGCATCACATGTCATTTTAATTTATGATTAATATATCACAATAAATTTATCATAAATTACATAATAAATTTCTAATTTTAGCAATAATTAAAATATAAATACTATTTTTTATTAACATCGCCGTGTGCAACGCACGGGTTACGCACTAGTTTAAATGTAAAGCTTGTCCTTATCTGTAATTTTTTGTAAATTGGGTTTTAAATCTTATACCGTTAAATCCGACAAATACCATTATCCGTCAATTCATTTAATTATAATATTTAAAATGCGATAACTTTTGAAGTTAATCAGATTTAAAAAATCGTTTTCACCATTAAATCAAAAATTTAATAAACTTTTCAATGATATCCATTGTTGATACCTAAGAATAAATTTTTGAAAATCATAATTTACATAACAGTTTTAACTGCATTTATGTAATGCAGTTATTATGTCACTGCATATATGTGACTACATTTATTTTGGATGACTATAATATTTTATATAGTTGTTTTAACTGCATCAAGATAGTGCAGTTATTATCTTTTAACCTAACGAAGAGAAATTTGTTTTTGAATCATGCAATAATAATTGCATTTGAATCTTTTAACTGGATTTATGTAGCGTAGTAATAATTTTGGCTGCATTTGTATATTTTATTCAATATTAATGCACTTCATAATTTAAGTGCATCAATAAAATGCGGTAAAATTTAAATGCTTTAAGAAAATGCTATTATAATTTAATAGCATTTTCGAATTAATTTAAATTCATTTATGTGATGCAGTAATGATTTTTGGCTACATTTAATAACTTTGTACGCACTTTATAATTTAACTGCAATAAAATGCACTTATATTTAAATGCTTTAAGAATACGCTTTTATAATTTAACAGCATTTTTGAATTGATTTAAATGCATTTATGTGATGCAATAATAAATTTGGTTGCATTCAATATGTATGAATCTATGATATGCTATGTAAGAATTGATATGCCTGCATTTCACGTGATAAATTTATTACTGCATATGTCTAGCCAAATTCATTTCAAATGAACAAAAGAGGCTGTGTAAAAACCGATAAATCATGATGATGCATAATGATGTTAAGTGAAACTTATTAAAAAAAGTTTAGAAGTAAAGTTGAAAATATGTTAAGATATTCATACCATTCAAATCAATATAACTAAACAAATCGTTCATTTGTGGTATAAATGCTATGTCAGCCACTGATTGCATTGTTTTCTTAAAAAAACAATGTATTGCATTGTTTTCTTAAAAAAACAATGTATGGTTCTTATTCAGTGGTCACATTAACATTATTTTCTTATCAAGAATAAGAAACATAATACAATGTCACAGCGTCAGAACACTAAAAACAAACTTCAATTTATTCTATTTTAATACAGTTGTAATTTAACTAAATCAAGAAAATATATTAAATTTCAAATGCTCTAAGAAAATGCAATTATACTTTAAAAGCGTTATTTGAATCAATTTAACTACATTTATGTGATGTAGTAATAATTTCGACTGCATTTGATAATTTTATTCGATATTATTGATTTTATAATTTAACTGCATTAAGATAATGCGATTAAATTCGATCTTAATACAAAATTTAACCGCATAAAGAAAATACAATTATAATAGCATATCAAAAGCGAAATTGACTTTTAACTGCATTTCTTTTTTTGAACCTAGTGACTTGAATCGTGCAATTAAGTTGCATTTATTCGATGCAGTTTACATACGTTATTTTTATGCAAATGTTACCATTTTTCAAAAATAAAATAAAATGAACAACTAGATATTTACATATGTAAAATATATATCATTAAAATATCATAAAAATTTGTGACTTAATGGTAAAAACGGTAGTTGATAAGATATTTTTATAAAAAGTTAATGCATTTTAAATATTGAAATTAAATAAGATGTGAAATATTAATACGGACATGAAAACAGAAGCTGGTTGCAAAGGAAAGTAGCGGCCAGAGTCCTAATTTACATAAAATTACGAGGAATGATATTTTGTGTATTAAAATTGTTTGTAGGGACTTTACATTCAAATCCCCATTTATAAAAGGTATAAAACAGAAAATTTAAAGTGAAAATTAGAATATGTCGGTTATTCGGTCATCGAATTGGAACTCTAGCTTATGGAATTGCTACTTAAAAAAGCCTTATTTTTCAAAGTTAGATAAGCACCAGCTTTATTGTTGCCTTCCCGACTGTGCTCCTCGGCGCCCAACTATTCAACTCATAAAAGAGACTGATATATAAAAGCTCTTGTTTTCAAACTTAATACACGACAAACCCTTCTTAAAAACAAGTTTTAAATTACACTTTTAAATTATTATTGAACTTTTTTTTATCAAATCTTCACTTATTCACAGGTTTCTATAACCAAAATTAAACTTTTTCCCAAAAGTGGAAATATTTGCAGTTTTTACGCAAAAAATTATAGTTTAGACTGCAAATATTTATGGTTCTAGAATCTGCAAATATTCACAGTTTTAGAAACTGTACATGTTTGCGATATGACTGAAACTAAAAATAGTAATGTTTTCGAAAAAGATGTTTTTGAGAAGATGCGGCTGTATATTTTGAAACTTAATGAGATCATTTACAAAAGTTCCCGAATTTAAAACCAGATTCAATACTGCATTATGTATCAATCATTTATATGTTATATACACATAATGTAGACAACTATACTTATAATTTTCAAATGGGATATCGTCATATCAACATCTGTATGTAATTTCTACGGATTTTAGATATTATTTTATATTGCAAATACGGATGCAGGTATTTCGAATTTTTCAAATATCCATTAATAAGCTTATTAAAAACAAAATCGTTTGTCAAATAATCTGAAGTTTTTTTGATGTATTTTATACTTTGTGAAACAAAATAAATTTATTTTTCAATTTTTTTGATGTTTCTTATACATCGGATCATCTTTTGAAGTTGACAAATGTAAGCGTTACTGGTTGCAATAAAAGTGCAATGTAGGAATATGAAGCCCGACTGTAAGGTTTTTCTTCACTGTACAGAATTATGCTAACATGAAATAGGTATAGTAAATTTTCAAAGTTGAACTGGAATACAAAATTCAAAATAGAAGGAAAGACTTGAAGACAAGAAAGAAGGAACGTCATCGGAGAATAAAAATTGGTTGATATTTTACATGCATTGTAAGAGCATCAAAGGGCAGCAAGTGAGTATTAATAATCGCATGCTACCCCAATAGAGGTAGAAAATGAGGTTTTATTACACCCCTCTCCGCTACACCCCATCAATATCCCTACAATTTTTACAGCTACACAACTTGAGATTGAGCTAAAATATTCAAGAAAAATTCCACAAAATTTGTGTTTATTTGTATAATATAATCCTAACATATTAAAAAAAGTATTTCAAATTGATAGCTAAGATAAATATTTTAACAGATGATATCAACTTAACATTTTGAACATATTAGAAGCAATAAAATTATATAATTGACCAACACCACTGTCCCAGTGGTTAGGCGCTTCGACTTTGTGCAAGTGGTCATAGATTCGAAACATGCATAGCGTGGTTCGAACATATACTGACATGTAGTATGTTGTATACTACCTAAGACTTGTAGTACTAATATGTACTACCATATAAGTACCCAATTTCCATCCATTCATCCATCCATACATACACACACACATATACATACATATATATGTGTGCATGCGTGTGTGTGTTTGCATCAACTCCTTTGGATTATTTTAGTCACATTCGTATGTTTTATTACTTTTGATCCAAATAATTTTAATTTTTTTAGTTTTATTTACATGTCAAAATTTAAATATACACATTATTATAATGTAGATAACATTACGTGTAATAAACAACCACTAAACATGTTCAAAGATCGTCCAAATTCATCTAAACTTGTTAGAATTTTATTCTAACACATCTTACATATTCTAAAATTATCCTTACGTAGTCGTAGTTCATTCAACAAAGTTCTAACATATCCGGACATTGTCTAGAAATGTTCGAAATTGTTTGAACACTTATGAACATTGTCTGAATACGACCAAACACATTCAAAATTAGTTTGAGCTTGTCCGAATATCGTTGGAAAAATTCTAACATAGTTTGAACTCATCTTATTAAGTTCGAGTAATATTTGACACATTAAAATGTAGATACACATTATTTGAACAAGTTAAAACAAGTCTGAACATCATCCAAACATGTTTGAAGGCATATGCATTTTGTCAGAACATGTCTAAACGTGTTTAAACATCGCCTAAACTTGTCAAAACATCATCTCATCTCATCCTAAAAGGTTTGAATATTGTTTAAATATGTCCAAACAATTTTAAACTCTCTTGCATTTAATACGAGGCCCTAGGCGATCACTTGGGCAAAGGTCGACCCTCAATGCATGTTTAATAGAAATGTAAGTAGTGAAAATTTTACCACTAATGTGTTTAGAATATTGACTAAACATCACTTTGAGATCTACTAGAGACCGAAACAATATCCAATACCAAATAGAATAAACAGATAGAAAATAAAAGACATAAAGATATAACATAATTAAATCAAATTGTCCTACATCCGCAAAAACCAAACAACATTTTTTATTCTTCCATCAACAACTACAAAAGAGATTACAAATCAATCACCAAATAAAGGATGAAAGCTTACAAAAGTGAATAAATTAGTTTCAATCCAAAGAGGGACAAGATCTAGAGAAGAGCAATCAATTTAATAGAAAGTCCGTGGATAATAAAGTATTAGGGTTTTCAGTTTGACATTTAGGTTTAGTGGAACTAGTATGAATGAAGAACGAGATGCTTGGATATATAAAGGTCTTCAAGTTGAAGTAGATTGTAGGATCAAAACATAGAATCAACACAGTTAAAATGGAGTAGCCTAGGACCAAGTATGAACAATCAGTAACTCCAAGTTGTCATTTGCAGGAGCTAAGCATTCGACCACTTGCCTAACTAGTAATTGATTACTTCACCCAATACTAGGGAAAAAAATTTAGAGTCCAAGTGTTTGACCATTGTGGGCCTAGTGATCAGCCACTTGAAGCTCGGCGACACTACCTTGAAAGTCGTATAGCACTCCAATTTTCTCCAAAACTTCAAATCACCACAACTTTTAATCCATTGCTCCAAAAGGTCTTCTATTTATTCTAATGAAAAACTCTTGAACTCATATTCAACAAGCATATTGATTGGCCATTACTCGAATCACATAAATTTAGTAGTCCGCCTCTACTCAAATATGCATGCCTCTCACATGAATCGACAGTAATAAGAAAGTTGTTGAATAAGCACCTCATGGTGCTAAGTGGTCGAAACTAAGATAATCGAGTTTGAAAAATTAACAAACTTATCTTTAGAAAGTGACGTAGTCATTATATCTGAGGGGTTTTCTCTACCGTGTACCTTTTTCAATTTAATCTTGTCATTCTCCATTTTAAACTTAAAAAGAACCTTTAATATCATCGTGCTTCATATGAGAACTATAAGTTTAATTTTAAATAAGATGTATGACATTTTTACTATCTGGAAATAAGATGTATGACATTATGCAACACTAAATGATCACTAAACAGTTGCAATAAATATAACCCCCTAGTTGCATTCATAATTGATATCGGTTATACTTTGATAGTCCACAAAGCAACTATATATTGCAACTTTGGCCTTCAAGAAATTGAGCCTATACAAGTGTATAAATATAGTCGCATCACTTTTTGATCATCTTTTCCCCAATATAACGTGAAACAAAATATCCTCTAAGAGTAATGTAACATTCCATAAAAATCAATAAGAAATAAATGAATTAATTAAATAAGATAAGGATAAATATGGAAATTTTGTAAAAGTTGGAGTTTGGTCATGAAAGTTGTGTCGTTGCATTCAGGGTGATTTTCTGATCAATTTCCATATAAAACATTTCAAAAACGGAGCTCAAATAGAAAACTTATGGTTGTTTGAAGTTTTTGGATTCAAAATAATTTAAATGAAATTCAAATTCAAATAAATAATTAATTCTTAAGTTTGAAATTTAAAAAGAAACAACAGATAGACTTGGGAGTTAAGTAACGTTAACGATAAAATTAATTATGGTATTAAATAAATTAATCAACGGCACATAAAATACATTCTCAAAATAACACTACCGGTCGACCGCCTACCTTGGGCCGGTCGACCGGTGGGGTAGGAACGATCGACCGGTCCCTATTGATGGTGGCTAGGGTTTTCAGCATTTGAATGGCTTGGATTTTATTATTTTTAACCAGCTTAAATCCATCGGTTTTGGTGCTTTCTAACCACTATGAATAAGAGACCAGCCCCCTCACTTTTATTCACAAATTATTTTGGGAACCAAGCAAGCTCTGTCAGTTTCTCTCCTCAAAGATTCAGAAAATACTCTAGGATTTCAAGTAAGAAATTTTAGATATTTATTATTTAATTTCTAATCCTTTTCTCCTTCAATCCTAAAATTTCCGAATCTAATTCGTATACAATTCCTTAATTGTATATTTCTAAAAGGAGAAATCTGTAAAAGGTTAAAGAAGGCATATCAAATCCAAAAACGAAAGAGTTAAGGACTGATTAGGAGTGGAAATCTTAGTCTTTCTTATTTTAGTAATTGTACAGTATAACTTGGATTTGATATATGCCTTAGGGAATTTTATTTACGATAACATCACATTAAAACCTCAAAATTCTCCTAAAGCGAAATGTCAATTCTTGAGTTAGAATCTCAATTATTTTATATTAAAATAATGGAATTGTGTAAGTATTGCAATTTAATGTTTTACATTCTATTTCACTTTTTATCTTTTTCTTTGAATCTGATTAAGGATTTTTAAAACATTAAATTCGGAAATGGTGTGTAAAGTATGGATTCTTATATTTGTAGTTTGCACTATCTATTTCCACAATTTAAATAGAAATTCCCTTTTTTAATTTTATATAAAGAAGTTGAATAGAGCGTAAAAGTATTTGAATTGTAAGTTTCTATTAGTGTTGATTCCGCTTTTTTAGTATAAAATAAGTTTGGTATGGATTATGTTTTATACAATCGGTTGATTAAATTGTCGATATGGGATATATGTTATATTTGTTGATATGAAATTGGACTTGTATAAATTTGAAGTTTTGACATTTAATCAATAATTTCGGATGCAATCTTCGCACGCCTAGAAATATTTAAGGCACGTATTTACATACATACATGTGTATATATATGCGTAAATAATGTATAATTATAACATATTAATTGTGTAGTTAATAGGTTATTGATTATTATTAAATCCCCTTTAGGAAAGTAATTAATTATAAAGGCGAAATAAGAAGTTTCTTATAAGGCCTTAATATGGAATGCGGTGAGACGTGGGATGATATATAAAGAGAGTGTTTTAGATTATGACTTAGTTATAGGGATGCAAGGTCAATCAAATACACACAGAAGCCTAGCTAGCTAATCTGGCTACCAGTAGTGTGACTTTGGGGCTGATGTGAGACATCGCCTATAATAAATAACCATGGAGGATGCTATGTTAGTCCCAAATTCTACAGGGTAAATCAGCCCAGTTAACCTGGCTATCAGTAGATACAAATAGTTGGACTAATATGAGACGTCACGATTGGGTTACGGGTAATAATACGAAGGACTTGCTTTGAGGTTGAAGGTATTAAGTGGCTGATTGAGGGCCTGCCTCCTCCCTATATAAGAAGAAGTAAATGGTCAAGATTAATGGTTTGGCACGGTAGAGGATATCTCAGGGAGGGTCCGCTTCAGATTTGAAGTATTAAGTGGCCTAAAGAGATTTTGTGCAATGTCAGCTAGATATTATCGTAGAGGAGTCCACCTTGGGATAGGTATTAAATGATGGGGATCTGTCTTGAATGATGTATTAAATCGTCAAAGATTGTCTAGTTCCATTAAAAAGGTACTAAGTGGCTTAGGTGGTATCTCATACCTTGTTAGGACATTATTGACAATAGATATGGGTTATTGGATTGAAAGAATAATGGACATCAAATTGGACTGGGAAAGCCTTAGGGCTTATAGTTGGAAAACTTATAATGTGGTTAAGATATGTAAGACATATTCTTATTTAAATTATACTGTCCAAGTACTATTGTAGAAAGGCTCGTGATTTTATTCACCAGACATTGTTGTTCTGACGTCCTCCTCAATACAACACGGGTTAAAGATGATGATATAGATTTTTGGAGATGGTGGCGGAGACGCAGACTTGTGACAGTTGATTAGCTATCTATGTTATTTTTCTATTTCTGATGCACCCATTGAAACATGATGTAATTTAGGATATTGTACTATAAATACTTGCCGTTGTTATATGGTGTTATGTTGTTGTTTTTTACATTTGAATTTTTAATGAATGGGTACTATTTTGGATGTTATATTTTATCCTTCCACTATGATATTCTGAATGTGTAGATAGGTAGCTCTGTGTATTGTTATTTAACTCAATTTTACCAACCAACAGTCGGCTTTGGAATGGGTCGAAGATTCGATGGGCCCTTTCTGGGTCAAAAATTAGGCCCGTTGCGAGGCGGGTTGTTACAAGTAATATCACCATCAACACCATCAAACAATAGGTAAACATCTAAAGTACCACGTGAAAACCTAAATATCAACTTTAATACTTGTTAATGTACCTACCTGGTTTGGGTTAAACATATATTGACTAATTATACAAATTGCATGAGGCAAATATGGTCTTATATATACCATTTCATACATATGATAACCAACAACTCTTGAATAAGGAATAGTAGTTGTAATGATCTCCCCTCTATAAAACCTAGCATCCACGTGTAGAGCAACCAAATTTCTAATAGTGCCATGACGACGTTCCATTAAGGGTAGAATATACGACAATAACAAATACATAGCATACCCAACTATAAATATACTAAATCTCATAGTGGAAAAAATAAAATATAATATCAACATAAGCATGTGAAAGCTAAATGCGTATCATATCAAGAGACATAAGATTCAGTATAATAATACAACGTGCTAATGGTACATCAAAACTCATATACAACATACCTCTAAATGAATATAAAAATCTGTTAATATCCTAAAACACTGGATGGATAATCATAGCGGTAAATAGTTGTGGTTGTATCGAACGCCTCCAACTAGAAGAAATCCCCAACTCTCATCAACCTACTCAAAGAATAGATAACAAAAGAGATAACAAAGAGAGGGTCAGACGTAAAGTCCAGTGAAAAGGAAATATCACCAACCTTCATGATTACGAATATGCTACTATACATGAATAATACAAAGTGGTAATTGTGGGTTACAGTGTAACAATTCTTAAGGCTACTTTAACACTAGAGGGGGGTGAATAGTATTTTATAATTTTCATGAATCTTTTTAACTTTGTTTTAAGATTTAAATTAAATCACAAATTATCAACACAAATTTATATTAATCAAACAGTCACATATGTAATCATAGATAAATATAAAAGCAATAACAAAAGGTAAAGTACGGAAGATGATATCAGGAGTTTTTATACTGGTTCAGATTTACCAATCGTACATCCAGTCTCATACAATACTACATAGGTCTCTTTTCAATCGCCTACTTTAACCAGGTAGCAAGCAAACCAGAATATAATCTTGATTTCAAGGCTACGAGACACACCCTCCCGTCTTACGAGTCCAGGGAAAACTCTTTTGATTTATCGGGCAATAAGATCACCCACTTGATTTGAACGAGCAACAAGCACACCCACTTGATTTGAATGGGCAACAAGCACACCTAAGAAAATAAGAGTAGAGTTGTTGATTTTCGAATACAAATGGTTGTACTTGGAAAACAAGGTATCCTATAGCCCTTTAGATAATGGGTTGATCTTTGAGTTTGTAGAGAGAATGCTTCCAAAATAGTAGATAGTTTGTAGAGAATCAATCTAGTAGAGTATGGATTGATTCTACATAGACTTGAAGAATATAGAAAGTAGTTTTCAAGAAATATTTCAAGAGAGTAAGGAGTAAGAAGAAAGTAAGAAAATTAGTTCAAAAATTCGTTTCCACTTCTTTTTAAATAGTGAATAAATAGAAGTATCCATCCATGAAGAGGTGCATCCAAAAGACACTTCTTTTCAAAAATTAAAAAAGCAACCAATGGTCATAATGTCGATATATCTTGGAGGGGTATGTCAACATACCCGTGTTAATTTTGAAAAAAAGATTTTTCTTTTAAATTGTTTTCAAACTTCTATATTTTTGTAAAATAATTTTAAATAATTTTTTTAAATACTTTAAACACATATAAAATTTTATAAAATATTTGTAAAAATATATTTTGGATTTAAAATAATTTATTTTGATTAAAATACCAAAGATCAAAAATTTGTGATAAAGATTAGAATCTGCTATCAGGGACTTTAACGATTTGTTTTAATAACCCATACTAAAGTCTTGGGCTCTTTAAGTCTTTTTTCTCTAAACTCATGGGTCTTGATCATCATCTATAAATCTTCATTCTTGGTTTATACCGATAAGTTTTCAAGTTTAATCATTTTGTACCTGTGTAATATTTTGCAATATCTACTATACAACTTGACAGAATATTAATATCTATATTTATATGGTTGTTATCATCAAAATCAATATCTGAGGTATTAACAATCTCTCCATTTTTGATGATGACTACCATGTAAATATTCCTGTATATATAATATAACTCCCCTTGAGTTAAATAACTCCCTCTTAGTATATGCATGTGTTATATTTTATATTTTTCTCCCCCTTTGTCATCAATGAAAATGGGTGAAAACCAATAATAATGAATTATGGAATCAATATTTAAATTCTAAGCAATTTTTAAAGATTTAAACCATATACACAATTTTGATTGTTTTATATACAATATATATTTATGTCAATACTAGTCATTTCAAATGTGGTATAGGACATATATTTAAGACGTATATTGAGTAATGATTAAATTTTAAACCATATTCTAAATATTGAGATATTAAATAAATAAGACAAGACAAACTTTATTAAATATTTCAAAATATAAATAAAATATTATACAATCTAAACATATAAGCACACAATCCTAATCAAACCTAGTCAAACATTATGTACTATCAATCCAAACCTAACTATATTAAGTATTTACGAACCATTTAAATTCAAATATATAAGTTTTAAAATATACGCTTACAAATTCTAAAAAAATTGGAATACTAGATTTTCCTTGGAACTTCAACCCATCCTTCAAATCCAAAGATTGGATTTGTTTTGATGATATCCCAATCTTCTTGTTTCGTCTTTGCCTTGGTGTTTGAGCATTCCAGGTTGTTGTTTTGATCATATTTGATAAGTGAAGAAATTAACCAACAAAGATCATCAAAGTGTTTCTCTTGTTCCTTTATCATTTTGCATTTGGCTTAATTTCAAATGCCTTTTATTTTGGAGAATGAAAGAGAGATCATCTTTGAAGGATTTAAGTGTTTCTTATAAGTCTTCACAAAGTTTTTGATGTGGAGAACTTATTATTATGAAAAGAAATGTTTAGAATGGAAGAAGATGAAAGATGAATCAATGTATGAGTTTTTCTAGAAGAAAATGGTTTAAATAGAGATGAAAAGTCGAATCAAATAACTGATTTAATAGTAGTTACAAAATTTTCAAAAAACGGCTAGTATGTCCCCACACACACACATATATGGTACGTCGACATATGAGCCTTAATTTGCACATTTATGTTTTTGTTCTAATTTTTGTTTCTACTTAAATACTATTTTATTTTCAACTTTTTCTTTTTTGCTTCCCTTTTAATGCCTGCCAACCCATTTTCCACCTCCTCCCCTAACCCTAACATTTCAAACTTACCTCTCATCCTCTTGCCACCCTCCACTTTCCTCTTCCCTGGCCATGACCCTCCACCCCTGCTCTTTCTTCCCTAACTGGTCCTACCACTCCTCCTCCCTCTCTGATCTCTCCCCACATTGTTTCCTCCATCTCTTCTTCTATCTCCCATCTTCCTTCTATCCCTACTACTGCAGGCTCCCTCACTTTAATAGCTTGGAATTCTCTCTTAAAACATAAACCTCGCAATGCCGGTCATTGTTCTCTAGTGGATCTCAAACTCTCCTTCACAGATGATGTCCCTGTCCCATCTCCCAAGGTCCTCCAAGATGGAAATGACACCTGGGATGACTACCTTGTAGGATGCTCTTTGGATAAGTCCCTGTCTTACACAACTGTGATCGAACACCTGAAGATGATTTGTAGGTTGAAGGGCTCAGTTAAAGTTAAATCTAATGGCTTCCTATTTCTATTTCTCTTATCTTGTGAAGATGATAAAAAAAGAATCCTTGAAGGAGATCCCATTCTTATTGAAAAACAAAATGTTCATTGCTAAGAGATGGGATCCTTCGATTGGGAATGTATGTGGCAGTATTCGAGCAGTTCTAGTTTGGGTTAAATTGCATAATATACCTCTATATGCTTGGTCTCACCTAGGTCTTAATCGGTTGGCTTGTAGACCAGGAAAACTACTGTGTATGGATGAATCAACGGAAAAACTAGAACGTATAGAGTATGCTAGTGTCTAATTGAGGTTACCCCTGATTGTGAACCGATCGATAAGTTTCATATTCAACTGATGGAGAGAGGGGAGCAGCTGATTCATGTAAGTTACTTATGAAAGCCAAAAATATGTATAATATGCAAACAATTTGGTCACGCTACCTAGGCTTGGCCTAATACAAACGAAGTAGGCAAGGAAGTGGAGGAGGTTTGGGTGAAGCAAAGCAAATATGAAGTGCTGACTGAAAGTAAAACTAGGTAAGCTAAAGGAAAGCAAGCTTTGAAAATCCAAAAATGGCAATATGTTACTAAATATTGAAGAAAGACTAATGTTGTGAGACCTGGACAAGGTAAAAAAGATACCCATGAACCAGTTAATGTAAAGCAAAATAGAAGGAGGAGTTAATTAATGAGCCAAGAGATAGTGTGACTATTGAGAAGCTCAAGAGTCCTTATTCTAAGCCTATAAAGTGTGTAGTTGAGTCTAGTAATAAATTCCACATCCTGAATACTTTAAATGAGCAAGGAGATGCTCTAGATAATGTTGAGGCAAATATCATTATTGGGGAGAATATGGTCAGTAATGAAAATGTTGTTCTTCCTGAAGATCCAAAGAAAAGGAACTAGAAATGGAAAAGCTTCTGGATATAGACAATGAATGCACAAATGTATCTCTGCATGAGTGCACTAATACTCAAGAAAATGGTCCAATTAAAAAAGTGCAACCACAAGCTAAAGTTGTGGACCCAAATAGCAACCTTGAAATAATACCAAAGCAAAATGATTCCACTAAAGCACATGCTCTTTATAAGAATCATGTTGTAGGGGCAAATGATTCTACTTGCATGCATGCAGGCTTAAATACATCTCACCAAATTCTCCAAAAGTCCAAACCTATTCACTCCTCATCTCCAAAAATTTTCGACTCCACTTCCCAGTCCTCCCTTCCTTCAATCAGAACCAAGCCCTCCTCCAAACTTGATGACATTGTAATCAACACTTCCCATTCAGAATCCCCAGACCACTATGCTAACATCCATTCACCACAATGCTGGTTTTCTCCCTCCTCTTCTTTCATTCAAGATCACTTTTTCCAAATCCACTACCGCTTCCACTTCTGCCAAAACCACTTTCAAATTGAAATATCAAAAACAAAAGAGAGGCAAGCCTTCTGCTTCTGATGACTTAAACGACAACTCTAATCTACCCATCTTTGGACTTGTTCCAGAATCTACGCGGGTTACCTCTCTTTCAACAAGGAGCAGACATAAGCAACTTAACCATCCCAAAGAGTAAACCTAATGAGTCACAACATTAGTGTATAGAATATTCGTGGGGCTCACATGAAAACTAAGCTTGATCAAGTGAAAAATCTTATCAATAACAATGAACTTCATATGTTTTCCATTTTGGAAACAAAACCGAACTCTATCCTCTCTAGTAGAGTTGCTCTGTATATCAATCCCCTCTAGATCCCCTCTCGCAACCTCGATGCTTCTCCCTATAGCATAATCCTTGCAGTGCATAACCCTACCACTTTTACTCTAAATCCTATCCTCTCAACCAATCAACTCACCTACTACCATATCCTCCACAACCCATCATCCACCTCCTTCTATCTCACTATCATTTATGCAGAGAACTCAATGGCATCTAGACAGCGCCTTTTTGATCTCCTCCCTTCCTTGAGACAAGGCACTCACCCTGGATTGATATAGGTGACTTCAACGGTTGCATTAATCCATCATAGATGTGGTGGTAGACTACTTTTACCAGGAGACATCCTCCCACTTAGCCAATCTATCACTGACTCTTCCTTGATCTCCATTAAAAACTCTAGGGCAATGTACTCTCGGAATAACAAGAGTAGGAGTGCCTGTAGAGCCTTCTCAAGAAGTGATCATGCCTTTTGCAATTTTCCAACCCTCTCTGCTTGGCCTTCCATTCCCTTTGCTTTCTGATCACTCCCCTCAAATCCTCTCCTTTGGGTTGCCGGCCATTAAAGGAACATCAAGTTTTTAATTTTTTAATTCATTGACTCATGATGCTAACCTATTATCTATTGTTATTGATATTTGGCCTAACAAGTACTTTGGCAATCCTATATTCATCCTTAATCAGAAGCTTAAAGCCACTAAATCTTCCTTAAAAGAATGGGCCATGCTTAAGCTTAGCAATGGGCAGCTACTGTCAACCAAAATCAAGACTAAGCTCCTTATAGCTCAAAAGCTTATGATGGACAACCCTTCAGACTTCGTAGCCTGCGTTAATGAGACCAGATTGCATGAGGCTTACTCTGAATCTCTAAAGACTAAAGATAACAAGTTACAACAAAAACTTAGACAAACGTGGAATTCTTATGGAGAGAAATATTGCCTACTACCATGCCTCTTTAAAATTAAAGCATGCAAGAGAGAACATCACCAGTATACTTGATGAAAGAGGCACCTTACACACATCCCCTATTGATGCTGATGAGTCCCTTTTATCCTACTTCACTAACCTCCTAGGAAATAGCACAAATTTACTCCTAACATTATACTACTAACTGATATTGTGCTACCCAGAATCTCTCCTAATGAGTATCTGTATCTTTCGACTGAAATTTCTATTGAAGAAATAAAATATGCTTTCTTTTCTATGAGTAAGAAATCCTCTAGGGGATCAGATGGGTTTAATGCACTATTTTATACACATTATTGGGATATCATTGCCCAGGATGTGTATAAAGTAGTCCATAATTTCTTTAATAAAAGTAAAATGCTTGGAGTCATAAATGCTACTAACCTGGTTCTTATACCTAAATCTAAAATTGCAAGTGATGTTGGCTCGTAAAGACTGATAGCTTGTTGCAATGTAATTTACAAAAGTATATCTAAGATCATCTCTTGCAGGCTTCAAAAGATGCTGGTCAAACTTATATCTCCTAACCAGGCAGCATTCCTTCCCTCTAGAAATATTCTAGACAGTGTTCTACTGACCCATGAGCTGATTAAAGGATATAATAGAGCTCAAATCTCTCCTAAAGCCATTCTTAAACTAGACATTAGGAATGCTTTTAATTCCATCCAATGGGTTACTATTATGAGAATCATGGCCTTGATGACTTTCCCCAAACGGTTTGTTTCCTGGATCTACACTTACATATCTACTCCAACATTCTCTCTTAAATTCAATGGTAAGTCATTGGGTTACTTTAAGAGCAAGCAAGGAACTTGACAAGGGGACCCTATGTCTGCCTATTTATTCATCATTGTCATGGAGGTCTTCACCCAGTTAATAAATCAGAGAGTTCAAGCCAAGGAAATCCATTTTCACCCCAAGTGCAAAGAGCCTCTAATCACTTCCTTTATGTTTACTGACGATGTTCTTTTATTCACCAAGCTCGATCTTGGGTCTATTCATTGCATCCTCAATACCTTAGACACCTTCCATTCTATAACTAGTCTCAATATCAACCTTCAGAAATTACAAATATTGCTTGCTGGTGTTCCTCTATCCATCAAGGATGACATCCTTCATATTCATGGGCTTCAAGCTATGGACTCTACCATGAACTTCCTGGGTATTCCTCTGTCTACCTCAAGGATTTCCATTGCCCAATGTCTCCTCTATATGCTATAATCACTGCCACTCTTGATTGTTGGGCCAATAGGCTTCTAAGTTAGCTGGTAGGTTGACTTTGATAAAGGCTGTTGCCTTTTCAATGATAGTCTATTGGGTCATAACTTTTGTTCTGCCACATAAACTCCTAAATATAATTAGAGGTGCCATGTATAGATTTCTATGACCAGGAGTATTCACACTAGAAAGGCAGTCCCCTGTGCTTACACCAAAATGGAATTGCCTTTGAATGAAAGTAGCCTTGGCCTGAAAAACTTAGATCTATGGAATACTGCTGCCTTCAGTTACCACTTTAGCGCCTTGCTTAATAAGGCTGATAGTGTATGGGTCAGGTGGACCCTTCTTTATAACTTTGGTAAAAGATTCTAATGGATTATGGCTGTCCCTCAGAATTCCAGCTAGACTTGGCGCAAAATTCTAAGCTTGAGATTCACTTTCCTTCCTCGGAACAATATTAAAATCTCTTGATCTTGGTCTGCTAGTTTTTGGAATGACCCTTGGCCTAATCATGGCATGATTCTCTCTGAAACTTTGAACTATCAGCAAATGATGCAAACAGGTATTGGTCTGGATGCCAAGGCTAAAGATTACATCCACGAGGGTGTGCTTACCCTTCCATATTCATCCAACCAAGACATTAGAGCTCTTTGGAAAAGTCTACAAGCTGGGCAGTACCCTAACTCTACTGTGGACGCCTCTGCTTGGATATGGAAAAATAAAAAGCACACTATCAGCTTGGTTTACAATGCCTTCTTTGGTCATGGGCTCAAACCTATCTTTTGCTGTCATAGGAGAACCTGGCTTATTCATTCTCCTGCTAGAGATAACCTTCTTATGGGGAAAATTTTCAGAAATGCTCTATTGACTAAATCAAGATTGGTTATGATGGGTATGAGTGTTGACACCTGCTGTGTCTTCTACGGGGTGGATAGTGAAGATGTCAAGCACCTGTTCTTTAAATGCCCCTTTATCTTTGAGATATGGAAGAGTGCAATGGCTATACTAGGTAGGAATGATACTAACATGAGTAGCGACATTGAGTGGTGTTTAACCTTCAAGGCAACACGATGGAGGAACATGAATACATATGGTTTGCTAATCATTCAGAAAAATTCCTAAAGGTCATCTGGAAAGGGAGAAATTGCAAGGTTTTCAACAGTGATCCAAAAGGAAAAGTTTCCTTAATGCATGAGCTTAATAATGAAACCTTTCATGGGCTAAAAGACTCCACTACCCCCTTTGATGGCTTGTACCTAGCTCCTAGGGAGGCCTGAGGTTTCCATGCCTCTCGGCTTGCTTTTTTCTTGTCTTTCTTTTTATTTTTTATTTTTCACTTTGTCATGTTTTCTTGTCTTTGAATCATAGCCTTTTATCAGTCTTCTTGTAATTTTGTAATTTTATTGTGTTTGCAATAAAACTGGTAGGGGACCAGTTAACCCAGCTAGCTCTGCTAAAAAAATACTACTTTATTCTAATGATTTGCAGAGACTAAGATAACATTATTGAAAAACAAGAAGGAAATTTCATTAATTAAAATAGGGAGATACATGAATACAAAGAGAAATACATGAAAATAACATAAAATAAAACTAAAAATAAATGACTTAGAAATATAAAGGTAGATTAAAGGTCAAAAAATGATGATGAAGAGTTTCCACCAAGCTTCCTTATGATCTTCCTAAAGTATTTGTCCACTTTGTTCAAGAGGGAAGTGAACTTTTTACTAAAGGAATGTTTATGCTTTTTTTGTTTTTGGGAAGCTTTTCTTGGTTTCTTAGACTTTCTTTGTTAGATTAGCAGGATGGTTTGTCAAAGCTTTTTAGAAAAGTGTCCATTCGCTTCAATTTCCATAACATCGCTTTCTCCTTCTTTTTGAGAATCTCCTGTTCTTCTTCCCTTGCTAATCTCACTTCCTTTTCGGGATGAGATTCATAAGGTTTAAATTCAAGAATAATGTGCAAAAGAGAGAGGTTGATTTTGTCGAAAACTTTGTGAGGCAAAATGTTATCACCTCATAGATCGGTACCAAAGTAATTGAAAATTCTAGTAAGATACACACCATGGTAAAGTGTGTTCTCATGCCTAGAGATTTTCTTTTAAACAATGTCAACCAAAATTATTTGAACCCAATTTACATTGTATTTTCCAAAATTAGCAAAACGAGCTTTGAAACTTTTTGAGTTGGGTTATTGTAATTCCCCGTCCTCGATGTAATACTTTGTTGTAAAATAAGACTCATTAATCTTGCTTTAGGCCTAAGATTCTTACCTTTAAAACCATATTCTTCATCATTAGAAAATAAATCGTGCTTAACTTCTCTATTGTCGTAATCAATTTCAAAAGTGAAAAGGTCATTTCCACTACTTTTACAACTAAGAATTTGACCAAGAAATTCGCAATCCAAATTAATACTAATATCTTTGACACTACTCCAAATTTGACCTTCTTCTCCTTGAAAAACTTTTCAACTCAAATTAGCATAAAACATTTTAACCAAATTAGGATAGCAATCAAAATTATTTTGAGGTAAATCGTTTAAACTGAAAACACCATTTTCAAAAGCAAGATCTTGTAAACCATAAGAAGAAAATTCATTAAAATTTGCAAACCTTTCCGAAAATACTTTTCCATAAGTAGCATACTCAACATAAGTTTCAATGGACTCTTGACCATTGAAAATTTACTTTTAATATTTTTGGTAAGCCTAATGGCTTTGGATGAGGAGGGTTGGCTTAAGGAAGACATTAATGTGTAGTTTTGAAGGTAGGAGAGTGAATAATGAATTTGAATTTTGATATAAAGTGCAAGTGAATAAAGGGATAGTAATGAGATGATTTAATAGAGAGTGAATTGAAATTTTTAGTTTTAAAAGATGTCTTTTCAGTTTTTGAAACTAATGCAATGAGAGGGAAATTCAAAATTTGAAGTTGAAAAGATTTTTCAATTTTTTGCCAAGTATGTCGACATACCTATGCAATATATGTCGACATATAGGTCGAAAATTTCAAATTTAAACAAAGATAATGTATTCCTATACACACACACATACATACACTTACATAAACTTATTGTTAGTATTAATCTATATTTGTTCCTTATTCAATAATTTGAAATGAAATAAAAATTAAATATAAAATGTACCGATTTTGCCATTTCCTTTGTCTCTTCCGATTAATCTTCCATCACTGTGAAACACATGTTGATATTTTCTGTATCTGGTTTGTTGTCACTTGATGCAGTATCAGAATCGTCTAAAGTTGCGTTGCAAGCTCTTTTTCTCTTTTTGAATGAAACGGTGTTTGGTGTTTTCTTCTACTGTGGGCAGTCTCTTCGTAAATGGCCAGATTCTCCACAATCGTAACACTTTATCACGCTTCCATTTTAGGAATTTTTTTCTTCAGTTTTACGAAAGTTGTTCATGTTTCGTTACTTCATGAATTTTTTGAAATTTTGGATCATAAAAGCAATCTCTTCATCATTATCGTCATCATCTGAATCTTGATCGTCAGTTGTAGCATTAAATGCAATTGATTTCTTTTCGGTTGCCATGCTTTCCTTCCTACCCTGCAACTGTGTTTTATAGGACATTATATTACCAATTAACTCTTTATTTTTTAAAGTACCAATGTCATTAGCTTCTTCTATTACTAATGTCTTTTGATCTCATTCCAAAGATAGTGAATTAAGAATTTTTCTAACTTGATCTTCTTCGGGAAAATGTTTACCTAATGATACAAGTGAATGAACTATATCTTGAAATCTGGAATACATATCAGAAATAGACTCATTTCATTTGGTTTTATTTTAAACAATTGAAACTGATTAGTTAGCCTGGAAATTTTTGTTTGTTTTACTTTATCAGTGCCCTTATGTAACAACCCAAAATTTGAGCCATAATAATTAGTTAATGAATTAATTGAATAATAAAATAAGTTTGTGAAATTGTCAAAATCGAGCCACATAAGTTGCACCATTGGGTCCGTGGTAATTTTCTGATCAATTTCCATATATAACTTGTCGAAATCCGAGCTAGTATGAAGAAGTTACGAAAGAAATAAGATATCAAAAGAAGACGAAATATATATATATATATATATATATATATAACAAGGGCCTAGGTCGACCATTGTTTTGGTCAGGTCGACCTGTAGGTCGACACCTAATATACATAGGTCGACCCGCCTATAGGTTGGGTCGACCTGCCTTTGTCACTGGACGAAGAATCGTCCAGGTATGAGCAATGACATTAAAACTTGATTTTTGAGCAATCTCGTGTGTTTTTAGCTGCATTCGATGGTTCCTAGTGAGCCTATGACGTGGTTGCACCAGATTTAATCTTCAAATCCGACGGCCTAAGATCCTTAAGCCACACTATAAATAAGACTCTAGACCTAGCTATTTTTCTCATTAAGATTTTCTCCCAATTGGGTTAATTGCCGGAGGCTGAACCCTAAATAGAAAAAATTTCTAGGTAGAAGATCTTTTTAATGAAAATATTCTACGCCCTAGAAGTGGACCCAGGATGTCCAAGGATTAGTGCTAAGGACCACATGTGAGTGTTTTGTAATTATTTTAGATTTTTAAGTAATTTAAAATAATAGGGTTCTCAATAGTTATAGTTTTTCTACAATTTTGAGGCAGTTTTTATATAAGTTTATTTACAGTCAGTTTTTAAGTAAATTTTAGAAGTTCTTTTCAGTCTATTTTATTCAGCTATTTATAGTTATTTACATCTGTTTTAAGTTGGAATTATGCCTATAAATGTTAGTTTTTTTATAGAGATTTAATCCCTTTTTACGCGAATAAATTAAAAAGAGAAGAATTCGCTAATATGGATTAAAATAGAATAACACTAAATTTACAGAAATCAGATGTAAAATGAGAAAAACTGAAATAAAAATAAAGATGGACTGAAATAGGAAAATTTAAGATATTTCCAAGCATAATTATAACAAGTGGTTATAACTAAAAAGAGAAAATATAAGAATAACAGCTGCAAGAACAATTATAACACAGGTTATAATTAGAAAGATAGAAATAACAGAAGAGGCTTATTTTAAAACTTAGATCTTGGATTAAGTTAATAAGAAAATATAACAGAAATAACAAAAGCGGCTTATTTTAAAACTTAGATTAAGTTAATAAACAATATAGAAGTAGGGCCCATACCGACAGCATTCCCTTTCGGATCTAGGACTGATGGTCTCACAATAGTAGGTGAGGCTGGGACACGCTTATGCTGATTAGGGTAAATAAGTGGCCAATAGATAGAGGCTCAAATCTGAGGATTTGGGCAAGGGGCGCAAAACTAGAAGATTGTTTGTTAGGACCAGTACCGGCATCATTCCCTTTCAGGTATAGGACTGATAGTCTCACAACAGTTAGGTGAGGCTGGGCAGCATTCCCTTTCAGGTCTAGGACTGACGGTCTCACAACAGTTAGATGAGGCTGGGCACGCTTATGCTGATTAGGGTAAATAAGAGGTCAAAATAGGGGGTGACAGTTAGTGTGTACCGGCGATGACCGAGCGTGCGACCTTGATTAGGGTAAATAATTCGCTACTGCATCCTATGCACTAAAGAGGTATCTTTTTGTTGTAGGACCAACAGGATTGGATCAGCTCACAGTGGCACAACAGAGATAGAATAGGCCGATCAAAGGGTAGAATTAGGATTTCAGCCTAATCAAGATAACAATTGAGATAGGATCAGAGTTTCAGCCTAATCATAATAGTTTAAGACAAGAGCAAACAATCACAATCAAACAATCAGTCAAACAGAATTAAAAACAGTAATTTATGCCAGTTTTTTCTTTTATGTATTTTCCTTTCAAGCTAGAACTATTGCTTAGTCTATTATCTTTATCTTGCTTAGAAATGCTAGTAATTACTTTCACTCACCAGATTTATTGTCTAACCCACTCCTCTACTTCCCCATTTTCCTCCCAATAGGCCAGCAGAGTAGAGTTGATTCAAGTTGCTTGGAGATCCATTCCCGAAGTTCTCTCGTTTCAGATGTATTCTTCTACTTTTCATCTTATTCATTTATGGATTGGCACTTGTGAGGGGGATCATTATTATTGTTACTTTTGCACTTTGATTATGTGAGACTGAGGTGTATTTTTCATGAGACATGAATTTGAAATATTTTGAGTTATTGAGTTTTTGAGACATGTTATGTTTTTATGACTTATTTTGAAATGAAGTTAATTTTGAATGATAAGTTATTATTTAAATGTTTTTTCGCTGTTTTTACTTATTTGTCTTGTGAATCTTAGTCTTTGTGATGCTTTAACTATACGTATAGTGCACCACATCCTTTGGTGTGCCCTTTTTGGGAATACTATGGGGTGTGGGTTTTTTCACTTGGTATCAGAGCCTAAGGTTACTGGATTCCTAAAAAACTTGTTTTAAAAGTAAAGTATTTTTAAAAGGTAACATGTCTTTAAACTAAAAGTATTTTTCAGAAAGAAACTCTTATTACAGAAATGGTTTTCAAGTACAAGAGAGTTTTTATAAAAATACCCTCAAAGTCCAGTTCAACCTTCTTTCGATTCTTTCAAGCCTAAATTTTTTTCTTTGCATAGAATGGCGGACACCCCAAATCTTCCAGAGGGTGTCCAAGCCACTGCTTGGTACCGTAGATACCACCAAGCTACGGCACCAAAGGTGCAAGGGCAAGCTCCTAGCAGCATCGGCGGGTGGAGATCATGTCAATCCACCTATAGTAGCCAATTTTTCTAAGCTATGCAAGGACTTCGCTAATCTAGGAGGCAGGACGTTTTCTAGCATAGAGGATTTCGTAGAGGCATGAACTTGGTTAAGGAATACAGAGCGGATATTTGGGCTATTAGGATTGGAAGACCAGTAGAGAGTTCAGCTTGCATCTTGGCAACTGAAGGGAGAGGCTTCTTACTGGTGGGAGATTGTAGAGATGGAGGGTAGAGACATTAGGTGGTTTGGATTTCGGGAAAGGTTTGAGAGAAAGTTCTTGTCGCAAGCCGAGGAAAGCATGCAGTTGGAGATGTTCATAAGTTTAAAGCAGGGGAATCTTTCGATGAAAGAGTAAATAAATCAGTTTAATGAGTTATCGCGGTTCAGAATGGAGCTTGTTAATACACCGCACAAGAAGGCCACCAAGTTTTCTAAGGGTTTGAACCAGCCCCTCCAAGGGTTGGCATTGACACATGTACTTATGGGAGCGACGTATGAATCGCTTGTGGAGATGGCTCTCATGTCAGATGTAGCTAAGAAAGAAGAGGTTAAGGAGGTTCTTAAATCAGAAAACTCTAAGAAGCAGTGGTGGAAGAGCAAAAAGGATAAGGACAAGAAGAAAGGAGGAGGACCTCAAAAGGGACAGATCAAGGAAGGCGAGAAATGTCATATTTATGGATTGGTTGGGCATTTCACAAAGGAGTGTAAGAAGGACACAATAAAGGGGAGGTGTTACAACCGTGGGCAGCTTGGACACCTTAGTAGAGCTTGTCCTCAAAGGACGGGGCAGAGAGTAGGCGCACCTACGGCGCAAGTACAAGCTTTGGATGCAACACCTTCTAGTAGTGGATCAGATCGAGGTAGGAAAGTCTCTGTAGAAGGTTTGATCTCTATTTTGGATTTTCCTATTTAGACTCTTTTTGACTCCGAAGCATCGCATTCTCTCATTTCTAGTTCCTTGGTTGATTGTTTGCACTTAGATATTTCTCTAGTTGTAGATCCTATGGTTGTTTCAAACCCTAAAGGAGGATCGGCACATTTATCCATGATTTGTAGGGGTTTGAAAATTTTTATACTAGGCGTAGAGTTTGACTGTGACGCCTATGTATTGGGATTTTCGGGATATGGGATGATTTTGGGGATGGACTAGTTATCCACTTATGGTGCGATATTGGACTGCGAGAGGAGAGTCGTTAGACTAGAGACATGTAGTGGACGGACTCTCGAGGTTTCTTACGACCCACAGGGGTCAGTCATGTTGAGCTTCCTTTATTCCCTTGATTCATCACTTGGAGAGTTAGATTCAGTTCCAGTTGTTAGAGATTTCCTAGACATTTTTGAGGAGGTTAGGGGATACCCCCTAAGAGAGAGATCGACTTTAGGATCTATCTGAATGACAATGCTAAGCCAGTGGCATTGCCCGTGATACATATGGCTCCTAGGGAGAGGAAGGAGTTAAGTAAGCAGATCGGTGAGCTATTAGAGAAAGGCTTCATCAGACGGAGCATATCTAAGTGGGGGGCGCCAGTCGTCTTTGCTACAAAGGCGAATAGTTCCCTTCGACTTTGCGTAGACTATAGAGAGTTGAATAAGCTCACAAAGAAGAACCGTTACCCACTTCCTAGGATAGACAATCTTTTCGATCAGTTGGTTGGCTCTTCAGTATTTTCTCAGCTTGACTTAGCCACTGGATTTCATCAGCTTAGGATCGCTGACGATAGCATCAATAAGACAACATTTAGGACACCCGATGGATTCTTTGAGTGGTTGGTTATGCCGTTTGGGCTGACCAATTCCCTATCCTATTTTGTAGATTTGATGAACCGTGTTTTTTTGAGATGTCCTAAATAAATTCATTGTGGTATTCGTGGACGACATTTTGGTGTTTTCCAAGAGTATGGAAGAGCATGCTATTCACCTTGAGGAGGTTCTTCGTACACTTCGTGTTCATCAGTTGAAAGCAAAGTTCTCAAAGTGTCACTTTTGTCATAAGGAGGTGCATTTCTTAGGGCATGTAGTCTCAAGAGAGGGTTTAGCTATGGATCCCGCTAAGATAGTAGCAATATAGGATTGGAAGGCCCCCAAGAACGCTACCGAAGTTAGAAGCTTCCTAGGTTTGGTTGGTTATTATAGGAAGTTTATTAGAGATTTTGCTAAGATTTCAGCACTTAAGGTTAAGCCTACCCTCATAGATCAGATTGGATCACGACAGTGAAAGGATTCAGAGCTTGTGGGTATTCTAGATAGGATTAGTAGAGGAGAGGACTCTAGACATCTCCAACGCTATTCCATTGATAGAAAAGGGTGGCTAAGGAGAGATGGAAGACTTTGTGTCCCTCGCACTGGTGATTTGAGAGCTGTTCTAGCAGAGGCACACCATTCTCGGATGACTATTCATCCGGTCTGTGATAAGATGTATAGGGACATGAAGAGAGTATTTTATTGGAGTGGCATGAAGAAGGATGTAGCAAAGTTTGTGGCTAAGTGTCTTGTGTGCCGAAGGGTTAAGGCGGAGCAGTAGAAGCCTACTGGATTGCTTCAACCATTGGATGTACCTGAATGGAAGTGGGATAGTGTTTCGATGGACTTTATAGATGGTTTACCCTGATCTAGGAAGGGGAATACCAATATTTGGGTGATTGTAGATCGATTGACTAAGAGCACCCACTTCATTACGGTAAAGAGTAAGAGGATAACACCTTATTTGGCATCCATATACGTTCGTGAGATAGTCTTACTTCATAGAGTTCCCTCTAGCATAGTGAGCGACAAAGACCCTATCTTTGCTAGCAAGTTTTGGAGGAGCTTGCAAGAGGCTTCAGGGACACAACTTAAATTGAGTACAGCCTATTACCCTTAAACGGATGGACAAACGGAGAGAGTTAATAGAGTTCTTGAGGATTTGTTGAGGATATGCATTCTTGATTTTGGAGGAACTTGGGAGGAGCACTTTCCTTTAGTGGAATTTGCTTATAACAATAGTTTTCAGTAGCATCAGGATGACTCCTTTTGAAGCCCTTTATGGAATACCTTTCAAGTCGCCTTCGTGTTAGTTGGAGTCTATAGAAAGATTGCTACTTGGTCCCGACATGATTAGAGAGACGTCGGAAAAGATTGATTTGATTAGAAGAAGAATGAAGACGGCCCAAGATAGACAGAAATCCTATGCAGATAAGCGGAGAAGGAATATTGAGTTTGAGGTAGGAGGTTTGGTTTTCATTAAGGTGTCTCCGCTAAGAAAGGTAGTGAGGTTTGGATCAAGTGGGAAACTTGCTCCCAGATTCGTAGAACCGTTCCCCATTGTGGAAAAAGTAGGGAAGATGGCGTATCGGATAAAGCTACCAGAGTGGCTCGTGGGAGTTCATGATGTTTTTCATGTTTCGCACTTGAGGAAGTGCTTACATGATTCAACAGAGGTAGAGGAAACTAGCCTTCTTGAGGAAGTTGAAGTGGAGAGAGAAGCATCAGTTTGTCGCATTCCTACCAAGATCGTTGGACATGATATCAAGAAGCTTAGGAATAAGAAAGTCCCATTGGTTAAGGTGCAGTAAAGAGATAGTATTGAGGATGCTACGTGGGAGGCTGAGGAGAAAATACGTACCTCTTATCCATATCTTTTCGATAATACGTTTTGAATTTCCTATTTCCATCTTTAGTTTTGAATAGGTTCTTTCCTTTAGTATCCTTTGGGAGGGTAGATCTTAGGATTTAACCTATGGATGGTAGGACTGAATGTAAACCTGTTACTAGAACATGTTATGTATGACGGACGCTAGTGGTTGCAAGCATTTGCTAGTGGATGCTAATGGACGCATATACACACACTAGGCACTATTATCTCTTAGGGATTGGCCTAACTAGGTCACTAAAGCATATGCATATGGATGTGTGTGCATTTGCATTTTTATTTCATGGTTGCTATAATGAGTGATTATCATATGGTTATTGCATTTGGATGATGATTGTAGCACGCATATAGAACTATCAGTTGTCATTAGGGAATTTGCATTCATTTGGATACATGGCACGGACATGATTGCATAAAAAGGAGGTCGACTGAATCAGTAGACCGCCTAATCTTTTGCATTAGTTAGGGACATTGAATCTACACTATTGCATATATCATAAATTGCATTAGAAAACTTAAGGACAATGGATGTAATGGATGATGGTTGAACATGTGGTTGTAGAATTTGGATGAAAATATTTATTTCATTCTTCTGTCCTTGGAGATCTCGGGGACGAAATCCTTTAAGGAAGGGAGAATGTAACAACCCAAAATTTAAGCTATAATAATTAATTAACGATTTAATTAAATAATAAAATAAGTTTGTGAAATTGTCAAAATCGAGCCATGGAAGTTGCACCATTGGGTCCGTGGTAATTTTCTAATCAATTTCCATACATAACTTGTCGAAATCTGAGCTAGTGTGAAGAAGTTACGAAAGAAATAAGAAAACGAAAAATGTATGTATGTATGTATGTATGTATGTGTGTGTCTATATATATATATATATAATATATATATATATAACAAGGGCCTAGGTCGACCCTTGTTTTGGTCAGGTCGACTTGCAGGTCGACCCCCAATATATATAGGTCGACCCGCCTATAGGTTGGGTCGACCTGCCTTTGTCACTGGATGAAGAATCATCCAATTACGAGCGATGATGTTAAAACTTGATTTTTGAGCAATCTCGTGCGTTCTTAGCTGCATCCGACGGTTTCTATTGAGCCTATGACGTGGTTGCACCAGATTTAATCTTCAAATCCGACGGCCTGAGATCCTTAAGCCATACTATAAATAAGACCCTAGACTTAGCTATTTTTCTCATTCAGATTTCCTCCCAATTGGGTTCATTGCCTGAGGCTGGACCCTAAATAGAAAACTTTTCTAGGGAGAAGATCTTTTTAATAAAAATATTCTACGCCCTAGAAGTGGATCCAGGAAGGCCAAGGATTAGAGTTAAGGACCACAGGTGAGTGTTTTGTAATTATTTTAGATTTTTAAGTAATTTAAAATAATAAGTTTCTCAATAGTTGTAGTTTTTCTACAATTTTGAGGCAGTTTTTATATAAGTTTATTTATAGTCAGTTTTTAAGTAAATTTCAGAAGTTCTTTTCGGTCTATTTTATTCAGCTATTTTATTCAGTTATTTACAGTTAATTACAATTATTTACAGTTATTTACATCTATTTTAAGTTGGAATTTAGCCTGTAAATGTTAGTTTCTTTTTATAGAGATTTAATCCCTTTTTACGGGAATAAATTAAAAAGAGAAGAATTCGCTAATATGGATTAAAATAGAATAACACTAGATTTATAGAAATCGGACGTAAATGAGAAAAACTAAAATAAAAATAGAGATGGACTGAAATAGGCAAATTTAATATATTTCCAAGCATAATTATAATAAGTGGTTATAACTAAAAAGAGAAAATAGAAGAATAACAGCTGCAAGAACAATTGTAACACAGGTTATAATTAGAAAGATAAAAATAACAGAAGAGGCTTATTTTAAAACTTAGATCTTGGATTAAGTTAATAAGCAAATATAGCAGAAATAATAGAAGAGGTTTATTTTAAATTTAGATTAAGTTAATAAGAAAATATAAAAGTAGAGCCCATACCGGCAACATTCCTTTTTAGATCTAGGACTGATAGTCTCACAATAGTAGGTGCGGTTGGGAAACGCTTATGCTAATTAGGGTAAATAAGTGGCCAATAAATAGAGGCTCAAATCTGGGGATTTGGGCAAGGGGGGCAAAACTAGAAGATTGTTTGTTAGGACCAGTACCGGCAGCATTCCCTTTTAGGTCTAGGACTTATGGTCTCACAACAGTTAGGTGAGGCTGGGCAGCATCCCTTTCAGATCTGGGACTGATGGTCTCACAACAGTTAGGTGAGGCTGAGCATGCTTATGTTGATTAGGGTAGAGGTCAAAATAAGGGGCGATAGTTAGTGTGTACCGGCGATGACCGAGCGTGCGGCATCAATTAGTGTAAATAATTCGCTACTGCGTCCTACGCGCTAAAGAGGTGTCCTTTTACTATGGGACTAACAGGATTGGATCAGCTCACAGTGGCACAACAGAGATAGAATAGGCCGGTCAAAGGGTAGAATTAGGATTTCAGCCTAATCAAGATTACAGTTCAAATAGGATTAGGATTTCAGCCTAATCACAACAGTTTTAGACAAGTGCAAACGATCACAATCAAACAATCAGTCAAACAGAATCAGAAACAATATTTTATGCCAGTTTTATCTTTTCTGTATTTTCCTTTCAAGCTAGAACTATTGCTTAGTCTATTATCTTTATCTTTCTTAGAAATGCTAGTAATTACTTTCACTCACTAGACTTATTATCTGACCCACTCCTCGATTTCCCCCTTCCCCCAATAGGCCAATAGTGTTGAGTTGATTCAGGTTGCTTGGAGATCCATTCCCAGAGTTCTCTTATTTCAGATGTATTCTTCTACTTTTCATCTTTTTCATTTATGGATTGGCACTTGTGAGAGGGATCATTATTATTGTTACTTTTGCACTCTGATTATGTGAGACTGTGGTGTATTTTTCATGAGACGAGAATATGAGGTATTTTGAGTTTTTGAGACATGTTATGTTTTTATGACTTATTTTGAAATGAAGTTTAATTTTGAATGGTAAGTTATTATTTAAATGTTTTCTGCTGTTTTTACTTATTTTTCTTGTGAATCTTAGTCTCTATGATGCTTTAGCCATACCTATAACGCACCACATCCTTTGGTGTGTGCTTTTTGGGAATACTAAGGGGTGTAGGGTGTTTCACCTCATGTGTAACTTGCAGTGTTCTCTAGATTTCATATGCCGACTTACAAATAGAAACTCGATTGAATTCATTTTTATCTATTGAACAAAATAAAATATTCATGGCCTTATAATTATTAAGTGCTTGTGTTTTTTGGTCTAGTGTCCATGTTGAGTATTCAGTTTGAGGTTTAGTGTACTCATTCTGTGTAATATTCCAAATATCTAAACCATTAAACTCTAAATTGATCTTCATCAAACATAACCAATAAGTGTACATAATACCATTAAATAGTGGGGGTTTGGCAGTTGATTTTTCCTTCTACAAAAGTGTTAAAAAGTGTACTATAGTATTACAAGTCATTTGTACTTTTTGAAAATAAAATTACAGATCTTTTGAAAACCTAATGCTCTGATACCAAATGTGGGTTACGGTGTAATGGATCTTAAGGCTACTTTAACGCTAGAAGGGGTGAATAGTGTTTTATAACTTTTATGAATCTTTTTAACTTTGTTTTGAGATTTAAATTAAATCACAAATTATCAACACAAATCTATACTAATCACATATGCAATCATAGATAAATATAAAAGCAATAACAAAAGGAAAAGTAAGAGAGATGACACCATGAGTTTTTATACTGGTTCGAATTAACCAATCCTACACCCAGTTCTATACAATACTATATAACTTTCTTTTCAATTGCCTACTTTAATCAGGCAACAAGCAAACCAGAATACAACCTCTATTTCAGGGCTATGAGACACACCCTCCTATCTTACGAGGCCGGGGAAAACTCTTTTGATTTACTGGGAAACAAGATCACCCACTTGATTTGAATGGGCAATAACCACTCCCTCTTGATTTAAAAGGCAACAAGCACATCCAAACAAATAAGAGTAGAGTTGTCGATTTCCAAATAAAAATGGTTGTAGTTGGAATACAAGATATCCCATTATAACACCCCGATATTTTACTGGAAATACAATTAAAAAGAAATTAAAAGCGCATTTGGTACAGTGGTAAAGGCGCATGTTGACTTCCTTAGTGACTAAGGATCAAGTCCCGTTGTCGCCCAAAATCTGAAGCAATGTTTTTTTAGCTGGTTCCTTTCCAGTGATTTTCCTACGTAATTTACCGTTGATCCTGACGTGTGGCGGCCTCCTATTCGCTCCAATGATGTAATAGGATGAGATGGCTAAATTTTATTGGTTGAGTGATGTGTATGGGCTAGAATGGATAACCATTAAGTGTATGAAAGAACAAGATTTAATCTAAAATAATCTAATGGATTATATTCACTCAAACAATCTATAAATAAACCATCTAGCCTAAACCTAATCTCTTATTCAGCCGTCACCATAATTCTACAGTAAAATTAGTGTGTATTATTCTTCCTCCTTTTCTTTACTAAATAAACAAATCTCTACCAAATTAAATTATCTATATATATTCAAAAAATTTAGGGAATTTAGAAGAATCAAAGGGAGAAAGATTAAAGCAAAGCTTTTTCAAATTTATACAAGCTCAAGTGCCAGGTGAGTGGGAATTAATATGAAATAGAAAAATAAAGTAGTTCAATTTCAGTTCTTTTCTGGCACATTAATATGAATTAATTTCTGTTATTAATTGAGAATAGATGTAAATTATTTCAACTTCTTCTTCTTCTTTCACTTCTCAAATCTAATTCATGTTTGGTTTAAAATATAGGACACACAAATTGTCTATTCATGTTTTATGGCATAAATAAGATTGAAATTTATGTAAATTATTATATCTTCTCCTTCTACCACTTCTTAATTCTAATTCATGTTTGGGTTGAAATTTGGAACAAACAAATTGTTATTCACGTTTCATGGCGTAAATAAGATTGGTTTAATTAAATTGAATTAGAATTGTTATTCAATTTCTAATGGAAGAACATGTTAGTTGAATAAATTCAGAATATGTTACTTGAATAAAATTGTGGTTTTGATTGATATAATTACATAATTTTGAATATGGTTTTGGAACAAAATTGGGAAGTCTAATTGGCATAATTGTTTGTTTCATATGTAGCCTAAAAATGTAAAAGTGGAATTTTGTATAATTAAATGGTTTGTGGCTATTGGATAAAAATTTTGTACAAATTAAATCTCTAAAAGGAGAACGTAAATTAGGGTGAAAAGAAATGTAAATTAAATGGACCCTAAAGGCTAGTGTAAATCAGTAACAAAATGATATAAAAATTACAGACAAACCATACAGATTGAACGGACGTGAAATTGAAATACCATTTATGTAAGAAAAAGGGAAATTGTGAAATAACCAAATCGGACATTAAAATGGCCTAAAGTAGATTAATGAAAATAACCAATATGTAAACTGTAACGGTAAAATTAATTAATTTGGAAGCGATTTGGTAGGTAGACCTTATAAAGGTATGGATAGGTGTTTCATGCAGTTAAGAACAAAATATAGTTTTGGATGTACATACTAGGAGAGAGCAAGTAGGTTCGCAAGGATGTTTGTTACCTTTCATAGGTTGCTAGTACGTAGGATAAATAGCACCCACAATCATAGGCTTCTTCAGGCAGATCGACGCGGACGGAACATGACAAGTGTGCTCTGACGTAGGCTTCTTTAGGCAAACCGTTGAAGGATTTTGCGCAGCTGACCCAGCTGTGGGTGCTCTTTCGGAGGACCGACACTTTAGATAGGGGAAAGTCCACGTTGATGACCGAGGAGACAGGAGGGTAGGAGTCCAGTTTGGCGGAGCCTGAGCGCAACTTCGGGGTCCTGCGAGGTTGTTTGAGTCGGCATCGGTCAGACGTAAGAGGCATTTAGTCACAGTGCACGGGTGAAGAGCATGACATTCATGCTGTAGCACATGGATAGGTAAGGACAGTAGGTCTGGCAGGCCGATTGACGTTTAGTATTACTGCATGGTTGACTTCCCTAGAGTGACCATGGACTTTGGCTTCTTAGGAACTGTATCTAAGAAGGATTCACTGCATTATATTATTCACCCTCTACGATATGCGGGGAGACCTGGAATTAAACCGTTTTATTCTTTCTGCTTCATTTTATTTCTCACTCACCAGACTTTATGTCTGACCCATTCCTATTTTTCCTACTTTTCCCAAATCATAGGAGGGCAAGTCTAGGTTGCAGTTTTTTAAAGATTGGAGGAGTTGTTATCTTTAGCTTTTGTTTCTTTTGTTTCATGTACTTTGTTTCTCTTTTCCATACTTTACCCCATATATAGGGACCTATATTGTGAACTTTGTAATGATTTATGTTTTGGTGGAGACTACTTGGAACTTTTGGTTTCAGAAATAAATTTGGGATAATGTTGTTTTTAATGAAGTTGTTTTTCTATTAATTTATAATTAGTGAAAGTTTTCTTCCGCTGTAATATTTTAATCATTTTATGCTGTTGCCTTAGTCTTTGTGCTATGTTATGGATTTTTATTTCACCCAACCACCCGTGCTTCTAGTCATGTTCGAACTTCGGGGTGCCTAGAGGTGCGGGGTGTCACAGTTGGTATCAAAGCTAAGGTTTCGGTAATCCTAAATATATTTTAAAAATGTAAAGGTTTTCGAATAATTTATAAATAAAATGCCAGGGTGACCCAAATAAGAGAAGGAAAGGAAATGAATTAATAGAAAGTAAAATAAGGATGAATAAGTTAATGGCACGTGTAAAGACGTTGTAAGGGATGTCAGGATTTGTCTATAACATCATTGGGGCGGTGGCCCTACTTTATAAACATGAACTGCGCGTAATATAAAGGGGTCATAATGCACCAAAATAAGGAAGAGAACACTTAATAAGAAAAGTGGGAAGCACTCAGCATTGGGGCAGGGTGGTACTGTGCTAAGAAAAGTAATAAATGAAACTTAATAAAGGATAAGTAGGTAGGACTTGGGGAGAGGCCAAGTCAGTATGGGGAAAGGATCATGCCTAGAATTAAGGTTGGAAGGGCTAATGACATCGGGTGGGGATGCTTACTCGAAGGCACACCTTGGAAAGTTTAGGCATTCAACTTCTAGGTACTACGGGGCAGTTCCATAAGTTAAAAAAATGTTTAAAGTGGATGCACACATTGGGAATGTGAAGAGAGGAATTCACGAATGCATACTTGGGAAAGGTGAGGCATTCTACTACATGGGGTGCGGTATTAAATTGTTAAAGAATGATAAGTAAGAAGTGTGCGGGGTGCAGTATTAACTTGTTAAAAGAGAAATGAATAAGAACCGTGTGGGCGTAGTATTAAATAAGTAATAACTGCATAGGGCGTAGTATCGAACACTTCTAAGGAAATACTAATAATAAGTAAGAATTGCATAGGGCGCGATGTTAAATAGTTAAAGGATAAGTAAGACCTATGTGGCGGCGTAGTATTAAATAATTAAAGGAAAAGAAAGAAGATGCGCGGGGCACAATATTATGGTAGATTAAATAATAATCTAAGGTGGAAAATAAGTGGGGACTATGCTGGGTGCACAGTAGTAAAGTATTGTAATGAAATAAAAGAATGAACTAAATTAGGTATTGAGTGGGGACAGTGCTAGGGATGCAGAAGTAAATGGGGACCGCTTAGGGAAGCGTAAGATGCAGATGTAGATAAGAACCAACTGCGTTAGTATTTTGAATGTTCCAATCTTGATGCTTCAATAGTGAGGGGGAAACTCAACATGTGTAGTACGGATTGGTCTCACTATATGATTGTTTTGGGGTAAGTATCATTCACATTAGACTTTATGTCTGACACCTATTTTCATTATTGTTTTCTCCACAAACTCATGGATGCTCATTTGAGTAGGCTAAGTTTATGGGACTGGACAAGTATAATATAAGGGCTGCAGTACGAAGATTGAAGATGGAGCAGGAGGCTTATAGCAAATAAAGATTTTTGTTTCCATTGTTCTAAGGAGTGCAGGCCGCATTATCATATGTTGACCCGACTCTTTACTATGTTATTTTCTATTATATTTGACCTCTGCATGGGAACGTTATTGGGTTTAATTTTGACAGAGGTATATGTAAAGAATGCTAAATCAAATTTCGATGTAATGAAAAGTATTTAGTTGCTCTATTTACTTTATTTGTGTTTAAATAATATACTGAACTCACTTACGTCCTTGGTAGATAATTTCAGTGATGACTGTAGCATTATCGACATTCATCTTCGAGTCCTTAGGTGGGGACGTTACAAGGTATAAGTAAATAATCTTTTTTAATTTGTTGAGCAAACTCAAGGTCAAAATGAGATTAGGACAAGAAACCATGAGTTAGGGGTTGTATATGATACAACCAATAATGAGTTATCCATCATTTGTGAGGCTATGACTTATTGAGCAAACTCAAGGTCAGAATCCTAAGACAGAGGAGTCCTAACACCCATTAGTGAAGTGAAAGACTTCTATATTTCATCTTAGGTTTCTGAGAAATACAAAAGATTAGTGGGAGCTTATTAGTAAAATGAAACATAACATATAACCTTACTAATATTCTAAGAACATATGCTATGAATAAATTAAACTAATCTACATCGATAAATTTGTGCAATTATTATAATTGATAAAATGTTTATAAATTAAAATATACAAATGAATTGAATTAATATTGATAGATAGAAATATAAAATATACATACCAATAAATTTTTGTATGTTGACCCATGCAAGTGCCTAATTATACAATTACTACATACATTTGTAACTAGGTCGCTTACGTATTTATTTGCCAGAGACCGTGTATTGTCTTCAATGAGTTTTGAACTCTTAATGCAATACAAGAATATAGATGTTTGATTCATATGCGATCATATATAAGTGTTGTATGGTGAATGGTCACAATTCATAATGTACGAAACCTCAATAAAATTATTTCATCGAAATAAGCAAGTAAATTATAGTATGAGATCATGTATTCAATATGATTGATATCAATAAAGGTCTTGTTATGTTAAATGTACTGGTCCAAAGGTTACAAGATAGATCTAAAAATTAGATCGCTGAAATGTTAGTTTGATCAGTTTATGTAAAGTGCAATTTATTTGATATTTTTAAAAGTTAAGGATAACTATGCACATTTGCAAAGAGTTTGTTATGATATTATAATAAGGATTCATTTAAATGGATCGACTGTTTGGAAAGGAAATTAAATTTATAAGAGTGGATGTAACCTAAGGCACGGTTGGGATGAATAGAGTGAATGGTCACTTCTGCTTCATAAAGAAACATTACAAATGAGAATTTTAAAATAATAAATGATACTTAACATTGGAATGAGAAATATGATTTCTATTCCAAAATGTATTTTCAAATAGAAAAATTGTTTTCTATGTGATTTATTTCTTTGAGTTTAAGATATTTGATCAAAAAAATCTCGATTATAAATTGGTTACAGTAGATGAAATAAATAGCCTATATTAAGTTATTGAATGGAAATTTATATTATGTACATGATTATAGTAATTGCTGAAATAGTGGGAGCATGCCACATAGCACTTATTAGTCGCTTCAAGTAACTAAAATTGTTTTCGCAAAACATACCAAACATTATTTATGAAATAAAAATATTTTTTCACCATCGACTGAAAAATAGAAGTCGTTTTATTTCAATACAAATATTATGAATATTCATCATAAAATAAAACTATAATTGTAATGCATTGGAAAATACAAAATTATCTGAAATTATTTATAAGTATTTTGGAATCATAGACTAGAGCTATAGTATTGAGAAATAATTCTTTGAATATATGTGTTACACCATAATTTCTACAAAGTAAAAAATTATGAATATTCGAAAGCGAACTCCTTGGCTTGTAATTTCGAGACCTATTATTTAGTTTCCAATGAGAGCTTAAGCACCTGACTCGGTATCTGAGAGCATGTAATCTGAGAGCATGAGCCAAAGCATCGACCGGGATCAAGATTATTATCTATCTAAGACAAGAAGCTTAGCCGAGGGCAGTAGTTGCTTGAACCAAAAGCATTACAGCAAGTATCAATAACTAACGGCTGAGATAGCCTAGGCCAAGACCAACAATCAGGATAAACAGAAGATATCCAAGAAGCTATATATAGAAGCATCACGTCAACAATCCGCATCAAAATGCACTCAACCAGATAATGACAAGCATTCAAATCTAGGACGCACATAGCAAGCCAAGTAATCAATCCAAAAGAAAGCACTTGCACCCCTTAAATTTGCTATAAATAAAGGACCACCTGCTATAGTAAAAGGGCTGGAACTAAAAAGAAAGAATTGAAATATAAAATCATGTCTTACTTTCCTATATTAGAGCTCTCTTTAAAAACTCATTAATGGATGAAATGTATAGACTCAATATAATAAGGCTCTCGACTAAGTAAGAGTGACTAAATAAGGGAAGGACGGTAGATGTAGGGACCTTTAGCCCTAACTACTATTAAAGTCTCGGTGTTATTTACTTTATGTACTTTGCCTTCTCTGCATTGCCTATTGCGACTCTATGGTTCAACATCTCGTAACCCAGCTTGACTGCATCACGTCATGGTAATCTCTTCATCGGGTTTAATAATCCAACCAACTTTTGGAGCTATACCTTTGGACCTCAGGTTGTTGGTATAGACGAAATTTTGCACCAACATTTTTAGCGCTAGAAGGAAGGCCTTTCAACCTTAGCACCTTGTTTCCTCTTGGAAATTCAACAAAACATTCCAGTCAATTATGTCTAGTTCTGAAAATGAAGAAGTCGTCTCGGAGCTAGCCCTCAACCTTCACATTTAGCTCGTTGAAGAAGACAACAAAGATAGATTGGTCACCCACATTTTGGAGAAAAAGAATGGCAAAGAATATTATCCTGTCCATGAGCTTCAAGCTTCTCAGATCAGGCGGCTTTCAAAATATCTTCAAGGATCCCTCCAGGAATCGGCCCAACTTCGAAAGATGGTTAAGACCCTGAATAATGAAGTTAGGAATATTTCCACTGAATTTTTGAACTATGAAGGTTTGGTTTCTTCCGACAATAGAGCCCTCCCAATCACTCAAGATGGTGAGTCACGAAATAAATTGAAGTGGGATCAGGTTCTTATCCCACTCAACCGAAGCTTGTCTCGGATATTCCTGGAAACTCGTAAAGACTTCTCTTACCCAGACCCTCCATCACGGAAAGAAGACTCAAAGAGTGAGAAGTATTGTATCTATCATTTGACAAATGGGCATAAGACGGATGGATGCTTAAAGCTTTCTTATGCAGTCGATAAATTCATACAGAAAGGGTAGTTAACTAAATTTATTAAATGTTAGTTTGAATATCTTGTTTCAGAATTATTTACTTTGTTCTATCTCTATAACGCCAGGAGAATTCCATGTAGCTCTTGCCAAATGAATGCATATGGCACTTTTCTACAAGGATGAAGTTGCAAGAAGAATCCCCTTTATAAATCAAATTCCCATGGTCAAACAAAAGATACCAGTTTTATGAATATGCTCTTTTCGATTATAACCTCTTTTGCAAAAGTTTCAACTTTAAGGGACCACCTCATGATCTCGGATTCCTTGAAGTTTAATCAAAAAGCCTTGGCTTGTTTCTGGCACATTCTTCTTCGGCATAACCCTGTCTATAGAGTCTTTACTCGGAGGGTGCGTTCAAGTCTCGGCATCTATTGTGTCTCTTTCACTACGTTCCACTCTCCTTAAGAACTTTTTCATATCATACTTGCATTTAGAATTTAAGGACCTAAACTCTTACATTGATCTGACGAGATTAATGGAGAGTTTCACTTTTTCTAAAAATACCGATTCTGTCAATAGATTTCCTTCTCAAACTCGGATCAAACCTTCTATCAAACAATGTGATTTATAAACCATGTGATTTCAAAAGTCTTTTACAAAATTGCTCGAAAGCACTCTTTTCAAAGGATTCATATTTCCCTTTACTAAGTTACAATTAGCGTTCCGTATGACCGTTAACTTAAAATAGTTTTTAACGCTCGACACCCGCCAAAAGTGATTGTAGATGGGCGATACCCCCCAAAAGTGGTTGTACATGGTCGACGCTCGCCAAAATTGACTGTAGATTTGGACCCAACGATAAGTTGGTAGACCTCAACATAAGAGCACCCCCACAATGATGCGCTACAAAGTGTAAAGCCATATCACCTGGGTTTAAAAAGGAGGCGAAAAGTAGAATGCATGTTGATAGTGAGCCATGGTCAAGTAGTACCATGGATTGGGTAGATTCCTAATATGATTAGAATATTGGGTAGATTTCTAATAATAGTGAGCCATGGTCAAGTAGTACCTTACATTGGGTAGATTCCTAATCAGATTAGAATATTGGGTAGATCCTAATAATAGTGAGCCATGGTCAAGTAGTACTATGCATTAGGTAGATTTCCAATCGGATTAGAATATTGGGTAGATTCCCAATAATTGTGAGTCATGGTCAAGTAATACCATGCATTGGATAGATTTTCAATTAGATTAGAATATAGAGTAGATTCCCAATAAGGAAATAATGCTAGGGAAAAGTTCCTAAGTTAAGGTATCGAATATATTCTCGATAAACAGAGAAGAGGTAAAAGTGAGAACAGAATTAGAACAAGACAAAACTCCTGATTGTGTCATTAGGTTGACTCTAGACAAGGATCCAGTAATAGAACTCAGTTAGGGAAAAGATGTTGTTCCGACAAGAGTATACTAGTGGTAAGAGATACCCCACAAAGAGAAGATTCTAAAGCACACTCAAGTGACGACATAAGATATAAAATCGAAAAGAATGAAGTTCCTTTACATCTATGTGGATATTTCATTTTTTGCAATTTACAGTTATGATAGTTTGTCGATGAAAGTGTTATAAGGAGTAGGCTGAGAAGAATGCCTAATTCAGTGAAGAAATAATTTTACAAAAACTAGATTACAAAATCAAAAGCATCAGAGGATAAAGTATAAGAACGAAGGGAGGAGATCCTTTAAAATGAACAAGCCAGGGTGGCAAGTCAAAGCTCTCTGAAACAATCTTAGTTTCATAATCTCAGAAGGAATTTATTAGCAATATCATCCTTAGCCTTCTTTACTCCCTCCATTTAAAAGGGATGCGATGTCATTCCCCGAGGTCAGATATTAATTTAATGTTCATTCTTATCCGAGGTAAAGCAACTGTTAATTTTAGACTTAGCTTTGACTCAAGGAAATTGTTCTTAATCTCAAAGACCTTAAAAGTTATGTTTAGCTTTTGAAGAGCAGCTACCTTGTCCTCGTAGGATTGGTAAAGAGAAGCATAGTCTTGCTGAGTTTTTGAGCAGTTTAGGCAGTGTACTCCCTAAGGAACGTCAACTTAAGATTAGTAAAGAGAAAAGATGGGAATAAAGAAGAACTTCACATCGGCTACTCTAGTTTGAGATATTATGTGACAATCGCATCGTATAAGGACGAATGGTAATCCAAATATTATAATGTCATCAAGAAAGTTTCATTCGGAAAATTATACAAGCTGAAAGTAATATAGGTCATATTGTTACAAGGACAAGTTACAGTGTGTTTTCTTCATCAAGCGTATTATCAGGAGTATCTTCTTGTACCTCCTCGTCGGTAGAAGCAGCTTCTTCTTCATCCTCTATCGGGGGCTCGGCTTCATCCTCCATAATGGCCTCGGTTTCCTTTTCCTTCTTATCTTCCTCATACCTTTTAGCAAATTTAGCTTCTACCATAGCAAAAATTTTCCTAAGATAGGTTAGAGAAAATGATATGTTTTGGTCTCGGTGGTGAGCGTAAGCATCAACTAATACTTGGAAGGCTTGTCTACTGGCCTCCTTCTCATGCTCTTCTCTGGCAATATAATATTCTTTACCAACCACCCCAGCCTCGGCTTTCTCCAAACTCTTGTCTCTTTCCTTTAAGGCTTTCTTAATAGTCTCGATCTTACGATCCCACTCTCCAGTATTCTTACTTGATTCCTCCACTTAAGTATTTATCTCCTAAACTTTAGTTTTGAATTCCGCAAACTCCTTTTTCATTGCTTTGGCGGAAGCCACCGTCTCCTCATTTTTAACCATCCATATTAAAGGGTGGAGATTTCCTCCATAGTCTAGAAAGAGGCGACAAAGTAAGAACAAATGTTGGAATCATATACCTACACATGAAAGAATTCTTTCCTACCTTGATCCTCTCTCGGAGGCTATATTTGATTGCTCTCCGAATTCCTGGGGTAGAGGTTGAAGGTCTAGCCTGTGCTTCGGTGATGGCATAGAAACGGTCACGTTCAAAGGAAGCTCTTGTGATTTCTATTGCTTGCTTGTTTTTCTCGGTAAGAAGATCTGAATCCTTTCCCTTGAAACTTTCAGTTTTAGAGGATCAAGAGACCTTTTGCTTCTTTGAGCCGAGAGTATCTTTGTCAGGATGCAACAACATAGATCCTTCCTTGGTCCCTTTCCCTTATCTAGGGAGTCGGCCTTCTTAGAAGAGGAAGTCACTAAAACAAGGAGAAAGGGATACGGTTGAAATCAAAATTAAGACTAAGTTGTACTAAGAGCATAAAATAAGCTAGTATAATGGTTAAAGGGTGAAAGCCTCGATCTCGTTTTCCTTAGAATTGGATTCGGTTACTTCATTGTTATCACCGACTATAATAGAAGCTTTCTTGTACTTCTTAGAAGGTTTAAGTTTAGCAAATTTAGCAGAAGGAAGTAGCAAACCTTGAGCTTTCAGTTTGCTTTCGGTAAGAATCAAGTATTGTTATCGCTGTAAAGATGGAATCTTCATGACTTCCTTACACCTATCCTTAAATTGACTGGTGACAGTCGGGTCATCACTCTTCTCAAGTCTCACCGTTTGAGATTTAATAAAATAAGGAAACACGACCTAGAATACAGATAAAATTAAAAGAAGGAAAAATATCCAGGGACATACCAGCATTATTGACAAAGGTGGCTATTCAGTCAGAAGGGGCCTTAACAAAGAATCATTGATGTGGCGTTATTTTGCTGAATGGATCCTTTATAGAGGAGCCTTAAAAATTTGAGTAAACACATGGGAAATTCCCCAATGGACTTAGACTATAGCAGGTTGAACATATAATTGATCTTATTAACGGATATATATATATATCCCGATAGCCTTTTTCGGATTATAGAATCGTCACAATAGATAAAGCTGAATAGGAAGCAGCCAAGAGTTGAAAGGGGTTAATGCGATAAAATTCCAAGACCTCAACAAATAAAGGGGCTAGAGGCAAGAAGCTTCCGTGTTCTAAATTTTCTATATACCATATAAAAAACCCCTCTGGAGGGTTACTAAAATGCATCCCGAAGCCAGGAGCGATCGTCTCGACTCCTGTGGTCCCATAGAATGACAAAACTTCATCGAGATCTTGCTTAATTTTGATAGGAGCATCCATTTCCAACCTAAGAAAAGTAGGGCAAGATATCTAATTATTAAAAGAAAAGTCGGCATTATCCCCAAAGCAACTATTAAGCACGTTAAAGCTAGTAAGAACCTAAATCTAATTCTTGGTTAAGCAAGAAAAAGAAGAGTATCGATGATGATATTGGCAATCTTAATAAGAATAACAAAATTGAAAACAACTTACTGGTTCAAGGATAGATATCAAAGGAAGGATCGAAGAGATCTTGAAAATATCAATGGCGGTTTTATAATTTTAACAGGCGAAAAGAGAAGAGAAAGAGGAAAGATTGTTTATATTAAGAAGGAACAACATAGACTGAAGACAGAAAATTTTTCACCGTAGATCTTGTTTAACAGCTTTCCATAAGAGGAATATCAAGAGATTTCTCCGTCGGATGCCAAATCATCCTTACACAAAAAAAGAACGATGCTTTTTGAAGATAACTGATCAACTACCAACATCTGGACTCACATTTAATGCAAGTTCAGAACCCGTCCCTTCAAAGGTCTAGTCCCAAACGATCACTTACAAATTTCATGCTACAAGTACCATCTTGACCTCACGGTCTCAGATTAATATTTTCCTCTCGACAATCAAATATTTTCACTTATCACATAGCTTGAATGGCTTCAAGTGCCAAGTACGATTTCAAAAACTTTGACCTCATGGTCCCAAAATAGATTTCGCCTCTTGGCATTCAAACAATTTCGCTTATCACTCAGCCTAGATGGCTTCAAGTAACAAGCATGATTTAAAAAACTTTGACATCATGATCCTTAATTAGATTTTGCCTCTTGGGGTTCAAATAACTTCACTTATCACTTAGCCTAAATGGCTTCAAGTGACAAGTACAATTTCAAAAACTTTGACCTCACGGTCCCAAATTAGGTTTCGCCTTTCGACTCTCAAACAATTTCACTTATCCTAGATGGCTTCAAGTGACAAGTACGATTTCAAAAATTTTGACCTCATGGTCCTGAATTAGATTTCACATCTCGGCATTCAAACAATTTCACTTATCACTTAGCCTTGATGGCTTCAAGTAGCAAGCACAGTTTCAAAAACTTTGACCTCATGGTCCCGAAATAGATTTCGCCTCTTGGTGTTCATACAATTTTGCTTATCACTTTGCCTAGATGGCTTCAAATGCCAAGCACAATTTCAAAACTTTGACCTCATGGTCCCAAAATAGACTTCGCCTCTTGGCGTTCAAACAATTTCACTTATCACTTAGCCTAGATGGCTTCAAGTGGCAAGCACAGTTTCAAAAACTTTGACCTTACAGTCCTAAAATAGATTTTGTCTCTCGACGTTCAAACAATTTTGCTTATCACTTAGCCTAGATAGCTTCAAATGGCAAGCATGATTTCAAAAACTTTGTCCTCATGGTCCCAAAATAGATTTTGCCTCTCGGCGTTCAAACAATTTCGCTTATTACTTAGCCTAGATGGTATCAAGTGACAAGCACGATTTCAAAAATTTGGACCACATGGTCCGGTTAAGACGATGCCATTCAGCCCAAAATTAATATTGAATTTCGAGCAAGATAGTCCAGTTTTCTAACCCAAGTTGAGATTTCTCCTTTTGATATTCAGGTCACTCTACTAGGAACCAATATCATACCTCCCCTTTATACACATAATATAGATCAAACTTGGAAGATAATCAAGGAAATAAATTACACTCACTTATACCAAAGCCCACTCCATATCCAATATATGAAGTGAACTTTGGGGGGTATGTGTTACACCATAATTTCTACAAAGTAAAAATTACAAATACTCGAAAGAAATGCTCCTTGGCTTGTAATTCCGAGACCCATTATTTGGTTTCCAACGAGAGCTTAAGCACCAGACTCAGTATCCAAGAGCATGTAGTCCAAAAGCATGATCCAAAGCATCGACCGAGATCAAGATCATTATCTAGCTAAGAAACGAAACTTAGCCAAGGGCAACAGTTGCCTAAAACAAAAGCATTTCAGCAAGTATCAACAATCAATGGCTCAGATAGCCCAGGCCGAGACCAACGAACAGGATAAATGGAAGATAAGCTATATATAGAAGTATCACGTCAACAATCCACATCAAAATGCACTCAACCAGATAATGACAAGAGTTCAAATCTAAGCCGTACATAGCAAGCCAGGTCATCAATCCAAGAGAAAGCACTTGCACCAATGGAAGAACCTTAAATTTTCTATAAATAAAGGACCACCTGCTATAGTAAAAGGGCTAGCAATAAAAAGAAAGAATTGAAATATAAAATCATATCGTATTTTCCTATATTATAGCTCTCTTTACAAACTCATTGATGGAGGAAATGTATAGACTCAATGTAATAAACCTCTCAGCTAGGTAAGAATGATGAAATAAGGAAAGGACGGTGGATGTAGGGACCTTCAACCCGAACCACTATAAAAATCTCAATGTAATTTACTTTCTGTACTTAAGCTTCTCTACATTGGCTATTGCGACTCTACGGTTTAAATTCTTGTAACCTAAGCTTGTCTGCATTATGTCTCTGTAATATCTTTGTCGGATTCAATAATCCAACCAGCTTCTAGAGCTTTACCTTTGGACCTCAGGGTGTTGGTGTAGAAAAAAAATTGCACCAACAATATGATTATGAATCAAATGATATTACTGAATCATATCTGAAACAATTAAGGGCAAAGCACCCATTCAGTGGGAGCGACATAAGAGTTGATGAACTCGTCAGGTGGATATATATATATATAGATGTATGCAATCGTAAGTCTACTAATACCAAAATGTTTCCACGTACTTCATTGTATGCACCGATGAGTTACCATAAACATGAAAGGTGAATTTGATACACATGTATATGTCTATGATAAGCTCATAGAATATAAAACATAAGTAAATAATATAACGTGCAATATAATATAAAAATGATTCGATTTGATCGAATATGTGAGTATATTGGAAAGAGTTCCAAACATACCTAAAATTAAATAAAGATTCAATCTCAAAATTGGCTCCTTTCTATAATACATAATGATGTATATATAAGGTGTAATCAAATTTTGTTGAACAAAGTACAATTAATTATGGGTGAAGTTGAGTTAACTTCTTTCTATAAGGTTGTGTATTTAACAGTAATACACAAGCATAAAATTAATTTTATCTAAAGAATGGTTTACAAAATCATATAAGATAACATTTTACAAGAAAGCCAGCATATCCTAGGATAAAGAGTTGGCAGGTTGTGCGAGTCGAAAGACTACATGTAATAATTATATGTGAAGGATCTTGTATGAATCGCCCCAAAAGAAGTTTGCAAATGATAGTCATTAGGCGACCAATTTATTTTTTGAAAATAAGCATTGTAAACTAAAACCAAATCAGTTTTATATAATGCAATTCGTAAAATGTTGAGGAATACCTATTCCATTGCACTAAGAAACCATTTTTGTTTCAAGAAATACCTACTTTGTAGCGAAGGAATTTCTTTAAGAAATTATTGGTAGTAAAATGGATTTGGATACGTTCCAAGGATAAAACTAATTACAATGGATGAAATGAACTTAACTGAACCTACATTAATACAACGCATTAGAATGTCTAATAAAAATTCTCACGCACTGAAGAGAAACATTGAGCTTATTATCAACTCTCGAAAGATAATCCTCAACCGTCAATTAAACCATTAAGAATATTGACTCTATGATATGGTATGATGTGCAAATCTAAAATGGATTACAAGTACGTTACCAAAATATGATTTTAATAGTTGTATCCGAAGGCACATGATCCATCGGCCGTGAATAAGTCTTCAAGAGCAAGACTTCTGTGGTTGGAACATAATGAGCAACTTGATAAGAATAACATTGTAAATTTCAATTGTTGAAATTAGCGTAATGGATTCATTATTCACCGTGCTCAAGTTAATTCAGATTTACTCACAAAATTATCGCTTGGTATGACTTTGTGTTTAGGTACATGTTAACTGGGTTTTTAACTTTGCATAATTCAACCAGAAGTAGAAGGTCAAGACGAAGATGAAACGACTTAAAAATTTGGAAATACAATTAGAAGGATGATAGAGTGGAACTCAAGAAAATTCATCCAATTCTGAGCTAAGTATAGGAGTCAGTACCAAGAGGTTTCCTCTCAGTACCAATATGATTTTCCTTTCCATATTGGTTTCACAACCTCATATGATTCATGTTCTACCTCAACCTCTCATGGTCAAGTGCTCTTCTCGGAGTTTGGATAAGCAATTCTCAGGTTTGATGGGAAGAAAGCCATGATAGCAGGATAGTTCAAGTGTTAACAAGAAAAACATCAGAATCAACCCCAAGTCCACGGAAAAGAGCTCGAAACACATCAAAAAGGTCATAGAAGAATAAAGGAAGTGAAAAGATGGACTTTCCACAAGTCAATTCCTATTGTAATGACTATTTTTCTCTCGGTACCGAGAGGTCTTTTTGCCACGTCGGCCCATGTGCTTACATGTACATCTTCGGGCTTTCTTCTGGGCTTCGATCATTTAGATTTCTTAACCTGTGCACCTGTTTCTCTATAAATATCAACCCTACTACAACTAAAGAACGGTCTTCTTCACTCTACTTCTCTGCTTCAACTCCTACCTCCCTTACAATAGTCACCTAGGTAGCTACTGTTGGCAGCTCTAAGCTATAGAGCCTATCAAACCCTTATACTAGTGACTTGTATTCTTAGTTTCTCTGTAATCAACAATCAATAAAAATAAAGTGGACGTAGGCCAGAGATTGTCGAACTATTATAAAAAATATACGTCTCCCTATTCTATTTTCCGTTATTTTCTCTGTTGTCTGTTAGATCTAGGTGTTAGAGGTTCCCTACAACTTATCTTTGGGTGTTGATCCATTTTTGATGTCAACATTTTGGTGCTTTGAAATGACCCTCCTATTTCCACACTAATTTCATTAGTGATTTTTTTTAGAGATGATATATGGATATATCATCCATTACAAGTATATTTCCCAGGGTCATTTTCTTTCTCTAATAAACAAAATATATCCAGGATCTTTCACAATATAAAAATATTGTTTTAATTCTAAATCATTTTTAACATACATATATGAAGATATCTATGTTATATTCTACTTGAATCAGAGCATGGTAATAAGTAGAAATCCTTTAAATCTATTAAAATGTGATAAATTCCCTTTTAAAAAGATTACTTATTGTATCCTAATTTTTGTCTATAGTGTCCACTGGAAATATGTACTTTAGGCTGTTATTATAATTAAGAAATGATCAAGCAATAATCAGTGGAAAGCAAGCTTATAATATAGATATTGTCTTAAAGTCTGGATAGCATCAAACTCAGGTTAAAAGAAAGTGGATCATAAGTGAACACAAGCAACATCTAGGCGTAATGGAAACGCGCCTAACTTATACATGCAAGGTCACGAGTTCGAGTACTATGCTGGTCGGTTCAAACACAATTTTTGTTTTTCTTTTTATTTTCTCCTGTATGGTTTGAAATCTGATACCTACCTATATATATACTCAATTTTTACTCATAATCTATCATACAAAACAATATTTCTTGCTTTATTATTTTTGAAACCCTTTCCTACAACTGTTCTAGGAATTTATATTTATATTTTTGCCCAATATCAACATGTACACAGATATACATGTACATGTCAGTGTCTTTGTTCATTTTCCAGAAAACTGAGCTCAAATGTTCCCTTGCTTCATTGATTTGAAGTGAAACATTTGGCCTGACCTATGGCCTAACCATGTGGTTACTCTGGCCATTCCTTTGTTTGCATTTTACAACCCAGAATATACACAAAACATTGATACCTCTCCTTTTCAAAAACATGTTTATATATATTTGTATGAATCAGACACCTTGTGATCAGATATATATCTTTCTTCCTAACCATAATTCTCTTTTTAAAAATATATCTTCAGAGTATATACACTTTTTCTTGCATTTGGACATATATCAATATCATGAATTTGAAAACATAGCAGTTTAATCCTTTTCTGGGTTTTCCCAATATAATTTTCTACATATCTATTTTTTTTGAAAGGACTCAGGATTAACTGAAATCATCATAAATGATTATGCTTATAAAATCCAGGTTTTTCCTCTAAATCAAAACAACTTTAGCAAATAGGTTTTCAAATCAGTTTAACATCAATATCCTTAGTACATACCAAATCAGAAATAACCAGAAACAACATAGCACATGTCTCTTACAAGTTCATCCTACTTAATACATTTAGATAGCCATATCAATCAGGGAATACATGCATGAATTAACACATTCTAGCTTTTATTTCTAATTATCTTAGCATCCTCTATTCCATATCTTTTTAATCTTGCTTACTTAGCTCCATCACAACCTGCAAAAGCATTAGTGGCTGCCCCATTATAAATGAGACACCCCCATGTGCCATGAGCAATAAGGGTCAGATCTATGATCTGGTGTGAGCATTTCTAACATATCCATGATATTAAGCTAAGGATACAGCATAAATATACTTTGCATACTTGACAGGTATTATCATGTACAATACATAAGAGCAAACATATGTATTCAAACAACTTTTATCTGGAACTACTAAGGTTGCCTTTTCTTCTTCTTATAAATTCCTGGCCTCATCTGCTATAAGGAATCAAAGGGACACATTGCCATGAACTAATTAACATCATGGCACAAAGATCTCAGGACTTAAACAAGCCATGTGCCAACTTGTCTACTTCAAATAGGACAAGCATTCCAGCAGCCTTCTTGGCACAAAATCCTTAGTTATATCACTAAGTGTATTCATGTTCATTCTATCAATGATAGCTAGGTGTACAAACCATCCGTACACATGAAGCATACTAGTTACCTTGCAGACATAATATTGCAAGCAAGTTAAAGGTTACTTTCTAGAGGTATAACACCCCAGTCATTCCATCTCACATTATTTGGCATATGAACACCCTATTCAAGCATATACCAGAATGTTTGCAACTGAGAATAAATGCATGGCTCTATTGGGTTTATTTCGATTTTGCAAGCAACTATGTTTAGCCAGATTTTTAATCTTGTTTAAACATAGTTTTTAGGCTTGTAAATTTCTGTTTGGTTTAGGGCTCAGCACTTATAGAGAAAGACTCCATTGCACCCTTAACCAATTATTTCAAGCCTCAGCACTATACCAATGTATATGCAGCTCATAGTTTTTTTTTTCATTCTTTGTCATAAGCCATGATTCAGACTAGTTACAAATACTCTATTATATGTTCTTTAAGGTTTTGGTATAACATACAGAGATGCAAATAGAACAACAAAGTTATACATCCAGCATAGCAGATTATATCTCATCAAGCATTCATGAAACCATCAGTAGCCAACATAGTTTGTAAATCAAAACATGCAAAATATAGCATATAAAAACTTGGCTGCCTAATCCCAGGTCTTAGTGCCATATATATGAGTGAGGATACTCACCTAAATGCTTACACAAGCTTAAACCAGAAAACCCCTCAAATCTTTAGCCTTATCTTCCTCTTCTTCCTTAGGTTAATTAATTAGTGAGAGAGAGCAGTTTTCTGGTTAGGCTCTTGGTTTAAATAAGGGTTCTATCTAGGGTTTTGGGTGATGCAAAATCCCTATTTTAGCCCAGACCAGAATCATGCATTTGGCATTGCATATTCCCTCCCTTCTAACCCTTAATGTCCCGGCCAATATTTTAAAACAAGACTAAATTGTGCCCATTTTCTTTTCTTTTCAGAAAGTGATTACTTTAAGTATTTTTTTATTATACTTACCTCAAACATGATAATGGTGTGACTTTCTATTTTCTGCCTATGTACATTTGCTTTCTTGCACTTTGGTTCTTACTGTTTTAGTGATTCCTTTATTAATTTTCTGCTCAAATAATATCTGGATATATATATATACATTTATACAACTATAGGTGTTAATTTAACTTTAACCTTTTATTTGCAGAAAATATGTGCATACTTATGTGCATTTCTACACCTATTATTCAAATAAAATTTCACTTATTCATTATAAATCAATGTTCTCTTCTGTCTTAATTTTCAGACAAGTCATACATAGGCATATATATAGATATATATATATATACACACATCCTCAGGAATTTTTAATATTCATATCTAGGTCTATATTTCCTTTATTTAAAACATTTTATCTAAATGTTTTCCTTCCTTGTTTTATTATTCAGGAATTCTGGATTTTCTCTTAGTGCCATAACTAGTGTGCACGTGCACACATGCACACAACCTTGCACCACTGAAAATCCCACCTATATAATAATTCTGATTTTCCCCCAGAATTTTAATCATTTATTTAAAAGAATTTTCCTCAAAATCTTGGGGTATTACAATCACCCCTACTTTTAGGAATTGTGCCCTCACAATTTGCAACATATTCTTTGAGTGCTCCTACTTTCTTAGGGAAAAATTATTCAAATATGCATGAGCAATTCAAATAGTCACTGTCTATCATACATATCAAACTTTCTTAGTAATCTAAGAATTTACCTTTTAAATTTGCAAAGAGCCTAGGGTAATCCATCCTGATTTTATCCTCTAGCTCCCAAGTACAATCACTAGGATCTATACTCCATTGAATCTTTACAAGCTTCAATGTCTTGTTTCTTAATTTCTTTTCTTCCCTTGCCACAATTCCCACTGGATCTTTCTCATAGATTAGATCTGGATTAATCTGAACTTCAGTAGGCTTTTCTAAGATTTCCTCCTTGTCATGTACCCATCTCCTTAGTTGTGACACATGAAACACATTGTGCATTGCACTCATCTTCTCTGGAAGCTCCAGCTTATAGGCTAGTGAGCCTATCCTCTCCAAAATCTTGTATGGACCAACATATCTGGGTCTGAGTTTCCCCTGCTTGCCAAATCTCAAGACTTTCTTCATTGGTGAAACCTTAATGAAGACATAATCACCTACTTTGAATTCCACTGACTTCCTCTTTGCATCAGCATACTTCTTTTGCCTATCTTGAGCTACTGCCATCCTCTTTCTCACCAGTCCTATTTTCTCTGTGATGTCCTTGACATATTCTGGCCCTAGGATAGCTTTCTCTCCTGCCTCAGCCCAACACATAGGTGATAGACATGGCTTTCCATATAGGGCTTCAAAGGGTGCCATTCCAATTGTACTTTGGTGGCTATTATTGTATGTGAACTCAGCCAAATGGAGGTGGTCCTCCCAATTTCCTCCAAAGTCTAAGACACATGCTCTAAGCAGATCCTCTAAAATCTTGTTTACCACTTCTGTTTGCCCATCTGATTGGGGGTGATAAGCAGTGCTTAGGCACAACTCACTCCCCATAGCTTCTTGGAAGCTCTTCCAGAATCTTGAAGTGAAGATTGTATCCCTATCACTCACTATAGTTTTAGGAACACCATGCAATTTTACCACTTCTCTCATAAAAGTTTGGGCTAACCTAGGTGCATTTCTGTCTGCTTTCACTGGTATGAAGTGGGCTACTTTAGTCAGCCTATCTACAATCACCCAAATACTTGTATTTCCCTTCTTGGATCTAGGAAGACCATCTATAAAATCCATAGATATGTCTTCCCACTTCCACTGTGGTATACTAAGTGGCTGCAACAACCCTGAAGGTCTTTGGGTCTCAGCTTTTATTTGTTGACAAACCATGCACTTAGCAACATATCTAGCTACATTAGACTTCATTCCCTTCCACCAATAGTCCCTTTTTAAGTTTTGGTACATCTTGGTACTGCCTGGATGTATGGAATATTTGCTCCTATGGTACTCATTAAGGATTTCTTCTTTCAATTCTATGATGTTTGGGACACATATCCTACCCTTGTACCTTAAGTATCCTTTTACATCAATGTGATAATCTTTCACTTCCTCCTTCTTTAATAGGAGAGACCTCTTTTCTGCTAAGTCTTGATCTTCTTCTTGCATCTTTGCCACCTTCAAGGCCAAATTTGATTGTAAAGTAATTAAACTTAACCTTCCTTTACTCCTTTCTTCCTCAATTATCTCCATACTTATCCCACTGCTCTCATCTATTTCCAAATCAGTGAGCATGGTCAAGTCTCTAAACTCCTCCATCATCAACATGGCCACTTTTGCATGCTGCCTACTCAATGCATCTGCCACTTTATTAGCCTTGCCTGGTGTATAAAGTATATCTAAGTCATAAGCAGCAAGAAATTCAACCCATCTGTGTTGTCTCATATTCAAATCTTTCTGTGAAAAGAGATACTTTAAGGCCTTGTGATCAGTGTATAAAATGAACTTTGCACCCAATAAATAATGCCTCCAGAGCTTTAAGGCATATACTACTGCTGCCAACTCAAGATCATGAGTTGCATATCTAGTTTCATGGGGTTTTAGTTGTCTAGATGCATAGGCTATGACCTGATCTTGCTGCATCAACACAGCCCCTAGCCCTGACCCACATGCATCTGTATATACAACTAATCCCTCATTGCCTTCTGGTACTCTCAACACTGGTGATTTTACCAAAGCCTCCTTGATCTGGGTGAAAGCTTGTTCACACTTATCAGTCCATATAAACTTTTGGTTCTTCCTAGTCAGGTTAGTGAGTGGCATTGCTATTTTAGAAAATCCTTGTATAAACCTTCTATAGTATCCTGCCATCCCCATGAATGACCTAACTTCACTAACATTGTTAGGCTTCTTCCATGCTTGGATTGCTACTATCTTATTGGGGTTTACAGAAATTCCTCTAGCAGAGACAACATGTCCAAGAAAGTGTACTTCCTCTTGCCAGAACACACACTTAGAGAACTTTGCTTTCAAATCTTTTTCTCTTAATCTAGATAAGACCAAATGTAAGTGGTTCTCATGTTCCTCTATTGTTTTAGAGTAGATTAGAATGTCATCTATAAAAATCAGAACAAACTTGTCTAAGTAATCTCTGAATATCCTATTCATTAGGTCTACAAAGTAAGAAGGGGCATTTGTTAGCCCAAATGGCATAACCAGAAACTCATACAAACCATATCTTGTGTTGAATGCTGTATATTTAATACTTGATTCCTCAACCTTCATCTGATGAAACCCAGATGCCAAGTCTAGCCTAGAAAACACTTTAGCTCCACTGAGTTGATCAAAGAGATCATCTATCCTGGGTAATGGGTATTTGTTTTTGATGGTTACTTTGTTTAATTCTCTATAATCTATACACATTCTTAAAGTACCATCATGCTTTTTAACAAATACTACAGGAGCACCCCAGCATGAATTACTTGGCCTTATAAACCCCTTGGCTTCTAATTCTTCCAGCTGGTTCTTTAGCTCCTTTAATTCACTTGGCCCCATCCTTGTAGGCTTTTTGATAACTGGGCTAGCCCCAGGCATAAAGTTAATCTGGAATTCAACAGGTCTATGGTGTGAGACACCTTTTACTTCCCCAAATACATCCAAGTATTCTTTAACTATGGGGATTTCATTAATAGCTATTTCCTTGGGATTATTTTCTAATTCAATTAAATGATTTAGACTGTTTTCTTTGATAGGTTCACATAGAATTGTAACCCTTTGGCCTTTAGAATTTTGTAGTGAAATGGTGGATGCATCTAGGTCAATTATGGCTTTGAATTATCTTAGCCAATCTGCCCCTAATATAACTCCTATATTTGGGAAATTTAGAACATATAAATTGGAAACAAAAGTGTTTCCCCCTATGCTCAAATTCACATCCACACAAATCATATCTAATACACTAGAACTTCCTAAAGGGCTTTGTATTAACAGAGGTATTTCAGCCAAATTGCAGTTCATTTTCAACCTTTTAACTATTTCATGGGAAATGAGTGAGTGGGTTGCCCCGGTATCATATATTACAGCTAAAGGTATGGTACAAATAAATAGTGTACCTTCCACTTGACCATGGTTTTCAGCATTAGCCTCAATTATGGCCTTGCCCCTACCTTCCAGGTTTGCCACTTTCCCTTGTTGCTTGTATTCTGGGCAATTTCTTTTCATATGCCCTTCCTTCCCACATAGATAGCATTTGAAAGCTCCCCCTTTAAGCTCTGGGCATCTTGGCTTAATATGGCCTTCTTTCCCACAATGGTTGCAAACTATTTTTCTTTTGGCTTCATTGGGCTTTGCATCTACTGCCTTCTTACCATCTGCCTCTCCTTTCTTCTTATCATAAGGATGGTACTTCCCTTTGTTCTTCTTGTTGCTATTGGTTTTGAAGCTCCTAAACTTATCTCTCTCCTTGTCATGCTGCTCAATCTTCAGAGCCAAATCTATCACTTGATCAAAAGTTCTGTCAGCATAAGGTAATATAGCCCTGCTAAGCCCTGGGTTCAATCCCTTGATGTATCTATCATTTTTGGATGCTTCATCAGCCACTAACATTGCCCCATAGGTTGACAATCCCTCAAACTTCTGGGTGTATTCTGTGACATTCATAGTCCCCTGTCTAAGTTTGATGAACTCCTCAAGTAAAGTGGTTTTTTGCTGAGGCTGGAACAAACCTTGCCTCTAACATCTCCTTAAATTGATTCCAATTAATATCATTTTCATTCCGGCCAGCTATGATCACCTCCCACCAACTCAAAGCTGCACCTTTTAATTGCCGTGAGGCCACTTGCCTCTTCCTTTGGTCATCTAGTTGCATATCAGTGAAGATCCTCTCTAATGTCCTTAGCCATGCTTGAATCTCCATTACACTTTCAGTTCCTTCAAAGCTCTTGCCTCCCAAGTTGGTATAAGTCTTCACTAACTTGGAGAGCTCCTCATATGGGTTCTCAGGTCTGTGCCCAATTCCATCTCTCAGAACTCTCACAAATTCCTGCATGTCAAGCATTTGTGGTGTGCTAGATCCTCCTTGATGATGAGACCCTCTTCCTACCATATTTCTAAAAGTATATGTATTTCATCTTATTAGTTTATAACGCTTAGCTTTAATTTTAAATTGGTTGTATCTTCCTATTTAATCATTGTGTATGTCACATGCACACACATACATACATTCAGGGAATACTTATAAACAGTCAAATATACAAACAAACCTAGTATAAACATAAGCATACAAACATTTTGCTATGTTAATTAAAACATAGCTCTGATACCAAATGAAATGACCCTCCTATTTCCACACTAATTTCATTAGTGATTTTTTTTTTAGAGATGATATATGGATATATCATCCATTACAAGTATATTTCCCAGGGTCATTTTCTTTCTCTAATAAACAAAATATATCCAGGATCTTTCACAATATAAAAATATTGTTTTAATTCTAAATCATTTTTAACATACATATATGAAGATATCTATGTTATATTCTACTTGAATCAGAGCATGGTAATAAGTAGAAATCCTTTAAATCTATTAAAATGTGATAAATTCCCTTTTAAAAAGATTACTTATTGTATCCTAATTTTTGTCTATAGTGTCCACTGGAAATATGTACTTTAGGCTGTTATTATAATTAAGAAATGATCAAGCAATAATCAGTGGAAAGCAAGCTTATAATATAGATATTGTCTTAAAGTCTGGATAGCATCAAACTCAGGTTAAAAGAAAGTGGATCATAAGTGAACACAAGCAACATCTAGGCGTAATGGAAACGCGCCTAACTTATACATGCAAGGTCACGAGTTCGAGTACTATGCTGGTCGGTTCAAACACAATTTTTCTTTTTCTTTTTATTTTCTCCTGTATGGTTTGAAATCTGATACCTACCTATATATATACTCAATTTTTACTCATAATCTATCATACAAAACAATATTTCTTGCTTTATTATTTTTGAAACCCTTTCCTACAACTGTTCTAGGAATTTATATTTATATTTTTGCCCAATATCAACATGTACACAGATATACATGTACATGTCAGTGTCTTTGTTCATTTTCCAGAAAACTGAGCTCAAATGTTCCCTTGCTTCATTGATTTGAAGTGAAACATTTGGCCTGACCTATGGCCTAACCATGTGGTTACTCTGGCCATTCCTTTGTTTGCATTTTACAACCCAGAATATACACAAAACATTGATACCTCTCCTTTTCAAAAACATGTTTATATATATTTGTATGAATCAGACACCTTGTGATCAGATATATATCTTTCTTCCTAACCATAATTCTCTTTTTAAAAATATATCTTCAGAGTATATACACTTTTTCTTGCATTTGGACATATATCAATATCATGAATTTGAAAACATAGCAGTTTAATCCTTTTCTGGGTTTTCCCAATATAATTTTCTACATATCTATTTTTTTTGAAAGGACTCAGGATTAACTGAAATCATCATAAATGATTATGCTTATAAAATCCAGGTTTTTCCTCTAAATCAAAACAACTTTAGCAAATAGGTTTTCAAATCAGTTTAACATCAATATCCTTAGTACATACCAAATCAGAAATAACCAGAAACAACATAGCACATGTCTCTTACAAGTTCATCCTACTTAATACATTTAGATAGCCATATCAATCAGGGAATACATGCATGAATTAACACATTCTAGCTTTTATTTCTAATTATCTTAGCATCCTCTATTCCATATCTTTTTAATCTTGCTTACTTAGCTCCATCACAACCTGCAAAAGCATTAGTGGCTGCCCCATTATAAATGAGACACCCCCATGTGCCATGAGCAATAAGGGTCAGATCTATGATCTGGTGTGAGCATTTCTAACATATCCATGATATTAAGCTAAGGATACAGCATAAATATACTTTTCATACTTGACAGGTATTATCATGTACAATACATAAGAGCAAACATATGTATTCAAACAACTTTTATCTGGAACTACTAAGGTTGCCTTTTCTTCTTCTTATAAATTCCTGGCCTCATCTGCTATAAGGAATCAAAGGGACACATTGCCATGAACTAATTAACATCATGGCACAAAGATCTCAGGACTTAAACAAGCCATGTGCCAACTTGTCTACTTCAAATAGGACAAGCATTCCAGCAGCCTTCTTGGCACAAAATCCTTAGTTATATCACTAAGTGTATTCATGTTCATTCTATCAATGATAGCTAGGTGTACAAACCATCCGTACACATGAAGCATACTAGTTACCTTGCAGACATAATATTGCAAGCAAGTTAAAGGTTACTTTCTAGAGGTATAACACCCCAGTCATTCCATCTCACATTATTTAGCATATGAACACCCTATTCAAGCATATACCAGAATGTTTGCAACTGAGAATAAATGCATGGCTCTATTGGGTTTATTTTGATTTTGCAAGCAACTATGTTTAGCCAGATTTTTAATCTTGTTTAAACATAGTTTTTAGGCTTGTAAATTTCTGTTTGATTTAGGGCTCAGCACTTATAGAGAAAGACTCCATTGCACCCTTAACCAATTATTTCAAGCCTCAGCACTATACCAATGTATATGCAGCTCATAGTTTTTTTTCTTTTCATTCTTTGTCATAAGCCATGATTCAGACTAGTTACAAATACTCTATTATATGTTCTTTAAGGTTTTGGTATAACATACAGAGATGCAAATAGAACAACAAAGTTATACATCCAGCATAGCAGATTATATCTCATCAAGCATTCATGAAACCATCAGTAGCCAACATAGTTTGTAAATCAAAACATGCAAAATATAGCATATAAAAACTTGGCTGCCTAATCCCAGGTCTTAGTGCCATGTATATGAGTGAGGATACTCACCTAAATGCTTACACAAGCTTAAACCAGAAAACCCCTCAAATCTTTAGCCTTATCTTCCTCTTCTTCCTTAGGTTAATTAATTAGTGAGAGAGAGCAGTTTTCTGGTTAGGCTCTTGGTTTAAATAAGGGTTCTATCTAGGGTTTAGGGTGATGCAAAATCCCTATTTTAGCCCAGACCAGAATCATGCATTTGGCATTGCATATTCCCTCCCTCCTAACCCTTAATGTCCCGGCCAATATTTTAAAACAAGACTAAATTGTGCCCATTTTCTTTTCTTTTCAGAAAGTGATTACTTTAAGTATTTTTTTATTATACTTACCTCAAACATGATAATGGTGTGACTTTCTATTTTCTGCCTATGTACATTTGCTTTCTTGCACTTTGGTTCTTACTGTTTTAGTGATTCCTTTATTAATTTTCTGCTCAAATAATATCTGGATATATATATATACATTTATACAACTATAGGTGTTAATTTAACTTTAACCTTTTATTTGCAGAAAACATGTGCATACTTATGTGCATTTCTACACCTATTATTCAAATAAAATTTCACTTATTCATTATAAATCAATGTTCTCTTCTGTCTTAATTTTCAGACAAGTCATACATAGGCATATATATAGATATATATATATATACACACATCCTCAGGAGTTTTTAATATTCATATCTAGGTCTATATTTCCTTTATTTAAAACATTTTATCTAAATGTTTTCCTTCCTTGTTTTATTATTCAGGAATTCTGGATTTTCTCTTAGTGCCATAACTAGTGTGCACGTGCACACATGCACACAACCTTGCACCACTGAAAATCCCACCTATATAATAATTCTGATTTTCCCCCAGAATTTTAATCATTTATTTAAAAGAATTTTCCTCAAAATCTTGGGGTATTACATGCTTTCACTGGGAAAACTAAAACCAGGCTTAGATCCAGCTCTCCACTTTGGATTGGAAGGATCCAGAAGTTAGGTCTTGAAGTTTTACTTAAAGAATTTGAGTGTTTTCAATTGGAAATCTATGACACCTAGAAAAGGAAAATCTATATCCGGAAGTTCCGCAGGAGCGGTGATAGCGGTGATGAAGTAAACACTCACCAAATAGAAGATAACAATACACACACAATACTAGGTTCTTCTTTTTAAAATGAAATAGTTATAAATGAGAGCTTAATAAAATGATGCAAGAGCTTAATCGAAACATGGTGGATTGTTAGAAAGCTCAGACGGATAAGATAGACGCTTTGCTAACCTTGCAGCCACCAAGGACAAGGAGGGTTAGAAGGGAAACTTCACCTGTCTTAGAACAAGAAAACTCCTCTGTTTATGGTTAAAATAGGAGAGATGGAAAGCAAAACAAAAGGCATGAATCATTGGAGTTGTTGAAGGACTTGCAGGGGAAGTAGAAGCACTCCCCGTAAGAAAACCAACCGGCACCGACAGGTTTTCTCTCGGTACCAAGAGGAATCTGAGGATGAATGATGCTCAAGAAGTGGATGCTACGGTGGTTTCTGATGAGGAAGAGGATATGCAGCTTGATGGTGATGATTTTGGGTTGGATGTTTTTGTTGATGAAGGTGGAGTCCAGAAAACTGTAGCTCATCCAATTGTACGTCTATGAAATATTGAAGGAGTGGTTCTCCCAGAGATAGGAGGACCTAGATGTCAGTTGGTAAACTGAGACTTTTTATGGAGTCAAACACTTAGCATAACCCTCAACAGTCGACCTTTGGATTACCGTGCCAGCGAGGAGTACATCACTGACATGGTCAAACGATTGGTGGAAGAAACTAGGGTAAGAAGAAGGAGGATTGGGGTTCCGCACCAAGCCGAACTCCATTCACTGTATATATCTTAAGAGAAGAATACCCCAGAAAGTTCACTATACCAACGATGCCATCTTACGATGGAATTACCGACCCTAGATAACACTTACTCAAGTACGAATGGCATATGAATGGAGCTAGAGCTACCGATGTTGTTCGTTATAGGAGTTTCCCTATCTTCTTGGAAGGAGTCGCTTCTACGTGGTTTACTAGGCTTGTGCATGTTAATCCACTTTTGAGTCAAAGCAGATTACAACATGGCTTAGAAGATTAAGACGAGGATGAAACGACTTGAAAATTGGCAAGCACACTTAGATAGAGCAAAGCAATAGCTTGGAGAAGTTTCATCCCAAAATACAAAAACTACACAAGTCGGTGCCGACTTGTTCATGTACGTGACGACATGTTTTTGCCCCATCTTTCTCCACTTTAACTCCACATGATTTATTATGTACCTTTTCCATATGCGTCCAAGTTATTTCGAAGGGTTTTTGATGACCTATTTCAAGAGTGGAAGAGTTAATAGCTAGAATGGAAAAACAAACTAAGTGATGAAGGAACGATCACCAAAATCGACCAACCATCGAAGAAAACAACACAGGACGCCATAAAACAAAGTAAGAAGAAAGATGCAAGAAAGTTCAAAGTAATTCGAACTAAGGGAACATGTCGACATCGACATGTTTAAGTTGGTACCGACATGTGTAGTTAACTTGGGAGATTCTGCAATTTGGCACGTGACTTCGGACCGATCTCTGGACTCGACTCCAAGTGGACTTCTGACCCAACACGACTGTTTCTCTATAAATATCAGTCTACATACAACCAAAATAGGACCTTTCTACTTGATCTCTTCCCTGATCTTCAGTTCTTCACTCTGGATCTATCTTTCTGCCATTGGATACTTTTTCCTCTTCTTTACTCCTATCCTCTACCTCTCAAATTCTCTAATAACTCCATTGTAAATCTAAGATCCACTAGATAATGGTAAGATCTAATATAACTAGTTGTAATCCAGAGAGTGAGTAACTAATAAAAGAGATTAAAGTGGACATAGAGAACAACTAATAAAAGAATTAAAGTGGATGTAGGCCGGAGATTACATCGAACCACTATAAAAATTCTTATGTGTTCTTTACTTTTCTGCTATTCTTACTTATTTGATCTGAGATTTCTACTACTTTTACATTTATCTAAAAGAGTTGTGCTTTCATCTGATTTCTGGATGTTGATCCATTTTCTAGGTTGACATTTTAGTGCTTTCATTGAGAAACAAGAGCTAGATCTGAAGATTTGAAGTTTGAATATGAGATTTGGAGAAGATGAAGAGGCCTAACACTAGATCAAAGACTAGAGCGATCCAACCAGAGCATGGGGGGCAGCCAGAAGATGTCCTATAATTCTCATCAATCCATCTACGTGATCAGAGAGGAGATGAAGAAAATGATGAAAGAGATGCAAGATGGATTGATGATTAAACAATAGGAAATGCTTGAAGGATTTTCCAAAGGACGGGACAATAAGGAATAGCTAGGACTGCAAGAATTCAGAACCAAGGACAAGGAGCTAATGCAAGAACATATGGTGTTAGAGCGGAGCAAACTAGAACAATGCCCCTACAAACAAAACAACTCGGTACTGACCCAAATCAACTCAATAGTAAGAGAATTGTGCTCAAGAGCAACACCGATGTGAACTTAAAACGTGCTAGAATGCTAGGAGAAAATGATGATGGAGCTAGAAACACAAATCAGAATGTGAGTGGGCAACGATCGAAAGAGTATGTGCCAAAACCTCTCCGTAGGAACAAAGGGCAGAATGAAACCATAGGAGTGGGTTAGAATGCTAACGTGCAGCAAGAGGAGTACATTCCAGAGTATGTGTTGGAATTCCTCTATAGGAGTAAGGGGCAGAATATCACTTTTGGACGAAGACCTTCATTCGACTGAGAAAATTGGATTGTTGAATTGGAAAGGAGAATAGTTAGAGGTTGACCCCTTGACCAGAGTTTGAAGGATGTCAATAGGAATCCATTCACTTCTAATATCTGGAATTCAAGAAATACCCCTGATTTCAAGCTACTGACGCTGGAAATGTACGACGGAAAGTCGGATCTGACTGTTTATCTAATGAGGTACATCCAACATACGGAGGTGTTGGGTGCTTCTGAGGAGGCAATGGGGTGATGCTTCCTATTATACTTGATGGACTTAGCGGCGATGTGGTTCAGACAACTGGAGAATGGGTCTATAAGCACGTGGACCAACTTGGTGAGTAAGTTCTTAAGACAGTTTAGAGTTCATGTCTCACGACCAAAGAATGTGATGACGCTATCAAACATGAAACAAAGGCCCGGAGAGACCTTAAGAAGATATTTGACAAGATTCAATGTGGCAGCTGCCACAGTCGATAAGCCGGATCCATCGATAATCTTAATTGCGGTAGTATTTGTAGTCGCAAGCAAGACTAGCTTCAAAGTCACACTGGAAAGGGATCCATCGATAAACCTTGTGGAATTCTATCACAAAGCTGAGAGATATTTGTGTCAAGAAGACACTGAAGCCGAGGATGCTGAAATTAATGTTGTAGATGATAGAGGATTGTTCGGAGCAGGAAACAGAAAGGATAGAGGAAAAAGAAGATCTGATGATGATTTCGAAGAACAATGGCAAAGGAGAGAACTGAAGTTCTCTTCTTACAATTATTTAATAAAGACCCTAGAGAGGATATATCTAGACACTAAGGGCAGATCCCGTATCGAAGACCGGCTAGAAGAGAGCCCACAGGTCGGGAGAATAGATCTGGAAAGTTTTGAATCTTCCATGAGATGGAGGGACATGAAACAAATGAGTGCCGACACCTTCATAATCTAATAGAAGAACTGGTTTGAAGCAACCAACTGTAATAGTATGTGAGAAACCAAACTACAATGGTGCGGCCAGAGCAACCACCATAGGCAACAAATGCATCAAGAAACAACCATGGATCTGGTCTAAGACTTGAAATCCTATGATCGAAGTGAAGGGGAGACAAATCTGATTCCCATGCTTTTCTTTTTCATTTCTTTTCTTGCACTTTGCTTTTTGTATTAAGCAATAAAGGCAATAAAAACCTCAGGCCACTTACACATGTATGGGATCTCGAATGGTCCGTAGGAATTCCCTAAGTCGGATGCCTGAGATGACTACTTAGGACGATAATGACTTCAGACCACTTATACGTGTACGAGACCTAGATTGGTCTCTAGGCACGCACTGATTCAGATGTCTGAGATGAACACTTCAGATTTCTGCTTATTATCTTTGCTTTGATTTGAATATTTGACTTTTGAAAAATCCACATTGAATGTGATGATTGATATTGATCGCTTTAAGTCCCATCTAGAGAGACGAGACCGGAGTGCAAGGTGCAAGTCCCCTCATCGGAGAGTGACCATATGGACTTGTACGATATTGATCAATTTAAGTCCCGTCCGGAGATACGGGACCTGTAACAACCCTAATTTTTAGTAATATTATATAATATATTTGATTAGCTAAATAAAATAAAATAATGTGATGATTAAGGGATTGAGATTTTAATTAATATGGGGTAGCCGTGTCATGTCAACAAATGAACTAAAGACAAGTTAAAATGAGATAGAGAAGGGGTAAAATAGGAATAAGACATAACCATATACCCTAAACCCTCATGTATCTCATACTACATGTTCATTTCATAATCCAAAATTCAAAATAGAGGTCGGCCACCATTAGACGATAAAAGAGGAAGAAAAGCTAAAGGAAGAAGCAAATTAACGTGTAACCATTCAAGTCTCAAACTCCTTAATCTCAAAGCTAAGGTGAATAATGACTACATCTCACATTTTCTATTATTTTTGATTTTAAGGTTAATCTGAATTATTTTGCAAGGTTATGCCATGTTTTTGAATGATTAAATGTTTATATATGCTTGATGATGATTTATGCTTATTCAAATAGGTTTTATGATATGTTTTGATGTGAAGAAACTATTAAATGATATCCAAATTCCTTGCGATTTTAGATTTAGATCAAAAATGATATTTTAGAGATGAGTTTCAATTTTCATAATTTTCTGAATTTATGGATTTAATATTAATTTTCTAGTGAAGAAAATGATTATTTGGGTTTAAAATAATTTACAGCTAAATTATTTATGTTTTGGGTCTGTAATTAATATATGTTGGAAAACATATTAAAAATGATTTTCTGAAAATTTTATAGAATTTTCCTAAGTGAATTAATAGATATATAAAATTATTTAAGGTATGGGACTTAAATGTTTTATATATTTATAAAAGGATAAGGGGTATCTTGTAAATTATTTAAATTGTTTAATTCTGGAATTTTGACAGTGCTTTTGGAAAAGAAAATTTGCAACCAATCATATTTTGACAAATAAGGCAGGTTAGTTGAAAATATTACTATAAAAAGATAAAAATCAGTTTAAACATGCTTTATACATGTTTCACCACTTTCGGCACCATGCTTCCACTTGGATTCTTCCGCCTCCTTCACCATCGAAACTAATGTGCATGATATCAAAGCTTGGTATGTAGCAAATTGGACATAGGTAGGAGGAAATGGGTCGACACATGGGGTTCTGATGGGGTTGAAGCGTTACTTTGTTTTGAAATGAAAATGCGCCTGCTTTGCTTTCAAAAGGAATGCTTATGACTTGGTTGGCTTTCGACCGAATCAAATGTTTTAAACAAAAGGTTTCGAAATGGGTAGCGCCTTTGCTTTAAGAAAATGCTTTCGAAGGGGTCGAAACCCATAGTTGTCGCTTTCTACTTTTCGAAGAAAATGGTTTGGGAAAGTATTCTTTGTTTTAAAATCCAAGCCACTTCTCCAATGCCTTTGATGGGTTGGTTCGACACCATCGCTTCTTTACTTAGGAAATGCTTTCGAAAGAGTGCTTTCAACTTAAATGTTTATGACCCTTTTGTTCTGTTGAAGGTAGAACCCAAAGGTTTCGAAGAAGATAGTTCTAGATGGTTTTGAAAGGTTTTCTACATGTTTTATTTAAACCCAAATGGTTTTGAAAAGTTTGATGTTTTAATGCTTTCGAAAGGTTTTAATGAAGGTTTCGACGGGGTGGTTCCCCAATGGTTTCGAAAGATTTGAAAGGAATGGTTTTCCAATGTTTTCAAAAGGCAATGTTTAAGTGTTTTAAAGATAGGATGTCTAAGGTTTTAAAGCTTTTGAAGGAAAGGTTTTTCAATGGTTTCGAAAGGTTTATATAAATGGTTTCAAAAGGAATGTTTTGGTCTTTCGGCCTAGGTTATAAAGGGTTTACTTGGTTTTGAAAGGGATACTTTCAATGGGATCGAAAGGGGTACTTTCAAAGGTTTAAAAAGTTTTCATCAACGAAGATTGGTGTAAAGTATATGTATAACATGGCAAGGAGATTTGAGTAAAGCATAGAATTTATTTTCCTTGTTTAAAGTATGATTTAAAGGTTTAAATCAATTTGAGAAGAAAGGGTTTTCAAGGAAAATTTAAGGGAAGGTTACCCTAAGTAAAATGACTTAAATATTTGTATACCAGTTGAGACTGGTATAGGGTCACGCCCTATACATTAGCTATTAGCCCCTAGCTAATTTAGTCCAAAACTCCAGTGTTTAAGGCTTTGTCACAGGTAAGACTAAAATGATGTTACACACCAAAAGGAATATATTTGTATAGAGGTAGGTTATTGGTGAGCCCGCAAAATTAGGATCGATTGACCTGGAGAAAGTAAGTTAGGGACAGACCGTCCAGAAGAGGAGTATCTAACAGGTGTTAGATTATTTGTTTATATTGTCTGGTAGGCCCGAGTCAGCTAAAGGTTAGTAGTTAGCCAAACAAAACTATAGTGTTCGGATAGATAGTCCATTTATTAGCTGATATGTATGTTTACATGATAATGCTTTAAAGTTTTAACCAGTTTTGGTTGCAGGATTATGGTTTGCAAAAGATATGTTTTAAAAGGATATTAGTGAGGGGAAAACCATTCTGCTAAGCGGCGTGGTCTCACTTAATATCAAATAACCAAGATGTATAGTATTATTCATACCAGGCTTTATGTCTGACTCGAAGTTTATGTTTTTCCCCTTAAACTCTCGGGTGCTCAAAATTGATTTGAGTAGCCTGAGGGTTGAGAATTTACAGGTTTTTAGTAGGTGGATGAATAAAGCTTCTGAAGACGAGCAAGAGGTTGAAGTTAGCTATTTAGGAGTTGTTTTGTTTGTTTTATTCTGATGTGTTGTATTAAGTCAGTTATGACTATTTGGTACTCTGGTCAACCAAGAGTGCATCTTCATATGTCGCTGTTGGCATATTTTGTAATAATTATATTTGATCTGAACTTGGGAAACATTTGGGATTATGTAACTTGGATATGAAATGTTGTTTGAAATTTAATTAGAAAAATGTTTTTAATCTATGATGATTTATTTCATACTCAAGTGCTTCTGATATTATGGACACCATTAACATTACCGTATTTGGTCACCGAAATTTAATACTATGGATGACTGCAGCATCTGTAGTGCTTAGCTTCGGGCCTCCAGATAGGGGATGTTACAACTTGGTATCAGAGCATAGGTTTATGAAAAACTTTAAACTAAAATGATTTTTGAAAACATAATCCTAAGGAATTAGAGATAAAATCAGGGCATGGGAATACGCTATAGTACGTACTTGTATTTGCTATATATAAGAATACGCTATATCTCTATTCTCCTATCTCTCTTAGGCTATTCTTTTGTATCTCACGAGCTTGAATACAGATATGGATGCTAGAAGTGGAAGAGTTAACCTCTGGGGAAGCACCACAATAAATGGAAATGCTAGACAAAATACCTGAAGAAACCAAGGTCGGGCACAAGCCGAAAATGTGGGTGTTGGAGTCTCGCAAGTTGATATGGGAGCTATGTATCAGTTTTTCGTGAATATGATGCAGGCGAGTGTTGCTGCTGGAGTGGTTGGAGGAAATGTTATACGAGGAGTTCAGGAAGCTCCGGTGGTCAACAATTATGCTATTCTGAGTAGAGACTATGTTAGGATTGGAGGAAAGCCATTTATCGGAACTGAAGATGTTGTTGAGGTGGATAACTGGTTGCTGCATTGGGAGAAGATCTTTGTAGACTTGGGGCTCAATGACGAGGAGGCTTGCATCGAGACAACTTCACGGAGCATGTTTATTCTTGTGGAATAGTGTGACAGTTAGAGTGAATGAATAAACGATGACATGGGCTAAGTTTAAGAGGAGGTTCGAGAAGAGGTTCATGTTTGTGATGGCGAAGTCTACCTTGATCAGAAAGTTTGCTGAGTTGGAACAGGGGGAGATAACTGTGTTGGAGTATGCTAGAAGGTTTGAGGAGTTGGCTAGGTATGAATATGCCACTATGGATACTGTGATGAAGAGCAATGAGAAGTTCATAAGGGGGTTGAAGCCTGAGTTGGCAAGGGCTACATTACCTAATATTAAGGATCCTTGTGATGTTGTAGTAGAGATGGCATTAAGATATGAGGAGATGCTTGCTTCTCTAGAGAAGAATAAGGAAAAGGAAGTCCTGGTGGGGTAGAGTCAAAAAAGGTAGTTCTTTCATAAGAAAGAAGCTTAGAAGGGTTGTGACGCCCCCCCTCTATACTCACACTAGCCAAGGACACTACCGGGTAATGTCGTCAACTAGCACGAAGAATAAGGCTGTTGAAGAGTGACCATCTGTGTAATTGCTTTGTGTGAGTAACGATATGTCAGATAGTATGACAATTTCTTTTCAGGAGGAAATCCGACATATCAAATACAAACTCAAAGCTACTACATAGTGGCTATGTGGGCTTCGGAAACAAATATAGAAATAAGCATATCACAAATCGGTCATAGATATTCATATCACAAAGGTGGAAGCAGATATGAATATAACACATAAAAGTGTACATCAAAATTGTGGTCATACAAGATCCACTACATAACAAAAGAATAGGTACAAGTGCTAGCAAAAGAATATGTATACATCAAGGAGTCTCTATCTCGAATGTAAAATAACAAAAAACTACTAAGCTAAAGTATTTAGCAAAAAGTCAGGTGACGGACCCTGATAAGAAGTCAAGCAGAAGCACCTGAAATACCTCGGTCTGACCCGAGTATTATTTAAGAAGAAAATAATAATAAACAGATCATACTAGCTATAAAAATCATATAAAATGAGATAGGGTAAGAGATATCACAAAAACGTATGATAACAATAATGCCATACCGTGACAAGTATACATCAGATAACAACAAAAATCATACAATATCTCAAATATTCTCAAACACTAAAAAGAATGTCATATTCTTTAATTTATTCACCAAAACACAAATATTGATAGAGCTTATCAATGCATATCATCAAAATTGGTGAAACACAAATTCTAAAAATCAACAACCAGAAATCCAGAAAACACAAAGGGGGAGGCCTATCACAAACGGGAGCATGAAAACTCACCAACACGTTGTCACAAACGGAACGCTATTCCATGGTCGCTAACCATCAAGTTTGAGCCGAAGCTCTACAAACGGCCCGAAGACCATGGGTCGCTACCCCACCAATTTGAACCGAAGCTCCACAAACGGGGTTTTTAGTCCCCCACACAAACAAAGAGACATCGCACATTGCTAGTCTAAATCACAAAATGATCATCAATGATCGACAAGTGTAAATTACACTAAGCTAGTAAATAAATGAGTTTAGCTCAATGTCCCATAACCACTAGCTTAACTTAAATATTTACGAACAAATTGTAGATTTCCACTCGAAAATTGTCACGAGAGTTCAACCGAACAAGTCCAAGAATTAACCGATGAAGTAAACGCAAGCGTTTCATACCACTTGTTTTTCTAAGCCGTTTAATTAGATTTCTCATACGAATGAGGTAAAGGTTTGTATATACTAATAGATTGTAAAACGGTTTTAAAAGCGAGCTTTATATTTAAAATAGTGTCAAAATCGTTTTAACGAAAGAGTTTTAGTATTTACTACTAGTATCGAAACCTTTGTAATTTAAAGTGACAAATCACAAAAATGATTGTAAAAACAATCAATCACCAAAAATTCACATACGACAATGTGAATTAAATCCATAAAAATCGATATCAAATCCATCAAATGGGTATTCCCAAAAATCCAAAGAAAGAAATCATCAAAGTCGATAATAAGTGATAACAACTAACCGGATCGACAAAAATCGATTAAAATTGGAAATCCAATCAAAAACAGCCTAAAATAGGCAGAATTGGCAGTTCCAGACGTCTAGGGGTTCATCCAGACGTCTGGATTTGGGTTCTGGAAATATTCCAAAAACCTACCAGACGTCTGAATTCTAACCAGACGTCTGAAAACTAACCAGACGTCAGGTAAGTTTGGACAAGGCGTCTGGTCCAAGCTCTGCCATTTTTTTCTTTTCTACCGTATTTTTTTTTTCATCTGCTGCCCAAACCAAACGTCTGAACCTTACAACCAGACTTCTGCTTGCCTTTTCTGGGCAACAATTTGCCTAGGCCAATGATGGCTAAAATGATTCGGAAGTGATTGGACGAGCGATGGAGGCTAGAGATTTATGCCAAGCGACAACCCAGTCCTATAGGCTCTTTGATACACCCCAAATAACATGTCCAAATATCCAAGATAGGATCTTTAAAGATTTTGATTTCAAAACACCAAAATTTGGAAAATTGACCAAATCAATTCAAATCAAAAGCAAATGAACATGAATAAATGTTAGGAATTCATACCTAACAACAATGAAAGTTATAGACATATATGTGAGTTAAAGAACTCACCTTTAAACCCAAAACAACAAGTGAGAAGCTTTAAAACAAAGGAAATATCAACCACACTTCAACTTCAACTCTAGAAGCTCCAATCTAAGATCATAAACAAATATTTCCTAAGTTAGGTTATAGGAAATTTCTGAAATTGGAGAGAGACTGAGGTGGAGAAGAAGAAGGGGATGCTTACCTAAGCTTCTTCTTGATTTTAGAGCAAGAACTTGAATTTCCTAAGAGAGCTAGGGCTTAGGAATTTTAATTTCCCATTCTTTCCCCCATTTTTCTTTAGCTTGAAAGTGTTAGGAAATGGAATGAATGAATGAAGAGGAGTGGAGTTAGGGTATTATGTTGGGTTAGTGGGCTGAAACCCAAACCCAAAGCCCAAAATAGAAAAATAGCAAAATTCTACTCAACTCCAAACATATTGATGTTTATACTCAAAAAAGTTGTAAACGCCATTTTGGACTCAGTGGAAGTGGTCTCGAGTCCCAATTTGACTGTTTACAAAAAGTAGCATTTCGGACTTTAATCCGACTAACGATGCCATATTTAAATTTCAACATTTAAATATACAATCGCAAAATATGCGGGTTGTTACAGACTCCCCTCCTTAAAGAAATTGCATCCTCGCAATACTTAGGAAGAAAATAAAAAGTAACAACCATACTAAGGCATAACAACACAAAAGAAGAAATTTTGAAATGAGAAGTTCACCTTAAGGAGCACGAGAGAGTAAGTCCGGATGTGTTCGCTCGATGAATTCTCTGGATTCACAAGAGCAATCCTTAGGATTTGAGGACCATTGAACTTTCACAAGCGGAACATCTTTATTTCGAAGGCGTTTAACCTCCGTAGCAATGATACGAATAGGATGTTGCTCATAACAAATTTGGTGAAACTTCAATTTCTTCAATTACACTGGGCTCAAGAATAGAATCGGAATCCCTAAGGCATTTCCGTAGTTGAGAGACGTGGAATACGTCATGAATAGCAAAAAACTGAGCCGGTAATAAAAGACGATAAGCCACGGAACCAATGCGTTCGGTGATGGGAAATGGACTAATAAATCGAGGTGCTAATCTTCCCGATCGATTGAAACGCACAACTCCCTTCATAGGTGAAACACAAATGAACACCAAATCTCCCACAGAAAATTCTAAATTCCTTCTTCGATTATCGACATAGGATTTTTGTCTACTTTGAGCTTCTTTCATCCTATGACGAATAAGGTCAATCTTTTATGTGGCATCACGAATAAAATCTGGACCTAGAACCAGCTTCTCACCGGCCTCAAGCCAACAAGAAGGAGATCGGCATTGCCTTTCGTAGAGTGCCTCGAAAGGTGCCATACCAATACTAGATTGGAAGCTAATATTATAGGAAAACTCAACAAGAGAAATATGATCTTCCCAACTTCCACCAAAATCAAGAACACATGCACGAAGAAGATCTTCAAGAGTTTGATTCACACGCTCAGTTTGTCCATCGGACTGAGGATGATAAGCGATGCTAAAATTAAGCTTTGTTCCCAAAGCTTTTTGAAGACCCTTCCAAAATCCACTAGTAAATAATGGATCATGATCTCTTACAATAGAAGTAGGAACTCCATGCAATTTAACAATTTCTCTAACATAAAGTTTGGCCAAAAGAGGTACGGTCCGATTAGACTGAACGGGAATAAAATGGGTGGATTCTATTAGTCTATCTACAATCACCCATAGACTGTCATGACCCAAACGAGAACGGGAAAGACCGTCAATAAAGTCCATGGAGACTTGATCCCACTTCCAAACGGGAATGTCTAAAGGTTGCAATAACCCACCGGGCCTTTGATGCTCGGCCTTTATGAGTTGGCCGGTCATGCAACGCTTAATGAAGTTAGCAATATCAGATTTCATCCCATCCCAATAATAAAGTCGCTTCATGTCCACGTACATTTTACTACTACCGGGATGAATGGTAAATTTAGAACGATGAGAATCTTCTAAAATGTCTTTACGAAGATCACAAATGTTTGGCACAATAAGTCTACCAAAATCTTGAATGCCTCCGCGAGCATCAATATCAAAGTCTTTCAAACCATCAACCTTATTTTGATCCCAACAACTTTGGCTAAGAAGAGCCAATTCGGGATCTTGCTTTTGAGCTTCAAGAATGCGGTCTAAAAGAGAAGGATGAGCCTCAAGGCTACATAAAACAAGAGATGAACATGAATCAGATTCGCGATCTCGAATCTCACAAGTGGATAAAGTCTCAAGATTATTCCATTCGGATATCATCATTGAAACAACCGCTTGTTGCTTACGACTAAGGGCATCGGCAACACGATTTCCCTTTCCGGGAGTATAAAGAATATCGAGATCATAAGATGCAAGGAATTCGAGCCAACGTTGTTAATGCAAATTAAGTTCCTTCTGAGAAAATAAGTACTTCAAAGATTTATGATGGTGTAAAGAACAAATTTCTCTCCCAAATGATAATGACGCCAAATTCTAAGGGCGAAAATAATAGCCGCGAGCTCTAAATCATGAGTGGCATACCTAGTTTCGGCAGGCTTTAATTGCCTAGAAGCATAAGCAATAACACGTTCCCTTTGCATGAGAATAGCTCCCAAACCAACATGACTAGCATAGGTATAAACAATAAAGTCTTGGTTCCCTTCGAGAATCACAAGAATAGGAGCATCAGAAAGGAGTTCTTTTAATTTTTGAAAAGCATTTTCACATTTGTCCGACCAAATGTATTTAACTACCTTCTTTGTCAAACTAGTAAGAGGCACGGAAATTTTAGAAAAGCCTTTTATGAAACGACGGTAATAGCCCGCCAATCCAAGAAAACTACGGATTTCTGCCACACTCTCCGGTTTCCAATTTTGAATCGCTTCAATCTTTGAAGGATCCATGGAAATTCTAGATTCAGAAATAATATGCCCCAAAAATTTCACACGAGATTGCCAAAAGTGCCATTTAGAAAATTTTGCTTTCAATTGGTTGCTCCTAAGAGTTTCCAACACAAGCCGAAGATGTTTTTCATGCTCTTCCTTGGTTTTAGAATAAATAAGAATATCATTGATAAAGATGAGAACAAATCGATCGAGGAAGTCTTTGAAAACTCAATTCATAAGGTCAACAAAATAAGCTGGAGCATTCGTCAAACCAAATGGCATAACAAGCCATTCATAAGATCCATAACGAGTACGAAACGATGTCAAAAGAATGCTATCCTCTGCAATACGAAGCTGATGAAAACCGGTTGCTAAGTCTAACTGTGAAAAGACTCTAGCCCCACTAAGTTGATCGAATAGATCATCAATCCGAGGCAAGGGATATTTATTCTTGATGGTGAGATCATTTAGCTTGTGGTAGTCAACGCAAAGCTGAAGTGTACCATCGGATTTCTTCACAAAGATAGCTGAAGCTCCCCATGGAGAGGAACTATAACGAATAAACTGTTTTCCTTCCAATTCGGATAATTGTTTACGCATCTCCTCATTTTCCTTATTGGACATACGATAAGGAGGACGAGTAATAGGTAGAGCTCCAAGGATTAGATTAATTATGAACTCAATTGCTCCCTTAGGTGGTAATCCTAAAACGGGCTCAAATAGGTCGGGAAATTGATGAACAATGTGAATGTGGGAAATGACATCTTCCTCATCATCATTATCGCCATCATGAGGATTTAGAGAATATAAGGATGCTACCGAATTGGAATCTGAATCTTTAAGAACAAGAGAAATCTGCTTAACAGATTGAGGATGTCGAAGGTATATAGTCCGCTCAGGGCATAGGATATGGGCTTCATAATGGTTAAGCCAATCCATCCCCAAAATCATTCTGAAACCTAGGTAACGCATAACATGCAAATCGGCTCGAAAAGCATAATCACATAAAATAATTTCGACATCTTTACAAAGTAAACTGAGTGTTGCGGATCCACCAACCGGATTCGCAATTCTCAATGAATTCATCAAGCCAATAACATTCAAAGACAAAGCATCAACAAGTTCTTTTGATATAAAAGAGTGAGATGCACCCGTATCAAAAATAACTTGAATAGGAAGATCACGGAATATAATGATGCCATCAAGGATAGAAAGAGAAATACCATGACCAAGAGAAGTGTTCCTAGGGGCTTGCACAACATTTAGCTTCCCTTCCTTCTTGCTTTAAAGTTTGGGACATGAAGATATAGTATGACCCGAACTTTTGCAATAGCGACAAGTAAGGGGCTTCAGACACTTGTTTGCATAATGGTCCTTAGATCCACAATTGTAACATTCTCCACGACTAGAGGTAGGAGTCTTTGCTACCGAAGTTGCTTGCTTCCCTTTCTTGTTGGGATAAGGCTTGAACTTAAAAGGCCTCTTCTTATTGATGTTTTGTTTGGCCCCCACAACTTCAACATCACTTTCTTTATCGTCCTCGTCGAGTCGAAGAGCGATATCAACAAGCTGATCGAAAGAAACTTCTAGTTTCAGAAGTAATGGCCTTTTGAGGTTCTTATTCAACCCATAGACAAACCTTTGATTTTTCTTTAATGGGGTATTAATATACTCGACCCCATATTTAGAAAGAGATTCAAAAGATGCGACATAGTCGGTCACAGAAGATTCACCTTGAACAAGGTCGATAAAGCGTCAAGCTAAAGATACTTTTTTAGCTTCCGGCATAAACTTTAACTCAAACCTTTCCCGGAATTTCTCCCATGTAAGATCCGCTTCAATAGTTTCAGAAATCAAAAGCTCATACCAATCTAATGCTCTCTTGGAGCATGCTAGAAGCCACTTGGACTCGATGTAGATCAATAAGATTCATGCGGGAAAAGATGTGATCGCATGTTCTAAGCCAAGCTTGGACTTCTATAACGCTTTCAGAACCTTTGAATGGCCTTCCATCCAAACTGGTATGTCACTGCACAAGCGTGAAAACCTAGATTTAGGATGAGTAGGCTCTGGAATGGGTCCGACAGATTGAGCATTCTTTACAAGATCTAAGAGCTACTGGGCAGACATAAATACTCCATCCTGAGGAGTAGCACTGTATTGACCGGCGCTGGGACGGCCTAGTCTAACCATTTCTCTTCTTTAAGAAAGAAAGAAGAGTAAAAAGGTTATTCTCAGAATGAATATCAAACAAACTTGATTGATAAAACAAGGCATCATAACAGAAAATAGGATAGAACGGGTCCTAAGACTCGGATAAATCCTAAGGCACGATTCCTAAGAAAGACTTAGGACAATGATCCTTGCAAGATTATTCTACATTGTTCCGAAGTTTGGCACCGATACCAAGCTGTGACGCCCCACCTCTATAATCACACTAGCCAAGGACACTACTGGGTAATGTCGTCAACTAGCACGAAGAATAAGGCTATTGAGGAGCGACCATATGTGTAATTGCTTTGTGCGAGTACCGATATGTCAGATAGTATTACAATTTCTTTTCAAGAGGAAATCCGACATATCAAATACAAACTCAAAGTTACTACACAATGGCTATGTGGGCTTCGGAAACAAATATAGAAATAAGCATAATACAAATCAGTCACAGATATTCATATCATAAAGGCGGAAGCAGATATGAATATAACACATAAAAGTGTACATCAAAATAGTGGTCATACAAGATCCACTACATAACAAAAGAATAGGTACAAGTGCTAGCAAAAGAATATGTATACATCAAGGAGTCTCAATCTCGAATGTAAAATAATAAAAAACTACTAAGCTAAAGTAGTTAGCCAAAAGTCAGGTGACGGACCTTGATAAGAAGTCAAGCAGAAGCACCTGAAATACCTCGGTCTGGCCCGAGTATTATTTAAGAAGAAAAAAATAATAAACTGATCAGTCTAGCTATAAAAATCATATAAAATGAGATAGGATAAGAGATATCACAAAAACGTATGATAACAATAATGCCATACTGTGACAAATATACATCAGATAACAACAAAAATCATACAATATCTCAAATATTCTCAAACACTAAAAAGAATGTCATATTCTTTAAATTATTCACCAAAACACAAATATTGATAGAGCTTATCAATGCATATCATCAAAATTGGTGAAACATAAATTCTAGAAATCAACAACCAGAAATCCAGAAAACACAAAGGTGGAGGCCTATCACAAACGGGAGCATGAAAACTCACCAATACGTGTGTCACAAATGGAACGATATTCCATGGTCGCTAACCATCAAGTTTGAGCCGAAGCTCCACAAACGGCCTGAAGACCATGGGTCGCTACCCCACCAATTTGAACCGAAGCTCCACAGACGGGGTTTTTAGTCCCCCACACAAACAAAGAGACATCGCACATTGCTAGTCTAAATCACAAAATGATCATCAATGATCGACAAGTGTAAATTACACTAAGCTAGTAAATAAATGAGTTTAGCTTCATGTCCCATAACCACTAGCTTAACTTAAATATTTACGAAAAAATTGTAGATTTCCACTCGAAAATTGTCATGAGAGTTCAATCGAACAAGTCCAAGAATTAACCGAAGAAGTAAACGCAAGTGTTTCATACCACTTGTTTTGCTAAGCCATTTAATTAGATTTCTCATACGAATGAGGTAAAGGTTTGTATATACTATTAGATTGGAAAACGGTTTTAAAAGCGAGCTTTATATTTAAAATAGTGTCGAAATCGTTTTAATGAAATAGTTTTAGTGTTTACTACTAGTATCGAAACCTTTGTATTTTAAAGGGACAAATCACAAATATGATTGTAAAAACAATCAATCACCAAAAATTCACATACGACAATGTGAAATAAATCCATAAAAATTGATATCAAATCCATCAAATGGATATTCCTAAAAATCCAAAGAAAGAAGTCATCAAAGTCGATAATAAGTGATAACAACTAACCGGATCGACAAAAATCGATTAAAATTGGAAATCCAATCAAAAACAGCCCAAAATAGGCAAAATTGGAAGTTCCAAATGTCTGGGGTTCATCCAGACGTCTGGATTTAGGTTCTGGAAATATTACAGAAACCTACCAGATGTCTGAACTCTAACCAGACGTTTGAAAACTAACCAGACGTCTGGTAGGTTTGGACCAGACGTCTAGTCCAAGTCTCTGCCATTTTTTTCTTTTCTATCGTATATTTTTTTTCATCTACTGCCCAAACCAGACGTCTGGTTGCCTTTTCTGGGCAACATTTGCCTAGGCCAATGATGGCCAAAATGGTTCGGAAGCGATCGGACGAGCAATGGAGGCTAGGGATTTATGCCAGGCGACAACCCAGTCCTATTGGCTCTTCGATACACCCCAAATAACATGTCCAAATATCCAAGATAGGATCTTTAAAGATTTTGACTTCAAAACACCAAAATTTGGAAAAATTCACCAAATCAATTCAAATCAAAAGCAAATGAACATGAATAAATGTTAGGAATTCATACCTAACAACAACGAAAGTTATAGACATAGATGTGAGTTAAAGAACTCACCTTTAAACCCAAAACAACAAGTGAGAAGCTTTAAAACAAAGGAAAGATCAACCACACTTCAACTTCAACTCTAGAAGCTCCAATCTAAGATCATAAGCAAATATTTCCTAAGTTAGGTTATAGGAAATTTCTGAAATTGGAGAGAGATTGAGGTGGAGAAGAAGAAGGGGATGCTTACCTAAGCTTCTCCTTGATTTTAGAGCAAGAACTTGAATTTCCTAAGAGAGCTAGGGCTTAGGAATTTTAATTTCCCATTCTTTCCCCCATTTTTCTTTAGCTTGAAAGTGTTAGGAAATGGAATGAATGAATGAAGAGAAGTGGGGTGGAGTTAGGGTATTATGTTGGGTTAGTGCGCTAAAACCCAAACCGAAAGCCCAAAATAGAAAAATAGCAAAATTCTACTCAACTCCAAACATATCGATGTTTATACTCAAAAAAGTTGTAAATGCCATTTTGGACTCAATGGAAGTGGTCTCGAGTCCCAAATCGACTGTTTACAAAAAGTAGCATTTCGGACTTTAATCCGACTAACGATGCCATATTTAAATTTCAACATTTAAATATACAATCGCAAAATATGCGGGTTGTTACAAGGGTGGAGCTGCTAAGAAGGGAAAGGCAGAAGTGGTTTGTAACAAGTGTGACAAGAAGGGACACTATGTCCATGAGTATCGGACAGCCAAAGGAAAGAAAGCTGTAGGGAAGAAAGAGGTGAGGTGTTTCAACTGCGATCAAATTGGTCATTACTAGAACCAGTGCAAAGAGCCTGCTAAGGATGGAAGGGGAAAAGTATTTGCATTGGAGCCAGCTACTTTTAGGCCAACGGCAGAGGAAAAAGGGAAGGCAGTGTTAGGAGGTACGCTTCAGATCCATGGTATGTCTGTTAGCATTCTGTTTGATACTAGTACATTGCATTCTTTTGTATCTCATTGTTTGGTAGATAAGCTTAACCTAGAACCATCATACTTAGTTACTTCCTTAAGGGTTGCAAATTCGATAGGAGGGTATGCGATACTAGGGATGAAGTGTGACCACATAGAGTTTGATTTGTTAGGTCATACCTTTGTTTGCAGTTTGCAGTTTGCATGTGTTTGATTTCATAGGGTTCGGAATTATTTTGGGTATGGATTGGTTAAGTATGATGCTAGGATATTTTGCCATGATAGGAAAATATCACTTAACCATCTTGACTGTAGTGATTGGGTTGTATATACCATAGAAAGCCCTAGTTGTGAGGTGAATGCTTTGTTGGGTGTTGTGGTGTTAGAGGACGAGTTGAATCAAGTTTTCGTGGTTAGAGAATTCACAGATGTCTTCGAGCCGGTAGTAGGATTGCCACCAAAACGAGCCATTGAGTTTCAGATAGATTTGGTGCTTGGAGCAGAACCAATGAGTAGGCCGCCAAGTAGGATGACACCTACAGAGATGAGAGAGCTGAAGGTGCAGTTGGTGGATTTGGAAGGCAAGAGTTTTATTAGACCTAGTAGTTCACCTTAGAGAGCAGCCACAGTATTTGCTAAGAAGCCGGACGGATCATTGAGGTTGTGTATCGATTATTGTAAGCTGAATGAGAAGACGATAAAGAATCGATATCCATTACCAAGAATTGATGATTTGTTCGATCAGTTGAGTAGAGCCAAGGTATTTTCTCAGTTGTATTTAGCTACAGGTTTCCATTATCTTAGAGTAGCAGATGATAGTATTCCTTTGACGGAGTTTAGAACTAGATATGGATCGTATGAATGGTTAGCGATGTTGTTCGGACTAACTAATGCGCCAGCATTCTTTATGGATTTGATGAACCGAGTTTTACGAGAGCACTTGGATAGGTTCTTATTGGTATTCATGGATGACATTTGATACACTCTAAGGATGAAAGGGAGCATGAAGTTCATCTTAGAGTGATGCTTGAGACGCTGAGGCAGCTTCTACTGAAGGCGAAGTTTTCGAAGTATCATTTCTGGAAGAAGGAGGTGAAGTTTCTTGGTCATGTAGTCTCAGAGAAAGGGTTATCTGTAGATCCGACTAATATTAAAGCGGTGACTAATTGGAATAGACCCTAGACGGTGACTGAGATAAAGAGTTTTCTTGGATTGGCTAGATATTATCGAAGGTTCATAAAGGATTTTTCACGGATATCAGCACCGATGACTAAGCTAACGTGAAAGGATGTAGAGTTTGTGTGGACCGATAAATGTGAGGAAGTATTCCAGAGCTTGAAACACTTATTGACCCATGCACTTGTAGTAGTTGTTCCGAAGGAGAATCGGGATTCGATAGTTTATACAGATGCATGTGGAATTGGGTGAGAAGCTGTGTTAATGCAGAGAGGTAAAGTGATTGCTTATGCTTCTCGACAGCTTAGGCCGCATGAAGCTAGATATCCAACGCATGATTTGGAATTAGCAAAAGTGATATTTGCGTTGAAGGTATGGAGACATTACGTTTTGGGAGAGAAGTTTGAGCTTTATACGGATCATAAGTCGTTGAAGTATTTATTCTCTCAGAAGGAGCTGAACAGTGGACAATAGAGGTGGTTAGAGTTTTTAGCCGCTTATAACTTTGGAATTGATTACACACAGGGAAAAGGCAATAAGGTTGCAGATACACTTAGTAGAAAACATTAGAATGCAGTGTTAGCGATGATAGCTGAGTGGAAAGATTTGGAAGCATTGACGACATGTAGAGTACAATGGAGATTTAAAGCTAGATCTAGTAAGGAAACTGCTATGTTATCATGTTTAGAAGTTGGACCAGTTATGATTGAAAAGATTGCTTCTAAACAGATGGAGGATCCAGTATTAGTTGAACGGATTAAGAAGTTAAGGGATGGAACAGAGAGCGATGACTTGAAGGATTTTAGTCTTGACCAGAATGGGTGGTTAAGAAAGAAAGGTAGGTTATGTGTTCCAAATATGGGAGACATAAGGATGGAAGTTTCAAAGGAATGCCATCATTCGAAGTTCATTATTCATTCAGGAGGAATTAAGATGTATCAGGACATGAAGAGGAGTTTCTTCTAGAAAGGTATGAAGTGGGATGTAGGCTTTTGGGTAAAGCAGTGTCTGAACTGCCAACAGGTAAAAGCTGAACATCAGAAGCCAAGTGGGTTGCTTCAGCCATTGGATATTCCTGTATGGAAGTGGGATTCTATTTCTATGGATTTTATAGACGGGTTTCCAAGTTCTAATAGAGGAAAGGAAAGTGTATGGGTCATAGTGGACAAATTAACCAAGAGTGTCCATTTCTTTCCAGTTAAGTCAACTAGGACGACACCTGTTCTAGCTAAGTTATTTAGGAAGAATGTAGTTTGACTACATGGAATTCCTAGTAGCATAGTAAGTAATAGAGATTCCTTGTTCATTGGTGAGTTTTGGAAGAGTCTACAGGAGATTTTAGGAACCAAGCTCAAGATGAGTGTCGCTTACCATCCACAGACCAATGGGCAAACGGAAAGGGTTAATGTGATAACCCTGATTTTTGTGAGCAATTTCATGATTTAAATTAGTTTATGTTTGTTTAAAAATTGCATTGAGAAAGATAGGAATGGAAACTGATTGCAAATGTATGGTTTAAACATGTACATGTGCACAAGATAGTGCACACACATGCACACATTTTTCTGTATAATGAAATAGGCAGAAATCAATATATAAATTAGAATAAATAATTTAGAAATACATATGTATGAAGATATGATTATGTCTTTAATAAGTGTGGCACAAAGAAAATAAATGTTAGGCAGGAATAAATACATGCAAGAAAAATATTTAGGTACTTAAAATTATTTAAAGAAAGAAAATAAGGACTTAGGCAAAATAGGCATACATATATTATATATGTGCACAAGCAAACACTTGCTGGAAGAAAACAAAAATTGCATGGAAATGGCATGAACCCTTAAGCAAGCACTTTATCCATTTCCAGCAATCCTTTTACTTTGGAAAATAAGAATCATGCATATAACATGACCGGGGTGAGATTAAAGAGATAAGGCTTATTTCTGAAAATAAAAACAAGGACCACATACCCTTTTCTCTCTTGAATCAAAATGAGAGGCAGATCATGTTTTATAGGGTAAAAATGACATTGGGTAATTTCACTAAACCCTAGTAGCAGCCAGGGTTTTGTATAAGGAGGCTTACTGTAGTGAGACCTTTCACAATTGCTCTTCATCATTTAAAGAAAAATAAAACATAAGCCAGAGAAAAATAAGGAGCACCGACCATTAGAATTAGAAGAAGGCAGAAGACCAAAAGGGTTCAAAAAGCTTAGGAAAAAGAGGGATTAAGGTGAGTAACCTCACTGGAAACTTTGGCAATAAGTCCTGAATATTGAGGCAGCCTAATTAAATTTATATTTAACTTTTGCAAGCTATGTTCATTTTTATGATTTGATAACTTTGGCTTGTCAATGATCTGCTCAAGTGTAAAACTCTTTATAGTGACTTATCCAGTATAAAAGAGTCATGGATTTCATGTTTAAATATGGTTATCTGTGTTGTGGTTTAACTTTGAGATGAAGTAGATTTTTTATTGGTTTTCTTTATACATTTATTTACTTAAAAACCCAGGATTTATGTTGTAGATATATGGGCTAAAAATGAAAGAAAATGTAGGACTGCAACATTGTGTTGTTGCTTATGTCTCATATCAACTAAAATAAAGATAAATGTAGAGGTGCAATGTTATACATGTGTCGAGCTTCTATGTTTTATGAACTCTCCAAATCAAAGCATATACTTGTGGTTTAGCCAGATCTTAAAGATTAACAAAGGTCTGATTGAACCAGAGGTAAAAGGAGACAACCAAAAACTATTTATGACCATATGTTTGTAACTTGATCCATTGAAACCCATAGACAAAATAATATGCTTAGAAATCACATCTGTTTGCATGATTAAATGCTAGCTTATGAGAACATGACTTACCAATCTCTGGATGAATACATGTTGGCTGAATGTTTATTTCTCTGATTGAAATATGATATGTAGAAGGGATTAGCATAGGAATGAGAAAAGGAAAGTAATACTTAGTAATTTAACTAAGGACTTTTGGATCTTAGGGCTACAAAATATGGCTTGGCAAGGTGAACATTGCAAGCTCACACATGGTATGCTTATACCCAGGGGCCTGAGTGTGCTGGATTAATAGTGATATGTCCCAGGCAGTGTGTGGTTTAACAAGAGAAAGTAGCTAAAAACCATAATATACTTGATAGTGAACAATAGAAATAGGTTCATGAGAGGGCTTGGGTAAAATCCCTGATGGCCAGTAATCTGGTAGAAAAGGCTTGATGATTGAATTGATGAATGTGTTGATTGGTTTATGATGTTTTATGGATGGATCCTATGATTGTTATCACTGAACTAAACCATTGAATCATGTATAATTTGTTGTGCACTAATGTATATGCACATGTATCACAGAAACATGCACAAGAGTGGTATTGAGTTCCTTTATCCATTTTGAAGTTATTTGAATATGAATAAGTGTCATATAAAATCATGTTTTCACATAGATTACTCATACCAGACTTTAGTCTGACCCTTGTGTGTTTTATGCACCTTTGGGTGTCTCATGTTTATATGGGGCAGTTCATGGTGATTTTGCAGGAAAGTAGGAATTTCTTTTATCAGGCTTTGGATGTTTAGCTGCTTAAGGAATTGGATGCTATATTTAAAGATTTGCTGAAGTTAAAATAGATGTTTATGCTAAATTATGTTAAGCTATTTTGTTTAAATTTGCTTAGAAAACTAATGTATTGTTAGAACTACTGTTTTGCAAGTGTTGAACCTATATGTGTATCAGTTGAAACTTATGTGCTTTGTTTTGCAAATGTTTTGCTAAGAAATGGAATTTTTAAGCTTTAAGAACAGTTAGTTTATAATGGTAGAAAATCTGAGATTGAAAGGATTTATGGATTGAATGTACAATCAAGTATTTGACATAGGAAAATCCATGTTTAAGTTGATATAAAATCTGGCAGAATAAAGGTTTTGAGTTGCTTTGAAAAGAAAACAAAACGACATGTATTTTGCTTAAGAATAAGTGCAAGTTGAATATGGCTAACATGACCATTTTATTGAGCCTGGGTTAAGCCAGCACTAAAGAGTTTTAAGCTCAATTTTTAGTAAAGTTTTGCCACCCAAATATAGGGTAGACTCAGTCATTTTTGCTAACAAGAAGAGATAAAATTAGGCACTTAAATCTTCCACTGACACACACATGCACAGGAACATGCACACACATGCACATGCAAGAGCACAGTTCATACAGTAACAAAATTATGGAAATACATGCAAAATGCTAAGTCTTGAGACATGAAACCAATAGTTATGCAATAATCTAAGTATGCTTGGAAAACCTGGTTTTTAGAAACACTATTGCTATGTAGGAATTTTTTCTTTTAATGATTCCCAAACAGATTTCTACTTCCAAACTTTTGTACTCTGATTCAAGTAGAAAGTAACTTATATATCTTCACATATGTAAGTTTAAGATGATTTGGGCAAACCAATATTTTTATATTGGCATAAAGATCCTGGATAGAAGAAAATTAGAGTGTAATATTTTCTTGATTAAATGACCACTGCACATATATATGTAAAAAAAACTTTAGGAACAGAAGGTGGGTCATTTCATTTGGTATCAGAGCTATGTTGTTAAATAACATAGCAAAATTTTGTATGAACTTGTTTGCATTGGATGTATGGAGGTGTTGACTGCCTTGGATGCTTTGTTTTGTTAGTTCTTATACTACTAATATCTATTATAACTAAATAGGGATAGATTGAAATGAATTAATCTATAGAGTATTAGGCAAAACAGACTAACCTAAGTGTCATATCCATAGAGCTATGGTAGGATCCAGACATCAAAATGTAGGAACAAGTGAACCACCCATGGTGAATGTGCAAGAATTCATGAGAGCCATAAGGGATGGAGTAGGCAATAGGCAGGAAAATCCACATGAGGAGCTTTTCAAACTACTCAAGACGTTTACCAACCTTGGAGGCAAAACTTTTGATGGCACAGATGGAGTTATGGGAGTTCAAAATTGGCTCAGGATTTTGGATAGGATCTTTGCAGACATGCTAGTTGAAGACCAAAGGAAGAGGCAAATTGCATCCAGGCAATTGAGAGGAGCAGCTTTGGATTGGTGGGATGTTATCATAGTTGGAAGACTTGAAGGAGAAGTGACATGGGATCAATTTAAAGCAATGCTGGAAGGTAGGTTTGTCCCTGCATCAGCCAAGGAGTGTTTGCAAGAGGAATTCATCAAATTAAGGCAAGGGACTATGAATGTCACTGAGTACACTCAGAGGTTTGAATCATTGGCAAAGTATGGTGCAGTACTCATCACCACTGAGGAGGCTAAGAATGGCAGATATATTCAAGGGCTAAACCCTAGCCTTAGTAGAGCCATGCTACCATACAAGGACAGGACTTTTGATCAAGTTTTGGACTTGACTTTGAGCATTGAACAACATGATAAGGCTAGAGAGAATTTCAGGGCATTCAAGAATAGCCAAAACAAGAAAGGAAAGGGCAAATTTCACCCTTATGATAAGAAGAAAGTAGACACAGCTTCCACCAAGAAACCAGAAGAAGCCAGTGCTACTGAAATTAAGAAGAAGATTACTTGTTATAACTGTGGCCAAGATGGGCATATGAAGAATAGGTGCACAAATGTTAGGCCAGCATCCTTCAAATGTCACCATTGTGGGAAGGAAGGTCACATAAAGAGGAATTGTCCAGATTTTAAGCAAGGAAAATTAGAGGCTTTGGAAGGAAAAGGCAAGGCAACTGAGGGATCAAATTTTGAGAATCATGGCCAAGTTGAAGGTACTTTGTTTATTTACTCAATACCTTTTGCAGTAGTGTATGATACTGGGGCTACACACTCATTGATCTCCCATGATATTGCACAACAATTAAAATTGAATTGTATGATTGTTGATAAGCCACTGTTTATTAAAAGCCCTATAGGTAGCTCATGTGTTCTGGGTATGATGTGTATGCAACTGGGGTTAGATATAGGGGGACATGTGTTTAACTCAGACCTATATGTGTTGCAATATCCGGGCATAGGGGTTATTCTAGGAGTTGATTAGTTGAGTAAATATAAGGCTATCATAAATATGGAGACATCCACCATATCATTGAAAATTTCTGATGGACAAAGGGTAGTTGTTCTTTGTGAGGCAGACAAGAATAGAAATATAGCCAACCTTTTTGCATTGTCTAGTGAAAAACCTATGCCTGCATTAGAAGAAATCCCCATAGTGAATCAATATACTGATGTGTTTGGTGAAGTTAGGGGAGTTCCAAACCACAGACCAGTTGAGTTTTCAATCAGAATAATTCCAGGAGCTAGCCCAGTGGTTAAAAGACCAACCAGAATGGGGCCTAAGGAGTTGATAGAATTGAAAAAGCAATTGGTTGAATTAGAAGAAAGAGGCTTTATTAGACCCAGTAGCTCATCATGGGGAGCACCAGTAGTCTTTGTTAAGAAACAAGATGAATCCTTAGGTTATGTATTGACTATAGGGAATTAAATAAAGTCACAATTAAAAATAAATATCCTTTACCAAGAATTGATGATCTCTTTGATCAATTGAGTGGTGAAAAAATATTTTCTAGGCTTGATTTAGCTTCAGGCTTTCATCAGATGAAAGTAGAAGAGGAAAGCATTAAGTATACAGCATTTAACACAAGATATGGACTTTATGAATTTTTAGTAATGCCATTTGGCTTGACAAATGCTCCTTCCTATTTTGTTGATTTGATGAATAGGATTTTTAGAGAATATTTGGATAAATTTGTATTGATATTTATTGATGACATACTAATTTATTCTAAGTCAATTAGAGAGCATGAAAATCATTTGCATATGGTATTTGAGAAATTAAGGCAGGAAGACTTGAAAGCAAAGTTTTCAAAATGTACTTTTTGGCAAAATGAAGTGAATTTTCTAGGCCACATTATATCAGAAAAAGGAATATCTGTGGATCCCAATAAGGTCATTGCAGTGCAAGCTTGGAAAAGGCCTACCAATGTCACTGAGGTCAGATCATTCATGGGAATGGCTGGTTACTATAGAAGGTTTATAAAAGATTTTGCAAAAATTTAAATCCCATTAACCAGATTGACTAGGAAAAATCAAGTGTTTACTTGGACTGAAGAGTGTGAGAAAGCCTTTGGGAAATTAAAGGAAGCACTAGTGCAAGCTCCAATCCTCAAAGTACCTGAAGGGAATGAAAACTTGGTGGTGTATACTGATGCAAGTGGACAAGGGCTTGGGGCAGTAATGATGCAACAACATCAGGTGATAGCTTATGCTTCTAGGTAATTGAAACCAAGTGAGGTAAGATATGCTACTCATGACCTTGAATTAGCTGCTATAGTGTGTGCTCTTAAGCTATGGAGACACTACTTGTTAGGGGCAAGGTTTGAAGTTTACACAGACCATAAGTCACTTAAATATTTATTTTCACAAAGAGAATTGAATATGAGGCAGCAAAGGTGGATTGAACTCCTAGCCTCATATGACTTTGAAATATTACATACCCCTGGTAAGGCTAATAAAGTAGCAGATGCCCTAAGTAGACAACATGCTAAAGTGGCTAGATTAATGATAGAAGAGTTTAACACTTCATCATTGTTAACTGATTTAGAGATAGAAAGTGATAATGTAGAAAACATGAGCCTATGCAGTGAGCATGTAGAAATGGGAAAGTTAAGCTTTATCACTCTGGAGTCAGAATTGAAAAACAAAGTTGTAAAGTAACAAGACCAAGATCCATTTTTATTTGAAAAGAAAACTCAGATATTAAATGGTGAAGCAGTGGAAGGTTTTCAGTTGAATGATTAAGGCCATTTGAAGAAAGGAAAAAGAATATGTGTTCCAGCAATTGATGAGTTGAAGCAAGAAATCTTGGATGCTTACCACAAATGCAAATACACTATACACCCAGGAAGCACAAGGATGTATCACAACCTCAAGAGGGATTATTGGTGGAGTGGTATGAAGAGTGCAGTGGCAACCCATGTATCTAAATGTATGGTTTGCCAACAAGTAAAGGCTGAGTATCAAAAACCCTCAGGGATGCTTCAACCTTTGCAAATACCACAGTGGAAATGAGAGGATATATCAATGGATTTCATTGATGGTTTGCCTAGAACTAGGAGGGGAAATGATAGCATTTGGGTAGTGGTTGATAGGTTAACCAAGTCAGCCTACTTTATACCAGTAAAGTCAGAGAGAAATGCATGTACACTAGCCCAGTTGTTTATCAAGGAAGTGGTTAGACTACATGGTATACCAAAGACTATAGTAAGTGATAGAGATACCATCTTCACTTCAAAATTTTGGCAGAGTTTTCACAAGGCATGGGGACTGATTTATGCTTAAGCACAGCATACCATCCTCAATCTGATGGTCAAACAGAAATTGTGAACAAATTGCTTGAAGACATGTTGAGAGCTTGTGTATTGGATTGGGGAGGAAGTTGGGAGGATCATATCTTTTTAGCTGAATTTGCATACAACAATAGCCATCATAGTAGCATAGGCATGGCACTCTTTGAAGCTCTCTATGGGAGACCATGTTTATCACCCTCAAGTTGGCTTGAATCTGGGGAAAAAGTGGTCTTAGGGCCAGAGAGTGTGAAGGAAACTTCAGAGAAAATAGCTTTGATCAGAAAAAGAATAGCTTATGCCCAGGATAGGCAAAAGAAATATGCAGATCAAAGAAGGAAGGCAGTACAATATGGTGTTGGGGATTATGTATTTATCAAAATATCACCCATGAAGAAGGTTCTAAGGTTTGGGAAACAAGGAAAGTTGATTCCTAGGTACATAGGGCCATATAAAATTCTAGAGAGAATAGGAACTATAGCCTATAAGCTGGAGTTGCCAGAAGAAATGAGAGCAATGCATGATGTTTTTCATGTGTCTTAACTAAGAAGGTGGGTTCATGATAAGGAGGCAATCCTAGAATCCCCTAAGGATGTGCAGATTGACCCTAGGATGATCTATGAAAAGGAGCCAGTAGGCATAGTTGCTAGAGAGATCAAGAAATTGAGAAACAAAGAAATTAAATTAGTGAAAGTTTAATGGAGTCTTGACCCAAATGATTGCACATGGGAAGTGGAGGATAAAATCAGAAATGATTATCCACAACTGTTTGATTGAATGAAAGGTAAATTTATATATACTGATGAATGTTTTGATTGAATATGCATTGTGATTTTTGTTTTAATATGCATAGAGTTTAATCAAGTGATTGGCTTGAGAATGGTTTGAGATCAGAAAAGTTGATTTTCTAGATTGATGATACTTAAGTTAAGTATGAGAGAATTGTGGGACACAATTCCTAAAAGGAGGGGTATATGTGATAACCCTAATTTTTGTGAGCAAATTCATGATTTAAATTAGTTTATGTTTGTTTAAAAATTGCATTGAGAAAGATAGGAATGGAAACTGATTGCAAATGTATGGTTTAAACATGTACATGTGCACAAGATAGTGCACACACATGCACACATTTTTCTATATAATGAAATAGGCAGAAATCAATATATAAATTAGAATAAATAATTTAGAAATACATATGTATGAAGATATGATTATGTCTTTAATAAGTTTGGCACAAAGAAAATAAATGTTAGACAGGAATAAATACATGCAAGAAAAATATTTAGGTACTTAAAATTATTTAAAGAAAGAAAATAAGGACTTAGGCAAAATAGGCATACATATATTATATATGTGCACAAGCAAACACTTGCTGGAAGAAAACAAAAATTGCATGGAAATGGCATGAACCCTTAAGCAAGCACTTTATCCATTTCCAGCAATCCTTTTACTTTGGAAAATAAGAGTCATGCATATAACATGACCGGGGTGAGATTAAAGAGATAAGGCTTATTTCTGAAAATAAAAACAAGGACCACATACCCTTTTCTCTCTTGAATCAAAATGAGAGGCAGATCATGTTTTATAGGGTAAAAATGACATTGGGTAATTTCACTAAACCCTAGTAGCAGCCAGGGTTTTGTATAAGGAGGCTTAGTGTAGTGAGACCTTTCACAATTGCTCTTCATCATTTAAAGAAAAATAAAACATAAGCCAGAGAAAAATAAGGAGCACCGACCATTAGAATTAAAAGAAGGCAGAAGACCAAAAGGGTTCAAAAAGCTTAGGAAAAAGAGGGATTAAGGTGAGTAACCTCACTGGAAACTTTGGCAATAAGTCCTGAATATTGAGGCAGCTTAATTAAATTTATATTTCACTTTTGCAAGCTATGTTCATTTTTATGATTTGATAACTTTGGCTTGTCAATGATCTGCTCAAGTGTAAAACCCTTTATAGTGACTTATCCAGTATAAAAGAGTCATGGATTTCATGTTTAAATATGGTTATCTGTGTTGTGGTTTAACTTTGAGATGAAGTAGATTTTTTTTATGGGTTTTCTTTATACATTTATTTACTTAAAAACCCAGGATTTATGTTGTAGATATATGGTCTAAAAATGAAAGAAAATGTGGGACTGCAACATTGTGTTGTTGCTTATGTCTCATATCAACTAAAATAAAGATAAATGTAGAGGTGCAATGTTATACATGTGCTGAGCTTCTATGTTTTATGAACTCTCCAAATCAAAGAATATACTTGTGGTTTAGCCAGATCTTAAAGATTAACAAAGGTCTAATTGAACCAGAGGTAAAAGGAGACAACCAAAAAACTATTTATGGCCATATGTTTGTAACTTGATCCATTGAAACCCATAGACAAAATAATATGCTTAGAAATCACATCTGTTTGCATGATTAAATGCTAGCTTATGAGAACATGACTTACCAATCTCTGGATGAATACATGTTGGCTGAATGTTTATTTCTCTGATTGAAATATGATATGCAGAAGGGATTAGCATAGGAATGAGAAAGGGAAAGTAACACTTAGTAATTTAACTAAGGACTTTTGGATCTTAGGGCTACAAAATATGGCTTGGCAAGGTGAACATTGCAAGCTCACACATGGTATGCTTATACCCAGGGGCCTGAGTGTGCTGGATTAACAGTGATATGTCCCAGGCAGTGTGTAGTTTAACAAGAGAAAGTAGCTAAAAACCATAATATACTTGATAGTGAACAATAGAAATAGGTTCATGAGAGGGCTTGGGTAAAATCCCTAATGGCCAGTAATCTGGTAGAAAAGGCTTGATGATTGAATTGATGAATGTGTTGATTGGTTTATGATGTTTTATGGATGGATCTTATGATTGTTATCACTGAACTAAACCATTGAATCATGTATAATTTGTTGTGCACTAATGTATATGCACATGTATCACAGGAACATGCACAAGAGTGGTATTGAGTTCCTTTATCCATTTTGAAGTTATTTGAATATGAATAAGTGTCATATAAAATCATGTTTTTAGATAGATTACTCATACCAGACTTTAGTCTGACCCTTGTGTGTTTTATACACCATTGGGCGTCTTATGTTTATATGGGGCAATTCATGGTGATTTTGCAGGAAAGTAGGAATTTCTTTGATCAGGCTTTGGATGTTTAGCTGCTTAAGGAATTGGATGCTATATTTAAAGATTTGCTGAAGTTAAAATAGATGTTTATGCTGAATTATGTTAAGCTATTTTGTTTAAATTTGCTTAGAAAACTAATGTATTGTTAGAACTACAGTTTTGCAAGTGTTGAACCTATATGTGTATCAGCTGAAACTTATGTGCTTTGTTTTGCAATTGTTTTGCTAAGAAATGGAATTTTTAAGCTTTAAGAACAGTTAGTTTATATTGGTAGAAAATCTGAGATTGAAAGGATTTATGGATTGAATGTACAATCAAGTATTTGACATAGGAAAATCCATTTTTAAGTTGATATAAAATCTAGCAGAATAAAGGTTTTGAGTTGCTTTGAAAAGAAAACAAAATGACATGTATTTTGCTTAAGAATAAGTGCAAGTTGAATATGGCTAACATGACCATTTTATTGAGCCTAGGTTAAGCCAGCACTAAAGAGTTTTAAGCTCAATTTTCAGTAAAGTTTTACAACCCAAATATAGGGTAGACTCGGTCATTTTTGCTAACAAGAAGATTTAAAATTAGGCACTTAAATCTTCCACTGACACACACATGCACAGGAACATGCACACACATGCACATGCAAGAGCACAGTTCATACAGTAACAAAATTATGGAAATACATGCAAAATTCTAAGTCTTGAGACATGAAACCAATAGTTATGCAATAATCTAAGTATGCTTGGAAAACCTGGTTTTTAGAAACACTATTGCTATGTAGGAATTATTTCTTTTAATGATTCCCAAACAGATTTCTACTTTCAAACTTTTGTACTCTGATTCAAGTAGAAAGTAACTTATATATCTTCACATATGTAAGTTTAAGATGATTTGAGCAAACCAATATTTTTATATTGGCATAAAGATCCTGGATAGAAGAAAATTAGAGTGTAGTATTTTCTTGATTAAATGACCACTGCATATATATATGTAAAAAAAAACTTTAGGAACAGAAGGTGGGTCATTTCAGTTAACAAAGTCTTGGAGGACCTGTTAAGAGCTTGTGTGTTAGATTTTGGGGGATCGTGGGAACACCATCTACACTTAGTCGAGTTTTCATATAACAATAGTTATCAGACTAGTATAGGGATGGCACCATTTGAAGCTTTGTATGGAAGGCCATGTTAATCTCCCGTTTGTTGGTTAGAGACCGGGGATAGGTTGGTTCTTGGTCCAGATTTAGTTACAGAAGCTGCAAAGAAGATTGAGTAATTCGGGATAGGATAAAGGAAGCTCGGTCTAGGTAGAAAAGTTATGCTGATAAGAGACGGAAAGACCTAGAGTTCTCTGTTGGAGACCATGTGTTTGTTATGGTATCACCGATAAAGGGTGTGATTAGATTCGGGAAATCAGGAAAGTTGGCACCGGGATTTGTAGGACCATTTTCTATTGTAGAGAGGATCGGGAAACTCACATATAGAGTAGAGTTACCGATTAGTTTAGTAGGAGTCCATGATGTTTTCCATGATTTTCATTTAAGGAAGTGTGTTAGAGACCCAGAGTGTAACGACCGCGAATTTTTATAAATTTAAATTGATTATTAAATGGATTTTTGAATTAAAATTTGTAAAATTAGTAAAATAAATTAATTTATTGATCTCGAGTTTCCCCGAATCCAAATAAAAATATATTAAATCATTTTTAAACTTAGAAATTGTATATGTATGTGAATTTATATAGTTGTGCCTATATGAATAAATTTGAAATGATATATATATTGATAATTGGATTTAAATCTTAATATAAATGGTTTAAAGATAAATTTAAAAATAAATTGATAATAAATATTTAAACTAAAAAGATAGAAGTAAAATAACATTTGAGTTATAAATAAATATGAATAAATGAAGACAAATTCAAAATTAATACAAATAACTAAAACAACATTATAATAAGCAAGAATAAGAACAAAGCAAAGAAAATAAAAATATCCTTGTACAATAAACAAAAGAAATAGGAATAAAACAAAGTAAAAATATAAACAATGCAGGCAAGACACAATGTAAAAATAAACAAGAAAACATATATATGTATGAGCTTTTACAAAAGGAAACAGCAAATGGGTAAGTATAAACAAGACAGTATATATTTTTGTATAAATGAATATAAGCAAGAACAAAGTTTAAAAGAAATAAGACAACTTTATCTACATATATTTAGCTTTCAAGTAAAAGAAGTACATAAAAACAAATGAAAGCTGCCAGGCATGAGCAAAATAATAAGAATCTTGTAGGTGAAGTAAGTAATAGGCAAAAGAAGATAATTAAACAAAGATCTGCATAGTCAAATAAAAATAAAAATGGTACAAGCCAATTAATGCACGCATGAAATGTTATCACTTCAGCCTCCAATTGAAGAAAGAATCTCTGATATATTTGTACAAGCCAAAATAATGTGTTACCCTATTGTACAAACAATATAAAGTACCCTGTACACCTCTTTTCTTTTATTTATACCAGCTTTCTCCTATACATCAACTTCCTCTGCTACAATTCGTTCAAACCATTTTAACTGAGATAAAAATCATCTACAACTTAACCAAAGCTCCACCTTAAACAACAAATAACTCAACTAAACTCAGAGATTCAAGAGGATTAAAGAAAATCATTTGCAGTTTTAAAAGCAACAATTGTTCTCTGATCTTCCATCCAAGTGAGTAACATCATACTTTTTTCTTAAGTATTAGGATTTGTTGCTTATTTATATCTGGAAAAGTGCATGTGTGAATATAGAAATAACTATTTGTATATATATGTAATGCCTGAATGTATGCAAGCCTGTTCAACTATGAGCTATCTCTGTTTTTTTTTTGTTTCTTTCTTGTTTTCCAGAACCCAAGGTGCAAACTAGAATCGTATCTCTTGATTAATAACAATTAAAACTTGGAATATAAACAAAAGATGATTGTTTGATTATAAACTAAGTTTTAAAAACCAATTTAAGTTAAAATAAATTGGAATTGTTTCTGAAAATCAAGAACATAGAGCAAATTTAATCTAAGTCAAAAAAATTCGAACTTTTTAAATTATTGATTCAGGATTACGAAATGATTTCTTAATTAAAAACTAGATTTTTAAAACTAAAATCATGATTTCTAGTTTGGAAATCTGGGTGCATTCTCGAGTTGTTAATTTTGGACGAATTGGTCAAATTTCATCGATCGACGGCGAATTGGTCGTAGTGGTTGGGCTTGAAGGTGGAGGAGGAGACGAGGATCATGGGAAAATTGCTATCGTAAATTATCAAAGGTCGTGATGGCCTGTAATGATCAAGATAGGGTTTAAATGACTGTTTTTGTCGTCGACATTGGTTTGGGTCTCACGATGATTAGGAGCAATCGGAATCGATCGCGAATCGTCCTGGAGATGCTGGGAGACGTGGCGAGGCTTCGATGAAGGTGGCGTGGTGATGTGAGGTCGGAATCGTCGGTGGGGGGTCAGTTTTCCGATGGCATTGGGTTCAGGTTGTGTGGGTTGTAGCTCGATTTCGATTCTCGGTTGAATCGAGAGAGATGATGGTCGAGATGGGTTTCGAGGATCACCGGTGATGTGTAGGAACCATCGATGTTGGTCGGAGCGCCGTGGTTCGTCGGGGTAGGTGCACGCGTGCACATGAGAAAGCTGTGCATCTGTAAAATGGGGTAGAGTTTGGGAAGAAGCAGTTTCCCTCGGGTCGAACCCGAAGTTGATCTCGGGTAAATCATGTGCTTGGCTCGGGTTTTGTTCAGTTGTATTCGGGTTAGTAATTGCTAACAAAGAGGTTTGTAAAAGGTAAAGTAAAACAGTTTATAAAGGTTAAAGAAATTTTACCCAGGCTTTAAAAGTTTTCAATAAGAATAAGAGAATATTTCAAGTTTAAATCAAATTTTAAAGTTTAGTTAAAATAAATATCTGTTTCGATAGAAAATATATATATATATGATACCAAGTCTCTAAGTAAATTCTAAAACAAGTTTTTAAACGAATTTTAGAGATTTGATTTTAAGGATTAAAAATATGGTTTAAATTGTTAGTTTTAAGAAGTTATATGTAAGGTGAATTAATTAATTGCTCAATGTAATTAAGGATGATTTCTTTGTGTAATTACATTTAAGGATAATTGATTTATGTGATGAAGTTATAAATTAATGATTAAAGTTGATTAAGCAAGTAATTAGGGTATGATTACTTAAATGTAATTAAAAGTGGATTAATTTATAAAGATAATTAATTATTTAAAGGTAATTACTTCATGAAAATAATTAAGGGTTAATTTATTAATTGAAGATAATAAATTAAATAGTGAATTAAATAATTAAAGAATTAATTCTTTAAATAATTAAAGGTTGATGAATTATGATTTAAAGGTTAATTAATTTTTGAGGGTTAATTAATAAATGATTAAAGAATAATTAATCAAAATGATCTGTAATTTATCGATGTTAATTAACTAGGATTAGTCATTCATAAGTAATTAATCTAATTCGAATAAATTAGATATTGATTGATCTTACTTATAAATATTTGGATTCTATTGATTTGATTGTTGATATCCCTGATATATGATGCTTTGTGATACATCCTGATTTATGTTGTGATCTGAAATTTCTATTTCTGTGATATATTACTATGTGAATATGAAACCCCATGGCCCGTAAAACGGCACTTGAACTTCGATGCGACAGGGAGTCGGATTCCAGTTGGTTATCCGAAACCCACATCAAATTATAATTGTGAATCGTTGTGACCGATAAGTTTATTATATCTGTGATTTGTGAATGAAGATAAGCGTTATCGATTATACCGCTTATTGATATATCTGTGATGATTGATGTTGCACTATTGTGTGTAAAACCCCTAGACTACACCATACACACACAAATATGGATTTCACGTGGAAATCGGTTAAGTCACAGATGATTTAAATTTGATGTTTTTGAAATTGAAATTTTAATTTCAATTGATTTTGAAATTAGAAATTTGGGGTTTAAAGTGAAAAGCTTTTGAAATGGAATTTCAAATATAAAAGTTATTTTGAAAAACTTAACCGAGTTTTTGAAAATTTAAATAATTAGGTTTTAATTTGAATTCAAGTTTGAAATTAAATCTATGATTTGGAAACTAGGGATAAAAGATGATATAAATGTGTTTGTATGAATTAAACCATTTTAAAGTATTAATTTGGGAATTTGAATTTAAACCAAGGATTTCAACTCGTATGAATGAATCAGATTTCCAAATTGAAAACTGTTGTTTTCAAATGATAAAAGCTTTTAGATAAGAAAAGAAATTCCAGTTTAAATTAAAGGAATTTCAAGTGAATTGAAAAATGGATTTTCCAAGTTATGAATGAATTCTTTTTTAAAGCTATGAATTAAATCTGTCTATTTTTAACAGATTTAGAATGATGATTTGTTTAAACCATTCGAAATGAAATTGTTTTGAAAGCTATGAGTTAAATCTTTGTTTTAAAGATTTAACGAGTTAATCAATTGAAATGGGAATTAAATTTGGAAAACTTGTGAATGAATCTTTTGTTTAAAAGATTAAAAATGTGGAAATTGTTTTAAACCATTGAAGGTTGTTAAAATGAATCTTTTTGTTTAAAAGATTTGAAATGGTAATTTGTTAAACCATTTGAAAAGAAAGTTTGGGTTTAAGTTGTGACTTAATTGAAATCCCAATATCCGTATATTTTTAAATATTGCGCTCACTATTCGGTTTAGCCGGGAGAGGACCTTTGTGTCACATAACCCATTCCGAATAAGTGATTCGACGATATGGATAGCATTTGAAGATCGGTGTTGAAGACCGGATATTTTTCGAAAATGAAAGGACAACCTGTCGAATGTCTCTGCACTGAGTCGCGCCGGTATAGAGATTTATATCACTCTTTTGTGACGGGAAGTCCGGACGTGATTGGAAATTATCCGGAATTGCAAGGGCTTCGTGAGAAGTGCCTTCGGTTCTGTTCGAACCCGGAACAGACTTGTATGGATACATGTCTGACATTACACTTTGAGATATAAAGCCAATTTCTTTCAAATACATTTCTGTTTGGTGGCGGAGAATTTATTCTCTTAGTTTAACACCCTTCTCTGAGACGTACGAGCTCAAAGGTTATGTAGTTGAAATTTATCAGCGATATATCCCAATTTGGTAATGTGGCATGCTGAGTGTTGCTGTGTGATGATCAATGTTTGATCATTTGTGATATGATCTTTTGTTTGATCATTTATCTTTGTGATCATAGGTTGATCATCTGTTGACCCAAAGCATGGCTTTGTGGAAAGCGTAGCTTTGTGGACGAGACTTCGTCGAGCCTCACAACCCGGTAATGGTCGAAACAGGAATTGTGCGGCAAGGTTTTCAGGGGTAGCTCCCCTAGGGTATGACCATTCCTTCTGGAAAAGGGTAGTATCATGGTATGGAGCCCAGATACTTACTCATGTGGATACACCTTCTTTATGATGTGTGATGTTGGTTATCGAGCGCTCGGATAAAGGTCCCAAAGGACCGGGGGTGGCATATCTGAGGTTTCTTTTATCCCTTGGGAAAAGGGGTTGCCGGCCTTGTTTGGCAGAGAACAGTTGGTTCTCGGAACGTCCCGCCAGAGGCGTTTCTTTCGTGGAATAGGAAGTTCCTTAGCCTGACCATTTGTTGGAAATCCAAACAAAACAATACGAGCCCTGTACGGTTTTAGTTGTATTACCTGCCATGGAATGTGGTGGTAACCTGCTATTGAACATGGTAGCTATAGTAGGCATAAGTGCGAAATGTCTATGCTGGCTAAGATTTATATTCTACTTTCGAAATTGTTTTCTACACTATGCACTAGTAATAATATCAAATGATTTGATTTTGCGTAGTAAGCATCTTTGACTATCATAAGAAGAAATCTCCTCCAATTCTGCGTTTGCATTGTGTGTGTGGTGGGAGGTCTTATGGTAGTTTCATTTTCCAAAAGCATTACGAATTGACTTTAAAATTCTCTGCTATTTGTTTTTAAAGATAAACTGTTTTTGTTGCTCACACCAGTCCCATGACTGATCCGGAGTTTATTGTTTCTTTCCTAAACTCTGGATGCTCAAAATTTTTCTACACGAGCAGTCTAGAGTTTGGTTTTTCAGATAGTCAGATTAGTAGGTTATCTGGAGCTAGTTCAGTCTTTGGATCGGACTGCACTTGCTTATCTTGGTGTATCGTTATTGGGAGTTCATGCTATATCTGGATTAGTGCTTTGAAGATGGAGATTATCCGCTGCTGATGTTATCGTTTTCTTTTCCGCTGCTATTTGATGTATCATATCTCTGATGTATATTGATATTCATTGTATCATTCTGTTGTATCAGATGTTGTATATCAATGTATTATTCATTTCTTCCGCTGTGTTATTTACTTAACTGTGTTATAAGCTCCGGCGACTCGGATTTGAACGCTCGAATCTACGACATTCGAGTACGATGTAAAGTATGGATGTCGATTTTCGAGCGCGAAAATCTGTATCGTTACAAGTGGTATCAGAGCTAAGGTTGAACTTTAGCTCAGGAGTGTAACACGTTAAGTAGCTCATTAGAGATAGAGTGAAGTAAACTCTAGAATGAGTATTCCTCAGATATCCATCCGTATGCCTCAGTAAATTCTCTTACTATCCACTGATAGTAAGTATGAGTGCAAGAAGAGGACGAGATAGGGGACAGGGAAATACGACTATAAATGGTCAATACTCTATAACAATAAGGAAGCAATCTTTTCTCTATCAATCTCTTTTGTTCGTCATCTTTTCTGAATCCTTCGATAGTTCCTGGTAGATCCAGAAAGAAGATTCGATATATTAAAATGGGATATAAACTCCGGGTGGACCAAAATTGTTTGTATGGATGAATTGGTTGCTTTGATTGTTATAGTTGATAGGTATAATTTAGTTTCTAAACTAAAAGTTTTGAAATCGTATCCATCTATCTATCTATTCCTTGGGTCCGGATATGTTCTACGAATAGTTAGTTATCCCTTTGAACTAACCGATGCCCTTGTATATTTCGTAGATCTGGATAACCCGAGTATCTTGTGAAGTGTTAAGACAGATTCGTTCGTGTATCTGTTATTAATATTCTGATTTGGTAAGCCAAATGCAGAATAGATGTTCAGTTTGATTTGATGAAACATTTTTCATCTGTCTTTTTGTCTCCTTGGCAATTTCGAGGACGAAATTCTTTTAAGGGGGGAAGTTTGTAACGACCGCGAATTTTTATAAATTTAAATTGATTATTAAATGGATTTTTGAATTAAAATTTGTAAAATTAGTAAAATAAATTAATTTATTGATCTCGAGTTTCCCCGAATCCAAATAAAAATATATTAAATCATTTTTAAACTTAGAAATTGTATATGTATGTGAATTTATATAGTTGTGCCTATATGAATAAATTTGAAATGATATATATATTGATAATTGGATTTAAATCTTAATATAAATGGTTTAAAGATAAATTTAAAAATAAATTGATAATAAATATTTAAACTAAAAAGATAGAAGTAAAATAACATTTGAGTTATAAATAAATATGAATAAATGAAGACAAATTCAAAATTAATACAAATAACTAAAACAACATTATAATAAGCAAGAATAAGAACAAAGCAAAGAAAATAAAAATATCCTTGTACAATAAACAAAAGAAATAGGAATAAAACAAAGTAAAAATATAAACAATGCAGGCAAGACACAATGTAAAAATAAACAAGAAAACATATATATGTATGAGCTTTTACAAAAGGAAACAGCAAATGGGTAAGTATAAACAAGACAGTATATATTTTTGTATAAATGAATATAAGCAAGAACAAAGTTTAAAAGAAATAAGACAACTTTATCTACATATATTTAGCTTTCAAGTAAAAGAAGTACATAAAAACAAATGAAAGCTGCCAGGCATGAGCAAAATAATAAGAATCTTGTAGGTGAAGTAAGTAATAGGCAAAAGAAGATAATTAAACAAAGATCTGCATAGTCAAATAAAAATAAAAATGGTACAAGCCAATTAATGCACGCATGAAATGTTATCACTTCAGCCTCCAATTGAAGAAAGAATCTCTGATATATTTGTACAAGCCAAAATAATGTGTTACCCTATTGTACAAACAATATAAAGTACCCTGTACACCTCTTTTCTTTTATTTATACCAGCTTTCTCCTATACATCAACTTCCTCTGCTACAATTCGTTCAAACCATTTTAACTGAGATAAAAATCATCTACAACTTAACCAAAGCTCCACCTTAAACAACAAATAACTCAACTAAACTCAGAGATTCAAGAGGATTAAAGAAAATCATTTGCAGTTTAAAAGCAACAATTGTTCTCTGATCTTCCATCCAAGTGAGTAACATCATACTTTTTTCTTAAGTATTAGGATTTGTTGCTTATTTATATCTGGAAAAGTGCATGTGTGAATATAGAAATAACTATCTGTATATATATGTAATGCCTGAATGTATGCAAGCCTGTTCAACTATGAGCTATCTCTGTTTTTTTTGTTTCTTTCTTGTTTTCCAGAACCCAAGGTGCAAACTAGAATCATATCTCTTGATTAATAACAATTAAAACTTGGAATATAAACAAAAGATGATTGTTTGATTATAAACTAAGTTTTAAAAACCAATTTAAGTTAAAATAAATTGGAATTGTTTCTGAAAATCAAGAACATAGAGCAAATTTAATCTAAGTCAAAAAAAATTCGAACTTTTTAAATTATTGATTCAGGATTACGAAATGATTTCTTAATTAAAAACTAGATTTTTAAAACTAAAATCATGATTTCTAGTTTGGAAATCTGGGTGCATTCTCGAGTTGTTAATTTTGGACGAATTGGTCAAATTTCATCGATCGACGGCGAATTGGTCGTAGTGGTTGGGCTTGAAGGTGGAGGAGGAGACGAGGATCATGGGAAAATTGCTATCGTAAATTATCAAAGGTCGTGATGGCCTGTAATGATCAAGATAGGGTTTAAAGGACTGTTTTTGTTGTCGACATTGGTTTGGGTCTCACGATGATTAGGAGCAATCGGAATCGATCGCGAATCGTCCTGGAGATGCTGGGAGACGTGGCGAGGCTTCGATGAAGGTGGCGTGGTGATGTGAGGTCGGAATCGTCGGTGGGGGGTCAGTTTTCCGATGGCATTGGGTTCAGGTTGTGTGGGTTGTAGCTCGATTTCGATTCTCGGTTGAATCGAGAGAGATGATGGTCGAGATGGGTTTCGAGGATCACCGGTGATGTGTAGGAACCATCGATGTTGGTCGGAGCGCCGTGGTTCGTCGGGGTAGGTGCACGCGTGCACATGAGAAAGCTGTGCATCTGTAAAATGGGGTAGAGTTTGGGAAGAAGCAGTTTCCCTCGGGTCGAACCCGAAGTTGATCTCGGGTATATCATGTGCTTGGCTCGGGTTTTGTTCAGTTGTATTCAGGTTGGTAATTGCTAACAAAGAGGTTTGTAAAAGGTAAAGTAAAACAGTTTATAAAGGTTAAAGAAATTTTACCCAGGCTTTAAAAGTTTTCAATAAGAATAAGAGAATATTTCAAGTTTAAATCAAATTTTAAAGTTTAGTTAAAATAAATATCTGTTTCGATAGAAAATATATATATATATGATACCAAGTCTCTAAGTAAATTCTAAAACAAGTTTTTAAACGAATTTTAGAGATTTGATTTTAAGGATTAAAAATATGGTTTAAATTGTTAGTTTTAAGAAGTTATATGTAAGGTGAATTAATTAATTGCTCAATGTAATTAAGGATGATTTCTTTGTGTAATTACATTTAAGGATAATTGATTTATGTGATGAAGTTATAAATTAATGATTAAAGTTGATTAAGCAAGTAATTAGGGTATGATTACTTAAATGTAATTAAAAGTGGATTAATTTATAAAGATAATTAATTATTTAAAGGTAATTACTTCATGAAAATAATTAAGGGTTAATTTATTAATTGAAGATAATAAATTAAATAGTGAATTAAATAATTAAAGAATTAATTCTTTAAATAATTAAAGGTTGATGAATTATGATTTAAAGGTTAATTAATTTTTGAGGGTTAATTAATAAATGATTAAAGAATAATTAATCAAAATGATCTGTAATTTATCGATGTTAATTAACCAGGATTAGTCATTCATAAGTAATTAATCTAATTCGAATAAATTAGATATTGATTGATCTTACTTATAAATATTTGGATTCTATTGATTTGATTGTTGATATCCCTGATATATGATGCTTTGTGATACATCCTGATTTATGTTGTGATCTGAAATTTCTATTTCTGTGATATATTACTATGTGAATATGAAACCCCATGGCCCGTAAAACGGCACTTGAACTTCGATGCGACAGGGAGTCGGATTCCAGTTGGTTATCCGAAACCCACATCAAATTATAATTGTGAATCGTTGTGACCGATAAGTTTATTATATCTGTGATTTGTGAATGAAGATAAGCGTTATCGATTATACCGCTTATTGATATATCTGTGATGATTGATGTTGCACTATTGTGTGTAAAACCCCTAGACTACACCATACACACACAAATATGGATTTCACGTGGAAATCGGTTAAGTCACAGATGATTTAAATTTGATGTTTTTGAAATTGAAATTTTAATTTCAATTGATTTTGAAATTAGAAATTTGGGGTTTAAAGTGAAAAGCTTTTGAAATGGAATTTCAAATATAAAAGTTATTTTGAAAAACTTAACCGAGTTTTTGAAAATTTAAATAATTAGATTTTAATTTGAATTCAAGTTTGAAATTAAATCTATGATTTGGAAACTAGGGATAAAAGATGATATAAATGTGTTTGTATGAATTAAACCATTTTAAAGTATTAATTTAGGAATTTGAATTTAAACCAAGGATTTCAACTCGTATGAATGAATCAGATTTCCAAATTGAAAACTGTTGTTTTCAAATGATAAAAGCTTTTAGATAAGAAAAGAAATTCCAGTTTAAATTAAAGGAATTTCAAGTGAATTGAAAAATGGATTTTCCAAGTTATGAATGAATTCTTTTTGAAAGCTATGAATTAAATCTGTCTATTTTTAACAGATTTAGAATGATGATTTGTTTAAACCATTCGAAATGAAATTGTTTTGAAAGCTATGAGTTAAATCTTTGTTTTAAAGATTTAACGAGTTAATCAATTGAAATGGGAATTAAATTTGGAAAACTTGTGAATGAATCTTTTGTTTAAAAGATTAAAAATGTGGAAATTGTTTTAAACCATTGAAGGTTGTTAAAATGAATCTTTTTGTTTAAAAGATTTGAAATGGTAATTTGTTAAACCATTTGAAAAGAAAGTTTGGGTTTAAGTTGTGACTTAATTGAAATCCCAATATCCGTATATTTTTAAATATTGCGCTCACTATTCGGTTTAGCCGGGAGAGGACCTTTGTGTCACATAACCCATTCCGAATAAGTGATTCGACGATATGGATAGCATTTGAAGACCGGTGTTGAAGACCGGATATTTTTCGAAAATGAAAGGACAACCTGTCGAATGTCTCTGCACTGAGTCGCACCGGTATAGAGATTTATATCACTCTTTTGTGACGGGAAGTCCGGACGTGATTGGAAATTATCCGGAATTGCAAGGGCTTCGTGAGAAGTGCCTTCGGTTCTGTTCGAACCCGGAACAGACTTGTATGGATACATGTCTGACATTACACTTTGAGATATAAAGCCAATTTCTTTCAAATACATTTCTGTTTGGTGGCGGAGAATTTATTCTCTTAGCTTAACACCCTTCTCTGAGACGTACGAGCTCAGAGGTTATGTAGTTGAAATTTATCAGCGATATATCCCAATTTGGTAATGTGGCATGCTGAGTGTTGCTGTGTGATGATCAATGTTTGATCATTTGTGATATGATCTTTTGTTTGATCATTTATCTTTGTGATCATAGGTTGATCATCTGTTGACCCAAAGCATGGCTTTGTGGAAAGCGTAGCTTTGTGGACGAGACTTCGTCGAGCCTCACAACCCGGTAATGGTCGAAACAGGAATTGTGCGGCAAGGTTTTCAGGGGTAGCTCCCCTAGGGTATGACCATTCCTTCTGGAAAAGGGTAGTATCATGGTATGGAGCCCAGATACTTACTCATGTGGATACACCTTCTTTATGATGTGTGATGTTGGTTATCGAGCGCTCGGATAAAGGTCCCAAAGGACCGGGGGTGGCATATCTGAGGTTTCTTTTATCCCTTGGGAAAAGGGGTTGCCGGCCTTGTTTGGCAGAGAACAGTTGGTTCTCGGAACGTCCCGCCAGAGGCGTTTCTTTCGTGGAATAGGAAGTTCCTTAGCCTGACCATTTGTTGGAAATCCAAACAAAACAATACGAGCCCTGTACGGTTTTAGTTGTATTACCTGCCATGGAATGTGGTGGTAACCTGCTATTGAACATGGTAGCTATAGTAGGCATAAGTGTGAAATGTCTATGCTGGCTAAGATTTATATTCTACTTTCGAAATTGTTTTCTACACTATGCACTAGTAATAATATCAAATGATTTGATTTTGCGTAGTAAGCATCTTTGATTATCATAAGAAGAAATCTCCTCCAATTCTGCGTTTGCATTGTGTGTGTGGTGGGAGGTCTTATGGTAGTTTCATTTTCCAAAAGCATTACGAATTGACTTTAAAATTCTCTGCTATTTGTTTTTAAAGATAAACTGTTTTTGTTGCTCACACCAGTCCCATGACTGATCCGGAGTTTATTGTTTCTTTCCTAAACTCTGGATGCTCAAAATTTTTCTACACGAGCAGTCTAGAGTTTGGTTTTTCAGATAGTCAGATTAGTAGGTTATCTGGAGCTAGTTCAGTCTTTGGATCGGACTGCACTTGCTTATCTTGGTGTATCGTTATTGGGAGTTCATGCTATATCTGGATTAGTGCTTTGAAGATGGAGATTATCCGCTGCTGATGTTATCGTTTTCTTTTCCGCTGCTATTTGATGTATCATATCTCTGATGTATATTGATATTCATTGTATCATTCTGTTGTATCAGATATTGTATATCAATGTATTATTCATTTCTTCCGCTGTGTTATTTACTTAACTGTGTTATAAGCTCCGGCGACTCGGATTTGAACGCTCGAATCTACGACATTCGAGTACGATGTAAAGTATGGATGTCGATTTTCGAACGCGAAAATCCCGGGACGTTACACAGAGTCTACTATAGCACCGACTGTGTTAGATGACTTGGTAGTAGAACCAGACTTGACTATAGTTAGAAAGCCAGTTCGGATAGTTGCAAGAGATGAGAAGAGGCTTAGAAATAAGACAGTCAGATTAGTGAAAGTCCAGTGGAGCGACGATGAGAGAGACTGTACATGGGAGACTGAGAGCAGGATTAGAGAAGCTTATCTTGATTTGTTTGGTGGTATGTTTTACCTTTATGATTGATTTGTTGTGTACCTTCTTGTAATTTCGAGGACGAAATTCTTTAAGGAGGGGAGTCTTATAACGACCCTAATTTTTAGTAAAATTATTTAGGATATTTAATTTGCTAAATTAAATAAAATAATGTGATGATTAGGGGATTGAGATTTGTGATTAATAAGGAGTAGCCGTGCCATGTTAACAAATGAACTAAAGATGAGTTAAGATGAAATAGAGAAGGGATAAAATAGGAATGAGACATAACAATATACCATAAACCCTAATGTATCTCGTACTATACGTTCATTTATTCCAAAATTCAAAATAGAGGTCGGCTACCATAAGAGGATAAAAGAGGAAGAAAAGCTAAAGGAAGAAGCAAATTAAAATTTAACCATTCAAATCTCAAACTCCTTAATCTCAAAGCTAAGGTGAATAATGATTACATCTCATATTTTCTATTGTTTTTGGTTTTAAGGTTAATCCAAATTATTTTGCAAGGTTATGCCATGTTTTTGAATAATTAAATGTTTATATATGCTTATTGATGATTTATGCTTATTCATATAGGTTTTATGATATGTTTTGATGTGAAAACCCTATTAAATGATATCCAAATGCCTTGCGATTTTTTATCTAGATCAGAAATGATATTTTAGAGAAGGGTTTCAATTTTCATAATTTTCTGAATTTATGTGGATTTAATATAAATTTTCTAATGAAGAAAATGATTATTTGGGTTTAAAATAATTCACGACTAAATTATTTATGTTTTGGGTCTGAAATTAATATATGTTGGAAAACGTATTAAAATTGATTTTCTGGAATTTTTATAAAATTTTCCTAAGTAAATTAATAGATATATAAAATTATTTAAGGTATGGGACTTAAATGTTTTATATATTTATAAAAGAAGAAGGGTATTTTATAAATAATTTAAATTGTTTAATTCTAAAATTTCGTTAGTGCTTTTGGAAAAGAAAATTTGCAACCAATCATATTTTGACAAACAAGGCAGGTTAGTTGAAAATATTACTTAAAAAGATAAAAATCAGTTTAAACATGCTTTATACATGTTTCATCACTTTCGGCACCCTGCTTTCGCTTAGATTCTTCCGCCTCCTTCACCATCGAAACCAATGCACATGATATCAAAGTTGGTATGTGGCGAATTGGACATAGGCGGGAGGAACTGGGTCGAAACATGGGGTTCTGATGGGGTTGAAGCGTTACTTTGTTTTGAAATAAAAATGCGCCTGCTTTGCTTTCGAAAGGAATGCTTTCGACTTGGTTGGCCTTCAACTCAATCAAAAGTTTTAAAGGAAAGGTTTCGAAATGGGTTGCGCCTTTGTTTTAAGAAAATGCTTTCGAAGGGGTCGAAACCCCTAGCTTCCGCTTTCTACCTTTCGAAGCAAATGGTTTCAGAAGGTATACTTTGTTTTAAAATCCAAGCCACTTCTCCAATGCTTTCGAAGGGTTGGTTTCGACACCATCACTTCTTTATGTAGGAAATGCTTTCGAAAGAGTGCTTTCGACTTAAATGTTTTATGACCCTTTTGTTATGTTGAAGGTAGAACCCAAAGGTTTCGAAGAAGATAGTTTAAATGGTTTCGAAAGGTTTTCTACATGTTTTACTTGAACCCAAATGGTTTCGAAAGGTTTGATGATTTAATGCTTTCGAAAGGTTTTAATGAAGGTGTCGAAGGGGTGGTTCCCCAATGGTTTTGAAAGGTTTGAAAGTAAAGGTTTTCTAAAGTTTTCAAAAGGCAATGTTTAAGTGTTTTAAAGATAGGATGTCTAAGGTTTTATAGCTTTCAAAGGACAGGTTTATCCATGGTTTCGAAAGGTTTATATGAATGGTTTGGAAAGGAATGTTTTGGCCTTTCGTCCTAGGTTTTAAAGGGTCCTTGGTTTCGAAAGGGATACTTTCAATTGGATCGAAATGGGTACTTTCAAAGGTTTAAATAGTTTTCATCAACAAAGATTTGTTTAAAGTATATGTATAACATGGCAAGGTGATTTGAGTAAAGCGTAGAATTTATTTTCCTTGTTTAAAGTATGATTTAAAGGTTTAAATCAATTTGAGAAGAAAAGGTTTTCAAGGAAAATTTAAGGGAAGGTTACCTTAAGTAAAATGACTCGGATATTTATATACCAGATGGGACCGGTATACGGTCGCGCCCTATACTATAGCTATTAGCCCCTAGCTAATTTAGTTCCAAATTCCAGTGTGTAGGGCTTTGTCACATGGAAGACTAAAATGATGTTACACACCGAAAGGAGTATATTTGTATAGAGGTAGGTTATTGGTGAGCCCGCAAAACCATTAGGATCAGTTGACCTGGAGAAAGTAAGTTAGGGATAAACCGTCCAGAAGAGGAGTATCTAACCGATGTTAGATTATTTGTTTATATTGTCTGCTAGGCCCGCGTCAGCCAAAGGTTAGTAGTTAGCCAAACAAAACTATAGTGTTCAGATAGATAGTCCATTTTTTACCTGATAAGTGTGTTTACATGATAATGCTTTACAGTTTTAACCAGTTTTGGTTGCAGGGTTATGATTTGCAAAAGATATGTTTTAAAAGGTTATTAGTGAGGGGAAACCTGTTCCGCTAAGCGACGTGGTCTCACTTTATATCAAATAACCGAGATGTATAGTATTATTCACACTAGGCTTTATGTCTGACTCAAAGTTTATGTTTTTCCCCTTAAACTCTCCGATGCTCAAAATTGATTTGAGTAGGCTGAGGGTTGAGGATTTACAGGTTTTTAGTTGGTGGATGAATAAAGCTTCCGAAGACGAGCAGGAGGCTAAAGTTAGCTATTTAGGAGTTGTTTTGTTTGTTTTATTACACTGTGTTGTATTAAGTCAGTTATGACTATTTGGTATTCTGGTTAACCAAGGGGGCATCTTCATATGTCGCTCTTGGCGTATTTTGTAATAATTATATTTGATCTGAACCTGGGGAAACGTTTGGGATTATGTAACTTGGACATGAAATGTTGTTTGAAATGTAATCCGAAAATTGTTTTTAATCTGTGATGTTTTTATTTTATATCCAAGTGTTTTTGATATCATCGGAAGTTAATACTATGGATGACTGCAACATCTGTAGCGCTTAGCTTCAGGCCTTCAGATAAGGGATGTTACAGGACCAGAGTCGGATGCAAGCTCCCTTGCCAGAGAGTGAGTGGATGGGCTTGTACGAAAAATACCAAAGAGTGATTGGATGGGCTTACTTGGTCATTTAGTTGTTTTGCCGGAGAGCAAGCAGATTTAGCAAGGATCCATAGTGATCAAAACCCTAGATTGGGCAATAAATGATCCAAAGAGATTGAACCCTATATTGGAAGTTAAATAGTCCAGAGAGATCAAACCCTAGATTGGATCATGAACAATTTGGAGAGATCGCATGTTAAATTGAATGTAAAAAGATTCGAAGAGATCGAATCTTAGAACAGAAACAGATTTGATAAAGGATTTGAATGCCTTGTAATTATAATAAAATAGATAAATCCCAGATGAACACGGGAAGGTTATAATATATGATGCAATATCTCCTGATGAAATCAGAATGATTATGATGTATGAATAATGTCTAGGCAAGAGCTAGAGTCCTTGGATGTAACGGGTTCGAAACGACCTGTGATTTGCAAGAGAATCCAAAGGAACTAGATGATTCACCAAGATTAAGATCAATGGATAGCCAGAGAGCTCAACTATCAAAGACTGATTATTGGAACTTTTTCTTGAGCAAAGAACACCTAATATTTGACAGGCATACTTTGGGGGGCAAATGTTAACTTTCTGTTGGGTCAAAGCAGATTACAACTAGACTTAGAATATTAAGACGAGGGTGAAACAACTTGAAAATTGGCAAGCACACTTAAATAGAGAAAAGGAATAGCTCAAAGAAGTTTCATCCAAAAATACACTAAATACACAAGTCAATGTCGACTTGTTCATGTCGGTGATGACATGTTTTGCACCATATTCCTCCACTCTAACTCTACATGAGTTATTATCTACCTTTTCCATATGTGTCCAAGTGATTTCCAAGGGTTTTTAACGAACTATTTCAAGAGTTGAAGAGTTAACGGCTAGAACAATAACATAAACCAAGTGATAAAGGAACGATCATTAAAATCAACCAACCATCGAAGAAAACAGCATGGGATACCACAAAAAGAAATAAGAATAAAGATGCAAGAAAGTTCGAAGTAATTTGAACTAAGGGAACATGTCGGCACCAACATATTTAAGTTGGTACCGACATGTTAGGTTAACTCGGAAGATTCTGCAATTTGGCACGTGACTTCAGACCGATCTCTGGACTCGGCTTCAAGTGGACTTCTGACCCAACATAACTGTTTCTCTATAAATACCAGCCTACCTACAACCAAAATGGGACCTTTCTGCTTGATCTCTTCCCTAATCTTTAGCTCTTTACTCTAAATCTGATCTCTCTACCATTGGAGACTTCTTCCTCTTCTTCACTCCTATCCTCTACCTCTCAAACTCTCTAGAAACTCCATTGTAAATCTGAGATCCACTAAATAGTGGTCAGATCTGATATAACTAGTTGCAATCCAGAGTGAGAACAACTAATAAAAGAGATTAAAGTGGACGTAGAGGACAACTAATAAAAGAGATTAAAGTGGGCGTAGGCCAGAGATTACGTCGAACAACTATAAAAATTCTTGTGTGTTCTTTACTTTTCTGCTATTTCTACTTGCTTAATCTAGGACTTCTACTTCTTTTACATTTATTCCAAAAGAACCGGTGCTTTCATCTAATTTCTGGGTGTTGATCCATTTTCTGGGTTAACAGCGTCGAAGTCCATATCTACTTTTGATGAATTGGTTAAGAAGTTTCTGGAACAGTTTAGGCTCCACGTTGGCCGACCAAAGGACTTGATGTCCCTATCTGGCTTGTCACAAGGACCCAAGGAGTTACTAAACCTTTCTTGAATCGATTCAACGTCGTTTTTATGGAGGTTAGCAATCTGAAGGAAGATCTCGTATTCATGGCACTTGTCCAGGGCATTCACTCGGACATGGACTTTGGTAAGTGGCTAAATATGAAACAACCAGCTACTATGGAAGAATTCAAATCGAAAGGAAAACCAGTTTTTGTGATTAGAAGAAGCTAGCTTGGTTGAAGGAAAGTTCAGTGACGTACAATCGAAGGAGGTAAGTCAAAGCAATGTGGTGGTTAAGCAGGATGGAGAAAACTCTGGTGGTATTGCAGGAAATGCCAGAAACTCTGGGAAGAAAATGAGGAACCAAAAACCCAGTGGCATGTGTAATGCGGATAGGAAGCATCCCAAGAACATGCAACCAGAAGATTATATGCCTCTGAATGACACATTAGAAAATATCTATTTTGCTACTTAGGGAACTGAGCTAGTATAAGAAACCGATCAAGAGGGGAGATATGGAGCAACAAAAGCGATTTAGGAAGTACTTCTGTTTCCATAAAATGCATAGGAATAACACCAACGAGTGCCATCACTTGAAGGAGTTGATTGAGGAGCTGATAGGGAAGAACAGGCTCCAGCAGTACGTGAAGCAAAAAAAAACTCCGACCAAGCTATCGGACCTCAAGGCCCATCAGCTCAAGGAAAATCCCTTGGACCCAGTGGAGAGGGACTAAGTTATAGATGGAAGACTGGTGATTAATACTATAATTGGAGGACCTTACCCAACCGAGAGAAGCTAGGGTGAGATAGAAAGATATGCAAGTTCGCTGAAAGATGCACCATTGGAAAGTTGTTGCGCTGTCAAAGAGGGAGCTCGGGCGAAGCAACAAAAGATGATAACAAATAAGATTGTGTTCAAAAATCGAGACTCTAACGGGGCCGAGGCACCAACCCTCGATCCCGTGGTGATAATAGTCGAAATTAACCAGCAGTTGTGCGACGAGTTTTAGTAGATAACGAAAGCTCGGTTAATATTATTTTCAGAAAGACTTTTAACTAGATGAAAATCAGCATGAAGGATGTGACTGTCTATAAGACGAAGATCCAGGGATTTACAGGTGAAGCTAAATAGCCGATCGGGACGATCGACTTACCCATAGAGCTTGGCGAAGGAGAACGTAGGATGGTGCACATTCAAACATCTGTTATTATGGATGAGTACTCAACATACAATGCTTTCTTGGGCCGACCCGCCCTAGCTAATTTCAGGATTGCTTTGGCCTCATGGTTCTTAATGATGACGTTCCCAACAGAGAATGGAATTGGAGTAGTGCAAGAGGACCAAAGCGCAGCAAGAGTATGCTACATTGTAGAACTGTGAAAAGCTAAACATTGGGAGAAAGGAAAGAATATGGGAAGACTCTCCATGTTCAGAAACCACAAGGATAACAATTACAAAATGGTCTCTGGTTCGGGGACCATAGCCGATTCGATAGGTCTATGCATCTTCGAAAGAAATCAGGGGAAGTACGGGCAGCACCGGTGGAGCTTATGGTGAATGTCCTTATTGATGTGGATGACTCGGCTCGAGTATTGTAGATTGGTTCTCAGCTTGGAATTGGATTACGCAAAGAACTGATTAATTTCCTTTAAGAAAATATGGACATGTTTGCTTAGACGCATGCTAATATGTGTGGGATATCGCCGAAGATAGCATGTCATGCACTAAACATCGATCCCAAGTTTACATCGGTAAAATAGAAAAGGCACAGCCTGTATCCATAGCGATCTGCTGCATTAAAGGAATAGGTGGAAATGCTGTTAGCCAACGGCTTTATCCATGACATTATATACCCTCAATGGGTATCTAACCCCATATTGGTCAAGAAGTCAAATGGAAAGTGGCGAACATGCATCGATTACTCCGATCTAAACAAAGTTTGCCAGAAAGGTAGCTTTCCTTTGCCCAAAATTGACCATCTCGTTGATGGAACAACAGGGCATGAATTGCTCTCGTCTATGGATGTTTGCTCTGGATACAATCAGATCATGATGCATGAGCTGAATCAGGAGAATACTAGATTCATCACGGATTTGGGATTATACTACTACCAGGTAATGCCATTCCATTTGAAGAACGTTGGAGCTATGTACCAATGATTGGTAAATACTATGTTCAAGAACTAAATTGAACGGATAATGGAGGTATACGTAGACAACATGCTTGTGAAGTTAGGGGTGTCTAAAAATCATTTGGATGACTTGTTGGAGATTTTCTTCTAGTGTTGGTTCAGGAATGTTTCTTGGTTTTATTGTGAATGCGAGGGGTATAGAAGCCAATCTGGAACAGATTAACACCTTGTGAAATGTCAGAGCCCCAACAACAAAGAAGCAGCTTCAGAGCTTAAATGAAAAGATCGCCTCTTTGAGATGATTCATCTCAAGGGTGAAAGATAAGTGCATACCTTTCTTTGACGCCCTCAAGAAAGGTAAAACGAACTTTGAATGGAATCAAGATTGTCAAAATGCATTAAAGGAGTTATTAAGGCACATGGAAATGCCACCTGTCTTATCTAAACTGCTATATGGAGAGGATTTATTTATCTATTTAGCAATGTTTGCTCATGCACTAAGTGCGGCATTATTGTCCAAGGAGGCAAGGATTTAGAGACTAGTGCACTAAATCAGGAAGCATTTTACAAGAGCAGAAAAGAACTACCCAAACCTAGAGAAACTTGCATACTTCTTGTTAATTGCATCAAGAAAGTTATGACCATATTTTCAGGCTCATCCAATCAAAGTACTAACTGATCAGCCTCTGAAGAAGGTTTTTTACTGGTCTGAGACCTCGAGAAGGTTTCTAAAATGGAATATCGAGTTGAGTCGGTATGATATTACTTACCATCCGAGAAGAGCAAAAAACGGACAGGCGTTGGCAGACTTCATCGTCGAGTTTACCGCATATGATGGTGAAGAAGAAAAGGATGCTACGGTCGTAGCTCTTCACCAAAAATTATTTCTCGAAAGCGCTTCAAATTAATTTATCTCGGGGGTAGGAGCAGTGTTTGAAACACCGGAAGGACGGTCGATTTTCTACGCGCTAAAACTGGAATTCCTTGCTACAAACAACAAAGTGGAGTATGAGGCGTTAATAGTAGGATTGAAAATACTGAAGGAACTGGCGATAAAGACGATGCACATATTTAGCGACTCACAACCAATTATCTGCCAAATCAAGAAGGAATATCAGGCCAAGGGCACGAGACTAGCCCCTTACCTATCGAGGGCACCAGAACTGCTTGAAGATCTAGAGCATTACACGATAACTCACATTCCCAGAGAGGAGAACACAAAGGCTGATTCGTTTGCTAAGCTAACTAGTTTTGGAGAAGCACAACTAATGGGGCTGGTTCCGGTAGAGATCCCGATGGCTCCAAGCATCGGTCAAATGGACGTCGATTGGATCTTGGAGACAACGAAGGAAGAAGAATCATGGATAACTCCTATCAAGGACTATTTGCTCAAGGGAATACTCCTCAGATACAGGAACGAGCGGAAGAAACTTTATAGAAAAGCACTATGATTTGTGATGAAAGATGGAACACTGTGTAGGAGGAGATTCCCTATGCCCTTACTCCGGTGTGTCACCAAGGATGAAACTAGAAAGACCCTCATGAAAGTCCATGAAGGAAGCTGTGGTGATCACACCAGCGACAAACTCTAGCAAAGAAAGTACTCCGATATGGGTATTTTTGGCCAATAGTAAAACAAGATGTTGCCGACAACACCAAATGGTGCAATCAATGTTAGAGATTTGAACAGATTCCAAGACCCCTATCTTCAGAGCTTACACATATGGTCAGCCTGTGGCTGTTTGCGATTTGGGAAATTAACCTCATCGGTATGCTACCAATAGCGAAAGGAGCCAAATATGCTATCGTTACAATGGATTATAGAACTTGGGTTAATGAGCTTCCGCTAGCACTATGGGCTTATAGAACAACACATAAGTCGACCACAGGACACTCGTCGTTCGCTTTGGCCTATGGTTCAGAAGCCATGATTTAGTGGAATTAGAAGTGTCATCTCATCTCATAAGTCATTTCAACCAAAGAGAAAATGAGGAACTACTGCTTGAGTCCCTCGACCTGGTCAATGAGAAGCAGGAAGAAACTGGGTAGTCACTTACCAGAAAATGGTGGCACGACACTTCAATGTCAAGGTCCACAACCGTACTTTTGAAATAGGAGATCTCGTTCTGAAATGAGTTCTCCTGGATATGGGGGCACTTGGTCCGATATCGGAAGGACTCTATGCAATTGAAGAGAATCTTGGAAATGGTACTTTTAAGCTAGCAAGCAATGATGAAGTCCCGATCCCGCATGCATGGAACAATGACCTCCTCCGGCACTACTACATCTAGCTTTCCATATTTTGTTTCTCGTAAATATTCCATCTGAAGATTCTAGAGGCTGTGAAAATGGACAAGACTTGCCATTTCTTCTCCTTATCAATAAAGTAAGCTTCTTGAATCAATGAAACCGTAATCTTGTAAAGAAACTCATGTGTCGCATAAGTAGTAGCACTAACCTTCTAAGAACCGGTGCCACCTGAAGAAAAGCGACATCGGAAAGGTCAAAACCACCAGGTCGATGGTGAAAATTGACCCATAACCTTTTAATAACCGGCGTTGCCCAAAGATAGGCAACATCGGGAAGGTTCTAAACTACAGGGATGATGGTGAAAATTAACCCACAGCCTTCTGAGAACCGGCGTTGCCCAAAGATAGGCGATGTTGAGAAGGTTCTAAACTGCCGGGTCGACGGTGAAAATCGACCCTCAACCTTCTAAGAACCAGCATTGCTCGGAGATAGGGGACAGGGAGAAGGTTCTAAACCACTAGGTCGACGGTGAAAATCGACCCATAACCTTCTGAGAACCGGTGTTGCTCAAAGATGGGCGAAACTGGAAGATCCAAACCGCCAGGTCGACGGTGAAAATTGACCCTAACCTTTTGAGAACCGATGTTGCCCGGAGATAGCAACACCGGGAAGGTCAAAACCGCCAGGTCGACGGTGAAAATCGACACTAACCTTCTAAGAACCGACATTGTCCAAAGATAGGCGACACTGGAAAGGTCAAAACCGTTGGGTTGATGGTGAAAATTGACTCGAACCTATCGATATTCAATGTAGCCTGGAGATTAGTGACACCGAGAAAGAATCTTCGAATTCAAACTGTCGAAGCGCTTGCCTCCAAAGATAGAAGCCGACGCCCGATTGAACTCTACAACCCTCAAGAACTTTCTGTTGCCCGGAGATAGGCAACAACAGGAGGGTGAAATTATTCTCAGATTGAACGGATTGTTCGACTCAAACTTGAAGATGTCAATCCTTGCCCACAGATAGGCAACTTCTGGGAGAAAACTCTAGAGTGTAACTATTGGTGTTCTAGTTTTCGGAGATCGAAACTAATGCACAATCGGATTTCCAACACCGAACATAGAAGGATTTGTTATGACGGAAGATGATGATAATGCATCTGCATGATACATACATCTAGAATGACATTGGTTGAGGATGTCAACTTGGAAATTTTCAATTGCAGCCTGGAGATTGGCAGCATCGAACACACAATGCTTGGAATCAAGCAGTAAAGTCACTAGTTTTCGGAGATAGGAATTATCGTGCAAACAGAATTTCTTCGACGATGCTAGTGACCCAGCGGGACACGCTCGGTTGAGGATAGGCGGGAATGGCCATAAAGAATCAAAAGCTGGAATTATCATACTTACTCGATCCTGGGGTAGGATTGGGAACTAGGCTGGGGGCAATCGGACAAATTGCCCACCATATGTGAACCCTCATAAACGCCTAAAGTCTAGCATTTGGAATAACGCATCCCATGAACAGGGATACATATGCAAACAACTGCTCGAAAGGATCCTGATTGAGTTCACACAGGAATAACCGTAGAGTCGGTTAAATAATAGTTATGTTTCGCCATATAGGACAGTTTGGCAGCTACAAACATAACTAAATAATAAGGTTTATTCAAATCAATAATAGGAGTGTTATTTACATGCACAAAGTTGTGGTAAATAAACATATTACATAGAAGCATAAGTATATAATATAGGAAAATTTGCAATACTAGCAGTTATATTATATACGCATGCAGTTATATACAAATAAGCACAGTACATAAAATGAAAACAAGTAAACTGAAGATAGATTACAGACAAAAGTTAATTTTTCAGTGCTAATAGTTTTTATGTACAATCAAACAACAGGGGTCGTGCCCACCCAATCTCATCCTATTCGAAACGAAAAGCAAAAAACATAGACTCGGACATAATTGACATAAAAAACATGCTACCATGTCAACAGTCTTAAAGCACTCTTCACATTTTCCCCGTCTTTCCACCTTAACCACCGGAGGGACGGTTCTTGTACCTTTTGTTTTCATACTTAAACCCTACCAGGAGGAGTCTTACCTTCGAAATGAGTGGACTCTTCAATGATTGTAGTTTTTTGCTCTTCAAATTGGTCGGTTGAGGTCTCGATGGGCTTTTTCCTAGGTGGTCGAATCTTCACGGTGGGATTATTAAGTCTCGGACTTACTGCTTTAGAAGTAGCGGGCTCGGTGACCCCAGGCTTTTTCTTCAATTTGATTTTCCCTATGTCCTTCCTCAGCCTCTCCACCATAATGTCATGCTCAGTTGGGTTGGAAGCACCCAGAATCGTCAAGTCCACTATAACAACTCGATTTTAAGTAATAATTTATTTAAATTAATGATATTAATTAATTAATTAAATTGGAATTTGGGAAAAATTATTTGATAAAATGGTTTTGAAATTATTTAAATAAAAGGATTTTTATTGTGAAAATATGATATTTAAATTTAAGTATGTTAAAATGTGAGAATAACATCCTACTGACACAGGAACTATTGTTTGGGTATGAAAGGAAAAATATATCTCCTAGATGCATGATAAAATTGGATATAAAGAAAGCTTTTGACTCTACTGCATGGTGTTCTATTTTAGCTATAATGTCTAGGATGAACTTTCCAAAACCTTTCTTAGCTTGGATTTTCACATGTATTTCATCACCTATGTATTCAATTTCAAGAGAGGGTGGTCTCCATGGATTTTTTAGAGGTGCACAAGGGGTTAGGCAAGGTGATCCTATTTCAGCCTACTTGTTCATTATTGTCATGGAATTACTAAATTCTATTTTGATAGATCTAGTTTCGAAGAAAGCACTTGATTTACATCCTAAATGCAAACATCCCTTAATTACTCATCTTCTTTTTGCTGATGATCTCATTATTTTTACAAAGCCTACTAACAGAAATATCCAGAATATTTTGTCATCCCTGTAGTTTTTTTATTCCATCACTGGACTTCAAATTAACCTTTCAAAATCTAATATCCTTGTTAGTGGTTTGCCTCCTTCTGAGAAGATTGATATTATTAATTGCTCTGGACTTCAGGAATTGCCTACTAATTCTTTCTATTTGGGTTTACCTCTTATAAGTTCCAGATTAACAAGTCATAATTGTTTACCTCTCTTTGAAAAAATTATTGAAAAGTTAAGGATATGGCCATGCAATAATTTATCACAGGCTGGTAGACTCACTATTATTCAATCTATTGCTATGGGTATGACTACATATTGGACCAGACACTACATTCTTCCAATTAAACTCATCAATATGGTAACAAGTGCTCTAAATAAATTTCTCTAGCATGGTGATCCTTTCTCGAGGAAGCTTATACCTATTTCTTTCTTTAAACTGTTTGAGCCTAAGAAGTATGGTGGACTTGGTATTACAAATATCTTTCTCTGGAATAAGGCAGCTATGTCTGTATATTTCAATAAGATTTTCACACCTGATAAAAAATTATGGTCACAGTGGGTTAACCAGAATCTCATTGGTAAGAAGTATTTCTGGAATATGGGAATACCTCAAAATTGTAGTTGGAGATGTATTCTTAAACTCAGGCAAACATTTTTACCTTATATACAATGTAATTATACAGTGGTTAGTGGATTATCTTTTTGGTATTCTCCATGGGCTAAGCCTGGTTTGATTTTAAGTTCTATTGTGGACTACAATTTAAGAAGGAGTTTTGGAATTTCAGAGGATGCAATGGTTGAAGAATTTATACATGATGGTGCTATTGTATTACCATACTCCAGCTCATTTCAATTAAGAAGTCTGTGGAATACTATTACCAATTATCAACTCACTAACAGTGACAGTGCATTAATTTGGTCCAGTAAACAGAAGTTTCACTCTATTAAGCTTGTAAATCAACTGTTTTGTAAGAGTGATACTGTCTTTCCATGGTATACAAGAATTTGGAATAATGGTTGTTCAGCAAAGCACAACTTGTTGTTGTGGAAGGTAATGGCTAATGCTTTGAATACTAAGGATAAGCTTTGTAGAATGGGTATTATCTCAGATGATTTATGTGTACTCTGCAATTCAGAATCATAATCAAATACTCATCTATTCTTTGAATGTCCTTTTGTCTATCAAATATGGTATAGGCTTTTATCTAATGGTGGTTTTTACAAGCCTTCAACTATCAGTTCAATTGAATGGTTTAATGTATTCAAAGCAACTAGATGGAAGACTCGTACAACTAGACTTGTGCTTAAGCTACTTAAAAAAATGATTCATGCTGTTTGGACTGAGAGGAATAATAGGGTCTTTGGTATTGGAGTAAAGAATGCATCGCAGCTCTACTCTATGATTCATGGCAGTATCTTGAGAGACTTAAGGTCTGGCAATGTTTGATGATTGAAGATTATACAGAATTTCACTGAATGATCAGATAACACTGAGTACTGTCATCTTGCAGCATGGGCTTTCTTTGCTGTCTACATGAAGTTATGGCAGTTTTCCTCTGATTCTTGCTGTGTTTTACATTGTATTATCTCTGTTTAGTATTGGTTATATTATACTCTCTTGAGTAGTAATTGCTGGTAATTGATTGTAATGTGTTGATTTTTGTTTGTCATGTATTCGTGCTGTGTGAGTTGTAATACTTTGAAATGGAACATTAGTGAAAATGTGAGAATAACATTCTATAAAAGTGATGTAATTGAAATGAAATATTGTTTGGAAAAAGAAGGGACTTCAAATGGAAATTAATATTTATTAAAATTAAAAATAATTTGGATATAAAAGTAAAAGAAAATAAAATATATGTATATTTACTTGTTTTATTTTTAGGCCCAAATTTATATACTCAAGCCTAGCTCTTTATTCTAGAATTATCTTCTTGTCATTATATTACTCACGCAACTCCTCCCTCGTTGCCAATCTTTCTTCCTCCTGAAGCCAAAAATTAGAAAACCGATATCACTTCAAAAATTAAAAACAAATAGTATAAATTAGTGAAAATTCTCGAATTTAAATATATGAATCTTGATCCCTGTATGCAACTATGGCTAAGAGTAAATAAATTTTTTATTTTTGTTGGATGGAGCTGTGCGCGTGCGTTAGGGCATGAAATAAAGGTAGATGAAGACGTAGTAGGAAGTGAGTGTCTATCACTCATATATCTTTGCTCTAATCTATTTTTGTAATGTTTGAGTTTGTGTTTTAGTGTATGTGTGATAGTGTTTATATGTGTTCATATAGCTGCGGTTGTGTTTGTATATATTTGTGTGTCAGCGTATTGTTGTGTCATGTTAGAGGATGTGCATCGGCTATTGTGTGTGCATGTGTGTCTTTCTAGGCATAGTGTTGTGTTTCTGTGTACAAGTGTGGATTTGTTTGCTTGTGCATGCATACGTGATTTTATTTGTCTAGATGTGTATAAGTATTAGTGCGTGTGTTTTTGGTGTTGCTCTGTGTGTGTTACAGCATGTATGTGTTTTGTTTATGTGTGCGTCAGTGTGTGAGTGAGTGGGTGCATGTGTGTTTGTGTCAACCTGCTCTGGGGTAGTGTGTGTACAAAGGTGTTAGGGAGTGAATATTTGGCTGTGTATGTGTTTGTGCATATGTTTGTGGGGCTGTGTATATATGTATATAAGTGTAGTTGAGTGGCTATGCACATGAGTTGCATTTGTGTGTGAACTACCATGTGTGTGTTTTAGTGTGTGTGATGTGAAAGTGCGTTAATACATTTTTAGTACAGATGTGTCCATGTGGTGTGTAACATATTGTGTGCTTTATGAATTAAATATGGGTGGTGTGCGTGTAATAGTGTATGCTACTGTGTGTGTATTGGTGTGTTTATGTGTGTCCAGGTATACAAGAGTGAGCGCAGCAGCATGAATGTGTGATGAGTTTTTATGTGCACTTACCATTTTAGTTTTTCCTTATGCTTCCTTTTTATTGAACTGATTTTAGTTGCCATGCTGTTTTTATTTGCATGCTTTCATAAATTATCAATCTACTTCCTTATTTATGCACTTAGAACTCTGTGCATTGTTACTTACCTATCTTTGAACTACATGTTTGAAATTTAGAGCACTTGGTATATACTGGTATTTTATCTGACTAAATTCTTGTATGCCTAATCATTTTTTTATTACAAAACTGCAGTTACAATATATTTTGTTTAATTGGGTTGTATTGATAAATATGAATATTTACAAACTTAAATCATTAGCATATGAGTTTTAGATAATTTTGAGTACGTGTGCAGTCTAATATGTGGGTGAGTTTAGTAAATATTTATTAAAATATCTAAATTTACTTTTAAATTGAACTAAATTAAATATACTTAAATTCTAATAAATATACTTACTAGATAATATGTGTGTGTATATTTAAGAATGTAAATATATGTTTAACAAATTAATAAGGTGATTTTAGTTATATTACTTAAATAGTTTTAATTATCATTTTATAAAAATGTGAGATTTTAATATATATATATATATACATACATATATATATATATATATAATTTAGGTTTTGATAATGTTTTTATCTGATTATGAATAAATCAAATTAATTTGGATGTTTTATAATTATCTAAAATAGTGTTTAGTTGTTAATAATCATGGAATAAAAGTTACGTGTAATATATTTTTTTATAAACTATTTTTGGATTATTAAAAGAAAGAAAGAAATTTTTCAATGTTATTAATAAATATTAAATTATTGTTTAGTTTATAAAAGGTTGGGAAACTTAATTTTTATTGAAAAAATATGATATGGTCTATAATTGTTAGTTTATAGTTTTCAATGTATGATATATATATAAAGTTTGTGATATTATATTTGGTTTTGAATAATTATCCATTTCTTAGAAGTTAAATTATTGTCATATGTTATATATGATCCACCACTATATATTTATTTGTTGTTATACACACACACACATACATTTTAATTTTAATAATCTATTTTCGTATTACTACTTTGATATTTCTTTTCTTATTTATTAAATAATGATTATATGAGTGATTTACCATTGACGTTGATTTTTTTAGTGATTTGGTATGATGCGGTGATGACATCCTTCTTTATGATTTTGCGATGATTTCAATTCTATGTGACAAGAAATCTGAATAAATGGAGTTATAATACCATTTGGGATGGGGAATTCGGTAATATTTCTCTGGTTATTATTTGGGCTCGTTATATAGAATATCATGGAGATTAAGTGTAGTTTATAAGCAGTGAATAAACGTTTGAGTATCACACAATGGTATGAGGCGATATTGTGATATTTATTCGATTATTCATTGTAAGTAGATGACACTCACATGATGAGAATACAGTAGATAGTGTGAGGTGATGCATGTAGTGATATATGGCTATATGCCTATATTTAGCGAGTATGGCTTCATGCCTAACAATGACCATGACTTTGTGTCTATATGTATTGGTTCTATATGCCACTATTATGATGTACTCCTATTATGTTTGTTGGAGAGGACCGGATGGCTAAAATCCACCCTAGCGTTCTGATCGTGGGGTCACACCCTAGATTCATTACACCATATTTATATACCTTTGTGGTATTTTTATGGGCACGTTTGCCCCTTGTGTCACCTAGGCCAGCAGTCTGTTACCTATAGGAGCAATTGGAGTGTTGTGACTGATTATTCCTCGTGTTGACAACCACATTGGTGGATACGTGTCACGATGACTGAGAGGTAACTAAGATTGTAGAGACTTTGTGTCTCTAGAGCTTGCTTTGTGCTATCAATCACCCTTCTAGTTCTGACGGAGTAGTAGATTGGCATATACAATTAGTGCACCTTACTGTAGTATAGTTATGGGTTATAGGACCCCATATGCTTTTATATATATATGGCTCTACTTGGGACTTCAGGTCTGTCCTATAGCCATTTCCCATCATGATACTTCCAGATATTTTATATATGAGGAGATGGGATTATACCTATGATATATATATCCAATGTATAGTGGATTCTCAACATATTGATAGGCAGCCTATCTTATCCTATTATATATATATATATATTGATGTTGATTTTCACTTTATTGAGATTAAGAGCTAAATCTAGGCAGTGCTATGTGCTAGCCTGATTATAGTTGGTGATATCTCGTTTAATGATATTTCTGCATTTAGATGATGATTTTGAATATGTATGATTCATCTATTGAGTTGATTATTTGATTTCTAATTTGATGTGCTTCTATATGGGTGATGACATCCTTTGGTATTAGTATTAATTGCTTCGTGCATATATTTGAGATATTTGTGTGACCTGATGTTTTGATTATTATCTATGATAGAATAATTGCATTATGTGTATATCCTTCCAGTGCTATTTTGTACATTGCTATGTCGTCTGATGATTTGAGTATTTCTGGTAGTATTATTTTACTATTATTTCTTGTTTACACTATGTTACTCATATTATAGATCCTTAATTAGAAATAGTCTGACATGTGTGTTATTTATGTAATACTCGGGTCAGTCCGAGACTTTTCAGCTCCAGGGATGACATAACCAGCATGTATTTTATTTGGTTTAAAGGAGATTTTTATTAGGATTGATGTATGTTATTTATATGACATTGAATCATTGTACATACATGATATTGAGTGTATATTGTTTATTTGATCCATTATATTGAGATTGTTGACATTTGAAAACATATGTACCCAAACTGTACCATATAAAATGTATTATATTATAAGTTATCTCTGCAATTGACTCTGTGTTCTTTGTTATATACCATATATTTTGTATTGTACTATCCTGGAGGCACACATGTATATTACTTTGTACTGATACTATGTACGTAGAGGTGAGTTATTTGTTTGACGTTTTAACACATATCAGTGTTAGTCCAAGGGAATATTCACGTGCATACCTCATAAAACCTCATTCTCTATATTCTCTGATAGTATTACTCTGTAATACTCTTGGATATTATGGGTATAGAGGTGGGGTGTTTACATCCTCCTCCTAAGAAACAGAAATATCCTCCAAGTTCTCCAGAGCAGCAATCTTCTTGGAATCAGGACCTGCGCCAAAACTGGAGACAGAAGGAGTTGCACCAAACCCCACGGAGATGGTGGCTAAAACATTAAAGATATCAGTAGTTCCTGACCCTTGCATAGCTAGAGGAGGCAGATATGGTTGACCTACAAGTTTACAGACAGAGTAGTATGGTTTAGTGAAAGATTCGGGAGTGAACTGGAGCTTTTGGAAAATAGGCAAAACAAGAGAAATACCTTAACTGGGGCTCAATTCCCAGATGTAGGCTTCAAATTCCCCTTCCTCTATTGTATGCTCCTCAGTTTGGCTGGCACGAGGGGAATGTAAGGCTTAATAAATGAAACTACTACTTAAGTAGGGATCACTCGAGTAGTTTTGGAGCTAACCACCGTGAATGCAGTAATAGTCGCCGTCAACTCTCTGGATTGAAGTGAACATTTCATGCTGACCCGAAGAACTCAGGCCAGCGAGAGTGCTGGAAGCAACAACATTAGCAGCCTCTTTAGCAAGGAGGGCCTTTCTAATAGAAATAAATTCTATGACCTCAGCATAAAGGTACATAGCCATCAGCTCTTCCTCAAAGTGATTGTCTGTGGCCTGTGCAGCCCTGCTTAGGACATCCTCCCAAGCACCAGTGAGGGTCTTGGGATAGTCATCCCTCAGCAATCTCAGATTCTTGCTGATCACTACATTGGTATAGAAGTATAACATATTGGCAATGAGTTCTTCGCTAGTTCTGGCCCTCTTTTCCTAAAGTTCTCTGAGCTTTTTCTCAGAAATCGCAAGTTCGAGTTCATTGGCAAACTTTTCATTGGACAGCTGGTCCACCACATTAGCAAGTGTCTTTTTCTCTTCACTATGTTTTAGATTTTCCTCCCGGTGTCTGGCAAGTTTAGCGGCTTACTCTGAGATAGTTTGATCCCGAGCCTAAATGATTTCATCTTTCTGCTCGATTTGCTTTTTCAACTCAGCACCCACTTCATATGCAAGCTTCAAGTTGTTGCGCGTCACCATTTTGATTTGCTCATGTGTACTCTTCAACTTACATCAAGCTGTCAGTGCTGGCTTTTTGCTTTTATGCAACGTCTCTCTCTAGTGAACTTAACCAAATCCATGTCTTTTTTTTTAATCATTAGTTCAAGGTCAGCTTTTAGACTTGAAGGATCAGATGTTGTGCCTCACATAGTTTCTTCAACTTAAATCCCTCATCGACATGCTGCTCTTTAAGTTTCTCATCACCACCTCTTTCGGTGTATTTCAGATGTCTGGATCAAACTTGACACCGTGTAAGAAGAGATGTGGAAATGCAGCTTGCAGGCGTGGAGGACTGGGCGGGAGAGTGAATGAGGGAGCGGAGACTCCCTTGGAGGTAGGTGGGGCAGTAATGACCAGAGCTTGGGAGGATGGAACTTGCCGAACCAAGGAAGTTTGAGCCTGTGTATGTAGCGGAATACAGCAGAAGGAGGCCCATGACACTAAGAGGAATCTCTTAGACATATGGCTGCGTTACGAGGCAGCTCGGTCTTAGCCTCCCTTTTCTTTCTTTCCTTCTCTCTCTCTGTCTTTTCCCTATCATCTTGCGGACCTCAACGGCTTCACGATCCTTCCTCTTTCGCCTCTTCTTTTCAGTTTCATAGTGACGAGGCGGGTAAGGATTGGGATTTTAGCCTCTATATGCACTTGCGCTACGAGGGAGCTTCTCGTAATAACCGCGATCCATGGAATCTAAAAAAAGAAAATATAATATAAGGGTCGTGACTCCATAAAGCACAGGTGTATGTAGAGATGCATGTTCATGATCCTAATGAAGTGTATGATACCAATGACCCCATAAGTACTCTATGGACCATGTTCACATAGGCGTAACTCCACCTTCACTTACAAACCGCCTGGCAAGAAGGTAAATCTAAGCCAGTTTCATTCAAAATGTCATGAACAATGAAGTTAATGCCATCGATATCACTTAAACCAAAGATGTTGCCAAAGAGGCAGGATCGAGGCAAAATCTCTACGAAGGGAAATGCATATTGATCTCCAACCGTTTTGAAGGTTTCCACGACATGGTGCTCTTGACGGGGCAAGCTGGGGAGATCAGGACACAAATAGGGCATTTCACCGAATGATTCGCCCTCTTCTTCTTAACTAGCGTGATAGTCGCTCTCGCTCTCGCTATCGCTATCACCGACGCTCTCTCCTTCCTCTTCAACCATGTGCTCTTTCCCTTCCCTCCTTTTGAATCCATCGTCTTCTTCGAGAACCGAGGACATCCTAACACCTTCATCCTTGTAGCTCGTGATATCACCACCAATGTGCTCCTTAGACTCTCCTTCGGTAGGTTCATTTGAGTGCACCGTGCCGGATGGACCAACCACATCCCTAGGAAATCCTCGCCGAAGTCACAAGTGAGATGAAAGAGCATGTTTGAGCTTGGGAGCAGGTGAATCTGAGACAACAAATCTACTGGATCTTAGCAAACTACACTGTCGTAAGTTTTCATTCATCGGAAGGAATGCGATGGTGCATTTTTGGAATCTAACTTCTCAAGGGCCCTTGAGTGTATCCTCAAGCTTCCTACAATTGTCATGATCTGGAATGTCTACAAGGAAGTAAACATAGAATGGTTAACTTGAGTTAAAGAATCTGATTATGGAAGGAACAGAGGATAGGAAACTTACTTTTAGATAGTCAGAGTCTGTTAAATCCATACGGACATTGTATATAGAAATACTCATTTTTGAAGTACGAGCATTTGTTGTGAAGCCTTTCAATGACCTTGCATCGGCACCAAGCTTTGATTATCATAAAGGATGGAGATTCTCGCCTCTTCTTAAAGTAAAGTAGATAAGTTAACTAGTGGAACTTCGAAACTCAGTTGAACCGGTTTATAAAGAGAATGTAGAGGTAACTTAGCAATGCGTATCTATTTGGGTGTATTAGGAACGGATCCAGCTCAAGTTCTTGGAGAACCATTAAAAGAAAAGGATTGAAAGGTGGGATCGCGCCACTTAAGCACATGTATTGGTTGCACGTCGTATATCCTCTTGGGAGGTTGTGTGCAAATTCAGCCCTTATGGGAAGAAAAACGTCATCTTCGGGAATTCCATGCTGATGACAGATATTTTGGAGCATTCTATCCATCAGAATCGTTGACACTTGTTCCGACGGATCATTCAATATTCTTAAACCTCTAAGGTCATTTAGAAAGAGTGGCTGATTTATTATCAGCTCTAATAGAATCATCGTGCCTTCTGATTCAGATGCGATATGATGACTCGATCTAGTAGGAATAGTTGACGAAGCCTGAGCAATAGAAGACCCAACTTCAGGAGGAGTTGTTATGCCTTCAGCAGACTTGAGTCGAGGGGATCAGCGGGTCATTCTAAACAACAAAACTTGGTGTTCAACAGGGTCAAGTATGTTTCAACATTAAATTCGACATTTATAGCCGGCAACCGGAATCCAAAGGATGTCAACGTGTATTGACCAATCAGATTTCGATTGTTGACTAAGGTAAGTGAAAAGTGTTAATCTATGCAATGTGAGTCTTGTATCCTATATACGATGAATGGACTATCCTATTTAGATAGCTTTCTCGTGCTAGAAAAACGAGCTGCGTCGTATGTTGAAATTATATATCAAAACTTACCTGTTATCAATGAATAATCGATAACAGAGCTGTTGTCCAAAGCAACGCGGAAGCTTTCCATTTTAGGAACACTGGAAATACAGTAACAAGGAAAAGTAGCATGACAGAATTATCCAACAGACATTCTTGGACAAGAACCATCTTATTGGAATTTAAACGATGATGTGAGGTCAGTCGAGTCTTGAAAAGAGATAGCCGGAATCATAAAGACGGATTCATCCCCAGAATGGCATGCACAGAACCAAGGTAAAACCCTAGAGGTCGAGTGCAACATAAATTCCAACCATCTCCTTCCAATTGCAAATAGCCGTACCCCCATCATCATCGTCGTTGTCGTGACATTCACAATCGTCAACCTTAGATCGCTAAAGTTTGGATCGGTGCTAGGTTTCAAGGTCTCGGGCCAAGTTCAATTGAGGGCAAATCGAATCAAAGTGGCATCGGTGACTGGAATGGTGGCATGGTTCTTGAGGTCAACGATGATAGAGAAGCATGCGGTGTTTCAGGTCAACGACGATGATTTGGAGTTAGTGGCGCTAGATTGTGGAAGGCTAGGAGTCGGTAGGAAAATAGATCGATGTAGAGAGGTTTCGAGGGTAAGAAGTTGTTGGCACTAAGTATGAGAAGTGAACTTAAAATTTTCTAAGTCCCCAAATATATAAGGAAAGGAATCAGTACCGAGAGGAACCTCTCGGTGCCGAGGGAATTTTTCTCCCCAGGAATTTGCAGAATGCATAGCAAAGGCAAAGTATACTCATCAAGGGCATGAAGCAATCTTCAAAGTATAGGCCACACCCTCAATTCAAAAATGTGGAATTCTAACTGTGTAGAGCAGTCATAGGAATTTCAACCAAATAAGAGCAACATCTCAAAGCACAATACTTGAATTATCAACTTGAATTCAAAATATAGCAATTTAGAACTCACCTTGATCCAGAGCATGCTTTGTTTTCAACGAAAACATACTCTGGGGGGTAAGTGTTAGCCAGGTTTTTAACCAAGCATAATTCAACCAAAAGTATAAGGTCAAGACAAAGATAAAACGACTCAAGGACTTGGAAATATGATTAGAAGGATGAAAAAATGGAACTCAAGAAAATCCATCCAATTCTGAGCTAAGTATAGGAGTCGAACTGTCGTTACCTCTCGGAACCGATACAATTTTCCTTCCAATCTTGGCTTCACAACCCCATGTGATTCATGTTCTACCTCAACCTCTCATGGTCAAGTGTTTTCTTAGAGTTTGGATGAGCAATTCTCAGATTTGATGGGAAGAAAGCCAAGGAAGCTGGATAGTTTAAGTGTTAACCAGAGAATAATCAGAATCAACCAAAAGTCTATGGAAATGAGCTTGAAACACATCGAAAAGGTGACAGAAGAATAAAGGAAGTGAAAAGATGGACTTTCCATAAGTCAATTCCTATCAGTACCAAGAGCTTTTCTCTCGGTACTATAAGGTCTTTTTGCCATGTGGTCCCACGTGCTTATGTGTACATCTTCAGGCTTTCTTCTGCACTTTGACTCAAGTGGATTTCTGACCCTATGCACCTGTTTCTCTATAAATATCAACTCTACTATAGATAAAGAAGGATTTTCTTCACTCTACTTCTCCTTTCCACCTCCTACCTCCCTCACAATAGTCATCTGAGCAGCTACTGTTGGCAGCTCTAAGCTATAGATCCTGTCAAACCCATGTACTAGTACCTTGTACTCTATATTTCTCTATAATCAACAATTAATAAAACTACAAAGTGGACAAAGGCCAGAGATTTTCGAACCACTATAAAAATCATGCGTCTGTCTGTTCTATTTTTCGTTATTTTCTGTATTATCTACTAAATCTAGGTCTCGGAGGTTCCCTACAACTTATCTTTGGGTGTTAATCCATATTTGGTGTCAATAGTAGATATGTTTTGAAATGGAAAATTCAAAATAATGATTTGAATAGATTATTTTCACATAAGAACCAAAGTGTCTCGAAGTCAGTGGAAGCGATATTGAGTTTGTGGGTTATCTAAATATGATCCAAGAAATGATACTCGTATCATTCTATAAGCATCAGAATTGAATAAGTATTTTGATAGAAATATCAATTAGTTTTATTTTTAGTCAAAATGCAGAGGAAGTCCATGTCCATAAGAAAGAACGTTAAAAGGTACATAGATATTTCTAAAACTATAAATTGACAATATACTGTTGATTATTTGTACTTACGTTATAATCATTATAGTTTGGTTGTTTAATACTTGGTATTAGATATATAAATCATATCTTTATAGTAAGTATAAAAGGTGTTGGAATGTCCCGAACGATATGGAAAGACACCTTATTAAAATGTTTAATATGGAACATGTAAGATGAATTCCTTATGTATTGACAATAGGAATATCATACATATTGTATTGTCTACAATATTGTATTTTTCTTATGTAATTGATGCATGAAGCAAATATCAAATCCAAATTAAGATAAGTAAATGGTTGTTTAGAGTGTTCTCTAGTACTTATGAAATACTATAGAATTGTTTTGTAACAACAACGAAATCCTTACGAAGAAGTGTTTAGAATCAAACTACATAAGTGATGTTGAGTATAATATGTTAATATCAAATTCATATTCAAACCTTAATTAAGATTCTTAATTGGAAATGTCCCAAATGAAAGGTTGTGGATGATTCAACGAAAATGCTAAGTGCATCACCTTGGATAGCGCCAAAATGAAAGCAATGTATATAATTATAAATGCACAAATTTAAAACTGAACTAGGGATAATTTCAAGTGTTGAGAATACTACATTACCGTTACATGCTAACAATTTAATCATAAGAGCTCACCGAGAGTTGAGAAACATACTCCGACTAGTTCCACATGATAAAGATAGTTTATCAGCATCGGAGAGAGTTGATTGACGTAGTAGCTAATTAACACAACATAGAAGATCCATTTACAATGGGTATAACTTGATCAATTCTCATCAAACCGGTCGAAGGGATAGGATAGAGGTTTCGTAATTGACCCTAAGTGCAAGTGGGAGATTGGTAGAGTTAGGGGTATACCCTAGGGGTAATTATGTAATTTGTTACATATATCTAACTCGATAACCAATCTCGTTCGATATAAAAGGTGTTTTCTTTCTATTATATACTTGACGAATGTGTTATATTAATTAATTAATTTAATTGAAAGAATATTCAATAGAAAATCCGTAAATGGTATGTTTAGTGATAGTAGTTACAACGTGTTGTAATCATGAATGATTTATCACAATAAAATAAACATACCATTTTAAATATTCTTAGCCAAGATTTATCGAGACTGGATATCAATACATTTGTTGAAACTAGAGTACGTAAAGCTCTCCAAATGCTAGGAAGTGTACTACTCATGACTTTTGGGGAAAACAAGGGGTTATGTACTGATTCTTATTGGATAACTATGTAATGATTAGCTCGATAGTATTATGTTGATTAATATAACTAAGGCCATATAGAAAATATCAATGTGACCAAATTACATGGTTCTCTTGACTTGAGAATACTCTTGATCTTCAATGTGGAAGTTCACTTTCATTATGGTTAAATCGTAGCACGATTTTTATCGAACGACTATAGTTGGGTCGAGTGGAAGCATTGGAAATGAAACACTATTCAAGAGATGATTCGTCTCAACAATTATATAAAGTTAGTATCATGGTCAACATAAGACAACTCAAAGTCAAAGTTTCTTGGCAGAGCGGTACGGTTAATAATAATTGTTATTATTGAACCAATGACTTTGTATTTGGAATAGAGTTGTGTATGGATGATATTGAAATTTGAACCATTACCAAATTTCATAAGTCCAAAGTGATATAGTTTTGACGAAGAGAATTGGTGTATATAATTGTAACTACCAGGTAACGCTTAATAATGTAAAATTGGATTTTGTAGATGTCGAGTAAGCAATAAATTTGACCATAATGTCACACCACCTGTTAAGTGATGTATGAACATTAATATTTGAATTATTCAACATTAATCGCTAATCAAATTTACACCTAAAAGTCACACAACCAAAACGTTGAGTTCTCCTAAATACCATCAGATTTAATTGATTTATAATTATTATAAATTAATTAATATTTACGAAATATTAATTATAAAATGTTACTTGATGCGTATTGAACAATATATTAATAATGTGAATATAATAGTTATATAAACACTAATCGATATACGATATCGATACATGTTTAAATTGGATTTAAATGCAAAAAATTTATTCGAGCTTGAAGTGGTTTTGAAGTCCAAGATATGCTTATTAATTACGGCTGGAACATGCATTGGTAGGCTAGCCATTTTGATGGCAAAGGTGGGTCGGAATTTGAGTTAAAAGAGAGGAGAATTAGTGTGAGAAAATAAGGATCTAGATCTTTGTTTTATTCCTTAGGGTCTCCTTATTTAATTACTCTAACCCACACTTTCCATTGTTTTTTTGGAGCCTCCATCCCTTCCATTTGCTGGCCGAATTCACCCATCCCTCTCCTAAAATTTACAAGCATGTAAATACAAATTAAATCAAATATGATTATAGGTGGTAAAGGCAATTTCGGAGCTACTTCGGAATTGGAATTGGATTCAAAGGAGTATATTTCTTCTTTTCAACGTGCAAGCTTTGAGATTTAGTGAAAGGTATTTTTCTAGTTTACTATCATACATAAATATCTAAATGATCATTGTTATATATATATATATATATATATATATATATATATATATATATTGCTCAGTTAGAAATATCACGAATCGGTATATTGATGGATTATGACATGTTGATGGCTGTGCATATAAGTGTGTTTTCTTGTACATGCTCTTGGCCTGGAATAGAAAAATTACTATTATTTTTTAAATTAAAATAATAACAATCAATGATTTTAAATAGTAAATCTAATTTAAAAAGTTTAACACAACAGAATATATGACTTAAAACTTTATAAAATTTTGTTTATAGCAGAAAAGGCTTTCGACAATAAATAAATAAATGATTATTTTATATATATACACACACACATAATATTTAATTTAAAATTCATTATATAAATAAAATGTATGTATATATATATATGTTTATAAATAGTAAAATTCTGCATAAAATTTTATACAATATATTTTAGTCAATTTGTTTTTGGAAGTAAATTTTTATTTATTTTATTATTAATTTTCTTCATAGTTTTATAATTGATAAATGTTTAAAAAAATAAAAATACATAAAACCGAAAAAATACTTAGGCTATAAGCTTTATAGCAAATATATATCAATATATAATAATTATTACTATTTATATTCATATATATATATATACATATATTTAATTAAACAACTAATTATACGTTTATATATATTTCGCATATAAATTAATAATAAAAAATTATATTCGGTTTTTATGTTATAATATATATATATATGCACTCTCAAAATTACTTTAAAATAATATGTAAAATAATGTTATGATTTAATTAATATCATACACACACACACACACAGATATATATATATATATATCATAAATGCTTTAAATAAATTATTTACAATACTATTTCAAAGTATATGTATATATATATAATTATATATATTACATAATTTTATTTACATAACAATTGATGCGCATATATATATACACACACACACATTTAGACAATGCATTTGTACACAAGAGAGGCTAACATGTCCATTGCGGTATAAATTGCAACACCTATACACGGACATGTCAAACCATGTATACATTATCATGTTCCATGTGCACGTACACACATATGTATATATGATAGATATATATATATATATAATATAGTACAAATTATATAAAATAAATCATTACTTATGAATTGAATAAAATATTAATTTTATTTAAAAAGAAAATTTGGAAAAGTTCTAAATAAATTAGACTACATAAGCCTAATAAAGATCCAAATAGGTAAAAAAATTGAAATGTACCCAATTACACCGCTGTGGTCAAGCCCAGTTTCTACACTTTCTTCTGTCATTACAAACGTTCTCTTCAAGCATAACAACAGACAACCATGTTCACTAATCATTTTTTTCAGTTTGGTATACAACAAAAACCTTTGTATGTAGTTCATATATATATAACATGCATGAACTAAAGCTTTAAAACATATAATGTATTATAGCTATTGCAGTATAGTCGTTACTTTATAGACCGATAAATAGTTGAGAAAAATAACTAAATAAAGAGAGAGTATAACTTTAAGTCACAGCTCTCTTAACAAAGATAATGTATCAGATAATATACTATATTTATGTAATATATCATGTATCACAAATTATACATCTATCTCATTTCTTGTTCACCCCTAAACCTCTTCATTTGTTAATTTTAAATTTTCAATTCTATAGAAAGCTTAAACTTTTGATTTATAACACATTATAATCAAACATAAATCAAACTGATAATCCTATTGTAGTTTCTACTTCTTTTTAATTTGATTGATCTCTCTGGTTTTGATTGTTAACATTGCAGAAAAAGAAAACAAATACAAAAAATATATAGCTTTTATCATACCATTTTTTCATTAATAATTTCATCATATTTCAAGTAATAATAACCTAAAAATGTAGAAATGTATCAAACTAGTCCAGATCCATTAAAGTATCTTAACGGATTACCTCAACCATGTATTTTGAAATAACTCTATATATTATAGCTCAAAAGGGGATCAGTACGCAGCTCCAAAGAAATTAGCATGGTTAAGGGTCTACTAATGGAGGGAAGATATCTCTAAGATGCATGGTTATAGTTTTCCTTGTCATAATAACAATATACCAAGAATATTGTTGCCGACACAATAGAAAAGGAATAGAATTACAATGTCTCCACACAAGTCAAATGATTTTTATCTCAAATTTATATATTGATTTTGATTATGTTAATATAGTACATATCAACTTCAATGGAAAAAATGCATTCCACTTACTAAGGGTGTTCATGTGATTACTCCCAAACTTTTGACTAAAATAACTAAAGATATAAATATACATTGTTTTCCACTTTCAGGTGATAGGTAAACTATTCTTACTATACTTATTCATGATTAGCAATGATTTAAAGATTATTATAACCAATTCAATTGGGACAATTTTGATGTTTGTTGATCTCCAAATACCCAGTAATAAAGAAATAAAGTGACAAAATATTAGTTGTGCCTATTTTTTTCAAAAGAAAGTATAGGAATTGGCATTAAAGGCTATATTATTAGATGACCTATCATTTACAATAGCATCAACAATGTGCTATACTTGATAACTTAGGAATTCGGTCTCATTATTTGTACCATTGGAAAGCATTGACAATCCATGTGAAAAATATAAATATTGGATATCATGGGCATGATCCAAATTCACAAAGATGATATAAAAATAAACTCCAAATTATCTTATTCTTTCAATTTACTTTAATATTTATGATTTACTATGTTCATGGGTTGTCAAACAATCTAAGGTCATTTTCAATATGTGTTTCAAGAAAAACATCATAAAGTCTAATGATAAATGCATCAAACAACAATTTATATAATGAAAAAAGGGATAATTGCTAACAATAAATAGTACCTTTGATAATTGATTAATACTTCCAACACTTTCTGGCTCCAAGCAATGCTTTTAGTTAATAAAAATAGTTACATGGATTTCTCAACAATGTTTTTGATTCGAAGATCTGAAGAATGGTCCTCGTAACTGATATTGAAGTGAAGAATTATTGGACTTTCCCCTTTCGGTTTGAATCCAAGTAGAAATTCAAAGAGGCGGAGGTGAATAAACTATTGGGAAGTAGATATAAAGATTCATATAATTTTTGGAAAAGAAAACTTTGAGATAAAGACCGAAACCATGGAAGTGAGGAACAAAAGGGTGAAAAGTAAAAGGAAACTAACTGAAATCATATAAGATGAACGTGCAGCAGTAATAGGTAAGTAGATATAGTGGTTGCTTCAAATAATTTTTCATTGAAAAGTATCCCACCTTCGCAAATTATTAGTAAAAGTGATAAAAATAATCCTATACAGATAAGTGTCCGACTATATTACTATGGACATTTTAGGCCTTTAAAAAAAGCTTCACTTTGACTCTTTGACCATGCTTTATAGTATAAGATATGGCTGTTCGTTATTCGAATCCAACTCATGTATTTAAAGTTTTCTAGCATATACACTTGGTTACATTTTGTTTTCTTTTTTCCTTTTCTTATCGCGGTTGTGAACACCATTGACATGGATGAAGTGCTTGTTGAAATTTCTGAATGATAGGGGATTCTTACACATTTTATTTAATTTTAATTTCCATTGGTAGATAGTCATATCGTATTTATATAAGATGCTTATTTGATGGCAATCAAACGAACCTTACAAAAACTATTTCACTTTCTCAACCTTATCTTATTGAAAGATGTGAAAAGGTATAGTAATTTTTTTGAAAAAAGGAGTATGAATTTATCTATATGGAAAAAGATAAATGGATCAATCTTTACGAAAAAAGATAAAAGAACCTATCTGTTTGCATCAAAAGTTGGCACAAACACCCAATAGATTAGATGTAGAGAAATAAAGTGAAAAACTACAATTAAAACAGAGGAAACAAGCAGAAAACAAGAACACATAGTTTTATAGTCGTTCGGCATTGATTGCCTACGTCCACTTTAAATGAATTGCTTTATTAATCACTTGAAATTATGAGTACAGTGGGTTCGTCATTGATTGCCTACATCTGGAGATGTAGACGACGTCATCCAAAAAATTTCGAGGCCCAACTACCAATATAGAGCGATCGGCGCCGATCGGTCTTCCTTGCCATGTGGCACCATGCGATCAGTCATGTGGGTCCCCCTCCATGCTAGCTTCATGTTTCCAAAGTTGTCTTCGTGTTTTAGAGATATCGATCGATTCTCGTTGAGTTGAACTATTGGTTGATTTTGTTCATTGCTATAGTGATACAATGTGATCCCCTGCCTAGAGAAAGGGATAGTTATCGATCCCCTGTCCAGGGGAGGCACTAATCCATACTTAGAATGTTCCATAAAGTCTATCTCTTGGTTTCGCTTAATCGTTACTTCATATTGTTGTTTGTGCTAGATCTCTGGACTCTGTGATCATTTCTTTGGACTGCTTTCCTTGTCTATCATCGAGTCTAACTTGTGCAGCCAGTCTGGATATAGCCGGGTCAAAAGGCCAAATAACACTATCATTATAGAGCAAATATTAAGCAAAAATACTATTGTACTTTCTTTTACTTGGATGTTAATTAATTTGAATACTTTATCATTTTTATATAATGTTTAAGATTATATAACTTTTCTATATCTTTCTCTTTCTAAAAGATATTTTTTTTATCTTTTTGACTAAAAGCTACATTTAGTTAATTAAATAGTTTTGATTATATTTTGTTTAAATATAAATTTATTCATTTTTTGTTTAAAACTAATATGCATGTAAAAAGATCAAATGCACTTGGTTTAATAAATACCAAATAGTAAATGCAACTGAAATCTATTTACCTTATTTAAGTAAATTACTATTTTATTTGTAGGATTCTATTATGTCTTTTTTAGTTGGGTTTGGTCTAAGTAGTCATGTTATTCAACTATCATGCTGATTGGCAGGATAATATTTATTTGTCCACTGCAATTCTTTCTCGAATTGATTTGATATTCATAGCGGAAGATGTAAGAATGTATGACCAGATAAGTGAATTGCTCACCATATTATCAAAGTGAGAGCCACCACATCAAAAACACAGACTCTAACAATAGAGAAAATTGGCTTAAGAGGTACATCAAATATTGCAGGAGTCATTGCCATCCAAGGTTGTCTAAAAACGTAGCTAAAATGCTACATAATAAATATATGGAGACTAGAAGGTAATCTTTTTATATTTTGCCTTTTAAATTTACTTTTTGAATCTTTGTGTTTCTCGATTTATTTGGCTTCCTAAGGTCAAATGTATAAATACTCAGTTACTATTATGCCACACTTAGTATTTAACAGTGCACAACATACGTTAAATAGTTATTACTTTTAGCATAATTTGATGATCTTTTTAAACTCTTCTATGCAAACGCAAAATAGGGATAAACAATAAGGTTAATACTTTATTTTTTAGATGATAAAATTTATTGGAAACTATTTTTGTAAGGGTATTCCGGTTGATCACATAAATTTTGATGGTACATTTGTTCTATTGATGAATAAAGATCTCCCTCGTGGATAGTTGCAAGAGGACCTATTATTTTTTAGCATTGTTATTGGCATAATTGTTATGCTAACATAGAAACCTGACTTGGTATATATAGAGTGCACTTCACAATTCAATCTGTAGCATAGACTATACCTCTCTTAGCTACCTGAACCATAGTTTCGTGAAATTTAAGTATTTTTAATTTATTTAGACAATAATATGGATAATTCATTAAGCTTATTGCGGAGTGTACTAATATTTAGGTTGATTATGAAACTTTATAATATAAACATATGAATTTGACATTAGGGATTAAGAAGTCGTTCTTTCTTTTTTCAATCGGTTTTTTACATATTTTTCTTTGCAAATTTTGTTTTATCGATGGAAGCATCTCTTTTGCTGATAGAATATAGCTTACATTGACAAAAGATACCATTTTTTCAACAAAACCATTGTTTCATAAAGTTTTTTGGGTTTTAGCTTATTGACATAAGTATCTTTTTGTAGAAACTTAATGACACTATTGATTGAAGACTGATATATGATAGTATTCTTTGGAAAATTTCAAGGTTGATTATTTTTAGAATGAATTAGAGTATTATGTATATTTATAATCTAAACAAATGTTATTAAAGTTATATAATTGAGACTAAATGCAACGACCCAAAATTTGACCACTCTTAAAAATGACATTTAAGATGATTTTAAATATAAATATGTAAATTTATATGATTCGAACAATATTAGATAGAATTTGCAAAGAGAAGTATACATAAAAAATAGTAACATTTGCCTATATCGACAAAAGTGACAAAATGCTAATTTCATAAAAGTAAGTTTCAATGGTTGAATAAATTATTTTAATTAATTTATGAATGTTTATATTTTTAAATAGCAATATACAAATTTATTTTCAAATTTGGTTTACATAAATAAATAGTTTAACTAAAACGTCAAAATATAACAGTAAACATTTTGTCGAAAATCAACGTTATGTCGATTAAAAGCTGTTGCAACGTTGTCGCACCTTTATTAGCATGTTTTAACATATATATTACACATCTTAAATAATAAAACAAGATTACTTTTACTAAACATGATTAGAAAATTCTAGAATATAATTAAGAAAAGTAAGTAGGTAATTAACAAAAGTAAAAAGTAAACATCACATCAAATCACATCAAAATCAAACTAAATCTTCTCTTTAGCCACTTTTCCATCCAAATACATTTGCTTTGCTCTTAAGTAACTATGACATAAAATAAGAAGTGATAAGTGATGGTAAGTGTTTAAAAAGTAAGTTTACTTTGAATTTAAGTAAGGTTATTTTGGTAATTTGGTAAAGGGATATTTTGGTAACTTGCCACTTCTTTTTTTCCTATAAATGCCATACATACCTCTTCCATTCTCACACAAACCATCTCTTCTTTTCTTCTTCCTTCGAGCTTTAATGGCTTCTTCTCTTCCATTTCCTTACTAAATTTTTCAAAACCATATCAAACAAAGTCAAAACTCCATCAAACTTTTCTAAAGACCTTAGAATATCACTAAAACATGGTTTAGAATCTAAAAAGTTGAAGAATGATGGAGGACGGTGGAGAACCTGTTGTGGCCGAGCCTTATGGATGTTTGGAGGTGGTGGCCAAGCACTTTGAAGCATGGTGGAAGAGTTTAGGTGATGGTTTGGTGAAGTTAAGATGATTTAGTGAAGTGTTGTTGCATATGAATGTTGGTAGGAAGAACTGGTTAAGATAAAGGTGAGTACTCGTATTTACTAATTAATCCATAAATTATTTCAAGTATAATGATTTGAAATTTTAAATATGTTGGATGATTAAATGTTTGATGACTTGGTTGCAAATTAGTTGATTATGTGATTATTTATATGGTTGATAACTTGATTTAATAATGATAAGAGAAATGATTAGTAATTAACCATAATTAATTAAATGAGAATTAAATCCATACAAATATGTGTATGGAAATTATTTAGCCTCTTAATGATTTTAAATAATCTAAAATGGTTAAAAATGTATTATAATAATATAATATTATAAAATGAAATGAAATAAAATATGAGTTCGAAATATAAAAATATTGTTTAAAATGGTTTAGAAATGTTTTATAAATATTTAAAAGTGTTTCCAAGAAGTTTGAAAAGAAATTGAAAAACAAGTCAAAACTAGGCGCGTCGCGTAACGGTAGTTTGCGATTTCGCACCATAAAAGTTAAATGAGTATACAAAGTGGAATATAGCTCGGAATTCTTCGAGATAAGAATTTTCCGGTCTATTATATCCATAGTTTCCCAACGAAAAAAGGAAATCAGGATTTCATTAAGTAGATTTTGAAATATGTCCAAAACAATTTTCTAAAAACATCGCGGTTTTGCTGTTCGGAATCCAAAAAAGGATTTCTTTATAAATGATATTTTTATATGTTTTAAAAATACGAAATAAATTCCAAAAATCTTTTAAAATGTTTTAAAAGAGGTTTAAGTTGAAAAGATGGATTTCTAAATGATATAAAAGTCGTTTTGAAGAATATAGGTTTTAAAACACTATTTGCAACACTTTTCGCAAAGCTTTTCACATCAGTTTTAAATAACTTTTGAAATGTAGTTTTGAACTTAACAATTCTTTCATAAATCTTTTGTGAATGATTTTTAAAGAATAATTAAGTAATTTAAAGATGATTTGGAAGTTTTAATAAGAGTTTGAATAAATGATTAAGAGGAATTGTTTATAACACTTAAACAATAACTGAAGAATATCGAATATAATAACTAACTGAGTATGCAGAAATGACTTGTACATTTGTCCCACCTATGAGATCTGAGAAGATAAAACAGGGTGTTTAACTAAGGTTAGGAATGGAGCAACTAGTGCCTTGAACTTATCTGGCCTATATTTTCTCTTCTTAGGCGAGAGGTGGAACAGATCAAAAGGAAAGCCCGGAAGCTCTAAAAAGATCATATTTAAGTTTTTCCAAGATAAAAGGAAACAAATTTTAGAATATTAATTAACTAATTAACATCTTTTTATCGATGATTAGTATGAAGGAACCGGGATCGGATTTGGGTGATTCCTATCTGAAGAACCGGGATTAGATTTAGGTGATTCCTATCCGAAAACCCCTTCAAACTAATTTTCGAAATAAAACATGTTGAAGACAAAGATCTTCATGATGTAGGATTACTTGCCACTAGTCCTTGGAGGTGAAATTTACCATATCTAAGGTGGCAGTAGTGCTCTGTTTTGAAAATCTTCGATTTGCAAGAATATGATTTGAAGTTAAGAAAGAAATCTTTGGTTAAGATTTAATGAATGATTTGGGAATATTTTTCCTAAATTAAAAATTCTAACCTAAATATAAGAAATCTTTGATTAAGATTTAATGAATTATTTGGAAAGGTTTTCCTAAGTAAAAGAGAAAATGATTGGAATTATCTCAAGATCTAAAGAGGTTTAATAAATCAAACAATTTAATAAATGAGGTTTATTAATTCCATATACTCTTGAAAAGAAAATGGAATAAATTGAAAAGAATATATCTAAGAAAGACATTTGATTTAAATAAAAGATGAAGTAATTGATTGATGATTGATATTCACATATGAACTTAAAACTTTTAAAGCAATGATTGGCTTCGAAGGAACCAGGGTCGAATTTGGGTGATTCCTATCCAAAAACCACTTCGAACCAATCTATATTCGAATTAAAACGTGTTTAAAGACAAATGATTTTAAAGATAGAGATCTTCGTGATGTAGGGCTGTTTGCCACTAGTCCCTCGAGGTGAAAATTACCATATCATATGGTGGCAGCAGTGCTCTGTTGTGAAAATCTCTGATGCAAGGACTTTCGCTACTAATGGAGTAGGAGAGTACCTTCGGTTTATTCTGTTCCTGGACAACTTGTATGGACGAATGTCTGACATTGTATTCTAAATTGCATTGAGTGATCTCTATAAAACGTATATCTACAAGGTGGCGGAGAAGGCAACTTCTCTTAGCTTAACACCTTTCTCTGAGACATACGAGCACAGAGGTTATATGTTTGTAGAAATCAGTCATGTGATTATGGAATGGTAATGTGGCATTCAAAGAAGAAAGAAGTGAAAGTGTGCTATGGATCATGTAATATGGGTATATGATAATATAGAGTATAGTGATGATAGTTATACAGTAAATAGTGTGGAATATAATAGCAGTATAATAAAAATAACACCAGAGATTTTTATACTGGTTCGGAGCACCATCCTACGTCCAGTCCCAAACTCCTTCTGGAATTTCACTAAAACAATAACCCTCACTTAACCCGGAGGAACAGGTCTATACAACCCTTGAGCAGCCTAAGAGGACTTCACACGTCTGAGCAGCAGAACAGGACTTCAACAAATACAAAAGATTGTTTTGACTTTGTGTGTTCTAATAACACGGATTTGTCACTTGTAGTACACCCTTCCTATAATCTTCTCCTCAAGTATAAATATATATATATATATATGAAGTTTATGAAGAATAGAAAGGTATAAAATTGCTTTAATGCAGAATATTTGAAAGTATAGTTGCAAGTAGATTCCAGAGTGTTAGATAAGATAGATAAGAAAATTCGGTTTTTGGAATCAAGTTACAGTATGTATTTATAAGGGTTAGAATGCAGCGACTGTAGGTGAAGAGTTTCGATTGAAGTGTTGCGTCCAAATCTTTTCATAGAGGTTCGTAACTCTTCACAAAAAGTCATGTCCTTTCAAAAAGTAGCTATTGTAGAAATTCAGTTAACTGAGCCTTTGGGTAAGTCGACTGAATATTCAAACGAATTTTTAAATATATATCTGTATATCTATGCATATGTGCATGTTGTACAGATTTTCCAGTGTCAGTCGACTGAACCTCTGGGTCAGTCAACTGACCTGGTAAAATCTGTGCTATATGCACAGTTTATACAGGTATAGAAATATATATATATATATAACTTTAAAAACTTTTATAATTTAATATATGCTTATATATGTATAAAATATTTGGGAATAGAATGATTAAATATATAAGCTAATATATACGTAACCTAGGAGATATTTTAACAACATTGACCTAAGACTCAAAAACAGAATAATATAATTGATGCACTGGTTTTGAAGTCTTGTCTCCTTGTAGTATATATTCTCTTTTTGTCTTAGCAGTCGTCAAATCTGTATGTCGTAGTGATAGCTTTGTGTCATGAATCAAAACCAAGTCTCAACATTCTCCCCCTTTTTTATTGATGACAACTCTATTATACGCTTACCCCTTAATCTGTGCTTGCATCGTTTATTCCTGCAAATAGTGTTAGAGCAATATCTTTCTCCCTCTTTGTCATCGACAAAAAGGAGAGTTTATATGATGACATAAATTATATTCTACATAAGTGTTAACATAGAACAACAAAATAACTACTACTTGTAAGGTATCAAAAAATTTAACATTTAAAGCATGTGATACCCAAGGTTCTTATAATTTCCTAATTTTTAGGAAACCATACCCATTTGGGTGTGGTTGAACCTTTAAAAATATAATTTTCATTATTAACTATCATATCAAAATAATCATCAATGTATTTTTCTCTATTTTTCCAATTAACAGGAACCCGAATACTTAGATAATTTTTATTCATATTTCCTGTCAATGATTTTGTACTTCTAGAGAAATTATAAACATTATTGGTCATAATAGTATTTGAATTTCTATAAAATTTGGATTTAGACTTTACTTGAAATTTAGTAGTAGCACTAACATTTTTACTATACATGAAAGCGTATCTAGTGCTATTTCTACGATTAGTTTTATTATACCCTAAACCACTTTTATCATGTAAAGGTCTAGAACTAGATAAAATCATGTTTAAATTGTTTTGACCTTTATTAAATTTTGTGACTTCAGTGTTAAGTTTATCAAATTTAGCTTTAAAGTCACAATTATTATTTTTAATAGTATTCAAAATATCAATTTTCTTATTTAATTCAGAATTCTCGTTTTTTAACGTACAGTTCTCATTTTTGAGAAGGAAATTTGGAGATTCTAAATTATCTAAAGAGGATTGTAATAAATCATTTTGTCTTTTCAAATCAAAAATTTCTTTTGAAAATTTTTCTCTCTCTTTTTCAAATGTCATATTTTGTTCATCTAGAAAATCTTTAAGAGCCTCAAAATTATTTTTCAAAACACCATGTTGATTTTCTAAATCTAATTTCTCATTTTTCAATTTCTCATTTTCAAGTTCAACAGATTTCATCTTTTCTAAAATAATAAAATTAAGCTTTGAAATCTTATCGCTTATACTAACTAATTCATTATTATCTTTTACTGAAATTTGTAAATCAGAAAGTACCTTTTTGTAGTCCTCATTGGTGGCTTTGACAGGGATTTTTCCTGTTGTATTTTGACTGGATCGTTTTCTGGCCATTATTCTATAATGTGGTGACGATTGATAGAATTCCAGGCTCTAATACCAATTGAAAGTGTGCTATGGATCATGTAATATGGGTATATGATAATACAGAGTATAGTGATGATAGTTATACAGTAAATAGTGTGGAATATAAGAGCAGTATAATAAAAATAACACCAGAGATTTTTATACTGGTTCGGAGCACCGTCCTACGTCCAGTCCCAGACTCCTTCTGGAATTTCACTAAAACAATAACCCTCACTTAACCCGGAGGAACAGGTCTATACAACCCTTGAGCAGCCGAATAAGGACCTAAGCAGCGGAACAGGATTTCACCTGAGCAGCCAAAGAGGACTTCACACGCCTGAGCAGCAGAACAGGACTTCAACAAATACAAAAGATTGTTTTGACTTTGTGTGTTCTAATAACACAGATTTGTCACTTTTAGTACAACCTTCCTATAATCTTCTCCTCGAGTGTGTGTGTATATATATATATATATGAAGTTTATGAAGAATAGAAAGGTATAAAATTTCTTTAATGCAGAATATTTGAAAGTATAGTTGCAAGTAGATTCCAGAGTGTTAGATAAGATAGATAAGAAAATTCGGTTTTTGGAATCAAGTTAGAGTATGTATTTATAAGGGTTAGAAAGCAGCGACTATTGGTGAAGAGTTCGATTGAAGTGTTGCGTCCAAATCTTTTCGTAGAGGTTCGTAACTCTTCACAAAAAGTCATGTCCTTTCAAAAAGTAGAGGTTGTAGAAATTCAGTCAACTGAGCCTCTGGGTCAGTCGACTGAATATTCAAACGAATTTATAAATATATATCTGTATATATGTGCATATGTGCATGTTGTACAGATTTTCCAATGTCCGTCGACTGAACCTCTGGGTCAGTCAACTAACCTAGTAAAATCTGTGCAATATGCACAGTTTATACAGGTATAGAAATATATATATATATATAACTTTAAACACTTTTATAATTTAATATATGCTTATATATGTATAAAATATTTGGGAATAGAATGATTAAATATATAAGCTAATATATACGTAACCGAGGAGAGATTTTAACAACATTGACCTAAGACTCAAAAACAGAATAATATAATTGATGCACTGGTTTTGAAGTCTTGTCTCCTTGTAGTATATATTCTCTTTTTGTCTTAGCAGTCATCAAATCTATATGTCGTAGTGATAGCTTTGTGTCATGAATCAAAACCAAGTCTCAACAAGAAGATGTGTTATGTGAAAGGTAATCATTTACCTCAGGCCTCATCACCTGAAAATGACAGAAACAGAGTAGAAGCAGCATGGCTAAGTGGGTCACTCCCATTAGGAGATGTCATCACCCTTCTAGATTACTCTACTCATGTCTAAGTATGTGGTGAATGTATGATTCGGGATCTCGTTAAAGGTCGGTAACGGCCAGGGTGATGACATATTCGGTACTATCCAAGAAGGGGTAGGCTGGTCTTGTGTTGGTTTAGGCAGGCAGTATCTGCTCCCTAGGTGCATCCCTCTAGAGGTGTAATGTACGGAAGATAGTCCCTTACCTAGTCATTTGTATGGAATCCAATATCCACTACGTGCCTGCCATTTTATTTGTAAACCTATTATGCTGGAACTTAATAATGTAATAATTTCACCTATAATTAATTATTATTTGTATAATAGACACTATTATAATATAACAGAATTTGATATGAAATGATTTGGTTATCGTAAGGGAAAAACCCATCTGTGTTTATGTGTGGGCGTGGTCTTATGAGATACCCTTTGTTTTGATAAAGAAAGTTTGGTAATCTTAAAACATTTAAAATTTCGAGTATCTCGCGCTGGTTTATCAAGCCTCATCCGTGTATTTTTAATACTCGGGTCAGATCCGAGTAGTTTCAGGTTTAGCTAAAGATGCTTGGAGTTTCCAGAGGAGGGCTGGAGATCTTCATCATCGTATGGACTTATTCTATTATCCGGTACATTTATTGCATTTGTTTTGTTGTTTTCAACATTTGTAAGGACAGAGGTTTATAACTATCCAGGCTGAATCTAGGTTAGACTCTGATATTGTATTTTAAAATTTTCCGCTGTAAAGATTATTATTGAAATAATATATGTTATTCCATTCGTGTGAGACTTTGTTCTATCTTTATTTTCTTTTTCATCCCCTAAGGATCCGTCTTTTCATTCAATTTGGGTTGGACATGTGTGGTTTATTGTCGACTCAAAGGGTATGAAAAAACAGGCCTTTACACTAAATTATATTTATGTTATATATATATATATATATATATATATATATATATATATATATCTCAAATCAATAAAATAGGCAACTAAGTATTGAGATATAAGATTAGCATTTTTTTATATTTCTTCAAATCATCTAATATGAATCTCTCCACTAAACTCTCTATTGATTAAAATACAGTTAAAAATCATTGAACGTTGACAAGTCGATTGTTCTGATTAAATATGGATTGCTTTGGGTGTTATGCAAACAAGTTAAGATGTATCTTTCATAGTAAATAGTGATTAAAGTGTCAAAGAAGGCTAATTGAATTCACACACACAAAAACACACTTTAAGTGTTGAAAAATTACATTTGTAATCCAATTAATGTGTATAGAGAATGAGGCAGCAGACTCATGAAACTATGAGATCAACTATAATTTCTATAATGGTGATAGTGAGGCAGTTGGAAGCTATCATAAATCCAAGCAAGTCTCTTGCAAAAATTAGACTGATTTTTGTTGTAAGAAATTAGCATATTGATGAGGCATTGAGCGTTATGGCGATTTTGACTCAAGACCACCCAAATCAAAACCCCAATGCATAGCGGAAAAACGATACCGTGGTAAATAGCGCAACAACAACCAATCGATATCTCAATCCAAACTCAACCAATCCAAGCCAATCACAATCACCAAACAAGCAATAGAGAAACAAAGCGCTAACGAAAAATAAATCGCACACCGATTTATAGTGGTTCCACTAACATCATGTTAGCATACATCCACTTTGTGAGAGAGCTTTTATTAATACCAATGAGAAGAGTACAAGAGATTGATTACAATGATCAAAATTCAATAATAAAAAAGATTTGTGGAGAAGAGAATTGAAAAAAACTTGGTTTTGATAAATCCTATTTTAATGGAGGATAAAACCCTTAATCTCTTCGATTGATCAAGTCCTTGAATCTGAAAATAGCTTATATAGGGAGAATTCTCATCCAGGTAAATACCCGATTTGCCCCTTGAAGCCTTCACAAATCAATCCAATCGGCCCAGGAAAAATATACATCACACGTCGGCTCAAACGTTTGTCCCAAGATGATAGACGTCTGTAAGAAGGTTCGGGAAACAAGTTTCCCTGCTCTTAGACGTCTATCACAATATGACAGACGTCTGTCACAAATCTCGGGTTACCAAAACCCTGAGCTCAGACATCCGTCATTTTGCCACAAACATCTGTCACATGTTGCTCCAGCAACACTCCACCTGTCACATGTTGCTCCAGCAACACTCCACCTTCTTCGCCATAACTTCCTCCTTCGAGTTCCGATTTGTAAACCGTTTTCTCCATCACCAAGCTACTTCCGACCACTTTAATTCTCCATATAGTGTCACCAAATTCAACACTCCACCTCGACACTATATCCATCTCCAACTCTAATGGTACCATAACATCATCAACAACCGATAGCACCAACTATCACCAATACTCTTCCTCATCTAAACCAAGCTCCTCTCTCAACCGTGCCAACCTGTGGCATCTAGTACTTCTCTAAGCGAATCAAGTTCAAGCAATGCTCAAACTTCCCAACCGGCAATGCTTTGGTAAACATATCCACTGTGTTATCCTTCATGTGCACTTTTTGAAGATATACTTGCTTATCTTCATTCATGGCTACTAGAAATGACTCTCTCACTTCAATATACTTGGTACGTGAGCTAAACGCCAAATTCTCTGCCAAGTGTCTAGCACTCTGGCTATCATATCGAACATCGATACTATCATGCTCGAATTCCAAGTCACACAACAATCGCCTCAAATAAAGTGCCTCCTTTGTCGCCTCCATCACGGCTATCAACAACGCCTTCATAGTGCATAAAGCAACTGCATTTTGCAATCTCGATCTCCAACTTATGGTCGTACCATCAAGTGTGAAGACATACCCAAAAGTTGATTTTCTCTAATCCCTATCACCGACATAGTCTGAATCGCAATAACCAACCAACTTGCAATTCATTCCCTCACTACCTCCAAAAATAAGACCATGAGATGACATACCTCTAAGGTATCTCAATATAAGCTTCACGCTTCCTAATGCGATTTTCCTGGATTATCCATAAACAGACTAACCATCCTGACGGCATTTGCAATATCGGGTCTCGTACACACCATCGCATACATTAAACTTCCAACCGCACTAGCATATGGCACCTTAGCCATATAAGCCTTGTCTTTCTCCAAGATAGGTTACCCCTTGCTCGAAAGCTTCACATGCAAAGGTAAATGTGTATTTGACGCCTTTACATTCTCCATGCTAAACCGACAAAGCACTTTCTCAATGTGCTCCTTTTGAGTCAATTTCAACTCAAAACACTTTTGATCCATTTCAATTTCCATGACCAATATCCTTCTTGCTTCTTCAAGATCCTTCATTTCGAATTCCGATTTTAAACTCAATTTTAACTTGTTGATTTCATCTTTGTCCTCAGAAGCAATGAGCATGTCGTCCACATACAAGAGTAAATACACCTAACAATCATTTTTCAACTTCTTGAAATATACAAAAGCATCCTCGGCGCTTCTATCAAAATTGTTTTCAAGCATAAAATGATCAATCTCTTGTACCGTTGCCTAGGTGATTGCTTTAAACCATATAGTGATTTCTTTAGCTTGCAAACCAAATTTGACTTACCATCTACAAAAAACCTTTGTGGTTGCTTCATGTAAATGTCTTCATCCAAATCACCATGCAAGAAGGCGGTTTTCACATCAAGTTGCTCCAACTCCAAGTCGTGAATATCAACTATGGTAAGTAATATCCGGATAGAAGTATGGTGCACAACCGGTGCAAATATCTCATCATATTCCTTTCCCTTCCTTTGTGCAAACCCCTTAGCCACTAGCCTAGCTTTCTATCTCCCATCATCCTTCACCTTGTATATCCATTTGCACCCAATAGCACAGTTTCCTTTAGAAAGTGGAACCAAATCCCAAGTTTTATTCTTCATCAACGAATGCATCTCTTCCTCCATGGCACAAATCCACTTCGAGCTAACACTCGAATCCATGACATCATAAAGGTCTATTAGCTCATCTTGAACTACATGAAGAGCATAGTCCAACTTGTCACAAAATCTAAGATAGTTCCAATCACCATATCTTTTGAGTGGCCTTATAGAACAACGACCAACCCAAGTAGCAATACCATCACCCAAACCCCCTTCGGCTCCACCTTGAACAGAATCCTCTCTAGAATCACACACATCACCAACACTACTACAGGCACCATGTGGACTATGTGATGTCAAATCAACTGCTTCATCCTCTCAAGCATCTTCAACTACTCTACTCTCTCTACTCCTTGGACAAAATGTGGGAATAACTTCCTTCTCCTTTGATTCATCATGAACCAAATCCGGAACATCCGATGAGCTCCCATTCTCCTTGAACAATGCCAACTCATCAAAAGTAACATGCCGTGAATTCACCACCTTCTTCGTTTTCGGATTCCATATTCGATAACCTTTTACGCGTCCGTATACCCAAGAAAAATACCCTTGAAAGCTCTAGGTTCAAGCTTATCATTACTCGGATCATGCACATAAACCGGACTATCGAACACACGAAGATAACTCAAGTCAATGCTCTTTCCCTTCCATAATTCCTTCGGAATTTTGTTACCAATAGCCGAGCATGGAATTTGGTTCACAATATGCACCGCGGTTGACAAAGCTTTGACCCAAAATCCCTTAGACAAACCCGATGTCAATATCAAGAATCGAGCTTTCTCAAGTAGAGTACGGCTCATCCTCTTCGCAACTCCATTCAACTGCGGATTTCCTAGTGTAGTAAAATGCCTCCTAATACCATGATGCTTGCAAAGCTCCAAGAACTCATCGGAAACATACTCTCTGCCATTATCTGACCTAAGAACCTTAAAAAACTTGCCACTCTCATTCTCAACAAGAACCTTCCATGCTATGAACTTTGCAAATGCCTCCGACTTGGCCTTCATTGCATACACCCAAACTTTAAAAGAAAAGTCGTCAATAAAAGAAATATAATACCTTACTTCACCCAAAGAAGCTACTGGTGCCGGTCCCCAAACATTCATGTGCACATAATCAAGAACTCCTCTCAAATCATGTTTTCCTTCACCAAATGAAACCTTTGTTTGCTTCCCCATAACACATTCCTTACAAAAATCTAACTTGTTTAAACTCTCTCCATCGATTATCTTCCTCTTTCGAAGAATATCTAAACTCCTCTCTAAGACATGACACAACCTCAAATGCCACAACCTAGTCGCATCTAAGCCACGAGAACTATCAATGCCTACACAAGTTTCACCTTCTATGGTCACACCTTGAAGCAAATATACACCATGAATCCTAGCACCTTTCATCACCACAAGCGCACCCTTTGAAACCCACAACCTATCACTCTCTATAGTGATCTTACATCCCAAAGAATCCAACAACTCCAAAGAGATAAGAGACTTCCGACGTCCTGGAACATAGCGTACATTAGTGAGAGTATGAACCACTCTGTCAAACATCCAAATTTGCGTGGAACCAATGCTTTTTGACTTACATATAGCACCATTTACCATAACAATTGAATTTCCCTCTTTGTCGACATAAGAAGAAAAACAATTCCTATTTGGCGTCATATAATAAGACCTCCGTATCGAGCACCCAATCGCTACCCGAAACATCCGATGCTACCACCGTCAATACATCCACGTCTCCCTTGCAAACACCACTCTCCACCGCAACTGATGAAGATGCTACTTCCTTCTTTCCCTTCTCCTTATCCGGACACTCATTCTTCCAATGATCGGGCTTCTTACAAATGTAACACTTGCCCTTTCTTTCTTTCGACTTTCCTCTCCAACAAGGGTTCCTTGATTTAGAATGCCCACGGTTCTTCTTCTTCGCATATCTCTCCTTCCCCACAAATAAACCTTGACCATTACCGGCACTAGTCCCAACACTCAACTTCTTCATTTGATCTCGTAATTCCTCACTAAGAAGACTTGTCTTAACATCATCCAACGTCAACGTAACACAGCCATAGATCAAACTATTTGAGAAATCCGTATAACGATCCGACAATGAACACAACAATATCATCGCCTTTTGTTCTTCCTCAATCTTCAAATCTATCGCCTTCATCTTCATTAGCAAATCATCAAACACATTCAAGTGTGCCTTTAGCGAATTTCCTTCCTTCATCATATAGGTAAAAAACATCTGCAACAAGATCAAACGATTAGTTAGTGACTTCTTCATATACCACTACTCCAACTTGTTTCAAATTCCCTTAGTGGTGGTCTCAAAACTAATTTCGGAGATCACATTCTCTCCAATAGCAAGTTGAAGTGTAGTGAATGCCCACTCTTCCATTTCCTCTCTCTCAACATCTAAGATGTCCACCGGCAACAAATGTGTATCAAACACTATCTGATGTACCTGATTCTGCCTTAGAACCGCTTTCACCTTCCATTGCCACTTTTCAAAAACATTATTGCCATTCCACTTGTCAATAACCAATTGTGACCCCGAAGCCACATATGATCCACGTACATACGACGCTACACTATTTGGACTAACCATTGAGGGACTACTAGAGTTATTATCCAATTTCAGTATTTCTACGACCACCTGCCAACACCAAATCTCTGATACCAAAAGTTATGGCGATTTTGACTCAAGACTATTCAAATCAAAACCCCACTGCACAATAGAAAAACGAGATCATGGTGAACAGCGCAAAAACAACCAATTGATATCTCAATCCAAACTCAACCAATCCAATCCAATCACAATCACCAAACAAGCAGTAGAGTAACAAAGCAATAACGAAAAATAAATCATGTACCGATTTATAATAGTTCCACAAATGTCATGTTAGTGTACATCCACTTTGAGAGAGAGCTTTATTAACACCAATGAAGAGTACAAGAGATTGATTACAATTATCAATATTCAATAATATAATAAATTTGTGAAGAAGAGAATTGAAGAAAACTAGGCTTTTATAAACCCTATTTTAATGGAGGATAAAACCCTTAATCTCTTTGTTTGATCAAGTCTTTAAATCTAAAAATAGCTTATATATGGAGAATTCTCATTCAGGAAAATACCAGATTTTCCCCTTGAAGCCTTCACAAATCAATCCAATCAACCCACGCAAAATATGCAGCACACGTCGGCTTAGACGTTTGTTGCAAGATGACAGACGTTTGTCAGTAGGCTCAAAAGACAAGTTTCCCTACTCTTAAATGTCTGTCACAAAATGATAGATGTCTATCACAAATCTCGGGTTACCAAACCCTGAGCTCAGACGTCTATCACTTGTTGCTCCAACAGCACTCCACCTTCTTCGCCATATCTTCCTCCTCCAAGCTTGGATTTGCGGACCGTTTTCTCTACCACCAAGCTACTTCTGACCACTTCAATTCACCATAAAGTGTTTCCAAATTCAATATTTAGATTGTTCATTGTCTTCAGTTTAGATGTTGCACCATCTGGACTCAACAAACATATGAATCTAACTTCTAACTCTTGAGATTTCAAATGAAATTAAGCAAGCCAAGGCACATATAAAAAGAAGAATGGGCATTGGAAGTCATATATCAGTCATAATGGGCCTTAACGAGTCCATTGTAAGGAGAGATTTGTTGATTATGCATCAAAGAGATAGAAGTTGAATACAACAGAGAAAGGCCTATTATTGTCGCACATTATAGCATGTTTTGTAGTGCTATTGTTGTACCAAATTTTAGTTTGTTGTATTCTTAAATGCTTGGAGTGCATTAGTTTAGCTTATATTGTAAACCTTCTATATCTGTTATTTTCTTCATCTTCTGATCAAAAGTTCTTACATTGATACCTTTCAATATATTATTTTGGTGACTGGAAAGAAATATATAATCAAAGTTAATCGAATTCTATCAATGAAATTTATTTAGTTTTATGTTTTAGCTATGTGAATTAAATGATAATTTCAGCTATCATTTATACTTTTGTTATTTTATGTTTATCTTTTGTTAGTGAAAGTGAAACTTTTTTCTTGGGTTTATTTCGATTTATTTATGCATATAGATAAATGTCAATATGTCATTGTTAATCAACCATATAAAATTAGTAATATTTAAGAGAAAGAGTTGTCATCAAAATGAAATGAGCACTCGTAATTATGTTATGAAACAACTATACGAGAATAACCAAAAGCTTTGTAAAGGACTATCCATGACTAGTCTGAAATTACAACCAGGTCAAGATAATAAAGCAGCTACTAGTCATAAGTAATCACAAAATGGAAAAAGGTGAGCTCAACAAGATTTAATAAATGAAAGCTAAGACAACAATGGCAGCTTAATTGTATGAGATAAGCAGTTTACAACCAAAGGTAGTAGCAAATCAAGAGTCCAACACATGTAAGAGAGAGAGACCAATTGTAGGCGGTAATAAACATGATAGTTGAAAGAGTGCTGCAGAGAATGAACCATTTGAACAAAAAAGCGGCATGAAAGGTGTTGAATTTTGGCGACACATTATGAAGAATTGAAGAGGTTGGAAGTAGCTTTACAACGGTGAAAACGATTCGCAAATCAGAGCACGGAGGAGAAAGATATAGCGAAAAAGATGTAGTGCTGCTGGAACAACAGGTGACGGAGTCTGAGCTCTGGGTTTTGGTAACTCGAGAGTTATGACAGACGTCTATCATCTTGTGACAGATGTCTATCGGTAAGCTTACCGTAGCTCGAAAATTGCGAAAGACATCTGAGAGGTTATGACAGACGTCTTTCATGGTGCAATTTTGATTTTCCGACCTAAAATTTGTGTATTCACTTGTAGGGGCTTCAAGGGGTAAATCGGGTATTTATCAATGAAGGATGGTTCACTATATAAGCTATTTTCAGGATTCGAGACTGTGAGATGCCAGGAGATTAAGGGTTTGATATAGGGTTTATCCTCCATTAATTAGGGTTTTATCCAAACCTATTTTTCTTCAATTCACTTCTCTACAAATCAATTCTATTAGAATTTGATCATTATAATCAATCTTTTGTATTATTATCATAGGTATTAATAAAGGCTCCCTCTCAAAGTGGATGTACACTAACAAGACGTTAGTAGAACCACTATAAATCGGTGTGTGATTTATTTTACCATTTGCTTATTTGGAGATCATGATTGGTATTGAATTGGATTGAGTTTTGGATTGAGATATTGATTGGTTGTTTTTTCACTTCTTACCACGACCTTATTTTTTCGCTGTGCTTGGGGGTTTTGATTTGAGTGGTCTCGAGTTATAATCTCCCACAACATTTGGTATCAGAACTTTGGTGTTTGTGGGTGGTTGTAGAAATGTCGGGATCAGATAATACCTCAGGTAGCTCCTCAATGGTTAGTCCAAGTGGTGTAGAGCCGTATGTACATAGATCATATGCGGCTTTAGAATCACAATTGGTTATAGACAAGTGGAATGATGATAATATTTTTGAAAAGTGGCAATGGAAGATGAAAGCGGTTCTAAGGAGAAATCGGGTGCATTGGGTAGTGTTTGACACACATTTGCTGCCGACAGACATCTCAGATGTGGAGAGAGTGGAAATGGAAGAGTGGGCATTCACTACACTTCAACTTGCTATGGGGAAGAATATTATCTCTGAAATTAGCAGTGAGACTACCGCTAAGGGTATTTGGGATAAGTTGGAGGAGTTGTATATGAAGAAGTCACTAGCTAATCGTTTGAATTTGTTGCGAACGTTCTTCACCTATAAGATCAAGGAAGGTACTTCGCTAAAGGTGCACTTGAATATCTTTTATGATTTGCTAATGAAGATGAAGGCGGTAGATTTGAAAATTAAGGAAGAGCAAAAGGTGATGATATTGTTGTGTTCGTTGTCGGACCATTATACGGGTTTCTCAAATATTTTGATCTATAGCTGGGATACTTTGACTCCAGATGATGTCAAAACGGGTCTTCTTAGCGAGAAGTGGTGGGATCAAATGAAGGATTTGGGTGATAGAAGTAGTGGTGCTAGTAGTGGTCACGATTTATTTATGGAGAAGGAGAAATATGCGAAGAAGGACAACCGTGAGCATTCCAAATCAAGGAACCCTGGTTGGAGAGGAAAGTCGAAGGAAAGAAAGGGCAAGGCTATATTTGTAAGAAACCCGGTCACTGGAAGAATGAGTGTCCGGACAAGGACAAGGCAAAGAAGGAAGTAGCATCTTCATCCATAGCGGTGGAAAGTGAGTTGGTGAGGGAGAAGTAGATGTGTTGACGGCAATAGCATCATATGTTTCGGGTAGCGAATGGGTGCTCGATTTGGGGGCGTCTTATCATATGACGCAGAATAGGAATTGTTTTTCTTCTTGAATCGACAAAGAAGGAAATTCAATTATGTGGGTAATGTTGTTATTTGTAAGTCGAAAGGCATTGGTTCCGTGCAAATTCGGATGTTTGACGGAGTGGTTCGTACTCTCACTAATGTACGCTATGTTCCGGGACTTCGGAAGCCCCTTATCTCACTGGGGTAGTAGGATCCTTTAGGTTGTAAGATCACTATTAAGAGTGATAGCTTGCGGGTTTCGAAGTGTGCACTTGTCATGATGAAGGGTGTTAGGACTCATGGTGTTTATTTGCTTCAAGGAGTGACTATTGAAGGTGAAACTTGGATGGGAGTTAATAGTTCTCGTGGCTTGGATATGACTAGGTTGTGGCAGTTGAGGTTAGGTCATGTCTTGGAGAGGATTTTGGATATTATTCGGAAGAGGGAGATGAAAGATGGAGAGAGTTTCAACAAACTAGAGTTTTGCGAGGAATGTGTCATGGGGAAGCAAACCAAAGTTTCATTCGGTGAAAAAAAACATGATTCAAGAAGGGTTCTTAAGTATGTTCACACGGATGTTTGGGGACTGACACCGGTAGCTTCTTTGAGGGGAGCTCGCTATTTTATTTCTTTTATTGATGACTTTTCTCGAAAGGTATGGGTGTATGTAATATAGGCCAAGTCGGAGGCATTTGCAAAGTTCAAAGCATGGAAAGCTTTTGTTTAGAATGAGAGTGGCAATTCTTTGAAGGTTCTAAGGTCTGACAATGGCAGAGAGTACGTTTCCAGAGAGTTCTTGGAGTTTTGTAAGCATCATGGTATTCGAAGGCATTTTACTACACCGAGAGATCTGCAGTCGAATGGTGTTGTGGAGAGGATGAACCGTACCCTACTAGAAAAAGCTCGATGCTTGAGATTGACATCAGGTTTGTCTAAGGGATTTTGGGCCAAAGCTTTGTCAACCGCGCTGCATATTATTAATCGAATTCCATGCTCGGCTATTGGTAACAAAATTCCAGAGGAAGTGTGGAAGAGAAAGAGCATTGACTTGAGTTATCTTCGCATGTTTTGTAGTTCGGTTTATGTGCATGATCGAAAAACGATAAGCTTGAGCCTAGAGCTTTCAAAGGGTCTTGCTTGGTTATACAAATGGTGTAAAAGGCTATTGGATATGGAATTTGGAAACGAAGAAGGTTGTGAATTCTCGTCATGTTACTTTTGATGAGTCGCATTTGTTCAAGGAGAATAAGAGCTCATCGGATGTTCCAAATTTGGAGTCAAAGAATAAGGAAGTTATTCCAACGTTTTGTCTAAGGAGTAAAGAGAGTAGAGTAGTTGAAGATGCTTGCAAGGAGGAAGCGGTTGATGTTACATCACATAGTCCACATGGTGCCTCTAGTACTATGGGTGATGTGCATGATTCTAGAGTGGATTTGGTTCAAGGTGGAGCCGAAGGGGGTTTGGGTGATGATATTGCTACTCAAGTTGGTCATTGTGCTATAAGGCTACCCAAAAGGTATGGTGATTGGAACTATCTTAGCTTTTTTGATAATTTGGACTATGCTCTTCATGTAGTTCAAGATGAGCCAATGGACCTTGATGATGTCATGGATTCGAGTGATAGCTCGAAGTGGATTTGTGCCATAGAGGAAGAGATGCAATCACTGATGTAGAATCAAACTTGGGATTTGGTTCCACTTCCTAAAGGAAACTGTGCTATTGGGTGCACATGGATATACAAGGTGAAGGACTATGAGAGATACATAGCTCGGCTAGTGGCTAAGGGGTTTGCACAAAGGAAGGGAATGGATTATAATGAGATATTCGCACTGTTTGTGTGCCACACTTCAATCCAGATATTACTTGCTATAGTTGCTATTCACAACTTGGAGTTGGAGCAACATGATGTGAAAACTGCCTTCTTGCATGGTGACTTAGATGAAGACATTTACATGGAGCAACCGCAAGGTTTTATTGTGGATGGTAAGTCAAATTTGGTTTGCAAGTTAAAGAAATCACTATATGGCTTAAAGCAATCACCTAGACAATGGTACAAGAGATTTGATCATTTTATGCTTGAAATGGTTTTGATAGAAGCATCAAGGATGCTTGTGTATATTTCAAGAAGTTGGAAAATGATTGTTGGGTGTATTTACTCTTGTATGTGGACGACATGCTCATTGCTTCTAAGGATAAGAATTAAATCAACAAGTTAAAATTGAGTTTGAAATCGAAGGATCTTGGAGAAGCAAGAAGGATATTGGGCATGGAAATAGAAAGGGATCGAAAGCGTTTTGAGTTGAAATTGACTCAAAAGGAATACATAAAGAAAATGCTTTGTCGGTTTAGCATGGAGAATGCAAAGGCGTAAAATACACCTTTACCTTTGCATGTGAAGTTTTCGAGTAAGGGATCACCTATCTTGGAGAAAGACAAGGCTTATATGGCAAAGGTGTCATATGCTAGTGCGGTTGGAAGTTTAATGTATGTGATGGGGTGTACAAGGCTCGATATTGCAAATGTCATTAGGATGGTTAGTGGGTATATGGCTAATCCAGGAAAATCGCAATTGGAAGCTGTGAAGCTTATATTGAGATACCTTAGAGGTACATCATCTCATGGTCTTGTTTTATGCGGTAGTGATGGGAAGAATTGCAAGTTGGTTGGTTATTGTGATTCGGACTACACGGTGATTGGGATCGAAGAAAATCAACTTCTGGATTCGTCTTCACACTTGGTGGTATGACCATAAGTTGGAGGTCGAGATTGCAAACCATAGTTGTGCTATCCACTACAGAGGTGGAGTTGATAGCAACGGTGGAGGTGGCAAAGGAGGCACTCTACTTGAGGCGGTTATTATGTGACTTGGGATACGAGCATGATAGTGTCGATGTTCGATGTGATAGCCCAAGTGCTATTCACTTGGCAGAGAATTTGGCGTTTAGCTCATGAACTAAGCATATTGAAGTGAGAGAGTCATTTCTAGTAGCTATGGATGAAGACAAGCAAGTATATCTTCGGAAAGTGCACATAAAGGATAACGCGGCGGATATATTCACTAAGGCATTGCTGGTTGGGAAATTCGAGCATTTCTCGAGCTTGATTCGCTTGTTGAAGTGCTAGGTGCCACGGGGTGGCATGGTTGAGAGAGGAGCTTGGTTATGGATGAGGAAGAGTATCGGTGAGAGATTGTGATTCTATATTCTTGGTGAGTGCTAGTTTACACTCCTTAGCACTTTAGTCTTTGGTGAGATGGTTTAGGATTTAGATATTTCCAACACTTCATTAACGGGCAGGGGCTTTGCCTGAGCTCATTGATGGAGTGCAATGGACGGTGGCTTTGTCGAAGCTCATTAGGAAAGCATTCACATTTGGTTGAAGGTAGAAGTGGTGATAGTTGGTGTTATCGGTTATTGATGATGGTATGGTACCATTGGAGTTGGAGATGGATATAGTATCAAGGTGGAGTGTTGAATTTTGGCGATACTATATGGAGAATGAAGAGGTCGGAAGTAGCTTTACAACAGTGAAAATGGTTCGAAAATTGGAGCTTGGAGAAGAAAGATATGGCGAAAAAGGTGGAGTGATGTTGAAACAACATGTAACAGACGTCTGTCAGAAAGTGACAGACTTCTGAGCTCCGGGTTTTGGTAACCCGAGAGTTATGACAGACGTATGTCACCTTGTGACAGACATCTGTCAGCAGGCTTACTACAGCCTGAAAGTTGAAATAGACATTTGAGAGGTTATGATAGACATCTGTCGCGGTGCAGTTTTGTTTTATCGACCCAAAATTTGTGTACTCGCTTGTAGGGCTTCAAGAGACAAATCGGGTATTTTTCAATGAAGGATGGTTCACTATATAAGCTATTTCAGGATTCGAGACTGTGAGATGCCAAGAGATTAAGAGTTTAATTTAGGGTTTATTCTCCATTAATTAGAGTTTTACCTAAACCTAATTTCCTTCAATTCTCTTCTCGACAAATCAATTCTATTAGAATATTGATTATTGTAATTAATCTCTTGTACTCTTCTCATTGATATTAATAAAGACTCTCTCTCAAAGTGGATATACACCAACAAGACATTATTGGAACCACTATAAATCGGTGTGTGATTTATTTTATTGTTATTGCTTTGATTATTTATTACTTGTTTCGAGATTGTGATTGGTTTTGGATTGGATTAATGAGTTTTTTTGATTGTTTGTTTTTGCACTTCTAACCACGATCTTGTTTTTCCGATGTGCTTTGGGGTTTTGATTTGAGTGGTCTCGAGTTAGAGTTTCCCACAACAAAAGGAAAATCTGTAAAGAGCTATAGTTGCAAGAAAAAGCAGGAGAGATGCATAGCGATGTGACTTGAATTAGGCAAAGGCAACACTTGTGCAAGGCAATAATGGGGTCAGTGTGCAAAACCAATAGAATTGAACAAATGCCATAAAAAAGGAATGCACCGTAACAAAGACAACCAAGAATAGTTTAAAAACCAAAATTATTAAGCACATCTGAAAATATTATAACATGCAGTTGAATAGCTTAGTTATAATTGATCACATGCATGCAAGGATAAAAGCCTAAGTGTAGCAATTGAAAACATGAAAGCAAATGGCTAACATTCAATCACTTAGCATGGGACTAAAATAGGCATAATACTAAATCAGGCATGTAGCAAAAACATGAAAAGTGCAACCTAGCCTAAAAACACACATTAAGAAGAGTAATGAGTTGATAGAAACAACTATAAGAATAATAGAGTACGGAGAGAAGGTTGCAGAACAGGTGAGTTAAAACAGGCAGTCGGGAGAAGTAGTAATACAGTGCCTCACCAAGTAATGATACGATATCAAGCCATACAGATATCAAGCCAAGCCGAAATGAACAAGCTTACCCAGCAATCACTATAGTCTAGAGCACATAAAATAGACAAAACTGAGTAGACCAAGGCTAGATAGGACCAAACACCAAAAGACAACTGACACAATCGGCACACTAAACTTGAGGAACATGATAGAATGATATTGTGCAGATTGGAAAGACAATGTGAATGGAGTACATGACAACCCATAAAGCATCGACCAATAGAAAGAGCTATCTACAAGGAGCAAATAAGCCAATTTATCTCTATATTAAGATAAATGTATTTATCTTCTTTTAAAATGATAAATGTCAATATATTGTTACTTAGATGGGAATTGACAACATAATTATAGTTATATCAAGCTATACTCAAATTCAACATATATAACAGCCAGAGCCGGCCCAAAGCCCAAGCAACCTAGACATATGTCTAGGGCAGCAAAATTCCTGGGGCAACAAAAAAAATATCGCTCTGAAACCTCTGCCTCTCAGCTCACGATTCACGAACGAAGAAAGACGAATAAAATCGATGTGCCCTCCCTCTCAGCTCACGCGCATGCACTCGGCGACGGCGATCGACAATCAGGTAGCCTCCTCATTCAATCAGATAATTCCATTTTCATAGCCCTAATTTTTGTTCGAATTTTTTAATTTGAAATTAGTTTTGATATTGAAATTAGTTTTTTAATTCCATTTCCATTTCCATCTCGAGTCAAGTAATCAGTGTGGAGACATTGGGGAGTTTAAGATATGTTTCCTCAGCTTTTGGTCGACATAGATGCGGTACCCAAATTAGTGTCGTGGTTTATTAATTTGGAAACCTGGTATGAATCTTAGTAGTTTGGTTATTGTACAAGTAGATTTTGTTAGTGTATTGAATGTGTATGAACATAGAGTTTTCTGTTTGCAGCATGTGTTTTATGGCATTTTTATATGATTGTTAGAACTTAGAAATAATACCAACCTTGATGTTTCATTAGAATTTAACATCTCTTACTTTCAGAAATGCAAGGAGAGTTGTTCTCTTGGTTTCAATGGTGATGCACTTAGATTTTAATTGATTTACACTCCAGTTTTTGTGATTCTTGTTGGCTGTTGCACTATGGGTATTTTAACATGGCTCTGGTTTTTTCTTTGTGCAGTACTAGTTGTTATCGTTTTTTCAGAAGAAAATAAAGAAGTTTATAAACACAGGAAAAGTGGTGTGTATTATAGTATATTTTGGCAATGTTCTCATGTATAAAAATGAGTCTAAAATTATATAATTGTTTCTAACAAAACTTAGGTAAATATAGCAATACAGATAATTGGTAATAGATGCATAAAAACTTGTTGTTTGACATAAAAGTGCACAAGTGTACATGCAATTTGAGTCATAAAGTATAGTGATGATGCTATATAAACTGTTTACTGTAAACAACAAAAGTTCCTTATGCATGCTGAAAGTATAATGATGATGCTATGAAAGCTGCAATTTTAATTATTAAATTATTAGAAGCATGCTTGCATTTTTTTTCTTTTTTCTTTTTCAAAAATGCATGCCGATTCATATAACTTATGCTATGTTGTGTGTTTGGCTTACTGATTTGTATCATGAATTTCAATGCAACTCATGCTATGTTGTGTCTCCATACTCCATTGACTTTTTTTTGTTAACAGGCATAACTTTTGCTGAAGGAGAAAGAGTGAAGTTGCTAGATTTGATCTTTGAAGACAAAAAATGTAAGGGATTTAAAATTATAAATTAACAGTTTATTATTCATTGAAAAATCGACAAATTCTTTCATCATTGTTAATTTAATTCTCTACGTTTTAAAGATTATTTCCTTTTTTAATAAATATACGTTGATTACATAACTAATTAAATTTTGATTGACAGAAATTGTGGTTGATTAAATGAAATGTGCTAACTTTTGAATGAATAAGAAATCATTAAAAGCTAGTTTTATTGTTGCTAGTATTTATACATTGAAAATATTATGGTGAATTTAAAATTGAGACAGGAATCGAAAACAAAATTCCGAATTTCAAAATAGGAAGAAAAAGCAATGCAAAGATGACGAAGCAAAATCGTTAGCTGGTTCTATTTCGAATTTATTTGAAACAAGGAATAAAAGAACTCAAACATCAAATTCAAGTCAAGTTGGAGAAGCTACACTGATAAATGAGAACAATGATTTTAATATTGATATCCACGAAGACAATGAGCTTATAAATGAAATTGTGGAAGTAGAGATTGAAGATCAACATATGGAGGATGCAAATGATGTAGATATTATTGCTATTGATGAAGGTGTTGATGATGTAGTTACACTTAATCTTGAGAAGGATGTTGATATCAACTATGATCCAGGTTTATGTGGAAAAATTACCGATGCAAAAAGAATTATGTTAATTCAACGTGGTCCCATTAATATTTTGAAAGAAAATGATGCATTTCCAAGAAATAAAGTTAATGGCAGACACTTTACTTCTAAACATTATATTGGTGGCTATCCACGTGTAGAAGAGCATGAACGGAAGTGGCTTGTGTATTCAAATGAATACGATAAAGTTTATTGTTTCTGTTGCAAATTTGATGAAGATATCATTGAGAATGACAATAGACAATCTCCTGAAGAAAATTTTAGAGTTACTTATTTTCTTCTCATAATAGATCAAGCTTTGACTTCACTTAAAGATCGATTTGAGCAATTCAAACTTTATGAAGAAACTTTTGGCTTTTTGTTAAACTCAAGATTTAGGAATATTGATGATAAAGATTTGAAGCAACGTTGCATGAAATTAGAAGGATTTTTGGGACACAATGAAGAACAAGATATTTGTGGTAAAGAATTATTTTTTGAGCTTCGACAATTAAAAAATATTCTACCATCGGGGATGACTAGATCAATTGATATTCTTAATTTCTTGAGGTCTTACCGTGATGTTAGTGGATTTTTAAATGCTTGGGTTGCTTATCGAATTCTGTTAACTATCCCGGTCACAGTTGCTTCTGCGGAAAGAAGTTTTTCAAAATTGAAGTTGATAAAAACATATCTTCGAACCACTATGTCACAAAAGAGATTAAGTGGATTAGCTATTATTTCAATTGAAATGAGTATTTGGATACACTCAATTATGAAGAGATAATAGACGAGTTTTCTTCGAAGAATGCACGAAGAAGTTGCTTCCGTTAGTGCATGTTAATTTTTATGATATCATGTCGGATTTCTATTTATTTTAAGATGTAATTGAAATGACTACTTGAACAATATTTTGTTATCAATGAACAATATTTTGTGATTAATGTTAAATTTTGTTATTAAAAGTGTATTTGATTTTTTGCATATAATTTATGTAAATAGGGCAACAAAAACGCAAGAATAAAAAATATTTCGTCTAGGGCATTAGTTACCCTTGGGCCGGCCCTGATTACAGCAACTATCCTCATGTGAAAACGTAAACGGATTTATAACAGGACAAAGCAAAACAAAAGTATAAAATGCTAATTATATGATGTTTCATCATCGTTTCATATCGAATCAATTCAACCCAAATCCACACTACTATTTCTAGCTAACAAAGTTGAGTGTAGGAAACAAAACATAAAAACTCCATAAATCAATTTTCCTTTTAACATTACATAAGTATGCACAAATTGTATGTAACCACTCTCAGATACACATAAATCATTCTCCTTCTATCTACATTGTCCATCATTATGTGATTAGCTTCTTACAATTTTATTCCGGGGACTTTTACCTATATCAAGAAATTAAAACATTTCACCACAAAGAATATTCATAATGTCAAAATTTCAACATGCTAGGTAAGCTTATGAAGCAACAAATAGTTAAAGCTACAAAAGTGTATTCTATTTTCAATTTAAGATGAAAAATTGGTTTGCATTTAGATATGTGTGTAATTTTATGATAAACAGTCAAAAGTTTATGCTCTTGATTGTGAAAACTATTTCATTTGACATGGCTCTAGTACGCTTGAAAACAAGTATTACATAGTTTAGTAAATCCAATAATAACTATTTATACATTTTCTTATTATGTGTAGAAATAAATCATACCTTTGAGGTTTTGAGATACAATGAATTATTATGAAATATAAGCTGACTTGGACATTTAAAAAATATAGAACGACATTAAAATTAGATAATTTAGTAATCCCTCATAAGTTTACCGGTCTATTGGGTTCTCTTGAGTATATTAAAAAATAGATAATTTAATTATATTTGAAGGATGGCCAATTAGATGAATTGAGGAGATATAATGAGCTAATAATAGTTATTACGATATGACAAACTGAATTATTTTTATTTTTTAAAACCCAAATCTATAGGCTTGAGTTATAGGATATTAGACAAGAAGTCATCTGTAGACCATAGGCAAGAAATCTAAGTAAAAGCATTATCATTTTTTAGAAATTTTCTATTATGTGATTTTTATAACCTTTTCAATTAATCATTCATACATAATGATATTAGTACCTTTTGGTGTGTGATTCTAAGTACTTACACTCTTAGAATATATGACTATTGATTTGAACTGCTCAAATAACATATTTATGAATATATTAAAATTCATATATAAGATCATTTGTTTTAGGCGAATAAGTAATGTGGCTATCAAAAATAAAAATTGTCTTTCATCAAATCCAATGTTCGATAATTTCACATTCAGGAATTTGGGCGGTGAGCTAAACAATTATCAACCCGTTATGTGATCAATTAACAAATTTGTGGTAAAAGCACACATTCCAATAAAACAACATATACACTTGCAAGATGGTACAATCATGCAAGTAGCTTACTTTGTAGACGTATTTATTTATTTCATAGAAATAATTGTTTTACAAAAAAGTATAGAGTAACTTTTGCATCCCACTCAAGTATATCGAGGGTTTTCAATGGAACATGGATGTGCAGCTTGCTCATTTAATCTGTGTAATTAAGGCATTGGTAAACTACACTACGTTCAAGTCATTACACACTACTTATCATCTAAAACCAAAAAATTAATAAACAAAATATAATAGTATCAACTTGATAAAAATTGGGTTCCTAAAGAGTTCGAGCACCTTTTGAATTCACTTGCTGAAGTATCCTTGGCATTGGTATACTACCGCTCTTCCTAATTTGAGAATTGTGTTCTTAGTAAGCTACAAACATTTTAGCCGTTGTATAAAAACTAAAGTGTGAGATGAACTTAAATCAGCATGAAAGCTTGTACTTATTCTGTTGTACTACACTTTTTAAACTATAATTTACAAACTAAAATCAACAAAGGATTATATAAGAAGACGATGACTATGCCATTACTAGCTGTACAACATAACTTGATGTATTACTTGCTGAATTTTGGCGACTCTACATGGAGAATTGAAGTGATCTGAAGTAGCTTGATATTGGTGAAAATGGTTCGCAAATCGGAGATCGGAGGAGAAAGATATGGCGTGTGGAAGGTGATGTACTACTGACTGCACAGGCTCTTAGACATCTGGGATAAGCTCCCAGACGTCTAAGCTACAAGAAGAAGGCTTCCTGCATGTTCTTTCAGACGTTTGGGAGAAGGTCCCAGACATCTGAGACATTGGGAAATTGTTTCCCACCCGAGGTTTCTGCCAGATGTCTAAGCCGGTGTATGTTGCCTATTTTACCTGTGCTGACTAGATTGATTTGTGAAGGCTTCAAGGGGCAAATTGGGTATTTGCCTTGATGAGATTTCTTTGTATATAAGCTATTTTTAGAATTCAAAGATGGTATGATCCAAGAGATTAAGGTTTTTATCCTCCTTTAAAAATATGTTTTATCTAAACCTATTTTTTTAATCCTATTCTCCACAAATATATTCTACTTGAATATTGATCATTGTAATCAATCTCTTGTACTCTTCTCATTGGTATTAATAAAGGCTATCTCTCAAGAGTGGATGTACACTAACAAGACGTTAGTGGAACCACTATAAATCGGTGTGTAATTTATTTTCTCGTTATTGCTTATTTTATTACTTGTTTGGTGATTGTGATTGGTTTTACTTGGATTGGAATGAGATATTGTGATCAGTTGTTTTTGCACCTCTTACATCGATCTCGTTTTTCCGCTGTGCTTTGGGATTTGAGTTTGAGTGGTCTCGAGTTTAGAATTCCCAATAACATTACTAAAACAATATATTTTATTCTCTATATTAGTTTCAAGCATAAAATGAGTAAATATGAAAAAGAAATGCTATCTACCAATGAAAGGCTGGGAGAAGCAATAGGAACGAAAGTTGTTGATCTAACATTGTCATCTGGTCAAATAACAAGATTAGTAACTCCATAATGGACAATACCAGTAGCCGGTAGCTACTAGGGAAACACTCATTATTATGATGCCTTCCACTTAAATTAAATAAACTTTGTGGTGAATTTCAACATAAACGTTTTATCGCAAGGAACTATCAAATTGGTTAATAAACGTATACTATAAGTACTACTGCTATGAGAAATAGAACATTGCAAGTACTTATCATATTTAAGAATAAACCAGAGGTACTATATAAATTTTGTTAAATTTATTAACTTGAGCAAGTTTGTTTTGGATCTTCATTATAGACATCACAACTCATCAAATCAGTAATAAAGAGTATGATGTGAACCAAGACAACTGAAAATTTAAAGGAGTATATATTGCAACTCATCCAATCTTTATTGTTTTAAGGTTAACTTTTTCAAGAAAATTGTAGTGCATGTTTCTTATACTAAATGAATACAATCTTTGTAATTTAAACCTTTAGAACTTTATGTAAATTAATAGTTATCATGTAAAAATATAAAGGTCCAACATTATACATTGTGTATATTTCTACAGACTTCCTTTTCGGTAACATTTAAAATCACAAAATAATTTGAGATGTTGAAAATTGTTGCAAAAACACAAAAGCCAGTGATATTTCATTCTTCCTAGTGTATTACTTTGCCTTAAGATAAGATAGGCACGTCATCAAGATAAAATAACATATCATACGTAAAATTATAAATTATAAAATGTAGTACTTACCTTAAGATAAGATAGGCATGTCATCAGGATAAAAGAACATTTCATGTGTAATTTAGAAACTATAAAAAATAAAAATTATGTAAAAGGACAAAAATAAAATAAAAAGATAAACGAAAAATATACGAATTGATAAAATATAAATGATAAATTATTTTATCATTATAAAGATGCTAAATGATTTACTTTTGTTTGTAGGTTTTCATTTTATATGTAAAATTATATTAATGGTGATTTATGTAATACTTTAGTATTAAAATTATAATATAAAATAATTAAGTAAAAATAAAATTATCGTAGAGAGATGAAATAAAAATATTTAAAATGATAAAATGTAAAATATAAATGATAAATTATTTTATCATTATAAAGATATTAAACGTTTTAGTTTTATTTATAACTTTCAAATCTTTTATGTAAATTACTTATATATTTTAAATAATGATATTAATAAAAAAGTTTTGTACTTAAAATGTAAAATTATAATATTTATCTTTATGGTTTCAAACTTAATTTTGAACATTTTCGTATTTAAAATTGAGTGGAGTGAACATTGCAACTCGTCCATTCTCTATTGTTTTCAGGTCAATTTTTTTAAGAAAATTGTAGTACATGGTTCTCATACTAAATGAATGCAATCTTTTCAATTTAAACCTTTAGGTCTTTGTGTAAATTAATAGTTATCATATAAAAATCTAAAGGTATAACACTACATTGTGCATACTTCTATAGACCCCCTTGTCGATAACATTTAAAATCACAAAATTATTTTGGGGTGTTGGAACTTGTCGCAAAAACATAAAAGCCGATGATATTTCATTCTTCCTAGTGTAGTACTTTGCCTTATATAAGATAGGCATGTCATCAAGATAAAAGAACTTTTCATACGTAAAATTATAAACAATAAAAAGAAAAATTATGCAAAAAGACAAAAGTAAAGTAAAAAAAATTAGTGAAAAATATTTGTAATGAAAAAATATAAATGATAAATTATTTTATCATTATGAAGTGTTTGTTAACCAGCTTTTTAACCAAGTAGATTTTCCTTGGAAGTTAAAACGTCAAAATGAAGGCGAAATGACTTACGAACTTGGAAATACGCTCAGAAGGGCAAGAAGATGGCCACCAACCAGTTTCAAGCAAAATAAGCTATAGTGGTCCTCTCGGTACTGAGAGGAACCTCTTGGTACCGAGAGCAATTTACTCCACTTTGAGCCTCCCTAACCCCCTACACTATGAGGACTACCTTAAGTGATTATCCTCAAGTGGTTCTTCCAGAGAATAGATGAGCAACTCAAAGGATTGTTGAGAAAAAAGAAAAGAAAGCATGATAAGACAAGCAGTATCAACTGAGAAGAACCTCTCAGTACCAAAAGGTCGATTTGGAAGTTGGGTCGGCGTGCTCTCTTCAACATCTCTGGGTTAGCATCCAGACTTTATACAATATAAGCCTCTGGATCTGCAGAGCAGTTTCTCCATAAATACCAAACCTACAACAACTAAAGAAGGATCTTTTCGTGATCTTTTTCTTCACTTTTGGCACTCCATCTTCTTCATCCCCCTGTCTCTTCTCCACAGTCACCAAGGCGGATACTCTTGGCAGTTCTAGGCTTAAGAACCTGTAAATCATTTGTGCTAGTGACTTATAATTTTCTCTAACTCTCTCTAAATTAAACAATCAATAAAGATAATAGTAGACGTCTGTAAGAAATTGTCGAACCATTATAAAAATTCTTGTGTCTCTTTACTTTTTGCATACTGTAATAGCCCCTTATTTGGAGGCCCAAAATTAACAGTTACGGATGCTACAGTCATCCATAGTTATTAATCATCGACGACCAAATACAGCGATATTAGATACATTGATACACAGAAACACAAGAATATGGAAAAAAATTAAACAGCAAACAAATCCCACATTCCATTTCAAAATATTCCAAATTGATTACATAATCCCAGTTCGCAGACCACGTTCAGACAACATATAATCATTATAGAATACGCCAAGAACGACATATGAAGATGCTCCCTTGGTTGATCAGAGTAAATAATAAGGCAAGACAACAGATTTTGCCTTTACAAACCAAACACACAGTAGAAATAACAAGCTTACCTCCTGCACGTCCTCGGAAGCTTTATTCATCTAAAAGAACACCTGGAAACCTTAACTCTCAACCTACTCAAATCAATTGAGTACCCGAGAGTTTAAGGGGAAAACGGAAACTTCAAGTTAGACATAAAGCCTAGTATGAATAATAATTTACCATCTCAAACCATTTACATATCTAGTGAGACCACACCGCTTAGCGGACCGGTTTTTCCCCTCACTAGTATCCTAAAACATTTATAAAACCATATACTGTGCTCCTGCATCCACAATAGTTAAAACATGGTATTTCAAAAACATTATGATAATATACAAAACAAGTAAATCAATTCTGGATTACCCATCCACATTCATTCTGACTATCTGTCTCAATTATAGTTTTTAGGATTACTATTTACCTGCTAAATGTTTATGAACTATCTTTCCAATGTCATAGTTTTCATGGGATCACTAAGAACCTATTGGTAACTTCAATATCCTTTCTATTATCCTAGTTTTCATGGGCTAACTAGAAACTTATTGACTAACTGTCAATATCTTAATCCGGATATATTTTCATGGGCTAACTACAAACCTACTGGCCCCTGCCAATATCAAATCATAGTTTTCATGGGCTGACTATGAATCTATTAGCCCCTGCCAATATCATTTATTATACACAGTTTTCATGGGCTTACTGCAAACCTATTGGACCCTGCCAATATCTTTAATTTTAAGGTTTTATCATTTCTTAATTTATATTCACTACTGGGTCAACCTAACTGGTTATTCTGCCCTTCCCCAAAAATACAGTTATGGGTTGATAACAATGTGAATAGATATACGAAGAAGTATGCATAACAACAATCAATACCAACACCTGTTGTTTATTATCCTTGAAATCATCTTATATATATATATATCCTGGTTAAACCCTTTAACCTATTTAATCAAGGAAAACTTCTTCATTTCAAAACCCTTTGTTTGTTTTATGCCATAGTTATACCTTTAAATTGAGATTGGGTTTATGTTTTGAAATCTTTAAAATATCTCTTTCGAAACCTCTGGATGACCCCTATCGAAAGCAAAAACTTCTTTTCAAAACATACTAAACATAGCTTTCGAACTAAATGATGAAAATACCCCTTTCGAAAGCATTGGGTTTACTTTTTAAAAACACCATTTGGGTCAAAAATGGTTATGTACGAAAGTATCTCTTTCAAAACCAACAAAAATTTTGTTTTGGGGAAAAAGTTGATGGTGTCAGAACCATCTAGTCGAAAGCAACAATTCTTTAAATTGAAAGTTCAAAGGATATAGTCGAAACCCCCTTTCGACTCTATTACCTTTGAAACCCTCAACCCCTTTCGAAAACATTCAGGAAAAAGGCTTAGTTTAAGTTTAAAAAAAGAGAACCCTTCGAACGTATAGATGGCTTCAATACAGTCAAAAGGAGAAAATTTGCGGTTGGGTTTCGACTTGGTCGAAACCAATACTTTCGGAAGCTCTTATTTAAGGAGAAAGGTGCCCCCTTCGTAAGCTAATACTTCAACATAATAAAGCAAACTTCCCCAAAAGCTATTTATATAAACCTTTTCGAAAGCATACGTTTCAACTGTGTCGAAAGCTTTAAGTAAAACAAAGCAAGAACTTAGCTTTTAAAAGCAGAATATGGTTTCGACCCTAACGAAAGCATTACTTTCGACACCCTACCTTCCGCTACCCACCAATTCACTTTGTTCCAATACCATTGATACCATGTGCATTGGTTCCGACTATGTGGGTTTCAAATGAGATGGTTTCGACTAAGATGGTGTGAAGGTAAAGGAGTCGAAATGTACTGCCATTTGAGGCGAAACCTACTTTTTTGAATTAAAAACTGAAATGTAGTAATTATTAGTAATTACTTTATAACTGCTTGCTTATTTGTACCTTTGATTGGTTATTGTATAACTTTTTAAATACTTTACAAAGATAATTGCCGCATTTAATCAAGTCCAAATCAAAGGAATTATAACGTTTAAGCCCTTCTATTAACAAAACTAGTATTTGCAAATATGTCCTTCTCTTGAAATAATTTATTTTCCCTAATAAACCAATTGGGAAAAATCCCCAAAAATCAAAGAAATTCAATTTTATCATATAATCAAACATATTAAAATTTCAGACCTAATTTCTTCCTGAAATACTTGAAATAAATTTTTTTAAACCCAATTATATCATATTTTCCTTTAGAAATTCATAATAAATTTCTATAGCTCGAAAAATAAAAAAATTAAAACTCATCTCCAAAATCGTGTTTTACTTAACATAAAAAATTTCCATGACATTCTAAAATCATAGACTATCGGTTTTGCATCAAAACCGTGCAAATTCATATGTGACTGAATTAAAATAATTCAAACATAATATAGTTCAAGCATATCATCATAAAAACGAATTTTAACCATAAATCCAAAAACCTATAATCTTAGAATAAAATAGAGATTGTATGAAATTATTATTCACCTTAGATATGATAAGGAATTTGAGATTTGTTGTAGATTAATCCTTCCTAGCTTTGATTCTTAGCTTTAGATTGAATTTTCCTCTTTTCCTCCTTGTTAATAGCCAGCTCTAATTTAGGTTTATGGTTTTCGTTTGTGAAAGTGAGAAAATGAAATGTGAATAGACAATTACAAAGGAATATAGCCGTATAAAATGAAATGGCTATTTACTAATATGCCCATGTGTCAATTAATTAACCTTTAAACCAATTAAAGCCCATTTATTTTATTTTTAAGCACGGCCCCTTATATGATTCATTCAAATCTCAATCCCCTTATCATCATTATTCTATTTAATTTATCTAATTAAATTTCCTGAATAATGTTACCAAAAATTAGGGATGTTACACATACACTTTGCTAGATCCAATCCTACAGTAGGTTATATTTGGATGTTGTGCCACTTTTAGCCTCAACATTAAGAAACCCAACTCGGGATTAGATCTAGCTTGCTATTTTGAATTTGAAGAGGTCCAGTGGATAGATCTAGAAGTTTTGCTTAAGAAATTTGGAAACTTGCTATTTGAAATCAATAGCGCCTAGGAGAGGCACAAGATCATCTGGAACGGTGGTTGGTGGAGATGAAGAGAATAACCGCCAAATTGAAGTAGGAAATCAACAGGTAGTACCGGGCTCATCTGCCCAACAGGAAGTGGTTACAAGGGATGAGCTTGATAAGATGATGTAGGAGTTGAACCAAAAGATGGTGGATAGTCAAAAAGCTTTGATGGATAAGATGGAGGCTCTGCTAACTCAACCACCGCAAAGGACTAGGAGGAATAGGAGAGAAGCATCTCTTCCTAGACATGAAGAAGAGAACTTGTCCATTTTCAGTCAGAATAGGTGAAATGAAAAGGGAAAACAGAAGGAAGTGGATGCTGGAGCAGCAAAAGGAGTTGTTGGAAGAAGTCAACACACACTCCCCCTAAAAGAAAACTACCTGGTACCGAGAGGAATTCTGGAGGTTTGGGGGGATAGGAAGTTGAAGCTTTGCATTTATCTGATTTTGAGGAGGAACTGCAGCTTGATGGTAATGATTACGAGCTGGACATTGAAGCTAATGGAGCTGGAGTTCAAACAGCTGTAGCAGAATCAACCAGGCGTCAACGAAAAACCATGGGAGTGGTTCTACTAGAGACTAGAGAGCCTAGACGCCAATGGGCGAACCGAGATCGTTTGCAGAGGCAAACACTCAGTGCAATCCTTGGTAGTCATCCTATAGAACGCCATGCCAGCGAAGAATATATAGAAGACATGGTTAAATGGTTGGTTAAAGAAAACAAGGGTAGAAAGAACGAGGATTAGGTCTCTACACCAAGAAGGACTCCATTTATAGAGAATATCATGAGAGAAGATCATCCTAGGAAGTTTATGATGCCAACTATGCCATCTATAATGGGACTACTAACCCTAGGAAACATTTACTCAAGCATGAACGGCACATGGATGGTGATAGGGCGATGGATGATGTTTGATGTAGATGTTTTCCTATTTTCTTGGAAGGAGTTGTGTTGATGTGGTTCACTAGGCTCATGCCAAGATCCATATCAACCTTTAATGAGTTAGCTAGGAAGTTCTTTGAGCAATTCCAACTTCGTGCTGTCCGACCTAAAGATGTGATGTCCTTGTTGAGCTTATCTCAAGGACCCAAAGAGTCATTGAAGGGGTTCTTGAATCGGTTCGATATTGCTGTTATGAAAGTAAGTAATCCAAAGGAGGATCTGGTATTCATAGAATTGGTCTGGGGCATCCACACAGACATGGATTTTGGAAGATGGCTAAAGATGAAGCAACCGACAACCATGGAGGAGTTCCATCGGAAGGCCAATCAGCTTCTATGCTTGGAAGAAGCAAGTCTAGATCCAGGCAACACTGCTAATGGATAGTGAAAGGAGGTTATCCAGAGCAATGTGGCGATAAAACAATCTAGAGATAGCACTGGTAATATGGAAACCAATGCTAGGAACTCTGGTAACCAAGAGAAATGGAATCAAAGCCTAGGCAGTAGGCATAATGACAACAAGAAACGCCTAAGAAATATGAAACTGGAAGATTATACACCTTTAAAAGATACGTTGGAAAACATATATCTAGTTATTCGAGGAACAAAATGGTATAAAAAGCTGCCCAAAAGGGAAGCAACTAAGTTGGAGAGGCTCCAAAAAGTTTTGTCATTTCCATGAAACTCATGGACACAACACGGAAGAGGTTGAGGGATCTCATCAAAGAATTGATAAGGAAAAATAAGCTCCAACAGTACGTCGAAGAACCACAAGAAGTTGTTTAAGCCCCAAGACTCCCAGGGTCGCCTGCCCAAGGGAATCAATCCAGACCAAGCGAAGTGGGGCCAAGGCGAAACGACGGGAAGTTAATTATCAACACCATACCTGGAGGACCTCATCCAGCACAGAAAAGATTGAGGGAAATGTAATGATACACTAGCTCGTTGAAGCACGTACTGTAGGAGGGCTGCTTTGCTATCGAAAACGAAGCTCCGACAAAGCAGTAGATGATGAAAACTAATGATATCGTATTTAGAAACAGAGATGCTGACAGAGTCGAAACACCGACTTTCGATGCCCCAGTGGTAACAGTTGGAATTGGACCGGCAACTATACATCGAGTCTTGGTAGACACCAAGAGTTCGGTAAACATACTGTTCAAGGGAACATTCGATCAACATGATAGATCTTATAGCTTGTAAAACCAAGATTCAAGGGTTTATAGGCGAAGCAAAACAGCCTATTGGAATGATTGATTTGCCTATGGAGTTACGCAAAGGAGATTGCGGGATAGTCCAAATTTAGAAATTCGTTATCGTGGATGAAATACTTAGCATATAATGCATTCTTGGGCCGACCGACTCTGGCTGATTTCAGGATAGCCCTGGCGCATTGATGTTTAGCGATGAAGTTTCCCATAGAGAATAGGGTTAGAGTGGAAAAAGTGACCAAAGCGCTGGAAAAGAATGCTACGTTGTAGAGTTGAGAGAAGCAAAGTGGTGCGAGAAAGGTAAGAATGTGGAGATAACTCTTCGCATTCAGAATTCGCAAGAATAAAAACCAAAGCCTGGACCCTGGCTGAGGAACCATAGTCGTTTTGATAAGGCTATGGGTCCTAAGAAGAAGTCAGGGGAAGGGCGACCAGCGCCGGCAAAGCTGACGATGAATGTATAATCAACATAGATGATCCTACTCGGGTCCTAAAGATTGGATCTTAACTCAACGCTAGCTTGGATGTATTCGCTTGGACACGTTTGGATATGTGCAGGATATCGCCAGAAATAGCGTGTTACGCACTGAATATTGATCCAAACTTCACACTGGTAAACCAAAAAAGGCACAATTTGGGTCATGAGCGGTCCACTGCGTTGAAGGAAGAAGTGGATAAGCTAATAGCGAACGGCTTTATCCATGACGCTTTATACCTTGATTGGGTATCCAACCCCATGTTGGTCAAGAAGTAAAATGGGAAATGGCGAGCGTGCATTGATAACCACGGAGTTGATTGACCAAACTCAAGCATTGATAACCACAGAGTTGGTTAAGTGTTAGTCTTTGTTTCGTCAAGTGGGATGCTTAGGTGATTACATACAGGACTAATAGTGAAATACAACCAAAGCAATTGCAGGAATATTATTTATATGCATAGAGTTATAGTAAATAAGCACACTACATAGGAACAGGCATATATAATACAAGAAAACTGCAGTACAAGCAGTTATATTATATACACAGGAAGTTATAAAAATAGTTACAGTATATAAAAGTGCAAATGAGTAAACAGAACAAATATGATAAGACAAAAGTGATCTTTTCATTACTACAACATTTATATACAAGATACAGCGGGGGCTAATCCCACAAAAACACGGCTTGTTTACCACCAAAAGGAAGGCAAAAACAAGCCACCACACAAATAAGCTCCAAGTACCCTCTACTTGGTCTTCCCTTTCTTTCGTCCCTTGCTGTCGGAACGCCGTTTGTGCTTCTTTTCATATTTAATCGCCCTTCCTTCAGAAGTATCGCCCTCGAACTCATAAGTCTCGCCTCTAGTAGCGGAATAAGACTCATCGGTCCTCCCAGTAGAAGTCTTGGAGGCTTTGATTGTGAACTTTGACAATCTCAACTTAATTGTGGGAAGCTTGGGGGCTTGTAAGAGTGAATGAAATAGGCTTTGTGGTGTCGGGCTTAGGTTCCACCTTGATTTTCCTAAAGTTGGCTTTCAATCTCTCCGTCATGGAAGCATGATCAGCCGAGTCCACGGCACTAGTGATTGTAATGTCTAAGATTGTGAAATGTCCTCCAGCCCTTCCAAAGCCCCGATCTTTTGAGAATCAGGGCTAGGACCAGAACCAGATGACAGGATGGGAGCGACAAGTCCTGAAGTGGCGGAAGTTGACACGGTAAAGATAATTATATATCCCAAACCCTGGGTAGCGGTAATGGAGGAGGAATATGCGGTTGAGCTACAAGTTGACAAGCAGAATAGTAAGTTCAATGTTGGATTTACGTGAGAATTGGAGTGTCTTGAACACATGTGAAACAAGAGATATACCGTTGCTCGGGATCGATTGTGAAGTGGAGGACATAGAAAAATTGCCTTCTTCGGGGGAATATTGAATTGGCTGACAGCGAACGAAGGAATGTATGGCTTGATGAGAGTAGTCGCTGCAGGAGCCGAGATAGTCTGGGTGGCCGTGGAGCTGGCCCCATTAGCCTTAAGAGTGTCTATCGCAAGCTCCTCGAATTTTGGAATAAATGATTCATATGGACCGATGAACTTGGGCTAGTGAGATCATAGGCGACGATGGTATCCTCAGCAGTAAGGATAGCCTTTCCCTCATTATGTTTTCGATGTCTTCGACATCGAGGTACTCAATAATCAATTTGTCTTTAGAATGGCTATCCCCAGATGCCGCAACTCGACGAAGCACCTCTTTCCATGCATCGGCAAGAATCTTAGGATAAGCACTCCTCATCCACTTCGACTTTTTGTGTAGAATCATGCTAGCATAGAAGTGTTGGAAAGTTTCATTTAGCTCCTCTCTTTCTTTAGTCCTAGTCTCCTTGAGTTCCTTTAACTCAACCCTAATGGACGCGAGCTCAACCTCAGCGTCTAACTTGTCAACCTTCAATGAAAGAAATTCATCAGCGAGTTTTTCTTTTTCCTCTCTCGACCTTTGCAATTCGGATGCCTGCTTGTTGATAGTCTGACCTTGGCCTGGATGATCTTACCTTTTCAATAAGGGCTATGCCCTTTCCGTCAACTTATGACTTCAGAGCAGCACCCTCCTCATGGGCAGTCTTGAGGCAATCTTTCCACGTGAGATTTGCTTGGGAATGTGCAAGCTTCATCTCTATCATCAAGCTATTAACCCTCTCCTTGGCCTCTATTGCAGCATCTCCTTCGGCCTTCAGTTTCTTCTCATGACTCTTGATAATTCTTCCTTAAGTTTGATTTTCATAGTCGAAGGATTGAATATTGGTATAGTTGATTCTGTTGACATTGGAGTGGACATAGCAGAGTCTTTTCCGTTTATTTCCCTCGTCAACATGCCTTTGAACTCATTGGACATCCCCATCCATCTCTTCCTTTGGATTGTTTTCAATGTCTTGATCAAACATTACGTCGTGATGAAAAAGGTTGGGAAATGCGGCATGCAAGCGTGGCAGAGTAGCAGGAAGACAAGCTAGGGGAGCAAAAATCCCTTTGGATCAGGGAGGAGATGTAGCAGTCGGTGATTGAGAGTTAGGAGCCTGATGGTAGGAAGATATTTGAGGTTTAGTACACGACAGAGGAATGTTAGAAGTGGGATCGTGGTAATCATGTGATTCCTTGTGTCGCTTGGTTTGATCACGTGACATCCCCTCTCCGACCTGCCTTTTCTTTTTTTCCTTCTCAACTAAATAGTAGTCTTCTACCTCTCTTTCCTTCCTCCTACACCTTTCCTCATCAGTCTCATAACGAACCTGATAGCTTGAATAGAGAGGATTCAGGTCAGGAGTTTGTCCTCTAAACTCACCAACGTTGCATGAAAGATTACTATATCTGTCCATGCCTATGGAACCTGAAATAGAATGAAAGTAGTATAAGTGTTGGGACCACAAAAGGCAACAGATGTAGAGATGTGTGTTCGTGATCCTAGTGAAGTGTATGGTGCCGAGGACTCCCTACGTACTCTACAGACTGTGTTGGCAAGGAATTAGAGACAAAGTTTTGCCACTTTCATTCAAAATTCCTCCAGGCAAGAAGCTGAAGTTGGGGGAACGCCCAGCAAAAAGGTCGAAAATGAAAATATTGAAATTACTTAAATCGGTGAACACGTCACCAAGAATGCAACCTTTGGGGGTTATTTCACCCGAAGGCGATGTGGTTGGTTCTCTGGACATCTTAGAAGTTTCAACGACGATTCGCTCCGGACGGGGCAAGCTTGGAAGTTCAGGGCTCACGTAGGGTGTCTTTCTGAATGATTCACCCTCCTCTACACTAGCGTGATAGTCACGATCGCTATTATCGACGCTCTCTCCTTCCTCTTCCACCATAGGTTCTTTCCCTTCTCTTCTTCCCACACTCTCACTCTCCTCCGAAATTGGCTATATTACAACTCCTTCATCCCCTTCTCTCGGGACATCACCAACAGTTGGCTCTTCAGCTCCCCTTCCAGTAGCTCTTTAGTATGCGCCGTGTCTAACAGACCTTCGTCTTCTCCGGGAAGATTCTCACCAAAGCTATGAGTGGGGATAGAAGATCGGGTAGGAGCTCTAGAGCCATTGGGCAAGACGATTCAACAATAGCATATCAATTCGGTAGTAGTATGCCACACCGTTTAAGATTTTCATTCATCGGAGATGTGCAGTCATGCAAAGTTGGAAGCTGACCTCTCTTAGACCCTTTACTGCGTCTACATGATCATCGTGAGCATCTCGAACCAGAATGCCTGTGAAGAACCAAATAATAGGTTAAGCACTTGAACTAAATGGATTCAAGCATGGAAAGGACAGAAAGAGAGAAACTTACTTCCGCATAGCCAATGCCCGTTGAAGCAATATAGGCACCAAATGAAAAAGTACTCATTTTTGAAATACGAGCGCTTGTTGTGAAGAGACTCAATGACTTTGCACCTACACCAAGCCTCGATGATCATATAACAAGGAGACTCCTGCCTTTGCTTGAAATGTAAAAGGTAAAGTTGGAGCCCAGTTGAAGCGGTTTATGAAAAGCAGTATAAAGAGCTCAGAAGAGCAAAACCATTCGAATAGACTTGAGCTGGAGCCAACCCAAGCTCTTGGTGAACCATTCGAAGAAATGGATTGAAGGGCGACATGGCACCACCTAAACACATGTATTTGTTGCAAGTTATATACCCCATTAGAGGAAGATGTGCTCGTTGACCCTAAGTAGGAAGCATTACATCATCCTCAGGAATTTCATGCTGGCAGCAAATATTCAAAGTGTTTTCTCACATAAAATAGTCGGTATTTGTTCGGATAGATCATTCAAGACCCGAAGACCAATGTACCCGTGCATCGGTGGAGGCACTTCTTGAAGCAAAACAACCATCCTTTGAAGGTCCGTGGTTATCGTCTGCCTAGGAGCAGGGAGTGCAGAAGTAGAAGTCTAGGCCATAGTAGACTCGGCTTCGGAGAAGTAGATGCACTCTCATTGGACTTGAATCATGGCGATCGATGAGTCATTCTAGATAGGAAAACTTGGCATTCAACATGCTCGAGTATGTTTTATTTCTAATATCGAACTCATGTGATCAACATCCGAAACCCAAAGGATGTCAACGTGTGTTGACCAATCGAATTTCAAGCGTTGACCGGGGTAGGCAAAAATGTTAATCTATACAGTGTGAGTCCCATGTTCCGTACACGATGAATAAACCATCCTATGTAGATAGCTCGCTCATGCTAGAAAAACGAGCAACGCCGCACGACGGAACTGTGCATTGGATCTTACCTGTTAATAATGGATAATCGATAACAGAACCGATGTTCAGAGTGATGTGGAAGTTCCTTTTTTTTACAGGAGCACTGGGAATGCAACGATGAGGAATGCTATGTAGTAAATGACAAAGATGTTGATTGATGGAATCGTTCGGGTCATGAAGCCCAACCAATGCAACTGTTCTCGAACAAGAACCATCCTATCGGAATTTAAGCAACGAAACACAATCGTCTAAGTGTTGAAAGAAGTTAGTCACCAAGCATCACTTAAAGGCAACCCAAGCATGTGCTAAGCTCGACTCGGATTTACTTTAGATTGAACCCGAGTCAAGACCTAACTTCACGCCAATTAATCCCCTTTAACATTATCAATCGTCGTCTCCCCCACCCATCGCCACAACATGGAGGCACTGCTAACCTCAAAGCTGAGTCGAGAAATGGACTTGGGTTGATGAACAAAAGCAGTTGTTCACAAGTGCTTAAATGGAATCAGAACCGAAAGCTTCGGCAAGAGGTCGACGACGATTCGAAGAGCGACGGTAAACAATCGTCGATGGCGTTTGGATTAGGTCGGTGGTCGATAGTTGGATCGACGGCGTTTGGTTTAGGTCGACGGTCGATGGTTAGAATTGGCGGTGACTAGTTTTGATCAACGGCAAGTGGTTGGAGGGAATGGGTGATTGCGAAAGGGGAGAGCTCTCGGTGGTAAAAGCTTGAATGAAGAGTAAGAGTAAAAGAAATTATTTACTAAGTACTACTTATATAGTATTCGGGGGGAAACAAAAGCTCTCGGTACCGAGACAAATTTTTGAGCCGAAAAATTGGTAGAAAGCATGATAAGAGAAAGGGTATGCTCAACTAAGGTGTGGTGCAATTTCTGGAGCATAGATCTTGTCATTAGTATAGAAAATGGAAATCTAGCTATGCAAAGCAGATGGAGGAATATCCACCGGATAAAAGCAAGGCTTTGAAGCAATTCCTGGACGACTAACCGAAGCCAGGGGATAGCGAGTCAAAACTTGTCTTGTTATAGAGCACACTTTATTTTCAATGAAAGCATACTCTGGAAGGCAGTGTTAATTGGCCTTTTAACCAAAGAGATTTTTAATGGAAGTTAGAACGTCAAGACGAAGGCAAAACGACTTAAGAACTTGGAAATACGCTCAGAAGGGCAAGAAGATAGCCACCAACAAGTTTCAGACAAAATAAGCTAAAGCGGACCTTTCGGTATCGAGAGCTATTTACTTCACTTTGAGCCACCCAAACCCCTACACTCCAAAAACTACCTCAAGTGATTATCCTCAAGTGATTATCCTCAAGTGCTTCTCCTAGAGAATAGAAGAGCAATTCAAAGGATTAATGAGAAGAAAGCAAAGAAAGAAGGGTAAGACAAGCAGTTCAAGGAAATTGTCGGGAACGACTCAGCTTTCATGGAAAAGAGTTTAGAATACAACGAAGCAAGAGATAGGAAGACAAAATGAGTGAGGAAGATGTGTTTTCCACCTACAAAAACCTCTTGGTATCGAGAGGAACCTCTTGGTATCGATAGGTCTATTTTGGAAGTTGGGCCGCATGCTCTCTTCAACATCTTTGGGCTGTCATCTGGACCTTATACAACATGAGCCTCTGCATCTGCGGAGCAGTTTCTCTATAAATACCAACCCTATAGCAACTAAAGGAAGATCCTTTCTTGATCTCTTTCTTCACTTTGGGCACTCCATCTTCTTCATCCCTTGTCTCTTCTCCATAGTCATCAAGGCAAATACTCTTGGCAGTTCTAGGCTTAGGAACATGTCAATCCTTTGTACTTGTGACTTATAATTCTCTCAAACTCTCTCTAAATTCAACAATCTATAAATATAACAGTGGACATATGCCAGAGAATGCTGAACCACTATAAAAATTCTCGTGTCTCTTTACTTTTTTGCATACGCTTTGCTAGATCTAATCCAACAACATGTTATATTTGGGTGTTGTGCCACCTTTGGCGTCAACGATGTTAAATAATTTATTTTTGTTTGGAGCTTTACATTTTATATGTAAAATACTTATATTAATAGTGATAGTGATTTATGTAATATATTTGTATTAAAAATGATAAATTCAAAAATTAAGTAAAAAGATGAAGTAAAAATATTTAAAATGATAAAATGAAAAATATAAATGATAAACTATTTTATCATTATAAAGATATTAAAATTTTTGTTTTTGTTTGTAGCTTTAGAATTTCATATGTAAATTACTTATATTTTAAATGATGATATTAATAGAGGCAAAAAAAAAGTTTTGTACTTAAATTGATAAAAATAAAAATAAAAGATAATAATTTTATTATTTTGTAAAAATTATACTATTTATCTTTATGATTTCAAACTTAATTTTGTAACATTTTCATATTTAAAATTTTAAAATTTAACAAATAAAAATTAAGTAAAAAGATAAAAAAAAATTGTAATGATAATGTATAAAATACAAGTGATAAATTATTTTATCATTATGAAGAAGTTGAAATTTTTAATTTTGTTTATAGATTTACAATTTTGTATGTAAAATGTTTATACTTAAAACGATGATACTAATAAATATAAAAGCAAAATAAATTTATGGAATGGTTACTTTATCAATTAACCTTTTTTATGCTTTAATATTTCAATTTTACTTCTAATATCTTCATTCCTAAAATATAAATTAAATGATAAAGCTAAAAAGATAAATTAGTTGACAATTTTTTATACCATTATATTAGGTGAATCATGTACAAAGCAAGAAGAATTGGTAAATGTGACAATATTGCCAGAATCACACAATTGGCCAACGAATGCAAGATTTAATGTAAGATTTGGAATATGATAAACATTAGGAAGAGATAAATTTGGAGTAATGACAGACCCAACTCGTGCTAAGGGCATAAGAGTTCCATCAATAGTCATAACAAGAATAGAAGATGATTTGGATAGAGAAGTAAAAATGGAAGGGTCTCGAGACATATGATGAGAGGCACCAGAGTTCAAAACCCATAGAGATTTATTATCTGAATAGTTGTTACTTATCTGACTTGTAGAGGAAGAAGCGAAAATAGCTTGAGACCGTAAAGACAAGAACTTTTGAAATTACTCGACCAAAGTATTGGGATTTGGAAGAGTGTTTGAAGGAGCTCCCACATGGGCATATCTTGACTACGTGCGGAAAGGTCTTCCCTTTGGTTTCATAGGACATTGATCAATGTGGTGACCGATTTGTTTGTAGTAATGACAAAAAAGTTTACTGTAATTGTTCGGTATTGGCTTTATAGGTACTGCTAACACGTAAGTGTTTAGAGGAGCAACACTTTCTTTCTCTGAAAAGGACTTTAGACGTATTTCCTCAGCTAATAGCTCAATTACAACCGAATCAACTGATGGGAGTGGAGAGCCTGCAAAATTGAACCTTGAAGTCCTTCAAAATCACTGTGAAGTGCCATTAAGAATTGAACTAATCGTTGTTGCTCTCTGTGTGATATATGTTTTACATGCCTTCAATTCATCAGATTCTGTAAGAGCCAATTGATCCCAAAGATCTGTTATAGCCAAATAGAATTCTTGGATACTCATATTATTTTATTGAAGTGTCTATATGTCATTTTCTAGCTGATATTGTTTTGCAAAGTTTGATTGTGTGAACAGCCTTTCCCAATGATCCCAAGTCTCCTTTGCTGTCTCATACTTAGCTAACTGTGTGCTTATGACATTCTCGACAAAATTATTAATCCATGTAATGATTTTTGCATTATTTGCTTCCCAAACGTCCATTTCATTAGCATTTTTATTGGCAGGATGCTTGCAACTTCCACTGACATAACACCAAAGCTTTTTTTCTTCAAGAAAATTCTTCACTACATAGCTCCAATATGAGTAATTTTTTCGATTCAATTTTGCATTTATACATTGAAGTGAATCACCTTCGCTAGCCATACTCAATAACCGATAAAGCACAAAAAAAATTCAAATCCTTTTTTTCAATTTTTTTCTTCAAATCTTCCTTTTTTCAATCCAAAGATAATAGAAGAAGAATCAATGTAAACAAAAGAGAAATAAAACGACCTCACTTTCCAGAAGTATGCAGATTTGCTACGAGGTCACAAATGTCGGATGGTGGCTTGGATCTAATGTCGGGATTATAGAAAATCACGAATTTGTGTTGTACGAGGAGAAGATGCGATGCAAGACAAGGATTTTGGTTAGAAGATGAGGTAGGAGAGAGATAGAGACTTTGTTGATGATTTTAGTTGATGAAGGCTATGCTTTGGAGAGGAGGAAGAGGATATAGTCAGGACAATCCCTGCTCTGATACCATGTTGAAGATTGGAGAATTGATTTATTTATGGAGAATGATTCATTTTCACTTGATGGTAATACAATCACTAGAAATTTATAGGGACGTTACTTAGAGCCTAAGTAATTATACGATAGGAAAACTTTTGTAAAATAGAAAAGCCTAGATATTGGAAATTTCTCTGATTTATTCTTTAGCATATACAAATTATCTCTTAACAAACTGAATGGTCAAAACGATTATAATTTTTAAAATATTTGAAAAAATAAAATAAACTTACTGTTCAAACTTTTTAACACAAAATCCACTAACATGTGTCTACTAACAATGATAAACTGCTATTCAGAACTTAGTGTTTAATAAACTTACCGTTCTAATAACGCAACTTACTTAGCTTTACTTGGGGTTCAACTATAAAACAATTAGTGCTTTAGTCAATCATACAAAATTTAGGTTTAAATAAAATTACAATACCTATTTTGTAAAGTAAAACAATATGAGACGGGTAAGGTTTTAGTTATGTAATATTTTTATGAATTAAACTAAAAGGAAAACATCTAACATGCAAATAGAGAGTAAATTTCTTAGTTTGACAACATGCAGCTGTTAACCAACGAATTTAGGTAAAATTTCTTAGTATAACAAAAATTTAGGGTTTTTACCATAATCGTTCACGAGTTGCAAAAATGAAGTTGATATTTGATGATTTTGAATATCGTAAGACTTGATTTTAGCGGATATCTGTGCGTGTGCTTGATTTGAGAGAGCAATTTTGATGTGGGTTCAAGAGATGGATGATTAAGTATATTTTAAGGAAAATAACAATGGAATGCCTAGGTCTAGTAGCAAACCCAGTTCGAGTCATGCCTTAAAAATAGAGCTCTGAGGATTATAGGTGTCATGAGTTGAAACAGACAAGCATAACTTAATTCCTACTCAAGAGTATACCGGTCCGTCGGGTTCACCTGATATGTAAAAGACGAGGGTAACATTGCAATTTTGTAATATTTGTCCTCGAAACTTAAGAAAATGAAGGTCGGTCCTCTAAACTTATATATGGATGATATGTTGTACTTAAAGTGAAATCCCCCTTTTAGATATTAATTTAAATTATTTTGAATTGGTCAATATCTTTTAAATAAACACTGTTATATATATATATATATATATATATATATATATATAAGTGTTTATATATATAGTGTGTGTGGGTATAATAATAAATTAATTATGAATATCAAATATGTATATAAAGGGGCAAATGTGTCCACTACGGTGCAAATACCAACACTTATATATAGGCACATTTAACTATGTACGCATCTATATGTTGCATGTGCACTATACACGTACATGTGTATTTGATACATACATGCGTGCGTGCATGCATATTAAAATTAAAATCTTTATATAAATTAAATAAATAAAATAGATATTTCATTTAAAATTATTTAGATTAAATCTAAATTAATTTAAACTTCGTAGGTCCAACAAAATCTAAAATGAGAAGAGAAATTTAAAATTCATCCATTTAACTCGACGCATGATGGCCCAGCTCCAACACGGACAACAGGCCCGGCACCAGGGCAAGGCAGCCAAGGCGGCCGCCTGGGGCAGCACGACGGAGGGGGGCAACAAACTTTTCAGTTTCTTTTACTAGATTTGTTTAATTTATACAAAAGGGCAACTATTAATAAAAGGCGGTTTAGTGCAGTGGTTTGTTCTTCCATGTACTTGTTAGGTGTGCTGAGTTCGAGTACGCCTGTTGAAGTTATTTTTTCCTCTATGCTTACTTCCATCTCATATTCGTCTTAGGCAACCAAAGTTGCCGGACCTGACGGACAAGGGTGAAAGCACAAAATGATGCAAGAGTTATCTATTGTTTTGTAATATATGAAAAAATTATGAGAGAAAGGTAACAATTGAGTACGAGTACAATTCTTGGTCTTGTGATGCATCATGTTTACTTGAGTACAATTCGGAAAAGGACAAGGCAAGATGTTTTAAATCTTCTTTTATCTCCCTTATATCTTTGTTTTTTACTTGAACGAGATAATATTTCAAACATAAATTTTAATTGTTTGACACCCATCTGATCTAAGATCTTAAGATCTCAACCCGGTGATTTGAACCGAGATGTCCGTTCGAGATTTCGTCTGAAACCCAAGTTTTGAAAGCCTGATTGCATCCCAATATTTTATTGACTGCACATGTTCTAACATGCAAGTCCAACACATTCTCAACCAACCCATTATTTCCACTGGTAAAAACCAAGATGACTAATGCAGCTCTTCCAACTTTACGTTGACAAAACGAACTCCATACATCAAAGCTCACATATAAAATTCGCAAACAGCAGTTGGGCCAAGTTATGATTCTCCACTTCTTCAGAAACAGCAGAGGTTGTATAACTGTAAGGCCTATAACTTGGGGTTTTTTTTTATTACAACAAATTTTGAACATACAACCAATCAGGTTTTTCTTTTGCCCTTGAATGAATATATAATCACTATACATTGTCGGACTTTTACAGGAATAAATGAATAATCACAAAAATAATACATATCAGCTGAGAATTGGGAAATGAAGCTTTATCTTCAAAACTTTGGCAGGAATGGTGTATAATTGTGACTCTGGATGAATGGTGTATAACTGTGACTAATCTAATTATATAAAATACACAGCCTGTCGTCTATTTGTTATAAGGGTTACATGAAGCTTTTATCTTCAAAACTTGTAGTTTGCCAGAACAATAAAATATAACTCAGTTACAGTTTGTACACAATGAACCTGCAAGAAAGGAAAATATAGTTTAGTCAACTTTCCACAAAAAAATGCTTCGTTCATAAATTTTCAACTAGATCTTGTTGTGGAATAAGTGGAAAAGAAGCATTTACCATAAGGAAAAAGCAAAGAGAATGATAATGTTAGTCATTGCCTTTAGAGCATCTCCAACAAAGGCATATTCAGCCTTAATATTCAGCAACTACTCCAACAAAATCTCCAAAGGTGTATATTACCCTGAATATTCAGGGTAATATTCTCAAACGCCTGTTGAATTGGCGTCTAAAGTTTGCAGGCCTATTGCGCGTCTATTAAATAAGTGTTTGAAGTTTGCACGCCTATTAAATAGGCATCTGAAATCTATTATTTAATGATATATTAATTATCAGGTGCATATTTAATAAATGCATGAGCTCAAACGCCCATTAAATAGGTGTCTGAAATTTAGGTGGCGGTTAAATAGGTGTCTAAAGTGAGACACCTTTAAAATATTGGAGATTTTCACTAAAATTCAGTCTCAAGAGCTGAATATTAAAGGGTTCATCCATTGGAGATGCTCTTAGTGATACTAACAAATGTTGTAAATAACATTACAAGAAAAGTTGACAGCACAATTTTACCATTATGGAGTTTCATGAAGTTCATATCATTCTTTTAAAGAGAAATAAGAATAGCAACAAACCCACAGAAAAAAAAATGAATAATGCACATTTCTACTAGTAATGAAAATAAGATGGCATTATACTTCAAATTCTTTTTGCAAAAAATATTTCATAAACTATTCTTATAAAATAAACTGATCGTTCAGATAACATCTAGGCAAATTATTATATCGCTTTTTTCCTTTAAATAAATCTATTTCAACAAATATGAGAAATTTTTGGAGTCGTATAGCAATCAATTTAGCTAAAACTATATTTTGACAATCCAATATCTTGTTTCATGCAAAGTTCGAGAACCTGGTTTCGGTCTCGGTTTCGGTCATTTAAAATTTTATAAGTTTCGATCAATTTTGGAAATTTCGAAAGTTTCGATTTTTGTTACAATTTCGATTCTGATATCATATTTCTGTATATTAATGAAAAAGTAATGATAAAAATTGCAAATACAATAATATAATATACAACAATATTAAATAAACATGGGTGAACATTTAATTTTGCCTAAATAACCCTAAATTAAAAATAAGTCAACCTTAATATAAATTAGCCAGCACATTATCAGTTGTCATTTTCTTTTAAACATTTAAAGGCCTAAATTAAAATCCCCAAGCCCATTATCATTCAGCCCACCTAAACCCTAACCAATACTAACCCACCCCAATCGATCACTCAAATTATCTCAGCCAAAGAAAAAAATCACAAGAAGTTGAAAAACGAAAGAAAGAAAAACAATATCGAGCTCGAGCTCGAACTCGAAGGTCAAAGGTGAACTTCTCGTCGCACGTAGTCGAAGTCGAAGCCCTAGGAGATGCTCGAACGGCCGAAGTCAAAGTTGATTCTGAGGTCAGTATTTTGGTTAAATTCGATTCTCCTTTGATTTTTGTGTTGTTTACCCTTTTTTATAATTAAGGCAGCAATTGCAAAAAAATTGATTTTGATTTTTTTCATCGACGAGCAATGGGACGAGATTTTGACCTAATCTCGTCCCGCTTCCGGCCGAAATCTCGTGCTTCCGGCCGGAACCTAATACCTTGGTTTCGTGGTTAATCAAAACAAAGATTTTTGTTTTACCATTGAAATATCCAGTAGTTAAGCATGTGCATTACATGAGCAAATTGAAATCCATTTCCAATAATTAAACCAGTAGAAACTTTGCAGATGCCTCTTTTTTCAAAAGTTACTCATTAAACAATCTCTTCCATTATTTATCTATTTTCAATTCCATGGAATTATTAATTAATATTATCTATAGCTATGGTTATGATAACTTTTGATAGTCGATTCCCACTTCCATAATCATCTACATCCGCTCCTATCATCATAGGTCAATTCCTTGTCAGAATCCCCATCTTCAACCACCCACCTGAGCTCCTTCAATCACCATTTATAGATGACCAGATTCCAATCATCTTTGGTCGGAATTGCTAATTCCAGCAACTATAAATGTTGTAACGTCATGGGAGCATCACCAACTGTCTCCAGCTGAGAGACACTTGACGACATCCTTCATCATAACCAAATACTTCAAAATCGGATCGTCGAAGTATGGTCGAAATATGTAGGAAAAATATTTGATCTGCAAATATTTTGTGGAATTACTGTTGTTGCACAACAGCGCTCATATATTTTACGGTGCAAGCATGTAGCATATATTTGCGGTCACACAATATGGACTTATTTTGTGTTACTGCACAGCAAATAAATGTTGCTAGTGCAAATATTTGTACATTGCAATGGTAAATAAAGGCTCGATGATTATTCTGCATGACATGACAATTATAATGCACAAGAAGTATTTGCATTGTAAATTGACAGTTTTTTAACATACAAATAATAATTTTTGAAATTCGATTCAAATTTAATATTTTAAATACATTCAAAATACATAAAAATTCGTAACACAAAATTAAAACATCGATTTTAACATCATTTGGGACAACAATTTTACACATACAAAATTAGAACTTGATTTACATAGTTTTATAGGGAGACGTAAATCCTGGGTCAAAATCTCTCATGAAATCAACCATTCATTTTCCTAAACTGAATTCTAATATAATAATATTCTTTGCTTGAAATTTAAACAACAAACAAATATAAATATATTTGGACAACTTAGAAAGAATCCACCAAACGCATTTGCATTGTAGTGTTAGATTAGATACACAAAACAATTATCCACATCCATGTTGACATATTGATTATAAAACTATAGATTGTTTATATGCAATTCAGAACAACATAATACGTCTCATGCACATTATTCAAATTATATAAATGTGTAACACGTGCGCTAAATGCAAATCTTCGTTTTATACAAACTTATGATTAGTAATTGACTGTTTAATTTAAATTGGTCATTGCATCACTCATAAACCGCCATAATGACTTAATTTCATATAACATAGGCCATGCGTCATGTCAAGCGATACACTTAATATTGTATGATTTACTGTCTACATTACACACGTTTTGAGTGGTATTAAATGCAGTCCAATTCTATTTCATTTTATCCTGTGTTTTTTTAACCACAGTTATTCCGATACTTCATGTCAACCAAGGTAGTCAATAGGAAATAGCGCAAAATAGCGCAAGGCTTGCGCTATGCGTTATAGCGTGCGTTATTTTGTTCGCCTTTGTAAATTTTGCATTTTCTATATATATTATAATAAATGGGACTAAAGCAGACTAGTCCATGTTTACATAAATATCAAATCACTAATTTATGATTTTCGCTATTATTTCATTAAATTTTACAATTTAATTTAGTTGTGGATTGAAATTTACATTGTAATTTATACTGTAAATTGTTAGTTGGTGCCTCCTATTCAAATTAAAAACTCTAGAACCATGCCTTAAAATTCTTAACATTGTATCACGAAGTAAATCTGTTTAACAATTTTTTTGTTATTTCCAGGGATTTATCATCCTCATCGTCTTTATTTTTTTCCTAATTGAGATCGACTATTTAAATTGTTATTTTTCATAAATTTCTATGTTGAATCGTAATTTTTTAAATTTAATATGCCTTAGAATATTTTTAACATTTCTTTTTTTTTAACTCTCTTTTTTCAAATTTTAATGTAAATTTTGATTTCATTTGTTTCGAGATTTTTGGCAATATAAAAACTATACTTATATCAAAAAATAAAAAGAGGTGAAAGTGTATTCCCACTGTTAAGTCTTTTCATCTAGTTAAATTGGTATGAAATAGGAACTTGAGTCACATACGAATCTACAATACGAATCTACACAGTAGATCATAAATTAAAACATGTGTTGCTAGGTTGAATAACTAATTATTCATAGAAAATAAATTAGAAAATAGCGTCATTGATTATGCACCAAAATTTGGTATATCGTACCGAATAATTTGTTTTTTTTACAACCAAAATAAACTAGTCCATAAGATCAATTTCAAAGTATTTGTAAAGTGACATTTTTGATGTAGGAGATGTAAAATTTTATAATGATTTATCAAATAAAAAAAATTCAAGAGTTTATTCAAAAGAATTTAAAAGAAAAGGATGTTCAACCTTCATATTTTAGGTGTTTTAGTATTAAGATCAAATTCCAATATTGCAAACTATTAGATTCTATAAAGTAAGAAAAAAGAATATTATTTGAGCTAAATACATCACTAGCAAATTTAAAATGAATTCTTTAAGATTGGAAAGTTTCTACCTAGCAATATAGCTAGAGAAAGACACAAGTATTACCTTTTTCCACGTATATGTTTTGAGTATGATACGCCTACCAAACACCTACATTCAATTTTATTTGAAGGAATCATGGTCATTCTTCGATAAATGATTTTGATTTACTACTGAAGATATATGATTGGTTAGTGTACCCATGTCATAATTTGTGTCACTCAATTTTATTTGAACTTTTTTAATTGTACATACCTAAAATAAACAAACAAACAAAATAGCGTGCTATTTTAGGCTATTCGCTATTTTGCGCTTTGATAATATAGCACTCTATTTTGCGTTATAGATGACGTGCGTTATTACAGGTTAAATAGCGCACACCCTGCGCTATTTACAATTTTATGCTACAGCGCGCTATAGCACATGCTATGCTAAGATAACTTTGATGTTAACCCAAATGAATTGGTGATATGTTACCTTTTGGCACTATGCTACCATTCAGCACTACACCGTTGTTTTCTTTTTATTGATTATCAATATGTTGTCGACTGGTTATGTGTTGCCAGCCATTAATATGTTGCACCCGACAGATTAATACGAAGTCTAGCTTTGCACTTTTTTTTTCTTTCCTTTTTTGAAATTGAGAAAATTAGAGGATAACTTGAGGTACATTTAGAATCACTTTATATTTTTTATCGATTTAAAACAATAATAAATAGATAATCCTGTGTATTTGTCTAAAATATCGGATTAGGAGTTTAAACATGAGATTTTGGATATTAAAAGCACAAAATCCCATTCACTACCACAGTCCAGCAGGCCAAACATACGGTTTAATCAGCCAACAAGTGAAAAGGATGATTTGGAAACTTGAATATCATATAAACTTATCCATATTTCAATTCGAACTTAGGAAAATAAATAATAGGGACATATTCTGTCCATATGCATATTCAGATATACTATTCATCGTATTGCATGGCACATGTCATAAGATCGAGCCAAATCAATCTATTTTCATCACTCCATGCACCCTATTGCATGCTTAGCAGTTCCTTTTGTTCAACAAAAGCTAAAATTTTACAAGTGACCTAGGATCTCGAACTGATCCAAAAGCTTCATCTGTGCCTATAAATAGACCCTCACTTTAAAAAAAAACAAGGCATCTCCTCCTACAATTAGATTTCTAGTTTTTTATTTTCCTTGCTTCTAATATAACTCACACTAGTACTTAGTTGTGATCTGATTTTAGTTTAATTTGTTTTTTGCTTTAATTGTAAATATCGAAGTTTTGGTTAAGAGTAGGTCTGTCAGCGGATATTTTCGGACGTAGAGAGTGTCATATCCGCATCCACAGATTCCGACGGATGTTGAATAATAATCATATCCGCTAACGATCGGTAAATTAGAAAATACAAATAGAAAATTTTAATCTAACATATTTTATTTCGATTCCATTGATTATAAAAAATGTGAAAAATGAACAAATATGATGATAATAAATAGTTTTGAGCAGTCAATATACATTAAATGAATATAATATAAACTGCTAACTTAATAAAACAACAAATACACAGCTTTCATTGTACTAAAGCACATGTAATATAAACTAGAATCTTGATTAAAACCGGACGGATAATTTTCAGATACGGATGCCTTCATATCTGCGTATGTATCTGTTTTTAAAATATTGGATATTTATCCACTTTTCGGCTACGGATGCGGATGGTTTCGGATTTTTTGAATATCCATTGGCAGGCTTAGTTAAGATGCAATTTTATGTATTAGATCTAGAGTTAATAGAAATTTCAATTACCTTTGCTTTTACTTTTATTACTGTTGATTATCTATATCTTTGATTAGTCAATTTTATTTTATGTTTTACTTGAGGTGTGATATGGAATTAGAATTGTTAACTTATTGCTTAATATTAATCAAGCTTGATGCCGTAGAGCCAAAATTTTGCAACAAATCAAACTACATTTTGAGAACTTATTTTGTAGGTTAGTTTTCTTGTTCCTTTTCTTTTCTTTTTTTAGAAAAAACCAAGAGAGAGAGCGAGTCACAAATTGAATAAATGAAACAAATGTAATATGTTTTATGTTATGCTTTTTTGGTCAGTTCATTTTGTATCACGCTTTTTGTTTTATAATTTTCTTCTAGTATGTATCGCAGAAGAGCATGATTTAAATATGACAATTTAACTTGTTTGAAAGAGAAAATGTCTTTGCCGTTAAGTACTTGTATAATTTATTCAAACAAACATATAAACAAGTCTCTTAAAATATTATAATACTGTATCAAATGATAAAAATAATAAAATATACAAACTTGCTTTGAGAATATTGCACAAGGATAACATAGTTTTTCCAGATCAATCTATATATTATTAATCTTCAAGCGTATAGAATCTGATTAATATATACTTTTGTCCTCTACGACGGAAAAAAAATGAAAATCAATTATGGAACAAAACTTATAGTAAATACTAATTTTTATATCTCTTAGATTCATATAAAAGAAAGAAAAAAAGCAGTCGAAAAAAGATGTCTCTTTCTTATGTCATCGGACATATGCGTCAATTGGTGCTCTTTTTCAAGTGCTTAACGGTATAGGAACAAAAGGTGTTAATTCCAGGTCGTGCATCACGGTACGTGCTAAGGGGCACCTTTTACAATTATGGTTAGAAACCTAATCAACCATCCACTAGGTGTATAGTTATAATTGAAATTCAAACAAATGTTATATTAAAATGTACGATATACCCAAAAATCCTGAAAATCCAACAAACCGAGACTCACCTTTTGAGAGACTCAAAGTGGCAGCCTTAGTGTCCTTGTACCAGGGATGGCCCTGCATATTAGAAAGGTAAAGGTAAATTCTAACACAAATTGTTTTTGTAGATAAGATAAACAAGCTTTATTTCTAAAGCTTGCCTAAAAATATATCTAATTAACTGTATAAAAATTAAACAAACTCAACTGCTATTTGCATATGTACTACGTTGTGCACTTGCGTTTACAAAATTTTGACTACGCTGTTGTAGGCCCATCACCAATGCATAAAAAAAGGAAGTTGTTTGATCAGCCTCTTTTCAAGTCATATTGTTTCAAAAGTTGATCATTGATCATTGTCTCAAAAAGTAAGATACACATTTTCACTGGAAGTAGCTTAAAGTCTAAAATGGCAGCCGTTTGCGGGCAACATAAGAAATTGCAATTTGATAAACAAAGATCATCCGTGAAGTTGGTAATATATGTATTATGAGATGTTAAAATAGTTATTTCAATGAGTAGAAAAATTTCAGGATCGAAAAGTGCCTCTGCGAGAGTCCGAGTTAAAAGGGTGGCGGACCTTCTTACATCCCTAGCCTATGAAAGTATGTTTTTAAAAATTAAAATAGTTATTTCATCGCATTAACATCAAGGGCTGAAAAATGACCTCTTTTTGTCCGTTGATGGGTTATCTTGGACAAAAACAAGCGGAAAACCTGGTTAACATGACATGTCAATACCCATGGGGTTGCTATAAATCAACAAATTGGACAGACATGTTAGCGGGTACAAGGTAGTTGTCTCAACCAATTGCCTGCTTTAACATCAACTTAATTGATAGGTGAAATTTTGTATTCAGAAGCAAAATCGTGGATCTTAAGTTATATTATGTACAATTGTCTAGTGTTGCCTTTCTAGTGTTTTTTGAAGCACACATCTAATATTATTACATTTTATCCCTACTCTCTGTATTCACGCTATCCTTACATTTGTTTTGTCATTCCACCAATCTATACACTGATTAAAGAATATGATTATCCCTGCTTAACAGAAGAAAAAAAAGGTTTTCTAACTTTTAAGAGCAAAGCAATAAATCCTCGCGTGTACACAACATAGTTAAAGCCTCAAAGATTCTTCATTCAGAAAGGCTGGTTTTCATAGTGCATTAGATATGGTAAAAAGAATCACATCGTGTATATCGTCTTCACAACACTCTAATTTCTACATAGCTGTGAATATTCAATGAGCCGTTGTTATTGCTGTATTGGGGGTCAATATGTTGGTGTATAAAAGTAACCTTACAGGGTTTATCATTCTCCAACTATCTTTGTCATATTATATCTAAGTCGGTGTTTAGAAATAAAATATTGGTCACACTGTCGAATAATTAATAATATGATGGAAGTTACAGAGCTTTAAGTAATACACACGATATAAAATTACTAATGAGAAATGATAATAAGAAATAGTAAAACTGAAGATCATAATACATACTTACCGGTGTAGTAGCATTTTGTAAGGAACATGCGACTCCCTGTTGTATGATTTCAACCTGGCAAATCCGGAACTCAATAATCTAGCCAAATGGAGAAACTTACAACACGGTGAAAAAGAAGAAGACTAATATGTAATACATATTATATCATAACAATTGATGATTAAAAAAAACATTAAAAAAGTTATTACTACCAAAAATGCTAAATTGGTATGTGGGCATTTTGTAGCCTGGTCTGTCTTGGCATGTTCGAACATTTACAACAGTGTATCTGTTTCAAAGTATACTAGTGCCAGAAACCAAGTTTCCTATGTGCAAGTTGTAAACTTCTATGTTAAGCTTCTGAAACTGTTGTATCACAGGCAGGCTATGGTGCTACGGAGAAAGCACCTCGTAAAAGTTTCCAAAAAGTGTAAGGTGTTAATAAACACAATTATAAAGATGGTGCAAAGCGCTATAACAATGCTAGGTACTTGGACATTTGGACGTCAAGCAAAGAAAAAATAAAATAAAGCTTAGGCAGACTTAACAAAGTCCATATGGAGCCTCGGACTACATAGAAGGTAGGAAGCCAAGCATGTAAGTGTTATGGAGCTAGCATTTCAGTGGACTATGTGTGAAGTTCTACCTTTACTTTGTGGCTGGATTTCACAGTTCCTAATGATATTCTAAATGAAGGGCTCTATTTCGGTGATTTGATGGGAGCAAAAAGAAATTTAACCACACAAAGTATGTGCAAAATGTGACTGGACGAATGGTATATCAAATGAAATAAAAAGTGTGCATTGCTTGGATTTATTAAGTCAAAAATGTTAAATATATGTAAACCAAGAATCAACATAACAAAATATGATTAGTAGGTATAATTTACCTGCTACAGCAGAGGCATAGCAATATGCTGAAAAACTTGAGATGCTTGTATATGAAGTAAATATGATGTTATAAACACCAATCGCCATTACATTTGATAAGCAAGTAATCTCATAGTGTACTTTGTCGGTGTATAGCCATTTTGACTCATTATCATGGTCCACTGCTCAGCCTCTTTTCTCATTCCTAGTTTGCAAAAACCATGTACTATAACATCATAGGTCCAAAGATTTGGTTCGTGGCCCCTTTTAAGCATCCTAGTATACAACTTGCATGCATAATCCATTCTCCCTGCCATACTTGATCCCCTCAACAATGTGTTGTATGTGTTTGTATCAACAGCAAAATAATTTACTAGTTCTTCTTCAAGCTCAAGGAAATTTTCTTTCCTTCTAATTCCATCTGCATATGCTGCAATCAGTTCTTCAACTGATGGTCCTTGCTTCAAATTTTCTAAACTGGTTACTCCATTCTTGAAATTTACCCATTCCCTGAGGAGTTCTTTGCCTTTCAATGTATGAAGCAAGAGAAGGTTAAATATAAACAACGAGATTGGATGACCAATTTCTCTAAGATCTTCAAGTACTCGAACTGCATTATAATAGTCACTATTATTGCATAAAGCAAGCACAAGTTCTTCATAGCACCTAAGAGTGGGGACCATTCCCTTTGCCCTCATTTCTTGCCATAATTCTATTGCTTGCTCTGCTCGACCCGCTTTACAAAGACCACTAATGTATATGCCATACAATTGAGTGCTTGGGGCTCCACCGGAACAAATAAAAGAAAAATACCGCATAGCATTGCTCACTTGATTGTTCATTAAATAACCCAGGAGCATAATAATTTTGGTATCCATATTTGCCTCAATACCTCGAGCCTCCATTACATTATATACCTGAGATGCTAGTTCAAGCTTCCTGGCACGTGTGGCCCCTTCGATAATGTAATTGTAGAAAGTCCTCAGATCCGATACCTCAAGCATAGAATGTTTTTCTAGAATATCTAATTGCTTGTTAAAAATATAAGAAACATCCTCAAATCTATCCCCTTCATACAAACTCTGAACAACTGCAACGTAGGTACGTCTACTAGGCATATGGCCTGCTTCTTGCATCTGAATTATTAGTTGAGGGAGCATCTCTACCTTTCCTAATGAGATGAACGCATCAATCAAACCAGTGTATACTTGCTTAAACCTCGCTAAACCAGCACCATTTAGATCAAACACGTGGCGAACAGCACAAGCCTTTTCGAGCGCTCCTTGATTGCAGAGACCTGATATACAACGAGCCAGAATAACATTACTAGGTTTCACTGCTCTCTCATATGTACCCTTAAGCAAAACATGAAGCTTTTCAAACCTATCCTCCCTGCAAAACATGTTAGCAAGAATACTAAAAGTTTGCTTTTTAGGAAAATACCCATCTTGCATTCCCTCTTCTAATACTCTACATACCTCTTCGATATCTCCATTCTGGCAAAGCGAGATGATCAAATGGTTATAGACCCATTTGCTAGGTGTGATACCAAGCTTGTGCCTAGCTTTATAAAGATACATAGCAACTTTAACCAACCCTGCTTTACAGAACAGGCACAGTGCAGCATTCATTGTAACCCTACTAGGAACAATACCTTCTTGCATCATCTCAACCAAAACATCATAAACATACTCAAGCTCGTTTTTACTCATAAGTTCATTTAGGAGCTTATTACAACAAGCAACTCCTAAGCTATAACCCTCTGAATCCTTCTTGCCCTTCAAAAACCTAATTGCAGAATCAACCTTCCCTGCTCCAGCTAAACTAGTGGCAAGAATCCCATAACTCTTAGACGCGCCTACTTCCTCCACCAATGCAACTGCCTCATCCAACCTTCCATTCTTACACAATCCATGAACCAAAGTCGCAGTAGCAATCTCAATCTCCTCAACCTTTGCCTCCCTCAATTTTGTGAGAAACTTAATCCCCTCATCAAACAAACGCCTTTTGCACAAACTTTTCATCCTAATACAATCTGTAACCGAACACCGAAATCTGTTGCTCTCGATTTGCTCAACCAACATTTCCTCAATCTCATAATCACCAGCATCCACAAATGAATTTAACAACACATGGTACGAAAAAGAATCCAAATCCAAACCTTGAAACCGCATCTTTGAAAAACAATTCAATGCTCTCTCAGGTTGACCCAAAACCGCATACCCTACAACCAATGTATCATGAAACCTGGCACCTGCATACAAATCTTCCAAAGCACCTAAATATGGCTTCTGCCTCCATGTCCTAGTTGAACTGAACTGATCCAGCCACTGCAGAACTTCAGTCACCTTCTTTGTCTTGGAGAGAATCTTCAAAATGGAATGGTAAGCTGCACGTGTGTGTCTGTAGGAACCGACCTGGTGACCTGCCCAATCAAAAAACTTCAGTCGGAGGTTCAGCAAATCGGAATCGTTCAACCGCAGAGAAGGGTGAGGGTTGTGTTTGAGAGTATTGAGGACTAGAAACTCGGAGAGTGGGAGGTTAAGAGAAGAGAGGGAGGAGTCGAGGGCGGAGCCTTCGGGGATTGAGGAAAGGATGGAGTAAATTTGGTCGAGGACGGAATTGGAGCTGGATTCGAACCACTGCTTGAAAGACAAGGCGATTTCAGATTCGAAAGGGTACGCATTCGGATTCGGGATTGGAGCCGGATGGGCTTGGGTTGAGAAGAATCTGATGAGCTTGTGGCGCGCTCTGGGTTTAAGGAGGAACATATGGGTTATGAGGGAGAGGATGGCAGTTTTTAGATTGAGAATGGCAATGGTGTAAAAACTTGACAGGAAAATGGGTTAAGGGTTTTAGCAAACTGAGAAGTGTTGATGCCGAGGAGAAAGAAGAAGAAATTAGTGAAAACTTTGGTTCGGCTGGTTTCAACCAACCACTGTTCGTTTGCTGAGTATGGGTTCTCGTCAATTTTTTTGTGGTACGATTGAGGGATGCAAGGCGCAGTGAACAATGGCTTTTTCCCGGACGCTGCGTCATACGTTTTCTTTTCTTTTATGTTACTGTCAATTTTTTCTCAAAATGTGAACAACTCTGGTTGATGACATAAATCTTACATCTGATTCGTCTTTGCTTTCGTCGGACATAAGATTGATAGGTCGGTTTGACCAGATAGATCACTATATCCGATAACGAGGTTAAGGTTTTAGGTTTTAGCTCCTATATATTTGAGTTTGCTAAAACTTAAAGTTACGAGTAGAAATATCATTGAAGTAATTTTTAATGTTTAATCAAGTGTATTGCCTAGAACACATGACATCCTAATCGCTAATAACACATTTTATTTTACTAATTTTAATTAATAAAACTTCATTCTTTTTAAGTATCATGGTCTATCTTTTCACTCGGTTAAATTACACGGTCTAACATTTCATTTACTCATGTTTGTTAATTCACAGGGAAATTTACACAACAGCCGCGAAATTCATCTGCATCTCGCAGTCAAAAATCCCCAATAAGTTCGTCTGAAATATTAAACGATGGTATATTTCCAAAATCATAAATCCAATGTTGTTCCTCTATAGCAGGACTATCAAATGAGTCGTACAAACTTCGTAATAAACGACGTGAACTTACCAAATAGTGATGTAATGTCGTGTGAAATTGATTGACATAGTCATGTGTTGCTGAACCAATCGATGATACAGTCAAATCTTAAGTAGAAATAATGCCAAAACTTGCTACGATGGGAACAACGATGGTTTTTTAGTTGCGAAGGGGTGTTTGAGGTTTATTGTTTTTTATGTGAAGTGAAACAATTGACAATAAATTAGTTATTATGGTATTTAGAAGAGCAAGCAATTTTTGCTTGTTCTGTTTTTTTAGTGTATGTGATTTTAGTGTATGAGTGCGAACTCATGCTACGCGCACGACTTTGATACAATTGTTAGGAAAAGAAAAAATAATTGTTAAAAAAAATATAATACCTAACATTTTTTAGACTTAAATTATAATAAATTTCGATACCACAAAATAACAATTTTGAACCTAAAGACAACAGTAAATAATAATATTCAAAATTAAAACAAATAATAGTAAACGTTAATCGTAAATGTTTGAAAGTTTGATCTTATTTTTTGCTTAGCATATCAGAGGTAAATATTCATTTCTTGCAATAGTCGATAAAAGTAAGCCTAACGTATACAACAATAAGCATTACTATATAAAATTACATGACCAATGATAAATTTTCACTAGATGAAATTATGGAATTTTTAAAATAAATAACAGTAGAGAGTAAATAATATTATATCAAGAACTTTTATTAATTCAATCAAGTTTCATAGAGGATCCAAATGCGGAAATAATTCTCTATCATGCAAGGAATATGGTGGACACACTTTGTTTATCCATATTCAGGTAAATTCAACTAATGGTAGGACCCTTTAAATAAAAGCTAATCATTTTCTATCATGGAATTTCAAAAGCACAATTTTTATAAGTATGGTGTGCTATAGCAACCCATCATGCTTCCATATTTGTTGTTCAGCAAACATGAACCAATTTGTTAAAGGTTAAGAAATAAATAAATTGAGAATAATTATTTGGTGAAGTCAACTTCCAGTTTCATTAGTTGGTAAAAATAAATGTAATATAAACAACAATAATTATTAACATCCGAAAAGAACATAGACTACCATAAATATTATTACCAATAAATTATAAATTTAGCACTAAAGCTAACGTTTTTTAAGTACTAATGATGAGTATATAAATAAATTCTAGATAATCACACATTCAACAAAAAAAACTTTGAGTAAATATCCGATAATGTATAATAATGCTTTGAAAAAAATTCAGTAAAATGGAAACTTAGCTCTTAAACTAAATAAATATGACGGTTTTCTCATCATTATATTTTATTTATATTTTTTTATTACTTATGTTATAAATGATTTATTAGTTTAATTTTTTACTCTTAACGGTTTTACTATATATGTTTAACGATATTCATTTTTTACCAATAAAGCTTTATTTTTGAAAAAGGGAATCAATAATATATCGAAATAATTCATGCTTGCTTATTTAAAATAACTACAAAGGGTTATAGGATTTGGTTTTGATAAAATTTATAATATAGGAAGAGGTCTAAAGGAAAAAAAGTAAAAGTATATTATCAAATTCATCATTCTAAAATTATTACAAAAAAAACGAGGATAATGGAGTTCCATGCTGCATCTTGTTTTAGATAAATGGAATCAAAGAGGGCTGAATGATTTAAAATGTATTAGGTAAAATGTGGTTAGTGGGATTAAAACTTAGGTAGAGTTACCATCAAATGAATGATGCTTAATAACTTAGTGAGTCAAGGAGAGTACGGTATTTTTATTCTAAAATTATAAGAAACTAAAAAATATCGAGAGAGCTCCACTAAAAAGGTACAAAGTATAAGATATGACATGCCATACTAACCATGTTGTTTCCATGTTTGTTATTCAGCAAACATGAACCAATTTCTTAAAGGTTAAGAAATAAGTAAATTAAAAACTACTATTTAGTGGAAGTCGACTTTGGTTTCATTGGTTGGTAAAAAATAAATATAACATGAACAACATTAGTTATCAACATAAAAAAACAACCATAAATATTATCACCAAGAAGTTATAAATTTGTCATTAAAATTAACATTTTTTCAAGTGCTAACTATGACTATTATATAAATTCTAAATAATCATAACACACCAAAAAAACTAAGAAAATATCTAGTAATGCATAACAATGCTTTGAATAAAAGACCATTAAATGAAAAGAAGAGCTCTTAAATTGAATAAATATGAAGGTTTATTAACTATTATATTTTATTCATATTTATTATCATATATGTTATAAATGATGTATTAGTTTATTTTTTCACTCTTAATACTTCTACAACACATGTTTATTGATATTTATTTTTTACGAAAAAAGTTTTAATTTGAAAAATAGAACCAATAAGATACTAAAATGGATATGCTTACTTATTTAAAATAATTACAAAAGGTTTGTAGGACTTATGTGGTGTTCTCAGTAAAGAAACGATGTTTAAGAATTGAGTGCATCAAGGAATGTTGAGTATTTTAATTCTAAAATTATGAGAAAATTGAAAAAATGTTGAGATAGATCCACTAATAAGATACATAGATAGTATAAGAAAAAAGTTTTAATTTTGAAATATAGAACTAATAAGATACCAAAATAGATATGCTTGCTTATTTAAAATAACTACAAAAGGTTTATAAGACTTATGTGGAGTTCTCATTAAATGAACGATGTTTAAGAATTGAGTGCATCAAGGAAAGTTGAGTATTTTAATTCTAAAATTATGAGAAAATTGAAAAGATGTTGAAATAAATCCACTAATAATACATAGTATAAAATAAAATGAGGGTAATAGAGTTCCAATCTGCATCTTGTTTTAGACAGAGAATATCAAACGAAGATTGAATGATTTTGAACTACATTAGAGAAAATATGGTTAGTGAAATTCGAACTTGGGTAGATTTCTAATCAGATGAATAATGCCTAAGGATTGAGTGATTCAAGGACAGTGGAGTATTTTAATTTTAAAATCATTAAAAAATTAGAAAAATGTTGAGAGAGATCCATTAATAAGATATGGTATAAGATAAGATAAGATACATAGTATAAGATAAAATGAGGGTAATAGAGTTCCAAACTACATCTTGTTTTAGATAGAGAATATCAAAGAAGGTTGAATGATTTTGAAATACCCTAGAGAAAATGTGGTTAGTGGGATTCGAACTTGGGTGGATTTCTCATCAGATGAATAATGCTTAAGAATTGAGTGATTCAAGAAGAGTGGAGTGTTTTAATTTTAAAATCGTGAGAGAATTGAGAAAATGTTGAGAGAGATCCAATAATAAGATGTATAGTATAAGATGAGTTATTTAGTGTTCTATAAATGACAAAAAAGAAGATGTACTCAAAAACTTTTTGTATTAAGACTAAAAGTATCACTAGTTGCGGTATGAGATAATTGTAATGCAATCATTTGCAGTTGCATTGAATATATTTTCATGTTCAATATTTAGTTGTTCTGTAACAAAACACGATAAGTATGAAATTTTGTAACTGCAAATATATGCATAATACGTGCATCACAAAATATAAGAGTGTTGTTATGCAGCGGTACTTGTATTTTCACAAGATATTACAACGTAAATAATTGACCCTTGATGCATCCAAACACAATTTGTTGATGCTTAGTTTTTATTAAGTACAGTAAAGAAAATGTCTAATGGAAGGGATGTTTTAAGGAATAATTTTTTTGAAATAAAGACGCTAACCAAATTAAAATTTTAAAACGGTTGCATATGTCATAATTTGAGTGAAATATGTACTTATTTTGTTACGCTCACAAATTTTATCTTCAAAAATTAATTATTTCTTTTATTTTTAATCTTAAGATCACATAGTGTTGGAGCAATTTTCCATTACTACCAATACCCCATATTTCCGAAGGTTGACTCCGGAAGTTGTAGTAAAAGAGAGTAGTTCGACCAAAGGCCGGATGTATAAAAGAAATAAAGTGTTGGGAAGTAAAATACAAGAAGATTTATAGTGGTTCACTTACATCCACTGTTGAGAACTTTATCTCTTAGTCAAATAGCCATAACGGGTATAGGATGGTTGTACTTTCTCATTGGATTGCAACAAGAAAAAAATAGCATCCACTTTTGAAATTGCTACTTTATTGTTTGATTTTCCACTATCAAACCTTTTTTCTTTGAACCGCTCTTCTACATTTTATTCTACTGATAAAGTGTTTGCTCCATCTTCATATTTTTCATCATCTACTTATCTTCATCCTAATCGTACATATGTGTAAATCGTTCAAGATCTAGGTATAATAAAACCGACTCAAAGACGAGCTGAAATTAATTGGATTGGTCGAAGAAAAGGGCATATTCTCTATTTTAGATGTGGTCGTATTGGTCATCTAGCCAAGAATTGTAGGGATATGATCATATATTTCATATGTGGAGTCTTTGGCCATAAAAGAAATCAATGTTCTTTTAATGATTTTCACTCAACTAAACCTCCATTACCCAAGCTAATGAGTAAAAAGGAACACGGATTCTACCTCATGCTTGAATTCTTGAATTTGAGGGGTATTTTTGTAAATGGTTTTTCAGATAATGGATATAATGGAGAAAGGATTATACTTGTTTAATAAAATTCTATGGCATTATGATCACTGCACAACAGACATATTCTTTGCAGATTCTTTGAAAATTATAAGGGATGTTAATGTTGTTTTACAAAAATTAGGGTAAAGAAAATGTACTGCTAAAGATAAGGTTCATGCTGTTGAAAAGGTTTTGGTTGATAAGATTAGTTATATTATGAAATTAGGTACCGAGGAAAACATTACAGGGATGGTGTGTGCTTAAGATGCTTGTCTTAATAATACATTAAAATTGACAGTTAATACAACGGCAAGAATTACAATGGGTAGGAATTCTGAAGCTGAAGATGTTTTGTGTATTAATGGGTTATCATGTAAGAATGACTTGTTTTGTCACAATATGTTTAGAGTCGTGAGTGATAATGATGCAGATAATGAGGGAGATTTGGGGTTTTTAAAGAAGAGGTGCTCAGGTGTTGTTGAACTCAATAATGATCAGATAGTGGAAATAAATAATAATTTTGATAATCAAATGATATATGAGTTGCTTGATATGGGTATGGACTCATTTACAATAATGAAGGAGGAAGGATTTGTTAAAAGCAAGGCAGATGTTATGCTATATGATCCAGTGGTAATGCAAAATACATTTTTGCTGAATGAAGAGACTAGATCAAATAAAAATATAAGTTGTACAGTGGACATATAGGTCGAAAAGAATGCATGGGTGTGAAAACCATATAGTTAAAAATAATGGTGATATAAGTGGAAGTATGGGAGCATGGTTGTTCTGTTGTGCAAGAAGATAAGATGGATAATGATATTAATATGGCCATATGGGAGTAATGGACTTAATAGTGCAGGGTAGGATTTTAATTAGCATCATTGAACAAGGGAGAGTAGATACAATTGTGTATGACGAAAATGAGGGTAATATTGATGATATGAGGGTGATATAAATCTGTTAATGAGGGAAAATGTTTGTGAATGCACCTGTGTATGATGAGTACAAAATGCAAGATGAAAATTGGGACAAACGAGTGAACAAATGAAAATGTGCATAATGGTGGTATGAAGGAAAATTAGGTGCGAATGTATATGTGAAAGACGTGTGCGAAATGTTTAAAATAAATGAATATGAAGTACATGAGTAAGTTATGCATATTGAGAGTGACATGCATGAAGAAAATGAGTGATATGCTCGAAGAAAGTCAAGTACATGAATAGGTCGTGCATGATGTATACGATGAGGATGGAGATAATGAAGTAAATATACATGCTTTGCACACACAAGACCAAAACCAAGTTTGGATCAGTCCCGCCCATCTCCTCTATATTGGACTTCCAACAGTAGCTAAAGACCATCCTGGTACGCACGACTTCGCATTAGGTGGCGCTCGGCTCCTATCTAAGCCTGGCCTCTTCAAGTAACCTTCACATACATAAGACCAAGACCAGACCCGAATCAGTCCCATCCGGCTCCTCTATATTGGACTTCCAACGGCATCTAAAGACCACTACGGTTCACTCGATTCCACATCAGCTGGCGATCGACCCTTATCTGAGCCCTGCCTCCCTCCTAGATGCCTATGCCTGGTCCATTGCCAGCCTTCCCCACATGATCCTTAGTTGAATTCCCAAACCTCTTTCGTGTTACCGACATCTGGTCTGTGGGTACTCAAGTGAAAGATAAAGCCGCCATTCCATCCCATTAGAGCACCACTAGTGGGGCGACTGATCTGATAGGGCTTACCATCAACATTAAATGAACATTTAATGTAAGCCCATGCCTTGTACAGAGGGGTAATGATTGCTTTCTCATACACTTTTGTCTTCTAACCTACTTTACAGCTGTTGACCATCCACCTCTACAGTCAGATCAATAATCAAGCCTAATTTTTGCCTGTTTTCACAGCACAATCTCAGATATACATTACCCATTCCAGTTACTACAAATACCCTATGCACTTCTACAACAAAAGGATTGGATCCTGGTTAAACTAATGGGATCCTAGTTGAACTGATTGGATCCTAGTTGTATAGATTGGATTCTGGTTGAGCTGGTTGGATCATTCAAGAATTCCAAATACCACATATAATTCATGACTCTTGATATCGTGAGTTCTTAAGATTACACAACTTTATTAATCTTAAGTGCTTCCTGTTTGCTCGTTATTCGCTTGTAATTTCCCATAATTGTAAGAGAAGTATATAGTAAGAGAACTTCAAAATGGATGCATGCAACTTTGCTGAACCACTTTATATATTGTGTTATTTACTTTCAATTGCATATTTAGCTCCTCGTTTTCCATTTTAAGCATAGTGATTAGCAAGTAACCTTTGCTCTTCATAACGCATTAGTACATTTCAAGTTTGGCTCGGAAACTGATCAACAACAACAAGGTAGCATATGAGACCGAGGATATAAATTATAACAATAATGATAAACATAAAGTAAATGGAGATATAGAACAAAAGTGGATATGAATCAAATCAATATAATAAACAAAAAAAAATTAATTAAGAGGAACAAAAAGGGATTTGAATTACATGTTGCAAGGTGAAAAATTAAATGACAAGATGAATCAAATAGATTCCTAGCAGCATATGAACAAGAGAAACGCACAAACAAATAAAATCAGAGTAATATCTTAGGTGTTTCAAAAAGTCACACCTTATACGATTAATCGATACTCCTAAATTTCATGAAATCAGCCTTCAGAAGTTGCAACGAACTAAAGCAAGACCTTTGCATTTGTTTATTTGATTTTCTTTTAGTTTGTTTTAGGAATTTTTCCATGCATGAAGACATGGATTTTTGACCCTAAGGGGGAGAGAGGAGAGAAAGAAAAGTGAATTGTCTGGAGAATAATAATGATAAAATGAATGAAAGAAGATTTTGTTTTTGAGAGAAACGTTGAAACCGTTCAATTTCCTTCTTTAAAACCTTCCCTATTAATGCATTATTAAACCTCATCAAAACCTCTCCCCCTTTTATATTTTCAGTAAAAATAAATAGAAATCAAGATAAAAGGCGAAAATCATTTCATAAATGAGATTAAATGAGTCATAAAGAAGAGTAAAAGATGGAGAGTTTTTTTTCCTTCCTTTAATTACTCATTTGGATTTTCAAATCGCATTTGAAAACTTTCCCCTTTTCATCATGCATGATCGACCATAAAATAGGCATGTGGGCCTAAAAAGTTTCCCTAAACCATTTAACAATTAATCTATTTAAATCTAATTTAAATACTCTATTGATATCAAATATCAATACAAACATTTAGAACTTTTATATGCTCACTTTATTAAATACTAACGGTATCCAAACAAATAAAAAAATAATAACTAATGCTTTATAAAGATTAATTAATTTACAATGAATATAAATTAATTAAATCGTGTGGTTTTTTGAAGTATTCATCATTACAGCTGTGTGACCCAAAGGTATAAATTCAGTCGGCAATTAATATCGAACGATTAGAATATTAAAATTCACACGTCGCCTTAGCTAGTCGTGTGACATTTTGGCTGAATTTATCGAGTACACATCTTTTTAGTAAAATCCAATTTTACTTATTATAAGTGGTACTTGGTAGTAACAATTATATATACCAATTCTTTTGGTCAACACATTATCACTTTAGGACTTAGGAGATTTGGTTTTGGTCAAAACTCCAACATCGTCAAAATTCAATTGGAATAGCCCAAATGCAAAGTCCTTAGTTCAACAACAATAATTATTATTTATTGTACTGCTTTGGTAAAAGACTTTGACTTTGAGTTGACTACAGTTAACTGTGATACTAACCCTATATAACCAAGGAGATGAATTCTCAAATAAATAGTGTTTTCACTTCCAATGCTTCAACTTAGATCAAACTGTATTCATTCATGGACGACATGCCATGATTTAACTATAATCAAAGTGGATTGTCTACATTTAAGTTCTACAATATTCTCACGTCAAGGTAACTGTGTATCATTACTTCAAGATTCTCCATTTGACCTTATTTATATTAACCAACAAAAAAATTTTGAGTAAGCCATTTCATAATTGTCCAATAACTATTAGTATGTAACCCCTAAGTACCCCCAGCAGCCATAAGTAATACACTACCCAACATTTGGAAAGCATTACATATTCTAGTTCAAAGGATAATCGATATCTCATCTTTAAAAATCTTGATTAGGAATATTTAAAATTATATATTATTTTTAATGCTATAAAATTCTCATGATTACAACACATTGTAACTAATATCACATAATATATCATTCAAGGATTTTCTATTAAATATAATTTAAATGATTACTTAATTAAGTATATCACAATATAATAATTATATAATAAAAAGAAAACACTTTTTATTTTAAACAGGATTGGCGATCGAGTTTGGTATATATAACAAATTACATTGCCCATAGGGCGTATCCTTAACTTTATCAATCTCCCATTTGTACTTAGGGTCAATTATGTAATCTTATTCTAACTCCTTCGATTAGTTTTATCAAAACTAATCGGACCAGTCCCTTAGTAAATGGGTATGCTATTTTGTCTTAATTATCTACTCTACCAGTTTACTCTCTCTGCTGCTGATAAACTGGCTTTATCATGTGGAACCTTTCATAATATGTTTTTCAACTTTTAGCGAGCTTTAGGTCCTTCTGCAAACTATATCGCACCACTGTTATCATATAACAATGTCATGGGATTTTCAATATTTAGAATCACCTTAGCTTAGTTGTAAATTTGGTCATTTATTTATACTTCTTTTATGTAGCGCTATTCAAGGTGATGTACTTAGCCTTTGGTTGAATCAGCCATTACTTATGTTTGGAACATTTTCCAACTTAAAGTTCTCAACTTAAGGTTGAACATGAATTTATTGCCACACTACACTCGATATCACTTATGAAGTTCGAGTCCACCCACTCCTTCATAAGGGGTTTGTTGTTTCTATAAACAACTCTCTAATATTTTATAAATACTCGAGAACACTCTAAACTATCATATAGTAATCTTAACTAGGATTTGATACTTGCTCCATGTATCAAATACATAAGCCAAGTATGATATTGTAGATAATATAGTATGTATGATAATTCCTGTTGCTGATGCATAAGGAACCCATCTTACCTGGTCCATATTAAACAATTTAATACAATGTCTGTGTATATTGTTTTAGGACATTCCTAAAATCAATAAAAATGATTAGAAAAGATGTCTTTTCAAATCGTATACCTAGCATTAAACAACCTAACTAAAATGATTTTAACATAGGTATATCATTAATAATAATAAGTGTGTTGTTTACTTGTAGTTTTAGAAATGTATTAGTACCTTTATAGTGTTTTCTTATAGACATACCCTTCCTCTACATATTTCAACTGAAATTCAAGCTATTTGATTTCTTCATCAAAATACCTGCTTAACTCTGATGCTTATCGAATAACACTTTTGTATCATTTCTTGGATCATACCCAATATTTTCAAACTCAGTTTTTGCTCCCACCAACGTCAAGAAATTTTAGTTGTTGTGTGAAAATAGTCTATTCTAAATCATTATTTAAAAATTTTGTTTAAACATTTATGTATCAAAACTCAAAGTCATAACGGGCGAAAATGTTATAGCCTAAATGCTGAACTATTGACCCTACTTGTTTAGATGGGTGTTTACCCCAAAGTGTTCTCAGGCTGCATGCATACATTCGTAAGCAACTTAGTGCAACATGGTAAATTTCATTAAGAGGAAGCAACAAAGAAAAGAAAAACGAGTCACTGAGAAAAATCCAAAATAACTTATGTATGTTGAAAGACAAATCTGTTACGGTAATTTCAATAATTGAAATTTACAATGTTATTCCATTAACGTACTTATATTCCAACTATATTAGTCTTCTTATTGAAGAAACATATGCGGTCGATGAATCACATCCCTTAGAGTACAATATCAAATCATATTTTGCTACTTGGAATCCATTTCAGATTTGCACATCATATCATATAGTGGAGTCAACACTCTTAGTGGCTACAACTGAGGAAATTTATAACAAACATGTTGTTAATTACCTAATTAATTAAATTTATTTAGGGATAATTAATTCTAATTTGTGGTGTATAAAATTAAATTATAAAATTAAATCTAGTTTTGAGATTTATTGATTTAACTTATTTAAGAAATGAGTTTCATTTCTTAAAGAAGATTTCAATTCAAATTTTAAATATTATTAAATCAATTATTTAATTTTGGTATTTAGAGTAAAATGTTCATATTTAGATCCATTGTTTAAAATGAGAATTTACAGTTAATAGTTTGCTTATTTTATTAAAATAATGAAAATAACTTTTATTTTCAAAAATTATATTTAATTTACAAGATATCTCAACATTCATAGAAATAAGGATTTTTAACTTGTTTATTGGTTTTAGTAAATTTGAGAAATCAATTTTTGAATTTTGTAAAACATTAATTAGGTGAAATTTAGTGTTTTAAAAGAGAAAGCAAAATAAGAATTTAGCAACACTTCACTTAGGAATTAGATTAGCAACACTTATTCTTATTAGGTTACAAGTTAAAAGCCTAAACCCAAATCTAAAACAAACATAAGGAGCCCTTCTCTCCACTCCATCTCATTTCTAAATCGTGTACATTTTTATTTCTCAAAAGCAAAGTCAGTAGAAGCAAACCCTAGTTCATCTTTTGAAAATTTCAAGAAATCAAGGAAAATTCAATAAATCAAATGGAAGCTAGGTAATGGTCCTTGTCTCTAGCTCTATCTTCTTATCTCATAAATTTAGAATTTCGATCATGTCTTAATTTCTAAAATTATTGACTAGAAGAGGAAATTAGGTGTTTTGGAGAAGGAGGTGATTAGCTTAGCATATTTGAGAAGATAGTTGCAGTCTCTAGAGAAAGGTGAGTTAATCCTCACACACCTATCTCTAAACTTGCTTGCTCTTGATTGTTTGATGGATAATTGTGAATTGAAATTTGATATGTGAATGGTTGCTTATGTAATTGAAACCCTAATTATTTATCTCTGTAAATTGCAATTACTGAAAATTAGTTTTCCTCTTCTTGCAATGTTTGCTTGCTTTATTCAAGTTTTGGTCCAAATACATGTGTGCTTTTGAGTCTATATTGCAATCTTATGATGTCAGAAAGCATAGAGATTGCGCCGGAGTTCGAGGTGGCCATCGGTAGGAAAACAAACGCCTGGAACTTACGTTCCAGATGTCCCACTGGTGGACCGGTTGGAGGCAACCGGTCCACCTATCGAGCACCTGGAATGTAAGTTCTAGGTGTTGTTTACTCCACTAATGCATTGTTTCAATGCCATTTGTTCCTTGCTTGTTTGCTGTATTTTTATAGGTGTTTTTTTCACCGATTTTCTGGGTTTTGGTTATTCGTTTTAGTGATTCTTTGATTGAATGATTTTGAGGTTACTTTTATACAAATCAAGATAGTGTGTGTGCGTATATATATATTTTTTGAATAGAGCATTTTGTAAAAGATAACTACTATAAATTTTTATTTCAAACTAGCTTCCATATAAATGTTATTCCTTTTGTAAATGGTTTTAAATAAATAATATATATATATATATTAAGTATTATTATTGGTAAAAGTGGTTATGAATTTGGGAAATGGTTTTATGGATTGTAGAGATAGTTTTGGAAATAAAAATCTAAGTTGTTTTTAAGTAAAAGTTTTAGTACCTATATAGGTTTGAAAAATGAGTGCTTATGGTTTTATAAAATAATGTATATATATATGCTTTGAAATATAAATTGTGAACTATGGAACTTTTAATCAAGGAATTAGAATAATTATAAATATAAAAAGGCATTTTTATATTAAAAGTGAAATTATAGTTTACGGTGATCGAAAGATAAAAATATATATAGTTGTGAAACAATTGAGTTTATGGATTTTTTTTAAATGAATAGTTAAAAGTAAGTATATAACTAAAGTGTTTTTGAAATCATTTTCTATATGTTAAATTATAATATTTATTTTCAAAACTATAACCTCTTATCATATTTTTTTATTAGGTTTAACATTTGGCTATTTAAATACTATTTTGGTAATTTTGTGTGACTTTTGGATGTGGAGAAGAGTTTAAAAATAAAATGTTTTGAGAACGTTAATTCTATAATGTAGGAAATACTAATATTCGACTCAGTGTACCGATTTGTTTAAATGCTCTCGAGTAAGGCTTCATCAAATATTGTACAACTCATTGAATAGAATGTTTGAGTGGTACTTACTAGCCCATTAGCAAATAATGGAATTTCATCAGGTAGTATAGAATACTTTGGTTAAGTTCTTGTGATTGCTATAGAGAAGTAATTAACACTTTAGAGTTGTATTCTTTTTTGGCGTGTGGCATGGGGCTGCTAGATCCCTAAGAGAATATAGTTCAAGTTTTCCAGTGGTATCCGGAATGAGTGAGATTTACTAGCTTCTAGTAAATACTTGATTTTCACCAGATGGTATGGGACGTTTCGGTTAAGTTCTTGTGATTACTAAAAGTGATAATATTTGTCACTTTAGAGTTTACTCTCTTTTGGTGTTTGGCGAGGCCGATAGATCCTTAAGAAGTATACTTATGGATTTTTCCCCAATCCTGGTGATCGATCGAGACTTGGTTTTCCACGATCCTTGTGATCGGTAGAGATATGAGGTTTTGTTTGTTTTCCCCGATCCTTGTAATCAGTCGAGTTTCCATGTTCCTCGATCCTTGTGATCGGTCGAGATTCCGTGTTTCACGATCGGTCGAGATTTTTTTCTTGAATGTTGAGATATTTTATTTTTTGGGATTCTGGATTTATGACGATTCTGTGTTTTCGTGCTTTTAGTATTAATATGCCTTGAGATAAATTCCGAGTAACTCATTTTGGTGCTTGGTTTACATTATAATGTCATATACCTTTATGTTATCTCTTGTTCTCACACTTTTGGATATTTAGAGATAATCTGACCGATTTATTTTATAATATTCGGGTCAGATCGAGACTTTTCATGTATTAGAACTTCAGGCTTTTGTGTAGGTAGGCTTGTAGATGATAGACTATTTTGATTTATCAGTTCATCTTTTGTAGAACATATTTATTTATATGTACATGGGATGTATATTTAAGACAGTGACTTATTTTGGATAGTTATTAAGTGAGTCTAGTATTATTTTATAGACTCATAGTATGTATTTATATATAATGTATATTATCTGCTGTGATCTGTGATTATTGTTTACTTGCTATACTGTTTTGATTTTGAGAAACCAATGTGAGTATTACTTTAGACTGAAACTATACACGTCAAAAAATTTATTCCAAATATTCAAAAAATAGTAAATATTGTTAGAATGCGGATTAAGGATCTTAAGGCTAGAATTAACACTAGAGGGGGGTGAATAGTGTTTTAATAAATTTTTTAATCTTTTTGAGTTTATCTTAATTTGTTAACAATTTATACACTAATCAGACACAAATATGAACACAGAATCAAACACAGATGCAAATATAAAGTAAAAGCAGTAAAGGAAAGAACACACCGGATTTTATACTGGTTCAGAGTTACCCTACATCCAGTCCCGCAACACAAGTACGGATTTCCTTTCAAAAATAATTCTTACAAATACAACCCTCGATTTCAAGGCTACGAGGTACACCGCTCCAGATTCACAATCCTCTGGGTAGAGATACTTGATTTCCGGGGCAACAAGTTCACCCAATTGATTTCCAAGGCTACAATCACACCTTTTCTCGCTTTATTGGTTATAAAAAGTCTATAACTTAGATTAGCACTTGGATCTTGTAGAGATAGTGGAGAGAATCAAAACCAGAAATTATCTAGTTAGATTCGATATTGATTTCGGCAGAGTAATGGTGTAATTTGTAAATAAGAAAGTGGAGAAGAAGAAGAGAAGTTAAATCAGAGAAAAAAGTGATTAAAATTCGTTGAAAACACCCTTTATTTATAGTAGATCAATAGTCATGTCCATTGGTGAAGGGATGTGGCGAATAAACACTTCTTTTAAAAAACAATTTAACTGTCACCATGTCGACAGGGGTACATGTGACCATGTCGACATGCCCTTGTATTTTTTGGTGATTTGTTTTTCTTTGAAAATAATTTCTATATTATATTATACTTATATTTAAAATTTAAAATATACTTATATATAGTTATAATACATAAATAACTATAGAGAACAATATTAAAATATATATAATAATTTTCTATACTTTTATATTTAAATCTTAAGTATAAATATATAAAACAACTAAATATATTAATATCAGAATTATAGTTTAAAAACTTAGGATAATAATTTAAAATCAAAGATATTTAAAATTAAGGATATTTAAAACTAAGGATATTTTTGAGGCTAAAATATATTGAAAAATCAGGACAGATGATTTTGGTTTTTAAACAGGAATATTTAAAATCATTTTGAAAAACAAGCTATATATTTTGAAAATCATTTTGAAATAAAAGTAAGTGGATATAAAAAGATGTTCCACTAGATTTTTCGTAGGTTCCATCCTACTTAGGGTTCCATCCCTTTAACGAGCATGAAGTGGATTCCATTCCATGAATAAAATAGATTTTAAGATGTCAGTGCCTTTCTATGAGTTTAACAATATTCCTAACTATATAACTTATCTTGGAAACTTGAACTCTTGAAATTCTTGATACTCATGAGTCTTGAATCTTGATATCTTCAATCTTTGATCTTGAATCTTTATACTGTACAGTTCTTCATTCTTTAGTACCTGCAAACATATCTATATATATATCTACACAATAATGTTAGTATTATATATTTTATAATCTAATTCTAAGTAAGGTTGTTGTCATCAAAACCAACTCCTCAGGGACTAACAATCTCCCCCTTTTTGATGATGACAACCTTTGTTTATAAAATATCACTTCTATCCTAATACTTCTAATAACTCCCCCTTAATCTATGCCTAACTATCATATTTTATACTTCTCCCCCTTTGTCATCAACAAAAAACCATATAACTCAATAATTATAATACTATATAACTCTATATAACTCCCCCTAAAACTAAGACTACATTACTTGTGATTATAATGATAGTGTTATCATACATAATCAATACTTAACTTTAAACTAAACTCTTAATAACTACTTTTCCTAACTAATAAACTATATATTCAAAAGATACGAGAATATACGAATAAGAGAACACAATTTATAATGTTATATTTACATGTGTGTAAACTATGTAAACAAATATACATGTGTTTTTTAATATAAACAACTATATATACAACGATACGAACGAAAGAATGAAAGAAAGAACACTAAGGAGTATTCTTAACAATAGGAGACCTATGAAGACAAATATACATGTGTTTCAAATTTTGGTGGGAATTTTAATTTTCAAAAAATACTGTTATATGTCGACATGGTGGGATATGGGGTTGTCGACAGGGGTATTTTAATTTTGGCTTCTAATTTATTTTTAATTTATTTAATTATACTTGTTATATATTTATGTTTTATATTTCAGTTATTGAACAAATACCTAATTCTCTTCTTAATTTAGTAAATATAGATTCATTTAATGGTTTTGTTAAGATATCAGCAGTTTGATTCTCAGAGTTTATATATTCGAGAGTAATTACTTCTTTAGTTATATTATCTCTAAGAAAATGATGTCGAATATCAATATGTTTAGTTCGAGCATGATGGGTAGGATTTTTAGATAAATTTATTGCACTAGTATTATCACAATAAATTGGCGATTTTGAGATATTTAATCCAAAATCTCTTAAGGTTTGTTGCATATATATTACTTGAGAACAAGCCAAAGCAACAGAAATATACTCTGCTTCAGTTGTTGATAGAGAAACTGTATTTTGCTTTTTACTAAACCAGGAAACTAGAGAATGTCCCAAAAAATGACAAGTTCCACTTGTACTTTTTCGGTCTGATTTACATCCAGCATAGTCAGCATCACAGTATGATATTAAATCAAATGAATCATTTTTAGGATAAAATAAGCCATAATCAGAGGTGTGTTTAATATATATTATGATACGTTTTACAGCTTTTAAGTGAGTTTCTTTAGGATGAGATTGATATCTTGCACAGAGATACATTATGCATGATATCAGGTCTACTAGCAGTGATATAGAGCAATGATCCAATCATTCCTCTATACAACTTTTGATCTACATCTTTCGAGAGATCTTCTTTACTTAGATATTCATTGGTTGCCATGGGAGTAGGTTTTCCACTCGCAGTAGTCAAACCAAATTTATTAACTAGTTCTTTAGCATATTTTTCTTGACTAATAAAAATACCATTATCTAACTGTTTTATTTGCAATCCTAGAAAGAAGTTTAATTCACCCATATGACTCATCTCAAACTCTTTTGTCATTATTTCAGAAAATTCTTTATTCATTTCGAAGTTAGTTGAACCAAAAATGATATCATCTACGTATACTTGAACTAGTTGAATATCATTTTTATTTCTTTTAATAAAAAGAGTATTATCTATTTTACAAATTTCAAAATTTGATTGTAATAAATAAGATCTTAGTCTATCATACCAGGCTCTAGGAGCTTGTTTTGGACCATATAAAGCTTTCTTAAGTTTATACACATGGTTTGGTAATTTTTCATCTTCAAAAAGTGGTGGTTGTTCAACATATACTTCTTCTTTTACAAATCCATTTAAAATGCACTTTTAACATCCATTTGAAATAATTTGAAATTATTATGATTTGCGAAAGCAAGTAGAATCCTAATGGCTTCTAATCTTGCTACAGGAGCAAAGGTTTCGTCACAATCTATACCTTCTTCTTGACAATAACCTTGGGCGACTAATCGTGCTTTATTTCTAACGACCTCACCTTATTCATTCATTTTATTTTTATAGACCCATTTAGTTCCAATTATAGTTTTATCTTCAGGTCTAGGAACAAGTTCCCAAACTTCATTTCTAGTGAATTGATTTAATTCTTCTTGCATAGCCAAAATCCATGAATCATCAGTTGATGCTTCTTTAGGATTTTTGGGTTCAATAGATGATATAAATGCTACATTACTCGTTTTACTTAGTTGATTTCTAGTTGTAACAATAGATTGCATATCTCCTATTATATTTTCAATAGGATGATCTTTTAAAAGTTTAATCCTTTTATTAGGATGATTAATTTCATTATTAATTTCGGTTGATTCTTGATTTTGAGTAATTAAATCTTCTTCATCATTTGTAATTTCAAAATCTTTTAAATTTTCATCAAACGAAACATGCATGGTTTCTTCGATGGTGTTAGATCTTAAATTAAAAACTTTATAAGCTTTACTTCTATTAGAATATCCGATAAAGATTCCTTTGTCGGATTTAGGATCAAATTTATCCAAATTATCTTTTGTATTTAAAATAAAGCATTTACTTCTAAAAATTCTGAAGTATGATACCTTAGGTTTCTTTCCATGAAGAAGTTCATAAGGTGTCTTATCAGTTAAAGGTCTAATTAAAATTCTATTCAAAATATAATAGGCGGTAGCAACAGCTTCTGCCCAAAAGTGTTTTGGTAAATTACTATTTGAAAGCATAGTCTCGCACACTCTTGTATCGTTCTATTTTTACGTTCAACTACTCCGTTTTGTTGTGGAGTTCTTGGAAATGAGAAATTGTGAGTTATTCCCTTTTTATTGCAGAATTCCTCAAACTTTTCATTTTCAAATTCACCACCGTGATCACTACGAATAGTTATAATTTTTAAAGATAATTGATTTTGAATCCTTTTTGTAAAGTTCTTAAAACATTCAAAAGTATCACTTTTATGTTTCAAAAATATTGTCCATGTAAATCTAGAATAATCATCTGCAATTACAAAAACATATTTACTATGATTTATTGATTGAATTTGATATGGACCAAATAAATCAAGATGAAGTAACTCAAGGGGTTTTGAAGTTGAAATCATATCTTTTAATTTAAAGGAACTTTTTCTAAGCTTTCCTAATTGACATGCATCACATAAACTATCTACTTTAAAATTCATTTTAGGGAGGCCTCTTACTAGATCATGTTTTGACAGTCTAGATAAGAGTTTGAAATTCAAATGTCCAAATCTTTTATGCCAAATCCAAGGGTCACTTGTATTTGCCAAAAGACATAGGTTATCATTTGAAACTTTCATACTAAGAATATAAATATTCTTTTTCCTAATTCCCTAAAATATTATGGTTGAGTTATTATCTTCAATATGACATTTGTCTTTTTCAAATTTAATCTTATATCCTTTATCACAGAGTTGACTAATACTTAGTAGATTATGTTTTAGATTCTTAACTAGCAAAACATTAGTAATAATAGTAGTTTCAGAGTTACCGACATTGTCGATGCCAATCACGTATCCTTTCGAGTTGTCTCCAAAGTTAACCAGTCCTCCGTCTTTGTATATAATATTATTCAGCATATCTGGATTACCAGTCATGTGTCTAGAACATCCACTATCAAGTATCCACTTATTCCTTTTGATCTACACAGATTGTCCATTGTGGATTGATTCCTTAATACCCATAAAGCATCTTTCCTGCACATTATAAAATTTGGGTAGACAACTAGAATTTGAATAACATTCATATGCAGACTCATGGAACAATGATGATTTAAACAATTCTAAACTAGTTTTAACAGATTTTTCAAAAATAGCCATTTTCACACTTTTCAAAATTCAGATTATGAAACTTTTTGAAAACAAAGCTCTGATACAAATTGTTAGAATGTGGATTAAGGATCTTAAGGCTAGAATTAACACTAGAGGGGGGGTGAATAGTGTTTTAAGAAATTTGTTAATCTTTTTGAGTTTATCTTAATTTGTTAACAATGTATACACTAATCAGACACAAATATGAACACAGAATCAAACACAGATGCAAATATAAAGTAAAAGCAGTAAAGGAAAGAACACATCGGATTTTATACTGGTCCGGAGTTACCCTACATCCAGTCCCGCAACACAAGTACGGATTTCCTTTCAAAAACAATTCTTACAAATACAACCCTCGATTTCAAGGCTACGAGGTACACCGCTCCAGATTCGCAATCCTCTGGGTAGAGATACTTGATTTCCGGGGCAACAAGTTCACCCAATTGATTTCCAAGGCTACAACCACACCTTTTCTCGCTTTATTGGTTACAAAAAGTCTATAACTTAGATTAGCACTTGGATCTTGTAGAGATAGTGGAGAGAATCAAAACCAGAAATTATCTAGTTAGATTCGATATTGATTTCGGCAGAGTAATGGTGTAATTTGTAAATAAGAAAGTGGAGAAGAAGAAGAGAAGTTAAATCAGAGAAAAAAGTGATTAAAATTCATTGAAAACACCCTTTATTTATAGTAGATCAATAGTCATGTCCATTGGTGAAGGGATATGGCGAATAGACACTTCTTTTAAAAAACAATTTAACTGTCACCATGTCGACAGGGGTACATGTGACCATGTCGACACGCCCTTGTATTTTTTGGTAATTTGTTTTTCTTTGAAAATAATTTCTATATTATATTATACTTATATTTAAACTTTAAAATATACTTATATATAGTTATAATACATAATAACTATAGAGAACAATATTAAAATATATATAATAATTTTCTATACTTTTATATTTAAATCTTAAGTATAAATATATAAAACAGCTAAATATATTAATATCAGAATTATAGTTTAAAAACTTAGGATAATAATTTAAAATCAAAGATATTTAAAATTAAGGATATTTAAACTAAGGATATTTTTGAGACTAAAATATATTGAAAAATTAGGACAGATGATTTTGGTTTTTAAACAGGAATAATTAAAATCATTTTGAAAAACAAGCTATATATTTTGAAAATCATTTTGAAATAAAAGTAAGTGGATATAAAAAGATGTTCCACTAGATTTTTCGTAGGTTCCATCCTACTTAGGGTTCCATCCCTTTAACGAGCACGAAGTGGATTCCATTCCACGAATAAAATAGATTTTAAGATGCCAGTGCCTTTCTATGAGTTTTAACAATATTCCTAACTATATAACTTATCTTGGAAACTTGAACTCTTGAAATTCTTGATACTCATGAGTCTTGAATCTTGATATCTTCAATCTTTGATCTTGAATCTTTATACTGTACAGTTCTTCATTCTTTAGTACCTGCAAACATATATATATATATATCTACACAATAATGTTAGTATTATATATTTTATAATCTAATTCTAAGCAAGGTTGTTGTCATCAAAACCAACTCCTCAGGGACTAACAAATATGACATATCAGTGTTAGATTAAAGATATATTCACATTTGGTCGCGTTTAACAAACCATATTCTCCATATTATTAGATGACATTGTTAATAATGTTTTTAATAGTATGGATATAGCGGTGGGGTCGTTACAGCTTGGTATTAGAGCAGAGTCAGAACATTATAGCATATATTATCACAAATCTGAGACCTAGATGACTTAGAATCCTGTCCCATAGGGTGTGTGATAGATAGCTAACTTTATTATCTAATTAAGGATAGGAATATAAAATGATTATGGGATATTCATTTGGGTCGTACTTTGATTTTTGACTTGTTATAAATAATAACATTAGAGTTTGGAGTATGAAAAATAAGATTATGGCTGGAGGCAGACCTAGAGTTGCACTAGGATCGACTAATAGTCCTAATACATGAGGGATATTTTTTACTTTCGATCAGATTGTAGGGATTGTCCATGCTTCCCAGACCATTACTCCCGATGATCATTTGGTTCGTGCCGACTTTGCTCGCTTATGCAGTAACTTCGGACGCTTAGGTGGCAAACCATTTAAAGGAACGGAGAAGCTCATAAAGATTCAAGATTGATTAAAGACGTACGAGAGAATCTTTACTCACATGGGTCTTACGGACACCCAAAGAGTTCAAGTGGCATCCAGCCAACTGCAAGAAAGGGTGATCGACTGGTATGATCTTTTAGTGGTAGATATTGTGGAGATTCAGCTTACCTGGACATAGTTTAGGCAGAGGTTCGAGCAGAAGTTTATGCCAGAAGCAGAGAAGGAAGTGATGACTAGGAAATTTATTGATCTTATGCGGGATCAATCTTCCATTTTAGAGTATGTAGCGGAGTTTGAGGCATTATCTAATTATGGGTTGGAATTTATTAGTACCCCAAGGAAGAAAAATCAAAAGTTTTTTATGGATTATGCAAGCCGTTGAAGCGGGCTCTTCTACTTCAGTTGGGTATATCTTTCGAGGCTTTAGTTGATTCGACACTTCGTCTCAAGGAGGCGGAGATGGATAGTGATAAAGAGGAAACTTCTAAGAAGCAAAAGCAAGGGATAAATCAAAAAAGGAAGCAACCGATTGAGCAAAGTAATTCTGAATCTATGGGAAATTAGAGAAAGTAAGATGAGTCCGGTTTTGCAGCCATACCTAAGAGTTAGATAACATGTTTCAACTATGGAATCAAAATCCACTATTCAAGTGAATGTGGTAAGCCTCGAGTTTCTTCTTTAGTGGGCGTTTATTTCTTTTATAAGAAGGAGGGGCACTTGATAGCAGCTTTCCCATCTAGGGAAAGGAAAGAAAGAAAGAGTACGGTCGCTGGAACTTCTAGAAGATCGGTTTAGTAAGGTATAGTTCTTGGTTTTGAGAAGTGTTATTTCTTTTGTTAAATTGCATTGGAATTAGTTTTAGAGATAGGTTACAACCTTATATGAGATTTTGCATTTCATGATTAGGACTTAGGATAAATTGTCGCTTAGTTTTGTTTGATGGGAAGTTAGGAATGATTACTTGGTTGTCTTTATTTTATTTGATGTATGGATGCTATTAAGGATAAAATAAATATAATTAAGGAAAATTTGGGATTAATAATTGTGTTGACTTATTTGGAAAATGTTTAAGGATTGCAATCGATGTGTGGGATGTCATATTATCGAAAGGATTTCTTAAACATCAATCATGGCATTTTGACATGAAATTATAAATAATTGTTCTAGAAAATATTTAAGTTTAAAATGAATTAAAATATTAATTTAGCCATAAAAATAATTGTGTGAAGCGGAAGAACTTGGTAAGACATTGTTGATAGTGTATACGATCAACTTTGTAAGTAAAAAATGAATCACAATAATTAGTGGCTTAATATTAATTCATAATTTAATGTATTAGTTAGAATACTTTAAGAACTTCCTTAAAATAAAAGGTAATATCTTATTTATCCTGAAGGGGTTAATAAGCATAAGATAAGATTTTTAGAATCCGTTGAGAATAAAAATAGAATAATTAGAAAAGAATTTAATTTACAGATTTCTTTCATTAAGGAAATTACGGGGACACAATTTTCTTAAGGGAGGAAGTTTGTAACAACCCTATTGTTAATTACCTAATTAATTAAATTTAATTAGGGATAATTAATTCTAATTTGTGGTTTGTAAAATTAAATTATGAAATTAAATCTAGTTTTGAGATTTATTGATTTAACTTATTTAAGTAAAGAGTTTCATTTCTAAAGAAGATTTTAATTCAAATTTAAAATATTATTAAATCAATTATTTAATTTTGGTATTTAGAGTAAAATGTTCATATTGAGATCCATTGTTTAAAATAAGAATTTGCAATTATTAGTTTATTTATTTTATTAAAAATAATGAAAATAACTTTTATTTTCAGAAGTTATATTTAATTCATAGGATATCTCAACATTAGTAGAAATAAGGATTTTTTAACTTGTTGATTGGTTTGGGTAAATTTGAGAAATCAATTTGTGAATTTTGTAAAACATTAATTAAGTGAAATTTAGTGTTTTAAAGGAGAAAACAACAATAAAAATTTAGCAACACTTCTCTTTAGAATTAGATTTGCAACACTTGTTCTTATTAGGTTGCAGGTTGAAAGCCCAAACCCAAATCTAAAATAAACATAAGGAGCCCTTCTTCTACTCTATCTCATTTCTAAATTATGTACATTTTTATTTCTCAAAACCAAAGTCAGTAGAAGCAAGCCCTAGTTCATCTTTTGAAAATTTCAAGAAATCAAGGAAAATCCAATAAATCAAATGAAAGCTAGGTAATTGATCCTTGTCACTAGCTCTATCTTCTTATCTCATAAATTCAGAATTTTGACCATCTCTTAATTTCTGAAATTATTGAATAAAAGAGGAAATTAGGTGTTTTGGAGAAGGAGGTGATTAGCTTAGCATATTTGAGAAGTTAGTTGTAATCTCTAGTGAAAGATGAGTTAATTCTCACATACCTATCTCTAAAATACTAATTGCTTGCTCTTGATTGTTTGATGGATGACTGTGAATTGAAATTTGATATATGGATGGTTGCCTATATGATTAAAACCCTAATTATTTATCTCTATAAATTGTAATTACTGAAAATCAGATTTCCTCTTCTTGCAATGTTTACTTGGTTTGTTCAAGTTTTGGTCCAAATATATGTGTGCGTTTGAGTCTGTATTGCAATCTTTTGATGTCGGGAAGCGTAGAGATCGACTGGAGTTCAGGGTGGCCATCAGTGGGAAAACAAACGCTTGGATCTTACGTTCAAGTCATCCTACCGGTGAACTGGTCAGAGGCAACTAGCAACCGGTCGAGCACCTGGAGCATAAGTTCCAGGTGTTGTTTACTCCACCAATGCATTGATTCAATGCCGTTCATTCCTTGTTTGTTTGATGAATTTTCCAGGTGTTTTGTTCTCTGATTTTCTGGGTTTTGGTTATCTGTTTTAGTGGTTCTTTGATTGAATGATTTTGTAGTTATTTTTATACAAATCAAGTGTGTGTGTGTGTACACATATTTTGAATAAAGCATTTTGCAAAAGATAACTACTATAATATTTTGATTTCAAACTAGCTTCCATATAAATGCTATTCCTTTTGTAAATGATTTTAAATAAATAAATTATATATATATATATATTAAGTATTATTATTAATAAAAGTGGTTATGAATTTGAGAAATAGTTTTATGGATTGTGGAGATAGTTTTGCGAATAAAAATCGAAGTTGTTTTAAGTAAAAGTTTGACCTATATGGGTTTGAAAAATGAGTACTTATGGTTTTATAAAATTTGGCTACTTATATATATACATGGGTTTGAAAAATGAGTACTTATGGTTTTATAAAATTTGGCTACATATATATATATATATATGCTTTGAAATATAACTTGTAAACTATGGAATTTTTAATCAAGGATTTGGAATAATTATAAATATAAAAAGACATTTTTATATTAAAAGTGAAATGATAGTTTATGGAGATCTAAAGAGATATATATATATATAGTTGCGAAACAATTAAGTTTATGGTTTTTTTTTAAATAAATAGTTTGAATGTAAGTATATAACTAATGGGCTTTTGAAATCATTTTTATATGTTAAATTGTAATATTTATTTTTAAAACTATAAACTCTTATCGGATTTTTTATATTGGATTTCACATTTGGCTATTTAAATACTATTTTGGAAATTTGTGTGACTTTTGGATTTGGAGAAGAGTTTAAAAATTAAATGTCTTGAGAACCTTAATTCTATAATTTGGGGAATACTAATATTCGATTTAGTATTACTGATTGGTTTAAACGCTCTCGAGTAATGCTTCATCGAATATTGTACAACTTATTGAATAGAATATTTGAGTTGTACTTACTAGCCCATTAGCAAATACTGGAATTTCACCGGGTAGTATGGGATACTTTGCTTAAGTTCTTATGATTGCTAATATGGAAGTAATTAACACTTTAGAGTTGTATTCTCTTTTGGTGTGAGGCATGGGGCTGATAGATCCTTAAGGGAATATAGTCTAGGTTTCCCAGCGGTACCCGGAATGAGTGAGGTTTACTAGCTTCTAGTAAATACTTTTATTTCACCAGACGGTATGGGATGTTTTGGTTAAGTTGTAACAACCCGAAATTTAAGCTATAGTAATTAATTAATGAGTTAATTCAATAATAAAATAACTTTGTGAAATTATCAAAATTGAGCCATAGAAGTTGCACCATTGTGTCCGTGGTAATTTTCTGGTCAATTTCCATATATAGATTGCCAAAATCCAAGTTAAAACGAAGAAGTTACAAAAGAAAGAAAAATCAGGATTTGAAAGAAAAACAATAGGCTAGGTAGACCCTAGGGTCGACCCTCACCATGGCTAGGTCGACCCTAGCTAGTGGAAGGTCGACACCAAGGTCGACCCACGTGCATTCTTGTACGTGGCTTCATCCAGTTGATTCGAACACGTCATTTTGCTACTTTTATCCAATCCTATGCATCCGTGCTTCTATCCGACGGTTCCTATCGAGCCTATGACGTGGTTGCACCAGATTTAATCTCCAAATCCAACAGTTTGAGATCCACAAGTGACACTATAAATAAGACCCCAGGTCTAGCTATTTTTTTCATTCAGATTTTCTCCATCTGAGTTCATTGCCTGAGGCTCGACCCTAAAAGGAATATTTTTCCGAGGAGAAGATCTTTTTAATTAAAATATTTTATACCCTTCAAGTGGATCTGGGAAGGCCAAAGGAAAGAGCTAAGGACCATAGGTGAGTGTTTAGTAATTATTTTAGATTCTTAAGTAATTTAAAATAACAGGGTTTCCAATAGTTGTAGTTTTTCTACAATTCTGGGATAACCTTTATACAAGTTTATTTATAGTTTAATTTAAGTAAGTTTTAGACTTGTTATTCAGTCTATTTTCTTCTAGCTATTCTATTTCAGTCATTAGCAATTATTTATTGTTAATTATAGCTTTTCCAATTATTTACAGTTATTTACAGTATTTATAGTTATTTACTGTTATTTATGTTTTATTTACATCTATTCTACGTTAGGATTTCTTCTGTAATTGTCGGTTTCCTTTAAATTTCCTTTTTACGCGAATGGAATAAATAGAATAGAATAAATCGCGAATATGAACTAAATTATAAGAATACTGAATTTACAGAAAATGGAATGTAAAATAAGAAGAACTGTAATAAATTGGACTTAGACTGAAATAGGCAAATTTAAGATATTTGCAAGCTTAGTTATAACATATAATTATAACTAAAAAGAGAAAATAGAAGAAATAGCAGAAGTAGCTTATTCTTAAACTTAGACCTCGGATTAAGTAAATAAGCAAAGTTATAACACACAGGTTATAGTGAGAGACAGAACAGAAAAGGCTTATCTTTAAGACTTAGAATAAGTTAATAAGCAAAGATAAAAGTAGGACCCGTACCAACAACATTCCCTTTTTCAGTTAGGGCTCACAATAGATTAGGTGAGGCTAGGGCACGCTTATGCTAGAGTAGTGGTAAATAAGAGGTCAATAAATATAAGTTCAAATCATGGGGATTTGGACAAGGGGCGCAACTAGATTTTGTTTGTTGGATAGGACCTGTACCAACAACATTCCCTTTTAGTCAGACACCGGATCTCTCACAATAGCATAGGTGAGGCAAGGGCACGCTTATGCTGGAGCAGTGGTAAATAAGAGGTCAACAGGAGGGAGAAACAGATAGCACGAGCCTAATGGTGGTCGAGTGTGCGGCCTCAGTGTTGGCTGATAAGTCGTTATTGAGTTCCAAGCGCTAAGTAGGTATCTATTGCGTAGGGACCAATAGGGTCTAGTCCGCAGTAGTAGGTGTTTATTTCGTAGGGACGAACAGGGTCTAGTCCATATCATTTGCGTAGGGATGAACAAGGTCTAGTCCGTATCTTTTGCGTAGGGACCAACATGGTCTAGTCCGCATCTTTTGGTAAGGGGCCAATGGGTCTAGTCCGCAGTAGGCACACGAGAGATAGAAGGCCGATCAAAGGGTAGAATTAGGACTTCAGCCTAATTAAAGTAGGATAAGGGTTTCAGCCTTATCAAAGTAGTTATCCAAGAAAAGTGCAAACAATCTAATTGAACTACCTAAGCAAAGCAAGCAAGTTAAACCGTATTTTATTCCAGCTTTATCTTTTCCTTTATTTCTTTTATACTAGAACTGTTGCTAAGTCTATTATCGTTATCTTACTTAAAAATGCTAATAATTACTTCCACTCACCGGACTTTTAGTCTGACCCACTCCTCTATTTTCCCCTTTTCTTCCCCTTAGGCCAGCAGAGGCAAGGACGGTAGATTTGGATTTCTTGCAGACCCATTTGCAGAGCTTTTCCATTCTTCGTGTACTCTTCTTCTTTTCAGTATCATATGACTTTTGATGTACTGGTACTTTGTGAGAGGGATGATTATTTTTATGTACTCTGATGATGTGACAGAGATGGTATTTTTTCACGAGATGTATGTATTCAGTTTTTAAGACATATTATGTATTTGGTTTTATGACTTATTTTATGGAGAAATAAAGTTTAATTTTAAATGTTTCCGTTGTTTTATTTATTTTGTCTTGTGAATCTTAGTCTCTATAAAGTTTTTAGCTATACCTATAATGCACCATATCCTATTGTGTGTCCTTTTGGTTATACTAAGGGGTGTGGGGTGTTTCTTTTGGTATCAGAGCCTAAGGTTACAGGATTCATAAAACTTGTTTTAAAAATACAGTATTTTTACAAAAAGTAACCTATTTTTAGAAGTAGCGTATCTTCAAACTAGAAGTATTTTTCAGAAAGAAACTCTTATTATAGAAATAGTTTTTCAAGTATAAAAGAGAGTTTTTATAAAAATCCCCTCAAAGTCCAGTTAAACCTTCTTTCAATTCCTTCGAGCCTAAATTATCTTTTCTTTGCATAGCCTGACTGCCTAATTTCGTAGAGCTACGGTACCAGTGGTGCAAGGGCACAAAGGATTTCAAGAAGACACGAGCTACATTGGAGAATATGGAGCGAAGGTTTAAGCTATTAAATTTGGAGGACCGATAGAGAGTTCAGCCTGCATCTTGGCAGCTGAAGGGAGAGCTAAAATAGGTTCTTAAGTCAAAAAGCTCTAAGAAGCCGTGGTGGAAGAACAAGAAGGAAAAGGACAAGAGGAAAGAAGGAAGACCGTAGAAGAGGATCAAGAAAAGCGGGGGATGTCGTAGCTGTGGGTTGGTTGGTCATTACGCAAAGGACTGTAAGAATAAAATTATGAAAGGGAGGTGTTTCAACTGTGGGCGGCCTGGTCATCTTAGTAGAGCTTATCCTCATAGGATGGGGCAGAGAGCAGGCATACCTATAGCACAAGTACATGCTTCGGATGCAACACCTTCTAGTAGTAGACCAGATCAAGGTAGGAAAATCTCTTTAGAAGATTTGATTTCTATTTTGGATTTTTCTAATTCGGACTCTTTTTGACTCTGGAGTATCACACTCTTTCCTAGTTCCTTGCTTGATTATTTGCACTTAGATATCTCTTTAGTAGTAGACTTTATAGTTGTTTCAAACACCCTAGGAGGATCGACACATTTATCCATGATTTATAGGGGTTTGAAATTTTTTTGTTAGGCATAGAATTTGATCGACGCCTATGTATTGGGATTTTTGGGGTATGGGATGATTTTGGAAATGGATTGGCTATCCACTTATGAAGCGATATTAGACTGCGAGAGGAGAGTTGTCAGACTAGAGACATATAGCGGTTGGACTCTCGAGGTTTCTTACGACCCACAGGGGTCAGTCATGTTGAGCTTCCTTATTTCCCTTGGTTCTTCATCAGTAGAGTTAGATTCAGTTCCAGTCGTTAGAAATTTCCCAGACATCTATAAGGAGGTTAGGGGACTACCCCTAAGAGAGAAATCGAACTTCAGAATCTATTTGAATGACAATGCTAAGCCAATAGCATTGCCCATGAGACACATGGCACCTAGGGAGAGGAAGGAGTTAAGTAAGCAGATTCATGAGCTATTTGAGAAAGGCTTCATCGGATGGAGCATACCTGAGTGGGGAGCGCCAGTCGTCTTCGCTACAAAGGCAGATGGTTCCCTTCGACTTTGCGTAGAATATAGAGAGAGTTGAATAAGCCCACAAAGAAGAACCGTTACTCATTTCCTAAGATAGATGATCTTTTCGATCAGTTATTTAGCTCTTTAGTATTTTTTCAGCTTGATTTTGCCACTGGAATTCATTAGCTTAGAATCGCTAACGATAGCATCGATAAGACAACATTTAGGACACCCAATGGATTCTTTGAGTGGTTGGTTATGCCATTTGGGCTAACCAACGCCCCGACCTATTTTGTAGATTTGATGAGCCGTATTTTTCGAGATGTCCTAAATAAGTTCGTAGTAGAGTTCGTGAATGACATTTTGGTGTTTTTCAAGAGTATGGAAGAACATGCTATTCATCTAGAGGAGGTTCTTTATACACTTCGCATTCATCAGTGGACGGCAAAATTATTGAAGTGTCACTTTTGGCTGAAGGAAGTGTGTTTCTTAGGGCATAGAGAAGGTCAACACATGGAAAGAGTTTAAGAAACAGTTTCGTACATTTAGGTTCGGATTGTGGAAATCCAAAGAGTGGTAGGCAAAGATTGGAGATGTGCAATAGATTCCATGTGTAGATAATTGCAAAAATTATAATTGTTTCAGATAAGTGGATTCAACGGTAGTTCCTTGGAATAAATATAAGCATAAAAGAAGAATAGGAATAAAAGACTTTAGTAAGGAAATGAGATTACCAAAGCTTAGGAAGGGTACTCCTAGGATAGTAAGAAGAGAATCCACTTAGGTTTAGCCCATTAAAATGAAATTATTAGAATTGAAAAGTTGAAAAGTATAATTGTCAGTATTTTTAAGAAAGTAAATATTGGGTTTTTGAAAAAAAAGGTATGAAATTTAAATTGGTTTTTATATGGTGTAAAAAGTGAAATTCTTTTAGAATTATATAGCATATATGGCTCGCTAGTTTCTTTGAAAGTAAACAAAGATTTTAAATATAAAAAACCTATAGTGTATTAAGTATCGGAAATATAGGTTACATCATTTATGGTTGTAATAGATGTTTCCGTGAAAAATAAGGGGAGCATAGACTATAACACTATTGTTATAGTATGTGACTCCCAAGGGAAATGTTTTTACATAGTATGCAAGATTTATTAGTATTTATTTTAATTAAATCCATACACTAGTATTTTTGGGTTGTAGTAATGGTGTTTTACGCAACATCTGTTTTAACCCAAATAAAAATGCGTCTTGAAAATAATTTCAAAGTATAGAAATAAAGCAGTTTGTAAGTACACTTATTATTTAAATAAGTATAAGGAAATGTTTTATAGTTATGGATATATTAAAACAGTTTTGAAAATGAGTTTTTCTTGGAAAAAAAGTGTAAGTTAAATATTACGAAATTAATAAATTCATAGAAAATGTCCATCGTAAGAGAATATATATTAGACATACTTTAATCTATTGGAATAAAATGAATAATGATATAATTTTCTATGAAACAAAATCACAAATGTTTTGTGCAAGTTATAAGGGATACGTGAAAGAGATGCACAAGGTATGGGAAGCACCATATTTTGTATAGCCTATTTCGAAAAATATAGAATAAGTTCCTTGTAATTTCACATAAACATGGAGTCCTCTTTTAAAAGATTCATAGAAAGTTTTAGCATTAACAATTTCTCATAAGGGAAAGTAGTTCCAATATGTTAAGGTATAAAACCATTAGGTGTAATAAGAAGATGTTTTGAAAACATGTAAGAACATTTTAAAGGTATTTTAAAGAATAATGGTTTGGTGAAGAAGTAAATAAGTTTTTGGAAGCGAAAAACTTAATAACAATTAAATTTAAAAATCCCAATTTTTATAGAAAGCTGTAAAGGTCTTTAAAAGAAAAGGAGGAATAAATTTTGAACTTAGAATTTCAAAGTTTTCCCCCTCTAGGTTTGGGGAATAATGTAAATTCAAAAAGCTGTAAGGATGCGGGTCTGGAAAGATAAAATGTTAGGTAACCAAGCACCTTTGAATTTAGTAGAAACTTAAAAATAACACTTTTAAAGACTAATTTTTTTGGGATTTGATGTTTTAAAAATTTTTAGAAGCCTTAGTTTTTGAAATAAATAACAAATACCAAACCAAACTCTTAAATGTGGAGTAGATAGGAATTGTTTCCTTGGCGTGACGAAAAAGGGTAAGGCTATATAAGAGATAGCAATGATTACTTTTAGAAGTAATAAAAGAAGTTTTCGTAAAGTGTATAAGACACTAGTGAGAACCTAGGATTGTTCTTTCATGTGTGTAGACTATAGAAGAATAGTAAAGTGATATTAGTAAGATGATAAGGCACACGTGGTTGAAGATGTGTATCCTTGATTTTGGAGGAACTTGAAAGGAGCATCTTCCTTTAGTGGAATTCGCATATAATAATAGTTTTCAAGCTAGCATTGGAATGACACCTTTTAAAGCTCTTTATGGAAGACCGTGCAAGTCGCCTTCGTGTTGGTTAGAGTCTATAGAGAGGTTGCTATTTGGTCCCGACATGGTTAGAGAGACTTCAGAGAAGATTGATTTGATTAGGAAAGAATACGTACCTCTTATCCACATCTCATTGATAGTAAAATTTGAATTTCCTATTTCCATCTTTAGTTTCTAATAGGTTCTTTCCTTCATTATCCTTTGGGAGGGTAGATCTTAGGATTCAACCTAGAATGGTAGGACTGAATGTAAACATGTTACTAGAACATGTTATGTATGATGGATACTAGTGGTAGCAAGTAGTTGCTAGTGGATGCTAGTGGGCGCATATACTTACGCTAAGTACTGTTATCTCTTAGGGATCGGCCTAAATAGAACACTAGAGCATATACATATGGATGTATGCGCATTTGCATTTTTATTTTCCATGGTTGATGGATGATTATCACATGATTGTTGCATTTGGATGATGAATGTAGTACGCATATAGAACTATCAGTTATCATTAGGGTAACTGGATTTATTTGGATACATGGCACAGACATGATTGCATAAAAGGAGGTCGACGGAATCAGTAGACCGTCTAATCTTTTGCATTAGTTAGGGACATTGACACTACACTAATTGCATAAGTATCATAAATCGCATTAGAAAAACTTAAGGACAATGGATGATGGTTGAGTAGTTGGTTGTAGAACTTGGATGAAAACATGCATTCCATTCTTCTACCCTTAGAGATTTCGGGGACGAAATCCCTTAAGGAGGGGAGAATGTAACAATCCAAAATTTAAGCTATAGTAATTAATTAAAGAGTCAATTAAATAATAAAATAACTTTGTGAAATTATCAGAATTGAGCCATGGAAGTTGCACCGTTGTGTCCGTGGTAATTTTTTGGTCAATTTCCATATATAGATTGTCAGAATCCGAGTTAAAACGAAGAAGTTACAAAATAAAGAAGAAATCAGGATTTAAAAAAAAAGGCTAGGTTGACCTATAGTTCAACCCTAGCTAGTGGAAGGTCGACACCAAGGTCGACCTGCGTGTATTCTTGTACGTGACTTCATCCAGTTGATTCGAACACGTCATTTTGCAACTTTTATCCAATCATGTGCGTCTGTGCTTCCATCTAACGTTCCTATCGAGCCTATGACGTAGTTGCACCAGATTTGATCTCTAAATCCAACGGTCTGAGATCCATAAGTGACACTATAAATAAGACCTTGGGCCTAGCTATTTTTCTCATTCAGATTTTCTCCATCCGGGTTCATTGCTTGACACTGGACCCTAAAAGGAATATTTTTCCGAGGAGAAGACTCTTTTTAGTTTAAATATTTTATACCCTTCAAGTGGATCCGGGAAGGCCAAAGGAAAGAGCTAAGGACCATAGGTGAGTGTTTAGTAATTATTTTAGATTCCTAAGTAATTTAAAATAATAGGGTTTCCAATAGTTGTAGTTTTTCTACAATTTTGGGATAACCTTTATACAAGTTTATTTATAGTTTAATTTAAGTAAGTTTTAGACTTGTTTTTCAGTCTATTTTCTTTTAGCTATTATATTTCAGTCATTTGCAATTATTTATTGTTAATTATAGCATTTCCAATTATTTGCAGTTATTTACAGTATTTATAGTTATTTACTGTCATTTACGTTTTATTTACATCTATTCTACGTTGGGATTTCTTCTATAATTGTCAGTTTCTTTTTAATTTCCCTTTTATGCAAATGGAATAAATAGAATAGAATAAATCACGAATATGAACTAAATTATAAGAACATTGAATTTACAGAAAATGGGATGTAAAATAAGAACTGTAATAAATTGGACTTAGACTGAAATAGGCAAATTTAAGGTATTTGCAAGCTTAGTTATAACGTATAATTATAACTAAAAAGAGAAAATAGAAGAAATAGTAGAAGTAGCTTATTCTTAAACTTAGACCTTGGGTTAAGTAAATAAGAAAAGTTATAACACACGGGTTATAATTAGAGCAGAACAGAAAAGGCTTATCTTTAAGACTTAGAATAAGTTAATAAGCAAAGATAAAAGTAGGACCCGTACCAACAACATTCCCTTTTTCAGTTAGGTCTCAAAATAGATTAGGTGAGGCTAGGGCACGCTTATGCTGGAGTAGTGGTAAATAAGAGGTCAATAAATAGAAGTTCAAATCATGGGGATTTGGACAAGGGGCGCAACTAGATTTTGTTTGTTAGATAAGACCCGTACCAACAGCATTCCCTTTTAGTCAGCACATATGGTCACACAATAGCACAGGTGAGGCAAGGGCATGCTTATGCTGGAGCAGTGGTAAATAAGAGGTCAACAGGTGGGAGCAACAGATAGCGCGAGTCTAACAGTGGTCGAGCGTGCGACCTCAGTGTTGGCTGATAAGTCATTATTGAGTTCCAAGCGCTAAGTAGGTATCTATTGCGTAGGGACCAACAGGGTCTAGTCTGCAGTAGTAGATGTCTATTGCATAGGGACCAACAGGGTCTTGTCTGTATCTTTTGCGTAGGGACCAACAAGGGTTAGTCCGTACCTTTTGCATAGGGACCAACAAGGTCTAGTCCGCATCTTTTGCGTAGGGGCCAATGGGTCTAGTCCGCAGTAGGCATAGTGGAGATAGAAGTCCGATCAAAGGGTAGAATTAGGGCTTCAGTCTAATTAAAGTAGGATTATGGTTTCGGCCTAATCAAAGCATTTATCTAAGAAAAGTGCAAACAATCTAATTGAACTACCTAAGCAAAGCAAGCAAGTTAAACTGTATTTTATTCCAGCTTTATCTTTTCCTTTATTTCTTTCATACTAGAACTGTTGCTAAGTCTATTATCTTTATCTTTCTTAAAATGCTTGTAATTACTTCCACTCACCAGAATTTTAGTCTGACTCACTCCTCTATTTTCTTTTTTTCTTCCCCTTAGGCCAGCAGAGGCAAGGACAGTAGATTTGGATTTCTTGGAGACCCATTTGCAGAGCTTTTCCATTCTTCATGTACTCTTCTTCTTTTCAGTATCATATGACTTTTGATGTATTGGTACATTGTGAGAGGGATGATTATTTTTATGTACTCTGATGATGCGACCGAGATGGTATTTTTTCACGAGACGTATGTATTCGGTTTTTAAGACATATTATGTATTTGGTTGACTTATTCTATAGAGAAATAAAGTTTAATTTTTAATGTTTCCACTGTTTTATTTATTTTGTCTTGTGAATCTTAGTCTCTGTAAAGTTTTTAGCTATACCTATAACACACCATATCCTTTAGTGTGTCCTTTTGGGTATACTAAAGGGTGTGGGGTGTTTCATACGTTCTTGTGATTACTAAAAGTGATAGTATTTGGCACTTTAGAGTTTACTCGCTTTTGGTGTTCTGCGAGGCCGATAGATCCTTAAGAAGTATACTTATGGATTTTTTCCCCGATCCTGGTGATCGGTCGAGACTTGGTTTTCCACGCTCCTTGTGATCGGTCGAGATATAAGGTTTTGTCTGTTTTCCCCGATCCTTATGATTAGTTGAGTTTCCGTGTTCCACGATCCTTGTGATTGGTCAAGATTCTGTGTTTCACGATCGGTCGTGATTTTATTTTCTTGAATGTTGAAATATTTTATTTTCTGGGATTTTGGGTTTATGACGATTCTGAGTTTTTGTGCTTTTAATATTAATATGCCTTGAGATAAATTCTGAGTAACTCATTTCAGTGCTTAGTTTACATTATAATGTCATATACCTTTATGTTATCTCTTGTTCTCACACTTTTGGATATTTAGAGATAATCCTACCCGTTTATTTTGTAATATTTAGGTTAGGCCGAGACTTTTCAGGTATCGGGACTTGTAGGCTTTTGGGTACGTAGGCTAGCTATCTTGATTAACCAGTTTATCTTCTGTAGAACATATTTATGAATATGTACATGAGATGTATATTTGAGATAGTGACTTATTTTGGATAGTTATTAAGTGAGTCTAGTATTATTCTGTAGACTCACAGTATGTATTTATACATAATGTATATTATCCGTTGTGATCTGCGGCTGTTGTTTATATGATATACTGTTTTGGATTTGAGAAACCGATGTGAGTATTACTTTAGACTGAAACTGTACACATCAAAAATTTAATTCTATATATTTATTAAATAGTAAGTATGATGTGTCAGTGTTAGATTAAAGATATATTCACATTTGGTCGCCCTTAACAAGACGTATTCTCCATATTATTAGACGACATTGTTAATAACGAGTGTGTATGTACGCCCAGATGGGCCTTCTCTAATCACAATGTCATGCATTAATTCAACAGCACATTTTTATGAGGTGTAGAGTAAATATAAATGGTTGTTGTCACATAAAAGGTAAACAATTAGGAGAACTATAATTAGACAATCAATATATTTATGAGTTAGTTGCTTAGTTTTTATTATTCAGTGAATGTATTTTCGAAATGTCATGTGAGTAGCCTTCATACTTATTTTGTAAATGAAACTCAACTTATTTTACTTCGAAATGTCATAGTTTTGCACCAATTCACTATGTAGTTATATATTCTCTCTGGATATAACTTAACAAATATAAAGTAAAATGCCACACAATTTGGATTCAATAAATATATAAAAGTAACCACAAACAGTTGTGTTTCAAGCCACTATATGTAAACTGTAACTTCATAATGTGCTCAAAATTACAGTGTGATAACATACAGATTGAATTGTGTCACAGTGGAGATCGATATAAAAGGAAAGATATATATAAGGAAACATGCTAATATGTTATTAAACTGATGGTTTTGCTGACAAAGATTGGTAGTGATACAAACATGCATTGATGTTCAAAGGGGAGATAAATTACAGAAAACGGGAGTAATAGGTTTATAGCAAATGAAAATACAAACAGACTCAAGGAAACAGTCTGCAAATAAAATAAAAAATGGACAAACAAAAGACAGTGCAGCAGTTGTTGAATGAAGTGGTATGACATAGTGGTCAACCGTCTAGACGCCTACTTCTTCCTTTTCTTCTCTAAAGTTCTTCTACGGATCTTTTGCTTACCACGATCCTTTTTTGAGTTAGCCTGAATAGTACAGTAATATATTAGTAAATTTGGTTATGTGTTATTAGACAATATTGTAATAAGATCAGTACCCCAATGACGATGCCAGGTTGAGCTGTCGTTCCAGGTTCATAATAATATATCCTACATAATAATATTTAACAAAAATATAAATAAATCATATCACACAGTAGCATATCACAGTGCAATGTTTCAGTTGCATTTTTCAACTAAGATGCTCATATGTATTTTGTAACCAAGTACTGCTCAGTTGCATTTTGTAACTGAGCAAGGTTTCAGTTGAAAAATGCAACTGAGGTGCTTTTCGGTTGCAAGATGCAATGGAGGCTCAGTGTTGCTTAGTTGCAAAATGCTACTGAGGTGATGTTTTAGTTGCATTTTGCAACTGAGTACTGCTTCTGGTGCATTTGCAACTGAGGTGGTGCTTCAGTTGCGTAATGCAGCTGAGGCCGTGCTTCAATTGCATAATGCAACAGAACAAGGTTTCAGTTTCAAAATGCGATTGAGGTGCTTCTCAGTTGCATTTTGCAACTAAAACCTTGCTAATGCAACTGAGCAAGGTTTCAGCTGCATTTTGCAACTAAAGTTCTCAGTTTCTTTTTGTAACTGAGCGTTGCTTAGTTGCATTTTGTAATGCACCTAAGTTGCACTCAGTTGCAGTGCAGAGTTGCACTCCAACCGAGTGCCACTTGCGCTGCAACTGTGCTGCCAAGTTGGAAAGTCTGGTATGCTGAAACGTCAAATAACAAACAGGGTGTTGATTATTTGAATCGATTAATGTAACACATTTTCTTTGGATATTATATGCAGAGGTACATGCAGCAGCATGATGATATATAGTTATCTACATTTGGCATGGGTACGTATATATGTCATTTATCATCTTCTTTTTTGCCTATTTTTTAAAGACAACATTATAGTTCTTAGAATTTATAGGGTGCGTTAATTTGATCTGCATATTATAATTCAGACTAAACATATTCATATATTTCAGCAATTGGCACAGTCGTTACCATGTTGAAGATTCTGGAAAAACACGGCCTTGCTACTGAGAAGAGCAAGGTTTAGGCACTTTAGGGTTGCTACTAATCAGAAATACTATAATTTTACTCATTTCCATACACCAGTTTTGTAATAATATTTCAATCATCTCACTGGAAATGTCAGATTGGGCACTTTAGGTTTGTACCATGATATGCTTATGTTTGAAAACTGATGCCATAAACTCTGTATTATGATAATAAACTATTGTCACCTTCGTATAAAACTCAAAAGTAATGTACTTCAAAATGTCATTTTTTAACAATAGGTTGTACTTGAAATAATGCTTTATCTAATATATTCTTCAAATGCATATTTGTCTTATTCTTGAAGTTATGATCAGATAAAACATGAAATTTAATATGTTTACTATCTTTTTATATGTGAAAACTCATCTTTATCTTTATCTTTACCACTAATAAAGAGAATTCAATGCTTACCATTTCCATGGTGTCTTTTTGAAATTCCGAAAATACCCTTATCCATCAATGGAAATCCAACATCGGTGTGCAACATCCACCACCATCCATTCTCAACTACCCATTTAGGAATTTTACTACCAATTTGCCACTGACACCACTAACAAAACAACTTGAAATAAAAGCGGTGTGATTACAAAAACTTTTGCGCTTACAATACACATCTGCTCTAGCTACTAGATGCACATACATGCGGTTTATACTTACTTATAATATAAGTATCCCGCGCATTGTCCCATATTGGTACCTCCTCTCATCAGTGACGCCAAACCCCATGGTGGCGCCGCATGTCAATGGCGTTATGGTAATATATTTCTCATCTGTAGATTTATATATTTCTCAACAAGTGACTCTAAATTCTACTCATCTTCACGAGAGGCATTATTCATGTGTAACATTGTTGTTCTGCCATTTGATAAATTGTCTTAATAATATTGTAATATATTTGCCCATCGTTTGCAAAAGTAATGTTTTGTATTATATCAGTGCGGACACCTTTTTGGGGTTGATCCAACTGTCTTCAATGTGAGAAGATAATTAACACTGTGCACATTTGTTTTTGTGCCCAGTTTTTCACCTACAGAAGAAAAGATGAAATAGTGGCACTTTGATTTCAAAGAGAAACATAACAAATTTGGAAAGGTAACATCATAAACATCAATTATTATGCAGTAGCGACAAACTAGACATAACAGTAATAAAAAAATGCATATATAATATGATTGATAGGGTATCAAGAGATACTTGGCTGCAGGTTTTGAATTAACTAAGTATGCGGTACAATTAAACTAATTGAAATTTAAATGAAAAGACTATTGTCCTCACTGTGTGTACACTGCAGTTAGTCCCAGCCATGTCATGAATGTAATGACCGTTTAGGTTTCAATTACCTTTAGTTTAGCTATAGAATAATATAGTTCAATAGAGAAATATAATTTTGAAATTTCCTATTTGTGCCTAATTTGCATTTTTTTGTCTACTAGAAGCAACATGAAGAAGAATGGAGCAACTTATAGCACTGTAGGTAAGTTCAAATTTTCATATATAATTATAGGATGGGGTTATATCGTGACCTGTGATAAACTACACCATATTTCAATTTTTTCTATTCATTTATTAGGCTAAATTTGATATTCTTCCTGTACTTAAATATTAGTATTGTGGATATCACTTAGCAGGTCTATTATCATCATCCTTCTCCAGAGAATATTTTTAAACACTGAGAGTGGTAAACATAAAAGGTTTAGAATAATATGTAAAATGTAACTCCACTATGTCAAATCAATTTAGCCGGATTCCATCTACCTTTAGATCTCAATGAAGAAGGAAATTTAGGTGGTTGTAATTAACAAGTACTGATTGATTGAGTTATTCATCTACATAGTCTCTGGAAAAGTAATACATGCAAAGTTTAAATGTGTAGACTTCATCTAATTACTTGAATGGCATAGCCTACTTTCTTCCCACAGCAAAGCTCCCATAATGTGTACATATATTCATTTTTCTGTTAGTGGGGAAGACCCCATACCCCAAGCTTGTAGTGCATGTTATATAATTAGTCCTAAATTTAGAAGTATATTTGAATATATTAGAAATATCCCAAAGGTGATTAAAGTTTATTTGAGACAATAAATATTCTTGTTTCATCCAAAACATATATAGTCATTAACTGATCTTATCTCATTCATACCTCTCATCATCAGTTTTATTTAAGAAAATTCAAACTTACTAGGAAAAAGAGTCATCGGTCAGAATATACAAAGGGGGATTATAAACTCAGCGATAAGTATATTTAATGCTGCTAAAAAACTTAAAAGCTGCATGAAAAATCATATTACGTATTTGAAGGATCATAGGTTTGCAACTTAAGATTCAAAAAGTAGAGACTTATTGGTATAATTGAAGCTTAAAATACATAATTTACAGATTATATTGGCAAGCAGTTGCACTTTTAACCATTTCACAAATAAGTCAAAAGACTTTATGAAGTTATCATGTTAAAAAGACCTGGGTTTTGCAGCTTCAAATTTGGTTGTTGTCGAGCAACTTATATATGTATTTGAATGCTTTTCTTCCTACTCTATTCATGTTGTCGTAACTGGCTAGAGCAAAAATATAGTTAATTAATCTGTACTAACATTTTTTTCCCAGATTGTAGTTTCACAAGTACAAGATGGTTGGTACTGCCCTCCAAAGAGAAGCAGATTTCAATATGTATTCCATTATTGTAGATGTAGTTTAAGCCATTTATAGATGCTTTCCAACAGTGATAATGACATTTTTTTTACATACTTGACATATTATACAGTTAAACTAAACTTTCTGATATTTGGTATGTTTGAAAGTGATGGTGATAGTTTCATACTGTAGGCGAGATGCTTATTTGTGTGCATAACATCTATATCATCGCTTAATTGTAAATTGTTTACATTCTACCGTCATTTTCTGAAAATAGTGACGACGTGAGTGGATACATAATGACAATATGTTCTAATGCAAAGGTTTTGGTTGGATATATATGTTGGTGAAGTGTCGGAGAAGGTTTATTAAGCATTTTTGAGTTTTATGCTTTTTAATGATGTTTTGATAAAATAACTAAAACAAGATTCAATGAATTTAATTTTTAATAATTTGGAATAATCTTAGTTTTTCGGAATCATATCTACATGCAAGTTCAATATTCAACGTGATATAAATTCAATGAAGTTCCATGGTGCAAGAACAAAACATGATGACAAAGGGATGACCATTAAGGCTATGGCTGCCATGCTGCAAGAACAAAACATGTAATTAAAAACTTTCTAATTTATACATCATTTATTAATAGACATATAAACACAGTTTACTTTGAAAAATGTATAAAACTTAGTGCAATTTCATCAACTTAGAAATTGATTGCTTTAATTGCTTTATGAATTGAATTATTAAGGCTCAACTACTTGGTTGATGTAAAGCCGGATAGTAGTTTAATTTCGCTTCTTCTTTTGTTTTTCATTTTTTATAAATATTTTTATAAACAAGAGTCAAATGTCAGAACCACGGATATTAGTTCATATGTATAGCAAAAGCCACGACGAAAGTCTTATGCATTGAATTCTCCCTATTACTAGACTAGATAGTCGAAGAGATAGAAGAGATGAAGTCATGTAGTGAAATGATGATGCATATAATATGTTTCCATATTAGCTAAAAGAGCATATGGATGTATAAGTACAAGTATCATTTCCATTTCCAATAGTATAAAATAGACTAAAATAAAAGAAACGAATAATAAAACTTTAGTATTATAAAAAAATTGGTTCATGGTTGTTCTTCAGTTGTTTTGGTCTTCTCAAATGCTGCTTTAGGTTCAGTTTATGTAGACAACCATGCTGTCAAATTTACTTTTAGTGGTATAATTATAAATGCATGCACGTTTTGATTTGCAGGCCGACCTGGGCGTGCATATACACTCGTAATTAATAAAAAAATTGAAAACAAACTCACCGCTCCTTCCCTTCCTCTCGTACGCATACAGGAACGCACGTTGCCCCTTCTTTTTTTTCTATCCAAGTCGTTCGCGCCACCTACCCCACGTCCAAATGCCGCTGCTCTCCAATCGGACCCACCAACGAGGCCGCACTGCCGCCCTCCACCATCTGACCCCACCACACCAGTCGATGCGCCACCAAAACTCACCTAGCAGAGGATGAAAAACCGGCCTCAGATCGGCCAATTGGTGCGAACTTGGGTCGATATGCCTCGATCCAACCTTACAACATGTAGAGCTCGTCGAGCTCTCCATTCTTTCTTTTGGAGTCGTTCAATTTCGTTGAGTGGATGGTGAGAAATCAAGAGGAGAAAGAAGTGAATTTTCGGCCATTAAATCGTTATAACTGGCGGCCCTAAGAAGATGAATTAGGTTTGCCAAAATGAAAACATAACGTGGCCTTTTATATAAATTTTCGACTCGATCTATCCGTGAAAATTTCGAACTCCAAACAAAGCGTACCGTCTGGCGTTTTATATGTTATACCCCTATTTCAAACACAATGAAATATGTATCGAGAGCCAATTCCATCATATTAAAAAGATAGCTTTTCAAATCGAGTTATTTTAACTTAAATTCCTTTAATTAAATTCTACGTGTTTCAAGCTCGCACGACCAAAGATAAGTCTGATCGCTACAAAACTTGAAATCCTACAATAACTCACTATTACGGATCCGGTGAAACTGGTTTCATCGAAATCTAAGACAGTGCCCAAAAAGACTATTTTTACACGTTAATTAAAACGAGAAATTTCCAAAATCAATTTAATCACTTTTAATTCAATTTTAAAAGTTTACTATCATCATTCTAGTTTAAATAAAATTTAAATCAACTTTTAAAATCATTTTCATTCATATTAAATTCAGGATTCAATTATTTAGATAATTCCAATATTAAATTTAAATAATTTAATTATCCAATAAATCACTATAATTGAAATATAAGTTATTTAACTTATAAATTTAACTTTTAAAACGAATTCAAATAATAAAACAACTGCTTCCATTTTACAGTAATTCAACATCAATGCAATTATTTACAATTCAATATTATTTAATTTACTTTCTACTATAATTTATCATCTCTTATCTTATTGAATTTTGTTATTCAAAATTTTTATCTAAGTTCATATCTAGTAAATTACATTAATAAATCATTAAATTTTTATTTCTAACCAATTTTGTTCAATAATCATATTAAATCTAATAATTTAAAATGGTTAAATATACGAGTCATTGCAATTATATATATATATTGGAAACCAATGTAAATAAGAAAAATTCTCATAAGGACACTTAACTAGCGATGAATTTAATAAAGGATGGAAGTTTATAAAATGAATTAGGAAATTAAATTAGTAATTAGAAATAAAGAACATTTTAATCTTAAAAACTTTAGAATTTTGGGGAAAATAAATTTTAGCGAGCCAAGGATAAGGAAAGGTTGTTGTGAAACTACGGGTCATTATCCATGTACCTTAAATGTAATAGCCTGGAATTTTGCCTGAATATATAATCAATTTTAAATATTGAAATAATTATTAAAGTTTAATAAATTGAATTCAAATATAGTAATTATCTAAATATTTGAATTATGCATTGAATATTAATAAATGGATTAAATAGCCTTATTTAACTCCTTTTAATTAATAAATAATAATGGTGAATTCATTTTGTAAATTTATTCAATAATAAATGGTTCTAATAAATAATAAAAAATTAATTGTTAACAAAATGACTTGATTTTTATTATAATATTTTTAATTGAATTTATTTGATTTTTCCATAATTTTTTAATTTGGAAAATATTTAAATTTTCGTTTGACGTTTTTACGACAAACGATGATATTATTAAAATTTCATAGAATAATATAATATGTGTATTTTATTGTTGAATTGTGATCGTGTCGCATTTTGGTCTACGATTGAATTTTTATTTATGTCGTTCGCGGTTCATAGGCGATCAGAATATTGTGTAGTGGAGTACCGCAAATATTTCCTTTTATAACTTTTTAAAATCAAATCAAATTCAAAATTTGAGCTTGAATTAATGGTGACTTGATTTTGATTTGATATCATGCTTGGAAAAATTGTTTAACTTGTAATAGGGGGCTAAATAATTTTGTTTACAAATTTAGTAACTTGACTAGTTCCTTTTCCTTTTACTCTTCAAATTTCATATCCCTTCTTTTTCTTCCTAAATTTTCAAAAGCAGCACATACAAAAATGGCTGCATATTTAAAATTAAAAATCAAATTCATTTCCCAATGGAAAATTTTAAAACAAGTTTCTTTGGATTTGTTGTGAAGAGATGGCACACCTATGCTAGCCTCGAAGTGTGTCGTCATGGTTTAGGTTGTTCGATGCTTTGACAGTCGAACTAGGTTTTCAGGTCGCGTTCGATTCAGGCGACGTTGGCTCGAATGGTGGGCGACATTGGCTTAGTTGAGGCAAGAGACGGTCGTCGTGTTGATTTGGTGGGTCGCGTTCGCCATTTGGAAAGTGTGACATCTCGTATAGTCGAAGAAAACCCTTTAAGTTGTGATTCCTTTGAGGCATGGGAGTTCGAAGTTAAGGTGATGGAGGTGAAGCTCTCGTGAAGTGGAGTGCGTAGGAGCGACCGGTTTGTGTTTTCATGCTCTGAAGAGGGAGCAATGGAGGGGAGAAGTCATCGGCCATGGTTCTTGTAATACTGGTGCTCTGTGCACGTTTTGTTCTTAGAAGGGAGTGATTTGGGAAGATGGTTTTGAACGATAATTAGGGTAACTAAAAAAGTTAATTAAGTTAATAATTAATTTAATTAATTCGAATCCTTATAAATTGATATCTTGCTCATACGAGGCCAGATTTAGGCTCGGTCGGTTGGATAAATTCGAGCTGACTGGTCCGGTTGTTATTTTATTATAATGCTTAGGTTAGACCGTGTATTTTTCTATGTGGTCATTGATGGGACATGGAGCTCATGGAGTAGAGCTAGATGTTCAGTTGTCGTAATATTTTTATTTTCCGTTGTATTATTATATATACCTATCAGCAATTGTAAGGTTAGAAAATTTATAACTTTCCAGCTGATGAGGTTTTTTAACTCTAATGTACTTTGTATCTTAGAGTGATAGTTTATACCATCTTTATTGTATTATATGTTGTCGTTTCCACTATGAGATTCTATTTCCTCTGTTTGTTCGTTTTATTTTACCTTAACAATCTACTTTTCTGATGATTGAATGCTCGGCATTGGAATACCATGGATGTACTTGGTGCTGACTTTCAATGGTCGAAAAAGCAGATTGTTACATTAAAAGCTAAAATTTATAAATATGCTTATGTGTCATTGTTTCGAATAAAAGGGAAGGGTTTCGAAATCTAGGACTATCGTGCAACCTAGGGTCAATATGCATTAACTTATTACTTAATCCCGATTAAGTTATGATATGGCTTGTTTTATTTTAAAAAGGGATAAAAAAAATGCTTTTGAAAAGTTTGGTTCAAATGCTTTTGGAAATTTTGTTCAAGTTATTCTAAAAAAAATGGTGTTTAAATGCTTTTGGGGATTTGATTTTTTTCGAACTATTTTGCAAGTTTTATTGGAAAAGGGAAAAGGTTTTAATGGGAAATGAGAAAATTTATAAATTTCAAATGCCACATGCTTAGCGTAGGGAGGGTCGATCTGTTAGCATATATGAATTTTTCTATGTAGTAAGGATGGCAGTATGCAAGGAACAAAAAACAAAGGAAAAACAAGCCGTTTTAACCTTGAAATTTCTATTTCCATACTTTTTTGAAAGCAAACAAAACTCATTTCTAAAAATAATTCCATTTTAGAATCTAAAAATAATCCTCCTTATGCGAATTATACTTGGAAAAATTGTAAAAGATTTGTAGCCAAAAGAGAAGGTTCCAACGTACAATGTAATTGGTACCTAAAAGAAGGGTGGAAATATAAGGTTCTCCATCTAAATTCCTTTTCCGACATAAGAGTATAAGTTTAAGAAATAAAAATTTGGTGTGTTAGATTTTGGATGGTAGATATTGAATGCAAAATTAGTTGAACCATACTCTTACTCGTAGGAGTGTGGAAATTGTTGTCTGAAAACAAGGATTTTTATCTTATTTTTGAAAACCTGCATACATATAGGACTACCAATTATATAGATTATTAGCATCATATTTTCAAAATGTTTTCAAAAGAATGCATTCATTTTGGAGGCATCGATTTATAATTATTCAGCATGCATATCATATATGTTGTAATACACCATGTACTTGTACATGTTGGATGCAAAATTGGTTGTATACTAATTGGTTGGATAATTTAAAATGGTTGCACGCTATGTTACATGATTCAATCTTTATGGAATTTTGGAGACAAAATTCTTTTAAGAGGGAGAGAATGTAACACTACATAAAATAAATGGTAATTAATAAATAATTATTAAGACTCAAAAATAGAATTTGAGCAAACATCAGAATTTGGCCATAAAACTTACACCATTGTGTTCATGGCGATTTTCTCGATAACTTTCATATATGGAGTTTTACGATCGGAGTTCAAACAAAAAAGTTATTAGTGTTTGAAGTTTTCGGAACAAAAATAGTTAAATAGGAATTAAAAAGGAAATAAATAATAAAACCGCATGGACCCCACAGGTCGACCACTTCCTTTGGTCAGTCGACTGCTAGCGGTCGATCCCCTAGGAGGAAGCGGTCGACCAGTTGGAACAGTGGGTTGAACCTCGGCCGAGCGACCAATATTTAATTAATTTAAATTTGACGAATACGATAGATTCGAGCGCCTATAAATACAGGCCTAGTCTCTCACGTTTCTTCTTTTTTTTTCTAATCAAAGCAGCGGAGCTCTTTCATTTTCCCTTCTCTCCTATTTCTATTAATTATAAAATATGTATTTTTTATTTTGAATAATAAGCCTGTATGATCAAGGCACGAAATCCAAAGGATGTTGACATGTGTTGATCAATCTGATTCCGAGTGTTAACCAAGGCAAGTAAGAAGTGTTAATTTATGCAGTATGAGTCTTATGTCCTGAATACGATTAATGGATCATCCTATGTAGATAGCTCGCTCGTGCTAGAAAAACGAGCCACGTCGTACAATGATATTATATATTAGAATTTATCCACTATCGATGAACAATCGATAATGGAACCGCTGTACGAAGCGACATGGAAGCATTTCTTTTTAGGAACACGAGAAGTGCAATAACAAGGAAAAGTAGTGTGATGGGATCTTCTGGTATGACCATTCTTGAAATAAACCATCCTACTGGAACTCAAATGACGATGAGTACTTAGCCGAGTTTTGACAAGAGATAGCCGAAGTCATGGAGTCAGACTTATCTCTAAAATGGCATGCGTGCAACCAAGTCAAAACCTTAGTTCACTATAAATCTAGCACAACCAAAATTCCAACCATCTCCTTAATTACAATTTGGTCATACCCTTATCATCACCATCTCTATGACAATCACCAATTGCCAACCTCGATGGTTAAGAGTTAAGATCGATAGGATGAAACCTTCGAGATCTCGGGCCCGAATACTCTTGATGGCGAATTGGAGTGAGATAGAGGCAGCGGTTTAGTAGTGGCGTGGATCTCAAGATCGATGGCAATGGCAGTGGGCTAGGCAGTGATGGTGGTTGGACGATGGTAGGTTGAATTATGAAGACGTGGAGGAATCAGTGTAAGGAGGTCAGTGACTAAGCTCTCGGGTTGAAGACGAATACACAAAGTCAAAGAGTGAGGGAATAAAAAACTAAGTCCCAAATATATAAGGAATTTAGGGAAGCTCAATGGTCCCGGTACCGAGAGAAATCTCTTGGTATCGAGAGGTCTTTCCTTCCCGAAATTTCACAGGATGCATAACGGAAGGAAGACGTACTTTCGCGGGCATGAAGTGATCTCTAGAGCATAGGCACATCCTTAGTATAAAAGAATGGAATTGTAACTATGCGAAGCAATTGAAGGAATATCGACCAAGCAAAAGTAACATTTTGAAACAATATTTAAGCGATTAACTAGAATCACCAAATAGCAAGTTAGGGATTGTCTTGATCCAGAGCACATTTTGTTTCCATTAAAAGCATACTCTGGGAGGCAAGTATTAACCGAGTTTTTAACCAAGTAGAATTCAACCAGAAGTAGAAGGTCAAGACGAAGATGAAATGACTCGAGAACTTGGAAATGCACTTAAGAGAAGTAGAAAAACAAGCTTAAGAAAAACCATCAGTTTTGGAGCAAAGGTAACCAGTCGGTATCGAGAGGTTTCCTCTCGGTACCAAGAGGTTTTTTTCCTACTTTTGCACTATAAACCCCAGACACTTTATAGTCAACTCCAACCACTACTGATCAAGTGCTTTTCTTAGAGTTTGGACGAGGAATTCTAAGGATTGATGAGAAGAAAGCAAAGAAAGCAAGATAGTTCAAGTGCTATCGGAAGAATCATCGGAATCAATTCAAAGTATATTGAAAAGAATTTGGAGAACATCGGATAGAATATAGAAGGATGGAACAACTGTAAGATGAGACTCAGCACAGGTCAAAACCAACCGGTACCGAGAGCTTTCTCTTGGTACCGAGTGGTTTATTTGGCTTCTAGGCCCCACCTGTTCATTTGTATGTCAATGGGCTTGCTTCTAGACTTTAATATAAGCGGACTCCTGAAGCTGCACACCAGTTTCTCCATAAATACATACCTTGTTGCTATCAAAAGAGGATTTGATTTTTTGCTGGCTCTTCTTTACTTCCTCTCTTCCTCACAGTGGTCACTTATGTAGATACTATTGGCAATTCCAAGCTTAGGAACCTGTTAATCCCTTGTTCTAGTGACTTTAATTCTCTCTCGAACTCACAATCAATAAAAATATAAAGTGGATGTAGGTCAGAGATTTCCAAACCACGATAAAAAATCTTACGCCTTGCTGTTCTTCTTCTGTTATTTTGCTATTATCTACTAGATCCAGTCTCATAGGTTCCGTACAACATATCTTTGCATATTGATCCATTTTTAGCGTCAACTGATCCATCAGATGCAAATGTATCTTCAAAAAGATCAATGCAGTTGAAATTATATAAAGCAATGTTAGTAGGAAATTACCTCACCGATTTCAAATGTTGAAATTGATGATATACTTTTTCTAGCCAACATGTTCAATACCATTCGAATTCTACATGCAACTATCGCATAATTTGATTTTGAGTTTTTCCACTTTGATGTTGAAACAAAACTTCTAAATAATGATTTATAAGAGACTATCTGAACATAATGACCAAAATTTCTTGAAGCCGATGAGAGCGATAACTAACATGATTTGTATGTTTTGGATATGATCCAAAAGCACATACATAATGGCGTGCCATAAGCATCAGAGTTGAATAAGTATTTTGATAGAGAAATCAAATAGTTTGGTTTCATTCAAAATGCAGAGGAAGCATATGTCTACAAGAAAGAACATTAAAGGTACTAAAACGTTTCTTAAACTATAAGTAGACATGATTGTAAAATGATGTACCATGTTAAAATTATTTTAGTTTGGTTGTTTAATCCTCGATATTGGAGTTAATATGACATCTTTTATAATTAGTATAAAAGGATGTTGAGATTGTAACAATCCACCCCAAAACGGACCTAATTTCGACCCAATAAAAGCTCGTCGAACCTTAGGCCCATCTTAGGGCAAGCTGTTAGGTTGATAAAATTAAAACAATACACAGTACACGGGGCTATCTATCTATATTTTTAGAATCTCACAGCGAAATGGATAAAATATAATATCAGAAACAAGTACCCATTTCATATAAGGAAACTATTTGAGAATCGTAAAATGTTAAACATTACAACATGTTTACATAAAGCCTCCATAGTAACATATCTCAAAATAACATAAATGTTTGAACTGGATATAATAAAATACTTACAAGAATAAATAGATAAAGAACTGCCATAAGTCGTCACTTCCACCTTCGTCCCCTAAATCGGCATTATTCTCTCTAACTGTGTTGTAATGAGGAGGGGGTAAAAAAATGTTTGGTGAAATGAAAATCTCAAGCTTTACCATAATTGTACTTGGGCAGTATTATTTAAATAACAAATATATCTTACGTATTAAAATCATAAGATACGTATAATGTCAACTGTAATCCTGAAGGCTCTTTTAGCCTGACTGTACAACACATGTATAAAGTCAAATGTAGCCCGAAAGCTCTTCTGGTCCAACTACACAAAGTCAACTGTAAGCCCAAAGGCTCTTCCAGTCCAACTACACAAAAGTCAACTGTAAACTCGAAGGCTCTTCCAGCCTGACCATACACTTTAATGTAACTAGCATTTTCCATGTAAGAGGAAACACTCGAACCACTTAATACCTCTTTAATGGGCTTTAGGCAAACTCTGATCATTTAAGACCTATAAAATAGGTGGATCCCCATTATTTAAAGACCTAACCCCAATGTGGGTTCCTACATGGTTCTTCCTTGATAACATCATAAGAAATCCCATTTAGGTCACTTAATACTCCACCTAAGAAAGATGCAGACCCTACCATATCCACTTAATACTAGTGTAGGCATTTAAACAATTTAACCGACTTAACTAATTCAACTGATATCAATCGAACCAACTTAAGCAATAAATACGGTTAACCAACGTTAGTGGTCAACAGACCGACCATTTTCGGTTCGGTTAACAGTTAACAAAATTTGGTCGGTCGATTAACCGTTAACTGACAAAAAAATTAAAATTTCTTTATATAGCATAGCCCAATAATTGGCCCCTTTGTAATGTACAACCCATACCCAAAACGATCATGTGCCTGTCGTGTGCCCTAACTAATCACTTCCTTTGAAGTAGCAACTATCCATTCAGATAAAAGCAAAAGAAAAAAAACCACGAGAAAATGGAAAACCCTACATCTGCTCATATTCATCTCCTAATCGTCCACGGTCCAAACATCTTCAACTATTCAAATTGCCTACGTCGAACGTGTCATGCTTGTGCCAACCTCCAACCAGCTGTGCAGAAAACAATGGAAGGAAGAGAAAGAATGTGAGTATAGTTACCTTGATTCACTTTCTAGTTAATTTTTAATTAATCGATTCTTGAGTTGCAAAAGGGTATTTGTTCAATGGACAGTGTATTTTCTCTAATCAATAAGGATAAGTTGAAACAATACCATCGATTCTTAATTAATTCTATGGGTTGTGTATTTGTTCATATGTGAATTATCTTGGACATATACTGAATGATGATATACATAATTTTCGTTGCTTGTGTGGTATTTGTAATAAGGGTTTTATTGTATTGTAAATTATAGAATTAGTAATTACTATCCCACCCTTAATTACTAATTATGCTAGTTTCATGTACTGAATGTGAATGAAATCAACTGTTGTATGACTATGATCCATAGATGCACATTTTATCAACTATATGGTTATATATTTAAAATCTGCTACTGTATGAAATCAATTATTGCATGACTATGATCCATAAATGCATATTTTATCATTGCTTACTCTATTGCATTCTCTTTTTAGATGCCCTTAATAAATAGCACCTATCGTGTTTATAATATATATTTAACATATATACCTTAAGCTTGTATATACGTTTCATAAATTTAAGTCTATACCCTTACCTTTTCTTCCTTAAGAAAAAGAAATGGAAGACTAGGGAGCAGGCAACGTAGAGAGGAGGCAGTTTTATAATTAGATCCCATCTATTTTTCTTTGAAAAATATTGCAAGTTGCACATTATTATATTTATTGTTGTTGCCTTTATGTGCACTTACCATTTGCTAGCAAATATAGTAGCATATTTCCCATTAGTTAATTCTTTTTTTTCACTACCGGAAAGGAACTATATGTATAAATCAATATCAATTGTAGCGTGAGTTTTTCCTTTGTTTGTGCTTAAAAATATTGAATGTGCAAGAGACTACAACCTACAAACTACACAAAATAGAATTCATATCCATTACTAATATATTGACTTAGACATTGACATCGACATGGTTGTAATCCATATATGTAGCAGTAGTTGATGAAGTAATAAAAAGACTACTGGTAAATATAGTCAAAAAATCACTAACTAATTCAAAGAAATCAACAACTAATTCCATATATGCAGCAACATGATTGTATTCCACTTACACATTGAGCTTATCATTTACTACTTTGAGCTTATTCATTTTAGATCGGTAAATATATTTTGCATTTATTACTTTGAGCTTATTACATATAAATATAATTGTTAATGATTGCCCGTGATAGTAAGCTTCTACCAACGAGCTGACTGCTATAACTTCATGTGATAGCGAGCTTGGAGTTTTCATGATGGTGCTTTATGAACCTAGCCAATTTCTAGGTTGTTGTATTCGTCTTCAAAGTTCAAACTGTTTATGTATTGTAATTACTGACAGTTGAGGGCTATGTGTTGACTTAATGTATGAAGTAAGAACTGTATTAGTTATGGAAAATCATTTACTGCTTTGAGATATTATATATTGAAGTATATTGAAGCATTATGTGTTTTATTGTTAACTAACTTTCTGTTGAAGTATTACATGTTGTATTGTGAGTGTAATCTATTGGCCGATAACATATTATGTACATAATAGCTAATACCTTGTGTAATATGCAATATGTGAACTATATGTAAATTGAACTACAATATTTGTTGTTGAGGATGACGTTATATTTCAGTGTTATTGGTTTCGGTTAATTTTTAAGTGAAGAAAGCAGTTAATTGTTCGGTTAACCGCAATTAATTAGTATGTGGTTAACCGGTTAAGCTTGAGCGATTAACCATTTGATATACGTGGTTAACCGTCGATTAAATTTGGACTGTTCGGTCGATATGAACCGTCTAAATTTATTTTCAGTACGGTTAACTGAAAAAATAACTTTGGTAAGTTATATCGGTTAATTAACCGATCGGTTCGGTTAGCCGATCATGCCCACCCCTACTTAATACCTCTAAGCCGAAGCGGACCCCTTCTAAGGATTTCACCTACCACATCCAAAGCGCAACTTATAATCCATAACTCACTCGTGACGTCTCACATTAGTCTGACTATTCGTAGGTACTGATAGTCAAATTGACTGGGCAAATTTACCCTACAGAATTGGGAATAACCTAGCGTCCACTGTGATTATTTATTATAGGCGGTGTCCCACATTAGTTCGCAAAGCTATACCGCTGGTAGCCAGATTTAACTGGGCAGACCTCCATTTAGCTTTGGACAAACCTCGCGTCCCTATAACTTAGTCATACTTTATATGTATACCATACATACATACATATATATATATATATTAACAATTGATGTCATATAAGGTATCCCCTCATTACGCCTCTAATTCGGGATTAATTCTCCAATTTACACTAACTTCCTTCCCTTAAATTAATATTAACTAAATATTCTAATAATACTAGTTTTCACGCTCAATACACTATAATCAATATGTTGTTTGTTTTAATAGTCAATACGTTAATATAATATATGTATATTTTTGCGCATGGAATTTAACGTCTAATTATTACATTACCATAATTCGATAATAATTTGCTTATAAGGTATTTTGAAATATCAATCTCATACGAATCTATAATTCCAACAAGAACTGCTACTACCATAGCCAAATAAAATAGATTTGTATAAACATGGAATACCTACAACTTGTTCCATATTAATAAATTAGAATCCCCTCCCTATTTAAAAAAACAGATATGCACAAATTAGATTGCTTATGTTCAATTCAACCCTTATATACATCATCTTGGAGTGAGAAATGAGTTCCTTATTTATTTAAGTGATAGAAATAGGTGGTGCAAACTACAAACAATTCAATTCGTACTTTACACATAATTTATTTTCTTTTTGAATCCTTTAACACATCAATTTAAACAAGGGAAATCGGTTGAATGGACCATAGATTAACTAATTCTAAACAATTAATTAGATTCTAATATATTAATACCAAAAACAATTATAATTCAACACATTGAAAGATTTATATTTACTTAGGTAAATTCTGGGGGTTTTAGATGTTATGTTTTCATTTACCAAAATTTCTCAAGGCATACATAAAATCCAAATAATTACTATTCAATTACATAAATGTGAAAAACTTGATATTTCCACTCACAGACAATTGTTTGCTTCCTAACTGGATTTGATTCAACCACGCCTAATTCTCTTTCAAATCATCTTCTTTATACAACAAAGTGAATTGAATATACAAATTAGATTTAGAATAAAAAACTAGAGAGGAATAGAATTAGAAATTAAAAGAATTAAACATCTAAACCACTTACCCAGTAATCCTAACTGATTTTGGAATCTAAAAAAGAAGAAGAAGAAATCTTACACCGCTCATAATTCTTTGTTAGATCTTACCTATTTGAATATACGACAAATAGATTGTGTGTATTAGATTTTAGAAACCAGAACATGGAGAGGATAAACATTAATTTAAATTAGAGATAAGAATAACTTACTAGAAGGTTTATTAGGAAAGAATTTGACAGAGCTTCGCCATTGCTTACAAAATTTTATAAGGAAAAGTGGGAGGTCTGGGGTCTATTTATAGAAGTGAGGAGAAATTAGGATCGACGGATTTAAAAAATTAAATTTGATATGTTCATTTACATCAAAACCTAGCCGCTACAGATGTCAATCAGGTTAGCACTGGACCCAAACGATCGGCCGCTAGCGGTCGACCAATCCCACCTTTACTAGTAACCGTATGTTTTATTTTAGTTAAACTTTTAATTAGCATATTAATTACTTAATTTATTTAAACGTTAACTTTAACGTCTCAGTTAAACATTGAGTATCCCTCAACGTTATATATTTCAAATTTTAAAATTCAAACTTCACAATTTTAATTTAATTCAAATATTTAAATTTTAAATTTGAAAACTTCAAACGTCCATAACTCCGTTTGAACTTCGATTTCAACATATTATATATGGAAATTGATTAGAAAATCACCATGGACACAATGGTGCAACTTTCATGATCAAATTCCAACATTTGCAAAAGTTTCATTTTTAACCTTATTTTAATTAAGTTCTTATTTTTTTTACGGGATGCTACATTCTCCCCCCCACCCCTATAAAGGATTTTGCCCACGAAATCACCCAGAAAGATAGTATAAAGCGCACTCGACAACCATGTTACACAACCAATTTATCTACAATAATTTCCACAACCATCTGCTCAACCAAAAATGCAATGTGATTATGTATGCAAACATACTATAGGTGAGCTTAATTCTAGCAAGGTCATGACAGGCATGTATACAAGCATCCTAAATATACATGAAATCCGATATAAGTGCAAAAAAATAGTAAAAAGTGTGGCAACCATCTGCTACTATCCAATCTAGCAACTGCAATGCAATCAAGTACCGATAGTTTTAGAGAGAAAAACTTACTAGCGAAATGCTTGGGATGAGAAACCTTCATCTTTTCTTCGGTTTCCCATGTGCTTTCCATTGGACGATCTCCTCATCTACTCAATTCAACCTAATACATTTGTTATGAAGCCTCTTAATACTACGCTCCATTGTGTAGGTGGAAGCACGGAGAGGGGATAGGCTCTATTTCAGCATCAATTTACTGATCAGGCTCTACTATAGAGCCAATGTCCTACAGACATTCCTCAAGCATGAAACATGAAAGACGTCATGGGCTCCCGCTAACTATCCCAGAAGCTCCACCTAATAAGCAAGTTTCCTCACCCTCTCTAAAATCAGAAAAGGTCCAACGAACCTTGGCGCCAATTCCTGTGACATGCCAAATCTCATAACCTTTCTAAGAAGGAAAACCTCGATAAATACCATGTCCCCAACTAAAATTCCAATTCCTTTCTTCACCTGTCAGCCTAAGACTCCTGATGATCATGTGCGGTCTTCAATTGCCACCTAAACACTTCCACCTTCTCCAAGGTCTTCCAAAATCCATGATGCGAGCTATCCACAAATCCTCAAAATTCTTGTTCACCCTTTCCATCTAACCATCGGTCTGTGGGTGGTAAGCGGTGCTAAGATCCAAAGTCATTCCCAAAGCAAATTGCAAACTCCATAAAAATTCCCTACCGAACAAAGGGTCTCTATTAATAACAATTCTAGATGGATCTCCATGCAGTTGCACCACTTCCATGACATAAACTTTCGCTAGAGATGTGCAGTCCTATTCCCTTTAATGGGAATAATGAGCCAACCTACTATAACCTAGATAGCTTCATTGCTTCAAGGCAACCCATCTATAAAGTTCATTGATATAAGCTCTCAATTCCAAGTTGGAACCATCAATGGTAATGACAACCCTTCAGGCTTGCCTAACTTAGCTTTAATCCTTTGGTACACCAAACATCTATAAACAAATTCAGCAACTTTCTCTTCATCCTTGACCAATTAGAAAATTCTCTTCATATCCCTATACAACTTATCACAATCGGGGTGAATGGTAACCCTCCATAAACTTTGGTTTTGAAGCATTCTAATTTGATTTCCTTACTAACTTCCAGTCTTATCTTTGGTTTACTGCTAGTTAAGTGTTCTTATGAAATTTCATAATTTACGATGTTCCTTAATATATATTTATTTAGTGATATAATCTCATCCCTAAAATCATCACAATGATAAAGCAGGAACATTCCTTATACCATAACAAATATTTTTCCCTAAAGGAGACAACTAGCGATTTCAACCCAAAAACTCTAAAAGAAATTTTGCTGGAAGCTACCTTTAATTATTAACTGGTGTTAATGATGTTGGATACTAATGCTCCTTACCAATTTAAGTTGCGCATTCCTAGAATGTCATTCCACCATTTTCCACCTTTCTTAATTTTTCCTTCTTAGTTCTAATAGTTATCCATTACCCACAATAATTGGTCATTAATGTCAAAATTGACAATCTTTAGTCAATCCTTATTTAATCCATTTCAATCTATTACTAGTTTCAAAATTCTACTTATTATGAGTATTCAATTTCTCCATAAATATCATATAGATTCCTTAATCAGTCCCCTATTCATTTCCCATTTTATTCTCTATTAATTACAAATTTATTGTCCATTAAATCCGTAATTAATGTCCATCAATCCTAGTCCTATAATTACTACGATGTTTACAATTAATACGAATACTGTTGTAGATTACGCTATTTATATATTTCCTATTTCTAAATATTAATTTCTAAACATTCCTTTTCATATTTTATTTTATTAAAGCGATCCTTCCAAATAGGATTACTGTTATAATTTTCCATAAATTAACCATAAGTGGTATTGTTGGTTTGTTTGAAATTACAAGGGATTATTATTCTTTTTCTTTTATTGAAATAGATGGTATAAACTACGGAAAAGAATATCCATATCTTCTACGTCTCTTTCCCTTTTGGCATACCTGTTGTAAATTTAAACGCCGCTCTTTTATACATTTAAGGAATTAGATAAATTATGGAAATTACACGGAACATGCTTCCAATAAATAAAAATATATAAACTCACATTCCAAGGACAACCTAGCTTGCAATCCAATTTTAGATCTGGAATACCTTAACAACTCTACCAACACTCTGCAAATAAGTATTTGGGAATGATTTCAAATTTCAGATCAGGTTGTACATACTATTCTTATTTTATTCATATCCTGAATTCTTTAACCTTTCTTTCCTAGGTAGTGGTCCCTATCTACTTCATAAAATATAAATTTAGAAATCCACATCACGCTAGTATGCGACATTTGAAATTCAAACTTGCAAAAAAAAATTCCACATCTCGAAAGAAAACTTTTAAGCATACTTCCCAAAAGAATTTCCAATTTGTTGAAATAGTTTGGGTAATTAAATTCCCAAAAGCATCTAAACATCACATTTTATTTTATTTCATATATCTATTCCATTTTTATTAAACATTTGGACAAAGCCTTCCAAAAAATTTGAACCCAACTTTTCACACTAATTTTCATGCTCAATACGTTATAATCAATATGTTATTTGTTTTAATAGTTAATATGTTAATATAATATACATATATTTTTACACACAGAATTTAAGGTCTAATCATTACGTTACCATAATTCAATAATAATTCATCTATAAGGTATTTTGAAATATCAATCTCATTCTAATCTATAATTTCAACAAGAACTGCTTCTACCATAGGTAAGTAAAATAGATTTGTACAAACATGGAATACCTACAACTTGTTCCATATTAATAAATTAGAATCTTCTCTTTGTTTTAAAGAGCAGATCTTCTAAAATTAGGTCACCTATGTTCAATTCAACCCATATATACATCATCTTGGAGTGAGAAAGGAGTTTCTTATTTATTTAAGCGATAGAAATAAGTGGTTCATACTTTACACACCATTTCTAATTTATTTTCTTTTTGAACCCCTTAACACTCCAATTTAAAACAAGGGAAATGGGTTGAATGGACCATAGATTCTCTAATTCTGAACAATTAATTAGATTCTAATATATTAATACCAAAAATAATTATAATTTTAACATATACAAAGATTGATATTTACTTAGGCAAATTCGAGGGGTTTTGGATGTTATGTTTCCATTTGCCAAAATTTCCCAAAGCATGCATCAAATCCAAATAAATACTATTCAATTATAAAAATATGAAAATTTTGATATTTCCGCTCACAGAGAATTGTTTGCTTCCTAACTGGATTTGATTGCACCATGCCTAGTTCTTTTTCAGATCTCCCTCTTTATACAACAAAGTGAATTGTATATAGAAATTAGATTTATAATGAGAAACTAGAGAGGAATAGAATTAGAAATTGAAAGAATTAAACATCTAAACCTCTTACCTAAAAATCCTAACTAATTCTTGAATCTAAATGAGAAGAAGAAGAAACTTATTTACACTGATCATAATACTTTGTTAGATCTTCCTCTTTTTGAATATACAATAAATAGATTGTGTGTGTGTGTGTTAGATTTCAGAAATCAGAAGATAGAGAGGAGAAGAATTAATTTAACATATAGATTAGAAATTAGAATTACTTAGCAGAAAGTTTACTGTTTCTGAAACTCTAAGGGGGAAGAATTTGACAGAGCTTAGCCATTGCTTACAAAATTTTATGAGGAAAAGTGGGGGGGGGGGGGTCTATGGGTCTATTTATAGAGATGAGAAGTAACCAGAACCATCGGATTAAAATAATTAAATCCGACATGTTCATTTACATCAAAACATAGTCGCCACAAACATCCACCAGTCGACCACTGGACCAAGCAATCGAACGTTCCCCCCTTTAATATTGACCATACGTTTTATTTTAGTTAACTTTTAATTATATATTAATTACTTAATTTATTTATACGTTATAGGTTAATTTTAACGCGCCACTTGAACGTGAAGTATCCCTCAATGTTACATATTTAAAATTTTAATATTCAAACTTCACAATTTTAATTTTAATTCGATTTCAAATTCAAATATTTAAATTTTAAATTCGAAAACTTCAAATGTCCATAACTTCTCCGTTTGAACTCCGATTTCATTATATTATATATGGAAATTGATCAGAAAATTGCCATGGATGCAATGGTGAAACTTTCACGACCAAATTCCAACATTTACAAAAGTTCCACTTTTAACCTTATTTTAATTATTTAAATCCTTATTAAATTTTACGGGGTGCTACATTCTCCCCTCTATAAAGGATTTCGCCCCCGAAATCACCAAGGAAATATAGTGTAACGTGCACTCAACACTCAACAACCATGTCATATAACCAATTTATCTACAATAATCTCCACAACCATTTGCTCAACCAAAAATGTGATGTGATTATGTATGCAAACATACTATAGGTGAGCTCAATCTAGGCGTGAATGTAAGGTCGTGACATATAGGCATGTATACAAGCATCCTAAATATATATGAAATTCTATGTGAGTGATAAAATAATAGTAAAAAGCATAGCAACCATCTCCTACTACCCAATCTAGCAACCACAATGCAACCAAGTACCAATATTTTTAGAGAGAAAAAGTTACTAGAGAAACGCTTGGGATGAGAAACCTTCATCTTTTCTTCGGTTTCTGGTGCATTTTCCGTTGGGTTATCTCCTCATTTACTCAATTCAACCTAATACCTTTGTTACGAAGCCTCTTAATACTGTGCACCACTATGCGAGCAGAAGCACAGGAGGCGATAGGCTCTGGTTCAACATCAATTTACTAATCAGGCTCTACTACAGAGGCAGTTTCTTGCAAACATTTCCTTAATCATGAAACATAATAGACGTCATGGGCTCCCGCTAACTAGCTCGAAAGCTCCACCTTTCTAAGAACGGAAACCACGACGAATACCATGTCCTCAACTAAAAACTCCAATTCCTTTCTTCGCCTGTCAGCCTAGGACTCCCGACGGTTATGTGCGGCCTTTAACTACCATCTAAACACTTCTACCTTCTCAAAGTCTTCCAAAATCCATGATGCAATCTATCCACAAATTCTCAAAATTCTTGTTCACCCTTTCCGTCTAACCGTCGGTCTATGTGTAGTAAGCAGTGCTAAGATCCAAAGTCGTTCCCAAATCAGATTGCAAACTCCTTAAAAATTCCCTAGTAAATAAAGGGTTTCAATCACTAATAATGCTAAATGGAACTTCATGTAGTCACACCACTTCCATGACATAAACCTAGGCTAAAGATGTCGCAGTCCTATTCCCTCTAACGAGAATAATGATACAACCTACTATAACCTAGATAGCTTCATTGCTTCAAGGCAACCCATCTATAAAGTCCATCGATACATGCTCCCAATTTCATGTCGGAACCTTCAATGGTAATGACAACCCTCCGGGCTTGGCTTGGCTTTAATCCTTTGGCACATCAAACACCCAGAAACAAATTCAGCGAATCTCTCTTCATCCTTGACCAATTAGAAATTTCTCTTTATATCCCTATACGACTCTAAAAGCTTTGTGTTTGAAGCATTCTAATCTAATTACCTTACTAACTTCTAGTCTTATCTTCGGTTTATCGCTAGTTAAGTGTCTTTATGAAATTTTTCTATTTACGATGTTCCTTGTTATATATTTATTTAGTGGTATAATCTCATCCCTAAAATCAACACAGTGATATAGTAGAAATATGCCTTATACCATATCAGATATTTTTCCCTAAAGGAGACAACTAGCGATTTCAATCCAAAAAATCTAAAAGAAAATTTTGCTGAAAGCTACCCTTAATCGTTAACTGATGTTAATGATGTTGGGGTACTAATGCTCCTTACCAATTTAAAATGGACATTCCTAGAATGTTATTCCACCATTTTCCACCTTTCTTAATTTTTCTTCTTAGTTCTAATAGTTATCCATTACCCATAATAACTGGTCATTAATGTCAAAATTGACAATCTTTAGTTAATCCTTATTTAATCCATTTCAATATATTACCAGTTTCAAAATTCTACTTATTATGAGTATTCAATTCCTCTATAAATATCATTTTAGATTCCTTAACTGGTCCCCTATTCAATTCCCTTTTTATTTTCTATTAATTACAAATTTATTGTCCATTAAATCTATAAGTAATGTGCATCAATCCTAGTCCTATAATTATGATGCTATTATAGTTAATACGAATATTGTTGTAGACTACGCTATTTATATATTTCTTATTTCCAATTATTAATTTCTAATCATTCCTTTCCATATTTTATTTTATCAGAGCGATCCTTCCAATTAGGATTACTGTTATAGTTTTTTTATAATTGACCATAAATGGTATTTTTCACTTTGTTTGAAATTACAAGGGATTTTTTCTTGTTTTATTGAAATAGACAGTGTAAAAAAAGAATATCCATACCTTACACACCTCTTTCCCTTTTGGCATAACCTTTGTAAATTCAAACGCTGATCTTTTATACATTAAAGGAATTAGATAATTTTTGGATATTACATGGAATCTGCTCCCAATAAATAAAAATATAGAAATTCACATTTCAAAGGGCAACCAACTTGCAATTTAATTATAGATCCAGAATACCCTAACAACTTTACCAACCTTCTACAAATAAGTGCTTAGGACTGATTTCAAATTCCAGATCAAGTTGTACATACTATTCTTGTTTTATTTATATCTTAAAACTTTAACCTTTCTTTCCTAGATAGTGGTCCATATCTACTCCATAAAATATAAATTTAGAAATCCTCATTACACTAGTATGCGTAAGTTGAAATTCAAACTTGCAAAAGGATTTTCACATCTTGAAAGAAAACTTTAAGCATACTTTTTAAAAGAATTCACAATTCGTAAAAATAGTTTGGGGAATTAAATTCCCAAAAGCATCTAGACATCCTATTTTATTTTATTTCATATATCTATTTCGTTTTTATTAAACATTTGGACAAAACCTTCCAAAATATTTGAACCTAACTTTTCACACTTTTCAAAACATTTACCGCTTAATTCTTAACCCTAAATTCAAAAATTGTTTAGTAAAATAATTTCCCTTCTCAAATACTTTTACCTCAAACACTTACTTCTTTAAAGTAGTGTCTTTAACCCAAAACATTCAAAAACTTAATTATTAAATCAAACTATCAAGATTTCAAAAAGGATTGCTTAGTCCTAAAAAAGAGTAAAATAATTTTCCTTTTCAAAAACTTTCTACACTAAAGATTTATTCCTTTAAAAGTTGGTCTTTTAATTTGAAATATTTGAATACACCTTCTGCAACTTGAAAAAAAATGAAAAGTGGAGTAGACAAGGTAAACTCTTATCCTATCATTTTCCTACCCCATTCTCATCACTTCGCTCCTATATTATCTCTAACTAGATTACTAATCCTATTTTATAAGTTCCTAATGTTATTCCTATCTAAATCCCACAATATTGCCTTTGTTTATATTTCTCCTTCTTAAATTGCTTCTACATCATCATAGTCAAGTTTCATTTCTATTTTAAAAAGAAGAATTTTAAAGAACTTCCAAAATTATGAAATAGGAGAAATCATCATGTCCAATCTACACTCTATTTTACATTTAAGAAAAATTCCTTTACTGAAAACCTATAAACCAAAAACTTTTTGGCCCAACCAAAATTTTAAACTAAAGATTTTAATAATGAAAAACCAGTTCTACCAAAAACCTTTTAATCAAAACTTTTGACACCACAACATCCTTTTTATTCGCAAACCTTTTCCTTAAAAAATTTATAATTTATGAATTTCCAAATGTCCATTTTTTCTCAAAGCAACAACTCCTCAATAAATCCTTTGAAAAATTTATAAAACATTTCAAGGAAGTTTTCAAAAATCATCTTTTTATGAAATTCTTTCACATGAAGTTAGATTTTAGAAAAAAAATTCAAAACAACTTCTTAATAATTGTCTTCTCTGTTGTATTTTCATCTTCTATCACCCCTTACTTTCGGATGTTTACATCTATACAACCTTATAGTATTTAATTTCTACCTAACACGCTTATTTGCTATTTCTACAAATGTTAATTGTCCGTAATAAATGATTATTATTCTAACCTGACAATTCCCAATGACATTTATTTATGGGGCATTTCACCAGAAGGACAAACTTTGCAGTCCAATTAGTTTCTAGGACACACATTCAAAGAAATTACTTTCAAGGCCAAAGTTAGCAGAATAATTACTTTCAAGGACAAAGTCAGCAGTCCAATTACTTTTAAGGACATAATTTCATAGGTTTTTAGGCCCTAAAAACTAATTATTTTACGTTTTGTCCTTGAAAGTAATTATTTCAGTTGTGTGTCCTAGAAACTAATTCCACTTGCTAAAGAGACCCTTGTGGCTAATTTCCACTTTATTATTTATTCATTCCAATCTTTCTTATTATCTTTTCATAATCTCTGTAACAATCTCTTTAATTAGTCAATTTGTATCCTAATTAAATTACCATGACACCCTATTTATTACGCACTTATTGTCTTATTATCTTTAGAGTTACACTCTATTCCAATTACATTCCTTATAATATGACCTTTGTCGCTCATTCCCTACTCTATTTGTTTTTCCAACCCATAATCGCATCGCTCATCCTTTCAGAATATTGTCGCAACTACTTTTATGGTCGGAAACTATAGATAAATTCAAATTAAGTACACACACATATATAGTAGATTTATGAAAAATACTTTCAAAAATAACAAGTATGCCACTCATATGTATACATACCCATTGATCGGGCAACCTAAGCTCTAATACCAACTGTAACAATCCGCCCAAAAACATGCCTAATTTCGACCCAATAAAAGCCCATCGAACCTTAGGCCCATCTCAAGGCGAGTTGTTAGGTTGATAAAATTAAAACAATACAAAGTACACAGAGCTATCTATCTATACTTTTAGAATCTCACAACGAAATTGATAAAATATAATATCAAAAACAAGTACCCATTTCATACAAGAAAACCATTTTAGAAACATAACATGTTAAATATTACAACATGCTCACAAAAAGCCTCCATAGTACAATATCTCAAAATAACATAACTGGGTATAATAAAATACTTAAAAAGCATACATAGATAAGCAACTACCACAAGTCTTCAATTCCACATTCATCTCCTAGATCAGCATAGCTCTCTCTAACCAGTGTTGTAATGAGAAGTGGGCCAGAACAACTAATGTCTAGTGAAATGAAAATCCCAAGCTTTACCATAATTGTACTTGGGCAGTATTATTTAAATAAGAAATATGTCTTATGTATTAAAATCATAACATATGTATAAAATCAACTGTAAGCGCGAAGGCTCTTCCAGCCTGACAATACAACACACGTATAAAGTCAACTGTAAGTCCAAAAGCTCTTCCAGTCCAACTACACAAAAGTTAATTGTACGCCCGATGGCTCTTCCAATCTAACTACACAAAATTCAACTGTAAGCCTAAAGGCTCTTCCAACCTGACCATACACTCTAACATAACTAGCATTTCGATGTAAGAGGAAACACTTGAACCACAATACCTCTTTAATAGGCTTTAGGCTGACTCTGATCATTTAAGACCTATAAAATAGGCAGATTCCCATCATTTAAGACCTAACCTCAAGGCAGGTTCTTACATGGTTCTTCCCTAATAACAACGTAAGAAATCTCATTTAGGTCAATTAATACTCCACCCAAGAAAGATGCGGACCCTACCATAACCACTTAATACCTCTAACCCTAAGCGGAACCCTCCTAAGGATTTCACCTACCGCATCTAAAAGCGTATCTTATGACCTATAACTCACTCGCGACGTCTTACATTAGTCCGACTATTCGTAGATATTGGTAGTCAGATTGACCGAGCATATTTAACCTATAGAATTGGGACTAACCTTGCGTCCACTATGGTTATCTATTATATACTATGTCCCACATTAGTCCACAAGCCACACCTCTGGTAGCCAGGTTTAACTGAGCAGACATCCATGTAGTTTTGGACTAACCTCGCATCCCTATAACTTAGTCATACCTTATATGTATACCAACTATATACATATGTCATCCTACATGATTAATAATTGAGGCCATATAAGGTATCCCCTTATTATGCCTCTAATTAGGTATTAATTTGCCAATTTACACTAACTTCCTTCCCATAAATTAATATTACCTAAATATTCTAATAATACTAATTTTCACGCTCAATACGCTATGATCAATATGTTATTTGTTTTAATATTCAATATGTTAATATAATATATGTATATTTTTACATGTGGAATTTAAGGTCTAATCATTACATTACCATAATTCAAAAATAATTCACTTACAAGGTATTTTGAAACACCAATCTCATACAAATCTATAATTCCGACAAGAACTACTACTACCATAGTCAAATAAAATAGATTTTTACAAACATGGAATACCCACAACTTGTTCCATATTAATAAATTAGAATCCCCTCTCTGTTTTAAAGAGAAGATCTTCACAAATTAGACCGCCTATGTTCAATCCAAGCCTTATATACATCATCTTGGAGTGAGAAAGTAGTTCCTTATTTAGTTAAGTGATAGAAATAGGCGGTGCAAACTACAAACAAACCAATTCATACTTTACACATCATTTCTAAATTTTTTTTGAACCCTTTAACACTCCAATTTAAAACAAGGAGAATATATTGAATGGACAATAGATTATCTAATTCTAAACATTTTAATATATTAATACCAAAAATAATTATAATTCCAACATGTACAAAAATTAATATTTACTTAGGGAAATTATGGTAGACCTGTCAACGGATACTTTTGGATGCGGATAGTGCCATATCTGCATTCGCATCGGAAATCAATTTCGGAAATCAGATATCGGATAATTATCCTATCCGCTAACGATCGATAAATCAAGAAATATAAATGGGAAATTTTAGTTTATCATAAAAAAATTTCAATTCCACTAATTATAAAAGTGTTAAGAATAAACAAATATAATGATAATAAATAGTTTTGAGCATTTAATATGCATTTAGTGCGTATAATATAAACTTCTAAATTAATAAAACCATAAATAAATATTTTTCACTATACCAAAATACACATAATTTAAACTATAATCTTGAAAAATATCGAACAAATAATTTTCGGATGCGGATGTCTTCATATCCGCATCGGCATCCGTTTTTCCGGATATCGGATATTTATCCGCTTTTCGGATGTGGATGCGGACGGATTTCGGATTTTTCGGGTATCCATTGATAGCCCTAAATTCTGTGAGTTTTAGATGTTATGTTTTCATTTACTAAAATTTCCCAAGGGATATATCAGATCCAGATAAATACTGTTCAATTACAAAAATATGAAAAACTTGATATTTCCACTCATAGAAAATTGTTTGCTTCCTAACTGGATTTGATTCTACCACATATAATTCTCTTACAGATCTCCCTCTTTATACAACAAAGTGAATTGTATATAGAAGTTAGATTTAGAATTAGAAACTAGATAAGAATAGAACCAGAAATTAAAAGAATTGAATATCTAAACATGTCACTTGAAAATCCTAATTAATTCTGAAATCTAAAGAAGAAGAAGAAGAAATCTCATTTACACTGCTTATAATTCTCTGTTAGATCTTCCCCCTTTTGAATATGAAACAAATAGATTGTACACATATATTAGATTTCAGATATTAGAAGATAGAGAGGAGAAGGATTAATTTAAATTAGAGATTACAAATTAGAATTACTTACCAAAAAGTTTACTGTTTTTGAAACCTTAAAGGGAAAGAATTTGACAAAGCTTTGCCATTGCTTACAAAATTTTATAAGGAAAAGTGGGAGGAGGGGTCTAGCGGTTTATTTATAGAGGTGAGCAGGACCACTGGATCCAAGCGGTTGACCGACGGTCAACCGGTCCCTCCATTTACTATTGACCGTACGTTTTATTTTAGTTAACTTTTAATTAGTATATTAATTACTCAATTTATTTATACGTAGTACGTTAACTTTAACGTGTCACCTAGACGTTAAGTATCCCTCAAAGTTACACAATTCAAAATTTAATATTCAAACTTCACAATTTAAAAGAATATTTAAATTTTAAATTCTAAAACTTCAAATGTCCATAACTTCTCCATTTGAACTCTGATTTCAACATATGACATATGGAAATTGATCAGAAAATTGCCACGGACGCAGTAGTGCAACTTTTATAACCAAATTCCAACATTTACAAAATTTTCATTTTTAACCTTGTTTTAATTATTTAATTTCTTATTAAATTTTATAGGGTGTCACATAGATAGTCTCATGCGATATACATAGACACCATGTTAAAATGTTTAACGTAGAGAAATGAGATGATTTCCTTCTGTATTATTAAATGGAATTATGACATATGCCATCCATTATATTATATTTCGCTTATGAACCGAGCAAATATCAAATCTTAATTAAGATCACTAAACGGTAGTTAAAAGTATTCTCAAGTATGCAATACTAGAGAACTATTTATGTAAACAACAAACTCCTTATGATGGAATATCCAGACTCGAACTCCACGAGTGATATCGAGTATAATATATCAATCCTAAATTCATGTTCAATCTTTGTTAGGGAGCTTTAAGTTGATATTTTTACAAACGAAAAGTTATGGCCAATTCAAACAAAAGGCAAAGTACATCGCCTTGAATAAAGCCATAGTAAAAGTTGTATATATATATAGCAAAAATTTATAGCTGAGCAGGGGGGATATTCCAAATGTTGAGAATCCTATGACTTTGTTTTGCGAAAACAGTGCCATGATAAGGATCATGAAAGAACCCAGAGTTTAGGCTGAGAAACATACTCTGAAAGGTTCCACATGATGAAGGCAACTTATCAGCGTCGAAGAGATTTGATTGACATAGTACATAATTAAGACAACATAGCATATTCGTTCGCTAAGGGACTAGCTCGATTATTTTGAGGATCGAGCGAAGAGATGAGATTGGGATTCCATAATTAACCCCAAGTGCAAGTGGAAGATGAGCAAGTTAGGGGTATGCCCTAGGAGTAATTATGTAATTTATTCCATATATCTAACTCTATAACCAATCTTGTTCATAATAAAAGTGTTTAATTTATATTAAATAATTTGTTAAACAGTGATATAAGTAATTAAGTAATTATTTTAAAGTATAATATAAATACAAAAATCCTTAATTGAAATTTTATATGATTGTAGTTGCAAATAGTTGCAATCATGAGTAATTAATCATAATAAAAAATAATATTTTATTTTAAATATTCCTAATCAAGATGTTTTAAGAAAGGATATCGACACATCTATTACGGCCAGAGCACGTAACACTCTCCAAATGTTTGACACTGTATTACTAATGGTTATTGGGGGCACCAAGGAGCTATGTACCGATAGTTATTGGATAACTATGAAATGATTTATTCGAGAGTTTCTTCTTGGTTAATAATAACTAAGGTCAAACAAGAAATCTCAAAGTGACTATATTACACAATTCCCTCGACTTGAGAATACTGTTGAACTTAAACATGTACACTCCATCTTAAATATAGTTAATTCATTATATGAGGTCCATCGAACGACTGTAGTTGGATCTGAGTTAAAGCATTAGAAGTGAAACACTGTTCAATAGAGAGTTCGTCTCCTTAGTTATATGATTTTAGTATCACGGTCAACTTTGGTCAACTCAAAGTCAAAATCTCCAGTCATAGTAGTACCATTAATAATAAATGTTATCATTGAACAAGGACTTTGTTTATGGACTAACCAAGTTGAATGTGGACACATTTGGAATTTTAAATGAAAACAAATTCTATAAGTTGTAATGTGATATAATATTGACAAAGAGAATTGGCGTAAATGAACATTTCTAATTGGTACGGCCTAAGAAATTATAAAATGTGACTTTACTTAAAAGGTTTGTAAGTGATGAATTAGACCAAACTATTACACCATAAGCTAAGGTGACGTGTGAACACTAATATTTGAATTGTTCAATACCAATCGCTGATTGAATTCACATCTCCGAGTCACACGACCGTATTTGTGGATTCTTGAAAAAACCATACAATTTAGTATAAAATGTTGTGAATTAATTAAATTAATTAATAATTGAGAAATATTGATTTTTATTTAATTTATTTGATGCTTTGGTGTTGTTGGAAATTATTTGGATGTATGTATAAAAGTTATATATGCGCATATCGATATACGATATCGGTACATATTTAAACTAGTTTAAATATAGTCAATTGCCTCACAGGATTTTGGAAATAATTATCCATATAATGGAATGATGTAGTCTATCATGCTAAAGAGAGAGGAAGGGATATAGATTTTGATTGAAAATTGATTGAAAATTAAAAGTGGAAGTTTTAAGGAGAGAATATATTGGTTTTTATTCTCCCATTAAAACATGCCCTCTCATTCATTTTCTTTCTAGGATCCATTATTTAATTCTCTTTTCTTCCTTCTCATTCTTCCATGGCCTCCTCCATCCTCTCATGGCCGAAATTTTCGCCCAAAATAAAATAAAGGTGGTTTATTCGATTCTAGCAAGATCAGATGATGAGCCAAGGAATCTAGGAGTTGGTTCACAAATCAATGCGTCACGAAGGGCTAGATCTGCAAAGGTAAATTTGTATTCATATTTTTCAATCATTCATGTTCACTCATGACACTAATTTGTATATGTAATTTATTTTGAATTACTACTGTAAATTATTAAAATTTGACATGTTACTTGTGTTGTTTCTAGATAAAATTCAAACAAAACAACAACAAAATTTGATCCTTTTATTTTGGTCTTATGTGAATCAATCATTTTTGAATGTATATCATCCAATATTGAATTATGTGTGTGTGTCATTTATTTTGATTATAATTAAACATGTGTATTCATGTGTATCCAAAATTGATGTTTTGGTTTTTATTTTAAATCATGATATTTTGATGTTCACTTGGTAAAAAAAATTGCAATTTGTTTGTTAACTACTTTGGATTATTATTTACCACACACACACATACATATATGTTCAACTTTTGGACTATTCCCCCCTCCCTTCCCACACGCGCGTGCACGCGCGCGCGCACACACACGCATATATATATATATATATTCAACTTATAATTATATGGTAGTACGTTTATATCGCATACATATACAAATGTTGTTTATATATATATATATATATATATATCAAAAATAAAACACACATGTATATGTTCAAGTTTTAATCTATTTATCTTTGCCATGTATATATTTGTTAGTCATTTTATGCAAGTTGAAATTTTTGTAATATAATATTTGGTCACTTATTTTATGCTATGTTTAATTTTGAAATATACAGATAACAAAATATGATTTAGATCTGAATTTTAATTAGGAATTTGTAAGAGAGAAAGGTGGACGATGTTAACCCAAACAATGGATCAACACTCTGGATCAAGTGTGAAAGCACCAGTGCAGATAATCAGCATCACAAATCTTAGATAAACAATAAATAAAGAGCAGAAGTAAGAAAAGAGACATAGAATTTTTATAGTGGTTCGGCTGACTCTGACCTACGTCCACTTTAATCAATCTTTATTATGATTATACTAGTAGAATCTCTTTGGGTATCAACTAGTTAGTCCTTATATCTAAGTTACAATGAGTTAGAATAAGTCACAAGTTCAAGGGTTGACTGGAGAATCACAATAACCCCCTTGATGACTATTGTGGGGGAGAAGAGGGTTGAAGAAGTGAAGGAATTATAGTAGAGTAATGGCAGCTCTCTCTAGAAAAGATCCATCCCTAGTTGCAGGTAGGTGAATATTTATTGGGGAATTCAGTGGGTATTGGGCTAAAGTCCAAGTGCAGAAGAGTCCAGTTGTTATGCAAGCCATCACCGAAAATCTTAAATCAATCTGAGTCATTTCTACGGCTCTCTAGCTATCCATAGAGGATGGATCGCTAGATATCCATTAACTTAGAATACTTTTCTACCAGAAGCCTTTACTTAGTGCTATAAAGGAGCTCAGAAAGTTTGAGGGCGATCCAACCTATCTTGATGGATCGCTAGCAATCCATAGGGGATGGATAGCTAGATATCCATAGGGGATGGATCGCTAGCCATCCATCCACTTGGCATATTTTTGAGTGATCTTTGTTTGGTTGTATTCCTATCTTCTATTTAAGTGCCTTGTCCAAATATCAAGTCGTTTGAAGTTAGTTTGATCATTCGTCTTCATGGGTCATCTGGTATAGAAGAATCATCCATAACTCGCTCAAATCTTAACAAAATTGGACGGAACTTTGCAGGAACATTCTAAAGGGTGTCAGGACACAACATAAAAATTTGAGGTGGTAGGGCCCAATTTAGATAGGTCACCAGCGATCCATCTAGTTAGGTTGCTAGTGATCCATCAAATCAATTCCAAATGATCTCATTTTTTTAGCCTTCTTCTATGTCTTCTAAGTGTTATCTCAAAATTTCAAGTCAATCCGACTTCGTATGAGTTCTCTAGGTCCATTTTAAGTTAGGTACTTTTGGTCAAACGGCTTAAATCAGACGAGTCTTCACTTCTCGAGCTAGATTGTATGGCATGCCATGAAACTTGGCAAGCGTGCTTAGAAATGGTAATGAATCGTGATGCAAGAGGTTTGGGAAACTCATGATGCTTCTCCATGGATCGCTAGCGATCCATCTCCTTAGATTATTTTTGGCTAATTTTCCTTGAGTGCTTTTCACTTGTTCTTTTGGTTGTTTTGGTTGAGTCTTGAGTTATTCTAGCATAGTCTGAATGTTCTAACTTTTACTGAATTCTGATAGGTTAAAAACCCGGTTAACACTTGCCCCCCAAAGTATGCCTTTTGAATGAAAGGTGTGTTTTGCTTAACAACAAGTTCATGATTCTCCAGTCTTTGATAATTGGGCTTTCTAGCTGCTTTGTCCTTGGTGAATCATCTAATTCCTTCGGATTCTCTTACCAACCACAAGTCGTTCCAAACCTGTTATATCCTAAGACTGTAGACTCTGCCTAAGTGTAATCTTTACATCACAATCATTCTGGTTTCATTTGGATTTATTACATCATATGTCTCTAATTACATTACATCTGTAACTGTCCCATGTTCATCCAAAATTTACACCATTACCACTCAAATTTAATTTAGAGTTATAATATCATATATCAAAATCACATCATATATCAAAATCATATATCAAAATCACATTATGTCACTTCATATATAAAAATCATCCTGTGTTCTAGGATTTATCCGTTTTATTCTATTTATAAGGCATTCAAATCCTTTTCGCAAAGTCAAATATGTTTTAAGGGTCAATCTCTCCGGACCGTTTAAGTTTAATGTGTGATCTCTTTGAGTCGTTTGATGTTTAGTTTAGGGGACGATCTCTCTGGATCGTTTATTGTTTCAGTTCAGAGGGATGATCTCTCCAGATCATTTGCTTATTAAGTTAAGGGGGATTAAGTAAGCCCATCCGCTCACTCTTTGGTGAGGGGACTTACTTCTTACACTCTGATCCCGTCTCTCCGATCAGGACTCTATGACATTCAATATCGTACAAGTCCATCCACTCGCTCTCTGGCAAGGGGACTTGCACCTTGCACTCCTATCACATCTCTTCGGTTGGGACTCTATGGCGTTCAAAATCGGTCATCACATTAAATATGGATTTTACAAAATTCAAATTTCAAACCAAAGCAAATAAGTAGAAATTAAATAAGCAGAAATCCCGAATGTTTATCCTAGATATCCGACTCATAATGTGGCAAGGGACCAATCTAGGTTTTGTGCATGTTCAAGCGGTCTGAGATTATCGTCCTAAGTAGTCATCCCAGATATCCGACTCAGAGCGCGACTAGGAACCTATCTAGGTTTAGCGCACGTCTAAGCGATCTGAGGTCATTATTGTTTTTACCGCTAATATACGAAAAGAAAAGTGCAAAAAAACCAAAGCAAAGACTAGCAGCCGAATCTAACTTCCCATCCATCCCGGTTATGGGATTATCTGTCTTGGCCTAGATCCCTGGGCATTCCTTTAAGCATCTGCTGTGGGTGGTGGCTGCTCCGCCTATGCTATCACAACTCTGTTCCTCACGTACTGCGACAACTGGTTGTTTCGAACTAGTTCTTCTATCAGATCATGAAGGTGTCGGCACTCAATCGTTTCATGTCCGCCCAGCTCATGGAAGATGCAAAACCTTCTAAATCCTTTCTCTCGATCATTGGCTCTCTTCTCGAAGGCTTCCGATAGGGAATTTTCCCCCTAGTGTCTAGGTATATCCTTTTCAGGGTTTTAGTCAGCTTAGAGTAGGAGGAGAATTTGGGCTCCCTCCTTTGTCATTTCGGTCCCCTAGATTCATCATCAGCTTCTCTTTTCCCTTTGTCTTTTCCAAGTCCCGCTCCAAAGGATCCCTTTCCATCCACATCATAAATTTCGGCGTCTTCAGTTTCATCTTCAGCATCAACATCCTCCTAACGTAAATATCTATCAGCTTCATAGTAAAACTCAGCAAGATCCATTGGTGGATCCCTCTTAAGTGCAGCCCTGAAGTCGGTCTTGCTTGCGACTCCAAACACTACCGCCATTAGAATCACTGATGGGTCCGGCCTATCAACCGCAGCCGTCGCTGCATTAAATCTTGTTAAATAACTTCTCAAGGTCTCCTCGGGCCTTTGTTTCACATTTCTAATGTCATCACATTCTTCGGTTGTGAGACGTGAACTTGGAATTGTCTTAAAAATCTACCCACTGACTCGGTCCACATGCTAATGGATCCATTCTCCAGTTGTCTAAACCACATCGCCGCCAAACCCGTTAAGTAAAATGGGAAGCACCGCTCCATTTCTTCCTCAGAAGCACCCAACACTTCCATATGTCGGATATATCTCATCAGATGAATCATTGGATCGGTCTTTCCGTCGTACATTTCCAATGCGGGAAGCTTGAAATCAGAAGAATTTCTCGTGTTTCGGATATTAGCAGTAAATGGGTTTCTGTTCACATCTTCCAAACCCTGATCCGTGGGTCCTCCTCTAACCAACCTTCTTACTAATTCAGCAATTCGATTTTCACCATCCAATGAAGGTCTTTGTCCGAAAGCAATGTTCTGCCCCTACCTTGGCAAGGGAAATCCGACGCATACTCCACTAGTTGCACACTAGTGTTCTTCCCTACTCTCCTAGTCTCATTCTGTCCTCGGTTCATCCGTTCCTCCGAGGCAGCCTTGGCAAATATTCCTCTACTGGTTGCACTCTAGTATTTGGATTAGCCCCGTACCACTAGTTCCTAGAGCTTCAACAGTCACTCCATTATTGGCCCTTTCGGTGCCAGCTCCAATATTGATCCCATCATCGGTGTTGATTTCCATGTTGACTCCCGTATTGCCTCCAAGTATCGGTTACTCTGGGCATGAAGGCAATGTTCCATCTCGTTCTAGTCCAACTTTAGCAACTCCTATATTGTTTCCTAGGGTCTGAATTCCTGTAGCTCTTGCAGTTCCTTGTTGTCCCATCCTTTGGAAGAATCCCTCTATCATGTTGCCAAGCTAAGATTCCATCTTGCATCTCCTTCATCAGCATTTCCATTTCTTCTCTAGCTACATAGTTGGATTGGTGAGAACTCGAGGATACTTCGTGACTGCCCCCAAGCTGTGGTTGACTTGTTCCAGTTTTAGATCTAATGTTAGGCCTCTTCATTTTTCCCAAGTATCGGACTCAAGCTTCAAGTTTTTGGATCTATCTTTGTTCTCGGTGAAAGTACCAAAATGTTACACAAAAAATGGATCAACACCCTGGATAGAGTGTGAAAGCACCAATGCAGATAATCAGGAGCACAAATCTCAGATAAACAACAAATAAAGAGCATAAGTAAAAAAAGAGACATAATTTTTGTAGTGGTTCGGCTGACTCTGGCCTACGTCCACTTTAATCAATCTCTATTATGATTATGCTAGTAGAATCTCTCTGGATATCAACTAGTTAGTCCTTAGATCTAAGTTATAATGAGTTAAATAAGTCACAAGTTCAAGGGTTGACTGGAGAATCACAGTAACTCCCTCGATGACTGTTGTGGGGGAGAAGAGGGTTGAAGAAGTGAAGGAATTCCAGTAGAGTAATGGCAGCTCTCTCTGGAAAAGATCCATCTCTAGTTGCAGGTAAGTGAGTATTTATAGGGGAATTCAGTGAGTATTGGGCTAGAAGTCCAAGTGCAGAAGAGTTCAGTTGTTATGCAAGTCATCACCGAAAATCTCAAATCAATTTGAGTCATTTCTATGAATCGCTAGCTATCCATAGGGGATGGATCACTAGCTATCCATCAACTTAGCATATTTTTATACTAGAAGTCTTTACTTAGTGCTATGAAGGAGCTTGGAAAGTTTAAGGGCGTTCCAACCTATCTTGATGGATTGCTAGCTATACATAGGGGATGGATCGCTAGCTATCCATCCACTTAGCATATTTTTGAGTGATCTTTGTTTGGTTGTCTTCCTATCTTCTATTTAAGTGCCTTATCCAAATATCAAGTCGTTTGGAGTTAGTTTGATCATCCGTCTTCATGGGTCATCTGGTCCAAAAGAGTCTTCCATAACTCGTCCAAATCTTAACGAAATTGGACGAAACTTTGCATGAACACTCTAGAGGGTGTCAGGGACCCAACATAAAACTTTGAGGTGGTGGAGCCCAATCTATATGGGTCACTAGCGATTCATCTAGTTAAGTCACTGGCGATCCATCAATTCAACTCCAACTGAACTCATTTTTACTGTAAGCCTTCTTCTATGTCTTCTAAGTGTTCTTTCAAAATTTCAAGTCAATCCGACTTCGTATGAGTTCTCTAGGTCCATTTTAAGTTAGGTACTTTTAGTCAAACCACTTAAATCAGAGGAGTCTTCACTTCTCGAGTTAGATTGTTTGGAATGCTTGAAACTTGGCAAGCGTGCTTAGAAATGGTAATGAATCATGATGCAAGAGGTTTGGGCATCTCATGATGCTTCCCCATGGATCGCTAGCGATTCATTTAGTGATGGATCGCTAGCGATCCATCTTCTTAGATTATTTCTGGCTAATTTTCCTTGAGTACTTTTCACTTGTTCTTTTGGTTGAATCTTGAGGTGTTCTAGCATAGTCTAAATCTAACTTCTATCGAATTCTAATGGGTTAAAAATCCGGTTAACAGACGACCTTTTCATTTTCATCTTTATTACTATTTAATGTTTCCTTAATGTCTAAACCTTATACATATACTATTGGATATTTAAGCATATGTACATATTTAGGCATTTATATTCTCGATATGTATATGAATTTGTCACATGTATATGTAAGTATAATATATTTCTATATACAATAATATAAATCTCAAAGTTTATATGTGTATATGTATAGTTATACACATACATATATGTCTTTATGTATCATATAATGTAATATACATATAATATTTAAATAAATATTCAATTAAATTAATTAATATGATTAATTAAAAAAATACAAAATTAATTTAATTAAAATATGATTTTATTTAAATAGATAGATTGAATTTAATGCTAGTTAATAGGCTTCATAAGCTCATTAAGAGCAAATAGAGATTTTATTTTGAAATCCACCCATTTCACCCACTATAGACCGGCCCGGTTCCACCAGCTTAACGTGCAAATGAGGAAAATGTTCATAAACATGAGTAGCATTACACCACCCTTCATCATGTCGAAATGAAGGAAAACCAAATACTCCTACACTAATACCGGTATGCATGGTAAAATCTAAAGGTGTAAGGTCCTCGCATAGAAAATTAAATCTATCAATGGTTTTATACCAACGAAGAGCAACAACAACAACTAACTGAATATTGTCGTTTATAACTTTATGGATATGTACAACATATAATATACCGTGATAGTTTTAAGTAAGACTTAAATATGTAATGACAAGAAAATGTAGTCTAACCGTTAGTCATTTAGATCTCAATTTTTATTAGGAATTTGTAAGAGAGGAAGGTGGATGACCTTTCCGTTTTCTTCTTTATTACTATTTAATGTTTTCTTAATGTCTAAACTTTATACATATACTGTTATATATTTAAACATATGTACATATTTAGGCATTTATATTCTCGATATGTATATGAATTTTTCACATGTATATGTAAGTATAATATATTTCTATATACAATAGATATAAATCTCAAAGTATGTATGTGTATATGTATAGTTATACACATACATATATGTATTTATGTATAATATGATGTAATTAATATATATATAATATTTAAATACAAATTCAATTAAACTAATTAATATGATTAATTAAATAAATACAAAATTAATTTAACTAAAATATGATTTTAAATTAAATCGATCTATTTTGGCCTTAAATATGTAATGACAATATTTAAGGTGGTGTAACTATATTTGTAAGAGAGTAAGCCTTAAATATGTAATGACAAGAAAATGTAGTCTAACTATAATTGGTATACGCGAAAAATGAGTTATGGCAGCTTAAAAAAAATACTTCCAACTAATATGATCTGCGTGTTGAATGCACTTCACTGTCGAAAATCAACCGAAAATAAGAAAGACCTTCTACGCATTCAAATTTAGGTCCTTAAAGCCACTCAACTCAGTAACTCTACTAGTAGCCTACACAATCCCCAACGACTTCTCCCTGCCCTACCACCTTGATGGCCTCCACGATCCTTTCGTCCTACACAAGTGCATATGCTCCTTTTATCGATATCTTCTTCATTCATTTCGGCCAAAGACGCATCACTTAAATCTTCTAAGCCGTGTTCATAACCAAATGAAACGATTACATTTTCTGCACCACTTCCTCCACCATCGCCTCCGCCGCCACTACTGGTACTTTCTCCATGCATGAACTTCCATGCAACACTTCTAAGCAATCCAGCTACTTTTAAGTACGTAGATCATGAAAACAACGTTTATTTTGAGTGAATTTTGAGATTGAGATGAAACAATGGGGTTTGTGGTGGATTTGCTCGAATATGAAATGGATGAGGCAGCTGCGCAATGAAGAAGAGAATAAAACGGCAAAGGTTTGGTCGTTTTATATTAACAAAGACAAAAACTTTGTGATTTTAAATATAAAAATGCGAAATGTTCATTTTACCCTTTCAAAATAAAATGGCTAATACTTTATCGTTTTATTCAGTTGTGATCATTTTTAAAGACTGGTTCGATGGTTTTAGTTCTTCTGCATGTAGTGTCATTCCGTTGGGAATGATGACTGATTGTAAAAGAATAGAAAGGGTGTTGGTAAATGGTCCAACGGATTAAACTTACTCTTAAGCCTGTCAACGGATGCTTTCAGATGCGGATCTATTCACAAAAGCACTTCCAAAATCAACGTTTCAGAAGATGGTGTATAAAATTGGTATGGGTCGGATGCATTCACAAACTAACTGAATAATGCATTATAAATCAGGGGGAGCATTCAAAAGTATGTTATAATGTACTCTTTTTCCTTCACTAATATTTTTCCCACTGGGTTTTTGTTAGTAAGGTTTTAATGATGCATTATATTGATCCAGAAGCATCAACCCTCATCATACCATAAGTTTTTAATGAGGCAATTATTATTATCAAACGCATATTCAATGGGAGTGTTATAGTATATATTTAAATAATATGGATGAATATGCTAAATGGTCAAAGACAATATTGTAATTTCCATTAGATTTTGAGTCTATAAATATAGAGCTCATTTGTATTATAAAGTGATCTGAGGTGAATAATAAAATGTGATCTTCTCCCTTTAATGTTTTTGTTCTCTTTATTTTATATCACGTTATCAGCACGAACCTTTCTTTTATAATAATATAATATTAGATCGGTAATTTATTTGCTTCTCTGTTCGTCACATGCCTATTTGCTTTTGATTAGTTTTTAAATTTAATAAATACTTTTTGTAACCTATTCCTATGGCTGTCTATTTTGTAGCTACTACCAAGTCTCTCGCTTTTCATCAACTCTTATTTTACTTCTACATACGAGAGCAATACTTTATCCATTTATAAATAGAATCATTGTTCTGTTGTCATCTTTATATCCAGATACAACAATCAATATATTTATATTGCATTCGAATTTAAAAGGTACATTATAGTACATTTTTTTCCTTTCTCTCTTACTTTGATGTACTATAATATTCAAAGCTGCATTTTTTTTAAAACTTTCTGTATACGTGCCTGTAGCTGCTTGCATAAGAATCTTCAAGTTTTTCTTTCTTTGTTTATTTCTTTCAACACATATTTATTATATTATAGCTTACCTATAGATCAAGGTACTATTTTGTTTATGTATATTTATTTAAAGCTACCTATATATTTATATTGCAAAGGTACTTCTATTTCAGGCTAGCTATGCTTATGTACCATACATACAAATCAATTCCATGTACTTTCATCTTTTGTGTTCAAGGTTGCCATGTAATATCGATCAACTCTTTATGTAACTTTATCTGTGTCGTTTATTTTTATTTCATGGCTAAGATTTTGGCATGCAAATCTAAATAGTTTGAATATGTTAGAAAAAGTATATTTCTTTTAAAATCTTAATTAGATTTTTCATGAAAAGATGCATTTAATGTTATACGTATTATTTTGATTATATCATTTATTTTGTTTAGTTGCAACTATCACCTAAACATTAGGTGTCAGTTTCCTACTCCATCCATACATATTGTTCTATCCATTCTATCACATGAAAGAAATGAATTTTTTCCCTTGTACCTGATCTGCATGATGCAACTGAAGTTATAGCTTATTAAAGAGAAGAATAATAGCCATTTTCAAGAATTTTTAACATTGTGTAACAACTCTAGTGTAAATTAACAAATTAATTAAATTTAATTAGGAATGATTAATTCTAATTTATGATTTGTTAAATTTAATTGTGAAATCAAATCATGTTTTGAGAATATTTGATTTGATTTATCTATGGAATAGGTTTTATTTCTTAAACAAAAAATTTCAATTGAAATTAGAATATTATTAAATCAATTATATAAAATTTGGTAATTAGATTAAAATGTTAATATTGTGGTTTTTAGTTTAAATTGAGAAATTATAATTTATAATTTATTCTCTTTAAAAATAATGAGAATTTAACTTGTGATTAGTCTTGGTAAAGTTTAGAAATCAATTCATATTATATAAACTATTGGTTAGTGAAGGTTTGTGTTTTATTAATGTTAAAACAAAATAGAAAATTAGTAACACTTAGGATTTTGTAACACTTTGTTAATATGGGTTTGGGCCTAAGCAAATATCTATCCATTTGAGCAAAAAAAGAGAAGTTTCTGTACGATCAAAAACATCAGAAAGAAAAACTAGGGTTCATCTCTTTTCTTATTCGATCCAAAAGCTTCTTTTTAAATTAGAAATAAAATCGGGAAAAATCAAGTAAAATCAAGGTAAGAAATCTAAGTTTTTGCTTACCAACTTAAGTAATTAACTTCAGGTATTTTAGTGATTTGTGAATCTTTTGTGTTGTTTATTTCTTTGGAGTTCTAGGGTTTCTTCAAGTTGGAATCAAGTGAATTTTGGCTGCAAATTTGTTGAGCACACATAGGAATTAAGGTGAGTAAATCACTCATAAAAATATCTCTAATTCATGAGAATAATTGTTAGTTGCTATTAGAATTGAATTGAATGGTTTGTTGATTGAGTTGCTTTAAATTTGATTGTGAGTTGTTTGCTTGAGTTTAAGTGATCATTAGATTATTTGCTGAAAATGAAGTGTAAAAACCGCTGCTGTAAAACAGCGATATCATGGTCTAAAATTATCCAAATTGATTCAATTTTTTTATGGTAGAAAGATATATCAATTAGCTACAAGTTTTCTTTTAGGGTACTTTTGGCACAGGTCCTTATTAAGGTTCAAAATACACGAAAAGTCCTTCACTAAATTTCAGTGTAAATTAGGTCCTTGTTTTTTATTCACGATTATTGCAGAGCATGATGCAACTTTTCATAAAAGTTGCTGACATTTCAGCAACATTTATGTACACTGTGAGCACAGTGTATGAAAGTTGCTGAAATATCAGCACTTATTTATAAAAGTTGCTGACATTTCAGCAATAATTTTTTTTTTGTTTCTAAAAAATAGGGACCGGATTTACGATGAAACTTTGACAGGGAAAGTTGCTGAAATATCAGCACTTATATATAAAAGTTGCTGACATTTCAGTAATAATTTTTCTTTGTTTCTAGAAAATAGGGACCGGATTTACAATGAAACTTTGACAGAGACCCAATTTACAATATGAAAGTATGATAGGGATGCCTCCTTAATTTCCACTTTCTTTTAACCATATTTCGAAATTTTGTAGTTAATGGGTCGGAATTGAGTTTGAAACTAATGTTATAGCACAGCCATATAAAAATTCTCTGAGTTGATACCTGAGAGTAAAATTGACATAACTTTTGATTGATAAATCCAATAGTGTTGAATCTTTTTGCAGTAGAAAGATAATTTCTTAAGGAACAACTTTTGTTTTAATTACTTTCTCATATTTTGAAGATTTCTAGGTCAAAATCGGATTTTTAACAGAGTAATAGTCTCTGCCCTGTCAAATTTCTGTGCTAAACATTGTTAGTAATTAAAGCATAACTTTCTCATTTCTTATCGGATTTTGATAATATTTAAAGTTCTGGAAAGCTTAAATTTTGTGCTACAGCTTTCATGTTGTGAGTTTTCTAAAATTATGTGATTTAAAGGGTCGAAATTGCATTTTAAAACTGAAACTTGTGACTGGGTAGTAATTGGTGAAGCGGTTAAAATGACCGGTGCATTCCCGACCCATTGCTTGAACCAGTTTGAGTGTTGTTGTGTTTGTAATATTGTGCCCAGATGTTGGAGTGATTATTTTGGTAGTTGGTTATATATAAATATATATATTTACAATAATAAATTTATATTATAAGTTTGATTTGGTATATAGTTAAGAGTTAGAACTCTACGGTGTTAGCTCATGACTAAAATTTTGTGATAATCTAATATTTAGCCATAATGAATTCTAATGTGTTTGTGGATTTTGAATCATTTGATTCAAAGTTTTGGACTTAAATAAAGATATATCTATTTATTTATATAGATAAATATTTAGTTATAAACACCAATAAATTGGTAAGGAGAGTTTATTAAAATTATAAATATTAAACTTGTTTTATAAATTGGCCTAATCTCTTTTATAAATAGTTTTATCAAATATTTATATTTATATTAAGTATTACTGGTATAAATAGTTATGGATTTAAAAATATGTTTTATTAAATAAAATGTTATGAGAAACATGGTTTTGAAGTATAAACATAAGTTGTTTTATACTAGTGTACACATACTAATTTGGACGTTTCTAAAAGTAATAAATCGGGTTTTAGAGAATAAGTGGTTACTTAAATATATATATGGTTTTAAAATATGATTTGTGAATAATACAACTTTATGGAAATTTAAGTATCATTATGGTTTCGGAAAATGGAAAATCTTAGTTCACAAAATAAATACAATTGGAACAATTTGGAATAATGGAAAATTTTAATAAGTGACAAATTAAGTAAAGGTTTTGAGAACCTTAATTCTATAATTTGGGAAATACTAATAATCGATATAGTGTTATCGATTAGTTTAAATGCTTTCGAATAACACTTTATTGATTATGGTATAACTCATTGAATAGAATGTTTGAGTGGAATTTACTAACTCATTAGCGAATACATGAATTTCACCGGGTAGTATGGGATGCTTGGGTTAAGTTCTTGTGATCGAATTGAGAAAGTACTTAACACTTTAGAGTTGTATTCTCTTCTGGTGTGCGACAAGTGGTTGCTAGATCCTTAAGAGAATATGGTTCAGGTTTTCCAATGGTATCCGTAATAAGTGATATTTACTAGCTTTTAGTAAATACTTGAATTTCACCATATGGTATGGGACGTATTGGTTAAATTCTAGTGATTACTGAAGGTGATAGTATTTGGCACTTTAGAGTTTACTCTCTTTTGGTGTGCGGAAAGTGGCTGCTAGATCCTTAAGTAGTTTATTCCTAGATTTCTTTTCGAACATAATAAATTAATAATATTAAATAAATGTGGATTTATCGAGTCATGGTTTCTACGATCAGCTTGATCGGTATGGACTATGCTTGAGATCATTCTATGATTCTGTGTTCCCGGTCTGAGTACGATCCTTTGTATCAGATCGGTTCGAGTGATACCAATTTGTTTGTTTGTTTGCCACGGGTTTTGAGTACAATCATTGCGATTGTTTTGGATGATCATTACGATCGGTTTGGATTAAGATCTCTTGGATTCTGGATATTTGGATTCTGTGGCTGTTCTGTGTTCGTGAAAGAAGTATATATATTCTTGTGTCTTGTGTTTGTGAAATAAACATATATTCTTGTGTCGTGTGTTCGTGAAATAAATATATGTTCTTGTGTCTTGTGATGGATGTTAAGTTAGTTATGTTATTTTGTATTTAGTGACTAGTTCGTGTTTGTGACATAAACTTATAACCATGTACTGAGTTAATCATTGATATTTGCGCGCTTAGAGATATTGTGTTTTGTTCTGTGAATTCAATCCTGAACGTCTGTATTTACTTATATGTTGTTTGTTCTTGTGCTATATCTTGTTCTCACCCTAGTAGATATTTAGAGATAGTCAGACCCGAGTGTTATTTTACTCGGGTCAGGCCGAGACTTTTCAGGTTACATGACAGGTTGACCTTTGAATGGTTGTGCTAGCAAGGAGATAAACATTTGGACTTTTAGTTTATCCATTTAAGGAATTTGGATCTTGCATATAAAATGTATAATTGAGATTAGATAATTGTTAAATTTGTATAACAATCGAGTTTAGTATTTCATTTTGTAAACTAAATAATTTGTATATGTATAAGTTGAGATTTATTCCACTATGATCTATGACTGTTATTTATATGATATATTGTTTTGATTCTGAGAAATCGGTGTGTCTATTACTTCGTATTAATATTGTACACGTCAAATTCAATTCAGATATTAAGTGAAAATGTATAAATGACGTGTCAATATTAGTATAAAGATATATTCACATTCGATCGCCCTTAACAAGCCGTATTCTCCGGATTAGCAGACGACATTACTTGTAATGTTCTTTGCTAATCTGGGCATCGCGGTGGGGTTGTTACGGTTTGGTATCAGAGCTGTGTTAGAACATTATAACATATAATATCACGGATCTGAGACTTAGATGACTTAGAGTCATATCTCCTAGGGTGTGTGGTAGATAGTTATATTGATTATCTAAGTAGAGATAGGAATTTTAAATGATTATCGGGATAATCATTTGGGGTGCAAATTGATTTTTTAAAAAAATTAATTTGACAAATTGGAATTTGTGACATTTTAAACCTTTAGTGAATAATGAGTAAAATATTTTAGAGTTAAGAAAATTTTGAAATTTAATTGGTATGAATTAAATTAAAATGAACTATTTTCTTTTAATAGAAAATTTGGGAAATTTGAGTAAATAAGTTTGATATTTAAATGATCTAGGGATAATCAGAATTGCCCAGCGGAATTTCAGACATTTAATTGTTCCGCAGTAAGTGATTATGTATATTTTGGTTGATTGGTTGCTAGGAATTGATTGCTTGCTTGCATTTATTTAAAATTGGATGCTTGGATGTTAGTGGAAATAAAACAAATGCATCTAAACTTGTGATTATCTATTGTGTTGACTTATCCGGACGTTGTTTAAGGATTCTGATCGATATGTGGGACGCCATGTTATCGATAGGGGTTCCTAAACATCAAACGTGACATTTTGACATAAGAAATAATTAAAACTTAGAAATTTAAGTATGAATTTCTTTCATTATGTAATATTATGTTGTCAATCTAATTAAAGTGTAATCATGAATTGTTAATATCTCCTATATGATATGAATTTGATATTAAATACTAATATGAATTTTTGAAATAGGTGCAGGTATCTGAAGATAAATAGACATCGTTTAAAAGATTATAAATTATTTGCTTAAGGAATATTAACGGACTCACTAATATTTCGAATATAAGGTACGTATCTCGGATTACATATTGCATTTTCATATTTTTCCCTAAAGGATGCCTCATCCTTGAGATGAGATGTATATAATGTAATTATATTTATATTGTAAATTTTTGAAACGTTAGCCGTGCAAAGGAGACGCTGGCAAAATTTTCTACAAATTTGAGGCGTTAGAAAATTTTTGAGAATTTTGATAACTAAAAAAAATTTGAGTTTAGTATTATAATTTGGACTGATATTAATTGGAAGATTTTGGAAATGAAATTAGAAACCTGTTGGCAAATAATTGTTTTAAGAAGAAATTTATATTATGGATTTCTTTCATTAAGGAAATTGCGAGGACGCAATTTCATTAAGAGGGGAAGTCTGTAATAACTCTGGTGTAAATTAACAAATTAATTAAATTTAATTAGGAATGATTAATTCTAATTTATGATTTGTCAAATTTAATTGTGAAATCAAATCATGTTTTGAGAATATTTGATTTGATTTATCTATGGAATATGTTTTATTTCTTAAATAAAAAATTTCAATTGAAATTGGAATATTATTAAATCAATTATATAAAATTTGGTAATTAGATTAAAATGTTAATATTGTGGTTTTTAGTTCAAATTGAAAAATTATAATTTATAATTTATTATCTTTAAAAATAATGATAATTTAATTTGTGATTAGTCTTGGTAACGTTTAGAAATCAATTCATATTGTATAAACTATTGGTTAGTGAAGGTTTGTGTTTTATTAGTGTTAAAAACAAAATAGAAAATTTGTAACACTTTGTTAATATGGGTTTGGGCCTAAGCAAATATCAATCCATTTGAGAAAATAAGAGAATACATCTCATTTTTCTTTCTCAAAAAAAAAGAAGAGAAGTTTCTGTACGATCAAAAACATCAGAAAGAAAAACTAGAGTTCATCCCTTTGCTTATTCAATCCAAAAGCTTCTTTTTAAAGTAGAAATAAGATCGGGAAAAATCAAGTAAAATCAAGGTAAGAAATTTAAGCTTTTGCTTACCAACTCAAGTAATTAACTTCAGGTCTTTTAGTGATTTGTGAATCTTTTGTGTTGTTTATTTCTTTGGAGTTCTAGGGTTTCTTCAAGTTGGAATCAAGTGAATTTTGGCTGCAAATTTGTTGAGCAAACATAGGAATTAAGGTGAGTAAATCACTCACAAATATATCTCTAATTCATGAGAATAATTGTTAGTTGCTATTAGAATTGAATTGAATGGTTTGTTGATTGAGTTGCTTTAAATTTGACTGTGAGTTGTTTGCTTGAGTTTAAGTGATTATTAGATTATTTGCTGAAAATGAAGTGTAAAAATCACTGTTGTAAAACAGCGATATCATGGTCTAAAATTATCAAAAATGACTCAATTATTTTGTGGTAGAAAGATATATCAATTATCTACAAGTTTTCTTTTAACCATATTTCGAAATATTGTAGTTAATGGGCTGGAATTGAGTTTGAAACTAATGTTATAGCACAACCATATAAAACTTCTCTGAATTGATACCTGAGAGTAAAATGGACATAACTTTTGATTGATAAATTCAATAGTGTTGAATCTTTTTGTAGTAGAAAGATAATTTCTTAAGGAAGAACTTTTATTTTAATTACTTTCTCATATTTTGAAGATTTCTTGGTCAAAATTGAATTTTTAACAGAGTAATAGTCTCTGCCCTGTCAAATTTCTGTGCTAAACATTGTTAGTAATTTAAGCATAACTTTCTCATTTCTTATCGGATTTTGATAATATTTAAAGTTCTGAAAAGCTTAAATTTTTTGCTACAACTTTCATGTTGTGAGTTTTCTAAAATTATGCGATTTAAAGGGTCAAAATTGCATTTTAAAACTGAAACTTGTGACTGAGTTGTAATTGGTGAAGCGGTTAAAATGACCAGTGCATTCTTGACCCATTGCTTGAACCCGTTTGAGTGTTGTTGTGTTTGTAATGCTGTGCCCAGATGTTGGAGTGATTATTTTGGTAGTTGGTTATATATAAGTATATATATTTACAATAATAAATTTGTATTATAAGTTTGATTTGGTATATAGTTAAGAGTTAGAACTCTACGGTGTTAGCTCATGACTAAAATCTTGTGATAATCTAATATTTAGTTATAATGAATTCTAATGTGTTTGTGGATTTTGAATCATTTGATTCAAAGCTTTGGACTTAAATAAAGATATATCTATTTATTTATATAGATAAATATTTAGTTATAAACACCAATAATTTGGTAAGGAGAGTTTATTAAAATTATAAATATTAAACTTGTTTTATAAATTGGCCTAACCTCTTTTATAAATAGTTTTATCAAATATTTATATTTATATTAAGTATTACTGGTATAAATAGTTATGGATTTAAAAATATGTTTTATTAAATAAAATGTTATGAGAAACATGGTTTTGAAGTATAAACATAAGTTGTTTTATACTAGTGTACAAATACTAATTTGGACATTTCTAAAAGTAATAAATCGGGTTTTAGAGAATAAGTGATTACTTAAATATATATATGGTTTTAAAATATGATTTGTGAATAATACAACTTTGTGGAAATTTAAGTATCATTATGGTTTCGGAAAATGGAAAATCTTACTTCACAAAATAAATACAATTGGAACAATTTGGAATAATGGAAATATTTAATAAGTGACAAATTAAGTAAAGGTTTTGAGAACCTTAATTCTATAATTTGGGAAATACTAATAATCGATATAGTGTTATCGATTGGTTTAAATGCTTTCGAATAACACTTTATTGATTATGGTATAACTCATTGAATAGAATGTTTGAGTGGAATTTACTAACTCATTAGCGAATACATGAATTTCACCGGGTAGTATGGGATGCTTGGGTTAAGTTCTTGTGATCGAATTGAGAAAGTACTTAACACTTTAGAGTTGTATTCTCTTCTGGTGTGCGACAAGTGGTTGCTAGATCCTTAAGAGAATATGGTTCATGTTTTCCAATGGTATCTGTAATAAATGATATTTACTAGCTTTTAGTAAATACTTGAATTTCACCATATGGTATGGGACGTATTGGTTAAATTCTATTGATTACTGAAGGTGATAGTATTTGGCACTTTATAGTTTACTCTCTTTTGGTATGCGGCAAGTGGCTGCTAGATCCTTAAATAGTTTATTCCTAGATTTCTTTTCGAACATAATAAATTAATAATATTAAATAAATGTGGATTTATCGAGTCATGGTTTCTACGATCACCTTGATCGGTATGGACTATCCTTGAGATCATTCTATGATTCTGTGTTCTCGGTCTGAGTACGATCCTTGGTACTGGATCTGTTCGAGTAATACCAATTTGTTTGTTTGTTTGCCACGGGTTTTGAGTACAATCATTGCGATTGTTTTGGACGATCATTACGATCAGTTTGGATTAAGATCTCTTGAATTCTGGATATTTGGATTCTGTGAATGTTCTGTGTTCGTAAAAGAAGTATATATATTCTTATGTCTTGTGTTTGTGAAATAAACATATATTCTTGAGTCGTGTGTTCGTGAAATAAATATATGTTCTTGTGTCTTATGATGGATGTTAAGTTAATTATGTTATTTTGTGTTTAGTGACTAGTTCGTGTTTGTGACGTAAACTTATAACCCTGTACTGAGTTAATCATTAATATTTGCGTGCTTAGAGATATTGTGTTTTGTTCTGTGAATTCAACCTTGAACATCTGTATTTACTTATATGTTGTTTTTTCTTGTGTTATATCTTGTTCTTACCCTATTAGATATTTAGAGATAGTCTGACCCGGGTGTTATTTTACTCGGGTCAGGCCGAGACTTTTCAGGTTACAGCACAAGTTGACCTTTGAATGGTTGTGCTAGCAAGGAGATAAACATTTGGACTTTTAGTTTATACCATTAAGGAATTTGGACCTTGTATATAAAATGTATAATTGAGATTAGAGAATTGTTAAATTTGTATAACAATCGAGTTTAGTATTTCATTTTGTAAACTAAATAATTTGTATATGTATAAGTTGAGATTTATTCCACTGTGATCTATGACTGTTATTTATATGACATATTGTTCTGATTCTGAGAAATCAGTATGTCTATTACTTCGTATTAATATTGTACACGTCAAATTCAATTCAGATATTAAGTGAAAAAGTATAAATGACGTGTCAGTATTAGTATAAAGATATATTCACATTCGATCGCCCTTAACAAGCCATATTCTCTGGATTAGCAGACGACATTACTTGTAATGTCCTTTGCTACTCTGGGCATCGCGGTGGGGTTGTTACACATTGCCTTATACCCTTGATAGAATAATTTCGGCAAAGGCACTCACGGGGCATGTAAATTTCCTCACCAGGAAGCGGGTTTCGCTCTTACCAAAGACTTGTTAATTCAAGTAAACAGCCGCTAGCAACATTAATATATTAGTATATGCATCATTTATATTAGTTTTTTTATTTATTTTTATCACCTCTGCCGTAAATACCCATTTATATGTTCTGGCAACTTTATGTTATATCATGCATACCCTTAATACCCTATACCCTATGAATGTTTTATTTATATTTTAAGTTATTTGTAATGTGATTTATTTTATGATGCTCAAGTACACAGATCAACGACAGTGAGTACACATTCAGAGTGATTTTATTTTGTGATGCTCAAGTATATATTTAACAAGTTATTTAAGTATACAGTTTTTTAAGCGATATGATATTAAACAATTTTGGGTAGCCGCAACATTTAATACCATTTTTACAATATGGTGATGTCCTCGTCATAATATGAAAACATTTTTAAAAAAAGCACGTTTTTATTTTTTTTATATTACTTTTTATGTTCACATTTTCTTACTCTCTCTTGGTTTGAATTTCTGTCATTTATATTTTCTAACCCCTTTGGTTCATTTGCTTACCACGTCAATTGTTCTTGACAGTAAATATAATTCATGGCAAACATTGCTAAGCTTGAATTCAAAGCGTTGGACATATCTGAAGACAACTATTTGTCATGTATATTGGATGCTGAAATCCACTTGCAATCTCAATGCTTAGAAAATGCAATTAAAAATGGTAATAATAGGTCCCAACAGGACAAAACAAAGGCTGTAATATTTTTAAAACGTCACATCCATGATGATCTAAAAACAAAATATTTAACGGAAAAGGATCCTCTCCACTTGTGAAACTCCCTGAAGGAGCGTTATGACCACCAGAAGACGACCATACTTCCAAATACTAGGCAAGAATGGTTGAACCTAAGGTTTCAAGACTTCAAATCTGTAAGAGAATATAATTTTGCTATGTTTAGAATTACTTCTAAACTGAAATTATGTGGAGAAAAGATAGACGATGCACAAATGCTTGAAAAGACATTTTCAACGTTTCATGCCTTGAACATACTCCTGAAGTAGCAATATCGAGAGCGTCATTTTACAAAATATTATGTACTCATAGAATGTTTATTAATTGCCGAGCAAAATAATGAATTGCTTATTAAAAATCACTCCTCAAGACCAACTAGTTCGGCTGCGTTACCAGAAGTTAATGCTAATTTTGCTCACTCCAGGAGAGGCAGAGGTCGAGGTAGAGGTCGTGGTCGCGGACGTGGATATAACTCCAGCAGAGGCGGTTATGGTGGTTTTAAAGGCAACAAAACTACCAACTTTAAAAAGCAACAAAAGAAAATTGAGCCTGAAAAGACTAATGATTTTACTTCAGAAAATAAAAAGCATTATGAGGAAGTCTGTTACAGATGTGGACGCTCTGGTCATTGGTCACGTACATGTAGATCATCAAAGAAAACAGTTGAAGAATACCAACGTTCGAAGAATATTGAAACAAATAACACTGAAGGATTGTTTGATAACACTAACTTGAATTTAGATGATTTCTTCGAAGATGACGATGGAAATTTCATAAATGATGAAAATCTCAATGCGATGATTAATGATATGACCGATCTGATCAACTAGAAGTAGCCTGAAGCTTGTTGTTTGGTTTTTCCATTTTATTTTAGTTAGTTTGAATTTGATTTTTTTTACTTTTCTAGAACTAGTTGAAATAATGTGTACTGATGGATATTGATTTGATTGATAGTTTGCTTTGTTTATTTATTTAAGTTCAGAATTATTTCAATAATTGACTAACTGTATTGTCTTTAATTCTTAAGGTATGGACCATCAATACTTGAATGATGATATATGCCTACTAGACAGTGCGACTACTCATACGATTTTGAAAAACCAGAAGTTTTTCTCTGAATTATCTGAAAATATTTCAGCTAAAGTTTCCACCATAGCTGGATCTGCTAATATAATTGAAGGGTCCCGAAGGCCCATATAGTATTACCAAATGGTACACATATCTTCAATCAAAATGCATTATACTCAAGCAATTCTAAAAGAAATCTGCTAAGCTTAAAGGATATAAGAATGAATGGTTATCATATTGAAACTATAAATGAAAACAATAAAGAATATCTTTGTATTATTTCTAAAATTGAAAGCCAGAAGCTTATTTTAGAAAAATTTGGAACAATTTCGACTGGATTATATTTCACGAAAATTGGCATAGTTGAACTCATTCTATAAACATGAGCCAAAAGCTCACAAATACAAAAACATTGATTCTTTGGCATGATCGTTTGGGTCATCCTGGGTCAACCATGATGCGTAAAATCGCTAAAAATTCAAATGGGCATGATTTATCAAACCAATTGAATTTACCAAGTGATTACTTATGTGCTCCATGTGCACAAGGAAAATTAATCACTCGACCTTCATATGGTAAAATCGCTTCTGAATCTCCAACATTTCTACAAAGAATTCAAGGTGATATATGTGGCCCAATCCATCCAGAATGTGGACCATTTAAATATTTTATGGTATTAATTGATGCATCAACTCGTTGGTCACATGTATGCTTGCTTTCTACAAGAAACATGGCATTTGCCAAATTACTTGCTCAGAGAATCAAATTAAGAGCGCACTTCCCTGAGTATCATATTAAATCAAATCGACTAGATAATGCAGGAGAGTTTACTTCTCAAGTATTTGATGATTACTGTCTATCATTAGAAATTGAAGTTGAACATCCAGTAGCTCATGTTCATACTCAAAATGGTCTGGTAGAATCATTAATTAAGCGTTTGTAACTTATTGCAAGACCGTTGCTTATGCAATCAAAGCTACATGTTTCAGCTTGGAGACATGCAATTCTACATGCATCAAAATTGATTAAAATTAGACCAACGACTTATCATCAATTTTCACCATCACAGCTTTTAACCGGATCCCAACTAAATATTTCACATTTACGAAAATTTGGTTGCGCTGTGCATGTGCCAATTAGTCCCCCACTTCGTACTAAAATGGGTCCTCAACGTAGGTTGGGAATTTATGTGGGATTTGATTCACCATCGATAATTCGTTATCTCGAACCTCTCACGAGTGATGTCTTCACTACAAGATTTTCAGACTATAGATTTGAGGAGACAATCTTCCCGCTATTAGGGGGAGGAAAGACCGTTCCAGTAGAACGGCGTGAAATATCATGGAATAATCCATCCATGTCTCATTTAGATCCGTGTACCAAACAATGTCAATATGAGGTACAAAGAATTTTGCATCTTCGGAATATCGCAAATCAAATGCCTGATGCATTCAGTGATGTTGCAAAAATAACTAAATCTCACATTCCAGCAGCAAATGCACCAGCTAGAATTGAAATTCCAGAAGAACCAAAAGCAGCAAATGAATCTAAAGCAAGACAAAAACGCGGAAGACCAATTGATTCAAAAGACTTGGCGCCTAGAAAAAGAAAGTCTAACAAAAAATCATTAATTGATAAACCTTCAGAAGAGGTTATAAATGATCTAAAAGACGACTTAAATGAAAATCCCAATTCTCCTAAAAATGCCGAAGAAACTATTATCCCAGAAGAAATAATAGAAGCTTCCAAAAATAAAATGGTACCTAACAATAATGAGATCTTAATATTTTATGCAAACTATGAAGAAACGTGGGATCAAAGTAAAATAATAATTGATGATGTATTCTCATTCGCAGTAGTTACCGAATTAAATGAAAGTCATGACTATAATGAGAATAATGATAATGAACCAACTAGCATAAATGAATGTCGAAGAAGACATGATTGGCCAAAATGGAAAGATGTTATCCAAGTTGAGCTAGATTCACTTCAAAAACATGGTGTGTTTGGACCAATAGAGAAAACACCAGAAAATGTTAAACCAGTAGGTTATAAATGGGTATTCGTCAGAAAACGAAATGATAAAAATGAAGTTGTGATATACAATGCACGACTTGTCGCATAAGGTTTTCTACAGAGACCAGGTTTTGATTTTAAAGAAACATATTCTCCTGTTATGGATGTCAGAACATTTCGATACTTGATAAGCCTTGTAGTTTCTGAAAAACTAAATATAAGATTAACTGATGTTGTGACAACTTATCTTTACAGTGAATTAGATACAAGTATTTACATGAAGATCCCAAATGGATATAGGTTGTCTGAAGAAAAATCAAAGTCGATGTACTCATTAAAACTGAGACGATCGCTATATGGTTTGAAACAATCTGGAAGAATGTGGTATAATCGTCTTAGTGAATATTTGGTAAAAGACGGATATAAAAACAACCTCATTTGTCCTTGTGTCTTTATAAAGAAATCGGTAAAGGGATTTGCTATTTTAGCAGTTTATGTTGATCATATAAATTTGATTGGAACTCCAGAAGAGATTGATGAAACAATAAATTGCTTAAAGAAAGAATTTGAAATGAAAGATCTTGGCAAAACTAAATATTGCCTCGGTCTACAAATCGAGCATAATACTAATGGCATACTGATTCATCAGTCAAACTATATTGAGAAAATTCTGAAGCATTTTCAAATGGATAAAGCATATCCACTTAGTACACATATGGTTGTCAGATCTTTGGATATTAAAAAGGACCCTTACCGTCCAAAAGAAGATGATGAAATGTGCTTGGTCCAAAAGTACCATATCTCAGTGCCATTAGTGCATTATTATATTTAACTCAATGCACGAGACCAGATATTGCATTCTCAATCAATCTTCTAGCAAGATACAGTTCAGCGTCAACAAAAAGACACCGGAATGGTATAAAACATATCATAAAATATCTTCGTGGAATGATAAATTTAGGCTTATTTTATTCTGACATAGGTAATAACCCAAATCTAGTTGACTATGCTGATGTAGGTTATCTTTTCGATCCACATAAAGCAAGATCATAAACTGGATATGTGTTTAGTAATAGTAATGCAACTATTTCATGGCGATCTACAAAGCAAACGTTGGTAGCAACATCATCCAATCATTTTGAAATACTAGCACTACATGAAGCAAGTCGAGAATGTATTTGATTAAGATCATTAATTGAGCATATTCGAAATACATGTCAGCTCCCTTCAGCTACAGAAGGATCAACTATTATTTATGAAGACAATGCAGCTTGCGTAGCTCAGATTCAGGCAGGTTACATTAAATGTGATATGACGAAACACATTTCTCCTAAGTTTTTCTTCACACACGAACTACAAAAGGACAACAAAATAGAGGTGAAACAAATCCAGTCTTAAGAAAATTCGGCTGATCTATTCACAAAAGCACTTCCAAAATCAACGTTTTAGAAGATGGTGTATAAAATTGGTATGCGTCAGACGCATTCACAAACTAACTTAATAATGCGTTATAAATCAGGGGAGCATTCAAAAGTATGCTATAATGTACTCTTTTTCCTTCACTAATATTTTTCCCACTGGGTTTTTGTTATAAGGTTTTAACGAGACATTATATTGATTTAGAAGCATCGACCCTCATAATGCCATAAGTTTTTAACGAGGCAATTATTATTATCAAACGCATATTCAAGGGGAGTGTTATAATATATTTAAATAATATAGGTGAATATGCTAAATGGTCAATAACAGTATTGTAATTTTCATTAGATTTGAAGTCTGTATTTACCGAGCTAATTTGTATTATAAAGTGATGGGAGTTGAATAATAAAATGTTTCTCCTTTAGATGTTTATGTTCTCTTATTTTATAACACTTATTTCCTATTAGAAATGTTTTATTCCTCCTTAGTTTCCATATTCCATTAAAATTTCCTTCTCCTCCGTTATTAATTTTCTCCCAGAACTCCTCCAATAAAACCTTAATTTCCAAATTGGAAGTGCACAAAATGGCTACCGATCCATTTTTAGACAAAAACGTCGTATTCAAAAAGCTTAGATCTCGCTCGGAGAATAAGGTACACAGATCTACACCCGTGACCTCAAATCGCTATTCTAATAACTGAAATTGATTTGGTTTGAATTTCAGATGTGCTTTGATTGCAACGCTAGGAACCCTACGTGGGCGTCGGTCACGTACGGGATCTTTCTCTGTATCGATTGCTCCGCTGTTCATCGTAGCCTTGGTGTTCATGTTAGTTTCGTCAGGTATTATCTCTTTCAATGACTCTTTATGTGTTGGCTAGAATTTAGTGCGATTTAATGCGAGTATGCTATTAGTTGTCTTATATGCAAATTACGCGGTATACAAGACAGAGGGAATTATACAGGTTTCAGGAATGAAAATATTGAAACAATAATGGGAAGGAAAAAAGGGAATATGAAGCTAGAGAAGCAGTACAGTTGGTGAACAATGTGGGTTATATATACAAGATCTAATGCGCGCAAGGCAAAATAATTAATTCATGGAGCAACCGTTACACAAAATTATTAATATTAATAGCAATCGCCCTACATATAAAAGGCAAAATAAATAGTACAAATGACATGCATTCTAAAGGTGAGACATAATAAGTTTACAAATGACACGGACTTTGATTGGAAGATAAAAAGTTACAATTTGAAATACAAAAGTTTAAATCTCAATCGTTGATGTCATAACATCAGTTCAATATATGTAAAAATTGTAGAGATTTTTAATAGGGGCATTTCACCAGAAGGACAAACTATGCAATCCAATTAGTTTCTAGGACACACATTCGAAGAAATTACTTTCAAGGCCAAAGTTAGCAGAATAACTACTTTCAAGGACAAAGTCAGCAGTCCAAATACTTTCAAGGACATAATTTCATAGGTTTTTAGGCCCTAGAAACTAATTATTTTACGTTTTGTCCTTGAAAGTAATTATTTCAGTTGTGTGTTCTAGAAACTAATTCCACTTGCTAAAGAGGCCATTGTGGCTAATTTTCACTTTTTAATATATAAGCACAATATGGCGGTTCAATACATATTGAATATTTCTATAGCAATTGTATTTTCTTCTTCTTTTCTGGGTCTTGATACCGACGTTAGTAGCAAAAAAATTATATATGGTGGAATTGGAAACAATATCAAAGAATATTTCAACATAACTCACAGTGCTAAATATACTATCAAAGTTAATGATTATTGTTCGTTTTATTGACTTTAGCTTCATGCTTTGTCATTGTTAATTAATTGTAAAATATTTTTTAAATTATAATTGAAAATTGTTTACGAATGAGATAAAAAGTTATGTTACTATTTTCTATTAGGTTGCGAGCACTTTGGTATATGGTATGCATGCGTGAATAAAGAAATACCATTGAACATAATACATCATTAGCCAAAATAGTCAAACTTTTGCATATTTTATTTGTTAGTTTCCCGTTTGATCAAATTTTGATAGTAAATATATAGTTAGCAATGATATCAAAATATTGAATTTTAGATCAAACAAAATGAAATACATATAATCTTATTTTTCAGTTGTACTATTTCTTTTAAAAATATTTTTTCAGTATAAGGAAAAAATTGAATGTCATACAAAATGTTGCTTGAAAACGACTATTTTGTTTATGATTAGATGAAATTGTCTTTAATTTTAAAATATTAAAAAGAGTGTTATTCAAAAATTTCCAACTAAAAATAAAGATTAGCTTTTATTACGATTGAAATTCGATTTTGTGACATTGTGTGTATATAATGACATTTGAAACTTCATGGTTGGATCAAAAAATTGCAACTCTATTCCAATTATATATATATATATATATATATATATATATATATATATATGCATGTAAGTATGTAACCCACATTGTTGTCCAATTGGTTTTTAGCATAACCAACCGATCAATAGTTGTATATTCGAGCATCGTAAACAATAGCTGTAGCTATTCATCTTGTGATTGATCATGGGCAGTGTTAGGGATTCAGTGCACATTTCTTAAGAGTTTCCAAGTATATGCTTGGTTTTCTCTGTATGTATGTATGTGTGTGTGTATATTTTGAATATCCTGAAAAACAAGTTGTAAACTTTGAGGAAGTATGTAGTGGAGTCCAAACACATATTTTAGGTAAATCTCATGGATACGTCGTTGACGATGATTGAACTCTTGACCTTGCATGTGAGCGATACATGTTCTAACCAACTACGCTATTCTCGAAGGTTATATATATACAAGTTTGCGCCTAGGGTTTTTTTGCGCCTTTAGACTTTTTATGTGCCTTTTATACAACTTCACGATTTTTTACTCCAGAAAACTGCACTATAAATTACCACTAAAAATAATAATCTAAATGTTTAAACATATTTAAAATATTTTTTTGCAAACAAGAAAGCACTAGCTAATAGATATAAAGTCATTAATGATAACCTTGACTAAAACGATGTCAAATTCAAGTCAACAACACATAAAACATAGAAATTACAGCAAAAAAGGCTAAAGATATTCAAGTTCAACACAAAGCGTGCTTTTAGGCACATCGGAGCTTAAACATCTCAGTAAAAGATGCACTTTTTGAGCGCTTTGAGTAGATCGTGCGTCTTAGCTCCCATAAAGATGCAAACCCTACTACACCTTAGGCAGTCTAGACGCTCGCCTTAATAACATTGGGGGGGGGGGGGTGTTGTATGATTTAGCGACATCTCTTTTGGACCACTTCTTTAGCAACCTATCTTATTTCGTGCTACACTATTCCAATTGCTGCAAATTTTTACAGATGTTCAATTAACCTTATGAGTATCATCTCTACAAAAAATGAGCTCATTTTGAATGTCCAACCTCTTAAAAATTATAGGTCATTATTTACCGTCAAAAACATCGATTTTAACTATGAATTGTAAACATCAAAATCTATGTTAAACCTATTCAAATGAGTCCAATTTTTTTGGTGATAATCTTGAGTATGAAATGAATACATATATGACATTTTATAGCACTTGAAATAGTGTAAATCAAAATATGATAGGGTGCTTTAAAAGAGGGATGCCATGGAACTTTCATCTCTATCTCTTTATATATACACGTGGAAATTTTCACACTCAAATTTCTTAAATGTTACTCAAAAATAGCCATTAAATCAAAACAATCGCACAGTCAAAATTATTACACACGAAAGATTAGGGAAGCATGTCAAGGATCATTAACCCATGTGGTATTACGCTTAAGGACCGAGGTTTTAAATGTTATGGATTTGAATCCCAAGACATCAAAATTGAGTGGTCTGCTTGAATAAAATATCACTCTTATTCTCAACATACAACATAAAGGAAGAATTTAAGGGGTCAATGTCATAATTTAATAATGATCTATTAACCCCCCCCCCCCCACCAACCCCCACACACACATACATATATATAATATTTGTGTGTGCGCACATGCACATTTATGTACGTTTGCATGTATATAATACACACATGAGGTGGTCTTTGCGTGCACACACATACATTTATGTTTGTATACAATACCCACATTAGAGGGGATATAGAAGTTGGAGTCTCCACAAATGGGTTATTGATTTGTCAATCACTTGATGTGTATACGGATTTTAAGGCACTGTGATTTATAAGCAGCGGTGCAAAAAATGCTCCCCAAATAATGATGTGCCACCATGCATCATTTGATCTTTTAATGTAAAGTTTGTGGAGAAGTTGTGAATCTTTTTTTGCAACACTTGTTCACCATGGGTTCGGATGTCTGACATGAGATTTTTCTGCGTGTATATCATTCACCAATAGAATGCAGTAGAGAGTAAACTTCAGTGTTCATTACTGTTTTGAAATCATTCATGCTCTGAGGTATTTTAGAAAATATTGTTAGGTCAACAAACTTAGACTCATGGTCCCCAGAACAGCTAAAGATGATGGCTTTGGGGGGGAACAACCGTGCCCAGGTTTTTTTCAAGCAACATGGATGGACTGAAGGTGGTAGAATCGAAGCAAAATATACATCCAGAGCTGCTGAATTATATAGACAAATACTTTCCAAAGAAGTCGCCAAAAGTACCACAGATGATTCAATCCTCCCTTCATCTCCCATTGCTTCTCAGACACCTAAATCTACCAATGGCCTTCCAGAGCTGAAGCTTCCAAATATTTCTAATGTCAATTTGGTTGAGAAGCATGAAGCTCCTGAAGTTACTCGCTCTCCTAAAGCACCTATTCATTCTGCAATTACGGCAAAGAAGCCAATTGGGGGGAAAAAGACTGGGAAATCTGGGGGTCTTGGGGTTCGAAAGCTTACTACAAAGGTTAATTAATTACTCAATCTGATTGTAGCATGTTTTTATTTGAATTACCACAAGATTTAATTGGTTAATCAGTAGGAATGCTGACTTCAGAAAAGCACTTAGAAAATAAACTAATGAATGTTTTGAACATATAATTCTTCTCTTTTTACCAACTTATTGGCCATCCAATTATTGTTTATAGCTGTATAGTGTATTATGTTCTAATGCTCATTTAAAAAAACAAAACAATGAATGTGTAATGATGTTGACTTCAATTTTCAGCCAAGTGAGAGTCTCTATGATCAAAAACCAGAAGAACCAGCGCCTGCTCTACCCTCTATATCCACTTCCAGCACATCAAAAGTACCATCATCGGCTTATCCATCTCGGTTTGAATATGTAGATGATATGCCTGCTGCTGAGAAAGTTTCTGGAGGTGCACAAGTGTATGGACATGTAGCACCACCAAAATCATCAAGTTTCTTTGCTGACTTTGGAATGGATAACAAGTTCCAGAAAACCCCTAATTATACTCCATCGAAAGTGCAGGTTTTAATTTTCATTGCCATGATTTTTTATTTTTTCTACTACAGATATATGCTGTTATGATGAAACCTGTGCGTACACACACTATATGTATATCAGTATACTATGTACCACAAGGTTTTAAATTTCGGACAGACAATATCTCAGACGAGATGAGTGTATCTCTGGTGTACATCTCGGATTTTAAAATTCATTTCGGGATTATCTTGGAGTAATTTAATCATATGAATTTGAGATTTACAAATTTTTCTAACAATAATTGCTATCTAAATACAAACTTTTTTACATACATAATTTAAGTAGAACGATAATATTAATTTTTCTTTTTAGAGGAGTGTGGTAACATGATTGATTTGGTATTTGATTGTACCCATCCGAATATTAAAAATTAAAAAGACTTTTTTTGCTCGCTCACTAAAAAAATACAAAACAGAATTAGAGGACTAGTAAAGAGCCATTAGAGTGCAATTTTTTTGGACCTCATAAGAAGAAGAAGAAATATGTAAATGAAAAAAACATGAATTCGCATGAGACCTTCTATTGTGATCTTATCTCAAATTTCGTTTGAGATCTTAATATATTGAATGAGATGAGTGTAGAATAAGGTATAAACTATAAACAAAGTTCAATGTCTTGTTTCGCTAAATCCGTCTCGCTCAAGTTCGAAAATGAGATCTTGACCGAGATCTCTGGTGAGATAACCGAGATTTGAAACAGGGCAGTCTACTACGGTATCTTAAAATCAACCTGTTAATGTCAACTCAATCAGATCTCAAAATTTTATTTAGGTTAAATTGAATTGGCCATTTTGCAAGTTTCTTGCATTAGCTTAATGTGTGACTTATCAATAGCGCAGTACTTGGTAAGGGTGTGTATATATATAAACTTATTTGCATGGATTTAATAATTGTCTTTGTTCGGCTCCTCAGGTTTGTCTTAATTAAAATGTTTGTTTTTTTTCCGCTAGTCCTTCCCTAATATTTTAATGTTTCAGATAATCAACTCCACTTTTCCCTTAATCAGTTTGTGCAAGTATTGCGTAAAAGCCTCCCCCATGAGTTAGTGGAGTTGGCAGGGGAAGTGGACTCTTGACCAAGCGTTCAAGTAATTGACCCCTCCAGCCTATTTAAGACGTGAAGTGCCCACGTGCATGTTAGACACAGGGATGTAGGCACACATTTCCAGATTTTCCATTTAAAGCTCGATAGTCTGGGATCTCAATGAAAGTCTACTGCACGACCAACAAGGGCGAATCTATATTAAACCCATATGGGGCACAACCGATCCCCCTCAAACGTTGATTTAGCAATAGTATTTCATGTCTTACTAGTAAAATTATGCTTAGTTTGGCATGCTTTATCTACGTTATACACAACCTTCTGCCCCCTCTCAAATCCTGATCCCCCTTAAGTAGATGGCTAGATTCGCTCTTGACAACCGATGTACATAAATTTGTCTTATGTTATACACACACATATACACACACTAGTTATTAATGGCGCACGATGCAAAAATGCACAAAGCCTCTCCGAAGCCTTAGCGTACGACGCGACAAATGGTGCGCCTTTTTAATTTAATGCGCATGTTTAATTTTTTTTCTTCATGAATTTATTATGTATAACAATAAATTTAAATAAGTTTAATACTTTTGCCAAACATATGCAACAGAGATTTTATCAGACATTTTGCCAAAAATAATAATATAATATTATTAACATAGAATTTCACGCATAATAGTTTTCTAAAGCCAAAATCCAATATAATTATACATATTACTGATAAACTAGAATTTGAACATGTTTCAGCAATTATATTTTTCAAATCAATGACTGCATCATCAAATTCATAAGCTTCAGCATCTTTCTCATCCATCTTATTTAGATTTGTTTCTTCCTCGTTAAGATGCAAAGGAGCTGAAACAGGTGCTGAAAAACCTCTCGATATAGATGTTCTTCTACTCGGATATCTAGCTTCCTCCACCTCTACAGCTCTAGCATCAACAGCCCAAGTCAAGTCTTCATCATCATCAAATACAAGCTTATCTTCAACATCGGATGCATAATCTATATTTCTCGTTAATCATTCATTACAATCATCAATATCCTTTAAGGATATTGGATCAATAGTGTCACAAATGTTGTATTGTATCTTCTTTTTAATGCTCCATAATATGATGAATACTAATTTTTATGCGGTTTAGATTATAAAAAATGAAAAACAAACAAAAACAAGAATATAATGAAAAGACGCGTCATTTTGCGTCGTGCATCATTTTTGCGCCGTGCGCCATTTGCGCCATTTTTGCCGCGCCTTTTCATGTGCGCCGCGCCATAAGGAAAAAAGACGCAAACCCTACGGCATGCAGTGCCGTGCGCCATGGCGCGTCTTTCCTAACTATGATATATACGATCTTAATGTTTATGGAAAATGGATGAAAAGTGATTTTCTTTACTAATCAAGTTAAGATTGACGTTTTTGAACAAGAATGATATATCTTTGAAATTATAAAATGGTATCCTGGCATCTTTGACAATTACAAAGATCATAATGGTTATTCATTTTAAACCGATCAAGTTCAAAGAGTTGGTCTGTTTCTGATAGTAGTAGTTATTAAACCATCGTTAGTCGGTTACCCTTTGGTAAAAACCCCACATCCATATGAACCATTGTTTTAAAACGTGTAAGCGCACATGAGGAGTTTTCAGGTCCGTGAGGCGAGGCGTAAGCCTCAAAACGTTGAGAAGCAAGCTTTTTGGATAAAAATAAAACACAGAACATATAATAAAATTTGACATTTTAAATTAACCTATGTAAAAAATGAAGAACAAATTATTCAGGTATACATCTCTTATCTTTTAAATAGACTAAAAATTTAAATAACTGGAATCTATGATTTCAGTTTCAGTTCTGCAAAATTTATTTGGAGATTGTGCAAAATTCCAGTTTCGATTCCTTCCACCAATTCAAATTGATCCGTAAAATTTATTTGGAGACTCAATGAAGTCTATTAGGGGATTTTCTTTAAATAGCATTGAGAAAATCCGTTAGATAAATCTTGATCGTTGTTTCAGAAATAATCTTATTTAATCATGTCGATATTGGAAAGTAAAAAACCACCAACTTCCATTTTTTAAAATTTTGTTCTTTTTTTGTTTTCTATTAAATAATTGAATTTAATCATTTCGGTGAGCGTCAGTATTTTCAATTACGGGTAAAAAATCCTTGAGTCGCATGCCTCAGCAGTTTGAGGTGTGCAAGACGTATGTTTTGTACGCTTCGTATGGCTCAAGTTATTGAACCGTAAGCCTTAGAGGTAAAAAACCCTTGGGAAAAGCCTTGAGGCGTTTTCTCTCATTTCCTCGAGGTGAGTATAGATGAGGTTTTTTTTAAAACAATGTAAACTGCATGTGATTATGATTATGCCTTTGTAGTTCAATAATCTCCTAATGCTATAGTATAAGATTCTACTGAGTTTGTAAGTAATGAGATTAGCTACATGTATGTTTGATTACTTTCTCATTTGTCATCATTCAACCATTAAATGTGTTCACTGCAGATATGATTTATATGGAAATTTTGCTCATACTTTAAGAAAATAATAATAATAAAAATAGGTCTGTTTCAAAAGTATTTACAAGAATAGGCCTGTTTTGACCTTAGTTGTTGGCTGAGAAATTTTTTGAAGGAGACTTTTGAAAAGTCGTTCAAAGGAGATTTTTCAAAAATCGTCTATGGACGACTTTTCAACAGTCTCCTTCAATAATTTCATGCAGCCAATATTCTTCTGTATGATTATTAGATGGGCGATTCTTGAAAAATCGACTTTGGGCGAATTTTGAAAAATCCCCTTCACCGGTAAACCCAGTCAGCGCTGAGGTGGTCAAAACATACATATTTCTGTAATTAATTTCGAAACAGGCCTATTTGTGTTAATTTTTTATAAAAAAAACTGGCCTTAATTGGCAAAATTTCCACTTTATATTGGACTTGTTTATTTGTTACATAATCACACACAAGAATAAGTAACATGTAATGGTTTACTTTGGGTTGGGCCTGTTTAACTATACGGTGGAGCACGAACAGTATTTTATTTGAATCTTGCTTGCAAAGTTTTGCTAAAGCAACAAGGCCCATTAGGGTGTTTAATATCAATTGCCAGTGTTATGTTGGGCTTTTAATCCAGAAGGAATTTAGTTTTGGAGTAGACATGCACTGTAATTTCTCCCAACTTAACAAGCTGAGCAGGATAGGGATGTGGAAATGGATTACACTGGAGATGGTGTCTTTGCTGTAAATATCAAATATCCGACAATCAAAGATGACACATGGATAAGATGGGAAATGATAAACCAAAAGACATACTTGGATAATGGATTCAATTTAGCTTAACCTGCAAACATCAAAACAATAAGAAGTCACTGTGATGCTGTGGGGTCACAAATTCTTTGAACAGTCATTCCCAAGTTAAGGAGAGAATCTAACTCAAATATTCCTATTTACTAATTTGAATGACATGAGTTACCGATATATTTTGTTTTGGACAAAATCTTTCACTATGACGATCCTATGATCATTTCATTTCCTCAATTAATATACACCTTTGATTTGGTCTCATCACCCATATTCAGAATGATGTTATATCTTGATTACAACTTTTTCCGATTCTCATCATACCACGCGAATATCATGTTCTACATGCACCATTGTAGGGAAATGATACAACACATCCAATATAGAATGAGTTTTATATGCCTCAGTGCTTGATATTTAATATATATTTGTTGAAATCCGTCCGCACATCACTCCGTGTGGACAACATATGAGTTTGACCAATATCTTTTATTGGAAGGTATCCCTTGTTGTTATATGCGATCAAACTCATATATATACCACTGCACCTCCATTGTTTTTCACGGTATGAGGCTATTCTTTTTTCAATGTAAGTCTATTATCCACACACAATGCGAGACACCCAATAAATCTCTACATTGGCTCGCATCCATTCATGCGTCTTCCGATACGCCAATGCGATGTCTGCATCATATCGAGATTTTGTTCCTGTGTCATTCTATCAGATCCAACGTACCATGATCTAGCTCCACTTTAAGTCGGACTACTTAAGCCTACGTTGCTAATCACCATGATTTACAGATCTCTTGCGCATTGTCCATTGTCCGGACGTTATCAACGGCTTTGATATCATGTTGAAATTTCCAGGATCATCCACACATAGAGTTTGGTCAACACTATTTAACAAAAGGAATCCCCTGTTGTTACATGCGACCAAACTTGTATATATATCACTCCACATTCATTATTTTCACGATGTGAGACCATTTTTCTCTCCAATATATGCCCATTACCCACATACAATGTCAGACATCCCAACAATATTAATTAGTTGGACGTCTCACTTTATGGGCATGTAGTAAGCATATGTTGTATGCTGCACAGTTTACTTTGAATATTTAAGTCAACCGTGAGTTTTATTCATGCATCTTTGGATTTGTTTTTTGTGAGCGATTGATTTATTAATCAAGTTTTAGGAACAGTCTCTTACGCAATGAGGCAAAGATTGAGCACAACTTGCCCACTCCACACACCGTTCAAGCGGGACCCTTGTGCACTGGGTAGACGATGAGGATGATCCACCAGTTAGAATTAACTGTCATGTTCACTCTGAAAATAGAGTGTGAACAAAATTCTATTTATTTCTTTAAGCTAGTGAATTCCATATTGAAATTTTATAAACTTTTTGGTCCAGGAAAGCAATGAAGCTAGGCAGAAGTTTTCAAATGCAAAAGCAATTTCGTCTGCTCAATTTTTTGGAGATACCAAGTCTGCAGACAAAGAAGCTCAACTCTCGCTGCAGAAGTATGCGGTATGCTATTCTGTTATTGATTGAACTGACTCATTTGCTCTGCAGTTTGATTCCCTTTTTTTTTTTTTTTGTTGCAGAAGTAAAGTAGTATTGTGACTTTCTCTAATATTTTGAATTTCTTAGGGTTCATCGTCAATTTCTAGTGCTGATCTCTTTGGTAAGGACATGGATGATTCTCATATTGATTTAACCGCATCTGACATTATCAACAGAATCTCCTTCCAGGTATGAAAGCCCCACATTCGTGCACACACTTTTATTATTCAGTCATCTAATGACTACAAAATTAGAATACGCAGAGGACTTTGGATTAACTGTTTTGTGCTTTCACAGGCATCGGAAGATATATCCAACATTAAAAACATAGCCGGGGAAACTGGAAAGAAACTGACTTCAATTGTTTCCAATTTCATCAACGATCTCTAAGATGGAACGCACTGGAGTTTAGTACTGCTTAACAGTGTTTATATTATTATTTTTTCAAAATCACGGATGCTTGTTTGTGCATTATGTAAATTTGATCATGGAAAGTTTTGGCCTGAGTCATTCAGAGTTCTCTAATTGTATTCCATATGTTGATTTACGGTTATGATAGGCAGATTTGGATTTACGGTGTATGTTACAAGTTACGCTTGGTGTATTTGGGTTTTAAATTTATATATGTTCAACTCTGTTTCAGTTGTGTTTTGTAAATGTGGGCCAATGAATAAAACGTATGGAACTCCATTGGGCTCAAAATGTAATTTTTCTTGGCTGGAGATTTCGCCTACCTTAGAGCATCTTCAACCCATTTCACAGATAATGTCATGTAAAGTCTATGTGTCAATAGATTGTAGACAATGTTAATTCAATGTTTGTATAAATGACAATGACATTTACAATTTCTCTCCAATGCAAATGTTAAAAATGATCATTGTTTGCATACATGTCATTCTATTATTCGTACCAATTAAAATAATTTATTAAATTTATTAATTATTACTTAAATTTAACACTTCACATTGTGATGTGCAATGTCCAAAACTAGACATTGTACTTCACAATGTCATCTTAGAATTAGAAACTACATTAGCATTGAAAAATGTATTTTAAAAGACATTTTGTAATTGATGATGTGGCTTGACATTACATCAAAAATAATGTTGGATTGAAGATGCTCTTAACAAGCTTGTATTAAGTTAATGTGCGGTAATATTGGATGCTGCAGAGAATTCATAATGATGATGGAAAAATAAGATGGAAAAAAAATAAAAAATAATATACAAATACTGCGTCTAACAGGTGATGAAATTTAGTTTCAGAAACTAATACAAACCATAATATATTTTCTAATATTTGAATTTGCATCCAACATAATATTAAGTTGAGTTTCAGAAGCTAATGCAATCGATAATTTTTGCATTTGAATTCATATTTCATAAGTAAAAATCTTCTAGTTGCGTTGTATTTTTTATGTCTGTCAGAAATGTCCACAGTGGATTGTTTCTGGCATCATGCTGATGTAACGTTGCAGTATTTGAATGTGATTTTAAGTTGAAGTATGCTATTCTAGTTGAACTGGATAACGTAAAGGGCTTGTTCGTACAAGTTTTGTTTTTGTTTTTTGGTAAATAGGTAATTAGTTTAAAAGACAAACTTTAAACTAATTTTTAAATCCTTTAGGTAGAAGGACAGCAGGTCGTTTTTTTTCCTCTGCCACCATCTACTTTGACATTTTCCTCTGCCACATGCCCTAGCCTTCAGTCACCATTTACCTTCAGCCACGTGCCCTAGCCGTCGTCGCCTAACCAAGCCACCATCGTCCAAGCCAGCATCGTCCAACCTCTCTCCTGTCGTTGTCTGGATCTTGCCAAAACATAGATCATACCTCCTCTTCCTTTCTCACTCTGCCACCCAAGTCGTATGATGTCGTCGTCAAACCACCATAAATCACGAACATCATCGTCTATCTGAACTTAAGAAAAATCAATTACAGAGTAAAAATGCTAAATTAAATTAGCATTAAATCATGGTAATGCTATATTCATTTCTTTTATAGTTCAAAAATGTCAAATTATACTATCATTTTGCATACTGCAAACATGCTTGTACTTCATAGTTAAAATGCAACATCAATCTATCATTTCAAATATTATAAACATACTACTAGACTTTGCAACTAAAATGCTATATTTCTCTTTGCATGTTTTAAAACATTCTTGTGGATTTTATATTTAAAATGCCACATGAAACTATCATTTCACATGTCACAAATATACTAGTAGACTTTGTAAACAAAAATGCTACACTAAATTATCATTTTGCATTTTTTAAACATGCTAGTGTATTTCATATTTAAAATGCTACATTAAACTATCATTTTGAATGTTTTAAATATGCTATTGTGCTTCCTAACTAAAATGCCACTTTACATTATCATTTTAGATATCATAAACATGCTACTATACTTTGTAACTAAAATGCTATATTAGACTACCACTTTGCATATTTCAAAAAAACTAGTGTACTTTAAAAATAAAATGCTATATTAAACTATCATTTTGAATATTCTAAACATGCTAGTGGACTTTGTAATTGAAATGCTACATTAAACTATTGTTTTTGCATAATATAAACAGGGTAGCGAACATCATAATTAAAATGCTACATTAAACCATAATTTTTCATATTATAAAAATGCTAGCGGACTTTGTAGTTAAAATGCTATATTAAAATATCATTTTGAATATTTGAAACATGACAGTGAACTTCATAACTAAAATGCTAACCGGATGTCAAGCCTAACTGGGTACGTATGGATGCAAAAGCTAACCGGAAGCCAAACCTAATCGAGTACATATGAAACCAATCTATACCCGAGATATATTGTTTAACAGAGCATGCCATCAAATGTAAAAGCTAACCGAATGCGAAGCCTAATCGGGTACGTATGGATGCAAAACCTAACCGGATGTCAAGCCTAATCGGGTACGTATGGATGCAAAAGTTAACCAGATGTCAAGCCTAATCAGGTACATATGGATCCAATCTATACCCGAGATATTTCATTTAACCAAGCGTACCATCAAATGTAAAAGCTAACCGGGTGCCAAGCCTAATCGGATACGTATGGATGCAAAAACTAACCGGATAACAAGCCTAATCGAATACGTATGGAACCAGTCTATACCTGAGATATATTGTTTAACCGAGCGTACCATCGAATGTAAAAGCTAACTGGATGTCAAGCCTAATCGGGTATATATGGATGCAAAAGCTAACAGGATGCCAAGCCAAATCGGGTATGCAAAAGCTAACCGGATGCCAAGCCTAATCAGGTATATATGGAACCAGTCTATAACCGAAATATAATGTTTAACCGAGCATACCATCGAATGTAAAAGCTAATTGGATGTCAAACCTAATCGGGTACGTATGGATGTGTAACTTCCAGAGTTTCGAAGGAAGAGCTGACATGGGCTGATTTCAGAAAGAGATTTGAATTGTATACCGATCATAAGTCTTTAAGATATCTATTCTCTCAGAAAGAGTTGAATATGAGACAGTAGAGGTGGCTGTAATTTTTGGCTGCTAATGATTTTGGTATAGAGTATACTCCTGGGAAAGGAAATAAGGTAGCGGATGCTCTCGGCAGAAGACACCAGAATGTGGTGTTGGCTATGTTGGCAGAATGGAAGGATCTAGAAGCTTTGGCCAGTTGTGGTGTGTACTTAAGATCGACTGCTAGTTCTAGTCAGAATACTACTATGTTGTCCTGTTTAGAAGTTCGACCAGTGTTGATCGAGAAAATTGCTTCTAAGCAGAAAGAGGACCCATTATTAGGCGAGAGGATTAGAAGGCTTGATGTTGGAACTGAGGTCGATGATTTGAAAGATTTTTGTCCTGACCAGAGAGGATAGTTGAGAAAGAAGGGACGATTATGTGTTCCACATGTTGAGAACTTGAGGAGAGAAGTTCTAGGGGAATGTCATCGATCCAAGTTTACGATTCATTCTGGAGGGACCAAGATGTATCAAGATATGAAGAGGAGCTTCTATTGGGAAGACATGAAGAGGGATGTTGGCTTGTGGGTTAGGCAGTGTGTAAACTGTCAATAAATAAAGGCCGAACATCAGAAGCCGAGTGGGTTACTTCAGCTTCTAGAGATTCCAGTTTGGAAATGGGATTCAATATCCATGGATTTCATAGATGGGTTGCCAAGGTCAAGCGGAGGAATGAGAGTATTTAGGTTATCGTGGACAGGTTGACCAAAAGTGCCCATTTCATTCCAGTAAAGTCGACCAGGACGGCACCTATTTTGGCAAAATTATTCATGAAGGAGTTCCTAGTAGCATAGTCAGCGACAGAGATGCATTATTCACTAGCGAAGTCTGAAGAGTCTGCAAGATGTGTTAGGCACTAAGCTCAAGATGAGTACCGCATATCACCCGCAGACGGATGGACAGATAGAGAGAGTCAACAAGGTACTCGAGGATTTGTTGAGAGCTTGTGTGTTGGACTTTGGTGGATCTTGGAAAGTTCACCTACATTTGGTTGAGTTTTCCTATAATAATAGTTATCGGACTAGTATAGGAATGACACCTTTTGAAGCTTTATATGAAATGCCATGCAAATCACCGGTATGTTGGTTGGAGACTGGAGACAGATTGGTCTTAGGTCCAGATATAGTTAGGGAGGCGTCAGAGAAGATTGAGTTGATCCGAGAAAGGATAAAGGAAGCTCAATCCAGATAGAAGAGTTATGCAGATAAGAGGCGTAAAGACATAGAGTTCTCAGTTGGGGACGGGGTTTTCATAAAGGTATCACCAATGAAGGGTGTGGTACGGTTCGGGAAGTCAGGGAAACTGGCACCGAGATATGTTGGTCCATTCCAAATTATAGAGAGGATTGCAAAGCTCGCATACAGAGTAGAGTTGCCGAGCAGTATGGCAGGTGTGCATAATGTATTTCATGTGTCTCATCTTCGCAAATATGTGCATGATCCAGAGACCACTATTCCTCCGATAGGGTTGGAAGATCTAGTAGTAGAGCCTAATTTGGCTTTTGTTAGACAACTAGTTCAGGTTGTTGCGAGAGATAAGAAAAGATTGAGGAACAAGACAGTTAAGTTGGTGAAAGTTCAGTGGAGCGACAACGAGAAGGACTGTACTTGGGAGATAGAGGACATGATTCGAGATACTTATCCTGATCTGCTTTGAGGGTATGTCTATATTAGATTTATGTAGATAATTCCTAGTCATGTAGACTAGTATAGTTGTTAGGAGCCGTTATAGATGATTGTTATGATTAGTATTTAGTCCTTATTGAATTTTGAGGAGGAAATTCTTTAAGGAGGGGAGCTTGTAACACCCCTAATTTTTGATAGCATTATTCAGGATATTTAATTAGATAAATTAAATAGAATAATTTAAATGTTAAGTGATAAGAGGTTGAGATTTGAATAAATTCAACTAAGGTCGTGCCTAATAAAATAATTAATGGGCTTAAGAATGAGTTTTGGGGTTAATTAAATTACATAAGGGTATATTAGGAATTTGTCACCCATAACCTCTACCCTTATATATTTTCGTTCCTACCATTTTACTTCCCATTCACGTTATTTTGAAAACGCAAACCAAAAATTAAAAAGGGGAACCGACCATAATCAAAAGGAATTCAATTAAAAGCTAGAGAATCAAGCTTAGGGGAAATCAATCTCAATCCAATCTCCTTATCTAAATCAAGGTGAATAATAATTCCATCTCTATATTGTTTTGAGTCATATTATTAGCACCAAAATTAGTCACTAACACCCTTAAATAGAATTGAGTAGAGAGATTAATGAAGAAAGTAAATTAAAACAGAGGAATAACACAGTCGAATGCAAAAAGAACAACAAAAGACGAGAACACCAGGTTTATAGTGGTTCAACGTAATTGCCTACGTCCACTTTGTATATAATCTTTATTACTTTTCCAATCACTTGAGTACAGATACAATCCGTAAACAAACATCTTGAATGCAAGTTTGAACTGAAAAGAAGCGAGTATAGAAAATGGCAGAGTATCCCTGGAGTTCTCGAAAAAAGCCCCTTTAAACTGGACCCCTGCCCCTCTATTTATAGACGAAGATAAGCTGGTTCTCCCATCCAGGCCCATGACTAAGATAGCTCGGCCCACAGCTGACAACTTATGTGTACCGACCCAGGCATGTCGACCCTCCATGATCGACCCAGTAGCTGCCGATCCACTCTGATCGAACCATCACTGCCTGGCTGGATTCTCCTCGTAGATGACTCGAAGCTACCCCTCAAGCGACTCGAAGCAAGTAGCGATGTGACTCGAAGCAAAGAAACACCGAACGCCTCGCTTTCATAGGCCAGATAACCTGCTAACCTTACTGAGTTGCATCGACCTAGGGATGCCGAACCAATGTGACCGACCCCAAAAGGCCAAACCACTCATTCCAAACCATTCGTGCCGAACCATTCACGCTGAGCCACCTCTCCTTAATTATCTTGACCGCGCGGCATCTACTGATCCACCTAGACCGAACCATGTATCTCAACCCACCTTATCCTTCATACCATGACCGAACGACATGTTCCTCCTTCCTTTGACCGAGCCATACATACCGACCCTCTTAAGCTTTTGCAGTATGACCTACCTCGATCGTGCCATGTATTTCCTTTCTTCTTAGACCGAGCCACGTACGGCTGAGCCACTTTGAGCGAGCGGCCTACATTCGACCGACCCAGTCCAATTTACTCTCCTTCGACCGACCCATCTAAGCCGACCCAGCTAGGCCGACCCTATATGACCGAACCACTTCAACTCACCTACCTTGGCTCGAGTCTCATTTGGATCTAACTATAACCCCTGCAACTATCGCCTTGCAACCAGGCCAAGTAGCCGGATAACAATTTCCCCCCAAAGTGCGTTGTGTGAGTCAACATGACGCGCTTTGAATCAGCAAGCAATTTTTGCCTTCAGAGGCTAACTTATCCATAATGATAATTGACTGTTGCTTTTTTCATCGTTCTTCAACGAAGCTTCGCATCTTCTGAACGTATTAGCTCAATATTGAAGAGGTCCTTAAAATTATATTTTTAACCTTTCAAAAGCTAGATGTATACAACCCCTCAAAGGCTGAATCACAATGAAATTTCCAAACCCAATGCTTCTCCACTTATTCGACGGTACCCGCCTCTTTATCACATATAATTTCCAATCGTCAGTGTACGTGAACTTATTCATGTATATATATATTTATATATTTTTTTAATATTTTTTTATATTATATATATATTTATTTAAAAGAAATAGGAAGTGGATCGGTACACTTATGCCGACCCGCATGGTCGGTACACCTGGCAGCACACGACACACTTCCTCACCGTCCCATCGAAGCATGCTGACCGGTTTCATAGGACAATGCCTGTTCATCTCCCGGTCCCCATATATAAACTCACGGCCTCGATCTTATTTCTCCTACTTATACTTTATCCTTACAAACCTCTCGACTCCTTCCCTTCAAACTTTGCTCACTATCCAAGTCTTCCTTCCTCCTCTCGAATCCTATACACATACTTTGCACTGAAACGCCTCTCCACCTCGCGTCAACATCCTCCAAGCGTGCTGCGTCCTTTTTCCTCGACTCCAAACCCCCAAAATCTCGTGACCCAACCCCGCATTAACGGATAGGTAAAGACTTATACCTCACTTAGGGCTTGTTAGATCATATCTCCTCGAATTTGAACTATGCCTGAATCACATAAATGTATGGATCCTTGTGACGAGAGAGAGAGAGAGAGAGAGGAGGAGGAGGAAAAGGAGTGGCGAGAGAGTGCGTAGGGCGAAGATAACGGAGGGCTCTTTACATAGGTTTCATTGTGAAGGAGGTCAGTTGTTTCATAGTAGGGAAGCGATTCGGTTTCTTATGAGATGTCGTGGGTCAGTATGTTCCAATAGCAGCCGTTCGGTAGAAGGGGTCATAAGGTCGGGTCGGTATTCTAAGCGAGGAAGTCGTGCGGTATTGAGGGAGATAGTGTGGTCGGTGTCTTGCATGATGGTGTGGGTCGTTAGATATCTAGAGGAGTGGCTCGGTATAGATTTAGAGAGATGGTTCGGTGATCAGAGAGAGAGAGGAGAATGGATGGTTCGGCAGTCCTGTAGGATAGCGGGTCGGTATGTCTGGGTCGGCATTGGCCAAGATTGTTTTAACTTGAACACAACATATATTCAGACAACTTACTTCCACTCCCAAGCATAACATAATAGATAATAAAAAGGACCAAAGCACATAAGCCCAAGGGCCTAATTCATACTAACTACTTCATAGTTCAAATAATCTTAAATGCGAATTTAACCCAATAAGAGCAAGTAACAGCCTTCTCAGTATATGATGCCAATGTCTGACCCCAAGACCTCTGTTACCGATCACAAGATAAACTTTGGAGACGGTCAGCGACGACCGTCTCCAAAGATGATAACTTAAAGCTCTATCACGTTATGCTAGTCTTTAGAACTTCAATTTTTCTACATTTTTGTTTGAACTGTTGCACTAGTTCACACACAACATGGGGGAATATTTTGTTATTATATCTAATACCAACTATCTTTCGAGTATAGGTTAAATAGGTATTTATTCATCCCAAGTGTTTCCTGCAATGTCTAAGAAGTCAAGTTCCGCGACTATATCCGACAAGCCCAGACCAAGTTCACGGCAAGAGGTAATGGGGACGTCAAGTCTGTCATCCGCTCCCATTCCTGACATTCCAGTTCTCCTAGCTGAGGTTATAGGTCCAACTCCAGATGCCGTAGATGAAGCCGTTGTTTTGGATAACCCCATCGATTCTCAAACTTCAAAGATCGGCGAAGCCTCTCTTCGTCGATTGTGTTCTATCCACGAAATCCCCTTCGAAGACGTTCTGGTTCCATCGGCACAAGATCAGCCCCATTTGCCCCCAGCCGAATATACTGCTTGCAACAAATTTATGTGCTGGGCTGGAAGTGTGCCACCATTCAATTCATTCATCCGTGAAGTGTTGCAGTATATAGGGATTGCTCCAGCACAACTACACCCTAATAACCATGCATTTATCCACGGTACATGCGTTCTTTTCATGAGCGTTTTACTTAGACTTCCAACTCCCGAGGATATCCATTATATTTATCGCTTCAAGAGACGTGTCGACAATCCATCTTATATATTCCTCGAGCCAAACCCCAAATGTCAAATTCTGATGGGTGCGTGGGGTAAATTTTCTCAATATAAACAAGAGTGGTTCTACGTACGCTGTCCTCCCGGTTTCACGAGAAGATTGCTAGAAGGGAGTAAGTCTCATTTTTATTCCAATCTTCGTCTTAAGGCTCGAAGTGCATCTTTTCTAAACTTCTTTCAACTCTTACGAATATCCATCCACGACCTGAAGGTGCCAGGTATTCCGAGGCCGTTGAGGCTATCCGAGCTATTCCCGTAGGAGATCGGGACATTAAATCTATAATTACTAACGAACAACTCTCGAAGTTCGGATAACTGGAAGAGGGCCGCCGGACTAGCCTTCCAATTGGAGCCACTATAGCAAGAACGACCATGGAGACGGGCAAAGAACAAACCAGACCTTCGGTGTCCCCGCCGAAGGGGCCTTTGATACCACCGAGGAAGGCGAGATTAAAGAAACTGTGATGCCAGTGGTGACTAACAAGAATATAAGTTGTGGCCAAGCGCCAATAGCTGATGTACCCGGCACCGATGAACCACCGCCTCCTTCGAAAAAGAAAAAGAGCCTAGCTTACAAGCTAAAAAAGAAAAAGGTTGGCGGAACTTCAAAGGTTACGATAACTCCGATCGAAAATAAATCGTCTTCCCAAAACTTAGAAGGCTCATTAAAAGGCCTATCCGACTTGACCATTCCCGATGACATATTGAATTACGGTTTCAATAACCCTGAGGCTATGGGATTCAATTCGCCTGTAAGAAGCGATGAAGGCGTTCAGACTCATCATCAAGGAGAGAAAACTCCAATTAGTAAAGCGAAAAATACTGGTCCATCGGGGGGTTGCACTAGGACACACACAAACACTTACACTCCACCATGCACTTGAATTTCACTCATCGTGTGATCTCTACTAACTCGTCCTCATGTGATTTCATGTGCAGGTGATATGGGGCATACACACGGCATTGATCGCCTTCATGAATCCTCTATCTTCTACCATTCTAGTCGAGATTCAGGACCAGGTAAACGACTAGACAGGGACGACAACGGTGATAGAGATTACCGTCCTAGAGGGTCGTCGTCTTCCATATGGAGAACTTATAGCCATTCTTCATATCCAAACGATCCTCCCCCTTACTTAGAGCATAGTAGGGAGAAGTCTGCTCAGAAGGGATCCCAGTCCGAAGTTCCTCACGATTAACATTCTGGCTCGTCGAGCACCAAGCAATCCCGTGAACCTTATAAGAAGTCTGTGACTCCGGTTAGGCAGACCCCTCCAGCCTCCGCACACGATCCGTTGATAGCGGAAAAATTAGCTGAGTTCAAGACTACATTCCCGAAGATATGTTTTGATGGATTGAAATTTCTCCCCATGATTCATCCTATCCTCGGACATGTTAAACAGAGCGCCATGACTTGCAACAACGATGTCTATTTTTACCACGATGCGTTCATACACCTGGTAGAAAAAGTTTCAGAGGTTTCCATTGAACGCTAGCACGAGATTGATGGCCTCAAACTTGAAGCTATTCATGACAAAGACATCATTAAGGGTCAGGATGAGGAACTATCCTCATATAAATCTCAGCTCGAGACTGCCCAAAAAAATGCTAAGGAGACAGCCGAGGCAGTTAGTCGCTCAAAGGCCACTCATAGAAAGAACTTAATGAGGCAGTCCAACACAACGGCGCTCTGGCTTTGGAGAAAGAATCTATCCAAAAAGAAAAAGACATTCTTGATCAACGGGTCAAAGAACTTGAGGAATTACTCTCTAAAGAGAGAGAAGAGAAAATTGTAGCGCAGGAAGAGTCACAAAGATACTGTGGCGTAATCGTCGAAACACGGTTCTAAAGACAAAACTTGATGAAGGGTTATCCAAGGTTGAAGCACTAAAAGAAGCAGCTCGTGAAGAGGGCAAGAGGATAGCACTCACAGAAGCCAGCTCTCAACTTAAGGCAGCCACCGAAGCCGATAGAGAAGAAATCAAATGTTTATTCGACCCGCTTATTGTCGAGTTTAATGCAAGAGTCCTCATGCATCGTGACTTGTCTTTCTTGGGTGAGAATTATCTCGAGTCACTCGCTGAAGCGTGGGATACTTTGATTAGAATTAAAAAAGTGGAGCTGGGTGTTGAAGAGATTAATGAAGAGGCTCTCGTGTGGGAAGTGCTCCGAGGAAATGAGCCTTCAGACTTATCCGCGGCGAGAGCTCTCTTTGGAAGAAACCCTCCGTCATCGGAGGGTAAAGATGATAGTGCTGGCCCATCCGGCACTGGGTCTCCGGTTCCTCCTCCCGTTCAATTGATTGATAGTTCGTCGCTTGGGCCTCCCGAGCAGCACAGTGGTTATGACCCGGAGAAGCCCGGACTTGGCGTTCACATTTTATCTCCAATCCCCGAGGGTGATACTTCGAGGACCATTGAGAGTCAGTTAGAAGCTGGTATGTAGCTTCACTTTCTAGAGTTTTGGAATTCATCGATTTTGGCGAGTGATGAATGTGTTTTAACATTTGTTTTTCACGAACTCATATAGGTCACTCTGAGCCCGAGCCGATTCCAAGGAGCGATGTCGCCACAGAGCGGGAAGAGAAGAAAGCTAAAGCACCTCACGCCGGAGATACCCCTGGTCCCGATGCTCAAGTGATCAGGGCGCTAGATGAGGATAAACCTAAAGACCCCTCACCTGTAGATGAACACGATGAGGTCGAAATCATAGGTGCTTCCGAGCATACTTCCAAGCTCAGCATGAAAGGGCAAATCGAGGAGGAGGAGAAAAAGAAAAACAAAGTTAAGACATAATCTCAGGTGGTGGAACTCGATGATCCCTTAAATAGGCCCTTGAAGGTCATTCTCCCCGGTGGAATCACACCTTTGGAAATCCCTCCTCCTCCCTCGAGTACTTCGTCGCTGGGAAGAAAAGGGTCCAAAAAGAGGCTCTCGAATGAGGAAACTTCGAAGAAACCAAAAAAGGAAAGAAAACCAAAGAAGTAACTGTTGCCTCGCTACATTTTTCTCAACTTAAGTAATGTAGTACCATGCAGTTGTTTTCCTCTCCTTCTCTTTTTTTTCGTAGATAGATTTTGGCTCCGGACTTCGGAGAAGTTGTAATAAAACTTTTTTTTTTATTAGTGAATAAAGTTTTGCTTCTTTGTATTTTCGGATTTTCATCTCTTAGCTTATAATTTAATCTGTGATCGAAATCCAGAGTTTTGTGTCTCATGCGAACTCCAGTCCGTTTTCACAAGACTTGGAGACTGTTGAATCATTTATACTCTAATCCGCACTTTGGGGACTTTGAGTACTCTAATCCGCACTTCGGGGACTTAGAGATTTTTTGAATCATTTATACTCTAGTCCGCAATCTGGGGACTCAGAGTACTCAAGTCCGTGCTCTGGGGACTTATACATTTTGAATTGTTTATACTCTAGTCCGCACTCTGGGGACTCAGAGTACTCAAGTCTGCACTCCGGGGACTCAGAGTACTCAATTCCGCGCTCCGGGGACTTAGAGATTTTTTGAATCGTTTATACTCTAGTCCGCACTCCGGGGACTCAGAGTACTCAAGTCCGTGCTCTGGGGACTTAGAGATTTTCGAATCGTTTATACTCTAGTCCGCACTCTGGGGACTCAGAGTTCTCAAGTCCGCACTCCAGGGACTTAGAGATTTTTTGAATCGTTTATACTCTAGTCCGCACTCCAGGGACTTAGAGTACTCAAGTCCGCGCTCCGAGGACTTAGAGATTTTTTTTGTGCGCGCTCATACGCCAGACAGATTAATGCAATTTTATTTTTCCATGAAATTATAAAGCACAAAACACTAATAGTTCATAGAAAAACAGCTGCAAGCCTTTATTGATTGTAGTAAATAAGGACAAACTGAATTGTCTTATTACATGTCGGAAAAAAAGAACAACAAAAGAAACATATTTTGGAAACAAATGCTACTAAAATGCAAAAGAAATAAACTAAGTGTAATAACGACGCAAATGCTCGCTATTCCACGCTCTGGAGAGCGTCGCTCCATCAACAGTCGCTAGCTTGAAGGTTCCTTCTCCAAGCTTCTGTGCGATGACGTAGGGACCTTCCCATGTGGGATTCATATGCGACGGGACCGGAAAAACTCGCTTTAAAACTAGGTCGCCCACATCGAAAGTTCTCGGTCGAACTTTTTCATTATAATATCGGGCAACTCGGTGCCGATATGCAGCCGCCCTTAAATCAGCTTCTTCACGTTTCTCGTTGATAAAGTCCAATGGCTCCAGTAAAAGATCTTGATTCGTTCTAGGATCATAATGAGTCACTCAGTGAGAGGGAACTTCAAGTTCCACGGGTATAACAACTTCAGTGCCGTATGCTAAGGCGAATGGAGTATGACCAGTCGCGGACTTGTGGGTGGTTTTGTAGGCCCATAGCGCTGTCTGAAGCTCATCCACCCACTTGCCTCTAGCCTTCTCCAAACGTTTTTTCAAGATGGACTTGATTATCTTATTTATGGCTTCGACTTGCCTATTCTCTTAGGGTGAGCGACTGCTGCAAACCTTTTCTCAATGCAATATTTTTGGCAGAACTCTTTGAATTCTTTACTCTCAAATTGAGTCCCGTTGTCGGTAATGATAGTTCGTGGGAGACCGAAGCGGCATATAATGTTTCGCACAATAAAGTTAACAACCTTTTTAGTAGTGATCGTGGCTAGTGGCTCTACTTCTGCCCACTTGGTGAAGTAATCGACCGCGATAATTGCGTATTTCGCACCACCTTTGGAGATTGGTAAGGAATCGATTATATCGATCCCCCATATTGCAAACGACCATGGACTAACCATTTGCGTGAGCTCCGTCAGCGGTGCCCTCAGGATCTTTGCATACTTTTGACATTTGTCGCATCTTCTTACATAGTCCGCGGTGTCCTGATTCACGGTCGGCCAATAGTATCCATATCGGAGGATCTTTTTGGCTAACGTTTGCCCCCTAGTATGGTCGCTGCATTCTCCTTCATGGACTTCTCTTAAGACCTGCTTTATTTCATTGTGAGCGACGCACCTAAGCAAGGGGACGGAGAATCCCTTCCGATACATTATTCCATCCTACAATATATACCGGGAGGCCTTGCGAATGACTTGCCGTCTCTCATTCTTTCTCTCGGGCAAGGTTCCATGCAGCAGATATCCTTTAAACGGGGTCATCCACGACTCCTTTTCAGTTTCCATTTCTAACACAAGATCTACCTCCATCTCGTTTATACTTGGGGCGTGTAAGGTTTCAACGAGAACCAAGCCCATCTGTTGTGCATCACAGTACTTGCGAATTTTGTCAAGGAGTCGGCTTCCCCATTTTGTTCACGCGGAATGTGCGAAATATTGTAGTATTCAAAGTCTGCCAACAATTCTTGAACCTGAGCGAGGTATGGGGCAAGCCTTTGCCCCTTTGCCTGATAGTTCCCCCCGTACCTGGTACACCACTAACTGTGAGTCACAAAAGATCTCAATCGATTTCACTCCAAGTTCTTTGGTAAGCTTCAAGCCCACAATCAATACTTCATACTCAGCTTCGTTGTTCATAGTAGGGAAATCAAGTTTCAAAGCATAACAAATTGATCGGTTCTCGAGAGTTACAAGAATAACACCAGCCCCAGAACAACGGTCGTTGGATGCTCCATCAGTATATAGCTTCCATCGAACAACGGGAATTACATCACTACCACTTGACTCGTCTGATATGGTGAACTCTGCAATGAAATCTGCTAACGCTTGCCCTTAGATTGCCCTCCGTGGCAGGTAAGTGATATCGAACTGACTTAGATCAATGTTCCATTTGAGTAGCGTTTCAGAAGTCTTCGGTCGTTGGAGTACCTACCGTAGTGGTTGATCGGTATAAATACAGATTGGATGTGCCTAGAAATACGGTGGAGCTTGCGTGATGCGATCACCAAGCAGTAGGCTAGCTTCTCAATCTTAGGATAATTTCTCTCTACCGCCGTTAAGCGCTTACTAACATAGTACACTAGCTTTTGGATTCGATCATCCTCATGAATCAAAGCTGCACTGATGGCATGTTGAGATACGACTAAGTAAACATACAACTCCTTATGGTCTACGGGCTTTGACAGAACTGAGGGTCTCTCCAAGTGTCTCACCAGAGCTTAGAACGCGTCCTCACAATTCGGCGTCCATTCAAAATTTCTTTTCCCTTTCCTTATCACATCAAAGAAATGAATACACTTGTCGGTTGCTCTGGATATAAATCTACTCAACGCGGCGATTTTCCTATTTAGGCTTTGCACTTGTTTTATAGTTCTGGGTGCCTGTATGTCCCGAATAGCTTAAATCTTTTTCGGATTGGCTTTGATTCCCCGTGCATTGACAATGAAACCCAAAAACTTCCCCGATGCAATGCCAAAGGACCATTTCAGTGGATTGATTTTCATTCTGTAAAATCTGAGTATATTAAACATCTCAGCTAAGTCTCGAATGTGGTCGTTTGACTGTCGTGACTTCACGAGCATATCATCCACATAGACTTCCATCGTTCTACAATCTGGTCTTTAAATATTCGATTCACCAAACGCTGATAAGTTGCCCCTGTGTTCTTCAACCCGAAAGGCGTCACTACATAACAGTACAGTCAAACGTCCGTGACAAAACCGGTATGCTCCCAATCTGTAATGTGCATCGGGATTTGATTATACCCCGAATATACATCCATAAATGACAACAATTCGTGTCCTACCGTCGAGTCGACCAGCTGATCAATTCTGGGCAAAGGAAAACTATCCTTAGGGCACGCCTTGTTCAGGTCCGAGTAATCAACATAGGTCCTCCACTTCCCATTTTCCTTCCTCACCAGTATGGGATTTGATACCCATTTAGGATATAGGGCGTCGCGGATGAACCCATTGGCCTTGAGTTTATCCACCTCCTCTTTGAGAGCAGCGGACCTCTCCGGGTCCATGCCTCTCCTCTTTTGCTTCCCTGACACATACTTCGGGTTAATGTTCAACATATGACTTACGATGGCGAGAGAAATCCCACACATATCAGAATGGGTCTAAGCGAAAAAAAACTAGATTCGCTCGGAGGAAATCGGTAAGATCCTCTATCATCGAGGGGTTGAGATGTTATCCAATTTTAACCACCCGTGATGGGTCGTCATGCCTGACTGGAATGGCAATCGTCAGCTCAGCCGGTGCGCCTTGGCCTCCTTGGGTTCTTGATCGTCATCTCTCGGATCTATATCTTTATAGATCCGATTGTGTTGCCCAAGCCAAGGCTCGGGCATTACTTGTCAATTTTCAGCAACATGGATGCAGACAGGGTTGTCCGCACCCTTTCCTTTCTCTCTTTGCTGGGCCTCTCTCAGCTTAGCCACATAGCAAGCATGACCAGTCGCTTGATCACCATGCACTACACCAACTCCTATGTCCGTTGGAAATTTCAAGGTCAAACACCACGGGGCCAAAGCTGCCCTAAACTCTGCCAGGGCCGGTCGGCCTAGAAAAACATTATCCGGGGAATCAACATTCAAAACAATGAATGGTAGGATCCATACCCTCCTGTGTTCACCTTCTCCTAGTTCAACTGGCAATTCAACAAAACATATCGCATTAGTAGCTGCACCATTAAAGCCATGAATGCGGGCTTTAGACGGTTTCAGATCCTTAGCCTCCATCTTCATTTGGTCATATGCCTTTTTGAAGATAATGATAACGGAACTCCCACAATCTATTAGTATCCTTCTCACAAGCGCCGGTCTAATCGTAGCTGAGATAACCATTGGGTCAATGGTAGGTGCTTCCACTTGATCGACATCCCTGCTTCTGAACACTATATCATCGGTCATCATTCGCTGCTGCTTCGCTGGAGCCCCATCTTCCGTGTTCGAGCAGCATTCGAAACCTGCATGCTTCAGGGAACAAGCATAGCATTCCATTTCTTGCCAACTTTTGTGTGCCGGATGAGGTCCACCGATTATCGTGTTTATGACCAGCCTTCCTCCGGTCTGAGCGGGCTCCTCAGGTCGATGTGAAGCCTGCCCGTGTTGGGGTCGGATGTCCCCTGTCTGCCTTCCTGCGGGTTCTTAACAAACTACTGTAACTTCTTCTGATGAATTAGCTTTTCTATAGCATCATCGAGGTGTCTACACTCTTCAGTATTGTGCCCATATGTCTCGTGAAACCGACAATACTTTCCAGTCTGCTTTTGTTCCTCAGTGGATTCCTTTGGGCGTGGCTTTCGATATTGGAATGTATTACAAGTTGATAGATAAATATTCTCCAAAGATTTATTCAGAGGAGTATATTCGCTATAGGTAGGGATTCTTGGTTTCCACTTCCCTTCTTCCCTCTTTCGTCCGGAATTTCCTCCTCTGGATCCTTTAGACTGCTCCGGCTTATTTTGAACATTGACTTGGACCTTGCCAGAGTGTTCACCAGATTGCTTTACTGCAATGTTTCTTTGCATCGCTTCCTTGCTGGGCCCTGGCGCACTACATCGTCTTGACCACCGGCTTCTTCCCTCCTCATGAATTGGTTCGCCTTTGAATAGAAGCGTTCTAGGGTAGTCGGTGGTTTCCTGCCAGCCGGTCACCAAACTCCGAGTCCGGATATACTCCTCGCATCATGGCCATAAGGATAGCGTGGTCATTCAGATTACTAACTTTGGTGGTAGCAACATGAAATCTTTGCAAATAATCCTTCAACGACTCTTCTGGAGCCTGGATCACACTGGACAACGACATCACGTCCTTTGGGAGAGTGGCATGGATCCTAACTGCTCCATAAATTTCGCCGCTAACACATCAAACTTGGAGATCGATCACGGGGGAAGTTTGGTGAACCACATGGTAGCGATTCCGGATAGGGTTATTGTGAAGCATCTACATTTGGTCGCATCATTTGCCCTAGCTGAGTCCATCATCCACTCGTATCTCATTACGTATTGTTGGGGATCGGTCTTTCCCTCATAAGCTGGAATAGTATGCATGCTGAATTTCTAGGGGTACTCAGCTTGTAGGATGGTATTTGTAAACGGAGTATGGCTCCTAGATATGCCCCAGTCATCGTTGGTTAAGCCATGATTCTCCCTCATCAGTTTCCCTACCATAGCTGATAAATCCGGAGTCTGGATGGGAGGTGGCAAGTTGGTTCCGTCCTACGTGATCATTCTGGCTGGTGCCTCCTCGGTAGTCGATCATCTAAGTGAACATCCCGAGGACCCGCTTCACTATGACCTTGGCGAGGTGGTGGACCAGCTCCCAAGCGTGCTCCAGATCCTATGTTTCCCCCTCCAGGTTGGGAGCGACTCCCTAGGTGCAGATGAGGAGCCACGGTTCCAGGTAGAGAATCTGGACCATCTCGGTTGGTTTTCTCTTGGTGAGCCGTCACCAATTTCTCTGTTGCACCGGCTTGCATCCTTTCGATCCTACGACGCCTACGCCTGGGGTGTTCATTTGATGAGGCGGAGCTGTCGGATGATGAGTAGGAAGCAGGGCTTCCACCAGCGTTCTGACGCTGCTGTTAAGCGATCTAGGTCATCAGGTTGGCGTTCGTTTGAATCTTCTCGCTAAGCTGTCCCCTATTTTCCATGAGCTCCCACATCAGCTCATTAAACTCTACCCTGGTGACAACTTCTGGTTGGTATGGGATGGTGGCGGGATCTGCACCTGCATTTGCTTGCTGATTGCTGGGTCCTACTTGCTGGACGCTGGCGGTCTCATTAACATCTGCGTTGTGGGAGGCGGATCTGGTACGTGGTCTTGCCATCTTAGAGTTATTCGTAGGAACTATGAGTAGAATCTATGAACTCTTGAGAATAAACTCGGGTCTCCTTCGGGGGATTTCCTCAATCCAGTAGCGACAAAGTAGATCCTAATAGCCTGAGAATGTTTTTCCCTTCTCGGTGAAAGCACCAAAATGTTAGCACCAAAATTGGTCACTAACACCCTTGAATAGAATTGAGTAGAGAGATTAATGAAGAAAGTAAATTAAAATAGAGGAATAACATAGTCGAATGCAAAAAGAACAACAAAAGACGAGAACACTAGGTTTATAGTGGTTCAGCGTAATTGCCTACGTCCACTTTGAATATAATCTTTATTATTTTTCCAATCACTTGAGTACAGATACAATTTGTAAACAAACAACTTGAATTCAAGTTTGAACTGAAAAGAAGCGAGTACAGAAAATGGCAGAGTATCCCTGGAGTTCTCAAAAAAAGCCCCTTTAGACTGGACCCCTACCCCTCTATTTATAGATGAAGATAGGCCGGTTCTCCCGTCCAGGTCCATGACTAAGATAGCTCGGCCCACAGCTGACAACTTATGTGTACCGACCCAGGCATGCCGACCCTCCATGACCGACCCAGTAGCTTCTGATCCACTCTGATCGAACCATCACTGCCTGGCTGGATTCTCCTCGTAGATGACTCGAAGCTACCACTCAAGTGACTCGAAGCAAGTAGCGATGTGACTCAAAGCAAAGAAACACCGAACGCCTCGCTTTCATAGGCCAGATAACCTGCTAACCCTACTGAGTTGCATCGACCTAGGGATGCCGAATCAACGTGACCGACCCCAAAAGGCCGAACCACTCATTCCAAACCATTCGTGCCGAACTATTCATGCCGAGCCACCTCTCCTTAATTATCTTGACCGGGCGGCATCTGCTGATCCACCTAGACTGAGCCATGTATCTCGACCCACCTTATCCTTCATACCATGACCGAACGACATGTTCCTCCTTCCTTTGACCGAGCCATACATACTGACCCTCTTAAGCTTTTACAGTATAACCTACCTCGATCGTGCCATGTATTTCCTTTCTTCTTAGATCGAGCCATGTACGGCCGAGCCACTTTGAGCGAGCGCCCTACATCTGACCGACCCAGTCCAATTTACTCTCCTTCGTCCGAACCATCTAAACTGACCCAACTAGGCCGACCCTATATGACCGAACCACTTCAACTCACCTACCTTGGATTGAGTCTCATCTGGATCTAACTATAAACCCTGCAACTATCGCCTTGTAGCCGGGCCAAGTAGCCGGATAACAAGATCTAACTATAAACCCTGCAACTATCGTTTTTATGGTGAATTGGATGATGATATGCTAGAATATTAATTTGTTAAATTTAAACAAGATTGTTTAAAGGAAATTATACACAGTTTTAGGGTAAAACCGATATATGTTGATGTTTAAATGCCATGGAAATTTTTTATGTTATGTAAAACATGATTTTGGAGTTGGGTTTCAATTTTGATGATTTTCAAAGCTATGGAAAGATTGTTATGAATTTTCAAAAGAAAATATGGTTAGTCGGGTTTATAAATTTATTTTGGAAAATATATTAAGAATTTGGGTTTGAAATTTGATATGTAAGATAACATGATTAAAGTGAATTTTTGGAATTTTTGGGGATTTTTCCAAAGTAATTTTCTATGCAAATTAAATTATTTTAGAAGAGGGACTTCTTTGCAAAATTGGTTTTGCTTAATGGAAGGGCTTATTCGATTAACTTAACCTTGGTTTAGATCTGAAATTAGCGGCAGTATTCTAGTAAAGAATTTGAAAAAGTTAAGGCAACCAATCTGGTGTTGACACATGGCAGGTTAGTTAGAAAACAGATTTGCTTTAAGTACTATTAAACCTGGTTTACTCAGAAAAGTTGGTTCCGCCTTCTTCAGAAGTACCTTTCGACACAGATCCTTCACCATCAACCCAGTCGAAACCTACTAAGATGAAACCAATACACAAGGTACCACAAAGATGGTGTATCGGTTGTTAGCCAATCTTTTGCAATTTGGGGTTGCTGATAATGTTGGAGGAGCTAATCCTGTGGCTCCAGTTGGGAATAACTATGCTAAGTTGAGTAGAGACTACACCAGTTTGGGTGGAAAGCCGTTTTCTAGAACGGAGGATGCTATTGAAGTTGAGAATTGGCTATGCACTGTGAGAGGATCTTTACTGATCTAGGATTAGATGATAGGCAAAAGAGGAGGCTGGCCTCTAGGCAGTTGCAAGGGGCAGTGCTTCACTGGTGGAATAGTGTAACTTTTGGAGTTCCGGAGGAAGAGCTGACATGGGCTGATTTCAAAAGGAGATTTGAGCAGAGGTTTCTATCTGAGGTTGTTAAGTCGGCGTTGATGAGGAAGTTCATGGATCTAGTTCAAAGAGAGATGCTAGTAATCGAGTACGCTGCTAAGTTTGATGAGCTATCTCGATGTGGATATGCTATGGTTGACACTAACATTAGAAGGAATGAGAGGTTCATTCGAGGACTAAGACCTGAGCTTGCTAGGATGACCATGACTCATATCCGAGAACCTTGTAATGTGGTGGTGGAGATGGCCATTCGCCATGAAGAGATGCTGGCTGGTTATGCTAGAGAGAAGCCAGTTGAATTCCAGGGTCCTCAGGGAAAGAAGAGGAAATTCTTTATGAAGAAGGGAGCCCGGAAAGGGGATGCTGCCAAGAAGGAAAAGGCTGATCTAGTGTGCTTCAAGTGTGACAAGTAGGGGATGTTACAGGATGCAAAAGCTAACCAGATGGCAAGCCTCATTGGGTACATATGGATGCAAAAGCTAACCAGATGGCAAGCCTCATTGGGTACATATGGATGCAAAAGCTAAATGGATGCCAAATCTACTCAAATACGTATGGAACCAATCTACACTTGAGATATATTGTTTAACCCAACGTACCATCAAATGTAAAAGCTAATCGAATGTCAAGCAGAATCAGGTTCGTATGGATGCAAAAGCTAACCGGATGAGAAGCCTGATCGGGTATATATGAAACCAATCTATACATGAGATATATTGTTTAACCGAGCGTAACATTGAATGCAAAAACTAACTGGATGCCAAACCAAATTGGGTACGTATGGATGCAAAAGCTAACCGGAAGCCAACCCTAATTGCGTACATATGGAACCAATCTATATCCGAGATATATTGTTTAACCGAGCATACCATTGAATGCAAAAGCTAACCGGATGCCAAAACTAATCGAGGTACGTAATGATGCCAAAGCTAATCGAATGTCAAGCATAATCCTGTACTTGTGGATGCAAAAGCTAACCGGATGCCAAGCCTAATTAGATACATATGGATCTAAAAGTTATTTAGCACATTCCGTTCATTTTAATGCATTTTAAAAATACAAATGATATTTTTAACTACCATTCGACATATTCCATTCATTGTAATGCATTTTAAAAATACAAATGATATTTTTAACTATCATTCGGCATATTCTATTCAATCTTATGCATTTTAAAAATATAAATGCTATTTTAAACCATCATACGATACATTCGATACATTGTATATGCACTTTAAAAATACAAACGATATTTTGAACATCATTTAGTACATTCCATTCATTCTAATGTACTTTAGAAATACAATTCTATTTTTAACTATCATTCGGCACATTTGATTCATTGTAATGCACTTTAAAATTACAAATGCTATCATTCGACACAATTGTTACATTCTAATGCACTTTAAAAATACAAATGATATTTTAACTATCATTCGGCACATTCGATTCACTCTATCAAACTAGCACCATCATTCATTTTTATTAGCTAAAAATATGTTAAAATAAATGGGCATGATACACATACAATGCTATATTTATTTTTTATAGTTCAAAATATGTTAAATTAAACTAATATAAAATGAACATAGTGCTAGATAAATCAAAATAGCATTATCATTCTTTTTTATAGTTTAAAAAATGTTAAATTAAACTAGTATTTTCGACTTTTACTTATTCAAAAAAAATCAATCGCCTTCAACACTGTCGTCATCTCCCCATAATCCATCTCAACCAAACCATCATCAACGACCATCGCTGCTACACCTCCAACACCCTTCTCTTCCATCGCCTCCCAATCCACTTCTACCAACCACCACGTCATCTGCTAAGCTGAAGCCACCTCGTCGCCTTGACCAACCACTGTCGCCATCCAAGCCACTGCCACCTTGTTGCCGCCTAAGCCTCATCCACCATGACATCGGCCACCAAGCCGCCACCATTTTAGTCGCCTCTTCCTTAGTTTGGCGTTGTGATGTATTATTAGAGTAAGTTTGGCATTGCGATGTATTTTTAGAGTAAGTTTGGCCTTCGTACAAAATAAAAATCGTGATGTAAATTTCTTTATATTTGTCCTTCTCCCTGTTTTCCACTATGGTAAATTGGATATAACTTTGAACTGTTTGTAGGTAAATCTTCTGTTGATAACTGATGATAGCAACCATTATAATTTTAGACCAATCAACGAGTGATCGATTATACTTTTAGACCGATAGACTAGGAGCAGTTGGTAGATTTAGGGTGCATTTGTGACGAAAGGAAAAGGGGTATTTGAGCGTGGAAGATTGATGAACATAGAATGCGTTTGCGGCTACGGACGAGGTAATGAGTGGGGAATTACCCATGACATTTAAGTTGTGATTTTTAATTTAATTGATTTATAGTTTATTAATTTATCATTTGTTTTTTAATAAATAGTACGTGTCAAGAATTTTGTAAAAATAAATAAATAAATTGAAAAATTATAAAATGCTTTGATTCAGTTCAAACCAACTCCATGGTGGAGAGCACTTCGATATGATTGCAATACAAAAAACCGAGTCTCAAACGGACCTCAATTGCAAAAAATTTGAATTTTTGAAAGTTATAAAAATTTAAATTATATTAATTATGTTAATTAATTTGCAAACAGGCCTCAAACGAACTAGATTTCTTTATTCAGCTGAACGTGGCTTTTATTCCGATTCCGTTCTTGACAGTTCGGACGTGTAAAAAACGGGAACATGATAAAAAAGATTATGAACGGTAACTTGGGTGAGAATTTTTGTACATGATCATGCTATGTCATGATGTCTTGTCCTTGCAACATATTGTTCCCAAAGATGTTAGATATTTTATTGTAAAATTTCTCTCAACAATTATAATATATACTTTAAAAATATTAAATTTTCAGTCAAATATGCTAATAAGTTGTTACTCTTATCTAAAAATTACTATCAAATAGATGTGTAAATATTTTTTGTGCATAATGATTATTGTGCCGTGTAGGATAAATATTACATGCAATTATTTACAGTACAAAAGAATCTACTACAATCATTTGTAGTTGCATTACAAATATTTCAATTGTTAAGATTAATTCTTGCCATTAGCTCAAATGGTAAGTGGTGTGATGTTCTAGATGTTCTGCAGCTCATGGGTTTGAACGTACGAGATATCAGAATGATTATACAACAAATGTATGCAAATTGTTTACAAAAGATAAGAGTGGTATTATGCACCAATGACCATATCTTCCCAAAGTTCTTAGAATAAACACTTACGGTATATATTTTCCCTCCACAGTCCCGAAGTTAAAGTTGCAACCTTTTTAATTACGTAGATGGGAGATGTTTCAAGACAATTTTTAAAAGCAGGAACATAAGCTTAATTTCCACTAGTTCGTATGGATATTAACAACTAGTTTGATTTTTTTTAAAAGATGATGCCATATTTCAATTTTAGTTTTCAAATCACAAGACAAGCAATACACCTATTAATAAGAAAAAATGCAAGATTTATTATATATAATTTGTCGGTTTAAAACATTTTATTTGAGTATGATAAATACATGGATTACAAGCATACGATTGGATGTATGAATCCCACAATAAATACGAGCCAGATCAAAATATACATTTCCCCAATCTTAAGTTTAGTATTTAAATTATAGGTAATTTATTACCCATCGTAAATTCTATGGTACAATAGTTTGCAAAAGACAATGAATACATATTCATTAAAACAAAATAGAAACTGTAAAAGAATAAAATGAAATAAAAGGTAAAAAATGGAAGTGCCTTTTTATTCACATTTTCTTTTTATAGTTTGCTATCTATGCCAAACTATGTTTTTTCTTTTATCTGTACGGGCATTAATCCAAAACTACACATGAAAAAAAAAATTAATATGGAAATTTTGTTATATTGTTCTAGTATGGTGGTTGGATGTCAGTCTCACACATTACGACCTAAGTCGACACCCACTGATATGGGATAATATTTTTAATTTTAAGAATAACAATTTTCTTTTTCGAGGAGATATTACCTATCATAGCAGATACATTGTTCTTTGTTTTATGTATGGGCAATGGGGTTATGGGTTGTACTGTAAAAGCCATACCGGTATCTAAAAGGAGGATAGAAGAACCTCATCATTTACTTTGTCATTAAGCCAGGTAATTAATGAAACTCTTTTGTTTTGTTATTCACAATTTCATTCCATGCTTGTTTTACTACGTGAAAATAAGTTAAAGGCTTTAGACCTATTTCACTATTGAAGAGCGATACTATTTACACCCACTTAAACGCTTCTTTCATCCAATTGTCTTCTCACTCACTCAAATACTTCATTCACCTACCCACACCCACCTTTTTTTGTTTTTTTCTCATAACATTAACTTAACTTTTTCATCTCTCTTCCTTTTCAAATGATGAAATTAAAATTTCTTCTTCCAATTTTTTCATGGCCGTTCCTTTTTTTTTTCATCTAATGCTTCATTGATAAATATGAATCCTACTAATTTGATTATGCCAATGGTGTCATCGATTTTAATCATGTGTAGATTTTCATTTTTTTCGAAATTATATAACCCTAACAAGGACTAACATAGTAAGAAATAATTTCTAGCTCAAATTTAGTGCTACCATGAAACATAACAAAGAACATTTATCACTGGTTCAATAAAAATTATTTGGTCCTTACTATTTTTGTTGCTATTTCAATAAGAAAAAAAAGAAACATTGAAACTAGTTGTAATAGAAAGTAGTATGATATAGTAAAATATATTTAATTATCATTATCATTCCCTAAAATAATAACAAAGTAAAAATATGTTGATTTACATGCATATTTCAAATATAATTAGATACCTTGCACATCAACTCCTAGTATGAATTGGTGAAATATTTTTACTTATGTTGTTCATTTCGTTTTTTCCCACTAACCAATGGTTGAGAGGATGAAAAATAATTACGTTTGATGTTTAGATTTCATTTTATTTCTATGTGTTTACTTCTAAATGATCTTTTAAATTTAAGGTGTGTGCATGAAGTAATTATTATAATTTAGTTTTATTAAATGTTTAAGTGGCGTTGGTGAATGTTTAGGTGGGTGTAAATAGTAACATCCTTATTAAATTGTTCTTTTAAAATCATTTCTAAGGATTTAGCTAATATGTTAAATGTTAAAATGAATTAATTAATTGATAATATTAAAACTACTTTTATCAAAGGTAGAAATATTACATATGGGGTTGTGGTTGTTCAAAAATTCATTAATTATTGTTGTAAAAATAATGTCATTTACGGGCTTTTAAAACTTGATTTTTTCAAAAGCTTTTGATTCAATTGATTGAGATTTTCTTAAAAATTTATTATTGGCTAGAGATTTCAGTGTTAGATGGGTGGGTTGGATAATGTCTGTACTTAAAACAAAAAATTCAAGTATTATGGTTAATGGTATATTAGGAAATAAATTTCAATCGAAACGTTGACATAGCCAAGGCGATCCATTGTCACATCTTTTGTTTAATTTAGCCGTGAACGTTTTTTCTAGGATTATCAAACCAGCCACAATACCGAGATTTTAAATAATATTGGAAATGGAAGTACGAGTAATGTTAGTTTCATTCTCTAGTTTACAGATGATATCATGCTCCTAACATCTCACTTAGATAGACGTATTTTAGCACTTAAGTTTATATTATATAGTTTTGAGATGCTATCTAGACTAAGGATTAATTTTGATAAGAGTTTCATGTTAGTATTGAATGATAAAGATATGAGAGAAAATCAAGCCGTTTGTACATTAAATTGTAAAATTATGAAATTTCCCATAGAATATTAAGATTTTTAGTAAGACCGACTAAACTTAACAAAAGATTAACTAAATGGAATAGTAGATTTTTATCAAGGGCAAATAGAATAATCCTTATTAACTATGTTCTATCAATATTACCCCTATACTGGATGTCGTTTTATTGCTTTGCAGAATGGGTAATTGTAAAAATAGATAAAATTAGAAGAGATTTTTTATGGAGTGGTGATAATTCTGATAATAGTTTAAAATGCTTAGTTAATTAGGAAAATAGTATGTAAACCTAAAGATGACGGAGGGTTAGGTATTATGAATTTACATAATTTAAACACATCTTTATTAGAAAAATGGATATGAAAATTTACTAATAATAACGAGAATTTAATTTGGAAAGAAATAATACCGAATCAATGATATAATGGTGCATATAATATGCAACAAATTTCTACTAATAATACAAATAACATTTCTCATTTTTGGAAATCAATTGTGACGACCCGTATTTTACGTATCGGAGAATCATAAAATAATTTTATTTAATTCATTTATGGTCGTATGATTCTAATATTTTGGGATATAGTTCATAGGGATGTTTTACACATCTATAATTTTTCTCAAATTTCTATATGACCATTTTGCCCCTGGAGATCTTATTTCGACCATAACTTTTGATAGAAGCTGATTTAGATGCACTAACCTATTTTATTGCTTCGGAATGGTGGTTTTCCATTTTGTAGAATGATCATATAGGAAAATCGGATAAGTGGTTAGGAAGTTATAGCAGTTTTAAGTTTTAAAATCTACTAGACCGAATTAGAAGAGGAATAGTGGGCCAATTTAGTGAGCCCATTAGTCTAATTAGGCTTGGCTATAAATTTGAGGTGAAGGAGATCATTTAAAAGTTTGCCTCTCATTTGATATCAGCCTCGAACCCTAACTCGCTCTAATTCTCCATTCATCTCGTTGGATATTATCTCAAATCGTCTCTAATTGCAAATTAGAGGCTAGATCTTCAACTAGGAGCTTGATATCATCACTTTGGTGCATCTTCATCTGATTTCTCATTGTCTGGATCGGATCTACATCATATGTCGTAGGTTTGGTAGATTTGATGAGTGGTTATAATCTCCTACTAGTCTATGATGGATTATATGTTATAATTAGGTGATTATAGGTTAGAATTATCAAATTAAGCCATAAATTTATTAGACATAGGTAATTTCAGATTTAGAAACCCTAGATTGACCTAATTGAACATGCAATTGATAATAGATCATTGGCTAGTGTTATTAGTACATATATGGTTGTAAAATTCTATGTTTTGGATTAGTTCTATGCTTGAATTGTGATTGTAGATTGAACTGGATGACTTGTATGTTCATATTAGATGTAATTGGATGATTTGCTATGTTTGATTTGCTGCTATGTTTGAATTACTTGCTATGCTTGATTTGTTTGCTAGCTATGTGCATGCTTTAAGACTTAGATTGGTGATCGGAGCATATCGAGGGCAAAGTTCGTCGGAATCGTGCAAAACTTGGAGTATATGCTCTGAAGCACGAGGGGAAGAAACCCTGAATATTTCACAACATTTGGAGTGAAGTATTTGGGTCAGCACCTACCCGAATGAGTCGGGTTGGCATCGATCCAAAATATAACTCCAAATGATGTGAGACCCAAAGAGGAGCTAGAGTATCATTTCTACAGTTGGTCTATTAAGTTGGATCGCAGGATAGGCCAAGTATTGAAGATTGGATGGATCGTTTTTAATGGATTGAACTATGATGCATAGAAGATAAGATCAGAAGGCAAAGAGGGATGGCTCGGGGTCTAAGGCATCAAGGGGAAGTGCACTAGAGGTTGGAAGAGAAACATAGCGAAAATCGACTAAGTATTCGGGTCGGCACCTACCCGATTGAGTCGGGTCGACACCGATCTGAATGGATGGATCTGATTGAGGTAAGTCCAGGGGGAAGGTTCTTGGGTCTTCTAAGATCATGCTGGAGGTGGTGGCTTGTTGATGTTAGTTCCTGAGATGATGGTTTTGATGACAACAACCTTAGGACTTGTTATAAAATATAAATATTAATATCTTTGTCTAGATATATATGTATATGTAGGTACTAAGAATGAAGACTGAACAATATATAGATTCAAGACTGACGAATTCAAGATTGTAGAAATCAAGACTGAAGACTCATGAGTATCAAGATTATTAAGAGTTCAAGATATCAAGATAAGTAATAGAGTCTAGATTTATGTTAAAACTTCATAATAGCACTTAAATCTTTATTCGAATTTTAATTGTGGAATGGAATCCACCTTCTCACTTTATTAGTGGGATGGAACCCACGACCTCTTTAGTAGGATGGAACCTACGACCTTCTCCAGTGAAATGGAATCCACAAAATTTTAAAAATAATTTATTTTAACTATTTTCCCAAAAACTATCTTGTGAAAAGTCATCTCTATCAATTTAAATATTTTAGCCTTAATTCAAAAACTATTTTTAATCATATTGGTTTCAAAATCATTTCTTGTTTTTAAACTATCTCCTGGTTTTAATGTTTTAGTTTTAATCTCAAAATATTTATATATTTAGTTTTTATTACTTTTATATTTCGTAAGATCACTTTCCAAAGGTTTTTATAATCATAAAGTATATTCAAAATAGTTTACAAAGTTCTAAGATTGTTTCGACAAACTTTAGAAAGAAAATCTCTTTTAAACAAAAATCAATTTTCAAAAAGTACCAGGGGATGTTGACATGCCTATACCCCCCACGTCGACATGGTAGCCGTAGATTTTAAAATTCAATTTTTCAAAAGAAGTGTCTATTCGTCATAACCTTTCGCGAATGGACATGACCGTTATTCTCCTATATATACCAGTAGTTTTCAATGAATTTTCACTTAAGATTTCTTTGTTTTGTCTCCTCTTTCTCTTCCATTCTTATTTTCAAACATTCTTAACAAAACTCTGCCAAAATCCTAAGTGAATCAAACTCGATCGTCTCTAGTTTGATTCTCTGCCATTCTCTCTCAAAGATCTCAGTGCTATTCAGAGTTATAAGATCATCTGTAATCAAAGATCAAAAGATCGAAGTGTATCTAGTCTCTCTCTATCAAAGTGTGATTGGAAACGGTGTGATTGTGGCCCGTAAATCAATTGAGTGTGATTGTAGCCCATAAATCAATTAGGTGATTTAATAGCCTGGTTAAATCAAGAGAGTTTGCCCTAGACTCGGAGACAGGAGGGTGTATCTCGTGGCCTTGAAATCGAGGATGTAATATCGACATTATATTTGAAAAGAAATCTGCACGAGAAATTGTGTGGGACTGGGTGTAGGGTAACTCCGAACCAGTATAAAATTCCGATGTGTTCTTTCCTTTACTGCTTTTATTTACTATTTGTATCTGTGTCTGGTTCTGTTATTGTCTCCGTGTTTGTGAATTGCATCTATTTGGGTTTAATTTGAAAAGATTTCAAAAAGATTTATAAAATTAATTAAACACTATTCACCCCACTCTAGTGTTAATTCTGCCTTAAGATCCATAATCTGCATTTCCTACATTTGGTATCAGAGATTGGTTTTCAAAGTTATCATAATCTGAATTTTGAAAAAGTTTAAAATGGCAATTTTGGGAGATTCTGTTATCACTAGTTCAAAACTGTCCAAATCATCATTGTCTCATAAGTCTGCATATTGTTATTATAAAAAATCCAATTATCTACCGAATTGGTGTGTTGTGCAGGAACAGATGTGTTATATGGCTTTTGAAGAATCAACACTCAATGGACAAATGGTGCAAATCAAGAAAAGCAAATGGATACTTGATAGTGGATGTTCAAGACACATGACTGGTAATCCGAAGATACTGAATGACATAATTTATGAAGATGGAGGACTGGTCAACTTTGGAGACAATTCAAAAGGATATGTGATTGGCATCGGCAATGTTGGTAACTCTAAAACTCCTACTATTTCTGATGTTCTGTTAGTTAGGAATCTAAAAACAACTTACTTAGCATAAGTTAACTATGTGACAAGGGCTACAAAATTAAATTTGAAAATGATAAGTGTCACATCGAAGATAATAAATCAAATATTATCTTTGAAGGAATTAGGAAGAAAAATATTTATATTCTCAGTATGAAAATCTCAAATGATAACCTATGTCTTTTGGCTAATACAAGTGACACTTGGATTTGGCATAAAAGATTTGAGCATTTGAATTTCAAACTCTTATCTAGACTTTCAAAACTTGATCTAGTAAGAGGTCTTCCTAAAATGGATTTTAAAGTAGATAGTATATGTGATGCTTGTCAATTAGGAAATCTTAGGAAGAGTTCATTCAAATTTAAGGATATGATTTCAACTTCAAAGCCTCTTGAGTTACTTCATTTAGATTTGTTTGTCCATCTCAAATTCAGTCAATAAATAACATTAAATATGTTTTTGTAATTGTAGATGATTATTCTAGATTTTCATGGACAATTTTTCTGAAACATAAAAGTGATGCTTTTGATTTATTTAAAACTTTTGCAAAATGAATTCAAAATCAACTTTCTTTAAAAATCAAAACTATTCGTAGTGATCACGGTGGAGAATTTGAAAATGAAAATTTTGAGAATTTCTATAATAATAAAGGAATAACTCATAATCTTTCTTTTCCAAGAACTCCACAACAAAACGGAGTGGTAGAGCGTAAAAATAGGACGATTCAAGTGTGTGCAAGAACTATGCTTTCAGATAGTAAATTACCAAGAAATTTTTGGGCTGAAGCAGTCGCTGCAGCTTGTTACATTTTGAATAGGATTTTAATTAGACCTCTAACAAATAAAACACCATATGAACTTCTTTTCAATAAAAACAAAGGTATCTTATTTTAAAGTTTTTGGAAGTAAATGCTTTATTCTAAATACAAAGGAAAATTTGGATAAATTTGATCCTAAATCCAACAAAGGAATCTTTATTGGATATTCTAATAGAAGTAAAGCATACGGAGTTTTGAATTTAAAAACTAACACCATTGAAGAAACAATGCATGTATCTTTTGATGAAAATTTCAAAGATTTTGTTCAAGTAAACGATGAAGGTGATTTTATTACTTTAAATAATGAATCAAATGAAACAAATTGCGAAACTGTTCATCCTAATAAAAGGATCAGGCTTTTAAAAGATCATCATATAGAAAATATACTAGGAAATATTGAATTTGTTGTTAGAACTAGAAATCAACTAAACAAGATGAGTAATGTAGCTTTTATATCAACTATTGAACCCAAAAATCCAAAGGAAGCATCATCTAATGATTCATGGATTCTTGCTATGCAAGAAGTCACCAGAAATGATGTATATGAACTTATTCCTAGAACTGAGGACAAAACTATAATAGGAACTAAATGGGTTCATAAAAATAAAATGAATAAACAAGGTGAGGTCGTTAGAAATAAAGCTCGGTTAGTCGCACAAGGTTATTGTCAAGAAGAAGGAATAGACTTTGATGAAACCTTTGCACCCGTAGCAAGATTATAAGCCATTAGAATTCTACTTACTTTCGAAAACCACAACAATTTCAAATTATATCAAATGGATGTCAAAAGTGCCTTTTTAAACGGTTTTGTTAAAGAGGATGTTTATGTTGAACAACCTTCACTTTTTGAAGAAGAAAAGTTTCCAAATCATGTTTAAAATTTAAAGAAAGCTTTATATGGTCTGAAACAGAGTCTGGTATGACAGACTAAGATCTTATCTATTACAATCAAATTTTGAAATTGGTAGAGTAGATAATACTCTTTTTATTAAAAGAAACAAAAATGATATCCAATCAGTACAGATTTATGTAAATGATATCATTTTTGGATCAACAAACAATGAAATGAACAAAGAGTTTTCTGAAATAATGACGAAAGAGTTTGAGATGAGTCATATGGGTGAACTTACTTTCTTTTTAGGATTGCAAATAAAACAATTAGATAGTGGTATTTTCATTAGTCAAGAAAAGTATGTTAGGGATCTAGTTAGTAAGTTTGGTATGACCTCTGCGAGTGGAAAACCCATTCCTATGGCAACCAATGAAGCCTTGAATAAAGAAGACATGTCAAAAGATGTTGATCAAAAACTATACAGGGGAATGATTGGATCGCTACTCTATATAACTGCGAGTAGGCCTGATATCATGCATAGTGTCTGTCTCTGTGCAAGATACCAATCTCAACCCAAAGAAACCCATTTAAAAGCTGTTAAACATATCCTATGATATGTTAAACACACTTTAGACTATGGCCTATTGTAACCTTAAAATGATTCATTTGTTTTAATCTCATATTGTGATGCTAACTATGCTGGTTGTAAATCAGACCGAAAAAGTATAAGTGGAACTTTTCACTTTTTAGGACATTCTCTAGTTTCTTGGTTTAGTAAAAAGCAAAATATTGTCTCACTATCAACAATTGAAGTAGAATATATCTCTGCTGCTTTGGCTTGTTCTCAAGTTATCTATATGCAATAGACCCTAAAAGATTTTGGATTAAATATTTCAAAATCGCCAATTTATTGTGACAATATAAGTGCAATAAATTTATCCAAAAATCCTATTGATCATGCCAGAACCAAACATATTGATATCAGACATCATTTTCTCAGAGATAATATAAGTAAAAAGATTATTTCTCTTGAATTTATCAACATTGAGAATCTAATAGTTGATATTCTGACCAAACCCTTGAATCAATCAACCTTTACTAAATTAAGAAGAGAACTAGGTATTTGTTCTATAACTGAGATATAGAATATAGATATAGTAACATATATATTTAAATAAATAGAGAAAAACAAAATTATCAAAATTTTCAAAGGGATGTCGATATACAACAGTCAGATTTGAAATTTTGATTTTTCGTCTAAAATCAGTTTGGTGGTTATATAACCACAATATTTCGAATTCATCTATCTTCTCACTTCATTTTTTCTTTAATAAACTTCTGAAAATACAAAGTAATGACCTCCTCTTCTAAATCAAACCAAAATGCAACCATTTCCTTCCCTTCTCCTAATTCCGGTCCATTCCAACGTACTACATTGGCTCGAGTAATGAAGATCGAGGAAATTATAAAGGATTCTCTGCAAATGCTGACTGAATTACAAGTCATGCAAATAAGGATGACAAAGGAACAAGAGAAACAAGGCAAGATTCTTAGCAATTTGCAAAAATTTCTAATGGATAATCATGCAGACCCTACTGTGATTGAAGATGATTCCTCTAACATACGTATTCATAATCCATTAGAGGACGACGAAGAAGAAGAAGAAGCGGAAGAAACGCAAATGGACGAGGACGATATTGTTGTTTGCGTTGGAGAAGTCTGTTTTTAAGTAATTTGGTCGAACAACATGGAAACTTTTGTCTCCATTACCCTAATTGTTTGATTCACAAGTCACCAATGGTCAAGGACTCTCGTTCGATTGTTATTATATTAATGTTTTTATATGTTGTGTACTTGTATATATTTGTGTCTATATTTCATATATATGTGTAATGTAATCATATATAATAAAATTAGATTTATGTTTCGCTTATTATAATTCGTTATTAGCATTAGTTTAAGAGGGAGTTATGTAGTTTAGGCTTAATTTTTGTTGATAGGGGAGAATTATAAAATAGGTTAGTTAGTCTTAGATTAAGGGGGAGTTAGTAGATTAAGGGGGAGTTGTTGGAATAAGGGGGAGTTAGAGTAGAATCAGAGTTTGGTAGAGTATATTTTATAAACATAGGTTGTCATCATCAAAAAAGGGGAGAATGTTAGTTCCTGAGATGATGGTTTTGATGACAATAATCTTAGGACTTGTTATAAAATATAAATACTAATACCTTTGTCTAGATATATATGTATATGTAGGATATATATATATATTTATATACACATGCATGTACTGAGAATGCAGACTGTACAGTATAGAGATTCAAGACTGACGAATTCAAGATTGTAGAAATCAGGACTGAAGACTCATGACTATCAAGATTATCAAGAGTTCAAGATAAGTAATAGAGTCTAGATTTATATTAAAACTTCATAATAGCACTTAAATCTTTATTCAGATTTTAATTATGGAATGGAATCCACCTTCTAGATTTAATAGTGGGATGGAACCCACAACCTCTTTAGTGGGATGGAACCTACGACCTTCTCTAGTGGAATGGAATCCATGAAATTTTCAAAATAATTTATTTTAACTATTTTTTCAAAAATTATCTTTTTAAAAGCCATGTCTATCAATTTAAATATTTTAGCCTGAATTCAAAAACTATTTTTAATCATATTAATTTCAAAATCATTTCTTGTTTTTAAGCTATCTTCTGGTTTTAATGTTTTAGCTTTAATCTTCAAAATATTTATATATTTAGTTTTTATTACTTTTATATTTCGTAAGAGCACTTTCCAAAGGTTTTTATAATCATAAAGTATATTCAAAATAGTTTACAAAGTTCTAAGATTGTTTTCGACAAACTTTAGAAAGAAAATCTCTTTTAAAATAAAAATCAATTTTCAAAAAATACTAAGGGATGTCGACATGCCTATACCCCCATGTCGACATGGTAGCCGTAGATTTTAAAATTCAAATTTTCAAAAGAAGTGTCTATTCGTCATAACCTTTCACGAATGGACTTGACCGTTATTCTCCTATATATACTAGTAGTTTTCAACGAATTTTCACTTAAGATTTCTTTGTTTTCTCTCCTCTTTCTCTTCCATTCTTATTTTCAAACATTCTTAACAAAACTCTGCCAAAATCCTAAGTGAATCAAACTCGATCGTCTCTAGTTCGATTCTTTTCCACTCTCTCTCAAAGATCTCAGTGCTATTCAGAGTTATAGGATCATTTGTAATCAAAGGTCGTAAGATCGAAGTGTATCGAGTCTCTCTCTCTACCAAAGTGTGATTGGAAATGGTGTGATTGTGGCTTGTAAATCAATTGGGTGTGCTTGTAGCGCATAAATCAATTAGGTGATCTTGTAGCCTGGTTAAATCAAGAGAGTTTGCCCTGGACTCGGAGACAGGAGGGTGTATCTCATGGCGTTGAAATCGAGGATGTAATATCGACATTATATTTGAAAAGAAATCTGCACAAGAAATTATGTGGGACTGGATGTAGGGTAACTCCGAACCGGTATAAAATTTTACTATGTTCTTTTCTTTACTATTTTTATTTACTATTTGCATCTGTGTCTGGTTCTGTTATTGTCTCTATGTTTGTGAATTGCATATGTTTGGGTTTAATTTGAAAAGATTTCAAAAAGATTAATAAAATTAATTAAACACTATTTACCCCCCTTTAGTGTTAATTCTGCCTTAAGATCCGTAATCCGCATTTCCTGTAGTTGATTGCTTCTATGGTTGGGAGGTTAAAGCATGATGAAGTTTTGACTCTTCGGTCGGAGGCTCAGATAAGGAGCAGGATCTAAGGAGTTGATAGACAGTTCAGGATGGAATGAGACTATGGTATAATGGACTGGGTGGAGTGGTAGGACTCATGCCCGGAAATGGATTGGAGTCGTGGAAAGCTCTGGAAATTGGGAGTGCCAAGGAATCATTGATAACTCAGAATGTTCTGGTCGTGATTTAAAGCAAGGTACTATATGCAGGGGAACCCGAGGGATGGTAGTGCCAATCGTGTATCCTGCACTACTCCGAGAGGGTATAGTGTAAAGCAGGTACGTAGGTACTGGGCCGTGGTAAATGTATGGGGTTTGGGACCTGAAAGTACATGGAATACAACCGAGAACCGGGATTTCCATTAGTCCCTAGCAAAGCGAGGACAGTCATACGAGTTATCATATATTCACGGCTTTAGAAGATGATAGCTAGGTTCTGGTTGATGGTTGCTATGATTGCTATGATTGTTATGTTGGTTATTTCTCTTGGGTAGGCTATCATCTATAGGAATGCTGGAGAAGGGATTGTGAATAGGGCCAATGGAGGAGGCTGCTTAGATTCTTCTATCATGTTCTGTTATAGTATCCTATTGTTGTTTATTTGAGTAGCATATTATATCTTACTATCATGTGCTATCTCTTTGGTTGCAGGGACTTGTCAGGTATGGTTTCTGTACCGATCTATTGCCATATTTTCCAATATAGCTTTTGATAGTTAGTTATCGCTCACATTAGACTATTGTCTGAACCAAGGTTTTATGTTTCCTTTTATTATCTTGGGTACTCTTAAATAAGTAGACTTGATGTCAGGTTTGGAGATGCAGCTACTGTATGAAGACGAGCTTGGAGAAGCTATGGTATATTACTCTGTATTTGTAGATATTTCCATTGTATGTTCTATGTACTATGAGAGGATTGTAGTGAGGAAGTGTTGTATTCATGTTATATGACATTGTATCCATTACTCTTGATTTAGTGGAGATGTTACTTTCATTTATTATGGCTCACTGTATTCTGTTGTATATTTTCTATATTATATTTTATCCATGCGCTGTGAGATATGCAACAGGTTTTATTGCTTTATATTTTAACCTTAATGATCGTCCCATATCATCCTGGCATGTTTACAGTGCTCTTTTATGTCATTTGGTGCTGGTGGTATGGGGCGGTCGTCACATTTGGTATCAGAGCTTTGGTTAGGAGTTAACCGAAGCAAGTCGAGAGTATATGCTAAAGGATGGAGCATATTTGTTAATGTTATGGTTCTTAAGTCTATATAGTAATATATAGTAGTATGCACTTGAGTGCCATCTACAACTTTTATTTGTAAGAGACTAATCATTCTTATTATAGATAAGAATGAATCGGAACACGAGGAACGCTGTTAGGAACAACTCTGCTTTTGGGGTAGAAGAGGGGGTGGATCGGGAGCTGCAACACCCGATTTTCAGGCCATGTTCGATGCAATTGTGGCCTCGCTGATGAAGAGAGCCCAAACTATTCTTGGAATGGCGTTAGGTGGTGGTACTCCTATGCAAGTGCCTAGGCTTGACTTCGCCAAGCTTTATAAGGATTACTCTACTCTTGGAGGGAAGCCATTCTCGGGAATGGAATCAACGATTGAAGTGCAAGATTGGATAGATACTTGTGAACACACCTTCAAGGATATGGATGTGGAAGATGCTATAAAGAGGAAGTTTGCTTCAAGACAACTGCAGGGCTGAGCAATGAATTGGTGGAATGCTGTTACCATTGCTACTCCAGAGGATCAGATTTCATGGGATCAGTTTAAGGCTAGGTTGAGGAGAACTTCATTCCTGCGGCTCAGAAGTCAGTAATGTTCAAGAGATTTGCCGAGTTAAAGCAAGGGGAGATGTCTATTTCTGAGTATGTGGTAGAATTTGATGCTTTGTCGAAGTATGGGATGTCTTTCATCGACACACCCCTGAAGAAGAATGAGAAGTTTATCACTGGATTGGACGACCACTTGGGAGAGATTGGTGGACCACATTGAAGTGTCTTTTGAGAAACTTGTGGAGAAAGCCCTTAGGCATGAGAGTCTGTACCCGAAGAATATGACTGTTATTATTGCTATTGTTGAGAAAGAGGAATCAAAGCCACAACAAGGTGGTGGAGGTAAGAAGGAATGGAATGGAAAGAGAAAGCAACAACAACAAGGAAAAGGGGGCCAGAAAAAGAATAAGAGTGAAGTGGTTTGCCATGGTTGTAAGGAGAAGGGCCACTATATCAAGGAATGTAAAGCTGCTAAGAAGCGCTACAACTGTGATAAGCCAGGGCATATAAAGATGTCCGGAACCACCTAAGGATAAATTGTGAAGACATATGCTTTGGATGCAATCCCGACTTCATCTAATGTTCCTACTGCTAAGGATAAAAAGAAAGGAGTCGTGGTGCAAGGTATGCTTTCCATCCGAGATGTTTTCGTTAGAGTTCTTTTTGATACTGGAGCTTTACATTCTTTCATTTTTGGTGACTTAGTTTGTAGACTAGGTTTAGAACCCGAGATAATAGACCGACCTTTGATTCTGACGAACCCTGTTGGAGGATCTACTAGTCTTTGTATGATTTGTCGTGGTATAATGTTATCGAGTCATGGATGTTCTTTAGCTTCCGATTGCTTTGTTCTTAATTTTGCTAGGTTAGAGATTATTTTAGGAATGGACTAACTTAGCAGGTATGCAGCTGTAGTGGATTGCGAGAAGCTAGAGGCGATAATTGGGAATGTGGAAGGGCGAACGTTAGTGATATGCTGCTTACCAGAGGATGGGGTATTGGTCAGCTTTCTATATTTGCTTGAGATTTCACAGGAAGGGTTGTCATTTGTGCCTATCGCTAGAGAGTACTCTAAAGTCTTTGAGGAAGTGACAGGATTGCCGCTACGTAGAGAGATTGAGTTTCGGATCGACTTAGTGGATGGAGCCAGTCCCATAATGATGCCTTTAAGGCGTATGGCACCCAGAGAGTAGAAAGAATTAGAGGTGTAAGCGAATGATCTACTAAAGAAAGGATTCATTCGGAGAAGCATATCTGAATGGGGCCCAGCAGTTGTATTCGCGACTAAGGTGGATGGTTCTTGAGGTTATATGTTGATCATCGTGAGATAAACAAGGTTACAAAGAAGAATAAGTATCCACTTCCATGGAATGATGATTTGTTTGATCAGCTGCAAGGTGCAAATGTGTTTTTCTCAGATGGATTTAGCAATGGGATTTCACCAGTTGAGAATGGCAAAAGAAAGTGTGCCTATTACTGCATTTCAGACACCGTCAAGTTTCCACGAGTGGTTGGTGATGCCTTTGGGTTGATCCATGCTCCTGCATATTTTGTGGATCTTATGAATAGAGTCTTAAGAGATTAGTTGAACAAGTTCATGCTTGTGTTCGTGGATGATATTCTGATTTATTCTAGAACCGAGGAAGAGCAAAAGACGCACTTGACGATTGTACTTGAGATCTTGAGGAAACACAAGTTGAGAGCTAAGTTCTCTAAGTGTCACTTCTGGAAGGACGAATGAGATTCTTGGGTCATGTCATGTTAGGACAAGGAATAGCATTGGATGTCGCAAAGGTGGCAGTGATCTAGGATTGGAATCAATGCAAGAATGTTAGGGATGTGAGAAGTTTCCTTGGATTGGCAGGATATTACAAGCGCTTCATAAAGGACTTCTCAAAGATTGCAGCACCGTTAACCAACTTGACCAAGAAGAATGAGACCTTTACTTGGGATGCTAGATGTGAGCATGCATTTGTGGTTCTAAAGGAGAGGTTGACAAGTTCACCTGTATCGGTTATTCCTGGTGGGAATGAAGAGATGACAGTATACATGAATGCTTGTGGTACTGGTCTAGGAGCTGTATTGATGAAGAAAGGTAAAGTTGTCATTTATGCTAGTCGACATTTAAATCGCACGAAAGGAATTATCTAACTCATGATGTGGAGTTAGCGGGGATTGTATTTTCTTTGAAGATGTGGAGGCATTATCTATTGGGAGAAAGATTTGAGCTATTCATGGGCCATAAATCTTTGAAGTACCTTTTCTCTTAAAAAAATCTCAACCTTCGACAACAACGATGGTTAGAGTTTTTGGCTTCTTATGACTTTGATATTTCCCATACTCCAGGGAAAGGTAATGCAGTAGATGCACTAAGCAGAAAACATGCTGGATTAGGAGCTATGTTCTTAGAATGGAAGCATTTGGAATATATAGCTAGATTTGATTTCAAGCCACATTGTGAGCTCGAGCCTGAGATGTTAGCAAGTCTATCGATCAGACCTACTCTTATTGAAAGGATTGGTACTAATCAGAAGAAAGATGCTAAGATAGTAGGGATCATGGTAAGGATTGAGATGGGAGTGGAATCTTAAGATTTGAAGCAGTACGAGATAGACTGAGATGGTTGGCTTCGTAAGGATAAGAGACTATTTATTCCAAATGTTTATGGGTTACGAGATGAAGTGTTGAGAGAATGCCATCATTCCAGATTTACCATTCGTCATGGTGGTAACAAGATTTATAGAGATATGAAGATGACTTACTACTAGGAAAGCATAAAGAAGGATGTTGGAAAGGTCATCTCGAAGTGCATGAGTTGCTAGTTAGTGAAAGCTGAGCAGAATAAGCCTAGTGGATTGCTACAACCACTAGAAATTCCTGTATGGAAATGGGAAAAAGTATCTATGGATTTTATAGATGGTTTGCAGTGGACTAGAGCAAGATATGATAGTATATGGGTAGTGATAGATCGACTAACCCAGAGTGCAAGGTTCATACCTGTCAAGTCTACTAGAACGGCATCCAAATTGGCAGAATTTTATGTTAAGTGGATTGTTAGATTCCATGATGTGCCAAAGAGTATCGTAAGCCACAGAGACTCGTTGTTTACGAGTGGATTCTACAAGAGCTTACAAGAGATTATGGGAACCGAGTTGCACTTGAGCATAGCTTATCACCCACAGGTGGATGGCCAGACCGAGAGAGTGAATTGGATTTTAGAAGATCTCCTACAAGCTTGCATTATAGATTTTGGAACATCTTGGGAGGATCATTTGCATTTGGTATAGTTTGCATATAACAATAGTTAACAGTCAAGTATTGGCATGGAACCATATGAAGCATTGTATGGACAGCCTTGTAATTCACCTTTATGTTGGTGGGAAGCAGGTGAGAAGCCGATACTTGGTCCAAAGATGATTAGAGAGACGTCAAAGGAGATAGAGAGGTAACGAATAAAGACTGCTCAAGATCGTCAAAAGAGTTATGCGGATAAGAGAAGAAGAGATTTGGAATTCTCTATTGGAGACATGGTATTTGTTAAGATTTCTCCTCTGAAGAATGTTGTTCGATTTGGTAGGAAGGGAAAGTTAGCACCCAAATTTGTTGGACCGTTTTCAATTATTGAGAGAATTAGGAAGTTAGCTTATAGAGTGGACCTATGTCTGAAGATGACGGGTGTGCACAATGTTTTTCATATCTCCTATCTAATGAAATGTGTGCATGACTCAGGTATTGTGGTAGCACCGGATCAACTGGAAGAGATAGAGCTTGAGCCAAAAGTTTCAAGGCCTCTTTAGCCACTTCGAGTCATTAGGAATGACACGAAACATCTTAGAAGAAAGATAGTTAAGCTAGTTAAGGTGCAATGGAGCGAAGACGATATTGATTGTACATGGGAGACTTAAGAGAATATGAGGATGGCCTATCTAGAACTCTTCGAGTGGTAAGACCCATGTGTTGTATTTACTTGTACCATTGTATCTTATACTACTAGAATTTCGCATGCTAGGATAGGTTTTGTTTGCTATTGTTTGATTTGGCTGCTTAGTTGGATTGTTAGATGGTTGCTAGTGGCTGATAGGCATGCGAGATAACCTTGGTTGCTCATGTTTGTTTAGGGATTGCGAGGATGAAATTCCTAAAGAGGGGAAGAATATAACGGCCCGTATTTTACGTATCGGAGGATCGTAAAATAATTTTATTTAATTCATTTATGGTCATATGATTCTAATATTTTGGGATATGGTTCTTAGGAATATTTTACTTATCTATGATTTTTCTCAAATTTCTATGTGATAATTTTTCCACTGGAGATCTTATTTCGGCCATAACTTTTGATATAAGCCGAATTAGGTGCTCTAACCTGTTTCATTGCTTTGGGATGGTGGTTTCACATTCTGTAGAGTGGTCATATAGGAAAATCGGATAAGTGGTTAGAAAGCTATAGCCGTTTTAAGTTTTAAAATAGACAAAATTAGAAGGAGATTAGTGGGCCAAATTAGTGAGCCCGTTAGTCTAATCAGGTTTGGCTATAAATATGAAGTGAGAGAGACCTTTTGAAAGTTTGCCTCTCATTTGATATCAGCCTCAAACCTTAACTCCTCTCTAATTCTCCATTCATCTCATTGGATTTCATCTCAAATCGTCTCTAATTGCAAATTAGAGGCTAGATCTTCAACTAGGAGCTTGATCTCATCAATTTGGTTGCATTTTCATCCGATTTCTTGCTGTTCGGATCAGATCTACATCATATTTCATAGTTTTGGTAGATTAGGCGAGTGGTTATGATCTCTCAGTTTATGGATTGTATGTTGTAATTAGGTGATTATAGGTTAGAAGTATCAAATTAAGCCATAAATTGATTAGACATAGGTAATTTCAAATTTAGAAACCTTAGATGAACCTAATTAAACATGCAATTGGTAATAGATTATTGGCTAGTGTTATTAGTACATATATGGCTGTAAAATTCTATGTTTTGGATTAATTCTATGCTTGAATTGTGATTGTAGATTGAATTGGATGAATTATATGTTCATATTAGATGTAATTGGATGATTTTCTATGTTTGATTCGCTGCTATGTTTGAATTACGGTCTATGCTTGATTTGTTTGCTAGTGTTGTGCATGTTTTAGGACTTAGATTGGTGGTCGAAGCAAATTGGGAGCAAAGTTCGTCGAAATCATACGAAACCTGGAGGATAGGCTCTAAAGCACGGTGGGAAGAATCGCTAAAAATTTCACCTCATTTGGAGTCAAGTATTTGGGTCGACACCTACCAGAATGAGTTGGGTCAGCACCAATCCGAATATATGACTCCAAATGATGTGAGACGCAAGGGGGAGCTAGAGTATGGTTTCTACAGTTGCTCTATGAAGTTAGATTAAAGAATAGGCCAAGTATTGAAGATTGGATGGATCGTCTTCAATGTATTGAACCATGATGCATAGCATAGAAGACCATAAGGCTAAGAGGGATGGCTCGGGGTCTAATGCATCAAGGGGAAGTGCACTAGAGGTTGGAAGAGAAACAGAGCAAAAATTGACTAAGTATTCGGGTCGGCACCAACCCAATTGAGTCGGGTCGACACCGATCCAAATAGACGACTCTAATTGAGGTGAGATCCAAGTGGAAGGTTCTTAAATCATCTAGGATCATGCGGGAGGTGGTGGCTCGTTGATTGCTTCTGTGGTTTGAAAGATACAACATAATGAAGTTTTGACTCTTCAGTCGGAGGCTCGGATAAGGAGCAGGATCAAAGGAGTTGATAGACAACTCATGATGGAATGAGGCTGTGGTATAATGGACTGGGTGGAGTGGTAGGACTCGTGCGTAGAAATGGATCAGAGTTGTGGAAAGCTCTGAAAATTGTGAGTGCTAGGAATCATTGATAACTCGGAGTGTTCTGGTTGTGATTCAAAGCAAGGGTACTATATGCAGGGGCACTCGAGGGCTGGTAGTGCCAATCGTGTATCCTGGACCACTCTGAGAGGATCAAGTGTTAAGTAAGTATGAAGGTACTAGGCCTTGGCAAACGTATGGGGTTTCGGACTTGAAATTACGTGGAATACAACCGAGAACCGGGATTTCCATTAGTCCTTGGTAAAGTGAGGACGGTCATACGAGTTACCATATATTCACGGCTTTAGAAGATGATAGCTAGGTTTTGGTTGATGGTTGCTAAGATTGTTATGTTTGTTATTTCTCTTAGATAGGCTATCATCTATAGGAATGCTGGAGAAGGGACTGGGAATAGGGCCAATGGAGGATGCTGCTTAGATTCTTCTATCCTGTTCTATTATAGTATCCTATTGTTGTTTATTTGAGTAGCATATTTATCTTACTATCATGTGCTAACTCTTTGGTTGCAGGGACAGGTTAGGTATGGTTTTTATACCTGTCTAGTGCCATATTTTCCAGTATAGCTTTTGATAGTCATTTATCGCTCACACCAGACTGTTGCCTGATCCAAGGTTTTATATTTCCTCTTATTATCTGGGGTACTCTTAAATAAGTGGACTACATGACAAGTTTGGAGATGCAGCTGCTATATGAAGATGAGCTTGGGGAAGCTATGGCGTATTACTCTATATTTGTAGATATTTCCACTGTCTGTTTTATGTACTCCAAGAGGATTGTAATGAGGAAATGTTGTATTCAGTTTATATGACATTGTATCCATAACTCATGATTTAGTGGAGATGTTTCTTTCATTTGTTATGGCTTACCATATTCTATTATATATTTTCTATATATATTTTATCTTTCCGCTGTGAGATATACAACAGGTTTTTCTGGTTTAAATTTCAACCTTGATGATCGTCCTATATCAGCCCGACACGTTTACAATGCTCTTTTAGGTCATTTGGTGAGGGTGGTATGGGGCAGTCATCTCATCGATAATAAAACTTATAATATTTATAAATTAGGAATTAATGATGTGGTACATTCGGGGAATAATACCTCTTTTTGGCATGATAGTTGGATATCAGTAATTCCCCTTAAAGTAGAATTTAATGAACTTTATGAAATTTGTAATTTTAAAAATATGTTGATTTCAAAAATATGTTGACTAAATTTAAATTTTCCATGGGACTTTAGTTTTAATCGTGCTTTAGCTGGAAATACATTATCTAAATTTGCCTTACTTTATGCTAAATTAGAATTATATAACGCTGATAATAAAAATGACACTAAAATATGGTAACGGGACAAATATAAAATCTTTAAAGTGCACTCATTTTATAAATTTCTTAATTTTTCGGGTATAAAGTCAAAAAATTTAGATATATTTGAAAAGATAATACCACACCCAAAGCTAAAGTACATATTTGGTTAATTATACATGGAAATTTAAATACTATAGAACTACTAAAAAGAAAAATATAGTTATTGATAATAATTGTTTTTCTGTAATATTGGAATAGAAAATATTTCACATTTATATTTTGAATGTCATATCAATAATCGTATTCTTATAAATTGTCTTTAGATTATTTACTTTAGTATAATTAATAATGATATTAATTGTGAATTATTTTGGAATAAGCTTAGGTTTGTTTATAATGGATTTCATAGATTAGTAATTGATACTACTTTTACTTTAATATGTTGGTATATATGGTTTGAAAGGAATCAAAGGGTTTTAATAATATATATACTCTGGTGGATAATTTAATATATATAATTGCTTTGTTTTGTTTTAATTAGATACCAAACCCTAATTACATTAAAGATAATAACATTAGTGTTACACCATAATTTCCATGAAGCACAAATTACAAAAGAACAACCCTTGGCTTGTAGTTCTGAGACCGACCATCAAATTCCCATAATGAGCTCGGGCGCTGAACCCTATACCCAAGAGCAAATAAGCCATGAACATAAGGTAAGACAACAAAAAAGTCCGAAACCATGGCCCAAATAAGAGTAAGAAGCTCTGCCGAAAGTAGTAGCTAACGAGACCAGACATATCTCTACAAAGCCTAAACAATCAACGAATCAAATGACCTAAACCGAGACCAACAGTCGAGATGGGCAAAAGGAATCAAATAAATTATAAAAGCACCATGTTAGTAATCCGAGTCAAATTACCTTCAACCAGATAATGACTAAGTGTTTGAATCAGAGCCACCTGCAGCAGGCCAGGTTATCAATCCAAGCTAGAGATCCTGCACCAATAGAAGAGCTCTCAATCCACTATAAATAGAGTACTACCTACTACCACAAAGGGGGACAAGATAATAATTTACAAAATTATATATTGTACTTTCCTATATTAGAGCTCAGTTTCCAAACTCATTAATGGAGGAATGCATAGATAAAATGTAATAAGCCCCACGGCTCTCGGTGTCATTTACTTTCTACTCTCTTTCTCTTTTAACGATAACTAGTATATCCCTATTTTTTGATTCTTCATAAGACCACCTCGGCCACATCATGTCTCGGCAATCTCTCGGCCGAGGCCTAAAAGTATACTCTGCTTTCAGAGACCGACCCATGATCCTTGGGGTGTTGGTGTAAATGAAAATTTGCACTAACAACTAGTTTCAATGAATACCTTAAAAAGGTTAAATCTCGTATTAGTTTAGTTAAGAAAAATGTGGTATTTAAAAATACAAATAATAACACCTTAAATACTTTTTTAATTGAAATGCATGCCAATGAATTTGACACTATATTATATTTGGGAAATATATCAGAGCCTAAAATGTATTATTTTTGAATATATCATTCATCTTAAAACTTATAATGTTTAGGAGTCGTAATCTTACTTCCAAGGGTTTAGTTGATTAAATGTTTGGCCTTAAGTCTGTTAGAATTATGTATAGGTCTATCTCCTCGCATGATTCATGTCATATCTAGGTCACTGTTTCTTGAACATTTTAATTTTTCTCCTTATACGTATATACATATACATAAACATATATATGTATAATAGACTTATATACATATACATGTTTAAATTTCACATTCTTTGTTGAGTTTTTTTAGTTTTAATTATCGACTCGGACATTCTTATTCGTTGGATGAGCCGAGCTTCGATTTGCTGCAGAGCATTCTACAACTTATTTGGATTTCCTTGATAGTTATTCATACTATTTACTTTCTCTTTGGGGACTGGACAAGGCTTTCTCTCTCATTATGGTTCCCTCTTCGTTGCTACTTTTGGATTTTTGTGCCCTTCGTTTTATTTTGTTTATTTCTTTTCATGCATTTTTATATTTTTTTTCTAAGTTTTTCTTGGGGGGGGGGGTTATTTTTATTTTATTTATACAGATTCATGGGGAATAGTTACATAAGTGTGAAATAAAATTACATGAGTGCTATTCTCCTCATAGAGGATCACATTTCTCTTAAAAAAATGATAAGAAAAGAGGGGCGGAAACTTATCGTCAATCGTCTAAGAGCCAGAAGGAGTTCAACTTCACTGCACTCATGCCTCTCACCTATGGGGTTGGGTACATTTTAAAGCGATGAAGTCTAAGCTAGCATTTAAATTCCCCAACAATGGGAAGAAACCTGAAAAGAACGTTGGAGGTGCGTATTGTTGCTTTCAAAGAGTAAATGGACAACGTATAGACAACTACCACCATCTTAAAAACAAAATTAAATGACTGATCCAGAAAGGCTGTCTACGACGTTTTCAACAGACATCATCCACGGCCCCTACTCAAAACCAGTCACCATATCCATAAGTAGACCAGGCAGGAAATGCTAGGATCCTAATTAGCTCTATCAAAGGAGGGCCAGACCATGTGGGGAAAAGCAAAAGGTAAACGGAAAGGTATGTTTAGGAAGCACATGGAGGGAACTGGACTATGTATCATACAAAATAGTTCCCAACATTCTAAATAGTCTTTATAACAGCCTACTTAGTGAAGTAATCTTCTCGCATAAAGATCCTATAGTAGCCACCATGCAAATATCAAACTACACTATGAGAAAAGTACTGGTTTACTCAAGAAGCTCTTTGAATGTCGTCTTTAAAGATGCTTTCAACTACATGAGATTGCTAGTAGAAATCTTGAACCCAAGCCCAGAATCAATCTATGGATTCAACAAAACTGTGATAATTCTTTTAGGCTTAGCAAGGATTTTGGTAACAGTCGAAACTGCACTGTTATATAAGTTATTCTATGCTACATTTCTAATCATTGGTAAACCTTCATCATGTAATGCATTTTTCGAAAGGCCTACACAGTAATAGACATGGGGCAGTAATCTCACTGAAAGACTTTCTCATGAAGTTCAAGACCTCAAATGAGATAGGAAACATTTGAGTGGAGCAATTGTTACCTAGGGAATTATATTCTATAACAATTAATCCTAATAATAAACTTGCTTCCACTTATAATTTTGTGTCTTCTACTACGTGTAAAAATAATAAATCGGTAAATGATAAGCCACTCAAAGAAATTATATCAGTTAAGCAAACCCCCATTAACTCAGAAGTAGGTCAACTTACAACCACTGTGTCTGCATGACATAATAAGAGAGATTACCTTCACATGATAGGTACAGGTGAGTTTGATTCTATATATGCCCAATACCTAAGTGATGCTGCATAAAGTTTAAGCACCACAACATCCTTGGATCCTATAAAAGATAAAGTGGATCCTAGGTTGGGTATGAAATCTAAAGAGCTCAAACCGATAGATGAGTTAAAGGACCTTTAGTTAGGCCCCAATGACCCAACAAAAATAGTGAAGATTACAGAAAGTTAAGTGAAGAACTTTGCTTTGATTAAACTGTTTTATAAATAAGTTAGCTGATGTGTTTGCTTGGATACATTCAAACATAGTTGGGTTTTATCCATCAATAATTTGTCGAGTGCTTAATACAGATTGGGATTCGCACCGGGTATAACAAAAGAGGCGATCTCTTAATTAGGAGAGAAAGTAATGCACCGCACAAGGAAGTGAAGAAGTTGAAAGAAAATGACTTCATTATGGAAGTTTATTATCCTAAATGGATATAAAATTCAATTCTAGTAAAAAACTAAATGGAAAATGGAGAATCAGTATAGACTTCAAAAACCTCCACAAAGCATGCTCGAAAGACAATTTTCCCTTGCCTAGGACAAATCAGCTTGTAGACAAAACCAATGGCCATGAACTGCTCACCTTCATGGATGCATATTTGAGGTGCAACTAGATTGCTATGTTAGAACGTGATCAAGAGCACACCAGCTTCATTATAGTAAGCGACTGTTTTGCTACCTAGTAATGCTGTTTTGGAATAAGAAATGCAGAAACTACTTATCAAAGACTAGTAAATAAAATGTTCTCTGAGCAAATTGGTAGAAGTGTATGTGGATGACATGCATGTGAACTCCAATAAGGCACCCCGTCATGTGCATGACTTAGATAAAACTTTTGCAACCCTTAGGAAGTTCAATCTAAAATTAAACCCGCTCAGGTGTACTTTTTTTCATTCAGTCTAGGAAGTTATTAGGATATATAGTAAGCGCCAGAGGGATAGAAACTAACCCAAAAAAGTTAGAAGTGGTTAATAAAATGAAATCTCCTAGGAAGCCCAAGGATGTAACGAATCTAAATTGGAAAGTAGTTGCGTTAAGTAGGTTTATCTTTAAAGCAACAAACAAATGCATCCCATTTTCTAATTAGATAAAGAAAGGTTGAAACTTTGAGTGGACTGAAAATGCAAAGGTGCATTCCAAGCGCTAAAGGATCACCTAACTACTCTACACATTAGCTTAAAACTTCTCACAAGTGAGGACCTATTAGTGTACTTAGTTGTAATTGATCGAGCTATTAGTGTCGCTATAGTTTAAGAAGATGATGGAGTGCAACATCTAGTATACTACACCAACAAACGTCTATTTGTAGCAGAGCTAAACTATACATTAATTGAGAAGCTAGCTTATAATCTTCTTCTAACACATAGAAAGTTATGAACTTTTTTCAAACTCATGCCATCAAGGTGTTGATTAATCAACCTAAGAAGAAAATACTACACGAACCAGAAACCTTTGGGTGATTATTGAAGTGGGAAATTGAACCCAGCTAGTACGAAATCTTATATTGCCCCAGAAATGCGATCAAAGGATGCGACTTAGCTGATTTCATTGTTCAGTGCACTTAACAAACTGACCGATAGATTGAACAATTCAAAGAAAAATTATATATGTAGATGGAGCCTCAAATGAATAAGGTGCAGGAATCCAGTATGTACTGATCATGCTAGATAAAGAAAACTATATAGGAAAGTTCAGCTTGGATTCAAAGCACCAAAAATATCACCGAGTACGAGGTGCTGATTGTAGGACTTAAAATGGTGTAGGTAATGAAGGTGATGCTTATTAAAATTTATAATGATTTCTTGTTAGTCATAATCAAGTGCAAGGAAGCTACCAGACTAAGGTGATAACCATGTAGGATCTAGATTAACCCTAGAGGGGGGGTGAATAGGGTTATAGCAAGTTTTCTCAAAATTAAACGCAATAACAAACTGCAGAGAAGTAAATATGCTGAAAAGTAAATCACACACAAAATTTACCCAGCTTCGGCAACCCCTGCCTACTGCTGCATTCCCAAATTTCTATTAGAATTAAACAGTCTCCCGCTTACAAACACTCTAACAGACTTGCACACCCTGCTACCGCCTATAGAGTTTTGCAAACTCGCAAACCCTGCTTACTGAACTAATCCTAACTAGACAATGTGACACAACCTAAATTCTAGGTGGTGATTTACCCAGATTTGATTAGAAAAGTTTAGACTTCAAAAACAAAAGCAAAAACAAAACCAATATAAATTTAAAACCCTAATTTTTAAACTTTAAACAAAACTAAAGCCTTTTTTATTAGCCGGCCCAATATTATATTGGCCTCTCTTCTTCCTTTTATCTTCGGCCCGCTTTGCTTGTGAAAATGGTGACTTCGTTTTGTTCGTTCCTCTTTGTACAGAATTAGGGCTTGTGTTGAAAATCGAAAGCGCCTCTTTCAATAGATCGATCGAATGATGATTTCGTCCCTTGCTTTGTCGATCGATTGATTCTTCGTCTTGCACACGGCTGCTCCTCGATTGTTGATCGAATTCGACTCCTGACTTCAGTATGTAATTTGTGCCTTTTGTTCTCTGGATTGAATACTTGAACTCGATGCCTTTTATTTGCCGATGATGATTGGTATTTATAGGGTTCGAACCCCTGTATTTTCGTTCGCATGTATTTTAGTTGAATTCGTCACTTTATTTTGCTTGGCCGATCGATGATGCTTTGATGCTTGAGATTGATTCTGACTTTATCAAATTCGTATATTTCGATTTTCTATTACTTGATAATCACGGCTTTGATTTCGAAACGTTCGATCTTTCCTTGATCGATACGGCATAAACTTTCCTCTTTTATTTTAACTTTGATTTTTGACTTTTTCAAATGCGTATATTTCGCTTTATTTCATTTGACGATGTTGATTCTTTGGTCTGCATTTACATTCCTTCTGGCTTCACGTATAGTCTTCATTGCATATAGATAATCTCGAGTTCATCCCTGTCTTCGGCTTTGACCTTTTCTGATGATGTTGATTTCTCTGTGACCTTGCTTTGTTCACGGTGTCTAATTTGAACTTGTGATCTTTCTGACTTGGTTAATTCGTATAATTCTGTTGCCTTGACGACTTCGATTTTGAACTGTTTATATGTGTACATATGTGTCATCACTATAATCTTGTTGTATCTGAAACTTGTAATTCTGCAACTTGGTTGTAGTTGAGTTTGAGCCATTTGTTACTGTAACCATGTGTGTACATACATCTATGTATATATGTGTTGTATTTCCTTGTAGTCTTCATTGTAACTTCACCTTGAACCTAATGTGTAGTTGTCTTCATGTACATGACTTGATCATCATGTAACTCACTGTCTTTGAACCTGTGCATATATGTATATGCCTCTGTTGACTTTGTGAAGTGCTTGCTGTACTTGATTGCTTGCACTGGCTTGCAATTTGTCTTAGTCGAGTCTTTATATTGCTTCATCCCTTTGAGTTGTACTGTCCACTTTGTTAGACACTGTTGCACTTGCAGAGTCTTAACATTCATGTCTGCACACTTTCATTTGATAGTTACTTGCTTACTTTGAAAGTGCAGTATGGTCTTGGTTATCTTCACTTGCATATTGCTGTTGTGTAGTTGATTCATTACTTTTTCATTGTTGTTTGGATATTGAACTGCTTCATGCTTCACTGTAACCTTCATGTATTTTGTTTGTAGCCAATTACCTTTGTAGTTTTGAAGTTTTATTCTTGGTGTTGCTGGTGTACTTGGGTTAGTGGCATTGATATCTTTGTATTTTAGATTGCCTGGTCTGGTTATACTTGATGTGCATGTGTGGGCTGCCTTTGTGTATCACCATACATTTGTGGGCTGCCTTTGTGTATCACCATACATCTGTCTGTCACAGTTGCAGTCTTTAACTTGTACCATTCGAGGCAGTTTGCTTATTCGTTGTGCACTGGGCAGTGTGTCTGGTTGAGTTCATTGCTGTATTGTTGTTATGTTGACATAGTGTACATACATTCATGTACATTTGCCTTTTTGCCATTCACTGCTGCACTCAGGTCTGTGACATTTTGAAATTCTGGTTTGAGTCACTTTTGAAGTTCGATTCTCTGCAATATGCTGTTTGGTTTTGTACTTGTGTACTTTATATATGCACTGTGTATTGGTTGCTTCCCTGACCTGTGCATGGCTTGAAGTCTGGTGCTTCATCATTGACTCAGTTTTGTCTTGACCCATTGTTTCGTATTTGCACCTGTGTTGAATCCAGCTTAAATGCTCGGGTTTGACCTTGTGCACGTGTTGTGACTCTATTTGTGTTGCACTTGAGTTGAACCCGGCTTTTCTTTTGGGTTTGACCTATGCTCACCTGTCCCTGTAACATTATCAAGTGTACATTTCAGTGTGCACGGCCTTGTGGCATGTACAGTGATACACTGTGCATGTCACAAGCTATTCGTGTATGATGAATTCAAATATACATGATGACGAACAACCCAAATAACTGAGGCAAATATTATTTTCAAAATTCATATTTTGTTTTATACTGCAAAAATATTTTATTTTCAATTTTACTGCGTCAATGTATATTTCTGCAGATTGCTCAGATGCTGGATTCACATTGGAATGAAGTTGAAGATAAATACGAGTGTGAGTGATATGTAGTGAGGAACTGATGTAACTATGAAATTGTGATGTAATTGTATTGTGACTGAAATTGATGTAATTGTACTCTGACTGAAATTGTATAGTTATAGTGAGAGCTTGAAATTGTACTATCAAAATTGTAATAAATATTTGTTTGAATAAAACATTCAATCGTTTGAATTCCAATTCTGTGTTATTTATTTTATTCAACAAATATTTATTTTATCTGTGAAAAATAAAATAGTACAATATCAAATACATTTAAATGAACCAAAAATCATATACATGCATATTCAACAAACCATTCTAAATATGTAGAGTTATTCAATCGGTGGATTCAATGCGGTAGAGGTGCAAAAAGTCATAGCGGGGATGTAGCGAAGATATAGCGGGATATATCAGATTACTCTAAAATAGCATATAAATCCCATACTTGTTGTTTTTACAAATATATAGATAGTAATTATGTGAAAAATTAACATTCAATTGAATTATAATTAATACAAAAATAATTTTAAATAAAAATATGTGCAAATGCATTGTAAATGAACGTAAAACTGTTATATAACTTAATTTAATTTAGTAGAATATAAGAGTATTATCATTTCTAAACATATATCAAAAATTCAATGAAATTAATTAATTTCATAATTTTTATAGCGTATAAATATCATTTTTCAATCCAATTTTTTATAGAAGATATAGCGGAAATAATGGGATATAGCGGAAATAGCGGGGATTAAAGCGAAAAGGCTATATGTTGGGGATATATGGAAAAATCATAGCGGTAGGAATCCGCTATAAGATTTATCGGAGTTATAGCGGGGATATAGCAGGGCATTAACTGCATAGGATATTACTAAGCTAATTTAAGTAGTTCAACATTATAAAATACCCAACGAAGAAAAGTCATATGTAGATACCTTATCAAAGTTAGCCAGCGTTAATTTGCACAAAAATGAAGGCGACACCAGTTGCGCGTCTGTCTGATCCAAGCATTACCTAAGAAAAACAAATTTTGGTCTTGACATGCGCTCAATAGGCTAAAGTTCAAATATGACAGGGTCAAGATCAAACAAATCCCATGTAGGAAAATCCACTCATATTGCTCGAATAGGAAGATGCGACTGAAACTTGGATGACATTAGTAAAGTAGTTCTTACTAAATGGTACACTACTAATAGAAAGAACACATCTCACAAAATAGGTATCAAGCTCCATACTTGGCTTTCTTTGATAGGGTATTTTACAAAAGGTAGTAATTGACCCCATATCTCGGATATGTTACCGAAGAAGAAGGGTAACATCCCACCTCTATATCCATACTACCAAAGAGTATTACTAAGTAAGATTGTCTAATAATATGAAGAATGAAAGGCAATAGATGATCCTATGTGAATATTCCCTTGGCTAACACTAATATGTTTTCAATCTTTAATGATACAAATACATATGTATCTAGCCTTAGCACAAAGCAATAAACACTTGGATTTTACTAAAATAGAACTGTTGCTCAAATGTCTAGCAAGTATAATGAGCAAGTTAATGCAGCAAAGCCCGACCCAACTTAAGCTGGCCAAGTACACCTAAGCCTGGCCTAATCAAAGCCGACCAGCATTTCTAAGTACAACCCAATCCATGCCGGCCCATGCTCAATCTAGCCAAATACCAGCCAATCCATTAAATACACTCTAGATTTGGAGCTGCTCGGCTCGACCGTAGACAGCTTCGATAGCTAACTCATCTAACTAGGCCTGGCTCAAGCACAACCCATCTTTGGCCCGGCTCCATCTCAACCCTCCCTTGACTAGTCCCAAAAGGCCGTCTCATCATCATATGATTAACTCAATACAACCCTCTGCTCCGTTCTTAACAATTTCCAGCATTGCTCTCAACAAACACCAACAACAGGCCAACCATCCTCATAAGCCCGACTTGGTCACTAGTATCCTACACATTAACAGTATACAAGCTAGAGCTACAAGAGAGGCCAGCTAGGTCTCATCCAACAAGCCTGTCTTGCCAACTTGAGCTCATCCTGGCCCACCATCTCTAGCCTTAGCAATATTCAAACTTCATTCAGCAATCTTTGACAACAAGCAACTGACCATCATTTTGTGAAGAAAGCTTCTCTCACCACTTTGTCCCCTATAAAAGCAAAGTAAATAATAAATAGTACCAAAGTGTACTATTAACAGTAGCATGCTTACCTACTCCTATAGCATACTACCATATTAAACGCGCATTAGATGCACATTAAATGCAATGCACATGCCAAATATGGAATATCAGGTGGCAAGCACCCAAGCCATGCGATCTTATCACCTTTCCAGTTGTCCTCTATCAGCCCATGCAATAAGATTTCCCACCTATTTCACTACACAATCTAAGCAGTCCATCATCCATATCAGCTACTATAAATACCCTATTCCATATAACATCAAAGGGTTGAATTCTTCTTATTTGTCAGCATAGAATTACTCTCTCCAGCAAATTAAAACCCAAAAATCTTAAGTTTAGTGGCATTGTATGCTTAGGTGCTAAGTTCTTATTAATCTCTCGTAATTCCTTGTAATTGTAAGAGAGAAACATAGTAAGAGATCTTCATAGTGAATGTAGGTAGCTTAGCCGAATCGCTCTACATCTTTGTGTCATTTACTTTAATTTGCTCATTGTACTCCTTATTTTACATTTTAAGGCTAGTATTAGTAAGAAACCTTTGCTATATGCACACATTAATCTAATTTCGAGGTTGGCTAATTTTTTAGTCAGCATTTTGGCGCTAGAAGGAGACCTCCCTTAAAAACCCTACCTCTCATCACTTTTTCTTCTCCACAAATTTTTTCCCTAAGTTGTTGCCATGAATCCTAAAGCTGAAAACAAAGGTACGTAACAACTCCAATGACCATGAAACTAATGGAAACACTCTCACCAATGTCATCGGCCCCATCTTTGGGCTTAGCAACAAATGTGGAGGAGTGCGCTACAAGATTGGACTAACATGGGAACTCTAGCCCGCGAGATGAATGATCTGAAGGTGAGGTTGGAGGCTCAAATGATGGTAAACTTCGTTTCACCAGCCTCTCCAGTGACTGAACTGACCCCTCTCTAACATGCTCTTCGCAGTGCTTATGACCTCATGAACACTACCGAGGCCTGGGAGAGGATTATACCTAAAACCCCGACCAGGGATATTCATGCTCAACCTAGAAGTCATGTTATGCATGGGCCAAGTCACATTATAGACATCGACCCAGAGTTGGTCGCATCCAAAGAACCAAGACGTCGCCTTTGCCTCTTAGTGGAAAGACCATCTGCTTTTGAACATTTGCGGACGGGGGATGGAAATCGAGACTTGATATTCAAGCATCTCAGTGGTGGCACTCGTGCCATTGGCACAGATTATAGGGCCCGTCGGCACACTCCTGGTCCCATAGGAATGTTTCTAGGCCCAAACTAGAGAAGGGCGGGCCAAACATTCACAGTCCCCCTCTATGCATGGGGAGAGGAGATCCCCTATTCTAGTCCACCACGACCATCACTCTCTATCATATCATCATCGTTGATCCTAAATTCTACAAAGATGTCGGTTGAGCCCACAACCAGTTGTAGGCTAAACACTCCTACAACAAGCTAATGTTGGCCTCCAGGAGGAGATGTGCCATCTTCGTCAGCAACTAAACAGAATAAAAACCTGAAATGTTAGGGTCGAAGCTTTTTTCTAATGACAAGAATGGAGAGCCATTTTTTGAAGAAATATTGAACACTAACATCCACGAGTGGTATGATTCACCGCCTATTGACAGGTATGATGGGAGTGTTGATCCATCAAATTACATTACTGCCTTCAACTCCATCACACGTTCCGGCCAGCTTTTCGGTATGGAAAAATGCTTGGTCTTCCCCTCCACTCTCATAGGGTCAGCCTCACATTGTTTACTATATCTATAACTGGGAATCATTCATTCCTAGGCCCAACTTTGTGCATAATTCAAGACCAGGTTCTTTACTTTGAAGACACATGTTACGATAGCTATTGAGCTAGGTAACATCAGACAAGGGTCGATCGAGAATCTTTGGTCATATGTGAACCACTTCAACCAAAAATCCACTCGAGTAGGGGTGTTAACAAGAATAGTCTTATAGTGTCCCTCTGCTCAGGGGTAAAGTTTTAAATCAAGAATGTCAAAGAAATTGCAAAATCAGCTAGTTATGTCCCTAACCGACTTTATCAGCGAGCAACAACATTATGAAGATGGAGGATGCTGTTCTTTTTGATAGCGATAATGAGACTTGGCATACAACCTAAACTGGCCCCTGCGAAACTACCGAGCATCGAGGCAATGGTCGAAAAACAATGCCAAAAGGTGAGCATAAGATGGCATCTGATACAAGTCCAAGTACACTAACTATGCTACTTTGAATAGGGATATGGAAACAATATATCTCACAACTAGGGATTGGGTGTAATTCCAAAGACCATTCGACACCAGAGGTGGGAATAGAGAGGAACGTCGTGGTAATGGCAAGATCAGCCTATTACTTAAACAGCCAAAGACAAGGAAGCTGTCTCTTACCCCTATCACGGTCCTATAGTCATCACTATTGTAATGACCAACTCAAATGTACATGGAGCATTAGTGGATGTGGCCAGCTCTATCAACATCATGTTATGACATGTCATTGAGGCACTCAAGCTTCCTACCTCCAGCCTCACCCCTTGTGCCTTGCCCAATTATGACTTTGGGGATGTTGGCATTGTTTCAATAGGGGACACATCTCTCATGATCACCTTCTGTTAAGAACTCCTTGATGAAAATATATAGGTAAATTTTTTAGTAGTTAATTACCTATCTGCTTATAACCTCTTGATAGGAAGATTGACCCTTGTAGAGATGGATGCAATCGTCTCCTACAATAAGCTCATTATGAAGTTCCATGTCCAAGGCGAGCTCAGTTAAATCTGATAAATACAATAGAAAAAGAGGGAATGTTATGGGACCTCCCTCAAAGAAGAAAAGAAGGGTGCCATTATGCTTTAACAAGAGCTTGCAATGCTCGATGGAGAGTCACTCAAGAGAACCTTCTAGTCGATCACCACTCAGGTTCATGTCGAGACTACCCCCAACTTCGAAACCAAGGTGTCCACATCATCAGCTCCCCCTGTAAGGACATTTGTGCCCTTCAACGCTCCTGTCCTAGCTGGGACTAAGATAACTCACCCAATAAAGTCGCAACAGTCAACGATGTGTCACCTAGGAGAGTGCTCTAGCCGGATAGTGGTCACACTTGTGTCAGGATTGTCCTTGCCCTTGAAGAGACTGTAGAATACAATAGCCTATGATTTTTGTTTGATGATAATAAACATATATATATTTGTTTAAATGTATTTGTTATTGTACTATTTTATTTTTCCACATAATTAAATAAATATTTGTTGAATAAAATAAATAACTCAGAATTCATATTTAAACAAATATTTTATTCAAACAAATTTTTTTATTACAAATTCAAATAGTATAAATTTGAGCTCTCACTACATTTACACATTTTCAATTACAACTACATTTACAACACAACTTTCACTTTACAGTTTTACATACATATTTCACTTACTACATATTCACTCATCACTCGTATTTGATCTTCACTTCGTTCCAGCCTGTATCCACCATCTGAACTATCTGCAAAATAAACACTGACGCGGTAAAATTGAAAAGAAATATTTTGCAGTGTAAAATGAAGTTTGTGTTTTGAATGTATTGTTTGCCTCGGTTATTTGGGTTGTTTGTCATTATTATTTTTAGTTCATCTTACACGAACAAATTGTGACATGCATAGTGTATCACTATACATGCCACAAAGTCATGCACACCGATATATTTGCTTGTTAAAATAGCAAGGGCATGCGAGCACAAGGTTAAACCCAAGCCTAGACTGGATTCAACTCAAGTTCAATGCAAAAACAACAAATGGAACCGGTCACCATTAACATGAATGCAAAGCAACACAGCAATGGCCAAGTACAAAGCAAAATGTTCAAGCAAAATGGATATGCAAGCATTCAATTTCAACATGTACAACAAAGTGCAACACGACATGAAACTCATCAATGCAGACCAGATTCATTCATATGGAACCAGACTCCAAATGTACAAAAGCACAAGGAAGCACATATGGTCAGGAGCAATGAATCAAGCTACAGGAATGACTACAATAACATGAAACAAAACAGATCAAACTCGAGGCAAGTCACAATGCAAACAAGATATGCAACTAGACCAGAACAATGCACCTGAACACTTTGGAGATGCAGTAATACCAATCACGCACACAAATATACATACATATATGTATGTATATACATGGTGATAACCAGCCACAATAACTCAAACATGCAATAGACTTCAATGGTTTCAGACTATCATAACTCAGGTCCAATAAGACATGTATGCATTGGAGCATGTATACATATATGCATACACATATCAGTTTAGTTCAGAAATGTACAAATGAAGATGCAACACAGAACAGATTAATTCAGACATGCTCACAAGTTCAATAGATATGCAATTGGACATGGAACTCGAAGCAACTGGATATGGAACTCGAAGCGACTAGACATGGAACTCGAAGCAAAATCAGAATGTACTGCACATATATAAAGTGATAGACATGCAACAGAGAATACAAAATTAGAATGAGCACAGCAAGTCAAACAACCAGGAGGACCATCTTTGAAAACCATATAACATAGCATTCAAAATATGAACAAGTTGTATATGCAAGATAAATGCAAGAAATGAGCAATCACATATATGTATACATATCTGTACACACATGTATACATATATAGTGGCAAACATGGGCAGTTTATCTCAAAACAAAGTCACAGAGTTTCATACATGCTCATATGAACATGAACACACACCAGACATGTTAAATTGATGCAAGTGTAACATGCCAGCAACTCAGAGGCAAACAACAAGTTTACACATGCAGCCTCAACAAAACATACCACATGACGGCATGCAATATGAAAACTTCAAGTGGAACCACACCAGACATGTAACAAGACCAAAATAACAACACCAGACACAGCAAGACCAACATGATCACATGAAAACAATACAACTAGAATTGATGCCAGAGTACACACACAACATGGAACCAGACTACAACATCCAATACTCCAAGTCGAGATCAAAGAAATGACCAAACAAATAAATACTGTTGCAGTGTTCAAAAAAGCCGTAGGTCATTGTTCAAAAAATAATGAGCAAACGAAAACCGGTGAATTGTTTAAAAAAATCGATAATTGCCAGCAAAAATTGGAACAGAGGGTAACAAGTCAAACTTCATTAAGTTGAGAATATCTCAAATTCAAGTACCAAACAAGTCAGCGAATGATGAACAAGTCATAGGAGAAAAGAACAGAAAGCATATTCAAATACAATCGAACAATGATCAAGTCAACAAATGAACAAGTCAGAATTCATCTCAATCATTAAATCGAAAATCGTATACCCGAGCAAAGAAATGGATGAATTCAAACCAAAATATACGAACAATAAAATAAGGTTTCGATCCTTATAAATTGAACCCATATCATCATCGGCAAATCATCGAGTTCGAGTTCAAGCAAATCAACAGAGAAAATAAATTAAATCGCATACCATTTTTACCATTTGATCTCGACATAATTGAAGCTACCGAGTGCAATCAAAGCTAGAGATCGATTGACGAAGCAAACCAGAGTTGAAATCATCACTTCAATCAATCTAATTTTAAGTGGCGACATCAATTGGTGAAAACCCCTAATTTCAGAAGAAGGAAGAAAGAGGAATATCGGCCTGGTTTTACAAAGGAGGATTATCTTAATTTTTTTATGGACCGAACTGTTTTCTATTAGTGGGTAGATATTATTCTTTGATTTGGGCTAAATAATAGGGTTTTTTTAGTGTAATTTTTATTTTGTAATTTGTTATTTTAAAATTTGTAAATTTCTAGTTGTGTAACTAGGTACAAACTACGGGGCGTAGTTTGAGAATTCGCAACTCAGTGGCTGAGTTGTGGCAGGGTTTTGAGCTTAGAGTTACGTTAATCGAGTTAGCGGGTATCACGAGTTTACGTGTTTTGAAAGCTACTGATTACTTAATTTCTAGCAGAAACTTTATGGGTAGCACATAGGCAGGTTTTTGCCAAAGCTGGGTAAATCTATGTGTGATCTCTACTGCATTACTTTCTGTTTTTATTTCCACATTAATTTTTATTAGTACACCCTATTTACCCCCCCTCTAGGGTGAAAACGATCCTATAGAGATAACTGTTGATGGTGTGTTACTAAGGAGTAACCATGAGCCCATCAACGCTCTAGTTTGAGCCGATACCACCCAAAGAAGTGAAACTATAACAATCGGTCGTGAGTCACTCTAGAGAACCCTCGAGCCAATCAGCACTCTAGTTTGTGTTGGGATCGCCCACCAATATAAAGACCAGAATGGCTAGAACCCTATCTCCTTGGCTACTCTCCAAATAACAAAAGAACTCACTCGGAATGGAATCATCAAGTCGCACCCCATTTTCAAGCGAGGACATCCAACAAAGCAATTCCTACCCTCTCAATGTCAGCAGACTCATTCGTGAGAACAAGGGCAACATCAGTCCCCCAGTTTAAGCATAGACGTTTATCCCTACCGAGGATGGCTTAAGAAGCAAAATTTATGCGTTGGACTAATGCAACTTAGAAACCAATTCAGATCTTGTTGATGACTCGCTCGATCTCTGCATGGGGAATTCAAGCATTGAAGGAAGGTCAACCACTCCTCTTGAATAAATATAATTAGATGAGGTCGACTCTAGCAAAGCCATCCAGATTGGCACCGAGCTCAGCACAAAGATTGGAGATTTTTGGTCAGATTCTTACAGCAAAAATGGCTTTTTTTCCTAGGGACATACCGATATAACTGGCATTTATCTCAGAATCATTTGCCACGCATTGAACATTGACCCAAAAGCCAACCCCGTCCATTAAAAATGTAGACTGGTTAAACCAAAAGGATACCGAGCACTCAAAGAAGAGGTCGAGAGGTTGTTAGCCAATGGGTTCATCAAGGAGGCATAATATTCGGTCTGGGTAGCTAACCCAGCATTGATCAGAAAGCCAAATAGGTCTTGGAGAACTTGCATCGACTTCTGCGACCTTAATAATGCCTATTCCAAATATAGCTTCCCATTGCCTCACATCGGTCGGCTGGTAGATGCGACCAGTGGGCATGAACTCCTCGTCTTCATGGATTCTTACTCTGGATATCAGATTGCCATGCATGTCCCGGATCAATAACACACTTCCTTTAACACCAATGTTGGCTTGTACCACTATTATGCCATGCCACTTGGGTTACGAAATGCAGGTGCCACCTACCAGCGGCTTGTCAACCACATTTTCCTAAAAAAAGATTGGCCTGTCCATTGTGGTATATTTTGATGACTTGATGGTAAAGTTTGAAAAGGACGAAGGCATATATGGAAACTAGTCGAGACTTTCAACATCATTCGCCAATACAATATGAAGCTGAATCTGAAGAAATGCTCATTTACCATCCGGTCTAAAAAATTCCTTGGCTATGTAGTAAGTGTCAATGGAATTGAAGCTAACCCGATAAAATCCAAGCCATCCAAAATATGCATGTCCCAAGATCAGTGAAGCAAGTGCAAAGCTTAAATTGTATGGTTGCTGCATTGAGCTGGTTTGTGTTGAAGGCTACTGATCAGTGTCTCCTTTTCTTTGATCTCATTGAGAAGGCAAGTCCTTTACTTAGAATGATGAATGTGCTAAGTCATTTCAGGAATTGAAACAACATATGGTTACTCCTTCAATATTTTCCAAGCTTGTTAACGGGGAGTACTTGTATCTATACCTTGTAGTGTTTGACTATGCAATCCATGCTTAATAAGAGCAGATGAGAAGATCCAACTACTGATCTATTATGTCAGCAAGCGGTTTTCGGGCCTAGAAACAGGATACACAAGGTTGGAAAAGCTCTCCTTTTACCTGCTTAGATGCGCTGGCTGTATTTCCAAGCTCATTCCATAAAATTCCTAACCAACCAACCTTTGAAGCAAATCCTCAACCAGATGACTATTGAAGTGGTACTCGAGCTAGGACAACAACCTATCTCTTTCTGGCCCTGCACTTCCATCAAAGGCCAGACTATTGCAGATTTCTTTGTTGAGTGCTCAAGCTTGGACAATGGAAAAGAAGAAACCATCTCAAGACATCAAGCTTAGCGCTCGTATGTGGATGGGGGCACCAAGTTAGAAGGGGTAGGGGCAGACATGGTCCTTATAACTCCAAAAGGAAGAGACTTTGTTTTGCGACCCGCCTCACCTTCAAGGAAACCAATAATGAAGCCAAGTACAAGGCTTCCTTGGGCAGTCTCAACACGGCCAAAGAGTTACACATGGAGTCAATCCATGTGTTCAACGATGCATTGCTAGTCGTCAATTAAATTGGAAATTGATTCTAATTGAGGGGTAAGACACTGGCCTTTATGTTGCAGAGGTCAAGAGAATAATCAACACATTCTCAAATTTCAAGTTGGAGCAGTTACCCAGGAAGCAAAATGCTAAGGTCGATCAGCTAGCCAAGGCAGCAAGCAATACAAAAGTGGCCACTCCTTTGGTCCTATTGGAAATACAATGCACCCTTTGCTATGAGCTGAGGGTAATAATAATGAAGATTGACATGCCATCCATATACAACTGGATGGCTCCCCTGATCAAGTACTTAGTGAGTGAGGAGCACCCAACCGACTGCAAATAAGCCTGAAGAATCCTCTACCAGGCTCCTTTGTGCAGAATCATGGATGGGAAGCTCTACAAATGGGGGTACTCGATGCCAATTCTATGGTGCATGTTTAAAGACGAGGCCAATCAGATATAGAAAGAGTTGCATGAAGGATTCTGTGGGCACCATGCTGGGGGGAAGAACCAAGTGAAGAAGGCCGCTTGACAAGGTTATTTCTAGCGTACATAATCAAAAAATTCAATGGACTTCGTCAAGAAGTACCACCGATGCCAGCGGTTCACCAAGATCCCTAGAGCCTCTCCCACCCTCCTCATATTGATGACTTCCCCTTAGTCGTTCGATGCTCTGGGAATTGACTTGATAGGAATGCTACCAAATGCCAAGGGAGGATACAATCACGCCATTGTCATCGTGGACTACTTCACCAAATGGATCAAGGCCATGCCCCTTACTTAATTTATCATCCCTAAGAAACTCAATTTCATCATCAAGAACATCGTCTACCGGTTCGGCCTCCCAAAGAAGATCATCATTAACAATGGAGATCAATTTGAAAGAAACCTCTTCCAAAGCTTCCATGCAAGAAATGAGATCAAGAAGTGTTTCTCTTTCGTTGCCCACCCTCAAACAAATGGGAAAGTACATGATATCAACTAAACTATCAAGTCCACACTTAAAAAGAGCCTCAAAAAGCTAAGGGAAACGAGATCGAAGAACAGCTGCTCGATCTTTGGTCCTATCGCACCTCCAGCCGCACTTCAACAAGCAATACTCTCATATCGCTTTCTTATGGGTATGGAGCCATGTTACCTATTAAGGTGGACGTTCCCACTCCACAGCATCTCACCTACGAGGTCGAGCAATATGACAAGCTACGAAAGCTCGGGCTCGATACCCTTGAAGAACAAAGAACTAAAGTCGAACTTCACACTAAAGCCTACAAATGGAAGATTGCCTAGCACTATAGCTCTGGAGTAAATCTTAGGAAATTCATTGTCAATGATCTTGTCTTATGTTGGTGTTCACAGACACAAAGAACCCGGTCGAAAGATTGCTCTTCCAGAATTAGGAGGGACAATATGTCATCGGCGTCTCCTTGTCCACTGGTGCTTACCACCTCTCTCCCTGGACATGGCACAAGTATCCCACACTTGGAACCCAAAACATCTCCAGGCCTACCACATATGAATGTAAGACATAATTATAAGGCTGAAACTTTAATAGTGTTTTATGTAGAATACAATGAAGACTTCAGAGCCAACTGTTTGATTCAGTCACCAAGGCTATCTACTAAGGGTGAGTTATTATGTGCACACTTCCTTGCTTAGGGACCACCGACCTCTACCACCAAGGACCGTGCAAGCCACTTAACCCTCTCATCCTTACCGGCCAACTATCCAACGAGGATGAATTACCATGCATTCACTTCCTTTTTTGGGGACTGCCAACACTTAGGATATCCAATGAGGATGAGGCTTTATGTGTTCATTACCTTGTTTGGTGACTGCCGACCTCAACCGTAAAGGACCAAGCAAGCCACTCAATGGCCCCTTGATGGTCGGCTATCCAATGAGGGTGAATTAACATGCATTCACTTCGTTATTTGGGGACTGTTGGGCTATCCAGTAAGACTGAATCACCATGCATTCACTTCATTTCTTGGGGACTACCTACCTGTCCCATGAGTTTGGGTGAGACATCTCTCCCCTTCGCGCTGTGGTGCATTGATGAATGGAAATGTGACCGTAACTATCCCGTAACACTTGCCTATGATGTCATCTTCTCTTGTAGGATATGGAACTATTGTAGAGGCTAGCGATATTACCCCGAGTGACGTCGAGGTCCAACATCCATAATGTGCCTGCATAAAATAAGCCGGGCTCCATACTAATTGGTCGCATGTCACATAGGAGAACCCCGATCCACTAAGCGCTCCAGTTCATATTGGGACTGCCCACCACTCTATGAATTGACTTCTTGTCTCCTAGGAGAACCCTCAAGTTACTCAGTGCTCGGGTTCGTGCTCGGAATTCCTGCCACTCAATCTTTTCGTGTGTCACCCAGAAGAACCCTCGAGCCACTCAGCACTTCGGTTTGAGCCGGGACCGCTAACCACTCAATCTTGCAACATGTCACCCAGTTGAACCATAAAGCTACTCAATGCTCCGGTTTGAGCCAACCGTCCAACATCATAGAACATAAGTAGGCCAGACAACCATGTGCCTGCCTTGGTTCTTAATAACAACCGGACTCTCCATCATACACTCGTATCCGAGCCCACATGCTAGCCAGGCCCATCATATAGATAAGTCTTACTTTCACAAATAGCTAAGTACTAAGATCACATGAATGGGCTGCATTCATTGCCCTTTTCATAAGCATACACTGCTATTTATCTATTCTATGAAAATATTTAAGTGAAGACAATACACGGACTATGTTGGCTACTAAAAGTACGTTACCCTACAAACAACACATAGACAAACAAAAGAAGATAAAGCAATGAAGTAATTAGACAAATTTCATATGACAAAAGAAAATTTCTTTTCATTTATCTTGAAAATGCGAGGCACACAGCCCGCTCTGCTTGGTGTATAAAAAAATAGAAAATATCTACATAGCTGGTTCATCGGTCAGCCGTGCAAGGAGTCTAACTGCTCTTATGTAAATACGGTCGGCACGACCTTCCAAACCGCCCTCATTTTGCCGGCCACCTCCTCACGTGTTAGGCTAAGGGCTTCTGTGTTGAATTTACTAATAAAGATCGGTAGGTGGTATTTTTCCCTATGCAAGGTGTACATCCGATTCTTCAACCAGTTTGCCCGCATTCCCCCCTTGGCCTTCTTAGCGGCCTCCACGTCTGCATCTGACTGGCACCCCATTTGATGCCTGCTCAAGTCAATCCGTAGGGTTTTCGCGTCCTTCTCACCGTCATCTACATATGCATACAAGTTAAAACATTCTGGGTTTTCCGTCCTCTGTTTAATTGACTCCTTGTCATATTTATAATTTCTAGGGTCACTAACCTATTAGTTTTCATGGGCTTACTAATAACCTTTATACAATATATGGACTTCTTGTCCTATTTCATAGTTTTCATAGGTGCACTATGAACCTATTGGCCCCTGCCAAATAACTTAAATAATTCATGGGTTCCCCTGAACCTTTTGGTGACTCCAATAAATCCTCTCTTGTCCTAGTCTTCATGGGTTGACTAGGAACCTATTGACAACTGCCAATAACTTAATCTGGATATAGTTTTCATGGATGCACTACAAACCAATTGGCCATTGCCAACCACTCTTTATAACATAGTTTTCATGGGATCACTATGAACCTATTGGTAACTCCAATAACTTCCTAATCATAGTTTTCATGGGTGCACTATGAACCTATCTTCCTGACAAATTCCATATTTAGGCATCCTATATTCTGGTCTCCCTGACCTCTTAGATGCAATTCTACTCATCCAGGAGTTTAATCAATTTATATTCACTACTGGGTCAACCTAGCTGGTTCTTCCGTCCTTTATCCCCAAAATACAGTTATGGGTTCGTTATAATGTGAAAATAGTTATATTTGAAAGAGCAAACATAATAACGTAACAATAACACTCCTATGGGTTTTATATCCTTGAAATCATTTTCATAAAAACATGGTTAATCCCTTTAACTTAATATTTTCAAGGAAAACCTTTTCTTAAAACCATTACAAAACTCCTTTAATTTAACCATAGGTTTTTCCTTTAAAAATTGAGTTTGGGTTATTCGGTTTGGAAAAAAAGCCTTTCGACTCCTTCAAAATCTTGCTTTCGACCTCACTAGATACCCTCCTTCGAAAGCATAAAAAACTATTTTCAAAACATTAGGCCCCTACATTTTGAATGTAATTAAACGTAGCTTATGTTTTGTGAAAATAAAAGGAAAAGTTTGATTTAATGAAAAGAACATTTTTATCAAATAAATGAATGTTTCATTTGTGAATATCGGTTTAATTTACTTAAAATAAAAAATAGAATGAATTGATTAAAGGAAGAAGCATGTTTATTTGCACTATGTTTTAGCATACAGATTGATTACAAGAATAGGAAAATCATTTATTTAAGTTATTTATTACTTTTGTCTATAAACAACAAATTTATAAATGTGTTTAAATGACTAAAGGGAACAATTGTTCTATATTTCATCCATTTTAGTTTGTCTGTTTTGAAATTTAGCTTTGTAATTAATTGCAATTAATGTAATTGAAATATTTCATTAAAAGGAAAGAAAACATTGTTTACAATTAATAGATCTATTAAAAGAAACGCACGTTTTGTGTTAAACAGAAAGGGCATTTTAATGGAAATAAAAGATCATTTTGGGAAAACCAAATTGAACGTTTTCATTTTTAAGGTAAGTATAATTTTATTTATTATGCGTTGAAAAAAAATTAAATGGGTACAAATTTGTGTATTATTTGAGTTAATGAAATTAATTTGGTTATGTTTCAAAAATTGAATTTCAAAAGGTTGTGTGATGTACATGGTCCCTTCGTTTCTTTTTTATTAATTGTTGCCTGTACGTTTTAAAATAGTTACCTCATTATTAATACCCGAGCCTAGACTTTTAGGCTGTATTTAATTCTTGCCATCTCATTTTCGGCTGTACAAAATTTCACTTTCCTTTGGTTTGCAAACTTTCCCATTCCTATGTATATTTCTTATGCATTATTAATGCCCGAAGCTTTCAAAACAAAACGTGACATTCAATTTTGTCCCTCCACCTTCATTTTGTTATTATTAAATAACCCACCACTTTATTTCTTCATTTGAGTTTTGTTTCTCCCGAACTCTCATATTCATTTAGTTCAAATTGTTGTTTGCTGAAGCTATATTCTCGTCATCAAACTGTTCACATTTTAAAACTTGTCCCTTCATTTTTTGTCACCACCTCATTTCCTATGTTCAGATCTCCATTTCAAATCTTTCTTTCCCCGAATCATTTTAACATGAGATTGCAAATTCAAAAGCTCTCATTTTTGCAAATTCAAAAGCTTTCTTTTATGAAACATGAGTTTCATTTTTCCTACACGTCCTGCCTTCATCTTAGTTTGTTCTTCCATCTTTGCCTGAAGCCTCATCTTTAGAAAAACATGATTATTAAGCTTTGTTTGTTTTTTTATTAAATGTGTACCAATTTTTATTTTAATAATATTTCTTATAACATGAATATCTTTTGCATACGAATTCCAATTCAAGCGCGGTTTTTTCTATTGGACTCGTATTGAAATTCTGGAGAAAATGAAACTTGTTTGGTTGAATTTGAAGATCGTTGAGATTTTAGACTTTTGTTGGATTTTAAATGGGCTTAAATCAAAGGTTAGTGATCAAAACCCACTCACGCGATACTAAATTTTCTGATGTTAGTCAAATTGAAATCAAGAAGTGATAAAATTTTATCGATTGTTGTTTAGTTACATTTAAATTGAAATTGATATTGATATTAAATTGAATTGATAATTAAATTAATATTGAATTTAATTGCTAGTTAAACACCGAAATTGATAACCAATAACTGTTATGATATATTAATTGGTTTGAATGTTGATTGTTATTAGATGCGTATTGATTGATATTGGATGTATAGTTGTTTATTCATTTGACATATCTCTGGCTATTACCCTATTTATTATTTAACATTATATAAATGTCATTTGTATTATTTGAGTTGAACTTAGAAATAAGTTGAAATGATATATACCTATGTCATTTAAATATAGGTTGAAATGATATATACCTATGTCATTTAAATATGGGTTGAAATAATATATATCCATCCACGTAATTAAATTGAAATAATTGATCACCTGGCCATAGGGTAGAGAATTATGTACGGACACCAGATTTGGTTAAATTAATGGTTTCAACAATCTTGAATTGAAATTGGTTTAAACGATATTGTTTTAAAGAAAATAAAATTTTGATTTATATGAATTAAATTATTTTCTAATTCGAGATTTGGAATGTTGAAATTGAAACTATTTAAATGATTTTTTTTAAGGATTTTATTTGAAATCTTAAATTTGAAATTGAGAAATGATTTGAATTTATTGGAAGTGAATTACTTTAAAGGTTTAAATTTTAATTTAAGCTTTGAATTTACGTTAATTAAAATGATTTAAATTGGTATTTCCAAGTTTGGACGTGAAATGGATTTAAACTAAATTGTTTCAAAATGAGAATGTGAATTAAAACTTTCGGCCTTTGGATGGAATCAGTTAAATTGAATTTGAAGTAAAGTTTGAAATCATTTGAGTTGCTGTTGATTTAAATTAAATTTGAATATGAAGTTGTGTAACATCCCCCTACTTGGAGGTCCAAAACTAACGGCTACGGATGCTGCAGCCATCCATAGTAATTAATTCTCGGCGACCAAATACGACGGTGTTAGATACATTGATAAACAGATCACAAGGATATGCAAAAATCTTAACAAATTAAAAACAAATTTCCGCATCCCATTCAAAACATTTCAGGTTCATTACATAATCCCACAAACGTTTAGAAAAATATAATTATTACACATACGCCAAGAGCGACATATGAAGATGCCCCCTGGTTGATCAGAGTATATAATAAGGCTAATAAGTCTGCCTTTACATCCAAAATACATAATAGAAAAAGATAACTCTAGATAACTAACTGCCTCCTGCACGCCTCTGGAAGCTTTATTCGTCTAAGAAAAGAACCTGGAAACCCTAAACCACAAACTACTCAAAATCAATTGAGTACCCGAGAGTTTAAGAGGAAAAAAACTTCGAGTCAGATATAAAGCCTGGTATGAATAATAATCTAACATCTCAATCCATTTTGATATCTAGTGAAACCACACCGCTTAGCGGAACAGGTTTCCTCCCACTGGTATCCTAAAACCTTTTCAAAACCATATACTGTGCTCCTGCATCCACAATGGTTAAAACATAACATTTTAAAATATAATGATGATATACATATATAAACATTTTGGATATCCCATCTCCAGTTTAATTCACTTCCTGTCATATTTATAGTTTCTAGGATTAATATTAACCAATTAGTTTTCATGGGTTTACTAATAACCTTTTTATACTTCATGGATACCCTGTCCAATTTCAGAGTCTTCATGGGATCACTAAGAACCTATAGGCCCCTGCCAATTAACTTAATTAATTCATGGGTTTCCCAGGACCTATTAGTCATTTCAATAACTCGTCTTATATCCTAGTTTTCATGGGTTGAATAGGAACCTATGGATTACTCCCTTAACTTCTTTCTTATTGTAGTTTTCATGGGTTGACTAGGAACCATTTTGACTGATGTCCATTCTTAATTCGGATATAGTCTTCATGGGTTCACTACAAACCAATTGGCCCCTGCCAACCATCCTTAATACATAGTTTCCATTGGTTTACTATGAACCTGCTGGTTATCCCCAATAACTTCCTAATCATAGTTTTCATGGGTTTACTATGAACTAACTCCCGGAAAACTTCAAAGTTTAGGCATCTTATATTTTGGTCTCCCTGACTCCCTGGATGCAATTCTACTCATTCATAAGTTTAATCAATTCATATTCACTACTGGGTTAACCTACTGGTTCTTCTACCCCTTTATCCCTAAAATGCAGTTTTGGGACCTTTATCATGTGATCATATTCACATTTGAAGAAGTAAACATTGCAACTTACAATACCACTCCTGTTGGTTTAAAGTCCTTGAAATACTTTTCATATAAAACATAGTTAATCCCTTTAACCTATATTTTTATCAAGGTGATACTTCTTCAAATTTACATACTTAAAAATCATTTCAAAACTCCTTTATTTAGCCATGGGGTTTTTCCTTTAAAAATGAGTTTGGGTTTAATAAGCCTTTCGACACCTTCAAAATCTTTCGACCTTGTTAAAGTATTATCATATAGGTATAGAAACATAGCTTCGAAACCATTCAAAAATACCCCTTTTCGAAACCATTGAAGGTTACCCTTCGAAACCAATACCTTTCGAAGCCATTGGGTTTATATTTAAAATAACATTTTTGGGTCAAAGTGAACATAAGCGAAAGCATCTCTTTGGAAACCATTCTTCATTTTATAAAAGTATTGGGGAAACTTGATGGTGTCGAGACCATCCTTTCGAAAGCTTTAAAATATCTGGGTAAAACAATTGAAGGTTGGCTTCGAAACCCCTTCCGAAACCATTGCCTTCGAAACCCCTAACCCCTTTCGAAAGCAGTAGGAAGCGGCTTATATTTATAAAAAAAACAATACCTTTTGACAGTATTAATATCTTCAATACCATCGAAAGGCATCTAAACACAGAAGGGTTTCAACTTGGTCGAAACTACCCCTTCCGAAAGCTTCAATTAAAAACTAAGTAACTCCTTCGGAAGCTACTATTTTAAAACAAAGGCGGTAGCTCTCCTTCGAAAGCTTCTTTAGAAATACCCTTTCGGAACCAATTGTTCCGACTACTTTGAAACCCTTTTTGTAAACAGGCAAGCGCTTTGCTTTTAAAACAAACAGAACAAAGGAACCAACCCCTTCGGAAATTACGTTTCGACACCCTACCTTTCGTCTTTTTCCAATCCACTACGTACCAGCTAACTGATACCATGTGTATTGGTTACTGGTTTTGACCTAGAAGGTTTTGACTAGGTTGGAGGTGGAAGCTCTGGGTCGAAAGGTTCTTCCAAAGAAGGCATAACCCTTTTTTCTGAGCAAAAAGGCTGTTTTTACCAAATAAAGCAAACTTTTTGTAACTAACTTGCCCACTTGTAAACACATGATTGGTTACATTAAACTTTCAAATTATTTTACTAAAATTTGCTGCATTTTCTCAGATCTAAAACTAGACAACCTTTAACAAATAAGCCCTTCCTATTAACAAAACAATTAAATCATTTAGGTACTCCTTTTAAAAAAAATTAATTTCCATACTAAATCACTTAGTAAAAATCCCCAAAAATTCCAGAAATTCACTTTATCATGTTATCTAACATATCAAAATTCCAGACCCAAAATCTTAATATATTTCCCAAAATAAATTTATAAACCCAAATAACCATATTTTCCTTTGAAAATTCATAACTAATTCTCCACAGCTTGGAAAATTATAAAAATTGAAACCCAACTCCAAAATCATGTTTTCCACAACATATAATTTTTCCATGGCTTTTAAAAATCATTTAACCTCAGTTTTACCCTAAAACCGTGCATATCTCCTTTTAAACAACCTTGTTTAATCTAAACAAATTATAAATCAAGCATATCATCATCAAATATATCATAAAAACGAATTTACCCTTTAAATCCGAAAACTTATGATTATAAAACCAAAAATAGAGACGTAGTGATTATTATTCACCTTAGATTGGATAAAAAAATTGAAGATTTATTGAGATTCATTTCTTCTAGCTTGAATCCTAAGCTTTACTTGAATTTCTCTTCTCTTCTTTCTTCCTAATGGCCGGCCTTGCTCTTTCTTGTTTACGTTAAGTTTTGCTTATGATAAAAATGAACGTGTATGGCTAAGGGGAAAATAGTATAAGGGTGGAAAATATGGGCGGCTATTTATCCTAATGCCCTTATGTTTAATTAGTTAGCACTTAACCATTTATAAGTTCATTCAATTTAAATAAGCATGGCCACCTATATTCATTTACCAATCTCAATCCCCTTATCACTCTACGTTATTCTATTTAATTTATTCTAATTAAATCTCCTGGATAATGTTAATAAAATTAGGGGTGTTACAGACTCCCCTCCTTAAAAAAATTCGTCCTCGAAATTCAGTAAGGACTAACTAGCAATCATAGCAATCATCTGTAACAACTCCTAACATCCATACTAGCCTACCTGACTAGCAACTAATCTATATAAATCTAATATAGACATACCATCAAAGCAGATTAGGATAAGCATCTCGAATCCTATCCTCTGTCTCCCAATTACAGTCCTTCTCGTTGTCGCTCCACTAAACTTTCAACAACTTGATTGTCTTGGTCCTCAATCTTTTCTCATCTCTCGCTACAACCCGAACTAGTTGTCTAAGAAAAGTCAAATCAGGCTCTACTACCAAGTCCTCCAACTCTGTTTGAGGAATAGTAGCCTTTGAATCATGCACATACTTGCAAAGATGAGACACATGAAATACATTATAGACACCTGCCAAACTGCTCGGTAACTCTACTCTGTACGCGAGCTTTCCAATCCTTTCTATAATCTGGAATGGTCTAACATATCTCAGGGACAATTTTCTCGATTTCCCAAACCATACCACACCCTTTATCGGTGTTACCTTAATGAAAACCCGGTCTCTCACTGAGAACTCTAGGTATTTACGCCTCTTATCTGCGTAACTCTTCTGCCTGGATTGAGCTTCCTTCATCCATCCTCGGATTAACTCAATCTTTTATAATGCCTCTCTAACCAAATCCGGACCTAAGACTAATCTGTCTCCAGTCTCTAAACAACATGCTGGTGACTTGCATGGCCTTCCATACAAAGCTTCAAAAGGCGCCAATCCTATGCCAGTCTGATAACTATTATTATTATAGGAAAACTCAATCAGATGTAGGTGATCCTCCCAAGACCCACCAAAGTCCAATACACAAGCGCTCAATAAATCCTTGAGTACCTTGTTGACTCCCTCTGTCTGTCCATCCGTCTTTAGGTGATAAGCTGTACTCATCTTGAGCTTGGTACCTAATACCTCTTGCAAACTCCTCCAAAATTCGCTAGTGAATAATGCATCTCTTTCGCTAACTATGCTACTAGGAATCCCATGAAGTCTAACTATGTGTTTCATGAATAACTTTGCCAAAACAGATGCTGTCCTGGTTGACTTGACTGGAATGAAATGGACACTCTTGGTCAACCTATCCACTATAACCCATATGCTTTCATTTTCCCTATTCGACCTTGGCAACCCGTCTATAAAATTCATGGATATTGAATCCCATTTCTAGATTGAAATCTCTAAAGGTTCAAGAAACCCACTCGGCTTCTGATGTTCGGCCTTCACTTTTTGACAGTTCACGCACTACCTAACCCATAAGCCAACATCCCTCTTCATGCCTTCCCAATAGAAGCTTCTATTTATATCTTGATACATCTTGGTCCCTCCAGGATGAATCGTAAACTTGAATCGATGACATTTTTCCAGAACTTCTCTTTCCAAGTTCTCCACATCTGGAACACAAAACCATCCCTTCTTTCTCAACCATCCTCTCTGGTCAAGACAAAAATCTTTCAAATCATCGACCTTAGTTTCGACCTCAAGCCTTCTAATCCACTCTGCTAATAATGGATCGTCCTTCTGCTAAGAAGCTATTCTCTCGATCAACACTGGTCGGACTTCTAAACAAGACAACATGGCAGTCCCCTGACTAGAACTAGCAGTAGATCTTAACTGCACACCGCGACTGGCCAAAACTTCATGATCTTTCCATTCAGCCAATATAGCTAACACCACATTCTGATGTTTTCTACTAAGAGCATCTACTACTTTATTTCCTTTCCCAGGAGTATACTCTATACCGAAATCATAAGCAGTGAAAAAATCAAGCCACCTCTGCTGCCTCATATTCAACTCCTTCTGAGAGAATAAATATTTTAAAGACTTATGATCGGTATACAACTCAAATCTCTCCCCCAAGGGATAGTGCCTACAAATCATCAAGGCAAAGATCACCGCAGCCAACTCTAAATCATGAGTAGGATATCTTACTTCATGCGGTCTAAGCTGTCTGGATGCGTAGGCAACAACTTTACCTCTCTGCATCAATACTGCTCCCAATCCAGTTCCACATGCATCAGTGTATACTACCAACCCTTGGTTTCCATCCGGAACTACTAACACTGGTGCATTTGTCAACAAATGCTTTAACTAAAGGAACCCTTCCTCACATTTGTCAGACCAAACAAACTTCACATCTTTCATGGTCAACTTTGTCAAAGGTGCTGCTATTCGTGAGAAATCCTTAATGAATCTTCGGTAATAGCCAGCAAGTCCAAGAAAACTCCTAATCTCGATCACCGTCTCTGGTCTCTTCCAATTGTTCACAGCTTTGATCTTATCTGGATCGACTGACAACCCTTTCTCTGAAACTACGTGACCAAGAAACTTAACCTCTTACTTCCAAATGACACTTGGAAAACTTCCCTTTTAGCTGATTCAGCCTTAGCGTCTCAAGCACAACTCTAAGATGATCTTCATGCTCTTTCTCATCCTTAGAGTATCCCAAAATGTCATCTACAAACACCAACATGAATCTATCCAAATACTCTCAGAAGACACGATTCATCAAATCCAAAAAGAAAGCAGGTGCATTCGTCAATCCAAATGGAATTACTAACCACTAATACGAACCATACCTAGTTCGAAATGCTATCAAAGGAATGCTGTCCCCCACCACTCTTAACTGATGGAACCCTGTCGCCAAATCCAATTGGGAAAACACCATGGATCCACTCAACTGATCAAACATATCATCTATCCTCGACAGAGGCTACCTATTCTTTATCATCCTTTCGTTTAACTTACGATGGTCGATGCACATCCTTAATGACCCATCTGGTTTCTTTATGAATACTGCGGCCGCTCCCCAAGGCGAACTTCTTGGTCTAATAAAATTTCTTCCCTCATGATCCACTAGCTGCACCTTCAATTCATTCATCTTTGTCGGTGTCATCCTGCTAGGTGGTCTACTTACAGGTTCATCTCCCGGTATAAGATCTGTCTAAAACTCGATAGCTCATTTCGGTGGTAATCCCGTAACCGACTCAAAGACATCTTCAAATTCCCTTGCTACTCGAACCTGCCTAAGCTCTTCTCCAACCTCCATGGCACTTAACAAAGCACAAACACTCCTGCTGGAATTCTCCACCGAGAAGATGATTTGGTTATGACTATTTGGGTGTCCCAATGATATTTACCTATCCTGGAAAAATATCCTAGCCTCATACCTACCAAACCAATCCATACCCAAATGATCCCAAAATCTACGAAATCAAAAACATACAAGCTGCATGCAAACTTATGACCTAACAAATCAAGTTCTAACTGGTCACATCTCATCCCTAGAGTTGCATACCCTCCTATTAGATTTGCAACCCTTAAGGAAGTAACAAGGTATGTGAGTTCTATGCATAACCTATCAAACAAATACTGTGATATAAATGAGTGCGATGCACCAGTATCAAATAGTACCTTAGCTGGTATACTCTGAATCAAAAGCGTACCTTCCATCACAGTTTTCTCTTTCTCTACTGCAGTAGGCCTAGAATAAGATGGTGGTCCAATAGCAGAAACTTTCCCTCTATCCGCCCTGACTGGCTCTGGACACTGGTTCTCGAAATTCCCAACTTGGTCGCAGTTGAAGCATTTCACATTCTTCTTCTCTACAGGCTTCTTCCCTTTGCCTGTCCGGCGCTTGTGAGCATAATGGCCCTTCTTATCACACTTGAAGCACACCAAATCAGCCTTTTCCTTCTTGGCAGCCTCCCTTTTCTAGGCTCCCTTCTTCTTAAAGAATTTTCTCTTCTTTCCCAGAGAACCTTGGGATTAAACTGGCTTCTCCCTAACAGAAACATCAAGCATCTCTTCATGGCGAATAGCCTCTCCACCACCAAATTACAAGGTTCTCTGACATATATCATGGTCATTCTAGCAAGCTCTGGTCTCAGTCCTCGAATGAACCTTTCATTCCTTCTGATTTCAATGTCTATAGTTGCATATCCATATTGAGATAGCTCATCAAACTTAGCAGCATACTCGATTACTGACAAATATCCTTGCACAAGGTCCATAAACTTTCTCATCAATGTCGACTTGGCAACCTCAGATAAGAACCTGTACTCAAATCTCTTTCTGAAATCAGCCCAAGTCGGTTCTTCCTCCGGAACTCCGGCTGTCACACTATTCCACCAATGGAGCGCTGTCCCTTGCAACTATCTAGAGGCCAGCCTCCCCTTTTCCCAATCATCCAAGCCTAAATCAGTAAAGATTCTCTCACAGCTCAGCAGCTAATTCTCAACCTCAACAACATCCTCCATTCCCATAAACGACTTTCCACCCAGATTGGTGTAATCCCTGCTCAGCCTAGCATAATTATATCCAGCTGGAGCTACAAGATTAGCTCCTCCAACATTACCAGTAGCTCCTGCTTGTAAAAGGTTAGCTAACAACTGATACACCATCCTTGCATCTACTGGTGGATTTCCAGCACCAACATTGGTATCAGCATTTGGATTAGCATTACTCTACCGACCTTGGTTCCTCCTAGAATTAGGTTGAGCATTTCCGTTGGTTGTGGTACTTCCTCCACCGAGATTTCCTCTTCCGTTTCCTGCTTCCATATCCTCTTTCTCGTAAATCTGCATACGAGCCTTAGTAAGATATAAAATAATAGTCTAAGAGAGAGGGGAACACGTACTTAGATATATATCTATATATTAAATACAAGTACGTTACTACGGCGTTAACCCAAACCCCGATCATATTTATAATTTATCGGATTATGTTTCAAAAAGCTTTTAGGTTTTACTTTTCTTTTAAAGTTTCATAAACCTATGCTCTGATACCAACTTGTAACATCCCCCTACTTGGAGACCCAAAACTAATGGCTACGGATGCTGTAGTCATCCATAATTATTAATTCTCGAGGACCAAATACACCGGTGTTAGATACATTAATACACATATCACAAGGATATGGAGAAATCTTAACAAATTTAAAACACATTTCCACATTCCATTCAAAACATTTCATGTTCATTACATAATCCCACAAACGTTAACCATGTTCATAAAAAAATAATTATTACACATACGCCAAGAGCGACATATGGATGCCCCCTTAGTTGATCACAGTATATAATAAGGCTAATAAGTTTGCCTTTACATCCAAAATAAACAGCGGAAAATGATAACTCTAAATAACTAACTGCCTCCTGCACGCCTCCGGAAGCTTTACTCGTCTAAGAAGAGAACCTAGAAACCCTAAACCTAAAACTACTCAAAATCAATTGAGTACCCGAGAGTTTAAGGGGAAAAAAAATCTTCAAGTCAGACATAAAGCCTGGTATGAATAATAATATAACATCTCAATCCATTTTGATATCTAGTGAGACCTTGCCGCTTAGTAGAACGGGTTTCCCCTCACTGGTATCCTAAAACCTTTTCAAAACCATATACCGTGCTCCTGCATCCACAATGGTTAAAACATAACATTTCAAAATATAATGATGATATACATATATAATTTTTTTGGATATCCCATCTCTAGTTTAATTCACTCCCTGTCATATTTATAGTTTCTAGGGTTAATATTAACCTATTAGTTTTCATGGGTTTACTAATAACCTATTTATACTTCATGGACACCATGTCCAATTTCAGAGTTTTCATGGGATCACTAAGACACTATAGGTCCCTGGCAATTAACTTAATTAATTCGTGGGTTCCCTGAACCTATTGGTCATTTCAATAACTCGCCTTATATCCTAGTTTTCATGGGTTGACTAGGAACCTATGGATTACTCCCTTAACTTCTTTCTTATCCTACTTTTCATGGGTTGACTAGGAACCATTTTGACTGATGTCAATATTTAATCCGGATATAGTTTTTAAGGGTTCACTACAAACCAATTGGCCCCGCCAACCATCCTTAATACATAGTTTTCATGGGTTTAATATGAACCTGTTGGTTATCTCCAATAACTTCCTAATCATGGTTTTCATGGGTTTATTATGAACCTATCTCCCGGACAACTTTAAGGTTTAGACATCCTATATTATGCTCTCCTTGACTCCCTGGATGCAATTCTACTCATTCAGGAATTTAATCAATTTATATTCACTACTGGATTAACCTACTAGTTCTTCTACCCCTTTATCCCTAAAATGCAGTTTTAGGTCCTTTATCATGTGAACATATTCATATTTAAAGAATTAAACATTACAACTTACAATGCCACTCCTGTGGGTTTAAAGTTCTTGAAATACTTTTCATATAAACCATAGTTAATCCCTTTAACCTATATTTTTATCAAAGTGATACTTCTTCAAATTTACATACTTAAAAATCATTTCAAATTCCATTATTTAGCCATGGATTTTTTCCTTTAAAAATGAGTTTGGGTTTAGTAAGCCTTTCGACACCTTCGAAACCTTTCGACCTTGTTAAAGTCTTATCATATAAGTATAGAAGCATAGCTTCGAAACCATTCAAAAATACCCCTTTTCGAAATCATTGAAGGTTACCCTTCGAAACCAATACCTTTCGAAGCCATTGGGTTTATATTTAAAATAACATTTTTAGGTCAAAGTGAACATAAGCGAAAGTATCTCTTTGGAAACCATTCTTCATTTTATAAAAGTATTGGGGAAACTTGATGGTGTCGAGACCATCCTTTCGAAAGATTTAAAACATCTGGGTAAAACAATTGAAGGTTGGCTTCGAAACCCCTTCCGAAACCATTGCCTTCAAAACCCCTAACCCCTTTCGAAAGCAGTAGGAAGTGGCTTATATTTTTAAAAACAAACAATACCTTTTGACAGTAGTAACATCTTCAATACCATCAGAAGGCATCCAAAAACATAGAAGGGTTTCGACTTGGTTGAAACTACCTCTTCCGAAAGCTTCAATTAAAAACTAAGTAACTCCTTTGGAAGCTACTATTTGAAAACAAAGGCGGCAGCTCTCTTTCGAAAGCTTCTTTAGAAATACCCTTTCGAAACCATTGGTTCCAACTACTTAGAAACCCTTTTTGTAAATAGGAAAGTGCTTTTCTTTTAAAACAAACAAAAGAAAACAAAGGAACCAACCCCTTCGGAAACTACGTTTCGACACCCTACCTTCCGCCTTTTTCCAATCCACTACGTACCAACTAACCGATACCATGTCTATTGGTTACTGGTTTTGACCTAGAAGGTTTCGACTAGGTTGGAGGTGGAAGCACTGGGTCGAAAGGTTCTTCCAAAGAAGGCGGAACCCCTTTTTCTTAGCAGAAGGCTGTTTTTACCAAATAAAGCAAACTTTTTGTAATTAACTTTCCCACTTGTAAATACATGATTGGTTACATTAAACTTTCAAATTATTTTACTAAAATTTGCCGCATTTTCTCAGATCTAAAACTAAACAACCTTTAACAAATAAGCCATTCTTATTAATAAAACAATTAAATCATTTAGGTCCTCCTTTTAAAATAATTTAATTTCCATATTAAATCACTTAGTAAAAATCCCCAAAAATTCCAAAAATTCACTTTAATCATGTTATCTAACATATCAAAATTCCAGATCCAAAATCTTAATATATTTCCTAAAATAAATTTATAAACCCAAATAACCATATTTTCCTTTGAAAATTCATAACTAATTCTCCACGGCTTGGAAAATTATAAAAATTGAAAACCAACTCCAAAATCATGTTTTCCACAATATATAATTTTTCCATGGCTTTTAAAATTCATTTAACCTCTATTTTACCCTAAAATCGTGCATATATCCTTTTAAACAACCTTGTTTAATCTAAACAAATTATAAATCAATCATATCATCATCCAATATATCATAAAAATGAATTTACCCTTTAAATCCGAAAACATATGATTATAAAACAAAAAAAAGAGATGTAGTGATTATTATTCACCGTAGGTTAGATAAGGAAATTGAAGATTGAGTTCTTCTAGCTTGAATCCTAAGCTTTACTTAAATTTCTCTTCTCTTCTTTCTTCATAATGGTCGACCTTGCTCTATCTGGTTAATGTTTAGTTTTGCTTATGATAAAAATGAACGTGTTTGGCTAAGGGAAAATAGTATAAGGGTGGGAAATATGAGCGGCTCTTTACCATAATGCCCTTATGTTTAATTAGTTAGCACTTAACCATTTATAAGTTCACTCAATTTAAATAAGCACGGCCACCTATATTCATTTACCAATCTCAATCCCTTTATCACTCTACATTATTATATTTAATTTATTCAAATTAAATCTCCTGAATAATGTTAACGAAATTAGGGGTGTTACAAATTTACTTGAATTAGAAGTCGAAAAATTGATTTCGTTATGCTTTGGAATATGAACATGAGTTCAAACTGTTGTGAAAGAAAGAAACAGTTTTAATATAAACTATTTTAATATAAAAGCTATTTTAATAATCAAATTATTTTAATATATAAACTATCCTAATTATTCAAACTATTTTAATTGTTCAAAACTATTTTCAATAATAAAATTATTTTATATTCAAAACTATTTTCAATCTTTAAAACTATTTTAATTATTCCAAACTAATTTTCAATATTAAAACTATTTTAACTATTTAATCTACTTTCAATATTCAAACTATTTTAAAAGTGGGAACTATTTAGATTTAAATCGTTGATTTAAATGCAAATGTTTTGATATGAAGGTATAACTTGTTTTGAATTCGAAATGATTTTGAAGCAAATTTGATATTTTAATATGAAGTATGACTTGTTCTTGAAATTTAAAAGAACCAACCGGTGTGAAAAATGACGTTTGGTTGTTAAAGAGAATGGGGCCGGATTAATGACATACTCTCTGTTATTTGCCGGAACCACTTTAATAACTATGTACATGGTGTGTAACGAACGCGATTTTTCGACGCTCGAAAATTGACATTAATACGTCCATTGTATCAACTGCCGAGCAATCGAATGCCGGAAAACCGAATTGTTATGGAGAAAAAGAAGAGGTAGAAGAAGACAAAAGAAAAAGAAAGAAGAAACAACAGAAACCGAAACAATATCAGAATCTCACATTCGCAGCGGAACAACATATAATAGATAAAGGAATAATCTTTAAATCAAAGATCTATATCAGTTTATACATTACATCATCATCAGAGTTTACAACAACAATATACAACACAACTGGACAGTTATATAAACTTGTCCTCATATGGAATACACAGCGGAATAATAATATCATATACAAGTGATACGTCTCACCATCCAACTCGCCATTGAGCTCCACAGCATCTCCTGAATCCAGAATGACCTGATAACCTGACTCTAGACTACTCGTGTGGAAATGGGTGGGCACCCAGAGTTTAGGAAGGAAACAATAAACTCCAGGTCAGTCATGGTGACTGGTGTGAGAACTAAAACAGTTTATCTTTAAAACAACAACAACAACAAAGGAAATAAAACAATTTCGCAATGCTTTTGGAAAATGAAACTACCATAAGACCTCCCGCCACACACACAATGCAAACGCAGAATTGGAGGAGATTTCTTCTTATGATAGTCAAACATGCTTACTACGCAAATCATTGGATTTATTATTATTAGTGCATAGTGCGGAATTTTTTTTCGAAAATATAATATAAATCTTAGCCAGCATAGGTACCATTATACTATGCCTACTATAGTGCTATGTTAAATAGCAGGTTCTACAACTAAAACCGTACAAGGTTCGTATTGGAAGATGGATTTCCAACAAATGGTCAGGCTAAGGAACTTCCTATGCCACGAAGGAATGCCTCTGGCTGGATGCTCCGAGAGACAACCTGCTCTCTGCCAACACAAGGCCGGGTTACCCCTGTAACAGGTAACTCACGAATATGCCATTCCCCGGTCCTTTGGGACCTTTATCCGAGCGCTCGGTAACCAACATCACACATAATAAATAAGGTGTGTCCACATGAGTAAGTATCTGGGCTCCATACCATGATACTACCATTTTCTAGAAGGAAATGACATACCCTAAAGGGCGCGACCCTCATAACCTTGCCGCAACATTCCTGTTTCGACCATTTCCAGGTTGTGAGGCCCTGACGAAGTCTCGTCCACAAAGCTACGCTTTTTCACAAAGCCACGCTTTGATCACAAATGATCAATAAATGATCATCACACAACAACACTCAGCATGCCACATTACCAAATTGGGAATATATCGCTGATAAATTTCAACTACATAACCTCCGAGCTCGTACGTCTCAGAGAAGGGTGTTAAGCTAAGAGAATAAATTCTCCGCCACCAACAGAAATGTATTTGAAAGAAATCAGCTTTATATCTCAAAATGTAATGTCAGACATGTAACCATACAAGTCTGTTTCGGGTTCGAACAGAACCAAAGGCACTTCAAAAGAAGCCCTTGCAAATCCAGGTATTCACAATCCCAATAAAACTTCCTATCACAAAGGAAATCTCTATACCATAGCTAATGGTGTAGAGACAATCGATAGGTCATCCTATCGTTTTCACAAATACCCGGTCTTCAACACTGGTCTTCAATACGATCCATATCGTCGTATCACAAATTCGGAATGGGTTATATGACACAAAGGTCTTTTCCCTGCTAACCCGAATAGTGAGCACAATATTTCAAAACATATGGATATAGGGGTTTCAATTAAGTCACAACTTATTACCCAAATCCTTTCTTTCAAATGGTTTAACAAATTACCATTTTAAATCTTTAAACAAGACGATTTACTTCACAAAGTTTACCTAGTTTCACAAAGTTCTTTCACAGATTTCCAAATCAATTTCCATTTCAATTTGATTAACCCATTAAATCTTTAAATCAAGATTTAATTTATAGCTTTCAAAACTATTCACAATTCAAGTCTTTTATAATATAAAAGATACACCTTTTGAAATACACTTTTATTTCAAAATAAAGTTTAATTATCGTCACAAAGGTTAATTCATAGTTTTCCAAACTATTTACAATTTCATTTCAACTTGAAATGTTTCGATACAAATTGGAAATCTTTTCACTTTATAAAAGCTATTAGCATTTGAAAACAGATAGTTTTCGTTTTGGGAAAAACTGGTTACATTTACACAGGTTAAAGCCATTCAAGTATAAACTTGAAAATAAAATCAAATTTCCCCAAGACCGTATTTTAATTGGTTAAAAAAACCATAAAAACACCTTTTATACTTATAAAATCTTTTAAACCAAAATTCTCAATTCATTGAATTCAATTTCAAAATATTGAATTCAAACTTAAATCAAATGATTTAAATTCCAATTCTATTAAGTTATTTAAAATAACTTTTATTTTGAAACTCGCTTTCAAAAACTTTCAATTTCAAAACAATTTTTGGATTCAAAAACTCAATTTTCCAAAATTGATAAAAATCTATGACTTAACCGATTTCCATGTGAAACCCACATTTGTGTGTGTATTATGTAGTCCAAGGGTTTAACACAATAGTGCAACAACATTCAACCATCACAGATCAAATATAACAATATAATTGATAAGCGGTATAAACTATAACGCTTATCTTCATTCACAGATCATAGATATATATATCACCGATAAATAGATCACAAATCACACACAAATCAAATATATCATAAAGTATCACACATCAAAGATGTCAAACAATTCAACATCCAATATAATCCAAACATCCATAGATAGGATTAATTAAATTATCTGATTAATTTAAATCAAATAAATTTCCAAACATTTCCAAAAGATTTATTTTCAATCACCAATAAAAATCAATTACTAAATGGATTTCTAAATTTATTTCCTTTTCAAAATAAATTCCTTTTTAAGAAGATAAATTCCTTTAATTTCCAAACTATTTTCAAATCCAAATTTTAAATAAATTCTCAACTTATAAATAATATTTTCGAAATCCATTTATTAAGCCTTTTTGAAATTTAATTCAATACCGTTCAAAAATACGACTTATCTTTTAAACTCCTTTTAAATTTATCCAATTATCAAAAATAAATTTTCCGATAAATTTCCAACTTAAATTTCGAAAATCCAATTTTTACTTATTTCTGGTATCCATCGATACCAAATATATATATATATATATATATATATATATACGGCTAAATTTTAGCCGTCAACAATTTCAATCACAATATAATCACACGGTGATTATAAATAAATCAACACACGACATTGAAATAAATTCAAATATTTGAGGAATCTAGTTGGATCCCTCCAACCTGTTTCCCTGCATCCATAGATGTTAGCACAATACCAATTTCACTTCACAGTGAAATTATCGTGGTATATGGGATTTATAAATATTATTCGCTATTATGCGGCGCAATAGGGTCTCATCCGCTATACAATGCGGGAAATCAATAACTCCAATATATACATATTCCAATATATATATATATATACATTGCTATATACATATATAATACCAATTCCACTTCATAGTAGAATTATCACGGTATATGTTTTTAATAAATAACCTCCGCTTAATATACGGCGTATAGGGTCTATTTAACACAATAGATAACAATTTATGATCCAAATCACACAATCAACACAATCAATAATTTTAAATCTTAACTGTTTAAAATTTAAATCGAAACAAAATATCAGATTGAGTGAGGAGTTCTCACCTTGCTTTCAATAATGGTTGAAGTATTTTATTTCGGATAAAATTAAACTGACGTTTAATTTTACTCAAAATTTTCACTGACTCCAATTGACTCCAAACCAGCACCATTGTGAAGAGCTCGTAGAAACGATTCCAACGCTTCCTGTTTCATCGAATTTCGACAATGTATGCAAAAGTTATGGCATTACAAACTTCATACAATTTAATATATAAATAAATTTCATTCTCTTTTTATTTTTTATTTTATTTTATTTTAACCTCAATCAGATCGGCCGTTCATTTTCTATGAAACCAGATCATAGCTGTGAGATGCTTTCTTCCCCAGGTCGCGTGAAACTCCCAGGCACACTCACGCGTTCAAACCCATAGCTCACGTACAACATCCACTTGCCCCGCCTACCTCGTCGACATTCACGACGATCGACGACCACCAAATTGAAGCTTGTCGCCTCGCCTACCCACGCCTGGAACCACGCTCCACTCGATGGCCCCCTCCCCTCGAACGACGTGAATGAAACGCATGACTTCACGACGAAAATTCGAACAACTCGACGACCAAACAATGATCATCACCGTATGGATTAAAAGTACTCCTCGAGCCTGACATTTTTGATGTTGAAAGTTTTCCACGAAAGCATAAGGATTAAGAGAGATTAATGGAGGAAGTTCGAACGTTTTCAGCCATTGTTTTCGTATGTGGCGGCTAAGGGCTGAAACCCTAATTGTTTTGCAAATGAAGATTGTCTCGTCCTTTTATAGAAAATTTCCCAAAAACACTATTCATCGAAATTTTTCCAAACTCCAAATCGAGCATGCCGGCTGGCGTTTCTAAGGTTTACCCCCTGTTCCGAACACAATGGAACGTGTTTCAGGAGCTAATTCGATCATATGTGAGAGTTACGGAATTAAACGATCAAATTTAAATTAAATCGATTTAAATCGACAAACCATAAATCCGATTGACACAAAAATTGAAATCTTACAATAATATCACATTACGGATCCGATGAAACTTGTTTCGTCGAAATCCAAGACTGTTTGAAAAATGGTCATTTTCACTAGTCAATTAAATATTAAAATATTCAATTTTCACAATTTAACTTTTAATTCGATTTTAAAAGTTTACAAACATCACTCTAACTCCAATATGATTTAATATAACTTTATAAATCATTTTTAATCACATTAATTCAGATTTCAATTATTTACCCAATTTCAAGTATTAAATTAATAATTAAATCGTCCAATTAAATCACTATATCGAAATTAAATAAATTCAACTTCCAAATCTTACTTATTAATATTTAAAATCAATTAAATATCTGAATTTCAATTGACAGAAATTATGGGTCGTTACAGACTTCCCCCCTTAAAAGAATTTCGTCCTCGAAATTGCCAAGTAAGGAAAAATTGCAGAATCCATTAATTTTTCAATAATCCACTTCGTGAAAATTTTATATTCACCTTTTTTTTTCAAAACCTATTACTTCAACCAAAACAATGGTTTCCATTTTCTAGTTCAATTCCTATATTTTCATTACAATTTGTAGATTGACTTTTCATTAACAAAAATTTTCCAAAATTTTGAAATTTTTTCTAACGCCTTAAATTTTCAGAAAGATCCGTCGGCGTCTCCTTTGCGCGATTCGATCGTAGTAGGATCACAACAGACATAAATATGTAAACATCGACCCACACGGTCAGAAAAGCAGAAAAATAGTTCATATTTCCTATTTTTATTGCGTAGGCGTACCTTTTAGCATTTTTAAGCAAAGCAGTTATTTATTTAGCATTTTAGCGCAACCAAATCCCGGCAAACGGCAGCCACGACACCTGTACTTACTCAGTTTAAATATGTAAGTGACATATATATAAGGTTATTAACAATTTATTCTTTTAAACAACTACAACACTTGCATATCAAAAGGAATGCATACTAACAAGGTTTATAAGCAACTTATAAAATTTCAACATCACTTGTAATTGTTTACAACTAATTTATATGCAATAACATTCAATTATTCATTTTCAATTAGTCACATTCATTAATTTAAATTCAAGATGGTTCACTTTCAATTCAAATCAACTTCTATTTAAATTTACTTCGCTTTCAATTCAAATTCAATTACATAGCTTTCATTTTTAATCAATTCAATTTCATTAATACTTAATGAATTATATCATATACAATCAACTAACAATCATATAACAACCAATGTACATTCAACACAACCAAATTTATTCACTTTACTTTACTTTAAATTAAATTTGGTTCAACACTTTTAATTAACTTTAATGAATCAACACTTATATCCATTATTTCATATCAATTTACTTACATTAGATTGATTAACATTCAATTCCTTTGTTCAATTCAATTGCTAATTCATTTTTTTCCCAAATAAAGTTGAATTTCATTTATAACTCAAGTTCACATCTATTTATTAAATTCACTTTATTATTTTACTTTGATATCAAAATCAAATTCATTCAACATCACTTAAGTTCAATTCCCATTAAACATCATTTGTTTAACTCAACTTAAATTTCCACTTATAAATCCAATTCAGATTTTTGTTTTTCTTACCAAAATTGTTTAACCATTTCTTTTACAATTGGTTTCACTTATATTCATTCATTTTATAAGTTATACAACTTATTTATTTAACTTCCAAATCTGATTTAATTTATTTAACCTTCTTTAGTTAATTTCCAAATCATATATTTATTATGCTAACCCAATTTTATTCCAACTTTACCAAAGCTAAGATCTTTATTTCATATTATAAGTATAAACTCATTTCATTTATAATTATCAATTACAACTTTGGATTTTAAATTCAAATTTGTTTATCATAACAAAACCTCAATTTTTCAATTTATTATGGTAGCAAATATTATGGTAGCAAATCCATCACACAGAAACTCGAAAATGATACTGATGATGCTGCAGTCATCACCCTTATTATTTCCCAGTAACAATAGTGAATTCAGTGCTTAAATTATTTTCAAAATTTCCTTTTATTTATAAATCACATTTATAAATCTTTTCTCATATAATTTCACTATTTAATTTTACTTATACAAGATTATTTCACACTTGCAAATCATTTTAATTATAATTCCATACTTATAATTCATTTACTTCTATAAGTTATTCTTTCATAATTGTTGTTCTTATTTAGATTATACAAACAACTTTCATTAATTTATATATATGCGCATTTTCAACAACCAAACAATCAATTTATATATACTATAATAATTTCTAAAAAATTATTTCCTTTTATATACAAATATAATCGAGGTAAGATTATTTCATTTACCCAATTTAAAATGATACTATGTCGACTTGCCTCGTTTAAGTGTTTAGAAACCCCTATCGATAATATGGCGTCCCACATACCGACCAGAATTCATAAACAGCTCAATGGATAAGCAAACACAATATAAAACAATTTCATATTCACTAACAAATACGCGCTCATATCTATTATTATACTCACACTCATTCTAGAGTACTGCTGACTCTATCTCTAATGAGTAATTCCCAATAGAGCCATGGTTATCGCTTAACCATATGCTCTGATACCAAATGTAACGAACGCGATTTTTCGACGCTCGAAAATCGACATTAATACGTCCACTGTATCAACTGCCGGCAATCGAATGCCGAAAAACCGAATTGTTATGGAGAAAAAGAAGAGGTAGAAGAAGACAGAAGAAAAAGAAAGAAGAAACAACAGAAACAGAAACAATATCAGAATCTCACATTCACAGCGGAACAACATATAATAGATAAATGAATAATCTTTAAATCAAAGATCCATATCAGTTTATACATTACATCATCATCAGAGTTTACAACAACAATATACAACACAACTGGACAGTTATATAAACTTGTCCTCATACGGAATACACAGCGGAATAATACTATCATATACAAGTGATACGTCTCGCCATCCAGCTCGCCACTGAGCTCCACAGCATCTCCTGAATCCAGAATGACCTGATAACCTGACTCTAGACTGCCCGTGTGGAAATTGGTGGGCACCCAGAGTTTAGGAAGGAAACAATAAACTCCAGGTCAGTCATGGTGACTGGTGTGAGAACTAAAACAGTTTATCTTTAAAACAACAAAACAAAGGAAATAAAACAATTTCGCAATGCTTTTGGAAAATGAAACTACCATAAGACCTCCCGCCACACACACAATGCAAACACAGAATTGGAGGAGATTTCTTCTTATGATAGTCAAACATGCTTACTACGCAAATCATTGGATTTATTATTATTAGTGCATAGTGCGGAAAAACATTTCAAAAATATAATATTAATCTTAGCCAGCATAAGTACCATTATACTATGCCTACTATAGCTGCTATGTTAAATAGCAGGTTCTACAACTAAAACCGTACAAGGTTCATATTGGAAGATGGATTTCCAACAAATGGTCAGGCTAAGGAACTTCCTATGCCACAAAGGAACGCCTCTGGCTGGATGCTCCGAGAGACAACCTGCTCTCTGCCAATACAAGGCCAGGTTACCCCTGTAACAGGTAACTCATGAATATGCCATTCCCCGGTCCTTTGGGACCTTTATCCGAGCGCTCAGTAACCAACATCACACATAATAAATAAGGTGTGTCCACATGAGTAAGTATCTGGGCTCCATACCATGATACTACCCTTTTCCAGAAGGAAATGACATACCCTAAAGGGCGCGACCCTCATAACCTTGCCGCAACATTCCTGTTTCGACCATTTCCAGGTTGTGAGGCCCTGACGAAGTCTCGTCCACAAAGCTACGCTTTTTCACAAAGCCACACTTTGATCACAAATGATCAATAAATGATCATCACACAACAACACTCAGCATGCCACATTACCAAATTGGGAATATATCGTTGATAAATTTCAACTACATAACTTCCGAGCTCGTACGTCTCAGAGAAGGGTGTTAAGCTAAGAGAATAAATTCTCCGCCACCAACAGAAATGTATTTGAAAGAAATCAGCTTTATATCTCAAAATGTAATGTCAGACATGTAACCATACAAGTCTGTTCTGGGTTCGAACAGAACCGAAGGCACTTCAAAAGAAGCCCTTGCAAATCCGGGTATTCACAATCCCGATAAAACTTCCCATCACAAAGGAAATCTCTATACCGTAGCTAACGGTGCAGAGACAATCGATAGGTCATCCTATCGTTTTCAAAAATACTCGGTCTTCACCACCGGTCTTCAATACGATCCATATCGTCGTATCACAAAATCGGAATGGGTTATATGACACAAAGGTCTTTTCCCGGCTAACCCGAATAGTGAGCACAATATTTCAAAACATATGGATATAGGGGTTTCAATTAAGTCACAACTTATTACCCAAATCCTTTCTTTCAAATGGTTTAACAAATTACCATTTTAAATCTTTAAACAAGAAGATTTACTTCACAAAGTTTACCCAGTTTCACAAAGTTCATTCACAGATTTCCAAATCAATTTCCATTTCAATTTGATTAACCCATTAAATCTTTAAATCAGGATTTAATTTATAGCTTTCAAAACTATTCACAATTCAAGTCTTTTATAATATAAAAGATACACCTTTTGAAATACACTTTTATTTCAAAATAAAGTTTAATTATCGTCACAAAGGTTAATTCATAGTTTTCCAAACTATTTACAATTTCATTTCAACTTGAAATGTTTCGATACAAATTGGAAATCTTTTCACTTTATAAAAGCTATTAGCATTTGAAAACAGATAGTTTTCGTTTTGGGAAAAATTGGTTACATTTACACAGGTTAAAGCCATTCAAGTATAAACTTGAAAATAAAATTCAAATTTCCCCAAGACCGTATTTTAATTGGTTAAAAAAATCATAAAAACACCTTTTATACTTATAAAATCTTTTAACCAAAATTCTCAATTCATTGAATTCAATTTCAAAATATTGAATTCAAACTTAAATCAAATGATTTAAATTCCAATTCTATTAAGTTATTTAAAATAACTTTTATTTTGAAACTCGCTTTCAAAAACTTTCAATTTCAATTTCAAAACAATTTTTGGATTCAAAAACTCAATTTTCCAAAAGTAATAAAAATCTGTGACTTAACCGATTTCCACGTGGAATCCACATTTGTGTGTGTATTGTGTTGTCCAAGGGTTTAACACAATAGTGCAACAACATTCAACCATCACAGATGAAATATAACAATATAATTGATAAGCGGTATAAACTATAACGCTTATCTTCATTCACAGATCACAGATATATATATCACCGATAAATAGATCACAAATCACACACAAATCAAATATATCACAAAGTATCACACATTAAAGATGTCAAACAATTCAACATCCAATATAATCCAAACATCCATAGATAGGATAAATTAAATTATCTGATTAATTTAAATCAAATAAATTTCCAACATTTCCAAAAGATTTATTTTCAATCACAAAAAAAAATCAATTACTAAATGGATTTCTAAATTTATTTCCTTTTCAAAATAAATTCCTTTTTAAGAAGATAAATTCCTTTAATTTCCAAACTATTTTCAAATCCAAATTTTAAATAAATTCTCACCTTATAAATAATATTTTCGAAATCCATGTATTAAGCCTTTTTGAAATTTAATTCAATATCGTTCAAAAATAAGTCTTTTATCTTTTAAACTCCTTTTAAATTTATCCAATTATCAAAAATAAATTTTCCGATAAATTTCCAACTTAAATTTCGAAAATCCAATTTTTACTTATTTCTGGTATCCATCGATACCAAAAATATATATATATGGCTAAATTTTAGCCATCAACAATTTCAATCACAATATAATCACACGGCGATTATAAATAAATCAACACACAACATTGAAATAAATTCAAATATTTGAGGAATCCAGTTGGATCCCTCCAACCTGTTTCCCTGCATCCACAAATGTTAGCACAATACCAATTTCACTTCACAGTGAAATTATCGCGGTATATGGGATTGATAAATATTATCCGCTATTATGCGGCGAAATAGGGTCTCATGCGCTATACAATGCAGGAAATCAACAACTCCAATATATACATATTCCAATATATATATATATATATTGCTATATACATATAAAATACCAATTCCACTTCATAGTAGAATTATCGCGGTATATGTTTCTAATAAATAACCTCCGCTTAATATACGGCGTATAGGTTCTATTTAACACAATAGATAACAATTTATCATCCAATTCACACAATCAACATAATCAATAATTTTAAATCTCAACTATTTAAAATTTAAATCGAAACAAAATATTCGATTGAGTGAGGAGTTCTCACCTTGCTTTCAATAATGGTTGAAGTATTTTATTTCAGATAAAATTAAACCGACGTTTAATTTTACTCAAAATTTTCACTGACTCCAATTGACCCCAAACCGGCGCCATTGTGAAGAGCTCGTCAAAACGATTCCAACGCTTCCTGTTTCGTCGAATTTCGACAATGTATGCAAAAGTTATGGCATTACAAACTTCATACAATTTAATATATAAATAAATTTCATTCTCTTTTTTTTTAATTTTAACCTCAATCAGATCAGCTGTTCATTTTCTGGGAAACCAGATCGTAGCCGTGAGATGCTTTCTTCCCTAGGTCGCGTGAAACTCCCAGGCACACTAACGCGTTCAAACCCATAGCTCATGTACAACATCCACTTGCCCCGCCTACCTCGTCGACATTCACGACGATCGACGACCACCAAATTGAAGCTTGTCGCCTCGCCTACCCACGCCTGGAACCACGCTCCACTCGGTGGCCCCCTCCCCTCGAACGACGTGAACGAAACACATGACTTCACGACGAAAATTCGAACAACTCGACAACCAAACAATAATCATCACCGTATGGATTAAAAGTACTCCTCGAGCCTGACATTTTTGATGTTGAAAGTTTTTCACGAAAGCATAAGGATTGAGAGACATTAATGGAGGAAGTTCGAACGTTTTTAGCCATTGTTTTCGTAGGTGACGGCTAAGGGCTGAAACCCTAATTGTTTTGCAAATGAAGATTGTCTCGTCCTTTTATAGAAAATTGCCCAAAAACACTATTCATCGAAATTTTTCCGAACTCCAAATCGAGCGTGCCGGCTGGCATTTCTAAGGTTTACCCCGCGTTCCGAACACAATGGAATGTGTTTCGAGAGCTAATTCGATCGTATGTGAGAGTTACGGAATTAGACGATCAAATTTAAATTAAATCGATTTAAACTGATTTCGATGCGTTTTGGCTTGCCCCGGACAAACCGTAAATCCGATTGACACGAAAATTGAAAACTTACAATAATATCACATTATGGATCCGATGAAACTAGTTTCGTCGAAATCCGTGACTGTTTGAAAAATGGTCATTTTCACTAGTCAATTAAATATTAAAATATTCAATTTTCACAATTTAACTTTTAATTCGATTTTAAAAGTTTAGAAACATCACTCTAACTCCAATATGATTTAATATAACTTTATAAATCATTTTTAATCACATTTAATTCAGATTTCAATTATTTACCCAATTTCAAGTATTAAATTAATAATTAAATCGCCCAATTAAATCACTATATCAAAATTAAATAAATTCGACTTCCAAATCTTACTTATTAATATTTAGAATCAACTAAATATCTGAATTTCAATTGACAGAAATTATGGGTAGTTACACGGTGGATGTTATCCAGAATGTAGAGGTTAAATTGGCGACGTTTACTTGAATGAACAAAGAGAACGAAGATGGATGACCCCGACACTTGTGTCAATTTAAAATGACTAAAACAGAAGCCTATGTCTGGCCAAGGGATTAGCTACCTTTAGGGGCCATCATCCCTTCGTATTACTATATTGATTTTGACTTGATCGGTGCACATTCATTTAATTTTGGGGGTGGTGGACTCGGTCGGCAGTCGTTGCAACGATGTGTTACGACCAGCCAGAAAAGGTAAATTGGTAGTATCCTACCTTGGGCACTGTCTCATGTTCTTTGTCATTCTTTCATCTTTATACGCACATAATATGATTTTGTCTTAGTATGGTACCTATAGGAGACTCACTGGCTACCGACGTTACTGGTTCTGTTACAAGATCTGCATAAACTACCTGCTTAAAAATGTGTTAAGGGGGATCAATGTAAAGCCTTAATGCTTTTTTAATACTTTACTAATAGACATTACATATATAGCGTAATTTACTATATATAGATAGTTTGGCGAATCCTTAAGAGATGGAAAATCCTGCAACATCTTTTAAGTTATTGCACTCACGTTGTACACTTGATAGGAGATGGAAAATCCGGTAAACATCTTTGAAGCTATTACAATCATATATATTCTTGTTATTGATTTAACTTACATTAGAACTTTTAGTTCTGACTCGAGTGTTTTGTCTTTTCATTACGCTCGGGTCAGCATGAGTATTTCAGTGTTGAAGACATTATTCCTTGAAGATGAAGATGGAGTTTGCTAGACCGTATTTACTATTATTATTCCACTGCATTATTTTGGTATGTTTGTTGATTGTACTCTGGTTATGTTGTAAAATTGAAATCAAATGTGTATTTTAAACAGCTTCATGAACTGTCTATTTGATTATTATATTTTTGTCATTCCGTTGTGAGATTCTGTGTTCTGCTTTCCTTATTTTCTCTTATTTTCTTATTAAACCCCATTGATAATCTGCCCTTTTTAATGGTTTGAGTTAGACATGTGTGGTTTATTGTCGACTTGAATCGTCCAAAAAGGTGGGTCGTCATAGTTGGTATCAGAGCTTTGATTTAGAGATACCTTTGCCTGTTGGGGATAAACTCGTTAAGAGATAGGGTAATGGAATGTCCTATTATGAGTTGGGAGTATATATATGAGAGTTCATACTTGTTAGTGTTATAAAAATGTTTTATATTATTAGTTTGTCGGTTGAGTAATTTATAAATTCTGGTCGGAACATGGGACGCCATGGCATCAATAGGGATTTCTAAATACTTTAACAAGACAAATGGACATAGTATTGTTTTAAAAATAGGTAAATGAAATAATTTTACCTAGTATTATATTTTGTATTTACAAGAATAATTTTTCATTGATTATTGTCCTTTATTATTGGTTAGTCAAGGTTCTTAAAGCCATTGACTACTGTATGTTATAAGAAAATGTTATTTTATAAATATGGATTTAAATGAAAATTTAAGAACTTAATTTCTGGTGTTTTGAAATTGGTTTTCAAAGATTTTGGAAAAGAAATATTTGTATTATTTGGAAGTATTTTCGAATAGAAATATTTTCAATGAGATTTGAAAGAAATGTTTTAAAAGAAATTTAAAGAAAATAAATTCTGTACTCCCCTCTTCTATCACTGGAAAATAATTTTGGTGATGATCGCGACATCATCGACATTCATTTTCGAGTTTCAAAGTGGAAAAACTACTGTTGTAGCTTTGCTACACATTTGTTTTGAAATTTTTTTGATTTAAATCCATTAAGTATGAGTTGATATAAAAATGAGTATATATGATTTCAAGATGATTTGAATGAAACCTGGTATTTAGTTCTTAAGTTTTTTGTTAATTAGTGATTTTCAAATATTGAAATGAAATGGAATTTTCGATAATTTAAATGGTCGGAAACTTCCAAATTGAAATCTAAAATTTAAAGCTAAGTGTTTAATGAAAATATAAAAGAGGAAGCTGTGTAACTCTTAAATTAAAAGATAATGAAAATTTAAATAGGATTAAACTATTAAACATTCTTGTTAGTAAAATGAATAAGATTACTTGTATATGCTTCTAGGATGTAGTGGAATATTATACAAGTAAAAAACTTAAGTAATAGAAATGATTCAAAATGAATTTATGTATATATATATATATAAATTAAGTTGTTATAAGAAATGTTATACACGTAGTTAATATTTTATGAAGTGATTTATAATTAAATTGAATAGTAAAAAGTGAATACTATTTCAGTAAATGATTATAAACTTAAGAAAATGTTGAAATGGTTCATAAATTGATTTAATATTAAATGACACTATAGATGAAGAAATAAATGTGAATCAAAGAGTAGAAAACTTAAGTATGAAATGTTTCATTAATGAATATTAATATTAAATGGAAATCAAGTTATATAATAATAAATATGAATTAAACTTCAAAGAAACTTAAGTAATACTTTAAGAGTTGATTTATTGATGACTTTAAATATTGAATGGGAAATAATTTATGTAAGTAAATGAATGTAACTTAATAAAAGATAAACTGGTATGAATGAAGGAGAATTAAAATAAATGAAAAGTAAATGATGTGAAAAGAAAGCAATAGAATAAAATATGTAAGTTGTGCATAGATCATTTTATTCGCATAACAGTTTTGATCCAGATTCGAATACATGATTTGTGGCAATTCACACCAGTCTGAGTTAGGATTTCCGTTCAATTCTTAACGGCGAACGCTTGATACAGATTTTTGATATGATTTTGAAGTTTTCTATCATAGTTTATGGCTATGCAAGGAGAATGGAGATTTCTAATCAAGAAATCGGATCATAGTCTACGATAGAGTGATCGTGTTACCAATACTAGTTCGGAAGTGAAATTTGTGTATTTAAGCAAGAGATTAGAATAGATATTGTGTACAAATGATATATGTACACCATACAAACTTAAATAATATGTAAATCCTATGTTGTTCGAGGTTGTATGAATAATCTATTGAGTAATTATCTAAGCCTGTTGAGCGTGATGTACACTTGGTAGTTTACTTATCGCTCTTATACGATGAAAAGTTTCTAAACCTAGACAAACCATTAGTTTTTGATTGCTAAGGATGTGTGATAGATTCTTTTGTTGCATAAAATGGTCGTACTGCTTTTGTTTACATATAATTACTATATATGTTGTGTTACTTGGAACAACTAATATATATTGCTCTTTTATACGATTTAACTCTCTTTTGGATCATATAAGCGAAATCCAGGTTTATGGAAGCAATAGCTGTTGCTTTTGGTTTCATAAATAAAGCTTTGTTTTCCCCGACATATAGGTACATTTTCGAATTATGGTTTTTGTACCGGTATTTTACTATTTTCCCATGGTTTGGGATGCTTTATTTTTGAAATAAGATATATACCATGTAATTATTGATATTGTTATTTTTCCGGACCTAACCGTGCAAAAGAGACCCTGCCGAAATTTTTCATAAATTTAGGGCATAAATTTTTTCCGCGGAAATTGGGTTATTTTCAAAGTTATATTAAAACTAACTAAGATAGTTTAAATTGTTTATAAACTGACTATTTTGAATAAAATATATCAAAATTCTTGATTCTTTCTTGTTCCTTTTCGGGGACGAAAAGTTTTGAGTGGGAGAGATTGTAATGACCCGTATTGTCAACCATTTAGAAATAGTAAATTTAATAGAACTGTAACGATCCCGAATTTTAATTATATTTAAATTGATAATTTAAATTAATTTTTGAATAAAACTGTGAAATTAATCGATTAAGTGATGCGAGTTTCCCCAAACTCAAATAAATTTTTGTTAAATCATTTAAATATATTGTAAATATTGTATATATGTGAATATATATGTATTTGAGCATATATGAATAAATTTGAGATTATACATAATAAAAATAATTAGTATTAAATTTAGAAATAAATATAAAAATACATAAGATAAAATTTTGGAAAATATATATAAAGAGAAACAAATAATTGCTAAAATCTAAACAACAAATTAGAACTCTAGAAATTCATCTATATTTTAAAATAAATAAATTATATATACATAGTTTTATTCAATATAAAGTAAATATATATCTTAGTAAATCAATACAAAATAGTACAAAATAGAATTTCACTTACATTGCAAAGTAATAAAACAAATAAAGGAAACAAATAAACATAAATATGTACACTTGAAAACAAATAAAAGAAGAAAATATAAGACAACAAAGATATTACATATTTATTTACTTGCAAATCAAGACAAGCAATTGATGCAATGTCCTTAGCACACAACAAACTATCATCAGCCGAAGTCAACAAGCAAGGATATATTCAATTGCAAACAAGTAAGGTAGGGTTGTAAACACACATAAAGTACTTGGCAATTAATGCAAGTATCTCTTGCCATAACTAAAATCACCTCAGCCATACTTATTGAATAAACAAAGACATCACTCTGTACAACTACTTCATTCTATATATCTACACCATTCCAGTTCATTTTCGTCCTTCAAGCTAAAAGAAAATCTGAAGTAAACCATCATCCTAACCTTAAACAAAAAGTCATCTCAATTAACTAAGCATTTCAGTTCTAAAGAAATCAAGCATGCAAATTTTCAAAGCTTCCCAATTCTTTTTCAAAAGCTCTACATTTTTCAGGTGAGTAACACTTTTTAATAACTTGAGTTTTAAATATAGTTGCATGTTAATATCTAAAAGCATGTTTGTGTGAATATTCATATGTGCATTGCTCTGTGTATGGTGAAAATTGATATCTGCTTATTGATAACCTGTAAAAATTTACCCCTGTTAAATTTTCAAGCTCATGCCTTACTTCCAAAAATCATTTCTACTTGATTTCCTTAATGTTTGGACTCAGGACCAAAACAAAAGATGTATGTTTGATCACGAACTAGTTTTTAAACAAATTTATTTAAGTTAAACTACATTGGTTTGCCTCTGGGAATCAAAGAACTGAGCAAGCTTTAATTTTTGTCAAAATTCGAACTCCTTAAAATATGAATTCAGATACGCAGACCGAATGCTTACACTTAATCATGATTTTTAAAACAAAGATTTAGATTTTTAGAATAAAGATTGGAGAGGAATTTGGGTTTGTCTGAAAATCTTTGCTTTGAGTGTTTCCGGTGATCTCGAGATCGAGGGAGGTCGGGGCTCTTGGAGATGGTAGAGGGATGATCGGAGGTTGGAGGAAAATAGCCGAGTGTCGATCAAAGACCGGTGGTGGCGAGGGGAGGTTGGTGAAGTCTGGTGACCTAGTTTTTACTGGGTCGAATGGATTGACCACCACGGCCCCTATAGTTGATCGAGTTCATCGCGATTCTAGGTGAAGGTAGAGGAGGGCATGGTCGAGGTCTGGCCGGAGTTTCATGGCGTCAGGTGGTCGTCGTTGGGGTGCCGAGGTGATTTTTGTTCGATGAGAATGAAATCTGTACCAGGTTTTAAATTGTAAAACAAATATTGTACCAGGATTTAAAAGCAACCAGAAGATGAAATTTAAATTTTTAAAGTAAATTGTTAATCAAATTTTCAAGTGAAATTATTTGTACAATTTTCAAAAGTAAATGTTTTAAATCAAAGGAAAATGTTAAATAAAGATTAAAGGTTAATTATTGAATAATTAAAGATTGATGAATTATAAGTAAATGTAATTAAATAAAGAGGATGATTATTTTATGGAAGGAATTAAGGAAAGTAATAAAGGATTAATTACTTTGATAATTAATTGAAGGTTAATTAATTAATTAATGTGATTTATTAATGAATATGATTAACTAATGAAGTAATTAATAAAAGGATAATTACTTAATTTTAAAAGTAATTTAAGGATAATTACTTAATGATAGTGATTAAAGAATAATTAATCAATTTCTTAATTGATGATTAAGAGTAATTAATTATTTTCTCAAAAAAAGAAGATTAAGAGTAATTAATTAATTAATGAAGGTGATTAAGGAATGATAATTAATTGAGGAATAATTAATTAAAGTTATTAATTAAAGATAATTAATTAAATGGTGAATTAAATAATTAAAGGTTAATTATTTAATAATTAAAGGTTGATGAATTATAATTAAAGGTTAATCAATTTATTATTAATGGTTAATTTATAAATGATTAAAGAATAATTAATCAAAATAATTTGTAATTTATCGATGTTAATTAACCAGGATTAGTAATTCATAAGAAATTAATCTGATTTGAATTAATCAGACAATTAACTGACCTTACCTATGGATATTTGGATTCTATTGGATGACTTGATTGTTTGATATCCCTGATATATGATGCTTTGTGATACATCCTGATTTATGTTGTGATCTGTAATTTACTTATCTGTGATCTGTGAATGAACAATAAGCGTGATAGTTAATACCGCTTATCAGCTATATTTCTGTATTCTGATCTGTGATGATTGTATGATGTTGCACTATTGTGTGTGAAACCCTTGGACTACACCTTTACACACACAAATATGGATTTCACATGGAATCGGTTAAGTCACAGATAATTTAAATTCAATGTTTTTGAAATTGAAATTTTAGTTTCAATTGATTTTGAAATTGGAAATTTGGGTTTAAAGTGAAAAGCTTTTGAAATGGAATTTCAAAGATAAAACTTATTTTCGAATAACTTAATTGAGTTTTGAAAATTTTAAATAATTTGATTTAAATTTGAATTCAAGTTTGAAATTGAATTCTATGATTTGAAACTAGGGATTTAAAGATGCTGTACAAGTTATATATGGGTTAAACCATTTTAAAGGGTATTGATTTGGGAATTTGAATTTAATTCAAGGGTTTTAACTCGTGTAAATATAACTGGATTTTTCCAAAACGAAAACTATTTGTTTTCAAATAAAAATAGCTTTCATTTTAAGAAAGGATTTCCAAATTGTGTTGAAAGGTTTCAAGTTTAAAAAAAATTGAAATGTTTTGAAAACTATGAAATGAGTCTTTGATTCAAAGACCGAATGAGTTAATCCCACTTGAAATAAAATTGTTTTGAAAGGCTATGAATGAATCTTTGGAAACGTGTTTTGAAAACTATAATTTAAATCTTTGTTTTAAAGATTTAACGAGTTAATCAAATTGAAATGGAAATTGATTTGGAAAATCTGTGAATGAATCTTTTGTTTAAAAGATTAAAGTGTGGAAATTGTTTAAACCGTTGAAGGTTGTTAAAATGAATCTTTTTGCTTAAAAAAGATTTAAAATGGTAATTTGTTTAAACCATTTGAAAGAAATTTTTGGGTAATAAGTTGTGACTTAATTGGAATCCCAATATCCATATGTTTTTAAATATTATGCTCACTATTCGGGTTAGCCTGGAAAAGACCTTTGTGTCATATAACCCATTCCGAATTAGTGATACGACGATATGGATCGTATTGAAGACCGGTGGTGAAGACCGGATATTTTCGAAAATGAAAGGACATCCTATCGAATGTCTCTACACCGAGTTGCTCCGGTATAGAGATTTATATCACTCTTTTTGTGATGGGAAGTCCGGACGTGATTAGAAAATTATCCGGATTTGCAAGGGCTTCTTCGGAAGTGCCTTCGGTTCTGTTCGAACCCGGAACAGACTTGTATGGTTACGTGTCTGACATTACACTTTGAGATATAAAGCAGATTTCTTTCAAATACATTTCTGTTGGTGGCGGAGAATTTATTCTCTTAGCTTATAACACCCTTCTCTGAGACGTACGAGCTCAGAGGTTATGTAGTTGAAGGTTATCAGCGATATACTCCCAATTTGGTAATGTGGCATGCTGAGTGTTGCTGTGTGATGATCATTTATTGATCATTTGTGATCAAAGCGTGGCTTTGTGAAAAAGCGTAGCTTTGTGGATGAGACTTCGTCAGAACTCACAACCCGAAAATGGTCGAAACAGGAAAGATGCGGCAAGGTTTCAAGGGTAGCTTCCCTAGGGTATGACCATTCCTTCTGGAAAAGGGTAGTATCATGGTATGGAGCCCAGATACTTACTCATGTGGACACACTTTATTTATTATGTGTGATGTTGGTTTAGAGGCGCCTCGTTTAAAGGTCCCAAAGGACCGGGGGTGGCATATCTGAGGTTTTGTATATTCCTCGGGAAGGGGGGTAGCCGGCCTTGTTTGGCAGAGAGCAGGTTGTCTCTCGGAGCGTCCAGCCAGAGGCGTTCCTTCATGGCATAGGAAGTTCCTTAGCCTGACCATTTGTTGGAAATCCAATCAAACAATACGAGCCCTGTACGGTTTTAGTTGTATTACCTGCCATGGAATGTGGTGGTAACCTACTATTGAACATGGTAGCTATAGTAGGCATAAATGCGAAATGCCTATGCTGGCTAAGATTAATATTATACTTTCGAAATATTTTCGACACTATGCACTAATAATAATATATAAAAAATGATTTGTTTTGCGTAGTAAGCATCTTTGACTATCATAAGGAGAAATCTCCTCCAATTCTGCGTTTGCATTGTGTGTGTGGCGGGAGGCCTTATGGTAGTTTCATTTTCCAAAATCATTGCGAATTGACTTTAAAAATTCTCTTGTTGTTCGTTTTTAAAGATAAACTGTTTTTGTTGCTCACACCAGTCCCATGACTGATCCGGAGTTTATTGTTTCTTTCCTAAACTCTGGATGCTCAAAATTTTCTACACGGGCAGTCTAGAGTTGGGTTTTTTAGATAGTTAGGTTCAGTAGATTATCTGGAGCAAGTTCAGTCTTTGGATATGGACTGCACTCGCTTATCTTTGTGCATCGTTATTTAGAGTTCAAGCTATTTCTGGATTGGTGTTTTGGAGATGGAGATTATCCGTTGCTGGTGTTATCTATTTTCTTTTCCGCTGCTATTTCTTGTATCATATCTCTGATGTATATTGATATTCATTGTATCACTCTGCTGTATCAGATACTGTATCAGATATTGTATATCAATGTATTATTCTTTTTCTTCCGCTGTGTTATTTACTTAACTGTGTTATAAGCTCCGACGACTCGGATTTGAAAGCTCGAATCTATGGCATTCGAGTACGATGTAAAGTATGGATGTCGATTTTCGAGCATGAAAAATTCGTATCGTTACAAGAACCATTGAATAAAAATGGTTACAAATAAAGATTTTACAATTTATTAATTTAGATTTATGTTATAATCTAAGATACAATCCTTAAATAACAAATTTCAATAAGTTGAAAGATGATAACCCAAATCAATTGAATGTGAAACAATGTTGGGTTGCATATTAACAATAAGATTTGAAATAACAAATGTTAATGTTATAAAGAATGAAATGATTGTTTATTTCTAATGGGAACAAAAATGTAAAGTTTAATTTGGATATAATTGTGGAGTTTAATAAGGAATAAAATAAACAATGTACTAAAGAAGAAATCGTATGTTTATTTATTTTGAAATGTTTGGTAGCTGAATGATTGATTACAAAGATGAAAAACTATTATTTTGTAAGAAATGTGTAACTCTTGTTTGTATCCAATATTGTGTAAATATTTTTAAATTACTATTAGATAGGAAATAATTGTTCTATTTCTCGTTTCATTTATTTAGTCCATTTTGGAATTCATCTTTGTATTCAATTGAAATTAATGTAATTGAATAATTTCAATTAACAATAGAGAGGACACTAAATTGTAAATTAATGGATGTAATTAAACGTAGCTATGTTTTGTGAAAATAAAAGGAAAAGTTTGAATTTAATGAAAAGAGCATTTTTATCAAATAAATGAATGTTTCATTTGTGAATATAAGTTTAATTTCATTAAAATAAAGAGTAGAATGATTTGCTTAAAGGAAGAAACATATGTTTATTTGAACTGTGTTTACCATACAGTTCGATTACAAGAATAGAAAAATCATTTATTTAAGTAAGTTATTTATTACTCTGGTCTTTAAACAACAAATTTATAAACGTGTCTAAATAACTAAAAGAAACAATTGTTCTGTATTTCAACCATTTTAGTTTGTCTGTTTTGAAATTTAACTTTGTAATTTATTGCAGTTAATGTAATTAAATATTTCAATTAAAAGGAAAGAAAACATCGATTGCAATTAATAGATTTAATAAAAGAAACGCACGTTCTGTGTTAAATAGAAAGGGCGTCTCAATGGAAATTAAAGATCATTTTAGGAAAACCAAATTGAAACGTTTTCATTTTTAAGGTAAGTATAATTTTATTTATTGTGCCTTGAAAAAAATTAAATGAGTACAAATTTGAGTATTAATTGAGTTAATGAAACTAATTTGGTTACGTTTCAAAAATTGAATTTCAAAAGGTTGTGTGATGTACATGGTCCCTTCATTTCTTTTGTTATTAATCTTTGCCTGTACATTTTAAAAGTTACCTCATTATTAATACTTGATCCATTCATTTCTCCTTCTATTTAATACTTGAGCCTAGACTTTTAGGCTGTATTTAATTTTTGCCATCTCATTTTCGGTTGTAGAAAGTGAAGGTTGTAAAAAAATTCACTTTCCTTTGGTTTGCAAACTTTCCCATTCCTATGTACATTTCTTATGCATTATTAATGCCTAGAGCTTTCAAAACAAAACATGACAATCAATTTTGTCCCTCCACCTTCATTTTCTTCTTATTAAATAGCCCGCCACTTTATTTCTTCATTTGAGTTTTATTTCTCCCGACCCCTCATATTCATTTAGTTCAAATTGTTGTTTGCTGAAGCTATATTCTCATCATCAAATTGTTCATGTCTTTAAACTTGTCCCTTCATTTTTTTTGTCACCACCTCATTTCCTATGTTCAGATATCCATTTCAAATCTTTCTTTCCCCGAATCATTTTAACATGAGATTGCAAATTCAAAAGCTCTCATTTTTGCAAATTCAAAAGCTTTCTTTTATGAAACATGAGTTTCATTTTTCATTTTTCTTACACGTCCTGCCCTCATCGTAGTTTGTTCTTCCATCTTTGCCTGAAGCCTCATCTTGAGAAAAACATGAGTATTAAACTTTGTTTTTTTATTAAATGTGTACCAATTATTATTTTAATAATATTTCTTGTAACATGAATATCTTTTGCATACGAATTCCAATTCACGTGCGGTTTCTTCTATTGGACTCGTATTGAAATTTTGGACAACATGAAACTGGTTTGGTTGAATTTGAAGACTGTTGAGATTTTGAGCTTTTGTTGGATTTTTAATGGGCTTAAATCAAAGGCGATTGGTTAAACTCACTCACGCGATACTAAATTTTCTGATGTTAGTTAAATTGAAATCATGAAGTGATAAAAATTTATTGATTGCTGTTTGGTAATTGAAATTTAGATTTAAATTGAAATTGATATTGATATTGAATTGAATTGACATTTTAATTAATATTGAATTTAATTGCTAGTTAAACACCGACAATTGATAACTAGTAATTGTTATGATATATGGGTTGGTTTGAATATTGATTGTTATTGGATGCATATTGATTGATGTTGGATGTATGGTTGTTTATTTATTTGACATATCTTTGGTTATTACCTTATTTATTATTTGACATTCTATAAATGTCATTTGTATTATTTGAGTTGAACTAAGAAATAGGTTGAAATGATATATACCTATGTCATCTAAATATAGGTTGAAATGATATATACCTATGTCCTTTATATATGGGTTGAAATGATATATATCCATCCATGTAATTAAATTGAAATAACTGATCACCTAGCCATAGGGTAGAAAATTATATACGGACACCGGATTTGGTTAAAATAAATGGTTTCAAAAATATTGAATTGAAATTGGATTAAGTGATATTGTTTTAAAAAAAATAAAATTTTGATTTATATGAATTAAATTGTTTAAGGATTTAATTTAAAATCTTAATGTTGAAATTGAGATAAGATTTGAATTTATTGAAAGTGAATTACTTTAAAGGTTTAAATTTTAATTTAAACTTTAAATTTACTTTAATTAAAATGGTTTAAATTGGTATTTTGAAGTTTGGACGTGAAATGGATTTAAACGAAATTGTTTCAAAATGAGAATGTGAATTGAAACTTTCGGCCTTTGGATGGAATCGGTTAAATTGAATTTGAAGTAAAGTTTGAAATCGTTTGAATTGAGGTTGATTTAAATTAAAATTTGAATATGAAGTTGACTTGAATCGAAAGTCAAAAAATTGATTTCGTTGTGATTTGGAATTTGAACATGAGTTCAAACTGTTGTGAAAGAAAGAAACAGTTTTAATAAAAACTATTTTAATATAAAAACTATTTTAATAATCAAATTATTTTAATATATAAACTATCCTAATTATTCAAACTATTTTAATTGTTCAAAACTATTTTCAATACTAAAACTATTTTATATTCAAAACTATTTTTTTAATCTTTAAAACTATTTTAATTATTCCAAACTATTTTTCAATATTAAAACTATTGTAATTATTCAATCTACTTTCAGTATTCAAACTGTTTTAAAAATGGGAACTATTTAGATTTAAATCATTGATTTAAATACAAATTTTTTTATATGAAGGTAAAACTTGTTTTGAATTCGAAACGATTTTGACGCAAATCTGATATTTTGATATGAAATATGGCTTGTTCTTGAAATTTAAAAGAACCAACCGGTGTGAAAAATGACGTTTGGTTGTTAAAGAGACCCGGGCTGGATGAATGGCATACTCTGTTAATTTTACTGGAACCACTTTAATAACCGTGTAAGCGGTGGATGTTACCCAGAATGTAGAGGTTAAATTGGCGGTGTTTATTGGAATGAAGAAAGAGAATGACGACGGATGACCCCGACACTTGTGTCAATTTAAAATGACTAAAATAGAAGCATATGTCTTGCCAAGGGGTTAACTACCTTTAGGGGCCATCACCCCTTCGTATTACTGTATTGATTTTGACTTGATCGATGCACATTGATATGATTTTGGGGGTGATGGACTCGGTCGACAGTCGTTGTAGCGATGTGTTATGACCAGCCAGAAAGAGTAAACTGGTAGTATCCTACCTTGGGCATTGCCTCACGTGCCTTCTCATACTTTTATCCTTATACGCGCCCGCTACGATTTTGTTTTAGTATGGTACCTATAGGGGACTCACTAGCTACCGACGTTACTGGTTGTGTCACAGGACCTGCATAGACTACCTGCTTAAAATTGTGTTAAGATGGATCAATGTAAAGCCTTAACGCTATTTTAATACTTTACTTTAATGATATACATTACATATATAGCATATATTACTATATATAGATAGTTTGATGGATCCTTAGAAGATGGAAAATCTCGTAACATCTCTTAAGTTATTGCACTCAAGTTGTACACTTGATAGAAGATGGAAAATCCGATAAACATCTCAAAAGCTATTACACTCATATTTACTTGTTATTGATTTAACTTACATTAGAACTTTTAATTCTAACTCAAGTGTTTTGTCTTTTCATTACGCTCGGGTCAGCATGAGTATTTTAGTGTTGAAGACATTATTCCTTGAAGATGAATATGGAGTTTGCTAGACCGTAATTACTATTATTATTCCGCTGCATTATTTTGGTATGTTTGTTGATTGTACTCTGATTATTTTGTAAAATTGAATCAAATGTATATTGTAAAACAGCTTCATGAATTATTTATTTAATTATTATATTTTGTCATTTTGCTGTGAGATTCTGTGTTCCGCTTTCCTTATTTTCTCTTATTTTCTTATTAAACCCCATTGATAATCTGCCTTTTAATTTTATGGTTTGAGTTAGACATGTGTGGTTTATTGTCGACTTGAATCGTCCAAAAAGGTGGGTCATCACACCATCAATAACTCAAAATCAAAAGATACAATAGTTCTAAAGTTAAAAACAATACTACTGCCCCTTTCTAGTCTTAGGTCTCAAAATTTCATTCCTCATCGATCCCACATAAGCTAATTGTTGTTCAGTCAAATTCAATGTGTCTAATAACATTAGTGCATCCCCGTCTCTTTGTGTATTACCAACAATAAGTCATTCCAAATTTATCATTCTTTTTTAGCATTGAACAAATCGAAGTTCGGTTACACGAAAATGCCTCTCTTTAGATGCATGTAAAAGACTTTTTATTCTTGTAACAACCCGCACCTTAATGGGCTCAATTTCGACTAAATCGAAAACCCAAGTCCATTAGAGGTACAAATTGTTGGTGTTGGTAACATGTAATAAGCATAAGTATATCAAAGAGCTATCTATATGAACTCATGACGGAATGGTAAAATATAATAAAACATATATACTGACTAAGGCTACTACCTTGGAACCAATATTATTCCTTGGAAATCTAGTTGCCTTGTCAGTGCTGACCTAAGTCAGAAGACTTGTCCACCTACCATCCCCATATTGTATAGTGTCATGTCCCTCTAAACCTATCCTGTGGGTTGTAATGGGGAGGGGGACGAAACAAAGTTCTGATGAATGGTAATTACATACTTCATCCATAACACTAGTTTATGACAATTGATCCTCATTTAAGTGTTATGTCTATTATTATGGATTTGAGATCTAATTCTGTATGCACATACAATATTTCTAACCTACTCAGTGGTGTAAGTAATATGTGTGTTTGTATATGTGTGTGTCTATATATACACACACACATATATATTGAATCTGCTATTATTAATTTGATTGGAGGTGTTTGTCCATTTTTTGTGCAATAGTAACCAAGTAAGCAAATAAATAAAATACATGCATAACCAAATGAATGAATGGAATCACATAACCAAAGCAACCAAGCCTAACTAATCATTCAACAATTATAAAATAATGCAATCAAATCAAATAAGTAAAATACAAATTAAAACCAACCATTCCTATGCACTCACTCTAGTAGATAATCACAAAGTCATGACCCAACTCTCTAGAAGGGAATAACCTAGACATCCCTACAACTCATTATGGAATCTCTCAAATAATAGGCTACCCTATCATAATGGATGTTGGGCAAACACAAAACTCATACCATCGCCTCGTATCATACCTTATGCTACACAGTCTAGTCTCATTATTTCCAATATTACATATATAACTTTTAATAAAAGTAATTTCCCATGAAAGATTTCTAAATAAAAAATTTTTTTCAAACCAAATTTTCCCCATAAAATATTTTCCAACCAAATTTCCTTAATACAAATTATCTTTTCAATAAAATACTTTTATTGAAAAACTTAACAAAAAATATTTTCTTCATGAAAGTTATGTTTCTCAAATCAAATATTCTACTTTTCCAACTATTTAATTCGAACCAAATTACTCTCATTTAAGAATCCATACGAAGTATTTTAAACTAGATATTTTATAAAGAGGGAATCAATCTGAAGGAAAGACCTATGATCAATTATAGTCTGAAGGTCAAATTTTTTGAATTTTAGTCTGAAGAACAAAAGAATGCTATATTCATATAGCATTACATATATAGAATCCTATATTATATTCGTACAGCATTACATATATAGAATTCTATATTCATTTAGATGCATTAATTTTTTTGTTTAATTATCCTTTTCACTTCGTTCAAATACCTATAGCTGAATTTTTTCTGTAAACTAGTGTTTGTGCATTCTCCACTTCAAGGTTTCCGTTATAAATGAAAACTCAGCTTAATTCTGTTCACATATATACATCCTAACTGAGTATCATACTCTGAAATAACTACTAATATTTGTTTGAGATCTACCCTAACGCTGTAACAGATTAACTTGGTCAACCTTCAATAGATCAACAACCACATGGTGTTTTTTAGAGCTTAAGATCTGAGTATGCCATCGTTGACCACATGTTTATTTCTTAAAATTTTATATTTAACTATAAAAGGCTTGCAAAATTTCATCTAGAATTTGACTACTATGTTTACAGCATGTTCATGCTCCAACCGTCATCTTTATAATCACCTTGAGGTACATCAATTCATGAATTCACGTGGTACATTAATCATAGGATAAATGATGCAAGGGGATTTGAATCGTGCATGCACTTTCATAATAAGAAGATGTAACTCAACTCATATGTAGTTATTTTTAGATTTCATCTATAGTAAATTTATTTTAAAAACATGCATGAATGAACTTCTATAATCTCCCAGTTATTACTATCGCGGTTATAATATTTTGGTTGCCATTTCAATTTTGCATGCATCCTAGAAATGCTCCACTTATTTTGGAAATACATCATTCGTTTTGGTCTTTAAATTATAGAGTGTAATTAAATTGGAAAAACATAATTATGCTTTAAACCATCTTATATATGATGTGCAAACTACAAGTATGCATATTCAAGTCCCTCCATTGAGAGATGAAAGTAAACCATGTGAAGTTATTGGCATTACATGGGTTGCTTGTAAAAAGTAGGAATAATTATCTTTCTCGTTAGAGATGTAGACAAACATATTAGCTACCACTTCAAGTAGGATTGCATATGTGTAATGCTACATGAATATAGCAATCTGTTGTCCTTCAGACTAAATTTTAAAACTTGTATCCTTCAGACTAAAATTGGTCTCAGGTTTTTCCTTAAACCTAATTCCCTCTTTTGTGAACTCGTTTCTCCTCAATAAAATATTTTTCAAATAATTTCTCAACAAAAAATCTTTCCAAATCAATTATTTTCGACCAATGTACTTAACCTAAAAAATGTTTTCCTTCAAAAACATCTTCTAACAAAAGTATCTTTCAAGTAAAAATATTTGTAACCAAAATTAATTTCAAACAAAACATTTTTTTCAAACTCAAAAATACACCTTGAATAATACTTTTTCTCTAATAAAATGTTCCTTGCATATTTTACTCAACAAGGTATTTCTCAAATAAAAATATTTCCAAATATTTTTGTCAATAACGTGCCTCTATAAAAAATTCCACACAAACCATTTTTTTCAAGCAAAATATTTTCTTCAATAAAATATCTTTATCAAAATATTCTTCCAAATAAAACAAAATACTTTTTCTAACAGAATAGTTTTTCCATGAAAATGTCCTTAAAATAAATTCCTCTCAAATTATATATTATTTCTTACAAAGTATTCTTCAAAAAAGGCATTTCTCTCTTTTCAAATAAGAATTTCCACTAAAATATCCTTCAATAAAACACTTTTAACAAAGCATTTTTGATGCAGCCTAGCCTGATAATTTAGGTCACAAGCGACCTAACGATGGGATAAGACGCGCAAGCGACCTAGTAAGCCCAGAAACTCCAGTCTGCGACCCATCGAGTCAAGCCATCTGCGTTAAGTCGCCTACATTACAAAATAGCGATCTAACAAGTTGTTGCTGCAAGTTATACAGGCGAGTGAAGTTTGCGAGCGAGTTACGACCTAACAAGATAGATCGCTCCAGTATGCCGCTTGACTTAGGTCGCGAACGACCTTCCGTCCTTAGGTCGCAAACAACCTTACTTAGGTTTGCCTGAAGTTCTTGAGTCGCTTGAAGATAAAGCTCTTAGGTCGAGGAAGCTCTTATTCTTAGGTCGTTGTATGGTATGGTGCTTTAGGTCGCAATGTTCTTAGGTCGCAAGAAGTTATGCCGCTTATTCTTGAGACGTTCAAGTGGTTATGTCGCAAGTTCATGAAGCTGTTCTGATTTCCTTAGGCCGCTGTCCACTTTAGGTTATCCAGAGTTTAAGTCGCTCAAGTCCTAGGTCGCGTAAAGATGCTCCTGTTACTGTGATGAGAAAGGTCGTCTGTTACTTAGGTCGTAACTCACGTGTGTGTTGTAAATTTAGGTCGTTATTATTGTAAGTCGCTTGTGTTGTACTTCTGTTAGGTCGTATGTTGTAAATATGATAGGTCGTGGGAATCTTGTAATGTGTTGTGCTTTGTGATGTTAGTGTTGTGTTGTGCTGTAAGCCTATAAATAGGCGAGTCGTGTCATTTGTAAAAGTAGTTGATTTTGAATAAAACTTTGTTTGTGTGCTTTGTGCCACTTTGAAATTGGTAGTTGAGTGTTATCTCCTATCTCCACTTTCGGCATTCGAGTGCGCTCGAATCAACGATTGTTGAAGCCAATTCACGGAATCAAGTGCGCTTGATCAACGTTCGAAGAATTGTAGATCTTCTCTCACGGTATCGTGCGCGATCAACGTGTCGAAGATTGCTAGAATCCGGTATCTTCGTGATCAACGGATTTGGCGTTTGGTATTTTCAATCCACCGATTGCTACTTTCATCGTTGTATTCATTTCTGTTATTTCCGCTGTATCATTTGGTATCAGAGCTAGACTTAGCCAATCATAGCTAAGCCGGGTCTTGGAGCCAAGGAGAAGAGTTTGTATTGAAGTGTAGAAGGTCGTGCATCACTTTGTTGTTCAAGGCCGAGAGTTGAGCCAAGCTAAGTTGAAGTGTGAAGTTCAATTTGAAGTTGAAGCCATGCATTGTTTTTTTCATTTGTAAGTCAAGGCCGAGAGGTAGAGAAGTTTGAAGATTGTTGTTTGTTTTGACAATGCCTCCAAGAAGAGCTAATCGCCATCAGAATGTTGAAGCATTGTATAGAAGAGAAGAAGCTGAGCAAATGGAACAACGTATCAATGAGAAATTTGATGAAGGCATTGGGAAGTTAGAGAAACTGATGATTGACATGAATCAAGGTCAAAGGAGAAGGTCGCCAGTCTTGAACCATGGAGGAAACAGAGTTTCGCCATCGGGTACGGAAGCGAGGAGGGTGTCGCCGCAATCTTACCGAGAAAGAAGAGAATCTTCAGTTTCATTGAGAAGAGAACATCATGAGTATAGAAATGAAGAGAGAAGAACTCCACGTGAGTTTGAACATGAACCATATCGTGATGTTGAAAGACAAAGTAGAAGGGATATGCGTGATCATAGAGATGTGGATGGTTGAGATCGTTATCGAAGTACATCTGTTTTTGATGAAGATGGTGATAAATGTAGTGTTCTTTATCGAGATCGAGACCAAGTACGAAATGCATATCGGGAGGTTGAAGATGATCGTCGATGGAAATCGGGGATGAAAATGGAAATTCCAGAATTCAAGGGTGGAATGGTAGCAGAAGAATTTTTGGATTGGTTATCTAATGTTGAAGAAATTTTTTACTTTAAGGAGGTTCCTGAGCATCGAAGAGTTAAGTTGGTTGCTACTCGTTTGAGAGGAAGAGCTATGGCGTGGTGGCAACAAACTAAACTTACACGGGAGAGAATGGGGAAGTCAAAGATTGCTACATGGGAGAAGATGAAGAAGTTAATGAAGGCTACATTCTTGCCGTATAATTATCAGTCTCTTATGTATCAACGATTGCAGAATCCGAGACAGGGAACAAAGTCAGTGAATGATTATGCGGATGAATTTTATCAAATGATTGCTCGAAATGACATCATGGAGACGAAGGAACAGTTGACCACTAGATTTGTTGGAGGGTTGAGAATGCAGATTCAAGATATGGTGAATATGTTTGATCCCAAATCTGTTGCTGAAGCACATCAAAAAGCTCTAGCTTGGGAGAAGCAAGGTAGGAGAGGAGGTGGTGTGTTTACGAATTCCAACAACCAGAACAAGGATGTTAGTAGCAGTGCGGATGCTTCCAAAGTCGTCAGTAAGCCGATTGTAAATGAAGCCAATAAAGCAAAGGTCAATAGTAGTCTCAAATGCTTTAATTGTCAAGAATTGGGCCATAAAAGCAATGAATGTACAAAGCCAAAGAAGCGAGCAATGATTGCGGAGATTGAGAATGAAGATGCAGAGGTAGAGTGTGTCAATTCACTACCAGTTGAAGAAGAAGAATTATTGACAGGAGATGAGGGTTGTAGTTTGTTGGTGAGGAGATCCTGTTTAACGCCAAAGCAAGAAGATGATTCTAATTGGTTGAGGAGCAATATTTTTCAGTCAGCATGCACTATTATGGGGAAGGTTTGTAAATTTGTCATCGATGCAGGAAGCTGTGATAATATCATTTCTTCAGAAGCTGTAAAGAAGTTGTCATTGAAAACAGAGAAGCATCCAAACCCCTATAAATTAGCTTGGTTGAGGAAAGGAGTGGAAGTGAAGGTTAATCGAAGAGCTTGTGTTAATTTTTCCATTGGGAAGAAATACAAAGACGAAATTTGGTGTGATGTGGTTGATATGGATGTATGCCATCTGTTGTTGGGGAGACCATGGCAATATGATAGAGCTGTGCAACATGATGGTCGAACCAACAGCTACATTTTTATGTTCGAGGGTACACGAATCACGTTAGTTCCTAAAAGGCGACAACAGAGTGAAAACAAATTGGAGGAAATCGAGGAACTAAAGACTTTGTTGTCTCTAAAGGAATTTGTTGATGTGGAAGATGAAGTCGATTGTTTTCAACCACCAAAGTTTGATAAAGATGAAGTTGATGATTTTCAACCAACAAAATCTGATGAACATGAGGTTGAAAATTCACAATCAGCAAAGTTGGATGAGGATGAAGAAAGTAAGTCAGGAGATGAAGAGGGTAATTTATTGGTGAAGAAGGTGGATTCGACTAGTCTACAATCTACAAGAAAGTTTGTTAAAGAAGTGGAGGATAGTGCAGAAGTATTCCTGTTGAATGAAAATGACACCAGTGAAAGTGTTGAAATTCTCGAAGAGGTTAAGCCAGTGGTGAATGAATGTGAAGATGTAGCTCCTGCAGAGTTGTCCAAGGAATTACTGCCACTGAGGGACGTACAACATCATGTTGATCAAGTGCCAGGTGCTATTGTACCGCATATGCCACGTAATCATATGTGTCCGACAGAGCAGGTAGAGTTGAGAAGACTGGTTGATGGGTTTCTGTTCGAAGGAAGGCAATTGTATACTCCTGATTGCAGTTGGCGAATAAGAGTTATCAAAGACTTACATGTAGAAAGACACGAGGAATGTGATCGTAGCATACAGATGATTGCATCGTCTTATTTTGGGCCGTCAATAAGGAAGGAGGTTGAAAGGTTTGTTCAGAGGAGCCATAATTATCAAATTTCAAAAGAGTCCGCGACAAAGTCAGGTTTATGTATGTCATTACCTATACATACTAGATTATGGGTGGAGGTAAGTATGGACTTTGTATTGAGTTTGATGAGAACGCAATGTGGCAATGAATCTATCTACATGATGGTTGAACGACTTCTTGTTGGTACTTACAACAAGCTAGATGATGGAAGAACGGGTCGTTTGGAAATCGTGAAGGAAATTTGTAAGAATGATTGTAAGTTGAGTTTGCCGGACTATTCCCATATTGCTAACGTTGACAATGTCAAACATTCGGTTTCGTTTCACAAGGACGAGAGTGTCGAAGACAAAGAAAATTTAAATTCAAGGACGAATTTTTCCCAACCAGGGGAGGATGATGCAGCCCAGCCTGATAATTTAGGTCGCGAGCGACCTAACGATGGGATAAGACGCCCAAGCGACCTAGTAAGCCCAGAAACTCCAGTCTGCGACCCAGCGAGTCAAGCCATCTGCGTTAAGTCGCCTACATTACAAAATAGCGATCTAACAAGTTGTTGCTGCAAGTTATACAGGCGAGTGAAGTTTGCGAGCGAGTTACGACCTAACAAGATAGATCGCTCCAGTATGCCGCTTGACTTAGGTCGCGAACGACCTTCCGTCCTTAGGTCGCGAACGACCTTACTTAGGTTTGCCTGAAGTTCTTGAGTCGCTTGAAGATAAAGCTCTTAGGTCGAGGAAGCTCTTATTCTTAGGTCGTTGTATGGTATGGTGCTTTAGGTCGCAATGTTCTTAGGTCGCAAGAAGTTATGCCGCTTATTCTTGAGACGTTCAAGTGGTTATGTCGCAAGTTCATGAAGCTGTTCTGATTTCCTTAGGCCGCTATCCACTTTAGGTCGTCCAGAGTTTAAGTCGCTCAAGTCCTAGGTCGCGTAAAGATGCTCCTGTTACTGTGATGAGAAAGGTCGTCTGTTACTTAGGTCGTAACTCGTGTGTGTGTTGTAAATTTAGGTCGTTATTATTGTAAGTTGCTTGTGTTGTACTTCTGTTAGGTCGTATGTTGTAAATATGATAGGTCGTGGGAATCTTGTAATGTGTTGTGCTTTGTGATGTAAGTGTTGTGTTGTGTTGTAAGCTTATAAATAGGTGAGTCGTGTCATTTGTAAAAGTAGTTGATTTTGAATAAAACTTTGTTTGTGTGCTTTGTGCCACTTTGAAATTGGTAGTTGAGTGTTATCTCCTATCTCCACTTTCGGCATTCGAGTGCGCTCGAATCAACGATTGTTGAAGCCAATTCACGGAATCAAGTGCGCTTGATCAACGTTCGAAGAATTGTAGATCTTCTCTCACGGTATCGTGCACGATCAACGTGTCGAAGATTGCTAGAATCCGGTATCTTCGTGATCAACGGATTTGGCGTTTGGTATTTTCAATCCACCAATTGCTACTTTCATCATTGTATTCATTTCTGTTATTTCCGCTGCATCAATTTTCAAGTCAGAATAGCTTCTATAAAAATACCTTTCATGGTATATACCTTTTTAAAGAATGATTCATATTAAAACAATTTTAAATCAAAATATTGTAAACCAAAATATTTTCCTCACATACTTCGAATTAAATATCCTTTCACAAAATGCTTCTAATAAAATATTTTTATACTAATCATTTTTTCTTTCGAAAATATCTTCATAAAAAAATTCATTTTTCTCAATTAGATTCCTTATTTTTTACCCATGTAAAATTTTTAACAAATCACTTCAAGTCCGATAACATACGTTACCTTTTAACAAAATGCCAAAAATGTATTTATATTTATTTTATATAGCCCTTGAGTAAAATACTTTTCGGTTAAAACTATATAAAATTGAATAATAAGCCTATTTTTTAATATTAGGCTTTAATATCACAATTTAATATTATGTGTATCACTCGAGTTATAACCAACACTCAATCCCTCCCATAAGTGCTCATCCTACTCTATTACTGCACTTATTTTCCATACAAAGGTCATCATAAATAAACATCGTCTTAGGGTGAGATAATGGTGGTTACACATACATCCTATATATGTATACACACACATATAAGGTGTACAACTGTCAGCAAGTACGCTCTCTCATTCTACCTTTAACCCAACCTAAGGTGTAAATTAACCTACTTTAAAGCTGTTTAAACCTGCCAAAGGCACAATAATCGCTAAACCTAAGCTTTGATACTAAATTTAACGTCCCACTATTCTTACCATATAAAACTAGTGACCCGAGTTGTTTGTTTTTCCCTAAACTATTGGGTACTCATTTTATTTGAGTAGGCCGAGAGCAGCAGGTCTTTGTTGGGCTCTTTTGAAGATGGCGTCCTAGTAGGAGGCTTTTCATCTTCTTAAGTTATCTATTCTGTTATATTATCTAGTTCGTGTAAGTGTACTTTGTTTCAGCATTTGTAAACGCAGGATGTTATAACTACCTAAGCTGCTTTGTAGTACCTTTGTGTGACTCTGATAACTCCCAGTTAAGGAGTAACCTGATGTTCTATTTACCGTTATTTTTTATTTAGCAGTTTCGTTGTGAGTTTTGCTACTCTGTTCTTTATTTCACCCCATGACAATTCATCTTTTCGATGCTTGGGCAATGGCACACGAACACCGAGGATGTGTTAAGTGTCGTTCCTAGGGGCCAAAAAGGTGGGTCGTCACACCCCCCTTAAAAGAATTTCGTCCCCAAAATTACAAAGGTAGGAAAAATGCCTCTAAACCCTTAAACTTTTCAAAAATCAATTAGTTGAAACTTGTTATTAAATTTTCTAAGTTCTTTAAAATTAAGAAAAATTTCGGCAGCGTCTACATTGCGCGGCTCGATTGGAAAAACTATAAAATGCCACTACGAGCCCAAACCAATCAAAAGAAAACAAAAGTGAAATGACCCTCCTATTTCTACCTTAATTTCATAAGGATTTTATATATATATATATATATATATATAAATATGTGTTCATGCAAATGCACATTTAATTTATGTGTATCTGGATGTCCACCTATATTCATTTGCACTTTTAAGTTTGATTTAAACTTCCTTTGAATTATCAGAGTCATTTTTTTTTCAAACAATTCAACCAGGATTCAAAATTCATTACCAATATAAATATATCAGTGTATCCCTAATAATATACACATACATATGAAGATGTATGTGTTTCTCTTGTTTAAATTCAGAGTATATATTTTTTTTGTTAAACAAGAGTATTTTGTTTGATTTGGATTTGGGCAATTCTGCCTAAAGTTAATTACTATATACTTTTGAATATTTGTAATAAGTCAGTAAATCCTATGCGTATTTAACTTATATGAACTTGCTCCTTCTGATTGATAGTCTTTAATATCAATTTACCATGACAGTTAAATCTCAAGATTCTTGAGGTTTTTATTTCAGATCATGGATCAAAGGTATTGATATTTGGCTAAGGCCAGAAATGATATATTCACTTATCATTTTCCACTTATGTATTTTCTAAAAAACTTTCTTATTTAAGATTCAATCTATGTGACTTGTTTGCCTTAATCTTAGCCCACATGACACATAGTGAGTTGTGTATTTGCGTAAGATTTGCTATGTCAAGAATTTGAACTTAAAAATATTCATAAGAATAATTCCAGGTTTGCTTGTGCAAGCCTGTCCAGAGTGTATATCTGTTATGACTTTGAAAATTGGTTATGGTAAAACATTTGCTAAATGACCTAAAGCTTTTTGAAAGGCATTTTACTGTCAAAACACAACCAAACATAATCAACCAAAACTTCACTTATTTGAAGCTGGTTAACTCATGTGCCTAGTGTCATGCCAGGTACCTGATCATGGCAATTGAAATGCCAGTCATTAGCATCATACCTGTAGCCTTCCCATGCAATTACTTTTCTCAAAACAATTTAGAAAGTAGACTTGAACCATTTGTAGACATATTTCAGAGGAAAAACAATTAGATACTTAAAGGTATACTTCAAGGTAAATTCTGAATTTACTCCAAAACTCAGTGTTTTAAAATGACTTAAGATTGTCTAATACATAATATAATTGCAAAGCAATTGCTCACATAATTGTATATTTCTTTACCAGGTTTCCATAGCTAATACTTGAGCATATTTTCTTGTTTATGTTCCAGACTCTACTTCAAAAACAAATCAAACCTTAACACACAACGATTTTGACAGAACAACTAATTTAATCTAACACTTTACAGAACATAAGAGCAACTTGATCACTAACCATAGAATATTCATTTCATGACTGGAAATCTTAGAAACATAATTTTTCCTGAATACATGCAGATATAATCAATTTAAGCTCTTATTGAAACTAGCTATCATGTTCATTCACTCCTCCATAATAGCCATAACTTCATTTTCTACTTAGTGCCTGCGATCCCTGAAAGAGCATGGGTGGCTGCCTCATTTTAAAATGAGACACCCCCATATGCCATGAGCAAACAAGGGTCAGATCTAAGATCTGGTATGAGCAACATCAAAATATTCAAAACATTAAGCTCTGGGTGATGAGCCTTAATACTTATTTTGTATGCATGTAATCCACTGCTTTATTATGTTACATACACTTTGATACAAGAATGATATCTTTATCTATCATTTATTCACACAAATTTATTTATTCAATCATGAATATCAATCTACAGTGTGTATATTCAATGGAATAACCAGGGTTCCATTCCAACCAACCTAGGAAATACTCATTTTCCTATTTCTTCATTTACAGGTTGTTTTCATTAATTTAAATCCCTAGCCTCATCTGCTAGTAAGGAATCACAGTGACACATTGCAATGAACTAATTCACATCATTGCACAAAGATCTCAGGGCTTAAACAAACCATGTGCCAACTTGCATACTTCAAATATGACAAGCATTCCAGCAGCCTTCTTGGCTCATAACCCTAGTATATTTACTAGTAGTGTTGGTTAAAAATCCTATCATCAGATAGCTATGTGGACATGTCATAGTGTATATATAAAAAAGACATCTCCCTTTATCTTGCAAGTATTTTATTCAAAAACAAACAGATAATCATTTCATAAATATTGCTATAAGAGGTCTTAACTTTAAATCATATAAAAGTACATCTACAACTGAGGGTGGAACCATGGCATGCTATGTTATTATGACTTACAAGTAACTGTGATTGAACTAGATTCAAGATCTAGCTGAATCACAATTTTTATCTTGTGAATTTTGATATTTCATAAGGGAATCAGCACACATAAATTTCTATTGCATCCCTTACACTTTCTTTTCTTAAGCCTCAGCACTTATATAAAATATAATGCAGCTCATAATATTTTTTTTAAGAATAATTTCCTGCCATAGATCCCCATCAGTAGTGTGTATTCCTTCCTTGATTTTGAGATTTGTTGCCTTAGCTTTTTTTTTCAAAATGTAAACAAATAGTAGTATGTACATCCATAGCAACCATTCAAACAGATCAAAGGAATTCATCCAAAGAGCATCCATAATACACATTATATCAGCTCAAGAAAATAAAATCCATTCAACAACATTAATATAACAGAGATTAACAAAAATCAGAAAATATCAATAGCAACATAAGTACTTGGCTGCCTCATATCAGGTCTTAATGCCATGAATCTAGTGAGATTACTCACCTAAATATTTCTTCTTATTGACCCTGAAAACCCTTGTATGTGTGTTTTCTCCTTCCTTCCAATATTTTTCTTCCTTTCTTATTTTTGTGCAGCTCGGGGTAAAGATAATTTTACTGGCTAAAACTGCCTATTTATATGCATTTTTCCACTAGGGTTTTGTTAAAACAAAATTCCATTTCTGACCTAACCATCTTCATGCATTTTTCATTCATTTTCCTCCTTAATACCCCGGCCATAATAATTAGTTGAAGGCAGTATTTTCTTCCCTTTACTTTTTCAGAAAATGGCCACTCACCTAGTCATGTTAAAAGTGTGACTACCATATTTTATATTTTAATTATTTCTGAGAATCCCCTTTGCTATTTTTGCCTATACAAGCATATTGACTTGTATTACATTTCATGTCATTTTTAATGTTTCCTTTTTATTGTTTTGCTTTAACACTTTCTGCTCACAGAAAATATACAGGTGCATAAGTGTACATATTTTTATTTGATCTTTTTTTTACTGGGAATATTTAATTTTTCATGCATAAAAAAAACATCTTTAATTTGATTAATCATCTATATTTCAAAATCACATTTGAAATGCTTCCTTGCTCAGTTTATTTATTTTATTATCATCATTTTTTTTTCCAGAAATTTTTGAATCTTTTCCTTGTGCCATTTCCAGTGTGCATGTGCCCACATATCCTTGCACACTATTTATTCCCAAAAATTTCACCATATTTAAATCTAAATATTTTAAAAATTAAATCATTTTATAAAAATGATTTTTCACAAAATTTTGGGGTATTGCATTCACCCCTCCTTTTAGGAATTGTGTCCTCACAATTTTTCTAACATTTATAACAAGCATCATTTTCTTTTCTGAAAACCTATCAAACATATGCATAAGCAAACAAATTCAACCATATCAACCATGCATAACAAATTTTTCCAGAAAAAAAAAATTACCTTTTAATTTGCAAAAAGCTTAGGATAATCCATCCTAATATTATCCTCTAACTCCCATGTGCAGTCATTAGGATCACTACTCCACTGGATCTTTACTAGTTTCAAAGTTTTGCTCCTTAATTTCTTTTCTTCCTTGGCTATAATCCCAACTGGCTCTTTTTCATAAACCAAGTCAGGATTTATTTGAATTTTGGTAGGCTTTTCCAAAATGTCTTCTTTATCCTGTACCCATCTTCTAAGTTGGGACACATGAAAAACATTATGCATTGCTTTCATTTCCTCTGGTAATTCTAATTTGTAAGCCAATGAACCAATTCTTTCCAGAATTTTATAGGGTCCAACATACCTTGGTGAGAGCTTACCTTGCTTGCCAAATCTCAAGACTTTCTTCATAGGTGAAATCTTGATGAAAACAAAGTCTCCCACTTCATATTCCACTTGCTTTCTCTTCCTGTCTGCAAATTTCTTTTGCCTATCTTGAGCTGCTGCTATTCTTTTTCTTATTAACCCAATTTTCTCTGTAGTTTCTTTAACATATTCAGGTCCTAGAACAACCCTTTCTCCAGTCTCTACCCAGCATATAGGTGATAAACATGGCTTGCCATATAAGGCTTCAAATGGTGCCATCCCTATGGTGCTTTGGTAACTGTTATTGTATGTGAATTCAGCTAGATGGAGGTGGTCTTCCCAGTTGCCTCCAAAGTCCAGTGTACATGCTCTCAACAAATCCTCTAAGACTTTGTTCACCACCTCAGTTTGACCATCTGATTGTGGATGGTAGGCAGTGCTTAAGCACAATTCACTCCCCATGGCCTCTTGAAAACTTTTCCAAAACCTTGAGGTGAAGATGGTATCCCTATCACTCACAATGGTTTTGGGTATGCCATGCAACCTTACTACCTCTTTCATGAATATTTGAGCCAATTTTGGAGCATTTCTCTTTGTTTTAACTGGGATAAAATGTGCTACCTTAGTTAGCCTATCCACTATTACCCATATACTTGTGTTTCCCCTCTTAGATCTAGGCAGACCATCTATGAAATCCATAGATATATCCTCCCACTTCCACTGTGGTATACTAAGGGGTTGCAATAGTCCTGATGGCCTTTGTGTCTGTGCCTTGACTTGTTGGCAAGTCATGCACCTTGCAACATGTCTGGCCACATCTGACTTCATCCCCTTCCACCAAAGATTTCTTTTCAAATTTTGATACATCTTGGTGCTACCTGGGTGTATGGAGTACTTACTCCTATGGTACTCATTTAATATTTCCTCCTTTAATTCTATATTTTCTGGAACACATATCCTATTTTTATTCCTTAAATAACCATTTTTATCAACTTGATAATTTATTACTTCTTCCCCTTTTGATATGAGCATTTTCTTTTCCACCATGTTTAGGTCTTGTTCCTGCATTTTCCCAATCTTAAGAAGTAAATCTGATTGCAGAGATATCATACTTAATTTCCCTTTTCCTTCATCTTCTTCAATGGGCATCATTTGTACCCCACTGTTTTCCTCAATTTCCAAATCAGTAAGTATAGACAAATCCTTAAATTCTTCCATCATCAACATGGCTACTTTGGCATGTTGTCTACTCAAGGCATCTGCAACTTTATTTGCCTTGCCTGGTGTATAAAGTATATCTAGATCATAGGCAGCTAGGAACTCTACCCATCTATGTTGCCTCATGTTCAAATATTTTTGTGAGAATAAATATTTCAATGCCTTATGATCAGTGTACAAAATGAATTTGGCACCTAACAAATAATGTCTCCAAAGTTTCAAAGCATATACAACTGCTGCTAGTTCAAGATCATGGGTTGCATATCTTGTTTCATGTGGCTTTAATTGCCTAGATGCATAGGCTACCACCTGGTCTTGCTGCATCAACATGGCCCCTAACCCAGAGCCACTTGCATCAGTGTACACAACTAAATTTTCATTTCCTTCTGGCACTCTCAATACTGGTGCATTAATCAGAGCTTCTTTTATTTTGATAAAAGCTTGCTCACATTTTTCTGTCCATACAAAGGCTTGGTTCTTTCTAGTTAAATTGGTAAGTGGTGATGATATTTTTGAGAAATCTTTTATAAATCTCCTATAATATCCTGCCATCCCCATGAATGATCTAATCTCACTGATGGTACTAGGCCTTCTCCATGCTTGCATTGCCACTACCTTATTGGGGTTTACTGATATTCCTTTGGCAGAGATAACATGCCCAAGAAAATGTACTTCTTCTTTCCAAAATGCACATTTTAAAAATTTTGCCTTTAAATCATTTTCCCTTAGTCTTGACAAAACTAAATGCAAATGATTTTTATGCTCTTCCACTGTCTTGGAATAAATCAAAATGTCATCAATAAAAATCAGTACAAACTTGTCTAAATAATCTCTAAATATTCTATTCATTAAATCAACAAAATATGAAGGAGCATTTGTCAAACCAAATGGCATAACCATAAATTCATATAAGCCATATCTTGTGTTAAATGCAGTATACTTAACACTTGAGTCTTCAACCTTCATTTGATGGAATCCTGAGGCTAAGTCTAATCTAGAAAATATTTTAGCTTCACTGAGTTGGTCAAAGAGATCATCTATTCTAGGCAATGGGTATTTGTTCTTGATGGTTACTTTATTTAGTTCTCTGTAATCTATGCACATTCTCAAGGTACCATCATGTTTTCTTACAAACACTACTGGAGAACCCCAGTAGGAATTACTTGGCCTTATAAATCCCTTGCCTTCTAATTCTTCCAACTGATTTTTCAATTCTTTCAGTTCACTTGGCCCCATTCTATAGGGTTTCTTGATTATTGGACTTGCTCCTGGAATGAGATTAATTTGGAACTCAACTGGTCTGTGGTGTGGAACACCCTTAACTTCCCCAAACACATCCAAGTATTCATTAACTATGGGAATTTCTTCAATGGTTAGTTCACTGAGATCTTTTTCTAAGTCAACTAAATGATATAATTTCCCTTCCTTAGCTACTTCACATAGAACTGTGATCCTCTGGCCTCTAGAATTTTGCAATGATATGGTGGATGAGTCTAAATTAATTATGGCTTTAAATTGCCTTAACCAATCTACCCCCAATATAACTCCTATATTTGGGTAATTTAAAACATATAAATTGGAAATAAAAATATTTCCTCCTATGTTTAACTCCACATCCACACAATTCATGTTCAAAACACTAGAACTCCCTAGGGGACTTTGTACAAGCAATGGGGTTTCAACCAATATGCAGTTTAATTTTAACACTTTAACTATTTCATAAGAAATCAAAGAGTGTGTTGCTCCAGTATCATATACTACTGGTATGGGTATGGCACAAATGAGTAATGTACCTTCCACTTGGCCATGATTTTCAGCATCAATTTTCACTGCAGATTTGCCTTTACCTTCCAAAGTTGCCAATTTCCCTTGCTGTTTATTCTCAGGACAGTTCCTCTTCATATGCCCCTCTTTCCCACATAGGTAGCATTTGAAGGCTCCTCCTTTTAACTCTGGGCACCTTGGTTTGATGTGTCCTTCTTTACCACAATGATGGCAAACCAATTTCTTCTTAGCATCATTGGCTTTTGTGTCTTTGTCCTTCTTGTTGTCTGCCTCCTCCTTCTTTTTATCATAAGGGTGATATCTTCCCTTATTCTTCTTATTGTTGTTGCTTTTAAAATTCCTATATTTCTCTCTTTCTTTGTCATGTTGTTCCAGTTTCAATGCCAGATCAATTACTTGATCAAAAGTTCTATCTGCATATGGTAGCATAGCTCTGCTAAGTCCTGGGTTCAGACCTTTTATATACCTATCATTTTTGGATGCTTCATCTGCCACTAGCATTGCTCCATAATTAGATAGCCCCTCAAACTTTTGAGTGTATTCAGTGACATTCAAAGTTCCCTGCCTAAGTTTGATAAATTCTTCAAGCAAAGTGGTCTTGGCTGATGCTGGTACAAATCTTGCCTCCAACATCTCCTTGAACTGATTCCAAGTGATTTCATTTTCATTTCTTCCAGCTATGATCACCTCCCACCAGCTTAAAGCTACCCCTTTCAGTTGTCTTGAAGCTACTTGCCTCTTCCTTTGATCATCTAACTGCATGTCATTGAAAATCCTATCAAGTGTTCTCAACCATGCTTGAATCTCCATCACATTCTCAGTTCCTTCAAAACTCCTGCCTCCTAAATTGGAATAAGTCTTCAGTAGTTTTGATAGCTCTTCATGTGGATTCTCAGGCCTATGCCCAATTCCATCTCTTAAAACCCTCACAAATTCTTGCATATCAAGCATTTGAGGTGCACTGGGTCCTGCATTGTGATGAGATCCTCTTCCTACCATGGTCTGCTAACTAAATTCTGGGCAAATGGTATTAGTATATTATGAGTACTTCTATGATTACTATTTTCTTATCTAAATTATTTCATCCAAAACAAACAGACATAATACATTTCTATAATACTTAGCAGTCAATGCAACCAAGTGCTCTGATACCAACTGAAATGACCCTCCTATTTCTACCTTAATTTCATAAGGATTTTTTTATATATATATAAATATGTGTTCATGCAAATGCACATTTAATTTATGTGTATCTGGATGTCCACCTATATTCATTTGCACTTTTAAGTTTGATTTAAAATTCCTTTGAATTATCAGAGTCATTTTTTTTCAAACAATTCAACCAGGATTCAAAATTCATTACCAATATAAATATATCAGTGTATCCCTAATAATATACACATACATATGAAGATGTATGTGTTTCTCTTGTTTAAATTCAGAGTATATATTTTTTTTGTTAAACAAGAGTATTTTGTTTGATTTGGATTTGGGCAATTCTGCCTAAAGTTAATTACTATATACTTTTGAATATTTGTAATAAGTCAGTAAATCCTATGCGTATTTAACTTATATGAACTTGCTACTTCTGATTGATAGTCTTTAATATCAATTTACCATGACAGTTAAATCTCAAGATTCTTGAGATTTTTATTTCAGATCATGGATCAAAGGTATTGATATTTGGCTAAGGCCAGAAATGATATATTCACTTATCATTTTCCACTTATGTATTTTCTAAAAAACTTTCTTATTTAAGATTCAATCTATGTGACTTGTTTGCCTTAATCTTAGCCCACATGACACATAGTGAGTTGTGTATTTGCGTAAGATTTGCTATGTCAAGAATTTGAACTTAAAAATATTCATAAGAATAATTCCAGGTTTGCTTGTGCAAGCCTGTCCAGATTGTATATCTGTTATGACTTTGAAAATTGGTTTTGGTAAAACATTTGCTAAATGACCTAAAGCTTTTTGAAAGGCATTTTACTGTCAAAACACAACCAAACATAATCAACCAAAACTTCACTTATTTGAAGCTGGTTAACTCATGTGCCTAGTGTCATGCCAGGTACCTGATCATGGCAATTGAAATGCCAGTCATTAGCATCATACCTGTAGCCTTCCCATGCAATTACTTTTCTCAAAACAATTTAGAAAGTAGACTTGAACCATTTGTAGACATATTTCAGAGGAAAAACAATTAGATACTTAAAGGTATACTTCAAGGTAAATTCTGAATTTACTCCAAAACTCAGTGTTTTAAAATGACTTAAGATTGTCTAATACATAATATAATTGCAAAGCAATTGCTCACATAATTGTATATTTCTTTACCAGGTTTCCATAGCTAATACTTGAGCATATTTTTCTTGTTTATGTTCCAGACTCTACTTCAAAAACAAATCAAACCTTAACACACAACGATTTCGACAGAACAACTAATTTAATCTAACACTTTACAGAACATAAGAGCAACTTGATCACTAACCATAGAATATTCATTTCATGACTGAAAATCTTAGAAACATAATTTTTCCTGAATACATGCAGATATAATCAATTTAAGCTCTTATTGAAACTAGCTAGCATGTTCATTCACTCCTCCATAATAGCCATAACTTCATTTTCTACTTAGTGCCTGCGATCCCTGAAAGAGCATGGGTGGCTGCCTCATTTTAAAATGAGACACCCCCATATGCCATGAGCAAACAAGGGTCAGATCTAAGATCTGGTATGAGCAACATCAAAATATTCAAAACATTAAGCTCTGGGTGATGAGCCTTAATACTTATTTTGTATGCATGTAATCCACTGCTTTATTATGTTACATACACTTTGATACAAGAACGATATCTTTATCTATCATTTATTCACACAAATTTATTTATTCAATCATGAATATCAATCTACAGTGTGTATATTCAATGGAATAACCAGGGTTCCATTCCAACCAACCTAGGAAATACTCATTTTCCTATTTCTTCATTTACAGGTTGTTTTCATTAATTTAAATCCCTAGCCTCATCTGCTAGTAAGGAATCACAGGGACACATTGCAATGAACTAATTCACATCATTGCACAAAGATCTCAGGGCTTAAACAAACCATGTGCCAACTTGCATACTTCAAATATGACAAGCATTCCAGCAGCCTTCTTGGCTCATAACCCTAGTATATTTACTAGTAGTGTTGGTTAAAAATCCTATCATCAGATAGCTATGTGGACATGTCACAAGGTATATATAAAAAAGACATCTCCCTTTATCTTGCAAGTATTTTGTTCAAAAATAAACAGATAATCATTTCATAAATATTGCTATAAGAGGTCTTAACTTTAAATCATATAAAAGTACATCTACAACTGAGGGTGGAACCATGGCATGCTATGTTATTATGACTTACAAGTAACTGTGATTGAACTAGATTCAAGATCTAGATGAATCACAATTTTTATCTTGTGAATTTTGATATTTCATGAGGGAATCAGCACACAGAAATTTCTATTGCATCCCTTACACTTTCTTTTCTTAAGCCTCAGCACTTATATAAAATATAATGCAGCTCATAATATTTTTTTTTAAGAATAATTTCCTGCCATAGATCCCCATCAGTAGTGTGTATTCCTTCCTTGATTTTGAGGTTTGTTGCCTTAGCTTTTTTTTTCAAAATGTAAACAAATAGTAGTATGTACATCCATAGAAACCATTCAAACAGATCAAAGGAATTCATCCAAAGAGCATCCATAATACACATTATATCAGCTCAAGAAAATAAAATCCATTCAACAACATTAATATAACAGTGATTAACAAAAATCAGAAAATATCAATAGCAACATAAGTACTTGGCTGCCTCATATCAGGTCTTAATGCCATGAATCTAGTGAGATTACTCACCTAAATATTTCTTCTTATTGATCCTGAAAACCCTTGTATGTGTGTTTTCTCCTTCCTTCCAATATTTTTCTTCCTTTCTTATTTTTGTGCAGCTCGGGGTAAAGATAATTTTACTGGCTAAAACTGCCTATTTATATGCATTTTTCCACTAGGGTTTTGTTAAAACAAAATTCCATTTCTGACCTAACCATCTTCATGCATTTTTCATTCATTTTCCTCCTTAATACCCCGGCCATAATAATTAGTTGAAGGCGGTATTTTCTTCCCTTTACTTTTTCAGAAAATGGCCACTCACCTAGTCATGTTAAAAGTGTGACTACCATATTTTATATTTTAATTATTTCTGAGAATCCCCTTTGCTATTTTTGCCTATACAAGCATATTGACTTGTATTACATTTCATGTCATTTTTAATGTTTCCTTTTTATTGTTTTGCTTTAACACTTTCTGCTCACAGAAAATATACAGGTGCATAAGTGTACATATTTTTATTTGATCTTTTTTTTTACTGGGAATATTTAATTTTTCATGCATAAAAAAAAACATCTTTAATTTGATTAATAATCTATATTTCAAAATCACATTTGAAATGCTTCCTTGCTCAGTTTATTTATTTTATTATCATCATTTTTTTTTTCCAGAAATTTTTGAATCTTTTCCTTGTGCCATTTCCAGTGTGCATGTGCCCACATATCCTTGCACACTATTTATTCCCAAAAATTTCACCATATTTAAATCTAAATATTTCAAAAATTAAATCATTTTATAAAAATGATTTTTCACAAAATTTTGGGGTATTACAAAAAGCCAAATGGCTTCCCATATAAGTGGCATAAAACCATTAAATCAAGAAAAAATATAATGTGTACTTATTTATCGGGCAACCAAACTTTATTTACAAAACCAAAAGCATCAACTAGCCTTTGCTTTCATACCTGCGTCTCATTTACAAACGGTATCATACCAAATAGTTGCATTTCTATTATCGAAGCATATATTCATATTAGAATCTGTACGATGTACATATCCATCCATATGCAATATCAAATCTGATCACTTGCTACACAATTTCGCTTTCGAACTAGGATGACCCTCTCAATTCTCTAGTGCGGACTCCAATCTGGTTCCCTAATTAGAAAACCCCATTCTTCTTGCATAGCCGTATGCTATGATAGAGAACTTCAAAATCACATCAAAAATTCGTATCCATCGTTCGCCGTCAAGAACCGAGTGAAATATCCTAACTCGGACCGGTGTAAATCACCTCGAAATCGTGTACCCGAAACTGGATCAAACAGTTATGCGAGTAAGATAATCTACGTACAACTTAAGTATTTATTTAAATTGGTTACTTTAAATTATACCAAATTCTTTTTATTCAGATTCAATTTCAAATCACACTTAAGTTTCTAATAGTATTTCCTTTTCCACTAAAATCATTTATGAACTATTTCATAAAATTATATTTAACTTTAATTAAGTTAAATTTCATTCCAAAACCCTAGTTCATATACATATAATACTCTTCTTCATCCTAAGAGTATATACACAATATTTTAAATTTGTTTTACTTAACCAGGAGCTTAACAAATTTAAAATTTGTTTTAACTTCTTACGATCTTCTCAAATTTATAAGTCATAAAAACTTATTATCTTATATTTTCACCAAAACACTTAGTTTTTATTACCAATTTAACTCAGGAGCATCCGTCTATTCAAAATCACCAAAAATCCCATTTCATTTTAAATAAATGAAAATTACCAAACAAACCTCAAAATGAGATGCACAAACCAAACTATCCAAATGGATAGGATACATGAGTCTACGATGTCACTTAACTAAAAATTCAAGAACTAACACCCAGTTTTTTTTAACTCATTTTGAAATATAATACACATATCTCCTTTGTATATCAAACTAAATTTTTTGAATCTAAAAAAAAATTGTTTTACCAAAACAACTTCTAGGGTAGCAACCCACCACCCAGAAACTCGAAAACGAATGTCGATGATGTTGCAGTCATCACCAGAATTATTTTCCAGTGACTGAAGTGAGTTCAGTGCATTTCATCTCCTTAAAATCCCATTTTAAAATATCTCAAATCAAAAATACTTTTAAAATTATACTATCATTATTTTCTTCAAACTTTGAAAAAAAAACAATTACCAAAACACCGGGATTTAAAATCTCAAATTCTTAGTTTTTAAATCCTTTTTATCATAAACAAAACTTTATAATTCACATTTTATAAATTCACCTCTTATGTAAGATCAATTCACAATTGCTTCTCCTTTGTAAATACTATAACAAATAAGTTTTATTATAATTAAAATTCAACTCAATATTATTATCGAGCACCTTATAGTCAAACCGTGAAAATGAATTCACAAGGTGTCCGTATTAAATTTACTCAACAAAGAAATGCTCATAAACTATCTGAGCCTAACTAACCAACAACAAATGATAAAAATCGAATAGTATCATTTTCTAACAACCAACCGCACTATATATAACTATAATAATTTTTGAAAAATTATTTTTTATATATAAAATATAATCTAGGTAAAATTATTTCGTTTACTCAATTTTGAAAATAATGCTATGTCGATCTGCCTTGTTTAAGTGTTCAGAAACCCCTATCGATACAACTGTACATTCTGTATCGACCAGAGTTCATAAGCCACTCAACCGATAAATCAACACAGTATAAAACATTTTTATATACTAATAAATACACACTCTTATACACACACACACACACCTAACTCATCCTAGGGTCTCACTTACCCTATTTTAAATGAGTAATCCCCACCAAAGAATAGGTGTTTACTCAACCTAAGCTCTGAAACCACGCTGTAAAGACCCACCTTTTCGATCCTCAGAGTCGATACTAATACATCCACGGTATTACCGCATCGAGGATCTAAGTGCCGGAAAGGCAGATGGTTATGGGAAAAAGAAGGAAAAGACAGGGCAGAATCTCACATCATGACAAGTAATATATAATGTACAACATATCTTTACACAAAGGAAAACTGTAATATACATACATCAAATAAGAGTACACAAATCATCAACATGGACAGTTATTACACCCTGTCCTCACAAATGCTGATAATTTTAAACAACAATGTAGCGGAAAATAACATATATGTAAATATGAATTGGAGAATCCAGCTCGTCTCCCAACGCTCCAAGCATCCAAACTGAATCTGTAATATGCTCGGTCTTACCCGAGCATTATAATAAAATATCACCTGGTTCAGTCTGGTAAACCAACGTGAGAAACACATCCGCTATGATTTTAGTGTTACAAAACCCTTTCAAAATAAAGGTATCTCATAATACTACACCGCATATAAACACGGACGGGTTTTTACCTTGCGTTAACCAAACCATTTATATTAGAAAATCCAATTATATTATAATAATGTCTAGGGTTGAAAATAAAGTATGAAAATAGATGAAATGCTTGCATCTCACGTTCTAGCATAGTTTAGCACAATTAAGTCCGTACAACGCTCATTGGAGAAAAGATTCAATATAATAACAAAGCACTGGAGTACCACCTACTACAATACACCTCTAGAAAATATATCGAGGTTGAACCTATCGACCCCTACCAACATAAGACCGGCCTACCCCTTACTGGATGGTACCAAATATCTTATCACCCCGGTTGCTTTGCAACCTTTTACCGAGAGCTCTCATGCACAACCAATCCATAAATATGTATGTATGTATGTATGTATCTAGAAGGGTGATGGCATACCCTAATGGGTGCGATCCACATAGCCCTGTTGCATCTCCCTGGATTTTAGTCATTCCCGGTTGACAAGGCTTGAGGCTACACTTTACCGTTTTGAATAGCAATCCTACTTGGAATGCTAATAATGCCCTCCAGGAATCAATGCAATGCTAGCATTCATCCATACAAGTTGTCTAGGATAAGGACAAACCGAAGGCACTGCTTCTATTACATCCATTTTGGAATCACCATCGGGATTAATAGCAAGTAGCCCTTGCACTTCAAGGCTCCGTCTTCGATTACATACTCTTTAAGATGTTTTTGGTTGGAAACGCTTGAGTCAGATCGAAGTGGTTTTCGGATAACATATCTGATCTTGGTCTGTTCGAAACAACTTTCGACAATCCCAGTAAACTCAACCCTAGTTATTTGAGAAATAAGCGAACAAAGATAAGAGCGGAAATCAGCTCCTAACCGTTGAGTGAACGGATTTCATAATCATTTGTCCTAGAAGAACGAAACGAGTTTATACGCATAGTATAGCATCTTCGACGGTAACTATACCATATAATTCTCATGTTTCTCCTAGATATTTCCAAAGTTACATTTTGGTCCAGATTTGATAGTCGGTTATTTAACTATCAAGTAATAATTAATTCAACCAAAGATTTAATTCCATAAGAAAACAACACTAGTTAAGCACAAGCACCTATTAGCTTCTTAAATTAATCCCTTTAATTAATTAAAACCACTTTGCAAAATCCTTATATCAAAATACGTTTACAAAGATACATTTTCAAATCCTTTATACCCTTTTCAATATTTGAAAGTATCGATATACTTATCTCAGTTGTATAAGTATACTCATAAAAGAATTTCATTTCCACTCAGAAAACATTTCTATATGTTACATTCACAATATAAGTTTATTCATAAATTCCCTTATAAATCTCACCGTATAATTATAAACTCCTAATTCATTTATAAGAACTCTTTTATAAACACATCTTCATTTATAACTCTTTTATAAATCTCCTTTTATAAATATAAGGAAAATTCTTTTTAATATTCTTGCATATTATAAATTTCTTTTATAAATTCATTTCTATTTATAAAACATTGTTTAAACATCCCAAATTTTATCACAACTTTCAATTCCAAAAATAGAACCAACCACTTCTCTAAAAACGACCATTTCGCATATTTCTATAAATCCATAATTGTGATTTATTTCTCAAATTGTCAAATGGTAATATTTTCCGTATTTATAAAATACCATTTTATAAATCTATTTCCTTATTACAACATTTTATATAAAAACATTTCACAAACATTTGTTTCCAAATATTTCTATCTTCTTTAAACACAAGATCTATTTTAAAAATATCATTTATGATTTCTTTTCTATTATTTTCAACATCTATATAAAATTTCCACAATTGTTTATCCTAAAATATTCCCAACCTTTTTCATTCAAATCACTTTAATAAAGGATAACCCTTTTTTATTTTTACTTTTAAAAAACAATCATTTATTTTTACAATAATTTCTATAAAGATCAATAGTTCCAAAATAATTAATAAAACCTTTATATATATATATATATATATATATATATATATTAGAAAAGAATATTTAAAGAAGTTAAAATAAAATAGAGAAGTTCAAAAGCTCAATTTAAAATTCCCAAAAGGTCTTAATTTTAACCACTATTTCCTAAATCGGAAATCATTTCCAAAATCAATCGTCACTTTACAGTATTTTCAAAATACTATATCAAGGCCAATAGTTACTATAGCACTCAACAAATGCTATCACTTCCCTTTTCACTAAAAGGTTTGATTTTTCACAAGTTTCACACCAATTTGGCCAGGTTATCAATTTTTAGTATTTATATCACAGATGTATAACTGAAATAAACAACAGAAATATAACTAGAAATGAAAAGTAATGATATCAAGAAATCCGGATTTATCAATTAAATTTCCTGTTTTCAATTTAAATGTCAATCACCTTTTAGAGCGAATAATTTTTATATAATATTCTGGCTAACCAAGAAGGTGAGTTTAACTCACCAAGTTCCAGTTGTCGCTGAAGGATTTTGGTTCCGACTAAAATCAAACATTCGATTTTAGCACAAAATTCCACTAGCGCCAAATTCAGCCAAACTGATTCCATCGCGCAGTGTTTGACGCTACGAGAATAACGCGACTAACCGCGTTTGATTTAAACCTTAAATGAGAGAGTTAGACGATTTAATTAACAAAATTAATTACCATTAATTTATACTAGTTTAATTAATTACCCTCCAATACAATATAAAATCATCTTCCAAATCGGTTTTCCTGCTTCAACCTCTTCGGTACCCGATACATCACCTTCCAGATGCCGCTTCCAACCCTCCTTACCATCGCGTCGGAGCCCTAGGGTTCCCCAGACTTCGCCAATAACCTCGCTAGACCCGACTGCACTCTCTCCGACCTAGACTGCCCCCCTTCAATGCCCCCTGAAACTCGTGACTTTCACCTTACAACAACCCATTGCCCAATATGCAAAGCCCTAACCTACGCCGCACTCTGCCATTCCACCAACACAGCTGCATCTCGGTAAAAGAAATCCAATTCTACCTTCGATTCATAAAGCAACGACCACATCCCTTTAAAACACCAACCCTAGTCGAATAAAGGCCACGTCTTTACTGTCGATCATCCAAATACTTTACCGAACCCGACTAAATTCATATAGGTGTGTAGATCTCTAAACCCCGAATCCAAAGATCTCGTTTTTATATTTTTATGTTGAGTGGAATTTGAGTTTGGAATTTTGAAGTTTTGAAAGTAAGTGTTTTTCTTATTTGTTTACCGAGAAACAAAGATAACAGCGTGATTTTGATGGAGGAGGTACGGTTTGGAGACTAAGGAAGTAGTAGATCAGAGAAATGTTGGGGTAGGTGGTATATATTTTAAATTTTCCGGCATCTTGCCATACAGTTTTTTATTCGTGTATGAATTTCAAATCAACAAAATAAAAATATGGTCACGCCCAACAACGACGAAACCTCAAAACAATAATAATATACATTGGTTATTGAATTCTATAAAATCACAAAACCACCGTTGTTTGATGACAAATCATCAAACGGATAATTTCAACATTTTCCAAATTAAAAATTAAAGAAAAATCAAATAAAATAAACTAAAAATACATCAACAGAAATTGAGTCGTTAAAATAAAAAAAAATTTGATTATTTTTTTGAACTGTTTATTGCTGCAAACAAATTTACAAATTGAATTCACCGTTTATTATTGATTAATTTAGAACGAACTAAATTAAATCATTAAATCCATTCAATTAATATTCAATTTGAATTACCGACATTTGAATTACTATTTAAATTTTTATTCATAATCCAAAGATTTTAAATAATTTTTATAATCTAATTTAGGTTTCAAAACCTTAAAACCAATTACTTTAATATTTAAAATTAATTAAATACTAAAATCAGATGACTAAAATTTGGAGTCGTTAAAGTTCACCCTACGTTAAACATGTAGCATTTGAAATGCAAAGATTTAAAAATTTAAGGTCGTTACACACAAGTACATTTATAAACTAGGGTGAGGCCCGTGCTTCGCACGCGGGCATATTAGAGAACATAAACTATATTGGAATTTATTTTGTTTGGCAGCAGTAGTTTAGAGTTATGTGTAAGTGATAGTAATGCGTAAGTGACACCAGTTTAGTTAAAAATCATACCTAATAATTAAATGATGGGGACAATAGGAACAACCAATCAGTCTTTTAAGTTCTTGATATTAAATAATCGTATAATTAGTTAAGTGACAGTTTAATACAAATTAGATAATCAACATGAACCACCAATTCCAAAAGTTAATAAATTGTACGAATCCATTATAGATATGGAACTGTTTTTGCACATGTTATTCAAAACTATAAGGTAGACCAAAACCAAGTGTTGTACATTCCATTCTAGGTATATTTTATTTCGAGTTCAAAATAGAAATGTATACAACATTACTTTTTAAGGCGGTGACATCAATAAACATGAAAAAGTATACACGCGTGTAACCCCTGCAACAAAAAAATCAACATATAGCATTATACTTATTTACAAGAGATAATTTAAGTTCAGATTAACAATAAAATTTATAATAGATAATTAAAGATAAGAATGTGGAAAGCAACAAACATTGATGGTTCAATATTTCAATCTTTCAGTATATGATTGCAATTGGGTATATACAGAAGAATAGCTGTTCGGGCAATTTACATAGCTTGAGATTAACCCAAGAAAGCTTGTGTTATGCTATTACAGAGAAAAGAATGCTAAGGAAGCTATGATAAGGTTTTTCATACGCATAGGTTTTTAATAAAACAAAACAACATTATATATTGCTTTGCCTTCATAAGAATAACGAACTTGAAATGCAACTCCTTTGAGATATGTGGTTGAAAACTATAAATAATAAGTTATTTGAAAACAGATACCTCACATTTTCTACTTGGCGAATATCTGGAACCATTTGATCTGATATGCTGTAGCGATTTATTACACATTCATGCCCTTAAGAGAAGGGAAAATGCATTACCCCATGTTAGATTCTAACATTATGAACTTTTGGTACTAATGTGATATGCATACATTTACCTTGACATGCATGGATTCACTATTTTTTGGAGTTATTTGGAGCGTTCCGTGTTGGATTTGATGAGCAATATGCATGCACCGTAAACTTCTTCCTATACAAATCATAACAACTGTACTATTAATTTTTATTTACATTAAGAAGTATGATGACATTTTCAACTTAATTCAGAATACACAACATGGTTTACACAATCAACAATTTCTATAATTGATATAAGAGTAACATTAGAGGAATAATGCAGTAGCTGTTAGAAAATGAATGGAGTAGTGGTTGGGGAAGAAAGTATTTGGTGTTGTTGAAGTGAAACAAAGTCCCACTTCATGGGATATTTGTACCAAAATCACTATATATATAACAACTTAATATACTATGTCAAAACAAAGAGAATGAGGACAAAAGAGAAGAGGATGTGGCAATGTAGGTTTTGGATCTTCATATCAATATTAAAACGTCAAAGATTGGGCCTTGGGCTTGATTACGAATAACAATCTTGAAACAATATTGTATTGTTGCAGACGATGTCTCAAAATAGCAACACCAGAAAAATTCAATGGGACAGATTTCAAGCGTTGACAATAGAAGATGTTGGCAAATTTCTCGATACCAAAATGGTAGATTCAAAGACTCTGATCAACCAGACTCAAGAATTACAAGTAATCATCCGTCAACTACATGATGAAGAGATACCACTGAGCGAATCTTTTCAAGTCGCTGCAACCATTGAGAAACTTCCTCCATCTTGGAAGGACTTCAAAAACTATCTTAAGCATAAGCGTGAGGAAATGACAATGGAAAAACTCATAGTTCGTTTGCGGATTGAGGAAGATAATAGGAATTCCGAGAAAAAGATTTCTCCGAATATGGCTGCCAAAGCAAATGTTGTTGAGTCAGATAATCCTAACAAGAGAAAACGTGAAAATGCACCTAAGAAGTCGAAGAAGAAATTTCAGGGTTCTTGTCATAACTGTGGAAAGAAGGGGCACAAAGCAGCCGAATGTCGCGCTCCCAAGAAGAAAAAATCAGAAGCAAATATGGCTGAAGTTGCAGATGGCATTTCTGATATGGATTTATGTGCAATAATATCAGAATGCAACCTTGTTGGTAACTCAAAGGAATGGTTCGTAGACACAGGAGCCACTCGACACATATGTGCTAATAAGTGGATGTTTACGACCTATAAAACTACAACTGATGATGAACAACTTTTCATGGGCAATTCATCTGCATCAAAGGTAGAAGGCAAAGGAAAAGTTGTGCTAAAACTAACTTCTGGAAAGGAACTTACCTTAAGTGACGTTCTCCATGTTCCAGACATTCGAAAGAACCTAATTTCAGGGTCCTTGCTTAGCAAGCATGGTTTTAAATTAACCTTTGTGGCTGATAAGTTAGTGTTATCAAAGAATGGAGTGTATGTAGGAAGAGGATATGTGTGTGATGGTTTATTCAAAGCAAATGTAACCACTATTGTACCAAACAATGATATTAATAAAAGTGAATCTTCTGCTTATATTGTTGACTCCTCTAATATATGGCATTCCAGATTAGGGCATGTGAATTTTGATACACTGCGGAAAATGATTAATCTAGAATTTATACCAAAATGTGATATAGACTCCAATTATAAATGTCAAATTTGTGCAGAAGCAAAATTGACAAGAACCTCGTTTCATCATGTTGAACGAGAAACTGAACCTGTAGACCTTATACACACTGATGTATGTGACTTGAAAATGTGTCAAACTAGAGGTGGAAAAAGGTATTTCATTACATTCATTGATGATTGTACTAGATACTGTTATGTGTATCTCCTTAGAAGCAAGGATGAAGCATTCGACATGTTTAAACAGTATAAAGCCGGAGTTGAGAATCAACTCAATAGGAAAATTAAAGCTTTAAGAAGTGATAGAGGAGGAGAATATGAATTTCCTTTTGAGGAATTCTGCACTGAACATGGTATTATACACCAAACTACAGCACCATATTCACCTCAATCCAACGGTATAGCCGAACGGAAAAATAGAACTCTTAAAGAAATGATGAATGCTTTACTAATCAGTTCTGGCTTACCAGATAATTTTTGGGGAGAAGCTATTCTTTCGGCAAATCATATTTTAAATAAAATACCACGAAAGAAAACATCTAAGTCTCCTCATGAACTTTGGAAAAATAGACCGCCATCCTACAAATAATTAAAAGTGTGGGGGTGTCTGGCCAAAGTAGAGATACCTAAACCAAAGAAGGTCAAAATTGGACCAAAAACAATCGATTGTGTATTCAATGGATATGCACAAAACAGTGCTGCTTATCGATTTCTAGTACACAAATCTGAAATTGATGATATTCATGAAAATACCATCATCGAGTCGAGAAATGCAAGATTTTTCGAACATATATTCCCTTTAAAACAGGGTACTGACAATTGTGTTCAGAAGAGAGCAAAGGAAGATGAAATCACTGATTCTCTTGAGAATACTGAACAAAATAACCTTCGGCAAGATAATGCTGATCAACAAGTGGAGGAACCAAGAAGGAGCAAGAGGTCAAGGACCTCAAGAAATTTTGGACCAGATTTCTACACATTCATGTTAGAAGATGATCCATTAACCGACAAACAAGCTATGTCCTCCAGCGATGCCCCTTACTGGAAAGAGGCCATTAACAGTGAGATAGAATCCATCATGGCTAACCACACATGGAGTTAGTTGATTTACCTCAAGGATGCAAAACCTTAGGTAATAAATGGATATTCAAAAAGAAATTGAAACCTGATGGTTCAATAGACAAGTACAAAGCTCGTCTTGTAGTCCAAGGATTTAGACAAAAGGAAGATCTGGACTATTTTGATACATATTCACCAGTAACAAGGATAACATCGATAAGGATGCTTATTGCAATTGCATCCATACTTGATTTAGAAATACATCAAATGGATGTTAAAACTGCATTTTTGAATGGTGAACTAGAGGAAGAAATATATATGAAGCAACCCGAAGGGTTTATGAGCTTTGGAAATGAGAATAAAGTGTGCAAATTAGTAAAATCGCTTTATGGCCTTAAACAAGCTCCAAAACAATGGCATAAGAAGTTTGATGAAACTATGTTATCAAACGGATTCACAATAAATGAATCAGATAAATGTGTCTATATAAAACAAGCACATATTGGGTATGTCATTGTTTGTCTTTATGTTGATGACTTGTTGATCCTAGGTAATAACAAGGCCATAATAACATCGACAAAGAATATGTTATCCTCTAGATTCAATATGAAAGACCTAGGACTGGCTGATGTGATATTGGGTGTCAAAATTTTGAGAACACCACAAGGATATGCATTATCTCAATCACATTACATCGCCAAGATACTTAAAAAATTCAAGCAATATAATATTACTATTGCAAAAACACCAGTAGATATGACCCAGAATTGGGTAAAGAACACTGGTGACGGTATCTGCCAGCTTGAATACTCTCGTATACTAGGAAGTATCATGTATTTTATGAACTGCACTAGGCCAGATATCGCATACGCTGTAAGTAAGCTGAGTAGATTTACCAGCAATCCTGGTAAACATCATTGAAAAGCAATAATCAGAGTTCTAGGATACCTAAAGTATACGCAGAACTATGGTCTACACTATACAAACTATCCTTCAACAGTGGAAGGATACAGTGATGCCAATTGGATAACTGGATCACATGATACAAAGTCTACAAGCGGATATGTTTTCACATTAGGAAATGGAGCAATATCATGGAAATCATCCAAACAGACTTGTATAGCTAAATCTACGATGGAATCAGAGTTTATTGCACTAGATAAGACTGCAGAAAAAGCAGACTGGCTTCGAAGTTTCTTGGAAGATATTCCAAATTGGAGCAAACCTGTGCCTCCAATATGTATACATTGTGATAATCAATCAGCTATTGGAAGAGCTAATAGTACATTATACAATGGTAAATCTAGGCATATTCGTCATAGACATAAGACAATAAGACAACTTCTCTCTAATGGAGTTATCACTATAGACTACATAAGGTCTAAAGATAACATAGCGGATCCACTAACAAAAGGCTTGCCAAGAGAGAAAGTTCAAACCTTATCGATGGGAATGGGGTTAAGGCCCATAGAATAAAAGTTTTTCTAAAATGGAAACCCCACCTAGTTGACTGGAGATCCCAAGATCTAGGTTCAAAGGGACAACTAAGTTTAAGAGAAACTTGAAAGCACTGTTACACTCAAACCATTCCTATGATAAGTCAGTGCATTATTTGTTGGAAAATAGGATAAGTATTGATACTTTTAATGATGTCTGTACTTGAGGAATTGTGAATACCCTTTACAGAATCACCTACGTAAGTGCGAAGGCGCCGCTTCAAAGAGAATTATAAGGCCAAATTCTCTAAGCACTTATGAGACCAGGCAGGTGTTCAAGGCAAAAATGAACACAAACGGAGAACGAAGGATTATAAGAAACATTTATCATGTGATATCTATTTTAGGATTACACAAAAGGCTTACAGTTCAAGGACATTCTAATTCTACTGATTTGCTGTAATTCATATAGATAATCACTAGGAAAGTTCAAGGCCCTTGTGCTAATTTATACCGATGCGATAAATGTCTCGTAAAACTATGAACAACTACTCATTCATGTGGGGGATTGTTAGAAAATGAATGGAGTAGTGGTTGGGGAAGAAAGTATTTGGTGTTGTTGAAGTGAAACAAAGTCCCACTTCATGGGATATTTATACCAAAATCACTATATATATAACAACTTAATATACTATGTCAAAACAAAGAGAATGAGGACAAAAGAGAAGAGGATGTGGCAATTTAGGCTTTGGGCCTTCATATCAATATTAAAACGTCAAAGGTTGGGCCTTGGGCCTTGGGGCTCTTGGGGTCTCGTGATTAAATGGGCTACCGGCTACCGGCCTGCGCTGAACGGCTATTTTTGAAAGGCCGTGGCTGTTCGATTGAACAGTGACCAGATGCGGGTCACTGCTGTTGGTTAAACGGGTCGCAACCTTTCCAGCAGTCATGACCGCTCCGAATAGGCACTTACTTCAGCCTATATATATGCAGCCCCAAAAACGAGATCACTTACTGAATAATTCTCGTCCTCTCTGTCTCTTCTTCCCAGCAATTCTGTTCTGGTTTATATACTCTCTTTAGTTCGTCGGCGCTCCATCTGCAACTAACACGCTACGGGGTAGGTCCGTTTCATCCTGGGAAACAAATTGCTAACATACGGCGGCAATATTGTTTCAAGGAAACAGTCTTCTACTGGACTCGGACTCCTCAACCGGTAATTATCTACCGTACCAATTTTCCTACAGATTTAGCCACGCCTTCTGCTGTTACAATTTCTCAATTTCATTGAAAAATTTGTGACATATATTTCCATGACTATTTCTGTATAATTTAGTAACATTGTTAAGTTACTGTTGGTTTCGTGACACTTTCTGTGATTACGAATAACAATCTTGAAACAATATTGTATTGTTGCAGACGATGTCTCAAAATAGCAACAATAACGCTGCACCAACACAGTCGATGACAACCACTCAGCCTACGGCTCTGGTTCCAACTATGGCAATGTCTCATGGAGAAAGGCCAGAAAAATTCAATGGGACAGATTTCAAGCGTTGGCAACAGAAGATATTGTTCTATCTGACGACATTAGGGCTCGCCAAATATCTTACCGAAGATGCTCCTGAAGTTGGCGAACTCGAACCCGATGCAATCAAAGTTGAGGCTGCAACTGTCTGGAAAACTTCAGATTTTATTTGTAAAAACTACATTCTGAATGGTCTGGATAATAGCCACTACAATGTTTATTGTACTGTTGCAACATCCAAGGAACTCTGGACAGTCTTGGACAGAAAGTACAAAAATGAAGATGCAGGCATGAAGAATTTCATCGCTAGCAAATTTCTCGACTTCAAAATGGTAGATTCAAAGACTGTGATCAACCAGACTCAAGAATTACAAGTAATCATCCGTCTACTACATGATGAAGGGATGACACTAAGCGAATCTTTTTAAGTCGCCGCAACCATTGAGAAACTTCCTCCATCTTGGAAGGACTTCAAAAACTATCTTAAGCATAAGCGTAAGGAAATGACAATGGAAGAACTCATAGTTCGTTTGCGGATTGAGGAAGATAATAGGAATTCCGAGAAAAAGATTTCTCCGAATATGGCTGCCAAAGCAAATGTTGTTGAGTCAGATAATCCTAACAAGAGAAAACGTGAAAATGCGCCTAAGAAGTCGAAGAAGAAATTTCAGGGTTCTTGTCATAACTGTGGAAAGAAGGGGCACAAAGCAGCCGAATGTCGCGCTCCCAAGAAGAAGAAATCAGAAGCAAATATGGCTGAAGTTGCAGATGGCATTTCTGATATGGATTTATGTGCAGTAATATCAGAATGCAACCTTGTTGGTAACTCAAAGGAATGGTTCGTAGACACAGGAGCCACTCGACACATATGTGCTAATAAGTGGATGTTTACGACCTATAAAACTACAACTGATGATGAACAACTTTTCATAGGCAATTCATCTGCATCAAAGGTAGAAGGCAAAGGAAAAGTTGTTCTGAAACTAACTTCTGGAAAGGAACTTACCTTAAGTGACGTTCTCCATGTTCCAGACATTCGAAAGAACCTAATTTCAGGATCCTTGCTTAGCAAGCATGGTTTTAAATTAACCTTTGTGGCTGATAAGTTTGTGTTATCAAAGAATGGAGTGTATGTAGGAAGAGGATATGTGTGTGATGGTTTATTCAAAGCAAATGTAACCACTATTGTACCAAACAATGATATGAATAAAAGCGAATCTTCTGCTTATATTGTTGACTCCTCTAATATATGGAATTCCAGATTAGGGCATGTGAATTTTGATACACTGCGGAAAATGATTAATCTAGAATTTATACCAAAATGTGATATAGACTCCAATTATAAATGTCAAATTTGTGCAGAAGCAAAATTGACAAGAACCTCGTTTCATCATGTTGAACGAGAAACTGAACCTGTAGACCTTATACACACTGATGTATGTGACTTGAAAATGTGTCAAACTAGAGGTGGAAAAAGGTATTTCATTATATTCATTGATGATTGTACTAGATACTGTTATGTGTATCTCCTTAGAAGCAAGGATGAAGCATTCGACATGTTTAAACAGTATAAAGCCGGAGTTGAGAATCAACTCAATAGGAAAATTTAAGCTTTAAGAAGTGATAGAGGAGGAGAATATGAATTTCCTTTTGAGGAATTCTGCGCTGAGCATGGTATTATACACCAAACTACAGCACCATATTCACCTCAATCCAACGGTATAGCCGAACGGAAAAATAGAACTCTTAAAGAAATGATGAATGCTTTACTAATCAGTTCTGGCTTACTAGATAATTTTTGGGGAGAAGCTATTCTTTCGGCAAATCATATTTTAAATAAAATACCACGAAACAAAACATCTAAGTCTCCTCATGAACTTTGGAAAAATAGACCGCCATCCTACAAATACTAAAAAGTGTGGGGGTGTCTAGCCAAAGTAGAGATACCTAAACCAAATAAGGTCAAAATTGGACCAAAAACAATCGATTGTGTATTCATTGGATATGCACAAAACAGTACTGCTTATCGATTTCTAGTACACAAATCTGAAATTGATGATATTCATGAAAATACCATCATCGAGTCGAGAAATGCAAGATTTTTCGAACATATATTCCCTTTAAAACAGGGTACTGACAATTGTGTTCAGAAGAGAGCAAAGGAAGATGAAATCACCGATTCTCTTGAGAATACTGAACAAAATAACCTTCGGCAAGATAATGCTGATCAACAAGTGGAGGAACCAAGAAGGAGCAAGAGGTCAAGGACCTCAAGAACTTTTGGACCAGATTTCTACACATTCATGTTAGAAGATGATCCATTAACCTACAAACAAGCTATGTCCTCCAGCGATGCCCCTTACTGGAAAGAGGCCATTAACAGTGAGATAGAATCCATCATGGCTAACCACACATGGGAGTTAGTTGATTTACCTCAAGGATGCAAAACCTTAGGTAATAAATGGATATTCAAAAAGAAATTGAAACCTTATGGTTCAATAGACAAGTACAAAGCTCGTCTTGTAGTCCAAGGATTTAGACAAAAGGAAGATCTGGACTATTTTGATACATATTCACCAGTAACAAGGATAACATCGATAAGGATGCTTATTGCAATTGCATCCATACTTGATTTAGAAATACATCAAATGGATGTTAAAACTGCATTTTTGAATGGTGAACTAGAGGAAGAAATATATATGAAGCAACCCGAAGGGTTTATGAGCTTTGGAAATGAGAATAAAGTGTGCAAATTAGTAAAATCGCTTTATGGCCTTAAACAAGCTCCAAAACAATGGCATAAGAAGTTTGATGAAACTATGTTATCAAACGGATTCACAATAAATGAATCAGATAAATGTGTCTATATAAAACAAGCACATATTGGGTATGTCATTGTTTGTCTTTATGTTGATGACTTGTTGATCCTAGGTAATAACAAGGCCATAATAACATCTACAAAGAATATGTTATCCTCTAGATTCGATATGAAAGACCTAGGACTGGCTGATGTGATATTGGGTGTCAAAATTTTGAGAACACCACAAGGATATGCATTATCTCAATCACATTACATCGCCAAGATACTTGAAAAATTCAAGCAATATAATATTACTATGGCAAAAACACCAGTAGATATGACCCAGAATTGGGTAAAGAACACTGGTGATGGTATCTACCAGCTTGAATACTCTCGTATACTAGGAAGTATCATGTATGTTATGAACTGCACTAGGCCAGATATCGCATACGCTGTAAGTAAGCTGAGTAGATTTACCAGCAATCCTGGTAAACATCATTGGAAAGCGATAATCAGAGTTCTAGGATACCTAAAGTATACGCAGAACTATGGTCTACACTGTACAAACTATCCTTCAACAGTGGAAGGATACAGTGATGCCAATTGGATAACTGGATCACATGATACAAAGTCTACAAGCGGATATGTGTTCACATTAGGAAATGGAGCAATATCATGGAAATCATCCAAACAGACTTGTATAGCTAGATCTACGATGGAATCAGAGTTTATTGCACTAGATAAGACTGCAGAAGAAGCAGACTGGCTTCGAAGTTTCTTGGAAGATATTCCAAATTGGAGCAAACCTTTGCCTCCAATATGTATACATTGTGATAGTCAATCAGCTATTGGAAGAGCTAATCGTACATTATACAATGGTAAATCTAGGCATATTCGTCGTAGACATAAGACAATAAGACAACTTCTCTCTAATGGAGTTATCACTATAGACTACATAAGGTCTAAAGATAACATAGCGGATCCACTAACAAAAGGCTTGCCAAGAGAGAAAGTTCAAACCTTATCGATGGGAATGGGGTTAAGGCCCGTAGAATAAAAGTTTTTCTAAAATGGAAACCCCACCTAGTTGACTGGAGATCCCAAGATCTAGGTTTAAAGGGACAACTAAGTTTAAGAGAAACTTGAAAGCACTGTTACACTCAAACCATTCCTATGATAAGTCAGTGCATTATTTGTTGGAAAATAGGATAAGTATCGATACTTTTAATGATGTCTGTACTTGAGGAATTGTGAATACCCTTTACAGAATCACCTACGTAAGTGCGAAGGCGCCGCTTCAAAGAGAATTATAAGGCCAAATTCTCTAAGCACTTATGAGACCAGGCAGGTGTTCAAGGCAAAAATGAACACAAACAGAGAACGAAGGATTATAAGAAACATTTATCGTGTGATATCTATTTTAGGATTACACAAAAGGCTTACAGTTCAAGGACATTCTAAGTCTACTGATTTGCTGTAATTCATATAGATAATCACTAGGAAAGTTCAAGGCCCATGTGCTACTTTAAACCGATGCGATAAATGTCTCGTAAAACTATGAACAACTACTCATTCATGTGGGGGATTGTTAGAAAATGAATGGAGTAGTGGTTGGGGAAGAAAGTATTTGGTGTTGTTGAAGTGAAACAAAGTCCCACTTCATGGGATATTTGTACCAAAATCACTATATATATAACAACTTAATATACTATGTCAAAACAAAGAGAATGAGGACAAAAGAGAAGAGGATGTGGCAATGTAGGCTTTGGGCCTTCATATCAATATTAAAACGTCAAAGATTGGGCCTTGGGGCTCTTGGGGTCTCGTGATTAAATGGGCTACCGGCTACCGGCCTGCGCTGAACGGCTATTTTTGAAAGGCCGTGGATGTTCGATTGAACAGTGACCAGATGCGGGTCACTGCTGTTGGTTAAACGGGTCGCAACCTTTCCAGCAGTCATGACCGCTCCGAATAGGCACCTCCTCCAGCCTATATCTATGCAGCCCCAAAAATGAGATCACTTACTGAATAATTCTTGTCCTCTCTGTCTCTTCTTCCTGGCAATTCTATTCTGGTTTATATACTCTCTTCAGTTCGTCGGCGCTCCGTCTGCAACTAACACGCTGCGGGGTAGGTCCGTTTCATCCTGGGAAACAAATTGCTAACATACGGCGGCAATATTGTTTCAAGGAAACAGTCTTCTACTGGACTCGGACACCTCAACCGGTAATTAACTATCGTACCAATTTTGCTACAGATTTAGCCACGCCTTCTGTTGTTACAATTTCTCTTTTTCATTGAAAATTTTGTGACATATATTTCCGTGACTATTTCTGTATAATTTAGTAACATTGTTAAGTTACTGTTGGTTTCGTGACACTTTCTGTGATTACGAATAACAATCTTGAAACAATATTGTATTGTTGCAGACGATGTCTCAAAATAGCAACAATAACGCTGCACCAACACAGACGGTGACAACCGCTCAGCCTACGGCTCTGGTTCCAACTATGGCAATGTCTCATGGAGAAAGGACAGAAAAATTCAATGGGACAGATTTCAAGCGTTGGCAACAGAAGATGTTGTTCTATCTGACGACATTAGGGCTCGCCAAATATCTTACAGAAGTTGCTCCTGAAGTTGGTGAACTCGAACCCGATGCAATCAAAGTTGAGGCTGCAACTGTTTGGAAAAATTTAGATTTTATATGTAAAAACTACATTCTGAATGGTCTGGATAATAGCCTCTACAATGTTTATTGTACTGTTGCAATATCCAAGGATCTCTGGACAGTCTTGGACAGAAAGTACAAAACTAAAGATGCAGGCATGAAGAAATTCATCGCTGGCAAATTTCTCGACTTCAAAATGGTAGATTCAAAGACTGTGATCAACCAGACTCAAGAATTACAAGTAATCATCCGTCAACTACATGATGAAGGGATGACACTGAGCAAATCTTTTCAAGTCGCCGCAACCATTGAGAAACTTCCTCCATCTTGGAAGGACTTCAAAAACTATCTTAAGCATAAGCGTAAGGAAATGACAGTGGAAGAACTCATAGTTCATTTGCGGATTGAGGAAGATAATAGGAATTCTGAGAAAAAGATTTCTCCGAATATGGCTGCCAAAGCAAATGTTGTTGAGTCAGATAATCCTAACAAGAGAAAATGTGAAAATGCGCCTAAGAAGTCGAAGAAGAAATTTCAGGGTTCTTGTCATAACTGTGGAAAGAAGGGGCACAAAGCAGCCGAATGTCGCGCTCCCAAGAAGAAGAAATCAGAAGCAAATATGGCTGAAGTTGCAGATGGCATTTCTGATATGGATTTATGTGCAGTAATATCAGAATGCAACCTTGTTGGTAACTCAAAGGAATGGTTCGTAGACACAGGAGCCACTCGACACATATGTGCTAATAAGTGGATGTTTACGACCTATAAAACTACAACTGATGATGAACAACTTTTCATGGGCAATTCATCTGCATCAAAGGTAGAAGGCAAAGGAAAAGTTGTGCTGAAACTAACTTCTGGAAAGGAACTTACCTTAAGTGACGTTCTCCATGTTCCAGACATTCGAAAGAACCTAATTTCAGGGTCCTTGCTTAGCAAGCATGGTTTTAAATTAACCTTTGTGGCTGATAAGTTTGTGTTTTTAAAGAATGGAGTGTATGTAGGAAGAGGATATGTGTGTGATGGTTTATTCAAAGCAAATGTAACCACTATTGTACCAAACAATGATATGAATAAAAGTGAATCTTCTGCTTATATTGTTGACTCCTCTAATATATGGCATTCTAGATTAGGGCATGTGAATTTTGATACACTGCGGAAAATGATTAATCTAGAATTTATACCAAAATGTGATATAGACTCCAATTATAAATGTCAAATTTGTGCAGAAGCAAAATTGACAAGAACCTCGTTTCATCATGTTGAACGAGAAACTGAACCTCTAGACCTTATACACACTGATGTATGTGACTTGAAAATGTGTCAAACTAGAGGTGGAAAAAGGTATTTCATTACATTCATTGATGATTGTACTAGATACTGTTATGTGTATCTCCTTAGAAGCAAGGATGAAGCATTCGACATGTTTAAACAGTATAAAGCCGGAGTTGAGAATCAACTCAATAGGAAAATTAAAGCTTTAAGAAGTGATAGAGGAGGAGAATATGAATTTCCTTTTGAGGAATTCTGCGCTGAGCATATTATTATACACCAAACAACAGCACCATATTCACCTCAATCCAACGGTATAGCCAAACGGAAAAATAGAACTCTTAAAGAAATGATGAATGCTTTACTAATCAGTTCTGGCTTACCAGATAATTTTTGGGGAGAAGTTATTCTTTCGAAAAATCATATTTTAAATAAAATACCACGAAAGAAAACATTTAAGTCTCCTCATGAACTTTGGAAAAATAGACCGCCATCCTACAAATACTTAAAAGTGTGGGGGTGTCTGGCCAAAGTAGAGATACCTAAACCAAAGAAGGTCAAAATTGGACCAAAAACAATCGATTGTGTATTCATTGGATATGCACAAAACAGTGTTGCTTATCGATTTCTAGTACACAAATCTGAAATTGATGATATTCATGAAAATACCATCATCGAGTCGAGAAATGCAAGATTTTTCGAACATATATTCCCTTTAAAACAGGGTACTGACAATTGTGTTCAGAAGAGAGCAAAGGAAGATGAAATCACTGATTCTCTTGAGAATACTGAACAAAATAACCTTCGGCAAGATAATGCTGATCAACAAGTGGAGGAACCAAGAAGGAGCAAGAGGTCAAGGACCTCAAGAGCTTTTGGACCAGATTTCTACACATTCATGTTAGAAGATGATCCATTAACCTACAAACAAGCTATGTCCTCCAGCGATGCCCCTTACTGGAAAGAGGCCATTAACAGTGAGATAGAATCCATCATGGCTAACCACACATGGGAGTTAGTTGATTTACCTCAAGGATGAAAAACCTTAGGTAATAAATGGATATTCAAAAAGAAATTGAAACCTGATGGTTCAATAGACAAGTACAAAGCTCGTCTTGTAGTCCAAGGATTTAGACAAAAGGAAGATCTGGACTATTTTGATACATATTCACCAGTAACAAGGATAACATCGATAAGGATGCTTATTGCAATTGCATCCATACTTGATTTAGAAATACATCAAATGGATGTTAAAACTGCATTTTTGAATGGTGAACTAGAGGAAGAAATATATATAAAGCAACCCGAAGGGTTTATGAGCTTTGGAAATGAGAATAAAGTGTGCAAATTAGTAAAATCGCTTTATGGCCTTAAACAAGCTCCAAAACAATGGCATAAAAAGTTTGATGAAACTATGTTATCAAACGGATTCACAATAAATGAATCAGATAAATGTGTCTATATAAAACAAGCACATATTGGGTATGTCATTGTTTGTCTTTATGTTGATGACTTGTTGATCCTAGGTAATAACAAGGCCATAATAACATCTACAAAGAATATGTTATCCTCTAGATTCGATATGAAAGACCTAGAACTGGCTGATGTTATATTGGGTGTCAAAATTTTGAGAACACCACAAGGATATGCATTATCTTAATCACATTACATCGCCAAGATACTTGAAAAATTCAAGCAATATAATATTACTATTGCAAAAACACTAGTAGATATGACCCAGAATTGGGTAAAGAACACTAGTGATGGTATCTACCAGCTTGAATACTCTCGTATACTAGGAAGTATCATGTATGTTATGAACTGCACTAGGCCAGATATCGCATACGTGGTAAGAAGCTGAGTAGATTTACCAGCAATCTTGGTACACATCATTGGAAAGCGATAATCAGAGTTCTAGGATACCTAAAGTATACGCAGAACTATGGTCTACACTATACAAACTATCCTTCAACAGTGGAAGGATACAGTGATGCCAATTGGATAACTGGATCACATGATACAAAGTCTACAAGCGGATATGTGTTCACATTAGGAAATGGAGCAATATCATGGAAATCATCCAAACAGACTTGTATAGCTAGATCTACGATGGAATCAGAGTTTATTGCACTAGATAAGACTGCAGAAGAAGCAGACTGGCTTCGAAGTTTCTTGGAAGATATTCCAAATTGGAGCAAACCTGTGCCTCCAATATGTATACATTGTGATAGTCAATCAGCTATTGGAAGAGCTAATAGTACATTATACAATGGTAAATCTAGGCATATTCGTCGTAGACATAAGACAATAAGACAACTTCTCTCTAATGGAGTTATCACTATAGACTACATAAGGTCTAAAGATAACATAGCGGATCCACTAACAAAAGGCTTGCCAAGAGAGAAAGTTCAAACCTTATCGATGGGAATGGGGTTAAGGCCCATAGAATAAAAGTTTTTCTAAAATGGAAACCCCACCTAGTTGACTGGAGATCCCAAGATCTAGGTTCAAAGGGACAACTAAGTTTAAGAGAAACTTGAAAGCACTGTTACACTCAAACCATTCCTATGATAAGTCAGTGCATTATTTGTTGGAAAATAGGATAAGTATTGATACTTTTAATGATGTCTGTACTTGAGGAATTGTGAATACCCTTTACAGAATCACCTACGTAAGTGCGAAGGCGCCGCTTCAAAGAGAATTATAAGGCCAAATTCTCTAAGCACTTATGAGACCAGGCAGGTGTTCAAGGCAAAAATGAACACAAACAGAGAACGAAGGATTATAAGAAACATTTATCGTGTGATATCTATTTTAGGATTACAAAAAGGCTTACAGTTTAAGGACACTCTAATTCTACTGATTAGCTGTAATTCATATAGATAATCACTAGGAAAGTTCATGGCCCATGTGCTACTTTAAACCGATGCGATAAATGTCTCGTAAAACTATGAACAACTACTCATTCATGTGGGGGATTGTTAGAAAATGAATGGAGTAGTGGTTGGGGAAGAAAGTATTTCCTGTTGTTGAAGTAAAACAAAGTCCCACTTCATGGGATATTTGTACCAAAATCACTATATATATAACAACTTAATATACTATGTCAAAACAAAGAGAATGAGGACAAAAGAGAAGAGGATGTGGCAATGTAGGCTTTGGGCCTTCATATCAATATTAAAACGTCAAAGATTGGGCCTTGGGCCTTGGGGCTCTTGGGGTCTCGTGATTAAATGGGCTACCGGCCTGCGCTGAACGGCTATTTTTGAAAGGCCGTGGCTGTTCGATTGAACAGTGACCAGATGCGGGTCACTGCTGTTGGTTAAACGGGTCGCAACCTTTCCAGCAGTCATGACCGCTCCGAATAGGCACCTCCTCCAGCCTATATATATGCAGCCCCAAAAACGAGATCACTTACTGAATAATTCTCGCCCTCTCTGTCTCTTCTTCCCGGCAATTCTGTTCTGGTTTATATACTCTCTTCAGTTCGTCGGCGCTCCGTCTGCAACTAACACGCTGCGGGGCAGGTCCGTTTCATCCTGGGAAACAAATTGCTAACATACGGCGGCAATATTGTTTCAAGGAAACAGTCTTCTACTGGACTCGGACACCTCAACCGGTAATTATCTATCGTACCAATTTTGCTACAGATTTAGCCACGCCTTCTGTTGTTACAATTTCTCAATTTCATTGAAAATTTTGTGACATATATTTCCGTGACTATTTCTGTATAATTTAGTAACATTGTTAAGTTACTGTTGGTTTCGTGACAATTTCTGTGATTACGAATAACAATCTTGAAACAATATTGTATTGTTGTAGACGATGTCTCAAAATAGCAACAATAACGCTGCACCAACACAGATGGTGACACCCGCTCAGCCTACGGCTCTAGTTCTAACTATGGCAATGTCTCATGGAGAAAGGCCAGAAAAATTCAATGGGACAGATTTCAAGCGTTGGCAACAGAAGATGTTGTTCTATCTGACGACATTAGGGCTCGCCAAATATCTTACCGAAGATGCTCCTGAAGTTGGCGAACTCGAACCCGATGCAATCAAAGTTGAGGCTGCAACTGTCTGGAAAAATTCAGATTTTATATGTAAAAACTACATTCTGAATGGTCTGGATAATAGCCACTACAATGTTTATTGTACTGTTGCAACATCCAAGGAACTCCGGACAGTCATGGACTGAAAGTTCAAAACTGAAGATGCAGGCATGAAGAAATTCATCGCTGGCAAATTTCTCGACTTCAAAATGGTAGATTCAAAGACTGTGATCAACCAGACTCAAGATTACAAGTAATCATCCGTCAACTACATGATGAAGGGATGACACTGAGCGAATCTTTTCAAGTCGCCGCAACCATTGAGAAACTTCCTCCATCTTGGAAGGACTTCAAAAACTATCTTAAGCATAAGCGTAAGGAAATGACAATGGAAGAACTCATAGTTCGTTTGCGGATTGAGGAAGATAATAGGAATTCCGAGAAAAAGATTTCTCCGAATATGGCTGCCAAAGCAAATGTTGTTGAGTCAGATAATCCTAACAAGAGAAAACGTGAAAATGCGCTTAAGAAGTCGAAGAAGAAATTTCAGGGTTCTTGTCATAACCGTGGAAAGAAGGGGCACAAAGCAGCCGAATGTCGCGCTCCCAAGAAAAGAAATCAGAAGCAAATATGGCTGAAGTTGCAGATGGCATTTCTGATATGGATTTATGTGCAGTAATATCAGAATGCAACCTTGTTGGTAACTCAAAGGAATGGTTCGTAGACACAGGAGCCACTCGACACATATGTGCTAATAAGTGGATGTTTACGACCTATAAAACTACAACTGATGATGAACAACTTTTCATGGGCAATTCATCTGCATCAAAGGTAGAAGGCAAAGGAAAAGTTGTGCTGAAACTAACTTCTGGAAAGGAACTTACCTTAAGTGACGTTCTCCATGTTCCAGACATTCGAAAGAACCTAATTTCAGGGTCCTTGCTTAGCAAGCATGGTTTTAAATTTACCTTTGTGGATGATAAGTTTGTGTTATCAAAGAATGGAGTGTATGTAGGAAGAGGATATGTGTGTGATGGTTTATTCAAAGCAAATGTAACCACTATTGTACCAAACAATGATATGAATAAAAGTGAATCTTCTGCTTATATTGTTGACTCCTCTAATATATGGCATTCTAGATTAGGGCATGTGAATTTTGATACACTGCGGAAAATGATTAATCTAGAATTTATACCAAAATGTGATATAGACTCCAATTATAAATGTCAAATTTGTGCAGAAGCAAAATTGACAAGAACCTCGTTTCATCATGTTGAACGAGAAACTAAACCTCTAGACCTTATACACACTGATGTATGTGACTTGAAAATGTGTCAAACTAGAGGTGGAAAAAGGTATTTCATTACATTTATTGATGATTGTACTAGATACTGTTATGTGTATCTCCTTAGAAGCAAGGATGAAGCATTCGACATGTTTAAACAGTATAAAGCCAGAGTTGAGAATCAACTCAATAGGAAAATTAAAGCTTAAAGAAGTGATAGAGGAGGAGAATATGAATTTCCTTTTGAGGAATTCCGCACTGAGCATGGTATTATACACCAAACTACAGCACCATATTCACCTCAATCCAACGGTATAGCCGAACGGAAAAATAGAACTCTTAAAGAAATGATGAATGCTTTACTAATCAGTTCAAGCTTACCAGATAATTTTTGGAGAGAAGCTATTCTTTCGGCAAATCATATTTTAAATAAAATACCACGAAAGAAAACATCTAAGTCTCCTCATGAACTTTGGAAAAATAGACCGCCATGCTACAAATACTTAAAAGTGTGGGGGTGTCTGGCCAAAGTAGAGATACCTAAACCAAAGAAGGTCAAAATTGGACCAAAATCAATCGATTGTGTATTCATTGGATATGCACAAAATAGTGCTGCTTATCGGTTTCTAGTACACAAATCTGAAATTGATGATATTCATGAAAATACCATCATCGAGTCGAGAAATGCAAGATTTTTCGAACATATATTCCCTTTAAAACAGGGTACTGACAATTGTGTTCAGAAGAGAGCAAAGGAAGATGAAATCACCGATTCTCTTGAGAATACTGAACAAAATAACCTTCGGCAAGATAATGCTGATCAACAAGTGGAGGAACCAAGAAGGAGCAAGAGGTCAAGTACCTCAAGAACTTTTGGACCAGATTTCTACACATTCATGTTAGAAGATGATCCATTAACCTACAAACAAGCTATGTCCTCCAGCGATGCCCCTCACTGGAAAGAGGCCATTAACAGTGAGATAGAATCCATCATGGCTAACCACACATGGGAGTTAGTTGATTTACCTCAAGGATGCAAAACCTTAGGTAATAAATGGATATTCAAAAAGAAATTGAAACCTGATGGTTCAATAGACAAGTACAAAGCTCGTCTTGTAGTCCAAGGATTTAGAAAAAGGAAGATCTGGACTATTTTGATACATATTCACCAGTAACAAGGATAACATCGATAAGGATGCTTATTGCAATTGCATCCATACTTGATTTAGAAATACATCAAATGGATGTTAAAACTGCATTTTTGAATGGTGAACTAGAGGAAGAAATATATATGAAGCAACCCGAAGGGTTTATGAGCTTTGGAAATGCGAATAAAGTGTGCAAATTAGTAAAATCGCTTTATGGCCTTAAACAAGCTCCAAAACAATGGCATAAGAAGTTTGATGAAACTATGTTATCAAACGGATTCACAATAAATGAATCAGATAAATGTGTCTATATAAAACAAGCACATATTGGGTATGTCATTGTTTGTCTTTATGTTGATGACTTGTTGATCCTAGGTAATAACAAGGCCATAATAACATCTACAAAGAATATGTTATCCTCAAGATTCGATATGAAAGACCTAGGACTGGCTGATGTGATATTGGGTGTCAAAATTTTGAGAACACCACAAGGATATGCATTATCTCAATCACATTACATCGCCAAGATACTTGAAAAATTCAAGCAATATAATATTACTATTGCAAAAACACCAGTAGATATGACCCAGAATTGGGTAAAGAACACTGGTGACGGTATCTACCAGCTTGAATACTCTCGTAAACTAGGAAGTATCATGTATGTTATGAACTGCACTAGGCCAGATATCGCATATGCTGTAAGTAAGCTGAGTAGATTTACCAGCAATCCTGGTAAACATCATTGGAAAGCGATAATCAGAGTTCTAGGATACCTAAAGTATATGCAGAACTATGGTCTACACTATACAAACTATCCTTCAACAGTGGAAGGATACAGTGATGCCAATTGGATAACTGGATCACATGATACAAAGTCTACAAGCGGATATGTGTTCACATTAGGAAATGGAGCAATATCATGGAAATCATCCAAACAGACTTGTATAGCTAGATCTACGATGGAATCAGAGTTTATTGCACTAGATAAGACTGCAGAAGAAGCAGACTGGCTTCGAAGTTTCTTGGAAGATATTCCAAATTGGAGCAAACCTGTGCCTCCAATATGTATACATTGTGATAGTCAATCAGCTATTGGAAGAGCTAATAGTACATTATACAATGGTAAATCTAGGCATATTCGTCGTAGACATAAGACAATAAGACAACTTCTCTCTAATGGAGTTATCACTATAGACTACATAAGGTCTAAAGATAACATAGCGGATCCACTAACAAAAGGCTTGCCAAGAGAGAAAGTTCAAACCTTATCGATGAGAATGGGGTTAAGGCCCATAGAATAAAAGTTTTTCTAAAATGGAAACCCCACCTAGTTGACTGGAGATCCCAAGATCTAGGTTCAAAGGGACAACTAAGTTTAAGAGAAACTTGAAAGCACTGTTACACTCAAACCATTCCTATGATAAGTCAGTGCATTATTTGTTGGAAAATAGGATAAGTATTGATACTTTTAATGATGTCTGTACTTGAGAAATTGTGAATACCCTTTACAGAATCACCTACGTAAGTGCGAAGGCGCCGCTTCAAAGAGAATTATAAGGCCAAATTCTCTAAGCACTTATGAGACCAGGCAGGTGTTCAAGGCAAAAATGAACACAAACAGAGAACGAAGGATTATAAGAAACATTTATCGTGTGATATCTATTTTAGGATTACACAAAAGGCTTACAGTTCAAGGACATTCTAATTCTACTGATTTGCTGTAATTCATATAGATAATCACTAGGAAAGTTCAAGGCCCATGTGCTACTTTAAACCGATGCGATAAATGTCTCGTAAAACTATGAACAACTATTCATTCATGTGGGGGATTGTTAGAAAATGAATGGAGTAGTGGTTGGGGAAGAAAGTATTTGGTGTTGTTGAAGTGAAACAAAGTCCCACTTCATGGGATATTTGTACCAAAATCCCTATATATATAACAACTTAATATACTATGTCAAAACAAAGAGAATGAGGACAAAAGAGAAGAGGATGTGGCAATGTAGGCTTTGGGCCTTCATATCAATATTAAAACGTCAAAGATTGAGCCTTGGGCCTTGGGGCACTTGGGGTCTCGTGATTAAATGGGCTACCGGCTACCGGCCTGCGCTGAACGGCTATTTTTGAAAGGCCGTGGCTGTTCGATTGAACAGTGACCAGATGCGGGTCACTGCTGTTGGTTAAACGGGTCGCAACCTTTCCAGCAGTCATGACCGCTCCGAATAGGCACCTCCTCCAGCCTATACATATGCAGCCCCAAAAACGAGATCACTTACTGAATAATTCTCGTCCTCTCTGTCTCTTCTTCCCGGCAATTCTGTTCTGGTTTATATACTCTCTTTAGTTCGTCGGCGCTCCGTCTGCAACTAACACGCTGCGGGGCAGGTCCGTTTCATCCTGGGAAACAAATTGCTAACATATGGCGGCAATATTGTTTCAAGGAAACAGTCTTCTACTGGACTCGGACACCTCAACCGGTAATTATCTACCGTACCAATTTTGCTACAGATTTAGCCACGTCTTCTGCTGTTACAATTTCTCAATTTCTTTGAAAAGTTTGTGACATATATTTCCGTGACTATTTCTGTATAATTTAGTAACATTGTTAAGTTACTGTTGGTTTCGTGACACTTTCTGTGATTACGAATAACAGTAGCAAGAAGTTATTATATGCGGAAGTTTGTGATGATGGTTGTATTAGAAACAATGTCTTTTCATTTTTTGGTGGAACATCCCATAACTAACCAAAATGAAAGCTTCAGTGATCCAAAATAAAAAATAGCATCCGCAATAGTTGTAAATAACAGTGACAGAAGCAAAGGTTAATGAACAAAATAACTTATATTATTTCATTACATGCTTTTAATTTAACATTGATTTATCCCATATGATAGTACAAAATTAAGCACTTGAAATTCATTTCTAAAAATCTAATGACATAACTTAAATCAATATTTTTATTTACTTTCTTATTTATTTACCAGATATTAAGTAGAGAAAATGGAATAGTGTGCATTTTGAATATTAATCTAATATTTTCCTATTAACCTTTTTGCAAGTGAATCACATAACTAAGCAAAACTAGATGCATACTTTTATATACTAAAAGTTCATAACAAATTTGCGTTATATGGTTTATCTATATAGCAGAAACCCCATGGAATAAAATAAGATACATTGCTTTTATGATCATTAATCTATAAAGTGAATTATAATAGAGTTATATCTTGCTTTTAAATCAATCAGGGTATAGATGAATTTGGTTAAAATATGGCATAAGATTATACATAAGAACTGGTATATTAAATGACAAATCAACCATTACATCCTAATCGATGAAATCGGAGCTGCAAAGAAGGGTGGCTTAGCAAGCAGTACAAAACCTTGATGAAAATCAGATCGTGGTAGAATAATTAAATGTTTGAAAGACAACCTGTAAAAAAATCTTAGTTAACATCTCTCTTCAATTGATAGGGTGTTATTTCAACTACCACTATGCCTAAATATAAAACTGAAAAAAATTGAAAATTGTAGCAGTAATAACCTTTAAGGGAGTATGCTTTAAAGTTAGATCTTAGCATTTTCAAACATGAACTTTATTAAGATTTGTAAAAATAATTGCATAGTTTAGCAGCTAAATCCATAAACGCACAATGGATTAGTTTAATCAGAATAGTAATTCAGTGAGAGACCTATTAAAAACCCATGATTAGTCAAAAATGGGAACTTACAGGCACATAATTATTTGGCGGAAATAACTATAATTTTTTACGGCCATACTATTTGGCAGAAAGAATCTGCATGGTGTTCAAGTAAACTGATCATTGAATTACTACCGTGTTGTACCAAAGTGGAAAAATATATATGAACAGAAATAATGCAGGGAACACCAATTCAATTGGTTACATAGTAACATATATGTAAAAATGTGGGAAAATTATTCAAGCCTTCAAACTAGAGTAGTTTAATGCGAATTGTTGATTGTTAACTTGAAAACACGTCCGATCATTTCCTATCTTTGTATAAATGTGTGTGAGTTAGACCAAAAGATAACTTTTAAAGAATTTCAAATATATTGGAAGAACACCATAAAGAGGTTAGACTGATGTGAGAAATAGACAAATGATCGGATGTTCATTCAATAAAGATGAATTGAGCCAAAAGACAAAAGGCTTTGTTCACAGATGTACAAACCACTATTCTAATCAATGAATGATGGGATGTACACAACCTACAGACATAGTTGTAGGCATAATCTCATTTTCAAGGAAAAATATACATAAAAAAGTGTTTCTTCACGTGTAAAGTCCATAATTATGGGTAAACCGTGCACAAACCAAGTTAAGAGACGCCAATAGAGTAGTGAAACACAACCGAATCCATTTTTATCACAATATATATCGATAAGGAAAATAGACTGTTAATTATTATTTTTGATAGGGGATTGTACAAGTTGGTGCAGTGTGTCGACTATATAAATGTAGATCACTCATGAATTAAGGTTAAAATATTAAATAAAATGGTACGTCTGATATTTAAAAATAAAAGAATCACATAAATAACAGTGTTGAGAAGGGGAAAACGTTGCAATGGTATTGGTGGTAGGTGAAAAATAAAATTAATTTGATGTTATGGAACATGTGGCTGTGCTGATTGAATATAAGTGTTGAAAACATGGCTTGCGTATATTACCAGTCGTGCCAAAGAATCTTCATTCAGAGTATGTGCAAAAATCATATTGTGCTCGATGTTACTTAACCTACCAATAAACCAACACCTACCAATAAACCAACGTCATATATCGCAAGCTAAAACATCAATAAATTTTGCAACACTTGTCTTTTATTACCTGCTAAATTTATCTGACATTAAATATCCAAATCAGTAAATGTATGACTACTATTGTTGAACCTCTGCAACATGGTGAAATATCGTAGTCGGTACACGTACATAAATGTCAAAGTTAGTTAACTGCTATAAATCACAAAGCAACAACCAATAGAAGAGTTATTAACAAAAAATGTTACTCTGTAGTCATACATAATGCTGCTGGGATAGCTTAGCAAGTTTGGCTTACGGACATATCTATTAATAATTAAACATTAAGGTGTTATTAGTAATAACTTGTCCACTTTTTTTGAGAATAAGAGTGGTACAACTTATCCAATTTTTTACCACTGAATTATTGTGTACAAATCAATATCAATATAATCTAAAACCAAAAAAAATTGTGTAAAATTTCCATAATGTCATTACACTGGTCAAATTATAACAAACCTTAAAAAGGAACATCTATCAGTATGATGGTCGAAAGACAAATTTCATTTAACAGTGCATCACAACTTTGGGGAACGATGGAAACATTAAGTGCAAAGTTATACGATTAACATTCATGTATGGTGTTAACCGGTTTTTTGGCCAAGCAGATTTCAATTGGACTTAGAAGCTCAAAATAAGAACGAAATGATTCACGAACTTGGAAACACACTTGGAAGAGCTAAAGAAATAACTCAGAAAAGTTTCATCCAAAAATTAGCTAAGGAAACGACTCGACCCCCAAGTCATTATGAAAATGACTCGGCACCCAAGTCATTTGGCTCGGCCCCAAATCATTTTGCTTCCCCATTTTAGGCAAAGGAAATGACTCGGCCTCCAAGTCATTTTGCTTCCCTATTTCAGGCTAAGGAAATGACTCGGCCCCCAAATCATTTTGGAAATCACTTGGCCCCCAAGTCATTTTGTTTCCCCATTTCACTTCCCCAACTTTATGTCTGCCCCTTCTACTCGTAAGCAAGTGTTTTCTTGGAGTTTGGACGAGCATTTCAAGGGATTAATGAGAAGAAAACAAAAAAAGCAGCTAACATAAAGATCTCTAGAATCAACTCAAAGTCGATTGAAACGGGCTCAGAACAACTCAAGAAGGAGGTAGAAAAGCTAGCAAATAAACGAAGTTCGACTTGACAAGTAAAAATAACTCGTCCCCCAAGCCCAAATTACTCGACCCTCAAGCCATTTTGACTGGGCCTCGAGTCATTTTTATGACTTGCGGGACCCCGAACTCTCTTGTGCCATGTGGGGCTATCTTCTGGACTTCGGTGCAAGTGGACTTCTAGACCTGTACACATGTTTTCCAATAAATACTAGCCTACTTACAACTAAAATGGGATCAGCTTCTCTTCACTCTGGATCTAATCTATGTGCCATTAAAGATTCTTATACTTCTTCACCTCTTGCCTCTCCACCATTAGAGTTACCTAGAAACAACTATTTGTTGTTCTACGACTTAGATGGCAAATGCCTAGTACCAGTGCCTCTCTAACTCTAGAAACTCCATTGTAAATCCAAGATCCACTATATTATTGTCAGATTTGATATAGTTTATTGTAATTCGAAGAGATGAAAATGAATAACAAAATATAAAGTGGACGTAGGCCAGAGATTGCCAAACCATTATAAAAGTCGTGTGTGTTCTTTACTTTTCTACTATCTTTATTTGTTTGACCTGGGATTTCTACTGTTTTCGCTTTATTTTAAAAGAACCGGTGCTTTCATCTAATACTTGGGTGTTGATCTATTTTTGGTTTAACATTTGGTGCTTTCACCGAGAATGAACTTGATCTGAAGACTGAAGCTTGAACATGCGATTTAGAGAAGATGAAGAGGCCTAACACTAGATCTAAAGCTGAAGGAAGTCAACCTGAGCCTAGAGGCAGGCAGAAGGTGTCCTCAAATTATCGTCAATCCATCTACAAAACTAGAGAAGAGATGGAAAGAACAATGAAGGAGATGCAGGATGGAATTATAACCAGACAACATGAAATGTTGGAGGGATTTTTCAGTAGGATTGATCAACAATGAACAGCTAGAGGAGTTGGAACTCAGAAAAAAAGACCAGAAACAAATGCAGGAGCGTCTAGAGTTAAAGAAAAGCAAACTAAAACGATTCCCCTAAGACCAAAACCAGTCGATACCGAGACAAATTTACTCGGGAGTACAATCGATTTGGATCTAGATGAACTATAATGCCTAGAACGAGCGATTCTGGAACTAGAAGCTCATCGTAGGAATGATGGGCAGAATGAAGTTATGGATCAGAGACTTCCATTGGATGATAACCCCATGATCGGGACAGATTAGAGTTAGGTTTAATTCTTTTAACTCACCTTTTATCCTTAATAAATGATGCAATATCACTATTAGACCACTTAAATGTGTAAGGGGTCCTGATTGGTCCCTAAGCACACTCTGAGTTGGAAGTCAGAGGATGATCCTTAATAGGATTAGATGTCTTGATGTTTACTAGATGTCCCAACTTACGCTTCATAGGAGATAACTGACACCGATTAGGAAACGCTAACGAGAATGATGACCCCTGAAATTGATTAGGATTTTACAAACCCCTTGAATGTGATAACTGATATCGATCGTGGTAGTCCCGGCCGAAGAGATGAGATGATGACCATAAGAAAAAGTCCCCTCACTGAAGAGTGAGCGGATGGGCTTGCTTGAACGTTGGGCTCCCTCATCGGAGAGTGAGCAAATTGGGCTCAACAAGGATCTGGATAGATCAAAAGTAAGTCCTTACACTGAAGAGTGAGCAGATGGGCTTGCTTTGGTCGTTAAGTTCCTTTGCTAGAGAACATCGGACTTAGTGAGGACCCGAAGAGGTCAAACCCTAGGTTGGAAGTTAGACGACCCAGAGAATGTGACGACCCGGAGTTTCGGACCAGTCAAAATCGCCGAAAAACCCGTCCGTTCTAAAAATACGAATGAAAACTACCATTTTAACATACAATATTTGATAAATATTCAAAACTATTTAATGTATATGATACAATTTTAGTATATAAGTTATCAGAGTAATCAATTTAATCTACTAGGTGTGCTTTAATTGTAACGACCCGTATTTTTACGGATCAAAACATTCTAAAATGATTGACCCTTGGTTATATTGTTGTTAAGACATTTCAGGTTTTGGCAGAATTTTGCTTAAGTCCTAAGTCGTAGCCGACTTAGGAGTTTGGACGAGTTAAGCAACAAGTCTGGGTCGAGTTGCCGACTCAAGGAACTCACCGAGTTAAGGGAGTGTGGTTGACCGACTTAAGGTAGTCACCGACCTAGGAGATAAGTCGTGACCGACTTAAGAGGTTCAGGCGACCTAAGTATTCTGGGGTAGAGTTAGGTCGGCAACGACCTAAGAGAATGTTGTGAGCGACCTAAGTGTTTAGGTGTTAAGTGTTAGGTCGGCAGTTCGAATTAGCGACCCATAGGAGTACCGACTTATAAGCGAGTTAAGGACTTAAGGGTTGAGTCGGCGACGACCTAAGGAGATAAGTCGTAGCTGGGCTAAGTTATTAGGTCGAAGGTAACTCGGCAAGTATTAAGTCGTAGGTTGTAAGTCGTTGCCGAGTTAAGGGATAGACTACCTAAGGAAGTGACCGACTTAAGTTATTGTAGACGACTTAAGGTTTTGAGCTAAGTGTTAAGTCGGCTGACGAGTTAAGGATAGGTCGGCAGAGTAATTGAGTCGGTAGGTCGCCTCCTGTGTTAAGTCGTAACCCAGTTGCGAGTTAAGTCGTAGTTGTATTCCTTCGTATGTCATAGGTCGGCAAGGCACTTAGGTCGGCAACGACCTAAGTTAAGTCGCGCCTATGTGTTAAGTCGCAGATGCGCATTGCTGTAGGTCGTTAGGACTTGGGTTTTGAGGCTGTGTGTTGAGTGAGACTTTGTTAGGTCGGCAAAGTGTTAGGTCGTAGGTCGGCATAGTGTTAAGTCGGCACCGACTTAAGAAGATTGCCGAGTTACGACTTAAGGGCAGTTTTCAGCTATAAATAGGAGGGGTTGTTCTCACTTTTTGGGATCCGGATTTTGAAGCGACGAAGTGCTGCCATTTTGAGAGCTCGACTTCTACACTTCTTCACTTCTTTTCTCCACTCTAATCTAGTGCTTCCATCCATCCAAATCGAAGATCAAGATTGAAGATTCAAGAGCTTAGATTGAAGATCTTCATCTTTTCAAGAGAGATTTCTTCGTTTGAAGTGAGATCTTGTCGGATCTAGCTTAGTTCTTCGCTGTCCAGATCTGGAGTTGTTATCTTTTGGATTGTTTAGGTGATTTGGTGAGTGGTGATTATCTCTCACACGGATCCAAAGGAGTAGATCGGATTGTTGGCTCGATTTGGTGTTAAATTAGTGATTTCCATGCATTTTCTTCATCCTATGTGTAGATCCATGTAGATCCATTGTTCATGATGATGTTGCATCCATTTTATCATATGTTAACCTATGCAAGTTCATTCATCAAGTTTGTAGAGATATAATCCATGTTTTCATGCTTATTGGACTTTCAACTCTTTAATTACGAAAATGCCATTATTGTTATAATTGTCTACTTAGATCATTTTTTGAATGCTTGATTGCTTGGATTGATGTTTGATTTGATTGGTTGTTATGAACTAGATGATTGATGATTAGATTTAGATCGAAGGTGATTCAAAAGCTAAGGGAAAGGCTCTTGAATTGGAAAAGCTGCTCGTGGCATATGTAGCGGGATGATGAAGCTCCTATGCATAGATTTGATGATGTGAAGTTGAGATGAAGCTTTGCGAGGATGTAATGAAGCAAGGCATCATATGATGAAGACTTGGTCTAATCCAGGCAGGGTCATTCCAAGCATGTTGATAACTCGGTGATATGATTCGAGTTGAGGATAATGGATGCTCGAGAGGCGCTTGAGCTAGTATGGCAATAGTCGTCGAGGAGGATGACTAGGAGGTTGAGATCTCATCGTTGTTGAAGGTTCTAGCATGCTCTAAGCAAGAGTACATGGGGACGCCCAAAAGACTAAGTTGATGGTCAAGTACTCTGGGTAGATTCGATAATCCTAGGCACGGGTCACGATGACGTGCGGGAGTTATGTCTAGAACCGGGGTTACCATTAGCCCTTGACGGACGGCTGAAAGAATGTGCCGGTCATTCAATTAACGGTGATATCGCAACAATGATAACAGTGATAGCCGAGTCATGGATGTTTGGTTGTATCGTCATTCGGTCTCAAGAGCGGTATTTCCTGGGTGCTTATCTGACCTTGGTTTTAGACCTTGGAATTTGTACTTGGAAAACATCGCTCTTGACTCGAGTGACAATTGCTTTACTTTAAATTGTATGCTCTGCTATGTTTGCTTCTGCTTAGTGTGTGTCTGGGGGATATCACTGTAGAATGAGGTTGGAGTGGGAGGGTTGTATTCCTATTCCTTTTCCTTTATGCTCTTTTGGTATGTTGTTAGTTAATTTACTGCTCACTAAGACTGTTGTCTGACTCAAGGCTTTATGTTTTAATTCTTATTGCCTTGGGCTGTTCGTCCATTTTGGGACGGGCAGACTAGGTAGCAGGTGACAGGTGCTGTTCTCTTCTCACGATGCTGATATCGAAGACGAGCTAGAGGGTTGCATATTATCTTCTTATATGTACTGGATATTCCGCTGTTTTGTATTCTCTGAGAGATATGTAGTGAGGCTTGATGTATTGACTATGTGGATGCTTGTATTCAACTATTATGGAGTTTTATATGATGTCACTTTGTTCTGTAAAGCTTCACTATACTTATGTTCTATTGTATTTTGTCCATGCGCTGTGAGTAATACGATAGATTCTGTTGTTTTAAATTCTTACCTTGACAATCGTCCATGGTCGCCTGGCACACTTTACAGCGCTTTATCTCTAGATTCGGTGCAGGGGTCATGGGCGGTCGTCACATTTGGTATCAGAGCATTGGTTAATCGATTTTACCCAACGCTCGCTGAAGTAACTACGTATGAGAGACGTAATTGTATTTTGAAGGATGAATACTATATATAATATAGTCGCTTAGTAGGGTTTGAGTCCTTTATGCAGTTGTTTCTCTAGATGTTCTAATCATTCCTTTTTATAGATATTGAGAATGAGTCGAAGAGGGAGACCAGCTGCTAGGGGAGGCCGTGCTACTGAAGGGGCTGCTGATTATGTTGCTATGTTCGAGACCATGATGACTTCGATCAGGAGAAGGATGTCAGCCCCGGGGCCATCAGTAGATGTTGGAGATCAAGTACAGGCTCCAAGATTGATGGATCACTTGGACGATTCATTTAGGAAGCTTGTGGAGGAAGCTCTCAGACACGAGAATCTGTTTTCTAAGGAAGGATCTGTTGTTGCTGTAACCAGGGAAGAGTCTAAACCCCAGCAGGGTAGAAACAAGAAAAGGAAGCAACAGCAGCAGAAGGGTAAGGATGGTCAGAAGAGGCCGAAAGGCGAAGTGACTTGCTACAACTGTCAGCAGAAAGGCCATCTCTCCAAGGATTGCAAGAATCCGAAGGCGCCGGCGAAGTGCCACAACTGTGACAAGCCAGGGCATTTCAGGAAGAATTGTCCAGAACCGAGTAGGGACAAGCAGATTGTGCAGGCTTATACTTTGGGAGCTGTTCCGTCATCTTCAAAAGCTCCTACTGCAGAAGAGAAGGGAAAGAGTGTGGTGGTTCAAGGTACTCTTTTCCTATGTGGTGTTCCAGTTAGAGTTTTGTTGGATACCGGAGCGTCGCACTCGTTTGTTTGTAGTGAACTCATAGGCCGGTTAGGTTTGGAACCGGGTATTGTTGATAGGCCATTGGTTGTGACTAATCCAGTTGGGGGTTCGTCTTGTTTGTGTATGTTATGCCGTGGTCTAGTTGTGTCGAGTCATGGTTGCTCTTTTGTTTGTGATTGCTTTGTTCTGAACTTTGCGGGGTTCGGAATTATCTTGGGTATGGACTGGCTTAGGAAGTATGCGGCTAAGGTTGATTGCGAAAGGTTGGAAGTGACAGTCGAGAATGTGGAGGGGCGAAAGATTGTGATACGATGTAAGCATGAAGAAGGCGTCTTCATGAGCTTCATGTACTCGCTAGTTGTTCCACGGGATGGACTGTCATCAGTGCCGATCGCTAATGGATTCGAGGATGTCTTTGACGAAGTCAAAGGGTTGCCGCCGCATAGAGAGATCGAGTTTCGGATAGATCTAGTTGAAGGAGCCAGACCTGTTGTGATGCCTCTTAGGCGGATGGCGCCTAGGGAACAGCAGGAGTTGAGGGTGCAAGTTGATGACCTTTTACAGAAAGGATTCATTCGGCGTAGTGTATCCGAGTGGGGTGCACCAGTTGTGTTTGCAACCAAGGCAGATGGGTCGTTGAGATTGTGCGTCGATTATCGTGAGCTGAATAAGGTGACTAAGAAGAACAAGTATCCATTACCGAGAATAGATGACTTGTTTGATCAGCTTCACGAAGCCAAGGTGTTTTCTCAGATGGATTTGGCAACGGGATTTCACCAGTTGAGAGTAGCGAAGGATAGTGTGCCGAAGACTGCTTTCAGGACACCATCCGGTTTCTTTGAGTGGCTGGTAATGCCGTTTGGATTGACTAATGCGCCAGCATATTTTGTGGATCTTATGAATAGAGTGTTCAGAGATCAGTTGAACAAGTTCGTACTTGTGTTCGTGGATGATATTCTGATTTATTCCAGAACGGAAGAAGAGCACAAGACGCACTTGCATATTGTTTTGGAAATCTTACGGAAACATCAGCTGAAGGCTAAGTTTTCAAAGTGTCACTTCTGGAAGAATGAAGTGAGGTTCTTAGGCCATGTGATTTCTGGAAATGGAATAGCGGTTGATCCCGCTAAGGTGGCAGCAATCCAGGATTGGGTTAGACCTAAGAATGCATCAGATGTGAGAAGTTTTCTTGGATTAGCAGGATATTATCGACGGTTTATTAAAGACTTCTCCAAGATAGCTGCTCCGTTAACAGGATTGACAAAGAAGAACCAAGTGTTCAGTTGGGATGCTAAGTGTGAGCAAGCTTTCGGAATCCTGAAAGAGAGATTGACAAGTGCTCCTGTTTTGACTATTCCAAATGGGAATGATGAGATGGTGGTTTACACCGACGCATGTGGTACTGGACTTGGAGCAGTGCTGATGCAGAGGGATAAAGTTGTTGCGTATGCCAGTCGACAACTGAAGCCGCATGAAAGAAATTACCCAACTCATGATTTGGAATTAGCGGCGATTGTATTTGCTCTGAAGATGTGGAGGCATTATCTATTGGGAGTTCGATTTGAGTTGTTTACAGATCATAAGTCGTTGAAGTATCTTTTCTCCCAGAAGGATTTGAATCTTCGGCAGCAACGTTGGCTAGAGTTTTTGGCATCATATGATTTTGGTATAGCTTATACTCCGGGAAAAGGTAACGCAGTGGCAGATGCGTTAAGTCGAAGACATGCAGGATTGGGAGCATGTTTTCAGAATGGAAGAGTCTCGAGTATTTAGCTGGATTTGACTTCAGGCCTAGATGTGAATTGGAACCTGAGATGTTGGCAAACTTATCGATAAGACCCACTCTTGTGGAAAGGATTGGCGAGGGCCAAAAGCGAGATGATAAGCTTGTCAAGATTGTCCGTGAATTGGAATCCGGATTGGATCCAGAAAAGGATAAAGGATTCGAGGTCGATCGAGAGGGTTGGCTTCGGAAGCAAGGACGACTAGTTGTTCCCGATATAGATGAATTGAGGAGTGAAGTTCTGAAGGAAAGTCATCACTCGAAGTTAACAATTCATCCAGGTGGAAACAAGATGTATCGGGATATGAAGAGAACCTACTACTGGGAAGGCATGAAGAAGGATGTTGGAAATTTTATTTCCAAATGTATGAATTGCCAGTTGGTAAAAGCCGAACAGAAGAAGCCAAGTGGATTGCTTCAGCCATTAGAAGTTCCTACGTGGAAGTGGGAACAAGTGTCGATGGATTTTATCGATGGATTGCCTAGAACCAGAACGGGAAATGAAGGGATTTGGGTCATTGTGGATCGTCTGACTAAGAGTGCACGATTCATTCCTGTCCGATCGACTAGGACTGCATCAAAGTTGGCTGAGTTGTATGTTAAGTGGATAGTTCGATCCCATGGTATTCCGAAGAGTATAGTGAGCGATCGAGACCCATTGTTCACTAGTGGATTTTGGAAGAGCTTCCAGGAAGTCTTGGGAACCGAGTTGTGTTTGAGTACGGCTTATCATCCCCAAACAGATGGTCAGACTGAGAGAGTCAACCGAGTTTTGGAAGATCTCCTTAGAGCTTGTGTTTTGGATTTCGGAGGATCATGGGAAGATCACCTTCATTTGGTGGAGTTTGCCTACAACAACAGTTACCAGTCAAGTATTGGTATGGCACCATATGAGGCATTGTATGGAAGACCGTGTAACTCTCCGACATGTTGGTTGGAAACTGGGGAAAAGTTGATGCTTGGGCCAGAGATGATTCGTCAGACTTCAGATTTTATAGAGATCATTCGGCAACGAATGAAGGCAGCCCAAGATCGTCAGAAGAGTTATGCTGATAAACGTCGTAAGGATTTGGAGTTCGACGTAGGTGAAATGGTTTTTGTGAAGATTTCTCCACTGAAGAATGTTATCCGATTCGGGAAGAAAGGAAAATTGACTCCGAGATTTGTTGGACCATTCCCGATCATCGAGCGAATTGGAAAGCTCGCCTACAGATTGGAGTTACCGGAGAAAATGTCGGGTGTGCACAATGTTTTTCATGTATCATATCTACGGAAGTATGTGCACGACTCGAGTACCGTAGTTTCTGCTGATAGCTGTGAAGATTTCGAGGTTGATCCAGTTGATAGAAGACCTCGTAAGCCGCTTCGTGTTGTTGAAACCGACACGAAACAGCTTAGGAGGAAGGTAGTTAAGTTGCTCAAGATACAATGGAGTGACGATGATAACGACTGTACGTGGGAGGTGGAAGAGAGGATGAAGGCAGCTCATCCTGAACTCTTCAAGGTATGGCCCTAAGGTGTCGTGTCATCTAACGAAATTGTAACTTGTTCTAAGTCTTAGAATTCTGTACGCTAAGCTAGAATTGGATGCATGGTTTATTGATTGTTATGGATGATAGGCGTACAGAATAGCTTTGATTGCCTTGTTTGTTTGGAATTTCGGGGGCGAAATTCCTAAGGGGGAGAGAATGTAACGACCCGTATTTTTACGGATCAAAACATTCTAAAATGATTGACCCTTGGTTATATTGTTGTTAAGACATTTCAGGTTTTGGCAGAATTTTGCTTAAGTCCTAAGTCGTAGCCGACTTAGGAGTTTGGACGAGTTAAGCAACAAGTCTGGGTCGAGTTGCCGACTCAAGGAACTCACCGAGTTAAGGGAGTGTGGTTGACCGACTTAAGGTAGTCACCGACCTAGGAGATAAGTCGTGACCGACTTAAGAGGTTCAGGCGACCTAAGTATTCTGGGGTAGAGTTAGGTCGGCAACGACCTAAGAGAATGTTGTGAGCGACCTAAGTGTTTAGGTGTTAAGTGTTAGGTCGGCAGTTCGAATTAGCGACCCATAGGAGTACCGACTTATAAGCGAGTTAAGGACTTAAGGGTTGAGTCGGCGACGACCTAAGGAGATAAGTCGTAGCTGGGCTAAGTTATTAGGTCGAAGGTAACTCGGCAAGTATTAAGTCGTAGGTTGTAAGTCGTTGCCGAGTTAAGGGATAGACTACCTAAGGAAGTGACCGACTTAAGTTATTGTAGACGACTTAAGGTTTTGAGCTAAGTGTTAAGTCGGCTGACGAGTTAAGGATAGGTCAGCAGAGTAATTGAGTCGGTAGGTCGCCTCCTGTGTTAAGTCGTAACCCAGTTGCGAGTTAAGTCGTAGTTGTATTCCTTCGTATGTCATAGGTCGGCAAGGCACTTAGGTCGGCAACGACCTAAGTTAAGTCGCGCCTATGTGTTAAGTCGCAGATGCGCATTGCTGTAGGTCGTTAGGACTTGGGTTTTGAGGCTGTGTGTTGAGTGAGACTTTGTTAGGTCGGCAAAGTGTTAGGTCGTAGGTCGGCATAGTGTTAAGTCGGCACCGACTTAAGAAGATTGCCGAGTTACGACTTAAGGGCAGTTTTCAGCTATAAATAGGAGGGGTTGTTCTCACTTTTTGGGATCCGGATTTTGAAGCGACGAAGTGCTGCCATTTTGAGAGCTCGACTTCTACACTTCTTCACTTCTTTTCTCCACTCTAATCTAGTGCTTCCATCTATCCAAATCGAAGATCAAGATTGAAGATTCAAGAGCTTAGATTGAAGATCTTCATCTTTTCAAGAGAGATTTCTTCGTTTGAAGTGAGATCTTGTCGGATCTAGCTTAGTTCTTCGCTGTCCAGATCTGGAGTTGTTATCTTTTGGATTGTTTAGGTGATTTGGTGAGTGGTGATTATCTCTCACACGGATCCAAAGGAGTAGATCGGATTGTTGGCTCGATTTGGTGTTAAATTAGTGATTTCCATGCATTTTCTTCATCCTATGTGTAGATCCATGTAGATCCATTGTTCATGATGATGTTGCATCCATTTTATCATATGTTAACCTATGCAAGTTCATTCATCAAGTTTGTAGAGATATAATCCATGTTTTCATGCTTATTGGACTTTCAACTCTTTAATTACGAAAATGCCATTATTGTTATAATTGTCTACTTAGATCATTTTTTGAATGCTTGATTGCTTGGATTGATGTTTGATTTGATTGGTTGTTATGAACTAGATGATTGATGATTAGATTTAGATCGAAGGTGATTCAAAAGCTAAGGGAAAGGCTCTTGAATTGGAAAAGCTGCTCGTGGCATATGTAGCGGGATGATGAAGCTCCTATGCATAGATTTGATGATGTGAAGTTGAGATGAAGCTTTGCGAGGATGTAATGAAGCAAGGCATCATATGATGAAGACTTGGTCTAATCCAGGCAGGGTCATTCCAAGCATGTTGATAACTCGGTGATATGATTCGAGTTGAGGATAATGGATGCTCGAGAGGCGCTTGAGCTAGTATGGCAATAGTCGTCGAGGAGGATGACTAGGAGGTTGAGATCTCATCGTTGTTGAAGGTTCTAGCATGCTCTAAGCAAGAGTACATGGGGACGCCCAAAAGACTAAGTTGATGGTCAAGTACTCTGGGTAGATTCGATAATCCTAGGCACGGGTCACGATGACGTGCGGGAGTTATGTCTAGAACCGGGGTTACCATTAGCCCTTGACGGACGGCTGAAAGAATGTGCCGGTCATTCAATTAACGGTGATATCGCAACAATGATAACAGTGATAGCCGAGTCATGGATGTTTGGTTGTATCGTCATTCGGTCTCAAGAGCGGTATTTCCTGGGTGCTTATCTGACCTTGGTTTTAGACCTTGGAATTTGTACTTGGAAAACATCGCTCTTGACTCGAGTGACAATTGCTTTACTTTAAATTGTATGCTCTGCTATGTTTGCTTCTGCTTAGTGTGTGTCTGGGGGCTATCACTGTAGAATGAGGTTGGAGTGGGAGGGTTGTATTCCTATTCCTTTTCCTTTATGCTCTTTTGGTATGTTGTTAGTTAATTTACTGCTCACTAAGACTGTTGTCTGACTCAAGGCTTTATGTTTTAATTCTTATTGCCTTGGGCTGTTCGTCCATTTTGGGACGGGCAGACTAGGTAGCAGGTGACAGGTGCTGTTCTCTTCTCACGATGCTGATATCGAAGACGAGCTAGAGGGTTGCATATTATCTTCTTATATGTACTGGATATTCCGCTGTTTTGTATTCTCTGAGAGATATGTAGTGAGGCTTGATGTATTGACTATGTGGATGCTTGTATTCAACTATTATGGAGTTTTATATGATGTCACTTTGTTCTGTAAAGCTTCACTATACTTATGTTCTATTGTATTTTGTCCATGCGCTGTGAGTAATACGATAGATTCTGTTGTTTTAAATTCTTACCTTGACAATCGTCCATGGTCGCCTGGCACACTTTACAGCGCTTTATCTCTAGATTCGGTGCAGGGGTCATGGGCGGTCGTCACATTACATACCAAATATAGATGCAAATATCTAACACTGCACAACTCTAAGGAGAGAGACGGCAATAGCCACTCCTGCTAACTCAATAAACATGTCAAATGCAGAATAAAATAGTAAGCAGGAAAAATACATCAATACATGATATATGGCAAACAATAAACAGAAAAATGGTATTTTAGGGGACGCATCACTACCACTTGTGACTGCCTACGTATCCCTATCTAATTGGATACCAAATTAGATAATAGAATCAAGCCAACGTAGTTCTCCTACCGCAAATAGGACTCATGGAGCCTATGATGCAACAAACAAATATGCAATTCCCAAAAATACATAGCATATATCATGCAAATGTGGGTTCCAAATCTACCCACTTAGCTTAATCTTTACATTTAGATTTCCAAATCTAATTATTTTTACGAAAATTATCTCTTTGGACTTTATTCCTGAATTCTTATTTCAAAACTTTTGAAATATGTATATGTATATCTTTTATATTCAAACCAGTCTTTTACTTCAGGATCTGAAAACAAATCACCTTTCTGAAATGATATCAATATACAAACATACAAAACTATATGCTACTTGATCGGGAGGTTTCTAGCCATAACAAGGAAACTAGGTCCTAGCCTTCCAAAAATAAATATAGATATGTATATCCCTCTAAAATGAGAGTGGACTATACTGAGGCTATAGAACATCCGCACCTCTCTTGCCCACTTTTTAGTTATGGGTTACCCGAATCATCGGTAACATAACAAATCACTTTATATCCCAAAGTGGCAAAATTATTTACACTAATAATTACAAATAATTCAAATCTATAACAATTTCTATTTCCAAATCCTTTCAAAAATCATTTTAAAACCATTGGGTTTAGTCCTCGAAAATTTTTCCATTTTATAAAACATTGTTATAAAACCATTCTTTATATAAATCACTTTTATTATATAATCACTTCAAAATATTTATTCTCCAATATTTCTATTTTTCTCTTTTAAAGGAAAACATTTCAACTTGAAAACCAATTTTCAAAACTATTCACTAAATTGAAGTGAACCAAATATTACCGCTAAACACCTTATAGTCAAATCGTGAAATAAATCAAAATGGGTTAGCCAACAATTATTTTCTACCCAGCTCATGCATATGGATAATTAATTACTCATAAACTGATCGAGCAAAGTCAACAATCAATAAATAATAATCGGTGCTCATAAACTGGCCGAGCCTAATTCAAACAATCAATCAATGAAATAAACACAACAATAAATGATGATCAATGCTTCATACTATAAATATTTATAACACTTTATTTTACCTTGAGTTAAAACAGTTTGATATTTATTTTGGAGCATTCGGACTTTCCCTCGACATGTTTCGTCCCTTGCCCAAGTCTCCTTGGATCTCATAGACGAAACACGTGTACTAGTTGTTTCCGCATACTCCTTTCAATTTTTAGAAATGATTTATAAAACTCCCAAATCATTATTTAAAACACTTTATTATTCTTTGTAAAAAAATATTTATAAAAGATATGAAAAATAATGGTTAAGTTTAAAATCATACTTCACAAGTTATAAAACTGGTGCGAAAAGTGCTGCGAAAAAGTGCAGCAAATAGTGTATTAAAGCTTCTTTGATCAAAACAACATTTTTACTTCACATATGTTCATTTCTCCAATTAAAACAGTTTTAAAAAACTTTAAATGATTTATAAGATTTGTTCCATATTTTTAAACAGTTTAAAAATATATATTTAGAACATTTGCTACTTTGGCCACCGAACTACCATAGCATGATTTTGTCGAAAACTTGATTTGCTCATATTTTAAAGTATACTTAATGAAATCTTGATTTTCTTTCTTCGTTAGAAAACTGTGGATATAATAGTCCGAAAAATTCTTATCTCGAAGATTCCGAGCTATATTCCACTTTGTACACTTATTTAACTTTTATGACGCGAAATCGCGAACTACCATTACGCGACGCGCCTACTTTTGACTTGTTTTTCAATTTCTTTTCAAACTTCATGAAAACACTTTTAAATGTTTATAAAACATTTCTAAATCATTTTAAACTCATTTTAAATAATATTTTTCATATTTCAAATCCATTTTCCATTTCATTTCATACTATAATATTATATTATTATAATATCATTTCCAACCTTATTAGATTTTTTAAAATCATCAAGAGGCTAAATAACTTCATATACACATCCATATGGATTTATTTTTCATTAATTAATCATGGTTAAATTTTAACCATTTTTATTATGATTTCTCATAATTTATCACAACCAAGTAATCATTCATATTAACAATCATGTAAACAACCAATTTTGCATCCAATTTATCAAACATATTAATCATCTAAGATATTAAACTTTCATATTATTAAACTTGGGATTAGTAGTTAATTCAAAAATGAGTACTCACCTTTAACTAAATTGATTAACTTCCTACCAACATTCTTATTCAACCACACTTCACTATACTAACATATACTTCACTAATACATCCATAAACAACTTTACCACCTTGCCCATGCTCACGACTATCTTTCCTCCTCCACTTTGCTCTCGGCCCAAACCTTCCTCCCACCTCCAAAGCTCACGGCTATAGCCTCCTCATTCCAATACTCATGGCCTAAATCCATTTAAAGAAGAGAAGAAGAAGAAGTGAATTAAGAAGAGATTAGAGAGTAATTAGTGGATTGGTGCTTAAGCACTTCACTATTTTTAACCCTCCTACCCCTCTTAAAAAAGAGAAGCCACTAATGAGCAAAAGAAAGCTCAAAAATGAAGAAGAACAAGAATGAGAAGTGTGAAGAAAATGAGAAAAATGGATGAGTATTTATAGAAAAAGTAAGGAGTGGTGAATTACAAAATTAACCATTTACAAAATTATCAAAATATCCTTACTTTATCAACACTTACCATCACTTTGTCACATCACTGCTTTATGTCTTAATCACTAATGCATAAGGAAAATAAAGTAAAGATTTAATTCGATTTGATTGGACATGATTTTGTCCTTTTTTTACTTTTTTTTAATGATTTTCTAGAAATTTCTAACCTTAATTAGAAAAAGTAAACTTGATTAGTTAATTATTAATACTTAACATATTTAAAAATGTGTACATGTATATATACATGAACGTGCAACAACGTTGCAGCAATTTTTATTCGACAAAACATTGATTTTTGACAAAATGTTTTACGGTCATATTTTAACGTTTTAGTTAAACTATTTATTTATGCAAACCAAATTTAAAAATAAATTTGTACAATGTTATTTAAAAATATAAACACTCATAAATTAATTAAAATAATTTATTTAACCATTGCAACTTACTTTTTTGAAATCAGGATTTTGTCACTTTTGTCGATATAAGTAATTATTCCTATTTTTGTGTATATTTCTCTTTGAAAATCCTATCTAATATTATTTAAATCACAAAATGTTGTATATTTTTTATTTAAAATAATTTTAAATAGTATATTTTAAAGTGGTCAAATTATAGGTCGTTACATTCTCCCCTACTTAAAAGAATTTCGTCCTCGAAATTACAAGGACGGAAAAATTTAACGAAAAAAGCAATAAATAACGAAAGTTAAGCACACCAAAAATAGTAATATCACCCATAACCCCGGTCAGAGGTACGGTGCCTTATCCTATCCATTTTATTTATAAAATTAAGGTAGTTTTATTTTTAAAATCCCTATGTTGATTTACTAACCTAGACAAATTTTACTTAGGCACCTAACCTAAGCTCTGATACCAAATGTGATGACCCGGAGTTTCGGACCAGTCAAAATCGCCGAAAACCCCGTCCGTTCTAAAACTACGAATGAAAACTACCATTATAACATACAATATTTGATAAATATTCAAAACTATTTAATGTATATTATACAATTTTAGTTATATAAGTTATCAGAGTAATCAATTTAATCTACTAGGTGTGCTTTAATACATACCAAATACAGATGCAAATATCTAACACTGCACAACTCTAAGGAGAGAGACGGCAATAGCCACTCCTGCTAACTCAATAAACATGTCAAATGCGGAATAATATAGTAAGCAGGAAAAATACATCAATACAAGATATATGTCAAACAATAAACAGAAAAATGGTTATATTATTTTAGGGGATGCATCACTACCACTTGTGACTGCCTACGTACTCCTATCTAATTGGGTACCCAATTAGATAATAGGATCAAGCCAACGTATTTATCCTACCGCAAATAGGACTCATAGAGCCTATGATGCAACAAACAAATATGCAATTCCCAAAACTACTTAGCATGTATCATGCAAATGTAGGTTCCAAATCTACCCACTTAGCTTAATCTTCACATTTAGATTTCCAAATCTAATTATCTTTACGAAAATTGCCTCTTTGGACTTTATTCCTAAATTCTTATTTAAAACTTTTGAAATATGTATATCTTTTATATTCAAACCAGTCTTTTACTTCGAGATCTGAAAACAAATCACCTTTCTGAAATGATATCAATATACAAACATACAAAACTATATGCTACTTGATCGGGAGGTTTCTAGGCATAACAAGGAAACTAGGTCCTAGCCTTCCGAAAATAAATATAGATATGTAAATCCCTCTACAACGAGAGCGGACTATACTGAGGCTACAGAACATCTACACCTTCCTTGCCCACTTTTTAGTTATGGGTTACCCGAATCATCGGTAACATAACAAATCACTTTACATCCCAAAGTGGCAAAATTATTTACACTAATAATTACAAATACTTCAAATCTATAACAATTACTATTTCCAAATCCTTTCAAAAATCATTTTAAAACCATTGGGTTTAGTACTCGAAAATCTTTCCGTTTTATAAAACATTGTTATAAAACCATTCTTTATATAAATCACTTTTATTATATAATCACTTCAAAATATTTATTGTGATATCCCGGAATTTCAAGGAATTTAAAATGTGATAATCTCTTAAATTAATTAATTAAAATTGGTAAAGTTTATTATTTTCAAACAATTTAATAATGAGTTGTTTTTAAATATAGTTAAATAGATTCTTAAATGGAATAATTAGTTAAAAGTTTAATTTGTGTTATTTAGAAATAGATTTTAAATCTACCTATTATTTCAAATAAGTGTTGTTTAAATGTATATATATGTGTATTTAAATTAATTTTAAATAGAATAATTATTTACAAATCTAATAATGTGTTTATTTAATTATATATATGTTTGAGTTGATTTTAAATTGGATTTTTAAATTGCATTTGAATTTGGATTTAAACTTGAATTTAAAGGATATATATATCTTAAAAATATTTTGGATATAAAATATATGGATAAGGTTTTTATTTAAAATAAGATTTTGTTTTATATTAATTTCCTAAAAAGAATTTCTTTTATATAAATTTGGAAAGTGTATATTAAATAGTAATAAATACAAAAGTTTTATATTTACACTTAAAAATGAATTAAAAATATTATATATGATTTTATTTAAAATCTAATTGGTTTTTATTTTATTTTCTTTAAAAAGTTTCATTTATATATAAGTAAGAAAAGCATTTATAAAATAAGAAATGTATAAATTAATTAGGAAATTTATTATAAAAAGTTTTTAAAATCTTTTAAAAATAAATAAAAATGCTTAATGACAAGTGTTTAATTATGAAGCTTAGTGTTAACATGTGTAAGTTAATTAGAAATTTGGAGTGACAAATGTTGATTTAATTTAACAAGTGCCATCCCTTTTATTTTCTTTTTCTTTAAATTTTAATAAATCCTAATTTACATTATATAAACAAACATCTCCTCTCTTCCATTTCTTTTCCTATCTTCACAATTTCAAAAGCTAGAAAACTAGCCTGTAAACATTTTCTAAATCCAAACCTTCAACCAGAAATAAATCAAACCCTGTAAACATTCCTCAAAACAAATTCTCAAACTCAAATACAAGCATGTCATCTTCTCTAAAGCCTGTAGTCTAAAAATCTCAAAACCTGAAAAGCAAATCACAGATCAAACCTTTAACCAAAAGTACAATCTCTGTAATCAAATTACCAAAGCCTGCAACATCCTCAAAATGCAACCCGAAATCAAAGATCTTAAAGTTTTCAAGTTTCCAGTTTCAAAGAGGCCATGGTTTTCAGTTCTTTAAAGCATTTTCTTCTGATTCAAATTTTCAAGTATCAAAGCTTTTCAGTTTTAAAGTTAAAGCATGATAATCAAGCAACAACTAGGCATTTCAGTTTTTAAGAAGATTACAACAGATTTCCAGTAACAAGTTTTCAAAGTTCAAGCTTCATCTCAGTTTTAAATCACCTCTGCATTTTGGTTAAAAGGTGAGTAAACATTTTAATTAAAAGTTAAGTAGATAATTATCTGATTGCATGTGAAATCTGTGATGATAACTGTTCTATATGTACGTATATAAGTAAGCCTCTGTATATATATATGATGTATGCTTATCTGTTAATTTTAACTCCTCTGTTCTTAGTTCAGAACCTATGATTTTGATCAAAGCTAAAAATCTTTGCATGTGTTCTCTGTTAGATTGTGAAATTTAAATAATATAGTTTAGTTTAAGCTTAATACGGGAGTTAAAAATAGATTCAAGTATTTTAAGACTTAAACTATATCAAAATCTGGGAAGACAGTGAAATTTCTTTTCAACATGTTAAAATCAAACATTGTAAATTACTATTTCGGGATTATAACATGAATCGAATTTGTGAAATATGATTTTTAAAATGAAAATCATGATTTTTAGATTTGGATTGAGTCTATAATTCGCAGATGACCAGAAAATAGGTTTTGAGCTGTTGTGGGTGATCAGAGTGACGTGGAGGGTCGGGACTACTTTTGGAGTTAGAGGGTTGTTCAGCGAGCTTGGGAAAAATGGTAGGTGGATGTATTAACCACCATGGTGGCAACAGGTGGTCGGAGTAGTTTTAAACCCTAGTTTTATTGAAACTGGAGTTTGTGGTCGATGCTTTGTCTTTGGGTGATCGAGTGGTACGAGGCTTGGGGAAAGGCAGCGTGGTTGGTCGGGGAACGTGTGGCCGGAGTTCCAGCGACTCTGGTGGTCGGGGACGTTGGGTTTGAAGCATTTTCTGGCGAAGAGTTTGGTTCCAGTTGCTCGAGTTTGCTCGTTTTCGATTTAGGCTTTGTGATGATGCCTGGGGTGGTCGGAATTGTTTGTAGAGGTAATCGACGATGGGTTGAAGGTGTCGGCGGTGGTCGATGTCGTCGCGATCGACTATGCACATGCACAAGTGATTCTGGTGTCAGTGGTTTTGAGTTGTGGGTTTTGTTGTGGTTTGCTCGAAGTAAGTACCGTGTTTTTGAGTTGGTAACTCGAGTGGAAACTCTAGTAGCTCTGGATTGTTAAGCATGTTAATAGTTTAGCTGTTACAGGGTTTTTAAATTTAAATTTGAATTAGAATTTTGAAAATTTAAGAAAAGAGTTGAAACTTGGAATGGCTCGAGTGGTTCTCGGGATTCAAAACGGAAGCTGGAATTTAAAAGAAATTTCAAAAGTTTTAAAAAGGTTTTTATAAAACAAGTTTTAAATTTAAATAAAGAAAGTTTAAATTTTTGGAAATGAATCTTGTTTTTCTTCAAATTTTATTCTTTATAAAAATAAATGTTCTTTAACATTTTATTAAGAAGTTTTAAATTTGTTAAACTTAAATTTTGATTAAGTAAATTTAAAGTGATTTTAAAAATTTAAGTTAGTAATGAATTCAAAAAGTTTTTATAAAGTAAGTTTTTTAAATTCAAATTTGAATCTAGCTTTTAAAACTATTTACCGATAAATGTTTAAGTTATTTTTAAAGTTAGGTTTTGATAACTTTAATTTATCAAGTTAGGATGATTATTTTATATTAAAACTTAATTATTGATTTAATTAAGTATAGTTAACTATTAAGATATATGGTTTAAAAGTGTAAATGTTAATAAAGGTATTAATAAGATAATGTTTTATCTTAAGATTAATTAAGGTTTTTATTATCTTGAAATTAATTAAGTTAATTAAGGAAAATTAAGTTTAATTAATTAATTTAATTAATAATGATTAAAGATTAATTAAGAAATTAATTAAGAGTAATTAATTTATTTAAATTTATAATTAAAGGTTATAAGTTAATTAATTAAGTAATTAAGTATAATTAATTTAATGATTAGAGATTTAATTAATTTATAATTAAAAAGAATTTAATTTATAATTAATTTTTATTAATTAAATAATTAGGCTTTATTAATTAATAATTAAGAAATTATTAATCTATAATTAAAGTTAATTAAGGATTAATTAACTGTTATTTGGGGTTAATTAATTGTTATTAAGAATTGATTAACTGTTTAAATAAGGATTAATTAATTAATTTTAAGGATAATAGAGAATTTCTCAAATATAATTAATCAAATGAATGTGATTATTAATTGTTTGATTAATTAAAGATAATTTTGATGATTTATTAAGTATAATTACTTAATGAGATTGATAAGTGAAATTACTTAGGATAAGTAATTAATATTGGATGAAATTAATTAAAGAGAATTACTTAATGGGAAGTAATTAAAGTATAATTACTTGGTAGAAGTAATTAAGGATTTAATTATTTGGTGTAATTAATCAATGGATTAATATAATTAATTAAGGAGTTAATTAATTAAGGTAAGTTAGTACAGAATGGCAATTACTGTTTATAATTTATTAAGGTTAATTAATGGAAGTAATTAATTAAGGATCATTAATTAATGTAATTAATGAGAGTAATTAAAGGTTAATTACTGTTAATGGTTAAGAATAATTAATTTGTGAAATTAATAAAAGGGTAATTACTTTATGTAATTAATGAATAATTAATCAAGGATGATTAATATTTAATGAGTAATTAATTAATTAAAGGTTTGTAATTAATTAAATATTGATTAAGCAAGGTTAGATAATTAATTCTTAAGTAATTAATTTAATTTAAGTTAATTAAATTAATTATAACATAGGGTTAATAATTGTTGCTTATGGATGATTGTTGTGTAGAATATCTGAATTGGATGATATCTATTGGATGATATGCTATGACATTCTGTGATATGATATTGGATATATCTATGATAAATGTGTGATATTTATCTGTGTTAAATGCTGTGTGAATTCAAGTATTGAATTGAATTAAATTGTTTAAACCTTAAACAACTTGGCCTTTAAAATACGTTTGGATTTCGATGAGACCGGGATCAGGTTTCCAGATTTGGATATTCGAATACCACATCGATCCAAATTAAACATTAGGTCGTGAATCTCAAGTAAAGATGAAGATTCAGAGTGCAAGGGTTATTGTCGTTAACTCTGAGGGTGATTCCAAAATGAGTGTAACGAGATAATGCCTTCGGTTTCGTTCGAACCCGGAACGAACTTGTATGGATTGAATGCTTTCAGCACATCGTCAGGTGGACGATGAGCATTCTAAGTGATGTGTTCTGATAAGGTAATCGTAGCCTCAAGCCTCATCAACCGGGAATGGCTAAACCAGGGGAGGTGCAGCAAGGTTAGTGGGTAGCGCCCAAGTAGGATAAGATTTTCCCTGTCTAGAGTCCCTTTTTATTCGGTTGAGTGGGCGGTTGATTAGCTACAACCGCTGGGGTTTCTTATGCGGGAATTATCCAGTAAGGGATGGTTTCGGCCTTGTGTTGCAGGGGGTTGGGAGTGATCCTCGGTACGTTGATCTAGGCCACGTACTGTGACGGGCGGTACCCCAGTAGCCCTGCCATTGTATGGAATCCAAACTCCAATAAGTGCCATCGAACTTGATTGCATAACCCACTTTGTGGCTAGTACGCTGGAATTTAATAATGTAACAATTTCAGCTATATGAGTATTTATTTGAAAACCCTAGACCCTATTATAATATAACTCGATTTCCTATCAAAAGTTTTGGTTAGCGTAAGGTAAAAACTTTTCCATGTTTATGTGTGGGAAGTCTTACGTGATACCTTTGTTTTCAAAAGGTTTTGAAGTTAAGCAATTTTAACCGTTTACTCACACCAGACCCATGTCTGACCCAAGTGTTTATTTTCTGTTTTATAAACTCTTGGGTACTCAAATTTTTATTAGTAGCCAAGGGATTCAGGTTTGCTTTGACGAATTCTGAAGGAGCAATGGAGCAGGAGGCTTCAACATTTGTAGATATATAAGTGGTTCCGCTGTGTTGATCTCTGAGTCATTTGTTTGAGTTGTATCTGAAGTTGTAATAACTAGACATGTGTTTATAACTATCTAGTATGTGTTGTATAAGCTGTGTAACTCTGATAGCTGTTGTATATGATACTATGTAATATCTTATGTGATTAATATAATTTATTCGTTCAGCTGTTTAGATTCTGATGTTATTTCTTCTTTCTTCTCTATCTTTTCTCTTTTCTATCCCTTTCGTTCTTCATGATGATGCGACTTTCTATGGTGAAAAAGTCGGGTCGTCACAGTTGGTATCAGAGCTCTTGGTTGAGTAAATACCTAGGCTCTGGAGTGGTGTCTATCTTGAGAGAGCGTATTTGTAATTTTTATATAACTATATATATCTATTCTACCTATTGGTTGGGTTACCTGTTCGGGTTTTCCAATATGAGTTATAAAGGTAGATAGGGTGGTGGTGTGTGTAACACGACTATAAATGGTTGGAGTTTGAATGTTTGAGGTTGGAAGTGTATCTGTCGAGATTGTAGACCTAATACCGTCTCGAGTGAGCTTTGCTATGGTGTAAGGATTTCATTGATCTCTGAAGAAAACCTGTTAAGGTTCAGAGTTCATCTTTGAAGTGTAAGTTGGATCACGCTCGTGTGAGCAGATTTTTGAGAGTTTGGATCTATCGGCTGAGCAGAAGCAAGTGATGGTATCGTGGCAACTCAGGAAGAAGTAGCTGTGTGATGAGACGCAGTGACTATGGATGTCTCCGAAGATGTTTTCTTTTGGAGCAAGTTTAAGGAAGTATGTCTGCTTCGGTGTTGTGGCTGAGTTCAGCAGGGTGTTTGAGTTTGGTTTGAGGTCCGAGTTTCTCAAAGAGCTTTGGATAGGAAGTCTTGGCATCTGTGTCAGCGGTGCAGCTCGGAAGTGTTTTGTGTTCCAGCAGGAAGATCTTTTGGCTTTGCAGTTTTCTAGAGGTAGAATTCAGTAGTAGCTAAGTGGATCCATTTCTTCGATGGATTGACTAGATAAGCGTAAGCTGTTCTGTTTGGTAAAGAGAGAACAGTTTTCTTTGGAATTAGGATGGGTTGATCGCAAAAGTGACTTGCGATAGTTTGAGTATTCTCTTGAGTTATCTAAGATTTTCCGGATGTCTTCAGGGAAGTCAGATATTTGTCAGCATTAGAGATTTGAGTTTCCGTATTAACTAGGATTCCAGGAGTAGTACCGGTAGTTCAGCTAGGTAGAAGGATGTCTCCTAGAAAAAGGATTTGGTGAAGCAGCTCAGTATTTCATGGAACTTCTGAGTTTTCTTTTTATGGATCTGTTGAACCATATTTCCAGGATGTGTTATCTAGTTTGTGCTCGAGTTCATCGACGGCATTCTCATCTGCTCCATATCAAAGTTGTGCAGCTGAAGCAAGGTGGTAGTTATTCTAGAGTGGAAGCAACTGGAAGTTGCAGTATTATAGAGTTTCTTCAGGAATTTTTCTGGATTTGAGTCCAGGTTGGCAGTGCATCTGTTTTTTCTTTTCCGGATAGGAGAAGTAAGTTTGTAGTCTACTGATAATGGTGGAGTAGAGTTTGTGTTCTGGATTTTTGGGTAGATCTTGAGAGGATCATTTTGATGGGTTGTTTTTGGTCCAGTTTGTTTCAAGAAGTATCCGCGAAGGTTGAGCTGATCGGAATGGATGTAGGTAGCACAGGATCATCAGAAGAGTTCTGTGGATAAGAGACGGAGGAATTTGGAATTCGAAGTTGGAGACTTTGTTGTTGTTGAGATTTTCTTCGGTAAAGGGAGCAATAAGATTTGGTAAGACTGGAAGTTAGCTCCGAGGTATATTGGATTCTTCTAAGTTTTGTAAGGATCAATGTTTGGTTTATAAGGTTTGAATTGCCAGTTTGGAAGACTGGGATTCAAGGTATTTCACGTATCTCTGAGGGAGTATGTGTATGATCCATATCTGGTTTTAGAACCAGCAGTTCAAGGAGGTTTGGTTGTTGAGTCAGACTCGTCTGTAGTCTGATATCCTGTTTAGTTTTGTAGATCTAGATGAGTAGGAGCTCTGAAGCTTAGAAGTATAGCTAGTTTTGGATTCAGTAGAGCGAGTATTCCAATGTCTATACCTAGGAAACTCGGGGATAAATTTTAGGAAGCTTACCCGGATCTGTGTCCGGATAGCTAGAATTGTTTGTTTGATTGAATTGTTTGTTTGGATGAAATTGGTTGTTTGTTTGTGTTGGCTGATATGTATGCTAAAATTGTTGAAAATTTTTGAAATAAAATAAAACTTTGGATTATCTTTTGTTTTAAATTTCGAGGACGAAATTCTTTTAAGGGGGAGGAATGTGATATCCCGGAATTTCAAGGAATTTAAAATGTGATAATCTCTTAAATTAATTAATTAAAATTGGTAAAGTTTATTATTTTCAAACAATTTAATAATGAGTTGTTTTTAAATATAGTTAAATAGATTCTTAAATGGAATAATTAGTTAAAAGTTTAATTTGTGTTATTTAGAAATAGATTTTAAATAGACCTATTATTTCAAATAAGTGTTGTTTAAATGTATATATATGTGTATTTAAATTGATTTTAAATAGAATAATTATTTACAAATCTAATAATGTGTTTATTTAATTATATATATATGTTTGAGTTGATTTTAAATTGGATTTTTAAATTGCATTTGAATTTGGATTTAAACTTGAATTTAAAGAATATATATATCTTAAAAATATTTTGGATATAAAATATATGGATAAGGTTTTTATTTAAAATAAGATTTTGTTTTATATCAATTTCCTAAAAAGAATTTCTTTTATATAAATTTGGAAAGTATTTATTAAATAGTAATAAATACAAAAGTTTTATATTTACACTTAAAAATGAATTAAAAATATTATATATGATTTTATTTAAAATCTAATTGGTTTTTATTTTATTTTCTTTAAAAAGTTTCATTTATATATAAGTAAGAAAAGCATTTATAAAATACGAAATGTATAAATTAATTAGGAAATTTATTATAAAAAGTTTTTAAAATCTTTTAAAAATAAATAAAAATGCTTAATGACAAGTGTTTAATTATGAAGCTTAGTGTTAACATGTGTAAGTTAATTAGAAATTTGGAGTGACAAATGTTGATTTAATTTAACAAGTGTCATCCCTTTTATTTTCTTTTTCTTTAAATTTTAATAAATCCTAATTTACATTATATAAACAAACATCTCCTCTCTTCCATTTCTTTTCCTATCTTCACAATTTCAAAAGCAAGAAAACTAGCCTGTAAACATTTTCTAAATCCAAACCGTCAACCAGAAATAAATCAAACCCTGTAAACATTCCTCAAAACAAATTCTCAAACTCAAATACAAGCCTGTCATCTTCTCTAAAGCCTGTAGTCTAAAATCTCAACACCTGAAAAGCAAATCACAGATCAAACCTTTAACCAAAAGTACAATCTCTGTAATCAAATTACCAAAGCCTGCAACATCCTCAAAATGCAACCCGAAATCAAAGATGTTAAAGTTTTCAAGTTTCCAGTTTCAAAGAGGCCATGGTTTTTAGTTCTTCAAAGCATTTTCTTCTGATTCAAATTTTCAAGTATCAAAGCTTTTCAGTTTTAAAGTTAAAGCAAGATAATCAAGCAACAACTAGGCATTTCAGTTTTTAAGAAGATTACAACAGATTTCCAATAACAAGTTTTCAAAGTTCAAGCTTCATCTCAGTTTTAAATCACCTCTGCATTTTGGTTAAAAGGTGAGTAAACATTTTAATTAAAAGTTAAGTAGATAATTATCTGATTGCATGTGAAATCTGTGATGATAACTGTTCTATATGTATGTATATAAGTAAGCCTCTATATATATATATATATATATATGATGTATGCTTATCTGTTAATTTTAACTCCTCTGTTCTTAGTTCAGAACCTATGATTTTGATCAAAGCTAAAAATCTTTGCATGTGTTCTCTGTTAGATTGTGAAATTTAAATAATATAGTTTAGTTTAAGCTTAATACAGGAGTTAAAAATAGATTCAAGTATTTTAAGACTTAAACTATATCAAAATCTGGGAAGATAGTGAAATTTTTTTCAACATGCTAAAATCAAACATTGTAAATTACTGTTTCAGGATTATAACATGAATCGAATTTGTGAAATATGATTTTTAAAATGAAAATCATGATTTTTAGATTTGGATTGAGTCTATAATTCGTAGATGACCAGAAAATGGGTTTTGAGCTATTGTGGGTGATCGGAGTGACGTGGAGGGTCGGGACTACTTTTGGAGTTAGAGGGTTGTTCAGCGAGCTTGGGAAAAATGGTAGGTGGATGTATTAACCACCATGGTGGCAGCAGGTGGTCGAAGTAGTTTTAAACCCTAGTTTTGTTGAAACTGGAGTTTGTGGTCGATGCTTTGTCTTTGGGTGATCGAGTGGTACGAGGCTTGGGGAAAGGCAGCGTGGATGGTCGGGGAACGTGTGGCCGGAGTTCCAACGACTGTGGTGGTCGGGGATGTTGGGTTCGAGGCATTTTCTGGCGAAGAGTTTGGTTCCAGTTGCTCGAGTTTCCTCATTTTTGATTTAGGCTTTGTGATGATGCCTGGGGTGGTCGGAATTGTTTGTAGAGGTAATCGACGATGGGTTGAAGGTGTCGGCGGTGGTCGATGTCGTCGCGATCGACTGTGCACGTGCACAAGTGATTCTGGTGTTAGTGGTTTTGAGTTGTGGGTTTTGTTGTGGTTTGCTCGAAGTAAGTACCGTGTTTTTGAGTTGGTAACTCGAGTGGAAACTCGAGTAGCTCTGGATTGTTAAGCATGTTAACAGTTTAGCTGTTACAAGGTTTTTAAATTTAAATTTGAATTAGAATTTTGAAAATTTAAGATGAAACTTGGAATGGCTCGAGTGGTTCTCGGGATTCAAAACGGAAGCTGGAATTTAAAAGAAATTTCAAAAGTTTTAAAAAGGTTTTTATAAAAAAAGTTTTAAATTTAAATAAAGAAAGTTTAAATTTTTGGAAATGAATCTTGTTATTCTTCAAATTCTATTCTTTATAAAAATAAATGTTCTTTAATATTTAATTAAGAAGTTTTAAATTTGTTAAACTTAAATTTTGATTAAGTAAATTTAAAGTGATTTTAAAAATTTAAGTTAGTAATGAATTCAAAAAGTTTTTATAAAGTAAGTTTTTTAAATTCAAATTTGAATCTAGCTTTTAAAACTATTTACTGATAAATGTTTAAGTTATTTTTAAAGTTAGGTTTTGATAACTTTAATTTATCAAGTTAGGATGATTATTTTATTTTAAAACTTAATTATTGATTTAATTAAGTATAGTTAACTATTAAGATATATGGTTTAAAAGTGTAAATGTTAATAAAGGTATTAATAAGATAATGCTTTATCTTAAGATTAATTAAGGTTTTTATTATCTTTAAATTAATTAAGTTAATTAAGGAAAATTAAGTTTAATTAATTAATTTAATTAATAATGATTAAAGATTAATTAAGAAATTAATTAAGAGTAATTAATTTATTTAAATTTATAATTAAAGGTTATAAGTTAATTAATTAAGTAATTAAGTATAATTAATTTAATGATTAGAGATTTAATTAATTTATAATTAAAAAGAATTTAATTTATAATTAAGTTTTATTAATTAAATAATTAGGCTTTATTAATTAATAATTAAGAAATTAATAATCTATAATTAAAGTTAATTAAGGATTAATTAACTGTTATTTGGGGTTAATTAATTGTTATTAAGAATTGATTAACTGTTTAATTAAGGATTAATTAATTAATTTTAAGGATAATAGAGAATTTCTCAAATATAATTAATCAAATGAATGTGATTATTAATTGTTTGATTAATTAAAGATAATTTTGATGATTGATTAAGTATAATTACTTAATGAGATTGATAAGTGAAATTACTTAGGATAAGTAATTAATACTGGATGAAATTAATTAAAGAGAATTACTTAATGGGAAGTAATTAAAGTATAATTACTTGGTAGAAGTAATTAAGGATTTAATTATTTGGTGTAATTAATCAATGGATTAATATAATTAATTAAGGAGTTAATTAATTAAGGTAAGTTAGTACAGAATGGCAATTACTGTTTATAATTTATTAAGGTTAATTAATGGAAGTAATTAATTAAGGATCATTAATTAATGTAATTAATGAGAGTAATTAAAGGTTAATTACTGTTAATGGTTAAGAATAATTAATTTGTGAAATTAATAAAAGGGTAATTACTTTATGTAATTAATGAATAATTAATCAAGGATGATTAATATTTAATGAGTAATTAATTAATTAAAGGTTTGTAATTAATTAATGATTGATTAAGCAAGGTTAGATAATTAATTCTTAAGTAATTAATTTAATTTAAGTTAATTAAATTAATTATAACATAGGGTTAATAATTGTTGCTTATGGATGATTGTTGTATAGAATATCTGAATTGGATGATATCTATTGGATGATATGCTATGACATTCTATGATATGATATTGGATATATCTATGATAAATATGTGATATTTATCTGTGTTAAATGCCGTGTGAATTCAAGTATTGAATTGAATTAAATTGTTTAAACCTTAAACAACTTGGCCTTTAAAATACGTTTGGATTTCGATGAGACCGGGATCAGGTTTCCAGATTTGGATATCCGAATACCACATCGATCCAAATTAAACATTAGGTCGTGAATCTCAAGTAAAGATGAAGATTCAGAGTGCAAGGGTTATTGTCGTTAACTCTGAGGGTGATTCCAAAATGAGTGTAACGAGATAATGCCTTCGGTTTCATTCGAACCCGGAATGAACTTGTATGGATTGAATGCTTGCAGCACATCGTCAGGTGGACGATGAGCATTCTAAGTGATGTGTTCTGATAAGGTAATCGTAGCCTCAAGCCTCATCAACCGGGAATGGCTAAAACAGGGGAGGTGCAGCAAGGTTAGTGGGTAACGCCCAAGTAGGATAAGATTTCCTCTGTCTAGAGTCCCTTTTTATTCGGCTGAGTGGGCGGTTGATTAGCTACAACCGCTGGGGTTTCTTATGCAGGAATTATCCAGTAATGGATGGTTCCGGCCTTGTGTTGCAGGGGGTCGGGAGTGATCCTCGGTACGTTGATCTAGGCCAGGTACTGTGACGGGCGGTACCCCAGTAGCCCTGCCATTGTATGGAATCCAAACTCCAATAAGTGCCATCGGACTTGATTGTATAACCCACTTTGTGGCTAGTATGCTGGAATTTAATAATGTAACAATTTCAGCTATATGAGAATTTATTTGAAAACCCTAGACCCAATTATAATATAACTCGATTTCCTATCAAAAGTTTCGGTTAGCGTAAGGTAAAACCTTTTCCGTGTTTATGTGTGGGAAGTCTTGCGTGATACCTTTGTTTTCAAAAGGTTTTGAAGTTAAGCAATTTTAACCGTTTACTCACACCAGACCCATGTCTGACCCAAGTGTTTATTTTCTGTTTTATAAACTCTTGGGTACTCAAATTTTTACGAGTAGCCAAGGGATTCAGGTTTGCTTTGAAGAATTCTGAAGGAGCAATGGAGCAGGAGGCTTCAGCGTTTGTAGATATATAAGTGGTTCCGTTGTGTTGATCTCTGAGTCATTTGTTTGAGTTGTATCTGAAGTTGTAATAACTAGACAGGTGTTTATAACTGTCTAGTATGTGTTGTATAAGCTGTGTAACTCTGATAGCTGTTGTATATGATACTATGTAATATCTTATGTGATTAATATAATTTATTCGTTCCGCTGTTTAGATTCTGATGTTATTTCTTCTTTCTTCTCTATCTTTTCTCTTTTCTATCCCTTTCATTCTTCATGATGATGCGACTTTCTGTGGTGAAAAAGTCGGGTCGTCACATTTATTCTCCACCTCCCTTGCCCACTTTCTAGTTAGGGGTTACATGAATCATCGGTAACATAACAAATCACTTTATTTCCCAGAGTGGCAAAATTATTTACATAAATAATTAAAAATACTTCAAATCTATAACAATTTCTATTTCCAAATCCTTTCAAAAATCATTTTAAAACCATCAGGTTTAGTCCTTGAAAGACTTTCTGTTTTAAAAAACATTGTAATAAAACCATTCTTTATATAAATCACTTTTATTATATAATCACTTCAAAATATTTATTCTCCAATATTTCTGTTTTTCTCTTTTAAAGGAAAACATTTAATCTTGAAAACCAATTTTCAAAACAATTCACTAAATTGAAGTGAACCAAATATTACCACTAAACACCTTATGGTCAAATTGTAACGACCCAGATTTTCTGATAATTAAAATTCGGATATTTAATTGATTTTAAATATTAATAAATGAATTTAAGAAGTTGAATAATTTATTATTCGAATATTGGATTTACCTGGGTAATCTAATCGATAATTTAAATAGTGAAATTCCAGAGATAATGGTAAATCGAGTTTAAAGTGATTGAAAATGGTTTGGAAAATTTTATTTTATCATACTGGAGTTATAGAAAGGTTTTAGAACTTTCAGAACTGAATTTAAAGTTAATTTGTGAAAATCGAATATTTTAATATTTAATTATCGACTGTAAAAATAGCCAATTTTCGGACAGTCTCAGAATTGAACGAGACCAGTTCCATTGGATCCGTAATAGTTAGTTATTATCGGATTTCAATTTTCGTATCAATCGAAGTTATCGTTTGACCGTGGCAACTCGAAACGCATCGATATCTTTTTAATTTTAATTCGTCGAGTTAAAATAGTCATTTTTCGAACGGTCTCGGATTTCGACGAAACCAGTTTCATCGGATCCGTAATGTGATATTATTGTAAGATTTCAAATTTCGTAATTTTTGGATTTACCATTTGTCCGGTACAAATTAAAACGCCTCGAAATCGATTTAAATCGGTTTAATTTAAATTGATCGTTTATCGCCATATCTCGCACAGACGATCGAATTAGCTTCCGAAACCTATTCCATTGCGTTCGGAACGCGGGATAAACCCCAGAAACGTCAGTTACCGCGCGTAAATCGGAGTTCGGGAAACCGGAATGAATAGTGTTCGACAAAACTTCTATAAATAGACCCATTTTCTCACAAAAGAAAATCAAAAAATAAAATAAGCTAGGGTTCATCAGCCGCCGCCTCTTATACAATGAACGGCTGAGAAACAATTTTCTTCTTCCTCAATTCTCTTGCAATCCATCGATCTATACGGGAAATCATCAACTACAAAATGATAGAGGGAGGCGAGATCTTCAGATCTATATGGAGTTGATGGGATAAGGTGCGACGATGGTGGAGCTACAGGCCCGCGTTCGCGTGCGTTTGGGCACGACTTTCGAAGCGAAATGGGGGACCGAGCTGGCCATGGGGGTAGGCGGGGGTTCGTGTGGTGATGCTCTTCGAGGTGGTGTATTTTGATCGAGGTGGAGATGGCCGGAGTTGAGTGCGACATTAGGGTTTAGTGGCGGCTTTGTTGGGTTTCGTACGTGGTGGCCTGGGTGTTTTCGCGTGTGGGAGGGAAGAAGGCTTCAACGGCCTGATGTTGAAGTTTGAAATCTCACGGTCCAGATTTGCTAGGTTTAGAATTTTAAAAGAAAAATGTAAATTTAATTTTATTATAATCGTATAAACTTTGTAATAACATAACTTTTTGCTGCGAGGTCGGAATGGAACGAAACGAAAAGCGTTGGCTTCGTTTTGTCGAGCACTTCGCGATGCAACTGATTTGGGTACGATCGGAGTCAGTGAAAATTTTGGATAAAATTAAACGGCTGTTTAATTTTATTCGAAAATAAACGCTGGAACAGAATTTAAAATCACGGTGAGATCTTCTCACTCAAAATTTCGAAGTGGAATTTTTGCAGTTATTGATGATTGTTATTTGATGTGCTATTAGATATGATAGGATATATCTATATATAGCGATATAAACATATTGGCATATGTATATATTGGATTGATTGATTTCCCGCCTCGTATAGCGGATGAGACCCTATTGCGCCGTTAGTAAGCGGATTTATAAAAACCTATATACCGCGATAATTCCGTACTGGAGCGGAATTGGTATTGTGCTAACATCTGTGGATGCAGGGAAACAGGTTGGAGGGATCCAACTGGATTCCTCACCGTATTGATTATTTACAGATATTTTGATATATTCTGTTATCATATTGATATATGATATTGACTGTTGTGATGGACTGATTGGTGTTGTTGCATCATCGGATTCAGTTTTGAAATGAAAAAAATAACGACTTTTAATTTAAAAGGGTTTTTAAAGTGATTTTTGAAAATATACGTTTTATGGAATTTTTGAATCAATTTATAAACGTAAAATTTTAAAAGTTATACAAGTTATAATTTTTAGTGAAATATAACTGATGTGTCGTTTTTGAAAATAAAAGTCGATTTATTTATAAAATGGTTTAAGTTGGGATTTTTGAATAACTATAAACGAGTTGTATAGGAAGATTTATAAAATTGATATTTTATAAATCGAAATATTGGACTTATAAAACGAATTTTTATAAGTGTTGAAAAGAAGTATAAAAGGATTTCATAAGTGAATGAAATAAATAGATTTATAACGTAAAGTTATAAAGGGAATAAATGTTGTAGAATAAACGATTTATAAGTAATTTACTTATAAATTAGATTTTTGCACGTAATTGGGATATAAATAGAAATTGCCAAATGAAATGATTTCCTAAGTTGAAGTTGTTATGAAGTATAAATGTGATTTATAAACGTTGTTTATAAATCTGAAATCACTTATTTTGATAAGTAAATTTAGAAGTCAATAAAAGGAAATTTTGTAAATCGAAGCTGTTAGAAAATATAAAGGTGAATTTATAAACGTTGTTTTATGAATTTGAAATCAATCAAATTTGATGAATGTAATATAGAAGTTATTAAGGAAATTTTATCCACGATTTTGGATAGTGGATAATTCTTGGAATAAAACGTGTAGAAAAGATTGAAATATAATTATTGAAGTATATTCACGATTTTGGACAGTGAATATATTATTAAATAAAATGGATATGTTTCGGGAAAGCGATATTTGAAATGAAGTGATTGTTTTAAAAGATGTTTTAAAACGTGTGAAATATCGAAATCATAGGTTCCAACAGTTCTTGTTGAAATAGACGTTTTCGAGAAATTTAAGGAAATGATGGACTATAACACTGTTGTTATAGTAAATGATTTCCGAAAGGAAATGTTTTGATGTAGTATTGGGATTTATATTTCTATCAAAATCCGAATCCCTATACTAGTGATTTTGAGTCGTCGTAACGATGTTTTACGCAACATTCGTTTTGACTCAAATAGATGTAAAATTTATGATTTCCTTAAAGAATGAATGTATACTTAATATTGATTTAAGTATATCGAATATTTTCAAATGTTGAAAATAAATGATTTGTGAAGTACTTATTATTAAATAAGTATGGAATTGCTTTTCCAATATGAAATGAACGTTTTGAGATTTTATCTTCTTAAAGATAAATCGAGATTGAATATTGAAACCGATTTGAAAATCGTATATCTGTAGATATTTTGAAAATATAAATTCACTATGGAATTTATAAAAGAAAGGGAAGTTGTTTAAAAATAAACGTTGATTTATTTTTAAAGTGTGGAAATTTTATATCTAGTAAAGATATTTTGAAGATGAAATAATTTGGAAAATTATTTGGAATCTGATGATGTTGCGCATCTTTATTGATAGTTAAATAACCGACTATCAATAATTACCTTTAGATAGGTACTTGTTGTGAATTGGATAAATTTGAATGCCACACTTGTTTTTAAATAAACGCTCACTATTCGGGTTAGCCGGGAAAGGACCATGGGGTCGTATAACCCATTCCGAATATGTGATACGTCGTTATGAATCGCATTTGAAGACCGGTGTTGAAGACCGGATATTTTTGAAAACGGAAGGATTACCGTCGAGTTACTCTACATCGACTGATCTTCGATTTAGAGGTTTTATCACCCTTAGTGACGGGAAGTCCTGACGTAATTGGAAATTATCCGGAAATGCAAGGGCTTCGTGAGAAGTGCCTTCGGTTCTGTTCGATCCCGGAACAGACTTGTATGGATTGTGTGTCTGACGTTACAATTTGAGATATAAAGCTGATTTCTTTCAAATACATTTCTGTTGGTGGCGGAGAATTTATTCTCTTAGCTTAACACCCTTCTCTGAGACGTACGAGCTCAGAGGTTATGTAGTTGAAATTTATCAGCGATATATCCCAATTTGGTAACGTGGCATACTGAGTGTTGCTGTGAAATGATCAGTGTTTGATCATTTGTGATATGATCATTTGTTTGATCTTATATCTTTGTGATCATAGGTTGATCATTTTGTTTGACCCGAAGCAGGGCTTTTTGAGAAAGCGTAGCTTTGTGGACGAGACTTCGTCGAGCCTCACACCCCGGAAATGGTCGAAACAGGACGAATGCAGCAAGGTTCTAGGGAGTAGCGCCCCTTAGTGTATGTCATTCCTTCTGGATAAAGGTGGTATCATGGTATGGAGCCCAGATACTTAACCTCTGTGGTTGCTGCAAATTTATTACTTTGTGGTTTGTTGGAAATCGGGGATCCTCGGGAAGATCGGTGACGATCGGGGGATGGCATACGCGTGTCAGTAGTTACCTATTTTTGCAGAGGTAACCCGGCCTTGTGTTGGCAGAGATCTAACCGTAACGTTAGATTCTCGGGTCGTCTATTCCAGGGACGTACCCATCGTGGATAGGAAGTTCCTTAGCCTGACCATTTGTTGGAAATCCAAAGAAACAATACGTGACTTGTACGGTTTTAGTTGTAGAACCTGCCATCTAATATGGCAGCTATAGCAAGCATACTATAATGGTACCTATGCTGGCTAAGATTTATATTCTACTTTCGAAATGTTTTTACACACTATGCACTAATAAAAATATCAAAAAGAATTTGATTTTTTTTGCGTAGTAAGCATCTTTGACTATCATAAGAAGAAATCTCCTCCAAGTCTGCGTTTGCATTGTGTGTGTGGCGGGAGGTCTTATGGTAGTTTCATTTTCCAAAAGCATTTCGAATTGACTTTAAAATTATCCTGTGGTTTATTTTAAAGAATATCTGTTTTACGATCTCACACCAGTCACCATGACTGACTCGGAGTTTATTGTTCCCTTCTAAACTCTGGGTGCCCACCAATTTCCACACGGGCAGCCTAGAGTTATATTATCAGGATATTCTGGATATTCTGGAGCTTGGAGATAAGCTGGATGACGAGACGTAGTATTTGTATCTGATATACTTATTCCGCTGTGTATTCTGTATGAGGACAGGTTATATAACTGTCCATTGTTGTATATTGACTCTGATGATTGATGTATGTATAAAATGATATAGTTCTTTGTTTTAAAAGACTAGTAATTATCTATTGTATATTGTTCCGCTGCGATATGTGAGATTCTGATATTGTTTTCTGTTTCTGCTCTTGTTCTGTTGTTGTTCTTCTTTCTTTTTCTTCTATCTTCTTCTTCTACCTTTTTCTTCTTTCTTAAAACCATAACTTTTCGGGTTTCCGGCATTCGATGGCTCAGCAGTCGATAAAGTGAGTATCGATGTTGAATTTTCGAAAGTCGAAAATTTTCGGGATGTTACAAGTGGTATCAGAGCATATGGTTAAGCGACAACCCTGCTCTGTTGGGTGTTACTCATTAGAGATAGAGTCAGTAGTACTCTAGAATGAGTTGAGTGTAATAATAGATACGAGTGCGTATTTGTTAGTGAATATAAAATTGTTTTATATTGTGATGATTGGTTTGTTGAGTGGTATATGGATTCTGGTCGGTATTGTCCGTACAACTCTATCGATAGGGATCTCTAAACACTTATATAGAACAATTCGGCACAATATTGTTTTAAATAGGGTAAATGAGATAATTTTGCCCAAAACTATTTTTGTATAGAAAATAAATGTTTTTCTATGAATTATCATAGTATATGGTTGCATGGATGTTAGGAAATAATAATGTTATCATTATTATATGAAATTGAATAAGAAATTGAAATCGTAACTCCAAAGTTAAGAAATAAATCCATGTACAAATGAAATTTGAGAATGTAAATTATAAATGTGAATTGTAATTTAAAACGAAATTCCAGAAAAGTTTTTGGAAATGTTTGAAAAGAATTTGAAAATTTTGGAGATTTGGAAGTTTAAATCTTTTTGATTTGAAAATGGATTTCAAGGGTTTTGAAAAATGTTTTAACGGAATGAAAGGCTCTAAACTCTTTTCGGTCGCTGGAAAATAATTCCGATGATGATCGCGACATCACCGGTGTTCATTTTCGGGTTTCCAAAAGAGGAATTGCTGCCAAATTATTTTAAATGAAAGTTGTTTGAAAAATTGAGTTTTGTTTTGAAAATTCAAGGGATAATTTGAATTGTTTTCAAAAATGGTTTTGAAAAGATTGAAAAGACTCTGAGATCCTATTTAAAATATTTATGAGAATAATAAATGAGTTGATAACTTATACAATTTGTTGTGAATTTAGATTGAATAAATTTAACTTAAGGAATTTTGAGTTAAATTAAAGTAAGTATAAGTGAATCAATAAAAAAATTCAAGTAGTAATTTTTTGAATATAAGTTATATAACTTATAAAATTGAGAATCTGAATTGGATTGATAAACGAATTAAGCTATTGAAATAATTGAATGTTGAATCAGTCTAATGTAAATGAATTAGTGAATGAGTTTCAGAATGAATAAATAAAAAATTGAAATTGTAAGTGCAAGAGAATAAAATCGAAATGTTAAGATTCATTTTGAATTTGTAAGAAAGTAAGACTGAATTTGAATTTGATTGTGAAGTATTAAACTAAAATTAGTAAGTGAAGCTAATTGAATGAAGATAAAATTGAAATTGTAAACTGAATCCAAATTAGATTGAAATTGTGAATTGAATTCACATGAATGTGAAATGTAAAATTTAATGATAATGAATATATATAACTTCAACAGTGAAGTAAAAATGTATAAGCAGTTTATATTGAAAATTTTGTAATTAAATGTACGAAATGGTTTGAATATATGCAACTAGATATTATGGCTAGTAGGATATACAGGTTATAAAGGAAATTGGATTTGATTTCACAGATAATTTGAATTGCTCGAAAAAGGTATGTATTTAAATTTGAATATGAGTTTTTGATGATTTCTTGTCTAGCCGCTTGGCTTTTTCTTTTTCTTTTTGAAATCTGAGAGTCCGTAGGGACGTTTTGTAGTCGTGCCATGTTAACCGCGCAAAGGAGACGCTGGCGAAATTTTTCGAAAATTTCGGGCGTTAGAAAAATTTTGAGAAAATTTTGAAAGTTTAAAATTTGAATTTAAACTCGAATTTGAATTTTGAAAGTAAACAATGTTGTTCAAAACTCATAATTGAAGTTAGAAAGCTAGTTGAATGATAACAAATCTTTATTAGAAAGATTTGTTTTGAAAATTTGATAAAACTATTGACTGTGAAAAATAGTAGATGAGTTAAGGACCATTTTCTTCCTAACTTGTAATTTCGAGGACGAAATTCTTTTAAGGGGGGAAGTTTGTAACGACCCAGATTTTCTGATAATTAAAATTCGGATATTTAATTGATTTTAAATATTAATAAATGAATTTAAGAAGTTGAATAATTTATTATTCGAATATTGGATTTACCTGGGTAATCTAATCGATAATTTAAATAGTGAAATTCCAGAGATAATGGTAAATCGAGTTTAAAGTGATTGAAAATGGTTTGGAAAATTTTATTTTATCATACTGGAGTTATAGAAAGGTTTTAGAACTTTCAGAACTGAATTTAAAGTTAATTTGTGAAAATCGAATATTTTAATATTTAATTATCGACTGTAAAAATAGCCAATTTTCGGACAGTCTCAGAATTGAACGAGACCAGTTCCATTGGATCCGTAATAGTTAGTTATTATCGGATTTCAATTTTCGTATCAATCGAAGTTATCGTTTGACCGTGGCAACTCGAAACGCATCGATATCTTTTTAATTTTAATTCGTCGAGTTAAAATAGTCATTTTTCGAACGGTCTCGGATTTCGACGAAACCAGTTTCATCGGATCCGTAATGTGATATTATTGTAAGATTTCAAATTTCGTAATTTTTGGATTTACCATTTGTCCGGTACAAATTAAAACGCCTCGAAATCGATTTAAATCGGTTTAATTTAAATTGATCGTTTATCGCCATATCTCGCACAGACGATCGAATTAGCTTCCGAAACCTATTCCATTGCGTTCGGAACGCGGGATAAACCCCAGAAACGTCAGTTACCGCGCGTAAATCGGAGTTCGGGAAACCGGAATGAATAGTGTTCGACAAAACTTCTATAAATAGACCCATTTTCTCACAAAAGAAAATCAAAAAATAAAATAAGCTAGGGTTCATCAGCCGCCGCCTCTTATACAATGAACGGCTGAGAAACAATTTTCTTCTTCCTCAATTCTCTTGCAATCCATCGATCTATACGGGAAATCATCAACTACAAAATGATAGAGGGAGGCGAGATCTTCAGATCTATATGGAGTTGATGGGATAAGGTGCGACGATGGTGGAGCTACAGGCCCGCGTTCGCGTGCGTTTGGGCACGACTTTCGAAGCGAAATGGGGGACCGAGCTGGCCATGGGGGTAGGCGGGGGTTCGTGTGGTGATGCTCTTCGAGGTGGTGTATTTTGATCGAGGTGGAGATGGCCGGAGTTGAGTGCGACATTAGGGTTTAGTGGCGGCTTTGTTGGGTTTCGTACGTGGTGGCCTGGGTGTTTTCGCGTGTGGGAGGGAAGAAGGCTTCAACGGCCTGATGTTGAAGTTTGAAATCTCACGGTCCAGATTTGCTAGGTTTAGAATTTTAAAAGAAAAATGTAAATTTAATTTTATTATAATCGTATAAACTTTGTAATAACATAACTTTTTGCTGCGAGGTCGGAATGGAACGAAACGAAAAGCGTTGGCTTCGTTTTGTCGAGCACTTCGCGATGCAACTGATTTGGGTACGATCGGAGTCAGTGAAAATTTTGGATAAAATTAAACGGCTGTTTAATTTTATTCGAAAATAAACGCTGGAACAGAATTTAAAATCACGGTGAGATCTTCTCACTCAAAATTTCGAAGTGGAATTTTTGCAGTTATTGATGATTGTTATTTGATGTGCTATTAGATATGATAGGATATATCTATATATAGCGATATAAACATATTGGCATATGTATATATTGGATTGATTGATTTCCCGCCTCGTATAGCGGATGAGACCCTATTGCGCCGTTAGTAAGCGGATTTATAAAAACCTATATACCGCGATAATTCCGTACTGGAGCGGAATTGGTATTGTGCTAACATCTGTGGATGCAGGGAAACAGGTTGGAGGGATCCAACTGGATTCCTCACCGTATTGATTATTTACAGATATTTTGATATATTCTGTTATCATATTGATATATGATATTGACTGTTGTGATGGACTGATTGGTGTTGTTGCATCATCGGATTCAGTTTTGAAATGAAAAAAATAACGACTTTTAATTTAAAAGGGTTTTTAAAGTGATTTTTGAAAATATACGTTTTATGGAATTTTTGAATCAATTTATAAACGTAAAATTTTAAAAGTTATACAAGTTATAATTTTTAGTGAAATATAACTGATGTGTCGTTTTTGAAAATAAAAGTCGATTTATTTATAAAATGGTTTAAGTTGGGATTTTTGAATAACTATAAACGAGTTGTATAGGAAGATTTATAAAATTGATATTTTATAAATCGAAATATTGGACTTATAAAACGAATTTTTATAAGTGTTGAAAAGAAGTATAAAAGGATTTCATAAGTGAATGAAATAAATAGATTTATAACGTAAAGTTATAAAGGGAATAAATGTTGTAGAATAAACGATTTATAAGTAATTTACTTATAAATTAGATTTTTGCACGTAATTGGGATATAAATAGAAATTGCCAAATGAAATGATTTCCTAAGTTGAAGTTGTTATGAAGTATAAATGTGATTTATAAACGTTGTTTATAAATCTGAAATCACTTATTTTGATAAGTAAATTTAGAAGTCAATAAAAGGAAATTTTGTAAATCGAAGCTGTTAGAAAATATAAAGGTGAATTTATAAACGTTGTTTTATGAATTTGAAATCAATCAAATTTGATGAATGTAATATAGAAGTTATTAAGGAAATTTTATCCACGATTTTGGATAGTGGATAATTCTTGGAATAAAACGTGTAGAAAAGATTGAAATATAATTATTGAAGTATATTCACGATTTTGGACAGTGAATATATTATTAAATAAAATGGATATGTTTCGGGAAAGCGATATTTGAAATGAAGTGATTGTTTTAAAAGATGTTTTAAAACGTGTGAAATATCGAAATCATAGGTTCCAACAGTTCTTGTTGAAATAGACGTTTTCGAGAAATTTAAGGAAATGATGGACTATAACACTGTTGTTATAGTAAATGATTTCCGAAAGGAAATGTTTTGATGTAGTATTGGGATTTATATTTCTATCAAAATCCGAATCCCTATACTAGTGATTTTGAGTCGTCGTAACGATGTTTTACGCAACATTCGTTTTGACTCAAATAGATGTAAAATTTATGATTTCCTTAAAGAATGAATGTATACTTAATATTGATTTAAGTATATCGAATATTTTCAAATGTTGAAAATAAATGATTTGTGAAGTACTTATTATTAAATAAGTATGGAATTGCTTTTCCAATATGAAATGAACGTTTTGAGATTTTATCTTCTTAAAGATAAATCGAGATTGAATATTGAAACCGATTTGAAAATCGTATATCTGTAGATATTTTGAAAATATAAATTCACTATGGAATTTATAAAAGAAAGGGAAGTTGTTTAAAAATAAACGTTGATTTATTTTTAAAGTGTGGAAATTTTATATCTAGTAAAGATATTTTGAAGATGAAATAATTTGGAAAATTATTTGGAATCTGATGATGTTGCGCATCTTTATTGATAGTTAAATAACCGACTATCAATAATTACCTTTAGATAGGTACTTGTTGTGAATTGGATAAATTTGAATGCCACACTTGTTTTTAAATAAACGCTCACTATTCGGGTTAGCCGGGAAAGGACCATGGGGTCGTATAACCCATTCCGAATATGTGATACGTCGTTATGAATCGCATTTGAAGACCGGTGTTGAAGACCGGATATTTTTGAAAACGGAAGGATTACCGTCGAGTTACTCTACATCGACTGATCTTCGATTTAGAGGTTTTATCACCCTTAGTGACGGGAAGTCCTGACGTAATTGGAAATTATCCGGAAATGCAAGGGCTTCGTGAGAAGTGCCTTCGGTTCTGTTCGATCCCGGAACAGACTTGTATGGATTGTGTGTCTGACGTTACAATTTGAGATATAAAGCTGATTTCTTTCAAATACATTTCTGTTGGTGGCGGAGAATTTATTCTCTTAGCTTAACACCCTTCTCTGAGACGTACGAGCTCAGAGGTTATGTAGTTGAAATTTATCAGCGATATATCCCAATTTGGTAACGTGGCATACTGAGTGTTGCTGTGAAATGATCAGTGTTTGATCATTTGTGATATGATCATTTGTTTGATCTTATATCTTTGTGATCATAGGTTGATCATTTTGTTTGACCCGAAGCAGGGCTTTTTGAGAAAGCGTAGCTTTGTGGACGAGACTTCGTCGAGCCTCACACCCCGGAAATGGTCGAAACAGGACGAATGCAGCAAGGTTCTAGGGAGTAGCGCCCCTTAGTGTATGTCATTCCTTCTGGATAAAGGTGGTATCATGGTATGGAGCCCAGATACTTAACCTCTGTGGTTGCTGCAAATTTATTACTTTGTGGTTTGTTGGAAATCGGGGATCCTCGGGAAGATCGGTGACGATCGGGGGATGGCATACGCGTGTCAGTAGTTACCTATTTTTGCAGAGGTAACCCGGCCTTGTGTTGGCAGAGATCTAACCGTAACGTTAGATTCTCGGGTCGTCTATTCCAGGGACGTACCCATCGTGGATAGGAAGTTCCTTAGCCTGACCATTTGTTGGAAATCCAAAGAAACAATACGTGACTTGTACGGTTTTAGTTGTAGAACCTGCCATCTAATATGGCAGCTATAGCAAGCATACTATAATGGTACCTATGCTGGCTAAGATTTATATTCTACTTTCGAAATGTTTTTACACACTATGCACTAATAAAAATATCAAAAAGAATTTGATTTTTTTTGCGTAGTAAGCATCTTTGACTATCATAAGAAGAAATCTCCTCCAAGTCTGCGTTTGCATTGTGTGTGTGGCGGGAGGTCTTATGGTAGTTTCATTTTCCAAAAGCATTTCGAATTGACTTTAAAATTATCCTGTGGTTTATTTTAAAGAATAACTGTTTTACGATCTCACACCAGTCACCATGACTGACTCGGAGTTTATTGTTCCCTTCTAAACTCTGGGTGCCCACCAATTTCCACACGGGCAGCCTAGAGTTATATTATCAGGATATTCTGGATATTCTGGAGCTTGGAGATAAGCTGGATGACGAGACGTAGTATTTGTATCTGATATACTTATTCCGCTGTGTATTCTGTATGAGGACAGGTTATATAACTGTCCATTGTTGTATATTGACTCTGATGATTGATGTATGTATAAAATGATATAGTTCTTTGTTTTAAAAGACTAGTAATTATCTATTGTATATTGTTCCGCTGCGATATGTGAGATTCTGATATTGTTTTCTGTTTCTGCTCTTGTTCTGTTGTTGTTCTTCTTTCTTTTTCTTCTATCTTCTTCTTCTACCTTTTTCTTCTTTCTTAAAACCATAACTTTTCGGGTTTCCGGCATTCGATGGCTCAGCAGTCGATAAAGTGAGTATCGATGTTGAATTTTCGAAAGTCGAAAATTTTCGGGATGTTACACAAATCGTGAAATAAATCACAATTTGTTAGCCTACAATTATTTTCTACCCAGCCCATGCTTATGGATAATTAATTGCTCATAAACTGGTCGAGCAAAGTCATCAATCAATAAATAATAATTGGTGCTCATAAACTGGCCGAGCCTAATTCAAACAATCAATCAATGAAATAAACACAACAATAAATGATGATCAATGCTTCATTCTATCAAATATTTATAACACTTTATTTTATCTTGAATTAAAACAGTTTGATATTTATTTTGGAGCATTCGGGCTTTCCCTTCGACATGTTTCGTCCCTCGCCCATGTCTCCTTGGATCTCATAGACGAAACACATGTACTAGTTGTTTCCGCATACTCCTTTCAATTTTTAGAAATGATTTATAAAACTCCCAAATCATTGTTTAAAACACTTAATTATTCTTTGTAAAAAAATATTTATAAAAGATATGAAAAATAATGGTTAAGTTTAAAATCATACTTCACAAGTTTTAAAACTGGTGCGAAAAGTTCTGCGAAAAAGTGCAGCAAATAGTGTATTAAAGCTTCTTTGATCAAAACAACATTTTTACTTCACATATGTTCATTTCTCCAGTTAAAACAGTTTTAAAAAACTTTAAATGATTTATAAGATTTGTTCCATATTTTTAAACAGTTTAAAAATATATATTTAGAACATTTGCTACTTTGGCCACCGAACTGCCAAAGCACGATTTTGTTGAAAACTTTATTTGCTCATATTTTAAAGTCTACTTAATGAAATCTTGATTTTCTTTCTTCGTTGGAAAACTGTGGATATAATAGTCCGAAAAATTCTTATCTCGGAGGATTCCGAGCTATATTCCACTTTGTACACTTAGTTAACTTTTATGGCATGAAATCGCGAACTACCATTACGCGACGCGCCTACTTTTGACTTGTTTTTCAATTTCTTTTCAAACTTCATGGAAACACTTTTAAATGTTTATAAAACATTTCTAAATCATTTTAAACTCATTTTAAATAATATTTTTCATATTTCAAATCCATATTCCATTTCATTTCATACTATAATATTATATTATTATAATATCATTTCCAACCTTATTAGATATTTTAAAATCATCAAGGGCTAAATAACTTCATATACACATCCATATGAATTTATTTTTCATTAATTAATCATTGTTAAATTTTTAACCATTTTTATTATGATTTCTCATAATTTATCACAACCAAGTAATCATCCATATTAACAATCATGTAAACAACCAACTTTGCATCCAAGTTATCAAACATATTAATCATCTAAAATATTAAACTTGGGATTAGTAGTTAATTCAAAAATGAGTACTCACCTTTAACTAAATTGATTAACTTCCTACCAACATTCTTATCCAACCACACTTCACTATACTAACATATACTTCACTAATACATCCATAAACAACTTTACCACCTTGCCCATGCTCACGACTATCTTTCCTCCTCCACTTTGCTCTCGGCCCAAACCTTCCTCCCACCTCCAAAGCTCACGGCTATAGCCTCCTCATCCTAATACTCATGGCCTAAGGCCATTTAAAGAAGAGAAGGAGAAGAAGTGAATTAAGAAGAGGTTAGAGAGTAATTAGTGGATTGGTGCTTAAGCACTTCACTATTTTTAACCCTCCTACCTCTCTTAAAAAAGAGAAGTCATTAATGAGCAAAAGAAAGCTCAAAAATGAAGAAGAACAAGAATGAGAAGTGTGAATAAAATGAGAAAAATGGATGGGTATTTATAGAAAAAGTAAGGAGTGGTGAATTACAAAATTAACCATTTACAAACTTACCAAAATATCCTTACTTTATCTTACTTTTTCAACACTTACCATCACTTTGTCACATCACCGCTTTATGTCTTAATCACTAATGCATAAGTAAAATAAAGTAAAGATTTAATTTGATTTGATTGGACATGATTTTGTCCTTTTATGTTTACTTTTTTTTAGAAATTTCTAACCTTAATTAGAAAAAGTAAACTTGATTAGTTGATTGTTAATACTTAACATATTTAAAAATGTGTACATGTATATATACATAAAGGTGCAACAACGTTGCGGCAACTTTTATTCGACAAAACATTGATTTTTGACAAAATGTTTTACGGTCATATTTTGACGTTTTAGTTAAACTATTTATTTATGCAAACCAAATTTAAAAATAAATTTGTATAATTTTATTTAAAAATATAAACACTCATAAATTAATTAAAATAATTTATTTAACCATTGCAACTTACTTTTCTGAAATTAGGATTTTGTCACTTTTGTCGATATAAGCAATTATTCCTATTTTTGTGTATATTTCTCTTTGCAAATCCTATCTAATATTATTTAAATCACAAAATGTTGTATATTTTATATTTAAAATCATTTTAAATAGTATATTTTAAAGTGGTCAAATTCTGGGTCTTTACATTCTCCCATACTTAAAAGAATTTCGTCCTCGAAATTACAACGACGGAAAAATATAACGAAAAAAGCAATAATTAACGAAAGTTAAGCACACCAAAAATAGAAATATCACCCATAACCCCGGTCGGAGGTACGGTACCTTATCCTATCCATTTTATTTATCAAATTAAGGTAGTTTTATTTATAAAATCTCTAGGTTGATTTACTAACCTAGACAAATTTTACTTAGGCACCTAACCTAAGCTCTGATACCAAATGTGACGACCCGGAGTTTCGGACCAGTCAAAATCGCCGAAAAATCTGTCTGTTCTAAAACTACGAATGAAAACTACCATTTTAACTTACAGTATTTGATAAATATTCAAAACTATTTAATGTATATTATACAATTTTAGTTATATAAGTTATTAGAGTAATCAATTTAATCTACTAGGTGTGCTTTAATACATACCAAATACAGATGCAAATATCTAACACTGCACAACTCTAAAGAGAGAGACGGCAATAACCACTCCTGCTAACTCAATAAACATGTCAAATGCGGAATAAAATTGTAAGTAGGAAAAATACATCAATACATGATATATGGAAAACAATAAACAGAAAAATGGTTATATTATTTTAGGGGCTGCATCACTACCACTTGTGACTTCCTACGTACCCCTATCTAATTGAGTACCCAATTAGATAATAGGATCAAGCCAACGTAGTTCTCTTACCGTAAATAGGACTCATGGAGCCTATGATGCAACAAACAAATATGCAATTCCCAAAACTACATAGCATATATCATGCAAATGTAGGTTCCAAATCTACCCACTTAGCTTAATCTTCACAACTTTTGAAATATGTATATGTATATCTTTTATATTCAAACCAGTCTTTTACTTCGAGATCTAAAAACAAATCACCTTTCTAAAATAATATCAATATACAAACATACAAAACTATATGCTACTTGATCGGGAGGTTTCTACACACAACAAGGAAACTAGGTCCTAGCCTTCCGAAAATAAATATAGATATGTATATCCCTCTACAACGAGAGCGGACTATACTGAGGCTACATAACATCTGCACCTCCCTTGCCCACTTTTTAGTTATAGGTTACCCAAATCATCGGTAACATAACAAATCAATTTATATCCCAAAGTGGCAAAATTATTTATACTAATAATTACAAATACTTCAAATCTATAACAATTTCTATTTCCAAATCCTTTCAAAAATCATTTTAAAACCATTGGGTTTAGTCCTCGAAAATCTTTCCGTTTTATAAAACATTGTTATAAAACCATTCTTTATATAAATCACTTTTATTATATAATCACTTCAAAATATTTATTCTCCAATATTTCTATTTTTAAATGTGACGACCCGGAGTTTCGGACCAGTCAAAATCGGCGAAAAACCCGTCTGTTCTAAAACTACGAATGAAAACTACCATTTTAACATACAATATTTGATAAATATTCAAAACTATTTAATGTATATTGTAATGAAGTATGATTATATGTGTTTGTTATGTGTAATGGGTTTGTTATGTAAGGGTAAACCGGTCTGGGCACAATCACACTTGCGGGTTGCACCTGGGCTCAAGCCCATGCTTGTTTTCTTTTCTTTCTATTTTTGTACATGTATCACTGATATACATATATCAGCCTCCTCTTCTATTTTTAAAATAATGAGATAACAAACCCTAAGCTTGATCAATGGTGTCTTCAATTCGTGATTCTCTTCTGTAATATTTTACTCTAATTCAAATATAATAACATGGTATCAGAGCATCCAGCATCGATCTAGGGTTTATAGATCTCTCCTATCCCCAAATTTTTTAATTCGATCCACTAAGTTTCAAATCTGGAAACATGACTGAAAGCAAGAGTTCACCAATGGTTGATGTCCTTCCCGTAATGTCCAAAATCACAGATCACAAATTAAATAATATAAATTTTCTAGAATGGATGAAGACAATCCGATTGTATCTTCGAAGCATCGATAAAGATGATCATCTCTCTGAAAATCCACCTGCTACATCTGAGGAAAAGGATATTATCTGGTTGAGGGAAGATGCTCAGTTATTCTTGCAAATCAGAAATACAATTGGTGATGAAGTTATTAGCCTAATAAATCATTGCGAATTTGTGAAAGAATTGATTGAATATCTTGAGTTTTTATATTCTGGAAAAGGTAATCTCACTAGAATGTATGAAGTTTGTAAATCCTTTTACAGAACCGAGAAGCAAGATCAATCACTTACCAATTACTTCATGAATTTCAAAAGAACATATGAAGAATTTAACGTGCTTCTGCCTATGAGCCCTGATGTGAAGGTTCAACAACTCCAACGAGAACAAATGGCCATTATGTCCTTTCTGGCTGGCTTACCACCAGAGTTTGAATCAGCCAAGTCACAAATATTATCTGGATCAACTATGACATCTCTTCAGGAAGTATTCAGTCGAGTTCTTAGAAGAGAGAATTCATCATCAACTATAACCATAAACAATAGTGCCTTAACTAGCTCTAACATACCCAAAAATGCTTGGGGACCCCCATCAGACATTAGACCCCCATGGAACCCTTCACAAAGACCTGAATCCTGGAGACCACCGGTATCTCAATCTTGGAGGCCTCAAAGAGGTGGATGGAGACCAAATAACAAAGTGTGTTCATATTGCAAGAAGCCTGGACATCTAATCATTGAGTGCAGAAAATTACAATACAATAATCAACTCAAGAATCAAGGAACTTCTAACAACACTAATAATCAGAAAACTGTTCTTATGACCACTGAGGAATATGAGAAGTATTCAAAATTTCAGGAATCTCAAAACAAGCCAGTTGTTTCTACAATTGCTAATGCTGAAACACCAACATCAAAGTGGATAATTGACTCAGGGTCTACAGATCATATGTCAGGTAACCTTAAACTATTTATAAACTTAAAAAAACATGGAGAAGGTCAAGCAGTCACTTTAGCAGATGGGTCACAATCTAATGTTCATGGAATTGGTAACATTGACACCGGTCTTCCACTAAAATCAGTATTATACATACCTTCCTTATCGTACAATCTTTTATCTGTGAGCAAAATTACTAAAGACTTGAATTGTAGTATAGATTTTTTTCCTGAAACATGTGTATTTCAGGATCTTATCACGAAACAAATTATTGGTAAGGGATATGAATCAAGGGGGCTCTATATCTTGGAAAACTCACCTGTAGCATGCACAAGTATGGAGTCTGCCATCAAAATTCATCAACAACTTGGTCATCCATCTCTCACATTATTCAAGCATCTCTACCCTCAGTACAATTCTATAACAACTCTTGATTGTGAGCCTTGTCAATATGCTAAACTACATAGGAGTAGCTTAAAACCTAGAATAAATAAGTGTGCAAGTGCACCATTTGAACTTGTACATTCTGACATATGGGGACCTTCACCAATTGTTTCTAAATCTGGTTATAGATATTTTGTGACATTTGTGGATGATTACTCTCGAGTTACTTGGTTGTTTTTAATGAAAAATAGATCTGAACTGTTCTCTATTTTTTGTACTTTTCATGAAGAAATTCAAAACCAGTTTAAAACATGGATTAAAACCCTAAGGAGTGACAATGCTAAGGAGTATACCTCCCATATCTTTAGTTCATACTTGAGTCAACATGGAATTATACATGAAACATCATGTGTAGATACTGCTGCACAGAATGGGGTGGCTAAAAGAAAGAATAGACATCTTCTTGAAACTGCTAGGGCACTGTTATTTCAAATGAATGTACCAAAAGTTTTCTGGGCTGATGCAGTTTCAACTGCTTGTTTTCTGATTAATAGGATGCCTTCAACTGTTCTTAATTTTAGTATTCCATACAAAGTGCTGTTTCCTAACAAAGAAGTGTATCCTATTAAACCAAAAATATTTGGATGCATTTGTTTTGTTAGAGATGTAAATCCCCAAATAGGGAAACTAGATCCTAAAGCTTTAAAATGCATCTTTGTGGGGTATTCAAGATTACAGAAAGGATATAGGTGTTATTGCCCTAATTTAAACAAATACATAGTATCTATAGATGTGAATTTCATGGAAGAAAGACCATATTTCCTAGCATCACACACACCAAATCAGGAGGAGATTGATGAGTATGTTGTCCATACCACTTTACCATCTCAAGAATCTGAAACAAATACTGAGGAAGATAATACTGCTGCACCTACCAGTGAGAGTCCTACATCACTTGATCCTAGTCTTGATCTCCCTATTGCCCTTAGAAAAGAGAAAAGAAAATGCACATACCCTATCTCTAATTATATGACTTATAATAACCTCTCACAATCATCCTACATGTTCACCACTTCCCTAGACTCCATCTATACACCTAAAACTGTTGCTGAGGCGTTATCTAAACAAGAGTGGAAAGAAGCTATGATTGATGAAATGATTGCTCTAGAAAGGAATAATACATGGGAACTAGTTAAGCTTCCAGAGAACAAAAAGGCAATTGGGTGTAGATGGATATATACTGTTAAAATGAATCCAAATGGGACAGTTAATAGGTTCAAGGCAAGACTTGTTGCAAAAGGGTATTTACAAGTATATGGTATGGATTATTCAGATACATTCTCTCCAGTTGCTAAGATGACTTCTATTAGACTATTCATATCATTAACAGCCTATTTCAATTGGAAAATTCATCAACTAGACATCAAGAATGCATTTCTTCATGGTGACCTCAAAGAAGAAATTTATATGGCACAACCACCTGGATTTATTGCAAAAGGAGAGAATGGACTTGTTTGTAAATTAAAGAAAACACTTTATGGACTTAAGCAGAGTCCAAGAGCTTGGTTTGGGAAGTTTAGTCAGACTCTAGAAGAATTTGGAGTAACTAGGTGTAAAAGTGATCATTCAGTCTTTTATAAACACTCTGAAAAAGGTGTACTTATATTAGTGGTATATGTAGATGATATCATTATAACAGGGAATGATGAACTTGGGATTGCTTCACTTAAACAATTTATTCACAACAAATTTCAAACTAAAGATTTAGGAGAACTAAAATACTTCCTTTGTGTTGAGGTTCTAAGGAGTGATAAGGGAATTTTATTGTGTCAAAGGAAATATGTCATAGATTTGTTGTTAGAAACAGGAAAACTAGGCACTAAACCAAGAAGCACTCCTATCTTACCTAATACATATCTGACAGCTGAAGGAGAACCATTTGATGATCCAGAAAAGTATAGAAGACTTGTGGGGAAATTGAATTATCTTACTATAACTAGACCAGATATCTCTTTTGCTGTGAGTATGGTAAGTCAGTACATGGCTTCACCAACAAAACAGCATTGGCAAACTCTTGAACACATACTAGGATATCTGAAAGGAACTATAGGCCAAGGAATTATGTATACTAATCATGGTCATATGAGGATTGATAGCTTTGTTGATGCTGACTGGGCTGGATCAAAGGATGATAGGAGATCAACTACTGGGTTTTGTGTTTATCTTGGAGGGAACTTAGTATCCTGGAAAAGTAAGAAGCAACAGATTGTGTCTAGGTCTAGCGCAGAATCAGAGTATAGAAATATCAAAGGCTGTATGCGAAGTTATGTGGATTAAACACTTAATGAAGGAGTGTAAACTTGAGTTTGAGCAGCTGCAAAGCTATGGTGTGACAATAAAGCTGCCATTCACATTGCATCCAACCCTATATTCCATGAGAGAACTAAGCACACTGAAATTGATTGCCATTTCATTCGAGATAAAATTCAAGAGGGAGAAGTCACAACACACTATATTTCTACTCAAGAGCAACCTGCAGATTTGTTGACAAAAGCAGTGAATGGAGATAGAATGAAATATCTGAAGAACAAGTTGGGTTTGATAGATATATATAACCCAACTTGAGGAGGAGTGTAATGAAGTATGATTATATGTGTTTGTTATGTGTAATGGGTTTGTTATGTAAGGGTAAACCGGTCTGGGCTCAATCACACTTGCGGGTTGCACCTGGGCTCAAGCCCATGCTTGTTTTCTTTTCTTTCTATTTTTGTACATGTATCACTGATATACATATATCAGCCTCCTCTTCTATTTTTAAAATAATGAGATAACAAACCCTAAGCTTGATCAATGGTGTCTTCAATTCGTGATTCTCTTCTATAATATTTTACTCTAATTCAAATATAATTTCTCCAATATTTCTATTTTTAAATGTGACGACCCGGAGTTTCGGACCAGTCAAAATCGGCGAAAAACCCGTCTGTTCTAAAACTACGAATGAAAACTACCATTTTAACATACAATATTTGATAAATATTCAAAACTATTTAATGTACATGATACAATTTTAGTTATATAAGTTATCAGAGTAATTAATTTAATCTACTAGGTGTGCTTTAATACATACCAAATACAGATGCAAATATCTAACACTTCACAACTCTATGGAGAGAGACGGCAATAGCCACTCCTGCTACATCAAAAAACATGTCAAATGCGGAATAAAATAGTAAGCAGGAAAAATACATCAATACATGATATATGGAAAACAATAAACAGAAAAATGGTTATATTATTTTAGGGGCTGCATCACTACCACTTGTGACTGCCTACATACCCCTATCTAATTGGGTACCCAATTAGATAACAGGATCAAGCCAACGTAGTTCTCCGACCGCAAATAGGACTCATGGAGACTATGATGCAACAAACAAATATGCAATTCCCAAAACTACATAGCATGTATCATGCAAATGTAGGTTCCAAATCTACCCACTTAGCTTAATCTTCACATTTAGATTTCCAAAACTAATTATCTTTACGAAAATTATCTCTTTGGACTTTATTCCTGAATTCTTATTTCAAAACTTTTGAAATATGTATATGTATATCTTTTATATTCAAACCAGTCTTTTACTTCAGGATCTGAAAATAAATCACCTTTCTGAAATGATATAAATATACAAACATACAAAACTATATGCTACTTGATCGGGAGGTTTCTAGCCATAACAAGGAAACTAGGTCCTAGCCTTCCAAAAATAAATATAGATATGTATATCCCTCTACAACGAGAGCGGACTATACCGAGGCTACAGAACATCTGCACCTCCCTTGCCCACTCTTTAGTTAGGGGTTACATGAATCATCGGTAACATAACAAATCAATTTATATCCCAGAGTGGCAAAATTATTTACACTAATAATTATAAATACTTCAAATCTATAACAATTTCTATTTCCAAATCCTTTCAAAAATCATTTTAAAACCATTGGGTTTAGTCCTCGAAAATCTTTCCGTTTTATAAAACATTGTTATAAAACCATTCTTTATATAAATCACTTTTATTATATAATCACATCAAAATATTTATTCTCCAATATTTCTGTTTTTCTCTTTTAAGGGAAAACATTTCAAGTTGAAAACCAATTTTCAAAACAATTCACTAAATTGAAGTGAACCAAATATTACCGCTAAACACCTTATAGTCAAATCGTGAAATAAATCACAATGTGTTAGCCTACAATTATTTTATATCCAACCCATGCATATGGATAATTAATTGCTCATAAACTGGTCGAGCAAAGTCAACAATCAATAAATAATAATCGGTGATCATAAAGTGGCCGAGCCTAATTCAAACAATCAATCGATGAAATAAACGTAACTATAAATGATGATCAATGCTTCATTCTATCAAATATTTATAACACTTTATTTTATCTTGAGTTAAAACAGTTTGATATTTATTTTGGAGCATTCGGGCTTTCCCTTCGACATGTTCCGTCCCTCGCCCAAGTCTCCTTGTGAAAGTGTATATGGATCGATAATATAGTTAAACTACGACTAGCAAGTGTGGAATTATAAATAATAGTAAATAGCAGTAATAAAAATGACACCAGGGATTTTTATACTGGTTCGAACTTCTCGTTCTACGTCCAGTCCCAGACTCCTTCTGGAATTTCTCTAACAACCCTCACTTTACCCGAAGGAACAGGTATTACACCGCCTGAGCAACCGAACAGGACTTTTCCGCCTAAGCAACTGAATAGGACTTCAAATACAATTAATAAATTGTTTCTTGACTTGTGTGTTCTTGAGTAACACGTATATAGTCAATGTAGTACACCCTTCCTATAATCTTCTTGATATGATGATTTGAATGTGCAAAGATAGGAAGTATAGATTGAAAATCGCTTGTGATTATGATAATACAAAGCAAGTATAGATAGAAAGAATTGGTAATTGAAATAGTGGATTTTCATCTCTATTTATAGTATTGAATAGTTTTAATTTAATAGTTGCAACTATTAGAAGAAGTGCAACTCTTGGTGAAGAAGACAACTCTTCAGAATTTGATATTTCATGAAGAGATGCTTCAGTTCGTCAAGTTCGGATGTTTGAGAGAAAAGTGACAGATGTCTGAATAAAGTTTAAAATTCAAAAAATAGAAGAAACAAAAAAAAACAGTCATTTCAGACGTCTGTCTTTTAATTCAGATGTCTGTCTATGATGACAGACGTCTGTTATTAAATTGACAGACGTCTATTTCATATAAAAATAGAAGTAATTTATACTGAGGGTTCAGACGTCTGTTATTTTATCTTTAGACGTCTGATATTGATGTCAGATGTCTGAATTAAACTACAGACATCTAATTCTGTACTGTTTTTTTCCTTCCTTTGTTTTAGCACTTCTGAACTTGAGATATTATTCAATTTTGAAAATACCTTTTTATATCTTTAAATAATTAAAGATATTTATTATTTTAAAACATGATTTTCAAAAGTATATTTGTGTGTGTGTGTTTTATCATCGTATCAGAGATTGTACAAGAATATTGAACTTAGGAATAATAAAATTTGAAAACTTGATCTTTGTTGATGATATGATAATAGCTTCTCTTTGTAGATTCCTGCAAGAATATTTGACATTATAGTATATAGGTTGAAATATATAGTTGTCGCATTAAAATCAATAAAGGCAGGTTCCAACATTCTCCCCCTTTTTGATGATGACAACTATATAATTCAACGGTTAGTATAACCATACCTTTTGCTCCCCCTGTCAATATGACCAATTTATATAGCATAAATGTTATTATTTCTCCCCCTTTGTCATTAACAAAAAGAATTGTAGGGGATGTTAGATATAAAGAGATAACAGAACTGTGAATAACAAAATAGATAAGAAATGTAGACAATACATAGTTGATCAACCAAGCGTGTACCAAGATGATAAAAACAAATCAATTTTTAGGACAAAGCATTTGTTTAACCAAACACAATGAACCAAAAGTTTCAGAGAAACATAGAAATTTATACAAACAAGCCATTGTTTTTTGAAGAAGGCTAGGGTTTTGAATTTTGATTTTGAGAAAATAGTCGTGTTGAAGAATGGAAGCCGTTAGTTTGATTTATATGGTTTTCTGTCTAACAGGGTTTCAGACGTCTAAAAAGTATACAGACGTCTGAAGTCCTGTAGATAAAGAACAATTAAGAGTAGTTTAGACGTTTAAATGTTTATAATAGACGGCTAAAAAGAAAGACAGACGTCTAAAAAATAGTGACAGACGGCTCAGATGGCTAATTTTGAAACAGAGAGTAAAAAACATTTTGAACTAAGATCAGACGTCTGAATATTTTATGTTAGACGTCTATTTTTGAGGACAGACGTTTGTTATTTTCATACAGACGGCTAATTTTATAACAGAAAATTTGAAACTTTTTATACTTAATTTAGACGTCTGTGATAAATTCTCCAGACGTCTGTGTGTCTGAAAAAATATAAAAAGGTGTTTTACAGACGTCTGTTTAAAAGTCTAGACGTCTGTATGTCTGATGTTGAATGTTTTTGCTCTGTTTAATGATAAAAGAAAATATTCAAATATTTATTTTTGCTTTGAAAATAATACAAAGCAAAAATGAGTAACCAAACCAACATACAATCATATATATTATCTACTTAGGAGTCTTCGGAGTTTTTGGAGACTTCGGGGACTTCCCTTTGGATGATTCGTGTTGATTGTGTTCATCAAACAGTTTAATGGGAGACCATTGAGGCTGACGATCCCATGAATTTGGAAAACATGAGGACGTTGAGGTGAATGAATATGTGCATTTGTGTTGATCGAAGATGAACCACATATTTTTGTAGCACAACGTTCAAGAAAGCTGAGTCGTCTACCATGACTCTTTTGCTCAAAATACATTTCACGCTGAAGATTAAGTGTTTCCCTCTGATAGTGATGTAAGTCATCTATCTTTTCCTTAGTAGTTGGAGATGGAAATAAATTTCTTCGAGTGCGTTTATTTTCTGGCGTATATCCCGTATGATGACTTTGTGGTGGACATATCGGAATATAAGCTGGAGTTGGAAGTTCGGAAGACCCAGAACTAGGTGTTTCAAAGTCAATTGACGAATATCCAGATGAATAGGAAGGCTCATCTGAAGATGAACCGACCATGGTATATATGAATAATGCAAAGTTAAAAAACATAATTGATTTTCTTCTTTCACCTTTTTATTTGAAATAAGCTGAGTGAAAGTTTTTTTCTCAATGAAAAAATTTATATATAAAACTGAAGGCTAAACAATGAATAGTTAAGATTAAAAGTAGAATATTATTTTAAAACATGATTTTCAAAAATATATTTGTGTGTGTGTGTGTTTTATCATCATATCAGAGATTGTACAAGAATATTGAACTTAGAAATAATAAAATTTGAAAACTTGATCTTTGTTGATGATATGATAATAGCTTCTCTTTGTAGATTCCTGCAAGAATATTTGACATTATAGTATATAGGTTGAAATATATAGTTGTTGCATTAAAATCAAAGAAGGCAGGTTCCAACATTCATTCCAAGTTCTCGTCTCAATTTTACAAAAGTGTTTTCATTTAATGGTTTGGTAAATATATCTGCTAATTGATTTTCCGAAGATATGAATTCTAGATTGATTATATCTTTTTCAATATTATCACGAAGAAAATGATGACGAATATCAATATGTTTTGTCCGTGAATGATTTACTAGATTTTTAGATAAATTAATAGCACTAGAATTATCACAGAAGATTGTAGATTTAGATAATTTAAAACCAAAATCTTAAAGAGTTTGTTGCATATAAATTACTTGAGCACATGCCAAAGCTGCAGATATATATTCTGCTTCACAAGTAGAAAGTGATACGCAATTTTGTTTCTCACTGAACCAAGATACTAGAGACCGTCCAATGAAGTGACAAGTCCCACTTGTACTTTTTCTATCCGTCCGAATTCCTCCAAAATCAGCATCACTATATGACACTAATTCAAAAGGACATTCTTTTGGATAAAATAGTCCAAAATCTTTGGTTTTGTTGAGATAACGTAAAATACGTTTCACTGCTCTAATGTGTGATTCTTTAGGATCGGCTTGAAATCGTGCACACAAACAAACGCTCATCATTATATCGGGTCTACTAGCGGTTAAATATAATAATGATCCAATCATACTTCGATATAATTTTTGATCTACACTCTTGCCATTTTCATCTTTTTCAGGATGTATAGTTGTACTCATAGGAGTTGGTTTGGCAGAAGTATTTTCCATACCAAAGCGTTTGATTAAATTATTACAATATTTTTCTTGATTTATAAAAATGCCATTATTAACTTGTTTAATTTGAAGTCCAAGAAAATATGTTAATTCTCCCATGTGAGACATTTCAAATTCATTTGTCATTATTTTAGAAAATTCTTGACATAATTTATCATTAGTTGATCCAAAAATAATATCATCTACATAAATTTGAACAATTAAAATATCATGTTTCTTTTTCTTAATAAAAAGAGTTTGATCAACCTTTCCAATTTCAAAACCAGAGTCGATTAAATAACTTTTTAAACGATCATACCAAGCACGAGGTGCTTGCTTTAAACCGTATAAAGCCTTTTTAAGTTTATAAACATGGTTTGGAAATTGTTCGTGTATAAACAAGGGAGGTTGTTCAACATAAACATTTTCTTTAATAAACCCATTTAAAAATGCATTTTTAACATCCATTTGATATAATTTGAAATCATGAAAGCAAGCATAGGCTAATAGGATTCGTATTGCTTCTAATCTTGCGACAGGAGCAAACGTTTCTTCATAGTCAATTCCTTCTTCCTGATTATATCCTTGTGCAACTAATCTAGCTTTATTTCTAGTGATATTACCATTTTCATCAGCTTTATTTTTAAAAACCCATTTAGTGCCAATAACTGATTGATCATTCGGTCGTGGAACTAAATCCCAAACGTTATTTCTTTCGAATTGGTTTAGTTCTTCTTGCATCGCAATAAGCCAATAATCATCAGTTGAGGCTTCCTTAATATTTTTAGGTTCTATATTAGAAAGAAAAGCTATATGACCCATTTGATTTAGTTGATTCCTTGTTTTAACTCTTTAATCAATTTCTCCTATTATATTTTGAATTGGATGATCTTTTAAAATTCTTGGTGGGGATTTTAATTCAGTTTCAATTTGATTTATAGAAGGAGTATTGTCAGGTGTATTGTTGTCAAAAATAGAATTTGAATTTATTACAATGTCTTCATCATCATTTGTTTTAATTTTGAAATTTTCATCAAATGATACATGAAGTGTTTCTTCAATAGATTTAGTTCTTTTATTATAGATTCTATATGCTTTGCTTCGTTCTGAGTATCCGATAAATATACATTCATCCGATTTTGGATCAAATTTTCCTAGATGATCTTTCGTATTCAAGGCAAAACATTTTGAACCAAAAACTTTAAAGTAAGATATATTAGGTTTTCTAGCGTTGAAAAGTTCATATGGAGTATGTTTAGTTAAAGGTTGAATAGAGACACGATTTAGGACATAGCAAGCAGTAGCAACGGCTTCTGCCCAAAATTGTTTTGGAAGAGTGGTTCCATTCAATAAAGTCCTAGCACATTCTTGAAGTGTTCTATTTTTACGTTCAACAACTCCATTTTGTTGAGGCGTTCTTGGAAATGAAAAGTTATGAAATATTCCTTTCTTATTACAAAATTTCTCAAACATTTCATTTTCAAATTGACCTTCATGATCACTTCTAATGTTTTTAATCTTTAGATTTTTACTATTTTGAATATGTTTAGCAAAGATTTCGAATGTATCACTTTTGTTTTTCATAAATAAGGTCCATGTATATCTAGAGAAGTCATCAACTATTACAAAAACATATCTATTGTGATTAATAGATAGTCTGAGTTGGTCCAAATAAGTCTAGATGTAACAACTCAAGAGGTTGTAATGTTGAGATGATCTTCTTAGATTTAAAAGAAGATTTAGTTAGCTTTCCTAGTTGACAAGCATCACAAATGCTATTTACCTTAAAATTCATTTTAGGTAAGCCTTTTACTAAATTGTTTTTGGATAATTTATTAATAGCTTTGAAATTTATATGACAAAATCTTTTATGCCATAGCCAAGGATCATTTTCTGTGACTAATAAGCACATATTTGTATTATGATTTATTTTCATATTTAGAATATAAATATTACGATCTCTAACTCCTTTGAAAATAAGATTTTTGTTATGATAAAAAATATTGCATTTATTTTCAGAAAATACTATGTTAAAACCTTTATCACATAATTGACTAATACTTAGTAAGTTGTGTTTTAAATTTTTGACTAATAAAACATTTGTAATAAGAGGTAAATTAGATGTACTGTCATTGCTCACATCGCCTTTGCCGATGATGTAACCTTTGGAATTATCTCCAAAAGTGACAGATCCTCCATCTTAGTAGATAATGTTAGTTAACATATTTGTCGCCTGTCATGTGTTTTGAGCAACCACTGTCTAGAATCCATTTTCCTCTTTTCTTAATCGGTACCTGCAAAAAATATTGAAATTCTATTGGTACCCACTTCCTCTGTTAGGGTCCTAAGGGTTAATCTTAGGAAGCCAAACCCAGTTGGGTTTAGAGTTCCCTTTAAAAATAAAATTTTCATTCTTATGTACAGACTTAATGAAAGATTTAATGTAGTTATTCCTAATCAAATTATTATTAGTTTTTGGAACCCAAATCATAATTGATTTTGGATGAATAACTTTTGAAGAAGATTTTTGAGCAGATATAGATTCCTTTTTCTTAAAATTAGTATATAAAGACCCATTATTTTTAGAATGCTTTTGTATTGGTTTTTTATATCCTAACCCCTTTTTATTTGAACAGGTTTGAGAATTCTCAATTATTTTAGAGAGACTTTCTCTTCCACTGTTAAATTTAGAAACGTTTTTAGAAATATTTCCCAGTTTTGTTTTAAGATGTGATACTTCTATATCAAGTGTTTTAATATTAGAGTTTAAATCATAATTCTCTTTTGCTAATTTAACATTCTCATATTTTTGTCTTTCTATTTCACTGCTTAAATCAGTGAATTGAGATGTTATATTAACATAAGATTCTTGAGATTTTACTAACTCTTCCTCTAATATTTTCTTTTCATCTTTTAACATGTCAGTTTCTATTTCAGTTCTATTTAATTTTCCTAAAGCATCTTTATATTTACTCTTTAGGATTCTAAGTTTATCTAACAATTCAGAGTTTATTTCTATTAAATCGTCAAAAGTTAGATCACTTACATCATCATTTCTTGCCATAAAACAAACGTTGGCTTGTTCTGAATCACTGTCATTATCACTGTCTGACGAAGAAGATTCTGTATCATCCCATGTAACTGAGAAGGCTTGTTTCTTTTTATATTTGTCCTTTTTGAGATTATTTTCTTTCTTCCGCTCAGGACAATCTTTCTTTATGTGGCCCTTCTTGTGACATTCGTAGCATTCAAGAGATGAGCTTGATGGCTTATTGAAACCCTTATTATTTCCAAATTTATTACCCTTTTTGAATTTCAAAATCTTTTTGAAATTCTTAGCTATAAATGCCATATCGTCTTCTGATTCAGAGTCTTCTTTTTCTGCTTTAAAAGCGATAGTTTTCTTGTCCTGTGCTTGTGCTCGTCTTGCCTGTAAATTTACTTCATAGGACATTAGATTTCCTATTAACTCTTCTGTTTTTATGGTTGAAATATCATTAGCTTCCTCGATAGCTAAGACTTTTCGTTCCCATTCATCAGTTAAAGAGTTAAGGATTTTTGATACAACATCAGATTCAGTAAAAGTAACTTCTAAAGCTAATAGTGAGTGGTAGATATCCTGGAATCTAGAGTACATTTCACTAATACTTTCTCCTTGTTTCATTCTAAAATTTTGAAATTGGTTTTTAAGCATAGAAATCTTGCTTTGTTTTACTTTATTTGTTCCTTCGTGTGTAACCTTAAGAGTATTCCAAATTTCATATCCAGTTTTACAGATACTGACTCGATTGAATTCATTTTTGTCTAAAGCACAAAATAACATGTTCATTGCTTTTGCGTTTGCAGTAGCATCTAGTTTTTGGGTATTAGACCATGCAGCATACTCTGTAGTAGGAATATGATATTCAGTTTGAATGATATTCCAGGTTTCAAATCCACTTGCTTGCATAAAAATTCTCATTCTAGTTGACCAATAACTATAATTTAATCCGTTAAACAATGGTGGTCGTGTAGTGGCTTGTCCCTCAGTAAAACTGTTGCTAGTGTTATTGTCCATATTATTAAAAAAAATCAGATAACTGTGTTATAGTTATGTGATAACCTTGCTCTGATACCAAATGAAAGTGTATATGGATCGATAATATAGTTAAACTACGACTAGCAAGTGCGGAATTATAAATAATAGTAAATAGCAGTAATAAAAATGACACCAGGGATTTTTATACTGGTTCGAACTTCTCGTTCTACGTCCAGTCCCAGACTCCTTCTGGAATTTCTCTAACAACCCTCACTTTACCCGGAGGAACAGGTATTACACCGCCTGAGCAACCGAACAGGACTTTTCCGCCTAAGCAACTGAATAGGACTTCAAATACAATTAATAAATTGTTTCTTGACTTGTGTGTTCTTGAGTAACACGTATATAGTCAATGTAGTACACCTTTCCTATAATCTTCTTGATATGATGATTTGAATGTGCAAAGATAGGAAGTATAGATTGAAAATCGCTTGTGATTATGATAATACAAAGCAAGTATAGATAGAAAGAATTGGTAATTGAAATAGTGGATTTTCATCTCTATTTATAGTATTGGATAGTTTTAATTTAATAGTAGCAACTATTAGAAGAAGTGCAACTCTTGGTGAAGAAGACAACTCTTCAGAATTTGATATTTCATGAAGAGATGCTTCAGTTCGTCAAGTTCAGATATCTGAGAGAAAAGTGACAGATGTTTGAATAAAGTTTAAAATTCAAAATATAGAAGAAACAAAAAAAACAGTCATTTCAGACGTTTGTCTTTTAATTCAGATGTCTGTCTATGATGACAGACGTCTGTTATTAAATTGACAGACGTCTATTTCATATAAAAATAGAAGTAATTTATACTGAGGGTTCAGACGTCTGTTATTTTATCTTTAGACGTCTGACATTGATGTCAGATGTCTGAATTAAACTACAGACGTCTAATTCTGTACTGTTTTGTTCCTTCCTTTGTTTTAGCACTTCTGAACTTGAGATATTATTCAATTTTGAAAATACCTTTTTATATCTTTAAATAATTAAAGATATTTATTATTTTAAAACATGATTTTCAAAAGTATATTTGTATGTGTGTGTTTTATCATCGTATCAGAGATTGTACAAGAATATTGAACTTAGGAATAATAAAATTTGAAAACTTGATCTTTGTTGATGATATGATAATAGCTTCTCTTTGTAGATTCCTGCAAGAATATTTGACATTATAGTATATAGGTTGAAATATATAGTTGTCGCATTAAAATCAAAGAAGGCGGGTTCCAACACCTTGGATCTCATAGACGAAACACGTGTACTAGTTGTTTCCGCATACTCCTTTCAATTTTTAGAAATGATTTATAAAACTCCCAAATCATTATTTATAACACTTAATTATTCTTTGTAGAAAAATATTTATAAAAGATATGAAAAATAATTGTTAAGTTTAAAATCATACTTCACAAGTTATAAAACTGGTGCGAAAAATGCTGCGAAAAAGTGCAGCAAACAGTGTATTAAAGCTTGTTTGATCAAAACAACGTTTTTACTTCACATATGTTCATTTCTCCAATTAAAATAGTTTTAAAAAACTTTAAATGATTTATAAGATTTGTTCCATATTTTTAAACAGTTTAAAAATATATATTTAGAACATTTGCTACTTTGGCCACCGAACTGCCAAAGCACGATTTTGTCGAAAACTTGATCTGCTCATATTTTAAAGTCTACTTAATGAAATCTTGATTTTCTTTCTTCGTTAGAAAACTGTGGATATAATAGTCCGAAAAATTCTTATCTCGAAGGATTCTGAGCTATATTCCACTTTGTACACTTATTTAACTTTTATGGCGCAAAATCGTCAACTACCATTACGCGACGCGCCTACTTTTGACTTGTTTTTCAATTTCTTTTCAAAATTCATGGAAACACTTTTAAATTTTTGTAAAACATTCAAACTCATTTTAAATAATATTTTTCATATTTCAAATCCATTTTCCATTTCATTTCATACTATAATATTATATTATTATAATATCATTTCCAACCTTATTAGATATTTTAAAATCATCAAGAGGCTAAATAACTTCATATACACATCCATATGGATTTAATTTTCATTAATTAATCATTGTTAATTTTTTAACCATTTTTATTATGATTTCTCATAATTTATCACAACCAAGTAATCATCCATATTAACAATCATGTAAACAACCAACTTTGCATCCAAGTTATCAAACATATTAATCATCTAAGATATTAAACTTTCGTATTATTAAACTTGGAATTATTAGTTAATTCAAAAATGAGTACTCACCTTTAACTAAATTGATTAACTTCCTACCAACATTCTTATCCAACCACACTTCACTAAACTAACATATACTTCACTAATACATTCATAAACAACTTTACCACCTTGCCCATGCTCACGACCATCTTTCCTCCTCCACTTTGCTCTCGGCCCAAACCTTCCTCCCACCTCCAAAGCTCACGGCTATAGCCTCCTCATCCCAATACTCATGGCCTAAGGCCATTTAAAGAAGAGAAGGAGAAGAAGTGAATTAAGAAGAGGTTAGAGAGTAATTAGTGGATTGGTGCTTAAGCACTTCACTATTTTTAACCCTCCCACCTCTCTTAAAGAAGAGAAGCCATTAATGAGCAAAAGAAAGCTCAAAAATGAAGAAAAACAAGAACGAGAAGTGTGAAGAATATGAGAAAAATGGATGGGTATTTATAGAAAAAGTAAGGAGTGGTGAATTACAAAATTAACCTTTTACAAAATTACCAAAATATCCTTACTTTATCTTACTTTTTCAACACTTACCATCACTTTGTCACATCACTGCTTTATGTCTTAATCACTAATGCATAAGGAAATAAAGTAAAGATTTAATTTGATTTGATTGGACATGATTTTGTCCTTTTATGTTTACTTTTTCTTAATGATTTTCTAGAAATTTCTAACCTTAATTAGAAAAAGTAAACTTGATTAATTAATTGTTAATACTTAACATATTTTAAAATGTGTACATGTATATATACATAAAGGTGCAACAACGTTGCGGCAACTTTTATTCAACAAAACGTTGATTTTTAACAAAATGTTTTATGATCATATTTTGACGTTTTAGTTAAACTATTTATTTATGTAAACCAAATTTAAAAATAAATTTGTATAATGTTATTTAAAAATATAAAAACTCATAAATTAATTAAAATAATTTATTTAACCATTGCAACTTACTTTTCTGAAATCAGGATTTTGTCACTTTTGTCGATGTAAGCAATTATTCCTATTTTGTGTATATTTCTCTTTGCAAATCCTATATAATATTATTTAAATCACAAAATATTATATATTTTATATTTAAAATCATTTTAAATAGTATATTTTAAAGTGGCCAAATTCTGGGTCGTTACAGGTCAAACCCTAGATTGAAATTTTGACAACCTAGAGAGGTCAAACCCTAGATTGGAAGTTCGACGACCCAGAGAGGTTAAGCCCTAGATGGAAATTAGACAACCAGGAGAGGTCAAACCCTAGATTGGAAGTTAAACAACTAGGAGAGGTCAGTCCCTAGATTGAAAGACAAACGATCCGGGAAGATTAAGCCCTAGATTGGATGACAAATGAGATTGCATCCCAGATTGGATGATACCCTAGATTGGAAGACGCCCGAGATTAGATGAGACCGTAGAATGGATGGAACCCAAGATTGGATGTTAGACGATTCGAAGAGATCAGACCCTAGAATGGACATTGACTTGACCTCAGGATTAGAACGCCTTCTAATCAGATTAAAACAGATGAATCTCGGACGAATACATCACAATTTTGATATATGATATGATAACTCTGGATGAAAATGGACTGATATGATTTATGATTAACACTTAAGCAAGGACTAGAGTCTTTAGCTATAATGGTCCAGAACGACCTTTGATTTGTAGGTGAACCTGAAGGAACTAGACGATTCATCGAGTCAGAATCAATAGAAGGCCGGAGAGCTTAACCACTAAAGAATGATTATTATTAGAACTTGTTCTTGAGAAAAAACATACCTTACATTCAAAAGGCGTAATTTTGGTGGCAAGTGTTAACCCGCTTACAAGTCAGGAAACACACTTGGAAACACACTTAGAAGAGCTAAAGAAATAACTCAGGAAAGTTTCACCTAGAAATTGTCTAAGGAAATGACTTGACCTCATCTGTCTCGGCCTACAAGTCATTTTTCTTCCCTATTTTAGGCTAAGGAAATGGTCCGACCCCTAGGTCATTTGGCTCGGCCTCCAAGTCATTTTGGAAATGACTCGGCTACCAATACCTTAGATATTGATTTTGATGACAACAGTCATATAAATATTACTACTAACATTTCACCGAGTTGTGCAGTACTTTAAAATATATTATGGAGACTTTTGTAAAGTAAACAAGAACTCAGTGGAAGCAAATGAATTATATATGTGAAGATTAATCAAAGCAAATGAATGAAAAAAATGATTGAAGAAGAATGAAACGACAAGTGATATTTGAAGTGATGAATCTTAGAATCTTTTGTTAAATACCCCACGTCCATTATACATAAAGATCATCAGTCGTTGACCTCAACTGAATCACAAAATATCCACAAATATGAGGTACTTTGAATTCTGAAAAGCTGCAACACCTTGTTATTGTTCATGTTTCTGAAAACACACATATGTTAACATATGATTTCCATGTGTGTCGACATACTTACTAGTTTTCAGTTTTTATTTAAATTCAAACGAAGGGATTTTCCCTCCACCTATTCACCAAAAGACATGCCTCTTCAACAATTATTTAAAGGCCATGGAAAACGAATTTTCATAACAACGATTCTCACTTTATCTTATTCTTTCATATCCATACATTTGTGAGAGAAATCCATTGCCTACACTTTCATTCTCTTTGCAAATCCATACTTTTTCACTCCAATTCTTCTAGGATTTGCAAACCACACAATATCCAAGAGTTTGTACATGAATCCATATCATTCTCTATCTGATTTCATCCTATTCTTCAAAGAATTCAAAGATATACCGCTATTGGAGGTTTATAGGATCATTGTACCGAATTTGCAAGAATCTGTACTGAAGATATGACTACTTGCCATACTCTACTTTTGTTTGTAAGGAGAAGAAGGTGTTCTTGTAGCCGGTAAAATCAAGAGAGTGTTCTTGTAGCCAAATAAATCAAGAGGGTGGGTCTTGTAACCCGTGAAATCAAGATCGTAAAGATGTTCTAGCACTTGTGGAGACAAAATGGTGATATTGAAATTATGTACTTTGGAATACATGACTAGATTTAGGATTAGCTAATCCGAACCAGTATAAAAATCCTTGGTGTTATTTACTTTAGTGCATTTTACTTTACTCTTACTTATTCTATGATTACTTGTCTCTATTAGAAATTTGGGTAGATAGAGATTTAAAATTCATAATTAAGTTTTTAAATAATTGAATTACACACTTCACCCCTTCTAGTGTTTAAATAGCCCTTAAGTTATTTGGCTCGACCCCCAAGTCATTTTGCTTCCCCATTTCACTTCTCCAACTTCACGTCTACCCATTCTACTCGTAACCAAGTGTTTTCCCAGAGTTTGGATGAACATATAATAGAATAAGGAGAGTAAAAACTTCCACTCCAAGATCACAGAGTTAAAGGGCAGATTGTTAGGGTAAATTAAAAAAAGAACAGAGAACAGAGAAAATCAGAATATCACAGCGGAATCGACAACATATAATATAATAAGGACAATAAAAACTGTCACTCCAAAAAAATACAGAATATATCAAAGTTAAAAACAAACCTTATCGGCTGGACAGTTATAAAATATCAACCTTACATTTGCTGATAGGGATACTATATAATACAGCAGAAAACACTACGATAGGTGAATCACCAGCTCCTCTCCAAGATCCCCATAACACCAAAGCCAACTTGGGAAAAATACTTAGTCTGACCCGAGCATTATAATAAAATAACAACCGAATCAGTCTGGAAATACTAGTGTGAGAAAACTCAAATAATAGGGAACATATAAAAGTTCTGTGAGACCACACCGCTAACGCGGAATGGTTTTTACCTCAGAAGAATAACATCCATACAAGAAAGAGTAGAGATAAACAGAAGGAAACAAATCCAAATAAGAATAGGCATAAATAATATTAAGAACCAGACTTGAAATAATGAAAATAATCTGAGCAAAATCCAAACTGGACAGAATGGATGAAACACGATAACTGTCCAAACTTGATAGAATGGACAAAACCTATAATTAAACATCGTGAAGAGCGGTTGACTCTTTTCGTTGTTATTGCAGAAAAACAATTCGAAGGTTCGAATCAAAAAAGGAATGGAAAATTTCCAACAAATGACTAGGAAGGTGCATCACCCTTGAAGTATACCTCTAGTAATATACTTCTGAGAAGCTCATATACTCCATGACACTTCTCGGAAAAGTACCAGTCGAACCCCACCAAACTTTCTCGAGAATCCGAATATTTCACATCTAAATGTGCAAATAAATCTAATCTAGATGAGATGTGAAAATACCCTAATGGGAGAAAACCCACATAGCTGGACGTCCTTCCGTGCTTTGGGTTCAGTCATTTACCGACAAAGGATAACAAAGCTCAAAGAGCAGCAAATTGTTTTTAAGGTGACGACGCACCATAAAGAAAGCTGAATCCGATAATTAATAAATCAACCATCAGGGATAATTAAAATGATTGTATATGGAAATTAAATATTATATGTCCAACAACACGTCGATTCCAAACAAGTTGTATCCCTTGATTGAAAATGAAGCCAAGCAAGTTGAGGGAGGGTTACCTCTAGGCATCGCCTTGACGACATTTTTAACCTTTAGAAACAAGTCCAAGCCTCAACGTTTAGCGTTAAAAGTATGACTAAATCCTTCCATATAAGCGATATCGATTTTGAAGCCGCACCTCCTTGTAGTTCAGGACCTGATGGGTCCTCATGCATTCGTACACATGACAAAACCACCAATCCTTCGCCGCACTTCGCCAAAATACTACCCTAGGTGCTATTCTACCCACTGAATCCAAATCTACCATTCGTTTCCCCTATCATCGAGCAAATCCTTTCTCCCCTAAGCCCTAGCTCACTACCCCAAATGGCCTCCACCCCAAAGGTGACGCCACCCAATTCAAGCACATGGAAAGGTAGCTCTCGAGCATACGAGCTTAACGAATCCAAAATCACAATTTTTAGTCGAGTGTGTGAATTGATTTGGATTTTTGAAGTTTTCAAAAACTTGCTTTCTCATTTACAGGAAAGTATTTAATGAGAGGAGAGGTATGGGCTGCACGCAAAAGGGGAAGGGGTGAGAACGTGGGGGTATGGCATTGAAATGATCGGGATATGGACATATAAAATAGGATATATATATTTATTTTATTCAATAATATTCGACAATACATACCTGAAAATTTCGACCGACTGGCATTCTATACTAAATACTCCTGTTTCGAACTCAATGGAACAATTTTTGGGACCTAATTCCAAAGTATACGGAAGTTAGCCTTTTAAATTGAATTATTTTTAAAATTAATTGATAGGCGCTTCGAGCTCGCACGACCAAACGATATGTCTAATCGTTATGAAACTCGACGCATACAACCATTTATTACTCCAGATCTAATGGCATTAGTTTCATCAAAATCCGAGACAGCGCCTCAGAATGTTAATTTAACAATTTTAAATATTGTCGATATTTATCTGATCTATTTATTATTGTAAATAAATTTATAAATTGAATTCACCAATATTATTTATGAAAAAGGGATTTAAATAAGATTATTAAATTTATTTAAACAATATTCAATTAATGATTCAAATATTTAATGATTACAATATCCGAATTGTAAGTTATTAAATTCCAAAATCCAATTATCTAAATATTTAAATTAATTAAACATTTGAAATTAAATTACCAAAATTTTGGGTTGTTACATTCTCCTCCCTTAAATGAATTTTGCCACCTAAATTCTCAAGGAAGAAAATGTTTCCAAACCCTTAAGTTTAGAACTATTAATTAAAATAAGTTATTAAACTTATCAATTAAATCTCAAATTTTATGAAAAATTTCGGCAGCGTCTCCTTTGCATGGTTTGATCAGAACAACTATAGTTTGCCACTACGGGTTCTAAACCAATCAAAGAAAACGAAAGCCAAGTGGTCTCCCATATCTGGAGCATAAAATTATCAACCAATTTTAAATTTCTAATTCTATTACATACCTTTTTGCGTTTGTTTTATATTTTTGGCAAGTAATTTATTATCTTAATGCAAATGCAGGTGCGCAAGAAATCAAGTGAAAATATCTTGCTTACATGTACTTACAAAATTCAAAAGAGAATCAGGCCGACTAAAGCAATATGATGTAACTCTACATGCAAAAACTAATCTGATATAAATCTACATTCAATCAACAACCATATATCTCAATCATATGCAGCAAAATACAGAGAATATTCTGTAATAAATGTTATGCATCCAATAATTTCAAATGATAAAATTAGATCTAAATGCCCGGGTTTATAAATTAAAAAATTATTTTCAAATTTCTCAAATAGGAATTAGATCAAAAATCAAAAATCAAAACGACAAGGAGGGGATTCCTCCTAATAAAGTATGGTGAAACTCTAGAATTAAAACAACGTGGAGCGTCTAGTGGTATTCCGGTTCCTCCAAAAACATTAACTAGAATGAATAAATATTATTTCTTTCCCAAATTTAAAAAAATCTCTTTTTCAAAATCACCGGGATTAGGTCCTAATAATAACAATTCAAACTCCTTTGTCTATAAATTTAAACTTTATAAACAATGGTGTATAAAATCATACAATCAATCAATCAAATTCAATCAAATCAAATCAAATTCCATAAGGGAGAACCTAGCACTTAACATTGTTTCACAATGTCACATGACTAACAAACAAATCTTAACTTAGGTTCAAAACTTTCTTGATTGCCCGAAAATATAAGTAATTTACTAAGCATACCATTTTGCTCAACAGCTTTTGGTTATTGCTTAGAAGATTATTCAAATTCATTCGGAAAAAATTAAAAGGTATACTATAAAATTATTGGTTTCTTAACTGTACGAATTTTTTTAAATCACTTAAATTTGCATTTAGTATTTTATTCAATACTAAAATTGTTTATGAATTATTTTATTAATTTTCACCTAAGTTTAAAAATATTTTATAAAGTCATTTCTTTATAAAACATCAAATAATAACTTATTCCTTTTTTTTACTTGTATAATACTCTTTTACATCCTAAGAGTACATAAAATTTTTATTTTACTTTCCATAATTTAGGTGAAGATCTAATCAAAATCTAGTCTTTTAAACTGAGTCAACCTCTCGATCCCTTTAACTTAAAGTGTTAAAATGGAAGATATTTATGGGTTGACCCAATCAACAGATAGTTTACACTACTTAGACGTTTTAAACAAAAATATGGTTTTAATAAGATAATGTTTATCAAAACCTTCCTATCCAATTTTAACTCATTTTAATTCTGTGTTAAATTATCCCCTATCTAATCAAAAGGAAAAATCTCATTTATCAAAACAATCTCTTAACTACTTTTTATTTTGAAAACAATTCCCTTTTAGGGAACTTAAAATTTTAAATACTTGGTTTTTTATTTCAAAACTCATCTTTGAAAGCATACTACATATATTTATATATAATAACTTCAAACAATTTATTTATTTATTAAAACTCACTTTGGGTTCATTCGGATTTGAACTCATTTCGATTGCACAATGATAGTGAGAATAACTTACTAAGTACCCCTCAACGTTCGCCTAAGCGAACATCCGATCGTCACTTAGAAGATTATTCAGATTACCAAAAAACTTACTGAGACGACTTCCTTTGAATTTTCCCAAATAAAATGCATTCCATTTAAAATATTACTTCCCAAAATAATTTCACTTTTAAATACTTCCAAAAAAATATTACTATTTCATTTCTCAAAATCCTTTCGAAATTATTTTCAAAAGTTCCAGGATTTAGATTCAAAAACCCTTTTTAAACACATTTTATAAACTAATTTTATATAAAATTTCCTTTATATAAAACCATCTTATATTATAATAACTCTTCTTAATTATAATAGAATTTTCTCAAATATTTATTCTCTAAATGTCTTATCCTACCATTTATATTGTATTAAAAAACTTTTATTAATGTTCAATCCATAACTCACCATTATTAAAAGGTGAATTTTAACTTAACATTTTCTTCGAACTCCTTATAGTCAAATTGTGAAAATTAACTAACAAAGGGGTTCATTTATAAATTCAAACAACAAATGCTTATAAATAAGCTGAACATCAGTAATCAACGCTCCTAATTTAATCGAGCGTAACTGATTTAACAACAGTGATAATACATAAATATTATCACATTTAAACAAACACACTCTATAACTATATAAATTTTTGAAAATTATTCCTTTATATATATAATATAATCCTAGGCAATATATTTCATTTGCCAAATTTTCAAAAATTCAATATCATATCCGTTGGACTTGTTCGAGTGTTTAGAAATCCTTATCGATATTGTGGTGTCCCATATCTCAACCAGAATTCATAAAAACTCAATAGACCAATTAACATAATACATTTTTATAACATTAACAAATTCGCTCTCCAATATATAATACTCTCAAACACATTATAGAGTCTCGCTTACCTTATCTCTAATGAGCCAAACCCTACTAAAGCCAAGGTTATCGCTTAACCTTGCACTCTACTACCATGCTATAACGACCTACCTTTTTTACCAGCGAAAGTTGACACCGAACACTACCTCTGCATTCAAATGTCAAGCATCCAATCAACAAAAGGGGCAGATTGTTAGGGTAAATAAAAAGAGAACAGAGAACAGAGAAAATAAGAATCTCACAGTGGAATCGAGAACATATAATATAATAAAGATAATAAAATGTGTCACTCAAAAAAATAAAGAGTATACCAGAGTTAAAAACAAACCTTATTAGTTAGACGGTTATAAAATCTTGAGCTTACAATTGCTGATAGGGATGCTATATAATACATCAGAAAATAAAACACTACGATAGGTGAACCGCCAGCTCCTCTCCAAGATCTCCAAACCACCAAAGCCAACCTTGGAAAAATATTCAGTCTGACCAAAGCATTATAAAAAAATAACACCCTAATCGGTCTGAAAATACCAGCGTGAGAAAAGTCAAATAATGGGGAAACATATAAAAGTTCTGTGAGACTGCACCGCTAACCCGGAACGGGTTTTTACCTCACTAGAATAACATCCATATAGGAAAGAGTAGAGATAAACAACATAAAACAAATCCAAATAAGAATGGGCATAAATAATATTAAGAACCAGACGTGGAAGAATGAAAATAATCTGAACAAAATCCAAACTGGATAGAATGGATGAAACACGATAATTGTCCAAACTTGATAGAATGGATAAAATCTATAATTAAACATCGTGAAGTGTGGTCGACTCTTCCTTTTGCAAATATAGAAAAACAATTTGAAGGTTCAAATCAAATATGGAAAGGAAAATTTCCAACAAATGATTAGGAAGGTGCACCACCCTTGAAGTATACCTCTAGTATATACTTCTGAGAAGCTCATATACTTCTTGACACTTCTCGAAAATATACCAGCCAAACCCTGCCAAACCTTACCGAGAATCTGAATATTTCACATCTAAATGCGCAAATGAATCTGATCTAGATGAGATGTGAATATACCCTAATGGAGCAACCCCACATAGTTCGACGTCCTTTCGTGCTTTGGGTTCAGTCATTTACCGATAAAGAATAACAAAGCTCAAAGAGCGGCAAATCGTTTTTAAGGTGACAATGCACCATGAAGAAACCTAAATATGATAATTAGTAAATCAACTATCCAAGATAATTAAAATGATCATATATGGAAATGAAATATCATATGTTCAACACCACTCGTCGATTCCAAACAAGTGCTTTCCCTTGATTGAAATGAAAGTTAGGCAAGTTAATGTAGGGTTACCTCTAGGCATCGCCTTGACGACATTTTTTACCTTCAAGATAGAAACGAGTCTAAGCCTCAACGTTTAGCTTTAAAAGTATGACTAAATCCTTTCCATATAAGTGATATTGATTACGGAACTACTTTTCCATAATCGAAACCGAACTTTACTCTTTAAAATTTGAACTTGTGCTTGATTTCTATATTACAATATTAGTAAAAACACTTTGGGAATATTATTTTATAATGTACTTTTATAAGACAAAATTTATAATACTAAGTGTATTAAAATAAGGGTAAAAAACAAGTGTTGTTAAAACATTGTTTACTATAAACCAAAAAACAATTTACACTTAACTTTATTTATAATTAACTCCCTTTTAAAAGATTTTCTTATTTATAAACCATTATTTATAAAATTAAAACAATATTTATTATCCCAAAAGATAAATGAATAATTTAAGTACCTTTATAAATTTAAAACAATATTAATTATCCCGAAAGATAATTAATCACATTTATAATCTCTTTTAAATATACAAATCAATTATTTTAAATAAAATAGTTACTTATTTCCTAAACACTTTTATATCATTAGTAATTTAACGTTAAAATCTTTATTAAATCGGTTTATTAAATTTAAAACTTTCAGTCAGTTAATTAACATTAAAAGACTTTCATTATATTAGTTAATTTACTTTAGTCACTTTTATTAAATCAATAAATTAACTTTAAATATCATTAATTAAAAAGATTTATTAAATTCAAATAATCATTCATTAAAATGAATAATTAATCTCAAACATCATTAATTAAAATGATTAAATAAATTTCAAATATCATTAGTTAAATAATTAATTAAATTAAAAACAATTATTAATTAAGGTTCAAAATTACTAATTAAAATGACTTAATTAAATTCAAATCTCATTAATCAAATAGATTAATAAATTTTAAACATCATTAGTTGAAATAATTAATTGCATTCAAATATCATTACTTAAAATGATTAATTACTTTTAAATGTCATTAATTAAAATGATTATTAATTTCAAATATCATTAATTAAAATGATTAATTACTTTTAAATATCATTAATTAAAATTATTATTAATTTCGAATGTCATTAATAAAACTGATTAATTAAACTCCACTACCATTACTTAAAATAATTAATGAAACTCAAATATTCATTAGTTAAAATGATTAATTAAATCCAACCTCATTTAAATCAAAAGATAAACCAATTTTAAACATCATCAATTAAATTGGTTAATTAATTCAAAATCATTAGTTAAAATGATTAATTAATTTAAATTATCGTTAATCGAAATGATTAATGAATTTTAAAATTTTGTTTTGCGAAAACACAAGCTCAAGTTCAAAACACAACCGTTAGGGTTTTAGGGATGATAACTAATAAATAACGGTATAGCGAAATCGCTATAACAACACTTAACAAATTAAATGAAATATCAAGATTTATTTTAATTAAACATCAATATAACGACATAAGGATATAAATAAATAATTATTGGCGAGAAACCCCTTAGGGTCCCTCTACAAATTTTCCATGCAAAACAATGGTTACGGGTAATATATATAAATCATAAGGGTTCATAACAATCAAATTAATATGTCACCTATTTTCCAAATGGAAATTCAACCAAACAATAAATCAAACAATGTAACTAATATCTAAGCAATCACTGATAATTTATAGCATCATAGATATGATATAGTAAAATTGAATGTGAGTTAAGCTCACATTGATTCCAGTTTTCACGGAAGCGTTCTGGTTTAGACTAAAACTGAATGAGCGTTCAATTTTAGCCAAAAATTCCACTAGCTTCAAATCCAACCAAACCAACTCTAATATGTAGCCATCGTCGCTACGAGTCCAATGCAGAAAACGACATTCGAATCCGACCTCGTACGCAAAAGTTATTTGATTTATAAGACTTCAATTTAATTAAATAATTAAATAACACTAATTACAAATTCAAACATAATCACCCCCAAATCAATTACTAATCTATCTTCTTCCATGTGCATGAAAATGTCAGTGCATGCACCTACCTAGACGATCCTTCCATCACCAATATCTCAGCCAATTCTCGATGAAATTCAAATCCGTCTTCACCGACGCGTCGCCCTACGCGGGAGCAACCACCCCGACACCTCGATTTTGAAGCTGCAACCCCCTGCAACTCATGACCTGATAGGTCCTTATGCGTTCATACACGTGATGTGCTACTAATTCCTTCACCGCACCTCGCCAAAATACTACTGTAGGTGCTATTCGACCCACTGAATCCAAATCTACCATTCGTTTCCCCTATCATCGACCAAAGCCTTGCCCCCTAAGCCCTAGCTTGCTGCCCCAAATGGCCTCCATCCCAAAGATCGACGCAACCAAGTTCAAGCATATTTAAAGGTAGCTCTCGAGCATACGAGCTCAACGAATCCAAAATCACGATTTTAGTGGTGTGTGAATTGATTTGGATTTTTGAAGTTTTCGAAAACTTGCTTTCTCATTTACAGGCAAGTGTTTAAAGAGGGAGAGGTATGGACTGCACGCAAAAAGGGAAGGGGTGAAAACGTGGGGGTATTGCCTTGAAATGATGGGGGTATGGACATATAAAATAGGATATATATTTCGACAATACATACCCAAAAAATTTCAACTCCAATCGGGTGTGCTGACTGGCGCTCTATACTAAATACCCATATTCCAAACTCAATGGAACTAGTTTTGAGATCTAATTCCTAAGTATGCGGAAGTTAGCTTTTTAAATTGAGTTATTTTTCGAATTAATCGATAGGCGCTTCGAGCTCGCACGACCAAACGGTATGTCAAACCGTTATGAAACTCGACGGCGTACAACCATTTATTACTCTGGATCTAATGGCTCTGGTTTCGATCAAAATCTGAGATAGTGCCTCGGAATGTTCATTTCATAATTTTAAATATCTTTTATGTTTTTGATTCAATTGTCAATATTTATCTGGTCTATTCATTATTGTAAATAAATTTATAAATTGAGTTCACCCATATTATTTATTAAAAAAGGATTTAAATGAGATTATTAAATTCATTTAATCAATATTCAATTGACAATTTAGATATTTAATGATTATAATTATATGTTATTAAATTCCAAAATCCAATTATTTAAATATTTAAAATAATTAAGCATTTAAAATTAAATGACCAAAATTCTGGGTTGTTACACAAAATTACTTGTCCCCAAGCCATTTTGACTCAGCCCCGAGTCATTTTTATGAGTCACGGGACCCCGGGCTCTCTTATGCAATGCCGAGTTATTTTCTGGACTTCAGTGCAAGTGGGCTTCTGGACTTCTATGCCTATTTCTCTATAAATACCAGCCTACATGCAACCAAATGGGGATTGACTTCTCTTCACCCTGGATTTGTTCTCTTTGCCATTAGAGACTTCTTCTGCTTCTTCAAATCTTACCTCTTCATGATTAGAGTCACATAGGAAGCAACTATTTGTTGTTTTAGTACTTTGATCGACAAATACCTATACCAGTGACTCTCAAACACTCTAGAAACTCCGTTGTAAATCTAAGATCCACTAGATTATGGTCAGATCTGATATAATTCATTGTAATCCGGAGAGAAAACAATGAATAACAAAATATAAAGTGGACATAGGACAGAGATAGCTAAACCACTATAAAAACTCTTGTGTATTCTTTACTTTTTTGCTATCTTTACTTGCTTGATCTGGGATTTTTACTTGTTTTTCTTTATTTTAAAAGAACTGATGCTTTCACCTGATACCTGGGGTATGGTGCCATTTTTGGCGTCAGCATATGGCATAAAATTGGTAAGAGCTTCACATATTGCATTGAACTTTTCGATAGAACAAACAAAAAAAACTATAGGCATGTTGGCGTAATCATAAGGCAGCATTTTTAAACAAACAAAACGGTATACTATGTTTAGGCACCATGGGGCTAGGACAATTTGGAAATCAGACAAAGCTGGCCTTCCTAAGAAGGCGTTGTAGGCCGAACGGTTTTCTATTAGCACAAATGTCTGTTTCCGTACAACGGAGCGGGGATGGCTTCCAATCTCAACAAAGAGGTCCAGTTGCCCAAGAGGCATCTTCGCATCTCTAGTGAAACCGTGTAGTGGTTTATCGCAGGGAGATACATCCTTCATTGATAGCTTCATTTTGTCGAATGCGTGTTTGAACAGGATGTTTACTGAGCTTCCAGTATCTACCAGGATTCGGTATACTTCGGCGGGACCAAGTCGGGCAGAGATGACCATGGGATCCATGTGAGGGTACTGCCTTCCTTCTAGGTCACGCTTACCGAACGTGATGTCATTACTTTCTTTCCGCTTCGGGTGGCGCTCTTCTATAACCGAATTGACATAGTCTTTATTGTCTCTAAGCGACTTTCCATATCTTTCCATCTCTTTCCAGCTTCTGTCTGCGATGTGTGGCCCTCCTGAGATGGTATGGACCACTATCTTTTCTTGGCTAGAGCTGCTAGCGTTGCGGTTTCCTCTGTCGGCCCCCGGTGAGGGTAGCCTTGGGTTTTCATTGGCAGGAGCTGGGGTCCTGTCCTGACCTTTTACATAACGTTCCAGTTTCTTTCTTCTGATGTGTTCCTCAATCAGATCTCGGAGATGATGGCATTCGTTGGTATCATGCCCGTGAGATTCGTGGAAGCGGCAGAATTTTCCAGACTTCTATGCGTTGTCTGATTCTTTCTTGTATGGTGGGCGTTTGTATCTAACTTCGCCTTGGGTGGCAAGGAAGATATTTTCGACGGTCTCGTTCAAAGGGGTGTAAGTGTCGAATCTTGGTCCTGGCCGATATAGGCGCTTTTCTCCCTTCTTGCCCCCAGCATTGTCTCTGGAATCATTTCTTCGAACGTCCCTTGCCACAGCAGGGGCGTTGCCATAGGTTGTCTTATTTTGCTGTCCTGACTGCCCCTCAACGGCAGCATCCTCAAGCCTCATGTATTTCCCGGCTTCATGGAAGAAATCGGGTAAAGTAGCTGGTTTTTCTTTTGTCAACCTTCTAGCAAATTTAGTGTCCGGATGCACACCACTTCAGAGGGCCATTAGGATAAGCTTCTCATCGGCATCTTGGACTGCGGCTGCTGCGGCGTTGAATCTGGTTAGGTATTGTTGCAGCTTTTCTCCAGGTTTCTGTTTGACGCTGGATAAGGAATAAGCGTCCTTAGGTTGCTCCACATGAATGCGGAACTGACTGATAAATTTTTCTTTCAATATTTCCCACGAGCTGATGGATCCTTGGGGTAGATGACAGAACCAGGAGGTAGCAAGATCTGCTAAGAAGAGCGGAAAGCATTTGCACAGTACTCCCTCTGTCGCTCCACTCATGAGCATATGCTGCGTGTACCTCTGTAAGTGTACAACGGGATCGGAGGTTCCTTTGTAGGGTTCCATTGTTGGCATCTTCCATTCTCGGGGGGTGATAGCAATTTCGATATTGCGGGCGAAAGGGCTGGTTACCCTAGCGCCTATCCCTCGATCTCTTTGCTCCCGTTGGACACACTCTCTGAATAAGCGTGCCATCCTTTCATCAGAACTTGGAGCAGATAGAAATGAGTTTGGTTCTGTTCTGTGGGATTGATTCCGTCCAGATGACCTGTAGGGATGGTATCGTCTATCATTCCTCATATTTTCCAGTGGCTGCCTTTGATCTTCTGGGAGCATGCTCGGGTCAGCTACAGTTGGCCCTTGCCTTGATCTCCCCCTGTTGGGTTCTGATCTAAGCACTTCCTCGGGTCCAACTTCGGGCTGGACTCTAGCTCGGCCACGTTCACTGGCGTTTCTATGGTTAGGCAGCATGACAGGCTCAGCTACAGTTGACCTTCGCCCGGTACCTTCCCCGTTGGGTTCGGTACCAAACGTTTCCTCAGGCCTAACTTCGGGCTGTGCTCGGTCTCGGCTCCTACCACGGCTACTTCTGCCGTTAGCTCCTTCGAAGAAGGAAGATCTTTGTTGTCTCTGAGATCCTCCAGACTGGGACTCGCCCCATGATTCAGTGTTGCGGTTGGATTCTTCAGCGTCCCTTAAGCGTGACATGAGATGGTCCACCAAGGCTTCCAGCTGGGACGTGAAGCGGTTAGTTACTTCAACCACAACTCTGTCCAGATCTGCTCTAGTAATTGCTGCAGGCTGTTCTGTGGCAGGAGTAGTTGGGTTAGCCTGTTCTTCATTTGTTACTGTTGCTGGAGGAGGACGATTTACTTGATTCGGGACAGCTGGATCTGGAAGACTGCTGGATGCGATGTTTTTTCCTTTGTTAACATCTTTTCTCTGTTTGGGAGGCATGTTTTCCAAGTGGCGGACGATGCTGTTAGGAAAACTTGTTAAGCGGATGAAGCTGAAGCTCCGAGCTTCTAGTTCTCAGTGAAAGCACCAAAAATGTTTGCACAAAAAATGGACAAACACCTCAAAGTTGTATGATTTAGTAGATCTTATGTTGTTCTTAGCGATTTGAGTGATTTATGCAAATATATGAAAAGCAGGGGCTAAACTGTAAAAAGACACGCAAATTTATAGTGGTTCAGCCAGAATGTGCCTACGTCCACTTTATATGTTATTTCTCTTCTCTTCTTTTGATTACAAGTACAAAGCTTTGATACAAGTAAAAGAAAGTTGTTTGTTTGAAAGCTCCTTCCGTGCTCGAGCTCTCAAACTTTTTTTTCATTGTTGTACCCCTGCCCCTCTATTTATAGAGTGAGGCTGGGGGTAGGGGTCTTGGATGTATATAACTGCTGGTGGGCCTGGGCTGACACGGTCTGGCCTGGTATGGTTGGTCCGGAAGGAGCTTGGTTCGGAACACCTCGGTCCGGTGGCAGCTGAGTTGATTCGGCGGAGACCTTCATTCGGTGGAGACCTGGTTCGGTGGGTAGCTTCACTCGGTGGAGACCTGGTTCGGTGGAAACCTTCATTCGGTGGAGATCTGGTTCGGTGGGTAGCTTCACTCGGTGGAGACCTGGTTCGGTGGAAACCTTCATTCGGTGGAGACCTGGTTCGGTGGGTAGCTTCACTCGGTGGAGACCTGGTTCGGTGATGAGAATTTGTCCAACACTTGCCCCCCAAAGTGGGGCATTCGCCTGCGTATGCCATGCTTTGTTAATTTGACAGTCCCATTCGGTCCTTAGCGCTGAGTCGTCTGGTCTGGTTACTTCGTGCTTGCCTATAAGTAGGGGGCCTATGCCTTTGTTTTTTTATCAACCGAACCATTCCCTTGTCATTTGCCGAATCAAGTGTGTAGCCGAACCAAAGTGCTATCTTTGCCGAACCAAAGTGCTGTCTTTGCCGATCCAAAGTTTTGTCTTTGCCGAACGGAAGTTACCTTTTTGCCGAACCAAAGTGTTATTCCAACCAGGTGAGTTCTCTTGCCGCCGAATGAACCCTTGTGTCGTACTACCGAATGAGCTTTAGTGTTTATGAGCGCCGAATGAACCTGTGTACTCTTTTGTTTTAACAACGCGCTTTTGTGTTGCAGATAAATGTCTCGAAAGGCAGAAACTCGTTCAGATAAAAAGAAATCCGGGGGCGAAGGAGGTTCCTCTGCCGTGCCCCCAGCTCAGCCGAATCCAGAACTTCACGGACCAACCCCGAGATCATTAGTGGACGGGTACGGCCCTCAGGAACTTCTGAACTCCCCGCCCGATTGCTTTCCTAGCTCCCTCAAGGAGGAGCAGCTTGATGTCATTTCCCGATCTTTTGGAATTGATAGGGCGCACTTGCTGTTGCCAGGGAGAGAAGTTATGCCGTACGATCCTCCTAAAGGGTACTTTGCCTACAGCAGATACCACTGCATGTGTGGTGCCATTCCTCCTCTTAACGCTTGGATAGTCAGCTTCCTCACATATCTAAAGGTGGCCCCATTCCAGCTTCAACCCAACTCCTATGCTATACTGGTGAGCCTCTTCGTCATCTTCCGGAGGAAGTATGGTCGTGCTCTTTCTAACCGGGAGATCCGGTACTTGTATAATCTGAGGGGCTATAAGAAGGGGTCCCCATACATCAGCTTGGAGTCAGCGGTGACCTTCAAGCCGGTCTTGGATCTGTATTCCAAATTTAGCATGTTCAAGAAGGAGTGGTTCTTCGTCAGGGACGACTCTGTCTCTATTCGGCGTTTTACTTCTGGATGTAAGTCGATGTTTTATTTATAATTTCCATCCTGGTTGCGATGCTTCTTCTCATACATTTTCATTTTTGCTAGCGACAGGTGGCTTTGCAGTTGTGGAGACTGATCGCCTGGTTCAGACGGCGGCTGAGATAGAAGCTATTCTTGGGAGGTATAGATCATCTGCCTACCTGATCAGAAACGCGATCCTTCTGGAGTATAACTTAATCCTTCCACATCAGTCAGTAGTCAAGCTGAGGGAAATGGTGGAGGAGAGGGCGGCTGCTCAGGCTAAGGGAGGTGTCACGGTAGAGAGCAGCAAGAGGAAACCTTTCACAAAACCTCCAGCCGTCGGCGGTAAGAAACTCAAGAAGTCGGACGGTCCCTCCCCCAGCAATTGTCCACTTACCCAGGAGGAGGAAGACATAGAGGAGGAAAGAGGTGAGGGTGGAGATGGTCGGGAAGGTGATAAAGGTGGCGATGGCATCGGGGCCTTGCTTCCTGGGCAAGCGGGCGAGATTCAGGAGTGGACGGACGAGGCGTTCCACCAGGCTTTCGAGGGGCTGGACGAAGATCCGACTTTGGTAGGGAAAACTGGGAAAGCGGACAAAGCTGGGACCGGTGCAAGTGAGTCTTCTCAGACCATTCCAGCCAAGGTGGCTCCGACGACTCAAGGTGAACTCTTGACTCCTGCATGCTTCATTAATGATAGGGACTTAGGAATATTTTATGATCCGCTCCCGTCCTGGAATGAAATCCAGGACTCATTGCAGTATCCTACTTCTCCCCAGGGTTTGTATAACAGACGTGTTTTCTTTCTTCTTTTAATCTGCCACGTTCTCGAATTATATAGTGATGTAAGTTTGTGACACTTGTTCTTCATGTCAGGAGCAGGTAAGACGGCCAAGGCCTTAGATCTTCGGCACAGGCTTGAACAGTACAAGCTCTCCAAAGCTTCCGCCAAGCCAAAGACTCCGACTCACCGTTCCGGGGATGTAGTCGACTACCGTCCTCTTCTCGGGGTTATTGAAGAGGGTATTCAAAAGAGAAAGAGGATTCATCCCTTATCCGAACCTTCACTCGGTCCCCAGCCCCCAATTCAGCCCGTTCATGATATCACAGAGGAGGGTACTGAATCCGCACTCTCTCCGCACCTATCTGGAAACCCGACCGTTATTCAGATTGATCGTCCTGACTTGGCTCGTAATCCATTCGTGGGTCATCCTGATCCGGATCCAAGTTCCCATGATGTTACTTTTGACGAGGTTACTGGCGAGCACCTTCTTCCCCGCAATCCCATGGTACGGGTGCTCGATGAGGCTAAGTCTTTAGATCTTGATCTTCTTACTACTCGGATAGTTACCATGGGAGACGAGGCCAAGGCTAATATTGATCGGGTGGCGGAGGAGAATAAGAAGCTGATGGGGCATCATGCCCGGCTGGTTAAGGCTGGAGAGGAAATTGGGAGTGCCAACATCCGATTACGGTTGATGGTTTCGGACCAGGCGAAACAGCTTGTTGATCAAGCTATTCAGATTTCCCAGCATGAGGCTGCCTCCGGGCGGCTGAGGAAGGCTATGGAGGAGGCTAGTAAGGCGGAGCTGCGGAAGATGGAGGCTGCCTGCAAGGAGCAGATTAATATGGCCATCTCGACAGTGGATGAGGTTCGGAGGGCGGATCTTGAGCGGATAGAGGAGCTGTCGGGGAAGCTTGAAGCCGCAGAGCTTGCTCAGGTTAGGCTGAAGGAGGAGATGGAGGTGATGTGGAAATCCCTTCAGGCTGACTGCTCGAGATACCGCTTGGAGAGAGAAACTGCTGTTGGAAGGTTGTCGGCTTCCGAGGCCCGGATGAGGGAGTTTGAGGAGAATGAGGGGATGATGGATGAAATGCTTCAGGACATGTACTTCCGAACTTGGAAGCAGGGCAACCTATCCTGGATGGATGATTATCCTAGGGTCATGGCTAAGATTTATCTTTGGGCTCTGGAGGAAGCTAAGGCGGATGCGGATAAAGAGGGTGGTGTGGCCTTCAGCATGGATGTGGTCACTGCCCAGTTTACCAAGGAGGAGAAGGTGGCGGTGAAGGAGGGTATGCGGTTGCTTGCTGCTGAGGAGGCAGGTGTGCAAGTAGAGGATGACGACCAGGATAGTCAAGAAGCAGGTGCTGGTAAGTCTTCTTTTTTAGTCTCTCCATTAACTTTGGTTGCTTATCACTAATGAATCCTTTCTCTGACTGGACAGGTGGTCAACAGGACAAGGATAAAACTCCAATGCAGCCGGCCCCCTGATCAGACCTGGAAAATTCTTTTTTTTGTAGACTTGACATGGCCGTATACGTTAGTCTTAAAACAGTAGAGTAACTTTTAAGTTGTAATTCTTTTTCTACTTGTAATAAATAGCTCTATTCTTGATGTGTAATTCTTTAACTTAAACTGATTTTGTCGTCTTCCGAATGTTTGTTGCTATTTTGACATGTTGTATGAGAAATATAGCTATGTAAATTCTTGTAATTGAGTTGTGTTTGATGTCAGGTTCTGGTTTTAAAACATAATTTCATGACTTGTAATATTAGTGTGTGGTGTGAACAAATTACAGTCATGTATTTGTACATAAAGAAGAAAATACCGCCCTTCATGTTTTAATCGTAGATGGCAGTTTTGAATATCTTGTATGACCGAGCATGGAATGCAGTCGAGTGCCCTGCCATCCAATCATGAGTCCCTACACCCATTGGCGAGTATCTCCTACTTTGTATCCTGTACTTTAGGGATTGTTATAGAGGATAGGGAAAAAGCTTTTTAAGTAAAATTGAAATATGTGAAAAGGTAAAACTTCCAATCACGGAAGGCCTTCGATGTGCTTAAGTTCGTGGCAAACGGGTTTTGTAGTCACTTTCCCTAGCTGTGGGTCTTGGAGACATTTGTCACCCATATTACGCCTCCGCGGGGAGTTAATTCTTTTTTACCACAGCCGCACTTAAGACACATCGGAGCCGAGATCGTGCACAGTAACTACCCGGGCCATTATGACCCGTAATCGTGGGTATTATTCGATTTACTGTGGCCGGCTAGCGTGGGTGCCGATCGTCAACTGTGAACTGCCCCTGGCTAGCCACACCTTATGTTGGGGCTTATAGTCGGTTCACAGTTGCCGGCGAGCCTAACGCCGTAATGAGCTACCTCGGCTATAGTCGGCCTTCTCGGTGGCTTATAATCGGCTCATTACAGTTGGCTTTGAGGGCCGTCGCGAGCAATGAGTTAACTGCAGCAGAGGGATGCCGGAGCAAAAGTGTCTCATTGGCGAGGGCATAGATTCGCATAGTACCTGCTAGGTCTTGTCCAGGTGAAGTTGCATTGTAGAGTGCTTTGAATAGAAATGCTATATGCTCAGGATTTTGTTCAACAGAAAAGGATAAAGTTAACAAGTAGCCAAGATATAAAGGAACAAGTTAAAAAAGAGACAAAGTTTTTTAAAGTGGTTCGGCATGAAAAGGCCTACGTCCACTGATTCTCTTTGTTAATTCACTTCATATGGGCAATACAAGTTAAGAAAAGTATCGACGGAGGTGTTGGATGTTCCATGCCCTCTGGAACACCTCTCCGTCCACTGTTGACAAAATATAGGCTCCGTTGTGGAGATCTTTATGAATTACATATGGTCCATCCCAGATTGGGTCTAGTGCTCCGGGGCGAGGGAAGATTCGTTTGAGGACAAGATCCCCTTCTTGTAAGGTACGATGCTTGACTTTGGAGTTGTATTGCGCTGCCACTTTCTGCTTGTGGGCTGCTGTTTTAAGGACTGCATCATTTCTTCTCTCCTCAACTAGATCCAAAGACATGTGGAGGAGCTCTTCATTCTCTTCCGGGTTATAGTGGATCCTATGGTGGGAAGGCACAATGGTTTCAACTGGGAGCATAGCCTCCGATCCGTATGCCAAAGAGAAAGGAGTGTGCCCCGTTGATGTTCTGAAAGATGTGCGGTAGGCCCACAGTGCCGTAGGGAGTTCATCCACCCAAGCGCCCTTTGACTTTTTGAGATTCTTTTTTATCAGAGTTTTCAGAATTTTGTTGACTGCTTCGACTTGTCCGTTTGCCTGGGGATATGCTACGGATGAGAAGCTTTTATGAATTCCGTGTTCTTGGCACCAGTTGGCGAATTCCTCGCTGTCAAACTGAAGTCCATTGTCTGATATGATTTTGAGTGGGACTCCGTACCTTCATAGAACATTTTTGATTAAGAAGTTAATAACTTTTGCTGAAGATACTTTATTCAGAGGTTCTGCTTCCACCCATTTGGTGAAATAATCAACTGCCACTATAGCATATTTGGCCCCGCCTCGGCCCATCGGTAGCTCGCCGATTAAGTCAATTCCCCATATTGCGAAGGGCCAAGGGCTGGTCATTTGAGTAATCTCAGTTGTTGGTAGCCATGGAATCTTAGCAAATTTTTGGCATCTGTCACACTTCTTGACGAAATCTAAGGCGTCCTTGCTTAAGGTGGGCCAGAAATATCCGTATCGGAGTATCTTTTTTGCTAATGTTTGCCCTCCGGTGTGATCTCCGCAGCTCCCCTGATGGATGTGGGATAAGATTTCCTTGGCTTCTCTCCCAGCGACACACCTTAATAACGGGTTAGAGAATCCGCGCCGATAGAGGATGTCTTCTTGTATTGTGTAGCGGGATGCTTTCCTTAAGATTTTCTTGACTTCGTTACGCCCGTTGGGTAGAGTGCCACTTTGTAGATAGTCTCGGATGGGAATCATCCAAGTTGCTTCTTCGGTTGCAGCTATCAGATTCACTTGCTCAAAACTTGGGGCCAGTTGCTTTGAGATGGTTACTGCCCCGAAGATGGTGATGTCTCTCACACTTGCGTGCTTTGCTAATTCGTCGGCCTCTCGGTTCTCCTCCCGAGGGATGTGTTTGACTAAGTAGTGGTCCAATCGGCTGAGAAGTAAGTTGGTCTTCTTTAGATATGCTATGAGTCGTTCTTCTCGAGCTTGGAATTCTCCTATTATTTGATTAACAATAAGTTGAGAATCGCTGTGAAGACATAAAGAATTGGCCCCGATTTCTATGGCAATTTCTAGTCCAGCTATCACTGCTTCATATTCTGCATCGTGTTGGTGGCAGCGAACTCCAACCTTATAGCATAGTGCAGTTTGTTTCCCCTGGGAGTGATTATTACCACACCTGCCCCCGAGCCTTGTTCGTTTGATGCACCATCCACAAAGAGATTCCACTTGATATCTTCTGTTATTTCCAATTGCTCCTGATCTTCGTTGGTAGTGAACTCTGCAATGAAATCAGCCATGGCCTGTCCCTTAATGGCGGTGCGAGGGTGATAGGTGATATCATACTGACTCAGTTCAATGCACCATTTAAGTAATCGCCCAGAAGTGTCGGGACGATGGAGTACCTGCCTCAGCGGTTGATCGGTCAGAACTTTGATGGAATGGGACTGGAAGTAGTGACGCAATTTCCGTGATGTGATTAGTAAACAGTATGCTAACTTCTCAAGTTTAGGATATCTGACTTCTGCCCCAGTAAACCTTTTGCTGACGAAGTAAACTGGTCATTGCGTGCGGTTGTCTTCCCTTACCAAGGCAGTGCTTAGAGCGTGAGATGACACAGCAAGGTATAGGTATAATTCTTCGCCTTCGCTTGGAGTCGAGAGTACTGGTGGTTTCTGGAGGTGTTCGATTAGGTTAAGGAAAGCGGTTAAGCATTCGTCCGTCCACTCGAACTTTCCTTTATCTTTCTTTAGAGCTTCGAAAAAGGGGACGCACTTGTCCGTTGCCTTGGAGATGAATCGGCTTAGGGCGGCCACTTTTCCATTTAGGCTTTGCATTTCCTTTCGGGTGGAAGGTATCTTGATATCCCTTAGCGCTCGGACTTGTTCGGGGTTTGCTTCAATCCCTCGGGCATGGACGATGAACCCTAAGAATTTTCCCGATGATACTCCGAAGGAGCACTTTAGTGGATTCAACTTCATTCCATACTGTCGGAGTACCTGGAACATTTCGTCTAGGTGGCTTACGTGATCTTTGGCTTTCCGTGATTTCACCAGCATGTCGTCCACATATACTTCCATAGTTTGTCCTATTAGCTCCGCAAACATCTTGTTGACGAGGCGCTGGTAGGTGGCTCCTGCATTTTTAAGTCCGAAAGGCATTACCTTATAGCAGTACAAACCCCAGTCGGTGATGAAACTAGTTGTAACGACCACGACTTTCTCTCCACAGAAAGTCGTATCGCTAATAAGAAAGAAAGGGATAGAAAAGAGAAAAGAAGAGAAGAAAGAAACAACAACAACAACGATCTCACAGCGGAACGAATAAATTATATTAATAACACAAACTATTACATAGTATACAACACTTATCAGAGTTTACACAACTATACAACACATACTAGACAGTTATAAACATCTGTCTAGACATTACAACTCAATACACTACAGAGATACAGACACAGCGGAACTACTATATCTACGAACGCCGAAGCCTCCTGCTCCATTGCTCCTCCAGAATATTCGTCAAAGCTAAACCTGAATCCCTTGGCTACTCGTAAAAATTTGAGTACCCAAGAGTTTATAAAACAGAAATAAACACTTGGGTCAGACATGGGTCTGGTGTGAGTAAACGGGTTAAAATTGTTTAACTTCAAAACCTTTTGAAAACAAAGGTATCACGTAAGACTTCCCACACATAAACATGGAAAAGTTTTTACCTTACGCTAACTAAAACATTTGATAGGAAATCCAGTTATATTATAATAGGGTCTAGGGTTTCCAAGTAAAATACAGAAATAGCTGAAATGCTTACATCTCACATTCCAACATAGTTGGGCACAACTAATACGTACGGCACTTATTGGAGTTTGGATTCCATACAATGGCAGGGCTACTGGGGTACCGCCCGTCACAGTACGTGGCCTAGATCACCGTACCGAGGAGTACGCCCGCTCCCCTGCAACACAAAGCCGGAACCATCCCTTACTGGATAATCCCGAACAAGACAATCCCGTAGTTGGCGCGACCAACCACACACTAAGCCGAATAAAAGAAAAGGGACCTCTAGACAGGGATCTATCTTGCTCTCAGTGGGTGCTACCCACGAAACCTTGCTGCACCTCCCCTGTTTTAGCCATTCCCGGTTGATGAGGCTTGAGGTTACGATTACCTTTAATAAGAACATATCACTTAGAATGCTCATCGTCCGCCTGACGATGTGCTGAAAGCATTCAATCCATACAAGTTCGTTCCGGGTTCGAACGAAACTGAAGGCATTATCTTGTTACACTCGTTTTGGAATCACCCTCAGAGTTAACGACAATAACCCTTGCACTCTGAATCTTCATCTTCACTTGAGATTCACGACCTATCGTTAATTTGGATCGATGTGGTATTCGGGTCTCCAGACCTGGAATTCCGGTATACGGAAACCCGATCCCGGTCTCATCGAAATCCAAAACGTATCTTTTAAGGGCCAAGTTGTTTTAAGGTTAAAACAATTCAATTCTTATCTATATACACAAAGATAGATAATTCAATAGATAATCTACATTATCATCCCAAACAGATAATTCACATTATCATTATAATTCAACCAAACATCCATATCATATATCAATCATATCTCATCAGAGATATCAAACAATGAAATACATTCAATCTCATTCATCCATCCTTAAGCAATGATTTATATCATCTAATTAATTTAAAGTGAATTAAACTAATTACTTCATTCTATAAATCCTGTTTACTTAATTATTAATTAAACAAATTAATTAATCATTACTCTAAGTATACATCTTAATTAATCATTCCTGATTAATAATCCTTTAATTACTTTAAGTAATTAATCCTTAATTAATTTCACAAATTAATTATCTTAAACCATTTCAGTAATTAATCTTTAATTACTTCATCTATTATTTAACTGTACTTAATTACATTAATCTTTTATTAATTACAATTAATTAATTACTTTAATCATTTATTATTGACTAATTTATTTAATTAATCAATCCTTAATCATATCATTAATTAAATTAATTAATAATTCTTAATTACTCTTAATTAATTACTTTATTTAAATTAATTATATTTAATAATTAATTCTTAATTAAACCACATTTATTAATCACCTTTGATTAATCACATTTAGTAATTAACTACCCTTAATTACTCTTCCATAAATTAATTACTCATTAATTAATTATCTTTTAATTAATCCCTTGATTAATTATTCAAAAGTAATTAAACTCAAATTACTTTCATTATTAAAATCATCTTTAGTTAATTATATCCATTAATGAACTTTAATTACTTTCCTAAGTAATTACACTTCACTAATTACATTTAAGTAATTATACTTATCACATAACCAAGTGATTATCTTAAATTAATTAAATTAATTAATTTAACTTATCAAATTATTTAATTAATTACCACTAAACCATTAATTAATCAATTTATTAAATTATTCTTTAATTATCTTATTAATTTAATGACTCCTATATCATTAAACCTTTATTAATCTCTAAATTAAATTATTAACCTTTAACCACTTTAATTATTATTAACAAAAGACTTTAAAACAATTTACTTTTAAATCTTCTTTTTAATTTATTTTCAAAATTAAAGATTTAAAATAATTACAATTTAACTTTAACAAATTTTGAAATCAAATTTACAAAATCTTCTTAAATTCAAATGTTAAGAACACTTAACATTTATAAAGGTAATTTATAAGATTTTTAAATTCAAACCTTTATAAAACTATACTTTTAACATTTTTCATTTTGTTAAAACATTATAATTTTATAAACTATTTATTTCAACTAGGATACAAATTGAATTTAAATCCATACTTTAACATTTTATTTTAAAACTTTGTTTTGAAAACTGCTTTTCAATTTAAACTCAATTTAAATTTTAAAAGAAAATGCTGTCAGGTTTTAAAATATGCAACCTCCCAACTGACCCGAGCCAAACATCAAAATACCCGAGAAAAAGTTGAAAACCCCCGAGTCCTTCACCCTTCTCGTCTACTTCGAGTCGAACTGAAATCTTCACGAGACTTTCCCGAGTCTCTTCCTTCTTCCCCAATAACATCATCAAACCCAGACCAACGTGCACCACGTACACGTGCACTAACGCCGCCGGCCGCCAACGTTCGTCGCGACCATCCCCATAGACCTCATGAACCCACGCTAACACGTATCCAAACCAAGATCCAACAATACCCCATCCAATCGAATTCGAGCGTCCAGCTCGAACACTGCAGAAAACTTCATCTACAAATCCCATCGCCACCGGCCAACCCAACGCCGATGAACCTCGCCGTCCCCGCCACAGAACCGCCACGTCCACGAGCTCCAACTCCCCCAAATGCGATCGACTCCGGTCGAATATCCAAGTCGCGACAGTCACGACATTCAAATCGAAACGAAACTAGCTAAAACCCTAAATCATTCGAATTCGAACAAAACAGCAATTGGAAAAATTCCATTACATTTTCCCATCATCATCCACATATAAGCAAGCTCCGACCAAAATTCCACTTTCGCTCATCACGCCGATCAATGGCAACCCATCAAAACACCCAATTCATTCAAACCCAAAATTCACACGAATTCCTCAACTAAAAATTCCAAAATACATATCAAAATTCATGATTTGGATTATGTATTCATTTCATAATACTGAATCCATAGATTTCACAGTTTGAAATTTTCATATCATTCATCATTCTCTGATATTCTTGGTTTAACAAAGATGCCAGATTTTTATTTTACTATATTAAGTTTTTAATCCTTAATCTACACTAATTCAAACATCCTTGGTTTGTAAATCAAGTCCTAATAATAATTTGTACCAGAGAAAATCAAATTCAAATTAAAACAAGAACATCTGGACCATAAACAGAGTAGGAGCAGTCAAGCATACTCTTACATATATGTATATATACAGCAGATTCACACAAACATATTCATCTCATCTTCAACTAGCATGCAACCAGATTTTGTACCAGATTTATTTATTTTTATAAAGTTACTCACATACGAATCAGTATCATCAGAAGCATCCAACTCAAACTGTTTTTAAAGAAGTTTACTCACAGGAAAATAACAGAGAATAATGAACATTCATGTGCATAATCAAACTCTTATGTAAACATTCATTTATATTCAATCATTCAAGTAAACATTGCATATCATGTTATTATAATATTTATCAGACATATCAAACATATTAGCAGATTTTAAAACTGTTTTTAAAATTAGATTTACTCACCTTTTTAAAAGCAGAGAGACAGTTTTATTTCCAAGTTTTATATTTTGAATTCTGGAAACTTGCATTTGATTTTCTTTGCTGTTGACATTTGAAATCCCTTGCATGCCTTCAATTTGATGTTGAAACTGAAGCCTTTGCATTTGAATTTAGTTTCCAGGTTGAAGATTGAAAAAAAACTGATGTTGAAATGAATTTGAACTGAACTTGCATTTTGGTTTCTGCTTTGATTTATTTATTTCTTTGTTTCAGTTTTTGGAAAGATGAAGAGAGAAAAAGAAGATGGAGGAAGAAAAAGATTCGAACTGAAGAAAATGAAACCAGGTTTCTTCTACAACTACATTATTTGTAAAATAAAATTTTTAAATAAAAAAAATGTTGCCACTTGTTTTATTACTAATTAGATAAATGTCCAACTTGTTAAATTGGATTATACAAGGCTTCCACATGTTATTACCATATGTTAAGATATTAACACATGTCCTAAGTATTTTAAATAAATTTTTATTTAATTTAAATGTTAATATAAAGCTTTTATACTTAATTTACTAATTAGTAAACACTTATCTTAGTATATATGTATATAAATTACTTTAGAGAAAATATTATAAAACCAATTATAATACAAACAAATTCTTATACATGTATTTTTATAACCTTTTAAATTTAAACACTTTAAAGAATACAAAATAAAACTTTATTTAAACTATCATATTTAAAACAAAACAATTATCTTATATTTTGAAAACAAATGAATTAATCTTTAACTTTTGAAAGATATTAAATTTAAAACAAAGCTTAAATCACAATATATTCATACTATATATATTATTAATAGATTAAATTAAATTCATAACAATCCAAATTATAACATATACATACATATATATTACAGTTTGAAAATTCATCTTTTATTTAAAACAAAAGATATTTCCATTCACAATATATATCAAATATATATATATTATAAATAGAATAAAATTTTATTAGCTTTGACAAACAAATCTTATCAATTTCCAGATTATAATTTATTAACCTTTAAAATATTAAATTAACCAATTTAAATTTAAATTATAAAGAAAATTATCAAATCAATTAAATTATCAATACCGATTATTAAATTTAAATTGTCCAAAAACCCGGGATATCACATTCCTTCCCCCTTAAAATAATTTCGTCCCCGAAATTTAAAAGCAAAGATAATTTAATAACCCAGCAAAAGTTTTTAATTTTAAACAGCAATCACACAATCAATCATACACTATCAATCATAGCAACCATAGAAAACAATTTAATCAAACAAATTTAACTATCCAGACAAATTCTGGATAGAATTTCCTCGAGTTTCCCCGAGTATATATATATACCGGGATACTCGTTCTACAGGATCTTAACTAACTATCTACAATAATCTAGAACTCCTTCCCATCTAGATTACAAATCTGAACAAAATATCAGACTAAACTCAAAACCATCTCAACTACCAAATCCTTCTGAACTGCTGATCCCACAACCAATGACAGATCAAACACGTATTCCCTCAGAGATACGTGAAATAGAATGGATTCCAGATATCCAAACTGGCCATTCAACCCTGTAGACAAAGAATTACTCCTCTCAAGAACACAAGAAAATTCCAAAATATTTTGGAGCTAGCTTCCAGACTTACCAAATCTTATAGCTCTTATAATCGAGGAAAATTTAAACAGTTTCCAATTTCCAACTCCGAATTCCAAACTCTGACTCATATCTGCATAGCTCACCAGACGATCCCGAGCTACCTCATCTCTTCCTGATCAGCTCAACCTTTGTTGATGCTTTTTGAAACAATTATGAACCAAGCACAAAATGATCTTCAAATCTGCTGAAATCCACAAACTCTACTCCACAAGAAATAGAAGACTGAACTTCCTTTTCCCAGATTTCAAAAAAATTCTATACACACTTAGAAATTCACATAAACTTCTTGTAGAAATCTGAGGTTACTTCCTTTCTTGCACAGCTACTACCTTTGCTTCCGCTGCACAACTCTTATTCTGAAGTAAATGACAATGTTGATGAACTTGAGCACAAACTAGATCCACAAACAAGCGGAACATTGGTTATCTTAAAAACATAACCAACTACTCAAAGGATAGACGAGTCCTCGGTCAAGGGTACTGTCTTCAGCTATCCTTGGCTAGAGGAAACTCGAAACTAGAAGTAGAAGAGAAAACACAGATACTCCATAAAATTCTAAGATACTTCACCAAATCCTTCTCTAGGAACCAAATCGATATAAACTAAATCTTTGACCTCTTCGATAACTTTTACTTCCTCTTGAGATGTCTCAATTTCATACAAAAGATTACTCAAGATGAACTCTCAAAATAATCGCAATTCACTTTTGCGATCCTACCTAGTTCGGATTCCAAAGAAACTGTTCTCTCTTTACTAATTAAAACAGCTTTAAACTTTTCCGAACAAGGTTAACCCTTCAAGAAAAACTTCACTATCTACTCGGACTGCTGATAAAAGAACCACAAAGATTCTGGGACCATCGAAGAAACGGACCACACTGCTGCTTCCAAACTCTATCTCGACAGCACACCGAACACTCCGAGCTGCACTGTTATCACAGCTAACAAAGAACTTCTAATCCAAAGGCTTCTCAAAACTAAAACCATCAACAAACCTCTCAACGAATCTCCGAGACGGCAGACATCCAAAAGAAACTCGGGCTCCAAACCAATCGCCAATAACTTACTCTTCTTAAGGGAACAATGAGACCATGTCCGAAGAACAACTAATCGACCTTAGTCCCATACTTCAAAATAGACAAAACTCTCTTACTTGATATTAGAGAATTCCTATACAGTCGAGTCTTTCCTGTGGTAGACATCAACTGTTCCTCCAATACCTTCTTAATCTTGTTCCAAAAGAAAATCTCCTTCGGGAACATCCATAGATACTGCGTCTTATCACACAACTGCTCCTTCCTGAAGTCGCCAAGCTACCATCACTTACTTCTGCACAACTGATAGATTCAACTCTAGAAAATCTACTCACCCGAGCTCAACCAATCTTACATTCCAATAATGGACTCCGAATCTTGAAAAGGATTTTCTTCAGAGATCCGAGACATCCTTACTCCATACTGCCAACTTACTCGAGACGATATTGGGTTTACAGTCTCGATATATACTTCCAACTTCAAACATTCAAACTCCAACTATTGGTAATTGTGTTACACACACTACCACCTTATCTACCTTTATAGCTTATATTGGAAAACCCGAACAGGTAACCCAATAAATAGGTAGAAATACATAAATATATATATTTAAAATGATATATATTTTTTTTATATAGAAATTATTTCTGGGTAAAATTATTTCATCTACCTCTTTAAAACAATATTGTGTCTGTTGGCTTGGTTCAAGTGTTTAGAGATCCCTATCAATAACGTTAGCTACTCGTATTGACCAGAATCCATATACCACTCAACCGATCAATTAACACAATATAAAACCATTTTTATATAACTAACAATTACGCGCTCTCAAGATAGACACTACTTCAGAGCCTAGGTATTCACTTAACCTACAGCTTTGATACCACTGTAACGACCACGACTTTCTCTCCACAGAAAGTCGTATCGCTAATAAGAAAGAAAGGGATAGAAAAGAGAAAAGAAGAGAAGAAAGAAACAACAACAACAACGATCTCACAGCGGAACGAATAAATTATATTAATAACACAAACTATTACATAGTATACAACACTTATCAGAGTTTACACAACTATACAACACATACTAGACAGTTATAAACATCTGTCTAGACATTACAACTCAATACACTACAGAGATACAGACACAGCGGAACTACTATATCTACGAACGCCGAAGCCTCCTGCTCCATTGCTCCTCCAGAATATTCGTCAAAGCTAAACCTGAATCCCTTGGCTACTCGTAAAAATTTGAGTACCCAAGAGTTTATAAAACAGAAATAAACACTTGGGTCAGACATGGGTCTGGTGTGAGTAAACGGGTTAAAATTGTTTAACTTCAAAACCTTTTGAAAACAAAGGTATCACGTAAGACTTCCCACACATAAACATGGAAAAGTTTTTACCTTACGCTAACTAAAACATTTGATAGGAAATCCAGTTATATTATAATAGGGTCTAGGGTTTCCAAGTAAAATACAGAAATAGCTGAAATGCTTACATCTCACATTCCAACATAGTTGGGCACAACTAATACGTACGGCACTTATTGGAGTTTGGATTCCATACAATGGCAGGGCTACTGGGGTACCGCCCGTCACAGTACGTGGCCTAGATCACCGTACCGAGGAGTACGCCCGCTCCCCTGCAACACAAAGCCGGAACCATCCCTTACTGGATAATCCCGAACAAGACAATCCCGTAGTTGGCGCGACCAACCACACACTAAGCCGAATAAAAGAAAAGGGACCTCTAGACAGGGATCTATCTTGCTCTCAGTGGGTGCTACCCACGAAACCTTGCTGCACCTCCCCTGTTTTATCCATTCCCGGTTGATGAGGCTTGAGGTTACGATTACCTTTAATCAGAACATATCACTTAGAATGCTCATCGTCCGCCTGACGATGTGATGAAAGCATTCAATCCATACAAGTTCGTTCCGGGTTCGAACGAAACCGAAGGCATTATCTCGTTACACTCGTTTTGGAATCACCCTCAGAGTTAACGACAATAACCCTTGCACTCTGAATCTTCATCTTCACTTGAGATTCACGACCTATCGTTAATTTGGATCGATGTGGTATTCGGGTCTCCAGACCTGGAATTCCGGTATACGGAAACCCGATCCCGGTCTCATCGAAATCCAAAACGTATCTTTTAAGGGCCAAGTTGTTTTAAGGTTAAAACAATTCAATTCTTATCTATATACACAAAGATAGATAATTCAATAGATAATCTACATTATCATCCCAAACAGATAATTCACATTATCATTATAATTCAACCAAACATCCATATCATATATCAATCATATCTCATCAGAGATATCAAACAATGAAATACATTCAATCTCATTCATCCATCCTTAAGCAATGATTTATATCATCTAATTAATTTAAAGTGAATTAAACTAATTACTTCATTCTATAAATCCTGCTTACTTAATTATTAATTAAACCAATTAATTAATCATTACTCTAAGTATACATCTTAATTAATCATTCCTGATTAATAATCCTTTAATTACTTTAAGTAATTAATCCTTAATTAATTTCACAAATTAATTATCTTAAACCATTTCAGTAATTAATCTTTAATTACTTCATCTATTATTTAACTGTACTTAATTACATTAATCTTTTATTAATTACAATTAATTAATTACTTTAATCATTTATTATTGACTAATTTATTTAATTAATCAATCCTTAATCATATCATTAATTAAATTAATTAATAATTCTTAATTACTCTTAATTAATTACTTTATTTAAATTAATTATATTTAATAATTAATTCTTAATTAAACCACATTTATTAATCACCTTTGATTAATCACATTTAGTAATTAACTACCCTTAATTACTCTTCCATAAATTAATTACTCATTAATTAATTATCTTTTAATTAATCCCTTGATTAATTATTCAAAAGTAATTAAACTCAAATTACTTTCATTATTAAAATCATCTTTAGTTAATTATATCCATTAATTAACTTTAATTACTTTCCTAAGTAATTACACTTCACTAATTACATTTAAGTAATTATACTTATCACATAACCAAGTGATTATCTTAAATTAATTAAATTAATTAATTTAACTTATCAAATTATTTAATTAATTACCACTAAACCATTAATTAATCAATTTATTAAATTATTCTTTAATTATCTTATTAATTTAATGACTCCTATATCATTAAACCTTTATTAATCTCTAAATTAAATCATTAACCTTTAACCACTTTAATTATTATTAACAAAAGACTTTAAAACAATTTACTTTTAAATCTTCTTTTTAATTTATTTTCAAAATTAAAGATTTAAAATAATTACAATTTAACTTTAACAAATTTTGAAATCAAATTTACAAAATCTTCTTAAATTCAAATGTTAAGAACACTTAACATTTATAAAGGTAATTTATAAGATTTTTAAATTCAAACCTTTATAAAACTATACTTTTAACATTTTTCATTTTGTTAAAACATTATAATTTTATAAACTATTTATTTCAACTAGGATACAAATTGAATTTAAATCCATACTTTAACATTTTATTTTAAAACTTTGTTTTGAAAACTGCTTTTCAATTTAAACTCAATTTAAATTTTAAAAGAAAATGCTGTCAGGTTTTAAAATATGCAACCTCCCAACTGACCCGAGCCAAACATCAAAATACCCGAGAAAAAGTTGAAAACCCCCGAGTCCTTCACCCTTCTCGTCTACTTCGAGTCGAACTGAAATCTTTACGAGACTTTCCCGAGTCTCTTCCTTCTTCCCCAATAACATCATCAAACCCAGACCAACGTGCACCACGTACACGTGCACTAACGCCGCCGGCCGCCAACGTTCGTCGCGACCATCCCCATAGACCTCATGAACCCACGCTAACACGTATCCAAACCAAGATCCAACAATACCCCATCCAATCGAATTCGAGCATCCAGCTCGAACACTGCAGAAAACTTCATCTACAAATCCCATCGCCACCGGCCAACCCAACGCCGATGAACCTCGCCGTCCCCGCCACAGAACCGCCACGTCCACGAGCTCCAACTCCCCCAAATGCGATCGACTCCGGTCGAATATCCAAGTCGCGACAGTCACGACATTCAAATCGAAACGAAACTAGCTAAAACCCTAAATCATTCGAATTCGAACAAAACAGCAATTGGAAAAATTCCATTACATTTTTCCCATCATCATTCACATATAAGCAAGCTCCGACCAAAATTCCACTTTCGCTCATCACGCCGATCAATGGCAACCCATCAAAACACCCAATTCATTCAAACCCAAAATTCACACGAATTCCTCAACTAAAAATTCCAAAATACATATCAAAATTCATGATTTGGATTATGTATTCATTTCATAATACTGAATCCATAGATTTCACAGTTTGAAATTTTCATATCATTCATCATTCTCTGATATTCTTGGTTTAACAAAGATGCCAGATTTTTATTTTACTATATTAAGTTTATAATCCTTAATCTACACTAATTCAAACATCCTTGGTTTGTAAATCAAGTCCTAATAATAATTTGTACCAGAGAAAATCAAATTCAAATTAAAACAAGAACATCTGGACCATAAACAGAGTAGGAGCAGTCAAGCATACTCTTACATATATGTATATATACAGTAGATTCACACAAACATATTCATCTCATCTTCAACTAGCATGCAACCAGATTTTGTACCAGATTTATTTATTTTTATAAAGTTACTCACATACGAATCAGTATCATCAGAAGCATCCAACTCAAACTGTTTTTAAAGAAGTTTACTCACAGGAAAATAACAGAGAATAATGAACATTCATGTGCATAATCAAACTCTTATGTAAACATTCATTTATATTCAATCATTCAAGTAAACATTGCATATCATGTTATTATAATATTTATCAGACATATCAAACATATTAGCAGATTTTAAAACTGTTTTTAAAATTAGATTTACTCACCTTTTTAAAAGCAGAGAGACAGTTTTATTTCCAGGTTTTATATTTTGAATTCTGGAAACTTGCATTTGATTTTCTTTGCTGTTGACATTTGAAATCCCTTGCATGCCTTCAATTTGATGTTGAAACTGAAGCCTTTGCATTTGAATTTAGTTTCCAGGTTGAAGATTGAAAAAAAAACTGATGTTGAAATGAATTTGAACTGAACTTGCATTTTGGTTTCTGCGTTGATTTATTTATTTCTTTGTTTCAGTTTTTGGAAAGATGAAGAGAGAAAAAGAAGATGGAGGAAGAAAAAGATTCGAACTGAGGAAAATGAAACCAGGTTTCTTCTACAACTACATTATTTGTAAAATAAAATTTTTAAATAAAAAAATGTTGCCACTTGTTTTATTACTAATTAGACAAATGTCCAACTTGTTAAATTGGATTATACAAGGCTTCCACATGTTATTACCATATGTTAAGATATTAACACATGTCCTAAGTATTTTAAATAAATTTTTATTTAATTTAAATGTTAATATAAAGCTTTTATACTTAATTTACTAATTAGTAAACACTTATCTTAGTATATATGTATATAAATTACTTTAGAGAAAATATTATAAAACCAATTATAATACAAACAAATTCTTATACATGTATTTTTATAACCTTTTAAATTTAAACACTTTAAAGAATACAAAATAAAACTTTATTTAAACTATCATATTTAAAACAAAACAATTATCTTATATTTTGAAAACAAATGAATTAATCTTTAACTTTTGAAAGATATTAAATTTAAAACAAAGCTTAAATCACAATATATTCATACTATATATATTATTAATAGATTAAATTAAATTCATAACAATCCAAATTATAACATATACATACATATATATTACAGTTTGAAAATTCATCTTTTATTTAAAACAAAAGATATTTCCATTCACAATATATATCAAATATATATATATTATAAATAGAATAAAATTTTATTAGCTTTGACAAACAAATCTTATCAATTTCCAGATTATAATTTATTAACCTTTAAACTATTAAATTAACCAATTTAAATTTAAATTATAAAGAAAATTATCAAATCAATTAAATTATCAATACCGATTATTAAATTTAAATTGTCCAAAAACCCGGGATATCACACTAGTGTGGTCTTGGTCGGGAGCATGCATAGGAATTTGGTTATATCCTGAGTATGCGTCCATAAAAGATAGGAGCTCGTGCCCGGCTGTGCTGTCTACAAGTTGGTCGATTCTGGAAAGTGGGAAGCAATTCTTCGGGCAGGCGTCATTTAGGTTGGAGAAGTCGATGCAGGTCCGCCACTTCCCATTAGCCTTCTTTACCAGTACCGGGTTGGCGATCCATTCCGGGTAAACAGCTTCTCGTATGAAGTCATTGGCGAGTAGATTCTTTACTTCTTCATCAAGGGCTGCTGATCGCTCTGCCCCCATACTTCTCTTTTTTTGTTTTACAAGCGCCTTGGTAGGATCAATGTTTAATACGTGGCATGCTATGTCGGGGGAGATTCCGGTCATGTCAGCGTGTGACCAAGCGAATACATCCAAGTTGTGGCGGAGAAAATCGATGAGTTGTTCCTTTAATTCGGCTTTTAGTTGGGACCCAATTTTCAATAGTCTACTTGAGTCGTGCTTGTCTATAGATATAAACTCCATAGCCTCTGCAGGCTCGGCGGTGCCCTCCTCCTCTTTGTCCCTAGGGTCTAATTCATTGAAAGGGTCGCTGGTATATCGAAGAGGAGGGGCTTTCTTTAGTTGCTATGCTTCCATAATTTTTGTGCAGAGGGCAATCTCTACACCCTTCCCTTTATCCTTCCTGTGGTTGTTGCGAAGTTCAGTCACATAGCAGTCTCGAGCAACGTCCTGGTATCCTTCTACTTCCCCTACTCCATTGTCCGTTGGAAATTTCATCTTTAGGCACCATGGGGCTAGGACAAATTGGAAATCAGACAAAGCTGGCCTTCCTAAGAAGGCGTTGTAGGCCGAACGGTTTTCTATTAGCACAAATGTCTGTTTCCGTACAACGGAGCGGGGATGGCTTCCAATCTCAACAAAGAGGTCCAGTTGCCCGAGAGGCATCTTCGCATCTCCAGTGAAACCGTGTAGTGGTTTATCGCAGGGAGATACATCCTTCATTGATAGCTTCATTTTGTCGAATGCGTGTTTGAACAGGATGTTTACTGAGCTTCCAGTATCTACCAGGATTCGGTATACTTCGGCGGGACCAAGTCGGGCAGAGATGACCATGGGATCCATGTGAGGGTGCTGCCTTCCTTCTAGGTCACGCTTACCGAACGTGATGTCATTACTTTCTTTCCGCTTCGGGTGGCACTCTTCTATAACCGAATTGACATAGTCTTTATTGTCTCTAAGCGACTTTCCGTATCTTTCCATCTCTTTCCAGCTTCTGTCTGCGATGTGTGGCCCTCCTGAGATGGTATGGACCACTATCTTTTCTTGGCTAGAGCTGCTAGTGTTGCGGTTTCCTCTGTCGGCCCCCGGTGAGGGTAGCCTTGGGTTTTCATTGGCAGGAGCTGGGGTCCTGTCCTGACCTTTTACATAACGTTCCAGTTTCTTTCTTCTGATGTGTTCCTCAATCAGATCTCGGAGATGATGGCATTCGTTGGTATCATGCCCGTGAGATTCGTGGAAGCGGCAGAATTTTCCAGACTTCTGTGCGTTGTCTGATTCTTTCTTGTATGGTGGGCGTTTGTATCTAACTTCGCCTTGGGTGGCAAGGAAGATATTTTCGACGGTCTCGTTCAAAGGGGTGTAAGTGTCGAATCTTGGTCCTGGCCGATATAGGCGCTTTTCTCCCTTCTTGCCCCCAGCATTGTCTCTGGAATCATTTCTTCGAACGTCCCTTGCCACAGCAGGGGCGTTGCCATGGGTTGTCTTATTTTGCTGTCCTGACTGCCCCTCAACGGCAGCATCCTCAAGCCTCATGTATTTCCCGGCTTCATGGAAGAAATCGGGTAAAGTAGCTGGTTTTTCTTTTGTCAACCTTCTAGCAAATTTAGTGTCCGGATGCACACCACTGCAGAGGGCCATTAGGATAAGCTTCTCATCGGCATCTTGGACTGCGGCTGCTGCGGCATTGAATCTGGTTAGGTATTGCTGCAGCTTTTCTCCAGGTTTCTGTTTGATGCTGGATAAGGAATAAGCGTCCTTAGGTTGCTCCACATGAATGCGGAACTGACTGATAAATTTTTCTTTCAACATTTCCCACGAGCTGATGGATCCTTGGGGTAGATGACAGAACCAGTAGGTAGCAAGATCTGCTAAGAAGAGCGGAAAGCATTTGCACAGTACTCCCTCTATCGCTCCACTCATGAGCATATGCTGCGTGTACCTCTGTAAGTGTACAACGGGATCGGAGGTTCCTTTGTAGGGTTCCATTGTCGGCATCTTCCATTCTCGGGGGGTGATAGCAATTTCGATATTGCGGGCGAAAGGGCTGGTTACCCTAGCGCCTATCCCTCGATCTCTTTGCTCCCGTTGGACACACTCTCTGAATAAGCGTGCCATCCTTTCATCAGAACTTGGAGCAGATAGAAATGAGTTTGGTTCTGTTCTGTGGGATTGATTCCGTCCAGATGACCTGTAGGGATGGTATCGTCTATCATTCCTCATATTTTCCAGTGGCTGCCTTTGATCTTCTAGGAGCATGCTCGGGTCAGCTACAGTTGGCCCTTGCCTTGATCTCCCCCTGTTGGGTTCTGATCTAAACACTTCCTTGGGTCCAACTTCGGGCTGGACTCTAGCTCGGCCACGTTCATTGGCGTTTCTGTGGTTAGGCAGCATGACAGGCTCAGCTACAGTTGACCTTCGCCCGGTACATTCCCCGTTGGGTTCGGTACCAAACGTTTCCTCAGGCCTAACTTCGGGCTGTGCTCGGTCTCGGCTCCTACCACGGCTACTTCTGCCGTTAGCTCCTTCGAAGAAGGAAGATCTTTGTTGTCTCTGAGATCCTCCAGACTGGGACTCGCCCCATGATTCAGTGTTGCGGTTGGATTCTTCAGCGTCCCTTAAGCGTGACATGAGATGGTCCACCAAGGCTTCCTGCTGGGACGTGAAGCGGTTAGTTACTTCAACCACAACTCTGTCCAGATCTGCTCTAGTAATTGCTGCAGGCTGTTCTGTGGCAGGAGTAGTTGGGTTAGCCTGTTCTTCATTTGTTACTGTTGCTGGAGGAGGACGATTTACTTGATTCGGGACAGCTGGATCTGGAAGACTGCTGGATGCGATGTTTTTTCCTTTGTTAACATCTTTTCTCTGTTTGGGAGGCATGTTTTCCAAGTGGCGGACGATGCTGTTAGGAAAACTTGTTAAGCGGATGAAGCTGAAGCTCCGAGCTTCTAGTTCTCAGTGAAAGCACCAAAAATGTTTGCACAAAAAATGGACAAACACCTCAAAGTTGTATGATTTAGTAGATCTTATGTTGTTCTTAGCGATTTGAGTGATTTATGCAAATATATGAAAAGCAGGGGCTAAACTGTAAAAAGACACACAAATTTATAGTGGTTCAGCCAGAATGTGCCTACGTCCACTTTATATGTTATTTCTCTTCTCTTCTTTTGATTACAAGTACAAAGCTTTGATACAAGTAAAAGAAAGTTGTTTGTTTGAAAGCTCCTTCCGTGCTCGAGCTCTCAAACTTTTTTTCATTGTTGTACCCCTGCCCCTCTATTTATAGAGTGAGGCTGGGGGTAGGGGTCTTGGATGTATATAACTGCTGGTGGGCCTGGGCTGACACGGTCTGGCCTGGTATGGTTGGTCCGGAAGGAGCTTGGTTCGGAACACCTCGGTCCGGTGGCAGCTGAGTTGATTCGGCGGAGACCTTCATTCGGTGGAGACCTGGTTCGGTGGGTAGCTTCACTCGGTGGAGACCTGGTTCGGTGGAAACCTTCATTCGGTGGAGATCTGGTTCGGTGGGTAGCTTCACTCGGTGGAGACCTGGTTCGGTGGAAACCTTCATTCGGTGGAGACCTGGTTCGGTGGATAGCTTCACTCGGTGGAGACCTGGTTCGGTGATGAGAATTTGTCCAACAGTATCAAACATAATTCACGGTTCATAGATGTGTATCGACTTGATGGATTATGTGCATTATTTCAACAAACTGGCAAATGATGTACCATTTGATTTAATTATTTACACCATCAATGGTTGTATATATGGTGGTCGTTCTTCAACATGTTTTATTTCAAGAGATAAATAAGAAAAGTACTATCTAATGGAAGTAAATTAAAGAATGGGTTGTGATGTTGGAATAAAAAAATAGCTTTGCAAAAAGAAATGGTAAATAATAAAAAAGCACCAAAAGGTTGATAATATTTTTATGTATTTCAGATAATGAATAAATTTATATGTAGAAAGATACACAATAAAGAGTCAATTAAGCAAGTGTATGTATATGTAATCATCCATATATTTATGTGCAAGATTTTCAAAATGTAATTCAAATCATAAATTGTAAAATTCAAACTTGAAACTAGATTTAAATTAAAATCGTGGATTCGAAAAGTCCATATTTTAAGGTTTGTATATATTTTAAGATTGATTTTGATGTTCAAACTTCTACATCTAAACTGAAAATTTAATTTTCTCTCTTGTTTTAGTTTTATTTGTTTAAAAACATTAAAATGATAATATTTTATTTAAATAAATATATTGAATATAACAATATGAATTGAATGGTTTTTCACCATTGTAGTTTTAACCGAGTTTGAATTATAATGTAAATCAAATAAAAAAGGTAGACTCAATCTGAAACGGGATTTAAATTGGAAAATTTTAGAAAGTTTAATGACAATGTTTGTGTTTGCGTATACATATCTCTACAAATATTCATATTATGCTAAATTGCATACATGTTAATAACTGTGAAAATAATTTGAGTTAACAAAATTAACTAATCATAATAAAAATTAACATGTTATGCTACAAAAAATTAATGTGTGTATAAAAAATTATGTAAGAATAGAGGGTATATTAAACTTACACAAAACGCTGCAAAGCACTTTTCGATAACTTTGTACACATAAAACTGAAGTTAGATGTCGAATTATGCAGTACCACAAATGAAAATAGTTGAACATATATATTAAAAATTTACTAAAGCATATAAAACCATCACGGAGAAAATTAAGACCACTAACTTGATATAATTATGAATTGTAGTAAGCATCAATATGTCAAATAGAGGCAAATTCAGAAGAAAGATAGGTAACGTAGTAAGCCAACCCTTTGTGAAAAAAATGACTGAAGCCTTGAACAGCCAACTGAGTTGCAAACTCCCAAACATCAAGCTTTGCTCCGCTAAATTAGTACTATAATTGGATATGGTTTATATAGTTTATTAACAATTCAGAAAATGAAACATGGTGAAAAAACAACCACGTCACAATATTCTACTCAATAACACATTAAAGTATTTGGTAGAAAAATTCCTAAATAAACCATAAATTTTTACTGCAATTTGCTAAAACATTTATCATCTACAACCTAAATGTCCCAAAATAACTGCAATCATTAGAAATAAAGTTCATGTGATTATGTAACAATTAAATTAAAAATATTCTGCATCAAACATCATTTGCAAATGACAACAATTACAAATTCTAACTAGTTACCACTGCTTTCCCCTCATCAGGTTGATAGTTCTGATTAATTGGGACATCCATTAAATTTTGCTTGCTAGAACTTCTTTGATGTGGTCAAAGCTAGTGAATAGGAAAGAAATTTCATGAAGCAACAAAACGTGATTATTATTAACGACTAGAAATTAGTTAGAGGAATCAGAATGGAAAATATTCAACTGGTTAATTGGAAGAAGGAACAAAGATGGATTTTTTCAAACTAAGAGCATCTCCAAAAGTTTGGAGTGCGGAATTTGATTTTCCGCACTCCAAAATGTTGGAGCGTTGTAGAAATGAGGGCAGGCGCCTGTTGAACAAGCGCCTGAGCATCAGGCGCCTGTTCAACAGGCGCCCGTGTTTAACAGGCGCCTGTTTCAACAGGGCCCCTGTTGCCAGGCGCCTGTTGAACAGGCGCCTGAAGATGAGGCGCCGGTTCAACAGGCGCCTGGCCTACAGGCGCCTGTTGAATAGGCGCCTCACTCTATCCTAATTTCTCAGCCCGAAGGCCCTACTTTCTGCACTATTGCAAATTCTCGCACTCTGTTGGGTTTGATTTCGGGTGCGGATTCGAGAATTTGCAACCTGTTGGAGATGCTCTAAGGATAATGAAATTCTTTTTTAGGAATAATTTTTTAGGCCTTGTAATTTCTTTACAAAACACAGTATGGGCGGTTAGTGAAAGTGCATGAATTACAGGTAGTGGTAAAGTGTAAAAAAACAAAATTACTATGGGGCCTAAAAATTTTGGAGCGGTATGTATGAAATTGGAAATCAACGGTTGATTTCAAGAGGGGTTTGTATTATGCAGTGGCCAAAATGAATTCAGGCCTTATCGCTAGCATATTATTCGAGCCTTTAAGATTGGCTAAAAATCGTTTGGAATGGTGTTGCATTATTTTGAAATGTTGGAATACAGGGTCTACACATTAGAATTTGTTTGTTCTATTTTCCTGTTTGATTAATATATTTTAGCTTTTAAGACACAGAAATAATGACCCGTGAGTTTCGCAACAACCCATCCCTATCTTTCGCTTGCAAAAGTTTATTTTTCCCAAAATTCTAAAGTTTTTAGGATTTAAGTAGTTTTTATTTTTAATTGCTAATTTCATTGATTTTTTAATTTATTTTATAAACTTCCAACTGTACTTTACATTCACCGCTAGTTAAGTGTCCTTATGAGATTTCATTATTTATACCGTTTTCTAATATATATTGCAGTCAAAGCTCATCTGGAAAATCAATATGGTAATAAAATAGGAACATATCTCATAGCATATCCTACGCATTTTCAATATCCGAAAAGTTACAACTAATATTTACAACCCAAATAATCTAAAATAAATAATTCATGGCAGCTGCCCTTCATCACCAATATGTATTAATGATATTGCGTCCATATCACTTCTTAATTAGATAAAATGGAAATTTTTAGTATGTCATTCTATTATAAACCATATATTTTAACTTACCTTTTTGGCTTCTAATAAACATTGTCCAACCATTACTTTAATTATTACACCAATTAGAGAATAACTGTGCATTTCCACATTACAGTGGGTAAGAAATATAAACTATGCACATTTAGAATAACCCATCGGAAAATAGGTTTGGCGGAATAACTTTCCTACAATCTATTTTGCCTTCCTTAATCCTGAGTCAACCACGTCCTCTATATGTGTCTGTCATCTCATTATCCTCTTCTCCAACTATATTATTATCTTCTTCTAATCAAATTCTCTTGATAGTATTCTCAAATTTCGGTATTTATTTTCTTTATATTGATCTTCCATACAAGTATACTCTATAACTCACAGAAGTGTACTTTGATGCCATTCCTTATTCCTTTGTGGGTTTTCTTGTGTCTTCCATACATGTCTAATAAAATATTTCTAGATCCATACCAATATTCCTTATATTCAATGGGTATTCATTGTTGCTACTTTATGGACATTCGTGGCTATTTTATTCATAGCCTTAATTTTTACCCCGTCTTACCTAATTAGTTATCCCAATCCACTTCATATCTAAGATGGTTTGGTTTTCATCGCTCTTTACAAAATTATTAAACTTAACATTCATAAAGTGATTAACCCAAATTTTTTTCTTTGAAAGTATAGACTTACAGAAACTTTTTATTAAATTTAACAATTGCTTTGTTTCCAAAAAGAGCCATGAAAAATTGCTCACTTTAACCAACTTTAACTCCAGATGTCATAACTTTTAAAACTATAATTTAGGATTTATGAAGTAAGTTTATTTATTAAGTTCAAGTCAATATTAGAAATTTAATTTAAAAAATGATCTTTTTTTTAAATAACACATTCTTTCCCTCTTTTCAAATAGTAAGAATCGAGGTTTTATTGCATAAATAGTCATCAAATCAATTTCCCTTAAGGTCTTTTTACCACAAAGATTTTACTTCTTAAAAGGTAGGATTTTTAACTCAAACATTTTTTTTATTTAAAAACTCAATTGTTATACCAAACCATTTTTCAAAAAATCACTGTTATAGTGTTTCTACAACATCTTTTATAACTTTAAACAATAAAAATTGAAGTAGACAAGTATAACTTTCATTCTGTTATTTTCCTATTACTCATGCCTTTTCCGCTTTCAACCTTAGCAAAGACTCTAACATCATATAGGGGGGCTTTTGAAAGATGTATTGTGTAATTACTACACATATTTATGGAAATTATCCATTTTTCCTTTGTTTTACTTTAATTTCTTAATTGTTTCTAATTAGATTGTTTTAATATAAATTTCTAATGTTGCTTCAATTTAAATTTCCAAATGTTACTACTATTTAAATTTCTTCTACCTAAATTTTTATTATTTAAATTGCACCTCCTTATATAGCACTTTTTCCATTTTATTTGATCATTTTCTTCATTGGATCATTGTAGTGTGTTCTCTTACTGCTTTATCCATTGGGGTTTTCTCAATTAAAATGAAATTGTTTACTTTTTATGAATAAATATGTTTCAATTGTTTTTCCCCATACTTTCCTTGTATGGGAATATTTTTCCTATCTTCATTATCGAGCATTTCTACCCTTCCATTTTCTTTACCCCATTTAAATCAAGTACAATTTCCATTTATCCATCCCTTAAAAAGAATTTTAAAACTTTAAAATTTACAGAAATAGAAAAATCATCGAGCCAAACATGTGCCCTACTTTCCATTTATTTCAAAAATAAAGGTTCTTGTCTTTCCCTAAATTTTCTAGTTTTTCAAGAATTTATGACTAAAGGATATTTTTTATGGCGAAAAATTTAGTATTTACTTACATTTCAAAAATAACAACATTTTAGTGATGGGGTTCTTTTATTTTTAAATCAATATTTTGAAATCCATTTCAAATATTTTAAGAAAATTTAAAAACCTTTATTAAATTCTTTCATATGGAATCGGACTCAAAAATGGATTTTATTTGTCTTCTTTTGGACTTTTCTTCTTTTCAACTCATTCCTAATTTATCTTCGTTAAGAATATAAAAATCCGGCTACCTTTATGAGGTGATTATCACACACCTTCTTATTGAAACTTGCTAAACTCGTTTTGTACTTACAAATATTTTCAACATATAAGTTCTTACTTCCCAACTGTTTGGATGAAATGTACACCATCAATCCACAATCCAACGAAATCCATAATCATAGGGAAGTCTAGGCCCACTAAAAGGACTCAAGTACCATTCAGCTTAGGGACCCTTCTATATGTCGTGTTCATACTCTTCTTAAGTCAATGACATATGGTACAACCCAAATCTCATGGGGTAATCAAGGTAGGTGTATAAATTTAACTCATTTTATTATTCCAAATCAAAGTTGTCTTATCCATCTTTTTCGAACGTGGTCGCAACTACTTCTATAGTCGGAATTTGTAGAGTTGGGCGTGTAATATATATATATATATATATATTGTTCTAGGTAAAAATACAAATATGTTCACCCAACATATCATAACTTATGATCAACTAACCTAGGCTCCGATACCAAATGTAACAACCTACACCTTAGTAGGCCCAATTTTCGACTAAACCAAAAACCTAAGTTCATTAGGGTATGGTTCGTTAGTGTTGGTAACCTGTAATAAACATAAGTACATTAGAGAGTGATCTATACAAACTCACAACGGAACAGTGAAATAAAATAAAAAATGTATACCAACTAAGGCTGCTACCTTGGAATCAATATTATTCCTTGGATATCTAGTTGCCTTGTTAGTGTAGAACGTGAATGAGAAGACTTATCCACCCACCGTTCCTATCTTGTACAAGTATCATGTCCCTTTAAATCTCTCTTTTTGGTTGTAATGAAAAGGAGTCAGAAAAATATTCTGGTGACTGGTAAATTACATACTTTATCAATGATACTAGTTTTTGCCGATTGATTTCCATTTAAGTGTTATGTCTACTATTTGTGGATTAGTCATTTAATTCCATATATGTATACGATATGTCCAACCTACTCTGAGGTATAAGTGTAGTATGTATAAGTGTTGTATTCCCCAAAAAGGAAACCCCTTTGCAACATAACCGATGACAAACCGACCATAACTACAAAGGACGATGACTCATGGATATGACTTTAAAATCTATTAGTCATATCACTAATGCATCTCAAAGACTTATCTAATGATTAACTAGTCAACATCAAACCAAACAAATAAGCAACCAAAATTTGAGGCCAGTGCATATCCTGGAACACCCCGTAATTTTAACCCTAATTAATTTAAAGGAATTTAATTAATAAATAATAACACTGAAAAATAGAATTTTTATTAGTTTCAAATTTTGGCTTCAAAACCTACACCAATGGATTCGTAGTGATTTTCTGATCAATTTTTAGATAAAGTTTTTTGACCGGAGTTCAAACAAAAAAGTTATTAACTTTTGAAGTTTTGGAATCGGAAATAATTGTATGTGTAATTAACGAAATAAATAATAATTAACTAATGTTAATTGTAAACAGTTAAACTTAACGAGATCTTGGATATTAAGAGAGTGTTAATAGGAAACAAATTATTACATTTGGTTAAACAAAGTATAAAACTAAACAAATCAACATAGAAATAAACTTCACCGTAAAACAATAGGAATGGTCGACCCAAGATGTTCCCAAGTCAACTGGTGGCGATCAACCGAAAGGCTTGGGCGGTCGACCATTTCCATTGTCTAATCATCAATGAACAGAGGCCTAAACAGCCCGGATTTAAATTAGTTTAATCGAACGGCTTGCATTGATTTGAACCCCTATAAATATAAACCTAGACCCTTACTTCAAAGCTCATATTTTCTAATGGACACGGAAGCTTTGCCACTTTCTCTTCTCTATAAAATTCTTAAATTAGTTAGAGTTATACATATGCACAGGATTACATATTTCCTTGATTGCCTATATATTCTACAATTGTTAACTTGATATCAATGTAGGTTTTATGAATGTAAACCTAGAAAATGTTTAGGATATTAGTAGTCCCTAAATTTATAATTGAAAAAATTTAAAACATGAAATTGTAATTAATGTAATAATTTCAGAACATTGATATTTAAATGGATAATAAGAATGTAAGATAAAGAAATCACGGTAAGATTTTAGGAGTTTAAGTGGTACTTTAATTCCTTGGAATTTAGGATGTTACAATGTGAATTTTTATACATTATCAAGTTTAAAATAAATAAAGTTCATTATTTGAAATGACAGAAAAACACCTAAAAATAAAGAGATGTATAAAATAGGGATGTTTACTGTATTTTATACTGTCTATTTCAAAACTACAATATGATAATTCCTTGTAATTCCAAGTGCAACATAAACCTTCCTCTTTGGATAAGATATAAAAATTTATAGTATAAATCTTTTCGAGAAACAAAATTCCAGTGCATTAAAATGTAGAAAAACCCTAAGTGTTAAATAAAGAGATATAAATGTGATAAGAGTATTTTAAGAGAATATATGCATGATATAAATAAAGATGGGAATTAAATAAGGAAAAAAATTGAAGAATAGGCAAGAATAAATTAAATGTTAAAAAGGGAACAGAAATAGGAATTGGGAAAAAGGGTAAAAGAATGTAAAAAGGCATTGTAAATCTTTTAAAAAAGGAAGCGTTAAATGGTTTTAAATCAAGTAAGGTATAAACGCATAAGTAAGAATGAAGATATATATACACACACACACATTGCCTCAAGTATGCATTTATAATGAGTGTGAACTAGTAAAGCTAATAAATTATTATATGGATAGAATGACATAGTCATTAATTAGAATAGGTTGGAATAAAAGGTCAGTGGTGTTACCCAATTGAAGCCTTCCCATGGCAAGGAGCTACCAGAAATTGTGTTTATATTATACTTATGTGAGATATATCAAATCGTAGGACCCATGGAGAGTATGCGCCTGCATATAGATAAATGAATACCCCAACAGAAAAGGGAGTATGCTTCAATAAAATTATTTTAGTGGTGGATAATAGGAAGTGGTACTAGTTTCTTTATGAAGAAAGGTCATCGTGATTTTAAAAATCATAAAATAAACTCTCTTATATCCTCAAAACCCTAGCTCTAATAATCCCCAAACTCTATTGGATTCATCGTGATTTTTTGATCAATTTTCATATATAAAGTTTTCCAATCGGAGTTTAAAATAAAAATTTATTGACGTTTGAAGTTTTAGAACAAGAAATAATTACATATGTAATTAATGAAACAAATAATAATTAACTTGTTATCCCGCCTTTTGGCAAGGCCGTGACACCAAGAACTTGACTAGAGACCAAAGACAGTTCGTCTAGGAAATCGGTTATACACAGGTTCACTATGGATATCGACGAATTTTGTCCGAGTCCGGATCGAGCCAAAATTGATATGACACGACAAGCGAAGCTATGAGAGTCAACGTCCCAAATTTTAGGTCAATCCGAGTTCGTACGCTCAAGTTACGATCGATGCAATATTGATTAAAAACAGCCTTCTTCGACTCGCTCAGTTCGCATCCCTCAGAAGAGCCTTCTTCGACTCGCTCAGTTCGCATCCCTCAGAAGAGCCTTCTTCGACTCACTCAGTTCGCATCCCTCAGGAAAGCCCACTTCGACTCGCTCTGCTCGAATCCATCATGGAAGCCTACTTCGACTCGCTCCACTTCAATTCCACCTCAGAGTCTCTGTTCGACTCGCTCCGTATCCTTCAGAAAACCACTGTTCGACCCCATCTAGTTCGACTCCACCAGAGAGACACACTTCGACTCGCTCTACTTCGTCAACTTCGCATCCATCCGAAGACTCCTACTTCGTGTCCATCAATGCGAAGCAAGGAACAACAGTCAATACGAATAAACGCCACGTCACTGAGTCAAACAGAACTGAGTCGAATAAAGAGCGAGTCGAAACGAGAGCGAGTCGAACGAAACAGCCAACCGAGAATCCCACTTTGTATCGATCATATCTCCTAATCTACAAGTCCAAATGCTATGAAATTTTCACAGAAGACTACGTGCATGCTAAAGAAAGTCCATGCCAAATTTCGACTCCATTGGATGAAATCTTGATCGATACGAAATCTGTTTGTATCGATCACGGATCAGACCGAAACTTCACGGGCTTGGGCGCGCGGGCCTGGTCACGTGCCAGAGAGGGTCTCCCAAGATCTGAGCAAAATACTAGCCTCCTACACCTATAAATAGACCCCCAAAGCCAACAGAAAAGGGGTTCTTCTTCTTCTTTGAGATCTCCAACGCCCAGACTCTGCCGGATCCAGATCTGAACTCCATTGCTGTTGTAAACGAACTCCACTGCTGTTGTATTCGAGTTTCAGAACTATAACTCACTACAACCCATTGTAATCAATTGTAATCGACAAGTGAACATCAATAAAGTAATCAACTTAAAAGTGGACGTAGGCAAGATCGTCGAACCACTATAAACCTTATGTCTCTGTCTATTTCTTCCCTTTTTAAGTTTATTATTCTTCACTTTTTATCCTCTACAATACTTAGATCTGAGATCTATGATTACATACTGCTGATTTGTGTTCACACACTGGTGCTTTCACGATATTTGGGGTTTGTGACCAATTTTGGCGCAAACACTTTGGTGCTTTCACTGAGAATTGAACTCAAGATTCTATCATTTGGAAATTGAATTTGAAGGCTTAGAGAATTCAGATCTGAAAAGCTATGACAAGACAATCAAATCGAAGACAAAGGTCAGAGAGAGTTCAGCATGAAGGGAGTCAAGAGGCTTCCTCAGGTGCAAATCAGACATCAATCTTCATCACCAGGGATGAGATAGAGAAAATGATGAAAAGACAAGAGGAAATGATCCAGAACTTGCTTCTTCAGATTGGGCAACTTGGAGCGCAAAATCAAGGAGCAACCAGAGTTCAGAACGGAGCAGGACCATCTGGCATAGCCCCAGAACTAGGGGGCACTTACCCAGAGCATGTTGACCCGATCCCAGGAGCAGTACCAGGAGGAGCTGCGCAGCGCGGCATTGATAGAGAAGCGAATGCTCGTTCAGGAGAGCAGACTCCAGGAATCCCTCGTGAACTCGGGGGGCAAATCGGAAACAACGGACAAGGACTACAACTTGGAGATAATGACAGGTTGGCGGAGATGGTCAGACGAGCCATGAGAGGTGGACTAGTGAATAGAGATTGGAGGATGTGAATAGGAGTCCCTTTGCTCCTACGATCAGGCAAGCCAGGAATCCACCAGAGTTCAAGCTACCGACATTGGAGGTGTATGATGGAAGGACAGACCCTGCTGTTCATCTGACGAGGTATATGCGACACATGGAGGTACTGGGGGGCATCAGAGAAAGTCATGGCTAGGTGTTTCCCACTATACCTGGCAGACATAGCAGCATTATGGTTCAGACAACTGGAAAGCGGTTCCATTCGAACATGGACCGATTTGACTGAAAGGTTCATGAGGCAGTTCAGGGTTCACATTTCAAGACCCAAAAATGTGATGAGTTTGGCAACACCAAAGCAAAGAACCGGGGAGTCTTTGAGGAACTTTTTGATGCGATTCAATGCAGCGGTAGCTTCGGTGGATCGACCCGATCCGTCCATGGTTTTGATGGCAGCCGTATCTGGCGTAGCAGATGGCACAGAGTTCAAGAATTCGTTAACGAGGGATCCCCCTATGGATCTAGGAGAATTTTATCATGAGGCTGAAGGTTTTTTACGACTAGAGGATGCAAATGCTGAAAGAGAGGAAGGAGAAGGAGTTGATGTTTATGCAATCAAGGGTGAGAATCCTCCTAAAACAGATTCGGGAACTGGTAAAGGGAAACGAAAAGCTGAGGATAATAGTGATGGACCGACTCGACCATGAAAGGAACCAAGATTCACCTCTTATACAAAGCTGAATGAGACCTTGGAGCGAATCTACCAGGACACCCGGGGGCAGATTCCTTATCGAAAGCCAATGAGAAGGGATCCGACCAACAATGAAAGAAGGTCAGACAAGTATTGCCTATTCCACGAGCTGAATGGTCATAGCACGAATGATTGCAGACACTTGAAGGATGAGGTTGAGGGACATATCTGAAATGGGCTACTATCACAGTACATAAGAAGGGGAACGACAATGGTGGAACGAGAGCGGCCACCGCTTGCACCTACTGGAGACGGCTCAGGATCGAGGCGTCAGCTTGTCATTAATTGATTGGGATAATGACGAATAAGTAGCAAACTCCACACCAACACAATTAAGTCATTTACACATGTATAGGACCGTGAACGATCCTCAAGCATGCTCTGATACGACTACTAATCGCAACGGTGTAGATGTTTGCACTTTGACGTCCCTGTTTTCCTTTTATTTTCCATTTCTTATGTTAGAACCCGATTTTGTTGAACATTTCTGTTGAAAAACTCATTTTGAATGAAAGTATGCCATTTGTGATGCCATAACGGCCAAGCCACTTACACATGTAAGGGATCGCGAACGGTCCTCGGGCATGCTCTGAGATGGCGATAAACTGCCACCACAAATAGTTCAGAAACTCACCCGAACGTGAAATCTGACATTGATAATACTAAGTCCCCCCGGGCACACACAACTCGCCTCGAACGGCACCCGACCGCGAACAGTCACAATTTGCCTTGAACGGCACCCGACTGCGAACGGTCACAATTCGCCTCGAACGGCACCCGATCGCGAACAATCACAAATCGCCTCGAACGGCACCCGACCGCGAATGGTCACAATTCGTCCCGAACGGCACCCGACCGCGAACGGTCACAATTCGCCCCGAACGGCACCCGACCGCGAACGGTCACAAATCGCCTTGAACGACACCCGACCGCGAACGGTCACAATTCGCCTCGAACGGCACCCGATCGCGAACGATCACAAATCGCCTCGAACGGCACCCGACCACGAACGGACACAATTCGCCTCGAACGGCACCCAATCGCGAACGGTCACAATTCGCCTCGAACGGCACCCCGACCGCGAACTGTCACCATTCACCGCGAACGATCGCATATCACCTCGAATGACATACGATCCCGAACGATCGTCATTCGCGGTCAAATAAAACTATCAATTCCTTTGCAGGTCATCAACAGGATATGAACATCCAGCTTATGGCATTACAAAACACACCTTCTTATCACAAGGCATGTTTTGGGGGGCAAATATTATCCCGCCTTTTGGCAAGGCCGTGACACTAAGAACTTGACTAGAGACCAAAGACAGTTCGTCTTGAAAATCGGTTATACGCAGGTTCACTATGGATATCGATGAATTTTGTCCGAGTCCGAATCGAGCCAAAATTGATATGACACGACAAGCGAAGATATGAGAGTCAACGTCCCAAATTTCAGGTCAATCTGAGTTCGTACGCTCAAGTTACGATCGATGCAAAATTGATTAAAAATAGCCTTCTTCGACTCGCTCAATTCGCATCCCTCAGAAGAGCCTTCTTCGACTCGCTCAGTTCGCATCCCTTAGGAAAGCCCACTTCGACTCGCTCTGCTCGAATCCATCATGGAAGCCTACTTCAACTCGCTCCATTTCGACTCCACCTCAGAGTCTCTGTTCGGCTCGCTCCACATCCTTCAGAAAACCACTGTTCGACCCCATCTAGTTCGACTCCACCAGAGAGCCACACTTCGTCAACTTTGCATCCATCCAAAGACTCCTACTTCATGTCCATCAATGCGAAGCAAGGCACAGCAGTCAATACGAATAAACGCTACGTCACCGAGTCAAATAGAACCGAGTCAAACAAAGAGCGAGTCGAAATGAGAGCGAGTCGAACGAAATAGCCAACCGAGAATCCCACTTCATATCGATCATATCTCCTAATCTACAAGTCCAAATGCTATGAAATTTTCACAGAAGACTACGTGCATGCTAAAGAATGTCCACGCCAAATTTCGACTCCATTGGATGAAATCTTGATCGATACAAAATCTGTTCGTATCGATCACGAATCGGACCAAAACTTCACGGGCTTGGGCGCGCGGGCCTGGTCACGTACCAGAGAGGGTATCCCAAGATCTGAGCAAAATACCAACCTCCTACACCTATAAATAGACCCCCAAAGCCAACAGAAAAATGGTTCTTCTTCTTCTTTGAGATCTCCAACGCCCAGACTCTGCCGGATCCAGATCTGAACTCCATTGCTACTGTAAACGAACTCCACTGCTGTTGTATTCGAGTTTCAGAACTATAACTCACTACAACCCATTGTAATCAATTGTAATCGACAAGTGAACATCAATAAAGTAATCAACTTCAAAGTGGACGTAGGCAAGATCGCCAAACCACTATAAACCTTGTGTCTCTGTCTATTTCTTCCCTTTTTAAGTTTATTATTCTTCACTTTTTATCCTCTACAATACTTAGATCTGAGATCTGTGATTACATACTGCTGATTTGTGTTCACACACTGGTGCTTTCACGATATTTGAGGTTTGTGACCAATTTTGGCGCAAACATAACTAATGTTAATTGTAAACATTTAAACTTAATGATATCTTGGACATTAAGATAGTGTTAATAGGAAACAAATTATAACCTTCGGTTAAACAAATTATAAAATCAAACAAATCAACATAGAAATAAAATTCACTGTAAAACAACAGGAACGGTCAACCCGAGACATTCCTATGTCGACTGGTGGTGTTCGACCGAAGGGCTTGGGCGGTCGACCATTTTCAATATCTAATCAACAATGAATAGAGGTCTAAGCAGGTCAATTTCAAATTAGTTTAATCGAATGGCTTGCATTGATTTGAACCTCTATATATATAAACCTAGACCCTCACTTCCAAACTCATATTTTCTAATGGACACGAAAGCTCTGCCACTTTCTCTTCTCCAAAAATTTATAGTTTCTTAAATTAGTTCTAGTTATACATATACATATAATTAGAGAATTTTAGAAGATGATAGAGAAGAGGAACAGGGTCAAATCAAATCGTCAAAGCAATGTAAACTGTAAATCCAGATCTTAAGTACGAATCAAATCCAAATCTCTTTTCTAATCCAGATTTCTAATAGATCTGTATATGCTTGTGGTGGTGAGTATGTCTATATACATATCCAAATAAGGAGAGAAATAAAGTAAATGTGGAATAACATGGATTAGATCTGAAGATTTAGAATGCTAAAAAAGTGAGTTGGAATATTATTTACTTTTGTATAATATTATATTTATATTGTTGTAGATCTATTCCTATATGCCTAAAATGTTAAATTGAAGTTGTAGGTTAAATCTATACAAATGAAATGAAATTGAAAACCCTGACTATATATTCTACAATTGTTAACTTGATGTCAACGTATGTTTTATGAATGCAAACTTGGAAAATGTTTGGGATATTAGTAGTCCCTAAATTCATTATTGAAAAATTTTAAAACATGAAATTGTAATTAATGTAATAATTCCATATCATTGATATTTAAATGGATAATAAGAATGTACGGTAAAGAAATCACAGAAAGATTTTAGGGGTTTAAGTGGTATTTTAATTCTTTGGGATTTAGGAAGTTACAATGTGAATTTTTATACATTATCAAGTTTAAAATAATTAAAAGTGCATTGTTTGAAGTGACATGGAATGCACCTAAAAATAAAGAGATGTATAAAATAGGGATGTTTACCGTATTTTGTATTGTCTATTTCAAAACTACAATATGATAATTCCTTGTAATTCCAAGCGCAACATAAACCGTTCTCTTTAGATAAGATATAGAAATTTACAATATAAATCTTTCCATTTAGGAGAGCGAAATTCTAGTGCATTAAAATGCATAAAACCCCTAAGTGTTAAATAAAGAGATATAAATGTGATAAGAGTATTTTAAGAGAATAAATGCAAGATATATAAAGATGGGAATTGAATAAGGAAAATAAATTGAAGAATGGGCAAGAATAAATTAAATGCTAAAAAGTGAACGGAAATAGGAATTGGGAAAAAGGGTAAAAGAATGTAAAAAGGTATTGTAAATCTATTAAAAAAAGAAGCGGTAAATGGTTTTAAATCAAGTAAGGTATAAACGCATAAGAAGTAAAAAATTACGATCAACAAGTAAACTATAGAGGCAATATAATTAAGTAAGAATGAATATATATATATATATATGTATGTATGTATGTATATATATATATAATATACATTGCCTCAAGTATGCATTTATAATGAGTGTGAACTAGTAAAGCTAATAAATTATTATATGGATAAAATGACATAGTCATTAATTAGAATTGGTTGGAATGAAAGGTCAGTGGTGTTACACAATAGAAGCCTTCCCACCGCAAGTGGCTACCATAAGTTGTGTATATATTTTACTGATGTGAGATATATTGAATCGTAGGACCTGTTGAGAGTATATGCTTGCATATAGATAAATGAATACCCCAATAGAAAAGGGAGTCTGCTTCAATAAAATAAGAAAGGCGGATATTTCCATGATTGCAATAACCAATATAAATCAGATGTTGAGCGAAGAACAACACTATGTTAGCGTTTGTGGTACCAAATAAAGGAGTAGGGTTGTGGTCGAGAACATCATCAATCCTTAGCGGTCAATGGGAAAGACAGGGGTTACACCAAACAGGCTACACTGCCTATTATTGTACAGCCCACGTTAGGTCATGCATCACCACATTGTTTTCTAGTTGTTTTTTAGGAGGAAAGGCTAGTTAACCCTATTAGAGAGGTCTTTCAAAACGTGCATGAGGTAATCCGTGGAGCGGATTCCACAACCGATGAGGATTAATCCACCATATTAATAGTTCATAGAGCTAAGTCGACAAACGGGAAGAAAACAAGAAAATACTAAAAAAATGCAACATAGAGCACGGCTAAGTAAAGTCATTATTAGGAAATAAGGGGAGTTCCTCGGTACGCATGGTGATGAGAGCATGATACGACGAGGGTCATGGATCCGGACAAAGTGTTGAGTTAAGGGATACTAGTAGGGATAGTATCTTGGTCCAATGGGGGACCGTGGTACTTATATATATGTCATATTTATAGTCTACTACGGGTAGATGGGACGTATCATACGCGTATGTAAAGTCAAGATGACTAGTTGAGAATGAAAAGACTTAACAAGAAATAGAGTACAATCGGCATAAACTCGTGTTATGTACAAAATGTACAAATTACCTATCATCGGAAAGTTGTTTTGACCCCCTCCTCGTTACAACCCACATGATATTCAAGAAGGATGGGTACCGTTACAAGGTAGGAACAATAGGACAGGTTTCCTAATACATGCTCGGTGCCGACAAGGACACTAGATATTGGAAGTGTTAATCTTTGTCAGTAACTATATGTTTTATTATACTTTACTATTCCGCTGCGAGTTTATATCGATAGTGCTCTGATATGCATCTATTTATTTGTAGGATACCAAACCAACAATCCGAACTTTGGTGGACTTGGGTTTTCAAATTAGCAAAAATTCAGGCCTATTGGAGTGTCAGTTGTTACATTTGGTATCAGAGCCAGGTTAGTCGATCATAAAAATTAAGAAATATTAAGTGAATAGATTTGTATTTTAATATAAATATAAATATATGATACACCGAACCTACAAATTTTGACTATAAAGTAGTTGCAACCATACTTTGGAGTATGGATAAGTTAATTATGAGTTGGAATAATGAAAGAAGCTGAAGATATATACCTACAATGATTAACCCATAGGGAATAGGTCATATAGAAAGGCATAAACGTAAAAAGATCATGAGTGCAGCATATGGAAGGTGTAAAGCCCCACTCTGAGACCCACTGTAACAAAGAGTATTACGGGAGTAATACTGTCTGTTAAAGCGGAGAATAGAGTATAGTAGAAGCGACCATTTGTAATCAAGCTATAACTATCTACGGAATACGTCGAAAGGATGGTATCTATTTTTTTTTTCAAGTGGTTCGACATATTCAATAAATATTCATAACGAAATTACAAAGGCTAAAGACCTATCAGAACAAGCATAGTAATAAATGACAAAACATCACAGAACAGAATCACATAACAGATATAAAATCCCAGAACAATACATCATCAATACAGATCCAAATACTATAAGTGGGTACAAAGCCACTACCCACACATGTGAGTCAAAAATATGTACATATCAAAGTCTGAATAATAACAGAGTAGCGGAATAGTGGACAAATAAAAGCGCTATCTATCAGCATAGCAGATAATGTCCAAGCGGAAGCACAGAAGCTAAGTCCAGAGACCTAACCTGAAACAACTCGGTCTGACCCGAGCGAAAACACTCGGGTCAGGCTAGCAAAACAATCAGTAATAACTGAGATATATAGTAATGCGGTACATAAATAAAACAGTACTTATCCAAAGAGAAGTATATTATGAACCACATGAATATAATGACGATCCCTAATCATCAATAAACAATAAAAATCTCCAAAGAGAAATCAACACCAAAGTGTAGAATAAATAAAATCGCCTCATATCATCGGCGTAGCCAAAGCTATAAAAAGATGCCCATAGGCAATAATCCCAAGAGTGACCAGAGTCTGTAATCAATGCCCTAGCAAAGATCGATGCTCCAAAGAGCAATGGGGATATACTGAAAAGTCAATGAAATCCAACACTGAAAAGCAGTGTCCAGAGACACTGTGAATCCACAAGGTAATCGCACTTACATCGTATGGTTCCATAGAACCAACACCGAATGGCGGTACTCGAATGGATATAAAAATCATCAAATAATACCAATATTGCACGTGCACCGACCAGAGTCGTTGTTGCCAAGTACTGTAGAGTTGTGATCGATCACTCGCACAGATGCGGAACGCGCGAGATGGCAAGATCCTTCCCAGAAGGATAAAGGCCCAGAGGCGCATGCCGAAAAATAAACTGCTCCATAGAGCAGGTGTCCAGAGACGGTTGCCCAGAGGCGTGGTGACCCAGAGGTCCAGTACTGGCCGCCCAGAGGCTAATGTGTCACTAACTTCTTGGAGAGGAACCCGTAAAGTGTTAACAATGAGTCTCATACCCCACGTTCGCACTAAACGGTTTACTAACCAATAGCAAGCTCACACTCCAAACAATAAAAAGTCCACCTCGTATCATCGGTAAACTAGACACAAAGGTCGAAACGATCAATCGAATAGGTCGGGGATTAACCGGAAAGGAAATACACACGGTTCCATAGGCCGGAGATTTCCTAACTGTTTAAGCACCTTTCTACTTCGCTCGACGTGCTAAAAAGTGAGTGTGAGATTTTTATTATAGAAAATAATGGTGCGAAACGGATTTATAATTGATTTTGAAATCACTTTAAAACGGCTTTTGAAAACTCTCCTATTATGGAGTAATTAATTTAATAATTAAAAATAATATTATATAATAATTTCTAAAGCCATTTAGGAGTGAAAAATATTTTGAAAATAATTCATAAAACCCGTGTACGAAATCTAGAGACAAATCTCAAAGAAATCAATAAAACCAGAAAATCACTGAAAATATTCTAAGTGTTGGAAAATAGTCCAAAAATGACGTGAACCCAAGTTCGGAAAATTATTCGGACTAGCAAACTGAATCCGAATGGCATGAAAATTGGTAGACATATAGTCCAACATCCCTTCTCCAAACTGCAAAAAGAATCGGGAAATTCCGACTTGAAACGAAGAAACGGCGTCGTCTCAAAGTCGGACAAAAATCATAAAACTTTACTGTGTCAAAACAGTGTAAAGGTCCCACTTCGACGACATGGTCGAAGGGTCACATGAAGTCAGATCTTGATGAAAATTTGCAGGAGCGTAGTAAAGTACTCCTACTTTGATATGCAACAAGAATTGTTCGGTTTCGACTTGAAACGAATAAACGAAAATGTTTCAAAGTTGGTCCGACGATAACTGAAAATGATCACTATTGTAAAACAGTTTCTGGGTGCTACTTCGGTAATAGAAACGAAGTATCTAATGCACCCAGATCTAAACCAAACTTTGCATGGTTAAAGATCTCGATCTCATCATTTTAACGAGACCAAAAACGATGAAATCCGACAAAGGACGAGCCCGGGATGGCGTCGCAAAGTCGGGGTTCTACGCTGAAAACAACGGGAGAAAAGAGACTAAGGCCTATAGCTATGCACTAACTGGCCAGAGATGAAAAACCACAATTTTGGCATAGTAAACTTCAAATTCTGGCAAAATGAATAAAATGAAAGTTGTATCTTAGTTTCTAAGCATTCCGGAATGACCAAGATCGTCAAATTCCGACCAGAGATGAAAATTCTATGACTAAAACAATTCTCAAATCTAAATTTTATATCACTGTCGTTGTGCTCTCGGGACAGTGGTAAGAATGCACAGTTTTGACCAAATTAACTTCGAAATTTTATGAAACTCAAAACATGAAAGTTTTAGCTCTAAATCTAAGCTTTCCAGAACATCCAAAATTATTAGATTTGGATAAGAACGAGTAACTTATGGCCAAATCAATTTCAGGTTTTTAGTTTCTCAACCCTGTAGTTTGTTGTCAGGTCAGCGACAAACAAACATGATTTCGACCATTTAAACCACAAAATTAGGCAAATCTCAAAACATAAAAGTTATAGCCTACAGAATAAGCTTTCCAGAACATCAAGAAAATCTTAATTCCGATTTAAGATGAATGAGATATGCCTAATTTACTAACAACAATAAACTAATTATAATTTCAGCTAGCATATATTACCTCTTTCCAAGCAATGAAAAGAAGATCAAAGAGTTTCACAATCTAAATGCACAAAAAAAAAGGATTACAAAATAATTTCAGAAATTAAGAGATGCTTATACATAGATTAGGAGAGGGTTTACCTAGTATTCCTCTCAAGCAAAAGAACAAACACCTATATGGCACTAACCAAAGCTAAGAGATGATGATCAAGGAGCTAGAAAAATACCAAAACACATAAAACCAAGAGTTACAACATGATTTCCAGAAATTAAAGAGAGTTAGAAATGGATTACAAGAGGTTTTTTGCATTACCTTCCCTTACTTTAACTAGCTTAAGCCAATATAAGAGAGGATGGAGCTTTCCTAAGCATGGAGGCCATTTTTAGGTTTAGGGTTTTAGGAATTTGATTAGGGTTGGAATGAATGAGGTTTGGAGAGTATGAGATAATTTATAGAGGAGGTTTATGGTGGGTTATTGGGCTAGGTTTAGAAACCCAATAAGAAGAGAGTTATTTATATGTTTTTCAAAAATTAGTCTAAGTGTTCATGTATGTTTATAAAACTCATTTTTCTTATCCAAACCCGTTTTAAAATCTCTCCTAAAATATTTAACTTTCCAAAAATAACATTTTATCCTCATTTTAAAATCCCATATTTCCCATTTAATTAAAATAGCCTTTTTCACATAAATTTTGTTATTCCAAATTCTTTTATGCTTCATTAAAATAAATAAAAATCCTAACTTTTATTTATTAGTTGGTAATGCAAATCCCGGGTTGTTACAGACTCCCCCCTTAAGAAAATTGCGTCCCCGCAATTCCTTAAGATAGATGTCGTCTATAATGTCAAATCCACAAAAGAAGTGATAGAGATAAAATAGAGAATTCTCACCCGTAGAAGAAGATGGGAGAAATCCAGGATAAGAGCGTTCGATAGATTCTCTGGTCTCCCAAGTGCAGTCCTTAGGATTCGGTGACCATTGAATCTTCACGAGTGGAACCTCTTTGTTGCGAAGGCGTCTAACCTCCGAATCAAGCACACGAAGAGGTTGCTGCTCCAAAGATAAATCAGGTAAGATCTCTAAATCAGGCACAGCATGCGGCTCAAAGATAGAATCAGGATCGCGGACACACATGCGAAGCTGGGAAACATGGAACACGTCGTGCATTCCAGAGAAATGAGCAGGTAGAGCCACACGATAAGCCACGGGGCCAATGCGTTCCGTAATAGGAAATGGTCCAACATAGCGAGGAGCCAACTTCCTTGTAGAGCTGAAACGCACAACCCCTTTCATAGGAGATATCCGAATAAAGACATGATCACCAATGGAGAACTCAAGAGGCTTCCTGCGGTTGTCCGCGTAGGATTTCTGACGGTTCTGCGCCTCTTTCATTCTCTGACGAATAAGAATAATCTTCTCAGAAGATTCCCGAACTGAATCTGGACCAAGAAGGAGCTTCTCGCCAGATTCTAACCAACACGAAGGAGAACGACATGGCCTTCCGTAAAGAGCCTCGAAAGGAGCCATGCCAATACTAGACTGAAAGCTGTTGTTGTAGGAGAACTCTACAAGCGGTAAGTGATCCTCCCAACTACCTCCGAAATCCAGAATACAACAGCGTAAAAGATCCTCTAAAACACGATTCACCCTCTCCGTCTGACCGTCGGTCTGAGGATGATAAGTAGTCGAGAGATTCAGCTTTGAGCCTAAAGCTGACTGTAGGCACTTCCAGAAGTGACTAGTAAAGATAGTGTCTCGATCACAGACGATAGAGCTAGAAATGCCATGAAGTCGAACGACTTCCATCACATATAGCTTGGCAAGCTGAGGAGCAGTCCGAGTGGACTTAATAGGAATGAAATGAGCTGATTTGGTCAAGCGATCGACGATGACCCAAATAGAAGTATGGCCTGACCTCGATCGAGGCAGACCATCAATAAAATCCATGGATATCTGATCCCATTTCCACAATGGAATCTCTAGCGGCTGAAGAAGACCAGATGGACGCTGATGCTCAGCTTTGATCTGTTGACAAGTCATGCAACGGCTTACATAACTTGCAACATCACTCTTCATGCCCTCCCAAAAAATAGGCGACACATGTCGGCATACATCTTACTCGACCCGGGATGTATAGTGTACTTAGTGTGATGACACTCGTCTAGAATGTCATGCCTAAGTGATAAATCAGATGGTACCAAAATAAGGTTCTTCCTGCGAAGACACCGATGAGAATCAATAGAATAATCCAATAATGTCTCATCACTGGATCCCGACTCAAGGAGATGAATGTATCGCAATAAGTCTGGATCCTGCCGCTGAGCAAGGGCAATGTGATCCAATAGAATAGGTCGAGCTTCCAAGCTGAATAACAAGATTTGAGGATCAGAAGATGAAGCTCGATTTTGAATATCACACATAGAAAGAGTCTCAAGAATATCCCACTCGGCTATCATCATAGAAACTACTGCCGAGTGTTTGCGACTGAGTGCATCAGCCACACGATTACCCTTGCCAGGGGTATACTGAATATCTAAATCATATGAGGCGAGAAACTCAAGCCATCGCTGCTGCCTCATATTGAGATCCTTCTGACTGAATAAATATTTCAGCGACTTGTGATCGGTGCAGAGAATGAAACGTTCGCCTAATTGATAATGACGCCACGTCTTCAAGGCAAAGACGATAGCAGCTAACTCAAGATCATGAGTAGGATAGCGAACCTCATTCGGACGTAGCTGCCTATAAGCGTAAGCAACTACCCGATCCTTCTACATAAGCACAGCACGGAGGCCGCTACCACAAGCGTCGGTGTAAACAACAAGATCCTAGTTACTCTCAGGAACTACAAGGATAGGAGCATGAGTGAGAAGTTCCTTCAGTCGCTGAAAGGAAGCTTCACACTTATCAGACCAAATAAAACGAACCCCCTTACGAGTCAGAGTCGTGAGGGGAAGTGCAACTCGAGAGAAATCGTTGATAAACCGACGGTAATAACCCGCCAGCCCAAGGAAGCTGCGAATATCATGAACGTTCTCGGGCTGCCTCCAATTCTGAATAGCTTCGATCTTGGCAGGATCGACAGAAATACCCTCAGATGATACAATATGGCCCAAGAACTTGACCTTGCTCTCCCAAAAATGGAACTTGGAGAGCTTGGCCTTAAGCTGATGCTGACGAAGAGTATCCAAGACGATCCGCAAATGATGAGCATGCTATGCCTCGGATCTAGAATAAATAAGAATATCGTCGATGAAAACTAGAACGAATCTATCGATGTATTCCCGGAATACTCGATTCATAAGATCGACGAAGAAAGCCGGAGCGTTCGTCAAGCCGAACGGCATGACCAACCACTCAAAAGAACCATGACGAGTGTGAAATGCTGTAAGAGGAATGCTGTCTTCCATGACTCGTAGCTGATGGAACCCGGTGGCAAGGTCAAGCTGAGAGAAGACCTTCGCACCGCTCAATTGGTCAAACATGTCGTAACGGGAATTAAAGTTAGACATGATTCAATGATAGATAATTAATTAAGGAATACTACGGAATATAACGGATTCCTATACATATTCCTAACTTATCTATCAATAAACATAAGGAAGGGATTTGATTTAATTCGGATCTAATTTAAAATGTATTGTACTAAGTGTATCTGTTCTGTGTTTATTATGCTTATTCCTGAAACCAGGCTCTGATACCAAACTGTAACGCCCCACTCTGAGACCCACTGTAACAAAGATTATTACGGGAGTAATACTGTCTGTTAAAGCGGAGAATAGAGTATAGTAGAAGCGACCATTTGTAATCAAGCTATAACTATCTACTGAATACGTCGAAAGGATGGTATCTATTTTTTTTTCAAGTGGTTCGACATATTCAATAAATATTCATAACGAAATTACAATGGCTAAAGACCTATCAGAACAAGCATAGTAATAAATGACAAAACATCACAGAACAGAATCACATAACAGATATAAAATCCCAGAACAATACATCATCAATACAGATCCAAATACTATAAGTGGGTACAAAGCCACTACCCACACATGTGAGTCAAAAATATGTACATATCAAAGTCTGAATAATAACAGAGTAGCGGAATAGTGGACAAATAAAAGCGCTATCTATCAGCATAGCAGATAATGTCCAAGCGGAAGCACAGAAGCTAAGTCCAGAGACCTAACCTGAAACAACTCGGTCTGACCCGAGCGAAAACACTCGGGTCAGGCTAGCAAAACAATCAGTAATAACTGAGATATATAGTAATGCGGTACATAAATAAAACAGTACTTATCCAAAGAGAAGTATATTATGAACCACATGAATATAATGACGATCCCTAATCATCAATAAACAATAAAAATCTCCAAAGAGAAATCAACACCAAAGTGTAGAATAAATAAAATCGCCTCATATCATCGGCGTAGCCAAAGCTATAAAAAGATGCCCATAGGCAATAATCCCAAGAGTGACCAGAGTCTGTAATCAATGCCCTAGCAAAGATCGATGCTCCAAAGAGCAATGGGGATATACTGAAAAGTCAATGAAATCCAACACTGAAAAGCAGTGTCCAGAGACACTGTGAATCCACAAGGTAATCGCACTTACATCGTATGGTTCCATAGAACCAACACCGAATGGCGGTACTCGAATGGATATAAAAATCATCAAATAATACCAATATTGCACGTGCACTGACCAGAGTCGTTGTTGCCAAGTACTGTAGAGTTGTGATCGATCACTCGCACAGATGTGGAACGCGCGAGACGGCAAGATCCTTCCCAGAAGGGTAAAGGCCCAGAGGCGCATGCCGAAAAATAAACTGCTCCATAGAGCAGGTGTCCAGAGACGGTTTCCCAGAGGCGTGGTGACCCAGAGGGCTAGTACTGGCCGCCCAGAGGCTAATGTGTCACTAACTTCTTGGAGAGGAACCCGTAAAGTGTTAACAATGAGTCCCATACCCCACGTTCGCACTAAACGGTTTACTAACCAATAGCAAGCTCACACTCCAAACAATAAAAAGTCCACCTCGTATCATCGGTAAACTAGACACAAAGGTCAAAATGATCAATCGAATAGGTCGGGGATTAATCGGAAAGGAAATACACACGGTTCCATAGGCCGGAGATTTCCTAACCGTTTAAGCACCTTTCCACTTCGCTCGATGTGCTAAAAAGTGAGTGTGAGATTTTTATTATATAAAATAATGGTGCGAAACGGATTTATAATTGATTTTGAAATCACTTTAAAACGGCTTTTGAAAACTCTCCTATTATGGAGTAATTAATTTAATAATTAAAAATAATATTATATAATAATTTCTAAAGCCATTTAGGAGTGAAAAATCCTTTGAAAATAATTCATAAAACCCGTGTACGAAATCTAGAGACAAATCTCAAAGAAATCAATAAAACCAGAAAATCACTGAAAATATTCTAAGTGTTGGAAAATATTCCAAAAATGACGCGAACCCAAGTTCGGGAAATTATTCGGACTAGCAAACTGTATCCGAATGGCATGAAAATTGGTAGACATATAGTCCAACATCCCTGCTCCAAACCGCAAAAAGAATCGGGAAATTCCGACTTGAAACGAAGAAACGGCGTCGTCTCAAAGTCGGACAAAAATCATAAAACTTTACTGTGTCAAAACAGTGTAAAGGTCCCACTTCGACGACATGGTCGAAGGGTCACATGAACTCAGATCTTGATGAAAATTTGCAGGAGCGTAGTAAAGTACTCCTACTTTGATATGCAACAAGAATCGTTCGGTTTCGACTTGAAACGAATAAACGACAATGTTTCAAAGTTGGTCCGACGATAACTGAAAATGATCACTATTGTAAAACAGTTTTTGGGTGCTACTTCGGCAATAGAAACGAAGTATCTAATGCACCCAGATCTAAACCAAACTTTGCAAGGTTAAAGATCTCGATCTCATCATTTTAATGAGACCAAAAACGATGAAATCCGACAAAGGACGAGCCCGGGATGGCGTCGCAAAGTCGGGGTTCTACGCTGAAAACAACGGGAGAAAAGAGACTAAGGCCTATAGCTATGCACTAACTGGCCAGAGATGAAAAACCACAATTTTGGCATAGTAAACTTCAAATTCTGGCAAATTGAATAAAATGAAAGTTGTAGCTTAGTTTCTAAGCATTCCGGAATGACCAAGATCGTCAAATTCCGACCAGAGATGAAAATTCTATGACTAAAACAATTCTCAGATCTAAATTTTATATCACTGTCGTTGTGCTCTCGGGACAGTGGTAAGAATGCACAGTTTTGACCAAATTAACTTCGAAATTTCATGAAACTCAAAACATGAAAGTTTTAGCTCTAAATCTAAGCTTTCCAGAACATCCAAAATTATTAGATTTGGATAAGAACGAGTAACTTATGGCCAAATCAATTTCAGGTTTTTAGTTTCTCAACCCTGTAGTTTGTTGTCAGGTCAGCGACAAACAAACGTGATTTCGACCATTCAAACCACAAAATTAGGCAAAGCTCAAAACATAAAAGTTATAGCCTACAGAATAAGATTTCCAGAACATCAAGAAAATATTAATCCCGATTTAAGATGAATGAGATATGCCTAATTTACTAACAGCAATAAACTAATTATAATTTCAGCTAGCATATATTACCTCTTTCCAAGCAATGAAAAGAAGATCAAAGAGTTTCACAATCTAAATGCACAAAAAAAGAGGATTACAAAATAATTTCAGAAATTAAGAGATGCTTATACATAGATTAGGAGAGGGTTTACCTAGTATTCCTCTCAAGCAAAAGAACAAACACCTATATGGCACTAACCAAAGCTAAGAGATGATGATCAAGAAGCTAGAAAAATACCAAAACACATAAAACCAAGAGTTACAACATGATTTCCAGAAATTAAAGAGAGTTAGAAATGGATTACAAGAGGGTTTTTGCATTACCTTCCCTTACTTTAACTAGCTTAAGCCAATATAAGAGAGGATGGAGCTTTCCTAAGCATGGAGGCCATTTTTAGGTTTAGGGTTTTAGGAATTTGATTAGGGTTGGAATGAATGAGCTTTGGAGAGTATGAGATAATTTATAGAGGAGGTTTATGGTGGGTTATTGGGCTAGGTTTAGAAACCCAAAAAGAAGAGAGTTATTTATATGTTTTTCAAAAATTAGTCTAAGTGTTCATGTATGTTTATAAAACTCATTTTTCTTATCCAAACCCATTTTAAAATCTCTCCTAAAATATTTAACTTTCCAAAAATAACATTTTATCCTCATTTTAAAATCCCATATTTCCCATTTAATTAAAATATCCTTTTTCACATAAATTTTGTTATTCCAAATTCTTTTATGCTTCATTAAAATAAATAAAAATCCTAACTTTTATTTATTAGTTGGTAATGCAAATCCCGGGTTGTTACAGAAGGTTCCTGAAGCTGGATAGTATGTGACTCCCTAGTCGGGCTCCGATGGCCCAATGGTTGTAAATCCCCGTATGATTGCTGATTGATGATGTACAATAGGTCCAGATAAGGAGAAAGTAAGAATATAAGTGTTGTAGATATCAAGAAGCAATAATGTTCCAAATGAAGGTGTGAAGTAATCACTCCAAGACGATGGTCGAATTTTTAATAATTAAAGGAGATAAGTCAATAAATAAGTTGAAAAAAAGGAAGAGTCCAAAAGAAAGAACAATTAGAAATCAACTCTGAGTCCGACCCAATAGAAAATAGTTTTAAAAGTTGAGAAATATATAAGTAATATATTTGGAAAGAAAATGATAATAATAAGTAAGTAAATATTTGGTTTCGAAAAATATATTTATAAAATAAAAGTTTTATTGAAAATATATATATTAGTTAAATTAAAAAAATTCCATAAATTTTACAAAAATTATTCAATTGGAAATATATAGAGCGTCTATAGCTCGCTAATTTCTCTATGAAGAAAGGAAATTTCAAAATCTAAAACTATTTTAGCAGTGGACGATAGGAAGTGGTACTAGATATATAATGGGGTAAATAGTTATGGGATAGGAAATTTTAATCTTGATGGTGGGAAATTAGGACAAAATGGTAGGCAATTGCACTGTATAGGTAGGCCGGAATTTCTTAGTGTAGCCGGAGTCAGGGTGGAGAACACGGAGACAAATCGAAACAACGCTAGTTAATAGAAAGTAAAAGCGCAGTCGGTTTGGCCTGAAAATGGGCCTAGGTTCAAAAGGAGCAATTTACAAAGGGAATGGTCGGCCTGGGGTTCCCCACAGTAGACCGGTAGCGATCAACCGTCGAACCCTAGTGGTCGACTATTTCCTGTGTAAACTTTTATACGTCGACCAAATCCAATTGATTCATTTCTCAAAACCCCCACTCTTCTCTCAAGCGACTTCTGAAACCCTACCCCTTTCTCTCTCTCAGCCGTCGATCACTCCCGCCATGCCTAGCCACCGACCAAGGTTGTCAACCCCTCTCCAAGTGACCACCGATCATAGCAACACCGCCTCCTTTCTCTTAGAAATCCCCAAGGACCAGAAACTATGCCACCTCGTTGTAGTGACCTAGCCGCCCAATACCCAGAGCCGACCTCGCAAGAATTAGTATGGTGTTAGAATGACAGGCACATCATCAAGACTTATGCTGGATCAACACGTTTCAAGATTTTGCAGGGGCAAGTAGTAAACTTCCAGGATCTCGCTATTTTTGGATTAGAAGATCTATCCATTGCTATTGGATTATATCAGATTTTCTACCATGGCATGTTATAGGATGTATGTTATCCAATGTGCATACGTCTATTCGACATCAATAGAAAGGGAGTCTGCTTCAATAAAATAAGAAAGGATTGCCTTGATTGCAATAGGCAATCTAAATTGGATGGTAAGAGAAGAACAACACTATGTCTGCATGTATTGATACCAAATAAAGGAGTAGGTCTATGCATAGGTCGAGAACATCAGCAATCCTTAACGGTCAATGGAAAAGATAGGGGTTACACTTAACGAGCTACACTGCCTACTAGTATATGGTCCATGTTAGGTCATGTATTGCCATGTTTTTATGTTAGTTGTTTTTCAAGAAGCAACGCTAGTTAACCTTATTATAGAAGTCTTTCAAAACGTGTATGGGGTAGTCTGTGGAGTTGAGTCCATAGCCAGTGGGGATAAATCCACCATATTTATAGTTCATAGAGCTAAGTCTACAAGTAGAAAGCAGACAAGAAAATCCCCAAAAAAATGCCATATAAAGCACGGCTAAATTATTATAAAGTCGTTATTAGGCATTATGGGAGTTCCTCGGTACGTGCGGCAATGAGAGCGTGATATGGCTAGGATGATGGATCCTAATGGGATGTAGAGTTATGAGATACTGGCTTGGATAGTATCTTGGTAGATGGAACGTATCGCACGCGTATGTAAAGTCAAGACGACTAATTGAAAATGAAAAGACTTAACAAGAGATAGAAGGCAATCAACATAAACTAGTGTTATGTACAAAGTGTATAATTTACAAGTCACTGGAACGTTGTTCTAACCCCCTCCTCATTACAACACATATGATAACTTAGATTGACATGTACTGGTACAAGGCGGGGACAATAGAAGGACAGGTTTCCTAATGCATGCTCGGTACTAACAAGGACACTAGATATTGGAAGTATTAATCTTGATCAGTAATTATTTATTTTATTATATTTTACTATTCCTCTGTGAGTTTATATCGATGGTGCTCTGATATGAATTTATTTATTTGCAAGATACCAAACCAACGATCCAGACTTTGATTTTTAATTTAACAAAAATTCAGGTCATTGGGGTGCGGATTGTTACATTTTCCACATGAATTCTAGATTAGTAGAAAGTGCAATCCATACAAGCTTAACCCAAGTCTTTGCTTACGACTGCTCGAGATTGTTAGTGGTATGGCCAATGCTCAGCCCTACTCCATAAATACTGGTTTACCAATAGTGCTAACATAGCGTCGACCTCTGAACCCAAATCCTGTTTAGACTTACCAAATGCAAACCAAAGAAAATGCCCACTCTCGGTTACTTAATACCTCTTATTTATAGTTGAAGAAAGACCCAACAGCCATTTAATACCTCAACCTCAAAGTAAACACTTTGACCACTCTAAAGGTACTTAGCCATTTAATACTGTAAATCCAAGGTGAACCCCTTGGTATATTTTCCCCAAACCTACATGCGAACGTATATACCCATGGTCCTACAGTTGGAGATGCCTCACGTTAAGAGTACGTATACACAACTACCGGTAGCCCCTTGCGGTGGGCAGACTTCCATTATGCAACTCTATCGACCTCACATTCTAACCCATGCTAAACCAAGTCATTTATAGTTAATCTAAATATTAGGATAGGCCCATTAATTCACACCCGTCACAAACGTATTATTGGGGCCAAATTCAACTGTGGAAATTATTACACCTACTAAGTTCATTTATTAGTATCCATTTATTTACTTTCTACAAACTTCTCATTTATTTTATACGTTTATTTTCTTTAACTTCTTATTTCATTAATTTTATTAAATGTCATTTACTTCTTCTTTCATCTCCAATTAAGGCCCTTTATAAATGATCTTTTATATTCAAATTAGACAAATGATACGAACATTTATTTGTACGTTTTAGAATTAATTTACCTTGCCTATTTAATTTCCTTCATCAATGTCATATTTGGTCTCAATAACTAAATTCATTAAATGTGTTTATACCCAAATTGGCTTGATAACTATAACTCCCGTTAACTCTTTAATTTCTTACATTATTCGTATTTTAGTGTTCTATTTGTAATTAAGATGATAAGGTACAATTAATTGCACATTACCATATAATTGTATTTATGGTATAATTTTCATTTATTTATTTATTCCTTTCTTAAACCTATACTTTACTTTATATATATAATTGGTAAATGAGATTATTGATTTCTATTTGTAACTATTTAGTTTCCACATTTATCGATTTTTGGATATACACTTATGTGTATGTCCAGAAATATTTATTTCTACATTTTAGTGCATTGGAACTATAACTTTTCTAAGAATAAAATATTACAGTTGCAACTTTCCATAAACTACCAAAAAGTGGGACTGTGCTGCGCTTGCAATTTCAAGGAATTATCTTCTTTTATTATTATTGAAATAGGAGGTGCAAACTAAGGAAAAGGCACCCTACTTTGCACATCTCTTTCATTTGGACATATTCCTTGTTATTTCGAACGATGCACCTTTCATGTACAATTGTGAGGTTGGACCATTTGTGGAAATCTACACAGCAATCAATACAACTAAATTGTACATTCTACAAATCCAATGAACAAAAATATAGAACATTTACATCCTAAATCAAATTAAAGCATTCTAAGTGAATGATTAACAATTTACGACCCAAATAACAAGAATCTAGAAATAACTACACAATTCTATCAATTTTATATTCCACAAATTTTAGGGACTATTCTCCCTAAATTCCACATCTATAGTGTAACATTTACTGAATATGTAGGCAATGATTTCAAGTTAGATTCATTTATTTAGGCCTACAATTGAATGGTTTCCAAATAAGCATAATAAAAAATAGAATTTCAATGATATAATTTTAGTACCATGTAAATCACATAATTTTCCACCCACCTTTTGGCTTTCAATTCTTCAAATCCAAATTTATTACTCTTACTTGACTCTGTTTATTTTCAACCAAAAATATGTATATAAAAGTGTATGCATACCCATTAGAATTTAAGACTTAATTGAAGATTTGAGTTAAGTGGAGGCTAAATTTTTAATTCATGAATTTACTTTTTTCGTGGAATTGACTCCTTCTCTTCTCTTTTACTTTATGTCCTTCTAAAACATATACATACATACATACATACATACATACATATATATATATATATGTATGTAGTATTTTATAATTTCTAAAAATAAAGGAGAAGGAGAAATGGTAGAGCTCCACTGTTCAGTTCATAAAATACGAGAAGAAAAGTGAGGGGTTAAGCTTGTATTAATAGGCTTTAGAATCAATTATGTCCGTTAGATTATTATTTATTAAATTCGGGCCGTTTAGGCCAAGGTTCATTACGCGCCAGGCCTAACTAACCGGTCGACCGACTATTCCAAGCGATCGACCGATAGGTCCAAAGCTCAATCATTTTCGATCTAAATTGATTTGGGTTGATATTATTATTTAAATTGATTATTTTTAATTACTTTCGATCGGAAAAATTCAAACGCTGATAACTTCTTCGTTTGAACTTCGATCGCGAAGTTTTATATATGAAAGTTGATCAAAAGAGTGCAATGAACATAATAATGCAAGTTTTTTAGCCAAATTCTAACGTTTGCTCAAATTCCATTTTTGTGCCTTGTAAATTATTTATTAGTTCTTTTTAATTTTCCTATTTCTTTTACGGGATGTTACAGTTTTTCCTTCCATCCTAACCCAAATCGATCCTAAATTTAAGGTGTATATGTTGTTGAATGAATCCTTACCTTTATTAAATTACTATTTTTCTTTTGTAATAAATAGATGTTATACTTTATGAATTAAGAAAGGAATGAAGATGCTTAATGACTGCTCCCAAAAAGTTAATTTCCTCTCTCCTCAACCTTCACAATTAATTCTCATCCCCCAAATGATGAGAGGAAAGATAAAGGAAATTTTAAATGTACATGTAAAGAAAGTAACAAACGAATATGTTCTAATTTGTTAAAAATTAACATTTAGACGTTGAAAATTTATTTCCAATCTATAAGGAATTAATCTTCCAAAATAAAAAAATAATTTACCCTTGTCAACTAATGCGCAATTAATTGCTAATCTACGCACTTAATTCCCCATAATATTGGAAATTAATATACAATCAAATTATATATATATGTATGTGTGTGTGTGTGTCTAACACATAAGCTACATGGAATAATTTCGTCACATTCAATATACGTGTATGTGTGTATTCATACACATACTCACATTTATACATAATTTATATATACATCGTTCATAGAATTCAAATTTTCCCTAGTTACCAAATTTATATTTTGCTATATCATACCAATCATAAATATATATATATATACATACACATTATTTCTTATATAAACACACACAAATATATATATATATGTATACGCACACACACAATTTCTCTCTATGTGTGTGTATACACAAACACATTTTCCTCCATGGGTATATATTTTTGTATTAGTTTTTAAAAGAATTCAAAAAAAAATTTGTTAACTAAGATCAAACGATAACCTCTCCAATTGAAGTACACTCTCTTAACCAGCTCGTAACAACCATGTTGTTAATTGCCTAATTAATTAAGTTTAATTACAGATAATTAATTCTAATTTCTGATTTGTGAAATAAAATTTAGTTTTGAGAATAATTGATTTGATTTATTTAAGGAATAAGTTTCAGTTTTTAACAAGGATTTCAATTAAAATTTGAAATATTGTTAAATCAATTATTTAAATTTGGCATTTACGGTAAAATGTTAATATTGAGATTTATTATTTAAAATGAGAATTTGCAATTAATAGTTTATTTTAATTTATTAAAAATAATGTGAATAACTTTTATTTTCAAAAGTTATATTTAATTTTACAAGATATTTCAATATTAATAGAAATGGAAATTTTAACTTATGGATCGATTTGAACAATTTGAGAAATTAAAATAAGTTAAGTAAAACATTGGTTAAGGTGAAAATAGTGTTTTATAATAAGCAAAACAAAAGAAACAAACACCATTTATTTTATTAGGTTCATACCATACCCATTTGGCCGATATAGGTTATGTTAGTAAGGAGAAATGAAACTCACGTTCATTTTCTTTCTTATATACTTTCAGTTCTAAAAATTAGAAAATAAACTCTCCTGTATTATCAAAATCCAAGCTCCAATAATCCCTAAATTATATTTGTAAATCAAAGGCTTTTGGCTAGTACTGGTAGAAATCAAAAGAAGGTAATCTCCTACACCTTCTAGTGCATCAATTTGGGGCTATTAATCCTAGTTTTTATCTCTTGTTTGTAATCTCCTTCTACAATTTCTGAAAATAACCCAGGTAGTTATCAAGAGAAGCTAGCCTAGGAGAATCTGAGTTTTAATCATCAATTCAAGTTTACATATGTGAGTTTATCTCACACTACCATCTCTAAATGAAAGCACGTTCTCTGTTTGGTTGAATTGGATGAATCTATGGTTGTATTGTTCTCAATCTTTAGTATTGTTCATATTTCATATTGCTCAACTTCTAAATTTCTAAAAATGTAGACTTCTAATCTCATTTAGTTGACAATTATAGTTGTTTATATGGATGCATACACACTAAAATCACCTTAGAACAATCACTCAAGACTTAGGATCAAACCATCATCACCAAAGCTCGACCGGGGGGGTTTCTTAGAGCTGAAACAGCTCTAGGAAACACCACCATTGGTAGACCAGTAGGCACCACTAGTGCACTAATGGTGAATACCTAGAGCTGATTCAGCTCCAAATGAAGTCCATCCAGATCGCCCATTTGTCACCCCTTTCGTCGTCTTGCTTTTTTTGTTTACTATGTTTTGTGTGCTCTATTGCAACTCGTTTGGACTTCATTTCAATTGGTTTGCTAGTTCATAAATATATTTTAAGAGATGAAAAAGAAGTCGAATCCTATGGGCCAATTTGTGGTTCTGATCTTGTGATGTTGTAACATTCCATATGTGCTACAGATACTACAGTCATCCATAGTATTAACTTCCGGTGACAAAATGAGGTGATGTTAATGGTATCCATAATATCAGAAGCACATGAATATGAAATAAAATCAACACAAATTAAAACAGTGTTTTGGATTACATTTCAAATCAATATTTCATATTCAGACATAATCCCATAATTGATTCCCAGGTTTTGATCAAATATAATTATTACAAATTATGCCAAGAGCGACATGTGAAGATGCTAACTTGGCTGACTCGGGCCTATCGGACATAATAAATAATCTAACTTCTGTTAGACACACTCCTGAATGGTTTATCCATAAATTACATCTCCAAGGGTCAACTGATCCTAGTGGTTTTGCGGGCTCACCAATAACCTATCTTTACTCTGTATATATTCCTTTCTGTGTGTAACATCATTTTAGTCTTACCTGTGACAAAGCCCTACACACTAAAATTTTGGACTTATATTAGTTAGGGGCTATTAGCTAAAGTATAGGGTGCGACCCTATACCAGTCCCATCTGGTACTCAAATATCTGAGTAATTTTCTTAGGGTTAACTACCCCTTCAAATTTTCCTTGAAAACATTTCTTTCAAATTGATTTAACCCTTTAAATCATACTTAAATAAGGAAAACATACTTTTGCTTTACTCAAACATCTTTGCCATGATATATGCTTTACATAAAACAATGTTGATAAAAAGCTTCGAAACCCTTGTTTAAAAACTTTAAACAATCTTTTTTGAAATCCATTGAAAGTTTCCCTTTCAAAATAGGTTAACAACTTTACCATAAAACATTCAGTCGAAAAGCCAAAACATATCTTTTGAAACCTTTAAAATAGACCTTTTGAAATCATTGAAAGTGTCCCCTTCGAAAGCTTTATAAAACCTTAGACATCCTCTTTTCAAAATACTTCAAACTTGTCTTTCGAAAGCATTGGAAATGTTCCATTAAAATACTAAAAGAAAACATTTCGAATACATTGGAGAATCACCTCTTCTAAAAACCTTCATCGTATATTTTTCAAAAGCATTAAAGTTATTTGCTTAAAACAACCTTTCGAAACCATTGGGTTCAAGTAAAAGTTTGTGGAACGTAGCTTCGAAACCATTTAAAACAATTCCTTTCGAAACCATTGGGTTTAACTTTTAATATATCTAAGGGTCTTAAAAGAACCGGGGCGAAAGCATAGCTTTTGAAAGCAATATTCCTAAGTAAAAGAGAGTGGATGGTTTCGAAACCAACCCTTTCGAAAGCATGGAGAAGTGGCTTACAAGTTTAAAGGCGAAAGCACCCTTTCTAAAGCATTGATTCGAAAGGTTGAATGCGGCAGTAGGGGTTTCGACCCCTTCGAAAGATTTATTTGAAAATAAAGGGCGGCAACCTCTTTCGGAAGCCCTTTTTCTAAAACAAAGGAATATTCAACCAAGTCGAAAGCTAATTCCTTTGAAAGCATTATTTGTAACCAAAAAATACTAAGTTTAAAAGAGCTACTCCTACCCCTTCGAAAGCATGTTTCGACTCTATACCTTCCACCTATCTCCAGTGCACTACGTACCAAGGCATTGATACCATGTAACTGGTTTCGACCTGGTTGGAAGCGACAACATAGGGTCGAAAGGTGGCTGTTATAAGTGGCGAAGCAGTAGTTTCTTGCAAAACTGATTATAAACCTTTTAAAGTAATTTTTTCCACTAACTTGCCTTGTTTGTCAACATATAATTGGTTACTAATACTTTTACAAAATCTTTTGTAAAAGCGCTACCGAATTTAGTAATTAATAATCTAAAAACATTTAGCAAATTAGCCCCTTCTTCTTTTAAAAGTATATAAAACATTTAAGTCCCATACCTTAAATAATTTTATATCCTTAATAAAATACTTAGGAAAATTCTCCAAAAATTTCCATAAATCACTTTTAATATGTTTTCTAACATATTTAAAATTCGGACCCAAAGCTCAGATATAATAGCCAAAATTAATTTTAAAACCCAATTTAACCATTTTCTTTACTAGAAAATTCATAATAAATCCACAACAACTTGGAAAATTATGAAACTCGAAACCCATCTCTAAAATGATTTTTCTGACCTTATACCAAAAATGCAAGCCATATGGATGCCATTCAATAGGTTTTCCGAATTAATTCTTATCATAAAATCTATATGAAATAGCACAATTCATGAACAAGCACATATATATATATATCCTTTTAAACAATCAAAACATGACAATATTCTTGCAAAGTAATTTTGGACCTCATCAAGAAACCGAAAGTGACAAAAAGGAGGTGTAATATATTACTCACCTTAGTTTGTTGTTAAGGAGTTTGAGATTTGCTCTTGAGTTGATTTGATTAAGCTTCTTTCTTTGATTCTTGCCTATCTTCCCCCTACCTTCTCCTAATGGTGGCTGGCCAAGCTTTGAACTTTTTTTTAGTTTTTGTTTGCAAGTGTTATGAATGAAAATGGAATAAGGGTTTATATCTTATTCCTATTTTGCCCTTATCTTATTCCTCGTACCTATTTCATTTTATTACTCATTGGCTTATTGATTTATTAGGCACGTCTACCTTATATTATTCAAATCTCAATCCCTTAACTATTTACATTATTTTATTTATTTTATCTAATTACATATCCTAAATAATGTTAGTCAAAATTAGGGTCGTTACAGACTCCCCTCCTTAAAGAATTTCATCCTCGAAATTACGATAAGGTACTCATCAAAATCAATCATAAAGGTTAAGGGATACCATGAAACAAGTCAGGATAAGTATATATAATTCTTCTCTTAGTTTCCCAAGTACAGTCTCTCTTGTCGTCACTCCACTGGACTTTGACTAATCTGACTGTCTTGTTTCTTAGTCTCTTCTCATCCCTTGCGACTATACGAACTGGTTTTCTAACAAACACACACACACACACATATATATATATATATCCTTTTAAACAATCAAAACATGGCAATATTCTTGCAAAGTAATTTTGGATCTCATCTAGAAACCGAAAGTAATGAAAAGGAGATTTAATATATTATTCACCTTAGTTGTTGTTAAGGAGTTTGAAATTTTCTCTTGAGTTGATTTGATTAAGCTTCTTCCTTTGATTCTTGCCTATCTTCCCCTTATCTTCTCCTAATGGTGGCCGGCTAAGCTTTGAACATTTTTTTATTTTTTGTCTATAAGTGTTATGAATGAAAATGGAATAAGGGTTTAGGGCATAAGGATATAACTTATTCCTATTTTGCCCTTATCTTATTCCTTTTACTTATTTCATTTTATTACTCTTTGGCTTATAGATTTATTAGGCATGGCTACCTTATATTATTCAAATCTCAATCCCTTAACCATTTACATTATTTTTTTATTTATCTAATTAAATGTCCTAAATAATGTTAGTCAAAATTAAGGTCGTTAAAGATGTGTAGTAGGGTATTCTCTTGTGTTATGGACATGGAATCACCTTGAATTAAAAGGGTTGGAAATTTATAAACTTATATCTATCTAGTTTCTAAATATAAATATACATAACTTTTTATACAAATAAATTGTGTAAAAGTTAGTTCATTTAAGTTTATAAATCTCAAACTTATTTCGAAATTAATCTAATTCCTTTTATAAATGATGTTAACAAATAATTATAAATATTATTTGTTACTAGCATAAATGGTTATGGATTTTGGGAATGTAAACCTAATTGATTTCTAAATAAAATGGTTATATGTATCAAAATGGGTTTGGAAGAGTAATAAATTTAGTTTTGTTTTAATAAATGGCCACTTAAATATATATGGTCTTTGGAATAAGGGTTGTGAACAATAAAACTTTATGGAATCTGAGACAATCACACACACACACACAGATATATATATATATCAAATGGAATATGTGATTTATTTTATCTAATGGTAAATAAACTATTCATAAATAATTCCCTATATGAAAAACTATATTATTGGATTTCCAAACTATAAACTCTTATAAGATAAATATTTTGAGAGCCTTAGTTCTATAATATGAAGAGTGATAATAATCAACTTAGTGTTACCGATTAGTTTAAATTCTCTCGAGTAACGCTTCATCAAATATTGTACAACTCATTGAATATAATGTTTGAGTGGTACTTACTAACCCATTAGCGAATACTTGAATTTCACCGGGTAGTATGGGATACTTTGGTTAAATTCTTGTGATCGCTTTTAGGAACTATTTAACACTTTAGGGTTGTATTCTCTTTTGGTGTTCGGCCGGGGTTTGATAGATCCTTAAAAGAATATAGTTCAAGTTTTCCAGTGGTATATGTAATGAGTGAGATGTAGTAGCTCCAAGTAAATACTTGAATTTAACCTGGCGGTATGGGACATTTTTGTTAAATACCGGTGATTACTAAAAACGATGGTATTTGACACTTTAGAGTATATTTATTCTTGGTGTTCGGCTTAGGGCCGATAGATCCTCAAGCAGTATAATCCTAGATTCTTTACGATCCTTTTGATCGGTATGAGTTATAGTTATGTAAAATATATAAACTTGAGACTTCGAGTCATGGTTGCTACGATCATCTTCATTTGTATGGATGATTCTTGAGATAAGTTGTGATTATATTCCATGGTATGGATGATCCTTGGGATCAGATCGATAAGAAGATACCAATTTGTTCTGTTGTTTGCCTTAGTATGGACAATCATTAAGATTGGTATGGATGATCAGGATGATCAGTATGGATTTGGTTTCTTTGTATTAGAGATACTGTTCTTTATTCTATAATTCTATGTTGAAGTAACTAATCTGTGTTTGTGACCTACACACACACAGATATATATATATATATATCCTGCCATATTGACACGACTTGCTAAATTAGGTCTAAATGTTCTTCTTCAATGTCAACTCTGTCGTGCTGAAAATGAGTCTTGCAAACACTTATTCTTTGAATGCAATTATGCAAAACATACTTTGCAGTACTTTAAAACAAAAAATGATGACATGTAAGTCATTTGTATCCTGGAAGAAGAGCTTGTACACCTGAACGGTAGCCAAAGCAACGGTCTGGTGCAATGCGTGAAACAAATTACACTCACGGTTATTGTTCACCATGTGTGGAAGGAGAGGAATCGGGGGGTTTTCCAGAACAAAGAAAGAGAATAGATCGGCTATGAAAATTAATTGAAATCAAAATCAAAATTGTTAGTGGAAGAATTAGTAAAAAGAAGCATACCAGTATAGATGAGCGGGGTAGACGCCAGATGAAAACGCGAAAATTTGATTTTCGTCTGCTATAAATTATCTGGAAGTTGAAAAAGGAAATAAGTGGAGTGTTTACGTTTGTGGATCTAATGTTTTGAAGTGAAAAGTTACGTAAAGGTAGGATAATATTATTTTTTGACTACTTTTCGTGTTTCGAGACAACATGATTATGCTTTGATTTATATGCTTTTGGGGTTGTATCTTGTGTGTTGTAATTTAGGATCCATGTTTTGTGTTTTTGTTTTTGGGCTTCATGTTGTACTTGGGATGTAAGGTTGTAAACTGTTTTTACATATCAGTAAAAAATTAACCAAATTTTAAAAAAAAATCCTTGCGTCTTAAGATAAATTCTATGTCAAATCATTTTAGTGACTAGTGTATGTTTATTATGTTATATACCTTTATGTTATATCTTGTTCCCACCCTTTTTGGATATTTAGAGGCAGTCTAACCCGTTTATTAGTTTATAATACTTGGGTCAGACCGAGACTTTTCATGTTTCGGGATGCTCAGGCTTTTGGGTAGGTGTGTACCAAATGATAGACATTTTGACCTTTTAGATTATCTTCCATGGTATATTTATATGTAGGAGTATGGGATGTACTATTTAAGATAATGACTTATTTTGGATGTATGTTATGTGAGTCTGGTATTATATTTTGTAGACTCATAGTATACATTGTGAATGATGTATATTATTCTGCTATGATCTGTGATTATTGTTTCATATGATATACTGTTCTGATTTTGAGAAACTGATGTGGTTATTTCTTTAAATTGAGACTGTACATTTCAAAATTATATTCCATATATTTACTAAAAACAGTAAGTATGACGTGTCAGTGTTAGATTAAAGATATATTCACATTTGGTCATGCTTAACCAGCCGTATTCTCCGTATTATTCGGCAACATTATTTATAATATCCTTTAATAATATGGATATAGTGGTAGGGTTGTTAGGCATAGTATCATAGCAGAGCCAGAACATTATAGCATATAATATTACAGATCTAAGACCTAAATGACTTAGAGTCTTATCCCCTGGGTGTATGGTAAATTGTTATATTAATTATCTAATTAAGGATAGTAAAATAAAATGATTATGGGATAATCATTTCGGATGTATTTTGATTTTAACTGGTTATATAAAAATTAATATTAGAGTTTGGATTGTGCAGAATAATACTATGGTTGGAGGAAGACCTAGAGTTACACGAGGGTCAACCAGTAATCCTTGCGTAGGAGGGATGTTTTTGGCTCTCGAATAGATTTCAGAGATTGTCTGTGCTGCCCAGACTGCTACTCCCGATGCTCATTTGGTTTATATTGATTTTCCTTACCTATGTAAAGACTTCGGGCGTTTGGGAGGTAACCATTTAAGGGAATAGAGAAGGTCATTGAGATGTAGGCCTAGATAAAGACATGCAAAAGGATTTTCACCCGCATGAACCTTTCCGATGCTCAAAGGGTTCTAGTGGCATCTAATCAATATCAGGAAAGGGAATTGGAATGGTATAATTTGATAGTGGCGAAGGTTGAGGAAGCTCAGCTTACCAGGGCACAGTTTAGACAGAGATTTGAGCAGAAGATTCTACTAGAGGCAGGAAAGGAAGCAATGGCTAGGAAATTCATTGATCGTAGGCAGGATTAGTCTTCCAGTATGGAGTATGTAGTGGAATTTGAGGCATTATCCAATTATGGGTTAGCTTTTGTTAATACCCCAAGCAAGAAAAATCTATATTTTATTCATATAAAGAATTGAAGAAGGCCCTGTTACTTCGGTTGGATGTATCTTTCAAGTCTTTAGTTGATTCAACACTTCGCCTTGAGGAAGCGAAGAAGGATGATTAGGAGGACACTTCTATGAAGCAGAAACAAGACTCAAAATAGAAGAGGAATTAAACTATTGAGCAAGGAAATCTCGAATCCAAGGGTAAGAGGAGGAAGTAAAGGATCCCGGTTCTACGGCCCTGCCTAAGAGTCAAGTAGCATGTTTGAACTGCTAAATTAAGGGCCATTATTCGAGTGAGTATGGGAAGCCTCGAGTTTCTTTTCCAGTGGGTGTTTGCTTTTATTGCAAGAAGGAGGGCATATGATAGCAGCTTCCCCATATAAGGAAAAGAAGGAAGGAAAGGCAAAGGTCGTTGGGACTTATGGTAGATAGGCTTAGCTAGGTATAGTTCTTTTTATTGGTTTAAATGCTCTCAAATAATGCTTCATCTAATATTGTATAACACATTGAATAAAATGTTTGAGTGGTACTTACTAACCCATTAGCGAATACTTGAATTTTACTAGGTGGTATGGGATACTTTAGTTAAATTCTCGTGATCGCTTTTAGGAACTATTTAACACTTTAGGTTCTCTTTTGGTGTTCGACCGAGGGCTGATAGGTCCTCAAAAGAATATAGTTCAGGGCGATGTGGGACATTTTGGTTAAATACTGGTGATTATTAAAAACGATAGTATTTGGCACTTTAGTGTATATTTCCTTTTGGTGTTCGGTAGAGGACCATAGATTCTTAAGGAGCATACTCTTGGATTTCTTTATGATCCTAGTGATCGGTATGAATTATAGTTATGTAAAATATATAATCTAGAGACTTCAAATCATGGTTGCTACAATCGTCTTGATTGGTATGGATGATTCTTGAGATCGGTTGAGATTCTGTTCCACGGTATGGACGATCCTTGGTATCAGATCGGTACTGAAGATACCAATTTGTTGTGTTATTTGCCATGGTATGGACAATTATTAAGATTGGTATGAACGATCAGGATGATTGGTATGGATTTGGTTTCTTTGTATTAGAGATATCGTTCTTTATTCTATAATTCTTTGTTTAAGTAACTAATCTGTGTTCATGACCTTTATATACATCCTTGCGTCAAATCATTTCAGTAACTAGTGTATATTAATTATGTCATATACCTTTATGTTATATCTTGTTCTCACCCTTTTTGGATATTTAGAGATAGTCTGACCCGTTTATTATTTTATAATACGAGGGTCAGGCCGAGACTTTTCAAGTTTTGGGACGCTTAGGCTTATGGGTAGGTGTGCTAGTAAACGATATACATTTTAACCTTTTAGTTTAACTTCTATAGTATATTTATATGTAGGAGTATAGGATGTAGTATTTGAGATAGTGACTTATTTTGGATGTATATTATGCGACTATAGTATTATATTTTGTAGACTCACAATATGTATTGTATATGATGTATATTATTCCATTGTGATCTTTGATTATTATTTCATATGATATACTGTTCTGGTTATAAGAAATAGATGTGTTTATTTCTTTAAACTGAGACTGTACACGTCAAAATTCTATTTCAGACATATATTAAAAATAGTAAGTATGAGGTGTGTAACAGCCCCAAAATTTAATGGAAATTTAATAATAGAACTAAATTTAAATAAAACAAGGACTAAAATAAAAAATTCACAAACGTTCGAATTTGCCTATGACACTAGCATCACTACATTCGTAGCGATTTTCTGGACAATTTTCATATTTAACACTTCAAAATCGAAGTTAGTACGAAGAAGTTATGAGCGTTGGAAAGTTTGAAAATAGAATAAAATTTTAAAAATAAAAATTCACAAAAATACACAATGATCGGTCAACCTAGGAGGGTTGGTGGTCGACCTGTAGCAATCAACCTAGGGAGGCAAGCGGTCGACCGCTGGCAATGTAAGATCGAGCATTTCCTGAAGAGATTGAATGATCGAGATTGATTTCTTCGTTGCCAAGCTGACGTGCGTGCATGATCACCTTAAATATTATCTAGGCTAGATCCAATGTCCTAAACTAGTTGCTAACGTCTATAAATTCAATCCTAACCTAACTCTAAAATCACATAATTGTTTACTGTATTGAAACTCTGCCAAAAATCTAACCTCGCCTCTAACTCTAAAAATTCTTCAAAAATTGAATTAAAATCAAAGTAAAAGGATTACAACCAATCGGATCTAGGAGGAGCAAGCAAATGGAGGGAGGTTCTCAAGCAAAGCAAGTTGGAAGAGTTTAGGTATAAGGTAAGTGGGAACAAATTTAATTAGGTGATTATTACAGTTAGGTTTAATATATTCTTATTGATCTAGGGTGCTAGTAATTTTAAATAGAAACTATAAAATCCTAAATTGAAACCTGTAACCTAGGGTAGAATTGAAATCATTATAAATTGTTAAACCCGACATTGACGCTAGCGCACCTCTTTAGTTATTTAACAGTAATCCCTAAAGTCTATAAATCTTATAACCTGTAAACCCTAGGTTGAACAACTGAAATTGAAATTTGAGAAATATAGACTAGTCAAAAAATAGTGCTTAGGGTTTATTGTAAAATGCAACCACCAAGAATTAATCTAAAATTAAGAATCGACATTGAAAATTGCAAAAACCCAAATTTTAGCCTACGACCTGTCGACCACTCATCCTGAGTGGTCAACTGGTTAGGGTTACTGGTCGACAGATAAACACGAAAAATGCAGAATCCGAACCTCGGCCTAAATCCCAGATTAGTAAACAAAAATATATAATTTGTAATAAAAATTATATAAGTTGTTAATTGTTGTGTGAGTCTATTTAAAGGTAGTTGGATGTATGTTAGAAGTTGTAGGGAACCTAATTCTTTATAAGAGGATGCTAGGTTGTTGGGGTGTTGGGTAAATGTTGTTTACTCAACCGAGGGTCGAGTAATCGACTCGAGGTGATTTTATTTTCGCAAATGACACTCACAGCGAGATTCTGAAGTGGACAGGCAACACTAACAGATGTTATACGAGTGGCCCCAACACAACGGGAATCCTAGTACACATGGTTTCTGAAGCAACCTGATACAGTTCAGATGGAGGATCTCGTTGCAAGTGAATTAAAAGGCATAAACTACGGTCGAGAGGAAAAAATGAATGCATACGATGAAACATACCGGCGAGTCAGAAATACGGGTTCACTCTCGATGCGTAGTTGGGATTACGGGAAAGACGTTTTCCAGTAGCTTAGTGGTGGTGATAGTAGTGAAAATTTATTGCCATAGTAGCCTAGTGGCGGTGATAGTAGTAGGAATTTACTTCCACGGTAGCCTAGTGGCGGTGTTTCCATGGTTAGTAGCCAAGGGGTGGTGTTTCCATGTTTAGTAGCTTAGTGGCGGTGTTTACATATTGAATAGCTCTAGGAGCGGTAGCAAACCATTAGTTATTGGGGCTCGATCCATAGTCCAATTCTTGTAGTAGCCTACACAAGTTGTAGTATAGGTATGTATTATACAAGAACCCTTAGGCAATGGACTTTAGGAATCCATGGACACTTATAATACACCCTATGTGATCTAGAGTAAAATTAAAGTTAACAACGCATGATCACCATATATTAAGCTTGTACTCAATCATCGGACTTTTGTCTAACCCACTCCCTCCTTTTCCTTTTTCCCTACCACAGGATGATAGGTTAGCAGTTGATTGGCATAGTACGTAGAGAAAGGAGCTTCATGTTGGAGTTCTCATATTCTATCTTATCCATCGTGTAGTTATTGTATGAAAAGTTTGTAAAACATATATTGTACTTTGAAAACGGTGTATTTGGAAATTAAGTATTTTGAAGACTATTTTTTTGAAATGTCTATTTTTTGCTGGTTATATGTTAAGTCCTTCCACTATGAGATTTGAAAGTGCAGAAATTTTTAGAATTTACCCTTATAATTATGCTCTGTAATGTTTTTAAAAACCCAACAGCTCGTATTTCTTGGCATGACGCGAGTTTGAAAGTCACACCTAGGCTTTGGATCGGTGTGTCGGGAAGTGAGATTGTTACAATTAGTATCAAAGCTTAGGTTTATGATTCCCTAGGATTTAAGTGCGTATTGAGAGGACATACTTTAAAAATCTTGAAAAAAAGAGTTTTCCAAAAAGGTTTTCAAAATGGACTTTTGAAAGGTGTATATATATATATAGATAAAAGTTTCCAAAAGTTTTGAATATATATTAAAGTACAACAAGCAAGAATGATATCAAGTATTCTTGCCAAGTATCATCTTTTGGAAAGTTGAAAATAATTCACAATCAAAGATAATAATAATGAGTAAATTTTTAGAGGAATGGCTTTAGAAAGGCAGTTAAGATTCCGAGTGTGAACATCTCTATATTGTTTTGTCGGTATCTAAAGCGAGGAGACAAGATGAACCTAGCCTGACCAAGGAAGCATAATTATAATATTCTGACATGTTTATTAGTACACCACAACATATATATTTTTACTCATAAGGTAATTGTTTGCTTATCCCTTATAGAAGCAGACAATTATGGGTCTAAGGCTCAGACTAAGTGTTAAGGTAAAAATAGTTAAAGTTAAAAATAAACTTTTCACATATATTGAGGTTTACCCCCATAAAGAAAAGCTAGTAGAGGTTTTATATACCAACTAGCAGTAGAAAGTAAATTATGGACTTAAGGATGAGTAAAGAAGATTAGTACCATGAGACTCATATAATAGGAATATGATGTGACAGCATAAGGAGGACTTTACAAATTAAAGGCAGATTTCCCAATTAAAGTAGAAACCCTATTCTCATATTGGTAGTAATCGCAAGGACCCCTATTTATTTAAAGGTAAGGCTTGAGTATTTCCATACTGAAGTTGGACATTATATTGGAAAATAAACTTGAGTTAACCATCTTTGAAAAGAAGAACGAAAATCTTATGCATTTAAGCATTGTTAGGTATAAGTGGGCTTAGGTAATCGGGTTGCTATTGTCTACTCCAATTTAAGTGATAAACCAATGAATTTTTTTTTAAAGTTAGAAACTGTGGATGTTTGATATTTTAAATAGAAAGAGAAAGTTGGTTTATGATTTTATATAAATTAATCAGACAAAATTTATGAAATTTATTTAAAAAGAAAAGATATTAGAGAATTGGATAAAAAGCAATTTTTCAATGACCGTTTTTAAATTTTTATTTTGCCTTTTAGGCACATTGTTACGCTTATCCTCAATGTGCACTTTGTTTTTAATAATCGAATTTTTGGAAAATAAAAATAAAAGTTGAGAAGTATGTAAGATCAAACTTTTGAACTTATTTTATAAATAAGAAATAGCTAGTACTTGAAAGTGTCTTTTATTGATGTTTTTGTAAAACTCTAAAATAATAATGGTAATAAGTTAAAATACCACATTGTCTTTAAAATACGTTTTTGTGAAAATTTCATATTTATGAAATAAATTTTAAAATGGTGTGTTTTATGTACATTTTGCTAGGTTAAGCTCAACTATTTTTGATAATTCAATTAAAGAAAAATATCATGATCTTAGTAAGAAGGTAATGCTTGTTAAAAATGAAAAGAGAGTTATACAATTTTAAAACTTATTAGTTTTGTGGAAATAAAGTTATCAAACGTTTTGATTCAAAAGGGTAAAGTGAAAATATTACGACTATCACGTAAACTTAAAAAGGAAAGAAATAGATCGGAGTTAGATAAATAGGGCACTAGGAAAGAATTTAATTATGGAATTTGGAAGCCTTGAAATGGTTAGGCAGAGATAAAAAGGAAACATGGGAATTTAGTGATCTTTTCAGTCAATGGTTGAATTGGAAGGACAAAGTACTAGGTTAAACTTTCTACAGTAGTGAAGGGTGAGCACCACCGTATATCCTTTTACTCAAGTATGGTTTGGGTAAAACATATTTCAAAATAAGGAAAGAGTAAGTCATGATTGTTATTATCAAGGGATGCTATATGTGCAAGGAGTTTTATTCGGTTTGAAGTGTATAAAGGGTCAAATAGTGTCTACTTCAATTCTTATATGATAAGTGTAGGTAATCTAAATTTGATGATAAGTGTAGGTTCGACACTGTAGCAGCAAAGTCGGTATCATATAGGTGAGAGTATGATACTTGTAGGCTACAGGCGGTTTTGTTATTGGTCGGTACCATATAGGTAAGGATATGATACTTGTAGGCTATGGGCAGTCCGGATATTGTGGTGTTCCCCTAAAGGCTATGGGCGGACTAGGTGGACATGTATGGAAGTCATATTCGTGGGAGATCAGTTCCTATAGTAGCATTATGAGTTGGTATTAGTGGAAATTGGTTTTCACAGTGTGACGACCCACATTGTGGAAGGTTTAAATCAACAATAATCCACACATGTCAAACTTAAACAATCCGAAACATAGATAATCAATGGGGTTAATTAAGAAAAATAAGAAAAGAAGAAGAAAACAAACACACAGTCTCGCAGCGGAATGACAAAATATAATAATCAAATAACAGTTCATGAAGCTTTTAATATTATACATTTGATTATAATTTATACAACATTTATCGGAGTTATATATACAACAGTGACAAATAAATAATGCAGCAGAACAACATGATGTAGGGAATAACAATAGTAATAATATACCAAATCTTCGTCTTCGTCCTCGAGAGAGTGATCTTCCATGCGCTGAAATACTCAGGGCTAACCCGAGCGTAATGAAAAGACAAAACACTCGAGTCAGGACTAAAATTTTCTTATGTGAGTCAAATTGATATCACATAACATGAGTGTAATAGCATTAGAGATGTTTTCAGGGTTTAACATCTCCTATCTAGTGTATAACGTGCGTGCAATAACTCAAGAGATGTTACAGGATTTTCCATCTCTTAAAGGATCCGTCAAAATATTTAAATGTAGTAGAATATGCTACATTTATAATGTCTAATCAGTAAAATAAATATTTTTCTTAGCGTTAAGGCTTTACATTAATCCCCCTTAACGCGTTTTTAAGCATTGTCGTATAGTTTGCATATAACGCCCCAGTAGAATGTCGGGGAATAGGGATGCGCCGTGATACGACGGTACTAAACCAAAATCGTAGGGGTTTCGTATAGGGACAAAAGTATGATAAGGCACGTGAGCCAATGCCCAAGGTAGGATACTACCAGTTCGGGTCGCAGGGCTAGTGGTAACGCATCGTAGCCACGACCGCCCACCGCATCCATCTATCCCATATCGAATCAAGGAAAGCTATCCCATAGTCAAGGTGCACCAATCGAAACCAACAACAAGAGTAATAATATGGACCAAGTCCAAGAAAATCGAAGAACGGAGTCCGGTAGGGGTAATTAACCCGCTTGGCCCTGTCAAGCCATCCTGTTTTAATCATTTCAAATTGGCGCAAGTGCCGGGGTCTATCCATCATCGTTCTCTTTCTTAAAATCTAGCAAACGACGCCAAATCCAACCACTTCGTTCTGGAGTCTTCTCCTCATACACAGTTGTTAAAGTGATTCCAATATTGACAGAGAGTATGTCAATAAGTGGCCCGGTCTCTTTAACAACCAAAACGTCGTTTTACACACCGGTTGGTACTTTTATATTTCGAAAACAATTCGTACTTGATATCAAAATACCATATTCGCTTCAAAATCAAATTCATTTCGAATCATCATATTTACCCAAAATATACTATTTCAAATAAAAATCATTTTCGCCTTAATATCTCGATTTCGCTTCCAATTCAAATTTGCTTCGAATTTTCATTTGGGTTATAACTTCAATTTAACCCAGTTCGTATTTAAATCCATAATTCAAAATATAAACAGTTCGCACCCTGACCAGTTTGAATTTTTAGAAAATAGTTTGAATAGTTTTAAAATAGTTTAATATAAATAGTTTGAATATTAAAATGGTTTATATAGTAAAATATCTTGGAAAATCAAAATGATTTGAATATTTTAAAAAGATAGGTTCTAAACAGTTTATATTAAAATAATTTATTTGAAAATAGTTTCAAAATCAAATTGATTCAATTCCAAATCTTCTAATTCAAATCAATTTCCATTTCCATTTAAATCGATTCAATTCCAATTTCAATTTGAATTAACTTCGATTCCAATTTTAATTCAAATTGATTTCGATTTCACATTAATTCAATTTCGATTTCAATTCCAATTAATTTCAATTCAATTCCAATTTGAATTAATTTCAATTTAATTCTCAGTTTTAAACCATTTCGATTTATATAAATTCGAGTTCGATTTTAGAATATCGATTTAATTCTCCAAATTCAAATTAAACTTCAATCTTCGAATTTAGATTCAATTCTTAAAATAAATTCCATTCTCGAGTCCAAATTTTATATATCCAATTATATTACTTTTACTTAGCAGTAATTCAAAGTTCGAATGAAAGTTCAAATCTTTTTAAAACAAATCAATTTCCGGAATTCAAATCATATTTCGATTATAACTTCAAAATCTGAAACTTCATTTTTAAACAATTTCGTTTAACAAATTCTGATTCCAACATTTTGAGCTCAATTTTGAAAATAATTCGATTTTCGTAAATACGATTTTTACTTCTTTAAATCAAAATCATTTAAATAACTTCAAATCAAAAATTTTAAATTTATTTAATTTAGCCAATCCGATGTCCGTATATAATTTTCTATCCTATGGCCAAGTGAATCAATTATTTGGATTTTAATTTCGGGGAAGGATATATATCATTTCAGTCCAAAATAAATGTCATAGATATATATCATTTCAACCTATTTCTTAATTTATTCGAAATAATCAATTAACAGTTTTATATACTGTCAATTAATATACAGGGTGAAAGCAGAATATATCAAAATAAACAAACATCCAAATCATCAAAAATATCAATCAATGACATCCATCATAATCAACATCCAGACCTATCAAATATCATAACAATTTACTAGTTATCAATGATCGGGAATTTAACTATCAATTTAATTCTCATTTCCAAATTTGAATATTCAATTCAAATTCCTATCATTTTAAATCATATCAATTTAAATGACAGTTAAATTTACCAAACAACAGTCAATAAATTTAAATCACTTCACGATATAAATTTAACTAACATAAAAATAATTTAGTCATTTGTGAGCGTTAAAACACTCACCTTTATTTGAAATAGAAAATATTTTAGCTTTAAATAAATTCCAGATCCACTCCATGCTGTAGACGACGTCGATACGGTCGCAAAGCGACTCGTTTCACTCGAATCGGACCTCGTATGAACAAGATACGATTTTATTAGCTAAACGAATAATTAATTAGGAATTAACTAAATTAATTAACTTTAATTACCAAAATTAATAGAAAAACACAATTTCCTCACCCAATCACGTGCACAGCACAGTCACGCTCTCTTCCACTTCCAAGTCCGAGCTTCTCTTCCAGTCACGATTTGCTATTTTTTATTATTTATTTGTCGATCGATGAACGCCAACTCGCTATCGCCCTCCGACCACCTCCACTAGCGCTCCACTTCCATGCCTCCCCAGCGCCACGCGCCATATCCATATGCACACATGCACGTAAGCCACCAAAGCCACAAAACCCCAAAACCCTAACGACAGCCTACGACCGAATCTCATCCTCGCGCCGCTCCTCTAGTCGCCATTGCGTACTCACCAGCGTCTTTGGTCGCTCGACCTTCCTCGTTCGATTTTTTTTCTAATCGGCTGAAGTTTTGAAATAAAAGAAGAGAGGGGGTACGGGGTAGACAAAATGTGGGCATGGTGTATGAATTGTCGAGGAGAAGCAACTATATACATTATTATAATAACAAAATATCTAAATCGATTGGCCCGCGAAATTTCAAACTCCAAACGAAGCGTGGCGCCTAGCATTATATATGTTTTACTCCTATTCTGAACACAATGGAACTAGTCTCGAGGCCTAATTCGATCGTATGCAGAAGATAGCTTTCAAAATCAAATTATTTTATTCAAATTTCTTTAATTAATTTCTACGCGTTTCAAGCTCGCACGGCCAAACGACAAGTCTGATCGCTACGAAACTTGAAATCCTACAATAATTCACTATTATGGATCCAATGAAACTGGTTCCGTCGAAATCCAAGACAGTTCCAAAATGGCTATTTTTACTCGTAAATTAAAACAAGTAATTTCCAAAATTTTAATTTAATCACTTTGAAATCCAATTTTAAATGTTAACAATCTTCATTGTTGTTTAAATAAAATTTAAATCAACTTCCGACATCATTTTCATTCACATTAAATCCATGATTCAATTATTTAAATAATTGCAACATTAAATTTAAACAATTTAATTATCCCATAAATCATCATATTTCAATATAAGTTATTTAACTTATAAAATTTAATTTTAAAAAAAATTCAAATAATAAAACAACTACTTCCATTTTACAGTAATTCAATATTCATTATTCAATTCCAACTATTGATTATAACCCATTCAATATATAGAATTTCATTTTCATATTGGTTATTGCCAAAATCTTTGAAGTTGGTTATTTCAAAAGTTATTCGAGTTCATATTAAATAACTACATTAACAAATCAATAAAAAAAATTTAACCATTTTAATCCAATATTCATATTAAATTTAATAATTTAAAATAGTTAAAAGTACGGGTCGTTACATTCTCCCCCACTCAAAATTTTTCATCCTCGAAAAGGGCTAAGTACAGAATTTAACACTTGATATTTTTTATTCAAAACAATCAACTTATAAAACATTAAAATCTTATTTACAAAACCTTTACTACGCTCTCACTATGCCATTCCGATATCGGTTTTTCGGAAATTACAATTTATATATAAAAACAAGTTAAAAAAATTTAAAACCTCAAAAATTTTCTAACACCTGGATTTACGGAAAATTTCGGCAGAATCTCCTTTGCACGGCTCGATCGGAAATTTTTTACAATACAACATATAACACAAATATATACCAAACATATCAAATATACATCTCATCTCAATGATGAGGCATCCCGTAGGGAAAAATATAAAAGTGCGGTATGTAATCCAAGATACGTACCTTATTATTATTAATACGAGCGAGTTTGCACGTATTAAGCAAGCAAAAGCAAAGTATAATTCGCGTGTACGTCCAAACAATCTTCGTATGTACCTATCTCAACTCAATTTAGAATATTAGTTATTTATAATAAGATGTAGAACGTGTATGAGTTAAATAGAACCATATAACATGAATTTTGAATCCAAACCATAAACACAAGCACAAATACGCAACATACAACAATCATATGCAATCACAAACAATAATAACAATAGTTTGCAACAAAAGAAACCATTCAACCATTAGTATTCGTCCAATTAATCCAATTAATTTATAACTATGTGAATTTACATTATCCAATGTCAATATTTAATTTATACACTTCATTTCTTATTAACATCCAATTTTTTTATCATTTAATCGGCTTGTTTCAAATTTATTCACATCTATTTCATTCACATCCAATTTATTCAATTCAATTTGTTAAATTTCAATTGTTTCATTTTATGTTTAACACAATTCATACAAATTTATTTTTGAGCCATTTTATAAAATTACTTCATTTAACCTGTAACGACCTGGATTTTTCGACGTTTGATTTTGAATATTTAAATGGTTTTAAACTTCATTTTTGAATATGAAGATTCCAGTTGAAATTATAGAATGAATTTAAATTTCGAATATAGCGATTTATTGTAATACGGAAATGGGGAATAATTGAAATTTGAGTTGAACATGAATCAAAATGATTTTTAATGTTGATATAAACTCTATTTGAATTATAATTTAGTTAATAAGTTTTTAAACGGAAATTTCAAGTGATTTCATAAATTTTTGAAATCGTCGATTTAATCGACGCGTTTAAATATCAATCCGGGACACAGTCTCGGAATTCGACGAAACTAGTTCCATTGGATCCGTAATAATGTATTATTATTGGATTTCAAATTTCGTAATGTTTGGAGTTAACGTTTGGTCGTACGAGCTAGAAACACACAGGATTAATTTAATTAAAAATCGTCGATTTAAAAAGCTATCTTCCATATACAATCGAATTAGGTCTCGAAACTTATTCCGTTGCGTTCGGAATAGGGGTATAACATTAGGAACACCAGGTGGCATGCCTCGATAGGAGTTCGAAATTTTAAGTTACCTTATACGTGATATTTTGAATTTTTAATAATATATTTTTATTCGATTTAACTTTTCACTACAGCCGACCTACCATGCCGACCTACTCGTACTTGAACCACCCTATAGACCTGCATGCACCGCTCCTATTTTTTAAATCACGTAGCCTTCTCATCTTTCAAACCGAAATCAAAGTCAAAAAGAAAAAAAAGAGGTCGATCAATCGAGTCGAGCAATTCGCGAGATGACGAGGCTGCAGTGGCGTGCGAGGCGATGTGACAGAAGTCGCGACTTGCTCTGGGGTGGAGGTACGACAACATGATGTTTCGTTCTCGAGGTAGGGGTGATACAAGGCACGATTCGATCGACTCTGGGTTTGGAATCGTGACTGTCTAGGTTCGCGCGATGAGCGGAGGGGCTGGGAGCTTGCAGTGGTGGCTAGCGCGGTGATGGAAGGAGGGCGATGGGGGAGGATGCAGGCTACGACGAAGAGGTAATGGACTCCGATCATCAAACCGGCGACGTGGACAAAGGGTTGAAGTCGTGTGTTTTGGTTCGTGGATGGCCTGGAGAGAAGCAGCACGATTTGGAGATGATAACGCGACGGATAGGGTTTTAAATTGAGGTTAGTTAACTGTTAATGATTTTAATTAATTTAAATAATTTTATTTGTTAAAATCGGGTGCTTATAAAATTGTATAACTTTTATACCAGGTATAAAATTAATGTAACAAGTCACGTTGGACTCGCGACAACAATACTACACAATGGAATAAAATTGGGATTGGAACGATTAACAATTTCGAACAATCAAGGCGTGTAAATTTCACTCAATTTGGTTGACTAGTTTAATTTATAATAATTTAAATTAATTATTATAAATTGGTTGAATTGATATATTATTATCAGTTGAGTATATATATAGTAGTACATATATTAGTAGTTGGATATATTTCCCACCGTTGGAGCGGATGAGACACTATGTGCCCCGCGTAATAGCGGATGACCCTATATCACCGCGATATCCCGCGTCGAAGCGGGATTGATATTTTATGTTATATAAGATCTGTAGATGCAGGAAAATATGTTGGAGGGATCCAACTGAATTCCTCAAATATATTGATTGTATTTCATATATAGTGATATATGATGTGTGTGGATAATCTGTTATAGATTACGTTATAATTTGATTTATTGGATGTTATAGTAGCACTGGCCTTAATTTTGATATTTTAAATACCATAAATTATTTTTGAATTTGAATGAATTAAAAGGAAATTTTGGATATAAAAATATTTATATCGAAATTTGGATTATTTTTAAAGGAAATTGATTTGGATAAAACAATAATTTGATTTGGAGTTGTACTTAACTATTCGTAAAATGTTTTAATTAGGGATTTAAAAATAAATTTTATAAAGGATGTTTAACAGTGGATTTTTAAATGATATTCTGAAAAATATGGAAAAGAAGTTGAAATCGATATTTAAAATAGATTTGAAAAATAAATGGAATTTATAAAGTAATGGATTTATAAAATGAAATTTTATAAATGAGATTATTTTTATAAATAAGTAAAACCTAAATGAGTTTATAAATTTATAAACGATGTTTATAAATAAGGGAAAATGATATCAGTTGATAAATTGGAAATATAAATTTACAGTGTGAATTTATATCGAGATATGGAAATTGGTTTTTGAAAGTGGAAATTAGCCACAAGGTCCTCTTTAGAAAGTGGAATTTGTTTCTAGGACACACAACTGAAATAATTATTTCCAAGGACAAAACGTAAAATAATTAGTTTCTAGGGCCTAAAAACCTATGAAATTATGTCCTTGAAAGTAATTGGACTGCTGACTTTGTCCTTGAAAGTAATTATTCTGCTGATTTTGTCCTTGAAAGTAATTTTTTTGAATGTGTGTCTTAGAAACTAATTGGACTACAAAGTTTGTCCTTCTGGTGAAATGCCTCCTTTGGAAAAATAATGGGTTTTATTTTTGGAATGTGAGAGTGGTTAGGGAATCGGAAAAAAATCTATGTGTTATGAATCGAGAGGGAAATATAAATTGAAATTGGTTATTGAAATTTTAAAAATATATTTTTATCAAGAAGTTAAGTTTTTTTAAAGGAAAAATTTATTTATTAAACTATGTAATTTAAAGCTGTTTAGTATTGAAATACTTCGAAAAATGGTTTTTTTTCAAATATTTAATATTTATTGAAATGAATTCACATTTTTTTATAATAAGCTTTGTGAATCAATTAGTTTTATCTAAAAATAAATTAAAAATGAATTATTGATGTTTATTTAAAATGTTTTAATATTTTAAATAATTACTTAAATATGTTTTTAAAAATAATTTATTATTCTTTAAAAGTACTTGTCATATATATATATATATATATAGTTTTGAAATGATTCGAATTTATTTATAATCTTCTCGAGATTTGTAAACGGGGTTTATTCAATAGATGTGATTTTATAAGAGAAATTCTCAAAATGGAATTCTGGGAAACATAAGGAAATTTCCAAAGTGTTTAAATACAGAACTTCAAAAATGAATTAGAATTCATAAAAGGAGTTAGAAATGAGTAGTTGGAATTTTAGACAGGTATGATCGATTTTGGAAATTTGAAAGGAAATAAATTGATGAATTCCGGAAAACTGATAGAACCCGTTATAAATGAGTTCAGGAAATTACAAGTAAATTTTAGGGATTTTGAGAAGTATGAAATAAATGGAATATTTCCTTAGTATGGGAAATAAAATGATTTCAGGAAAAATATACTTATAAATATTTCCCAAGTGTTGGACTAGAGGGATTTGAAATATTTAACTACGAGATTATTATTATAGAAATATTTTCAAAGTGTTGAATTATAAATGGAATGGAAAAAAAATATTTCTAAGTATTGATATGATTCGGAAATATCCTGTTATGGATATAAGTACTTGAAATTGTTTCCAATTATTGAATATACTGGAAGAGATTTGGATATATATCGTTGTAAAGATATTTTGAAATGAATATTTTGGAAAATTTGTAATATGGGCCTAGTGACTGTTTATGTGTGTAATTTGATAGTTAAACAACTGACTATCAAATCTGGCCAAATTCGTTGATCGTTTCGAAGAGACTGGGATCAGATTTAATTATCCAAAAACCACTTCGATCTGATTTGTGCGTTACGAATTGTGATATCTCGAAGATAATGGAGATGGTGATCTTGAAGGAGATTCGGTTTGTTCAAACCCAGAACAACTTGTATGGATGAATGATATCATTTGTATCATGGTCTGCAAGGCTGTAAGCATTCCAAGAAGGAATGCTATTCAAAAGGTAAAACGTAGCCTCAAGCCTCATCAACCGGAAATGACTAAAACATGGGAGATGCAGCAGGGCTAAGTGGGTCGCACCCAAGTAGGGTATGTTATCACTTTCTAGATACTCTCGGATATATTATAATTATGGATATGGTTGTGCATGGAAAAGATATGAGTTCGAGTGTATTAATAGATATGAGCGCGTATTTGTTAGTGAATAAAAAATGTTTTATATTATGTTGATTTATCGGTTGAGTGTTTATGAATCCTGGTCGGTACGGAAAGTACAACTGTATCGATAAGGGTTTCTAAACTCTTAACCAAGCTAAACTGACACAGTATTGTTTTGAAAAGAGGGTAAATGAAATAATTTTACCCAAATTATATTTTGATATAAAAGAAATAATTTTCTGAAATTATTATAGTATATTTGAAATGTTTGGTTGATATTATTATAATCTAAACAAGATTATAAAATTTGAAATGGTTTACATAACCAAATTGAAATTGTATAAGAATGATTTATGCAAGTGAATTATAAATAAAAATGGATTCAAACCAGAGTTCGGAGATTTAAAATCCTGGAAAGTTTGGGAAATATTTTTTCAAAGTACTGTGAAAATTAAAATAGTATTATTTTTGATAATATTTTTGAAATAAAAATGGTTTTAAATGGATTTTTGAGGTGATAAAGCACTAAATTCACTTCAGTCGTTGGAAAATAATTCTGATGATGATCGCGACATCATCGGTGTTCATTTTCGAGTTTCTAAGTGACAGATTGCTACCGTAGTAATTTGATATGAGGATTTTGTTTGGAAACAAAGATTGTTTTGGAAATTCCAAAGGAAATTTGTTTGGATAAAAACCAAGTTTGGTTTAAATTTAAAAAGTGGAATTTGGTATACAGAGATATATGTGTGTGTGTTTGTGTGATTTCAAATGATTTGAAATGGAACCGGGTGGTTGAATTCTGGAATATTCATTTGAATGTTTTATGAAACATGTGGAAAAAAAAAGTTTTTAGTTTATAACTTTGAAAATGTGAATTTCAATATGAAATTAAAATTTAACTTATGCAAGTTAAATAAATTAAATTTGTAAAAGATAATTATATGGATTAGAATTTAACTTAAGCCAAGTTAAATAAAATTGGATTGAATTATAAATGATATCGAATGGAATTGAATATAGAGTTTGAATTATAAAGTGACTATATAATTATAACTTATAAAATTTTGATTGGAATAAAATTTAAGTGGAAATATACAAAACTGTGAATAAATAAGTTTGAATAGCTTACAAAATTATAGTTAATGGAATAAATATATACTTAAACTATAAAGTGATGTATAATCTTGAGTTAAAAATTTAAATGTGAATATACTCGAGTAAGCATCGACGAAATGGGATTTAATTGGAAATTTAACTTTGCAAAGAAGATTTAATTTAAAAAGAGTTAAATGGAATCAACTCAAGTATAGAATTTATATAATTGAGGAATATAAGTTGTGTAACTTATAAATTGAAAAGGTAAAATAGGAAAACCAAAATAAAAATGGCTTGATATTTTGGTGAAGAAATAGAAATCCAAATTTGAAGTATAAAATGAATTTGAACTCGAGTCAAACCAAATGGAGTTGTTTTCGAAATAAAAATCTAAATGTGAAGTATAAAATGAAAGCGAACTAATTAAACAAATAAATTAGTGAATTGAATATTGGAAATGGAACTTGACTTATAAATGGAATTCGACTTATATGTAAGCGAATTATATATATTTTGTGTAACAACCCGAGTTTTTCTAACACGAAAAAACCGGACCATTTGGTTAAGAAGAAGAGGTAGAAGAAGAAGAAAAATAGAAAACAACAACAGAATCTCACATACGCAGCGGAATAAACTATAATAGGTAATAACAGATCTTTACACAAAAAGAAATCTATATCTGTTTATATATACATTATCCAAATACATCATCAGAGTACATCACATCAATATCATACAACTGGACAGTAATCATAAACTTGTCCTCACAATCTGAATACACAGCGGAATATATAACTCAAATACGGAAGTACGTATCGCCATCCAGCTCCATAGCATCATTTCCTGTAATCTATAATACTCGGTCTGACCCGAGCATCATATAAAACAATACCCGAGTCAGTCTGGAATACCAGCGTGAGAAAATCACACTCAAATTGATTATTAAAGTTTCAAATCTTTTGAAAACAAAAGCATCTCGTAAGACCACGCCACAAATAAACATGTCGGGTTTTTACCTTACGATAGCTAAAACACTTTATATCAATATCCTCTGATATTATAATAGTGTCTACAGAAAGTAAAATAGAATCTAGCTGAAATGCTTGCATCTCACATTTCAACAATAGTTGGGCACAATCAAAACCGTACAGGCACGTAGGGAGAATGGATTTCCAACGAATGACTAGGCACTGGGGTACCACCTGTCACAGTACGTGGCCTAGATCACCGTACCGAGGAGTACGCCCGCTCCCCTGCAACACAAGGCCGGAACCATCCCTTACTGGATGATCCCGAATAAAATCACCCCACGGTTGGGATCAGCAACCGCACCACTAAGCCGAAATAAAAAGGGACATCTAGACAGGGATGACCTTACCCTCCAGTGGGAGCTACCCACGAAGCCTTGCTGCATAACCCCTGATTTTCAGTCATTCCCGGTTGATGAGGTTCGAGGCTAAACGATACCTTTTAGAGAACATATCCCTTAGAATGCCCATCGCCCACCTGACGATGTCACGAAAGCATTCGTCCATACAAGTCCGTCCCGGGTCCGAACGGAACCGAAGGCACTATTCCTACTACATCCATTTAGGAAATATCCTCAGGATTAGTAGCGACTAGCCCTTGCACTTCACAGCTCCATCTTCGACTCTGAAATCGTTTTCACGAAACGTACAAATCGGATCGAAGTGGTATTCGAGTCTCCAGACCTAGAATCCCGGTATACGGAAACTCGATCCCGGTCTCTTCGAAACGATCAGCGCATTTGGCCAATATTGATAGTCGGTTATTTAACTATCAATTAACATCCACAAGCAACCATCACACAATTAAATAATTTCCCACATTATTTATTTGCCCAAATATCTTTCCAAGATATAATTCCAAATTTTCAAAACTCATTTGAAAACAATTTCAAAACAGTTTCCGCTTACGGAATACATTTCCAAATATTTATTTCCTCTGAAACACCAAGTACAAAACACTTAGATTTTAAAATAATCTTAAAACACTTTACTATAAATATACTTAATAATATTGAAATTTTAAAAAAAACTACTTTAATACCTTAACAAAATATATACTTAAGAAATATTTAAAATGAAACCACTTTACAAATATAAACTAAATTTCTCTTTTTAAAATAAAATACCAAATCACTTTTATATAATTACTACAATAATAGACCTTTGAAAAATACTTACTTTAAAGTTTAAATATTTAAAAAGAATAGGTTTCCTAAAACATACTTACTTAGGAAATTAACATTTAGAAATAATAAATTTTCTAAAATATGCTTTTAAAAATACAATTAGAACTTTTAACTTATATTAAAATTGCTTTGAAAACATACTTGGCTATCCAGAGAAATACCCTTCTCACTCCCATCTTTTAAAAATAAATCAACATTTATTCTTAAACCAAACCATATCCTTTTATAAATTCCCACTTTGAATTTATATTTTCAAATATCCTCTGATATTTTATTTTACTTTACAAACCCAGTTTATCTCTCCCAAATCTCATTTCTCTTTAAAATTCAAATTCCAAAGTATTTAAATCAATTTATAATTGATTTCCCAATTTATTTTACTTTGAAATAAATTTTCTTACTTAATCCATTTATTTCCAAATTCCTTAACTTCCAGATTTTATTTCTCATTATGATTTAAAATCTTTAAACCGAAACACAAGTTTTAGATTTCCCAAATTCCTTCTCTTTTTAATTACATTTAAACATTGAATTAAAATAAATTTTTATCCCTTTAAATAACATCACATAAGTCTTCTTTAAATTCAACATTTCTCTATTTATTCAAAATTCCTCTTTTCCATATTTAATTTATTCGAATTCACTAGAATTACTTAACTCAATTTTACTCTTTTATATTTTCCAAAAATCCAATTCAATTGCTTTTGATAACTCATTATACTGGGAAATTCAATCCAACCAGATTATCCAATATAAATTATCACAGGATAACAACAATCATATCACAGAATATTTAAACAAAAATTAAATATTTTGAGGAATCCAGTTGGATCCCTCCAACCTGTTTCCCTGCATCCACAGACGTTAGCACAATACCAATTCCACTTTGAGGTGGAATATCGCGGTATATGGGTTTATAAAATATCATCCGCTATTATGCGGCGCATAGGGTCTCATCCGCTATATAATGCGGGAATATCAATTCCAATATATACATATGCCAATATATATATATTGGTATATACTACTATATATAGTATAGCATATTCAATCAATGCAACCATTCAATCAATTATTTAAATTTAACCATTTAAATTTAAATCTAACTGAGTGAGATTAACTCACCTTATTCCATTTGCATTCCACTTCCAATATTGCCTTGGTTTCTTGATTTTTGACCTTGTACAAACATTATATGATTTATTAATTCTCGAACAATCAATTTCCCTTTAAATAAATTAATCAACTAATAATTTAGTTTAAACCAATTTTCCCTAAAAGAAAATATTTTTTTAGTAACTAAATAATTTAAATAAGTTAACTTAACAATTTATTCACTAATCCATTATTTTAAAATAATATGTATTTATTTACTTTAGAGACTACACATATACTCATAAAAATAGATTTCAAATATCTAACTTTTATAAAATCTCAACAACATCTTAAAATAAACAGCCTATATATATAGCTTAATGAATTTAAACAGAATTATTTCTACCCTGCTGTAAAATCAAAACCCTACCCATAGATTTCCCAAAATCTTCTTTTTTTTAAGCTAAATATATTTTAAATCCGAATATATATATACTAGTTAAGTTAAAACGAGAAAGACGAATGTTTTGAATACCTCACAGGCCAGCTAGAACTCATCTGCCCTTCACTTTGACCCATTCTCTGAAGCCTCAACAACCACGGCAATCCCTACATCGCATACCAAAACCCTATCTCAAAGCTTTGGATCACGCGACATTCTGAGTCGAGCACCCCATCGCTGCCTCCTTACGGCAACACCCCAGTCACGCCACCTTCACCACGAGAGTGCGACAACTCTCCACTCGAGCACAAAATCCACGAACCCCATCACTACACGAAGTTACCACGATTGCCTCGTCGATACCCAATTCGTTCGCGCCCAAAGATTCGAACGCGACTCTGAATGATGCAAAACCCTAGCTTGAAACTCCAAGCTTGCGCTCGAACGAGAAGACGTCGGCACGATAATTTGAGGAGGCTTCCATGATTTCGGCCATTAATTAAATTCTAATTTACTTTACTTTATTTTCTTAGATTTGAAAAGAAGGGTTCGGCTCATATAAAATTTGATGGAGGGGATGTTTTAGTGCTGGGTAGGGAAGAAAGGGAACAAGATAGGAAAGGAAGTCGGCTTGTTCAGGAAAAATTTCGGCTGGTGATGTTGCTTATGTGATAATATACTTATAAAATTTAAATTAAATTATCGTTGTAACTTTTAGCGCATTTATATATCGTATGCTCACATAACAACTCCAAACACTACGAAACTTGAAATCCGGTAATAATACAATATTACGGATCCAATGGAACCGGTTTCGTCGAATTCCGAAACTGTGCCTTAGACGGCTATTTTTAAATTCAATTTAAACGATATATTTTTAAAACTGAACAAAATACCTTGAAATTCCATTTTGAAAGTTCTATCATCTTCAGTATTATTAATATGAATTTTACGAGCTTCCAAAATATTTTTAATTAGCTTAGAATACCAGATTTACTATTTTATCCAACTTCAAATAAATTAAATTTAATAATTAAATCATCCAAAACAGCGATATTTGAAATTAAGTTGATAATTTATCTCTAAATATTTAAAATTAATTAAATATCCCAATTTCAAATATTCAAAAATTCCGGGTCGTCACATTCCTCCCCCCTTAAAAGAATTTCGTCCCCGAAATTACTAGTTAGGAAGAATGATTCAATCCCCATTAACTATTTCCCAAATTCAAACAGTTTTAACAATACCCAAACAATCTTTTATTAATGATACACTAATCATCTTTTAACTTCCCAAACTTATTCATAAGTTCAACCCATACCACCTACTTATCCATTCAAATTTAAATTTGAATTCAAATTTTGAATTATCAAAATTTTCCAAAATTTTTTCTAACTCCTTAAATTTCCGAAAAATTTCGCCAGCATCTCCTTTGCGCGGCTAGCTCGGTACTACTACAAAATGGCTCTACGGCCTCCCAAGCTCAAAAAGAAAACAAAACGCCAAGTGGCTGGATCCAAAACCCAATCAAATTTCATATAGAAATTCAAATACATACCTTTTTGTCGGGCCATTAAATTTTATCTTCTAAATCAAAAATCCCAATCATCCATTGCTTTTATACACCTGTATATCCTACTAAGCAATAATATTCAATCACAATCCCAAAGTCATTTTATACTTTTCTTTACAAATTTTCAATATTTGCTTTACTTAAGCCCGTACGATGCACATATATCATCCGTACGCAATATCACATTCGATCGCTCAATCGATCACACAATTCCACTTCCGAACTAGTATCGTCCACCCGACTTCCTAGTGCGGACTCAGATCTGGTTCCTTGATCAGAAACCGTCATTCTCCTTACATAGCCACCAACTATGATAGAGAATATCCAGAATCAATCAACAATCCATATCCAGGTTCGCCGTCGAAAATCGAGTGAAAAATCTCAACTCGGATCGGTATAATTACCTCGAAATTCTGTGCTCGAATCCGGATCAAATCATTATGCGAATAAAATAATATACATACATCCTACGTATAAATTCCAATTGATTATCAATAATATCAATTTCCTTTTTATTCACATTCATTTAATTGTTATTCACTTATCACACTTATCCCATTCACATCTTCAAATTTTAATCGTCATTCAATTATTCATCTAGAATAATTTTCCTCCATACCAAATTTACTTAAGAATTCACCATTCATTTCTTAAGTCCAATATAAACATTTTATATACTTCTTGGATTTGTTTTACTTCATTTTTGAAGTTTATATTTATATTTCACTTCCCTATTGAAGTTTATTTTCATTACTATTTACTTAGCCCTTACACTTTCATTTAAACTCAAATTGGCTTCCATTTTGAATATGGATTAGTTTCACTTACTATTTAATTTAAACCTCAAATAACAGTTTATTTACGAACTTTACTTTCTTTAGTTCCTTTGATTTCACTTCACCTTACATTTATATTTGAATTAGATTTCAATATCCAGTTTTAATTTCATTTGCTTAACACATTTAAATCATTTATCGTTAATGAAAATTTTCAAAATTTTCTAACTCTCAAAATTTATGGAAAATTTTGGCAGAGTCTCCTTTGTACGGAGGGACTTCTGCGATATCGCAGGATGCACAAATATATATATACATCGGCCTCAGGCCAGAAATCACAATATATATCAATATATGCAGTTCATATTTCCTATTTTGAATTTTTTTGCGTAAGCGTACCTTATTATAGCAATTTTTTTTTTTTTTAAGCAAAGCAGCGATTTATTTAGCAATTAGTGCAACCCAAAATCAGCTATACGGCTTCCCTGAACCTGTACTTACTTACTTCAAAAATGTAAGTACCAAGATCATGCAACTTAACAACATTTTACATATTTAACTAACAAACAAGAGAATTTCCATGAGGAAAGTAGATTAAACAACACTTATAAGCAATGTTTTGGTTCCAACATTAATTTAAATTGTTACAACCCATTTATGTACGACTACATCCAATTTAAATGGTTCACATCTCAATTTCTCACATTCGGCTCATTTTAGCAAATCAAACTTATATTTAATTCAATTGATCTCAAAATCAATTTATTTAACTTCTATCATCTGATAGAATTTTAATTTACTTTACTTACGTCAAACGACGGTTTATTTTATGCAGTTTTGATGATATCCATAAGAATAAATAATTGCTTAAGTTTCATAGCCAATTTAAATTGATTCCAATTCAATTTATTTTTAACTCTCTTCCATTTTAATATAAGTGGTATATTCATTGAATCCAATATAATCTCTAATCCACATTCAATACTTATTCCTGAATTGTATTATTTTAATAACAATGCCACTTCAATCATTTCTGCTTACTTGAATTTATTTACAATTCAAATTATCACTATTACACTCCAATTCCATTATTCATTTATACTTCCACTTTTATTACCAAATCCAAATTCCATTAACATATCCACTTTTCTAATTTATTCCAAATTAGCACACTTCTTTTTACAATTCAATATTTGATTTTTACTTCGAAAATCACTTAACTATTTTACTGAAGTTCAATCTATTTTATAATTCAAGTTTTGGATTTACATCCATTTTTCACAATTCAAAACAACTTTTATTTTGGCTTATTTATTCCACTTCTAAATTTTATAAGCCACAATTTATTTATATCCATACTTCCATCTATTTAAATTCAATCCCATTTATACTTTTACTTTTTATTTAGGGATTATACAATTTATTTAACTAATATATATTTTATTTTTCTCATCATTCCATAAACATTTTAAATAAGATTCCAGAGTTTAAACAATTTCCCAGTATTTCAAAATCACTTTTGAAATCAACTATACCCAAAACCCTTTTCAATTTCAAAACCAAACTCAGTTTTGCAAACAAACACCAGCCCATACATCTAGGTAGCAATTTCTCTTTGGAAACTCAAAAATGAACATCGATGATGCTGCAGTCATCACCGAAATTATTTCCCAGCGACCGGAAGAGAATTAAATGCTTTTATTTCTTTAAACCATTTCAAATATTTTTAAATTTCAAATCTTTCTAGATTCCAAACTCAACTCAAAATATTCCTGAAATAATACCACTTATTATTTCTTTAAACTCTTTGAAAACTATTTTCAAATCTCAAGGAATTTCAAACCTTTCCCAAAATTCCAAACTTAAAATCCATTCCGATTTATTTTCCACATTTCTCTGGAATTCTATTTTAAAGTACAAATCTCATTTGTATATGAAGTTTATTTCAATTTTATAAATTACATTTGTAATCTATATCTCAAATTTTATTTTATTATAAAATTTTATTCTTTGCTTTGGTTATAAATTTCACTTTCTAGTTAAGTTTCCATATATTAATGATAATAATTCCATATTATCACTTCTAACATCCAAACAACCATATATATATTAACTAGAAATAGTTTACAAAACCTTTCTTTATATACAAAAATAATTTGGGTAAAATTATATCATTTACCCTACTTTAAAACAATACTGTGTTGAATTGTTCTATTCAAGTGTTTAGAGATTCCTATCAATGTTGTGGCGTCCCACACATCGACCAGAATCCATAAACTACTCAATAAACCAGCCAACACAATATAAAACCATTTTATATTCACTAACAAATACGCGCTCATATTTATTTATACACTCAAAATTCCCACCAGAGCCAAGGTTATCGCTAGCCTAAGCTCTGATACCACTGTAACAACCCGAGTTTTTCTAACACGAAAAAACCGGACCATTTGGTTAAGAAGAAGAGGTAGAAGAAGAAGAAAAATAGAAAACAACAACAGAATCTCACATACGCAGCGGAATAAACTATAATAGGTAATAACAGATCTTTACACAAAAAGAAATCTATATCTGTTTATATATACATTATCCAAATACATCATCAGAGTACATCACATCAATATCATACAACTGGACAGTAATCATAAACTTGTCCTCACAATCTGAATACACAGCGGAATATATAACTCAAATACAGAAGTACGTATCGCCATCCAGCTCCATAGCATCATTTCCTGTAATCTATAATACTCGGTCTGACCCGAGCATCATATAAAACAATACCCGAGTCAGTCTGGAATACCAGCGTGAGAAAATCACACTCAAATTGATTATTAAAGTTTCAAATCTTTTGAAAACAAAAGCATCTCGTAAGACCACGCCACAAATAAACATGTCGGGTTTTTACCTTACGATAGCTAAAACACTTTATATCAATATCCTCTGATATTATAATAGTGTCTACAGAAAGTAAAATAGAATCTAGCTGAAATGCTTGCATCTCACATTTCAACAATAGTTGGGCACAATCAAAACCGTACAGGCACGTAGGGAGAATGGATTTCCAACGAATGACTAGGCACTGGGGTACCACCTGTCACAGTACGTGGCCTAGATCACCGTACCGAGGAGTACGCCCGCTCCCCTGCAACACAAGGCCGGAACCATCCCTTACTGGATGATCCCGAATAAAATCACCCCACGGTTGGGATCAGCAACCGCACCACTAAGCCGAAATAAAAAGGGACATCTAGACAGGGATGACCTTACCCTCCAGTGGGAGCTACCCACGAAGCCTTGCTGCATAACCCCTGATTTTCAGTCATTCCCGGTTGATGAGGTTCGAGGCTAAACGATACCTTTTAGAGAACATATCCCTTAGAATGCCCATCGCCCACCTGACGATGTCACGAAAGCATTCGTCCATACAAGTCCGTCCCGGGTCCGAACGGAACCGAAGGCACTATTCCTACTACATCCATTTAGGAAATATCCTCAGGATTAGTAGCGACTAGCCCTTGCACTTCACAGCTCCATCTTCGACTCTGAAATCGTTTTCACGAAACGTACAAATTGGATCGAAGTGGTATTCGAGTCTCCAGACCTAGAATCCCGGTATACGGAAACTCGATCCCGGTCTCTTCGAAACGATCAGCGCATTTGGCCAATATTGATAGTCGGTTATTTAACTATCAATTAACATCCACAAGCAACCATCACACAATTAAATAATTTCCCACATTATTTATTTGCCCAAATATCTTTCCAAGATATAATTCCAAATTTTCAAAACTCATTTGAAAACAATTTCAAAACAGTTTCCGCTTACGGAATACATTTCCAAATATTTATTTCCTCTGAAACACCAAGTACAAAACACTTAGATTTTAAAATAATCTTAAAACACTTTACTATAAATATACTTAATAATATTGAAATTTTAAAAAAAACTACTTTAATACCTTAACAAAATATATACTTAAGAAATATTTAAAATGAAACCACTTTACAAATATAAACTAAATTTCTCTTTTTAAAATAAAATACCAAATCACTTTTATATAATTACTACAATAATAGACCTTTGAAAAATACTTACTTTAAAGTTTAAATATTTAAAAAGAATAGGTTTCCTAAAACATACTTACTTAGGAAATTAACATTTAGAAATAATAAATTTTCTAAAATATGCTTTTAAAAATACAATTAGAACTTTTAACTTATATTAAAATTGCTTTGAAAACGTACTTGGCTATCCAGAGAAATACCCTTCTCACTCCCATCTTTTAAAAGTAAATCAACATTTATTCTTAAACCAAACCATATCCTTTTATAAATTCCCACTTTGAATTTATATTTTCAAATATCCTCTGATATTTTATTTTACTTTACAAACCCAGTTTATCTCTCCCAAATCTCATTTCTCTTTAAAATTCAAATTCCAAAGTATTTAAATCAATTTATAATTGATTTCCCAATTTATTTTACTTTGAAATAAATTTTCTTACTTAATCCATTTATTTCCAAATTCCTTAACTTCCAGATTTTATTTCTCATTATGATTTAAAATCTTTAAACCGAAACACAAGTTTTAGATTTCCCAAATTCCTTCTCTTTTTAATTACATTTAAACATTGAATTAAAATAAATTTTTATCCCTTTAAATAACATCACATAAGTCTTCTTTAAATTCAACATTTCTCTATTTATTCAAAATTCCTCTTTTCCATATTTAATTTATTCGAATTCACTAGAATTACTTAACTCAATTTTACTCTTTTATATTTTCCAAAAATCCAATTCAATTGCTTTTGATAACTCATTATACTGGGAAATTCAATCCAACCAGATTATCCAATATAAATTATCACAGGATAACAACAATCATATCACAGAATATTTAAACAAAAATTAAATATTTTGAGGAATCCAGTTGGATCCCTCCAACCTGTTTCCCTGCATCCACAGACGTTAGCACAATACCAATTCCACTTCGAGGTGGAATATCGCGGTATATGGGTTTATAAAATATCATCCGCTATTATGCGGCGCATAGGGTCTCATCCGCTATATAATGCGGGAATATCAATTCCAATATATACATATGCCAATATATATATATTGGTATATACTACTATATATAGTATAGCATATTCAATCAATGCAACCATTCAATCAATTATTTAAATTTAACCATTTAAATTTAAATCTAACTGAGTGAGATTAACTCACCTTATTCCATTTGCATTCCACTTCCAATATTGCCTTGGTTTCTTGATTTTTGACCTTGTACAAACATTATATGATTTATTAATTCTCGAACAATCAATTTCCCTTTAAATAAATTAATCAACTAATAATTTAGTTTAAACCAATTTTCCCTAAAAGAAAATATTTTTTTAGTAACTAAATAATTTAAATAAGTTAACTTAACAATTTATTCACTAATCCATTATTTTAAAATAATATGTATTTATTTACTTTAGAGACTACACATATACTCATAAAAATAGATTTCAAATATCTAACTTTTATAAAATCTCAACAACATCTTAAAATAAACAGCCTATATATATAGCTTAATGAATTTAAACAGAATTATTTCTACCCTGCTGTAAAATCAAAACCCTACCCATAGATTTCCCAAAATCTTCTTTTTTTTAAGCTAAATATATTTTAAATCCGAATATATATATACTAGTTAAGTTAAAACGAGAAAGACGAACGTTTTGAATACCTCACAGGCCAGCTAGAACTCATCTGCCCTTCACTTTGACCCATTCTCTGAAGCCTCAACAACCACGGCAATCCCTACATCGCATACCAAAACCCTATCTCAAAGCTTTGGATCACGCGACATTCTGAGTCGAGCACCCCATCGCTGCCTCCTTACGGCAACACCCCAGTCACGCCACCTTCACGACGAGAGTGCGACAACTCTCCACTCGAGCACAAAATCCACGAACCCCATCACTACACGAAGTTACCACGATTGCCTCGTCGATACCCAATTCGTTCGCGCCCAAAGATTCGAACGCGACTCTGAATGATGCAAAACCCTAGCTTGAAACTCCAAGCTTGCGCTCGAACGAGAAGACGTCGGCACGATAATTTGAGGAGGCTTCCATGATTTCGGCCATTAATTAAATTCTAATTTACTTTACTTTATTTTCTTAGATTTGAAAAGAAGGGTTCGGCTCATATAAAATTTGATGGAGGGGATGTTTTAGTGCTGGGTAGGGAAGAAAGGGAACAAGATAGGAAAGGAAGTCGGCTTGTTCAGGAAAAATTTCGGCTGGTGATGTTGCTTATGTGATAATATACTTATAAAATTTAAATTAAATTATCGTTGTAACTTTTAGCGCATTTATATATCGTATGCTCACATAACAACTCCAAACACTACGAAACTTGAAATCCGGTAATAATACAATATTACGGATCCAATGGAACCGGTTTCGTCGAATTCCGAAACTGTGCCTTAGACGGCTATTTTTAAATTCAATTTAAACGATATATTTTTAAAACTGAACAAAATACCTTGAAATTCCATTTTGAAAGTTCTATCATCTTCAGTATTATTAATATGAATTTTACGAGCTTCCAAAATATTTTTAATTAGCTTAGAATACCAGATTTACTATTTTATCCAACTTCAAATAAATTAAATTTAATAATTAAATCATCCAAAACAGCGATATTTGAAATTAAGTTGATAATTTATCTCTAAATATTTAAAATTAATTAAATATCCCAATTTCAAATATACAAAAATTCCGGGTCGTCACATTTTGAATATTGTGGAATAAAATAGAACGGGATTGAAATGGTAGTGACTTAAGTTATAAATGAATTCAATTGAAGTGTAAGTAAATTGAATATGGTTGGAAATACTGTTGATAAGAATGAAATTTAGCTTATGTGAATAGTTTATGAAATGTTTCATAAATAAACTAGCATGGATTGGATTGTCGTTGAATATAAAATTGAGCGAATAAGATTTTGGTAAATAAATTGAATGTGAATCCATAAAAATGGATAAATTGATTCAAAAGCAATTTAAATTTGGCTAATAAACTGGAGTGGGTATTTTATTAAATGAATATCATGAATTTGCATGAAAAATTTTGTCATTTGACGGAGACGGAAGTAAATAAAAATTATGCAATATATGTGGTAAGTGAATAAATTGGTTAAAATCCATATGTAATGGATATGATATGAATATTATGGATGTGGATATGAATTGGTTGCAAATTAATTGTGTAAATCATTTGAATTGAATGGAATAGTATATAAATCGAACGAAAGTCACTAAGTTAATGTTGGAACCCGGTAATTGTTTATACATACATGTATAACATGTTGGGTTTAGGCAAATGGCGTGTTTAGCTAGTTAAATAAATGAAATGTTATTAAAATTCATGTTTTTGGTACTTATGGGTTTTATTTGAGTAAGTACAAGGGGCTGTTTGGCTTGATTTTGGTTGCGCAAATTGCATATAAATTAAGCGAACTCGCTTAATAACGCTAATATAAGGTACGCTTATGCATTAAAGCAAAAATGAAATAAGTATTGATATATATAGTGTTTCCGACCGTGTGGGTCGATGATATCATTTTTATTATATTTGTCATATTGCAAAAGGCTCTTCGTACAATGGAGACTCTGCCAAAAAATTTCGGAAATTTAGGGTGTTAGAAAATTTTTGTTAACTAAACAGTTGATTTTTGAATTGAGATTGTAATAAAGGATTTTGAAATAAAAATGGAAACTAATTGTTTTGGTTGGAACTAAAAGATTTAGAAAGTGAAATATCGAGTTTTCACTAAGCAGGTTTTGATAAGTTATTGGGTTCAGAGCATTTTTCCTACCTTAGCAACTTTCGGGGACGAAATTCTTTTAAGGGAGGAGAAATGTAATGACCCGGATTTTCCGATGTTTGATTTGGAATATTTAAATGGTTTTAAATATTGATTTGGAATATAAGTTTATTTTTGAATATGAAGATTCTGGTTGAAATTATAGAATGAATTTAAATTTCAAAATATAACGATTTATTATAATACGAAAATGGGGAATAATTGAAATTTGAGTTGAACATGAATCGGAACGATTTCTAATGTTGATATAAATTCTATTTGAATTAGAATTTAGTTAATAGTTTTTAAAACTGAAATTTCAAGTGATTTCGTAAATTTTTGAAATCGACGCGTTTAAATAGCAATCCGGGACACGGTCTCGGAATTCGACAAAACCAGTTCCATTGGATCCCTATAGTGTATTATTATCGGATTTCAAATTTCGTAATGTTTGGAGTTAACGTTTGGTCGTACGAGCTGGAAACGCATAGGATTAATTTAATTAAAAATCATCGATTTAAAAAGCTATCTTCCACATACAATCGAATTAGGTCTCGAAACTTGTTCCATTGCGTTCGGAATGGGGGTATAACATTAGGAACGCCAGGCGGCACGCCTCGATAGGAGTTCGAAATTTTAATAATATATTTTTATTCGATTTTACTTTTCACTACAACCGACCTACCATGCCGACCTACTCGTACTCGAGCCACCCTATAGACTGCACGCGCCGCTTCTATTTTTTTAAATCGCGTAGCCTTCTCTTCTTTCAGACCGAAATCAAAAAAATAGAAGGCGATCGATCGAATCGAGCAACTCACGAGATGACGAGGCCGTAGTGGTGTGTGAGGCTATGCGACAGAAGTCACGACTTGCTCTGGGGCAGAGGCGCGGCGACATGATGGTTCGTTCTCGAGGCAGGGGCAAGGCGAGGCACGATTCAATCGACTCTGGGTTTGGGATCGCGACTGTCTAGGTTGATAGAGTTAGGGGTATGCCCTAGGGGCAATTATGTAATTCGTTACATATATCTAACTCGTTGACCAATCTTGTTCGAAATAAAAGGTATTTTCTTCCTATTATATACTTGATATAATGTGATTATATTAATTAATTAACTTAATTAAAAGTATATTTAATAGAAAAATCCATAAATGGTATATTTTGTGATAGTAGTTACAAAGTGTTGTAACCGTGAGTTATTTATCACAACGAAACAAATATACCATTTTAAATGTTCCTAGTCAAGATGCATCGAGACTGGATATCGATGTATCCGTTGAGACTGGAGTACGTAACGCTCTCCAAATGTTGGGCAATGTATTACTCATGACTGCTAGGAGCACCTAGGGGTTACGTACTAATAGTTATTGGATAACTATGGAACGACTCACTCGATAGTTTTCTGTTGGTTAATATAACTAAGGTCAAATAGAAAATATCGATGTGACTGATTTACACGGTTCTCTCGACTTGAGAATACTATGGATCTTCAATATGAAAGTTCAGCTTGATTATAGCCAAATCATGGCATGGCGTCCATCGAGTGACTATAGTTGGGTCGAGTGGAAGTATTGGAAGTGAAGAACTATTCAAGAGAGGATTCGTCTCCTTGGTTATATGCGGTTAGTGCGGTTAGTATCACAGTCAACTCAAGTCAACTCAAAGTCAAAGTCGCTGGCCAGAGCATTTCGGTTAATAATAATTGTTATTATTGAAACAAAGACTTTGTATTTAGACTATAAAGTTGAATGTGGATGAGGTTGGAATTTTGGCCATTACCAAATTCCATAAGTCCAAAGTGATATAGTTTTAACGAAGAGAATTGGTGTAAACAAATGTCACAACCGGGTAACGCTTATTAAACTAAAATTGAATTTTACTGAAAATGAGTAAGCGATAAATTTGGCCATAATGCCATACCACCTGCTAAGTGATGTGTGAACGTTAACATTATAATAGTTCGATGTTAGTCGCTGACCAAATTTACACCCAAGAGTTACACAGCCGAAATGATGAATTCCCTTAAGACCTAACGATTTAATTAGTTTATAGTTGTTATAAATTAATTAAATTAATTAATATTTATCAAATATTAATTATAAAATTTGAATATGATTCGAGAAATAAATAATGTTATACATATTTATAACAGTTATAAATATATCGATCGATATACAATATCGACAAGCGATTAAATTAGATTTAATTGCATAGTATTTTGGCTTGGGCTTAGATGGGTTTAAGGTCCATCATTAGGGCTGCAAAATTTAGGTTTTGGGAAGGTCTAGGGGTGGCTAAAACATATGGAATTGGCTTGGAGATAATGGGTTGAGATCAAGTGAGAATGGGTAAAAATGTTTTCCTCGTTTCTCTCTAATACAACCCTATATATATATATGTGTGTGTGTGTGTGTGTGTGTGTGTGTGTGTCTGTATGTATGTATGTATGTATGTATGTATGTATGTATGTATATGTATGTGTGTGTGTGTGTGTGTGTATATATCTGTGTGTGTGTATCTCTAAAAATAATTACTAACCTTTTTGGCTGCCATTACCTTCTACGTTGCTAGTTAAAACATAGCTCTCAATCCACTCCAAAATTCTCAAATATATTTCAAATTAAAATAATACTATTTGATAGTTAGAGGTCGGTGATTCCGGACTTGCAATCTGACGAATCAAGAACAGTAAAAGGAAGGGAAGTCATTGCTTCAATGTGGATTTAAAGGCATCATTAAATTGTAATTTTAATTCATATTATAGTAATTAAATTATATTCTATGATCCTATAATGAGCAATTTTATATCTGTTTAAATATATTGCTACTATATGTTTAGTTAGGTGAGATTTTGTAAGTAGATGTGGTTGTCACAAATCAGTTTGGTTCTGTGCATAATTTGTTTATTATACTATTTGATTTATGTATAGACAAATGTTGTTTACTGGACGAAATCAATTTTTGTCATTAATAATTGTTTCATATATATTTATTAATAAATTCATATATATATATATAAATATAAATTAGTGTATATTTCTCTCTCGTAATAGCATATATGCATATATATAAGATATATATATATATATGATTTAAAAAATTTAGTACACTTATTTATATATAATATGAATTTACATATTCGAAAATTAATTATCATACATATGTTCATATTTTTAAATTAACATTTATTCAATTTTTGAATTGTTTATTATATATAAAATAATTATTACATTAAAAATTCAATATTATATTTAAAAAATATATTATATCATTTTAGAAACATATAGAAAAAAATTTAGGAATTTTTCAATAAAGTTTATTATTTTTAATAATTAATATTATTTTAGAAAAATTGTTTATGATTTATTATAAATATTAATTTAACTGAAATTTCTTTAAACATTTTCATAACCTTTCATTCATGATCCTAGAATTTTTGAAATTTTAAAATTTGAATTTTTAAAAATATATCATTTTATATTAAATAATTGTTGCCAAAATCAATGTTTTTAAAAATAATAATTCAACTTTGAAAAATCTCCTGATTTTTCCTAAGCTCTATATTATGATCCTAGATTTTCAAAAATTATAAAATTTGAATTTTCATCAATAGATTATTTTATGTTATTTATTTATGGATGAACACATTATTTTATTTATAATATATACAAATTAAAATACTAAAATTATTATGTTTGCAAAACTAAGTTAATTTTAAATTATAAATAATTTTTAATAATTGTTCTCTCTCTTTCTATATATATATTTATCTATATATATAAATGTTTTTTATTCATAAATTATATATAATATATTTATACATACATGTGTGTGTGTATTGTAACACATATACATGCACATATTTGGACAACTTACATGACATACAAAATGAGCTAATATGTCTATTGCGATGTAAATCTCAACATCTACATATGGGCATATTATACCTTTCACGGATTATTATGTTACAAATGCACTCACACATATATGTATAAACTAAATCAAATAAAATTAATTTCATATCTTAATATATTTGAATTTAAATAAAATAAATGATTTTATTTAAATGAAAATTAGAAATGTTTTAATTCAGTTAGACTTCATAGGCCCAATAAAAGATCCAATATGGTAAAATTTTGAAATTCACTCGTAACTTCTGCTGCGGGCTAGTCCAGTTCCAACATAGGTTCGCACGATGAGCGGAGGGGCTCGGTGCTTGCAGTGGTGGCTGGCGCGGCGACGGAAGGAGGGCGACGGGGGAGGGGCAGGCTACGGCGAAGAGGTGATGGACTCCGATCATCTCTGGCGACGTGGACGAAGGGTTGAAGTCGCGTGTTTTGGTTCGTGGATGGCCTGGAGAGAAGCAACACGATCTGGAGATGATAACACTATGGATTAGGGTTTTAAATTGAGGTTAGTTAACTATTAATGATTTTAATTAATTTAAATAATTTTATTTATTAAAATCGAATGCTTATAAAATTGTATAACTTTTATACGAGGTCTAAAATTAATGTAACAAGTCACGTTGGACTCGCGGCAGCAATACTACACAATGGAATAAAATTGGGATTGGAACGATTAACAAATTCGAACAATCAAGGTGAGTAAATCTCACTCAATTTGGTTGACTAATTTATAATAATTTAAATTAATTATTGGATGATTGGTTGAATTGATATATTATTATCAGTTGAGTATATATATAGTAGTATATATATTAGTAGTTGGATATATTTCCCATCGTTGGAGCGGATGAGACACTATGCGCCCCGCGTAATAGTGGATGACCCTATATTACCGCGATACCCCACCTCGAAGCGGGATTGGTATTTTTATGTTATATGACATCTGTGGATGCAGAAAAACAGGTTGGAGGGATCCAACTGGATTCGTCAAATATATTGATTGTAAAAATAGTGATATATGATGTGTGTGGATAATCTGTTATAGATTACATTATGATTTGATTTATTAGATGCTATAGTAGCACTGGCCTTAATTTTGGTATTTTAAATACCATAAATATTACTTTTGAATTTGAATGAATTAAAAGGAAATTTTGGATATAAAAATATTTATATCAAAATTTGGATTATTTTTAAAGGAAATTGATTTGGATAAAACAATAATTTGATTTGGAGTTGTACTTAACTTTTCGTAAAAAAAATTAATTAGAGATTTAAAAATAAATTATATAAAGGATTTTTAACAGTGGATTTTTAAATGATATTCTAAAAAATATGGAAAAGAAGTTGAAATCGATATTTAAAATAGATTTGAAAAATAAATGGAATTTATAAAGAAATGGATTTATAAAATGAAATTTTATAAATGAGATTATTTTTACAAATAAGTAAAACCCAAATGGGTTTATAAATTTATAAACGATGTTTATAAATAAGGGAAAATGATATCAGTTGATAAATAGGAATATAAATTTACAGTGTGAATTTATATCGAGATATGGAAATAGGTTTTGGAAAAATAGTGGGTTTTAATTTTGGAATGGTTAGCGAATCGAAAAATAATCGATGTGTTACGAATCGAGAAGGAATTATAAATTGAAATTGGTTATTGAAATTTTAAAATATATTTTTATCAAGAAGTTAAGTTTTGTTTTAAAGGAAAAATTTATTTATTAAACTATGTAATTTAAAGCTTTTTAGTATTGAAATACTTCGAAAAATGGATTTTTTTTTCAAATATTTAATATTTATTGAAATTAATTCACATTTTTTTATAATAAGCTTTGTAAATCGATTAGTTTTATCTAAAAAATAAATTGGAAATGAATTATCGATGTTTATTTAAAATGTTTTAATATTTTAAATAATTACTTAAATATGTTTTTAAAAATAAATTATTATTTTTTGAAAGTACTTATCATATATATATATAGAGAGAGAGAGTTTTAAAATGATTGAAATTTATTTATAATCTTCTTAAGATTTGTAAACGGGGTTTATTTAATAGATGTGATTTTATAAGAGAAATTCTCAAAATGGAATTCAGGGAAACATAAAGAAATTTCCAAAGTGTTTAAATACAGAACTTGGAAAATGAATTAGAATTCATAAAAGGAGTTAGAAATGAGTAGTTCGAATTTTAGACAGGTATGATCGATTTTGGAAATTTTAAAGGAAATAAATTGATGAATTCCAGAAAACTGATAAAACTCGTTATAAATGAGTTGAGGAAATTACAAGTAAATTGTAGGGAATTTGAGAAGTATGAAATAAATGGAATATTTCCTTTGTATGGGAAATAAAATGATTTCGGGGAAAACATACTTATAAATATTTCCTAAGTGTTGTACTGGAGGGATTTGAAATATTTAACTATGAGATTATTGTTATAGAAATATTTTCAAAGTGTTGAATTATAAATGGAAATGGAAAAAAAATATTTCTAATTATTGATATGATTCGAAAATATCCGGTTATGGATATAAGTACTTGAAATTGTTTCCAATTATTGAATATACTGGAAGAGACTTGGATATATATCTTTGTAAAGATATTTTGGATAATTTATAATATGGGCCTAGTGACTATTTATGTGTGTAATTTGATAGTTAAACAATCGACTGTCAAATCTGGCCAAATTCGTTGATCTTTTCGAAGAGACCGAGATCGGATTTAATTATCCGAAAACCACTTCAATCCGATTTGCACGTTACGAATTGTAATATCTCGAAGATAATGGAGATGGTGATCTTGAAGGAGATTCGATTTGTTCAGACTCAGAATAACTTGTATGGATGAATGCTATCATTTGCATCATGGTCTGGAAGGCAGTGTTAGCATTCTAAGAAGGAATGCTATTCAAAAGGTAAAACGTAGCCTCAAGCTTCATCAACCGGGAATGACTAAAACAGGGGAGAAGCAGCAGGACTAAGTGGGTCGCACCTAAGTAGGGTATGTTATCACTTTCTAGATACCCTCGGATATATTATAATTATGGATATGGCTGTGCATGGAAAAGAGAGAGCTCGATTAGGGTAGGAACACCCGGAGTGATAACATATTCGGTACCATCTAGTAAGGGATGGGCCGGTCTTATGTTGGTAGGGATCGTTAGGTACGATCTTGGTACATTTTTCTAGAGGTGAACTGTGATGGGCGGTACCCCAGTAGCCCAGTCATTGTATGGAATCCAATATCCACTACGAGCATGTACGGTTTTGATTGTGCCCAACTATGCTGAAATGTAAGATGCAAGCATTTCAACTATTTTATAGTTTATTTTCTATAGACACTATTATAATATCAGATGATTTTGATATAAAAATGTTTTGGTTATCGTAAGGTAAAAACCCATCGTATTTATGTGTGGTGTGGTCTTATGAGATACATTTAATTTTAAAGGATTTGATAATAGTAATAATTCAAATTGAGTGTTTTTTCTTCACGCTAGTTTTCCAGACTGACTCGGGTGTTATTTTATCATAATGCTCGGGTCAGACCGAGTAATACAGATTCATGATAGGATGCTATGGAGCTCAAGAGACGAGCAAGAGGATTTCGAACGTATATCATGTACTTGATTATATTCCGCTATGTGTGTCGGGCTATATAGTCGGCATTGGTGAGGACAAGTTATAATAACTGTCCATATTGATTTATTGATTGTTGTACTCTGATGATTGAATGTATATTAACAGTTATAGTTTCTTGTATAAAGATCTGTTATTATATATTATATTTTGTTCCGCTGCGATTGTGAGATTCTGTGTATTTATGTTTCTATTTTTCTTCTATCTTTTTCTTCTTCACCCCAACGATTGGTATTTCCGGCACTTGAATATTCGGCATGCTATGCAGTGAACGTATTGATGTTGGTTTTCAAGAGTCAAAAATCCCCCGGTCGCTACATAAACTTATTTAAATTAAATTTTATTTCACTATCACTTAGTGTATTCTTTTCAATACTAATATCATTTATAAACCATTTCATAAACATTTAAGTCTATTACAACCATTTAATAAAACACACCTCATGTTTGTTTGTTTTCTTTCCATAACTTAAGTTCATGTTAACTCACTGATTCACTTAATTAGTTCATTTCATAAATTAAAATTCATATTAATAATTTTACTTCAATAAATTTTATTTTATAAATGATACACTTCATTAGTTTATTCATTGATTCAAATTCATTTTAATAATTTTACTTAAGTAAATTTTATTTTATAACTCAAATTTATATAACCAAATTTTTCTTTTTACCACAATCAATTTTAATCAACTTATTAAGTTAACTCCATCTTATAATTCATTTTACTAACTTATTTCATATTCAATTAGTTACCATTTAATTTTATTGGAATTCATTCTATTTGCATTCAATTTATTTACATCCAATTTAAATCAAATTCAATTACTCACATTAATTTTACTTACTCGTTTATTTTTATTCAATTTCTTTCACAACTTAAATTACATTTCATTTTATAATCCAAGTTCATATTCATTTTATTAATTCATTTTATAGCTTGAGTGGAATTAATTCACTTTACTAATTTATCTAGTTTCATTCAAATCCAATTCAATTTATTTAATATCAAGTTAAACTTCATTTCATTTTAATCCATAACTTAGTTTTATTTAACTTTATTTTAAATTTTTCTTATCATTCACATTCAACAAATTTAAAATTTGTTATTAGCTTAATATTTCTCAAATCTATAAGTTATAAAAATTTATTCAAAAATTTCATTCCATTATTTTCTCTAATTCATTTCAATATAATTCACTTTATTTTAGCTTTCTTGAGTTAAACTTCATTTTATTTACTTCATTTCACTAACTCAATTTATTTAACATTTCTTAAGTTAATTATTTATTTCATATCCTCAAATTCAAATTATTTTTGTTTGCTTAACCAAAAATATTCAACAGTTTTAAAATTTAATTTTACTTTCATGTTCAAATCTATAAGTTATAAACTTATTTTTATATATACTATTTTCAATTTATAAGTTCAAACTATTTCCATATATTTATCAAAGCATACTTGGAATACTTTTTTTCACAATCAAACTTGTTGTAGCTGGAAATAATTTATTTTGGTAGCGTTCTCACCTAGAAACTCGAAATGAATACTAGTGATGCTGCAGTCATCCCCAGAATTATTTCCCAGCAACCAAAGCGAGTTCAATGCTTTTATTTCTTTCAAAAATCTTTTTTAAAATATATTTCTAGTCAAAACACTTTCAAATAATATTATTATTAATTTTTGAAGGCTTTGAAAACAAATTTGAAAGCAACGGGATTTAAATTTTATAATTCTCAACTTTTAAATCCTTTCTATTTATAATATAGCTTATACAATTTCATTACCTTATTATGAAATATTTCATTAATTTACATCTTGTTATTTTAAATAATTCTTATTGTACTTGGATTTCAATTCAATTCAATTATCGAACGCTTCGTGAAGTAGGGTTCGCAAAGTATTCGTTTTGGTTTAATTTAAATAATAGTCGATGATAGCTAAAGAATATCATCTTCTAACAAACAATGTTCCTTGATAATCATATAGACTTATGAAAATTATCATTTTATATATAAAATATAATTTAGGTAAAATTATTTCATTTACCCGATTTTAAAACAATATTATATCGACTTGTCTCGTTTAAGTGTTTAGAAATCCCTATCGATAACATGGCGTCCCACGTACTGACCAGAATTCATAAACAACTCAATGGATAAGTAAACACAATATAAAACACTTTATAACACTAACAAGTACGTTCTCTCATATATATACGCTCAAAACAAACTCATTCTAGGGTATTACTACCCCATCTCTAATGATTCAAACCCCACAAAGCTAAGGTTATCGCTAAACCAAAGCTTTGATACCAACTGTGACGACCCACATTTTGGAAGGTTTAAATCAATAATAATCCACACATGTCCAACCTAAACAATCTAGAACATAGATAATCAATGGGGTTAATTAAGAAAAATAAGAAAAGAAGAAGAAAACAAGCACAGAATTTCGAAGCGGAATGACAAAATATAATAATCAAATAATAGTTCATGAAGTTATTTATATTATACATTTGATTATAATTTATACAACATTTATCAGAGTTATATATACAACAGTGACAAATAAATAATGTAGTAAAGAAACATGATGCAGGGAATAATAATAGTAATAACATACCAAATCTTCGTCTTTGTCCTCCAAAAAGTGATTTTCCAAGCGCTGAAATACTAAGGGTTGACCCAAGCGTAATGAAAAGACAAAATAGTCGAATCAGGACTAAAATATTCTTATTTGAGTCAAATCGATATCACATAACATGAGTGTAATAGCGTTAGAGATGTTTACGGGGTTTCACATCTCCTATCTAGTGTATAACCTACGTGCAATAACTCAAGAGATGTTACAAGATTTTTCATCTCTTAAGGATCCATCAAAATATTTATATGTAGTAGAACACGCTACATATATAATGTCTAATCAGTAAAATAAATATTTTTCTTTGCGTTAAGGCTTTACATTAATCCCCGTTAACGCATTTTTAAGCATTGTCGTACAGTTTGCATATAACGCCCCAGTAGAACGTCGAGGGATAGGGATGCGCCGTGGTACGAAATCACTAAACCAAAATCGTAGGGGTCTCGTATAGGGATAAAAGTATGACAAGGCGTGTGAGGCAATTCCGAAGGTAGGATACTATCAATTTGGGTTGCAGGGCTGGTTGTAATGCATCGTAGCCACGACTACCCACCGCGTCCATCCATCCCATATCGAATCAAGGGAAGTTATCCCACAATCAAGGTGCACCAATCGAAACCAACAACAAGAGTAATAATATGGACCGAGTCCAAGAAAATCGAAGACCAGAGTCCGCTAGGGGTAATTAGCCCGCTTGGCCCTGTCAAGCCGTCCTGTTTTAGTCATTTCAAATTGGCACAAGTGCCGGGATCTATCCATCATCGTTCTATTTCTTCAAATCCAGAAAACGACGCCAAATCCAACCACTTTGTTCTGGAGTCTCCTCCACGTACATAGTTGTTAAAGTGGTTTCAATATTGACAAAGAGTATGCCACTAAGAGACCCCGGTCTCTTTAACAACCAAACGTCATTTTACACACCGATTGGTAATTTTATATTTCGAAAACAATTCATACTTGATATCAAAATATCATATTCGCTTCAAAATCAAATTCATTTCGAATCACCATATTTACCCAAAATATACTATTTCAAATAAAAACCATTTTCGCCTTAATATCTTGATTTCGCTTCCAATTCAAAATTGCTTCGAATTTTCACTTGGGTTATAACTTTAATTTAACCCAATTTGTATTTAAATCCATGATTTAAAATATAAACAGTTCCCACTCTGACCAGTTTGAATTTTTATAAAATAGTTTGAATAGTTTTAAAATAGTTAAAATAGTTTAATATAAATAGTTTGAATATTGAAATGGTTTATATAGTAAAATAGCTTGGAAAATAGTTTATATAGTTTCAAAGTCAAACTGATTCAATTCCAATTCTTCCAATTCAAACAATTTCCATTCCCATTTCCATTTAAATCGATTCAATGGCTATTTTAATTCGAATTAACTTCGATTCCAATTTTAATTCAAATCTATTTCGATTTCGATTTCACATTAACTCAATTTCGATTTCAATTCAATTCCAATTTGAATTAATTTCAATTCAATTCTCAATTTTAAACCATTTCGATTTATATAAATTCAAGTTCGATTTCAGCATATCGATTTAAATCTCCGAATTCAAATTAAACTTCAATTCGAATTTAGATTCAATTCTTAAAATAAATTCCATTCTCGAGTCCAAATTTTATATATCCAATTATATTACTTTTACTTAGCAGTAATTCAAAGTTCGAATGAAAGTTCAAATCTTTTTAAAACAAATCAATTTCTGGAATTCAAATCATATATCTATTATAACTTCAAAATCTCAAATTTCAGTTTTAAACAATTTCGTTTAACAAATTCTGATTCCAACATTTTGAGCTCAATTTCGAAAATAATTCGATTTCTATAAATTCGATTTTTACTTCTTTAAATCAAAATCATTTAAATAATTTCAAATCAAATTTTTTAAAATCATTTAATTTAGCCAATCCGGTGTCCGTATATAATTTTCTATCATATGGCCAAGTGAATCAATTATTTGGATTTTAATTTCAGAGATGGATATATATCATTTCAATCCAAAATAAATTTCATACGTATATATCATTTCAACCTATTTCTTAATTTATTCGAAATAATCAATTAACAGTTTTATATACTGTCAATTAATATACAGGGTGATAACAAAATATATCAAAATAAATAAATATCCAAATCATCAAAAATATCAATCAATGACATCCATCATAATCAACATCCAAACCTATCAAATATCATAACAATTTACTAGTTATCAATGATCGAGACTTTAACTATCAATTTAATTCTCATTTCCAAATTTGAACCGTCAATTCGAATTCCTATCATTTTAAATCATATTAATTTAAATGCCAGTTAAATTTACCAAACAACAGTCAATGAATTTAAATCACTTCACGATATAAATTTAACTAACATAAAAATAATTTAGTCATTTGTGATGTAACATCCCGCAAATTTTCGACTTTCGAAAATTCAACATCGATACTCACTTTATCGACTGCTGAGCAATCGAATGCCGGAAACCCGAAAAGTTATGGTTTTAAGAAAGAAGAAAAAGGTAGAAGAAGAAGATAGAAGAACAACAACAGAACAAGAGCAGAGACAATATCAGAATCTCACATATCACAGCGGAACAATATATAATAGATAAATGAATAATCTTTAAAACAAAGAATTTTATCAGTTTATACATACATCAGTCATCAGAGTCAATATACAACAATGGACAGTTATATAACTTGTCCTCATACAGAATACACAGCGGAATAAATACTATCAAATACAAATACTACGTCTCGCCATCCAGCTTTCTTCCAAAGCTCCAGAATATCCTGATAACATAACTCTAGGCTGCCCGTGTGGAAATTGGTGGGCACCCAGAGTTTAGAAGGGAAACAATAAACTCTGAGTCAGTCATGGTGATTGGTGTGAGATCGTAAAACAGTTATTCTTTAAAATAAACAACAGGAAAACTTTAATGTCAATTCGCAATGCTTTTGGAAAATGAAACTACCATAAGACCTCCCACCACACACACAATGCAAACGCAGACTTGGAGGAGATTTCTTCTTATGATAGTCAAAGATGCTTACTACGCAAAATCAAATCATTTTTGATATTATTATTAGTGCATAGTGTAAAAAACATTTCGAAAGTATAATATTAATCTTAGCCAACATACGACCAGTATCGTATGCCTACTATAGCTACCATCTAAACAGTGGTGACCACCGTACGTAAATGGCAGGTTCTACAACTAATACCGTACAAAGTTCGTATTGGAGTTTGGATTTCCAACAAATGGTCAGGCTAAGGAACTTCCTATCCACGATGGGTACGTCCCTGGAATAGACGACCCGAGAAATAACCTAACATTACGGTTAGATCTCTGCCAACACAAGGACGGGTTACCTCTGCAAAAGTAGGTAACTACTGACACGCGTATGCCATCCCCCGATCGTAACCGATCTTCCCGAGGATCCCCGATTTCCAACAAACCACATAGATAATAATGCAGCAACCACATAGGTTAAGTATCTGGGCTCCATACCATGATACCACCTCTATCCAGAAGGAATGACATACACTAAGGGGCGCTACTCCCTAGAACCTTGCCGCATCCTTCCTGTTTCGACCATTTCCGGGGTGTGAGGCTCGACGAAGTCTCGTCCACAAAGCTACGCTTTCTCAAAAAGCCCTGCTTCGGGTCAAACAAAAATGATCAACCTATGATCACAAAGATATAAGATCAAACAAATGATCATATCGCAAATGATCAAACACTGATCATTTCACAGCAACACTCAGTATGCCACGTTACCAAATTGGGATATATCGCTGATGAATTTCAACTACATAACCTCTGAGCTCGTACGTCTCAGAGAAGGGTGTTAAGCTAAGAGAATAAATTCTCCGTCACCAACAGAAATGTATTTGAAAGAAATCAGCTTTATATCTCAAATTGTAACGTCAGACATACAATCCATACAAGTCTGTTCCGGGATCGAACAGAACCGAAGGCACTTCTCACGAAGCCCTTGCATATCCGGATAATTTCAATCACGTCAGGACTTCCCGTCACTAAGGGTGATAAAACCTCTAAACCGGAGATCAGCCGATGTAGAGTAACTCGACGGTAATCCTTCCGTTTTTAAAAATATCCGGTCTTCAACACCGGTCTTCGAATGCAATTCATAACGACGTATCACATATTCGGAATGGGTTATACGACCCCATGGTCCTTTCCCGGCTAACCCGAATAGTGAGCGCTTATTTAAAAATAAGTGTGGCATTCAAATTCATCCAATTCACAACAAAACATCCATTCAGGGTGATTATTGATAGTCGGTTATTTAACTATCAATAAAGATGCGCAACATCATCAGATTCCAAATAATTTTCCAAATTATTCATCTTCCAAAAATATCTTTACTAGATATAAAATTTCCACACTTAACCGTTTGAAAACAATTTCAAATCAATTTCCACATTTCATTTTATCTTGGAAGATAAAATCTCAAAACAGTTCATTTCATATTGGAAAAGCATTTCCATACTTATTTAAAAATAAGTAATTCACAAACCATTTATTTTCAACATTTGAAAATATTCGATATACTTAAAACAATAATAAGTATATATTCATTCTTTAAGGAAATCATAAATTTGACATCTATTTGAGTCAAAACAAATGTTGCGTAAAACATCGTTACGACGACTCAAAATCACTAGTATAGGGATTCGAAATTTTAGATAGATATATAAATCCCAATACTATATAAAACATTTCCTTTCGGAAATCATTTACTATAACAACAGTGTTATAGTCCACCATTTCCTTATTTTTTTTGAAACGTCTATTTCAACAATAAAAATGTTGAAATCTATGTATTCGATATCATAATACATTTTAAAACATCTTTAAAATGTTTAACTTATCACTTCTTCAAAAATAAATCCATTTATTTAATAATATATTCACTGTCCAAAATCATGAATATAATTCACTTAACCAAATTTCAATCTTTTCTACACATTTATTTCAAAACTAATTCGCTATCCAAATTCGCGAATATATCTTCTTTAATAACCTTCTATATTTGATTTATCAAATTCAATTGATTTTGGATTTATAAACACGTTTATAAATTCTATTTCTATTTTAATAACAACTTCGACTTATAAATTTTCTTTTTATCAACTTCTATATTTTTACTTATCAAAATAAGTGATTTCGGATTTATAAACAACTTTTATAAATTCCAATTCTATTTATAAAAACTTCAATCCCAAATCAATTTCGATATTGATTTAGAAATTTATTTATCACTACTAAGCACATTCCTCATTCTTTCTCAAATTATTCAATATTCTGTTTTAAAATGGATTCTTCAAATCGAAATCATTTTACATTGATTTCCCAATTTATTTCAATTTACCAATTAAATTTCTAGTTGGATTTCCAACTTATCTTCTTTTAATAAATTTCTTTTTAAGGAAATAAATTCCAATCGTTTCTTTCAATCTATTTAAAAATCCAAATTCTTAAATTAAATTCTTCAAATCATAATCACTATTTTACGAAATCCATTTATTTAACATTTCCACTTGATTCTGGAATTAATTCGATAAGATTATAAAATTTTACTTTTTATACTTCAAAAATTCCTTTCTTCAAAATTTATTCAATTCCTAAAATTAATTCACTTAAAAATTTCTACTTCGATTTCAAAAATTCAATTTCATTTATTTTTTTTGAATCCAATGATATCAAACATCCATTCAGCTAAATTTTTAGCTTTCAATCAATTTCCAGACATCGATATGATCAATAACATCAATATAATCATTCACAGATTCATACCACAGTATAAATAAAATCAATCAATGTGAGGGGTCCAGTTGGATCCCTCCAACCTGTTTCCCTGCATCCAAAGATGTTAGCACAATACCAATTCCGCTCCAGTACGGAATTATCGCGGTATATAGGTTTTTATAAATCCGCTTACTAACGGCGCAATAGGGTCTCATCCGCTATACGAGGCGGGAAAATCATCAATCCAATATATACATATGCCAATATGTATATATTGCTATATATAGATATATCCTATCATATCTAATAGCACATTCAATAGCAATCAATCAGTCAATAAATAACTGCAATATTAAATTTTTCCTTCGAGTGAGAAAATCTCACCTTAGCTTTTATTTTGCAAATCCCATTTCCATTCCCAGACTTGTTTTCTCGATTTAGACCTTGTATAAGCAATTATACAATTTATTAAATTTCGAAGTAAATTGAACAAGTTATTACCATTTAATAAATTTAATTAACTAATTATTTTAATTAAAGGAATTTCTTTAATAAATCATTTTTAGTGACTAAGATAATTACATAGGATAGTTAGACAAATTAATTCCATAATATATTATTTTAAAACTAACTAATACGTGAAACTATGTACATATATTTTTATATAGATAATTCACATTTATACATATTTTCTTTGAAATCCACACTTATAAAATTAATTTATATAAATTAAAAATCTAATTTTGATCCAAACTTTTCAACGTTTAGAACCTCTATATATATTTTCTCAAAACCTTATATATAAATATGTTCTTCTGTAAATGTCAAAAATAGGAATTTTCTTCACTGTATACATACATATATACATAATCAAAACCAATACTATTATATATATATTTTTTCTCTCCTGTTTATACAAAAATTTATTGTATTTAAATTGAAACAGAGATCTATACCTTACGGCAACACGAAAACCCAGATCCACTTCGTACGCGAATCCACCCTCCAGCAAATCGCCACTATCTCCACTCACAATCAACTGTCACGCCACCGAAGCTCGATTCGCCTCCTTCGTCTCGTGGCTGCATCCACAAGTTCACGCGCCATCGAAAATCATGACCTATCCCACATCGACGTGCTTCCCCCTGAAGCGCCTACACTATCGTACGCGACACCGAATCACCCTTCTTCCTAGGTCGTACCACCACGACCTCTGCCAGTTTCACGCGAACGCGTACGTACGCGCCTCCCACTTCGAACTACTCGCGCGACATCACACAGGACCCCCACTTTCGCACACGACCTCTGCCAAGCTTCTCCATTGCGACTTCGAATCCAACCGTGCCTCCGCGAAACCCCCCAACGGCGCCCCACTAGCTTGAGCTTGACCTAATCATCGCGACGGAGTTGGATCGCCTGCAGGCGCCAGGCGCTCGCGATTTGAGTTCAGAACGAAAGAGGATTACGTTCTTCTTCATTTTATCTGCCATTCCCTTTTCGTTTTGATTTATTTTTGAATGAACGAGATATTTTTCTTTTTGAAATCAAAATGGGCTGCTCGGCTAGAGTTATTAAAAGAAGGAAGATGTCTTGCGTGTTGCAGAAGAGAATAGGTCGGCTGAGATGAAAGATTCGTGGCTCTGATTTGATTTTCTTTTTATCAAATAAAGATATTTTAAATCGGTTAATTATTCTCTTGGCGTTTATATCCCGTACGATCATACGATAGCTCCGAAAGCTACGAGATTTGAAATCCGACAATAATTCAATATTACGGACCCAATGGAACTGGTTTCGTTCAATTCTGAGACTGTTTGAAAATTGACTATTTTTAAATATCGATTCAAACCATTAATTTCAAAACTGATCAAATTGTTTCCAAACTAAATTCTGAAGCTTCTGTTATCTTCAGCATTATAAATACGGATTTTAGAAACTCTCGAAATATTTTTCTTCAACTGTAAATTGAAGATTTAAATTTTTATTCAACATTCACTAGATTAAATTTTATAATTTAATCGCCAAATTCAAAGTTTTATCGGGAATTCAAATTAAATCATCGTTCAAATATTTAAAATTAATTAAATATTCTCAATTTAATTCGTTCAAAATTCCGGGTCGTTACAGACTTCCCCCCTTAAAAGAATTTCGTCCTCGAAATTACAAGTTAGGAAAAGTGGTCCTTAACTCGTCTATCATTTTTCTCAAATTCAATAATTTCATCAATTTTTCAAAGCAAATCTTTCTACTAAAGATTCGTTATTATTTCAACTAGTTTTTCAACTTCAATTACAGATTTCAAACAACATTGTTTTCTTAACAACTCAAATTTAAATTCAAATTCAAATTTTAAACTTTCAAATTTTCTCAAAAATTTTCCTAACACTTGAAATTTTCGAAAAATTTCGCCAGCGTCTCCTTTGCGCGGCTAATACGGTACGACTACAAAACGTCCCTACGGACTCTCAGATTTCAAAAAGAAAAAGAAAAAGCCAAGCGGCTAGACAAGAAATCATCAAAAACTCATATTATAATTCAAATACGTACCTTTTCGAGCAAATTCAAATTCATCTTTGAAAATCAAATCCAATTCCTTTATACCTGTATATCCTACTAGCCATTATATCTAGTTACAGCATTCAATCCAATTTGCAAATTCTATTACAAAATTTCCAATACAACTACTTATACCATCTTTACTTCACTGTTGAAGCTATATATCTATTTCATTCAATTTGAACTCTCATTCCATTTATTTGTTAATGAACTTTAATTCCAATCACATTTACATATTTTACATTAACAATTTCTATTTGTATAAGTTATCAATTCAATTTATTTTAATTCTACTTCGATTAAATCTACTTACATTTAAACTGGATTTCCAATTTCCATACGAATTTTAATTCATCTTCCATTTACAATTATTCAATTCAATTCATTTGCTTACGAATTCGAAATGAATTTCAACTTCCAATTTCATTTAATTGATTCACTTGTACTTATATTCATTTAACTTCATTCTTTAAGTTAAGTTTATTCTATCACAATTCAAATTGTATAGGTTATCAGCTTACAATATTTCATAAATATTTTTATATAGCATTCCAGAGTCTTAATAACATTTTCAAAACCATTTTTGAAAACAATTCAAATTATCCTGGAATTTCCAAACAAAACCCAAATTTTTTAAACAACTTCCATTTAAAACAATTTGGCAGCAATACCTCTTTTGGAAACCCGAAAATGAACACCGGTGATGTCGCGATCATCATCGGAATTATTTTCCAGCGACCGAAAAGAGTTTAGAGCTTTTCATTCCTTCAAAATACCTTTCAAAACCTTTGAAATTCATTTTCAAATCAAAAAGATTTAAACTTTCCAAATCTCCAAAATTTTCAAATTCTTCTCAAAACATTTCCAAAACTTCTCTGGAATTCTGTTTAAATTACGATTCACATTTACAGTTTACATTCTCAAATTTCATTTATATGTGAATTTATTTCTTAACTTTGGAGTTATGATTTCAATTTCTTATTCAATTTTAGTGATGATAATTCACTATTTTTACTTCCTAACATCCATGCAACCATATACTATAGTATTTTATAGAAAAACATTTCTTTTCTATACAAAAATAGTTTTGGGCAAAATTATCTCATTTACCCTATTTAAAACAATATTGTGCCGAATTGTTCTATACAAGTGTTTAGAGATCCCTATCGATAGAGTTGTACGGACAATACCGACCAGAATCCATATACCACTCAACAAACCAATCATCACAATATAAAACAATTTTATATTCACTAACAAATACGCGCTCATATCTATTATTACACTCAACTCATTCTAGAGTACTACTGACTCTATCTCTAATGAGTAACACCCAACAGAGCAGGGTTGTCGCTTAACCATATGCTCTGATACCAAATGTAACATCCCGCAAATTTTCGACTTTCGAAAATTCAACATCGATACTCACTTTATCGACTGCTGAGCAATCGAATGCCGGAAACCCGAAAAGTTATGGTTTTAAGAAAGAAGAAAAAGGTAGAAGAAGAAGATAGAAGAACAACAACAGAACAAGAGCAGAGACAATATCAGAATCTCACATATCGCAGCGGAACAATATATAATAGATAAATGAATAATCTTTAAAACAAAGAATTTTATCAGTTTATACATACATCAGTCATCAGAGTCAATATACAACAATGGACAGTTATATAACTTGTCCTCATACAGAATACACAGCGGAATAAATACTATCAAATACAAATACTACGTCTCGCCATCCAGCTTGCTTCCAAAGCTCCAGAATATCCTGATAACATAACTCTAGGCTGCCCGTGTGGAAATTGGTGGGCACCCAGAGTTTAGAAGGGAAACAATAAACTCCGAGTCAGTCATGGTGACTGGTGTGAGATCGTAAAACAGTTATTCTTTAAAATAAACAACAGGAAAACTTTAATGTCAATTCGCAATGCTTTTGGAAAATGAAACTACCATAAGACCTCCCACCACACACACAATGCAAACGCAGACTTGGAGGAGATTTCTTCTTATGATAGTCAAAGATGCTTACTACGCAAAATCAAATCATTTTTGATATTATTATTAGTGCATAGTGTAGAAAACATTTCGAAAGTATAATATTAATCTTAGCCAACATACGACCAGTATCGTATGCCTACTATAGCTACCATCTAAACAGTGGTGACCACCGTACGTAAATGGCAGGTCCTACAACTAATACCGTACAAAGTTCGTATTGGAGTTTGGATTTCCAACAAATGGTCAGGCTAAGGAACTTCCTATCCACGATGGGTACGTCCCTGGAATAGACGACCCGAGAAATAACCTAACATTACGGTTAGATCTCTGCCAACACAAGGCCGGGTTACCTCTGCAAAAGTAGGTAACTACTGACACGCGTATGCCATCCCCCGATCGTAACCGATCTTCCCGAGGATCCCCGATTTCCAACAAACCACATAGATAATAATGCAGCAACCACATAGGTTAAGTATCTGGGCTCCATACCATGATACCACCTCTATCCAGAAGGAATGACATACACTAAGGGGCGCTACTCCCTAGAACCTTGCCGCATCCTTCCTGTTTCGACCATTTCCGGGGTGTGAGGCTCGACGAAGTCTCGTCCACAAAGCTACGCTTTCTCAAAAAGCCCTGCTTCGGGTCAAACAAAAATGATCAACCTATGATCACAAAGATATAAGATCAAACAAATGATCATATCGCAAATGATCAAACACTGATCATTTCACAGCAACACTCAGTATGCCACGTTACCAAATTGGGATATATCGCTGATGAATTTCAACTACATAACCTCTGAGCTCGTACGTCTCAGAGAAGGGTGTTAAGCTAAGAGAATAAATTCTCCGCCACCAACAGAAATGTATTTGAAAGAAATCAGCTTTATATCTCAAATTGTAACGTCAGACATACAATCCATACAAGTCTGTTCCGGGATCGAACAGAACCGAAGGCACTTCTCACGAAGCCCTTGCATATCCGGATAATTTCAATCACGTCAGGACTTCCCGTCACTAAGGGTGATAAAACCTCTAAACCGGAGATCAACCGATGTAGAGTAACTCGACGGTAATCCTTCCGTTTTTAAAAATATCCGGTCTTCAACACCGGTCTTCGAATGCAATTCATAACGACGTATCACATATTCGGAATGGGTTATACGACCCCATGGTCCTTTCCCGGCTAACCCGAATAGTGAGCGCTTATTTAAAAATAAGTGTGGCATTCAAATTCATCCAATTCACAACAAAACATCCATTCAGGGTGATTATTGATAGTCGGTTATTTAACTATCAATAAAGATGCGCAACATCATCAGATTCCAAATAATTTTCGAAATTATTTCATCTTCCAAAAATATCTTTACTAGATATAAAATTTCCACACTTAACCGTTTGAAAACAATTTCAAATCAATTTCCACATTTCATTTTATCTTGGAAGATAAAATCTCAAAACAGTTCATTTCATATTGGAAAAGCATTTCCATACTTATTTAAAAATAAGTAATTCACAAACCATTTATTTTCAACATTTGAAAATATTCGATATACTTAAAACAATAATAAGTATATATTCATTCTTTAAGGAAATCATAAATTTGACATCTATTTGAGTCAAAACAAATGTTGCGTAAAACATCGTTACGACGACTCAAAATCACTAGTATAGGGATTCGAAATTTTAGATAGATATATAAATCCCAATACTATATAAAACATTTCCTTTCGGAAATCATTTACTATAACAACAGTGTTATAGTCCACCATTTCCTTATTTTTTTTGAAACGTCTATTTCAACAATAAAAATGTTGAAATCTATGTATTCGATATCATAATACATTTTAAAACATCTTTAAAATGTTTAACTTATCACTTCTTCAAAAATAAATCCATTTATTTAATAATATATTCACTGTCCAAAATCGTGAATATAATTCACTTAACCAAATTTCAATCTTTTCTACACATTTATTTCAAAACTAATTCGCTATCCAAATTCGCGAATATATCTTCTTTAATAACCTTCTATATTTGATTTATCAAATTCAATTGATTTTGGATTTATAAACACGTTTATAAATTCTATTTCTATTTTAATAACAACTTCGACTTATAAATTTTCTTTTTATCAACTTCTATATTTTTACTTATCAAAATAAGTGATTTCGGATTTATAAACAACTTTTATAAATTCCAATTCTATTTATAAAAACTTCAATCCCAAATCAATTTCGATATTGATTTAGAAATTTATTTATCACTACTAAGCACATTCCTCATTCTTTCTCAAATTATTCAATATTCTGTTTTAAAATGGATTCTTCAAATCGAAATCATTTTACATTGATTTCCCAATTTATTTCAATTTACCAATTAAATTTCTAGTTGGATTTCCAACTTATCTTCTTTTAATAAATTTCTTTTTAAGGAAATAAATTCCAATCGTTTCTTTCAATCTATTTAAAAATCCAAATTCTTAAATTAAATTCTTCAAATCATAATCACTATTTTACGAAATCCATTTATTTAACATTTCCACTTGATTCTGGAATTAATTCGATAAGATTATAAAATTTTACTTTTTATACTTCAAAAATTCCTTTCTTCAAAATTTATTCAATTCCTAAAATTAATTCACTTAAAAATTTCTACTTCGATTTCAAAAATTCAATTTCATTTATTTTTTTTGAATCCAATGATATCAAACATCCATTCAGCTAAATTTTTAGCTTTCAATCAATTTCCAGACATCGATATGATCAATAACATCAATATAATCATTCACAGATTCATACCACAGTATAAATAAAATCAATCAATGTGAGGGGTCCAGTTGGATCCCTCCAACCTGTTTCCCTGCATCCAAAGATGTTAGCACAATACCAATTCCGCTCTAGTACGGAATTATCGCGGTATATAGGTTTTTATAAATCCGCTTACTAACGGCGCAATAGGGTCTCATCCGCTATACGAGGCGGGAAAATCATCAATCCAATATATACATATGCCAATATGTATATATTGCTATATATAGATATATCATATCTAATAGCACATTCAATAGCAATCAATCAGTCAATAAATAACTGCAATATTAAATTTTTCCTTCGAGTGAGAAAATCTCACCTTAGCTTTTATTTTGCAAATCCCATTTCCATTCCCAGACTTGTTTTCTCGATTTAGACCTTGTATAAGCAATTATACAATTTATTAAATTTCGAAGTAAATTGAACAAGTTATTACCATTTAATAAATTTAATTAACTAATTATTTTAATTAAAGGAATTTCTTTAATAAATCATTTTTAGTGACTAAGATAATTACATAGGATAGTTAGACAAATTAATTCCATAATATATTATTTTAAAACTAACTAATACGTGAAACTATGTACATATATTTTTATATAGATAATTCACATTTATACATATTTTCTTTGAAATCCACACTTATAAAATTAATTTATATAAATTAAAAATCTAATTTTGATCCAAACTTTTCAACGTTTAGAACCTCTATATATATTTTCTCAAAACCTTATCTATAAATATGTTCTTCTGTAAATGTCAAAAATAGGAATTTTCTTCACTGTATACATACATATATACATAATCAAAACCAATACTGTTATATATATATTTTTTCTCTCCTGTTTATACAAAAATTTATTGTATTTAAATTGAAACAGAGATCTATACCTTACGGCAACACGAAAACCCAGATCCACTTCGTACGCGAATCCACCCTCCAGCAAATCGCCACTATCTCCACTCACAATCAACTGTCATGCCACCGAAGCTCGATTTGCCTCCTTCGTCTCGTGGCTGCATCCACAAGTTCACGCGCCATCGAAAATCATGACCTATCCCACATCGACGTGCTTCCCCCTGAAGCGCCTACACTATCGTACGCGACACCGAATCACCCTTCTTCCTAGGTCGTACCACCACGACCTCTGCCAGTTTCACGCGAACGCGTACGTACGCGCCTCCCACTTCGAACTACTCGCGCGACATCACACAGGACCCCCACTTTCGCACACGACCTCTGCCAAGCTTCTCCATTGCGACTTCGAATCCAACCGTGCCTCCGCGAAACCCCCCAACGGCGCCCCACTAGCTTGAGCTTGACCTAATCATCGCGACGGAGTTGGATCGCCTGCAGGCGCTAGGCGCTCGCGATTTGAGTTCAGAACGAAAGAGGATTACGTTCTTCTTCATTTTATCTGCCATTCCCTTTTCGTTTTGATTTATTTTTGAATGAACGAGATATTTTTCTTTTTGAAATCAAAATGGGCTGCTCGGCTAGAGTTATTAAAAGAAGGAAGATGTCTTGCGTGTTGCAGAAGAGAATAGGTCGGCTGAGATGAAAGATTCGTGGCTCTGATTTGATTTTCTTTTTATCAAATAAAGATATTTTAAATCGGTTAATTATTCTCTTGGCGTTTATATCCCGTACGATCATACGATAGCTCCGAAAGCTACGAGATTTGAAATCCGACAATAATTCAATATTACGGACCCAATGGAACTGGTTTCATTCAATTCTGAGACTGTTTGAAAATTGACTATTTTTAAATATCGATTCAAACCATTAATTTCAAAACTGATCAAATTGTTTCCAAACTAAATTCTGAAGCTTCTGTTATCTTCAGCATTATAAATACGGATTTTAGAAACTCTCGAAATATTTTTCTTCAACTGTAAATTGAAGATTTAAATTTTTATTCAACATTCACTAGATTAAATTTTATAATTTAATCGCCAAATTCAAAGTTTTATTGGGAATTCAAATTAAATCATCGTTCAAATATTTAAAATTAATTAAATATTCTCAATTTAATTCGTTCAAAATTCCGGGTCGTTACATGTGAGCGTTAAAACACTCACCTATATTTGAAATAGAAAATATTTTAGCTTCAAATAAATTCCAAATCCACTCCATGCTGTAGACGACGCCGATACGGTCGCAAAGCGACTCATTTCACTCAAATTGGACCTCGCATGAACAAGATACGATTTTATTAGATAAACGAATAATTAATTAGGAATTAACTAAATTAATTAACTTTAATTACCAAAATTAATTAAAAAAACACATTCTCCTCACCCAATCACGTGCACAGCACATGCATGCTTCCTCCCCTTCCAGGTCCGAGCTTCTCTTTCAGTCACAATTTGCTATTTCTTTTTTTTTATTTGTCGATCGATGAACACCAACTCGCCATCGCCCTCCGACCACCTCCACCAGCGCTCCGCTTCCATGCCTCCCCAGCGCCGCTTGCATACACGCACACGCATGCAAGCCACCAAGGCCACAAAACCCTAAAACCCTAACGAAAGCTGCCAACTAAATCTCATCCTCGCGCCGCTCCTCTAATCGCCATCGCGTACTTGCCAGCGTCTCCGGTCACTCGACCTTCCTCGTTCGATTTATTTTTTTCTCTTTCTAATCGGTCGAAGTTTTGAAATAAAAGAAGAAAGGGGGTATGGGGTAGACAAAATGTGGGCATGGCGTACGAATTGTCGAGGAGAAACAAGTATACATATTATTATAATAACAAAATATCTAACTCGATTAGCCCATGAAATTCCAAACTCCAAACAAAGCGTGCCACCTGACATTGTATATCTTTTACCCTCATTCCAAATACAATGGAACTAGTCTCGAGGCCTTATTCGATCATATGCAGAAGATAGCTATCAAAATCAAATTATTTTAATTAAATTTCTTTAATTAATTTCTACACGTTTCATGCTCGCATGGCCAAACGACAAGTTCGATCGCTACGAAATTTGAAATCCTATAATAATTCACTATTACGGATCCTGAGATGACCCACTTTCTTTTACCTAAAATTCAGATTTTTTTTTTTACAATTAATCCCAATGGTCACCTAGTCAAGAGAATATCATTCTCTGGTTCACCTTCTAACCAGGATCTTAAAACCAATATAAAAATATTGTTGTGTTCAAATTATCTTAAACCTTCATATATGAATATATATATATAATACTTTCTGTTTTTATGTCAGAGTATAGAGGTTTGGAAGCAGAGAATCTATTTGGGGATTTTCAAGTGATTCTCCACATAGCAAAAGTATTTTTCAAATTTTCCAGTCATGTCTATTTCTTCTTAACTATTGATTTCATGACTTATAGATTTAACAATATGTATGTATTTCCCATACTTGTATTACTGTATGAACTGGGCTTTTGCCCGTGCATGTGTGTGTGCATGTTCCTGTGCTCTTACATGTGCCTAATTTCTTTCTTTTCTTTGTTAGTAAAAAGGTCTGAGTCTACCTTGTACTTGGGTTGTAACATCAAAACTGAAAGTTTAGTTTAGAAAACCTTTAGTGCTGGCTTAACCCAGGCTCAAGAAAATGGTTATGTTAGCCATATTCACTTTGAACTGTTTCCTCTCAAAACACATGTTATTTTGTTCTATCTTATCAAGGCAACTCAAAATCTTTCTGCCAGATTTTACTTTAACTTAAACATGAATTTCTCATGTCAAGTATCTAGTTGTTCTTTTAGTTTATAAATCCTCACAATCTCAGGTTTCCTATCATCATAAATTAATTAATCAAAGAGCCTAAAAACTTCATTACTTAGTAAAACATTTTCAAAATAAAATCCATAAGTTTCAGATGAAATACTTATTTAAGTCCAATGTTTACAAAACAGTGAATAACAATACATTGGTTTTTCTAAGCAACTTAAACAACATAGCTTAACATAAATTTGGCATAAACATCTATTTAACTTCAGTAAATTTGTAACTATTGCATCCAATTCCTTAAGCAGCCAACCCATCCAAAGCTTGATCAAAGAAATGCCTATTTACCTGCATAATCACTATGGACTGCCTCATTAAATATGAGACACCCAATAGTGCATCAACACACATGGGTCAGACTTGGTCTGGTATGAGTAATCTAATTGGAAACATAAATTTTTATATAGTTTTTTTTCATATTCAAATAAACTTAAGATAAATAAAGGAATGCAATATTACTCTTGTGCTCATTTCTGTGCAACCTGGGCATGCACAACAAAATGATATATAATTCCATGATTTATTGCAGAGAAAACAAACATAGAGTTCATCCATAGAATATCCTAAAACAGTCAACACAATCATCAATTAAATCATCATTCCTCATCCATAGACTTTTCTGGCCTTTAGGGATTTTTCCCAAGCCTTCATATGAACCTATTTCTAATGTTCAATATCAAATATGTTATGGTCTTTAGCTACTTTCTCTTTTTAAACACACACTGCCTGGGACATTTCTCTGTTAACCCAGCACACTCAGGCCCCTGGGTATAAACATACCATGTGTGAGCTTGCAATGTTCACCTTGCCAAGCTATATCTTGTAGCCCTAAGATCCAAAATCCTTAGTTAAACTACTAAGTGTCACTACCCTTTAGTGTTAATTTCCTCTCTGCATCTCATGTTTCAAGCAGTGAATAAAACATTCAGTCACATGCATACATCCAAAGATTAACAAGACATATTTTCATGAATAAGCACTTCATCATAACAATAGAGGTGATTTCTTAAACATATTATTTTTCTATGGGCTTCAATAGATCCCAATACAAACATATGGTCATAGATGATTTTCTGTTTGTTTTTCTTTTCTTTTCTTTTTTTCTCTACCTCTGATTCAGTCAAATCCATGTAGATCTTCAAATCTGACTAAATCACAAGTATAAGATTTATTGGATAGTTTATAAATGTAGAGGCTCAGCACATGTATACATTGCACCTCTGTATTTTTCCTTTTTATATAAATTCTTTTCTGTTAATATGAGACCTAAGCAAACACACAATGTTGCAGCCCCATATCCTTTCTCATTTTTAGACCATATATCCATATTAAGCATCCTGGGTTTTTAAACTAATAAATGTATAAAGAAAACTCATATTAACTGCTTCACCTCAAAGTTATATTATAACACAGAAAAACCTATTTAAACATTAGATTCATGGCTCTTTTATACTGAGTAAATCAATATAAAGAGGTTTCCATTAAAACAGATCATAAAACAAGTCAAAGTTACTAAATCATAAAAAAATGAATCTAGCTTGCAAACAAATGAAATATGAATTTTAGTTCGGCTGCCTCAATATTCAGGACTTTTTGCCCATATTTCCAGTGAGATCACTCACCTTAATCCCTTTTTCTTTTTCCTAAGCTTTTCTTTTTTTCTTCCCTTGATCTTCTACCTTCTTTCTACTCTAATGACTGGTGTTCCACATTTCTTTTCTAACTTCTGTTATATATTTATATTTATTTTTCTTTTATGAGGCAGAGCAAAAATCTTACTACACCAGGTCTTCTTATATAAACTCTGGCAGCTACTAGGGTTTAAGGAAATTACCCAATGTCAATTTTACCCCACCAACTATGATCTACCTCTCATTCTACTTCTAGAGAAAATGGGTAAGTAATCCTGGCATTTTATTATTATTTTTTTCAGAAAATATACCTCATTACCCCGGTCATGTCATTTGCATGATTTCTGTTTTCTAAAGCAAAAGGAATTGCTAAAAATGGATAAAGTGTTTGTTCAAAAGCTCATACCATTTTCATGCAATGTTAATTTTTATTTCAGCAAGCATTTGTTTTGTGCACATGTATAATACATGTATGCCTATCCTGGCCTAAGTCTTTCTCTTTTTTTTTCAAGACTTGATTATTTCTGCCTATATTTGTAATTTATCTATCCTATCATTTTTTTATTAATTGTTGCCTATTTTATCACACAGAAAGCTGTGTGCATGTTTGTGCACTGTCTTGTGCACATGTATATGTTTTTAAACTATGCATTTGCAAATCAGTTTCCTATCTCTATCTTTTCAATGCAATTTCAAACAAATACAAACTAAATTAAATCATGAAATTACTTCACAAAATCAGGGTTATCACATATACCCCTCCTTTTAGGAATTGTGCCCCACAATTCTTTCATACTTAACTTAAGTATCATTACTTCAGAAAATCAATTTCTGATCTCAAATCATTCTCAAATCAATCATTTGATTAAACTCTAGGCATATCAAAACAACAAACAAAAAAATCACAATGCAATTCAAGCAAAACATTTATCAGTATATACATAAATTTACCTTTCATTCAATGAAACAGTTGTGGATAATCAATTCTGATTTTATCTTCCACCTCCTATGTGCAATCATTTGGGTCAAGACTCCATTGCACTTTCACTAATTTTATTTCTTTGCTCCTCAATTTCTTGATTTCTCTGGCAACTATGCCCACTGGCTCCTTTTCATACACCAATCTAGAATCAATCTGTACATCCTTAGGAGATTTTAGTATTGTTTCCTTGTCATGAACCCATCTTCTTAACTGTGATACATGAAAAAAATCATGCATTGCTCTCATTTCTTCTGGCAACTCTAACCTATAGGCCACAGTTCCTATTCTTTCTAAAATTTTATATGGCCCTATATATTTAGGAATCAACTTTCCTTGTTTCCCAAACCTTAGAACCTTTTTCATGGGTGATATCTTAATAAATAAAAAATCCCCAACATCATAATGTACTTCCTTTCTCTTTTGATCTGCATATTTCTTTTGCCTATCTTGGGCAGAAGCAATTCTTTTTCTAATCAAAGCTATCTTTTCAGAAGTTTCTTTTACATTTTCTGGTCCTAAGACCACCTTTTCTCCAGATTCATGCCAACTTGAGGGTGATAAACATGGCCTTCCATAAAGAGCTTCAAAGGGGCCATGTATATGCTACTGTGATGGGTGTTATTGTATGCAAATTCAGCTAGATATATATAATCCTCCCAGCTTCCTCCCCAATCCAATACACATGCTCTCAACATGTCTTCAAGCAATTTATTTACAATTTCTGTTTGGCTATCTGATTGAGGGTGATATGCTGTGCTTAAGCATAAATCAGTCCCTATTGCCTTGTGAAAACTTTGATAAAATTTTGAAGTGAAGATGGTGTCTCTATCACTTACTATAGTCTTTGGTATTCCATGTAGTCTGATTATTTCCTTAATAAATAACTGAGCTAATGTGCATGCATTTCTTTCTGACTTCACAGGTATAAAATGGGCTGATTTGGTTAGCCTATCAACTACAACCCAAATACTATCATTTCCCCTCCTAGTTCTAGGCAAACCATCAATGAAATCCATTGATATGTCTTCCCATTTCCACTGTGGTATTGGTAAAGGTTGAAGCATTCCAGAGGGTTTTTGATATTCAGCCTTTATCTGTTGACAAACCATGCACTTAGACACAAAAGATGCCACTGCACTCTTCATACCAATCCACCAATAATCTCTTTTAAGGTTGTGATACATTCTTGTGCTTCCTGGGTGTATGGTATATTTATTTTTGTGATAAGCATCTAAGATTTCTTGCTTCAACTCATCAATAGCAGGGACACATATTCTTTTTCTTTTCTCTAATTGGCCTTGTTTATTCAACAGAAAGCCCTCCACTGCTTCTCCATTTAATATCTGAGTTTTCTTCTCAAATAAAAATGGATCTTGGTCTTGTAACTTTACAACTTTATTCTTTAATTCTAACCCCAAAGTAACAAAACTTAACTTTCCCATTTCTACATTCTCATTGCATATACTCATATTTTCTACACTTCCACTTCCTACCTCTGAGTCAATCAATAGTGATAAAGTGTTAAACTCTTCTAACATTAACCTAGCTACATTAGCATGCCGTCTACTTAAAGCATCTGCTACTTTATTAGCTTTGCCAGGGGTGTACAATATTTCAAAATCATATGAGGCTAGTAGTTCAATCCACCTTTGCTGCCTCATGTTTAATTCTTTTTGTGAAAACAAATATATAAGTGACTTATGGTCAGTGTAAACTTCAAACCTTGCCCCCAACAAATAGTGTCTCCATAATTTAAGAGCATACACTATAGCAGCCAATTCAAGGTCATGTGTAGCATACCTTACCTCACTGGGTTTCAACTGTCTAGAGGCATAAGCTATCACTTGGTGTTGTTGCATCAATACTGCCCTAAGCCCTTGTCCACTTGCATCAGTATATATCACTAAATTTTCATTCCCCTCAGGTACTTTCAGTATTGGAGCTTGTATCAGTGCTTCTTTTAACCTCCCAAAAGCTTTCTCACACTCCTCAGTCCAAGCAAATACCTGATTCTTCCTAGTCAATCTGGTTAATGGGATTGAAATCTTTGAAAAATCTTTTATAAACCTTCTGTAGTACCCAGCCATTCCCATAAATGACCTAACCTCTGTGACATTAGTAGGCCTTTTCCAAGCTAGAACTGCAATTACTTTGTTGGGGTCTACAGATATACCTTCTTCTGATACCACATGTACTAAAAAATTTACTTCCTTTTGCCAAAAAGTGCATTTTGAAAATTTTGCCTTCAAATTTTCTTGCCTCGGTTTATGAAGTACTATATGCAAATGATTCTCATGCTCCTCAACTGACTTAGAATAAATTAGTATATCATCAATAAATATCAATACAAATTTATCCAAGTATTTTCTAAAAATTCTATTCATCAAATCAACAAAGTAAGAGGGAGCATTTGTCAAACCAAATGGCATTACTAAAAATTCATAAAGTCCATATCTAGTGTTGAAAGCTGTGTATTTAATGCTTTCCTCTTCTACTTTCATTTGATGGAATCCTGAAGCTAAATCAAGTCTAGAGAATATTTTTGCACCACTCAATTGATCAAAGAGATCATCAATTCTTGGTAAGGGGTATTTGTTTTTAACTGTGATTTTATTTAACTCCCTATAATCAATACATAATCTGAGAGATCCATCTTGTTTCTTAACAAAAACCACTGGTGCTCCCCATGATGAGCCACTGGGTCTGATGAAGCCTTTTTCTTCTAGTTCAACCAGTTGCTTTTTCAGCTCTATCAATTCCTTAGGCCCCATTCTAGTTGGCCTCTTAACTACTGGGCTAGCCTCTGGAATCAGTTTAATTGAAAACTCTACTGGCCTATGGTTTGGAATTCCCCTAACCTCACCAAACACATCAGTATATTGATTTACTATAGAGATTTCTTCTAATGTGGGCATGGGCTTCTCACTAGACAAAGTAACAAGAGTAGCTATATTTCTGCTCTTGTTTGCCTTACACAGAACAACTACCCTTTTTCCATCAGAATTTTTTAGTGATATGGTAGATGTTTCCATATTTATAATAGCCTTATATTTCCTCAACCAATCAACTCCTAGAATAACTCATATGCCCGGGTATTGCAACACATATAGGTCTGCTCTAAACACACATCCCCCTATATTTAATCCCAGTTGCATACACATCATACCCAAAACACAGGAACTACCTAACGGACTTCTAATAAGCAATGGCTTATCAACAATCATGCAATTCAATTTTAGTTGTTGTACAATATCATGGGAAATCAAGGAGTGTGTAGCCCCAGTAGCATACACTACTACAAAAGGTATTGAGTGAATGAGCAAAGTACCTTCAACTTGGCCATGGTTCTCAACATTTGGTCCCTCAGTTGCTTTACATTTCCCTTCCAAGGTGCCTACTTTTCCTTGCTTAAAATCTGGACAGTTCCTCCTTATGTGACCCTCCTTTCCACACTGGTGACACTTGAAGGATGCTGGTCTGGGATTGGTGCACCTATTCTTCATATGCCCCTCTTGGCCACAGTTGTAACAAGTGATCTACTTCTTAACTTCAACAGTCTTGGCTTCTTCTAGTTTCTTGGTGGAAGCTACATCTGTTTTCTTTTTATCATAAGGATGAAACTTACCCTTCCCTTTCTTATTTTGATTATTCTTGAATGCTCTAAAATTTTCTCTGGCTTTATCATGCTGTTCAAAGCTCAGAGTCAGATCCAAAACTTGATCAAATGTCTCGTCCTTATATGGCAGCATAGCTCTACTAAGGCTGGCATTCAGTCCTTGAATGTATCTGCCATTTTTAGCTTCTTGAGTTGTGATAAGCACTGCACCATACTTGGCTAGTGATTCAAACTTCTGTGTGTACTCAGTAACACTCATAGCCCCTTGCCTTAATTTAATAAATTCTTCTAGCAAAGATTCCTTGGCTGATGCTGGGACAAATCTACCTTCTAGCATTGCCTTAAATTGATCCCATGTCACTTCTCCTTCAAGTCTTCCAGCTATGATAACCCCCCACAAGTCCATAGCTGCTCCTCTCAATTGTCTGGATGTTATTTGCCTTTTCTTTTGGTCTTCAACTTGCATATCTGTAAAAATCCTGTCCAAAATTCTGAGCTAATTTTGAACTCCCATGATCCCTTCTGTTCCATCAAAAGTTTTGCCTCCAAGATTGGTAAAGGTCTTGAGTAGTTTGGAAAGCTCCTCATGTGGATTTTCTTGCCTATTGCCTACCCCTTCCCTTATAGCTCTCATGAATTCTTGCATACTCACCATTGGTGGTTCACTTGATCCTACCTCTTGTTGTTTGGGTCTTACCATGATTCTATGGATATGACACTTGGGTTAGTCCATTTTTGTTTATTTTCTATAAATTTACTCATTTAATTTATCTCTATCCAATCCTAGTAATTATTATTAGTATAAGCATTAATTAAAACAAGGCATCCAAAGCAGTCAACACACCATACATCCAATGCAAACAAGTTCATACAACATTTTGCTATGTTATTTAACAACATAACTCTAATACCAAATGAGATGACCCACTTTCTTTTACCTAAAATTCAGAATTTTTTTTTACAATTAATCCTAGTAGTCACCTAGTCAAGAGAATATCATTCTCTGGTTCACCTTCTAACCAGGATCTTAAAACCAATATAAAAATATTGTTGTGTTCAAATTATCTTAAACCTTCATATATGAATATATATATATATAATACTTTCTGTTTTTATGTCAGAGTATAGAGGTTTGGAAGCAGAGAATCTATTTGGGGATTTTCAAGTGATTCTCCACATAGCAAAAGTATTTTTCAAATTTTCCAGTCATGTCTATTTCTTCTTAACTATTGATTTCATGACTTATAGATTTAACACTATGTATGTATTTCCCATACTTGTATTACTGTATGAACTGGGCTTTTGCCCATGCATGTGTGTGTGCATGTTCCTGTGCTCTTACATGTGCCTAATTTCTTTCTTTTCTTTGTTAGTAAAAAGGTCTGAGTCTACCTTGTACTTGGGTTGTAACATCAAAACTGAAAGTTTAGTTTAGAAAACTTTTAGTGCTGGCTTAACCCAGGCTCAAGAAAATGGTTATGTTAGCCATATTCACTTTGAACTGTTTCCTCTCAAAACAATGTTATTTTGTTCTATCTTATCAAGGCAACTCAAAATCTTTCTGCCAGATTTTACTTTAACTTAAACATGAATTTCTCATGTCAAGTATCTAGTTGTTCTTTTAGTTTATAAATCCTCACAATCTCAGGTTTCCTATCATCATAAATTAATTAATCAAAGAGCCTAAAAACTTCATTACTTAGTAAAACATTTTCAAAATAAAATCCATAAGTTTCAGATGAAATACTTATTTAAGTCCAATGTTTACAAAACAGTGAATAACAATACATTGGTTTTTCTAAGCAACTTAAACAACATAGCTTAACATAAATTTGGCATAAACATCTATTTAACTTCAGTAAATTTGTAACTATTGCATCCAATTCCTTAAGCAGCCAACCCATCCAAAGCTTGATCAAAGAAATGCCTATTTACCCGCATAATCAGTATGGACTGCCTCATTAAATATGAGACACCCAATAGTGCATCAACACACATGGGTCAGACTTGGTCTGGTATGAGTAATCTAATTGGAAACATAAATTTTTATATAGTTTTTTTTTTCATATTCAAATAAACTTAAGATAAATAAAGGAATGCAATATTACTCTTGTGCTCATTTCTGTGCAACCTGGGCATGCACAACAAAATGATATATAATTCCATGATTTATTGCAGAGAAAACAAACATAGAGTTCATCCATAGAATATCCTAAAACAGTCAACACAATCATCAATTAAATCATCATTCCTCATCCATAGACTTTTCTGGCCTTCAGGGATTTTTCCCAAGCCTTCATATGAACCTATTTCTAATGTTCAATATCAAATATGTTATGGTCTTTAGCTACTTTCTCTTTTTAAAAACACACTGCCTAGGACATTTCTCTGTTAACCCAGCACACTCAGGCCCCTGGGTATAAACATACCATGTGTGAGCTTGCAATGTTCACCTTGCCAAGCTATATCTTGTAGCCCTAAGATCCAAAATCCTTAGTTAAATTACTAAGTGTCACTACCCTTTAGTGTTAATTTCCTCTCTGCATCTCATGTTTCAAGCAGTGAATAAAACATTCAGTCACAGGCATACATCCAAAGATTAACAAGACATATTTTCATGAATAAGCACTTCATCATAACAATAGAGGTGATTTCTTAAACATATTATTTTTCTATGGGCTTCAATAGATCCCAATACAAACATATGGTCATAGATGATTTTCTGTTTGTTTTTCTTTTCTTTTCTTTTTTTCTCTACCTCTGATTCAGTCAGCTCCATGTAGATCTTCAAATCTGACTAAATCACAAGTATAAGATTTATTGGATAGTTCATAAATGTAGAGGCTCAGCACATGTATACATTGCACCTCTGTATTTTTCCTTTTTATATAAATTCTTTTCTGTTAATATGAGACCTAAGCAAACACACAATGTTGCAGCCCCATATCCTTTCTCATTTTTAGACCATATATCCATATTAAGCATCCAGGGTTTTTAAACTAATAAATGTATAAAGAAAACTCATATTAACTGCTTCACCTCAAAGTTATATTATAACACATAAAAACCTATTTAAACATTAGATTCATGGCTCTTTTATACTGAGTAAATCAATATAAAGAGGTTTCCATTAAAACTGATCATAAAACAAGTCAAAGTTACTAAATCATAAAAAAATGAATCTAGCTTGCAAACAAATGAAATATGAATTTTAGTTAGGCTGCCTCAATATTCAGGACTTATTGCCCATATTTCCAGTGAGATCACTCACCTTAATCCCTTTTTCTTTTTCCTAAGCTTTTCTTTTTTTCTTCCCTTGATCTTCTGCCTTCTTTCTACTCTAATGACTGGTGTTCCACATTTCTTTTATAACTTCTGTTATCTATATATTTATTTTTCTTTTATGAGGCAGAGCAAAAATCTTACTACACCAGGTCTTCTTATATAAACTCTGGCTGCTACTAGGGTTTAAGGAAATTACCCAATGTCAATTTTACCCCACCAACTATGATCTACCTCTCATTCTACTTCTAGAGAAAATGGGTAAGTAATCCTGGCATTTTATTATATATTTTTTTAGAAAATATACCTCATTACCCCGGTCATGTCATTTGCATGATTTCTGTTTTCTAAAGCAAAAGGAATTGCTAAAAATGGATAAAGTGTTTGTTCAAAAGCTCATACCATTTTCATGCAATGTTAATTTTTATTTCAGCAAGCATTTGTTTTGTGCACATGTATAATACATGTATGCCTATCCTGGCCTAAGTCTTTCTCTTTTTTTTTCAAGACTTGATTATTTCTGCCTATATTTTTAATTTATCTATCCTATCATTTTTTTTATTAACTGTTGCCTATTTTATCACACAGAAAGCTGTATGCATGTTTGTGCACTGTCTTGTGCACATGTATATGTTTTTAAACTATGCATCTGCAAATCAGTTTCCTATCTCTATCTTTTCAATGCAATTTCAAACAAATACAAACTAAATTAAATCATGAAATTACTTCACAAAATCAGGGTTATCACAGATCCGATGAAACTAGTTCCGTCGAAATCCAAGACAGTGCCAAAATGGCTATTTTTACTCGTAAATTAAAACAAGTAATTTCCAAAATTTTAATTTAATCACTTTTAAATCCAATTTTAAATGTTAACAATCTTCATTGTTGTTTAAATAAAATGTAAATCAACTTCCGACATCATTTTCATTCATATTAAATCCAGGATTCAATTATTTAAATAATTGCAACATTAAATTTAAACAATTTAATTATCCCATAAATCACCATATTTTAATATAAGTTATTTAACTTATAAAATTTAATTTTAAAACAAATTCAAATAAAAAAACAACTACTTCCATTTTATAGTAATTCAATATTCATTATTCAATTCCAACTATTGATTATAACCCATTCAATATATAGAATTTCATTTTCATATTGGTTATTGCCAAGATCTTCGAAGTTGGTTATTTCGAAAGTTATTCGAGTTCATATTAAATAACTACATTAATAAATCATTAAATTTTTATTTTTAACCATTTTTATCCAATAATCATATTAAATTTAATAATTTAAAATAGTTAAAAGTACGGGTCGTTACACACAATGTCTTACGGGCGGTGTTTCCTTACTGGGTTCTACCATTGTAGATGTGTTTCATGTATGCCTATGTAAATCATGGAATTGTAGGGTTAAGTATAGCACACGCTTGAATATGGAAAATTAAGGGGAAATGGTCCTTAAATTAATAAGAAACCTCATTGAGAAAATTTTATGGTAATTCCACGTTTTGTTAGGTAATTGATCAATTGGAATGAAATTTAAGTAGTATTTTAATCCATTGGAATGTAGAGGATTGCGGTGTAGATTACTATGGACTATCAAGTTTAGATTTATAAATAGAAGCATATCATTTGAAATGACAAGGAATATGCCTAAAAAGAAAGAGATGTATAAAGTAAGGATATTTACCGTATTTTGTACCGTCTATTTCAATAATTATGTAAAAGATAATTCCTTGTAATTCCAAACGTAACACAAATTCTCCTTTTGGGATAAGACAGAAATTTACATTATCAACCTTTCCTTTAGGAGAGATGTAGTTCCAATGCATTAAAATACAGAAATCTCTAAGTATAAACCAAAGTATTGGTCATCGTGTTCATTAGATTAACATGGTAAGGCATCATTCCATATTGAGTTGTCCTAACCATAAAGTAATTGGAATAAAGTGATAAGAGGTTATGTTTGGTAAAAATGTCATATTAACGGGAGGAAACTAAGAAATGGTAAAAAATTTGGAAGTTTAAACCACAAAAGGTCCTAGATAAAATTGTAGTTAAGACTGAGCAAGGGATGGTTAATTTAAGGATTTGGGTCTCAGTCAAGAAAAAGATATTGTTATTTGCACGCATTGAGAATGCGAAGGCGGTTTTCATAGAAAACCAGGTTGGGAAACTTTTGATAAGATTTGGAGGATAAAAAAGGATTCTTCTTAATCATTCCTCGGATTTGAAGAAGACTATTTACTTAAGGAAATTCATGTAAGACTAACTTAGGATACATAGTTGAATGCATAGCAATCGCACGCAAATAAGGTACCACTTAGGTGGTTATCACCAATGTTAGTGTGATTCTAAGTTATAACCTCAATTTATTTTTAGAAAGTTGAGTACTCACTTGAAAAACTTATGATAGATTCATGTAGACTACAAATGTGATACCTAGATACCATGATTGTTTAAGGAACGAGGAAATCAACCATAAGCATAATGAAATAGTTTAAGTTGAATCGAATAGGGAAATAAGTTTTGCTATTTTCAATAAGTTAAAAAATTTATAGGTTTGGATACCCTTGGTTAAAGAGGAGAAATATCAAAGAGCTAAGTAGAAAGTACCATGGAAGGAGACACCATCTCCCATTCAAGTTGTCTCTCTTGGTATCTAGAAGTTAAGGTGATTAGGTATACCATTGGATGAGTTAATACGCTATGTTGCGCATTAAGGATTCCATAGAGCTATGGTTTTGTTGGAGCATACTTATGATCAAGTTATTTAGCTTGGTGCGAGTTGGCGTCATCTGAGTTAGTAGCATGGATGATTGGGGTTTACCAATGCACTGACATTTGGATTAAAAATTTATGTCAGCGGTGAAATTTGATAAGAGTGGTCGAGGTTTGATTCATAGAAGGATAAGGACTGCAAAAGATATGCAGAAAGCATATACTAAAAGGAGACACATTGGATTGAGGACCACAATGGTGACATGGTCCGGGTAAGCATCTTGCCTCGTTGATGTGTATTGGATTAATAGTTCAGAAAAGTTAGCACCAAGGGTGGTAGGGTCTTTTTTGATTTTGGATAGAGCTAGGACTTAGCTTCTAAGCGGAGCTTTCTAGAAGGTCAATGGGAGTTCCCAATGTTTATTTAATGTCACTGTTGCAGAAGTGTTTATGCGATGCAGTTACCATGGTCGAGCTGTGTCAGTTAAGGGAAGTTAGAAAGGGTAGGTAAGTCCCTTGTTCACCATGCACCTACTCATATTTTTGGGCATGGGACAAATCGTCTCTGTAATGACATAAATAAACTAGTTAGAGTCTAGTAGGAATACAAACTAGCAGAGAGTACATGGAAGTTTGAGGAGAAAGTTCGAGCTACCCACCTCGAACTCTTTTCTGGCATGTTTCCATTTTAGTTAGAAAAGTACATATTATTTTTGTAATTACATTTCTAATTACACATTAACTAATTACCCTATCATTAAGCTAATCCATCTTCTCAAATCACTTCCTACATATGACCAGATACTCCCACCCAAAGTCGCCAACTTCCTTCACCAAAAACTCCATAACCACTCGACAAAATTTCGAACCGACTTCTCCAATCATCTCCCATACTCCTCCTCTTTACAACCATTACGTCACACACTCACGCGAGCATCTCTAAAAAAAGCAACTGGAAAATCGTCTGTCGTCCGTACAGAGGATACAATCCGAGGAACATGGCCGGAGTTCACGAAATTATGGGAAAAGTGCTATTTTCCATGCTCAACGCCAATCCAACGTCCATTTAGGCAATCGACGACCAAAACTCTAAAAATCACAAACCCTAGTCTTATTTTACCACTCTCGACATCACTATTCTTCACGGTGGAGCTCATGAACACCACTAAACCCATCCAAACTCATATCAAAATGTGGATCCCATCAATACGAATGTAAAGATCCTAACCTTTATTTTTTAGTTAAGTGGTTAGCGAGAATCTTATTTTAGAAGATGAAGTTCTTTTTTTTCTTTTTTTCGATCAGTGAAAGAGAAGAATAGAAAAAAGAAGAGAATGGGGCTGTTATGTACGAAATGTTGGGCTGGTTATATCAGTTTTCAATTTTTCGGTACCTCGCTGCATGAATTTTTGTTTTACGTACGGATCCCGAACGACAAAACAAAAACATGGTCGCGCTCAGATCAATGACGTGACCCCAAAGCAATAATAATATACACTTGTTATTGTGTTATGAAAAATCACAAATACACTGCCATTTGCCAATAAATCATCAAACAAAAATATGAATATTTTCCAATTTAAAAATTATGGAAAAATCAAATAAATTAAATTAAAAACACGTCAATAGAAATTGAGTCGTAAAAATACAAATATATTTTCCAATTATTCATTGAAACCATTTATTACTGTAGATAAATTAACAACTAAAAATATCGTTATCTTTTATTAAATTGAGATGAGTTAAATAAGATCATTAAATTAATTTAATTAATATTTAATTCTAAAATCCAGTTATTTAAAACCCTATTCAAATATAAATTCTCCAATTCAAATATTTTAAATAATCCTAATGTTAGAATTCTAGATATTAACTCTAATTAAATCCCTATATCTGGATTTTTTAGAGTTATTTAACATTTTAAACCAATATTTTAATATTTAATTCGATTAAATATTTCAAAATCAAATGACCAAAATTCCGGCTCATCATATTCTCCCCTCTTAAAAGAATTTCATCCCCAAAATTAAAAAGGTAGGAAAAATGCCTCCAAACCATTAAACTTTTCAAAATTAATTAGTTGAAATGGGTTATTTAATTTCTAAGTCTTTTAAAATTACGGAAAATTCGGCAGCGTCTCCTTTGCACGGCTCGATCGGATAAACTACAAGTCGCCCTTACAAGCCCAAACCAACGAAGAAAACAACAGCCAAGTGGCTTCCCATATCTAGGGCATAAAACTATCAAACAAACAATAATATAAACACGTACCTATTTGTCGGGCAACCAACTCTAATTATGAAACCAAGGGCGTCAAACTAGCCTTTGTTTCCACGCCTGCATCTCATTTACAAATAATATCCAATCATATAACTCGTTTCTATATAATTTGCATTTCCCAATGTCAAACATTTAATTATGATAAAGCCCGTAAGATTTACATTTACCATCCTTACGCAATATCAAATCCGATGGCTCAATCGATCAAACAAATCTCACTTCCGAACTAGTATCATTCATTCGATTATCTAGTGCGGACTCTAATCTGGTTCCTCAATTAGAAACCTCTGTTGTCCTTGAATATCCATATACTATGATAGAGAACATCAAAATCAAATTAAAAATCTGTATCTAGTGTTCGCCGTCAAGAATCGAGTGAAAAATCCCAACTTGGACCGGTGTAAATCACCTTGAAATCCTGTGCCCATCAAAATTCTCATGCGAATAAAATGATCTACATACATTTTACATATTTACTCAATTGGTTTATTACTATATCAATTTCTTTTTATCTACTTTCATTTAAAATCACAATTAATTTCACCAATAGTATTTCATTTAATACTAAAACCTATTTATGAACCATTTCATAAAATCATTACTTAAGTTTATAAAAATCTTATAAAATCCTACTTATGTTTATTATCACTTCAAAAGTTGAGTTTATACACATTTCAAAAAGCCACAACTTCATCTTTAAAGTCCTTCCATACTTAAGTTTATTATAAACATTTTATAAGCACACTTATGTTTATTATTAATTATAACTTAGTGAATATTAGACTCAGGTCCTTAAAATCAAACTTAATACACGAAAACTCCTCCTAAAAAAATTGTAAATTAGGTCCCTAGAATTAAGTTACTGAATAAATGCATATATTTATGCAATTATTCAATGAATAATTGCAAATATTTATGCGATTATATCCAAAATTTGCATAAATGTGTGCCATTATTCAATGAATAATTGCAGAAATTTCCGCAATTATTTTGGTGAATAATTGCGGAAATGTCCGCAAATTTTGATGAATAATTGTGGAAATTACCGCAATTTTTCAGTGAATAATTACGGAAATGTCTACAATTTTTGGATATAATTGCATAAATGTCTGCAATTATTCACTGAATAGTTGAATAAATGTATGCGATTATTAAGTAACTAAATTCTAGGGACCTAATTTACATACTTTTTTTGGCAAGGATGTTTGGTATATTTTGAAACTTATATGGACTTTAGCCAAACTGTCCCTTTAACTTAAGTCTATATTTGTATAACACTCCGCTACAATCTAAGAGTATTTATACAAATTCTAGATTCATTTTTACTCAACCTAGATGTCTAACAAATTCAAAATTTGTTTTATCTTGCTATTTCTCAAATTTATAAGTTATAGAAACTTATTCTCTCATGTTTTCACTGAATACTTAGTTTTTTTATTTCCAATTTAACTTTGGAGTTTTCGTTTATCCAAAATCGTTGAAAACCTCATTTCATTTCGATAAATGAAAACTCCAAAACAACATCTCAAAACTTGATGCACAAACCAAACTATCCAAAAGGATAGGATATATGAGTCTATAATATCACTTAACTGAAAATTTTAAAATTTAAACACTCGGTTTTCATTTCAAATCATTTATAAATAATAATATATACATATATCCTTTTGTATATCAGATCATATTTTTGGAAATATAAAACGGATTTGTTTATAAAAACAAAATTTCCTTGGCAAATCACTATGGTAGCAATCTGTCATTTAGAAACTCAAAAATGAACACCGATGATGTTGTAGTCATCATCGAAATTATTTTCCAACGACCGAAGTGAGTTCAGTGCTTTTTATCTCTTCAAAATCCCTTTAAAATATTTTTATTAATCAATATGTTCAAAATAATACCATTAAAATTTTCCCAAAACTTTGAAAAACAATTTTATAAAAACACTTGGATTTAGATTCTCAAATTCTCAGCTTAAATCTCTTTTTACTTATAAACTATACTTAGAAATCATGCTTATATAAATTTTACTTCTTATATGAGATCATTCCATAATTGATTATCCTTGCTTGAATTATAATAGACAAATTTTATTAAAATAAAATTTTAATTTTAACTAAACATTATTTCTGAACGCCTTATAGTCATACTGTGAAACTGAATTCACAAGGTGTTCGTACTCATTTTAACCAAACAAAATGCCCTAAACTATTTGAGCACAACTAATTAACAATAAATGATAATAATCAAATATTATTATTCTCTAACAAACAAACATAACCATATTAATTTTTGAAAATTATTCTTTTCATATATAAAATATAATTTAGGTAAAATTATTTCATTTACCCATTTTAAAACAAAACCATGTCGATTTATCTTGTTTAAGAGTTTAGAAACCCCTATCGATACAATTGTTCCTTCTATATCGACCAATATTCATAATCCACTCAACCAATGAATCAACACACAAAAAACATTTTTAAATCACTAACAAATATGCGCTCATATACACACACTTAGGCTCATCCTAGGGTCTCGCTTACCCTATCTCAAATGAGTTAACCCCCACCAAAGCCTAGGTGTTGCTCAACCTAAGCTCTGACACCACATGTAATGACCGCTCTTTCGATCCTCAAAGTCGACACTAATACATTTACGATATTCATGTGCCGAACATCCAAGTGTTGGAAAGATAGTTTGTTAGGAAGAAAGAAATAAAGAGACAGAATGAAATCTCATATCATGAAGAGTAACATATAATATAAAATAGATCTTTACAAGAGAAAGAAAACTGCAATATACATACATCCAATCAGAGTCAGCTGAACTATCGTTAACTTAGAAAAGATAAATAGCCTATCCTTGCAAGTTTATAAAAATACAACAAGTAAAAACAGCGAAAATAAAAAGATACGTGGGTACATCTTGCAAATATATGGCTCGTCTTCTGAAGCTCCAAGCATCCAAACAAAATCTGTAACATGCTCGGTCTAACCCGAGCATTATAATAAAATAACATCTGGATCAGTCTGGTAAACCAATATGAGAAACACACCTCAATTGGATTTTTAATGTTATAAAACCTTTCAAAATAAAGGTATCTCGTAAGACCACGTCGCACATAAACATGGATAAGTTTTTATCTTACGATAACCAAAACATTTTATAGAAAATCCAATAATATTATAATAATGTCTAGGTACAAATACATATTAATCATAGCCGAAATTGTTGCATTAATTAAATTCCAGCATAATAGGTGTATAACTAAAACTGTGAAGGCACGTATTGGAGAATGGATTCCATACAATGACAAGGCACTGGGGTACAACCTACCACAGTACACCTCTAGAAAATGTTCCGAGGACTTTGTCAGGATCACTTGCCAACATAGGACTGACCTACCCCTAACTGGATAGTACCGAATATGTCACCATCCTTGTTGGTTTGCAACCTATTTACTGAGAGCTCCCCTGCACAACCAAATCCATAATATGTAGATGTATGTATCTAAAAGGGTGACGACATACCTAATGGGTGTGACCCATATAGCCCTGCTACATCTCCCCTGACTTTACTCATTCCCGGTTGATAAGGCTTGAGACTACGTTTTACCTTTTTGAATAGAAATCCCACTTGGAATGCTAACACCACCGTCCAAGCAGTAATGTAGTGTCAGCATTCATCCATACAAGTTGTCCAGGATAATAACAAACCAAAAGCACTACTTCTACTACATCCATTTTGGAATCACCTTTAGGATTAATAGCAAATAGCCCTTGCACTTTAAAGGCTTCACTTCGATTCCATACTCTTCAAGATGTCATTAGTTTGAGACGCTTGAGTTGGATCGAAGTGGTTTTCGGTTAATTATTCTTATTCGATCTCGGTCTCTTCCAAACAATATTCGATATTTTTCGGTGAACTCAACCCCAGTTCTTTAGGAAATAAACAGGAAAAAGATAAGAGTAGAGATCACCTCCTAAACGTTTGTGGATGGATTTCTTTATCATTTGTCCTAGAATAACGAAACGAGTTTATACATTCAGTATAGCACCACTGACAGTAACCGTACCATAAAATTCTCATGTTTCTCCTTGATATTTCCAAAGTTACATTTTGGTTCAGATTTGATAGTCGGTTATTTAACTATCAAATACAATCATTCAAACATAGATTACATTTCTCATGGAAATCACTAAGCCTCTCAAAATTAATCTTTCATTAGTTTAAGATCATCTTCCAAATATTTATTAAAATATTCATATACTTATCCCACTAGTATAAGTATACTCACAAAATCATTTACTTTCAACTTGGAAAAACAATCCCAAATACCTATACAATAATATAAGCATATCCACAAATCTTCTAGAAAATTCCTTATTTCAAAATCATATTAGAGGATCAAAACAGATGTTATTTCAAAACCGAGATGAAGATAACCTCAAACCCTATTCCTTCGGTGTTAAGTATGAAACAAATGTTCCATAGCATCATAATTAAGAAGGTCAGTTAAGGGAAATCCAATCTCCATTTCTCTTTTAATTCCTCAACTAAATCCTTTTTATAAACCTCGTTAATTTATGAAATCTTCTTTTAAATTCCAAATCCATTTATAAAAACTCTATAAATCTCCAAGTTTAGTTATAAAATTCTTTTATAATCTCTAAAATCATTTATAAAATTTCTTTATAAATCTACAAATTTTTATTTATAAAAATACTCTTCACTAAATCTCAAAAACCCATTTATAAACCTCTTTTCTAAAATCATTCAAACCAACTTCTTTTCAAATTCCAACCCTTTTTCAAATTTATAAACTCCTTTACATAAATCCTTCTTATAAAAGAATCCTTTTATAAGCAATTTTTTTATTAAAATAAAATAAAAAAATAACATCATAAAAATACACTTTAAACATTTTAAATAATATAAAAATAAACTTTAAACATTATAAATAGTATAATAAGAAAACTTCTAAACTTTTCAAAAATATAATAATAATTAACCTTTAAAACATTTTTATAATCTAATATAATAAAACAACTTTAATTAACTTTTAAAATAAAATTAATTAACTTTCAACAATATTATCAATGAAATAATTTTATATTTTTAATAACTAATAATAATACAATTTATTATCTTTAAACAACCTTAATAAGTAGTAAATCATCTTTAAACACATTAATAAAATAATTAATTTTAAAATATTATAAATATAAAAACTAACTTTACTGAAGAAATAATTTTATAAAACATTTTGTAAAATAATAATTAAAAAATACACTTTATATAGATAATAATTAAATAAAACACTTTACTTCAAATTATAAAATTTGAAGTTAACCAAAATTCATAACTTCTTAAATTCAGGAAGAGGCTTAACGATCACAATGGTACTTAATAGGCTACCATTAAATTCAATTTAACTTTCCAAGTTAAATTACAGGTATTTACATAACGTGCATATATGTAAACCAAATCCATAATTAACAATTAATTGTTAACATATCACATATGTAGTATTAATAAACTGGCACTTAAATGAATATCCAAATTAATATAATAACGAGGATTTATTCTTCTAAAAAATGTCATTTAAAATAAACCCTTACATTTATTATTAGACGGTGTTTATTTGGGTAAATAGATAATACCCAAGCCGTATGATTAAATTAACTACGTTATTATTCAAACAACGTAATTATATTAAATCAGTATTATTTATCACTTTATATAAACTATCCATTTTCAAAAATGATAATTTATCCAAACCAAACAACTAGCAGATAAAACATTCATGCAAACAATAAATAATTTTTATTTACTATAAATCATATCGATTAACTAAAAAGGTGAGTTTAACTCATCGAAATTACCGGTTGTCACCGAAACATTTTGTTTCTGTCTAAAGTCGAACGATGTTCTACTATAGCTTCAAATTCCATAAGCTCCAAACTCCACCGATTCAATTCCATTGCAAAACTTTCGTTGTCACGAGCGCAACGCAAAAGGTTTCACCTTGATTGGACCTCGTATGAGAGAGTTATACCATTTATAAGTTTGAGATGAATTAAAATTAATTAATTACATTTCTAAGTACACATTAACTAATTACCCTATCATTAAGCTAATCCATCTTCTCAAATCACTTCCTGCCTACGACCATATACTCCCATCCAAAGTCGCCAACTTCCTCTACCAAAAACTCCTCATCCACTCGACGGAATTTCGAATTGACTTCTCCAATCATCTCTCCTACTCCTCCTCTTCGTAACCATTGTTTCACATCTTCATGCGAGCATCTCTAAAAAAAAGTGATGGGAAAATCGTTCATTGTCCATACAGAGGACGCAATCCGAGGAACATGGCCGGAGTTCACAAAATTATGGGGAAAAGTGCTATTTTCCATGCTCAACACCAATCCAACATTCATTTAGACAATCGATGACCAAAACTCTATGAATCCCAAACCCTAGTCTTGTTTTCCACTCTCGACATCACTGTTCTTCACGGTGGATCATAAGAACACCACTAAACCCATCCAAACTCATATCAAAATGTAGATCTCATCATTACGAATGCAAAGACCCTAACCTTGTATTTTTTTTAGTTGGGCGGGTAGTAAGAATTTGATTTTAGAAGATGAAGTTCTTTTTTTATTAGTGAAAGAGAAGAACAGAAGAGAGCAAAGAATGCGGCTGCTATGTACAAAATGTTAGGTTGGTTATATTAGTTTTCAATTTTTTGGTACCTCGCTGCTCAAATTTTTGTTTCGCACACGGGTCACCACGACCAAACAAAAATACGATCGTGCATAAAACATTGACGCGACCCCAAAACAATAGTAATATACGTTAGTTATTAAGCTTTGAAAAATTACAAAAACACTGTCATTTGTCAATAAATCATCAAAAAAAAATATGAATATTTTTCAATTTAAAAATTATGAAAAAATCAAATAAATTAAATTAAAAATATATCAATAGAAATCGAGTCGTAAAAGTACAAATATGTTTTTAATTATTTATTTAAACTATTTATTACTATAGATAAATTAACAACTGAAGACACCATTATCTTTATTAAATTGAAATGAGTTGAATAAAATCATTAATCAATTGAATTAATATTCAATTCTAAAATTCAGTTATTTAAAACCATATTCAAATATAAATTATATAGTTCAAATATTTTTAATAATCCTTATGTTAGAATTCTAGATATTAACTTTAATTAAATCCGTATATTTGGATTTTTTTGAGTTATTTAACTTTTTAAACCAATATTTTAATATTTCAATCAACTAAATATTTCAAAATCAAATGACCAAAATTCTGGGTCGTCACATAATATATATTGTTAGGACCACTTCTAAGAAAATGACATGTTTGAAGTCTAAATTTTTTCTTTATGTTTTTTAAATCCAACCGTACAAATTGGATAAACACATTATATTGTATATATGGTTTGAATTTCATCTCGTTTGAAGGTTGTTTGACCTATAAACGAAAGGTTTAAGTGTAAACGTCAATGAACGGCTATAAATTTGAAAAAACAAGATTAATACCTTAAACTTGTTTATTTTTCTTTCTTATTTCGACTGTATGCCTAAAATACCTGGATGGACATAAGATTTAACAAATTTATTTTTTACCAAATATTTTATTTTATATGAATTTATTATGTTATACGTTTAAAATTTACAAGTAATTATCAAATCTTTATAAAATTATTGTACAACAAATAAAAAATTAAGCTGGCTATTGTAAACCTTTTAAACCATTTATAGTAAATTATATTTTGATAATAAATTAAATTAAACAAAAATTATTTTAAATTGAGTGAAATTTTAATTAAATATCTAAAGTTACTTTCGGAAGCCGTCAAAAACGTTGATAATCGTAACCGTCGACGGCCGTCGAAAACCGTCGGAATGTCGCGATTATAGCTTCAGCCGAGCCTGTTCTTTCCTCATTATCTGCCTCCTACAGCCTTAAACCCAAAAAAATTCCCCCAAATTCCACCAATCTCCATCACCAACCGCCGCCCTCGTCAGCTTCTATCGCAATCTTCATCAATTTGTAGTATCCAACCATCTACGCCTTCAATTCATCAAAAGTTAATTTATTCTTCTCATAAACTAATTAATATAAATTATGATAGAATTGGTGTTAATTTGTGCTTACATTTGTTGATAATAGCCTATTGATTGGTTATAATTGCATATTGGTTGATTGAGAAATGTTAATTAGGGTTATTAGTGTTTAAATTCGATAATTAATATCAAAGTAGAGGAATTACAACCAATCAAATTTAGGAGGAGCAAGCAAACGTAGGACGATTCTCAAGCGAAGCAAGTTGGAAGAGCTTAAGAATAAGGTGAGTGGGAACAAATTTAATTAGATGATTATTATAGTTAGGTTTAATCTATTCTAATTATTCTACAGTGTTAGTAATTTTAAATAGAAACTGTAAAACCCTAAATTGAAACCTGTAATCTATGGTAAAATTGAAATCACTGTGAATTATTAAACTTGATATTGATGCTAGCACACCACTTCAATTATTTAACTGTAAACCCCAAAATCTATAAACCCTAAAACCCGTAAACCCGAGGTTAAACAATCGAAATTGAAATTTCAGAAATATAGGCTAGTCAAAAGAATATTGTTTAGGGTTTACTGTAAACTGCAATCAGCAAGAATTAATTTAAAATGAAGAATCGACATCGAAAATTGCATGAACCCAAATTTTCACCTACGATAGGTCGACCACTCATCCTGAACGGTCGACCGCAAGTAGTCGACCGGTTAAGGTTAGCTACCGATCGGTAAACAAAAAAAATGCAGAATCTGAACTTTGGCCTAAAGCGCAGGTTAGTAATAAAAATTATATAAGTTGTTAATTATTGTGTGAGCCAATTTAAAGGTATTTGGATGTATGTTAGGAACTACAGGGAAGCCAGTTCCCTATGAGTGGACACTAGGCCGTTGCGGTGTTGGGTAAATGTTGTTTACCCAATTAGGGGTTGAGTAATCGACTGAAGGGGCAATTTTATTTTCGCAAACAACACTCACAATGAGGTTCTGTAGTGGATGTGCAACACTGACGGATGTCAGATGAGGGGCCCGATATAACAGGGATCCTAGTATGCACAGTTTTAGATGCGACGTGATATAGTTCAGATGAAGGATCCCGACGCGTGCAATAAGAAATGCAAATTGTGGTCGAGAGGTGGACACGGATACAAACGATGAGATACACCAACGAGTCGGCATTACGGGTTCCCCCTCGATGTGTAGTTGAGATTAGGAGAAATATGTTCTCCAGTAGCCTAGTGGTGGTGATAATAGTGGGAATTTATTTCCATGTAGCCTAGTGTCGGTGATAGCAGTGGGAATTTATTTCCACAGCAGCCTAGTGGTGGTGTTTCCATGGTTAGTAGCCAAGTGGCGATGTTTCCACGTTTAGTAGCGTTTTGGCGGTGTTTCCATGTTTAGTAGCCTAGTGACGGTGTTTACATATTACGTGGCTCTAGGAGCGGTGGCTGACCGTTAGTTATTGAGTTTTGATACGTAATTTGATCCTTGTAGTAGCATACACAAGTTGTGGTGTAGGCATGTATTAGACAAAAACCCTTAGTTAACGGATCTTAGCAATTCATGGACACTTCTAGTATACCCTATATCCTTTAGAGTAGAATTAAAGTTAACCACACATGATCACTATACATTAAAGTACTTATTAACCAAACTTTTGTCTAACCCACTCCCTCCTTTTTATTTTTCTCGCCACAGGATAACAGGTTAACAGTTAGTTTTTTCATTCCACGAGATAGTGAAGGTAGTTGCAATCTTATTACATGGGCATTTAACAAAGTGGAACGTAGAAAATCATTAGCTCGACTGATAATTATCGATGAATTCCCTTTTGGTTCTGTAGAATGTGAGGGTTTTCTTGGTTTCTGTTGGAAGTAGTTTCCTAGTTTTGAAGTTCCTTCACGTGGAACAATTTGTATGGATGTGCCTACTTTATATGAGGAATCAAATGATTCTCTTAAAATGGTGATTTTTGAACCTTTACATGGAGTTTGTCTTACTACTAATACATAGACCTTCTACTCAAAATATGAATCATATGGTTTTAACTGCACAATTTATTGATGGATATTGGAAATTACATAAAAGGATTTTAAATTTTTGTGTGATTAATGGTCATAAAGGAGAAAATATTGGAAAACATATTATTTCTAGTATCAAACAATGAGAACTTAAAAGAATAGTGTCTATCACGGTCGATAATGCTAGTGCAAATTAAATGGCAATTAATTATGTGAAAAATGTATTAAATGTCCATAATGGTTGTGTTTTGAATGGTGAATTCATTTATATTCGTTGTGCTCACATAATCAATTTAATTGTTAATGATGGGCTAAAAGAAATTAGTAGTGCAATAGTTGGAATTCATAATGCAGTTAGATTTGTGAGATCGTCTTCAACACGATTCGCTAAATTTAGAGAGATTTGTTTAAGTTTGGGAATTAATGATAGATCTATGCTTGCTTTAGATGTACCCACTAGGTGGAATTCAACGTATTTAATGTTGGAAAAGGCTTTAACATACAAAAGGGCTTTTGATGATATGAAAGAAAATGATGGTATTTATGTTGCCTATTTTGATGATGAAATTCGTCCTCCGGGTTTGTTAGATTGGAAAAATACCGACTTATTGATTAAATTATTAAAGTATTTTTATGATGTTACTTTAAAATTTAGCAGTTTTTATCTATTATTGCAAATATTTTTTTACCGAGCTTAGTGAAATTCAAGAAGAACTTCATATATTGATTGAAAGAATGGATCCTTATCTTTCGAAAATGACAATTAGTATGAAAACGAAGTTTGAAAATATTGGGAAAGCGTTGTGACGCGAACTTGTTTGACTTCTACATTACCGGTTCTATCTTTGGAACACAAACGTGTGATGAATCGCAAACAAGTACACCCGTTGCTAGCGGAAGTATTGAGAATGTTAGCAATCTTCTTTCTAAAAGATGAATACTTTTCTAAGAAAAGTTCGACAATAAGATAATGAAGGCAATGAACTAGAAAAGTATTTAAGCGCACCGATTGAAGTTGCACCAAATAATTTTGATGTTTTACTATGGTGGAAAACAAATAGTTCCAATATCATGTTTTATCTTTAGTTCCTTGAGATCTTCTTGCTATTCCGGTATCCATGGTTGCTTATTAATATGCTTTTAGCACCGGAGGAAAGGTTACATACCCTTTTCATAGTACTTTGAGTCAACGGATGGTTGATGCATTAGGTACTACTCAATATTGTTAAGGTCCAAATCAATTTTTGTAGATCACCGGGTTGAGGTTCCGCTTGATGATGTCTATTACTATGATATAAGCCTTCTCAGCTGATATTAGTTTTTGTATTATAATCTAGTTCCTTATTTGTTTGATTTTACAAACAATATCTAACCGACTTGTTTGACATGTTGTAGAATTTGTATGTGGACGTGAGCCGACACCATCTTTTATTTTTACCATGGAGAATTCATCGTAGCTAATTTGAGATGGTTAGTTTGGTCATCTCAGTTTAGACAGTTTTTTATTTACTGATGCACAGTTATTTATACACACAGTTTTATATAAACAGTTTACAGGCGAAGTAACCATGTGTATAATGGTATATGTAAACTGTGTGCACTGAAGTTTATATAAGCCATTGAATATAAATTATACACTGAAGTTTACATATAAGTCATACACATAATTTATATATACACTTTTCCTTTCACTTTCACTTGTAGAGTTATAGTTACAAACTTACAATGATTTAATTGCCCATGCCTTGTGCTATGCGAATTCTTTAATGGTTATTGTCCATGCTTCAGTTCAGTTAATTAGCACACTGTGTACTAGTCATTTGAGCCTGAAGGCTTATAGAAATAATTTTAAGAGAAACATAATTTCTTGAATTTTAACGATTCTGAAAATACAACTGTATTGATTGCTTATACTTCATACATAACAAAAATGATGTTTCGGTACACATTTATAGACTACGTATACTTATACATTATTTTGTATTGGGTCGTGCTCTGGCCTATAATAATGCAACCGCATCCAATACCAATACTTCTATATAATGCTTAACTCTGATTCACATTCACGTATTTTTTTTATTTGCCCCCTCAAACCCTACTTTAGGTTTATGGTTTGGAGACGAATTCCCAATTCTGTAGCCGACCTTATTTTTCTTAAAAATTCTTCAAATTGATCAAAGTTTCATTTTGATTTCTTCAGCAAATTGTCTTTTACTCTCTCTGTTTCCTTATTTCTTCACAAATAAGATAGAATTTTTCCATAATAGAAATTTCAAAGGTATTGATGCTTCGAATTGCTAAAAGTCTGAAGTTATTTGTCTTTATAATTGATACAGTACTTTAGCTTCAGTCGTTCTGCTTACTTTGATTTCATTGATTTAGATTTCATGAATGATACAACCCAGATCTGGATAGTTCTTACTACTTCAGTTTTCAAGTTAAGTTGCTCAAAAAGCTTTAGCTTAAGTGAAGTTGCTTCCGACTTAAGTTGATGGCTGTCACCTGCACTAACCCTGAGCTTCTACTTGAACAGTAAGAAGTTCCTTTTTGGTAACAGTTTGGTTAATATGTCTGCAATTTGGTAAGGTGCAGGTATATGATTTGCATTCAGTTTGTTACTTGTAACTTATTCTCTAACAAAATAAAGATCTAGCTCCATATTTTTTTTCTACTGTGTAAGACTGTATTTGCACTAAGTAGAACAATACTGAGTTTGTCACACCAAATTGTAGCTTTGTTATCTGCCTTAACTTGAAGTTCACTCAACAGTGATCTAATCCACATTATTTCAACAGTAGCATTTGTCACACTTCTATATTCAGCTTCTTCACTAGATCTTAATACGGTTGGTTGTTTCTTTGAGCACCATGATATTGGATTTTTGCCTAAAAATATGCAGTACCTTGTAGTAGACCTTCTATCATCAGGATTTATAGCCCAGTCTACATCTACATATCCATTGATGTTAATGTTTTTGCATGACTCTAGGATTAATCCATGTTTTATTGTCCCTTTTAAGTATCTTAGAATTCTCTGCATGGCTTTCTAATGTTCATCCAGTGGATTTTGCATAAATTGACTTACTTTGTTTACACTAAAGGCAATTTCTGGTCTTGTGATTGTTGCATATTGTAATGCTCCTACTATGCTTCTGTAATGCTTGTCATTTGGTATTGCTTCACCGTTACTTTTAGATAAGTGTAATTTGCTTGCCATGGGTGTTGATAGTGCATTTTCTTTATCCATTTTAGCTCTAACTATAATTTCTGAGATGTATTTTTCTTGACTTAACTGGATCATGGTGCTTGACATTCTTCTAACCTCAATTGCCAGGAAGTAGTTTATGCATCCTAGATTCTTGATTGAAAATTGTTTATTTAGATGTTCAATGAGCTTGTTGATTTTGTATCACTACTTCTTATAATAATAAAATCATCAACATATATTAGTACATAAGTAATTGCAAGCTTACTGAATTTTATAAATAAAGAGTTGTCAGATTTTGTTGGTGAGTAGCCAAGACTGATTAAAGTTGACTTCAGTTTGTCAAACCAAACTCTAGGTGCTTGTTTGAGTCCATAAATTGCTTTGTTTATTTTGCACACAAGTTTCTCATTGATCTTTTGTCTGAATCCTTAAGGCTGCTCCATATAAGCTTCTTCCTGCAAAACACCATTTAAAAATGCATTATTTACATCTAGTTGTTTGATGTTCCAATCTCTATGCAAGGCAATAGTAAGAACTATTCTAATAGTAGAAGGTTTCACAACAGGTGAAAATGTCTCATTAAAATCAAATCCATTTTGTTGTGAATAATCATTTGCTACTAGTCTTGCCTTGTACTTAGAGATTAAACCATCAAAGTTTTTCTTTATTCTATATGTCCATCTGCATCCAACAACATTTTTATTGCTTGGTAGAGAAACTAAAGTCCAAGTCTTATTTCTTATCAATGCATTATATTCTTCTTTCATTGTTGTTCTTCATTTTTCATTTTGTGCAGCTTCATAATAAGTGCCTAGTTCTTTAGTTTATAAGTCAATATTATAAGCTTTTGGCTTGAATACTCCACTTTTTGCCCTTGTTATCATGTGATGCCTAATTGTTGTAGGTTGTTGATCTTTATTGCTAATTGTGGCTTCTTCATCATTAGATGATTGGGAATCATCTAATGATTGATGACTGGCTGGGTGTATATTTGCATCATGCTGTGAATCTTGGATAGGAGTTTCAAATTCTGGCTGCACATGACCTGGTTCATTTCTGATCACTGTCTGTTATGAGCCATAATTTTCTTCACTTGAAGTTGTACATTGAGTATTTTGCTTCTCCTTTGTACGAGATTGCATAATTATCTCAGATTGTTCAGGTATCTCAGGTATGGAGATTCTTGGATTATATATCTGTTATGATGTTTTTATATGTGTCTTGCTAAATGGAAACACATTTTCATTAAACACTACATGCCGTGATATGAATTTTTTTCCATTGTTATCTAAACATTTATGCCCTTTTTTGTTAGTAGCATAACCCAAAAATGTACATGGTGATGATCTAAAGTTTAATTTATGTGTATTATAGGGTCTTAGATAGGGAAAGCATAGACATCCAAATACTCTTAGACTTTGATAATCTGGTTTAATTCCCTTTAACAATTCTACTGGGCTTTTAAAGTCTAAAACATTTGTTGGCAACCTATTAATTAAGTGCACTATTGTAGAGAAAGCATTAGGCTAAAATTTAAGTGGTAGTGATGCTTGAGCAAGTAAAGTAGGTCCAGTTTCAACTATTTGTCTGTGTTTTCTTTCAACAAGACCATTCTGTTCTGATGTATATGGAAAAGTTGTTCTATGAATGATTCCTTTTTTTAGAAAAAATTATTTAAGTGGTTGGAACTCTATTCCACCATCAGTTTGTATGATTTTCACTTGACAACTTGTTCGTTTTTCAACTTGAACTATAAATTGAAATACTGCCTTATAAGTTGTAGACTTTGATTTCAGAAAATAAATCCATACATATCTAGAATAAGCATCAAGAAATGAAATATAATATTTGTATCCATAATCAGTGTTGATTAGTGCAGGTCCCCATAAGTCTATAGCAATTAATTCTAGAGGGAATTAGGAAAAAGGACAAACTTTGAAGGAAAAAATTAGGCTGAAGGACATAAAGTTTCATTTTTAGGCTGAAGGACAAATGCTAGTTATAATTAGCATTATATTCAACTTTTACACTATACAAAATGCTAGTTATATCTAGCATTATATTCAGTTTTACACTATACAAAATGCTAGTTATAACTAGCATTTTCCTTCGGCCTAAAAAACAAACTTGGTGTCCTTCGGCCTAAACTTTTTTCTAAGTTTGTCCTTGTGCCTATTTTCCTGTTAATTCTATGGGTCTATTGTATTTAGTTTGTGAGTTTGTAAATGCAAGTTTATGACTTATTCCCATTTGACAATATGTACAAACATAAGGCATTGAGATTTTTTTTAAAAGAAATTGCATTATTATTCAACACATGCTTTACAATGTTTACATTTGGATGACCTAGCTTATAATGCCATACATCAAAAATCTTACCGTCATTTTCATGTTTGATTTCAGAAACATTACACCATTTTCTCTTAAATCCCGAATTTCTTGACTTAGCAACATTTGTATAACCCTCTAAATTCTTTACCCTGCAACAAAATTTCCTTAGTTAGATTTGACTAAACAATATTTGGGTAAAATTAAAAACACACGTTGTTATCTTTTGCAAAGTGAGATACACTCAGTAAAGTTTTTCTTATTAAGGGAACTCTCAAAAGATTGTTAAGGTAGATTTGTTTTTTTTCCAATAAAGCTTGCATTTCCAGTGTGTGTAATTCTAATGGATTTTCCATCACCCATGTGCATAGATTGCGTACCTTTATACTCCTTACTTCCTAAGTTTAGATTATTCAGATCATTTGTCATATGATTAGTAGCACCTGAATCTGGATACCAACTTTCATCATGTATATCTTCAATTTGGCTACATCATAGCTTGTGCTTTCTGATTGGTGTTAACCCGCCTTTTGGCAAGGCCGTAGGCAGGCAGATTTAACTAAATCGATTGCTCGGTTATCGAGGCTGGAATACGATAGGTTTGAGTCGACTGGATGGATAGACGATCAATCACGGATGATAAACATGATTATGAAGCCAGGATTCGGCGTAGTCGATGGGCGAAAGACGCGAGATACTCGAAATATGAGTTTCGAGAAAAATCAAGGTGATTTCGGGATGTTTGGAGTTTACCTCGAGTCGCTTGTGGGTCAACTTCGGGTTTTCAAGTAGGTTGCTTAGGGTCATGCAGAGCCTTGGTTCGAGTCACTCGGGGTCGGTGTATATTTTAGAGGGATCGGTTAAATCATTGCTTCGGGTCGATAAGGCCATGACTTCGGGTCGGCATCTTCGGGTCGGTGTGAAACATCAGGTTGGCGAGAACTTTGGAAACGGGGTCGATGTTGGAGAAAAATGGATAGGATTAGTGAGGAAAGGGTTCGATAGTTTGGTTTGGGATCGGTGAGGAAAGGGTTCGGCAGTTTGGTGTTGGGATCGGTGAGGAAAGGGATCGGCACTTTGGTTTTGGATCAGTGAGTATGGGGTCGGCAACTATTCTCGCTTCGGGTCAATAAGCTATATGCTCCGGGTCGGTCAATGCTTTTATTCGGGTCGGCCAATGGAAATTGGATTGGTATCTTGAAGGAATGGGGTCGGCAGCCAGTTACTCCGAGTCATAACACAATTTGCTTCAGGACGTATGCAGGCGTGCTTCGGGTCGTGTGAACACCTACTTTGAGTCACCCTCAGGGAGCATCAGGTCAGCATATCCAGAGCTTGGGGTCGGTCGTAATGATGGATTTGGGTTCGGCTATGGTCTTGATGGGCCCGTATCACTTGGGAAGCCCAATAACCAGGATTTTGCCTATAAATACAGCAGGTGGGGCTTCAGAAAAGGGATCTTCATTCTGTTTCCCTTCTTTTTCTTCATTAAGGCTATTCTGCCATTATTGTTTTGAAAACTCCGGATTGTAACTATAATTGATTCTGATATCAATAAAAAAAATTTCTGGAGTGGACGTAGGTCAGAGTCAGCCGAACCACTATAAATCCTCTATTATTACTGCTTTCTTTTTAATTTTTACTACTCTTCATATTTATACTCTCTACATACACTCTGTTTGTGATCTGTAACTATTAGTTGGTGCTTTCATCGACGATTGGGTGTTAGTGACCAATTTTGGCGCTAACATTTTGGTGCTTTCACTGAGAAAGCTGGCACTCAGGGATTCTGAAGCTTGAATTTTGGATTTAAAGGCTTAGGAACTCGGATTCTGGGAAGAACAATGGTTAGGCCATCGACAAGGAGGCAAGTGATAGAAAGGTGCAATCAAGAGGGAAGTCAAGAGGCTTTTTATGGAGATGGATCTGATTAGGCATCCATCTACATCACTAGGGACGAGATGCAAATTATGATGGATTCTATGCAGGAGCTGCTGATGAAAAGGCAAGAGGAAATGATGCAGACCCTTCTTAGGCAATTTGGACAGGTAGGAACAGCAGGAGCTGTAGGAGCTCAGATCCATGGAGTTGGATCAGAAGGACTCAAAGGGCAAGCAGATGGAGTGGTTCAGCAGGGGGCAGCCCCCAATCAGCAAACAACTATCAATCTAGATGGACCTAGACTCGGGGGCACACCACCAGGTAATGTTGGACCAATCCATGGAGGGATACCAGACGACGCTGCGCAACCCAGCGCCAACAGAGATACAGGAGTGCGTGACGAGGAGTATGTACTAGAATTCTCTCGTGAACTTGGAGGGCAGTTAGGAAATGTGGATGGGGGGAACCCTTGGTAGGTAACATTGTATTAGCCGACATTATCAAGCGAACTATTCGCGGAGGTCTGGCAAACAGGGATTTGGAGGGAGTCAAAAACGTTCGTTTACCCGTAACATCAGGATGGCTAGGAATCCACCCGATTTCAAGCTGCCCACTCTGGAAGTATACAAAGGTAAGATGGATCGCACTGACCACTTGATGAGGTACACAAGACATATGGAAGTGCTGGGGGCATCAAAGGAGGTTATGGCCTGGTGTTTCCCCTTGTACTTGACCGATATAGCTGCTATGTGGTTCAGACAGTTGGAAGATGGATCAATTGGAACATGGACAGAATTGGTGGACATGTTTTTGAAACAGTTTCGAGTTCACATCAAAAGGCCGAAGAATGTGATGACACCGACATCGATGAAGCAGAAGACGGGAGAATCGCTTAAGACTTTCTTAACTCGGTTTAATGCAGCAGTTGCTTCGGTGGATCGGCCGGATCCATGAATGGTTCTAATGGCGGCGGTGTCAGGAATCAGGGATAGTTCGGATTTCAAAGTATCGTTGATACGGGACCCACCAATGGGTCTTGGGGAATTCTTTCACGAAGCTAAGAGATTTCTTCGACAAGAGGATGCATGTTTGGATATGAGGTCAAAGGAAGTAAACATGGTTAAGGATGGAGAACCGTCCGGTGAAAGCTCGGCAAAGATAAGGATAAAGGGAAGATGAAGCGCTGGGGAGAACCAAAATTCTCCACTTACACAGGACTGCATGAGACATTGGAACGAATATACTTGGATATTTGGGATCGCCTTCCTTATCGAAGGCCGGCAAGAAGGGAACCCTCAAAACGTGAAAAGGCATCAGGAAGGCACTGTCTCTTTCATGACCTGGACGGGCATGATACTAACAGCTGCAGACATCTAAATGATATAATCGAGGAGTACGTAAGGTGTGGTCGGTTTTGGCAATATGTGGAAACGCGGAATGCGGTGGTGGAACAGGAGCATCCACCATCTACCTCAAACAACGATGGTGCAAGGCCCAGGAATGATGTTCGGTTGGTCATCAACTGATCAGGGTGATATGGAATAAGTAGCAAACTTTGGGCAGACGACTAAGTTACTTACTCATGTACGGGGACGGAGACAAACCCTAGGCATGCTCTAAGATGATGATAAACCGTGATGCTCTGGTTTATGAAACCTGTTTTTTCTTTTTGGCTTGGACACTTGCTTTTTCTGGTTTGGTTTTGGAGTTTGGTTTGAACTCCTGGTTTTGTTTGTTTTCTGATTTGGATTTTGGTTTGAACGTTTATCTTTTGGTTTGGACTTTTGATATGGATTTCTGGTTTGAATCTGGATTTCAGATTGGATTTTGATTGACTTTTTATCTGGTTTTTGGCTAAAAGGTCATCGGGTATGGATTATGCTCGGCAAGGGTCCGGAGATACCAGGATTCGGCCTAGTAATTATGCCCCATATTGTCTATCACTTGTTATTTCAGGTCGTCGAGCATGACCTATGCTCGACAAGGGTTCGGAGCGACCGGGATTCGGCTTAGGACTTAAGCCATGTCATTACTCAGTGTTTAAGGACACTAAACCAGGAACACCATGGCATTACTTAACACAGGTCGTCGAGTGTGGAGTGCACTTGGCAAGAACCCATAGAGGTTATGGATTCAGATTTCGATTTTGAATGGCTAAGGATTGGCTATGATCCGGAGCGATCACGAATTTGGATATCGACCCAGAGAGGTCATGGATTTGGTTATTGGTTATTGGATATGGATGGGTTATAACTCGGTTATCGGGTTTGTATGGATGTGGAATTGGGTAAGGATTTGGTTACTGGATAAGGATCAGATATCGACTCGGAGCAGTCGTGGATTTGGATAAGGATACGACAATGACACTTGGATAAAATGGATTGGATTATGAATCAGATGGTATGGCTATGGATAACATATGGACTTTGGATGACGGATTAAAAGTTATTCAAAACACGCCTTCCTACCACAAGGCATGTTTTAGGGGGCAAATATTAACCCGCCTTTTGGCAAGGCCGCAGGTAGGCGGATTTAACTAAATCGATTACTCGATTATCGAGGTTGTAATATGGTAGGTTTGAGTCGACTGGATGGATAGACGGTCAATCACGGATGATAAACATGATTATGAAGCTGGGATATGGCTTAGTCGATGGGCGAAAGACACGGGATACTCGAAATATGAGTTTCGAGAAAAATCGAGGTGATTCGGGATGTTTGGAGTTTACTTCGAGTCGCTTGTGGGCTAGCTTCGGGTTTTCAAGTAGGTTGCTTCGGGTCAGGTGGAGCCTTGCTTCGAGTCACTCAGGGTCGGTGTATATTTCAGAGGGATTAGTTAAGTCATTACTTCGGGTCGTCAAGGCCATGACTTCGGGTCGGCACGTGTGTTTCTCCGGGTCGGTATGAAACATCAGGTCGGTGAGAACTTTGGAGACGGGGTCGGCGTTGGAGAAAAATGGATGGGATCGGTGAGGAAAGGATTCGGTAATTTGGTTTTGGGATCGGTGAGGAAAGGGTTCGACAGTTTGGTTTTGGGATCGGTGAGGAAAGGGATCAGCAGTTTGGTTTTGGATATGTGAGTATGGGGTCGGCAACTATTCTCGCTTCAGGTCAATAAGCTATCTGCTCCGGGTCAGTCAATGCTTTTCTTCGGGTCGGCAAAAGGGAATTGGATCGGTATCTTGAAGGAATGGAGTCGGCAGCCAGTTACTCCGAGTCATAACACAATTTGCTTCGGGACGTATGCAGGCGTGCTTCGGGTCGTGTGAGCACCTACTTCGAGTCACCCCCAGAGAGCATCGGGTCGGCATATCTAGAGCTTGGGGTCGATCGTAATGATGGATTTGGGTTCGGTTATGGTTTTGATGGGCCTATATCACTCAAGAAGCCTAGTAACCAGGATTTTGCCTATAAATACAACGGGCGGGGCTTCAGAAAAGGGATCTTCATTCTGTTTCCCTTCTTCTTCTTCATTAAGGCTACTCTGCCATTATTGTTTTGAAAACTCCGAATTGTAACTATAATTGATTCTGATATCAATAAAAAGGAAATTTCTAGAGTGAACGTAGGCCAGAGTCAGCCGAACCACTATAAATCCTCTGTTATTATTGCTTTCTTTTTAATTTTTACTGCTCTTTATATTTATACTTTCTACATACACTCTGTCTGTGATCTGTAACTGTTAGTTGGTGCTTTCATCGACGATTGGGTGTTAGTGACCAATTTTGACGCTAACAATTGGATTCTATTATCTTGTTGAGTACTAACCATATTGACATTTGGTTGATAGTTCCTTGCATTATTTTGTTGCAAAGTCACATAATTTGCATCAAATCTGAAATAGCATTTACTTGCAATATGACCATATTTCTCACATATTTGACATCTGATTCTGTTGTTGTTATTCTACATTCCACCTCTTCCTCTAGCTCTGTTTGCTTGACCACCTTTATGACTGTTTGATTGATTTCTGTCATTATATTTTTTTTCTTGATTCTTATATCTATTGTTGCTAATAAAGTTGGCAGAGAAATCTGATACAATAGGCTTCTTTTGCTCTATTCTTCCTTCATGAGCAAGAAGTGTAGAGTGCACATGTTGAATAGTGTGTGTTGTTTCTTTTGATGAAATTACTGCTACAACAGCCTCATATTGCTCATCTAATCCGTTTAAAATTGACAATATCTGTTAATAATCAAAAACTTGGTGACCTGCTATGCAAGGTGATCACACAACATTTTAACCTTAAACAAACACTCTCTCATTGATAAGTTCTCCTTCTTTAAATTTTGCAACTTCCTTTTGTAGTACATAACTTTTGCAGCAGATTGAGTATTGAACATTTGTTTGATCGTTAACCATATTTCATTAGCAGTCTTGTAGCCAATAATTGTGGCAAAAGATTAGAACTAATGGTAGAAAGTAACCAAGAACTTACTAAAGTGTCTTGCCTTTGATGTGATATGAATTCTGGATTGCTTACAAGTTTTCCATCTTTATCAGTAATGTATTTTGGTGGTGTGATTAATGTTCCAAGAACATAATCCTCTAATCCATAGCCTTTGATAGCAGTTTCTATTTGAAACTTCTAGAGAAGAAAATTTGTTTCATCTAGTTGCACATTGATAATCTGACTTTGTGGTTTTATCAGTGCCTTAATTAAATATTATGTTGCAGATTTTTTGGTTGTTGAATCCGAATTTCTTGCTAAAGATGAGGATGATGTCTCTTCTTCAGCCATTAACGCAATCTGAATAAAGATAAATTGGAGAAATCTTGATTTTCAAATGCTGGAATCTTGAATGAAAAAAAATTGGATTCTTTGCTTAAAACAGAAACAAACAGGATGCAGCCAGAGGGTACACTGAATGACGATAATATTCTGCCAGTGGCTTCTTGGCGTGGCACTGATCAAATCATGATATGAAACTGATAAGAGTGATAAGAGCCTTGATACAGACCTAGGTACGACCGAACTTGCACAATCAAGTGATGAGAATCTTGATTCTCTGATGATAAAGGATGCGTAGCCTAATCTCAGTGATGAGATTGAATCTGAGAGATTAATGGCAAGGCGCTTTCCTTCTATTGTTGTTAAGCAAAGGCTGCTCTGATACCAAGAAAGAATTTGAAGAGAAACAAAATTTCTTGAATTTTAATGATTCTGAAAAACAACCGTATTGATTGCTTATACTTCATACATAACAAAAATGATGTTTCGGCACACATTTACGGACTACGTATACTTGTACATTATTTTGTATTGGGTTGTGCTCTGACCCGTAATAATGCAACCACATCCAATACCAATACTTCTATATAATGCTTGACTCTGATTCACATTTACGTGTTCTTTTATTCTTATTAGCTATATGTTTAGTTAATTTGCACACACGGTTTATATAGGTTAAAGAGCATGATTTATTTACACAGTTTATAAACCATGTATTGGTCATTTGCGTACACAACACGATTTATATACAGAGTTTAAATGAGGTTAATTAGTACGCTGTGTACTGGTCATTTGTGCCTATATACATGCTTATATACACACTTTATATAATTGTTCATTTTATATGCACAGTTTAAGTGAGGTTAAAGAGCATGATTTATATACACGGTTTACACACACACGGAGTTATTTACTGATGCTTATTTGTATTTACACAAAGGTTTGATGTTTGGTCAGTGACAATATGGTTGTTGTATGCTATTGCTTAACTATGAACTGAAGTTGTTTTACTATGAAGTATGAACTATTATTTGCTTGGCAATTCAGGGATCATTTCTTTCTTTCTTTTTGTTTAGTGTTTGCAATTTACAGTAGATGTTGTTTACTTGTTTATTATGAATTGATGTTTTACTATGAAATGAAGTAGTATTATGAACTGAAAGTTGCAAGTTTGTGATCATGTACTTGTAGTAGTTATATTATGTACTGTGTGCATCATGTAGTATGTAGTTGTAGGGTTGTTATATTGAGTAAAAGCAGTCTAGTATTATGAACCAAAACTGTTGTATGCTTGGGAAACCCAATGCAATTTTATTGTTTCTGTTGAACAGTTTGGTTAATAAAGCGGTAACCGAGCAATTGGTTCACCAAGACTGAACCAGTTAATTGATTGAATAATCATAACCATGACTATTAGTCGGGTCGATCGGTACAAATAAGATAGAATTAACCAAGTTTTGGTTTAACCGAACTACTAGTATCCAATGGTTAACCACTTCTTTTAACTGATTCAGTGGGTTAACTAATCATGTCATCTTTATTTGTCTTTGCAGCATCCCTTCGTCTTACTATCCGACTATCTCGGTCAGGGCCGGCCCAAAAGATTGGTTATCCAACCCATGTAACCGAGTTTGAAAAAAAATTAAAATATAAGTTGCTGCCACCTTAAAAAAACATAAAATAAATTGCTGCCCCCTACCGGATTTGAACCTGCATTATAACCACATTCTAATTTATTAACCAGTGAACCAACCATTGCTTGATATTTTATTTAGTTTACAATAAATATATGTACACTTTATAACAAAACTTTCTGATTTGTTGCCCCAGGTCTAGTGGGCTGTCCTAGCCCGAGGGTTTGGTGGGTTGTCCTCTGGGCTAGACCTGATCTCGGTCGGACTCACAATCGGAATGTGACATCCTTCTTGTTGATTCCCTAGATTGTGATCTATCTTCTCCAACAGTGTTGTGATCGGCAGTTTGTTGTTGTTTCAAGCATGTCATAAGCTAGTCAATAATTGCTTATTGTTGGACGATAAACCATTTGTTCAACTCAGCCACGACTCTATCTAAGTTGCCTTTAGTGACTATATCAACGTGTACCTGAGTGCTTGTTGAGTGATCATATTGATCGGTTGTGTGAATGTTGGATATGTTGGTGTTTTCAACATTCTGTTGGTAGCACATGCCTTGTTTTTTAATTTTCGGAGGCATGAATGAAAAAAGTTCTCAATGAAAGAAAAAAAAATCATCTTTGAAAACTTCATAGAACGATAAGTATTAAATGTATTTTGTAGTAATCTATTGTCCAAAAAAAAGTGATGTAGTGCTTATGAATTAACTATAAAAGCAACTTTATATTCATCAAACCGACCGAAGGTTTGTTTAGTATCATCAACCAACCGTTTGGGAGGTTTGTTTACTGTCAGTGAAAATCAATTTCGTCCGAAGCTCAAAAAACATGGGACAACAGATCCGTGTTTTCTCTATTTTCCCACCTTCCCCTTTTTCATCTACTATTTTCGTGATCTCCCATTTTCGTTACACGGACCAATATCTGACTCCTATTTTCTATCATATGCTTCTGAATCCCCATGTAACATCACCTACTTAGAGGCCCAACACTAATGGCTACGGATGTTGCGGTCATCCATAGTTATTAATCCTCGGCGACCGAATACGGTAATGTTAGATACATTGATATAACAGAAATACATGGATATGAAAGAATTTAAAATCATTATACAACTTCCACATTCCATTTCAAATCATTTCAAATTCATTACATAATCCCAGATTCGAGGACCACGTTCAAAGAAAATATAATTATTACAACATACGCCAAGAGCACATATAAAGATGTCCCCTTGGATGATCAGAGTATATATAATTAGGCAATTAAACAACTTTGCCTTTACAACAAAACACAGCGGAATCAAAATAAAAAATAACTCCTAATAGCTATCTTGCCCCCTGCACATCTCCGAAAGCTTATTCGTCTAAGGAGAACCTGAAACCTCAACTCTCAAACTACTCAAAATCAATTGAGCACCCGAGAGTTTAAGGGGAAAGCATAAACTTCGAGCCAGACATAAAGCCTGGTATGAATAATAGTCTACAATCTCAAACCATTTAGATATCTAGTGAGACTACGTCGCTTAGCGGAATGGGTTTTCCCCTCATAATATCTTATCCAAAACTTTGTAATAACCATATACTGTGCTCCTGCATCCACAACGTTTAAAACATAACAAGTCAAAATATTTGATGATATGCAAACAAGTAAATCAATTTTTGATTTTCCATCCCTATTAAATTTGGATATCTGTCTCATTTATAGTTTCTAGGGTCACTACTAACCTATTAGTTTTCATGGGCTGACTAATAACCTGTTTTAAAGCTTATGGCCTCCCTGTTCAGTTTCATAGTTTTCATGGAATCGCTAAGAACCTATTGGCCCCTACCAATAACTTTATTATTTCACGGGATCTCCCTGAACCTATTGGTATCTCCAATAGCTTCCCTCATATCCTAGTTTTCATGGGTTGACTAGGAACCTATTGAATTCTATCAATAACTTAATCTGGAAATAGTTTTCATGGGTTCACTACAAATCTATTGGCCCCTACCAATAACTCTTTCTAAACATAATTTTCATGGGTTTACTACGAACCTGTCTATGTGACAACTTCTTTAATTAATATTTAGGCATCCAATGTTTTGGTCTACGTGACCTCTTGGATGCAATTCTACTCATACAGGAGTTAAGTCAATTTATATTCACTACTGGGTCAACCTAACTGGTTATTCTACCCATTCTCCTAAAATACCGTTATGGGTCCATTTTACAGTGAATATGTATATTAGAAGAAGCAAACATAATAACACCAATATCTATGGTTTAATATCCTTGAAATCATTTTCATATGAAACATGGTTAATCACTTTAACCTATTAGTTTATCAAGGAAAGCTTCTTTAAAAGCTCCATACTCAAAAGCCATTTTAAATACCCTTTATTTTTGCCATGGTTTTTCTTTTAAAAATGAGATTGGGTTCTTTTGTTTTGAAAATTAAGGCTTTCGAAACCTTAAACCTTTACTTTCAAAACCATTGGATAACCTCCTACGAAATCATTTAAATCTTCTTTTCAAAACACTAAGCATATGCCTTTCGAAACATTTTAAATCATCTCTTTCGAAACCATCAAAAAATACCTTTCGAATGTATTAAAGCATTACTTATTAACTCTTAGAAGCATAGCTTCGAAACCATTTGAAAGTACCCCTTCGAAACCATTGGGTTTATCTTTAAAAATATCTTTTGGGTCAAAGTGAATATAAACGAAAATACCACTTTCGAAACCATTAACCTTTAAATAAAGTGATTGGGGAAAAACTGATGGCTTCGGAACTATCTTTTCAAAGGCAGTGATTAATTAAGCAAAACATTTGGAAGGATAGCTTCGAAACCCATTTCAAAGCCATTGCCTTCGAAACCATTAAACCCTTTCGAAAGCTTTAGGAAGTGACTATTATGTTTGTAAAACAAAAGCTACCTTTCGAATCAGTTGATGACTTCAATCCATTCAAAAGGCATAAGGTCGGCAGCATGGTTTCGATTGGGTTCAAACTACCATTTCGAAAGCATTGATTTAAAAACAAGGCAACTCATTTGAAAGCTATCTTTAATTCGAAACAAAAAGGCGGCAACATTTTCGAAAGCTATTTAAATGGGTTTCTACCCCTTCAAAAGCATCCTTTTGAAAACAAGGCAAACGCATATCTTTGGGGAGTAAAACAAAGGCTTCGACCCCTTCGAAAGCTCTCCATACCTTCCGCCTTTCTACAATCCACTGCATTCCAACTTATTGATACCTTGAGTATTGGTTTTGACTTGGTTGATTTCGACTTGGTTGAGGCGAAAGTATAAGGTTAAAAGGTAGCGTTTGAAAGAGGGGAAACATAATTTCTAGGTAAAGACTATTTTAATGCCTTTTTAAGTAACTGCTTTTTAATTAACCTGCCTATTTGTAAATATTTAATTAGTTGCCATAAACTTTTCAATTTTTTTCCAAAATAAAACCGCCGCATTAATTTCAGATCTAAATAAAATAATTTAGCAAATAAGTCATTCCTTAAGCAAAACAAATAAAACATTTAAGTCCTCCACTTAAAATAATTTAATTTTCAATAGTAAATTGCTTAGGAAAAACCCCCAAAAATCATAGAAATTCACTTTTAATATGTTATCTAACTATATAAATTTCAGACCCAAATTCCTTCATATTATAGTCGAAATATTATTAAACCCAATTTATTCATTTCTCCATTCAAAAGTTCATAATAAATTTTCCATAACCTAGAAAATTATAAAAATTAAAACCCATCTCCAAATAATGTTTTACATAACATATAAATTCCTCATGGCGTTCGAAATCCAAAAAATACGAATTTTGCCTAAAAACTGAATTAAACATTTATCAAACAATCTTGTTTGAATCAAACATATCATAGAATCCATGCATATCATCATTAAAATCATCACACAAGGTTTTAAACGTAAACCCGAAATCAAATGACTTTAAAAACAAAAATAGAGATACTTTTGATTATTATTCACCATGATTAAGATAAGGAACTTGAGATTTGATTTTGATTAAACCACTTTGCTTGATTCCTTAGCTTTAGATGAATTTCTCTCCTCTTTTCCTCCTAAGTAATGGTCGGCTTGCTCTTCTTTAATTTACTTTTTGTGTTTTTGAAAATGAACGCGCAAAGTAAAGGAAACGAGATATTTAAGGTAATGGGATTGTGGGTGCGGCTATTATCAATTAAGCCCTTGCGTTAATTGTTTTCTTATTAATTAACATCTGAAACCTTTCATAGCCCATTCTTTGTATTTAATTAAGCATGACCTTTAATTTAAATTTTCAAATCTCAATCCCTTATCACTCTAATATTTACATTATTCTATTTAATTTATCTAATTAAATCTCCTGAATAATGTTATTAAAATTAGGGGTGTTACATGCTCCCCTCCTTAAAGAATTTCGTCCTCGAAATTCAGTAAGGACCAAATACTAAACATAGCAATGTAATAGTTCCTAACAACCATACTAGCCTACCTAACTAGCATATAAAACTAATATAGAACATACCCTCACAACAGATCAGAATAAGTATATCTAATCTTGTCTTCTGTCTCCCAAGTATAGTCCTTCTCGTTGTCGCTCCACTAAACTTTCACTAACTCGACTGTCTTGTTCCTTAACCTTTTCTCATCTCTCGCTACAACCCGAAGTTGTTACCTAACAAAAGTCAAATTCGATTCTACTATCAACTCTTCCAACCCTATCAGAGGAATAGTAGTCTTTGGATCATGCACATACTTGCGAAGATGAGACACATGAAACACATTATGGACACTTGCCATACCGTTCGGCAACTCTACTATGTATGCGAGCTTTCTGATCCTCTCTAAAACTAGGAACGGACCAACATAGCTCGGTGCCAGTTTCCCTGACTTTCTAAATCGCACCACACCTTTCATCGGTGATACCTTAATGAAAACCCTATCTCCAACTGAGAATTTTACGTCTTTACACCTCTTATCTGCGTAACTCTTCTGTCTAGACTGAGCTTCCTTCATCCTTTCTTGGATTAACTCAATCTTCTCTGTTGCCTCTCTAACTAGATCTGGACCCAATACCACTCTGTCTCCAGTCTACAAGCAACATGTTAGTGATTTGCATGGTCTTCCATACAAAGCTTCAAAAGGCGCCATTCCTATACTAGTCTGATAACTATTATTATAGGAAAACTCCATTAAGTGTAGGTGATCTTCCCAAGATCCACCAAAGTCCAATACACAAGCTCTTAACAAATCCTCGAGTACTATATTGACTCTCTCTGTCTGCCCATCCGTCTGAGAGTGATACGCAGTACTCATCTTAAGCTTGGTACCTAGCACATCTTGTAGACTCTTCCAGAATTCGCTAGTAAATAAAGCATCCCTGTCACTAACTATACTACTAGGAATGCCATGCAGTCTAACTATGTTTTTCATGAACAACTTAGCTAAAACATGTGTCGTCCTGGTTGACTTAACTGAAATGAAATGGACACTCTTGGTCAACCTGTCAACTATGACCCGTATACTTTCGTTTCCTCTATTCGACCTCGGCAAGCCGTCTATAAAATCCATGGATATCTAATCTCATTTCCAAACTAGTACCTCCAAAGTTTGAAGCAATCCACTCAGCTTCTGATGTTCGGCCTTCACTTGTTGACAGTTTACACACTGCCTAACCCACAAGCCAACATCTTTCTTCAAACCTTCCCAACAGGAGCTTCTCTTCATATCTTGATACATCTTGGTTCCTCCAAGATGAATTGTAGATTTGGATCGAAGACATTCCCTAAGAACTTCTTTCCTCAAGTCCTCAACATTCGGAACACATAATCGTCCCTTCTTTCTCAACCATCCCCTCTGGTCAGGACTAAAATCCTTTAGATCATCGATCTCAGTTCCAACCTCAAGCCTTCTAATCTTCTCGGCTAATAATGGATCCTCTTTCTGGTTAGAAGCAATCCTTTCGGTCAACACTGGTCGAACTTCCAAACAGGACAACATGGTAGTTCTTTGACTAGAACTAGCAGTTAATCTTAACTGCATACTACAAGTAGTCAAAGCTTCGAGATCTTTCCATTCTTCCAACATAGCTAACACCACATTCTAATGTCTTCTGCTAAGAGCATCCGCTACCTTATTTCCTTTCCCAAGAGTATACTCTATACCAAAATCATAAGCTGCTAAAAATTGCAACCACCTTTGCTGTCTCATATTCAACTTCTTCTAAAAGAATAAGTACCTTAAGGACTTATGGTCTGTGTATAGCTCAATTCTCTCCCCTAAGAGATAATTTCTCCAAATCTTCAATGCAAAGATCATCGCAATTAACTCCAAATCATGAGTAGGATGTCTCACTTCATGCGGTCTAAGCTGTCATGAAGCCTAGGTAATAACTTTACCCTTCTACATCAACATAGCTCATAATCCAGTCCTACATGCATCGGTATACACCACCAACCCTTGGTTTTAGTCTGGAACCACTAACACAGGTGCGTTGATCAACAAATTCTTTAACTTAAGGAATGCTTCCTCACATTTGTCAGACCAGATAAACATCGCATCCTTCCTGGTTAACTAAGTCAAAGGCGCTGCTATCCGCAAGAAATCCTTGATGAATCTTCGGTAATAGCCAGCAAGTCCAAGAAAACTTTTAATCTCAGTCACCGTCTCATGTCTCTTCCATTTATTAAAAGCTTCGATCTTATCTAGATCGACTGACAAGCCTTTCTACGAAACCATGTGACCAAGAAACTTAACTTCTTTCTTTCAAAAATGGCACTTGGAAAACTTCGCTTTTAGCTGATGCTACCACAACGTCTCAAGCACCGCTCTAGGATGATCTTTATGCTCACTTTCATCCTTAGAGTATACTAAAATGTCATCTATAAACACCAACACGAACATCTCCAAGTACTCTCGGAAAACTCTGTTCATCAGATCCACGAAGAAAGCAGGTGCATTCGTTAACCCGAATGGCATTACTAACCACTCATACGAACCATACCTAGTTCAAAATGTTGTCAACAGAACACTGTCCTCTGCCGCTCTTAACTGATGGAAATCTGTCGCCAAATCCAATTGGGAAAATACTCTGGGTCCATACAACTGATCAAATAGATCGTCAATTCTCGACAAATGATACTTATTCTTAATCATCTTCTCGCTCAACTCTCGATAGTCGATACGCATCCTCGACAACTCATCCAGTTTCTTCATGAACACTACGACCGCTCCCCAAGGCAAACTGCTTGGTCTAATAAAATTCCTCCCTTCTAGATCCACTAGCTGCACCTTCAATTCCTTCATCTCGGTCGGTGTCATCCTGCTAGGTGGTCTACTTACAGGTTCAGCTCTTGGTAGAAGATCTATCCGAAACTCAATGGCTTGTTTCGGTGGTAGTCCTGTAGCTGGCTCAAAGACATCTACAAACTCTCTTGCTACTCGAACCAGACATAACTCTTCTCCCACTTCCATAGCACTTAACAAAGCACAAATATTTCGGTCTGAATTCTCCATAGAGAATATGACGCGGTTATGACTATCAGTGTGTCTCAATGATATTTCTCTATCCCAACAGAATATCCTTGCCTCATACTTACCCAACCAATCCATACCCAAAATGATCCCGAAATTTACGAAATCAAAGACATAAAGACTGCATGCAAATTTATGACCTAACAAATCAAGTTCTAACCGATCACATCTCATCCCTAGAGTTGCATACCCTCCTATCAGATTCGTAACCCCTAAGGAAGTAACAAGGTATATGGGTTCTAAACATAATCTATCAACCAAACATTAAGATATAAATGAATGTGATGCACCGATATCAAATAGTATCCTAACTGGTATACTCTGAATCAAAAGCATACCTTCCATCACAGTCTTTCATTTTTCAACAGCAGTTAGCCTAGCAGATGATGGTCCAACAACAAAAACCTTTCCCTTGTCCCGCCTGACTGGTTCTGGATACTGATTCTTATAATGCTCAACCTGGTCGCAGTTAAATCACTTCACGCTCTTCTTTTCTACAGCCTTCTTCCCCTTGCCTGTCCGGCATTCATGAGCATAGTGACCTTTCTTATCACACTTGAAACAGACTAAATCGTCCTTTGCCTTCTTAACAACCTCTCCCTTCTGGGCACCCTTCTTCTTAAAGAACTTTCTCTTCTTTCCCTGAGAACCCTGAGTTTCAACCTACTTTTATTTCCCACAAATAGCAAGCATTTCCTCATGTCGGATTGCCATCTCCACAACTACATTACAAGGATCACAGAGATGTGGTAGAGTTGCCCTAGCAATGTCGGGTCACAATCCCCGAATAAACTTCTCATTCCTCCTGATGATGGTGGCTATGGTAGCATACCCATACCGGGACAACTCATCAAACTTAGTAGCATACTCAATTACCAACATCTCTCCCTGCACCAAATCCATAAAATTTCTCAACAATGCTGACTTAGAAACTTTAAACAAAAATCTCTACTCGAATCTCCTTCGAAACTCTGCCCAAGTCAACTCTTCCTTAGGAACTCCGGTAGTAACACTATTCCACTAATGGAGCGTTGCTTCCTGCAACTGCCTAGAGGCTAGTCTCCTCTTTTGTTCATCATTCAATCCCAAGTCCGCGAAGATTCTCTCACAATGCAACAACCAATTCTCAACTTCTATGACATCCTCCGTTCCCACAAACAGCTTTCCACCAAGACTGGTGTAATCACCGCTCAACTTAGCATAATTATTCCCAATCGGAACCACGGGATTAGCTCCTCCAACAATCCCAGCAACTCTAGCAGCTGCCCCAGCTTGCATCAGATTGACGAAGAACTAATACATCGTCCCCATACCTATCGGTGGATTTCCAACACCCACGTTGGCATCTGCATTTTGATTAGCATTTGCCTGTTGACCCGGGTTTCTTTTGGTGGGTCGAGCATTTCCGTTGGTTGTGGTGCTTCGTCCACCAAGATTTTCTCTTTCGTTTCCTGCCTTCATATCTTCTTTCTCGTAAATCTGCATACGAACCTTAGTAAGATATAGAAGAACGGTCTAAGAGAGAGGGGAATACGTACTTATATATATATATATACATATATATCAAATACAAGTACGTTACTATAGCGTTAAGCCAAACCCCGATCTTATTTTCTGATTCATTGGATTATGTTTGAAAATCTATTAGGTTTAAATTTCTTTTAAGTTTTCATAAACCTATGCTCTGATACCAACTTGTAACATCCCCCACTTGGAGGCCCAAAACTAACGGCTACGGATGCTGTAGTCATCCATAGTTATTAATCCTCGACGACCGAATAGTGTAATGTTAGATACATTGATACAACAGAAACACATGGATATGGAAATTTTTTAAAATCATTATACAACTTTCACATTCCATTTCAAATCATTTCAAATTCATTACATAATCCTAGATTCGAGGACCACGTTCAGATAAAATATAATTATCACGACATACGCCAAGAGCGACATATGAAGATGTCCCCTTAGACGATCAGAGTATATATAACTAGGCAATTAAACAAATTTGCCTTTACAACAAAACATAGCAGAATCAAAATAGAAAAGAACTCCTAGTAGCTATCCTGCCTCTTGCATGTCTCTGGAAGCTTATTCGTCTAAGGAGAACCTGAAAACCTAAACTCTCAAACTACTCAAAATCAATTGAGCACCCGAGAGTTTAAGAGGAAAACATAACCTTCGAGTCAGACATAAAGCCTGGTATGAATAATAACCTACCATCTCAAACCATTTAGATATCTTGTAAAACCACGCCGCTTAATGGAACATGGTTTCCCCTCACTAGTATCTTATCCAAAGCTTTATAATAACCATATATTGTGCTCCTGTATCCACAATGGTTAAAACATAACAATTCAAAATATTTGATGATATGCAAAGAAGTAAATCAATCCTGGATTTCCCATCTCCATTAAATTTGACTGTCTGTCTCATTTATAGTTTCTAAGGTCACTATTAACCTATTAGTTTTCATGGGTTGACTAATAACCTGTTTTAAAGCTTATGGGCTCCCTGTTCGATTTCATAGTTTTCATAGGATCACTAAGAACCTATTGGCCCTTGTGAATAACTTTATTATTTCATGGGTTCTCCCTGAACCTATTAGTATCTCTAATAACTCCCCTCATATCCTAGTTTTCATGGGTTGACTAGGAACCTATTGACTTCTATCAATAACTTAATCTGGATATAGTTTTCATGGGTTCACTACAAACCCATTGGCTCCTGCCAATAACTCTTCCTAAACATATTTTTCATGGGTTTACTATGAACCCGTCTATCTAAAAATGTCTTTAATTATTATTTGGGCACCTATGTTTTGGTCTACCTGACCTCCTGGATGAAATTCTACACATACAGGAGTTAACTCAATTTATATTCACTACTGGGTCAACCTAACTGGTTATTCTACCCTTTCTCCTAAAATACTGTTATGGGTCCATTTTACAATGAATATGTATATTAGAAGAAGCAAACTTAATAACATAATAACACAAACATCTATGGTTTAATATCCTTGAAATCATTTTCATATGAAACATGGTTAATCCCTTTAACCAATTATTTTATCAAGGAAAGCTTCATCAAAAGCTCCATCTTAAAAGCCATTTTAAAACTCCTTTATTTCTGCCATGGTTTTTCCTTTAAAATGTGATTGAGTTCTTTTGTTTTGAAAACTAAGGCTTTCGAAACCTTAAACCTTTACTTTTGAAACCATTGGATAACCTCCTTCGAAAGCATTTAAATCTTCTTTTCAAAACACTAAGCCTTTCAAAACACTTTAAATCATCTCTTTTGAATCCATCAAAACATACCTTTCGAAAGTATTAAAGCATTACTTATTAACTCTTAGAAGCATAGCTTCGAAACCATTTGAAAGCACCCCTTTCGAAACCATTGAGTGTATCTTTAAAAATATCTTTTGGGTCAAAGCGAATATAAACGAAAGTACCCCTTTTGAAACCATTAGCCTTTAAATAAAAGTGATAGGGGAAAAACTGATGGCTTCGAAACCATCTTTTTGAAGGCATTGATCAATTAAGCAAAACATTTCGAATGATAGCTTTGAAACCCCTTTCGAAGCCATTGCCTTCGAAATCATTAAACCCTTTCGAAAGCTTTAGGAAGCGGTTGTTATGTTTATAAAACAAAAGCTACCTTTCGAATTAGTTGATGACTTCAATCCATTCGAAAGGCATAAGGTCGGCAACATGGTTTCTACTGGGTTCAAACTATCATTTCTAAAGCATTGATTTAAAAACAAGGCAACTCATTCGAAAGCTATCTTTTCGAAACAAAAGGCGACAACATTTTCGAAAGCTATTTAAATGGGTTTTGACTCCTTTGAAAGCATCCTTTTGAAAACAAGGCAAGCGCATATCTTTAGAGAGTAAAACACAGGCTTCGACCTCTTCGAAATCTAGGTCGACTCCATACCTTCCGCCTTTCTCCAATCTACTACATACCAACTTATTGATACCTTGCGTATTGATTTCGACTTAGTTGGTTTTGACTTGGTTGATTTCGACTTGGTTGAGGCAGAAGTATAAGGTCGAAAGGTAGCGTTTGAAAGAGGGGAAACATAATTTTTTAATAAAGACTTTTTTAATGCATTTTAAGTAATTGCTTTTAACTAACCTGCCTATTTGTAAATATTTAATTGGTTGCCATGAAATTTTCAAATTCTTTCCTAAATAAAACTACCACATTAATTTCATATCTAAATAAAATAATTTAGCAAATAAACCCTTCCTTAAGCAAAACAAAAAAACATATAAGCGTCCACTTAAAATAATTTAATTTCCATAGTAAATTACTTAGGAAAAATCCCAAAAAATCATAGAAAATCACTTTTAATATTTTATCTAACGTATATAAATTTTAGACTCAAATTCCTTCATATTATAGCCGAAATATTTTTAAACCCAATTTATTCATTTCTTCATTTAAAAATTCATAATAAATTTTCCATAACTTGGAAAATTATAAAAATTAAAACCCATCTTTAAAATAATGTTTTACATAACACATAAATTCCTCATGGTATCCGAAATCCAGAAAATATGATTTTTTTCCTAAAAACCGAATTAAACATTTATCAAATAATCTTGTTTGAATCAACCATATCATATAATCCATGCATATCATCATTAAAATCATCACACAAGGTTTTAAACATAAACCCGAAATCAAATGATCTTTAAAAACAAAAATAGAGATGATTTGATTATTATTCAACTTGATTAGGATAAGAAACTTGAGATTTGATTTAGATTAGTCCTCCTTACTTGATTCCTTAGCTTTAGATGAATTTCTCTCCTCTTTTTCTCCTAAGTAATGGCCGGCTTTCTCCTCTTTAATTTACGTTTTTGTGTTTTTGAAAATGAACGTGCAAAGTAAATGAAACGAGATATTTAAGGTAATGAGATTATGGGTGCGGCTATTACCCATTAAGCCCTTGCGTTAATTATTTTCTTATTAATTAACATATGAAACCTTTCATAGCCCATTTTTTGTATTTAATTAAGCATGGCCTTTAATTTAAATTTTCTAAACCTCAATCTCCTTATCACTCTAATATTTACATTATTCTATTTTTCTATTTAATTTATTTAATTAAATCTTCTGAATAATGTTACTAAAAATTCGGGGTGTTACACTCCATCCCCAAATCTAGTCAATTATTCAGAATCTTAGATCCAACTTTCTCACGACATTTATCTCTCAGGACATATCTACTCCAAATCTAATCAATTTTTGCGCCTGTATGATCTTCAGCATCCGCTCCAGAATTCAAACCTACAAGAGTTGATGTGGCCTTAGTTTTCGCACCCTCTGACCTTCCAGCATCCTCTCTAACCTTCATTCTAGAAAATATGCAAGTGTCAATTTACAATCTCTCTTTTTTGATAAATTAATAATCAATCTCTTTTCGGACTTAGTTTTAATATGCTTGATTAGTTCATGAAAATCATTTTGTCAATTTTGCTTTTGAAATCATATGACTTTTGAATAAGTTAAATCAATGATTTTGCTAAACTATAGATAGTTTTAATAGGTTGTCATTGTACTGCCTATACTAAAGTGAGAAACTTAATTAGGCAACAACTGATTTTGTTACATTCAAATCTTGAAAATAATTTATATTTGAACATTTGTAGACGTTTTGATACTTGAAGCATTCAAATTGTCAAAGGTGTGGTGTTACCATTATTTGTGCTTATGTGACTGTCCTAAAGCATTAAACAGTTACTTTTTTTTATTGTTTCACCATAATGCAATGGTCAAAGTCAACATCTGTGTTACCATTACAGTTTCTCACAATCATTTAGGATCAACTCTTAAAATGTGTGTTCAATACACTGTTTGTATATGCATTATGATAGGATTGTGTTTGTCAGTATAAAAATTTTAAGCATCTGTTTTGTGTTAGTGTCTTCTACACAGTGTGAGTCAGATTATCAGTTGATAGCTAGGTGTTAGTTGTATCAAAATTAATTTTCTAATTTCATTAAATATATCTCTCGATTAACGCTAAAAATTGCAAAGTGTTTTTTTATATTATAACTTTTACGCTTCTTTATTATTTATAGTGCTTGATAGACAACTCATTCGACTTTTATAGGAACAACTATTGTGTGAGATGATAAGATGAACAAAGTAAATAAACAAATAACATTTGAATGCTTAATCTTTCTAATTTGTTTGAACGACGTAAAGTCATAGGAAATTAAATTCCATGGAAAAATGCAGATGAGAGATTGAACGACATAGTTAGCAGTGCATATTATGTTGCTCCTGAGGTGCTACACAGATCGTATAGCTGACATTTGGAGCATTGGTATGATAACATACATACTGTTATGTGGCAGCTGACCCTTTTGGGCTAGAATAGAGTCTAGAATATTTCATGTCGTATTAAGAGCGAACCCTAATTTTGACGAGTCACTATGGCCTGTTGTATCTCATGAGGCTAAAGATTTTGTTAGAATGCTACTAAACAGGGATTATAGAAAAAGAATGACAACGGCACAAGCTCTAAGTAAGCCAGTATTTTCGCTTAAATATTTTGTCGTGTTTTTGTAACTATGATAATGGCAGATCATCTATGATTAAGAGATAATAGCCGACAAATTCCTCTAGATATCCTAACCTTTATAATTATAAAATCACATATCCCATAACTGTCCGTTTTAGCTTGTAGAAGATTGAAAACAATTATCATGTACTAACAACTTATTCGACACCCCTGTAGAAAAATTAAGGAAGATAAATATACATTTGTTATTTCTAAGAGCGCCACTGAAAGATATGAATTATGAATTGATGTGCATACTGACTTGAAATATGAATTTGTATTTGCCCACCGATATTCCAAACCCTTTAAGGAACATATGCCATTTAAGTTTTTAAGAGAGTACATATTATTTGCATTAATTTTTGGCTTCAAGTAATTAAATGTGAAATAGTTTAGGAGTCCCAAATAAATAAAGTTACACATGATCGACATGGCTATATGATTGTAAATTGAATAATCAAATGTGTACAGCTGTTGTAGATCTTAACATCTGCTTTCTTTTTGCAAATATGGCCGCGATTGAATGCTGCCAAGTTGGTTGCATTTATGAAATTTGTATATTATTATGTTCTTTGGTTGTATTTACCGTTCTAATTACCGACTACAACATTATTCCTACCAAATGGGAATAGAAATCTTATAAAATATTCTTTTTAAATGTAGAATATACGGTTCCATCACTAGGAAGGGAGTTTGGCTCTATTTTTCTTGGTGATAAGAATGTTGCAAATTAATCGTGGAACAAGGTTGGACGAAGGTAATTGTTACCTGTGTATTTAACTTTCTATTTGTAATTCATATTATGACATGGTTGCATTAAGTAGTGCTAAAATTTCACCTTTCTGTTGCCCAAACTATCCAATAGGTTAGAGAAGAACAAATGGCAGAAGCAATCCCATACTTGGCTAAGTTGCTGTAGCTGAAAAAGCAAGCAAAGCAGGGGCAGTCGAGGTCGTTGGACCACAGTCAGTATTTACTACTATCTGAATGTTTTATGTTCTTATGGTGTGTGTATGTCCTGCATAAAGCAATTTAACAAAGTGTAATACTAGCTGAAGGGAAGGAAATGTGAAAATAATGAAAGTTGTTTATTTTATTGGTAAAAGAGCAGGTTATCAAATCTTAGTGCACATACACAATGGAATACGACATAACTTAAAGGGAAGAAACAATAGGAGTTGAAGAAGAAGCACATGATTTGAAACTGTGATGACTTGTGTTGTCTGTGATGATTGTAATTGTGCAATAAATGTTTTGGACAGAAAGTGATAGTTTACTCATTATTAAGTATATAGATGTATTTATTTATTTGGACAGAAAGAGATAGTTGAGTCATGCATAAGTGTGTTTGTGCATGTGTGTGTCTATATATATATTCATTTTTTTGAATCCATTTTTTACACATTTAGTTGTTTGAGAATACCATACTGAAAATCTGAAAGACTGATAGCATGTAGGTTGATCATATTGATTTACTTATACGAAATAAAGTATTTGATATCTAAGATCTTACACAGTAACATGGTTCATCATCCTACTTAGTTATACCACATACTATTTGGTATATGTTTGTTGTCATCTACGTATGATTACGTAATTAGATATCAACTGTTCGTTTAAATACCTAATACGTTTACATTAATTGACATACTACTTATTATTGGTTTTAAAATAATTGGGACATATTATAATGGGGCTTCTAGAAATAAGTATGTAAATTAAGTCTCTGTTTTTTCTAAATAAGAAAACGCAAGTTAGCTTGCGTTTTTTTAAATTTCAAAAATTTCAAAATCAGAAAGCGCTAACTAGCTTGCGCTTTCCTGATAGAAAGCGCAAGTTACCTTGCGCTTTTCAAAAATTTTAAAAGTTTTAAAATTTTCAAAAAAAATTCAAAATTAGAAAAGCGCAAACTAGCTTGCGCTTTTCTGATAAAAAGTGCAAGTTAACTTGCGCTTTTCAAAATTTTAAAAATTTTCGAAATTTTCGAAAAATATTTTAAAATTAGAAAAGTGCAAGACACTTTGCGTTTTTTTATTTTCGAAAAATAAGGACCAAATCTACATATTTATTTCTGCAGGGACTTTTTGTATAACAACATAAAAAACAGGGACCTGCGACTCTTTTCTTGTATTATAATTTCGTTTCTAATGGAACTAAAAAAAATGCAAAAAATATTCCTTCTCGAGATCCAAAATCAAATACTGGCTAAAACATGTAATATATCTCATTTCAACCTTCTACCTTTTACAGTTTTACTTCCGACAGCAGATATTTCCCCTTTTTCCTCGTCTCCCCTTCAAATTTGGAAATTAAGGCACCAAGTTAAACAGATCCGACAACCAAATCAACGCATCCAAAGCCCTAATTACCTACCCCTTACTTTCAAATCCGCGCTGTACCTATCTCATCCCACCACCTGACGCAACAACCTGCTCCTCGGTACCAGATTCCGCGGCAACCACACCTCCTCAATTGCAATCAGGTATCATATAGTATATTTATTCTCTCTGTATCGTCTATTGATTTTTAGAAGAAAAAAAATGCTTTGTAATACTTGGTCGTGAAATGGATTCAAAATTGCGTTAAATTTCCTTCAATTTAGCTGCACTTGTTGAATAAGTAATTAAAATTAAGATATTATAATTTTTATTATTGTTTTTACTAACTAGCAATTTAATCATCAAGCATGAACTCTAAATTTGTATAAACCAAGGATTCAGCTAAACTTCAAAAACATTAATTAGTATAAAATGATTTAATTTGTAGTAACCGAGGCTCAACATAAGTCAATTTGTTCATATGCATAACAGTGGTATTGTGTATGCAGTGAGTTTAATGTTTTGAATTTCTTTGCCAGTGAAGTAAAAGATTTAGGCTTTTGGTTTTAGCCTTAGTGAATCCTTTCACATACGTTTTGATTTTGTGACTATATTTCAGTTGAAATTAATATTATTTCAATTTAATCCGAAACTGAGATAGGAAAAAATTATTCATCTTTTGTTGAACACCTTCACCTAAAAAAAGGGATAACATTCATGATTTTAATATATTATTCGCATGCATGCTACACACCTGCATGTGTACCAATCTTTGGGTGGCATGTCTACAGTGAATGCATTTAATGTAGTTTGAACTATACCTTCATGTTAAGTTTGTTAATCACTAAAGAATGTATTTATACTTTGACTGAGATTTTAAATAATCACATAATATCGTGGTTACCCTCTAAAAACATATAAACGTCATCTTCTTCTTTTCAAGATCTGAAGAGAACCTTTATTCAGCAGTAGATGATCAAGGACTAATTCAGGCTCAACCTACAGATTAATGTTAGTAGAATATGTATGTGCATTCATTGTCAAGTGTATTAAAAAATGGATACTGTTCTAAATGTTTTAGATGTTGTCCAGCTCAAATTTCAAGGTCGCTACCCTGCTTAAATGAGGAAGTTAATGGAAATTCAACTGACGTTTTATTTACTACCCATGATCTGTTAATTTTATATGAAGTGTAGTATAGATTCTATGGACTGAGCTCTTAAACTAAAAAAACAGCAATTCGAAAGCACTTTTCATACAAAAAGTGGTTGCATATGATTTTCTTTGCACACGTCAAGCGGATGCGCCTTTATAAACATATAAGAGAAGAGATTAAAAAAAAAGCCAAATTGACGCCTTCTGTCTTATAATTTCATTTGTATCCTATACAATCTATTATTTAGTTGTAATTTTAACTGGCACAACTGCATTAACTGGAGTACATGAATACATTGTGCTTCATATATTTAACTCTTTTTAGTAAGCATGCTCAATTTTTAGATCTCATTTTTTAAAGTTGCCTTTGAATATTGGAATCGGTTATTTCAGTATCAATTTAAACTGGTATGTTTTCTTTTGATTTTTATCTCCATGTCCTTGGTAAGTCATCTATTACTAATGAAAATAACGAGGTTCTATTATATCCAATCCATACTAGCTTAAGCTAATTATATCTAATCCGTGAGCTTTCTCTTCCGATCAACTAGCTTCTCTGTCGATCTTCAATCCCCACCATGTAAAAAGGAAGCAAGTACGTTTTAACTTTTATCCACTAATTCATTTTTGCTTGTAAAAATCTCTGTTTAGTTCATTTACTTTCCTATATTCCATAATTGTTGAGTTTCTTCAACTATTATGAACAGAATTAGTTATCTAAGGTGCCTTTGGAATAACTCAAAAGGGTTTGTTGGAACTTATTAAGTGTTAATTGATTACTAATCAGGGCATCAAAGTGAATATGAGATATGAAATTTCGACACAGGGTGAAAGGATCATTTGATCATTAGAAAGTAGTTGAAAACATGCATGCTCTTTTAAGAAACATGAAGAGAGATCAATTTTTAAATCTTATCAGGAAAAATCACCTGGGGCCCATTATACAGAAAATGCACTAGTGTTGGATATGGTTTTCTCTAAATTTCATTACGATTGTTTCAATCATACATGTCGTCGACAATTGTTTATACTGCATTGACAACCACAATGATACTAATGTGTTATAGTGTAGCCGGAGACATGATGAGGTTCATTCCAAGGTTAGCTACAGGAATGGACATAGGTGTATATGTCCAATGTTCGTGACTGCACACCATGTTTTTTTTCTCCTTTCCCTCTTTTTAGTTGGAGATTAAATGAGGTTTAATTCTGAGCTAGCTACAGGAATGGATGTGACTATATGTCTATTGTTCGGTATTGCACATTATGTTTGTTTTTACGTTCCTTCATTTATTTTGTTTCCCCTTTTTTAGTTATAATAGCATATGTAATATTGCCTTCTCCAACTCGTATTAGCTATTTGTATGTAATAAAACTTGTATGTATTTAAGTAGTAATAAATTTATTTATAGGTATGAATATGTGTGCGATAATAAAATTGTTCATTAGACATTTATTGTTAACCGGATTTTTAACCCAACAAAATTCAATAGGAGTTAGAACATTCAAATTAAGCCAGAATGACTCGAAATTTGACCAGAAGACCTAAAAGAACAAGAGAAAAGCCTCCAAAAAGTTTGAGCCACAAATTGGCCAACTTTTCGGATCGGCACCGGTATAATCCAATCGGATCGTTGCCGATTCGAATTGTTGAATTGTGGTGGCTCCTAACCACTTGCATCATGACCCTATGCCTCTTCCAACTATACATGCCAAGTTTCATAGCATTCCAAACAACCTAGTTCAAGAAGTGAAGATTTATTTTGATCCATTCACATATTAACCTGCATTTGTACCCGAGCAACTAAAATGGACCTACAGAACTCGTATGGATTTGGATTGACTTGAAATTTGGGGGAGACACTTAGAAGACAAAAGAAGGCTCACACCAAAAATCAACTCAATTGGCTAAGCCCATAGTTACTAATGACGCACAACGCAAAAGGACGCAAAACCTCTTTGAAGCCTTGGCGCACGGCGTGGCAAATGACGCATGCCTTTTTAATTTACTGCGCATGTTTATTTTTTTTATAAATTTAACGTATAACAACAAATATAAAAAGTTAAATATTTTTTGTTAAAACATATGTAACCAAAGATTTTTAGGCATTTTGCAAAAAGAAACATCATCAAATATAACATCATTAACATAGAATTTCAAGCATAATAGTTTTCAAAATCCAAAATAATTATATATATTACTAATAAACTAGAAATCCGAATCCGATTCAGCAATAATATTTTCCAAATCAATGTCCGCATCATCGGAATCATAAGCTTAAACATCTTCCTCATCCGTCTCATTTAGATTTGTTTCTTCTTCGTGAAGACGTAAAAGAGTTGAAGCAGGTACTGAAAAACCTTACGACATGAAAGTTCTTCTATATGGATATCAGCTTCCTCCACTTCTGCTGCTCTAGCAGAACACCCTATGTCAAGTCGTCGTCATCAAATACAAGTTCATCTTTAGCATCGAATCGAATGCATCATCGATACTAATTTTATGCAGTTTAAAATGCAAAAAATGAAAAATAAATAAAAAATAAACAATAAACAATAAAAAGGGGCATTTTGCGCCACGCGCCTTTTTTGCGCCGCGGCCATTTGCGCCATTTGGCGCTCCTTTTCATGTGCGCTGCGTCACAAGTGAAAATGGCGCAAACGCCGTGCCGCGCACCATTGATAACTATGGCTAAGCCAATTTGGATCGGTACTGATCCAAAGTTTGGATCGGATCCGGATCGACACTAAGGTGGGCTCCACTATCTGAGATTCATTCTAGAAGCTACCTGCAAAGTTTTGTCTGATTCCGATAAGTATTGAGCGAGTTATGGATGGATCTTTTCCAAATTGAGCCAGTTTGGTGGATCTGATCCGATTGAGAGGCTCTTCTATTCATCTAAATTGCATGTATGAAATTTCGTGTCATTTGGTTAAGTATAGGGTGAGTTATGGATGGATCTTCTACGAACGAATGGATTGGATAATCCATGAAGACGGATGATCAAAATAACTCCAAATGACTTGATGTTTGAACAAGGCACTCAAATAGAAGATAGGAAGACAATCAAACCGAGAACACTCAAAAATTCGTTAAGTATTCGGATAGGTATCGATCCGACCCAATCGGATAGGTACCGATCCGACCCAATCGGATAATTACCGACCCGACCCCATCGGATATGTACTGATCCAAATCCTTAGCTTGGATTGGCTCCAAACTTTCTAGGCTCCTTCTACATGCTAAGTATAGGCTTTCGACAAAGCGGCTCTGGGCCAAGTGCTCTCCAGCCTCTATAAATACAATCCCACCTGCAACATAAATGAGATCCTCTAGACTGGCTGCAATAACTCCGCCATTACTACTCTTCAATTTTCTTCTTCCACACAATAATCAAAGAGCAGCAGAGATCCTTCGGTTGTCTAAGTACTTGCGACTTGATCTAACTCATTGTAATCTAGTTCTAAGGACCAACTAGTTGAGATCCAGAGAGATCCAACTAGTATACTTATAATAAAAGATTGATTAAAGTGGACGTAGGTCAGAGTCAGCCGAACCACTATAAAATTCTTGTGTCTCCTTATTTATTGCTGCTTTTTATTTGTTGTTTATCTGTGATCTGTGTTGCTTCTATCTGAACTGGTGCTTTTAAATTGCTTTTGAGGGTTGACGGCCATTTTTGACGTTAACATTCATTTTGTTCTTAGTTTGTTTTATGCAAAATGTTGTTGCAATATATTTGTATTGGAATGGTTACTGTGGATGTCCAGGTGTATATAGTGTGTTTTGTTGCTTACGCATTTTATTGTACCGCCATGATGGATAATTAATTTTCTATTTTTTTTTATGAAAAGCTCAAATATAGAAGAAAAAACTACAAAAGATTTGATTTCTTTTATAGTAAGTTTAAATCTAGCAAAAAAACACCATAATTCAAATAATTAAGTTTGAATTTTGTTAAAAGACTATATATTCAAGAAAAATAATAAAATAATTGCTCCGCCGGAAATAAGTATCACTTTTGTTATAAAAAAAAATTATATTCTAAAACAAAAGCTACTATATTTTAGTTGTTTGCAAATAATTTTTATTCAATATATTATCATTATGCATCTGAGTGAAACTAGTAAAAAATTGTAATACTTTTTTTTATTTATAAATTACGCATTCAAACTGTCGGTTCTCCGCCGTTGCGTGGTTGTACTGGTTATTTAGAACACAGTTCACACTGAACCCTGAATTAACTATAAAAACAGTGGAAAGAGAGTGTAACTACACTACTTTTACAAAAATTGAGCAGAAAGAGTCAATTTGACTGGTTTTCCTTTGTTTAGTTTCTCCAAAGTCTCACCTAACTACCTTCTTTCTGTTTGCGTATTCAGACCTAAATATTCTCTTCCATTTGCTTTTCCATATAGAGAGGGAGAAAGCGAAAGAGAAATGGCAGGAGCAGTGCTGGCAAAGATCGCACCGTCTATGCTATCGTCAGATTTCGCCAATCTCGCATCTGAAGCTGATCGTATGCTTCGTTGCGGTGCCGATTGGCTTCACATGGACATAATGGTATGTATTCTTTCCCCTTACCAAATTACTTCATCTACTCCTCCTCTTGCAATTATTTATCATTAATTACTTTGCTGCTTTGTATTTGGAATTTGAATTATGATCAATGAAGCAATGATATATCCGGATTGGAATGCAATCACTGGATGATTTCTGTATGTACAATGGTAGATGCAAATATTTTATATAAACGCACTTAAAAGGGTTCCCAATGTCATTACTAGTACCTGATAAGATATTTTTTAGGCTCAAGTCGATAAATATTGTTCAAGCTTAGAGATAATTTAATTTTCAAATTTAACGAACTTCTAGGTATGTTACATACCAACCACGTAGGATAAAAGGACTTGTTCCAATGCTGGTTATTAATTTTGCAATGCATGTGGCAGACGTTTATGAACGTCCTGATTTAGATTTTATGTCCTTAATGAAGGCTGCTATAAAATTTTTGCCATTTTCATTAAATCATGTCCTCTGATAGAATTACTAAACTCTTGTTAAGCATCAAATGAAAAAAAAAATATTTAAGTTGATAGAAAAATTTGTAAATGTTAGTTCATCATAGATATTTGAGGTATTGGAATGATTATATTAAGGCATACATACATTATAAAGAGGTGGAAGTTGAAACTCATTCTGTGAGACTCTCAGCAAAGTGAGATCTAGTAGAGTTGCCTTGGGAAGCATGCCACATTGGGGTTTGACCAGTGACCAATAGGAACATCTTCATAAGAAGGAGAAGAATATAATTTGTTAGATAAGAGAAAGGGAAAAATATATTTTCCATTAAGAAGGAGAATGATGTAATTGACGTTATTGGAGAATCACTTGAGTTATCACAAAACCAATCGGTGATGTGAAGTAATCTATTAGTATTTATGTAGAGTTAATTATATCATTTAGGAGATGTGATACTATTCTCAAAAATCTACGAGTAACAAATGTATATCCAATGTGGCATTTAATTTTGACCAGCACTATATAAATGTTTGTAAACAAAATATTGGTACATAGTTGGTTCTTTTAGTGAGAATGTTAAGATTTCAGTTTTCTATTGATCATCTGAAGGATGCTAGTTACTCATTGAGTAACTGAATATTACTGAATAATTTGACTTCATAAAATATAAGTCTGGTTTAATGACTTAGCTGATGTTCTAAGCTTATATTTAATAATATAATTTGTCTTTTTTTTTTTGGTTATGAAATGGATGGTTGAGAATATGTCATGAATGATGAAAGAGATGTCTGGCTTTGCTCTAATTTATATTGTCTCATCAGATGATCTATATTGTTTCATGTGAATACCCATGGTGTTATTTATAATTAGCCTCAAATCAACTGATTTTGTTTTCTTGCTGCTATACGTGCAGGATGGGTAAGTGATATTGTCTCAGCAGCATTCTTTCTAGTGTATATTCAGTTTGACTTCCCTTGGATCTTCAGTGGAGTGTAGTATTGGCAAAAACTTCTCTTAAGCTTCTTAACCATCCCTTTGTATAAAACAATCAAATTGTGCGACACTTGCGTTATGTTTTTTTATTAAGATCTTGTTAAGATTCATAGTTTCTTAGATGCCTTTCACCGTTTCTTTTTCTAATACCCAGGCACTTTGTTCCAAATCTCACAATTGGTGCTCCAGTCATTGAGAGTTTGAGGAAGCACACAAAGTATATTTCACCACACAAATTTTAGAATTAAACATGTGTTTATATTTATCCATTCATCATTTATTATGTTTTTTACCAGGGCCTACTTGGATTGTCATCTTATGGTTACAAACCCTAAAGACTATGTGGAGCCATTTGCTAAGGCTGGTGCTTCTGGTTTTACATTTCATGTAGAAGTGTCAAAAGGTATATTTATCGATGTGGTATATTTGTTTGCTCTCTCTTTTGTAGATAAACATTCTCTTGCTTTGCATCATACTAAATCTTAATCTATAGACAATTGGCAAGAACTTATCCACGATATCAAGTCAAAGGGCATGAGAGCTGGTGTAGCATTGAAGCCTAAAACGCCTATTGAAGAAGTCTTTCCATTGGTGGGTTATGCTATTTCGCTGCTATTTTTTTTGGGTGGATATAATAGTTTATTGTAGTTCTAAGCATGGTGTGAGGTTTTTGCCGGAACATCGGGATTCCAGCTGTCCCGGTACGGTTTCGACCTGAAACAAAACGCAATAGGGCCAAAATCTCGGTTTCAGCCAAAAACCTCTCCTTTCATTTTTTTTTGAAAACTAAGGAACGAAGGAGCAAGAAGAAATCAGAAGAAAGAAAGAGAACAAATCACAAAAACCCATGATTCAACAAAATAAAACGTACAAAATTACCTCGGTGCAATTTTGATTTGCGTCTTTACATAAACTGAATTCGAGTTTCACTTTGAAATCAACTCTTTAGCAATCTCAAAATCCCAATTCTTCTTCAAACGTCGCGATTAAATCTCACAGCAGCACAAAATGTTAAGCCCTAATTTGAGAGCGGCAAAAGGAAAGAAGCTTCTGAAGTTTCTAAGACTGAAAAGGCTTTGTTAATATTTGGACGTGGGCTGGGCTTTTAAATAAGGGGCATTTTACCAGAAGGACAAACTTTGCAGTCCAATTAGTTTCTAGGACACACATTCAAAGAAATTACTTTCAAGGTCAAAATCAGCAGAATAATTACTTTCAAGGACAAAGTCAGCAGTCCAATTACTTTCAAGAACATAATTTCATAGGTTTGTAGGCCCTAGAAACTAATTATTTTACGTTTTGTCATTAAAAGTAATTATTTCAGTTGTGTGTCCTAGAAACTAATTACACTTGCTAAAGAGACCCTTGTGACTAATTTCCACTTTATAAATAATATATGTGTGGCTGAGTGATAACTGTGTGTTGTAGGCTGGTTGGGTTATTTAGTCTAAATTTTTGCTAATCTTGTTTTATTAATGGGCTGGTCTGGGCTAGTAGTGTAGAATTTAAGCCTATTGAGGTTTATTTTAAGTAAAAAAATTGAAAAGTTTTACTAATTTGGGATAAAATTTAAGTTAATCTACGTTGATTTAGAAAAAAAAGTTAATTTGGACCAAAACCGAAACTTTCGAAATTTTCGAAATTGGTCGAAACTATGAAAAAATCAACTGAACGAAACTGAAACCGAGTTCTCAAACCTTGTTTCTAAGTGTTCTAAATTTCGTCTATCTTGTAATCTTGTTAGAGATCTTATTTTTACACTTGAGCGAGATGAAGCACCAGGTCTCATTCATATCTCGTTTAACATTCATCTTATCAGAGATATTAAAATCTCAACCAAAATCTGGACCGATGTTAATCTGAGATCTCATTCAAAATTACCAAATTTTCTTTTATATAGTTTTAACTTGGATCAACAACACTCTTTATTTAGCACCATTTGTATCCCCTGATATCGGCCATAAGTTTCTATTTAAATATAAATTTGTGGTCGATATTAGGAGATACAAATGGTGCTAAATAAGGAGTGTTGTTGATTATTTAAATCGGAGCTTGTGGTGGAAATCGGGAAACATTTGTGGTGCTATACTGTTTGGGGTGCTGTTGAACGCTCCTCATATATATGTGTGTGTATACGTATATATATATATATATATATATATATATATATAGGCTCGGCGGTGTAGGTCCCTTTGCGGGTGCGGTTGTGTGGGGCTCCCGAACTCGAGTGGTATCAGAGCCGGTTGCGTCCCCTTTTGCGGCGGGTGAGTTGTGGGTCTGGGGTCCCCCCCCTTTCGCGGCTCTCTCCCCCGGCGGCGGTCAAGGCGAAAGGTGGTCCTTTTAAGCCTTGCCTACTCCCAGTTTAAAGCTTTGTTTTGTTCCCGGTCATGGAAAACTCCTCGGTCATGAACCTTTCCTCAAGCATCCTAAGCCATTCCTCATCCATGTCCCTTCCCCGGTTAAGCACCTCAAAAATAGATAACCTCATAGAATACTCCACTATCCCCGATGATGCCATCATAGAAAGCACTATTCCTCCTCTCATGAGCCCTTACAACATCTACAGAAGACATGGAACCTTCTCCAAAGGTATCCGGTCTCTCATGCCCGAAAGAACTCCTCCTCTAAAAGAATTTGTTCAATCTTCGAAAATGGACCAATGCGGTCTCCCAGCCTCTACACAAGAACAGTACATCACCTTGGGCATTCCACCTGAGTTCATTCAAAGATGGATGGCCAAAGGTTACACACACCTTCACTTCGGTGCGGTCAGACTTGTCCTATCATACCATGGAAGAAAAGGTCTCCCAGTTTCTGCCAGAATTGCCCTCCTTGACACCAGATTCGTCCATTACGAACACGCGGTCATCGGAACAGTCCTCACCACGCTAAACTCCGGCAGTGTTGTTATTTCCTTCTTCCCAAACTTTGCGCTTTCTCTCAAAGACTGTTCTCTCTCCTCCGCCATCAAGGTCCAGGTTCAGGTAACCGGCGCCGAGCAAGTAAAAGACTCGGTCATGGCAACTCTTCACCACCAAATAATATACAGACTACAAAACCACGGCTTAGATCTAAAGAACCAAGGAATTAAGGACACTCTGATGGTCCTTGCTGATTCAGGATCCGAAGTTCCAACCATCATCCAAATTCCGAAGCAGATCGACAGAAAGAAATTGGAGCAGCTCGTTCCAACGGAATGGATAACAAACTACGAGTCACTTCACAACAAATCGGAACCGATCAGGTCAACTGACTTCGAATTTGAGACCCTCAAGGATGGAAGAATAAAGACAATCTACATGACCGACGCTCGGCCAAGCACGTCTGCTCCACAGTTTCAACTTATGATAACGCCCGGAAAGAAGCCCAGAAAGAAGGACCCTCCTATTTCAAGTTTCTACCCTGACGGTACCTATGCTCTCACAGACAAAATCAACGGCCATTTCATATGGGATACCGACCCAGATCTTTGTGATCCTGGGTGCACTTGTAGATTTGAAGAAGACAGCAGTGAAGACGAGGACAACAGCACAAACAGTGATTACGACAGCAGCGACGATAGCGAAGATGAAAGGTACAGCTATTTTCTGGCAAACTTAAAGAAAGCCTCTGCACCTCCTCAAAAGACCCAGTCTTGCCTCATGATGACAAACTACGACATAGACTTCCCTCCTCTTGAAAAAAGAGAACACGATGGAACCTCCTCAAGACCATATGTCCAACCACACACCGTTGAACCATCTGGACAACCGAAGCAGCTGTCACAAGGAGAAGAAGTCCTCAACTGGCAAACCCAGAATGCCAGAGCCCAGAACAAAACCTTATGTGGAATAAATACCAAGGTATCTCAAATCCTTGACGAGGTCAGCAGCACGAACTCCCAGATCGACACTTTAAAAACCCAGCTGCAGGACATGGAAGAAAGGCTGATCGACAAGATAGCCAGCTTGGATAGAGATCTCAGGTTTCTGATAACCAAAGGAGACTTCGGAACAGAATTCCGTTCCAAGGAAGCCGAGATCAGGAGCCTAAAGAAAGAACAAGCCAAAATTGAACATAGCAAAAGGGCGTCCTTATTCTCATCAACGGAACCCATGCTCTCCGGTGCTCTGTCTCCTCCGGTTGAAGACTATTCCAGAATGTTTGGGCTAATACCTGGAAACCCGACAGGCTCTACGCAAAGACACGCCAGGCCTGCTAGAAGAATTGATGGCCCAAGGCCCGACAGATCGAGATCCGAAGGAAAAAGGCCGGCAGACACGCTCATGGCCACATCCTCCTATGGGGGACCAGCGGATTGGGCCACAACAAGAAAGAATACAGACTTTGACCTCAGATATATACGGGAAGCCCGTCAGTTTGAAGAGGAAGAAGAAGAGACGGACTCTCAGTCTTCCGAGGATCCCACTACCCAGTTCGAAGAATCCTCAGACACTGCCCCGGCAATGTTTATGGCAGAAGATCCTATAATAGAGGAAGATGATGATGAGAGCGCTTACGACGATGGAGTCCCAACCAGACCTCAGGCCACTGAAGAACGAAGCTCTAAAGCAACAAATGGTCCCTGGTTCTCCTTCGACGACGTTCCTCTCCTCAAGAGAAGAGAGAGACTCTACCAAATGTCGGCATGGCTCGACAACCAACTAAACAAAGATGGAGCCAGCCTCCGCAGCGTCCTAACTGACTTCTCCACCAGATTTGTTGGCACCCTGAGAGATTGGTGGGTGTGCTTGGGCGAGTACAGGAGACTCCAGTTTTGCGGCTTCAATTCCGTTGCCGAAGCACTTGGAGAGATTCACAGAGAATTCATTGGCGATCCAGACCTCTTCGCTAAAGCCATGTCAGATGAGTTCTTCGCCAAAAAATGCTGTTCCCTAAAAAGAAAGGATCTGGAAAAGCATTTCAAAAGAATGTCAGAACTGTACTATCTCCTAAACGGCTACGATGATCCGAACATGAAGAACGTCTATATCGCCTCTCTCCCGACAGACATACAACCAGAACTTAGCAGAATGATCCAGAGCACTGGAAGAAGTATTGCGGCAACATCTCTCGGTCAGATCAACCAATTATGTCATACAGCCATAAACAAGATATGCGAGACCAGAAATAACTTCAGAGAGATAATGGAGAAAAGCCACAAGACAAAGGCCGTCTGCAACAAGTCCTACCTTGGAATCGGTTGCAAGGAAGATAAATGCAAATGCTCCTCTAGGAGGAAAGAACACAAAAAAGAAAACAAGAAGGTAGAGAGAAAGAGGTACCGCTTCTTCCGACGAAAACCATTCAGGAAGAATACCTCCAGCAGATGCTACCTATGCGGAAGAGAAGGACACTATGCCAAGAACTGCCCGAACAAGCAAGGAAAAGCGGGCAGTTTCCGCATAGGTAGCATAGTGTCCGCTTTTCCTTGCTTGTTCGGGCAGTTCTTGGCATAGTGTCCTTCTCTTCCACATAGGTAGCATCTGCTGGAGGTATTCTTCCTGAATGGTTTTCGTCGGAAGAAGCGGTACCTCTTTCTCTCTACCTTCTTGTTTTCTTTTTTGTGTTCTTTCCTCCTAGAGGAGCATTTGCATTTATCTTCCTTGCAACCGATTCCAAGGTAGGACTTGTTGCAGACGGCCTTTGTCTTGTGGCTTTTATCCATTATCTCTCTGAAGTTATTTCTAGTCTCGCATATCTTGTCTATGGCTGTATGACATAATTGGTTGATCTGACCGAGAGATGTTGCCGCAATACTTCTTCCAGTGCTCTGGATCATTCTGCTAAGTTCTGGTTGTATGTCTGTCGGGAGAGAGGCGATATAGACGTTCTTCATGTTCGGATCATCGTAGCCGTTTAGGAGATAGTACAGTTCTGACATTCTTTTGAAATGCTTTTCCAGATCCTTTCTTTTTAGGGAACAGCATTTTCTGGCGAAGAACTCATCTGACATGGCTTTAGCGAAGAGGTCTGGATCGCCAATGAATTCTCTGTGAATCTCTCCAAGTGCTTCGGCAACGGAATTGAAGCCGCAAAACTGGCGTCTCCTGTACTCGCCCAAGCACACCCACCAATCTCTCAGGGTGCCAACAAATCTGGTGGAGAAGTCAGTTAGGACGCTGCGGAGGCTGGCTCCATCTTTGTTTAGTTGGTTGTCGAGCCATGCCGACATTTGGTAGAGTCTCTCTCTTCTCTTGAGGAGAGGAACGTCGTCGAAGGAGAACCAGAGACCATTTGTTGCTTTAGAGCTTCGTTCTTCAGTGGCCTGAGGTCTGGTTGGGACTCCATCGTCGTAAGCGCTCTCATCATCATCTTCCTCTATTATAGGATCTTCTGCCATAAACATTGCCGGGGCAGTGTCTGAGGATTCTTCGAACTGGGTAGTGGGATCCTCGGAAGACTGAGAGTCCGTCTCTTCTTCTTCCTCTTCAAACTGACGGGCTTCCCATATATATCTGAGGTCAAAGTCTGTATTCTTTCTTGTTGTGACCCAATCCGCTGGTCCCCCATAGGAGGATGTGGCCATGAGCGTGTCTGCCGGCCTTTTTCCTTCGGATCTCGATCTGTCGGGCCTTGGGCCATCAATTCTTCTAGCAGGCCTGGCGTGTCTTTGCGTAGAGCCTGTCGGGTTTCCAGGTATTAGCCCAAACATTCTGAAATAGTCTTCAACCGGAGGAGACAGAGCACCGGAGAGCATGGGTTCCGTTGATGAGAATAAGGACGCCCTTTTGCTATGTTCAATTTTGGCTTGTTCTTTCTTTAGGCTCCTGATCTCGGCTTCCTTGGAACGGAATTCTGTTCCGAAGTTTCCTTTGGTTATCAAAAACCTGAGATCTCTATCCAAGCTGGCTATCTTGTCGATCAGCCTTTCTTCCATGTCCTGCAGCTGGGTTTTTAAAGTGTCGATCTGGGAGTTCGTGCTGCTGATCTCGTCAAGGATTTGAGATACCTTGGTATTTATTCCACATAAGGTTTTGTTCTGGGCTCTGGCATTTTGGGTTTGCCAGTTGAGGACTTCTTCTCCTTGTGACAGCTGCTTCGGTTGTCCAGATGGTTCAACGGTGTGTGGTTGGACATATGGTCTTGAGGAGGTTCCATCGTGTTCTCTTTTTTCAAGAGGAGGGAAGTCTATGTCGTAGTTTGTCATCATGAGGCAAGACTGGGTCTTTTGAGGAGGTGCAGAGGCTTTCTTTAAGTTTGCCAGAAAATAGCTGTACCTTTCATCTTCGCTATCGTCGCTGCTGTCGTAATCACTGTTTGTGCTGTTGTCCTCATCTTCACTGCTGTCTTCTTCAAATCTACAAGTGCACCCAGGATCACAAAGATCTGGGTCGGTATCCCATATGAAATGACCGTTGATTTTGTCTGTGAGAGCATAGGTACCGTCAGGGTAGAAACTTGAAATAGGAGGGTCCTTCTTTCTGGGCTTCTTTTCGGGCGTTATCATAAGTTGAAACTGTGGAGCAGACGTGCTTGGCCGAGCGTCGGTCATGTAGATTGTCTTTATTCTTCTATCCTTGAGGGTCTCAAATTCGAAGTCAGTTGACCTGATCGGTTCCGATTTGTTGTGAAGTGACTCGTAGTTTGTTATCCATTCCGTTGGAACGAGCTGCTCCAATTTCTTTCTGTCGATCTGCTTCGGAATTTGGATGATGGTTGGAACTTCGGATCCTGAATCAGCAAGGACCATCAGAGTGTCCCTAATTCCTTGGTTCTTTAGATCTAAGCCGTGGTTTTGTAGTATGTATATTATTTGGTGGTGAAGAGTTGCCATGACCGAGTCTTTTACTTGCTCGGCGCCAGTTACCTGAACCTGGACCTTGATGGCGGAGGAGAGAGAACAGTCTTTGAGAGAAAGCGCAAAGTTTGGGAAGAAGGAAATAACAACACTGCCGGAGTTTAGCGTGGTGAGGACTGTTCCGATGACCGCGTGTTCGTAATGGACGAATCTGGTGTCAAGGAGGGCAATTCTGGCAGAAACTGTGAGACCTTTTCTTCCATGGTATGATAGGACAAGTCTGACCGCACCGAAGTGAAGGTGTGTGTAACCTTCGGCCATCCATCTTTGAATGAACTCAGGTGGGATGCCCAAGGTGATGTACTGTTCTTGTGTAGAGGCTGGGAGACCGCATTGGTCCATTTTCGAAGATTGAACAAATTCTTTTAGAGGAGGAGTTCTTCCGGGCATGAGAGACCGGATACCTTTGGAGAAGGTTCCATGTCTTCTGTAGATGTTGTAAGGGCTCATGAGAGGAGGAATAGTGCTTTCTATGATGGCATCATCGGGGATAGTGGAGTATTCTATGAGGTTATCTATTTTTGAGGTGCTTAACCGGGGAAGGGACATGGATGAGGAATGGCTTAGGATGCTTGAGGAAAGGTTCATGACCGAGGAGTTTTCCATGACCGGGAACAAAACAAAGCTTTAAACTGGGAGTAGGCAAGGCTTAAAAGGACCACCTTCCGCCTTGACCGCCGTCGGGGGAGAGAGCCGCGAAAGGGGGGATCCCAGACCCACAACTCACCCGCCGCAAAAGGGGACGCAGCCGGCTCTGATACCACTCGAGATCGGGAGCCCCACACAACCGCACCCGCAAAGGGACCTACACCGCCGAGCCCATTACCGAGCCCAAAACCACAAGACAAAGGCCGTCTGCAACAAGTCCTACCTTGGAATCGGTTGCAAGGAAGATAAATGCAAATGCTCCTCTAGGAGGAAAGAACACAAAAAAGAAAACAAGAAGGTAGAGAGAAAGAGGTACCGCTTCTTCCGACGAAAACCATTCAGGAAGAATACCTCCAGCAGATGCTACCTATGCGGAAGAGAAGGACACTATGCCAAGAACTGCCCGAACAAACAAGGAAAAGCAGCAAAGCTTGCCGACCATGTCCTCCTCCATGATAAAGTAGATACCTACGACGCTGAGAATAGAATATATATATATATATATATATATATATATATATATATATACGTATACACACACATATATATGAGGAGCGTTCAACAGCACCCCAAACAGTGCAGCATCCCTACAGTCCTTACTCCAAGTTTCTATTTCTCTCTCTTTCCACTAATTCTCTCTCCTCTCAAACCATTATTTAAATAAAAACTTGTGGCTGAAAATAGAAGGCAATTGGGGTGCTACCAAACAGGGGTGCCATGGAGCGCTCATTTATACATACATATATACATGCATACATACATATATATATACATACATACATACATATATATACATACATACATACATATATATATACACATACATACATACATATATATATATATATACATACATATATAATTTAAATACAAGTTACTCCGAGATAAGCTTGAGTTGTACTTCAGTATTTGAGATGTCAATCTTAGATACACACTCTATATACACTCATCTCTTGCGAGATCTAATCCGATATGAGATATCGTATGTGAAAACCTTGAGACGAATTGTGATCGAAATCTGAGATTTTAAGCATGGTAGTTCTAATGGTTAAGTAATCCAGTGAACGTCAACAAATGTACAACAAACTATGGAACCAATGAAACAGAAAATAATATAGGTTTGCAGAATATCTGCTCACCCGGGAATCGCAGTACATGGTTAAATTATCTTTCTGATCAACTTTCACATCAGCTTATCTTGATATGCTGGTCATTACATTTATTTATTACAATAGGTAATTAACTGAAGATGCTATGTGATCACAAAGGTATAGAACGCCATATGGTCATGTGTATGTACTCATCCATAGAATTCATATCAAGATGAATATCCTTGAGGTGACTTAATAATGTGGTTCCTTATTTGGTAAGAACAATTCCGAATTATTTGCTTGATTTTTGGGTTCGGGGTGATATTTTAGTTAAAGTGGATCGAAAAGGTGTGTTTTTTGATACTCAAACCTTGAGGCTTGACTGTCATATGCATGAGTATAACCTACAAATAGTGACTTCATTGATGATATTTTGGTGTATGAGCCTATGGCAACTTTTGAGATATATTGTTGTATGAGTACAATTATATTGGCCAAGATGTAAACTACTGGGTACACGTGTTCAGGTTGAAAGTAAAGATCCTGTTGACATGGTCCTTGTGATGACAGTAGAGCCTGGTTTTGGAGGTCAAAAATTTATGCCAGAAATGATGGATAAGGTATGGTATCTTACTTCTTGTCCAATTCCTTTTACACAAATTAGGCATACATGGATTTGGTAATCCCTGACATCTTATATCGATGACAACAGAATGAGAGTTTGTGTGTTGAAATCTTATTTAACACTGTCCATGTTTTAATTGAATCAGAAAGGAAAAAACATGGGACAAGATGAACTAAATTAAGATAAATAATAAAAAATTATTTGAACTTGAGTATGAGCTTATGGTTGTAAAGGCCGCCAAGGTATACATATTAATTCTTGTACGCCATTGTATGCCAAATCAGTTGGCTGGTTCATTACTGAGGAAGCAAATGAATTTATATTATAGTGTAAGAAAAGATATCTTTATGTAGACATGTCTCTCTTTGTGATTACTGCCAATGCAGCTCATTTATATATTTAGCTTATTCTTCACTGGTATATTGTCTTGTGAAATTCATGTAGATATCCTTTTTAACGAGCCTTATTTATCAGGTTCGAACATTGAGAAAGAAGTTTCCTTCTCTTGATATAGAGGTATGAATCATATTCAGTAGTATACAAGTTAACATCGAACAAGAAATTTTAAACCTAGGCGTTTAACATTCAGTCATACTATTCATACAATGTGTTAATAATGGTCAGTCAAATATTGGCAAATCTTGATTATTACTGATACAATTATAATAATGCTGACTTAGCCTAATAATATAATAATCTCAATCAACATGCAGGTGGATGGTGGGTTGGGCCCATCAACTATTGACACGGCAGCTTCGGCAGGAGCAAACTGTATCGTTGCTGGTAGTTCAGTGTTTGGAGCTGCAGAACCCGCAGAAGCTATTTCGGTTTTGAGAAAGAGTGTTGAATCTGCTCAACAGAAAAGTTGATTTAAATAGAATATATATACAAGCCTGAAGCCTACATATCTAAGTCAGTTATCATATGCAAAAAATTTGTCGAAAGTGGCGTGTATGTGTGTTTATAATTTTGTTAATAATTCACATTCAATGTGGCAGGTGAGACCATGAGCAATATTAATGTTTGATAATCTTTTTTTCTTAATTATGTTCGGATTAGCATTAATGGTTGAATTTGAAAATGGCTGTGGTATCACACCTTTTGTATCTCAAACTAACCGTCATTTATTTATGTTCACGTTAAATGAATTTCTGAACAGTTCATGCTTTTGTCTTAAATTTTAATAGTTTTCTTTTTTCCATCTATTAAATGAATCTTTATTGTGTTGGTTATTTACTAGAAATATTGGTGAATACTAAATTATAATGCTTACACAATTGTTCTTGTGCTCTACAAGCTGGCAATACATACTGATATTCTAAACTTCCCTTGCAAGTTTAATAACATTATTGTTATTTATTTTTATAATATAATGTATGAATGAGGAAACTAGAAAAAAATGATGAACGTTAAAAAAATAAAATTTAAGCCGAAGAACATATTTATCTTTGTGTTTACTTTCCAGTCTTTAGGATTCTTATGTTTGGTTGATGGTTGATGAAAGTTTGATGATTATTTTGAGTTTAGGTTTTAAGGATTTTGAAATTATTTTAAATCTGTAAAATCACATAAATATTCAAATGACAATATATCTTATATCAAAATTGATTAATGAAATATAATTTTTCTAAATTTAAAAGAAAGGTTTCATAAATGGCATTATATATTCTCGACAAACCATATTTTGAAGAAACAAAATTAACCAAGTGAATCTTAATAAAAATGTAAAACATTTTTTTTAATTTGAGATTAATAATTTTAACACTATTTATTAATATTTATATATATTTTTATTAAAAAACCATCAATATTTTTAAAGTCTTTTTTAATACAAAGAACAAATAATTTAAAATCAAAATTATTTTTATTTGAAATGCTTATTTTAAAAAGGATGGAGTTGGACCAAAATTCAAGAAATAATAAAAAATAACCGATTTGACAGATTGAATAAACAATAAAAGTTATACTACAACATCAGTTTTGGTCAACTTTTAAAGCATCAAAAATCAATGATTTGAAAAACTTTGATTCTCACGACTTCTCATAAACCGAACTATTTAAACACGATCAAAATCGATATAATCAAACTCCAAATAGAGCCTTAACATGTGACGCAAGAATTAACATTTGATGCATTAGACACCATTATTAGATGGTATTTTTGTTTCAGTGGCAATTCAAACGATAAATAATGGTAACTTCATGCACTTTTGAAAAACTGATAAAAAATTGTAATATGTCGAAGTTGTATATTTTGTAAAAATGGTAAAGATATAATGCCTTCTGAGGGGACGTGGTCATTAAACAACGACCCATCGCTAACCCTTCATGCTAAACATCATAAATTTGTCATCAACATAGGTTGTTTCTTAATATAGGTCAATAAAAACTTATAAATGTCCATCAAAAGTTTCGAATGCAGCAATGACATTGGGTAAAGTCATGTTAGGTGTGGCTCGCATTGTAAATGGAGTGGGTGCGTGGATTAAACAGGTTAAAAGTCCCACATCGTAGGATATCTGGAATAATCGTGGTATATATATGAGATTGGTGGCACGTAACATTGGGGATTCCTTTTGTTACAATGTGTTGCCAAGACCAGATTATATGCTCGATGGAGGCGATGGAGGGATGTTCAATCAGGACACCGGCATGGGAGACTTCGACCGTTGACCCCGGCTAGACACGGTGAAGCGAACGCGTACGGTACGCGGGAATGCCGAAACTCAACATGGTATCAGAGCTCCATGGTTCGATGGGACCGGTATGATGCAGCGTGACTGAAGCATGACCCTAAGGGGCTTGAGCATGGGATGCTCGTCAAGGTGGAGATATGGTTAAGCAGCCGCTCCCCCGCTTATGAGAACTCGGAATAGCAGCTTGACTCCACTGCGAAGAGGACTCGGTATAACTCCAATGTGACTTGAGCAATGCTCGCCAAGGTGGAGATTGTTAGGTGTGGCTCGCATTGTAAATGGAGTGGGTGCGTGGATTAAACAGGTTAAAAGTCCAACGTCGTAGGATATCTGAAATAATCGTGGTATATATATGAGAATGGTGGCACGTAACATTGGAGATTCCTTTTGTTACAATGTGTTGTCAAGACCAGATTATATGCTCGATGGAGGCGATGGAGGGATGTTCAATCGGGACGCCGACATGGAAGACTTCGACCGTTGACCCCGTCTAGACACGATGAAGCGAACGCGTACGGTACGCGGGAATGCCGAAACTCAACAAGTCAAACATCCATGACTCTTATCATCTGCTTAGCTACCGATAATATCTCATCCTTTACCCTTTCATTTTCTTCTATATGGAAAATCTGATTTTCTACTCCAACCCAATCTTCTTTGGTTCTTTCCTACACTCCATCAATTTTCATGGTTTTGTCGTCTCTATTTATACACAACAAATTCAGTATCCAGTACAATCATTATATCATACCCTAATTCCTATTTCTAGCAAAATTCCAATCGAGCATACATTCCAAATTTTAAGGATTTTGAAAGTTTTATCATGCATTATTCCTTTCGTAGTTCTTGACACCTTTTGATAAGCCTATTTTCCTTGTTTGTATTTTGCTCCTGACATGTTGATGTGTAATGTTTTCTTGATATGTAAATATAAGTTAGACATTAAATTGCAAAGAGAAAGATTATAGAGTTAAGGGTCAGTCCTATGGGCAATTACGTAATTTGATTATGTAACTTAACTCATATACGAACATTGTTTGATATAAAGTAAGCTTTTGGTCTATTGTGTATTGTAACGGCTCACTTTTTCGACCATCGAAAGTCGACACCGAACACTACCACTGTGTTCCAATGTCGCGTATCCAATCGACAAATGGGCATATTGTTAGGATAAATAAAAAGAAAAGAACAGAGAACAGAGAAAAACAGAATCTCACAGCGGAATTAACAATATATAATATAACAAGGATAGTAGAAACTGTTACTCCAAACATACAGAGTATGTCAGAGTTAAAAATAAACCTTATCAGCTGGACAATTATAAAATCCTGACCTTACAAATGCCGATAGGAATACTATATCATACAACGGAAAATAAAATACTACGATGGGTGAATCTTCAGCTCCCCTTCAAAACCTCCATAACATTATGGACAACCTGAAAAAATACTCGGTCTGACCCGAGCATTATAATAAAATAACACCCGGATCAGTCTGGATACCAGTGTGAGATAACTCAAATAATGGGGAATATATAAAAGTTCCGTGAGACCACGCCGCTAATGTGGAATGGGTTTTTACCTCACAAGAATAACATCCATATAGGCAAGAGTAGAAATAAATATCAGGAAACAAATCCAAATAAGAATGGGCATGATTAATATTAAAACCAGACTTGAAAGAATGAAAATAATCCGAGCAAAATCCAAACTAGACAAAATGGATAAACAATATAACTGTCCAAACCTGATAGAATGGACAAAACAAGATAACTGTCCAAACGTGATAGAATGGACAAAAAAACTATAATCAAACATCGTGAAGAGTGGTTGACTCTTCCCATTGTAATTACAGAAAAACTAATTCAAAGGTTCGAATCAAATAAGTAAAATGAATTTATCCAACGTAACTAGGAGGGTGCTCTCCCTTCCACGAAAGTATACCTCTAGATAAAATATACTTGAGAGCACACGCATCACTCTCGGGAACTTCCAAGCTAGACCCCGCTTCACACGAGCATCCGAATATTTCACATCAATGCATGCATGTCGAAACCTCACTAGATGATGTGAACATACCCTGATGGGTGCGACCCACATGGCTTGACTCCTACTCGTGCCTTGGTTTTAATTTTTCCGGTGTTGGATATCAATGCTCAAAATGAGCGATAAATCGTCTTATAATGACGAAGCACAATAATGACTTGGAGGGTGCGCCCCCCCTTTTTGCACCTTGTTTTTAGTCATTTTCGATAAAGGATAACAAAGCTCAACGGAGCAATAAATCGTCTTAAAATGACAATAACAAAGAAGCTAAAGTAACCGATAGCTGAGATACCAACTATCGAGGATATGAAACGATCGTATATAGAAATTAAGTCTTGTATACTTATCACCACTCATTGAATTCAAACTTGTACTATTTCTTGGTTATCAATAATATCGGAGAAGTCAAGGTATTGTTACCTCAAAGTCATATCCAATGATTATTCTTAACTTTTGAAATAACGACAAGTTTACTTCTTCGATGTTTAGTGCTAATTATACAAATAAATCGTTTCCATATAAGTGATTTGCTTTACGGAAATAATTTATTTCCATAAACGAATCAAACTTTTTCTTTTTAAAAACGAACTAAACTTGTGCTTGATTTCCATATTTCCACATTGGCAAAACACTTTTAGAATTAGTTCCTGATTGTTAAAACATTAAGAGAATAATTTTTCCAAGTGCGCGACCCCGAAGGCCTAAACCATCATCAGACCGAACACCCAGAAGATTATCCAACTTAACATCCTAATAATAGAGTTCCAATTCCTTTTTATAACTTTAAAACAATATTAATTATCCCGAAAGATAATTAATCACATTTAGAATCTCTTTTAAATAAACAAATCCATTATCTTTAAATAAATAGATAATTATTTCCAAACACTTTTATAACTTTGGTAAATTAACTTTAAAATCTTTATTAATTCAGTTTATTAACTTTAAATCAGTTGATTAAAGCAATTTCATTATATTAGTTAATTTACATTAATCACTTTTATTAAATCGATTAATTAACTTTAATATCAATAATTACAAAGATTAATTAAATTCAGATAATCATTAGTTAAAATGAATAAGTCATCTCAAAACATCATTTATTAAAATGATAAGTAATTTTAAATACCATTAATTAAAACAATTAATTAAGTTTAAATAATCATAAATTAACCGAATTAATTTAATTCAAACTCCATTAGCTAAAACGATTAATTAAAACATCATTTGTTAAAATGATTTATTTAATTATAAAACATCATTAATTAAAATGATTTAACTAAATTCCAAGAATCATTAGTTAAACCAATTAATTAAATTTAAAAAAATCATTAATTAAAATGATTAACTAAATTCAAATATCATTATTTAAAATGATTTATTACTTTTAAATATCATTAACTAAAATGATTATTAATTTCAATTATCATTAATTGAAATAATTAATTAAGTTCAATAAATTAATTAAACTCCATTATCATTAATTAAAATAATTAATTAAACTCAAATAATTATTAGTTAAAACGATTAATTAAGTATAAAATATCATTAGCAAAATGATTAATTAAATCTAAAGATAAACCAATTTTAATCACCATTTATTAAATTAGTTAATTAATCTCAAAATTATCAGTTAAAATAATTAATTATTTTAAATTATCATTAATCAAAATGATTAATGAATTTTAATATTATGTTTAGCGAAAACACAAGGTAAAGTTCATATGACAGGGTTTTGGGGATGAAATTGAATAAACGACGGTATAGCGAAAATTGCTATAACGACATTTAAATTATTAAATAGAATATCAGGAATTAATTTCAATTAACCATCAATAACAACATATGGATGTAAATAAATAATTTATAGGCGAGAATCCCCTCAGGGTCTCTCTATAGATTTTCCCTGCAAAAACAATGGTTATGGATAACATAGATAATCATATGGGTTTATAACAATCAAATTAATATGTCATCCATTTTCCGAAAGGAAATTCAACCAAACTAATTAATTAACATAGTTAAACTCACATTGATTTTCGTTTTCGCTAAAATTAAACTCACATTGACTTTCGTTTTCGCCAAAACGCCCCGATTTTGGACTAAAACCGAACAGTTGTCCGATTTTAGCCTAAATTTTCACTTTCTCCAAATCCAACCAAACCAATTCCATCGTGAAGCTCTCAATGGCACGAGTTCAACGCAAAAAACGACGTTCGAATTCGACCTCGTATGAAGGAGTTATGCAAATTCTAAGTTATCGATAAATTTAAAACTTATAAATTACAGGTCTTCATTTAATTACATATATACCTTCACTGCCTTCGTTCCTAAAAAATGCGATACAGGTAATCAATCTTGCGAGTTTGACTCGCTGCCACTGCCGCTAACTTCTCCGCCGACCCACGCGACCAATCCCCTCCATCCACGTGCCCTCCTACGCGCCGCCAACCCTAGATCATCACAACCGAACCCAAAACTGCCCTCGAACGCAACCCATTTTTGGCCATCACGGCGCGTTTCATGATGATCCCTCAGTTGAATAGCTATGTTATGCTGAGCTCTACAATTCTCTAGTTGACAACCTCGCCTGAAACGAAGTCGATCGTCGCCGATGAACTTTGGCTGTTGGATTTGGCCAAGGTTTTAAATTTGAAAGTAGAAGAAAATCCCCTTGGTTTGATGATACACGCGGTTAATATAGAGGAAGATGGGTATGGTTCAACGTACTTGGGGTATGGGAAACATGTAGTGGTATGTGCATAGGACATGGGTTATATATATATATATATATAATACTTGTAAATATCCTATATGAAAAACTCAAAAATCTCGAACTCTAATCGAGATGTGCCACCTGATGTTCTATATGTTATACCCCTATTCCGAATGCAATGGAACTTGTCCCGAGGTCTAGTTCAATCGTATGTAGAAGATAGGTTTTTAGACCCAGTTATTATAATAAATTTTCGATATTAATTTCAACGCGTTTCTATCTCGCACGATCAAATGGTAAGTCCAATCATCATAAAATTCGACGGCGTAATATAATCCACTACTGCGGATCCAATAAAACTAGTTTCGTCAAAATCCGAGACTGTGCCCCAAAAGGCTAATTTCATAGATTTAAATATTTAATTATCCCCTATATTTGAATTATAAGTTATTAAATTCCAAAATTCAATTATTTAAATAATTAAAATAAAACATCTAAAATCAAATAACCAGAATTTTGGGTTGTTACATTCTCCCCTCTTAAATGAATTTCGTCCACGAAATTCCTAAGGCAGAAAATGCTTCCAAACCCTTAAGTTTAAAACTATAATTAAGATGAGTTATTAAACTTATTTTCAAAACCCATTTAGCTGGAATAGATTTTAAAATTTCCAAGTCTTTCCTGTTCACCTACATCAACTAATTCTTTTTCATTCATTCATTCCAAGATTACAACCCAGAAAATCAATTTTTAGTTATCAAATTTTTCCAAATGTTCTTAAAAAAATTTCTAACTCTTAAATTTTTTGGAAAATTTCACCAGCGTCTTCTTTGCACGGCTCGATCAGAACAAATACAATCGCCTCTATGGGCTCCAAACCAATCAAAGAAAACAAAAGCCAAGTGGCCTCCCATATTCGGGGCATAAAATCATCAACCAATTTAAATTTTCTAAATTTATTGCGTACCTCTTTGCATTGGATTTATATTTTGGCAAGTAATTTATTATCTTCTATGCAAATGCAGGTGCACAAGAATCAAATAGCAATCCCTTGCATACCTGTACTTAACAAATTTAAAGAAAATCAGGCTGACCAAAGCAATGTGATGTTACTCTACATGCAAAAACTAGTCTGATATAAATCTATATGAAATCAACAACTGTATCTTAATCATATGCAACAAAATATAGAGAATATTCTGTAATAGATGCTATGCATCCAATTATTTTAAATGATAATTTAGATCTAAATACCCGGGTTCAATCAAAAATTTATTTTCAAATTTCTCAGACGAGAAAATTCAAAGATCAAAATCAAATTAGCAAGGAGGGAATTCCTCCAAATAAATTATAGTGAAACTCTAGAATCAAAACAACATGGAGCGTCCAGTGGTATTCCGATTCCTCCAAAAACATCAACTAGAGTGAATAAGTATCATTCCTTTCCCAAAATCTTCAAAAAATACCTTTTCAAAATCATCGAGATTTAGGTCCTTATAACAACAATTCGAAATCCTTTGTCTATAAATTTAAATTTTATAGACAATGATATATGAAATCACACAGCCAGTCAATTCAATTCAATTAAATCTAATCAATCAAATTTCATGATGGAATAAACTAACATAAACAGTCAATCAAATTCCATAAGGGAAAACTTATCACTTAACATTGTTTCAAAATGTCAAATGATCGACAAACCAATTTTAACTTAGGTTCAAAACTTCCATGATTGTCCAAAAATATAGATAATTATCTAAGCATACCGTTTTGCTCATTAGCCTTTGGTTATTGCTTAGAAGATTATCCAAACTCACTCGGATAAAATGAAAAGTTATATTCTAAATTTTATTAGTTTCTTAATTACTTTAAATTATTATTATTATTATTATTTTCTTCACTTATTTTTCACTTAGTATTTTATTCAATACTAAAATTATTTATGAATTATTTCATAAATTCTCACCTAAGTTTTAAAATATTTTTTAAAGTCATTTCTTTATAAAACATCAAATAATAACCTATTTCCACTTTATTTACTTGTATAATACTCTCTTATATCCTAAGAGTACATACAAATTTTATTTTACTGTTTCAAAGATCTTGATGGAGATCAAATCAAATTATGGTTTCTTAAAACCGAGTCAACCTATTAACCCCTTTTACTTGGAGTGTTAAAATGAATAATATTTATGGGTTGACCCAATCAATAAATAGTTTTACACCACTAAGATGTTTTTAAGCAATTATATGGTTTCGATAAAACAACGTTTATCAAAACTTTCTCATCTAATTTAACTCTATTTAAGCCTGTGTTAAATTATCCCATATTTTATCTAAGGGAAAATTCTTATTTATTAAAGCAATCTCTTATTAAAAATACTTTTTATTGTTAAACCGATTTCCTTTTAGGGAACTTAAAAGTTAAATACCAGGTTTTTATTTCAAAAACTCATTCTTTTGAAAGCATATTGCATATATTCTGATGTATATTAACTTCAAATGATTTATTTATTAAAACTCACTTTGGGTTTATTCGAATTTGAACTCATTCTGATCGCATAATGATAAAGATAATAATTTACAAAGTACTCCACAACATTCGCTTAAGCAAACATCTGATCGTCACTTAGAAGATTATTCAGGTTACCAAAAACTAATCAAAATGATTTCCTTCTAATTATCCCAAAGAAAATGCATTCCATTTAAAATTCTATTTCCCAAAATATTTTTACTTTTAAATACTTTAATAAGTACTACTATTTCATTTCTCAAAAATTCCTTTGAAATTATTTCCAAAAATTCCAGGATTTTGATTCAAAAATTCCAGGATTTTGATTCAAAAATCCTTTCTAAAACACGTTTTATAAACTAAATTTATATAAAATTTCCTTTATATAAAAATCATTTCATATTATAATAATCTTCCTTTATTATAATCAAATTTTCTCAAATATCTATTATCTAGATGTTATTATCTTACCATTTAGACTATATTTATAAACTTTTTTATTAAAGTTCAATCCTTAATCCACCATTATTAAAAGATGAATTTTCAAGTTAACATTTTGTCCGAACACCTTTATAGTCAAATTATGAAAATTAATTCACAAAGGGTTCGTTTTAAATCAAGCGATAGATGCTACTAATTAGACCAAGCACAATTTAGCAATTAACAAACAAAGTCAATGCTTCCCATTTAAGTTAAGCATAACCGAACAAATAATAGTGATAATAAATAAATATTATAAAATTTGAACCAATACACTTTATAACTATATAAAGTTTTTGAAAATTATTCCTTTATATATTTAAAATATAACCTAGGAAAAATATTAAATTTGCCAATATTTTCAAAATTTTCAATACCATGTCCGTTGGCCTCGATCGAGTGGATAGAAACCCCTATCGATACCATGGCATCCCACGTCTCGACCAGAATTAATAAAAACTCAATAGACCAATTAACATAATACATTTTTATAACATTAACAAATATGCTCCCGTATATATAATACTCTCAAACTCATTCTAGGGTGTCGCTTACCCTATCTCAAATGAGCTAAACCCTACCAAAGCCAAGGTTCCCGCTTAACCTCGCGCTCTGATACCATGCTGTAACGACCCGCCTTTTCGACCATCGAAAGTCAACGTCGAACACTACCACTGTGTTCCAATGTCACGCATCCAATCAACAAATGGGCAGATTGTTAGGGGAAACAATAAGAAAAGAATAGAGAACAGAGAAAAATAGAATCTCATAGCGGAATTGACAACATATAATATAACAAGGACAGTAGAAATTGTGACTCCAAACATACAAAGTATATCAGAGTTTAAAACAAACCTTATCAGCTGGACATTTATAAAATCCTAACCTTAAAAATGCCGATTGGTATACTATATCATACATCGGAAAATTACATACTATGATAGGTGAATCTTCGGCTTCCCTTCAAGACCTCCATAACACCGTGGACAACCTGGGAAATTACTCGGTCTAACCTGAGCATTATAATAAAAAACAGCCTAATCAGTTTGGAAATACCATCTTGAGATAACTCAAATAATGGGGAACATATAAAAGTGCTGTGAAGACCACGCCACTAATGCGGAACGTGTTTGTACCTCATAAGAATAACATCCATACAGGCAAAAGCAGAAATAAATATCAGGAAACAAATCCATAAGAATGGGCATGATTAATATTAAAACCAGACTTGAAAGAATGAAAATAATCCGAGCAAAATCCAAACTAGATGGAATGGATAAACAAGATAACTGTCCAAACCTGATAGAATGGACAAAACAAGATAACTGTCCAAACGTGATAGAATGGACAAAAAAACTATAATCAAACATCGTGAAAAGTGGTTGGCTCTTCTCGTTGCAATTACAGAAAAACTTATTCAATGGTTTGAATCAAATAAGTAAAATGAATTTATCCAACGTAACTAGGAGGGTGCTCCCCCTTCCACGAATGTATACCTCTAGCTAAAATATACTTGAGAGCACACACGTCACTCTCGGGAACTTCCAAGCTGGTCCCCGCTTCACACGAGCATCCGAATATTTCACATCAATGCATGCATGCTGAAACCTCTCTAGATGATGTGAACATACCTTGATGGGTGCGACCCACATGGCTTGGCTCCCACTCGCGCCTTGGTTTTAGTTTTTCCGGTGTTGGATATCAATGATCAAAATGAGCGATAGATCATCTTAGAATGACGAAGCACAATAATGACTTGGAGGGTGCGCCCTCCTTTTCCGTGCCTTGGTTTTATTCATTTTCGATAAAGGATAAAAAAAGCTCAACGGAGCAATAAATTGTCTTAGAATGACAATAAACAAAGAAGCTGAAGTATCCGATAGTTGAGATACCAACTATCGAGGATATAAAACTATCGTATATGGAAATTAAGTCTTGTATACTTATCACCACTCATTGAATTCAAACTTGTACTATTTCTTGGTTATCTATAATACCAGACAAGTCAAGGTAGTGTTACCTCAAAGTCATGTCCAATAATTATTCTTAACTTTTGTAATAGCGACAAGTTTACTTCTTCGATGTTTAGTGTTAATTATACAAATAAATTGTTTCCATATAAGTGATTAGCTTTACGGAAATAATTTATTTTCATAAACGAATCAAACTTTTTCTTTTTAAAAATGAACGGAACTTATGCTTGATTTCCATATTTCCACATTGGTAAAACACTTTTAGAATTAGTTCCTGATTGTTAAAATGTTAAGAGAATAATTTTTCCAAGTGCGCGACCCCGAAGGCCTAAACCAACATCAGACCGAACACCCAGAAGATTATCCAACTTAACATCCCAATAATTGAGTTCCAATTTCTTTTTATAACTTTAAAATAATATTAATTATCCCGAAAGATAATTAATCACATTTAAAATCTCTTTTAAATAAACAAATCCATTATCTTTAAATATATAGATAATTATTTCCAAACACTTTTATAACATAAGTAGGCGCCCTAAGTTACGTAGGGAGAAGGAAGACTTCGACCCCGGTTGACTTATAAGCCCTCTCGAATTAGTTCTATGATGCTCATTATTTCTCATCATCATGTTAAAAATGCCAATTGAGGATCAATATCGATTGGGAATCACTTTTATTAAATCGATTAATTAACTTTAAATGTCATTAATTACAAAGATTAATTAAATTCAGATAATCATTAGTTAAAATGAATAAGTCATCTCAAAACATCATTTATTAAAATGATAAGTAATTTTAAATACCATTAATTAAAACAATTAATTAAGTTTAAATAATCATAAATTAATTGAATTATTTTAATTCAAACTCCGTTAGCTAAAACGATTAATTAAAACATCATTTGTTAAAATGATTTATTTAATTATAAAACATCATTAACTAAAATGATTTAACTAAATTCCAAAAATCATTAGTTAAAATAATTAATTAAATTTAAAACATTCATTAATTAAAATGATTAACTAAATTCAAATATCATTATTTAAAATGATTTATTAGTTTTAGATATCATTAACTAAAATGATTATTAATTTCAATTATCATTAATTGAAATAATTAATTAAGTTCAATAAAGTAATTAAACTCCATTATCATTAATTAAAATAATTAATTAAACTCAAATAATCGTTAGTTAAAATGATTAATTAAGTGTAAAACATCATTAACTAAATGATTAATTAAATCTAAAGATAGACAAATTTTAATCATCATTTATTAAATTGGTTAATTAATCTCAAAATCGATAGTTAAATATATTAATTATTTTAAATTATCAATAACCAAGCAGAAGTTAACAGAAGTTAGAACGATAAGACGAAGACGAAACGACTCGAAAACTTGGGAAAGCACTAAGAAGAGCTAGAGAAGTGACTTGAGAAATTTTTACTCGATTTGGACCCAAGCATATAGCTCGGTACCGAGCTATGGTAGGTTGGTACCGACCTATAATTTTCCCCCTATTCATCTCTGTAGCATCCCTCATTTTGAGGCCCGAAATTAAACACTATGAAGGCTATAGTCATCCATTGTATTAATTTCCGGTGATAAAATGGAGCTATTTTAATCATATCAATAATCAAAAGCACACGAATATGAAAAAATTTCAAACACAACTTACTAACAAGTTTTCACATTTCATTTCACAAATAAAATTTCATACTCATTACATAATCTCATTCGATCCAACATTCAGAGAAAATATAATTGTTACAAAATAATCCAAGAGTGACATATAAAGATGCCCCTTGGTTGATCAGAGTCTACTACATAACAATTATAATTTCTGTCACTACATCCATTCAAACAAATGAACTACACATCGGACCAAATAAAACTCCTAACATAGCTAGCTTGCCTCCTGCACGTCTCCGAAATCTTATTCGTCTAACTGGAAACCTAAAATCACTTATGAAACATCTCCCTACTTGGAGGTCCAAAACTAACGGCTACGAATGCTGAAGTCATCCATAATTATTAATCATCGACGACCAAATATGACAATGTAAGATACATTGATACACAAAAACACATGAATATAGAAAAGTTTAAAACAACAAACAAAGTCCACATTCCATTTCTAATTATTTCAAATTCATTAGATAATCCCAGAGCGCATACCTCGTTCAGAGAAAATATACTTATTATAAAATACGCCAAGAGCGACATATGAAGATGCTCCCTTGGATGATCAAAGTATATAATAAGGCACTAAAAATTTTTGCCTTTACAATCAAACACATAGTGGAAATAAAAGAAATTTAATAACAATCTCGCCTCCAGCACATCTTTGGAAGCTTTATTCATCTAAAAGAACACCTGGAAAACCTTAACTCTCAACCTACTCAAAATCAATTGAGTACCCGAGAATTTAAGGCAAAACAAAAACTTCGATTCAGACATAAAACCTGGTATGAATAATAATCTACCATCTCAAACAATTTAGATATCTACTGAGAACACGCCGCTTAGCGGAATGGGTTTTCCCCTCACTAGTATCCTAAAACATTTATAATACCATATACTGTGCTCCTGCATCCACAATGGTTGAAACATAGTATTTCAAAACATTATGATGATATGCAAAACAAGTAAATCAAATCTGGATTATCCATCCTCATTCATTCTGACTATCTGTCTCAATTATAGTTTCTAGGGTTACTATTAACCTGTTAAATATTTATGGGCTATCTGTCCAATTTCATAGTTTTCAAGGGATCACTAAGAACCTATTGGTAACTCCAATATCTCTTCTTTTAAATTAGTTTTCATGAGCTAACTAGGAACATATTAGCTAACTGTCAATATCTTAATCCGGATATAGTTTTCATGGGCTAACTATAAACCTATTGTCCCCTGCCAATATCAAATCATAGTTTTCGTGGGCTGACTATGAACTTATTGGCCACTGCCAATATCTTTTGTTATAAACAGTTTTCATGGGCTTACTGTGAATCTATTGGCCCTTGTCAATATATTTAATTAAGATTTTAACATTTCTTAAATTATATTCAGTACTGGGTCAACCTAGCTGGTTATTCTGCCCTTCCCCAAAATACCGTTATGGGTTAGTTACAATGTGAATACTTATATGAAGAGGTATTCATAACAAAAGAAAACTTATTCAAAACCCCGTTTCAAAATTCTTTATTTATTTATGCCATGGTTATTCCTTTCAATTGAGGTCGGGTTTATTTTTTGAAATCTTAAATAACCTCCTTTGAAACCTCTGGATAACCTCCTTCGAAAGCAAAGAAGACCTCTTTTCAAAAACACAATAAAAATACCTTTCGAAGCTCTTGCTAAATAATCTCTTTCGAAACCAAATATTCCTTTTGATGGTATCAAAACATTATTTATAACATAGCTTCGAAACAAATGAAAATACCTCTTTCAAAAGTATCGGGTTTACTCTTTAAAATTTTTTTTTGGGTCAAAGTGGTTATATACGAAAGTATCTCTTTCGAAACCCTTACAAAATTGTTTTTGGGGAAAAGTTGACGGTGTCAGAACTACCTATTCGAAATCTCAAAACCTTTAAGTTAAAACTTCGAAGGGTAGCGTCGAAACCCCCTTTCGACCCCAGTTGCCTTCGGAACCCTCAACCCCTTTCGAAAGCATTTAGGAAGTGGCTTAGCTTAGTTAAAATAAAGATTACCCTTAGAAAGCATTGATGGCTTCAATACACTCGAAAGGGAAAATAGCAGCTTGGTTTCGACTTGGTGAAACCATTAATTTCGAAAACACTTATTCAAAAACAAAAGGAACCCATTCGAAAGCTAATACTTTAGACATAATACAGAAACCTTCTTCGAAAGCTATTTATAAACTCCTTTCAAAAACATACATTTCGATGGGTCGAAAGCTCTAAGGAAAACAAAGGAAATACTTAACTTTTGAAAACCAAACAGGGTTTCGACCTCATCAGAAGCATTCCTTTCGACACCATGGCTTCCGCTTTTCCTCCAATCCACTACGTACCATCTAAATGATACCTTGTGTATTGGTTTCGACTAAGTGGGTTTCGAATGAAATGGGAAGGTCCTGCTATATGAGGTGGAACCAACTTTTCTGAATTAAAGGCTGAAATTTAGCTACTTTTAGTAATTGCTTTATAACTACTTGCCTATTTGTAGTCTTTTGATTGGTTGCCTTAAAACTTTTTAAATACTTTACAATTAAATTGCCGCATTTAATCTGATTAAATCAAGAAATCTAACATTTAAGTCCTTCCATTTAACAAAACCAACAATTGCAGAAAAGTCCCTCTTTTAAAATAATTTATTTTCCCTAGTAAATCAATTGGGGAAAAGTCCCCATAAATCACAGAAAATCTCTTTCACCATGTGATCAAACATATTAAAATTTCAGACCCAATTTCTTCCTGAAATACTTGAAATAACTTTAAAATCCAATGTATCATATTTTCCTTTTAAAAGTTCATAATAAATTTTCCATAGCTTAGAAAATTATGAAAATTTAAAACGCATCTCCAAAATCAAGTTTTACTTAACATAAAATTTTTCCATGGCATTTTAAAATCATTAACCCTCGGTTTTACCCTAAAACCGTGCAAATTCACATGTAAATGAATTGTTTAAATCAAACAAATAATAGTTCAAGCATATCATCATCCAAAACATCATAAAAGAAAATTTAATCTTAAATATGAAAGCATATGATTTTAAAAACAAAATAAAGATGGAATGAATTATTATTCACCTTAGATATAATAAGGAATTTGAGATTTGTTGTTGATTAATCCTTCCTAGCTATGATCCTTACATTTAGATTGAAATTTCCTCTTTTCCTCCTTGTTAATGGCTGACTCTATTTTAATATTTGATTCGTGTGTGTGGAAAATGAGAAATGAACGTGAATGAGAAATTACAAAGGTGTATAACCATTTATAATGAAGTGGCTATTTACTAATATGCCCAGGTGTAAATTAATTAGCTTATAAACCAATTTAAGCCCATCTATTTTATTACTAAGCACGACCCTACATATGATTTATTCAAATCTCAATCTCATTATCATCATTATTCTATTTAATTTATCTAATTAAATCTCCTGAATAATGTTATCAAAATTTAAGGATGTTACAGGCTCCCCGCTTAAAGAATTTCATCCTCGAAATTCAGTAAGGACTAAGTACTAAACATAGCAATCACTTGTAACAACTCCTAACAAACACACTAGCCTATCTGACTAGTAACTATCTATATAAATCTAACATAGACATACCCTCAAAGCAGTTCAGAATAAGTATCTCTAATCCTATCCTCTGTCTCCCAAGTACAGTCCTTCTCATTGTCGCTCCACTGAAATTTCACCAACTTGACTGTCTTATTCCTCAATCTTTTCTCATCTCTTCCTACAACCCGAACTGGTTGTCTGACAAAAGTCAAATTAGGCTCTACTATCAAGTCTTCCAACCCTATCGGAGGAATAGTAGTCTCTGGATCATGCATATACTTGCGAAGATGAGACACATGAAATACATTATGGACACCTGCCATACCGTTCAGCAACTCTACTCTGTATGCAAGCTTCCCAATCCTCTCTATAATCTGGAATGGTGCAACATATCTCGGGGCTAACTTCCTTGACTTTCCAAATCGTACCACACCCTTCATTGGTGACACCTTAATAAAAACCTTATCTCCAACTAAGAACTATAGGTCTTCACGCCTCTTATCTGCGTAACTTTTCTGCCTGGATTGAGCTTCCTTCATCCTTTCTCGAATTAACTCAATCTTCTCTGACTCCTCCCAAACCAAATCCGGACCTAAGACTAATCTGTCTCCAATCTCTAACCGACATGCTAGTGATTTGCATTGCCTTCCATACAAAGCTTCAAAAGGCGTCATTCCTATACTAGTTTGCTAACTATTATTATAGAAAAACTCTACCAAATGTAGGTGATCCTCCCAAGATCCACCAAAGTCCAATACACAAGTTCTCAATAAATCCTCGAGTACCTTATTGACTCTTTGTGTCTGCTCATCTGTCTGAGGGTGATATGCAGTACTCATATTAAGCTTGGTACCCAATACTTTCTGTAGACTCTTCCAGAATTCACTAGTGAACAAGGCATCTCTATCACCAAATATACTACTAGGAACTCCATGTAGTCTAACTATGTTCTTCATGAACAACTTAGCTAAAACAGGTGCCATCCTGGTTGACTTAACTGGAATGAAATGGGAACTCATGGTCAATCTGTCCACTATGGTCCATATACTTTCATTTCCCCTATTTGACCTTGGCAACCCGTCTATAAAATCCATAGATATCGAATCCCATTTCCAAACTGGAATCTCTAAAGGTTGAAGCAACCACTCGGCTTATGATGTTCGGCTTTCACTTGTTGGCAGTTTGCACATTGCCTAACCCACAAACCAACATCACTCTTCATTCCTTCCCAATAGAAGCTCCGCTTCATATCTTGATACATCTTGGTTCCTCCAGGATGAATCGTAAACTTGGATTGATGACATTCCCCAAGAACTTCTTTCCTCAAGTCATCCACATTCAGAACACACAACCTTCCATCCTTTCTCAACCATCCTTTTTGGTCAAGACTAAAGTCATTTTGATCATTAATCTCATCTCCAATCTCGAGCCTTTTAATCCTCTCGGCTAACACTGGATCCTCTTTTTGCTTAGAAGTAATCCTTTCGATCAACACTAGTCGAACTTCTAAATAAGACAACATGGCGGTACTCTGACTAGAACTAGCAGTTGATCTTAACTGTACTCCACAACAGGCCAAAGCTTCTAAATCCTTCCATTCCACCAACATAGCTAATACCACATTCTAATGTCTTCGGCTAAGAGCATCCGCTACCTTGTTTCCTTTCCCAGAAGTATACTTTATACCAAAATCATAAGCAGCCAAAAACTCCAGCCACCTTTGTTGTCTCATATTCAACTCCTTTTGAGAGAATAAATACCTTAAAAACTTATGATTGGTATAAAGCTCAAACCTCTCTCCTAAGAGATAATGTCTCCAAATCTTCAGTGCAAAGATCACCGCAGCTAACTCCAAATCATGTGTAGGATACCTCACTTCATAAGGTCTAAGCTATCGTGAAGCGTAGGTAATAACTTTACCATTCTGCATCAACACTGCTCCTAATCCAGTTCAACATGCATCTGTATATACCACCAGCCCTTGGTTTCCATCTAGAACTACTAACACTGGTGCATTGGTCAGCAAATACTTTAACTTAAGGAATGCTTCCTCACATCTGTCTGACAAGATAAACTTCACCTCCTTCCTGGTTTCAAGACAAAAGAGAATAATGTTGCAACTATTGCAAATGTCTTATATAATCCTAACCTCAAAAGCAATTTGCTAAGCGTGGGATAATTACACTATGGTATCAGAGCCAGGTTTCAGAAGTAATTCTCCTTAGAAGCAGTAGTCTTCTTTGCAATGGCAAGAAACGATGACTGACAAGGTAGCAGATAATTTTGTACAACCATCTATTCCCCATTTTGATGGTCACTATGATCATTGGATTATGCTGATGGAGAATTTTCTAAGGTCAAAGGAGTATTGGGCACTAGTTGAAACTGGTTATGTTGAACCATGTGAAGGAACAACATCTTTGACTGAAGCGCAGCAAAGACAATTGGATGAGCTAAAATTAAAAGACTTGAAAGTGAAAAATATCTATTTCAGGCCATTGATCGTACTATTTTGGAGACCATTCTTCAGAAAAATACTACTAAAGAAATATGGGATTCAATGAAAAGAAGTACAAAGGATCGGCGAAAGTTAATCGCTCACAACTTCAAGCACTCCGCAGAGACTTTGAAACCCTTCAAATGAAGCACAGAAAGTTAGTATTCGATTACTTCTCGACAACAATTTCTATTGCAAATAAAATGAGCCTTTATGGTGATAAAATAACTGACACCACCATAGTTGAGAAGATTCTTCGCTCGATGACATCGAAGTTTGACTATGTTGTTTGTTCAATTAAAGAATCAAACGACATTGATGAAATTTCCATTGGTGAACTGCAAAGTTCTCTACTAGTTCATGAACAAAGAATGAATCGGTGCAACCACACCATGGAACTTGAGGAGCAAGCATTGAAAGCATTGACCTTTGATGAATCATCAAGCTCAAGAGGAAGAGGTAGAGGAAGATATAGAGGAAGAGGACGAGGAGGCCGGGGAAATGGAGACACTTGCAGGAAAAAAGGGTACAAGATGAATGAAAATATAAAATGAATTCAAAACAAGGGCAACGACTGTGATAAAATGAATGACAAGTCCAATATTGAGTGCTACCAGTGCCATAATTTTGGCCATTATCGCTCTGGCTGTTACACAAGATTTCCAAATGACAAGAAAAAAATGAATTGATCAAATTATGTCAAAAACAAGGAAGAAGAGACACTCTTGATGGCATCCTATGTGAGGGAGGAACCAGAACCCAGCATATGGTATTTGGATACAGGTTGCAACAATCATATGTGTGGAAGCAAATCGTTGTTTTAGAACTTGAATGTGGAATTTCGTACTACTGTCAGTTTTGGTGATCACTCTACAGTCAATGTCATGGGTAAGGGAATGTCCTAGTCTAAAGGATATGGTAGTGTGTATGACCTATTCCTTAGGAAAATGCCATGAGTTTAGCTACTGTTAGTAGTGGAATGGCTGTTAACGTGTGTTCTGTTTTTATGTTGTACTGTCTTATATATATTATCTCCTTTTCAGTTAATAACGATAGAAAAACTTTTGTTTCCAATATCTCCTCTATATTATTACACTGTGGTTAGTCAAAGGCGCTGCTATCCACGATAAATCCTTAATGAATCTCCGGTAATAGCCAGCGAGTCCAAGAAAACTTCTGATCTCAGTCATCATCTTTGGTCTCTTCCAATTGTTCATTGCTTCGATCTTATCTGGATCGACTGATAACCCTTTCTCTGAAACTACATGACTAAGGAACTTAACTTCTTTCTTCCAAAAATGACACCTGGTAAACTTTGCCTTCAGCTGATTCTACCGGACTGTCTCGAGCACCACTCTAAGATGAACTTCGTGCTCCCTTTCATCCTTAGAGTATACTAAAATGTCATCTATAAACACCAGAACAAACCATTCCAAGTACTTTTGGAAGACTCAGTTCATCAAATCCATGAAGAAAGCAAGTACATTCTTTAATCCAAATGGCATCACCAACCACTCATAAGAACCATACCTAGTTCGAAATGCTGTCAAAGGAATACTGTCCTCTGCCACTCTTAACTAATGGAATCCTGTCGCTAAATCCAACTGGGAAAACACTCTAGCTCCACTAAATTGGTCAAATAGATCATCAATTCTCGGCAAAGGATACTTATTCTTTATCGTTCTTTCGTTCAACTTACGATAGTCGATACACAACCTCAATGACCCATCTAGTTTCTTTACAAGCACCATGACCGCTCACCAAAGCGAACTGCTTGGTCTGATAAAATTCCATCCTTTAAGATCCACTAGCTGCACCTTCAATTCCCTCATCTCAGTTGGTGTCATTCTGCTAGGTGGTCTACTAACAGGTTTAGCTCTGGGCGCAAGATATATACGAAACTCAACTGCTCGTTTCAGTGGTAGTCCTGTGACTGGCTCAAAGACATCTGCAAACTCTCCTGCTATTTGAACCTGACTTAACTCTTCTCCCACTTCCACGGCACTTAACAAGGCACTAACACTCCGATTTGAATTCTCTACTGAGAATATCACTCGGTTATGACTATCAGGATGTCCCAATGATATCTCCCTATCCTGGCAAAACATTCTAGCCTCATACTTACCCAACCAATCCATACCCAAGATGATTTCGAAATCTACAAAATCGAGAACATACAAACTACATGCAAACTTATGAGCTAACAAATCCAATTCTAACTGGTCGCATCTCAACCTTTGAGTTGCATAGCCTCCAATTGGGTTCGCAACCCTTAAGGAAGTAACAAGGTAGGTGGGTTCTAAGCATAATCTATCAACTAAACACCAAGATATAAATGAATGTGATACACCGATATCAAAAAATACCTTAACTAGTATGCTCTGAATCAAAAACGTACCTTCCATCACGGTCTTCCCTTTATCAGCTGCAGTAGGCCTAGCTGGTCCAATAGCAAAAGTCTTTCCTTTGTCCTCCCTAACTGGCTTCGGACACTGATTCTTGTAATGCCCAACTTGATCATAGTTGAAGCACTTCACATTCTTTTTATTTGCAACCTTCTTCCCATCACCTGACCGGCACTCATTCGCATAATGACCCTTCTTGTCACACTTAAAGCAAACTAACTCATCCTTTGCCTTCTTGGTAGTATCTCTCTTCTGGGCTCCCTTCTTCTTAAAGAACTTTCTCTTCTTCCCTTGAGAACCCTGAATTTCCACTGGCTTCTCTCTAGCACAACCAACAAGCATCTCTTCATGGCGAATGGCCATCTCCACGACTAAATTACTTGGATCGAGAAGATGTAGTAGGGTCGCCCTAGCAATCTCGGGCCTCAGTCCCCTAATGAACCTCTCGTTCCTTCTGATGTCGCTGTCTATAATATTATGTCCATAACGGGAGAACTCCTCAAACTTAGTGGCATACTCAAAAAGCAACATCTGTCCCGGCTCCAGATCTATAAACTTTCTCATCAGCTTTGACTTAGCAAACTCAGACACAAACTTCTGCTCAAATCTCCTTCTAAAATCTGACCAAGTCAACTGCTCCTCCAAAACTCCTGTAGTAACACTATTCCCCCAGTGAAGCGCTGACCCTTATAAATGCCTAGAGGCCAACCTTTTCTTCTGCGTATCATCTAAACCCGAATCAGAAAATATACGCTCACAATGCAACAACCAATTCTCTACCTCAATAGCATCCTTCGTCCCCAAGAATGGCTTCCCACCTAGCTTGGTGTAGTCCCTGCTCAGCTAGCATAATTATACCCACTTGGAGCTACAAGATTAGCTCCTCCAACATTTCCAGCAATTTCGGCAGCAACTCCTACTTGCATCATATTGACGAAGAACTGATGCTTCGCCCTCATAACTACTGGTGGATTTCCAGTACCCACATTGGCATCAACATTTTGGTTATTAGCATTAGCCGATCGACCCGGGTTCCTCCTAGTGGTGGGTCGAGCATTTCCATTAGTTGTGGTGCTTCCTCCATCGAGATTTCCTCTTCCATTTCCTACTTCCATATCTTCTTTCTCGTAAATCTGCATACGAGCCTTAGTAAGATACATAAGAACGGTCTTAGAGAGTGGGGAATACGTACTTATATATATATAACTATATACCAAATACAAGTACGTTACTATAGCGTTAACCCAAACCCCAATCTTATTATCTGATTCATTGGATTATGTTTGAAAAATCTTTTAGGTTTAAGTTTCTTTTAAAGTTTCATGAACCTATGCTATGATACCAACTTGTAACATCCCCCTACTTGGAGGCCCAAAACTAACGGTTACGGATGCTGCAGTCATCCATAGTTATTAATACTCAGTGACCAAATACGGCAATGTTAGATACATTGATACACAAAAACACATGAATATGGAAAAAATTTAAAGCAACAAACAAAGTCCACATTCCATTTCAAAATATTTCGAATTCATTACATAATCCAAGAGTGCATACCACGTTCAGACAAAATATACTTACTAAAAAATACGCCGAGCGCGACAAATGAAGATGCCCCTTTAGATGATCAAAGTATATAATAAGGCACTAAAACAAATCTGCCTTTACAACCAAACACACAGCGGAAATAAAAGAACTCTAATAACAAGCTAGCCTCCTACACATCTTCGGAAGCTTTATTTGTTTGAAAGAACACCTGGAAGCCTTAACTCTCAACCAACTCAAAATCAATTGGATACCTAAGAGTTTAAGGGAAAACAAAAACTTCGAGTCAGACATAAAGCCTGGTATAAATAATAATCTACCATCTCAAATCATTTAGATATCTAGTGAGACCACGCCGCTTAGTGGAATGAGTTTTCCCCTGACTAGTATTCTAAAACATTTATAAAACCATATATTGTGCTCCTGCATTCACAATGGTTAAAACGTAGTATTTCAAAACATTATGATGATATGCAAAACAAGTAAATCAAATCTGGATTACCCATCCCCATTCATTCTGACTATCCATCTCAATTATAGTTTCTAGGGTTACTATTAACCTGTTAAATATTTCTGGGCTACCTGTCCAATTTCATAGTTTTCATGGGATCACTAAGAACCTATTGGTAACTCCAATATCTCTTCTATTATTCTAGTTTTCATGGGCAGACTAGGAACCTATTGACTAACTGTCAATATCTTAATCCAGATATAGTTTTCATGGGCTAACTATAAACCTATTGGCCCCTGCCAATATCAAATCATAGTTTTCATGGGCTGACTATGAACCTATTGGCCCTTGCCAATATCTTTTGTTATAAACAGTTTTTCTGGGCTTATTGTGAACCTCTTGGCCCCTGCCAATATCTTTAATTAAGATTTTAACATTTCTTAAATTTTATTCATTACTGGGTAAACCTAGCTGGTTATTTTGCCTTCCCCAAAATACCGTTATGGGTTAATTACAATGTGAATACTTATATGAAGAGGTATTCATAGCAAAGGAAGACTTCTTCAAAACTCCTTTTCAAAATTCTTTATTTATTTATGCCATGATTATTCCTTTCAATTGAAATTGGGTTTGTGTTTTGAAATCTTAAAACATCTCTTTTGAAACCTTTGGATAACCTCCTTCGAAAGCAAAGAAGACCTCTTTTAAAAACACAATATAAATACCTTTCGAAGCACTTGCTAAATAATCTCTTTCGAAACCAAATATTCCTTTCGATGGTATCAAAACGTTTTTATAACATAGCTTCAAAACAAATGAAAATACCCCTTTCGAAAGTATCGGGTTTACTCTTTAAAAACATCTTTTGGGTCAAAGTGGTTATATACGAAAGTATCTCTTTCAAAACCCTTATAAAATTGTTTTTTTGGGAAAAGTTGACGGTGTCGGAACCACCTATTCGAAAGCTCAAAACCTTTAAGTTAAAACTTCGAAGGGTAGCGTCGAAATCCTCTTTTGACCCCAATTACCTTTAGAACCCTCAACCCCTTTCGAAAGAATTTAGGAAGTGGCTTAGCTTAGGTTAAAGAGAGATAACCCTTCGAAAGCATTGATGGCTTCAATACACTCGGAAAGGAAAATAGTGGCTCGGTTTTGACTTGGTCGGAACCATTACTTTCGAAAACACTTATTAAAAAACAAAAGGAACCCATTCGAAAGCTAATTCTTTAGACATAATGCAGCAACCTTCTTCAAAAGCTATTTATAAACTCCTTTCTAAAATATACATTTCGACTGGGTCGAAAGCTCGAAGCAAAATAAAGCAAATACTTAACTTTTGAAAACCAAATAGGGTTTCGACCCCATCGGAAGCATTCCTTTTGGCACCATAGTTTTCGCTTTTCCTCCAATCCACTACTTACCATATAAATGATACCTTGTGTATTGGTTTCGACTAAGTGAGTTTCGACTGAAATGGAACAGATATCATTGGAGTCGAAAGGTCCTGCTATATGAGGCGGAACCAACTTTTTTGAATTAAAGGCTGAAATTTAGCTACCTTTTGTAATTGCTTTATAACTACTTGCCTATTTGTAATCTTTTGATTGGTTGCCCTAAAACTTTTCAAATACTTTACAATTAAACTGCCGCATTTAATCAGATCTAAATCAAGAAATCTGACTTTTAAGCCCTTCCATTTAACAAAATCAACATTTGTAGAAAAGTCCCTCTTTTAAAATAATTTATTTTCCCTAGTAAATCAATTAGGAAAAATCCCCATAAATCATAGAAAATCTCTTTCATCAGGTGATCAAACATATAAAAATTTTAGACCCAATTTCTTCCTGAAATACTCGAAATAAGTTTTAAACCCAATTATATCATATTTTCCTTTTAAAAATTCATAATAAATTTTCCATAGCTCAAAAATTATGAAAATTTAAAAACCATCTCCAAAATCATGTTTTACTTAACATAAAATTTTCCATGGCATTTTAAAATCATTAACCCTCGGTTTTACCCTAAAACCGTGCAAATTCAAATGTAAATGAATTGTTTAAATCAAACAAATAATTGTTTAAGTATATCATCATCCAAAACATTATAAAAGCGAATTTAATCTTAAATCCGAAAACATATGATTTTAAAAACAAAATAGAGATGGAATGAATTATTATTCACCTTAGATATAATAAAGAATTTGAGATTTGTTGTTGATTAATCCTTCCTAGCTTTGATCCTTAGCTTTAAATTGAATTTTCCTATTTTCCTCCTTGTTAATGGCCGGCTCTATTTTAATATTTGATTTGTGTTTGTGGAAAATGAGAAATGAAACGTGAATGGCCATATACAAAGGTGTATAGCTGTGTATAATGAAGTGGCTATTTACTAATATGCCCAGGTGTAAATTAATTAGCTTATAAACTAATTTAAGCCCGTCTATTTTATTATTAAGCACGACCCTACATATGATTTATTTAAATCTTAATCCCCTTATCATCATTATTCTATTTAATTTATCTAATTAAATCTCCTGAATAATGTTATCAAAATTTAGGGGTGTTCAACTCACTCCCGACCTACTCAAATGAGTACCCGGGAGTTTAAGGGAAAAACAAAACTTTGGATCAGACAAACAGTCCAGTGTAAATAATAACCTACCATCTCAAATTAAATAGATATCTAGTGAGACCATGACGCTAAGCGGAATGGGTTTACCCTTCACTAGCATCTTAACCAACATATTAAGCCCTACACCATACTCCTGCATCCGCAATGGTTAAAACATAATAACATAATCATATGCAAGTATGCAATGGGGTAAGTTTGACTCATTTGTCAACATAGGGTTACATTTACCCTAAGTTCATCCATTTCCACAAAATTGATTATCATCTCAACTCATAGTTTTCGTAGGGTCACTATGAACCTATTAGTTTCCATGGGCAGACTAATAACCTTTCAAAATTATTTAGGACAACCTGTCCTGAACCATAGTTTTCATGGGATCACTAAGAACCTATTGGCTTCCACCAATAACACTTTCCAGCCATAGTTTTCATGGAATCACTACGAACCTATTGGAATTATCTAATAATATTTCTGAAATCATAGTTTTTATGGGATCACTAAGAAGAATCACAATGAACCTATTAGAATTTTCTAATAACATTTCTCAAATTATAGTTTTCATGGGATCACTAGTAACTTATTGGATATCTCCAATAACATTACACAAGCCATAGTTTCATTGGATGACTCTAAACCTATTGGACCCTGTTGAATCATAAGTTTTGATTCATGACAAGCTTCAACGATCAACAATGAGATTAGATGATCAAAGTGATAAAAAAAGAGAAAGCTATACACACGTGGTGAACTACAAAGGAAACTAAACTTCAAACCCGAGTACGCTATAAAATTCTTTATTGTTTGAGTCGTAGTTATAGTTTATAATTGTTAAAATCACTCCTCAAGTAATATACACACACTATACAAAAGCTTTAAATATATATATATATATATACAAAATAATGTGCACAAGTGCTCACTATGCAAAAAAAGCACAGTTCAGACGACTGGACCGATTTCACCAGTCGACTGAATCTGTGGTCTTTGCACAGACATGCACACATGCACACCACTTTGAATATTCAATCAACTAGATATTTTTGACTAGTCGACTGATCGCACGTAAGTGCCATATTTCCTGAAGGGTTGCTTCTCTTTGTAAAGAGTAACAATCCAATTCGAAGAGTTACAGATGCAACTCTTGATTGAAACTCTTCGTGAACAGTAGCAACCTAATATATTATATATATAGATCTAAATCCATGATTTTAAGAATCCAATTTTACTTCAATCTATTCTATTCTCTGATCTATATTTCTTGACTATATTTCTGCATTCTAAAAGGTTTCTAATCAAAGATATATTGCTTGAATCTCAGAGTTAATTATTATATACTTCGATTCAAAGCAATATCTTCCTTTTTAATCTTCACACACACAATATATACTTGAGGATTTGATCATAGGAAGGGTGTACTATCAAAAACAAATCAGTGTTATCAAGAACACAAAGCGTCAACAACTTTATCGAAATTATAGAAGTCCTGTTAGTTTGTATCAGGCGGAAAAGTCCTCTTCGGCTGCTGAGGCGGAAAAATACTGTTCGGCTGCTCAGGTGTTGTATACATATTCCTTTGGGTTAAGTGAAGGGGTATTGAGAGAAATTCCAGAGGGAAGTCTGGGACTGGACGTAGAACGGGAAGTTCGAACCAGTATAAAAACTCCTAGTGTGCTTATTCTTATTTACTTTACTATTATTATCTGTTTCCGCATTTAGATTATAATACATTCCATATTACACGATCCTAAGTATTAGCAATACGGCATACGTACTTTCAGACCCTTCCAATATCATATCTCAAATTTTAATCTTTTGATCAGTCTAGGCATCCTAACCTTTAGATCTACTTGATCTTCTAGATGCAATTCTACTCACTCAGGAGTTAAATCTGATTATACTCACTAATGAGTCAACCTAACTAGTTATTCTGCCCTTAAATATCCCAAAATGCAGCTATGGGTCATGATGATGTGAGTATGATAATAATAATCATGCAAAATAACTAATCAAATAATAACAAGAACATATAGCATCCATCATTCAAATAAGTTCAATTAATTAGCATCTTATAATTATTTAACCTTGAGTAATAACTCTTTTTGGCAATTTCATATCAAAACTTGGGCTAAGCAATAATTTATTCCTTGAAAGCATTTATCATTATATATGATTAATCCCCTGAATTTATATATAAATCAAGGAAAATATTACCCATTACTTTACCAATTTCTCATGCCAATTTATAATCCATTTTAATACTACCATTTATACTTTCGGTATTAATATGAGGACATCGCACCTCTTCATTATAGAGCATAATGCCATAAATTACAATATGTTCATCATTGAAAACTTGCGATATTAATATGGCCGACATGGGATGTCGCGTCCCTTTATATCAAAGCTTTAAAAATAATTCTGATTTATAAAAATATAAGGCTATAATGTCGAATTCAATGTTGTCATAACATAGAAATTTATAGGTCGCCGAACTTATTAAATATAGCCTTATATATATAAAATACAAAGAAGCCAACATTGATGACAAGCGGTATCAATATCATAAAACCATTGATATCGGATGCTTTAAAATAGTAAGGTCGACATTGATGACTTCGAACATCAATGTCGTAAAATAGTTGACATTGAATTCATTAAACTGTGCTACTATGCCGCTATAGTAATAATGCTGAAATTGATAACAAGCGGCATCATTGCTATTTTATATCAATGTCGAAAGTATGTACATATAAGCGGCATTTTTACTATAATACTTCTATCTCATAAGTAATACTAGCATCATTAATGCCTAAAGTAATTAATGTTGGAAATAATACTTACGGTGTTACTGCCTTAAACTATGACGTCAAATAGGAAGAAGCGGCATTGTTTAAAACCATAGTGAAAACTTGCGGCATCAATGCCATATGTTATAGATTTCAAAACAAAGAAATAAGGGAGGTCGGCATAGTTCTAGTATGTTACGAGATTACCAATGTCGACATTGATTCAATGTCGCCGGCCTTTTAATATAAGACTCAAACCAGAGCGGATCCACTCCATACCAACTGAGTTGATATCGTAGCCATCCACTCAGGTTAATGTCATTGGGGTTTGGCATAAAGTTGGCAATATCGAAATTATTATAAAACTATTTTATTTCTATTAAAAATAATTACTTTTCATCAACCCTAAATCCTTGTCAACTTTCTATTGGTTAAAAACAATTTTTATCAAATTTCTTTTCAGAAAAACTACCGCAACCTATTTATCTTCTTAAAAATTCATTTTGCACCGCTTAGTCAATATTAGTTATTTAATAATAATTCTAATCTTTTCTTGCTTATTAAATTCATAATAAATCATGATTAGATAGGAAAAAATCCCAAAATTCGTCAAAAATCAAAATTTAAATATTCTTTAACATACAAAAATTTCGAGACCAAATCATTATTTAATACTTTTAATAATTACAACCTAAACTAAGTGCCCTTTCTTTCTTAGGAGATTCATAAAATATTCCTATTAATTTGGAAAATTATAAAATTAAAAACTCTTCTCCAAAATTACGTTTCACACAACTTACCCAAAAATCAAATTGTATGGAGATCATCAACTAAGGTTTTGACTATAAACCAATCATAATAATTTCATAAAAATTCCAATAATTCATTATTTAACCAACCAATGGTAAAAATATAACATGGCACATCTTAACATCATCAATGAATCTAAACCAATCAAATCTGAAGCCACAAAAGCATAAAAATGAGATGGTTTATTATTACTCATCTTGATTTAGATAATGAAGTTGAGATTTGATGGAGAATTTTTTTTCTAGCTTTATCATTTAAAACTTCCTTTACTTTCTTCTTCTATTCTTCTTGTTTAATGGTCAGCATCTTGTTCTTTTACTTTGATTATTTTGCACTTGAAAATGAGAATGATATGGGAGAGGAAGGGTTTAAGGGATAAATGATAGATCTATTTCTATTTTGCCTTCCTCATATATTCTTTTATATGTTAAGTTTTTAAACAATCTTAATAGTTGATCAGTTAAGGTCAGACCTTGTTAATTATCAAATCTCGTCCTCTTTATCTTACCACACATTACAGTATTATTTTTTAATTTATTTAATTAAATCTCTTGAAAAATGTTAATCTAAATCAGAGGTGTTACAGGCTCCTCTCCTTAAAGAATTTTGTCCTTGAAATTCATTAAGGATAGCAACAAGCATATAAATCGTGCAAATATCTGTAACATCACATAACAACAATACTAGCCTACTAGACTAGCAAAAAGTCTATATACAACAATATAGAACACACCATCAGAACAATGCAGGATAAGTCTCTTTAATCATGTCTTTCTTCTCCCAAGTACAATCTTTTTCATTGTTACTTCACTACACTTTTACTAACTTGACTATCTTGTTCCTTAACCTCTTCTCATTTCTTGCCATAACTCGTACTGGTTGCCTAACAAAAGTCATACCTAGTTCCACTACTAAATCTTCCAGTGCAATCCGAGCAACGATAGTCTTTGGATCAGGTATATACTTTCTAAGATGAAAAATATGAAACATATTATGGACTCCAGCCAAAATGCTAGGTAACTCTATTCTATAAGCGAGTTTCCTAATCCTCTCTATAATAAGAAATGGACCTACAAATCTTAGTGCCAACTTCCCGGTCTTTCCAAACCGTACTGCACCCTTCACAGTGTTAATTTCACAAAAATGTAGTCTCCAACTGAGAACTCTAAATCCTTATGTAACACCTCGAATTTTAATTAACATCATTCAGAAGATTTAATTAGATAAATTAAATAGAGTAATGTGATGTGTAGTGTGATAAGGAATTGAGATTTGATAATCAACATGGTCAAGCCATAATTAACTAATTAATTAATTAATAAGATTGTTTTATGACTTGAGAATAATAGACATATGAGAGGGGTAATTTAATAATAGAAAAACCCTTCATACCATAAACCCTCCCTCTCCCCTATCATTCTCACTTTCGTAAAACAGAAGCAATCAAAATAATATAAGGAGGTCGGCCATTGCTAAAGGAGAAATCATGAAAAATTTAAAGGAGATTCATGAGCAAAGTTAGGGAAACTAAAGCACTCATCAAATCTCGATTATATTACCAAAATCAAGATGAATAATAATCAAATCCAACTCATTTTCATTACATTTTTATTGTTAAATTTTGGTTCAAATTTGAAATCGAATGAAATTGATGAATAGATGATATGCCATGCTTGATTTTGACATGTTTTGAAATAATGATGAATTAAATGGATTTTATGAAATTAAATGATATTTTAAGAGAAAAACCGTAATTAATGATCTCCAAACGATTCAAATTTTTGATAGGTGGTATAAAATGATATTTTGGAGATGGATTTTTAATTTCAAAATTTTCTAAGTTGAAATAAATATTTTATGAATTTTCTAAGAAGGAAATTGAGTTATTTTTGGGTTTTAATTATTTTAAATAATTAAATATGGATTTTGATCTTGAAACTTTTATATGATAAAGAATATCATATTTCTGAATTAATGTGATTTTTGGGGATTTTTCCCAAGTAGTTTCGAAGTGTTATGAATTTATTATGCTAGATAAGCATTTAAATGGATAATTAATTAAGGATATTAATTAATTATAGTTTGACATATGTTTTGGACTTTGAAAATTTAGTGCGGCAATAAAATCTGAAAAGAAAATGTAAAGCTTTATTGAAACCAATCATACTTTGACAAATAAATGAGATTTGGTGAAAAGTATATGCTTTATTAAGTAATAAATCAGTTTTTTCATTAATTACGATAAAGCCATGTCGCTTCTATACCATCGTCGAGCCTAAGGCATCACTACATTCATAAGTGTCAACATCAACGAGGAGGTAAGCATAGGATAACTACTTAAGTAGTTATGAAATGTTTCCAACCAAGTCGAAGTGGACAACAACAACGTCCTATATTTGGCGACAACACATTTTCGTGATTCATCAAACATAATGCTGAACCTCTTTACCAATATTTTAATTGGTGATGCGTTTTATCCTTGTCGCATGTAATCCTTACTGCATTCGTTTTAAAGAGGCAGAGGCCATGCATTAACAACTTTGACAATGTTTTGACTTCGACTCTCTATATATAAAAAGTGGCATAGTAGACGAAGTAACTTAAGTGTAAAAGTTTTATAACATCGTCGAGGATCTTGAGGGTCAATATGCATCAAGGTTGGTGACCTATGTTTTAGTGTCAATGCCGCTTGGCCACGATGTCACACCATATCTTTTTAATGCTGAAGAGGCTTGTATCTATGTTATTCAAAACTGTTTTTAAAGTGCAAAGAGGCCTATGTTTTAGAGGGTCGACGACCCTATATCTTCAGCAATTGGCCATATAATTTATAAAAGTTTTAAGTTTTGGTTTTCGACCTTGGATAGACGTCAACGAAGGATATTAACACCGCATGATTTAAGATCTTTAGATGGAGATTCTTAAGCTTCTTAGTCGACACCATATTGTCGTCGACGCTAATCTAAATTGACCTATTTAAATCGGGAACCTTATATCTTTTTCAAACATAAACATGGCAATACATAAATTGATTTATGAATGACATAAGACTTTGGTAACATAAAGAACTATGTATTTCCTTGTATTAAATATGGATTAAGGGGATTAATCATATATCATTATGAAAATGTTTTTAAGGAATTTAATGATAGAAAAGCATGGTTTTGGCTAAATTTACCAAAAGTAATATTACTTAAGATTAACTTATTATGAGACATGAAAGATTATTTATTGAACATAATTGAATGATGGATGTTATATTCTTGTGTTCATTTGATTAGTTATTACGCATGTTGTTGTTATCATACTCTTATCATTTATGACCCATAACTGCATTTTGGGATGTTAAAAAGCAGAATAACCAGCTAGGTTGACCCAGCAGTGAGTATAAATAGAATTAACTCCTGAGTGAGTAGAATTGCATACAGAAGATCAGGTAGATCAGAAGTATAGGATGCCCAGAACTGATCAAAAGATTATTGATTCAGACAGGTTATTAGAAGGGTCCAATAGGTTCATAGTCATCCTATAAAAACTATGTCATGAGAAATGTTATTGGAAGGGTCCAATAGGCTCCCAACGATCCCACGAAAACTATGTTCGGATGATACTATTCATAGAAATCAATAGGTTCAAAGTGATCCCATGAAAACTATGAATTGAATGATGTTATTTGAGAATCCAATAGGTTCATAGTAAGCCCATAAAACTATGATTGGAAGGTTATTGGCAGAAAACCAGTAGGTTCTTAGTGATCCCATAAAAACTATGAAGTTGGACAGATTGTCCCTAAGAATTGAGACAGGATATTGGTCAACTCATGAAAACTAATAAGTTCATAGTGACCTTAGAAAAACTATAGATTTGGACATATAGTCGGATAAACCGGGATGGGTAATCCAGGGTATATTGCATTCTTGCATATCATCATATATTATTATGTTTGAACCATTGTGGATGTAGGAGCACAATATACGATTAATGTATTTCGGTTAAGATACCAGTGAAGGGAAAACCCATTTCGCTTAGCGGTGTGGTCTCACTAGATATGTATTTGGTTCGGGATGGTAGGTCATATTCACACCAGACTTTTTGTCTGGCCTGAATTTTTTGTTTTTCCCCTTAAACTCTCAGGTACTCATTTGAATAGGTCGAAAGTAAAGATTTTCGGGTTTCCAGTTAGACAAATAAGTTTTCGGAGACATGCAGGAGGCAATCTAGCTATTAGGAGCTTCATCTATTTCTGCTATATAGTTTGGTTTTGTCTATTTGGATGTAATGGTAAAGTTGTAGAATTGCCAAGTATTTGAATCTGATCAACCAAAGGGGCATCTTCATATGTCGCTCTTGGAGTATTTTGTAATGATTATATTTTCTCTAAACATAGGATTATGAGTGGGATTATTTAATAAATATGAAATATCGATTGTGAAATGAGATGTGAAAATTTATTATTAAAATTTTTTTTTGAAAATTTTTCATATTCACGTGCTTCTGATTATTGATATGATTAACATAGCTGCATTTTGTCGTCAAGAATTAATAACTATGGATGACTGTAGCATCCATAGCAGTTAGTTTTGGGCCCCAGAATGAGGATGTTACACCGTACGCCTCTTGTACAGACAATTTTTCTGCTTAGACTGAGCTTTCTTCATCTGTACTTGGATCAACACAATCTTTTCTGTGGCTTATCTTACCATATCTTGACCAAAAACTAGTCTGTCTCCGGTTTTTAACTAACATGCTGGTGATTTGCTCTGCCTTCCGTACAAAGCTTCAAAAGGCGCCATTCCTATACTAGTCTGGTAACTATTGTTATAGGAAAACACAACTAAATGCAAATGGTCTTCCCATGATCCACCAAAATCTAGTACACAAGCTCTCAACAAATCTTCAAGTACCTTATTGACTCTCTTTGTCCACCCATCTGTCTGTGGGTGATAAGCGGTACTCATCTTAAGCTTGGTGCCTAATAACCCTTGTAGACTCTTCCAGAATTCACTATTAAACAAATTATCTCTGTCACAAACTATACTACTAGAAATCTCATGCAGTCTAACAATATTCTTTATAAACAACTTAGCCAATACAGGTGCCGTCCTTTTCGACTTAACGGGAATGAAGTGTGCACTCTTAGCTATAACCCAAATACTTTCAGTTTCTCTATTCGACCTTGGTAGCCCACCAATAAAATCCATGGATATAGGATCCCATTTCCAAACCGGTATATCTAACTGAAGAAGTCCAATTGGCTTTTGATCCTCGGCTTTCACTTGGTGGCAATTCAAACATTGCTTTACTTCTAAGTCTGCATCCCTTTTCATACCTTCTCAAAAGAAAATCCTCCTCATATCCCGATACATCTTAGTTGTTCTAGGATGAATAGTAAACTTCGATCGATGACATTTCCTAAGAACTTCTCTCGTTGGGTCACCAACATCCGGGACACACAATCGTCCCTTCTTTCTTAATCATTCATTCTGGTCAAGACTAAAATCCTTTAAATCGTCAATCTCTGTTCCGCCTTCCAATCTTCTAATCCTTTCGACTAGAATGGATAATCTCTCTGCTTACAAGAAATCCTTTCAATAAATACTGGCCTAACTTCTAAACATGACAATATGGCGGTACTCTAATTAGAACTAGCAGTCAATCTTAATTGCACACTACAAGCACTCAACGCCTCAAGATCTTTCCATTCTGCCAATGTAGCTAAAACCACATTCAGATGTTTTCTACTAAGTGCATCAACAACTTTATTTATTTTCCTTAACGTATACTCAATACCAAAATCATAAGCTACTAAAAACTCCAGTCATCTCTATTGTCTCATAGCAACTCCTTCGAAAAGAATAAATACAGCAAGGACTTATGATCCATATACAACTCGAATATTTCTCTTAAAAGATGGTGTCCCTGCACCTTCAAAGCAATACAGCTGCCAACTCCAAATCGTGAGTCAGATACCTAACTTCATGTGTTCTTAGTTGTCGAGAAGCATAGGCAATCACTTTACCTCGTTGCGTCAACACAGCTCCTAATCCTGTTCCACACACATCTATATAAACTACCAAACCCTGGTTACCATAGGGTATAACTAATACAGGTGCATTAGTCAACAAATGCTTTAACTTAAGGAATGCTTCCTCAAATTTACTTGACCAAATAAACTTTACTTACTTCCTAGTTAGTTTAGTCAGAGACGCTGCTGTTCTAGAGAAATCCTTAATGAATCTCTAGTAATAGCCAGCTAATCCAAGAAAACTTCTTATCTCAATCACCATCTTGAGTCTCTTCCAATTATTTACAGCTTCAATCTTAGCTGGATACATGGACTATCCTTTTTCTAAAACCTTATGACCAATAAACTTCACTTCTGTCTTTAAAAAATGACACTTCGAAAACTTTGCTTTTAGTTGATGTCGACTCAACGTCTCAAGCACTATTCTAAGATGAATCTCGTGATCTCTCTCTCATCCTTAGAATATATCAAAATGTCATCGATGAACACCAACATGAACCTATCCAAATGCTCTTGGAAAATTGGATTCATTAAGTCCACAAAGAATTCAGGCACATTAGTCAATCTGAATGGCATTACTAACCACTCGTACATACCGTATCTTGATTGAAACACCGTCAATGGAATACTGTTCTTTGCCACCCTCAATTGGTGGAACCATGTTGCCAAATCCAACTAAGAAAATATTTTGGCTCCACTTAACTGATCAAATGAATCATCAATTCTCGATAAAGAATACTGATTTTATATCGTCTTCTCATTCAGTTATGATAATCTATACACAATCTTAATGATCTATCCGGTTTCTTTATGAACACCACGACCGCTCTCCATGTCGAACTACTTGGTCTACTGAAATTCTTTCTTTCCAAGTCCACTAGTTGCATGTTTAACTCTTTCATCTCGATCAGTGTCATTCTACTAGGCGGTCTACTTACGGGTTTGGCTCCAAGTACAAGATCTATTTGAAACTCAATAGCTCATTTTTTGGTGGTAGTCCTGTAACAGGCTCAAGCACATCTCTGTACTTCCTTACAGTAGAAACCCGATTTATTTCATCTTCTATTTCCATTACACTTAACAAAGCACAAACATCCAAACTCAAGTCCTCAACTGAGTATATAATTCGATCACGGCTATGAGGATGTCTTAATGATATCTTCCTATCTTGGCATAATATCCCAGCATCATATCTGCTCAACCAACCCATACCCAAACTGATCTCATAACCCTCAAAGTCAAACACATACAAACTACAGGCAAAAGCATGACCTAACAGCTCAATCTCTAATTGGTCACATTTCATCCCCTGAGTTGCATACCCTCCTATTGGATTCTCAACCCTTAAGGAAGTAATAAATTGATTGTTCTAATTTTAATTTATCTACCAAACACTAAGAGATAAAAGAATGTGATGCACCTATATCAAACAATACTTTAACTGGTATGCTGCGAATCAAAAGCGTACCTTCCATCACATACTTTCCTTTCTCCGCAGTAGTCAGTCTCAATGCAGATGGTTCTAAAGCAAATACCTTTCCTTTATCGGCTTTAGCCGGCTCTAGACACTGATTCTTGTAGTGCCCTATTTGGTTGCCATTGAAACACTTCACACCTTTATTTTCCGCAAACTTCTTTACCTTACCGGTTCGACACTCATGAGCAAAATATGCTTTCTAGTCGCACTTAAAGCAAACAAGATCAGCTTTTCCTTTCTTTGCAGCTCCACCCTTCTGAGCTCTCTTTTGCTTGAAGAATTTCCTCTTCTTATTTTGAGAACACTGGGTTTCCACCGACTTTTCTTTCCTAAAAGTTGCAAGCATCTCTTCATTCCTTATAGCCTTTTCCACCACTCATTACTCGAATCTTGGAGATGTGGCATAGTCTCTTTAGCAATCTCCAGTCTCAAACTCTGGATAAACTTCTCATTCTGCTTAAGCATGGTATCGATGGTAGCATACCCATACCTAGATAGCACATCAAATTTCATAACATATTCCAACACCAACATTTCCCTTTGCTCCAATTCCATAAAATTCCTAAGCGAAGTTGACTTTGATACTTCAAATAAGAACCTCTCCTCAAATATCCTACGAAATTTAGCCCAAGTCAATTCCACTTTTGGTACACCTACGATTACCCTATTCCACCAGTATAGTGCTGCTCCTTGCAACTGTCTAGAAGCCAATCTCCTTTTCTACTCATCGTTCAACCTAGATCAGCAAAAATTCTTTCATGGTGCAATAGCCAGTTCTCTACTTCAATAACATCCTTAATTCCAAAAAAAGACTTTCCTCTAAGACTAGTATAATCGTGGTTCAGCTTGGCACAGTTATTTCCAACTAGCACCACATGATTATGTCCTTCCGCATTAACAACATTCCCTCCAGCCAAACCAACACTAGGTTTAGCTTGCATCATGTTGACAAAGGATTGGTACATAGTCCCAATATCTACTGGTGGAGTTCCAACACCTATAATGGCATTTGCATTTTGGTTAGCATCTTGTCGACCTTGGTTTCTTCTGGTATTTGGTCGAACATTTCCATTGGTTATAGTGCTTCCTCCACCTAGATTCACTCTTCCATTTTCTGCTTCCATATCTTTCTTTATCATAATATGCTTACGAGCCTTAATAAGATACAGAAGAATAGTCTAAAAGGGGAGAATATATGCTTATATATAGCAAATACAAGTACGTTACTATAGCACTATCCCATATCCCAATCTTATTCTCTGATTCATTGGATTTTGTTTTCAAGACTCTTTTGAGTTCAAAATTCTTTTTAAGTTTCAAATAATCCTATGCTTTAATACCAACTTGTAACATCCCCCATTTTGAGGCCCGAAATTAAGCACTACGAATGCTATAGTCAACCATAGTGTTAATTTCCAATGACAAAGTGCGGCCATGTTAATCATATCAATAATCAGAAGCACATGAATATGAAAAAAATTCAAACACAATTCCCTAACAAGTTTCCACATTTAATTCCATAAATAAGATTGCATATTCATTACATAATTCCATTCGTTCCCACATTCAGAGAAAATATAATTATTATAAAATATTCCAAGAGCGATATATGAACATGCCCTATCGGTTGATCAGAGTTTACTACTACTTGACAGTTATAATTTATATCATTACATTCATTTAAATAAAATAAACTACATAGCAGATTAAATAAACTCCTAATATAGCTAGCTTGCCTTTTGCATGTCTCTGGAAGCTTATCATCTAACTGGAAAGCTGAAATCCCTTACTTCTGACCTACTCAAATGAGTACTCAAGAGTTTAAGGGGGAAAACAAAAATTTTGGGTCAAAAAACAGACTGGTGTAAATAATAAATTACTTTCATGAATCAAATAGATATCTAGTGAGACAACATCACTGAGTGGAACGTGTTTCCCCCTTACTAGTATCCTAACCAACATATTAACGATATACCATGCTCCTACATCCACAATGATTAAAACATAATAACATTATCATACATAAGTTTGTGATGGGATAAGTCTTACTCATTTGTCAACATAGGGTTATATCTTCCCTAAGTTCACCCATTTTCACAAAAATGACTATTTGTCTCAACTCATAGTTTTCCTAGGGTCACTATGAACCTATTAGTTTCCATGGACTAACTAATAACATGTCAAAGTTGGTAGGGACTATCTGTCACTGACTAATAACCTATCAAAATTAGTAGGGACTATCTGTCCTAAATCATAGTTTTCATGGGATCACCAAGACCCTATTGGATTCCACCAATAACATTTTCCAATCATAGTTTTCATGGGATCACTACGAACCAATTGGAATTTTCCGGTAACATTTCTCATATCATAGTTTTCATAGGATCACTAGGAACCTATTGGATATCTCTAATTACATTACTTAAGCTATAGTTTTCATGGGATGACTATGAACATACTGGACCCTTCCAATATCATACCTCAAATTATAATCTTTGATCGGTCTAGGCATCTTACACCTTTGATCTACATGATCTCCTGGATGTAATTCTACTTACTCAGGAGTTAAATATGATTATACTCACCAATGGGTCAACCTAACTAGTTATTTTGCCCCTAAATATCCTAAATGTAGTTAAGGGTCATGATGATGTTAGTATGACCATAATAATCATGCAAAATAATTGGTCAAATAACAAGAACATAAGCATCCATCATTCGAATATGTTCAATCAGTTAGCATCTTATAATTACTTAACCTTAAGTAATAACTCTCTTTGGTAATTTCATTTCAAAACTTGGGCTGAGCAATAATTCATTCCTTGAAAATATTTATCATTATATACGATTAATCCCCTTAATTCATATTTAAAACAAGAAAAATATGACCCGTTACTTTACCAATTTTCATGCCAATTTATAATCCATTTTAGTACTACTATGTATACTTTCGGCATTAATATGAGCATCTTGCACCTCTTCATTATAAGGCATAACGTGATAAATTAAACTTTATTCATCATTGAAAACTTACGGTATTAATATGGCCGACATGGGGGTCGCATCCCTTCATACCAAAGCTTTTAAAATAATTTTGTTTTTATAAAAATATAAGGTTATAATTCTAAATTCAATGTTGCCGTAAAATAGAAATTTATAGGTCGCCGAACTTATTAAATATAGCCTTTTATACATAAAATACATAGAAGCTGACATCGACGACATGCGACATCAATGTTATAAACTATTGATATCATATGTTTTAATACAGTAAGGTCGACATTGGTGACTTTTGACATTAATGCCGTAAAATAGTTGACATTGAATTCATAAAACTGGACTACTATGCCACTATAATAATAATGCCGAAATCGATAACATGCGGCATCATTGCCATTTTATATCAATGTCGAAAGTATGTAGATATAAGCGGCATTGTTACCATAATACTTCTATCTGGTAAGTAATACTAGTAGCATCACTGCCTAAAGTAATTAATTTCGGGAATAATAATTGCAGCATTACTGCCTTAGACTATTGCGTCAAGTAGGAAGCATGTGGTATTATTTAAAACCTTGGTGAAAACTTGCGGCATCAATGCTGTATGTTACAGATTTCAAAACAAAGAAACAAAGGAGGTCGGTATAGTTTAGGTATGTTACGAGATTACCAATGTTGACATTAATTCAATGCCGCAGGCCTTATAATATAAGAATCAACCAGAACAAATTCATTCCATACCAACTGAGTTGATATCATAGGCATCCATTCATGTTAGTGTCGCTGGAGTTCGACATAAACATTGGCAATATCGTAATTATTATTAAAACTGTTTTATTTCTATTAAAAGCTATTACTTTTCACAAACCCTTAATCCTTGTCAACTGTTTATTGGTTAAAAACAATCTTTATCAAATTTCTTTTTAGAGAAAATACCGCAACCTATTTGTCTTCTTAAAAATTCATTTCGCATCTCTTAATTAATATTAATTATTTAATAATAATAAGAAACTTTTCTAGCTTATTAAAATTCATAATAAATCATAATTATAAGGGAAATATCTCCAAAATTCAGAAAAAATCCGAATTTACATATTCTTTAACATATAAAGATTCCAGGACCAAATCTTTATTTAATTATTTTTAATAATTAAAACTTGAAATACTTTTCTTTCTTAGAAAATTCATAAAGTATTCCTATTAATTTTTTAAATTACGAAATTAGAAAATCTTCTCCAAAATTATGTTTTACACAACATACCCAAATATCAAATCATTTGGAGATCATAAACTAATGTTTTGACTATAAACCTATCATGATAATTTCATAAAAATTCCAGTAATTCATTATTTAACAATCAATGGTGAAAATCTAACATGGCACATCATAATATCATCAACGAATCAAAACCAATCAGTTCCGAAACCAAACAAGCATAAAAATGAGATTGTTTATTATTATTCACCTTAATTTGGATAATGGAGTTGAGATTTGATGGAGAATGTTTTCTCTCGCTTTTTCCCTTGAAATTTCTTTAGTGTTCTTCTTTTATTCTTCTTGTTTAATGGCTGGCCTCCTGTTTTATTACTTTGATTATTTTGCACTTGCAAAATGAGAATGATATGGGAGAGGGAGGGTTTAAGGGATAAAAGAAAGATCTATTCCTATTTTGCCATCCTCATATATTCATTTATATGATAAGTTTTAAAACAATCTTAATAATTGATTAGTTAAGGCCTGACCTTGCTAATTCTCAAATCTCGTCCTCCTTTTCTTACATAATATTATTCTATTTAATTTATCTATTTAAATCTCTTAAATAATGTTAATCTAAATTAGCGGTGTTACAATCTCCCAAACTCCATACTTCTCATACACTTTTCCAATAACCCATGATTAATTGTTTTTTCCAGAGTATGGACAACCAATTCCAAGGTTGATGAGAATAAATCCAAGAAAGTAGGATAACACAAGTTATAGGGGGAAGATTACTAGAATCAACCAAATTTAATGAAAAGAGCTTGGAACCTTATCAACCTGAAGATAGAAGAGCGGAGCAAGTGTCAAAGCTGGATTGGCACCAACATTTATAGCTCGGTACCGAGCTACATAGGTCAGTACTGGCCTATCTCCTTAGGTCTGGGCGCTCTGGTTTCTCTTGTAGGACATTGGGCCTTCATCTAGACTCCAATGCAAGCAGGCTTCTGACCCATTAACTCGGTTTCCCTATAAATACCAACCTAACGCAACTAAAGAAGGATCTGGTTTCTACTAACTCCATAGGCAGAAGCTCAGCCTCTTCTTCATAGCTCCACATAATAGTCACCTAGACAGATATCTTGGTAGTTCTTAGCCATATAATTTGTCAAACCCTCGTACTAGTGACTTATACTCTCTTTAATTCTCTGTAATCCAACACAAACTCTTTCAAAACAATCAATAAAAGCTACAAAGTGGACGTAGGTCAAAGATTGTGGAACCACTATAAAAACCTTATGTCTTCCTACCTCTATTTTTTTATTTTCAATACTATCTTCTATATCTAGGTCCCACAAATTCCCTACAACTCAACCTTGAGTGTTCATCCATTTTTAGTGTCAACATTTTGGTGCTTTCACCGAGAAAACTGGATCTAGGCTTAGATCTAGCTCTGTACTTTGGATTGGATAAATCCAGAAGTTAAATCCCAAAAACTTGTTTGAAGAATTGCTAACAAAAATCAGGGCACCAAGAAAATTCAATATATCCTTAGGAGCTATGGCTGGTGGTGATGAAGGAAATGCTCACCAAACTGATGTAAACAATCAACAGGAAATTCTAGGATCCTCTATTCAATAGGAAGTTTTCATTAGAGGAGAGCTTAATCAGATGATCAATGAACTTAACTAGAAGTTTTTGGGCAGTCAGAAAGCTCTCATGGATAAGATGGATGCATTGCTAACTTTATAGTCACCAATAATAAGAAAACTTAGATGAGAAACTTCTCTTGCAATTGAACAAGAGAACTCTTTAGTTTCTGGCTTAAACAGGAGAGACGGAAAGCAAAAGCAGATGGAAGTGACTACCGAAGTTGCAGGAAATATAGTAGGAGAAAGTAGGAGCACTCTCCCCATAAGAAGACAACTTGTTATCGAACCAAAACACTCAGTATCGACCTAAATGTCCTACTTGACGATGTTTAAGAGGGAGATGCATTGCTGATTTTTGACTCGGATGATGACATGTAGCTGGATGATGGCGATGATGGGTTGAATGTTAGTGCTAATAGACAAAACACTAGAGCCGGAGTTCAAACTACCACGACTAGACCAACCAGACGCCAACGGAACTCTATAGGAGTGGTTCTTTCAAAGAATGAAGAACCTAGACTTTAGCAGGCAAGCTGAGATCGTTTGTGGAGCCAAACACTCGGTGTAGCCCTTGACAATCGACCTGTAGATTACCTTGTCAGTGAAGAGTATATCACTAACATGGTCAAACGCGGTTGGTGAAGGAGAGCAGAGGTAGGAAAAATAAAGAGTAGGGTTTCACGCCAAGCCGAAATCCATTTATTGAAAATGTTCTAAGAGAAGAATACCCCAGAAGTTCACCATGCCAACAATGCCATCCTACAATGAAATTACTGATCGCAGTCAATAATTTATCAAATACGAATGGCATACGGATGGGGCAGGAGCTACGGATGTTATTTGCTGCTGATGTTTCCCTATCTTCTTGGAAGGAGTCGCTTCCATGTGGTTTACTAGGCTCGCACCAAAGTCTATTTCCACTTTTAATGAGTTGGCAAAGAAATTTCTAGAGAAGCTCAAGTTCTACATGGCATGACTAAAGGATGTTATGTTATTTTATGGCTCGTCATAAGGACCCTAGGAGTCACTGAAAGCCTTTTTGAATCGATTTAACATCGTTGTTACAGAAGTGAGCAATCCAAAAGAAGACCTTGTATTCATGGCACTTGTCCGGAATTCTACCGTGCCAGTGAGGAATTCTACCAGAAGGGAAATCAGTTTTTGAGAATAGAAGAAGTTAATATGATAATGGGCAAGCCCGTTGACGAGCAGTCGAAGGAGGTGATTTAGAGTAACGTTGTGGCTAGATGGAAATAGTGCCGGAACTATTGTGGGAAATCCAAGGAAAACGATGAATCAAAAGAAGAGGAGTCAGAATGCTGGTAGGTGTGACGGGAATGGGAAACACCCAAGTGAGACCAGAGGACTGTACATCATTGAATGACAGTTTGGAAAACATTTATCTTGTCACTTAGGGAACTGAGCAGTATAACAAACCACCGAAGAGGGAAGCAACCTAGCAACAAAAGAGATCGGGGAAGTTCTTCCACTTCCACAAGACTCACGTGCACAACGCAAATGAATGTCGGCATTTGTAGGATTTAACTGAAGAATTGATAAGAAACAATAAGCTCTAGAAATATGTGAAGAAACCGCAAAATCCTAATCAACCTGCTGGTCCCCAAGCGCCGAATGCTCAAGGAAATCAGCCTGGACCTAGCAGAGAAGGGCCCAAGCGAACTGATGGAAGATTGGTTATGAACACCATTACTGGAGGACCTCACCCAACGTAGAAGAGTTAGGGTGAGATGGAACGATATGCAAGTTCTTTGAAGCATGCATCACAAGAGAGTTGCTACGCCATCGAAAATGGAGCTCCGACTAAGCTACAAATGATGATTATTGAAGACATTGTGCTCCAAAATTGGGATACTGGAGGCGTAGAAGGGCCCGCTCTTGACCCGATGGCGATAATAGTTGGGATTGGACTGGTGGTTGTGCATCGAGTTTTGATTGATAATGGAAGTTCGGTCAACATCCTATTTCGAAAGACATTTGACCAGATGAAGTTTAGCATGAAGGATATGATCACTTACAGAACAAAGATTCAGGGATTTACAAGTGAACCTAAACAGCCGATTGGAATGATCGATAACTCGTAGAATTCATGGAAGGAGAACGGAGGGTGGTTCTCATCCAAACCTTCATGATCGTTGATAAGTATTCTGCTTATAATGCTTTCTTGGGTCAGCCGCCCTTGTCGATTTTAGAATTGCTTTGGCTACATGGTGTCTGACGATGAAATTTCCAATGATAATGGGATAGAAGTGGTGAGAGGAGACCAACGTGCTATAAGGGAATGCTATATTACTGAATTACGTGAAGCTAAACGCCATGAAAGGGGAAAGAATATGGGGAGGACTCTCTACATTCAGGAACCGCAAGCATAGTAATTATAGAAGCACCTCTACCTCGGGGACCATAATCATTTCGAAAAGGCTATGGACCATAGGAAAAAGAGTTCAGAGGAAGTGTGGGCCGCTTCAATAGAGATTACAGTGGCTGTCCCTGTTGACATGGACGACCCAACTCGGGTCTTGAAAGTAGGTTTGTAGCTTGGAATCAAGATGTGAAAGGAATTGATAAACCTTCTTCATGCCAATCTAAACTTGTTCGCTTGGACACATACTTATGCAGGATATTGCCGGAGATAGCGTGTCATGCACTTAACATTGACCCCAAGTTCACGCCTACGAGGCAAAAGAGACGCTGCTTGGGTCTGGAGCGATCCTCTGCATTTAAGGAAGAAGCAGATAGGCTGTTGGCCAATGGCTTCATCCGTGATGCAACATATCTTGAGTGGGTGTCAAACCTTGTGTCGGTTCGATAATCAAATGGGAAGTGGTGAAATTTTATTGACTATTCAGACTTGAACAAAAACTGCTCGAAGGATAGCTTTCCGTTGCTTAGAATCGACTAGCTTGTTAATGGAACTACGGGGCATGAACTGCTCTCGTTTATGGATGCCTACTCGGGGTACAACCAGATTATGATGCATGAATTAGATCAAGAGAACACCATCTCATCACTGAGTTAGGACTATATTGTTATTGCATAATGTCGTTCGGTCAGAAGAATGCTAGACTAACTTACTAGAGACTGGTAAATACAATTTTCAAGAACCAGATCGGATGAATGATGGAAGTGTATGTGGATGACATGCTGGTGAAGTTGCGAGTGTTTGGGAATCATCTAGATGATCTCTCAGAGATGTTTGTGATCCTTTGGAAGTACAAAATGAAGTTAAATTCATTGAAGTGTTCCTTCGGTGTTGCTTCTGTAAAATTTCTTGGTTTTATTGTAGACGCAAGGGGCATTGAGGCCAATCCGGAGCAGGTTGCTGCCCTACGAAATGTCAAAGCCTCAACAATAAGGAAGGAATTACAAAGCTTAATGTGAAAGATTGCTGCATTGAGTCGATTCATTTCTAGGGCGACGGATAAGTGTATACCATTCTTTGATGTATTGAAGAAGGGTAAGAAGAACTTTGAATGGAATCCGGACTGCCAGACTACTTTCAATGAATTACTATGACATGTGAAGACACCATCGGTTCTATCTAAACCAGTGGATGGCGAGGTCTTATTTATTTACCTGGCTATATTTTCCCACACATTAAGCACAGTTCTTGTAGGCGAGGAAGCCAGGGTTCAACGACCCATTTACTACAGCAGCAAGTGATTCACCAGCACTGAACGAAACTGCCCGAAGTTGGAAAAGCTAGCGTGCTGCTTGCTAATAGCACCTAGGAAACTACAACCATATTTCCAGGCTCACTCAATCAAGGTATTAACATATCAGCCTTTGAAATAGGTACTGTATCGACCCGAGACTTTGAAACGACTTCTAAAGTGGAATATCGAGCTAAGTCAATATGTTGTGACTTACCGTCCTCGGAGAGCGATTAACGGATAGGCACTGGCTGACTTCATTATCGAGTCTGCTATTCGGGATAATGAGGAGGAGGACACAACAGTCATGGTATCCTACTGGAAATTGTTCGTTATGGCGCGTCAAACGAATTCTGCTCTGGAGCGGGAATTGTGCTTGAAACTCCTAATGTACAATCAATCTGTTATGCACCGAAGCTGGATTATCCTACCACCAAAAATTTAGTGGAATACGAGGCATTGATAGTAGGATTAGTGCAATGGAGTTAGGAATAGAAACTTTGCATATCTATTGTGACTCCCAACTAGACGTCTGTCAGGTTAGAAGAGAGTATCAGGCTAAGGGCATGAGACTTGCCCCTTACTTGTCAAAAGCTTGGGAGTTGCTTAGTGAAATTGAATACTATGCGATATCTCACATTTCCATAGAAGAGAATATGAAGGTTGATTCCCTAGCCAAGCTAGCCAGTTACAGAGAAGAACGTCTAATGGAGTTAGTTCCAGTAGGAGTATGACAACTCTTAGCATAGATCAGATGGACATCAATTGGGTTCTAGAGACCGCAGAAGAGGAAGAGTCATGTATGACCCCGATAAAGGACTAATTGCTTAGGGGAATACTCCCTAGAGACAGGATTGAACGAAAGAAGCTTCTTCAAATGGCACCACGATTCGTAATACAGGACAAAGTGCTATACATGAGAGGATTCTCCTCCTTCTTACTCAAGTGTGTAACCAAAGATGAAACTAGAAAAATCCTTATGAAAATTCATGAAGGCAGCCGCGGTCACCATACCATAGAGGGGCAAATGCTAGCAAAGATGACACTCTGCTACAGATATTTCTTGCCAACAATAAATCGAGATGCAGCGGACTACACCATATGGTACGACTGATGCCAGAGATTCTCAAAGATTCCAAGAGCCCCATCTTCAGAACTTACGCAAATGGTCAGTCCCTGGCCATTTGCTATCTGGGGAAGTGACATAATCGACATACTATCAATAACAAAAGGAGGAGCCAAAGATGGTATTGTTGTAGTTGATTACTTTACGAAATAGGCTGAAGTGGAACTGCTTAATACTAAGAAAGTAATTAATTTCATAACGAAAAATATTATTTGCAGGTTTGGAGTACTGTAGAAAATTATCACGGACAACGGGACTCAGTTTGAGAGCGCTGAGTTCAAGGACTTTTGAAATCATTACCGATCGAGAAGAGATTTTCTACGGTAGCACACCCATAAGCAAATGGGAAAGTAGAGGCAGTGGATAAAATCATCAAATCCACTATAAAGAAGCGGCTGACTAGAGCGGAAGGCAATTAGGTTGATGAGCTTCCACTCACACTATGGGCTTACAGGACAATGCACAAATCTACGACCAGGCACTCATTGTTCGCCTTGGCATATGGTTCAGAAGCTATGATCCCAATGGAACTAGAAGTCCTCTCTCATCGCAGAAGACACTTCAATTAGAGAGAGAGAATGAACAGTTATTGCTCGAGTCCCTTGACCAAATTGATCAGAAGCGAGAAGAAGCCAAACCGAGGGTCGTTTCTTACTCGAAAAGAGTGGCACGCCACTTCAATGCCAAGGTTTGCAACCGTACTTTTGAAGTGGGAGATCTCATCCTGAAACGAATCTTTTCGAGTACAGGAGCGCTTGGCCCAAACTAGGAATGAGAAGGACCTTATGTAATTGACCATAAGCTTGGAGACTGAACATTCAAGCTGGCTACAGTAGATGGAGTACCCATCGCGCGTGCTTGGAACCATGAGCTATGGCACTACTATATCTAGTTTCCCTTATTTTCCCAAATAAGACATCCACGGACACTAGAGGCACTATAAGTAGGCAAGACTTGCCATCTATTCTATTTATCAATAAAGTTAGCTTCTTGAACCAATGGAACCTTGTTCTCATAAGCCAAATCACGAGTCGATGAGAAATTCGACTCAAACCACCAAATCGATCGGGAAAATCGATTCTGACTTTCTGAGAACCGGTGATGCTCCAACAACTTTAGGAAGGTTCAAAACCACCGAGTCAATGAGGACAATGATTAAAACCGTTGGATTAATGGGCAAAATCGATCCCAATCTTCTAAGAACCGGCATTGCTCCAGCCACATCGGGAAGGTTCAAAACTGCCAAGTCAATGGGGAAAATCGACTCAAACTGCCGAATCAAAGAGGAAAATTGATCCTAACCTTCCAAGAACTAGCATTGCTTCGGTAATGTCGGGAAGGTTCAAAACCGTCGAGTCAACGGGAAAAATCTACTCAAACTGCCAGATCGATTGGGAAAATTGATCCCAACAACCAACGTTGCTCCGACAACATCGAGAAGGTTTAAAGCCATCAAGTTGATGGGAAAATCGACTCAAACCGTCAGATCGACAGTGAAGATCAATCCTTTCATTTTAAGTATCGGTGTTGCCTTGGCAATGCCGGAAAACTCCAAACCACCAAGTCAATTGAAAAATCAACTCAAACCTCTCGGAACTTGACATCGCCTAAAGATAGGAAATAACAAAAGGAATTAACCAAAGCTCGAAGATAGGCAATGTCAAAGAAAAATCCAAGGAGTTGAATTATTCGTGTATAAGTTTCCAGAGATAGAAACTAGTGCACGGCTGGGATCACAACATTAAACTTGGAAGAATTTGTTATGACAAAAGATGACGACGAGGCATATTTACGATACATACATCCAGAATGACATTGGCTGGATGATGTCAACTTGGAAGAATTAGAATGTAGTCAAGGAATTGGCCACCTTAAAAACATAATGCTTGGAATCAAGCTGCAGAGTTAATAGTTCCTGGAGACGGGAACTATTAGGCGAAATAGAGTAGAGGCAACCGATCGAAGTGCTCAGGACGTTCAATCTCTCGTAAGATGTCCACATCTTGGCATTCAGCCCTGTGGATATGGGCATTCATACCAACACTTGGTTGAAAAGAATTCGACCGAGTCCGAGAATGAATAGTTGTAAAGTTGGCTGAAAATACCATTCTGTTATGCCAAACAGAGTATTTGGTGATCAAAAATAAAGTTAAGCAACAGAATATACTAGAACAACTACAAGGATATTATTTACAGGCATAAAGTTGCCATAAATAAACAAAGTGCATAGAAACAAAAGTATATAGTGCAGGAAATTGCAGTACTAGCAATAAAATTATATACAAAGACACTCAAACATGAACAAGCACGGTACATGAAGTGCATAAAGTACACAGGAGATTGCAAAGGTATAGCAAATCTTTATTACTACTGAAATCTTTTGTGTACAAGACAAACAGTGTGGGCCGTGGCACGATATTGATCTGTTTCAGACACAAAAAACAAAATACAGACTCAATCTCAACAACATATAAAAAAACCAAACGCTTAATCAGCACACTATTGAGTCTTCTACTTCTTGCCATCTCGGCTTCCTTTGCCTATTTTACCCGGACAGGTCTTAAGCCTTTTTCTCCCTTTGGGTTTCCCACCAGGAGGAGACCTGCCTTCCGAGTGAGCTGTCTCCTTACCAACGGTAGAACCATGCTCCTCATACTTGACGACAGTATCATAAGTGTGATTCGGTGGCCTGATCTTGAATGGGGGAACTTTCTACTTCGAACTTGATAATTTTGGGGATGCAGGCTTGGTGATCCCGAGCTCTTTCTTCACTATAATCTTCTCCATGTCCTTCCTCAACCTCTTGTCCATTATTTCATGCTCGTTGGGTTGGAAGTGTCGGTAGTAAAAACATCCTTCTCCAAAGAGAAACAAATGTCCTCCAAGCTCTCTAAAGCAAGGGTCTTCTCGGAATCAAGACCCAAGCTAGAACTGGAAACATGAATGGATGTAGAAAACCCTATGGAAACAGTGGTTGATGCAATAAAGATCGCTTCGGTCCATGAACCATACAGAGCTGGAGGCGGAGGAGGCAAGTGAGGTTGATCTACAAGTTGGAAAATAGAGTAATAAAGTTTAATAGCAGATTCTGATGATAACCGGAGTACCTCGAAAACTAGAGAAATAAGATATATACATGTAGCAGGAACCCGTTGGGATACAACAAATTCACCTGCTTCAGTCCCAAGCTCTCTAGGTTGGACCGGTCCAAAGCTCTCCAGGTTGGACCACCACGAGAGGAATGTATTATTCATGAGGAGTACCCATTAATGAAACTGAAAGAACGCAAGTGGATGCAGAGTTGACTCGTGTACAAATAGGGATAGTTGCTACAAGATCTTGAGATTTGGAAGCGGATGTTTCGCCCTGACCTAAAGAGCTTGGGCCAGCAAGAGCTTTGGCAGCATCGACTGCATCTTTAGCAATTATAGCCTTTCCAATTGAAAGAGATTCAATATCTTCGACGTCAAGATATGCAACCATCAGCTCCTTTTTGGAGCGATTATCTCCAGCCTTTACAGATCTGTGTAGCTCTTCCTCCCAAGCACCAGCAAGTGCCTCGGGACAGTTGTTCTTTAACCATCCCAGGTTCTTGAACATGACTACATTAGTATAAAAATACAACATGTTAGCATCAAGCTGGGCGAGGATCTTGGACTTCTCTTCTTGAAGTTGGTTGAGCTCTTGTGTTGAAGTTTCAAGCTCAAAGTCACTGTCAAGCTTTGCCATGGAAAACTTGTCCACTACCTAGAGAGTTTCTTCTTTTAGTCAATGAACTTTTAGTTCTCCTCGTGGAGTCTAGTGAGTTCAGCGGCTTGCTCAGCAACAGTCAAATGCCGGATTAGGATGGTCTGGTCCTTTGCGACAAGTTGCATCTTCAACTCAACACCCTCCTCATATGCAAGCTTCAGATTGTTGCACGTTACTATTTCAGTTTGCTTATGAGCGCGCTTCAAATGTATCATCGGATTGTTGGTGCTTGCTTTTTATTTCTGTGTGAGATCCCCCTCTCTTGTAATCTTGAGCAAATTGTCCTCTCTCCTCTTTAGAATTCGCTTGAAGGCAACTCTCTCAGACTCAAAAGATTCGATATTCATGTAGTTTATCTTGTTAACTTCAAAGGGAGCTGTGCATAGTTTCTTCCATCTATACCCTTCATCGACATGCTACTTGACATTCTTTAGACTTTACTTGGCCACCTCCTTCAGCATGTTTGAGATATCTTGATCGAATTTGACACCATGTAGAAAGAGATTGGGGAATGCAGTCGATAAGCACAGAGGACAGGCTGGAAGAGTAAATAAGGGAGCAGAGATTTGCCTGGAGGTTGGTGGGACGCAATCATAGCTTGGGAGACCGGAACTTGTTGGGCAGAAGAAGTTTGAGCCTCTATACGAGACATAATATCTGTAGAAGTAGGCTGCGTTGCTCAAAGGAATCTCTAAGGCGCTTAGAATGGTCGCGAGATAGCTCACCTTTAGCATCTCGCTTCTTTCTCTCCCTATCTCTCTCCCTCTCCTACTCTCTATCAGCCCTACGAGCCGCATTGTACTCGCGGTCTTTCCACCTTCTCCTTTCTTCCTTATATTCATAGTGACGTAGCATGTTTAGACCAGGAGTTCGGCCTATATGTTCACTGGCATGGTTGAAGAACTTTTCGTAATATCCACGGCCCATGGAACTTGAAACAGATATAAATGTGAAGTTAATAGTGAAACTATGAAGCTAAATTTAACACAAGAATGAGTGTCTGTGATCCTAGTGAAGTGTTTGCTACCAATGATCCCTTAAGTACTCTAACAACCATATTGGCAAGGAGTTAAAGTGGGGATCCTCCATCTTCGCCTACAAAGCCTATTGGCGAAGTAGAGAATTCTGAACCAACATTCCCCAGAATGTCGCTAATGGTGAAGTTGATCTCACCAATTTTACTTAAGCCGACAAATATGTCGCCGGTGGGGCGAGATCAGGGTGAAATCTCTACTGCAAGCAATGCAGATTGATATTCAGCCGTCTCGTAAAATTCTACGGCGATTTGTTCCTAATGAGGTGAGCTAAGGAGGTCAGGACTCATCCACGGTGACTCACCAAATGATTCATCCCCTTCCTTGCTAGCGTGGTGTTCACTATCATCATCGTTAGCTTCCTCTCCTTCCTCTCTTTCCTTTCTCTCCTTGCAACCGGTTCATCTTCCTTTGGAATCGGAGACATTTTGGATGCTTCGCCACTATCTCTTAGGACATCTCCTCCTTTAAACTTCTCGGTCACTCATTCCAGACCACTTTTGCGTGTGCCTCGCCAGAGGAACCCTCTTCTGCCCCTTGAACATTTTCGTCAGAGATACGAGTAGAGGTAGAGGAATGGATATTAGCCCTGGAGCCGCTTTGCACCAAAGACTTAGCAACGGCAAATCTGTCATGGCGAAGGAGACCAAAACACCATAAATTTTAAGAAGGAATGAAACAGTGCACCAGTTAGGTCTGTCTGCCTTTAAAATATTGAGTGTTTTGTCATGTTCATCACTCTCGTCTCGGATCGGGATGCCTATGATGAAATACATATTAAGTTAGAAGCTTGGTAATTCTGATGCGAGAGAGATTATAAAAAAGGAATATACATATAGATAGCCAGAGCCAGTAGAATCTAACCGAGCATCGCACAAAGAAATACTCATCCTTGAAATAAGAACACTTGTTGTGGAGCTTCTCAATCACTTTACATCCTCTCTGGCTTCGATGATCAACTAGGATGGGGAATCCTGCCTTTTATTGAATCAAAGGAGATACATAGCTCACGGTATCATGAAGGCCGGTTGAATATACTCAAGAAGAGGACGTACAACGACCTCAAAAGAGAATATTCATTTGGATGAACTTGGAACAGTGCCAGTCCAAGTTCTTGTAGCACTGTCATAAGGAAAGGATTGAATGGCGGGACAACACCGCTAAGCACATATATCGATTGCATGTTGTGAAGTCCAATAGGGGATTGTAAGCGAATTCATCCCTTGTCAGCAGACGGAGATCATCCTTAGGGATGCTATGTTGAAGACATATGTTCCGAAGCGACCTGGCAGAAAGAATTGAAGGCACCTGTTCTGATGGGTTGTTCAAAATTCTCAATCCCAAAGGTATTTGACCCAACACCGGCTTAACAGGAACTATTTGACTTTGAGATTAGAAGTCTCAAGATAACCTAGCCTGACAAAGATAGATGGCAAAGCAGGAGCTGTAAAAGACCCAGCTTCTGGAAGAATAGACGTTCCTTCAGCAGACTTAAAACAAGGTGATTGGTATGTTATTTTAAATAATAAAACTTGGTCTTTCAACACAGTCAGGTATGTTTTACTTTGAATAATAAACACATGTGACCAACGCTCGGAATCCAAAGGAAGTTGACGTGTGTTGACCAATTAGATTCTGAGTATTTACCGGGGAAAGTGTAGTGTGTTAATTTATGCAGTGTGAGTCCAGCATCTCGTACACCAGGAATGGACCATCCTATGTAGATAGCCCGCTCGTGCTAGAAAAATAAGCCACGTTATACTTTGAAATTGTATTTCAAAACTTACCCATTGTCAATGAGTAATCGATAACGGAGCCGCTGTCCGTAATGACGTGGAAATCTTTTCTTTTTAGGATCATTGAAAGTGCAGAAGCGGGAAAAGCGATACGATGGGATCATCCATTACATCCGAATTTGGGATAAATCATCGCACTAGAATTCAATCAGTGATCGGGACTTAGCCAAACTTCAAAGAGAGATAGTTGAATCCAGAAGAAAGGACTTGTCTCCGGAACCGTGTGCGTTCTACCAGGGAAAAACTCAAACTTCACCACCGATCAAACACAGCTCGAAATTCAACCATCTCCCCTCAATTAAAATTGATCAAATCCCCATCACCATTGCCATTACCACCATCACAAAACCAACAACCACCAACCTAAAGATCATGCAAGATTAGGTCGGTGCTAAGGTTTCAGAGTTAATTGGAGTGTTTTGTGTAGCGATGGTTGGTTGTGGGCAATGACAAGGGGTGTTAGTGGTAGCAGCAAGGCTACGACAGAACTAGAGATGATCGGCGGTACAGCAGGTTGGGTCAATGAGAGTAGGTCGGGTTGTGAGAAGCAAATAGCTCGGGTATGAAGCAAGTGAGAAATGAGAAAACTTAGGAAATTTTGTTAAGTGTTGAGATATATATAAGTCGGGGTGGAAGCATTACAGCTTGGTGCGTTGTTTTTTTCCTCCCATACATCACTCAAAAGCTACGACAAAGAGAAGATATGCTAATATAAAGCGTGAAGCAATTTCCTGAGTGCAGACCATGTTCTCAAATGCATAAGAATGAAGTTCCAACTATAACTAAACCAAATGTTGAAGGAAAATAAACCTGGTGATAACAACGTCTCAAGACAGCACTTGAGTAATCAATCAGAGTTTACAGGATAGCTATCCAGAACTTGTTTCAGTGCAGAGCACGCTTTGTTTTCAATGAAAGCATACTCTGGAGGGCAAATGTTAACCAGGTTTTTAACAAATCAAAGATCAACAGAAGTTAGAACGATTAAACAAAGATGAAACGACTCAAAAACGTGGGAAAGCACTAAGAAGAGATAGAGAAGTGACTAGAAATTTTTTCGCTCGATTTGGAGCCAAAGCTCTGCACCGAGCTATGGTAGGTCGATACCAACCTATAATTTTTCCCTATTCATCTCCCAAATGCCATACTTCTCATACGCTTCTCCAATAGCTTGTGATCAAGTGGCTTTTCCAAGTTATGGACAACCAATTCCAAGGTTGATGAGAAGAAATCCAAGAAAGCAGGATAACACAAGTGGTAGAGGGAAGATTACTAGAATCAACCAAAAGTCGATGAAAAGAGCTTGGAATCTATCAACTAGAAGATAGAAGAGCGGAGCAAGAGTCAAAGTTGGATTTGCACCAATACGTCCTGAGCCGTTTTCATTGTCAATATGTGGCCATATACAGATTACCATTGATTCCCTTTCAAAAAATCCTTATTCCTCTTCCATTCATTAGCAATTAGCGTATAATCAGGGTCATTAACACATCATTCGAAGTCCTCTCGATGTCTCACTTTCGCACCCTTAACACCATAAAAAAAGTACATGGAGTTTGCTTGCTAAGCACCATAACCCACTATCTTACTGGAGATGTGTGCTACTTAACTAGTGGTCATCCATTGTCAAGTTGATGTCCTTAAATCTAAGATATGCATGTATGAACAATAATAATAATAGTAATAGTAATAGGATCATGGGACTTATCACCCTTTCCTCATCTCTCCAATAGTTTCTACTTAACCAGCATGAAATCGCAGGGATGTAGACCCAAAACTAATAGTATTGCATCTCGAGTCCATTCGTTTAATGTGCTGACCGATTATTATATGACTCGACGACCCATCGATTCAAGATTCGTTATCTAAGGCTAGATCTCTCATCCGTGGCACAAAAATCAAATAATCCGAATTTTTCTCATAAACTTCATATAATAGAGCACACATTGTACTGAACATAATGTTCGAAGTTTCTTTGAAATCAAACTTTATATATGGAAGATATGCCACTTTGTAGATTAATTATCACAGCCCTAAGCTTACCTCGAATGTTCCCAAATTTTCCCAACATCAGCCCGAAGAAACTTCCATACTGATCAATGACCTCCCTTCGATATTGTTACACCCATATTTCCCGAACCCCATTAAAGGCAAGATGATGCAAGCACCAAATGCTCTCACAATAAAGTTAGGCTACAAGAAGAGGAACTAAGGACTAAGACAAAATAAAGAGAATACTGCGTCTAATCGTTTAAATATAGCCTTGGCACTATACCAAAAAATGGCTGCTAAGTGTGCGGTCAAATAAAAAGAACTATAACGCAACGCGGAAGTGATAACAAAACAAACATACTACACTACCTAATCAAAAGCTGCACTGACGATGTTAGATTAAAACACATCCCCCTAAAAGGTTATATACAAAGCTGATTTGCTGCACTCGCATATCAATATATAAGGATAATAGGCCTACGGTAATAAGGGCCATAGGGATGTGACATTCCCTCTTATATACTAATAGATGGAATAACACCGCAGTCCAACATCAAAGCTAGGCAAATGAACAAGTGCACCGCCATCGGAGTAAGCTCGCCATCATCAGAATGGGCCAATATAGAAATGCACCACCATCAAGACGCAACAAGCACAGGAATTCAAAGAGAGAGATAAAAGAAGAGGACTGCGTTACAACCGAAAGGCAAAATAAGCCCCAACATTACACTTAAATCTTATACATTGCCAACACTTTTAGGTACGGATCTATGTTGCACTCGTTAAGGATTCCCTAAGCAATATTACGCGGAATCAAAAACATTCCAATGACTGCACACATGGCCACTCAGATAGCGCTGCAGCGCAGGTCCATACTTATAAGTAGACAGCAGAGATATAAGCCTCGTTAATCAATAACTTGTCTAGTCCCAAATTGAAAACATGTCAGTATGAAGTAGTATAAGATGAATACCTCCACAAACGGCAACTCAACCTCCCTTTCCAAATAATGTAGCTTAACTCTAACTATCTCCATCCCCAGGGCAGTATCATGCAAAAGTGGCACGCTAGACAACATATTCCAACCACATATGTATCAACGACATACAAGGCAGAAAAAGGCACAACCTTCTACGCCTTTATGGAAAAAATGATGAAGGCAGAGTGCATCCAAATTTAAGTTTTTCCATCCCAATTTCAAGTGTTCTTGCTTCAATTTCAAATCTCCCACCAAAGCCTAGAATTCAACCACTCAAATCATAGTTTCCCATTGAAAACACATCAGCGATAAATGCACATCAAATGAGCAACATAGATGGATGACATATGGAACGATACAAAGGCAAAAACTAGAGTAGATAAAGAGGGATTGGGGCAATTCACGTGCATCTTTGTACTATAAATAGAAAAGCATTGTATCTATAAGGGGATCTTTTTCCCGATTTGTTTTTTTAAGGTTGAGAAAGCAAAAGCATTGTGCTTTCTTCCATTATAATCTGTACCAAGAAATATAAAGAAGAACGTGACATTTCCCCATGGATGTAGGATTCCTTAATATCCGAACCATGTAAATTCTTCGTGTGTTTTACTTTTCTGCACTTTTGTTTGCCTTTACCTAGATTTCATTGTTATATTTTGTCCTATCTTTACTTGAATTAAATACTAATTCAATTTGACATTTTAACAAACGTTTAAAGTGTAACTTCACAATTGTGTAAGCTTACATCGTTGTAATTACTACCTAAAGGCAAATTTAGTATCACCTAAATTTGTTGATTCTTAACTACCGAAGTAATTGCACTAAAATTACTTTATGTTCATTTTGGGTATTATGAGACAAAAATTCTCACTAATATTTTGACGCTAGAAGAAGGGTCCGAACCTCCATTCCAGTTCTCTACTTCTAGTAAACTTTACTTATATTTCGATTCATATACCATGAATCTGATTGATTCCACTACTCCTCCTCAAGAACATTTACACTTAGCTTTGAAAACCGCAAAAAAGTCACTCTTAACTTCGAAGCCCAATCTGTATTAGGAGCTTCGACTGAAATCCCTGTAGACCCTCACTTGGCTGCATTCCAATCCTTCACAAACCAAATAAACCAATGCATTGAAGGGTTGGAGAAAACAATGACCCAACATGTTACTCGTAGACCATCCTCACCTTCACAGTCCACAACTCACCTCCATCGTTCATCTACTGGGACTGAAGAATGATGATGATGATGCGACTAAGCCACAGTCCATAGTCCATAGCCTAAAAGCAAGTTCTAGGCCAACCCACAAATCAAATCTAACTAGGAAATGTCAACCCACTACGACTAAAGAAACAAAATCAATCTGCTCTCAAAGATGATGATGCCACCCGTTATACAAGGATGAATCATCCTAATTAGACCCTAAGGAAGATGAATGTTACCAGCTAAAGGCATAGGTGGAGCAGCTGGTTAGACTTTGACAATAAAGTACTAGGGAGAATGTTAGGGAAGAAGGATCTTCCCCATTCAACGAAACTATCATTGAAGCAGACTTCCATGACTACTTCAATGCCCCATCGATTGACAAGTTCGATGGGACCACAAATCTTGATGATCATCTTTGCACGTTTGAATACCATATGGACATCCTGAAAGTTGGAAGGATAGCTAGGTGCAAACTCTTCCCAGTTTACTTAGCTGGTGCTGCCTTAAGGTGGTTTAGGAGGTTCAGACCAAGGGAGATCTGATCCTAGCGACACCTATCTATCGATTTTCTAAGGCAATTCAATTTAGGGAGAGAAGCCTCTCTAGATGTGAATACGATGTCATTATGTGTTAAGCAGGGCAAGAATTAGAGCATGTGTAACTTTATAAAATGTTTTAACTCTGAGGCTCTTAGGATAGGAGTAAGCGAAGGAGCGTTACTGATGACGGCTCACGCCGGAATCAGGAGAGGTATTGCCATGTGGGATAAACATAGTAGAAATTCATGTTACAACATGAAGGCTATCTAAGAAAGAGCAAGTGGTTACATTAGGATGGAGGAAGTTGGACCTGTAGCACAATCCTAAAAAGTTTCAGCCCCCAATTATGACAAGGAAAGAGTGGCAGAGGGATATCACCCACCCGCGAAGTATCAAAATGAATTAAAACTCACTACAAAAACCCCCTCACTCACACCTTTGGATAAATTTATGAGATGACCAAGGTGGAACTTGCATACAACATACCAAATAAGGGGCAGAAACAAAAACAAACAGAGGTTGGGCCTACTGCTGCTTCCACCGAGCTAATGGTCATCATATCGACAACTATCAACACCTAATAAATGAAATAAAGAGGTTGATCCAGAAAGGTTACCTAGGCAGCTTCTAGAAGTTAAACGGTGAAGATAGGATAGGAAACATAACCCCAGACCCAAATGAGAATTAAGCTGGAAACCCCTCTAACCTTATAGCCTTAATTCATGGAGGACCATACCTCGCTGGCGCAAGCAAGAAGGCGTAAGAGAAATATGTGCAGAAAGCCAAAATTCAGCAAAGTTTGGTTTTCAATCTCAAGCAGAAGTCTGTGCCGGAAATAACATTCACAGTAGCTAATGAGGCAGGAGTTGTATTCCTACACCAAGATCCGCTTATTATCACAGTGCAGATATCAAACCGTACAATGAAGTAAGTCTTCGTTGATTCTAGAAGCTTAGTCAATTTCCTTTTCAAGTCTCTCTACGATCAGATGAAACTACCATCAATTATCCTAAAGCCCAGTCCTAAACCGATCTATAGCTTCAATAATACAGCCGATGTCCCAGTGGGATCAGCACGTTTGCTTGTTATGGCTGGAACTGCCCCATTATGCAAGCCATTTTATGCGAGCTTCTTAATTATCGATCAGCCCTCGCCATAGAATGCTTTCTTGGAAAGACCTGCTCTGATTGACTTAGGGGTAATTATCTCTCAGAAAGACATGCTTATGAAATTCAACACACTTGCTAGGATAGGGTCGGTGAGAGAGGAACAAATTTTACCTAGGGAACTATACAATGTAACTCTTAAATCTAGCAATAAAATTGTTCCAAACTACTTTACTGTCTCTTCTAATATTTGCAATAATATAAATAGACAAGAAACTAAACCAGTTTGAATAACTACATCAGTACAAAGTACTAAATCTAATACTAAGGCATATCGTTCTGCGAACTCAATATCCACAGAGAAAGAGAAAATGACACATATGCACACGATCAGTACTAATAAATACAACTTAATCTACGTGCCATACTTCTATAAAGAAGCCCAGAAAAAACATTGTCAGTCAACTCACAGCTGGAAGAGGAAGCCAAAAGTGAGATAGACCAAGATTAGGGGCAACAAAGAAAGAACTAGAGCTGGTAAATGACCTTAAAGATGTATAAATAGTTCAAAAAATCCCACAAAGGTTTTGAAAATATGGTATAATCTCAGTGCAGAGGCCCAAATTGAGCTAATAGAATTCTTGAATAGATCAGCAGATGTATTCGCCTGGACTCATTCAAATATAGTAGGCATAGACCCAGTCATCATCTGCCATGCACTTAACATCGATCCAGATGCCCATCCAATCAGACAAAAGCGTAGAACCTTCGATCAAGAAAGATAAATGCTTTGCACAAAGAAGTTAAAAATTTGAAGGAAAATAGGTTCATTAGGGAGGTATATTATACAAAATGGATTGCAAATGCAGTACTTGTAAAGAAACCTAATATAAAATAGAGAACTTGCATTGATTATACCAACCTCAACAAAGCTTACCCAAAAGACAGCTTTCCCTTACTAAGGATCGATCAACTAGTGGATGAAACCAATGGACATGAACTGCTCTCGTTCATGGACTCATATCTAGGATACAATCAGATTACTTTGTTTGAACCATATTAAGAACATACTAGTTTCGTAACATACAAAGAATTGTACTACTACAAAGTCATTCCATTTGGACTCAAAAGCGCCGAGGCAACCTATTAAAGCTTGGTCAATATGATGTTCTCAGATCAGGTCGAAAAGAATATCGAGGTATATGTGGATGATATGTTGGTCAAGTCAGAGGTAGCATCGAGCTTGTTCGAGACCTAAAGCAAACATTTGAAGTCCCGAGGTAGTACAATATAAAGCTGAATCCTCCAAAATGTACCTTCGCTATTCAATTAGGGAAGTTCCTACGGTATATAGTAAGTGCATGTGGCATAGAAGTGAACCCCAAGAAGATCGAACCCATAAGACAAATGGGGATCCTAGAAAAACCGAAGGATCCGATGAGCCAAATGGCAGAGTGGCAGCACTGAACAGATTCATATCAAAAGCAATGGACAAGTGCATCCCATTCTTTGACTTGGTAAAGAAAGGGTGAAATTTTGAATAGATGGAGGGATGCAAAGCTGCATTCCAAAACTAAAGGATCATTTGATTAACACTCCCATACTATCTAAACCGGTAATAAGTTAGGACTTGTATGTTTATTTAGATGTAGCTAATAAAGCTGTTAGTGCTACAGTAACATGAAAGGACGAAGGGATCCAGAGGCCCGTCTACTTCACAAGAAAGTGGGTGTTAGGAGCAGAACTAAACTACTCAGTCATTGAGAAGCTAGCTTACAACCTACTCCTTACAGCAAGGAAGTTGCGGCCTTATTTCCAAGCACATCACACCAAAATCCTCATAGACAAACCCCTAAGGCAGATACTACAGAAGCCAGAAACTTCATGTTGCTTACTGAAATGGGCAATGGAGCTCAGTCAATACGACATCACTTATTGTCCTAGAAAGACAATCAAAGGTCAAGCACTGGCAGACTTCATTGCAGAATGCATGTTGCCATCCGAACCTCAACCTTAGGAAGTAGCCTCAACCCCTCATATCTGGATACTATCCATAGAAATAGGAGCAGTAAATGAACAAGGTGCAGCAATTGGATATATACTGATAACTCTAGATAAGCAATAGTTGTATGGAGTAGTGCAGTTTGGTTTCAAAGCAACGAACAATGTTGTAGAATATGAAGCTCTCCTCGTAGTCCTAAGATTGGCTTAGGTAATGAAGGTAATCCACATTAAAATTCACAGCGATTCTCAATTAGTTATGAACTAAGTGCAGGGTAATTACCAAGCAAAGGAACCAACCTTAGTCAAATATGTGGAACTTTCTAAGAAATTACTAGCGCGGTTCGAACAATTTAGCATAGAACAAATTCTACTTGAAAACAACTTGTCTGCCGACTCATTAACCAAGCTTGCAAGTACCAAAGTGGCAAATGAAATGAAAGCAGTACCAATAGGGCATCAGGAAGAACCAAGAGTAATAGAATCAAATCAGATACCGATCTTAACCCGAGCACAACGGGCAGTAATTCAAGCGGCCTAAGGTTAGGAAATAGCGAAAAACCGAGAACAGTCTCCAGTTGAACCCACACTTCAGCAAACTGAGTAGAACAACAAGATGATTCCCATCAAACAATTCCTGGTAAATGGTACCCTACCATAGAATAGAAACGGAGCCTGAAAAATAAGATACCAGCCTCCTTACTACTCCTTCTTTGATGGCACATTATACAAGAGAGGGTACTCATCCACTTATCTTAGGTGTGTTTCCAAAGAATAGAAGGTATGGTTCATGAGGGAAGTACATGAGGGCCAATGCAAAGATCATTCAGGATGGGCCAATTTAGCAAAAAAGTATTAAGGAATGGTTATCATTGGCCCATGGTGATTCATGATGCGAGGGAATTCGTAAGAAGATATGACAGATGTCAACGATTCACAAGTATCCCCAGACATCCATTCCACGAGCTCATCCCACTCATCGGCCCATGGACTTTCAACATATGGGGCATAGATTTGATAGTGGACTTATGTCAAAGGGAGGGGCGAAGTATGCCGTAGTTGCATTAGAGTACTTCACCAAGTGGGTAGAGGCGGAACCCTTAACTACGATCACCGTAAAAAATATAGTCACTTTTGTGGTAAGAAACATAATCACTAGATTCGAAATTCCCCTAAGATAATTTCTGACAAAGGCACCCAGTTTAAAAGTAAGAAGTTTGCATAGTTTTATGAGAAGAATGGCATAATTAAGATTTTTTCCTCATCACACACCCACAAGCGAATGGACAGGTTGAAGCCGCAAACAAAACCATTAAAAAGTTACTCAAGAAAAGAGTGCAGAAAGCTAAGGGAAAGTGAGCAGAAGAGTTGTCTCTGATATTATGGGCCTACTGAACCTCACTAGATCCCCAATCGGCCATACTCCTTTTTCGCTAACTTATGGATATGAAGCCATGCTCCCTGTTGAAGTAGAAGTATCATCACATAGAGGAATATCGTACACGGTAGAAAAGAACAAGAGGCTGAAGGAAGTTGTCCAAGATCTATTTTAGGAAAGAAGGTATGAGGCAGCAGTAGTATCTGCCGTATACTAGCAAAGGATAATAAAGAACTACAACGTCAGACTCAAGGGGAGAAACTTCTGCAAGGGGGATCTTGTACTATGAAGGGTGGTGGGTAACACTAAAAGGCCAGCTGACGGAGCTCTTTCTAGGGTATATCGCCATCGGCGTAGTAAAAGTCACTAAGGGCTTACTTCTCTTTAACTGCCTAATCAATCCTGGAAAGTAACACTTGAGTCTCATCCCTAAGTATTGTAAAAGACTCATGTAATTCTTTCTCGTGCCTAATGATAGCTGTAGCACTAAGACCAAAACGACATAGGGTTTGTATTTTGAGTCCGACTTTGCTTTCCCTTAGAAGTTTAGTAAACATAACTTCTTTTGAAGACTAAAACAAACAAATAAATAAAGGTGACAAGATCATTTACAAGACAACAACTAAATGAAAATAGCTATGAAGAAATGTCGGTATGAAAAACCAAAAACAATTCTCATTGCATATTGAAAAAAGTCATAAAATTCACATACAAAAGTTAAATGTCTACATGAGGATTTGGAATGACCTCAGTTTTCTTAAACCCCTCAGCACCTTTAGATAGTTTGTCTTCCTATATTTCCTCCTCATCCTCCTCATCCTCCTCAACTATTTGCATAGAATCGAGGGAGAAGCAATCTACGCAGTTACCTCCTTGTCATACTTAGCTCGGCAGTAGGCATAAGATTTTTCAATCCTAGCCGAGTCCTCAAGAAAGGAAAATTTGACCTCCTCCTTTAACTGGCGTCGAGCCGAGGCGTATAGTTTGTAGACCAAGGTAGAAGTACTCTCCTTAAGTTTCCTTCACAACATCACGAGCTCTACACCCTTCTCCTTCAGCCCTACATCCTTCTACTTAACCTCACGATCCTTTGAGGCCAAGGCTTCCTCCAAAATCTTCTTTTTCTCCCCTGCTTGAAGATGGTATTCATCAAAGTCTCCCATAACCTTAGCCCTCTCTAGAGTGACCAAGTTAAGGCTTGCTTTAAGTTCGACAATGCGAACTAAAGACATGACCTCCTCTCCCCCATCTCTTATGCGCTTTTGTTGTCAAGGCCCCAAACTAAAAATAAAATAAATATTAATAAATATAATAATAAACAGGTAAGGAACAACTAAATGAATAAGGGAAAAGAGAGAACAGGAAAACACACGCGTAGGACCAAGACCTCTTCACCTCGACTACAAGATCGGAGGAGTGAATCTCGGTGTTAACCTGCTTTTTATCAAAGCATATTTTAATCAGACATAGAAGATTCAAACAAGGACGAAACGGCTTGAAATTTGGAAGGCATGCTCAAACAAAATAAGGAAATTGCTCGGGAAGATTCCAATGAAAAATATGCTAAGTCCGATACCGAATTATCAACATAAGCCAATACTAAGTTATCCTGCTCCATAGTCAACTCCTCCAACTTTGCACAAGTGATCATCTGCCTCTTCCATGCATACCCAAGTGATTTCATAGAGTTATGGATGACTTATCTCAAGAATTAAAGAGTTAGCTCCTGTGAACAATAGAACAAATCAAGTTATGAAGGAACGATCATCAAAACAAGTCATCGATCTACGAAAACACAAGAGGAACCCCAAAATGAAGCAAGAAGCACGATTAAAAAGAAAAGAGCAAGTTTCTCCTTAAAGGGATAACTCAGTACCGAGTTATAACCATAACTTGTGGGACCCTATAATTTTCACACTACTTTGGGTTGATATCTAGACTTTACTACGAGCGAACTTTTGATCCATCAAGCCTGCTTCTCTAAAAAATATAAACCATAGAGCAACTAAAACAGGATCTGGATTCTCTGACCATGGAGACTCTTCTACGTCTTTACCTCTCACCTCTCCTCCATTACGAGTCACATAAAAAACAAATATTTACTGTTCTAGGACTTAGATCGGCAAATTCTTAGTACAAGTGACTAACAATAAACCTAGAAACACTATGGTAAATCTAAGATCCTAGATTATGGTCAGATCGAAGAGAACCAGTTGTAATCTAAGGAGAGAACAACTAATAAAACATATTGAAAGTGGACATAGGCCGGAGATTACGTTGAACCACTATAAAAATTTCTGTGTTTTCTTGTCTACTTTCTGCCATTTTATTTTACCTTTATCTAAACTGGTACTTTCATCTGATTTCTGGGTGTTGATCCATTTTCCGATAACATTTTAGTGCTTTCACTGAGAAAAAAGAAGCTAGATCTAAAAACTTGAAGATTAAATATGAGATTTGGAGAAAATGAAGAGGCCTAATGCTAGATCTAAAACAAGAGCAAGTCAACCGGAGCCTGGGGGTAGCCAGGAGGTGTTCTCAAATTCTCATCAATCCATCTATGTGACCAGAGAAGAGATGGAGAAAATAATAAAGGAGGTGCAGGTTGGAGTGATAACTAGACAACAAGAAATGCTTGAAGGATTCTTCCAATGGATGGAGCAATAAAGAATAGCTAGAGTTGCTGGAGTTCAGAACAAAGAACAAGAAGCTAATGCAGAAGCATCCAGAATTGGAGCAGAACAAATTGGAATGATGTCTCCGCCAACTAAATAGCTTGGTAACGACCCAAATCAACTTAATACAGAGAAACCCATACTTGAGGGCAACGCTGGTGTAAGCTTGAGACGTGCTGGAATGCCAGAAATAAATGATGCTAGATTTAGAAACACGGATCAGAATGCAAATGCACAACAACTGGAGGAATATGTGCTAGAGGAACCTCGTAGGAAGAAGGATAGAATGAGACCAAAGGAGCAGGACAAAATGCTAGTGTCCAGCCAGTGGAGTACGTGCCAGAATATATGTCAGAATTCCCTTACAGGAGCAGGGGCATAATATCGCTTTTGGATGAAGACCTTCGCTGGACGGTGAATATTGAATTGCAGAGTTGGTAAGAATAATAATTAAAGGAGGACCCCTAGATCAGGATTTGAAGGATGTGAACAGGAATCCATTCATTTCTAATATCGAAAATGCAAGAAATCCTCCCAATTTCAAACTTACGACGTTGGAAAGGTACAACAGAAAGACGGATTCGACGATTCGTCTGATGAGATACATTTGACATATGGAGGCGTTGGTGCTTTTCAGGAGGTAATGGGATGATGCTTCCCATTATACTTAATGGACTTGGCAGCGATGTGGTTTAGATTGCTGGAGAATGGGTCCATTAGCACATGGACCGAATTTGTGAGCAAATTCTTAAGACAGTTTAGAGTTCACGTCTCGCGATCAAAGAATGTGATGATGCTGTCAAGTGTGAAACAAAGGCCCGGAGAGACCTTAAGAAGCTATTTTACCAGATTCAATGTAGCGACAGCTATAATGGATAACCTGGATCTATCATTAATCTTAATGCTGACGGTATTTGGTGTCGCGAGTAAAACCGACTTCAAAGGTGCACTAGAAAGGGATCCACCGGTGGATTTTGCGGAATTCTATCGTGAAACTGAGAGATATTTGCATCAGGAAGATGCTAAAGCTGAGGATGAAGGTGAGGATGTTGAAATTAATGATGTGGATGACAGAGGACCATATAGAGTGGGAAATGGAAAAGACAAAGGAAAAAGGAGAACTGACGAGAACTTCGGGGAACCGAAACAATAAAGGAGGGAGCCAAAATCTCTTCCTACACGAACTTGACTGAAACCCCAGAGAAGATATATCTGGACACTAAGGGATAGATCCTTTATCAAAAGCTAGCTGGGAGGAGCCCACTTGTAACATCCCATATTTTGAGACACGAAGCTAACTGCTATAGATGTAGTCAGTCATCTATAGTATTAACTTCTAGTGATAAAATATTGCAATGTTAATGGTATCCATAATATCAGAGGCACATGAAAATGAAATAAAATCAACATAAATTTCAAAACAGCTTTTCTGATTACACTTCAATCAATATTTCATATTCCATTACATAATCCCAAAATGATTCCCAGGTTTTGATCACATATAATTATTACAACATACGCCAAGAGCGATATATGAAGATGCCCCCTTTGGATGATCAAAGATAGGCTGTCAATAGGTTGGGCCGGGTTTGGGTTGGGTCAAGTCGAGTTCAGGTTGATTTTAAATGTGTTGGGTCAACCCGTTTATTAAACAGGTCAAAAATAGCTCAACCCGAACCCGACTCGATTATAAACGAGTTGACCCGACCCAACCTGTGTAACCCGATTATAAACGGGTCGGGTCAACCCATATAAGGTATAAATGGGTTATAAACGGGTCGTAAACAGGTTATAAACGGGTCAAATTCGGGTTCACGGGTCGGGTTGGGTCATAATTGGGTCGGCTCAAACCATTTAAGTATAAACGGGTTATAAACGGGTCAAATTCGGGTTCATAGGTCAACCCGAAATCCACTCGTTTATAAACGGGTCAAATTCGAGTTGACCCAAAAATGACCCGCCCACTTAACCGAGTCGGGTTAACCTACTAATTTCCGTGTAATCTTCGGGTCGTGCTAGAAATTGATAGCCCTAATCAGAGTACTAGACAAGTAGACATATCAGTCATAAATACATTACAACAGAAATACTACTAAATAACTCCTACATAGCTAGCTTTACATCGTGCATGTCTTCAGAAGCTTATTCGTCCAACCTACTAAACCTGAAAAGTCCTTAACTCTCAGTCTACTCAAATTAAATTTTGAGCACCCGAGAGTTTATGGAGAAAACATAAACTTCAAGTCAAACATAAAGCCTGGTGTGAATAATTCTATTACATCTCGGTTTACTGATATTAAGTGAGACCATGCCGCTTAGCAAAACGGGTTTCCCCTCACTAATATCCTTTTTGAAAGCATATCTTTTGCCAATCAAAATCATGCAATCAAACTGATTATGCAAACAATAGCAATAACATATATGAATATAAATCAAGTATCGATGGACTATTTGTCCGAACAATCTGGTTGATTATTAACCACTGGTTGAATCGAGCCTACTAGACATAATAAATTTTCTAACTTTTTTTAGACACAATACTAGACGGTCTGTCCTAAACTTACTTATCCTAGGATCAACTGATCCTAATGGTTTTGCGAGCTCACCAATAACCTATCTCTACTCTGGGTATTCCTTTCTATGTGTAACATCATTTTAGTCATACCTATGACAAAGACCTACACTCTTAAATTTTGGACTTATATTAGCTAGGGGCTACTAGCTAAAGTATAGGGTGCGACCCCACACCAGTCCCATCTGGTTTTTTAATATCCGAGTCATATACTTAAGGCTAACCACACTATTCAAATTTCATTTCCATGAAAACATTTCTTTCAAATTGATTTAACCCTTTTAAATCATACTTAAATAAGGAAATTATACTCTTTGCTTTACTCAAAATATCTATGCCATGATATATGCTTTACACAAAACAATGTTGATGAATACCTAAAATCAATAGGGTTATCGATCCCTTTGATACAAGCTAAACACTTTAACCTTGAAAACATTAGGCCAAAATGCCAAAACCTTCCTTTCGAATGCATTGGAAATAGTCCTTTCGAAATCATTACTTAAAATCTTAGACATCCTCTTTCGAAACCATTAAACATATCTTTCGAAATGATGGGAAACATTCCTTTCGAAACATTTAAAAACATTTCTTTTGAAAGCATTGGGTTCAAGTAAAAAGTTATGGAAGCATGGCTTCAAAACCAATTAAACTACTTCTTTTGAAACCATAGTTTAAAAACAAAACAAATTACAAGGTAAAAAAGGGAACACATTCGAAAGCTATCCTTTCGAAAGACCTAGGGTGACGGCAACATGCTTTTACACGTATACTTATGCCTTAAGCAAAGCGGTCTTAACCATGTCGAAAGGTATAGGTGCGGCAACTTCCCTTTTAGCATGGATGGGTTAAAAGGAAAGCGGCTTAATGGTTGTGGAGGGGTATTGGTTCGAAACCTACCTTCCGCACTAATTGATCTAAGGTAAAAGTATTGGTGCGACAGCTAAGGTGTCAAAAGGGTTCAAAGCGGCAACCCTTTCGAGACACTCTTTTAAACAAAGGTAGGACTAAAGGTTCGTAAGCTTTGAAAGACAACTTCACCCCTTTCGAATGCATGCCTTCAAAACCATCTTACCTTCCACCTATCTCCAACACACTACATACAAATGGATTGATACCATGTGTGTTGGTTTCAAATAGATGCGAAAGGTCTACAATTGGGAGTATGGTGACGGAAGCCAGCATATGGAAGTAGCGAAAAGTTAAATTAATGCAAAACCGATTTTATGCTTTATAGAGTAACACATTTTCACCTAACTTTTAGTATTTGTCAACACGTGATTGGTTGAAAATTGCTTTACCAATTTCTTTATGAAATTTATCGCCGCATGTCAGAAATTTAAATATTAAATAACTTTACATTTTAACCCATTTTAATTAGGTGAATAAGTCCTCCTTAATAAAACATTTAGAACATTTAAGTCCTCTAACTTAAATAATTTATTAACCATAGTAAAGCACTTAGGAAAAATTCACAAAATCACAATAATTCACATTAAATATGTTTTCTAACATATATAAATTTCAAACTCGAAACATTATTTAATCGCCATAAATGATTCAAAGCCAAAATTAACTATTTTATCTCATAGAAAATTCATCATAAATCCATAATTACTTAGAAAATTATGAAACTTGAAACCCACTTCTAGAATAATATTTTTGACCATATATCAAAAATGCAACTCATTTGGATGTCATATGATAGGTTTTCTAATCTAAACATATCATAAAATTCTTATTAAATCTCTATAAATCATCAACTTAAAGCATATAATCATTCAATCACTATAACATTGCATATAACTTGCAAATAAATGAACTTATCCTTTAAAACCGAAATCATTATCAAAACATGAGATGGTAGATATTATTCACCTTGGCTTTGTGTTATAAAGGTTGAGATTTGCCCTTAAATTGATTTCTTCAAGCTTTATACTTGAATCCTAGCTTATCTTCCCTTTAAATCTTCTTAATGGTAGCCGGCCTAAGCTTAGTATTGTTTTTGTTTAGTTTGTGAATGTAGAACGAATGAGGAAGTGGAGAGAATGGAATCGCTTAGGGTACAGGAATAAAGGCTATTCCCATTTTACCCTCATCATATTCCTCCTTCTTAATTATGTTTAGTTTTCCATTTTTTAACACATTCATTAAGGCATGACTCCTCCTTAATTTACAAATCTCAATCCCTTAACTTTCTACATTATTTTATTTAATTTTCCTAATTAAATGTTCTGAATAATGTTAACTAAAATTACGGTCATTACAGACTCCCCTCCTTAAAGAATTTCTTCCTCGAAATTATGATAAGGTACACACAACAATCAAACATAAAGGTAAAACATACCACCAAACAAGTCAGGATAAGTGTTCCTAATCCTGCTCTCGGTTTTCCAAGTATAGTCTCTCTCATCGCCACTCCACTGGATGGTATAGTCTCTTCTCATCTCTCGCAACTATACGAATCGGCTTTCTAACTATAGTCATATCTAGTTCCACTACTAGATCTTCTAATACAGTTGGTGTAATAGTAGTCTCTGGATCTCGAATACACTTCCTTAGATGAGCAATATGGAAAACAATGTGTACTCATGCCAAACTATTCGGTAACTCTACCCTATACGCGAGTTTCCCGATCCTTTCTATAATAGGAAATGGTCCAATGAATCTTGGTGCCAATTTCCTGACTTCCCAAATATGGTCACACCTTTCATCGGTGACACTTTTACGAAAACAAGATCTCTAATTGAGAACTCTAAGTCTTTCCATCTCTTATTAGCATAACTCTTCTGCCTAGACTGAGCTTCCTTTATTCTAGCCCGAAATTAACTCAATACTTTTTGCAGCTTATTTAACCAAATCCAAACCAAGAACTAATATATCGTTGGTTTCTAACCAACAAACTGAAGATTTTCATGGCCTTCCATACAAAGCTTCAAACAGTGACATCCCTATTCTACTCTGATAATTGTTATTATATGAAAAATCGACTAAGTGTAGATGGTTTTCACATGATCCTCCGAAATCTAGCACACAAGCTCTTAACAAATCCTCTAAGGCATTGTTATCTCTCTTCGTTTTCCCATCTGTCTACGGATGGTAAGCGGTACTCATATTAAGCTTGGTACCTAAAGTATCCTGTGGACTCTTCCAGAACTCACTAGTGAATAAGGAATCTCTATCACTTACTATACTACTAGGAATTCCATGCAGTCTAACTATATTCCTCATGAATAACTTAGCTAAATCTGGTGTTGTCCTGGTCGACTTAATAGGTATAAAGTGTGTACTCCTAGTCAATATATCCACTATAACCCAGATACCCTCATTTCCTCTATTCGACCTTGGCAATCCGTCTATGAAATCCATTGAGATAGAATCCCATTTCCAGATTGGAACATCCAAAGGATGAATTAATCCACTCGTTTTCTGATGCTCGGCCTTTACCTGTTGATAGTTCAAACATTGCTTCACCCATATGCCTACATCTCTCTTCATACCTTCCTAGAAGAAACTCCTTTTTCATATCCTAATACATCTTATTCGAACAATGGCATTCTCTAAGAACTTCCTTCATAATGTTTCCTACACTTGGAACACATAGTCGTCCTTTCTTCCTCAACCACCCATTTTGATCAAGACTGAAATCTTTCAAGTCATCGCTCTCTGTTCCATTCCTTAATCTTCTGATTCGCTTGGATAATAATGGATCTTATTTTTGTTTAGAAGCAATCCTTTCGATCAACATCGGTCGAACTTCTAAACGTGATAACATGGCGGTTTCTTGACTAGAACTAGCCTCAGATCTCCATTGTACTCCACATGTAATCAATACTTCTAAATCTTTCCACTCAGCTATCATTGCCAGTACTGCATTCTGATGTTTCCTACTAAGTGCATCTGCAACCTTATTTTCTTTCTCGGTGTGTACTCAATACCAAAGTCGTATGCAGCTATGAACTCTAATCATCTATGTTGTCTCATATTCAACTTCTTCTGAGAGAACAAATATCTTAGTGACTTATGATCCATAAAAAGGTCGAATCTTTATTCCAAAAGGTAATGTCTCCACACCTTCAATGCGAAAATTAGCGTAGCTAATTCCAATTCATGAGTTGGATATCTAACTTCATGCGATCTGAGCTGTCAAGAAGCATAAGCAATTACTTTACCCTCTACATCAGTACAACTCCTAATCCTATTCCACGTTCATCCATATAAAAAACTTAGTCTCGATTCCCCTTTGGAACCATTAACATGGGTGCATTAGTCAACAAATATTTCAATTTCTGGAATGCCTCTTTACACTTTTCAGTCCGAACAAATTTCACATCTTTTTGAGTTAGCTTAGTCATCGGTGCTGCTATCCGTGAAAAATCCTTAATGAATCTCCAATAATAGCCAGCTAATCCAAGAAAACTCTTTATCTTATTCACTATCTCATGTCTCTTCCAACTATTCACTGCCTTGATCTTAGCCGAATCTACTGACAACCCTTTCTCTGAGACTACATGACCAAGAAACTTCAATTCCTTCTTCCAGAAGTGACACTTCGAAAATTTTGCTTTCAAATGATGTTGCCTCGGTGTTTCTAGCACTATCCTAAGATGAATTTCATGCTCCCACTCATCTTTGGAATATATCAAAATGTCATCCATGAATACTAACACAAATCCGTTCAGATGCTCTCGGAAGATTCTGTTCATCAAGTCCACGAAGAATGCCGGTGCAGTAGTTAGTCCAAACGGCATCACTAACCATTCGTATTATCCATATCTTGTCCTGAACGCCTTCAAAGGAATATTATCCTCTACTATTCTAAGTTGATGGAACCCTGTTGCCAAATCCAACTAAGAGAATACTTTAGCTCCACCCAACTGGTCGAACAAATAGTCAATCCTAGGTAACGGATATCGGTTCTTTTTCTTCTTCTCATTCAACTTACAATAATCAATACACAACCTTAACGATCCACCCGGCTTCCTTGCAAACACTGCAGCTGCTCCCTAAGGCGAACTGCTTGGTATGATAAAATTCTTACCTTCTAAATCCACCAATTGCACCTTTAGCTCCTTCATCTTGGTAGGTGTCATTCTACTTGGTAGTCTACTGGTAGGTTCAGCTCCTGGTACCTAATCTATCAAAAACTCAATGGCTCATTTCGGCGGTAGTCCTATCATGGGCTCAAAGACATCTGCGAATTCTCTAACAACAAAAAATCAGTTCAACTCATCTTCTTCGTCCATAATGCCCAACAAAGTGCAAGAATCTAAATTCGGTTTTTTTACGCTGTATATAATCCGATCACTACAACTACGATGTCTAAGTGATATTTCCTATCATGGCAAGATATCCAAGCATCGTACTTACTTAACCAATCCATACCCAAAATAATTCCAAAACATACGAAATCAAACACATGAAAACTACAAGAAAATATATGACCTAACAATTCAAGCTGTAAGTGGTCACTCTTATCCCAAGATTCGCATACTCTCCTATCGGATTTGCAACCATTAAGGACGTAACTAGGTATGAGGGATCTAGGTTAAGCTTATCTACCAAACAATGAGATATAAAAGAATGCAATGCACCGGTATCAAATAGAACTTTAACTGACGTGCCATGAATCAAAAGCGTACCATCTAACACAGCTTTTCCGTTTTCCTCTGCTATTAGTTATGAGATAGATGGTTCTAATGCAAACACTTTGCCCTTTCCATCCTTCGTTGGTTCCTTGCACTGGTTCTTATAATATACAATCTGGTCACAGTTGAAATATTTGATATTCTTCTTTCTGATCACCTTCTTTCCATTCCCTATGCAACATTCATTAGAGAAATGCGCTTTCTTATCACACTTGTAGCAGATAACTTCTGTCTTTCCTTTCTTGGCAGCTCCACTCTTCTAAGCTCCCTTCTTGTGGATAAACTTTCTCTTCTGGTTCTGCCCACCTTGAATTTCAACTGCTTTGTTACCATTAAAGAAATCGAGCGTCTCCTCGTTCCTTAAATCCATCTCAACAACTACATCGCATGGATCCCTAATATGTGGTAAATTTGCTTTAGCAAGCTTTGGTCTCAGTCTACGGATGAACTTCTCATTCCTTTTGATAACTGTATCAACCGTAGCATATTTGTATCTCGATAATTCCTCAAATCTAGTAGCATACTCAAGCACTGTCATGTCTCTCTGCACCAATTTAGCAAACTTCCTGAGCAATTTTGACTTGGAAATCTCCGACAAGAATCTTTCTTCAAACCTCCTTCTGAATTCCACTCAAGTCATAGCCTCTTCAGTTACTCCTACAATAACACTATTCCACTAGTATAGTGCTGCTCCTTGTTACTCTCAGGATGCCAATCTCCTTTTCTACTCATCGTTCAATCCTAAATGAGTAAAAATCCTTTTGTAATGAAGCAACCAATTGTCCACTTCAATTGCCTCGGTCCCGATAAATGGCTTCCCTCCAAGCCTAGCATAGTCTCTGCTCGGTACTGCATAGTTATTAGCCACCGGATCTTCCTGATTGCCTTCTCCAGCATTTTATCCAACCAACCCAGCACCAGCTTGCATCATGTTAATGAAGAACTAATACATAGCTCCCATATCAACTTGCGGTGTTCTAACACCCACATTATCAGCTTGTGCCCGACCTAGATTCCTTTGAGTATTCGGTCTGGCATTTCCATTAGTTGTGGTGCTTCCTCCACCAAGGTTAACTCTTCCATTCCAAGCATCCATATCTTACTTTCTTTAAATCTGCATTCAAACCTTTGTAAGATATGGAAGAATAGCCTAAGAGAGATGGGATAATAGAGATAAAGCGTATACTTATATATAGCAAATACAAGTACGTTACTATAGCGTTACCCCAATATTTCCTCTGATTCCCGAGGATTATGTTTTCAAAAATCATTTTAAGTTTAAAATTTCTTTTAAGTTTTCATAAACTTATGCTCTGATACCAAGTTGTAACATCTCCTATTTTGAGGCCCGAAGCTAACCGTTACAGATGCTGCAGTCATCTATAATATTAACTTTTGGTGACAAAATACAGTAATGTTAATGGTATCCATAATATCTGAAGCACATGAATATAAAATAAAATCAACATAGATTTCAAAACAGCTTTTCTGATTACACTTCAATTAATATTTCATATTCTATTACATAATCCCAAAATGGTTCCCAAGTTTCGATCACATGTAATTATTGCAAAATGCGCCAAGAGCAACATCTGAAGATGCCCTCGGTCAGGGTACTAGATAGGTAGACGTATTAGTCATAAATACATCATAGTGGAAATACTACTAAAGAACTCCGACATAGCTAGCTTTGCCTCTTGCACATATGCGGAAGCTTATTCGTCCAATCTAGTATACCTGAAAAGTCCTTAACTCTCGATCTACTAGAATCAAATTTTGAGCACCCGAGAGTTTAAGAGGAAACATAAATTTCGAGTCAGACATAAAGCCTAGTGTGAATAATTCTATTACATCTCGGTTTACAGATATTAAACGAGACCACACTGCTTAGCGGAATGGGTTTCCCCTCACTAATATCCTTTTTGAAAGCATATCTTTTGCAAATCAAATTCTGCAATCAAACTGATTATAACAACAATAGCAATAACATATATGCATATAAATCAGGTAATCAACGGACTATTCGTTTGAACATTATAGTTTTATCTGGCTGACTATTAACTACTGGCTGACTCGAGCCTACCAAACATAATAATATTCTAACTTCTGTTAGACACAATAGTGGACGGTATGTCCTTAACTTACATCTCCTAAGGTCAACTGATCCTAATGGTTTTGCGGGCTCACCAATAATCTATCTCTACTCTGGGTATTCCTTTATGTGTGTAACATCATTTTAGTATTACCTGTGACAAAGCCTTACACACTGGAATTTTGGACTTATATTAGCTAGGGGCTACTAGCTAAAGTATAGGATGCGACCCCACATCTGTCCCATCTGGTTTCTAATATCTAAGTCATATACTTAGAGCTGACCACACTATTTAAATTTCATTTCCTTGAAAACATTTCTTTCAAATTGATTTAACCCTTTTAAATCATACTTAAACAAGGAAAATATACTTTTTTCTTTACTCAAAATATCTATCCCATGATATATGTTTTATACAAAACAATGTTGATGATAACCAAAAATCAATAGGGTTATCGATCCCTTCGAAACATGTTAAATACTTTAACCTTGAAAACATTAGGCCGAAAGGCCAAAACCTTCCTTTTGAATGCATAGGAAATAGTCCTTTCGAAATCATTACTTAAAATCTTAGACATCCTCTTTCGAAACCATTAAACATATCTTTAGAAATGCTTGGAAACATTCCTTTCGAAACATTTAAAACATTTCTTTCAAAAGCATTGGGTTCAAATAAAAAGTTATGGAAGCATAGCTTCGAAACTAATTAAAAGTACTTCTTTCAAAACCATAGTTTGAAAACAAAACAGACTACAAGGTAAAAAGAGGACACATTCGAAAGCTATCTTTTCGAAAGACCTAGGGTTACGGCAACATGCTTCTGCATGTATACTTATGCCTTAAGCAAAGCGGTCTTAATCATGTTGGAAGGTATAGGTGTGTTACCTTCCCTTTCACATGGATGGGTTAAAAGGAAAGCGACTCAATGGTTGTAGAGGGGTATTAGTTCGAAACCTACCTTCCGCACTCATTGATTTAAGGTAAAAGAATTGATGCGGCAGCTAGGGTATCGAACGTTTTCAAAGCGGAAACCCCTTCGAGACACTCTTTTAAACAAAAGCAGGACCAAAGGTTCGAAAGCTTTGAGTGACAAATTGACCCTTTTCGAATGGATGCCTTCGACACCATCTTACCTTCCACCTATCTCCAACACACTACATACTAATGGATTGATACCATGTCCATTGGTTTCGAATGGATGCGGAAGGTCTACAAGTGGGAATATGGTGACGAAAGCCAGCATATGGAAGTGGCAAAAAGGGAAATTATTGCAAATTGATTTTATGCTTTATAGAGTAACACATTTTCACCTAACTTTCACTATTTGTCAACACGTGATTGGTTGATAACCGCTCTACCAATTTCTTTATGAAATTTACTGCCACAATTCAGAAATTTAAATATTAAAAAAAAATCATTTAAACCCATTTTAATTAGGTAATAAGTCCTTCTCCTTAATAAAACATTTAAGTCTTCTAACTTAAATAATTTATTAACCATAGTAAAACATTTAGTAAAAATTCTCAAAAATCACAATAATTCACATTAAATATGTTTCCTAACATATATAAATTTCAGAACTCAAAACATTATTTAATTGCCTAAAATAATTTAAACCGGAAATTAACTATTTTCTCTCATAGAAAATTCATCATAAATTCATAATTACTTAGAAATTATGAAACTTGAAACCAACTTCTAAAATAATATTTTTGACCATATATCAAAAATGCAATCCTCATTTAGATATCATATGATAGGTTTTATAATCTGTGCATATCATACAATTCTTATTAAATCTCTATAAATCATCAACTTAAAGCATATGATAATTCAATCACTATAACATGGCATATAACTTGCAAATAAATGAATTTATACTTCAAAACCGAAATCATTATCAAAACATGAGACGGTAGATATTATTCACCTTGGTTTTATATTGAGAAGGTTGAGATCTACCCTTAGATTGATTTCTTCAAGCTTTATACTTGAATCTTAGCTTATCTTCTCTTTAAATTTTCTTAATGGTGGCCGGCCTAAGCTTAGTATTGTTTTTTAGTTTGTGAATGTAGAACAAATGAGAAGTGGAGAGAATGGAAGGGTTGAGGGTATAGGAATAAAGGCTATTCCTATTTTACCCTCATCATGTTCCTCCTTCTTAATTATGTTTAGTTTCCCTTTTGTTAACACATTCATTAAGGCACGGCTCCTCCTTAATTTAGATATCTCAATCCCATAACTTTCTGCATTATTTTATTTAATTTACCCAATTAAATGTTCTAAATAATGTTAACTAAAATTAGGGTCATTACACCACTGATCAGGAGAAAAGGTCTGGATGTTCTACATCTTCCATGAGCTGGACGGACATGAAATGAATGAGTGCCGAATTCTTGATCTGATAGAAGAACTGGTTCAGAGTAACCAGCTACAATAGTGCATGAGGAATTGAACTACAATGGTGTGGTCGGAGCAACCACCATCTGCAGTGAATGCATCATGGAACAACCAAGGATCTAGTCTAAGACTAGAAATCCCATGATCGAGATAAATAGGAATCAGATCTGATTCCTGTGCTCTGGATTTTCGTTTCTTTTTCCACACTTTTCTTTCTATATTAAGTAATAAAGACAATAATAACCTCAGGCCGCTTACATGTTTACGGGATCTCAAACGGTCCCTAGGCATGCTCTGAGTCGGATGCCTGAGATGACTACCTAGGACAATAATAACCTCAAATCGCTTACACGTATACTGAAATTGATCGTTTTAGGTCCCATCCGGAGAGATGGGACCAGAGTGCAGGGTGCAAGTCCTCTCGTCGAAGAGCAAGCGGATGGAATTGTACGATATTGGTCGCCTTAGAGTCCCGATCGAAGAGTCGGGGTCGGAGTGCAGGGTGCAGGCCCCTTTGCCGAAGAGCAAGTGAATGGGCTTGTACAAAAAGTAAGTCCCCTCACTGGAGTGTGAGTTGATGGGCTTTCTTGGTCTTTGGGTTCCTTTACCAGAGTGCAAACAGACTCAACAAGGATCCGAAGAGATCGAAACCTTAGAGTGGGTGATAAATGATCTGGAGAGATCATCCCCTTAACTTATATTAGTCATACTTCCATTTTTTTCAAAATATAAGCTAAGTATACCATAATCAAGCATCCAAACAACAAAACAATCCAACTATTTACAATAAAACTTTTGCGTTTATACTTATAAAATCTTAGGATTACTTTTTCAAAAGATTAAAACGTCTAACTTGTAATCATTCCTTTAAAATATGGATGTATAATGACTTATAATTCTTCTTTCCTTCCAAATTATTTTCTAAGAATTTGATTTCTTCAATCAATTTATAATCTTGCAATCTTAATTGGCAGCTAACTCCTTCTAGAGATATTTCAAATTCTTCTTCACTCTACATTTTCAAATAAACTTTATGAATATAAAACATTTTTTCAACTTAGCCCATTTATTTACAAAGTTTGTTTTCCTTTATATGTTTTCTTATTTACTAACTTTGAAAATTTAGTTTACATAAATATTATACCTCTTTTAAAATAATATAACACCTTCTACGGTTTAGAATAATACTGAACACTTTAAGGAGTTAAAAGACATCCAACTCATTCAATCCCTTAGTTTAATCATTATAAATTTCATATTTAATTCATTTTATCACAGATTCATTTCTCACGGAATTATTCTCCACAAAAATGAAAATTACAAAAATCCAATCTTTACTCAACTTTTAATTCCTTTCAAGCTAAATTTCTATAATTGAAATTCATAAACTGGGAAAACCAACTTCTAATAAGAAGTTGCATATATAATTAAATCAAAAGAATTTTCTTTTCTCTACTAAAAAATTTGCTCTATCAAACTTCATTTTAGATACATTTTGAAGACTTCCTATCACAATCATAAAATTTTAGTTTTAGTACAAGTTATGTTGTTATACTTAAATTCAATACTCATTTCACAAATCTATTTTCGTTACTTTATAAAAGAACTTCTATATCTCATTATTATTATTAAATAAAGCTACTTGAATTCGAATATTATTTATTTATTAAAATTGGAGTATTCAAAAATTCAACCACTTATTTCAATTATAACCACAAAGTTCAATCTTATTAATATAACCATTTTAAAGTGAAATGAAATTATACCCTTTTACTTATTCTCAAGAGTTATTTATCATCACTTTTATTCTTCAACAAAACTCCAAACTACTTTTCAAAATATAAATATTTTAATTTCGGATAAATATTTTTCCCAAAATAATTTTCTAACTTTACATTTTTCAAATAATATAATAACTTCTTATGGTATTCATTTATATCAAATCTTATTTACATAATTTATCCTTCTGATTTCAAATTTTCAAGATACAAAAGTTTCATTTTCTTCAATTATTTGGAATATTCCAACGTTTGTTTATACAATTATCTTTTATTTTGAATTCCTTTAGATTAGAACTCATATATAATTTTAACATTCATTTAAATCATAATATGATATATGAACAACTCCAAAGCATCACCTACAATTCATTTTAGCATATATCTTATGAATAAACATATACAAATTTACATACATCAAATACTATAATGACGTAGCATTGCCATCTATTTATAGCGAATTGCTTTGTCAAAATGTTAACCGTGAAATCAACATCGCCTCGCCACTGACCTCTACTATCGCTAATGCTCGGTAGTTGCAGCGTTATCTAAAATGACAATACATATAATGTATCCTTATTGTTTCCATTATAATTAGTTTTAACCATCAATTTTTTTAAACACACGCACATATATATATATATATATAACTATTTTCATACATGATAAAATTTTCTTCTCAATTTATTTACTAAGATATCTTTCTAAATAATATCATGCTTTTTAGATAATATTACTCAATCTTATATCACTCAATTAATATTATATCAAAACTCCATATACTATGTTCTTTCAAAATAAAATATACAGCTCACAACATATCTTTTAAATATTATTATCTTCAAGATATTTTCTTGAAAAATCACTATATATTTGTGTGTGTGTGTGTGTGTGTGTGTGTCAATTCATTTTTAAATAACATTTAACTTCCTTTAAAACTTTATTTTCCCATTTAAATATTATTTATAACTCTTTCAAAACATTTATAAGGTTTTCAAAATATTAAAACTCAAAGTACCATGTCAGACTGTCTTGTATAAGTGTTTAGAAATCCTTATTGAGAACGTTGGCCAAACGCCTCGATCGGAATTCTTAAAGCACCCAATGTATAATTTAACACACACAGACATATATATATATATATATATATTCAAAGATTTCTTTAATCTTTTAATTAAATAGATGCTTGCTTTCAATAACCCTTTCCAATAAATCTTTATCTCTTTATAAAATTAATAATTCTCCATTAATGATTCAATAATACATCCATTCATCCATGCATACATTAAGCAACCATCACATTTCTAATTCCACCTTAGTATTTAATTAATCATATATATGGATTAATGTTCTATTTTTATGTAAATCAAACTTTTAATATCTTTTGCGGTAACTGCTATCACCATTATCGACCTCGAAGATGTTCGACGTGCTAGTTGATTATGACGCCGCATCAATAAACAGTGCCAAAGTAATGGGAATGAGTTAGTGCCGACACCAATGATGCTAAATCTCATCAATGTTGGCATCGGATTTCATCGGTAAAGTCAAAGAACCCTAGGCAACATCAGTGTCGCCAATTACCTGTAGGGTTAGGTAGACTTGCATCACAAAGCAATGCCGAATGAAATCAGCATCGTAAGTTATCAAAGAAAGTAAGGATATCGAGCACGATCGACATCGTTCATCGATGATACTTCATCAATTATTGAATGTTACCACATAATGAAATCGAGAATCATAGTCGCCTAAGCTATACAATTATGTTCCTTATCGTTGTCATCAACATTCACAAGATTTATTAGGCCGACTTTTGAAGAATGATATAACTTCATCGCACCATAAGCAATTCTATTCCTTATCGTTGTGGAATACTATTGAAGCAACATCAAAACTTAATTGCTTAACGTCAAAGCTAATGTCGTGGGACATTGTTGACATCGAAGACCAGCGATGCCGACCCAAAGCTGCAATGCCACTCACCTACTCCTATAAATACGATCGTAGAGGGTTGAAGGAAGGGCAAATCATTTTTACCTCTCTTCTTATATTTTTGAATTTTTAACCCTAAATCAATTTGGAGATTTTGGCGGTTGTAACACTCAAAACTTTGTAAACATAAAGCATTGAATATTGAACTATGGCATAGCATATTTGATATACTTTGTGACTGGCATATCGACTTGGCTTTGACTTATGACTTGCATATCGACTTGGCTTGACTTGTAACTTGCATATCGACTTTTTTCTCACATGACTTTCGATATGATCACAACCTTATTATTCGATGCATGGTTGAACCATTATGGATTTGACATTGAACATACTTAGCCTAGCATTGCCTTAACCATCCCTTAACCAAGACAACTTTTCCTACACTTTTGGGGTTACAAAGAAATTTATTAACATTTTAACGCTAGAAGGAGGGCTTGAAACTCCATCTACGTTAAAACCCTAATTGGAACTACCTTAGCTTGCATATTTAGGGCTTACAGAACTTGCCCTACCAAGCATATCCTACTCTCAACTAACCTACCTTTGATTTTCATCACCAATTAATCGCATCAACTAAGTTATGCTTAGTCGTGCCAATTAATCATGTTGAAATCTCTAAACAACGATCCTTCGAGCCTCAAACCACTAGGCTAACTTACTAAACTATTAATGATCCTCGGCTTCATGAAGAACAAACATTGAGGATTATGGAACTATAAATTATGGAAGAAAAAAGGAAACAAGTAGTTCCTTACAATCTTGGAAAGAGGAACGTGAATCCATCTCATAGTGGTCCAACACCGATCTTCGCCCTAGGAAGGTAGAACAAATGAGATAACATCCTCTTGAAAATGAAAGGAGAGATTGAACTCAATGCCAAGGGTATCATTTTTGAAAGGAAATAAAAAGAGACTTCAATCGATGCACTAGAAATTGGAAAAATGTCCTTAACCATTCTCAAGAACTAGGTAAAACTCGAGACTCTTTGAAAAGAAAGCTTGTTATGGAAGCTAATGAGCCTATAATGCATAAGAAAGCCAAAAGGAATTCTGAATGATTAACTTTTAAAAGATTACGACTTCGTAAGAACCGCTCTCTTACCACATCTTATGAGAATGTATATCTCCTGACTAAAGACAAGCTCAACTATTGGCCTTCGCAAAAGAGGCATCCAAGGAATGAAAGGAATCTCAAAGGGTTATATTATCATTACCATCACTCTAATGGCCATAACATCAATCACTGTCAAAGCTTAGAGGTAATAATCAACAATCTCTTAGGGTAAGGAAAGCTTGACGAATTTGTACAAAGATATTGAATAAGTTAGAAAGAGTTTCTTAATAAACAAGTGTATCTACATGGTTGAGGAGTAAAAATCTCCTAAAATAATGAAAGGCCTAAACCACTGCCTAAGATGGTAGTAAGGGGCTAAAGCCTTTGTCCCTGCCAAGATGGCTTAGTCAAAGCACCTCCTAGAGGAAGGTTGGAGTAAGCCTTTGTTTCCATCTGAAAAGGCTTAACCAAAGCATCTACAAGCCTTCAACCCCTGCCTATGCGGCCCGGTTGGAGCGCCTCTGTAACAACCCGCATTTTTGACCGTTCAAGTCGACAAAACATACACACATGCCGACTCAAACAATCCAAAATACAGATAGTTATTGGGGTAAATAAGAAATAGATAAGAAAGAATAGAAACAAACAAAGAATCTCGCAGCGGAAGGAACAAGATATAATAATAAAATAACAGTTCATGAAGCTGTTAAATAAATAAATTTGATTATTATTATACATCATAAATCAGAGTTACACACATATCAGAGATAATACAACAATGCAGCGGAAAAATAATATAGTAGTAGAATACAAATGATGTAATACCAAACTCCGTCTTCGTCCTCCAAAATAGATCTTCAACCTTATCTGAAATGCTCAGGCTGACCCGAGTGTAATGAAAAGACAAAACACTCGAGTCAGGACTAAAATATCTCATGTAAGTTAAATCGAATAAGTAAATATGAGTGTGACGGCGTCGGAGATGTTTACGGGTTTTAGACACCCCCTATCAAGTGTTTAACGTGTGTGCATTAACTTAAGAGATGTTCGGGATTTCCATCTCCTAAGGATCCGTTAAACTATCTACTATATAATAGAATACACTATATACAATAATGTCTATCATAAAGTAAAATATCAAACTAGCGTTAAGCCATGGCCCATTCCACCCTTAACACATTTTTATTCCCAAGAGCATATACAAGACCATAGTTTCCCCAAAACCGGAAGTCACCAGAGGGCAATCCATATACTAAAGGTACAAACCAAAACGCAGTGGTCGCGAATAGGATAATCAGTATGACAAGGTACATGAGGCGATACCAACTAGGATACTAGTAGTTGCGTGATCCGGACTGATGTTGGGCATAGCAGCTACTACCCCAACACCGCGAAACAACACTCCCAAAATCGAGGGGTGCACCCAAATCGAATCACAACAGTAATAGATATGGTAACGAAGAAGTGTGTTCGCTAGAGGTGGCGAACCTCAATGGCCCGGCGCGGCTCCTGTTTTAGTCATGTCAGGGGTCATCCAATATCGTTCTCTTTCTTCAGTCAACGCGTTCACCAAACCATCCACTTCATTCTGGATCAACACTCCGCGTATAATAGTTATTAAAGTGGTTTTCGGTATCGACAGAGAGTATGTCCATATCCGATCCCGGTCTCTTTAATAACTACGTATTATTACACCGATGGCTCTTTTACATTTCAAATCGATTCATAATTGATATCAAAATATCATATTCGCTTCAAATCAAATCCATTTCAAATATCATCATATCTATTCAAGATGTAAGATTCCGTTTCAAAATCATTTTTCGCCTTAATATCTCATTTCGATTTCAAAATCATTTTTCGCCTCAATATCTCATTTCGATTTCAAAATCATTTTTCGCCTCAATTCCACAAAACGATTCACATAAACTCGAATTCCAAAATTAAAATTTAATCAAATTTCAAATCATCAATTTCAACTCGATTCAGCTTCTCAATAAACCATTTCAAATTATCAATTTCAAATACATATTTGAACCACAAAATAAACAATTTCACTTCCGATATATTTCGAAACTTTAAATATTTCACATTTCAAAATAGTTCATATATTTATATAAGAATATAATATTCGCTTTAAAACCATTTCGTATTCAAATTAGAATATACTTCAAATTAAACATCCGTATTAAGTAGTTTACTTAATTTCTGGAACAATTCCAATTCAATAAACTTAGATTAATATTCGGATTTCAAGAATTCATTTATGTATTACATTCCAAATCAGTTTAAGTTCAAATCCTATTCAAATCAATTTTATCATCAAATTTAATTCAATAGTTTCAATTTAGTCCAATTCACAAATTTCTTTGAATTTCAATTAAATTCCAAATTAATTAAATCTCAATTTCAAATTAATTTTCAATTCCAAACTCAAACTTGAAATATCATTTCATATAAATTTTCTTAGAAATATTCAGAGTTCGATTAAAAGTCCAATCTTTTAAAACAAATCAACTTTCGAAAATTTACGCCGTATTTCAAAATTTTTACTTAAAAATCTAAACTTCAAATAATTAAACAATTTCATTTACCAAGTTTAAATTCCAACATCACGAGCTTCAATTCAAAATAATTCAATTTCCATAAATTGAATTTTATTCTTAAAATCAATTCATTTAAATAATTTCAAAACAACTTTTAAAATCATTTAATTTAACCAACTCGGTGTCCGTATATAATTTTCTAACCTATGGCCAAGTGGATAATTATTTCAATTTTAATTTCAAGGATGGATATATATATCATTTCAATCCAAATAGATGTCATAGGTATATCATTTCAACCTATTCCTTAATTTATTCGAAATGATTCAGTTTACAATTTTATATGCAATAAACAATATACATGATGATAGCATGATATATCAAAATAAATAAACAACCAATATCGACCAATAACATCCATCACAACCAATCAACCATAAAGCTAATAACATTCACAACAATTTTATAATTATCAATATCGAGTAATATACTACCAATTTAAATTTAAATTTATTTTAACGGTCAATTTAAATTCTATCAATTAATTCATATATCAATACAGCTGATAATTAAACCTACCAAACAATAGCCAATAAATTTCATATTACTTCAGAATATAAATTTAACTAACAAAAATTATTTTAGTCAATTGTGAGCGTATAAACACTCACCTTTGATTCAAAGCTCGTTAATAAGGCCCAAAATTTCACAGTCTCAGATCTGAACGAAACCTGGGCCGAAATGTCCGGAATTCAGATACGATCCTAACAAAAGAAACCGCGCGTAAATCGGATATAGTAAGCAAAAGTTAGGACGATAAATGCGATCGAAAACAATTTAAAAAAAAAAGGAAAAGGAGAACACAATTCACCATTTCCAATTGCCACGTCACTTCCAATATCTCTCTCTACCAGCAGCTGCTCACGAACGAACCCATCACCGCGCCACTTTCTTCCATACGCACGCAACTAGGAGCGACCGGACGTTGATCAGGGGATGCCATCGCGTGTGCCTCTCCTTACTCCATCTCCACGCCAAGTTTCGCCACCCCATTCGCCACCGTTTGCACGCAAACCAAGAAAATACGCACGACATTCAAAGCCAGATCTGGACCAATCCATGACGAATTAGCACGAATCAACCGTATGGATTTGAAGAGCTCGTCGAGATCTACACTTTTGCTTTTGGAATTTTTCGATTTCGTTGAACGGATTGAAAGATATTAAGGAAAGAAGATCGGCAATTTCTGGCCATAGAATAGGTGGCGGCCATGGTTTGAAATTAGGGTTTCTGAAATGAAATAATGATAAAACTGTCTCGGTTTACAAGCGTATTTATAAAGGTATGTCCAAAATCATCCGAACTCCAATCGAGACGTGCCGCCAGGCGTTTATAAGGTTTTACCCATATTCCGAACGCAATGGAACTAGTTTCGAGGCCTAATTCGATAATATGTGAAAGATAGCCTTTGAAGTCGATTATTTTAATCAAACTCGACATTAAATTTCTACGCGTTTCAAGCTCGCACGGCCAAACGACAAGTCTGATTGCTACGAAAATTGAAACCTTACAATAATTCACTATTACGGATCCGATGAAACTGGTTTTGTCGAAATCCGAGACAGTTGTAAAAATGGCTATTTCTACTGTTTAATTTCAATATAAAATTCCCAATTTTAAATTATTAACTTTTAAATCAAATTTCAATTGTTCACAAATTTCATTTTTAATTTCACGGTAATTAACAATCTTTTACAATGCAGTTTTCCATTATAAATCCAGTATAAAAGATTACATTAGATTCAGCGTTTAATTATATTGTAATTCAAATTCGAGTTATTTAATTCCAATTGAATTCTTTTATTTCGATTTACACTTTCATTATTGAATCAACCATTTACTTATACATTATTATCAATAGTTTATAATTCATTTACTTTCATTTTCTTCAGCTGTCATCTTATTTAAATTCACAGTAATATTAAATTACATTCATTTACGTTGATTTCAATATAATAACTTCAATATTAAATGTAACATTTTATTTATTTCGTTGTTTACAATCAAATTCAATTCGTTTCAATTACTTGTTACACTCAAATTTAAATCTTTACTTACGTTCAATTACAAGTTAACATCCTTATCAAATTACAGTTTCAGTTATTATCTGATTTCAATCAACTGTAATATTAAGTTACATTTATTTGTATTAGTTTCAATAACATAAACTTCCACTATTAAATCTACCATTTTATTTATTCTTTGTTTATAATCATAACCAATTTGGTTTACAATCAAATTCAATTAATTATTTACATTCACTACAAGTTAACATCCATATTTAATTTACAAATAAGTTATTTCAGAATTCAGTTTTGTATTTGAACTTGTAATTCACATTTAACAACACAAAATTTTATTTCCTTCGGATTTTTATCCAAAATTTTCATTTTAATTCGTATTTTTAAAGTGTTAAAAATACGGGTCGTTACATTCTCTCCCACTTAAAACTTTTCGTCCCCGAAAAGGAACGGAGAAGGGGAAATCATCATTTAGATATAATTCATTCAAAAATTCGACTTATTTGCAAATTTTAGTTATAGGATTTTTTTTTATCTCAAAATTTTCTAACTCCCGGATTTTTGAAAAATTTCGGCAGCACCTCCTTTGCGCGGCTAGGACCGAAAAATTCACAGTGGTAATGATTGCATGATATACATCTCATTACAAGAATGAGACATCCCAAAACATGGGGAACACAATAATATACCACAACATAAACCGTAATCCGAGAACGTACCTTTTATTAAGCGTTTATTAGCATTTTAACTTACATTTTGCATTTAGCGCAGAAGTGAGCTCCACAACGAAGCGCAACCCCTTTTCTACCTACTAAAATGCTCAATAACCAAGTTAGAAACATGCATATAAAGATAGATCGATATACTTAGCATAAACAACATACATATAACATGTTTAGCTTCAAAATTGAAATTCCAATTACAAGACAGCAAACAAATCTTAGTTTTTGGTCACCTATACGATAAAATTTGGCAATGGAATCTGAATAAAAGTTGTTGCATTCGTTTCAAGCTTTCCGGAACGTCCAAAATCATCAAATTCGGACCATCCGTTCAAAAGTTACGGCCATTTTACTAAATGGATACGCCTCAGCCTGGGCAATGAATTGCGCAGGTCAGCGACGTTCACTCCCCTTTTCGACCATCTAAATGACAGAAAAATACAAAACACTTAAAGCAAAAGTTTTCACTTAAGTTCTTAGCTTTCCATAAATAGCAAGATCGTCAAAATCCGATAAACCAGTAAAACGTTATGGTGAAAATACTAAGGGTATATGCTACTGATTTTGCTTCCTTTTTTCACAAGCCAGCAAGAAGATTCAAATTTTTAACTAAGTAAATGAAAGAATTTCTCAAAACACTCTAAACAAAAGTCGTGCTACAGTTTCTAAGCTTTCCGAAAAGTCTAAGATCGTCGAATTTCGTCTAGCCATTTAAAAGTTATGGATGTTTTTGTTTCAGCACATATTGGACAATTTTGGATTTTTCAAAAAATTTGCTTTTATTATTTCAAAGTACAAACCATCAAACTTCAAATTTTCTACAGAAACAATCATAAACACAAAGTCATTTATTTTCTTATTTACCCATGAAATAAGTTCACATTCGATTTGTTTCCGATTTATTCAAGTTTGTTTCATTCATAATTTAAATTCAAGTCAATTTGCTTCAATTTAATTTGAATTCAATTATATTTAATTTCACTTTGCTTCAAATTTGAATTTAATTATTTAAAATTTTTATTTCGTTTATTCAATTCCATTTACACTAATGAATTCTATTTAATCAATTACCATCCATCTAACAACCAATACATATCAAACATTAACATCCATCCAAAATCTATACTAAATCAATTATACATTTCCAAGTCAAAATTTTAATTTCATACACTTCCAAGTTTATTGACATTTAGTTTTATTCAAATTTAATTAGTTTCCATTTACTAATTTTATATTTAATTAATTTTAAATTTAATTCATTTTACAACTTAAATTTCCTTTATATTTACAACTATCAATAGATCTTCACATTTTATTATTTGCAATCACACTTGTATATTATTCATTTACTTATCCTTATTAGCATTTTAAACTTTTTTTAAGTATTTGGTAAGTTATAGCTATGCAAATAGAATGTAGTTAAACAATATACAACTTCTTTTCATTCAATTTGAGTGTTATACCTATTAAATAAATTTCCAATTTATTATTTTCCAAAATAAGGGTTACTCCTACAATTTTAATTTTAATTTTTTCTTCACTTAAATTCAATTTCACCTTTTTCAATTCATAAGTTTCTAACAATTCAAGATTTACTTTAGTTTAATGATTAAAATCATTCCTTATTAGAGAACTTAAGAATTTCAACTCTGAATTCGATTTAAACCATTTTTTCTAAATATATATATATATATACTAATATCTTTATATCTCAAATCATATTTTTTTTAGAAGAATTTTAATCAGCATTTAAATATATATATATATATATATACTTATTTTCATTTCATACTTTAGAAAATTTCAATTCAATTTCTATTTAATCAAAAAAGTACAGAAAACTTTTAAGTGGTCTCCCCCACTTAGACTCTCGGAAATAAACGTCGATGATGCGTGCACTCATCACCAAAATCATTCTCTAGTGTCAAGAGGGGAGTATAACACTTACTTCATTTGAAAATCCTTTGAAAACAATTTCTAATCGAATATACTATCATATAATACTTATATTATACATTTCAAATTTTTAATAAATTTTCAAAACACCGGAATTTAAATTCTCCATCTTAATTTAAATTCATTTTTATTTTATTTTATTTACCATTTATATTCATTGTCAATCATATTTACAAGTTTCATTTCTTAAAATCATCCAATAGTCAATAGTTAGAAATATTGATTAATCAACAATAAACGATGATAATCTAATATTATCATCTCCTAACAACCAATACAATCAAAATTTATAAATTTTCAAGATAATTCTTTTATATATAAAATATAATCTAAAACTATATTATGTCAATCTGTCCTATTCGAGTGTTTAGAAATTCCTATCGATGCCTTGGCGTCCCAAGTACCAACCAGAATTCATAAATACTCAACGGAACAAATTAACACAATATAAAATCATTTTTATATCAAAATTACAAATACGCTCTCTCATATACACTCAAACTCATTCATAAGGTTTAACCCTATTTCAACGAGTTATTCCCCACTAGAGCCAAGGTAATCTAAACCAAAGCTCTGATACCAACTGTAACAACCCGCATTTTTGACCGTTCAAGTCGACAAAACATACACACATGCCGACTCAAACAATCCAAAATACAGATAGTTATTGGGGTAAATAAGAAATAGATAAGAAAGAATAGAAACAAACACAGAATCTCGCAGCAGAAGGAACAAGATATAATAATAAAATAACAGTTCATGAAGCTGTTAAATAAATAAATTTGATTATTATTATACATCATAAATCAGAGTTACACACATATCAGAGATAATACAACAATGCAGCGGAAAAATAATACAGTAGTAGAATACAAATGATGTAATATCAAACTCCGTCTTCGTCCTCCAAAATAGATCTTCAACCTTATCTGAAATGCTCAGGCTAACCCGAGCGTAATGAAAAGACAAAACACTCAAGTTAGGACTAAAATATCTCATGTAAGTTAAATCGAATAAGTAAATATGAGTGTGACGGCGTCAGAGATGTTTACGGGTTTTAGACACCCCCTATCCAGTGTTTAACGTGTGTGCATTAACTTAAGAGATGTTCGGGATTTCCATCTCTTAAGGATCCGTTAAACTATCTACTATATAATAGAATACGCTATATACAATAATGTCTATCATAAAGTAAAATATCAAACTAGCGTTAAGCCATGGCCCATTCCACCCTTAACACATTTTTATTCCCAAGAGCATATGTGACGCCCCACCTCTATACCCACGTAGCCAAGGACACTACGAGGTAATGCCGTCAACTAGCATGGAGAATAAGGCTGTTGAGGAGCGACCATCTATATAATTGCTTTGTGCGAGTACCGATATGCCAGATAAAAATATAACTTTTCATCTCAAGAGGAAACCCGACATACCGATACAAACTCAAAGCTACTACACAGTAGCTATATGGACTTCGGAAACAAATATAGAAATAAACATAACATAAATCAGTCACAGACAGTTCATATCACAAAGGCGGAAATAGATATGAATATAACACATGAAAGTGTACATCAGAGTAGTGGTCAAATAAGATCCACAATAACACAAAAGAATAGGTACAAGTGCAAGACAATAGAATATGTATACATCAAGGAGTCTAAATCTCAAATGTATACAACAAAAACTACTAAACTAGAGTAGTTAGGCAGAAGTCAGAAGATGGCTCCAGATAAGAAGTCATGAGGAAACACCTGTAAAATCTCAGTCTGACCCGAGTATTATTTAAGAAGAAAATAGTAAACGGATCAGTCTAGCTATAATTATCAGATAAAATGATATAGAATAAGAGATATGACCAAAACATATGATAACCATAAAGTCATACTGTGATAAGTACGTAATTGAAAATCAACAAGAGATTAATCAATATCACAAGAATCTTCTCAAAAATTGAAAGAATGTCATATTCTTAATTTAATTCACCAAGCCACAATAAATGACATACATATAAATGCCAACTGAAAAAGGTGGTGAAACATAAATTCCAGAAATCAACCATTAGAAATCCAGAAATCAAATAATCCGAAGCAACGACGTCGTACAGCGTAACGTCCGATGATCCAGAGACATAATAAATAGGAACAACGACGTCGTACAGCGTAACGTCCGATGAACCAAAGCACAATAAAAAGGAACAACGATGTCGTACAGCGTAACATCCGATGAACCACCACATAAGAAAATGGAACAACAACGTCGTACAGCGTAACGTCCGATGAACCAACACATAGTAAAATGGAACAACGACGTCGTACAGCGTAACGTCCGATGAACCAAATCACGATAAAACGGAACAACGACGTCGTACAGCGTAACGTCCGATGATCCGACACATAAGAAAATGGAACAATGACGTCGTACAGCGTAACGTCCGATGAACCAACACATAGTAAAATGGAACAACGACGTTGTACAGCGTAACGTCCGATGAACCAAATCACGATAAAACGGAACAACGACGTCGTACAGCGTAACGTCCGATGAACCGAATCAAAGAGACATCGCTCAATCGCTAGTCTAAACCATAAAATGATCATCATCGATCATCAAGAAGTGTCAATCACACCAAGCTAGTAAATATACGAGTTTAGCTTCATGTCCCATAACCACTTGCTTAACTTAAATATTTACGAACAAGTTGTAGGTCTTCACTAGAAAATTGTCACAAAAGGGTTCAATCGAACAAGTCCAAGAGCTAACCGACAAAGTGAACGCGAGCGTTTCATACCACTCGTTTTACTAAGTCGTTTAATTCGATTTCTCATCCGAGTGAAGTAAAGGCTTGTATATACTAGTAGATTAGAAAACGGTTTGATAAACGAGTTTGGTATTAAAAATAGAGTTGAAAACATTTTGATGAAAGGGGTTTTGATATTTACTACTAGTATTAAAACCTTCATATCTTTAGAGTGACATGTCACAAAACGATTGTTGAAACAAATCGAATCACATAAAATTCACATTCGAAGACGTGAGAAAAGTCCAAAGAAATCAATCCCCAAAACCATCAAAGTAAGAAGTTCTGTTGAATGTTTTTCGGATATGATCCCCTACGAAGGGGGGTACGGGGTTCGGCCTGCCCGGTCAGGTCGCGGGGGTCCAGGGGGCAGCGCCCCATCAAAACGGTACGACTTAGTGAAGACAAGAGAGGCGAGCGACATTCTCAAAAATCCCGAGAAGAAGTCATCAATGAAGAAAATAAATGATAACGACGAATCGGATAACCTTGATCCGATAGAAGTTGAAATCCCAAGCTAAATAGGCAAAAGCATGCAAAATAGAGCAGGTCACAGGCTCCAGACGTCTGGGGTAAATGCTCAGACGTCTGCAGCAAGTTTCAGGAACTGCCTGAAACAGTCTCCAGAGGTCTGAGCCTACCTGCAGACGTCTGGTGACGTGCTGAAATCATTTTTCAGCGTAGTGGGAGCGCAAACTCTCTCCCACACTTGCACCCGGTCGAGCAATGGAGTTCGGGGTTTTTGTCAATCGGTAATACGGCCCTATAGGTTCTCCGATTCACAACCAAAAACATGTTCATAATTCAAAGCAAGGAGTTTCAAAGTTTTGACTTCAAAACATCAAAAACTGAAAGGTTCGCCAAATCAATTCAAACCAAAAGCAATTGAACATGAGATAGTGTTAGGAATTCATACCTAACAATCGAAGATAAATATAGATTAAGATGTGAGATAAAAATCTCACCTTTATGCACAAGAACGAGTATGAAGAAGCTATAGAGCAATGGAAATGACAATCTCTCTTCAATCCCAACTCAACAAGCTTGATTCTAAGCTAAAAAGAGAAACATTTCCTAAATTAGGTTTAGGAATTTCTGAAATTGATAAGAGAGTGAGTTGGGGAAGAAGAAGAGGAGACTTACCAAAGCTTCTTCTATTGATTTGGAGCTAGAACTTGATTTGTAGATGGAAACTAGGGTTTTAGAGTTTTAATTTCCCATCTCTCCCACCATTTTTGCTTTAGAACTGAAAATAGGAGGAAGTGAGAGTGAATGGGGAGGGATGGTTCAGTTTGGGGGTTAAGTTGGCAAAGGGGGCAGAACCCAAAACCAAACCCAAAGTGCAAATGGTCAAATTTTTGACTAGCTCCAAACATATCAAAGTTTATACTCAAAAAGGTCGCAAATGGCATTTTGGACTCAATGGAAGTGGTCTCGAGTCCCAATTCGACTGTTTGCAAAAAGTAGATTTTCGGACCAAAATCCGACGAACGACGAAATATTTAAATAAAATATTTAAATATAAATCGATAAATATGCGGGTTGTTACAGCATATACAAGACCGTAGTTTCCCCAAAACCGGAAGTCACCAGAGGGCAATCCATATACTAAAGGTACAAACCAAAACGTAGTGGTCGCGAATAGGATAATCAGTATGACAAGGTACATGATGCGATACCAACTAGGATACTAGTAGTTGCGTGATCCGGACTGATGTTGGGCATAGCAGCTACTACCCCAACACCGCGAAACAACACTCCCAAAATCGAGGGGTGCACCCAAATCGAATCACAACAGTAATAGATATGGTAACGAAGAAGTGTGTCCGCTAGAGGTGGCGAACCTCAATGGCCCGGCGCGGCTCCTATTTTAGTCATGTCAGGGGTCATCCAATATCGTTCTCTTTCTTCAGTCAACGCATTCACCAAACCATCCATTTCATTCTGGATCAACACACCGCGTATAATAGTTATTAAAGTGGTTTTCGGTATCGACAGAGAGTATGTCCATATCCGATCCTGGTCTCTTTAATAACTACGTATTATTACACCGATGGCTCTTTTACATTTCAAATCGATTCATAATTGATATCAAAATATCATATTTGCTTCAAATCAAATCCATTTCAAATATCATCATATCTATTCGAGATGTAAGATTCCGTTTCAAAATCATTTTTCGCCTCAATATCTCATTTCGATTTCAAAATCATTTTTCGCCTCAATATCTCATTTCGATTTCAAAATCATTTTTTGCCTCAATATCTCATTTTGATTTCAAAATCATTTTTTGCCTCAATTCCACAAAACGATTCACATAAACTCGAATTCCAAAATTAAAATTTAATCAAATTTCAAATCATCAATTTCAACTCGATTCAGGTTCTCAATAAACCATTTCAAATTATCGATTTCAAATACATATTTGAACCACAAAATAAACAATTTCACTTCCGATATATTTCGAAACTTTAAATATTTCACATTTCAAAATAGTTCATATATTTATATAAGAATATAAGATTCGCTTTAAAACCATTTCGTATTCAAATTAGAATATACTTCAAATTAAACATCCGTATTAAGTAGTTTACTTAATTTTTGGAACAATTCCAATTCAATAAACTTAGATTAATATTCGGATTTCAAGAATTCATTTAAGTATTACATTCCAAATCAGTTTCAGTTCAAATTCTATTCAAATCAATTTTATCATTAAATTTAATTCAATAGTTTCAATTTAGTCCAATTCACAAATTTCTTTGAATTTCAATTAAATTCCAAATTAATTAAATCTCAATTTCAAATTAATTTTCAATTCCAAACTCAAACTTGAAATATCATTTCATATAAATTTTCTTAGAAATATTCAGAGTTCGATTAAAAGTCCAATCTTTTAAAACAAATCAACTTTCGAAAATTTACGCCGTATTTCAAAATTTTTACTTAAAAATCTAAACTTCAAATAATTAAACAATTTCATTTACCAAGTTTAAATTCCAACATCACGAGCTTCAATTCAAAATAATTCAATTTCCATAAATTGAATTTTATTCTTAAAATCAATTCATTTAAATAATTTCAAAACAACTTTTAAAATCATTTAATTTAACCAACTCGGTGTCCGTATATAATTTTCTAACCTATGGCCAAGTGGATAATTATTTCAATTTTAATTTCAAGGATGGATATATATATCATTTCAATCCAAATAGATGTCATAGGTATATCATTTCAACCTATTCCTTAATTTATTCGAAATGATTCAGTTTACAATTTTATATGCAATAAACAATATACATGATGATAGCATGATATATCAAAATAAATAAACAACCAATATCGCCCAATAGCATCCATCGCAACCAATCAACCATAAAGCTAATAACATTCACAACAATTTTATAATTATCAATATCGAGTAATATACTGCCAATTTAAATTTAAATTTATTTTAACGGTCAATTTAAATTCTATCAATTAATTCATATATCAATACAGCTGATAATTAAACCTAACAAACAATAGCCAATAAATTTCATATTACTTCAGAATATAAATTTAACTAACAAAAATTATTTTAGTCAATTGTGAGCGTATAAACACTCACCTTTGATTCAAAGCCCGTTAATAAGGCCCAAAATTTCACAGTCTCAGATCTAAATGAAATCTGCGCCGAAATGTCCGGAATTCAGATACGATCCTAACAAAAGAAACCGCGCGTAAATCGGATATCGTAAGCAAAAGTTATCACGATAAATGCGATCGAAAACAATTTAAAAAAAAAGGAAAAGGTGAACACAATTCACCATTTCCAATTGCCACGTCACTTCCAATATCTCTCTCTGCCCAGCAGCTGCTCACGAACGAACCCATCACCGCGCCGCTTTCTTCCATACGCACGCAACTAGGAGTGACCGGACGTTGATCAGGGGATGCCATCGCGTGCGCCTCTCCTTACTCCACCTCCACGCCAAATTTCACCACCCCATTCGCCACCGTTTGCATGCAAACCAAGAAAATACGTACGACATTCAAAGCCATATCTGGACCAATCCGTGACGAATTAGCACGAATCAACCGTATGGATTTGAAGAGCTCGTCGAGATCTACACTTTTGTTTTTGGAATTTTTCGATTTCGTTGAACGGATTGAAAGATATTAAGAAAAGAAGATCGGCAATTTCTGGCCATAGAATAGGTGGCGGCCATGGTTTGAAATTAGGGTTTCTGAAATGAAATAATGATAAAACTGTCTCGGTTTACAAGCGTATTTATAAAGGTAGGTCCAAAATCATCCGAACTCCAATCGAGACATGCCGCCAGGCGTTTATAAGGTTTTACCCATATTCCGAACACAATGGAACTAGTTTCGAGGCCTAATTCGATCATATGTGGAAGATAGCCTTTGAAGTCGATTATTTTAATCAAACTCAACATTAAATTTCTACGCGTTTCAAGCTCGCACGGCCAAACGACGAGTCTGATTGCTACGAAAATTGAAACCTTACAATAATTCACTGTTACGGATCCGATGAAACTGGTTTCGTCGAAATCCGAGACAGTTGTAAAAATGGCTATTTCTACTGTTTAATTTCAATATAAAATTCCCAATTTTAAATTATTAAGTTTTAAATCAAATTTCAATTGTTCACAAATTTCATTTTTAATTTCACAGTAATTAACAATCTTTTACAATGCAGTTTTCCATTATAAATCCAGTATAAAAGATTACATTAGATTCAGCGTTTAATTATATTGTAATTCAAATTCGAGTTATTTAATTCCAATTGAATTCTTTTATTTCGATTTACACTTTCATTATTGAATCAACCATTTACTTATACATTATTATCAATAGTTTATAATTCATTTACTTTCATTTTCTTTAGCTATCATCTTATTTAAATTCACAGTAATATTAAATTACATTCATTTACGTTGATTTCAATATAATAACTTCAATATTAAATGTAACATTTTATTTATTTCGTTGTTTACAATCAAATTCAATTCGTTTCAATTACTTGTTACACTCAAATTTAAATCTTTACTTACGTTCAATTACAAGTTAACATCTTTATCAAATTACAGTTTCAGTTATTATCTGATTTCAATCAATTGTAATATTAAGTTACATTTATTTGTATTAGTTTCAATAACATAAACTTCCACTATTAAATCTACCATTTTATTTATTCTTTGTTTACAATCATAACCAATTTGGTTTACAATCAAATTCAATTCATTATTTACATTCACTACAAGTCAACATCCATATTTAATTTACAAATAAGTTATTTCAGAATTCAGTTTTGTATTTTAACTTGTAATTCACATTTAACAACACAAAATTTTATTTCCTTCGTATTTTTATCCAAAATTTTCATTTTAATTCGTATTTTTAAAGTGTTAAAAATACGGGTCGTTACAGCCTCCTAGAGGGAGGATGCGTAAGCCTTTGTCCTATCCAAAGCACTGAACTAGTTTTCAGTGCCATCAACAAAAACCTCACTAAAGTGCCTCCTTGAGGGAGGACGGGTAAGCCTTTGGTTTTTCCAAAGTGTCGAACTAACCTTCAGTGTCGTCATTAAAGGTCGCACTGAAGCGCCTCCTAGTGGGAGGTCGGGTAAGTCTTTAGTCCAGCTTAAAGATAGCTAGCCAAATGCACCAGACTAAGCCTTAGTGCCATCATCAAAGGCCTTACTAAAGCGCCTCTTAGAGGGAGGTCGAGTAAGTCTACATTCCTACTTGATGAAGCTAACCAAATGCTTCGGGCAACAAAACCTAAATCATCACCTTAGATGGTGATAACGGGTTTGATCCAAGTAGAGATCGTCACCTAAGATGGTGCCAAGCAATTCAATCAAAATTAAAGCCAAATAATGCTCCAAATTAATCAATCTTCTATAGAAATATCCATCGAATATGAGCTATTTATGCTCCTCAACAAACATAGTCTTCAATTGCTAGATAAGGATTTCCGGTCTTCTTCTATTATCATACCAGATAAGGATTTCTGGCCTTCTTCTATTATTATTATTACCAGATAAGGATTTCTGGCCTTCTTCCATTATTATTACCAGATAAGGATTTCTGGCCTTCTTTCATTATTATTACCAGATAAGGATTTCTGGTCTTCTTTGATTATTTTTACCCGATAAGGATTTCTGGTCTTCTTCTAATGCTAGATGAAGATTTCTGCTCTTCTACTATTATTGCCAAATTGGGTTTTCTAGTCTTCTATCTATTGTCGGATTGGTTTTTTGGCCTTTTATCTATTTCCAGATAAAATTTTCTGGTCCTCTATCTATTGTCAGATTAGTTTTTCTGGTCCTTTATCTATTGCCAAATTGGTTTCTTGGTCTATCTATTGCTAAATTAGTTTTCTGGCCTTTTGTTAATTAGTGTTGAATGGGTTCTTCAATTATCAATCAACAGAAATCAAATAATTATTCAAAGAATTTATCACTTTGATGATAAAGTTTCACCAAATTAATTCTCAATTAATAGGAATCTCCGTTACAAGATAAGCTACTGAATATTATAAGAAAGCAACTTCTTGTATCAAGTTCTAAAGAGCTCAATAAGCAAGGTTCAGTTCCCTTAACAAGAAGAATATTGATCTATACATCAAAAAGCTCAAAATGTAAAGGGCGGGATACTAATTGCTAAGCAATTTGAAAAAAGAGCCAGTATTTGATTTAAAGCTATACGCCTAACATTTGAGATAACATTCATTCAAATTTATTTATAGTCTAATATACTATATGAAAAGTAGTAGGTACGAAAATAAAACAAAAAGAAGAGTCTATTTAAAGCAAATTTTTCCTAAAGCTCAAGGCTTCGTGCTTGCTTGTCCAAATCTTTAGCAATTAAAGGGTCCATAATGTAGGGAAGGGTCACGTCCAAAAGCTCTTGATTTATTTTCCTTCCTCTGAACAGTGTTTGCATTATCAACTGAATCAATTTAAATCTTCGAAGCATGATGGAGAGTCTTGTTGGCTCCTCTTAAAGTTTGAACCATGATCTTTAAGTCTTCAATCTCTTGTTTAAGTATGTATTTCTCACACACAAGCTTTTCAACTTTGCTTTCGTAATCATTAAGATGTTGAGATACTTTTTCATTGCACTTCTTGTTGAAGTGCTGCATACACTCAAATTTTACTTATTTTCCCTACCTGGAGGTTACTTCATTACTCAAGCTAGAAGATAGGGTTGTCAAAGTGGGAATTTTTTGACTAGCTAAAGACTGAGATCTAATCGCTCTTTTAGGAGTAGGAGTAAGGAGGCTGGATTCGCCTACACTTGCGATAAATTCTAGAGATTGATAAGATACTTGACTCTTCATTAACTCCACTTTGAGATCATCTATTCATTGATGTAATTTGGTCATTTCGGCATCAATCTCAACTGAGGGTTTAGAAATTAAAACTGTGTCTTTCTTTTCTCTCAATGCTTGAGATTCTTTGGTCTTCTTGTCAATCCGATGCTCTAAGTTAGAGGTTACTTCTTTATGCTTTCTAAATATCATCCTCAATTGATAATATTTTCTATGCCACTCTTCTACATTTGGGTTGTTCAAAAACCCTAAAGCTGAAGCATCTTGGAAAGACTTCCTCTTTTCAGTATCTACTAGTAATCTATCTTTAATCTCAATCACATGTGGAAAACATCTACTGGATCAGATGCACGCACTAATTGGTTGTCCTATTTAGAATAAGTAAAACAAGGATTAATACATGAAAAACAAACTTTTTCATTAATATCGGTAAAGTTTAAAGACAATGAAGAAAATAAAATTACGTTACAATCCCATTTCCTACACATTCAACTAACTTTTAGAGTTTTGAAACTGCAATTTTGGCCTTCTCAAACAACCTAGCAGATAGGGTGAGAGTGGAATCGAAAGAAGTTTTAATCCCTTCTAGAGTGTTAGCCAGAGGGAATCGATGATAATCTCGTTCTCTGGTCGGAGGACTAGCTTGATTGCATATTAATTTGGCACAAAAGGTTCGAATTTCACTAAGCAAGTTATCCTTTTCATCACCTAAGAAGTAAAAAAAGAGGAAACTGCATGTAAATTTCTGATAGATCTTTGATAAAACAGTGTCTCGCTAACTGTGATGTCTTAAGAATTAAAGATTTTTATTAAAAATCTTTCTTTGAGTTAAAAAATTTATGCAAAAGTCCTATTGGACCGAACTGCTTGAGATGTCTTTAGTCTGTACAATATGATCAAATTATACTAATAGAAGAACAAAAAGTGAGAAGGTTCATAAGCTACTAGAATATAATTATACAATCACTCGGGTTCATACAAAATTGATTTCTTATAAAAATTCAAAAATAATTCTTTTCTTATTATATTTAAGTTTCGAGGTGAAGAGAACGAGAAGAAAGAGGAATAGAGGCAACTTTTGAGACATTTCAACACACTCCGGGATGAGGATCAGACTCATGCTCATCCAAGTATCTATGATGAAAGCGCTTGAGCAAACCCATGCAACTGTTGCCTAAATAGGAGAAGTCAACAAACTTACCCCTAGAGTAAGCTCTATATAGAAACTCTTCTAAGTTATTTCTATCATCGATCAACATCCAAAAAAGGGTCATTAGCTCCGCGTTCTTTGCTAAGAGTTTATCCTGATAGAGGCGTGCTCTCTTCAGTCGTGGACCAATTTCTCTTTCTTTGAAAAATCTTAATTTTGACGCACTCGCAGCAAGGTTTTGTACCTCTCAAACAACTCATCATACTCGTTTAGTTGTTTATCTAACTTTTTGTTCAATCGATTTACCTCCATTTCCTTCTTTTCAAGCATAACATCATAATGATATTTTGATTTTCTCATCATACTCGTTTAGTTGTTTATCTAACTCTCTGTTCAATCGATTTACCTCAATTTGCTTCTTTTCAAGCATAACATCGTAATGATATTTTGATTTTCTCCTTAACTAAAATAACCAATGTATTAACTAAGAGTTGTTTGGTAATGTATTATATTTAAGTAGAGAAATCAATACTTGAGAGAGTGGAATGGATGGCGAAGGGGTCTGCTCCTTCTCTTTGGGTTTGTCACTTTCAGGGGTGTTGTCTTTCTAGAAGGAACATTTAGTGGAAAAATTGGGAATTTCGGTAGCTTCCGTACCCTAGGCCCCCAAGTCTAGGTTAGCATCTTATGATCTATCCATATCATTTGGCAGTCTAGAGAGATCCTTTATGATGCCTTCACCATTGCGGTTATTGTTATCGTTATTATCATTGTCATCACCGCCATGGTTATCATCACCTTTGCTCTCATCGTCATCCTCCTCTTCCTCATTCGACTCCTTCTCCTTGTCGGCTGGAGGGTCATTAAAAGCCAATAGCCTCTTAGCATATATCTCCTCCTCTTCCTCATTGGGTCCCTCCCCATGTGCTTGAGTTTTATTTAGCATTGCTTCAAATTTCTTCACAAACTTCTTATTCCAAACTGGAGGAAGAGAAGGAAAATCAAAATCTAGACATTTATGAGCGTTATCAACATATGTTATAAAAAGATCCTTCTCATAGGATCTCTCAATAATGGTATTGAGAGCCGAGTCAAGGAAATGGGATGCCTCTTCCTTTGCATCCATAATCACGCCAATTGATTTGTTCAGGAGGAATCTTTTTTTTCGCAATTCTCTAATGAGAGATGCATTTTCCTCCACATGCCTATGAAAGAGTACGTGTAGTACTAAGGATCGTGTAATATGGTATATTAATGCGGAAACTGGTAATAACAGTAAAGTAAAAATTAAAGTAAGCACACCAGAATTTTTATACTGGTTCGAACTTCCCGTTCTACGTCCAGTCCCAGAATATCCTCTGGATTTAAACTAAACCCCTCACTTAACCCGGAGGAATAGGTATACGACACCTGAGCAGCCGAACAGGAATTTTTCCGCCTCAACAACCGAAGAGGACTTCAACTTAATACAAAATGTTTGTTGACGAATGTGTTCTAAATAACACTGATTGTCTTTTGATAGTACAACTTTCCTATAATCAAATCCTCAAGAATATGTATGTGTGTGAAGATTTAGAAGGAAGATAATCACGTAGAATCGAAGTATATGAATAAATTCAAGGATTCTAGTGATATTGAATAAGAGTGAATGCTTTTATTTGCAGAAATGAAAAGAGATTAGATTTCAGAAATATAAACAAGAATCGGTGATTGTAGAAGTGAATTGAATATGTTTATATAGTTGTAGAAGAGTTGTAATCTTTCATGAATAGTTTTAGTCAACAGTAGTGTCCATACCTCTTGAAATAGAGGACATTACTCTTCATGAAAAGATCGCGTCTCTTCAGAAAACTAGCCGTTTTTCTCTGGTCGGTCGACCGGAAAAACTGGCCGGTCAGCTGAGTTGAAAAACGTATACAAAACAGAAAGTCACTGTGCATATGATACAGGGTCGGTCGACCGAGGATCCTGGTCGGTCGGCCGACCTGGTGTTATATGCACAGTGAACATATTTTTTGATATAAAATGTTTTGTGTGCGTGTGTGATTATTTGAGGAATGATTTTAACATTGTTCTAAGACTCAAATAAAATAAAATATCCATACTAATCTCTGAATTGTAAGATTATCTTCTTTGTAGTGCACGGTATGCACTTATTCTCTTTTTGTCGCTTTCATATAGCATTCTCGTCGTATGATCTCTGAAGCTTGTGTCATGAATCAAAACTCATGAATCAACATTCTCCCCCTTTTTGATTGATGACAATACTTATGTGACGAAGTAATATTGACATATATATTATAGTTCTCCCCCTGAATGTATGGCGACTTTTCTGCAAAAATTCGTTAATTTGCATACATTTCTCCCCCTTTGTCATCGACAAAAAGGAATACTTATAACAGACTGAAGTAATGCAAAAAACATTTAAATTTACATGGTACATTCTTTGAGCTTAATTAAAAATAATTTAAAGATGTTTGCTTAGAACATAACATAACAATTAATTAAGAAACAAAATAAACTACAAGAGATTCTTGAAAGTTAAAATAAATTTAAAAAAATACTACAATTACTCCTCATCATCGTCGGTATCCCACTGTTCTGGATGAAGATTTTCATCGAGAGGAGCCGGTTCCTTTCCCCGTCTGTGAGTGGTAGGTGCGGGAGTTGCCGATGTGCTGGAACTTGTGTTCTCGGATGTAGACCAAGAGAAATTTGGTGCGGGTCTTTTTCCAGGAGCAACAAATGAAGCACCGGCTTCAGAAGAGCATGATAAGGCATCCCATAAATTTACGAAGAAGCCTTTGATCTTTTTGAAACGCCCATCAATTTTTCGAAGGCGAGAATCCAAAGCTAGTTCATCTGTTGTTGTTGGTAGTGATGAATTTCATCAATCTTTTGTTTGGTTGATGGAGTTACTACCATTTCCTTTTTCCCTTTCTTTTTATCAGGTGTATAACCTGTATGGGAGTCTTCCCATGGTTTCCACCTGTGTCGGGGATCATTATCTGGAGAGGGAAATTCTAAAACACGATTTGGCATTGGAAATGTAGGATAAGGACCACCTTCGGGGATACGATCAGAATAGTCGTCGTCCGGGGAAGTATAAGAGAGATGAGAATTTTCAGAATTGTAGACATCATTATTAGAAGACATTTTTGTTTTAAGTTTTTGTTTTGTATTTGATGCTCTATTCAATAAGCATATGTATGTATATATATAACCATATTTTCTAAAAAAATAGTGGTCTAAAATCAAATTTTAGTTTTAATCACATAATTCTTTAAACAAAAACTGTTTACAAATGAATGACATACAATGCTTTAGAGTTAAAAAATAGTATATTCTGAAATCAAGTTTCAATGATGTAAATTAGAAACAGAGCTGGAATAAGAAACACCCATAGCCCAAGTGGCTATACTACAACATCTTACATAAAAGTCAGAAGTCATGAGTTCGAGTACCGCTCTAGTCAGAAAAAATAATTTTATATTTTTCATCATTTTATATATATATATATATATATATTATAATAATTCTATTTTATTCATAAGTCTTTAAATGACATTATACCTAAATCTCGTCTTAGTTTTATAAAAGAAATTTCATTTAGTGGTTTAGTAAAAATGTCAGCTATTTGATTTTAAGTATTGATAAATTCTAGATTTATTAATCCTTTTTCCAAACAATCACGAAGAAAATGATGACGAATATCTATGTGTTTTGTTCGGGAATGATTGACCGGATTTTTTGAAAGGTTTATTGCACTGGTATTATCACAATAAATTATTGATTTTTCAAGATGACAATTAAAATCTTGTAATGTCTGTTGCATATATACGACTTGTGCACATGCCAAAGCAGCAGATATATATTCTACTTCACATGTTGATAAAGAAACACAATTTTGTTTCTTACTAAACCAAGAGACTAAGGAACGTCCAATGAAGTGACACGTTCCGCTCGTACTTTTTCGATCCGTCCGACTTCCTCCAAAATCAGCATCACTGTAGGAAACTAATTCAAAAGGACATTCTTTCGGATAAAATAGTCCGAAATCTTTGGTTTTAGTTAGATAACGAATAATGCGTTTAACTGCTCTCATATGTGATTCTTTGGGATTTGCTTGAAATCGAGCACATAAACAGACACTCATCATAATATCGGGGCGACTCGCTGTTAAATAAAGTAAAGAACCTATCATACTACGATATAACTTTTGATCAACACTTTTGCCATCTTCATCTCTATCGAGATAAACCGTTGTACTCATAGGAGTTGGTTTGGCAGCAGTATTTTCAAGACCAAAACGTTTGATTAAATTATAACAATATTTTTCTTGATTAATAAAAATTCCATTTTCAATTTGTTTAATTTGTAATCCAAGAAAATATGACAATTCTCCCATATGAGACATTTCAAATTCATTTGTCATTATGGTTGAAAATTCTTGACATAATTTTTCATTTGTCGAGCCAAAAATAATATCGTCAACATATATTTGAATTATTAAAATATCTTTATTAGTTTTCTTAATAAAAAGTGTTTGATCTACTTTACCGATTTCAAAACCAGATTCTAATAAATAACTTTTAAGACGATCATACCAAGCACGTGGTGCTTGTTTTAAACCGTATAACGCCTTTTTAAGTTTATATACATGATCCGGAAATTTTTCATGATTAAACAAAGGTGGTTGTTCAACAAAAACATTTTCTTTTATGAATCCATTTAAAAATGCACTTTTAACATCCATTTGATATAGTTTAAAATTATGAAAACATGCATAAGCTAATAATATTCGTATTGCTTCAAGTCGGGCGACTGGAGCAAACGTCTCTTCGTAATCAATACCTTCTTCTTGATTATATCCTTGTGCAACTAATCTAGCTTTATTCCTTGTTATATTTCCTAGTTCATCTGCTTTATTTTTGAAAACCCATTTAGTACCGATGACTGATTGATCACTAGGTCTAGGAACGAGTTCCCAAACTTCGTTTCGTTCGAATTGATTTAATTCTTCTTGCATGGCAAGTATCCAGTAGTCATCAGTTGAAGCTTCTTTTATATTCTTAGGTTCTATGTTAGAAAGAAAAGCAACATGACCAGCTTGATTTAATTGATGTCTGGTTTTAACATTCGTATTAACTTCTCCAATTATATTTTGCACAGGATGATCTTTTAAAATTCTAGGTGGAGATTTTATTAAATTGGAAGTTATATTTGTATTGGTTTCATGAATATCAAGATTTTCATTTGTACTAATATTCTCATTCTGAGTAGATTCATCATCAGAATCAATAGTAACACTCGGATTTATATTTTTAAAATTTTCGTTGAAAGAAACATGTAAACTTTCTTCAATAATTTGAGTTCGTTTATTATAAATTCGATAGGCCTTGCTTCGTTCCGAATATCCAACAAATATACCTTCATCGGATTTTGGATCGAATTTGCCTAGTTGATCTTTAGTATTTAAAATAAAACATTTGGAACCAAAAACTTTTAGATATGAAATATTTGGTTTTCTTCCATTTAGAAGTTCATATGGTGTATTTTTAGGTAATGGTCGAATAGAAACACGATTCAGTACGTAACAAGCAGTAGCTACAGCTTCTGCCCAAAGTTGTTTCGATAAAGTTGTTCCATTTAGTAAAGTTCTTGCACATTCTTGTAACGTTCTATTTTTCCTTTCTACAACTCCATTTTGTTGTGGTGTTCTAGGAAAAGAGAAATTATGGTTAATACCTTTTTTGTTACAAAATTGTTCAAAAACTTCATTTTCAAATTCGCCTCCATGATCACTTCTTATATTTTTAATTTTCAAAGTTTTAATATTTTGAATTCTTTTAAAAAAAACTTTAAAATTATCAAAAGTATCACTTTTATTTTTCAAAAAGAAAATCCAAGTATATCTAGAGAAATCAAAAAACATATCTATTATGATTAATAGATTGCACTTGAGTTGGACCAAAAAGATCCATGTGTAAAAGTTCAAGTGGTTGTTCTGTAGATATTACTTTCTTTGATTTAAAAGAAGATTTTGTTAATTTTCCTAATTTACATGCATCACAAAATATGTTAGTTTTGAATTTTATATCGGGTAACCCTTTAACTAATTTATTTTTAGCAAGTTTGTTGATGGTATTAAAATTTATGTGACAAAATCTTTTGTGCCAAAGGCAAGAATCATTCTCTTTAGCTACTAGACACAAATTTGAATCATTATTAATATTCATATTTAGGATATAAATATTTTTATCTCGATTTCCTTCGAAAATAATGTTGTGATTTTTATCAAAAATGTTACATTTATTTTCTGAAAAAGTTATATTAAAACCTTTGTCGCATAGTTGACTAATACTTAATAAATTATGTTTTAAATTTTTAACTAATAAAACATCAGTAATGAGAGGTAAATTAGATGTACCGTTGCTATTGACATTGCCTTTGCCGATGATATACCCTTTTGAGTTATCTCCAAAGGTGACTGCTCCTCCATTTGAGTATATAATGTTTGATAACATTTCTTTGTTTCCAGTCATGTGTTTTGAGCAACCGCTATCTAAAATCCATTTTCCTCTCTTTTTATGTGGTACCTGCAAAAAATTATAAAAAGTTGGTACCCAATCTTTTTAGGGTCCTAAGAGTTAGATCTTAGGAAGCCAAACCCATACGGGTTCAGAATTCCCTTTATAAACATAATTCTTGTTATTATGAACAGTTTCCATAAAACTTTTGATATGTTTATTCCTTATCAATGTATTATTGGTTTTTGGAATCCATATCTTAATAGTTTTAGTATTTGAATAAACTGTTTTCCTAATATCTTTCTTAATTTTATTATTAATTTTACTTTTAGCATAATTATTTTGTTTCTTAAATCCTAGTCCAGATTTATTGTTGGAAGTTTGAGAGTTTTCTAGTATACTAGAAAGATTTTCTCTTCCTTTATTGAAATTAGAAACATTTTTAGAAATATCATCAAATTTTATTTTAAGACTAGATTTTTCTAACTCTAAATCCTTAATTTTAGATATTAAATCATTATTTTCAAAAAGTAAAACATCATTTTTATTTTTCTGAATTTCTAGTTCCTCAGATATTGACGTAATTTGAGAAGATAAGTTAGAATTCGATTGTTGAGAGATTTCAAGTTCTTCTTCCAATATTACCTTCTCATCTTTTAACATATCTACTTCTAAAACTGTTCTATCTAACTTTCTTTGCAACTCCTTATTTTTCTTTTTAAGTTGTTTTGTTAAATTTACTAATTCAGAATTTATTTCAATTAAATCTTCAAAAGTAAAATCACTTACATCGTCTGACGAAGCCATGAAGCATACATTTGCTTGTTCATTATCACTTTCACTCTCTGATGAGGATGATGAGTCAGTGTCGTCCCAAGTGACTGAAAAAGCTTTTCGTTTGTTTTTGTCCTTCTTGAAATTGTTCTTTTTACGATCTGGACAATCTTTCTTCATGTGTCCTTTCTTGTGACATTCATAACATTCCATTGTTGAAGATGATGGTTTGCTGCTATTAGAATTGTTGTTGGAATTATTTTTGTTTCCCTTGAATTTGTTTCTGTTGAATTTCAAAAACTTTTTGAAATTTTTAGCGATCATTGCCATATCTTCATTATCTGAGTCGGAATCATCTTTTTCTGCTTGGAATGCTACATTTTTCTTTTCTTGTGCTCCATTTCGTTTTGCCTGCAAATTTACTTCGTAGGACATTAAATTACCTATCAATTCTTCTGGTTTTAATGTTGACAAATCAGTTGCTTCTTCAATAGCTAGGACTTTTCGTTCCCATTCGTCCGTTAAAGAATTCAAGATTTTTGTAACAACATCAAAATCAGTAAACTTTTGTTCTAGAGACAATAGAGCATGATAAATATCCTGAAATCTAGAGTACATGTAATTTATAGATTCATTTGGCCTCATTTTAAAGTTTTCAAATTGATGTTTCAGCATAGAAATTTTGCTCAATTTAACTTTGTTTGTTCCTTCATGTGAAACTTTAAGAGTTCTCCAAATTTCATAGCCGGAAGTACACATACTAACTCTATTGAATTCATTTCTATCTAATGCACAAAATAAAATATTCATAGCCTTAGCATTTGATGTAGCATCTAGTTTTTGTGTGTTACTCCAAGTCGAGTATTCTCCAGTAGGAATTGTGTATTCCCTTTGTATAATATTCCAGATATCAAACCCACTTGATTGCATATAGATTCTCATTCTAGTTGACCAATAATTATAATTTATACCATTGAAAAGTGGAGGTCGTGAAGTCGATTGACCTTCTGTGAAACTAGAATTAGTGTGAGTGTTAACATCGTTAATTTGTGTGGTTGCCATATTACTAAAAATAAGTAAATATCAAATAACTTTGTGATGGTTATAAGATGACCTTGCTCTGATACCAAATGAAAGAGTATGTGTAGTACTAAGGATCGTGTAATATGGTATATTAATGCGGAAACTGGTAATAACAGTAAAGTAAAAATTAAAGTAAGCACACCAGAATTTTTATACTGGTTCGAACTTCCCGTTCTACGTCCAGTCCCAGAATATCCTCTGGATTTAAACTAAACCCCTCACTTAACCCGGAGGAATAGGTATACGACACCTGAGCAGCCGAACAGGAATTTTTCCGCCTCAACAACCGAAGAGGACTTCAACTTTATACAAAATGTTTGTTGACGAATGTGTTCTAAATAACACTGATTGTCTTTTGATAGTACAACTTTCCTATAATCAAATCCTCAAGAATATGTATGTGTGTGAAGATTTAGAAGGAAGATAATCACGTAGAATCGAAGTATATGAATAAATTCAAGGATTCTAGTGATATTGAATAAGAGTGAATGCTTTTATTTGCAGAAATGAAAAGAGATTAGATTTCAGAAATATAAACAAGAATCGGTGATTGTAGAAGTGAATTGAATATGTTTATATAGTTGTAGAAGAGTTGTAATCTTTCATGAATAGTTTTAGTCAACAGTAGTGTCCATACCTCTTGAAATAGAGGACATTACTCTTCATGAAAAGATCGCGTCTCTTCAGAAAACTAGCCGTTTTTCTCTGGTCGGTCGACCGGAAAAACTGGCCGATCAGCTGAGTTGAAAAACGTATACAAAACAGAAAGTCACTGTGCATATGATACAGGGTCGGTCGACCGAGGATCCTGGTCGGTCGGCCGACCTGGTGTTATATGCACAGTGAACATATTTTTTGATATAAAATGTTTTGTGTGCGTGTGTGATTATTTGAGGAATGATTTTAACATTGTTCTAAGACTCAAATAAAATAAAATATCCATACTAATCTCTGAATTGTAAGATTATCTTCTTTGTAGTGCACGGTATGCACTTATTCTCTTTTTGTCGCTTTCATATAGCATTCTCGTCGTATGATCTCTGAAGCTTGTGTCATGAATCAAAACTCATGAATCAACATTCTCCCCCTTTTTGATTGATGACAATACTTATGTGACGAAGTAATATTGACATATATATTATAGTTCTCCCCCTGAATGTATGGCGACTTTTCTGCAAAAATTCGTTAATTTGCATACATTTCTCCCCCTTTGTCATCGACAAAAAGGAATACTTATAACAGACTGAAGTAATGCAAAAAACATTTAAATTTACATGGTACATTCTTTGAGCTTAATTAAAAATAATTTAAAGATGTTTGCTTAGAACATAACATAACAATTAATTAAGAAACAAAATAAACTACAAGAGATTCTTGAAAGTTAAAATAAATTTAAAAAAATACTACAATTACTCCTCATCATCGTCGGTATCCCACTGTTCTGGATGAAGATTTTCATCGAGAGGAGCCGGTTCCTTTCCCCGTCTGTGAGTGGTAGGTGCGGGAGTTGCCGATGTGCTGGAACTTGTGTTCTCGGATGTAGACCAAGAGAAATTTGGTGCGGGTCTTTTTCCAGGAGCAACAAATGAAGCACCGGCTTCAGAAGAGCATGATAAGGCATCCCATAAATTTACGAAGAAGCCTTTGATCTTTTTGAAACGCCCATCAATTTTTCGAAGGCGAGAATCCAAAGCTAGTTCATCTGTTGTTGTTGGTAGTGATGAATTTCATCAATCTTTTGTTTGGTTGATGGAGTTACTACCATTTCCTTTTTCCCTTTCTTTTTATCAGGTGTATAACCTGTATGGGAGTCTTCCCATGGTTTCCACCTGTGTCGGGGATCATTATCTGGAGAGGGAAATTCTAAAACACGATTTGGCATTGGAAATGTAGGATAAGGACCACCTTCGGGGATACGATCAGAATAGTCGTCGTCCGGGGAAGTATAAGAGAGATGAGAATTTTCAGAATTGTAGACATCATTATTAGAAGACATTTTTGTTTTAAGTTTTTGTTTTGTATTTGATGCTCTATTCAATAAGCATATGTATGTATATATATATAACCATATTTTCTAAAAAAATAGTGGTCTAAAATCAAATTTTAGTTTTAATCACATAATTCTTTAAACAAAAACTGTTTACAAATGAATGACATACAATGCTTTAGAGTTAAAAAATAGTATATTCTGAAATCAAGTTTCAATGATGTAAATTAGAAACAGAGCTGGAACAAGAAACACCCATAGCCCAAGTGGCTATACTACAACATCTTACATAAAAGTCAGAAGTCATGAGTTCGAGTACCGCTCTGGTCAGAAAAAATAATTTTATATTTTTCATCATTTTATATATATATATATATATATTTATTATAATAATTCTATTTTATTCATAAGTCTTTAAACGACATTATACCTAAATCTCGTCTTAGTTTTATAAAAGAAATTTCATTTAGTGGTTTAGTAAAAATGTCAGCTATTTGATTTTCAGTATTGATAAATTCTAGATTTATTAATCCTTTTTCCAAACAATCACGAAGAAAATGATGACGAATATCTATGTGTTTTGTTCGGGAATGATTGACCGGATTTTTTGAAAGGTTTATTGCACTGGTATTATCACAATAAATTATTGATTTTTCAAGATGATAATTAAAATCTTGTAATGTCTGTTGCATATATACGACTTGTGCACATGCCAAAGCAGCAGATATATATTCTACTTCACATGTTGATAAAGAAACACAATTTTGTTTCTTACTAAACCAAGAGACTAAGGAACGTCCAATGAAGTGACACGTTCCGCTCGTACTTTTTCGATCCGTCCGACTTCCTCCAAAATCAGCATCACTGTAGGAAACTAATTCAAAAGGACATTCTTTCGGATAAAATAGTCCGAAATCTTTGGTTTTAGTTAGATAACGAATAATGCGTTTAACTGCTCTCATATGTGATTCTTTGGGATTTGCTTGAAATCGAGCACATAAACAGACACTCATCATAATATCGGGGCGACTCGCTGTTAAATAAAGTAAAGAACCTATCATACTACGATATAACTTTTGATCAACACTTTTGCCATCTTCATCTCTATCGAGATGAACCGTTGTACTCATAGGAGTTGGTTTGGCAGCAGTATTTTCAAGACCAAAACGTTTGATTAAATTATAACAATATTTTTCTTGATTAATAAAAATTCCATTTTCAATTTGTTTAATTTGTAATCCAAGAAAATATGACAATTCTCCCATATGAGACATTTCAAATTCATTTGTCATTATGGTTGAAAATTCTTGACATAATTTTTCATTTGTCGAGCCGAAAATAATATCGTCAACATATATTTGAATTATTAAAATATCTTTATTAGTTTTCTTAATAAAAAGTGTTTGATCTACTTTACCGATTTCAAAACCAGATTCTAATAAATAACTTTTAAGACGATCATACCAAGCACGTGGTGCTTGTTTTAAACCGTATAACGCCTTTTTAAGTTTATATACATGATCCGGAAATTTTTCATGATTAAACAAAGGTGGTTGTTCAAAAAAACATTTTCTTTTATGAATCCATTTAAAAATGCACTTTTAACATCCATTTGATATAGTTTAAAATTATGAAAACATGCATAAGCTAATAATATTCGTATTGCTTCAAGTCGGGCGACTGGAGCAAACGTCTCTTCGTAATCAATACCTTCTTCTTGATTATATCCTTGTGCAACTAATCTAGCTTTATTCCTTGTTATATTTCCTAGTTCATCTGCTTTATTTTTGAAAACCCATTTAGTACCGATGACTGATTGATCACTAGGTCTAGGAACGAGTTCCCAAACTTCGTTTCGTTCGAATTGATTTAATTCTTCTTGCATGGCAAGTATCCAGTAGTCATCAGTTGAAGCTTCTTTTATATTCTTAGGTTCTATGTTAGAAAGAAAAGCAACATGACTAGCTTGATTTAATTGATGTCTGGTTTTAACATTCGTATTAACTTCTCCAATTATATTTTGCACAGGATGATCTTTTAAAATTCTAGGTGGAGATTTTATTAAATTGGAAGTTATATTTGTATTGGTTTCATGAATATCAAGATTTTCATTTGTACTAATATTCTCATTCTGAGTAGATTCATCATCAGAATCAATAGTAACACTCGGATTTATATTTTTAAAATTTTCGTTGAAAGAAACATGTAAACTTTCTTCAATAATTTGAGTTCGTTTATTATAAATTCGATAGGCCTTGCTTCGTTCCGAATATCCAACAAATATACCTTCATCGGATTTTGGATCGAATTTGCCTAGTTGATCTTTAGTATTTAAAATAAAACATTTGGAACCAAAAACTTTTAGATATGAAATATTTGGTTTTCTTCCATTTAGAAGTTCATATGGTGTATTTTTAGTTAATGGTCGAATAGAAACACGATTCAGTACGTAACAAGCAGTAGCTACAGCTTCTGCCCAAAGTTGTTTCGATAAAGTTGTTCCATTTAGTAAAGTTCTTGCACATTCTTGTAACGTTCTATTTTTCCTTTCTACAACTCCATTTTGTTGTGGTGTTCTAGGAAAAGAGAAATTATGGTTAATACCTTTTTTGTTACAAAATTGTTCAAAAACTTCATTTTCAAATTCGCCTCCATGATCACTTCTTATATTTTTAATTTTCAAAGTTTTAATATTTTGAATTCTTTTAAAAAAACTTTAAAATTATCAAAAGTATCACTTTTATTTTTCAAAAAGAAAATCCAAGTATATCTAGAGAAATCAAAAAACATATCTATTATGATTAATAGATTGCACTTGAGTTGGACCAAAAAGATCCATGTGTAAAAGTTCAAGTGGTTGTTCTGTAGATATTACTTTCTTTGATTTAAAAGAAGATTTTGTTAATTTTCCTAATTTACATGCATCACAAAATATGTTAGTTTTGAATTTTATATCGGGTAACCCTTTAACTAATTTATTTTTAGCAAGTTTGTTGATGGTATTAAAATTTATGTGACAAAATCTTTTGTGCCAAAGGCAAGAATCATTCTCTTTAGCTACTAGACACAAATTTGAATCATTATTAATATTCATATTTAGGATATAAATATTTTTATCTCGATTTCCTTCGAAAATAATGTTGTGATTTTTATCAAAAATGTTACATTTATTTTCTGAAAAAGTTATATTAAAACCTTTGTCGCATAGTTGACTAATACTTAATAAATTATGTTTTAAATTTTTAGCTAATAAAACATCAGTAATGAGAGGTAAATTAGATGTACCGTTGCTATTGACATTGCCTTTGCCGATGATATACCCTTTTGAGTTATCTCCAAAGGTGACTGCTCCTCCATTTGAGTATATAATGTTTGATAACATTTCTTTGTTTCCAGTCATGTGTTTTGAGCAACCGCTATCTAAAATCCATTTTCCTCTCTTTTTATGTGGTACCTGCAAAAAATTATAAAAAGTTGGTACCCAATCTTTTTAGGGTCCTAAGAGTTAGATCTTAGGAAGCCAAACCCATACGGGTTCAGAATTCCCTTTATAAACATAATTCTTGTTATTATGAACAGTTTCCATAAAACTTTTGATATGTTTATTCCTTATCAATGTATTATTGGTTTTTGGAATCCATATCTTAATAGTTTTAGTATTTGAATAAACTGTTTTCCTAATATCTTTCTTAATTTTATTATTAATTTTACTTTTAGCATAATTATTTTGTTTCTTAAATCCTAGTCCAGATTTATTGTTGGAAGTTTGAGAGTTTTCTAGTATACTAGAAAGATTTTCTCTTCCTTTATTGAAATTAGAAACATTTTTAGAAATATCATCAAATTTTATTTTAAGACTAGATTTTTCTAACTCTAAATCCTTAATTTTAGATATTAAATCATTATTTTCAAAAAGTAAAACATCATTTTTATTTTTCTGAATTTCTAGTTCCTCAGATATTGACGTAATTTGAGAAGATAAGTTAGAATTCGATTGTTGAGAGATTTCAAGTTCTTCTTCCAATATTACCTTCTCATCTTTTAACATATCTACTTCTAAAACTGTTCTATCTAACTTTCTTTGCAACTCCTTATTTTTCTTTTTAAGTTGTTTTGTTAAATTTACTAATTCAGAATTTATTTCAATTAAATCTTCAAAAGTAAAATCACTTACATCGTCTGACGAAGCCATGAAGCATACATTTGCTTGTTCATTATCACTTTCACTCTCTGATGAGGATGATGAGTCAGTGTCGTCCCAAGTGACTGAAAAAGCTTTTCGTTTGTTTTTGTCCTTCTTGAAATTGTTCTTTTTACGATCTGGACAATCTTTCTTCATGTGTCCTTTCTTGTGACATTCATAACATTCCATTGTTGAAGATGATGGTTTGCTGCTATTAGAATTGTTGTTGGAATTATTTTTGTTTCCCTTGAATTTGTTTCTGTTGAATTTCAAAAACTTTTTGAAATTTTTAGCGATCATTGCCATATCTTCATTATCTGAGTCGGAATCATCTTTTTCTGCTTGGAATGCTACATTTTTCTTTTCTTGTGCTCCATTTCGTTTTGCCTGCAAATTTACTTCGTAGGACATTAAATTACCTATCAATTCTTCTGGTTTTAATGTTGACAAATCAGTTGCTTCTTCAATAGCTAGGACTTTTCGTTCCCATTCGTCCGTTAAAGAATTCAAGATTTTTGTAACAACATCAAAATCAGTAAACTTTTGTTCTAGAGACAATAGAGCATGATAAATATCCTGAAATCTAGAGTACATGTCATTTATAGATTCATTTGGCCTCATTTTAAAGTTTTCAAATTGATGTTTCAGCATAGAAATTTTGCTCAATTTAACTTTGTTTGTTCCTTCATGTGAAACTTTAAGAGTTCTCCAAATTTCATAGCCGGAAGTACACATACTAACTCTATTGAATTCATTTCTATCTAATGCACAAAATAAAATATTCATAGCCTTAGCATTTGATGTAGCATCTAGTTTTTGTGTGTTACTCCAAGTCGAGTATTCTCCAGTAGGAATTGTGTATTCCCTTTGTATAATATTCCAGATATCAAACCCACTTGATTGCATATAGATTCTCATTCTAGTTGACCAATAATTATAATTTATACCATTGAAAAGTGGAGGTCGTGAAGTCGATTGACCTTCTGTGAAACTAGAATTAGTGTGAGTGTTAACATCGTTAATTTGTGTGGTTGCCATATTACTAAAAATAAGTAAATATCAAATAACTTTGTGATGGTTATAAGATGACCTTGCTCTGATACCAAATGAAAGAGTACGTGTAGTACTAAGGATCGTGTAATATGGTATATTAATGCGGAAACTGGTAATAACAGTAAAGTAAAAATTAAAGTAAGCACACCAGAATTTTTATACTGGTTCGAACTTCCCGTTCTACGTCCAGTCCCAGAATATCCTCTGGATTTAAACTAAACCCCTCACTTAACCCGGAAGAATAGGTATACGACACCTGAGCAGCCGAACAGGAATTTTTCCGCCTCAACAACCGAAGAGGACTTCAACTTAATACAAAATGTTTGTTGACGAATGTGTTCTAAATAACACTGATTGTCTTTTGATAGTACAACTTTCCTATAATCAAATCCTCAAGAATATGTATGTGTGTGAAGATTTAGAAGGAAGATAATCACGTAGAATCGAAGTATATGAATAAATTCAAGGATTCTAGTGATATTGAATAAGAGTGAATGCTTTTATTTGCAGAAATGAAAAGAGATTAGATTTCAGAAATATAAACAAGAATCGGTGATTGTAGAAGTGAATTGAATATGTTTATATAGTTGTAGAAGAGTTGTAATCTTTCATGAATAGTTTTAGTCAACAGTAGTGTCCATACCTCTTGAAATAGAGGACATTACTCTTCATGAAAAGATCGCGTCTCTTCAGAAAACTAGCCGTTTTTCTCTGGTCGGTCGACCGGAAAAACTGGCCGGTCAGCTGAGTTGAAAAACGTATACAAAACAGAAAGTCACTGTGCATATGATACAGGGTCGGTCGACCGAGGATCCTGGTCGGTCGGCCGACCTGGTGTTATATGCACAGTGAACATATTTTTTGATATAAAATGTTTTGTGTGCGTGTGTGATTATTTGAGGAATGATTTTAACATTGTTCTAAGACTCAAATAAAATAAAATATCCATACTAATCTCTGAATTGTAAGATTATCTTCTTTGTAGTGCACGGTATGCACTTATTCTCTTTTTGTCGCTTTCATATAGCATTCTCGTCGTATGATCTCTGAAGCTTGTGTCATGAATCAAAACTCATGAATCAACAGCCTAGCCTCCCTCATGTCGGCCTCCTCAACTGCTATTTCCTAAGCTTTTGCCTTATCATCTGAAATTTGTGTGGCATTTCTTCTTTTTAAAGTAAAGTTTTTGTTTCCCTAACTGAGGCGGTGAGCTTTTCTTTTTCTCTTTTAACCTCTTTCCTTACCATTGAGATGTTGACTATGCAATCATTAAGTGAAGAAACCTGCTCTTTAAGCTTAGACAATTTATTAGAAGGTCCCGAAGCATCCTCTTGGAGCATAAACATATGTTTAGCAACCTGAAATGAGTAGCAAACATGAATGAGGATGTTATGCATGGAAGATTAAATAGTCTGAAACAGTTAAGTAGGAAAAGTACACACATCGACAGAAGTTGTTTAAGAATAGCAAATTGATAATCTTGAGTATAAGAGAAAGGATGTGATGGTTTAAGGGCAGCGAAATACGAGGATTGAATGACCAATTGAAGAAGGTCATCAAACTTACTAATGGAAGTTGGGAATTGAGATTTGGAAGGAAGCGAGTCTTCTAGAGAGATACATAGTCCAAGATCCTCGCAAATATGGTTCAGTGCCCTAAGGGTACCTAGAAAAGTAATATGAAGGAGTGGGTCTTGAGACTACTCTACTTCAGTCATTTGATGAGTTCTCTCCCTAAAATGCCAAAGTTTAGGGCCCAGAATCTAAGTCGATATCTACAAATGGAATCTCCTCTACAATAACGGGAGAATGCATGCCCCTAATTTTAGGCTTCTTACTAGGGATGGTAGCAGCTATAGAACCATCACTTAGTTTCCTTTTTATAGATTTGAACAAACAAGCAATTACATCCTTGAGAGATTGGGATTCGAGAGCTTGAGCCAGGGTAGGACTATCATCTTTACTCATTTTATCTTTAAGGGCATCATTTGTTGCCTCCTTCTCTGTCGAAACAACTACTAAGGCAGATGAGCCTGAATTAGGAAAATAAGTTTATATGATAATATCATAGGAGGTTTCGTACAAAATGCAGAGATATCTTACCCATCTTGGGCTGAATAGTGAATTAAAAGTAAAGGAATTTGACGTGCCCATTGCTAATGAACATTTTCCTCGAGTGTTGTATGTAACCAACGAAGGCTTCCCCAAGACCTTGTGGCAATCCAAAATAATGGAATACTGAAGAAGTTTAGCCAGAGTTAATAGTTTGAGCCTATTCTATACTTTCTCTGCTACCTAAGTTAGAGGCAACACAATTTTTTGATCTTAAGAGTTTAGCTTCTTAGGGGCGGGATCTGAAAGAAAAACATATATTAGTAAAGGATAATAAAATAATGTGAATAACCAGAAATAAGAAACTTACTAGCCATAGAGAATGTTCCTCTAATGTTAGAGAAGCACTTAACAAAAAAAATTATGTTTCCCATCCTCTTGTTTTATTGACACCCTCAAAAATCATACATTTTGGATGGGGATGGATTTGGTACCATCGATGATTTAATTGTTCGCTAACCTTAGTAGGTTTGGCTATTGAATGGAAAATTTCAACACTGAGGGAAGGAAGTCCTACTTCCCGAGCTAAGATTTCCGAACAAGTTAGATCTGTATAGGAGTTTGGCAGGAATTGAATTGGTGCAATACCTAAATATTCCAAATATCTTAAGAGAAAACCAGGAAAAGGGAGGTACCCTGTGTGCCAAATATTTATGGGGGTAAAGGCAAAATACCCTCTGGTGGGTTAAAAATGTTGTTGTTTGACGACGAATTTTCTATCGGTTAGAAAATCATCGAAAAATGTAATAAAAATAACAGCAAATGCACGGCGTACAATTTTAGTACGGGTCGATCCGAAGGGAAATGAATTGATTTCAAATTCTACTAAATTAAATTAACCCAAAGCTTGATATTGTTTTAACTAAAAGAAATGTAAAAACTAACTACAAGCAAAAGTCAATAAAATATGAGATTAAGAGACAATTTAGAGGCAAATCCACTCTCCTACTTACACATAAATCAACACAAAATTAATCTATGATCTCTCATTTTAATCTAAGTAGAATTAGTGATGTATTTATCATAAGTATGGTCTATTTATGTAATTAATTAACATAACTTAAACCACCAAACTTTAATACAACAACTAAAACCACTTTGTTAAGTGTCATGAAAATGAATATGAAATTAAAACAAAATCTATTTTAAGCATGATCTATTTATTATTTTTGATTAGTAACATAAATCATCAAATTTTGATTTTATTTTAATTCCATGATCAAAATGACTTAATTCGATGTTAATGTAAATTGTGTTTATATTTGAGTAAGAATAGCCTATTTGTGATAAACAACATACGCTATCAAATTCACTAATAAACTTATATTAACAACTAACTAACCATGAAGCATGAAAAGGGATCACAAATAATAGAATATGTTGAATTTACATAATTTAAGAGAGCTTCATTACCCCTAAATTGAAGGGGTTTAGCTTCTCATTTGTGTTTATTTCAACACATGTAAATTTCAACATAAAAAGCAAGTAAAGTAAGAGCTAATTAAAATAAAAATAAAACTAATTGTAATGAAAAGAAAGCTAATCTACTAACATGAAAATAGAAGAAAGCCTGTAAATAAAAGTAAGCATGAAATAAAAGGAAGTAAAAAGAAGAAGAAGAAGAAGAGGCTTAGGAAGCCATTTTATTTCTCATTTAATTTGTGGCTACAAATTGCATAAGTGGTAAATAGATAAAAAAAACTTCATTACATGAACATAAGAGGGTTATTTATACATGACTAAAACCCTAATCCATATTTTAGGGGACTACCAAAAATGCCCCTTAGGAAGTGTAACCTCCAAGTAATCATTAGCATAAAGTTAATCCTCCATTAAATGTGCATGTGCTTTTAATCTCCACTAACATGTGCATTAGCTTTTAACTGTAGTTCATGGGTTAGTGGGTAGGTGGGCTCCTCCATGATGCATGAATTCTCTTATTTCTTCATTCCATTGTCTTTCTTCACTTGTGCATGCATGAAGCCACTTCCAATAATCACTCAAATTCCTACAACATTAAAATGTGCAAGTAAATTTTATCAAAAATTAACACATACAAAAATGATCATTTTTCCCCAATATGAAGATGAATGAATAATGATTTGAAAACATTTTAGATTTTGGTTTAAACATGTAAACTAACCTAATATTCTCATTTATTAAATAAAAGTAGATTAAATATGGAAGTAATAATATGCACTTTTATGTGCACATCAGTTGTCTACAGGGCCTGTGGGAATGACTTCAATCCCAATAATTCCAAACTGTTCAATGATGGAATTCACCTCTTCCTAGGTCGTGATATACGATGGAGTCAAAAGATTATCTTCTTTCTTGCTGGTTGAAGGTGAAGGTTTAGGCCCTTTGCTAGGCTTCTTGACGGACTTCTGAATGGGCTTTGAACTTTCCATTGGCCTACCAGGTGATATTATTCCAATTTTAAGAAATGATGATGTTCATATTATATAGAAAGAATCATTGCATCTTAAGTCGGAAAATGTTATCTAGCCGATTTATCTATTATCTGAGTGCTAGAATCAAGACGTTCAAAGTATATGTTAATTAAAGTTAATAACCCTTAAATGGTGCATATTGGGTTTATTGAAATATTTAAACTTTAACTTTAGCAAAGGAATTCCATGGAAATGCTATATGAAAATTCAGTAAGGGTATATAAGTGACCGTAATAAATCTACATCAATAGTTGCGTCAATGTTGAATGTACCACGAAGCTTGTATAACAAAACACTAGTCAACACTGCAACTATAACTTACGCTGAAGTAATAAGGATATAAACATTAATGAACAACAATGGCATGAGTTGGTAGTGCGTTAATTAGTTAAATAATTTGTAATATGTTAAGTCAGCTAGGTTGTAGGCAGTAATGCTATATGAAATTTAATTTATGGTATTAAAGGTGGTTACAGAACAATGGCGATAAACAGTAAGACCGTCGCTATCAAATTAAAACTTCATAAAGCAACGCTGAAAGTAAATGACGTTGCCCGCAATAAATACCGAACTAAGTGATGCCGCGTATAATTGGCGTAGATGTTCTCATAATAATAAAGGATTGTCGCACCTCATCTCATTCATTAACGATGTGAGAGTGTCTCGACATAAATGTCAAGCTACTAGGATAACAAGATGATATATAGCTTTATTAATGGCGAGTATCATAGCAATACCAAAAACATTAGCATCGATCACATTGATAATGTCGTAAATGATCAACATCGACATAGTGAGTCCATATCGAGCTTCAGATCTAATGGATTGACTTCTTTATCAATAAACCTAGAATATGCTAGATCCTATACTAACGTCGATTGACATAGAAACATATACATACGAAATAAAGACCTATTGCTAATTTAGTCTAGATCGGTTATCATTCTAGTTAATAATTATCAAAACTTTGTGATTAAACCTTAATGCCAATTTAAAATTAAGAAAGGCCTAAATTAAACCCTAACGGCTATTTTAATATGGAATCCACTAAGATAAGTGATTAATTTGAGTTGATAAGGGCGGATATTATACTTGAATGATGATTTGAGTACTTGGAAATTGGATTATTTTTAAGTTTCCTTGAGAATTTTAATTTCTTGTTCAAGTTTGCAATCGCATGTAAAGGAATGGCACAAAGGGAGCTTGACTATTTATAGAAGAAAAGAAGGATGAGCTGGCATCGTTGATTTTATTCAAATAAAAGGTTCGCTGCTTGGGATACCAATAGACGGCAAATTCAGTGTCGATAATATTGAATTGAAAAGTCAATGACTCCTCTACACTTGGAAGGAAAATGTTATCACCATTGTCGACCTCGAAGATGTTTGACATGCTACTTGACCACGATGCCACATCAATAAGTATTGCCAAAGTAATGGAAATGAGTTAGTGCTGACACCAACGACACCGACTCCGATCAATGTTGGCATCGCATTCCATCAATAAAGTCAAAGAACCCTAGGCAACATCAGTCCTGCCAATCACCCATAGGGTTAGGTGGACTTGCATCACTAAGCAATGTTGAATGGAATTAGCATCGTAAGTTATTAAGGAAAGTATGGATATCAAGCATGATCGACATCGTTCATCGATGATACCCCACTTCATTAATTATTGAATGCTACCATATAATGATACCCAGAATTATAGTTTCCCAAGTTATACTGGATGAAGCCACCTCTTATCAATGTCACGTCTCATTGATTCCATGCCTAATCAATGCCACCATCCACTTAATAATTGATGTCATACACGATTAATGCTGGAAGAAGTCTATGGCTGATGCTGCTCGATGTTAATAACGTCATCGCCGATGTCGCTACCATTCCATACCACCATTCATCTATGATGTTAAATAATAATGTCACATATCCATGATGTTGCTTGAATACCAACATTGTCGCTCCTTAGAGTTGTCCTCTAAGAACCACCCATCATTAAGGTCACCAACGATCAAAGTAGCCATTCTACAATGATGGTAATGAAAGTCATCAATGATGATAGAAGCTGCATATGCGATGTTGATGGCGAACACTGTCAATGTCAATAAAACCTATCAATGCGGTAAATCCTTAGTGTTGCTTTCAACTAATGCTGCCGATAATTAATCCAGAGCATCTCAGTACATAAGGTCGACGATGCTGAAATAAATCAACATTCAGAAGATCTATTAAGGCCGATGTTTTGAAGAATGATACAGCTTCATCGCACCATAAGCAATGTTGTTCCTTATCGTTGTCGAATACTATCGATGCAACATCAAAATTCAAAAGCGCAACATCAGGCCAATGCCGTGAGACATTGTTTATGCCTAAGACCAACAATGCTGACCCAAAGCTGCAATGCCGCTCACCTACTCCCATAAATACGACCCTAATGGGTTGAAGGAGGGCTGAATTATTCTTACCTCTTTTCTTATATTTTTCAATTTGTAATCCTAAATCAGTTTGGGGATTTTGGCCGATTGTGACACTCAAACTTTGTACATATAAGGGATTGAATATTGAACTATGACATAACATATCAGATGTACTTTGTGACTAACATATCGACTTGGCTTTGACTTATGACTTGCATATCAACTTGGCTTGACTTTTAACTTGCATATCGACTTTGTTCTCACATGACTTTCGATATGATCACAACCTTATTATTCGATGCACGGTTGAACCACTATGGATTTGACATTGAACATACTTGGCCTAACATTGCCTTAACCATCCCTCAACCAAGACAACTTTCCCTACACTTTTGGGGTTAACGAAAAATTTGTTAACAGTAACTACACCACTGAAGACAACGTAAGGTCTTATTATCAACATCAAGTAGGCGCCTAACCACAAGTAAAGATTCCTACTCAATACTAAATTTTAAATTGTTATTAAAACTTTTAAAACAACCAAGCACACATTAACCAATCAACCAACCATATATAAGATAAACTAATTAATGTGACCAATGGAAGACAGTCAATCTGCTTCCGCTGCACAACTCCGATCACTGATGGATAAAGATGCAACAATTCAATTCCAAGCCATTTAAAGTCAAAGGTATACTATCCAGTAAATCTTACTCTTAACAAAATTGGGTTCCAATCTTTAGTATAATTTTCATAATACTAATTTGTATAGTAATTCAAATTTTTTACAAATACATCCCAATGATTATTCCTAATAATCGTTTATATACTTATATCCTAAATAGGAGATAACTCTAATCCTACCCTGCAACGCATGGGAAGGGACTGTAAGTCTGTCTACGCCAAGATTCATGTCTCTTATGTTATATATTGTTCTGAACTTAGCTCTAATACCAACCTTTAATGCCCCACCTTTATACCCATATTACCAAAGAATATTACAAGTAATATTTTCGAGCAATTCGAAGGATAAGCTAGATTAGAGAAACCACCCGTATCTATTTCCTTGGGCTAACACTATCATGTCATCTTTTATTTCATAACAAAATATAAACACGTGAATAGTCTTGGCACGAAGCAATAAATACGTTGGCTAATATAGAACAGAATAATATATCACAGAATAAAGAACACATAATCATACATCGCGATGAAAATATAATACAGGCCAAATACTATAATTTAGTGTGTGTCTACAAAAAGGAAATACTAGACCCATATATACATACGTATACATATAGACTATGATAGGTTTCAAAATACACATGGCAATTATAAGTCACATCATATATAAACATACAAAAGTATATAGGCTGGACTCGAATGATACATCCAATATATAAGTAACATATTATATATAACTTCTTAAGCTAGCCCACATCCAAAGTCACTGGGTCCATAAACCTATCAGATCTCGGTCTGACCCGAGTATTATGAAAATAATTAATGGGTCAGACTACCTCCAAATATCATAAAGGCGAGATCACATAATAAGCATGCAAAAACATCAAAGATATAGAAATCCATATAGTGTGTTACACTAAACATAATAAGGCATCACTATAAAATCACCACCTAACAAACTTGCATAATACACAAGGCATAGTAATAATTGTAAATTATGCCACATGCAATAAAAAGACTTCAATACCAAATTAGCATGTCACCAAGTCTTCTCGTGCCTATCAACGGCAATCATCTCAATTATAATGATAAAGAAGTAAACTCAGAAATCACAAGAATAGAAAAGACTGCATAAAAGCGAGTATAAGGAATTGTGCGGGACTGGATGTAGGGTAACTCTAAACCAGTATAAAATCCTGGTGTGTTCTTTCCATTTTACTCTTACTTCATTTAATTTTATCTATACTTTGATTCTGTGATTGTTTCTGTGATTTTTAATTACATCATTCCAAGTAAAATCTTAAAAAAATTGGAAAATATTCATATAATCAATTAAACACTATTCACCCCCCCTCTAGTGTTAATTTAGCCTTAAGATCACTATTCCGCTGACTTATATTTGGTTTTCAAAGTGTTCATAATTTGAATTTTGAAAGAGTTTCAATGGGAATTTTTTATAATATTTTAAAAACTATTTTCAAAAAGATAATTTGCAGAATCATCATAATGTTGTTTCGTAAATTTGCATCTATTCATTATAAAAAATCATTTTATCTTTTGAAAAGGTATGCATTGCAGGAATAAATGTGTTACATGGCTTTTGATGAATGGACACCTGATGATCAAACTCTACAGATTAGAAAGGATAAATGGATATTGGATAATGGATGCTCAAGATACATGAATGGAAATCGAGATTTTGAAAGATGTAATTTACAAAGATGGTGGATCAGTAAATTTTGAAGACAACTCTAAAGGATATGTGATTGGCATCGACAATGTCAATAATTCTAAAACTCCTGGTAATTCTAATTTTTTGTTAATTAGGAATTTAAAGCATAATCCATTGATTGTTAGTCAATTGTGTGATAAGGGTTTCAAAATTAAATTTGTAAAAGATATATGTCATATTAAAGATAATGAGTCAAACATTATCTTTGATGGCATTAGGAAATGAAACATTTATAATCAAGTATGAAAATCTCAAATGATAACTTGTCTATTTTTATGACTAAAGTGATCCTTGGATTTGGCTTAAAAGATTTGTACATTTGAATTTCAAACTAATATCTTAAATTGCTAAAAATGATCTAGTTAGAGATATTTCAAAATGAATTTTAAAGTTAATAATTTATGCGATGCATGCTAATTAGGAAAAATTAGAAAAAGTTCTTTTAAATCAAAAGATATGATTTCTATCTCTCAACCCCTTGAACTTCTTAAATTAGATATTTTCGGTCCCTCACAAATAAAATCTATAAATCACAGTAGATATGTATTTGTAATCGTAGATGATTATTCTAGGTTTACCTGGACAATTTTCTTAAAACTTAAAAGTGATGCTTTTGAAATGTTTAAAAAAATTGTTAAAAAAATTCAAAATCAAATGACTAGTAAAATTAAAACTGTTCGGAGTTACCACAGTGGAGAATTCGAAAATGAAAATTTTGAGAATTTCTATACTAAGAAAGGTATACCTCATAATTTTTCATTTCCAAGAATACTACAACAAAATGGAGTGGTAGAATGTAAAAATAGGGTGATTCAAGAGTGCGCTAGAACTATGCTGAATGATAGTAATTTACCTAAAAATATTTGGGCTGAAGCAGTTGGTACTGCATGTTATATATTAAATAGAATTTTAATAAGACCATTAACTAAGAAAACTCTATATGAATTATTATGTAATAAAAAGCCAAAAGTATCATACTTTAGAGTTTTTGGTAGTAAGTATTTTATTTTAAATACTAAAACCAATTTGAATAAATTTGATTCTAAATTAGATTAAGGAATCTTTATTGGATATTCAAATAGAAGTAAAGCTTATAGAGTATTCAATAGTAGAATTAATATTATTAAAGAGACATTACATGTCTCATTTGAAGAAAATTTTAAAGTTTATAATCTAGATATTGATGGAGAAGAAAACATTAATAACCTAAATGAAATGAGTAATAATGAGAATACCAAAAATGAAAATAATAATAATTCAGAGAATTCACATCCAAATAAAAAAACAAAATACTTGAAAGATCATCCTGTAGAAAATATACTTGGAAATATTAAATCCATTGTTAAAAATAGAAATCAAATAAATAAAATGAGTAATGTTGCTTTTGTTTCAACTGCTGAACCTAAAAAATCCAAAGGAAGCATCAACTGATGGTTCATGGATTCTTGCTATGTAAGAGGAATTATATCAATTTACAAGAAATGATGTATGGGAATTAGTTCCAAGACCTGAGGATAAATCCATAACAGGAACTAAATGGGTATATATAAACAAAATGAACGAATAAGGAGAGGTTGTGGGAAATAAAGTTCGATTATTGCACAAGGTTATTATCAAGAAGAAGGAATATATTTTGATGAAACCTTTGCACCCGTAGCAAGATTAGAAGCTATGCAAATTTTACTTGCTTTCGCTAATCATAATAATTTTAAGTCATATCAAATGGATGTTAAAAGTGCATCTTTAAATGGTTTTATTAAAGAAGATGTATATGTGGAACAACCCCCACTTTTTAAAGATGAAAAACTACCTAATCATGTTTACAAATTAAAGAAGGCTTTGTATGGTCTGAAACAGGCTCCAAGAGCTTGGTATGACAAACTTAAATTCTATCTATTACAATCAAATTTTGAAATAGGCAAAGTAGATAGTACACATTTTATTAGAAGAGATAAAAATGATATTCAGATAATACAAATATATGTAAATGATATCATTTTTGGATCTACCAACGATAAACTAAATAAGGAATTCTCATAAATAATAACTAAGGAATTTGAAATGAGTCATATGGGAGAACTAAATTATTTTCTAGGATTACAGATAAAATAACTAAGTAATGGAATTTTTACTAGTCAAGAAAATATGCTAAATATTTATTTAAGAAATTTGGTATGCAAATACCAGTGGTAAACCAACTCCCATGGCAACTAATGGAAAATTAAATAAAGAAGAAAATTAAAAAAATGTAGATCAAAAACTATATAGAGGAGTGATTGGATCACTACTCTATATAACTTCTAGTAGACCCGATATAATGCATAGTGTTTGTCTCTGTGTAATATATCAATCTCAACCTAAAGAAACTCATTTAAAATCCATAAAATGAATTTTGAGATATGTAAACAACACATTAGACTATGGACTCTTTTACCCAAAGAAGATTCCTTTGAATTAATTTCATATAGTGATGCTGACTATGCTGTTGCAAATCGGACCGAAAAAGTACAAGTGGAAATTGTCACTTTTTGGGAACAAAACTTTGTATCTCTATCTACGACAGAAGCATAATACATTTCAACATTATTAGCATGTTCACATGTTATCTATATGCAATAAACATTCAAAGATTTTGGCCTAAATTTTACTAAATCACCAATATACTACGATAATACAAGTGCGATCAACCTATCTAAAAATCCAACTCATCATGCTGAACTAAACATATTGATATAAGACATCATTTTCTAAGAGATAATGTAAACAAAGAAATAATATCACTTGAATTTATAAACACTGAAAATCAGATAGCTGATATATTAACGAAATCATTGAATCAAACATCTTTTACTAAGTTAAGAAGAGAGTCAGGAATTTGTTCTCTATCAGAAATATAAAAATAATAAAGTAAAAAATTATGAAATAAAAAGAAAAACTAAATAATCAAAATAATACTATGTATGTCAACATACCCTAATCTCATATGTCAACATATAACGGTAACTTCAGTTTTTAAATTTTCCCTTTAAAATCCAAATTAGCGATTATATAATAACCAAATTTTGACTTTCTTCTTCATTTTTCTATATTCTCTCTATTTTAAACTTCTGAAATAAATAAACCATGGCCTCCTCTAATCCCAAACACTATAGAGAAGATAATTCATCGTTTTCCTTCCCTTCTCCTACCCAAGACCCCTTCCAAAACACTACTATGGCAAAGATCACTAAAATGGAGGGTGAAATGAAGAATATTCTATAAATGCACACTGAGATTCATGTGGTGCAACTTTGTGTGACCAAAGAACAAGAGAAGCAAAGGAAAATTCTCCGTAATTTGCAAAAACATCTATTGGATAATCCTACGAAGCCAATAGTTATTGAAGATGATTCTGCAAATTTGGTTATTCATAACCCCATTCAAGGAAGTGATGATGAGGAAGAGGAGGAGGAGGAGGAAGAAGAAAAGAAAGAACACATGAAGGAAGATGACGAAGTCCAATGCATCGGAGAAGTATGTTTCAATCGAGATGGAAATCTCATCGAACAAAAAGGGAACTTTTGCCTTCATTGTCCTTATTGTCCCATTCATAGATCCTCATTCATTAAAAATTCATGTTAGATAATATTTGATTTGCTTTGAATGTGTGGTGTGTATATTTGATTTGATTTGACAAGTTTACTTCAAACCTATATGTATAGGTTAAGATTTGACTGGATTGTGATTACTTTGTAATGCGGTATTGAATGAATATATAGTTTGGTACGGTCACTATTAATGATTTGTGTTATCACTCATCATTTCTTATATATCATTCTTATCATTATTAATATAAGCATCTTAATTAGGGGAGTTATAGTTGGTTTATTTTTGTTGATGACAAATGGGGAGAAATATATAACTCTAGGCATAGATTAAGGGGGAGTTTTGTAACTCGGGAGGAGTTATTTTATATTTTATATATAAGAGTTGTCATCGTCAAAAGGGGGAGATTGTTAGTACCTTATGTTTTAGTTTTGATGATAACAACTATAGGATATTATATAAAATATAGACACCAATGTTTTATCAAGTTATATATAGTGCAATATATTAGACAGGTGTTGATTAAGAAGACTATACAGTATCAAGAGTAGGTTCAAGATGTTGATATAAAGTTTCAAGAGATGGAAATTGAAGACTCACGAGTATTGAAGAGTTTAAGATTTCAAGATATTCTAGATAAGTTATAGAGTCGTAGAATTTTGTGTTAAAATCTTCGTAGCACTTTCTTGATATCTCTCTCTCTCTCTGTGTTTGAAATAAGTTTTTTTTTCAAATATCCTGGTTTAAAAATAATCTTTTCAAAATATTTCTCAAAATGATTTTCAATCCCTTATACTTATAAAGATACTATTTTAATGTTTCTAAGTTTATATATATATATATATTGAATTTTTGTTTATAATTTAATAATTTATAACAATATCGATCTCATATATATTATTTACATTATATTGAATATTCTTATTAAATATTTCAAAATTATATTATAAATTTTTATTAAGTTTTAATATGATTAAAATATGTATAAACTATGTTTAAATGTTTGTACAAAGTTTCAAAATATTTTACAAAACTTAATATTTTCAAAACAATTTTTAGTATGCGATTTTTCAAAATACAAAAGGATATGTCGACATATCCTCTTCAAGTATGTCCACATACTATTCGTAAATTTCAAAATTCAAATTTTGAATGGAAGTGTCTTTTCGTTGTATCTCTTCGCGCATGGACATGACCATTGTTTCCCTAAATGTACCAGACTTGCAAACGAATTTTTATCAACTACTTTCTTATTTTTCTCTCCTCTTTTTACTCTCTTGATTTCTAAATTGATTTTTACCAAAACTCTGCCGAAATTCAACCAGAATCAAATTCAATCATTACTAATTTGATTCTCCTTTATCTCCTCTTTGATTTCTCTCATCTCTCTCACTCAAACCATGGTCAAAGTGTTATTCAAGAGTTATAGGATCAATTGTAATCAAGATCAAAGATCTGAGTCTGTAACCTCTATCAAATCATATTCTTATACTTTATGGTGTGCTTGGTATCCTTGAAATCCAAATAGGCGTGATTGTAGCCTGCTAAATCAGTTGGGTGTACTTAGTAGCTCGTAAATCTAGTAGGTGTGCTTGTAGCCTGGAAATCAAGTCACTCTATCAGAGGTTGGGATTCTGGAGGATGTGTCTTGTTGCCTTGAAATCGAGATTGTATTTTCATTTACTAGTTGAAAAAAAATCCATACAAGGAATTATGCGGGACTGGATGTAGGATTACTCCGAACCAGTATAAAATCCTGGTGTGTTCTTTCTTTTTTACTCTTACTGCATTTACTTTTATATGTACTTTGATTCTATGATTATTTCTGCGATTGTTAATTACATCATTCCAAGTAAAATCTTAAAGAATTTGAAAAATATTTATATAATCAATTAAACATTATTCACCCCTCTTTCTAGTGCTAATTTGGCCTTAAGATCCCTATTTCGCTGACTGGCACCTATCGCTTCTTACTTAAATTGAATGGACCTTTCTACACGCCATTATTCTCCAACCCACATGTCTTAACTTTCCTTTGTGACTTCTGATGAATAAGGTCTACTCATTACTTACATTACCATACCAATTATGGAAGAAATTGTGCATCCCCATATTAATATAGTGGGTGAAAAATATGAACTATGCACATTTTAAATAACTCATTGGCACCTTGGCTTGGTAAAATAACTTTTCCATCCTCCCTCTTACCTTCCTTAACTTTGAGTCTACCAATGTCCTCTATGTGTGTTTTCCATCTTATTACCCAATGTTATCATCTTCTTTTAATCCAAATCTCTTGATGGTATTCTCAAATCTTGGTAATTACTTTCTTTACCCTTGATCTTTTATACAAGTATACTCTAGAACTCGTAGAAATCTACTTTAATACCATTTAGCATTCCTTTGCGGTTCTTCTTATGACTTACACATGTGTCTAACAAAAATCCTAGGTTCTCACCAATATTATTTACATTCTAAAGGGATTCCTTATTACTATTCCATAAGCAGTCATCGCTATTTTCTTCATAGCCATATCTTTTACGCCGTCTTACTTAGGAAATCATCCGGATCTACTCCATATTAAAAAAAATTGGTTTGGCTTTCGCCATTATTTCAAAAATTAAAACTTAAATTTTTTTTAAGTATTTTTAATCCCAAAACTTTTATCTTTAAAAGTACAACCTATAAACTTTTTATTAAATTCAAAAATAACTTAGTGTCTTAACTTTTAAAATTACAATTAAATTTTGTAAGTGATTTTCCTTTAACGAACTATTTCAACTTTTACTTCTGAAAAATTGGGATTTTTACCCAAACCATTTATTATGATTTTCTATTAAAAACTAAATTATTATATAAACCATTTTTTTTCAAAAAATATACTTTACAGTATACTAAACATCCTTTATAATTTTTAAACAAAAAAACTGGAGTAGATAAGAACAATTCCCACTTTATCATTTTCTTATCTCTCATACTATCTCCACTTTCAATCCTTGGCGGAGTCTCCAATATCATATGAAGAGGATTTTTAAAAGATATTTGCAATAAATGGGCACAACAGTAGAAAATGTATATTTTCTTTGTTTTGCCTTTAATCTCCTCTGCTGCATCTAGCATTATTTTTAATATAATTTCCTAATGTTATTTCCAATTACTAACATTATTTTATTTAAATCCCTAACATTATTTCTTAATATTACTACTGTTTAACTTTTTTCTACCTAAAGTTCTCTTATTTGCATGGCTTACATTTACAGAGTTCTACTCTTAGTTGACTATCTCTTTAATTAAACCATCGCATTACATTCGCCTAGTGTTTTATTTTCATATTCTAATCTTCTTTCTCGTTCTTCTTACCCCATTTCAACTTGTACAACTTCATATCGTCCATCCATAAAAAGGATTTCTCAACTTAAAAAAATTCTTAGAGAAATCAACGAGCTATAAGCGCTCTATTATATTTTTTTCAAAAGAATTAACCTTTTTATTAAAACCCATTATTGTTATTTTCGGTCCAACATAATTTAATTAATTTTCTACAAAAACTTTTTATTTGATATAATTATTATTTTATATTTTGAAATTTTAATATTTACTTAATTTACAAAAATAAGGGATTTCTACTTTCAAATAACTCCTTTGAAAATCATTTCAAATAATATATACATACTCTGAGTCCAACCCCATATAAAAGAATTTAATGTAAAAGTAGAAATTATTTTAATGTATAAGTTTGAGAATATATATATATGGGGTTGGACTCAGAGTTGATTTTTATTCGACCCTTCTTTTGGACCTTTCTTCTTCAATTGATGACTTGTCTTCTTTCCAATATTGAAAATTCTTCTATCAACTTAGGGTGACTACTTCACACCTTTGTTCGAGAACTCCATTGTTTTCAGATATCTACAACAAATGGATTCTTATTGTCCCCTTATCTAGACCTTCTATACATCATCTATCATTAGGCTATTGGGAGCCTAACTATGGAGTCATGTACTACCCAGCTTCAGCGACTTCTCATATGTTGTACTCATGCATTTTTTAAGTAAATGCATTTCCATATATCCTATTTGCCATGGGGTAATCGAGGTAGGTGTATATCTTCAACTTCTTTCCTTATTACGACTCATAATCGACTTACCCATATTTTACTATATGATTGCAGCTATTCTATAATCGAAATTCTTAAGATTTGACATATATTATATTTATATTTATATTTATAGGCAAAATACAAAGAGGTTCACTCAACTTTCTTGATTTTTAAGATCGACTAACCTAAGCTCTGATATCAAATATAACAACCTGCACCCCAATAGGCCTTAATTTTCACTAAGTCAAAAACCCAAGTCCACCAAAGTGCGGATAGTTAGTTTGGTATCCTACAAATAAACAAATAAATGCATATCACAACACCATCGATATGAACTCACAACAGCATAGTAAAGAATAATAAACATATATTTACTAAAAGTCGACACTTCCAACATCTAGTGTCCTTATCAGCGTCGAGCATGCACTAGGAGACCCGTCCTTCCATTGTTCCCGCCTTGTACCAATACATTCCCTCTAAATCTATCCTATAGGTAAGGAGGGAGTTAAAACAAAGTTCCGGTGACTGGTAAATTATACACTTTGTACATAACACTGGTTTATGCCGATCGTTATCTATCTCATGTTATGTCTTTTAAATATTTAATTAGTCATCTTGACTCCTCATCCACATATAATACGTCCCATCTACCCTTTTTGTAGATTATAGCTACGCACATATATGTATAAATATAAGTACCACTATCCCTCATTGGACCTAGATACTATCCCCGCTAGTATCTCTCTATCAGCAACCCATCAGGATCCATCGCCCTTGTCGTATCACGATCTCATCTTCGCGCATATCAAGGGACTACCGTAGTACTTAATGATGGCTTTCATACATTTTTCCATACTCTATCTCGCTTTGGAGATTTACTACTTTGTCTACTCCCTATTATGGAATCGGCTCCACTGACCACCCTATCCATTTTGAAAGATCTCTTTGTGGGTCTACTAGCCTTGTCCTAACAAACAAACTAGCGAACAATTGTGGTAGTGCATTACCCAACTTGACCTACCCAAGTAGGAGGCAAAGGCTAGTTAGGTGTATAACCTTGTCTTTACGTTGATTGCTAAGTATTGATGACATTCTCGGCTTATGCAGTCCTACTCCTAATTTGGTACCAGCACATGCTACATAGTGGCTCATCCCGCTCACCATCCCATTTAGATTGCCTATTAAAATCAAAGTAATACCCCATTCCTTTCTCATTTTGAAGCAGATTCCTCTATCTTCTAGGGGTATCCCTTCATCTATACGCATATGTATACTCTCCATGGATCCTATGATTGTGTATGTCCCAGATCAGTATAATGTTAAATAACTCTTGGTAGCCCCCTGTAGTGTGCAAACTTCTATTGTGTAACAATAACGACCTTGCATACTAACCTACTATAATAACTAATGTCATTATATTCATTCGATTATCTATTAACTGTAATAGTTCGCACCCGTCACAAACGCATACTTAAGGCTACGTATACATGTATCTTATATATATATTCACTTAATTACCTTGTTTATATAGTTCACTATTGATCCTAAGTCTTTTGCTTCATCAAGTGTTTATATCTTTATTGCTTTATGTTTATTTACCGCTTTCCCTTTTAATAGGCTCATAATATCATTTCTCATTCATTTTATCCTTTTTTCCCATTACCTATCTTTATTCCCTTTTTACCAATTTATTTACCCTTACCTATTCTTCAGTTTCTCTCTTTATTTAATTTCCATTTTTATTAGTATCACATTTATTTTCATTTTAGAATGTTCTTATCGCGTTTATATCTCTATATTTAACGCTTTGGGGTTCTCTGCATTTTAATGTGTTGGAACTACATTTCTATTATGAAAATGTTAACATTGTAAATTTCTATATCTTATCCAAAAAGAAATATTTATGCGTTGTTTGGAATTACAAAGAATTATCTTTTTCATTATTTGAAATAAACGGTACAAAATATGGTAAATATCCCTGTTTTTTACATCCCTTTCTTTTTAGGTGTATTCCTTGTCATTTCAAACGATGCATTTTTATTTGTTTTAAACTTGATAATGTATAGAAATTCACCTTGCAACATTATAAATTCCAACGAATTAAAATACCACTTAAATCCCTAAAATCTTAATGTAATTTCTTTATTGTACATCTTATTATTTGTTCAAAATACCAATCTATTAATATAATATCATAAACAAATTCGTAGTTTCATATTTCTTAATAATGAATTTAGGAACTGCAAATATCCTAAACATTTTCCTGGTTTACGTTCATATAACATGTAAATATAAAAAGTTACAGATATAGAATATGTAGATAGGATTTTCCAATTTCATTTTCATATTTGTAAATTTAGCCTACAACTCTAATTAACATTATAGGCATATAGGAATAGATTTGCATGATATAGTCTAATATTATAAAAAATCATATAATATTCCATTCACGTCTTTTTAGCTTTAATTCTCCGGATCTAGATCCATTCTCTTTTTATATAACTTCCTTCTACATTAAATCCAAAACATAAAAAGGATATACATCTATTAGAATTACAGATATACGGAAAGGATTGAATTAAATTTAGATTTGGATTTAAAATTCATGATTTACCTTTGTTTTCGCTTTCTAAAACTATCATATTCTTCTCTTCTCTTATTCTTCACTTTCCTCTACTTATATATATATAATATAATATAATAATTTTACTACTTTTATAATTCTAGAGATTGTAGAGAAATGAGAATGACAGATATCCGCTCTGTGATCCAAGAAAATATGAGAAGAGAAGTAGAAACTAGATCTATATTTATAGGGGTTTGGAGTTAACTTGAAGCGTTAGATTTACCTTATGCAATATTTATTTTAATTAGGGACGCAAATCAAAAATTTGGCATGGAAGAAAAGTATTTGGTTGCATCTCTATTATTCAATTTATGCTCCAATATCTTCAATTTACACGTCAACGGTGACTTAATTTGCATGTTTTTATTTTTTTATTAAATCTTATTGCAATAATTTATTTACACTTATGTATATTCTCTTAGATTTAATTTAATGCTAATATGTTTCCATTAATGTTATTAATCAGCGTTAGTTAACTTTTATTGCCATAATTACATATATAATTATTTTCAATTATAAAAGTTCAAACGTTAAAAAAATTGACATTTGTAAAAATTCAATTTTTCGGTGCTTTTACTATTTATTTATTAATTTCTTTTAAATTGATTATCGTAAAAATTATAGGGTGTTACATTACCCTTAGGATCAATTCATTATCGTGCATGTTAAAGAGGAAGTTCATTAGTCAATTAGTGGTACATATTGAACAACCGAAAGATGGATGCTCATTATCTAATGTGAAGCAAAGGGAAGATGAGCCATTACGGCAGTATTTGTCCTAACTTAATACTGTAGGCACTGGAATTCAAAACATAGATGAAAGATTCGCCTTGGTGACTAGTATGGCGGAGTGCACCCAAGAACAAAGTTTACTAGGAGATTAAAAATGAGGAAACTAGCCACGTTGGAGGATTTCGTCTGTAAACCAGTATAGCTACTAGAAAAGAGTTTGGTAGTGATTGGAAATGATGATGGAAAATTTGGTAACTTCTGTCCTAACTAAGCATTTGAAGATAATGGAGCATTCCTTAGACTCTTGGAGCAAGCAGCACCAATAAAGGTCCATAGAGACTAAGCCTGGAATTCTGTTTGCAACCCATCAAGAATAGACTCAAGAGAGTAGGTAAGGCAGGAAGGAGCCATGAAAATCTATACTTCCACAAACCAAACTGGGTAGGGCTCAAACCAAATTGGACCGATGTAGAATTAATAAGTACTAGACTCAAATTATAGCCTATGCCTGACCATGGGAGGATATCTCACCAAAAGTCAATGCTGATGTTGGAACCATACACTTTGCTGCCGAAATGGGACCACCTGAGTTCTTACCGATTGGTACACAGGTGGTTAATCCATTGTACGGATCAGGGCACGACATGGTTCACCAAGTAACCTAAGGATGCATTCCAGTAGTAGAGGAGCAAGTCCATAGGCTAATGCATTGATTGTTAGGTAAGTGGAGCAGGTGACCATGGCTTAACAAGATGAACCATAGTCAGTTTACTCCGAACATCGGATACGTAGTCCACCCTCGAATTTTAAGACAATGGTGATGGAGTAATACATTGACAAACCAACCCTTGAACGCATTTGTGGCTCTATATTCAGCATGTGGAAGTAGATGGAGCTACGAAGGGAGAAAATGTCATTGCATTCCTCTATTCATGTCATACTTAGAGACATTTGGTTTATTCGTTTGGAGCATTAATCCATTAATGCTTGGATATCAACCAAAAGGATAGATAAAATATATGGAATAATCTTGCACGGTAGCACTGTTGCAGCCGCTATGCGTTAACTTAATGAATGGATTGTCCCTGTGGCTATTGCTTAAGGAGTTAATATGAAATAAGAGTTACACAGGGAACTTAAGAAAAATCCAACTGTTATCTTGGAGGACTTATACTACTGGACCTACACATTTATGCTCTTGGAGGATTCTAATATCGAGGCAGGATTGACATATGTCAAACAGGTCAGAGATGAAAAGCCTTAGGATAGGGACATGCAAAAGATGGATAATTGAATTGGAGAAAAGAAACAATTCAGAAGATATGGCAAGTTTACTTGTTAATAGCTTACAAAAACTCAAGAAAGAATCTATCTCTGTACTAGAGAAATCGTGAATTATAGTGAATCAATGATCAGAGAGTCAACTCCATCAGAGACGAGACTAGGTTCAGCTCCTCTAGAGATAGTGAAGTGTAATTCTGACTCATTCCATAGGCGGGACCAAACATCTCTAGATATGGTGGAGCATAATCTATAGCCCTAGAATATAGTTAACTTTGTATGAATATGAAGCAGGATACTACAGAAACTGGATACCCTTTAGAATGTAGGGGTAAAAATGCAAAGATAGACCCTTACCTTATAGGATAGGCTGACTGACAGAGTACAATACACTAATTGCAGGATTGAAAATAGCAAAAGAACCCAAAATCAGGACATTATATACCTATAGAGACTTGCAAATGGATGGGAATCAAGCATTTCGAGATTTCTAAGTCAAAGAAGAATGGTTTACATACTACTTAAAAAGGAAAAGGGCAAAGGTTTTGCTTAATGTGCAAGAATGCTACGTGGTTAAGCACTTCTCACGGGAGGAAAATTGAGATGTTGATGACTTGGAAAAATTGGTTTGTTGAGAAAATGGATCACTTTTAGGTTAGTTCTACTAAAAACTTCACCCTTAGACCGGAATGAAGCAAGGAAGGGATGTTCAAGGCCAACTGGTGCCCCATACAGCATGACATCTTATACAAAAGAGTTTTCACTAACTCGTTGCTAATGTGCGTGGCTGCAAGAAAAGCTAAAGAAATACTGGATAATGTACATCAAGGCAGTAGAGGAGACTACATTGGTGGGGGAAAAAACTAGAAAAGGAAATCTCATGAGCATTGATCTAAATGGAGAACTTCTAATAGCTATGGGTGGAGTTGAGTATGCAATAACGACTGCATATTACTTTATCGAGTATGGAGTTTAACTCCAGATCATCTTGAACAATAAATGGTAGTTTGATATTCAGGAATTTGCCAACTTCTATCGTTAACATGAAATCAGGAAAACCTTTCCTATAGTGCCTTACCCGCAGGCCAATGGAGAGGTTGTAGAAATCAATACGGTTCTCAAACTCTCATAAAGAAGCATTTGGAAAATGATAAGGGAGATCGAATTGATGAGCTGCCATTGGACTTTACGCTTATCGCACTTTCCATGAAACTACAATGGGACATACTCCTATTGCTTTGACCTACGAATTAAAGGTTATGCTTCCTGTCAAAACTATAGTCTTATCTCATAGGAGAATCCACTATGACTTAGAAGAGAATGAGGAATTGCTAAACACGTCCCTAGATCTGATTAAGGAGAAGCCGGAAGAGGCTGCTCTAAAAACCGTGGTGCTCTAGTAGAAAGCGGTGAAACAATACAAATTTAGGACGGAGCATTGCCTGCTCAAGGAAGGAAACCTAGTCCGGCAAAGAATTTCCCCTGGGTAACTAACTCGATTTGGGAAGGACTATATTCTACTGGCAGGGATCCATGGAATGGAGCCTGATTCTCATTATCGTGGATGAAGCAGTATCTAGGAAAACATGGAATGCTTAATACCTCTGTTTCATGCACTGATTGTTGCAACTACATGGATTTTGGATAGGTGTATTGTCAATCATCGTGGCCTTATCGAACCCCATGGATGGGGTGCGAGAAATCATGATAGATGGTTAGTGCTACTAAACCACCACAAGAACAACCATCCCGTGCCAAATAAACTCCCTGGTTTCTAGGACTATATAGGCAAGGTTACTTCATACTGGGGGCATCCAACTCTGGTACATCATGGAAAGTTTGGACAAACCTTTGCCCGACAACAATGAACCGGATTTACTCATGATCAAGACATGATCGTGGAATGGGTAGTTCACTGTTGATGATCGGCCAGCAATAGCGGACCAAAGTGACCCTAACCGAGTTGCCGGTAACTATGGACCAGAATAATGATTGGCTCAAATTTCTTTCCGGTAATAGTAGACCAAAGTGACCCTAACCAGGTGTCCACCATTAACGATTGGCTCAAACTTCTTTCCAGCAATGGTGGATCAGAACGACCCTAATCGAGTGTCCACTATTGACGATTGACTCAAACTTCTTACCGGCAATAGCGGACCAAAGTGACCCTAATCGAGTGTCCACCATTGACGGCGATAGCGGACCAGAGTGACCCTAACCAGGTGTCCACCATTGATGATCGACTTAAACTTGTACCTGTAACGGCAGACCAAAGTGACCCTAACTAGGTGTCCATCATTGACAATTGGCTCAAACTTCTTGCCACAATGGCGGACTAGAGTGACCCTAACCGGGGTCCACCATTGACGATCGGCTCAAAATTCATGTCGGAAATAGTAGACCAGAGTGACCCTGATTGGGTGTCCACTATTGACGATCAGCTCAAACTTCTTGCTAGAAATTGCAGACCAGATTGACCTTAATCAAGTGTCTACTATTGACGATTGGATACACGCTTTTGGGATGGCTATTGGGAACCTAACTTACCGATGGTTAGGACATGAACGCCATCTAGTTGGTTCACCCCCGACATTTGGTTCTAAATTTCTATCAAAATGGATAACTGAGCTAGCCCTTAGTATAACGTGACTATTAGTTGTACATCTCGGTGCAACCAATCAATATTGGAATATCATATGAAGACTATCAATAGACCGACACAAGGAAAAACTTGTTTAAAGCATGCATGGAATATGTGTGTGACAATAGACAAACTAGAATAATGAAAGTGCATGAAAACCAAACAAGGACACATGGGACTGGACTTCAACAAAGATACTCCACCAGAGATTGATCACCTTAGCGAACTTAATAGTAGTTGATTCTATGCAAATGTTTAAGCTAGTAATGAGAAGGCCTTCCACCAAAGATTGCTCACCTTAGCAAACTTGATAGTGATTGATCTTGAGAAAATATGTCAGGGGCAAAGGAAGAGTTGTTGGAAGGGATAGGAAAATAATGGGAAACCATTTTACCAATATGCCAACTTGCCGAATTTTTAAGTGATTTATCCTATATAAGTACTATGGTAGCAATGAAAAAATTGCTAACAAGCTAATGGCTAAGCAAGGATACTATACAAACACAAACGCAGCAAATAATCCTGATCAGGTATGATAATTTCATTTAAAAATTTTATAAGACACATATGTGCTTGTGTAAGTTTTCATATAGGAAATATAAAGTATGGACCAAGGAAGCATTAGTCACAGAAACTGCTTACCCTATTGGACTTGTTGGTAATTGATCTCATACTAGTATGCATGATAGCGGCAAGGAAGGTTGCAAGTATGCATGATAGCAACAAAAAAGGTTTCTGATGAAACAAGCAAACCTAGAAATCATGTGGAATAAACATATCATGACACTAGTTAGGAAAAAGAGAATATGGACATGAATAAATATCACAAGCAACAATGCATAAACATCAAAAGAAGATTAGCTTCACAACATAGGCGCATGATCAACCCATATTGAAAACTTCAGTAGAGACCACTTACCTACCTAAACATTTCAGTAGTTGAACTATATAAGTATGCATGGTAGTGATGAAGGAGTCACTAGTGGAATAACTTGGGGATCGTGTAGGAAAAATACGTCATGAATAATAATCTTAATCAACCAAACTGAAATCAATACAACAAAATATACATCATCGAATCCATGTACCATAGAGCTATAGTGTATACCTATCCCTAGAGCATTTTGGTATACACGGAAATTCATATGACAACGCATGGCCCTCAAGAACTGAGAGGCAAGGAGGTTGAACTAGAGAGAGCAACTTCCCTCTAGACTCGGAGGGCAAGGAGGTTGAACTAAAGAGCAACCCCCACCGAATAGAGATGAGAACTATTGGGAAATTGTGCTAGATAGTTATACTACCAAGAAAGCATGAGCTACAAATGATATGTTGATAAAAGATGTCTTGGAACGGTCAACAACCTTTCCTCGAGTGAACAAGGCGCTCCGCAAGATCCTAGTAGTGGAAAACATACAAAAAGGACGGAAATAAGGAAATAGATATTCGAGGTTCTAGATAACCATCACATGAGAGAAAGATGATTTTGGATGAAACAAAGCATACTTCGTATTTTACGAAAGTATACTTTGATGGGCAAGTGTTATGGATATTTTCTCCCACAACACGGTGGATATGAAAAGATGTCAAGGAGCATAGAAACGGCTGGAATATGCATAATAAAGCGCCATTATGTAATCAAAGGGCAAGACGAAGTGTTAGGGAAAATTTAGCAATGTCAAATAACATACTCAAAGTACTTATAGTATGTTTCTAAGGTCAGGACATGCACCTAGGTTGAAACCACATCTCAATCCGAGTTAGGGATTGGAAGATATAGTCATCCTAAAATTTGTCAACCATCTAGCTAGCTTGTAACGTCCCGATATTTTCAACCATTCGCATCCATTATAAGTCTATAGGTAGACACTCATGCCGGAGTTGAATTGCTCAAAATACCGTGTTGTAATTAAAATTTGGCAAATCTCAGAATATACAGTAAATAAATATAATCACAGATCACAGACACAGAGTAAAATAATGCAGCGGAAGTAAAAGAAATAGTAGTTCATGAAGCTACTATATAAATATATCAAAGTTACATAAGATATAACAAAAGAAATAGAGAACAACAGAAGTCTCAATAAAATAACCAAGTACAAGCTGAGTAGGACAACGGAACTGAGTAGATAGGACAAGACAAGCAGATAATCTCCAGCGATTCAAATCTCCAAGAGAGTGGAAATCCAAATCTGTGAATAACTCAGGCTGACCCGAGCGTAAAGCAAAACACAAAACACTCGAGTCAGGACAATATATACTTATATAATGTAAACCAACTCAAGTGAACTGTAATAAAGGTACAAGTAACTTAAAGAATGCTTGGGATCGCCCATTCTTTAAGGATCCGTTAAACTATTTACTATGTAGTAATATCCGCTATATATAGTAGTGTCTAAATAAGTAAAGTATAATCATATCGGAAAATAGCGTTAAGGTGATGGAGAACCTTAACGCGGTCGGATCTTAAAATCATAATCGTAGTAAAGCTCGATATGGTAGGTGACACGGCACAACTAGGAAATGCCAGGGTAGATATACCAATAACGCACACGGACTGATGGAGCGCATAGCAGCCACTATCGTCCACCTCGAACAACATTCCCAAATCGGAGGATGGCCATCTAGTAAAATCACAAGTAAGAGTATAATATCGAAGAAATGTGTCCGAGAAGAGGTGCTACCTCACTGGTCCGAGATCGCTCCTGTTTTAGCCACCTTATGCCAACTCACGGGAGTTGGGTCCACGTAACATACCTTAAGAACGTCGCCACCATCCTACTTCATTCTGGAATCTCCACCGCGTACACGGTTGTCAAAGTGGTTTTCGGTATCGACAGAGAGTATGTCCATATCCGATCTCGGTCTCTTTGCCAACCAATCGTTATTATAACCCGTGGTTATAACTTTTAAAAACAATACTTTACTTCAAAATAAAATATCATTTCAAACCATATCTTTATAAAATAAAGATTAGATCAATCCCAAACCATTCCATATATTTAAATTTTCATATCATTTCAAAACTTCATTTCAAATCATTTTAATATAATAAAATATCATATCAATTCAAATCCAAATATTCAACTTTAAATACCTTTTAAATTCAAAGATATCGTTCATTTACTATCATTTCAAATCACCTTTAAATAGTTTATATTCCAATCAAAATAATTCATTTAAACCTTTTTAAAAGTGTAATTATTATATTTTCAAATCAAGTATTCGATCTCCAAAGTTTCAAACCATTCTGAGTTCGTTTACTAAGTTAAAAACCCTAATTATTAAAATTTCAGCATTTCACAGCATTTAAAAACAACTGCTATAAGTTATATTTGAAAACATTTTAATTCAGCAAAGACAGCACTTAAAACTGCTGTTAAAACTCAGTTTTAGTTGAATTATAGTTCAAAAATAGAAAAGACAGCATTTCAGAAGTGCTGCGGTAGTTCAGATTTCAAAACAAGGGTTAAATTTGGTTTCAGCAAAGACTGCAGACCATTATAGCATTTCCAAGGAATGCTATAATATGCCTGAGTTCAATATTAGCCTATAAGTTCAATTACAGCAACTACAGCATTTCAGAAATGCTGTAATAGCTCTTTTACACAATTTTAGTTCAAAACAGAATCTATAGCATTTCTGAATGCTATTAAAAGTAGATTTCAGGTGTTAGTGTATTTCCAGCAATTAAATAACTTTAATTTAAAACACATAAACATTTTAGAAATCATATTTTAACATTTAAAATGTTCATTTACACATCATTTAACATATATCTTTTTCACAATAAATTTCTTATAATTAAATCCAATTTTCAATAATTTACTTAATAAGTTTAAGTGTAAAGGTTCCAATTCTTCACATTTCAACAAACAGACTTAACACTTCAAATTTAAATTACCATTTCACAATTTAACAAAATTTCCAATTTTATTTGATTAACTTAAATCTTTAATTAAAACCAAATTTCACATTTCCTAGTCAAGTTATATTTTAAAAGATCACTTTTAAACATTCCTTTATTTAACCACTTAAATTCATAGAAAAATCAATAATACTTTAATAAATCACTTAAATTCAAATTTAATCAAATTATCATATTTACCATTTCCAAATAAAATTTAATATCCATTTTATTTATATAACTTAAATATCATTTTTAACCAAAATTCCAAATTTCCAACTTAAGTTATATTTCAAAAATCCAGTTAAACCATTCATTAATTACATTTTTAACACATAGAGAAATCATAATTTCTTTATTTAAAAATATTTCAAAATCTATTTAAATCAAATTTCATAAATTTATATTTTAAAAATACTTAAAAATATTCAAAGCACTTTATAAAATAACCACGGGCCTGTATATAGTTTTCTAGCCTAGGTCAAGTGATACGGATATGTATCATTTCAATCCGCAGTTTAAAAAGAAAAATCCGGGTTCTATCATTTCAAACCCGCAATCCCAAGTTAAAATAAATTAAATAAAAACCATTCAGGCCTATCATTTCAGCCCATAACGATTTTTCCCTATTCTAAAGTCCATTCGGGTATGTATCATTTCAACCCATAGTGATTCTAGTCTACAGGGAACTTGCAATGGTGATAACTGATATAAATAATAGAATAACATTAAATAACAGTAACATATGATATAACAGGTGTATAAACATCATATGATCATAACATAGTCAAGTATAACATGATAATATATTTCTACAGATTCACAAGGTGTCAATTTACTAGTTATATAGGTACATATTGTCTGGTGAGAATAACTCACCTGTTAAAGCTGGAGATTAGCGATCAAACACACAGAATAGATTCCAGAAAGCACAACAAGCACGATATAGCATGACCTTTGATTTGAATGAAGAGAAATATCCAAGATATCATCTTGTAAACAACCCCAAAACAAGACAATATAACTTATGAATATTCAACCCAAAATATTTTGAAATAAATTGAAATTGGAAGGCAACAAAAACAAGAAAACTTGACCTTGCTACAACCATTCAAAAGCTCGACCAAGGGGGTTCATTTTCTCAGCCATGATGATGATATGAGTGTGGGAGAGACAAGGCTAATAGCCTTGCAACATTCAAACAAAACAAACAAATAACATAAGTTTTCAAACCCAGATTCAATAAAACAATGTTAGAATTAAATGCATAAAACAAAGCCAAAGTTTTTGCACTTGCTTTCTACCGCCTATGTTTCAGCTATAGATCTGAAATACATGTCTAAGGAGTGGGTTAGGATCAGGTCTTGGGCTCATATGGGTCGGCCATATCTTGGAAGTAATGGTGCAAAGGTGGATATGCATGAAAATTACAAGACAAGGCAACAAACAAGGTTTCAATGCAACACATGCTCACGGCCAAGGCAAGCATGGTCATGGCCAGGCCTGGTGGGGTCAGGAGGTGGTGTGGCAGGTGGTCTCAGGTCAGGTAGTGGCTGGTGTTGATGATGTATGTGGCGGCCAAGGTGGTTTGGTGAAGTGGTGATAGCATAGGTGTTAGGCAATATGTTATTCAAGAGTATATGTAATCTTTGGTGGAGTTTGCCTACAAGTGGTGCACGGCTAGGCTTCGGCAGAGGGCTGGAGGTGATGGTGGCCTGATGTGGTGGTGGTGGAGGCGGCCAGGGAGGAGGAGGAAGGAGGAGCCGATCCTAGAAGAGGAGAAAGCAAGAGCAAAAATCAAATAAACAAAAAGAAAAACAATGAAAAAAATAAGGAATTTTACCAAACTTTTGCCTAAGGAATGGAGGCCATGATTTTTGTGAGAAGTTTCTCAGTTGTTTTCACGTGAAAAGATGAGAAAGAAGTGGCGGCTACACTAGGGTTTTGGATGGCTAGGGCAAAATTTGAGGAGTTAAAGAAAATGAAGGGTTTGGACCAAAAAGGGCTTAAGTTCCAAAGTGTTTTACAACCTTTCATATTTCTTTTCTTTTTAATCTTTATATAAACAAAAATATTCAGAAAAATACTTTACAAACCGAAATCAATTATAAATATGAGAAAACAAATAATAAATTTTGGAAAAATATAAAAAGAATGAAGAAAATTACTTAAAAATACCAAACAGTGTTCAAAAATTATAAATAAATCACTGTTAGTCTTGAAAAACTATACACTTTATTATAAAAATATTATGAAGTGAAAATTTGAATTAAACTAATTTATTTATCATTTTCAAAATAAAATAGATAATTAAATTGGAGAAAATAGAAAAAGGATTAAAGAAAATGTTTAAAATTTACAAACAGGGCATGGAAATTTGCAAGAAAAATACTACTAACTCTGGAAAAATTCCTACCTTACTTTAAAAATATTTAAAAGCCAAAATATATATTATATAACATAAATATATAAATTAGAATAAAATATATCAAATAAAATGTCATTTATAAAATTTTAAAATAAAGAATATTGCTGAATAACCCAATATACACACAATATTGAAAACAGTATAACTTTTGCAATTTAAATCCGTTTTCAACGAAACGAAAAGCAGTATTCAAGTTATTAAATCTATTTTTATAATAAAAGATAAAATTCATAAATTTCAGACTTTTAAATTTTTAAGTTAAAAGTCGAAGTTTGACTATTTGACCAAAATTCACATTTTCTGGAAATATTAAATTTAGTCATATTTGGAATTCTAATCCACATACAAAATCAAAGTTTATATTTAAAATAACAAATTTTATTCTTTTTCATAAATAAAGCTTTTGAATCTGGAAAAAAAATCAATTTAAAAATATTTTTAAAATACAGGGTTGTTACACTCTCCCCCACTCAAAACTTTTCGTCCCCGAAAAGGAACGAGGTACGGGAAAGCACAGAAAAAGATAGAATGAAATAGAATTAAGACAAGACGATAAGAAGATTGGAATTACACCTGATAACTATTGTTATAGGTAAGTTTGATAAAATGGAGGTGATCAAATCAAGAACATAAACACGAAAAAGATTCTCTAGAGTCTGAATCACCTATTTCACTTGACCGACGATCTATGAATGGAAAAACAGTGTTCAGATTCAAAAATGAGTATCCAAGATTATACAGAAAGATTTCTAAACAGAAAGATTATAGAAGATGCTTATACCAGTCTGTAGCAAGATGAGGGAAAATAAGGACAACCAAAAGATGGTTTGAAAAACAAAATAAGATAATAATTTGAAACCATAATGCTTTGAAATCATAACAATTTAGAGGTGTTTATCATTTGGAAATCATACTACTAAAATCATAACACTTTGGAAATGTTATTCAAAAAACATAATACTTAGAAAATCATAACATTTTTTTTTAAATAATCTTTATTTAAACCATTTTAATTTAAGGTCAAATAATATTCATTTTAAAGTTGTAACATTTCTAAGTTCATTCAATTATAAAAATTTCCAAAACATTGTCTTTTCAAAATAGCAGCACTTATAAAATGCTACAGTAGATATATTAGTATTTCAAATCAGTTTAATTCCAGAAATATTCATTTGGATATTATTTAACTTATGACTTATTAAAACAAACTTTTATGAATGGAATATCCAAATTAAACTATACTTCATTTATTAAGTTAAAAGTTCACTATTTTAGTTAGCTCTTAATTTAACACATAGCCTAACTCTTTATTTAAAATACCCATTTCATAAATAGATATTCCTTTAATAAGTTACACTTAAAATTCCATTTGGAAACCAAATTCTCAATTATCAAATTTTAGTGATGTTAAAATACATTTTAACTATTTAAATCATAATCATTCATTTTTCAAGACATATCTATTTCATAAATAAAATATTTATCATAGCAAATATAACAATCAAATTTCTTTACACATTTATTCATTTAGACATCAATTAAACTATGAATTAAAGTTAAATATACTTTATTACAAAATGTCCAATTCCAATGTATTTTATTTTATCTATTCAAAGATACATTATTTATTATACAACATATTCATTTCAGGAAATAACCATTATTAAAATTCCTAGGTTAGACTTAAGGTTCCATATTAAATCAAATTTGATTATTAAGTTATTTAAATAAAATCTCTTTAAATTCCTTTTTCACTATTTACCTCTGTTAATCTTTTATAACTAAAATTTAAGTGTATAAAATTTATTATAACCACTCAAATTTTATTTATAAAATCCTTTTTATATTGTATATTATCCAATTACATTGTTAACTTCTAAAAAAATTTAAGGTAAGTTATATTTGAATGCAATTGTATTATACAAATAAAACTTTCCAATTCAATTATCTCAAGTTTGAATCATTTATTCAAAAAATTTAATTTTTCTTTTTATAACTGAAATTATTCTTTAAGATGAAATTTAAGAATTAATTTTCCAGTTTCCTTCAAACCAGTTAGAGATAAATAATTATACATACATAATATGTCAAATCAAATTAATCTATATATATAATAAATCAAATCATATTTAGAAATTCAAATAACTTAAATCTTTCAAAACAAAGCTGTAGTAAGACTACAGAACGGTCTCTTCACTTTGAAACTCGAAAATGAACGTCGATGATGCTGCAGTCATCACCGAAATTATTTTCCAGCGACAAAGAGAAGAGCACTAAAATTTTAAACTTTAAAATCCTTTGAAAACAAAATTTCTATTCGAAATACTTTAAATAATATATCCTTTTAAAACTTGAAAACACAAGGTTTGAAACCATCAGAAATTAAATTCTCAAATTCTTGATTTAATTTCATTTCAGTTTCCAAAATCAATTTATAAACATCTATTTATAAATTCATTTATAGAATGATAAATCAAGTATTATCATTTCAAATAATCAATTTAAATCAATTTATTAAGTTCCATAAATTTACTTATATATCAAAATTTTATTTCATTAACCAAATTTAAAATAACATTGTGTCAGTTTGTTCTGTCAAAGTGTTTTAGAAATCCTATCGATAGCGTTGATCAGACGAATCGATCGGAAATCCAAATCAACATCAACAACTCAAACAACACCATATATAAAACAAAACATAGATTTACAAGTACAATTCAAAATGTTTGAAGATAGTTTAGAAACAAAAGACAAGATGGTTAAACAGAGTAGAGAGATGGGTAAGCTTAGATAAATCGCGGACAACCTTAACCGGGTCAACCGTGACTTAGAGAATAAGATCGAGGTGGATTTTTCTGGGATAAATCTACGTTCGATCTCAAGAGATAGAGTTTGGAGTAATAAAAGATATTAGCTTCTAAACCAAGGATAGATATAAATCTCTGGTGAATCGATGCTAATTTGTAAAGGAGTTTCCCCCTTTACCAGAAAATTAGAATATTGGCGAGACAACCAATTCACTATAAAGATCATTCGAAGTGGAGTTATGTAATACTCCAAAATCAAAAGAAGATGAATAGTGAGGGAAAAGAATGAATTTTGGAACCGTAGGGAACATTCCAAAAATTCAAAGGAAATTCGAATCAAGAGGAAAAGATTCAAACTCGAACGAAAGTGATTCTGTAAATAAATCTACTCCATATGCTGAGTTTTGCCTCAAAGCCAAAGCTCTGATACCAACTGTAACGTCCCGATATTTTCAACCATTCGCATCCATTATAAGTGTATAGGTAGACACTCATGCCGGAGTTGAATTGCTCAAAATACCGTGTTGTAATTAAAATTTGGCAAATATCAGAATATACAGTAAATAAATATAATCACAGATGACAGACACGGAGTAAAATAATGCAGCGGAAGTAAAAGAAATAGTAGTTCATGAAGCTACTATATAAATATATCAAAGTTACATAAGATATAACAAAAGAAATAGAGAACGACAGACGTCTCAATAAAATAACCAAGTACAAGCTGAGTAGGACAACGGAACTGAGTAGATAGGACAAGACAAGCAGATAATCTCCAGCGATTCAAATCTCCAAGAGAGTGGAAATCCAAATCTGTGAATAACTCAGGCTGACCCGAGCGTAAAGCAAAACACAAAACACTCGAGTCAGGACAATATATACTTATATAATGTAAACTAACTCAAGTGAACTGTAATAAAGGTACAAGTAACTTAAAGAATGCTTGGGATCGCCCATTCTTTAAGGATCCGTTAAACTATTTACTATGTAGTAATATCCGCTATATATAGTAGTGTCTAAATAAGTAAAGTATAATCATATCGGAAAATAGCGTTAAGGGGATGGAGAACCTTAACGCGGTCGGATCTTAAAATCATAATCGTAGTAAAGCTCGATATGGTAGGTGACACGGCACAACTAGGAAATGCCAGGGTAGATATACCAATAACGCACACGGACTGATGGAGCGCATAGCAGCCACTATCGTCCACCTCGAACAACATTCCCAAATTGGAGGATGGCCATCTAGTAAAATCACAAGTAAGAGTATAATATCGAAGAAATGTGTCCGAGAAGAGGTGCTACCTCACTGGTCCGAGATCGCTCCTGTTTTAGCCACCTTATGCCAACTCACGGGAGTTGGGTCCACGTAACATACCTTAAGAACGTCGCCACCATCCTACTTCATTCTGGAATCTCCACCGCGTACACGGTTGTCAAAGTGGTTTTCGGTATCGACAGAGAGTATGTCCATATTCGATCCCGATCTCTTTGCCAACCAATCGTTATTATAACCCGTGGTTATAACTTTTAAAAACAATACTTTACTTCAAAATAAAATATCATTTCAAACCATATCTTTATAAAATAAAGATTAAATCAATCCCAAACCATTCCATATATTTAAATTTTCATATCATTTCAAAACTTCATTTCAAATCATTTTAATATAATAAAATATCATATCAATTCAAATCCAAATATTCAACTTTAAATACCTTTTAAATTCAAAGATATCGTTCATTTACTATCATTTCAAATCACCTTTAAATAGTTTATATTCCATTCAAAATAATTCATTTAAACCTTTTTAAAAGTGTAATTATTATATTTTCAAATCAAGTATTCAATTTCCAAAGTTTCAAACCATTCTGAGTTCGTTTACTAAGTTAAAAACCATAATTATTAAAATTTCAGCATTTCACAGCATTTAAAAACAACTGCTATAAGTTATATTTGAAAACATTTTAATTCAGCAAAGACAGCACTTAAAACTGCTGTTAAAACTCAGTTTTAGTTGAATTATAGTTCAAAAATAGAAAAGACAGCATTTCAGAAGTGCTGCGGTAGTTCAGATTTCAAAACAAGGGTTAAATTTGGTTTCAGCAAAGACTGCAGACCATTATAGCATTTCCAGGGAATGCTATAATATGCCTGAGTTCAATATTAGCCTATAAGTTCAATTACAGCAACTACAGCATTTCAGAAATGCTGTAATAGCTCTTTTACACAATTTTAGTTCAAAACAGAATCTATAGCATTTCTGAATGCTATTAAAAGTAGATTTCAGGTGTTAGTGTATTTCCAGCAATTAAATAACTTTAATTTAAAACACATAAACATTTTAAAAATCATATTTTAACATTTAAAATGTTCATTTACACATCATTTAACATATATCTTTTTCACAATAAATTTCTTATAATTAAATCCAATTTTCAACAATTTACTTAATAAGTTTAAGTGTAAAGGTTCCAATTCTTCACATTTCAACAAATAGACTTAACACTTCAAATTTAAATTACCATTTCACAATTTAACAAAATTTCCAATTTTATTTGATTAACTTAAATCTTTAATTAAAACCAAATTTCACATTTCCTAGTCAAGTTATATTTTAAAAGATCACTTTTAAACATTCTTTTATTTAACTACTTAAATTCATAGAAAAATCAATAATACTTTAATAAATCACTTAAATTCAAATTTAATCAAATTATCATATTTACCATTTCCAAATAAAATTTAATATTCATTTTATTTATATAACTTAAATATCATTTTTAACCAAAATTCCAAATTTCCAACTTAAGTTATATTTCAAAAATCCAGTTAAACCATTCATTAATTACATTTTTAACACATAGAGAAATCATAATTTCTTTATTTAAAAATATTTCAAAATCTATTTAAATCAAATTTCATAAATTTATATTTTAGAAATACTTAAAAATGTTCAAAGCACTTTATAAAATAACCACGGGCCTGTATATAGTTTTCTAGCCTAGGTCAAGTGATACGGATATGTATCATTTCAATCCGCAGTTTAAAAAGAAAAATCCGGGTTCTATCATTTCAAACCCGCAATCCCAAGTTAAAATAAATTAAATAAAAACCATTCAGGCCTATCATTTCAGCGCATAACGATTTTTCCCTATTCTAAAGTCCATTCGGGTATGTATCATTTCAACCCATAGTGATTCTAGTCTACAGGGAACTTGCAATGGTGATAACTGATATAAATAATAGAATAACATTAAATAACAGTAACATATGATATAACAGGTGTATAAACATCATATGATCATAACATAGTCAAGTATAACATGATAATATATTTCTACAGATTCACAGGGTGTCAATTTACTAGTTATATAGGTACATATTGTCTGGTGAGAATAACTCACCTGTTAAAGCTGGAGATTAGCGATTAAACACACACAATAGATTCCAGAAAGCAAAACAAGCACGATATAGCATGACCTTTGATTTGAATGAAGAGAAATATCCAAGATATCATCTTGTAAACAACCCCAAAACAAGACAATATAACTTATGAATATTCAACCCAAAATATTTTGAAATAAATTGAAATTGGAAGGCAACAAAAACAAGAAAACTTGACCTTGCTACAACCATTCAAAAGCTCGACCAAGGGGGTTCATTTTCTCAGCCATGATGATGATATGAGTGTGGGAGAGACAAGGCTAATAGCCTTGCAACATTCAAACAAAACAAACAAATAACATAAGTTTTCAAACCCAAATTCAATAAAACAATGTTAGAATTAAATGCATAAAACAAAGCCAAAGTTTTTGCACTTGCTTTCTACCGCCTATGTTTCAGCTATAGATCTGAAATACATGTCTAAGGAGTGGGTTAGGATCAGGTCTTGGGCTCATATGGGTCGGCCATAGCTTGGAAGTAATGGTGCAAAGGTGGATATGCATGAAAATTACAAGACAAGGCAACAAACAAGGTTTCAATGCAACACATGCTCACGGCCAAGGCAAGGATGGTCATGGCCAGGCCTGGTGGGGTCAGGAGGTGGTGTGGCAGGTGGTCTCAGGTCAGGTAGTGGATGGTGTTGATGATGTATGTGGCGGCCAAGGTGGTTTGGTGAAGTGGTGATAGCATAGGTGTTAGGCAATATGTTATTCAAGAGTATATGTAATCTTTGGTGGAGTTTTCCTACAAGTGGTGCACGGCTAGGCTTCGGCAGAGGGCTGGAGGTGATGGTGGCCTGATGTGGTGGTGGTGGAGGCGGCCAGGGAGGAGGAGGAGGAGCCGATCCTAGAAGAGGAGAAAGCAAGAGCAAAAATCAAATAAACAAAAGGAAAAACAATGAAAAAAATAAGGAATTTTACCAAACTTTTGCCTAAGGAATGGAGGCCATGATTTTTGTGAGAAGTTTCTCAGTTGTTTTCACGTGAAAAGATGAGAAAGAAGTGGCGGCTACACTAGGGTTTTGGATGGCTAGGGCAAAATTTGAGGAGTTAAAGAAAATGAAGGGTTTGGACCAAAAAGGGCTTAAGTTCCAAAGTGTTTTACAACCTTTCATATTTCTTTTCTTTTTAATCTTTATATAAACAAAAATATTCAGAAAAATACTTTACAAACCGAAATCAATTATAAATATGAGAAAACAAATAATAAATTTTGGAAAAATATAAAAAGAATGAAGAAAATTACTTAAAAATACCAAACAGTGTTCAAAAATTATAAATAAATCACTGTTAGTCTTGAAAAACTATACACTTTATTATAAAAATATTATGAAGTGAAAATTTGAATTAAACTAATTTATTTATCATTTTCAAAATAAAATAGATAATTAAATTGGAGAAAATAGAAAAAGGATTAAAGAAAATGTTTAAAATTTACAAACAGGGCATGGAAATTTGCAAGAAAAATACTACTAACTCTGGAAAAATTCCTACCTTACTTTAAAAATATTTAAAAGCCAAAATATATATTATATAACATAAATATACAAATTAGAATAAAATATATCAAATAAAATGTCATTTATAAAATTTTAAAATAAAGAATATTGCTGAATAACCCAATATACACACAATATTGAAAACAGTATAACTTTTGCAATTTAAATCCGTTTTCAACGAAACGAAAAGCAGTATTCAAGTTATTAAATCTATTTTTATAATAAAAGATAAAATTCATAAATTTCAAACTTTTAAATTTTTAAGTTAAAAGTCGAAGTTTGACTATTTGACCAAAATTCACATTTTCTGGAAATATTAAATTTAGTCATATTTGGAATTCTAATCCACATACAAAATCAAAGTTTATATTTAAAATAACAAATTTTATTCTTTTTCATAAATAAAGCTTTTGAATCTGGAAAAAAAATCAATTTAAAAATATTTTTAAAATACAGGGTTGTTACATAGCTTGAACCCAACCTTAGAGAGGTACGACTTACTTCATGCAAATGGAACATTAAGTGGCATTAGAATATTCTACTTAATGATACAAAGCTATTAATCCAAGTTTCATTTGATTCTAACTTAAATTGAAGGTGTTATGATACAAAAATATGTGTAGCTCAAGTGTTTGAGCGTCGAGCTTCCAAAAGAGAGGTTAGAAGTTCGATTCCTATAAAGCACATTATTTTATGGAATAGGAGAAATGGTTTGAAAAAGAATCTAACCATTTACTGCCTAACCGTTTAGTACCTAATAAGTCTTTACCCAACCTGGCATCTATAAGTTACTCATAGATGATGACAACAAGGGAGAATGGATGTGCATTAATGGCAGACAAGTTGGGGCTTTAGAAACTACCTAGCCAAATCTCTATCTAACAAAATCTTGCCTAATAGAGTCTCTGGAGCACTTCTAGACAATAAGGAATCATCTTAGCCTTATCTAATCACCTTCAATCATCCAGTCCACCATCTAACATTGAATTGTGATAGACCAACCTCAAGATCAATGGAATCGAAGCATCATCACTTGGCCAAAGCATTGGGATAGGAAAGCAAGAAGATCGGGAGATAGGATAAGAAAAACTGGAAGGAAATGATGAACTATGTAGAGCCTAAGTGCTTGGTTCGGTAGTATACCGAAAAGAAAATCTTATTAGGTAGTATATTGAACAAATATTCTTGTTCAAAAGTTAAGTATCGAATAAAAAACCTTATTTTGTATTATACCGAACCTAGGATATCAAACCAAAGCACTGTTGAACCCAGGCCTTCGAACCAATGCACTACCAAACCAAGGCATCGTCGAACAAAAGCACAGCCGAACATAAGCATCATTGAACCAGGCATCACCGAACACCACCTACCGGACACAAATTCTTGTTTGGTAGACTATTGCCGAACCTTGGCATGGCTAAACCATGACATGACCACTAAACCAAGAACCACCAAGCCAACTATCATCGGACCAAACAAATCATATATGGAAAGGAAATCTTGAATATATGGAGGTTCTGAAGCATATCTTCTATATATGGAAATAATTGAAACGAGCATGTTATATAGGGAAACTGCCTATCCTATCGGCCTAACCACCTATGCCTTCACTTCTATAAATATCAAAGCTTCCAACAATAATGAGAGAGAATTCTAGAGAGCTAAGCTTACATCATTAATGATGGACAAGTCAGAGAAAGCTAGGAGTAGGCAAGCGGGAACAACCTAACAGGAACAGCCTAACTGTAACATCCTAACATGAACTTTTCGTGCAAACAATTTGAATCTTGGATTTAATGTGATAAGTTGATTTTATAAACCTATTAACCCCCTTGTAATTAATAAAAAATAATGATAAACTCGGTTTTGAAAAATGTTTATAAAAACAAATACTTCGAAGAAATATCGATAATATGACCAAAAAATTGCTTTATTGATAATCGACTTTTTACTCAATAAAATTTGTTTAAACTTACCGTGCTTGATTAAAATATTAATGATTAATTAATTAGCAACTAAAAATCTTTTGCACTAAGGGTGATTAGTGAAGATTAGCAACTAGATTAAGGGGGGTGATATTTTGGTGAATAGTGAATATATATTTAGGGAGGAAATTTAGACTAGTGAGGCGGAAAGTTGCACATAGGGGACATGCTTTGGCCTGCCAACTAAGAGCATGGGGGTCATTTTTCCCTTTTTTAAAAGCTACCTTATACACTTCATAATATCACAAACTTGTATGCCTATGTTATGAAATAAAAGTGGCATCTTCATCCTCTTCTCTTTTCACATTAAATTCTAGAAAACATATCAAAACAACCCCAATCCCTCTTAAACTTTGGCAAAGGCCTTAGATCATCTTGGAGATATGGGAAAGCAACTCAAATAATGAAGAAATGGAATACAAATCCTAAACCCATCATGGTACATGTGCAATTATGGAGGGAGGAAGAAGGCCGAGCACTAAAATGGACTAGGGGTTGGATCTTTGGCATGTTGGTGATGGTAGGAAGTGTTCATATGATTCTCGTGTACTAGTGCTTGTGTTAACTTGGTTTTGGGATGAGTTTACTCACCATTTAATTGTCTATTGTGTTATATTATTGTGCTAGAAATATAAAGTAAATGAACTAATTAAAGTTATAACTTTGGACCATGTTTGCTTTTGAAAGAAAATGACAACTCCATAGTGTATATCATCACTTCTATTACCCTCTACAACATGTAACATGACCCTGAATTTGTGTTTACATGTTTGGTTTGGTTGTGTGTGACATTGAAGTGTGTTGAAAGTGTTTGAAGCTAGAATAGTCACTATAAATGCACTTTGAATCCCTTACTATTTTAACTTGTTTTAAATGGTTAAATGTGAATATATTGTGAAAGAATTTATTAACACGTATGGTAGTATATGGGACAGCAAGGAAATGGTTCGGAAAGTTGTAGAAATGATAGAACAAAGTTTGAAATGTTATAGCAAAAAGGTCGTTATGGATGCACTTTGAAAATGCCTTGTGTTTAGCGATTTTTAAAGTTAATTTGAGAGATATTCTTACGATTTATTTACTGCTTTAATAAATAATTTTGGTTTACAACTGTAAAAATGTAAAAGTTTAAATCATTTCATAACTAATTTAATGAAGTTGAAAAATATAGGAGCGAAATAGTCGCTATAAATGCACTTAGAAATAGCTAGTTTTTTCTGTGATTTTTATAGGATTTTGTAAAGATATCCTGGGGGATTTCTTTGCATGTTTTTAAGTAGTCTAAGCATACTACTTAGTGTAAAAAATTAGGTGTCAAAACCTTAGTTTGAATTGAGAAAACTAGTCAAACATCTATGAAAATTTTCTAGTGTTATCTGCCTAGGACTTTTAACAGCACTTGTAAATGCTGTCTTTAAGCTACAGCCACACTTCTGGCCTTCTACTGGTGTAGTGTTGTTATATACAAGTTTGAGATTTTAAATGTGTTTAAATGATATTTAAATTAATTATTTTGGTGAAATATTTTTAGGAGTTTTTAATTACATCAATTAGAGCATTTTAAAAGTGGTTTGAAGTTTAAATATATTTTTAATAATTGTTTACAAATTTTTAAGGGGTTTGAAATATAAAACATGTTTTTTTTATAGATTTTTGTTAAATTTGAAATTGGTTATTTTTAACTAATATTTTATTAGATATTTAAATCCTATTTATAGGTATTTTTAAAGTAATTATATATAAGTTTGGAAAAGTAAGTTAAGTATTTTATAAAAGGGTAAGTGATTTTGGTTATAACATTTAATCATAATCAAGCTTCAAATCTTGAATTTTATAGAAATCTTGAGATGATATCTTGACTGAAATAAATGAGATTTAAAAATTTTATAACTAACCATGCTATTAAATATCGGATTTAGAAAATCTAGGGTTGATATCTCAGGTAAGATGAATGAGATTTAAAACCTTGATTATAACGAATGGTTTTGGAAAGTTATTAAAAAGTACATTACCTTGTTAAATAAGTGTAGATGCAATTAGATCTTTGAAAAGAATGTTTTAAGGATAATGTTACGTATAAAATGGTTTTGGGTTTGCAGCGACAATGTTTTTAATTGCATTTGTTTTTAACCTATTTAATTATATTTTTGGAAATGTGAAATTTTGTTTAAGATTTGTGAATATTCTTATACCATTTAGGATAAGAATATGAATACATTTCTAAATATTGAAAAAGTGGAAAGGGCTAGTGAAATGAACAGTGAAATAGTAGTATACATGTATATATCTTTGTAAAGGTGGTTTAAATATATATACAAGTATATGCAAAGAAGTTTTAATTAATAAAAGAATTAATTAAATAAAAAGGAGACTAGAAGTCACTTATGTGACTTAATCGTGCTTTGTATGTTTATTTGTTTATGGAAAGTATTTAATACTATGCTTAGAACTAAAAGTAGATTTACTATGTCTATGAGAGTTAAGAATGATGTTCGAGTAGGGCTTAAAGGCAAACAGTGCTCTAACTTACCGACTTCACTCTTGGCCGAGGGATAACATAAGTTGAGAAGGTCAGAAACATGATAAGTATACGAAACTTGGTTTTTATATGCGATAATATATATTTTTTACTTGATAATCAATTATTCAACTATCGAACTTGATAAAATTAACTTTGGAAGTATATGCAAGCATCACGTATTAATACCGTTTGAGATCCCCTGGGGAGGACTCATTCATATGAATCATCTCTTGCTTTAAAAACGTAAATATACGAGAACCCCTGGGAAGGACTCCTTTATATCATCTATTTACTTCTTCAAGAATTGGAATTGAGTTAACCGAAAATTCACCGATTTAGTTTTGAAGAGTCCGTGATCGGATAAGTGTATTACTTATCGAAAACTACTACAAAATTGATATACGAGTTCTTTATTCTAAAAGCAGTTGTAGAGTGGAATGTTATAGTATTGAATTGCTTATCCTAAGGTTAAGTTCAAGGAAGAGTTCAGCGTTAGCATTCATCGAACGAATTATTGGGATCCATGAAGAGATCCATGAATTGTTCGAGATGATGGAATCTAGAGAGATTCGAGATCTGTTCGAGTGATGAAGACTTGTGTATTAGGATGCTGAATATGACTTCACCATCGGTAATGGTAGAAAATAGAGTATGCGCATGGCCAAGTGGTTTAGCTAACCCAAGTGGGTACATCAACGCCAAATAAATAGAGATGCTTTCAGTTGAGGGACACGGGGGTTGATGGTATTCTGTATCACGTGTTTGGGCATGGACCAGTTATGTTTACCTTTGTGTTATTTTATCTAGAGATATGCATGGTATTGGAAAGTATTTTCTTACCCTTATATAGTAGGCCGGTTTCATTTACCGAGGAGACCTCTACCGAAATCCATATGCGAACGTACCCTTTTAGTTGTACTTCTAATATTGTTGTATCGTGAGATGAAAGCAGCACAACTATTTTCTTATTTATATTCTACACCCTAAACACTGCCTATTATATCATTGTATGTACTTATTAGATGGTTTTGGTTCTTTTAAGGGGAAACCGTTATGATAATTAAAATGGTCTTAAAAGATACAGTTAAATGGTGTATCATATTTTTTGAGTTTCTCACACCAGGCTTACGTTTGACTCGTGGTTTTATCTTTTCTTAATCCTGCAAGTGCTCTTTCAAGCGGTTTGAGAAAGGCAGGTTTTGGTGGACATTATTGGAGCTTTAGTAGATGAGTTGGATGCTTCCGTTTGAATACTATACTATTTTATTTCCACTGCACTACTCTTATGTATATATCAGCACTTGTAAGGACTAGTTGTTATAACTGTCCAAGTTAATGGTCATGCTTAGGATTGTAACTCTGAAATGCTATGTATCTTAGAGTGGTATTGTGTAACATCTTTTAATACTATATATTATCATTCCATTTTGAGATTCTGATGTTTTGTTATCTTCTCCCTTGTTGTTTTTCTTTTTGCTTTTTATTTTACCTTAACAATCTGTCTTTCTAGCACTTGGATGCTCAGTACGTGAATACGTCGATGTATTAATGTTGACATTTGAGGGTCGAAAAGACGGGTCATGACACGTCTAAATTAATCTTCAAATGTCTAAATCAATTTTCAGACATCTAAAATCCTGGAAAATACATAGGAAAAATTCCTTGAAATTCAGACATCTGAATCAAATCTTCAAACGTCTAAAAAGCTGATGCGGCTAACCGTGAATTTCAAATGTCCATAACTGTTAATTCGTAGCTCCAAACGACTAGTTATTTCATCCATTGCAATCGTGGATTAATTCTCTTCATCCTAGAGACATCAAATTGTGAATTTACACATTTTTTGAAGTAGTCTCTTTCCATTGAGTGCTTTTGATGTATGGCTCCCTATCATTGGATATGTTGCTCGACCATCATTCGACTCGAATTCTCATCCTTATTTTAGTTGTTTAACATTCAGACGAGTGATATTTCACACTGAACAAAAAACTATGAGGCAATGACTTATTCTCAACCTTTTGGGTTTAACAACTTGATCAACCTTTCCAATTCTACATTTTGCACCCAAGTTCTTATCATTGACATCGTGGGATGAATATCACTTGAAGGAAATTCGACAAAACATCCCGAAACTCGAATGGTTTACCAACCATTCAACAATTAAAAACTGTATTATTCATTGACAGTTTCTATAATTATTTAATGTAATCCTATCATTCTACAAACAATACAATCAATAATTAACTACACTTTCATATTAATCACCATTCAATTCATACCAAGCATCCTAACACATTAAATTATATGATTTGTACATCAAAAACATTTATTTAACTATATTCTCATCTCTAGTATCCCAAATCAAGTCCATTAGTCAAGCCCTAACCAACATTAGCATCAAAACAAGATTTTTAACATATATAGTGATCATAAAGTATAGAGAATATATCCCACTCACCAAATCACTAAGAAATACAAGCTCAATGGAACCCAACTTGAAGCTACCTTTATTTCTTGAGATCCGACCTAAATATTCTAAAAAACGCTAACTTTTTGGTTGGGATTTTTAGAGATCTTCTAACTTGAATTTAGAAATTTATTTTGGAATTTTTCATTAAGAATTTAAGGAGCTATGAAGATTTGAGGTTTGGAAAAATATTTTCTTAACTTAGGAAAATAATAAGGATGAAGTAGAATGAGATGATGAATTTGTTCTCTTCATTTCAGAATTATAAAGAGAGGTTATAGCCAAATGACCATTTTGCCCAATTCCTCTTTTCTTCCCATTTTGATAACTTTATCCGATTTTAACAAACTTAATACAAATTTCATATGTAAATGACATTATGAACTCAATGAAATAGTTCTCAAGTCCAAATTCATTAATGTTTTAAAAAATTATTTGAAGCCATTAGTTTGCATAATCTTTAAGTAAGCGGTCCATTAAAATTAATTACAAATTAAAATTATGGGTTGTTACAAATGGCATTGAAATTGAATCACATTCCTTTTTAGCTGCTATTGGAACTCTTATCCAAGATACTTACATATTCGATCAAATCAAACTATTTTAATCCGTTCGCGTGTTATTGTTTTCTACTTCCATTTTATATTCTATGGATTCATCATAAATATCTAACTGTGTATACCAAATATACTTATCCATATCTGATAAAATTTATCTGTGATAATGAAGTAAATGGATCCTTTTTGTACGATTAGACCTTAGACTATATACATACATACATATATCAATTATAAGAGTTCGTTGACTCCTTTTGTTGCTCCCATTGAATGGCTAATTTGTCCTTAATCATTTGAGGTACAATTAAAAAGTACTATATGATCCATAATCATATGGTTAAAGAATTATTTCTTAAAGGTATGGTTCAGTCTATAATTCAAAAATTAATTATTAAATATTTTAGATGCTTATGTATTTTCTATAACTAACACATCATTGTTGTTATGAAAACAAACACCATTATCTAAATACCAAAAACATATTTATTTTATAATGAGTATTCATAATATTCATATTAAAACAAAATTGAATCTATTTTTGATCAAGATCAAAAATAGTTATTATTTCATAAATAATATTTGGCATGCACGAAAGTAATCTTTTGAAATTAGATGTGTCCACTAACATATGTCATATGGTATGCTCCAACCATATCCATTGTTACAATAATAACGTTTGAAATACGAAGCTTTGCTCAATCATCCGTTATAGGCTATTTATTTCTTTCATGGTAACTAATTAGTAGTCGAGCATGTTAAACCAAATATCTCAAAGTCAAAAGCATAAATCTTATAGAAAACAATTTTCTATAAGGAAAATACATTTGAAATGGAAATCATATTTGTTATTCCTTATTTAGCACCTATAAATGTTTTAAATAATTTTGTTTTCAATGTCTCTTCATGAAACAGAAGTGACCATTCACTCTCACATTCTAACTATGCAACCATTATTAACATTCTCAAACTTTTGTTTTCTCTTTTAAAAGATCGAACCAATCAAAAGAGAAACCCTTTTCTTTAAAAATACAATGGATTTCTTTACAAAAATGCATTCGGTCATTCTTAATATTTTAAGGATGCTGAATAAGTCGCACTTAAGTAAATAGACCAAGAACTGACATTTCAATGATTAAATTCCTAGGTCTATCAGTATTTCTTAGTCTAGTGTTGTTTTGAATACAATAAGATCCTTATTATGTTTAATAGTATTGAACGTAGGATCTCGTACCTTGGTTTACTTGCTCATTTCAACTGAAACACTTTCACCAAGATTTTGTATAGAATGAATGTTATTCACCATATAACTTTTATATGTGATTGAATATAGATTTAATATTCGCACTGTTGTATTGCTTTAGAGTTCAAAACTCATAGAAGACAATATATAGTCTCGGCCAAATTCTTACTTAAGTGACCCAGACATGAATGTTTTAATGGTCGTATTACTATCTCTTGCATGGGTCTTGTAGCAACAATATACGCAAAGATTTATTAGCACGTAAATTCTTACATTCCTTTGTCAATTTTGTAATTCAGTTCATTTAGTATATTTTAATTGATAAACAACTTTATCAATTATATTTGTTTTTTAAAATTATTTGAATAGATTATTATAATATCACATATGTTTTTGTACTTATTAGACTGGTTTACTATATTTTTCTAGTAAGGCTCCCACTAGATTCTATATCTCATAAAAACCCTAAAAGAGATATATGAATTTCTTAAATTCCACTAGTGCGTATTAGGATCATTTATCATGTTACTACAACCTTGGAACAAATTGGAGTCCCCATAAATGGCAACTTCAATTTACTAATTATACCTCGTATATAATTCTAACCATATATTTGTTTCCTCCTTATCATATTTATGAACTTGAGCTTGCCTAATAAATCATATATTACATTATATACTCTAAATGCATCATCTTGAGATAGCCTGAGGGTAATTATAACCCTCGAGACTACTCAACAAAGTAACATAGTATTTGTTATCTAGCTTTACGACCAAGCCATATTGGGACAAGTCAGAACAATCAAGAAAAATTACCAAGCAGGAATCCAGAGCGATAACTGTCAAACTCAGACACTGAGTAAAAATGATAGATGAAGCCATAAACATGTCGAAGGCTCCTCGAAATAGCCAACATATCACTTAAATTCCAAGACCCAAGATTCATGCTAAGTCATGGATTAGTACTGATATATGGCCAGGGATTAGTACTGATCCATACTTTATGCCCAAATCACCACATGGTTCATTTTGTAGGAAGCCAAGGTGATTATTAGTCAATGCACACCATCTAAGATTGTTAGAACATTACCGTCAACCAAAAAGACCAATAGACAAATCGAGTGCTTCTGTCCAACCTCCGAACCAAAGAACTCACTTAAGTTCAAGTCCATAGTAATGCAATAAAGCGTCGAATTTGAAGATACAAGTCAATCGAACTTTCATAAGAGGGAAATCAAGATCCATGAAGCTGACTCATGGATAGGTATCGATCCCTATTCATGGTTCAGTACCCATCCCTGAGTATTGATGAGCTGGCCACGATCTTTTGAGAGTAACTCCTCCTGGATATGGGAAATGTGGATAAGAACGTAGGTGAGGTTTTTCCTTGATCTATAGCTATAAATAAAGGTGGAGAGGCATTGTTCAAGGGCACTTTTTGCTCATTTAACAAATTTCTATACTTTCAGAATAATCTCACGGATCATCACCGATCCTTAACTACCGATCCATAAGATCAACATTGTAAAATTCAACAAAAATCGAATAACAAAATTTAAGTGGATGTAGGCTGGATTATTTGTTGAACCACTACAAAAGTAGTGTGTTCTTCTTTTCTATTTCTTGCATTTTCTTGAAATTTTCATATTCCTTATTTCATTGGGTGTTTGTGCCATTTTTTGGCATAAACATATTGGTGCTTTTATTGAAAAATCTTAGATTTGCCGACTTGAAACATGAAATTGGAAAAGTTGACGAGACCATCAACCAAAAGAACAACTATTGGAGGAAGCCAACAAGAGCATGGTGGCAGCCAAGAGGTGTCCTCGGAATCCAACCCTCCCTTCCATCTACATAATCTAAGATGAGATGAAGATGATGATGACAGAAATGTAGGACAGAATGATAGCCTGCTAGGAAGAGAAGATGGAGGGATTCTTTAGAATAATGGAACAAATGGGAATATCTGAAGTCACTGCAGTCCAGAACCGGAGGCTAAAAACTAGAGCAAATGCAACTAGGAATATAATGGAGCAAAATGGAGCAACCTCCAAAGAGGCACCACCACTCGGTACCGATCCCAAAGGCTTTGGAGGCGTGATGAATCTGAGTTTGGGCAAATATAGGGTGTGAATTTGAGCAAATATGGGGCATGCTTAGGAAATGATGCTGAACACCATAACGTGAATCAAAATGCAAACATGCAACCACCAAAGGATTCGTACCAGAATTTCACTGTAGGACTGGAGGGTAGAATGAAAATGTGGAACAGAGGCTTCTGTTAGATGATAGTGATAAAATTGATGAGATAATTAGGCCAACGATGAGAGGTGGACCACCAAACCAAGGTCTAGAGGATGTGAACAGAAATCCATTCACTCTTAACATTTGGTATATAAGGAATCCGCCTGATTTCAATCTGTTGATGCTGAAAATGTATGATGGAAAGACTGATCCGATGGTTCATTTGATGAGATACATCCGACATATAGAGGTGTTGGATGCGTCTAAACATGTACTCGGAAGATGTTTCCCCTTATATTTGACTAACTTAGTGGTAATGTAGTTCAAACAACTGGAAAACGGATCCATTGGCACATGGACCAAGTTAGTAAATAGGCAAATCATACCTCCCATGTATATAAGTTCCTAGTATCTCTCTAGAAAATGGCTCTCCATTATCGTCATCGTCGAGGTCCTCGCTGTCATGATTTCTAACTTGGATTATATGAATTTGCTATCTAAGTGATGCCATTTCCTCTATAAGACCCATATCCACCTCTTGTGGGTGACGCGAGGCCTTTGCAGAGGATGGACTTCTTCCAGGCCTCTTAAAAGATGGAAATCAGTGGCATTGAAATGGATATAGTGAGCAACAACGACGATGGGAGTAGGGGATCTCCTGTTTTTGATGATGGAAGAGGATCTAGAGTATTGGCCTTGCCTCTTATAAGAGCAAGGTCTCGGGAGTTCCTACTAGGGTCAGGAGTGAACAAAAAATTCTCTGTGTCCATGCTCGTCCTTCACCACTCAGGCGGCCGTAGCTCATATCATGCCCGCTCGTTGATCGAAGTCGCTCGAAGGCTGAAAGTGTTTCATGGGAGGAGAAGCGACGAGAAGCATGAGTTCCTTGGTTTGTGATAAGTTTGGGCATGGGAACTTGTGAAGTCTTGAGCATGCACGACATGCACATCCCTGTTAAAAGCAGGAACAAACCCAATAGAGGTTTCAAGTATGAACCTTACATAGGCAGCATGCATTATGTTAAAAGTACCGGAGACAGTAGGCTGTATGGAGGTCCTTTCCACCATAGTTAAGACTCCTGAACCATAATTAATGGTTCCTTGAGCATCCACTCAAACCCAAAATTTGTTTAGGTTACAAGCCATTTTCCCGATGCTTGTGAGCATATTCACTAAGCCTAGCCACATATCATTGCGCATAACCAAGATGGGACTAATAGCGCTTGCTCCAATGTCACCATTAGCATTGTGACCGTATTAGAGTTATTAGTCTCCTTTTCACTGTTAGTTTGCATGTGAACTTTTTTGAGTGAATAGATGTCTTGAGGAGGAGAAAAATTATGAAAAATGAGAGCTTCAAGGGAGACCTTCATTCTAGTGCAAAAATATTGACTATATTTCTAACCAACCTTGGAATTATGATTAGTGGTAGATATTAGCAAAGATAACCCACCGATACCGAAGTCAAAAATGTAAAATAAGGAATTAAGGAAGAGAATTATATTTAATGCTAGTAAAGTAAATAACACAAATATAGAATGTTTCGGTCTTGGCGAAGATCTACATCCACTATGGTTACTAATTTTATTATATGATAGTTTTGTTACAAGAGAATTATTACAAGAGCTTTGAGTTAAATTTTACTACTTATATGACTGGAGAAAAATCGATCCTTGTATAAGTGCATAGAGATTTCTATTTATATATATAGAGATCACACAATGAGTGGCTCAGATTGAAGCCATGGACCCTGAACTTCCTTATCTTTGTTGATGGAAACACACGATTCAAATGGCGGCCAACTATGATACTAGATTGAAAGAATTGTTCGAATGAAGGTTAGGTGGTAGGGTGTACCATGATTTTCTTGTGTTTGAAAGGTGGCATGGGGCAGAGAGATGTTGATGAACATCGATGCCACTGCTATATAGACTGCATAGTGCAGAAGGTTGCTGCTGGATAGTGATACGTTTTTTAGATGAATAATGCCATCTTATGTCATTCTTGTAAGGGGAATAGTACGAGGTCATCATCTCTTTATGCATGGATGACCAAATGCTTTTCTTAGATCTTTGCTGTCATGACAAAAATGAGACGGGTAGAGACATTGGATGACCAGGAAAGGACAGGCGAAATCGTAATAGGGGTGTCCTCTCCTCAAGTCTATAGTTCAGCAAACCTCATAATCAAATTGACAGATCTAAGCAATTTGTGAATAGTAAAACTTATTTCCTCCATCTGGGTACTTTACATGGTAACAACTGTAATGATAATGCTGCTTTTATTAATGAACCTAAAAAACCAAGGGCATGGAATCAGGTCATTGTGGATCTAGAAATTTCAATGTTTTCTCCAATATCATTTTTTCCACCATTGAAATTCAATAATCTTCGATGTGCTAAGATGGATACCAAACTAGTGGACAGCACAAGAGAACAATGGAAAAATGCTATAGCCCTTTACATTGTGGGTCTGAAACCTCACTATCACATTTTCAAATCATATATAATGTGTGTTTGGAAACCGAAAGGTGAGTTCCAAACTTATTCTAATGATAACAGTTTTATCTTATAAAGTTTGAATCTCAGGACGATTATGATAAAATATTGGCTAATGGCCCAACTTTTTACGACGTGAGATTGATTGTGATGATAATATGGAAACCCGAGAATGAAGCTCACAGGGGAATTCCTCCTATCGATTCCCAACTGGGTTCGATTGCCTGGGCTAGATCTAGATTTTTAGACTGAAGAAGCCATAGGTCGAATTGCTTCAGTTATTGGGACCCTTATAAAATTAGACCAAGTGACAAAATGAATGATCTGCATTGCTTTTGCAAAAGTCCTGATTGAAGTGGATGCTAATTTTTCTTTTTCGAAACAAATTCCTATTCTGGATATTAAAGACAACACATTTGGTAAAATGTTGAATACGAGTGGTTTCCAAATAAGTGCAATTTGTGTAATTGCTAAACACACAGAAAATAAATGCTCTTTTCAACGATCGTGGGTTCCAAAACAAAACAATATGCAAGAAAATCAGCATGCTTGAACAAACTCTCAAACAAATGAGAATAATCTGATGCAAGTGGACAAAAATCTAAATGATAATATCTCTGATCATGATTGTTTTACAACTGCTTCAACACATGTTAAATTGTTAGAGAATATAATTAAATTTAGACGGACCACTTATACAAACTCCCATATTTCAAAAACTAGTCGAACTAACAACAAATATCGGCCATACAATTTCAACTTTAATCAAAGTAGTAATGTTGAAATGGATAATGAAGGTTACTCAACCACATAAGCAACTCAAGAACACATTTTATAGCACAGTGAATAGACTGTACAAGGTCATCTATATGATCAGGTACCCAACTTTTCGAACAGCTCTACACCCCATGACTAGAATGCAACAGATGTGACAGACACAGATTAGAACCTTAAAGCAACACATGATCAGGTTACCAAAAATTTGAACAGTCCTGTTGTGGTTTTACTAGAAATATCAAAAAGGCCAAGGCTTGGCTGATGGACACTTTAGAGGGCATGAGGGAGAAAGAGGTACTTAAGGTTTATGCGCTTGAGGATTCCTTGAACGAAGTTCAGGGTAGAGTCACCTTCTTCTTAGAAAAATTTGGACAAGAAAAGGCTAAGAGCAAGATAGTGCAGGTTTTCTTCAACGCACTAAGGGCATCTGTTGCAACCACAAGTATCACACCTGGGCCTAAACGCAATATTCATAAACCAGCACGGTACTTGGATCAACTCAGCACTTCACAAATACTGCAGCACTAAATAAAGGAACTTGGATCAACTCAGCACTTCACAAATACTGCAGCACTAAATAAAGGAGGGAGCAACACAAATATAGTACGCGTATACTTTAATAGGCTGCATGGCAGAAGACAGTTACTGCTTTTTCTTTTTATAGTATTTCTTTTGCAAAGTTTGTATGGCCAAATATGGTTCTTTAATTTCATTGGAACAGCTGTCAAAGTTGTTACAAAAGTGTATGTGAACGTGCTATTTATACAATGAAATGAAAATGCTTGCAGCAGGCTGGAAAATTATTTCTCTTCTTACCAAACTTTTCTCTTCTTCTTCATCTTCTCATCTCTTCTCTGCAAATTTCTCAACTATTAGTTATTTCAGATCAGGCTCTATCATTTTGGTGCTTTCACTCCACACTCATAACCAACAAAACGCTCTCCAATCACAACACTCCGACATACTCGACATCAAAACCACCCTCGCCACACAACAAACCTCCATCCAACAACTCACCACCGCCGTAGCCGAGCTCACATCCAAACTCTCTTCCCCTTCCGCATCAACACAATCTGAAACAGTACAAAGACCAATACAACCTCCTCCTCTCATTACAACACCTCTTCATCCTCCAATTCACCCTCCTCGCTTCCCAACTCCACCAAATATTCGACCCCCTAAATGTGAGCTAACCCATTTTGATGGATCTAATTCATTGGATTGGATTTTTCAAGCGGAACGGTTCTTCTCATATCACTGCGCCCCTGATGACCAACGTATCCACCTAGCTAGTTTCTACATGGCCGGTCAAGCCTTGACATGGTATCAATGGATGTTCCGCAATAATCAACTCACATCATGGAATAGCCTTACAAAAGCCGTTGAACAACGTTTTGGTCATTCCTCCTTCCTAAACCCACAAGCCACCCTATTCAAACTTCGTTAAACTACAACCGTCGAGCACTACCAATCCCAATTCGAATCCCTAAGCAATAGAATCACAAACCTTCCCACGACGCTCTTCTCAATTGCTTCATCTCTGGCCTCAAAACTAACATTCGAAATGAACTACAACCCTTTAAACCCAACTTTCTATCAGATGCAATCGACCTTGCCAAACTCATTGAAACCAAAATAATTGAAACCAAACAGTTCCAGAACCGATACCCTTCTACCCGACCACCACCACCTCCCCTGTTATCGTTACCCCCAATTCCAGCGCCGACCCAAACACCAAACACCAACTACCCAATTAAACGACTCACCCAAACCGAGTATCAAAATCGTCAAGCTAAAGGCACATGTTTCAATTGTGAGGAGAAATATTTTCCGGGCCACAAATGCAACAACAAACAAATTCTCTTACTCTTGCCTGATGATGAAGACAACCCTCCAGATCCAGATCCTCCAGATGCACCAGATCAACAGCTTCATAATGACCCAGCCGTCTCCTACCATGCTTTTGTCGGTTTCTCCCACCCTCGTTCCTTGCGCTGCCAGCGCACGTAAATAATCAACTCATTTCTATACTAGTTGACACAGGGAGCACCCATAATTACATTCATCCGAAGACAGCACGCTTTTTAGGACTTCGAACTGAGAAACATCGAGATTTCACTGTTACGGTGGGAAATGGAGAGAAACTATGCTGCGACGAAGTTTGCCGTCATGTTCTCGTCCAAATACAGGGATTTGATTTTCTAGTGGTTTTCTTTTTACTGCCTATTTCTGGTGCAGAAGCTGTCTTCGGCATTCAATGGCTACAAAATTTTGGGTCGGTAACTTTTGATCCAAGAAAATTAACATTATCTTTTAATTAAAAAAATATGCCTATTATTTTATCAGGCCAAGATGGTGTTGCAAGCCCAAATGAGATCTCTCTTCACCAACTTAAACGCATGCAGTCTAAGACCTCCATTTGCTCTTATTTTCATCTTATTACTGAACCCCTTCAAAAATCCAACCAAAGCATCTAATCTGACCATATACATCCAGATATTCTACCTATCTTGGCCCAATATCCCACCCTATTCGATAAACCTTCCAAGCTTCCTCCACATCGTACTATTGTCCACCATATTAACCTCCACAATAATTCACAACCCATCAACGTTAAGCCCTACCGCTATCCCTACTTTCAAAAGAATGAAATAGAATCCCAAGTACAAGAAATGCTCAAAATCCAAATTATCCGACCATCCACAAGCCCATTTTCGTCACCCGTCATACTTGTTAAAAAGAAAGATGGTACTTGGCGTTTTTGTGTCGATTACCGTGCCCTTAATGCAATCACTATAAAGGATCGATTTCCTATTCCGACCGTTGATGAATTACTAGACGAATTATATGGATCTACATATTTCTCTAAACTTGATTTACGTAGCGGATATTTCAAATTCGAGTATCTCCAACCGACATACCAAAAACGGCGTTTCGTACACACGAGGGTCATTACGAATTCCTCGTGATGCCATTTGGTCTCACTAACGCGCCGTCGACATTTCAATCTACAATGAACAGTATATTTCGACCCTATCTTCGAAAATTCATTCTTGTATTTTTTGATGATATTCTCGTTTATAGCAAAACATGGGATATTCACCTCACTCATCTGAAGACCGCACTTGATATTCTAGATGAGCACAAATTCTATGCTAATTTTTCCAAATGCGTATTCGGTCTTATGGAGTTATCTTATTTGGGCCACATTATCTCTAAGGAAGGAGTTTGCGTAAATCCATCTAAAGTGGACGCCATAATTAATTGGCCTCCGCCTACCACTCTTACCGATGTCCGTGGATTTCTCGGTCTCACGGGCTACTACTGTCGTTTTATTCGTCATTATGCTTCTATCGCAAGCCCATTAACCGAATTGCTAAAGAAAGATAAAATTTTCTCTTGGTCTGCACAAGCCCATGAAGCCTTTAACTCCCTTAAACACTCCATTTCCTCTGCCCCTGTTCTCACATTACCAAATTTTTCACAATCTTTTGATTTGTACACTGACGCATCTGGTACCGCTTGTGGTGCTGTTCTCTCCCAAGCTCGCCACCCCATCGCTTTCCATAGCCAGAAGCTTCCACCACGCCTCCTTAAAGCATCCACCTAAGCTCGAGAAATGTTCGCCATAACTGCAGCAGTACAAAAATGGCGACATTACCTTCTTAGTCGTCATTTCTCCATCATTACCGATCACCAAAGTCTCCGTCAACTCCTAAGCCAAACAATACAAACACCCGAACAACAAAAATGGGTCTCCAAGCTCATGGGATTTGACTTCACCATCAAATACAAACCTGGCAGCGAAAATACTATAGCCGACGGACTTTCACGTTGGACTCAGGCAGCAACGATGGCTGTGTTTTCTTCCCCGTCCTTCGATTGGACTGCTCAAATAAAAAATTCCTTGGTCCAGGACGTCAAAGCAAATCAAATCATAAACAATATTCAGTCAGGTACTAACTCTAGCACTCAATTCTCTTTTCACAATGGATTGTTGTTTAAAGGTAGACGTGTATACGTACCAAATGATGAGTTGCTGCAATAAGAGATAATTAATGCATATCATTCTTCTAAAATTGGTGGGCATTCGGGCGTCAAAGGAACATCAGCTCGGATTGCAAGTAATTTTTATTGGCCCCACCTTTTCAACTCTGTACAAAACTTTGTACGTGAATGCACCACATGCCTACAAACCAAACCTGAAAATTCGGCACCTAAGGGGCTGCTACAGCCGTTACCGATTCCCAATCAAATTTTTGAAGACATATCTATGGATTTTATCACGCACTTGCCGCCATCATCCGAGAAGACATGTATTTGGGTAATAGTCGACCGCCTATCCAAATATGCTCATTTTGTCGCACTACCCACTTCTTTTACTATTGTCAAACTAGCATCGTATTTCATCCAAGAGTACGTCCGCTTACATGGATTTCCCCGCTCCATTGTCTCTGACCGTGACCGGATTTTCATTAGCAAATTTTGGAAAGAAATTTTTCGTCTTCACGGTACACAACTCAACATGAGTAGCGCCTATCACCCACAAAGTGATGGCCAAACGGAAGTGGTAAATCGTTGTTTGGAAAATTACTTGAGAGCTATATGTAGTGATTTACCATCGCAATGGACGAAATGTCTACCATGGGCGGAATGGTGGTACAATACTTGTACCCATTCTTCCATTGGAATGTCACCTTTCCAAGCAATCTATGGACGAGCTCCACCAATCATTGCAGACTATATTCATGCAAACTCTCAAGTTCAGGATGTTAACGACTGGACTGCTTCTAGATATCAACTTTTAAAAACCATAAAAGACAACTTGACGCGAGCACAATCTCGCATGAAGATACAGGCAGATTTACATCGCTGCGACAAAGATTTTGCTGTTGGTGCCTATGTCTTCGTCAAGCTTCATCCGTACCGCCAACATACCTTACGATCTGCACAACATAAGCTTTCCAAGAAATACTTCGGCCCTTACCAAATTATTGAGAAAATAGGACCCGTTGCGTACAAACTTCTCTTACCACCCGAAGCACGTATTCACCCGGTGTTCCACATTTCATTACTCAAACTTTGCCCCAACCCTACAAATATCACTCCGACTCCACTACCACCATCACTCACCATAGATACCAACCTTGAGGACAAGGTTGATCTGGAAGAGGGAGGAAATGTTGCAACCACAAGTATCACACCTAGGCCTAAACGCAATATTCATAAACCAGCACGGTACTTGGATCAACTCAGCACTTCACAAATACTGCAGCACTAAATAAAGGAGGGAGCAACACAAATATAGTACGCATATACTTTAATAGGCTGCATGGCAGAAGACAGTTACTGCTTTTTCTTTTTATAGTATTTCTTTTGCAAAGTTTGTATGGCCAAATATGGTTCTTTAATTTCATTGGAACAGCTGTCAAAGTTGTTACAAAAGTGTATGTGAACGTGCTATTTATACAATGAAATGAAAATGCTTGCAGCAGGCTGGAAAATTATTTCTCTTCTTACCAAACTTTTCTCTTCTTCTTCATCATCTTCTCATCTCTTCTCTGCAAATTTCTCAACTGTTAGTTATTTCAGATCAGGCCCTATCAGCATCTTTAGTCATTCTTACCCTGCGCTTGATCCGAGCTTCCCATGCAATGTCGCAAACTTCAAGGTAGCTGCAAAAGAACTAATGGACCCTTGGATTGGCGCTTTCTATGACCCTCTAAGGTCTCCATCCAACCAAATCATCCATATAAATAAATAACACCTCTCTGATGCTTCAAATCATTACGAAAAAAAATTGAATAAAATTCACTCTTTCACAGCATCTTCTCATATAAAATCAAAGCAAAATGAATGCTACGTTGTTAGGTTTCACAGTTGTTCTAGTGCTGATGATTGGTTTCTCCCTCGTAGGTTGAGCGTTTCTTCTGTTATTCGCAACTACCGGAAGTGTTACGAAACCAAATTGTAACTTCAGCAATAGTTACAAAATAATACAGAAATAGTAACGGCAAAAATTGTCACTAATTTGTCAATTAATTTTGAGAAATTGTAACACCAAAAAACGTGACTAGATCTGTCTGAAAATGTATTACCGATTAAAGTGTCCGAGTCCAGTAGAAACTGTTTCCTTGAAACAATATTGCCGCCGTACGTAGTTCACGGATGTTAGCAATTTGTTTCCCAGGATGAAACGGACCAGCCCCGCCGCGTGGTGGTTGCAGACGGAGCGCCGACGAACTGAAGAGATTATTGAACTGTGAACAGAGTTCTGGAAGAGGAAGAGAATGAAGAAACAAATTAATTATCAGTAATTAATCTCGTTTTGTGGGCCCCTATATATAGGCTGGAGGAGGTGCCTATTCGGAGCGGTCGTGACTGTTGGAAAGGTTGCGACCCTTTAACCGATAGACGCGTGCGTACAGGCGCAACGTTCTAATTTTGAAGTTCAAAATTAGCCGTTTCAGCGCAGCAGGCCCGAGTGGCAGATGGAGGCCCATCAAATCACGAGACCCCAAGAGCCCCAAGGCCCAAGGCCCAATCTTTAACATTTTAATATTAATATGAGGCCCAAAGCCCACTTGCCATAAGTCTTCATGTCTCCTTCTTCTTTTCTTTTGATTTAGTATATTGAGTTGTGGTATATATGGTGGTATTGAAATAAATATTCCACTATGTGAGACTTTGTTTCAATACACACAATACCAAACTATCTTTCTCTTCCCTAAACACTTTCTCATTCATTTTGCTAACAATCCCCCACATGAATGAGTAGTTGTTCATAAATTCATGAGACATTTATCGTATCGGTTAAAGTAGCACAGGGGCTTTGAACTTTCCTAGTGTTTACCTATTTGGATTACAGGCGAATCAGTAGACATAGAATGTCTTTGAACTGTAAGCCTTTTATGTAATTCTACAATAGATAACACACGACAAGTGTTTTTATAATCCTTCGTTCTCTGTATGTGTTCGTTTTTGCCTTGAACACCAGCCTGGTCTCATAAGTGCTTAGAGAATTAGGCCTCATAATTCTCTTTGAAGCGGCGCCTTCGCACTTACGTAGGTGATTCTGTAAAGGGTATTCACAATTCCTCAAGTACAGTCATCATTAAAAGTATCAATACTTATCCTATTTTCCAACAAATAAAGCACTGACTTATCATAGGAATGGTTTGAGTGTAACAGTGCTATCAAGTTTCTCTTAAACTTAGTTATCCCTTTGAACCTAGATTTTGGGAACTCCAGTCAACTAGGTGGGGTTTCCATTTTAGAAAAACTTTTAGTTTATGGGCCTTAACCCCATTCCCATCGATAAGGTTTGAACTTTCTCACTTGGCAAGCCTTTTGTTAGTGGATCCGCTATGTTATCTTTAGACCTTATGTAGTCTATAGTGATAACTCCATTAGAGAGAAGTTGTCTTATTGTTTTATGTCTACGACGAATATGCCTAGATTTACCATTATATAGTGTACTATTTGCTCTTCCAATTGCTGATTGACTATCACAATGTATACATATTGGAGGCAAAGGTTTGCTCTAATTTGGAATATCTTCCAAGAAACTTCGAAGCCAGTCTGCTTCTTCTGCGGTCTTATCTAGTGCAATAAACTCCGATTCCATCGTAGATCTAGCTATACAAGACTGTTTGGATGATTTCCATGATATTGCTCCATTTCCTAATGTGAACACATATCCACTTGGAGATTTTGTATCATGTGATCCAGTTATCCAATTTGCATCACTGTATCCTTCCACTATTGAAGGATAGTTTGTATAGTGTAAAACATAGTTCTGTGTATACTTTAGGTATCCTAGAACTTTGATTATCGCTTTCCAATGATGTTTACCAGGATTGCTGGTAAATCTACTCAGCTTACTTACAGCGTGTGCGATGTCTGGCCTAGTGCAGTTCATAACATACATGATACTTCCTAGTATATGAGAGTGTTCAAGTTGGTAGATGCCATCACCAGTGTTCTTCACCCAATTTTGGTTCATATCTACTAGTTATTTTGTTATAGTTATATTATATTGCTTAAATTTTTCCAGTATCTTGGCGATGTAATGTGATTGGGATAATGCATATCCCTGTGGTGTTCTCAAAATTTTGACGCCCAGTATCACATCAGCCAGTCCTAGGTCTTTCATATCGAATCTAGAGGATAACATTTCCTTTGTAGATGTTATTATGGCCTTGTTATTTCCTAGGATCAACAGGTCATCAACATAAAGACAAACAATGACATATCCTAAATGTGTGTGTTTCATATAGACACATTTATCTGATTCATTTATTGTGAATCCAATTGATAACATAGTTTCATCAAATTTCTCATGCCATTGTTTTGGAGCTTGTTTAAGGCCATAAAGCGACTTTACTAATTTGCATACTTTATTTTCCTTTCCATAGCTTAGAAACCCTTCAGGTTGCTTCATATATATTTCTTCCTCTAGTTCACCATTCAAAAATGCAGTTTTTACATCCATTTGATGTATTTCTAAATCAAGTATGGATGCGATTGCAATAAGAATCCTAATTGATGTTATCCTTGTCATTGGTGAATATGTATCAAAATAGTCCAGTTCTTCCTTTTGTCTGAATCCTTGGACTACAAGACGAGCTTTGTACTTGTCTATTGAACCATCAAGTTTCAATTTCTTTTTAAATATCCATTTATTTCCTAAGGTCTTGCATCCTTGAGGTAAATCAACTAACTCCCAGGTATGATTAGCCATAATGGATTCTATCTCATTGTTAATAGCCTCAGTCCAGTAAGGGGCATCGCTGGAGGACATAGCTTGTTTGTATGTCAATGGATCATATTTTAACATAAAGGTATAGAAATCTGGTCCAAAGGTTTTTGAGGTTCTAGACCTTTTACTTCTTCTTGGTTCCTCAACTTGTTGATCAGCACTAATTTGCTGAAGGTTATCTTCAGTATCCTCAAGAGAATTGGAGATTTCATCTTCCCTTGGTCTCTTATGAGTATCACTGTCAGTGCCCTGCTTTAAAGGGAATATATGTTCGAAAAATCTTGCATTTCTCGACTCAATGATGGTATTTTCATGAATATCATCAATTCCAGATTTGTGTACTAAAAATCGATAAGCAGCACTGTTTTGTGCATATCCAATGAATACACAATCAATTATTTTTGGTCCTATCTTGACCTTCTTTGGTTTAGGTATCTCTACTTTAGCAAGACACCCCCCACACTTTTATGTATTTGTAGGATAGTGGTCTATTTTTCCAGAGTTCATGAGGAGACTTGGATGTTTTCTTTCGTGGTATTTTATTTAAGATATGATTTGCCGAAAGAATAGCTTCTCCCCAAAAGTTATCTGGCAGTCCAGAGCTTATTAATAAAGCATTCATCATTTCTTTAAGAGTTCTATTTTTCCGTTCGGCTATACCGTTGGATTGAGGAGAATATGGTGCTGTAGTTTGGTGTATAATGCCATGCTCAGCGCAAAATTCTTCAAAAGGAAATTCATATTCTCCTCCTCTATCACTTCTTAAAGCTTTAATTTTCTTATTGAGTTGATTCTCAACTTCTGCTTTATATTGTTTAAACATATCGAATGCTTCGTCCTTGCTTCTAAGAAGATACACATGACAGTACCTAGTACAATCATCAATAAAGGTAATGAAATACCTTTTTCCGCCTCTAGTTTGACACATTTTCAAATCACATACATCTGTGTGTATTAGATCTAGAGGTTCAGTTTCTCGTTCAACATGATGAAACGAGGTTCTTGTCAATTTTGCTTCTGCACAAATTTGACATTTATAGTTGGAGTCTATGTTACATTTTGGTATAAAATCTAGATTAATTAATTTTCACAATGTATCAAAATTTACATGCCCTAATCTAGAATGCCATATGTTAGAAGAGTCAACAATATAAGCAGAAGATTCACTTTTATTCATATCAGTGTTTGGTACAATAGTGGTTACATTTGCTTTAAATAAACCATCACACACATATCCTCTTCCTACATACACTCCATTCTTTGATAATACAAACTTATCAGCCACAAAAGTTAACTTGAATCCGTGCTTGCTGAGTAACGACCCTGAAATCAGGTTCTTGCGAATTTCTGGAACATGGAGAACATCACTTAAAGTAAGTTCCTTTCTAGAAGATAGTTTCGGCACAACTTTTCCCTTGCCTTCGACCTTTGATACAGATGAATTTCCCATGAAAAGTTGTTCATCATCAGTTGCAGTTTTATAAGTTGTAAACATCCACTTATTAGCACATATGTGTCGAGTGGCACCTGTGTCTACAAACCATTCCTTTGAATTACCAACAAGGTTGCATTCTGATATTACTGCACATAAATGCATATCAGAAATGCCATCTGTAACTTCAGCTGTATTTGCTTCTGATTTCTTCTTTTTGGGAGCGTGGCATTCAACTGCTTTATGTCCCTTCTTTCCACAGTTATGGCAAGAACCCTGAAATTTCTTCTTCGACTTCTGAGGTGCATTCTCACGTGTTCTCTTGTTAGGTTTATCTGACTTAACAACATTTGCTTTGGCAGCCATATTCTGAGAGATCCTTTTCTTAGAATTTCTATTATCTTCCTCAATTCGCAGACGAGCTATGAGTTCTTCCATTGTCATTTCCTTACGCTTATGCTTAAGGTAATTTTTGAAGTCCTTCCATGATGGAGGAAGTTTCTCAATGGTTGCGGCAACCTGGAAAGATTCGCTAAGTATCACCCGTTCGTCTTGCAGTTGACGGATGATCAGTTGTAGTTCTTGAGTCTGGTTGATCATAGTCTTTGAATCTACCATTTTGAAGTCGAGAAATTTGCCAATGATGAATTTCTTCATGCCTGCATCTTCAGTTTTGTACTTTCTGTCGAAGGCCGTCCAGAGTTCCTTGGATGTTGCCACAGTACAATAGACATTGTAGAGGCTATTGTCCAGACCATTGAGAATATAGTTTTTACACATAAAGTCTGAATTTTTCCAAACATTTGCGGCCTCCACTTTGATTGCATCGGGTTCGAGTTCGGAAACTTCAGGAGCATCTTCGGTTAGAAACTTGGCGAGGCCCAATGTTGTTAGATAAAACAACATCTTCTGTTGTCAACGCTTGAAGTCTATCCCGTTGAACTTTTCTGGCCTTTCTCCATGAGTCAGTGTCATTGTCGGAACCAGGGGCGCCGGCTAAGCGTTTGTCACCGTCTGCGTAGGTGCAGCGTTATTGTTGTTGCTATTTTGAGACATCGTCGTCTACAACAATCAATATTGTTTCTAGATTGTTGTTCGCAACTACCGGAAGTGTTACGAAACCAAATTGTAACTTTAGCAACAGTTACAAAATAATGCAGAAATAGTAACGGCAAAAATTGTCACTAATTTGTCAATTAATTTTGAGAAATTGTAACACCAAAAAACGTGACTAGATCTGTCTGAAAATGTATTACCGATTAAAGTGTCCGAGTCCAGTAGAAACTATTTCCTTGAAACAATATTGCCGCCGTACGTAGTTCACGGATGTTAGCAATTTGTTTCCCAGGATGAAACGGACCAGCCCCGCCACGTGGTGGTTGCAGACGGAGCACCGACGAACTGAAGAGATTATTGAACTGTGAATAGAGTTCTGGAAAAGGAAGAGAATGAAGAAACAAATTAATTATCAGTAATTAATCTCGTTTTGTGGGCCCCTATATATAGGCTGGAGGAGGTGCCTATTCGGAGCGGTCGTGACTGTTGGAAAGGTTGCGACCCTTTAACCGACAGACGCGTGCGTACAGGCGCAACGTTCTAATTTTGAAGTTCAAAATTAGCCGTTTCAGCGTAGCAGGCCCGAGTGGCAGATGGAGGCCCATCAAATCACGAGACCCCAAGAGCCCCAAGGCCCAAGGCCCAATCTTTGACATTTTAATATTAATATGAGGCCCAAAGCCCACTTGCCACAAGTCTTCATGTCTCCTTCTTCTTTTCTTTTGATTTAGTATATTGAGTTGTAGTATATATGGTGGTATTGAAACAAATATTCCACTATGTGGGACTTTGTTTCAATACACACAATACCAAACTATCTTTCTCTTCCCTAAACACTTTCTCATTCATTTTGCTAACATCTTCTACAATCTTACTCAACAAGTCCTGTTAGTGTGATTTCATGATTGATATACCTTACATGAGATGAAAATTCCTCTTTTCTCTGCAAACTTTTCGTGTAATGAACAAAAGCGATGTGGTTAACCTTATTATTCTTACCCCCAAATGCATTTTCATTGTGTTTGTCTTTAAATTTGATTTTGATATGCGAATTTTGGAACGGAGAATGGATTTATATATACAAGCATCGATAATTTATTTGGACGTTCTACTTTGCCCTACATAACTGAACTGTCCTTAATCCCACATTTCGATTTTGATCTATTGTTGATTTTTCTTTTTTTGGTATCTTAGTCTTATCCATGTGTTTTTTTATTTTTCTTTATTTCTTTAGAACATATTGTCTCGGCAAGTGTGTCTTCTCCTAAAATGAGTCTTCATTCGATTTTTACTAGTTTATGCAAAAATATTAACAAAATTATAAGGTTTTTTTTATTTATTGTTTATCCAAATATTGGGTCATGTACTGTACTTGAGTTTTTCTATATAGATATTAAGTCGTAACAAGACCAATAATAATATACTGCAAAAGTGGTACCCACTATCTGTTTGGTTGGATTTGATGATTTTTAATTTTAAAAATTGTTCTCAACGTCATACATAACAACATAGATATCAATATATTGAAAAAATGATACCTGCTTTCTATTTGATTTGAGTTGATGTTTTTAAGTTTTAGACATTATTTTCACGGCCATTTGTAACCAAACTGTACCAATATGTTGCAAAAATTATACCCATTGTCTGTTTGCTTGGAACTGTTGTTTTGTAATTTTAGAAATTATTTCATTGGAGTTTTTAACAAAACTAAAACCAATATATTGCAAAAATGATACCCACTATCAGTTTGATTGAAGTTAATGCTTTTTAATTTTAGAAATTGTTTTCACCATCATACATAACAAAACTGATACCAATATATTGCAAAAATGATACCCACTTTCTGTTTGATTGGAGTTGAAGTTTTTTAACTTTAGAAATTATTTTCACCGTTATTTGTAACAAAACTGATACCAATATGTTGCAAAAATAATACTCACCGTCTATTTGAATATAATTGATGCTTTGTAATTTTTGAAATTAATTTCAATGTAATTTTTAACAAAACTGATACTAATATATTGCAAAAATGATATCCACTATCTGTTTGATTGAAGATGATGCTTTCTAATTTTAGAAATTGTTTATCAAAATAGATAGCAAAATATTACAAAAATGATACCCACTATTTGTTTGATTGGAGTTGATGTTTTTAATTTTAGAAACTGTTTTCACCGTCACACCCAATAAAACTGATACCAAAATATTGCAAAATTAATACCCACTATCAGTTTTATTGGAACTGATGCTTTGTCATTTAAGAAAAATTACGGTCATTTGTAAAAATACTAATACCGGTATGTTGCAAAAATGATACCCACTGTCTATATGATTGGAATTGATGCTTTGTAATTTTAGATATTATTTACACTCTCATTTGTAATAAAAATGATACTAACATATTGTAATAATGATACCCACTGTCTATTTGATTGGAGTTAATGCTTTGTAATTTTAGGAATTATTTTCATGGTCATTTGTAACGAAATTGTTACTAATATATTGGAAAAAAGAAACTCATTGTCTATTTGATTGGAGTTGATGTTTTTTAATTTAGAAATTATTTTCACTGTAATTTATAACAAAACCGATACCAAAGTATTCCAAAAATGAGACCCATTGTCTGTTTGATTGGAGTTGACGCTTTTTTATTTTAGAAATTATTTTCACTGCCATTTGTAACAAAACTAATATTAATATATTGAAAAATGATACTTATTGTCTATTTGATTAAAATTGATTTTTTGCTATTTTAGAAATTATTTCCACTGTTATTTGTAACAAAATTATAAAGTATTTTCACTTTCATTTGTAATAAAATGGATACCAATATATTATAAAAATTATACTCACAGTTTGTTTAATTTGAGTTGATGCTTTGTAATTTTAGAAATTATTTTCACTACCCTTTGAAACAAAACTGATATCAATATATTGCAAAAACGATACCTACTCTCTGTTTGATTAGAGTCGATGCTTTTTAATTTTAGAAATTGTTTTCACCATCATACATAATAAAACTGATACCAATATATTACAAAAATGATACCCACTGTTGGTTTGATGTGTAACACCCTGCGTTTTTATGTTAATTAATTAAAAAGAAAATTATTAATGAATAATAAATAGTGAAAATAGAATTTTTGTCAGAATCTTCTACGAAACTTATACCATTGCATTCGTGGTGATTTTCTGATCAATTTTCAAATATAAGATTTTCTAATCGGAGTTTCAATGGATGAGTTATTAACATTTGAATTTTTTGGAGTCGGAAACAAATATATATGTAATTAAGGAAATAATTTGAAATAAATTAATGTTGATGAAACGCCATTAAAATTAACTGTTACTTAGCCGTTAAGTATTCTAATTAGGGCATAAGATAACGTTGATTCTTTAAAGAGTGAAGTAATTAAACAGATCAACTAGGAATTACATGAATCGACAGTACATGGGTTGACCCAGGAAGTGCTCAGGTCAACCATGAGCGGTTGACCTAGGCAGGGTCACGGTTGACCCATGATCTAGTTTGTGCAGTGATATTTTTTGGCCATATGACCCAGATTTAATATAGCTCGATCCTATGGTTGGTGCTGATATGAACCTCTACAAATTAAGACCTAGGGCCTCGCTTTCAACTCATTATTTTCTAATGAGCGCGGAAGCTCTATCACTTTCTCTTCTCCTCCAAAATTCTTGATTTATAGAAATAGATTTAAGTTGCATGCATATACTTTGGAGAAGAATAGAAGATTATAGAAAATAGGAAATAGGTTCCAATTAAGTTGCTACATCAGAGGTAAACTATAGATCTGGTTTTAGTTAATAAATTAATCTAAATCTTTTCTCTCTAATCCAAATTCTAATAGATCTGTATGAAAATGTTATGCGCGGATCCGAATAGGAGGTCAAAATGGAGAATATAACTGAGATTAGATCTGGATAATATCTAAAGATTTGGGAACACTTAAAAAGGCGAGTGGGGAAAATTACATGTTTTGTAATAAAATAAGATTTATTTTATTGTAATCTATTTTGAATTATGCTTATTTCTATTTGATTAGAGTTATGATTGCAAGTTTGTAATAATTAGAATTATTATTGCAAGTACGTAATGATTAGAATTATCATTGCAAGTACGTAATGATTAGAACTGTAATTGCAAGTACGTAATGATTAAAATTATAGCTACAAGCGTAATGATCAAAATCATAATTGCAGATTCAAAATGATTAGATTTATTATTTATGCTTAATGAATTTAAATGAAATATATTTAATAAAAGTTAGAAACTTCCATATACATGTTGTCCCTGTAAATTACATGAAATTGAGATTTACAAGATTGGTATTTTGGGTGTAATAAAAGAATGTAAAATAAAAAGGGACTTTAGTAAGATTTAGGGTTAAAGTGATATTTTAATTTGTTGGAATTTGATATGTTGCAAGTAGATTTCTATGTATTATCAAGTTATAATAAATAAAAGTTCATCATTTGAAATGACAAGAGAAAACAGCTAAAAAGAAAGAGATGTGCAAAACAGGGATAATCACCGTATTCTTCACTGTCTTTTTCAAGAACTAAGAAGATAATTCCTTGTAATTACAAATACTACACAGACATCCTCCCTTTTTGGATAAGATGTAGAAATTTATTGTGCGACATTCTTATGATAGGAAAATGATTTCAACGTATTAAAATACAATAAAACCCGAAAATGGAATGGTAAGAGATAACGACTATACAATTCTTTTAACTATTAAGATATGAAAATACTAATAAAAGCAACGTAAATGAAGAAAAAAATATGGAAAATGGGTTAAGATGGAATGCAAGGATAACATGGAAAAAACAGGAATGGAAGTTAAAAAATATGCAAAAAGAATAGGTGCTGATATTATAAATCCAATAAGAGGGAAGCGGTAAATGAATTTGAAGAAGCAAAGTAAAACACATCATAAAATGATGACTTAGGGTCACTATAAGAATTGTAGAGGCAATGAAGGTAAAAGAATGTAAGAATGAGAATATACATACATACATATATATATATATATATGAGATATGTATATATGTAGCATCGAATATGTGTTTATGGCGGGTGTGAATTATTATAAATTAATGTATAAATTATATAAAGAAAATGACAATAAGAGTCATTAGAGAAGGTTAGCATGCGAGAGTCGGTATTACTACACAAGTGGTGATCCTAAGGGGCTACTGGAAGTGTGTAAAAGGAAACTGATATAGGATACATTCAACTGTAGAATCCGTGGAGGGTATATGCTTGCGTACAGATAGGGGTATCCTTAGGATAAAATGGTCTACTTCAAATTATTTGGGGATGAGTATTGCCTTGATTGCAATAAGCAATCTAAACATGATGAGTGGAACCATGCACTATGCAGCATGTGTTGGTACTAAATGTTAAGAGGTAGTGTTGCATAGGGGGCCAACGTCATCGGTCCTAAGCGATTAATGAGAAGGACAGGGTTACACCAAGCGGATATTCATCTATAGACTACTGGGAGGACAATGCTGGGTTATGTACCGCCACAGTTGTTTGTTAGTTTATTTGATATGGCAACGCTAGTTAACCTATAACAAGATTCCTTCAAAATACGAACGAGGTGGTGAGTGGAGCCGAGTCCACATTAGGAAGTAGACAAGGTAGAAAATCCCTAAAGTGAATATGGCAAAATGTATGAAAATCCAACGAAAGAGGATGGTGAAATGAATGAAAGACTGTCGGTGCAGCATGATAGGATTTCCTCGAGATATACTGTGACAAGATCATGATAAAGCGAGGCATTATATCCTAACGATGTGCTGAACGAGAGATACAGATGGGGATAGTATCTAGGTCCATTAGGGTACCATGGAATATGTGTGTGTGGGTATGCATATATAGATGGATATAAATCTACGGAAGGTGGATTGGAACGGTTCATACACGGATATGGAGTCAAGACGAATAATAAAATATAAATAGACATAATATGAGATAGTGAACAATCAGCATAAACTAGTATTATTTATAAAATGTCTAATTTTACCAATCACCAGAATGTTATTCTGACTCCCTCCTCATTACAACCCACATGATAATTAGAAGAGCGGGTACTGGTGCTTGGCTTGGTCAGTGCTGACAAGGACACTTGATTTTAGAAAGTGTCAAATCTTAATCAGTGCTTATGCGACCTATTATATTTTGATTATTCCATTGCAAGTTGTTTCGTTAGAGCTCTAATATGCATTCTTTTATTTTATTTTCAGGATACCAAACCAATGATCCATGCTTCGGTGGACTTGGGTTTTCGATTTAGCGAATGTTCAGGTCCATTAGAGTGCAGGTTGTTAAATTTCATATCAGAGCTTAGGTTAGTCAATCTTGAAAATTAGGAAACGTTGAGTAAATGTATTTGTATTTTGCCTATAAATATAATATACATTGAATCCTAATAATTCCAACTATAGAATAGTTACATATGGAAAATCCCTAAAGTTGGATGGTACATGACTCCCTAGTCGGGCCTTGATAGCCCAATGATTGTAGATCCCCATATTATTGCCGATTTATAATGTATAATAGGTCCAAATAAATGGAAAATAAGAATCTATATGTTATAGGTAGAGGAAGATAGGGAAGTCTCTAAAGAAGAGTGTGAAATGGTCACTCCTAAAGGATAAATGGATTTTCAATATTGAGAGGGGAATAAGCTAGTAAATTTAAGGAAAGATGTTCTTATGTGAACAATTAGAAATCAACTTTGAGTCTAACCCAATAGTAAGAAATTTGTAAAGAATTGGGAAAAAAATTATAAATTGTACACTTAAAAAGGATTTTTGATGAAAATGGTTGCAAAAGTAAGTAACTATTAGATTTTGAGAAAAAATCTATAGAGCTTTGTTGAAAAAAGAAAATAGAGTGTATATATATGGCTCATTAGTTCCTTGTAAAGGAAGAAAAGTGGGAACATAAAGTTATAATAGAAATTGATATTTTGTTGAAATTTAAGATTTCAGCAAAGAAAATTTTGTAGGAAGTTATTTTCTTTTAAAAAGAAATGATAGTGCAATATAGCTTATGCGTTTTTCTATGTAATGGAAATTTTTAGGTTATGAAGTAAACATTTAGGGGTGGGCAATATGAAGTGGTACAAATTAGAATAAGTGCAGTTTAGGTAGAGGAGGTGAACAGTAGAGAATTATGAAATATAAATATAAATGAGATTAGTTTATAGAATTAGGTTAGGATTTGACATATTTTAATTCATTGGAATGAAAAGGGATAATGATATAAGTTTCTATGAATCAATCAAGTTACAAATAAAGGTATATTGTTTGAAATAATAAGGAATGTAAAGGTAAAGAAAGAGATGTACAAAATATGGAAAATCCTGTATTTCATATTATGTATTTCAATAAAGAAATGAAGTATAATTCCTTGTAATTTCATACAAAACACGAATTCTCTTTTAAGCGATTCATTGAGAGTTATAGCATTAACAATTCCTCTTGAAAGGGGAAAGTAGTTCCAATGCATTAAGGTATATGACCCTTAAGCATAATAAAAAAAAGTGCAGTAATTAGAAATTTTGTAGGAGATCATGAAAAGAAATTCTATTAAGTAATTAAATTTGTAGCAACATAGGAAATAAATGCACAACAAAGGAAAAATAGACATTTTTCATTATTGTGCCCATTTGTTGCATGTACCTTTTAGTAGTCCCCCTAATATGGTATTAGAGAATCCACAAAGGATTAGAAGTGGAGATAAATACAAGTGGTAAGAAAATGATAGAATGAGAGTTATTCTTATCTACTCCAGTTTTTCTATTTAAAAATTTATAAAATATGTTTTGGAAAAACTACAAAGCACGTTTCTAGAAAAGAAATGGTTTGGTGTAACGAATAAGTTTTTGAAACGAAAACTTAATAAATAGTTTAATCTAAAAATCCCAATTTTTAAGAAGTAAAAGTTAAAAAGGTCTTTAGAAGGAAAGGTTGCTTTGAAAAAAAAGGAAGAAACTTTTAATCAAGTTTTGCTAACATTCTCATTTAGGCTTAATGAACAAGTTAAATTCAAAACTGTAAATTAAAGTTTTTAAAAGGTTAGGACACCAAGTATTTTTGAATTTAATAAGAAGTTTCTAAATTACACCTTTTAAAGACAAAGGTTTTTGGGGATTAAGTTTTTCAAATTTTTTGAAATTTTAGTTTTGAAAAAAAAGGCAAAGACCAAACCAAGGTTTCTAAATGTCGAGTGGATAGGATTAGTGCCTAGGTAAGATGAGATAAAGGGTAAGACTATAAAAAAGATAGCAATGATTACTCTTGGAATAGTAATAAAGAATTCCTGTAGAATGTAAATAATAATGGTAAGAACCTAGGAATACTTTGTTAGACATGCGTGCAAGGTTTGAGAATATCATCAAGGAATTTGGATTAAAAGAAGATGGTAATGAAGGATATTGAGATGAAAAACACCCATGGAGGATAGTGGCAAACTCAAAGTTAAAATATGAGGATTGTAGTAGGATAACATTTTTGGAAGGTCCATTCAATTTGAGTATGCAGTGATAGGGTCACAATATCATTAGTGTTAGTTAATGTCAAAGTGCAACTTCCAATAGTTGTTCTAGTTAGGTTGGGTCGTAAGCATTAATTGTCTTTATTGGGGGTAAAAGTGCATAAGATATTTAAAAAATGTTCCTTCTATTTTTGTATTCAATGTGGACCGTAATGCTACGGGAAAACAATAAAGATAAATAAATTTCAGAAATGATGGTCAACTAATGCATAAGATAAGAAAAATAATAGAGACTGGAAGTTAAGAAATAAATTAATTAAGAAAATTTATTTAATTGACTACTAAAACAAAAATAAAATAAAATTGTAGGTAAATTTCAGTGAGCGGAATATAGTGAAAGGATGTCGAGTAGCCACGGGTCAATGTCCCTGTACCTCGAAGGTTGGAATTTATACTTAAACTTGGTTCTTAGTTGTTATTGTAAATAAAAGAAATTTTTTTGAAACTTAAAATTTATGGACATTGGACTGTTAACTAAATCCTGATTTCTTGAGATGTGAAAAAACCTGTTTTGAAAAACCTATATATATATATACACTTCTAAAAAAATGTCCTTGAATTTTTTTTTGGAAAATTCTTAAAAGTTAAATTTTTTTATCGATAATTTAGAAAGTAATATAAAAATATTTTTTAATTGAAAAGGAAGAAATTTTCAAAATTTGAAAATGTGATATACTTGACATTGGGAAATAGTTGACAAAAGGTTAATATGGATTTTATTATGCTGTAGAAAGGACACTAAAATAAAAAGTTGATTTTTAAAAATAAACCCTATTTTAAAAGCTTAGGAAGAAATTGAATTATGTGAACTATGCTTGGAAAAGTTGGAAGAGTATAATGTGCATAAGGGAAAATTCCAAGGAATAGTGGAAAAGGGTACACAAGATAAGGATGAAAATATAAAATTTTCCATTTAGACCCTTTCCAAGGATAAGAAAATTAGTTAAGAAGATTGGATTTTTCTAAAATTTTTGGATGTTAGCAATAGTGCGCTAGGATTTTGGATGGTAGGTATTGGATGAAAAATTGGCTAAACTATACTTCTACTTGTAAAAGTGTGGGAAAATTTGAATGTAAGACAAGTTTTTGGTTTTCAAAAGTTGTAGGCATATAGAACTGCCAGTATACTAGGATGTTTGCACCATATTTTTTGAAAATTTGTTTAAAAGAAAGCACTCATATAGGAGGTGCCAATTTAGAATTGCTCGATTTGTATATCATATATGTTGTGATATATTGTACACGATTGGTTGCAAAATTATTTGCATACTCAAGATTTGTTAGTTGGAATGAATGTGCGATAAATTACATGATTGAACCTTTAACGAATTTCGAGAACAAAATTCTTCTAAGGGGGGAGAATGTAACACCCTCGGTTTTTACGTTAATTAATTTGAAAGAAATTTATTAATGAATAGTATACAATGAAAAATAGAATTTTTGCAAATGTCAAGATTTGTCTACAAAACTTATACCATTGGGCTCGTGATGATTTTCTGATCAATTTTCATGTATAATGTTTTCCGATCGGAGTTCAAACAGAAAAGTTATTGACGTTTGAATTTTTTGGAGTCGGAAACAAATATATATATATATATATTATTTTTTTGAAAACCCAGGAGAACTCGGCGGGCCGGTAAACTCCTGAGGAGGGTATAGTAAAGCCGTCCGCTGATCCAAGCCCCCATACCCCTGGATAAATGTATATAGGATAGGGAAGCGCATGGTAGGAATCGAACTTGGGTCTTTTTACCAGAACCCAAGCCTCCTTCCAAATATATATGTAATTAAGGAAATAATTTGAAATAAATTAACGTTAATTAAACGCATTTAAAATTAACTGTTACTTAGCCGTTAAGTATTCTAATTAGGGAATAAGATAATGCTAATTGTTTAAAGAGGGAAGTAACTTAACAAATCAACTAATGTTAAGGAATTGCACGAATCAACAGTACATGGGTCGACCCAGGAAGTGCTCGGGTTGACCATGAGCGGTCGACCTAGGCAAGGACATGGCTAGGGATGGCAATGGGGCTGGTCTAGGGTCCAAACCCGGTTGACCCGCCCCTGTTTTGGCCCGCCCAGACCCGCCCCATTGGGTCATCGGGGCGGGTAGACCCGTGACCCGTTCTTGAGAGCTCCGGGTCTAGGGTCGGGTCGGGGCTTGGCTGACCCGCCCCAACCCGACCCGCACTTCTAAGATCTCATGAAATTGCTTTAGTATTATAACGATGATTTGTTAATCTTTATATATATATATATCTGTGTATGTTTGATTATGACATGGATATTATAATGTTCCAATCAATAAGCTATAAAAAGTTTATAGTATTAAGCTGCATCATTGATATTTATAAAATAACATATGCATATTTTTTTGAATTATTTTATACACCACATTTTTATTATCTTCCTTTATAATTGTAAACACATTGTTATTTGTATTTAATGTATCATTTAGTGACAACAAATATAAATACATGTACATTAGTACGCAATTTTGAATCAATACAAAAACCTTCACTGGGTCTCGGGGCGGGGCGGGTCTACCCTGACCCGTACGGGTCTCGGGTTGGGGCAAAATTATGGACCCGCACCGGGTCTACGGGGCGGGTCTGGGGCACAAGAAACCCGCCCCAACCCGCCCCATTGCCATTCCTAGTCATGGCCAACCTGTAATCTAATTTGTGCAGCGATAATTTTTGGCCATGTAGCCTAGATTTTATATAGCTCGATCTGATAGTAGCGCTGATTTGAATCTCTATAAATTAAGACCTAGGCCCTCACTTCCAACTCATTATTTTCTAATGAGTGTGAAAGCTCTGTCACTTTCTCTTCCCCTTCAAAATTCTAGATTCATAGAAATAGATTTAATTTGCACGCATACATTTTGGAGAAGAATAGAAGATGTAGAGGATATGAAATAAATTCAAATCAAGTTGCTACATTAGAGGTAAACTATAAATCTGGTTTAACTAATAAAATAATCTAAATCTCTTCTCTCTAATTTAAATTCTAATAGATCTATATGAAAATGTTATTTGTAAATTCGAATAGGGAGTCAAAATGGAGAATACAGATAACAAAGATTAGATCCGGATTAGATCTAGAGATTTGAAAACGCTTAAAAAGGCGAGTGGGAAAATTTACATGTTTTGCAATAAAATTAGATTTATTTTTTTGTAATCTATTTTGAATTATGCGTATTTCTAATCGATTAGAATTATAATTGCAAGTACATGATGATTAGAATTATAACTGCAAGTACACAATGATTAGAATTATAATTGCAAGTACGTAATGATTAGAATTATAATTGCAAGTACGTAATGATTAGAATTATAATTGCAAGTGTGTAATGATTAGAATCATAATTGCAAGTGCGAAATGATTAGATTTATTATTTAAGTGTAATGAATATAAATGAAATAGATTCAAGTAAAAGATTTAATAAAAGTTGAAAACTTGCCTATACATGTTTTCTCGATAAATTACATGAAATTGAGATTTACAAAATTGGTATTTTGGATGTAATAAAAGAATGTAAAATAAAAAGGATCTTTAGTAAGATTTAGGGTCAAAGCGATATTTTAATTTCTTGGAATTTGAGATGCTCAAAGTAGATTTCTATGTATTATCAAGTCATAATATACAAAAGTGCGATGTTGAAATGACAATGAAAAACACCTAAAAAGAAAGAGATGTGCAAAACAAGGATAAACACCTTATTTTGCACCGCCTTTTTCAAGAATTAAGAAGATAATTCCTTGGGATTACAAATACAGCATACCGCACACCCTCCCTTTTTGGATAAGATGCAGAAATCTAATGTGTGACATTCTTACGATAGGAATATAATTCCAACGTATTAAAATACAGTACAACCCGAAAATGGAATGGTAAAAGATAAAGACTTTACAGTTCTTTAATTGTTAAGATATGAAAATACCAATAAAAGCAAAGTAATTAAAGAATAAAACATGGGAAATGGGTTAAGAGGGAATGCAGGGATAACATAGGAAAATCAGAATGGAAGTTGGAAAATGTGCAAAAAGAGTAGGCAATGATATTATAAATCAAGTAAGAGGGAAGCGGTAAAAGAACTTGAATAAGAAAAGTAAAACACATAATAAAATGATGACTTATGGTCAACTATAAGAACTGTAGAGCTAATGAAGGTAAAAGATGCAAGAATGAGAATATATATGTATGTATGTATGTATATATATATATATATATGCATGTATGTAGAAGAGATATGTATATACATAGGCTCGAATATGCATTTATGACGGGTGTGAATTATTATAAACTAATGTATAAATTATATAAAGAAAATGACAAGAAGAGTCATTAGAGGAGGTTAGTATGTGAGAGACGGTATGGTTACATAAGTGGTGATCCTAAGGGGCTACTGGGAGTGTGTAACAGGAAACTGATATAGGACATGTGTAACACCCCCCTACTTGGAGGCCCAAAACTAATGGCTATAGATGCTACAGTCATCCATAGTTATTAATCCTCGATGACCAAATATGGCGACATTAGATACATTGATACACAGAAACACAAGAATATGGAAAAAATTTAAACAACAAACAAATTCCACATTCCGTTTTAAAATATTCCAAATTGATTACATAATCCCAATTCGCAGGCCACATTCAGATAACATGTAATTATTACAAAATACGCCAAGAGCGATATATGAAGATGCCCCCTTGGTAGATTGAAGTATATAGATAGGCAAGAAAACAAGTTGCCTTTACAAACAAAACACACAACGGAAATAATAGAACTCTAATAACAAGCTTGCCTCCTGCACGTCCTCAGAAGCTTTATTCGTCTAAAAGAACACTTGGAAACCTTAACTCTTAACCTACTCAAATTCAATTGAATATCCGAGAGTTTAAGGGGAAAACAGAAACTTCGAGTCAGACATAAAGCCTGGTATGAATAATAATTTATCATCTCAAACCATTTAGATATCTAGTGAGATCACGCCGCTTAGCAGAACGGGTTTCCCCTCACTAGTATCCTAAAACATTTATAAAACCATATAACGTGTTCCTGCATCCACAATAGTTAAAACGTAGTATTTCAAAACATTATGATGATATGCAAAACAAATAAATCAATTCTAGATTACCCATCCCCATTCATTCTGACTATCTGTCTCAATTATAATTTCTAGGGTTACTATTAAAGTTAAATGTTTATGGGCTATCTATCCAATTACTTAGTTTTCATGGGATCACTAAGAACTTATTGGTAACTCCAATATATTATTTCTTATCCTAGTTTTCATGGGCTAACTGGGAACCTATTGACTGACTGTCAATATCTTAATCCGGATATAGTTTTCATGGGCTAACTACAAACCCACTGGCCCCTGCCAACATCAAAGCATAGTTTCATAGGCTGACTATGAACCTATTGGCCCCTGCCAATATCATATAGTTTTCATAGGCTTACTGTAAACCTATTGGCCCCTGCCTATATCTTTAATTGATATTTTAACATCTGTTAAGTTATATTCACTATTGGGTCAACCTAACTGGTCATTCTGCCCTTTCCCCAAAATACAGTTATGGGTTAATAACGACGTGAATAATATTTCCAAAATCTTTATTTATGCCATGGGTTTTCCTTTAAAATGAGAATGTGTTATTTGTTTCGAAACTTTAAAACATCACTTTCAAAACCACTGGATGACCTCTTCAAGGCATAGAAAACCTCTTTTCAAAACTCTAAGTAGGTACCATTCGAAACCAATAATACCTCTTGATGGTATCAAGAAAGCATCCTTTAAACCATAGCTTCGAAACAAATAAAGTACCCTTTCGAAAGCATTGGGTTTACCCTTTAAAAACATCATTTGGGTCAAAATGGTTATACATGAAAGTATCTCTTTCGAAACCAACTAAAATTTAGTTTGGGGAAAAGTTGATGGTGTCAGAACCATCTAGTTCGAAAGCAAAGACCTTTAAAATTAAAACTTCGAAGGACAGAGTCGAAACCTCATTTCGACTCCATCACCTTTGAAACCCTCAACCCCTTTCGAAAGCAATTAGGAAGCAGCTTAACCTAGGAAAAACAAGGATAACCTTTCGAAAGTATTGATGACTTCAATACTTCAGAAGGAAAATAGTAGCTAGGTTTAGACTAGGTCAGAACCTACCCTTTCAAAAGATTCTTGTTTAAAGAAAGAGTTCCCCTTCGAAAGCTATTTATAAAGTCCCTTTCGAAAGCATGGTTTTCGACTATGTTAAATTCTTTAAGTAAAACAAGGCAGGAATTTAGCTTTAGAAAACAAACTAAGGTTTCGACTCTATAGGGTATCCTTAGTCGAAAGCCCTTCAAAAACTAGGCAGGTGTTATCTTTATAAAACTGAACCTTGGTTTCGACTCTGATGAAAGCATAGCTTTCGACACCCTACCTTCTGCTACTTACCAATTCACTTCATACCAATTATATTGATACCATGTGCCTTGGTTCCAACTATGTGGGTTTCAATAGTGATGGTTTCGACTGAGATAGAGCGGAGGTAAAGGAGTCGAAAGGTGCCTCTAAAATAGGCGGAACCACCTTTTTCTGAAACGTTGATTTATAGCTAATCATGGTAAATTGCTTTATAACTAACCTGCCGGTTGTAATGCCTTGATTGGCTACTTTAAAACTTTTCAAATGCTTTTACCATAAAAAACTGCCGCATTAGCTAGATTTAAACCATAGAAAGGTAACGTTTTAGCCCTTCCATATAACAAAAGTAATATTTGCAGAAAAGTCTCTCTTTTAAAATAATTTATTTTCCCTAATAAATCAATAGGGAAAAATCCCCAAAAATCATCAAAAATCTCTTTCATCGTATAATTTAACATATCAAAATTTCGGACCTAAATTTTTTCCTGAAATACTCGAAATAAATTTTAAACCCAATTATATCATATCTTCCTTTAGAAATTCATAACAAATTTTCTATAGCTTAAAAAATTCTAAAAATCAAAAGCCATCTCAAAATTATGTGTTATTCAACATAAAAAATTTCCATGGCAATCGAAAATCATAAACCCTTGGTTTTCCCTTAAAACCGAGCAAAATGATATGTGTATGAATTAAAATAATTCGATCATAACATGATTCAGGCATATCATCATCCATACCATTATTAAAAATGAATTTAAATATAAATCCAAAGACACATAATCATAAAATAAAATAGAGATGGTATAAAATTATTATTCACCTTAAACTTGATAAGGAATTTGAGATTTGTTGTTGATTAATCCTTTCTAGCTTTTGATCCTTAGCTTTAGATTGAAATTGCTCTTTTCCTCCATGTTAATGGCCGGCTATATTTTATTTTCTGATTTGCGTTTATGATGGTGAGAAATGAAACGTGAATGGACAAAATGAGAATTTTATAGCCGTGTAAAATAAAATGGCTATTTATGTGTAATTTAATTATCTTATAAACCAATTCAAAGCTCATTAAATCTTTATTATTAAGCACGACCCATTATGTAATTTATTCAAATCTCAATCCCCTTATCATCATTATTCTATTTAATTTATCTAATTAAATCTTTTGAATAATCTTATTAAAAATTAGGGATGTTACAACATGTTCAACCGTAGGACCTGTGAAGAGTATACGCTTGTGTATAGATAGGGGTACCCTTAGGATAAAATGGTCTGCTTCAAATTTATTTAGGGAAGGGTATTTCCTTGATTGCATATGAAATCTAAATGGATGATGAGCAGAACTAGGCGCTATGCAGAATGTGTTGGTACCAAATTTTAAGTGGTAATGCTGCATAGGGGGCCAATGTCATCAGTTCCAAGCGAAGGATAATGTTACTCCTAGCGGGTCTTCATCTATAGACTATCAAGGGGACCACGCTGAGTTATGCACTGTCATAGTTGTTAGTTAGTTTGTTTGATAAGGCAAGGCTAGTTAATCCATAATGAGTTTCCTTCAAAACATGAAAGACCGTCGGTGTAGCACGATAGGATTTCCTCGAGATATACCGTGACTAGATCGTTATACGACGAGGCGTTGGATCCTGACGAGGTGCTGAACAAGAGATACTAGTGGGGATATTATCTAGATCCATTAGGGGACCATGATACACACGCGCACATAGATATAAATCTATGAAAGGTATATGGGAACGGTTCGTACGTAGATATGGAGTCGAGACGACTTATAAAATATAAACATACATAATATGAGATAGTGAAAAATCGGCATAAACTAGCATTATCTACAAAATGTCTAATTTTACAATCACCAGAACATTATTCTGACCCCTCTTCATTACAATCCACATGATTGTTAGAAGGACATGTACTAGTGCTTGGCGTGTTCGGTGCTGATAAGGACACTTGATTTTGGAAAGTGTCAAATTTTTGTCAGTACTTATGTGATCTATTATATTTTTATTATTCCACTGCAAGTTATTTCGTTAGAGCTCTTATATGCATTCTTTTGTTTTATTTGCAGGATACCAAACCAATGATTCGTACAGTGGACTTAGGTTTTCAATTTTGTGAAAATCAAGGCCCACTGGAGTGCAAGTTATTACAATTAGAGTTGATGTTTTTTAATTTTAGAAATTATTTTCATGCTCATTTGTAACAAAACTAATACCAATATATTGCAAAAATGATACTCACTGTCTGTTTGATTTGAATTGATGCTCTGTAATTTTAGAAATTATTCTCACTGTCATTTGTAACAAAACTGATATCAATATATTGCAAGAATGATACCCGCTGTTTATTTGATTGGAGTTGATGCTATTCAATTTTAGAAATTATTTTCATTTTCATTTGAAATAAAATTGATACTAATATACTACAAAAATGATGTCGTCTATCTGGTTGGAGTTGATGCTTTGTACTTTTAGAAATTATTTTCACTATCATTTGTAATTAAACCGATACTAATATATTGCAAAAATGATACCCACTTTCGGTTTGATTGGAGTTGATGGTTTTTAATTTTAATTTTTTTCCACGTGACAAAACTAATACCAAAAAGAATTGCAAAAATGATACCCACTGCCTGTTTGATTGGAACTGATGCTTTTTTATTGCAAAAGTGATACTCACTGTTTGTTTGGTTGCAACTGACGCTTTGTAATTTTAGAAATGTATTGATGCAAAAGCTAATTGGATGCCAAACCAAATTGGGTACATATGAAAACCAATGTATAACCGAGATATATAGTTTAATTGAGCATACCACTGAATGCAAAAGTTAATTGGATGCCAAATCTAATCAGGTACGTATTAATGCAAAAGGTAATCGGATGTTAAACCTAATTGGGTATGTATTGATGCAAAAGCTAACCGGATACCAAACCTAATCGAGTACGTATTGATGCAAAAGCTAACCAAATATCAAACCTAATCAGGTACATATGGAAACCAACCTATAACTGAGATGTATTGTTTAACTAAGCAAACCACCGGATGCAACCAGATGTCAAACCTAGTTGGATACATATTGATGCAAAAAATTACCAAATGCCAAACCTAATCGGGTACATATGAAAACCAATCTATAACTAAGATATATTGTTTAACCGAGCAAACCACCAAATGCAAAAGCTAACCGGATGACAAACCTAATCGGGTATGTATGGATGCAAAAGCTAACTGGATGCCAAACCTAATCAGGTATGTATTAATGCAAAAGCTAACCGGATTCCATACCTAATCGGGTACGTATTGATGCAAAATCTAACCAGATTCCAAACTTAGTTGTGTACATATGGAAACCAATCTATAACTGTTAACCTGCCTTTTGGCAAGGCCGTAGACATGCGGATTTAACTAAAATCGACTGCTTGTTTATCGAGACTGGAATACGATGGATTTGAATCAGCTTGATGGATAGACGATCAATCATGGATGGTTCGGTGTGGGTCGCTCAAACAAGGTGGCTCATTCGTACATGGCTCGATCAGGGATAGAAGATCATGCATGGTTCGGTCACGGTGCATAAGCCAAGATGACCCGGTACGACTGGATCAGTGAGTATGGCTCGTCAAGCATGGCTCGATACGACTGGGTCGGTGTTGTTAAGGTTTTAGGTCGGTAAGAAGGTGGTTCGATCATGATGAAGTGGGTCGGTAGTAGTATGGATCGGTAGTGGTCTGGATCGATGATTGGAGTGGTTCGGCATTTGGGTGGTTCGGTGCTTGCTTGGCTCCGAGATGGACCCAGGTCGGTGTATGGAGATCCCCGAGTCAGCTATAGAGATGGATTGTGGGTCGGAATTCTAGGGGATTGACATCTTGGATTCGCTTCGGGTCGGTATTCGCATATCCCCGCGTCGGCATGTATCGTTGGTCGTGATAGAAAAGGTAAGGTGGGTCGGCCAGATATGATTCGGCATTAGTGGTTTGGCACGTGTAGTTCGGCCTTAATAGGTCAGCAACAAAATTGTGGATCGACATGTTTAAGGATATGATCGGCTTCATTTCGCTCCGAGTTCTAGCCTAGTTTACTCCGAGTCTTGGATAGGCTTGCTTCGGGTCATGCCCAGGGGATATCGGGTCGGCATATTATAAACTCGGGGTCGGTCATGGTGTTTGGGGTTTGGATCGGCTATGGTCTTGGTGGGCCTGGATCACTCAGGAAGCCCAGTAACTCAGGTTTTGCCTATAAATACAGCATGTGGGGCTTCAGAAAAAGGAATCTGGATTCTGCTTCCCTTCTTCTTCCCTATTAAGGCAACTCTGCTATTATTGTTTTAAAACTCCAGATTATAACTGTAATTGATTCTCATATCAATAAAAAGGAAATTTCTAGAGGGGACGTAGGCCGGAGTTAGCCGAACCACTATAAATTCTCTGTTATTACTGCTTTCTTTTTAATTTTGATTGTTCTTCATATTGAAACTCTCTACATACACTATATCTGTGATTTATAATTGTGATTTTGTGCTTTCATCTGGACTTGGGTGTTAGTGACCAATTTTGGTGCTAACATTTTGGTGCTTTCACTGAGAAAGCTAGCACTCATGGATTATGAAGCTTGATTTTGGATTTAAAGGCTTGGGAACTCGGATTCTGGGAAGCAATGGTTAGGCCATCGACAAGGAGACAAGTGGCAGAAAGGAGCAACCAAGAGGGAAGTTAGGAGGCCTCCTCTGGAGCTGGAGCAGATCAGGCATTCATCTATATCACTAGGGACGAGATGCAGATCATGATGGATTCCATGCATGAGTAGTTGATGAAAAGGCAAGAGGAAATGATGCAGACACTTTTCAGACAATTTGGACAAGCAGGAATAGCAGGATCTCAGATCCATGGAGCTGGATCAGAAGGACTCAACAAGCAAGCAGATGGAGTGGTTCAACAGGGGGCAACCCCCAATCAGCAAACAACTATCAATCTGGATGGACCTAGACTCGAGGGCACACCACCAGGTAATGTTGGACCAATCCATGAAGGGATGCCAGATGACGCTGCGCAGCCCGGCGACAACAGTAATACAGGAGTGCGTGACGAGGAGTATGTACTGGAGTTCCCTCGAGGACTTGGAGGGCAGTTAGGAAATGGAGATGGAGGGGCAACCCTTGGTAGGTAACACTGGATTAGCTGACATTATTAGGCGAACTATTCGCGGAGGTTTGACAAACAAGGATTTGGAGGGAGTAAACAAAAGTCCATTTATCCATAACATCAGGATGGCTAGGAATCCACCCGATTTCAAGCTGCTTACTCTGGAAGTATACAACGGTAAGATGGATCCCACTGACCACTTGATGAGGTACATAAGGCATCTAGAAGTGCTGGGGGCATCAGAGGAGGTTATGGCCCAGTGTTTCCTCCTGTACTTGACCGATATAACTGCTATGTGGTTCAGACAGCTAGAGGATGGATCTATTAGAACATGGATAGAACTGGTGGATAGGTTCTTGAAACGGTTTCGAGTTCACATCAAAAGGCCGAAGAATGTGATGACGCTGACGTCGATGAAGCAGAAGACGGGAGAATCGCTCAGGACTTTTTTAACTCGGTTTAATGCAGTAGTTGCTTCGGTGGATCGGACGGACCCATCAATGGTTCTAATGGCGGCAGTATCAGGAGTCAGGAATGATTCAGATTTCAAAGTATCGTTGATATGGGATCCACCAATGGATCTTGGGGAATTCTTTCATGAAGCTGAGAGGTTTCTTCGACAAGAGGATGCATGTTTGGATATGAAGTCAAAGGAGGTAAACTGGTTAAGGATGGAGAACTGTCCGGTGAAAGTTCAGGTAAGGACAAGGATAAAGGGAAGAGGAAGCGCCGAGGAGAACCAAAATTCTCCACTTACACAGGACTGAATGAGATATTGGAACGAATATGGCAACTCTGCCATTATTATTTTAAAAACTCCAGATTGTAATTGTAATTTATTCTCATATCAATAAAAAAGAAATTTCTGGAGTGGACGTAGGCCGGAGTCAGCGAAACACTATAAATCTTATGCTATTATTACTGCTTTCTTTTTAATTTTGATTGTTCTTCATATTGAAACTCTCTACATACACTCTATCTATGATTTATAATTGTGATTTGGTGCTTTCATCTAGACTTGGGTGTTAGTGATCAATTTTGGCGCTAACAATAACCGAGATATATTGTTTAATCGAGCAGACTACTAAATGTAAAAGCTAACCGGATGCCAAACATAATCAGGTGCGTATGGATGCAAAAGCTAACCGGATGCAAAACAGCACAGCAAGCAAAGCACAGCTGAGGAGGCTAAGCTGACGTTCTCATGCGTAAATTAGGGGTCTGAGGGGCCGTAAATTCTAGGGCAAGGACCTGAGGAGTACGACTAGGAGGATGGACCGATGGCAGCAACGAGGAGCGAGTAGAGTATGGATGCAAAAGCTAACCGGATGCAAAACCTAACCGAGTATATATGAGAACCAATATATAATCGAGATATATTGTTTAACCGAGCATACCACTGAATCCAAAATCTAACCGGATGTCAAACATAGTTGGGTATATATGGATGCAAAAGCTAATCAAATACACTACAAATGATAGAAATGATACTACAAAAAAACCGATACTATAATTTGTTATACTTGAAACTAATATTAATAGAACGCAAAAACTGATACTACATTTTGTTATACCTAAAACCGACCCTAATAGTATGCAAAAACTGACCCTAATAGCATGCAAAAATTGAGACCATATGGATTTTATCTAGTCACCTAGTTTTCCTCTAAAATTGTGGTTGATACAACCACCAAAGAGCATGATGCAAGTGATGCAGTAAATATGGTGATCGAGTTCATCAAATCTAAAGTTGGAGTCCCCGTCATGTAAATCTAAAGTTGGCGATCGAGTTGATGTTTGTAATTTTAGAAATTGTTTCCACTATCATTTGTAACAAAACCAGTACTAATCTATTGTAAAATTGATACCCACTGCCTGTTTGATTGGAGTTGATCTTTGTAATTTTAAAAATTATTTTCACTGTCATTTGTAACAGAACCGATATCAATATATGATAAAAATGATGCCTACTATCTGCTTGACTGGAGTTGATGCTTTTAATTTTAGAAATTATTTTCACCATTATACATAACAAAATTGATATTAATATATTGTAAATTATACCCACTGCCTATTTGATTGCAGTTGATGCTTTTTAATTTTAGAAATTCTTTTCACCGTCATACATAACAAAATTGATACCAATATATTGCAAAAATGACACCCACTATCTTGATTGGAATTGATGTTTTTTAATTTTAGAAATTTTTTTCACTATCATTTGCAACAAAACTGATACCAAAATATTGCAAAAATGGTATCCACTATCTGTTTGATTGGAGTTGATGCGTTGTAATTTTAGAAATTATTTTCACTGTCATTTGCAACACAATTGATACCTAAGTATTGCAAAAATAATACCAACTATCTGTTTGATTGGAGTTGATGCTTTTTAATTTTAGAAATTGTTTTCATCTTCATACATAACAAAACTGATACCAATATATTACAAAACTGATACCCACTGTCTGTTTGATTGGAGTTAATGCTTTATAATTTTAGAAATTATTTTAACTATCATTTGCAACAAAATTGATACTAGTAGTCCGCAAGTAGTGGCGCAGTGGTAAGATACTTGCCTCCTGGTAAGCAGGTCGCAGGTTCGAGTCCCGTCTACCCTACTCCCATTCAAGGCGTGGAGGTGGGTCCCCATAAAACCTATAAATGGGTTGGGGGTATCAAATCTCTGTGCTGGGCTGGCATAAAATCCTCCTGTCTGTGGTCGGACCAGGCTAGGGGGGAGCTCATCTCATCCCTTCGATTTCATCAGGGCTCTGGGTTGAGTTTTTTTTATAAAAAAATTGATACTAGTTTATTGCAAAAATGATACTCACTGTCTGTTTGATTGTAGTTGATGCTTTGTAGTTTTAGAAATTATTTTCATTGTTATTTGTAATAAAACTGTTACCAATATATTACAAAAATAATATCCACTGTTTGTTTAATTGGAGTTGATGCTTTTTAATTTTGGAAATTGTTTTCACCGTCATACATAACAAAACCGATACCAATATATTAAAAATAATACCCATTGTTTGTTTGATTATAGTTGCTTTGTAATTTTAAAAAATTACTTTCACCGCCAAACATAACAAAACTGATACCAATATATTGCAAAAATTAACTCAAGCAACTAAATATTGACACCGTCTCTATGTCCAATTCAAATTAGTACTTCTCCATGTCGACTTCATCTCCATGTCGACAACATTTAACATCACAAGTACAGCCTAAATAACATCTCCATATTGACATTACAACCCTAACACAAATAAATTTCGACACCGTATTCGCAACGTATTATCTACCAACATAGAAGAAAAAGTGTATTACCACAGTATACAAAGCAATGAAGAGCTTCAGGCAACAATTTTCTTTTGAACACCTAGTTCGATGTCTATGATGATAAAATGATATTATTAGCATCTTGTTTCAATAAACGCAAGGCAACCAGACTTCAGTACTACAGCTCCAGGCAGTGGTAAGGCTGAGCTTCCAGAATTGTGACCTCATTCTGGTGCTCCCATGTTTCTTTGAGAAACTCCAGGCTCGTGTGACATCTCTCATCAAATCCCAAAGCATCGCATCGACCATTAGACATCTCTCATCAGATCCCAAAGCACCGCAACAACCACCAGCTCCACCATTAGGTGCGGGCATCTATAGTTAGTCAACGCATCATCACACAGTAGCAACGACATCAGGATACATCTCCAGATCTACAACTGTTCACTCTCAAACGTCGCAACATTCAACTGAGGTACAATGGTTAGCATCTCGACATCAACTTCGAGCATCGGCAACAATATCGACATTCAACCGAGGTGTTCTAGAAAGAAGATAAGAAGGGCAATGCATTATTATTTCGTTGAGGAATCGAAAATCAAAAGCAAGTTTTTGAAAAGAACAGCGTACAGGTCACTAAAGAAAAGAGATAAGAACTGTTTTCGACAATAAGACGTTTTTGTTCTTGAAGCAAACTTATCAGTGGACTCTCCTAAATTCTTAAAACACCTTTGAAAATATAGTTGAGAATGTTTTCCTATCAATCCCAGTTACCCACAAAATGCACTCCATAGGATTTGGTCACAACACTCTATTGTACAAGCCCCTGCACCATTTGTTTGTATCTTGTTCAAAATCGAACATATCTGAACATATGTTGTTAGGGAACCAAGCTTTCTATTTAAACACTCCAACGACCGTGTCTCATTCTCCTTAATTCTCTCCCAACTTTTTTTTCCTTCATTTTTCATGGCATTTTCTCTTTTCATCTATGGCTGGTAACCTCTCCTCCTTTGCCCTAACTCTAGCCAACGCTAACTTTAAACTCAAAATCTTCCATTTCCCCACTCGATCTAAACCCATTTTCTCTCTCATCCTCCTCCACCTAACCCTTCTCCACTCCCTCTCATAATAATAATTACCCATCAGAACCCACTAGTTTCCTCTGATGACGGCGTCGATATTCATTCACCACGTAATAGGAGATCTGACGGTCGGAAAGCCTGATGTTTTGGAATTTCTGATAACTGACACTGTGGAAGCCGCGATTAAGGCTATCGGAGAGTGTGCGGAGGGGGCGATTACTGTTTGGAGGAAAGATGAGGGTGGTTTGAGCAGAAGTGATAGGTTTGTTGGAATGTTGAATTCTTTGGATGTTGTGGGGTTTATTGCAAAGAATGGAGAAGAAGCAATGAAGAGGGAGGTAGGGGATGTTGTTAAGGTTGATAAAGACCTTTTGAAGGAGGTTGATCCTGGAACTAGGTATATTTTTGTTTTTATATTGATTCGATTTTGCTTAATTTTTCAATTTGGGATTTGGATTAAGCTGAATTTAGATTTTGCTGGTTGAAGTTTGGAATTTGGGTCTGATTTGGAACTATATTGGGAGTTTGATTGATTATAATTCTAATGAAATCATTCATCGAGTTATTATCAAAATTGTTTTCATTAGACTCGGAGAAAATGCACCATTCCATGTTTGGAACATAGTAGTAGAGTAGAGAGCAATGGCAATGCATGGTTTCATGCTCCAAGTTTGTAGCCAGAATAGGTACATGTTTATTAATCGTGGTTGTTTGCTCATAATCATTTCTATATATGCTTCTACCATTGTTTTGTTTGATAACTTTTGAATAGCGGGAACAAATGGTAAACCTCTTGTACAAGAACCACTTTTTCCATGAAGTGTTTTAATGGATATATTCAACACACACAAACAAAGTGTTACTATCTTATTCTAAAGTGAATTGGGAATTCACATTTAGTAAAAGGGTACTAGAAGAGTTGAAAGTATTATTGTTTAGTTTTATTTGTAAAAATTGATAGGTGGACATTTGACGGTAAGTATGTGATAGAGATTAATCGTCTAGGCATGAATTAATCGGTGTTAGGCATTTTTGATAATTCATGTATTTTGGCTAAAATTATAGTATTTGGATTAGTACTAATTAATCAAATTCAAAATATGGGGATTTGAATGGATTTAGGAGCAGCCAAGGAGGCAAGACCAACCAAAACCAGCACATATATGCTTGTACATGGCATCGAGTTTCAAGTAATCCCTTACTAGTGCATGAATACTCATTTAGATTATTTGGTGAGGCGATATGTCTCGCCTAGCGCCTAGGCAGGCATAGGCACATGGTTAGGTGGTAAGCCTTGCCTAGCCCTAGGTGGGGTTCAGGTAGAGGTTTAGAAGGATTTTTACATCAGAGATTTAGATAAAGGGCAACTCTTCATAAAGATCATTCATGACAACACATGCATTTATTTATTCCTTTACTCACAACCAGTATAAACTCCTTAGTTGAAGGATGTCTTTACCATGTAAAGGAAACATGTCTTTACCATGATCCTAAAACTGTCCCTTCTTGTTTAGCTTCTGATAATGGCAATAACATTTGAAAGAACAAAATTAACAAGGAAATACTTAAACTTCGATGTATCCTTCATGCCAATAGATATCTTAATAGTCGACCTATCACAAATTTTGTAATCGTTGTCCTATTACACTATGACACATGATTAAAATATCCAATATTCTATTGAAGTATTTTGTCTATGTTTGGTGTAAACCAGAAATTACGGTTGGGGCGCTACATATGTTTTAATAGGGGTGTTATTGTCAAGAATATACAAATTAAGGTGTAATTCAGTGTTATCTAGGTTAGTGATCTTAAGATAGTGACATTTGTTCAAATAAAAAGTAGCAACAATATAATTCATTATCGGACGCTTTTAAATATTCAAACCGATCAACCTTACTTTATAAAAAAACATGCCTGAAAGGGCCAATTCTCAAACTAGCATGTGGTAACAACTCATTGGTTTTGTCTATACAGTGACCTCAAATCCATCCCTCTTTGCATATCCTTGTTTAGTTTTTGATGATGACAATAATATTTGATCGACACAGAGGTTTATTAGGAAAACACACACATGCACACATGTGTGTGTGAATTATAAAAGGAACTAACTAGTAGGAGTGAGCGTGTGTATAAACATCAATGTATCTTTCGTGTCAAAAGTGCATCCTTAGTTGCCTGATGATGTCAGCCAATCCAGTGTTACATGCCAAGGGTTGCCTCCCATCTACATTTCCTAACCGCCCTCCAAGTCCACGAGGGAATTCTGACACATACTCCTTGTCACATACTCCTGTAATTCTATTGGCGCCGGACTGTGCAGCGTCATCTGGTATCCCTCCATGGATTGGTCCAGCATTACCCGGTAGTGTGCCCCCGAGTCTAGGTCCATCCAGATTGACAGTTGTTTGCTGATCAGGGGCTGCCCCCTGTTGAACCACTCCATATGCTTGCCGGTTGAGTCCTTCTGATCCAGCTCCATGGATCTGAGCTCCTGCAGTTTCTGCTTGTCCAAATTGTTTGAAAAATGTCTGCATCATTTCCTCTTGACTTTTCATCAATTGCTCCTGCATGGAATTCATCATGACCTGCATTCCGTCCTTAGTGATGTAGATTGAGGCTTGATTAGCTCCAGAGGAAGCCTCTTGACTTCCCTTTTGATTGCTCCTTTCTGTCACTTGTCTCCTTGTCGATGGCTTAACCAGTGCTTTCCAAAATCTGGATTCCTAAACCTTTAAATCCAAAATCCAAGCTTCAGAATCCCTGAGTGCTAGCTTTCTTAGTGAAAGCACCAAAATATAAGCGTCAAAATTGGTCACTAACACCCAAATTCAGATGAAAGCACCAAATCACAGTCAAAGATCACATATAGAATGTACGTAGAGAGTATAAATACGAAGGACAGTTAAAATTAAAAAGAAAGTAGTAATAACAGAGGATTTATAGTGGTTCGGCTGACTCTGGGCTACGTCCACTCCAGAAATTTCTTTTTTATTGATATCAGAAGCAAGTACAATTACAATTCAGAGTTTTCAAAACAATAATGACAGAGTAGCCTTAGTGGAGAAGAGGAAGGGGAACAAAATAAAGATCCCTTTTCTGAAGCCCCGCATGTTGTATTTATAGGCGAAACCTGAGTTACTGGGCTTCTTGAATGATCCGGACCCATTAACACCAATGACGACGTAGAAATGACGACCCATAAATGACGAACTAGAAATGACGATCCAGAAATGACGATCCAAAAATAACTTCATTTTTTGTGAGCCTTCTCCTATGTTTTCTAAATTTCTCCCAAAATTTCAAGTCAATCCGACTTCGTATGAGTTATGTAGGTCTATTTTAAGTTAGCTAATTCTGACCAAACAGCTTGAATCAGATGAGCCTTCATTTTTCGAGCTAGATTGTTTGACATGCTATGAAACTTGAGAAATGGTAATGAATCATGATGCAAGAGGTTTGGAGGGTCCATGAGCAAGCCTTATGGAGCGATCCATCACCTTAGCTTATTTTGGCGTCTTTCCTCTTGGATCTTTCTCTTCTTTTTCTGGTCTTTTTGATTGATTCTTGGGTTATTTTGGTGTAATATGAATATTCTAATTCTTATTGAATTTTGATGGGTTAAAAACCCAGTTAACAACATGTAAAAGCATATAATTAAATTAGTAAATTCATATCTATGTTCAGTGTCTTCATAATTTAGAACTACAATTTTCATTCCCAATTCATGAATCTGCAATTATAAAAACAATCAAGTCATAACCATGCAAATGGTTGAATTTCCAACCGAAAAGGTTTACTGTACATCAAATAAAACAAAGGAAGGGGGCCTAATGTATTGAGAGAACCAGATGAAAAAAACAAAAATATTGTTGCTTTTAAAACAAGCTACTTATACATAAAGTAACATCTATACATATGGCAACATCTATATTTATTGCTACCACCGCGCTTGGTAGTAAGTTACTTTAAATTGTGTTGACAATGGTTAAAAATGTAATTTAAGCAACAATGGGGAAAAATTTGGTGTTTAAGTACATGTGCGTGATTCATATGGTGTACACCTACCACTGACCAAAACTATAAAAATGCTTTAGTATATCATAAAATTTTGAAGTGTCATGAAAGAAAAATAAAATACGAAATGATTATTGCCCAAAAAAAATTCGTTTGTCCAGATAAGAAAATTTATGTAAATATATATTGTTGAATATCACAAATGACATCTTATATTTGGAAAAATATACACAAATCAAATAATACAATATGCTTTTTTATTAACTTCATGTTAATTATAGTTCGTATTTAGGATGAAGCACCTCATCCAAGTGTCATAAATATGACAAATTTAGACATGGCTTTGCTATATAATATCTTTCTCCTACTTCTAGGAAAAACCAACATAAGTATCGAAATAGATCACTTTATTAATTTATTTGATAGGCAACATGAAAAAAGAGTATTTGCGTTTTCTTAAAATTATTAACTAATATGCATTCTTATTGGAGAAATAAAAGCATATAAAACACCCATTAAAAGTGTTTCTATGTTAAATAGATCAATAAATGTAATGTATAAATATTACTTAACAAAGTTATATAACCTACTAATAAAGAAGTTTTTGCGGTAGATATTACAGACTAAATCACCATAACACCATCGAAGTTCGAATTTGAATCTCTAATTGATTGTCTTTGTGATTGAGTATTTAAAGCAGTAATCATTTTGTTTGCAAATGTAACGACCCGATATTTTGGACCATTCGCATCCGCACATGTCGGACTTGAATTGCTCAAAATACCGTGTTGTAAATAAAAATTTGGCAAACTCATCATTTACAGTAAATAAATAATCACAGATCACATGCATAGAGTAATATAATGCAGCGAAAGTAAAGAAATAGTAGTTCATGAAGCTAATATATAAATACATCAAAGTTAAGTAAGATACAATAGGAATACCAAGATACCACAGGAGTAACAGTATGATAATCAGGTACAACTCAGAGTACAACTGGAATCAACTGGATAACAAAACGAATAGATATCTGGATCTTCAAAGCAAAACTCCAGCTCCAAAGGTGAGTCTCTAATGCTGTATCGAGCGTAAAGCAAAACACAAAACACTCGAGTCAGGACATACATACTTATACAATGTAAACCAACTCAAGTGAACTGTAATAAAGGTACAAGTAACTTAAAGAATGCTTAGGATCGCCCATTCTTTAAGGATCCGTTAAATTATCTACTATGTAGTAATATTCGCTATTATAATAATTTCTAATCATAAAATAAACATACTTTTAAATAGCATTAAAGCTTTACATTTTCCATCTTAACACGTAATAGTCTCAGTAGTCTATCCAGTATTAGCATACTCCCAAAATGGAGGCTACCCTCAATACTCCACAGGCTACGGGAGAAATCACAACTCGTAGTAAAGCTCGATATGGTAGGTGACACGGCACACAAGGCAATGCCAGAGTAGATATACCAATTACGCATACGGATTGATGAAAACGCATAGCAGCCACTACCGCTCCACCTCGAACAACACTCCCAAATCAAGGGGTGCACCCAAACAAATCATAAAGTAATAGAATGGTATCGAAGAAGTGCGTCCGATAAGAGGTGCTACCTCATTGATCCGAGATCGCTCTTGTTTTAGCCACCTTATGCCAGCTCACGGGAGTTGGGTTCACGTATATATCTTAGGATCGTCGCCACCATCCTACTTCATTCTGGAAACTCCACCGCGTACACAGTTGTCAAAGTGGTTTTCGGTATCGACAGAGAGTATGTCCATATCCGATACCGGTCTCTTTAACAACCAATCGTTATTATAACCCATGGATATTTATTTTCAAAACAGTATATACTTTCAAAACCAAAATATTATATCTATTTCAAACCATATCATTTATTTTAAAAATAATATATACTTTTAAAACCAAATTATCATATCCACTTTCAAAATTAAACAATTTAATTGTAACACTGTGAAACCATAATAATTTAAAACCCATAGCACTCTAAAATGTAACTTTTATAACCATTGCAATTTGAAACATTACATTTTAGAAATAATGACATTTCGAAAACATAACCTTAGGTCATCATAGAATTAAAAAAAAGCGATACTTAAGAAATCATACCAAGTTGGAAATGTAACCTTAAGGGATCATAGCGTTTTTGAAATGTAATATTTAAGAAATCAAGGCATTCTGGAATGTAATACTTTCCACTTTACCATTTTATATAATCTAAATGTTTATATACTTACAATTTTTTACCATAGTTATTTTATCACTTCTATTTTATTACACTAATTAATTCATTTGGATATAAACTATGCTTTTAAGTTAAATAAACTTAATTACTGTAATTTCCCAATTAAAGTTGAAACTCCTTATGTTAAGTTAAAGTATATTATTAACTTGCATTTCATTATTACAGTAAAGAACATTTATTGTTTTAATCAATATTACATAAACTAAAATTACATGTCAAATGTTCATTTTTAACATACATTTTATTTTCACAATAAAGAGCATTTATTGTCTTAATCAATATCACATTAATTAAAATTACATGTCAAATGTTCATTTTTAACATACATTTTATTTTCACAATAAAGAGCATTTATTGTCTTAATCAATATCCCATTAATTAAAACAGGAAATTATTGTCAAGGACAAAAAATTTCAGCGTTTTTGCCTCAAGGACAGGCCTTCAATATTTTATCCTGAAGGACAACTTTCTTTAGGTATCAGTTTTTAGTCATTGATAGCAGTTTTTAGGTATCAGTTTGTAGTTATCGGTAGCAGTTTTTAGGTATCAGTTTTAGTTGGTAGCAGTTTTGTTGTCCTTATGAATAATTTTGGAAAATATTTGTCCTTATGAATAATTTTTATGAGAATGTTTGTCCTTATGGTAAAAATATTAAGGTTGTGTCCTTGAGGCAAAAAATATACAAATCTTTGTCCTTTAAATTAATTCCCCCTAATTAAAATTACATGTCAAATGTTCATTTTTAACTTACATTTTATTTTCACAATAAAGAGCATTTATTGTCTTAATCAATATCCCATTAATTAAAATTACATGTCAAATGTTCATTTTTAACATACATTTTATTTTCACAATAAAGAGCATTTATTGTCTTAATCGATATCACATTAATTAAAATTACATATCAAATGTTCATTTTTAACATACATTTTATTTTCACAATAAAGAGCATTTATTGTCTTGTTCAATCTTCCATTAATTAAAATTACATATCAAATGAACATTTTTAACTTACATTTTTTTTCACAATAAAGAGCATTTATTGTCTTAATCAATATCACATATTTCCAAATTAGGTTATATTTTCAATCACAAATTTCCATTCATTTTTTAACATTTTTAATACATAGAAAATCATTTTTCACTTTATTAAATCATTTTAAAAACCAAATTTAAATTAAAATATCAAAATTTACATTTTCAAAATACTTAAAACTTCCAGAAAAATATATAAAATAACCACGGGTCTGTATAATATTTTCTAACCTAGGTCACGTGATACAGATAATATATCATTTCAATCCGTAATTTACAAAGAAAAATCCGAGTTCTATCATTTCAAACCCGCAATCCTAAGTTAAATAAAATAAATAAAAATCGCTCAGGCCTATCATATCAGCCCATACCGATTTTTCCCTATTCTAAAGTCCGTTCGGTTATGTATCATTTCAACCATAGTGATAGGGAACTTGCAGTGATGATAAGCAGGAAATAAATAATAGTATACAAATAATATTATAACAGATGATATAACATGCATATAAACAGTATTTAACATCATATAAATATATCACAGGCATGTATGAACATAACACATTATTTTATACAATTAACTTGTCATCAATTCACAATTATAAAAGTACGTATGTTTAGAGTGAATAACTCACCTTTTTAAACTAGAATTGACAAATTCAGAATAGAAATCCAACTCCGCAAAGCACGAAAAAGCACGATAAAGCACAATGCAAACTTGAGTGAATGAAGAGTCGGATCCAAACCTTGTATGCAAACAAATATTACATACTTAAGAATATGATTCAATACAAGAATAGAGGTTAAAACAATGGAAAAATAAATGAATCAAAGTGGCATAACTTGCCTTAATCAATCAATGGCTTGGCTACACCACATATGGGTTCAACCATCACCTTGTGTTGCTTGGTCATGATGGTTAGAGGTGTGCTAGGAGAAGATTGAGGCTGAGCCTAGCTTGGAGGAAGACAAAGAAAACAAAATGAAAAAAGAAGAAGGAAGAAGGAAGCCATTACTTTAGATCTTGTATATTTTTTTCTTCTTCATGCAAATGAATAAGATGAGGAGGAGAGAAACTTTGTACGTGAAATAAAAAGAGAGAGTGGCGGCTAGGTTAATGGAATGAAAAGCTAAGGTAAGAAATAAAGAGGCTAGGCAATAAAAGGCAGGAGTTTGAATGGTTTGGAAAATAAAAGCAACAAATAACTTGATGTATTTATTAATTTTTTTCCTTTGTTTGTATGTAATGAAAAGAGGGGTTTGAGGAACAATATGTACGTGAATTATGAGAAGAATTCACGGTTAATGAATGTGTGCAAGTAATTGGCTATGCAAATGGAAAGGCAAGGGAGAAAAAAAAGAGGCAACGAATAAACAAAACAAGTAACCTATATCTCTTGCAATTTCTAAGCTATTATTAAAAAGTAAACCAATCAAAAATCAAATGAATATATTCAAAGTTTATACAAATAAAAATAAAAAAATAAAAAATAAAAGTTAGGGAAATAAACATAGAAAAAAAGAGAAAATAAAATATAGAAATCACTTAAATCCAACCCAAATCAATATATCATTTATTCCTAAATGCAAATGAAAAAGAGGATATTGAGATGATAATGAAATATTCTTGTATGTGAATGGCAAAAGGAAATACACGGCTAAAAGGTGGTTTGGATGGCAAGTAAAAGAGTGAATGCTAGGAAATAGAAAAGGCATAAGTTTAGGAGAGAAACGTATATATGTTTTATTCTTAAATGCAAATGAAAATGAGAGATGGGAAATAAATTTTGTACGTGAATTTTCAACTTGATATGCACGGCTATGAGTAGAGTAATTCATGGCTAGGAATGAGGAGGAAACGGCTAGGAAACTAACAAAGAGGTTAGGAAATATAAAGGTAAGAATTTACACAATGTAACGTACGTTTCCTTGATTTTCTCCAGCCATTTATAAAGAGATATAAACAAATAAATACAATAAAAGTCTAGACAAATAAGTAGGGAAATAAAACAAAGAGATGGATAGGAAAAATAAAAATAAAGTAGAAAATAGAAAAATAGAATTAAGGTAGAAAAATGAAAATATAAAATAGACAAATTTTACTGAAAACAATCGTGTGTAAAACGCTGTATTTTATCTAATTTAAAAAGTATAAAACGGAATTTTACGAAACGAAAAGCGGTATACTTGAAATTTTATTTACTTTCATAATAAAAGATAAAATTCAAAAATTCAAACTTTTAAAATTTTAAATTAAAAGTCAAAGTTTGACCATATTGACAAAAATTCACATTTCAAGAAAATATTATATTTATTCATGTTTGGAATTATAATTCACATACAAATCAAAATTTTATATTTAAAACAACAAAAATTATCCATTTAATAATTAAAATAAAGCTTTTAAATCAGGAAATTCAATTTAAAATAATTACAAAATACAAGATTGTTACACTCTTTCCCACTCAAAACTTTTCGTCCCCGAAAAGGAATGAGATACGGGAAAAACACAGAAAAAGATAGAATGAAATAGGATTAAGACAAGATGACAAGAAGATTGAAATTATACCTATAACTGTTGTTATAGGTAAGTTTAACAAGGTGACAAGAAGTTTAACAAGAAGTTTAACAAGGTGGAGATGATCTTCCCAAGATCCTCCAGAATCAAGAACACAAGCACGAAAAAGATCATCGAGAATCTGATTCACCCTTTCTGTTTGACCGTTGGTCTGTGGATGGTAAGTAGTGCTGAGATTCAGAATATGGAGAAGTAAGAAACCACAGAAGAGATAGAAAAGTTAAATGATAAAGAAAAAGAGAAAGAAAGAAAGACTAGAATAAACTTATTAAGCACAATATGAAAAACACGATTCATCAAATCAACAAGGAGCATTAGTCAAACCAAAAGACATGACTAACAAATCATAGAAAAACCATTCTCAGTATGGAAAGCAGTCTCGTGGAATGCTTTCCTCAGCAACACTGAGTTGGTGAAAATCAGAGGCAAGATCAAGCTGAAAGAGAACAGTAGCTCCAAGGCTAACCAATTCGAATTTGATTTCCTACTTAGAAGCTCTGTTGTCAAAGCGCTCGCCTAAGCGCCAAAAAGCCCTAGGCGCTAGCCTAGGGCTTTTTTCTGTTTCCAGGCGCCGATGATTGGCAAGGCGCCAATAAAGCGCTCTAGGTGACGAAGCGACGAAAAAGCGAAGCCCCAATTAAGCGCGCTTTAGTTAATTGAGGGATGATTTAGGGTTTTGGCCCAAAACCCTCAAAATCGAACTCGATAGTGGCTTAATTGAGCTGCTGTTCGTAACAAAAAAACCCTGCCGCCCTCAATCTCGACTCTCGATATTAAAAATAAAACCCTAATCTCGAGCTGCTACCAAAACTCGACCAAACCTCCACCGCCGCCGACCCCACTGCCGCCGACCGAAGCCCCGCTGCCGCCGACTCTCAACCCTAAAAACCGAAGTTGCTGATCTCAAACTAGAGGTATATTTTTAAATTTGGTTGAAGTTTTAAATTTTTTTATGAGCTTGATTTTATTTTAAATAACTGTTTTGATTTTAAAAACTGATTTTAATTTTAAATTCAGTTTCAGACTTTAAGTTAGTTTTAAATTTAGATTGAATTTTAAAATGCAGTTTTTACTCTTTTTTTAAATGCAGTTTTTTTAAACATTGAATTTTAAAATTGAATTTAAATTGAATTTTAAAATGCAGTTTTTACTTTTTTTAAATGCAGTTTTTAAAATGCAGTTTATTTAAAATTAAATCCACATTTTAGCTTAATTTAAATGTTTAAGTTAAAATTTGAAATTGAATTTAAAGTTTTAACTTTTAATTTCAGAATTTTAAAGGTAAAAGTTGAAAGTTTTATAGTTTAAACCGTAAAATTTTAACTTTAAATTGATTTTTAAAATGCAGTTTATTTAAAATGAAGTTAAAAGTTTTTTTAAAATGCAGTTTTAAGTGCAGTTTTCTAAAATGCAGTTTTTAAAATGAATTTTAAAATGCAGTTAAAAGTTTTTTTTAAAAGCAGTTATTTTTTAAGTGCAGTTTTTACTAAAACTGCAAAACTGGCACTCAAGGCACCCAAAAAAGCGCTAGGCGCCAAAAAGCGCTAGGCGAGGGTTTGGGGCTTTATGGGGATTTTTCGCCTTGACTACACTGCTTAGAAGAGAATAGGAACAACCAGAAAGAAAATAGATTGGAAAACAGAATAAGATAATAAATTTTAAAACCATGAAAATTTCAACTTACATTAATAATTAATTTCATCCATTTGATTTCATTTAAGTTAAATAAATTTTAACTATTTTCAATCTCATTATCTCCTCATTCAATCAACAATTTATAAAGTCATGAATTTGAACAATCATTTATTATATTCATCATTTATTCATTAAATTTCATTTTTCTTTATTCCAAATTATTCTTAAATTTATTCCACTTAATACATCTAATCCTATATATTAAGTTTATTTCACTTATTATAACTATTCCAATTTATCTACAATCTCCTTTAAATATCATTTATATTGTAAATTATTCAATCAACCTTTTTATTCTATTTACCTCTATTGATCTTTTATAATTAAAATTTAAGTGTATAACATTTATTATAACCACTCAAATTTTATTAATAAAATCCCTTTATATTGTACATTATCCAATTACATTGTTAACTTCTAAATAATTAAGGTAAGTTATATTGGAATGCAATAAAATATTATACAAATAAAACTTTCTAGTTCAATTATTTCAAGCTTAAATATTTATCCAACATCTTTGGCTTCATTTTATAATTGAAATCATCTTTTAAGATAAAATTTAAGAATTGAATTTTCGATTAACTTCAGACAATTTTAGAGATAATTAAATATACACAATATATATCAAATCAACTCTTAAATCACATATATTATAATCAAGTCATATTTAGAAAGCCAAATCAATTTAATTCTCCAAAGAAAAACTGTAGCAAAACTACAGAATGGTTTTTTTGCTTCGAAACTCGAAAATGAATGTCGATGATGCTGCAGTCATCACCGAATTATTTTTTAGCGACAAAGAAAAGAGCACTGATTTACAAATTAAAAATCATTTGAAACAATTTCTACTAGAAATACTTTTAAATAATATATCCTTTTAAAACTTTCAAAACAAAGTTTGAAATCATCGGAAATTAAATTCTCACATTCTTGATTTAAATCCATTTAAATTTCCAAATTAATTTATAACCATGTTTAATTATTTAGATATGAAACTAAAGCCAATGATTATAAAATACATGCAAAGTTAAATATTATTCCTTAACATCCAATTCAATTAACTATAAAAATCCAGAAAATTATACGTATATATAATATGATTATACAAAATTTATCCATCTACTAAATTTAAAAACCATATTGTGTCAGTTGGCTCTGTTCAAGTGTTTTGGAGATCCTATCGATAGCGTTGATCAGACGAACCGATCAGAAACCCAAATCAACATCAACAACTCAAACAATACAATATAAAAACATCTTTAAAATATAAAAAATCTCAAATACAAGATAAATTTTCAAAAATAAGGATAGGATTTAGATTTTGATGGACTCAAATCAAAGAGAACTCTGATTTAAATATAAGTTGGAGACAAAAGATAAGATGATTAAACAATAGAATAAGGAGTATGGATAAGCCTATATATATCGCGGGCAACCTTAACCAGGTCAACCGTGACTTAATGAATAAGATCGATGTGGATTTTCTGGGGTAAATCTACATTCGATCTCAAGAGATAGAATTCAGGCATAGCAAGAGATAGTAGTATCGTAAACCAAGGATACAGACATCTTCGGTGAATCAATGCTTTACCAACTGTAACGACCCGATATTTTGGACCATTCGCATCCGCACATGTCGGACTTGAATTGCTCAAAATACCCCGTTGTAAATAAAAATTTGGCAAACTCATCATTTACAGTAAATAACTAATCACAGATCACAGACACAGAGTAATATAATGCATCTGAAGTGAAAAAATAGTAGTTCATGAAGCTACTATATAAATACATCAAAGTTAAGTAAGATACAATAGGAATACCAAGATACCACATGAGTAACAGTATGATAATCAGGTACAACTCAGAGTACAACTGGAATCAACTGGATAACAAAATGAATAGATATCTGGATCTTCAAAGCAAAACTCCAGCTTCAAAGGTGAGTCTCTAATGCTGTATCACTCAGTCTGACCCGAGCGTAAAACAAAACACAAAACACTCGAGTCAGGACATACATACTTATACAATGTAAACCAACTCAAGTGAACTGTAATAAAGGTACAAGTAACTTAAAGAATGCTTGAGATCGCCATTCTTTAAGGATCCGTTAAATTATCTACTATGTAGTAATATTCGATATTATAATAATTTCTAATCATAAAATAAACATACTTTTAAATAGCATTAAGGCTTTACATTTTCCACCGTAACACGTAATAGTCCCAGTAGTCTATCCAGTATTAGCATACTCCCAAAATGGAGGCTACCCTCAATACTCCACAGGCTACGGGAGAAATCACAACTCGTAGTAAAGCTCGATATGGTAGGTGACACGGAACATAAGGCAATGCCAGAGTAGATATACCAATTACGCACACGGACTGATGGAAACGCATAGCAGCCACTACCGCTCCACATCGAACAACACTCCCAAATCAAGGGGTGCACCCAAACAAATTATAAAGTAATAGAATGGTATCGAAGGAGTGCGTCCGATAAGAGGTGCTACCTCATTGGCCCGAGATCGCTCCTGTTTTAGCCACCTTATGCCAGCTCACGGGAGTTAGGTCCATGTATATACCTTAGGATCGTCGCCACCATCCTACTTCAATCTGGAAACTTCATCGCGTACACAGTTGTCAAAGTGGTTTTCGGTATCGACAGAGAGTATGTACATATCCGATCCCGGTCTCTTTAACAACCAATCGTTATTATAACCCATGGATATTTATTTTCAAAATAGTATATACTTTCAAAACCAAAATATCATATCTATTTCAAACCATATCATTTATTTTAAAGTAGTATATACTTTCAAAACCAAATTATCATATCCACTTCCAAAATTAAACAATTTAATTGTAACACTGTGAAACGATAATAATTTAAAACCCATAGCACTCTAAAATGTAACTTTTATAACCATAGCAATTTGAAACATTACATTTTAGAAATAATGACATTTCGAAAACATAACCTTAGGTCATCATAGCATTTTGGAAAAGCGATACTTAAGAAATCATAGCAAGTTGGAAATGCAACCTTAAAGGATCATAGCGTTTTTGAAATGTAATATTTAAGAAATCAAGGCATTCTAGAATGTAATATTTTCCACTTTACCATTTTATATAATCCAAATGTTTATATACTTACAATTTTTTACCATAGTTATTTTATCACTTCTATTTTATTACACTAATTAATTCATTTGGATATAAACCATGCTTTTAAGTTAAATAAACTTAATTACTGTAATTTCCCATTTAAAGTTGAAATTCCTTATGTTAAGTTAAAGTATATTATTAACTTGCATTTCATTATTACAGTAAGGAACATTTATTGTTTTAATCAATATTACATTAACTAAAATTACATGTTAAATGTTCATTTTTAACTTACATTTTATTTTCACAATAAAAAGCATTTATTGTCTTATTCAATCTCCCATTAATTAAAATTACATGTCAAATGTATATTTTTAACTTACATTTTATTTTCACAGTAAAGAGCATTTATTGTCTTAATCAATATCATATTAATTAAAATTACATGTCAAATGTTCATTTTTAACATACATTTTATTTTCACAATAAAGAGCATTTATTGTCTTAATCAATATCCTATTAATTAAAATTACATGTCAAATGTTCATTTTTAACATACATTTTATTTTCACAATAAAGAGCATTTATTGTCTTAATCAATCACATTAATTAAAATTACATATCAAACGTATATTTTTAACTTACATTTTATTTTCACAATAAAAAGCATTTATTGTCTTAATCGATATCACATTAATTAAAATTACATGTCAAATGTTCATTTTTAACATACATTTTATTTTCACAATAAAGAGCATTTATTGTCTTATTCAATCTCCCATTAATTAAAATTACATATCAAATTGACATTTTTAACTTACATTTTTTCAATCACAAATTTCCATTCATTTATTTAACATTTTTAATACATAAAAAAATTATTTTTCACTTTATTAAATCATTTTAAAAACCAAATTTAAATATCAAAATTTACATTTTCAAAATACTTAAAACTTCCAGAAAAGTATATAAAATAACCACGAGTCTGTATAATATTTTCTAACCTAGGTCACGTGATACGGATAATATATCATTTCAATCCGTAATTTACAAAGAAAAATCCGTGTTCTATCATTTCGAACCCACAATCCCAAGTTAAATAAAATAAATAAAAATCGCTCAGGCCTATCATTTAAGTCCATAACGATTTTTCCTTATTCTAAAGTCCGTTCGGGTATGTATCATTTCAACCCATAGTGATAGGGAACTTGCAGTGATGATAAGCACGAAATAAATAACAGTATACAAATAATATTATAACAGATGATATAACAGGCATATAAACAGTATTTAACATCATATAAATATATCACAGGCATGTATGAACATAGCACATTATTTTATACAATTAACTTGTTATCAATTCACAATTATAAAAGTACGTATGTCTAGAGTGAATAACTCACCTTTTTAAACTAGAATTGACAAATTCAGAATAGAAATCCAACTCCGCAAAGCACGAAAAAGCACGATAAAGCACAATGCAAACTTGAGTGGATGAAGAGTCGGATCCAAATCTTGTATGCAAACAAATATTACATACTTAAGAATATGATTCAATACAAACGAATAGAGGTTAAAACAATGGAAAAATAAATGAATCAAAGTGGCATAACTTGCCTTAATCAATCAATGGCTTGGCTACACCACATATGGGTTCAACCATCACCTTGTGTTGCTTGGTCATGATGGTCAGAGGTGTGCTAGGAGAAGATGAAGGCTGAGCCTAGCTTGGAGGAAGACAAAGAAAACAAAATGAAAAAAAAGAGAAGGAAGAAGGAAGCCATTACTTTAGATCTTGTATATTTTTTTTCTTCATGCAAATGAATAAGATGAGGAGATGAGAAACTTTGAACGTGAAATAAAAAGAGAGAGTGGCGGCTAGGTTAAAGGAATGAAAAGTTAAGGTAAGAAATAAAGAGGCTAGGCAATAAAAGGCAGGAGTTTGAATGGTTTGGGAAATAAAAAGGCAACAAATAACTTGATGTATTTTTTTCCCTTTGTTTGTATGTAATGAAAAGAGGGGTTTGAGGAACAATACGTACGTGAATTATGATAAGAATTCACGGTTAATGAATGTGGGAAGTAATTGACTATGCAAATGGAAATGCAAGGGAGAAAAAAAAGAGACAACAAATAAACAAAACAAGTAACCTATATCTCTTGCAATTTCTAAGCTATTATTAAAAAGTAAACCAATCAAAAATCAAATGAATATATTCAAAGTTTATACAAATAAAAATAAAAAAATAAAAAATAAAATTTAGGGAAATAAACATAGAAAAAAAAGAGAAAATAAAATATAAAAATCATTTAAATCCAACCCAAATCAATATATCATTTATTCCTAAATGCAAATGAAAAAGAGGATATTGAGATGAAAATGAAATATTCTTGTATGTGAATGGCAAAAGGAAATACACGGCTAAAAGATGGTTTGGATGACAAGTAAAAGAGTGAATGCTAGGAAATAGAAAAGGCATAAGTTTAGGAGAAAGAAACGTATATATGTTTTATTCTTAAATGCAAATGAAAATGAGAGATGAGAAATAAATTTTGTACGTGAATTTTCAACTTGATATGCACGGCTATGAGTAGAGTAATTCATGACTTGGAATGAGGAGGAAACGGCTAGGAAACTAACAAAGAGGTTAGGAAATATAAATGTAAGAATTTACACAATGTAACGTACGTCTCCTTGATTTTCTACGGCCATTTATAAAAAGATATAAACAAATAAATACAATAAAAGTCTAGACAAATAAATAGGGAAATAAAACAAAGAGATGGATAGGAAAATAAAAATAAAGTAGAAAATAGAAAAATAGAATTAAGGTAGAAAAATGAAAATATAAAATAGACAAATTTTATTGAAAACAATCGCGTGTAAAACGCTGTATTTTATCTAATTTAAAAAGTATAAAACGGAATTTTACGAAACGAAAAGCAGTATACTTGAAATTTTATTTACTTTCATAATAAAAGATAAAATTCAAAAATTCAAACTTTTAAAATTTTAAATTAAAAGTCAAAGTTTGACCATATTGACAAAAATTCACATTTCAGGAAAATATTATATTTATTCATGTTTGGAATTATAATTCACATACAAATCAAAATTTTATATTTAAAACAACAAAATTTATATTTAAAATAACAAAAAATATCCATTTAATAATTAAAATAAAGCTTTTAAATCAGGAAATTCAATTTAAAATAATTACAAAATACAGGGTTGTCACAGCAAATGTATTCTAACTTGACATGATGTCGATTCTTCAGCCTTCCCATGCTAGAATATAAGATTACAATTTATGAAAAAGGATAATTTCCTACATTTCTTTATCGGCGTAAATGCATCTCTAAAAATGAAAACTAATTTTGAGTCCAAGAATCTTCAATTTTTTCATAGTAATCAACGCCTATCGGATCAACAAATGAAAATTTGTCACGAAACTCAACTTGTTAACAAAAAACCATACTAAAATACAAGTGAAGTGCTAGCCCAATTAACAATGTTTACCATTTATGCATAGAAAAAGAGAACAAATTACAGATGACCAAGTAATAAAAAAACTTACAGCGGACCTAATAATTACAACACCTTTGTTCGTTGGTAGCATGAAGTGACTTATGAAGATAATACATCAGCTCAGCCACTGTTCAACCAATACACATAACTTGGGCTCCACGTTTTATTTATATACACAGCCGAAATCTTCTACAAATATCCAGCTAAAAAAAACTCAAATAGATTCAAAGAAATAAAAGGAAATAATAGTAGAATTTTTGAATGAGTGATTGTGTTAGAAGTACTAAATTCTGCAATCGAGAATCAACTATGGACCATGAGACCTCAAACATCTCAAGTTAAGGAAAAATTATAGGCGTTTTCTTAGTTTTGGTAGAGATTAAATCACTATTTATATGAAGTTTATCTGATAAACCAACACCCTTTTCTTAGCTTGTCCAATTCATTGGCAATACATATATAATCAAGTGTATTAAGGCTAAAGTTTAATAACTATGCTCATGTTACTTTGATACGGTATCATCAAAAAAGTTAAAAGTTGAAGTTATGGATCTCTATTTTTAAGGATAACATCCACAATTTATATCATTTGTGAATAAAAAGACATAATTTTTTTTGATGCGTGAAAATCATAACAACCGAACGTGTTGAACATGCTATTCCAAAGATCTATCTATTTGAAATAGAATTCTATGGCTCTTAAATTTCATCATATAACAGATTTGGTTGGAAAGATATTACTATATTTGTATAGTTTAGAGCAAGTTGAAGTTCAATAAATATCATTCTAAAAAATTACCTTAATATGTTTTATAAGAACAATCAAAGCATGTAGATGACAAAGTATTTAAAGTGCATATAAATTTTTTGATAGGATGAATAGAAGGTACCATCATTACCTCTTTCAAGTATCTTGGCAATCATATGAGTCGAGAGTCTCGTAGTGCTATGTAGAAATAAGTTCGAATAATCCGTTTCTATTAACAAATAAGCACCATTACAGGCACATTTAGAAGTAACAATAAAATGAACTCTGATTGCTACTCGTATGTCACTATGTCATCAGTATGATCACTAATGTAGCATAATATTTTCACGGTCTATTGATGGATGAAATTTTAGTACCCATTTAAAAGTAATCCAGTTCGTATTTCAGTAATCCAATAAAAAAATGGAGCATTGGAATTGCTACTGATTCAGTGAACAACTAATGTGCATGCACGTGTTACCTAAGAGAAAAATTATATTTCAATACTCAAACAACCTATATACATGCACATGTAAGTAAAGGGGAAGAAATATTTCAAAGCAGGCAACTGTTTGGTCTATTGGACGAATCTATTCTCAAGTAAAAAATATAATAACACTTAAAGAAATAGAAACAAAGTACAACAACAGAAGTTATCCATCCAGATAAATTCAAACAAAAGCCCGAAGTTATCAATATCATCATAGATCAACGGATCAAGAAATAAAAAAACCTTGAACTTAATTATAACACACAAATCGTTGAGGAACCCAGACACTACTCAAATTTGGAGGAACTAATGAAAATCAGCGAATACTTGCCTTAGATCGAAGGTTTGAGCTTAATTCTTTATCTTCATCAAATCAGCAAATCCAAGTTAATTCCGGACTTAGTCGATAATTGAAGTTTGAGAACTATACATCTATATGCTACACAATGTTGTAGACTTTTTTCACAGTATTTAAGTTCTTCTCCACAAATTCTTAATTAATGCTCCAAATCGATGGTTCATGGTTGAAATATATTAACATTTGATATTGGTTTGTAATTTTAGAAGAGTTATGTATATTAAAATGATATCATTTTTTGTTAAGATGTTCATAGTGTATTAAATATCAACAAAGAATTGTTACATTTAAAATTGCATAGCTCAAAAAATAAAATAAAAAGTTGCTAATGGAGTGTTAATAAAGAGAAGTGATGTAGATCTTTTCAACACGCTTGCGCGCGCGCACACACATACCCTAGCACATTTAGTATTTTGTGATACATTATTTTGAATGTTATAAAATTTTGGATATATCCAATGTGCATTATGAATAATATTTACACAAATGAAAAAAAATTTGTTCCTTCAAATTGTTAAGTCGATGTTTGTTGTTTAAACATTTTTTTTAATCGTTGATTTGAAATATCAAAGATGAAGCCTTGGTGTAACGGTTAGGTCACCCGTATGGTGATTTGGTCCGCCCAGGTTCGAGTTCAAAAACATCTTCTTCGCAATGCGAGAGAAAGACTGCGTACATTATTGACTTTCTCAGAGCCCGCTATCGTGCGGGAGCCTCACGCACTGAGTTCGTAGGTTGATTTGGAATATCAATTTCATTGTTTTACTCTTATGCAAATGAACTAATTTTCTTTAGACTTAGACAAGAATGATGTGAGCATATCCCAAGCTTTTGTTGTTTTTGAAATAATGTAGCTTTAAAGTGAGCTACAGACGAGGTCAATAATAATAATAGTCATTTATTATATGAATTTAATGGACTTGATTAGATGTAAAAGAGGTGATAAATTTTGGATGTCTATGAACACACAGACATAGCCATTATTCGGACGTCATTGTATAGGTGGACTGCAGACGGTAAGTATGACTTAGGGGTTAATCGAGAATTAATCGAAACTAGGCGTCTTTGATAATCGGTGTATTTTGGATAAAATTCTAGTGTTTAGTTTAGCGTCGATTGATATAAATTGAAATTTCGGTATTTTGGATGCACTTCGGAGTAGCCAATGAGACAAGACCGTCTAAAACTAGCATATTGATGCATATACGTGACACTGAACTTAATTAATGCCTAATCAGTACCTAAATATATGTTTAGGTTCTTACTTGAGGCAATAAACATTGTCTAAGTGGGTCTAGGCAAATCGCTAGGTGGTAAGCCTTGTCTAGCGTCTAAGCGGGAACCTAGTCGGATGCTAGAAGAAATTTTACAATGGTGCTTATAAGCAGTCAATAATAGGTGCTCAAGTCCATTGTGCATGGGGTTTGCTTGCTTAATGATATAGCTTAGCAAATTTTAAAACTTTATTTTTTGCTCCTTGCGTGGATTTTATGATGATATACATCTGATTGGAGTTTTTGTTGCATCTGATGCGGTGTCAACGAATTTACTGTTACAATTTTTTTCAATTACTTATTAGGTATGAGGATAGTAAAACTAGTTTGCCCAAATCAATGAAAAACATCCATATGAGATTATCTTCTCACCATTACAGATATATAGTAGTACATGATTCTTAAACACACTGTCGACTTTCTTGTTTCCATTCATTAAAGGTTAATAGATGCTCTAGACTTGATGAAGCAAGGCGTGCGCCGCCTCCTGGTGCGGAAAGGCATGACATGGCGTGGCGTGAGCAAACGCTTCTCCGTCCTCTACAACGGGAAATGGCTCGAAAACACCTCAAGCAACAACAACCGCAGCACTAACCCGATAATCCCACCCACCCGCATCCCTTCAAACGGGTACAAATACTGCTGCCTGTCCCGTGAAGACATAATCCGGTTCCTAATCAGCCGGCTCGGAGCCCTAGCCCCCCTCCCCTTATCCTCCATCTCCTCCCTCAATGCCATCAACCCCCACTACTCCTTCATCCACTCCTCCTCTCCCGCCATACGAGCCATCGACGACATCCCTCAAAACCCATGCGCCGTAGCCGTCGTCGAAACGAATCCGGGCGGCAGTCATAAGCTTGTAGGTGAAATATCCGCTTACAAGCTCTGGAAATGCGACTACCCAGCCGCTGCATGGGCCATGGAGAACCTAACGGCTCGGCAGTTTGTGATGGGCTCCGACGATAACGACGGTTCTGGTATGGATGACAATGTGCATATTTTCCCGATAGGGGGAGCGGAGGAAGCGGAAGCGTCGAGCACAAGGCCTAAGAAGTTCAGTAGCAGAAGCATAGGGTTCTTCAGCAACGCTGTTGTGGGTCAAATAGGGAACGGTAGCAGAGGGCTGAGGCCTGCTAGGAGCATGTATAGAGGAAGGAGCGTGCCGCTTACTTGCAGGAGCTCGAGCTCTCTGGCGGCAGTGATGGCGCAGCTGCTGTCGCATAGGGCGACTCATGTTTGGGTGGTGGAGTGCGATGGGGAGGATGAGGACGATGATGTGTTGGTTGGTGTTGTCAGTTTGACTGACATTATTTGGGCTGTCACTAAGGATCCGTTTGCTCCTTGATTTGGTTTTGCCGTTTGTTCAGTGACGGTTATGGGTTTGTATCATTATATGTAATTATCAGTATTCGAACATGATAATAACTACTGATACTTGGTTTTGGATGTTGTTTGAGAGGATTATAGTGATTACGTGTGATGATTCTTTGATTGGTTTTTTGGGCCATAAATTTGGAGATGTAGTTGTAGGTAGCCCCGTCAATTGTACGGGTCCGAACCCGCTCTGTTAATACAGGAAATACGCTAAAAGGTTATAGGCAGATGAGTGAAAGATCATTGTTAAAATAACTTAAATTTCAGCTTAACATTACAAATGACTGGAAAATCTGTTTCTGTGGTATAAAGTTGCTTAACATTACAAATGATTGGAAACCTGTTTCTGTGGGATAAAGTGAAAATAACTAGAAGTTTCTTTGACAGTAAGAGCGGTGGAACAGTAATTTTGATGTTAGGATCAAATCCATAATCTTTAGAATTTATGTCCAAAACGTAGTATCATTTGACACTTGAGTGTTGGATATTTTCAATATTGTCTTCATAGTTTTTTTTACTGTTCTAAAGTGAGAAAAACAGGGAAGGAAGAATTGTCCCACCTTTTGAAAAATATGAAGCTATATTTATTTAGAAAGATTTCTAAAGTTGGGCCCTTTGGTACTCAAATGTTTGCTTTGTTGTGAGGAGGGAAGTCATGCATAATCATCACACGCGTACGTCGCTTTCGTGCGCCGTCATACGTTCTACATTTTAAATACAGAAAATTATTGTCTACGTTTTAGCCTCAAGGAGAATTTTAGCCCGAAGGACAACTTTCTTTATATATCAGTTTTTAGTTATCGATAGCAGTTTTTAGTTCGGTAGCAGTTTTAGAAGAATGTTTGTCCTTATTAATAATTTTGAAAGAATGTTTGTCCTTATGAATTATTTTTAGGAAAATGTTTGCCCTTGTGGTTAAAATATTGAGGTCGCGTCCTTGAGGCTAAAAATATACAAATTTTTGTCCTTTAAATTAATTACCCATTTTAAATATTTACAGTTTACACTGCAAATATTTATTTTACAAATATGTGCATTTTAAACTGTACATATTTGCATTTTAAACCTAAAAAATAATATGCAGTTTAAAATGCATACTTTCGTTGAAATTATTGACGGTGGTGTTTCGTGAAACTTGTTTTTATAAGGGCTTTCCAGGTATTGAGTTTGAAAATAAGGACCGATTCCTAATTTCCGTTATTAGATTTGGAGGTCATCTAATCATTATGTATGTATAAGGTTGTAAAAATTGCTAGGCAGATGCTAGACGGTAAGTATGGACTATGGACTAATCGTCTATGTGGGGATTAATCGAGGATTAATCAGAGCTAAACGTTTTTGATAAACTTATGTATTTTGGATAAAGTGGAAAATAGGCATAAGGACAAACTTTGAAAAAAATTAGGCTGAAGGACATCAAGTTTCGTTTTTAGGCTGAAAGACAAACTTTGAAAAAAATTAGGTTGAAGGACAATGCTAAATATAGTTAGCATTTTGTATAGTGTAAAACTGAATATAATGCTAGTTATAATAGCATTTTCTATACTGTAAAAACTGAATATAATGCTAGTTATAACTAGCATTGTCCTTCAGACTAATTTTCTTTCAAAGTTTGTCCTTAAGTCCAAAATAGAAACTTGGTGTCCTTTAATCTAATTTTTTTTCAAAGTTTGTCCTTGTGCCTAATTCCCTCTTGGATAGATTTGTAGTATTTTGTTTAATATTAACCGATCCACAATGAGATGTCATGGATCTGGAAGCAACCATGAAGACAAAATCGCTTGAAACAAACATTTTGATGCTTACAAGAGGCATCAAACCCAAAATTGATGCATAGATGGTGCATGTAAACTTGTTTATATGCTGAGATAATGCAGTAAGTTTTAACTAGACAGACTAGGCAAAAACCTAGGTGGTAAAGCTAGTCTAGCATCTAGGCGAGGCCTAGACGGGAGCTTAGAAGGATTTTTATAACAGAGATATGTATGTATGTACATACGTACGTACGTATAATAGTAAAGTAGAAAAATTTCTTGCTCTCCTATTAATTGTAAGAATTTTATCTCCATCTCCATAATTCTCTTTGATATTTTATTTTCAAATCTTATCACTTTACAATTATTCTACTTAATTTTCACATAATTTTATGTTCATATACCTACTTTTTATTTTTTTCTACAATCATTTACAAATCTCTTCACAACTCTCTCTTAATGTTTTACATTCAAGTTCACGTATTTAAATTAATTACATAAGAGTTTAAACTATTTAATAAAACCAGCTGACTAATATTTACTAATCTAGCTTATAAATAAAGAAAAAAAATGATAATTTTATCCTGTATACCATTGTCGTATTAACAAATAAAGAAACGTTAAAAATATTTTTTCATACAAATGTAAAGATATAGAAATTAGATAACATAGATTATATAAATAAATAACAGTAATGATTTTTTTTAGAAGAGTGGTGCTTAAATGAATTTAGTTAACTAATATTTATTGATGCGTCTAGAAAATCATAAAAATACGAAAAGTTCAATATATCATCACACATCTTAGTCATATAAACAAAAATGGTAAAATAAAATAAAAAATATATTCAAATATAAAGACATGGATCACGTAATATAAATTATATACATGAATAATAATAATAATAAATTTAGTTTATAATTCGTTTATCAACATCAAACATATGTTTCACAATTTCAGCAATTACTTAGGGAACCCCCTCACCTCTATCCTATTGTTTAACATCGAACCCTATATATGTAAATTAATTAGGTAATCTTAAATTTAAACTATTTGAATAAATTCAATTAACTAATCATTGTAGAATATAGTAACTTATGCTTTTTGTTTGATGATAATAAACACACACACACACATAAATGTGTTTGTTGAAGTATTATTACATCATAGATAGACGTAAACAAATGAAATTTTATTTAAACAAATATTTTATTTCAATAGAATTATAATAGTATACACAATTATAACAAGAGCTTCACAAAATTTTCATACATTATTCATATACAATAATTTCTTTTTACCCTCTCATATACAACACACTTTCATACAACTATTTGTAATTACTCCTATCCTCACTCACGCGAATACGATTTTTATCTTCTTGCTTTAATTATTTTTCTCTAGTCATCTGCTTTGCCTGTCAAATATCAACGCCGCAAAAAGCAAAAAGAAACAAATTAAAACTGTAAAAATATAAATATATTTGAACTTTTCATTGCCTAAGTTTATTGGTTTTGTTCTCTTCATATTTTAAATAAGCACCAAAATAACGAACATGGACCAGTACAACATGTTCGTGTGGAACAAAAATTTAAAATCAAGTCAATAATGTGCACGAACAACCTAGGACGTGCACTATGTGTCACTGTACATGCCATAAGGCCAAACACATGAAAAAGGCTATACGTATACATTTGTGCACATTTCACACTTGCACACATACACAACTAGATATAGGCAAACAAAATTTAACACAAGCGCATGAGGCCAAGCCCAAATGTATTTTAGACTCAACACAAGGCAATAAGCGAATACATAGCAGAAACAACACAATGCATTGGTCTGAAAGATGAAAAGCACAAAACAAGATGAACAAGTCAGAAATGCACAACAACAAGATAAGAGCAAGCCAACCTAGTACTTGCACAGGCCTGAAACATAACAACAAAAACCAAGCACAAGGCATGCATAAAACACACACAAGCAGCTCAACATAGTGCATAAACAGGACGAGCCAACAAGCCACAACATGAAGCAACAAAAAGCAATGCACAAAGCGGATTTCAGGTTCAACAGCAAAACACATGCAAGTGCACAAACCAAACACATCAAGGGGAGCACAACAAAGCTTGAATAGATTCACAGAGTCAAGGCAGATGTAAATAGATGTGTAGTTGCAACATGGTGCACAACAGCAATGCACATCGATTTCAAGTACACAACAGAAGCACATGTGCACAACATCAAGTGCAAGTGCATACAAGGCCAACATAAGGGTAAACACAGATCTGGCTCGAATACAATGAGCATAAAAAAGGCAGGCTCACAAGTTCAAGTGCAAAATGCCACAAACCATAGAATATACAATACACAAGTGAAAACAAAGTGCATAAAACTTCGAGTTCAAGCTCAGTTCTGTTAGTCCATAGGATAGTGGTTTTGATGACAACAACTATAGAAGTGTTATAAAATATATATGTGCAGGAAATCTATATGCAGGTATCAACAAAAGAAGACTGTACAGTAAAGAAAACAAAATTGATGAAGACAAAGATCAAGAGTTCAAGATTGAAGACTCATGAGATTCAAGATATTCAAGAGTTCAAGACAAATAATATAGTCAGGTTAGATATTTGTTAAAACTCCTTGAAAGCACTATCATTCTTTTTTATCCAATTTACTCGTGGAATGGAATCCACTTCGTTCTTGTTAAAGGGATGGAACCCTAGTGAGATGGAACTCACGAAATATCTAGTGGAACGGATAGTAGCCCTATTTTGTTATCCACTAATTTTGATTCAAAATGATTTTCAAAATTATCTCTTGTTTTATAAAATGATTTTCAAATATTCCTTTTCAAAAGAAAAACCTTCGTTCACATTTCCAAAAATGTTTTAGCCTCAAAATCATATTTATCATTTTGTTATATTTTAATTTCAAAATTGTCCTTGATATTTTAGCCTCAAAATCTATTTTAATATTATATTTACTTTAGTTTATTTACTTTGATTTTAAATATATTTTAGTATATATACATATATACATTCATAAGTATTTCTACTTCTAAATACCTTCTACAAATACATAGAGTCCATTTGAATAAAGTTGCATATGCTTTAAATCATCATTTTCAAAGTAAAGCAAATCATCACTTTTTACTAGACTATGTCGACATCCTATTTACCTGTCATGTCGACATACTTCCCGTTACAGCAAAGGTTGTTTTCAAAAGAAGTGTCTATTCATTTAAACCTCTTCGAATGGACACATCCATTCATTCTCTATAAATAGAGACTGTTATGGACGTTTTCAATATACTACTTTCTTCATTTTCTCTCCTCTTTACTCTCTTATCTTATTTTCTAATCATCCTATCCATATTCTGCCGAAATCTTAAGTGAATCAAACCAGAATATCTCTAGTTTGATTCTCTGCCACTCTCTCCAAAGAATCTCAGTGCTTATCAGAGTTATAGATATATTTGTACTCAAAGAAACTTGTGTGGGGTTATAAAGGTGTGATCGTGTCCTTGGAAATCGATCGGGTGAACTTGTGTCCTGTGAATCAAGTGGTTCTACCCAGAGACCTGAGAATTTGGAGGGTGTACCTCGTTGCCTTGGAATCGAGGGATTGTAATCTAGATTATTGTTGAATAGAAAGCCGTACGGGTTGTGCGGGACTGGATGTAGGGTAACACCGAACCAGTATAAAATTCCTGGTGTGTTCTTTCCTTTACTTGCTTTTTATTTATATTTGCATTTGTTTGTGATTCTGTGATTTGATCTGTGATTGTGTATTTGCATTAAGTTAGTTAATTCAATTTAAATCAAAGAAGTTTTAAAGAAATTCTTAAAACACTATTCACCCCCCCTCTAGTGTTAAATAGCCTTAAGATCATCTTCCGCGTCCCTTTCATTTGGTATCAGAGCAAGTTTTTCAAAGTATTCATAATCTGATTTTTGAAAAGTTCATGGCTAAGTTTGAAATGTTTCCTAAAAATATTTCTTTAATGATCAAATCATTGTGGTTTCATAAATTGATGCATGATAGTTATATAGAATCAGGTAGTCTACAAAAGTTACTCACTGTGCAGGAATCTTGCTTCATGGCGACAAATGAATCTATTCACAATGGACAAGCTGTGCAAATAAGGAAAAACAAGTGGATACTTGATAGTGGATGTTCAAGGCATATGACAGGAAATCCAGAGATACTCAATGACATTATTTACAAGGATGAAGGATTGGTTAATTTTGGGGATAATTCAAAAGGTTATGTGGTTGGCATCGGCAATGTAGGTAATTCTGAAACTCCTATTATTTCAAATGTTTTGTTAGTTAAAAATCTACAACATAATCTACTTAGTATTAGTCAGTTATGTGATAAAGGATATAGGATTAAATTTGAAAAAGACAAGTGTCACATCGAAGATAATAAATCTAATATTATCTTTGAGGGAGTTAGGAAAAAGAATATCTATATTCTTAGTATGAAAATTTCAAATGATAATCTATGTCTTTTGGCCAATACAAGTGACCCTTGGACTTGGCATAAGAGATTTGGACATTTGAATTTTAAACTCTTATCTAGACTATCCAAACTTGATCTAGTAAGAGGCCTCCCTAAGATGCAATTTAAAGTAGATAGTATATGTGATGCATGTCAATTAGGAAAACTTAGAAAAAGTTCCTTTAAACTTAAAGATATGATTTCTACTTCAAAACCTCTTGAGTTACTTCACCTAGATTTATTTGGTCCATCTCAGATTCAATCAATCAACCATAGTAAATATGTCTTTGTAATTGTGGATGATTATTCCAGATATACATGGACAATCTTTCTGAAACATAAAAGTGATACTTTTGATTATTTTAAAAGTTTTTCAAAAAGAGTTCAAAACCAACTTTCTTCCAAGATCATCACTATTCGTAGTGATCACGGTGGTGAATTTGAAAATGAGAAGTTTGAGGAATTCTGTAATCAGAAGGGAATTACTCACAATTTTTCGTTTCCAAGAACTCCACAACAAAACAGAGTAGTTGAGCGTAAGAATAGGACGATTCAAGAGTGTGCTAGAACTCTACTTTCTGATAGTAAATTACCAAAACATTTTTGGGCTGAAGCAGTTGCAACAGCCTGTTATATTTTGAATAGGATTCTAATTAGACCTCTAACCAATAAAACACCTTATGAACTTCTTTTCAATAGAAACCTAAGGTATCTTATTTCAGAATTTTTGGAAGTAAATGTTTTATCTTAAATACAAAAGATAATTTAGATAAGTTTGATCCTAAATCCGACAAAGGAATCTTTATCGGATATTCTAACAGGAGTAAAGCTTATAGAGTTTTTAATCTAAGAACAAACACTATTGAAGAAACTTTACATGTTTCCTTTGATGAAAATTTCAAAGAAGTTGATCAGACTAATGATGAGGATGACTTAGTTATTTCTAATCATGAATCTGTAGATGCTACAAATGAAACTTTTCATCCAAATAAAAAGATTAGGCTTTTAAAAGATCACCCTGTAGAAAATATTCTAGGAGATATGCAATCTGTTGTTAAAACTAGGAATCAATTAAACAGTATGAGTCATGTTGCTTTTATATTCTCAATAGAACCTAAAAATCCAAAGGAAGCATCAACTGATGATTCATGGATTCTTGCTATGCAAGAAGAATTGAATCAATTCACCAGAAATGATGTTTGGGAACTTGTTCCTAGACCTGAGGATAAATCCATTATAGGCACTAAATGGGTATATAAAAATAAATTAAATGAATTAGGTGAGGTCGTTAGAAATAAGGCTCGACTCGTTGCACAAGGTTATTGTCAAGAAGAAGGTATAGATTATGACGAAACCTTTGCACCCATAGCAAGATTAGAAGCTATTAGAATTCTGCTTGCTTTCGCTAATTTCAATAATTTCAAACTTTTTCAAATGGATGTCAAGAGTGCCTTTCTAAATGGTTTTGTAAAAGAGGAAGTTTATGTTGAACAACCTCCACTCTTTGAAGATACAAAATTTCCAAATCATGTTTTTAAATTAAAGAAAGCCCTGTATGGTCTAAAACAAGCTCCTAGAGCTTGGTATGATAGACTTAGGTCTTATCTTTTGCAATCTAATTTTGAAATAGGTAAAGTAGATAACACACTTTTTATTAAAAGAAACAAAAATGATATTCAACTTGTACAAGTGTACGTAGATGATATTATTTTTGGATCAACCAATTCTGACATGAACAAAGAATTTTCTGACATTATGACAAAAGAGTTTGAGATGAGTCATATGGGTGAACTTAACTTTTTCCTAGGATTACAAATCAAACAATTAGATAATGGTATCTTTATCAGTCTAGAGAAGTTTGCGAGAGAGTTAGTTAGTAAGTTTGGCTTGACCAATGTGAGTGGAAAACCAACTCCCATGGCAACCAATATAGCGTTAAGTAAGGATGATCTATCCAAAGACGTAGATCAAACCTTGTATAGAGGAATGATTGGATCACTTCTCTATATAACTGCTAGTAGACCAGATATCATGAACAGTGTCTGTCTCTGTGCAAGATATCAATCTCAACCCAAGGAAACTCATCTAAAAGCTGTGAAACGTATCATTCGATATGTTAAACACACCTTTGATTATGGATTGTTCTACCCTAAGAATGATTCATTTGAATTAGTTTCCTACTGTGATGCTGACTATGCTGGGTGTAAGTCAGACCGAAAGAGTACAAGTGGAACTTGTCACTTTCTAGGTCATTCCTTAATTTCCTGGTTCAGTAAAAAGCAGAATACTGTTTTCCTATCAACAACTGAAGCAGAGTATGTTTCTGCTGCTTTAGCTTGTTCTCAAGTTTTGTATATGCAACAAACCTTGAATGATTTTGGTATATCTATCACGAAATCTCCAATTTTCTGTGATAACACTAGTGCCATTAGTTTGTCCAAAAACCCAACTCTCCATGCCCGAACTAAACATATAGACATTAGACACCATTTTCTAAGAGATAACGTAAATAAAGAGAAAATTTCTCTTGATTTCGTTAATTCTGAAAATCAAATAGCTGATATTTTAACCAAACCTTTAGGAGAACCTGTCTTCACCAAGTTAAGAAGAGAATTAGGTATATGTTCTCTTTCTGAAATATAGTATATAGTATAGTAGTATACATAGGGTATATATGAATGTTTTCTTAACCATAGCATTTTGCAACACCATGTCGACATGGTATTCATGCGTCATGTCGACATGCAACGGTAAAAATGACAACAACATGGAAATTTCTGTTTCCATTACCCAAATTGTCCTGTCCACAAGTCTCCCATCATCAAAAACAACCGTTGAGTTGTTTATTTTCTTGTTTTAGTTATTTATGTGTTTATAAGTTTAAATAGTCATGTATATAGTAATATTGAAATGAATAAAATAATCCGTGGTTACACTTATTATTCTTATTCTTAAATTGCTCATATATAACATTCTAAGTATACGATGTTTAGTGCACTGTTATATCTAGTTTCAGTATTATTAATGATAACACTATCATTAATATCATAGATTTAGGGGGAGTTAGTGTCATTTTTTTGTTGATGACAAAGGGGGAGAAGTATAAAATAGGTTAGTTAGGCATAGATTAAAGGGGAGTTATTAGATTTAGGGGGAGTTATAAGGAGAATATAAATATTTTATAAACAAAGGTTGTCATCATCAAAAAGGGGGAGAATGTTAGTCCATAGGATAGTGGTTTTGATGACAACAACTATAGAAGTGTTATAAAATATATATGTGCAGGAAATCTATATGCAGGTATCAACAAAAGAAGACTGTACAGTAAAGAAAACAAAATTGATGAAGACAAAGATCAAGAGTTCAAGATTGAAGACTCATGAGATTCAAGATATTCAAGAGTTCAAGACAAATAATATAGTTAGGTTAGATATTTGTTAAAACTCCTTGAAAGCACTATCATTCTTTTTTATCCAATTTACTCGTGGAATGGAATCCACTTCGTTCTTGTTAAAGGGATGGAACCCTAGTGAGATGGAACTCACGAAATATCTAGTGGAACGGATAGTAGCCCTATTTTGTTATCCACTAATTTTGATTCAAAATGATTTTCAAAATTATCTCTTGTTTTATAAAATGATTTTCAAATATTCCTTTTCAAAAGAAAAACCTTCGTTCACATTTCCAAAAATGTTTTAGCCTCAAAATCATATTTATCATTTTGTTATATTTTGATTTCAAAATTGTCCTTGATATTTTAGCCTCAAAATCTATTTTAATATTATATTTACTTTAGTTTATTTACTTTGATTTTAAATATATTTTAGTATATATACATATATACATTCATAAGTATTTTTACTTCTAAATACCTTCTACAAATACATAGAGTCCATTTGAATAAAGTTGCATATGCTTTAAATCATCATTTTCAAAGTAAAGCAAATCATCACTTTTTACTAGACCATGTCGACATCCTATTTACCTGTCATGTCGACATACTTCCCGTTACAGCAAAGGTTGTTTTCAAAAGAAGTGTCTATTCATTTAAACCTCTTCGAATGGACACATCCATTCATTCTCTATAAATAGAGACTGTTATGGACGTTTTCAATATACTACTTTCTTCATTTTCTCTCCTCTTTACTCTCTTATCTTATTTTCTAATCATCCTATCCATATTCTGCCGAAATCTTAAGTGAATCAAACCAGAATATCTCTAGTTTGATTCTCTGCCACTCTCTCCAAAGAATCTCAGTGCTTATCAGAGTTATAGATATATTTGTACTCAAAGAAACTTGTGTGGGGTTATAAAGGTGTGATCGTGTCCTTGGAAATCGATCGGGTGAACTTGTGTCCTGTGAATCAAGTGGTTCTACCCAGAGACCTGAGAATCTGGAGGGTGTACCTCGTTGCCTTGGAATCGAGGGATTGTAATCTAGATTATTGTTGAATAGAAAGCCGTACGGGTTGTGCGGGACTGGATGTAGGGTAACACCGAACCAGTATAAAATTCCTGGTGTCTTCTTTCCTTTACTTGCTTTTTATTTATATTTGCATTTGTTTGTGATTCTGTGATTTGATCTGTGATTGTGTATTTGCATTAAGTTAGTTAATTCAATTTAAATCAAAGAAGTTTTAAAGAAATTCTTAAAACACTATTCACCCCCCCTCTAGTGTTAAATAGCCTTAAGATCATCTTTCGCGTCCCTTTCAAGTTCATACTAGATAATATACACAAACAACCTCAAAGAAGTTTTTTAAAACACGTATGTTAACCCAAAAAATGGATCAACATCTGAAAATCGGATGAAAGCACCAGTTCAGATAAAAATAAAAGTAGAGAATAAACAAGAACTCACAGAAGTTTTTATAGTGGTTCGGCGTCATCTTCGGCCTACGTCCACTTTAATCCAGTTTCATTATTGGTTGCTAGTTGTTATCTCTCCGGATTACAACTAGTTCTTCCCTAGATCTAAGTTACAATGAATTTGAATAAGTTTGGAAGAGATAAGAAGTGAAGATGGTGTTGGTGAAGCTCCAATTTCAAGAGTGTTAATGGAGATTCCACAGAGAGAAGATTCTTTTCTGGTAGCAAGTAGGTTGGTATTTATAGAGGAATCAGACATCATTGAGTCAGGGGCCCAATAGTAATGAAGTTCAGGAGATAACACGAAGTCACACTGAAAGATCCAAGCCATCCCGAGTCAAATCCTTAACTCGGGACGAGTTACGGTGCTTTGGCCTAATCATGGTGAAAAATTTTCAAGTCCTTCTTTTGCCCTTTCTAAGTGCTCTCGCCAAATTTCAAATCATTCCGTCCCCGTCTCGATGTTCTCCTTAACTCAGGACGAGTTAAGGATTTAGCCAATTTTCCAACCAGCTGACCTAACGCCTTAACTCAGGACGAGTTAATGACTTAGCCAATTTTCCAACCAGTTGACTTAATTCCTTAACTCGGAACGAGTTAAAGACTTAGCTAAGGACTTAGCCAATTTTCCAACCAGTTGACTTAAGGCCTTAACTCGGGATGAGGTAACGACTTAGCCAATTTTTCAACCAGTTGACTTAAGGCCTTAACTCGGGACGAGCTAATGACTTAGTCGATTTTCTGACCAAACTTCATGAGCTCAATTCTCTAGTCCTTCTAAGTGTGCCTTCCAATTTTCAAGCCATTTCATCCTTGTTTGAATCTTCTAAGTCCAGTTGAAATCTGTTTTGCTCAAAAGCGAGTTAACAATGTACATACATACATACATACATACATACATATATGTATACATATACATATGCAACATTTTTCAACATCAGTCAAGAGCAAGTTTCATAAATTAACATTGTTATCCACCTACGTGACCCGACTATAAGGCGATAGTTGCAGAGGCTATGGTTGGGCCTAGACGGGATTCAAGCCAAAAGAGATGTAGGAATATGAGGGTCCGGTGTAACTCAATTAGTATGATAGGCGCGTGGTTCGGCCTACATGTATGGTTCGACGTGTTTGAGTGGCTCGGTACATTTAAGTGGACCGGCCTTTAAACATGGCTCGGCTAAGGGAGGAAGGTCGTGTGTCGTTCGGTCTTGAAGGACGGCATGTATCGCTCGGTCAAGGAAGTCATAATAGGTCGGCATGTATCGCTCGGTCAAGGAAGGAAAGCCAAGACGGGTCGGTCAATTGTGGTTCGGCATTCGTGGTTCGGCCTTAATGGTTCGACATGTGTGGGTCGGCATACCTGGATCGGTGCACCTTGAGGAGGTTAATAATTTATTTGACCTACAACAGAGTGATGCGACCAACATTTCTTTGCTTCGAGTCATCCGCCGCTTGCTTCGAGTTCCTTGAGGGCCTGCTTCGAGTCAACAACGAGACAACCCCTGGATAGGCAACAGGTGGATCGGTGGTAGTGGATCGGCGTGACTGGTTCGGTCTACCTAACAGCTATGGGCCGAGCTACCTTGGTAATGGGCTTGCACGAGGAGTCCAACCTATCTTCATCTATAAATAGAGGGGCAGAGGTACAGTTGAATGGACCTTTTTTTTTGGAGAACTCCAGGGATACTCTGCCATTTTCTGTATTCGCTTCTTTTCAGTTCAAACTTGTATTCAAGTTGTTTGTTTACGGATTGTATCTGTACTCAAGTGATCAAAAAAGTAATAAAGATTATATTCAAAGTGGACGTAGCAATTATGCCGAACCACTATAAATCTGGTGTTCTCGTTTTTGTTGTTCCTTTTGCATTCAACCGTGTTACTTCTCTGTTTTAATTTACTTTCTTCATTAATCTCTCTACACAATTCTATTCAAGGGTGTTAGTGACCAATTTTGGTGCTAACATTTTGGTGCTTTCATTGAGAGGGGACATTCTTAGGCTATTAGGATCTACTTTGTCGCTACTGGATTGAGGAAATCCCCCGAAGGAGATCCGAGTTTATTCTCAAGAGTCCATAGATTCTACTCAGAGTTCATATGGATAACTCTAAGATGGCAAGACCACGTACCAGATCCGCCTCCCACAACGCAGATGTTAATGAGACCGCCAGCGTCCAACTTGTGGGACCCAACAATCAGCAAGCTAATGCAGGTGCAGAGCCCACCACCATCCCATACCAACCAGAAGATGTCACCAGGGCAGAGTTCAATGAGATGATGAGGGAGCTCGTGGAAAGTAGGAGACAGCTTAGCGAGCAGATTCAAATGAACGCCAACCTGATGACCTAGATCACTCAGCAGCAGCGTCAGAACGCTGGTGGAAGCCCTGCTTCCTACTCATCATCCGACAACTCCGCTTCGTCAGATGAACACCCCAGGCGTAAGTGCCGTAGGATCGAAACGACGCAAGCTGGTACAACAGAGCAATTGGTGACGGCTCACCAAGAGCAAATCAACCGAAATGGTCCAGATTCTCTACCTGGAACCGTGACTCCACATCTGCACCTGGGTAGTCGCTCCCAACCTGGAGGGGGAAACTTAGGATCTAGAGCATGCTTGGGAGCTGGTCCACCGCCTCGGCAGGGTCGTAGTGAGGCGGGCCCTCGGGATGTGCACTTAGATGATCGCCTGCCGAGGAGGCACCAGCCAGAACAATCACGCAGGACAGATACCAACTTGCCACCTCCCATCCAGACTCCAGATTTATCAGCTATGGTCAGGCAACTGATGATGGATAATCAAGGCTTAACGAACGATGATTGGGGCATATCTAGGAGCCATACTCCGTTTACAGATACCATCCTACAAGCTGAGTACCCCCGGAAATTCAGCATGCCTACTATTCCAGCTTATGAAAGGAAGACCGATCCCCGACAACACGAAATGAGATACGAGTGGATGATGGACTCAGCTAGGGAAAATGATGCGACCAAATGCAGATGCTTCCTAATGACCCTATCCGGAATCACTACCATGTGGTTCACCACACTTCTCCCGCGATCGATCTCCAGGTTTGATGAGTTAGCGGCGAAATTTGTGGAGCAGTTTAGGATCCATGCCACTCGCCCAAATGACGTGATGTCGTTGTCCGGTGTGATCCAAGCTCAGGGAGAGTCGTTGAAGGATTATTTGCAAAGATTTCATGTTGCTGCTACCGAAGTTAGTAATCCGAATGACCATGCTATCCTTATGGCCGTAATGCGAGGAGTAGATCTGGACTCAGAGTTTGGTGACTGGCTAGCAGGCAAACCACCGACTACCCTGGAACGCTTCTATTCAAAGGCGAACCAATTCATGAGGAGGGAAGAGGCCAGGTGGTCAAGACAAAGCAGTGCGCTCGGGCCCAGCAAGGAAGCAGTGCAAAGCAACATTGCGGTAAAGCAATCTGGCGAAAACTCTGGCAAGGTCCAAGTCAATGTTCAAAATAAGCCGGAGCAGTCTAAAGGATCCGGAGGAGGAAATTCCGGACGAAAGAGGGAAGCAGGAAAGTGGAAACCAAGAATCCCGGCCTATAGTGAATATACTCCTCTGAATACATCTTTGGAAAATATTTATCTATCAACTTGTAATACATTCCAATATCGAAAGCCGCGCCCAAAGGAATCCACCGAGGAACAAAAGCAGACTGGAAAGTATTGTCGGTTTCGCGAGACCTATGGGCACAATACTGAAGAGTGTAGACACCTCCATGATGCTATAGAAAAGCTGATTCGCTAGAAGAAGTTACAGTAGTTTTTTAAGAACCCACAGGAAGGCGAACATGGGACATCCGACCCCAATCACGGGCAGGCTTCACATCGACCTTAGGAGCCCGCTCGGACGGAGGAAGGCTGGTCATAAACACGATAATCGGTGAACCTCATTCGGCAGACAAGAGTTGGCAAGAAATGGAACGCTATGCTAGCTCCCTGAAGCATGCAGGTTTCGAATGCTGCTCGAACATGGAAGACGGGGCTCCAGCGAAGCAGCAACGAATGATGACCGATGATATAGTGTTCAGAAGCAGGGATGCCGATCAGGTGGAAGCACCTACCTGACCCGATGGTTATCTCAGCTACGATTGGACCGGCGCTTGTGAGAAGGATACTAATTGATTGTGGGAGTTCCGTTAATATTATCTTCAAAAAGGCGTATGACCAAATGAAGATGGAGGAGAAGGATCTAAAATCGTCTAAAGCCCGCATTCACGGTTTTAACGGTGCAGCTACTGATGCGATAGGTTTTGTTGAATTGCCAGTTGAACTAGGAGAAGGTGAATGCAGGAGGGTACAGATCCTACCGTTCATTGTTTTGGATGTTGATTCCCCGTATAATGTTTTTCTGGGCCGACCGGCCCTGGTAGAGTTTAGGGCAGCTTTGGCCCCGTGGTGTTTGACCTTGAAATTTTCAACGGACAGAGGAGTTGGTGTAGTGCATGGCGATCAAGCGACTGGTCATGCTTGCTATGTGGCTGAGCTGAGAGAGGCCCAATGAAGAGAGAAAGGAAAGGGTGCGGACAACCCTGTCCGCATCCATGTTGCTGAAAATTGACAAATAATGCCCGAGCCTTGGCTTGGGCAACACAGTCGGATCTATGAAGATATAGATCCGAGACATGACGTTGAAGAACCGAAGGAGGCCAAGTCGGCATCGGCTGACTGACGATTGACATTACAGTCAGCCATGATGACCCATCATGGGTGCTTAAAATTGGATCACAGCTCAACCCCTCGATGATAAAGGATCTTACCGATTTCCTCTGAGCAAATTTAGATGTTTTCGCTTGGACCCATTCTGATATGTGTGGGATTTCTCCCGCCATCGCAAGTCATATGTTGAACATTGACCCGAAGAATGTGCCAGTGAAGCAAAAGAGGAGAGGCATGGACCCGGAGAGGTCCGCTGCTCTCAGGGAGGAGGTGGATAAACTCAAGGCCAATAGGTTCGTCCGCGACGCCCTCTACCCTGAATGGGTATCAAATCCAGTATCGGTGAGGAAGGAAAACAGGAAGTGGAGCACCTGTGTTGATTACTCGGACCTGAACAAGGCGTTCCCTAAGGATAGTTTTCCTTTGCCCAGAATTGATCAGCTGGTCGACTCGACAGCAGAACATGAATTGTTATCATTTACGGATGCGTATTCGGGGTATAATCAGATCCCGATGCACATTCCGGATCAGGAGCATACCAATTTTGTCACGAACGTTGGACTGTACTGTTATGTAGTAATGCCTTTCGGGTTGAAGAATGCAGGGGCGACTTATCAGCGTTTGGTGAATCGAATGTTTAAAGACCAGATTGGTAGAACTATGGAAGTTTATGTGGATGATATGCTCGTGAAGTCACGACAGTCAAACGACCACATTCGAGACTTAGCTGAGATCTTTGATATACTCAGATTTTACGAAATGAAAATCAATCCACTGAAATGTTCCTTTGGCGTTGCGTGGGGTAAGTTTTTGGGTTTCATTGTCAACACACGAGGAATCAAAGCCAACCCGAAAAAGATTCAAGCTATTTGGGACATACAGGCATCCAAAACTATAAAACAAGTGCAAAGCTTGAATGGGAAAATCGCCGCGTTGAGTCGATTTATATCCAAAGCAACCGACAAGTGTATTCATTTCTTTTATGTGATAAGGAAAGGGAAAAGAAATTTTGAATGGACACCGAATTGTGAGGACGCGTTCCGAGCTCTGGTGAGACACTTGGAGAGGCCCCCGGTTCTGTCAAAGCACGTAGACCATGAGGAGTTGTATGTTTACTTGGCCGTATCTCAGCATGCCATCAGTGCAGCTTTGGTTCGGGAGGATGACCGAATCCAAAAGCCAGTGTACTATGTTAGTAAGCGCTTAACGGGAGCAGAGAGAAATTTTCCTAAGATTGAGAAGCTAGCCTACTGCTTGGTGATCGCATCACGCAAGCTCCGCCCATATTTCCAGGCACATCCGATCAGTATTTATACCGATCAACCTCTGCGGCAGGTACTCCAACGACCAGAGACTTCTGGAAGGCTACTCAAATGGAACAATGAGCTGAGTCAGTTCGATATCACTTACCTACCACGGAGGGCGATCCAAGGGCAAGCGTTAGCAGATTTCATTGCAGAGTTCACCATATCAGACGAGTCAAGTGGTAGTGATGTAATTCCCGCTGTTCGATGGAAGTTATATACCAATGGAGCATCCAACGACCGTTGTTCTAGGGCTGGCGTTATTCTTGGAACTCTCAAGAACCGATCAATTTGTTATGCTTTGAAACTTTATTTCCCCACGACGAACAACGAAGCTGAGTATGAAGCATTGATTGCGGGCTTGAAGCTTACCAAAGAACTTGGAGTGAAATCAATTGAAATCTTTTGTGACTCACAGTTGGTGGTGTACCGGATATGGGGAGACTATCAGGCAAATGGGCAAAGGCTTGCCCCATATGTCGCTCGGGTTCAAGAATTGTTGGCAGACCTCGAATACTACGATATTTCGCACATTCCGCGTGAACAAAATGGGGAAGTCGATTCCTTGGAAAAACTCGCAAGTACTGGTGATGCACAACAGATGGGCTTGGTTCCCGTTGAAACCTTACACGCCCTAAGTATAAACGAGATGGAAGTAGATCTTGTGTTAGAGATGGAAACTGAAAGGGCGTCGTGGATGACCCCGTTTAAAGAATATCTGCTACATGGAACCTTACCCGAGAGAAAGAACGAGAGACGACAAGTCGTCTGCATGGCCTCCCGGTATATAATGCAGGATGGAGTGATGTATCGGAAGGGATTCTCCATCCCCTTGCTTAAGTGCGTCGCTCACAACGAGATAAAGTAGGTCTTAAGAGAAGTCCATAAAGGAGAATGTAGCGACCATACTGGGGGCAAACGTTAGCCAAAAAGATCCTCCGATATGGATACTATTGGCAGACCGTGAATCGGGACGCCGCGGACTATGTAAGAAGATGCGACAAATGTCAAAAGTATGCAAAGATCCCGAGGGCACCGCCGACAGAACTCACGCAAATGGTTAGTCCATGGCCGTTTGCAATATGGGGGATCGATATAATCGGTTCCTTGCCAATCTCCAAAGGTGGTGCGAAATACGCAATCGTCGCAGTCGATTACTTCACCAAGTGGGTAGAAGCAGAGTCACTAGCTACGATCACCACCAAAAAGGTTGTTAACTTTGTTGTGCGAAACGTTATATGCCGCTTCGGTCTCCTACGGACTATCATTACGACAACGAAACTCAATTTGAGAGTAAAGAATTCAAAGAGTTCTGCCAAAAATATTGCATTGAGAAAAGGTTTGCGGCAGTCGCTCACCCTAAAGCAAATGGGCAATTTGAAGCCGTAAATAAGATAATCAAGTCCATCTTGAAAAACCGTTTGGAGAAGGCTAGAGGCAAGTGGGTGGATGAGCTTCCAACTACACTCTGGGCCTATAGAACCACCCACAAGTCCACGACTCGCCATACTCCCTTCGCCTTGGCATACGGCACTGAAGCTGTTATACCCGTGGAACTTGAAGTTCCCTCTCACCGGGTGACTCATTATGATCCTAGAACGAATCAAGATTTTTTACTGGAGTCATTAGACTTGGTCGACGAGAAACGTGAAGAAGCTGATTTAAGGGCGGCTACATATCGGCATCGAGTCGCCCGATATTATAATGAAAAAGTTCGACCGAGAACTTTCGATGTGGGCGACCTTGTTTTAAAGTGAGTTTTTCCGGTCCCGTCGCACATGAATCCCACATGGGAAGGTCCCTACGTCATCGAACGGAGGCTTGGAGAAGGAACCTTCAAGCTAGTGACTGTTGATGGCGTGCCACTCCCCAGAGCATGGAATAGCGAACATTTGCGCCGTTATTATACTTAGTCTATTTCCTTTGCATTTTAGTAGCGATTGTTTCCAATATGTGTTTCTCTTGTTGTTCTCTGTTTTCGACATGTAATAAGACAGTTCAGTTTGTCCCTATTTTTTACAATCAATAAAGGCTTGAAGTTATTTTTCTATGAACTATTGATGTTCTGTGTGTTATAACTCCATGGCGAAATGAAATTGCAATAATCTATCTGGCGTATGAACGCACACACAAAATTAAAAGTTGACCAATAAACGATTCAAAAAAATCTCTAAGTCCCCGGAGCACGGACTAGAGTACTCTAAGTCCCCAGAGTGCGAGCTAGAGTATAAACGATTCAAAAGATCTCTAAGTCCTCGGAGCGTGGACTAGAGTACTCCGAGTCCTCGGAGTGTGGGCTAGAGTATAAACGATTCAAAAGATCTCTATGTCCCCGGAGCGCGGACTAGAGTACTTTCAGTCCTCGGAGTGTGGGCTAGAGTATAAACGATTCAAAATATCTCTAAGTCCCCGGACTAGAGTACTTTGAGTCCCCGGAGTGCGGGCTAAAGTATAAACAATTCAAAAAATCTCTAAGTCCTCGGAGCATGGACTAGAGTACTCTGAGTCCCCGGGGTGCGGGCTAGAGTATAAACGATTCAAAAGATCTCTATGTCCCCGGAGCGCGGACTAGAGTACTCTGAGTCCCCGAAGTGCGGGCTAGAGTATAAACGATTCAAAAAATATCTAAATCCCCGGAGCGCGGACTAGAATACTCTGAGTCCCCGGAGTGCAAGCTAAAGTATAAACGATTCAAAAAATCTCTAAGTCCCCGGAGCACGAACTAGAGTACTCTGAGTCCTCGGAGTGCGGGCTAGAGTATAAACGATTCAAAAAATCTCTAAGTCCCCGGAGCGCGGACTAGAGTACTCAAAGTCCCCATAGTGCGGATTAGAGTATAAACGATTCAAAAGTCTCCAAGTCTTGTGAAAACGGACTGGAGTTCGCATGACCCACAAGACTCTGGATTTCAATCACAGATTAAATTATAAGCTAAGCGATGAAAATATGAAAATATAAAGAAGCAAAATTTTATTCACTAATCAAAAAAGAAGTTTCATTACAACTTCTCCGAAGTCCGGTGCTAAAATCTATCTACAAAAAAAAGAGAAGGGGAGGAAAACAACTGCATGGTACTACGTTACTTAAGTTGAGCAAAATGTAGCGAGGCAACAGTTACTTCTTGGTTTTCTTTCCTTCTTTAGTTTCTCCTAAGTTTCCTCATCCGAGCACCTCTTTTTGGACCCTTTGCTTTCCAGCGACGAAGTACTCGAGGGAGGAGGGGGGATTTCCAAAGGTGTGATCCCACCGGGGAGAATGACCTTCAAGGGCCTATTAAGGGATCATCGAGTTCCACCACCTGAGATTCTGTCTTAACTTTGTTTTTCTTTCTCTCCTCCTCTTCGATTTGCTCTTTCACGCTGGGCTTGGAAGTATGCTCGGAAGCGCCTGTGATTTCGACCTCGTCGTGTTCATCTATAGGTGAGGGATCTTCAAGTTTATCCTCATCTAGCGCCCCGATCACTTGAGCATCGGGACCAGGGGTATCCCCAGCATGGGGTGCCCCAGCCTTCTTCTCTTCCAGCTTCATGGCGACATCGCTCCTTGGAATCTGCTCGGGTTCTGAGTGACCTATATGAGTTCGTGAAAAGAAATGTTAAAACACATTCATCACTCGCCAAAATCAATGAATTCCAAAACTCTAGAAAGTGAAGCTACATACCAGCTTCTAACTGACTCTCAGTGGTCCTCGGAGTATCACCCTCAAGGATTGGAGATAAAATGTGAACGCCAAGTCCGGGCTTCTCCGGGTCATAACCAACGTGCTGCTCGGGAGGCCCAAGTGACGAACTATCAGTTAATTGAACGGGAGGAGGAACCAGAGACCCAGTGCTGGATGTGCCAGCATTATCATCTTTACCCTCCGATGACGGAGAGTTTCTTCCCAAGAGGGCTCTCGCCGCAGATAATTCTGAAGGCTCATTTCCTCGGAGCACTTCCCTTACGAGAGCTTCTTTATCAATCTCTTCAACACCCAGCTCCACTTTTTTAATTCTAATCAAAGTATCCCACGCTTCAGCGAGTGACTCGAGATAATTCTCGCCCAAGAAAGACAAGTCACGATGCATGGGGACTCTTGCATTAAACTTGGCAATGAGCGGGTCGAATAAGCATTTGATTTCTTCTCTGCCAGCTTCGGTCGCTGCCTCAAGTTGAGAGCTAGCCTCTGTGAGCGCTATCTTCTTGCCCTCTTCACGAGCTGCTTCTTTTAGTGCTTCAACCTTGGATAGCTCTTCGTCAAGTTTTATCTTTAAAAGCCGTGTTTCGACGATTTCATCGCAGTATCTTTATGACTCTTCCTGCGCTGCAATCTTCTCTTCTCTCTCTTAAGAGAACAATTCCTCTAGTTCTTTGACCCATCCATCGAGAATGTCTTTTTCTTATTGGATAGAATCTTTCTCCAAAGCCAGAGCGCCGCTGTGTTGGACTGCCTCACTAAGTTCTTTCTTGTGAGTGGCCTGCAAGCGACTAACTGCCTCGGCTGTCTCCTTAGCATTTTTCTGGGCAGTCTCGAGCTGAGATTTGTATGAGGATAGTTCCTCATCTCGACCCTTAATGATGTCTTTGTCATGAATAGCTTTGAGTTTGAGGCGATCAATCTCATGTTGGCGTTCAATGGAAACCTCTAAAACTTTTTCTACCAAGTGTACATACACATCGTGCTGAAAATAAACGTCGTTGTTGCAAGCAATGACGCTCTATTTAACATGTCCGGGGATAGGATGAATCGCGGGGAGAAATTTAAAGCCATCAAAACATATCTTCGGGAATGTAGCCTTGAGCTCAGCCAATTTTTCCGCTATCGACGGATCATGTGCGGAGGCTGGAGGGGTCTGCCTAACCGGAGTCACAGATTTCTTATAAGGTTCACGGTATTGCTTGGTACTTGACGAGCCAGAATGTTGGTCGTAAGGAACTTCGGACTGGGATCCCTTCTGAGCAGATTTCTCCCTACTATGCTTCGAGCGAGTGGGAGGATCGTTTGGATATGAAGAATGGCTGTAAGTTCTCCTTCAGGAGGACGACTCTCTAGGATGATAATCTCTATCACCGCTGTCGTCCCTGTCTCGTCGTTTACTTGATCCTGAATCTCCTAGAATGGTAGAAGATAGAGGATCCACGAAGGCGGTCAATGCCATGTGTACGCCCCATATCACCTGCACACGAAACCAAATGAGGACGAGTTAGTAGGAAACACACGGTGAGTGAAATTCAAGTGCAGGGTGGAGTGTAAGTGTTTGTGTGTGTCCTAGTGTTTCCCCCCGACGGACCAGTGTTTTTTGTTTTACTTATTTGAGTTTTCTCTCCTTGATGGTGAGTCTGAACTCCTTCGTTGCTTCTCACAGGCAAATTGAATCCCATAGCCTCAAGGTTATTGAAACCGTAATTCAATATGTCATCAGGAATGGTCAAGTCAGATAGGCCTTTTAATGAGCCTTCTAAATTTTGGGAAGAAGACTTCTTTTCGATCGGAGTTATCGTAACCTTTGAAGTCCCTCCAACCTTTTTCTTTTTCAGCTTGTAAGCCAGGCTCGTTTTCTTTTTCGAAGGAGGTGGTGGTTCATCGGTGCTGGGTGCATCAGCTACTGGCGCTTGGCCGCAACTTATATTCTCGTCGGTCGCAACCAGCACCTCATTTTCTTTAATCTCGCCTTCCTTGGTGGTATCGAAGGCCCCTTCGGCAGGGGGCACCGAAGGTCCGGGTTGTTCTTTGCCCGTTTCCGCGGTCATTCTTGCTATAGTAGCTCTAATTGGAAGGCTAGTCCAGCGGTCCTCTTCTAGTAATCCGAACTTCGAGAGCCGTTCGTTAGTAATTACAGATTTAATGTCCCGATCTCCTACGGGAATAGCTTGGATAGACTCGACGGCCTTGGAATACCTGGCACCTTCGGATCATGGACGGATATCTATAAGAGTTGAAAGAAGTTTAGAAAAGTTGCACTTCGAGGCTTAAGACGAAGATTGGAATGAAAATGAGACTTACTCCCTTTTAGCCATCTTCTTGCAAAACCGGGAGGACAGCGTACGTAGAACCACCCATGTTTATATTGAGAAAATTTACTCCACACACCCATCAGAACTTGACATTTGGGGTGTGGCTCGAGGAATATGTAAGACGGACTGTCGGTACGTCTCTTGAAGCAGTAGATATAACGGATATCCTCGGGAGTTGGAAGTCTGAGTAAGACACTCATGAAAAGAACGCATGTACCGTGGATAAATGCATGATTATTACGGTGTAGTTGTGCTGGAGCAATTCCTATATACTGTAACACTTCACGGATGAATGAATTGAAAGGTGGCACACTTCCAGCCCAGCACATAAATTTGTTGCAAGCGGTATATCCGGTTGGGGACAAGTGAGACCGATCTTGTGCCGAAGGAACTAGAACGTCTTCGAAGGAGATTTCGTGGATAGAACATAATCGACGGAGAGAAGATTCGCCGATTTTCGAGGCTTGAGAGTCGATGGGATCATCCAAAACGACGACCCCATCTACAACATCGAGAGCCAGGCCTATAACCGCAACAGGCGGATCTGGGATGCCAAGTATGGGGGTTGACAATGGATTCGAAGTTCCCACTGCCTTCTGCCGAGAAATTGGCTCAGGCTTGTCAGAAACTGTAGCAGAGCTTGATTTTTTTGGGAACGATCGATGTGAATAGATACCTGTTTAAGCTATACTTGAAAGATAATAGATATCAGATATAACAACAAAGTATTTCCCCATGTTGTGTGTGAACTAGTGCGACGATTCAAGCAAAGAGTACAGATAAATTAAAGTTCTAAAGAATAAAATGTAGCGTGAAGGAGCTTTAAGTTGTCATCTCTGGAGACCGCCATACTGACCGTCACCAAAATTTGTCCTATGATCGATAGCATAAGTCCTAGGATCAGACATTGGCATCATATATTGTGAAGGCTTTTACTTGCTTCTGTTGGGTTAAATTCGCATTTACGGTTGTTAAAAATGTGAAATTGTTAATCCGAATCAGGTCCGTATGTTCCTATATTTTGGTTTTTGTCAGTCCACTATTTTATGCTCGGGCATGAGAATGTGTGGTCCTGATATATTCTATATTCATGATGAGGTAACTTCGATTGCCAATGCCGATCCCCATACCCAATACCGATCGTCTACCTAAGTCTATGTATCGAGCCACTCTACCTTGCTCGGAACCGATCCACACATCTAGTCTCCTACTACCGACCCGCCAGTTAACCTAAACAGCCGAATCACTCTTTCTCTCAGAACACCGATCCAAACTTGTAAGCCATCCTACCGACCGAGCATTGTTGATGTTTTCCTATCGAACTCCCCCTGAGAGGGGTCGGCCTACAAGAATTGCCAACCGGACTTGCTTACTTCTCAAGCACCTAACCCTCTCCTTCCCGCACCACTAACCCTCTCCTCCTACGAATTACAGACCTCCCTAAACCCATCAAGGATGACTCCTCTCCAATTAGCACGAATCCATGCCACAAACTACCTTCACCCTAATACGCTTACTTGCCCTAATTTTCTTCTCTCCTACTCTTCACGAAAGTCCGTGTGTACGCGATAAATCCTATGCGAAGATATGAATCCTTACCTTTGTGTTAATTCGAGGTTGGGGTGAGAAGTTTTTTGGGCTTGGAATCGAGGGCTATGATGTCAGCACGAATGGAAGATGGCGGAGTGACGTTATGGGGTAGTTTGGTGGATTAGAGGAGGTAGGGCTTAGGGCTGTGTTGGAGAAAGAAGGAATGAAATAAGAAGCAAGAGGAAAAGAATGAAGGAATGGACCTTTATATGTGGAGAAGGGGAGGTGAACGGGCCTTACCCTGTGGAACCGGTCAGAACACTTTAGTGGTTCGGTGAGTGAACATGCCGAACGACTCCGGGTAGACCGAACGCGTGGTTCGGTGTTCGTACGCTGTCCCATTCGCTATAAATATATATATGTATATATGTATATATATATATATATGCACATATAATGTTAGGAAAATCCACCGTGATTCGGGCTTCGATAGGTTGTATACACCCAACTTTTGAAAAGTTAAAAACATGATTTAAACGACAGACGATTATCATTCTGAATGAGCTAGCTTCTGAAAGCAAGGACCGACTGCTGATTCAAAGTGCGTCATGTTGATTCACACAACGCACTTTGGGGGCAAATGTTATCCAGCTACGTGACTCGGCTACAAGGCGATAGTTGCAGAGGTTATGGTTGGGCCTAGACAAGATTCAAGCCTAAAGAGATGTAGGAATATGAGGGTCTGGTGTAACTCAATTAGTATGATAGGCACGTGGTTCGGCCTACATGTATGGTTCGGCGTGTTTGAGTGGCTCGGTACATTTGAGTGGATTGGCCTTTAAACGTGGCTCGGCCAAGGGAGGAAGGTCGTGTGTCGTTCGGTCTTGAAGGACGGCATGTATCGCTCAATCAAGGAAGTCATGGTAGGTAGGTATGTATCGCTCGGTCAAGGAAGTCATGGTAGGTCGGCATGTATCGCTCGGTCAAGGAAGGAAAGCCAAGACGGGTCGGTCGATTGTGGTTTGGCATTCGTGGTTCGGCCTTAATGGTTCGGCATGTGTGGGTCGGTATACCTGGATCGGTGCACCTTGAGGAGGTTAATAAGTTATTTGACCTACAACAGAGTTTCTAGGCTTAGGATTAAAACAATCAGGTTAGCGATAATTGCAAGTTTACAGGGTTTTTGTAAGCGATCAATTATTTAATCTTAGTACATATCTTGGAGGCAACAGCAGGCAAGTCTGCCGAAGCTGGGTAAATTGGTGTATTGCTTTTATTTTTTCATTTACTGTATTGCAGTTTTTATTATTCAATGAATTTATAATAAACCCTATTTATCCCCCTAGGGTTAACTCGATCCTACAAGTGGTATCAGAGCTAGATAGTAAAATTCACTATGACTAGTTTTAATAATTCTTTTTCTGAAGGACATCCATAACTAGGTCACCAATGTTTAATGGCACTAATTATTCATATTGGAAAACTAGGATGAAATTTTTTCCAGATACTATAGAGGCATGAGATATAGTTAAAACTAGTTGTAGTATGCCCACAATAACAATAGATGGTCACGAAGTTCCTAAATCTAAAGACAAGTGGGATGCAAATGAACTTATTATCCGTCGTTCAAATGCTAAAGCTATGAATTCTATTATCTATGCCTGAGATTAAATTGTATACAATCGTGTTTCTCATTGTGTGACTACACATGAAAGTTGGCATACACTTGAAGTGACGCATAAAGGTACATCACAGGTCAAGGAATCTCATCATGCCATGCTCAGCAATGAATACGAGAATTTCGTAATGATAAAAGACGAGAACATAAAGGAGATGTATGAACGATTTTCAAATCTAGTATTCAACTCCAAATCATTGGGAAAAACCTATACATAATTAGAGATGGTCCGGAAAATCCTGAGAATCCTTCCGAGAAGTTTCGAAGTAAAAGTGACAGCAATCCAAGAATCCAAAGACTTGAAATAGCTAAAGGTGGAATAACTAATTGTAAACCTCATCACATATGAAATGGAGCTAAAGGTAAGGGAAGAACGTAAAAGTGGAGAATTGAAAAAGAAATCAATTGCTTTAAAGAGTAAAACTGGTAGTGAGGAAAATGACGAAGCTGTAGCTGAGCAAACACTGTTAATGAAGTGATTCAAAAACACGGACAAAGAAGCATGGAAATCCAGTAATAAACCGACGAATAAAATCTAGAAAAGTACTTGATGATTCTAATGAAGAAATCATATGTTATAAATGTAAAAAAACTAGGTCATATTAAGCCCAACTGTCTGTTGAATTGTCGTGACAAAGGAAAGAAGAAGAAAAGAAGAAATTTTGCAGCCACTTAGGATGAGAGTGAAGGAGAAGGGACGCTAATATCAAGAAGGAAGAGGAAAATTTGTGTCTGATTGTAATGCCCCAGAAATTCATGGAATCTTATTTTAGTTGAATTTTGAAAATATCTGAATTTATTTGTATAAGAATATATGGAATTAATTGTGTGCAAGTATGTGTGCATGTGTGCACGTGCACACTGATATGGCACAAGGAAGAACTCCAGATTTCTTGAATTTAAAACAAGGATTAAAAAGCATTACAAACATGATTTTGTGATATGGATATTTGATTTCTGGAATTATATGGATCATCCCAGAAAATAAGAAAAGTAAGTTTTTATTTAAAACCAGTAAACAGATTTTATTTAAAACCCAGGAAAATATATATATATATATATATGTTATAAGGATTTGAAAACCTGTATACATATAGGTGCATATGTTTCTGAAATTAAAGAGGAATTAAATAAGCCTAGATAAGATATGTATACAAATATACATTTGTAAGTACTGAAAAGTATATATATATATATAAGCAAGTGAAACTATAACATTAAAATGACATGAAATGTAATACAAGTCAATATGCTTGTGTAGGCAAAAATAGCAAAGGGGATTCTCAGGAATAATTAAAATATAAAATAGGGTAGTCACACTTTTAACATGACTAGGTGAGTGGCCATTTTCTGAAAAAGTAAAGAAAAGAAAATGCAGCCTTTAATTGGTAATATGACTGGGGGTAATTAGGGATAAAAATGAGAAAATGCAAACACACAATGCATGATGCTAGCCAGGACAGAAATGGAATTTTGTCTTGAGAAAAACCCTAGTAAAATATGTTTATAAATAAGTAGTTATGGCCAGAGAAATTGTTTTACCCGAGCTACTTATAATAGGAAAAGAAGAAAACATTTTAAAGGAAGAGAAAATACACTCAGGGATTTTCTGGATTTATAAGAAGAAATATTCAAGTGAGTAATCTCACTAAACCCATGGCATTAAGTCCTGTTATGAGGCAGCCAGACTTATGTTATTTTTCTACATTTTTTTGATTCCATTACTATGGTTTTAATGGATGCTTCAATGGATGCTTTAATGGGTGTTTCTGGATGTTTTGATTGCTTTGATGTTTGAGTGTTTTGCTCTGTTTGGTTACACCCAGAAAGGCAAAAGTATGAAATCATGAAAGTAAATAGAGAATACTTGTAACTGGTTTAGATATGGCATGGAAAACATAGAAACCAAAATGTATATGAGTTGCATTACACTTGTGTAAGTGCTGAGGCTCAAATGAAAGATTCAAGGTTGCAATGGAAATATCCAAAAGTGCTGAACCCTTGATCAAATAGAAAATCCATGAGCCAGAAATCTTGTTTAAGCTAGATCTTGAATTTAGTTCAAACATGGTTGCTTATGAAACAATAATAACCCACATGCCTAGTCTTTATTCCCAGTTGTAAATATTCTTGTATTTTCTTTAAGCCAAAATACTTGAAAATATGATTTTCCCTGGACATGAATGTTAGATTGTTCTTGAGTTATGCTTGTAAACTCTATGTAATGTTTCATGTATACTGGGATTTAGTCACCTAGCTATCTCACGATAGGATTAAACATGAACACTTAGTAAATAAACTAAGGATTGTGAGCCAAGAAGACTGCTGGAATGCTTGTCATATTTGAAGTATGCAAGTTGGCACATGGTTTGTTTAAGCCCTGAGATCTTTGTGCAATATTGTGAATTATTTTATTGCAATGTGTCTCCGTGATTCCTTTATGGCAGATGAGGCTAGGAATTAATTTGGTAAATGCAACCTTAAATTGATGAAGTAGGAACTTGAGTTATTCCTAAGATGGTTGGACTGGAGCTATGATAGTTCCTGAGTATTTCCATTTGAAATATATGTTTGCATGGTTGAATGTGTGTACATGATTAGTCTTAAATACTGATCATATATGCACAAGTATATCATAAACAAGTCAGGCAAATTGTTCAAAGAAGATATGCCCACTTGTACAAAATATTTATGTCTCACTCATTTACTTAATATCATGGAGTCTTTGATATTGCTCATACCAGATCTTGTATCTGACCCTTGTTTGCTTATGGCATCTGAGGTGTCTCATCTAAAATGGGGCAGCCTCTAATGTTCTTTCAGGGAATGCTGGATCTAAATAGGAAGCTGCTGTGGCTAATGAGAGTGATTATATAAGCATGCTAAATTAGAATTGAATAAGAACTTAGAATGAAATATTTGCATGTAATCTGGGGAGTTTTTATAGTTCTGTTTTGGTTGTTATGTAATGGTCTTAAAAGTTTGGATTTATTGGTTGTTCTAAATGAATCTAGTGATGTACTAAGTTTGGGATTAATCTAAAGACTTGGTTGAATTTTTGCAAGAAAATATATATTTGAGTATTGTGGTGAAAATCTGTAAATGATATATGCCTGTATTTGAGAAATGGATATGTATATGTACATATATTGTATTAGTTAATTTCAAGTTACTTAAAACCTTAAGTTTGAAGGTTAAAAATCTGAGCTTAGCTATAAAAACCTGGAATTATTCTTGTGGATATTTTTAAGTTCATATAAATTAGATATGCATAGGATTTACTGACTTGTTACAAATATTCAAAAGTATATAGTAATTAACTTTAGTCAGAACTGCTAGAATCCAAATCAAGCAGGATACTCTTGTTTAACAAAAATATATATACTCTGAATTTAAACAAGAGAAACACGTACATCCTCATCTGTATGTGTATATTACTTGGGATGCACTGATATATTTATATTGGTAATAAGTTTTGAATCCTGGTTGAATTGTTTAAAAGAAAAAAAAATGACTCTGATAGTTCAAAGGAAGTTTAAATCAAACTTAAAAGTGCAAATGAATGTAGGTGGACATCCAGACACATATAAATTGAATGTGCATATGCATGTACCTAGAGATCAAATTTAGACGTCAGTCATAATAATTTAGACATCTGAGATTAAACTTAGACGTCAGTCATAATAATTTAGACGTCTGAGGTTAAATGTAGACGTCTGTCACAAAAATTTAGATGTCTGAATTTAGTTCAAAATGTCTTTTTCTCTCTGTTTCAATTTTAGATCTCTGAGCCGTCTGTCATAATTAGTTAGACGTCTGGGATTAAGTTTAGACGCCTGTCATAAGAATTTAGACGTCTGAACTGCTGATTTTGCCTAATTTGCCTACTTAGAAAAGAAATAAGTGGCTATGTCAATAGCTTGTATGGCATTTTGAATTCTATTTGATTTAAATTCCCTTTGATGAAGTAAAAAAAAATCCTTATGAAATTAAGGTAGAAAGAGGAGGGTCATTGCAGTTGGTATCAGAGCACTTGGTTGCATTGATTGCTAAGTATTATAGAAATGTATTTTGTCTGTTTGTTTTGGATGAAATAATTTAGATAAGAAAATAGTAATTATAGAAGTACTCATAATATACTAATACCATTTGCCCAGAACTTAGTTAGCATACCATGGTAGGAAGAGGATCTCATCACCATGCAGGATCAAGTGCACCACAAATGCTTGATATGCAAGACTTTATGAGGGCTTTAAGGGATGGAATTGGGCATAGGCCTGAGAACCCACATGAAGAACTTTCAAAACTACTGAAGACTTATTCCAATTTGGGAGGCAGGAGTTTTGAAGGAACTGAGAATGTGATGGAAATTCAAGCATGGTTGAGAACAATGGACAGAGTTTTCAATGACATGCAATTGGATGATCAAAGGAAGAGGCAAGTAGCTTCAAGACAACTGAAAGGGGTAGCTTTAAGCTGGTGGGAGGTGATCATAGCTGGAAGAAATGAAAATGAGATCTTTTGGAATCAATTCAAGGAGATGTTGGAAGCTAGATTTGTTCCAGCATCAGCCAAAACTCTATTGCTTGAAGAATTCATCAGACTTAGGCAGGGAACTTTTAATGTGACTGAATACACTCATAGGTTTGAGGGCTTGTCTAAGTATGGAGCTATGCTTGTGGCTGATGAGGCATCAAAGAATGATAGGTATATTAAGGGTTTAAACCCAGGGCTTAGTAGGGCTATGTTGCCATATGCAGATAAAACTTTTGATCAAATCATTGATCTGGCCTTAAAATTTGAGCAACATGACAAGGAAAGGGAGAAGTATAAGAATTTTAAGAATAACAACAATAAGAAAAATAGGGGAAGGTATCATCCCTATGACAAAAAGAAGGAGGAGACAGAAGGCAAGAAAACCAATGATACTAAGACCACTGATACAAAGAGAAAAATAACATGTCATCATTGTGGAAAAGAGGGACATATCAAACCAAGGTGCCCAGAATTGAAGGGAGGAGCTTTCAAATGCTACCTATGTGGTAAGGAGGGACATATCAAGAGAAACTGCCCTGAGTATAAACAGCAAGGGAAGCTAGCAAGTTTGGAAAGCAGAAGCAAATCCACAGTAGAGGCTAATGCAGAAAACCATGGTCAAGTGGAGGTACTTTATTTATTTGTACCCTACCCATATCAGTAGTGTATGATACAGGGGCAACACATTCTCTGATTTCCCATGAGTTAGTTGCATTGCTTAAATTAAATTGCATACTGGTTGAAACCCCTTTGTTAGTGCAAAGCCCATTGGGAAGTTCTAGTGTTTTAAACATGATGTGTGTGGATGTGGAATTAAACATAGGAGGAAATGTTTTTATTTCCAATTTATATGTTTTAAATTACCCAAATATAAGTGTTATATTGGGTGTAGATTGGTTAAGACAATACAAAGCAATAATTAATTTAGACTCATCCACCATATCATTACAAAATTCTAGAGGTCAAAGAATCACAATTTTGTGTGAAATAGCCAAGGAAAGAAAATTATATCACTTGATTGACTTAAGTAAGGATTCCAGTGAGCCTTCTATTGAATAAATCCCCATAACTAACAAATACTTAGATGTGTTTGGAGAAGTTAAGGGTGTTCCACACCACAGACTAGTGGAATTTCAGATTAATCTGATACCAGGAGCAAGTCCAATTATTAAGAAACCCACTAGGATGGGGCCAAGTGAGTTGAAGGAATTGAAGAAACAGTTAGAAGAGTTGGAAAGCAAAGGATTTATAAGACCAAGTAATTCATGCTGGGGTGCTCCAGTAGTGTTTGTAAGGAAACATGATGGTACTTTAAGAATGTGCATAGATTACAGGGAGCTAAACAAAGTCACTATCAAAAACAAGTACCCCTTACCTAGAATTGATGATCTTTTTGATCAACTTAGTGGAGCAAAAATATTTTCTAGGTTAGACTTGGCATCTGGATTCCATCAGATGAAGGTTGAGGACTCAAGTGTTAAGTACACAGCCTTTAACACTAGGTATGGTTTATATGAGTTTCTTGTCATGCCATTTGGGTTGACAAATGCTCCATCATACTTTGTAGACTTGATGAATATGATATTCAGGGATTATTTAGACAAGTTTGTTTTGATTTTTATTGATGATATTTTGATCTATTCTAAAACAGTAGAGGAACATGAAAATCACTTACACCTTGTTTTGTCTAGATTAAGAGAAAAAGATTTAAAAGCAAAATTTTCTAAGTGTGCATTTTGGAAAGAAGAAGTGCATTTCCTTGGGCATGTTATATCTGCCAAAGGCATTTCTGTAAACCCCAATAAGATTGTGGCAATCCAAGTATGGAAAAGGCCAAGCATAGTGGGAGAAGTTAGGTCATTTATGGGAATGGCAGGGTATTATAGGAGGTTTATAAAAGATTTTTCTAAGATGTCATCACCTCTTACCAACCTAACTAGAAAGAACCAACCCTTTATATGGACTGAGAAATGTGAACAAGCCTTTAGTAGAATCAAGGAGGCCTTAGTCAATGCACCAGTGTTGAAAGTACCAGAAGAAAATGAGGATTTGATTGTGTATACTGATGCAAGTGGTTTTGGGCTGGGAGCTGTATTGATGCAGCAAGATCAAGTTATAGCCTATGCATCAAGACAATTGAAGCCACATGAATCAAAGTATGCAACCCATGATCTTGAGTTGGCAGCAGTGGTATATGCACTAAAGCTCTGGAGACATTATCTTCTAGGTGCTAAGTTTATTTTGTACACAGACCATAAGGCATTGAAATATCTCTTTTCACAAAAAGATTTGAATATGAGGCAACATAGATGGGTTGAGTTTCTAGCAGCATATGATTTAGACATACTTTATACTCCAGGAAAAGCTAATAAGGTTGCAGATGCTTTGAGCAGGCAGCATGCAAAAGTAGCCATGCTAATGATAGAAGAGTTTAGAAGTTTATCTCTACCTACTGATTTGGAAATTGAGGAAAACAGTGAGGTAAATATGGAGATGATTGAAGAAGGGAGTAAAGGAAAATTAAGTTTGATAACTTTGCAATCAGATTTAATTTTGAAAGTGGGAAAAATGCAAGGGGGAGATCCAGATTTATTAGAAAAGAAGACTTTAATAGAAAAAGGAGAAGAAGTAGCAAACTACCACATTGATAAGAATGGTTACTTAAGGAATAAAGGTAGAATATGTGTTCCAAAGGATATAGGATTGAAGGAAGAAATACTTAATGAATATCATAGGAGCAAATATTCTATACACCCAGGCAGCACCAAGATGTACCAAAACTTGAAGAGGGATTATTGGTGGAGAGGGATGAAAACTGATGTGGCCAAACATGTTGCAAAGTGTATGACTTGCCAACAAGTCAAAGCAGAAACCCAAAGACCCTCAGGCCTATTACAACCTCTAAGTATACCACAGTGGAAGTGGGAAGATATATCTATGGATTTCATAGATGGTCTGCCTAGGTCAAAAAGAGGAAACACAAGCATTTGGGTAGTAGTTGATAGATTGACTAAAGTGGCACACTTTATACCAGTGAAGGCAGAAAGAAATGCACCTAAACTAGCTCAAATATTCATGAGAGAAATAGTAAGATTGCATGGAATCCCTAAGACTATAGTGAGTGATAGGGACACAATCTTTACATCCGGATTTTGGAAGAGCTTTCAAGAAGCCATGGGAAGTGAGTTATGCTTGAGTACTACATACCACCCCCAATCAGATGGTCAAACTGAAGTGATAAATAAAGTTTTGGAGGATTTGTTGAGGGCATGTGCATTGGACTTTGGAGGTAATTGGGAAGATCACCTCCATTTGGCTGAATTTACATATAACAATAGTTATCAAAGCACCATAGGTATGGCACCATTTGAAGCCTTGTATGGCAAACCATGTTTGTCACCAATATGTTGGGTTGAAGCAGGAGAAAAGGCTGTCTTAGGGCCTGAGTATGTTAAAGAGACTACAGAGAAAATTGAATTGGTGAGGAGAAGAATGGCAGCAGCTCAAGATAGGCAAAAGAAGTTTGCAGATATGAGGAGGAAGCAGGTAGAATATGAAGTTGGTGATTATGTTTTCATCAAAGTTTCACCTATGAAGAAGGTGTTGAGGTTTGGCAAGCAGGGAAAACTTACCCCAAGATATGTTGGACCTTACAAGATTTTGGAAAAAATAGGTTCATTAGCATATAAGTTGGAGCTACCTGAAGAGATGAGTGCAATGCACAATGTATTTCATGTATCACAACTTAGGAGATGGGTGCATGATAAAGAGGAAATTCTAGAGAAACCAACTCAAGTTCAAATAAATCCTGACTTGGTCTATGAGAAAGAACCAGTGGGGATTTTAGCTAAAGAGGAAAAGAAGTTGAGGAGCAAAACTTTGAAATTGGTAAAGGTTCAATGGAGCCTAGACCCTAATGATTGTACATGGGAGTTAGAGGATAAGATAAAGATGGATTACCCTAAGCTTTTTGCAGTGGAAGGTAAAAATCTAAATCCCTAAAAAGTTTAATATGTATGGTTGTTTTGGCTGAATTGTTTGCTTATGCTATGTTTGATAGATTTTATAAAATCTGGAAATGTTTAAAGCCAAAATGAGAAAAATTGTGAGGACACAATTCCTAAAAAGGTGGGGTGATTGTAATGCCCCAGAAATTCATGGAATCTTATTTTAGTTGAATTTTGAAAATATCTGAATTTATTTGTATAAGAATATATGGAATTAATTGTGTGCAAGTATGTGTGCATGTGTGCACGTGCACACTGATATGGCACAAGGAAGAACTCCAGATTTCTTGAATTTAAAATAAGGATTAAAAAGCATTACAAACATGATTTTGTGATATGGATATTTGATTTCTGGAATTATATGGATCATCCCAGAAAATAAGAAAAGTAAGTTTTATTTTAAAATCAGTAAACAGATTTTATTTAAAACCCAAGAAAAAAAAATATATATATGTTATAAGGATTTGAAAACCTGTATACATATAGGTGCATATGTTTCTGAAATTAAAGAGGAATTAAATAAGCCTAGATAAGATATGTATACAAATATACATTTGTAAGTACTGAAAAGTATATATATATATATATATAAGCAAGTGAAACTATAACATTAAAATGACATGAAATGTAATACAAGTCAATATTCTTGTGTAGGCAAAAATAGCAAAGGGGATTCTCAGGAATAATTAAAATATAAAATAGGGTAGTCACACTTTTAACATGACTAGGTGAGTGGACATTTTCTGAAAAAGTAAAGAAAAGAAAATGCAGCCTTTAATTGGTAATATGACCGGGGGTAATTAGGGATAAAAATGAGAAAATGCAAACACACAATGCATGATGCTAGCCAGGACAGAAATGGAATTTTGTCTTGAGAAAAACCCTAGTAAAAATATGTTTATAAATAAGTAGTTATGGCCAGAGAAATTGTTTTACCCGAGCTACTTATAATAGGAAAAGAAGAAAACATTTTAAAGGAAGAGAAAATACACTCAGGGATTTTCTGGATTTATAAGAATAAATATTCAAGTGAGTAATCTCACTAAACCCATGGCATTAAGTCCTGTTATGAGGCAGCTAGACTTATGTTATTTTTCTACATGTTTTTGATTCCATTACTATGGTTTTAATGGATGCTTCAATGGATGCTTTAATGGGTGTTTCTGGATGTTTTGATTGCTTTGATGTTTGAGTGTTTTGCTCTGTTTGGTTACACCCAGAAAGGCAAAAGTATGAAATCATGAAAGTAAATAGAGAATACTTGTAACTGGTTTAGATATGGCATGGAAAACATAGAAACCAAAATGTATATGAGTTGCATTACACTTGTGTAAGTGCTGAGGCTCAAATGAAAGATTCAAGGTTGCAATGGAAATATCCAAAAGTGCTGAACCCTTGATCAAATAGAAAATCCATGAGCCAGAAATCTTGTTTAAGCTAGATCTTGAATTTAGTTCAAACATGGTTGCTTATGAAACAATAATAACCCACATGCCTAGTCTTTATTCCCAGTTGTAAATATTCTTGTATTTTCTTTAAGCCAAAATACTTGAAAATATGATTTTCCCTGGACATGAATGTTAGATTGTTCTTGAGTTATGCTTGTAAACTCTATGTAATGTTTCATGTATACTGGGATTTAGTCACCTAGCTATCTCACGATAGGATTAAACATGAACACTTAGTAAATAAACTAAGGATTGTGAGCCAAGAAGACTGCTGGAATGCTTGTCATATTTGAAGTATGCAAGTTGGCACATGGTTTGTTTAAGCCTTGAGATCTTTGTGCAATATTGTGAATTATTTTATTACAATGTGTCCCCGTGATTCCTTCATGGAAGATGAGGCTAGGAATTAATTTGGTAAATGCAACCTTAAATTGATGAAGTAGGAACTTGAGTTATTCCTAAGATGGTTGGACTGGAGCTATAATAGTTCCTGAGTATTTCCATTTGAAATATATGTTTGCATGGTTGAATGTGTGTACATGATTAGTCTTAAATAATGATCATATATGCACAAGTATATCATAAACAAGTCAGGCAAATTGTTCAAAGAAGATATGCCCACTTGTACAAAATATTTATGTCTCACTCATTTACTTAATATCATGGAGTCTTTGATATTGCTCATACCAGATCTTGTATCTGACCCTTGTTTGCTTATGGCATCTGGGGTGTCTCATCTAAAATGGGGCAGCCTCTAATGTTCTTTCAGGGAATGCTGGATCTAAATAGTAAGCTGCTGTGGCTAATGAGAGTGATTATATAAGCATGCTAAATTAGAATTGAATAAGAACTTAGAATGAAATATTTGCATGTAATCTGGGGAGTTTTTATAGTTCTGTTTTGGTTGTTATGTAATGGTCTTAAAAGTTTGGATTTATTGGTTGTTCTAAATGAATCTAGTGATGTACTAAGTTTGGGATTAATCTAAAGACTTGGTTGAATTTTTGCAAGAAAATATATATTTGAGTATTGTGGTGAAAATCTGTAAATGATATATGCCTGTATTTGAGAAATGGATATGTATATGTACATATATTGTATTAGTTAATTTCAAGTTACTTAAAACCTTAAGTTTGAAGGTTAAAAATCTGAGCTTAGCTATAAAAACCTGGAATTATTCTTGTGGATATTTTTAAGTTCATATAAATTAGATGTGCATAGGATTTACTGACTTGTTATAAATATTCAAAAGTATATAGTAATTAACTTTAGTCAGAACTGCTAGAATCCAAATCAAGCAGGATACTCTTGTTTAACAAAAATATATATACTCTGAATTTAAATAAGAGAAACACGTACATCCTCATATGTATGTGTATATTACTAGGGATGCACTGATATATTTATATTGGTAATAAGTTTTGAATCCTGGTTGAATTGTTTGAAAGAAAAAAAAATGACTCTGATAGTTCAAAGGAAGTTTAAATCAAACTTAAAAGTGCAAATGAATGTAGGTGGACATCCAGACACATATAAATTGAATGTGCATATGCATGTACCTAGAGATCAAATTTAGACGTCAGTCATAATAATTTAGACGTCTGAGATTAAACTTAGACGTCAGTCATAATAATTTAGACGTCTGAGGTTAAATGTAGACGTCTGTCACAAAAATTTAGATGTCTGAATTTAGTTCAAAATGTCTTTTTCTCTCTGTTTCAATTTTAGATCTCTGAGCCGTCTGTCATAATTAGTTAGACGTCTGGGATTAAGTTTAGACGCCTATCATAAGAATTTAGACGTCTGAACTGCTGATTTTGCCTAATTTGCCTACTTAGAAAAGAAATAAGTGGCTATGTCAATAGCTTGTATGGCATTTTGAATTCTATTTGATTTAAATTCCCTTTGATGAAGTAAAAAAAAAATCCTTATGAAATTAAGGTAGAAAGAGGAGGGTCATTGCACTGATGAGGGAATCAATTGACAGCGACGACGAACCAAATGAGGTAGCATACTTATCCCATGCTAATTTACTTTTATTATATCATGAGTTAAACGGAAACATGGATAGACTTAGACAAAGATATGATAAACTAGAATCAGAAAAGATTTAAACAATGGGCTAGAACAAGTGATTCAAAATATTAGAAAATTCAACTCAGAATTTGTGACTTGTCAATCTTTAGAAGAATAAATAAATAGGTCTAGAACTAAAATTTAAATCCTTGAAAATTAAATTTTGATACCGAGAAACAAAGATGACACAAAAGGAGAAAATTATATTAAAAGATGCACCTCACTTTTGAATGAAAACGTTGCACTTAGACCTAAGGTTCAAAAACCTGAATTAACAATAAGAAAATTTTCTAAAGGAAAAAAAATCACCAAATATGTTGTTAGGTAATTATACTGTCACCAAAAACAGTAAAGGGCTTGAATATAAGAGTGTTAATCAAATCAAAGAAAGGAATTGTGACAAGACCAAAACTCGTCAAGAATTAGCCAAGTGTTCGATATGAAAATTTTTTTGGGCATAATCAAAATACATATTGTTATAGGAACAAACACATAAATGTCAAACAAATCTGGGTTCCAAAAGGTACGAATGTGAATCTTCTCAAATTTTAATAAGTTTGGGTATCTAAATATCTTGTCTCTAACAATAATGGACCTATGAAGTGTTTTAGGTCATTTTACTCTTCTCTTGTGTAGGTATGTTTGCGGGCTAAGGAACAACCAAAGTGGTTCTTGGATTCAGGCTGTTCTAGGCGCATGACAGGTGACAAATCAAAGTTCCTTAGCCTAGAAGACTATAAAAGGTGGGAGTGTAACAATAGGCTATAACAGTAAATGTAAGATTATTGGTAAAGTTAAAGTAGGTAATAATACTTATGTTTTATATGTCGATAACTTATGTCATAATCTCATCTCTATCAGCCAACAGTGCGACAAAGGTATGAATGTTGTGTTTGATGCTAAATTGTGCAAAATAATTGATAAATCTTCAAGTGAAGTGTTGCTCACATGTAAGAGGAAAGGCAATACATTTCCTTGTCATTTGACGATCTTACGCTATCAAGATGTCTAGTAGCTAAGGATGAGGAAGCTACTTTATGGCACAGACGATTAGGACATGCTAGTATGAGCTTATTAAAAAAACTAAAAACAAAAGACTTGGTGAGAGGATTACCACAATTTTTTTTTGATTCTGTTGATCAACTCAGCAAGTTTGAATCAAAGGCGGATGAAGGAATTTTTATGGGTTATTTATCAAGAAGCAAAGCTTACAGAATATACAATAAAAGGACTAAAACCGTCATGGAGTCAATCAATGTCAGGTTCGATAAAATAGAGGTAGTAGGAAGTGAGCAAAAGTAATAAAGAGGAGGAAGATGGAGTTAGAAAATCAACAGAAAATGACATCAAGAAAAATAAACCTCAAGAGCAACCGAAAGAGAGTTTAGAGGCCGAAAAACTAAAGTTCAAAGCAGAATTGGTAATAGGTAATCCAACAGCATGTATTAAAACTCGATCTCTGTTTAATAAAAATCTTTGTGCCTTGTGTATCCATATTAGCTTTATTTATGAAATTGAACTCAAATATGTAGATACAGCCTTAATGATGAAAGTTGGGTTATGGCTATGCGAGAGGAACTAAATCAATTTGAGTGAAACGATGTTTGAAAATTAGTTCCTAGACCTAGCGACCATCGGTTGTAGGATCAAAATGGATTTTTAAAAATAAATTGGATGAATTTGGAAATGTAATTAGAAATAAGGCTAGGTTAGTCACTAAAGGTTACAATCAAATAGAAGACATTGATTTTGATGAAACATTTGCACCAGTTGCTAGATTAGATTCAATTAGGATTTTGCTAGCTTTTCCATATTTTATAGGTTTTAAACTAAAATAAATGGACATAAAAAGTGCCATTTTAAATGGATTATCGAAATAAAATGTTTATGTTGAACAACTTTCTAGTTTTGAAAGTCAAGAATTTCTAAATCATGTGTATAAACTTAAAATTGTATTACATGGTCTAAAACAAGCTCCTAGAGCGTGGTATGGATGTCTTGGTACGTATCTTTTGGAAAATGGCTTTAGAAAGGGTTGTGTTGATACTACCTTGTTTTTCTTACATAATAAAGACGATATCTTAAATTTTAATATTTATGTTGATGATATTATCTATAATGCCACTAATAATCTTTTGTGTGAGTAGTTTGAAAAAGTCACGCAGGACAAATTTGAAATGAGCATGGTTGGAGAATTGAAATTCTTTCTAGGATTTCAAATCAAACAAAGCGATAAGGGAACTTTTATTTCATAGACAAAATATGTGAAAGAGCCATTGAAAAGATTGGGAGTAACAAATGCAAAACCGTTAAAAACTCCTATCAGTCCCTCAGTCAAATTTGACAAAGATGAAAAAGGTGGTGTAGTAGATCAAAAGAAATATCGAGGTATGATTGGTTCACTGCTCTTTCTCCTTGCATCTAGGTCTGATATTATGTTTTCTGTATGTTTATGTGCACATTTCCAAGCAAATCCAAAAGAATCTAATTAAAAAACAATGAAAAAAATATTGAGATATCTTTTGTACACCCAGGATTTCGGTTTATGGCATCCAGCTGGTAATAATTTTGATTTGGTTGGTTACTCTAATGCAGATTATGTTGGTTCTTGTTGATAGAAAAAGCACTAATAGAACTTGTTTCATGTTAGGACACTCATTAGTCTCATAGTCAAGTAGAAAGCAAAACTGCATAGCATTATCTACCACAGAAGCAGAATATATTGCATTAGGCAGTTGCTATACTCAAATTTTAGGGATGTTGCAAACTCTAACAGATTACGGCCTATTACTTAAACGTGTCCCGTTAAAATGTGATAATGAAAGTGCAATTGATTTGTCAAATAACCCTGTGCATCACTCTCGCACTAAATACATAGATATGAGACATCACTTTATTCGAGATCATATTTCAAAAGAAGATATTTGCTTTGAATTCTTTCCAACTAATTTTCAACCAGCAGACATTTTTACAAAACCCTTTTCAAAAAATAAATTTTCTCAATTTCGTTTGGATTTAGGAACTTTAGAAATAACTTAGATTTTTTTAATAAAAATACTCTTGTTTATTACAATAAAAATTTACTCTGGAAAAGGTAGTTGCTGTCTACTTGAATCTTTTGAAATTTATCAAAATTATTAATAGTGACCGAGAAAGTGATGGGTAGTGATTAAATTATACTTCATAACAAGAGGAAGCATGTGCAAAAAATTTCTTGAAAATTGAACAAGTTTTATAATATTTTTAAAATTAGTACAAATTCCATGATCATCTATGTCACTATCATCCTTCTTGTAGTCCATACACCAAAATTTAATATAGTGTACAAAAGTTGGTATCATGAAAAACGATAAATTATAATTTTAGTGCAATAATTTACTCTGTCATATGGTATTCATTCTCATTTAAAAGTCATCGTGATTATGCATGGGTGAATGACTTTAATCTCTAGATATGTGCTTCCATTCTCATTTAAAAGTCCTCACGGTTATGCATGGATGTAAAACTTATACAAAAAAGGGATGAGAATTCAAGTAATTTCTAATCTCATTTAAAATTTCTAATGGTTATGAATGGTTAGAAAATTCTTGGTATTCTTTTTTAAGCAACTAATAACCTCATTTAAAAGTCCTAATGATTATGCACGGTTAGTAAGTGCTTAACATTTTTTGTTTTCAAAATTTTCCTTTTACTACAATATACCATATAGCTGTTACTATATAAAATTCCCCTAAGTCATAACCCAATCGTAACTCTAAAGTGGAATTTGCGTGTAGTAAAATATTATGATTTTTGTTTGATTGATTGAAATTTTCATTGTACATTTATCTCTATATGATTTATAGTTTTAATTAAAATTCATCACTATATCAATTATTATTATTATTTTGATGATAATAAAAGGGGGAGCGAGGTTATAATTTTGGTGGTTGAGTAATAACCTTATTAATATTCAAGAGTTGGTTTTATTTTTCAACTGTTGTTTTAGTTTTTGTAATTATTTTGACATCAATTTTTCTTTGGCATTTAGGATTTTTTATTGCATACATTTCTGTAGGTGCAGTCTAATTGTAGGGGTAATATGTAAATAGGGGAGCTTGAACACGACACATCAAACACATTTCTTTGGTGCAAAATCTTAATATATGTTTGCAATCATCAAAAGAGGAAGATCGTAGAATTTATAGTTTATATTTTTTGTTTGATGATAACAAAAATATATATTTTTAAATGTGTTTGTTGAAGTACTATTACATCATCACGGAAATAAGTAAATAAATGAAATTTTATCTCAATAAATATTTTATTTCAATAGAATTTTAATAGTAGATAAAATTACAACTAGAGCTTCCCAAAATTTTCAAACACTAGTCATATTCAATATTATGTTTTTACACTCTCATATACAACACACTTTCAAATTCAATAATTTGTAATCGCTCCTCTCCTCATTTACGCGAATACGATTTTTATCTTCTTGCTTCAATTATTTTTCTCCAGTCATCTGCTTTGCCCATCAAATAACTACGCAGCAAAAACAAACAAATTGAAACTGCAAAAATATAAATATATTTGAAATCGACAATGCCTCAGTTTATTAATTTTGTTCCCTTTATATTTTAGATAAGCACAAAAAATAATGAACATGGATCAGTACAACATGTATATATAAGGACCACTATAATGTTTTTGTGGAACAAAAATTGAAAACCAAGTCAATAATGTGCACAAACAACTTATGACATGCATAGTGTATCACTGTACATGCCATAAGGCCAAGCATATTAAAAAGGCTATGCATATACACTTGTGCACATTTCACACCTTCACGCATACACAACCAAATACAGACAAACAAAACTCAACATAAGCGCACGAGGTCAAGCCCAAATGTATTTTAGACTCAGCACAAGGCAGTAAGCGAATACACAACAGAAACAACACAGTGATAGGTCTGAAAGATAAAAAGCACATAACAAGATGAACAAGTCAAAAATGCACAACAGCAAGACAGGAGCAAGTTAGCCTAGTACTTGCACAAGTCTGAAACATAACAATAAAAAGCAAGCATAAGGCAAGCCCAAAAAGGTTCACAATAGCAAATAATTCTTTTCACAAGTTGAACAATTCAAGCTGAAGCCAATATATATCAAGAACGGACAAGTCAATACCATAAGCAAAAAAGAATCAATAAAAAATCAACAGCCACGATTAAAACCAAAAATCAAGGGTTGAAATATTCAAAATGAGAATTTTGAAATATATGGAATCAGAGAAGATTTTTCTTCAAATTATACCCTATATAAACCATTTATCATCAGAAATTTTTATCAAGTCGACTTCAATACCAACAATCAGAAAATTAGAAATCATACCAAGTTACGAATTGCAGTAGCGCTCGACAATGAGAGCAACCACAACAACAATCGAAATATTGTAGAAGGAATCAACCATCAAAGGCATAAATCTAGGAGAAAATTCAACAATCAATTATCGGCGGCTTTGAGAATTGAAAAGGAAACCCTAGAAGATAAGTAAGGGATCGACTTTGGAAGGTAGAGGCGAACAAGAGAATTTAACTTGAAAGCCGAATTCCTTTTTTAATTGGGCCGAATTTTTTGTTGAACTGATATATTTTAAATTATGGTTTCTCTTTGTTATTATTGTATTTAACATTTTAATTTTAAAAACTCTAGTTTGGATTGAACTATGGTGTGTAGTTTGGAAAATTCTTAACTCGGGGATAGAGTTGAGGTAGGGTTTCTAGGCTTAGGATTAGGACACTCAAGTTAGCGATAGTTGTAAGTGTACAAAATTTTTGTAAGCAGTCAATTGTTTGATTTTAATAGAAATCTTGGAGGAAGCAATAGGTAAGTTTTGCCGAAGCTAGGTAAATTTGTGTGTTGCTATATTTCTGCATTTACTGTGCTATTATTTTTATTATTCAGTGAATTTATAATGAACCGTATTCACCCCACTCTATGGTTAATCTGATTCTACAATACTATTTAAGTGATCTAATAAATTATAAAAAATGAAAATCTCAATATGCGACGATGACGTAGATACTATCGCATAGGGCCACTCATGTTTGGGTGGTGGAGTGTGATGGGGAAGATGAGGACGATGATGTGTTGGTTGGTGTTATCAGTTTGACTGATATTATTTAAGTAGTCACCAAGGATCTGTTTGCTCCTTGATTTGGTTTTGCCATTTGTTCAGTGACAATTATAGGTTTGCATTTTCAGATGAGTACAATAGTAAAAGCCATCCAATTAGATGTTTTGACCAATGCAATAATAAAATTTGAAAAGGACATTTAGCAAGGGTTTCACGGACGCAGTCCCCCTAAGTAACAAATAATGATGTCCGGTCTCCCACTTAGGGGGATGGTAACTTAGCACATCCTCTTATTATGGAATAAGGACCGCTAAGCTAGGTTTGGGCCTTGTTGATCACCTAATAACCCCATCCAGTTAAGTTTGTTGTAATGCCACATAGAGGTTTCATTTTATAACCTCTTGGTGCTTGTATATACATGTTGTTCCATGATGTGGGATAAAATAAATCGACTCACTTGAATAGATAATTTTGATATAATGGAATAGATTAAATTACATGATATACATGGATCCAAATAGTAAGCTTGAAAACTTTAAACATTAAATTTGGTCATATGTATAATAAAATAAAAAATCGTAGAATTGTTATTTAAACAACAATTGCTTTTTGATTTGTAGGAAATAACTAAAAGGTTATAGGCTTGCATCAGTTTTTTATTCTAACAACAAGGTGAGTGAAAGATCATTGTTAAAATAATTTGAATTTCAGCTTAACATTATAACTGACTGGAAAACTGTTCTTATGCTATAAAGTTGCTTAACATTACAAAAGATTAGAAAACATGTTTCTATGGTGTAAAGTGAAAATAACTAAAAGCTTCTTTGACAGTAAGAACGGTGGAACACTCATTTTGATGTCTTGATGATCAAATCCATGACCCATATTTGGCACTTGAGTTAATGTTTCTTAATGAAAACAGCTAAATAGATTTTAAGACTTACTCTCAAATTAAAAAAAATCAAATTCTTAAACGATGTGAATGCAATACTGAAAAACATTATAATTGTAACAAAAAATGAAAATTAAATAGAAGCATTATGTAAAGATAGAGTAATTAAGAAACTGCAAAAATGTCTAAAGTAATATTACGTTGGGACCAATTTCGAACATTCTTCTAAACTTTCACTATTCACTTACGTCTCTGCAAAAAAGTCTAAAGCTGGGTTTGGGCCTTGTTGGTCACCCAATAACCCCATCCATGTAAGTATATTGTTATGCCTCACGGCGGTTTCATTTTATAACCTCATGTTGCTTGTATATACCTCTTGTTCATGATGTGGGATAAAATAAATCAACTCACTTGAGATATAATGGAATAGATTAAATTATATGATATATGTAGATCAAAATAGCAAGCTTGGAAACTTTAAACATTAAAGTTTGATCGTTTGTATAATACAATAAAAAAGCATAAAATTGTTATTTAAACATTAGGCACTTTTTGATTTTGAAGGAAATACACTAAATGATTGTAGGTTTGCTTGATTTTTTTTATTATAACAATAAGAGGATTGAAAGATCATCATTAAAATAATTCAAATTTCAACTTAACATTACAATTGATAGGAAAACTCGTTTCCATTGTACAAAGTGAAAATAACTAAAAGTTTCTTTGCACTCGTTTAGGTATTTATTTTCAAATCCATGAACTCTAGAAGCTCTTCTAAAGTGTTATGTCACTCGCCATTTGAACTAATGTATAAAATTATTCTCAAATTATTTGAAAAATATCTTCTTAAACAATGTGAATGCAATACTGAAAAACATAATAAAAATAACAACAAATGAAAATTGAATAGAAACTGTTATCCCGCCTTTGTAGCAAGGCCAAGATACCAAAAGATCGGCTGAGAAACCAAAGATAGTTCATCTCGAAGAATGGTCAACTCAACATCTCAACAGAGCAAGTCCTGCTAATTGTTTGTTCAAATAAGATCCCCTACGGAAGGGGGGTGGCAACCCCCCAATGTGGGGGTGCGGGGGCAACACCCCCGCTATGGGGTTCGACCTGCCCGGTTAGGTCGCAGGGGTCCAGGGGGCAGCGCCCCGTCCGAAACGGTACGTTTTATTTACTACTTTGCGACCTACGACCTAAAGGTTCCAAGCGACCTAAAACATGGAGTAACCCAGCGACCTAAAAAGTCCTCCGACTTAACTTCCTCCAACCTAACTTCCTCAACGACTTAGGAGATTCAACGACCTAGTGATGTACGACCTAACAACCTTAGCGACCTAAAAAGCCTTAGCGATCTAAAGTCCCAGCGACCTAGCGATGTCTCAACATACTTAGGTCGCCACTTCCTTAGGTCGTCATAGCCTTAGGTCGCCACTTCCTTAGGTCGTCATTTCCTTAGATCGCTAACAACCTACCACTCCCTGCACCGTAGCACCTTAGGTCGCGGCTCTCTCTCCTGCTACCCCTTAGGTCGCTCACGACCTACGACCTACGACCTACGACTTACGACTTACGACCTAGACCCAGTTTCTTCCCTATAAATACCTCGCTAACTCCACATTGAAATGGGGATTTTCCGGATTTGAAAAGCGCTGATACTCTGCCATTTTTTGGGACTCCTCCAATACTTCAAGCATCGAAGATTCCTCATCAACAATTCTACTTCATCCAACATGGATCCAAAGAGCAATCCGTCATCAAAGTTCTAATCTCTTGCTTCGATTGTGTTGTAATCGTTGAAAAGTGTTTTAAAGGTGTTGTAACCGAGAAATCGTGTTGTAAAAGTGTTGTAATATTGTAAAAGTGTGCTCAAAGAACATAATGAAGGATGTAAAGTGGACGTAGGCTGAACTTTAGACCGAACCACTATAAAAATTGCTGTCTCTTTTACTGTTTTTCCCTTTTTCTGTTTACTTTTAGTTCCCGTGTAGACGGGTGGTGCTTTCACTAGATTACTCCAGACACCAGGGTGTTAGCGTTATACTTTTTAGCGTTAACAGAAACATTATGCAAATACTAAGAGTAATAAAGAAACTACAAAAAAATCTAAAATAATATTACATAGGAGGTTTTTTCGAACATCCTTCCAAAGTTTCAAAATTACTTCCGCCTCCAATAAAAACCGGTTTCATGAAAAATTCCTATTAATGTTTCTAGCGAAAATATGCATTTTAAGCTGCATATATGTAGTTAGAACTGAACATAATTACATTCTACACTGTAAATAAGATTTTTGTAAAATGAAAAAAATGTAGTGTAAAATAAAAGAATGATACATTCTACACTTTAAATATTTGCAAATTACATTTGAAAATATTTATTTAACAAATAGTGCATTTTAAACTAAATATTTTTGCATTTCAAACCGCAAGAATGTTCAGTTTAAAATGCACATTTTAAAACATTGACAGTGGTGTTTCATAAAACTTGTATTTCAAAAGAGCTTTTCTGGTATTAAGTTTTACAGTAAGGTGCAGATCTTAGTTTTCATTATTACATTTGGAGGTTATCTAATCATTATTTTATATTTAAGTAATAATTAGATTTGGCCAAATAATACATTACACACAAACACACACGCACACCCACACACACGCACGTGCGTACACACATATACTTAAAACAATAAAGCAAACGAATTTATTGCTCTCCTATTAATTCTAGGAGTTTTCTCTCCATCTCCTTAATTCTCTATGATATTTTAGTTTCAAATTTTATCACTTTGTAATTATTCTACGAAATTTTCACATAATCTTATGTTCAAATAACTACTTTTAAAATTTTTCTACAATCACTCACAAATCTCCTCGCAATTTTCTCCTAATATTTTATATTCAAGTCCATGTATTTAAATTAATCACATAACCAAAATTTTAAACTATGTAATAAAACCAATTGACCAATATTTATTAATCTAGCCTATAAATAAAGGAAAAATAAGATAATTTTAGTACATATACCACTGTCATATAAAAAGAAAGAAACATTAGAAATATATTTTTCATACAACTATAAAGATATGTAAATCAAATAACATAAGTTATATAAATAAATAACAGTAATTTTTCTTTAAAATAAGAGTGGCATTTAAATGAACTCTGTTAACCAATATTTATTTCTTTGTTTAGAAAATCATAAAAATATGAAAATTTCAATATATTATTACACACCTTATTAACATGAACAAAAAATGGTAAAATTGTTTTTTTATTCAAATATAAAGTCATATGGATCACATAATTTTAATTATATACATGAATAATAATAAGAAATTAATTTATAATTCATTTATCTTTATAAATTTATCATGTGTTACATTACAAAATTCTATTTTTAGCTTCAAACATATGTATAACAATTTCAGCAATTGCTTTGGGAACCCCTCACTTCTATCCTAGTATTTAACATCGAAGTCCATATATTTAAATTAATTAGGCAATCTTAAATGTAAACAATTTGAATAAATTCAATTACCTAACATTGAGTAAGTTATCTAATAAATGATAAAAATATGAAAATCTCAATATGCATGCCATAGTCATATTAATAAAAAGGTAAAATAATTTTTTTACTCAAAGTATAAAAATATATAAATCACATAGCATAATTATACGCGTAAACAATAATAACAAATTTAATTTATAATTCACTTATCTCAAATTTATTATGCCATTGCACTATATAAAAAATTTAACTTCAAATGCCTATAATTTAAAAATCATACAATTGTTTACAAAACCCTCCTCAATTATCTTTCGATGTACATTTATGTCCACATATCTAGTTAATTACATGCACTTAAATTGTTTAAATAAACACAATTAACTAGCAATAAGGTCGGTGCAATCAATTGATGGTTCGGACTACGAGACCAGATGTCATGAGTTAAAACGTTGAAACTGACAGCTCTGTAACAAGTGTCCGAAGTATGTGTTTGGTAGTCTGTAACAACCCGCATATTTTACGATTTTATATTTAAATATTTTATTTAAATATAGTGTCGTTAATCGGATTAAAGTCCGAAAAGCTACTTTTTGCAAACGGTCGAATTAGGACTCGAGACCACTTTCATTGAGTCTAAAATGGAATTTGCGACTTTTTTGAGTATAAGCTTCGATAGGTTTGGAGTAAGTTGAATTTTGCTATTTTCTATTGGGCTTTGGGTTTGGGTTTCACCCCAACTCACTCTACAACTTAGTTCAGCCCCTCTCTTCTCCTCTTCACTTCATTTCTATTTTCTTAAACACTCTAGCAACTGAAAATGGGGAGAGGAATGGGAAACTAATATTCAAAGCCCTAGTTCCTCTAGCAAATTCAAATTCTTGCTCCAAATTCAAGGTGAAGCTTTGGTAAGCCTCTTCTTCATCTTCTCCATCTCATTTCCTCTTCAATTTCAGAAATGTTCTTAACCCTAACTTTGAGAAACTCCATCTTTGTTTTAGATTGAAGTTCTTGAGGTGGTGTTGAAGAGAGATCAATCTATTTCTTGTTCTAGAGCTTCTTATCTTTGTTTTTGAGTTAAAAAGGTGAGTTTTGAACTCACATCTACTTCTCTTCATATCATTGATGTTAGGTATGAATTCCTAACACTTATTCATGTTCATTTACTTTTGGTTTGAATTGATTTGGTGAACATTTCAATCTTTGGTGTTTTGAAGTCAAAACCTCTAAAAATCTTAACTTTGATGTTTGAACATGTTTTTGGAGGTGTATCAAAGAGCCAATAGGGCTGGGTTATCGATTGTCATAAACCCCTAGCGCCCATTGCTCATTCGGTTGCAAATCGGAAGAGTTTGCTCTTCATTTGATAGGCTGAAAAATAGCCCCAGTGCCAGTCAGTCGACTTACCTCTGTAGTCAGTCGACTGGCTGTAGCAAATGAATGCTCCTGGGACTGTCTGCAGGAACAGGAAGTCTCTATTTCCCGCAGTCAGTCGACTGGCCCCCTGCAGTCAGTCGACTGATGGCAGGAAATGGAATTTTCGGGTTTCTGGATCAGTCGACTGGCCTTTGCAGTCAGTCGACTGACCTGCTTGTTTTTGCCTATTTTGCTTGGTTTCAAATTTCAATCGATTCGTGTCGATTCCAATTAGTTGTTATTGCATATTTGACTTTGATAATTCCTTTTTGATTTCATACACGGGTTTTCATAAAATGATCTTTTCAAATTGTATTAAAAGCTCGTTTCTCCAATTTATAATTTCTATTAAAACACACACACAATTTTGCACTTCGAGCGAAGACGGAGGAGAATTAAATGATTAAATAAAATGCATGCTATGAACACGTGTGTTTATCTTTTCAGTTAATTCCTAATCTATTCGTTTGACCGTTTTGACCTCTTGGTCTGGTTTACCGATGAGATGAGGTGAACTTTGTACTGCTTTGAGTGTGAAATTGACTGACGGATAGTAAACCGTTTAGTGCGAACATGGGGTATGGGACTCACGTTAACATTTTCCGGGTTCCTTACTGAGAGTTGTGATACATTCCGCCAGACAGTGGTGTCCAGTACCGCCACTACGGTTTGTTGCCTTCGGGCGTATGGATCCTTGTTACAGTACTGAGCTCGAGCACCTTTTGTTTCTTTGGCAATTATATTTCCCTAGAGTATCACCCTTCGGTATAGGTTCTTTGAACCACACAATATATAGCGATTACCTTGTGGAAACTTGTGTTACCTTTGTTGGTATTTGTCATTTGCCTTTTGGCTTGTTTTGGGACATGTATGTCCTTGGCGTATTTGAGTTGCCTATGATATGAGGCTTGTTTTGATTCATCTTATGTTAGATGATTTGGTTATCTCTTTTGGAGATATTTGTGGTACTTTATGATCTTGTATGTTCATTATCATTTGGTTTATCTAATTGATTTGTTTAGCTAGACTGACCCGTGTATTTTATACTCGGGTCAGACTGAGATGTTTCAGGTTAGGTACATTGGACTTAGCCTATTTTGCTTCCGCATGGACTATTCCGCTAGCTCCTTTTTTTCATAGCTTTTTGTGTAGTCCTTTTTGTCTGTAACTCTGATTGTACTCTATTGACTTGTCTGTATATTATGGTTTGCTTTACCACTTGATATGTCTCATTTTGTAAACTCTATAATGTATCTGTATATGTGTAAATGTATGTGATGATCTACTGTTCTGTGATGTGGATTACATTTGAGTTGTTATATTTATTCTGATAGATCCTTCAGCCACCTATGGCTTTGTATTAAATATTTATTGGAGATGTCGATTCACTTGGGTAAGAAGTGGCGATTGTCGGCGTATTCAATAGATAATTAAGACAAGGTTATAGATGGTCGCTCCTATCCAGCTCTATTCTCCGTATTAGCAGACGGTGTTACTTAGTAATACTCTTTGCTAATGTGGGTCTCAGAGTGGGGCGTTACAGCTTGGTATCGAAACCTGGTTCAGAACAAAATATGATAAACAAGAACATAGACACATATTACGGTACATCAAAGGGTAGTACGAATGTTACGAATCTTTGAATCATCGTGCCTTATTTCTTTCCGTGCCTTTGGGAATACGTCTAGGAATGCATTTATTCCGTAGTATTCCATATTTGAATTAATGATATCTACCTTGTGAATAATATTTATCTTATATTGTCTTTCATCTAATGGCCGGAAGAGGCAGAGGACGACGCTCGGATGCTGGGCAACCCAGCGGCTCGCATCCGGACGGCGTTTATATGTCTGCCGACCAGTTTTTGGAGTTATTTAGGAGCACTCAGCCTCCAGCTCCTATTTGTGCATATCCTCCCCGCAAGTCTGCCTTTGCACGCCTGTGTAGTGATTTTTCTCATCTTGGTGGAAAGCCATTCAAAGGCTGCGAGTCCGTTCTTGAGGTCCAAGCTTGAATTCGCACATGCGAGCGTATCTTTTCTCGTATGGATCTTTCTGACCATGATCGAGCTCTTGTAAATTCTTGCTTATTGCAAGAGCGTGCCCTTGATTGGTACGAGCTTCTTATAGCCGAACTTGATGAGTCTGTTCTTTCTTGGGCTCAATTTCGGGAACGGTTCGAACTCAAATTCCTTCCTGAATCTGAGAAAGTTTTATTAGCCTGTCGCTTCCTTGAGTTGAAGCAAGGGAAGTCTTCCATTTCTGAATATGTGGCATCATTCGAGGCCTTATCTAGGTATGGTCTTGAGTTCATTAGCACTTCTTATAAGAAGAATATGAAGTTTGTCTCTGGTCTTAAGAAGTATCTTAAGAAGTCCTTAATGCTCCAGCTTAAGCTTTCTTTTGAGGAGTTGGTTGATTCGGCACTTCATCTCGAGACCATCGAGAAGGAGTGTGATAGTAGGGATGATGTTGAGGTTCTCAAGAACCCCAATAAAAAGAGGTTTCCATTTCATAAGCAGGGATTTCTCCCTTCTAAGAAGAAGAAGCCTATTGAATCTGGCTCTAACTCTCAATCTGCTGGAACACCTTCCATTCGGAAGTGTTTCAATTGTGGTTCTCCTGATCATATGATTCGAGCTTGTCCTAAGCCTCTCTTCTGTCATTATTGCAAGAAGGAAGGTCACTGTGTTTCCACCTGCCCTACTGCTCCTGATAGTGCCAAGTCTGGCAAGCTTTATGTTGCTAAGGCTTCTAGAGGTCCTTCTCAGCCCAGAGGTATATCTCCATCTATTTTGGAAGGTTCTATTTTATTTCATGACCGTAGTATTCGAGTTCTTTTCGATACGGGTGCTTCACATTCTTCCGTACGGAAAAAGCTCGTCGATGATTTGTCTTTGGATGTTTCTTATATGGTTACTTCGTTGAGGATTGTGAATTCTATTGGGGGATCCGCAACCCTTAGCATGCTTTATGATGATGTTGAGATTGTTTTATGTGGCTTTTATTTTCGTGCGAATCTGCACGTTATTTCTTATTTGGGATTTGATATGATTTTGGGTATGGACTGGCTAGTGAGATACAGTGCCAGGATTATTTGTTCTGAAAGAATTTTATATCTTCGACATCCGGATTCATCTACTCAGCTATCACTTGTTCTTCGGAATGTGGATAATTCCGAAATGGATTTATATTTGCTTGTCTCACGATGATGATGATATATCTCGTATTCCTATTGTTTGTGACTTCTCTGATGTTTTTGAGCCGGTTTCGGGTTTGCCACCCAAGCGGGCGATCGAGTTTCGCATTGATCTCATTCCAGGCGCGCAGCCAGTTGGGCATCCTCCCACGAGGATGTCTACAAAAGAAAATGAGGAACTCAAGATGCAGCTTTTTGAGCTTGAGTCCAAGCAATTGATTCAGTCCAGTTTTTCACTGTAGGGTGCCGCGGTCGTCTTTGTGAAGAAGTCCAATGGAACTCTTAGGCTTTGCATCGACTATCGCAAGCTTAATGAGTTGACCATCAAGAATAGGTATCCTTTGCTGAGGATCGATGATATGTTCGATCTATTGAGTGGCGCTAAAGTCTTCTCTCAGCTCGACCTTGCCACTGGTTTTCATCAGCTCCGAGTCACGGAAGATAGCATACCCCTTACAGCTTTCCGCACTCGATATGGTTCTTTCGAGTGGCTCGTTATGCCGTTCGGTTTGATGAACGCTCCTGCTTTCTTTGTTGATCTTATGAATCGAGTATTCCGAGAACATCTCGATAAGTTCCTCCTTGTGTTCATTGACGACATTCTTGTTTACTCTAAGTCTGAAGCCGAGCATGCAAATCACTTCAGAATTGTCTTGAGTACTCTTCGTCACCATCAGCTTAAAGCCAAATTCTCCAAGTGCCATTTTTGGGAGAATAAGGTTAAGTTCTTAGGCCATGTTGTATCTTCCGACAGCATTTCAGTCGATCCCTCAAAGATCGAAGCTATCCAAAATTGGAAGAGGCCTGAGAATGTTCATGAGATTCGTAGTTTCCTTGGATTGGCGGGTTATTACCGTCGGTTCATTAAGGATTTCTCCCGTGTTGTGCTTCCTCTCACCAGCCTTACTCGGAAAGGCATTCGTTATATTTGGTCTGACAAGTGTGAAGTTTCCTTTTAGACATTAAAGGAACTTCTCACTAATGCTCCTATCCTAGTGGTTCTTGAGAGGAATCATGATCTTGTTGTCTACACCGATGCTTGTGGTAGTGGTCTCGGTGCCGTGCTTATGCAGAAGGATCGGGTAGTTGCTTATGCTTCTAGGCAACTGCGTCCGAATGAAGTCCGCTATGCCACTCATGATCTTGAGTTAGCCGCCATTGTCTTCGCCTTGAAGATTTAGCGACACTATTTATTAGGCGAGCGCTTCATTCTCTATACCGATCATAAATCCTCGAAGTATTTGTTCACTCAAAAGGAACTCAATATGAGGCAACAGCTTTGGCTCGAGTTTCTTGCCTCCTATGACTTTGATATCATGTATACCCTTGGTAAGGGTAATCGTGTTGCTGATGCGCTTAGTCACAGACATTCGGCTGTCGTTTCTATGATGCTTGCCGAATGGGATATTCTTGAGACTCTATCTTTTTGTGATATTCGTGATCGAGCTCCATCCTCTGATTCTTCACTAGTATTATTCATTTTGGAAGCTCGACCCTCTCTATTGGATCATATTGCCGAAGCTCAGCGGCGTGATCCTGATCTTGTGCATCTTATTCAGCTTTGTGAGACTGAACCCCGTGATGAGGCGTTGCGGGATTTCAGCATTGATTTTCATGGGTATCTTTGCAAGAAGAACCGTCTTGTTGTGCCTTCTGATTCTGCACTTAGGCATGACATTCTTGATGACTGTCATCGTTCTAAGTATACTATTCATCTTGGCAGTAGTAAGATGTATGCCGACATGCATCGCCTTTGAAAGTGTATATGGATCGATAATATAGTTAAACTACGACTAGCAAGTGCGAAATTATAAATAATAATAAATAGCAGTAATAAAAATGACACCAGGGATTTTTATACTGGTTCGAACTTCTCGTTCTACGTCCAGTCCCAGACTCCTTCTGGAATTTCTCTAACAACCCTCACTTAACCCGGAAAAACAAGTATTACACTGCCTGAGCAACCGAATAGGACTTTTCCGCCTAAGCAACCGAATAGGACTTCAAATACAATTTGGTAAATTGTTTCTTGACTTGTGTGTTCTTTGAATAACACGAATATAGTCAATGTAGTACACCCTTCCTATAATCTTCTTGATATGATGATTTGAATGTGCAAAGATAGGAAGTAGAGAGTTGAAAATCACTTGATATTATAACAATATAAGATCAAAATAGATAGAAAGAATTAGTTAATGAAATAGTGGATTTTCATCTCTATTTATAGTGTTGAAAAGTTTTAATTTAATAGTTACAACTATTAGAAGAAGTGCAACTCTTGGTGAAGAAGACAACTCTTCAGAATTTGATATTTCATGAAGAGATGCTTCAGTTCGTCAAGTTCAGATGTCTGAGAGAAAAGTGACAGATGTCTGAATAAAGTTTGAAATTCAAAAAATAGAAGAAACAAAAAAACAGTCATTTCAGATGTCTGTCTTTTAATTCAGACGTCTGTCTAGGATGACAGACGTCTGTTATTAAATTGACAGACGTCTATTTCATATAGAAATAGAGCACTTTATACAGAGGGTTCAGACGTCTGTTATTTTTTCTTTAGACGTCTGACATTGATGTCAGACGTCTGAATTAAGATATAGACGTCTAAACCCGTACTGTTTTGTTCCTTCCTTTGTTTAAGCACTTTTGAACTTGAGATATTATATAATTTTGAAAATACCTTTTTATATCTTTTAAATAATTAAAGATATTTATTATTTTAAAGCATGATTTTCAAAAGTATATTTGTGTGTGTGTGTTTTATCATCATATCAGAGATTGTACAAAAAATATCTAACTTAGAAATAATAAATTTTGAGAACTTAATCTTGTTGATGATATGATAATAGCTTCTCTTGTAGATTCCTGCAAGAATATTTGACATTATAGTATATAGGTTGAAATATATAGTTGTCGCATTAAAATCGAAGAAGGCAGGTTCCAACATTCTCCCCCTTTTTGATGATGACAACTATATAATTCAACGGTTAGTATAACCATACCTTTTGCTCCCCCTGTCAATATGACCAATTTATATAGCAGAAATGTGATTATTTCTCCCCCTTTGTCATTAACAAAAAGAGTTGTAGGAGGTGTTAGATATAAAGAGATGACAAAACTGTGAATAATAAAATAGATAAGAAGTGTAGACAAACCAAGCATGTACCAAGATGATAATAACAAATCAAATTTTAAGACAGAGCATTTGTTTAACCAACATAATGAACTAAGAGAGACATAGAAAATTATACAAATAACAACTAATAAGTTTTAAACATCACAAAAAATAACCAAGTATGTCTGATGTTGAATGTTTTTGCTTAGTTTTAATGATAAAAGAAAAAATTCAAATATTTATTTTTGAAAATACAAAGCAAAAATGAATAACCAAATCAACATACAATCATATATATATTATCTACTTAGGAGTCTTTGGAGTTTTTGGAGACTTCGGAGACTTCCCTTTGGATGATTCGTGTTGATTGTGTTCATCAGACTGTTTAATGGGAGACCATTGAGGCTGACGATCCCACGAATTTGGGGAAACATGAGGACGTTGAGGTGAATGAATATGTGCATTTGTGTTGATCGGAGATGAACCACATATTTTTGCAGCACAACGTTCAAGAAAACTGAGTCGTCTACCATGACTCTTTTGCTCAAAATACATTTCTCGCTGAAGATTAAGTGTTTCCCTCTGATAGTGATGTAAGTCATCTATCTTTTCTTTAGTAGTTGGAGATGGAAATAAATTTCTTCGCGTGCGTTTATTTTATCCCGTATGATGACTTTGTGGTGGACATATCGGAATATAAGCTGGAGTTGGAGTTGGAAGTTCGGAAGACCCAGAACTAGGTGTTTCAAAATCAATTGATGAATATTCAGATGAATAGGAAGGCTCATCTGAAGATGAACCAGCCATGGTATATATGAATAATGCAAAGTTAAAAAACATAATTGAATTTTTTTGCTTTCACCTTTGTAAAAAATAATCTGAATGAAAGTTTTCTTCGAAATGAAAGAATTTATAAAAAAACTGAAGGCTGAATAATAAATGGTTAAGATTAAAAGAAGAATAATTTAATTTTAACCAGAAAAAATATGTGTGGATAAAAACAAGTTTTTTATATTTACCTTTAAATAAAAACAGAATTGAGTTGAAGTAAACTTCATAAATTTTTGAAAGAGATAATTCCAAGTTCTCGTCTCAATTTTACAAAAGTGTTTTCATTTAATGGTTTGGTAAAAATATCTGCTAATTGATTTTCCGAAGATACGAATTCTAGATTGATTATATCTTTTTCAATATTATCACGAAGAAAATGATGACGAATATCAATATGTTTTGTCCGTGAATGATTTACTAGATTTTTAGATAAATTAATAGCACTAGAATTATCACAGAAGATTGTAGATTTAGATAGTTTAAAACCAAAATCTTGAAGAGTTTGTTGCATATAAATTACTTGAGCACATGCCAAAGCTGCAGATATATATTCTGCTTCACAAGTAGAAAGTGATACGCAATTTTGTTTCTTACTGAACCAAGATACTAGAGACCGTCCAATGAAGTGACAAGTCCCACTTGTACTTTTTCTATCCGTCCGACTTCCTCCAAAATCAGCATCACTATATGACACTAATTCAAAAGGACATTCTTTCAGATAAAATAGTCCAAAATCTTTGGTTTTGTTGAGATAATGTAAAATACGTTTCACTGCTCTAATGTGTGATTCTTTAGGATCGGCTTGAAATCGTGCACACAAACAAACGCTCATCATTATATCAGGTCTACTAGCGGTTAAATATAATAATGATCCAATCATACTTCGATATAATTTTTGGTCTACACTCTTGCCATTTTCATTTTTTTCAAGATGTATGATTGTACTTATAGGAGTTGGTTTGGCAGAAGTATTTTCCATACCAAAGCGTTTGATTAAATTATTACAATATTTTTCTTGATTTATAAAAATGCCATTATTAACTTGTTTAATTTGAAGCCCAAGAAAATATGTTAATTCTCCCATGTGAGACATTTCAAATTCATTTGTCATTATTTTAGAAAATTCTTGACATAATTTATCATTAGTTGATCCAAAAATAATATCATCTACATAAATTTGAACAATTAAAATATCATGTTTCTTTTTCTTAATAAAAAGAGTTTGATCAACCTTTCCAATTTCAAAACCAGAGTCGATTAAATAACTTTTTAAACGATCATACCAAGCACGAGGTGCTTGCTTTAAACCGTATAAAGCCTTTTTAAGTTTATAAACATGGTCTGGAAATTGTTCGTGTATAAACAAAGGAGGTTGTTCAACATAAACATTTTCTTTAATAAATCCATTTAAAAATGCACTTTTAACATCCATCTGATATAATTTGAAATCATGAAAGCAAGCATAGGCTAATAGGATTCGTATTGCTTCTAATCTTGCGACAGGAGCAAACGTTTCTTCATAGTCAATTCCTTCTTCCTGATTATATCCTTGTGCAACTAATCTAGCTTTATTTCTAGCGATATTACCATTTTCATCAGCTTTATTTTTAAAAACCCATTTACTGCCAATAACTGATTGATCATTCGGTCGTGGAACTAAATCCCAAATGTTATTTCTTTCGAATTGGTTTAGTTCTTCTTGCATCGCAATAATCCAATAATCATCAGTTGAGGCTTCCTTAATATTTTTAGGTTCTATATTAGAAAGAAAAGCTATATGACCCATTTGATTTAGTTGATTCCTTGTTTTAACTCTTTCATCAATTTCTCCTATTATATTTTGAATAGGATGATCTTTTAAAATTCTTGGTGGGAATTTTAATTCAGTTTCAATTTGATTTATAGAAGAAGTAATGTCAGGTGCATTGTTGTCAAAAGTAGAGTTTGAATTTATTACAATGTCTTCATCATCATTTGTTTTAATTTTGAAATTTCCATCAAATGATACATGAAGTGTTTCTTCAATAGATTTAGTTCTTTTATTATAGATTCTATATGCTTTGCTTCGTTCTGAATATCCGATGAATATACATTCATCCGATTTTGGATCAAATTTTCCTAATTGATCTTTCGTATTTAAGGCAAAACATTTAGAACCAAAAACTTTAAAGTAAGATATATTAGGTTTTCTACCGTTGAAGAGTTCATATGGAGTATGTTTAGTTAAAGGTCGAATAGAGACACGATTTAGGACATAACAAGCAGTAGCAATAGCTTCTGCCCAAAATTGTTTTGGAAGAGTGGTTCCATTCAATAAAGTCCTAGCACATTCTTGAAGTGTTCTATTTCTATGTTCAACAACTCCATTTTGTTGAGGCGTTCTTGGAAATGAAAAGTTATGAAATATTCCTTTCTTATTATAAAATTTCTCAAACATTTCATTTTCAAATTCACCTCCATGATCACTTCTAATGTTTTTAATTTTTAGATTTTTAATATTTTGAATACGTTTAGCAAAGATTTTGAAATTTTCAAATGTATCAATTTTGTTTTTCATAAATAAAGTCCAAGTATATCTAGAGAAGTCATCAACTATCACAAAAACATATCTATTGTGATTAATAGATTGAGTCTGAGTTGGTCCAAATAAGTCTAGATGTAACAACTCAAGAGGTTGTAATGTTGAGATGATCTTCTTAGATTTAAAAGAAGATTTAGTTAGCTCTCCTAGTTGACAAGCATCACAAATGCTATTTACCTTAAAATTCATTTTAGGTAAACCTTTTACTAAATTGTTTTTGGATAATTTATTAATAGCTTTGAAATTTATATGACAAAATCTTTTATGCCATAGCCAAGGATCATTTTCTTTGACTAATAAGCACATATTTGTATTATGATTTATTTTCATATTCAAAATATAAATATTACGATCTCTCACTCCTTCGAAAATAAGATTTTTGTTATGATAAAAAATATTGCATTTATTTTCAGAAAGTACTATGTTAAAACCTTTATCACATAATTGACTAATACTTAGTAAGATATGTTTTAAATTTTTAACTAATAAGACATTTGTAATAAGAGGTAATTAGATGTACCGTCATTGCTCACATCGCCTTTGCCGATGATGTAACCTTTGGAATTATCTCCAAAAGTGATAGATCCTCCATCTGAGTAGATAATGTTAGTTAACATATTTTTGTCGCCTGTCATGTGTTTTGAGCAACCACTGTCTAGAATCTATTTTCCTCTTTTCTTAATCGGTACCTGCAAAAAATATTGAAATTCTGTTGGTACCCACTTCCTCCGTTAGGGTCCAAAGGGTTAAATCTTAGGAAGCCAAACCCAGTTGGGTTTAGAGTTCCCTTTAAAAATAAAGTTTTCATTCTTATGTACAGAATTAACGAATGATTTAATGTAGTTATTCCTAATCAAATTATTATTTGTCTTTGGAACCCAAATCATAATTGATTTTGGATGAACAACTTGAGCAGATATAGATTCCTTTTTCTTAAAATTAGTATATAATGAACCATTATTTTTAGAATGAATTTGTATCGGTTTTTTATATCCTAACCCCTTTTTATTTGAACAGGTTTGAGAATTCTCAATTATTTTAGAGAGACTCTCTCTTCCACTGTTAAATTTAGAAACATTTTTAGAAATATTTTCCAGTTTTGTTTTAAGATGTGATACTTCTATATCAAGTGTTTTAATATTAGAGTTTAAATCATAATTTTCTTTTGTTAATTTAACATTCTCATATTTCTGTCTTTCTATTTCACTGCTTAAATCAGTGAATTGAGATGTTATATTAACATAAGATTCTTGAGATTTTACTAACTATTCCTCTAATATTTTCTTTTCATCTTTTAACATGTCAGTTTCTATTTCAGTTCTATTTAATTTTCCTAAAGCATCTTTATATTTACTCTTAAGGATTCTAAGTTTATCTAACAATTCAGAGTTTATTTCTATTAAATCGTCAAAAGTTAGATCACTTACATCATCATTTGTTACCATAAAACAAACATTGGCTTGTTTTGAATCACTGTCACTATCACTGTTTGACGAAGAAGATTCTGTATCATCCCATGTATCTGAGAAGGCTTGCTTCTTTTTATATTTGTCCTTTTTGAGATTATTTTCTTTCTTCCGATCAGGACAATCTTTCTTTATGTGGCCCTTCTTATGACATTCGAGCATTCAAGAGATGAGTTTGATGGCTTATTGAAACCCTTGTTATTTCCAAATTTATTGCTCTTTTTGAATTTTAAGAACTTTTTGAAATTCTTAGCTATAAATGCCATATCGTCTTCTGATTCAGAGTCTTCTTTTTCTGCTTGAAAAGCGATAGTTTTCTTGTCCTGTGCTTGTGCTCGTCTTGCCTATAAATTTACTTCATAGGACATTAGATTTCCTATTAACTCTTCTGTTTTTATGGTTGAAATATCATTAGCTTCCTCGATAGCTAAGACTTTTCGTTCCCATTCATTAGTTAAAGAGTTAAGGATTTTTGATACAACATCAGATTCAGTAAAAGTAACTTCTAAAGCTAAAAGTGAGTGATAAATATCCTGGAATCTAGAGTACATTTCACTAATACTTTCTCCTTGTTTCATCCTAAAATTTTGAAATTGGTTTTTAAGCATAGAAATCTTGCTTTGTTTTACTTTATTTGTTCCTTCGTGTGTAACCTTAAGAGTATTCCAAATTTCATATCCAGTTTTACAGATACTGACTCGATTGAATTCATTTTTGTCTAAAACGCAAAATAACATGTTCATTGCTTTTGCGTTTGCAGTAGCATCTAGTTTTTGGGTATTAGACCATGCAGCATACTCTGTAGTAGGAATATGATATTCAGTTTGAATGATATTCAAGGTTTCAAATCCACTTGCTTGCATAAAAATTCTCATTCTAGTTGACCAATAACTATAATTTAATCCGTTAAACAATGGTGGTCGTGTAGTGGCTTGTCCCTCAGTAAAACTGTTGCTAGTGTTATTGTCCATATTATTAAAAAAAATCAGATAACTGTGTTATAGTTATGTGATGACCTTGCTCTGATACCAAATGAAAGTGTATATGGATCGATAATATAGTTAAACTACGACTAGCAAGTGCGAAATTATAAATAAGAATAAATAGCAGTAATAAAAATGACACTAGGGATTTTTATACTGGTTCGAACTTCTCGTTCTACGTCCAGTCCCAGACTCCTTCTGGAATTTCTCTAACAACCCTCACTTAACCCGGAAAAACAGGTATTACACCGCCTGAGCAACCGAATAGGACTTTTCCGCCTAAGCAACCGAATAGGACTTCAAATACAATTTGGTAAATTGTTTCTTGACTTGTGTGTTCTTTGAATAACACGAATATAGTCAATGTAGTACACCCTTCCTATAATCTTCTTGATATGATGATTTGAATGTGCAAAGATAGGAAGTAGAGAGTTGAAAATCACTTGATATTATAACAATATAAGATCAAAATAGATAGAAAGAATTAGTTAATGAAATAGTGGATTTTCATCTCTATTTATAGTATTGAAAAGTTTTAATTTAATAGTTGCAACTATTAGAAGAAGTGAAACTCTTGGTGAAGAAGACAACTCTTCAGAATTTGATATTTCATGAAGAGATGCTTCAGTTCGTCAAGTTCAGATGTTTGAGAGAAAAGTGATAGATGTCTGAATAAAGTGAAATTCAAAAAATAGAAGAAACAAAAAACAGTCATTTCAGACGTCTGTCTTTTAATTCAGACGTCTGTCTAGGATGACAGACGTCTGTTATTAAATTGACAGACGTCTATTTCATGTAGAAATAGAGCACTTTATACAGAGGGTTCAGACGTCTGTTATTTTTTCTTTAGACGTCTGACATTGATGTCAGACGTCTGAATTAAGATACAAACGTCTAAACCTATACTGTTTTGTTCCTTCCTTTGTTTAAGCACTTTTGAACTTGAGATATTATATAATTTTGAAAATACCTTTTTATATTTTTAAATAATTAAAGATATTTATTATTTTAAAGCATGATTTTCAAAAGTATATTTGTGTGCGTGTGTTTTATCATCATATCAGAGATTGTACAAAAAATATCTAACTTAGAAATAATAAATTTTGAGAACTTAATCTTGTTGATGATATGATAATAGCTTCTCTTGTAGATTCCTGCAAGAATATTTGACATTATAGTATATAGGTTGAAATATATAGTTGTCACATTAAAATCGAAGAAGGCAGGTTCCAACAGCCTTTATTATTGGGAAGGCATGAAGCGCGATGTAGCGAGTTATGTGAGTAATTGCATGACTTGTCAGCGTATTAAAGCTGAACATCAGCGCTCTTCTGGTCTCCTCCAGCCTTTAGAGATTCCATTGTGGAAATGGGATCAGATTTCGATGGATTTCATTGATGGCCTACCTCGTACGAGATCAGGCCATTCTAGCATTTGGCATATTGTGGATCGCCTCACCAAATCAGCTCATTTTATTCCTATTAAATCTAATAGGACTGCTTCTCTTTTGGCTAAGTTATTTATCAAGGAAATCGTGAGACTTCACGGTGTTCCTAGTTCGATTGTGAGTGATTGTGATCCTTTATGCACCAGTCATTTCTGGCAGAGTCTTCAGCAAGCTTTGGGAACAAAGCTTAATTTCAGTACAGCTTATCATCCACAGTCTGATGGACAGACTGAATGGGTGAATCGTATCTTGGAAGATCTTCTCCGTATTTGTATCTTGATTTTGGAGGTAGTTAGGAGGATCATCTACCCCTTGTAGAATTCTCCTACAACAATAGTTTTCAGTCTAGTATCGGTATGACTCCTTTCGAAGCCTTATACGGAAGGCCATGTCGATCACCTTCTTGTTGGTTGGAATCTGGGAAGAAGCTTATTCTTGGCCCGGAGTTTGTTCACGATTCTTCCGAGAAGATTGTTCTTATTCGTCAGAGAATGAAAGAGGCGCAAAGCCGCCAGAAATCCTACGCAGATAACCGTAGGAAGACTCTCGAGTTCTCGGTTGATGATCTTGTCTTCATTCGTGTTTCTCTTTTGAAAGGGGTTATGCGCTTTAGTGTGACAGGGAAATTGGCTCCTCGCTTTGTGGGACCATTTCCTATTACTGAACATATTGGCCCTGTGGCTTATAGAGTTTCACTTCCAGCTCATCTATCCGGAGTTCACAACGTGTTTCACGTCTCTCAACTTCGGAAGTGTCTTCGAGAACCGGATTCTGTTATTGACTCTCCTGATTTGCAAGGGCTTGAGATCTCACCAGACTTATCTATTGTGTAGCAGCCTATTCACGTACTTGCCACGGAGGTGAGACACCTTCGAAACAAGGATGTGCCGCTCATTAAAGTTCAATGGTCCACTAATACCAATGACTGTACTTGGGAAACCAGAGAGTTTATCGAGCGATCCTATCCGGGTTTTCTATCTTTGCTTAGCAATGGTGAGAATATCTTTTTATCTCAAGCTTATTTTCTTTTCTTTTTGGGTGATGTAATATGTAGTTGTTAGAAATTTCTTCTCTAGGAATTGCACGGACGCAATTTTGTTAAGAGGGGGAGAACTGTAACAACCTGCATATTTTACGATTTTATATTTAAATATTTTATTTAAATATAGCGTCATTAATCGGATTAAAGTCTGAAAAGCTACTTTTTGCAAACGGTCGAATTAGGACTCGTGACCACTTCCATTGAGTCCAAAATGGCGTTTGCGATTTTTTTGAGTATAAGCTTCGATAGGTTTGGAGTAAGTTGAATTTTGCTATTTTCTATTGGGCTTTGGGTTTGGGTTTCACCCCAACTCACTCTATAACTTAGATCAGCCCCTCTCCTCTCCTCTTCATTTCTATTTTCTTAAACACTCTAGCAACTGAAAATGGGGAGAGGAATGGGAAATTAATATTCAAAGCCCTAGTTCCTTTAGCAAATTCAAATTCTTGCTCCAAATTCAAGGTGAAGCTTTGGTAAGCCTCTTCTTCATCTTCTTCATCTCATTTCCTCTTCAATTTCAGAAATGTTCTTAACCCTAACTTTGAGAAACTCCATATTTGTTTTAGATTGAAGTTCTTGAGGTGGTGTTGAAGGGAGATCAATCTATTTCTTGTTCTAGAGCTTCTTATCTTTGTTTTTGAGTTAAAAAGGTGAGTTTTGAACTCACATCTACTTCTCTTCATATCATTGATGTTAGGTATGAATTCCTAACACTTATTCATGTTCATTTGCTTTTGGTTTGAATTGATTTGGTGAACATTTCAATCTTTGGTGTTTTGAAGTCAAAACCTCTAAAAATCTTAGCTTTGATGTTTAAACATCTTTTTGGAGGTGTATCGAAGAGCCAATAGGGCTGGGTTATCAATTGGAATAAACCCCTAGTGCTCATTGCTCGTCCGGTTGCAAATTGGAAGAGTTTTCTCTTCATTTGATAAGCTGAAAAACAGCCCCAGTGCCGGTCAGTCGACTGGATGTAGCAAATGAATGCTCCTGGGACTGTCTGCAGGAACAGGATGTCTCTATGTCCTACAGTCAGTCGACTGCCCCCCTGCAGTCAGTAGACTGGCCCCCTGCAGTCAGTCGACTGATGTCAGGAAATGGAATTTTCGGGTTTCTGGATCAGTCGACTGGCCTCTGCAGTCAGTCGACTGACTTGCTTGTTTTTGCCTATTTTGCTTGGTTTCAAATTTCAATCGATTCGTGTCGATTCCAATTAGTTGTTATTGCATATTTGACTTTGATAATTCCTTTTTGATTTCATACACGGGTTTTCATAAAATGATCTTTTCAAATTGTATTAAAAGCTCGTTTCTCCAATTTATAATTTCTATTAAAACACACACAAAATTTTGCACTTCGAGCGAAGTGGGAGGAGAATTAAATGATTAATAAAACGCGTGCTATGACCATGTGTGTTTATCTTTTCAGTTAATTCCTAATCTATCCGTTTGACCATTTTGACCTCTGGGTCTGGTTTACCGATGAGATGAGGTGAACTTTGTACTGCTTTGAGTGTGAAATTGACTGACGGATAGTAAACCGTTTAGTGCAAACGTGGGATATGGCACTCACGTTAACATTTTCCGGGTTCCTTACTGAGAGTTGTGACACATTCCGCCGGACAGTGGTGTCCAGTAACGCCACTACGGTTTGTTGCCTTCGGGCGTATGGATCCTTGTTAGAGTACTGAGCTCGAGCACATTTTTTTCTTTGACAATTATATTTCCCTAGAGTATCGCCCTTCGGTATAGGTTCTTTGAACCACACAATATATAGCGATTACCTTGTGGAAACTTGTGCTACCTTTGTTGGTATTTGTCATTTGCCTTTTGGCTTGTTTTGGGACATGTATGTCCTTGGCGTATTTGAGTTGCCTATGATATGAGGCTTATTTTGATTCATCTTATGTTAGATGATTTGGTTATCTCTTTTGGAGATATTTGTGGTACTTTATGATCTTGTATGTTCATTATCATTTGGTTTATCTAACCGATTTGTTTAGCCAGACTGACCCGTGTATTTTATACTCGGGTCAGACCGAGATGTTTCAGGTTAGGTACATTGGACTTAGCCTATTTTGCTTCCGCATGGACTATTCCGCTAGCTCCTTTTTGTCATAGCTTTTTGTGTAGTCCTTTTTGTCTGTAACTCTGATTGTAATCTATTGACTCGTCTGTATATTGTGGTTTTCTTTACCACTTGATATGTCTCATTTTGTAAACTCTATAATGTATTTGTATATGTGTAAATGTATGCGATGATCTACTGTTCTGTGATGTGGATTACATTTGAGTTGTTATATTTTATTTTGATAGATCCTTCAGCCACCTATGGCTTTGTATTAAATATTTATTGGAGATGTCGATTCACTTGGGTAAGAAGTGGCAATTGTCGGCGTATTCAATAGATAATTAAGACAAGGTTATAGATGGTCGCTCCTATCCAGCTCTATTCTCCGTATTAGCAGACGGTGTTACTTAGTAATACTCTTTCCTAATGTGTGTCTCGGAGTGGGGCGTTACATAGACGCATCATACTTCTTTCGAGTTTGTAGAATATAATAGTCTATGATTTTTGTTTGATGATAATAAACATATATATATATATATTCGTTTAAATGTATTTGTTATTGTACTATTTTATTTTGTCACATAATTAAATATATATTTGCTGAATAAAATAAACAACTCGTAATTCTTATTTAAACAAATATTTTATTCCAACAAATATTTAATTACAAATTTAATAGTATAAATTTGAGCTCTCACTACATTTACACATTTTCAATTACAATACAATTTCAATTACAATACAATTTTCAATTTACAATTTTCACCTCATTACATATTTACTCTCACTCGTATTTGATCTTCAAATCTGTTCCAGCCTGTATCCAGCATCAGAACTGTCCACAAAATAAACATTGACACAGTAAATTTGAAAAAGAAATTAGTTTGCAGTGTAAAATAAAATGTGTGTTGTGAAAATATTATTTGCCTCAGTTATTTGGGTTGTTCGTCATCATTTTCTTTTAATTCATCTTACACGAACAACTTGTGACACGCACAGTGTATCACTGTACATGCCACATGGCCGTGCACACCGATATACACTTGCTTGTTAAAACTACAGGATTGGTGAGCACAAGGTCAAACCCAAGCCAAGGCTGGATTCAACTCAAGTATGCACATGAACACATGAAAATAATTGCACAAGGACAGATTTGATGCCAAATTCCAATCAACAAAACAGCCTCAACACAGAAATGACCACTATGCATCAATGAAATGTGCAAGACCAGACCACACATGAAAACAACATGAATACAACCAGACTACATGAACAAGAGGACCAGACCCCAAGTACAAAGCAAAGACTTCAAATCAAAACAGAGATGACTCAAAGCATGCAACATAAAAACAAGTCAATGGAGCCAAGGCACTATAACTCAACACACCAGTTCCACATGTGACAACAAACTCAACAAATCCAGAACAAAGGAGTTCAAAATGCAGAACAAAGTCACAATGACTGGCTTTAGACATGAATAAAGTCGACATGAATGCATACAACATACAACATGAAGTGGACTCAAGGCAGATGGATTCAGTGCATTTCAGGTATGTATACAACCAGAGACAAATACAAGTGCACAAATGTACACATGAAGCCAGCAGCACAAGTTCATCATGAAGCAAATAGAATGAAGGCATGAAGGCAACTCATGCATGAACTGGCTCGAAGCAATTGGTAAGTTAACTCGAAGGAGAACAAGACCAGTACAACATGCATTCAGACATGTACAAAGCAAGTATGCAAGACTTCAAGACCACATTCATATGAAACCGTGGACAAGTGCACCAGACAAGTATGAAAGCTACATGAAGTGGACAAACAAGAAGATCACAACACATACAAGCCGATGCAACCTAGACTAGAACTAGTAATGTAACCAAACCAGACCACATGACAACATGCAAGTGGAACCACTACAGCACAGTAACAAGTTCACATGAAACTAGACACAAATGCATGCATTCAGACATGATAACATAAATGTAATGAAACAACATGAGTAGTGGAGACATCAAGCCAACCAAGAGGCATCACAACACACATATACACACATACATATGTACGTGTGTATATACATGGTGACAATTATTTTTTTGTGAACATGATATGATCAAAGAAAATGATAGTGGAGTAGCAGTTCGATGAAAGCCAAGAAATGGTTAGCAGGTTACATGAAGCCGTGGGTCACATTTCGAAAAGAATTTGTAAATCGAAACTGTGTTGAAGTGTTTTTCGACAAGTCAAAATATCATCTCTAATTCGAATACTACCAACAAAGAATGGAACTCACAGGTGATAACATGATAACAAGTCAGTGGTTCAACAATATATTATCTCAAAAAATTTCAAGTGCCGAAGTCAAAGGAGTAATGAACGGAACTGACAATTCTAACAAATCAAATGTATCAGATGAAAAAGTCAAGAATTTATCACATCGTTCAAGCACAAACCGAACGGCGAAGAAAAATTCACTGACAAATTCAAAATGAAATATACGAACGAGAATTTATGGCTTTAATCCCTATAAATTGAACCCAGTTACATCATCGGCAAGCATGTGTTCGAGCCTAAGCAAATAAACAGAGCATAATGTCAAGCTTAAGCAAAAATCGAAAAGGGGCAAAAAATCACATACCAAATTCAAACCATTCGAACTCATCATTGGAGCGACCGTGACCAATTCAAAGCCAGGAAGTTAATTGACGAAGGCAATCAACGCAATAGCACACTACAATCGATCGTTATCGCAAGCCCTCAATTTGAAGAAACCCTAATTTGTGAAGAGCAGAAAGAAAGGAACGGCCGAAGTATACAAAAGAAAGGGGAGACGTCCTTATTTTTTCTTGAGATATAATTTAAAGTGGGCCGGCTTTATTAAATTGTTGGGCTTCAATTAAAAATAGGGTTTTGGTTTTTAATTTTGTTTTTATTTGTAATTTTCTTCTTTAAAAATCTGTGAATTTCTAGTTGTGTAACTAGGTACAAACTACGGGGCGTAGTTTGAGAATTCGCAACTCAGTGGCTGAGTTATGGCAGAGTTTTGAGCTTAGAGTTAGGTTAGTCAAGTTAGCGGGTGTCGCAAGTTTACGTGTGTTTGAAGCGTGCGACTACTTAATTTCTAGTAGAAACCTTGGGGGCAGCACGTAGGCAGGTTATTGCCGAAGCTGGGTAAATCTGTGTGTGATCTCTACTGCATTATTTTCCGTTTATATTTTTATTTCTGCATTAATTATTATTATTAGTACACCCTATTCACCCCCCCTCTAGGGTGAAAATGATTCCTACAAGTGGTATTAGAGCTAGGAACAAAAACCAATTTTTTTAAAAAAAATTTGATTTTTTAATGGCTTCTTTTAATAATTCTTTTGCTGAAGGTCAGTCTACGATTAGACCACCCATGTTCAATGGTGAATATGCATATTGGAAAAATAGAATGAATTCTTTTTTGAAAACCATAGATGCATGGAATATTGTTAAGATGGGATATAGGACACCAACAATTATGGTATATAATCAAGAAGTTGAAAAACCTATGGACCAATGGACAGATCTTGAAAATATACTACAAAATGTTAATGCTAAAGCTATTAATTCTATTATTTGTTCATTAGATCAAATTGAATTTAATCGTGTCTCATATTATCTAACTGCGCAAGAAATTTGGCACACGCTTGAAGTTACTCATGAAGGAACCTCCCAAGTTTAAGAATCTCGCCTTCCCATGCTTGGTAGTGAATACAAGTACTTCACAATGGCAAAGGATGAAAGTGAAGACTTTCTAATCTAGTATACAAATCAAAATCCCTTGAAAAAACATACAAAGAACTGGAAATAGTCCGAAAAATCCTCAAAATTCTTCCATGAAATTTTGAAGTAAAAGTGACTGCCATCCAAGAATCAAAAGATCTGAAACAAGTTAAAGTTGAAGAACTCATCGGAAATCTCACCACGTATGAGCTAGAAATGAAATTCAAGGAAGAACGTGAAGGAGGTGATACGCGAAAGAAATCAATAGCTCTCAAAGGAACAATGGAAAGTGAAGATGACGATGATGATGGAACAGCTGAACTAGCACTAATAATAAAGAGATTCAAAAGGTGGAATCGCAAGTTTGGAAATCCAACCCTAAATCAATAATTATAGAGCAGAATAGTCAAAATTCTAGACGATTCAGAAGAGCATGAGATCATTTGTCACAACTGCAATAAACCTGGTCATATCAAGCCAAATTGTCCTCAAAATCAATTCAGCAAAGGAAAGAAACCGAAAAGGAGAAGTTTTGCAGCTACTTGGGATGAAAGTGATGAAGTTGATAAAAGCACTGACAGCGAGAGTGATAGAGCAAATCTGTGTCTTCAAGGAGAAACAAGTGACAGCGATGATGACGAGCCAAGTGAGGTATCAAAACTTTCTCACTCTCAATTACTTATATATTTTCATAAAATAAATGGCTGTTTTGAAAGACTTAAGGAGAAGTGCGCTAAAATTGAAGCACAAAAAGATAATCTAATAGAACTAAATAAGCAGCTTGATCAATTGGTTAAAAACTATCAAAATAAGAGTCCTAAGTGTGATAAGTGTCCATCATTTGGAGAGGAAATAAAAAAATTAGAAATTAAAATTAAATCGCTTGAAAATGAAATTCTGATTTTGAAAGAAAGTGAAAACACTATGAGAGAAAATTCTATTAAAAAGTGCACGTTATTATTGAATGAAAATGAATCTCTCAAATCACAAGTCCAACAATTGCCTAAAACTTTAGGAAAATTCTCCAAAGGAGAAAGATCACTAAATATGCTAGTGGGGAAACAAACTGTTATTACTGTTAGATAGGTATACTCAATTTGAAAGAGTTAGAAGTGAAACTAATCATGTCAATTCGAAGTGCACGATTTGTGGAAAAATTGGACACAATCACAACAATTGCTGGTATAGATCCAAACACGTGAAAACCATACCAATTTAGGTTCCTAAAGGCATGAATGTAAAATCTCTTAGAATTAAACAAATCTGGGTGCCAAAAAGAACAAACATAAACTGTTTTGATTCTACGCAAACTTGTTTTTCAAAATCGTTCGTCACTAACAATCATGGACCTATAAAAACAAATAGGTCACAAAAATCTTCTCTTGTGTAGGTGTGTTGGAAGGCTAAGGAACACCAACAGTGGTACTTGGATTCTGGCTGTTCCAGGCACAAGACGGGCGTCAACTCAAAGTTCCTTAGCCTAGTACAAAGGTGGCGGAGACACAATGGGCAACAACAATAAATGAAAAATTATCGGTAAAGGTAAAATAGGTAATGGTACATTTATCTTAAACGATATATTATATGTTGAAAATATGCACCATAATCTGATTTCAATCAGCCAGCTATATGATAATGAATGTTATTTTTGATTCTGATTTATGCAAAATTATTGACCAATCATATTTTCTTGCCAAGAACACTATAAGTAACTTCTAGAATTCTTGAACTAGTTCACATGGATATGTTTGAACCTAACGACATTGCAAGTTTAGGTGGTAAGAGATATTGTTTTGAATGGTTGATGATTACTCTAAATATACATGGGTATATTTCTTTATCTTACTGCTTCTAGACCTAAGATTATGCTCACTGTTTGTTTATGTGCACGGTTTCAATCAAATCCAAAAGAATCTTATTTAAAAGATGTAAAAAGGATTATAATGTATTTGTTGCACACTCCATGGTTTGGTTTATGGTATCCATCTAACGATAAATTTGAGTTAAAAGGGTATTCAGATGCAGATTATGCTGGTAATCTAGTTGATAGAAAAAGTACTAGTGGAACGTGTTTTATGTTGGAACATTCGTTGGTCGCATCTCATTTCCAAAGAAAATATCTGCATAAATTTCATTTCAACTGATTTTCAATTGGTAGACATTTTTACAAAACCCCATCCATAAAATAGTTTTTGTCGACTGAATCTCAATTTAGGCATTTTAGAAATTTGATTTTATATTTTTGGATTTGATCTTAAATGTCTATGTTAACTAATTTGACACCCTATAGATTATCAAAAAGGAAATAGTGACTGAAAAAATTTGATGAGTGTTGATATTAATCATACATTATGACTTGAGACAGTATATTTAGTAAATTTCTTTAAAAATTTAAACAAAATTTGTAATAACTTTGGCTGGTAAAAATTCCATGACCAACTCTATTTCTATCATATTTCTAACGACCATCACTCATCAAAAATCAATATAGTATGTCTAAATGTGGTATCTAAACAGGAAATCATTCCTTTTTTAATTAACTAGCAATAAAATTATCCAAAAGTAATCACTCTCATTTAAAAGTCCTTACGGTTATGCATGGGTGAAGTACTTGGAATCTTTGATTATGTGCTTTCATGCTCATTTAAAAGTCCTCACGGTTATGCATGTATGGAATACATATCAAAATTGATTATTAATTAGGCGAGTTGATTCTAACCCCATTTAAAAGTCCTCACGGTTATGCATGGTTAGAAGATGCTTAAAATTCATTTTTAATAAAAATTGGGAATACTACTAATCTCATTTAAAAGTCCTAACGATTATGCATGGTTAGTAAGTATTCAAATTCCTGTCATAAATATACCACAAATGGACACGGCTATATGGTTTTCTATACCAATATCACCCCTATCACTCTAAAATGGAATATACGCCTAACAGAGTATTTATGATTTTTGTTTGATTTTTTATTGAAATTTAATATTTATACTCGATTAAGTATTAATGTTGTATTAATTTCTATCACTTTATCTCTTTTTTCTAACACTATTACTCTTTTTTGATAACAAAAGGGGGAGAGCAGTTAAGATTTTGGCAAATAAGGCATATTCTCATCTAGGTTCCTTTTGTATTTGCTTCTTATTTGCATATTTTCTTTTTATTTTCATGCATATGTGAAGGGGGAGCTTTGTTATAGGGGGAGTATTCAAATAGGGGGAGCTAATGGAATTCATCAAGACCAAATCAATTTAATAGAGTCAAAATCTTTATATATGTTTGTTATCATCAATAAGGGGAGATTGTAGAATACAATAGTCTTTGATTTTTGTTTGATGATAATAAACATATATATATATTCGTTTAAATGTATTTGTTATTGTACTATTTTATTTTGTCACATAATTAAATAAATATTTGTTGAATAAAATAAACAACTCAGAATTCTTATTTAAACAAATATTTTATTCCAACAAATATTTTATTCCAAATTCAAAAGTACAAATTTGAGCTCTCACTACATTTAAACATTTTCAATTACAATACAATTTCAATTACAACATAATTTTCAATTTACAATTTTCACCTCACTACATATTCACTCTCACTTGATCTTCAAACCTGTTCCAGCCTGTATCCAGCATCTGAACTATCTGCAAAATAAATAATGACGTGGTAAAATTGAAAAAGAAATTATTTTGCAGTGTACAATAAAATATGTGTTGTGAAAATATTATTTGCCTCGGTTATTTTGGTTGTTCGTCATCATTATCTTTTAATTCGTCTTACACGAACAACTTGTGACATGCACAGTGTATTACTGTACATGCCACAAGGCCATGCACACCGATATACACTTGCTTGTTAAAACTGCAAGGACAGGTGAGCACAAGGTCAAACCCGAGCCAAGGCTAGATTCAACTCAAGTAAGCACACGAACACATGAAAATAAGTGCATAAGGATAGATTTGATGCCAGATTCCAATCAACAAAACAGCCTCAACACAGAAATGACCACAATGAATCAATGAAATGTGCAAGGCCAGACCACACATGAAAACAACATGAATACATCCGGACTACATGAACAAGAGGACCAAACCCCAAGTACAAAGCAAAGACTTCAAATCAAAACAGAGGTGACTCAAAGCATGCAACATGAAAATAAGTCAATGGAGCCAAGGCACAATAACTCAACACACCAGTTCCATATGTGACAACAGACTCAACAAATCCAGAACAGAGGAGTTCGAAATGCAGAAAAAAGTCACAATGATATGCTTCAGACATGAATAAAGTCAACATGAATGCATACAACATACAACATGAAGTAGACTCAAGGCAGATGTATTTAGTGCATTTCAGGTATGTATACAACCAGAGACAAATACAAGTGCATAAATGTACATATGAAGCCAGCAACACAAGTTCATCATAAAGCAAGCAGAATGAAGGCAACTCAGGCATGAACTGGCTCGAAGCAATTGGAGTTAACTCGAAGCAGAACAAGACCAGTACAACATGAATTTAGACATGTACAAAGAAAGTATGCAAGACTTCAAGACCATATTCATATGAAACTATGGACAAGTGCACCAGACAAGTATGAAAGCTACATGAAGTGGACAAACAAGAAGATCACAACACATACAAGCCGATGCAACCTAGACTAGAACTAGTAATGTAACCAAACTAGACCACATGACAGCATGCAAGTGGAACCACTACAGCACAGTAACAAGTTCACATGAAACCAGACGCAAATGCATGCAAGTGGAACCACTACAGCACAATAACAAGTTCACATGAAACCAGACACAAATGCATGCATTTAGACATGATAACATAAATGTAATGCAACAACATGAGCAGTGGAGACATCAAGCCAACCAAGAGCATAGGCATCACACCACACATATACACACATACATATGTATGTATGTATATACATGGTGACAATTATTTTTTTATGAACATGATATGATCAAAGAAAATGACAATGAAGTAGCAGTTTGATGAAAGCCAAGAAATGGTCAGCAGGTTACATGAAGCCGTGGGTCACATTACAAAAAGAATTTGTAAATCAAAACTGTGTTGAAGTGTTTTTCGACAAGTCAAAATATCATCTCTAATTCGAATACTACCAGCAAATAATGGAACTCACAGGTGATAACATGATAACAAGTCAGAGGCTCAACAATATATTATCTCAAAAAATTTCAAGTGCCGAAGTCAAAGGAGTAATGAACGGAACTGACAATTCAAACAAATCAAATGTATCAGATGAAAAAGTCAAGAATTCATCACATCGTTCAAGCACAAATCGAACGGCGAAGAAAAATTCACTGACAAATTCAAAAGGAAATATACGAACGAGAATTTAGGGCGTTAATACTTATAAATTGAACCCATTTACATCATCGGAAAGCATGAGTTCGAGCCCAAGCAAATAAACAGAGCATAAAGTCGAGCTTAAGCAAAAATCGAAAAGGGGCAAAAAATCACATACCAAATTCAAACCATTCGAACTCATTATTGGAGCGACCGTGATCAATTCAAAGCCAGGAAGTTGATTGACGAGGCCAATCAACGCAATAGAACACTGCAATCGATCGTTATCACAAGCCCTCAATTTGAAAAATCCCTAATTTGTGAAGAGCAGAAAGAAAGGAACGACCGAAGTATACAAAAGAAAGGGGAGACGTCCTTATTTTTTCTTGAGATATAATTTAAAATGGGCCGGCTTTATTAAATTGTTAGGATTCAATTAAAAATAGGGTTTTGGTTTTTAATTTTGTTTTTATTTGTAATTTTCTTCTTTAGAAATCTGTGAATTTCTAATTGTGTAACTAGGTACAAACTACGGGGCGTAGTTTGAGAATTCGCAACTTAGCGGCTGAGTTGTGGCAGGGTTTTGATCTTAAAGTTAGGTTAGTCAAGTTAGCGGGTGTCACAAGTTTACATGTGTTTGTAAGCGTGTGACTACTTAATTTCTAGTAGAAACCTTAGGGGCATCACGTAGGCAGGTTATTGCCGAAGCTGGGTAAATCTATGTGTGATCTCTACCGCATTATTTTCCGTTTATATTTTTATTTCCACATTAATTTATTATTATTAGTACACCCTATTCACCCTCTCTCTAGGGTGAAAACGATCCTACAGAGTTTGCAAGAGAAGCTTGGTTCTCTGGGTAATCCAAAAAAATAACTTGAATAACTAATATTCATTATTTTGTTTAAAAATCCTAAACTATGACGATTTGGATACGATATTCATACCAAAGTTTTAGTAATTTTCTTCCCCTCTCTTTAATCCTCTCCGATATTTTATTTTCAAATCCTTATAATTTATCACTTTGCATGTATTTTATTAAAGCATTTTATGTTCAAATACTTATTTAAAAATATTACACTCATTTACAAATCCCTTCTCAAGTCTCTCATAATATTTTATATTCAAGCCCACATATTTATGGTAATTACATAACCAAGAGTTTAACTAGTTGACAAATATTTATAAATCTACCTTATAAATCCAAAAAATGACAATTTCAATACAACATTTTGCATTTAAATACCAACATTTAATCAATTTTATAATTTTTTATTCTCTGAGGTTTTCTTATATCATTTTATATTTATGTCCATATACATATTTCAATTAATTCAGACATTTTTGAATTAACTCAATTAACATATATTTATTGGTTGATCTAATAAATCCTAAATGACGACAGTTCAACATGCATACAAAATTTATATTGACTAAAGTGGTAAAATTAATTTTTATTCAAGTCCATACAACTTTAAGTTATGACAATTATATAAAAATTTCTTTTACATTATTTTACATTCAAGTTCATAAATTATTTCTTTCTAGAATTAGTACTTTATTACAAAAAGATAATTTCTTTCTAAAGTTGGCATCGAATAGTAAACATATATGCAATTTCATCTTCCTTAAGTTGGTATGTCATTACAAACACATATAACATATTTTTTCTTTTCAAAGTTGGTACGTCAAATGAATTCTTTATTATTGTTTTTTTGTTAAGAATGACATTAGAGGTAATGATAAATGATGAATGTTTGTATTCTATAACTTTGAAAAATAAGAAATACTTTCAATTACATTCTCAAAAAATATATTTCAATTAATATGATTTTATCAAAATATTAAAATTTAGATATTTATATTTGCAATTTACATTAATTAACGGGTAACATGCAATACTTTGATTTGATATATTTTTCTTTCGAATTTTATTATCTGAGGCAAATGTTAATTACTTTTGAAAATTATCATCATAAATTAGAATTATTGAGGTATGAAATAGTGGATTAAAATCATATAAAATTCATATAAATTTAATGCTACATTTACTAAAGTCCTATCAGAGCATCTCTAGTAGTTGGAGTAAAGCAAAAAAGTAAAACTATTATATTAATAAATATAAGTAGAGAATAAGAGAAGAGAAGAATAGGATTGATTCAGAGAACAAAAACAAAGGTAAATAATGAATCAAACTCCAATCCAAATTTAATTCAACTTTCCCTATACATTTAATTTTAATAGGTGTATACCCATTTTTATATTTTGGATTTAAAGTAAGAGGGAGTCAAATAAAAAGGGAATGGATCTAGATCTGGAGAATTGGAAAGCAAGAGCAAGGTGAGTGGAAAATTACATATTTTGTAATAATATTGGATTTATATCGTTGTAGATCTTTTTCATATATGCCTATATATAAATCAAGAATTACGTATTTAATTTATACGTGTAAAGAACTGATATAATTCACGAATTAGATAGTTAATTGTATACATGTAATGATTATGGAAAATATTCCTATAGGTTATGGAAAACCCTAAACTTGATAGATTTTATATAAGTTTGGATTTGGAAAGTTAGGGGTATAAATAATCCCAAGATTTGTAAATAACTTGTTAATGAAATCATATTGGGGTTTCAAATTTGGTTAGTTTATATAGATTGTTGAACATAAATTAGAATTGATTATAAATTAAATTGGGATCAGATAATATTTTAATACATTGAAATGAATTGTATAACAATGTGAATTTCTATAAATTGTCAAAACACAAATAAAAGTGTATTGGTTAAAATAAAAAAAGGTAAACAAAAAGGAAAAGGTGTACAAAATAAAAGATTACCGTATTTTGTCTGGACTATTCCGATGGAAAAATAAAAGATAATTCCTTGTTGTTTCACACCTAACACATGTCATCTTGTAAATAATATATAGAGAATTATAGTGTTAACGATTTCCTTTGAAGAAAGAAGTAATTCCATCGTATTATGGTATAAAAATCCTTAAGTATAGCTAAATTAATGTAAGTTTGAATAATAACAATAATTTAAATGGGAAACCTAAAGCATATAATCTAAGATGATGCAGAAAAAAAACGGTAAACAAAGAAATTATAATCAAACGAATAGGGAAGTAATAAGTCTAAATAGGAAATTAAAGGGAGATATTAACTAAAAATGAAATAGGAGATTTCATCCAATATTGTTAAGTGAAAGGAAAATAACAAATGACACTTAGAAATGGATAACAAATGATAGTAAAAGACAAGAATATATCAAAAGTAAGTTATGTAAGATTTATTGAACTTCAACAATTGAAAGAAAGAAAAGTAATAATTAAATGAATGTATTTTCAAATATATGTTATGACGGCCGTGAAAAATATATATGTATGTAAATAACTTAGTAAATAAGAATGACATAGTCATTAGAATGGGTTGGAATGCAAGGTCAGTAGTGTTACACGATAGAAGTCTGCCTACCGCCAGGGGATACCAGCAGTTGTGTATACATTATACTGATATGAGACATATCCAACCGTAGGACCCGTGGAGAGTGTACGCTTGCATATAGATAAAGAAATACCCCAAATAGAAAGTGGAGTCTTCTTAAAAAATAGGAAATGGGGGTATTGCATTAATTGCATTAGGCAGTCTAAATAGGATGGTGAGCAGTTCAACGCTATGTCAGCAGTTGTGGCACCAAATCAGGAGTAGAAGCTACATAAGTTGAGTACGCCATCAGTCCAGAGCGGTCAAAACGGGAAAGATAGGGCTACATCTAGCGGGCTATGATTTCTGCTAGAGTAGGTGTTATCCACAAAATATTCACAAGAGAAAAGGTATAAAAAAGAGGCGAGAGAATTGATAAAGATCAGAAAGCACCGAAATGGTCTATTTAAACATAGCTTTCGACAAGGGGACGAGAGTGCCAACAACACCTTTCGAAGAGATCAAGAGGATGTTTCAAAAGAGTAAGTAGAAAGATTTCGATGAGTTCGAAGGTTACCTTTCGAAGGAAATAGCAAGCATGTTACAGCTCCCGAGGTGCTCGAAGGACACCTCTCGAGGCCAATGGATAGCAGACTCTCAACATCATGCACCAAACCATTCAAAACGACTGGTTTTGTCTTCGTCTATGTTCATCAGAAGAATATCCGGCAAGAGCAACCCTTTCGAAAGCATTTGACAGCCTTTCGAATTGGTTGAAGTCACTCTCATCTATGAAGGAAAAACTAAGCATACATCAACACCAAAAGCCGAGGTTCCGCACTAGCCAGGAGAGACACTTACAGAAAAATATGTTTCGACTCAGTCGAAACCAAAAGAGAGCATGTTTCGACAGCATCAAAGGCCAGCATCGAGGCCAATTCATTTGACACACAACCATCCAAGTGGATAGCGCATCAATAGATCTTTCGATGAGGTCGAAGCCTTTCAAGCAACACCTTTCGACGAATTCGAAAGGAGACAAAGCAAGACAGAAAGAAGCCCAGCCTTTAGCGGCAATGGAAGATTAACTATAACCCTTTCGACCAGGTCAAAAGGTGGGATTCAAAAGATACCCACGAAAGCAAAGAGGTTGGCCTTTTGATCGTGTCGAAAGCTTGGTGACGAAAGGCGCCAACCTACGCCTAAAAATAAGAGCCCAGGGGTCAGTTGTTGGGGATTTAATTTCTTTCACTTCCCACTTGCATTTTCTAAAGCTTGTAAACCCTAATTCCTAAATCAAATTGGGAATTTGGTCAATTTGTACAATTGAGTTCAATAAGAAGAGGATTGTGAAAATCTTGATTACTTAGCAACTCTGCTTTTCCTATTTTCCTTAAATATGTCAACCTGCTGTCAAACTGATCTAAAGCTTCCACTTTGACCGGATCAAAACCATTAGTTCTCATATTTCTTAGAAACCTTAGCACAAATCAATAAGATAGCAAGTGCTACCCCTTTCGATGGAGTTGAAACCCTTCCAGCTCCGCTATTCCCAGAAATCGTTAAGTCCCCATCTTAAGCTACTTTGTCTGTGTCGAAAGGTGGTTTCGACAAGGTCGTTATCTAGCTAATTCGAAAGGATTCTCTGAAGGTGAAGTTTTCCTTTCGACTATGTTGGAAGGTACCAATGACGTGTTTTAGACCATCTTACCAGCTTGAAACGTGCTAGTAATCTTTGTTCATTCGAAAGAAGGTTTTGAAAGCATTACTCATACTCCAAGCTTTAATTTGTGGTCTTGACAAGTTTTCTTGTCAACATTTTTGGCGCTAGAAGGAGGGCTTGAACCTCCGTTCCCTAATCACTCTCATCACAGATTAATTGCATATAGTAATTCTCCAAAAAAAGAAGATGAAGGAAGTAGGGAATGATATCGGTATCACAAATAAAGAGGCGATGCCACAATCAACTTTGGAAAACAATATAGTCTCGAATTTTGACTTAGAGAATATAGAAATTGGATAACCGTCAACTTTAATAAGAATCGAAAACAATGAAGTTGCAGTCTAGAATCAACAACGACAAATGATGGCTATGCACGGACTTCTTGAAAGGGCTTCATCTCAAGCATCATTAAGGACCGTGAAAGGGGAAAATGAGGTGCAGTCTTCAAATGGGGCAAAAGATGAGAAGTTAAACCAAGATTGTAAAGCAGAAAAATTTCTTGAGCAATCAAATAGTCTAACGTTGGAAGGCAAGGAAAGTTACTACAATAACATTCTCAACCAAATTACAAAGGATACAACTAAAGATGTACTCCTTGAGTTGGAGAAATATGTTTTCCTACAAAAGGCTCCCTTTTCAGAAGCAATAATGGTGGAAAATCTCCCTCCTTACATCCAAATTTCTTCACTAAATAATAATGGGACTACTGATCCAGGTGATCATCTTGTAGTTTTTGAAAATTGGATGAACTTATATAATGCTCCAGGACCCATTCGCTGCAAACTCTTCCCGATTACTTTTCAAGGAACAGCTGTCAAATGGTTTCGACTTTACAAAAGAGGAACTATCCATTCCTAAGAACAACTCTCCAATGAATTTATAACCCAATTTCATGCATTAAAATATCCAACTAGGGATTTTAGCTTGTTAGCTACTATCAAACAAGGACCAGAAGAGCCACTTGACGAGTATATAAGAAGGTTTAATATAGAGGCATTAAGAACATAAGTACACGTGCTAGAGAAAAGTTTGTGGCAGTTCGATTAGGATTGATTGAACACACACCTTTTTGGAAGGACCTTTGCATTAATGGATGTAAGGATCTACAACATTTCAATCTCCAAGCGGAAAAGTTTATTTCAAAGGACAAAATGCACCATGCCATGACAAAATCTCAGCAAGAACAAAAGAAAGAAAAGTCTGATTTCAATCATTCCAGCAAAAAGCCTAGGTGGAAGAAAAACAAAAAAGACAGTTAGGCGGAAGCACCTAAGAACAAAACAATGGAATTGAGTAAGCCTCTTTCCTATATCTTTGAAATGATAAAAGATGATGAGAATTTTTCCATTTTATATGAGACAAGGACTCCAACAAAGCCCAGAAAAGGAAGGAATTATTGTGCTTATCATAAAGTGAATGGATATGAAACTGAATATTGCAGTGTTTTGGCAAAGATAGTCCAGAATCTAATCAAGTCTGGATTCTTAAAAGAATTTGCCAAAGAGGATTAGAAGATCCTCCGCCTTGAAGGGAGCAATTCAATCATTTAAAGCCCTGATAGGGAATCTCTCTCGCATCTTCGTCTTCAAACTTTGATCAGGCTATGAAACTCTGCAGCCACTGTCTATTATAAATTTCCTTTGCTTATAACTTTTTAAATTCGATTGTACTTTGAATTAGTCATATGTTAATACAAAATTTGAGTGTTTTTATACGATAAAAACAAAATCAGTCCATGACACTCAACTGCTATGAAGGTACAACAAACCTCTACCTACTTAAGAGAGACTACTCAAGTTCTATGAGCGAGACGATACATCCCCTTCTCAAAGTTTGAATCAATGTGGTATAAAGAACTACTTTCATGAAACACAAGATTATAGTCAAATTTCAACTGCAAGACCAAGAGGGGTAAAAATCTAAAAACTCTCCCTAAAGAAGGGATTCTTAGAAAAGACATGTCCTTACTCATGGAAATCTATTAGACCATGAATCATGGCTTTTTGGACCCACGAGCAAAACTTCTCTTTTGCTAAGCAAGACCTGAAGAAGCACTACCATATATGTTATACACATTGACTCTGTTACTCTACCATTTGGAGAGAATTTTCTCAAATACGTTTTCAGGAAAGTTAATTTTTAAAAGGTCAGAAAAGATTTTCTCAAATTACCCTATAAGTAAAGGGAATTAAGCATTTGTCTATTTTGAAAGACAAACTTGCACGATCTTTAAAAGAATACTATTCAGTACTGAGAAATACATGTCAAAGACTTCCAACTAAACTATTTCAATGTCTCAAAGTTTTTCTAAAAAGACTATTGGCAAAGAGAAAGCCTAATCTTACATTTTCAAGAGAAAGTTTTAGGGTTATCAAAAGATCATCAACAAAACCCAGATTAGAGAATCATATTCTCGACTAAAAGACTATTAGTTCATGACCTCCCAGTCTTCTATTTGAGATCTGTGACTCTACAATGAGAATGATTTAAAGACATTTGCCAAAGGCAACAATGCAAAAAGATACTTTTGTGATCAAACCCTCTTTTCGGAAAAAATAACCCCCCGATATATTAGAGGGGCTCATTTACAAGAATCATTTGGTATTCAAAAGGATGTTTATAAATATTTTAATTGGTCAAAAATGATTTTCACACAAAAGTTAAAGCCTACGGCCAATCCATAGCACCTCCTAAAAGAATGGGGGTCCTGTACCCACCAAAAGTCCATGGCCAATATGTAGCACCTCCTAAGATGGAGAGACAAAAGCCTATGGCCAATCCATAGTACCTCCTAAGATGGAGGGACAAAAGCCTACAGCCAATCCGTAGCACCACCTAGAGGGGGGGGGGGGGTGTAAAAACCCCTAACGTCCATATCACCTCTTAGTGGAGGGTTAGGATAAGCACCCATCTACAACCTTCTGGAGGAAGGTTAACTCAGCATACACAACATCCCTTAGAGCCAAGGGAATCCCAAAAGAGGCACCAAACAAGTGAAGGAAGACAAAGATGTTTACAACTCAAAGCAAAAGTCAAAACCTAAGAGAATAAAGGGTTAAAGAAAGAAATCTATCTACTATCTAAGACTAAGTCAAAACTAAGAGAATAAAGGGTTAAAGAAAGAAAACTATATACTATCTAAGACTAAGTCAGAACCCAAGAGAATAAAGGGTTGAACAAAGAAATTCACCCTTTATCTGAGACGAGGATGAAACCTAAAAGAGGGGTATAGACAAAGGCAAAAGGATAAAGATGTCCAATATTATAATTTGGAACAGACAAAGAATCTAGAACCATATCTAGAAAAGACAAAACATGAGCTAACAAGTTCTAATACATCTAATGCCTGTAAAATGGTTTCTACATCAAAGGATGAAAAAAGCTTGCATTCATAAAATAGACACAAGACAAGAGAATGGACAAAGAAATCCTTAACATAAGATGGAAAGAAAAGATCTATACAAGATCTAAAAGGATGGAATAGATAACAAACTTTAGTACAAAGATAAAAGTGACTCCATTTGGGGAATGGATTGAGTACATCATTCTTGAATCTTTAGAAATAGGATACCCTTAAGGATAAAAGAAACTATATATTATACATGGAACCACCATTCCGAATGACTACATGACTCTACAGAACTACTCGTTACAAACATATAGGTCTAGGAATCTTTGGCTTAAACTTACTAAGTATACTTTTATGGAAAAATTTCTGATTTTGTGATTATATTAAATTTCTAACAAATCTATTTGTCGGATGGGATCTTGACAAGATTTTGGTTAAATTCCTAATTTTATAAACTTTTAGTTTCTTGTCATGAAGATTTTATTTCGGGTTCTGCCAATCCCAAACTCCTATATTGACTTTTATAATGATTTATTGGTTTCATTTTCTTAACTTCATTAGTGAATTTCCATAGTAATTTCTTACTGAATTCCTGGATTCGTGAATTTTCAATTCCCTCATTGGCTTTCGTAATGCCTTATGGACTTTACATATGTGGATTTTCATGATGATTTCCTATTGATTGTTTGTTTTTATGACGTCTCGATTTCTTAACTCCTTTGTTGAGTTTCCATGATGACTCATGAACTTTCCATTGATTTTTTGACTTTGAATTAGAATAAATTTCGATTAGATTGTTTGACGGATGCGATCCCAATAGGTTTCTGATTATATTCTTGAATTCCATAGTTTTTCGGTTTCTTATGATCTTCTGTTTTGATAAATTCAAAATTTCCCTATTAATGTTAATAACGATATGTGATTCCTGATTATCTTATTGGATTTTTGATGATCTCATATTGGATCTCTGATTTTATGAATCCTGAATTTCCTTATTCATTTTCGTGATGATTCGTGAATTTCATATCCCCGATTTCCATATTAAATTTTTTGATAATTACTTATTGAATTTCTAGTTTAGTGAATTCTAAAATTTCCTTATGGGTTTCCATGATGATTTATGGATTCCGTATACTTGATGTCCACATTGAATTTTGGATGATCTCTTGTTAGGTTTCTGATTTTATGGATTTTAAACTTCCTTATGGATTTTGATGGTAATTTATGGATTTCACATTCCTGATTTCCTTATGGGTCTCATATTGGATTCCCAACTTTGTAAATTCTATGTTCTACTATTGAATTTGATGATGATTTGAGAACATTTCATTGAATTTAAAATTTGGTTTCGATATAAGATCTTCACATCGCCAAATGACATCAGTACTAAACTACTTACTACTTTTTCACTAAATGCGAATTACTAACAAAAATGTAGGGATGCAATCAAATTAAAATAAGATTTCAAGGAAAAAAAATTCAAGCAGAAAATTCATATCTGATGATTGAGGAAACCTAATTCAGGAAAGGAATATCAAGAGTACATGGTAGATTTTCTCCAAAGGTTCCTTTACTTGAGCCGATGCCTGGTGATCAGGTGATATTATTCCACATTCTTAAAAGAGACTTGATCGTGTAATACTCAGAATACCTTGTCCAAAGATGCTACCAAGTGATACTTAGAGCATTGACTTCATATGTCTAAGATTATCCATAAAAGGGCTCATAATAAGGTTATGATTCTAATGGAAGTTATTAACTGTTCTACCGGAAATAAAGAGAAAAGAACATTAGAGTTTTTGTCCTAAAGAACAAAAGGTTCTTTCATACTGGAGGGGTTAAATGTTATCCATAAAATATTCACAAGAGAAAAGGTATGAAAGAAGAGGCATGAGCATTGATAAAAATCAGAAAGCACCAGAATGGTCTATTTAAACGTAGCTTTCGATAAGAGAACGAGAGTGCCAACAACACCTTCTGAAGAGATCAAGAGAACATTTCAAAAGAGTAAGTAGAAAGCTTTCGATAAGGTCTAAAGCTACCTTTCGAAGGAAATAGCAAGCATGTTAACAGCTCCTGAGGTGCTCGAAGGACACCTCTCGAGGCCAATGGATAGCAGACTCTCAACATCATGCACCAAACCATTCGAAACGAATGGTTTCGTCTTCGTCTATGTTCATCAAAAGAATATCTGGCAAGAGCAACCCTTTCGAAAGCATTTGATAGCCTTTCAAATTGGTTGAAGTCACTCTCATCTATGAAGGAAAAACTAAGCATACATCAACACAAAAAGCTGAGGTTCCACACTAACCAGGAGAGACACTTATAGCAAAAGGTGTTTCGACTTAGTCGAAACCAAAAGAGAGCATGTTTCGACAGCATCAAAGGCCAGCACCCAGGCCAATTCATTCGATACACCAACATCCAAGTGGAGAGCGCATCAATAGATCTTTCAATGAGGTCAAAGACTTTCAAGCAACACCTTTCGATGAAGTCGAAAGGAACAAAGCAAGAAGAAAGAAGCCCAGCCTTTAGCGGCAATGGAAGATTAACTAGAACCCTTTTGACCAGGTCGAAAGGTAGGATTGAAAAGATGTTCATGAAAGCAAAGAGGTTGGCCTTTCGACAATGTCGAAAGCTTGGGGATGAAAGGAACCAACCCGTGCCTATAAATAAGACCCCAGGGTTCAATTATTAGGGATCCGATTTCTTTCACTTCCCACTTGCATTTTCTAAAGCTTGTAAACCCTAATTCCTAAATCAAATTGAGAATTTGGTCAATTTCTACAATTGAGTTCAATAAAAAGAGGATTGTGAAAATCTTGATTACTTAGCAACTCTGCTTTTCCTATTTTCCTTAAATATGTCAACCTACTGTCAAACTGATCGAAAGCTTCCCCTTCAACCGGATCGAAACCATTAGTTTTCATATTTCTTAGAAACCTTAGCACAAATTAATAAGATAGCAAGTGCTACCCCTTTCAATGGAGTTGAAACCCTTCTAGCTCCGCTATTCCTAAAAATCATTAATTCCCCATCTTAAGCTACTTTGTCTGTGTCGAAAGGTGGTTTCGACAGGGTCATTATCTAGCTAATTCAATAGGATTCTCTGAAGGTGAAGTTTACCTTTCGACTACGTCGGAAGGTACCAAGGATGTGTTTTAGACCATCTTACCAGCTTGAAACGTGCTAACAACCTTTGTTCATTCGAAAGAAGGTTTCGAAAGAATCACTCGTACTCCAAACTTTAATTCGAGGTGTTGACAAGTTTTCTTGTCAACAATAGGCCATGTTAGATAAGGCACGACCATAGTTGTTTGCTAGTTTTTTTGTTAGGCCAAGTCTAGTTAACCCATTGAAGAGTTCTTTCAAAACAAATAAGGTAGTCCATGGAACTGAGTCCACGATAGGAAGTAGACCAATTAGTAAAACCCCAAGGCGAGATTGAATACAGATAAACATTTGTGACGCCGTTATTAAGCACTAACGGGAGGTTCTACTTTGTACGGGGCAATTTGACCTAGACATTGATGATGATGCCCGACGATGTAGAATTACGGATACTAGCAGGGATATTATCTCAGTCCAAAAGTGGACTGTGGTACTTATATATTCATATATATACGGAAGTAGTTATAGTCTACTTTGGGTAGATGGGGTGTATCGTACGCGAATGTGCAGTCGAGACAACTAAGTAAAAATTAAAAGGCATAATATGTAATGGAAGGCAATCAACATAAACTTGTGTTATGGATAAAGTGTATAATTTACCAATCACCAGAACATTGTTCTTACCCCTTCCTTATTACTTCCCACATGATAACTTTAGAGGGATATGTACAGATACTAGGTGGGAACTGGGGAAAGGAAAGGTTTCCTAATACACGCTCGGCATTGACAAAGGCACTAGATATTGGAAGTGTCAACTTGGTCGGTAACTATATGTTTATTATACTTTATTATTCCATTGTGAGTTTGTATCGATAGCACTATGATATTCATTTATTTGTTTATTTGCAGGATACCAAACCAACGATCCGTACTTTAGTGGACTTGGGTTTTCGATTTAGTGAAAATTAAGGCCAACTAGGGTGGGGGTCGTTACACTTGGTATCCGATCTTAGGTCAACCGATCTTGAAAAATTAGGAAATGTTGAGTGAACATATTTGTAGCCTAAATATATTATATGTCAAATCCTAAGAATTCCAACTATCAAGTAATTATAACCATACATTAAAATATGGATAAGTTGATTATGAGTCTGAATAATTGAAGTGGTTGAAGTTATACACCTACCTAGATTACCCATGGAAAATAAGTTGTATGGGAAGGCATTGACTTAAGAAGAGCATGAGTGTAATATATGGAAGGTTCCTAAAGTAGGATAGTTTGTGACTCCCTAGTTGGGCTCTTGATAGCCCAATGATTGTAGATCCTCGTATGATGCCGATTGATGGTGTACAGAAGGTCCAGATAAGGGAAAAGTAAGAATCCATTTTTTGAAGATATTCGAAAGCAATTGAGTTCTTGAAGAAAGGTGTGAAGTAGTCACTCCAAGATGACAGTTGGATTTTAAAAAAAGTCAACAAGTTGAAGAAAAGTCTGAAAGAAGGGACAAATAGAATCCACTCCGAGTCCGACACCATGTGAAAGAATTTAATATAAAAGTTGAAATGATTTTAATATAAAAGTTTGAGAAAATATATATAATATATTTGAAATGATTTTCAATAAAATTATTTGAAGGTAAAAATACCCTATTTTTTTGAAAAATATGCAAATATTAAATTTTTGAATATATATATACATATAACTATGTTATGCTAAATAAAAAGTTTTAGTAGAAAATTTAAAATTTGTTGGAGCGAAAATAATAGTAAGTGGGTTAATAAAAACGTTAATTCTTTTGAAAAAGAAATATAGTAGAGCATATGTAGATCTTTGATTTTTCTAAGATGAAAATATTTTAAGTTGAAATTTTTTCTACGGGAGGACAATAAGAAGTGGTACAAGTTTGAAATAGGGTAAAAAGAACGGAAAAGGAGATTAGAACTCGAAAATAAAGCAATTGGAATAAGGGAAGTTTAGGTAGAGGAAGGTTGAATAGCAATAGCATTATAAAATATAAATAAAAACAATAATAGGAATTTATATAAATAATGTTAGTAATTCGAAATTATGTTATGAGATTTTGTTAAAAATAATGTAAATAATCTAATTAGAAGCAACATAAGAAATTAAAGGCAAAACAAAGGACATTTTCCATTGTTGTGTACATTTACCGCAATTATCTTTTAAAGGTCCCCCTCACATGATATTAGAAACTCTAACAAGGATTGGATGTGGAGATAGTATGAGTGATAAAAAAATAACAGAGTGAGAGTTGTTCTTATCTGATGTAGTTTTTATTCTTTAAAAAGATGTTTTAGAAATACCGTAAAGTGCATTCATGAAAACAAGCAGTTTGGTTAATAATGTGTTTTTAAAAGAAAACTTAATAAATAGTTTGAATTAAAAATCCGAATTTTTAAGAAGTAAAAGTTGAAGTTGTCTTTAAAAGGAAAAAATTGATTTGAAAAAAAAGAAAGGAAACTTTTTAAATTAATTTTGCTAACATATTCTTTTTGATTAAATGAATTAGCTAAATTCACAACTTTTAAATTATAGTTTTAAAAGTTAAGATACCAAGTATTTTTGAATTTAATTAAAAGGTTTTATAAGTTGTACTTTTAAAGACAAAGGTTTTGGGATTAAGTATTTCAAAATTTTGAAGTTTTTAAATTTGAAAAAAATGGCGAAGGTCAAACCATAATTTTAATATGGAGTAGATATAAATGCCTGCCTAAGTAAGACGGGAAAAAAAGGTAAGGCTATGAAAAAGATAGCGATGACTATTCATAGAGTAGCAATATGGAATCCACATAGAGTGTGAGGAATATTGGTGAGAACTTAGGAATATTTGGTTGGGCATGTGTGCAAGTCATAAAAAGAACCCGTAAAGGTATGATAAGTGGTATTAAAGTACACTTCTATGAGTTCTAGCATATGCTCTTATGAAAAATCAAGAGTAAAGGAAGTAAATACCAAGATTTGAGAATACTATCAAAAGATTGAGATTAAAAGAAGATAGTAATAGAGGATAATGAGATGGCAAACACACATAGAATACATTGGTAGACTCAAAGTTAAGGAAGGCAAGATTGAGGATGAAAAAGTTATTCTGCCAAGCCAGTTGCTAGTGAGTTATTCAAAAGGTGCATAGTTTATATTTCTTATCCAATATAGTGTAGGAGGATGCACAGTCTATTCTATAATTGGGTGTGGTAATGGAAGTAATGGATATACCTTATTCACCAGAAGTCATAACGGAAATTAAGATATGTGGGTTAGAGAATGATGACACGTTAGAAAGGTCCATAGATAGTAGTAGTTGTATTTCCTTCCGGCAGTGGTTTTTCTTTTAGTTAGGTTGTAAGCATTAATTATTTCTGTTATGTAACTGTGCATATGATGTTTATGGAAATGTTCTTTTTTATGTGTTTTAAATATGGACCGTAATATTATTTGAAAAATAATAAGACAAGGAAATTTCAGAAAAGACACTTAACTAATGCAAAATAAATAAATAAATAAAAAGGCTGGAAGTTTATAAAATAAATTATGGAATTTATTAAAATAGCTACTAAAAGGTAAGTAAAAGTTAAGTTCCAAAAAGTAGAAAATTTTTGGGGAATAAATTTTGAAGATCGAAGGACAAGGAAAGGTTGTTGCGAACCCACGAGTCAATGTCCATGTACGTTAAAAGCTGAAATTTATAAATGACCTTGCGTGCTGGTTGTTACTATAATGAAAGAAAAGTTTTTGAAAAATTGAAATTTACCGCATAAGTAGATAGAGTCCACTATGGACGTTAAATTATTGACTAGACTGCAATTTCATATAGTGTGGCATAATTTGTTTTGAAAAAAAAATATATGTATACTTTTGAAATTTTGTTCAAAATTCTTAGTTTTGGAAGTGAAGTACCTTTGTGAAAACTTTTTGAAAAGTTTTGTGATGAAAATTTTAAAGTTTAAATTTTTTACTGATATTTCAAAAAGTTTATATAAAAAGATCTTTGAGTAGAAAATGAAGGAATTTTCTAATTTTTGAAATGCCACATACTTGACATGGGGGAATAGTTGAGAGGTTAGCCATTATAGTTTTACTGCACAACAGAAGTGATAGTAAAATAAAATACGGTTAGAGACAAGGGAAAAAGTTGTTTTAGCTATAGAGTCATTTCCTCCATACCTTGTCGGTAGGTGAAATAGACTGGTTTTAAAATATTCTATTTTTAAAATTTTAAAGATTGAAAATAAAATTCAATTATGTGTACTATACTTGGAAAAAGTGGAAGAGAATTGGGGGCAAAAGAGAAGGCTCCAAGGTACAGTGGAAAAAGGGTACATAAGAGAAAAAGGATGGAAATATGGAGTTCCATCTAAAAATTTCCCCGGCATAAAGAAAATTGGTTTAGAAAATTGGATTTTTTTAAATTTGGATGTTAGCAACGGTGTGCTAGGATTTTGGATGGTAAGTATTTGACGCAAAATTGGTTGCATTATACTTCTATTCGTAGAAGTGTGGAAAAATTTTGATGTAAAAATAAGTTTTTGGTTTTCCAAGTTGCATGCATATAGAACTGCAAGCATATTTATGATGTTTGCACCATATTTTCGAAATTGAAGTAAAAGAATGCACTCATATAGGAGACAACGATTATAATTATTCTGCATGCATATTATATGTATTATGATACACCATGCACTAGTGCACGATTGGTTGCAAATTGTTTGTACACTAATTGATTTATTAGTTTAGAATGGTTGTACGTTATCTTACGTTGTTCAGTCCTTGAGAAATTTTGGGGACGAAATTCTTTTAACGGAAAGAATGTAACACCCCATGATTTTACGACAATTAATTAAAAAGCAATTTAACAAATAAATAATAATGGTGAAAAATAATTTTTTTGCAAACCTCGGAATTTGTCTACAAAACTTAAACTATTGAGTTCGTGGCGATTTTCTGATCAATTTTCATATATAAAGTTTTTCGATCGGGGTTCAAACGAAAAATTTATTAACGTTTGACGTTTTTGAATCGGAAATAATTATATATGTAATTACGGTAATAAAAATAAATAAACGCTAATGGAAGCTTAGACATTAAGAAATGTTAATGTTAAAACTCAATTCCGAGAAGATGTGTAAAGTGTGAAACAAATGAATGCAATCACTTAAACATATAACAAAATTAAACAAATGAAGCACTCTAATTTAATCATGCTTAAAACAAGGGTTATGTCAACCCCTGATGCACTCAGGTCGGTCGGTAGCAGTTGACCCTAAGCAAGGGGCGATCGACCATTGACGCATAAAAATTTGTGAACGGGTGTGCAATTGAACGACTTTGATTTAACCAATTATTTTTCTTTGCTACCAAGTTAGTGTTATGCGTCCAAGATGGATCTCAAGATTTTCTAGGTTAAATCTTACTCCCAAAATCAATCCAAAACCCCTATTAATTAACATATAGCCTTAACCGTAATTAATTTAGAAAACTTACTGCGTACCGAAACTATAGCTTTTTCTATTCTCCTCCAAATTCTAAAAGTAGTAGAACTATTATATATATATATAAGTAGAGAAAAGCAGAGAATAAGAGAAATGAAGAATAGGATTGATTCAGAACGCGGTAACAAGGTAAATCGTGAATTAAACTCAAATCTAAATTTAATTCAATTCTTTCTCAGATCTGTGATTCACTACAAGAAAACTGATTTTTTGTAGCGCCCAAAAAACGCCACTACGTATTTTTAGTGGCGTTCCGATAATCGTTACGAGAAAACATGCCATTAAAAATCCTCGAGTATTAGTTGCACTTTTTTAAACGCCACCAAATTTGTTTTTTTGATAGCGTTTTTATAACGCTATAGAATTCCTTTTTTGTAGCGCCTATTTACCGCCACCAAAAAGGTTTTCTTCTCCATGATACTTTTTTATGGCGTTATCTAAATTTTTTGTAGCGCCTGTTTAACGCCACCGAAAGGGTTTTCTCCTCCGCGTTACCTTTTCATGACGTTATATACATTTTTTGTAGCGCTTAATAAACGCCAGCATAAGTGTACTTGAGTTTCTAATCACTCTTTTGTAGCGACATTTTAACGCTACCAAAATAAATAATATGCAGTAGCGTTTGTTTCCCTCCACCTGCTACTCCAGATTTACCCCTGATCCAGCATCCAATTATATAATAACAGAATACGCAAGCACATACACTTTTGAACACAATATATTAAACAACTACAAAATACGTATACGCATTGAAGATCCACAAGATACATAGACATTCATACATCCACATACATAGGTGTCGACAAAAAGCTACCCGTACACATACACAACCAAACTACCATAAGTGTTATAACCAAACTACCATAAGTGTCATAACCGTACATATACATCTAAAATAAACGTCTGAAATAACCAAAGTACCGAGCAAAACCTGAACCACCATAAAAACCTGAACTACCTGTCATTGCTGATGTCTTCAAAACCTGAACTACCTGTCAACAAATAACAGAACAAAAGAGTGAGAAAACAAAACCTGAACTTAAAACTGCTTAAATAAGCAATGTACTGAAACAAAACATATGGATGACAATCGACCACTTCTCTGCACTGCCACAACACTCAACTACCTTGCCACTTCTTCCTACACTATCTGAAAAGGTAAGCTCATTTTCTTATGACAACTGCGAAAATTACTAGGACGTGATCAATTGAGTAATGCAATGATGGATAATGGTTGACAGCTTATATATACTGCAGTTAAAACTGTCCAAATTATTCAACATTTCAGACCAACCAAATTAGTATACGGTAAATATTAATTGATATACAGTTTTTGAGGGTGGAAAAGGCACTTGAATTATATATGTATATCACTGGTTATAAGTTTCTTCCAGGAGGAAAATAAAAGGATGGTCAGTAGTTTATAAAGTTAATAATATAAATTACTCATTAAAGAAGTAAATTACCTATTAAGTTTCCATTCTCCTTTGATCGTCCCAAGAAGTAAAACAGGATCAGCATATGTTCTCCATTGACTTTGCGATAAGAATGCATCACTTCCTTGCTACAATACAGATCACCCTTCTGCCACAATCCATACATTGCTGCTGCAAAACTCCGTGCCATACATTGCGACAACAGTGAGCTGCTTGCCTTCATTCACTTCATTTTCTACCTCAAACTATCACCTTACATATCTGCTTCACATATACAACTCCATATACAACTGAAACTCCACTGCACCCTGCCTTGCATCATACATCTTCATCTTGTTAACCACTCATACAACCTCTTACAAACTTGCTTACAACCTCTTACAAACTTACTGTCCATCCCTGTTGACTCCATCATACATCAATCACCCCCACTGTGCAAAATATCACGCCAAACTGCAGTTCTCCCACACTTCACCTCTACTTCTCCGGCCACTTTCACAACTTATCCCCTTCAAACCAGACTCCTACACAAACTGTCGCATACTTCATCAAACACAAATCACATCCCCTCTAAAACATCACCTGTCTCTACTTCCTTGCATCACCAAAGTTCACAAAAACCAGCAAAGCTTCTTCCACTCTCACATAACATACAACAGTCTCTTTCCAACCACAGACCACTTGCAACATAATCAACGTACAACCACATCGCCATCCTGCTTTCTGCCCATAATAACTGTCATACAAATCCAACCCGAAACTCGGCGAACGACCAACCTGCACACTCCCTAAATCCACTCTTCACTGCAACCCTCTTCAGCAATTAAACAATAGAACTTCAACTATGATCATCCACATTTGTCGGCACTTCAACCAAGTCGAATTCCAACGTGAGCATAAAACAACCACCAACAAACATCATCATCCCCACCTTACATTGCCATTACAAACTACTTCTCCTCCACCAGAAACTGTGCACTGCCTTAAACCTTTCACATCACTGCCATATCGCCCCATCACTTTTATCTGCCGTATTCAGATCTGTACAACATTGTAGGGAAATTTTGCTAGAAACTTTAATACCAGTTTAGCTGGGGTTGAAATATTTAAGTACCTTATCTCAAAAAGAAAAATAAAACATAAAGACAACATGACTCATTTGATTATTTAAATGAAAATGAAAACCAAGAGTCTAAGAATAGGAACAAATTCGAAAGTTGTCATAAATTTTTAAATAAACGAAAAAAGGACGTAGCCAGGTGTAAGTTATTCATTCATATGTACCTTTTCTTTTTATTTATGCTAGTCATAGCATAAATTTTGATGCTTCAAGACGGAATTCCATTTTCATTGAGAACTATGTTAATTTAGACCTGAAGTATTAAAAAATATGCCAGGCTGCTATAGAGCAGCAGCAAGAAAAAAAAATCAATCAACTCTAAAAAGCAAATGAACTGTCTGTTGTTTGAGAATTAATAGTATGTATGTTTTCAAAAGATGTTCGAGCTAAATAGATATATTTCAATTTGGATAATAGCTGATTAGTATCCCCTTACATTCTTATAAGGTTTGAATATTGTTTTCCAAATATCTTGAATAAGAAAAATGTTTGGACTGGATGATCTATCCATAGGATGCATTCATAAGAAATCTAGTTTGATCAACCATCTATCTTTGTGGTTGAATCTAGTATCATGGACATCATATATGGTAAGTAATTTTGACATGTACTGTCTGTCCTTTTAACTGTCATTCGTCTGGCTAGTTCTATATTTTGTTTGCTTTATATCAATGTGTACTACACAATAATATAAAGTCCAACATGTATTATTTCTTTCCATTCTCATTCCTATCTTTGTGTCTAATTCGACTTCAAAAATATTTATCAATAGCATGCTCACTGCAAAAGTCCAAGCTTACTGTTTCATATCCTTATTACATGGTGAAAGCTTTTGCGGTTAGTGTTGATACAATGTTCCATAAATACATCTTTGTATTAACTATGGCAAACGAGTGGCTAGTACATCTTAAAAAAAACAAAACAAAACAAACCAAAAGACTGTAGGTATGCACGTTCATACTGTCAATGCCAGAATTTGTCTATTATGTTTTATTTGCATACGGGAAAAAAGTTAAAGTAAAACTAAAATGTGAAGTGTAGCACTAAAAACTTACATCACTACCGTTAGGGTATTGTGAAATCTAGTTTAATATACATATGCGACCTTATAATATTTATTTAAGTATGGGTAAATTACCTATTAAGAGGCTTCATTTTCAGTACACCTAATAAAATTATTATAGCATTAATTAATGCAGGTAAACGATACCACAGCAGATTGCCAGAACCAAATAAAACATTATAATGCTAATAACTGAAATTCATAAATCCAGTCATTTGAAACATTGTAAACACATCAACATAAAAATTAAAAAGACCAAAAGTTTGAAAAAAGCTTTGGCTTAAGACACTGGAATATATAATAAATAGTTAACTGCTCTTACCTTTGCATTCAGCCATCCTTTCTTTGAAACACTTTACACTCTCCTCAAGCTCAGCAAGCTTCATACCATTCAATAGAACCAACTCATTGTACTCGTCAAATTTCACTAACCACTCAGATTCAAAGGCTAGAACCATTTCCCCTGCTATCAGATTCATCTCTTCCTCTTTCACAAACTTCATCTTCTCTATCTCTTTCAAAGTAAGCACCAAACCGCCCAGCCCAGCCACATCATGATACAGAAACGCGTCCACTCCTGGGCACATCTTCTTATACTCATCAAACTTTACCAATAAGTTTATCAAACCTTAAAAAAATTAAGTTTTCCTGTAATCAGTTATCCATCCAAAACAGAGGATATATATTGGATGTGAACTCAGTAAACCAATTCTTAGTAAATCAAAACTGAAAGCAACCGTAATAACAAATTCTAAGGAAACCAATTATTATACGTAAGAAAATAAATACCTAGGCTTCTAAGCAACTGATACATAAGAGCTTCTATTAACAAAATCTAAATCTAGTAATGAAACTGTGACGACCGTCCATGACCCCTGCACCGAATCTAGAGATAGTGCGCTGTAAAGTGTGCCAGGCGACCATGGACGATTGTCAAGGTAAGATTTAAACAACAGAATCTATCGTATTACTCACAGCGCATGGACAAAATACAATAGAACATATGTATAGTGAGGCTTTACAGAACAAAATGACATCTTTTAAAACTCCATAATAGTTGAATACAAGCATTCATATAGTCAATACATCCAGCCTCACTACATATCTCTCAGAGAAAACAAAACAGCGGAACATCCAGTACATATAATAAGAAGATAATATGCAACCCTCCAGCTCGTCTTCGATATCAGTATCGTGAGAAGAGAACAGCACCTGTCACCTGCTACCTAGTCTGCCCGTCCCAAAATGGACGAACAGCCCAAGGCAATAAGAATTAAAACATAAAGCCTTGAGTCAGACAACAGTCTTAGTGAGCAGTAAATTAACTAACAACATACCAAAAGAGCATAAAGGAAAAGGAATAGGAATACAACCCTCCCACTCCAACCTCATTCTACAGTGATAGCCCCCAGACACACACTAAGCAGAAGCAAACATAGCAGAGCATACAATTTAAAGTAAAGCAATTGTCACTCGAGTCAAGAGCGATGTTTTCCAAGTACAAATCCCAAGGTCTAAAACCAAGGTCAGATAAGCACCCAGGAAATACCGCTCTTGAGATCGAATGATGATACAACCAAACATCCATGACCCGGCTATCACTGTTATCATTGTTGCGATATCACCGTTAATTGAATGACCGGCACATTCTTTCAGCCGTCCGTCAAGGGCTAATGGTAACCCCGGTTCTAGACATAACTCCCGCACGTCATCGTGACCCGTGCCTAGGATTATCGAATCTACCCAGAGTACTTGACCATCAACTTAGTCTTTTGGGCGTCCCCATGTACTCTTGCTTAGAGCATGCTAGAACCTTCAACAACGATGAGATCTCAACCTCCTAGTCATCCTCCTCGACGACTATTGCCATACTAGCTCAAGCGCCTCTCGAGCATCCATTATCCTCAACTCGAATCATATCACCGAGTTATCAACATGCTTGGAATGATCCCGCCTGGATTAGACCAAGTCTTCATCATATGATGCCTCGCTTCATTACATCCTCGCAAAACTTCATCTCAACTTCACATCATCAAATCTGTGCATAGGAGCTTCATCATCCCGCTACATATGCCACGAGCAGCTTTTCCAATTCAAGAGCCTTTCCCTTAGCTTTTGAATCACCTTCGATCTAAATCTAATCATCAATCATCTAGTTCATAACAATCAATCATCAATCCAAGCAATCAAGCATTCAAAAATGATCTAAGTAGACAATTATAACAATAATGGCATTTTCGTAATTAAAGAGTTGAAAGTCCAATAAGCATGAAAACATGGATTATATCTCTACAAACTTGATGAATGAACTTGCATAGGTTAACATATGATAAAATGGATGCAACATCATCTTGAACAATGGATCTACATGGATCTATACATAGGATGAAGAAAATGCATGGAAATCACTATTTTAACACCAAATCGAGCCAACAATCCGATATACTCCTTTGGATCCGTGTGAGAGATAATCACCACTCACCAAATCACCTAAACAACCTCAAATCAACACACTTCAGATCTGGACAGCGAAGGATGAAGCTAGATCTATCACAAATCCGCTTCAAATGAAGAAATCTCTCTTGAAAAGATGAAGATCTTCAATCCAAGCTTTTAAATCTTCAATCTTGATCTTCGATTTGGATGGATGGAAGCACTAGATTAGAGTGGAGAAAAGAAGTGAAGAAGTGTAGAAGTCGAGCTCTCAAAATGGCAGCACTTCGTCGCTTCAAAATCCGGATCCCAAAAATGAAGAGAAGCTCTCCTATTTATAGCTGAAAACTGCCCTTAAGTCGTAACTCGGCTATCTCCTTAAGTCGGTGCCGACTTAACACCATGCCGACCTAGTGCCTTGCCGACCTAAAAACTCATCTGCCTATGACTCGCAACAAAACTGCTGTCTCCTAAGTCGGTTACGACTTATGGCATGCGCCTACGACTTAACTGAAAAGGCCTCCGACTTAACCAAGCTATACGACCTAACGACTTAACTGCCTCGCCGACCTACGACTTAACCATATGACCGACCCAACGAAGCAGACTCATCATACTGCCGCAAAACCCAAGTCCTAAGTCGGTTGACGACTCAACAACTTAACACAGGAGACGACCTACCGACTCATAACTCAACACACACTGCCGACCTAACACTTAACACCCAAACACTTAGGTCGCTCACAACATGTCCTTAGGTCGTTGCCGACCTAACTCTACTCCAGAGTACTTAGGCTGCCTACTATTCTTCCTTAGGTCGCCCTAACCTCTTAAGTCGGTCAACCCCACTTCCTTAACTCGGCAACGACTTAACAAATAATTTGTCAGATATGCTAACTACTAAGTCGTCCAGGTCTTAAGTCGACCACTATCTTAATTCGTCAGCCGACTTAACACTTAACTCACCACTATCCTTAAGTCGGTTAATACTATAAGTCGGTCACTTCCTTAGGTTGTTATCCCTTAACTCGGCAACGACTTACAACCTACGACTTAACACTTGCCGAGTAAACTTCAACCCACTAACCTAGCCCAGCTACGACTTATCTCCTTAGGTCGTCGCCGACTTACCCCTTGAGTCCTTAACTCGCCCAGAACTCCTATCTCCTAAGTCGTATACGACTCACGACTCATGCTAAGTCGTGAACGACTTAGGACTTAGGCAAAATTTGCCTGAAATCTGAAATGGCCCAAAACGCTAAAACTCCAGATTTGACGAACTTTTCGATCCGTGAAAATACGGGTCGTTACATTCTCTCCCCCTTAGGAATTTCGCCCTCGAAATTCCAAACGAACAAAGCAATCATAAACTATTCTGCACGCCTACCATCCATAGCAATCAACAAACCATGCATCCAATTCTAGCTTAGCGTACAGAATTCTAAGACTTAGAACAAGTTACAACATCGTGAGATGAGACGACACTTTAGGGCCATACCTTGAAGAGTTCAGGATGAGCTGCCTTCATCCTCTCTTCCACCTCCCACGTACAGTCGTTATCATCTTCACTCCATTGTATCTTGAGCAACTTAACTACCTTTCTCCTAAGCTGTTTCGTGTCGGTTTCAACAACACGAAGCGGCTTACGAGGTCTTCTATCGACTGGATCAACTTCTAAGTCTTCACAGCTATCAGCAGAAACCACCGTACTCGAGTCGTGCACATACTTCCGTAGATATGATACATGAAAAACATTGTGCACACTCGACATCTTCTCTGGTAACTCCAATCTGTAGGCGAGCTTTCCAATTCGCTCGATGATCGGGAATGGTCCAACAAATCTCGGAGTCAATTTTCCTTTCTTCCCGAATCGGATAACATTCTTCAGTGGAGAAATCTTCACAAAAACCATTTCACCTATGTCGAACTCCAAATCCTTACGACGTTTATCAGCATAACTCTTCTGACGATCTTGGGCTGCCTTCATTCGTTGCCGAATGATCTCTATAAAATCTGAAGTCTGACGAATCATCTCTGGCCCAAGCATCAACTTTTCCCCAGTTTCCAACCAACATGTCGGAGAGTTACACGGTCTTCCATACAATGCCTCATACGGTGCCATACCAATGCTTGACTGGTAACTGTTGTTGTACGCAAACTCCACCAAATGAAGGTGATCTTCCCATGATCCTCCGAAGTCCAAAACACTTGCTCTAAGAAGATCTTCCAAAACTCGGTTGACTCTCTCGGTCTGACCATCTGTTTGAGGATGATAAGCTGTACTCAAACACAACACAGTTCCCAAAACTTCCTGGAAGCTCTTCCAAAATCCACTAGTGAACAATGGATCTCGATCGCTCACTATACTCTTCGGAATACCATGGAATCGAACTATCCACTTAACATACAACTCAGCCAACTTTGATGCAGTCCTAGTCGATCGAACTGGAATGAATCTTGCACTCTTGGTCAAACGATCCACAATGACCCAAATCCCTTCATTTCCCGTCCTGGTTCTAGGCAATCCATCAATAAAATCCATCGACACTTGTTCCCATTTCCATGTAGGAACTTCTAAGGGTTGAAGCAATCCACTTGGCTTCTTCTGTTCAGCCTTTACCAACTGACAGTTCATACACTTGGAAATGAAATCTCCAACATCCTTCTTCATGCCTTCCCAGTAGTAGGTTCTCTTCATATCCCGATACATCTTATTTCCACCTGGATGAATTGTCAACTTCGAGTGATGACTTTCCTTCAGAACTTCACTCTTCAATTCATCTATATCGGGAACCACTAGTCGTCCTTGCTTTCGAAGCCAACCTTCTCTATCGACCTCGAATCCTTTATCCTTTTCTGGCTCCAATCCAGATTCCAATTCACGGATAATCTTGACAAGCTTATCATCTTGCTTTTGACTCTCGCCAATCCTTTCCACAAGGGTGGGTCTTATTGATAAGTTTGCCAACATCTCAGGTTCCAATTCGCATCTAGGCCTGAAGTCAAACTCAGCTAAATACTCGAGACTCTTCCATTCTGAAAACATGGCTCCCAATCCTGCATGTCTTCGACTTAACGCATCTGCCACTGCGTTACCTTTTCCCGGAGTATAAGCTATACCAAAATCATATGATGCCAAAAACTCTAGCCAACGTTGCTGCCGAAGATTCAAATCCTTTTGGGAGAAAAGATACTTCAACGACTTGTGATCCGTAAACAACTCGAATCGAACTCCCAACAGATAATGCCTCCACATCTTCAGAGCAAATACAATCGCCGCTAACTCCAAATCATGAGTTGGGTAATTCCTTTCATGCGGCTTTAGTTGTCGACTGGCATACGCAACAACTTTATCCTTCTGCATCAACACGGCTCCAAGTCCGGTACCACATGCGTTGGTGTAAACCACCATCTCATCATTCCCACTAGGAATAGTTAAAACAGGAGCACTCGTCAGTCGCTCTTTCAGGATTCCGAAAGCTTGCTCACACTTAGCATCCCAACTGAACACTTGGTTCTTCTTCGTTAATCCTGTTAACGGTGCAGCTACCTTGGAGAAGTCTTTGATAAACCGTCGATAATATCCTGCTAATCCAAGAAAACTTCTCACATCTGATGCATTCTTAGGTCTAACCCAATCCTGGATTGCTGCCACCTTAGCGGGATCAACCGCTATTCCATTTTTAGAAATCACATGGCCTAAGAACCTCACTTCACTCTTCCAGAAGTGACACTTCGAAAACTTAGCCTTCAGCTGATGTTTCCGCAAGATTTCCAAAACAATACGCAAGTGCGTCTTGTGCTCTTCTTCCGTTCTGGAATAAATCAGAATATCATCCACGAACACAAGTACGAACTTGTTCAACTGATCTCTGAACACTCTATTCATAAGATCCACAAAATATGCTGGCGCGTTAGTCAATCCAAACGGCATTACCAGCCACTCAAAGAAACCAGATGGTGTCCGAAAAGCAGTCTTCGGCACACTATCCTTTGCTACTCTCAACTGGTGAAATCCCGTTGCCAAATCCATCTGAGAAAACACCTTAGCTTCGTGAAGCTGATCAAACAAGTCATCTATTCTCGGCAATGGATACTTGTTCTTCTTAGTCACCTTATTCAGCTCACGATAATCCACACACAATCTCAACGACCCATCTGCCTTGGTTGCAAACACAACTGGTGCACCCCACTCGGACACACTACGCCGAATGAATCCTTTCTGCAAAAGGTCATCAACTTGCACCCTCAACTCCTGCTGTTCCCTAGGCGCCATCCGCCTAAGAGGCATCACAACAGGTCTGGCTCCTTCAACTAGATCTATACGAAACTCGATCTCTCTATGCGGCGGCAACCCTTTGACTTCGTCAAAGACATCCTCGAATCCATTTGCGATTGGCACTAAAGACAGTCCATCCCGTGGAACAACTAGCGAATACATGAAGCTCATGAAGACGCCTTCCTCATGCTTACATCGTATCACAATCTTTCGCCCTTCCACATTCTCGACTGCCACCTCTAGCCTCTCACAATCAACCTTAGCCGCATACTTCCTAATCCAGTCCATACCCAAGATAATTCCGAACCGCGCAAAGTTCAGAACAAAACAATCACAAACAAAAGAGCAACCATGACTCGATACAACTAGACCACGGCATAACATACACAAACAAGACGAACCCCCAACTGGATTAGTCACAACCAATGGCCTATCAACAATATCCGGTTCCAAACCTAACCGGCCTACTAGTTCATTACAAACAAACGAGTGCGACGCTCCAGTATCAAACAGAACTCTAACTGGAACACCACATAGGAAAAGAATACCTTGAACAACCACACTCTTTCCCTTCTCTTCCGCAGTAGGAGCTTTCGAAGACGACGGAACAGCTCCCAAAGCATAAGCTTGCACAATCTGCCTGTCCTTCCTTGGTTCTGGACAATTCTTCCTAAAATGCCCCGGCTTGTCACAGTTGTGACACTTCATCGGTGCCTTCGGATTCTTACAATCCTTAGAGAAATGGCCCTTCTGCTGACAATTGTAGCAAGTTACCTCGCCTTTCGGCTTCTTCTGGCCATCCTTACCCTTCTGCTGTTGCTGCTTCCTCTTCTGGTTTCCACCCTGCTGTGGTTTAGACTCTCCCTTGGTCACAGCAACAACAGATCCTTCCTTAGGAAACAGACTCTCATGCCTAAGAGCTTTCTCCACAAGCTTCTCAAATGAATCGTCCAAATGATCCACCAACTGTCTCCCAAGATAACTATCCAAGCCGGTCACAAACTTCTCATTCTTCTGATAAGCAGATTCAATATATGACCGGGCATACTTGGACAAAGCTTCGAACTCAGAAACATACTCAAGAACTGATCTTCCACCTTGCTTGAGCTCCACAAACCTCTTGAACAGAACAGACTTCTGAGCTGTAGAAATGAACTTAGCTTCAAATCTGACTTGGAATTGCTCCCAAGTAATCTCTTCTTCCGGAGTAGTGATGGTAATAGAGTTCCACCAATCAGTGGCTCTCCCTTGAAGCTGCCTCGATGCCAACTTCCTCTTAGTTGCATCATCAATTCCCAAATCGCCAAAGATCCTTCTACAAGCATCTATCCACCTCTGGACCTCAATGGTAGATTCTGTTCCCAAGAAAACCTTCCCTCCAAGAGCAGTATAATCCTTGCACAACTTAGCAAAATCCACTGGTTTCGGAGCTTGGACTTGAACTCCAACATCTACTGCTGCCCCCGGAACTGGTATCCTTCTCATGATCGAAGTCATCATAGCTTCGAACATGGCTGCATAATCAGCAGTCTCTTCAGTAGCACGGCCTTCCCTAGCAGCTGGTCTCCCTCTTCGACTCATTCTCAATATCTATAAAAAGGAATGATTAGAACATCTAGAGAAACAACTGCATAAAGGACTCAAACTCTACCAAGCTACTATATTATATATAGTATTCATTCATCAAAATACAATTACGTCTCTCATACGTAGTTACGACAGCGAGCGTTGGGTAAAATCGATTAACCAATGCTCTGATACCAAATGTGACGACCGTCCATGACCCCTGCACCGAATCTAGAGATAGTGCGCTGTAAAGTGTGCCAGGCGACCATGGACGATTGTCAAGGTAAGATTTAAACAACAGAATCTATCGTATTACTCACAGCGCATGGACAAAATACAATAGAACATATGTATAGTGAGGCTTTACAGAACAAAATGACATCTTTTAAAACTCCATAATAGTTGAATACAAGCATTCATATAGTCAATACATCCAGCCTCACTACATATCTCTCAGAGAAAACAAAACAGCGGAACATCCAGTACATATAATAAGAAGATAATATGCAACCCTCCAGCTCGTCTTCGATATCAGTATCGTGAGAAGAGAACAGCACCTGTCACCTGCTACCTAGTCTGCCCGTCCCAAAATGGACGAACAGCCCAAGGCAATAAGAATTAAAACATAAAGCCTTGAGTCAGACAACAGTCTTAGTGAGCAGTAAATTAACTAACAACATACCAAAAGAGCATAAAGGAAAAGGAATAGGAATACAACCCTCCCACTCCAACCTCATTCTACAGTGATAGCCCCCAGACACACACTAAGCAGAAGCAAACATAGCAGAGCATACAATTTAAAGTAAAGCAATTGTCACTCGAGTCAAGAGCGATGTTTTCCAAGTACAAATCCCAAGGTCTAAAACCAAGGTCAGATAAGCACCCAGGAAATACCGCTCTTGAGATCGAATGATGATACAACCAAACATCCATGACCCGGCTATCACTGTTATCATTGTTGCGATATCACCGTTAATTGAATGACCGGCACATTCTTTCAGCCGTCCGTCAAGGGCTAATGGTAACCCCGGTTCTAGACATAACTCCCGCACGTCATCGTGACCCGTGCCTAGGATTATCGAATCTACCCAGAGTACTTGACCATCAACTTAGTCTTTTGGGCGTCCCCATGTACTCTTGCTTAGAGCATGCTAGAACCTTCAACAACGATGAGATCTCAACCTCCTAGTCATCCTCCTCGACGACTATTGCCATACTAGCTCAAGCGCCTCTCGAGCATCCATTATCCTCAACTCGAATCATATCACCGAGTTATCAACATGCTTGGAATGATCCCGCCTGGATTAGACCAAGTCTTCATCATATGATGCCTCGCTTCATTACATCCTCGCAAAACTTCATCTCAACTTCACATCATCAAATCTGTGCATAGGAGCTTCATCATCCCGCTACATATGCCACGAGCAGCTTTTCCAATTCAAGAGCCTTTCCCTTAGCTTTTGAATCACCTTCGATCTAAAGCTAATCATCAATCATCTAGTTCATAACAATCAATCATCAATCCAAGCAATCAAGCATTCAAAAATGATCTAAGTAGACAATTATAACAATAATGGCATTTTCGTAATTAAAGAGTTGAAAGTCCAATAAGCATGAAAACATGGATTATATCTCTACAAACTTGATGAATGAACTTGCATAGGTTAACATATGATAAAATGGATGCAACATCATCTTGAACAATGGATCTACATGGATCTATACATAGGATGAAGAAAATGCATGGAAATCACTATTTTAACACCAAATCGAGCCAACAATCCGATATACTCCTTTGGATCCGTGTGAGAGATAATCACCACTCACCAAATCACCTAAACAACCTCAAATCAACACACTTCAGATCTGGACAGCGAAGGATGAAGCTAGATCTATCACAAATCCGCTTCAAATGAAGAAATCTCTCTTGAAAAGATGAAGATCTTCAATCCAAGCTTTTAAATCTTCAATCTTGATCTTCGATTTGGATGGATGGAAGCACTAGATTAGAGTGGAGAAAAGAAGTGAAGAAGTGTAGAAGTCGAGCTCTCAAAATGGCAGCACTTCGTCGCTTCAAAATCCGGATCCCAAAAATGAAGAGAAGCTCTCCTATTTATAGCTGAAAACTGCCCTTAAGTCGTAACTCGGCTATCTCCTTAAGTCGGTGCCGACTTAACACCATGCCGACCTAGTGCCTTGCCGACCTAGTGCCTTGCCGACCTAAAAACTCATCTGCCTATGACTCGCAACAAAACTGCTGTCTCCTAAGTCGGTTACGACTTATGGCATGCGCCTACGACTTAACTGAAAAGGCCTCCGACTTAACCAAGCTATACGACCTAACGACTTAACTGCCTCGCCGACCTACGACTTAACCATATGACCGACCCAACGAAGCAGACTCATCATACTGCCGCAAAACCCAAGTCCTAAGTCGGTTGACGACTCAACAACTTAACACAGGAGACGACCTACCGACTCATAACTCAACACACACTGCCGACCTAACACTTAACACCCAAACACTTAGGTCGCTCACAACATGTCCTTAGGTCGTTGCCGACCTAACTCTACTCCAGAGTACTTAGGCTGCCTACTATTCTTCCTTAGGTCGCCCTAACCTCTTAAGTCGGTCAACCCCACTTCCTTAACTCGGCAACGACTTAACAAATAATTTGTCAGATATGCTAACTACTAAGTCGTCCAGGTCTTAAGTCGACCACTATCTTAACTCGTCAGCCGACTTAACACTTAACTCACCACTATCCTTAAGTCGGTTAATACTATAAGTCGGTCACTTCCTTAGGTTGTTATCCCTTAACTCGGCAACGACTTACAACCTACGACTTAACACTTGCCGAGTAAACTTCAACCCACTAACCTAGCCCAGCTACGACTTATCTCCTTAGGTCGTCGCCGACTTACCCCTTGAGTCCTTAACTCGCCCAGAACTCCTATCTCCTAAGTCGTATACGACTCACGACTCATGCTAAGTCGTGAATGACTTAGGACTTAGGCAAAATTTGCCTGAAATCTGAAATGGCCCAAAACGCTAAAACTCCAGATTTGACGAACTTTTCGATCCGTGAAAATACGGGTCGTTACAGAAACTCTAAATAATTTTTTCTACTATAAGTTATTAGTTTCCTTATTAACAACAATAATCCATCATAAAGAAGAAAAGTTAAAATCAATACCTAGGTTGAGTCGGTCAATCGAAAAGCTCGCCAATGCTGGTGAGATGATGATTTAGCTTTCCAAGTGTAATTTCTAGTAGTTCGTAGCCAAATAGATAGTCGAAAATCAATTTAGGTTTTCGTATTCATCAGCAGATCGATGATAAAGAGGGAAGATTTGGAAGATGAAGTCGAGGGATTTTGTGATGACGAAGACGGGTGATTTATAAACTGAGAAAAGGAGCGGCCATGGAATTTCAGCGATGTGAAAAAAAAAGTGTTTAAAAGAGAAAAGGAGCGGCCACGTAAAATTTTAGGAAAAATTTCATGAAAATTTGGCGGAAACCAATTGACCGCGTTTATTTGTTCATTTTTATGACTTAACTTCACAAACAGTTGCATAAGCCTTGAAACGCTACCAACAAATGCAACTAAAAATCAAATTTCTTGTAGTGATTATAATAGGTATATACTCTTTTTATATTTTGGATATATAGTAAGAGGGAGTCAAATAAAAAGGGAATGGATCTAGATTTGGAGAATTGGAAAGCTAGAGCAAGGTGAGGGTAAAATTACATATTTTGTAATAATATCGGATTTATATCATTGTAGATTTATTTCAATTTATGCCTAGATATAAATCAAGAACTGGATATTTAATTTTATATGTGCAAAGAATTGATATAATTCACGAATTGGATAATTAATTGTATACATGTAATGACTATGGAAAATATGCCTATATGTTATGGAAAACTCTAAACTTGATAGATATTATATAAGTTTGGATTTGGAAAGTTAGGGCTATAAATAGTCCCTAGATTTATAAGCTACTTGCTAAAGAAATCATATTGGGATTTCAGATTTGGTTATTTTATATAGATTGTTGAACATAAATTAGAATTGATTATAAATTAAATTGGGATTAGACAATATATTGGAATAAATTATGTAACAATGTAAATTTCTATAAATTGTCAAAAATACAAATAAAAGTGTATTGGTTTAAATAACAAGGAATGTAATCAAATCGGAAGACATGTACAAAATAAGTGAATAGCCGTATTTTGTAGTGACTGTTCTGATGGAAAAATAAAAAATAATTCTATGTTGTTTCATACCTAACGCAAGTCCTCTTTTATATAATTTATAGAGAATTATAGTGTTAATAATTTCCTTTGGGAAAAGAAGTAATTCCAATGTATTAAGGTATAAAATCCTTAAGTATAACTAAAGTAATGTAAGTAGGAATATTAACAACAATTTAAATGGGAAACCTAAAGCATATAATTTAAGATGATGAAGAAAACAAACGGTAAACAAAGAAGTTATAATTAAATGAATAGGGAAGCAATAAGTCTATAGATAATTAAAGAGTGACATTAGTTAAAAAGGAAACAAGAGATTTCATCCAATAATGTTAAGCGAAAGGAAAATAATAAGTGACACTTAAGTCAATAAATTAGAAATGGATAATAAATGATAGTAAAATACAAGAATAAATCAAAAGTAAGTTATGTAAGATTTATTGAACATCGACCATTGAAAGTAAAGAAAAGAAATAATTAAATGAATGTATATTCAAATATACGTTATGAAGGCCGTGAAATATATATGTTGTAAATAACTTAGTAAATAAGAATGATGTAGTCATTAGAATGGGTTGGAATGTGATGTCGGTATTACACAATAGAAGTCTACCCACCATAAGGGGCTACCAGCAGTTGTGTATACATTATACTGATGTGAGACATATCTGACCGTAGGACCCGTGGAGAGTATACGCTTGCATATGATAAAGGAATACCCCAAATAGAAAGTGGAGTCTTCTTTAAAAATAGGAAAGGGGGGTTTCGCCTTGATTGCATTACGCAATCTATAGGATGGTGAGCAGCTCAACGCTATGTCAACAAGTGTGGCACCAAATTAGGAGTAGGAGCTACATAAGTTGAGTGCGTCATCGGTCAAGAGCAATCCAAACGGGAAAGAGGGTTACACCTAACCGGTTATGCCTTCTGCTAGGGTAGGCCACGTTAGGTGATGCACGACCACAGTTGTTTGTTATAAAGGTAGGGCTAGTCAACCCATTGAAGAGTTCTTTCAAAAATGAATGGGGTAGCTCATGGAGCTAGGTCCACGATAGGAAGCTAACAAGTTGGTAAATACCCGTGATGAGCACTTTGTAACCTTGTTTAAGGAATTATTGATATGATTTTGAAAGATATCCTTAGGGGTTCTTTATATGGTTATTAAGTAGTCTAAGTATACTACTTACTATAAAAAAATCAGATCTTAAAACACTTGTTTGAGTTGAGAAGAATAAACAAACTTTCATGCTTTTTCAATGGTTCTCTGTCCATGTATCTTTTATAGCACTTAGCAATAACAGTTCCGTGTTTTTATAGCGCTGGTTGTGTTATTTTTGGTGATTTAAATGTGCTTAAAATGATAGTTAAATTTATTATTTTTATGAGATCTTTTAGGGGATGTTTTATAATAGGTTTAAGAGTATTTTAAAAATAGTTTCAAGTTTAATATATTTTATTAATTATATATGAAATTTTAAAGTAAAGGGTTTTCTTAGTAACATTTATTTAAAATGGTTTTCCTAGTAATTTCTAAATTAGTCATTTTTAAATAATATTATAGATATTTATAAAATATTTATAAGTATTTTAAAAGTATATATAAGTTTGGAAAAGTGAGTTAAGTATTTTAAAAAAGAATAGAGGAAGTTTTGGAATAACACTTAGTTATAATAAAGTGGTCTGAGAAGTTATTTAAAAGTATAATAGCTGTTAAATAAGTGTAGATATACTTTGATCTTTAAAAAGAGTGGTTTAAAGATAACGATAAGTATAAAACGGTTTGGGTTTATAGTAACACTATTTTAGTAACATTTGTTTTTAAACCCTTTTGATTATACTTATGAATATAATTATATCTTTAAAATGAGGGTTTTAAAGTAAACGATAAGTATAAAATGGTTTAGGTTTTTAGTAACAATGTTTAAGTAACATTTGTTTTTAATCCTTTTGGAATATAATTAGGTCTGTAAAAAGAATATTTTAAAGATAACGGTAAGTATGAGATGTTTTGGAAAAATTATAAAAAAGTGAAGGTTTAATTTATAAAAGAGAGAAGGGATTTATACTAACAATGTTTTAGTAACATTTATTTTTAACCTCTTTTATTGTATTTTAAAGTGAAAAATATTGTTAAATGATTTGTGAATATTCTTATACCTTTGAGATAAGAATATGAATACATTTTGAAGAATGTAAAGAGTAGAAATGAATGGTGAAGTAGTAGAATACATGTATATATCTTTTATAAAAGTATTTTAAATATAAACACACACAAGTATTGACAAGTATTATTGGATAAAAGGGAATAAGAAGTCACTTGTGACTTGATCATGTTTGTATATTTATTCTTTTATGGTAAGTATTTGTTCCTGTACTTAGCACTAAAAGCCGAAAAGTAAACTTATTCTATCTGTGAGAGTTAAGAATGATGTGTCAAGGTAGGGCTTTGATGCAATTAGTGCTCTAACCTATCATGACTCACTCTTGACCAAGGATAGCGTAGGTTGAGAAGGTCAAAAAGGGTGATAAGTATACTTTTAGAACCTCTAGTTTATGTTTCAATGATAATAACTACACAATCATATATATATATATATACTTTATCAATATTACAGGTGTATGCTACATACAAGAAGACACCATGCTCGAAGATATTGAGACTCAAAGAGAAACAAGATCTATCAACCATATTACAATTAGTAAGGTTATTCTATTGTAAAATAGTCCTAGATAAAATATTGTTAAGGTATCCTTGAGTATATATGCATACACGATCACACACAATTTCATATGCATCAAAATTAAGCTGAAAAACTGATTTTACACCTCATACGCGTCTGAGATAAAACCACAGACGTCTGTGACAATTCCTGGGTTAAAATTTTCTGAAGTCACGGACGTTTGAGGTTTTACCATAGACGTCTGTCACATGTAAAAACTGTCAATTTTGAAAAGACACTTCTATTTGAAACAAAAAGATATCACCCTTCATCGAAAGGTTGCAGCCACTAAAATGAATAGATCTTCTCAAATAGTAACAACTCTTCATCTGCATCCTTTTGAATATATAAATACTACTTTGATTGAGATGTAGAAATCAACTAACTTGAATTAATTTATTCTTTCCTCTTTTGATTTCTAAACACTTTCTTGCGTATACATTGTTCACATACTCTCAATTTACTATAACCAAATATAATTTTGGTTAACCACTTCCTATAACTCAAAGCATTCATATTCACATACTCAAAGGAGATCATAGGAAGATTTGTACTATAAGTCAAAAACTGTGTTATTTGGGACACAAGATTGTCAGAGATATACTTTTGTATTAGCCTATTCCTTTGGGCGAAGTGAGGTTCAGTTGGTTAAAGGAAATAACAAAGAGAAGCTTCGAGACTGGACGTGGGACGGGAGGTCCGAACCAGTATAAAAACTCTGGTTTACATGCTTTTTATACTTTACTATATATTGTCTACTATAGGATTAGCTCATACACTTGCATATTATACACAAGTTAGATAATATACGATCCACAAGATTTACATTTGGTATTAGAGCAAGGTTATTTCAATCTACTGTAACACGTAATTGAAATCATTAAAATGGCGAGTACATTTCAAGAAGGTCAATCAACTGCTCGTCCTCCACTATTTACTAGTTCTAATTATGCTTATTGGTCAACACGCATGCAAATTTTTATGGAAGCAAATGGATTAGAAATATGCCTAGCAACTCAAAACAAATATGAAGCACCTGACATCGATATTGGCACTTGGACCGATGCACAAAAAGCAGAGGAGTTTAACATGCAAAAGCTATGAATATATTATTTTGCTCACTCGATAAAAATGAATTTTCGCGAGTCATGCTTTGCACTACTGCTTATGATATATGGTGTAGATTACAAATTACTCATGAATACACAAACAAAGTTAAGCAAAAAAAATTTCTATTCTACAAAATCAATTTTCATCTTCTAAAATGAAATCAAGTGAATCAATTATTCACATGTATGTTAGATTTCAAACTATACAACACGATCTTATGGCACTACGAGTTAAATTCACTTACTTTGATTTAGTCACATGAATTTTGAACTCTCTGACAAACGAATGGGAAAGAAAAGTTTTAGCCGACGAAGAAGCTAACGATCTTTCCCAACTCAAAGTCGAAGAGTTAATAGGAAATCTGATGTCGTATGAAGCTATTTACAGGCAAGAAAAAAACAAAATCAAGAAAATAAAAACATCGCATTTGAGGCAAATAATGTCAACAACGACTTGGAAGAAGGTGAGATTTTTTTCATCGCCAAAAATTACAACAAGTTCAAAAAGATGACGAAATTTCAAAACAACAGCAACACAAATTCCTTAAATCAAACATCAATGAAATGCTTCATATGTGATAAATTTGGCCATATGAAAGACTATCCACTACTCAACAATGATAAAAAGAAAAACAAATTCGAAATTTCAAGAAAAAGAGAAGAGCATTTCAAGTAACTTAGAATAACTCCGATTGTTCCTCTTCATCTGATAGCGACAGTGACTCAGAACAAGCAAATATTTGCTTTATGTCTAGCATAGATGAGGTACGTCCTGAATTAACATACGATGAAATTCTTGAAATTAGTATCGAATCAATTGACAAGTATAGAGAATTAAAAAAATTAAATAAGAAAACATGGGAAAATTAAATAGAGCTGAATTGGAATTTAGATTGTTAAAAGATGAGAAAACTATTTTAGAAGAAGAATTAGAATCAGCATAAAAAGAATGTAAAAAATTATCATCTCAAAATACTACTCTAACACATGATATAGAGAATTATAAACTTGAAAAAGAAAAGTGTGAATTGAAACAAAATTTAGAATTAGCTAATGTAGAAATTTCTGATCTCAAAAATAAATTAGATAAAATTACTAACAATGTTTTAAAATTTAATAAAGGAGCAAAATCTAGAAAATTTGATAAAAAATTTCAAAACCATCAGGAAATAGGAAGGGATTAGGGTTTAACACAAAAAATCATAAACTTTCAAGTAATAATTTGGTTTCTAATAATCAAGGATTTAAGAAGTATAGTACATTATATACTAATTTTAGAAAAACAAAATCTAAATATGAAAATAAGGGAACAAAAATGATTAAAATATGGATTCCTAAAACAAATAACAAATTGATTAGACAAAACATATAGATTTATACTTAAATGATATAGTTCATAATGAAAATTACGTCTCTAAAGGTTCCAAACCCTCATGGGTATGGCTACCTTCTCCTACTAACACATATGACCCTAACGAAGGAAGTGGGTATAAATAAAGACCTTTTATTATTTTGCAGGTACCCAAAAACAAAATAGATAATAAGGAGAAATAGATACTTGATAGCTGATGCTCCAAATATATGACGGGAAATGCACACATGCTATCAAACATCACTTACATGGATGGTGGCACGGCCACTTTTGGGGATAATTCCAAAGGATATGTTAGTGGGATTGAAAACGTCATCAATGTCGATATATCTACTTCTCCTATTATTTAAAATGTACTATTAGTTAAAAACTTAAAACATAATTTACTTAGTATAAGTCGATTATGCGATAAAGGATTTAGAATCGATTTTGAAAAAGGTAAATGTAATATCTTTGATCAAAATAAAACTTTAATTTTTGAAGGAACAAGAAATCGAAATATTTATATTATAAACATGAATATTAATCATAATAATGATTTATGCTTAACCGCAAATCATGATGATCCATGGATATGACATAAAAGATTTTGTCACATAAATTATAAATATTTAAACAAATAACTAAAAGCAATTTGGTAAGAGGATTACCCAAAATAAATTTCAAAGTTAAAAATCTACGCGATCCATGTCAACTTGGAAAATTAAATAAAATCTCGTTGAAGTCTAAAAAATAAATCTCTACTAAATAACCTCTTGAATTACTTTATTTGGACTTATTTGGTCCAACTCAAGTACGTTCGATAAATCACAATAAATAAGTTTTTGTAATTATAGGCTGTTTTTTAAGATACACTTGAACACTATTTTTAGAACATAAAAGTGATACATTCAAAATGTTTAAAATTTTCCTAAACAAATTAAGACTCTAATGGATTTAAAAATCAAAATTATAAGAAGTGATCACAGTGGAGAATTTGAAAATGAACTATTTACAAATTTTGGTAATAAAAAGGGAATCAACCATAGTTTTTCATTTCCACGAACTCCACAACAAAATGGAGTAATTGAAAGAAAAAATTGCACCTTGCAAGAATGTGCTCGAACTCTCCTAAATGGCAGTGGCTTACCAAAGAATTTTTGGGTCGAAGCAGTTACTATTACATGTTATGTATTAAATCATGTAACTCTTAGACCTACGACTAAAATTACATGTTATTAAATTCTCTACAAAAAGAAACCAAAAGTATCATACTTTCGAATATTTGAATCAAAATTCTTTATTCTAAATACAAAAGATAATCTTGGTAAATTCGATCCAAAAGCCGATGAAGGAATTTTTGTTGGTTATTCCGATCGAAGTAAAGCATACAGAATTTTTAACAAATGAACAAATATTATAGAGAAAAGTCTTCACGTCTCATTTGATGAAGACTCTAAAAATATTAATAAAGACGACGAAGAAATTTTTAACACTAATCAAATAAAGCTATTGAAATAATAATGATAATCAAAATAGCAGTGATTTGAAATCACCACCCCGTATTTTAAAAGATCATCCTATTAATAACATAATTGGAAATCTAGATAACGTTTCGACTAGAAGACAAATAAATCAAATGAGTAATGTAGCATTTACATCTAATTTTGAGCAAAAAAATTACAATGAAGTATCAAATGATGGTTTCTGGATTTTAGTAATGCAAGAAGAACTTAATTAATTTGAACGAAATAATGTTTGGAAACTAGTACCAAGGCCAAACAATCAATCAGTAATTGGAACAAAATGGGTATTTAAAAAAAGCAGATGAAAATGGAAATATTATACGTAATAAAGCAAGATTAGTGGCACAGGGATACAACATGAAGAAGGAATTGATTATGAAGAGACTTTTGCACCCATGGCACGTCTTGAAGTCATAAGAATATTACTTGATTTTGCGTGTCATCATAATTTTAAGCTATTTCAAATGGTTGTTAAAGTGCTTTCTTGAACGGTTTTATAAAAGAAAATGTTTACGTTGAACCACCACCACTATTTGTTCATGAAAAATATCCAGATCATGCTTTTAAACTTAAAAAGGCGTTATATGGTTTAAAACAAGCACCTCACGCTTGGTATGATCGATTAAAATCACATTTAACAAATTCTGGTTTTCAAATTAGTAAACAGATACAACATTTTTATTAAAAGAGAATAGAAGGATATATTTATTGTTCAAATTTATGTTGATGATATTATATTGGATCTATTAATGAAAATTTATATAATGAATTTTGTACAATAATGACAAACGAATTTGGAATGTCTCATATGGGTGAATTAAATTTCTTTTTAGGGTTACAAATAAAACAATTAAATAATGGATTCTTTATAAATCAAGAAAATTACTGTAAATAATTACTAAAACATTTTGGAATGGATAATACATCAAGTAAACCCACTCCAATAAGTACTACTAATCATCTAGACAAAGATGAACATGGAAAAGAGTTCAATCAAAAACTATATCGAAGCTTGATAGGATCATTACTATAATTAACAGCTACTAGACCAGATATTATGATAAGTGTTTTTTATGTGCAAGATTTCAAGCACAACCTAAGGAATCATTTCATTGGGCAGCCAAACAGATTTTACGATATTTAACCAACACTAAAGATTATGGTCTATTTTATCCAAAAGCAGTTCGTTTGAACTCGTCTCTTACAGTGATGCGAATTTTGGTGGATGCAAATCGGATAGAAAAAGTACAAGTGGCACATGTCATTTTATTGGTCAATCGTTAGTTTCGTGATTTAGTAAAAAGAAAAATTGTGTTTCTCTTTCGACATGTAAAGGAGAATATATTTCTGCTGCCTTAGCTTGCGCTCAAGTAATATATATGCAACAAACACTTAAAGACTATGGAAAAATAATAAAAAAATCTCCAATATATTGCGATAATACTAGTGCTATAATTTATCTAAAAATCCAATTAATCATTCATGAACAAAACATATCGATATTCGTCACCATTTTCTGAGAGATAATGTTGAAAAAGAAATGATAACTCTTGAATTTGTTAATACCAAAAATCAAATAGCTAATATTTTTACAAAACCGTTAATTGAACTAATTTTTTATTAAGTTAAGACATGATCTATGAATTTGTTCATACAATGAATCGGTTAACTAAATTTGTAGAAATAATATTTTGTTCACTTAAATTTGTAGAAATAGCTCATATAGACTTTCAACTGCACAATTGGTTTTATACACTTAGAATTAATAATAACCGCATAAAAATTAAACTAATAACAACCATTTTATAAAAACTAACTACCCTCTGTTTAATTTTTATGGCTTAACTCCTTTTCCTCAACCTATTTTCTAAGTATAGCAAAACCTTATCTTATAAATTCAGCTTATATTCTACCTAAAAACAAAATAACATAAATAAATTTTTAAAAAAAATAATACACAAAAATGTCTTCTGATCACGACTCCACCTATTCAACTATCGACTATAAATCCCCCTCATTAGATAGCACTTACGTATCACCAACTAAATCCATACCAACATCAACTCGTTCAGCCTCTCTAAACATTGTTGCATCACCTACATACCACACTGGCTTTTCTCCTAAAGAAAAGAAAGCTAAACGTTCAATTGATGTGAAATCAACATCTCTCACCGACAAAGTCGATGAAATATATCACTATCAACAAGAAATGATCTGCGTTCAATGTGAAATGTATTACAAGCAACGACGTCAAGGATCTCATCTAAATTTTTCTTGAAAAGTGTATTCTACCAATTTGTGGTCATTCACCAACAAAAACTAAACTTAAGCTACGCGTCATATAAATTAAAGTTTATTTTGGTATGTATATTGTTTTATTGTATCAAAATTTCCATAACTTTTTTTAAATTCTTTACAATATTCTAGAAAATACATATCACAGACGTCTGTGAAAATACCACAAATGTTTGTCAAAAGTTACGGGAAACAATTCCCTGTAACCACAAACGTCTGTGGGATTTCACAAATGTCTGTTGAAACTCTCTGTTTATTTTTTCTACAGCCACAGACGTCTGTCGAATCTTTCTATTTCATCTTTACTGAAGTCATAGACATCTATGACTCCATCACAGACGTCTATCGCTGCTCCGGCCACACATTTTTAGCAGCCATATATAAACAAATTTACCCTATTCTTCACTTTTACCTCCATTTCAATTCCTAATTTCTTAAACCTTAGCCTCCATAACCTTCAAATTCATCAATCAATGGCTCCCAAGAATATGAACGTTTCTAAAAAAGCAAAAACAAGGCCAATCTTCCTCCTCCTCTCAAGCCCCGGGTACACAAGCTCACATAAACCAATGGCTCCGCAACAATCCTAATGCCACCAATCGATTTGAGGCACTTTCCAAGAAGAAAATCCACTTTGGTCCCTTCTATCGCCTTGGAAATGTGGTAGAATATGAAATTCTAGGAATAACTATGGATGTCGGTTGCTACAACCTAATTAGCTATGATGCAAACAAGGTAATTATTGATCCTCTGGCTAATTACCTATTCTACTCCAATTTATGTAGTATGGAAATTTGGAATCCGGAAAATGAGGATGGATGGTTGTGGTCAAGTGTTTATGGAAAAGAAATCAAAATTGATGTATATATGGTTGGCCGTATACTAGGATGTTCTTTTGAGGGAATTGACTTAACAGATATATCGGATCATAGTCTTTTACCCAGAGACGAAGTTACCCATCAAATATGGGAAGATAGGATGCCCAATGGAAATCCATTTACCTATGCCCACGTGCTAGACTACTAAATAGAATGATAATCAACACAATCATTCCACGTTTAGGTAGCCACGAGCAAATTTATCTCCATGACCATCGAGCTTTGTATGCAATATTTGGTCGCCTTCTGGTAAATTGGGAAAAATTTATTCATGACCAAATTAAAGGTTTTTGGACTCAGCATCATTGCGCATTATATATGCTCCATACATAATGCGTATCTTGCAAGATCTTGGAGTTCCTTCGCACTTATCACAATACGAAGAAATTCCAATAAAAGATAGTGGTCCACGATATCTATCCTTGATGCAACTTCCCAAAAACCCACCTCGTATCATCTCCTTCGACCAATGGACTCTACAACAGCATCAACAAGAACATCATGGTCCTCCTCCAACTAGCGCTCCTCAGCAGACTTACTCAACTCATCCTTCATAACAACCAACTTCCTCAAGTCATGCTACCGAATATTATTTGGTCTCTGAAATACAAGAAGCTCGCGTTGAACCAACACAAAATTAATCTCTTCGTGATTTGGCACTTAAAAATCAAAAGATAATCACGGCTAACCAACGAGTTATAAACAAAAAGATGACTGGATTGGAACCTTCTTTCTCCACAAGGATGAAAAAAAATGGAAAAGACTTTGGAAGTCTCCACTTTAGGCAAAGTTATGCACAAAATATGTGGTCAATCATCTTCTCACTCATCATCCTCGCCTTCACCGACACCTCCACCTCGGGCTCAAACACTAATTTATCGCTCTCAAGCCTAGCCCGAAGGTACGTCTCACAATAGAGGTGACTGGGGGAAGAATCCTATTCAATAACAACCTGAGGAAAAAGAAGAATATAATGACGACATGTACGTGTTTGGTACTCCACATTTCCAACAACAATCGTACATGGCATTGCAAGGCCTCTTAATTCAAGAAGATGAGAAGTACAATAACCAAACACAATGGCCGGGCACATACGAGTAGGATCCATCTTCTTATTGGGAATACTACGAGAATTATAGGAGCTTATCTTATAATCGGTACAATTAGCATTTTTTATCTTTTTTTACTTGTTTAGAACTTCTGCTGCTTTTGTTTCTAATTTTATTTGAACTTCCTTGTTTGATTTTTTCTGATCTTAATATATAACATGCTATGTCTATTTACTATTTCTAGATCTTATATCGTTTCCCTCCATTTTGATCATGACAAAGGGGGAGGAATTTAAGCGCATACACAAGGGGAGACAAATATAATAATACTTCCATATTTAATTGTATAATTGTCATCGTCAAAAATGGAGAGATTGTTAGAACCTCCGGTTTATGTTTCAATGATAAAACTACACATTCATATATATATATACATATATACACACACTTTATCAATATTAGGTATATGCTACAAGAAGACACCATGCTCGAAGATATTAAGACTCAAAGAGAAACGAAGATCTATCAACCATACTACAGTTAGTAAGGTTATTCTATGGTAAATGAGTCACAAATAAAATATTGTTAAGGTCTCCTTGAGTATATATGCATACACGATCACACACAATTTCATATTCATCAAAATTAGGTCGAAAAACTGATTTTCCATCTCACAGACGTCTGAGATAAAACCACAGACATCTGTGACAATCCTCAGGTTAAAATTTTCTGAAGTCACAGATGGATGAGGTTTTACCACAGACGTCTGTCATATATAAAAACTGTCAATTTTGAAAAGACACTTCTGTTTGAAACAAAAAGATATCACCCTTCATTGAAAGGTTGGAGCCATTAAAATGAATAGATCTTCTTAGATAGTAATAACCCTTCATCTGCACCCTTTTGAATCTATAAATACTACTTTGATTGAGATGTAGAAATCAACTAACTTGAATTAATTTATTCTTTCCTCTCTTGATTTCTAAACTTTCTTGCGTATACAGTGTTCACATACTCTTAATTTATTATAACCAAAATATAATTTTGGTTAAACCACTTCCTACAACTCAAAGCATTCATATTCACATACTCAAAGGAGATCATAGGAAGATTTGTACTATAAGTCAAAAAATGTATTATTTGCAATACAAGATTGTTAGGGATATACTTTTGTATTAGCCTATTCCTTCGGGCGAAGTGAGGGTCGGTTGGTTAAAGGAAATACTGAAGGGAAGCTTCGGGACTGGACGTAGGACGGGAGGTCCGAACCAGTATAAAAAAATTGGTTTTGCACGCTTTATATTTTACTATTTATTGTCTACTATAGCATTAGCTCATACACTTGCATATTATACACATGTTAGATAATATACGATCCATAAGATTTACATATATGCTTGATTCATATCTGCGATCATTTTTATTGCTATTGAATTTTACCGAAACTGACTTAGGAAATATCGAGAGGAAACACGAGATTTGTACGATACTGTTATCCTCTTAGTAATGCTCTTCCCTACGTATAAATTCATCTTGCTCTTTTACCTAAAGAGATAAGGATATCCATCTGGATAAGAGGTGATACTCTACCTTATGCATTATCTGTTTATTTCTAAAAGAAATGGAGTTAAGTTAATCAAGATTCATCTATTTAGTTTTGAGGAGTCCGATATCGGGGGAGTGTACTTATATGAGATGAATCAACACCCGTAACCACTTCAAAACTGGTATACAATTTCTATGTTTCGGAAGTGGTTATGGAGCGAAATGAATATGGTTGCACTGTCTATCCTGAGGGTACCTCTGAGGGAGAGATCAACGGAAACATTTCGAACGATGCTATCTTCTTATACTGTATATCTTGAGGATGATTCCAAGGGAGAAGATAGAGTTAGAATTCGCTGGATGACTTATGCTGGAATCCATGTAGAGATTCGTGAACTTTTCGAGTGATGATGGCTTATGTGTTGAGATGCTGGAATCCATCAAGAGATCCAAAGTCTGTTCGAGTGATGAAGACTCATGTTTTGAGATGCTGAATGTGACTTCACCATTGGTAATGGTAGAAAACAAAGTAGGCGCATAGCCAGTGGGTTTTGCTAACCCAAGGGTATTTCGACTCTTTATCTAGAAATGCTTTCGATTGTGTGTGTGGGAGTTGATGATATTCAATATCACGCATTAGGGTGTGGACCAACAATGTTTTCCTTTATGGTATATTTTATCTAGAGATATAGTTGCTTTGGAAGGTAGGTTCTAACCCTTGTCAGTAGACCGACCTTTGTTTACTAGGTGCACTTCAATGGAAATCCATATGCAAACACAACCCTTAGCAGTTTTGATTGTATATGATGTGAGATGCAAGCTACATGACTATTGTTTGATTATTGTACATCTTAGACACTATCTATTATATCACCATAGGTACTTGTAGATGGTTTGGTTCTTTCAAGTGGAAAACCATTTGGTGATTTGAGTGGTCTTAAAAGGTAATATTAAATGATGCATCATGTTTCTTGATTTTCTCACACTAGACATATGTTTGATTCATGCTTTTTTCCCCTTAAATCACCTAGTGCTCTTTCGAGCAGTTTGAGAAAGGTAGGTTTGAGTTAGATATTCTTTGGAGCTCAGGGAGACGAGATGGATGCTTTCACCTATGGTAGCATTCTTATTTCCACCGCACTACTAATATGCATATATCGTCATTTGTGAGGATAGGCAATTATAACTGTCTGGAATGATGATAATGTTAACCGGGTTTTTGACTAAGTAGAAGTGAATGGAAATTAGAACGTCAAGACAAAGATGAAACAACTCGAAATCTTGGAAGCAAGCTTAGACGAAGCAAGGAAGCAACTCAGAAAAGTTTCACTCAAAGTAGGGCTAAGGCTATAACTCAGAACCGAGTTAAGATAGGTCGGTGCCAACCTATAATTTTTCTCCTATTCACCTCCCAAACTTTATACAACTCATACTCTACTCCATCTACTCATGATTAAGTGGCTTTCCTCGAGTTTGAATGACCAATTCCAAAGTTGAATTAGAAGAAATCTAAGAAAGTAGAATAATCCAAATGCTATCTAGAAGATCACTAGAATCAACTCAAAATCGACAGAAAATGGGTTGAGACACATCAACTATAAGATAGAAGAATAGAGTAAGCTGCAAAGTTGGATTTGTACCAACATAAATAACTCGGTACCTAGTTATGGACACATAGATCGGTACAGAGTTATCATATTAACTCGTGATGCTTTGATTTCTCTTATGCGGCATCGGGCAATCTTTTAGGCTTCAGTGCAGGCGGGCTTTTGACTCCATGCACCTATTTCCCTATAAATACAAACTATAGTGCAACCAAAATAGAATCTTCTCCTTGCTTTCAAAAGGAATGGAAACTAATCGATCCATACCTTCTTCCGGCGTTTCCCTGGCGGAAGCCCAAACCGCCGAGTCGACGGGAAAAATTGACTCAAACTGCTGGATCGATAGTGATAATCGATCCATGCCTTCTAAGACCTTACGTTGCCCAGCAATATCGGGAAGGCTCAAACAGCCGAGTCAACGGGATAATCGACTCAACCTGCCGGATCGACGGTGAAAATCGATCCCTGGTTTTTAAGTACCGTTGTTGCTCTGGCAAATTGGGAAACCCCAAACCGTCGAGTCGACGGGGAAAATTGACTCAAACTGCCGGAACAATGGTGAAAATCAATCCTTTCTTTTTAAGTATCTATGTTTCCCCGGCAACGCCGGGAAACTCCAAACCGCCAACTCAACTGAAAAATCGACTCAAACCTCTCGAAACTTGACATCGCCTAGATATAGGAAATGATAAAAGTTATTAACCGAAGCCTAGATATAGGCAACGTCAAAGAAAAATTCATGGAGTTGAACCGTTCGTGTACAAGTTTCCGGAGATAGAAACTAGTGCACGACCGAGATTTCAACACTAAACTTCGAAGAATTTGTTATGAAGAAAGAGGACGACGGTGTATCTTTATGTTACATACATCCAGAATGGTATTGCCGATGATGTCAACTTGGAAGAATTCAAATGCAGCCAAGGAATTGGCGGCATTAAAATATAATGCTTGGAATCAACCAGTAGAGTAGTTCTCGAAGATCGGAACTATCATACGGATTAGACTGGGGGCAATCAAATGAATTGTTCCAAATACTCGATCTTCCACCGATGCCTGAATTTTAACATTCAGCCTGTGGATAGGGCACATACGCCAACACATGGTCGAAAGGAACTCGACCAAGCCCGAGCAAGAACAGGCATAGAGTTGGCTGAAAACACAGTTCTGTAATGCCAAACAGAGTATTTTGGTAGATAAAAACAGAGCCAAGCAACAGAATATAGTAAAGCAATTGTAGGAATATTATTTACATACATGGAGTTGCGGTAAATAAACACATTGCATATAAACAGAAGTATATAATATAGGAAGTTGCAGTACATGCAATCACATTATATACGTAGACAGTCATGCATAAATAAACGCAATACATAAAACGTGGAAAAGTACACAGAAGAGGGATTACAAAAGAAAAGCTAATCTTTCATTACTATAACCTTTTTATGTACAGACAAACAGCAAGGGGCATACCCGGCAATCTTGGCCTGTTTAAAGCAAAAAAGACAAAAAGTGCAGACTTGACCGACACAATAACACAAAAGATAAGATGACTGGGTAGTCCTATCCTGTTAGGCCTTCTATTTATTGCCGCCTCGGCTGCCTTTACCAATTTTACCCGGATGGTCTTGAGCTTCTCTCTTTCCTTCTCCTTGCGAGAAGGAGTTTGTCCTTCAGAATGAGTGGACTCTTGACCAGCAGTCGAGTCTGGCTCCCCGGACTTGACCGCAAGGTCATCAGCATGCTTAGACATCCTGATCTTGAATGAGGGAACTCTTCGCTTAGGATTTATCAACTTTGAAGATGTAGGCTTGGTGGTCCTAGCCTCTTCCTTTACTTGAATTTTCACTATGTCCTTCCTTAACCTCCCAACCATTGTTTCGTGCTCGGTCCGGTCAGAAAATGGTGATGATAAAAAATACTCCTCCTAAGAGACATAAATGTCGTCTATGCTCTCTAAAGTGGCGATCTTCTCAAAATTAGGATCTGGATCGGAACTGGAAATAGGAACATATGCGATAAACCCCATGGAGATGGTGATTGATGTAGTAAAGATCGCTTCAGTCCCTGAACCATGCATAATTGTTGGTGGAGGATGCAATTGATGTTGACCTACAAGTTGGGAAACAGAGTGATAAAGTTTAATGATGGATTCTCACAAGAACTAATGCTTCTCAAAGACTGGAGAAATAAGAGATATACTTATAGTAGAATCCCATTGGGATACGATGAATACACCTTCTCTAGTCCTGGGCTACCTAGGCGAGACCATAATGGGAGGAACGTATTGTTCGTGAGGAGTACCCATTAATGAAGCTCGAAGAACTTGAGTGGTTATGGAGCTAACTCCCGAAGAAGCAGGAATGGTTGATGCCGGCTATTGAGATTTTAAAGCGGATGTTTCACACTGACCGAAGAGCTCGGGCCAGCAAGAGCTTTGGCGGCGGCAGCAACATCAACAACATCTTTAGCTAGGATAGCCTTTTGAATAGAAAGAGCTTCGATATCTTCAGCTTCGAGATAAGCCTCCATCAGTTCTTCTTTAGAGTGATTATCTTCGGCTTGCGTAGTTCTGCGTAACACTTATTCCCAAGCGCCAGCAAATGCCTCAGGATAGTCATTGCCTAGACATATTATATTTTTGACATGACTACGTTAGTATAAAAGTATAAAATGTTGGCATCAAGCTCGATCAGGATTTTTCCTTCTCCTCTTGAAGCTCTTTGAGCTCGTGCTCAGAAATTGAAAGTTCAAGAAAAATGGCATTTTTGTCCATGGACAACTGCTCCTTTTCATTAGCAAGTTTTTGAACTTCCTCACAAAGCTTGGTAAGTTCGATAGCTTGCTATGATTTTGTCTGGTCCTGAGCCCAGATAATTTCATCTTTTAGGTTAAGCGCCTTCACCTTTTCATCGGCCTATTTCTTGAACTCCCTTCCCTCAACAAGAGCAACTTTCAGCTCATTTCTCATCACAATTTCAGCATAGCCATGATCATGTTTTAACTCATCCATCAAGCTATCAGTGCTGGCCTTTTGCTTCAGGGCAAGGTCCTTCTTTTTGATGACTTTAAGCCAGTCATCCTACCACTCTCTCATCATCCATTCGAGATCAGCTTTCTCAGACTCGAAGGATTGGTTGTCGGTGTAATTGATTCAGTTCACATTAGAGAGGGCCTTGCATAGGCGTTTCCATTCATACCCGGCCATTACATCTTCTTTTATCTCCTGGATTCTTTTCAGGGCAACTTTCTTCGGAGTGTCCTTAATATCTCAGTCAAACTTAACACCATATAGGAAAAGATATGGGAATGCAGCCTGCAAGCGCAGAGGACCGGGTGGAAGAGTAAATGAAGAACCGGAAATTTCCTTGGAAGCAAGCGGAACTGTAGGAATTAAAGCATCAGAAGAGGGGACTTGCTGTTGAGGAGTAGTCTGTGCTTCTGAGCATAGAAGAATAATGCCAGAAGAAGTCTCATGGTGCTTAGAGGTATCTCTATCGCATTAACGAGATCTCGTGCCAGCTCACTTTCAGCATCTCTGTTCTTTCTCTCTCTCTTTATCCCCATCCTGCTCTCTATCATCCCTGCAAGCTTCTTCGTACTTGCATTCTTTTCTTCTTTGCCTTTCTTCCTCAGATTCATGGCGATAAGATTAGGAGTTTGATCTCTGTGCGCACTAGCGTGAACTTCTCATAATAAACGCGGCCTATGGAACCTGAAACAAGGAAGAAAACGGTATTAATATTGAGACTACAAAGTAAGATGCAAGAATGAGTGTCCATAATCCTAGTAAAGTGTGTAGTGCCAATGCCCCCTTAAATACTCTACCAACCATATTGGCAAGTAATTAAAATGTGGGTTTCTCCACCTTCGCTTACAAAGCTCACTGGCGAAAGAGGGAATTCTAAACTGACATCCCCTAGAATATCTCCAATAGCGAAGTTGATCTCACCGATATCACTCAAGCCAATGAAAATGTCAAGGAGAATGCAAGATCGAGCTGTATCTTCTCCTGAAGGCATTGCAACTTGGTCCTCAGCCGCCTCAGAAGTTTTGATGATCATATGCTCCGAAAGGGGTGAGTTGGGGAGAACATGACTTAAGCTGAGCGATTCACCAAACGATTCATCCCCTTCTTCGCTAGTGTGATAGTCGCTATCGCTATCACCAACATCCTCTTCTTCCTCAACCATTCTATTCCTTCTCTCCTTGTGAATCCTTCATTTACTTCTATGATCAGAGACATCCTCACGTCTTCATCTCTGCCACTATAAATGTCGGCTTCGATGGGCTCTACAAGCTCTCTCATCACAGACTCATCTACATGAACTACACCAAAAGGACCCTTAACTTCTTCTTAAACATTCTCATCGGAGCTACAAATGAGAATGGAAGTATGGTTATGAGCCCTAGAGCCGCTTTGCACCGAAGACTCGGTAACGAAAAATCTGTCATAGCGAAGCAGACCATACCGTCATAGATTGTCATTCGTTAGAAGGAATGCATTAGTGTGATGATTGGGTCTAATTGCCTTTAGAGCATTGAGTATTCTCTCATGATCATCACTATCTTCTTGAGTCAAAATGCCTACAGGAAGATGAATACCAAGTTAGAAACTTTGAAATTCTATTATGGGAGAAGCAAGGGGAAAAGAAGCATACACCTGGTTAGCCAAAATCGGTTGAAACCATAAGGCATCGTACGAAGAAATATTCATTCTTGAAGGCAAAACACTTGTTGTAAAGTTTTTCAATCACTTTACACCCCATCTAGGCCTCTACTGTTCGGATAGGATGGGGAATCTCGCCTTTTATTGAATTGCATAAGAAAAGTCAGTTCATTGATTCTCGAATGCCGATTGAACTATTCATTAAGAGGATGTACAATGAACTCGAAAGAGAATAGCTTTTTGGGTGGACTTAGAACAGAAATATCCAATTTCTTACAGCGCCATCATTAGAAAAAGATTGAATGGAGGGATGACACAACCCAGGCACATATACCGATTGCATGTTTTGAAGTTCGGTAGGGGATCGTGAGCAAATTCAGCCTTTGTCGGCAGATGGACTTCATCGTTAGGGATGCTGTGTTAGAGACATATGTTTCAGAGTGACTTAGCAGATAGGATTGAGGGCACCTGCTTTGGTGGGTTATTCAAGTTTCTCAATTCCGAAGGCAGTTGACCAACTATCGGCTTAACTGGAATTATCTGACTTTAGGATTCATGGATTTCAGATTGGCTTGGCCCAACAGGAATAGATGGCAAAGTAGGGGCTGTAGAAGATCCAGCTTCAGGAGGAGTAGACGTTCCTTTGCCAGACTTATGGCGGGGTGACCAGCGAGTCATTCTAAATAATAAAACTTGGCATTCGACATGGTCAGGTATGATTTACTTTGAATAATCAGATTATGACCATTGATTGGGGCAAGTGTAGTGTGTTAATTTATGTAGTGTGAGTATAGTGTCATGTACACCACGAACGGACCATCCTGTGTTGATAGCTCGCTCGTGCAAGAAAAACGAGTCGCATCGTACTCTTTGAAATTATATTCATGGGACTTACCCGCTATCAATGAGTAATCAATGATGGAGCCGTTGTTCAGAGCGACGTGAAAAACTTTTCTTTTCAAGACCATCGGAAGTGCTGAAATAGAGGAAACCATGGCGATGAAATCGTCCAGTATGATCAATCTTGGAACAAGTCATCGTACTGGAACTCAAGCGATGATTAGGACTTAGCCGAATTTTGAAAAGAGATAGCTGAATTCGAAAAATAAAATTTATCTCCAGAACTGCATGCACTTGACCGGGCAAAACTCATGACTCATCACCGATTAAACAAAACCCAGAATTCAACCATCTCTCTTCAATTGTAGTTGACCAATCCCCCATTGCCATCGTTACAGCACCAAGAAAACGCTAACCTTAGATCTCAAGGCAAAATAGAGTTAGGGTTTAGGTTGAATCAGCCTTCAGTAATTTTGGCAGCGGTCTATTGGTGATGACTAGGGGCGAGGCGACTCTGATGATAGGTGGCAACGTCGGCAGAGATAGACTAGTGGCGGAGATAGGTTGACGACAGGTCAAATCGGCAGGAGGTTGGTGAAGTTGGATCAGCATAAGGGAAACTCGGATGAAAGAGACAAAGGAAGAAGTGATTAAATTTTTTGCTAAGTATTAAACTTATATAGGTCGAGGGGAGACCATTTAACTCAATACCGAGTTAGTGAACTTGGTGCCTTATTGTTTCAATCCCTCTAGACCATTCAGAAAGTAAGGCAATGAGAAATTATACTCACCTAAAGCGTGAACTGGTCTTCAGAGCCCAAATCACATCCTAGTGCAGACAAATGGAATTCTAACTACAATTAAGCCAAACGGTTAATGTAACGATCCAGAAATTTGAAATTTGAATATTTAATTGATTTTAAATATTAATAAGTAAGATTTGGAAGTCGAATTTATTTAATTTCAATATAGTGATTTAATTGGAAGATTAAATTATTAATTTAATACCTGAAATTGGGTAGATAATTAAAATCTGGATTTAATGTGTATGAAAATGATTTATAAAGTTATAATAAATCATATTGGAGTTAGAATGATGTTTGTGAACTTTTAAAATTGAATTAAAAGTTAAATTGTGAAAATTGAATATTTTAATATTTAATTGACTAGTGAAAATAGTCATTTTTCAAACAGTCTCAGATTTCGACGAAACTATTTTCATCGGATCCATAATGTGATATTATTGTAAGATTTCAAATTTCGTGTCAATCGGATTTATGGTTTGTCATTGAAAATTAGCAAAACTTTTCAACTACAAAGTTGTAGATCTCGTCGAGACGAGTAAATCCAATAGTGATGATCGAATTTGGAGCACCACAGCGTCGTCAGGGGGGCCGTGTTCACCATCATCTCATGTAGGAATTCCCATGCCTAGGCACAGCCGAGCTTCATGCTATTTTGGTCGAGAGTAGAGTGGAGCTAGGCGCATCTTGTAGGGGTCGTTGATCGTGTCCTCAGCGTTCATAGTGATGCGATAATTAGGGTTTTAAGGGGCGGCTTGGGTTTCCTTGTACGTGATATTCACGTTTAGGAAGAAGGATAGGGTGCGGCCTGATGTTGAGGCCAGGAAATCAAACGGTCCAGATTTGCAGAAGGTTGTAAAAATAAAATAAAATTTGTGAATTAATATATTATAAATTGTGTAAACTTTAAAATAGTGTAACTCTTTCATACGAGGTCCGTTTTGGACGAAACGACTTGCGTTGGCTTTGTTTTGACGAGCACTACGCAATGAAGCTTGTTTGGAGTCGATTGGAGTTAGTGAAAATTTTGGGTAAAATTAAACGTGTGTTTAATTTTATTCGAAATAAAATACCGCAACCGTCATAAAAACAAGGTGAGAACTTCTCACTCAATCGAATATTTTGTTTCGATTTAAATTTTAAAAAGTTGAGATTTAAAATTGTTGATAGTGATAATTGTGTAAATTGAATGATGATTGTTATCTATTGTGTTAAATAGACCCTATACGCCGCATATTAAGCGGAGGATTTATTAAAAACATATACCGCGATAATTTCACTGTGAAGTGGAATTGGTATTATATATGTATTTGGAGTTGATTTCCCGCATTATATAGCGGATGAGACCCTATTGCGCCGCATAATAGTGGATAATATTTATAAATCCCATATACCGCGATAATTTCACTGTAAAGTGAAATTGGTATTGTGCTAACATCTGTGGATGCAGGGAAACAGGTTGGAGGGATCCAACTGGATTCCTCAAACATTTGAATTTATTTCAATGTTGTGTGTTGATTTATTTATAATCACCATGTGATTATTTATTTATAATCTGTGAATGATTATATCTGTGGTTGAATGTGTTGAAGGCTATTAGCCGAATGTATTTTTGGTATCGTTGGATACCAGAAATGAATAAATTGGATTTTTGAAATTTAAGTTGAAATTTTAAGTAAATTCTTTTGAAACAATTGGGTGAATTTAAAGGAAGAAATTTTAAAAGCATAAAGTTGATTTTCGAAATCTTATCGAATTATTTCTAAAATATGGGAAAGGATTTTTATAAATGGATTTTGAATAGTATTATTTGAATGTTGAAGAATTTATTTAAATTGGAATTTTAAATGGTTTGGAAGAGATAAATGAATTTATTTTAAAAGGTGATTAATTTCTAGAAATCAATTTATAATTGATTTGGTATTTGAAAATAAATCTTTGGGAAATCGATATGAAAATAAATTTGATGTTAAATGAGGAAATTGATTTGTGTTGAAATGAATTTTTGAAATCAATTTGTAATTGATTTGGTGTGAAGTAAATTTTGAAATCAATTTGGAATTTGATTCGGTATTTGAAATAAAGGGTTGGAAATCAATTTGGGTTTTGAAACAAATTTAGAAATCAATTTGAAAGTTGATTTGGAGTTAAAAGTGGATATTTGGAAATTTAAATTCACAATGGGATTTATTAAGGAAAAGGAAATTTGTTTTAAAAATAAACATTGATTTATTTTTAAAGTATGGAAAATATGATTTGAAAATGGTTTTCAAATGTAAAGTGTGAAAATGTGATTTGAAATTGGTTTAAATGAAAGTGATTTGAAATTTATTTTCAAAATGGTTGAAGTGTTAAACCGTATCTCGTGAAGAGATTTGAAATTTAATAATTTGGGAAAAATTATTTAAATTGATTGATTGTTGTGAATGTTGTTGATAGTTAAATAACCAACTATCAATATTTGCCTTTGAAATGGCACATGATTTGTTTTTAAAACAAACGCTCACTATTCGGGTTAGCTGGGAAAAGACCTTTGGGTCATATAACCCATTCCGAATTAGTGATACGACGATATGGATCGTATTGAAGACCGGTGGTGAAGACCGGATATTTTCGAAAATGAAAGGACAACCTGTCGAATGTCTCTGCACCGAGTTGCTCCGGTATGGAGATGTATATCACTCTTCTTGTGACGGGAAGTCCAGACGTTATTAGTGAATATCCGAATTGCAAGGGCTTCTTTGGAAGTGCCTTCGGTTCCATTCGATCCTGGAACGGACTTGTATGGATGTGTGTCTGACGTTACACTTTGAGATGTAAAGCTGGTTTCTATCAAATACATTTCTGTTGGTGGCGGAGAATTTATTCTCTTAGCTTAACACCCTTCTCTGAGACGTACGAGCTCAGAGGTTATGTAGTTGATGGTTACTAGTGATACATTCCTAATTTGGTAATGTGGCATACGAAGTGCTGTTGATCAATTGTTGATCAAAGCATTGCTTTGTGAAAAAGCGTGGCTTTGTGAAAAAACGTGGCTTTGTGAAAAAGCGTGGCTTTGTGAAAAAGCGTGGCTTTGTGAAAAAACGTGGCTTTGTGAAAAAGCGTATCTTTGTGGACGAGACTTCGTCGAGCCTCACAACCCGGTAATGGTCGAAACAGGAAGGTTGCGGTAAAGGTTTGTAGGGGTAGCGCCCCTAGGGTATGTCATTTCCTTCTGGATAAAAGGTGATATCATGGTATGGAGCCCAGATATTTTACCTATGTTGATTATACTTTGTGGTTGTTGCTTTGTGATTGAGGATCCTCGAATAAAGGTCGGTGACGACCGGGGGATGACATAGCTCGTGCGTTAGTTACCTAGTTACAGCTTCGTTAAAGCGTGAGGTAGCATCGGCCTTGTGTTTGCAGAGATCCAGTTTGGATCCAGGGCGTCTTTCCAGAGGCGTTCTATTTCGGTGTAAGGAAGTTCTTTTGCCTGACCATTTGTTGGAAATCCAAAGAAACGATACGAACCTATACAGTTTTAGTTGTATTACCTGCTATGGAATGTGGCGGTAACCTGCTATTGAACATGGTAGCTATAGTAGGCATACAATAATGGTTGTATGCTGGCTAAGATTAATATTATATTTTCGAAATGATTTTCGACACTATGCACTAATGATAATAATATCGAATGATTTTGCGTAGCAAGGATTTTTGACTATCATAAGAAGAAATCTCCTCCAATTCTGCGTTTGCATTGTGTGTGTGGCAGGAGGTCTTATGGTAGTTTCATTTTCCAAAAGCATTGCGAAAATGTTTTATTTCTTTGTGAAGATAAACTGTTTTAGTTCTCACACCAGTCACCATGACTGACCTGGAGTTTATTGTTTCCTTCCTAAACTCTGGGTGCCCACCAATTTTCACACGGGCAGTCTAATGTCAGGTTATCAGGTCATTCTGGATTCAGGAGATGCTGTGGAGCTCAGTGGCTAGCTGGATGGCGTGGCGTATCACTTGTATATGATATTATTTATTCCGCTGTGTATAATGTATGAGGACAAGTTTATATAACTGTCCAGTTGTGTTGTATATTGTTGCTGTAAACTCTGATGATGATGTAATGTATAAAATGATATAGTTCTTTGTTTTAAAGATTATTCATTTATCTATTATATGTTGTTCCACTGTGGATGTGAGATTCTTATATTGCTTCTGTTTCTGTGTTTTCTGTTGTTTCTTCTTTCCTTTTCTTCTGTCTTCTTCTACCTCTTCTTTTTTCTCCATAACAATTCGGTTTTCCGGCATTTGATTGCTCGGCAGTTGATACAGTGGACGTATTAATGTCGATTTTCGAGCGTCGAAAAGTCGAGTCGTTACATTTGGTATCAGAGCATATGGTTAAGCGATAACCTTGGCTCTGTTGGGAATTACTCATTAGAGATAGAGTCAGTAGTACTCTAGAATGAGTGTGAGTGTAATAATAGATATGAGCGCGTATTTGTTAGTGAATATAAAAGTGTTTTATATTGTGTTTGCTTATCCGTTGAGCTGTTTATGAATTCTGGTCGGTATGTGGGACGCCATATTAGCGATAGGGGTTTCTAAACTCTTAAACGAGGCAAGTCGACATAGTATCATTTTAAATTGGGTAAATGAAATAATTTTACCTCGGTTATATTTTGTATATAAAGGAATAATTTTCCAAGAAATTATTAAAGTGTGTATATAAATTGATTGTTTGGTTGTTGAAAATGTGAATATATATAAGTAATGAAAGTTGTTTGAATAAATTATATAAAAACAACAAATTGTAAAAGAATGAAGTATGTAAGCAAATGAATTATTAAGTATGGAATCCTAATTAAAATGATTTGCAATTGTGAAATAATCTTGTATAAGTAAAATTAAATAGTGAAATTATATGAGAAAAGATTTATAAATGTGATTTATAAATAAAAGGAATTTTTTAAAAGAATTTAAAAGCACTGAATTCACTGTTGTTGCTGGGAAATAATAAGGGTGATGACTGCAGCATCATCAGTATCATTTTCGATGAACTGTGTGATGGATTTGCTACCATAATAAATTGCAAATTGAAGTTTTGTTGTGATAACCAAATTTGAAATTAAAATCCAAGTTGTAATTGATAATTATAAGTGAAATGAGTTTTATACTTATAATATGAAATAAAGATTTTAGCTTTGGTAAAATTGGAGTAAAAAAATTGGGTTAGCATAATAAAATATGTGATTTGAAATTTAACTAAAGGAAATTCAAATAAATTGAATTGGATTTGATAGGTGATTATTTAATATGATTTGGAAGTTAAATAAATAAGTTGTATAACTTATAAAATGAATGAATATAAGTGAAACCAATTGTAAAAGAAATGGTTAAACAATTTTGTTAAGGAAAACAAAATCTGAATTGGATTTATAAGTGGAAAATTTAAGTTAAGTTAAACAAATGATGTTTAATTGGAATATAACTTAAGTGACGTTGAATGAATTTGATTTTGATATCGAAGTAAAATGATAAAGTGAATTAAATGGATTTAAACTTGAGTTATGTAATGGAAGTCAACTTTATTTGTTAAATGAGTTAGCAATTGAATTAAACTAATGGATTGAATGTTAATCAATTTAATGTAAGTAAATTGATATTGGATAATGGATGTAAGTATTAATTCATTAAAGCTAATGTAATTGGAAGTTGAATGAATTTAATGGAAGTCAATTTAAAAGTGTTGAACCAAATTGAATGTAAAGTAAAGTAAATTGAATAAATTTGGTTGTATTGAATATACATTGGTTGTTATATGATTGTTGGTTGATTGCATATAGTATAATTCATTAAAGTGTTAATGAAATTGAATTGATGAGGATTGCAAGCTATGTAATTGAATTTAAATTGAAAGTGAAGTAAAATTTAAATAGAAATTGATTTGAATTGAAAGTGAACCAACTTGAATATAAATTAGTGAATGTAAACTAATTGGAAATGAACAATTGAATGTCATTGTATATGAATTAGTTGTAAATAATTACAAGTGATGTCGAAATTATATAAGTTGCTTATGAACCTTGTTTAGTATGCATTTCTTTTGATATGCAAGTGTTGTAGTTGTTTAAAAGAGTAAATTGTTAATAATTTCCTATATGTGTCACTTACGTGTTTAAACTGAGTAAGTACAGGTGTCGTGGCTGCCGATCGGTTGCTTTGGTTGCGTGAAATGCTAAATTAATAACTGCTTTGCTTAAAAATGCTAAAAAGGTACGCCTATGCAATAAAAAAAGGAAATATGAACTGTTTTTCTGCTTTTCCGACCGGGTGGGTCGATGTATATATATTTATGCCTATTGTGATCCTACTACGATCGAATCGCGCAAAGGAGACGCTGGCGAATTTTTCGGAAAATTAAAGGCGTTAGAAAATTTTTGTTAATGAAAAGTCAATTTCTAAATTATGATGAAAATATAGGAATTGAACTAGAAAATGAAAACCACTGTTTTGGTTGAAGTTAAAGGTTTGGAAAAAAGTGAATATAAAATTTTCACTAAGTGAATTTTTGAAAAGTTAATGGATTTGGGCATTTTCCTTACTTTGTAATTTCGAGGACGAAATTCTTTTAAGGGGGGAAGTTTGTAACGACCCAGAATTTCTGTCATTTGAAATTCGAATATTTAATTGATTTTAAATATTAATAAGTAAGATTTGGAAGTCGAATTTATTTAATTTCGATATAGTGATTTAATTGGACGATTAAATTATTAATTTAATACCTGAAATTGGGTAGATAATTAAAATCCGGATTTAATGTGTATGAAAATGATTTATAAAGTTATAATAAATCATATTGGAGTTAGAATGATGTTTGTGAACTTTTAAAATTGAATTAAAAGTTAAATTGTGAAAATTGAATATTTTAATATTTAATTGACTAGTGAAAATAGTCATTTTTCAAACAGTCTCAGATTTCGACGAAACTAGTTTCATCGGATCCGTAATGTGATATTATTGTAAGATTTCAAATTTTGTGTCAATCGGATTTACGGTTTGTCCGGGGCAAGCCAAAACATATCGAAATCGGTTTAAATCGATTTGATTTAAATTTGATCGTTTATTTCCGTAACTCTCACATACGATCGAATTAGCTCCCGAAACACATTCCATTGTGTTGGGAACGCGGGGTATACCTTAGAAACGCCAGCTGGCACGCTTCGTTTGGAGTTCGGAAAATTTTCGAGTGAATAGTAATTTGGCAATTTTCTATAAAAGGATTTCACTATCTTCAATTTGCAAAGAAGCTAGGGTTTCAACCAGGAGCCGCCACTTTCAAATAGTATTAATGGCTGAAAATTCATCTTCTTTCTCCTCTAATATCTCAAAATCCATCGAAAATTAGCAAAACTTTTCAACTACAAAGTTGTAGATCTCGTCGAGACGAGTAAATCCAACGGTGATGATCGAATTTGGAGCACCACGGCGTCGTCAGGGGGGCCGTGTTCACCATCAGCTCATGCACGAATTCCCATGCCTAGGCACAGCCGAGCTTCATGCTATTTTGGTCGAGAGTAGAGTGGAGCTAGGCGCATCTTGTAGGGGTCGTTGATCGTGTCCTCGGCGTTCGTAGTGATGGCGATAATTAGGGTTTTAAGGGGCGGCTTGGGTTTCCTTATACGTGATATTCACGTTTGGGAATAAGGATAGGGTGTGGCCTGATGTTGAGGCCAGGAAATCAAATGGTCCAGATTTGCAGAAGGTTGTAAAAATAAAATAAAATTTGTGAATTAATATATTATAAATTGTGTAAACTTTAAAATAGTATAACTCTTTCATACGAAGTCCGTTTTGGACGAAACGACTTGCGTTGGCTTCGTTTTGACGAGCACTACGCAATGGAGCTGGTTTGGAGTGGATTGGAGTCAGTGAAAATTTTGGGTAAAATTAAACGCGTGTTTAATTTTATTCGAAATAAAATACCGCAACCGTCATAAAAACAAGGTGAGAACTTCTCACTCAATCGAATATTTTGTTTCGATTTAAATTTTAAAAAGTTGAGATTTAAAATTGTTGATAGTGATAATTGTGTGAATTGAATGATGACTGTTATCTATTGTGTTAAATAGACCCTATATGCCGCATATTAAGCGGAGGTTATTTATTAAAAACATATACCGCGATAATTTCACTGTGAAGTGGAATTGGTATTATATATGTATTTAGAGTTGATTTCCCGCATTATATAGCGGATGAGACCCTATTGCGCCGCATAATAGCGGATAATATTTATAAATCCCATATACTGCGATAATTTCACTGTGAAGTGAAATTGGTATTGTGCTAACATCTATGGATGCAGGGAAACAGGTTGGAGGGATCCAACTGGGTTCCTCAAACATTTGAATTTATTTCAATGTTGTGTGTTGATTTATTTATAATCGCCATGTGATTATTTATTTATAATCTGTGAATGATTATATTTGTGATTGAATGTGTTGAAGGCTATAATCTAGCCGAATGTATTTTTGGTATCGTTGGATACCAGAAATGAATAAATTGGATTTTTGAAATTTAAGTTGAAATTTTAAGTAAATTCTTTTGAAAGAATTGGGTGAATTTAAAGGAAGAAATTTTAAAAGCATAAAGTTAATTTTCGAAATCTTATCGAATTATTTCTAAAATATGGGAAATGATTTTTATAAATGGATTTTGAATAGTATTATTTGAAAGTTGAAGAATTTATTTAAATTAGAATTTTAACTGGTTTGGAAGAGATAAATGAATTCATTTTAAAAGGTGATTAATTTCTAGAAATCAATTTATAATTGATTTGGTATTTGAAAATAAATCTTTGGGAAATCGATATGAAAATTTATTTGATGTTAAATGAGGAAATTGATTTGTGTTGAAATGAATTTTTGAAATCAATTTGTAATTGATTTGGTGTGAAGTAAATTTTGAAATCAATTTGGAATTTGATTCGGTATTTGAAATAAAGGGTTGGAAATCAATTTGGGTTTTGAAACAAATTTAGAAATCAATTTGAAAGTTGATTTGGAGTTAAAAATGGATATTTGGAAATTTAAATTCAAAATGGGATTTATTAAGGAAAAGGAAATTTGTTTTAAAAATAAACATTGATTTATTTTTAAAGTATGAAAAATATGATTTGAAATTGGTTTTCAAATGTGAAGTGTGAAAATGTGATTTGAAATTGGTTTAAATGAAAGTGATTTGAAATTTATTTTCAAAATGGTTGAAGTGTTAAACCGTATCTCGCGAAGAGATTTGAAATTTAATAATTTGGGAAAAATTATTTAAATTGATTGATTGTTGTGAATGTTGTTGATAGTTAAATAACCATGTAACGTTTCGACTTTTCGACGCTCGAAAGTCGACATTAATACGTCCACTGTATCAAATGCCGCGCAATCGAATGCCGGAAAACCGAACCATTAGGGTTAAAAGAAGAGGTAGAAGAAGACAGAAGAAAAGAAAGAAGAAACACAGAAACAGAAACAACAGCAGAATCTCATATTTCGCAGCAGAACAATATATAATAGATAATCACTAGTCTTTTAAACAAAGAACTATATCAGTTTATACATACATCAACCAGAGTCAATATACAACTCAATACAACAATGGACAGTTATATAAACCTATCCTCTTCCAGAATACACAGCGGAATAAAATAACAAGTACGGAAGTACGTCCCGCCATCCAGCTTATTCCCAAAGCTCCAGAATATCCAGAATATCCTGATCAAAATAACTCTAGGCTGCCCGTGTGGAAAATTATGGGCACCCAGAGTTTAGAAGGGAACAATAAACTCCGAGTCAGTCATGGTGACTGGTGTGAGATCGTAAAACAGTTATTTTCACAAAGAAAATAAAATTAGTTCGCAATGCTTTTGGAAAATGAAACTACCATAAGACCTCCCACCACACACACAATGCAAACGCAGAATTGGAGGAGATTTCTTCTTATGATAGTCAAAGATGCTTACTACGCAAATCATTGGATTATTATTATTAATGTCTAGTGTGGAAAACATTTCGAAAGTATAATATTAATCTTAGCCAGCATAGGTACCATTATATTATGCCTGCTATAGCTGCCTCCTGAGGAGACAGGTTCTACAATTGCAATCGTAAAGGGTTCGTATTGTTTCTTTGGATTTTCCAACAAATGGTCAGGCTAAGGAACTTCCTTTCCTACTGCCGAATGGGATCGCCTCTGGCTGGACGTCCCGAGAGACAAACTGCTCTTTGCCAAACAAGGCCGGGTTACCCCTGTAACTAGGTAACTCACGAATATGTCATTACCAGGTCCTTTGGGACCTTTATCCGAGCGCTCGTAACCATCATCACACATAATAAATAAAGTGTGTCCACATGAGTAAGTATCTGGGCTCCATACCATGATACCACCCCTTTCCAGAAGGAAATGACATACCCTAAAGGGCGCGACCCTCATAACCTTGCCGCAACATTCCTGTTTCGACCATTTCCGGGTTGTTGAGGCCCTGACGAAGTCTCGTCCACAAAGCTACGTTTTTTTCACAAAGCCGTGCTTTGATCACAAATGATCAATAAATGATCATCGTCATAGCAACACTCAGCATGCCACATTACCAAATTGCGAATATATCGCTGATAAATTTCAACTACATAACCTCTGAGCTCGTACGTCTCAGAGAAGGGTGTTAAGCTAAGAGAATAAATTCTCCGCCACCAACAGAAATGTATTTGAAAGAAATCAGCTTTACATCTCAAATTGTAATGTCAAACACGTAACCATACAAGTCTGTTCCAGGTTCGAACAGAACTGAAGGCACTTCTAAAGAAGCCCTTGCAATCCGGATATTCACAATCCCGATAAAACTTCCCATCACAAAGGAAATCTCAATACCGTAGCTAACGATGCAGAGACAATCTATAGGTCATCCTATCGTTTTCACAATTACCCGGTCTTCATCACCGGTCTTCAATACGATCCATATCGTCGTATTATTATTCGGAATGATTTATCTGACACAAAGGTCCTTTCCCGGCTAAACCGAATAATAAGCGTTTGTTTTAAAAACAATTCAAGTGCCATTTCAAAGGCAAATATTGATAGTCGGTGATTTAACTATCAACAATATTCACAACAATCATTCAATTTAAATAATTTTCCCAAATTATTAAATTTCAAATATCTTCTCGATATTTGGTTTATACTTTAACCATTTGAAAACAAATTCCAAATCATATTCATTAAAGCCCTTTTAATAAATCCTTATCGATTTATTTCAAATTTACATTCCAAAACTGTAAATTTATTTCTACACTTCATCACTTTGAAAACTCATTTCAAATTACTTTTCACCTTTCAACCTTTGAAAATAAATTTCAAATTAATTCCCTTATACGGAATATATTTCCAATATATCTTTTAAAATCCACTAAGAACTTTTAATTTATATTTTAAAAGCCACTTTGGAAAATATACTCGGCTTTATAGTGAAAATACACTTTCACTTCAAAACGGTCCATTTAAATCAATTAAATAAATCCTTATCGATTTATTTAAAATTTACATTCAAAATCCGTAAATTTACTTTCACACTTTAAAAATAAATCAATGTTTATTTTTAAAACAAATTTCCCTTTCCTTTATAATTTCTATTCGGAATTTACATTCTCAAATATTCGCTTTCAACACCAAATCGACTTTCAAATTGATTTCTCAATTTTATTTCAAACTCTAAATCAAATTCCAAATCGATTTCTAAATTTACTTCAATACCCAATCAATTTCAAATTGATTCTAAGTTCAATTCCAAATACCAAATCATTTTACAAATCGATTTACAAATTTATTCTCAACACCAAAAATCGATTTTCATTCAAACACCAAATAGATTTTTATATCGATTTCCCAAAGATTTATTTCTTCAATACAAAATCAATTATCAATTGGATTTCAACAAATTTATCGCCTTTAAAATAAATTTCTTTATATCTTCCAAACCATTTAAAATTCCATTTCAAATAAAATTTCCAATCTTCTGAATAATACTATTCAAAATTCATTTATAAAATCTTTTCCCATATCTTGGAATTTATTCAATAAGATTTCGACAATCCATTTTAATATTTTAAAATTCCTTCTTTCAAATAAATTCGATTCTTAAAAACAAATTCATTTAAAGTTTTCCACTTTAATTTCAAAATCCAATTTATATTCATTTCTGGTATCCAACGATACCAAAAATACATTCGGCTAAATTATAGCCTTTAACACATTCAATCACAGATATAATCATACACAGATTATAAATAATAAATCACAGAACATATGAAACCAAATTCAAATGTTTTGAGGAATCCTGTTGGATCCCTCCAACCTGTTTCCCTGCATCCACATATGTTAGCACAATACCAATTCCACTTCGAGGTGGAATATCATGGTATATTGGATTTTATAAATATCATCCGCTTACTAACGGCGCAATAGGGTCTCATCCGCTATATAATGCGGGAAATCAATCAACTCCAATATATACATATGCCAATATGTATATATTGCTATATATATAGATATATCCTACTATATCTAATAGCACATCCAAATAACAATCAATAACTGCAATTCAAATTTAAATCTGAGTGAGAAGATCTCACCTTTGCTTTTATTTTGCAATCCCATTTTCATTCTCGGCTTGATTTCTTGATTTTTAAACCTTGTAAAAACAATTTATACAATTCATTAATATTCAAAATTATCGAACAATCAATTTCTTTTCAATGGATTAAATTGTTTAACAATTTTAATTTGTACTAATTTAACAATTAATTTCCTATTAGATAAATTAAATTATCCAATTTCATTCTATTAAACAAATTTTTCTTTTTACCAATTTATTTAATTAAACTGAATTCCCTTTTAAATAAATCTATCCAACCAAGTTTTTATTTTAAATAAATATTTTTATTTCCATAAATTGTAAAATAACAAATTTAGCAACAACCCTATTATTTTGAAATAATTAGTAGATTTTAATATGGGTATGTATATCTTTTTTTTTCAATATAAATTAAATTGAAACAATCTGTAAATACCTTACTGTTCCACTGTCCTGACCTCAACTTGAAGCTGCCGCCCCCAATCGATCACACACCCAAAATCAACCACGACCTAATCCATGCGTATTGACCCTGCTATTGCCCACAGCCACGCCGTCGACGAACATCATCGCCAGAGCCCAACGTCGCGGCCTCGACATCACGCTCGAGCGCGAGAGCAACTCGCCACTTTTGACATCGAAACCCTAGCTTCGACGAACCTCCACTGCTACACGATTCGAGCCACCCAACATCGCCATCGGCCATTACCACGACCTTCGACGGTACAGCTAATCGCGACTATACCAGATGCATCGCCACCCTCGAGTTCGAATCGAACTCATTCGTTTTTCCGCCCACGCGTCGCCCATGCAACATCGTACTGTTCGAGTTCCCAGCCTCCCCTAAAGAACAGCCGCACACACAAATTCGAGTTTTCGTGGATCTGAAATTGAAATGAATTTCGATTTTTGTTTGAATTTACTTTGGCATTCTGTTTAGGCGGAGGAACGAAAATTCTTTGGCTATTGATTTATTTTGAACGAGATTGTTTTTAATTTCGTAAAAGAAAGAGAAAGAAAGATAGCTCGGTTATCTCCAGTTACACATGTTGGGTTGTTCGTTTTAGAGAGTACGTGTGTTATTTGGAAGGACATGTGTTGAAATAGAAGATGGCGTGTAGAAGAAGGCTACAGAAATTTTGTAAAAGTTTTGATGTTAAGTTTATTTGACAGTCAGTATAAGTATTGTTTTCGATATAAATTTCAGCGTGTTTGTATATCGTACACTCACACAATAACTCCGAATACTATGAAATTTGAAATTCGATAATAATACAATATTATGGATCTAATGGGACTGGTTTCGTCGAAATCCGAGACTGTGCTCCGGAACACTATTTTCAAATTCAATTTAAACAACAGAATTTCAAAACTGAACAAAACACTTTAAAATTCAATTCTGAAAGTTCCAGTACCTTCAGAATTATAAATATAAATTTTCTAAGCCTTCATATTATTTTTAATCAGCTTAAAACTGAAGATTCAAATTTTTACCCAGATTTAATAATTAAATTCAATAATTAAATCGCCAAATTCACTTTGATATTCGAATTTTCAAATTAAACTATCATTCGAATATTTAAACTCATTTAAATATTCACTTTTCAAATGTCAAAATTTCAGGGTCGTTACAATCTTCCCCCTTAAAAGAATTTCGTCCCGAAATTACAATTTAAGAAGAATGATCCAATACCCGTTTATCATTTTAACAAACCCAATTAGTTTTATCGACTTGATAAAATAATCTTTCTTATTACTTCATAATTTTTTTCCAAACTTTTCCATAAGTTTCAAACTACTTATTCACTTCACAATTCAAATTCAAATTTGAATTCAAATTGTAAACTTTCAAAAATTTTCTAACACTCTAAATTTTCGAAAATTTTTGCCAACGTCTCCTTTGCGCGGCTAACACAGCACGACTACAAAACGTCCCTACGGACCCTCAGATTTCAAAAGAAAAGAAAAGGCCAAGCGGCTAGACAAGAAATCATCAAATTTCATATTGAAATTCAAATACATACCTTATTATCGAGCAATTTCAATTTTATCTTCGAAATCAAACCCAATTTTCCTTAGCCTTATAATACCTGTATATCCAACTACAGATCCCAAATTTTTTTTCACACATTTTCTTACAGAAGTTTTCATATCTGCTTATATTCAAATAGTTTTCCTGTTACCATATGAATTCAATTCATTTACAACTTTGAATATTGAATTTTATCTGCCAATCCTTTCTTAAGTTCAAGATTTAAAAATTCAAATTCATTTTCGAACTTTATGATTCAAAAGTTTGATTTGAATCTCTACTTTACTTTGAATTTAAACCACTGTTTACCATATAACAGTTTTCAGATTTTTTTCAAACCTGAAAGCTAAACCTTTAAATTATTTAACTTTGCATTTTCAGTTCTATTTGAATTCATCTTACATTCAAATTATTTTCAATTTTTTCATTCATATTTTCATTTCGAATTTTACTTGAAATCGATTCATCTTTTAATTTCGAATATGGAGTTCTATTCACCTTTATTCCAAATTCCATTTAAAATCACTTGTCGTTAAGTGAAAAAATTTCAAAAATTCTAAATTTTTCTAACTCCCAAAATTTTCGGAAAATTTTGGCGGAGTCTCCTTTATACGGAGGAGCTTTTGCAATTTGACAAAAGAGATAAATATATATACATCGACCCACTCGGTCTGAAAAGCAGAAAAACAGTTCATATTTCCTATTTTTATTGCGTAGGCGTACCTTTTAGCATTTTAAGCAAAGCGGTTATTTTATTTAGCTATTTGCGCAACCAATTGCAGCCAAACGGCTTCCAAAAACCTGTACTTACTCAGTTTAAACACGTCAGTGACAAATATAGGAAATCTATTAACATTTCTTTCATTTTCAATAACAAATACATAGATTTCATTAGCAATATATTCAGGATAAATTCCATTAGCAATTTATAAGGTTTCAATATAAATTAAATTGCTTCCATCTAATTCACATTAAATTTCTATTCAATTCAAGTGATTAACAACTCACTTTCTTACATTCAATTCATTTCTAAGTCAATCTAACTCATATCTATTTCAATTGATACAAAAATCAATTTCTATTTGCTTTTATTAACTCATTGAATTTATACAATCTCGTTTTTATCAAACGATAAATCTTTCTATTCAGATTTGTTAATATTCATGCAACTAAATGATTACTTGAGCTAACAATCATTTAAATTGATTCCATTCAATTTAACTTGAATTACATATTCACAAAACCATTCGATTTGTTCAAAATCATCGTACAAAACTCGACAACAACAATGCAAATATTTATATACACTTCTTGTATTTATTTTCACTTCATTACTGAAGTTATACATTTATCACTATTCAATTTCGCATTTCAACTCATTAATCAACTAAGTTTTTATTTAAACCATTTCAAAGCTTCACTTAAATTTGAGTTACTGTCCAATATTTACTTAAGCTATTTTAATTCAAAACTCAAATTCATTTCCTTGTAAACAGTTTCCAATTTCAATTCTTGATTTGATTTTCATTTATCAAATCTATTCCATTCACTAATTTAATTCAATTAGTACATTCACTTATTCATTTTGAATTTCAAATTTCTATATTCAATTCATCGTGAATTCACTTAATTAATAACAAGGAAATTCAATTTATTTCTATTACTTGAATTTATATACAAATTCAAACTTTATCTTCAAATTTAGCTTACAACAAAGCTTTAATTTAACCAATTCATTTATTTACAAATGTAAACTCATTTGTTTATTCACAAATTCATTCGTTTTCACTTTGAATCTCATTCCAATTAGATTTCAAATATTTTATAAGTCTTCAACTTATTTACATTCCATTTCTATTTTATAAAAATCATTATAAACTTCACATTATCAATTTTCATTCCATTAATGAATTTTGAATTTATTCTCAAATACTTTTCCTGGAATTCTATTTCCAATTATAAATTCATTTACAATTTATATTTACAAATCCATTTGTATATGAATTCAATTCCTTTTCTTTCAATCCATATTTATAAATTTCATTTGTTAAATGAATTTATCTCTAAATCTTTGGTTATACATTTTATTTATTATTCAGTTTCAATATAACAGTGATAATAATTCAATATTATCTTTTCCTAACAACCAAGCATCCATATACTATAATAATTCATAGAAAATCATTTCTTTTCTATACAAAAAATAGTTTTGGGCAAAATTATTTTATTTACCCTATTTTTAAAACAATACTGTGTCTGTTTATCTTGTTTAAGAGTTTAGAAACCCCTATCGATTACAGTTAGCTAGACTGTACCGACCAGAATCTATAAACAATCAACCGATAAATCAACACAATACAAAAAAAAATTTATATTCACTAACAAATACACGCTCATATCTATTATTACACTCAACTCATTCTAGAGTACTACTGACTCTATATCTAATGAGTAACACCCAACAGAGCAGGGTTGTCGCTTAACCGGATGCTCTAATACCAAATGTAACGTTTCGACTTTTCGATGCTCGAAAGTCGACATTAATACGTCCACTGTATCAAATGACGCGCAATCGAATGCCGGAAAACCGAACCATTAGGGTTAAAAGAAGAGGTAGAAGAAGACAGAAGAAAAGAAAGAAGAAACACAGAAACAGAAACAACAATAGAATCTCACATTTCGCAGCAGAACAATATATAATAGATAATCACTAGTCTTTTAAACAAAGAACTATATCAGTTTATACATACATCAATCAGAGTTAATATACAACTCAATACAACAATGGACAGTTATATAAACCTGTCCTCATCCAGAATACATAGCGGAATAAAATAACAAGTACGGAAGTACGTCCCGCCATCCAGCTTATTCCCAAAGCTCCAGAATATCCAGAATATCCTGATCAAAATAACTCTAGGCTGCCCGTGTGGAAAATTATGGGCACCCAGAGTTTAGAAGGGAACAATAAACTCCGAGTCAGTCATGGTGACTGGTGTGAGATCGTAAAACAGTTATTTTCACAAAGAAAATAAAATTAGTTCGCAATGCTTTTGGAAAATGAAACTACCATAAGACCTCCCACCACACACACAATGCAAACGCAGAATTGGAGGAGATTTCTTCTTATGATAGTCAAAGATGCTTACTACGCAAATCATTGGATTATTATTATTAATGTCTAGTGTGGAAAACATTTCGAAAGTATAATATTAATCTTAGCCAGCATAGGTACCATTATATTATGCCTATTATAGCTGCCTCCTGAGGAGACAGGTTCTACAATTGCAATCGTAAAGGGTTCGTATTGTTTCTTTGGATTTTCCAACAAATGGTCAGGCTAAGGAATTTCCTTTCCTACTGCCGAATGGGATCGCCTCTGGTTGGACGTCCCGAGAGACAAACTGCTCTCTGCCAAACAAGGCCGGGTTACCCCTGTAACTAGGTAACTCACGAATATGTCATCACCAGGTCCTTTGGGACCTTTATCCGAGCGCTCGTAACCATCATCACACATAATAAATAAAGTGTTTCCACATGAGTAAGTATCTGGGCTCCATACCATGATACCACCCCTTTCCAGAAGGAAATGACATACCCTAAAGGGCGCGACCCTCATAACCTTGCCGCAACATTCCTGTTTCGACCATTTCCGGGTTGTTGAGGCCCTGACGAAGTCTCGTCCACAAAGCTACGTTTTTTTCACAAAGCCGTGCTTTGATCACAAATGATCAATAAATGATCATCGTCACAGCAACACTCAGCATGCCACATTACCAAATTGCGAATATATCGCTGATAAATTTCAACTACATAACCCCTGAGCTCGTACGTCTCAGAGAAGGGTGTTAAGCTAAGAGAATAAATTCTCCGCCACCAACAGAAATGTATTTGAAAGAAATCAGCTTTACATCTCAAATTGTAATGTCAGACACGTAACCATACAAGTCTGTTCCGGGTTCGAACAGAACCGAAGGCACTTCTAAAGAAGCCCTTGCAATCCGGATATTCACAATCCCGATAAAACTACCCATCACAAAGGAAATCTCAATACCGTAGCTAACGGTGCAGAGACAATCGATAGGTCATCCTATCGTTTTCACAATTACCTGGTCTTCATCACCGGTCTTCAATACGATCCATATCGTCGTATTATTATTCGGAATGGTTTATCTGACACAAAGGTCCTTTCCCGGCTAAACCGAATAATAAGCGTTTGTTTTAAAAACAATTCAAGTGCCATTTCAAAGGCAAATATTGATAGTCGGTGATTTAACTATCAACAATATTCACAACAATCATTCAATTTAAATAATTTTCCCAAATTATTAAATTTCAAATATCTTCCCGATATATGGTTTATACTTTAACCATTTGAAAACAAATTCCAAATCATATTCATTTAAGCCCTTTTAATAAATCCTTATCGATTTATTTCAAATTTACATTCCAAAACTGTAAATTTATTTCTACACTTCATCACTTTGAAAACTCATTTCAAATTACTTTTCACCTTTCAACCTTTGAAAATAAATTTCAAATTAATTCCCTTATACGGAATATATTTCCAATATATCTTTTAAAATCCACTTAGAACTTTTAATTTATATTTTAAAAGCCACTTTGGAAAATATACTCGGCATTATAGTGAAAATACACTTTCACTTCAAAATGGTCCATTTAAATCAATTAAATAAATCCTTATCGATTTATTTAAAATTTACGTTCAAAATCCGTAAATTTACTTTCACACTTTAAAAATAAATCAATGTTTATTTTTAAAACAAATTTCCCTTTCCTTTATAATTTCTATTCGGAATTTACATTCTCAAATATTCGCTTTCAACACCAAATCGACTTTCAAATTGATTTCTCAATTTTATTTCAAACTCTAAATCACATTCCAAATCGATTTCTAAATTTACTTCAATACCCAATCAATTTCTAATTGATTCTAATTTCAATTCCAAATACCAAATCATTTTACAAATCGATTTACAAATTTATTCTTAACACCAAAAATTGATTTTCATTCAAACACCAAATAGATTTTTATATCGATTTCCCAAAGATTTATTTCTTCAATACAAAATCAATTATCAATTGGATTTCAACAAATTTATTGCCATTAAAATAAATTTCTTTATATCTTCCAAACCATTTAAAATTCCATTTAAAATAAAATTTCCAATCTTCTGAATAATACTATTCAAAATTCATTTATAAAATCTTTTCCCATATCTTGGAATTTATTCAATAAGATTTCTACAATCCATTTTAATATTTTAAAATTCCTTCTTTCAAATAAATTCAATTCTTAAAAACAAATTCATTTAAAGTTTTCCACTTTAATTTCAAAATCCAATTTATATTCATTTCTGGTATCCAACGATACCAAAAATACATTCGGCTAAATTATAGCCTTCAGCACATTCAATCACAGATATAATCATACACAGATTATAAATAATAAATCACAGAACATATGAAACCAAATTCAAATGTTTTGAGGAATCCTGTTGGATCCCTCCAACCTGTTTCCCTGCATCCACAGATGTTAGCACAATACCAATTCCACTTCGAGGTGGAATATCGCGGTATATAGGATTTTATAAATATCATCCGCTTACTAACGGCGCAATAGGGTCTCATCCGCTATACAATGCGGGAAATCAATCAACTCCAATATATACATATACCAATATGTATATATTGCTATACATATAGATATGTCCTACTATATCTAATAGCACATCCAAATAACAATCAATAACTGCAATTCAAATTTAAATCTGAGTGAGAAGATCTCACCTTTGCTTTTATTTTGCAATCCCATTTTCATTCTCGGCTTGATTTCTTGATTTTTAAACCTTGTATAAACAATTTATACAATTCATTAATATTCAAAATTATCGAACAATCAATTTCTTTTCAATGGATTAAATTGTTTAACAATTTTAATTTGTACTAATTTAACAATTAATTTCCTATTAGATAAATTAAATTATCCAATTTCATTCTATTAAACAAATTTTTCTTTTTACCAATTTATTTAATTAAACTGAATTCCCTTTTAAATAAATCTATCCAACCAAGATTTTATTTTAAATAAATATTTTTATTTCCATAAATTGTAAAATAACAAATTTAGCAACAACCCTATTATTTTGAAATAATTAGTAGATTTTAATATGGGTATGTATATCTTTTTTTTTCTAATATAAATTAAATTGAAACAATCTGTCAATACCTTACTGTTCCACTATCCTGACCTCAACTTGAAGCTGCCGCCCCTAATCGATCACACACCCAAAATCAACCGCGACCTAATCCATGCGTATTGACCCTGCTATTGCCCACAGCCACGCCGTCGACGAACATCATCGCCAGAGCCCAACGTCGCGGCCTCGACATCACGCTCGAGCGCGAGAGCTACTCGCCACTTTTGACATCGAAACCCTAGCTTCGACGAACCTCCACTGCTACACGATTCGAGCCACCCAACATCGCCATCGGCCATTATCACGACCTTCAACGGTACAGCTAATCGCGACTATACCAGATGCATCGCCACCCTCGAATTCGAATCGAACTCGTTCGTTTTTCTGCCCACGTGTCGCCCACGCAACATCGTACTGTTCGAGTTCCCAGCCTCCCCTAAAGAATAGTCGCGCACACAAGTTCGAGTCTTCGTGGATCTGAAATTGAAATAAATTTCGATTTTTGTTTGAATTTACTTTGGCATTCTGTTTAGGCGGAGGAACGAAAATTCTTCGGCTATTGATTTATTTTGAACGAGATTGTTTTTAATTTCGTAAAAGAAAGAGAAAGAAAGATAGCTCGGTTATCTCCAGTTACACGTGTTGGGTTGTTCGTTTTAGAGAGTACACGTGTTATTTGGAAGGACACGTGTTGAAATAGAAGATGGCGTGTAGAAGAAGGCTACAGAAATTTTGTAAAAGTTTTGATGTTAAGTTTATTTGACAATCAGTATAAGTATTGTTTTCGATATAAATTTCAGCGTGTTTGTATATCGTACACTCACACAACAACTCCGAATACTACAAAATTTGAAATTCGATAATAATACAATATTACGGATCCAATGGGACTGGTTTCGTCGAAATCTGAGACTGTGCTCCGGAACGCTATTTTCAAATTCAATTTAAACAACAGAATTTCAAAACTGAACAAAACACTTTCAAATTCAATTCTGAAAGTTCCAGTACCTTTAGAATTATAAATATTAATTTTCTAAGCCTTCAGATTATTTTTAATCAGCTTAAAACTGAAGATTCAAATTTTTACCCAGATTTAATAATTAAATTCAATAATTAAATCGCCAAATTCACTTTGATATTTGAATTTTCAAATTAAACTATCATTCAAATATTTAAACTCATTTAAATATTCACTTTTCAAATGTCAAAATTTCAGGGTCGTTACAAACCAACTATCAATATTTGCCTTTGAAATGGCACTTGATTTGTTTTTAAAACAAACGCTCACTATTCGGGTTAGCCGGGAAAAGACCTTTGAGTCATATAACCCATTCCGAATTAGTGATACGACGATATGGATCGTATTGAAGACCGGTGGTGAAGACCGAATATTTTCAAAAATGAAAGGACAACCTGTCGAATGTCTCTGCACCGAGTTGCTCCGGTATGGAGATGTATATCACTCTTCTTGTGACGGGAAGTCCAGACGTGATTTGTGAATATCCAGATTGCAAGGGCTTCTATGGAAGTGCCTTCGGTTCCGTTCGATCCCGGAACAAACTTGTATGGATGTGTGTCTGACGTTACACTTTGAGATGAAAAGTTGGTTTCTATCAAATACATTTCTGTTGGTGGCGGAGAATTTATTCTCTTAGCTTAACACCCTTCTCTGAGACGTACGAGCTCAGAGGTTATGTAGTTGATGGTTACTAGTGATACATTCCCAATTTGGTAATGTGGCATACGAAGTGTTGTTGATCAATTGTTGATCAAAGCGTTGCTTTGTGAAAAAGCGTGGCTTTGTGAAAAAGCGTGGCTTTGTGAAAAAGCGTGGCTTTGTGAAAAAGCGTGGCTTTGTGAAAAAGCGTGGCTTTGTGAAAAAGCGTGGCTTTGTGAAAAAGTGTAGCTTTGTGGACGAGACTTCGTCGAGCCTCACAACCCGGTAATGGTCGAAACAGGAAGGTTGCGGCAAAGGTTTGTAGGGGTAGTGCCCCTAGGGTATGTCATTTCCTTCTGGATAAAAGGTGATATCATGGTATGGAGCCCAGATATTTTACCTATGTTGATTATACTTTGTGGTTGTTGCTTTGTGATTGAGGATCCTCGAATAAAGGTCGGTGACGACCGGGGGATGACATAGCTCGTGTGTTAGTTACCTAGTTACAGCTTGGTTAAAGCGTGAGGTAGCGTCGGCCTTGTGTTTGCAGAGATCCGGTTAGGATCCGGGGCGTCTTTCTAGAGGCATTCTATTTCGGTGTAAGGAAGTTCCTTTGCCTGACCATTTGTTGGAAATCCAAAGAAACGATACGAACCTGTACGGTTTTAGTTGTATTACCTGCTATGGAATGTGGCGGTAACCTGCTATTGAACATGGTAGCTATAGTAGGCATACAATAATGGTTGTATGCTGGCTAAGATTAATATTATATTTTCGAAATGATTTTCGACACTATGCACTAATGATAATAATATCGAATGATTTTGCGTAGTAACCATTTTTGACTATCATAAGAAGAAATCTCCTCCAATTCTGCTTTTGCATTGTGTGTGTGGCGGGAGGTCTTATGGTAGTTTCATTTTCCAAAAGCATTGCGAAAATGTTTTATTTCTTTGTGAAGATAAACTGTTTTAGTTCTCACACCAGTCACCATGACTGACCTGGAGTTTATTGTTTCCTTCCTAAACTCTGGGTGCCCACCAATTTCCACACGGGCAGTCTAGAGTCAGGTTATCGGGTCATTATGGATTCAGGAGATGCTGTGGAGCTCAGTGGCGAGCTGGATGGCATGGCGTATCACTTGTATATGATATTATTTATTCCGGTGTGTATTCTGTATGAGGACAAGTTTATATAATTGTCCAGTTGTGTTGTATATTGTTGCTGTAAACTCTGATGATGATGTAATGTATAAAATGATATAGTTCTTTGTTTTAAAGATTATTCATTTATCTATTATATGTTGTTCCGCTGCGAATGTGAGATTCTGATATTGCTTCTGTTTCTGTGTTTTCTGTTGTTTCTTCTTTCTTTTTCTTCTTTCTTCTTCCACCTCTTCTTTTTTCTCCATAACAATTCGATTTTCCGGCATTCGATTGCTCGGCAGTTGATACAGTGGACGTATTAATGTCGATTTTCGAGCGTCGAAAAGTCGAGTCGTTACATTGGTTAAAGAAAAATCAACCAAGTGAAAGCAACATTTCACGATAATAATCAAACGATTAATTGGAATTTATAGGATAGTAGCCCAAAAATTGTCTTGATCCAGGGGACGCTCTGTTTTCAATGAAAGCATACTTTGACGGGCAAGTGTTAACTTGGTTTTTAACCAAGTAAAAGTCAACAGAAGTTAGAACATCGATACGAAGATGAAATGACTCGAAATCTTGGAAGCATACTTAGATGAAGCAAGGAAGCAACTTGGAAAAGTTTCACTCAAAACAGGGCTAAGACTATAACTCAGCAACGAGTTAATATTGGTCGGTGCCGACCTATAATTCTTCCCCTATTCAGCTCCGAAACTTTATAAAACTCATACTCTACTCCATCTACTCGCGATCAAGTGGTTTTCCCAGAGATTGAACGATCAATTCCAAAGTTGATGAGAAGAAAACTAAGAAAGTGGGATAATTCTAGTGCTATCGAGAAGATCGCTAGAATTAACTCAAAATTGATATAAAATGGGTTGAGATACATCAAATATAAGATAGAAGAATAAAGAAAGTTGCAAAGTTGGATTTTCCACGACATGAATAACTGGATATAGAGATATGGACCTATAGATCAGTACCAAATTATCATTTTGACTTATGATGCTTTGATTTCTCCTATGCAACATCGAGCTATCTTTTGGGCTTTAGTGTAGGTGGGCTTCTGACTCCATGCATCTTTTTTCCTATAAATAAAAACCATAGTGCAACCAAAATAGGATCTTCTCCCTGCCCTTTCTTCTTTACTTTGGATCTAGAGCTCCATTTCTTTTCACCATCTTCTCTCATTACAATAGTCACCAAAGCAACTACTCTTGGCAGTTCTAGGCCCTAGAACCTGTCAACTTCTTGTACTTGTGATTCTAATTCTCTATAATCTCATACAAACTATCTCAAATCATCAATCAATTAAACTATATCGTGGATATAGGCCAAAGATTGCCAAACCACTATAAAAATCTTATGTCTCCTTGTTCTATTTTATTTTATTTTCAATACTATCTGCTAGCTCTAGGTCTCACATGTTCCCTACAACTTAATCTTAGGTGTTGATCCATTTTTGGCATCAACAGATAGTTCTTAGGATAGTAGCTCTAAATGTTATGCATCTTAGAGTTGCCCACTGTACTGCCTTTTTGGATATTATATATTATCGTTCCATTATGAGATTTAGATGTTTTGTTCTTTCTTTCTTGTTTGTTTTCTTTCTACATTTTCAGTTTACCCTAATAATCTGTCTTTCTGGTACTTCGGTGTGTTCAACACGTGAATACCGTGGATGTATTAGTGTCGACATTTAGGAATCAAAAAGTTGGATCGTTACATTTGGCATCGGAGTTGAAGGTTAAGTGAGAACCTTGTCTTTGGTTGGGTAAACTCATTAGAGATAGGGTAAGCGATGCCCTAGAATGAGTTGAGTATAGTATATAAATGAGATTGTGTTTGTATTTGTTACAAATATATGCCTTAAAGGTATTCCAACTACAAAAATTAAAAGATCTTATATATTGGTAATGTATGTAAGTATGATTTGTAGGTGTAGTTTAATTAATCTAGGGATTAATGATGTTTATTTATTATCCCTCATTGATTAGCCTAGTCTTTCTCTGCCAATTTACAAACATTTTATCATCTGTAGATTGATTAGTTATGCTCGGCACACTCATGAGCATTTAGTATGATTTATTGATTGCTGATTTGTGCTTGACCATTTTATGAGCAGTTTATCTTTCTACTACATAGATTGGGTAGATAGTATTTGTGGGTGCATTGAAACAAACACCTTATAATTTCACAGTTTCACTATAAGGCGTTCTGTGATAATGTTGGGTTAGAAGTTTACTTTAAAGATGTTTATTACAATTTAAAGGAAAGATAAGATATTTTGGGAATAAACATTTGTGAAATGATTTTATATAAAAAAGTGATTTTACATAGTATGATTTATAAAGGAAGAGGATTTAAACTGATGTTTTGAGAACTTAAATCCTCATTTCTTTGAAAATAAGATCGTGGAGAAAATAATAACAGTATTATTTGAAAGTATTCATGAATATTAGCATCTGGGAAAGAGTTTTAAGATTTGTTCAAGTTTGACGTTGCTCTCGAAATCAGCGAGTCAATTTGGGAATAAAGTATTTTTGTGTTATCTAGTTCGAGTGGTTCAAAAATGACTAGAAAGAGGCGACAAAAGTGTTTGGTTGGTAAGCACTCCTCGTGAGTGTTATCCTTCCTGGTAAAAGGATATATTATATGACTTGGTATGACTTATTTCCTTGGTATCATTTTGGTGTTACTCGATCTATTTGTACATTTTCTATGGATTATAAAGTGAATATTTGGGAAATTGGTTTATAAGTTGAGGTCCTTATACTTAGTATGATTTTATGAAGTATTTGATACTGCTTTGAAAATAATTCTGATTTAATCCCGAGAGTTATGATTTGATATACAAAAGGTATAGGTATATATTATTATTTCAAAATGATTTAGAATAAAACTTGGGTATTTAGTTTAAATTATTTTTAAAGAAATTTAAAGTGAAATAAAGAGTAGATAAATACAACTATTTTGATACAGAGTAGTTTTGGTAATACGGTTTTTGTTACGAGCTTTCTATATAGAAAGGATTTGTATGTATGCTATGGAGGGAGTCGAGTGGTAGTGGCATAACCTAAGTAATTATGAAACCTTTTCTGGATTTCTTTTTACAGTAAAGCGCATTTAATAAATAAGTGAAACTCTTATTAGTTATTTTATTGACGCATGTATCCTATACATTAGAACATTGTGGTATGTTCATTATGTCGTGATGTGGTTATTTGGTAGTTGTCGTTTGTTAGAATAAAATAGATTTTTCCGACGATTTTTGACAGTTTGAAACTTCTGAATCATTATGTAACTTAAAGCTAAATGATTTTGAAAATGTAAAGATGAGTTTATATAACTCTTGAATTGAGAATGTAATAAAGTTAAAACGTAAGTTTTAAATTGGTTTGAATATCCTTGTTAAGTAAACTATTCGATATTAGTGGGCCAACTAATAAACATCTTTACCTTAGGGGTTTCTAAGGAAAGTAGTCTATAGGCCTAATTTTAGATACTAGTGTCCTGCTCTTCCTAGCTACTTGCCTGACCCGAAGGGTAAAGGAGTCGAAAAGGTTAACTCACTTTTAAGATCCAGATTTATTTTGGGCCTCCATCAGAATTTTAGACAGTATAGTGATATGATGTTTTGTATATACTCTTAGGATGTAGGAAAATATTATACGAGTATAAACTTGAGGCATGTCTTTTTGAAATGTTTTATAAATAAAGTTATGTCTTTATGAAATGTTTATAAACTTGAGTTATGCTTTTATGAAATGTTTCATAAATGATTTTACTATTGATTGAGATACTATTAGTGTAAATGAATTTGATATAAAAAGTAGTTAATATAGTTGCAGAAATCAATGGGATAACATACGTAAGTTGTATGTATGTCATTTTATCGCTGTGCAGTTAATGCCCCGCTATTACCCCGCTATAACCCCGCTATATCTCATAGCGGATTTCTACCGCTACGATTTTTCCATATAGCCCTAAAATATAGCCTTTCCGCTTTAAGCCCCGCTATTTCCGCTATATCCCGTTATTCCCGCTATATTCCGCTATTTCCGCTATATCCCGTTATTCCCGCTATATTCCGCTATATCTTCTTTAATAAAATGAATTGAAAAATTGCATTTATACATTATAAAAATTATGAAACTAGTTTATTTGATTTAATTTTTAATATATTTTTAGAAATGGAAATACTCTAATATTCTACTAAATTCAATTATGTTATATAACAGTTTTATGTTTGTTTAAAGTATATTCGCACATGTTTTTATTTAAAATTATTTTAATTATAATTCAATTGAATGATATTTTTCATTTAATTACCATTTATATATTTGGAAAAACATTAAGTACGAGTTTTATATGCTATTTTAGAGCCATCCGCTATATCCCGCTATATCCTCGCTGTATCCCCACTATGACTTTTTGCACCTCCACCGCTTTGAATCCACCGAGCGCTTTAACTGCACAGTTTTATCGGCATGACAATTCTTGATCTAAGATTCGGGTACATGGTTTCTAGGTTAATTACACCGATATGAATAAGGATTTTTCACTCGATTCTCAAAGATGAACACTTGAGGAGGATTCTTGATAAGATCTTAAGGTTTTCTATCATAATATATGTATATGTAAGGGAAACATAAGTTTCTAATCAAGGTACCTTATCGGAGTCCATACTACAGAGGTCTAGTGATCTATACTAGTTTGGAAATGAAATTTATATGATCGAACAAGTAATCAGATCGAATATTGCATATGGATGATCCATGCACATTATTCGGGCTTTAGTATTTGTATATTAAGTTTTCCTGGCTTAGGAGAGTTTAAGGAATGACTTTTTGATTTGTTCTAAGGTAGCATGAATAATCGATCAAGTAATAAACTGAGATTTTTGAACGTAAGGTACGCTTAGTAAATTATTTATCATTCTTGTGCGATGAAAGGGATTTTGAATCTAAGCAAACCCTGTGCTTTGTTTGCTAGTAATATTGAATACTATTAAGTATTAACATGTGCTTGTTTCCTCTATTAATTGTTCGTGTTGGAATTTTAGGGATGAAATGTTTTAAGTGGGGGAGAATGTAGGCTTGGGTTAAATATGTTAAAAGTGTTAAAAGTGATTTTATAACCCTTCATATTTAAATATCTAAATTATTTCAGACTTTGTATTTAAATATCTAAATTATTTACATATTTGAATCTTGGATTAAATGTCATAAAAGTGATTTTATAACCTTATTAAACCCTTTTTAGTTAATAACAAATGATGGTAAACTTTTTTTTGAAATGTGTTTACAAAAGTCAATATTTCAAGGAAATATTGATAATGTGACCAAAAATCGTTTTATCGATAAACGTCTTTTTTCTCGATAAATGTTGTTCGAACTCTTTGGGCATGTCCGATATATTTATATGCCATTAATTAGCAACTAGAAATATTTGAGGTTTATGGGTAACTAATTATGATTAGTGAGATCATGGATGATGTCATGGAGGAGGGAAGATATTTATGTGTAAAGGAGATATTTTAGAACGAAGGCACATGTCGGGGAGGTTGCTTTTAGTGGCTGGCTAACGAGGTTTTGGAGGTGGTATTGACCTCATGCAAAATTTATTAATACATTCTATAGCCCACAAATTCATTTGCCTAAGTAATGAACAAAAAACTTAGTCATTATGCTCTCTTTCTCTTCACTTTATCATTTCAAAACCATAGCAAATGAACTCCAATCTTCACCAAACTTTGGCCAATGGGTCTAAGACACCATAGGAGTCAGTAATAGCAACACAAATGTTGAAGGAAGGAGGTACAAAGGGGAAAACCTAGTAAGGACATGAGCAAATAGTAAAGATGGGGAGAGGCCATTAGCATTTCAAGGGCTAGGATGGTGTTTGCTTGCTTTGGGGTGATGGTAGGAAGTGTTCTTGTGTTCTAGAATGCTTGTACTTGATGTTAGCAAGGATTTGAGTGAGCTAACTCACAATTGAAAAGTACATATTTTGTATATATATGTTGTGTGCAAATATAAAATAAAGTTAACTAATGAAATTATAATTTTGGAGCCCTTTTGGTTTAGAAAGCAAATGATAACTTTATATGTAATATATTCACTTCTACTCAAAAGGCAGGTTCTTGCCCTAGTCAGGAGGCTCGCCTCAGTTTACTGCGGGCACCTCTAATGAAAATCCATATGCAAATGCAAACCTTAGCAGTTTTGATTGTATACTCAATATTGTTGTGATGTGAGATGCAAGCAGTACAACTATTTTTTTATTTATGTTTTACACCCTAGACATTATCCATCACATCACCATTTGTACTTATTAGGTGGTTTAGTTCTTTTAAGAGGAAATCCATTCCGTTGATTCAGCTGGTCTTGAAAGATACTGTTATATGATGCATCATGTTTCTTGAGTTTTCCACACCAGACATAGGTTTAACTCATGATTTTATTTTTCCCTTAAATCCTCGGTGTTCTTTTAAGTAGTTTGAGAAAGACAGGTTTTAGGTGGATATTTTTGGAGCTTGATGAGATAAGCTGGATGCTTTCAACTATCATAGTATTCTTATTCCCGCTACACTACTAGTATGTATATATCAACATTTGTGAGGACAGATAGTTATAACTATCCAGGCTGATAATAGTACTTAGAATAGTAACTCCGAGTGATATGTATCTTAGAGTTGCCCCTTGTACTGTTTTTTTGGATAGTTAATATTACATTTCATTATGAGATTTAGATGTTTTTTCTTGTCCTATTTTCTTTCTGCTTTTTTATTTTATCCTAACAATCTGTCTTTTCGGCACTTGGGTGTTGTGCACGTGAATACCGTGAATGTATTAGTGTTGACATTTGGGAGTTGAAAAGTCGGTTTATTACATTGCATAAAAATGAAATGGGCTTGTCATTTTAATTGTAAATAAGTCAAATATATTAGGGGTAACAACGTAATTGTATTTGACTTTTTTTTATAACGGTGGTGGGAGTTGGTGGAAAGGGAGAATCTTTTGGGCATCCTCGTAAATTTTCAAGAATATTAAAAGAATGCTACTTTTATTCATTTTTGGTATCCTTTAACAATCCTTAAAAATTATGTACTTTAAAATGTTCACTCCACTTTAATTCTTTTAGTATTATTGTTTTATCAAGATTATAGTCAAACTCTTAAATATGTGCTAGCTTTAAAAGAAGACAAGTATGGAAATCGCAAGTATTATAAACTTTTGTACTTTATTACATTTAGTTGATTTGAATTTGATACAATCCCCTATGAATGGACATTTTGAGCTTTGGATGTTTGCATGTGCCTTGAATCTAGCGGCTCTAGTTTTCTTTTCGTTTGATCTTTAACATATGGCAATTGAATGTTAGATATTTTGCCTTGGCAAATATGTAGCATGCTCTGGTAGTGAAACGTATCACCTCAAAATGACTTCTTTCGAAAAGTTGCAAAAGTTATCATGGGCCCTACCGGCATGACTGAAGTGAACCAATGAACTCTCGATACATTATAGTGTTTCTGTTTCTGATAGCACAACTTTATATATTCAATAGCTTTCAATCCATACTTTCAAAGCATTGCATTTATATCTCAAATAACTCTCCACTTTCTTATTTTCTATAGCATTCATCCATATTTCCGATAACTTGCATGCATATTTCTAGTAACTAATACCATAAATTTATGATAACTATGAATTCATATTTCCATGGCATTCTGTTTTACACCTCTAATAATTCTTTACTTCACCCTTCAACCACCAAAACAATGTTTTCGGTAGCACGTTGATACACTTTCGATAATTCCCTACTTCATTCTTTTGATAACCAAACCCATGTTCCTAATATCATTTTATTTTATACTTTTAATAGCTCTCTACACTTTCGATAACCAAACTCATGTTTCTAAAATCTTCTCATCTTTGCAAAAAGAGTGATATGACCCTCGTTATTATTCACCTCCCTTTTCACACTCGTTGGATTGCCTCAAACACATATCTACGGTTGTAATTTTTGCCCTAAATTTACCTATAAAAGCACATGCTCATCTCTTTCCCTCTTCTTCATTTGAAAAGTTCTTATGCCATTGAAATTTCTTTTCTTTAAATCTCTGCTATGGCTTCTTTTGATTTTCCTTAACATGTGTATCCTTTCGCTCTTTCTTAGTTTACTTAGCTAATTTGATAATTTTCAATCAGTGTTATTATGTTTCAATTTTATTTGGTAATTTGTCCTCTTTAATTCAGCTTGACATGTAATGATTATGAGTCAGCGACTTTTTAGAAAATGATGTTTTTTACAAATGAAATTTATTTATAATTGATTTTGGAAATTGCGATATTTTAGATTATTTCATCTGAAGTTATATAATTTATTTGCTTTGACCCAAAGATCTTAGTATCTCTGCAGCAAAATGTGTTTATGGGATATAACGAGCTTTTACATAAATCACTATTTTTTAGATAGCCTTTGGAAACCATTTTTTCGATAACCAACTTAAATCATGTTCATGATATCTTATAAAACTTATATCTTTGATGCCTTAATGTGTTTCATCATGTGCATTAGTGGTGGGGCAATAAGTGACAAATTTCAACAATAAAAATTCTTTATTAATTATTGCAATAATCTTTTACTTGATCAAGTTACTAAAGGGACATTATAATTGCTTTTGCTAGGGTTCTTGTTGAAGTGATCTCAAATGTTATTCAAAATCAAGTTCCTATAATTATTGAAATTCAAGATATAATATGGCAGGGAAGGTCATTGTTGAATAGATTCTAGCCAACCTCGAAACTGTGATTAGAACTAGGTACTAGCAAAGGTAATTCACTATGTCATATCCAAGAAATGTAAAATGAGGAGTTATTAACTACGATATAAGAAAGGTAGATAACAGGAGATTTAAAGTGGTTTAACCTTGGTGAAGCTCTACGTCCTCCATAGTAACTAATTTTATTGCTAGATATCTTTTATTGTAAGAGATTTTAGCTATACTACATGTAAGAGGGAAGAATTCCATATCTGCACAAATGCCACCGAATCCATATTTATTGCAGTTGAGATCATGCTCTAAGGGACACAAATTGAATCTCTAGGTGATGGGTTTTCTCATGTCGTCGATGATGATATACGCTTAGACGCTAGCTAGCTGGGATGCCAAATGGAGAAAACAGCTCAAATGAAGGCCAATTGACATGCCTTACTATAGTATGCTTGTGTCAGAAAAGCGACATGGGGGTAGAGAGGTATTTTTAAATGGTGATGTCGTTGCCATGTGGACTATGAAGTATAGAGGATTGTTGCTGCACAACAACGCTTTTTTCAGATAAACAGTGTCATTTTGTACTGATATTGTTAGAAGAATGGTATGGGATCGTCATTTCATTATGCAGTGATGGCCGTACACCTTTGCAAGAAGCTTACAGGATCATGAAAAAGCAAGGTGAGCAGAACAGCCAGGGGAGAGACGGGAAGGGATGGATGAGGGACATGTGAGGAGGGATTCTCTTGATATGACTTGGTCGTCTAATGACGAGGTGGGGCAGAATTGTTTGTGAGGCTTTGGATTCCCTGTGATTGTAATGATTCGATGGGACATTGTCTAAACATCAGGAATTTCAATGTGACCGCACCTCTGGGGATGAGCCACCAGAATTATGCAAGCCATTTTAGGTCGGGTCGGCCCAAAGTTAGATAATACGATGTGAGGTTATACCATCATGCCCTTAACTTACAAACATAATATCTATCATATGAAAACCAAGCAATAGTAATATATGAATGTAAACCACCAAAATGTAATAAGTGTGCATGTTTTGGACATGTTGGAGGATATTTATCATTTACTAATATATGGAACCCCTGAAGCAAGGACCAAACTAGTAATGAGCAAAATTAAATGCAAATAAATAACATATGAAATAATCAATATAGTAATAAAAATAACTTTCATCAGTCTTCTCCTCATATAATTAATCATGTAAAGAGCATAAAAAACATGATTATTGATGTCATTACAGAGAGCAGTCATATTAAGCTAGACAACAACATAACATATGACATACATATGAACAAAATAATACAGCAAGGGATAGTATAATGGAGGAGGTGTAGGAAAGCTTGCTCGCCTGTTAATGATGAGCAAACGAGAGTTTTTGAGTATAATTCAAAATGATAACATCTCTTAGGTATTCATGAAGATCACATTTACAAGCAAGTTAAATCTCAAATAAATGCATATAAGAAGGAGAAAGAGGTGCTCTTAGCAGGAAGAGACAAACAAGATGATTCAAAGCTGAAGTAAATAATTTTGAATTCAGAGCGACTGCTAATCGAAAAGTAATTGACAATCCCGCATGGTTGAACATGGTTACTTAAATATGGTTAAAAGCAAGGAAATCAAAGCATAGCAAAATGAGTTCTTCCCTTAGTAACTCAAAAACTAAGGGAAACTAAGTCAGATCAATATATAACATTCCTAATATGGAATGTTAGGGAATTAGACTCACCTATTGAAAAACTAGATGTGAAAGAGTATATTAATAAATTAAACAATCATTTGTAGGGATTATAAAACATAAGTTGAAATCTAATCCAATACACAAGTTTAAGAAAGTATGAATTCAAAATGGGGTTATGTGCATAATGATTCTACTAGTGCAACATTCTTCACTTCAAGACCCAAAAATTAATGCCGATGATGTTGCAATCATCATCAGAATTATTTTCAAGCGACAAAGTGGGATCAGTATTTATTTCATAACATTAAGTCAATAGAGCTACTAAATAAATCTTATTAAACATATTTGTTTCTACATTTTATAGACCCAAAACGTGCCCTCATAGGGGTAAAATATAATAGAATTTAAATAGCAGTGTCATGCTCAACATACGTAGATGCTGACATGAACAGTTGACAACTTATAAACTTCGGTTTTACAATAGCGGAATGTAAAAACAACTTTTATTAGCTAAAAGTTTCCTACTCGTCTTCGACTGCTTTATTCGTCCTCCAACGTTAACATTTCTAATCCACAAACTTAGCCTAATCAAATGAGTACCCATGAGTTTATGGTTAATAATAAAACAGGTCGGACATAAATCCTAGTATGAGTAAAACTTTACCTTCAACAAACACATAGTGAGATCAAGCCACTAAAGCATGGAACGGGTTTTCCCCTCATTTATACATCACGGCATTACATCGTATCATGTAAACAATCATCCATAGCATGAGCATCCATATAGCATTATTTCAGCTATAAGTATACCATATACTTAACACTCGATTATGAGCCGTCATATACTCATCATCCACATTTACACACATCGCCTAATCTTCTATTTAGATGTTAGCCAAAAAATTATAATTAAGTATTTATTGATTACCTTCATAGGCCTTTCTATAGCTAATTTAATCTTTTCTCAAAAAACGTCACTTAATGAAATGACCATTCACTCCACTATGGCAACCACCCTGACTAGAGCCACTCTGACTCTTCTAAGAGGTTGAATATAAGCACCCTAAATACATTCTAGCAAGCGTCCTTACTAAGGGTCAAATAGTCCCTTTTATTCCTAAACCCCCACATTCTCGATTCATTTGGAACACCACCCTAATGTTTTGGCACACTGTTATGAACTTAACTTAAAGTTTAGTTTAACTGAACTGAACCTTATATACTTCCCAAGCTGTGGTACCCTGCCATGTACCATTGAATTTTAGACATCAATAGTCTTAGCACCTTGCCATTCAATAACTCCTTGAGTCAGTATATCTTTACGACCTTGGTTCAATCCATTTCTTTTATTTGTTTATTGTGTACCCTAACACTTTTTAGATAAAACATTTTTATCTTTATATACACTATTAGTTCTTAGCTTCCCTAAGCTTACTCTCTTTCAAAATTCAAATAAGTTAACATAATTTTAACTAATAAATTTTCCTTTATAGTTTCATCTCTATGAAATTCAAAACCAACATCTTGGAAATTTTCTTCCAAAATATCACCCAAAAATTTCTTTATTTATTTAAAGAATTCATATTTTCTAGTTATCGCAGGCACAGTTTAGTAGCTATCGAGTGTCAATGTTAACTTAGCTATCACATGTCACATTTACAATGCTATCGTAACTCATAGCTATCACAACCTATAGATATCGCATGCCAAGTGGCAAATCCATAATTAAATGGAAAACGATATTTGCCTTAATGAAGCGGTAACTTTTTACCTAAACTGTACACATGTCATTTATTTACTAGTTGCTTTTGTTTTGTAACAATAATTCCTAACTATAACCGAAAGTTAATCTTCATTTATTACTCATTTCCTTGATTATGTTCTTAGTTAAGATACATTTTTTCTTAGCCAGTTAATTCATATTAAATCAAAAATTAATACAAAATTCCCAAAAGTTCACCAAATTTTGAAACATCCTTTTCTTCCTCAAGTAGAAATTTTGAAATGAAATATTTAATTTTGAATTTTTTTAAATATTAACTTACGTACAAATTTAACAATTTTCGCTTAGAGAATTCACAACAAGTTATTTCCTCATCCAAAAACGAGACTAAATTCCTTTCATTTAAATCATAAAACATATTAAAAGTCATGTTTAATCATTCAAACTTGTTTATCAACGTTAAAATCATCCAAACAAAATCAAACGAAACCAAAATGGTTTGGAAGGTTTTAGAGGAAATTTTACTCACCATTGACTAAATTTTTTTTGAAATCGTTGTTTAACACTTCTCTTTTCCTTTAAAGTTGAAAGCTTTGCTTTTGATTTTTGATTTTCTCTTTCTCTCTCCCTTGAAATGTGGTTGGCCTTGGTTTGATAATGGAGTTATTTCTTTCGTTTTGTTATACAATGAAAAGAATGTGAATGTAATGGAGGCGGTGAGGGGTATTTTTATGTTAATGGTCATAAATCCCTCTCATTTATTCTTATTAATCTATTTCCCTAAATAAAAAAATTCCTTCATTCAACATTCACATTTTAAATCCTTTGCCATTCAAAAATCAATTTGATTTATTCCCATTAATTTGATTGACTTTAATTGTTCTAATTACCTTTGGTCCATTTAATCAACTTTAAAAGTGTCCTACACCTAATTAATCTTATCTTCCCTAGGTAACTCTTGCAATTAAATTAATTTAGTTCCCTTTTTTATTTTCCTTAGTGTTAATTTATTCCCACATTTGCATGATCCTCTACATTCAACTATTCATTTGATTACCTCATATGTAGCATATTTTATTATTTCTCATTCAAGTATTCAAATCGATTCCAAATATATACGACTAGATTTAGTTACATGCAAATACACTTAATATACAATCTCCTATATGCCTAATTTATTTCCGTTAATGAATATATTCTTTATTCAGATGTTTATATTTCCCCTTTAAACATCTGACTGAATTTAATCACCTTCAAACTAAAATCTCCTTTGTATAAATATTAAATCTTCTTCATACATATTTACAATTAAATACCCTTAATTACCAATTAATTGATTTCCATTATTCATGACTAAATCTAATTACATCTCATTTAATTAGATTCCTTACTTTCATTCAGTCTCATATTCATAAAGTAAATAAATGTCCCTCATAGATTTACCGTGTTTAATCCCTTCATTTCCTTACGTAATCAATTGGCCTTTATTCTTATAATTAATTTCCTTAATTAATTATTCATTAATATATGGGTCATTACGGTCTCCTTTCCTTATAGGAATTTCATCCTCAAAATTCAGATAAGGTAGAACTAAAATTACACTAACACCCTGATAGTGCAAAGTCATCTTGACATAAGTACACATATGTACAAACGCTACATTAGTACCCTACTAATGTAAATCATCAATCATTAACATAATGCATCAGTTTAATTACTAACCTAAGATATTTTTGTAACATAAATACACTAGTGTCACTACAAGTACATACAATAGACAAACAAAGCACAATGCTATAAACAAGAATGTCTAAAACAATTCGGGATATATACTCCTAATCCTATCTTCTACCTCCCAGGTACAATCATTTTTATTATCACTCCACTGGACGCAAACAAGTCTAATAGCTTTGCTTCTCAACACCTTCGTATCACGACCTGCTATTCATTTCGATCATTAAACATAACTCAAATATGGTTCTATAGGTAAGTCCTCCATCGCACTTGGTTCGAATACCGCACAAAGGACGTGCACACATTTCCTTAAATGCGATGTATGAAAAATATTATGCATACTTGCCAAACTACTTGGTAATTTGACTCTGTATGTGCGTTTACCGATACTCTCTATCATTGGAAATAGACCAACATATCTAGGAGCCAAATTATCTGCCTTCCCAAAGTGCAAGACACCTTGCATTGGTGAAATCTTTACGAACACATGATCACCCATTGGAAATTCAGTTCCCTTGTTCTCTTTTCGACATAATTCTTCTATCTTGATTGCACAACTTTCACTCTAGTGCAAATAAAATCTATCTTCTTGGTAGTACCTTTTACCAAATCGGATCCTAACACGAGCCTTTCTCCTGTGTCCAATTAACAAATATGCGACTTACATAATCTACCATAAAGTTCCTCAAATGTTGTCATCTCGATACTCGACCAGTAACTATTATTGTAGGAAAACTCTACCGGATGCAAATGATCCTTACAAGATCCTCCAAAGTCTAAAACACATTCCCTCATCATATCCTCTAACACATAGTTCATCCTTTTCATTTGACCATCCTTCTATGGGTGGTAAGCAGTACTAAAATTCAATTTTGCACCCAATGCACTTAGCAAACCTTTCTAAAATTCACTGGTGAACAATAGGTTTCGATCACTAGCTGTGTTTCTTGGAATCCCATGGAGTCTCGCAACATTCTACACATATAAAATTGCTATATTAGTCGACGTTCTTATTGATTTCATTGGGATAAAGTGAGTACTCTTAGTCAACCTTTCAACTCACCAAAATGCTATAATTTCCCATTCTCAACCTTAACAACCCATCAACAAAATCCGTGGACACCGAATCTCACTTCCAAGTCAGTACTTACATGGGTTGAAGTAAACCACTCGGCTCTGATGCTCAGCTTTCACTTGCTAACATGTGAGACAGTTCTTAACATATTCACCTACATCTCTCCTCATCCCTTCCTAAAAGAAGAAACACTTCATATCATAGTACATCTTTGTTCATCTAGGATGAATTGTAAACTTAGACCCATGGCCTTTCTCTAAGACCTTTTCTCGAAGATCTCTTACATTCGAAACACACAGTCTTCCTTTCTTCCTAAGAATCCCTTTGAGTCTATCTCGAATCCTTTCATATCCTCAACATCCACAACCATCACCAATCACCTTATTCTTTTGGCTAACAACGAGTCCTCTCTCTGCCTTATAGTAATTCTATCCACAAGTACCGAACGAACTTCCAGACTTGCCAAAACCCTCGTTTCTCGACTTGATCTTTGCAATCATCCTATAATGCACTCCACATGATGCTACCATCTCAAACATCTTCCATTCCTCAATCATGGCTAACACTCTGTTTTGTTGTTTTCTACTTAAAGCATCAACAACCTTGCTCCCCTTTCCTGACGTATAATATCAAAGTCACATGTTGGAAGAAATTCTAACCACCTCTGTTGCCTCATATTCAACTCCTTCAGAGAAAATAAATATTAAGAGGCTTATGGTGCGTGTACAACTCAAACCACTCTCCTAATGGATAATACCTCTAAATATTCAAATCAAAGATCATTGTTGCCAATTTCATGTCATGAGTTAGATATTGTGCTTTATGCACCCTTAGTTGCCATAATGAGTAAGGTATTATTTGCCCCTTTCGCATCAACGCTACACCCAAACCGGTTCCATAAGCATCGATATACACTACCAAATCCTGATTCTCTTCAAGTACAATTAAGACTCAATAACCTCTTCAACTCTTGAAATGACCCTTCACACTTATTAATCCATAGTAACCTCTTGTTTTTCTTGGTCAACTTTGTCAAGAGTGCTGCTAAACGCAAGAAATCCTTAATGAATCTACGGTAATAGCAAGCCAATCCCAAGAAATTTCTTATCTCAGTAACCATCTCTGATCTCTTCTAATCACTAATGGTCTCTATCTTTGATGGATCTGTTGCTAATTGAATCTCAGAAATAACATGATCAAGAAACTTTACTCCATGTTTCCAAAAACGACACTTAGAAAACTTTGCCATTAATTTGTGCTATATCAATGTCTCCAACATTAATCTAAGATGGACATCAATCTAAGACCAACATAAATATACCCGACTAATTATGAAAGATTTAGTTCATAAGATCTATAAAGAATGCTAGGGCATTGGCCAGCCCAAAAGGCATAGTTAACCACACATATGAACTATATCTAGTTACAAACATAGTCAAAGGAACACTATCATCAACTACCCTCCATAGGTGGAATCCTGTTGCAAAATCTAGCTACGAGTATACTCTTGCTCCACTTAACTGGTCAAATATATCGTCTATCCTAGTCATTGGATAACGATTTTTCACTTTCAACTCATTCGGCTTTTGGGAATCAATACACATCCATAATAATCCATCTGACTTCTTTCAAAGTACCATGGATGCTCCTCATGGTGAACTACTAGGCCTAATGAAACTCTTATGCTCAAGCTCCACTAGTTACTTTTTCATTTCCTCCATCTCCTTAGGCGACATTTTGCTAGGTGGTTTACTAACAGGTTGTACCTGCGACATCAAGTCTTTTCAGAATTCAATCACTCTTTTAGGTGGTAATTCCATTACCAATTCGAAAATTTTAGCAAATTTCCAAACTACAGGTACTCTATTGATCTCATTCGCTCGATCTTCAATTGCACACACCATCAATCCCGACTTCTCTTTCATTATGTCCAACACTACCATGATCCTTGCTCCACCCCTTAGATTGCGCAAAGCAATAATTCTAGTAGCAAATAGATCCTAGCATCATTATGCACTAACCAATCCATACCCAAAATTACCCATACCATATGAAATCAAACACAAATGGATCGCAAACAAATGCATGTCTACATAAAGCAAACACTAATTAAAAATATTAATCTAGAGCTAATGGCAAGAGATCTGAAAGTGGTCATCATCTTTCTTGCAGATCTCTAGATTTCTTGTAACACATCACTTGTTAAGGAGAGAGATGAACTCCACTTGTTAATGGTTGGATTAACTAATAAACCGAATGAAGTTGGTGAAATTGTGTTTGATGAGCATAACCATGGTGATTTCTTTTCGTTCTTTTCATTCTATTTTGGTTAAGTTAGACATGTATCCAAAAGGAATGAGACAGTGAGCAATTATGGTGGGAAGATGCATGCATTATATGTGGAGAAATGTGATTGTACAATGTTGTGTTGTATGTTTGCGAAGAGGAATTATCCTTTTAGTATTTTCTATAATCTTTTCCTTTATATTTTGTTTTTGTTGTCTGCCATATGGGTATTTTTATATACTTTTTCTATCTCTTATTTAGTATTGTAACAACAAAACCATGTGAATAATTTTGTTACTAATAAAATGTACCAAGTTTTAATTTTTTTTGCTTACATTAGATCATATTAAATGTTCATTTAAGATAATGAATTTTTATGATTTAGAATTATTTTTTTAAGTTCATTTTGATTATTTTATGTTATAATTAATGTTGGACATCATGTTCACACACGTGATATATATAATAAGGATGTCATAGAGTGTACTAACATTCAATAACCTAGATAATATATACACTATTATATATATATATATGTATATGTGCATATGTATGTTATCATTAGGATTTATTACCACATAATAGATAAGTATATGCACCTTGTTAAGTATATAGTATATGAATATATATATATATATATCCCTTCATATACAAAATATTTAAATCTACACAAAGCACATTTAATCATAATGCAATTTAAAATTTAAATATATATATATATACACACACACACAAATCTATGTATGTGTATATAACATTTTTTTACTGTTTTAGTTTCAAATCTTATTTATTGGGCCGCTCATAAGAAACTTTAATATATATATATATATAAAGGCTTTGGTCGTGAAATTAATCTTTTTTCTTTAGAAATATAATTTAAGTTTTAAAATTATAAATTTAATTTATAATATAATTTCATTATATCATATACGTATGAGCATGCCCTCGACCTTAAAAATATTTTTTTTCTAAAATTCTATATGTATAATTATATATATGTATATAGTTATATATATAATTATATATATATTTATTTATTTATGTGTATATGTATATCATTATACATATGATTTGAATTGAAATTATTAATTAAAATTCAAATTTTACTTAGGTAAAAATTATATAATTTTTATATATGAATGTATTTATGTATATAAAGGTTTATGTTAGCATTTTTTCCTTTTTATTACTTAAACTACAAGTGAATATTTATTTTAGCCAAAAAAATTGGTCTAACATCCCCAAATGATTGATTTCGTGAATTTAATGAATGCAAATCATTGTACCTAGACAAATAATAGTAAATCAGTAGGAAAACGTAGACGTACGAAAATGAAAAGAGGAAAAGCAAGACACAAGGGATTTATAGTCGTTCGACTATGCTTACATCCAATTTAATGATTCTTTATTGCTAAGTACTGACTAGATCCAGAGTAATGTCAATTACAATCTCGAAATTCAATTAGAAAAAGCAGTGATGGCACTTCCCTTAGGATGTATAAGAGAAATTTGTCAAGATCAAATTATATTGCATGTAGACCTGTATTTATAGTTGTGATCGGTTGTTATTAGGCATTTAGGTCGTCAGACTACATTGCCAGTCCATTAGACTCATTATAGATTAAGAATCAAGAAGATATGGGAAGATCAAAGCAAAAAAATTGCTAATTTAATGGATCGGTACTGATCCATCTATGGACTAGTACCGATCCATCGAAAAGTTTCTCCTCCCATATTTTCTCCAAGATACATTGCTATATTTCACTGATGATCCTTCCTTGATCCTTCTTAGTCTAAAATTCTACACAGTCACTGAGAATGAGGGTAAAATTGAGAAAATTGATAAACCGATACCGATCCATCCACGGATCGGTACCGACCCATAAACTTAGCCAAATTTTCACATTTTTTCCTTTAAATATTGTTCACACTCGATCGTCCTTAAGTCTAGCACTCGTTCCTATATCATTTTTTGGACCAATATAACATTTGACTTACAAAGTACGTTTTTGCGAACATAAAGCATGCTTTGATCGAAGATAAACGTTAAAATCATGATCTGCAAGGATGCTTGCATTACTTAAATCATTTCTATAGAATGTCGTGTTTTTAAAAACTTTGCTTCCACACAGTCATGTCTTTTTGACTGATAAAAATCTTGGATTTCCATAGTTCTAAAAACTACTTCATTCCACTCATCGTTGAAACATTCTAGTCGAAGATCGGCTATATACACCTTCTCCTTTATTAGGAGAATTTTATGGATCGGTCCCAATCCATCTATGGATCAATACTTATCGGTCCTTATATTCAAACTTCAACACTTAGAGAAATTTCATCCACTCTCACTTGTTATTGATGTTTTTCTTCAACACAACAACCTCGGGCTTCTAGGTTTCTAGTTTGATTCTTTTCTATGACAACCACCGTCGTAGGATTCACTACCACCATAGATTTTCATCTAGTTATCCAATAAGTTACAACATCACCATGCTCCACGTCACACCCTGCCTTCTAACCAAGCTTCACATATCGTTGATCCCCTATACCCTCCAACTTCATTTCTTATGTAACATCCCTATTTGAAGTTAAAATAAAATAAATATATTAAAATGGATTTTTATATATTTAATTAGATATTTGAATTGGAAATTCAAATATTTAAATATAAAATTTGGAATTGGGATTTGAACTAACTTTGAATGTTGAATAAGTGCTTTGTATGGATAAATGAAGTTGAAAAGTTATTTTAGATATTTTATTGAACTTAATTCAATAATTGAATTTTTGGTTATCTAATAATAAAAGGAGATTATTGGTTAAAAATTCAAAAGTGAAATTTGAATTATGCTTTAAAATTTTAAAGGTTGTTTGAAAATTTGTTCGGTAAAATAAATATTATTTATGAAGTTTTGAAATTTTTTTAAGAAAATAAACAATTATTTAAAATATTGTTTAAAGCTAGAAGGTGGTGTGTTGACAACATTATTTCAAAAAAGAATAAAATAATGAAATTTTTTGTAGCAGTTTAAATAAATGTTGCAACTGATAATATAATTTAGTTCGAGTTTAAAATGGATTGTGCTTTGCCTTCAGAAAAAAAGCCAATTTATTTTAACTTTGGGCCTTAATACCCAAGCTCAACAGCCGAAGAACCAAACTTTATTCATACTTATCCAAACTTATATTCCTTCTTATCCTCCTACCTTATATCAGTTATCTCAACCAATCCCATTATCTTCTCCTTGTCCAAGCCCTGAATTAAAATCAATACGAAACGAGAGAGAGAAAAGCATTAGGGCGAGTTAAGGTGGCATAGGCAGAGCAAGGGAGGTGTAACATCGGTGTGATGTGGGGAGATCAATAAATGCGATGAGGTGCCTCTAGCTAAGTGTGCATGCATCGATGGCAATGCATATAAAGTTTGAGCTCTTGATGGCATTGATGATGCTGGGGCGCATGATAACAGGTATGCGATGGATGACAGTGATGAGTTCTGAGCTTGTGATAACTCGCACCTCTCGACACACCGGTCCAAAGCCTAAGGTGACTTTCAGACTTGCGTCGGTGCCAAGAATTACAAGCTATCGGGTTTTTAAAACATTATAGTGACTAAGAATATACATATATGATCTAAGATATTCTACACTTTCAGATATCACAACGGAAGGCAATAAAATATAAATACAGAAAATAACCATTTTGGAAAATATCTCAAAACACAGTCTTAAAAATAGTACGTAGTTAAATCCGTGGTACATAGAAATAAAATATATAGTCTGATAAATATTAAGTACTGAATATGATAATAGTTAAATGGAGAGTAATATAAAATGATAAGCAACTTCAATGTTGAGCCCGCCTCTCCACATACTAATCTCGGGCCTATCACTTGGTGCATCATCCTTCTATGGTGGGGGAAATAGAAAGGAAAGGAGTGGGTTAGACAAAAGTCTCATGAATGATTACATCATTAATATATGGCAATCACATGCAATTGACTTTAGTAATACTCTATGTAACCTAGGATGTCCTACAAGTGTTTGTGAGTTACTCTTTTTCTTTACTTAAAAGGTTTAACTCAATACAGACCTACGCTAACGACTTATGCAGGCTCATACTTAGGTCCAACATATAATCGAACCTCAAGATAACTAATGATCGACTATTAGCTACTAGATTATACCACATAGGTTTTCCTACAATTTCAAACCATAGGACTACGTTTTCCACAACTACTACACGTAACAAATCCAACACTGGTTTCCTAAATTTCCACCAAGGGACTATATTTCCCATAATTGTGACTAAATGTGTCCTAGTTACGCATCGAGGAGGAGCCTACGATGCCGACTTGCTGAAGTGTCTCATCATCGCTGCATCTGTGTCCACCTCTTAATGGTAACATAATGCCTCTTGGTGCACCACGTCGGGATCTATCAACAACACAACATCACGTCACCATGAATACCAAGGAAATCTCATTAGTGCTTGGCCGCAAACTCCATTAGGCATCATCATCAATGTTGCGCATCCACCGTAGAACCTCCTATGAGTGCAATTTGCGATAGAACTGCCCCCAGTCGAATATCGACCCCGGTTGGATAAATAACATTTTCTCAATCCCACAACGTCCTAGCGTCACCATATAGAGAACTAGCTTCCTACTTATCCTAACATCTACATATATATATATATATATATATATGCATACACAATTTATATACTCCTACTATTTTATTTACAAGTTAACATCGATGTCTTAACTTATAGGTTAACATCAATTTATATTTACTGTTAAATCTTAGATCTAAACGAACATGGTTCTCAATTTAATTTTAACAACCTAAATCAGATAGTGTACACTAAAATTAACTGTATATAAATCATCTAACTAACTATATACCCACTCATCTCAAACCAAAGCTATTTCCTTTCTTTTAGCACCTGGAACTACCTACGTTTGTTATAGACCTCTCCTTTGATTTGATATGATTTCTTCTTCCTCTTCTTTTAAATTTTATTTTAATTTGTTTGAAGAAATTTTGTTTGAAGGGAAAGTAATTTTGTAGAGTTTGGGTGTATAGACTAATTTCTGATGAATTAGGGTTATGTATAACCATGTATTTACAGACACATTTCTCTATCCTGACAATTCACAAAAAGATACAGTTCTATCAGCTCCGTTCATAAAAGACATGACCTAATCTCACTGTCCAGAAAAGGATACGTTCAAATGGGTCATTCGGCCAACCCTAGCCATGAAACATCAACCGGTCGACCGCTTGGGTCTTGGGCAGTCGACCGCTTCATGTTGGTCGACCCACCCAAGGGTGTCGACCGTTATTTAATATTTTTATTTTATTCCTTATTTAATTATTTTAAATTCAAATTTTCAAACTTTAATAATTTCTTCATATTATTAGTTTTCAAAACTTTATATATGTAAATTGTCCATAAAATCGTTATGAATCAACGGTGAAAATTTTGTAGCTAAATTAGGATGTTTGTGAAAATTTCAATTTACCCTTGTTATTTAAATTTAGTTCTTTCATTAAATTTCCACTTAAATTTTCAGAGTGTTACATTCTCTCTCATAAAAGGATTTCATCCCCGAAATCTTCAAGGAAGGAAAAATGCAACTCGTTTATATAAAAACCAATAACTACAACCATCTACTCACCCATCATACACCAGCAATTATTGTCCTTAGTAAAATTTCTAGTGCAATATAAACATGCTAGCATGGAATGCATATTAACCTACACTATGCAAAAATTAGGCGGTCTCCTGATCTGTTCGACCTTCTGAAATGTAAATGCTTATGCCATGTATCCAAATGTATGCAACATCCTATGTAAATATACTAGAAATTCTACATGTATGCCCAGCCATTCAATCCATATGCAACAACCATATGCATATAAATTAATGAAATAAAACAAGTAATGTGGGTGTGTGTGTATACTAACTCAAGAATATATTTGCCTACATGTGCAAAGATCAATTCAATAATTACATCCACTAGCATCCATCACCCATCATCCAAAACATGTCCTAATGACACATTCGCAGCCATTCCTATCATCTAATTGTCTTTACCTATGAGCTATACCAAGCTGAACCTATAAACACAGATGACCTATACTTTATCATGAAAAATGGAAATGTACCAGAAAATAGTTGTGAGTGGGTAGCTCGGATCCCCTCCTTAGGCTCCATGTACTCTCGTTGGATCGTCTCCTCGCTGAACCTTAACAAGCTTGATAACTTTGTACCGGAGTCACTTTGTACCATGCTCAAGATTATAAGTGGGTGCATGGTAAACAAGTGACTCTCTCTTTACTTCCACCTCCTCTAGCTGACTCGACTCGACTACGGCGGTTGTATCATGTAAGTACTTTTGCAAGTGCGACACGAAAACGTCGTGTACTCCCGCTAACTTCTCATGAAGCTTCACCCTATAAGCTAACTTTATAACTCTACCGGTGATCGAAAAAGGCCATATAAACCTCGATGCTAGCTTTACCGAACTAACAAATCTCATAACATGCCTAAGCGGTGAGACCTTCACAAAAACCACGTCGTCCACTGCGAACTCTAACTCTGTGCATCTCCTTTCAATGTAAGACTTCTGTCTATCCTATGTGGTTTTCATCCTCCTATAGATTGAGTCTACCTTCTCTGATGTCTCCTTCACAATATCTGATCCCAGAATAATCCTATCTGGAATGTCCCACCAACACGATGGTGATCTACAAGGTCTCACATATAACGCCTCAAACTATGCCATCCCGGTACTTGCCCGATAGCTGTTATTATAAGTAAACTCCACTAATGGCAAGTGGTCCTCCCAAGAGCCTACAAAATCCAATATGCACATCCAAAGTAAGTCCACTAATACCCGGTTTAGTGTGTGGAAGTTTGGAAAGTATGATTTGGGTAAACATATTTCAAAATAAGGAAAAGGGTAAGCCAAGATGCTTTATTATATCAAAGAATATTGTAGTTGCAAGGAGTTTTATTTGACTTGAAGTATAAAAAGGACCAAGTAGGGTCTACTTTAGTTCTTATATAGTACGTTAAGTGACAAAGGGGCAATTCCTTGATTACATTAGGCAATCTAAATGGAACGATAATTAGAGGCTCGACGCTATGTTAGCAAGGTCGGTACCATATATGTAACACCCAGGAAATCTACATAAGATTTCACAAGAATTTAAAAGAAATTTAAACAGAAATTTAATAAGAAAATTAAATTAAATTAAAACAAATATTAAAAATAAAGTTTTCACAAACGTCCGAGTTTGGCTATGAAACTTGCACTATTACGTTCATAGCGACTTTCTGGATGATTTTCATATATAATACTTTGTAATTGGTGTTAGTATGGAGAAGTTACAGGCATTAGAAGAATAGAATAAGAAGTTAAAAATAAAACATCACAAATTAGCAAAGGCAATGATCGACCCAAAAGGGTCGGAGGTCGACTAGTAGCGACCGACCTAGGGGCATAAATGGTCGACCATTTGCTGGTAAAATCGAGCATTTTGGAGATTCCAGCGATGTGTTCGAATGACAAAGATTGATTGCTTGGCAACAAAGGCTCCGATGGGTGGACGTGATAACTGAGAAGATTCTCCAACATAGATCCAGTAGCCCAAATTTATTTATAAACTATATAAATACTAGCCTAGTCTAACCCTAATTCTCGCGTAGCATAACTCCATACAGTAATAATACTTTGCCAAAATTTTCTATCTTCCCTACTTTAAATTATTTTTTAAAATAAAATAAAGGCAACCTAGGAGGAAACATGCACTAAAATCTAGGTGGAGCAAGCATAGCTAGCAAATATAGGGGCAATTCTCAAACAAGGAGCAATAGGAAGAGCTTAGGCTTGAGGTAAGTGGAAACAACTTTAGTAAGATTATTGTTATAGTTAATCTATTTTAATTGGTTTAGGTTGCTATAATATAATTTGAATTTTATAAACCTTAAATTGGAATATGCAAACTAGGCTAGAATTGAACAACAGTAAATTGTTAACTAGAATTTGACATTTACATCTCCTTTAATTTGAAAACCCTAAATCAACAAATCCTAAACTGAATTGCGAATTTACACTTAGACTTCAATTAGGGTTCACCGATTACTGTTACAACTTGGATTAAACTAAAGCAAACAATCGACATTGAAAATATGTGATATCTCCAATTTTTATTCGTGAATAGTAGATTCTGAACCCCCAACAGTCGATTGGTAGTGGTCGATGTAACGACCCGCCTTTTTGGACGGTTTAAACCGAAGATCAAATACACCTGCCGATTCTAAACCATTCAAAAGGGCGGATGGTTAATGGGGTAAATAAGAAAAGAAGAGAAAGGGAACAAGAAACAATCACAGAATCTCGCAGCGGAAAGATAAAATATAATAATCAAATAAACAGTTCATGAAGTTGTTTAATATACTTTTGATTATCATTTATACATCATTTATCAAAGTTATACATATACAACAGAACAAATGAAATAATGCAGCAGACAGCATGATGCAAAGATAATAATAGTAATAGTATACCAAATCTTCGTCTTTGTCCTCCAAAATAGATCTTCAATAAGCTGAAAAACTCAGGTCTGACCCGAGCGTAATGAAAAGACAAAACACTCGAGTCAGGACTAAAATATCCTCATGTAAGTTAAATCAATCGTAAATAAATATGAGTGTAACGGCGTCAGAGATATTTACGGGGTTTGACATCTCATATCGAGTGTCAACGTGCGTGTAATAACTTAAGAGATGTTACGGGATTTTTCCATCTCTCAAGGATCCGTTAAACTATCTACTATGTAGTACAATACGCTATTATAATATGTCTACATTAAAGTAAAAGTATTAAAATAGCGTTAAGCCATGGCCCATTCCACCCTTAACACAGTTTATATTCCCAAGAGCATATACAAGACCGTAGTTTCCCCAAAACCGGAAGTCACCAGAGGGCAATCCATATACTAAAGGTACAAACCGAAATCGTAGTGGTCGCGAATAGGATAATCAGTATGACAAGGTACATGAGGCAATACCAACTAGGATACTAGTAGTTGCGTGATCCAGACTGATGTTGGGCATAGCAGCTACTACCCCAACACCGCGAAACAACACTCCCAAATCAAGGGGTGCACCCAAATCAAATCACAAATGTAATAGATATGGTATCGAAGAAGTGTGTCCGCTAGAGATGGCGAACCTCAATGGCCCGGCGCGGCTCCTGTTTTAGTCATGTCAGGGGTCATCCATTATCGTTCTCTTTCTTCAGTCAACGCGTTCACCAAACCATCCACTTCATTCTGGATCAACACTCCGCGTATAATAGTTATTAAAGTGGTGTTCGGTATCAACAGAGAGTATGTCCATATCCGATCCCGGTCTCTTTAATAACTACGTATTATTACACCGTTGGCTCTTTTACATTTCAAATCGATTCATAATTGATATCAAAATATCACATTTGCTTCAAAATCAAATCCGTCTCAAATATCATCATATCTATTTAAAATGTAAGGTTCCGTTTCAAAAAAAAAATCATTTTTCGCCTCAATATCAAATTTCGATTTCCAAATCATTTCGGATTTCATTTTAGGTTGCAACTCCATTTAACCCAATTCGTATTTAAATTCAAGATTTAAACATAAACATTTCACCTTATTGACCAGCTTGAAATTTTAGAAAAATAGTTTTAAATAGTTTAAATAATTAAAGTAGTTAAAATACTTAAATTTTTAAAACGGATTTAAAATAGATAAATTAGTTTAAAATAATTTAAATTGGGTTAAGTAGATTTAAAATAGATTAAAATAGTTTAAGTATTCAAAAATGGTTTATATAACCGAGTAATTTGGAAAACAAAATAAAACAGCTTCAAAACTAAACCATTTCAATTATAACTTCCCAATTCAAAACAATTTCAATTTCCCTTCTACCGATTCAATTTCGATTTCGATTCAATCAACGTCAACTTTGACTTCAAATTTATTCAATTTATATTCACTTTCAATTAATTCAATTTCAATTTATATCGATTTGGAGCTTGATTTTTCAATAATATCCATTTATAACACTTAACAAAATTATCGATCAATATTCAAGTTTAAGTCCAAATTTCAAATATGATTCAATTTCAAGCTCAATTTCAAAATATCATTTTTATATCACTTTTACTTAGTAATACTCAAAGCTCGAAATAATGTTCAATCTTTAAAACAAATAAATTTCCGAAATTCAATCATATTCCAATTTTTACGTTTCAAAGTCTCAACTTAAATTATTTAACCATTTCTTTTAACCAAAATTTATTTCAACATTCCAAACTCAAATTTTTGCGATAAATTCGATTTCTATAAATTGATTTTATTTATAACTTTTAAATCAAAACGCTTAAATAAATTCCAAATCGACGATTTTAAAAATTATTAATTTAGCCAATCCAGTGTCCATATATAATTTTCTATCCTATGGCCAAGTGATTAGTTATTTCAATTAAATGTCAGGGATGAATATATATCACTTAAACAAAATCACAGTGTCATATGTATGCATAACAGTATATATATAAGCAAGTAAACATCCAAACATTTAAATATCAACCAATAACATCTATCGAAATACATCATCCAATAGACAATACAATTCATGGCAATTTCATTGTTATCAATGTCAGGTAATTCAATCGCAATTCAATTTTAATTTCAATGTAACTGTCAATTAAATTTTCAACGGTTAATTCAAATGACAATCTATATGACAATTAAATTTTATCAAACAAGGACAAATAAAATCATAACACTTCATAATGTCAAAATTAACTAGCATAAAGATATTTAGTACGTTGTGAGCGTTATAAAACACTCACCTTGATTTTTAAATTTTAAATCAAATCGAACGACGTTCAATTTGACCTAAAATTTTAACAGGCTCTAAACGTCTCCAAATCGATCCCAGAGCATAGTGCTCGTCGCCACGATCCCATCGCCACTTGTTTCATCCGATTCCGATCTCGTACGAAGGATATATACCAGTTATAAGTTGGTCGAAAATTTAATTATAAAACAATTCAAATTACATTTTAAACAACGCATACCCCAAATCATTTTGCCCAGCCCAACTACAAAGCTTCTTCTCCCATCCTTCGCCAATGCCTGCACACGAAACACAGAAGAACCCAAACAATGCGTGCACGATTCGATAGGGACACGGAGCTACGCACGACGAAATCCAATTCCGCCTTCGCCATCAGCTTCCCCTCAACGAACTCGACCTCTCCATACCAAAATCCTCAAGCTCGAACCCTCCAATCAAAATGCGAACCCACCCCCTACCGTATGCACGCCACCAGGTCGCGCCCCTCAAACTACCGCCGAGCTTCACAAAAATCACGCCGATGATGCTCTCTTCCATGCCGAGTTCAAGTATAAACTCAAATCGACGAATCGATGATCGAATGGATAAAATTTCCAAACCCTAGCTATACTTGCACACGTTCGTCCTCACTGTCGTTTCCAAAACATAGCCGCACCCTTCAAAACGCATGCCACTTCGAAGCTCAGGATGAAACATGAATTTAGGAATTGGTTTGAGGATTTTTAGATTAATAGTTTGTGAGATATAAAATTTTTCAAAGCTCCATTATCATTTTCCCTCTGTGCTCGGCTGTTAAGAATAGAAGGAAGCGTATTTAAAAAGGAAGTGGTACAGTGATAGGTTAGGATGGCTGAGAAAAGAAAGAAAAGAGACAGATGTGATGGGTACAGTCAAGTCAATCTACTTATTATTATTATTTTAAATTCAAATATCTAGATATTTATTTCAAACTCCTATCAAGACGTGCCGACAGGCATTCGTAAGGTTTTACCCGCATTCCGAACACAATGGAACGTGTTTCGGTGGCTAATTTGATCGTCTGTGTGAATTATGGAAATAAACGATCGATTTTAAATTAAACCGATTAAATGAATTTCCAAGCGTTTTCAGCTGCCACGGTCAAATGGCAACTCCCATTGCTACGAAATTTGAAATCCGATAATAACATACTATTCCGGATCCAATGGAACTAGTTTCGTCAAATTCCGAGACTGTGCCCCGGAAGGCTATTTTAACTCGTCGATTAAATCGACGACTTTTCAAAATTTGCAGAATTGCTAAAAATTTCAATTTTAAAAGTTAACAATCTTCATTGTTGTTTAAATAAAATATACAACAACTTCCAATAACATTTTCAATCATATTACCCTCAGAATTCAATTATCTAAATAATTACAATATTTAAATTTTAACAATTCGAATTATTCAAAATTCACTATCTTTGAAATATTTGAAAATGAACTTATAAGATTTTAATCTTTAAAACACATTCAAATTATAAAACAACAAATTCCATTATACAGTCATTCAATTATCCAATTAATTTCAAATATTTAATTTAAACACTTTAATTGTTCAATAGTCAACAATTTCAATAATAGAATTTTTTTAATTAAATTTTAATTATCACTCAATTACTTTATTCAAATCCAGTGCATCTAACATTTGTTATTCAACTTCAGCTATTGATTATAAACCCAGTTAATATATAAAATTTCATTTCAATTGCAATTGGTTTCTAAATTCAATTCGACTGACAAATAAACAAGTAACTTATAATAATCATCACCATTAACTTTATATCACACTTATAAGTTTATTATTTACAAACAAGTGTCAAAATTACCTATATAATACTAATTTATTCCATTCCCGATGACTACATATTATTTCAATTGATTTGGGATTTCATTCAACTCATAAGTAATTAACTTAGATGAAATTTTCTGCAATTCATTCTAGTTATTATTACCATACATAAATTTCAAATTTTTAATTCTTCCAACATTAAACCATGAAATCTTATTAAATTAACATTTTTAATTATCGAAATTTTACGGGTCGTTACAGTCGACCTGAATGGCCTAGCAGTCGACCGTCCAGAACAAAAATTGCAGACTTATACCTCGGCCTAAGGCCCAAAGTTATAAATAAGAATATATAAAACATTAATTATTGTAGGCCTATTTGAGGGCAATTGGATGAATGTAGGACTTGTAGGGGAACTAGTCCCCTGGGGGCAGACGCTAGGTCGTGGTGGTGTTGGGTAAATTTGTTTACCCAATTTACAATCTAGCAATCAACTCGAGGGGATGTAGTTTCGCAAATGGCACTCATAGGAGGTTTCATGGTGGGCGTGCAACACTGACTAGGATGCTTAATGGAGTGGGTCCAACACAACGGGAGGTCCAAGTATGCATGATTTCGAATGCACGTGATACAATTAAAAAGGAGGACCCGTAGCGTGCAATAAGAGGCCAATACTACGATCGTGAGGTAGAAGTGAATATAGACGATGAGACATTTCGGCATCTCAGAGTTTTCCTCTCCAGGTGAGTGAGATGGAATCATTTCTAGTAGTCTAGTGGCAGTGAAATTAGTGGGAATTTATTTCTATAGTAGCCTAGTGACGGTATTTTCCATAGTTGGTAGCCAAGAAGGGTGGGTCATATATATTTAGTAGCTCTAGGAATAGTGATCTATCGTTAGATATGAGATTCAAAATTTAGTTTGATCCATTGTATTAGCCTACACAAATTACAGTGTAGGAATGTATCAGACAAGAACATTTAGGTAACAGACCTTATGAATCCACGAACACTTGCATCACACCTTATGTCATTTAGAGTAGTATTGATGTAGCTACTTATGATCTTCATATATTAAACTTGTACTCATTCACCAGACTTTCATTTGACTAATTCTCTTTCCTTCTTTTTCCCTGTTAGCACCAAAATTGGTCACTAAGCTCATTGAGAAAGATTGTGTAGAGAGATAAATGATGAAAGTAAATTTAAACAAAGAACAATATGCTAAATTGAATGCAAAGATGAGAACACCAGATTTATAGTGGTTCGGCGTAACTGCCTACGTCCACTTTGAGGTTAATCTTTATTGCTTCACTTGATAATTGATTACATATACAATCCGTATATCAACTACTTGAATACAATTACTAAGTAAAGGGAATGAGTCTTGAAAGCGGCAGAGTCTCCCCAGTGTTCTCGAAAAAAGGTCTCTTTTCACTGTGCCCCTGCCTCTCTATTTATAGACAAAGCTGGGTTGGACTTCCCTGGTGGGCCTGGTAGTTGAATACCTCGGCCCAGAAAGAGCGAGTTCTGTGTGTCGAACCATAAGTGCCGAACAGACTAATGCCGAACAGATTGATGCCGACCAGACTGATGCCGAACAAACTGATGAGCTGAGTGGACTGATGCCGAACAGACTGATGCCGAACAGACTGATGCCAAACAGAATGATGCCGAACAGACTGATGAGCTAAGTGGACTGATGCCGAACAGACTGATGCCGGACAGACTGATGTCGAACAGAATGATTCCGAATAGACTGATGTGCTGAGTGGACTGAAGCCGAACAGACTGATGCCGATCAGACTGCTGCCGAACAACTCCGTATGTCGAATGTTCTGCCATGCCGAACGACTCAAGTACGCCGAACACTTCTGCCATGCCGAACGATGTATGGATGCCGAGCAGCGTGGAATGCCGACCGCTTCATGTATGCCGATCACTCTGGAATGCCGATCCATGTACAATACTGAACGACTCTCCATGCCAATCGATATGCAAGTGCCGAGTGCTTAGTTTCTTGGTCAAACCTTCAGGTAACACTTGCCCCCCCAAATTACATCATGTGGTTAAACGCGGTGTGCTTTGAATCATCCTAGATGCCGAAGTATATGTCCATACCGAACGACGCAGCCGAAGCCAAGCACCCCGGATGCCGAACGACCTAGCCGATGCCGAGCACCCTGGATGCCGAACAATGTCGATTTGACCGGTTCTACCGGTTATAGTCTCTTCGACTTCCCTTCTCTCTATATAAGCCGATGCTCCTTCTTATTCTCCCTTTTACTTCTACCTCCACTTTCCAGTATTTATGAACTTTGCCTCTCAACAGACTTCAGAGAATTATCTACTTTTTCCTTCCCTTCTCAAATATCATTCGTTGCCTCACTTCCTTCTCCAACCAACTGAATCCAATTAGAATCACGTTCCCTACTCCAAAATCTCCTAGAGCTTCGATTCATTTCTTAGGTAAAAACTTTTTCTTAAATACTTCACCTCGATTAGGAATCCTAGCACGAGATTCGAACTCGCGAATCTCTGCAGAATCAAAGTCAGAAGTAATTCCGTGGAGTAGAAGGAGTCAAGGGCGAAGTGTGGGTATTTTAAAGGAGCTTAAGGCTAGACGAATGGTAGAAGAGAAGAGGATGGCAGAGGTGCTTGAAGGAGGGAGTGGGTGGAAGATGTATTGATGTGGCTCAACATGACTTCCTTATGCCGAGCGATGGAGGAAAAGAATAGAAATGATGCTAAGGGCAGAAGGCCGAACAGAAGAGAGGTCGAACAGAATGAAGGCCGAACGAAAGTCAAGCCGATCAGAAACTAAACTGAACAGAACTTAAGCCGGACAGAACTTAAGCCGAATAGAATCTAAACCAAACAGAACTTAGGCTGAACACAACTTAAGCCGAACAAAATCTAAGCCGAACAGAACCTAAACCGAACAGCACTTAAGCCGATCAAAACTCTAAGCCGAACAGAATTCTAAGCCGAACAGAACCTAAACTGAACAAAACCTAAACTGAACAGAACCTAAACCGAACAACACTTAAGCCGATCAGAACTCTAAGCCGAACATAATTCTAAGCCGAACAGAATTTTAGGCCGAACAAAACTTTAAGCCGAACAGAACTTTAAGCCGAATAGAACTCTAAGCCGAACAGAATTTTAGGCCGAACAGAACTTAAAGCTGAACAGATTTTTTAGGCTGAACTCCTATTTACCTTGCCTAATCAAACATCAAACACAAAGACAAGGACTTAAGCATACCAGCATATCGAACTAATCTGGATTGATAACTTCCTAGTGTAAAATATCACAAGCCTGAACTTAGACCAATAAAAACGGATTAAAGCTTTTAACACGCAGTGCCAATGTCCGAGTTCAAAATTAAAAACATTGCAATGCCGGCTTTCAGAGACGGTCAACGATGACGGTCTTTGAAGTCGACAGTTTGAAGCTCAACTCTATATCATCAACTCCGTGATTTAGAATTTCTCAGCGCTTACACCTGAATGATCGCACTAGTTCACACACTACACGGGGGGAATACTTGTATTGTTGAGTCTAACGTCGATTATTTTTTAAGTATAGTTCGAACATGTACTTTGCTAGATTTAATCTTTATCAGCGATGTCTAGGAAATCTAGCTCCCCCACGATTTCAGACAGGCTTGGGCCGTCCTCTCGACGAGAAGTCGCAGATACTTCAAAACCATCAACTTCCCCTGCTCATGACATAGCTCCCGATGTTCTGGAGGCAGCAATTCTCTTGGACAACCCTATCAATTCACAAGCTTCAAAGATCACTGAAAGTACACTCCGTTGGATATGCTCTGTCCACGGAATCCCCTTTGATGACGTACTCGTTCCAGCGGGGCATGATCGTCCACACTTGCCCCCAGCCGGATACACAGCTTGCAATAAATTCATGTGCTGGGTTGGCAGTGTGTCACCGTTCAACTTGTTTCTTCGGGATGTGTTGCAATATATTGACATTGCCCCATCACAACTGCACCCGAACGGCCATGCATTCCTCTACGGTACCTGCATCCTCTTCATGAATGTCTTCTCTAAGCTCCCAACTCCGGGCGATATCCGATACATATATTGCATCAAGAAGCGAAAGGATAGCGCATCATTCATGTTCCTAGAGCCGCACAATAAATGTCAAATCTTAACCGGGGCGTGGACCAAGTTCGCCTTGTATAAACAAGAATGGTTTTATGTGCGCTGTCCTCCCGGCTTTGCTAGTAGATGGGTTGAAGGAAGTAAGCCTTTTTCTTGGTCTGTTATTCATGTTTAGTCGAAGCCGTGCTTTTTCTAAACTTTATCCATCTTTTCAGGTATTAGCCCATGTCCTGACGGCCGCGGATATTCTGATGCCGTCGAAGCCATTCGAGCCCTCCCCGCCGAAGAACGTGACATTAGAAATCTCATTTCGAATGAGTCACTTACAAGGCTCGGACTGCTGGCAGAAGGTCATCGGATAAGCCTTCCTCAGGGCGTCACCATTCCCAGGCCTGGCTCTGGTAAAGGGAAAAAAAGCTGAGTCTTCAGCACACGGCGCTCCCGATACACTAGAAGAGGGGGAAATTAAGGAGACCGAAATGCCCGAAGTACAGGGAGAGAACATCAGTCCGTCTCGGGGACCGGCGGTTGAAGTTCATGACATAGAAACGTCGTCTTCCCCTTCGAAGGGAGAGAAGAGACTGAAGCTCAAGCTGAGGAAGAATACCGTGGGCGGAACTTCTAAAGTTTCCCTTATGCCAACAGAGAAAGAAACTTGCTCGGAGCACTTAGAAAGTTCTCTGAAGGGCCTGTCGAACCTTACTATTCCTGACGACTTACTCAACTATGGTTTCGACGATCCAGAGGCTCTCAAGCTTCATTCGCCCGCTAGAGGCAATACGGGAGTTCAAGCCCACGTCCAGGGAGATAAAACTCCAATTAGTAAAGAAACTGGTCCGTCGGGGGGAAACACTAGGACACACACGGACACGCGCACTTCACTTTGCACTTCAATCTTTACCGTTGCCTTGATCTTTTCTAACTCATCCTTATTCTCATTCTATGCAGGTGATATGGACGCTCCCACGGAATTGATCGTCTCCACGGCTCTTCCATCTTTCACCATTCTGGCCGGGATTTAGGCTCCGCCAAACGCAGGGACAGGGACAGGGACGATTACGGAGATCAAGACAATCGTCCCCGTGAGTCGTCTTATCGAAAGAAATCATATTCCCAGTCTTCATACACTCGCGATCTCCCTTCTCAAACTGAGCCAGACAGAGAAAAACTTTCGCAGAAGGGGTCTCAACCCAATGCTTCCCGAGATCAACATTCCGGTTCATCAAGCACATGGCAATCTCGAGAACATCGGAAAAGAACAGAACTTTCAAAGCTTCCTCCCCCTGTTCCTGCGGCCGACCCAACGATAGCAGAGAAGATGGTCGATCTCAAAGCTAAATTTCCCAAAATCTGCTTTGACGGTCTGAAGTTCCTCCCAGCTATTCACCACATTCCAAGGCATGTTAAGCAGAGTGCCATCGCCTGCAACAACGACGTCTATGTTCAACATGATGCGTTTGTTCATCTAGTCGAAAAGGTCTCGGAAGTATCCATCGAGCGTCAGCAAGAAATCGACCGCTTGAAGCTCGAAGCTATCTTAGATAAAGACATCATCAAAAGTCAATATGAAGAGCTCTCTTCGTATAAGTCCAAGCTCGAAGCCATAGAACATAGTGCTAAGGAGACTGCAGAGGCCGTCGCTCGTCTAGAGACGACCCATAAAAAGGAACTTGACGAAGCAGTCCAACGTAGTGGGGCCCTAGCTTTAGAAAAAGATTCTATTCAAAAAGAAAGGGACGCACTCGCTCTGTAGGTTAAAGAGTTGAAGGAGCTACTCTCTAAGGAGAGGGAAGAGAAGATAGCGGCTCAAGAAGAATCTCAACGGTACTGTAACGAGATCATCGATACAAGTCTCTTAAAGGCAAAGCTTGGTGACGAGCTCTCTAAGGTTGAGACGATGAAGGATGAAGCCCGTGAGGAGGGAAAGAGACTAGCTTTCGAGGAGATCGACTCCCGTCTTGAAGCAGCTGCAGAGGCCGGCAGAGAAGAGGTCAAGTGTATGTTTGACCCGTTGATCGCCGAATACAGCGCCCGCGTCCTCATGCACCGGGACTTGACTTTCTTAGGCGAGGGCTATCTTGAATCTCTAGCTGAGGCCTGTGAGACTTTAATAAAGATCAGAAAGGTTGAGTCGGGTACTGCGGAGGTCGATGAGGAGGCTTTAGTGAAAGAGTTTCTCAGGGGGAACGAGCCATCAGACTTGTCTGCAGGCAGTGTTTTAAATCTCGGATTTTGGCCAATATCTCGGGAAAATATCTCGGCTATCTCGGGCGATATTTAAAACACTTATAACTAAATAGGCTGCCAAATCTCGGATTTTGGCTGATATCTCGGATTTTTCATCTCGGCCATCTCGGGGAGATTTAAAAGCCTGTCTGCAGGTATGGCTCTATTTGCTAAAGGCTCTCCCCCATCAATAGAGAAAAATGACAAAGCTGGTCCATCTGAAGCTGAGGCTACAGCTACTCCTTCTACTCAATCGGCCGGTCGGCCAGCACTTGACCCATTCGAGCAGCACGCCAGCTATGACCCAGAAGATCCCGGCCTCGGCATTCACGTGATGTCCCCCATTCTAGAGGGTGAAACTCCACGCACAGCTGAAAGCCAGCAAGAAACCGGTATAAAACTCTTCTTCTGGAAGTTCAAAGATCTATCGCTTTCTATGAGCGGTTATTGGTCCTAATGTTCGTTCTTTATGTTTTTATGCAGGCTACTCTGATCCTGAACCGACTCCGAGGAGCGATGACGCCAATGAGGAGGCGTAGAAAACAAGCGATGTTGCTCACGCGGGAGTAACTCCCGGTCCTGACGCTTAGGTGATCGGGGCGCTAGACGATGATAAGTCTGACACTTCATCTCCCGTTGAAGGGAGTTATGAAATCGAAATCACGGGCGCCTCAGAACACACTTCGAAGGTGAGTATGAAGGAGCGACTCGCAGAAGAGAAGAAAAAGAAGGTCGAGATCAAGGTCGAGCCCCAAATACTAGAACTTACCAACCCGCTGAATAAGCCTCTGAAAGTCATTCTTCCCGGCAAATCCAAACCACTAGATGTTCCTCCCCCCACTCCTGACTCCGCTTCATTGGCGAGCAAGAAGTCCAAGAGGAAACGTGAGGGAGAGGAGTCATCCGAGAAAGCGAAGGAGGACAAGAAAAAGAAGCCGAAGAAGTAGCCACTATACTCGTTCAACGAGGTTTTGCTTAGGTCATGTAACTACTTCTACTTTTTTCGTTTTCGTAGTTTATGTAGATAGATTTTTGACTCCAAGTTTTGGAGGAGTGGTTGTATAACCCCATTTTGGATAATTGAATAAAGTTCAGTTTCTTTGTCATTTGAACGATTTCTTGCTTTTTAACTTTCTGTATAACTGTGGTCGAAACTCAAGTTCTTATGAGTTGCATAAATTCCCAACCCATTCTTACATTGTTTGAACATTCTTTGGAATGGTACATTTCTCGTTTCACATTTTTGGTACTTAGAATATTCTCTAATCTATGCTCCGGGGACTTAGAATAATTCGGTCCGCATACGGGGGGCTCGGAGATTCGAATCGTTTATACTCTAGTCCGCACTCCGGGGACTTAGAGTACTCCGGTCCGCACTCAGAGGACTCAGAGATTCAATTCGTTTACACTCTAGTCCGGGCTCAGAGGACTTAGAGTACTCCGGTCCGCACTCAGGGGACTCGGAAATTCAAGTCATTTATACTCTAGTCCGCGCTCCGGGGACTTAGAGTACTCCGGTCCGCACTCAGGGGACTCGGAGATTCAATTCGTTTATACTATATTCCACACTCCGGGGACTTAGAGTACTCCGGTCCGCACTCAGGGGACTTGGAGATTCAAGTCGTTTATACTCTAGTCCGTGCTCCGGGGCCTTATAGTACTCCGGTCCGCATTCGGGGGACTCGGAGATTCGAATCATTTATACTCTAGTCCGCACTCCGGGGACTTAGAGTACTCCGGTCCGCACTCAGGGGACTCAGAGATTCAATTCGTTTACACTCTAGTCCGCGCTCAGGGGACTTAGAGTACTCCGGTCCACACTCAGGTGACTCGGAGATTCAAGTTGTTTATACTCTAGTCCGAGCTCCAGGGACTTAGAGTACTCCGATCCGCACTCAGGGGACTCGGAGATTCAATTCGTTTATACTCTAGTCCGTGCTCCGGGGACTCGGAGATTCAATTCGTTTATACTCTAGTCCGTGCTCCAGGGACTTAGAGTACTCCGGTCCGCACTCAGGGGACTCGGAGATTCAAGTCGTTTATACTCTAGTCCACGCTCCGGGGACTTAGAGTACTCCGGTCCGCACTCAGGGGACTCAGAGATTCAATTCGTTTATACTCTAGTCCGCGCTCCAGGGACTTAGAGTACTCCAGTCCGCACTCAGGGGACTCGGAGATTCAAGTTGTTTATGCGAGTTTGTAGTTCGTACATCATATGGAATAATGTAACTCCAGCAGTTCATCACCAGATTATAAGGTACAGAAACATCAATAATTCATGGAACAGACGGCTTCAAGCCTTTATTAATGAAACAAACTAAATTGTCCGATTACACACTAAAAAGGAAACTAAGAATCAATGGAATAAAAACATACAGCAAACAATTGTACCTAAAACAGGAAAGAAACAAGCTAAATGTAATAACGTCGCAAATGTTCACTGTTCCATGCTCGGGGGAGTGTCACCCCATCAACGGTCGCTAGCTTGAAAGTTACCTCTCCAAGCTTCCGTTCAACGACATATGGACCTTCCTAGTTGGGATTCATATGTGATGGTACCGGGAAAACTCGTTTCAAAACGATATCACCCACATCAAAGATTCTTGGGCGGACTTTGTCGTCGTAATATCGCTTGACTCGATGCCTATATGATGCCACCCTTAATTCAGCCTCTTCATGTTTTTCATCGATGCAGTCCAGTGATTCCAACAAGAGATCTTGATTCGTCTTAGAATCATAATATGTCACTCGATGCGATGGAACTTCAAGCTCAACGGGTATAACAGCTTCTGAGCCGTATGCCAATGCGAATGGAGTGTAGCCAGTCGCGGACTTGTGGGTAGTTCTATAAGCCCATAACGCTGTTGGGAGTTCATCTACCCACTTGCCACCGGATTTTTCCAAACGCTTCTTCAATATGGACTTGATTATTTTGTTCACGGCCCGGACTTGTCCGTTAGCTTTCGGATGAGCAACGGCAGCGAACTTTTTCTCAACGTCGTACTTTAAACAGAAATCCTTGAATTCTCTACTTTCAAACTGAGTTCCGTTGTCCGTAATGATGGTTCGTGGGAGGCCAAAGCGGCATATAATGTTTCGTACAATGAAATTAATGACCTTCTTGGAGGTGATCATGGCTAAAGGCTCCGCCTCGGCCCATTTTGTGAAATAGTCGACTGCAACTATCGCGTATTTTGCACCACCATTGGATATAGGCAAAGAACCGATTATGTCGTTTCCCCAGATTGCAAACGGCCAGGGACTAACCATTTGTATGAGTTCTGTTGGTGGAGCTCTCGGGATTTTCGCATATCTTTGACACTTGTCACATTTTCTTACGTAATCTGCAGCATCCCGATTCACAGTTGGCCAATAGTATCTGTAGCGGAGGATCTTTTTTGCTAGTGTCTGCCCCCCAGTATGGTCGCCACATTCTCCTTCGTGAACCTCCTCCAAGACCCGCTTTGCCTCATCATGGGCAATGCACCATAGTAAAGGGACCGAGAACCCTCTCTGATACATTACTCCTCCCTACATCACATATCGAGCGGCTTTGCGAATGACCTGTCGTCTTTCGCTTCTTCTTTCGGGCAAAGTCCCGTTTAGCAGGTATTGTTTGAATGGGGTCATCCACGACTCCTCCTCGATTTCCGTTTCCAACGCAAAATCGACTTCCATCACATCTATGCTTGGAGTGTGTAAGGTTTCGATGGGAACTAATCCCATTTGCTGTGCATCGCCAGTGCTAGCGAACTTGGCCAACGAGTCGGCTTCCTTGTTTTGTTCACGCGGGACATGCGAAATGTCATAATGTTCGAATTTCGCCAATAGTTACTAAACAAGAACAAGGTATGGAGCAAGCTTTTGCCCCATTTCTTGGTACTCTCCTCGCACTAGGTATACCACTAGCTGCGAATCACAAAAGATTTCAATTGATTTAACCCCGAGTTCTGCAACGAGTTTCAAGCCAGCAATCAGTGCTTCAAATTCTGCTTCGTTATTCGTAGCCGGGAAATTGAGCTTCAAAGCGTAACAAATCGATCGATTTTCTGGAGTTACGAGAACTACACCAGCTCCGGAGCAAAGGTCGTTTGATGCCCCATCGGTGTACAATATCCATCGAATGGGGGGAATGACACTGTGATTATCTGGTTCGTCAGATACAGTAAACTCAGCGATGAAATCTGCTAATGCTTGCCCTTGTATGGCTCTTCGTGGCAGGTAGGTAATATCGAACTGACTCAACTCGATATTTCATTTTAACATCCTTCCAGAAGTTTTTGGTCGTTGGAGTACCTGCCGTAAGGGCTGATCGGTATAGACACTGACTGAGTGTGCTTGAAAGTATGGACGCAGCTTACGTGATGCAATCACCAAGCAATAGGCCAATTTCTCAATTTTAGGGTAATTTCTTTCTACCCCCGTTAAACGTTTGCTAACGTAATATACCGGCTTTTGGACTCGGTCCTCCTCGCGGACCAAGGCAGCATTTATAGCATGCGGGGATACGGCCAAGTATACGTACAGCATCTCGTGGTCTACTGGTTTCGACATTACTGGAGGACTCTCCAGATGCCTCACCAGATCTCGGAACGCTCCCTCATAGTTGGATGTCCATTCGAAACTCCTCTTCCCTTTCTTTATTATATCGAAGAAGGGAATGCACTTGTCCGTGGCTCTGGATATAAATCGACTCAGCGCAGCCACCTTTCCATTGAAGCTTTGCACCTGTTTTATAGTTCTAGGCACTTGCACATCTCGAATAGCTTGAATCTTTTCCGGGTTAGCTTCAATTCCCCTAGCATTAACAATGAATCCCAAAAACTTCCCTGACGCAACGCTGAAGGAACACTTTATAGGGTTGATCTTCATCCCATAGTATCTGAGTATATCGAACATCTCTGCCAAGTCTTGAATGTGGTCGCTTGACTGTCGTGACTTCACGAGCATGTCATCCACATAGACTTCCATCGTTCTACCAATCTAGTCTTTGAACATTCGATTCACCAAACACTGATAGGTCGCTCCCACGTTTTTCAATCCGAAAGGCATTACTACATAGCAATATAGCCCAACGTCTGTGACGAAACTGGTGTGTTCCTGGTCCGGAATGTGCATCGGGATCTGATTGTATCCCGAGTACGCATCCATGAATGACAACAACTTGTGTCCTACAGTGGAGTCGACCAACTGATCAATCCTAGGCAATGGGAAACTGTCCTTGGGACATGCTTTGTTCAAATCGGAATAATCTACGCAGGTTCTCCATTTTCCGTTTGCCTTTTTCACCAGCACGGGGTTTGATACCCATTCAGGGTAGAGGGCATCGCGAACGAACCCATTGGCTTTGAGTTTGTCCACCTCCTCTCTAAGAGCAGCGGACCTCTCCGGGTCCATTCCTCTCCTCTTTTGTTTAACTGGGACGTACTTTGGGTCTATGTTCAACATATGACTCGCAATAGCAGGAGAAATCCCACACATGTCGGAATGTGTCCAAGCGAAAAAATTGAGATTCGCTCGGAGGAAATCACTGAGATCTTCAGTCATTGAGGGGCTGAGTTGCGATCCAATCTTCAGTACTCGCGATGGATCATCTCGGCTGACTGAAATGTCAATTGTCAATTCAGCCGGCGCTGCCTTTTCTTCCATGGGTTCCTCCTCGTCATCTCTCGGATCTATGTCTCTGTAGATCCGAGGATTTTGCCCGAGCTAGGACTCGGGCGTTATTTGTCAATTGTCGGTATTATGGATGCGGACGGGATTGTCCGCAACCTTTCCTTTCTCTCTCCACTGGGCCTCTCAGAGCTCAGCCACATAACAGGCACGACCGGTCGCCTGGTCACCATGAACAACACCTACTCCTTTATCACTCGGAAATTTCAAAGTCAAACACCACGGGGCTAATGCTGCCCTAAACTCAGCCAGGGCCGGTCGGCCCAAAAACACATTGTACGGAGAATCCACATCCAAAACTACGAAAGGTAGGATTTGCACCCTCCTACGTTCACCTTGTCCCAGTTCAACTGGCAACTCAACATATCCCACTGCATCGGTCGCGGCGCCATTAAAGCCATGTATACGAGCTTTAGATGGCTTCAAATCCTTTGTCTCCATCTTCATTTGATCATAAGCCTTCTTGAAGATGATATTGACAGAACTTCCACAATCAATCAAAATTCTCTTTACATAAGCCGGCCCGATTGTCGCGGATATGACCATCGGGTCAATGGTAGGAGCCTCCACTTGGTCAGCATCTCTGCTCCTGAACACTATATCGTCTGTCATCATGAGCAGCTGCTTAGCAGGGGTCCCATCCTCTACGTTGGAATAACACTTGAAGTCTGCATGCCTCAGGGAATTAGCATACCATTCCATCTCTTGCCAGTTCTTATCCGCAGGGTGAGGTCCGCCGATGATCGTGTTTATGACTAGTCTGCCTACGGTCCGAGCAGGCTCCTCGGGATGATGCGGAGCTGGTGCACGACCTGGATTGGATGTTCCCTGTCCTCCTTCCTGCGGATTCTTCACAAACTCCTGTAACTTTTTCTGCCAAATCAACTTCTCTATAGCGTCGTGTAGGTGTATGCACTCTTCAGTATTGTGCCCATAAGTTTCATGGAAGCAGCAGTACTTCCTGGTCCGCTTTTGTTCTTCGATTGACTCCTTTGGACATGGCTTTTTGTACTGAAAGGTATTGCATGTTGATAGGTAAATGTTCTCGAGAGACGCGTTCAGCGGGGTGTACTCGTTGTGGGTCGGAATTCTCGGTTTCCATTTCCCCGATTCTCTCTTCTTCCCCTAATTTCTTCCTCCGAATTCCTTAGATTGCCCGGGCTTGTTCTGGACATTGACTTGAACTTTCCCCGAGTTGTCTCCGGACTGCTTCACAGTAATGTTGCTTTTTACGGACTCCTGAACAGGCCCTGGTGCTTTATCTCGCCTTATCCACCTGGCTTCCTCTCTTCTTATGAACTGATGTGCCTTTGAGTAAAAATGCTCTAGCATAGTCGGAGGTTTTCCTGCCAACCAATCTCCAAACTCTGAATCTGGATCCACACCTCGCATTACAGCCATAAGAATTGCATGATCATTGGGGTTACTAACTTCAGTAGCCGCAACATGGAATCTTTGTAAATACTCCTTTAACGACTCGCCAGGAGCCTGGATTACACTTGATAATGACATCACGTCCTTGGGACGAGTAGTGTGTATTCTGAATTGTTCTATAAATTTCTTCTCCAACTCCTCGAAACTGGATACAGACCGCGGAGGAAGTCGGGTGAACCACATGGTAGCGATCCCAGATAGAGTTATTGGAAAGCACCTACACTTGGTTGCATCATTCGCTCTAGCTGAATCCATCATCCATTCGTACCTCATCACATGCTGCCTGGGATTAGACTTTCCTTTATAAGCCGGGATAGTTGGCATGCTAAACTTCCTAGGGTACTCCGCCTGTAGAACAACGTCTATGAACGGAGTATGACTTCTGGACACTCCCCAATCGTTGTTTGATAAGCCTTGATTCTCTTTCATCAACTGTCTGATCATAGCTGTCAGGTCTGGGGTTTGTATGGAAGGTGGAATGTTGGAGTCTGTCCGACGGGATTGATCAGGTTGATGCCTCCTCTGCTGGCGATCTACCAAATGTGCATCTTGAGGTTCAACACCATTGGCATCTTGATGAGCCGGGCGTCCAGCCTCCACCTGCCCTTCAGCTCCTAAGTTTCCAGTTCCGGCTTGGCCACGGTCTCCGAGGTGTAAATGGTCCCCGGTTGTTCAGACATCAGCACCTGCCTGCGTAGTTTCAGTCTTGCGGCGTCTACGCCTGGGAGGTTCATCGGACGAAGTCGAGCTGTCGGATGAAGAATAAGGAGCTGGATTGCCCCTAGCATTCTGATGCTGTTGCTAAGTGAGTTGTGCCATGAGGTTGGCGTTAGCTTGCATCTGCTCTCCAAGTTGTCTCCTGCTTTCCCTGAGTTCTCTCATCAAGTCGTTGAACACTATTATGGTGACAACTGGCATCTGGTCCTGGGCGGTAGTCCCTACACCTAGATATGCTTGCTGATTACTAGGCCCTACTTGTTGTACGCTAGCAGTCTCGTGGGCGTCCGCATTATGAGAGGCTGATCTGGTACGTGGTCTTGCCATTGTAGAGTTATTGGTATGAACTCTGAGTAGAATCAACGGACGTCCTATGAATGAATCAGATCTTCTTTGAGGGATTTATTCAATCCAGTAGCTTCAAAGCAGATCCTTGAGGTCTGAGAATTCGATTCTCAATGAAAGCACCAAAGTGTTAGCACCAAAATTGGTCACTAACCTCGTTGAGAAAGATTGTGTAGAGAGATAAATGATGAAAGTAAATTTAAACAAAGAACAATATGCTAAATTGAATGCAAAGATGAGAACACCAGATTTATAGTGGTTCGGCGTAACTGCCTACATCCACTTTGAGGTTAATCTTTATTGCTTCACTTGATAATTGATTACAGATACAATCCGTATATCAACTACTTGAATACAATTACTAAGTAAAGGGAATGAGTCTTGAAAGCGGCAGAGTCTCCCCAGTGTTCTTGAAAAAAGGTCTCTTTTCACTGTGCCCCTGCCTCTCTATTTATAGACAAAGCTGGGTTGGATTCCCTAGTGGGCCTGGTAGTTAAATACCTCGACCTAGAAAGAGCGAGTTCTGTGTGTCGAACCATAAGTGCCGAACAAACTAATGCTGAACAGACTGATGCCGACCAGACTGATGCCGAACAGACTAATGAGCTGAGTGGACTGATGCCGAACAGACTGATGCCGAACAGAATGATGCCGAACAGACTGATGAGCTGAGTGGACCGATGCCGAACAGACTGATGCCGATCAGACTGATGCCAAACAGAATGATGCCGAACAGACTGATGTGTTGAGTGGACTGATGCTGAACAGACTGATGTCGAACAACTCCGTATGTCGAATGTTCTGCCATGCCGAACGACTCAAGTACGTCGAACGCTTCTGCCATGCCGAACGATGTGTGGATGCCGAGCAGCGTGGAATGTCGACCGCTTCATGTATGCCGATCACTCTGGAATGCCGATCCATGTACAATACTGAATGACTCTCCATGCCGATCGATATGCAAGTGCCGAGTGCTTAGTTGCCTGGTCAAACCTTCAGGTAACATTCCCCAATAAAGATGGATAGGGCGGTAGGTGATTGGCTCATTCTTGATACTTAGAGAGTCGAGCTTATCTTTGGAGACTTCTTTTTACCATATTTGCTCTCCATTTATTTATCTATCTTATTAGTATAGTTTCTGTTTTATCAGACTTGGAGTGATATTTTCTATGTACACTGTATTGGATCACGTACTGATTTTCTGAGACTATGATTTGAATATTTTTTGAGATGGACATTTTTCTTTGTTATATATTTTGTTCCTTCCACTATGAGTTCTAAAAGTGTAGTATATCTTAGATTATATCTGTTTATATTAGTCTTTGTGATGTAAATGTTATAAAACCCTGACGATCTGCATTTCTTGACATGACACGAGTTCGAAAGTCACATTAAGCTTTGGCTCGGTGTGTTGGGAGGTGCGGATTGTCACAGTATAGGTGAGGATAGGATACCTGTAGATTACAGGCGATCTAGGTATTGTGTTGTTCCCATGAAGGCTATGGGAAGACTAGTGGACATAAGCGAGAAAGCATATATGTTATTGGCTTATATCATTGTAGATGCGTTCCGTGAATGCCTAAATGTAGATCTTGGAATTGTAGCGTTGGAAATTTGCACATATATGAATCTAGAAAATGTTGGGTGTTCGTAGTCCCTGAATTTAGTATTGGGCATTAGCAGTCCCTGAAACTTATAGATCATATGATAGTTCGAAACTTGGATATTTAAATGACATATGCAAGTAAAATGTAAATTAAGTTATCATAGTAAGTTGTTGGGGTTTAGGTAATATTTTAATTCATTGGAACGTAGAGGGTTGCAATGTAAATTCCTATAGATTGTTAAGTTTAGATTTATAAATAAAAGTGTATCATTTGAAATGACAAGGAATACTTCCAAAAAAAGAGATGTATAAAATACAGATATTTATCGTATTTTGTACCGTCTATTTCAGTAACTATAAAAAAGATAATTCCTTTTAATTCCAAACGCGACACAAATTCTCCTTTTTGGATAAGACATAGAAATTAACACTTTCAACCTTTCCTTTGGGAGAGAAGTAATTCCAATGCATTAAAATATATAAATCCCTAAGTATAAACCAAAGTATTAGTCACCGTTTCTATTAGATTAAAATGGCTAGGCATCATTCCATATTAAGTTGTCTCAACTATGAATTAATTAGAATAAAGTGATGAGAGGTTATGTTTGGTAAAAAGGTCTCATTTATGAACGAACATTAAGAGATGGCATAGTTTTGTAAGTTCAAACCACAAAAGTTATCCTAAATAAAATTATAGTCAAGATTTTGCAAGGGATAATTAATTCAAGGATTTGGGTCTCAGTCAAGAAAAAGATATTGTTATTTTCATGCATTGGGAATGCAAAGGCGATTTTCATAGAAAACTAGATCAGGAAATCTTTTATATGATTTGGAGGAAGGGATAAAAATGATTCTTCTCAATCATTTCTTAGATTAGAAGAAGACTATTTACTCAAGGAAATTTATGGAAGACTAATTTAGAATACATAATTATGTGCATAGTAATCGCACACGAACAAAGTACCATCAATGCTATTTGTCACCAATGCTATTTGTCACCAATGCTAGAATGTTTTAGGTAATAACTTCAATTAATTTTAGGACTTTTATTGTTAGGGTTGAATGGTAAGATAGACCAAACTTTCACTTCTGGAATTTAGGATGGATCCCTATAGATTTTTAATGTGATACATAGGTACCATGATTCTTAAAGGACTGAAGAAACAATTCATAAGTAAAATGAGATGAGTTAAGTTGAATAGAATTGGAAAAGAAGCTTTGCTATTTTCAACAATTTAAGAAATCACCAAGTTTGGACATCCTTGGGTAAAGTGGAGAAATAGCAAAGAGCCAAGTAGGAAGTACCATAGAAGGAGACATCATCCACATTCGAGTTGTCCCACTTGGTATCTAGAGGTTGAGCTGATTAGGTATACCACTGGATGAGTTAAGGCAGTATGTTGTGCAATGAGGATTTCATAGAGCTACAGTTTCGTAGAAGCATAATTATGATCAAGGTATTTAGCATAGTGCAAGTCGACACCATTTGAGTTAGTAGCAAGGGTTTTAGGGGGTTACCGATGAATATACATTTGGATTGAAAATTTATGCCAACGGTGAAAATTGATAAGGGCAGTCGGAATTTTTTTCATAAAAGGACAAAGGACCGCACAATATAGGTAGAAAAGAAAGTACGAGAAGGAGACATATGAGCTAGTCCATGGAGATGAGTCCACTATAGTCCAAGAAGCTGAATCCTCTATAGTCCATGGAACTGAGTCCACAATTAGGAAGCAATGAAGTAGAAAATCCCCAAGGCAAGATAAAACACAATTAAATTATTATAAAGCCATGATTAGGTATTTGCGGAAGTATTTATGTGATGCAGTCACCATGGTCGAGCCATGTCAATTAGGGAAAGTTAAAAAGAGTAGGTGAGTCCCTTGTTCACTATGCACCTACTCGTATTTTTAGGCATGGGAGGAATTGACTTCGTAATGAAATAATTAAACTGGTTAGAGTCCAGTAGGTAGACGAACCAATTGAAAGTAAATGGGAGCTTGAGTAGAAAGTTCGAGCTACCCATCCCGAATTTTTTTCTACCACGTTTCCATTTTAGTTAGAAAAGTATAGGTTGCTTTTGTATTTAGGTTCTAGCTTAGGTAAACACCCTTAGATGGTAGGAATGGTTGTAAATGGGTCAATAGGACATGTTATGGATGACAGATGCTAGTGGATGTATTGTCGGATTGTTATTTTACATGTTTAGGACAATATATTCTCCAGGTAGTGCACATCCCTTTACATTTTCTCTTACTTATGGTCTAGCTTTTTAGATATGACACACATGGATGCTTGATTTCGTTTATCTTATTTAGCATTTTGCATATGGATATTGCATATGGATGGAATGGTTGCACATACATGTAGAATTGCAAGTATATTTACTTAGGATGTTGCATACATTTTGGATGCATGGCATGAGCATTTGCATGACATGAGGTCAGTTAGATTAGGAGATCACCTGCTCTTCACATTAAAATATGTTTACATGCATTTCATATTGCATTAATATGTACATACTGCTTTAGAAAATTTCTAAGGACAATGTTTGCTCATGGATGATGGATGAGTAGATAGTTGCAGCTATTGGTTGTTGTGTGTGCAAGTTATATTTTTCCATCCTTTGAGATTTCGGGGACGAAATCCTTTTAAGAAGGGGAGAATGTAACACCCCGAAAATTTAACAAAAACTTAATAAGAAAATTAAATTTAAATAAAACAAAGACTAAAATGAAATTTTTGCAGACGTTCTAATTTGACTACGGAACTTGCACCATTGTATTTATAGACATTTTTGGATAATTTTCATATATAACATTTTAAAATCGGAGTTAGTATAGAGAAGTCGCAGACATTTGAAAAATTGAAAATGAAATAATTGAAATATTAAAAAATTTACACTATGAGGATCAGCCTGAAGGGTTTGATGGTCAACCAAATATTTTGATAGTCGACCAATATAGGTCAACCCATGGCCATGAAGAGTCAGTCGTTCACGTTAGAAATCGTGAGTTTTGGAGCGTCGTGTGAACGAATGAGATTGACCGAATTATTTTTCCTTAATGCCCAAGTTTTGATGTGCGTATGAGATGTAAATCAAGATTCTTCCAGGTAGATCCAACGCTTCAAATTGATTCCTAACCTCTATAAATTAACACTTAGGCTAATCCTAACTTTAGTAGAAAATTTACAGTCTACCAAAACTCTGCCAAGATTTCTTCTCTCCAACTATAAACTTTCTTCAAAAACAAATTAAAAATCAAAGCAAGAGCACAATAAATATCAGATCTAGGAGGAGGCAAGCTAACAATGTCGATTCATAGGCAAGGAAGGAAGTTAGAGCTTGAATATAAGGTGAGTGGGAATATGTTTAGTAAGTTGATTTATTGTAGTTAAATTTAACATATTTTACTTGATTTTGGGTGTTAGTAATTTAAAATAGAAATTGTGAACCCCAACTATATAACATGAAATCTGGAGTAGAAATAGAATACTGTAAATTAATAGACCTGTAAACCCTCTTTTGATTGAAACCTTAAAATTGTTTAATAGTTAGTATATAACCTGTTAAAATGCATCGACATCAAACCAATAAAATAGGATAGAACCTAAAAATAAATTGGCTACTGTAGTGCTTAGGGTTCATTACTGTGTATGCTTAATCAATAAATATTTCCAATAGTCAAAAGCGTACAAGGAAATAAATGTACCATAATTTATATACCGTGACTAGATCGACCGGTAGAGTGTAGCGATCGATCGATTGTGCTTGAAACGTACAACCTAAACCTCGTCCTAAGGTCCAGAGTAATAATAAAAATAAATATAAACGTTTATTATCATGTGAGCCTATTTGAGGCTATTTGTATGCATGTTAGGAGCTGTAGGGAAGCTAGTTCCCTATGAGATGATGCTTGGAAGTTACAGTGTTGTGTAAATGTTCTTTATCCAATAGGGGGTCGATTATTCGACTGGGGTGATTTATATTGCAAATGACACTCACAGGAGGTTCTATGGTGGACGCACAACACTAATGATGATGCCTGATGAAGTGTGGCCTGACACAATGGGAGTCCTGGTATGCACGAATACTGATGCGATGTGGTACAGTTCAGATGTTGATCCCGGAGCATCCAATAAAAGGTGTATGCTACGATTGAGAGGTGGACACAGATGTAGACGATGAGATACACCGATGAGACAACATTACAGGTTCCCCCTCGATGCGTAGTTGGGTTATGTGTAGTCTTTATTAAGGGAAGATACGTTCCCCAGTTAGTGGCAGTGATAGTAGTGGGAATGTATTTCCACAATAGCCTAGTGGTGATGTTTCCATATTGAGTAGCTTTAGGAGCGATGGCCGATCATTAACCATTAAGGTTCGATCCATAGTTTAATCCTTATAGTAGCTTACACAAGTTGTAGTGTAGGTATATGTTGGACAAAAAAACCATTAGGTTATGGACCCTAGGAATACACAGACATTTATAGTACCCTATGTTACTCAGAGTAGAGTTAAATTTAACTGCACATGATCATCATATATTAAACTTGTACTCATTCACCAGACTTTTTTCTAACCCACCACTTTCCTTTCATTTTCCCCTACTATAAGATGACATGTTAACAGTTGATTGGGCATAGCACATCGAGAAAGGAGCTACACATTAGGGTTCTCGTATTCTTTATTGTTCATCATGTAGTTACTTATTATATCAGAAGTCTGTAAAACTTATATTTTACTTTGGGAGCAGTGTATATGACAGTGTGTGTGGCAATTAAATATTTTGAAGACTATTTTTTTAAACATCTATTTTTCAGCACTTATATTTTAGTTTCTTTCGCTTTGAGATTGGAAGGCGTAGAATGTCTTAGAATTTACCTTTATAATTATGCTTTGAAATTTTATAAAAACCCAATAGCCCGTATTTATCAACATGCTACGAGCTCGAAAACCACCCTAGTCTTTGGATCGGGTATCGGGAAGTGTGGATTGTTACACTTTGCATTGAAATTGTCACGATAAATTTCTCATTCCACTGATCCTTAACTTTATGAACGCACTCTAGTTCGAAGGCTCTACTCAGTCTTGCAAGTTCCCTCGATTTATCTACTTAAGGAGAATTGGACTTACGATAGCCATGAGCTGAAATCCTTTTAGACGAAGGAGAGAGATGATGAGATTTCTTTTTTCAAAGATTCAATTGGAGTAGGGGTAGGCAACCCATTTTCACCATTATTTAATTTGAGTTCTTAAGACTGACATTCATTCTTAAACTTCACCGCTTCAACCTACAAGTCAAAAATGCATTGATTTAAATGAGCAATCTTCATATCGAACTCCAACTGCTATTGGGGATCAGTACATGAAACTAGATTTTAGTCAATTTGACAATTTCAGTATTTTTCTGTAAAGCTCTCTTCCCAAGGTCTATTACCATATCCTTTGTGGATTTTAGAATAGATCTCACATTAATGTATTTTTCATACCACTTGTTGGCTTCAATGCTATCTATGGTCGTAGAACCAAATACTAACGAGAGAATCGTTCTTACAATGTTATCACTAGTTTATCCTGAATATTCTAAAGGCATTGATCAAGATCAAGGGTGCTGATAGATAAAGGTAATACTTTGTCCTAAATTCGAAAGTAAATAAAAACAAACTTTCAATAAATACAAAAGAAAGACAACAAATTTTTCGTTGAATAACATTAAATTTCTCATAAAAGGCCATTACGTTCGAAAGAAACAAAAATAATAGAAGTTACACCGCAATTAGTTTTTAGAATGAGAAAGGACATCCCAGATCTTCTTGAAAGAGGAAATTCATGATAGCCCCATTCTTTAGGAGGGGGTAAGTCTACCACATAATATTTTGGTGTAGTTAGTCTAAATTTCATTAAGAAATTAGTCTTTACGGTAGCCCAAGAAATTAAAATCCAGATTTGGAATCTGAGTACACATCTGATATAGAGAAAGGAGTATTTTGTTAAGCGAGATTTGTTAATCAAGGAGAAATTTCTTTGAAAGTCCTTTTTAAATTGACCAATTTACTTCAATTATTTCTTAAAATGGGAGATGATGAGTAAACATGAGTAAATTTAGAAGTCTGCACATGGGTAATGAGTTTGTTAAAACATAAAGTCCACAAAATCATTACAAATTCGGCTTAAAAGCAAAGGATAATAAGTATACAACATCATAGAGGCTCATAAAGAATAGATTCTTTATAATACTTAGCAACAAATCTATCCTTTTTAAATTTAACCTTATTAGGAGGTATGGAATCAATAGTCAAATGCATGGTACGATCCCTGGGCAAATTCCAACACTCCCTGAGGTGAGGATCATATCCCTGTAGATCTGAGTACCTCGTATGAAGGCATCTAATCAGTCCGCTACAACCGGCACCTAGGAAAGAAAAGTCGGTCATGGAAATCGAGCATATAAAAGATATAGACATTCCATAAGTTAGGTCTATGCTCAATCAGCATCCAAAAGAGCATGGTCAATTCTTCATTTTCCTTGCAAAAATTATCCTAGTGAAAGCGTTATTTTTGAAGAAACCGAGCAACCTTTTAGTTCTTGAAATCCTAAAGATACTTGAGGCATTTTAAAATTCTAATATATTTCTCATTCAGTTCATTCAAGTCTTTGCATTGCCTTTCTCCTTCTCGATTAAGTCGTAAAATTTACGTTTTCTTTTTATCTACTATAATCTCTACATAATTTCTATTCATTTTCCTACACCGATAGTTAAATCATATTAATAATTTTTGACAATACACGCAGAAAATAAATAATGAGTAAAATAAGAAAATCGCCTTTGGAGGAGTAGCAGATTCACTAGGTCTGGAGGATCGAACAAAGGGAGCATTAGAAGGAGTTTGACCTCAAGAGGAAGTTGAGCCTCGATAGGAATTTGACCTATCTTACAAGATTCTAGAGGCGTTGACTTAGAAGGAGAATGTCTAGGATGTGGGGATTTATCAACGCCTTTAGTAGCATCCGAAGGAGGGAAGTCAAACATATGACCTGAACCTTGAGGGGCTCCAGACCTGCCTTGATCTAGGTCACTATCCCATCTCCTCCTTGAAAATCCTTTCCAGAAGGACCACCAGTATCATTGTTCCCATCGTTATCATCTTCATCATCGTCTTCATCACCGTCTTCATTTGCTTTATTGGCACCTTCATTCCCCAGTCCCTCATCGTCATCATCACTGGTATATCATTAAAAGTTAAGAACTTGGCAAGATTAACATGTCGCTAGAGTAGTCACTGGGAAAATGCCCTAGTAAAATATCAAATCTCCTCTTATAGTCCATCCCTAACTTATCAAATGATAAAAGCCATATTTGGGCGGTCAATGTTGTCCTTGTTAGTAGTAAACAGAACCGCTTCAGCACATTGCTCTTTCCATCGAGGAAAGGAGCCGCTCAAAAGGAGGAGACCTTGGATTTCATTACATGAAGAGACGATTTAAGTTTTTTGATAGTAAGATTCTTTTCGTCCAAATCCTTTTTTAATTGGGGACTCTTGCCAAGGATGTTACAAGAATGGAATTATCTGATTGAGCTTGTTCAAAGATTTCACTTTATCCTCCAATTTGTTATATTTCTTAAGTTTCTCCTCTAGTGACTTTGCCCCCTCTTCCAGCTTTCAAGACTTTTCCTTTTCTAGTTCCATTGAGCCTATAAAGGCTTTTTTTTCTCAGAAGACAATGACTTGTTATTAGTTCAGAGGTCGCGAAGTTGGGTTTCTAAGGTAGATATTTTCTCGAGAGTTTAGTTCCTGCAATTTGACCACATCTTAGGAAGAAGATGCACATGACTGTTGAAAATCAAATAAATATTGACCCATCTAAAAAGGAAGTTAAAAAATAACTAAACTCAACACTTATACTATGATAAGGCAAGAGAATTCCACAGAAAGAGAAGTAGTAGTGTCAGAAGAGCTTGATGAAGCAAATAGGGAAGAATGTAAGACCTTTATAAATAAGACCATAAAGTTGGCAGTATGTGAAGATCCGATCTAGGGAAAAAAAGGGGATGTCTTCAAGAGGAGTATCAAAACCTAAAGTCCAATGTAAGGAAGCTATAGATTCTTCAGGAGAAGGACCGAAGACACTGGCAGTGGAATCTTGTATTGGGAGAGTAGTCATGATGGCAACAATGCAAAAAGGAGTTACAGTGGAAGGTGCAGTAGGTCCAAACCCTTTGGGCTTCTTGGGAGGAACCTCGGTTGGAACAAAGGTGACCTTAGAACTTTTTCTCTTTATATCTCCCCTAGCCTTCACTACAACATCTTCGACGGTGGAAACAGCAGACAACAAAGTAGTTTTTGAAGCTGTCGTGTAACAACCTATACCTTAATGGGCCTGAATTTTGATTAAACCGAAACCCAAGTCCATTAAGGCATGGATCGTTGGTTTTGATAACCTGTAATAAACACAAATTATCATAGTGCAATCAATATAAACTCACGGTGGAATAGAAAAATATAATATAAAATAAGTACTGATTGAGGGTACCACCTTAGAATTAATAGTATTCCTCAGATATCTAATCACCTTATCAACGCCAAGCATAAATAAGAAGACTTCACCATCTACCATTCCCGTCTTGCACCAGTACCCTGTCCTTCTAAATCTATCATATAGGTTATAATAAGGATGGGGGTTAGGACAACTTTTTTGGGACTGGAAAAATTACATACTTTACCATATAACACTCATTTATACCGGTTGATTCATATTTAAGTGTTATGTCTATTATTTATGACTAATCCGTTCAATTCTAAGTGCACGTACGATATGCTTACTCTCGTCCGAGGTATAACTTTTTATATATATGACTCTATGCATATATATCTAAACAATGTACTTTCCAAAAACCCCGACCACTCAATGCTTCTTAAATAGGAAGGAGGCAGACCCAATGGCCATTTAATACCTCAATCCCTAAAGCAGGCCCTCTGCAACATAAATGCTAGTCAATCAGTCCTAGCTACAGAGACCGATGACACATATATACGGCTCTATAATATATAATTCAATTGTCATACTACTAACGCATCTCAAAGACTCATCTAAGGGTTAACTAGCCTCCCTCTGACAAACACACATCTAACCAACTAACTGCTACTCTACTAGCTAATTGGTTAATATGAGCATAGGGCGAAGCAAGGCTGACTTAAGTGAATGGGAGTTGGATAAACCAATTAACAAACATATGCATTCTACACTAGTAGAAAGAAAAATCAGGGCATAACTCAATTCTTTACTAGCACTCCCTCGGGATCGCTGGTGGTCAAAGCTATATGCCAGCCTTTAACAAAAATGCTGACATAGCCCGCCGACCTTCCTTAGCTGACATCCCATTTGGACTTACCTATGTAAGTTAAGGAAAATTCCACTTTCAATTACTTAATAACTCTTATTAGAAATGAAGCGGACCCCATTTTCTTAAAAGTACTGGACATTTAATACTTCAAATCCAAAGTGAATCCTTGGAATGTTTTTCCCCTATATCCATAAATGCATATCCCTTCTCCACGGGTCCTATGGTTGGAGATGTCCCGCATTAGTAGTAAGTATACACAACTATTGGTTGCCTATATATGAAGGCTGACTTTTGTTGTGTAAATCTGCCGACCTCACATCCCAACCCTTACTAAACCAAACCAATTTTCTAGACTCCAATATTGGGCTAGGCCCACTAATTTACGCTTTTCCTAACACATTATTTAGGCTATATATTTTCCTCCATGAAAATTATACTGCCTCTTAGAATTTAATTCCTAACTTATACGGTTATTTACTATATTCCATAAATGTCAATTATCTGTAATAATTGGTCATTATTATTCTAATTGAACAATTTATAATAACATTTATATATCCGATCTAATTAAACCTATTAAGCCTATTTTATTTTTCCATAATTGCCATAATAATTTGTTTAATCAGCCCCATCTTTATGTTCCTATTTAATTCCTATAACTCCCTATTAACTACACATTTATTACCCTATTAATTTTGAAGTTACTATATCTTTTCCATCTATTCCACCTAATCCTATAATTTAATATGCTATTAATAACTAATACGAATATCGTCATAAATTACGATATATATATGTTTTTGTTTTTAATCGATAAGCAGGTTATACATTAAATATTTTCCTATTTCTAACTATTAATTCCTAAACTAAAACATTTATTTCCACATTTTAATTTATTAGAGCTATCATTCCTTAAAGGATTATCGTTATAATTTTCCATAAATTACCCAAAAATGATACTTTTACCCTATTTGAAATTACAAGAAATTATCTCTTTTCTTTTATTGAAATATATAGTGAAAACTATGAAGGGGAGTTTCCATACTTATATATCTCTTTCCTTTTGGTATATTCCTTGTTAATTCAGACGACCCGCTTTTTTACATAATTTTTGGAATTGGATAATTTATGAAAATTACACGAAAATAGATGCAATTAAATTATACATTGCTCCCAATAAATTAAAACGTAGAAATTCACATTCTAAGTCAAACTAGGGCAATTAAAACTAATATTAACATTTTACAACCTAATTATAAATCTAGAATAAACTTTACAGCTTTATCAACATTCTACTTTAACAAATATGGGACGGATTTCCAAATTACAAGATTAGGGTGTAAATAACCTTCCTATTCCAACTACCTATTTTACAATTAAGCCTACAACTCATTAGGTCTTATATATGCATACTAATTAAATAAAATTCAACGAGATAAATTTCACTGTTATAAATAAATTATATAATTTCCCACTCACTTTCAAGCTTTCTAAATCTCCAAACCTGAATTCATCTCATTACTTGACACCTTTTCAATTCTAATCCAAAAGAACATATATAATAAGGTATATACATACTATTAGAATTACATATTTGAGAAGAGATTTGGGATTAAAGGGAATATGGATTTATAACTATAGAAATTTACCTTTTTCCTCAGTATTGATTCGCTCCTCCTCCTCTTCTCTTTTATTTTTGGCCCTTCTCCGATTATATATATATATATAGCTAGGATCTGCAGTCCCTCTTATTAGCACCATCACTAGCCCCCTGTTATTGACCACTTGTTTATATTTGAATAATTGGCCCATATGACAAGAGAGAGAAAGACCAATTATCTAAATATAAACACGTGGTTGATATCAATAGGCTAGGTGATGGTGCTAAATAAGGGGGTTGCGGATTCTAGCTCATATATATATATATATATATATATATATATATATGTGTGTGTGTGTGTGTGTGTGTGTGTGTGTGTGTGTAATTTATAATTAATACAAACAGCAGGAAAGAGAAAATGGCAGAGCTTCCCTACTTTAATTAGAAAATATGAAAAGAGAATTGAGGTGTTAATCCTGTATTTATAGGCACTGGAATCAGTCATAACCGACATCTTAAAATAATTAAATCCAGGCCATTTGGCCGAGGTTAAAACCCTAGCTACCACCACATCATCGGTTGACCGCTCCTCTAAAGACGGTCGACCGCTAGTGGTCGATTGAACCAAGAAGGGTGCAACACTCTGTAAATTTAACCATAATCAATTAAAAAATTAAATTGATTAAATTAGTAACGTCAAAAATGAAAATTTTACAAATATCATAATTTGGCTGCAAAACCTACACCATTAGATTCATGCTGATTTTATGATCAATTTTCATATATAAAGTTTTATGATCAGATTTAAAACAAAAAAGTTGTTAACATTTCAAGTTTTCGGATCAAAAACAAGTCAAAACCAATTAAGGACGTAAATGTTAATAACTTAACATTAAAATGAACATTAAGTATAAATGTTAGCATTAAAGGAAATGGATATTTTGAATCTAATTATACCAATATTAAAAAGGAATTAAAAAAGGATTTATATGGGTGAAGATAATGAACGTTAACGTTTAAAAATAAAGAAGAAAATAGGTACTAGCAGCTTAGCATTTAATAATTGTTAATAACAAATAAATTAATTGCGTTCAATCAAATAAGCAAGCATGGAAGAAAATAAGTAAATTGAATGAAAAAAGGAAATAGATATTGTAATTAACGGTAAAAAATACTTCATCCCTAAGTGATATTAAAACTAACATTGACTTTGCAATAAAAGAAAGAAACCTTAATTAACATTAAAATTAACATTAACATTAATATATTAAAAGCAGCAATAAATGATATGAAATTAATTAAGTTCCCAAACGTTAACAGTTTTTAACAATTAAGCGTAATTAACTTTAGGTTAAATTGGTTTCAAATATAGAGAATAACGTATAAAAGGAATTAAATGCATGCATAACAAAAATGCACAAACAGATGAAATTGATATGTGCGCCAATAAATACAGGCATAACCCCTCACTTTTCTTCTTATATTTTCTAAATCAAGAAGTGAGGCTCCACCATTTTCTTTTCTCCACAAACTTTATGAAATATAGAAATTATAAATTAGTAATATATATGTATGTATAAATGTATGTATGTATGTATGGAGAATAGCTGAAAATAAAAGGGAAGAATAAGTGGTAAATTAGTTCTATGAAGAAAAGGTATCTAAATCCAAATCTAAATTTAATTCAAATCTCTTCTCATATCTAAATTTCTAAAACATACATGTATGCTTGCGATATACATGTTCAAGTAGGGAGAGAAAGGGAGTTAAACTAAATAACAAGGATTAGATCCGGAGATTCGGAAAGCTAAAAAGATGATTGCAAAATTATATATTTTTATATAATGTTGGATCTATATCATTGTAAATCTATTTCTATATGCCTAACTGTAAACTTGAAGTTATTGGCTAAATTGTATACATCTAATGAATTTATAAATCCTACGTACATATTCTGTGATTGATAACTTAATTTTAATATTGCATGTATGAGAATCTGGAAAGTATTTGGTTGTAGTAGTTCTTGAAACTTATAAATTATGTAGTATTTCTCAATTTATAGATTTAAATGTCTTGTGCAAGTAAAATGTAAATTAGAGTTATTACAATAAATTATGGGGATTTAGGTAGTATTTTAATTCACTGGAATGTAGTGGGTTGCAATGTAAATTTCTATAGATTATCAAGTTCAAGTTCATATATAAAAGTGTATCATTTGAAATAACAAGGAGTATGCCTAAAAGAAAGAGATGTATAAAATAGGGATATTTTACCATATTTTTTATTATCTATTTCAATAACTACAAAATATAATTCCCTGTAATTTCAAACGTAACACAAATTCCCTATATGGATGAGATATAGATATTTACAATGGTAGCCTTTCCTTTTGAGGGAGATGTAATTCCAATGCATCAAAATGCAAAAATCTTCTAAGAAGAATTAAATAATAGTAAATGTGATAAGAATAACAGTTTAAGCGAACAACTAAAATATATGAAATAAAAACAAGATAGAAATCGAATAATAACAATGAAAATGTAGGCAAGTAATAATTTAAAATAAAAGATCATGGAAAGTCCACTAAACATGGGAGGGTACTAAAGGTTAAAAAAAGAATAGAAATAAAGATTCATTAGTGAGAAAAGGAAATAAATAGGAAAAGATATTCAGAAATTTTAATAAATGTGGTAAATGGCATCAAATTGATATTAATGGAATAAGAAGTAAACGCCTGAAAAGAAGTAAAGGAATACTATTAATAGTTGAATAATTGAGGTGTAGTAATTAAACAAGTATGGATATAGACACACACATGTAGCTTTAAGTATGCATTTATGATGGATGTTAATTATTAAAGTTAGCTAATAAATTAGATAGATAAGAATGACATAGTCATTAAAATGGATTGGAATGTAAGGTCACTAGTGTTACACAATAGAAGTCCGCCCACCGCAAGGTGCTACAAGTGGTTGTGTATACATTATATTGATGTAGGACGTATCCAACTGTAGGACCCGTGGAATTATACATGCTCGCGTATAGATGAAGGAAACCTAAGTAGGGTTAGTTTCAACTTTTTAGTAGGGGTATTACCTTGATTGCATTAGCAATCTAAATGGGACGTTAAGCAAGGATCGGTGCTATGTCAGTGTGTTGTACCATATTAGGAAGTTGGAGCTATACATAGGTAGAGAACATTATCGGTCATGAGTGGTCAACGGGAAAGATGAGGGTTACACCTAAATGGGCTACACCTCCTACTAGTATAGGTCACATTTAGGTCATACACTTCCACAGTTGTTTGCTAGTTTGTTTGTTAGAGGAAAGGTTAGAAAGCCCTTAAGAGAGGTCTTTCAAAACGAATGGGGTAGTTCGAGGAGCTGAGTCCTCTATTGTCCATGGAGCTGAGTCCAAAATAGGAAGCACACAAGTAGTAATTCCCTAAGGCAAGATAGAATATGGTTAAACTATTTTAACGCCATTATTAGGCACTACAGGAGACCCTTGGTATACACAAGTACAAGGACATAATACTACGTTGTCGATGGATCCGAACGGGGTGTAGGTTAGGAATACTAGTGGGGATAGTGTTTGTGTCCAAAGGAGGACTGTGGTACGTATATATTATATATACATACGTATGTAGTTATGGTCTATCTTGGATAGATGGGGCATATCATACGCGTACATGGAGTTGGGACAACTAAGTAAAATAAAAGGACATAAGAGGTAATGGAAGACAATCGACATAAACTAATGTTATGTGTAAAATGTATAATTAACATTTACCAGACTAGTAGCGGTCAACTTCTTAACCCTAGAGGTCAATCGGTCGCTGCTCTGGAGCGATATATTTGGTTCCAGATCGAGCTGCTTCATTTCCTATCTAAACCCTCTTTGTCCCAAAAAAATTCGACCTCCCTCATTCTCTTCTAAGCCGTCAACCACCGTCGACCACTACCCAACTACCTAGCACCGACGTTGATCACCTCTAGCAGTTTCAGGCAGTGACGTGACCCTTCTACCATCCGAAAATCCACCAGTTTTCAAGCCCTGGATCTACCTCTAAATAAAAAAATATTCCCCTCTACATGACACAATTGCCTCCCGACATCCTAGGCTAACCTTACAGAAGATAGCATAGTTCCAGAATCATAAGAATATTGTAAAGAGCTATGAGGAATTCGTAAGCTTCACACTTCTACAATGACGGCCGGTGAAGTTTGAGGACTTTGGGTACTATGATTTGGAGAACCTGTTCACAGCTATATGACTATTTTAGATTCCACACCAAGACATGTTGGAGCATGAGTTTTATCCCAGGTGCATGGGTTGGTTTGACGCTAATTTGTTGTCCATGTTCGATGAGCACAAGGATACTTTCTCATCCGAAGTCAAGGAGATAGGAATTTGGATGAGGACGCACTGTTCTGTGGGATCTTACATATCTCCATGGTAGGAGAAGACATAGAGGATATTGAGACCACTGATCCTACCATTTTAGAGTAGATCTTTCTTCAGGGGACATGTGTCTGGCAGATGAAGAACATGCAGGCCCAAGCCCGTTTGGTCACCCGCATCATCCAACACAACATCATCCCCAAGACGGGAGGTAATGACTAGATTCATCCCCACGTCCAAAAGGCCATATAAACCACTACAGGTGGTATTTAGGTGAACTGGGCTAGAGCGATCGTGGCCTAGTATATGGGCCAAGGAGTAAGTACCCGGAGGAGCTAATTCCCATACTGTCATCTTTTCCCTGCTTTCTTCCGACAGTTTAGGGTGAACCTTTGAGGTGAGCTGATACAGAGTAAGGTACCCTCGCCATTGGATAAGTCCTTTCTTAGGAGGATGAAGATAGAGGCACCGCCTATAGATTTTGGAGTACACTTGCAGTGAGATGTGGGGCTAGCGCACGTGGATTGGGAGCAGGCTTCGAATCAAGGCCGAGCTTTGGGCGATGGTCGAGTAGCAGCAGGCGATGCAGGAGCATCAGGAGATACGGGCGGAGCAACAATTCCAGGGGCTTGAGCTAGTATGCATAGCCTCCATGATCTGATCACTTGGGTGTGGCCATGGCTCTAGCTCTCGCAGAGGACCATCTCCTAGCTTGTAGTTAGTAGTAGTTGGTAGTAGCTAGTGGTAGTAGTTGTGTTTATTTCGGCAGTGGTTTTTCGTTTAGATTGGATTGTGTATCACTTATTTCTGTTGTATAAAAACGCATACTATATTAATAGAAATGTTTCTTTTTATTTGTTTTCTATGTGGGCCGCGATATTATTTGGAAAATGGAAAAACAAGGAAATTTCAAAAAAGATGCTTAATTAATGTGAAAGAAAAGAAAATAGTAAAAGACTAGAAGTTACAAAAAAATGAGGGAAATTTATTAAATTAGCTACTAAAAGAAAAGGGGAATAAGATTTAAGTCTCAAAATGTAGAAATTTGAAGATAAATTTTGGCGAGCAAAGGATAGGGAAAGTTTGTTGTAAAGCCATGGGTCAATGTCTCTGCACCTTAAAAGCCAATATTTATAAATAAACTTGTGTGCTGGTTGTTATTTTAAAATAAATTAAAAACTTTATGAAATTGACATTTACCATGTAATAAAATGGAGTCCATTATGAATGTCAAACCATCGACTAAACCCCAACTACGTAGGATGTGACATGAATTGTTTTTGAAAGAAAAATATGTACTTTTGAAAATTTTGTTCAAAATTCATGATTTTAGAGATAAAATACTTTTATGAAAAGTTTTGAAAGTGGTGATGAAGTTTTAAATTCTTAAAAAAATCAAATATTTCCATGTTAATTTAAATAAAAAAAGATTTTGAGCAGAAAAGAGCAAAAATTTTGATTTTTGAAATGCCATATGCTTAATAAGGGAAGAAGTCAGGGGGTTAGGAAGTATAGATTTTACTGTGCAATAGAAGAGACAGTAAAATAAGATATACTTGGTGACGAGGAATAATTTTTTTTTAACATTAGAATCTCTTTCTCTATACCTTGTCAATAGGTGAACTAGGCTTGTTTTAAAATAACTCTATTTTAAATTTGTAAAAGTAAACCTTCTTATGTGGACTATAATTGGAAAAGTTAGAAATGACTGGGGAAAAGTGAAGTTCCAAGGTACAGTGGAAAATGGTACACAGAGAGTGACGAAAATATGGAATTCTCCATCTAAACCCTTTTCTAGTATAAAAAAATATATGTTTAGAAATTAAATTTTCCAAAAATTTGGATGTTAGCAATGGTGTGATAGGATTTTGGATGGTAGGAATTGGATGAAAAATTAGTTGAACTATACTTCTATTCATAGAGGTTTGGGAAAATTTGGATGTAAGACAAAGTTTTTGGTTTTCAAATTTTGCATACATATAGAACCGTCGGTATATTTAGGCTGCTTACATCATATTTTCAAAATTATTTTAAAGATGCATTCATATAGGAAGCAGCAGTTCAGAATTGCTCGGTATGCATATCATATATTTCGTGATATATCGTCCACTTTTACATGATTGGTTGGAAAAAATTTGGTTACATACCAATTGGTTGGATAGTTTAGAATGGCTGCGCATTATGTTATGTGATTCCGTCCTTAAGGAATTTTCGAGGACGAAATTCATTTAATGGGGGAGAATGTTACGCCCTATATATTTTACGATAATTAATTTAAAAGAAATTAATTAATAATTAGTAATGCCAAAAATAGAATTTTTACAACTGTTAGAATTTGGCTGTGGAACTTGCACCATTTGGTTCGTAGCGATTTTCTAAACAAATTTTATATATAAAGTTTCCGACCGGAGTTCAATTGAAAAAGCTATCGATGTTTGAAGTTTTCGAATGGGAAATAATTATACATGCAATTAAGGAAATAAAATGTAATTAGTGAAATAAATTAACGTTAATTCACAGTAACTGTTGCTTAGGGTTTAAGAAAGCTAACATGAATGAAAAATAGAAACAAATGTTCTTAACCAAACATATAATTTATAATAATTAACCTAATTAACATCGACCGGTCAACCGGTAGGGGCGGCGGTCGACCGGTTGAGCTGTCGATCTGTGATTTAGAGCGGCCAAATAGCCCGGACTTAAAATAAAAGAATCTAACGGCTGACATTAATTCGAACCCCTAAATACAGACCTAACCCCTCACGTTTCTTCTCATATTTTCTGAGCGACGTCGGAGCTCTACCATTTTCTCTTCTCCACAGAATTCTTAATTTTTAAAAATAGTTACAGTGAATACATATATGTAAATAGGGAATAGTAGAGGATGATTGAGATGAAGAATAGGGCTTAATGAAATCGCCAAAGCCAAGGTAAATTGTAAAATCCGGATCTAAAAATCTAAACTAAATCCAAATCTCTTCTCTGATCTAGATTTTTGACAAGTATATGTATGCTTGCTGTATATGTATTCATCTAGGGAGAAAAAGGGAGTTAAACTGAATAATGGGAATTAGATCTGGAGATTTGAAAATCTAAAAAGGTGGGTGAAAAATTATATATTTTTATATAATATAGAATTTATATCGTTGTAAATTTATTCCTATATGCCTGAAATGTAAATTGGAGTTGTAGGCTAAAATTTATTAACACTGCCTACATATTCTGTGATTGAGAACTTGAACTATACATTGCATATGTGTGAATCTGGAAAATTTGGCCGTTAGCAGTCCCCGAATTTAGTATTGGGTATTTATAGTCCCTGAAACTAATAAAATTATGTGAAAGTTCCAGATCTGTAGAATTAAATGATTTTTGCAAGTGGAAATGTAAGTTAAGTTATCACAATAAATTATTGAGATTTAAGTAGTATTTTAATTCATTAGAACATAAGGTGTTGCAATGTGAATTTCTACAGATTATCAAGTTCATATTTATAAATAAACATGTATCGTTTGAAATAACAAGGAATACACTTAAACAAAAAGATGTATAAAGTAAGGATAATTATCATATTTTGAGCTGTCTATTTCAGTAGCTATAAAAAAGATAATTCCTTGTAATTTCAAACATAACACAAATTCTCCTTTTGGATAAGATGTAGAAATTTACAGTGTTAACCTTTCCATTTGGAAAAGATGTCATTCCATTGTATTAAAATGTAGAAATTCCTAAAAATTAATCGAAGAATTATAAATGTGGTAATAATGACGATCTAAGAGACGAATTAATATATATGCAACATAAGCAAGATAGAAATTAAATAAAAATGATGAAAAGGCAGGCAAGCAATAATTTAAATAAAAAGGGTACTTGTAACGACCCACCTTTTTGGACAGTTTAAACCGACGATCAAACACACATGTCAACTCAAACCATTCAAAAGGGAGGATTGTTAATGGGGTAAATAAGAAAAGAAGAGAAAAGGAACAAGAAACAATCACAGAATCTCGCAGCGGAAAGATAAAATATAATAATCAAATAAACAGTTCATGAAGCTGTTTAATATACTTTTGATTATCATTTATACATCATTTATCAGAGTTATACATATACAACAGAACAAATAAAATAATGCAGCAGACAGCATGATGCAAGGATAATAATAGTAATAGTATACCAAATCTTCGTCTTCGTCCTCCAGAATAGATCTTCAATAAGCTGAAAAGCTCAGGACTGACCCAAGCGTAATGAAAAGACAAAACACTCGAGTCAGGACTAAAACATCCTTATGTAAGTTAATCAGTCGTAAATAAATATGAATGCAACGGCGTCAGAGATGTTTACGGGGTTTGACATCTCTTATCCAGTGTCAACGTGAGTGCAATAACTTAAGAGATGTTACGGGATTTTCCATCTCTCAAGGATCCGTTAAACTATCTACTATGTAGTACAATACGCTATTATAATATGTCTACATTAAAGTAAAAGTATTAAAATAGCGTTAAGGCGTTACCATAATCCCCCTTAACACATTTTTATTCCCAAAAGCATATACAAGACCGTAGTTTCCCCAAAATTGGAAGTCACCAGAGGCCAATCCATATACTAAAGGTACAAACCAAAACGTAGTGGTCGCGAATAGGATAATCAGTATGACAAGGTACATGAGGCGATACCAACTAGGATACTAGTAGTTGCGTGATCCGGACTGATGTTGAGCATAGCAGCTACTACCTCAACACCACGAAACAACACTCCCAAATCAAGGGGTGCACCCAAATCGAATCACAAAGGTAATAGATATGGTATCGAAGAAGTGTGTCCGCTAGAGGTGGCGAACCTCAATGGCCCGGCGCGACTCCTGTTTTAGTCATGTCAGGGGTCATCCAATATCGTTCTCTTTCTTCAGTCAACGCATTCACCAAACCATCCACTTCATTCTGGATCAACACTCCGCGTATAATAGTTATTAAAGTGGTTTTCGGTATCGACAGAGAGTATGTCCATATCCGATCCCGGTCTCTTTAATAACTCCGTATTATTACACCGATGGCTCTTTTACATTTCAAATTGATTCAAAATTGATATCAAAATATCATATTCGCTTCAAAATCAAATCCATTTCAAATATCATCATATCTATTCAAGATGTAAGATTCCGTTTCAAAAATCATTTTTCACCTCAATATCTCATTTCGATTTCAAAATCATTTCGAATTTCAATTTAGGTTGCAACTTCATTTAACCCAATTCGTATTTAAATTCAAGATTTAAATATAAACATTTCACTTTGTTGACCAGCTTGAAATTTTTAGAAAATAGTTTTAAGTAGTTTAAAAGTAGTTTAAATAATTAAAATACTTAAAAATACTTAAAATCTTTAAATGGATTTCAAATAGATAAATTAGTTTAAAATAATTTAAATTGGGTTAAGTAGATTTAAAATAGATTAAATAGTTTAAGTATTTAAAGATGGTTTATATAACAGAGAAATTTGGAAACAAAATGAAACAGCTTCAAAACCAAACCATTTCAATTATAACTTCCCAATTCAAATCAATTTCAATTTCCATTCTACCGATTCAATTTCGATTTCAATTCAAATCAATGTCAACTTTGACTTCAAATTAATTCAATTCTACATCCACCTTCAATTAATTTAATTTCAATTTATATCGATTTGGAGCTTGATTTTTCAAAATATCAATTTATAACTCTTAACAAAATTATTCTTCAATATTCAAATTTAAATCCAAATTTCAAATATGATTCAATTCCAAGCTCAATTTCAAAATATCATTTTATATCACTTTTACTTAGTAATACTCAAAGCTCGAGATAATGTTCAATCTTTAAAACAAATAAATTTCCGAAATTCAATCATATCCCAATTTTTAGTTTCAAAGTCTCAACTTAAATTATTTAACAATTTCTTTTAACCCAAAATTAATTTCAACATTCCAAACTCAATTTGCGATAAATTCGATTTCTATACATTGATTTTATTTATAACTTTTAAATCAAAACATTTAAATAAATTTCAAACCAACTATTTTAAAAATTATTAAATTAACCAATCCGGTGTCCGTATATAGTTTTCTATCCTATGGCCAAGTGATTAGTTATTTCAATTAAATGTCAGGGATGAATATATATCACTTAAACCTAATCATGGTGTCATATGTATGCATAACAGGATATATATAAGCAAATAAACATCCAAACATTTAAATATCAACCAATAGCATCCATCGAAATACATCATCCAATAGACAATACAATTCACGGCAATTTAATAGTTATCAATATCAGGTAATTTAATCGCAATTCAATTTTAATTTCAATTTGACTGTCAATTTAATTTTCAACGTTGAATTCAAATGAAAATCTATATGACAATTAAATTTTATCAAACAACGACCAATAAAATTCATATCACTTCATAATATCAAATTTAACTACCATAAAGATATTCAGTACATTGTGAGCGTTATAAAATACTCACCTTGATTTTCCGTTGTCGCCGAGGCATTCCGGTTTGGAACTAAACCGGACGGCTCCCGATTTTAGCCTAAATTTCAACTGTCTCCAAATTCGTCCAAACCAGTTTCATTTCAAAGCTCTCGTCATCGCGATCGCAACGCAAAAAGTTTCATCCCATTCAAACCAAAGGCCCAAGGCCCACACAACATCATCTTCCCCAAATTCCTGTACGCGAAACAAAGAAGAACCCAACAATGCGTGCACGATTCCATAGTCACACGGAGCTACGCACGACGAAATCAAATTCCGCCTTCGCCATCGGCTTCCCCTCAATGAACTCGACCTCTCCATACCAAAATCCTCAAGCTCGAACCCTTCAATCAAAACGCGTGCGAACCCCTCCTCATCGGCCAAGGCCAGGTCACACGACCCAAAATGCCACCGAGCTTCACCACAACGTGCGTCCAGATGCTATTCGACGAGGAGAATCCAAATACGAGCTTTATTTCTCGAATCGATGAATGAAAACGAAGTGAAGCTTAACCCTAGCTTCAAAACCTCTCACATCTTCACTGTCGCACTCCCAAACTCCAAGGCCGCACCTTACAAACTACCACCAGATCGAAGCAAACGATGAAATTTGATTTTTAAAATCGGTTTTGTGATTTTTAATCGAGTATTGAAAGAGAAAGAAATTTTTGAAGTTTTGATTTATTATTTTCCTACTGCCTGAAGCTTGCGTGCAAATTTAAAAGGGAGGAGACATGATTCTTCCGTGTGGGAGGCTTACTACAGTGATTTGAAATGAAATAATAGAAGCTGATGTGAAAAGTTGACTAGACAATATATTAATTTAAATTTAAAAATATCCTGATTTATGCAATTTAAAATCTTGAACCCCTATCGAGGCGTGCCGCTAGTCGTTCATAACGTTATACCTCTATTCCGGACGCTATGGAAAAGGTTTCAAGCCCTAATTCGATCGTATGTGCGAGTTACGGAAATAAACGATCAATTTTAAATTAAATCGATTAAATTAGTTTCTAAGCGTTTTGAGCTGCCACGGTCAAACGACCACTCCGATTGCTATGGAAATTGAAACCCGATAATAATAAACTATTACGGATCTAATAGAACTAGTTTCGTCGAATTCCGAGACTGTGCCCCGGAAGGCTATTTTATCTCGTCGATTAAATTGACGACTTTTCAAAATTTACAGAATTGCTAAAAATTCCAATTTTAAAATCTTATTAACTCTATTATAATCCAGTTATAACTTACATTCACTTTGGAAACCAATTTGAATCATATTAAATCAAATTTCAGTTATTCACTCTATTTTCATATATTAAATTTCAATATCAAATTAATCATATCAAATTCGGAATTTAATTATTCAAACATTTGTAATAATAAATTTAAACAAATTTGATTATTCTTAAATCACTGTCTTTTGAGATATTCAACTAAGAACTTATAAAATTAACTTTTGAAACGAATTAAAATTATAGAACAACCATTTCCATTATACGATTATTCAATTCCCATTATTCAATTATTCAATAAATTCCAAATATTAAATTTAAACAATTTAATTGTTCAATATTTGACGGATTTCAATATTGGATTTTTAAATTAATTTTCGTTATCGGTCGATTACTTTGTTACATCAAATGAATTCCACATTATTATTTAACTTCAGTTAGAGATAATGCACTCAACTAATATATAAAATTTCATTTCAATTGCAATTGGTTCCCAAATTCAATTTGACTAACTAAATGAATAGGTAACTTAACTAATTATCACCATTAACTTTTAATTACACTTATAAGTTTATTATTTACAAACAAGTGTCACAATTACCTATACAATACAAATTCATTCCATTACCGTTGACTACATATTATTTCAATTGATTTGGGATTTCACTCAATTCATAAATAATTAACTTAGATGAAATTTGCTGCAATTCATTCTAGTTATTATTACCATACATAAATTTCAAATTTTTAATTCTTCCAACATTAAACCATGAAATCTTATTAAATTAACATTTTTAATTATCGAAATTTTACGGGTCGTTACACTCTCCCCCACTCAAAACTTTTCGTCCTCGAAAAGGAAAAAGAAGGGAAAAGGAACTAAGTATAGAATTCAACATTAGATATATTTTATTCAAAGTTACCAACTTATAAAACAATGAAATTCCATTTATAAAGTCATAACTACGCTTCCACTAAGTTACTCCGAACGGCTTTCTAAATTTAAAATTAGTTATCAAAACAAGTTATAAATTTTAAAACTTGAAAAAAATTTCTAACACCCGGATTTACGAAAAATTTCGGCAGAGTCTCCTTTGCGCGGCTCGATCGGTATAACTACAAAATGCCTCTACGGGCCCCAAACCAACAAAAGAAAATCAAAAGCCAAGTGGCTCATCAAAAATCACCAAATCCAATGACAAAATAAACATGTACCTTTTGTCGGGCAATCCAATTTTTCTTGATTTTAAATACCTGCATCTCATTTACCAATGATTCCAATTATATAATTTTTAAAAGAATCATTTTATATTTGGCATCTTAAATTTCCAGTATTAACTTTAATTAAGTCCGTAAGCCGTACATATATCATCCGTGAGCAATATCAAATCTAATCGCTTATTCGATCACACAATTTCATTTCCAATTAGTATCGTTCACACGACTCTCTAGTGTGGACTCAGGTTTGGTCCCTTGATTGGAAACTGTTACTCTCCTTGCATAGCCATATACTATGATAGAGAATTTCAGAATCAAATCAAAAATCCATATCCAGGGTTCGCCGTCGAGAATCGAGAGAAAAATCCTAACTTGGATCGATATAAATCATCTCGAAATTTTGTGCTTGAATTTGGATCAAATCGTTATGCGAATAAAATAATATACGTACAACTTACGTATTACCTCTCAATAGATTTCAATACAATGTATCTATATTATATTTCTTTTGCCTACCTTCATTTTATTTACAGTTAATGATTTACAGTACAATATTCATATCCCTAATTTACTTGGTATCTATTTCTTTACCAAGTATATTCTTTAATACTATCATTTCCTAAACATTATTCGATAGAATTGGCTTACTCAAGTCCATTTTTTTTAAACATTATAAAATTTTAAATTTAAATTCAATTTCCTTTCCAATTGATTCTTAACCATACCAAATTCTTTTGTTACATTTACTTCAATTTCATAATTTTAGTTAATAACAAATTTATTCATGGAACATTTTATTAACCAGCACTTTAGTTTATTAATCATCCTATAAAAGTCTAACCTCTCATAAATGACTTTTCTTAGTTTGCAATTATCTTAAAGGTTACAATTTTTTTTTTACAATCCCTTTGCAATTTTTTTATTTTCTATAACCAATTTACAAAGATATAATACGATTCATTTATCTTCTTTCTTAAGTTCACTTACTTGTTCCATTTATTCATTCATCATTTCATGTTATATTTAAGTATTTATAATTTTTATCGCAACCAAATTTTCCATTTATATACATTTTAATTCCTTTTGAGTTTTCCTTACTTGTATACTTCAATTATTTTCCGGTTCTGTTTATTTGTACAAGATCTCATTACATATCCAAAACATCATTTTAACTTTTAACATTTGGTAAGTCTTGTTATTTTTTATCAGAATGTAATTTTGGTATTATACAAATTTATAGAATTTCATTTTACTTAATTAGAATGTTCACAAATTTAATTTGTTTAAATCTTCTTTACCTTTCAACCTTAAAGGTACACTTCAACTCTAAAGTTTTTCCTAAAACAATAAGCTTAGACATCTTAATCCTCTTCTTTTATAATTCTGGTTATTCACATTTCATTCAAATAATTTTGAAAATTATTAATTAACATAACTTAGAAATTTAAATGCCCGGTTCTTTTCAAATCGTTTGAAATAAATATATACCCTTATATCTTTAATATATCAAATCATACCTTTGGAGTTTAAACCGAAACCCATTTACCCAAAATAATTTTAGAAGAAAAGCAAAGCTTCTTAGAAGTCTCCCCCACTTTGAGACTCGAAAATGAACGTCGATGATGCTGCACAGTCATCACCGAAATTATTTTCCAACGACAGAAGAGAGGATTACTGAATTCATTCCTTCTTAAAAATCCTTTCAAAATATTTCCCATAAATATTTTCCAACTAATATCACAATATATTTTCTTCAAAGCTTTGAGAACCATTGTCAAAACCTCTGGGTCTTAAATTCAATATTTTCCAATTTAAATCTATTTTAATTTATAAGTCACCTTTATAAAACATTCTTATAGGATTTTCTTTCTTAAAACATTCCACAAGTGTTTTATCATTGTTCATTTTGTAATTCACCTTATTTTTTAAATTACAATATCCAATTAATGATAATAACCAATATTATCATTCCTAACAACCAGGTAAGCTAGGTAAGTCACAATAATTTTTGAATTTTTTTTATATATACAAAATATAATTAGAGCAAAATTATTTCATTTACCCAATTTCAAAACAATACTATGTCGAATTGTTCTGTTTAAGTGTTTAGAGATCCCTATCAATGACTTTAATTACTCGTATTGACCAGAATCCATAAGCCACTGAACAAATCAACCGACACAATATAAAAAATTCTATATCACTAACAAATACGTTCTCTCATATATATACACTCAGCGACTCATCATAAGGTATAACTACCCAATTTATAAAGAGTCGGACCCCCACAAAGCTAAGGTTATCGCTAAACCAAAGCTCTGATACCAACTGTAACGACCCACCTTTTTGGACAGTTTAAACCGACGATCAAACACACATGTCAACTCAAACCATTCAAAAGGGAGGATTGTTAATGGGGTAAATAAGAAAAGAAGAGAAAAGGAACAAGAAACAATCATAGAATCTCGCAGTGGAAAGATAAAATATAATAATCAAATAAACAGTTCATGCAGCTATTTAATATACTTTTGATTATCATTTATACATCATTTATCAGAGTTATACATATACAACAAAACAAATAAAATAATGCAGCAGACAACATGATGCAAGGATAATAATAGTAATAGTATACCAAATCTTCGTCTTCGTCCTCCAGAATAGATCTTCAATAAGCTGAAAAGCTCAAGACTGACCCGAGCGTAATGAAATGACAAAACACTAGAGTCAGGACTAAAACATCCTTATGTAAGTTAATCAGTCGTAAATAAATATGAATGCAACGGCGTCAGAGATGTTTACGGGGTTTGACATCTCCTATCCAGTGTCAACGTGAGTGCAATAACTTAAGAGATGTTACGGGATTTTCCATCTCTCAAGGATCCGTTAAACTATCTACTATGTAGTACAATACGCTATTATAATATGTCTACATTAAAGTAAAAGTATTAAAATAGCATTAAGGCATTACCATAATCCCCCTTAACACATTTTTATTCCCAAGAGCATATACAAGACCGTAGTTTCCCCAAAACCGGAAGTCACCAGAGGGCAATCCATATTCTAAAGGTACAAACCAAAATGTAGTGGTCGCGAATAGGATAATCAGTATGACAAGGTACATGAGGCGATACCAACTAGGACACTAGTAGTTGCGTGATCCGGACTGATGTTGAGCATAGCAGCTACTACCTCAACACCGCGAAACAACACTCCCAAATCAAGGGGTGCACCCAAATCGAATCACAAAGGTAATAGATATGGTATCGAAGAAGTGTGTCCGCTAGAGGTGGCGAACCTCAATGGCCCAGCACGGCTCCTGTTTTAGTCATGTCAGGGGTCATCCAATATCGTTCTCTTTCTTCAGTCAACGCGTTCACCAAACCATCCACTTCATTTTGGATCAACACTCCGCGTATAATAGTTATTAAAGTGGTTTTCGGTATCGACAGAGAGTATGTCCATATCCGATCCCGGTCTCTTTAATAACTCCGTATTATTACACCGATGGCTCTTTTACATTTCAAATTGATTCAAAATTGATATCAAAATATCATATTCGCTTCAAAATCAAATCCATTTCAAATATCATCATATTTATTCAAGATGTAAGATTCCGTTTCAAAAATCATTTTTCGCCTCAATATCTCATTTCGATTTCAAAATCATTTCGAATTTCAATTTAGGTTGCAACTTCATTTAACCCAATTCGTATTTAAATTCAAGATTTAAATATAAACATTTCACTTTATTGACCAGCTTGAAATTTTTAGAAAATAGTTTTAAGTAGTTTAAAAGTAGTTTATATAATTAAAATAGTTAAAAATACTTAAAATCTTTAAATGGATTTAAAATAGATAAATTAGTTTAAAATAATTTAAATTGGGTTAAGTAGATTTAAAATAGATTAAATAGTTAAAGTATTTAAAGATGGTTTATATAACAAAGAAATTTGGAAACAAAATGAAACAGCTTCAAAACCAAACCATTTCAATTATAACTTCCCAATTCAAATCAATTTCAATTTCCATTCTACCGATTCAATTTCGATTTCAATTCAAATCAATGTCAACTTTGACTTCAAATTAATTCAATTCTACATTCACCTTCAATTAATTTAATTTCAATTTATATCGATTTGGAGCTTGATTTTTCAAAATATCAATTTATAACTCTTAACAAAATTATTCTTCAATATTCAAATTTAAACCCAAATTTCAAATATGATTCAATTCCAAGCTCAATTTCAAAATATCATTTTATATCACTTTTACTTAGTAATACTCAAAACTCGAGATAATGTTTAATCTTTAAAACAAATAAATTTCCGAAATTCAATTATATCCCAATTTTTAATTTCAAAGTCTCAACTTAAATTATTTAACAATTTCTTTTAACCCAAAATTTATTTCAACATTCCAAACTCAATTTGCGATAAATTCGATTTCTATACATTAATTTTATTTATAACTTTTAAATCAAAACATTTAAATAAATTTCAAACCAAATATTTTAAAAATTATTAAATTAACCAATCCGGTGTCCGTATATAGTTTTCTATCCTATGGCCAAGTGATTAGTTATTTCAATTAAATGTCAGGGATGAATATATATCACTTAAACCAAATCACAGTGTCATATGTATGCATAACAGGATATATATAAGCAAATAAACATCCAAACATTTAAATATCAACCAATAGCATCCATCGAAATACATCATCCAATAGACAATACAATTCACGGCAATTTCATAGTTATGAATATCAGGTAATTTAATCGCAATTCAATTTTAATTTCAATTTGACCGTCAATTTAATTTTCAATGGTGAATTCAAATGAAAATCTATATGACAATTAAATTTTATCAAACAACGACCAATAAAATTCATATCACTTCATAATATCAAATTTAACTACCATAAAGATATTCAGTACGTTGTGAGCATTATAAAACACTCACCTTGATTTTCCGTTGTCGCCGAGGCATTCCGGTTTGGAACTAAACCGGACGGCTCCCGATTTTAGCCTAAATTTCAACTGTCTCCAAATTCGTCCAAACCAGTTTCATTTCGAAGCTCTCGTCATCGCGATCGCAACGCAAAAAGTTTCATCCCATTCAAACCAAAGGCCCAAGGCCCACACAACATCATCTTCCCCAAATGCCTGTACGTGAAACAAAGAAGAACTCAACAATGCGTGCACGATTCCATAGTCACACGGAGCTACGCACGACGAAATCAAATTCCGCCTTCGCCATCGGCTTCCCCTCAACGAACTCGACCTTTCCATACCAAAATCCTCAAGCTTGAACCCTTCAATCAAAACGCATGCGAACCCCTCCTCATCGGCCAAGGCCAGGTCGCACGACCCAAAATGCCACCGAGCTTCACCACAACGTGCGTCCAGATGCTATTCGACGAGGAGAATCCAAATACGAGCTTTATTTCTTGAATCGATGAATGAAAACGAAGTGAAGCTTAACCCTAGCTTCAAAACCTCTCACATCTTCACTGTCGCACTCCCAAACTCCAAGGCCGCACCTTACAAACTACCACCAGATCAAAGCAAACGATGAAATTTGATTTTTAAAATCGGTTTCGTGATTTTTAATCGAGTATTGAAAGAGAAAGAAATTTTTGAAGTTTTGATTTATTATTTTCCTACTGCCTAAGCTTGCGTGCAAATTTAAAAGGGAGGAGACATGATTCTTTCGTGTGGGAGGCTTACTATAGTGATTTGAAATGAAATAAAAGAAGCTGATGTGAAAAGTTGACTAGACAATATATTAATTTAAATTTAAAAATATCCCAATTTATGCAATTTAAAATCTTGAACCCCTATCGAGGCGTGCCGCTAGTCGTTCATAACGTTATACCTCTATTCCAGACGCAATGAAAAGTTTCAAGCCCTAATTCGATCGTATGTGCGAGTTACGGAAATAAACGATCAATTTTAAATTAAATCGATTAAATTAGTTTCTAAGCGTTTTGAGCTGCCACGGTCAAACGACCACTCCGATTGCTATGGAAATTGAAACCCGATAATAATAAACTATTACAGATCTAATAGAACTAGTTTCGTCGAATTCCGAGACTGTGCCCCGGAAGGCTATTTTAACTCGTCGATTAAATTGACGACTTTTCAAAATTTACAGAATTGCTAAAAATTCCAATTTTAAAATCTTATTAACTCTATTATAATCCAGATATAACTTACATTCACTTTGGAAACCAATTTGAATCATATTAAATCAAATTTCAGTTATTCACTCTATTTTCATATATTAAATTTCAATATCAAATTAATCATATCAAATTCGGAATTTAATTATTCAAACATTTGTAATAATAAATTTAAACAAATTTGATTATTCTTAAATCACTATCTTTTGAGATATTCAAATATGAACTTATAAAATTAACTTTTGAAACGAATTAAAATTATAGAACAACCATTTCCATTATACGGTTATTCAATTCCCATTATTCAATTATTCAATAAATTCCAAATATTAAATTTAAACAATTTAATTGTTTAATATTTGACGGATTTCAATATTGGGATTTTAAATTAATTTTCATTATCAGTTGATTACTTTATTACATCAAATGAATTCCACATTATTATTTAACTTCAGTTAGAGATAATGCACTCAACTAATATATAAAATTTCATTTCAATTGCAATTGGTTCCCAAATTCAATTTACTAACTAAATGAATAGGTAACTTAACTAATTATCACCATTAACTTTTAATTACACTTATAAGTTTATTATTTACAAACAATTGTCACAATTACCTATACAATACAAATTCATTCCATTACCATTGACTACATATTATTTCAATTGATTTGGGATTTCACTCAATTCATAAATAATTAACTTAGATGAAATTTGCTGCAATTCATTCTAGTTATTATTACCATACATAAATTTCAAATTTTTAATTCTTCCAACATTAAACCATGAAATCTTATTAAATTAACATTTTTAATTATCAAAATTTTACGGGTCGTTACAGTACTGAAAGTTTGCTATACAAGGTCAGGAAATAAAAGATAAAGAGGAAATACGGATAGAAAAATAAATAGTGAGAAAAGGGAAGTAAATGGGAAAACATATTCAGATCTTTTAAAAGAAAGCTGTAAATGATCTTAAATTAAATAAGTTGTAAACGCATGAAGAATTAAAGAAATGTTATTAACAGTGAACAATAGAGGTGTAATTTTCAAATAAGTATGAATGAATACACACACGTAGCCTTATGTATGCGTTTATAATGGGTGTGATTTACTAAAATCAGTAAATAACTTAAGTGTATAAGAATGACAAAGTCATTAGGATGGGTTGGAATGCAAGGTCAGTAGTGTTACACAATAGACCCACCGCAAGGGGCTACCAGCAGTTATGTATACATTATACTGATGTGCGACATATCTAACTGTAGGACTCATGGAATTATATAAGCTTGCATATAGGTGAAGGAATAACCTAATTGGGTTTGCTTCAATCTTTTAGGAGGGGTATTGCCTTGATTGCATTAGGCAATCTAAATGGAACGATAAGCAACGATCAGCGCTATGTCAGTGTGTTGGTACCATATTAGGTAGTAGGAGCTGTACATAGATAGAGAACGTCATCAGTCTTGAGCAATCAGCTGAAAGACGAGGAATGCACCTAACGGGATACACCTACTAATATAGATCACATCTAAGTCATGCACCGTCACAGTTGTTTTTTACTTTGTTTGTTAGGAAGCAAGTCTAGAACCCTTAAGAGAGGTCTTTTAAAATGAATAGGGTAGTCCATGGAGCTAAGTCCATAATAGTCCGAGGAGTTGAGTCCTCAATAGTCGATGGAGCCGAGTCCATAATAGTAAGCGGAGAAGTAGAAAATCGATAAGGAGAGATAGAATACGGTTAAATTATAAGTCACCATTATTAGGCACCGAGGGAGTTCCTTGGTATGCACGACAACTAGATGTGATACTGCATCGATGATGGATCTTGATGGGGTGCTGGGTTAGGGATACTTGCAGGGATAGTATCTTGGTCCAAAGAGGGACTGTGGTACCTATGTATATATACACATATGTAGTTATGGTCTACTTCAGGTAGATGGGGCATATCGTACGCGTACATGAAGTTTAGACGAATAAGTAAAATAAAAGGACATAACATGTGATGGAAGGCAACCGACATAAACTAGTGTTATGTGTAAAATGTATAATTTACCAGTCACCAAAATGTTGTTCTGATCCCCTCCTTATTACAACCCACACGACAGCTCTAGAGGGACATGTACTGGTGCAAGGCAAGAATAGTAGAAGCACATGTTTCCTTATGCATGCTCGACACTGATAAGAACACTGATAGATGTGTCAATCTTGGTTAGTAACTATATGATGTATTATACTTTACTGTTCCGCTATGAGTTATATAGATAGTGTTCCTGTAACAACCCGATTTTAGAGGCAGTTAACGATAACTATTTAATTAATTAGAAAAGGATTTTTTTGGATTTTAAGTGAATAATTTGGATTTATTTTAGAATATTGGAATTTTATAATAAATATTTACTAATAAAATTAGTGGGTTCTCAGAATAATTATTTGTTTGAAAAGAATTATGAAATAAATTAGTATGGAAATTAATTAATGAATGGATGTAAAATATGATTTTTGGGTATTTATTTTAAAGGAGTTGAATATGAGAAATAAATTCTTAATAAATTTTGAAATTTTGGGTTAAGTTATCGGATAGCTTAGTAGCGTGGGTTTGTAACCGAGTAGGGCAGTAAAATAATGGAAAGTTAGGAAGATAATTAAGTATCATAGATGTAATTTCTAGATGTAATTTTATAATTTGTTTCAAATAGAAAATAGTATATAAAATTTGAGATAATAAAAGTAAATATGAATATATATAAATATTTTACTATTCTATCCTTTAGCCTAAATGCATAAATTCTAAACCCAAGCCCAATATTCTCAAAGTAAACTTTAAAAATTACGTTTCCAGCTTTTCTTTCTCTGGAAATTTCGATCTCCACCTTTTATTTCTAGTTTATAAATACAACCTCAGCGACTATAAAAGGGAAGGAACAAAATTTGAAGTCCCACCTAAACTTCATTATCCTAAATATTAAAGATAATTAACTCTAAACTCCATTTATTACTATGAAACAAATCAAGAATTTTTATAGTTATTTATACACTGAGCAATCAAGATAAACCATTTGATTAGCTTACTAAATTAAAAGAGTGATAGAAATCAATGTACATATTTTCCTTTTTGTAAAAGAAATGGTCGTTCACTTCAAAAACTCAATTCTCCCAAACTGCAAAGAAATTAATGAAGCCGTATGCGGTAATAACTTCCTGACGTGATAGAGAATCTTTGGTGTGATTTTAAGAGGGTATGGTGATGGTCAAAATCGCAAGCCCAAACTAGGGTTAGAGATTGGTGAAGATTTTGATGGAATTAGGTCAAACCGGTTGTAGCGGTGGATTCAGGGTTGAGAGGAGCTTCATCGGTGTAAATTTGAGAGGAGGAGATTGCAATTATTGGCACGACATTTTCATCACCAGTAGTAATATTAAGGTTGTTAACCCAAAAAATGGATCAACACCCAAGAGTAGAATGTGAAATCACTAGCCCTATTAGAATAGGGTAAAAATAATAGAAAATAGTAGTAAAGTCGAAGAAATAAGAAAGAGTCACAGAGATTTTTATAGTGGTTCGATCGTTAACTAAACATACGTCCATTTAATGGTTGTTTGATCTTGTTTGTATGCGAATACAAGGTGTTTGAGAGAGAGAGAATCACAAGTACAGGGGTTAGACAAGTTCTAAGTCCTAGAATTGCCTATAGGAATTGCCCTGGTGACCGTTGTGTAGAGGAAAGAGTTGAAGAAGAGTTAGAGTTCTCGCATTGTGATAGCAAAATCTAGATCCTTTCTTGGTTGCTCTATAGTTCGTATTTATAAGGGTAGCAGTCATGCTAGGTCAGAAGCTTCCTATCAACCAAGTCCAGAAGTCAGCCCACTCTTGTACTGAAAAACCTAGGAGCATACGAGTTAAACCCTTAACTCGGTGCCGAGTTAAGGAATTGGCTCCGAAACATTCACCGACTTTGGTTTTGCTCTTCCATTTTCTATCTAAGGTGCTTCAACTCTTTTCCCATTTGGCTTGGTTCTAACGATTCGTTTGATTGTGATTGAGTTACCCTAACTTGTCTAATATCATCTCATCGGTCTTGTGATTGGTAGTGCTAACCTTGAAGAAGACACTTGATATCAAGACAAGGGAATTGTATAAGCATAGCGCAAAACTTCAATGAAGAATGAGGAGGAATCCTTAACTCGGTACCGAGTTAAGGGTCCTTAACTCGGTGCCGAGTTTAGGTGTTATCTCCAATCAACATGAAATTTCTCCAAGTCCCTTTCTTGCTTCTTTTAGATGTACTTTTCAAGTTCAAAGTCATTTCGTCATCGTTTGAATCTTCTAAGGCCAGTTAAATATGCTTTGCTAGAAAAACAGGTTAACACTTGCCCCCCAAAGTACACCTTTCGAATGTAAGGTGTGTTTTCTCAAGAACAAGTTCTAATAATCAGTCTTCGATGGTCGAGCTCTCCGGCTATTTCAATCTTGGTGAATTGTCAAGTTCCTTAGGATTCTTTTGTCAATCACGGGTCGTTTTGAACTTGTTACAACTTAAGACTCTAGACTCTGCATAAGTGTAGTTTATACATCACAATCATTCCGACTCCATTGGGAGTTATTACATCACATATATTACATCATATATCAAAATCATCTTGTGTTCATCCGGATTTACATCATTATCATTCTGATTTCGTTCAAAGTTATCACATCATATATCAAAATCATCCCATGTTCATCCGGGATTATCTGTTTTATTCTAATCACATGGGCATCCAAATCGTTTATATTAAATCTACATCTATTCTAGGGATGGATCTCTTTGGATCGTTTTTACTTAATTTAACGTGTGATCCTTCCGGATCTTTCGGCGTTTAAGTTAAGAGAACAATCTCTTCGGATCGTATAATGTTTAATTCAAGGGAGACGATCTCTCCAAATCATTTATTGTTTAAGTTGAGGGGACGATCTCTCCGGATCGTTCACCGTTCCAATCTAGGGTTTCGATCTCTCTGGATCCTTGCTGAGTTTGGTCGCACTCTGATAAAGGGACTCAACAAGCAAGTATGCCTATCCACTCACTCTCTAGTTAGGGGACTTACTTTTGGTACAGGCTCATCCACTCGCTCTTTGGAAAGGGAGCTTGCACCTTGCATTCTAGTTTTGTCTCTCCAATTGGGACTCTAAGGCGATCAATATTAGTTATCACATTCAATGTGGTTTTTGCAAAATCCAAATATTCAAACCAAATCAAAGCAAACAAGCAGAGATCCTAAGTGTTCATCCCAGACATCTGACTCAGTGTGTGACAAGGGACAAATCTAGGTTTTGTGCACGTCTTAGTGGTCTAAGATTATTATTGTCCTAAATAGTCATCTCAGTCATCCATATCAGGCATCTAACTCAGAGTGTGCCTAGGGACCGTTCAGGATCACGTACATGTGTAAGCGGTCTGAGGTTATTATTGTCTTTATTGCTAAATACGAAAAGAAAAATACAAGAAAGAAACGAAAACGTAGAGTGCGGGAATCAGATTTGACTCCCATTTATCTCGATCATGGGATTTCGAGCCTCGGACCAGATCCTCGGTTGTTCCTTGATGCATTTTCTGCAAGTGGTGGTTGCTTTGGCCGCACCATTGCAATTTGGTTTCTCACATACCATTACAACTAGTTGCTCCGAACCAGTTTCTCTATTATATCACGAAGGTGTCGGCACTCATTCGTTTCATGTCCGTCTAGTCCATGGAAGATGCAAATCTAGATTTTTTCTCATGGTCGGTAGGTTCTCTTCTTGGTGGCTTCTGGTAGGTGATTTGCCCTATAGTGTCTAGATTTATCCTCTCCGGGGTCTTGGTCAAGTCAGTGTAGGTAGTGAACTTCGGCTCCCTCCTTTGTAAGAATTCTTCATGCATTTCTTGTTGTCAAGTTATCACTCCGTCCTGTATCTTTTTCATCATTCTCTTGATCTCTTCGTTGGTCATGTAGATGGACTGGTTGGAATTTAATGACACCATCGGGCTGGCCCTAGGCTCTAGTTGACTTGCTCCGATTTTAGATCTAGTATTAGGTCTCTTCATCTTCTCTAAATCTCAGATTCAAGCTTCAAGTTCTCAAGTCTAGCTTTGTTCTCAGTGAAAGCACCAAAATGTTAACTCAAAAAATGAATCAACACCCAAGAGTAGAATGTCAAAGCACCAGCCCTATTAGAATAGGGCAAAGATAATAGAAAATAGCAGTAAAGTCAAAGAAATAAGAAAGAGTCACAGAGATTTTTTTAGTGGTTCGGCTTTTAACTAAGCCTATGTCCACTTAATAGACGTTTGATCTTTTTTGTATGCAAATACAAGATGTTTGATGGAAAAAATTCACAAGTACATGGGATACACAAGTTCTAAGTCCTAGAATTGCATGTAGGAATTGCTCTAGTGACTATTGCGTAGAGAAAAGAGTTGAAGAACAGTTAGAGTTCTTGTGTTGTGATAACTGAATCTTGATCCTTTCTTGGTTGCTCTATGGTTTGTATTTATAGGGGTACCAGTCATGCTGGGTTAGAAGCTTGCTATTAACCAAGTCCGGAAATTGGCCCACTCTTGTACTAAAAAACCTAGGAGCATACGAGTTAAACCCTTAACTCGGTACCGAGTTAAGCTCCTTAAGTCGGTACTGAGTTAAGGAGTTGGCTTCAAACCATTCATTGACTTTGGTTTTGCTATTTCATTTCCTATATAATGTGCTATAACTCTTTTCCCATTGCTTTTGGCTCGTTTCTAGTGATTCGTTTGATTGTAGCTAAGTTATCCTGACTTTTCTAATATCATCTCATCAATCTTGTGATTGGCCATGCTAAGAAGACACTTGATATCAACATAAGGAAATTGTATAAGCATAATGTCAAATTTGATGAAAAATGAGGAGGAATCCTTAGTTCGGTGCCGAGTTTAGGTGTTAACTCCAATCAACATGAAATTTCTCCAAGTCCCTTTCTTGCTTATTTTAGATGTACTTGCCAAGTTCTAAGTCGTTTCGTCATCGTTTGAATCTTCTAAGTCTGGTTGAAATCTGCTTTGCTAAAAAAGCGGGTTAACAAGGTGACGCATTTCGATGTGATGGACCTGGGAGGAAGGCAATGATGCGGCAGTGTCTGGTTTGCAAAGGGAGAGATGTTGGCGAAGGTGATAGGTGATTTCGTGATTCCTAGCTCCATATCACCCTATTTTCATGCACGATAACAGTGTCTATGCACTTGTACATGTTGTTGGGTACGAACAATTGGAAAGAGCAAGAAGGAGAATAGGCAGCCACATCAGATGAGTGAATTCGTGAGTGTGTGCATTATATATCACTGCTGTTTTAAATCAAATTATGAAGAAACATATGTGTGTTTATGTAACACCCCATATTTTTAGTGACATTATTTAGGAAATTTAATTGTGAAATAAAATAAAATAATGTGGGATTGGTTAATGGATTGAGATTTGTGAATTATTTAAGGGATAGCCGTGCCATGTTAATGAGTAAATGATGAATCAAAGAATTAAGGTGTTAGGAAATAAGGGAGGCAAAAATAGGAAAATGATTAAACTTATACCCTAATCCCTTAGGAAACCAAACACACGTTCATTTCATCTTTTATCAAACAAAAACACTTCCAAGGTCAGCCACCATTAACAATCTCAAGAGAAGATAAAGCTAGGATTCAAGAGAAGAATCAAATCAATTAATTAAGATCAAATCTCATATCCTAAATCACAAAGCTAAGGTGAATAATGACTACATCTCACTTTTCTATATGTTTTTGGTTTTAAGGTAAAATCCGAATTATTTGCAAATTTATGCCATTCTTTTTAATGATTAAATTATATATATATATGCTTATTGATGATTTATGCTTATTTGTATAGATTTTTACGATATGTCTTAGTGTGAAAACCCTATTTAATGACATCCAAATGCCCTGCTAATTTAGATTTAGATCAAAAATGATGTTTTAGAGATGGGTTTTAATTTTCATAATTTTCTAAATTAATGTGGATTTTATATTAATTTTCTAGTGAGGAAAATGATTTATTGGGTTATAAATTATTTATGGCTAAATAATTAATAATTTGGGTCTGAAATTTATATATGTTAGAAAACATATTAAATGGGATTTTCTAGAATTTTTATATAGAATTTTCCTAAGTGTTTTGTTGAATATATAAAATTATTTAAGGTATAGGACTTAAATGTTTTATATATTTATTTAGGAGAAGGGGTATTTTGTAAAATAAAATTATTGTTTATTTCTGAAAATATTGGCAGCACTTTTGAAAAAGGTATTTAGCAACCAATGAAAATTTGACAAAAAAAATTAGCAAGTTGGTTAAAAAGTGCTTCTCTTTTAAGTTAAAAAAGTAACAACATTTATTTAGTATATTCCGCTACTTTCGACATCAGGGGTTCCGACTAGGACATTTCGCCACTATGCTTTCGATAAAGTCGGAAGGCACATAGTCGAAACTTTGGGTTCCGAAGGGGTTGGAGTATGCCTTTGTTCTAAATTAAAATAGCGACTACTTTGCTTTCGAAGGGTTAGTTTTGAACACGATTGACTTGCAACTATGTCAAATGTTTTTAAAGAAAAGGTTTCGAAATGGTTGCGTTCTTTTGTTTTAAGTAATGCTTTCAAAGGGGTCCAAACCCCTTGCTGCCGCCTTTCTACCTTTCGAAGTCAATGGTTTCGAAAGGTATCCTTAGCTTTTAAAACTAACTGCTTCTCCAATGCTTTCGGGAGGGTGGTTTCGACACATCACTTCTTTACTTAGGAATGCTTTAAAAGGTTGGTTTCTGACATAGATGATTTTATAGACCTTTTTATTCTGTTGAAGTGTAATCCAGTGGTTTCGAAAGAGAAGGTTTAAATGGTTTCGAAAGGTGTTTTTCCACATGTTTTAAATTGAACCCAAGTACTTTCAAAAGGTTTGAGTTTCTAAAGGTATGACGCTTTCAAAAGGCTTTAAAATGATTTCGAAGGGGTGGTTACCCAATGGTTTTGAAGGAATCGAAAGGTTATGTTTTTCTGATTGTTTTGAAAGGGTTGAAGGAATAGGTTTTCCAAGGGTTTCTAAAGGCTATGTTTTGAAGTGTTTTAAGATATGATGTCTAAGGTTTTACAGTGTTCGGAAGAAATTTTTTTCAAGGGTTTCGAAAGGATTTTGAATATGATTTCGAAAGGAAGGTTTTGGCCTTTCGGCCTAAGTTAAATAAAGGGTTTTACTTGGTTTTGAAAAAGGAACTTTCAATGGAATCTAAAGGGGTACTTTCAAGTGTGCAAATTTTTTCATCAACTAAGGTTTGAGTAAAGTATATATATATAACACGGCAAGGTGATTTTGAGTAAAGCATAGAGTATAAATGTTTTTCTTGTTTAAGTTTAGTTTAAAGGTTTTTAATCAATTTCAGATGAAAAGGTTTTCAAGGAAATTTTGGGAAGGTATCCCTAAGTAAACTGACTCAGATATTAGAATATCGGATGTGACTGGTATAAGGTCGCGCCCTATACATAAGCTATTGGCCCCAGCTAATTTAGTCCAAAATTCCAGTCAGTGTTTTAAATCTCGGATTTTGGCCAATATCTCGGGAAAATATCTCGGCTATCTCGGGCGATATTTAAAACACTTATAACTAAATAGGCTGCCAAATCTCGGATTTTGGCTAATATCTCGGATTTTTCATCTCGGCCATCTCGGGGAGATTTAAAAGCCTGATTCCAGTGTGTAGGGCTTTGTCATAGGTAAGACTAAAATTATGATTACACATAGAAGGGAATATATGTTTGTATACAGATTGGTTATTAGTGAGCCTGCAAAACCATTAGGATTAGGTGACCTTGGGAGATGTTAAGTTAGGGACAGACCGTCCGGGAGAGAAGTATTTAATAGATAGTTAAGGACAGACCGTTTAGAAGAGGTTTCTAACAAAGGTTAGATAATTTTGTTATTTTGTCTGGTAGGCCCGAGTCAGCTAAAGGTTAATAGTAAGCCATACAAAATTATAGTGTTCAGACAGATAGTCCATTTGTTATATGATAGATATGTTTATATAATAATGCTTTACATTTTGAACCAGTTTTGGTTGCAGGATTATGATTTGCAAAATATATGTATTAAAAGGATGTTAGTGAGGGGAAACCGGTTCCGCTAAGCGGCATGGTCTCACTTAGCATTAAATAACCGAGATGTATAGTATTATTTACACCAAACTTTATGTCTGACTCGAAGTTTATGTTTTCCCTTTAAACTCTCGGGTGCTCAAAATTGATTTGAGTAGGCTGAGGGTTGAGGCTTTTTAGGTTTTTAGTAGGATGATGGATAAAGCTACCGGAGGCGACCTGGAGGCTAACAGATAGCTATTTAGGAGTTGCATTTCTTTGTTTTGTGTTTATTTTCCGCTGTGTATTAAATTAGCTATGACTCCGATCAACCAAGGGGGCATCTTCATATGTCGCTCTTGGCATATTTTGTAATAATTATATTTGATCTTTGCTTGGGAAACATTTTGGGGATTATGTAATTTGAATATGGAACATTTGTTTTGAAATGTAATGGAAAATGCTGTTTTGAAATTTGTGTTTTGTTTCGTATTTAAGTTTTTCTGATATTATGGATACCATTAACATAGCCGTATTTAGTTGCCGATAGTTAATACTATAGATGAATGCAACATCTGTAACGCTTAACTTTGGGCCTCTAGACAGGGGATGTTACAACTTAGCATCAGAGCATAGGTTTATGAAATAATTTAACTAAAAATGATGTTTGAAAACATAATCCTTAGGAATCCGAGTTAAGATCGGGGTGTGGGATAATGCTATAGCAACGTACTTGTATTTGCTATATATAAGTATACGCTTTACCTCTAGACTCCTATCTTTATTAGGATATCCTTCTGTATCTCACTAGGCTTGAATACAGATATGGACAGAAGAAGAGGCAAAGTTAATCTAAGAGGAGACAACACCACCGCCAATGGAAATGCCCGACCAAACACAAGGAGGACTCAAGGTCAGGCTCAAGCTGAAAACGTAGGTGTTGGAGTCCCACAAGTAGATATGGGAGCTCTGTATCAGTTTTTTGTAAACTTGATGCAAGCTGGGATCGTTGCTGGGGTTGTAGGAGGAAATGCTACGGAAGGAGTTCAAGAAGCTCCAGTAGTCAACCACTATGCTAACTTGAGTAGAGATTATGCTAGGCTTGGAGGGAAGCCGTTTATTGGAACGGAGGATTCTATAGAAGTAGAAAACTGGTTGTTGCACTGTGTAAGGATATTTGCTAATTTAGGGCTCAATGACGAGCTGAAGAGGAGACTTGCCTCGAGACAACTTCAAGCGGGAGCTTTGTTTTGGTGGAATAGTGTGACGGCTGGTGTAAACGAAGAGGAGATGATATAGGCTGAGTTTAGGAGAAGGTTCTAGGAGAGATACATGTTAGTAATAGCGTAGTCTATTTTGATCAGGAAGTTCACCGAGCTAAAACAAGGAGAGACGTCAGTTCTGGAGTATGCTAGTAGGTTTAAAGAATTGGCTAGATATGGGTATGTAACTATTGATACAGTGATGAAGAGGAATGAAAAGTTCATCAAAGGATTGAAGCTTGAGTTGGCTAGGGCTACCTTACCGCATATCAGAGATCCCTATGATGTGGTAGTGGAGATGGCGTTAAGACATGAAGAGATGCTTTCTTGTTTGGAGAAGAAGAAGGCAAAGGAGGTCTAGATTGGATAAGGCCAAAAGAGGAAGTTTTTCTATAAGAAGAATGCTCAGAAAGGAGGAGTAGCGAAGAAAGGAAAGTATGAGGTGGTCTGCTACAAGTGCGACAAGAAAGGACATTATGCTCATGAGTGTTGTACTGGAAAAGGGAGAGGAAAGGAGGTGATTGGAAAGAAGAACATCAGATGTTTCAACTGTGATCAAGTTGGGCACTACAAGAACCTGTGCAAAGAGCCAGCTAAAGGAGACAAAGGCCAAGTATTTGCATTGGAGCCTGCTACTTCAAAGCCAATAGTGCAAGAGAAAGGAAAGGCAGTTTTAGGAGGTACGCTTCAGATCCATGATATGTCTGTTAGCATTCTGTTTGATACTAGTGCCTCACATTCTTTTATATCTTGATGTTTGGTAGATAAGCTTAACCTAGAATCCACATATTTAGTTACATCCTTAAGAGTTGCACATCCAATAGGAGGGTATGTGACACTTGGGATGAAGTGTGACCATTTAGAGTTTGATTTGCTAGATTACAACTTTGTTTGCAGTTTTCATGTATTTGACTTTGTAGGGTTCGGAATTATGTTGGGCATGGATTGGTTAAATAAATACGATGCTAGGATATTTTGCCACGATAGGAAAATATAACTTAGACACCCGGACTGTACTTATCAGGTAGTTTATACCATAGAAAACCCTAGTTGTGAGGTGAATGCTTTTTGGGCGTTTTGGAGTTAGAAGATGAGTTGAATCATGTTTTTGTGGTTAGAGAATTCGCAGATGTTTTCGAGCCGGTAGTCGGATTGCCACCGAAACGGGCCATTGAGTTTCAGATAGATTTAGTGCCTGGAGCAGAACCGGTAAGTAGACCGCCAAGCTGGAGGACACCTATAGAGATGTAGGAGTTGAAGGCTCGGTTGTAGATTTGGAAGGCAAGAGTTTTATTAGACCAAGTAGTTCACCTTGGGGAGTAGCCGCTGTATTTGCTAAGAAGCCAGACGGATCGTTAAAGCTATGTATTGATTATCGTAAGTTGAATGAGAAAATGATAAAGAATCAATATCCATTGCCTAGGAATGATGATTTGTTCGATCAGTTGAGTGGAGCCAAGATATTCTCTCAATTGGATTTGGCTACAGGTTTTCATCAGCTTAGAGTGGTAGAAGATAATATAACTTTGAAGGCGTTTAGAACAATGTATGGGCCATACGAATGGTTAGTTATGCCATTCGGACTCACTAATGCGGCGGCATTCTTTGTGGATTTGATAAACCGGATTTTTCGAGAGCACTTGGATAGGTTCATGTTGGTTTTTATAAATGATATTCTGATATACTCTAATGATGAGAGAAAGCATGAAGTTCATCTTAGAGTTGTGCTTGAGACGCTAAGACAGCATCAGCTAAAGGCATACTTTTCGAAGTGCCATTTTTAGAAGAAGGAAGTGAAGTTTCTTAGTCATGTGGTTTCGGAGAAAGGATTTTCAGTTGATCCAAAAAAGATCGAAGCTGTTAATAATTGGAAGAGACCAGAAATGGTAACTGAGATAAGAAGCTTCCTTGGATTGGCAGGATATTATCGGAGGTTCATTAAAGATTTTTCATGGATAGCAGCGCCGATGACCAAGCTAACGCGAAAGGATGTGAAGTTTGTGTGGACCGATAAGTGTGAGGAAGCGTTCCAGAGTTTAAAACACTAGTTGACCCATGCACCTGTGTTAGTGGTTCCGAGGGGAATCAGGATTTAGTAGTTTATACAGATGCGTGTGGTACTAGGTTAGGAACTGTACTAATGCAAAGGGGTAAAGTAATTGCCTACGCTTCTAGACAGTTTAGACCGCATGAGGTTAGATATCCAACGCATGACTTAGAGTTAGCTGCAGTGATATTTGCATTGAAGGTGTGGAGGCATTACCTTTTGGGAGAGAGGTTCGAGCTTTATACCGACCATAAGTCATTAAAGTACTTTTTCTCTCAAAAGGAGCTGAACATGAGACAGTAGATGTGGTTAGATTTTTTAGCTACTTATGATTTTGGAATAGAGTACACATCAGGGAAAGGCAATAAGGTTGCAGATGCGGAAACATCAGAATGCAGTGCTAGCTATGATAGCAGAATGGAAAGACTTGGAACCCTTGACAGCTTGTAGAGTACAGTGGAGATCCGTGGCTGGGTCTAGTGGGGGATCTACTATATTGTCTTATTTAGAAGTCCGACCGGTATTAATTGAGAAGATTGCTTCTAAACAGGAAGAGTATCCAGCGTTAGCTGAAAGGATCATGAAATTAAGGGATGGAACAGAGAGCGATGATTTGAAGGACTTCAGACTTGACCAAAGTGGATGGATAAGGAAGAAGGGTAGATTATGTGTTCCAGATGTGGGATACATAAGGAAGGAAGTCTTGGAGGAATGCCATCGTTCGAAGTTCTCTATTCATCCAGGAGGAATGAAAATGTATCAGAATATAAAGAGAAGTTTCTTCTAGGAAGGAATAAAGAGAGATGTTGGATAATGGGTGAAACAGTGTTTGAACTGTCAGCAAGTGAAAGCCGAGCATTAGAAGCCAAGTGCATCACTTCAGCCATTAGATATTCCAGTATGGAAGTGGGATTCTACTTCTATGGATTTCATAGACGGATTGCCGAGATCTAATAGAGGGAATGAAAGTATATGGGTCATCGTGGATAGGTTAACCAAGAGTGCCCATTTCATTCCTGTTAAGTCAAATAGGACGGCACCTGTATTGACTAAGTTATTTATGAAGAATGTGGTTAGACTTCATGGAATTCCTAGTAGTATTGTTAGTGATAGATATTCTTTATTCACTAGCGAATTTTGGAAGAGTCTACAGGAAAGTTTAGGAACCAAGCTCAAGATGAGTACCGCTTACCATCCGTAGACAGATGGGAAATGGAGAGGGTTAAGAAGATCTTGGAAGACATATTAAGAGCTTGTGTGTTAGACTTCGGGGGATCATGGGAAGACCATCTACACCTAGTCGAGTTTTTGTATAACAATAGTTATCAGACTAGTATAAGGATGGCACCGTTTGAGGCTTTGTATGGAAGACCATGCAAATCCCCTGCAAGTTGGTTAGAGACCGGAGATAGATTAGTCCTTGGTCCTGATTTGGTAAGAGAAGCAGCAAAAAAGGTTGAGCTAGTAAGGGTGAGAATGACGGAAGCTCAGTCTAGGCAGAAAAGCTATGCAGATAGAAGACAAAAAGATTAGAGTTCTCTGTTGGAGATCAAGTTTTCGTCAAAGTATCGCCAATGAAAGGTGTTATCAGTTTGGTAGGACAGGGAAGTTAGCACCAAGGTTCATAGGACCATTTTCTATTTTAGAAAGGATCGGGAAACTCGCATATAGAGTAGAGTTACCGAGTAGTTTGGCAGGAGTCCACGATGTTTTCCATGTTTCTCATATGAGGAAGTGTGTTAGGGATCCAGACATTACTATAGCACCGACTATGTTAGAAGATTTAGTAGTGGAACCAGACATGACTATAATTAGGAAGCCTATCCAAATAGTCGCGAGAGATGAGAAGAAGTTGAGGAACAAGACAGTCAGATTAGTGAAAGTCAAATGGAGTGACGATGCTAGAGACTGTACTTGGGAGACTGAGAGCAGGATTAGAAACGCTTATCCTGATTTTTTTGATGGTACGTTTTACATTTGATTATTTGATGTGTACCTTATCATAATTTTGAGGATGAAATTCTTTAAGGAGGGGAGATTGTAATACCCCATATTTTTAGTGACATTATTTAGGAAATTTAATTAGTTAAATTAAATAAAATAACGTGGGATTGATTAATGGATTGAGATTTGTGAATTAATTAATGGGTAGCCGTGCCATGTTAATGAGTAAACAATGAATCAAAGAATTAAGGTGTTAGGAAATAAGGGAGCGCAAAATAGGAAAATGATTAAACTTATACCCTAAACCCTTAGGAAATCAAACACACATTCATTTCATATTTTCTCAAACAAAAACACTTCCCATGCCGGCCACCATTAGCAATCTCAAGAGAAGATAAAGCTAGATTTCAAAAGAATCAAGTCAATTAATCAAGATCAAATCTGATATCCTAAATCACAAAGCTAAGATGAATAATGACTACATCCCACTTTTCTATATGTTTACGGTTCTAGGATAAAATCCGAATTATTTGCAAATTTATGCCATGTTTTTTTAATGATTAAATGATATATATATATATATGTATGTATGTATGTATGTATGTATGTATGTATATATATATGTATGTATGTATGCTTATTGATGATTTATACTTATTCGTATAGATTTTTACGATATGTTCTGATGTGAAAACCTTATTTAATGACATCCAAATGCCCTGCGAATTTAGATTCAGAAATGATGTTTTACAGATGGGTTTCAATTTTCATAATTTTTATAGATTTCTACGATATGTTCTGATGTGAAAACTTATTTAATGACATCCAAATGCCCTGCGAATTTAGATTCAGATTAGAAATGATGTTTTAGAGATGGGTTTCAATTTTCATAATTTCTTGAATTAATGTGGATTTTATATTAATTTTATAGTGAGGAAAATGATTTATTGGGTTATAACTTATTTACGGCTAAATAATTAATTATTTGGGTTTGAAACTTATATATGTTAGAAAACATATTAAATGGGATTTTTTGGAATTTTTATAGAATTTTCCTAAGTGTTTTGATGAATATATAAAATTATTTAAGGTATGAGACTTAAATGTTTTATATATTTAATTAGGAGAAGGGGTATTTTGTAAAATAAAAATTATTGTTTATTTCTTAAAATATTGGCAGCACTTTTGAAAAAGGTATTTAGAAACCAATGAAAATTTGACAAAAAAAATAGCAGGTTAGTTAAAAAGTGCTTCTCTTTCAAGTTAAAAACAAAAATAACATGTTTTGGTATGTTCCTCTACTTTCGGCATCAAGGGTTCCGACTAGGACGTTTCGCTACCATGATTTCGAAACCAATGCGCATGGTATCAAGTTACTTGGTACGTAGCGTATTGGATAATGGCGGAAGGTACATAGTTGACACATTGGGTTCCAAAGGGGTTGGAGTATGCCTTTGTTTTAAATTTAAATAGCACCCGCTTTGCTTTCGAAGGGATAGCTTTCGACACAGTTGGCTTGCGACTGTGTCAAATGTTTTTAAAGAAAAGGTTTCGAAAGGGTTGCGCACTTTTGTTTTAAGTAATGCAATCAAAGGGGTCAAAACTCCTTGCCGCCGCCTTTCTACCTTTCGAAGTTAATGGTTTCGAAAGGTATCCTTAGCTTTTAAAACTAACCGCTGCTCCAATGCTTTCGGAAAGGTGGTTTTGACACCATCACTTCTTTACTTAGGAATACTTTAAAAGGTTGGTTTTCGACTTAGATGGTTTTACGGACCCTTTTTATTCTATTGAAGTGTAACCCAACGGTTTCGAAAAAGAAGGTTTAAATGGTTTCAAAAGGTGTTTTTCCACATGTTTTAAATTGAACCCAAGTACTTTCGAAAGGTTTGAGTTTCTAAAGGTTTGACGCTTTCAAAAGGCTTTAAAAATGATTTCGAAGGGGTGGTTCCCCAATGGTTTCGAAGGAGTTGAAAGGTTATGTTTTTCTGATTGTTTCAAAAGGGTTGAAGGAATAGGTTTTCCAAGGGTTTCTAAAGGCTATGTTTTGAAGTGTTTTAAGATATGATGTCTATGGTTTTACAGCTTTCAAAAGAAAGGGTTTTCAAGGGTTTCGAATGGATTTTGAATATGGTTTCGAAAGAAAGGTTTTGGCCTTTCGACCTAGGTTAAACGAAGGGTTTTACTTGGTTTTGAAAGGGGAACTTTCAATGGAATCGTAAATGGTACTTTCAAGTGTGTAAATGTTTTCATCAACTAAGGTTTGAGTAAAGTATACATATAACATGGCAAGGCAATTTTGAGTAAAACATAGAGTATAAATGTTTTCCTTATTTAAGTTTGGTTTAAAAGGTTTTAAATCAATTTCAGATGAAAAGGTTTTCAAGGAAATTTTAGGAAGGTATCCCTAAGTAAAATGACCCAGATATTAGAATACCAGATGAGACCGGTATAAGGTCACGCCCTATACATTAGCTATTGGCCTCAGCTAATTTAGTCCAAAATTCCTGTGTGTAGGGTTTTGTCATAGGTAATACTAAAATTATGATTACACACAGAAGGGAATATATGTTTGTATACAGATAGGTTATTGGTGAGCCCGCAAAACTATTAGGATCAGGTGATCCTAGGAGATGTTAAGTTAGGGACAGACCGTCTAGAAGAGAAGTATTTAACAGATAGTTAAGGACAGACCCTCCAGAAGAGGTGTCTAACAGAGGTTAGATAATTTTTTTATTTGGTCTGGTAGGCCCAAGTCAGCCAAAGGTTAATAGTAAGCCAAACAAAACTATAGTGTTCGGACAGATAGTCCATTTGTTACCTGATAGGTATGTTTACGTAATAATGCTTTACAGTTTTAACCAGTTTTGGTTGCAGGATTATGATTTGCAAAAGATATGTTTTAAAAGGATGTTAGTGAGGGGAAACCCATTCCGATAAGCGGTGTGGTCTCACTTAACATTAAATAACCGAGATGTATAGTATTATTCACACCAGGCTTTATATCTAACTCAAAGTTTATGTTTTTCCCATTAAACTCTCGGGTGCTCAAAAATTTATTTGAGTAGGCTGAGCGTTAAGGCTTTTCGGGTATAAAGCTAACAGAGGCGAGTAGGAAGCTAACGGATAGCTATTTAGGAGTTGCAGTTCTTTGTTTTTTGTTTATTTCCGCTTTGTATTAAATTAGCTATGACTCTGATCAACCAAGGGGGCATCTTCATATGTCACTCTTGGCATGTTTTGTAATAATTATATTTGATTTTTGCTTGGAAAATGTTTTGGGGATTATGTAATTTGAATATGGAACATCTTTTTTGAAATGTAATGGAAAATGCTGTTTTGAAATATGTGTTTTGTTTCATGTTCAAGTGTTTATGATATTATAGATACCATTAACATAGACGTATTTAGTCGCCGGAAGTTAATACTATAGATGACTGCAGCATATGTAGCGCTTAGCTTTGGGCCTCTAGATAGGGGATGTTACAGTTTGCATGCTCTGCTCTGTTACCTGTATAATATGTATGAGTGTGAGTTATTCTCCCATATTATATAATTTTCATTTTAGTTGTTACATATCTGAAGTGTTAATGTTTGTAGGCTTGCATATTGAACATCTCCTCCTTTTCTGTTTGGACTTTCCTATTACGACCGTTATATTATTAGCAAATTATTGTTCTTCTTCTTCATGGTATTTATTGGTTTGATTAAAAAAAATTTGAGCTTCCTCTTCATTCTCCTGTTATAATTAGGCTTTATAAATTTATTGGGTTGGATTGCATAATGGTTTGCATCTATTGTTCAGTTTGGTCCAAGTTTGTTGTTGTTGAGTCAAATTGTCCATGTTATGTAATGAACTTTTGGGCTTTGAGTATAATTTAATGTTATGTGTAATACTTCATTTTACAAATGGTTTTGGGTTACTAAAAGGAAGAAAGTGGCTTACAAATGTTATCGGTATACGATTAATTATTAATTAATTTATAGAATAGAAAAGCGTTAAATATAACTAGTTTTAATCATTAGTATTTAATAATTAATTCATTTAGTTTTATATGCTATTATTAGGAAAATGTAAAGTGAATGAAATGAGTTTCTAATGTTATTAGAGAAAGTTTAAATACTGATTATTTTTATAAAATATTGGAAAACTATTTATTGCAAATAATAAATTTATAATAGAATTCGAATTCTAGTTTATCCTATAATATGTGTTTATTGTTCATCTATGAAGATTTACTTTCTTATAAATGATTTAGAGTTTATAGATTCTTATACATATAACATTATTAAAAATCAATTTAATTGTTTTATATGTATACGCATTTTGATAATCTATTTTTATTATACCATTTTGAGATTTCATTTCTTGTTTAATTTTATAAAGATTATACAAATGATTCATAATTGATATGAGTTTGTTTATTAATTTGATATGAAACGGTAATGATATTTTCCTATACAAATTCATGATATTATTGTGGTTGTTGTATTTGTTCTTAATAATTAATTATGTTCTTATATTTATTTATTTGGACATTACTTTTGTATTATATAATTGATAGAACCTTATTCGAGATTTATAATATAATGTATACATATAGTTAATATGATTACCTTTATTATTGTTGTTGTATTTGAATATTTCTTATTTGTATGATGAGGAATTTGGATAAATAGATTAGTGATACTGTTTGTTATGGGACTTTTGGTAACACTTTTTCGGTTATTCATTGGACTTGTCGTATAGAGTTATCTAGTGTGGATTGAGTGTAGTTTATGAGCATTGATTAATTATCCGAGTAACATACAGTGGTATGAGAAGTCGTTATGTTATTCGTATGATTATTCTTTTTAAGTAAATGTCACTGTAACAACCCGAAATTTAACCCATAAAAATTAATTCGTTAATTAATGAAATAATAAAATAACTTTATGAAATTATCAGAATTGAGCCACGGGAGTTGCACCATGGTGTCCATGGTAATTTTCTGGTCAATTTTCATATATAGAACGTCAGAATCTGAGCTAATATGAGCAAGTTATGAATTAAACAAAAATAAAGAAGAAAAAAATAACATATAATATGGGCTAGGTCGACTAGCTGGTCGACCTAGACAACAGGGCGGTCGACCGCTCGGTCGACCCACCTCGCCTTTTGAAAGAACGAAAGTTCGTTTCATTTGTTCGAACGTTGTATGCGTCATTTGTATTCTTTTAACCAATCCAGTCCTCCCGTTGTTGCATCCGATGACTCCTGTTCAGCCTATGACGTGGTTGCATCCTGTTCAATCCTCAAATCAAATGGTCCGAGATCCACTTCTACACCTATAAATAGAACCCTAGGCCTAACACTTTTTATCTTTCTAGATTTTCTCCGCTTGGGTTTACCTTTTCAGGAAGGACCCTAAAAGGAATAATTTTCCAAGGAGAGAATCTTTTTAATAAAAATATTTTAATACCCTCAAGTGGATACGGGAAGACCAAAAGGGAAGAGCTTAGGACCATAGGTGAGTGATTGTAATTATTTAGATTTTTAAGTAATTTAAAATAATAGGCCTTTCCAATAGTTGTAGTTTTACTACGATTTTTGGAATAACCTTTTTAGTAGTTTATTTACAGTTTTTAGAATTATTTTTAGTTTATTTCTTTTAGCTATTCTCTTCAGTTGATTTTAGTTTATTTCTGTTAATTATAGCTTCTCCATTTAATTACAGTTTATTTACAGTATTTCAATCTATTTACTATTATTTATGCGTTATTTACATCCTTTTCCTATGCTTTGGATTTCTTCTATTTTTAGTTTTCTTTTATTTCTCCTTCTTCTTCGCGTATGGATTAGAATAGATTAAACGCGAATATGGATTAAAATTATAAGAATACTAAAATAATGGAAGGTAAGATGTAAATTGTAAAGACTATAATAAAAATGGAATTAAGACTAAAATTGAGCCTAATTATGATATTAATGTTAGAATTTGGCTAATTAAAGATAATTGGCCTAGTTATAACTCAGAATTAAAACTAAAAAGAGTATAAGATGAAAGAAGCTTATTTTTACACTTAGACCTTAGGTTAAGTAATAAGCATGATTAATGCATAGGAATGAAGCTTATTTTAAGACTTAGGATAAATTAATAAGCACATATAACAAGAACAAAAGTAAAGGCTTATTTAAATAATTTATCTAAGTTAATAAGCAATAATTAAAGTAGGATCTGTACCAAATAGCATTCCCCTATTATTTCTATGGACATGGTGTTTCACATAATCCTAAAGTGTGACGAGGGGCACGCTGCTAATAATGGTGGTAATTGGTCAATAAGTGGAAGTCCAAATCATAGGGATTTGGGCAAGGGGAGCAACTAGATATTGTTTGGATGACGAGCCAGTACCAACAGCATTTCCCCTACTTTCTATGGACATGGTGATCTCACATTAGCCTAAAGTGGGATGAGGGGTACACTTATGCTAGAGCTTGAGGTAATAAGAAGACCCAATATGTGGAACAACAGGTAACATGAGCATGGTAGCGGTTACGCATGGGACTTCCATTCGGGTGCTCAGTAATTGTTATGAGTTCCAAGCGCTTAGTATGTGTGCCTTTCGTAGGCACCATTGCCTTCTGTGTAGGGAGCTATATAACGTCTAGTCCATAGTAGATACTTTGTGTGTCATTGGTAGACACCATTTTTGTGTAGGGAGTTATATAGCGTCTAGTCTGTAGTAAGGTCTATAGAGTAGCAGGCCGATCAAAGGGTAGAATTAGGATTTCAGCCTAATTATAGGATTAGGAATTCAGCCTAATCAAAGCAGCTATCAAAGACAAGTGCAAACAATCAAAGTTAATCAATTGTATTTATTAAGTTAATTCGTATTCCTTCCCTTTATTTCCTTTTTTCCTTTTATATAGTAGAACTGTTGTAAGGTCTATTACTTTTACTTTGCTTAAAGATTCTAGTAATTACTATTATTCATCAAACTTTTAGTCTGACCCGCTCCTTTATTTTCCCTTTTTTCTCCCTCCATAGGCAATCAGGAGTAAGGAAGACAGACCGCAGCTTCTTGGAGACTTGGAGACCCTATCATGTATTCCTTCTTTTTATTTCTAGCTTTTTGTTTTTTTTTGTACTAGCACTGTATTATGCGAAAGTTTGTGTTTGTACTCTGGTTTTTCTGATGAGACTGAGATTTTATATTCATAAGACAATTGTATTTGGTATTTGGAACATATGTTGTTTGTCTGAAGTATATATGAAGTATTAATTTTTAAAATCACTTATTGTTTTTACTTACTTCCGCTATGTTATTATCTATCTATTTTGCCTTGTGAATCTTAGTCTCTACTAGCTTTAGTTATACCTACAACACAGCACATCTTTTAATGTGTCCACTTGAGTATATTAATGGGTGTGGGGTGTTTCACTTAGTATTAGAGCCGGGTTACAGGATTCCTAAAAATTTATTTTAAAAGTAAAGTATTTTTCAAAATAACTTGCTTTAAAAGTAGTTTTTTTAAGTATAAAAGAGTTTTAATAAAAATCCCCTCAAAAGTCCAATTCAATCTCCCTTCGATTCTTTCCTAAACTATCATTTTCTTTTCGTAGAATGGAGGATTCCTCGCACCTTCCCGAGGGCATTCCAGTCCCAGCCTAGTTTCATAGGTATCTACGAGCCACAACTCCAGAGGGACACGGGCAAGTGCCCAACCCAGCACCAGCGGGTGGGAATCCCATCAACCCACCTGCCGCCGTTAATTTCTCTAAGCTTTGTAAGGATTTTGTGAGTTTGGGTGGAAAGACTTTATCTGGTAAGGAGACTTTTGTGGAGGCGAGAGCTTGGCTTAGAGACATAGAGAGGATATTCAGACTATTGGGATTAGATGATCAACAGTAAGTTCAGCTAGCATCTTGGCAACTGAAAGAGGAGGCTTTGTATTGGTGGGAGGTCATTGAGTTAGAAGGAAGAGAGGTGACTTCGAATGGGTTCCGGGAGCGATTTGATAGGAAGTTTTTGTCTCAAGTAAAGGAGAGTGTTCAGCTGGAGCAATTCATTAATTTGAACCAAGGGAGTCTATCGGTGAAGGAGTACATCAATCAATTTAATGAATTGTCTCGGTTCGGAATGGAGTTAGTGAATACGCCGCACAAGAAAGCTATGAAGGTTTCGAATGGATTGAATCAGCCCCTTCAGGGATTGTTGTTGACTCACGTACCGATGGGAGCTACCTATGAGTCTTTGGTAGAGACGGCACTTATGTCTGATGCAGTTAAGGAAGGAGAGCCTAAGGAAGTTGTTAAGTCAAAAGGTCCAAAGAAAAAATGGTGGTGGAACAACAAAGAGAAGAAGAAAGGCGATAGCCCTTAGAAGTAGATTAAGAAAGGATTGAGGTGCAATAGCTGTGGAATTATAGGGCATATCGCCAAGGATTGCAAAAGGGAGAAGATGAAGGGAAAGTGCTTTAATTGTGGGTAGCCCAGTCACTTGAGTAGGAGTTGTCCCCAGAGGACGGGAGAGGGAGCTAGTACACCAGTTGCGTAGATTCAGGCATTAGATGCAGCACCTTCAGGCGGCATTCGAACTTTATTCAATTCTGGAGCATCACACTCTTTTATCTCTAGTTCTCTTGTGGATTGTTTGCACTTAGACATTTCTTTAGTAGTGGACCGCATCGTTGTTTCAAACCCTATAGGAGGATCGACACACTTATCTATGGTTTGTAGGGGTTTGAAAATTTATATCCTAGGCGTAGAATTTGACTGCAATGCCTATGTATTGGGATTTTTGGGGTATGGGATGAACTTGGAGATGGATTGGCTATCCACATATGGAGCTATATTAGACTGCGAGAGGAGAGTCGTTAGACTAGAGACATACAACGGTATGACTCTCGAGGTTTCTTGCGATTCGCAAGAGTCACTCATGTTGAGTTTGCTTTATTCCCTCGATTCTTCATCGTCAGAGTTAGATTCGGTTCCTATCGTCAGAGATTTTCCAGACATCTTTGAGGAGGTTAGGGGACTACTCCCTAAGAGAGAGATTGACTTCAGGATTTATTTGACTGAGAATGCTAAGCCAATAGCATTACCCGTGAATCACATGGCACCTAGGGAGAGGAAGGAATTGAGCAAGCAGATTGGTGAGCTTTTGGAGAAAGGTCTCATAAGAAGGAGCATATCGGAATAGGGAGCGCCAGTCGTCTTTGCTACTAAGGCAGATGGTTCTCTTCGACTTTTCGTTGATTATAGAGAATTAAATAAGCTCACAAAGAAAAACCGATATCCACTCCCTAGGATTGATGGTCTTTTTGACCAGTTATTTGGCTCTTCGGTATTCTCCCAGCTTTATTTAGCCATAGGATTCCATTAGCTTAGGATCGCCGATGACAGCATAGATAAGACTGCATTTAGGACTCCAGACGGGTTTATTGAGTGGTTGGTTATGCCCTTTGGGCTAACCAATGCCCCAGCCTACTTTGTGGACTTGATGAGCCGCATTTTGAGAGAGCTCCTAAATAAGTTTGTGGTGGTATTCGTGTATGACATCTTGGTATTTTCCAAGAATACGGAAGAGCATGATGTTCATTTAAGGGAGGTTCTTCGCACACTTCGTAGTCATCATTTGAGAGATAAGTTTTCGAAGTGTCACTTCTGGAGAGAGGAGGTATGTTTTTTAGGGCACGTGGTCTTAAAGGATTGTTTGGCTGTTGACCCTGCTAAGGTGATTGCAGTGCAAGATTGTAAGGCCCCCAAGAACGTCACCGAAGCTACGAGCTTCCTAGGATTGGCGGGCTACTATAGGAAGTTCATTAGAGACTTTGACAAGATTTCGGCACCACTCACGCGCTTTACTAAGAAGAATAAGACTTTCGTGTGGGACGTGGATTGTGAGGATTCCTTCACGAGACTTAAGAGAGCCCTTACTGGTGAACTAGTGTTAGTTCTACCGGATGGAGCTAAGCCTTTTACTGTATACACTGATGCATGTGGGACGGGTCTAGGAGCTGTGTTGATGCAAGAAGGAAGGGTGGTATGTTATGGTAGCAGTTGAGGATGCATGAGAAGAACTACCCTACCAACGATTTGGAGTTAGCTGCCATAGTTTTTTGCATTCAAGTCTTGGAGGCACTATTTGCTTGGAGATAGGTTTGAGCTTTTCACCGACCACAAGTCATTGAAGTACCTATTCTTGCAGAAGGATTTGAATTTGAGGCAGCAGCGGTGGATGGTGTTTTTGGTGTCGTACGATTTTGAGATAGCTTATACCCCTGGAAAGGGTAATGTGGTTGCAGATGCATTGAGTAGGATGAAACCAACCCTTAGTCCTTTGTTCATAGAGTGGAAGAGCTTGGAGTTTATTTATACTTTTGATTTTAAGCCCTCTATGGACATTACCCCTGGATTGTTAGCTACGCTTGAAGTGAAGCCTACCCTTATGGGTCAGATTGGCTCGAGGCAGCGATAGGATTCGAAGCTCATGGATATTATGGATAGGATTAGCCGAGGAGAGGTCTCTAGACATCTCCAACGTTATTCCATGGATGGAAAAGGATGGCTTAGGAGAGATGGGAGGCTTTGTGTTCCCTACACTAGTGATTTGTCAAAAGCGGTTTTAGAAGAAGCACACCATTCCCGTATGAGTATTCATCCGGGTGGTGACAAGATGTATAGGGACATGAAGAGGATGTTTTATTGGAATGGCATGAAGAAAGATGCGGCGGAGTTTGTAGCTAAGTGTCTTATTTTCCAAAGGGTTAAAGTGGAGCAACAAAAACCCAGTGGATTACTTCAGCCCTTAGATGTGCCAGAGTGGAAGTGGGACAGCACTTCGATGGATTTCATAGATGGTTTACCCCGTTCTAGAAAGGGGAATACTAGCATTTGGGTAATCGTAGACCGTTTGACCAAAAGTTCCCACTTCATTCCTGTTAAGAGAAAGAGGACGACATCTTATATGCCATCCCTATGTGTTCGTGAGATAGTCTGACTTCATGGAATTCTCTCAAGCATAGTGAGCGATAGAGACCCTATTTTTACTAGCGAGTTTTGGAGAAGCTTGCAAGAGGCTTTAGGGACGCAGCTTGAGTATGGCCTATCACCCCCAGACTGATGGCCAAACAGAGAGAGTTAATAGAGTGCTTGAGGACTTGTTGCAGATGTGCATTTTGGATTTTGTCGGAGCTTGGGAGGATCATCTTCCGTTGGTGGAGTTCGCGTATAATAACAGTTACCAAGCAAGCATAGGAATGGCACCATTCGAGGCTTTATACGGGAGACCTTGTAAATCACCTTCATGTTGGGTGGAGTCTACGGAGAAGTTGCTGCTTGGGCCTGACATGTTGAGGGAGACATCAAAGAAAGTGGATTTGATTCGGCGAAGGATGAAGATAGCTCAAGACAGGCAGAAATCTTATGCGGACAAGCGGAGGAGAGACATTGAGTTTGAGGTTGGAGACTTAGTTTTTATTAAAGTATCCCCGCTTAGGAAGGTGGTAAGGTTTGGATCGAATGGAAAGTTAGGCCCCAGATTTGTAGGACCATTTCCTATCTTAGAGAGAATCGGGAAGATGGCATACCAAGTGAAGCTACCGGAGAGGCTCGTAGGAGTGCATGATGTTTTCCATGTTTTGCACTTGCGAAAGTGCTTACATGACTCGGCGGAGGTTGTAGAGCCTAGTCAGTTAGAGGAGGTGGAAGTAGAAAGGGAAGCATCGGTTCGACGTATTCCTACGAAGATCATTGGACAAGACACCAAGCGACTTAGGAATAAAGAAGTTCTGTTAGTAAAGGTGCAATAGGGGGACGATGTTGTAGACGCTTCGTGGGAGACTGAAGAGAAGATTTGTACTTCTCATCCTCATCTTTTCGATAGTAAGTTTTTGAATTTTCTATTTTCCATCTTTAGTTCTGAATAGGTTCTTTCCTTTATTATCCTTGAACTTAGGATTTAACCAATGGATGGTAGGATTTGATGTAAACATGTTAATAGAACATGTTATGAATGATGTATGCTAGTGGTTGCAAGTGTTTGCTAGTGGATGCTAATGGACGAATATACTTACACTAGGCACTATTATCTCTTAGGGATCGGCCTAACTAGGACACTAGAGCATATGCATATGGATGTGTGCGCATTTTATTTTATTTCCATCGGTAGCTAAAAATGGATGATTTTCATAGGATTGTTGCATTTGGATGATGTTTGTAGCACGCATATAGAACTATCAGTTATCATTAGGGAATTTGCATTCATTTGGATATATAGCACGGACATGATTGCATAAAAGGAGGTCAATTGAATCAGTGGACCGCCTAATCTTTTTCATTAGTTAGGGACATAGACACTACACTAATCGCATAAGTATCATATATGGCATTAGAAAAACTCAAGGACAATGGATGAATGGATGATGGTTGGGTAGTTGGTTATAGAACATGGATAAAAACATTTAGTACATTCTTTTATCCTTAGAGATTTCGAGGACGAAATCCCTTAAGGAGGGGAGAATGTAACAACCCAAAATTTAACCCATAATAATATATTCGTTAATTAATGAAATAATAGAATAACTTTGTGAAATTATCAGAATTGAGCCACAGAAGTTGCACCATGGTGTCCGAGGTAATTTTCTGGTCAATTTCCATATATAGAACGTCAAAATCCGAGCTAATATGAGAAAGTTATGAATTAAACAAAAATAAAGAAGAATATATATATATATATATATATATATATAATATGGGCTAGGTCGACCGGCCCACCAGGGTGGTCGACCGCCCGGTCGACCCGCCTTGCCTTTTGAACGAACGAAAGTTCGTTTTGTTCGTTCGAACGTTGTACGCGTCATTTGCATTCTTTTAACCAATCCGGTCCTTCCGTTCTTTCATCCGATGGCTCCTATTCAGCCTATGACATGGTTGCATCCTATTCAATTCTCAAATCCAATGGTCCGAGATCCACTTCTACACCTATAAATAGAACCCTAGGCCTAACACTTTTTCTCATTCTAGAGTTTCTCCGCTTGGGTTCACCTTTTAAGGTAGGACCCTAAAAGGAATAATTTTCCAAGGAGAGAATCTTTTTAATAAAAATATTTTAATACCCTCAAGTGGATCCGGGAAAACCAAAAGGGAAGAGCTTAGGATGACAGATGAGTGATTGTAATTATTTAGATTTTTATGTAATTTAAAATAATAGGGTTTCCAATAGTTGTAGTTTTACTACGATTTTTGGAATAACCTTTTTAGTAGTTTATTTACAGTTTTTAGAATTATTTTCAGTCTATTTCTTTTAGCTATTCTCTTCAGTTGATTTTAGTTTATTTCTGTTAATTATAGCTTTTCCATTTAATTACAGTTTATTTACAGTATTTCAATCTATTTACAGTTTAATTACAGTCTATTTCTCCTTCTTCTTCGTGTATGGATTAGAATAGATTAAAAGAAAATATGGATTAAAATTATAAGAATACCGAAATAACGGAAGATAATATGTAAATTGTAAAGACTGTAATAAAAATGGAATTAAGACTAAAATGGAGCCTAATTATGATATTAACGTTAGAATTTGACTAATTAAAGATAATTGGCCTAGTTATAACTTAGAGAATTATAACTAAAAAGAGTATAAGATGAAAGAAGCTTATTTTTACACTTAGACCTTGGGTTAAGTAATAAGCATGATTATAACGTAGGAATGAAGCTTATTTTAAGACTTAGGATAAATTAATAAGCACAGGTAGCAAGAACAAAAGTAAAGGCTTATTGAAATAATTTATCTAAGTTAATAAGCAAGAATTAAAGTAGGACCTATACCAAATAGCATTCCCCTATTATTTCTATGGACATACTGTTTCACATAATCCTAAAGTGAGACGTGGGGCACGTTTATGCTAATAATGGTAGTAATTGGTCAATAAGTGGAAGTCCAAATCATGGGGATTTGGGCAAGGGGCGCAACTAGATATTGTTTGGATGATGGGCCAGTACCAACGCATTTCCCCTACTTTCTATGGACACGGTGATCTCACGTTAGCCTGAAGTGGGATGAGGGGCACGCTTATGCTAGAGCTTAAGGTAATAAGAAGACCCAATAATTGGAACAACATGTAACATGAGCATGGTGGCGGTTATGCGTGCGACTTCCATTCGGGTGCTCAGTAATCGTTATGAGTTCCAAGCGCTTAGTATGTGTGCCTTTCGTAGGCATCATTGCCTTCTGTGTAGGGAGCTATATAACGTCTAGTCCACGGTAGATACTTTGTGTGTCATTCGTAGACACCATTTCTATGTAGGGAGTTATATAGCGTCTAGTCCACAGTAAGGTCTATGGAGTAGCAGGCCGATCAAATGGTAGAATTAGGATTTCAGCCTAATTATAGGATTAGGAATTCAGCCTAATCAAAGCAGCTATCAAAGACAAGTGCAAACAATCAAAGTTAATCAATTATATTTATTTAGTTAATTCGTAGTCCTTCTCTTTATTTCCTTTGTTTCCTTTTATATACTACAGCTATTGTAAGGTCTATTACTTTTACTTTGCTTAAAGATTCTAGTAATTACTATCTTTCACCAGACTTTTAGTCTGACCCACTCCTCTATGTTCCCCTTTTTCTCCCCCCATAGGCAATCAGGGGTAAGGGAGATAGACCGCAGCTTCTTGGAGACTTGGAGACCCTATCATGTATTCCTTCTTTTTATTTCCAGCTTTTTGTTTTTTTTGTACTGGCACTGTATAATGCGAAAGTTTGTGTTTGTACTCCGGTTTTTCTGATGAGACTAGGATTTTATTTTCGTAAGACAATTGTATTTGGTATTTGGAACATATGTGGTTTGTCTGAAGTATTTATGAAGTATTAATTTTTAAAATCACTTATTGTTTTTAATTACTTCTGCTGTGTTATTATCTATCTATTTTGTCTTGTGAATCTTAGTCTTTGCTAGCCTTAGTTATACCTACAATGCACCACATCTTTTAGTGTGTCCTTTGGGTATACTAAGGGGTGTGGGGTGTTTCAGTCACCCCAACGGGGATTACTCATGTATGCATGATACTCGCTACAATGAGTATATTACAGTCACGTGGTGACTTATGGGGATAGCCATGTGTCGGCATGGGATTAGGGCTCTAGTATATTATTGTCACGATGTGAGCTATACGGAGCCCTGTGTTGGCTTATGACTAGAGCTATATGTGGATATTGGGTACGAGTATTATATGTCATCCACTTGTTGTCCAGCTCCATTTATTGTTTAGGAATGAATCAGTTTAGGCAGTATCCACCCTGATGGCATGATCGTAGGGTCACACCCTAGATCCACGACACTTTTGTTGGATATTTTGGATGTGCATCACATGATTGGTAGTTGGTAAGGTAGGTGCTATAGCCCCTGGTGTTACATAGGCCAGCAGTTTGTTTCCTATAGGGACAAAGCAGGGTCGTGAATGGAGCTACGCGGAGACGAGCCACTGGTGGATTGATCACGATGTCCATCGATGTAACTGAAGACTATAGGGATAGATGGTACTATGCAAGACGTGAATAGTTCTAGGTCCCTGGAGGATGTTGTGCGCTACTAGTCTCTCTTTCTAGTTTAGGGTTGTGAGTGTGTTGTGGATTGGCATGCATTATTCACAATCCCATGAGGTGGCTATACTAGAGACTGGATAAGTCTAAAGTGTAGTCAGTCTCCATTTTGTCCATACTATTAGATGATTTGTTATTTTAGGATAGCCTAAATTATTGATTGTGATTTGGATTGTATTGTATTATCTTTATGGTTTGTATAGTCTTGGATATTTTAGACGATTTGATAGGATATCTCACATTATCTATTGATTTGTAGTTTTATTGATTTTATATTTAAACATTGATGTATGTTAGCCATATTCACTTGATGATTTCATTTATATGGCGAGGTTGAATTGTATGGATGATTCACCCATTGGATATAGTCTTCCTGATACTATTGATGTGTGTCTATATGGGTGATGACATCTTTTGATATCAGTATTGAATTAGTTTCATATGAGAATAGAGATATTTGAGTGATGAGATGTCATAGTGATTGTTTATGGCATTATACCTATTTTTTATAATTATATAAATCCTTTGAGTTATCATTTAATGAAATAATTATATTAAAGGAGTTATATAATAAAATTATTATATGTTATTTATATGATACTAACTCACTATATTTATTTGACTCTGATTTGTATATTATCCAATGCATTACAGTGAGTTGACTTCATTTGAGTCATGTTGTACTATTATTGTATTCATATTATATTATATATAAATAATATATATAATATTATATTATATGTTATAGTTGTGATTCTGACTCTATCTTCTTTGCATATCCCGTATATTATGTATTGTTTTGTCCCGGAGGCACACTGCTTATTCCCTTGAATTATAACTGTGGTTATATAGCTCAGCTATTTATTTAATGTTTTAATACTAAACACTGTTAGCCCAAAGGGACATTGACGTTTGTACCTCACATAGCCTCATTCTCCATATTATCTGACAGTATTACTGTGCAATACTCTTAGATAGTATGGGTATAGAGGTGGTGTGACACAGCTCTAATATGCATTTATTTATTTATTTGTAGGATACCAAACCAATGATCCATACTTTAGTCGACTTAGGTTTTCGATTTAGCGAAAACTCGGACCCATTGGGGTGCGGGTTGCTACATTTGGTATCAGAGCTTCGATCTTGAAAAATTAGGATATGATTAGTGGACGTATTTTTATTTTTACTATAGTTTAAATATATTATACGCCAAATCCTATAATTCCGACTATAGAGTAGTTGTAACCATACTATGAAAGGATGGATGAGTCGACAATGAGTCGGAACAATGGACGAAGTTGAAGAAATACACCTACCCTGATTACCCCATGGGAAATAGGCCGTGTGGAAAGATGTTGACTTATGAAGGGCATGAATGCATCATATGGAAGGCTCCTGAAGTTGGATAGTACGTGACTCCCTAGTTGGGCCCATGATAGTCCGATTGTCGTAGATCCCTAGAGGCTTATCGATTAATGATGTACAATATGTCCTAAGGGGAAAGTAAGAGTCTATATATTTTAGATATTCGGAAAAAATAAGTTCTCGAAAGAAGGTGTGTAGTATTCACTTCAAGATGATAGTCGGATTTTAATATTTGGAAAAAGGAGATAAGTCAGAAAGTAGTAAAAGAGAAGAAAGGTTCAAAGAAAGAGACAAATAAAACCCATTTTGAGTCCGACCCCATATGAAAAAATTTAATCAAATATTTGAAAAAATGTTTTAGGAAAATATATAAATAATAAATTTGAAACAAATTTCAAGGGAATTGTTAAAAGTAGAAAAAACCTACTTTTGAATAGTAAGTAAGAATTAAATTTTCGAAAAAATAAATAAATAACTATGTTATATTTAAATAAAAAATTTTAGTATAAAATTTCAAATTTGTTGGACCGAGAATTCCAGCAAATTGGTTTTCATAAAAAGTTAATTGTTTTGAAAAAATAATAGAGCGTATATAGCTCGTTGATTTTCTAAGATGAAAAATTTTAAGTTGAAATTTTTTTTTGAGGGGTGGACAATAGAAAGTGGTACTAGTTTTAAATGGAGTAAAAAGTACGAAAAAGAAGATAAGAACCCGAAAATAAAAGCAGTAGGCGAACACACTAAAATAGTTCCATAAAGAAGACAATTATTTGAGAGGAAAGCCGTTTAATAGAAGCAATTTAAATAAGAGTAGTTTAGGTAGAACAAAGCTAAATAGTAGTAACATATTGAAATAACATTAGGAGATTATATTAAAAATAATACTAGAAATCTAGTTAGAAGCAACATAGGAAATTAGGGGCAAAACAAAGGAAAATGGATATTCTCCATGGTGGTGCTCATTGATTGCACATATCTCTTAAAAACTCCCCTTCATATGATATTAGAGACTCCACCCAGGATTGGAAGTGGAGATAGAATTAGCAATAGGAAAATAATTGGATGGAAGTGTCCTTGTCTACTCTAGTTTTTATCATTTAAAATTGTAAAAGATGTTTTGGAAACACTGTAAAGTGTATTTTCAAAAGAAATGGTTTGGCATAAGAATCGAGTTTTTAAAAGCAAAACTTAATAAATGGTTTGAGTTAAAAATCCCAATTTTAAGAAGTAAAAATCCTTGTCTTTGAAAAGGGGCTTTAAAAGAAGAAGTCGCCTTGAAGAAAAAGGAAAAGAACCTTTAAAATTTAATTGAAGTTTTAAAAGTTAAGACACCAAGTTGTTTTTGAATTTAATAAAAAGTTTCTAAGTTTATACTATTTAAGATAAAAGTTTTAGGATTAAGTGCTTCATAATTTTAAAGTTTTAATTTTTGAAATAAAAAGTGATGAAAACCAAGCCAAAATTTTAATGTGGAGTAGATAGGATTGACTGCCTAGATAAGATAGTGTAAAAGATAAGGCTATGAAGAAAATTGCAGTGGTTACTCATAGAGTAGCAACAAGGAATCCCTACAGAGTGTGAGGAATATTGGTGAGAACCTAGGAATGCTTTATTAGACATGTGTGCAAGACATAAGAAGAACCCACAAAGGAATGATGAATGATATCAAAGTATACTTCTGCGAGTTCTAGAGTAAGCTTGCAAGAAAGGTCAAGGATAAAGAAAGTAAATACCAAAAATTTGATAATATTATCAAGAGATTTGGATTAAAAGAAGATACTAACAGAGGGTAATAAGATGGAAAACACACATAGAGACGTTGGTAGGCGAAAAAGTTATTCCACCAAGTCAATTTGCCAATGAGTTATCCTAAATGTGCATAGTTTATATTCTTACCCACTACAGTGCGGGGATGTACAATTTCCCATAGTTGGCTATGATAATGGAAATAATGTATGGACCTTAATTATTAGATGCCAAAAAGGAAAGTTAAGTTATATAGATTACAATAGAATGGCAGGTTAGAAAGGTCTGTTAAATGCATGTAAGAAGTGATAGGGATGCAATAACGTTATTGTTAGTTGATGTTGAAGGGAAGTTTCAGCAATTGTTTCTTTTAGGTTTGGGTTGTAAGAATTAGTTGTTTCTATTGTACAATTCGTGTATGATATCATGAGAAATGTTCCTATTAAAAATTGGTTTTTTGGATGGACCGCTAAATTAATTAGAAAACTGTGTAAGAAAGAAATCTCATGCAGACACTTAACTAATGCAAAATAAATAAATAAAAGGTTGGAAGTGTATAAAATAAATTTGGGAATTTATTAAATTATCTACTAAAAGAAAAGTTAAGTTAAGTCCCTAAAAGTTTGGGAGATAAATTTTACCGAGCGAAGGACAGGGAAAGGTTGTTACGTCACCACAACCATTATCCCTACGCCTTAAAAGGAAAAATTTATAAATGAGCTTATGTGCTAGTTGTTATTTTTAAAAATAAATGAAAAAGTTTATGAAGTTGGCATTTACCATGCGATAGAATAGAGTCCATTACAGACGTTAAACAATTGACTAAGTCCCGACTGTGTAGGATATGACATAGTTTCTTTTGATTGAAAAAAAATTACTTTTGAAATTTTTTATTCAAAATTCAAAATTTCAAAGATAAAGTACTTCTATGAAAAGTTTTGAAAAAATGATGAAATTTAAAGTTTTTAAAATTTCACCAAGTATTTCACAGTTTAATTTAAAATGATTTTGAACGGAAAAGAAGGAAATTTTTTGTTTTTGAAATGCGACATGCTTAATATAGACAAAAGTTGACAAGTTTGCAACGATGAATTTTGTTGTGTAATAGAAGTGATAGTAAGGTAAAAGGTTGTTAGTGATAAGGGAAAAGGTTTTTTAGCTTTGGAATTTCTTTTTCCACTCCTTGTCGATAGGTGAACAATAATAAGTTTTAAAATAATCCTTAAAATTTTAAAAGTCTAAAAGTGAATTCGCTTCTGTAAATTGTACTTGGAAAAGTTGGAAAAGAATCCAGGGGTAAAAAAGAAGGTTCCAAGATACAGGGAAATAGGTACATAAGAGAAGGATGGAAATATAGAATTCTCCATCTAAGCCCTTTACTAACATAAGCATATAGGTTTAGAAAACCAAATTTCAAAATTTTGGATGTTAGAAATAGTGTGCTAGGATTCTGGATGGTAGGGATTGGATGCAAAAAATGGTTGAACTATATTTCTACTCTTAGGAGTATGGGAAAATTTGAATGTGAAAACAAAGATTTTGATTTTCAAAATGTGAATACGTATAGAACTACCAGTATATATAAGTTGTTTGCATTATATTTTTAAAACTGTTTAAAGAATTCGTTCATATACGAGGCCCCAATTAGAATTATTCTGCATACATATCATATGTATTGTGATACACCATGCACTTGTACACTATTGATTGCAAAATTGGTTGCACACAATTTGGTTGGTTAGCTAAATTGGTAGTGCATTCATTACAGGATTCATCCCTCGAGTAATTTCGAGGGCAAAATTCTTTTGGGGTTGAGAATGTAACACCCCGCAAGTTTAATGATTTAATTAAAAAAGAAATTAATTAATAATTGGTCCAAAAATGGAAATTTTACAAACATTAGAATTTGACTATGAAACTTACACTATTGGGTTCGTGGCGATTTTTTGATCAATTATCGTATATAAAGTTTTACGATCGAAGTTCAAATGAAAAAATTATTAACGTTTGAATTTTTCGAATGGATAACAATTCAAAACCAATTAAGAAAGTAAATGTTAATTATTTAACATTAAAATGGACATTAAGTATAAATGCTAATGTTAAAGGAAATGGATATAGTTAATCTAATTAAACCATCGTTGAAAAAGAATTGAATAAGGATTTATGGGGTTGAAGATAATGAATGTTAACATTTAAAAATAAAGAAGACAATAGATACTAGCAGCTTAGCATTTAAGCAATTGTTAATTACAAATGTAAATTAATAGCATTTAATCAAATAAGCGAGCATGAAGGAAAATAAGTAAATAGAATGCTAAAAGGAAATATATTTTGTAACTAACGGTAAACAAATACTTCATCCCTAAGTAATGTTAAAATTAACATTAACGTTTCAATAATAGAAAGAAATCCTAACTAACATTGAAAATTAACATTAATATATTAAAAGCATGAATAAATAGTATGAAATAAATGTAATTAATTAAGTTCATAAACATTATCATTGCTTAACAATTAAGAGTAATTAACATTAGGTTAAATTGGTTAAAAATACAAAGAATAATGTACAAAAGGAATTAAATGTACGCATAACAAAAATGCACAAATGGATGGAATTGATTTGTGCACCTATAAATACAGACCTAACCCCTCATATTTCTACTCATATTTTTAAAATCAAGGAACGAAGCACCACCATTTTCTTTTCTCCATAAACTCTAGAAAATATAAAAATTATAAATTAGTTATATATATATATATGTGTGTGTGTGTGTGTGAAGAATAACGGAGAATAGAGGAGAAAAGAGTAGGGGGTGAATCAATACTGCGAAGAAAAGGTAAATCTAAATCCAAATCTAAACTTAATTCAAATCCTTTCTCAAATCTAATTTCTAAAATGTACGTGTATGCTTGCGGTATATGTATTCAAATAGGGAGAGAAAGGGAGTCAAACTAAATAACAGGGATTAGATCCGGAGATTTGAAAAGCTAAAAAGATGATTGAAAAATTATATATTTTTATATAATATTGGATCTATACTGTTGTAAATCTATTCATGTATGCCTAAATGTAAACTTGGAGTTGTAGGATAAAATTTTATATGTGTAATGAATTTATAAACCCTGCCTACATACTCTATGATTGATAACATAATTTTAATATTGCATGTTGAGAATCTAGAAAGTATTGGATAGTAGTAGTTCCTAAAACTCATAAATTATGTAGTAGTTCCAGATTTGTAGATTTAAATGTTTTATGCAAGTTAAATGTAAATTAGAATTCACACAATAATTTATAGGGGTTTTGATTGTATTTTAATTCATTGGAATGTAGTAGGTTGCAATATAAATTTCTACAGGTTATCAGTTCAAAATCATAAATAAAAGTGTACCATTTGAAATAACAAGAAATACGCCTAAAAGAAAGAGATGTATAAAATAGATATATTTTACTGTATTTTGTATTATCAACTTAAATAACTATAAAATATAATTCCTTGTAATTCTATACGTAACACAAATTCCCTTTGTGGATGAGATGTAGAGATTTACTGTGGTAACTTTTCCTTTTGAAGGAGATGTAATTCCAGTGCATTAAAATGCAGAAATCTTCTAAGAAGAATTAAAGATCAGTAAATGTGATAAGAATAACGGTTTAAGCAAACCACTAAAATACATGTAATAGAAACAAGGTAGAAATCGAAGAGTAACAATAAAAAGGTAGGCAAGTAATAATTTAAAATAAAAGAGTATGGAAAGTTCACTAAACAAGGGAGGGTAGTAAAGGTTAAAAAAAGGAATAGAAATAAAGATTCATTAATGAGAGGGGGAAATAAATAGGAAAATATATTTAGATCTTTTAATAAAAGCAATAAATGACATTAAATTGATATTACTGGAATAAGAAGTAAATGCAAGAAAGAAGTAAAGGAATATTATTAACTATTGAACAATGAAAGCGTAATAATTAAACAAGTATGGATATGCACATACATACATCTACACACACATGTAGCCTCAAGTATGCGTTTATGGCAGGTGTGAATTATTAAAGTTGGTTAATAACTTAGATAGATAAGAATGACAGAGTCATTAAAATGGGTTGGATGCGAGGTCAGTAGTGTTACACAATAGAAGTCTGCCCACCGCAAGGTGCTACCAGCGGTTGTGTATACATTGTACTGATGTGGAACATATCCAACCGTAGGACCTGTGGAATTATATACGCTTGCATATAGGTGAAGGAATACGCCAGTAGGGTTTGCCTTAAATTTTTAGCAGGGTATTGCCTTGATTGCATTAGTCAATCTAAATGGGACGGTAAGCAAGGATCGGTGTTATGTCAGTGTGTTAGTACCATATTAGGGAGTTTGAGTTGTACATAGGTCGAGAACGTCATCAATCCTGAGCGATTAGCGGGAAATCTGAGGGTTACACCTAAATGGGCTACAACTTCTACAAGTGTAGGTCACTTTTAGGTCATGCACCACCACAGTTGTTTGCTTGGGGCAAGGGTAGATAACCCTTAAGAGAGGTCTTTCAAAACGAATGGGATAGTCCAAAGAGCTGAGTCCTCTATAATCTGTGGAGCTGAGTCCACGGTTGGAAGCAGACAGTAGTAAATCCCTAAGACAAGATAGAATACAGGTAAACTATTATGATGCAGTCATTAGGCACTGCGGGAGTTCCATGATGTGCATGAAGACAAGGACGTGTTATTGCATTGATGATGGATCCTGATAGGGTGATGGGTTAGAGATACTAGTGGGGGTAGTACCTTTGTCCAAAGGGGGAATATGGTACTTATATATATGTGTGTGTATGTATGTATATACATATGTACATAAGTTTTTGTGTGTGTGTATGTATGTATGTATGTATGTATATGTAACTATGGTCTACTTTAGGTAGATAGGGCGTATCATACGCGTATATGGAGTTGAGATGACTAGGTAAAATAAAAGGACATAACATGTGATGGAAGACAATCGACATAAACTAGTGTTATATGTAAAACATATAATTTACCGGTCACCAAAACGTTGTTCTGACCTTTTCCTCATTACAACCCACGGGATCGCTTTAGAGGGATATGTCCTGGTGCAAGGCGGGAACAATGAAAGGAAAGGTTTTCTTATGCATGCTCGATACTAACAAGAATATTAGACATTGGAAGTGTCAATCTTGGTCAGTATTTATATGATTTATTATATTTTACTATTCTACCATGAGTTATATCGATAGTGCTCTGATATGCATTTATTTATTTATTTGTAGGATACCAAATCAATGATCCATACTTTGATGGACTTGGGTTTTTGATTTATTGAAAATTCAGGCCCACTGGGGTGTAGGTTGTTACAGAGGGGGTCGACTGGTGGGGTCCACATTTAATTATAATCTATTCCTATTTTCGGTTTTTAATTATTTTCGTTTGGAAATTTCAAACACTAATAACTTCTTCGTTTGAGCTCCGATTGCGAAACTCTAAATACGAAAGATGCTTAGAAAATCGTTACGAACACAATGGTGCAAGTTTCATGACCAAATTCCGATGGTTGCTCAAATTCTATTTTTGGAGCCTTATTAATTATTGTTAATTTTACGGGGTGTTTCATACTCCCTCAAAAGAATTTTGTTTTCAAAATTCCCTAAGGGTTGAATCATGTAAGATAGCACACAACCAATCTACGCTATCCAACCAACTGGTGTACAAACAATTTTATAGCCAAACATGTACAAGTGCATGGTATATCACAAGACATGCATGCAAAGTGATTCTAAATCAGTGCCACCTATATGAATGCATTCTTTTTAAAAACATTTTGAAAATATAATGCGAACAACCTATATACTGGCAGCTCTATATGTATAAAAGTTATCAAAAAATAAAAATTCATTTTCACACAACAATTTCCACACTCTTACAAGTTGGAGTATGGTTCAACCAATTTTTGTATCCAATTCCTACCATCCAAAACCTAGCACACAAGTTCTAACATCAAAAAATTTTGAAATTCTAATTTTACTAAATCTATACTTCTATGCCAGAAAAGGAATTTAAATGGAAAATTTCACAATTCCACTCTTCTTTTGGATACCTATTTCATTGTACTTTAGAATCTTCTATTTTGCCCACTATTCTTACCAATTTTTTCAAGTACAATACGCATAAGGAGCTTTATTTTTGGATGTTAAAACATAATTATTCTAAACGCAAGTTTCATTTCATTATCAATAAGGTGTGAAAATAGAAATTTCAAAGCTAAAACAATCTTTTCTCTTGTTATTATCCATGTCTAGTATACTATCACCCTTGTCGGACAGTAAAACTCATTCACTAACACGTGGACCCTTCTTTTGCTAAGCATATGACACTCAAAAAGTGGAAATTTTTGTTATTAATCAAGAATCTTTTTCCCTCTTTTAATCAACTTGCAAAATAATTTGAAAAATCGACTTCCCAAAAGCATTTGAACCCAAATTCTCAAAAGCATTTAAACAATAATTTCAAAAGATCTTGAATATAATTTTTCAAAACATTTTCCGCTTCATCCTTAAAACAAATCAATCCATATTCTGATGTAATTGAGATTCAGTCAATGAGTTATTACATATGATTGACCCTAACATTGTGTTGTTAATCCTGGATTAGTGGAACCTTTCCTTTTACTTCTAAACAATAACACACAAGCCTATTTATAAATTGTAGCTTTTAATGCATAAGGACAGTGACTCGAGATTTCGCAACAACCCTTCTCTGTCCTCTGCTTGAAATTTATTTTTCGAAAATTTTAAAGTTTTTAGGATTAAATATTTCTAGTTTCTAACCTAATTTCCTAATTAACTTCTAGTTTTAATAACATTTATAGCTAGTTAAGTGTCCATATGAGATCTCCTTATTTACACTGTTTCCCAAACACACACACACACACACACACATATATATATATATATATAGCAGTCAAAGCTCATCCTAACCATCAACACGGTAATAAAATAGGAAGATATCTCATATCGTATCATACACTTTTCCAATATCCGAAGGGAGACAACTAGCGATTACAACCCAACAACCTAAAAGAAACAATTGCTAGAAGCTGCCCTTTTTCATTAACCGATGTTAATAATGTTGAGGCCCTATCACTCCTTATTCAATTAAGATGAACATTTCCAATATGTTATTCTACTATCACCCACGTGTCTTCCCTTACTTCCTTGGCTACTAATAAATAAATTCCATCCATTACTTCAATTATTACACCCGATTATGGCATAAATTGTGTATTCCCACACTGTAGTGGGTAGGAAATGTAAGCTATGCACATTTAGGATAACTTATCAAAAAACTGGGTTGGTGGAATAACTTCCCTACTACCTATCTTGCCTTCGTTAACCTTGAGTCAACCAACATTCTTTATGTGTGTTTGCCATCTTAATACTCTCTTCTCCAATCATACTACTATATCTTCTCTCATTCAAATTTTTTTTGGTAGTGTACTCAAACTTTGGTATTTAATTTGTAATAACCCGCACCTCCCAACACATCAATTCAAAGCCCAATATGACTTTTGTACACGTCATGCCAAGAAATACGAGCCGTTTGGTTTTTAAAACATTACAGAGCATAATTATAAGGGTAGAGTTCTAAGATAATCTACACTTTTAGATCTCATAGCAGAAGGAACTAAAGTATAAGTACATAAAATAGACATCTCGGTAAAACAGTTTACAAAATACTTGTTTTACATGTTAATTATCCTTAAGGTACAATATAAACTTTATAGACATGTAATACAATAGGTGACCACAAGGGAAACAGTAGATAATATGAAAACTCCAACATGAAGCTCCTTTCTCCACATACTATGCCCAATCAATTGATAACCTGCCATCCTATGCTGGAGAAAAATGGAAAGGAGGGAGTGGGCCAGACAAAAGTCCGATGAATGAGAACAAGACTAATAAGATAATTAAGTGCTGTTGACTTTAAATCTACTCTAAGCTATATAGAGTGTAATCCAGTGTTAGTGAACTCTAATGAAAGGATGTATGGATCGTATGTTTATATCTAATATGCAAGTGTAGTAAAATGCTAGCTTATAGTTAACAGAGTAAAGTAAATAATAGTAAGGAAACAATCACACCAGGATAGCTCCTCTTCGGCTTTAACTAGTAAACAACCCTCGCTTTGCCCGGAGGAACAGGCTTGATACAAAAGTTCTTTCTAAGACAAGTACGTGTTCTGGAAAACAATAATTTTGACTACACGGTACAAATCTTCCTATAATCTCCTTTGAGTAGTATGTTTATGTGAATCTTTTGATTTCAGGAAGTGATAAAGACTGATATGGTTTGCTTTTAGAAATCAGAGTATGCAAAGAATGTAGATATAGGATTCAGAAAATTCAAGTGATTTATTCTTAAAATCTTCACATATATATAGATGGCGAAGAGTTTTTGTGAAGAGTATTATCCATTAGAGTTTTCTGTTTCAATCTAAAGGTTGCAATCATTGATAAGGAAGAGATGCGGTGAAGAGTTGTGAAAGCAGCCGTTAGAATGAAGCAGATGACCTTTCGTTGGAAGTGGTCATTACTCAGCACAGGCGTCTGTCAATAAGTTCATACGTCTGAGCTTATATATAATTTTTAATCAGAAGCTAAGCACAGATGTCTGAAGGTTTTAACAGACGTTTGAAGTAAGTCCGGTTTTTAAAAACAAAAGCTTTAGTCAGACGTCCGATATGTAATGTCAGACGTCTGATATATGTTGTTTTCTTTTCTTCAGCTTTTTGTTATACGAGGAATTGAAGGAATTTTTCCATGCAATGTTTATGTTTAAAAATAACTACTAAAGGAGATTTTACAAGTTATATCTATGACAATTATAACATTATATTAGCTTTTCTAATACTGATGATTCTTATCCTTTGTTAGTCGTCTTTACTTTGAATTCTAAATGCTTTTTCCTGCAAGTAGATTGAATATATATTGTATGTGTATGATTGTATAGTTATTGTCATCGAAATAATAGAATAGTAGTTCTAACATCTTAATGTCAATATCAAGGGATTCTTATGTAACATAATAAGTCGAACCTACTGATCGAACCTCACACTAACGATCGACCAAAATGGGAACGCTTCTCCCATCATAACTACGTCAACACTATGGCTGGAGAGGAAGAATGTCGAAAATACAAACTAGCATAATGACTCATTGTATGCACCAATGTTAATCTCTCGATTGTAGTGGCAAAATGCCTCTTATTGTACTGCACTTGGATCCACCGTATGTGAACACCCTTTAGTACTGAGCCCAACTTACTTTACTCGATGCCTATAGCCACTTATTGTACTACACTACCATCCACCCATACCACATTGTACAAGAGAACGTGCGTACTTGGATCTCCCATTAATACCGTGCTCTCTCAAGAAGCGTTCCCACCTGTGTTGCGCCTACACATATGTAACGTTCCTAAGCCTATCTGAAATAAATCGCCCTAATCAACTTTGTTTGTGCGATATACATCGCCTATACCAAATCAACTATTGTGAAATACATCGCCCTAATATCCTTTGATAGGGAAACAAATATCCCTAACCTCTCACGCATGTAACTTAGCCCAAACTAGTCCCAAAAAAATCAGTTCACTAATTACATTATTTCTAATTAAATTACATAATTTTTGTCCACTTAATTTGGGCCTTAGCCCAATGTTCATTATGCACAGTTCACTAATTATATAATTTCTAATTAAAATGCATATTTTTTGTCCATTTAATTTGGGCCTTAGGCCAATGTTCAGTATGCACATTTTAACTCAAATGGTCATCTGTGACCTTGCCCAGGTCGACCGCTGTCGTTTGACCTAGAAAATCCCAGGTCAACAATTCATATTATAATTTTAGGGTTTTGATCCTTTTTTAAATGTCTCTTGATTTTATTTAACTGTGTTAATCCAGGTGGATTAATAATTTCTAGTTAACCCTAATTTTCTAATGTTACCTTAGTTTCCAATTTCAATTCAATTAGGTTTTTAATTTAGGGTTCCGGATTTAATAATAACAAGTGCCAAATTTACTAAATTCATAATTCAATTACACATTTAATTCTAGGGTTTAGGGTTGAACATGTGCAAATTCAATTTAGCAAGTTTAAATTTAGGGTTTCAATAATTCTAATCATTCAAAATAGTTTAAAATCAATTCCATTAATCAAATTATTAATCTGTGCCTACTCAACTTTAGCTTGGGCTCTAGATTTGAGAAACTAGCCTCCAATCAATAGCTCCTCTCTAGATCTCCTTAGTCTCATCCTTGATTGCTTGCTTTACTCCTTAATTTAACTTAAGATTAGATTGGATTTTGACTTGGGTTGGTTTTGGTTTCAGGGTTTGAGAGATTAGGGTTTCAATAGAAAATTTGATAGCATCGGGTTACCGATCGACTAAACAAAATTTAGGGTTTAATTTACAGATTAATTTATATGGTTAGCTTAGGAATTAGGGCCATTAGACCAACTCAGCGGTACATCTAAACCACTAATCCTTCTCTTCGTATGCAAGCAACCATCACGACCGTTGATTCATCATGCTCCAGGTCCATTAATCACCCGATAACACAAGGTTCGGGTCGACCGCCCTTAGGTCATGCTCGACCGTCAACGGTCGGCCTAGCCAAGGCATGGGTCGACCTGACCGTTTTTTACTTATTTTTTATTTTTAGTTTCTCGTTTATTGTTATGTCGCTCGTAACTCTCTCATACTAACTCGGATTATGACAAGTTATGTATGAAAATCGTCTGAAAAATGGCTGCGAACACAATGGTGCAAGTTTCATAGCAAAATTTAGATGTTTGTGAAAATTTTCTTTTTAGTCCTTATTTTAATTAAATTTACTTTTCTTATTAAATTTCTATTTGAATCACTATTAAATTCTTGTTAAATTTTACGTAATTTCCTGGGGTGTTACATTCTCCCCCTTAAAAGGATTTCATCCTTGAAATCCTAAAGGACGGAAAAATGTAACTTATACACACGGCAACCAATAGCTATAACCATCTACTCATCCATCATCCATGAGCAACCATTGTCCTTAAAAAATTTCTAATACAATATGTACATACATATATGCAACATGAAATGCGCCTGAACCTATACCTAATGCAAAAGAGTAGGTGGTTTACTGATTCAGTTGACCTTCTGTCGTGCAAATGCTAATGCCATGTGTTAACTTGCCTTTTGGCAAAGCAGTACACCAGTGGATTTAACCTAATGGACATCATGATCATCAAGGCAGGAGGCCCGGAGAAATGGTTACCAAGCTCGATGATCGGCTATAAACGAGACTATGGATGATGGTCAAGTGGATTCAGATCAGATCCCTAATTTTTGTCCTAATCGAGATGCAATTTTTATGAAGTGATAAGGAAGGCCTTGTGAGGCTACATTTCAAATTTCAAGTCGATCGGAGTTCTTATGCTAGAGTTATGGGCAAAAGAAGAGGGATCAGATCATATTCAGCTCAACAACTTAGCGATGATCGCTCCATAACTCAACAACCACAAGGCAGATTAAAGTGAAACTTTGAAAACAAGAAGAGGTGATCCAAGGGAGTCTACCCTAGGGATCACATGGAATTTGGTGAAGTTGGAGGGATCGGCATCTGTCCCTCAATAGGGATCGGTGCCTATCCCTCTTAGGAATCGGCTAAGCCCAACTTCATAACAAGGATTAATCAATATCTCAACATCTACACATCGAACATGTGGAACACCCCATAAGGATCGCATAGCATTTGGAGTAAGTTGGAGGGATCGGCTATAATCGGCCTTAACACCATATTGCAAAAAAGATCGGTCAAAAACCTGAGTTCTGCTAATCCAAGTGGCATGAAACTTGGAGGCTAAGCATAACACAACATGGAGAAGATCCTATACGGATCGCATGGAATTTGGAAAAAGTTGGAGGGATCGGTACCCATCCCTCCACAGGGATCGATAGAAGTTAGAATTTAAACAATACCACTTCACGGAAAATGTGATATCTCACAAACCGTAAGTCAAAATGGCACAAAATTTGGAGGGCAAGTAGCTAACATCATGGGAAAACCCCCAAAGAGATCGCACCCCATTTGGACACCAAAATAGCGATCGGTACCGATCCCTATTATGGGCCCTAATGGGCCTGGAAATTTTTGGGTGGCCTTGTCTTGGTCTCCCGGACATTCTGTCAAAATTTTAGCCTGATCAATGCACGTCTTCTCCTATAAATACAGTAGGCATGGCATCAGAAAAGGTATCTTCTTTCTGGTCCTCTTTATCTTTAACCTACGCTACACTCTGTCAATTTTATATTTTACTCTTAGATTTCATATTATAACTGTAAACAAACTTCAGTATAAGAAAAAAGGATTATTTAGGAGTGGACGTAAGCTAGAGTTAGCCAAAACGCTATAAATCTTGTTCTTTTACTTGCTTTCTAATTGTTTTAATTTTGTTGTTCATTTATTTCTCTTCATATTTCTGTGATTGGATTGGATATTGGAGTTTTTGCATAATTGGGTGTTGGTGGCCAATTTTGACGCCAACATTTTGGCGCTTTCACTAAGAAGACTTGCACCCATAGATTTGGAAGCTAGGATCTTAAATTTGGAAGCTTGGATACCTAGATCTAGAAAGTAATGGCTAGGCAATCAACAAGGACCGTGCTACCAGAAAGGAGCCCCCATGGGGGGAGTCAGGAGGCTTCCTCAGGAGATGGAGCTAATCAAGCATCTATCAACATCACCAGGGATGAAATGGAAACGATGATGGATGCTATGCAGGAGAGGATGCTGAAAAGATAGGAGGAGATGATGTAGAATTTACTCCAACAGATTAGACATGATGGAGCATAGAATCAAGGAGTTGAAGCAGTAGGAATTGCTGGAAATCAGAACCAGGAACATGAAAATGGAGCCAGTAGACACAAGAATAGAACAGAGCAGCTAGGGGCAGTCCCCTGCCATCCTAGAGGGATCGGCACTGATCCCTCCAAAGGGATCGGCACCGATCCCTAAAGGCTAGGGGACATACCTCTGGGTCCGATTGATCGTGTTGCTGGAGGACCTACGATCGGTCCTAATGGAGCTTGGTGCGAATCGGAATTTGAATGCTCGTTCGGATGAATACGTTCCAGAATTCCCTGGTAGACTCGAGGCGCGGCTTGGACATGATGATAAGAGACTACAATTGGAAGACAGCGAGAGGTTTGCAGAGATTATAAAGCAAGCTATGCATAGAGGATTACTAAACAGGGATTTGAAGGATGTAAATAGAAGTCCATTCGTTCCAAATATCAGGAATGCTTGGGATCCACCCGAATTCAAACTACCAACACTGGAAGCTTATGACGGAAAGTCGGATCCAACAATGCATATGATGAGGTATATACGGCACATGAAAGTACTAGGGGCATCGGAAGAAGTCCTGGCATGATGTTCCCCCTGTACTTAACGGATGTAGTTGTGCTATGGTTCAGACAGTTGGAAACGGTTCTATTAGCACATGGACTGAATTGGTCGAAAGATTTATGAAGCAGTTTCGGGTTCACATTGCAAGATCTAAGAATGTGATGACATTGACATCAGTAAAGCAATGGGCAGGAGAATCACCTAGAGATTTATTAACTAGGTTCATGCGGCAGTTGTTTCGGTGGATCGACCGGATCCATCGATGGTTTTAATGGTGGTAGTGTTAGGAGTTGCAGATAATTCATATTTTAAGATATCAGTGATACAAGATCCACCGATAGATCTCGGGGAATTCTATCATGAAGTAGAGAGGTTTTTACGACAAGAAGATGCGAAAGCTGATAAAAAGGCAACAGAAGTTAATACCGTACGGGGTGAAGAACCACCCGATGAAAGCTCAGGAAAGGACAAGGGTAAACGGAACATGGATAATAGCTTCGATGGATCGAAGCGACAGAGGAGGGAACCCAAATTCTCTACTTACTCGGAATTGAATGAAACCATAGAATGGATATATCTGGATACTCGAGGGCGTCTTCCATATCGGAGGCCGGCAAGGAGGGAACCCTCCGAACGCGAACATACATCAGGAAAGCGATGCCTATTCCATGAGCTGGATAGGCACAATAAAAATGACTATAGGCATTCAAAGGATATCTTTGAGGAACACACGAGGAATGGTCAGTTACAACAATATGTAAGGACTCGAGCTGTGACAGTGGAACATGAGCAGCCACAGTCCACCCCGAATGAAAATGGCACTAGATCAAGGCATCATCATCAACTTGTCATCAATTGATCGAGATGGCATGGAATAAGTAGCAAACTCCACAGTAGGACAGCTAAGTCACTTACATGTATACGGGATCAAGGACGGTCCCTAGGCATGCTCTGAGATGATGATAAACCGTAATGCTAAGGTTTGTGAAACTTGTTTTATTCCCTTTTTCTTGTTTGCTTCGAACTCTTGTTTTTCTGGCTTTATTTTAACTCTGGTTTATTGGTTTTACGGACTCTTATTTTATGGACTTAGGAATGCTTAAATTTGGATCAATGTAATGGATAACACAGGTCGTCAGGTGTAGATTATGCCTAGCAAGGGGTAGGTCGCTTCGCTCGAACGCGATGGATCAACCTACTCAAGTCGTCGAGTATGGATTGTGCTCGGTAAGAATCTGGAGAGATCAAGGTCGTTGGGTATGGACTACGCCTGGCAAGGGGTAGGTCGCTTCTCTCGAACGCGATGGATCGACCTGCTTAGGTCGTCGAGTATGGATTATGCTTGGCAAGGATCTAGTGAGATCGAGGATTTGGATTAGGATAACAACCCAGAGAGGTTATAGATTTGTATATCAACTTCGAATAGATATAGATTTGGATATGGGCCCGGAGCAGTTTGGGATTTGGCTAACGACCTGGTGAGGTCGAGGGTTTGGATAAAACAATCCGAAGAGACTGCGGATTCAGAATTGGATATTGACTCGGAATGGTCATGGATTTCACTAACGATCCAGAGAGATCATGGATTTGGATTGGCAACGGACTGGATAATATGGCTATTGATGGATTATGGACTTCGGATTTTAGATTTTTGGCAATACAAAACAAGCCTTCCTATCGCAAGGCATGTTTTGGGGGGCAAAGTGTTAACCCTCCATTTGGAAAAATAGTACACGCGGATTTAACCCAATGGACATCATGATCATCAGGACGGGAGGCCCGGAGAAACGGTTACCAAGCTAGGAGATCGGCTATAAATGAGACTATGGATGATGGTCAAGCGGATTCAGATCGAAACCCTAATTTTTGTCCTAATTAAGGTGCAATTGGTATGAAGTGATAAGGAAGGCCTCATGAGGCTACATTTCAAATTTCAAGTCTATCAAAGTTCGTATGCTAGAGTTATGGGCAAAAGAAGAGGGATCGGATCATATTCAGCTCAACAGCACAACTCAACGATGATCGCTCCATAACTCAACAACCATAAGGTGGATTGGAGTGAAACTTTGAAAACAAGAAGATGGTACCCTAGGGAGTTTACCCTAGGGATCGCATGGAATTTGGAGAAGTTGGAGGGATCGGCATCTGTCCCTTTATAGAGATCGGTACCCATCCCTCTTAGGGATCTGTTAAGCCCAACTTCATAACAAGGATCGATCAATATATCAACATCCACATATCCAATTGACATGAAACTTGGAGGACAAGCTAATAAGCACATGAGAAATAGCCCATAAGGATCACATAACATTTGAAGCAAGTTAGAGGGATCGGTACCTATCCCTCCATAGGGATCGGCTATATTCAGCCTTAACACCATATTGCAACAAAGATCGGTCGGTAACTCGAGTTCTACTTATCCAATTGGCATGAAACTTTGAGGCTAAGCATAACATAACATAAAGAAGCTTCCATAGGGATCGCATGGCATTTGAAAGAAGTTGGAGGGATCGGTACTCATCCCTCTATAGGGATCGGCAGAAGTTAGAATTTAAACAAGACCACTTCACGGAAACGCGATATCTTACAAACCATAAGTCGAAATGGCACAAAATTTGGAGGGCAAGTAGTTATTATCATGGGGAACCCCCCAGAGGGATCGCACCCCATTTGAAAACCAAAATAGGGATCGGTACCGATCCCTATTGTGGGCCCCAATGGGCCTGGAAATTTTTGGGTGGCCTTGTCTTGGTCTCCTAGACCTTCTATCGAAATTTCAGCTCGATCCATGCAGTTCTTCTCCTATAAATATAACAAGCATGGCGTCAAAAAAGGGATCTTCCTCTGCTTCTCTTTATCTTCGACCTAGGCTACACTCTGTCAATTTTATATTTTATTCTTGGATTTCGTATTGTAGCTATAAACAAACTTCAGTATAACAAAAAGGATTATTTGGGAGTGGACATAGGCCAGAGTTAGTCGAATCACTATAAATCTTGTCATCTTTTACTTACTTTCTAGTTGTTTTAATTTTTCTCTTCATTTTTTCTCTTTATATTTCTGTAATTGGATTGGACATTGGAGTTTTTGCATAATTGGGTGTTGGTGACCAATTTTGACGCCAAGACCATGCATCCAAATATATGCAACATCCTATTTAAGTAAGCTTACCATTCTACTTGTATGCGCAACCATTACATCATCCATATGCATAACATCCACTAACACAACAATAATCAAACATCCATACATATCCTATCTAACAACTAGATAATAAATAAGAGATAATGTGAGTGTGTGTGCTACCTAGCAGATATACTGTCCTAGATGTGTAGACGAATTACAATCCAAATAATACATCCATTAGCATCGATCATCCATTACATGTCTTATTGACACGTTGCGACCATTCCTACCATCCAATGGTCTTTACCTAAATTAGAACCTAAATATAAAGGTAATCTATGCTCCCTTAACTAATATGACCTGAACATGGTAGCTACTGTTAGTCCTTGAGATGATGGTTTTGATGACAACAACCTTAGAATAAGATTATAAAATATAAATACTAACATTATAGTTTAGATATATATGTATATGCAGGATTTAACCATGCAGGTATAAAGAATGAAGACTGTATAGTATAGAGATTCAAGATATCAAGATTGAAGACTCATGAGTATCAAGAATATCAAGATTATCAAGAGTTCAAGATTTCAAGATAAGTATTGAGTCTAGAATTATGTTAAAACTTCATAATAGCACTGAAATCTTCACTCCATTTTTCTTTTGGGATGGAACCCATTTCTACCTTTTTGGTGGCTTACAAACCCACGACAAGTAGCTTACAAACCTACGACAAGTGGCTTACAAACCCACGAACATCCTGGTTTTGTACAAGTTCTTGAGTCTTGATATGATGAGATATTCTGCAGGAAGAAGCTTGCAAAACTACTTCAAAATGATTTTCAAAACTACTTCAGAATGATTTTCAAAACTGCTTTTCAAAATGTTTTAGCCTTAAAAATTATCTTTTCAAATGATTTTCAAACAGATGTTTTAGCCTTAAAATATTCTTTGTTTTTGTTTTTAATAAACTCTTGTTTTAAACTATCTTTTAATTATAATATATTTACTTAGATTTAAATATAAAATTATAGTAAAATTTTATTCTCTATATTTATCTATGTATTTTATTTATAGTCAAGTATATTTATAAAGTTTAAATAGTTTTTAATATAAGATAAAGGTTATTTTCAAAGAAAATCAAATCTTTAAAAAATGCTTTGGGATGTCGACATGCCCTAGTACCCCATGTCGACATAGTGACAGTTAGATTCAAAAATTTGAATTTCAGAAGAAGTGTCTATTCGCCATAATCTTTCATGAATAGACATGGCTGTTGTTCTTCTATAAATAGAGGTTAGTTTCAACGAATTTTATATCAGATTTTCTGGTTTTTCACTTCTTTTCTTCTTCCTCATTTTCTTATTCAAAATCCTATCATCACTCTGCCAAAATCAACATTGAATCTAACTAGATCATCTCTGGTTTGATTCTCTATCAGTATCTCAATAAGATCCTAGTGCTATTCAGAGTTATAGGCTTCTTTGTAATCTATCTAGCGAGAAAAGGTGTGATTGTAGCCTTGGAAATCAATCAAGCGAGAAAAGGTGTGATTGTAGCCTTGGAAATCAATCGGGTGAACTTGTTGACCCGGAAATCAACTATCTCTACCCAGAGGATTGTGATTCTGGAGGGTGTACCTCGTAACCTTGAAACCGAGGGTTGTAATTGTTGAATTGCTTTTGAAAGGAAATCCGTAGTTAGTTGTGCGGGACTGGATGTAGGGTAACTCCGAACCAGTATAAAATCCGGTGTGTTCTTTCCTTTACTGCATTTACTTTATTTCTGCATCTGTGTTTGATTCTGTGATTATATCTGTGCCTGAATATTGCATACATTTGTGTACAAATCAACAATAACTCAAAAAGATTTAGTAATTTCTTATAAACACTATTCACCCCCCTCTAGTGTTCATTCTAGCCTTAAGATCCATATTCCACATTCCTCACATTTGGTATTAGAGCAAGGTTTTCAAAAGTTTCATAATCTGAATTTTGAAAAGTTTTCTAAATGGCTTCCAACACCGGTACTGTTTCTAACACTAGTTCATTTGTAGAAGGTTAGTCTACTGTTAGACCACCACTTTTTAATGGCAGTAACTATGCATATTGGGCATGTAGGATGAAAATATATTTATAATCTGTAGGATTAGACACTTGGAATATCACACAGAATGAATATTCTGAACCCACAACTGACTTTGCACAGTGGACCACTGAGCAAAAGACTGTTGCACAAAATAATTCTAAAGCAATGAATATTCTATTTTGTTCACTTGATAGGAATAAATTTAATAGAGTGTCAGTTTGTAAGTCTGCATATGAAATCTGGAAAACTTTGCAAGTTACTCATAAAGGAACAAGCAAAGTTAAATAGACCAAAATTTCCATGCTCACAAATCAGTTTCAGTTATTTAAAATGAATACTAATGAGTCTATTTCTGATATGTATAGTCGATTCAGGATATTGTTCATTCATTAATATCCTTGGGAAAGGAATTTTCGGAAGAAGATCAAGTCAGAAAATTTTTAAATTCACTCACTCCAGAATGGGATCAAAAGACACTTGCAATTGATGAGGCAAATGACATCAGTACCTTAAAGATAGAAGAATTGATTGGAAATCTAATGTTGTTTGAAGTCCAAATGATCGAAAGAAGAGAAAGCAAAGCATCTGAAAAGAAATCAATGGCATTCAATGCATTAACCGACGGATCAGACTCAAACAGTGATAATGATGAAGAGATAGCATTTATGACCAGGAATTTTCGGAAATTCCAGAAATACAGAAAGATGAATAATCTCAAGAGAAACAACTATAAGAATTCTGGAAATCAGAATGCAGTGCCAAACAATGTCAAATGTTTCAACTGTGATGAACTAGGCCATATCAAAAGAGACTGTCTGTATCCAGAAAGGCAGAATCTTCCTATAAACAATGATTCAGTAAAGAAACAGAAGCGTGCATTTACTGCTACTCTAGATGACTCAGACTCATCCTCAAGCGATGATGATCAGAAGACAAATAACTCAAATTTGTGTTTCACAGCAGTTCATGACTTCAACAAATTCAAGGAAACATACTCAAAGAAAGGTACACATTTACAATACAATTGATTGAAATTGCATGCTTAGAATTAAATGATTGATTGCTTGATTGATTGATTTTGAATTGGTGTGTTGATTGAATTTTAAATTTATTTTTTATTATTTTATTATTATTATAATTTTATTATAATATTATTATTATTTTATTTTTATTATTTTTTAATAATATAATAATATTTTCTGGAATATACTATAATTCTAATAATATTCCAGATATATATATACAGACATTAAAATAATAAGTATATATATTAGAATACTTAGGAAAAATAAATCATAGAAATTAATAGGCACATGTCGACATGGTCCCTACCATGATGTCGACATGGGTACAAATTTGGAAATTAAAAATTTGAATTCAAATGCTTGAATTTCCCTCCACTTTTTCACTTCATACAATACTCTGAAAAGGCATCTTTTGACCAAAGAACATGTCTTTCAAAAATCTATTTATTCACTATCTTTTATCACAACTTTTCACTTTCATTTTCAAATTCAAACTCTCTCTTCAAAACTTCAAGCTCTGTACTCTCTACTTTAATGGCTTCTTCAAGCAACCCCTCCACCATGAGACTTTCCTGAAACTTGAAAGAGCAACTCCTCAATAATCCAGAGGCCATAAAAGCATACATCAATTATGCTAATTATGGAAAAGTCCATCCCGGAAAATTTGCTACTTTTCAAGATTTTGCTTCTTATGAAATTGATACACTTTTTGCAAACAATCAAATTCTTAGTCTTGTTGATTCTTCTCAAAATGATTTTGTTTGTTACCCAAATCTTGTTAAAATCTTCTATGCAATGAAATTGAATTTCTTTTCTGTTATCTAGCTTATCTTATCTCTTGAATAAATGTTAGTATATTATATAAATATATATATATATATATACACACATAATTATTCACAAAATCAAAATTACCATCAAATTTCATTGCCTCATGTCGACATACCCTCTATGACCATGTCGACATGTACTGGTCAGAAATGACACTTCATTTTGAATTTGAAATTTGAATAACTACCATATGTTTATTCATTTCAAACGAATTTCTACACCTATATATACCCATTTCTTCCAGAATTCATTACTGAATATTATTTCTTATCTATTCTATCTCTCATTCTTCTCACAATTCAAAAATGGCTAATCCAATTCATAACTTATCCGAGAATCTTGAAGAAACTCTTAATTCATTTAAGAATATTCTCTCGTTCATTCTTTGTAACCAACGACACTAAGAATTGAGTCAAATGCATATGATCAAGGAGCAAGAAGGGCATTTCGAGGCAATTTGATGGATGATTTCTTCCCTGCACAAGGATGATAACGAAGCACATCCTCCTGTCTCTCTCACAAATGACAATGAAAATTGGGATGCCATCAAAGCAGACCCTATTTTCGGCGAAGTAGGATGGGTGGAAGTTCCTCGTAACATTTAATTTGATTGCTTTATTTGATTACTTTGTTTGAATTGATTGCTTTGATTGAAATTGTTTGTTTTGATTGATTTGATTGACACTTGGTGTGGATTGATGAATGTATAAATATACATTGATGTACTTATAATCGTTGATTGAATATCATGTCTATAAGTATAGTTATTTCTTAATATACTCTATTATATAGTGTATTAATGCAGGTACTTGAGTACAAGAATGAGGGGGAGTTATATAGTTTGGAGTTAGTTTGTTTTTGTTGATGACAAAGGGGGAGAAATATAAAATAGAAGAGTTAGGCATAGATTAAGGGGGAGCTATTAGATTTAGGGGGAGTTATTAGGATAGAAGTAATATTTTATAAACAAAGGTTGTCATCATCAAAAAGGGGGAGATTGTTAATCCTTAAGATGATGGTTTTGATGACAACAACCTTAGAATAAGATTATAAAATATAAATACTAACATTATAGTTTAGATATATATGTATATGCAGGATTTAACCATGCAGGTACAAAGAATGAAGACTGTACAGTATAGAGATTCAAGATATCAAGATTGAAGACTCATGAGTATCAAGAATATTAAGAATATCAAGATTATCAAGAGTTCAAGATTTCAAGATAAGTATTGAGTCTAGAATTATGTTAAAACTTCATAATAGAACTGAAATCTTCACTCCATTTTTCTTTTGGGATGGAACCCATTTCTACCTTTTTAGTGGCTTACAAACCCACGACAAGTAGCTTACAAACCTACGACAAGTGGCTTACAAACCCACGAACATCCTGGTTTTGTACAAGTTCTCGAGTCCTGATATGATGAGATATTCTACAGGAAGAAGCTTGCAAAACTACTTCAAAATGATTTTCAAAACTACTTTAGAATTATTTTCAAAATTGCTTTTCAAAATGTTTTAGCCTTAAAAATTATCTTTTCAAATGATTTTCAAAAAGATGTTTTAGCCTTAAAATATTCTTTGTTTTTGTTTTTAATAAACTCTTGTTTTAAACTTCGTTTGTTTTAAACTATCTTTTAATTATAATATATTTACTTAGATTTAAATATAAAATTATAGTAAAATTTTATTCTCTATATTTATCTATGTATTTTATCTACAGTCAAGTATATTTATAAAGTTTAAATAGTTTTTAATATAAGATAAAGGTTATTTTCAAAGAAAATCAAATCTTCAAAAAATGCTTTGGGATGTCGACATGCCCTAGTACCTCATGTCGACATAGTGACAGTTAGATTCAAAAATTTGAATTTCAAAAGAAGTGTCTATTCACCATAACCTTTCATGAATAGACATGGCTGTTGTTCTTCTATAAATAGGGGTTAGTTTCAACGAATTTTATATCAGATTTTCTGGTTTTTCACTTCTCTTCTTCTTTCACATTTTCTTATTCAAAATCCTATCATCACTCTACCAAAATCAACATTGAATCTAACTAGATCATCTCTGGTTTGATTCTCTATCACTATCTCAACAAGATCCCAGTGCTATTCAGAGTTATAGGCTTCTTTGTAATCTATCTAGCGAGAAAAGGTGTGATTGTAGCCTTGGAAATCAATTGGGTGAACTTGTTGCCCCGGAAATCAACTATCTCTACCCAGAGGATTCTGATTCTGGAGGGTGTACCTCGTAGCCTTGAAACCGAGGGTTGTAATTGTTGAATTGCTTTTGAAAGGAAGTCCGTACTTAGTTGTGCGGGACTGGATGTGTAGGGTAACTCCGAACCAGTATAAAATCCGGTGTGTTCTTTCCTTTACTGCATTTACTTTATTTCTGCATCTGTGTTTGATTCTGTGATTATATCTGTGTCTGAATATTGCATACATTTGTGTACAAATCAACAATAACTCAAAAAGATTTAGTAATTTCTTATAAACACTATTCACCCTCCCTCTAGTGTTCATTCTAGCCTTAAGATCCATATTCCGCATTCCTCACAGCTACATCACATAGACATTTACACAAGTGCCAAATGACGGCTTCCTGATATTTAAGCCGCATTCTATCTTTTCTTAAGGATTTTCTACTTGTATGTTCTCTATCATGGACTCGGCTCCAGGGATTCTATATGGACTCAACTTCATGGACTACCCCATATATCTCCTGTCAGTACTTTCTTCCTACCTATCTGGTGCAGACCTTGCCCTTTTTACTAGTTGAATCCACACTACACTAACCAAATTTCACCACTGGCATAGTTTCCAATTCAATTCTATGTGCATCGATAACCTTCAACAATCCTTGCTACTAACTCAAATGGCGTCATCTTGCACCATGCTAAACAACTTGAGCATAAGTTTGCTCTTGCTAAATGTAGCTTCATAAAACCTCAAATGCACAACACATTGACTCAACTCTTTCAGTGGTGTACCTAATCACCTCAACTTCTAGATACCAAGTGGGATAACTCAACTGCAGATTGTATTTCTTCTTTCGATGGTACTTCCCATTTAGCCCTTTGTTATACTTCCATTTCCCTTAAGTTGTCCAAACCGGTGATTTCCTAAATATAAAAAATAACACATCTTTCTTTCCATTTGGCTCAACTCAAGTCATTTTCTTTACTTTTGGACTATTTCCAAATCTTTCAAAAACCATGGTACTTAGGCATCATGTTCGTGGCCTACATGGATCTATCCCAATTCTACAAGTGAAAGTTTGATATATCCTCTCATTTAATCTTAGCAATAAAAGTCCTTAAGTTGATTAAATTTATAATCTAAGATTATTCAAACCAAAATAATAACCACTTATTTTATTTGCGTGCTGCTGCTACACACACGACCATGTATTGCGTGTTAACCTCTCATAAATTTTCATAAAAAATAATCTTCCTCAAATCCACGCAATGTTCGAGAACAACCAATCTTCAAATATATACATATATATGTATGTATGTGTGTGTGTATTCATCCTTCAAATCTTACTAAAAAATTTCCAATCTTCTTTTTTATGAAAATTGCTTTCGCATTCTCAATGCATGCTTCTAAAAATATCTTTTTTCCTTGACTTAGACCCAATCATTGCAAAATCTTGACTAAATTATTATCTAGGATATCATTTTTGCATTTTGAATTTTCCAAAATTTCCCTTTTCTATTCCTTTGTGTCATCTTACAAATGGTACCATTACCAACATAGCCTCTTATTACTCCATTCCAGTCACCATATGGTTGGAATAGCCAAAATAAGGTGATCCCTTGCCATTTTAATCCAATTAACATAATAACAAATTACTTTGATTTATAATTAGGGATTTTTGCACTTTAATGCATGGAACTACATTTTTTACTGAAAGAAAATGTGAACATTGTAACTTTTCATAAATTATTTAAAGGATGATTTGTGCTATGTTTGGAATTACAAGGAATCAACTTTTCAGTTTATTATTGAAACCGATAGTGCAAAATAGGGTAACTCTTCCTATTTTGTACATCTCTTTCATTTGGGTATATTCCTTGTTATTCCAAATGGTACCCCTTTGTGCTGAAACTGGATAATTCATAGAAATTTACATTGCTACACACTTCATTCCAATGAATTAAAATACTACTTAAATCTCATTCCCATTTTATAATAACTTCCAAGTATTTACTAATCAATATCAGTTACCCAAAAATTTACCGCAATGACCAATTTCACATTTTTACTTCCTCAAGTTGTGTAAGTCTACAAATCAGGAACTTATCATACAATTTCCTTTATAAAGATTATCATTAATTTATGGACTAATTTACCCTCATTTTCTACATTTCATAATATGTTGTACATAAACCTACCATTTAAGATTCACATTTTAGGCATTCATGGAACGTAACTACTATATCATAAATTTAATAGCATGAATAAAATACATCCTCTCATTCTTGTCCACCTGGTCTGCCCATAACCTATAGGCGACAACACAATACCTGTACTGCCTGTAGCCTACAAGTATCCTACTCTATATAAACGGTACTGATCAATACTATGCAGCTATAATGTTGAACTTATACTTACTGTCCCAATTTAGACTGCCTAATGTAATCAAGGAAAGGCCTATTTGTTACATAACACTCTTAGTAAGGATTGAAGTAGACCCTACTTGTCCTTTTTACACTTCAAACTGAAAGACTTCTTGCATTCGCAGTATTCTTGATATAACTAAAACATTTTGGCTTACTATTTTCTTATTCTGGAATAAGTTTACTTAAATCATATTTTTCAACCATCTAATTCAACCATTACTTAAAAAGGTTACTAAGTTCCTATGTTACTTTTTATCTTCATTTCAACTATTTCAAAATTTTCAAACTCCGTTATCAACTTAATCCTTGTAGGCAGTGTAATCCTATTCTTCTAACTCCAATTTAACTCTTTTCTTTAAGTTTAAGTGATAATCATGACATTTTTACCTTAACTTTTTAATCAAATCCTTTTATTTTAACATAGTTTACGCAAGCTAATAAGTCCTTAAAATGTAAAGTCCAATTTTCATTTTTACCATTTAAATCAAAACTTTTAATTTTACCATTTCCACAAATCTAGTGAGTTGCCTAAAACTTTAAAATCTTTCATTCATTTTTAAATGTTATCCACAAAATAGGAAAGTTCTAAAACTATAAAACTCTCTTTTCATTTTTATTAGGCGTTTCCTTTGCTAAGATCATGATATTTTCTTTAATCAAATCATCAAAAATGATTAACTTAACCTAGTAAAAATATAAATAAAACACATCATTTTAATATTTTCTTTCATAAATATTTTTTTTCCACAAAACATATTTTAAAGAGAATATGGTATTTTTAACTCATTATTATTAGAGTTTGAAAAAAGCAATGGTAAAAGACATTTTCAAATATTAACCATTTCTTATTTGTAAAAAGAGTTCTAAATTCAGATCTTACATACTTCTCAACTTTTATTTTTATTTTCCAAAAGTTCTATCATTAAAAGCAAAGTGCACATTGAGATAAGTATAAAAATGTGCCAAATACAAAAAAAAAGCTTTAAAAATGGATATTGTAAATAACATTTCACCAAATTCTTTAATTTTACTTTTTAAAAAAATCCCATAAAATTTATCTGACTATTTATATAAAATCACAAACCAACTCTTTCTTTTAACCTCACTTTTAAATAAACTTTATATAGTTTATCTAATTATTTTATAAAAAATCATAAACACAAGCTCTGATACCAAATGTAATAACCCGCACCTCCCGACACACCGATCCAAAGCTCAATGTGACTTTTGTACATGCCATGCCAAGAAATGTGAGCCGTTGGGTTTTTAAAACTTTACGGAGCATAATTATAAGGGTGGAGTTCTAAGATAAACTACACTTTTAGATCTCACAATGGAAGGAACTAAAGTATAAGTACATAAAATAGACTTCTCAGCAAAATAGTTAACAAAGTACTTGTTTTACATATTAACTATCCTTAAGGTACAATAAAACTTTACAAATATTTAATACAATAAGTGACCACAAGAGAAACAATAGATAATATGAGAACTCCAACGTGAAGCTCCTTTCTCCAACTATGCCCACTCAACCGATAATTTGTCATCTCGTGGTGGGGGAAAATGGAAAGGAGGGAGTAGGTCAGACAAAATTCTGGTGAATGAGAACAAGACTAATAAGATGATTAAGTGCTACTGACTTTAAATCTATTCTAAGGGATACAGAGTGTAATCTAGTGTCCATGAACTCCAAAGGTCAACACCTAGGGATTCTTATATAACACAATGGGTCGAACCTACTGATCAAACTTCACACTAATGATCGGCCAAAACGAGAACTACTCTCTCATCATAAATACAGCAACACTATGCCTGGAGAGGAAGAACATCGAAAATTAAAACTCACATAATGACTCGTCGTATGCACCCATGTTCATCTCTCGATCGTAGTAGCAAAATGCCTATTATTGTATTGCACCGAAGTCCACCGTATGTGAACACCCGTTAGTACGGGCTCAATTTACTTGATACCTGTTTCCTGGAGTTTTGACCAGGCAATTAAGTACTCGGCATCTTGGAGCACTTGGCATCCTGAAGTACTCGGCATCCAGGAAGTACTCGGCATCCAGGAAGTACTCGGCATCTAGGAGCACTCGGCATCCTGAAGTACTCGGCATCTAGGAGCACTCGGCATCCTGAAGTACTCAGCATCCAGGAAGTACTCCACATCCAGGAAGTACTCGGCATCCAGGAGCACTCGGCATCAGAAGACGTTCTGCGTGTACAATTGCTCGACATGACTGTATTGCTCGTCATAAGCTATCGTTCGGCCTGACCCATCGTTCGGCTAAAGACAACATTCGGCCGGAGCCATCGTTCGGCCAGAGACATCGATCGATTAAGGGCTTCATTCGGCCAAAGGTAGCGTTCGGCCAGATGCTTCATTCGGCCAGAGGTACATTCGGCTTCGATTGCTAGTCAACCTACCCTTCCCACATAGCAAGCGGCTCGCTCGGCATGAAGAGAATGGTTCGGCATCCCACATAGCAAGCGCCTCGTTCGGCATGGAGAGAATGGTTCGGCATCCAACCGTTCGGCCTGATGGGTTCGGCACATAGCGACCACTCCATTTGGGCCAAGGTGTTCGGCTGCCAAGCCCACCTGGGGAGTCCAACTCATCTTTGTCTATAAATAGAGGGGCAGGGGCACAGTGAAAAGGGACCTTTTTTCGGAAACACTGGGGAGACTCTGCCATTTTTTAGACTCATCTTCTTTACTTAGCAATTCCATTCAAGCATTTGATCTACGAATTGTATTTGTAATCAACCATTAAGAAGATCAATAAAGTTTAACCTCAAAGTGGACGTAGGCAATTACGCTGAACCACTATAAATCTGGTGTTCTTACTTTCTGCACTTAAATTAGCATATTCTTCTTTGTTTAATTTATCTTCATCACTTATATCTCTTCACAATCTTTCTCAATGAGGTTAGTGACCAATTTTGGTGCTAACACTTTGGTGCTTTCACCGAGAATTGAATTATCAGACCTCAAGGATCTGCTTTGAAGCTACTGGATTGAACAAATCCCCTCAGGAAGATCCGACTCATTGATAGGACGTCCGTTGATTCTACTCAGAGTTCATACTAATAACTCTACAATGGTAAGACCACGTACCAGGTCAGCTTCTCATAATGCGGACGCCCATGAGACTGCCAGCGTGCAACAGGCAGGACCTAGCAATCAGCAAGCGAATCTAGGCGTAGGGACTACCGCCCAGGACCAAATGCCAGTTGTCACTAGGATAGAGTTCAATGACTTGATAAGAGAACTTAGGGAAAGCAGGAGACAACTAGGAGAGCAGATGCAAGCTAACGCCAACCTGATGGAACAACTCACCCAACAGCAGCAACAGAATGCTAGGGGCAATCCCGCTCCTTATTCCTCATCCGACAGCTCAACTTCCTCTGATGAACCTCCCAGGCGTAGACGCCGTAAGACTGAGACTGCTCAAGCAGGCGCTGTTGTTCGAACAGTTGGAGACCGTGACCAAGTCGGAGCCGGGAACTTAGGAGCTGGAGTGCATGCGAAGACTAGAGTCCCAGACAATCAAAACGTTCACAATGTCGAACCTCAAGATGCACATTTGGCAGATCGCCAGGAGAGGAGGCATCGGCATGGACAGTCACGTAGAACAGACTATAACCTTCCACCTTCTATACAAACACCATACCTTACAGCCATGATCAGACAATTAATGAAAGAGAATCAAGGCTTATCAAATGACGATTGGGGAGTGTCAAGAAGTCATACTCCATTCACAGACATTGTCCTACAGGCAGCATACCCCATAAAGTTTAGTATACCAACTATCCCTGCTTACGAGGGAAAGACTGATCCTAGACAGCATGTCATGAGGTACGAGTGGATGATGGATTCAGCTAGAGCAAATGATGCAACCAAGTGTAGATGCTTCCCAATTACTTTATCTGGGATCGCTACGATGTGGTTCACCCGACTTCCTCCGCGGTCCGTATCCAGTTTCGAGGAGTTGGCGAAGAAGTTTATTGAGCAGTTCAGGATACACACTACTCGTCCAAAGGACGTGATGTCTCTGTCAAGTGTAATCCAAAATCCTGGGGATTCATTGAAGGAATATTTACAAAGATTCCATGTTGCGGCGACTGAAGTCAGTAATCCCAATGATCATGCAATTCTAATAGCCGTGATGCGAGGTGTGGATCCAGATTCTGAATTTGGAGACTGGTTGGCAGGAAAACCTCCGACTACGCTAGAGAATTTTTACTCAAAGGCACACCAGTTCATAAGAAGAGAGGAAGCTAGGTGGGTAAGGCGAGATAAGGCACCAGGACCTGTCCAGGAGTCCGTGAAAAGCAACATTGCTGTGAAGCAGTCCGGAGACAACTCGGGAAAGGTCCAGTCAATGTCCAGAACAAGCCTGGGCAGCCTAAGGAGTCCGGAGGAAGAAATCAAGGGAAGAAAAGAGAAGCGGGGAAGTGGAAACCGAGAATTCCAAGCTACAACGAGTATACCCCGCTGAATGCGTCTCTTGAGAACATTTACCTATCAACCTGCAACACCTTTCAGTACAGAAAGCCACGTCCAAAAGAGTCAACCGAGGAACAGAAGCGGACCGGGAAATATTGCCGCTTCCATGAGACTTATGGGCACAATACGGAAGAGTGCAGACACCTACACAACGCTATAGAGAAGTTGATCGGGCATGAAAAGTTGCAGGAATTTGTGAAGGATCCTCAGGAAGGAGGACAGGGAACATCCAACCCAGGTCGTGCTCCAGCTCCGCGTCATCCCGATGAACCTGCCCGGACTGTGGGTAGACTAGTCATAAACACGATCGTCGGTGGGCCTCACCCCGCGGATAAGAATTGGCAGGAGATGGAACGGTATGCTAGTGCCCTGAAGCATGCAGATTTCGAATGTTGTTCGAACACGGAGGATGGGACCCCTGCTAAGCAACAGCGTGTAATGACAGACGATATAGTGTTCAGAAACAGAGATGCTGACCAAGTGGAGACTCCAACCATCGACCCGATGGTCATATCTGCAATGATTGGACCGGCGTATGTGAAAAGAATTTTGATTGATTGTGGAAGTTCTGTCAACATTATCTTCAAGAAGGCTTATGATCAGATAAAAATGGAAACAAAGGACTTGAAACCGTCCAAAGCTCGCATACATGGCTTTAATGGTGCAGCGACCGATGCAGTGGGGTATGTTGAGTTACCAGTTGAACTGGAACAAGGCGAACGTCGGAGGGTGCGAATCCTACCCTTCATAGTTTTGGATGTGGACTCTCCGTATAATGTATTCCTGGGCCGACCGGCCCTGGCTGAGTTTAGGGCAGCATTAGCCCCGTGGTGCCTAACTTTGAAGTTCCCAAATGACAAAGGAGTAGGTGTTGTTCATGGCGACCAGGCAACTGGTCGTGCATGTTATGTGGCAGAGCTCAGAGAGGCCCATCGGAGGAAGAAAGGAAAGGTTGCGGACAATCCCGTCCGCATCCTTAATAATGATAATTGACAAGTAGTGCCCGAGCCCTGCCTCAGGCATAATTCTCGGATCTTCAGAGACATAGATCTGAGAGATGACGATGAGGAACCCAGGGAAGAAAAGGCAGCGCCGGCTGAATTAACAGTTTACATTTCAGTCAGCCGAGACGACCCATCGCAAGTATTGAAGATCGGATCACAACTCAGCCCCGCAATGACTGAAGACCTTAGTGATTTCCTCCGGGCAAATCTTGATGTTTTTGCCTGGGTGCATTCTGATATGTGCGGGATTTCTCCCGCCATTACAAGTCATATGTTGAACATAGACCCGAAATACGTCCCAGTTAAACAAAAGAGGAGAGGAATGGACCCAGAGAGGTCCGCTGCTCTCAGAGAGGAAGTGAACAAACTCAAAGCTAATGGGTTTGTCCGCGACGCCCTCTACCCTGAATGGGTATCGAATCCCGTGCTGGTGAAAAAGGCGAATGGGAAATGAAGAACTTGCGTAGATTATTTCGACTTGAACAAAGCGTGCCCCAAGGACAGTTTCCCTTTGCCTAGGATCGATCAGTTGGTCGACTCCACTGCAGGACACGAGCTGTTATCATTCATGGATGCATACTCAGGTTACAATCAAATCCCAATGCATATTCCGGACCAAGAACACACCAGTTTCGTCACAGATGTCAGGCTATATTGCTATGTAGTAATGCCCTTCGGATTGAAAAACGCCAGAGCAACTTATCAGCGTTTGGTGAATCGAATGTTCAAAGACCAGCTTGGTATAACGATGGAAGTCTATGTGGATGACATGCTCGTGAAGTCACGATAGTCAAACGACCACATTCGAGACTTGGCTGAGATGTTCGATATACTCAAACATTATGGGATGAAGATCAACCCTCTGAAGTGTTCCTTCGGTGTTGCGTCGGGGAAGTTTTTGGGATTCATCGTCAATGCTAGGGGAATTGAAGCTAACCCGGAAAAGATTCAAGCTATTCGAGATGTGCAAGTGCCCAGAACTATAAAACAGGTACAGAGCTTGAATGGAAAGGTAGCTGCGCTGAGTCGATTCATGTCCAGGGCCACGGACAAGTGCATCCCTTTCTTTGATATAATATAGAAAGGGAAGAGGAATTTCGAGTGGACATCCGATTGCGAGGAAGCATTCCAGGATCTGGTGAGGCATCTGGAGAGTCCACCAGTGCTGTCAAAACCAGTAGACCATGAGATGTTGTACGTGTACTTGGCCGTATCCCCACATGCTATAAGTGTGGCTTTGGTTCACGAGGAGGACCGAATCCAAAAGACGGTGTATTACGTTAGCAAGCGTTTAACGAGGGCAGAAAGAAATTACCCTAAAATCAAGAAATTGGCCTATTGCTTGGTGATTGCATCACGTAAGCTGCGCCCATACTTTCAAGCACACTCAATCAGTGTTTATACCGATCAACCCCTACGGCAGGTACTCCAATGACCAGAAACATCTGGAAGATTGTTAAAATGGAACATCGAGTTGAGCCAGTTCGATATCGCCTACTTGCCACGAAGAGCCATACAAGGGCAAGCATTAGCAGATTTCATCGTTGAGTTTACTGTACCCGACGAACTAGATAATCACGATGTCATTCCCCCTGTTCGATGAAAATTGTACACCGATGGGGCATCAAACGACCGTTGCTCTGGCGCTGGCGTAGTTCTTGTAACTCCGGAAAATCGATCGGTTTGTTACGCTCTGACGCTCAATTTCCCGGCTACAAATAACGAAGCAGAATATGAAGCACTGATTGTCGGCTTAAAACTCATTGGAGAACTCGGGGTAAAATCAGTTGAAATCTTTTGTGACTCACAGTTGGTGGTCTACCAAGTGCGAGGAGATTATCAAGCAAAGGGACAGAAGCTTGCTCCGTACCTTGTTCTGGTTCAAGAACTGCTGTCAAACCTTGAGCGTTATGATATTTCGCATGTCCCGCGTGAACAGAACAAAGAAGCCGACTCATTGGCGAAATTCGCAAGCACTGGCGATGCTCAGCAAATGGGATTGTTTCCCGTTGAGGCCTTGCGTGCCCCAAGCATAGACGCAATGAAAGTGGATTCTGTGTTGGAAACAGGAATCGAGAGGGAATCGTGGATAACCCCATTCAAACTATACCTAACAGCCGGGGTTTTACCAGAAAAAAGGAGCGAAAGACGGCAGGTAATTCGAAAGGCCGCGCGATATGTGATGCAGGGTGGACAAATGTATCGAAAGGGGTTCTCGGTCCCCTTATTACGATGCATCGCACATGATGAGACAAAACGGGTCTTGAAGGAGGTACACGAAGGAGAATGTGGTGACCATACTGGGGGGGCAAACGCTAGCAAAAAAGATCCTTCGCTATGGATATTACTGGCCGACCGTAAATCGGGACGCTACAGACTATGCAAGGAAATGTGACAAGTGTCAAAGATATGCGAAAATCCCAAGGACTCCATCAACAGAACTCACACAAATGGTTAGTCCCTGGCCATTTTCAATCTGGGGAATCGACATAATCGGCTCTTTGCCTATATCCAAAGGTGGTGCGAAATACGCGATAGTTGCAGTCGACTATTTCACAAAATGGGCTGAGGCAGAACCTTTGGCCACAATCACCTCTAAGAAGGTCATTAACTTCGTTGTACGAAACATTATATGCCGCTTTGGCCTCCCTCGCACCATCATTACGGACAACGGGATGCAATTTGAAAGCAGAGAGTTCAAAGAGTTCTGTTTAAAGCAGGCTTTTAAATCTCCCCGAGATGGCCGAGATGAAAAATCCGAGATATCAGCCAAAATCCGAGATTTGGCAGCCTATTTAGTTATAAGTGTTTTAAATATCACCCGAGATAGCCGAGATATTTTCCCGAGATATTGGCCAAAATCCAAGATTTAAAACAATGGTTTAAAGTATGGCATTGAGAAGAAGTTCGCCGCCGTTGCACACCCAAAAGCTAACGGACAAGTCGAGGCCGTTAACAAAATAATCAAGTCCATACTGAAGAAGCGTTTGGAGAAGGTCGGAGGCAAGTGGGTAGATGAACTCCCGACAGCATTATGGGCTTATAGAACTACCCACAAGTCCGCAACCGGCCACACTCCATTCGCCTTAGCATACGGGTCGGAAGCTGTTATACCCGTGGAACTTGAAGTTCCATCGCACCGAGTGACATACTATGATCCCAAGACGAATCAGGACCTCTTGTTGGAATCACTGGACTACATCGATGAAAAACGTGAAGAGGCCGAATTAAGGGCGGCAGTGCATATGCACCGAGTCAAGCGTTACTACGACGGCAGAGTCCGCCCAAGGATTTTTGATGTGGGTGATCTCGTTTTGAAAAGATTTTTCCCGGTACCATCACGTATGAATCCTAACTGGGAAGGTCCATACGTCATTGAACGGAAGCTTGGAGAGGGAACATTCAAGCTAGCGACCGTTGATGGCGTAACACTACCCCGAGCGTGGAACAGTGAACATTTGCGACATTATTACATTTAGTATGTTTCTTTCCTGTTTTAGGCACAGTTATTTCCCGTATGTTTTCGTTCAGTCGTAACTTAGTTTCCTTTCAGCCATGTAATCAGGCAGTTTAGTTGTTTTTCATTAATAAAGGCTTGAAGCCGTATTTTTCATGAATTACTAACGTTTCTATATCTCATAGTCGGGTGATGAATTATTAGAGCTACATTATTCTGTATGATGTGCAAACTCGTATAAACAATTTCAATCTCCGAGTCCCCTGAGCACGGACCGGAGTACTCTAAGTCCCCGGAGCGCGGACTAGAGTATAAACGATTTCAATCTCCGAGTCCCCTGAGCGTGGACCGAAGTACTCTAAGTCCCCGGAGCGCAGACTAGAGTATAAACGATTTCAATCTCCGAGTCCCCGGAGTGCGGACCGGAGTACTCTAAGTCCCCAGAGCGCGGACTAGAGTATAAACGATTTCAATCTCCGAGTCCCCTGAGCGCGGACCGGAGTACTCTAAGTCCCCAGAGCGTGGACTAGAGTATAAACCATTTCAATCTCCGAGTCCCCTGAGCGCGGACCGGAGTACTCTAAGTCCCCAGAGCGCGGACTAGAGTATAAACGATTTCAATCTCCGAGTCCCCTGAGCGCAGACCGGAGTACTCTAAGTCCCCGGAGCACGGACTAGAGTATAAATGATTTCAATCTTTGAGTCCACTGAGCGTGGACCGGAGTACTCTAAGTCCTTAGAGCGCGGACTGGAGTATAAACAATCTCAATCTCCGAGTCCCCAGAGTGCGGACCGGAGTACTCTAAGTCCCCAAAGCACAGACTAGAGTATAAACGATCTCAATCTCCGAGTCCCCAGAGTGTGGACCGGAGTACTCAAAGTCCCCAGAGCGTGGATTAGAGTATTAACAATCTCAATCTCCGAATCCCCTGAATACGGGTTAACTTACTATAAGTCCCTGGAACGCGAATTTAGAAAAAATTCTAAGTACTCAAGAAATGTAGAACAAGAAGTATGCCACTCTGAAGAATGTTTGAACAACGCGAGAATGGACTGGGAAATTTACAACTCATAAGTGCTTGAGTTTTGACCGCAGTTATTCAGAAAGCTAAAAAAGTAAAAGAATCGTTCAAACGACTAAGGAACTAAACTTTATTTAATAGTCCAAAATGAGGTTACACAGTTATCCCTCCAAAACTTGGAGTCAAGAACCTATCTATAGAAACTACGAAGACAAAAGATAAAAGTAGTTACAAGACTTAAGCAAAAAACTCGTTGAACGAGTATAGCGATTATTTCTTTGGTTTCTTCTTCTTGTCTTCTTTTTTTTCGATGACTCCTCTCCTTCACGCTTCTTCTTGGATTTCTTGCTTGCTAAAGAAGCAGAGTCAGGAGTAGGAGAAGGAACATCCAGCGGTTTGGACCTGCCTGGGAGAATGACCTTCAAAGGTCTGTTCCGCGGGTCAGTGAGTTCTAGTATTTTAGGCTCTACTTTGACCTTGACTTTTTTCTTCTCCTCTTCGGCGAGACGCTCTTTCATGCTTACCTTCGAAGTATGTTCGGAGGCACCAGTGATTTCGATTTCATCGCTCCCTTCGGCGGGAGATGAGGTGTCAAGCTTATCATCATCTAGCGCCCCGATCACTTGAGCGTCAGGGCCAGGAGTTACTCCCGCATGAGCAACATCGCTTGATTTCTCTGCCTCCTCCTTGGCGTCATCTCTCCTCGGAGTTGGCTCAGGGTCAGAGCAGCCTGCATGAAAACATAAAGAATGAACATTAGAACGAATAACCGCTGCTAGAAAGTGACAGATCTTTTAACTTCTAAAAAAGAAGAGTTTCCTACCGGGTTCTGGCTAGCTATCAGTTGCGCATGGAGTTTCACCCTCCAGAATAGGAGATAGCACTTCAGGATCGTAGCCGGCATGCTGCTCGAATGGGTCAAGTGTCGGCCGACCGGCCGGTTGAGCAGTGGGAGGAGCAGCAATATGAGGAGCCGTAGTCTTAGCTCCAGATGGGCCAGCTTCATCATTTTTCTCTGTTGGTAGGGGAGAGCCTTTGCTATAAAGCGCCAAAGCTGCGGATAAGTCCGTTGGCTCGTTCCCTCTAAGAAATTCCTTCACCAGGGCATCCTCATCGACTTCTTCAGAGCCCGACTCGATTTTCCTAATCTTCACTAAAGTTTCCCAGGCCTCAGCTAAGGATTCAAGATAGCCCTCGCCCAAGAACGTCAAGTCGCGATGCATAAGGACGCGGGCGCCATACTCAGCAATCAACGGGTCAAACATGCACTTGACCTCTTCCCTGCCAGCCTCTGCGGCCGCCTCAAGGCGAGAGTCAATCTCCTTCGAAGCTTTTCTTTTGCCCTCCTCACGGGCTTCGTCTTTTATTTTTTCAACTCCAGCAAGTTCATCATCAAGCTTCGTTTTCAAAAGCCGTGTAGCAACGATTTCATCACAATATCGTTGTGACTCTTCTTGAGCAGCTACTTTGTCCTCTTTCTCCTTAGAGAGTAATTCTTTCAACTCTTTGACTTGTATGGCAAGCGCGTCCCTTTCTTTTTGGATAGAATCTTTTTCTAAGGCAAGAGCACCGCTGCACTGGACTGCTTCATCGAGTTCCTTCTTGTGGGTCATCTCTAAACGAGTGACTGCCTCGGTGCTATCTTTTGCGCTCTGCTCGGCGGCTTCGAGTTTCGACTTATACGAAGCGAGCTCTTCATCTTGATGCTTAATGATGTCTTTGTCAAAACCAGCTTCCAACTTCAAACGGTCAATTTCATGTTGTCGCTCGACAGATACCTCCGAGACTTTCTCGACCAAATGTGCAAATGCGTCATGTTGAACATAGACATCGTTGTTACAGGCAAGAGCGCTCTGCTTGACATGCCCGGGGATGTGATGAATAGCTGGGAGAAATTTCAAGCCATCGAAACAGATTTTTGGGAATTTGGCCTTAAGTTCGACCATCTTCTCTGCTATAGTGGGGTCAGCCGCAGGAATAGGGGGAGGAGGCTTTGAAAGTTCAGCTTTTTTCCGATGCTCCCGAGTTTGCCTTGTGCTTGACGAACCAGAATGTTGTTCTCGAGAGACATCGGGTAGGGACCCCTTCTGTGGAAGTTTCTCTCTATCTGTCTCAGTTTGAGGAGGAGGATCACGAGAATGCGAAGATTGAGAATATGTTTTCTTGCGATAGGACGATTCGTGAGGTCGGTTGTCTCGATCCTTGTAGTTGTCCCTGTCTCGGTGTCTACCCGAACCTGAATCCCGTCCGGGATGATGAAATATGGAAGAGCCGTGAAGGCGATCGAGTCCGTGGGAGCGCCCCATGTCACCTACAAAGAATAAAAATAACAACGATTTAAGTGAAATCGAGGTAATAAGGAAAAACTTGAAGTGTATGATGGAGTGCGTGTGTGTCCTAGTGTTCCCCCTGACGGACCGGTTCCTTTGTCTTTACTGATCGGAGTGTTGTCTCACTGAACTGGGAGTTGAACTCCCGCGTTGCCTCTAGCGGGCGAAGGAAACTTGAAGACTTCAGGATCATCAAAACCATAATTAAGTATATCGTCGGGGATGGAAAGATTCGACAGACCCCTTAGAGAACTTTCCATATGCTGTGAGGAAGCCTCTTTCTCTGACGGGATGAGTGTAGCTTTTGAAGTTCCGCCAACTTTCTCCTTCCGTATCTTGTATTTCAACTTCTTCTTTCCCTTAGAAGGGGAGGATGACGTTTCAATGTCGTGTACTTCGACCGCCGGATTCCAAGCGGGACCCACATTCTCGCCTTGAGTCTCAGGAGCTTCATCCTCCTTGTGCTCACCCTGTTCGTGCGCATCAAGAGTATGGTGTGACGATGATCCAGCTTGTTTTTTCCCTTTACCGGATGCTGGCTTAGGAATGGAAATGCCCTCCGGAAGGCTAATCCGGCGACCTGGGGGTAGCAAGCCGAACCTTGACAATGATTCATTTGAAATGATGGTTCGGATGTCCCGATCCTCGGCAGGAAGAGCCCTAATAGCCTCGACGGCCTCAAAATATCCTCGGCCCTCAGGACGTAGGTTAATACCTGAAAAGATGGAACAAGGAGTTAGAAAAAGCATAGCTCTGATCGAGCGCAAAGGATGACTCAAGGAAGAAACTTACTGCCTTCGACCCATCTCCTCGCGAAACCAGGAGGGCAACGCACATAGAACCATTCCTGTTTATACAGGGCAAATTTGCTACATGCTCCGGTTAAGATCTGGCATTTGTGGTATGGCTCGAGGAACATGAAGGAGGGGCTATCTTTCCGCTTCTTGATCATGTAAATATATCTGATGTCGCCAGAAGTTGGAGGCCTAGAGAAGACGACCATGAAGAGTAGGTAGGTCCCGTATATAAACGCGTGACCGTTTGGATGCAGCTGCGATGGGGCAATGTCTATGTACTGCAACACGTCCCGAAGAAATAAATTGAATGGAGGCACGCTGCCCATCCAGCACATGAACTTGTTGCAGGCGGTATATCCGACTGGGGGTAGGTGAGGACGATCGTGTCGCGACGGGACCAACACATCGGCGAAGGGAATCCCATGGATGGAGCATATTCGCCGAAGTGCGACTTCATTAATCTTCGAAGCCTGTGAGTCGATCGGATTGTCTAAGAGAATTGTCGCCTCCAGGGCATCAGGAGCCAAGTTATGGGCAGGGGAAGTCGACGGATTTGAAGTATCAGCAATTTCTTGCCTTGATGATGGCCCGGGCCTATCAGATATAGTGGCGAAGCTAGATTTTTTAGACATCCCCAATAAATAATGAATCTGTCTAAGCGCCTGTGAAAACTATACATGAAAAATGTTGAATGTTAGAATTAACAATACGAGTATTCCCCCCACGTGGTGTGTAAACTAGTGCAAGCAGTCGTGTGTAAGCATTGAGAATCTAAAGGTTACAAAGATACGAAAGTGAGCTTCGAATCGTCGCCTTCGAAGACCGTCATCGCTGACCGTCTCAAAAAGCCCGCCTTGTGGTGATTACAGTTCCAGATTCAGAAAACGTATAGTTTACAAGTGTTCGGCCTAATTCTTGTTCGGTGAAAGGTATCATTCGGCACGTACGGCTAAGTTTTGTCCGGCCAAAGTGGTTTCCAACATTCACAATCGTTCGGTGAATTGTGGTTCGACATTTATGCTGTTCGGCACTTACAATTGTTCGGCATCTGTATTGTTCGGCACTTATAATTATTCAGCATTTGAATTGTTCGACCTAAGTGTAGTTCGGCATTTATGCTATTCGGCACTTACAATTGTTCGGCATTTGTATTGTTCGACCTGGGTTTGGTTCGACATTTGAATTATTCGGCCTAAGTGTAGTTTGACATTTATGTTTGTTCGGCCTAAGTTTGGTTCAGCATTTGTATTGCTCGACCTAAGTGTGGTTCGGCATTTATGTTCGTTCGGCCTAAGTGTAATACGGCATTTGTGACTGTTCGGCGAAGCATTGTTCGGCCAAAATCTTGTTCGGCCGAGACAACGCTCGACACACCTCCCTTAACAGCGACTTCATTCCCATCTTCTTTCTCCATCCACGCCGAACTACGAGGGCGGATCGTTCGGTAAGTCGTGCTAGACCTTACCATTCGACACCCCTAACCATCTCCTACTTCTCCTATGCTCTTTCTTCCTCCAATCTCGTTCGGCACAAGAGATTTATGCCGAACCACGATACGTCTACCAACAGCTTCCTAGAAAGCTCATCTCTACCCACTCTTCCTTCCACCCTCATCGCGTGACTCTGGCAAATTTTTAAGACACTTTAGTCAAGGTTCGACTTACCCCATCAACTAGGGAGTTCGAGCGTAAAGACCGTGTTTAGGTGGAAGAATTGGTACCTAGTTGGTAGGATGAAGACTTGGAAGGAATCGACGAATCATTGGAGAATGTTAACTGGGAGCTTCGGCAGGTGCAAGGCTGAGGTGTTGGAAGTGTGAAAAGGGAAGAAGGAAGAAGGTGCCGGCTTTTATAGGGAAAAAGAAGAAGTCGAAAAGGCTACATCTGGTGGAACCGGTCAAAGTCACAGCGTTCGGCATCGGATAACAATGACGTTCGGCACTTGAAGAGCGCTCGGTTTCCAATGCATCGTTCGACATTTATACCACGCTCAGCACACGCCTCAACTGCTGATATTCTCAAAAAGGCATCTCCATTCGAAGTTAGTCAAGGATTTGAAACGGAACATGAAGGTTACACGAATCAAAGCGTATCACGTTTCAGTCACGTAATACACTTTGGGGGGCAAGTGTTTCCTGGAGATTTGACCAGGCAATTAAGTACTCGGCATCTAGGAGCACTCGGCATCCTGAAGTACTCGGCATCCAGGAAGTACTCGGCATCCAGGAAGTACTCGGCATCTAGGAGCACTCAGCATCCTGAAGTACTCGACATCTAGGAGCAATCGGCATCCTGAAGTACTCGGCATCCAGGAAGTACTCGACATCCAGGAAGTACTCGGCATCCAGGAGCACTCGGCATCTATGAGCGCTCGGCATCAGAGACGTTCGACATGTACAATTGCTCGGCATGACTGTATTGTTCGTCATAAGCTATCGTTCGGCCTGACCCATCGTTCGGCTAAAGACAACATTCGGCCGGAGCCATCGTTCGGTCAGAGACATCGATCGGTTAAGGGCTTCATTCGGCCAAAGGTAGCGTTCGGCCAGATGCTTCATTCGGCCAGAGGTACGTTTGGCTTCGATTGCTAGTCAACCTACCCTTCCCACATAGCAAGCGCTTCGCTCGGCATGAAGAGAATGGTTCGGCATCCCACATAGCAAGCGCCTCGTTCGGCATGGAGAGAATGGATCGGCATCCAACCGTTCGGCCTGATGGGTTCGGCACATAGCGACTACTCCATTTGGGCCAAGGTGTTCGGCTGCCAAGCCCACTTGGGGATTCCAACCCATCTTTGTCTATAAATAGAGGGGCAGGGGCACAGTGAAAAGGGACCTTTTTTCGGGAACACTGGGGAGACTCTGTCATTTTTCAGACTCATCTTCTTTACTTAGCAATTCCATTCAAGCATTTGATCTACGAATTGTATTTGTAATCAACCATTAAGAAGATCAATAAAGTTTAACCTCAAAGTGGACGTAGGCAATTACGCTGAACCACTATAAATCCGGTGTTCTTACTTTCTGCACTTAAATTAGCATATTCTTCCTTGTTTAATTTATCTTCATCACTTATATCTCTTCACAATCTTTCTCAACGAGGTTAGTGACCAATTTTGGTGATATATAGCTAATTATTGTACTGAACCGGCATCCACCCATACTACGTTGCGCAAGAAAACGTGCGTACATAGAACTCCCATTTGGCTCTTTTTGCAACCGTTCCTGCCAGTGCTGTGCCCACTCATACATAACGCCCCTGAGCCTATGCGAAATAGATCACCCTAATCAAGTCTGTTTGTGTGATATACATTGCCTATACCAAAACAACTATTGCAAAATACATCGTCCTAACCAACTTTGATAGGGAACCAAATTTCTCCATCCTCTAACGCATGTAACTCAGCCCAAATTAGTCTAAAAAACCAGTTCACTAATTACATAAATTTCTAATTAAATTACATAATTTTTTATCCATTTAATTTGGGCCTTAGGCCAAGGTTTGTTATGCACATTTTTAACTCGGACGCTCAACTGTGACCATGCCCATATCGACCGCTACCGGTCGACCTAGACAATCCCAGGTCGACCGTTCACATTATAATTTTAGGCTTTTGATCTTTTTTTAAATGTCGATTGATTTTATTTAACTGTGTTAATCCAAGTGGATTAATAATTTCCAATGGACCCTGATTTCCAGTTAATTAACCCTAATTTTTCTAATGTCATCTTAGTGTTCGGTTTCAATTCAATTAGGGTTTTAATTTAGGGTTCTCGATTTATCAATAACAAGTGTCAAATTTACTAAATTCATAATTCAATTACAAATTTAATTCTAGGGTTTAGGTTTTAGGGTTGAATAGATGCAAATTTAATTTAGCAAGTTTAAATTTAGGGTTTCAAAAATTCTAATCGTTTAAAATAGTTTAAAATCAATTCCATTAATCGAATTATTAACATGTGCCCACTCACCTTAGCCTAAGCTCTAGATCTAGGAAACTAGCCTCCAATCAATAGCTCTCCTCTAGATCTCCTTAGTCTCCTCCTTGATTGCTTGCTTTTCTCCCTAATTTTGCTTTAGATTTGATCTGGATTTCGATATTGGTTGATTTTGGTTTTATTCAGTAGAAAATTTGACAGCATCAGGTTATTGTTCGACTAAAACCAAAATCAAATTTTCCACCGAAACCCTAATCTCTTAAATCCTAAAACAAAAATCAACCCAAATCAAAATCCAGATCAAATCTAAAGCTAAATTAAGGAGAAAAGCAAGCAATCAGGGAAGAACCATAAATTTAAACACTAATTGAATTGAAATTGGATACTAAGATGACATTAGAAAAATTAGGGTTAATTAACTAGGAATTAGGGTCAATTGAAAATTATTAATCCACCTAGATTACCATAGTTGAATAAAATCAATCAACGTTTAAAAATGGATAGAAACGCTAAAATAATAACGTAAATGGTCGACCTGGGATTGTCTAGGTCGATCTAAGTAAGGCCACGTTGGACCGTTCGAGTTAAAAATGTGTGTAATGAACCTTGGCCTAAGGCCCAAATTAAATGGGTAAAAACTTATGTAATTTAATTAGAAATTATGTGATTAGTGAACCAGTTTGTTGGACTAATTTGGGCTAAGTTACATGTGTAAGAGGATAGGGAAATTTGGTTCTCTATCAAAGTTGGTTAGGATGACGTATTTTGCAATATTTGATTTGGTATAGGTGATGTATATCGCACAGAGTTGATTAGGGTGATTTATTTTGAATAGGCTTAGGGGCGCTACGTTCCGGTGGGTGCAACATTGGTCGGAATGCTTCCTGAGAGAGCCCGATACTAACAAGAGATCTCGATATGCACATTTTCTTATGCAACACTGTATGGGTAGATGCTGGTGCAACATAATAAGTGGCTATAGGTATCTAGTAAAGTAAGTTGGGCCAGGTACTAACGGGTGCTCACATATGGTGGACCCCGGTGCAATACAATAAGAGGCATTTTGCCACTGCGATTGTGAGATGAACATGGGTGCATACGATGAGTCATTATGCGAGTTTGCATTTTCGGTGTTCTCCCTCTTCAGATGTAGTGTTGATGTATTTCTGACGGAAGAATAGTTCTCATTTTGGTTAATCGTTAGTGTGAGGTTCGATTAGTAGGTTTGACTTATTGTGTTATATAACAATCCTTAGGTGTTGACCTTAGGAGTTCACGGACACTAGATTACACTCTATATCACTTAGAGTAGACTTAAAGTCAGTAGCACTTAGTCATCTTATTAGTCTTGTTCTCATTCACCAAAATTTTGTCTGAGCCACTCCCTCCTTTCCATTTTTTCCCACCGTAGGATGACAGGTTATCAGTTGATTTTGCATAGTACGTGGAGAAAGGAGCTCCACATTGGAGTTCTCATATTATATATTGTTTCTTTTTTGGTCACCTATTGTATTAAATATCTGTAAAGTTTATATTGTACCTTGAGGATAATTAATATGTAAAATAAGTATTTTGTAAACTGTTTTGTTGAGATGTCTATGTTATGTACTTAAACTTTAGTTCCTTTCGTTGTGTGATCTAAAAGTGTAGATTATATTAGAACTCCACTCTTATAATTATGCTCTGTAATGTTTTAAAAACCTAATGGCTTGCATTTCTTGACATGATGTGTACAAAAGTTACATTGGGCTTTGGTTAGCTTAGAAATTAAGGCCATTAGATCAACTCAGCAGTACATCTAAACCACTCATCCTTCTCTTCATATGCAAGCAACTATCACGACCATTGATTCATCATGCTCCAGGTTCATTAATCATCCGACAACATAAGGTCTGGGTTGACCACCCCTAGGTCATGGCTAACAGTCAACAGTCGACCTAGCCAAGGCTTGGGTCGATCTGATCCCTTTTTTATATATATTTTTAATTTCGCGTTTATCGTTCTGTCGCTCGTAACTCTCTCATACTAACTTGGATTACGACAAATTAGATATATGAAAATCATCCAAAAAATTGCTATGAGCACAATGGTGCATGTTTCGTAGCCCAATTCGGACGTCTATGAAAATTTTATTTTTAGTCATGATTAAATTTACTTTTCTTATTAACTTTCCATTTATCTTTATTAAATTCTTGTTAAATTTTACATTAATTCCCGAGGTGTTACATAATTCCTTTATCCTTGATCTTTCATGCGAGTATACCTTAGGACTTGCAAAATTGTACTTTGATACCATTCCCTATTCTTATGGGGTTTCTTCCTATGGCTTTCACATATGTCTAATCAAACATTCTTAGGTTTATTCCAATATTCATTATATTCATGGGGATTCCTTGTTGCTATCCGACGAGTATCCATAGCTATTTTATCCATAGCCTAAACCTTTACCCCATCTTACCTATGCAATGATCCCTATATACTCCATGTTAAAAAAAATTTGTTTGGTTTTGCAGAACTCTTTAAATATAAAACTTCACCATCATGAAGTTCTTAATCGAAACCTTTATCTTTGAAAATATAAATCTAGAAACATTTTATCAAATTCAAAAATTCCTTGGTTTCATAAAAGGAGCTACGAAAATTTTCCCTTTTCAAAATTTTTTTTACAACAAATATCAACTTCTTTAAAACTTGGATTTTTAACTCAAAACACTCAAAAACTTGATACCAAACCATTTTTCAAAAACATCTTTTATAACTTTAAAATATTGAAAATTAGAGTAGATAAGGATAGCTTCCATCCTATTATTTTCCTATTACTCATTCTATTTTCGCTTTCACCTCCGGTGTAGATTCTAATAGCACATGAGGGGACTTCTAAAAGATATGCGCAATTGTATCATCTATCTAAGCATCTATCTAATTTATATGTGTAATTACTACATATATCTATGGAATTTATCCATTCTTCCTATTTTATTCATATTGTTTTTCTCCTATACTATTTCTAACTAGATTAATAATCATATTTTTATATGAATTCCTAATTTTATTTCTATTCAAATTTCCTAATACTGCTACTAATAAAATTTCTCCTACCTAAATTTCCTTCAAGTGGCTTCTTCTTAAATAGCCCTTTTCCTCTTTTATTGTTTTCCCTCATTGACTTATTAAAGTCTGTTCGCCTACTGCTTTAGTCATTAGGCTTTTCTTTAGTAATACGAAAAGAGATACAATCTATTTCAGCTATTATTCTTTGTATTTTCTTTATATGGGAATATTACTTCTAAACATCATTATTAGGCGTTCTTACCCTTCTATTCTCCTTGCCCCATTTTAATCAAGTACCATCTTCATTTATCCATCCCTTAGAGAAAGAATTTTAAAGGCCTTTAAAATTATAAAAAGAGGAAAAATCATCGAGCTAAACCTACGCTCTATTTTCCTTTCGTTTCAAAAATGAAAAATAATTTTTTTTACAAAAAACCTTTAAATAAGAAATATTTGTCCAAACCAATTTTAAACCAAGAATTTCCTTGCTTTTTCAAAACAATAACTTCCCAATAAATCCTTTATAAAACCCATTCAAAACATTTCAAGGAATTTGCCAAAGTCTTTTAACACTTCACAATAAAAGGGCAGACTTCTGTTGTGTAACTCTACTGACCTTGCATCCCCAAACCTTACTAAACCAAACCAATTCTCCTAGGCTCAAATATTGGGCTAGGCCCACCAATTCACGCTTGTCCTAACTCGTTATTTAGGCTATATAATTTTCTACCATGAAAATTATACTGCCTCCTAGCATTTAATTCCCAACTTATATGCTTATTTTATATATTTCATAAATGTCAATTGTCCGTAATTATTGGTCATTATTATTCTAATCGAACGATTTCTAATAACGTCTATTTATCTGATCTAATTCAACATATTATGCCTATTTTAATCTCCTATAATTGCCATAATAATTTCTTTAATCGATCACATTAATGCATTATTTCCCCATTTAATTCCTATAACTCCCTATTAACTACACATTTATTGCCCTAGTAATTTTAGAGTTACTATATATTTTCCATATATACCTCATAATCCTATAATTTAATACATTTTTAATAACTAGTACGAATATCATCATAAATTACGTTATAAATATTATTTTATTTTTTATTGATAATCACGATTACATATATATATATATTTCTAACTATTAATTCCTAAACTAGAACATTCCTGGCCACCGTTTAATTTATTAGAGCTATCTTTCCTAAAATGATTACTGTTATAACTTTCCATAAATTACCAGAAAATGAGACTTTTGCTCCATTTGAAATTACATGGAATTATCTCTTTTCTTTTATTGAAATAGACAGTGCAAACTATGTAGAAGGATTTCCACACTTTACACATCTCTTTCTTTTTCGGTATATTTCTTGTTAATTCAAACGACACACTTTATACATAATTTTTAGAATTGGATTATGGAAATCACATAAAAATGGATACAATTAAATTATACCCCACTCTCAATAAGTTAAAATGTAAAAAATTCACATTCCAAGTCAAAAAAGGGCAATATAAACTAATACTAACATCTTACAACCCCAACTATAAATTTGGAATAAAATTTACAACTTTATCAAATTTAACAAATTTAGGGATTGATTTCCATATTTCTAGATTAGGATGTAAAGAACCTTTCTATTACAATTCAATTACCTATTTTACAAAAAATGTAGGCAATATTCCTACAAATTTATTTTAAGCCTAAAACTCATCAGATCTTATATAGGCATAATAAATAAATAAAATTCAATGAGATAAATTACAATATTATAAATAAATTATATAATTTCTCACTCACATTTCAAGCTTTCTAAATCTCCAAATCTGAATTCATCACTTTACTTGACTCATTTTCCATTATAATCCAAAAAATATGTATAACAAGGTATATACATACTATTAGAATTACATATCTGAGAAGATATTTAGAGTTAAGAGAATGTAGATTTATAACTACAGAAATTTATCTTTTTCCGCAGTATTGATTCGCTCCTTCTCTTCTTCTCTTTTATATTCTGCCCTTCTCTAATTATATTATTTTTGAAAATTGGTATTAGTATCACTAAAAACCAATCATATACTTCTGTAATATGCCTCATTAAAACCTTACAACCTCCATAACCTAGATGCGTGCCTTGTAAAGAAAAGGAGTACATATCAGTTCCATATATTAACTTACAACTCAACAAAACAAAAAAATACAAAAGAAAATAAACCAAACGTTTACACCTTCACAAATTTAAAAACAGGAGACAACATAGTCCATAACCCGACCCGGTTTTATCTCCAAAAACTAATCCATTGTCACTTACGTCTCCTTCAACTCACACCGTTCACACTAATAGAAGCTATCCTATATCTACCAAATAAACCCCCCACCGCATCAAGATCTCTACATTTTGGTATTTCCTTCTTGTTCTACTGCCATTTATGTTTATCAAGTATGCTACCTCTCTTTCAATAATCTTTGCCTTATGTATTTTATCAGTAGTTTTCTGCCTAAAAATCCTTGTGCTTCTCTCCTGGCATATGAAATAGGTTGTAGCCGTCAAGGTAGCATAAGCCACAACCCTAATTTGATTGCGTTGAGCAAATGTCACCTAAATTTCCTCTACAGCCTCCAAAATATTGTAGCTATCCTCTGACAGGTTAGGTATAATTTTTAGTTTCAATCTGCAAATAGACCATAAATATTTACTGTTGGAGCAGTTAAAAAATAAGCGCTTTCAGTTTTCTTCTTCTTCATTACATAAGGAACAAATATTATTTAGAGAGTAAGAGTAACCTCACTTGTTTAGTCTATCAGTAGTGTATAATCTTTTCAAACATGCCTTATAAGCGCAAAAATTCATTTTTCTTGAGTTTTTATGATGCCATATGACCTTTTTTAATTTGGTGTCGGGTAATGTGTTTTGACCTTGTTCCAAGCTGCCTGAAATGTAAATGTGCCCCCACTTCAGCCCAATTACGATAATTTGTATCTAGATTTGGATGAAGTTTAAGCTGACTGATTTCCTCGATTAACTCTCTTGTTGCACTACTGAGTGTAGGATTAATGAGCCCATTACTGATTATACATGATACCTTATCTGTTGTAGACTCGATCATATTAAATCTATCCAGCCCTAATATATCTTTTAGGCATTTACCATTTATATATCCATGAATCCATCCATAGTTATGTGTCATTTTTGTTTGCCAACATTTTGTTAAAATATTATTTCTGTTAGTTTGTAACCTGAGATTACTTTTCCATATGCAAGATAAGTTATTTTCTATGGCCATTGTCCAGATGTCGTTAAATTTATAATATTTTGAGTACATCCATCGCAACCGTAGATTATCCTTTGTTAGGAAATTCCATATTAGTTTAATATATGCTACTCTCTTTCGATCATTCAAAATTTTAAGTCCCATATCTCCATCACTTTTAGATATGCATAACAATTTCATTGTTATTTTCTTCTTCTTGCCACCCTAAAAAAATCCGAACAAAATTTGTTTATTTTATCAATTGTTCGTTCTGGCAATTGACAAATAACCAACCAATACAAAATCATTCAAGTTATAATCATGTGTATTAATTCATCTCTATCAACAATAGACAAGAATTTAGAGTCCCAACCGTCAAGTTTATTAAGTATTTTTGTCAACATGTTACTACACTGAGCATAGTGAAGATAATTTAGGGACAAGGGGACTCCTAAATAAGTTGTTGGTAAGCTACCTTCATTAATTCCCAAAATATCTTTTATTTCATGTTTATGAAGTGCATTAGAGCTAAAGTAAACAATAGACAGAACATTGATGTTCAGGCTTGTATGTAGATTTAGTAGATATAATACTTTGTTAATTATTATTGCATTCTAAATATTTGATTTTCTAAAGATAATTAAATCGTTGGCATATAGTAGACGTGTCATAATAGGTCTAGTAACAATTGCAGGCCAAAATTTCTTATTCAAACATGCCTCATCCACTAAATTAGTAAAATACTTCATAGCAATAGTAAAAGGATAGGGGGATAGTAGATCCCCTTGTCCAATACCCCTATTGCTCATAATAAATCCTTTAGGTATCCTTTGCAATAAGATTGAGAAGCTTGGTGTGCTAATACATTCATAAATGACATTGACAAAATGTGTAGGAAAACCCATTTTAGTTATCACATTGCATATAAACTCTCTACTAATTTATAATAAGCCTTTTGTAATTTAACATTTATACAAAATTTGACAACCCCTTGTCTGTTGAATTCTCATAATAATTCATGTGCCAATAAAATATCTCTCCGATATTTCTACTATGTATAAATGCTGATTAGACAAAGGCAATCAAAAGTGGCATAAACTTATTAATCCTATTGCATCGTACCTTGCTAAAAACTTTATAATACATGTTACAACGAGAAATTAGTTTGTAGTCACCTATATCAGTAGGTTTATCCGTCTTTGGGATTAGGAAGATAAATGTATGACTTGCCTTTTGGTAGCTTTGCGTTGTGAAAAATATCATCAATAGCCTTGTGTAAATCAAACTTTATAGCATCCCAGTGTAATTTCATAAATTTAGAACTAATATCATCTAGACTAGGACTTTTATCGTCATGAATGGAGTAAACTGCTTCCTTTATTTCCTCAGTTTGTAAAGGCTGCAGTAGTATCCTCTTCCCATCTTCATTAATACATGCTTGGCATTGCATTTTAGCATGCATATCCTTTTGGACTCCATTATATAAGTTAGTGTAATAAGGTATAGCTTCATATAGCTTCATTCTCTATTTCTTTAGAATTGTACATACACTCTCCATTATCCTTGATTAACGCTTGTATTTTGTTTGAGTATGTTTATTTGGACATTTTAGCATGGAAAAATTATGAAGAAGTATCACCTTATTGAAGCCATTGTACCTTGGCCTTTAGTTTATTACTCCAATAATTGTATTTTTGTTGAGTTTCAAATATGTGTCTTGCCTGCAACATTAATTCATATATGTCCAAATTTTCAGGTTCTTGATCAGATAGTTCTAGCAACATATTGTACTCCTTCTCAGCTTCAGTAAGAAAAGTATTTTCTTTTATTCGAACTTTGTTCCATCACTTCAAGTTCTTTTTACATTCCTTGAGTTTATTTAGAAATGTATACTAAAAGTCCTCCCAAGAGTGCATGTTTAAAGCATCCGCAACACATTGTTCATACCCATCGTGTTGAAACCACGAATTATCATACCTAAAAGGCCTCCCTTTTTGTTTGAATGTCTGAATTAAATACACTAACAAAGGATTATGATCAATATAAAAGTTAGGTAGTATCAATCCTTTCATGAGAGAAAAGGTCTAAAGTAGAGATGCGTTCACCAATATCTTATCAATATTATTAGCTACACCATTCCTTCCCTAAGTGTAATTAAAACCCAAAGCTTTTAATTCAGTCAAATCTGAATGTAATGGATGGTTATTAAAAACTTCATAACTGATGAAATGGAATAGACGGTCCTCCTCGCTTGTTAGTAGAAGATAAAGAGTTATTGAAGTCATCCATAAGTAGTCATGCAGTCGTAATTTCTTTTGATATTAATATGATTTGCTGCTACAGCCTTTCTTTTTCGGTTTGAGTATTGCTTGCATAGATGGTTGTCCATACAAAACGAGAGCCACCATTGTTTGTGATATCCACCGAAATATGTTGTGTTGATTTAGAAATCCTTGTAAGTTGCCAAACATGCTTGTCCCAAATAAGTAAAATTCCACCCCTGCAACCACTGCTACTATTTGTAATCCCATCCCAGTGCAATGGGAGTTTTTGCACAAAATACTATAAAGTCTCATTCAACTTATTTTCCAACAAACCATAAATTTATTTTCCAATAAACCGACGATGATTGGTTTAAATTTTGCTAGGAGTACGAATATGTCTTGTATACATTTGTCATTACTCATACCTCTAACACTCCAGGCGATGATACTCATCTACCTTCTGAACTGCTCCTTAAGTGTCTTTTAGCAGGAGCGTGTAATTTGGCATTAGATTTGGATGACGATGAAGTCATGTATGATTTATTGGTAGTAAAATATGCTGACATATCCTCACTCTCTTTCTCTTCAGGAATAGACTCTTCAATTTCATCAACAACAAGCTCCACAGTGTCATCCGATTAATTTCATCACCAACAAGGTACGCAATGTCATCTTCTTGAATTTTATTAGGCAGTTCAATATTGAGGAAGTTGAGTGAGTCAACATTCTCTTGTTCCTTTTTTGAACTTTCAGGGTTTTCATGTTTATTGACATCTATTTCAAATACGAATTCTCCATTAGTTTGTTGCATAGAAACATGAACATGTTCCTTTCCCTTAACTGTCATAGCTCGTTTTGTAGTTCGAACTTGCTTACTGTCATTATCTTCCTATGTATGCACCTTTTCAGGCTATTTATTCTTTGGAATCCACTTAGGGTTAATGTTTATGTAACAACCCTAAGTTAGATTACTTGTAATTAAATTAAAAGAATAATTTAATTAAGCGATTTGAGGATTTTTTTTTTGTTATTAATTAAATTGGAGTGTATAATCTTTTTAAAAGATTGATGATGATTTCTTAAGTGTTATAACTTATTAATAAGGATTTGGTAAGTTAGAGAAAGTGTTAAACTATAAAATGGTGTTTTCTTCTTAATATTGAGATTTAGTGAAAATATTGTTAAGATGGGTCTTAATGTGAATTTGTTGGTATAAGACATGTATAAAAATTTAGTTAATGCTTTCTAAGTAGTTCATAATTTCTATTTTGAAGAAAATAGTATTTTTGATGTTAAAATGAATTTTTATAGCATGTTTCTTGTTTCTGCAAAAGCTGAAAAGTGACTTTTTCAATATTAAAAACAAGGACTTAAATGATCATTAAATCTATGTTTTATTGGCTAATTGCAAAGATTAGGCAAGATACTTAATTTTAGTGTATTCATTTCAATTTTTATGAGTTGTAAACAAGGAGAAATTTATTTATAAAGTTAGTGAAAAACTAGTTTTTGAATAATGTTTTAATTCATGCTTATTTTAATTAGAAGAGGGATTTTGGGCTTAGGTGAAAATTTCAGCCCATTTAAACACTTAGAGTAATTTCTTTAAGTTCTGGAATAAAGAAATAGTACATAACTTCTTCTCAAAACAACAAAAACCAATTTTCTCAACCTAACTGTTTTAGACAAAAATCCTAGAAAGAGAGCAAGTGAGGTTCTAAAAATCAAAACAATTCAAATAAATTCTCAAAAAATCTAAAATTTGGATATAATGTTTCTGCCATGTTCCAGCACCTCTCCTCCAAATTTCATGTAATTTGGTTGGGTTTTGATCGGTTAAAGAGGGTCAACTTGCAATTTAATTTCGAGTAGATCTAGGCTGAAAAATGAAGATCGGTGTAAAAATCATAATTAATTCTAGAAAAATCAATAAAATCTGTAATTTGGATATTTTGTTCTCTACTCGTGTATTCACCTCTTGTAAAAATTTCATAGTAAAATGTTGAAATTTGCTATGCCAGACTCCACCTGGACCGAGAACAAAAATGTAGATTTTTCAATGTTTTGGGTGTCTGTTGAGGCAATCAATTTTGAGAAATTATGAATGTTAAGGAGAGTTGTTAAAATTCATGAATTCTATATCTAATTATGCGAAAATCTTTGATTTTTAATGGTTGAATTGGATGAGATATGCTTGCATGCTTATGGTTGATTGATTATATGATGATTGTGTATTGTTTATGTGGCCGGAGTTGTCGGAAAGCAACTCGGATTACTAAATAATTCCATAGTATGAAATTATATTCTAGAGCGATGTTGGCTCTAGATATTTAATTTTTGATAGATTTATTGTTTGAATTGTTTAAATGTTTTAAAAGATTCTCAAAATGAGATTTTATCCCGTTTGATCCCTTTTATGATTTAGTTTATAGAGTATATAGTTAAAATTTTATTATATCCTAATTTATTTCTTACTCCAAAAATTTATTTGAATCTTTTAAAATAAGTAATATTAAATGGTAAAATCTTTTGAAATATACTATATAGTATGAAATGGATTTGATATTTTATTGAGGTTTCATGCTTTGCTATAAAATATTCTTTGATTTCAATTTCTATTGGATTTCGTGCTTTTCTATGAAACAAATTTTTTTAATAAACGATTGAACTGTCAGATTGATATGGGACTTGTACAATTCTTTCGGTTATTATTATAATTTTTTCAATAAAGTTTGAGTGGTTACTAACTTTTAGTAAATATTCGAATTACGCCAGATATTTATGGTGTGTTCGATCGATATTCGATTAGTTATTATAGGAAGTGTTTGACACTTATGGATTGTGTTCTGCTTGGGGGTATTTGGCATTTAGAGCTGATAAATCCCTAGGCGACCATGGTCCAAAATCTTACGACTTAGTGTGTATGGAAGAATAGGCATTATACATCCTAAGATTTTCTAAGATATAACTTATCTCTAGGAAGAAGAAGTCCTAGTAACAACCTCACCGCTATACCCAAAATATTAAAGAACATTACAAGCAATGTCGTCTAATAACATGGATAATACGACTAGTTAAGGGTGATCGAATGTGAATATATATTTATATAAACACTGGAATGTCTTTATTACCTTTAGAATATCTGAATTGAAAAGTTTGACATGTACAGTATTAATACAAAGTAATAAAAACACCAATTGAAAATATTTAGAACAATATATAATATAAATAAATCAGAATCAGAGTCACGGATCACAGCGGAATAATAAACATTATATACATAATAAAATGTGAAATTACAAAATATCAATATGAGACCCACATAAATATATACAACTCACTAAAATAAAATATCAAGTACACAATGTCTTACTAAAGAATATACAAGTATGAAGTGAATTAAAATGGTCAAAATAATCTACTTCAATGCTAGCCAAATATCCAAAGGTCAACGAGTCCCTGTACCAGTAGAATCTCAGCCTGACCCGAGTATTATAAAATAAACGGGTAAGACTATATCTAACAAAATGGTGAGATACTGATATCATGAATATAGGACTTAATCATAATTAAGTCATCTCAAATATTCCTAACATGAATAATAAATACCAGGCATATCAAACCAATAGATACTGATATCTAAAATATATGACTTAACAGGAAAATAAGGCATAATAAAATATGCCAAACAAATAATCAAAATAAGGCATATCAACTAGAATCACAAATTCCAAATTCCAATTATGATTCAACTATAAAATTAATCATCTCAAAATATGCCTAAAACTAATCAATCAAAATAAGGCATACTAACCCAAATCGTCGTTTAAAATCCATATCAGTATATGACTTAACAATAAAATAAGACATAATAAATATGCCGAAACCAAAATCATATAATACTAAGGCATATTAATCTCAGTCACCATTTCATAAACCATGTAACGACCCTGAAATTCCGACCCAATTTTAAAAAAAATTAGAACCGTTATTTTAATATAAAATGTGAAACTTACATAAGATTTCAATCAACGTCCAAACTTTGTTTCTAAATTGCGCCTAGATGATTGTAGATATGGGTAAAGTTTCGTCGGAAAATACCGCAGTAAACTTCGTGCGCATTTTACTGCATATCAGTTCATTTTAAAACGTGAAATTTTTTATCTTCCGAACCTAAATATTTTTACATAGAAAAATTCTAAATCATTTTCTGACAAAGGCATCATTTTTTGTTTTTCAAAATTCGGACATCTTTAGCTCCGTCGATCTTATTCTTCGGTGTTTTGCTGTATTCACCGTAATAGGAATTTCAAATATTCACAAACGATTTCCGTTACCGTTCAAACTTCACATTTGGAATGCGCCTAGATAGACATAGGCGTACGCCAAATTTCGTCGAAAAATATTGTAGTAAATTTCGCTCGTCAAATTTACATATTAGTTTAAATTTTATGTGTAAATTTTCTATCGTCCGAACTCAAATATTTTTCACAATGTTGCATAAGAAAAATATTCTGATCATGACGGCGCATTTCGTTTCGTCAAATTTCGCTTTTAATTGCTAGTTAAAATGTTCACTCGCGCAAATGGTTCAATAAGATTTACCACTTCGCAAACAATGTCAAACCACTAATATCTTTATACCGTTGTGTCCGTCTCGTCGCGCTGATCAAAACGGTATATTTGTTTGTGTCAATCGGGGTTCGGCGTTGCAAGTTATAAATTATTTGACGGGGTACAAACTGGTCCGTTACGCCACACAAACCGGTACCCTACTTTTTCCCGCTCAGAATTCAAATGGCCCTTGTCCATTCAGAAACCGAATAGCCACTGTGACAAATCATCATTTCGTTGCATGGGGACTCTAAGTTCTCTGTGTATATCTATCCTCTCCCTTCACGAAATCTTCTGCCTTCATTTATTGCTCACTGCTCCAACTAGGTACGTGCATATTTCTTTTTCTCTCCTTCCTTTCTCCTCTATGTGCATTCTTCTTCTTTCTTTTTCTATTTTTATTTTTCAAACTTCCCATGCCAGCTCCAACCTCCCCATAACTCCCCTCCACTGCAAATTCCATTCCCCTCCTCCGCCCGTCCCACTCCCCTCCGCCAGGCCCTCTGCCACCACCACCCCACTGCCGTCTGCCACGCCTACAGCCCACCCCTCCGCCCCTGGCCTCTCTGCCTGACCCGCCACCACCCACTCGCCTCCGCCCACACCAGCCCGCCACCACCCACCGTCCCCACCCAGCCCCAGTAAGCCACCCCGACCTCCCCCGCAACCCACGCCTACAGCCCACCCCACTGCCGTCCGCCAGCACGCCTACAGCCTCCCTCCGTCCCCAGCGCCCTCCGCCCCATTACCGGCCTCCGCCCTGTGCCAGCTCAGCCCACCCCCGCTACCACCTCCCCCAGCGCCCACGTCCCCTGCCCCGCCCATGCCAGTCGCCCGCGCCAACCAGCCAGCTGCAACAGCCCGTCACCACCCAGCACCCGCCAGACCCCACCAGCCCTGCACCCGAACCCCACCCAGCTCCCAACCCACCAGACCACTCGGACCATACCCGCACCCATGCCCCTGCCTGACCCCAGCCTTAGCCTCCTGAACCCAACTCCTACGCCCAACCAACGCCACCCAGCCTCAGCCTCCACCCAAACACTCCCGAGCCCGGCATACCAGCAAGCCCAGCTCCTCCTGCCAACAGACCAGCCACCAGCCGGCCGCCCAGCCAATCACCAACCTTGATTGTCGTTGTATTCGTAATTTGCATATGAACTGTCTATGTATATAGCTTTGAATATATTTTAAAGCATGGTTATTCATACATAGTGTTATGTTAGTTTCATCTGCTGATCCGGAATCTCAGGCCTAGGCTTCGTCTATTTTGTCATCTTATCTTGTTTCTTTGATTGTTGCGTTCGTTGTTGTGTCGTGCTTGTTGGTACTTCCTATCTATTCGTCTTCGTGCTTCGTCGCCAAACCTCTTACCACGCAAGGTGAATATTTTATTCACGACTCAAATATATTATGCGATGATAATCAAGTGATAATTGTTGTTGATATTAAATTTGAATATTAAATTGTTGATTGTTAAAAATTTGGTTCTAATAAACTGTAAATTTCTAAAAATGTGACGCCATGTATTGTTTAAATTGATTAAACTTGTTGAACTATAATATGATGTTAATTAGGGTAAATAACAGTGACATTAAAATTGATGTGTACGATTGATGTAGAAATTTGATAACGGACACCAAGTAAAAATCATAATGTAATAATCTTTAATCCGTAGGATTCTAGGAATAATTATATTAATTTGCATAAATAACGAATGTAAGTTAATATGATTATTTCGGGATTATTTGAATAAATTGTTAATTTGTTATGTATGGTTGCTATTGCTTGTTTATTTACTTTGACACCATCCCAACTATCACACTGCAAGTTCCCTTTGCTATGCTTTGTTTTATATTGAATGATATCGGGTTGAAATGATAAATACCCAATTAAACAACTTGGCCTAGGATAGATAATTAAAAATAAGAAACCCGATCGGTCAACAAAAATTATTTTTGAAATTGAAATCTATTTGAAATTAAGGAACGAACTTAACGATTTGTTGGAAATTTAGTAACGAACTTAATGGATTTAATTTATGGATTAAATCGAAATAAATTAATAAGGAATAAATTAATGGAGTTTAAAATTGAAACGGATTAATAAACCTATTTAATTGAATAAAATGAATTGGCAAATTTATTTGAAATGAGATTTAAAAACAAGGAAGTTAGAATTTAATAATTTGAAAATTTATTAGGTTGTTAGATTTAGATTTAAAATCGGTTTTAATTAAATGGATTTAAAACTTGACAAAAATTAAGTGTGAGATTTGGAAAATTTGACTTAAGTGGAATGCGAAACTAACTAACGTTTTATGGATTTAATTTAGTGATAGTTTAAATTTAAAATGATTTTAAATTTAATAAATTGATTTAATCAAATTTATGATTATGGTTAATGTATCGATGAATGTAAATACGAATTGAAATGAGTAGAATTTGGTTTAAATGATGTGAACTTAAATTTACCATTAAACCGAATTAATTGGAGTATTAACTAAATTTAATAAGTGAGATTTATTAAATTAAATTTTGAATATTTAATTATATTGATAACTTAAATGATGAACTAAAAGATTGCATTTGGAAAGAGGTTTCAATATCCGAAATAAATTGAATCGTGAAATATCAAATTTTGGAAGTCAAATTTGCAGCTTGACTTTCGGACTTTGATTTGTTTAAACTTTAACTTAATTGACCATCGGGTAATAAATACGTAGTTATTAAAGAGACCGGGATCGGATATGGACATACTCTCTGTCGATACCGAAAACCACTTTAATAACTATTACACGCGAAGTGTTGATCCAGAATGAAGTGGATGGTTTGGTGAACGCGTTGACTGAAGAAAGAGACCGATATTGGATGACCCCTGACATGACTAAAACAGGAGCCGCGCCGGGCATTTGAGGTTCGCCACCTCTAGCGGACGCACTTCTTCGATACCATATCTATTACTTTTGTGATTCGATTTGGGTGCACCCCTTGATTTGGGAGTGTTGTTTCGCGGTGTTGAGGTAGTAGCTGCTATGCTCAACATCAGTCCGGATCACGCAACTACTAGTATCCTAGTTGGTATCGCCTCATGTACCTTGTCATACTGATTATCCTCTTCGCGACCACTACGTTTTGGTTTGTACCTTTAGTATATGGATTTCCCTCTGGTGACTTCCGGTTTTGGGGAAACTACGGTCTTGTATATGCTCTTGGGAATAAAAATGTGTTAAGGGGATTATGGTAACACCTTAACACTATTTTAATATCGTACTTTACTGATTAGACATTTCCTATCTATCGTATTCTACTGTATATATAGATAGTTTATCAGATCCTTAGAAATGTTATTTTACCCATCTTTAAGTTATGAACTATTACCTTGCACTTGATTTAATTGTATAAGATTTTGAGTCCTGACTCGAGTGTTTCTTTTGTATATGCTCGGGTCAGTCTGAAGCTATCCAGTTGCTGATCAAGGTTGGTTGAAGATGCTGAAGGCTTAGCATTTATCTTTATCAGTCTATTTCTATTCCTGTATTGATGTCCTAGTCTGTTGGACATTTTTGGTATTAGTCACTTGATGTAAAGACATTGTTGTATATTATATAGTGGCTTCATGAACTGCTATTATGACAATGTATTTTCCGCTGCATTATTCTGCGACTGTTCTGCGACTGTGATGTTGTATTGATTCTCATTTACATTTATGTATTTATAATCCCATAATGATTCGTGTTTTGTATTATTTAAGTTGACATGTGTGGATTATTTTCAATTTAAATGGTACAAATATACGGGTCGTTACAGTTGGTATCAGAGCTTCGGTTTCCCTAAAAACCTTAGTTTGGGATTATTTATAAACTCATTAGAGATAGGGTAGCAATACCCTAGAATGAGGAGAATCGGTTCAATATCCAAATCCTTTCATTTCAAACTTCTTTGATTAGACTTTCCTTAAAATTCTATGATTTTATATCCTTTGGCTTTAACGAATCTCTTGGTATTTCAGGATGGGTACCAGAGGAAACCATAGGGGAGGAAGGGGCCATGGTCCTGCTCAGGCTGCACTTGTCGCTCCAGCTCCTGTCAAATTCACCATTCTTAGTAAGGAGTATACACAGCTGGGAGGTATTAAGTTTTCTAGATCCGAGAACATTATCGAGGCTCAGCAATGGCTTAAAGGCTTAGAGAAGATATTTTCTGGTCTAGAGATCACTGATGCTCAAAAGCGTCAGCTTGCTGCCTGGCAACTTCAGGATGCCGCGCAAGATTGGTGGGAATCAGTTACTTCTCGTATCGAGGAGAACACCATCACTTGGGCCCAGTTTAGGGATACTTTCTCGGCACAATGGATGCCAACTTCTGGGAAAACCCAACTTTACAGAGCTTTTATGGATCTTAAGCAAGGCAGTATGACCTTTTCGGAGTATGAGCGGAAATTCAACGAACTCTCCAAGTTCGACCCGGGATTGATTGATACACCGCTGCTAAAGAATGAGAAGTTCATTTTGGGAGCAAGACCAGAGTATTATGACTTGCTTACTGGCCACACTCACTGCACCTTCACAGAGCTTGTTGACTATGCTCTTAGATATGAGGCAAAGCCTAGGGGACCTACTGCCAAGGCCACTCCCACTCAGCCCTCCTCTAGCCAGCCCGGGAAGAGGAAGATGAACTTTGATCAACAAAAGAAAGCTTGGCAGAAGACTACAGGATTGGGATATGCTCAGAAAAGCCCAATCGACCTTGCTAATATCACTTGCTTCAAATGCGATAAGAAGGGCCATTATGCTAATAGTTGTCCATCTACCGGAGCTGTTGTTCCACCACCTTCTACGACTAGGAAAGATTTATGCTATGTCTGCCTCCAGCCAGGTCATTTCAAGAAAGACTGCCCAATGCATAAGCGTGGCACACCATCTGGAGTATTTGCTATCACCACTCCTACACCGCCTGCTCAGGATGACCAAGGTACCTTACGAAGTACTTTTTCATTACATGATTTACCTATTAGGGTATTATTCGATACTGGTGCTTCTCATAGCTTCATATCTATTGATCTTTGTAATAAGCTCAACTTAGAACCTACTCTTGCTATTACTTCCTTATGCGTCTCCAACCCTATTGGAGGACTTGCCAACCTCAGTAGAATTTGTAGAGAGGTTGTGCTCTTGTATGGAAGATATCGATTCACTTGGGATTTTTATGTACTTGGCTTCGCAGCATTTGACATCTTGTTAGGTGCTGATTGGTTAAGGAAATTCGATGCAGTTATTTCTTGCAAGGCCCGTTCTGTTTCTCTAGTCAATGACAAGGGCCTACCGCTTGCCATTGAATGCAAATCACCGCAGAAATATGCCGGAAGCTTCATATTCTCTCTTGATGCTCACCCGGATGATCTTAGTACTACCCCTATTGTTCAGAAATTTCCCGATGTATTTGGAGAGGTCAACTCCTTACCGCCTAAACGGGAAATCGATTTCCGCATTGACCTTATTCCTGGAGCTACTCCCGTAGTTCTCCCTCACAGAAGAATGGCTCCTAAAGAAAAAGCTGAACTTAAAACTCAAATTGATGATCTATTTGCTAGAGGTTTGATTAGGAGAAGTTGTTCTGAATGGGGCGCCATAGTTGTATTTGTCACTAAATCGGATGGGTCTCTTCGCATGTGTGTTGGTTATAGGGAGATGAACAAACGCACTCTCAAGAACCGCTATCCGATGCCTCGCATCAATGATTTATTCGATCAGCTCCATGGAGCTAAAGTTTTCTCCCAACTTGATCTTGCCACTGGGTTCCACCAACTCAGAGTAGCAGAAGATAGTATTCATAAGACAGCCTTCCGTACTGAGAACGGATTCTATGAATGGTTGGTTATGCCATTCGGTTTGACCAACGCACCTGCTTATTTCGTCGACTTGATGAATCGAGTCTTCCGTGATGTGCTTAACAAGTTTGTTCTTGTTTTCATTGATGATATTCTCATCTTCTCCAAAGACAAGAAGGAGCATGAGACACACCTTGCTTACGTTCTGGAAACTCTCCGAAATCATCAACTTAAGGCCAAATTCTCTAAATGCCACTTCTGGCGAGACGAAGTGAGATTCTTGGGCCACATAGTTTCTGAAAATGGGATTTCGGTCGATCCAGCTAAGATCGATGTAATCAATGATTGGGAGACTCCCAAAACTCCTATTGATATCCATAGCTTCTTGGGCTTGGCCGACTATTATCGTAGATTTATTGAGCACTTTGCCCGGATTTCTGCCCCACTCACTGCTTTAACCCGAAAGGATGTCAAGTTTATTTGGAGTGAGAAGTACGAATCAGCTTTTAATAAGTTGAAGTGTAAGTTAACTTCAGCCCCAGTTCTTGCGGTAATCGATGGAAGTGAAGGATTAACTGTCTATACAGATGCTTGCCGAGAAGGTTTAGGCACTGTTCATATGCAAAGCGGAAAGGTTATTGCTTATGCTGGCCGCCAGTTGAAGATCCATGAAGTAAACTATGCAACTCATGATCTAGAGCTTCTTGCAGTTGTATTTGCTTTGAAACTGTGGAGGCATCATCTTTTGGGAACTAAATTTGAATTATTCACTGATCATAAGTCCTTGAGATATATCTTTTCTCAGAAGGATTTGAACCAGAGATAAGTTCGATGGCTTGAATTCTTAGCTGCATATGATCTCGACATCAATTATACTCCTGGAAAAGCAAATGTTGTAGCTGATGCTTTGAGCCGTAGCAAAGCATTGTCATGTTGTAATCTTGTAGAAGGCATGCTATTTCAGCTTGTTATTTCCCCATCTCTTGTGGATCGCATCAAAGCTAAGCAATATGAGGACACCTTGCTCTATCGCATGAAGGAGTTAGTTCTTGGTAGAGTTGGAAATGCCGACAGTAAAGTGGGAGCACAGATAGATAGTAATGGAGTTCTGAGGATTGACAACCGTATTTGCGTTCCCAATGTCGATGGATTGAGACAAGAAGTGCTTAGAGAAAACCATCGGTCATCACTTTCATTTCATCCTGGTGTCACTAAGATGTACCGAAATATGAAGCGTTTATATTGGTGGAGTGGGATGAAGAGGGATATTTCTATATATGTCAGTAGATGCACCACTTGCCAACAAGTTAAGGCCGATCACCAGAAGACTGCAGGATTACTTCAACCCCTAGAGATTCCATGTTGGAAATGGGATCAGATTTCTATGGACTTCATTGATGGATTACCGAGGACTAGAAAAGGTAACGAGAGTATATGGGTGATTGTTGATAGGTTGACAAAATCTGCTCACTTTATTCCTGTTAAGACCACTCGTACTGCTTTGAGTTTGGCCGAGATATATATGAGAGAGATTGTTAGACTCCGTGGGGTTCCATCTAGTATTGTGTGCGATAGAGACCCTTTATTCACTAGTAAATTCTGGAAGGCATTTCAGGACGTCTTGGGCACTAAACTGAATCTGAGCACAGCTTATCATCCTCAAACAGATGGCCAAACTGAAAGGGTGAATCAGATTTTAGAAGATCTGCTCCGAGCCTGCATTATTGATTTCGGTGGATCTTGGGAAGACCATCTCCATTTGGTTTAATTCACTTATAATAATAGTTATCAGGTAAATCAAAATTTCAATTTGAATAAGTAAATTTGAATTGAAATTTAACCACCTTTATATTCAGGCAAGTGTCGATATGGCACCGTTCGAAGCTTTATATGGGCGGCCATGCAAATCGCCAGCTTGTTGGATTAAGCCTGGTGATCGATTAATTCTTGGCCCAGATATGATTATAGAAGCATCCGAGAAGGTTAATGAAATCAGAAGAAAGATGAAGACCACACAGGATAGACAGAAGAGCTATGCTGATAGGCGTAGAAGAGATTTAGAATTCCTGATTGGGGATAAGGTATTCCTTAAGGTATCACCCTTAAAGAATGTTATTCGATTTGGTCGTAGAGGAAAGCTCGCTCCTAGATTTGTTGGACCATTCACTATCACTGAGAGAATTGGTACACTAGCCTACAGAGTTGCATTGCCGGAGAAATTTGAGGGCGTGCACAATGTATTCCATGTTTCACATCTCAGGAAGGTTGTACACGATCCATCCATAACCATCCCTATTGCTCAGTTAGATGAGGTTGATATTGAGCCGGATTTGACTATAGAGAGGAGACCACTTCGTACTGTTGATAGGGATACAAAGCAACTTAGAAGGAAGTCGGTTAGCCTAGTCAAAGTCCAATGGAGTCCCGATGATCGTGATTGCACTAGGGAAACCGAGGAGAGTATCCGGGATTCTAATCCAAAATTGTTTGTTGAAGGTAAATTCCATTCTATACTCTTTACTATATTCAATAATCTATTCTGAATCCATTGTATCTCTGTTATCTGTTCTTCCACTCTTTACTTTGTTCCTTTTCGAGGACGAAAAGTCTTGAGTAGGGGAGAATGTAACGACCCTGAAATTCCGACCCAATTTAAAAAAAATTTACAACCGTTATTTTAATATAAAATGTGAAACTTACATAAGATTTCAATCAACGTCCAAACTTTGTTTCTAAATTGCGCCTAGATGATTGTAGATATGGGTAAAGTTTCGTCGGAAAATACCGCAGTAACTTCGTGCGCGTTTTACTGCACATCAGTTCATTTTAAAACGTGAAAATTTTTATCTTCCGAACCTAAATATTTTTACATAGAAAAATTCTAAATCATTTTCTGACAAAGGCATCATTTTTCGTTTTTCAAAATTCGGACATCTTTAGCTCCGTCGATCTTATTCTTCGGTGTTTTGCGGCATTCACCGTAATAGGAATTTCAAATATTCACAAACGATTTCCGTTACCGTTCAAACTTCACATTTGGAATGCGCCTAGATAGACATAGGCGTACGCCAAATTTCGTCGAAAAATATTGTAGTAAATTTCGCTCGTCAAATTTACATATTAGTTTAAATTTTATGTGTAAATTTTCTATCGTCCGAACTCAAATATTTTTCACAATGTTGCATAAGAAAAATATTCTGATCATGACGGCGCATTTCGTTTCGTCAAATTTCGCTTTTAATTGCTAGTTAAAATGTTCACTCGCGCAAATGGTTCAATAAGGTTTACCACTTCGCAAACAATGTCAAACCACCAATATCTTTATACCATTGTGTCCGTCTCGTCACGCTGATCAAAACGGTATATTTGTTTGTGTCAATCGGGGTTCGGCGTTGGAAGTTATAAATTATTTGACGGGGTACAAACTGGTCCGTTACGCCACACAAACCGGTACCCTACTTTTTCCCGCTCAGAATTCAAATGGCCCTTGTCCATTCAGAAACCGAATAGCCACTGTGACAAATCATCATTTCGTTGCATGGGGACTCTAAGTTCTCTGTGTATATCTATCCTCTCCCTTCACGAAATCTTCTGCCTTCATTTATTGCTCACTGCTCCAACTAGGTACGTGAATATTTCTTTTTCTCTCCTTCCTTTCTCCTCTCTGTGCATTCTTCTTCTTTCTTTTTCTATTTTTATTTTTCAAACTTCCCATGCAAGCTCCAACCTCCCCCTAACTCCCCTCCAATGCAAATTCCATTCCCCTCCTCCGCCCGTCCCACTCCCCTCCGCCAGGCCCTCTGCCACCACCACCCCACTGCCGTCCGCCACGCCTACAGCCCACCGCTCCGCCCCTGGCCTCTTTGCCTGACCCGCCACCACCCACTCGCCTCCGCCCACACCAGCCCGCCACCACCCACCGTCCCCACCCAGCCCCAGTCAGCCACCCCGACCTCCCCCGCAACCCATTCCTACAACCCACCCCACTGCCGTCCGCCAGCACGCCTACAGCCTCCCTCCGTCCCCAGCGCCCTCCGCCCCATTACCGGCCTCCGCCCCGTGCCAGCTCAGCCCACCCCCGCTACCACCTCCCCCAGCGCCCACTTCCCCTGCCCCGCCCATGCCAGTCGCCCGCGCCACCCAGCCAGCTGCAACAGCCCGTCACCACCCAGCACCCGCCAGACCCCACCAGCCCTGCACCCGAACCCCACCCAACTCCCAACCCACCAGACCACTCGGACCACACCCGCACCCACGCCCCTGCCTGACCCACAACCGCCTGACCCCAGCCTTAGCCTCCTGAACCCAACTCCTACGCCCAGCCAACGCCACCCAGCCTCAGCCTCCACCCAAACACGCCCGAGCCCGGCCTACCAGCAAGCCCAGCTCCTCCTGCCAACAGACCAGCCACCAGCCGGCCGCCCAGCCAATCATCAACCTTGATTGCCGTTGTATTCAGAATTTGCATATGAACTGTCTATGTATATATAGCTTTGAATATATTTTAATTCATGGTTATTCATACATAGTGTTATGTTAGTTTCAGCTGCTGATCTGGAATCTCAGGCCTAGGCTTCGTCTATTTTGTCATCCTATCTTGCTTCTTTGATTGTTGCATTCGTTGTTGTGTCGTGCTTGTTGGTACTTCCTATCTATTCGTCTTCGTGCTTCGTCGCCAAACCTCTTACCACGCAAGGTGAATATTTTATTCACGACTCAAATATATTATGCGATGATAATCAAGTGATAATTGTTGTTAATATTAAATTTGAATATTAAATTGTTGATTGTTAAAAATTTGGTTGAAATAAACTGTAAATTTCTAAAAATGTGACGCCATGTATTGTTTAAATTGATTAAACTTGTTGAACTGTAATATGATGTTAATTAGGGTAAATAACAGTGACATTAAAATTGATGTGTACGATTGATGTAGAAATTTGATAACGGACACCAAGTAAAAGTCATAATGTAATAATCTTTAATCCGTAGGATTCTAGGAATAATTATATTAATTTGCATAAATAACGAATGTAAGATAATATGATTATTTCGGGATTATTTGAATAAATTGTTAATTTGTTATGTATGGTTGCTATTGCTTGTTTATTTACTTTGACATCATCCCAGCTATCACACTGCAAGTTCCCTTTGCTATGCTTTGTTTTATATTGAATGTTATCAGGTTGAAATGATAAATACCCAATTAAACAACTTGGCCTAGGATAGATAATTAAAAATAAGAAACCCGATCGGTCAACAAAAATTATTTTTGAAATTGAAATCTATTTGAAATTAAGGAACGAACTTAACGATTTGTTGGAAATTTAGTAACGAACTTAATGGATTTAATTTATGGATTAAATCGAAATAAATTAATAAGGAATAAATTAATGGAGTTTAAAATTGAAAAGGATTAATAAACCTATTTAATTGAATAAAATGAATTGGCAAATTTATTTGAAATGAGATTTAAAAACAAGGAAGTTAGAATTTAATAATTTGAAAATTTATTAGGTTGTTAGATTTAGATTTAAAATCAGTTTTAATTAAATGGATTTAAAACTTGACAAAAATTAAGTGTGAGATTTGGAAAATTTGACTTAAGTGGAATGCGAAACTAACTAACGTTTTATGGATTTAATTTAGTGATAGTTTAAATTTAAAATGATTTTAAATTTAATAAATTGATTTAATCAAATTTATGATTATGGTTAATGTATCGATGAATGTAAATACGAATTGAAATGAGTAGAATTTGGTTTAAATGATGTGAACTAAAATTTACCATTAAACCGAATTAATTGGAGTATTAACTAAATTTAATAAGTGAGATTTATTAAATTAAATTTTGAATATTTAATTATATTGATAACTTAAATGATGAACTAAAAGATTGCATTTGGAAAGAGGTTTCAATATCCGAAATAAATTGAATCGTGAAATGTCAAATTTTGGAAGTCAAATTTGCAGCTTGACTTTCGGACTTTGATTTGTTTAAACTTTAACTTAATTGACCATCGGGTAATAAATACGTAGTTATTAAAGAGACCGGGATCGGATATGGACATACTCTCTGTCGATACCGAAAACCACTTTAATAACTATTACACGCGAAGTGTTGATCCAGAATGAAGTGGATGGTTTGGTGAACGCGTTGACTGAAGAAAGAGAACGATATTGGATGACCCCTGACATGACTAAAACAGGAGCCGCGCCGGGCCATTGAGGTTCGCCACCTCTAGCGGACGCACTTCTTCGATACCATATCTATTACTTTTGTGATTCGATTTGGGTGCACCCCTTGATTTGGGAGTGTTGTTTCGCGGTGTTGAGGTAGTAGCTGCTATGCTCAACATCAGTCCGGATCACGCAACTACTAGTATCCTAGTTGGTATCGCCTCATGTACCTTGTCATACTGATTATCCTCTTCGTGACCACTACGTTTTGGTTTGTACCTTTAGTATATGGATTGCCCTCTGGTGACTTCCGGTTTTGGGGAAACTACGGTCTTGTATATGCTCTTGGGAATAAAAATGTGTTAAGGGGATTATGGTAACGCCTTAACACTATTTTAATATCGTACTTTACTGATTAGACATTACCTATCTATCGTATTCTACTGTATATATAGATAGTTCATCAGATCCTTAGAAATGTTATTTTACCCATCTTTAAGTTATGAACTATTACCTTGCACTTGATTTAATTGTATAAGATTTTGAGTCCTGACTCGAGTGTTTCTTTTGTATATGCTCGGGTCAGTCTGAAGCTATCCAGTTGCTGATCAAGGTTGGTTGAAGATGCTGAAGGCTTAGCATTTATCTTTATCAGTCTATTTCTATTCCTGTATTGATGTCCTAGTCTGTTGGACATTTTTGGTATTAGTCACTTGATGTTAAGACATTGTTGTATATTATATAGTGGCTTCATTAACTGCTATTATGACAATGTATTTTCCGCTGCATTATTCTGCGACTGTTCTGCGACTGTGATGTTGTATTGATTCTCATTTACATTTATGTATTTATAATCCCATAATGATTCGTGTTTTGTATTATTTAAGTTGACATGTGTGGATTATTGTCAATTTAAATGGTACAAATATACGGGTCGTTACAAACCATATCAAGTCTTTGATAGACTATCATCTCAAAATTATCGAAGCCATAAATCGATATCAAAACCAAGATGCTTCGATGAACAACGGGAATGATTACCCGAACACTAAACAAAACTATAATGATAGTCTCCCATCTCGATCAAAAGGCAGCAGGACGAGACCTCAACCAGAGGCTCACTACGTAGATTTCATGAGTGCACCAAAAAACTAGGCGGCACTCACTAGTCCAAAACTATTAATCATTGGAAACCCAGATGGACCAACAAGATCGATGGGTATGTTGCCACCGGAAATCAAAACGGGCTACAACTCATATAAGACGGAGGCCATCGGAAAACTAGACAACCTCGTCCTAGGATCATGAACAAGTCATCGGAAAACTAAACGGACTTGCCTATCAAAACATAAAGTCCGATATCATATCGGCAAGAGTTTTGACCATAGTTGCATAGGGATCTATCAGCTCTAAATGCCAAATACCCCAAGCAGAACACAATCCATAAGTGTCAAACACTTCCAAATGTAACTAATTGAATATGATCAAACACACTATAAATATCCAATGTTATTCGAATATTTACAAAAAGTTAGTAAATTCCACTCAAACTCAATTTAACAAATTATAATGATAACCGAACGAATTGTACGAAAAGTCCCATATCAATCCGTCAGTTTAATCGTTTATTAAAATTCTTTGATTCTTAGGAAAGCATGAAATCCAACTGAATTGAAATCAAAGATTATTTCATAGCAAAGAATGAACCTCAGTAAAATATAAAATCCATAGTAAATACAACAAAAGAGTTTTTAAAATAAAATTTTATATGCACAAGGATATAATGTTTCTCGATCCTACTTTTAAATCCTTAAATACATTTTTAAGGAGAAGTTGTTTATTTAAAAAACTTCTGAATGCTTTCAAAATCATTAAAATCTCTTTTATAACTAAAAATCACTGGAAACCGAAATTATTACTTTCAAAACATCATTTATAAAATAGTACGATATTTTATCTTTTGCTCTAAAACTTTTCTAAAATTTATATACTTGAAATGGTAAATTTTAAAAGATTTTATCAATTAATATTACTTATTTTTAAAAGCTTTAAATAAATTTTTGGAGTAAGAAATAAATTAAGATATAATATAATTTTAACTATATTTTATAAACTAAATCACAATAAGGATTAAACTGGATAAGATCTCAGTTTGAGAATCTTTTAAAATATCTAAACAATTCAAACAATAAATCCATCAAAAATTTAATATCTAGAGCCAATATCTCTCTAAAATATAATTCCATACTATGGAATTATTTAGCAACCGGAGTTGCTTTCCGACAACTCCGGCCACATAAACAATACACGGTCATCATATAATCAATCAACCATAAGCACACAAGCATATCTCATCTAATTCAACCATTAACAATCAAAGTTTTTTACACAATTAGATATATGATTCGTGAGTTTTAACAACTCACCTTAACATTTCATAATTTCTCAAAATTGATTGCATCAACACACCCAAAACATGGAAAAATCTACATTTTTGTCCTCAGTTCAGGTGGAGTCTGGCATAGCAAATCTCAACATTTTTCTACGAAATTTTTACAGGAGGTGCATACATGAGTTGAGAACAACATATCAAAATTTCAGATTTTATTGATTTTCCTAGAATTAATTATTATTTTTACGCTGACCTTCGTTTTTTAGCCCAGATCTTCTCGAAATTAACTTGCAAATTGACCCTTGGTTGTGAATGTTTGCTTGTTTTAAGCAAAAACTTAGTAACCATTAAAGGTTGTCATTAAGTAGAAAATTTTCCTTTAATAACTTAAAGACCTACTCAATATTAAGTAGACCTTGTGGAATCTTCGGTGGAGTAGCTACCACAAGGCATAATTAAAGGCTTGATTTTATAATTTATTAGTATACTAAATTAAATACTAACATGGATGCATGATTGTATTATAGTATGGCTTTTAACAGATTATCATTTTTTATAAAATGTAAAGATTGATAAAGATATTTAAAAAAAATGTTTTTTTGTGTTAAATTGCATGTTGAGTGTTTTAAGAAGTCCGATCGATGTGCCTGATCAACGCTATCTATAGGGATCTCCTAAACTCTTAAACAAGACAGTAGAACACAATATTTGAGTTATAATATGGTAAAGTATTATAAATAAATGAAAATGTATTGAAAATGATATTTAATGAGAAGATAATGTTTTAAGTATGTTAAATCTTATTTAAAATGAGATAAATGTTTTGGAAAACATATATATATATATATAAGGAATTTTGGAAGTAAAAAGATTTTGTGAAATAATAAGTGTACATGTATATACAAATGTGTTAATATTAAAAACACGCATTTAGAGTAATAATGATATTTTAATTGATTTTTTTTGAATTATGTGATTACATATAAAGGAAGTATTGTTGAAATTTTAGTAATTTAGAAAAATTTAAATAAAAACTATTTGAATACATGATACATATTAATTTTTGATGACATGTTCAACCACCGAGCCTTAGTGATAGTAGAGGTTAATGGTGAGGCAATGTTGATTGCAGGATTAACATCACAGCCATTTGACAAAGCAATTTGCTATATATAGTTGGTAAGACATCGTCATCATATTGTTAGATGATGTGAAATTGAATATGATGCTTTTAAATTGTGGTGTGTATATTAACATGGTTTGCTTGAATGTTGAAATTTTATTTATGAATTCTAACTTTTTGAGAAGGTTATGATATAATAAGAAGCTGTAAAGAAGACTTGTATTTAAGAAATAATTTCATATTAATGGGATACATTATTTTTGAAAATGGCAACAAATGATATTCAGATTAATATGGATATTGTTGTTTTTGTTACATTCTTGTTAAATCTTGCCTTCATGAAAATTAAAAAGTATTTTAAGTACTCTTTTTAGAGCATAAAACGAAGATTAAGAGAATTTTTTAGATATAAAAGAGTTGAAATTGTTTGGTGTGTTTTATAAAGTAATAAAAACCTTCTAGCTATGTTCCAAAATCTCAAAAACAAAAAAAAAATTGAAATTTAAGGGCCTAAGAAAGATTTAACTAGTTATGAAAAATTAATTTAGGTGTTTTTGTCATTCATTTTATAATGAGAGTTAAATGTTAATTTAAACCTTTGAGTAAATTTCATAATGCTAACTTTAGACTTATATATTAGCATGAATTAAAATGGGATTAGAATATTTCAAAATTTTAATTTTGTGGTTAAATATATTCTTAGAGTAATAAATGACTAATGAAATAAGAAGTTACTTTTTTTGGATCTAAATTGACAAATTTAGGCTAAATTGGGTTTTGTAATAAGTTAGGAGTTATTATTAAAATTTATAACTATTATGTTATAATAACCTATGAGTAAAGAAGTAGCGAAGTATATTTTGTGAAACAAGAAAAGAGTCACATGTCCCTATTTTTGATGTTGTTATACAAAAAGTCCCTACAGAAATGAATATGTAAATTTGGTCCCTATTTTTCAAAAATAAAAAAACGCAAAGTGTCTTGCACTTTTCTGACAGAAAATGTAAGATAACTTGTACTTTTCTAATTTTGAAATATTTTTCGAAATTTTTAAAAATTTTGAAAATTTTTAAAAGCGCAAGTTAACTTGCACTTTCTATCAAAAAAGCGCAAGCTAGTTTGCGCTTTCTAATTTTTAAATTTTTTTTTTAATTTTTAAAATTTTGAAATTTTTGAAAAGCACAAGGTAACTTGCACTTTCTATCAGAAAAGCGCAAGCTAGTTTGCGCTTTCTGATTTTGAAAATTTTGAAATTTTAAAAAGCGCAAACTAACTTGCGTTTTCTGATTTAGAAAAAACAGGGACTTAATTTACATATTTATTTCTACAGGGACTTTTCTTGTAACACCATCAGAAAAAGGGACCTTTCGTGCAAAGCCCCTTTGTGAAAAATGGAATCTAGACTAGTTGACTTAAATTTCTTGATATTAAGTCAATGAAATGATATTTGAATTTAGTGTGAAGAATTTCACTTTTGTGAAATTGCTTTATAAGATTATGTTTTAAAATGAAACCTTTTTGTGCAAAACACGTGCTTAAAAATCTTTAAAAGGTTAAAATGTGTTAGTTGTGAAATTGTGAAATCCAATTACAGCAAGAAGTTAATTGTGGTTACCAACTTTTTTCATCTAAAGCTGATAATGAATTAAAGGTTTAATTTTTGTTAAGAGAAAAAGAAATAAGTACATGATTCATTCATTATATTGAGAGACCAAATAATCATAAATGGAAAAGAATAACAAGATTAAGTTGTTTAATTGTGAGGGTGATTTTAGAATCGATGTGTATTTCCAAAATTTATTTTGGTTTAATTTATTAATGGTAATGTGTTTTAAAATTTTCCTGTTGCAAGAAGTATCTTAATTATGAAAGTTCATAAAATTCAAATCACATAGTGTGTGAAGTTCTAATTTAAACTTGTTTTCATATGAAACAAAATTTGATTTTAAAGAGTAAATCTTAGAGATAATTTTTGAGTATGAAAGTTTTATATATTCAAATGGAGTAAATATTAAATTCAAAAGCAAGTTTGTTTTATAACTTAGAGTTCTTAGCTTTCCGGAAAGTGTTTAGCAAGCTAAAATTTTTGTATAAGGAATTTGATTAAAACATTAAGTGGCAATAAGAAAGTTGGGTTAGAGTTAGAGGTTTTAAAACAAGTAGTTTGCTGAAATCATTTAAAAAAAACCCCCAATTGTAATAAAACAATGATAATTTGGTGAAGAATAATCCAAATTGACCCAATCTTTTTGTGGTTGAAATCTATTTCGAAAAGTTACAGTTTCTCTTTTAATTATTTTTCAAAATTCTATTGCTAGAAGGGTCAAAACTGGGTTTGAAACTGAATGTATTGTTCAGGCCCGAGTACAAAATTTTGAGGTAGTGCCTGATAGGAAAATTGCCATAAATTTCTAACCATACATCCAAATTTAGTAAAATATAATTTGCTGAAAAGCTGAGACTTTGAGGAAAACTTCCATGTTTTAAGTTTTCTGAAATTTTGAGATTTATTGGGTCCAAACTATGGTTGAAAACTGACTTTATGAACTAAGATTTTTTTTAGTGAAAATCTAACCATTTGAATACAAATTTTTTTTTGTTACTTGTTGTTGTGATGGATGTATGCTATGGATATATAGTAGCTTATCTTATGAATTAGATATTATATTTTCACGGCATATATTTAAGTATAGGTCATGAAGGCGAACATGAAAATTTTGGCGCAGTTGTGCTAAGCTCGCAAAAGGTAAGAAGCATACTAAATAAGTAAAAAGAAGAGATAAGCTTTTAAATTAGATGCCATCTTTTATTTTATGCTTTCCCCGTATTCAAGATGCCTCTTCGGAGATGTATAGCTATTATATCCTATTGTGAATTTCCGGAATACTAACCGCGCAGAAGAGACGCTGGCGAAATTTTCCGAAATTTTTAACGTTTATAATTTTTGGATTGAAAACTAATAATTTCCATTCGTGTTTCTTTTTGGTGAGTGTTGTGCGTTATTATTACTAAGCACATTATCCCAATTGTTTATTGAATTCTGGTTCTGCCATTTAGCTTAGAGCCTTTAAAGATCTTGAAATCTCTCTATTTTTGACTTTGAAGAACAATCCTATTTGTATTGTTGTTTCAAAGATTAAACGCCTTCGAAATAAAGACATTTCGTCCATTAAGTTCAATGGTCCGCTAATCCTAACGATGTCTCTTGGGAAACCAAGAATTTACCGAGCGAATGTATTATGTAATATCCTCTAGTGCTCGTTAGTGGTGTTTCCTTCGTTTAAGGATCCTTCATCAATTGCTTGTCTATCTTTCGAAACATACATTGTTTGTGAATTAGTATAGACTTTTCCTTATAGAGAATTGTGGGGACGCAATTTTTATAAGGGGGGAGTCTACAACAACCCTGAGTTAGATTACTTGTAATTAAATTAAAAGAATAATTTAATTAAGCGATTTGAGGATTTTTTGTTATTAATTAAATTGGAGTGTATAATCTTTTTAAAATATTAATGATGATTTCTTAAGTGTTATAACTTATTAATAAGGATTTAATAAGTTAGAGAAGTGTTAAATTATAAAATGGTGTTTTCTCTTTAATGGTGTGATTTAGTGAAAAAATTGTTAAGATGGGCCTTAAAGTGAATTTATTGGTATAAGACATGTATAAAAATTTAGTTGATGCTTTCTAAATAGTTTATAATTTCTATTTGGAAGAAAATAGGATTTTTGATGTTAAAATGAATTTTTATAGCATGTTTTCATATTACTGCAAAAGCTGAAAAGTGTGTTTTTCAACAATAAAAACAGGGACCTAAATGATCATTAAATTTATGTTTTATTGGCTAGTTGCAAATATTAGGCAACATACTTAATTTTAGTGTATTCATTTCAATTTTTATGAGTTGTAAAAAGGGAGAAATTTATTTTTTAAGTTAATGAAAAACTAGTTTTTGAGTAATGTTTTAATTCATGCTAATTTTTATTAAAGGAGGCTTTTGGGCTTAGTGAAAATTTCAGTCCAGTTAAACACTTAGAGTAATTTTGTTAAGTTCCAAAACAAAGAAATAGTATGTACCTTCTTCTCAAAATAATAGAAACAAATTTTCTCAAACTAACCGCTTTAGACTAAAAACCTAGAAAGAGAGTAAAGTAAGGTTCTAAAAATCAAAACAATTCAAATAAATTCTCAAAAATTCTAAAATTTGAGTACGATGTTTCTGTCATGTTCCAGCACCTCTCCTTCAAATTTCATGTAATTTGGTTGAGTTTTGATGGGTTAAATCGGGTCAACTTGCAAATTAATTTCGAGTAGATATGAGATGAAAAAATGAAGGTCGGTGTAAAAATCATAATTAATTCAAGAAAAATTAATAAAATCTAAAGTTTGGCGATGCTATTTTCAACTCATTTATGCATCTCTTGTAAAAATTCTGTATGAAAATGTTGAGATTTGCTCTGCCAAACTCCACCTGCACTGAGGACAAAAATGCAGATTTTTCAATGTTTTGGGTGTGTGTTGATGCAATCAATTTTGAGAAATTATGGAATGTTAAGGTGAGTTGTTAAAACTCACTAATTCTATATCTAATTATGTGAAAATCATTGATTGTTAATGGTTGAATTGGATGAGATATGCTTGCATGCTTATGGTTGATCGATTATATGATAATTGTGTATTGTTTATGTGGCCGGAGTTGTCGGAAAGCTACTTGGATTGCTAAATAATTCCATAGTATGGAATTATATTTTAGAGCGATGTTGGCTCTAGATATTAAATTTTTGATAGATTTATTGTTTAAATTGTCTAAATATTTTAAAAGATTCTCAAAATGATATTTTTATCCAGTTTGATCTTTATTATGATTTAGTTTATAGAATATAGTTAAAATTATATTATATCTTAATTTATTTCTTACTCCACAAATTTATTTAAAGCTTTTAAAAATAAGTAATATTAAATGATAAAATCTTTTTAATTTCACTATTTCAAGTATATAAATTTTAGAAATATTTTAGAGGCAAAAGATAAAATATCGTACTATTTTATAAATGATGTTATGAAAGTAATAATTTCAGTTTCAAGTGATTTTTAGTTATAAATGATGTTTTAATGATTTTGAAAGCATTCGGAAGTTTTTGTAAATAAACAACTTTTCCTTAAAAGTGGATTTAAGGATTTAAAAGCGGGATCAAGAAATATTACATCCTTGTTCATATAAAAATTTATTTTAAAAACTCATTTATTTTATTTACTATGGATTTGATATTTTATTGAGGTTTCATGCTTTGCTATAAAATAATCTTGGATTTCAATTTCAATTGGGTTTTGTGCTTTTCTATGAAACAAAATTTTTTAATTAACCATTGAACTGTTGGATTGATATGGGACTTTTCGTACAATTCTTTTGGTTATCATTATAATTTGTTAAATATAGTTTGAGTGGAATTTACTAACTTTTATTAAATATTCGAATAATACCAGATATTTATGGTATGTTCGATCGATATTCGATTAGTTACCACTGGAAGTGTTTGACACTTATGGATTGTGTTCTGCTTAGGTATTTGGCATTTAGAGCTGATAAATCCCTAGGCGACCATGGTCCAAAATCTTACCGATATGATATCGGACTTTATGTTTTGATAGGTAAGTCTGTTAGTTTTCCGGTGACTTGTTCATGATTATGGGATGTGGCCGTCTAGTTTTCCAGTGGCCTTCGTCTTATATGAGTTGTGGACCGTTTTGATTTCCGGTGGTAACATACCCATCGATCTTGTTGGTCCGTCTAGATTTTCGGTGACCAATAGTTTTGGACTAGTGATTGTCGTCTAGTTTTCCGATGCACTCATGAAATCTACGTAGTGAGCCTCTGGTTAAGGTGTCGTTCTGATGCACTTTGATCGAGATGGGAGACTATTATTATAGTTTTCTTTAGTGTTTGGGTAATCATTCCCATTGTTCATTAAAGCATCTCGGTTTTGATATTGGTTTATGGCTTCGATAATTTTGAGATGATTTCCACTATATTTTGAGATGATAATCTATCAAAGACTTGATATGGTTTATGAAATGGTGATTGAGATTAATATGCCTTAGCATTATATGATTTTGGTTTCGGCATATTTATTATGGCTTATTTTATTGTTAAGTCATATACTAATATGGATTTTAAATAGCGATTTGGGTTAGTATGCCTTTTTTGATTGATTGGTTTTAGGCGTATTTTGAGATGATTAATTTTATAGTTGAATCATAATTGGAATTTCGAATTTGTGATTCTACTTGATATGCCTTATTTTGATTATTTGTTTGGCATATTTTATTATGGCTTATTTTCCTGTTAAGTCATATATTTCAGATATCAGTATCTATTGGTTTGATATGCCTTGTATTTATTATTGAGGTTAGGCATATTTGAAATGACTTAATTATGATTAAGTCTTATATTTATGATATCATCATCTCACCATTTTATTGGATATAGCCTAACCCATTTATTTTATAATACTTCGGCAAGGTTGAGATTCTACTGGTACAGGGACTCGTTGACCTTTGGATTTTGGGCTAGCATTGAAGTAGATTATTTTGACCGTTTTAGTTTACTTCATACTTGTATATTCTTTAGCAAGTCATTGTGTACTTGATATTTTATTTTAGATGAGTTGTACATATTTATGTGGGTCTAGTATTGATATTTTGTAGACTCACATTTTATTAAGTATATGATGTATATTATTCCGCTGTGATCTATGACTCTGATTCTAATTTATTTATATTATATATTATTCTGAATATTTTAATCGGTGTGTTTATTACTTTGTATTAATATTGTACTCGTCAAACTTTTAAATTTAGATCTTCTAAAGGTAATAAAGATGTTTCAGTGTTAGTATAAAGATATATTCACATTCGAATCTAGCCATATTCTCCATGTTATTAGATGACATTATTTGTAATGCTCTTTAATAATATGGGTATAGTGGTGGGGTTGTTACAGTCTACATCATGTTTCTTAGTTTTATGGTCGAAATTGTTACAAACCGAGCACTTTGGAGGTTTGTAGTCATAACTAACTTTGAATTCCTTTCCTTTTCCATTGTATAATAAAACATGGATTGTACCTAATAGAGTAGAGTTTATATTAACTTCAACTAGAACTTTAGCAAATTTGGTAAACTTCCTTTGTTCTATAAACGTGCCTAATCTGATGGGTACTCCAATGAAACTTGCTATTTTTGATATTGCACCTGATGTCCAAAGTTTCATATCTAAATCATGGATTTTAACCCAAATTTGAACTATGTCTAGATTCATGTCATTAAACTCAAATTTCGGGTACCATTTCTGAATGATAATAAGTTTATCAAAATAAGAAAATGATTTCTTACATAGTATGCCTTCAAAATCCTCTGAGTTTGCATATTGCACAGCATAATAGTTATTCTTGGCATTGTGAATAGTGAATTCTCCTTTTGGTTTCTAGATTTCTAGATATAATTCTTAAAACTAATGTACGGTATCTTAAAATAATTAATGGCAGAAATGGTGGAGAAGGGAAAATCGTAGAGCTTTACTGCTTTGACTTGAAAATATGTGAAGAGAAGTGATGATTTAGGCCTGTATTTATAGGTGCTAGAATCAATCGTAACCGTTATATTAAATAATTAAATCTGAGTTGTTTGACCAAGGTTCAAACCCTAACCACTGCTACATGATTGGTAGACCGCACCCTTATAGGCGGTCGACCGCTAGCGGTCTATTAGCCCAAGAAAGGGGTTGACTGATGGGATCTACGTTTAATTATAATCTATTTTCTATCTTCGTTATTTTAGTTATTTTCATTTTGAAAACTTTAAACACTAATAACTTCTACATTTGAGCTCCGATCATGAAATCCGAATATGACAACTGCTCAAAAAATTACCATGAACATAATGATGCAAGTTTCATGCCTAAATTCCAAAGTTTTCTCAAATTTCATTTCTAGAGCCTTATTAATTATTATTAATTTTATGGGGTGTTGTATATCGCCTCCACTGTCTCCTTGAACAAAGCAGGTAATTTGGAAGCACCCTTATAGGGCTACAGGGCCTCTATGCTTATAAGATGAATTTTGGAAGGATTTATTCACAAGGCAAAAGCATCAAAGAAGTTTATTTTACTACACAAAAAAGGAAAAGAGAATAAGAAACAAAGAACTAGAGAGTATCTGGGACATCCGATCATTGTGCGTTGCACCAGAGAGTTTGCAGAGAATGTATCAAGCTTCTTAGCAACAAGGGAAGGCAGATTGTTCCTTTTATTTTTTTTCATAGGGGGTTCGCCTAAGACATGATGAGTTGATAAAATCAGTGAATACTTCTTTAATTTCTCCTCAGTAAGAAGCCTCAATAGGCTCCTCGAGAATGCTGTGGCATCCTTAACACTAGGGATCCTAGCCAGAACCTAAGGGTCGATGTTCTTTGATTCGGCGGCTAGCATTCGTCATTGAAAATATGTCTAATGAAATTTGGTAAAGCAAATATGAGTAGTAATTAAATGAAAATGATCTAACAAGAATGCATACGGGGACTAAAACATTATAGTAATGTTTGGAGAGTAACATCTCATGAAGGAGAATCGGTGACTCCAATCTCGAGGTCTGTTAATAAGTCAGTTACCGCCACCAATAGAGCCAAGATAATGGACAGAACCGTCAAGCTGATTCTTCATCTTTTGGAAGTGTGCTTAAGGAGCAAAGGGTAGGAGGAGTTAGCTCTTCCAGCTTGAGTTCTTTAAATAGAATGAATAAAGAATTAATGTAACTATAGGAGTTGGGATTTAGTTGAATGGGAGCGATCTTCAGAAAAGACAAGACATTATGGATAATAAGGTTGAAGGTTAGATAACATAAGTGATAAATGTGAAGAGGAGTGAAAATGAAGAACACTTCAAGAGGAGTGTTGACTCGATCATTTGGGCCTGGAACCCTCATTCCAATCTCCAAAATACCAAAAGGCAAAGGATATAGTCGATATCTTCTTACTTTGTGAAGTAGGATTGATGAGAGGTGTAGACCTTATCCTCGGAAGAACTCGTAGGTTTGGGAGACTTTGAAGATTTTGATACTCCTTTACCATGATGTCTGCAACCGAAAAGCTCTAGTTATTAAAGTGAAAATCCAACAACACCAAGAAAGATCTTCTCAAGGTTGTGAATTGAAAATAAAATCACTTAATGAGAAAAGTCAAGATAACGCTCAAGTGTACGAAAAAACCTGCATATACGTATACACATGTCCACTCCATCAAGTATACTAATATGGGACTATATGATAAGATCTAAGGGATTATGAGCCACACATGTGTATTGACGTGTATTGATCGAGATGGCCAAATAGGTGTAGAGTAAATTCTTAAGTTGGCCCTTAAGTAAGGAGTTTAGCATAATAAGCCACCTAAATTTTTTAGTAATGAGCCATCTTGAGTCAATTTACTAACAGAGTCAGCTAATAAATGCCTAGCTACTGAGTGGAAAAATACCGCACTAAGCTAATCGCGAGACAAAGTGAAGGGGTCTTCATGTGAATACTCCAATAGTTGTCATGGAAAAGGTAAAAGTAAACCCTCATGGAGCTATCATAGAACGACTTATGAATGTACCTATGATACAGCCTTAGTATAATAATGCCCATCATTATCATGAGGTTTGATCCAAAAATATTGTGGGATAAGATATATCACGAGCGTTAAAACCACTACATAACAAAACAAACACAAAAATCAACTATTTAAAGACAAATCATCATGTGACAAAAGGTCACGAGTCAAAAGTAAAAATAAAAAGAAGATAAAAGGTAATGAAAGATGGGCGATCGTGGGTCAATCAAAATATTTCTTAAACCTTAGCCCTTCGTGAGTTAATTTATTGTGTCCATGTGAACATATAAAAACATATGAGCATTAACACTTTGCATGATGATGCGTTATGAGTCTTCACATAGTATAGCCCTTGTGTGATAAACCAAAATCGTAGTTTTCACAAATGGAAGTAGGAAGAAAGCTTTCATGCCTTAAAATTCATAAGCAGTGACTTGCCACACAAGAAAAACTAAAAACGATTAGATATCTAAACTGATAAAACATGAAGCCAACAAACAAAAACATTAATCCAAATAAACGAATTTAGATCATAACAACTACTTTGAGAGAAAGCGTGAAGGAAGCAATTAATGTCAAAATTAATAGTTAAACCTTAGGTAATTTCAGAATCATAAGGGGAACAAAACTAAATCATGTAGTGAAAGTAAAACAAACATTGGATGAATCAGCAATAAGCGACTAATCGCATACATAGAATCTAAGGAAAATCAAGAATTAAGAAATAATGGAAATGAAAGTAAATTGATCGTTCTTTAATGAGGCTAGTAAGAAAAGAGATGAAGAAGAAATGATGCTATTTATAATGGAAAGGGATGATGAAGGGAAACCGTTAGATTATTAATCAAAGTGAAATGAGTGGTTAAGATGAACAGATACAAGAATACGAAGAGTTATTTATACTAAAGTATAAAGCGATATTTTAGAAGGGGAGGCGAATGTAATACCCAAATACGTTAGCCATCGCAGGACAGTTGCAAAGTAGGAGGCTATCATGAGACAGTCCAAAGAGGCCATCACCTAATGATAATCAAAGTTATCATGATAGTTAGAATGAAAGACTTTGTGATAACTTTGAGCATTGGAAGAATAAGGCCATCGTGATGTGATTCGTAAAGACACTGTAAAGAGCTGCATGAAGGCATTGTGGTGCCCTTATTATCGTGGGATATCATAGGAAGGAAATCAGAGTCATTGTGGGATATCTCATAAAGTCATTATGTGGTTCATTGGAGCCACCGTGAAACAATTTTTAAAGCGGCCGTGGGATGAAGTAGTAATGCCATCGTGGAAAGTTCAATAAAGCCATCATGTGTAATTGGAAAACACGTGCTATCGTGATAAAAATCCTAAAGTAGTCGTGATACAAGGTCGCTAAGCCATCATGAGGGGTTTTATGAAGCCTTCATGTGCCATCCTCTAAGTGATAAATCAAGTCAACTTGAGGAATTATATTGTGTTATCATGTATAATATTTAGGTGAAAAATCAAGGTTATCGTAAGAAATTAGATGAAGCCATCGTGTACCATATTTGAATGATAAATCAAAGCAATCACATGAAGTTCCAAAAAGCTACCATAAGCTATTACGTGCGACTTTAAAGTAGAAGATTTGTATAACGACTCGGATTTTTCGACGTTTGATTTGGAATATTTAAATGGTTTTAAATATTGATTTTGGAATATAAATTGATTTTTGAATATGAAGATTTTTGTTGAAATTATAAAATGAATTTAAATTTCAAATATAGCGATTTATCGTAATACGGAAATGGTGAATAATCGAAATTTAGTTGAATATGAAACGAAATGATTTCTAATGTGGATATAAATTCTATTTGAATTAGAATTGAGTTAGTAAATTTTTAAAACTGAAATTCCAAGCGATTTCGTCAATTTTTGAAATCGTCGATTTAATCGACACGTTAAAATAGCGATCCGGGGCACAATCTCGGAATTCGATGAAACCAGTTCCATTGGATCCATAATAATGTATTATTATCAAATTTTAATTTCCGTAGCGTTTGGATTTACCGTTTGGTCATACAAAATAGAAACGCGTTGAAATTAATATTGAAAATTTAATATAATAATTTGGTTCAGAAAGCTATCTTCTCCATACGATCGAATTAGGTCCCAAAACTTGTTCCATTGCGTTCGGAATAGGGGAATAACATTAGGATGCCAGGTGGCACACCTCAATAGGGGTTCAGGATTTCGAGGTACGTAAACGAGATATTTTTTAATATAAAAATATAAATTATAAATCAACAACCACCCTACCTACTGAAATACACCGACCTATGCATGACCATGCCGCTTTCTCTCAGTTTAAAATTGTGCATGCACTCCTTTTTGCTTCTTGTAAATGAATAAAAATTGAATCATTTCAGAGGAAAAAAAAGAAAACAGCACGAGACAAAATCGCAATACAATGGGGAAGAGAAGCTCGCACATGCAAGGGAAAGAGTCGCGGTCGAAGAAATGTGCATACGAGCAAGAGATGGAACGCGGTGGCAGGAGATTTAGGGTTTGAGCTCGATGGCAGATGGCGGCATATTGGAAGGCAGAGCGAGGAGGTGGGCGGTGCAGTCGCGCGTTTTAGGGTTTGTAGCTCGTCGATCGACATCCAGCTATGGTCGCGACTTTAATTCACTGTTATGTAAGGTTCGTCTGTAATCGTGCATGAGGATAGAGAGGGAGGATTAAGGTATAAACAGTTAGTTAATTTTCTTAATGTATGTAATTAGTTTTAATATTAAATATATATATCGTACAATCTTATAAATGTATAACGTGTTCATACAAGGTCCAAAATAAAACGAAACAAAGTTGCGTTGCGCTTGTGGTATTGAATACTACGCAACAAAATTGGTCTGGGATTTTCTATAGTCAGCTGGGATTTTAGAAAATTAAAATCTGGATGTTCGACAAATTAAAAATCAAGGTGAGTAAATCTCACTCAATTTGGTTGACTAGTTTAATTTATAGCAATTGAAATTTATTATTGGATGATTGGTTGAATTGATATAGTATTATCGGTTGAATTTTATGTTATATATATTAGTAGTCAGATATATTCCCGCCGATTAGAGCGGATGAGACCCTGTGCGTCCCGTATAATAGCAGATGATCTTATATTACCGCGATATCCTGCCTCGAAGCGGGATTGGTATTTTATGTTATATAACATTCTGTGGATGCAGGGAAACAGTTGGGAGGATCCAACTGGATTCCTCAAATATATTGATTGTTTTTTATATATAGTGATATATGATGCGTGTGGATAATCTGTTATAGATTATGTTGTGGGTTGAATTATTGGATGCTATAGTAGCACTGGCCTTAGTTTTGGTATTTTACATACCATAAATATTATTTTTGAATTTGAAGGAATTAAAAAGAGATTTTGGATATAAAAATATTTATATCAAAATTTGGATTATTTTAAAATAAATTGATTTGGATAAAACAATAATCGATTTTGGGTTGTACATAACAATTCGTAAAAATATTTAAATAGCGATTTAAAATTATTTGTATAGAGGATTTTTAAAAGGTGGATTTTTAAATGATAGTTTTTGGAAATTATGGAAAGGAAGTCAAAATCGATATTTAAAATAGATTTGAAAAATAAATGGAATTTATTAAGAAATGGATTTATAAAATGAGATTTTATAGATGGGATTAGTTGTATAAACAAGTGAAACTCAAAGGAGTTTATAATAAGGGAAAATGATATCAGTTAATAGATTGTAAATATAAATTTATGATGTAAATTTATATCGATTTATGGAAATCGTTTTTGGAAAAAGATAATGGAATCTATTTTTGAATCACTACAACAAAAAGACTTTTTATAGCGTGTAAAAACCGCTATAAAAACTTTCTATAGCGATTCTACAATCGCCATAGATCAACATGTTGTAAAAAGTCTGGTAGATACTATAGCGTGTCATACATGCAATGGAAAACGTATTTTTCTTGCCATCTAAAATAGGCCATATTGGTGCAACTGCTTTTCTATAGCATTATGAAACGTGCTATAGAACTTTTTATGACGCATTTTAGTTGCTATAAATATGTTGACATGCTATATTATTATAGCATTTGAACGCGCTATGGAATCATCGTGTCAAACTTTTATGACACATTGAAATGCTATAGAAAATTCATTACTATCTATTATAGCACGTCTTATTGCTATGAAAACTATTTACTCTTTGCAAAATATTTTGTATAGCACTAACATGATGCTATAGTATAACAAAGCTGAACAATTTTTCTTTTTATTGCATAGTTAGAACGCTATAAAAAAATTATATTGCACATTTTTTGCTGCCATAAGATTCAAAGCTTACAATTTTCTATTCTACTTATATGTTATAACTCAAAAAACCACATTCATCACATTAACATAAGTACACAAATTGAGTCATAAGCCAAATCACAATATATATATATATATATCCATAATATTTCATACATGAAGAATTAAACATAAATATTTGTGATAAAAATTAAACATAAGTACACAAATTGAGTGTAGCATACCAAAACGATACATACTAAAAATATTTTAATGACCGTCGATAAGCATGACCGATTTAAAGGAGAAAGAGTGCGACATCATGTATCAACCTCAAAAGCATCATACAACACCTGTGAAGAAGAAACACAAACATACATATGTTAGTCAATATATACAAGTATGTATAAGTACAAAAGATGCATCGCCAAAGACTAAGTTACTGAAAACTAATTTTTATAAAACTTAATTAAATTTTATAAACTTATTTAATTTAAAAAAAACAGTTAGCTTATTTAACTATTATAAAACTTAATTAACTTATTTACTTATTTTAAACTTAGTTAATTTATTATTATTATTATATTATTTTATTACTACTATTATTATATTATATTATAATTCTTCTTTTAAATTTAGTTAATTTTTATAAATTTAATTAATTTTTATAAAACTTAGTTAACTTAGTTAATTTTTATAAAAATTAGTTATTATCACTTGAATTTCCTTAACCCAGACTTACCGTCGACTATTGACACTGATGAGCTTTAGCATGTGGTAGATTCGTTAGAAGAAGTCCCATCTACTGTATGGAATTTGTCTATTCTATCTTCTTCGACCCAGCATATCACTATGACAGCTACAAATTCAGGTGGTTTCGTGATGATATGTACTGTAGTTTACAGTAGTAATAGTGCTATAGAAAGAGAGACACTTTGGTATCATATGAGTCAAGAGGCACAAAATATAACTTATGCATGGGTTGATGGGTGTTTATGGGGGACTATAATAATGCATCTTCTACTTTTGATAAAAAAAGTGGCCTACCTATTCCTTTCAGCCAACTACGATCTCTCAATAACTGTCTGTTACAATTAGGTCTGACAGAAATACGTGCAATTGGTTATAATTTTACTTGAAGGAGAAAGGGGATTGCGAACAACATTGACAAAATTTTTGTAAACAATATATGTTTACAAAAAATTTCATATATGAAGGCATTGACACTGTCTCAAATGTCCAGTGATCACAACCCACTCTTACTATATTTAATCCCAGTGCTGAAACAAAAAGGATTCCCATTAAGATATGATAACGAATGACATCTACAAGAGGGCTGTCATGCAGGAATGTATTTGGCATGGTTTAAACTCTGACACTTGGGGTTTTCCAAGTTATACTTTCCAGTAGAAACTAACAGCGTGCAAAAAGGAACTAAAGCTATGGAATAAAATGAGGATTAAGGAAGAATTATCTGAAAGAGGGCGAGAAAGAATTTAAAGCTTTGGAAGTTGCTGTAGATAGCGACCCTTCTAACCTGGAGATATAACCCGCATGCATAAGTTGACACGAACAGAAGTACATGATCTAATACACAAGTATATATCCTACCTATACTGTCTTCTAGCTTTTACAAAATTATGCACATATTGTATGTGGTACGCATTTTTACGACTCTGATTATTTAACTATGTAAAGTACACTTTTTATGTCCTTTACAGTCTTCAGTGCTTATAGACTTTAACACAGAAGATATATGGTTGTATGATAGTTAAAAAGTGAAATTGCCTTTTTATTTGTACTTCATCAGTAATAAGATTTGCTGACTATTGCCAATTATTGCCATTTCCATTCAGTTTGCTCTATTAATGATAAGCTTATTCATTGTAACATTGACATATATTCGTGCATTTGAGATTATAAGAGGGCCATCATTTTCTATTGCAACAAATAATATATTTAGACATTGTATATGTTCACCTTTAGTCTCGCAGACACATCGTATAAAATTTGACATGAAATGTACACTTACCGTGTCAAATTGAGTATAGTCAATGAAACTATTATAAAAAATTCTTATATTTTATGACAATTACAGTATGTTGTTATTACACCCATATATTCTGATCATCTGAACATCAGAGCCTTCGGCCACGACCTCATCAACATCCCCTCTTCCAATTCCCAGAAACTGGTGGCACTCGATCCACCAGAGATGCCGTGGTGGATCATTTCCCGATCATCACCAAAACTAGGTTTACAAACTAAATCGAACAACCTCCACCGCTACAGTGAATTGCACCCTCATCGGACATTTTTCCCAGACCCTCCGACCATCCCTGCATCTCCAGTGAGAACCACGACTTCCACGAGCCCATAGATCACCAGAGACAACCCAAAATCCAATTTCTGATCAACCTCACATTGCTCATCCAAACCCAATCTAAAAAGTATGATTACTCTTTTAAAAATCATGTTTTTGATTAAGGATTTAGTTTATGATCCTGGATTTATGAATTAAGATGTTTGAAATTTATACAAAACCAAACTTTCCTGTTCATTTTCATTTCCAAAGCAATTCCCATTTTATTTCAACATAAATAAAATTTTAAACTCTAACCCATGATCAAACAAACAAGTTTTATTTGTAACTTAAATCCTAATAATGACTAGATCAAGAGATAGAGGATTTAAATCAAAAACTAAGCTTGAATATAAAGAACAGAGAACAGATACAACAGCATGCATACATATATATATTCATATATATACAGCAGATTGCACTTATATATATATATACACACACACACAATACATACTTATCAACATGGAACCAGATTTATACTTAAGCTTTTTAAATTAAATGTTACTCACCAGAAAAATGATGAACAAAGCTTTATATTTGAAACAGCTTTTGAAAACTTTAAAACTTTGAGTGCCTTTGCTTATTTGATTTAAAAACATGAATGATTGTTACTGAATCTTGCATGCATGCTACTGAAACTTGATTAACTTGCTTGTTGAGATGTGTTGCATTAGATCAGGTTTGAGGAAGAATGCAGGCATTTGATTATTGATCTTGAAAGATGGATTACAGGTTTCTGGTTGAAAATGATTACAGATTTAAAGGCTTTTGAATTTGAAAATGGTTTATAGGATTGTTGAATTTGATTTTCTGGTTTGAGGAGGTATAAATTTCAGATTTTGTATAGCTGAAATCTCTTAAGTTTTGAAAAAGAATAGAAAAAAATGAATGAATGTAAGAAAGCATATGTTATAAAGGTGAAAAATGATTTATTAAAAATAAAAGAAAAAAAAAATTTAAAACTTGACATTTTTCATTATATTGTTTTATTAGTTAACACTTGTTAAAATTAAGCTTTATAAGTTTACACTTGTCATTTAAGTATTTCTTTTATTATAAATATTAAATTTAATCTAAATTTCCAATTTACCAAAGCTTTCTATTTACAATATATACAAATATATATATATATATATTACAAATAGAAAATATCTTATTAGCTTTTAAAAGATAAAATTCACCAATTAAATATTTATTTAATTAGATTATTAAATTAAATTCAAATTTTATTATCAAAGATTATCAAATCAATTTAATTTTTAATACAGATTATTAAATTGATATTGCCCAAAATTCCGGGTCATCACACACACACCCCAATTCAATACATATTTATACGATCAAAACAAGATCGAATTCATGTCAAAACAAGATAGAAAGATTTCTTATATGAAATAAATTAGTGATGAAGTAGCGTAAATTGTCAAACTTACACTATGCATCAGCTAATAAACAATCTGTGTTGTCACCAAGAATGGCAATGAGTTTTCCATCTAGACTGACCGATGTACCCTGCCAAGAATAAATAATAACAAAATGTTTAGTAATTACGATGCAACTTCAAATATGTTAAGTTATTAACCTGTGTTGATTGATGTATAGTTACAACTTAAAGACCGGGAATTATCATAAAAATTACTTGAAGTTAGATCAAAATATTATTGTAAATTAATAATGTCAGTCATTGAAGTTAGATCAACATTGAAGTTAGAACGGTATGCCCTTGGCACCAATTACCAATTTCCCTTTTTTTCCTTTTCCTTACATAAAATGAGAGGCTATAATGCAAATTCAACTAAAAAATTGTCGTCAAAAGCTTGTGCAGAAGCAGCATAAATTGGATCATACCCTCTAGACCATGGGCTTAGAATTTGAACCTTAAGGATACCAAAAGTTTAGGCAATTTTGTTGTCTTTAGATCTACTACCCTACAGTAGAATTTTTTTGGGCCCAAATTGTATGAAAATATGAAACTCAATCACGAATTATATGAACAGAGTATACTATCATAATTTTAAAGCATGAAAATGTACCATACCATGCTACTGAAATAGAATCCAACTGTTGTAAAATAAAAGGACAGCATTCTATAAAAGTCAAATTGATGCCCCAATCGATAAACATCACGACTCAATGTTTGCTCTCCATTTCCATTTACAACCTTTGCTTCAAAAAGAGAAATTTGATTCATTCCTACATCACGCCCTTTACCCAGTTGCATGTACTCATGATGTGTGACATTTCCTCCACGTAGAGTTGAATTATAACCTTTACGTTCATTCAAATTACAAACTTTTAGTCATGAAAAGCTACAAGCTACAACTGAATGAAATAGATAAATAAATAAAATACCAACAAATATATCCTCGCTTAGATTTATGCCTTTTGAAGCTTTGCTCATGACACCTCTAGTTATGTGAAATAATCTATCGGATATATCAAGATGAACATAGTGGAATAAGACCCTATGTAAAAAAATAATTAGAAATATGGTTGGCAAAAATAGTAAAAAATAAAAATTCAATGTCCCGGCTATGAGTACTAACTATTGTTGTACTTTCTTTACAGTAGAAAAAACCATGACCTCATGCACATGACAGTGCACACGTGCATAAACACATGATAGTTAGGTTTTCCTTCACCAATATCCGTGGGTTTCCTAGGGAGCCTGATCTGGTAAATTTCCTAAACAGATAAAAAGAATGAGAGGTTACATCAACACAAAAAGTTTGTAATAAAATTTCATTTGAAGGGTTTGATATGACATTTTAAAGTAGTTTAGGATTCAAGAATCATCCTTGCTTCATTTATGACTATTACCAATTTACTCAAGAAATTCTTCTGAAGGCAATCGGCAGACAAGTGAATTAACCAATGTTTGTTTTATTACCAAGTAGCAGTCTAATTATGTACCTCGTCCAGCTTATCACCGCCTTTCACTAGAACAGAATAATACTTTTTCTCAGACTTTCCATCCATGGTCTCTTCCCTCTCATCAATGTAAGCAACACGTAATGATGGATACCTACATTAACAAAGTACTATATGAATAGACATGGATTATAGAAAGCATATAAATAATATGATCAAATAAGATTTATTTACATTAACATCAAATTCAGAATATTTTGGTAGCAACTTCTGTCATGTGGTTCGCTAGATTTTTTCTGCATTCCATAAATCTGACATGAAACTACATATGTAAACTTCGTATCAGCAATAGCCTCATGACGTTGAGTGAACGCCGTCTGGTCAGAATGATTCTTGTTTGGAGATATTGTTCTATACCCCCCTAAGATAGCTATGAGACAAAAAAGTATATTAACATAAATGTTTAAAGATGTCTTTTTTTAATCAATTTTCAAAGATGTCACCATTCTAAATTTCTGTCATGGTTACATCACCACAAGTTGCAGATTTACTTAGAATTGAGACATATATGTACAAACTAATATTCCTCTCAAGTTCTGCATGCTATTAATTTTCTCTGGTTCAACAAACTGAACACAGCATACAGTATTTGAGTCAGATTTCAGATCACCATGATAAATGTTTACTTTTGCATTAAAACTAGCTATATTACATTTCATGTATGAATGAAATATTGCCAAGATAACGAGCAATTTCATAGTGGATTTTTTTTTGCACAACTCATTTCAATCTTTTTTATTTTCATAGTCCATAACATAATTTTTAAAGTTAATTTATTTTTACATGGTAGTTTTTCCCTTGCCACCTCGAAAACATTATAGATTTGAAGATCGATTTTTTTTTAATTTCTAGTTATACTTTTGCATCATACTGAAATATAAAAGGTACACATACAGTAAGTAAATCTCCATTTGAGGATAATTATTATTAGTATGTAGCAAATAGAAATGAATATGTAATTTCAATCTCCAAAAAGAATTTATGCATTTAATTTAAAGCGTAAAATAAGAAGTTATATCTAAACCAAAAATTTGCACATGTAAAAGATTGAAACTACAAGAAACTTCAAGTACAAGTATACAAGAACCAGTCAAGTAAAAAAACATCTTTAATGTCAAAGGTTGTTTAAGATTTCCTTTGGACTTTTGCATATCTATACTCACAGACTTCAAGTCCTCGCTAAATTGAACAATGCACTCTTTTTTGCTTATTTTAATTAACAACATAGGTATTTGTTCCTTTATTATTTTACTTTCGGACCTCTATTTCTAACTACAGTTATATTTGCTTACATTTTTTGCAACCCCTAATGCCATGTTGTTAAATGCAGTACTCCTGACATGTCTGCAATGCGTTATGATACGTCACTCACCTAAAGGTCTTAAGCAACAAAATGGAAGATGTATTAAGGGTCAGTTTCCCACACATAAATTATAAACCCATTTCGTGTAATTTTTTTCCTTTCACTCTTATATATACAAAATATGCAGATCACCAATACCTATTTAAAAACAAGAATAGCCATTATATATATATATATATATATATATATTGAACCATGCTAGTTTAACAGAGAAATTTGGCTGTGAGATTATGAGAATTGAATTTTTGAATTTTAAATATGTAATGTTTAGAGTACACTTTTTTAACTAATACAGCTAAATTGTATCTTCCGAAGGTTAACAAATCTAGTGGAGCGGTAATTGATATGTGGATACGGGTGAAGCTCATTACATTCCTTTTGTGTAATATTTATTCATTTTCTAGTTTCGCTGTTTGCAAAACCATGCCCCATGACAGCATAAACACGACTATTCTTGGCTAGTGTAAAGTTTAAAAATAATAAACCTTGTTTGGAAAAGAATTCCAGAACAATTACTGTCAAAGCATCCCATTTGTCATGCTGAAACAATGTTTGTTCATGCATATTCACAATGTTGACATAGGAATATCTAACTTAGAATCAAAGGCATTTAATTTAACTTGTTTCTTGGATATAACAAACACAGGAAAAAGAGCTCAACACACAAATAATATTTTTTTTTGAATAAACTGATTCAAACAGTGCAATATATATATGCACCTATAAAATCAGTGTTCATTATAAAAATAAGTGTGTATTATACCTGAAGCTCATCCGATTCTGGAGTCTGCAAACATAAGGATTAAAGCGCTACTAGCCTGCATCTGATACAACCTCTAACACTAGTTATAGTCACCTCACTAACACCAACCAATCTCTCCTTCATCTTCCTATAATTTGTGGGATCTACCTTTAATCCATCCCTAATAATAGTCAACACAATCTGAAGCTCAGCATTATCAGTGTTGGTTTGATCTAGTAACTTCCGTTATTTTCATGCTCCTTTGCCACATTCAATCCCTTATGAATCAAAAGCGTACCGTCGCTACCTCATCTACAATCAGATTCGGCCCACCTCTAGGACCACAATCCAAAGCTCTCTACGCGCACCACCAATACTCCTATAAGGTCTCCCCTTTCCAGGCAAAAATCATGGAAGAATCATGGCAATTGCAGCAGCAGCGTGATCTGTGTGGAGAAGATGTTGCAAGAGCACTAGCGTACCTCAACACCAAGGATGGTTAGGGTTTCAATGTGGACAATGGTCTGGATAATTAGATTGGGTCATATGAACATATTGGATTAAAAAATATACCTAAAATAGTCGAATTTGGGTATCTATAGAGCAGCTTCGGCGAATGTAAGGAATTAGAGTTTCAATTGAATGGATAAGAGAAGAAAAGTGGCATCGAGGCTTTAGCGAAGTTTATGGATTTGAAGTGAAGATAAGCACTCATTTTTAGGGTTTTGAACTGAAGGGTGAAAAGTGGGATTCGGGAAAGACATTAGTAAAGGAATAAGTGCGGGAGCGTGAAAATGTACCTCCAACCTTTTCTTTTGATTAATGATGGCTTAAAGACTAGTTATAAATTACTCTAAATTACTGGTAAATAGCTAACAATAGCAAGATATGTTTCAATGCAATGCTCTCTTGCTATTAATAGACCATTTTCTTATAGTGAATGTGACAGTGATTATGAAATTGAGATGTAGTCGATGTGATATGAATCGAGAGAGATTTATAAATTAAAATTGGAATATTGGATTTTTAAAAATAAAAATAAATTTTTGTCAAGAAATTAAAATTGTTTTAAAATGGAATTTCTATTTAATAAACTATATAGTTAAAGTTGTTTAGTATTAAAATATTTCGGGAAAATGGATTATTCAAATATTTAATATTTATTGAAATGAATTCACATTTTTATAATAAGCTTTGTGAATCAATTGGTTTTATTTAAAAATGAATTTAAAATGAGTTATCGATGTTTATTTAAAGTGTTTTAATAATTTAAATAATTACTTAAACATGTTTTTAAACATATTATTATTCTTTAAAAATACTTATCACATATTTATAGAGTTTTGAAATAATTGAAATTTATTTATAAATTCTCTCGAGATTTATAAACGGGGTTCGTTTAACAGATGTGATTTTATAAGAGAAAATCTTATAATGAAATTCTGGGAGCTTAGGAAATTTCTGAAATGTTAGAAAACAAGAACTTCGAGATTGAATCTGAATTCATAAAGAAGTTATAAATGGATAGACGAGATTATAGGTGAGTATAATCGATTTTGGAAAATGTAAAAGGAATTAATGTAAATTTCGAAAATTTAGGAGATAAGATAAGAAATAATTCCTAAGTATTGATATTAGAAATGATTTCGAAAAATGGACTTATAATATTTTCCTAAGTGTTGAAATGAAAGATTTTTGGAAATATTTAGCGACGAAGAATTTATATTGAGATATTTTTCTAAGTAATGGATTATAAATCGAATTTGGAAATATTTCGCTAAGTGTTGAAATAAAATATGGGTTGAAATATCCTGTTATGGATATAAGTATTCGATAATGTTTTCAAATATTGGAATATTGAAAGAGATTGAATATATATCTTTGTAAATATATTTTGAAATAAATGTTTTTGGAAGATTATAAAACAAGGCCTAGTGATTGCTTATGTGTGTTATTTGATTGTTAAATAACCGACTATCAAATCTGGCCAAATTCGTTGATTCTTTCAAGGAGACCGAGATTATATTTAGTTATCCGAAAACCACTTCAATCTGATTTGTGCATTACAAATTGTGATATCTCGAAGATAGTGGAGATGGTGATTTGGAAGGAGATTCGGTTTGTTCAGACCCATAACAACTTATATGGATGAATGCTATCATTGCATCGTTGCCTGGAAGGCAGTGTTAGCATTCCAAGTATGAATGCTATTCTTAAGGTAAAACGTAGCCTCAAGCCTCATCAACCGGGAATGACTAAAACAGGGGAGATGCAGCAGGGCTAAGTAGGTCGCACCCAAGTAGGGTATGTTGTCCCCTTTCTAGATACCTCGAATATATTATATTATAATTATGGATATAGGTTTGCATGAAAAAGAGAGCGCTCGATTAGGGTGGGAACACCCGAGGTGATAACATATTTGGTACTATCCAGCAAGAGGTAGGCCGGTCTTGTGTTGGCAGGGATCGTTAGGTACGATCTTGGTACATTTTTCTAGAGATGTATTGTGGCGAGCGATACCCCAGTAGCCCAGTCATTGTATGGAATCCAATATCCACTACGAGCCTGTACGGTTTTGATTGTGCCCAACTATGCTGAAACGTGAGATGCAAGCATTTTAGCTATTTTATAATTTACTTTCTGTAGACCTTATTATAATATCAGATGATTTGATATCAAATGTTTTGGTTATCGTAAGGTAAAAACCCGTCATGTTTATGTGTGACGTGGTCTTACGAAATACCTTTGTTTTTTCAAAGAATTTTGATAATAGTAGTAGTTCAAATGAGTGTGTTTTATCATGCTGGTTTTCCAGACTGACTCGGGTGTTGCTTTATTACAATGCTCGGGTCAGACCGGGTATTACAGATTCAGGTTAGAATGCTATGGAGCTTAGGAGACGAGCTGGAGGAGACTCAGGCGTATCCGTGTACTTGATTTATTTTCCGCTGTGTGTGTAGACTGTATAGTCAGCACTGGTGAGGACAAGTTATAACAACTATACAAAATTGATTTGATGATTGTTGTACTCTGATGATGACAAGTATAAAAACAGTTATAGTTCATTTTGTATAAAGATATGTTATTATCTATTATATATTGTTCCGCTGTGATTATGAGATTCTGTGTATTGTTGTTTTCTATTTTCTTCTATCTTTTCTTCTTCACCCCTAATGATCTGGTATTTCCGACACTCGATTGCTCGGCATGCTACACAGTGAACGTATTGATGTCGATTTTCGAAGGTCAAAAATCCCAGGCCGTTACAATTTGTGTTGCCGTGATGAGTTACAAGGAGCCATCGCTTGTTATTACAGGATATCAAATTGAAGCCATCGTTGACTATTTCGAAGGAGCTATCACATAATATTATGAACTCAAAACCACCATGGAACAAGTGTGCCACATGTCACTTCGACCATGTGCCATGCAGACTAATCATGACCGACTGCTTATAATGGAGTGTCACGCGTCAAGAATCCAGCAACACAAATTGTTTATAAATAGACATGTGCCCCACCTAGAAAGGGGTTGAATTTCTCAAGATCTCCTTCCTTTATTTTCATTTTTCTTTACAACTTTATAAGGAAATATTTGAATTAGGGATTCACGGCCTTTAGGGTAAATTGTAATTGATGATTTTGTAATAATGGACTTATATTTAATAGAATTTGTATCATCACATCATTGGATATTTGACTTGGGCTTTGTTAATTTCTATTACATCCTATATATATGTTGAAATACTTTCATGTTGGACCCATCAATACCATTATTGATTCCATTATAATTACCGCCTTAGTTCACTTTCACTTGTCTCGATGTAAGTGCCTAGCCCAACTTTTACCCTAACAAGGTGCAACTATGGGTTCATGTGAAGTGCATTCACAATTGATTAGAAGTATACCGATGAAAATGTGTTGGATGCTCAATGAGGTAGATAGTTTAGTAGAGGGTGAATCCAAAAGGGATTACCAACGTGTGTTCCTACTAGGAACTCATAGAAGACAATACGATACAATATTCTCATAAGAAAAGGCAGAAAATACAGACTATATAAAATGAGTGATTCAAATGATGATATGTATTTATACAACAAAAAGCAATTTATATAATGTGGATATGATGTGATATCCTAATTAACTAGAGTTGCAGTTATAAGTCATGATGAATAAAGCCATGACATATGTATTATCACTAAATTGTGAAAATAAACTATGGGCAAGATTGGATATGGTGTAAGTGACATCTTTGTGTTTGAAAATGTCACCTTTATATCTGACAATGCACATTTATTGTTTATGATGTGGTTATACACACATCTTGATTTCTAGCCTGATTCGAGGTTAATTTTATGACATCTCCTCAGGTCAAATTGATGACTATCTGTTTATAAGATAATTACTCTTGTACATTTTTCTATGGTGCATATTATTGGTGAGATCACTCATAGTGTTTATTATGTCACTATCACCATTCTTTTGGAAGACTTGTCCCATATAGTAGAGACCACCCTACGTTGTTTAGTTTAAGTCCTTTAGAATAGTGATATAGCAAAGTTGTCTCTAGAATCTATGGATTTGGAGTAGTTATGGTTGTCTGACATTGTGTGTGTGTGTGTGTATCTTAACGGTTGGACATTATTTTTTTGGAAGCATAGATTTTGAATTGTATAGTTTCAATGATATATATAGTGATGTTTTGAGATGTCTACTGTATGTCATAGTTTGATAATATGTTATCATTCTGCTGTTATTTCTATGTAGTTTATTCCTACGGTTTTGATATGTGATTTGTACAATGGATCAATCATAGCAACTCGTGTATGTTGATTTGTGTTGAGATGTCATATGTATTGTTATCAAATTTGATCAGGTATTGTAACATATCTGTGTTAACCCAAAGTCATGTATATAAGAGATCGCTCTTCTAGAGCCTTTGATCCAGGCTATCACTCTTTGATAATCTAGTCACCAGGACGGGCTGTCACAAATATGTGATGGCATGATATATTATGTTGCTTAGCCTTGTATTATATATAAGATGTAAATGTATTAGATATTGTACCAAATATCATAATTTGAGTTATGATATAATATTCATTTGTTAGTTATTATTTGACTCTCATTCTAATTAAGTTTGGTTTATTATTCTATGTGTCTCTATAATGTATCATTCAATTCTAGCAATTCTTATATGTTGCTTTGTGTCGAGATGAGATATGTATTGTTTTAGATGTGATCAAGTATTGTACTTTACCTATGTTTACCTAAAGTATCATATACGAGAGATCTCTCCTTCCATGCCTTTTTATCTAAGCCATTGGGCGATAAACCCGCTAATTCGATCACCGGAGTTAGGGAATCATTGTGTGGTACCAGAGCTGAGCTAGAATAATACAGAGATAAAGGTACATTTTTTCTTTAGAGATGTGATATTTTGGATGTTTTATCCATTTTTATTCGACTCTCACATGTGATGTTCGAGTTGTTGAATGATCGAATGGGTTTTTCATTATGGTTTGATATACATACATATATGAGTGTATATATACACATATTTCTAGTGGCTATTTCTTAAGAAAACAGTTATTATTTCCATGAAAATAAAATAATATTCACACATATGATGTGTATATATCTTTGTGTATGCTATGTTAAAATGAATTTTAATTGGATGATATGGATGCTTGGTTGATGTGATATATATGGTTTATTTCGATATTTGATTTGTAAAGTTGTACATTATTTTATAATAAATTTAAATTATAAGGGAAAACTTTGGTATTTTGAAGGTTCAAGAAATTTATTTATAAATATATTTCAAATAGAAATATGACTTTAGAAAAGAAGTGCTAAGACTTGTGTGTCTGTGTGTGTATACATAAGAATATTTCGAAGAGAAAAATATAAATTTTGAAGATTGTAAGAATTCAAAGAAAATGATATTTATTTTGTAAAAGCGTGCATGTATATAGAGAGAGGAGAATTCGGGAGTTTCTCCAAGCATAATTTGATGAGATTTGTTCATAGTAGAGCAATATGGAAATTTGTTTTCAAGACAAATAATTTAGGAATTTCTTATATTGACCTATCTATTTAGTTTTTTAAGAATTTTGGTCGATACGAGTGCACACTTACTGACAAAGACTCCTAAATACTTGGAAGAGATGATTTGACATAACAATATTTTGAAATGTGTACAAAAGGTATTTTTGATCCAGAAAAAAAATTATTGAGGAAAAAGAAGGTATGTTATATAAGGAAATGATCCCTTAATTTATAGAAGTGATTTTGTAACGATTGTATCTATATTGACTAAGAAGTCAAAAGTATTTAGTCAATATGGAATTCTGAATGAGTATTAAATAGTTAGTTGTGTATCTTAAAGATACACGAGTCAAATATTTTACATACAATGTTTGTATGACTTCCACACAACTTTTGCAACCATCGAGTGCTACAAATGTAGAGATCATTGCAAGGCAGTGTTGATATATTTTCATTATATGGTCAATATTGCAGCCAGTAGACAAAACGAGCAACCATGACTTGTTGGAACTGGATCAGCCCGTAATGGAAGAAATGGGCAAATTTTAGTAAAAACTTCATTTTGGATTCTTATTGGGTCTATGAAGTCAAAATTTATTCAGAACTTCTCTAAATTTTCTTTTAAATAAAATCATTGTTTTATTTAAACTAATAAATAGAGTTTTATTTTATTTGTTTTGAATTATGTTTTAGACGTGAAGATTATATCGTCTATGTGTACGTACAATGTGTCAATGTTTTATAAACATAATATATACATATATAAAAATATAATATAAAATATAAGTGTGAAAGCAAAGGGATATAACTATAAATAATATAGGAGTTTAGTTTTAGAGTGTGTAAGTTTAAAAATGAAAGGCTAAGTCATATTAAAGAAATAGAATTAAAGTAGTAATTAATATTCTTTGCAACTTACATAGCCTCTAAAGAAAAAGAATTAATGCAATAATTAATACTCTTTGTAACTTACATATTGATACTCGTTATTTCTAAACAGAAAGATCGAAAGTATATATTAATATATGTATATATGAAACAATGATAAATTTTATAATAAATACATATATGCATAAATGAATAAACATGTAAAGTATTATATATATATATATATTAATATAAAATAAAATAAATGTCATCAAAATATACAATAACTTATAATGCTCTTGGCTTGAAAAATATTTTGTTACTTTTTCAATAAAAAACAATGTGAAAAGAAAAAAGAAAAAAATTTAATAATTTCTGAAAATATAAATATAAATTAATGTTTTGGAAATTTTGTACATTAACTTATCCTTTCAGAATTATAAGTATGGTTGAATTTTTTTTATTTAGTCAATTTTAAATGAATTATAAGTATGGATTTTTATTTATTCTATATATATATATATATAATATATTTTTTAATTGTCGAATGACAATAATGTATAGATAAAATTTCTTCCAAATTTAAAACATAGTTTATATAGTATATATGTATTACACAAGTTCACATAGTTTAAGAACAATTAAAAAATATTATATTTAATTTTGAAATAAATTTTTTAGGAATTGAGAAATATGGCAATTTTCCTTTACAAAATGAAATTTTATTTTATTTAATTTATTATATCAATTGTAACATACAACCATCAATATGCGATAATAAATCGATACACATGATTCGTTATAAATAATCCATCTAGCAAATATATGATATAAAATGTAAATATAAAAAATTAGATCAGAAATACACCTTTCACCAAAGCCTTAAATTCACACATTGAAAATTTTAATTTGCTCCTTAAATCAAATTACTAATTCTGGAGTTGCTAGCTCTTAAACTACCTAACCACCGACGATCGAATCTTGTTATTTTTGATATAAATTAAACTTGGATTTTTTATTGTTTTCTATAAGCCATGGCTATAAATTTTCTAATGTAAAGATGTCATTCTTGGAGAGAAAGAGTAACGAAAAGGAAGAGGCAATGTTTTATTAAAGGAATAGAATTAATGTATGATTAATGAGGTCGTTAATCTACTTTAACACTTGCCTTTTCATTCCAAATTTAAAAATAAAATTCCTTTTTTTCTTATGTCATTACTAGCCACACCAAGTCAATAATGGCTGACTAATTGTGCTTGCATATGGACTTTAAACACATTTCAGTCCATATAAATATCTCGCATTTAAACCTAATTTATAGGTGTGTCAATATTGTATATTGTTCAATATATTTATAACTGTTATAAACACACTGTTTAATCATGCTCAATACATCAAACAAAATTTTATAACTAATATTTCATAAAATTAATTATTTTTATTAATTTATAATAATTATTAGTCAATTAGATCAGATGATCAAAGGAGTATTTAACATTTCGGTTGTATGACTCTTAGGTGTACATTTGATCAGCGATTGATGTCGTATAATTCAAATATTAACGTTCACACACCACTTAACAAGTAGTGTGACATTTTAGCCAAATTTATCGCTTACTTGGTTTCTGTAAAATCCAATTTTACTTTATTAAGCGTTACCCAAGAGTGACGATTATTTACACCAATCCTTTTCATCAAAACTATATCATTTTGGACTTATGGAATTTGGTAATGGTCAAATTCCAATACCACCCATACTATGTAGTTAATATCATTGATATATCGCCGATATATCTCATATCGCTCCTAAGTGATATTTTTTTCAAAATATCACTTAAAATATCTTTACCGATATATCGCTTTATTTTTGCCGATATATCATTCCAATATTTATTGTAAAATACCCCATATATTTTAAGAATACGTTCATTACTGTATGTATTGGGAAAATATATTTACAAATAAATATCTTCACATTCTCAATATTTGTTTATATGGTGAATGAAAATATATCGACCATATTAGAAATCCAATGAACAAATTTTTAAGTTTAGCCATGGACTTTTAGTCTTCGTTATTAGTCTTTCAATATAGAAAACTCTACTTATTCCATTATTCTATAAGTTTTATTTTCTATGAAGACTTTACTGCTAAGAACAAGATAATGAAAGAGCTGCTTCTATTTTTAGTTATTTTTTTGTTCGCCATTTCTAATTAGTAAGTTTGCTAATGAAATTCATTTGATTAGTTATTATCATGCACAAAGAATTAAAAGTTAATGAGTAATAAGGTTATATATTTGACATATTATTAAGGAACGAGCGAAAGTAGTAATTGATATCAATCAACATTGCTTATTCGATAATTAAGTGAAAACGAAAAAACTATAAATGTGTAAAATTCGAGAAAGTATTATAGATGATTAGATGACTGAAGAAACAACGAATATAATATAAAAATGAAGAAAATAATAAAGATGCATATTATATGAATTTCACGGCTTTTATGAGCCTATATTATGGTTTGTATCTAATAGAATATCCCAGAAAAAAAATTGTAATCTATAAACTACATGCAATCAGTCTTTGATAGTAATTAGGCATTTGACCCAAATATTGGAAACTTAACATTAGTATAACTTTATAGAATAGTACAATATGGTTTATAACATGTTCTACACATGTCCGACATCTCACTGATATCATCTGATGTTATCATGATATTTTAAAATATCTCATATCAGTAATTGGCCGATACATACACGATACCGATATTAACTACTTAGCCTCCATATTCAACTTTATAATCCAAATGAAAAGTCCATGGTTAAATAATAACAATGATTATTAACTGAACTACTCTGCCTAGAGATTTTGACTTTGAGTTGACTTCAATTGATTGTGATACTAACTCTATATAACTGAGGAGACGAATCCTTTCTTGAATAATGTTTCACATCATATGCTTTCGCTCGATCCAACACTAGGCATTCGACGGATGTCATGCCACAATTTAACTATAATCAAAGTGCTGCTTTCATATTAAAAATAAATAGTATTCTCAAGTCATGAGAACAATGTAAATTAGTCGCTTTGATATTTTCTGTTTGACCTTAGTTATATTAACCAACTGAAAATTGTCGAGTGATTCATTCCATAATTATCCAATAACTATCAATGCGTAAGCCCTTGGTGCCCCCCAGCAGTCATGAGTAATACACTGTCAAACATTTGGAGAGCGTTACATATTCTAGTCTCAATGGATGCATCAATGTCTAGTCTCGATATATCTTGAGTAGGAATATTTAAAATGATGTGCTTATCATATTGTGAAATAATACTCACGGTTACAACTCTTTGTAACTGTTATCACAAACACATCATTTATTTGACTTTCTGATATATATACTTGAGTTTAAACTTTTATAAAATGATGTGCGTGTGAAATTACATTGATATGATCTCATATATATGAGTTTAAAATTTTATAAAATGATATTTGGTGAACTCAATTGTCGCTAAAATGTATACTTTGTATAAAAATTATGATTGTCCTTACTTTTGAGAAAAATTAATAAATAAAGAAGTGTTTGAATTTTAGTTTCAGTATTTTGTAAAATTAAGCACTTTTTTGAAATTATATTAGAAAAACTATCAGGTGTTTGTAAAATATCATTCTAAAGAAAGGAAGTAATTTAAATGGTTTTGAAGTTTTGAATGCCAATTACTTTTGAAAATGTGTATATGGTTTAAAGACGTATAATTTCAAAAAGAAAATATTAGTAAAGAATAGTTTTGAAATTGTTTTCAAAAAGAGACCTTATGTTCATTATATGCCCCAATAATGAATTTAAATTGAGTTGAGGTGCAATTTCATTTTGTATGATCAGACTATTTCTTTTAGAAGTACAATTTCGATTAGTTAGATTATGTTTTTTCCTTGTGTTACATCAGATTAGTGATGTAACGATCTGCCTTTTCGACTCTAAAGTGTCAATACTATTACATCTCGGTATTTATGAGCCGAACACCCAAGTGCCTGAAAGATAGATTGGTAGGATAAAAAGAGAAAACAGAAAGAAAAAGAACAAGGAAGAAGAGAATAAGACATTAGAATCTCATAGCAATTTGATACCATATAATATCATAAAGATAGTACAGGGAGTCACTATAAGATACATATCATTTTAGAGTTACTATCCTAAGCATTATTATCAGCCTGGACATTTATAACAGCCTTCCCTCGCAAATGATGATATATACATACAAGTAGTGCAGTAGAAACAAAATATTACGGCAGGTGAAAGTATCCAGCTCGTCTCCTCAAGCTCCAAAGGATACTCAATGAAAACCTGCCTTTCTTAAACTACTCGAAAGAACACCCGGTGAATCAAGGGAAAGATAAAACCCCGAGTCGGACATAACTCTGGTGTGAGAAACTCAAAAATATGTAACTACATATAACAGTAACTTTTGAGACCAACCGAATCACTAGAATGGTTTTCCCCTTAAAGGAACCAAACCATCTAATAAGTACATATAGCGATATAATAGATAATGTCTACGGTTTAGAATATAAATCAGAAAATAGCCGTGTAGTGTATACAACACAACAGTATTAAGTATACAATCAAAACCGCTAAGATTCATGCACATATGGATTTCCATTGGACGTGCTCTTAGTACGTCAAGGCGGGCCTCTTGACAAGGATTAGAATACCTACCGACCAGCGTATATCTCTAGATAAAATATACCATAATGTAAACTAGTCCACACCTATAACATGTGATAATGAATATCATCAACTCCTGCTAACAATCCATAAGCATCTCTAGATATAGAGTTGATATATCCTTAGGTTAGCTAAACCCAATGGTTATGCATCCTACCCTCATTTATGTCATTTCTGATGGTGAAGTCACGTTCAACATCTAATCTCATGATTTTTCATCACTCAAACAGATCTTGAATCTCTCCTTGGATTCCAGTAACTTGAACAGATCTCGAACCTCTATATGGATTCCATCATCTTTAATAGTTCATGACTCTCTCCATTGATTCCAGCATAAGTCATTCGACGACTGCTAGTGTTATCCTCATTCTTGGAATTACCTCAAGATAGACAGTACAACATGATAGAATTGTTCAAAATGTTAATGCTGACTGCTCCTTTAGAGTTACAATCAGGAAAAACAGTGAAAATCTATAATATTTCACTCTACAACCGCTTCCAAAACATAGAACACGTATATCGACTTTGACGTGGTTACGGTTAGAGTCATCTCACATAAATACACTCCCCCGTTTACCGGGCTCTTCAAAACCAATCGATAAATTCTCGGTTAACTTAACTCTGGTTCTTTTAGAAGTAAACAGACAATGCATATGGGTAGAGATTATCTCTTATCTAGACAGATTTCCTTATCTCTTGTCCTAGAAAAGCAAGACAAGTTTATACGTAGCATATAACATCACTACGAGGATAACTGTACCATATAATTCTTATGTTTCTGATAGACGTTTCCTTAGCTAATTTTGATCAAATTCTGATAGCAATGAAAACAATCGCATATAGAAATCAAGTCTCGTATACTTATCACCATTTCCAACCTTCTCAACTTAGGTCAACCCACGGTCAAGAGTTAAGCAGGTAAGTTAGAGCACTAGTTGCATCCAAGCCCTACTTTGACAGCTCATTCTTAACTCTAACAAATGGAATAAGTCTACTTTAACGAGTTTTAGTGCTAAGTATAGCGGTAAATACTTTCCGTAGACGAATAAGCATGCCACACAATTAAATCGCACAAGCGACTGTAACGACCCAATATTTTGGACTATTTGCATCCGCACATGTCGAACTTGAATAATTCAAAATACCGAATTGTTAATTTAAATTTGGCAAAACTGAGCATATACAGTAAATAAAATAATCATAGACACAGAGTAATAATTTGCAGCGGAAACAAAAGATAGTGGTTCATGAAGCTACTATATACATATCAGAGTTAAATAAGGTACAACAGATATCTCGAATACAATAGTCAAATACAAGAATCAGAATACAATCACTGGAATCAACTGGATATCTGAAAGCTGGATAGATAGCTGGATCTCCAAGCGAAGCTCCAACTCCAAAGGTGAGTCTCGAATACTGGTACACTCAGTCTAACCCGAGCGTAAAGAAACACAAAACACTCGAGTCAGGATTAACATTCTTATATCAATAAATCCAACTCAAGTGAAATAGCAACTGAAATACAAGTAACTCAAAGGATGTTTGGAATAACCATCCTTTAAGGATCCGTTAAACTATCTACTATGTAGTAGTGTATGGTAAATAGATAATGCCTATTAGTAATATAAAATATCAAAATAGTGTTAAGGCGTTACCATTATCCCCCTTAACACATTTTATATAAGCATTATAGTCTATACAGCACTGTAAACTCCACCGTAAACTAGTGGGATATCAGGGAGTACTCCATAGGTATAACACAAAACAAATCGTAGTGGTCGCGTATACAGGGATCCAAGTATAACAAGGCACATAAGGCAATACCCAAGGTAGTAAAACTACCGTTTGCCTGATCCGGACTGGTGAGAAGGCATCGCCGCAGCGATCGCAACACCGCGCAACAACACTCCCAAATCAAGGGTGCACCAATCGACAACAAGTAATGAGTAGTTTTCGAAGAAGTGTGTTCGCTCGAGGTAGCTAACCCCCATTTCGCCCGGCATGGCTCCTGTTTTAGTCATTTCCAATTTGACACAAGTGTTAAGGCTATCCATTATCGTTCTCTTTCTTCAGTCATCACGTACATCCAACCACTTCATTCTGGATCACACTCCACGTATAGTTATTAAAGTGGTTTTCGGTTTAGACAGAGAGTATGTCCCTAACCGATTACGGTCTCTTTAATAACTTTCGTAATTATTACACCGATTGGTCGTTTAATAACTTTCAAAATAGTTCATATTTCAAAACCGAAATATCATTGCCATTTCAAAACCATATCCATCCGATATCAATTTCACTTCAAATAAATCCATTTCCAAAATCATATCACTTTCCAAAGTTATATCGCTTTCGAAATCATAAGACTTTTAAAATCAAAACACTTTGAAAACCAGAACCTTGAAATTCATAACACTTTGAAACTATAGTTTGAAATCATAACATTTTGGAATTCATAACACTTTCCTCTTAAACAGTTTAGATATTAAAATTAATTGTATATAATAAAATAGTTTATAAAATAGTTTATAAATAAAAATAGTTTACATATAAAATAGTTTACATAAATAGTTATAAGTTAAAATAGTTTACAAAATAATTTACATTAAAATCATTTATATTAAAATAGTTTATATTAAAATAAATTTATAAAGTAAAATATCGATAGTTTAAATATAATTTTAAATTACTTTATAAAATAAAATAGTTTCCTCGACCTTCACAAATCGATTCCAATTTTATTAATCAATTATTTAAGTTCAACTCCATTGTATCAAAACTTACAATTTGCATTAAATTTAATTCATCAAATCAAATTCATTACATTTCAAGTCTTACATTAATTCCAATAAAACACATTTTATTTCTTATTAGAGAAATTCAATTTCACTTATTAATTTGCTTAGTTACAATTTCCAAACTCAATTTATAAAGAAACTTAATTTTGCTTATTCAAGAAGTTCAATTTCACTTAACAAAGAATTCAATTTTATTTAATTATTAAATAATTCAATCTTATTTAATTATTAAATAATTTCAAAACTTAATTATTAAATAATTTCAAATTTAATTATTAATAATTCCAAATTTTAAAACAACGTTTATTCATTAATTACTATGTTAATATTTTGATTCAGATTATTAAATATTAACATTTCCTTTCATTAAAATTCAAATTCCAACTTCGTTTCAAAACCATATTATTTATTCAAATAAAATCTTCATTTTATTTTTAAATCAAATTATTGACCAATCAGTTTTTATTTAATTCTCTATCCTAGGTCAAAGTTTAATTTGGGTATTTATCATTTCAACCCGATTCCATTTCAATTCACAAATCAAAGCATAGCAAAGGGAACTTGCAGTGTGATAACTAGGATGGTGTCAAAGTAAATAAACAAGCAATAACAACAATTAATAACAATCCAATAATCAATTCAAAAAATCCCGAAATAATCGTATTAATTTACATTGTTGTTTGTGCAAATTAATAAAATTATTTCTAGAATCTACACTATCATTTCATGTAGATTAAAGATTATTACACTAATATTAATACGGTTCTTCACTTGATATCTATTATTCAATTTCGTACTACATCAATTTTACAACATACATTCAATGGTTCAAGGTGTACATAATCAAATTTCTACATGATAATTAATCTAACATTTAAATAAGGTCATATTATGCAAATGTCATCTAATCAAATTTAACATATATCAAATCTAACTATCCTACGTTAATTTCAATTTCAAATTATTTATCACTTACACATTAACAATTTAACGTCCAAGGTCAACATCAAAAATCAATCATTATCAACCAAACTGAATTATCATTGTATAAATAAAAGATAGTGGTGTCAGATGTCACAGGTGAACTGATACAGGTAATAACAGTGTAAATAACTAACAACAGCATATTTCAATTGTCGTTTCAATTGAAATCAAATTTAATAAATAAAAGAACATTAATCGTGAGTGATTACTCACCTTTCGAGGCTAGAGAGATAGACAATGAAACGAGTTACGAATTTGATCACGATCTAGACAATCGAACAAATCCAAGCAATAATCTCAAAGCGAAGTAAGCTGAAAGTGGGTTCGATGGGTGAAGCTGAAAGGTAGATTGATGGACACGAATCAGAATCGTTTTGATAAATCGAAACAAAATATATGTTATAACTTTCAAATCAATATTAAATTTATTTTCTTCAGAATAACAATACCCATACATTTTAAACTCAATGTCTATTTAAACGACATCGCTTACTTTATACAATATATATTACTTTATGATATAAAATATACGGTCATTACTGTTCATAAAATGAAATACTGATGCCAAAACATTTTGCTAATAAAATTTTTGAAATACACATATCACTGTTAAACGGTAGTAGGTATACCAGAACAAATATCTTTATAACATTTTATATTTAAACTAACATAACTAATATATACAAACTAATATAAAACTAATATACGTTTTTTACATTTATACACACAGTATAACTAACATATTATATACAATTAACTATACACACACAACACCTATTAACAAGATCAAGCTAACTGTGCCATATTTTACCCAAATCAATACGTATAACCAGTAGTCACTTTCATAAACTAATATATATAACATTTTAAAATGTCATAAAGATATCACATATACATATCTCAGTTTAAAAAATTTTGGTTATGCCTACATATAAATACAAACAGCATAAACACTGTATGAACTCATGATATATACTGTGTACTTTATAAATTATACACCACCCTTAATAAACTTTATGCATAAATTATACTGTATGCATATATCACACATACTGGACATCAAAGAAATCACGTAGACCGTAGCCACACCTCATATACTTTTGCCTACTTTAAAGCTGTAACATATAAGCTAAAATTAGACAACCTTTCACCCTTTATAACTTAAATATATCACAATATAATACAGTAACCCTATAGTACTAATATATAAATATATATATCCTGATTCAATATAAGTTAGACTATATATTCAACTATCTATATATTAAATAAACACACACGCAACAAGACACATTCCATATCACAGGTCAAAACTTTAATATATATAAATTATAATACCTCTCTGACCACTTCTAAAGCTAGATTTAAAAACATATAAACGAACATACTATCACCTTCACCCAGTTCTATACCACATCCAATGTACAAATTGTACAAAGTTAAGATTTAAATCTATGTATATTTTAAAAAAATATATGTGTATAATTAAAGATAAAAACACCACTGTATATTTACCCGCATGCTACAGGTGATTAGGCTGAGCACGGTCGGAGTATTACTGGGAAGGAGGGTGCGGTGGAGAGAGAGGGAGAAGGGGAGCTCAGCTGAGCTTTCATGGGAGGCTTGCTCATGCGTTCGGTAGGGAGGCGCAAGGCCCGGTCACGTGGGGGAAAGGGGATAACGAGGTTGGTAGCCGGAGTACTGGAGGGAGACGAAGGCGGGTCCAGTGGCGAATGATGCGGTGAACAGTGGAGCAGGTGGCGGTGTCGAGCCGTGCTGGACGGTGCTTGGCTGCGGGTAGATAGGTGGCTGGAGCTTGGTGCATTCGGGTGGGTTTGGAAGGGCAGGGACGTGTTTTGAGATGCATGCTGTGAGGAGCAGGTCAGGTAGAATGCTATCCAGGCGGCGGCGTGGGAAGTGGAAGCCGAGAGGAGATGGAAGAGAGTGGGAGATGTTGTTGACATGGAGAGGATGTGTTTCAGGTTACAGCAAGAAGGAGCAAATATATGAAGCTTTTCTCCTTTCATTTTTTTTTCTAATAAAGAGAAGCGGAACGAATGTGTTTTGAAAGAGAAAAGGGACGCAAGTTATCAGAGAAAAGAATAAATGGGCATGCTTGAAAGGATAAACAGTAATTGGAAAATGAACCATAATAATTTTTTTATTTATTGTACATTGGAAATTTCAAGAGTCAACATTGATATCTATATATAATAAAAGCTAAGGAAAGTCCGCTACACGGTGGAAATCTTTGAATAGACACAAGAACCAAAGGCACAAACGCATACCGATACGAAAGGCGTTTCGCAAAGAGCAACGTACCCCGGACTCTGAATTTGATAATCGAATATACCGTAGAGATCAGCACGACGAGATGATCAAAACGGTATACAGATGTTAGCAGCATGATCGAATTATAAAAATTCGAAACTTTCACCGGTGGATAATGCATGAAAAACACAGAAAAATAAGATCGACGGAGCTAAAGAAGTCAAAATTTGAAAAAAACGAAAAATGACGCCTTGCTCAGAAGATGGTTTAGAATTTTTCTATGTAAAAATATTCAGGTTTTGAAAACATTTTATTTTCATCAATTTCTAACTGATTAAATTGAAATAAATTTACGCATGAAATAAACTTCATATTTTTTGATGTAATTTTACAATTTGCTATGTTTAATTAGACGCATTTCAAATATTAATTTTTATTTCAAAATTTTATCATTCACAATTTCCCACAATTACAATTAAATATATTAATAAATCAAATAAAAACTATCAAAAATTTACGGGTCGTTACAGACTTCTAATTCCTATATTATCAAATAATACTTCCTTGTAAATACTTGCATACATATTTAAATACCTTTACAAAAGATATATATGTATGTATGTATGTATACTACCACTTCACTATTTATTTCTACTCTTTTCAATACTTCAAAATATTTTCAAAATATTTTCATACTTATCTCAAATGTATCAGAATATTCACAAATCACTTAACTATATTTTCCACTTTAAAATATAATCAATAAAAAAATGTTACTAAAACATTGTTACTATAAACCCCTTCTCATTTTTATAAGTTAAACCTTTACTTTTTTTAACCAACTTCCAAAACATTATATTTACCAGGTATTTAATCAAGTAGAATCTGACCCTAAGTATAAGGGCAAGATGAAGACGAAACGATTCTAAATATTGGAAGTACACTCAGAAGAGGTAGAGAAGCAATTTGAAATAGTTTCAAAGAAAATGGTGCATAGGGCACAAATCGGTACCAAGCTATATAGGTCGCTGACGATTAGTTTTCCCCCTTCGTTCTGCCACTCAGAGCTCTATATACTTCAAATACTACTCCAACCACTTGTGGTCAAATGGTTTTACTTGAGTTTGGATAGGTAATGCCAAGGGTTGATGAGGAAAAAATAAGGAAAGTAGGATAAGTCAAAATGTTACCAAAGATCACTAAAATCAACTAAAAGTTGATGGGAAAGAGATTGGAACTCACTAAGAAGAAGGAAAACCAAAACTAGTGAAGAAGTTCACTGAGCACTAATAAAAACAGGTCGATACCAAGTCATTTAACTCGTTATCGAGTTATTCTTTCTGTTCATGGGCCTCCGTGCTCACTTGTACAACATCGGGTTATCTTCTGGACTTCAGTGCAAGCAGGCTTATGACCATGTACCTTTGTTTCTCTATAAATACAAACCCTTTTGCAACTAGAAAGGGATCTGATTTTATGCTGACATATACTCTATCATTTCTTCATCTCCTACCTCCCTCACAATAGTCAACTAAGCTGCTACTCTTGGTAGTTTTAGGTTGTAGAGCTAGTCAAGTCCATAATATACTAGTGACTTATATTCTTTAATTCTCAACAAACGACTGTTAGAACCTCCAGTTTATGTTTCAATGACAACAACTATACAGTCATATATACACACACTTTATCAAGATTACAGGTATATGCTACAAAAAGGCACCATGCTCGAAGATATTGACAATCAAAGAGAAATGAAGATCTATCGACCATACTATAGTTAGTAAGGTTATTCTACTATAAAAGAATCTTAGAAAAAATATTGTTAAAGTCTCATTAAGTATATATACACACACAATCACATACTATTTCATACGCACTGAAATTAAGTTGAAATACTATTTTTACTACTCATAGACGTCTGAGGTAAAACCATAGACATTTGTTACAATCCTCGGGTAATTATTTTCTGAAGTCATAGACGTCTAAGGTTATACCACAGACGCCTGTCATATGAATAAAATGAAAGTTTGAAAAGACACTTCTGTTGAGATAAAAATAAATTACCCTTCATCGAAAAGTTGCAGCCATTAAAGTGAATAGAACTTCTCTAGTAACAACTCTTCATCTGCATCCTTTTGAATCTATAAATACTACTTTGATTGAGATATAGAAATTAACTAAAAACTTGAATTAATTGAATCTTTTCTCTCTTGATTTCTTATCACTATCTGTGCATACATTGCTTACATACTCTCAATCTATTATTACCAAAATATAATTTTGGTTAAACCACTTCCTACAACTCAAAGCATTCACATTCACATTCACATACTCAGAGGAGATCGTAGGAAGATTTGTACTATCAGTCAATAACCATGTTATTTGGAACACAAGATTGTCAGATATATAATTTTGTATTAGCCTATTCCTCCGGGCGAAGCAAGGGTTAGTTGTAGTTGGTTAAAGGAAATACAGAATGGGAGCTTTGAGACTGGACGTAGGGCGGGAGGTCCGAACCAGTATAAAATATCTGGTATGATCATTTATATTATTTATCTTACATTCAATTATTACACTCTGCTTATCATAGTTAGTAATATATATATATATAAGTTGCATTATTTATAAATATCCTATAGACTTTCAATTGGTATCAGAGCAAGGTCATTTCAATCTTCAGTAACACGTAATTGAAATCATTAAAATGCCAAGTACATTTCAAGAAGGTCAATCAACTGCACGTCCTCCACTATATACTGGTTTCAATTATGCTTATTGGTCAACACACATGCGAATTTTTATGGAAGCAAATGGGTTAGAAATATGGCTAGCAACTCAAAAAAAATATGAAGCACCTTACACCGATATTGGTACATGGACTGATGCATAAAAAGCAGAGGCATCTAATAATGCCAAAGCTATGAATATATTATTTTGCTCACTTGACAAAAATATGTTTTTAAGTGTCATGCTCTACAAGACCGCATATGATATATGGCGCACTTTACAAGTCACACATGAAGGCACAAATAAAGTCAAGCAAACTAAAATTTTGATTTTACAAAACCAATTCTCATCTTTTAAGAAAATGTCCGAGGAATTTAAGACCCGAGGACTATACGTCGTTGAATGACAGTTTGGAAAATATCCATCTTGCCACTCAGGGAACTAAGTAGTATAACAAACTGCCCAAGAGGGAAGTGACCGAGCAACAGAAAAGGTCGAGAAAATTCCGTCGCTTCCATGAAAACTAGGGGCATAACACAAATGAATGTCAGAATTTGGAGGACTTAATTGAGGAATTGATAAGAAATAACAGGCTCCAGTAGTATGTGAAGAAACCCAAAATGCTGATCAACCTGCCAGACCCCAAGGGCCAGATGCTCAAGGGAAACTGCTTGGACCCGGTAGAGAAGGTCCCAGGCGAATGAATGGAAGACTGGTCATAAACACCATTACAGGAGGACCTCACCCAGCGTAGAAGAGTTAGGGTGAATGGAACGATATGCTAGTTCTTTGAAGCATGTACCGCATAAGAGTTGCTACGCCGTCGAAGACGGAGCTCCGGCTAAGCAATAAAGGATGATTATAGATGCCATTGTTATTCAAGAATTGGGACATCGAAGGCATGGAAGCACCAACTCTTGACCCAATGGTGATAATGGTCAGGATCAAACCAGCAATTGTACAACGTGTGTTAGTTGACAATCTGAGTTCTATCAATATCTTATTCCTAAAGACGTTCGATTAAATGAAGATTAGCATGAAGGGTGTGACCGCTTACAAAACAAAGATTCAATGTTTTACAGAGGAAGCTAGACAGCTGATTGGAATGATCGACTTTCCTGTTGAACCCGGGGAAGGAGAACGAAGGGTGGTCAACATCCAAATCTTTGTGATTATCAATGAGTATTCTACTTATAATGCCTTCTTAGGGCAGACCAGCCCTAGCCAACTTTAGAATCGCTTTGGCTCCATGGTGTCTAATAATGAAGTTCCTAAAGGAGAATAGGATAGGAGTAGAAAGAGAAGACCGAAGCACTGCAAGGGAATGTTATGTTACTAAATTACGTTAAGCTAAACACCATGCAAAGGGGAAGAATGTGGGGAAGCCTCTCCCGTTCAACAACCACAAGCATAGCAATTACAGAACAGACCCTGGCTCGGGGACCAAAGTCACTTCGACTAGGCTATGACCTCAGGAAGAAGTCAGGGGAGATACGAGCAACACCGATAGAGATTATGATGTTTGTCCCGGTTGACATGGACGACCCAACTCGAGTCTTGAAGATTGGTTCTCAGCTAGGAATCAAATTACGAAAGGAATTGATTAACTTTCTTTGAGAAAATCTAGACGTGTTCGCATGGATGCATTCCGATGTGGGATAACGCTGGAGATAGCATGTCACACACTTAACGTCGACCCTAAGTTCATTCCAGTGAGACAAAAGAGATGCAGCCTGGGTTCTAGGCAATCTGCTATGTTAAAGGAAGAAGTGGATAAGCTGTTGGCCAACGGCTTTATCCATGATCCTACATATACATAATTGGTGTCAAACCGTATATTAGTCCGAAAATCGAATGGGAAACGGTGAACTTACATTTACTTGAACAAAGCTTGCCCAAAGGATAGCTTTTCGTTGTGTGGGATCAACTAGCTAGTTGTTGTAACCACGAGGCTTGAATTGCTCTCATTTATCGATGCCTACTTAAGGTTTAATCAGATTATGATAAATGAACTGATTAGGAGAAAACCAGCTTCATCGTAGACTCGGGACTATACTACTATCGTATAATGCCATTTGGTCTGAAGAACACATGAGCTAATTACCAGAGATTTGTAACTATTATATTCAAGTACTAGATCGGATGAATGATGAAAGCATACGTAGAAGACATGTTGGTAATGTCACAAGTGTCCAGAAACCATCCGGATGATCTCTCGTAGACGTTTGAGATCCTTGAGAAATATGGAATGAAATTGGACCCGCCCAAATGTTCATTTAGTGTTTCTTCTAGGAAATTTCTTGGTTTTATCATGAATGCAAGGGGCATTAAGGCCAGTCTGTAGTAGGCCTTACATAACATTAAAGATCCGACAATGAAGAAGGAGTTACAAAGCTTAAATGGAAAGATCGCAGCATTAAACCAGATTATATTTAGAGCGATAGATAAGTGCATACCGTTCTTTGATGCATTAAAGAATGGTAGGAAGAACTTTTAGTGGAATCGGGACTGCCATAATTCTTTTGAAGAATTACTATGACATATGGATACACTAGCGATTAAGTCTAAACTGGTGAACGGGGATGACTTATTCATTTAACTGGCAGTGCCTGCTTATGCGTTAAGCGCAGCGCTTGTGCATGAGGAAGCTAGGGCTCAGCGGCCTGTCTATTACATTAGCAAGTGATGCACTAGAGCTGAACGGAGTTACCCGAAGTTGGAAAAATTAGCATACTGCTTGCTAATAACATCCGAGAAAATTACAACCATATTTCCAGGCTCACCCGATCAAGGTGTTGATGGATTCACCCTTGAAGCTGGTACTGTATCAACCCGAGACTTCAGGACGACTTCTAAAGTGGAATATCGAGTTGAACCAGTACGATGTGACTTACGATTTGCAAAGAGCGATTAATGGACATGCGCTGGCTGACTTCATCGTTGAGTTCACTATTCTAGATGATAAGGAGAAGGACAGAATGGTCATAGTATCCTGGTGGGAATTGTTCATTGAAGGAACATCAAACGAATTTTGCTCAGGAGCGGGAGTTGTACTAGAAATTCCTAATGGACGATTAATTTGCTATGCTTTAAAGCTGGAATTTCCTGCCACTAACAACGAGGTGTTGATAGCCGGATTGAAGATTGTAAAGGAATGGGAATAAAAACTCTGAATATCTATATTGATTGCCAACTAGTCATTTGCCAGGTTAAAAGGGAATATCAAGCTAAGGGTGCAAAACTTTCCCCTTATTTGTCGAAATCTTGGGAGTTTCTCAATGAAATTAAGCACTACACGGTATCTCATATTCCCAAAGAGGAGAATATGAAGGCTGATTCTTTAGCTAAGCTAGCCAGTTTCGAAGAGGCACGACTGATGGGATTTTTCTGGTAAAAGTGATGACTACTCCTAGTATAGCTTAAATGGATGTTAATTGGGTTCTAGAGATTGCAAAGGAGGTAGAGTTGTGGATGACGCTTAGGACTACTTACTTAGGGGAATACTCCCCAAAAACAAGAACGAATGAAAGAAGCTCCTTCGAAAGGCACCATGATTCATAATACAAAACGAAGTGCTATACATGAGAGGATTATCTTCCCCCTTACGTAGGTGTGTAACCAAAGATGAAGCTAGAAAGATTCTCATGGAAATTCATGAAGGAAGCTGGGGGATCACACCGGGGATGGACGTTAGCAAAGAAAGTCCTCCGTTATGGACACTTCTGGCTGACGCTTAACAGAAATGCAGATGAATAGATGAAGCGATGTGATAGGTGCTAGAGATTTTCGAGGATTATGACAGCCCCATTAAAATAACTTACGCATATGGTTAGCCCCTAGCCATTCACGATTTGGGGTATTGACATTATTGATGTGCTACCAATGGCAAAAGGAGGAGCTAAATACACTATCGTTGCAGTTGATTACTTTACAAAATAGGCTGAAGCAGAACCGCTCAGCACGATCACTACTAAAGTGTAATTAACTTAGTAACCGAAAATATTATTTGCAGGTTTAGAGTGCCTCATAAGATTATCACGGACAACGAGTCTCAATTCGAGAGTGTTGAGTTCAAAGATTTCTGTAGGCGGTACTGAATCGAGAAGAGCTTCTCCATAGTAGCGCATTCGGAGACAAACATGCAAGTAGAAGTAGTGAACAAAATCATCAATTCCACCATAAAGAAGCGGGTGCCTAGAACTAAAGGCAATTGGGTTAATGAACCTCCATTGGTACTATGGGTTTATAGGACAATGCACAAATAAGCGATCGGGCACTTGCCGCTTTGGCATGCGGTTCAGAAGCTATCCCAATGGAAATGAATGTCCCCTCTTACTGTAGAAAATACTTCAATCGGAGAGAAAATAAGCAGCTACTACTCGAGTCCCTTGAACGAATCGATGAGAAGTAGGAAGAAGCTAAACTGAGGGTTGTTGGTCACTAGAAGAGAGTACCACGACACTTCAATGCAAAAGTCCACAACCCCATCTTCGAAACCGGGGACCTCATCCTGATATGAATTATCCTGAGCATGGAAGACTTCACCTGAATTGGGAAGGACCTTATCTAATTAATCAAAAGCTTGGAGAGGGACATTCAAGCTGGCGACCGTCGATGGAATTCTTATTCCATGTGCTTGGAACAGTGACCTGCTGTGGCACTACTATATTTGATCTCTTTATTTCTTACTTTCGCAAATAAGCCACCCAATGATAATAGTGCATTGTAAATGGTAGGACTTGTCGCTTGCTTTATTTATTATTAAAATTAGCTTCTTGAACCAATAACACCATTTTCTCGTAAGCCAAAACCACCGGATCGATGGGAAAATCGATCCCTGCCTTTTGAGACGTTGCCCCAGCAACTTTGGGAAGGCTGAAACCTCTAGGTCCATGGTAAAAATCGACCCCTACATCTGAGAACCGGCATTGATCTGGTAATATCGAGTAGGTCCAAGACCGTCGGGTCAACGGTGAAAATCGACCCCTACCTTTTGAGAACCATCGTTGCTCTAGCAACGTTGAAAATGTCAAAGACTACCGAGTCGATGGTGAAAATCAATCCCTACCTTCTAAGAACTTGTGTTGCTCCGGGAACGTCGGGAACGTCCAAGACCACTAGGTCGATGGTGAAAATCAGCCTTATTCAAAACCGTTGGATCGACGGTGAAGATCGATCCCTACCTTCAAAGAATCGACCTTGCTCCGGCAATGATAGAAAGGTCCAGACCATCGAGTCAACTGGCAAATCAACTTAACTCTTTTAGAACTTGACATTGCCCAAAGATAGGTGATAACAAAAGAAATTAGTTGATGCTTGAAGATAGGCAACGACAAGGAGAAATCCACAAAATTAAGCTACTTAGATACTAGTTTCCTGAGGTAGAAATTGGTACACATCTGAGATCTCAACACTAAATGTGGAAGAATTTATTATGACGAAAGACGAAGACAATCACACACCAGAATTTTCATTTTGTAACGGTTATAACCGTTGATAATCAAATACCCAATGGTTATAACCGTTAGTAGCAGGTACGTTATAATTTTTTTTACATATTTTGTAACAGTTATAACCGTTGGGAATTACGGTTATAACTTACGACTATTTTCATATTCCCAACGGTTATAACCATTGGGAATTTTTTAATTTCCAACGGTTATAACCGTTAGGAATTCCTCGCACACATAGGTAAATAGCAAAATTACCAACACTTATAAGTGTTGCAAATTTGGTATAGTTGAACCATATCTTATTCAGCATCTAATAGTATTTCATTCAACTATATCTATACAAATTTATAACAATAGAAAACTTGAAACTAAATTTCAAAACTAACATATCATCAAATTATAAAAAAAACATCAAACATACAAAACAATACATATCAAATTCTACAAAGTTCACAGTGACAACTTCAAATTTCACTACTACAACATATCTAGAAGCTTACAAACAACGAATATGACACTCCAGCCAAACTATTCATCCTCTAAGTTCTTCATGTATTCCTTGGAGAGTTTTGAATTCAATATGAACTCATGTTCTTTCACAAGAGAATGCCCAGCTTCAAGCAAAGCCTCAACGATTTGCTGTAATATGAAATAATCAATCACTAGATCTAAAACATGATGGATTTCAGATTTAATTTACCAACTGTATGAATTGGGCATTTTACATTTAAGCGTCACTCATGACAATTGGATTTGTGAGGCGGGAAGAGAAATAAAACCCGGCTGGGCACAAGCGAATGGGAAAATGTAAGGCAAATTTATGGTTATACATTAATAAGTTATGCTCAAGCCTGCTTTCTTTTGTTTTTATCTTAATTCTTGGAGGTAGCCCTTTATTTTTTTTTATTTTTTTATTTTACCTTGGGCTACAGCCCAGCTAGACCCAGGGCTAGGACCGCCAGTGCTTACAAGGCCCTAATGCAAAATAGATCTTCAAGTTTTCTTTAAATTCACAGCAAGTCCAAACTAATTGTAACCAACAATTGTAGATAGCACAATGTCACATGGTAATTTATCTGATTAGATATTTGAAGGTACAGTGTAATGTAATACCTCTAATACCAAAAATATATTAATCTTATTTAGTAACAAGGTGAAAAAAGGTGGCACCCTACAATCTCATAACGTGCTACACAGTATTACCAACGGATGGAATTTCACAGTAACTAGTACGTAGTTTTTCTTCGCAGTTCCAGACCAGATAGAAACATATTCGTTGAATGAGCATTTTTAAAAATGCCAGCTTACCATCAGTGAGAGATTGCTCATTTCCTTTATTTTTTCCAGAGGCAGCACTAGTTGTAATTTCCCGTGTGCAACATAAGCCTGTTAATGAAAATCCAATCAATGTGATGCTCTATATGTAAATATGATATGGGAATCATGGGTTGGTAAGTACCAACTTACAAGATGTGTTGGCCAATTTTCCAGTCCATCAAAAATATATGTTGCATAAATAATAATTGCACCTCTTTCTTTACATTCCTTCCTTAGCTAAATAGTTCAACAGGTTAGCCCTTGCCAACACATCTAGGTCAACCGTAATCTCGTCTAGGAGAAGAACCTGAGAAAACAAGACAAATTACAGACTGAATTTATTTTGTATATAGGTGGCCATTACTAATCGGAAACTTGGACAAACCTTAAATGGTTGAAGGAGACCCATACATATTTGCACGTGCCTTCTTTGACCATCTGATACCTTATGCAATCTCCATGATAGATCTATCTCCAGTACCTGTAGATGTTAGCATACATCAGACATCATGCTTACATATTTCGAAGGCGTTATCAACTACTGCGAAAGATATTGTTATTTCTAAGACTAGTTTAGGTTGCAGAAGTTAGACATGTTTGCAATAATTGTCTGGTCGAACATGCTGTTGGAGATATGGATTGTTAATTCCCAATACTTATGTTTTATTTTATTTTATTCCTTCAGATTATTTTTGAAGTTTTAGATATTCATTTTTATTCAAGAAAGTAAGTTTGGACGAAATTCATTTTTACCGATTGACCAAAAAAACCCAAAATGGATGTCCCTTGTAGGAAAAAGGTATGTTTCTATATTGTCTATCTAATGATGCTGGAATCGATTCCCCTAGTATTAATAAACCATGTCTAAAAAATATTCAAAATCATCACAATTTCCACAGAACTTTCTTTTCTTCGAACATGGATTTTGAATGATAAAACACTTAATTTATGATGCAACTATATATTATATTCAACCAATTCTTTCCTAAAACTAGTGTCTTCAAAAATATTCTATGAAATATTAGCACTCTCCTTTAACACCTGCATAGCACTCTTTTTTTGATTCATGAAAGTTATATCAAACTGTGAAACATTTACCTCAAATGCAAAAATCAATTTTTTTCCCTTCAAACTCACATAATTCTTTCTACTCAATCTTACATGAAATTTCTTGCATGCAGCTATTAATTTTCCAGTGGTTTCGGTCTCCTATTTCTCCGAGTAAATATTGTCAGCATTAGACATAATTTACAATTGAAGTTAAAAGAAGAAGCTTACCTAGCTATGCCAAGATTAAAAATATCATCAGCTCTTTTAAGTTTATTTTTTGATTCCATATGCAATGCATATGCAGTATAAAGCACTGAATAAGTCTGTCCAATTTCATTTGCTTCAAGAAATGCATATATAGCTTCAACATCATCACAATTCCCAGCCTGTAATTGATAAACAAGAAAAATAGGCTTTCATAATGTGATTCAAATCGTAAATCATAACATTATATTCCATTTTCAAGTATAAAATAAATACTATACTGATAACTCTTTAGATTACCATGTGTTTCAATTTTCGAATACGTGCAAGTCAAAAGTTTGAACATGAGTTTACCAAATACTGTGAATGAAGATGCCATAATAACTTGTAGAGATACTTGGTACCATGCAAATACCGTGACTAAATATTGTGAATTAAGGGTGTAACCAAATATTTCTTAGGCAGCAGTTGCTTGTGCATAGGAAGCAAATGTCATGGTGCAAAATTGAATCATACTGAAAAGATATAATATGCATATCACCGTGATTAACACACTGGCTACAATGCAAGAGTTATCTATTCCCATAGGAAAAAATAAAAATACCTGATGGAGCAAAGAAGGATGAGTCCCACATTGAAAAGGAATGAATTCATCAAAGTTCCTCCCTATCCGAGATACAGTTATTATCATTATCAACAAAGAGAAGCAAAAATACAATAATATGAATAATAAATAATTTAAGTGCTAGTTGAGCAATATAGTTCAACTGTATTTGAACGAGCTCAAACAAACAAAGTTTGTTGACAACCAGACTATGGATGTGCTGAAATTAAACTCTACAAATTGCAGCATAAATGGGTTGTTTGGTGTAAATTGCAAATACTTGTAAAATGACAAGTCATAAGCAAGTTATAGAGTATATTAATGCTAATGGACAATATATAATTGTACTATCCTTTTTTGTATAGCATACCATAATGTAAGTTGCATGCTTCATGAAAAGTTTCATGTACCTTACAGTTGACTATTAGGTTGTGTTGAGTTTCGATTGTACACCAGGGAACACAAGGGTCGACTTATTTGCTATATTCGTCATCTGATATAGTACTTAGAAATAAATAAAAAAGAAACAAAAATAGAGTTACACTAGAGAATATAGAAGCTAATTTATGTTGTTAATACCAATTAATGATGTTATTATTATCCCGTCTTTTGGCAAGGCCGTGACACCAGGAACTTGACTAGAGACCAAAGACAGTTCGTCTAGAAAATCGGTTATACGCAGGTTCACTATGGATATCGATGAATTTTGTCCGAGTCTGAATCGAGCCAAAATTGATAGGACATAACAAGCTAAGTCATGGGAGCCAACGTTTAAAATCTCAAGACAATCCGACTTCGTATGCTCAAGTTATGAAGGATACAAAATTGGACGAAAATCAGTCACCATTCGACTCGCTTCGCAACACCCAGGAGAAGCCAACTTCGACTCGCTCCATGCCCCTCAGAGCTGCTCTCTTTGACTCGCTCCACGTCCCTCAGAGCTACTCAACTTCGACTCACTCCAGTTTGAAACCCTCGAAAGTGCATACTTCGACTCCACTGCTCAAACCTCCCAGGACGCTCCATTTCGACTCGCTCGACCAACGCTTGCTTCGACTTGCTCGATCAACACTTGCTTCGACTCGCTCGACCAAGTGCTTACTTCGACTCGCTCGAAGCAACGTCTAGGACAGAGTAAGAATCGAGTGCCACGTCATCGAGTCGAACGGAAGCGAGTCGAAGGAAACAGCCTGCCGAGAACTCCATTTCGTATCGATCATATCTTCCAATCTACAAGTCCAAATGCTATGAAATTTTCATAGAAAACTACGTGCATGCTAAAGGATGTCCACGCCAAATTTCGACTCCATTGGATGAAATCTCGAGCGAGTCGAAATCTGGTCGTGTCGATCACGGATCGTACCGAAACTTCACGGGTTTGGGCGTACGGGCCTGGTCACGTGCCAGAGAGGGTCTCCCGAGATCTGAGCGAAATATCAGCCTCCTACACCTATAAATAGACCCCCAAAGCCAACAGAAAAGGGGTTCTTCTTCTTCTTTGAGACCTCCAACGCCCAGACTCTGTCGGATCCAGATCCAAACTCCATTGCTCCTGCTACCAACGAATTCCATTGCTGCAAATCATAATTAACTGCTGTACTTCATTGAATTCACTTGTAAACATCAAAGAAAGATCAATAAAGCAAACTACTTCAGAGTGGACGTAGGCAAGATCGCCGAACCACTATAAATCTTGTGTCTCTGTCTACTTCTTTCTATTTTAAGTTTATTATTCTTCATTTTTATCCTCTACAATACTTAGATCTGAGATCTGTGATTGTATATTGCTGATTTGTGTTCATACACTGGTGCTTTCATGACATTTGGGGTTTGTGACCATTTTTGGCGCAAACACTTTGGTGCTTTCACTGAGAAGAACTAGCACCCGCTATACCAGATCTGAAGTTCAAATTTGAAGGCTTAAGGATTCAGATTAAGAGCTATGACAAGGCAATCAACAAGAAGACAGAGAGGAGAAAGGAGCCAGCAAGAGGGAAGCCAAGAGGCCTCTTCTGGAGCTGGAGCAGGTCAAGCTTCGATCTACATCACCAGGGATGAGATGGAGGCTATGGCGGATTCAATTCATGAAGATTGTTGAAGAGTCAACAAGAAATGATGCAGAACCTCCTTAGACAGTTTGGACAAGCAGGAACAACTGGAGCTTCAGGAGTTCAGATCCACGGAGCTGGAATAGAAGAACCAAACAGGCAATCGAATGGAGTAGCTCAACAAGGCACGACCCCTAATCAGCATACAACCGCTAACTTAGATGGATCCAAACATAGGGGCACACCGCCCGGCAGCAATGGACCAATCCATGGAGGAATTCCAGGTGGCACCACACAATAAGATCCTGGAAGGAATGTAGGAGCGCAGGATGAGGAGTATGTACCAGAATTCCCTCGGAGACTCGGGGGGCAACCCTTGATGGACGACGCTGGATTAGCTGAGATTATTAGACGAACTATGCGCGGAGGTTTGACAAACAAGGATCTGGAAGGGGTAAATAGGAGTCCGTTCACTCGTGACATCAGAATTGCTCGGAATCCACCAGAGTTCAAGCTACCTACTTTGGACACATACAATGGCAAGGCTAATCCTACTGATCACTTGATGAGATACACAAGACATATGGAAGTGCCGGGGGCATCGGAGGAGATGATGGCCTGATGTTTCCCTTTGTACTTGACAGATATAGCTGCTATGTGGTTTAGACAGCTGGAAGAAGGGTCTATCAGGACATGGACGGAATTGGTGGACAGGTTTCTGAAACAATTTCGGGTTCATATCAAAAGGCCGAAGAACGTGATGACGCTAACGTCAGTAAAGCAAAGGACAGATGAATCACTCAGAGCTTTCTTAACTCGATTCAATGCAGCGGTTGCTTCGGCGGATCGGCCGGATCCATCGATGGTTTTAATGGCGGCGGTATCGGGAGTCAGAGAGGATTCATATTTCAAAGTATCTCTAATACGGGACCCACCAATGGATCTCAGAGAATTCTTTTACGAAGCTGAGAGATTCCTTCGGTAGGAAGATGCATGCTCGGATATGAAGTTAAAAGAGGTGCATGCAGCTGAGGATGGTGTGCCATCCAGCGGAGGCTCGGATAAAGATAAGGCAAAAAGGAAGCTGGATGATGAATCAGGAAAAGCTAGGAAGCGATGGAAAGAACCAAAGTTTTCCACTTACACAGGATTAAATGAAACGTTGGAACGGATATTCATGGAAACTCGGAATCGCCTTCCCTATCGAAGGCCGGCTAGGAGAGAGCCCTCAGAACGTGAAAGGGCATCAGGAAGGCACTGTCTTTTTCACGATTTAGACGGACATGATACCAACAGTTGCAGGCATCTGATAGACATTATTGAGGAGCATGTAAGGAGTGGGAAATTACAACAATATGTCGGGGCTCGGAATGCGTCGATGGAGCAAGAGCAACCGCCATCTACCTCAAACCACAATGGTGCGAGAACCAGGAATGATGGTCGATTGGTTATCAATTGACCGGGATGATATGAAATAAGTAACAAACTACTGGCAAACGGCTAAGTCATCTACTCATGTACGGGGACGGAGATGGCCCCTGGGCATGCTTTGAATGATGATAAACCGGGACGCTATGGTTTGTGAAATATTCCCTCTCTTTTGGTTTGGACATTTTCTTTCTCTGGTTCGGTTTTGGAGTTTGGTTTGAACTCCTGGTTTTGTTTTCTTGATTGAACTCCTGGTTTTGTTTTTTTTCTGGTTTGAACTTTTGTTTGGATGATTGCTTGCTGTTTTGGATATTGATTTGGATTTCTGTTATGGATTTTTGGTTTTCCGATTTGATTTCGATTTTGGATGGGATTTTGATTGGGTTTTCATCTGTTTTTTGGAAAACAGTCGTCGGGTATGGATTATGCCTGGCAAGGGGTAAGTCTCTTCATCCGAACGTGGCGAATTGGCTTATTCAGGTCGTCGACTATGGACTATGCTCGACAAGGGTCCAGAGCGACCAGGATTCGGCCTAGGACTTAGGCCCTATATTATCGGTTACTATTTCAGGTCGTCGAGTATGGACTATGCTTGACAAGGGTCCAGAGCGACCGGGATTCGGCTTAGGACTTAAGCCATGGTAATTGTTTTATGCCCAGGGACACTGGGCCACGGTCGTCAAGTGTGGATTGCGCTTGGCAAGAACCCGGAGTGGTTACGGATTTGGATATCGACCCGGAGAGGTCCTGGATTCGGTTATTGGTTATTGAATGAGGATGGATTAGGACTCAGATATCGGGTATGAATGGATACGGAATTGGCTAAGGCTTTGGTTATTGGATCTGGAATCAAACGTCGACTCGGAGTAGTCAAGAACGATGCACTTGGATGATATGGCTATGGACTTTGGATATCGGATTCTGAACTATTCAAAACACACCTTCTTATCACAAGGCATGTTTTGGGGGGCAAGTGTTATCCCGCCTTTTGGCAAGGCCATGACACCAGGAACTTGAATAGAGACCAAAGACAGTTCGTCTAGAAAATCGGTTATACACAGGTTCACTATGAATATCGATGAATTTTGTCCGAGTCCAGATCGAGCCAAAATTGGTAGGACATAACAAGCTAAGCCATGGGAGCCAACGTTCAAAATCTCAAGACAATCTGAGTTCGTATGCTCAAGTTATGAAGGATACAAAATTGGACGAAAATCAGTCACCATTCGACTCGCTCCTTCGACTCGCTTCACAACACCCAGGAGAAGCCAACTTCGACTCGCTCCACGCCCCTCAGAGCTGCTCTCTTCGACTCGCTCCACGTCCCTCAGAGCTACTCAACTTCGACTCGCTCCAGTTTGAAACCCTCGAAAGTGCATACTTTGACTCCATTGCTCAAACCTCCCAGGATGCTCCATTTCGACTCGCTCCATTTCGACTCGCTCGACCAACGATTGCTTCGACTCGCTCGACCAACACTTGCTTCGACTCGCTCGACCAAGTGCTTACTTCGACTCGCTCGAAGCAACGTCCACGACAAAGTAAGAATCGAGTGCCACATCATCGAGTCGAACGGAATCGAGTCGAAATAGGAAGCGAGTCAAAGGAAACAGCCTACCGAGAACTCCATTTCGTATCGATCATATCTCCCAATCTACAAGTCCAAATGCTATGAAATTTTCAAAGAAGACTACGTGCATGCTAAAGAATGTCCATGCCAAATTTCGACTCCATTGGATGAAATCTCGAGTGAGTCGAAATCTGCTCGTGTCGATCACGGATCGGACCGAAACTTCACGGGTTTGGACATACGGGCCTGGTCACGTGCCAGAGAGGGTCTCCCAAGATCTGAGCGAAATATCAGCCTCCTACACCTATCAATAGACCCCAAAGCCAACAGAAAAGGGGTTCTTCTTCTGCTTTGAGACCTCCAATGCCCAGACTCTGCCGGATCCAGATCCAAACTCCATTGCTGCTGCTACCAACGAATTCCACTGCTGCAAATCATAATTAACTGCTGTACTTCATTGAATTCACTTGTAAACATCAAAGAAAGATCAATAAAGCAAACTACTTCAGAGTGGACGTAGGCAAGATCGTCGAACCACTATAAATCTTGTGTCTTTGTCTACTTCTTTCTGTTTTAAGTTTATTATTCTTCATTTTTATCCTCTACAATACTTAGATCTGAGATCTGTGATTGTATATTGCTGATTTGTGTCCATACACTGGTGTTTTCACGACATTTGGGGTTTGTGACCATTTTTGGCGCAAACAGTTATGAAATCATATAAGTTGTTCCTTGACGTTGTAGTATATTTTTATTAAAAGATATTTCACATACATATAACTAATAAATGAAATTACCACACGGTTATAAAAAACAGTGGATGTAAGTATGTAACCAAGTTGTTACCTTGTATAAACTAGTAGAGAGCTAAAATTTTCTTCATCTACTTTACAAATCTCTAAGTTGATACAAATTGTTAGTGCTTGGTTGAACTTGTATAGCGAAAGAAATTTATTTATGTTGTGATGTAGATGAACCTCATGTTCCAAAAATAGCCGTGGGCACAAGTAATTTAAAACTGTAGAAGCAACTGTCTCATTTTTATAAACTGCTTGTTTATGTTCACATAGGAATCAGTAATTAGAGCATAGAAAAATGACTATAAAGAGTAATGTATTGGCAACAAAGATACAACAGTAATATCCTTATTCAGGTTACCAAAATCAGTAGTGGCACATTAACAGTATATGACACAAATTTTTTAAATAAGATTGCATGATTTAGTCATATGTCTTATGACTTCCAGAGGCATCAGTTCCTAGCCTACTCTTCCCTTTGACAGTTTTCATTTCAGCAAACAACACTTCACTTTACATCAATAGTGAAGACAGTTATAATTTGCAAGATTGCATCTCACAACACTCAATACATTGTTGTTGTATGATGCAGCTTACCTACATACTATTATACTAATACATACTATACATGAAATAACAACTTGGCTTATTCAATCAAGCATACTCTTCTAGGTTGTGAAATAGAGCGAATAAATCGGAATATGAAAAGGGAAAAGAGAATCAGAACCGGATTGGAAATGGATCATTTATTTGACATTGTTAATATACAAACTATCAATTTTAACCGTTACTTTAAAAACTTAATTCCACTGGAGTTCGAAGCGTTTTAGACACAATGAACTCGGCATAAAGGATAATAAAGAAGCACAAGTTTCGTTGAAGGATGTATTTTTTTTGTTCATGTTCAATGCTTCAAACACAAAAACGAACAAACAAAGTTGTGCCTTAAAGATCGAAATAAGAAAATAACTCCCTCGCTCAACAAGGTATACTTGTACTGTCTATGCTGTGTGATGCATCGTTCTAATTTTGAATCATTTGAAGCTATAACAATTAGAAAGTTTTATTTAAACTATATCATAATTAATAATGAATGATAAGTGATAGTATTTTATATTTTATATTTATGAAAATGATAAAATACTATCACTTATCATTTATTATTAATTTAATTCATTAAGTGGGATTGAGATTCAGTTTCCCACTTAATGATTTTATTTCAGAAAACAGTCATGTTTATACATGGACTTTTTGAACAGGCATTCAATTAGTAAAATAGTAAACAAAATTTTTTATAAAAAACTTTAAAATTAACCACTTGATGTACCCAATAAATGACTGTTATGTTTATCGATCATTACTTGCAAACTACATCAATTGATTTCCTATAGGACCAACATCATAACATACTAAAAGATCTCTGAGAAAAACCTTACTATTTCAAAAGTAGTCATGCAAAACATCCTAAGCTGATGGTTGACCTCTAACAATAAAAATTCTAGAACTCCAAATATAGAAAGGCTATTTCCCTCCTTTCCTTGGCAAGATACAGAAGAAGAAACATAGAACGAAATAGGAGTCAAAAGGGAAATCTTAATGGTAAAAATGATGCAAAATAACAAGAAAATGAGAAACAAAACATAAAAAGACTTATTTATGTTGAATAATAAGCCAAAGTATGATGTCAATGCCACAAATTCACTGATTGCAACGGCAATTAATAAGGATAAAGCAAGCCAAATCGCATTGAAATGGGTTCTTGACAATCTTGTATCCAAAGGCCAAGTAATCACATTAGTTCATGTCAATACTAAGGGCGGTAAGATTCTATTTATCATCATTTATGTTTTCATGTCCATAATCTCTTTTTTTAATCCTCAATTAAATACGGATTTAGTCTTACCTTCACCATTGAATGATGCAATATTTGATTTTTTTCAACAAAGGAGGAGGAAACAAAGATGATGCTGGAAAAGGATTTAAAGAACCCACCGATCAATATTTGAAGGATTTGTTCCTCCCTTTCCGTTGTTTCTACAGTCGGAAAAATGTCAGTTTATTATTTACATTAGTGAATACCTAATTGCATCAATATTAAAATGCATTCAACTTACTTCCTAGGAGCAGATGGAATACTCAATTTCAATTTGCAATACTTTGTAGGTACAATATGAAGATATAGTGCTTGAAGACACTGAAATAGCTAAGGCAATAATCGAGTTTGTTGCACAACCAGATGTCGACAAACTTGTTGTTGGATCTGCTTCCAAAGGAGGATTTGTTAGGTGAGAATGAAGATTGCTTCAATATACATTAGCAATAAATTATGCAAGGAAAAAAGAGGAGAACCTCACTTTTGTCACTACCTAGAAGGAAGGAGGCGATAACCTGGTAACGGCGGTGCTGGAATGAGGCGGAAGCGATAACCCTAGAACGAACATCGAGGCAGAGGCGGGTAATCCTAGAATGGTAGTGAGGCGGAGGGGAAGCTATAGGCGGAGGTGGCGATAACGGAGGGGGTGAAAACCCTAGATTTAATTTTTGATTTACAGAATGATAGTGGAAAATGATATTGGAAGTGTGGGAAATGATTTAGAAGCGTGAGAAACGGGATGAGTACCAACAATAAACAAAATGACACTCCTATCCATATTGCTGTTAATTATTTACCAAACTACCGGATTTAGTAACAGTTATAACCGTGATAAATAGTTGTAATGGAAATAACCGTTAGAAATTTATAACGGTTATAACCATTACAAATTGAAAGCGTAAAAGTGTTACAAAATGAGCTGTTTGGTGTCGTGGATGCATCTTTACGATATATATCTAGAATGACATTGGTTGATGATGTCAACTTGGAAAAATTCGAATGCAGCCAAGGAATTGGCAGCATTAAAAATACAGTGCTTGAAATCAAGTAGCAGAGTCGGTAATTCCTAAAGAAAGGAACTATAATGCGGATCAGACTAGGTCAAATGAATTGCTTTGGAAATCCAATCTTTTGTAGGAGCCCAAATCTTAACATTTAGCACTATGGATAAGGGCATGTACATTAACACTTGGTCGAAAAGAATTCAACTGAATCCAAACAAGAATAGCTTTAAAGTTGGCTAAAATCGTAGTTCTATTGCACTGAACAAAGTATCTCGGCAGTCAAAACAGGGCTAAATAATAGGATAAACTAAGGTAATTACAAGAATATTATTTACATGCACAGATTTGCAGTAAATAAACATACCGCATAGAAACATAAACACATAATATAGGAAATTGCAGTACAAGCAATCGTATTATATACATAGGTAGTCATATGTAAACAGGCATGGTACATAAAATGCATAAAAAATACACCAAAGAAAGATTACAAAGGAAAAGCTAATCTTTCATTACTAATAATACAATCAAACAACGGGGGTCGTACGCACATAAACGGCATGTTTAAAGCAAGAAACAAAAGATACAGACTCAACCACCACAATATCCCAAAATGGAATGCTTAGCTAGCACACATACTACTAAGTCTTCCTCTTCCAGCCACTTCGGCTGCCTTTACAAGTATTACCCGGACGGGTCTTGAGCTTCTCCATCCTTTTCTTCTTCTTGCCAATAGGAGTCTCATTTTCCAAGCAAGTAGATTCCTTGTCAGTAGTAGTATGTGGCCCCATGGACTGGCCTACTGAAGTCTTAGTAGGCTTCATTTTAGGTGGCTGGATCTTTAATGCGGGAACTTTTTCCTGAGGACTTATCGGTTTTGAAGATGCCAACTTGGTGGTGTGGGGATCCTTCTTCACAGTCTTGAGCTTTACAGCTTCGGCCTTGAGTCTCTCTGCCATGGTAACTGGGTTAATAGGGTTTGAAGCACCAATAATTTAAATGTCTTCTTCCTGGGATGTGGACATGCCGTCTAGCCCTTCTAGAGCACCAATCTTCTGAGCTCTAGAACTAGGTTTGGAACCAAAAGGCAATATCGAAGCATCAAGTCATGTGCAGACAGAAGTGGATGTGGTGAAGATAGCAGTAGTCCCTGACCATTGCGTAGCTTGAGGTGGACGAGGCAATTCAACTTGACCTAAAAGTTGCCAAATAGAGTGATAAAGTTTAATGATGGATTCTCACGAGAGCTAAAGCTTCTTGAAGACTGGAGAAACAAGAGATATACCTATAGTAGAATCTCAGTGAGATACGTTGAATTCACCTTCTTTGGTCCCAAGCTCCCAAGATTGGATCACAATATGAGGAATGTATAGCTCATGAGGTGCAATCACTGTTGGAGTAGGAATCCCCTAAGTCGTGAAAAAGCTAATCCCTAGGATGCGGGAATAATTGTTGTCAGCTCTTAAGATTTCAAAGTGGATGTTTCACCCTAACCTAAAGAGCTCGATTAAGTGAGAGCTTTGGCAGCATCAACAACAGTATTATCGCCAGCCTCTTTAACTAGAAGAGCCTTTCCAATAGAAAGAGATTCGATATCCTCAACATTGAGATATACAGACATTAGCTCCTCCTTAGAGCGATAGTCTCTGGGCTGCACAGACCAACACTTCCTCCCAAGTGCCAACAAGCATTTTGGGATAGTCATTATCCAGCCATCTTAAGTTCTTGTGCATCATCATGTTGGGTGATGTTGGTATAGAAGAATAACATGTTGGCACCAAGCTCCTTAGATGTCTTCTTCTTCTCTTCTTGAAGCTCCTTGAACTCTTGTGAATAAATTTCAAGCTTAAGGTCACTATCAAGCTTGGCAATGGACAGCTCCTCCACCTCCTCAGAAAAAAAATTCTTTTCTTCAGTAAGCTTTTGATTCACCTCGCGAAGTCTAGAGAGTTTAACAACTTGCTCAGCAACGGTCAAGTCTCGGGCCTAGATAGTCTAATGCTTATCGGAAATTTGCTTCTTTAGCTCAGCCCCCTTTTTATGCACAATTTTCAAGTTATTGCATGTCATCATTTCAATTGCTCATAAGTACGCTTTAACTTTGTCATGAGGCTATCAGTTGTGTCTTTCTGCTTTTGAGCAAGGTCTCTCTCTATGTGGTAACCTTAATACAATCATCCTACCATTCCTTAATCATTCATTCGAGGTCGACTCTCTCAGACTCGAAGGATTGGAGGTTAGTGTAGTTAATTCAATTCACATCGAAAAGGGCCTTGCATAAATGCTTCCATTCGTACCTAGCTTCTGCATCTTGTTGGACAGCTTAGAGATTTTTTAGGGTGACTTTTTTCAGGACATCTTTAATGTCTTGATCAAACTTAACGCAACATAGGAAGAGATTAGGAAATGCAGTTGACAAATGTGAAGGACCTACGGGGAGAGTAAATGAACAAGCAGAGATTCCCTTGGGGTTGGTGGATCAATAACCACTAGGACTTAGGAGGTCGGAATTTGTTGAACTGAAGAAGTTTGAGCCTGTATATGAGGTGAAACATCAGCAAAATAAGCACACGACACTTAGAGGAATCTCTTGGGCGTTTAGCAGGGTCGCGAGACAGCTCAGTATCGGCTTCTTTCTTTCTTCTTTCCCTCTCCCTCTCCCTCTCCCTCTCCCTATCCTTCTCCCTACTGGCCTTGCTAGCTTCTTCAGCCTCGCAGTCTTTTGGTCATGCCTCCCTTCTTTGGTTTCATAGTGACGAGGCGAGGTAGGGTTTGAAGTCCGAGTTTGATAAGAACTGCATGGCAGGAAAGCTTCTCATTTATCCATGGCCTATGGAACCTGAAACAAGAAATAAAACAGTTAATGTTGGAGTTACGTAGTAAGACTCAATGCAAGAATGAGTGTCCATGATCCTAGTGAAGTGTGTAGTGCCGATGACACCTTAAGTACTCTACCAACCGTATTGGCAAGGAATTAAAGTGGGGGGTCTCTCCGTCTTCGCTTGCAAAGCCCCTTAGTGAAAGAGTGAAACCTAAACCAGCATCCTCCAGAATGTTGCTAACGGTGAAATTGATCTCACCGATATCACTCAGGCCAGTAAAAACATTTCTAAAAGGGGAAGATCAAGCTGTATCCTCTCCTAAAGGCATCACAACTGCGTCCCCGGCTGCTTTAGAAGTTTCAACGACCATGTGCTCCGGAAGGGGCGAGTTGGGGAGAACAGTACTCAAGCCAAGCGATTCACCAAATGATTCGGCCTCTTCTTCACTAGCTTGATAGTTGCTGTCTCTATCACCGTCACCCTCTCCTTCCTCTTCAACCATTAATGCTTTTCCTTCTCTCTTTATGACTTGTTCATCTTCATTTGGAATTAAGGGCATTTTGACTGCTTCATCGCCGCCTCTTAGGATATCGCATCCTATAGGTTATTCAACTTCTCTCTCATGGGTCTCCTCTCTATCTACCTCCTTAGATTGACCCTAAACTTCCCCTTGAAGATTCTCATCGAAGCTGGGAGTGGGGCAGAAGAATGAGTATGAGCTCTAGAGTCACTTTGCATTAGAGACTCAGCAATAACAATTCTGTCAGGTGAACCAGACCGCACCACCGTAGATTTTTATGTGTCAAAAGGAATTGGATGGTGCAATAATTAGATCTAACTGCCTTCAAGGCCTTAAGTTTTGTATAGTTCCCATCGCTTTCATCTTGAGCCGGGATGTAACACATATCAAGTTAAAAACTAAGAAATTTGTCATGGGAGAAGCAAGGGAAAAGAGGCATGCATCTAGATTGCCAGAGCCGGTTGAAACCGTGCGAGCATCGCATGAAGAAATATTCATTCTTAAAATAAGAATGCTTATTGTGGAGGTTTTCAATAACCTTGCATCCCTTCCAAGCTTTGATTATTATATAGGATGAGGAATCCTTCTTCTCTCAAATTGTAGAAGATGTGTAAGCATAATGAACCTTAGGGGTAGGTTGAATCGATTCATAAAGAGGACATAAAGCGAACTCAAAAGAGAATACCCATTTGGGTGGATTTGGAATGGAGCCAGTCCGAGTTCTTGTAACACCATTAAGAGGAAAGGATTGAATGGTGGGACAACGCCGCCTAAGCATATGTACTGGTCGTACATTGTGAAATCTGGCGGGGGTCGTATGTAAACTCAACTCTCCTTGGGAGATTAATGTCCTCCTCGGGAATACCGTGTTGAAGGCATATATTTTGGAGCGACTTGGCAGGCAAAATTAAAGGCGTCTGCTTGGGCGGATTACTTAGAATCCTTAGGTTCAGAGGAAGTTGACCTATTATTATCACGACTGGGACTATTTGACCTTTGAATTCAGGAGTTACAGGATGGCTTGATATCAAAGCCTGAGCTATAGAAGTCCCAACTTTGGATATGCCTTGACAAGACTTAAGATGCGGTGATCGACGAGTCATTCTAAATAATAAAACTTGGCGTTTAATTCGGTAAGGTATGTTTTATTTGGAATAATAAAGTAATGTGGCCAATGTCTGGAATCCAAAGGATGTTAATGTGTGTTGACCGATCGGATTCTGAGCGTTATCGGGGTAAGTGAGAAGTGTCAATCTATGTAGTATGAGTCATATGCCCTGAACGAGGTAAACGGAACATCCTTCATAGATAGCTTGCACGTGCTAGGAAAACGGGTCATGTTATGCTTTAAGATTATACTCTGGGACTTACCTGTTATCAATGAGTAATCGATAACGAAGCTGCTGTCCAGAGCAACATGGAAAGCTTTTCATTTTAGGAACACCAAAGGTGCAAAAACAGGAAAAGTGATGCTGTGGAATCATCTAGTATGACTGATCCTAGAACAAGTCATTATATTAGAACTCAAATGAAGATCAGGACTTAGTTGCTGACAAGAGATAATTGTCCAAAAAACCAAACTTGTTTTTGGAGCGACGTGCGCACGACCAATGCAAAACTCGCGTTCACCATCAGCCAAGCGCACCTTAAATTTCAACCATCTCCTCTCAGCTACAATCATTTAAGCCTCCATTGCCATCATCGTGATGTCGTCAGTTGCCAATCTTAACTCGTTGATGCTTAGATCAGTGCTAAGGTTTCAGAATTCTCGGGGTCGGTGAAAATGATGGCCAAAAAGGGCGACGACGTGCTAACATGGAGGAGATGGAGGATCGATGACGGCAATAGGCAGTGGCATTGGAGAAGTCGACGATAGGTGAAATATGGATCGGACCTTGGTGGACTCGGGTGCAAAGCAAAAACATGCCGGTTGCAAAGAAATGAAAGTGATTTAAAAATTTTCCTAAGTGTTAAATTATAGAAGGTCGGGTGTAACACCTCATATTTTTGTAACATTATTAAGAATATTTAATTAGTTAAATAAAATAAAATAATGTAAGGTGATTAGTGGATTGGGATTTGTGATTAATAGGGGTAGCCATGCCATGTTAAGGAGTAATTCAAAATAGGATAAAATAAAAATAAAATAGATAGAAAGGGTTAGGAAATAGGAAGGGGCAAAATGAGAACAAGGAAAATCCCTATACCCTAAACCCTTAGAAAATCAAAACACACGTTCATTTCATATTTTCTCAAGCAAAAACATTTCTAAGGCCGGCCACTATTAGTAATCTCAAGAGAAGATAATGCTAGGATTTTCAAGAGGAAGAACCAAATTACTTAATCAAGATCAAATCTCACATCCTAAATCACAAAGTTAAGGTTGAATAATTACTACATCTCATTTTCTTATGGTTTTTAGTTTTATGAACGAATCCGAAGTATTTTTCATGATAATGCCATGTTTTGGAATAATTAAAAGTTTATATATGTTGGTTGATGATTTATGCATGTTCATATTGATTTTTATGATTGTTTTGATATGAAAACCATACTAAATGACATCCAAATGACTTGCAAATTTATATGTAGATCAGAAATGATATTTTAGAGATAGGTTCCAATTTTTATAATTTTCTGAATTATTGTGGATTTTATATAAAATTTCTAGTGGAGAAAATGATTATTTGGGTTATAAATTATTTACGGTTAAATAATTATTTATTCGGATCTGAAATTTATATATGTTAAAAAAAATATTGCAAAAGATTTTCTCGAATTTTTATACAATTTTCCTAAGTGTTTTAATGAATATATAAAATTATTTGAGGTATGGGACTTAAATGTTTTATATATTTATAAAAGGAGAAGGGATATTTTAAAAAATAAAATTGTTGTTTACTTTTGAAATCTTGGTAGAACTTTTGAAAAAGAAATTTAGAAACCAATGAAAATTTGACAAACATAGCAGGTTAGTCAAAAAGTTTTCTCTTATAAGTTAAAGGGAAATATTTACTTGTTTGTAGTCTGTTTCGCCACTTTTGGCACCAGGGGTTTCACCCTAGACGTTCCACCACCATTTCTTTCGAAACCAATGCACATGGTATGAGTATACTTGGTACGTAGCGAATTGGATAAAGGTGGAAGGTACAGAGTCGAAACGTATGGTTCTAATAAGGTTGAAGCATGCCTTTGTTTTTAAATGAAGTTGCACTTGCTTTGCTTTCGACATGGTTGGCTTTTGACCAGGTCGAATTGTCTTGAAGAAATGGTTTAAAATAGGTTGCACGCTTTTGTTTTAAGTAATGCTTTCGAAGGGGTCGAAACCCCTAGCTGCCGCTTTTCTACCTTTCGACTCCAATGGTTTCGAAAGCTATACTTTGTTTTTAAAACTTGGCCACTTCTCCAATGCTTTCGGAAGGTTAATTTTGATGCCATCACTTCTTTATTTAGGAATAGCTTTCGAAAAGAATGCTTTCGAATTTACTGGGTTTCTGATCCTTTTGCTCTACTTGAAGGCATAATCCAAATAGTTTCGACCGAAATGGTTTTCAAAGGGTTTCGAAGGAGTAAACTTTGAATGGTTTCGAAAGGTTTCCACATGTTTAAAAATTGAACCCAAAGGCTTTCGAAAGGGTTGATGTTTTATTGCTTTCGAAAGGGTTAATGTTTTATTGCTTTCGAAAGGGTTTTAAATGAAGGTTTCCAAGGGGTGGTTCCCCATGGTATCGAAAGGTTTCAAAAGGAAGGTTTTCCAATGGTTTCGAAAGGTTTAAGAGGAAAGGTTTTCCAATGTATTTGAAAGGCAGTTTTAAAGTGTTCTAAAGGAAAATATGTCTTAAGGTTTTAAAGCATTCGGAAGGTAGGTTTTTCAATGGTTTCGAAAGGTTTCTATGAATCGTTTCGAAAGGAAGATTTTGGCCTTTCGGCCTAGATTGAATAAAGGGTTTTACTTGGTTTCGAAAGGGGTACTTTCAATGGATTCAGAAGGGGTACTTTCAATGGTCTAAATGTTTTCATCAACAAAGGTTTGAGTAAAGTATATCTAAATATAGCATGGCAAGGTGATTTTGAGTAAAGCATAGAGTATATGTATTTTCCTTGTATAAGTTTGATTTAAAGATTTTAAATCATTTTGAAAAGGTTTTCAAGGAAAATATAAGGGAAGATATCCCTAAGTAAAATGACTCAGATATTAGAATACCAGATGGGACTGGTATAAGGTCGCGCCCTATACATTAGCTTTTAGCCCCAGCTAATTTAGTCCAGAATTCTAGTGTGTAGGGCTTTGTCACAAGTAAGACTAAAATTATGGTTACACACAGAAAGGAATATATATTTGTACATAGATATGTTATTGGTGAGCCCGCAAAACCATTAGGATCAGGTGACCCTGGGAGATGTTAAGTTAGGGATAAACCGTCCAGAAGAGAAGTATTTAACAGATAGTTAAGGATAGATCCTCCAAAAGAAGAGTGTCTAATAGATGTTGGATAAATTTTGTCTAGTAGGCCCGAGTCAGCAAAAGGTTAGTCGGTAGCCAAACAAAACTATAGTGTTCGGAAAGATAGTCCATTTATTAGCTGATATGTATACATGATAACACTTTACAGTTTTAACCACTTTTGGTTGCAGGAAAAGGTTTGCATAGGATATGTTTTAAAAGGATATTAGTGAGGGGAAACCACTTTTGGTTGTAGGAAAAGTTCTCTTTTATTTTGTTCCGCTGTGTTGCTGTAATGGAAAAGTTGTTGTATTGCCTATACACACACACACACACACACTCTGATCAACCAAGTGGGCATCTTCATATGTCGCTCTTGGCGTATTTTTGTAATAGTTATATTTGATCTTTACTTAGGAAACGTTATGGGATCGTATAATTTGAATATGGAACATGTGTTTTGAAATGTAATGAAAAATGTTGTTTTGAAATCTGTGATTTGTTTCATATTCATGTGCTCTTGATATTATAGCTGCCATTAACATTACCGTATTTGGTCACCAGAAGTTAATACTATGGATGATTGCAGCATCTGTAGCGCTTAGCTTCGGGCCTCCAGATAGGGGATGTTACAACTTGGTATCAGAGCATAGATTTAGGAAATACTTTAACTAAAAAGGTTTTTTTGAAAACATAATCCTAAGGAATTAGAGTAAGATCGGGGTATTCGATAACGCTATAGTAACATACTTGTATTTGCTTTATATAAGTACACACTATACATTTCTAGTTTCCTAGTCTCTCTTAGGCTATTCTTCTGTATCTCATGAGGTTTGAATATAGATATGGATGCTAGAAGAGACAGAGTTAACATAGAAGGGGACAGCACCACCACCAATGGAAATTCCTGACCAAATACGAGGAGGACCCAAGGTCAGGCTCAAGCTGAAACTATTGGTGTTGGAGTCCCACCAATAGTTATGGGGGCTATGTATCATTTTTTCATGAACATGATGCAAGCAGGGATTACCGCTGGGGTTGTTGGAGGAAACATTGGAGGAGGAGTTTAGGAAGCTCCAGTGGCCAATCACTATGCTAATTTGAGCAGAGACTATGCTAGGCTAGAGGGGGAAGCCATTTATCGGGACAGAAGATGCTATATAAGTAGAAAACTGGTTGCTGCACTGGGAGAGAATTTTTCCTGATTTGGGGCTCAACGATGAGTAGAAGAGGAGGCTTGCCTCTAGACAACTTCAAGGGGCCGCCTTATTTTGGTGGAATAGTGTGATATAGGTGTGGATGAAGAGACGATGACATGGACAGAGTTTAAAAGGAGGTTTTATGAGAGATTCATGTCGGTGATGGAGCAGTCTGTTTTGATCCAAAAATTTTCTGAGCTAGAGCAAGGAGAAATGTTTGTTCTGGAGTATGCTTGTAGGTTCGAAGAGTTGGCTAGATATGGCTATGCAACTGATGACACGGTGTTGAAAAGGAATGGGAAGTTTATTAGATGTTTGAAACCAGAGTTGGCAAGGGCTACTTTATCTCATATTAGAGACCCTTGTGACGTGATTGTGGAGATGGCCTTGAGGCATGAAGAAATCCTTGCTTGTCTGGAGAAGAATAAGGCTAAGGAGGTCCAGGTGGGACAGAACCCAAAGAGAAAGTTTTTCCACAAGAAAGGCGCTCAAAAAGGTGGGGCGGCAAGGAAAGGAAAGTCTGAGGTGGTTTGCTATAAGTGTGACAAGAAGGATCATTAGGCTCACAAGTGTCGGACATGCAAACGAAAGAAGGCTGTAGATAAGAAGAATGTGATGTGCTTTAACTGTGATCAAGTTGGGCACTATAAGAACCAGTGTCCAGGGCCAGTCAGGGCGGACAAGGGGAAGGTTTTCGCTACTGGATCATCTGCTAAGCCAATTGCAACAGATAAAGGGAAGACTATGATGGAAGGTACATTTTTGATTTAGAGTGTACCAGTTAAGATACTATTTGATACCGGTGCATCACATTCATTTATGTCCCAGTGTTTGGTTGATAAGTTATGCTTAGAACCCACATACCTTGCTACTTCCTTAAGGGTTACAAATCCAATATGAAGGTATGCAACTCTGGGATGAGATGTGACCAGTTAGAACTTACTTTGTTAGGTCATAAGTTTGCATGCAATCTGTATGTTTTTGATTTCGTAGATTTCGAAACCATTTTGGGTATGGACTGATTGAGAAGGTATGAGGCCAGGATATTTTGCCAAGACAGGGAGATATCACTGAGACACCCTCATATTCATAACCGAATTATCTTCTCAGTGAACATTTTTGACCGGAGTAGCTGTGCTTTGTTTAGTGAAATGGAAGTGGGAGAAGAGCTAAGTCAGGTTCGAATCGCAAAAGAGTTTGCAGATGTCTTTAAGCCAGTCACTGGACTACCACCAAAATGAGCTATTTAGTTTCGGATAAATCTTGTGCCAGGAGCTGAACCTGTGAGAAGACCACCTAGCAGGATGATACCTATTGAGATGAAGGAATTGAAGGTGCAGCTTGTGGATCTAGAAGGAAGGAATTTTATTAAACCAAGCAGTTCGCCTTGGGGAGTGGCCGCGGTATTCGTGAAGAAGCCAGATGGGTCGTTGAGGATATGTATCGACTATCGTAAGTTGAACGAAAGGACGATAAAAATAAGTATCCTTTGCCAAGAATAGATGATATATTTGATCAGTTGAGTGGAGCTAGAGTGTTTTCCCAATTGGATTTAGAGACAGGTTTCCACCATTTAAGAGTGGCAGTGGGCAGTATTCCTTTGACAACATTTCAGACTAGGTATGGTTCGTATGAGTGGTTAGTAATGCCATTCGGATTAATGAATGCACCTGCTTTCTTCGTGGATTTGATGAACTGAGTCTTCCAAGAGTATTTGGATAGATTCGTGCTGGTGTTTGTAGATGACATTTTGGTATACTCTAAGGATGAAAGGGAGCATGAAGATCATCTTAGAATTGTGCTTGAAATGCTGAGGCAAAATCAACTAAAGGTGAAGTTTTCCAAGTGTCACTTTTGGAAGAAAGAGGTTAAGTTTCTTGGTCACATGGTTTCAGAGAAGGGCTTGTCAGTCGATCCAGGTAAGATCGAAGCTGTGAACAATTGGAAGAGACCAGAGACGGCGACTGAGGTTAGAAGTTTTCTTGGACTTACTGGCTATTACCAGAGATTTACTAAGGATTTCTCGCGGATAGCAGCGCCTTTGACTAATCTTACCAGGAAGGAGGTGAAGTTTGTTTGGTCTGACAAATGTGAGGAAGCATTCCTTAAGTTAAAGCATTTGCTGACCAATGCACCAGTGTTAGTAGTTCTAGACGGAAACCAAGGATTGGTGGTGTATATTGATGCATGTGGAACTGGATTGGGAGCTGTGTTGATGCAGAGGGTTAAAGCGATTTCCTATGCTTCACGACAGCTTAGACAATATGAGATGAGATATCCTACTCATGATTTAGAGTTAGCTACGGTGATCTTTGCATTGAAGATTTGGAAACATTATCTCTTAGGGGAGAGATTTGAGCAATACAAAGATCATAAGTCTTCAAGATACTTATTCTCTTAGAAAGAGTTGAATATGGGACAACAGACGTGGCTAGAGTTTTTGACTGCTTATGATTTTGGTATAGAGTATACCCTAGGAAAAGGTAATAAAGTAGTGGATGCTCTTAGAAGAAGACACCAGAATGTGATGTTGGCAGAATGGAATGATCTAGAAGCTTTGGCCAGTTGTGGGTTGCAGTTAAAATCGACTGCTAGTTCTAGTCAGAGCACTGCCATGTTGTCCTGTTTAGAAGTTCGACCAGCGTTGATAGAGAGAATTGGTTCTAAGCAAAAGGAGGATCCATTATTAACCAATAAGATCAAAAGGCTTGAGGTTGGGATTGAGATCGATGATTTGAAAGATTTTTGTCTTGACCAAAGAGGATGGTTGAGAAAGAAGGGACAGTTAATTGTGCTCCAGATGTTGAGAACTTGAGGAAAGAAGTTCTTAGGGAATGTCATCGATCCAGGTTTATGATTCATCCTGGAGGGACCAAGATGTATCAAGATATGAAGAGGAGCTTCTATTGGGAAGGTATGAAGAGGGATGTTGGCTTGTGGGTTAGGCAGTGTGCAAGCCGTCAACAAGTAAAAGTCGAACATCAGAAGCCGAGTGGGTTGCTTCAGCCTTTAGAGATTCTAGTTTGGAAACGGAATTCGATATCCATGGATTTTATAGACAAGTTGCCAAGGTCAAATAGAGGAAATGAAAGTATATGGGTCATAGTGGACAGGTTGACCAAGAGTGCCCATTTCATTCTAGTTAAGTCAACCAAGACAGCACATGTTTTAGCGAAGTTGTTCATGAAGAACATAGTTAGACTTCATGGATTTTCTAGTAGCATAGTCAATAATAGAGATGCTTTATCCACTAGCGAATTCTGGAAGAGTCTACAGGATGTGTTAGGAACTGAGCTCAAGATGAGTACTACATATCAGCATTAGACGGATGGGCAGACAGAGAGAGTCAATAAGGTACTCAAGGACTTATTGAGAGCTTGCGTGTTGGACTTTGGTGGATCTTGGGAAGATCACCTGCACTTAGTTGAGTTTTTCTATAATAATAGTTATCAGAGTAGCATAGGAATGGCGCCTTTTGAAGCTTTGTATCGGAGACCATGCAAATCCCCAGCCTGTTGATTGGAAACTGGAGACATATTGGTCTTAGGTCCATATTTGGTTAGGGAGGCGTCAAAAAAGATTGGTTTGATTTGAGAAAGAATTATGGAAGCTCGGTCTAGGTAGAAAAGTTACACAGATAAGAGGTGTAAAGACCTAGAGTTCTCAGTTGGAGACAGAGTTTTCATTAAGGTATTACCGATGAAGGGTGTAGTACGATTTGGGAAATCAAGGAAACTGGCACCAAGATATGTTGGTCCACTTCATATTTTAGAGAGGATCAGGAAACTCGCATATAGAATAGAGTCACCGAACAGTTTGGCAGGAGTCAACGATGTTTTCCATGTTTCTCATCTTAGAAAGTGTGTTAGAGACCCGGAGACTACTAGAGAACCAACTATGTTAGAAGATTTAGTAGTAGAGTCGGATTTGACTATAATTAGAAAGCCAATTCGTATAGTTGCGAAAGATGAGAAGAGGCTAAGGAACAAGATAGTCAGATTAGTGAAAGTCCAGTGGAGCGATGGTAAAAGAGACTGTACATAGGAGGTCGAGAACATGATGAGAGATGCTTATCCTGATTTGTTTGATGGTATGTTTTACCTTCGATTATTTAGATGTGTACCTTATCATAATTTCAAGGACGAATTTCTTTAAGAAGGGGAATCTGTAACACCCCATATTTTTGTAGCATTATTTAGGATATTTAATTAGCTAAATTAAATAAAATAATGTAAGGTGATTAGTGGGTTGAGATTTGTGATTAATAGGGGTAGTCGTGCCATGTTAAGGAGTAATTCAAAATGAGATAACATAAAAGTAAAATAGATAGAAAGGGTTAGGAAATAGGCGGGGGAAAAATGGGAATAAGGAAAATCCTTATACCCTAAACCCTTAGGAAATCAAAACACACGTTCATTTCATATTTTCTCAAGCAAAAACATTTCAAAGGCCGACCACCATCAGCACTCTCAAGAGAAGATAAAGCTAGGATTTTCAAGAGGAAGAATAAAATTACTTAATTAAGATCAAATCTCACATCCTAAATCACAAAGCTAAGGGGAATAATTACTACATCTCATTTTCTTATAGTTTTTGATTTTATGAATGAATCCGAAGTATTTTGCATGATAATGCCATGTTTTGGAATGATTAAAAGTTCTTGTTGACGTTTTATACATGTTCATATTGATATTTATGATATGTTTTGACATGAAAACCCTATTAAATGACACCCAAATGCCTTACGAATTTAAATATAGATCAAAAATGATATTTTAGATATGGGGTTTCAATTTTTATAGTTTTCTGAATTATTGTGGATTTTATATAAATTTTCTAGTGGAGAAAATGATTATTTGGGTTATAAATTATTTACGTCTAATAATTATTTATTCGGATCTGAAATTTATATAAGTTAGAAAACATATTAAGAATAATTTTCTGGAATTTTTATAGAATTTTCCCTAGGTGTTTTAATGAATATATAAAATTATTTGAGGTATGAGACTTAAATGTTTTATATATTTAGAAAAGGAAAAGGGATATTTAAAAAAATAAAATTATTGTTTATTTCTGAAATCTTGGCAGCACTTTTGAAATGAAATTTAGAAACTAATGAAAATTTGACAACATAGCAGGTTAGTCAAAAAGTATTTCTCTTTTAAGTTGAAGACAAAATTTACTTGTTTTAGCCTGTTTTGCCACTTTCGGCGCCAGGGGTTTCGCCCTAGACGTTCTGCCACCATTGCTTTCGAAACCAATGTGCATGGTATTATTATACTTGGTACGTAGCGAATTTGATAAAGGCGGAAGGTATAGAGTCGAAAAGTATGGTTCCGAAAGGGTTGAAGGATGCCTTCGTTTTAAAATGGAGTTTCGCATGCTTTGTTTTTGACTTGGTTGGCCTTCAACCAGGTCAAATTGTCTTGAAGAAATGGTTTCGAATGGGTTGCGCTCTTTATTTTTAAGTAATGCGTTCGAAGGGGTCGAAACCCTTAGCTGGCGCTTTTCTACCTTTCGACTCCAATTGTTTTGAAAGGTATACTTTATTTTTAAAACTTGGCCACTTCTCCAATGCTTTCGGAAGGTTAGTTTCGACACCATCACTTCTTTACTTAGGAATAGATTTTGAAAAGAATGCTTTTGACTTTATTGGGTTTCTGATCCTTTTGCTCTACTTGAAGGCATAATCCAAATGGTTTCGACCGAAACGGTTTTCAAAGGGTTTCGAAGGAGTAAACTTTGACTGGTTTGAAAGTTTTCCACATGTTTAAAAATTGAACCCAAAGGCTTTCGAAAGGGTCAATGTTTTATAGCTTTCGAAAAGGTTAATGCTTTATTGTGTTCGAAAGGGTTTTAGATGAAGGTTTCGAAGGGGTAGTTCCCCACGGTTTCGAAAGGTTTCGAAAGGAAGGTTTTCCAATGGTTTCGAAAAGGTTTAAGAGGAAAGGTTTTCCAATTTATTCGAAAGGAAGTTTTAATGTGTTTTAAAGGAAAAGATGTCTAAGGTTTTAAAGCCTTCAAAAGGTAGGTTTTTCAATGGTTTCGAAAGGAAGATTTTGGCCTTTCAGCCTAGATTGAGTAAAGGGTTTTACTTGGTTTCGAAAGGAGTACTTTCAATGGATTCGAAAGGAGTACTTTCAATGGTTTAAATGTTTTCATCAACAAAGGTTTGAGTAAAGTATATATAAATATAGCATGGCAAGGTGATTTTGAGTAAAACATAGAGTATATGTATTTTCATTTTATAAGTTTGATTTAAATATTTTAAATCATTTTGAAAAAGTTTTTAAGGAAAATATAAGGGAAGGTATCCCTAAGTAAAATGACTCAGATATTAGAATACCAGATGAGACTGGTATAGGGTTGCACCTTATACATTAGCTTTTAGCCCCAGCTAATTTAGTCCAAAATTCCAGTGTGAAGGGCTTTGTCACATGTAAGACTAAAATTATGGTTACACATAGAAAGGAATATATATTTGGAATATATATTTGTATATAGATAGGTTATTGGTGAGCCCGCAAAAGCATTAGGATCAGGTGACCTTGGGAGATGTTAAGTTAGGTGCAGACCATCCAGAAGAGAAGTATTTAATAGATAGTTAAGGACAGATTGTCCAGAAGAAGAGTGTCTAACAGATGTTAGATAAATTTTATCTAGTAGGCCCGAGTCAGCCAAAGGTTAGTGGTTAGCCAAACAAAACTATAGTGTTCGGACAGATAGTCCATTTATTACCTTATATGTATACATGATAACGCTTTATAGTTTTAACCAGTTTTGGTTGCCGGAAAAGGTTTATGTCTGACTCGAAGTTTATGTCTGACTTAATATCAAATAACTGAGATGTATAGCATTATTCATACTAGGCTTTATGTCTGACTCGAAGTTTATGTTTTCCATTGAAAATCTCGTGCGCTAAAAAATTAATTTGAGTAGTTTGAGAACTAAGGTTTTTCAGGTACCTCATTGGACGAATAAAGCTTCTAGAGACGTTCATGAGAGATAATAGCTATATAGAGTTCTCTTTTATTTTATCCGTTGTGTTGTTGTAATGGCAAAGTTGTTATATTACATACATATATATACTCTGATCAACCAAGGGGGTGTCTTGTCGCTCTTGGCATATTTTTGTAATAGTTATATTTGATCTTTACCAGAGAAATGTTATGGGATTGTGTAATTTGAATATGGAAATGTGTTTTGAAATGTAATGAAAAATGTTGTTTTGAAATATGTGATTTGTTTCATATTCATGTGCTCCTGATATTATGGATACCATTAACATTACTGTATTTGGTCACTGGAAGTTAATACTATGGATGACTGCATCATCTGTAGTGCTTAGCTTCGGGCCTCCAGATAGGGGATATTACATCGGGAAACCATTCAACTCATTACCGAGTTGAAGAACTCGGTGCCAAGTAGTTTTTCTTCCCTTATATCATTTTGAAAGCATGGTAAAGAGAAGCTATACTCACCTAAGGCATGAAGTGATCTCCGAAGTGCAGATCACATCCTCAGCACAAAGGAATGGAATTCTAACCGTAATTAAGCTAAATAGTTAAGGAAAATCTACCATGTGAAACTACACTTTACGATGACACTCAAGCGATCAATTGAAATTTGCAAGATAGCAGTCCAAGACTTGTCTGGATCCAGAGCACAATTTGTTTTCAAAAAAAGCATACTCTGGGAGGCAAGTGTTAACAACGTATTTAACCAAGTAGAATTTGACCTTAAGTACAAGGACAAGATGAAACGACTCAAAATCTTGGAAATATACTTAGAAGAGGTAGAGAACCAACTTGAAAAGTTTTAAAAGCAAATTGAACAAATGGCATAATAGAGAAGCAACTTAAAAAGTTTAAAAGCAAATGGAGCAAAGGGCACAACTCTGCATAGAGCTATATAGGTCGGTGACGACTTGTTTTTCCCCTTCATTATGCCTTCCAAAGCCCTATATACTTCAAATACTAATCCAACCACTTGTAGTCAAGTGATTTCCCTGAGTTTGGACAAGTAATCCTAAGGGTTGATGAGGAGGAAACATGGAAAGCAGAATAAGTCGAAATATTACCGAAGATCATTAGAATCATTTAAAGGTTGAAGGGAAAGAGATTAGAACAAATCAAGAAGAAGAAGGAAGAGCAAAGCAAGTGAAGTAGTTCACTCAACTCCTATAAAAACAGGTTGGTACCGAGTTATTCTTTTATTCATGGGCTTCCATGCTTACTTGTACAACATCAGGTTATCTTATGGACTTCAGTGCAAGCAGGCTTCTGACCTTGTACCTCTGTTTCTCTATATATACAAACCCTACTGCAACTAGAAAGGGATTTGATTTTCTGTTGGCATAGACTACCATTTCTTCATCTCCTACCTCCCTCACAATAGTCACCTAGGCAACTACTCTTGGAAGTTATAGGCTACAGAACTTTTTAAGCCCTTGTACTTGCAACTTGTACTGTCTGATTCTCTGTAAACGATAATCAATAAAACAATCAAGTGGATGTAGGCCATAGATTTTATAACCACTATAAAAATCTTGTGTCTCCCTATTCTATTCCTTTTATTTTCAATATTATCTGTTAGATCTAGGTCTTACAGGTTCTCTACAACTCATTATTGGGTATTGATCCATTTTTGGCATCAACACATTCCATACTTAACATTATCTTTAAAATATTTATTTTAAAGATCTAAGTATAATCAAAAAGGTTAAAAACGAATGTTACTTAAAGATTGTTACTATAAACCCGAAGCTTTTTACATGTAGCATTATCTTTAAAATGCTCTTTTTGTGGGTCAAAGTATATCTACACTTATTTAACAAGCTAATATACTTTTATATAACTTCTCAAAACCATTCATTATAAATTAATGCTATAACAAAACCTCCTTACTCATTTATAAAATATTAACTCGCCTTTCCAAACTTATATATATTTTTAAAAAATTCGTTACTTATAAATACATTATAAATATCAATATAAAATATTACTTAAAATAACTAATTTATAATTTAATAAAATCATTAAAAGCATGTTATATATATATATGAAACACTTTTCTTTAAAAATTGATAAATAATTATTAATGATATATTTAAACTTGAAATCACTTTTAAAATACTTTAAAACCTACCAATAAACTTCCTTAGAATGGTCTCGTAAAAATAATTTATTTAAACATCGTTTTAAACTCGCAATCACAAAGCTTGCTTAAAACAACACAATATCAAACAGTGTCATAAAAACCCAGAAATGTTGTCCTAGAAAAACTATTATTGTTAAGTGCTTTAAAAGATACTGGACAGAGAGCATTTTTATTAAAGCATGAAAGTTTGTAACCACTTTTCTCAATACAACTAAATGACTTAAGATCCGAAATTTTTATAGTAAGTACCATACTTGGAGTGCTTAAAAATTAGGCAAAGAAACCCCTACGGGATATCTTCCAAATCATATTAAAAATTCCAAAAACAAGGCTTTTCAAAGTGCCCAAATGGCGACCTTTTTTGCTTCTAACTTTTGCAACTTTGTTACACCATTTATAAATTTTCCAATCCATTTCCTCACTGTCCCATACACTAATATAAGTGTATAGCACAACCAAAATATATACTTATACAATATATTCACATATAATCATTTTAAAGAGGTTAAACACAAGAGATTTGCAAAGAGCACATATAGAGACTCTTTCGCTACAAACATTTACACACGCACTTCCACATCACACATAACTACACCAAACATGTAAAACAAATTCTAGGCCATGATGCATGTTTTAGAGGGTAATAGAAGTGATTATACTACTATTATCCTCATACTTTCTAACTACCATGCTGGAAGAATGATTAAGGGAAAAAGAAGAACTAAGTCAACAAGAAGATATAAAAGCACTAAAAGATAGATATTGAACTTATATGACAAAAAATGGCAAGTTTGTAAGTGCTTTAAAGACATTTAACTTACCGGCAAAGATAGTGTTAAACTTGTAAATAGAGAAGATGTCGAGTCCATAAGATGATGAAACTTCAGAGCTTATGAAAAGAAGACTTATCGAGCCTCAAGATTCTGAGGATGTCGAATCAAAACGATTTGAAGATTTCGAGCCCTAAGATTCTGAGGATGTCAAATGAAAAGGATTTGGGGATATCGAGTCTTAAGGTTGGAGATATTGGGCTTCAAGGTTTTGAAAATATTGAGCTTCTGGCATAGAAGCATCAATCTTATAAAGATGGAATCAAATGTTTAACAATAAAGAGGAGGTGCCGAGTTCCTGAAAGGTGATGAAGGTGTCGAGGCATTAAATGTGTGTAGATATTAAGTTACAATAAAGAAATAAAGAATATCGAGGCCTCAACAACCATAAGGGTTCTCGAGCATCTAAAGCAGAAGGTGGTATCCAACGTTTAACGATAAATAATATGTCGAGCTTTTAAAAGGAAAAGAAAGTGTCGAACCAGCAACTACTTATAGATATCGAGCTTCTACAAAGAGGTTTTGTTGAGCTTGCACAAGTGGAAGAGATAACAAATTCTAAATGGATGTCGAGCCTCAATTTTAGCAAAGCATATCAAGATTTCACAAATAGCAAGTGATGTCGAATGATTGTAGACATGAAGGATATCGAGTATCACCAATTGTGTACACTATCGAGTGTCTATCTTCATGAAAGTTATTAAGTAACTACCATAGTACAAGATGTCGAATATCAACCATCACAAGAGTTTCCAAATATCTACACATGATGTTGAGTCACAACAAAAAGTGCTACCGAAGTTTATTCAGGATAGAGTTAGAGGAGCCATTTGCCCAAGACACGTGTCAACCATCCCGCATGGTTGACGGCACTATAAATAGACCCTTATCGTCTCTAAGAAGGGGAACCATTTCTTTCTCTACTTTTAATATTAAAAGTTGTAAACCCTAAATTGATTTAGGGATTTCCCGAGACAATTGCAACTTTTTAAACAAAAGGACATGAACAATAAATTTTGCATAGCACAATTACCTCAATATATGTATCTTTGATTATTATTAAGACAATGGACATGATATGACTTATCTTTCAATTTGAACAAGTCCACTTGCGGACTTGCCTAAATTAAAGCTTATTTTGCATAATGACTATTTTGCCCATTAACATATGTACAAAAGATTGTGATTTAAGTGATTTGCCAATTTTTTCCAATTAATGAACAAGTAATAGACTACTATGCAACTCACATGTTTTACCCTTGGATGTATGACTTGAACTATTGAATAACTGCATGACTGAACTAATACCCGTGGGATTATTGAATCCGTTTCAAATAATATTATCTTATACAACATCTTGGGCGTTGAGCTAATTTTTGGTTCAATATTTTGGCATTAGAAGGAGGGCCTAAACCTCTGTCTCATTATTTCCTTACTTAGAAACTAATTTTGCAAAATTTGTTGCAGGAAAATGGTGAAGATCGGGAACGTTAATGTTCTGAATGAAGAAATTATAAAAATAGCAACCTTAGAGGAGTATATCACTCCAAACCTTAATTCGGAGAATGCAGTGGTTGGACAACTTTCAATACCAGCAAAGCCAATAGGCAATGAAGCTAAAATTCAAGGTCTAATACAATGACTAACAATGATGAAAGAGATTCTTGATAAAGTTCTTTCTCGGAAATCTTCTGGAACAACAAAGCATTTTGAAGAAGGAGAAGACGTGGAATCTCCAAGGAAAAATCTAGACACTTCAATACTCAGAACCAGAGATATGGGAAAAAGTATCATGGGCCCATAAAGAAAGAAAGGAACCTAGGATGAAGGACCACCCATTTATCCTCCAAAATCATAAGAGAATAAAGATAATAAGGCTAAGATGAATCTTCGAAAAGAAAACCAAGAAGGACTAACAAGAAGGTTTTTCGAACAATCAAGCAGCTCAATCTCATATAAAGAATACAAGCCCTATAGAGGGGACTACCGTGATGATTAAATCTACTTGAAGGATGTGGCTAATAAAATGGTGAAAGACGTGCTTGATCTTAAAGGAAAGAGGACCCTTGACCCAAGGGTTAATAACAATTTCCTTGAAGCTCCATTCCTAGAGGAGATAATGTTTGTTTGAATTTTATCGCACGTTAAAATCCCTTCACTGAAGTACAATGGAACCACCGATTATGATGATCATCTTTTGGCTTTTGAGAGCCAAATGGATTTACACAATGCTTCTGGAGCAGTATGTTGCAGGCTCTTCCCTACAACTTTTCAAGGAGCAGTCGCCAAATGGTACAGGCATTATAGAGAGAAGACTATTTACTCTTGGGAACAACTCTCTTATGAATTTTCAACACGGTTCTGCATATGCAAAGATCCTACCATAGATTCTAGTATGCTGGCTAATGTCAAAAAAGACTAGGAGAGTTGCTTGGAGAATATTTGAGGAGATTTAACACAGAGGCACTAAAAGCAAAAAACATGATCGATAGGGAAAAACTGATGGCAGTGCGCTCAGGGTTAATTGAACCGACTCCCTTCTAGAAGGAACTCTACGTCCATGGATGTAGAGATCTACAAGATTTACATTTTCAGGCTAACAAGTTCATCCATATGGATGAAATGTACTATGCTAAGAAGATGTCTCAACTAAAGAAGGAAGGAGGACAATTCAGTTTTGATCACCCTAACAAAAAGCCAAGATGGGAGGAAATCCCTAATTCAATCGTGTGGCCTTGAACAAACCCATCTCCTATATTTTTGCTATGGCCAAAGATGGAGGAAATTTCCCTACTTCCTACAAGGTGAAGAACAACCTTTAACTAAAAAGAGGAGGATTATTGCACCTACCATAAAGAAAATGGGCACAAAACTGATGAATGTCATATCTTAGTAGGTATAATCTAGAATATGATCAGATCAGGATCTCTGAAGGAGTTTGTCAAGGAAACACAGAAGTCGTCATATCCAAAAGGGAATAATCCGAGGCCTCCAAACAATACTTCAAATTCAGTAAACAATGCTTCTCAACTAGGCTTTGTTCCTCCAATTAATCGCATAGACGTCATTCAAGAAGCTCCTCATCTCGTCAAAAGTAGCAAAGGGGCCAAGAGCGGATATATAAAAGAAGCAAGGGATGGGATCTTCTCTATTCAAGAAGAGCCACCATTCAAGAAGAGCCACTATTCAAGAGTCATAAATTTCAACTTCAAATGCCCAACTTAACAATAACTCCATAAGAGCTAAGAGGAGTCTGACACCCACATAATGATCCGTCGATGATAACTTCACAAATTGGACTCTCTGTTGTAACAAAGATCTTGGTAGACATAGGAATTGTAGTGAACGTCATTTTCAAGCACACTTTTGATTAAATGAATATTCCAGAAGAAAAGTTAAAACCAAATTTCGAGCCTATCTTTTGGTTCAATAATAAAGGTCTACTCCAGTAGGGTGATAAAGCGCTTGGTGCAAATGGGGATTTCACCATACTCCAGAACTTTTGAAACTCTATTCATAATAATGGACCAACCCTTGTATTATAATGTGTTCTTTGGAAGGCCAACTCTAAATGAAGGGGATGCATTTGTCTCACCGAAATATCTAATGGTGAAGTTCTTGACTAAGAATGGTCAGGGAACTATAAGTAGGGAGCAGTTTAGCTCCTGAGAACCATACTTCGCTACACTTGAGAAATTCAAAAGAGATGGTATTTCTTGTTATGATTCAAAGAAAAATTAATTGAACAAAAATGAAATTGAGAAGTCCTTGGATGATAGTCTTCCAAGCCTACTATCTAAGGAAAATAAAAAAATAAAAGTGACTGAAAACCCCAAAAATATGTTGAAAAGATTTAACTTTTCCAAAAGGGAAAGAAAATGAAAGGAAGCGAACCAAATAAATAACAAAGAAAAAGGTGAAGAAATCGTTGCCGACTTAGATTGCAAAGGAGAACAAGAAAAAATAAAATCCATCAAAGATCTGGAAGAAATAAACAAGATTCACGAGACCAAACAAAACTGGTAAATATTAGAAAAGGGCAGGGCGATGAACTCAAAGGATAGCTTATCTGATTTCTTTAGTCTACCAAAGATGTGTTTGTCTAGACACACTCGTGCGTGATTGTGATAGATCCAGTGGTTATGAACAACGCTTTAAGTATAGATCTAAACATTGTCCCTATTTAACAAAAGAAAAGGCAGTTTGATAAAGTTCTGCGTTGAAGGAAGAAATTAAAAGAATACTTGAGAATGGGTTCGTTAGGGAAGTTTTCTACCCCAAATGGCTAGCCAATCCTATGTTAATTAAAAAGTCCAGTAGAAAATGGCGAACATGTGTCGATTACACCGATCTAAACAAAGCATGCCTTAGGGATTGTTATCCTTTGCTCCGAATAGACCAGTTGGTTGATGTCATATGTGGACGTAAGTTGTTATCGTTTATGGATGCACACTTAGGATATAATCAAATTTCCATGTTCAAACCAGATGAAGAAAACATAAATTTCATAAAAACTTGAGGGACTTATTGCGAAAAAATTATGCCTTTTGGACTAAAGAATGCAGAGGCTAGAAATAATTACCGACTTAGATTACAAAGGAGAGTAGGAAAAAATAAAATCTAACAAAGATCTGAAAGAAATAAACATAGATTCATTAGACCCCACAAAACTGGTAATAATTGGAAAAGAGCTGGGCAATGAACTCAAAGGAGAGCTTATCTGATTTCTCCAATCTAGCAAAGATGTATATTTCTGGACACACTTGTACATGGTTGGGATATATCCAGTGGTTATGATCCATGCTTTAAATATAGATCCAAACATTGTCCCCGTTCGATAAAAGTAAAGGGAAATTTGATAAAGTTTGCCCTAATGCATTGAAGGAAGAAATTAAAAGAATACTTGAGAATGGGTTCATTATGGAAGTGTTCTACCCCCAATGGCTTGCCAACCATATGTTTGTTAAAAAGCCTAGTAGAAAACGGAGAATGTTTGTCGATTACACCAATCTAAACAAAGCATGCCCTAAGGATTGTTATCATTTGCCCCCAAATAGACCAGTTGATTATTGTCATATATGGACATATGCTGTTACCGTTTATGGATGCATACTCAGGATATAATCAAAATTCTATGTTCAAACCAGATGAAGAAAACACAAATTTCATAAAAAAAATTGGGGGACTTATTTCTACAAAGTTAAGCCTTTTGGACTAAAGAATGCATGGGCTATGTATCAAAGACTAGTAAACAGAATGTTTAGAGAACAAATTGGATGAAATATGGAAGTGTATATGGACGATATGTTGGTTAAGTCCTAAGAAAAAATTAATCAGTTAAAGGATATGAAGGAGATGTTTAGAGTACTAAGAAAGTACCGAATGAAGCTCAATCCATAGAAATGTTCTTTTGGAATAAAATCTAGGAAATTTCGGGGATATATTGTCAGTGCTCGAGGAATTGATGCTATCCATGACCAAATCAAAGCAATAAAGGATATGGCAGAGCTTAAAACAAGTAAAGATGTGATGAGCTTAAATGGTAGGGTGGCAGCTCTAAAAAGATTTATATCCAAGGCCACTGATAAGTGCATTCCTTTGACGTGATTAAGAAAAAGAAGAACTTTGAATGGAGAGAAGATTGCAGAAAAGCCTTTAAAGAATTAAAAGACTATCTTGAGAAACCTTTAATCTTATGTAGTTCCGTAGAAGGAGGGTATTTATACCTTTAATTGGCAGTCTCTGAACATGCGGTAAGTTGGCATACTGTCTAATTCTCACCGCTCGAAAATTAAGAGCCTATTTTCAAGCACATCCAATTAAGGTCTTAACTAATTTTCCACTTAAGCAAGTCTTCAGTAAGCCTGAAGCATCGGGAAGGCTAGTAAAATGGAGAATAGAGCTAAGCCAATAATTCCAACCTCAAGTGGCAATCAAGGGGCGGGCTTTAGCCAATTTCGTTAATGAATGCACATGATTTATTAAAGAACAATCAAAAAGGGAAAAGGATTCGAAACCTAAATGGAAATTGTTTGTTGATGGAGCTTCAAAGGAACAAGGAGCTGGTGTAGGATACGTAATCATTACTCCTGATGGACATTGATTGCACTATGCAATAAAGCTAGGCATTCCCGCTACCAATAATGTTGCTGAGTATGAATCAATGATAACATGACTTATCTTATCCCTTCAGTTGAAGATCCCAAAGATAGAAATTTTCAGTGATTCTCAATTAATGGTTGACCAATTAAATCAGACATATCAAACGAAATATGTAAAATCGATCCTTTATGTCAAAAATGATGCTGAAAATGTTAACCCAGTTTGAAGAATTTTCGATACACCAAGTACTTAGAGGAAAAAAATTCCCAAGCTGATTATTTGCTAAGTTGGCTAGCTCATGAGAGCACCGGAAGCTCGAATTATGCCGGTGGGCTTCCAAAAGAATCCCAAGCTCTAACACACGTGGAAAAAGAAAACGAACTGGGGAGTGGAAATGAAGGAATCCAGGAAGGGATCGTCCATACAAGAATAAATGGTAAGTATGAGAATAATTGGATGACGTTCATTGTAAAATACTTGGTAGAAGGGAAACTACTAGAAGACAAAATAGAAGCTAGAAGGATAACACACTAAGCTCCAACTTTTATTATAATGGATGACACACTTTATAAAAAGGGATATTCGCTCCCTTACTTGAGATGTGTTAGTCCAGAAAGTGGCTTGAAATTGTTAAGAGAAGCCCATGAAGAGTTTTGTGGGGATTATTTCAATGGCATAAAATTATCTAAAAAGGTCATGAGGCAAAATTTCTATTGGCCCCACATGAATAACGATGCAGTGAACTATGTAAAGAGTTGTGAGAAATGCCAGAGATTTTCAATAATTCCACTTATGCCCCCATGTGAGTTAACCACAATTTCAAGTCAATGGCCATTTGATGTGTGGGGAACAACTTAATTGACCATTGCCTATATCTAAGGGCGAAGCAAAGTTTGTAGAAGTAGCTATTAACTACTTTACCAAATGGGTAGAGGCAGAACCGTTACCGAATATAACATGAGGAATAGTACTAAAGTTTGTGATTAAGAATACAGTCACCTAGTTTGGAATACCACATAATATGATATCTAATCATAGAACTTAATATTAAAGTGAGGAATTCACCATATTTTGCAATAAGAACGGAATAATAATAAAATAATCATTCGTAGCCCATCCCAAGGCTAATGGGGTTGTTGAAGCCGCTAACAAAACCATTAAAACTATCCTCAAGAAACAACTAGATAAAGCAAAATGAAATTGGGTAGAAGAACTACCACTTGTGCTTTGGGCATATCGAACTTCTACTAAGACTACAATAGGATATACTCTATTTTCTTTGACATATGGATGCGAAGCAATGCTACCAATCTAATTTGAAATACCATCCCATCGAAGGATCACATATGCTTTTAATTCCAATCAAAAGCTAAGAAAAGAATCCCTAGATTTGATTGATGAATAAGGGATGAAACGGCCATATGGACAGCCGAATATCAATAAAGGATATCAAAATATTATAATTCTAAAATTAAGGAAAGATCGATCCAAAAAGGAGACTTGGTACTCTAAAAGATCATGGAAAATACCAAGAATTCGACTGATGGACCGCTCAGACAAATTGGGAAGGATCCTTTGTAATCCCACCAGAGACTTCTCGACTGTGCCAACCTGGTGGAAACTTAGTAGCAAGAACTTGGAATGCAGAACACTTGAGAACATATTTTCCTACAATGGATGAATAAAGAAGTTAGACAAGTATATCTACGGATTCGATAATCAAAAGAAGGAAAGGAACTTATAAAGGAAAAGCCTTTGATCCCGCCATAAGGGCATGGTCAAAGCACCACTTAAAGGGAGGTCGAAGCAAGCCTCTGGTCCCGCCTATAAGGCTTGGCTAGATCACTCCAAGCCTTCGGTCCCGCCTACATAGCCTAACCAGAGCGCCTCCTAGAGCGAGGACAGAGTAAGCCTTTGGTCCTACCTAAGATGGCCTGGCCAAAGCACTGACCAGCCTTCGGTTTCTCTTATAAGGCCTGAAAAGAGCGCCTTCTAAAGGGAGGATGGGTAAGACTTTGGTTCTGCCTAAAATGGCTAACCAAATGCACTAACAGCCTAAATCATAACCTATAAGGTAATAAGGGGCTAAATAAAAGTCTAAATCATTATCTATAAGGTAATAAGTGGAAAAGGAAAGTAAAGCCTAAATCATTACCTATAAGGTAATAAGGGGTGAAAGAGATCAAAGCCTAAATCATTACCTAAAAGGTAATATAAGGGCGAAAGAAAAAAATCATTACCTAAAAGGTAATAAGGGGAAAGGGAGATCAAACACTAAAGTGTAACCTCATCTTGAGAATGGATCGAAGCAATTTTCTAAGAGGAAGTGTAATTAAACACGACTGGCCTGGCTCTAAGCTAAAATTGAAGCAGCCTTCGAAGGAAAGGACAAGAACTGTCTATTACCTAAACCCAAGGGTCTTAACATCAAATATGGATATCTAAATAATTATAAGCCTCCTAGTCAAAAATATTCTATCAAATAATAGGAACCTCTATTATAGGTCGAATTTCCAGTCTCCTATTAGTTGAAATGCGAATCTTATCAGATGGATTTCTGGTCTTCTTACTAGATGGATTTCTGGTCTTCATATCAAATGAATTTATGGTCTTCTTACCAAATGGATTTTTGGTGTTCTTATCAAATGAATTTATGGTCTTCTTACTAGATGGATTTCTGGCCTTCTTATCAATCGAATTTATGGTTTTCTAGTCTTCTTATCAAGTGGATTTCTGGTTTTCTTAATTGAACTTGGTTCTAGACTAAATGATAAAAAGCTGCTTTTATACAAGGAAACTGGCAAACAGATCCATGTCTTTACCAAATCTAAAAGGATTTGTCTAAAATTCCGCTAATTCAATAATTCCAGAAAATGAATTTTGAAACAAAGTTTCCAAAGTTGAGAGGATCAACAAGGAAACTTCTTTAAAAAATTTACAAAGCACGGTAATCAATCTAGAAAGAAATAATTTCTTGAAATAATGAATGTTATCATCATATACTTATGTTTTTCAGGAGAACAATATTTAGCAAGAAAATCTCATGGGAGGGGAGAGTTGAAAAGATGAGAAGATACTTGGTTTTACACTAAAGTGTAAAAGGCTTCTTTTATACAAGAAGAGGGTAAAATGTTATCCACCTACTTTCTAACTATTATCCTGGTAGAATGAACAAGGGAAAAGAAGCAATTAAGTCAAGAGAGGATATGGAAGCATTAAAAGATAGGTACTAAGCTTATATGACAAAAAAGATGGCAAGTTTGTAAGTGCTTTAAAGATATCGAACTTATCAGCAAAGATAATGTTAAACTTGTAAATGGAGAAGATGTCAAGTCCATAAGATGATGAAACCGTCGAGCTTATGAAAAGAAGACTTATCGAGCCTCAAGAATCCGACGATGTCGAATCATAATGATCTGAAGATGTCGAACCCCAAGATTCTGAGGATGTCGAATCACAAGGATTTGGGGATGTCCAGTCTTAAGGTTCTGGAGATGTTGGGCTTCAAGATTCTAAGGATATTGAGCTTCTAGCATAGAACATCAATCTTATAAATATGGAATCAAATGTTTAACAATAAAGAGGAGATGTCGAGCTACTGAAAGGTGATTAAGGTGTCGAGGCATTAAATGCGTATAGATATTGAGTTACAATAGAGAAATAAGGGATGTCGAGGCTTCAACAACCATAAGGGTTCTCGAGCATCTAAAGCATAAGGTGGTATCCAACATTTAACGATAAAGCATATGTCAAGTTTTTAAAAGGCAAAGAAACTGTCGAACCAGCAACTACTTATAGATATCGAGCTTCTACAAAGAGGTATTGCCGAGCTTCTACAAGCGAAAGAGATAACAAATTCTAAAAGGATGCCGAGCTTTAGTGTTAGCAAAGCATATCGAGGTTTCACAAATAGAAAGTGATGCCGAATGATTAAGGACGTGAAGGATATCGAGTATCACTAGTTGTGCAAACTGTCGAGTGTCTATCTTCATGAATGTTATTAAGTAACTATCATAGTACAAGGCGTCGAATATCAACCATCATAAGGGTTTCCAAATATCTACACATGATGTCAAGTCACAACAAAAAGCGCTACCAAAGTTTAATCGGGATAGAGTTAGAGGAGCCCTTTGATTCAATGCCAGGACATATGTCAAACATCCCACATGGATGACACCACTATAAGTAGATCTCCATCGTCTCCGAAAAGGAGGGAATCATTTCTTTCTCTACTTCTAAAATAACAAGTTGTAAACCTTAAATTAATCTAGGGATTTCCTGAGACAATTACAACTTTTTGAACAAAAGGACTTGGAGACTAAATTTTGCATAGCACAATTACCTCGATATATGTATCTTTGATTATTATTGAGACAATGGGCATGCATATGGCTTATCTTTGGACTTGGACGTAAATTTAGACTTGCATATTATCAATTTGAACAAGGTCACTTAAGCCTTACTTAAAGTAAAGCTTATTTTGCATAATGTGTTTTGCACATTGACATTTGAACAAAAGATTGTGATTTATGTGAATTGCCTATTTTTGTCCATTAATGAACAAGTAATAGACTACTACGCAACTAGTCGATTTTACCCTTAGACATATGACTTGAACTATTGAATAAATACATGACTAAACTAAATGCCATGGGCATTATTAGGTCTATTTCAAATAATATTATCCTGTACAACATCTTGGGTGTTGAGCCAATTTTTAGCAAAAACTACATATAAAGTTGTCACTTGCTTTCCAGAACAAGGGGTCCAAAAGTTAAAACTTGCATTAGTTAACTTTACTGGTTAACTTTATATTTACACCCATATATATATATATATATATATATATATATATACAAAATATATACACTTTAATGGTGAGTAAACTCACCCAAATCCTTACTGTAAAGACCGCCCATGACCCCTGCACCGAATCTAGAGAAAGTGCACTGTAAAGTATGCCAGGCGACCATGGACGATTGTCAAGGTAAATTAAAACAACAGAATCTATCGTATTACTCACAGCGCATGGACAAAATACAATAGAACATATGTATAGTGAAGCTTTACAGAACAAAATGCCATCATATAAAACTCCATAATAGTTGAATACAAACATCCAAATAGTCAATACATCAAGCCTCACTACATATCACTCAGAGATTATACAAAACAGTGGAACATCCAGTACATATAAGAAGATAATATGCAACCCTCTAGCTCGTCTTCGATATCAGCATCGTGAGAAGAGAACAGCACCTGTCACCTGCTACCTAGTCTGCCCGTCCCAAAATGGACGAACAGCCCAAGGCAATAAGAATTAAAACATAAAGCCTTGAGTCAGACAACAGTCTTAGTGAGCAGTAAATTAACTAACAACATACCAAAAGAGCATAAAGGAAAAAGGAATAGGAATACAACCCTCCCACTCCAACCTCTTTCTACAGTGATAGCCCCCAGATCTGGCTATCACTGTTATCATTGCTTCGATATCACCGTTAATTGAATGACCGGCACATTCTTTCAGCCGTCCGTCAAGGGCTAATGGAAACCCCGGTTCTAGACATAACTCCCGCACGTCGTCGCAGCCCGTGCCTAGGACTATCGAATCTGCCCAGAGTACTCGACCATCAACAGTTGGCCGTTGGGACTATCGAATCTGCCCAAACGTACTCTTGCTTAGAGCATGCTAGAACCTTCAACAACGATGCTATCCAAGCCTCCTAGTCATCCTCCTTGACGACTATTTCCATACTAGCTCAAGCGCCTCTCAAGCATCCATTACCCTTAACTCGAATCATATCACCGAGTTACCAACGTGCTTGGAATGATCCCGTCTGGATTAGACCAAGACTATCTCATATCATACTTCGCTTCATCACATCCTCGCAAAGTCTCATCTCAAAATCATTATCATCGAATCTATGCATAAGAGCTTCATCATCCCACTACATATGCCACGGGCAGCTTTCCCAATTCAAGAGCCTTTCCCTTAGCTTTTGAATTGTCTTCGGTCTAAATCAAATCATCAATCATCTAATTCATAGCAATCAATCAAGTCAAACATTAATCCAAGCAATCAAGCATTCAAATGAGATCTAAATAGACAATTATCACAATAATGGCAATTTCGTAAATAATGTGTTGAAAGTCTAACAAGCATGAAATCATGAGAATTATCTCTACAATCTTGATGAATGAACTTGCATAGGTTAACACTTAGTAAAAATGGTTGTCAAATCATCATGAACAATGGATCTAAATGGATCTACACTTAGGATGAAGAAAATGCATGGAAATCACTATTTTAACACCAAATCGAGCCAACAATCCGATATACTCCTTTGGATCCGTGTGAGAGATAATCACCACTCACCAAATCACCAAAACAAACTCAAATCAACACGCTTCAGATCTGGACAGCGAAGGATCAAGCTTGATCTATCACGAATCCGCTTCAAACGATGAAATCTAACTTCAATGGATGAAGATCTTCAATCTAAGCTCTTGAATCTTCAATTTGATCTTCGAATTGGATGGAAGGAATCACTAGATTAGAGTGAAGAAAAGAAGTGAAGAAGTGTAGAAGTCGAGCTCTCAAAATGGCAGCACTTCGTTGCTTCGAAATCCGGATCCCAAAAAGTGAGAAAAAAACCCTTCCTATTTATAGCTGAAAATTCACTAAGTCGTAACTCGGCTATCTCCTAAGTCATCTCCGACTTACGACCTAAGACACCTCCGACTTAACAAAGCCTCCAACCTAACAGACTATGACTTAGTGAACTTTCGACATAAGACTTAGCAGCTAACCCCTAAGTCGGTTGCGACTTAACACCTGCTCCTATACGACTTAACGACTCAACGACCTATGACTTAAGAATGCGCGTGACCTACGACTTAACACTTAGCAAAACCGCATCCATACGACCTATAGGTCCACGCGACTTAACAGCTCACAACTAGACACGACTTACGACTTAAGAATCACGCGACCTAACACTTAAGCCAACACGCGACCTAAGACTTAGACAACCACTCCGACTCAGTCCACACGACCTAATACTTAACACCTTAGGTCGTCTAACGACTTAACTACTAAGTCGTTAACTAGCTTATCTCCTAGGTGGGTAAATCCCATAAGTCGCTCACCCTACTAGGTCGCCTACCCTATAAGTCGGTCAACCTCTTAAGTCGTCTAACCGACCTAACTATGCTAACCCGGTAACCGCTAGGTCGCTAACTCTACTAAGTCGGTCATTTCTTAGGTCGCTAACCCGCCCTGCCGACCTAACACTTAACTCACCAAAACCCTTAGGTCGCTCAAACGACCTATCTTCAAACCCTTAACTCGCCAGATCCCAGAGACACTCCTATCCCCTAAGTCGTATACGACTTACGACTTACACTAAGTCGTTCACGACTTAGGACTTAGCAAATTCTGCCTAAAATCTGAAACGACTAAAAATGCTGAAAATTCCAGATTTTTACGAACTTTTCGATCCGTAAAAATACGGGTCGTTACACTTACTAACATCCACACACAAACACTAAAACAACTTCCTACCATCACCAGCAGCTAAAGATCCCACCTTTGCTTCAAAATAGCTCTCGGCCACCATCCTCTTTTCCTCTTTTCTTCTTTTACTCATGGCCAATCAATATTTTGGCTATTATGCTCCTTTTCTTCTATGTTGTCTTAGGGCCCTTGCCGAAGTTTGAGAGGGTTTGGGCTTCTTTTGCATTGATTTGAGAATGTTAAAGAAGAGAAAAGATCATGAAGAAGGACATTCTTTTGTTCATTACTTAGTGAATGTTTTTGTGAGCTTATAGGTATAGTTATAAGTGTTTATAAGAGGTCAATCTCACCACCAAAACCTCCTAGTGGTTAGCCAAAGAAGCCACCCATGTGCTTAAATTTACACATTATTCTCTCCTTTACTTCTCCCTTAAGTCTTCTAGAAATGCCTCATCCAAAATATGTTCTATGACAACACCCATGACATCATCAAGTGATTTAGTTAGCCATAAACCACTAAAATATTTTTAGCTTCTAATTAATTACACATTAATATAATGGGAAAACCCAAAAGTTTGAACAACATTTATCGAGTAAAAAATCCTTTATCGATAAAACGATTTTCGATCACATTATCGATATTTCTTTGAACTATTTATTTTTGTAAACATATTTCAAAAACAAGTCCGTTGATTATTAATTTAAATGGGGTAATTAAAAGGTTATAAAATTCATTTAATTATTTCTAACCAAGATTCAAATAATTAAATAATTCAAATATTTATATACGGAGTATTAGAAATTCCGGGCCATTACAAGTGAAGCAGCTGGCTTCTTCTAATGCCTGTACTTACTAATTAATCTCACAAGAGTCTTTTTGTAAACATTTGGTTACTTTTTTGTGAGTCAAAAATTTAAAACACTTTTCGATTTTAAACTTTAAACATTTATCTACTTTATATAAATGGAGTTAACAAACGGGATGATGATTTGCAAACTTGAAGGATCGAACATAAAAGAACAATAGTAACCTTCTTAAGTAAACTAGATAAATGAGGATGAAAATTTATTGAAAATGCATAAGAAACTTACATTGTTATTTTATTATCTTGGTTACCATATTATAAGAAATATAAAGAATTTCACTTTGTATTTTATCTTCTTCAATGTATGAGGTTGAGCATAAGTCAATTTATAGCTTATATGTTAAAGGGTACCTCTTTGATTATTGTAGTTAACTCTAATAAATTTTTTGAACATTATGATACCGACATGCTATTAGTGACATATAATGTGTACGTCCTATTTTGAAATTGGCTATCATATTTTTCTGAACAACCATCTTATAATTTTGGTGTAGGATCCCTTTTTCAAATCTTAAGAATTTCAAATTGGAAGAAAAGTTGATTTGAATTAAGAGAAAAGATATGGACATAATTTAAAATTTTAATATTTTAAAGTGTCATAGTAAAACAACGATAAGTTTTGATTTTGTAAATGAAATTTTTTAATTTTTTTTGCAATGGAAATAAACTTTTATAAGAAACAACTTTATTGTTAATCACTTTTTGAAATTTATTAGTGTTAAAAATCAATTCGAATTTGAACAAAAATTCCGGTCTGTGTATATACTTCCAGAATTCTAGTGGCTTATTGTTTTGATCATAACTTCAAATGCTTTATTCGTTTTTAATGATCTTGTACTTTTCAAAAATCTAAGACAACGGATAACAACATTTATTTCGAAAGATATGTGAAATTTTGTTGCCTATTAGACAAAAACCTTAGTTGAAATAAGCGAGTCTTTAGTAAGAAGATAAATACATATTTGGAAATGTTTTATAAAATCGTTTATCTTTTGATGTATTTTGGATTTTCATGATCCGACAGATGTTTTGAAAAGCTAATTGATTATGCTACAATTTTTCTCTTGGAAATGCCAATTTTTTTATGTTTTGGCACTTGAAAATCTTGTTGGAAAGTTGTTTATATATGTATAATTAGTTGAACACATGTCATGTTATTAAACTTTATACATATGAGACTTATGATTAGATTTGAGTTGATAATAGATGCAACGATACATTACGGGTTGGCTTTGGCATTTAGTCACATAAAAGATTAAGCAGACTTGCTTGAAATTGCAAAAAATTGTTATATAATGCAAATTTGACCATGTTTTGATTGTGTATACTTATAAATTCATATTATAATTGTTCGAATGCCTCTCTATACAAAGGAGACCATGCTGAAATTCTATAGAAATTTTGACAGTTAGAATTTTTTTGGAAATTATATAATTTTTGAAATCAAAGAAAATATTCAAAAGAAATATTGAAAGCTATACTTATATTGACCGTTATGTTTATAATATTGTGTGATACATTTGAAAGAAACAGAGTGTTTCCTTTTCTTGTGTGTGGTTTTGTCAATATGGTATATTCTGATAGGTAATATAGATTATATTAGATTGGAATGAATGTTTTGAAATTAATTGAAAGATTCGATGGATGTGCATGATTGTTGCATTCATTAAATTATGTTAAAATATGACACTCCCGAGTAAATTGCAAGTACACAATTTCTATATGGAGGGGTGTTTGTAACTTCCCTATTTGAAGTTAGAATAAAATAAATATACTAAAATGGATTTTATATTTAATTGGATATTTTAATTGGAAACTCAAATATTTAAAATAATATTTTGAATTGAGATCTAATCTAGTTTTAAATGTTGCTTAAGTGTTTTACATGGATAAATAAAGTTATAAAGTTATTTTGGATATTTTGTTGAATTTAATTAAATAAATTGAATTTTTGGATTTAGTTGACAACAAAAGGAGAACATCGGCTTAAAAATTCAAATGTGCAATTTGAATCGTGTTTCAAAATCCAAAAGTCGTCCGAAAGCATATTTTGACAAAATAAATAATATTTATGAATATTTAAAAAAAAGAAAAAGTTATTTAAAATACAAAAGGCGGTGTTTTGACAATCGAAAAATTATTTTGAAAACGATAAAATTATTGAATTTTATGTTGTAGTTTAAATAAAATTTTCAATTGATAAGATAATTTAATTCAAATTTAAAATGTCATGTATTTGCGTTCACAAAAGAAGGCAAGTTTATTTTAACTTTAGGCCTTAGTTACCAAGCCCAGTGGCCCAAGAACCCAAACTTATTCATATTTATCATAACTTAAACTCCTTATCTACCCACCTCGTATTAATTACCTCAATTGGCCCCGTGATTTCTACTTACCCAATCCATAAAACAAAACTAATATGAAAAGAAAAAAATGCATTAGTGCGATGCAAGGTGGCACAAGAAGAGCATGGGGGTGTGACCGTGGCACGACTAGGGGAGTGCAACGGAGGAGACGAGATGCCTCAGGCTGAGTGTGTGTATGTTGATGGTGGGGGTTGGCATTGAAGGCGGAGTCTGATCGAGATGGTGTTAGAGATGCTTGAGCACGCTAGAAGGAGGTGTGTGATGGCTGATGACGATGAGTTCTTGGCTGTTGGTTGGAGTGATGTCAGGTGATGGGGGCATGGTTTCAGGGTTTGTGTAACGACTCTAATTTTGATAACATTATTTAGGACATTTAATTAGTTAAATTAAATGAAATAATGTAAGTGGTCAAGGGAATTGAGACTTGAATAATAGAAGGGTAGCTGTGCCAAATAACTAATGAACTAAAGGGAAATAAAATGAAATATATAAGGGTAAAAGATAAGGGCAAATTAGGAATAAGCCATATTAATATACTCTAAACCATTCATGCCACTTTCATTTCCACGTTCACAAACAAAACATAATACAAGAGAGGTCGGCGACCATTAGAAGATAAAAGGGGAAGATAAGCTAAAATCAAGAGGAAGAAGCTTAATCAATTAAATTCAAGAGAAAATCTCAACTATTTTACACAAGCTAAATGTGAATAATAGATTACATCTCATATTTTGATTTTGGGTTGCTAGATTGAGATCCAAATTCATTTTGCAAATGTTTTGCCATGTTTTGATTGTTTAAATGAATATATATGTTTGTTGATGATTTAGGTTATTTCGTATAGATTTTATGATAAGAATCGATTTGGAAAACCTATTAGATGATGATGTGCACGTAAATGTGCATATATATACATCCATATTTTATCTCTTTTTATTTAAATAAATATCATATTTGGGCATTTTAACATGTTTAAAACCAAAGTTCAATTGTTTTCAAATCATCATATATTCATCTTCATTCAAGGAAAAAATGGTCATTTTTGTGCATGTGTCAATTTGAGAATTTTTACTTGGACATTTTTTATGATTTTTATAGGAAATTTTGATGCATATGGAAGAGGGATTCATGAAGATATATGCATGCAAAAATGAATACAAAGGAAAGAAGAAGGAAATAATTCAAGTCCAAGATCATGGAGGACCCTACCCACTTGCCTAAATCTACAATTAGAAGCTAATGGAAAACTAAGTGGAGGTTAAAGCTTCATGCACATTTAATGAGGGATTAATTAGTGGCTAATGTTTACTTGGTAGTCACACTTCCTAAAGGGCATTTTGGGAAGCTCCCTAAATATTGAATTAGGGTTTTATGCATGTATAAATAGCCCTCTTATGTACATGTAAATATCTTCTACTCTTTGAAATTAGTTAGGAAATAAAAATGAAAGTTGCAATCTCTATGTTGAATGAAATAAAAATGGCTTCCTAGCCCTTTTCTCTTCTCTTTTCTACTTGTGTTTATTTACTTTTATGTTCATTTTTACTTCTATGCTCTCTTATTTCTTTTGTTAGTAGATTAGATTTACATTCATGCATGTAGTGTGGTTTTGTTTTATTTCTTTTATGCAAGTAGCTTAATAGTTAATCTCATTTCCTCCTTTGTTTAGTTTCTATTTCTTTTGCTTTTAATGTTGAAAATTACATGTGATGATATGATAACACAAATGAGTAGCTAAACCCCTTCAATTTAGGGGTAATGAAGCTCTCTAACTTTATGTAATTTCAACATTTTTATGATTTATGATCTCTTTAGCTTGTGCTTCATGAAAGTGAATTTTGATGTAAGTTTATACAATTGGGTTTGATAGCTTATATTGCTTATGCAAATGAGCTATTCTTATTCAACATAAACACAATTTACATCATCATTTGCTAATGGATTTTTGATTTTGAAAAGAAAGTAAAAACAAAATTTGATGATCTATCTTAATAATTACAATAGTAAATAGATCATACTTAAAATAGCTTTTGCTTTGGCTTCATTTTCATGAGAATTTACAAGTGGTATAATTGTTGTATTATAGTTTGATGGTTTGAGTTATGTTAATTAATAACATAAACAAACCATACTTATGATAAATGCAACAATTATTTCACTTGATTTCATAACTAGAGATCATAACTTATTTGTTTATTGATTTACAAATATATGAGAGTGGATTTGCCTCTAATTGTTCTCTAGTCTAATAGTTTTTAAATCACATTTTAATTCTAGCTTTAGCTTCTTTTTTGTAATTAACAATTTCCTCTCACTTTGGTCTAATTTGATTGAATTGAAAATTTTAAAATCTTAAAAATTCCCTACGGATCGACCCGTACTCACCACATACTAAAATTGTACGCCGTGCACTTGCGCTTATTTTATTTCAAAATTTATCGACATTTTTGTAATTAAGAAAGTTGCCGTTAAACAAGTTTTTGGCGCCGTTGCCAGGGAATTGTTTTGATTTTAATTTTATATTCTTCGGATTATTTTTGTTTGATTTTATTGTGTGTTTTAATTTTTGTGTGTGTTTGCATTTAAAAAAAAAGAATATTGTGTGTTTGTTTGATTTTGTGCATTTGTTTGTGTGTTTGTTTGTTCTAGTTTCCTTTTCCATTTGCGTTTTCATTATTAAAAAAAAGCATGCACAATTTCAAAAAGGAAAAAAATTATTCCATTCAATTTTTTTATTTAATTTACAATTTTTTTACTTTCCAACTTTCCTTTTTCCAATTTTTTTCTTTTTTTAAAAAAAAAATGTTACATTGCCAAACTGTGCAGGTGCATTGTGCACTGTTTTTCACTCCCCTGTTACAACAACACCAAACTCCTCGATCTTCGTCCACATACAAATCTGCAACTAACAGTTTCGATCTTCCTTGCAAACTGCCCCTCTGACACTCTATCACTCCCCTACGACAAACTTCTACAACCTGCCAATTACCACTTTAACTTCTAACTTGCTTCAACTGCATCTTGTCTCTGTTCATCCTCCAACCTTCACGAGCAACTTCAACCCTGCCTCTACATTTCCACCTCACTGCATTCATTTCGACCAACTGCCATCATTCACTTCCCTACAACAAACAACTTACCTCTAGGAAGCAATTGAAAACCAAACATACCACTGTCATTTAGACCATTTACTTCACACGACCAGCAAGCATCTCCCCTACCTCAAAACAATTGCAACCGTCTTCTACTTCGAACATTAATTGCTCACCTTTGTCTTGCTCCCCGACCACTGCACACTACAATATAACATTTTCACTTCAGTGAGACACTATCATAACCAAACTGCTCCACCATTTTATCAGTTCTTCCCCTCTTCTCAACTCCCTACCCTCCTCACCCATCATTGCCACCATACAAGCATATCTACTTGCTGTTATCACCCCAAACACCATTCAACTGTCTACAGCAACCATTCTTGTTGCTAATTCAATCACCACATCCATATCAGAGCACGAAACTTTCTATCACTGACCAAAACCTGCCATCCACTTCCTTACTGCCGCAACCTCAACTGCAACACCACTTCACTACCAACAACAATTGCACTGCCATGAATCCCCTGACCATCTCGAGACTTCAGTAGCTTTGATCCACCATACACCTACATACAACCTTCTCTGACAACACTTCAAACTACCACAGTCTAGAATCACAGCCAAAACCCCACTGCAAAACAACATTCCAATCCATTCCAACCACCAAATCATTTGCAACTGACCCATCACCAACCATAATACTCACAACAATTACCCAGTGGAACAAAACTGTCACATTCACCAAACTCGAACTCAACCACAAGCTTCACCAAAGCACAGCGACCATCCTAAAAAAAAGAGAGCAACTGCAGACATACCACTACTATACCCACTACTATTGCTGCTACCTCCAATAACCCACCGCGACTCATTTTTAATCACCTTTCTCCCTTCCCTACAGTCGAATACATCGACTCGCTTCAAACTTCAAATCATCGAATTGCATCACGATCCTTGAAACCCAATCGAACGTCGCCGTGACCCATAGCATCATCGCAACCTCAATCGCTTGTAGCTGCCTCACTCCATCGTTCACCCAAACTCCATCCCCTCGATCCCGCGATCCTACCACCAAGCAACAGAAGCCAGTAACCATTGCATTCCTCCGACCATCAAACCAATCGCCACCTCCTCCAATTCCCAAAACCGCGCACCACTAACCACGTTCACAGGTATAGACTTGAATTTTGATTTCGTGAAGTCGAAGTGAAATCGTATTTCGAGAATTGAAATAGCAAATTATCAGAATTGAGAATTGATTAATTGGAAAGTTGTGGATTTTCGTATAAAAAAGAAGAAGAAGCAAATAGGCTGTGGAATTTTGTGAGTCGGGTGGTATTTGCATAGTTATCAATTGTTTAGTGGAAACTTTAATTTGTTTTTTAAGTGAATCTTTGTCTTTTGTAAGTATAATTTGAGTTTGTTTGAATTTTTTTTAGTATAAAAAAACGGGATCTTGGTTTTCTTTTCCATTTGTTGCTTTTCTAAAAAAACAAAAACATTTTTTTGTATTCGTATAATTTTTTTTATTTGCTTCCATTTGGTTTTATAGGCTAGAGAGTATAAAGTTAAGTGTTTTGATTTGTTTTTGTTTTAAATTTTTTTTATTCCATCCTTATTTGAAAAAAAACAAGTTTTTGTTTCTTTTAGTTTACATTTGTTTTACCAAAAAAAAGAAAAAAAATTCTTTGCCATTCTTATCTTCCTCTTAAAAAAATTCAAATTGTTTCATTTTCGTTTGTTATGTTTTACTTGTTTTATTTGGTCTTCCATTGATATATAAAACAAAAATTTGTGTATATATCGTTCGAAATTTTCAGGTGACCAAAGTAGATAAAAAGAAGAAGTGCTTGCTAATAATTGCTTTGCTTTGTTTGCTAAAAAAAATTTGCCGCTTAAAAAAATTGCTAAATAATCTGCACACTCAGGTATTATGCTTTCATCTCTAGTTTAGTTTGATTTGCATTGTTGGTTGCCTGCATTTGAATTTATATATTAAAAAAATTTCAAAATCCAAAAACAAAAACAAACTTCATTTTAGTTGCATTGTAAATTCACGTTTAATTGTTCTTTTGCATTCATCTCATCTTGTTTTATTTTCTAAGGGCAATACCCCAATTCACATAAGGTGAGGGATTTCATCAGCCTTTCCTTAGCCCACAAATGCATTTCATCGTAGAATTTGACTAATAATAAATGTTAGACATTCGACTTAAGGGTTTCGTGAGTTCATCTAGGGCTTAATTATATCTTTATAATTGTTTTCTTTGAACAATTTTATTTCTTGGTGTCTAGGCTACGATAAAGTAATAACCATTTATAAATATTATAGTGATTCATAAATATTATAGTGGTTGTTCCTCTGAAGGTACTTAAACCTTTGGTTGCATTGCTACGGTGATTCGTAGTGCACCGATAACTCCTGCCCATTACCTGGCTGAGAAATATTTTTGTTGATTTAAGACAAAGTGTGATTATACAATTTTGGGTTAGGAGCTACCGAGGACAAAAAACTGTAATTAAGTCCTTTGCATTCATTTAATTGCATTAGTTCATACATATATAGAAAAAATCCAAAATCCAAAAAAATTGTAAATTTTACTTTATTTAATTTTTAACCAAAAATAAAAAATACCCTTTTTCCTTTCCCTTGAAAATTTTCAATCCAAAAAAATTATATAAATCTTTTCAAAAAAAAATTTTGAAAATTCAAAAACAAAAACAAAAATCAAATATCCATTTTCTAAAAACAAAAATCCTTTTGGTAAATATTTGAAAATTTGAAAATTCAAAAACAAAATTTAAAATTTGAAAAGCAAAAAAAAAATCAAACTTCTCTTTTGAAAATAAATTTCACTTGGAAAATAGTTTTCTTCCTTGTAAAAAAAACAAAAACAAAAACAATTTTTCACTTCACTTTCCAAATCCTGTTTCATTCTCTAAACTCGATTCTAACTTTTTTCTCTTCTCGACTTTCATTTGTGCATGAGTACTTGGACTCGTGACACAACAACAAATCGTTGGACTCGCGACTCAAAAACTAATCGTTTAACTCAAACAAACGATCCTCTTGAAATGGCGAACGAGAATGCCCCTCGAACTATTATAGATAGAATCTTTCCCGATAGAGTTCTATTTCACTTGCATCATGTTACCCGCCCCTACGGGTAACCATTTTGAAATTCACTCAAACCATATTGCCACGCTTCCAAAATTTGGCAATTTCGAACACGATGACCCATACATCTTTTTGACGAAATTCGAACAAGTTTGCGCAACCATTAAACTCCAACAACTTTCCGAGACGGAATCAAACTTCGATTAATCCCATTCGCTCTTACGGATTACGCCGAAAAATGGTTGTACAGCTTACCATCGAACTCGATTAAAAATTGGGAAGAATTCGTAAAAGCTTTCTTAAAAATATTCTACCCCTTGGAAAAAACGAGTAGAATCCGAAACGAAATTGTAAATTTTCATCAATTAAAGGGAGAACCATTTGGAAATATTTTGAAATATTCAAAGAGCTTTTGATAAAATGTCCACACCATAACTTTGAAAAATGGACGATTTGCCAAATCTTATACGATGGACTCGAAAACAGCTCACGAACCATGCTCGAATCAATATGCCAAGGCAACTTTCTTGCCCAACATCACGACGATGCTTGGCAATTTCTTGAAAACCTCGCTGAAAAATCATCCTAATGGGAACGTTCAAACGAAAAATCAATTTACTCACGATCGAGTGCACACTCGATAGGATCTTCTTTTGCTTTGGAAGTTAAGATCGACGCAATGATTAAAAAATTCGATAACGTTTTCTCATCGAATCAAATGAACCAAGCTTCCCAACCGATGTGTTATAAATGCAATGATCCTAATCATATAGCCGATCAGTGTCCCAATTCAGTCAAACAAATCAATGCTTTCAACAAAGCCAAAAACGACCCTTTTTCTCCAACGTACAATCCTGGTTGGAGAAATCATCCGAATTTTTCTTGGAACCAAAACAATCCCAACATGAGTACGGTTCGTCCCAATTTTCAAGCATTTTTGAATAATGCTTCGAATCCTCCCTTTCAGCCCAACAATTTTCAACCAAACTTTGCGGGTCCGTCTCACAATCAACCACACAATCAAATTTTCAACCAAATTCTGCTCATCCTCCCCAAGATGATAAACGTTTAAGTTCACTTGAGAAAACTCTTGAAACATTGGCTAAATCAACTACTTAAAGCCTTCAATCAAATAGCAATTTGCAAAATTTATTGACTTCATATATGAAAAACACAAACCAATCGATTGCAAAACTTGAAATGCAAATGAGTCAATTAGCCACGTCTGTAAGTGAACGCGATTGAGGAACATTCCCAAGCCAGCCCCTTCCAAATCCCAAAAATCAAAACGCAAATTCAAATCAAGCCCATGTTGTTCAAGATAGAAATGTCACCCAATTGAATGCTATCACAACTCTACGTTCCGGTACACAAATCGAGAATTAAGTCGTTAATCCAAACGATTTACCGAAAACCTCTCTCGACACTTCTAAAACAACGAACGAATCTGAACAGAACATGGAGCCAAACATTGAATCGAATGCCAATCAAAATTCTTCTTCTTCTACTCGAGTAGACCTGCCTACCGAGTATCGTGTTCCATTTCCACATCGTCTTCGACTAAAGAAACACTCAGACCAAATGGAAAAGATGTTGGAAATTTTTATACAAGTCAAAGTTAACATTCCGCTTCTTAACATCGTTCAGCAAGTCCCAACGTATGTGAAATTTCTTAAGGATTTGTGTACTCAAAAGCGACACACTCAAGTGCCCAAAAATGACTTCTTTGCCGCCAGTTTGAGTGAAGTCTTGTCCCAATCCATGCCTGTTAAATACAAAGATCCTGGCTGCCCTACCATTTCGTGTACAATTGGAGACAAGACGGTTAACAAATGCTTGATAGACTAAGGCGTGAGTGTCAACTTGATTCCATACTCCGTGTATGAGCAATTAGGCTTAGGTGAGCTCAAACCCACAAAGGTCACGCTTCAATTCGCCGATCGTTCCATTAAGAAGCCCGTGGGAGAAATCGAGGACGTGCTCATTCGAGTAGGGCAATTCATATTCCCCGTTGACTTTATCGTTCGAAACAACCCGTGACGAATACCGCGAGTCAAATTCCTTTGATTTTAGGTCGACCATTCTTAGCCACCTCAATTGCCTTAATCAATTGTCGTAACGAATCGATGAAAATCTCTTTTGGAAACATGATTTTGGAACTCAACATTTTCAATCTTGAAAGCCAATTGAATGAATCTCACGACCAAACGTTGGAAGTTAGTGCCATTCAGGAAAACTTTGAAAACGAGACACTTGATCTTAACGATGAACGCGAGGCCGAGTATGAAAAATTGTTTCACGAAATTCCCAACGAGATTGAATACACTCTTCCTTTTGAATCACTTCCAGTTGAGTCCGAATCTCAACCCAATTCTTTGATCGAAAAACTCTCGAAGTTGGATCTCAAACCACTTCCTGATCACCTTAAGCACGCATACTTAGGTGATAACAAAACGTTGCCTGTCATAATTTCTGCAACTCTCTCTCTTGATCAAGAAACCTCCTTACTCTCTATTCTTTCGAAAAACAAGGAAGCGATTGGATGGTCGATTACCGATATTAAGGGAATTAGTCCCGCTCTTGTTCAACATCGCATCCATTTAATCGACGATGCCAAGCCTGTTCGTGACGCGCAACGAAGGCTTAATCCAAAAATGGAAGATGCGGTGCAAGATGAAATTCTTAAACTTCTCGACAGCGGAATCATTTACCCAATCTCTGGTAGTTCATGGGTTAGCCCAATTCACGTTGTATCGAAAAAGTCTGGGCTAACCGTTATCAAGAACGATTCAAACAAACTTATTCCAACTCGTACTCAAACGGGTTGGCATGTTTGCATTGACTATCGAAAACTAAATGCCGCAACACGTAAAGATCACTTCCCTCTTCCTTTCATTGACCAATTGCTCGAACGTTTAGCCGACCACAAATTCTACTACTTCCTTAATGGTTATTCCGGCTATAAACAAATTCCAATCGCTCCTGAAGATCAAGAGAAAACGACTTTCACGTGTCCATTCGGTACATTTGCTTATCGACGTATGCCATTCGGACTTTGTAACGCTCCTGCTACTTTCCAACGATGCATGGTTGGAATCTTTTCCGACATGATTGAACGCTTTCTAGAAGTTTTTATGGATGATTTCTCAATCTTTGGCGATTCTTTTTCCCATGTTCACATCATCTCAAATTGGTTCTAAATCGATGTAAAGAAAAATATTTGGCTTTTAATTGGGAAAATTGCCACTTTATGGTCAAACAAGGCATATTCCTTGGACATATCATCTCAAATAAAGGCATTGAGGTAGATAAAGCAAAAATTGATGTCATTGCAAACCTACCCATTACCAAATCTATTATGGACATTCAATCATTCCTAGGACACGCTGGCTTTTACCGACGCTTTGTAAAAGACTTTAGCAAAATCGCTCATCCTTTGACGACTCTCCTCGGAAAAGACATTCCTTTCGATTTTAACTCCGATTGTATCTCTTCTTTTGAACATCTTAAGAACAAACTCATTTCTGCTCCAATCACTTGCGCACCCAATTAGGATCTTCCTTTCGAAATAATGTGTGACGCTTCTAACTTTGTGGTTGGTGCTGTCTTAGGACAACGCATCAATAAAATCCTTCATTTCATTTACAATGCGAGTATGACTTTGAAGGACGCTCAACTCAACTACACAACAACCAAAAAAGAGATTCTAGCTGTCGTTTTTGCGCTCAAAAATATTCGACCTTACTAGATAGGTTCACACATTACTGTGTACACGGACCACTCTGCGCTTCGATATTTCTTCGCTAAAAAGGATGCCAAATCCTGTTTGATTCGTTAGATCCTTTTACTTCAAGAATTTGACCTGACAATCAAAGACAAAAAAGGATCCGATAATGTCATAGCCGATCACTTGTCTCGTCTTCCGAACGCTCAATCTTCTTTGCCAATCAATGAAAACTTCCCCGATGAACAACTTCAATTTCTATTGATCCATGGACGCTGATATAGTGAACTACTTAGTCACTAAAGTAACTCCCTCATCTTGGTCCAAGCAGGACAAATGAAAATTCATGTCCCAAGTGAAATATTTCTATTGGGACGATCCATACTTTTTCAAATATTGCCCTGACCAAATCATCCGACGTTGCATTTCGGATAATGAGATCAGGAGCGTTCTTTCATTTTGCCACGATCAAGCGTGCGGTGGACATTTAGGCCCTTAAAAAGCTACGGAAAAGGTGCTTCAGTGTGGTTTTTATTCGCCTTCTCTTTTCAAAAACTCATTTGAATTTTGTAAAACTTGCGATCGATGTCAAATGCTTGGACGAATTTCTCAACGAGATATGATGCCTCTAAACCCCATTCTTATGATCGAAATCTTTGATGTTTGGGGTATCGACTTTATGGGACCTTTTCCCAATTGTTTTGGAAACTTGTATGTCCTTCACGCTATCGATTACATCTCAAAATGGGTCGAAGCCGTTCCTTGCAAAACCAACGACCATAGAATTGTTGTGAAATTTCTCAAAGAAAACATCTTTTCGAGGTTCGGCACACCTCGCACAATAATCAGTGATAACGGGACCCATTTTTGCAATCGATCTTTTGAAACTTTAATAAAAAATACTCGATAACCCACAAGTTATCCACTCCATATCATCCTCAAAATTGTGGGCAAGTTGAAGTTTCAAATCGTCAAATAAAACAAATCTTGGAGAAAACTATCAACAAAAATCAAAAAGATTGGTCTCAGAAATTAACCGATGCGCTTTGGGCCTACCGTACTGCTTTTTAAACTAACCTTGGGATGTCCCCATTTCGTTTAGTTTACGGTAAAGCTTGCCATTTACCCATTGAAATCAAACACAAAGCGTTGTGGGCAATAAAGAACTTAAACTTTGATCTTGAAAAAGCTGGCGAAAACCGAAAACTACAACTCAACGAACTAGAAGAACTTAGGAACGATGCGTATGAAAACAAGAAAAATTACAAAGATAGAACCAAAGTTTTTCATGACAAGTTAATCCTAAGGAAAATGTTTTCCCCTAACCAGAAAGTTCTTTTATATGACTTAAGACTTCATTTATTCCCTGGGAAACTTAAATCAAGATGGACCGGCCCATTTGTGGTACGTACTGTTTTTCCACATGGTGTCGTAAAAATAGAAAACCCTAGGGATGGATCGATTTCAAAGTCACCGGTCATCATTTGAAACCTTTCTTGGAATTGCCCTGTAACCAAGAGGAGGAGCTCATAATCCTTCATGAGCCAAGCTACGTCTAGTAAGAACGTTAACCCTCTTTCGTAAATATGTACATATTTTTCCCTGTCTCACTCAATATATCATGCATTGACTGTGGGGACACACTCAAAATTAAGTGTAGGGGGGTCTCATTTTTTCATTTTTTTTAGTTTTTCATGGAATTTTTAATTTTCATTTTCTTTTAACTAAAAAAATCTCAAAATTTCTAAATCTCAAAAACATTTTCTTTTTTTTAGCATTTTGATTTATTTTTGAAGAAACACTATAGGATAAGTATAAGTTTTGGGTAATAAATTGAAATTTTTGAAAACTTATTTGTTTTAACAAAAATAAAAATGAAGTTTGATTACAAATAACAATGGTTTAACTAGTATATAGGAAGATTCATATGTGTTAATTATGAAGTATATTCTAATTGAAAATCTTTGTTTAAAAAAGTGGTAAATTTAAAGTAAAGGGTATAACATTTTTCTCTTCTAAGTTAAATGGTGCTAAGATGATTTTGAAAAACTCTCTCTTTCTAAAAAAAGAAAAAAAACATTTGTATATATGTATATATTTTTAGCACCTAGAGTCATGTGTTCACTCGCCATGCTCTGTACCCTTCTCACGTAAGTCCGAAAGGCGGTGCACGGTCGGTATATCTGGCCTCAATTTATCTGAGTTAGGTGTATGTATATAAAAATTCTTTTTAATAACGCCTACAGTCGATAAGTGTTCACACTTGTGTGTTCACTCGCCATGCTCTGTATTCCCCTCACATCAGTCCGCAAGGCAGTGCACGGGTAATATATTTGGCCTCAGTTTACCTAAGTTAGGCATATGTAAATATTGTTAATATCAATAAAATTTTCAAATAAGAGAGAGTAAGCAATTGAAATCCGAGCACTATTTTTACTTATTTGATTTGACTTGTTATTGAAAAGAAATGAAAATACCACTTTGATAAACTTTGCTAATCAACTAAGGATCTATTTCATAGTTGCACTATGTTATCAACTGAAACAACGAGTTAAACTATAGTCTATTTGTTATGATAACTTCGTTTTTATTAGAAGTTTTGATGAGTAAATGAATTACTTTTTAAAAACAATGACCAAAACTTATATTTAACTTATTTGTGTCGATTTAAAAGTAAATCATTCATTTGTAAATATTTTCATCCTGCATTTGGATTTTGGGGGTAGTATCCGCTGAAAACCCTCATGAGACAACACTCGTCCTACTGGGGACACCCAGAGGTTTAACGGCTTGTTGCATACGCTCAATGCAATCGTGCTCCCTACGAAAATGGATTTATCTTAGTTTTCCTTTATTCGAGGATGAATAAAAAGATAAGTGTGGGGGTATTTGATGTGCACGTAAATGTGCATATATATACATCCATATTTTATCTCTTTTTATTTAAATAAATATTATATTTGGGCATTTAAACATGTTTAAAACCAAAATTCAATTGTTTTCAAATCATCATATATTCATCTTCTTTCAAGGGCAAAATGGTCATTTTTGTACATGTGTCAATTTGAGAATTTTTACTTGGACATTTTTTATGATTTTTATAGGAAATTTTGGTGCATATGGAAGAGGGATTCATGAAGATATATGCATGCACAAATGAATACAAAGGAAAGAAGAAGGAAATAATTCAAGTCCAAGATCATAGAGGACTCTACCCACTTGCCTAAATCTACAATTAGAAGCTAATGGACAACTAAGTGGAGGTTAAAGCTTCATGCACATCTAATGAGGGATTAATTAGTGGCTAATGGTTACTTGGTGGCCACACTTCCTAAAGGGCATTTTGGGAAGCTCCCTAAATATTGAATTAAGGTTTTATGCATGCATAAATAGCCCTCTTATGTACATGTAAATATCTTCTACTCTTTGAAATTAGTTAGGAAACCAAAATGAAAGTTGTATGCTCTATGTTGAACGAAATAAAAATGGCTTCCTAGCCTCTTTCTATTCTCTTTTCTACTTGTGTTTATTTACTTTTATGTTCATTTTTACTTCTATGCTCTCTTATTTCCTTTGTTAGTAGATTAGATTTACATTCATGCAAGTAGTGTAGTTTTGTTTTGTTTCTTTTATGCAAGTAGCTTAATAGTTAATCTCATTTCCTCCTTTGTTTAGTTTCTATTTCTTTTGCTTTTAATGTTGAAAATTACATGTGCTGATATGATAACACAAATGAGTAGCTAAACCCCTTCAATTTAGGGGTAATGAAGCTCTCTAACTTTATGTAATTTCAACATTTTTATGATTTATGATCTCTTTAGCTTATGCTTCATGAAAGTGAATTTTGATGTAAGTTTATACAAGTGGGTTTGATTGCTTATGCAAATGAGCTATTCTTATTCAACATAAACACAATTTACATCATTATTTGCTAATGGATTTTTGATTTTGAAAAGAAAGTAAAAACTAAATTTGATGATCTATCTTACTAATTACAATAGTAAATAGATCATACTTAAAATAGCTTTTGCTTTGGCTTCATTTTCATGAGAATTTATAAGTGGTATAATTGTTGTCTTATAGTTTGATGGTTTGAGTTATGTTAATTAATAACTTAAAAAAACCATACTTATGATAAATGCGACAATTATTTCACTTAATTTCATAACTAGAGATCATAAATTATTTGTTTGTTGATTTACAAAAATATGAGAGTGGATTTGCCTCTAAATTATTCTCTAGTCTAATAGTTTTTAAATCACATTTTAATTCTAGCTTTAGCTTCTTTTTTGTAGTTAACAATTTCCTCTCACTTTGGTCTAATTTGATTGAATTGAAAATTTTAAAATCTTAAAAATTCCCTGTGGATCGACCCATACTCGCCACGTACTAAAATTGTACGCCGTGCGCTTGCGGTTATTTTATTTCAAAATTTATCGGCATTTTTCTAATCAATAGAAAATTTGTCGTTAAACAGATAACATCCAAATGACTTGCGTTTTTGATATGAGGTCAGAAATATTATCTTAGTGACGAGTTTCAAGTTTCATAATTTTCTGAACTATTGTGGATTTATTATGAATTTTCTAGTGAAGAAAATGCTATTTTGGGTTTTAAATTATTTAAGACTATTATATGCAAGCTTTGGGTCAAAAATTTAAATATGTTGGAAAACATATTAAAAGTGATTTACTGGAATTTTTGGAGAATTGTCCTAAGTGTTTTATTAAGTATATAAAATTATTTAAGGTATGAGAGTTAAATGTTTTATATGTTTAAAATAGGAGAAGGGGCAATTTGTTAAATGTTTCAAATTATAAATCTCAGAATTCGGCAGCGCTTTTAGAAAATATTTTGGAAAAGAATTTGGCAAGCAATTTTATTATGATTAATAAGCAAGTAAGTTAGAAATAAATTACTTTATCAAGAAATAAATCAGTTTTTATAAGGTTCTGTCGTTTCGCTACTTTCAGCAACTACCTTTCGACTTCATACTTCCGCCTCCACCTTAGTCGAAACGAATATACATGGTATCAAAGACTTGGTATGTGGTGGATTGGACATAAGTGAAAGGTATAGAGTCAAAATAATGTTTTCGAAGGGGTCGAGACCTTGTTTTGCTTTCAAAAGAAAAGCCGCTTGCTTTGCTTTCCAAGGATTGGTTTCAAAAGAGTTTAAAGATAGCTTTTGTCTTAGTTGCTTCCATATATGTAATAAGAACTTTCGAAAGGGTTTAAATATTGCTTTCGACTTAGGTTTTTGTTTTAAACTAAGCTTTTGATAGTGTCGAAACCTTTGTTGCCACAATTCTATCTTTCAATCCAGTTGAGGCCGTGTTGCCTTTAAACATGGTTTCGAAGGGTGCTTTCGCTTTCATTAAAGAAGCCATTTCTCTAATGCTTTCGAAAGGGATGGTGTTGAAACAATCTACTTTCTTTACTTAGGAAGTTGCTTTCACAAGAGTGCTTTCGACTTAGTTATTTTAAGACCCTTTATTCTATTGAATGATAAACCCATAGGTTTCGAATAGAATGGTTTTAACAGTTTCGAACTATGTTCCACAAGCTTTTACTTGAACCCAATGTTTACGAAAGGTTTGTATATAGTAAAAGACTTTAATGCTTTCGAAAGGTTTTTTAAACTATGGTTTCGGAGGAGAGGTTCCTCAATGGTTTCGAAAGGTACTTAAAGTATTATAAATGGAAGATTTCCAAAGCTTTCGAAAGGCAATTTTAAAGAATTTTGAAAAGAGGATGTCTAAGGTTTATAAAGGTTTCGAAGGGATACCTTTAATCACTTCAAAAGGTAATTTTAAAAGTTTTGAAAGGTATGTTTTGGCCTCTAGGCCTAGTGTTTCAAGGTATAGTAATTAATATGTTTCAAAAGGGGTACTTTTAATGGTTCCGAAAGGGTTTTTTAAAGATTTTAAACAAAGGTTTCGAATGGTTTACCTTGGCTATATGGCCTAAGAGTTTTAAGTTAAAAAGGTTTTTAACTTACCTTGTAAGGATAGGTAACCCTCAATATATTTCATCAACATTATTTTGGGTGAAGTATATATAACATGGCAAATAGCTTTGAGTAAAGCAAAGAGTATATTTTCCTTGTTTAAGTATGATTTAAAAGGGTTAAATCATTTTGAAAGAAATGTTTTGGAGGAAAATTTAAATGGTAGTTAACCCTAAGTAAATGACTCAAATATTAGAATACTAGATGGAACTGGTGTAGGGTAGTGCCCTATACATTAGCTATTGCCCCTAGCTAATTTAGTCCAAAATTCCAATGTGTAGGGCTTAGTCATAGGTAAGACTTAAATTGATGTTACACATAGAAAGGAATATATATATAGAGAAGAAGGATAGGTTATTGGTGAGCCCATAAAACCATTAGGATCAGGAGACCCTAGGAGAAGTAAGTTAAGGACAGACTATACAGAAGTGTCTAACGGATGTTAGATTATTTATTTTGTCTGGTAGGCCCGAGTCAGCCAAAGGTTAGTAATTAGCCAAACAAAACTATATTGTTCGGACATATAGTCCATTTGTTACCTAATATATATGCATATATGATAATGATATGATTTCCTTAACCAGTTTGGTTGCAGCATTTTGTTTTGCAAAAGATATGTTTTGAAAAGGGATAGTAGTGAGGGGAAACCCATTCCGCTAAGCGGCATGGTCTCACTTAATATCAATTAACCAAGATCTATAGTTTTATTCACACCAAGCTTTATGTCTGACTCAAAGTTTATATTTTCCCCTTAAACTCTAGGGTGCTCAAAATATGATTTGAGGGTTGAAGGTTTTTCGAGTTTAGTAGGTTGGCAAATAAGGCTTCTGATGACGTGCAGGAGGCAATGCTAGTTATATAAAAGCTGTTTTGTTTTAAATTTCGCCGTGATGTATTAAGACGGTTAGTCTATCTAGTACTTTGGTCATCCAATGGGTCATCTTCATATGTCGCTCTTGGCGTATTTGTAATAATTATATTTGATCAAAACTTGGGAATTGATTATGGGATTATGTAGTTGAATATGAAATATTGATTTGGAAATGTAATTGGAAAAGTTGTTGTAATTTGTGATGATTTTATTTCATATTCAAGTGCTTCTGATATTATGGATACCTTAACATTACCGCATTTTGTCACCGGAAGTTAATACTACAGATGACTTCAGCATCTATAGCGCTTAGCTTCGGGCCTCAAGATAGGGGATGTTACAACTTTGTATCAGAGCATAGGTTTATGAAAAACTTAAATGAATTTCAAACTAAAATGATTTTGTAACCATAATCCTAAGGAATTAGAGAAAAGATTAGGGTATGGGATAACGCTATAGTAACGTACTTGTATTTGATATATATATAAGTATACGTTATATCTCTATTCTCCCATCTTTCTTAGGTTGTTCTTTCGTATCTTACAAAGACTCAAATGTAGATTTTACAAACATAAGATATGGATGCTTGAAGGATCAACATTGGTGGAGGAAGCACCACAACAAATGGAAATTCCAGACCAAATACCAGGAGAAACCCAGGTCAGGCACAAGCTAAAAATGTGTGTGTTGGAGTCCCGCAAGTCGACATGGTAGCAATGTATCAGTTCTTTGTAAACATGATGCAAGCGGGAGTTGCTGCCGGAATGGTTGAAGGAAATGTTGGAGGAGGAAATCAGGAAGCTACCGTGATGAACAACTTTCTTGTTCTGATTAGGGATTATGCCAGACTGGGAGGAAAGTCGTTTATTGGTACTGAAGATGTAATTGAAGTAGAGAATTGGTTATTTCATTGCGAGAGGATTTTTGCTAATTTGGGGCTCATTGATGAGCAGAAGAGGAGACTCACTTCTAGACAGTTACAAAGAGTAGCACTGTATTGGTGGAATAGTGTTATTGTTGGAGCCGATGAGGAGAATATGACTTGGGCTGAGTTTAGGAGGAGGTTTGAAGAAAGATTTATGTCAGAGATTGGTAAGTCTACTCTGCTCAGGAAGTTTGCTGAAATGGAGCAGGGAGACCTGACAATACTTGATTATGTGACCATGTTTGAGGAGCTAGCGAGATATAGCTACGCTACGGTCGATACTGTTATTAAGAGGAATGAAAATTTCATTCATGGGTCGAAGCCTGTGCTTGCTAAGGCCATGTTATCACACGTTAGGGATCCATGTGATGTTGTTGTTGAGATGGCCTTAAGGCATGAAGAGATGCTTGCATATCTTGAAGGAAATAAAGCCAAGGAAGCTCATGGAGGGCAGAGTCAGAAGATGAAGTTTTTCCACAAGAAAGGAGCCCAGAAGAATGGACCTGCTAAGAAGGGGAAGGCGGAAGTTGTCTGTTATAAGTGCGATAAGAAGGGACAGTATGCACATGAATGTCGGATAGGCAAAGGAAAGAAAGCTATTAAGAAGAAGGGAGTTAGATGTTTCAACTGGGATCAAGTTAGGCACTATAAGAACCAGTGCAAAGAGCCAGCCAAGAATGGGAAAGGCAAAGTGTTTGCATTGGAACCAGCTACCTCGAGATCAATAGCAGAGGAAAAAGGGAAAGTTGTGTTGGGAGGTACGCTTTTGATTCATGGTATGTCAGTTAGAGTTTTATTTAATACTGGTGCATCACATTCTTTTATATCTCATCGCTTGGTAGATAAGCTTAACCTAGAACCCTCATATCTAGTTACTTCCTTAAGGGTTGCAAATTCGATAGGAGATTATGCGACTCTTGGGAGGAGATGTGACCACCTAGAGTTTGAATTGTTAGTTCATACCTTTGTTTGCAGTTTGCATGTATTTGATTTCGTAGGGTTTGGAGTTATTTTAGTTATGGATTGGTTAAGTAAATACGATGCTAGGATATTTTTCCATGATAGGAAAATATCGCTTAGACACCCTAACTGTAGTAACCGGATGGTATACTCCATAGAAAACCCTAGTTTTGATGTTAATGCTTTGTTGGGTGTTGTGGAGGTAGAAGACGAGTTGAATCAAGTTTTCGTTGTTGGAGAATTTGGAGATATCTTCTAACCTATAGTTGGATTGTCGCCGAAACGAGCCATTGAGTTTTGGATAGATTTGGTACCAGGAGCAGAACTGGTGAGTAGACCGCCGAGCAGTGAGGGAGCTCAAGGTGCAGTTGGTGGATTTGGAAAGTAAGAGTTTTATCACACCAATCAGTTTGCCTTGGGGAGCGGCCGCAGTGTTTGCTAAGAAATCAGACGGATCGTTAAGGTTATGTATCGATCATCGTAAGTTGAACGAGAAGACGATAAAGAATCGATATCCATTACCTAGAATTGACGATTTATTTGACTGCCAGAGTGGAACCAAAGTATTTTCCCAGTTGGATTTACCAACATAGTTCCATCAGCTTAGAGTGTCTAAGGATATTATTCCTTTGACGACATTTAGGACCAGATATGGATCGTACGAATGGTTAGTGATGTCATTCGGACTAACTAATGCGCCCGCATTATTTGTAGATTTGATGAACCGAATTTTCCGAGAGCACTTGGACAGGTACATGTTGGTTTTCATAGATGATATATTAATATACTCTAATATGAAAGAGAGCATGAAGTTCATCTTAGAGAGGTGCTTGAGACGCTAAGGTAGCATCAGCTAAAGGCAAAGTTTTCGACATGTCATTTCTGGAAGAAGGAAGTGAAGTTTCTTGGTCATATAGTCTCATAGAAAGGGTTGTATGTAGATCCGATTAAGGTCGAAGCGGTGAATAATTGGAAGAGATCCGAGATAATGATTGAGATAATAAGTTTTCTTGGATTAGTTGGGTATTATCGGAGATTCATTAAGGATTTCTCGCGGATAGAGGCACCGATGACCAAGCCAACACGAAAGGATGTGAAGTTTTTCTGGACCAATAAGTGTGAGGAGGCATTCAAGAAGTTAAAACACTTATTGACTAATGCAACTGTGTTGGTTGTTCCAAATGGGAATCATGACTTAAGGTGTACACGGATGCATGTGGAATAGGGTTAGGAGCCGTGTTAATGCAAAGAGGTAAAGTGATTGCCTACGCTTCTCGATAGCTCAGACCGCATGACATTAGGTACCTAACTCTTTGGAATTAGCTGCAATGATTTTTGCATTGAAGGTGTGGAGACATTACCTATTAGGAGAGGGATTCGAGTTGTATATGGATCATAAGTCTCTGAAGTATTTATTCTCTCAGAAGGAGTTGAATATGAGATAGCAGAGGTGGTTAGAGTCTTTAGCCGCTTATGATTTTGGTATTGAGTACACACCAGGAAAGGCAACAAGGTAGCAGATGCACTTAGCAGGAAATATCAGAATGCAGTGTTGGCAATGATAGTTGAGTGGAAAGATTTAGAAGCATTGACTACATGTAGGATATAGTGGAGATTTGAAGCTAGATCTAGTAAGGGGACCACTATGTTGTCATATTTAGAAGTTCGACCAATAATGATCGAAAGGATTGCTTCTAAGCAAGGAGAGGATCCAGTATTAGCTGAACGGATCAGAAAGTTAAGAGATGGAACGGAGAGCGGTGAATTGAAAGATTTCAATCTTGACCAGAATGGGTAGTTAAGAATGAAAGGAAGACCATGCGTCCCGAATGTGGGAAACATTAGGAAGAAAGTGCTTGAAGAATGCCATTGTTCGAAGTTCACTATTCATCCGGGAGGAACTAAGATGTACCAGGATATGAAAAGAAGTTACTTCTGCGAAGGTATGAAGAGAGATGTAGGCTTGTGAGTGAAACAGTGTTTGAACTGTCAACAGGTAAAAGCCAAAATCAGAAACCAAGTGGATTACTTCAACCTTTAGATGTTCCAATATGGAAATGGGATTCTATCTCGATGGATTTCATAGACGGGTTGCCAAGATCAAATAGAGGAAATGAAAGTATATGGGTCATAGCGGACAGGTTAACCAAGAGTGCCCATTTCATTTCGGTTAAGTCAACTAAAATGGCACCTATTTTGGCTAAGTTATTTATGAAGAATATAGTTAGACTTCATGGAATTTCTAGTAGTATAGTAAGTGACAAAGATTCCTTATTCACTAGCGAGTTCTAGAAGAGTCTACAGGATACCTTAGATACCAAGGTCAAGATGAGTATCGCTTACCATCCGCAGACAGATGGGAAAACGGAAATAGTTAAAAAAATCATAAAGGGTTTGTTAAGAGCTTGTGTGCTAGACTTTCAGGGGTCATTGAAAGACCATCTACACTTAGTCGAGTTTCAAATAACAACAGTTACAGACTAGTATAGGGATGGCACCGTTTGAAGCTTTGTATGGAAGGTCATGCAAATCTCTCGTTTGTTGGTTAGAAACCGAGGATAAGTTAGTTCTTGGTCCGCATTTGGTTAAGGAAGCTGCTGAAAAGATTGAGTTGATTCGAGCTAGAATGAAGGAAGCTCAGTCTAGGCAGAAGAGTTATGCTGATAAAAGACGGAAGACTTAGAGTTCTCAGTTGGAGACCATGTTTTGGTCAAGGTATCACCGATGAAAGGTGTAATCAGATTCGGGAAATCGAGGATTTTGGCACCGAGGTTTGTTCGACCATTTCATATTATAGAGAGAATCGAGAAACTCGCATATAGAGTAGAGTTACTGAATAGTTTGGCAGAAGTCCACGATGTTTTTCATGTTTCTCAACTGAGGAAGTGTATTCGAGATCCAGAAACTACTATTACACCGACTATGTTAGTGGACTTAGTAGTGGAACCAGATATGAATATAGTTAGAAAGCCAGTTCATATAGGTGTAAGAGATGAGAAAAGGCTAAGGAGCAAGATAGTCAGATAAGTTAAAGTCCAGTGGAGTGACGGCGAGGGAGACTGTACTTGGGAAACTGAGAGCATGATTAGAGACGCTTATCCTGACTTGCTTTATGGTATGTTTTACTGTTATGGTTGATTTTTGCGAGTACCTTATCGTAATTTCATGGACGAAATTCTTCAAGGAGGGGAGTCTATAACAACCCTAATTTTGATTAACATTATTTAGGATATTTAATTAGTTAAATTAAACGAAATAAAGTAAATGGTTAAGGGAATTGAGATTTAAATAATAGAGGGGTAGCCGTGCCAAATAACTAATGAACTAAAGGGAGATAAAATGAAATAGATAATGGTAAAAGATAAGGGCTAATTAGGAATTAGCCAAATTCATATACCCTAAACCCTTCATGCCACTTTCATTTCCACGTTTACGAACAAAACATAATACAAGAGAGGCCGGCCACCATTAGAAGATAAAAGGGGAAGGTAAGCTAAAATCAAGAGGAAGAAGCTTAATCAATTTAATTCAAGAGTAAATCTCAACTCCTTAACACAAGCTAAAGGTGAATAATAGATCCATCTCATATTTTGATTTTCAGTCGCTAGATTGAGATCTGAATTTATTTTGCAAATTTTTTGCCATGTTTTGATTGTTTAAATGAATATATATGCTTGTTGATGATTTAGGCTATTTCAATCGATTTTATGATAAGAATCAATTTGGAAAACCTATTAGATGACATCCAAATGACTTACGTTTTTTATATGAGGTCAGAAATATTATTTTAGTGATGGGTTTCAAGTTTCATAATTTTCTGAATTATTTTGGATTTATTATGAATTTTCTAGTGAAGAAAATGCTATTTTGGGTTTAAAATTAATTACAACTATTATATGCAAGCCTAGGGTCAAAATTTTAAATATGTTAGAAAACATATTAAAAGTGATTTGTTGGAATTTTTGGAGAATTTTCCTAATTGTTTTATTAAGTATATAAAATTGTTTAAGGTATGGGACTTAAATGTTTTATATGTTTAAAATAGGAGAAGGTGGAATTTACTAAATATTTTAAATTATAAATCTCTGAATTCGGCAGCACTTTTAGAAAATAATTTGGTAACCAATTATATTATGACATATAAGCAAGTTAGTTGGAAAGAAATTACTTTATAAAGAAAGAAATCAGTTTTTATAAGGTTCTGTCGTTTCGCTACTTTCGGCAGCTACCTTTCGACTTCATACTTCCGCCTCCACCTTAGTCGAAACGAATATACATGGTATCAAAGACTTGGTATGTGGTGGATTGGACATAGGCGAAAGGTATAGAGTCGAAATAATGTTTTCGAAGGGGTCGAGACCTTGTTTTGCTTTCAAAAGAAAAGCCGCTTGCTTTGCTTTCCAAGGATTGATTTCAAAAGAGTTTAAAGATAGCTTTTGTCTTAGTTGCTTCCATATATGTAATAAGAGCTTTCGAAAGGGTTTAAAGATTGCTTTCGACCTAGGTTTTTGTTTTAAACTAAGCTTTCGATGGTATCGAAACCTTTGTTGCCGCAATTCTACCTTTCAACCCAGTTGAGGCCGCTTTGCCTTTAAACATGGTTTCGAAGGGGTGCTTTCACTTTCATTTAAGAAGCCGCTTCTCTAATGCTTTTGAAAGGGATGGTGTCAAAACCCTCTACTTTCTTTACTTATAAAATTGCTTTCGAAAGAGTGCTTTCGACTTGGTTATTTTAAGACCCTTTGTTCTATTGAAAGGTAAAACAATATGTTTCGAATAGAATGGTTTTAATGGTTTCGAAACTATGTTCCACAAGCTTTTACTTGAACCCAATGCTTACGAATGGTTTGTATATAGTAAAGGACTTCAATGCTTTCAAATGATTTAAACTATGGTTTCGGAGGGGAGGCTCCTCAATGGTTTCGAAAGGTACTTAAAATATTATAAATGGAAGATTTCAAAAGCTTTCGAAAGGCAATTTTAAAGAATTTTGAAAAGAGGATGTCTATGTCTAAGGTTTATAAAGGTTTCAAAGGGATACCTTTAATGACTTCGAAAGGTTTTTTTTTAATTTTCGAAAGGTATGTTTTGGCCTTTTGGCCTAGTGTTTAAAGGTATAGTGTTAATATGTTTCGAAAGGGACACCTTCAATGGTTTCGCAAGGGTTGTTTAAAGATTTTAAACAAAGGTTTCAAATGGTTTACCTTGGCTATATTGCCTAAGAGTTTTTAAGTTAAAAAGGGTTTTAACTTACCTTGGTGGGATAGGTAACCCTCAATATATTTCATCAACATTATTTTGGGTGTTATATAACATGGAAAATAGCTTTGAGTAAAGCAAAGAGTATATTTTACTTGTTTAAGTATGATTTAAAAGGGTTAAATAATTTTGAAAGAAATGTTTTCAAGGAAAATTTGAAGGGTAGTTAACCCTAAGTAAATGACTCAGATATTAGAATACCAGATGGAACTGATATATGGTCGCGCCCTATACATTAGCTATTGCCCCTAGCTAATTTAGTCCAAAATTCCAGTGTGTAGGGCTTAGTCACAGATATGACTTAAACTGATGTTACACACAGAAAGGATTATATATGGAGAAGAAGGATAGGTTATTGGTGAGCCCACAAAACCATTAGGATCAGGAGACCCTGGGAGAAGTATGTTAAGGACAAATCGTCTAGAAGTGTGTCTAACAGATGTCAGATTATTTATTTTGTCTGGTAGGCCCGAGTCAGCTAAAGGTTAGTAGTTAGCCAAACAAAACTATATTGTTCAGACATATAGTCCATTTGTTACCTAATATAAATGCATATATGATAATGCTATGATTTCTTTAACTAGTTTGGTTCTAGGATTTTGATTTGCAAAAGATATGTTTTGAAAAGGGATATTAGTAAGGGGAAACTCATTCTGCTAAGCGGCGTGGTCTCACTTAATATTAATTAACCGAGATGTATAGTATTATTCACACCAGGCTTTATGACTGACTTAAAAATTATGTTTTCCCCTTAAACTCTCGGGTGCTCAAAATATGATTTGAGTAGACTAAAGGTTGAAGGTTTTTTAGGTTTAGTAGGTTGGAAAATAAAGCTTCCGAAGACGTGTAGGAGGCAATGCTAGTTATTTAAAAGCTGTTTTGTTTTAAATTCCACTGTGTTGAAGATAGTTAGTCTATCTAGAACTCTGGTCATCCAAGGGGGCATCTTCATATGTTGCTCTTGGCGTATTTGTAATATTTATATTTGATTAAAACCTGGGAATCGATTATGGGATTATGTAATTGAATATGAAATATTGATTTGGAAATGTAATCAGAAAAGTTGTTTTAATCTGTGATGATTTTATTTCATATTCAAGTGCTTTTGATATTATGGATACTATTAACATTACCGTATTTTGTCACCGAAAGTTAATACTACGGATGATTGTAGCATCTGTAGCGCTTAGCTTTGGGCCTCAAGATAGGGGATGCAGTTTGAAACAGTAGTAATTTGAGAATGTTGGTAGAAAGTTAATAGTGAATTGGTTGGTATAACTTTGATTTATATAATTACATATATGATAATTGGATCACATTGAATAATTTGTTGTTATGATCCGATGTTTTCTTACAACTATGTTAAATGATAGCAAATACGAATTATTTACTCGAAATAAATGAAGTCGCTAAATGAATGAGTATAGCTAGTTGATTTGATCTCATAAATGACCATAGCTTCTTTGTATGAGTTTTTGTGTGATGTTAGTTGAAGTAGCTTGTTGTTGTAATGTTGTTTATGCCCACAAATCATTGTTTGGTTTTAAATTTAGGTTATTTGATTGAAATGAAATTGTTTGAGTATAGTAAGTTTTATGTTTTTATATATGATAATTTCGACTATAGCTTGTTATAATAAATATATAACAACAAGTCTATGATTAAACGAATAGGAAATGTGATTGTATGAAGTGTTTAATGGATTTTGGTTTCATGAAGTTATAATGTGCTATTGAATCCATTTGGAAAAACTAATGAATTTTGATTATAGTCTATGTAATGTTGGAAAAATATTTGATGGTAGAAAATATTTAGAACAAAATATGTATGAAAAGTATTTGAACAAATTTACTTTGACAAATGGTGAATTTGGAAATTGTTTATTTAAGTGGACTTATCAATGAATATTTTTATCTATCCTTGATTATAAAAGTATTTGAAGGAATTTACAAAATGCAAGATTTAAGAAAACTAGTTTTCCAAAATGATGATACACTTTTATTGTGTAGTACTGAATAAATGGAAACTTTTGTAAGTAAATACTTTTGGGGAAAATAATAAATTATGAATGTGATTTATTTTGCTACATGGAAATTATACTGGTGGAAATTATTTTATATTTTGTTAAGTATAATTTTAGAAATGATATATTTTTTATTCAATTATTCTTAAGTAGAAGGAAAATTTATTAAATACATTTAGAAATATTAATAAAGGTGTAAATTTTGAATTATTATAGAAAAGGTAGATTTGATTTTGAAAGTTTTTAAATATTTCTGATGCAATGAAATTATATTGAAATGGAAATTGAATGCTAGAGGTTATTTGCAAAGATTTTACGAATGAAGTTCGAATAAAAAATTATTTCTTTGCAAAACAAAGTGTGCTTGTGCACTGCCACATTATGCATTGTTATTGTTTTACTTTGACATATTGGATATAAAATTGAAGTTGATATCTTCAGTGATTTCGGATAAAATGGTTTAGTTATGGAAAAAATATTTCTTTATTATTTATTGCCTTAATTGATAAAGTGGAATTCTAATTGTTTAATGACTTATTAATGCAAGTTTTGGAAAGTAAAGTGGTATATGTAGCTTGGCTATTAATGTATGATGTTGGATAGCATTCGATGATTATTTTCATGAGTAAATGAACATCACGTGCCATTAAATGAGATATATATTATATTATGATGATAAAATTGTTGAACTAATTATAAAGCAAGTACACTCAAGTTAATTATATCCCAGGTGTTGTTATAAAATGGGTGTTTGATTTGTCAAATTATAATGCATTGTTGAATGAAATGATGAAATACATGCACATGACATTAAATGGATGAAAATGGGATATAAGATCATGTGCGAAATAAATGACAATTGAAAGGTCAAATGTTTCGAACATAATGCATTTAACATTTGACGAGAGCGACATAAGGTTATGACTGCTAGTTGCTAGTATCCATCGTAGTGGATTGATTTGAGGTTCGTAACCCGAGTCATGATGAACTTGTCCGGCTTCACTGTGTCAAAATGATATTTTGCACGAAAATATGATAAAATTAAAGATTTTCAGAGGCGTAGTACAAACAAAGAGAAATAGTGCCATATGATGGAGAGTTAAGGTGGACTATAAATAACTACGATTTATCATGCCTTCAGATGCCAGAGGTGCATGTGAAACTAAGGAATCATGTGTAGTTCACTCATAACTGATTTGAAAATATACGAGTGAAATAGACTAGAATGCTCATCGAAACAGATGATCTAATAGAGGGTTATCCAGAAGGGATTACCAACATGTTTTCTAGTTGGAAACTCACAGAAGAGAGTATAATGTAGAACTCCCATAAGAAAAAGTAGAAAATATCGACCTCGTAAATGAATGATTTGATTCAATTTTTGTATTTATACAACCAAAAGCAACTCATGTAATGTGGATAGAATGGTGATATCCCAGTTGACTAGAGTTGCAGTTGTGAATCACAATGAATAGAGCCATAACATGTGTGTTATCACCGAATTGTGTAAATGAATTGTGAGTAGGTTTCTGTATGGTGTGAGTGACATCTGTATGTTTGAAAATGCCAACTTAATAGCCGACACTGCACATTTACTATTTATCATCTTATTATACTCCCAACTAGTTTCTAGCCTAACTCGGGGTTAGTTATATATTTAACAATCTCAACTCGAACTAAGGTTGGTATAAATGTTAGATATTATACTTGTATGTGCTTTGTGGGATACAACGTTGAAATGGAAACGATGAAGATGAAAGATATTCATTTTCTTATATTGTCTATCTCATGAATTGTTGGTTAGCCATGTATTCTATATAAGATGTAAACGTATCATATATTATATTAGATATCATATTTTAAGATATGATATAATATTTGTTTGTTATTTGTTATTCGACTTTGATTTTGGATAAACTAGGTTTATTCTTCTATATGTCTCTAATACTATATTATTCAACTTTAGTAACTCGTATATGTTATTTTGTGTCAAGACGAGATACGTATTATTTTAGAGTGATCATGTATTGTAATGCAGCCGTGTTTACCTGAAGTAGCATGTATGAGAGATCGCTCCTTCCATGCCTTTTGGTCCATGCTATCAAGCATTAAACTTCCTTTTATAATATAGTCACGAGAGCTGTAGTATCAAACCTTGGCCATAACCTAGTGGTGTCAACTTCAGTATGAGGGAAGATAAATCGGTTTTCGATAAAGTAAAAGTTTTCTTAAGTCATGGCTGATAAACATTCTACCATGGAATTGATTTCTTGTTGATTTCAACAATTGGATAATTTCCTAATCCCTTCAACGTGGATTTGGAGATTTTTTAGCCTTATCGTTGATATGTTTGAGAAACATGTTCCATCAATGTTTGCAATTAATGATTGTGAAATCTCCGACTTCTAGAAAATTCTGTTGCCACTTCGAGGAAATACAGATTGGTAGTTAGGGTTTTGTCATGTGTTGGTCTACTCTAGGTCCAAGACTATTAACTTGATCATTACATTAACAATTTCCATCTGACATACAGTTCCATCTCATGTTGGGACTCGTTTCTTAGCATGAACGTGATTCCACTTCATACAACACTTTTCCACATTGCAAGCATAAGGCACAATACACACACATAGGATACACATTGCCCCAATCGATGTACAAAATCAAATGGACCAACACAAGTCAACTTCAATAGATGTTATACATTGAATGTACTAGGATTAAACACATATCTACAAAAATATAGAGAATAGAAAACAATAATTACCTGACTATGCTCATCATACGAGTTTTGTTTCCAATTCAGATATTGATATTGGATGCTTTTCCATAATTTACGTTACTAAAACCAATTCTACCTCTTTGTTAATTATAGCATCCAGTTTAATGCCAACTATCCTCAGTGGCAATAGATGGACCGTCTAACGTTCAATGAGAGCCCACCGTCTTGGTTTCATTAATGATAATAAAAGAACCGAATAATGACATCATTATTAATGTCTCCTCACCATCGGGTATCTTCATTGCATCTGCAATAATCATAAAATCCCCGAGGATGAAGTAAGGCTTCCACTACTGGATGAATGGACGTATAATCAAGCTATTAGTTACACTACATGCAATCGATTCATGTGCTTATCATATGCAATACCTTCTTTCAATCTATTCTCACATCACGTTCTCCAATTGCTTTTGAATGCTCCATCTCAACTGGATTTCAATGCTTATGTTGTCCTACTCGGTTTTTACATGAATTTTGTCTACGGCCGTTTGAGAGGACCTAGAATAGTATACATCCTCTATTTATATATTCTAAAACGATGCTCTCCCAACATCTCTTATATATTCTTAAGGGAACTCCACTCCAATGGGGTCTTCGTTGATCTTCTTAACAAGATGAGTGAATTCAATGATAAATGTGTCTTCATGGTGTGTCCTACAAGATTCACACAAAGCTGGCTTTCTAGATGTAAGTTCCATGTCTCACATTTTGAACTTCTTTTCAGTTGTGCTCACCTCATTCAAGCTTCTTATTTATGTTTATCTTTTCATAAATATATCAAAAAGTGTCAATACGATGCTCTATGATATATGGTTGTAGACATTAAGGCTATCCTGGACCTGAAGAGCCATACCATTTTCTCATTGATACAAGGCTTCGTATATTCCCACTCATATACAATGTATGTTCAATGTTTTATGAACATTATGCTCCTAGGGCTCGAAGAGATAGAAACCAACTTCATAAATAAGCACTGGTTGGCGTAGGCCATCCCAAACATGTCCTTGATTAAAAATGAGTCATCATGGATGAAGAAGAGGAGGAGAAGATGAAGAAGATGAGATAGAAGAAAAAGAATACGTTGAAGAGGAGGAGGAAGAAGAAAGTGCAGAAGAAGACTCTGAAGAAGAGTCGACTTGGGAGAATGTCAACATTCAAGAACATATAAATCCAGCTCTTCTGTTTAAACGTTTAAGAAGAGGACTCCCTGAGATTACCCCTTATCCATCATCGAACATGACCAAGATGACAACCCCTGATGGTTCATGAAGAAGAAGTCATTTATGCTTCAAGCTACCCAACACTTTAAGGCTTGTCCAACCTAAACTTCGATTTCACTTATGCAATTGGGCAAGATGATATCTTGGCAGAAATAGGTTAAGTAAAGCTTGCTCCTATGAGGTGTGAGCCCACTCCATCAACACAACTCGATGCACCTGGTTCGTAGTACTCTACATAGATCACTTAAGACTGCATTCACTCATGTTGCACGTGCTGCACCTACCTTTATATTTCTTGAATCCATTGTAACTCCTCCTTTCAATTTTCAAGTGAAATGATTCATGAAAGATTTATGGTAGTCTCTACTTGAACCTAGGCGAGAACACTTCATCTTTCCATCTAAGCACCCATTTTGCTCTTGTGAAGTAGATTACACATGAGATGACCAAGGAGGGTCCTACAGAAATAGTGATGATAGGGAGGAAAGATATGATTATAATCAATATAGGGATCCATGCTCCACTTATGGTCTGAGCTTCTATCATCTTAGGCGTCCATCACCACGTCTAAGTGACTCCCATTCTGATAGGAGTCACTCTATATCTAGGTTCTCTCCTATGTGCTCTAAGTTTTCCTCTTATAACCACTTGGAGAGCTTTGCTTCTGTCCATTCTTCATCATGGCCTCCAGTCATAACGGAAAACAATGCTCTAGCCCACCAATTTCGTAGCCTTAGCCTACAACTTCCATGGTCCCATTTACTACTTTCTTTACCAAGAATCATAGGTGCCATGGCAGGGGAACACTCTAACTACCTCCACCTCTACCAATCCTATTGCCTCAACTTCTCCTACTTCTTATAGATCTTCTCGGTACCCCACATCTAAACTTTATCGTCCTAAATTTTTCATATTACTTAGACAAGGTCCCTACAGATTTGGTTAAAAACATCCACTAATCTCTGGATCTTCACAAAGACCAGTATGATTTATGAAAGAAAGTGACAAAACATCTTAACCACATAAATACGAAAAACTACACTTTACTCAAAGAAAAAGAAGGTTAACTTAACAAAAGATGAAGAATTAATAGCTACCATGGATAGAGAGATCATGGAGTTAAAAGAGAAAGATGAGGAAAATGAGAAGATATGGACTGAATAAAAGGAGGCTACGAGTATTGAAATCTTTTAGTACCAAACTAGAATTGATATGTTAGGACAACAACTATAGCAAGCTCATTCACATAATGGTAACTTAGCTAAAAAGATGTAAACTTAAAGATGGTGTTGACAAATCTGATGTCAAGCTTGTTGTACTAAGGAGAAAATTGGCTCAAATGAAGGTCGAACTTGAGTTATCCAAGATAGAGGCTAAGAAGGAATCTGGGCATGAGTTAGAGATCGAAAAGCTAAAATACACTGTGTCCATCCTTTAAGTTTAGTTGACTCAACCCTAAATAGAAAAGGATGCCAAGACATTGATTTTATAATATTTTGCTTTTATGAGATGGTCATTAGGATGGAAAACCTTTGACGACTTGGAGAAGACTACCCACTCAGCATAGTTGATATCCATGACAAATTGGTGAGGAATGAGCATAAAAAGGCTAAAAAGAAGATACCTTAAATATTGTTGCTTAATTCATTGACTTGGAAGAGCTTCTAACCTTGGAGGAAGACTGTAAGCAAAAGGCCTTTGAGGAGGTGAGATTATTAGCTGAAGGAATCCCTGTTGACTTATGTTCCAAGGAGTTAATGGAATCTTTAATAGAAGCGTTGATTCTTGCCTTATTAGAGTTTTGATGATACAACTAAATATATATCACACGATGTTTTTTATTTTCTATAGGAAATATTCGACAAGACGACAATTTGTTGATAAAACTCAAATATTGAATATCATATCGTCAAAGTAATGTTGTCATTGTAAGTCTAGATACATATGTACAATATCCCTTGATGATAACATATACTCGTGTACAATAAAATAATCTTTTCTATAATTCATTTTCCTTAAAAGTAAAAACTTGTTCTCGGAAATTTATGGTAACTAGACTATCTAATCTGGTTGTTCAAAAACTTGATGACAACCCACATTCCTCTACATGCCAAAAACGATCATATCAAGAAATGTGAATCATCCAGTTGAAGTAAAACTAGTATCACAGAGACTAAGATATCAATATGAGAAATAAACTATCTAATCCGAACGTCATCATAGTAGAAACATAATATCAGATATATATAGATAATCTCAAGAAAATGGTAATAACAGTCTCAAAACATCATAATATTGTAGTTTTATAAAATATCAGTACATAATCCCAAAATCAGAGTATCATAAAAACAATCCCTCAGAAGCAAAGTATTGAAATAACTGTATCGATAGAAAATACATGACAAAGGATAAAGATGAAAAGCTAGACTCCAAGCATGATAATTTGAAACAACGATGGGCTAGTCACCTGCTGCCATGTCTACCTATTGAAGGGAAAATTGGAAAAGAGGAATGGATCGGACATATGTCTGGTGAATGAGAACAAGACTGATAAAAGGATTAAATGCAATGAATTCTAAATCTACTCTAAGTGCCAGAGACTACATACAATGTATTAGTGCATTCCTAAGATCATATACCTAAGGATAGTTTCCAACTCACTGGGTCAGATCTACATGTCATAACCTCACACTATCAATCCGCCAAATCGGGATCTACAGTCCCTTATCTACTCATACTATGCTTGGAGAGGGAGAACACGAAATATACACTCGCATAGTGACTTATCGCATGCACCCATGCTCATCTCTTGATCGTAGTGACAAAATGCCTCTTATTGACTGATTCGGTGTTCACCGCATGGGAATCACCGCTAGTACCGAGTCCCTTCCTAGTATCATCATGTTTTCTATGACCACTTATTGTCCAGCTCCAGCGTCCACCAGTACCACATTGCACAAGAAAACGTGTCATACCTGAATCTCCTGTTAGGATCGGCCCCCCCTAAGGAAGTGTTCCCGCCAGTGATGCGCACATCCATATGTAACACTCTCTAGAACTAATAGGAATAAATCATCTTCATCTCACTTAATCCAGTTTCGACATCCGTCTAACGGACCGTCTAATTGCTACGTTTGCAGATCTTTTGGATTTTATCCACTTAGCGAAGTAAATTCACCCTACAGCTCAAATAGGGAACTAACTTCCCTACTCCCTCACATACTCGTTAAACAGTGGAATATACAGTTCAACGTTCATCAATTTCATTTATTATTTGGGCCTAAAGCCCAACGATCTGAAATGGCCCAATTATAAGCTTGACGATCGACCTAAAAGCACCATAGGTCGACCGCCCACGGTCGACCGTTCCAGTGGTTTTTGTTAGGGTTCGAGTTTTCTTTTTTTTCGTTTATTGTGTGCGTGCGATTAATTTATTCATTTAACTAATTCAATTTAATTAATCATGGTGTCATTAGTAATAGTAATTAGCCCAATTTCTGATTATAGCCTATTCCATATTTTAATATTTCAATTATAAATAAATTTAGGGTCTAGATTAGGGTTTTACAGTTTCAACAGTAGTTTTCTAATTAGATTAATTAGATTAATTAGATTTATAGATTGGCTAATATCAAATTTAAATAACAGTTCAATATATGTGTTTAACAGTCTAATCAACTTGAAAATAAATTTAAAACTAATTGATTTAATCATTTAATCAAATATGTGCCCACTCACCTCTGTTATTAGCTTCAGATCTGGTTTCAACTCTGCTCGTTTCCCCTAGATCTACTTAGACTTCCTTCCAATTGCTTGATTTCTCTTTTAACTTTAGTTTAGATTGGTATTTGTGTTTGACTTGGGGATTAGGAGTTGATTTGATAACTAGGGTTTAGTTTTTATTTTGGCAGAGCTTTGCTACAATGGTGGAAAACAAATGATTTAGGTTAACCCTAGCTGTTTATTTATAGGGGAAGCTCTCCACTTTCAGCTATTAGATCCAAGCTAGAAAGGATCCCAACCACTCAGCGATTACTTGGCTTGCACGCCCAACATCTCGACCATCAAAATGAAGCGACACAGTCATCTCACTCTGCGATTTTTCCTTGGGTCGGGCAACCACCTCTAGACTAGGTCGACCGCCCCTGGTTGGCCTAGGCCTAGTGAGGGTCGACCTGGCCCCTTGTATTTTTTTTGTTCTTCTATTTTAGTTTCTTATTTATATTTTCGACACTCGTAACTTTCTCATACTAACTCGGATTCCGACAAGTAATATATAAAAATCATCCAGAAAATTGCTACAGACACAATGGTGCATGTCCCATAGCCAAATTCAACTGTTTGTGAAAATTTTACTTTTAAGTCCATTCTTAACTTTTATTTATATTTTCTTATTTATTCTGAAAAATTTTCGGGGTGTTACATTCTCCCTCATTAAGGATTTCGTCCCCGAAATATCTAAGGATAGAAAAATGCAACTTACGACCAGCAACCAAAGTCTACATCCATCTACTCATCCATCATCCATGGCAACCAATAGCCCATAATATTTCTAATGCAATTATGTATTTATGCAACGTGTAATGTATATGAACCTGAACTAATGCAAAAGAGTAGTCGGTCTACTGATTCAGTCGACCTCCTATTTTGAATGCGCATGCCATGCATCCAAACGTATGCAACATCTCAGCGATAAACTAATAATTCTACACGTATGCGTGACCATACAACCATACGCAACATCCATATGCATCAATAAATCAAGAAAAAATATGCACATGATCTGAGCGTGTACCTATGTGATCGATTATTCTAACATGTAGAAATGCAACCAATTACATTCATTAACCATCCTGTTACATCCATTAGCACCCATCACCCATAACATGTCCTATTGACATCTTTACAAACATATCTGTCATCCAAAGGTCTCTACCTAAGATAGTCTAACCCCTCCCTCAAGTTCTACCTAAGGGTTTTAACTAGACAAAGATTGGAATTTAAAACGTATTAGAAAAGAGTTGTGGGTGGGAAGCTCGAATATTCTCCTCAGGCTCCAATGTACTCTAAGTTGGATCCTCTTCCCATTGAACCTTGATTAACTAATCTCCTTATTGTGGAGTCTCTTTGTGTCATGCTCTAAGATACAGGTAGGTGCACGGTAAATGAGTGACTCATGATCCACCTCAACCTCCTCCAACTGACTAGGCTCAACTACTACAGCGGAATCATAAAAGCACTTCTACAAGTGCGAAACAAAACATCATGCACCCTCGCCCATTTTTTTGAAAGCTCCACCATATATTCCAACTTCCCAATCCTAGTCAAAGTTGAAAAGGGTCCAACAAATCTCAATGCTAACTTCCCCATCCAACCAAACCTCATCACATGCCCCAAGGGTAAAACTTTCACAAACACCATGTCCCCTACTTCAAACTCCAAATCTGAGCGCCTCCTATCTACATATGACTTCTGCCTATCCTGGGCAGTCTTCATCCTTTTCTGAATCAAATCCACTCTTTCCGACGTCTCCCTAACCATATCGGGTCCAAGAATGATTATATCTGTCATGTTCTACCAACACAATGGTGATCTACAAAATCTATCGTACAAAGCCTCAAATGGTGCCATCCATATGCTAACTTCATAACTATTATTGTAGGCAAACTCAATCAGTGGTAAATGATCCTCCCAAGAACCTCCAAAGTCAATCATACACATCCTAAGAAAATCCTCTAAAACCCTATTTACCGTCTCTGTCTGTCCCTCAGTCTATGGTTGGTATGATATACTCAAATTTAGCTCGATCCTTAAAGCCTTCTATAGACTCCTCTAGAACTCACTAGTAAAAAGCGGGTCTTGGTCACTAACTATACTGGTAGGAACTCCATGAAGCGTAACAACTTCTATCATATACAAAGCTGCCAATGATGCTACTGTCATAGTGCTCCTCACTTGTATGAAATGAGCGCACTTGGTCAATCTATCCACGATGACCTAAATGCTCTCATTCCCTTTCCTAGATCCAGTTAATCCATCAACAAAATCCATAGAGATGCTCTCCCACTTCCATTGAGGAATATCTAATGGCTGCAACAACCCTCCAAGCTTCTTCTGCTCTACCTTCACCCTCTAGCAAGTCATACACTTAGCTACATACTCTGTCACTTGCTTCTTCATCCCAAACCAAAAGAAAACTCTCATCATATCACAATATATCTTATCTCCACTGGGATGAATAGTCATCCTAGAATGGTGAGACTCTACTAGTACTGCATCTACTAAGTCTGCAGTACGCGGAACATAAATCCTACAATCTCTGCAACCATCCCCTCGAGTCTATGGCATAACGCCTCAAATGACTTGATGACTCTCCTCTGCCTAACCAATCTAAGATATTAGCTAGCTCAACATCCTCTCTCTGCCTAGACCCAATATACTTTATCAAAGTTGGCTGAATAGCCAAAGCTGCCGTAATCCAAGGGTAATCTCCGATGATGGTTTGAAGTGAAAAATAGAAATATACTCCAAATGTCTCCACTCCAAGAATAAAGGGCTCAATACTTCTCTCTGTCCACTCAAAGCATCTGCTATTACATACACTTGCCTGAGGTATAATAAATCTCAAAATCATAAGATGCCAAAGACTCCATCATCTCTGTTGCCTCAAGTTCAAGTCCTTTTGGGAGAACAAGTACTTCAAGGACTTGTGATCTATGAAAAGCTTAAACCTCTCCTTATAAAATAATGCCTCTAAGACTTAAGTGCAAAAACTATAGCAGCCAACTCAAGATCATGCATCGGGTAGTTTCTCTCGTTGGTCTTCAACTACATACTCGCATAGCACACTACCCTACCCTCTTTCATCAAGACTACTCCTAACCTCGTACCATAAGCATCTAAATAAGCTATAAAGGGCTTAGTCCCATCTGGAAATACTAACTCTGGCACACTATTTAAAGTTTCCTTCAACTTAATAAAAGCATCCTCATGCCAGCATCCCATTAAAAGACAAGATTTTTCTTGGTAAGGTGGGTCAGTGGAGCAGAAATCCTTGAGAAGTGTTTAATGAACTTCCTATAATAACCGGTGAGACCGTGGCATTTTTTGGAACATGCCAATCCTGAACTGCTACCACGTTACTCGGATTCACTGCTAAGCCACTCTCTGAGAAGATGTGTCCCAAAAAGAGAACCTCCTCTTTTCAAAAGCGACACTTGGGAAACTTAGCCTTAAGTTTATATGCACGGAGTGTCCTAAGCATCTCCTCCAAATGCAAAGCATGCTCCTTTCTATTCCTCGCGTATACCAGAATATCATCAACAAAAATCGCTACAAACTTATTCAGTAACCCTCAAAACACTCGACTCATCAAGTCAACAAATTAAGTGAGTGCATTGGTTAGTCCGAAGGGCATGACTAACCACTCATACAACCCATCAAGAATCCTAAATGTAGTCTTCTGGATGTTGTCCTCGACTGCACGCAACTGATGGAACCACGTAGCTAAGTCGAGCTGGGAAAACACTCCAGCTCCAACCAATTGATCGAAGAGATCATCTATACGGGGCAAAGGATAGCGATTCTTCTTCGTTAGTTTATTCATCTTCTTGTAGTCGATGCAGAGTCTAAGAGAACCATCCACCTTAGTGGCATAGACGACTGGTGCTTCCTACATAGAAATGTTTCTCCTACTAAACCGTTGTCTAATAACTCAGTCACCTACTTATTTGACTCACTTCTTTTCCTTAGACCATATACCTTAGAGGTATGACAACTGGTTAAGCATTTTCGACAAGATAGATCATAAATTCAATCTCTCTCTTGGGTGGGAGAACGATAACCGCAGCAAATACATCCGAAAAATCTCTAACTACCGGTACAGAATCAAGATCGTCCGATGATAGGTCTAAGGAATAAAGGTAGCTCAATATAACTGAAGCACCCCACGCCCCTTAATATACCCAAAAGGACACATTCAGGGTGTGGTGCGTTGTAGGTAAAACTAAAGCTAACAGAGACCAAGATTCACAAGACAAAATAGATAAAACAGCGGAAACTTAAAATAATAAATTAATTAAAACAAAACTTCATAATTGCTTTATAAATAAGTCAAATGCCAAGTACCACATACATGTCTAAAAATCCAATATGTCTCATGAAACAAAAACTCATAGTCTCAAAAATCAGAGTACATAAAATCCCCCATAATAAACTAGTACATAGAAAGAACAAAAGCTGAAGTAAAAGAAATATATAGTAGAGAACTCCTCTAAGAAAACTCCAAGCAACAGCAGTCTACTGACTTCTCCCTTGATTGCCTATAGGGGCGAAAAGGGTAAAATAGAGGGGTGGGTCAGACTAAAAGTGGGGTGAATGATAGTAATTACAAGAGTCTTTAAGCAAGATAAAAGTAATAGACTCTACAACAGTTCTAGCCTAAATAAGGATAATAAAGGAAATAGGAAAGAGATAAAGTAAAAATAAGTACGATTAAATATTGCTCAATTTATAAGATAGGTTAACTTTGATTAATGCTTGCACTTGTCCTTTATTTCTGCTTTGATTAGACTGAATTCCTAATCTTATAATTAGGATGTAACCCTAATTCTACCCTTTTTGATCGGCCTGCTGCTCCATAGAACTTACTGCGGACTGGCCGCTATATAACTCCTTACACAACAGCCAATGGTATCTACGAAAGATGCGCAAAGCAACCACTGTGGATCCAGACAACATATATAGCTCCCTACACAGAAGGCAATGGTGTCTACGAAAGACATCCATACTAAGCGCTTGGAACTCATAGCTATTACTGAACACCCGAATGGAAGTCGCACGCGTAACTGCCACCATGCCCATCCTACCTTTTGCTCCACCTATTGGGTCTTATTATTACCTCAAACTTCTAGCATAAGCGTCCCCGTTATCTCATTTCAGGCTAATGTGAGATCACCGTGTGTCCATAGAAAATAGGCGAAATGCTGTTGGTACTGGCCCTTCATCCAAAAAATATCTAGTTGTGCCCCTTATCCAAATCCCCCGTGATTTGGACTTCTAATTGACCAATTACTACCATTTTTAGCATAAGCGTGCCCTCGTCTCACTCCAGGCTAATGTGGGACCACCATTTTGTCTAATAGGGAATGCTATTTGGTACAGGTCCTACTTTCTTCTTTGCTTATTAACTTAGGTATATTATTTAAATAAGCCTTTACAGTTTTCTCTACTATCTACGCTTATTAATTTATCCTAAGTCTTATGAGAAGCCTTATTCTGTTCTCTTTCTTATTATAACCTACGTTATAATCATGCTTATTACTTAACCCAAGGTCTAAGTGTGAAAATAAGCTTCTTTCATCTTTTACTCTATTTGGTTATCACTCTAAGTTATAACTATGCCAATTATCTTTATTTAGTCCAATTCTAATTATAATTAGGCGTAATTTCAGTCCAATTCCATTATTTATTACAGTCTTTATAATTTACATCTTATTTTCTTCATTCAATATTCTTACTTATATCATCCATATTCACGTTTAATTTATTCTAATCCATACGCGAAGAAAAGGGGGATGAAGAGAATAGACGCCTGCATAAAATCCAAAACGTCGAAAAAGATGTAAATAAGAAATAAATAACAGTAAATAAACTTAAATACTATAAATAAACTGTAAATCAATAAAAAGCTATGCTTAACAGTAATAAATTATAATTAACATAAATAAACTAAAATTACTAAAAAGAATAGCTGAAAGGACATAGACTGAAAATAATTCTAAAAACTGTAAATAAACTACTGAAAAGGCTATTCCAAAAATTGTAGTAAAACTACAACTGTTGGAAACCCTATTATTTTAAATTACTTAAAGAAATCTTAAAATAATTACAATCACTCACCTTCGGTCCTAAGCTCTTCCTTTGGTCTTCCCGGATCCACTTGGAGTTGTAAAATAATTTAATTTATAACGATTTTGTCCTTTAAAAAATTATTCCGTTTAGGGTCCTTCCTAGAAAGGTGAACTCAATTGGAGAAAACCTAGAATGAGAAAAAGTGTTAGGTCTAGGGGTCTATTTATAGGGGTAGAAGTGGATCTCGGACCGTTGGATTTGGAGATTTAATAGGATGCAACCACGTCATAGGCTGAATAGGAGCCAACGGATGCAAAACTGGAACGACCAGATCGAAATAAAGGATGCGAATGACGTGCAAAAGGTTTGTTGGAACATACTAGAACGAAGGAACGATTCTTCTTCCTTCACCTGAGGCGGATCGACCGGGTGGTCGACCACCCCCTTACACAGGTTGACCGACCGGTCGACATGTATTATTTTTTTTCTTTCTTTCCTTTCTTTCGTTTATTTTGTTTATTTTATAACTTGGTCATATTAGCTCGGTTTCTGACGTTCTATATATGGAAATTGACCAGAAAATTACCGCGAACACAATGGTGTAACTCCCGTGGATCAACTCTGATAATTTCACAAAGTTATTTTATTATTCAGTTAATTAACGAATTAATTATTACGGGTTAAATTTTGGGTTGTTACATTCTCCCCTCCTTAAGGGATTTCTTCCTTGAAATCTCTAAGGATAAAAGAATGTACTAAATGTTTTCATCCAATTCTACAACCAACTACTCAATCATCAACCATTCATCCATTTTCCTTAAGTTTTTCTAATGCAATTTATGATACTTATGCAATTAGTGTAGTGTAAATGTCCCTAACTAATGCTAAAGATTAGGCGGTCCACTGATTCAGTCAACCTCCTTTTTATGCAATCATGTTTGTGACATGTATCCAGATGAATTCAAAAATTTCCTAATGATATTGATAATTCTATATGCGTGCTACAAACATCATCCAAATGCAACAATCATGTGATAAACATCCATTTATAGCAACCATGGAAATAAAATAAAAATGCGCACACATCCATATGCATATTCTCTAGTGTCCTAGTTAGGCCGATCCCTAAAGAATAATAGTGCCTAGTGTACCTATATGCATCCACTAGCATCCACTAGCAAACACTTGCAACCACTAGCATACATCATTCATAACATGTTCTATTAACATGTTTACATCAAATCCTACCATCCATAAGTTAAACCTAAGTTCTACCCTCCTAAAGGATAATAAAGGAAAGAACCTATGCAAATCTAAAGATGGAAAAAGGAAATTCTAAAACCTATTATCAAAGAGGCATGGATATGAGATACGAATTTTCTCCTAATCAAATTAGTCTTCTCCGAAATCTCTCTAACCATGTCGGAACCAAGAAGCGACCTTTTCGTAGACTCCAACTAACATGAAGACGTGTTACACGACCTTCCCAAAAAGAGTTTCAAAAGGTGTCATTCCAATGCTAGCTTGAAAACTACTACCATATGAATTCCACTAAAGAAAGATGTTTTTCCCAAGTTCTTCCAAAATCAAGAATACCCATTCTCAACCATGCTTGTCTTACTATCCTGCTAATTTCATTTTACTGCTCTTCATGAATCAACATTCCTAGGTTCTTACTAGTGTCCTATACACTTTACGGAAACTTCCTCTCCTTACACCTTTACTGTTACTCCTAGGAAATGATTCTTATCTACTTTATATTTAAGAGTTTGGTTTGGTATTTATCACTTTGTTTTAAAAACGAAGGTTTCTAAAAAAATTAAAACATCAAATCCCAAAATTTGTCTTTAAAAGTGTTATCTTTTCAGTTTCTATTAATTTCAAAAATACATGGTCACTTAATATTATTTCCCAAACCTAGAGGAAAAAACTTCCAAATTTTTAAGTCTAAAACTTATCTCTCTCTTTCTTTTAAAGACTTTTACAGTTTTCTATAAAAATTTGAATTTTCAAATTTTACCTTTATTAAGTTTTCATTTCAAAAACTTGTTTACTTTTTCACCAAACCATTTTCTTTTAAAATATCTTTAAAATATCCTTTATGTGTTTTCAAAACAGCTTCTTATTGCACCTAACAGTCTCATATCTTAATGTATTGGAACTACTTTCTCTTGTGAGAAGTTATTAATGCTAAAACCTTCTATGAACCTTTTAAAAGATAATTTCATGTTTATGTGAAATTACAAGGAACTTATTTTATATTTTTCGAAATAGGCTATACAAAATATTTTGCTTTTCATACCTTGTATATCTCTTTCATGTATTTCTTGTAACTTGCACAAAACATTTTTATCGGTTTCATAGAAAATCATACCATTATTCTTTTCAATCCAATAGATTAAAATATGTTTAAATTATATTCTTCCATGATAAATATTTTCTAATATCTAACTTACACATTTTCATTTCAGAAAAACTCATCTTCAAAACTGTTTTAATATTTCCATAACTGCAAAAACACTTCCTTATACTTATCAATAATAAGTGTACTTTACAAACCATTTCGTTTCTATGCTTAGAAATTACCTTTTTAAAATACATTTTTATTTGGGTTAAAACAGATGTTGCGTAAAACACCGTTACTACAACCCAAAAAAATACTAGTGTATGGATTCAATTAAATAAATACCAATAAATCTCATATACCTATGTAAAAATATTTCTCTTGAGAGTCACTTACTATAACAATAGTGTTATAGCCTATGCTCCTCTTATTTTCCACGAAAACATTTATTACAACAATAAAAGTTGTAATCTACGTTTTCGATACTTGATACACTCTAGGTTTTTATGTTTAAAATCTTTGTTTACTTACAATGAAACTAGTGAGTTATATATATATACACACACACACACACACACTCCGTAATTCTTCAAAAAGAATTCCAATTATTCATTATATAAAAACCAACTTAAATTTCATACCATTCTTCAAAAACCCCATGTTTATTTTCTGAAAGAAAATATTAACAATGAAAATTTTCAATTCCAACAATTACAATTTTTTTTTCAACATTTTAAATTTCAAAAATTTCATTTTATTGGGTTTAGCATAAAGTGGGTCTTCCTACTTACTACCCTCGGAGTACTTTTCCTAAACAAAGGCTCTTACTCCTATTCCTTTTGTATACTCATATTTATTCTGTGGCATCATCGTAAAATCCACTTGTTTGAGACGATTATAATTTCTGCAATTACCTACACATGGACTTTCTTCTCTACTTATCTACTAAATTTTATTATACATCTCTAACCTTAGCCTGCCTTTCTTTGGATTTCGAAAATCCGTATCCTAAGTGTACAAAATCATTCCTACCATGTGTAGACCTTCTCTATGCCCCAAAAACACACTTCCTTATGTCTAAAGTGTCACTTCAAGAGTTATATCTTCAACTGTACGAAGAACCTCCTTAAGATGATAACATGCTCCTCCATACCTCTTGGAAAACACCAAAACGTTGTCCACGAATACCACCGCGAACTTACTTAGGACGTCTCTAAAAATATGGCTCATCAAATCTACAAAATAGGCTAGGGCATTAGTTAGCCCAAAAGGCATAACCAACCACTCAAAGAGTCCGTCGGGTGTCCTAAATGCGGACTTATTAATGCTGTCATCAGCGACCCTAAGCTGATGAAATCCAGTGGCTAAATCAAACTCGGAGAATACCGAAGAGCCAACTAACTCGTCAAAAAGATCATCTATCCTAGAGAGTGGATAATGGTTCTTCTTTGTGAGCTTATTCAATTAGTCAATGCAAAGTCGAAGAGAACCACCTGCTTTGGTAGCGAAGACGACTGGCACTCCCTATTCCGATATGTTTCTTCTTATGAAACCTTTCTCCAAAGCTCACGGATCTGCTTTCTCAATCCCTTCCTTTCCCTAGGCGCCATATGCCCTACGGGTAATGCTACTGGCTAGTCAAATAAATCCTGAAGTCAATCTTTCTCTTAGGGGGTTAGTCCCCTAACCTCATCAAAGATGTCGGGAAAAATCTCTGACGACAGGAACCGATTCTAACTCTGATGATGATGAATCGAGGGAATAAAGGAAGCTCAACATAACTGACCCTTGCGGGTCGCAAGAAATCTCGAGAGTCCTGCATGTCTCTAGTCTAATGCCTCTCCTCTCGCAATCTATTATAGCACCATATATGGATAACCAATCTATTCCCAACATCATCACATACCTCGAAAATCCCAAAATATAGGAGTCATAGTCAAATTCTACGCCTAGGATATAAATTTTCAAACCCCTACCTCAATTCGGTTTGCTGCTGGAAGGTGTTGCACCTAAAGCCTGAATCTGCGCTGTAGGTGCACTCGCTCCCTGCCCCATCTTCCGAGGACAAAACTTACTAAGATGACCGGGTTGTTCATAGCTGTAACAATTCTTCACCTTCTCTCTTGTAGTCTCTTGCGTACTAACCAGTCATTCTACAATGGTTAAATCTCCCACTTTTCTTGATTCGCTTCTAAGGGCCTCCCTTTTTCCTCTTATCCTTCTTGCCTTTTCACCAAGGCTTCTTAGAGCTTGTAGGAACTGTCTTAAGCTCTTCTTCCATTTGCCAAGATATAGGTTGACCACTTTGTCAGTCCTCCAAACCTAACCGCCTAAACTTTCGCTCTATATCTTACAACCTAGCTTGTGTCTCCTTGAAATCCTCCATGCCAGAAAACATTCCGCCCCCTATGCTAGTGAAGTCCTTGCATAGCTTAGAAAAATCGGCTGGTGTAGGTGGATTAAAGGGATTTCCACCTACTGTTGTTTTATTGGGCACTTGCCCTTGCACCTCTGGTACCGTAGCTCTACAGAACTAGTCAGCCATACTATGCAAAGAAAAGGAAACTTAGGCTCGAAAGAATCAAAAGAAGGTTGAACTGGACTTTGAGGGGATTTTTATAAAAACTCTTTTATACTTAAAAACTATTTCTAAGAGTTCTTTTCTGAAAAATACTTTTAAAACAAGTTATTTTGGAGAATACTTTGCTTTTAAAATAAATTTTTAGGAATCATGTAACCTTAGGCTCTGATACCAAGTGAAACACCCCCACATCCCTTAATATACCCAAAAGGACACATTAAAAGGTGTGGTGCATTGTAGGTAAAACTAAAGCTAACAGAGACCAAGATTCACAAGACAAAAATAGATAAAACAGCGGAAACTTAAAATAATAAATTAATTAAAACAAAACTTCATAATTGCTATATAAATAAGTCAAATTCCAAGTACCACATACATGTCTAATATGTCTCATGAAACAAAAACTCATAGTCTTACAAATCAGAGTACATAATATCCCCCATAATAAACTAGTACATAGAAAGAAAAAAAGCTGAAATAAAAGAAATACATAGTAGAGAACTGCTCCAAGAAAACTCCAAGCAACAGCAGTCTACTGACTTCTCCCTTGATTGCCTATGGGGGCGAAAAGGGTGAAATAGAGGAGTGGGTCAGACTAAAAGTCGGGTGAATGATAGTAATTACTAGAGTCTTTAAGCAAGATAAAAGTAATAGACTCTACAACAGTTCTAGCCTAAATAAGGATAATAAAGGAAATAGGAAAGAGATAAACTGAAAATAAGTACGACTAAATATTGCTCAATTTATAAGATAGGTTAACTTTGATTGCTTGCACTTGTCCTTGATTTCTGCTTTGATTAGGCTGAATTCCTAATCCTGTAATTAGGATGTAACCCTAATTCTACCCTTTTTGAGCGGCCTGCTACCCCATAGAATTTACTGCAGACCAGCCGCTATATAACTCCATACACAGCAGCCAATGGTATCTACGAAAGATGCACAAAGCAACCACTGTGGATCCGGACGACATATATAGCTCACTACACAGAAGGCAATAGTGTCTACGAAAGACACCCATAGTAAGCGCTTGGAACTCATAGCTATTATTGAGCACCCGAATGGAAGTCGCACGCGTAACTGCCACCATGCCCATGCTACCTTTTGCTCCACCTATTGGGTCTTCTTATTTCCTCAAACTTCTAGCATAAGCGTGCCCCTCATCTCACTTTAGGCTAATGTGAGATCACCGTGTGTCCATAGAAAATAGGGGAAATGCTGTTGGTACTGGCCCTTCATCTAAAAAATATCTAGTTGTGCCCTCGTCTCACTCCAGGCTAATGTCTGACCACCGTTTTTTCTAATAGGGAATGCTATTTGGTACAGGTCCTACTTTCTTCTTTGCTTATTAACTTAGGTAAATTATTTAAATAAGCCTTTACACTTTTCTCTACTATCTACGCTTATTAATTTATCCTAAGTCTTATGATAAGCCTTATTATGTTCTCTTTCTTATTATAACCTACGTTATAATCATGCTTATTACTTAACCCAAAGTCTAAGTGTGAAAATAAGCTTCTTTCATCTTTTACTCTATTTAGTTATAATTATAAGTTATAACTATGTCAATTATCTTTAATTAGTCCAATTCTATTTATAATTAGGCGTAATTTCAGTCCAATTCCATTATTTATTACAGTCTTTATAATTTACATCGTAATTTATTCATTCAATATTCTTACTTATTTAATCCATATTCGCGTTTAATTTATTCTAATCCATACGTGATGAAAAGGGGGATGAAGAAAATAGATGCTTGCATAAAATCCAAAACGTCGAAAAAGATGTAAGTAAGAAATAAATAACAGTAAATAAACTTAAATACTGTAAATAAACTGTAAATCGATAAAAAGCTATGCTTAACTGTAATAAATTATAATTAACAGAAATAAACTAAAATTACTGAAAAGAATAGTTGGAAGGAAATAGACTGCAAATAATTCTAAAAACTGTAAATAAACTACTGAAAAGGCTATTCCAAAAATCGTAGTAAAACTACAACTGTTGGAAACCCTATTATTTTAAATTACTTAAAGAAATCTTAAAATAATCACAATCACTCACCTTCGGTCCTAAGCTCTTCCTTTGGTCTTCCCGGATCCACTTGGATTTGTAAAATAATTTAATTTATAACGATTTTCTCCTTTGGAAAAATTATTCTGTATAGGGTCCTTTCTAGAAATGTAAACCCAATTGGAGAAAACCTAGAACAAGAAAAAGTGTTAGGTCTAGGGGTCTATTTATAGGGGTAGAAGTGGATCTAGGACCGTTGGATTTGGAGATTGAATAGGATGCAACCACGTCATAGGCTGAATAGGAGCCATCGGATGCAAAACCGAAAGGACCAGATTGAAATAAAGGATGCAAATGACATGCAAATGGTTCGTTCGAACATACTGGAATGAAGGAACGATTCTTCGTTCCTTCACCTGAGGTAGGTTGACCGGGCGGTCGACCACCCCCTTACCCAGGTCGACCGGCCGGTCGACCTGTATTATTATTTTCTTTCCTTTTCTTTCGTTTATTTTGTTTATTTTATAACTTGGTCATATTAGCTCGGTTTTTGACGTTCTATATATGGAAATTGACCAGAAAATTAACACAAACACAATGCTATAACTCCCATGGATCAATTATGATAATTTCACAAAGTTATTTTATTATTTAGTTAATTAACGAATTAATTATTACAGATTAAATTTCGAGTTGTTACAATAACTAACCCTTGTGGATCACTGGAAACCTCTAAGCCACGCGCACTACAAGTGCCTAATCTAATAACCCTCCTATCACAGTTTAATATAGTCCCATACATAGTTAAACGGTTCATGCCTAAGATCAACCCAAATCCAAAAAATTCTAGTACATAGGCATCAAAATCAAACTCGACCCCCAATATCATCAATTTCAAACCCGACACATCATGGACAAATAGGTTGATCCTCCTATGGGGTTTGACACAACTATAGGGTCAGTCACAATACTAGTGTCTATGTAGGTCCTCAATAATTCTACTAGAGGTAAAAGAATGAGAAGCCCTTGAATCAAATAAATTGTGAATGGAAAGACCGAAAAGAGATAACACACCTTCTATAACCACCTTCTTCCATTTATCTAGTGCTACCTACACAATGGATTTAGGGATTGTGTCAAGAGCATAAGTCTGAACCACCTTAGTCGAAGCCTGAGAAGAAGCTCTGGGTGGTGTTGGACAAGTTCACTTCATATGTCTGAAATGATCACAATTGAAGCACTTCACTCCAGGACGTTCTACCTTACAATCCTTAGAAAAATGACTAGGCTTGCCATACCTATGGCACTTCGGATCCTTCTTTTGGATATTTCCTTCGGCCCAAATCCTCCCTTTCTTGCCCTTTTGAAAACTATTCTCTACAACCTTTGGAGCCTCCTCCTTCACCCCCTTCTTAGCAATAGAGGAAAGCAAAGCCATCTCAACAAGTCCCTCAAAAGTAGCTCCTATCAGAATATTACTCACAGCTAAATCCTAAAGCAGCTGATTCAAACCCTTAGTAAATTTGAGAACTTTCTTGTACGGTGTACTAATCAACTTCATACCAAACCTTTCAAGCTCGTTAAATTGGCTCACATTTTCTATAACCAACATATCACCATACTTAAGACTGATAAACTTCTCTAACTGAACATCCTCTTCAACCTATGACAGAAATTTCCTCTCAAACCTCCTACGAAACTTTCCCCGGGTCATCTCACCACCATCAGTCTCAGCCTCAAGAACCTCCCACCAACAAAGCCTTACCTATAACTACCAAGTAGCAAGCTACCTCCTAACTCCATCTACTAAACCCATAAGTCCAAATATCTACTCGCAAGAACAGATCCATGCTCTCGACTCTATATAAGACTCCATCCCTAAATAAACCTTGCCTTCCAAATTAGAAAAGTCCTTACACAGCTTTATAAAGTCAAGAGAGATAGATGGGCAAGCAGGAACCCCAGCAGCCACTGCATCTGCAGGCTCTCTAACGGGTGGCTGCTCAACCGGTCCCCTATCCTATAAGTACTGATAGAACCATACTGGCATGTTCACGCCCGAAATCTCAAGAACATTGGCAGAGCCCAACCCTGCAGGATCAGCCATCTCTATATGTGAATAATAAAGATTCAATTAGCTACTTCCACAGATAGATTGAGAAATAAAAGATAATTCAAGCTAGAGTTGAAATAAGCATAGGCACAATTTTGAGGGATTTTTGACCACTTTTGAAAATATCTATGTAAATATACTTTGAAAGCCCATTTTTGGGACAATTTCGAAAATCGTTTCCTTTTATCAAAATCATATATATATATATATCCATACGAGTCAAATACGCTTCTAATCCTAGGAATATTAAACCTATGCTCTGATACCAAATGTGACAACCCATATTCCTCGACATGCCAAAAACCGTCATATCAAGAAATGTGAATCATCTGGTTAAAGTAAAACTAGTATCATAGAGACAAAGATATCAATATGAGAAATAAACTATCTAATACAAATGTCATCACAGCGGAAACATAATATCAGATATATAGATAATCTCAAGAAAACAGTAATAACAGTCATAAAACGTCATAATATCATAGTCTCACAAAATATCAGTATATAATCCCAAAATTAGAGTATTATAAAAGCAATCCCTCAGAAGAAAAGTACTGAAATAACTGTACTGGTAAAATACATGACAAAGGATAAAGATGAAAAGCTAGACTCCAAGCACGATAATTTGAAGCAACGATGGGACAATCACTTGCTGCCATGTCTACCTGGTGTAGGGAAAATGGGAAAAGAGGAATGGGTTGAACATATGTCTGGTGAATGAGAACAAGACTGATAAAATTATTAAATGCAATGAATTCTAAATCAACTCTAAGTGTCAAAGACTATATACAGTGTATTGGTGCATTCCTAAGGTCATATACCTAAGGATAGTTACATAGCTTGCTGGGTCAGATCTACAGGTCATAATCTCACACTATAGATCTGCCAAATCAGGATCTACTATCCCTTATCTACTCACGCTACACCTAGAGAGGGAGAACACGAAATACACACTCGCATAGTGACTCATCGCATGGACATGTGCTCATTGATCATAGTCGCAAAATGCCTCTTGTTGACTAATTCGGTGTTCACCGAGTGCAAGTCGCCATCAGTACCGAGCGCCCACCTAGTACCGTTGTAACATCCCCTACTTGAAGGCCCAAAACTAATGGCTATGGATGTTGTAGTCATCCATTGTTATTAATCCTCGGTGACCAAATACGGTAATGTTAGATACATTGATACACAGAAACACATGAATATGGAAAAAAATTAAAAATGTCAAAAAAGTTCCACATTCCATTTCAAATTCATTACATAATCTCACAATCGTTAACCACGTTTAGAGAAAATGTATTTATTACAACATATGCCAAGAGCGACATATGAAGATGCCCCCTTGGTTGATCAGAGTATATATATATAGGCAATTTAACAACTTTGCCTTTACAATAACAACACAGCGGAATCAAAATAAAAGAGATCTCTAGATAGCTATCTTGCCTCCTGCATATCTCCGGAAGCTTATTCGTATAAAGAGGTACCTGAAAACCTCAACTCTCAAACTACTCAAAATCAATTGAGTACCCGAGATTTTAAAGGGAAAACATAAACTTCGAGTCAAACATAAAGCCTAGTATGAATAATAATCTACCATCTGAAACTATTTAGGTATCTAGTGAAACCACGCCACTTAGCATAAGGGGTTTTCCTTTCACTAGTATCCTAAACCTTTATAAAACCACATACTATGCTCTTGCATCCACAATGGTTAAAACATCTCGAAATAATATGATGGTATGCAAAACAAGTAAATCAATCCAGGATTACCCATCCCCGTTCATTTTTGACTATCTGTCTCAGTTATAGTTTCTATGGTCACTATTAACCTATTAGTTTTCATGGGCTTACTAATAACTTGTCTAATGTTTAAGGACTCCCTATCCAGTTACATAGTTTTCATGGGATAACTAAGAACCTATTGGCCCCTGCCAATACCTTACTGTTTCATGGGTTCTCCCTGAATCTATTGGTAACTCCAATATCTTTCCTCTTATCCTAGTTTTCATGGGTTGACTAGGAACCTATTGACTTCTGTCAATATCTTAATTCAGATATAGTTTTCATGGATTTACTATAAACCTATTGGCCCCTGCTGTTATCCCGCCTTTTGGCAAGGCCGTGACACCAAGGACTTGACTAGAGACCGGTGACAGATCGTCTCGGAAGTCAGTTAACACACCAGGATCGCTATGGATATCGATGAAATTTGTCCGAGTCCAGATCGGGATGCAATCGATAAGGCGCGTCAAACAGAGTAGTAGAAACCAACGTTCCAAATTTCGAGGCAACCCGAGTTCGTGTGCTCAAGTTATCATCGTTGGAAAGTGGAAGAATAGTCCTGGCTCGAATCCATCCTAGGGTCAGATCCATCCCCATTGCTTCGACTCCATCAGCAAAACCATCCTCGAATCCATTGGCCAGGAACCAGTTCGAATCCATCGAACTTCCCTTGCCTCGACTCCATCGAACCTCCCTCGCTTCGACTCCATCGAACAAACCTCTGTTCGAGTCCATCGAGGGATGGCTCCTTCGAATCCATGCAACTGGATAAGCCTCGACTCCACCATCTTCGAATCCACTCAACTGAGAGTCCTCGACTCCACCATCTTCGAATCCACTCAACTGAGAGTCCTCGACTCCACCATCTTCGAATCCAAGCCATGGATTCGACCCAGTCAAACAGGAGTACAAAACGGATCGAGGCGAGATACGCGCGCCACGTCGCAGCAAGCATCGAGTCGACCGAATCGATTCGAACTAAGATCGATTCGAAGTATCCCTGTTCTCCAGAAATGCAACATTGAATCGATCATATCTCGAGTTCTACAAGTGCAAATGCCATGAAATTTTCACAGAAGCTTAAACACATGATGAAGAATGTTCACACCAAATTTCAGCTCGATTGGATGATTTCTTGGTCGATTCGAACCAAGGGTCGAATCGATCCCAAAGTGGGCCCGGATCTCCAGATTTCGGCCATGTGGGCCCCCTGACGTACCAGAACTGGTCTCCCCTCATTTTAGGCGAAATATCAGCCTCCTACACCTATAAATAGAGCCCCTGGTCATTCAGAAAAGGGGTCGGAGAATTCTAAGTACTGAAGAGCGCCCAGATTCTGCCAGATCTACTCCAGAACACCGCCGCTGCTTTAGATTGACACTTAGCATTTAAATTCAGTTGTATTACCTTATAAACTACTGTAATCTTCAAGTAATCGAGTAATAAAATCATCAAACTTCATAGTGGACGTAGGTAAAACGCCGAACCACTCTAAATCGCTTGTCTTTGCAATTTACTTTCTGTTATTTGGAGTTTTTGTTAGATAATCCACAGTTTTAATTTTCATTCTTCACTTTTATCTCTTCAAAAACTTCCGAAGAGTGTTGTGCCCATTTTTGGTACAAACACTTTGGTGCTTTCACTGAGAAAAAACCAGCTTTTTTCTCCTGCTCCTTGGATCTACCATCGATACCGGATTGCACAAATCCAAGAGGAAGATCCAGATCTTTGATTCACAGTCCTTCCATTCTACTCAGATTTGCATAAAATCTAGGAAAAGGATTCATCATTCAAAATGGTTAGCACGAGAACCACTTCTACAGCTGCTGGACAAGAAGGTAGGGATGGACAGAATCCTGCTCAACAGCAGCCATCCAACCAAGATAACACTGCCCACTCAGATCCGTCTGGGACAGTCACTAGACAAGAATTCCAGGTGTTGCTCCAAGAGCTGACTCAGAGTCGGCAACAGTTAGCCGAATAGTTGCGTGCCAATATTGAATTGACAAACTAACTGAACCGCCAGGGCCGTAGGAGGTCCAGAAGGGATGATGTTTCCCGCTCATCCACTGAAAGTTCTGCCTCATATGACTATCATCATAGATCTACCCGTCCCCGATTAGACGGAGATCATGCTCAGACTGCTGGATATCAACCCGCCCTGACTATCGGGCAATTGAGGGTAGGCCCATCAACCAGCTTCCAGGCTGGGCCATCAGCACGAGGTGGTCGTACTCCACAATATACTACGGACAATCATGTCACAGCTGCCACAGTAGAAACAAGGGTTGATACCCGACATCTTCCGGATTCGAGTAATCAACAACAGGGACGTACTTCTGAACCATACGTCCCGGAAGACGCTGAGCCAAGGAGGCGTAACTTGGACCGTCGACAGCGCCCGGTCCAAACTCGCACTGTGGAACCCGACCACACCTTAGCTCAGCATGCTCAAAATGTAGCAATGCCAGACATCTCGACTATGATACGTCAGATGATCCGTGAAAGCCAAGGTCTTACCAATGACGATTGGGGGATCTCTCGAAGCCATACTCCTTTCACGGACGAGATACTATACGCTGAACCTCCTTGGCGATTCAGAATGCCAACTCTCCCTATGTACGAAGGAAGTTCTGATCCCAACCAGCACATACTGAAATACGAATGGTCAATGAGCGCCGCAAGGGCCGACGATGCAGTAAAATGCCGGAGCTTCCCCATTTCACTGGGAGGAATTGCAACAATGTGGTTTACAAGACTACCTCCAAGATCTATCTCTTCATTTGACCAATTGGCTAAGAAATTTGTTGAACAATTCTGTATGCATGTCGCTAGACCCAAAGATGTTAACACCCTGTCCAATGTTACCCAGGCTCGTGGGGAAACATTAAGGCGTTACTTGGAGAGATTCCATGCGGCATGTGTGGAAATTAGTAATCCCAACGACAACTCAATTTTAATGGCATTGACAAAGGGAATTGATCCCGATTCTGAATTTGGAAACTGGTTAGCCGGAAAACCACCCACATCGTTGGACCGTTTCTACTCCAAAGCCGCTCAATTCTTACGGCAAGAGGACGCGAAACAGTCTAGGAAGCAGGACGATGCGAAACCTGGAAATGAGGGAATACAAAGCAATGTAGCAGTTAAACAGTCCGGTGACAATTCCGAAAAAGTCCAGTTAAACATACAGAACAAACAAACTCAGCCAAGAGGTGGCAATGGTCAAAATAAGAAGAGAGATCCAAATCCAGGCCCACGGCGTAGGGCTCCGATGTTCGAAAGTTATACACCGTTAAACACTTCGCTGGAAAATGTGTACCTGCATACTTGCAACACTGAACAGTATAAGAAACCCGCTCCGAAGCGGTCATCAGAAAGGCAGATTCAGACAGGAAAGTTTTGTAGGTTTCATGAGAGTTATGGCCACAATACTAATGACTGTCGCCATTTGCAAGATCTCATAGAAAAGTTGATCAGGGAGAGGAAGTTAGATCAATTCGTGCGGGCGCCGCAGTCTGGTGGTGCGGGCCCATCGAATCCAAACCGTGCGCAAGACCAAGAAAGACAAGAGGAACCCGCTCGTACAGGCGGGAGACTAGTTATCAATACCATAAGTGGTGGTCCTCATCCAGCGGACAGGAGCTGGAGGGAAATGGAGTCGTATGCTAGTTCTATCAGGCATGCGAGCTTCGAATGCTGCAGTAATTGTGAGGATGGAACCCCGGCAAAGCAACAAAAGACGATGTCTGACGATATCATATTTAGAAGCAGAGATGCTGATAAAATAGAAGCTCCAACAATTGACCCACTGGTCATATCTGCCCAAGTTGGTCCTGCTTGGATGAAGAGGATCCTGGTTGACAGTGGGAGTTCTGTAAACATTCTATTCAAGCGAGCTTACGATTTAATGAAGATGGAAGCCAAAGACTTGAAACCCTGCCAATCCCGAGTTCATGGCTTCAATGGGAGTGCAACGATACCTACTGGAATAGTGGAACTACCAGTGGAACTGGGGATTGGAGAACGCAGGAGAGTCCGACTGCTGCAATTCGTTGTTCTTGACATCGCTTCACCGTACAATGCATTCCTGGGTCGACCAGCCCTTGCTGAATTCAGGGCAGCCATTGCCCCGTGGTGTTTGACTTTAAAATTCCCAACTGACCATGGTATAGGAATCGTTCAAGGAGATCAGGCAGCAGGAAGAGCCTGTTATGTTGCTGAATTGCGAGAAGCACAGAAGAAGGAGAAAGGAAAGGGCGTAGAGGAATCTCTCTGCGTCCGTTTTACTGATAATTGACAACTAGTGCCCGGGCCCCGGCCCGGGCACCACTACCAATTCCTTAAAGATCTTGACCCTAGAGATAACGAAGATAAAGATGAAGTCAAAGAGAATCAAGCATCTCCAGCCGAACTGACTGTGGACGTCCCAGTCAGTAAGGATGATGACTCGAAAGTACTAAAAGTTGGATCTCAACTGGGAAAACAGATACAGCAGGAATTGGTTGAATTTCTTCAAGCAAATCTCGATGTCTTTGCATGGACGCACTCTGACATGTGCGGAATATCACCGAGCATTGCAAGTCACTCCTTGAATATTGATCCGCGACATGTTCCGGTCAAGCAAAAGAGGCGTGGTATGGATCCAGAGAGATCTGCCGCCCTTAAAGAAGAAATTGACAAGTTGTAATCAAATGGTTTCATCCGAGATGCTCTATACCCAGAGTGGGTGTCAAATCCGGTAATGGTTCGAAAACCGAATGGGAAATGGAGAACTTGCGTCGACTACTCCGACTTAAACAAAGCTTGTCCTAAAGATAGTTTTCCACTTCCTCGAATTGACCAACTCGTAGACTCAACTGCAGGCCATGAATTGTTATCCTTTATGGACGCTTATTCCGGTTATAATCAAATACCCATGCATCTACCCGATCAAGAACATACCAGTTTCGTGACCGATCTAGGACTCTATTGTTACAGAGTCATGCCTTTTGGTTTAAAGAACGCCGGAGCAACTTACCAACGCTTGGTTAATCGAATGTTCGCTGATCAGATCGGGAAGACCATGGAAGTCTATGTGGATGACATGTTAGTTAAGTCCCGATTTTCCACAGATCACGTCAGGGATTTAGATTCAATGTTTCGCATCCTACGTGAATATGGAATGAAGCTTAACCCGTTAAAGTGCCACTTTGGCGTCGCATCCGGAAAATTTCTAGGTTTCATCGTCAACGCTCGTGGGATAGAGGCAAACCCCGAAAAGATCTGGGCAATAAGGAATTTGCAAACTCCAAAGACCATAAAGCAAGTCCAGAGTCTCAATGGGAAGGTAGCAGCGCTAAGCAGGTTCATCTCGAAATCCACTGATAAATGCATTCCTTTCTTTGATCTAATCCGGAAAGGAAAACGAAACTTTGAATGGACCATGGAATGTGAAGGCGCATTCCGATCGCTGGTTCAGCATCTCTCTACGCCACCGATCTTGTCGAAACCAATTGATCACGAACAACTATACCTTTATCTGGCGGTATCAGAGCATGCGATCAGTGCTGCTCTGGTCCGGGAAGAGGATCGAGTGCAGAAACCGGTCTATTATGTTAGTAAACGATTGACCGGAGCTGAAAGAAATTACCCCAGGTTGGAGAAACTGGCTTACTGCTTGGTCATTGCCTCGAGAAAGCTTCGTCCTTATTTCCAAGCACATTCGCTTACTGTGTACACCGATCAGCCGTTACGACAGGTCCTCACGCGGCCTGAGACGTCTGGAAGGTTACTCAAGTGGAATATCGAACTGAGCCAGTTTGACATTACTTATGCTCCGCGGAGAGCCATTCAAGGGCAAGTCCTAGCTGACTTCATAGCTGAATTTACTGTTCCAGACGACTTACCCGAAACCAGCGAGTCTCCTGAATATGTCTGGAAACTTTATACAGACGGTGCATCAAACGATCGGTGTTCGGGCGCTGGGGTTGTACTAGAGACCCCCGAAGGTCGATCCATATGCTATGCTTTGAAGTTTGATTTTCACGCAACCAACAATGAAGCCGAATATGAAGCCCTGTTGACTGGGTTAAAGCTTGCCAGAGATCTGAGAATTATCGCTATAGAAGTTTATTGTGATTCACAGTTGGTTGTGTGTCAGGTGCGGGGAGAATATCAAGCAAGAGATCGAAGGTTGGCTGCTTATCTAGCCCGAGTTCAGGAAGCACTGGATCAGTTTGATTATTATGCTATTTACTACATACCACGAGATTGCAATCAAAAGGCCGATTCATTGGCAAAGTTGGCCAGCACATGTGAAGCACAGCAAATGGGACTTGTCCCGGTCGAAACTTTGTCCTTCCCAAGCATCGATCAAATCAAAACGAATGATGTGTTGGAAACCTTTCCCAGCAGAGAATCATGGATGACTCCGTATCGAAATTATATTGAGAATGGGATATTGCCTGAACACCGAAATGAGAAAAGGCAAGTCCTACGAAAAGCTTCGCGGTTCATCATTCAGGACGGGATCATGTATAGGAAAGGTTATTCTGTTCCACTCCTCCGGTGTATCGCTCACGACGAAGTCAAACGAGTGTTACATGATGTGCACGAGGGAGAATGTGGCGATCACACCGGTGGACAAGCGCTTGCTAAGAAGATACTCCGATATGGATATTACTGGCCGACAGTGAACCGAGATGCAGCCAATTATGCCAGAAAGTGCGACAAGTGCCAGAAACACGCTCGAATTCCAAGAGCCCCGCCTACCGAGATAACTCAAATGGTCAGTCCCTGGCCGTTCGCTATGTGGGGTATCGATATCATTGGCGCTTTACCTCTGGCAAGAGGTGGTGCTAAGTATGCCATCGTCGCAGTTGACTACTTCACGAAATGGGCCGAGGCCGAAGCTCTCGCAACGATTACGTCGAAGAAAGTAATAAACTTTGTGGTCCGCAATATCATTTGCCGATTTGGACTCCCGCATACCATCATCACCGATAATGGGACCCAATTTGAAAGTTCGGAGTTCAAGAATTTCTACCAACGATTTCATATTCATAAAAAGTTCTCTGCAGTCGCACATCCACAAGCAAACGGTCAGGTCGAAGCTGTTAACAAATTTATCAAATCCATCTTAAAGAAACGACTGGAAAAGGCTGGGGGCAAATGGGTCGATGAACTTCCTATGGCATCATGGGCTTATCGAACAACTCACAAGACCGCGACTGGACACACCCCATTTTCCTTATCCTATGGCTCGGAGGCCGTTATTCCAGTTGAGACAGAAGTATTTTCTCACCGCGTAACTTATTACGATCCAAAAACAAATGCTATATTACTCGCTGAATCTTTGGATCTGTTGGACAAGAAACGAGAAGAAGCTGATTTAAGAGCGGCCGCCTACCGAAGTCGGGTCGCCCGGTTATATAACACCAAAGTTCTCCCCCGAACCTTTGAACTCGGTGATCTGGTCCTCAAGAGAATCTACCCGGTTCCTTCACACATGAAACCAAATTGGGAAGGACCGTACGTGATTACACAAAGACTTGGGGATGGCACATTCAAACTATCAACCGTGGACGGTCTAGTTTTACCAAGAGCCTGGAACAGCGAGAGTCTCCGTCGCTACTACATATGACAGGCTTCATTTATTTCATTATGTTTTTTATTCAGCAATTTACTTTTGCATTTCGAAATTAGAATTTGTAATAAGGCAACTGATTTGCCATATTTTCTTATTTCAGCAATAAAATGCCATCTCTTCGAGCCAGAGCTGTGATTCATTAAATACAATGTACAACATCACGATGCACGAAGAGCTAAGTTCCATCACACAGTGGAATTTATTCAAGTAGGGAGTGGCTGTGAAGCAATCAACCACTCACTAAATGAAACCCGAGCTCGGGGGCAAGCCATCACATCAGGCCACGAAATGGGTTGATACACGACAACCCTTCACTTAACTCCGTACTCCCAGAGTGCGAGGCGGAGTATAAACATTTTACTAAACTCTGTGCTCCCAGAGCGCGAGGCGGAGTATAAACTTTCATTCAACTCCGTACTCCCAGAGTGCGAGGCGGAGTATAAACATTTTCCTAAACCCCAGAGTACTCCGAGAGCGTGAGCTGGGTACAAGCTTTTTACTTAACTCCGTACTCCCAGAGTGCGAGGCGGAGTATAAACATTTCTTAACTCCGTACTCCCAGAGTGCGAGGTGGAGTATAAACATTCCCTAACTCCGTACTCCCAGAGTGCGAGGCGGAGTATAAACATTCCCTAACTCCGTACTCCCAGAGTGCGAGGCGGAGTATAAACATTCATCTAACTCCGTACTCCCAGAGTGCAAGGCGGAGTATAAACATTCATTCAACTCCGTACTCCCAGAGTGCGAGACGGGGTATAAACATACGTCAACTCCACACTTATCCCCAATACCGGGGGCAGAACCATAACACATAACAAGTTGAAGACAGAAAGGGAATAAATTTTCATTTCCACTATCAACAAAAAGAATCTGATTACAAAGTGTTTAAGAAAAATTCTGCTAGTGGGAGCCGAATCCACATCTATACACGGCAATAGAGAAATCAGCAAAATGCTACCCTACTCAACAAAGATTTAAAGAAAGAGTTCAATCTTTCTTCTTCCTTATCTTCTTCTTCGGGGTAGCCCCACCAGATCCACTGCCTGATTTTTTCCTCAATCGCTTACTCTTTTCAGGCTTGCCCTCCGGCAGCGATATAATGTCGACGTCTTCCTCAGAGCTGGAGGCGATGGAAATTCTTCTAGGAGGACGAGCTGAAGGCATAGGAGTAGTAGCAGGAGGAGGGACAGGAGCAGTTTCAATCACTACGGTACCGCCCGGTGAAATCACCATTAACGGGGCAGGCCCGGGCGGATTCGTACCAACATTCCCTGCTGCCATCTCGGCAGCAATCTCAGCAATAACGTCGTCCTCACGAGATACTTGGGCCGCATCGGATGTGCCAATAGCTGGCATAGATGAACTAACGGCCGGAGCAGCCCCACTCACAGCATCGGACGGGGTGGCAGAGGGATCGATGGGTTCATTGAGAAGCTCCTCAATCATTTGAGCGCTGAAAGAAAACATATTTGCATCTCCCTCCTCGCCAATCAAAGTAGAAGTCGTGATGGCTTCGGAAAAAACAACCCCTTGTGTTTGATGAGGAACTGATAGAGCAAGGGGCGCAGAAACAATAACTTCAGTCACTGAAATGCGACAAAACGAAGATTGTTAGCCAAGTGTGTTGCTTAAGGTTCTTCACAACTAAACTACGAGAAGCGTTCAAATACCTTCCTTGGTCTGGACCGAAACGTGGGCAGAATCCTCGGCAGAAGATAATAATGGTTGGTCAGGATTATAGGCAGGAACAGACTGGGGATCTACCACACCAGTGGTTTCGGGCAATGTTGGAATTACAGCTCCAACACCTGTCCCGTGATGCACGATCCCCGAGCCTTCGCCTGTCTCTAGAGATTGGACGCCGAGCTTTTCTTTCGCCATAGAGATCACCACCTCATGAAGGGTCTTCCTCTCATCCTCGGTAAGCAAACGCATCTCCAGTTCAAAGTCGTCAAGTGTTCCATCTGGATGCGCTGCTCTTTTCTCATTCACCAGCCGGGTCCAGGCATTGTGCAAGATCATGGAGTCATCTCCCAGCCACGCTAAATTTCTATGTTCCAGCACATTAGCGTTATACGTGACTAAGAGATCGTCAAACTCAGCATCTAGCCTAGACCTCTCCTCCAAGATCTTTTCCTGAATTTCTGCTTCCGCAGACTTAGCCTTGACCGCCGCCGCAGCAAGTTCGGTCCTGAGAGATACTGCTTGGTCGCAAGCCTCTTGAGCAGTGGCGTTCGCATCATCCTTCTCCTTCACCATTTCAGCGAATTTGGCCTTGAGCTCATTCAGCTCTTTAACGGCTAAGTCTCGCTCAGCCGCAATGGTGGTGTTGCGGTGGCCCATCTCTTCCACCGTGGCGCAATGTTCTTGCTGCATCCTCGCCAGTTTGGCCACGACACCTTCATGTTTCTGAAGTGTTTCAAGCTCTGACTTCCGGGACGTCTCCACTTCGGATTGAAGAACCTGAATGATGCGTTTCTGCTTGACAATGTCAGCATCACGTTCAGCAATGATCTTCGCCCTGTCAAAAGCTACTCTAGAAGCCTTCACGGCTGCCTTGTACCACTCCTTATACTGAGCATAGAAGTCGTGGATATAACTATGAGCAGTGGTCTCAGCTTCCGGAGGGATTCTTTTAAAGTTAGGAGGGAAGATATAGCCATCCATGCAAATTTCCGGGTAGTCATTTTTCATTTGGGCAAGCTTAGCAGCTCCTTCGCTTGTCAACTCAGCCGGAGCTTGTTCAATTATAGCGGCTGCTGTCAGTTCCATTCTTGGCCGCTGAGCATCAGGCCGAGAAGATTGAGAAGGCAACTGCTACTGATGAGATGGCCCTGGGAGGTCTACTGGAGCCCTGGGAGGCGGAGGAGAGCGAGATCGGGGTCGGTACTGGTATCCCCGGTCTCTGTCAGAGTAATCATAGCCAGAACGGCCACGCGAGTAATCTCTGTCTCTGTCATAACGTTCCTGACTTGAATAGCTTCGCCCATGATCCCTATCTGTTTCTCTCCTACGGGAATCATAAAATGGAGAGGATTGGCGCACATTCCGAAGCCTATCCAGAGTAGAGCCACGTACTGACATCTCGCCTGCGATAAGAAAGAATTACGGATTAGGATCCCATAAAGCAATATTTACTATGCCAAAGTCATGAAGTGCCGTGGAAGTGTGTGTAAGTGTGTAAACCCCCAAACCGACCGGAAGTGTTGACCTCACTTAAAGGAAAGGGCTTGTTCATGTTTAGGACATCTTGCAATTCCTCCAACCCAGGATTATGAGAAATCGATATATAATCTGGGATAGGAATGTCGTCAAGCCCTTTGAGAGAATCTCTCGAATGAGAAGGGGCGGCCTCAGAAATCTTAACCCCGGAAGCGGGAAGAAACACATCTACAGATTTTCCCCCTTGGACTTAAGTTTTTTGGAAACGGCGGCCTTGCCTTTCCGTTTTTCTCCCGATTCCTCCAAGTTTCCCGAAAGGTCAGCCATCGGCTCTGAATCTGTGTAGGTTCTTTCTTCGTCACCCGCCTCGATTATTTTGATTCCGAGTGACTTCTTCACTTTTTTCTTCTTGATTTTCTTCTTGGTCTTCTTCTTATCTTCCTTCTTAGAGGTGGACTTTGCAAATCCTTCAACGACTATGCTTTGATTGATGTCGATCAAACCAAGAACTCTTAAGTTGTAATCGTTCAGCACCGAGTCAATATGCCTCAACTCGCTTGGGACTTCTTGAAGACTCCGGAAGGTACCCTTGAAACGCCCTCCATCGGGCCTAGAGATAATAGCTGTAAAAGGAATGAAATGTCAATTTTAACACCGAAGAGCTATTGGTCAAGGAAACAGGTTAAGGCGCTTACGTCTAGACAACCATCGCCTAGCGAAACCCGGAGGGCACCGAACGTAGAACCACTCGTTCTTGAAATAGCTCAGTCGAGTCCAAGCTCCAACTACAACTTGGCAATTCCTAACTGCCTCCAAAAATGTAAAAGACGGGCTATCACCCCTACTCTTGAAGTTAAATATGTGTCTGATCTCGGAGGGCCTCGGCGGGCGAAAGAGACAGTCCATAAATATTACAAAGGCACTGTTCAACAACGCGTGCCCGTTGGGATGAAGTTGTGAAGGAGCGATTCCTAAATATGATAGCATCCCTCTGATATATTGATTGAAAGGAGGAAGAGTTCCGGCTGCACAAGCATGACGATAGAATGTTGTATATCCTTCAGGCGGATTGTGCGGTCTATCAGTGGCACTGGGCAATAATACGTCACCTAGAGATATGTTATGCTTTAGGCATATTCGTCCCAATAAGGATTCAGATATGTTAGACTGAACCGAATCAACAGGGTCCTCGATAAATATAGCCTCTGGCAATTCGTCTGGAGCCGGATCGATTACATCTGCAGGGATGTCAGGAATCTCAAGCACCGGAGGAGTCGAGCTCTGTACCTCTTGCTGTTGGGAGCTCGAAGATTCCATAATTAGCTAACTCATCAGAAAGCAACGTTAAGTTCATAAATGGCCCGTGCGTGCCCCGGTGTACTGTGTATGAACGTGTCGTGCAGTGCAAGTGCTATGCGTTACTTAAGCAGATTCTACAGAATAAAACGAGATGTCCGAACAACATAACTTGGGAATTTGAGAATGAAAATGACCGTCATCGCTGACCGTCCCTTCCACACCATCCAAACACCACTGACCATTTCAAGTATAAATCAGTCATATTATTGGTTAAGTCATAGTTCCATCGACAAGCTTCAAAGGAAATTCAGGTTTAATCTTTCAGTCAAAGTTCGATTATGCAAGGCCGAAGCTTGTCGGAGTCAAGTGTGCTAAAATTCAATGAGTTCATCAAAGTTCAACTTGAAATTGGTCATGGTTCAGATGTTGGAGCAAATCAGAAGAGTAGAAGCCCCTGAAGCAAGGGTGTTCGAATCGATCGACTCGAATCGATATGAGTCGAATCGATGAAGGTCGAATCATATCGATTCGACTCTGCATAAGTTCGACTCGATGGAATCTTGGGGTGGAGAAGCAGTTCGAATCCATGAGCTACGCATAACTTCAAATCGATCAATGCTCAGCACTTTCGAATCGATTGGGATATTGCTACTTCGAATCGATCGACACGATCTTTCAAAACCATCGGTGCGAAATTTCATATCGATTCGAACCACCTATCCCTGAATCAATTCGAAGTCTTATTTTCTTCATCGATTCGTTCTACTTAACCCTGCATCGATTCGAAATCTTGCATCTTCGATCGATTCGGGTTACTTGTCCCCGAATCAATACGAGTAGAAAAAGCTTTCTCTTTCATATCCATCGAGTCGACCCATTTCAGTTCCTACTACTCCTCATGTTTCTCAAAAGAAAGGATTGAAATCAATATTCGAATCCCGGTTTCATCGTTCTACACTCGAATCGATCCCTTAGATACCTGGACGAATTCGATTGCAATTTAAGACTCGGTGAAATCTGATTGATTCGTGCAAGACGTGGAGCTCTGAAGAATCGATTCGAAGGAGCAGCAGTTGCAACAGTAAAATGTAAAAAGTAAAAGTGAAATTAGCCTCGCATATTTATATGGGTTCCAAGGGCGACTCGAGGCTCTTCGTCTCCCGGTCATGATAACCGCTCACAGCAGGTCACAGCTCCATCGATTCGAACGTATGCTCGATTGCCCATCAACTTCGAATCCATCCATACGGTATGACGCAAAGCATCATCGATCCGGAGTAGACGATTCAAACTCACCAATTCGAACTCCAACGTGCGTACGTTTCGAATCTGCTTCGAGTCCACACCTCCGAATCCATCATTGTCGAATTCATTAAAGCTTCGAGTCCATCGATTCGAGGCAATTGACGGAAGATGAATCAAAGTCACAGTATCACATCAATTCGAAGTACTTGCTTCGAAACCATCAACTCGAAGCGGATCAAGAAACGTATCTTCGAATCCGTCAAATACCACCGGTCAAATGGACGAATCGTTTCCATATGAAAAATTGCTTGTCCACTCTTGTACCGATTCAGGAGAGGATCAATACAAGAGGACGATCATAGGCAATCATAAAAGCGATGTTTTAACTCGAGTCTCAAACCGGTTCAGGAGAGGACCGATGCAGATTTCGATAACAAACCGAACTGATAACGACTTACGATCACGCAACATTAACCAAAGTCAAGATAATACACGTATGCACGTATTTCTGACTAATGTTTGGTTTTTATCATTCACAGAAATCAAATGTTCATTCCTTCATGAGCTCGACAACAAACAGCCGATCATGATCATACAACGATTGATTACAACAGCAAAGAAAACGACTTTCGACAAAGCATGTCATAACTGTTCAATAAGGGACTGTAGCTTTTCAAAGCACGTCATGTTTACACAAGACGTACTTTGGGGGGCAAATGTTATCCCGCCTTTTGGCAAGGCCGTGACACCAAGGACTTGACTAGAGACCGGTGACAGATCGTCTCGGAAGTCAGTTAACACACTAGGATCACTATGGATATCGATGAAATTTGTCCGAGTCCAGATCGGGATGCAATCGATAAGGCGCGTCAAACAGAGTAGTAGAAACCAACGTTCCAAATTTCGAGGCAACCCGAGTTCGTGTGCTCAAGTTATCATCGTTGGAAAGTGGAAGAATAGTCCTGGCTCGAATCCATCCTAGGGTCGGATCCATCCCCCTTGCTTCGACTCCATCAGCAAAACCATCCTCGAATCCATTGGCCAGGAACCAGTTCGAATCCATCGAACTTCCCTTGCCTCGACTCCATCGAACCCCCCTCGCTTCGACTCCATCGAACAAACCTCTGTTCGAGTCCATCGAGGGATGGCTCCTTCGAATCCATGCAACTGGATAAGCCTCGACTCCACCATCTTCGAATCCATGCAACTGGATAAGCCTCGACTCCACCATCTTCGAATCCACTCAACTGAGAGTCCTCGACTCCACCATCTTCGAATCCACTCAACTGAGAGTCCTCGACTCCACCATCTTCGAATCCAAGCCATGGATTCGACCCAGTCAAACAGGAGTACAAAACGGATCGAGGCGAGATACGCGCGCCACGTCGCAGCAAGCATCAAGTCGACCGAATCGATTCGAACTAAGATCGATTCGAAGTATTCCTGTTCTCCAGAAATGCAACATTGAATCGATCATATCTCGAGTTCTACAAGTCCAAATGCCATGAAATTTTCACAGAAGCTTAAACACATGATGAAGAATGTTCACACCAAATTTCAGCTCGATTGGATGATTTCTTGGTCGATTCGAACCAAGGGTCGAATCGATCCCAAAGTGGGCCCGGATCTCCAAATTTCGGCCATGTGGGCCCCCTGACGTACCAGAACTGGTCTCCCCTCATTTTAGGCGAAATATCAGCCTCCTACACCTATAAATAGAGCCCCTGGTCATTCAGAAAAGGGGTCGGAGAATTCTAAGTACTGAAGAGCGCCCAGATTCTGCCAGATCTACTCCAGAACACCGCCGCTGCTTTAGATTGACACTTAGCATTTAAATTCAGTTGTATTACCTTATAAACTACTGTAATCTTCAAGTAATCGAGCAATAAAATCATCAAACTTCATAGTGGACGTAGGCAAAACGCCGAACCACTCTAAATCGCTTGTCTTTGCAATTTACTTTCTGTTATTTGGAGTTTTTGTTAGATAATCCACAGTTTTAATTTTCATTCTTCACTTTTATCTCTTCAAAAACTTCCGAAGAGTGTTGTGCCCATTTTTGGTACAAACACCTGCCAATATCAAACATAGTTTTCATGTGTTAACTATGAACCTGTCTTTCTGACTTCTTCATTTATACATAGTTTTGATGGGCTTACTATGAACCTATTGACCCCTGCCAATACCTTTTCCTATACACAATTTTCATGGGATTGTTGTGAACCAATTGGCCCCTGCTAATATTTTTAATTTATATTCACTACTGGGTCAACCTAGTTGGTTATTCTGCCCTTCCCCGTATTACCATTATAGATTCATTACATTGCGAATATATATACATATATAATTGAAGAAGTAAATATAATACCATAACAATACCACTCATGTAGGTTTAATATCCTTGAAATTATTTTCATATGAAACATGGTAATCCCTTTAACCTAATATTTTATTAAGGAAAGCTTCTTCTTAAAACCATTTCAAAACTCTATTACTTAGCCATGGATTTTTCCTTTAAAATGAGATTGGGTTATTTGTTTTGAAAAACTACGGCTTTCGAAATCTTCAAAATATTGCTTTCGACCTCACTGGATAACCTCCTTCGAAAGCATATAATTCTCTTTTCAAAACATTAGGCCCCTGCCTTTCGAAACACTTTAAAATCTCTCTTTTGAAACCATTCTAATGTAATAAAGTATTACTTATTAACTACTAGAAGCTTAGCTTTGAAACCATTGGAAGTATCCCTTCCGAAACCATTGAAAGTCCCTCTTTCAAAACCATTGGGTTTATATTTAAAAATATCATTTGGGTCAAAGTGAATATAAACGAAAGTATCTTTTTCGAAACCATTCTTTATCATATAAAAGTATTAGGGAAAACTTGATGGCGTCGGCAACATCCCTTTCAAAAGCTTCAAAACATTTAAGTGAAACGTTGAAGGTTGGCATTGAAACCCCCTTTCGAAGCCATTACCTTCGAAACCCTTGAACCCTTTTCGAAAGCATTTAGGAAGGGGCTTATCATAAGTTTAAAACAAAGACAACCCTTCGAAAGCATTGATGACTTCAATACACTTGAAAGGCAAAGAATAGCGGCTGGGTTTCGACTTAGTCGGAACCACTACTTTCAAAAACATCATTTTTATAAGTAAAGAAACTCATTCGATAGCTTATACTTAAATAAGATGGCAATCCCTCCAAAAGATATTAGAAAACCCATTTCGAAAGCATATTTTTTGACTCCTTCGAAAGCTTTAATAAAACAAAGGCAGGCGCTTTAATTTTAAAACAAACAAAGGTATAGACCCTGTCGGAAGCAATGCTTTCGACAGCATGACTTCCGCCTTTCTCCAATCCACTACGTATCATCTAAGTGATAGCTTGTGTATCGATTTAGGCCTGGGTGGGTTTTGACTGAGTTGAAGCGGAAGCATTGGAGTCGAAAGGTGCTTTTAAATAGGGGCGGAACCCACTTTTCTAGGTAAACCTGATTTAATACCAATTGAAGCAAACACTTTCTAACTAACATGGCTACGTGTAAGCATGTAATTGGTTGCCTCAACTTTTCAAATTCTTTACCAAAATAATTACCGCTTAATTTCAGATTAAACCAAGGTTAAGTTAGCAAATAAGCCCTTCCATTAAGCCAAACCAATATTGCAAATAAGTCCTTCTAAAATAATTTAATTTCCATAGCAAATCACTTAGGAAAAATCCCCAAAAATTACAGAAATTCACTTTAATCATGTTATCTAACATACAAAAATTCTAGACCCAATTTCTTCCTGAAATAATCAAAATTAAATTTAAACCCAATTTTATCATATTTTCCTTTGAAAATTAATAATAATCTTCCCATTGCTTGGAAAATTATCAAAATTAAAACCCAACTCCAAAATCATGTTTTACATAACATAAATTTTTTCCATGGCATTCAAAGATCATTTACAATCGGTTTTGCGCTAAAACCGCATAAATCCTCATTTAAACAATCTTGTTTAAATTAAACAAATTATAATTCAAGCATATCATCATCCAAAACATCATAAAAACGAATTTAATCTTAAATTCGAAAACATATGGTCATAAAACAAAAATAGAGATGGTATGAATTATTATTCACCTTGATTAAGATAAGGTGATTGGATTAAGACTGAAGTTGTTTCCCCTTCTTTAATTCCTTAGCTTTTGATTGAATTCCTCTTTTCTTTCCTTGTTAATGGTCAGCTACCCTATTAGTTTGGATTTTATTTTGTTTTTGCAAAATGACGTGAATGACATAAGGAACGAGAATATATAAGGGTATTGGGTTATGTGCGGCTATTTCTCAATATACCCTTGTGTAAACTAATTAGACTATAAGCCACTCTTGAGCCCATTTAATTAATTAATTAAGCACGGCCTTCTTATCATGTATTTATATCTCAATCCCCTTATCGCTCTAATAGTTAACTTGCCTTTTGGCAAGGCAATATACTAGCGGATTTAACCTAATCAACTGCACAAGACATAGCATAGTCGACGAACAAACAGCGCAAGATGTTTAAAATATGGTTTCAACAAAGATCGAGCCACTGTGAGTCGCTTGGAGTTTGCTCCGAGTCGTCCCTAGGCTTACTTCAGATTTTTAGAGGGATTACTTCGGATCTTTGGTGGATTAGCATATTTACAAGTTGCTTCGAGTCACTGCAGCACTTGCTTCGAGTCACTGGAGGGTCTACTTCGGGTCAAGGACGCGGCTACTTCGAGTCAGAGCCATAGATCGATTATCAACCAAGGTCCCCATCAATCTCGTATCCATCCTATTTGTATCTACCAAGCTTGCACTTGTTCCTTTGGTATCCATCAGGCAAACGCATCTCTCAGATCGATCAAGGCCATTCACTTCGTATCGATCCATGTTGACATGTGCTCGTATCGATCAACCAGATGATCGATATGAAATCAACTTTTCCTATCGATACGAAGCAGCCCACGGTCATACAATTCATATTGATCCATGATGACGCATGTCTCGTATCGATCAACCAGATGATCGGTGTGAAACCATCACTTTCCATCGATACGAAACCAACCCAAATGATCGATACAATGAATACCTACCAGCATCGATACGAAAGGAATGACACATGATCGATACGAAGGCGATAGCCATGCATCGATACGAAAAGAGGCGGGGATCGATACGAAGAACAAAGCAACCAATGGATACGAATGAGGAAGCAGTCAAATCGGCATAAAAAATGGATCTCACCAAAACAATCGCTCCACGTCATCATCCTGATCGATACGAATTTGGATCGATACGAGGCTATCGGTATGAACGCTCCAGCATACCAACAATATCAAACTTGGATCGATCATAACTCGAGATCTACAAGTCCAAATACCACCAAATTTTCACTATAGCTTGCATACGACCAGAAGAACGTTTGTGATTGATCCCATCACCATTGGACCATTTTTGGATCGATACGAAATGCATAGGGATCGATCCCAAACCAGCCTGGATCAATCACGTAGGCCCACCCCGTGTAACAAGGAGTATTCCGAGTTCAAAGTCAGATATTTCCATGCTACGCCTATAAATAGCAGCCCAATGCCTCCAGAAAAGGGACTCTCTTTTTGCTCTTCTACGCCATTACTCTGCTGAACTCCATTGTAACTCTGATACTATCAATTGTACTCTTGTAAATCAGTAGAGAATCACCAATAAAATAGCAACTCTTCAAAGTGGACATAGGCTGCAACGTCGAACCACTATAAACCTTGTGTTCTTACTGCTTTCCTTTTAAATTTTGAGTGTTCTTCATATTCATATTCTCTACAAATTGTCTATTTGTGATCTGTGATTGTGGGTTAGTGCTTTCATCTGCAATTGGGTGTTAGTGACCAGTTTTGGAGCAAATATTTTGGTGCTTTCACTGAGAATTGCACTCAGGGATTCTACAACTTGGATTTTGGATCTGAAGGCCTAAGGACTTGGATCTGGGAAGCTATGATGAAGCAATCAACGAGGAGACAAAGAGCGGTCAGGAGGCTTCCTCAAGAGCTAATCAAACTTCGGTTTTCATCACCAGAGATGAGATGAAGATGATGATGGATGCTATGTAGGAAGGGATGCTTAAAAGGTAGGAGGAGATGATGTAGAACCTACTCCGAAAGATTGGGCAAGCTAGAGTGCAGAATCAAGGGAACACAACTAAAGGAAGTGCTAGAAATAGGCATCAGGAACATGGAAAAACCAGGATTCAGAATGGAGCAAGACCATCAAGGAGCAGCCCCTGAGCTAGAGGGCACTCCCCCAGAGCATGTTGATCCAATCTCAGGCACGATACCAGGCAGAACTATGCAACACGACGTTGATAGAGGAATGGATGCTCACCCAGGAGAGTAGATTCCAGGATTCCCTCGTGAACTCTGGGGGAAAATTGGAGGCAACGGACAAGGACTACCACTTGGAGACAGTGACAGATTGGCAAAGATGGTCAGACGAGCCATGAGAGGTGGATTAGTGAATAAAGATGTGGAAGATGTGAACAGGAGCCCCTTCACTCCCACAATTAGGCAGGCTAGGAATCCACCAGAATTCAAGCTACCAACACTGGAAATGTACGATGGAAGGACGGATCCTGCAGTTCATCTGACAAGGTATATGAGGCACATGGAGGTACTGGGGGCATCGGAGGAAGTCATGGCCCGGTGTTTCCCATTGTATTTGATGGATATAACAGTACTGTGGTTCAGACAATTGGAAAGCAGTTCGATTTGAATGTGGACCGAGTTGATTGAGAAGTTTGTGAGGCAGTTCAGAGTTCACATTTCGAGGCCCAAGAACGTGATGAGTTTGACAACACTGAAGCAGAAAACTGTGGATTCTTTGAGGAATTTTTTAACATGATTCAATGCAGCGGCGGCATCGGTGGATTGCCCAGATCCGTCGATGGTTTTAATGGCAGCTGTATCTAGCATAGCTGATGGAACAGTATTCAAGAATTCATTAACAAGGGATCCACCTATGGATCTAGGAGAGTTTTACCATGAGGCAGAAAGGTTTCTGCGACAAGAGGATGCAAATGTTGAGAGAGAGAAAGGAGAGGGAGTTGATGTTTATGCAGTCAAAAGCGGAGATCCGCTCGGAAACGATTCAGGCAAGGATAAAGGGAAATGGAAAGTAGAGGATAGCTGTGATGAGCCAAAGCGGCCGTGGAAGGAACTAAGATTCACCTCTTATATGGAGTTGAATGAGACTTAGAAACGAATCTACCAAGACACTAGGGGGCAGGTTCCCTATCGAAGGCCAATGAGGAGGGATCCGACCAACAATGAAAAGAAATCAGACAAGTATTGCTTATTCCATGAGCTAAGTGGCTATAGTACGAATGATTGCAGGCACTTGAGGGATGAGATAGAAGGTTATATCCGGAACGGTATGTTGTTGCAGTATGTGAAAAGGTGAGCGGCAACAGTGGAATAGGAGCGGCCGCCATCTACATCAAATAAGAACGGCCCCGGATCAAGGCGTCAGCTTGTCATCAACTGATTAGAATAATGACGAATAAGTGGAAAACTCCACACTAACACGGTTAAGTCGCTTACACACGTACGGGATCACGAACGGTCCTCAGGCATGCTCTGAGACGACTATGAACCGTAACAATGGAGGTGTTTGCACTTTGTCGTTTCTGTTTTGCTTTTGTTTTCTCTTTTGTACATCTGGACTTGATTTAGTTGGACATTTTTGTTATAAGACTTATGTGGATGTAAATCTGGTATTTATAATTCCATAACAGCCAAGTCACTTACACATGCCTGGGATCGCGAACGGTCCTCAGGCATGCTCTGGGATGGCGATGCACCGCCATAACAAATGATTCAGAAACTCACTCGAACGTGAAATCTGACATTAATAATACTAAGTCCCCCTGGGCATACACAATTCGCCTCGAACGGCACCCAACCATGAATGGTCACAATTCGCCACGAACGGCACCCGAACACGAACGGTCACCATTCACCACGAACGGCACCCAACCACGAACGGTCACCTTTCGCCACGAACAGCACCCGACCACGAACGGTCATCATTCGCCTCGAAAGCCATCCAACCTCGAACGGTCCCATACCGCCCCGAACGACATACGATCTCGAACAATCGCTATTCATGGTCGAGTAAGATTATCAATCTCTTTACAGGTAGCAGGATATGAACATCCAGCTTATTGCACTACAAAACACACCTTCCTATCGCAAGGCATGTTTTGGGGGGAAAAGTGTTAATCCGCCTTTTGGCAAGGAAATATACCGGTGGATTTAACCTAATCAACTGCATAAGACATGGCATAGTCGATGAACAAATAGCGCAAGACGTTTAAAATATGGTTTCAACAAAGATCGAGCCGCTACGAGTCGCTTAGAGTTTGCTTCGAGTCGTCCCAAGGCTTACTTAGGGTTTTCAGAGGGATTACTTCGGGTCTTTGGTGGATTAGCATATTTACAAGTTGCTTCGAGTCACTGCAACACTTGCTTCGAGTCACTGGAGGGTCTACTTTGGGTCAAGGAGGCGGCTACTTCGAGTCAGAGCCATCGATCGATCAGCAACCAAGGTCCCCATCAATCTCGTATCCATCCTATTCGTATCCACCAAGCTTGAACTTGCTCCATTCTTATCCATCAGGCGAATGCATCTCTCAGATCGATCAAGGTCATTCACTTCGTATCGATCCATGTTGACATGTGCTTCGTATCGATCAACCAGATGATCGATACGAAATCAACTCTTCCCATCGATATGAAGCAACCCACAGTCACACACTTCGTATCGATCCGTGATGATGCATGTCTCGTATCGATCAACCATATGATCGATACGAAACCATCACTTTCCATCGATATGAAACCAACACCAAATGATCGATACGAGGAATACGTGCCAGCATCGATACGAAATGAATGACACATGATCGATACGAAGACGATAGCCATGCATCGATACGAAAAGAGGCGGGGATCGATACGAAGAACATAGCAACCGATGGATATGAATGAGGAAGCAGTTAACTCGGCATAAAATATGGATCTCACCTAAACAATCACTCAACGTCATCATCCTGATCAATACGAATCTGGATTGATACGAGGCTATCGGTACGAACGCTCCAGCATACCAACAACATCAATCTTGGATCGATCATAACTCGAGATCTACAAGTCCAAATACCACCAAATTTTCACTATAGCTTGCATACCACCAGAAGAACGTTCGTGATCGAACCCATCACCATTGGACCATTTTTGGATCGATACGAAATGCATAGGGATCGATCAGGGATCGATCCCAAACCAGCTCGGATCGATCACGTAGGCCCACCCACATGTAAGAAGGAGTATTCCAAGTTCAAAGTCAGATATTTCAATGCTACGCCTATAAATAGCAGCCCAATGCCTCCAAAAATGGGACTCTCTTTTTTCTCTTCTACGTCGTTACTCTGCTGAACTCCATTATAACTCTGATACTATCAATTGTACTCTTGTAAATCAGTAGAGAATCATCAATAAAACAGCAACTCTTCAAAGTGGACGTAGGCTATAACGCCGAACCACTATAAACCTTGTGTTCTTATTGCTTTCCTTTTAAATTGTTAGTGTTCTTCATATTTATATTCTCTACAAATTGTCTATCTGTGATTTGTGATTGTGGGTTAGTGCTTTCATATGCAATTGAGTGTTTATGACCAGTTTTGGCGCAAACACTAATTATTTACATTATTCTATTTAATTTATCTAATTAAATCTCCTAAATAATGTTATCGAAAATTAGGGTGTTACATCGTCATGTTTCTTATGGTCACTTATTATCCAGCTCCCGCGTCCACCAGTACCACGTTGTGCAAGAAAATGTGTTGTACTTGAATCTCTTTTTAGGACCGGGTTTGCCTCAGGAAGTGTTCTCGCTAGTGCTATGCCCACCTACACGTTACACTCCTTGGAACTAACGCGAATAAATCGCCCTCATCTCACTAAATCCAGTTTTGACATCCGCCTAACGGACCACCCAATGCTTACGTTTATGGATCTTTTGGATCTTGTCCACTTAGAGAAGTAAATTCGCCTCACAACTAAAATAGGGAACTAACTTACTTTCTTCCTCACGTACTCATCAAACAGTGCAATATACAGTTCAACATTCATCAATTTCATTTATTAATTGGGCCTAAAGCCCAAAATCCAAAATGGTTCAATTATAAGCTGGACGGTCGACCTGGAAGCACCATAGGTTGACCGCCCACGGTCGACCTATGGTCCTCACACTCGACCGTTCCAATTGTTTTGTTCCGGTTCGGGTTTTTTTTCGTTTACTGTGTGTGTGCGATTAATTTATTCATATAACTGCTTCAATTTAATTAATCCTGGTGTTATTAGTAATAGTAATTACCCCAATTTCTAATTCTAGCCTAATCCATATTTTAATATTTCAATTATAAATAAATTTGGGGTCTAGATCACAGTTGTATAGTTTCAACAGTAATTTTCTAATTAGATTAATTAGATCTACAGATTGACTAATATCAAATTTAAATTAACAATTTAATATAGTTATTTAACAATCTAATCAACTTGAAAATAAATTTAAAGCTAATTGATTTAACCACTTAATCAGATCTGCGCCCACTCACCTCTGTCCCTAGCTCTAGATCTAGTTCCAACTCTACTTGTTTCCTTAAGATTTGCTTAGCTTTCCTTCCAATTGCTTGATCTCTCTTCAAATTTTAGTTTAGATTGGTATTTTATTTGGTTTGGGGATTGAAAATTGATTTGGAAACTAGGGTTTAATTTTATTTTGGTAGAGCTTTACTACAATGGTGGAAAACTAATGATTTAGGATAATGCTAGCTGTTTATTTATAGGGAAAGCTCACTACTCTCAGCCATCATATCCATGCTTGAAAAGGTCCCAACCACATAGTGATCACTTGGCATGAACGCCTAACATCTCAACCATCAAAACGAAGTGTCGCAGTCATCTCACCCTATGATTTTTCCTTGGGTCTGGTCGACCGCCTCTAGGGCTAGGTCCACCACCCTCGGTCGACCTAAGCCTTGTGAGGGTCAACCTGAGCCTTGTGACTGTCGACCTGGCCCTTTGTATATTTTTTTTCCTTTTCTTCTATTTTAATTTCTTACTTATATTATTGACACTCGTAACTATCTCATACTAACTCAAATTTTGGTAAGTTATATATGAAAATTATCCAAAAAATTGCTACAAACACAGTGGTATAAGTCTCATAGCCAAATTCGGATGTTTGTAAAAATTTACTTTTAAGTCCATTCTTAACTTTTATTTATATTTTCTTACTTATTTTGAAAATTTTACGGAGTGTTACACATTCTGATATGTGTAGGATATTGCTGGTGATAGTGTATCACACACTTAATATCGATCCCAAGTTCACGCCAAAGAGAAAGAAGAGACGCGACCTAGGTTCGGAGCAATCCACTGCATCAAAGGAACAAATGGATAAGCTGTTGGCCAACAGATTTATCCTTGACGCTACAGGGGTGTCAAACCCTATGTTGGTCCAAAAATCGAATGAGAAGGGGTGAACTTGCATTGGCTGCCCAAATTTGAACAAAGCCTGCCCGAAGGATAGCTTTCCATTGCTGAGGATCGACCAGCTCGTCGATGGAACCGTGGGGAATGAATTGATCTCATTTATGGATGCCTACTTAGGGTATAATTATATTATGATGCATGAACCAAATGAAGAGAACATTAGCTTCATCATAGACTTAGGAATATATTGCTATTCTGTAATGTCATTCCGTTTGAAGAATGTCGAAGCTACTTACCAGAGACTGGTAAATAAAATGTTTAAATACTAGATTGGACGGACGATGGAAGTTTATATAGAGGACATGCTGGTAAATTCCCAAGTGTTTGGAAACCACTGGATGATCTCTTAAAGATGTTTGAGATTCTTTGGAAATATGGAATGAAATTGAACCCGCTCAGTTGCTCACTTGGAGTTGCTTTTAGGAAATTCCTCGCTTTTATTATTAAAGTAAGGGGCATTGAGACTAATCTAGAATAGACTGATGCCTTATGAAACGTTGAAGCCCCAACAACGAAGAAGGAGTTACAATACTTAAATGGAAAGATCGTAGCATTGAGCCGATTTATCTCCAGAGTGACGGATAAGTGCATATGTTATTTTATGCATTAAAGAAGAGTAAGATGAACTTTTAGCAGAATCAGGACTGCCAGAATGCTTTTGAAGAATTGCTGTGACATATGGAGCAACACTGGTTCTGTTTAAACCGATGGATAGGGAGGACTTATTCATCTACCTAGTGGTGTCTGCGTAGGCATTAAGCATAAGGCTTGTGCATGAGGAAGATAGGGTTCAATGATCCGTCTACTACATTAGCAAGCGATTCACCAGAGCTAAACGAAACTACTCAAAGTTGGACAAACTGGCATACTGCATGTAGGCCTGTAAACGGATGCAATCGGATACGGATAGTGCTGTATCAGTATCCGTATCCGAAAATGAAAATCCGTATCTGAATCCGTATCCGATATCCGCGAATACCCGTTGAATATTATATGTATCCGTATCCACTAATATTTTCGGATATCCGAAAATATCTGTATCCGGCTTAGCGAATACGGATATTTTTGGATATCCGAAAATATCTGTATCCGAACCTCAAAATATATCCGAAAATATCAAAAAATTAATCAATATAATGCATATTTCATTTTTTTGACTGAAAAAAAGATGAAAAACCTTGTAATACATAAATTACATCAAATTAACAATATGAAATCCAATCACACAAAATCCGTACAATAATATTGCATATATAAATATAATCCATACGCAAAACCCATAGGCTAATTCAATCACAGCAAATCATAAAAGCAAACATGCATCACACATCTTAATTGTAACAAATACCAAAAAATAAAAATCATCTTCATTACATATAGCCTAAAATATTGCATTCTTTTTCCATGAAGTGGAATGGAATTATGGGGAAGTTGATGTTGTCTGTACTATGTGGTATCACTACTAGTGTGCGTGAGAATAAATGAATAATTATTGGACATTTGGGCTTATATTTTTGTAAACTAGCCAAGTGATAATAGGGTTGTATTTTGGTAAAATGATTTTGTTTCTAATATTAGTGTATTTGTATTAAATTTATGGATATAAAATAACATATTAATATATAAATATTTAATTTCAAACCGGACGGATATTTATTGGATACGGATACAGCCATATCCGTATCTGTATCCGAAATATGTTTCGGATATCGGATATCCGCATCCTCTTTTCGGATATCGGATATTTTTCATGTTTTGGGATACGGATGCGGACGAATTTCGGATATTTTGGGTATTCATTGACAGGCCTAACTGCATACTAATAGAATATAGGAAGATGCGACCACATTTTTAGGCTCACCTGATCAAGGTGTTGACAGATTATAATATCCCCCATTTTGAGGCCCGAAACTAAGCGCTACGGATGTTGCAGTCATCCATGGTATTAATTTTCGATGACAAAATCCAGCTATGTTAATCATATCAATAACATCAGAAGCATAAGAATATGAAATTTTTTAAACACATTTCAATAATAAACTTTCATATTTCATTTTGTAACAAAAATTTATATTCATTACATAATCCCATTCAATCCCTCATTCTGAGAAAATATAACTATTACAAAATACTCCAAGAGCGACATATGAAGATGCCCCCTTGGTTGATCAGAGTCTAACACTTGGCAATTATACATTTTTCCGTTACATTCATTCAAGCAAAATGAAAACGACCCAACGGATAAAGTGAAGCTCCTAAATAGCTATCTTGCATACTGCATGTCTTCGGAAGCTAATTCGTCTAACTGGAAAACCTGAAACCCTTAGTTCCGACCTACTCAAATGAACACCCGAGAGTTTAAGGGGAAAAACAAAAACTTCGGGTCGGACAAAAAGTTTGGAGTGAATAATAATCTACCATCTTAAACCAAATAGATATCTAGTGAGGCCACGCCGTTGAGTGGAACGGGTTTTCCCCTTACTAGTATCCGCTGAATGGGATGTCAAAATCCTTTATATACTAGATCGTACTTCTACTTGAAGGGAATCATTTCGTACCTACCAAAGAGATACCATATGCATCCCTTTATGTCGAATTCATGGCCGCGACATGGATCTCAGTCATCATCAGGCCTTCGTCATTCTACAATGACATGGCAATTTCATAGTAATCATGAAAACTGTTTTATTTCTATAAAAGGTTATTTCTGTTTGTACCAAAAATGGGCACAACACTCTTCGGGAGTTATTTGAAGAGATAAAATGAAGAACATAAATGTAAAATAGAGATTATCTAACAAAAACTCCAATAAACAGAATTGTAAATACGCAGACAAGCAATTTAGAGTGGTTCAGCGTATCGCTTACGTCCACTATGAAGTTTTGATGATTTTATTGATTCTCTTTCAGTGATTACAAGCGATTACAGCAAACAACAGCGGATCACAGATTAGAATTCAGATTCAACAGTAAGAATAAGATGCAAATCTCGATCCGGCAGAGTCTGGGCGCTTCAGAATCCAGATCCCCTTTTCTGAATGACCAGGGGTCCTATTTATAGGTGGTAGGAGGCTGATATTTCGCCTAAACTTTGGGAGACCACTTCTGGCCCGTGAGGGGGGCCCACGCGCCCGCCTTCAGGAAATCTGGGCCCACTTTAGGATCGATTCGAAATCCATTCGAATCGATCAAGAAAACGTCCAATCGAGCTGAAATTTGGCAGAGACGTTCCTTAGTGTATATGCAAGCTTACCTTAAAATTTCATTGGATTTGGATTAGTAGATCACGAGATATGGTCGATACGAACTGAGACTTCTCGAAGGCTGTTTGGTTCGTCTCCATGGTTTCGACTCCATCACTTCGTGTCGATGACTGCACGTGCTCTCAAGATGAGGTGGTGCGCACGCTTCGCCTCGATCCGGTCTTTACTCCGAGTCGACCGCGTCGACTCCATATATTTCGGCACGTTCACATCGAAGGATGACACGTCATCTTGGCTTGATGGCTTGATGGATTCGAATAAAGCGTTACTGATGGATTCGAGCAAGCGATGGTCGATGGATACGAACAACTCTTTCTCCCATGGATATGAGGCAGACACTAGCTGATGGATACGAAGTGCTCCATCTGCTGAGGGGTATGAAGTCCATCGATACGAACTCGATGGATTTGAACTCAGCCGTTCTTGATCGATACGACTCATGGGAGTTGGCCGATATGAAGTAGGCGATCTGTCGATGGATTCGAATGAGGCCGAATCGAACCTAGGTACTTCGATGGATTCGAAGTTGATCGATATGGAAATGATCGATTCGAACTAGAGCCTGGAGGTGGATACGAAATCACACATAGTGATGGATACGAAATCTGGGCTTTTCCCTTCAATTTGAATCGATCATAACTTGAGCATGTGAACCCGGATTGACCCGAAATTTGAGATGTCGACTTCTATGATCTTTCTTGTCATGTCCTATCAATTGTAGCTCAATCTGGACCCAGACAAAATTCAGCGATATCCATGGCGAGCTATCCCTGTTCTCTAATCGGTTCCTTGGTGTTCTGGCCTTGCCAAAAGGCGGGATAACATTTGCCCCCCAAAGTACATCTTGTGAAAACATGACGTGCTTTGAAATACTGCTATCCTTACTCTGAACAGTTATTGTCTTTTCGGTGGAAGCTGTGATCTTCGACCGTTCTCCTTGATAATGTAAACTATCGACTGCCGACTGCTGTACCATGTATTTGCTGCAACTGATTGCTGTATGCCAGTGGTTACCCGTTCGTTGTTGTAATCGTTATTGGATGTGTTTCTGATTCCTGAAAATATGGAATATCGAATATTAGTCCGACATTCATGCATATATGTTAATCTGACTCTCGCTGACGTTCACGAGTCGTTGTCAGTTTATCTTATATTGAATTCTGTATCGATCCTCTCCTGAACCGACGCGAAATTAGTTGTAACAACGTTTGATGGTTGTTGTTTTTTTTTTTGATTGCTCCTTCATAACGATGCTCTCCTGAATCGATGTGAAGGGTTGGAATGTATGATTCATGGAGGATATGCCATTTCTTATTCGTTCGTTCAATAAGAATCCCCGATTATGGATAATCTTCGATAGGAGTCATCCATGACTCCTCTCCTAGATCTAAGATTTAGTTGATCTTCATATGCCAATGCTTGGAATAATAAGCATTTCAATTGGGACAAAGTCTTTTTGCCATGCATCCCCAGAACTGGCTAGCTTGGCCAGTGACTTAGCCTTTTCATTTTCTTCTCCGAGGATGTCTGTAGTGGTGTAATAATTGAAGTCAACTAGTAGCTTTTCGACCCAGCTAGGATAAGGAGCAAGATGTTGCCCCCTAGTTGAATAATCTTCCCTGACTTGGTATACTACTAACAAATAATCATATAATATATGCAAAGTTTTCACTCTTATTTTTCTTGCAAGTTTGAGCGCCAAGGCTTCATACTTAGCTTCGTTATTTTTAGCAGGGAAGTTGAGTTTAAGGGCGTGGCAGATCGATCGTTCCTCAATAGTCATTAACGCAACTTCGACATTAAAAAAGCCGATTATTGGAAGTTCCATCTGTATACGTTCTCTATCGGTTGGACGGTTCACCACTGTCCTTCGGATAGCCGTCTGATGTGGTGGATTCAGGTATGAAGTATGCTAATGTTTGATCATGGAGAGCTCTCCGAGGGAAATATGTGAAATCAAATTGGCTTAGCTCGATACCCCATCTGAGTAATTTTCAGCCATCTAAGGCCGTTCTTGGACCTATCATAACGGCTGGTCGATATAGACGTTAATAGGGTGAGCTTGTCAGTAGCCAGCCTTCATCATATACTAGTCTTTTGATTCGTTTATGTTCACATAACGTTGTGATGTTTACGGCGTGTGTTGACACGGCCCAATTGATGTATAAATCTTCGTGATCCAAAGGTTTGGGTAAAATGGAAGGTCTCTTCAAGCGGTCTATCGGAGCTGCTTGATTGTCCCCGGTACATGGGTGTCTCTTACTATCGGAATTCTCTAGAAATTAGTCTTGATTCCATGAGAATTGATGATGAAAACAATGAATCCTTCTGATGTAATGGTGAAAGAGCATTTCAAAGGATCGAGTTTCATCCTGCATTTTTTGGAGAGCACTGAATACCTCTGTCAAGTCATCGATATGGTCATTTGATAGCCGTGATCTCACGAGCATATTAACCACATCTACTTTCATCGATCGATCAATATGATTTTTGAATGATCTGCTAATCGTCCTTTGGTAAGTAGCATAAGCGTTTTCAAGTTCGAATTTAGGGATTTCAGCATAGCACTATAGGCCCAGGTCAATAACGAGATAGTTGTATTCCTGGTCTAGGACATGCTTCAGTATCTGATTGTGTCTGGAGTTTGCATCCATGGATGTGAGTAATTCATGTATGATGGTCAGGTCCATCAGTTGGTCGATCATTGGAAGTGGAAAGCCGTGCATTGTTATACCCCATGCAAATCTGAGTAGTTGATTTATGTCCTCCACTCTCTGTTTGTTTTTTTTATAATAAAGGATTGGATACTCACTTTGGTTGGAGGGCATCATGGATAAACCCACTGGTTTTGAGCAGATTCGCCTCCTCTTTAAGTGCAACAGATCTCTCCGGATCCATGTCGCATCGTTTTTGTTCACCGAGACATGCCTCGGGTCGACATTTAATGTAGGGTTCTTCATGGCTGGCGAGAGTCCATATATATATATATATATATATATATATATATATGAGATCGAGTCCAAGCGAACACATCAAGATTCACCTGAAGTAAAATAGCTGACTCTTTCTTCATCATTGCACAGAGTTGTGATATGATCTACAATACTCGTGATGGGTTGTAGCACTTCATGTGTTTATTTGCAATGGTAAATGATTAGGCTTATAATAATGTTGAATCAAAGGATTAGTAGAATTTAGCCTTGTACTGCACGCTGCTACATAGCTAGCTACAGCTTTGAGATCGACTTCACTTGTGTTTCTGAATGATGTGCTTGTCGTTCAATGTACTCGCGATCAATTGCTCGTTGTGAGGGTCGGAATGATGATCAGTTGCCCATAAGTCCGGGTATTGATCTAATGACTCTATCTCTAGGCATCCTTTCGGTCGCAACCTAGAGTTGTTATGAATATCAAGCATGGGTCATAGGTTCAAGTTGTCATAGTCAACTCTCGGATAATTACTCTTTTGCCCCCAGTCTCGGGTTAGTGGATGCATTACGCGGACGGTATAGTCTCGTCATAGCTGTGTCTATACTGTAGTTCAAGCTTTAAGAACCAGAGTTGACTGATGAATGATTGAATCATATTATCTTATCTTCGTGTTCGTGCCCCCAAGTCTGGGGAATATCTCGATAAGTGGTAGGGTAGATAATGTCCGCTTCAATTTTGTATTCTATCCCATTGAACCGCGGGATCGAGTTAACCGATGGAAGGCTGAGTCGAGACTATCCTGTATTATGTTATAGTTCTTTCCTCTTAGAGGAATACATTGTTACTTTGCTGACATTCGGACATAAGCTAGATTCTGGACGGTCAATGACATTCACTTCGTTGTCTATATCGCCATACTTTAGGCAAAAACTGAGGAGTGAATCGTCCAGCCAGATCCAAAGCAGGATTGATGCTTCCCTTGTTGAATCCAGGGTAAGAATCAGTGTGCAGATGTTTAGGTTGCACTTGTTTTGAATTGCTCTTTAAGTCGGATCTTGGTAAGAGTCAATGAATGAATGGTCACGTTGCATTCATTTGGAGTTGGGTGATCAACCATGTCCATCTCGATTTACGTTCTCCTGTCAGATTTAGGGATAAAGTTAGCTCAAATGCAGTCATGTCATGCTCATTTGGTCTCATGCTCCTCCTGACGGATCGAAGGAAGGCGACGTAGGATGAATGGTCAAGTCACACTCATTCGTGGTTTATTCTTTTATCCATGCCTTGTTGGTCAAAGGTTTCGATGAAGTTCAGGTCACATCGACTTGTAGACGAAGAGGACCGATATTGGTCGTCGATTTAATGGTACGATGTGAAAGGTGCAGATCGATATTGCCCGTCGATCCAGCGGTACGATATAATTGGTTGCCCAGAACTTCGGGCGGCATTCTGATTGGCTAGCATTAAGGTCTCTTTGTAGTCATTTCCTTAAGTTGTAAAGGATGCTAAGCTAGAGATGTAGCGAGTCACCTTTCTCTTCTTTCGGTGATTTGTACTTCTTCCCCCAGTCTTGGGTTAGCAGAGTTAGTTCGTGGGTGGTCTAATTGCACCTGTAGTTAGTTTACACTCATCACGACGAGTTCAGGTCAGAGTCGGTGAATGACTGGTCGAATCTCATTCATTCGTTTGTCTATTCTTGTAGCCACACTTTGGGGACCAGAGTCAGTTGAAGGGCCATTCATCGCACCTATTTGATGTTTTATACCCCTGTCCACACTCTGGGGACTAAGAGTTTTAGTAGAAAATGATCGGACCGCATTTTCCTCAATTAATCCCTCTAGCACTAGTTAATGGCGAAAGTCGAAGTGTGGTCACTCACATTACAACAACTTTAATTTTATGCTTCTCCCACTGAACTGTAGGAAGGAATTGATTGGCAGATGGTTAGGTCACATCCATTTAGAATAGGACATTCAACTAGGTTCGTTTTGCGAATCTGTGTCCCCTTGTCGAATCAAGGAAGAAATTTTGTCTTGTAGGGTTGGAGCGCATCCCTATAAAATTATGTTATGGATCCCGTGCCGGGGACAAGAGGTTATGCATGGACGGTTGGGTCACGCCCGCTTAGTGCTGGATGGTCTGATCGCATCCAATTTTGTGTGTTAAGTGTGACCCCGTGTTAGGGGAAGATTGGAAAGAAGACGGTCGAACCACATCCGCATTTTGTATTACAGAACTTGATGAGGAACCCTAGCCGATAGATGGATAGTCGAATCACATCCCTTTTGGTATTCATATTTCAGACCATGCTTTGAGGACTGGAGTTGGTTGATGGGTGGTCATTCGCACCCAGTTGGTGCTTATACTCCGATCTGCGCTCTCGGGACCAGAGTTAGTTGATGTTTATACTCCAGTTCACACTCTGGGAGTCTGGAGTTTGTTGACCAGACGGTCTGTCACGTCTATTATGAGTTTCCTTTTTTGTGTTCGCACTCCGGGAACAAGTGATGTATCTTGGCTGAGATATGGTCGAAGTCGTTAGGCGGATGGATCCACCCTCCTTGAAGCCGCATTTGTTTGATGCTTATACTCCGGCTCGCGCTCTGGGAGTTTGGAGTTGGTTGTGGTGTATGCTCCAGTTCACACTCTGGGATTTCGGAGTTAGTTAATGTTTATACTCCAGCTCGCGCTCTTGGAGTCTGGAGTTTGTGTTTATACTCTAGTTCGCGCTCTGGGAACTCGGAGTTGGATGTTTGTACTCCGCTTCGCACTCTGGGAATACGGAGTTGATGTTTATACTCCGGTTCGCGCTCTAGGAACTCGGAGTTGGATGTTTGTACTCTGCTTCGCACTCTGGGAATACGGAGTTGATGTTTATACTCCGGTTCGCGCTCTAGGAACTCGGAGTTGGATGTTTATACTCCGCTTCGCACTCTGGGAATACGGAGTTGAATGTTTATACTCCGCTTCGCACGCTGGGAATACGGAGTTGATGAATGTTTATACTCCGCCTCGCACTCTGGGAGTACGGAGTTGGTTAATGTTTATACTCCAGCTCGCGCTCTCGGAGTCTGGAGTTTGAATGTTTATACTCCGCTTCTCACTCTGGGAATACGGAGTTGAGTAATGTTTGTACTCCGCCTCGCACTCTGGGAGTATGGAGTTGATGAATGTTTAAACTCCTCCTTGCACTCTGGGAATACGGAGTTGAATGTTTATACTCCGGTTCGCACTCTAGGAACTCGGAGTTGGATGTTTATACTCCGACTCGCGCTCTGGGAATACAGAGTTAATGAAGGATTGTCGTGTGTCAATCCTTTTTTGACTTTGATGTGATGGCTTGCTCCTGAGCTTGGGGTTTCACTTAGCGAGTGATCGGTGGGATCCCGATTAACTTCCACTTATATGCCCTTCAACGAAGGATAAGATTTAGTTTATGGATGGTTGGATCGCGTCCATGTTCATTTGGATTCCGCTTTTGCCAGGCCTAAGGAGTAAGATTAGTGTTCTGGCAAGCTTTGTGCTCGAGCATAGGAAGGGATGGTCGAACTACGTCCACTCTGAGTTGTGTATTTTCCCTTAAGCCGGGTGCAAGAATTGGAGAGCAGACAGTCGAGTCATGTCCAATTTATACTTTGCATTCTTTCGATCGAGCTAAGGAAGAGAGTTGAATGACAACTCGTGATGGTTAGCGAGTAGGCAGTCAGTCGTTGATGACTTTAAATTGAGGGTTGGACCTTTAAACATGTATTCCCTCAAATAATCCCAAATGTTTAATGTAGGATAGGATGCATGGATGGTGACATCACGTCCACCCTTGGCGTGATTCCGATTTTATCGGGCATCAGAAGAAGCATAAGTATTTTGGCGAGCTTCAAACACGAGATGGAGAGTGCATATTTGGGACATATAACTCCAAGTCTTTCCCAGGTCTCCAATTAAACTGTATAGGCGGATATGGTCGGTTGCATCCACTTCGTACTAGAGTCTTGACCTTGTCGGTCTCTTTTGCTTTGATGCCTTGCCCCCAGTCAGGGGCATATAGTGGCTGATGAGCGGTCGAATCATGCTCGTCATGATGATACCTCAATGATTTGATCATAGTCCGCGGAGGTTGTATTGCACCCAATCTTAAGTACTCGGTTACCTGCATCATTTGCAAGTAGTTTAATTCACGTAGGTCATATTTCGCAACGTAAATGAAATTGAATTGGAAATAATTCAAAAAGAGATCAGATCAAATCTCATTGATAAGTGAGGCAGCGTCGTGTGTTCGCTATTGCACTTCCGTCCAGCCCTTCTCAGTTGGAAGTCTAACACAAATGGTTCAATTTGATCAAAGTCCTTGATATATAGGGATCGGATGTTCACGGTCCTTCATTTTATGGGGCTTGCACATATTGTCGGAGCTATCCTTCCCGGAGAAGCCTTATGGCGTTGGCGTTCACGGTAGCTATTTAGAGAAGAGGAGTTTTCCGATTTAGAGTATGGAGCAGGTCCCCTCCTTATCTTGCTATGTTGATCCTTCATCTGATTCATCAACTCAAAATTTGCCTAGACATGTTGGTGTAGTTGTCGGCGGCGGTCCACCAGTTCTCTTGTCAAAGTCTGGAAATAAGCGCTGGTGATGAATTCATTTATGGGTATCGGCAGCAACTGGATGTGGGCTTTGGATAAATTCATTGGCTGCCAGCTTCTTTATTCCCTTCAGCAATATGAGAAGTAGAACTGGTATTTCTAACCATGAATGACAGTGTTCTTTGATGGCATTCATCACTCTTGGTGGAGTCCATGTGCCATTCTCACTTCATGAGGTAGTGTCGGGGGTTGTATTTCCATAGTATGCTGACATAGTCAACATATTGAATTTTCACTAGAAATTTTGCAGGTAGGGTGGCTTCAATGAATAGGTCTCCACTAGGGAAGATTCTCCAGTCGACATTATGATCAGGCCCATTTTATTTCCATGGGGTCTTGTAACACTGGTGAATGATGTATACATGATTGCCCAACGTTTGAGTGGTTGGTAATGCCGATTGGACGGCGAGTTGGTTAAAATGGGCTAATAGATTGGTGTTTATCCCAAACTTTCATCCAGATAGGAGACCTATATAGGGTATTAAGGAAGTCCTCTTGAGGTTGTATGTCACGCTTTTAGTCATGTGGACGTAGAATGATTAAGATGCGGGCATTTGAAGATGGTTCAGCGGTGACCAGCTATGCTTTGAGTTGATAGAGTAGACAGTGTAAGGGAGTTGCCATATTAGCCATCGTACCATAGTTGTCAATTCAGGAGTTTGAAAGCTGGTCAATTGGAGGAAGTTGCATTCCACCTTAGAAGCATGATATATTAACCAACTCTAGCTCTTGGCATATTAGCTAGGTTCTCCATCCTCTGGGAGCATTAGTTGAGTAGTATTTCTTTACCCATTCCTTGATTGCAACTCAACATTTGTTGTTGTGAGCTCCTATGTCTTGTTCAGTCATGGAACAATTAGAAGCACGGATGGAATGTTCCTCCACTAAATTGGTGATTGAATTCGCTATGCGGGTGCCCTGCGCTGCGGCTAGCCTCTTTTTAGGAAATCTGGGTCGTACCCGAAAAATATTTTTTTTTAAAATTTCGTATCGTTCCACCCTTGTTCGTATCCATCAAGCAACCTGAAAAGGTCCTTCGTATTGCTCTTGTTCGAACCCATTCTGTTCGTATCCATCCAGAGAATTAGCTCCACTAGCATCGATACGAAATGCGCATGGCTAGATCGATACGAAAGTGGTATATGTTGATCGACACAAATAGGGCGCAGTTGGATCGATTCGAATTGCAGCTGAGTATCGATACGAATTGGGTGCAGTTGGATCGATTCGAACTGCAGTTGAGTATCGATACGAATTGGAGGCAGATGGATGGATACGAAGTATTGCTTCCTGATGGATACGAAGTAGAGCATCCATCTCATGGATACGAAGTAGAGCATCCATCTCATGGATACGAAGTACAACATCCATCTCATGGATACGAAGTAGAGCATCCATCTCATGGATACAAAGTAGAGCATCCATATCATGGATACGAAAAACACCATATTTTCATGGATACGAAAAATTGCATTTTTTCTGGATTCGAAAATATGGGTATGGAATTCATGATGAATGTAGTTCCTCTTAGATCTGGAGCAATCTGAATAGAATAGAAGGAACCACTTATGAACAGATCTGGATCTTCTCCTTAGATTTTTGCAATCCAACGACGGTAGTAGATCCATAGAGCAGGAGAAAAAACTGTGTTTGTTCTCAGTGAAAGCACCAAAGTGTTTGTACCAAAAATGGGCACAACACTCTTCGGGAGTTATTTGAAGAGATAAAATGAAGAACATAAATGTAAAACAGAGATTATCTAACAAAAACTCCAATAAACAGAATTGTAAATACGCAGACAAGCAATTTAGAGTGGTTAGGCGTATCGCCTACGTCCACTATGAAGTTTTGATGATTTTATTGATTCTCTTTCAGTGATTACAAGCGATTACAGCAAACAACAGCGGATTACAGATTAGAATTCGGATTCAACAGTAAGAATAAGATGCAAATCTCGATCCGGTAGAGTCTGGGCGCTTCAGAATCCAGATCCCCTTTTCTGAATGACCAGGGGTCCTATTTATAGGTGTAGGAGGCTGATATTTCGCCTAAACTTTGGGAGACCACTTCTGGCCCGTGAGGGGGGCCCAGGCGCCCGCCTTCAGGAAATCTGGGCCCACTTTGGGATCGATTCGAAATCCATTCGAATCGATCAAGAAAACGTCCAATCGAGCTGAAATTTGGCAGAGACGTTCCTTAGTGTGTATGCAAGCTTACCTTAAAATTTCATTGGATTTGGATTAGTAGATCACGAGATATGGTCGATACGAACTGAGACTTCTCGAAGGCTGTTTGGTTCGTCTCCATGGTTTCGACTCCATCACTTCGTGTCGATGACTGCACGTGCTCTCAAGATGAGGTGGCGCGCACGCTTCGCCTCGATCCGGTCTTTACTCCGAGTCGACCGCGTCGACTCCATATATTTCGGCACATTCGCATCGAAGGATGACACGTCATCTTGGCTTGATGGCTTGATGGATTCGAATAAAGCATTACTGATGGATTCGAGCAAGCGATGGTCGATGGATACGAACAACTCTTTCTCCCATGGATACGAGGCAGACACTAGCTGATGGATACGAAGTGCTCCATCTGCTGAGGGGTATGAAGTCCATCGATACGAACTCGATGGATTTGAACTCAGTCGTTCCTGATCGATACGAACTCATGGGAGTTGGCCGATATGAAGTAGGCGATCTGCCGATGGATTCGAATGAGGCCGAATCGAACCTAGATACTTCGATGGATTCGAAGTTGATCGATACAGAAATGATCGATTCGAACTAGAGCCTGGAGGTGGACACGAAATCACACATAGTGATGGATACGAAATCTGGGCTTTTCCCTTCAATTTGAATCGATCATAACTTGAGCATGTGAACCCGGATTGACCCGAAATTTGAGATGTCGACTTCTATGATCTTTCTTGTCATGTCCTATCAATTGTAGCTCAATCTGGACCCAGACAAAATTCAGCGATATCCATGGCGAGCTATCCCTGTTCTCTAATCGGTTCCTTGGTGTCCTGGCCTTGCCAAAAGGCGGGATAACAATTTCTTTTCACTAACTCATATCCCTTGTTAAATTTCTATTGGTTAAAAAAAAATTACTAAATTTTTTTCAAAAATAATGCTGTAAACCAGTTTTCTTTCCCCAAATTTTTTTTTCAAACACAAAGAAATGTATTATTATTTTAATATAAGTTATAAGCCTTTCTGGCATAATAAATTCAAAGTAAATCATAATCACTTAGGAAAAATACCCAAAGATCATTGAAACTCGGAATTAACATATTCTTTCTCATATAAAAATTTTGGAACCAAATTCATTATTTATTATTTTTAATAATTAAAACCCGAAATAAGTGCCCTCTTCTCCTTGGAAAATTCATAAAATATTCTTATTAATTTGAAAAATTATGAAATTAAAAAATCATCTCCAAAATTATGTTTTACACAACCTGTCTGAAAATCAAATCGATGGAGATCATTTACTAAGGTTTTGTCCATAAAACCTACTTGATAATTCCATAAAATTCTAATAAATCATTCTTCAAGCAAACAATGGTACAATCAATTATGGCATAACATATAATCATCAACGATTTGGAATCAATCAAAATCCAAGAATAAAACAGATAAATATGAGATGGTTTACTATTACTCACCTTAGATTGGATAATGAGATTGAGATTTGATGGAAATTGATTTCTTTAGCTTTTCCCTTTGAAATTCATTTGTTTTCTTCTTCAAATCTTCCTTTGTAATGGATGACCTCTTCTCTTTAGTTTTTGATCGTTTTGGTATTGTAAAATGAGAATGAATGGGAGATAGAGGGCTTAAGGGATGAAAATAGGTTTTATTCCTAATTTGCCATTCTCATTTATTCTTTTCTTTTCTATGTTTAAAATGGTCTTACTTATTGTTTAATTAAGTCTCGGCTCAATTAATAATCAAATCTCATTCTCCTTATTACATCACACATTATCTTATTTAATTTACCTAATTAAATCACCTAAATAATGTTAATAAAAAATAGGGGTGTTACAGGCTTCCTTCCTTAAAGAATTTCATCCTCGAAATTTGGTAAGGACCACACAATAAGCATATGAAACATGTAAAAAATACTAGCCTATATGACTAGTAAAAAGTCTATATATAACAAATATAGAACATACCATCAAAAAAATGCAGGATAAGTCTCTTTAATCTTGTCTTTCATCTTCTAAGTGCAGTCTTTATCATTATCACTCCACTCGATCTTCACTAATCTGACTATCTTGTTCCTTAACCTCTTCTCATCTCTTGATATAGCATGAACTAGTTGTCCAATAAAAGTCATATATGGTTCCACTGCTAAATATTCTGATGCATTCAAAGTAATAGTAGTATCCGGATCATGCATGTACTTTCTAAGATGAGAACATGAAAAACATTATGGACTCCTGCTAAACTATTCGGTATCCCTATCCAGTAAACGAGTTTCTTGATCCTCTCTATAGTAGGAAATGGACCTATATATTTCGTGCCAATTTTCTTGTCTTTCCAAATCGTACCACGCCCTTGATCAACGATACTTAACAAAAAATAATCTCTAACTGAGAACTTAAAATCCTTTTGCCTCTTGTCCGCATACCTTTTCTGCCCAGATTGAGCTTCCTTAATCTTTGCTCGGATCAACTCAATCTTCTATATGGCTTCTATTACCATATCTGGACCAAGAACTAATTTGTCTCCGGTCTCCAACCAACATCCAGGTGATTTGCATGGTCTACCATACAAAGATTCGAAAGTTGTCATTCCTATACTAGTCTGATAACTATTATTATAGAAAAACTCAACTAAGTGCAAATGGTCTTCCTATGACCTACAAAAATCTGTTACACAAGCTCTAAACATATTTCCAAGTACTTTACTGACTCTCTATGTCTGCTCTTCCATCTGTGGGTGATAAGCGGTACTCATTCTAAGCTTGGTACCTAACACTTCATGTAGACTCTTCCAGAATTCACTAGTAAACAAGACATCTATGTCACTGATTATTATACTACTAGGAATCCCATGTAATCTAACGACGTTCCCCATAAACAACTTAGCCAATACAAGTGCCATTCCGGTCGACCAAACAGGAATGAAATATGCACCCTTGGTCAGTCTATCTACGATAACCCAGATACTCTAGCTTTCCCTATTCGACCTTGAAATTCCGTCAAAAAAATCCATGGATGTAGAATTCCATTTCCAAACCGGTATATCTAATGGCTAACGAAATCCACTTGGCTTCTGATGCTCGACTTTCACTTTCTACAAATTCAAACATTTCTTTACCCATAAGCCTACATCCCTTTTCATACCTTTGCAGAAGAAGCTCCTCTTCATATCTTGACACGCCTTAGTTCCTCTAGGATAAATAGTAAACTTCGATCGATGACATTCCCTAAGAACTTCTCTCCTTAGGTCGCCAACATCTGGTACACATAATTGTCCCTTCTTTCTCAATCATCCTTTTTGGTCAAGACCAAAACCTTTCAAATCATCAACCACAGTTCCACCTTCAAGCTTTCTAATTCTTTCGGCTAGCAACGGATCATCTCTCTGTTTAGAAGCAATCCTTTTGATCAGCATTGGTCGAACTTCTAAACATAATAATATGGCAGTTTCCCTACTCGAACTGTCCATTGATCTTAACTACACACCACAAGCTGTCAATACTTCTAAATCCTTCCACTCTACCAATAAAGCCAACACCACATCCTGATGTTTCTTGATAAGTGCATCAACAACTTTATTTCCTTTCCCTGGCTTATAATCAATACCAAAATTATAAGCTACTAAAAACTCTAACTATCTCTACTGTCTCATATTCAGCTTCTTCTAAGAGAATAAATATTTCAAGGACTTATGATCTATAAAAACTCAAATCGTTCTCCCAACAAATAGTGTCTCCACACTTTCAAAGCAAAGATCACCCTTACCATTAACCCAAAAAGTGGATCAACACCCTGGATTGAGTATGAAAGCACCAACCTTGTTTATCAAGGCAAATAAAATAGAAAAAGCAATAGTAAATCGCCGAAAAAAGTAAATGAACAAGAGATTTTTATAGTGAATCGGCTGTTAACGAAGCCTACATTCACTTTATAACTTTTATTATTGACTGACTGCAATTACAAGTTAAACCCGATTACAATCTGACTGAATCTTGTAAGTTAGATCAAATCACTGGTGTTAGAGTTCACTGGAGAATCACAGTGAACCCTATAGATGACTGTTGTGTGGGAAGAGAAGAGTGAAAGTAGTTTCTGCACTGTTTCAGTATCCAGTACAGAAGATCATGTTTATGTTGCAGGTAGGATTGTATTTATAGGGATTGGAGAGCTACTGGGTCGGGTCGCCACACCATAAGCTTTCCTTTGGAAATACGAAGGTGCACTGAAAGTTTCATAGCCAATCGAGTCAATTTGATGGGTCGCTAGCAATCCATAAGCGATGGACTGCTAGCGATCCATCGTATTCTGGTGCTAACGATTCAACTGCTTGGGATGCTCTCCTTCATCCTTTCCTTTAAACTTTATGGCAATCTAACACAATCATATGGATCGCTAGCGATCCATGTACTTAATGAATTTTTGGACTCCGTCTTTTTAATTGCATTTGTTGTCTCGTGTTGGTGTTGTCTCGTGTTGGTGTTCTCTCTGTAAATTTGTAGCTTATCGCCCTATTTTGATGATGATTCACACACTGTTTGCATATAACTGCTGATGGAATTAGATGAATGCTCATTTCACGATCTAACTAGCTTGGAATTCCATCAAACTTAGCAATCATTCCTAGAATACCTATTGGATTATGGTGCAAGAGGATGGAGGATCCACGAGCGACCCATATGGATTGCTACTGATCCATAGAGATGGATCGCTACCGATCCATCACCTTAGCATGTTTTTGCTTTCTTTTCCTGTAGCCTTTCTTGGTTGGTTCTTCTACTTCTTTTGGTTGGTTCTTGAGTTGCTTTGACTCGATGTAGATGTTTCGACTTCCTTTGAATCCTATTGGGTTAAACCATATAACATTTTCCCCATAGTGTATGCCTTCGTTGGAAACAAGGCGTGCTCTGGAAGTAACTGCTTTTGAGTTCCCGATTGGTGAAGTTTGAGTGATCGTGTTGAGGCCATTATGCGAATTTGGTTCTGGTCACTCAGCCGTCTGTTGAATTCTGATAGGGAATCATCATTGCATATAATAATGAATCAATGTCAATCCAACAACTTTCAAGAGGCTTGCAGAAGACACCTAGATCGTGCTTGGAGAATGGGAAAATTTTGGCCGCCATTGCAAGGATTGCTAGCGATCCATGGACTTAGCGTATTTTTCTTTCTGGTGTGCCCTACTTAATATATTCAAGCCAACCCTATCTCATTCATACTTTCTTATGCGATTCGACTCTTCTGCTTTGCGACCCGATCCAAAAATTCCAAAACCTAAACCTTCCTTTGCCATCGCCGGCATTGTTCTTTGCTACTGGGGCTCCTTGCCTTCGACCATCTTTGACTTTGCCACCGCCTTAACCTAGCTACCTGTCCTTAATGCTTCACCTTTCTGGATCACCATCGATCTTCTATTGGATCGCCACCAACCCTTCTTACCACAAGCCGCCAACATTCCAAGTCCATCTGTGTTCTCTTCTTGATTCTCGATCATAGGTGGGTAACATTGATTTTGTTCGTTTGCAATTCGACAACAGAGTTGTTTGGTGATGATCGTTGAATAGAATTCAAGTTGATTGCGATTTTATGGAAGAAGATAGTAAATCGAGTCTTGAGTTCTTCACGGAACGATACTCGAGCTTTACCCTAGTGCTTGACATGTTTTTCTATCTTCGTCTACAGAATCAAAATTAACTTGCACTAAGTTACATTATTGATACAACACGACATCGCGCTAATTGGTTTTAGTCCTTCCAAAGGAGAATAACGGCTTAGGGTAGCATTTTGCATGTAGCTTATGTTTTTATCGCCTTTCGGAGAGTTCAGATTGGTTTCGTTATTGCACACTCGGTGTACCTGAAACGGGAAGAGCTTTTGCATCGGTTCGGATAATGGATCCATTATCAATCATTGATCGATACCGGGTAAGTGTAGGAGAAATAATTTCGATAAATGATAAGAGAAGCCCTTTTCATTCTTCAATGCGAACAAAATATCTACATGGGATAGAACGTTTGTAATGTTTAGGAAACCGAGCTCATCCCACATAGATAACACACTGCATTTGCCCCAGCATATACTTGAAATCCGATGCGTCGGTGCAAATTGATATTCCTTCAGAATTCAAGTGTTGTAGGGGAATTTTTAGTTAAAGATAGTATTACCTGACTACGTTGGATGAAAGTTCTGTAGTATAGAATGGAGTATCTGTCTTCTTGTCGTAAGTCCAGTGGACGAAGTCTAGCACTTTTAGAAGCTGAGTTGTCATCCGTCACCCCTTCCTCTTCTGTTCCGTGGGCTGAATACAGTCAACTAGTTCCGGTTGGCCTGATTGTAGACCGAACCCCTCCGAATTTCAAAGTTCTACTTAATCCACCGGAGAGCGCTTCCTCTGTAATCTCTGCTACGGTTTTACATAACATTTGCATACAACACGGCATTCCGAAGGACGAATGCACCTTCCAAAGAAGAATGAGTTTGCCCATAATCCACCTTTGGGATACACTGCTTTCCACCGATATATATGCTTAAATGAAGCAGTGCCCTCTTTCAATAAATTCTTGGAAGAGACTCAATGGAGTAGTGCCCCCTTCAATAACTTCTTGAAAGAGACTCTAATTAACTTGGGAGTTTCTCCATTCCAAATTCACCCTAATGGATATGCAATTTTGACCTGCCTTCATGTCCTGTTTATGCGGACAATTAATCATGCCCCGAGTTTCGATGAGTTGAGACATTTTCTCTCGTTTAAGAAGGGAGACGAGTACCCATCGCTTGTCGTCATCGAGGCCCAAAGGAACCGCAAGATCATGCTGCAGCTCCAAAGTAATCTATCTCAGTTCAGGACTCGGTATTTCTTTGTTAGGTGCCCCGAAGAGTTTAACCGCCTCTGGACAACAGAGAGTAATTTTTAACTCTTTCTTATTGAGTTTCGATACTCGCTATGGGGTTTCTAATATATCGAATTCCCCTCATAGTTATTTCGAGACCGAATAAAGACCCATCACTTGACTATATTTTTCATACCCTTAAGGCCATAGATACCAGGGAGAGATCGGTTAATTTTTTGCTAACTAACAAAAATTTGCTCCGGTATGGACTATTGCACCCTGGGAGATACTCCATAGCAGTTGAAGTCTCGTCTCCCTCCCATTCCAGAATACAAACATGCTCCACTTCTTCATCACATGGCTCTGAAGAGCGTGTTTTTTCAGAAAAGGAAGGCTTATCTGGCGAGTCAAGCGAAGAAACTCATAAAGGAAGGGGTGCCACGACTGAAGCCAACTGCCCGGCCAGAATGCCCCTAATTCCGGAGGAAGGGGAAGAAGAGTTCAAGTAGCGTGAAGGCAAGGCCGTCGTGGTGATAGAAAAAGAAGAGGGTGAAGTTGAGGGCAGTAGCGATTATGATTCTTACTCTAGTGATGATGATTTCGTTACAAGCTCCGGTAATGAAGACTTCGAATCGTGTGTTGTGACTCCAGGAATGAGTCCCATTCTCCCGGATTCGCCTCCCTAAGAGATTTGTAACGAAGATGCTCCTCTAGCCAACGAGCGACATCAGGGTTCCTCGATTAAAGATACCGGTGTGGGCTTTGGGGATTTGGGCAATGTTTACATGCATATCGATGAACTTATAGGGGAAGAATTCGAACTCGAAGGGACGTCTCCTCGCCCAGGTCATATTATGTCCGAAGTCGATCGATTTCTACCATGGTGGCTTCCCGATCTGGTTTGTGAAATTTTTTTTAGGCCACCTAAGACATGTTAAACATTTCACTAGGGCCATGTTCACTCACACACGCATTATTTTGGCCCATTTCTCATTGCTAAAGCTCTTTATTTTTGTTTTATATCATGTACCATAGGAGGTTGTGGACTTTACGACGATCTCGAGCAATTCACTGATTCGCAACGTTGGTCAAGACGGCCTACAAGCCGCCATCAGCCCCGTGAGACCGAGGAGGAATGGAGAAGACGGAAAGACTCAAAGGTCGAAGCTTATCATCGTGATGACATAGAAAAGGGTCAGATGTATAAAAGTGGCTAAAAGAGGAGAAAAACCCCTGATGACCGAGATGAACCATCCAAAAAGTCAAAGGTTGATCGTGGTTCTCATCCTTTTGAGCATCAGGCTTCTGCCTCAGCCCTAATTTCTATTAGTCTTGAAGTCCTGGTTTCTTCCGTTCAGGCTCTGTTTTTCTCTCGAGCCTCATCGACCCACGTAGTGCCCGCTTCTAGTTCCTCACATCCTCATAGGAGGCCTGCTTACACTCTTTTGTCCAATCCTCCTAGACTCGAAGTTGCACTCCCCGTGTGGTTTTTAAAGGGAGTTAAGTTTGACCGCGACCTTCACCCAGTCTGCAAAGATTCCTATATAGCCCACCTTTAGGCGATTCAAAGTGATTTAGAGCAAGCTGAGGGATGGAATAAGTTATGCAAGCAGCTGGCCGACATGAACCATAATAATTATCAGGAGTTCCTCTCCTTTGATTCGAAGAAAGATGACTCCAAGAAGGCGTTAGTGGAACATGACGCTAGAATTGAGGGACTAATACAAGAGAGGGACGTGGCACTTCGGGAGAGTAAGTAAAGCGCCAATTTGCTGAAGGAGTTGAAAGAGGCCCATGCAAAAATAGAGATCATGTTTCAAGATGAAATTAAAGAGGCCCACGCGGATGAAGTTAAGTTGAAAGAGGAGCTTGAAGCTTGTAACATGATTTTTAAAGCCCAAAAGAAGACTATTATTGATCATGACAAAATTATTGAAGGGCATAACAAAACAATTGTTGAATACGTAAGCATCGTGGAATCCTGTGACAAGACTATTTCTGATCAAGCCCAGACGATCGTTTTGCTCCAAGAAAGAGTTGCGTAGCTTGGCGCCGAGAAGACTCGGGTTGAAGTTAAGAAGGCCACTATAACAGCGGATTACTTGGAGCTGCAGGACACTTTTGAGAAAATAATGGAGAAGATGGATGATACCATCATGAATTTATATGTTAATTCCTTGCAGCATCAGGGGAGCCTTAGTTATTTGGGCCCTGAATTTCCGCATACTCTTGCCATTGTTTGGGAAGAAATCTTGGCACGTTTTCAAGAAAACGGGGATGTATATACCGAGCAAGAGTTGGAGGATGCCTAAGTCAAAGAAAGCACCGATAGAGGGCTGAGTGGTCCTTCGAATTGAGAAGGAACAGGAGGTTGCCAATGCTGCTATGACTGCAACTGCTAAAACGTTGTCGAAGCCTTTCATTTCTGGGCCTGACGGACCATCAAGGCAGCTTTGCAATCAGTTATCGGGTTCTGCTGGTGCTGCTTCGTCGTTCGTTCCTCCGGCGGTTGTCTTTGAAAATTCAGATGGCCTCGGAACTTCTCCAAGATCTTATAGCCATCAAAAGAAGGAGAAGATGGGGAATACGTGATTGACATTCCTGGTCATTCTCTTATGTAGGTAACCTTCTTGTTTCTCCCAAGTTCGAGAATTTTTAGCTTACACCGCAAGAACAAAACGAACTTAATGCCTTCATTTTTGATCTTATAGGTCCATCCTCTTTACCTACTGACCTACCGGTTTCCTTGGTGCTTGGGCTTGCCACTATTTCAACTTCCTCGATGCTTATTTCCGTAACCGCTTCGATTGCTACGCCTACGTCTCGATCGCAGCCAGGGTCGGAATCCGAGAAGATTGCTGCATTGCATGGTCTAGACGAATCTTCTGTATCTTTGGAGGGCGACTTCATGGAAGTTGAAGCTCGAGAGCAGGAGGACCAGGCTGGCCAGTTGCATAAATCTAAACAACAATTGGTTGAAGGAAAAGGTCAAAGTGATAAAATCTTCAAGGAGCTCCGCCAAAATCCCGGAAGCGCAATGCCAAAAGGGAGTCTTCCGAGAATGTCGGAGAGTAGGGAGGAGATGCCGGCGCCAAGGAGATAGTTGATATTACAGGCAGCAACACCACCCATGGCCGAGATTCTGAGGGGAAGCAGAAACTACCAACTAATGGTCGGAAGGGGAGCGATGGAAAGAGGCATTGATAGGACCGGATAGCAGTGGAGCCAGTTTTTGGGACATTTTGGTTTATTTGATACGTGTTTTGTTCTAGTGCAAAGTCTACACTTATTGCTTTGATTGTTGTAGCATCTGTATATTTTCTTTCTGTTGTTCGATATTGTGTAGGTACGGCCCCCATATTTTGACTTTATACAAAGAACATTATAACTAATACAATATTGACATTTTGATTGTAACTTTACATATCTACATATATGTGTTTCATGCACTTATTTCAATTTTATTTACTGCTATTTTATCTTGTCCTATAATTACCGCCAAAATTCTTTGTTTGGAGTAATAGAACAGTAAAGTAGTTCGATTTTGTCTTTTTTTTATTTGAGTATCGGTGTGCCCCCCAGTTCACGAAGTCGGTTACTCCGAACACTTGACAAATGACCAGTTGATCCAACTGTTTTTTTGGGTCTTAATCGGACCTATTTTATAGTTCCTATCTTCGGAAACCTATGATTCGTACGGCTTGATTTCAGATTTATTGTCGATCAACAATTGAAACTTTTTGCTAACTCGTACTAATTTGACGTTGTTGGATCCATACCCGTTGCTCCTAATAGTAAGAGTGAGTTGATTCTTGTTATTCTTGCAAATGACGAGTTTTCTGGTATCTCCGAGGCAATACTGGTATTTAAGAGTATGGACGACTTATGAAATTCATGGCTTTTGAGATTGTGCACGGCTTATGGGGTGCGGGGCTTTTGGGATCGATATGACCTGTTGATGCAGCCCAGAATGGAGAAGTCATAGGTCGTGTACGACCTAACATGTGGATAAGTCGAGACTGACCTAACAAGGAATCTAACGAGTTAAGATTTGGTGAGAAATGGTGGAAAGTTGAAGTTGTAGGTCGCAACCGACCTATCGAAGGATTTAAGTCGTTCCAACGACTTAGTGAAGATCGCAGCCGACCTAACAAGGTAGAAGTAATATACGAGTTACGACCTAATGAGCTCCGATCTAATGGAATACAACCTAGTGATGAAGAACGAGCTAACTGTGCCGAGTTACGATCTAAGGAGGCATGTGAACAGGAGCTACGACTTAACTGGAAACCATGGAAGGGCGTTAACTCGAGTTTACGACCTAAGGGGAAAGTCTTGGATCGTCTACGACCTAACGGGTCAGGAGGGAAGGCTCTACGACTTAACAAAAGCTTAAGTCGCTCAGAGTTTATAAGTCGTCCACGACTTACGGAGAAGGCCACAGAAGGAGAGAATGAAGTGTTAAGTCGGTTACGACTTAAGGAAGGTGTAAAGTCGAAAACGAGTTACGACTTAGTTAAGTCGCACAGTTTAAAAGCGAAACCTCTTAAGTCGCAGAAACTTGTAGCCGAAGATCCTGATACCGCGTCAATCTGAGCCGTTGATTATGTTAAGTCGCAAAGAAGGCTAGGTCGTTGATGGGAAGCTGCTGTGTACTTTAGGTCGTGTACGACCTATGTGAGTCGTTGTAATGTGTTGTACATTTTCTTAAGTCGTGAGCCGTTTTGTCTTTGAGTCGCTTGTATCCTTTTTAGGTCGTAGCCTGTTTGTTTTAAGTCGTTGCGTTGTGTTTCTGTGTTGTAACTGTTGTCGTAGGTCGTCGCCGAGTTATGCTAAGTCGTAGGTCGTAAGTCGGAAACGACTTAGGAGTTGTTCAGATTTGTGTTGTAATTTTGTAACGCCTATAAATAGGCAAGTGGAGTCATTTGTAATGGTTGTTGATTTTTGAATAAAATTCTCTTTTGTTAGCTTTGTGCTTTCATTCCAATTGGTAGTTGAGTGTAATCTCCTATCTCCTCTTTCGGTTAATCGAGTGCGCTCGATTCAACGATTGCAGAAGCCGATTCGCGGAATCAAGTGCGCTTGATCAACGCTTGAAGAATTGAAGATCTTTGAACCCGGTATCGTGCGCGATCAACGAGTTTGGGATAGCTAGAATTCGGTATCTTCGGATCAACGAATTTGGGCATTTCAGTATCTTTCAATCCATCGATTACTACATTCATCGATCTACATCGTTTTGATTAATCCGCTGCGTCAGTTTTGGTATCGGAGCCTGTTTTAGCCAATCATAGCTAAATCGAGTCTTGGAGCCAATCATCTTGAAGAAGTTTGAATCGAAGTGAAGATTTGAGTTTTGTTTATCACGGCCGAGAGCAAGTTGAAGTTGCTCGACTTTGTATTGAAGTTTAGAGATCGGATTTGTGATTTGAAGAAGTTGTGTTCATCGTGTTCATCGCAAAGTTGCAACAAAAGTGGGAGTTTTCGATCCATTTCATTTTGGATCAAAGTTCGAATTGTGTTAGAATTTGAAGAGTTTGTAAAGTTTCAAATATGCCACCAAGGAGAGCTAATCGACATCAAAACGTAGAAGCTTTGTATCGAAGAGAAGAAGCTGATGAGATGGAGCAAAGAATCAATAAAAACTTTAGTGAAAAGCTTAACGAAGGAATTGGACGATTAGAGAAGATGATGTTAGAGATGAATCAAAATCGGAGAAGGGTTTCACCTGAATCTAACCATGGAGGAAGTAGAGTCTCACCACAATCCAATCGAGAAAGAAGTGTTGACAATGATCAAAGGCGTGGGAGGAACGTGAATGATCGTGAACGAAGGAATATAGATAGAAGGGATGATGGTGGTAGACGTGATGGTAGTAGAGATGTGGGTGGATGAGATAGACAACGATATACATCTGATTTTGAAGAGGAGTATGATGGTGGTAGTGTTCGAGGACAAGGACGAGGACGAGGAAGAAATCACTCTGAGTATGATCACAAATGGGAGTCGGGGATGAAGACTGAAATTCCTAAATTCAAAGGTGGTATGCAAGCGGAGGAGTTTCTAGATTGGGTAGCTAATGTCGAGGAGATTTTTGACTTCAAAGAAGTTCCAGAACATCGTAGAGTGAAGTTGGTTGCTACGAGGGTGAGGGGTAGAGCTTTAGCATGGTGGCAGCAAACCAAACTTACACGTGAACGAATGGGAAAGTCAAAAGTTGAATCTTGGGAGAAGATGAAGAAATTAATGAAAGCAACGTTCTTACCTTACAATTATCAATCTTTGATGTATCAACGTTTGCAGAACTTGAGGCAAGGCACGAAGACTGTTAATGATTACGCAGATGAGTTTTATCAGCTTATTGCAAGGAATGATATTATGGAAACGGAAGAGCAGCTGACATCTAGATTCATTGGGGGATTGAGAATGCAGATTCAGGATATGGTTAACATGTTTGATCCTAGATCTATGGCAGAAGCACATCAGAAAGCGTTGGCTTGGGAAAAGCAAGGAAGACGAGGAGGTGGTGTGTTTACTAATTCCAACAATCAAGTAAAGGGTGTTAGTGGGAGTTCTAATGTTTCAAGAGCTGTTGCAAAACCAGTTGTGAATGAGATTGGGAAGGTGAAAGTCAATAATGGTTTCAAGTGTTATAATTGCCAAGAAATGGGCCACAAAAGTAGCGAATGTCCGAAGCCGAAGAAGAGAGCTATGATAGCGGAGGTTGAGGATGAGGATGGAGAAGCTGAATGTTCCAATTCACCACCTGATGAGGAGGAAGAAGAAGTGTCGGGAGACGAAGGTTATAATCTAATGATGAAGAGGTCCTGTTTAACACCAAAGCAAGAGGAGGATTGTAGTTGGTTAAGGAGCAATATTTTTCAGTCAACATGTACCATTCTGGGGAAGGTTTGCAAATTCGTTATTGATGCTGGAAGCTGTGATAATATAATTTCTTCAGAAGCTGTGAGGAAGTTGGCGTTGAAGACTGAGAAACATCCGAAACCGTACAAGCTAGCTTGGTTGAGGAAAGGCGGGGAGGTGAAGGTTGGACGAAGGGCTCGTGTGAAGTTTTCAATTGGGAAGAAATATAAAGACGAAATCTGGTGCGATGTGGTAGATATGGATGTCTGTCATTTGTTGCTGGGGAGACCATGGCAGTATGATAGGGCGGTGCAACATGATGGGCATACCAACAGTTACAGTTTCATGTTTGAAGGCACAAAGATTACTCTAGTTCCAAAGAAGCGACAACAGGAGGAAAACAAGTTGGAAGAGATTGAAGAGCTCAAAACTTTGTTATCTTTAAAGGAGTTTGTGAAGGAAGTAGAGGAGGAGCCTGAAGTATTTTTATTGATTGGGCGTGAGAGCAGAGAAGAGGTTGAAATTCCGGAAGAAGCAAAGCCAGTTTTGAAAGAATTTGACGATGTATTTCCAGAGGAGTTACCAACGGAATTGCCACCGTTGAGGGATATACAACATCAGATAGATCTTGTTCCAGGTGCTGTTTTGCCACACAGACCACATTATCGAATGAGTCCGAAGGAACATGAAGAGTTGCGAAGGCAGGTAGAGGAATTGCTTGAACAGGGGCGTGTGCAGGAGAGTTTAAGTCCTTGTGCTGTACCAGCTTTATTGGTACCCAAAAAGGATGGAACGTGGAGGATGTGCACTGACAGTCGAGCATTGAATAAGATTACTGTGAGATATAGATTTCCAATGCCGAGGTTAGATGACTTGTTAGATCAAATAAGCGGAGCTACTATATTTTCGAAGATTGATTTGAAGAGCGGATATCATCAAATTCGTATCAGACCAGGAGATGAGTGGAAGACTGCTTTTAAAACCAGGGAGGGTCTATACGAGTGGTTGGTCATGCCGTTTGGCTTATCAAATGCTCCGAGTACTTTCATGAGGGTGATGAATCAAATTTTTAGACCATTCATTGGGAAGTTTGTGGTGGTGTATTTCGATGATATTCTGATATATAGTGGAAGTCCAGAGGAACATTTGAATCATCTGAGAGAAGTGCTGATGGTACTGCGACAAGAACAGTTTTATGCTGCAACGAAGAAATGCGTGTTCATGACGCATAGTGTTTTATTTCTGGGGTATGTTGTGTCGGAAGAAGGAATACAGGTTGATCAAAGTAAAGTTGAAGCTATCAGGGATTGGCCGCAACCCAAGACGATAACGGAAGTTCGTAGTTTTCACGGGTTGGCTTCATTTTATCGAAGGTTTATTCCACACTTTAGTAGTGTGATGGCGCCTGTGACTGATTGTATGAAGGGTAAACAGTTTGCATGGACGGAGGAAGCCGGAGTTGCTTTTGATCGAATCAAATAACTCTTGACGTCTGCACCAATTCTAATATTACCAGATTTTCAGCTAGTGTTTGAACTACATACTGATGCATCCAAGGTTGGGATTGGAGGAGTATTGAGTCAGAGGGGACGTCCGATTGCATACTTTAGCGAGAAGTTATCAGGAGCAAAGATGAGATACAGTACATATGATGTGGAATTCTATGCAGTTGTGCAAGCTATTAAACACTGGAGACACTATCTATTTCAGAAAGAGTTTGTTCTTTACACTGATCATGAAGCATTAAAACATTTGCAAGGGCAAGACAAGATTTCAGCAAGATATGCATCGTGGATTGCATATCTGCAACAGTTTACTTTTGTTGTTAAACACAAGTCGGGAGTGACGAATCGTGTGGCTGATGCTTTGAGTAGAAGGAATCATTTGCTAACAACAATGAAGGTTGAAGTGATGGGGTTTGAAATGTTGCCAGAATTATTTGTCGATGATCCTTACTTTGCAAAGTTTGTTGATAAAGTCAAGGAGGGGAAGACGGATGAGTTCATGATGGTAGACGGTTTTCTGTTCAAAGGAAATCGATTATGCATACCTGATTGTAGTTTGAGAATGAAGATTGTAAAAGAGCTACATGAAGAAGGGCATGTTGGGAGAGACCGTACATTACAGTTGATTTCACAATCTTACTTTTGGCCATCGATGAGGAAAGAAGTGGAGAGGTTTGTGGAACGATGTCATATCTGTCAGGTTTCGAAAGGAACTGCGACTAATGTTGGTTTATATATGCCGTTACCTGTACCAACTAAACCATGGGTTGATGTGAGTATGGACTTTGTGTTGGGGTTGCCAAGAACACAGCGTGGTAATGATTCCATTTATGTGGTGGTTGATCGATTCTCGAAAATGGCACATTTTATTGCTTGTAAGAAGACGGCGGATGCTGTTCATGTTGCTCAGTTGTTTTTCAAAGAGATATATCGACTTCATGGATTGCCAGAATCGATTGTGTCGGACAGGGATACTCGTTTTCTGAGTCATTTTTGGTTGAGTTTGTGGAAAATGGTGGGAACGAAGCTGAAGTTTAGTAGTGCTTATCATCCGCAAACGGATGAACAGACCGAGGTTGTGAACAGATCATTGGGAAATTTGCTGAGGTGTCTTGTGCAGGATAATCTAAAGAGTTGGGATGTGAAGTTATGTCAGGCAGAATTTGCTCATAATCATGCTGTAAATCGAAGTACTGGGTTCAGTCCATTCCAGATTGTATATTCTAGTATGCCAAAGGGACCGTTGGATTTAACGGTGATACCACACTCAAAGGGAACAGTTAAGAAAGCTACTGATTTTGTTGAGGGATTGACGGAATGTCATAAAATCATGCAGGAACGATTGGAGAAAGCGAATGAGAAGTATAAACGTTCTGCAGATTTGAAGCGAAGGAGTGTTGAATTTCATGAAGGTGATTTGGTTTATGCAGTGTTGACAAAAGATCGTTTTCCGGTGGGAACATACAATAAATTGAAAGCACGAAAGATTGGTCCCGTGGAAATTTTAAAGAGAATCAATGAAAATGCTTATAAATTGAAGTTGCCAGATGATGTGTATACGTCTGACGTATTCAATGTAAAACATCTCGTACCATATCATGGAGACGAGTTTGTTGTGGATGCAGAAAGTACAAATTCGAGGACGAATTTTTCTCAACCTGGGGAGGATGATGCAGCCCAGAATGGAGAAGTCATAGGTCATGTACGACCTAACATGTGGATAAGTCGAGACCGACCTAACAAGGAAGCTAACGAGTTAAGATTTGGTGAGAAATGGTGGAAAGTTGAAGTTGTAGGTCGCAACCGACCTATCGAAGGATTTAAGTCGTTCCAACGACTTAGTGAAGATCGCAGCCGACCTAACAAGGTAGAAGTAATATATGAGTTACGACCTAATGAGCTCCGATCTAATGGAATACAACCTAGTGATGAAGAACGAGCTAACTGTGCCGAGTTACGATCTAAGGAGGCATGTGAACAGGAGCTACGACTTAACTGGAAACCATGGGAGGGCGTTAACTCGAGTTTACGACCTAAGGGGAAAGTCTTGGATCGTCTACGACCTAACGGGTCAGGAGGAAAGGCTCTACGACTTAACAAAAGCTTAAGTCGCTCAGAGTTTATAAGTCGTCCACGACTTACGGAGAAGGCCACAGAAGGAGAGAATGAAGTGTTAAGTCGGTTACGACTTAAGGAAGGTGTAAAGTCGAAAACGAGTTACGACTTAGTTAAGTCGCACAGTTTAAAAGCAAAACCTCTTAAGTCGCAGAAACTTGTAGCCGAAGATCCTGATACCGCGTCAATCTGAGCCGTTGATTATGTTAAGTCGCGAAGAAGGCTAGGTCGTTGATGGGAAGCTGCTGTGTACTTTAGGTCGTGTACGACCTATGTGAGTCGTTGTAATGTGTTGTACATTTTCTTAAGTCGTGAGCCGTTTTGTCTTTGAGTCGCTTGTATCCTTTTTAGGTCGTAGCCTGTTTGTTTTAAGTCGTTGCGTTGTGTTTCTGTGTTGTAACTGTTGTCGTAGGTTGTCGCCGAGTTATGCTAAGTCGTAGGTCGTAAGTCGGAAACGACTTAGGAGTTGTTCAGATTTGTGTTGTAATTTTGTAACGCCTATAAATAGGCAAGTGGAGTCATTTGTAATGGTTGTTGATTTTTGAATAAAATTCTCTTTTGTTAGCTTTGTGCTTTCATTCCAATTGGTAGTTGAGTGCAATCTCCTATCTCCTCTTTCGGTTAATCGAGTGCGCTCGATTCAACGATTGCAGAAGCCGATTCGCGGAATCAAGTGCGCTTGATCAACACTTGAAGAATTGAAGATCTTTGAACCCGGTATCGTGCGCGATCAACAAGTTCGGGATAGCTAGAATTCGGTATCTTCGGATCAACGAATTTGGGCATTTCAGTATCTTTCAATCCATCGATTACTACATTCATTGATCTACATCGTTTTGATTAATCCGCTGTGTCACCTGTCGACTCGGAATGGTACAGAACTTATTGACATTGCCAATCTTGGACAACATGAGGAATTTCCTGGTATTATCGGGCATTACATAAAAGTTTGCACGGCTTACGAAATGCATGGCTTTTGAGATTGTGCGTGGTGCTTATGGGATGTACGACTTTTATGATCGATACGACCCATCGATCCGAAACAGTTTGGAACTTCTCGATGTTGTCGATCTTCGGTCAACATGAGAAGTTTATGATTCGAGAGCGTGTTTCCATGGCTCAAAAGGTAATACATGGCTTATGGGAGTGCACGGCTTTGATTTGGGCCTTCCCGGTGTCGCCGGAGCAACACCGGTTCTTAGTATGCCGGGATCAGGTTCCGCTGATCCAACCGTTTGAGTCGATTTGCTTCCATCGACCTGGTGGGTAAGTGGGGCGTACTTGAGCGTGGTTCCACCATCTCAAGCAGTGATTGGGTGGTTTTGAGGCGATTTGACCCCGTCGACTCAGCATGTTACTTTTATGAACACAGTTTTATTGATTCAGAAAGCAAAGCAATTTTATTAAGAAAAGTTGGGAAAGTTCTGCCTATTTACAATGCCCCCGGTATTCGGGGACGGGTTATTTGTTGAAAATAAGAAGTACATAAGATATTTTCTGATAAAGTAACAACATGGCAATTCACTATTCCATGCTTAGGGAATTTGGATTTCATCAACCGTTGTCAGTTTAAATATTCTATTTCCTTGCTTTTGACTGATCACATATGGCCCTTCCCAGTTTGGCCCAAAGGTTCCTGGCACGGGATAGACTCGTTTGAGTACATGGTCTCCTACTTTAAAGGTTCGGTTGTGAATTTTGAAGTTGAAGTTCTATGCGACCCTTTTTTGGTGAGCATCGGTCCTTACTTCGGCTTCTTCCCTCTTCTCGTCGATCATATCAAGCGACTCGAGTAGGAGCTGCTAGTTTTGCCTCTGATTAAAATTATGTCTTCGATGAGAGGGGACATCTAGTTCGATGGGGATCATTACTTCTGAACCATATGCTAGGGCGAACGGGTATACTCGATTGCTGCTTGTGTGTTGTTCTGTAAGCCCATAGTGCAAGTAAAAGTTCATCAACCCAATTTCGTTTAACTTTAGTTATTCTCTTTTTGATGGTGGACTTGATGATCTTGTTTATTGCTTCCACTTGCCCTTTTTCTTGTGAATGAGCGACTGTGGAAAAGCTCTTCTCGATTTGGAAGTGTTTTCAAAAGTTTTTGAAGTCGGTGCTTTCGAATTGGGTCCCGTTATCAGTGATGATTTTCTATGGCACACCAAACCTACAAATAATGTATTTAGTAACGAAGTTAATAAATTTCTTTGTGGTAATGGTGGCCAGCAGTTCCGCTTTAGGCCATTTGGTGAAATAGTCAATGACAACTATAGCTTATTTAGCCCCTCCTTTAGCTATTGGAAATACGCCAATCAGATCAATTCCCCGTATTGCAAATGGCTATGGGCTGACCATCTATGTTAGCTCTATTAAGCGAGTTCTTTTGATCTTGCTTAATCTTTGGCATCAGTTGCACCATCTAGCATAATCTGCTGCATCGTGGTTTACTGTTGGCTAGAAATAGCCATATTTGGAGGATTTTCTTTGAAAGGCTTTGCTCCCCGGTATGGTCTCCGTAGTCACCTTGGTGAACTTCTCTCAGGATCCTTCGAGCTTCATCATTGGTCACACATCTAAGCAGGGGATAGAGAACCCCCTTCGGTAGAGTATCTTATCCTTTATCATGAATCGTGGTACCTTCCGAAGAAGCTTTTTCCGCTTGTTCCTATCCGTGGGAAGAGTTCCTATAAGTAGTATATGATCGGCGTCATCCACGTTTCTGGTTTAATGGTGGTCTCAAAAATCTAGTTGACATCCATTTGCTTATGCTTGGAGTGGTCAGGGTTTCAACTGGGGCAAGTCCCAACGATTGAGCTTCCCCGAAACTAGCAAGTTTAGCCAAGTAGTCAGCTTTCGTGTTCTGCTTTCTCAGGATGTGAGTTATTGTGTAATGTTCAATGTCTCTTGGCAACTCTTGCACTTTAGATAGATATAGGGAAAAGTTCTCCCCTCGAGCCAGGTATTCGCCTTTCACCTGATAGATGGCTAACTGAGAGTCGCTATAGATGTGTATGGATTTTATCTCCAGCTCTTTCACAATTTTTAGCCAAGCTATCAATGCCTCATATTCTACTTCATTATTTGTCGTTGGGAATTCTAATCGTAATGCGTAGTAGACGGCTCATCCTTCAGGATTCTCAAGCACTACCTCTGCCCCAAGCAGAGGTTATTAGATGTGCCATCGACAAAGAGCTTTCATCGTGTTTCCACATCCGGTGTTATTTCCTCTTATTTATCCTGTATGGTAAATTTGGCGATGAAATCTGCCAATGCTTGCCCGTTGATTGCCCTTCTAGGATGGTAGTGATTTCATATTGACTTAATTCGATATTCCATTTGATGAGCCGCCCGGAAGTCTCGAGGTGATACAATACTTGAATTAAGGGTTGATCGGTCAATACTTTGATCGGGTGTGCTTGGAAATACGGTCGTATCTTCCTAGAAGCAATCAAGAGGCAATATGCTAGCTTTTCCAATTTTGAATAATTTTCCTCGGCTTCAGTGAACCGTTTATCAATGTAGTATACGGGTCGCTGAATTCTAGCTTCTTCACCCACAAGAGCAGCACTTAACGTGTGAGGTGAGACTGCTAAGTAGATGAACAAGTCCACTCCATCTACTAGCTTTGATAGGATCGGCATAATTTTCATATGTCGCAACAACTCTTCAAACACGGTTTGACAAGCCTTATTCCATTTGAAGTTCTTCTTTCCTTTCTTTAGTGCATCAAAGAACGGTATACATTTGTTGGTGGCTTTTGAGATGAACCAGCTTAGCGTTGTGACTTTCCCATTCAAGCTTTGTAACTCCTTGTTCTTTGGGGCTTCGACTTCTCGTAGGGCATTTATTTGCTCTGGATTTGCTTCAATGCCTCTGGTGCTAACTACGAACCCCAAGAATTTTTCGAAGGCTAACCCGAAGTGAAATTTAAGTGGATTGAGCTTCATCCCATATTTTCAGAGCATTTCAAACATTTCAATGAGATTATCAAAGTGACTGGAAGCTATTCATGGTTTAACCAATATGTCATCCACATAGACTTCCATGGTTTTTCCGATCTGACACTTGAACATGGCAGTTACTGGTCGCTGGTAAGTTGCCCTAGAATTTTTTAAACCGAACGGCATTACCCTATAGCAGTATAATCCCAGATCAGTGATGAAGCTAGTCTTTGATAAGGTTCGTGCATCAGGATCTGCTTGTATCATGAGTATGCATCTATGAATGATAGTAGTTCATGTCCAGCCGTCCCATCCACAAGCTGGTCAATTATGGGCAGTGGAAAACTATCTTTCAAGTATGTTGTGTTTAAGTCTAAGTAGTCGATGAAAGTTTGCCATTTCTTGTTGGACTTCTTGACCAAAACCAGGTTAGACACCTATTCGGGTTAGGTCGCATCACAGATAAAACCATTAGCCATCAGCTCGTCTACTTCTTCTCTCAATGCCTTGGACCGCTCAAGGCCCAGACAGCACCTTTTCTGCTTTACCCACGTAAACCTGGGATCAATGTTGAGGGTGTGGTATGTAATTTCTGGTCATACCCCACACATATCGTAATGTGTCCAAATGAACACATCCAAGTTGGAGCAAAGAAATTTAGTGAGTTCTAATTGCATCTTGCTTCCAATGTGCGATCCAATTTTCAAGACCCACGTCGGATCATCCATGTCGACTGGAATAGACATCGTCAATTCTACCAATGCTACCCGATCCTTCCCTGAACTCTTCTTTCTAGGGTCCAAAGACTTGTCTAATTGGATATGGTCACCAATCCAGGGGCGGTTCTGTAGTTGCTATTTGGCAGGTTCACGAATGTGGAGAGTTCTCCCTACATTCTTCCCTTTTTCCTTTCCATTAGATTTGCATAGTTCTATGATGTAACATTCTTTGGTGGCACATTGATCTCCTTTGATCACCCCAGCTACATTCACCGTTGGGAATTTTAAGGTAAGGCAGCATTGGGCTAAAGCAATTCTGAAATCCGCCAATGTGGGCCATCTTAAGAAGGCATTGTATGTAGAAGTTTCACCTACAATCCCGAAAGTTTGGATGAGGTAACTCTTCGGTCGCCTTCCCCAAGCTCTACAGGCAAATCAATCATCCCGACAGGTTGTTTGGGTTCGCCGGTGAATCCTTGGATTTTTGTTTGGCAGGCAGATACGCCTTTCATGCTGATCTTCATCTGGTCAAATGTGCGTTTGAAAAGAATATTCACAGAACTGTCGTTGTCAACCAATACTCATCGGACCACAGCGGTTCTGATCCCTATTGTCACGACCATGGGATCGAGAGTTGAAGCTTCAATCCCTTAAGTTTCTCGATTTTGGAATACTATATCACCCTTCAGAGTTCTCAACTGCTTGGTAGAGGCTCCATCTTCGATTGTGATGCACGAATTCTTTGGAGCGTGTTTTAATAAGCTCGCATATCACTCTATTTCCCCCAACTGCTCTGTGAGGGATGAGGTCCTCCAGATATCGTTCCAATAATGAATTTTTGGTCACTTCGTCTAGATCCCTCTTCGCTAGTTCCAGCTTGGTTTCCTCGATCCCTAGGAGCTTAGGAAGCCGTGGGTTGGTCAGGATTTTGCGATTTCCTTACATATTGTTGAAGCTTGTTTTTCCGGATCAACTCTTCAATCAAGATATTTAGGTGAATACACTCTTTTTTTTTGTTTCCATGCATTTCATGGAAGCGACAGTACTTCCTGGAATGCTTTTGTTGTTCAGTTATTTCCTAGGGTTTACTTGTACTCCTCTGTCCCCTGTGTTGCAAGATAGATGTTTTCAGAAGTATCATTGAGCGGGGTGTAATCCCCAGGCCCAAAGCCTTTAAGTCGCTTATTGTTACTATTTCGTTTGTTGGAATTCTGATTTTTCCTTTTCTGGTTTATGTATTTTCCGCACTACTTCCTTCATCGATCTCGGAGGCATTTATGTCTTAGTTTATCGTCATGCCAATTCTACCCAACGTTGATCGGTTGTAAGCTAGTAGATTTCCTTTCTAACTCTTGCAGCTCTTCCAATCTCAAGTATTGACTCGCCTTACGATTGAATTCCTTCCTAGTGGTAGGTTGTTTCATTTTGATCAATTTTCCAAACTCAGTTTCGGGGTGGATGGCACGGACCAAGGCCATAAAAACCATATCCTCATTCGGATTGATTACTTCTGCCACCATGCTATTGAACCGATTCATGAAAGACTTCAAAGATTCATTTCATCCCTGGAATAGAATGGACAAAGACATCACATCTTTAGGTTATGCCGTGTGAAGTATGAATTGATCAATGAATCTTGTTGCTAGTTGATCGAAAGTGGAGATGGATCTTGGTGGAAGCCTAGTGAACGACATTAAGCAATTCCCTCCATAAAAATTGGAAAACATCCACATCGAACGGCATCTGAAGCATTCGCTTCGTCCATGTACCAACTGTACTTGTATAGATGGGGTTTCAGGTCTCTCGTCCCATCATAGGACGGAATAGTTTGCATAGTGAATTTTTATGGGTATCGCTCATTCAAAATCTCATCAGTGAAAGGAGTCCGACTTCGAGTAGATCCCTATTCATCATCCCTTCTGTTCTTACTCTCATCCATCAGTTGCTTGACCATGTCCGATATATGCCTTAGATGTTCGGTAATCCGGGGGTCGGTTGTCAGTAACTACACCAAGTGTTGGCTTTGCAAACGATCTTGGTGAGTGGGCTGAAGCCTAGGCTCTCCTGTCTTCAGAAGAGCCACTCCCTCGGGATTCCGTTAGCTTGCAATTGGCCTAATTGGGGCAGTTTGGATATCCCTGGCATTTTCAAATGCATTGGCATTCCCTTCCAACTTGTCGTCGTTAAGTTGCTCCCCATCATCCGAATTGTAGAGGTCCATAGCTATATCTTCTTATGGAGTCTTTGCTCCTAGATTTAAGTTCGTAGCTGGTTGTCTCACGGTCAATGGAGTGCTTATGTTTCCTTTTACGTTGATTCCCACGGTTCCAGCTATCACTCCATTCTGCGGCTACTTCCCGTTCCTTCTATTTAGGCCAGAAAAGGAAGAATTTTCTTGTTCTACGATAGCTGCAGGTACTGCCATTATCCTTGGAGCAGGATGTAAGTGCAAGGTCAAGAGGGCATTAAGTTTGTCCATAAGAGCTCTTTGACTGCTTTCCATTTTCAGATTGATTTCATCAACCATTTTTTTCAATTCATCTCCAGTTACAACTTCGCGTTGATTAGAGGATCCCGACACCTAATCTCCTACGTTGGCGCCATTTACTTCGATTTATTGATGATTCATCTCTTCTCCCGCAATTACCACCCCTATGGATCTTCCAGAAGCAGATCTTTTTCTTCCCGAAGGCATTGATTCTTAGCAGCAGATCTTTCAAAAGGAAATTAAGGATATAACTTCTAGACCTATCTAATCCAAAGTAGATAGCTAGATATTTTCCTAGGTTAGATTCTCAGTGAAAGCACCAAAATATTAAACCAAAAAGTGGATCAACATCCTGGATTGAGTATGAAAGCACCAGCCTTGTTTATCAAGGCAAATAAAATAGAAAAAAACAATAGTAAATCATAGAAAAGAGTAAATGAACAAGAGATTTTTATAGTGGTTCGGCTGTTAATGAAGCCTATGTCCACTTTATAACTTTTATTATGGACTGACTGCAATTACAAGTTGAATCCAATTACAATGTGACTGAATCTTGTAAGTTAGATCAAGTCACCAGTGTTAGAGTTCACTGGAGAATCACAATGAATTCTGTACATGACTATTGCGTGGGAGGAGAAGAGTGAAGAGTAGTTTCTGCAGAGTTTCAGCAGCCAGTCCAGAAGATCATGTTTATGTTGTAGGTAGCATTGTATTTATAGGGATTGGAGAGCTATTGGGCTAGGTCGCCACGCCAGAAGCTCGCCTTTGGAAATATGAAGGTGCATTGAAAGTTTCATAGCCAACGGAGGCAATTTGATGGATTGCTAGCGATCCATAGGCGATGGATCATTAGTGATCCATAGGTTTTGAGTCGCTAACGATTCAACTACTTGAGATGCTCTTCTTTATCCTTTCCTTTAAACTTTATGGCAATCTAGCACAATCATATGGATTGCTAGCGTCCATAGTGCATGGATCGCTAGCGATCCAAGTAATTAGTTGATTTTTGGACTCCGTCTTTTGAATTGCATTCGTTGTCTTGTGTCGGGGTTCTCCACGTAAATTTGTAGCTTGTTGCCTTGTTTTGATGATGATTCATACACTACTTGCATTGAACTGCTGATGGAATCAGACGAATGCTTATTTTTTGATCTAACTAGCTTAGAATTCCATTAAACTTAGCAATCATTCCTAGAATACCTATTGGATTATGGTGCAAGAGGATTGGAGGATCAACGAGCGACCCATATGGATCACTGGCAATCCATAGGAGATGGATCGCTAGCGATCCATCACCTTAGCATGTTTTTGTTTTCTTTTCCTTTATCCTTTCTTGGTTGTTTCTTCTACTCCTTTTGGTTGGTTCTTGAGTTGCTTTGACTCGACATAGATGTTCCGACTTCCTTTGAATCTTGTTAGGTTAAAAACCCACATCACACCTGCCAACTCCAAATCATGATTCGAATATCAAATTTCATGCAGTCTAAGCTACCAAGAAGCATAGGCAATGACTTTACCTCTTTGCATCAAAACAGACCCCAATCATGTTCCACATGCATTGGTATACACCACCAAATCATGATTCCCATTTGGAACAACTAACATGGGCACATTGGCCAATAAATGCTTTAGCTTAAGGAATGCTTCCTCACATTTATTAGACCAAACAAACTTTACGTCCTTCCTGGTTAGTTTAGTCAGAGGTGCTACTATTCAAGAGAAAACCTTGATGACTCTTCTGTAATAGCCAGCTAATCTATGAAAACTCCTTATCTCGGTCGTCATCTCGGGTCTCCTCCAACCATCAATGGCTTCTATCTTAGCTAGATCCACAAACAACTCTTCCTCTTAAACCATGTGACTAAAAAAATTCACTTCTCCCTTGTAGAAATGACATTTCAAAAAGTTCGCTTTCAGTTGATGTTGCCTCAATGTCTCAAGCACTATTCTAAGATGAATCTTATGATCTCTTTTATCCTTAGAGTATATTAGAATGTCATCTATAAACACCAACACGAACCTATCCAAAAGCTCTCGGAAAATCTGGTTCATCAAATCCACAAAGAGAGTAGGCACATTAGTCAACCCAATGACATGACTAACCACTCATACGAACCATACCTCATTCAAAACACCATCAAAGGAATGTTGTCTTCGCCACTCTCAATTGACAGAGCCCTATTGCCAAATCAATGATTGGGAAAATACTTTGGCTCCACTCAATTGATTAAATAAATCATCGATTCTCGGCAAAGAATATTAGTTCTTTATCATCTTTCCATTCAACTTACGATAATCGATACACATTCTCAATGATCCGTCTGGTTTTTTCACGAACACCGCGACCGCTCCCCAAGATGAACTACTTGGTCTAATAAAACTCTTTCATTCTAAGTCCACTAGCTATGCTTTAAATCTTTCATCTTATTAGATTCTGCTAGGCAGTCTACTTACGGATTCAGCTCCAGGTAAAGATCTATTCGAAACATAATAGCTCGTTTCAGTGGTAGACCTGTAACAGACTCAAAACATCTGCAAATTCTCCTAACCTGATTTAACTCATCTTCTATCTCTATTGCACAAATAAAGCGCAAATAGCTAAACTCAAATTCTCAACTAAGTATATAATTCAATCACCATTATTAGGGTGTCTTAATGATATTTTCCTGTCTTGGAAAAATATCCTAGCATTATATTTGCTCAACTAATCCATACCTAAAATAATCTCAAAGCCCACAAAATCAAACACATATAAACTATAGGCAAAAGCATGACCTAATAACTCAAATTCTAACTGACCACATCTCATCCCAAGAGTTGCATACCCTTCTATCGGATTCACGACCCTTAAGGAAGTAATAAGGTATGATGATTCTGAACTTAACTTATCTACCAAATATTGAGAGATAAATGAATATTATGCACCGGTATCAAACAATACTCTAACTGGTATGCTATGGATCAAAAGCGTACCTTCCATCATAAACTTTCCTTTCTCAACAGCGGTCAGTCTTGATGCAAACGGCTCCAAAGAAAACACCTTTTCTTGTTCAGCTTTAATTGCTTCTAGACATTCATTCTTGAAATGCACTACCTCATTGCAGTTATAACATGTAACACTCTTCTTTCCTGCAACCTTTTTCCTGAGGTTTTCTTTCCATCCCTAGAATGATATTCATTGGCATAGTAGCCCTTTTTATTGCAGTTATAGCAAACAACGTCAGCTTTCTTTTTCTTAGCAGCTCCACCCTTTTGAACTCCCTTCTTCTTAAAGAACTTCCTCCTTTTACTCTGAGAACCTTGAGTCTCCAATGACTTCTCCTTCCCAAAGGTCAAAAGCATTTTCTCATTCTTTATCACCACCTCCACCACTACATTACTCAAATCTCGAAGATGTGGCAATGTTGCTCTAGCAATCTTCGGCTTCAACCCTCAGATAAACTTCTCATTCCATTTAATCACCATGTCATTGGTGGCATACCCATACATGGACAGCTCATCAAACTTAATAACATATTCCAATACTAACATTTCTCCTTGCTCCAAATCAGCAAACTTCCTAAGAAAGGTTGACTTGGGTGCTTCAGACAAGAATTTTTCCTCGGACCTTCTACTGAACTTAGCCTAAATCAATTCCTCTTTTGGCACACCTACGGTTACTCCATTCCACCAGTACAGTGTGCACCTTGCAGTTGCCCCGAAGCCAATCTTCTCTTCTGCTCATCGTTCAAGTCTAGATCAGCAAAAATTCTCTCATGGTGCAATAACCAATTCTCCACTTCTATATCATCCTCCATTCCTAAAATCCACTTTACTACAAGACTGGTATAATCTCGACTTAGCTTGGCACAATTATTGCCAAATGGAACAACAGGATTAGCTCCTCGTGCATTAGCAACATCACCTCCAACCAAACTAGCAGTTGCTCCAACTTGTATCATATTGACAAAGAAACGACACATATTCCCCATATCTAGTAGTGGGGCTCCAGCACACATGTTGGCATTTTCGTTTTGATTAGCATTTGCTTGTTGACCCAGATTCCTTCTAGTATTGGGTCAAACATTTCAATCGTTGTGGTGCTTCCGCCACCTAGATTTACTCTTCTATTTCTTGCTTCCATATCTTGCTTTTTCATAATATGCATACGAGCCTTAGTGCGATATGGAAGAATGATCTAAGAGAGAAGGGAGAATATATATATATATATATATATATATATATATATATATATATACATAGCAAATACAAGTACGTTACTATAGCGTTATCTCATACCGCAATATTATTCTTTGATTCATTTGGATTATGTTTTCAAAACTCTTTTAAGTTCAAAATTCTTTTAGTTTTACATAAACCTATGCTCTGATATCAAATTGTAACATCCTCCATTTTGAGGTCCGAAACTAAGCGCTACGGATGCTGCTTCCCGATGACAAAATGCGGCTATGTTAAACATATCAATAACATTAGAAGCACAAGAATATGAAACTTTCTAAACACATTTCAATAATAATCTTTCATTTCATAATAAAATTTCATATTCATTACATAATCTCATTCGATCCCTCATTCAAAGAAAATATAATTATTACAAAATACTTCAAGAGCGACATGTGAAGGTGCACCCTTGGTTGATCAGAGTCTAACATTTGGCAATTATACAATTTTCCATTACATTCATTCAAGCAAAATGAAAATGACATAGGGGATAAAGTAAAGCTCCTAAATAGCTATCTTGCATCATGCACGTCTTCAGAAGCTTATTCGTCCAATTAGAAACCTGAAACCCTTACTACTGGCCCACTCAAATGAGCACCGAGAGTTTAAGGGAAAATCAAAAATTTCAGGTCAGATAAAAAGTCTGGTGTGAATAATAATCTACTATCTCGAACCAAATAAATATCTAGTGGGACCTTCTCAAAATATGTTAACCATAAATCATGCACTTGCATCCATAATGGTTAGAACAGTAAATAACAAGATCATATGCATGCTTGCCACATGGGTAAGTCTGACTAATCTGTCAACATATGGTTATGCATTCCCACGGTATACCCAATCTCCCAAAATGGACTGACTATCCCAGATCATAGTTTTCCCAGGATTACTAAGAACCTATTAGTTTTCACAGGCCAACTAACAACCTATCTCCATATACAATTAGGAGGTCTCCAAATGTGGTTAGGAGATAAAGGGACGATCTGTCCTAATTAGTTTAACTAGATATACCAAAGTCTTCAAGTACGGTTAGGAGAAACAATAATAAAAATCTCCAGATATGGTTAGGAGGAACAACCAATACTCTAAATACGGTTAGCGGTTACTAACAATGCTCTAGAAACGGTTAGGAGTTTTCCAACAATCTTGTTTGAGTATATAGAGTTACGAGTTCCTTTATATGCATAAACATCCTTTCATCTTACAATTTCCTTGAAATATTTATCATTATATATGATTAATCCCACTAATTCATACTTTAAAACAAGGAAAATATAGCCTACTATTTAACCAAAACCTCTTGCCAATACACAATCATATTTAAAACAACCACTTATACTTTTGGTATCAAATTAAGGATGTTGCACCTCTACATCATAAAGCATATCGCTATTAATTAAGATATTTACACATTTATAAGCTTATGGCACCAATATAGCTGAAATGGGATGTCGCATCCCTCCATATCGGAGCTTTAATAAAAATAACTCTGATTTATAAAACATATGGCCATAAGGTCGAAATCATGAATGTCGTATAACAGAAGCATGTAGGTTACATTAACAAGAAAATTTGTCAACATCCCCAAAACTATTCGGTTAGCAAGTAAAATTATTTACGCTATGAAAGAAGAATATTTGAAGAGATTACTTCCTTCAAAATCTCCCTTTGATTGGGTTGACTTAAACAAATTGCTCTTGGAGGATGATTTATGGAAGTATTAATAGTGGTTAATTAATCTAGTCAACCTCCTCAAGGTGAAGGTTAAGAGGAAAGCATCTCATTCGAAACCACTGTTTCGAATGGGTCGAAAGTGGTTTTGTATATCAGGTATTCATTCCCCTTTCGACCATATTGAAAGGTCTACTCTACCTTTGAAGAGAATAATGTTCTTTTGACACCATTGGTTTCGCTCCTTTAGGAGGAACTTCTTCGAAAGGGTTATAGGTTTTGTAGGGTGTGTATACCTTTCAAAAGAATTCATTCCAAATAGTGTTGCTTTTATTTATACATCTGATCTTCTTCGAAACGTCCCTTTCGATCAATTAGAAAGGGATCTCGCTCTTTCGAAGTGAATCTTATGTATAATATGCAAAGTCTTACTTATTATATGCAATTGGAAACCATCTTAGATAACATAAGTTCTATGAAATTATTTGGATCGAAACATCATCATTATATTTATTTTTCTTTATACATCTTCGAACATGATGATAATGTGATTTGAATGCATATTATCCAAGTTGATCCCATGGCATTGCATAGACAAAAATAGAATTAAGAAGATAAGCTAGCATTATGTGCAATTGATCATTAGACAAGCTAATGATCGAAATGATCTCCCTCATGATCAAAATCTTTATCGAATCCATGCGCTTTCTCTTTCAACATTAAACCAAATTGAGTTACAAGTAATATAGCTTTTTCCCCAAATCAATTTTGGTCACAAAGACTTGATTTAGCTAAGAAATGGAAGAATATGAGTTTTGGATTCCAAAATCATGTCCCCAAAATCGAACCCCTAAGGTCGTATTTATAGATGCAGGTCGGCCTCCTTTCACGCCCAACCTTATGACTCAGTCGAAAGGTCTTGCTCCAATCTTTCATGTGCATCCTTTCAACATGGTCAAAAGGCCTTCTTCCAGTTTTCTGCGTGCTTGCTTTCAATGCCATCAAAAGGTTTTCCTTTCGAGCTTCATCTTCCATTATTGTGCCTCCTATCCTTTTATTCCAAGCCTTTCGACCCATTCGAAAGGGTCTCCTTATCAACCTTTCACTATCATTGAGTCTAAGTGCCTTTTTTCTCTTCTCTTTTTAGTGGACTACTTTCAACTTCGTTGAAAGGGTGGTTGAAGCGCTCTTTGCTTACTGTTGCAATTGAGAGGTAAATTGGGCTTTCGCATTGCTTCGAAAGGAATGAGAGTGACATCTGAGTCGAAAGGACTCTTGGCTTTCATATAGGATTTTCATTATGCTTTCGAAAGGTTTCAACCATTTTGAAAGACTTATCCTGGCTTTTGAAAAGTGTAATGAAATCAATCCTCTAAGTGGCAAGTTGACAATGAAGAAACCTTTTACTTTGAGGGAATCGGTCCATTTGTGTGGGTCTTTCATTCAACATCTTCGAAAGGTGTTCTGAACCTATTCCTGCTTTTCTTAACCATCTACGTCGAAAGGCTCTAGTGGGGCGGAAGGGTAACCTTGCCTTCTTTTTTCATCCTTTTGAAAGCTTTTGTCCTGTTTATCATCCGAAATGGTACCTGGTGCTTGCGACTCCATTGAAAGCCATCTCAATGCCTTCAAAACACTCTCTTTTGAACCTTGGCGAAACCCATGTCCTTAACTTTAGTAGAGCCTTGCACTTTCATATTCCTTCTTTCATAATTTTGTTCTTGAGTGGATTTTATGGTTACTGACTTTATTTCCCTGCACAATTCAAAGTAAACGACATTTTCTCTCGTTAGGTCACGACTTCTATCAAAACATGCTTAGTGATTTAAAATTGATGGTATCATAGTACAACTTTTAATCTTTAAGCTAAAAATTAGTTGGTCATGACCCAAAGTTAATAGACGATAAGAAATCTGTAATCATAAATGACTGGGAACAAAATACTTTTGACCAGCAATATAAGAAGTCCCAATATCAAGCTTTCATAATTCCAAATGAGGTTCATAAATTGTGCTCCCATGACATTAACAGAAAACTAGACATAAAATAATTGAAGTCCATAAACCAGTTGGGATCTCAATAACTGCCTTAGACCCAAAATTTAGGAGTTGACAAATGAAATCTAAAAATCGATGATAGAAGGTCTGAAATCTAAATTCAAATGTTGGGAAAACCAAAAACCTAAAACCCAGATTCGGGTACTAATAAGTGAAGCATATAAGTCAATGGTAAGAAATATGAAATCCAGATTCGGGTTTCAACCAATGATAACCAGAAATAGTCTCCATAATAGAAATCTATAGCCTAGATCCAGGTACTAATGGATGATAATCAGAAACCCATAATAATCATTTTCATAGTAGAAGCCTTGAGTCTAGATTCGGACATTAATGATTAAAGCTCGGTAATTAATAGTTTTGAAACCCAGATTCGGGTATTCATGGATGGTAATTAGAAGTCCATAATAATCTTCTTAATAGAGATTTTTAGCCCAGATTCGGGCATTAATGAGTGAAGTTCTGAATGACTCGAAACCCAGGTTCGGGTTTTAATAAGTGATAATTAGGAATTGTCTTCATAATAGAACTCTCAAACCCAGATTCAGATATAAGTAGTGGATAATCAGAAATTTGTAATAACTATCTTCATAATAGAATTCTCAAACCCAGATCAAGGTATCAATAAGTGAAGTCCGGTCATTAACAATAGTCTCGAAAGCCAGATTCATATATTAATAAGCGATGTTATGTTCAGCTTTTTGGATTTTGTCTTCTTTGTCATATGTAAACCCTTTAGGCCTTGTATGTAGTTGTGGTTTGCTTGGCTGATTCACGAGCTTGGACGTCTTAGTCCATCATTTGATATTCCACTTCTTGGGCTCAGACATTTTAGTCCGTTGTTTGATATGCCGCTTCTTGGGCCTAGATGTCTTAGTCCATTGTTGATGTGCCTCTTCTTGGACTTGGACGTCTTAGTCCATTGTTGATATGCCGCTTCTTAGGCTTGGTCGTCTTTGTCCATTGTTGATGTGATGCTTTTTAGGCTTGGATGTCTTAGTCCATTGTTGCATGGCGCACTTGGTCAGCTTATTCTCAAGCTGGAACTAAGGACTTACCCAACCTCCCTCCAGGAGGCGCCTTGTCCTGGCCATAGCGCGACACGGCCAAGGGCTTGTTGATGCTTTAACCTGGCCATAGTGTGGCACGGATAAAGGCTTACTCTTACCTCCCTCTAGGAGGCGCCTTGACCTGGCCATAGCATGGCGTAGCCAAGGGCTTGTCGATGCTTTAACCTGGCCATAGTGTGGCATGGACAAAGGCTTACTCTAACCTCCCTCCAGGAAGCGCCTTGACCTAGCCATAGCGTGGCACTGCCAAGGGCTTGCCGATGCTTTATCCTGGCTATAGCGTGGCCCGGATAAAGGCTAACACTCCTCCCTCCAGGAGGTGCTTTGTCACGGACAACTCAGAACAGACAAAGGCTTTGATCGTTAAAGGTAGTGTCCAAATGCAAGGAGAATTCTACTCCCAACCATGTAGATTTTCCTTTTGAAGAAAGAGATTCATTACTCATTCATTGTAGGAAAATATGGTCTCAAATGTTCTGCGTTCCATTTTCTAGGAACCATATTGTTGTCTGGTCGGCATAACTTGTAAGCTCCCGGGGAAATTACTTTGCATATGATTAGAGGACCTTCCCAATTTGGTCCTAGCGGTCCATCCGTGGGATTTCACGTGTTTTCCATTACCCTTCGGAATTCTAGGTCTCCTTCTTGAAATGACCTTGTTTTCACTTTTGAGTTGTAATAATTCAAAATTCTTCTCTAATATTCTACTGTTCGAAATGATGCTTCATCTCTCAACTCATGTATTAAATCCAGCGAATCTCTCTTTAGTTCCTAGTTTAAATCGAATGCATATACGATCCTTCGATGTGAGGGTATTTCAAAATCAATTGGTAACATCACCTCATACCCATATGTTAATGAATAGGGAGTATCTCATCGTCGTTTTGGTAGATGTTCGATAAGCCCATAGTACAAGTGGCAACTCCTCTACCCAATTCCATTTAGCTTTATTCAATCGCTTTTACAGAATAGTCTTTATAGTTTTATTTGCAGCCTCAACGGCCCCATTTGCCTTCAGATGTGCTACGGAGGAAAAGCTCTTAATAATCCCATTCTTATGAAAAAACTGAGAGAATTCTTCACTTTCAAACCGCGTTCCGTTGTCTGAGATAATCTTATAGGGAATTCCATATCTAGTTATAATGTTTTTAATAACAAATTTGAGCACTTTTCCAGAAGTGACCTTAGGGAGGGGTTCTGCTTCGACCCACTTAGTAAAGTAGTCTATGGCGACTAAAGCATATTTTGCTCCTCCTTTAGAAATTGGTAACGGGCTGATTAAGTCAATTCCCCATATATCAAAAGGGCCATGGACTTGAAATCGGGGTTAATTGACTTAGCGGCAATCGGGGAATCTTCGAGTATTTTTGGCATTTCTCACATCTCCTTACATACTCAATGGCTTGACTCACCATACGAGGCCAATAAAAACCCTATCTCATTATCTTTTTTTCCAACTTTATCTCGTTAGAGTGATCTCCACAGAACCCTTCGTGCGCTTCCACCAACAATTTCATCCCATCTTCAGGCTTACACATCTTAAGTAAGGTAGTGCATATCCTTTCTTGTAAAGGATTATATACACTATTATAAAGGTTAGAGCTTGTCGCCTGATTTTTCTAGCCTCACCCTTGTCAGATGGCAATGTTCCTTTACAAAAATATCCGACAATAGATGACATCTAAGTGTTATTATACCGGTCAACTATCCTTGGCTAATTGACTCTCTCATCTAAGGTTTCTCTACTATCTTCCCTACCTTCTTTCTCTTGTAAAATGGTTTAGGATCTTGTTAGGACTAACAGTTCCTTTCCCTGTTTGGATGTCCCTCTTCAACACTCGGATTTGCTTGATATCCTATCGGCACAATCCGAGTTTCTGAGGCTCCCCTTGAACTAGCTAACTTTGCTAATGAATCTGCCTGTGAGTTTTCTCCTTATGGAACTTGATGTATGGAATGATCTTCAAATAAAGCAAGCATTTTCAATATCTTCTTTACATATAGAGATAACTTGGCACCTTTAGTCTGATATGCTTGCTTTATTTGATTTATCATTAGTTGGAATCACTAAAAATTTGAATTCGTGGGATTTTGAGCTCTAAAGCCAGAGTCAATCCTACAACCATGGATTCATATCCGGCTACATTATTTGTTGCAGAAAATCCCAACTTCATTGCATAATGTAGGCGGTGTCCGTCTGGGGTAATTATGACATATCCTGCACCAACTCCTTGTTCATTTGATGCACCATCGACGAATAATTGCCACATAGGTTTTTGATCCTTCTTCTTTTTTGATTGTTCCTTAATGAAGTTGGTACACTCATTAATAAAATCTGCCAATGCTTTCCCTTTGATGACTGCTCGTGGCTGAAACTCAATATCATACCGACTAAGCTCAATTCCCCATTTTACCAGCCTACCTGAAGTTTCCGGCTTACCGAAAACCTGTTTGAGGGGAAAATTGGTCAATACCCTAACTGGATGTGCTTGAAAGTATGCTCTAATTTTTCACGTAGTGAGTATCAAGCAATAAGCAGTTTTTCTATTAGTGGATACCGAACCTTTGCATCTTTTAATCGCCTAATTACGTAATAAACTGGAAGTTGAGTCCCACTTCCTTCTCTTATTAAGACTGGACTCACCGTATGTTCTGAAACCGCCATGTATAGGTACAAAATTTCACCATTCTCATGACTAGATAATATCGGCAGTTTTTCCAAATGATTTTTTAACTCTTGAAAAGCTTTCCTATAATCCTCTCCCCATTCAAAGTTTTTATTCTTCTTGATTACATCGAAAAAGGGGATACACTTATCGATCACCTTGGAAATGAATCTACTTAAAATGGTTATCCTTCCGTTTAAACTCATTACCTCTTTTCTAGTTTTAGGCTCAGCATGTCCTTGATAGCTTGAATCTGGTCTAGGCTAGCTTCAATCCCTCGAGAACTCACAACATAGCCTAAATACTTCCCAGAATGGACTCCAAAAGAGCATTTATGGGGATTTGGCTTCATTTGATATTTTCATAGTATTTCAAACATTTCTCCTAGATCTTCAAGGTGACTATTAGCCTCGTAAGGCTTCACTAGCATATCGTCAACATAAACTTCCATGAGGGATAACAATCTATGCCCACTAGTTGCATCAACCAACTGATCAATCCGCGGCAATGGAAAACAAACTTTTGGACAAGCCTTGTTCAAGGCAGTATAATTAACGCAAGTCCTCCACTTACCATTCGACTTCTTTACTAATACTGGTTTTGCTAGCCATTTGGGGTAGTAAATTTCTCGAATAAATCCATTTTCAAGGAGCCTATTAATTTCCTCTTTCAAGGCATCAGACCATACTTATCCAGTTCTCTTTTTCTGTCTAATGGGGTTGCTTTTGGATTGATGTTTAACGCATGTCACATAACCGATGGATCAATCCTCACCATATCTGAATGAGATCAAGCAAATATGTCTTTATTGGTTTGAAGAAACCGAATTAAGTCCTTCAAGTTGCTATCCAATTCCTTTCCCACTTTGACTACTTTAGCAGAATCATCTGGGTCTATGCATGCCTCCTCAAGGTCTTTTATGGGTTTTATTCTTTCCGCTTCCTCGCGGCATGCCTCCTCAAGGTCTTTTATGGGTTTTATTCTTTCCGCTTCCTCGCGGCAGTCAAATTCTGTAATGATTTGGCCTTCTTCTACAGAATTAGCATTGATCCTCTTCCTTTTGCTTCCAAGGGAAATGTACCTTTCATACATACGTTTGTTAGTCTTATTAGATTTAATCTTTGCTTTGAATTTTGGATGTAAATATCCATCATCCGAAGGATGAAAAACAGTAGAAGAATCAAAGTAAGCAGAAGACTTCCTTTTGCGTTGATCAATTGTAGCAAAATACATTTTGCGAGAGTTGAATTGCTCTCCACAAACAGTTCCCCAGCCTCTCTTGGTTAAGAAGTTCACCATCAGATATTTCGGTGAGACAAAAGCATCTATCTCATCAAGTGCTGGTCTGTCGAAGAAAGTGTTGTAATAGGATGGCTGGTTAATGATTGCGAAGAGGGTTTCGAAAGTTTGACAACATGGTAGTACCCCCATCTGTACTAGAAATTTTACTTGTCCCACTGGGGTTAAACCTTTGTTGTTGAACCTAAAGATTACTTCAATGCTAAGTTCTAGCTTGTTTTCAGGGATGCCTATCTGATCAAAGGCATGCTTAAAAATGACATTGACCGTGCTATTAGTATCCACAAGAATTTTGGATACTATAGACAGTCCAATCTGAGTTGTGATCATTAGATGATCATTGTGTTGGTGATGGACTCCCTTCTTTAGCTCTTGAGGAGAAATGACGAGATTTGGCATCGGGATATTGAGTCATGGATTTTTTAGCGGGGGTTCTTCTTGGACGGAGAACACGCCTTCTCTAGCCTCCTTTATGTACATGTTCCTTGCTCCTTTGCTAGTCCCCGCTGGATGTTTCCCTCTATGAACTACATCGATCCTATTCAGCTGCGGACTTAATCTCAAAGGATCTTCCTCCTCCAGGATATTAACAGCGTTACCAGGAAGCTTTTGCAAACCGTCCTGAATTTATGGAGCTTTCTATTTGTCCTAGATGAACTCTTTCAAATGACCCTCGCGAATTAACTTTTGAATGATTCCTACCAAGACTCTGCATTCATCAGTCTTGTGGCATTTGCTTTGTGGTAAACACAATAGTCGTTCCCTTTCCTTTGTTCTAGGTAATTCTTAGCCTTAAAGGAAGTTGGGAAATTGACCTTCTCCTTTGTCACAGCATAGATGTAAGACCATGGCCTGTTTAAAACGATTGCATTAGCATTAGGCTCTTCCCATCTCGTTCTCTTATGTCCTCGGTCCAACCCAAACCTTCCACTTTCCTTTTTAGGAATTACTTTCTTCTTAGCGTGATATAACTCATCCATCCGAATGAATTCGTCGGCCTGAAAATGGAAGTCTTGCAAATCCTTGCACCCATCAATGAAGAGTTGTTTCCAGAATGACGCATTCTTTATTAATCCAGAATGTATCCCAATGAGCTTATCATGGTCATTCATGTCCTTGGCCTTTAATGCTTCCATGTTTAACCTTTTTAGGTAATCCCCTAAAGCCTCTCCATGTCTCTATTTGATGTTAGCCAGAACTGTATAGTCGACGGTTGGGTCCTTGCATATACAAACCGAGCAGAGAAATCATAAGAAAATTACTTCCATGAGTAGATAGTCCTTTCATGGAATTGTCGTTACCATTTAGCTATGGCTCCATGGAGAGTCACTGGAAACAATCTGCATCGAACGGCTCTAGATGCATTATACAGATCCATCTATCTATCGAAAGCCATCATGTGATCGTCCGGATTTGTAGTTCCATGATGCTTTATAGTTAGGATTTTTACATGGGATGGGATAGTTGTTGCCATGATTTCATCCGTAAAGGGTGCTACTCGCTCGTTGTCATTCACATTCTCGTCCAAAGTTCTCTTGCCCTTAGAATTCAGCATATCTTTGATTACTTTTTCTACCGCGTCTTTTAGATAAGCTTCAGCGTCATGATAATTTTTGCAGTTTGGATTGTATTCCTTCGATGTTGAGCTACTGGATTGTTCAAGAGATTTGTCTAATACTCTTTCTTGATGATCAAATTTAGTTGGAGGATGCTCTTTCTTTTTTGAAGATGTCAAATCAATTTTGCTCTTGTCTTCGTTTGTATAAGCCTTCAAATTCCTTCTCGGAGAGATTACCTCATCTCCATTCGTTGGCTTTGCTATCTTAGAAGATTTTTGAGACAATGCTACCTTGAGAAGTTCCTGCATTTCTAGCAATTGCTCTTTCAAGTGCACTATTTTGATGGCATTATCATCTTGTTTAGTTGAGGTCGATGGTTATCCTAGTATAACCCCCTCCAGGTTGAAAGTAGGAGTTATGTTTTCTTCAAGAGTTGTAGTGTGAACGACCTCTTCATCCATTCTTCTAAGTCTTTTGGATTTCATTTTCTGACATCAAGTTAGACAATACATCATCTGTTTATAAGATAATAACAAGGTCGGAGGTCGAGCCCTTCTTCTAGCGCCAAAAATGTTAACCAGAAAACTTGTCAACATCCCCAAAGCTATTTGGTTAGCAAATAAAATTATTTACGCTACGAAAGAAGAATATTTAAAGAGATTACCTCCTTCGAAATCCCTCTTTCGATTGGGTTGACTTAAACAAATTGCTCTTAGAAGATGATTTATGGAAGTACTAATACTGGTTAATTAATCTAGTCAACCTCCTCAAGGTTAAGATTAAGAGGAAAGCATCTCATTCGAAACCTCTATTTCGATTGGGTCAAAATTGGTATTGTATATCAAGTATTCATTCCCCTTTCGACCATATCGAAAGGCCTACTCTACCTTTGAAGAGAATAATTTGCTTTCGACACCATTGGTTTCGCTCCTTTAGGAGGAAATCCTTCGAAAGGGTTATAGGTTTTGTAGGGTGTGTACCTTTCGAAGGAATTCATTCCATATAGCATTGCTTTTATTTATACATCTGATCTTCTTTGAAACATCCCTTTCGATCAAGTCAAAAGGGATCTGGCTCTTTCGAAGTGAATCTTATGCATAATATGCAAAGTCTTACTTAATATATGCAATGGGAAACCATCTTAGATAACATAAGCTAGCATCATGTGCAATTGATCATTAGACAAGCTAATGATCGAAATGATCACCCTCATGATCGAAATATTTATTTAATCCATGCACTTCCACTTTTAACATTAAACCAAATTGAGTTAAAAGTAATAGAGTTTTTTTCCCAAATAAATTTAGGGTTACAAAGACTTGATTTAGTTAAGAAATGGAAGAATGAGCTTTGGATTCCAAAATCCGGTCCCCAAAATCGAACCCCTAGGGTCGTATTTAAAGATGCAAGTCGGCCCCCTTTCGCGCCCAACCTTTCGACTCAGTCGAAAGGTCTTGCTCCAATCTTTCGCATGTGACCTTTCAACATGGTCGAAAGGCCTTCTTCCATTTTTCTGCATGCTTACTTTCGATGCTGTCGAAAGGCTTTCCTTTTGAGCTTCATCGTCCATTTTTGCACCTCATATCCTTTTATTCCAAAACTTTCGACCCAGTCAAAAGGGTCTCCTTTTCAACCTTTCGCTGCCCTTGAAGTCTGAGTGCCTTTTTTTCTCTTTTCTTTTTACTGGATTGCTTTCAACTTTGTCGAAAGGGTGGTTGAAGCGCTCTTTGCTTACTATTGCAAGTGAGAGGTAAATTAGGATTTTGCATTGCTTTGAAAGGAATGAGAGTGACATCTAAGTCGAAAGGACTCTTGGCTTTCATATAGGATTTTCATTATGCTTTCGAAAGGTGTCAACCATTTCGAAAGGCTTATCCTAGCTTTCGAAAGGTGTAATGGAATCAATCCTCCAAGTGGCAAGTTGACAATGGCGAAACCTTTTACTTTGAGGGAACCCGTCCACGTGTGTGGGTCTTTCATTCAACACCTTCGAAAGGTGTTCCGAACCTATTAATTCTTTTCTTGACCATCTGCGTCGAAAGGCTCTAGTGGGGTGGAAGGGTAAACTTGCCTTCTTTTTTCATCTTTTCAAAAGCTTTTGTCTTGTTTATCATCTGAAATGGTACTTGGTGCTTGCGACTCCATCGAAAGCCATCTAATGCCTTCGAAACACTCTCTTTTGAACCTTGGAAAAACTCATGTCCTTAACTTTAGTAAAGCCTTGCGCTTTCATATGCCTTCTTTCATACTTTTGTTCTTCAGTGGATTTTATGGTTAACAGGTTGTCGAACCTATTAAACATAGCCTTTTGTTTTGCATAACACATAGTTTTATAGCTTAGAAAATATGGACGTCAACATCAATACCCCAAATTAGTCAATATCGAATTTAATTGAAAACTGTAGCTACTATGTCGGATATACAAAAGATATCGAAATCATGTTATAGCGGCATCAGTGCCATAAAATAGTTTGATATAAAAAATGATGACTTGTGGCATCGCTGCCTTATATAGCTGATATCGAAACAAGAGGGGACAAGGGATGTTAAGTAAAATAATATAGGATGTCGACTATATAATGTCGGAACCCAAAACACTTAACAAAATCCTTAGATGGAGAGTTACGAAATCAATATGTCAAGAGGATAAGATGTCGAAACCATTTATATATACTGGGTCGTACTTCTATAAGAAGGGATTCATTTCGTACCTACCAAAGAGATACCATATGCATCCCTTTATGTCAAAGTTCATGGTTGCGACATGGATCTCGGCCATCATCAGGTGTTTGGCATTCCAACAAACGACATGGCAATTTCGTAATAACCATGAAAATTGTTTTATTTCTATAAAAGGTTATTTCTTTACACTAACTCCTATCCCTTGTCAAATTTCTATTAGTTAAAAATATACTTTACAAATTTCTTTTCGAAGAAACTGCTGTAAACCGGTTTCTTTCCCCAAAACAATTTTTCAAACCCAAACAAATGTACTATTATCTATTACTTAACTAGTAAAATAGAAACCAGTCAAATATTAGATTGACACGTGGCCTCTTTCGTGACTAAGGAAACAAATATTTGTTTTTGTTTCACGCAGATACTTTCCCCACGTCCCTTTTGTTATTTATTTATAATTTGTCATTTCTCATTACATAACAATTTTTCCCCCTTTTCTTCCAGATTGGTGGTTTTTTTTGCTAATGTACTAATACCTTCTTCCAACATGATGCTCTTCGTGGATTTCTGCTACGATCGACCGCAATTGTATAAGACGTTCAGAACTACTGTTTGTGGATGATTTTCGCTTCTCCGTGACAAGACCGTCTTCTTCCAGCAGTTAGCTGCTTTCTCCTACATCGGTCACTACACCCTTTACCTTTCATGATTTGGAAATTCCATGCATTTGCTGGATTGTAAATTTTGACTTTACTTTCTACGTTATAGGTGTGCTCTGCTCTCGATTGAAGGACAAATTGCTTCACAGGATCCAAACGATCATCCTCTTAGAGGCAAATAAAATTTGATTTTAGGTTGTAACCCCAACCCCTTTGTTCTTTTTCTCTGTTGTTATGTTATTGTTCACGTCGATTGTTAACTATTCTTTTTAGAGAACTGGATTTTGTTTCTTCCGGATTTCATGTCTATTGGTTCCAATTTTATTCTAAGGCTCTGTTTGTTTAAAATGTTGAAATCTGAATTCTGATTGCTGATTCTAAAGTCTGAATGTTGATTGCTTAATGCTGAATTCTGACTAATCAATAACTTGTTTGTTTGCATTCAGCATTTAGAACAAAAATCAATATTCAACATTCAGAACAAAATATAAGCACTAAAAATGTTCTGAATTTTTTTGTCTGAATAGACTGTTTTATTCAGAACAATGATAAAAAACAAACAACCTAGAAAGTTCTGATTTATAAATCAGAACTTACATTTAGAACTTTTTATAAAAAAACAAACGCAGCCTAAGAAAAATGTCCCTAATATATTTGACTTTTAAATATGGTGGTTGCGAAAGACTTAAGGTGATAGTATGTCCATATTTGAGTTTTACATCTTGGATTTCATAGCAGTCACTGAGGAGGAAAACGCACTGTTCCAAACTCTTGATTTTTCTCAATTATATGTTTAGGCTTCTTTATTTTTAGAAAAATATAAATCATTTATTCTGTTAGTTAAAAACCTGTAGATATCTTCCTCCAGCACATAATTCATATAGTAGATTGAAATACATGCTTACAGTTTCAAATGTAAATCAATTTCAAATAATCAGTAATTTAGATAATTTTGAAAACTGTATTTTATTTTATACACTTCTTTTAATTTAGACTATAAGTTCTTAATATATTACAGTCTGCAGTTTCAACGATTATTAAACCTGCAAAATAAATTAGAGAGACGAAGTTAAAGTAACAAAACTTCTTTATTTAGCCACTATTTTGTAATGTATTTTATATGTTGGCATATAAATAATACCAAAAAAGGAAAAAAGATTTAAAATTGTAATGGTTGTTTCGTTTACTTAGTTTATTCTTAATGCTTCTATTTTAATTATGCGCAATGCAATCATTTTTCGGTTATGTGCAATAAGCTTATTTCAAACCCTGTTTTTGAGACAAACTTTTTATTATAAACAGTAAATTTTGTCACAAGCTTCATAATTAAGTGGATGTTTTTAAATATAGTTTTATAGAAGATAAATTGATGCCATTTAATGAATTTTATCATTTGTTAGTTCTGAAACCAAGAAAGAAGTTACAATATAAACAAACTAATTTTCATGTATTTTATATCTTGACATATAAATGCAATAGAAAGGATAAATTAAAAATTCCTTATATTTCTTTTTTTGTTCTTAACTTCCCTCCTTTTTTACGTGAAATACATTTAATTTTAGTTATGTGCAGTATATGCATTGCAAAGCATGGTTTCGGAATGAGCTTATTATGAATGATATGGTTCATTTCAAGCTTATTGATTATGTGCTGTTTGGTGATAGTTTTATAGCATATAATTTGGTACCATTTTAACAACTATATCATTAAACAGCTAATGAAGTTCTAGATTGCAGTAGGATAGCCTTTAAAATGCATTTGAGTTAGTTACTTTCTAAAATGGTTAAACAAATAGTACACTAAATAATTATTGGTATTTTTGTCCATATTTCATTACAGTATGCAATTGACATTGTAAGTGTCAAAATGTCAATAGGAAATTTTCTTACGGTACAACACGATTGATATCGGCTGATTATAAAGTGGTGTTGGAACATTGGCGCTCACGGGCATTTCAATTTATGGAATATAATTACTTACAGAGTAGTATGTTTTTGGTTATGCCATCTTATTTTAGTTTTCCCACATTTATAATTGTATGAGATGATGGAAGTTATAATGCATGTCATTATGTTATATTTTATAATTTTTTAATCAAATACATTGTGAAATGCTTAAGTAGTTGTCGAATACTGGTATTAAATTTTCACCTTTGTATGTTCTAATTTTTCAAGGATCTACTTCTACTTGACAATTTAGCTTTTGTACTATTATACTTCCTTAGGCTTCATATAATAGTAAAAAAAACATTGAATATGTGTCTATCTCAGTGTTATAAGAAATTTAACTCATTGTCTATATTGAACTCATCTTTTATGAAATTCTTTCACCTTCTTTTAACTTTCAGGTATCGTTTTGCTATACATTGGAAGAAAAAGTAGCAACTTGATCTAAATATTTTTTCGAACCATTTTAAATATATTTTAGTATTTATTTATACATGTCCAATTTATTAGAAATAAACACTTCAAAGAAGAAATAATGGAGCAAATAGTGAGCAACTTACGTATCTACAAAAGATTCCAAAATATATTATGCTCTTTATCAAGGTTTGGATCTACATGCACATCAACATATAGACCATAATATTTGCTGCGCAATATAAATCAGCATCTAATTTATCTTGAATAAAACTTTAAAAAGTTATGTGGCTTAGTATTTAAGATGAAGAGTGATTTTGGCAGGGAATATATACTTTATCAAGATTTATAATATGGCAAGTATTATAGTTCTAGATATAGCAAAGGGTTGAAAACACATTTTTTTTCTTTGTTAATCTGCCAAGGTTGGATTTCAGTGGCATGTATTTGTGAGAAATGCGGATTATGGATCTTAAGGCTAGAATTAACACTAGAGGGGGGTGAATAATGTTTTAAGGAATTACTAATTCTTTTTGAGTTTATCTTAATTTGAACACAAATGTATGCAATATTCAGACACAGATATGATCACAGAATCAAACACAGATGCAGATATAAAGTAAAATCAATAAAGAAAAGAACACACCGGATTTTATACTGGTTCGGAGTTATCTACATCCAGTCCCGTAACACAAGTACGGATTTCCTTTCAAAATCAATTCTTACAATTACACCCTCGATTTCAAGGCCACGAGGTACACAGCTCCAGATTCACAATCCTCTGGGTAGAGATAATTGATTTTACGGGCAACAAGTTCACCCGATTGATTTTCCAGGCTACAATCACACCTTTTCTCGCTCGATTGAATACAAAGAAGTCTATAACTCTAAATAGCACTGGGATCTTGTTGAGATAGTGATAGAGATACAAACCAGAGATGATCTAGTTAGATTCAATGGTGATTTTGGCAGAGTAATGGTAAAAATGTATATAAAGAAATGTGGAAGAAGAAGAGGAGTGAAATCAGAGAAAATATGATTATAAATTCGTTTAAAACATCCCCTATTTATAGTAGAACAACAGCCATGTCCATTCGTGAAAGGATATGACGAATAGACACTTTCTTTGAAATTCAAACTTTTGAAATAAACTGTCACCTTATCGACAAGGGTTCCTTGAGGTTGTCGACAGGCCTAAGTTATTTTTGGTAATTTGTTTTTTTTTTTGAAAATAACTTCTATCTTGTATTAAAACTATTTTAAACTTTATAAATATACTTAACTATAGTTAAAATACATAAATAAGTATAGAGAATAATATTTTGGTATGTATAAAATTTTACTATAATTTTATATTTAAATCTAAGTATAAATATTAAAAGTTTAAATATATTATAATTAAAAGATAGTTTAAAACCAAGGATAATTTGATATTGAAAATAAAGATTATTTTGAGGCTAAAAGTATTTTAAAACCAGGATAGATGTTTTTGATTTAAAAAGGAAGATTTTGAAATCATTTTGAAAACAAGATATAATTTTGTAAAACATTTGAATAAAAGTTAGTGGATACAAAACAATGTTCCACTAGATTTTTCGTAGGTTCCATCCTACTTAGGGTTCCATCCCTTTAACGTGCTCGAAGTGGATTCCATTCCACGAATAAAATGGATTTTAAGATGTCAGTGTTTTTCTAGGAGTTTTAACAAAATTCCTAACTAAATTTCTTATCTTGAACTCTTGATAATCTTGATACTCATGAGTCTTGAATCTTGATATCTTCGATCTTGAGTTCATCGGTTCTTGAATCTCTATACTGTACAGTCTTCATTCTTTGGTACCTGTATATATATCCTGCATATACATATATATTTAAACAATAATGTTAGTATTTATATTTTATAATCTTATTCTAAGGTTGTCATCAAAACCAATTTCTCAGGGACTAACAATCTCCCCCTTTTTGATGATGACAACCTTTGTTTATAAAATACTACTTCTATCCTAATAAATCCCCCTAAAACTAATAACTCCCCCTTAATCTATGCCTAACTATCTTGTTTTATACTTCTCCCCCTTTGTCATCAACAAAAACTAACTCCAAACTAAATAACTCCCCTTTATTCTTATACTAAAGTACCTGCATTAATAAAATATATAATGGAGTATATAATAGATAGATTAAGAGATAATTAGGCATGATAACTAATCAAAGATCATATAAATATCAATGTGTATTTATACATATTATGTTTTGCACACCAATTATCAATCCACACCAAACGAAATCAAATCAATCCAAGCAATCAATTCAAATCAAACAAAGCAATCAAATAAAATCAAACATTACGAGGAACTTTCACCCATCCTTCTTCTCCAAATATAGGGTCTGCTTTAATGGCATCCCAATTTTCATTTTCATTGGTGAGAGAGACTGAAGGATGTGCTTCATTATCATCTTTGTGTAGGGAGGAAATCATCCATCGAATCGCATCGAATTGTTTTTCTTGCTCCTTGATCATCTGCATTTGACTCAACTCTAAGTGTCGCTGATTACGGAGAATGAAAGAAAGAATATTCTTGAAAGAATTAAAGGTTTCTTCAAGATTCTCGGTCAAACTATGAATTGGATCGGCCATATTTGAGTTTGTGAAAAGAAATATAGATAGAGTAGATAAGAAATGGTTTTGAGTGATGAATTCTGGAAGAAATATGTATTTATAGGTGTAGAAATTCGTTTGAAATGAATAGACACAAGGTAGTTATTCAAATTTCAAATTTAAAATGAAAAGTCATTTCTGACCAGTACTTGTCGACAGGGTCTCTGGGGGGTTGTCGACAGGGGTCAGTTAATTTTGATGACTCATTTTGATTTTGTGAATAATTGTGTGTATATATCTATATTTATATAATATACAAACATTTATTCTGGAGATAAGATAAGGTAGATAACAGAAAAGTAATTCAATTTCATTTCATAATAGAACGATACAATGATTAAACATTAAGAACTACACGAACATTCAAATCAAAACAAACTAAAACCAATACAACATGACATGAAAAGGTAGAACTAGTTAGAGGATGACGAAGATTAAGATAATCCAAGCTTCTTGCTGACTTTAGAGAAAAACTTGTTCATCTTGGATGACATTTTATCCAAATTCTTACTAACGGACCGTTTAAGACATCGTTGATTCTCAACAATGGTCTTTTGATTTTTGAGTAAGGTTTTGTTGGTTGTATTAGAGGGATAGTCAATACTTTCCAAGGATGTTTCACCTTCTTCTTCTTCTTCTATTTCCATTTCATCCCCTTCTTCTTCCTCCTCCTCTTCCATCTCCTCATGAGCCAAACGCTCTTCCTTTTCGACAAGAGTCTCATATGGTTGAAAAACATATGGAATTTTCATAAGAGAAATGTTTGAGTGATTAAAAACTTTTCTTGAAACAAATTCTTCTCCTTTGAAATCCACTCCAAAATAATTAAAAATCCGAGTGAGATAGATTCCATGATACAAAGTGTTTTCACCCACTTCAAAAATTTTGGGACGAAGTTCATCCAAAATAACTTGCGACCAATTAATATCAAAATTTCCAAAATAGCAAAAAGTGCTTTGCAAACTTTTGAAGTTGGATTGTTAAAACTCCCCGATCTTGGGGTCAAAGAATGTTGTAAAAGAAGATTAACAATTCTTGCTTTTGGTCGAAAGTTTCGATTTATGAATTCAAAGTTATCATCTCCTTCGAAAATGTGATGATGAAATGTCTCATGATCATTTTCATCGATAGTAAAACTAGAAAGATCCATTCCCGTGCTCTTGCAATTGAAAATGGTACCCAAAACATCACAATTTAAAATGATTCTAGTGCCTTTGACACTACTCCAAATTTCATCATCATTCCCATTATAAAATCCACGGTTGAGATTTGCATAGAAAATTTTAACAAGATTTGGATAACAAACAAAGTCATTTTGTGAAGCATCAACAAGACTAAGAACTTGGTTGTTTGCAAAAAGAGAATCGATTTCATAAGTAGAGAAATCTTGAAATAAAGCAAACTTTCCGGGATGAACTTTTCCATAGTTAGCATAGTTGATATATGCTTTTATAGCCTCCGGATTATTGAAAAGTTGCTCTTTTATATTTATGGAAAGTCTCATTGTGGAAGGGTTGCTTGAAGAAGCCATTAGAGTAGATAGTAGAGAGCTTGATATTTTGAAATAAGAGTTTGAGTTTGAAAATGAAAGTGAAAAGTTGTGATAAGAGATAGTAAATAAATAGATTCTCAAGGGACAGGTTCTCTGGTCAAAAGATGACTTTTCAGAGACTTGAATGAAGTGAAAAGATGGAGGAAAATTCAAACATTTGAATTCAAATTTGAATTTCAAATTTCTGTACCCTTGTCGACAACGTCGGGAGGCCCTTGTCGACAGATGTCTTTGAATTTTCATGATTTATTTCTCTTAAGTATTCTAATATATATATATATATATAATTTTTAATGTCTATATAATATATGGAATATTACTAGAATTATAGTATATTCCATAAAATATTATGATACTGTTTAAAAAAACAATAAAATAATAGTAAAAATATAATAAAATAAAATAAAAAATTAAAATTCAAACGACACACCAATTCAAAATCAACCAATCAAACATCCAATCCTAAGCATGCAATTTCAACCAATGTATTGTAAAGGTGTACCTTTTTCTGAGTCCGTTTCTCTGAATTCGTCGGAGTCGTGAACTGCCGTGAAACACATATTTGAATTATCTGTCTTCTAATCATCATTGCTTGAGGACAAGTCTGAGTCATCTGGAGTAGCGGTAAATGCAAGTTTTTGTTTCTTTGCGGAATCATTGTTTATAGGAAGATTTTGCTTATCTGGATGCGGACAGTCTCTTTTGATATGGCCTGGTTCGTCACGGTTGAAACATTTGATATAGTTTGGCACTACATTCTGATTACCAGAGTTCTTATAGTTGTTTCTCTTAAGATTATTCATCTTTCTGTATTTCAGGAATTTCCGAAAGTTCTTGGTCATAAAGGCTATCTCTTCATCATTATCGTTGTTTGAGTCTGATCCATCGGTAAATGCATTGAATGCAATTGATTTTTTTCAGATGCTTTGCTTTCTCTTCTCCCAAGCATTTGGACTTCAAACGACATTAGATTTCCAATTAATTCTTCTATCTTTAAGGTACTGATGTCATTTTCCTCTTTGATCGCAAGTGTCTTTTGATCCCATTCGGGAGTAAGAGAATTTAAGATTTTTCTGACTTGATCTTCTTCCGAAAATACCTTTCCCAAGGATATTAGAGAATGCACAATATCCTGAAATCTACTATACATATCTGGAATAGACTCATTAGGATTCATTTTAAATAATTGAAACTGACTTGTGAGCATGGAAATTTGGTCTGTTTAACTTTGCTTGTTCCTTCGTGAGTAACTTGTAAAGTTTTCCAGATTTCATATGCAGACTTACAAACTGACACTCTATTAAATTCATTCCTATCAAGTGAACAAAACAGAATATTCATAGCTTTAGAGTTATTTTGTGCGACGGTCTTTTGCTCAGCAGTCCACTGTGCAAAACCAGTTGTGGGTTCAAAATATTCAGTCTGTGTGATATTCGAAGTGTCTAGTCCTACAGATTGTAAATATATTTTCATCCTACATGCCCAATATGCATAGTTACTGCCATTAAAAAGTGGTGGTCTGACAGTAGACTAACCTTCTACAAATGAACTAGTGACAGAGATAATAGAACCAGTGTTGGTAGTAGTAACAGTACCAGTGTTGGTAGCCATTTTGAAATTTTTCAAAATTCAGATTATGAAACTTTGAAAACCTTGCTTCGATACCAAATGTGAGAAATGCGGATTACGAATCTTAAGGCTAGAATTAACACTAGAGGGGGGGTGAATAGTATTTTAAGGAATTACTAATTCTTTTTGAGTTTATCTTAATTTGAACACAAATGTATGCAATATTCAGACACAGATATGATCACAGAATCAAACACAGATGCAGATATAAAGTAAAAGCAATAAAGGAAAGAACACACCGGATTTTATACTGGTTCGGAGTTACCATACATCCAGTCCCGTAACACAAGTACGAATTTCCTTTCAAAATCAATTTTTACAATTACACCCTCGATTTCAAGGCCATGAGGTACACCGCTCCAGATTCACAATCCTCTGGGTAGAGATACTTGATTTTACGGGCAACAAGTTAACCCGATTGATTTTCCAGGCTACAATCACACCTTTTCTCGCTCGATTGAATACAAAGAAGTATATAACTCTGAATAGCACTGGGATCTTGTTGAGATAGTGATAGAGAATCAAACTAGAGATGATCTAGTTAGATTCAATGGTGATTTTGGCAGAGTAATGGTAAAAATGTATATAAAGAAATGTGGAAGAAGAAGAGGAGTGAAATCAGAGAAAATATGATTATAAATTCGTTTAAAACAGCCCCTATTTATAGTAGAACAACAGCCATGTCCATTCGTGAAAGGATATGACGAATAGACACTTCCTTTGAAATTCAAACTTTTGAAATAAACTGTCACCTTGTCGACAAGGGGTCCTTGGGGTTGTCGACGGGCCTAAGTTATTTTTGGTAATTTGGTTTTCTTTGAAAATAACTTCTATCTTGTATTAAAACTATTTTAAACTTTATAAATATACTTAACTATAGTTAAAATACATAAATAAGTATAGAGAATAATATTTTGGTATATATAAAATTTTACTACAATTTTATATTTAAATCTAAGTATAAATATTAAAAGTATAAATATTAAAAGTTTAAATATATTATAATTAAAAGATAGTTTAAAACCAAGGATAATTTGATATTGAAAATAAAGATTATTTTGAGGCTAAAAGTATTTTAAAACCAGAATAGATATTTTTGATTTAAAAAGGAAGATTTTGAAATCATTTTGAAAATAAGATATAATTTTGTAAAACATTTGAATAAAAGTTAGAGGATACACAACAATGTTCCACTAGATTTTTCGTAGGTTCCATCCTACTTAGGGTTCCATCCCTTTAACAGGCTTGAAGTGGATTTCATTCCACGAATAAAATGGATTTTAAGATGTCAGTGCTTTTCTAGGAGTTTTAACAAAATTCCTAACTAAATTACTTATCTTGAAATCTTGAACTCTTGATAATCTTGATACTCATGAGTCTTGAATCTTGATATCTTCGATCTTGAGTTCATCAGTTCTTGAATCTCTATACTGTACATTCTTCATTCTTTGGTACCCGTATATATATTCTGCATATACATATATATCTAAACAATAATGTTAGTATTTATATTTTATAATCTTATTCTAAGGTTGTTGTCATTAAAACCAATTTCTCAGGGACTAATAGTATTGTTGTTGTTGTTGTTGTTGTTGTTACGAGCGTTATGGAACGTGCTTCGCGCGTGACGATGGCATGCATTTTGCGCGTGAATTGATTTTCTATAAATTGAGTATGTTTAACATATCCAAGAGAAATAATTTGCACAAAAATTAAGTCATATTTTTGCTTTGAAAGCATATGCAGTTCGTTTGAATTTTTATTTCTTTGTTGCAACATCTATTTTTTTTCATTAGTTTGAATTTTAGCTCGTATTAATTTGTAAGAAAGGTTTATTTGTTGGATCTTATTTTTAAACGATATTAAGATTTATTAATATTTGTAGAGGGAAGTTTTGAATTCATAAAGGAAGTTTAATTGTTATATCCTTTGTTTTTATTTGAGTGACACTAAGATTTAATAATATTTGTAGAGGTGTATTTGTTAGATCTTATGTTTAAGTGATATTAAGATTTAATAATATTTGTAGAGGAAAATTTGGAATTTGTTAAAAAAGTTAGATCCTTATTTTAAGTGATATTAAAATAGAGCGACATTACGGTACGCGCTTCGCGTGAATTATTTTTCTATAAATTGTTCATATTCAATCATATTTTTGTGTTGTAATTAAGTGTAGTTAGTTTTAGTTTTAGTTTTTATTTTCAAGTTGGGAGGTTTGATTTTTTTTTGTTTCAATCTTTATTTCTATTACTAATTAATGACGAATGAATTTCTAAAAGAAATTTATTTATTAGATCTTATTTTTAAGTGATATGACTTGATTTGGTAATATTTATAAATATGAGTTTTGAATTTGGGAAAAAAATTCATTTGTTGGATCCGTTTTATAAGTGATATATAGATTTGATTTAGTAATATTTATAGGAAATTTTGAATTTGTTAAAAAAATGTATTTGTTAGATCCTATTTTTAAATGATATTATGATTTGATTTGGTAATATCTTTAGAGGGTTGTTTTTGAATTGATTAAATAAGTTTATTTGCTAGATCCTAATTTTAAGTAATGGTGAGATTTTGATAATATCTGCAAAGAGGCATTTTTGGCAGTTCATGCCGACACCAAAAAATGTGACACCAAAGGTATTACAACTATTATTAAAGAAGATTATTATTGAATTTGGTGGGCATATTGCTGAATTGCTATATGATTTGTTCTATACAGAGGTTCTTGCAACAGCATGATGAAATAGAGCTTTTTACTTGATATGGGTACGATTTTAGTTTTATGTTCTCTATTCGAATTTGGTTAAGTTAGATAGATGTCAATAAATACTCTATTTATGAAACCATCTTTTATTTTTGTTTTTTCAAGCAGAGTTAACCTGTAAAATATGAGTCATCGTATTATTATCATGATAATTATATGTTCATTTCCTTAAATGCAAATCTCACTATTTGTTCTGATAGATATCAATATCTAGGTAGATGAGTTATAGGTTGCATTATTCATTTGTTTTCCCAACTTTTTTAAATTATTCAACTATGTTTATTAATCATGTCTTATGTATCATCTGCAAGTAAATATTTCTATTCAGCTGTTAGACATTAAAGTTTTAGTACTAACCAAAAATACCACATTTTAGGCTCATGATTTTGTGAAATGGGGTTGTGACCAATGACTATTAGAGCATGTCAGAATGAAGAGCCAAATTAATTATTCACTTCAAGTGAAATTAGAAAAAATGAAAATATTTACTTGGGTAATCATGATCTTATACAAGATGATTATGAGTTATCGGAACATGAAATGAAATGTGAATAGTAACATATAGGAGTTTATAATTTTCATATCATAACTGGATCACTTCGAAAGTAAAATTAAATGCGAACAAATTGAACATTGTATCTTCCTCTAACCGAAATTATTTCTGTTGCAATTTACAATTACTATTTGTTGTAAGTTCATTTGAAGAAACCATTTACCTACAAATAGTTATCGTTTAACATAGTGCAAAACATAAAACAACTCAGTTTAAGTGAAAACTTTTGGCATTAGCTAAAATAACATTCCATTTATTGTGAAAAAACATTTACATATGGGTAACTATGTGATTCTCCACTCCATAGTTTATAAGTCACGTAGGTTCACATATGCTATCCCCATTACATCTTCTACCATACACCAAATAACCCCCTTTCCCCTCAATAATTTAACCACAAATTAGTGCAATTCAATCTCCTTTCCATGATTTTTGTTTGCCACTTTCTCCTCTTTACTTTCTTCCAAAATGAACCACTTAAAAAAGGCGTTTGTGCTCCTTATTATCATCATTACAGGAATGAATACCCATGACCAAATGTCAATAGAACCCATTATAAATATAATTCATTCTACCTTCACTCGTGGTTGCTCTCCTAATAATTGGTCTGTAGGTTGGGTACTTATCTCTGTTTGTATTCCTAAAATGTTTTACCTAAAATGTTTTAACCTGCTTCTCTATGAGGTTATGATTATGTTTTATCGCAGCTATCAAGCCATAATTCGTGAATATTCAGATTGATAAAATGTGTGTATGCACGATTCATAGGAAAATGTATTTATGCTTGGTTCACTGAAAAGGGGAAGAAGACAAATTTGGGATCTACTACGTGCTAAAAAATGCAGAAGAATGGTTAATATATAACTAGTAGACCCATCCCAGATAGTCTCGACTTCAGGTTTAACTTACAACAAACTGCTTCTTTTTTCCAAACATAGCTATTAAATTTGGATTTTCCACAGAGACACGTCAACAAGCTAATTAAAAGATTATTATCTACTATTTCTCTTTGTGCAGAACCAAACCATTTTCAAATATCAATAAAAACCCAAATTTGGATTGGCATTGGTTATGCAAGGAGGAGCCAGACTTGGTATCTTTACTAAATGATATTGTATATTTAGGCAATCATATTTTAGCATTATATTATTTATAACTGTATGGTAACAAAATTTGTAATTTTAATTTTCTTTCGATTTCATTTAGTAAAAGTATCGTGCAATGAATCACAGTATCCACTGTTCATGATATAAAACTATGCATCACATTATGCTAAAAAAAAGCTTTGTACCATTTGAATTTTGCAGATAATATGGTTTTGTATATTATTATAGGACCTGCATTTTTTGGGCAATTAGACCGTAATGTTACTTGGAGCGTAGTATTCACAGACAGCTAAAAATAACCGGTGGATGATAAGTGTGGAGATAATATGTCTGTAAGTCAAGTGAGTTAAGGGTAAGTATAAGAAGTACTCAGGTTTATTTTTAATTTAAATTGTTAAATTCATATAGTTAGCAATATTTTTCGAGTAGTTACCTTATATAAATAATATATAAATAGTACAATAACACCTATATTTGTATGCACATTTCTGAAAATGGGTGTTCTATAGTGTAGTTTTGCTTACTCCAGTATCAATTTAGATTGGATGTACTTTATGGTATAAATATAGGATCTTGCTATCCAATTCCCTTGATAATCGTTATTCTTACATTAATGTAATGGGTATATTATAAAATGTATACTATAATGTATAATCACATTTTCACATGTATAATAATCTTATCAAATAAAAAAACTAATCATTTATTAATCCTGTATAAGATAGTTCTTTAATTTCCTATTATCTAGAACTGACAAAGAAATGTTATCTTGGCTAACCTCAAAGTGTATTCATCATTTGTATTTCCTTTAGCCTATAACAAGGTTATTGTTTATGATATCTTCCTCCTTTTCTCGCCCAATACAAGAATATTCTAGATCTGCTTTCATCGTTGTAACTTTACCAAATAATTAATTGTTATTTTTCTCTTCTCAGGCATCCACTTTCGCCCTAATGAAGGTCTGTTCTATTTAAATACATCCATCATGTTCCAAAATGATATATTATCAAGTGCCAAGATGCAAAATAAATTTCCAAATTTCTTGAACGTTCATAGATTACCAGTACATCAATTTCCAAATTTAATCATTTGTTTGAATTTATTTATTCTATATATTAACTAAGTTCATTGTGATTCAGTGATTGTATATTATGACAACAAAGTAGTATTTAACGGGAGTAATTACTACTAACCTTAAATGTAAATACCAAAAAATTAAGTGGTCAAGATGGATTGTGTTAAATGTTAGACTGAAATTCATTGACACTAACACATGAGAAGTGAATTTGAAATGCATCAGTTATATAAATTATGATGTAGTTTTGCAGATAGAATGTACTTATAAACTCACATAATACTATAATATTGGTGTAAATCATAGAGTACCAACTAAACCAAAATACTATAACATAAAATGGGTTTGTCTATGATATTATCTCATGAGATATATTTCATGTTAAATACTACATTAACTCTTCATTAATGCAAGAAGAAAATGTGTAGTAGTTTAAGATATTTTCACATTTCCACACATTTAAATTCAAAATATCATAGCTAAACATAACCATCCAATTAGAATAGCAACACACAAATAAAATGTGTACCCACAAGTTTTGTTGGGCAATGATTTTTAAGACGCAAGGAATATTTTTATCTACACTTTATGGTATATGTTAAGTTCAATCCGTTTTGCTCCTTACTTATTTATCTTCATTGCGTTATTATAAAATAAAATAAGTTCATTCAAAGTATCCAACATTATCCAATCTTCAATCTAATTGGGCCTAAACTGTGAAAACTACCACAATTCTGCCAAAAACAATTCTCGTGTGCATAACACGGGCCACAAACTAGTTTTAATATAATTTATAAGCCTTTCAAGCTTAACAAATTCATAGTAAATCATAATCATTTGGGGAAAAAACTCCAAAAATCATTAAAAACAGAATTAACATATTCTTTCTCATGCAAAAACTTTTAGGATCAAAATCATTATTTAATTATTTTAATAATTAAAATCCAAAATAAATGCCCACTTCTCCATAGGAAATTCATAAAATATTCCTATTAATTTGGAAAATTATATAATTAAAACTCATCTCTAAAATTATGTTTTACATAACATATCCGAAAATCAAATCGATTGGAGTTCATTTACTAAGGTTTTGCCCATAAAACCTACCATAAAAATTCCAATAAATCATTCTTTAACTAAACAATGGTATAATCAATCATGGCATAACATATAATCATAAACAATTCAAATCAATCAAAATCCAAGAATAAAGCACATAAATATGGGATTGTTTACTATTATTCACCTTAGATTGGAAAATGAGATTGAGATTTGATGGAGATTGATTTCTTTAGCTTTTCCCTTTGAAATTCCTTAGTTTTCTTCTTCTAATCTTCCTTAGTAATGGCTGGCCTCTTCTCTTTAGTTTTTGATTATTTTGGTGTTGTAAAATGAGAATGAATGAGAGAGGGAGGGCTTAAGGGATGAAAATAGGTTATATTCCTAATTTTCCCTTCTCATTTATCCTTTTCTTTCCTAAGTTTAAAACAATCTTACATATTGATCAATTAAGGCTTGACCTAGTAAATAATCAAATCTCATTCTCCATATCACACCATACATTATGCTATTTAATTTATCTAATTAAATCTCCTGAATAATGTTAATCAAAATTAGGGGTGTTACATAGATCAACCCTTGAAATGGGTATTGTATCGACCAGAGATCTCAGGATGACTTCTAAATGGAATATCGAGTTGAGCCAGTATGATGTGCCTTACCATCCTCGAAGAGCGATTAATGAATAGGCACTGGTTGATTTCATCGCCGAGTTCACTATTCGTGATGATGAGGAGGAGGACACAACGGTCATAATATCCCAATGGAAATTGTTTATTGATTTCACGTCAAACGAATTTTGCTTAGGAGCAGAAGTTGTGTTTGAATGTAACAACCCACACTCCAGTGGCTTAGATTTTCGCTGACCCGAAAATCCAAGTCCACTAAAATACGGATCGTTGATTTGGTATCCTGCAAAAGAGAAGCTATATCAGAGCACTAATGGTAATAAATCACAGCGAAAATAAGTAAATATAATAGATTATAATATTTACTAACCTAGAATTGACACCTCAAATGTCTAGTGCCTCAGCCAGACCATTGATCCAAAACAATACAAGTACTTGCCCTTTTAAATCCTGTGGGTTATAATGAGGAAGGGGTCAAAACAATGTTCTGGTGACTGGTAAATTATACATCTTATGCATAGCACTAGCTTATGCCAATTGTTCACCATTTCTTGTTATGTTAGGTTTATCATTAGTCGCTACGAATCCATCGCCACATATGCACCATTCTCATCAACACCATGTGTATATATATATATATAAGTATGTATATCCCATCATCCACTAATGGACCTAGATATTATCCCACTAGTATCTATCGTTCATCACCTCGTTAGGATTCATCACCTCGCTGCATCATGATCGTCGTATAACACAAGGAAATCCTATAGTGCGCACCGACGACCCCCAGTCTGTGACTAACACATATTTTTAGGCTGCTCTGGATATTTAAATATTTAATTGATTTATTCTATCGATGAGCTGAAAACTTAATTTTCGTAGATGGACCTTTTAGGACTCGGGATTATTTCTGTTGAGTCCGGATGGTCCGGGCAAGCTAGAGTGAATACAAGCATTGATATATTTCGACTATTTGTTCTAGTGTTAGAAGGTCGAGTTTGGTTCGTAAAATCGAGCAACTCAAAAAAGTTAATTTCTATATATGTTAGAATTAGGTTCCGAAAATAGTTCCATTGAGTTCGAAATAAGGGTATTTTGCTAGGAATGCCAGTGAGCATGCCTTGATCAGCGTTCGTAAAGTTTTTGGTGCAATGATGTCGGTTAGTATTCTATATAAGGACCCTCACTCTCTCATTTGTTCCCAAACTCAGAAAAACCTAACCCTAAACCTAGCAAATCTAACAGTCATGGTTAGTTGGAGAGCTAAGGGCCGTTTTAGGTGATGGCCCCAAATATAAAGTCGTTCGCCCTAATGAGGAGAATATGTTGACCAGTAGGATCGATGCAAAGAGGTGTGTGGCGGTCGGAATTCGCCAGTGAACGACGCGACTAGTGTTGGCGATTTCATCCTCGATGTTGATATATAGACGGCGACCCTAAAGGGAAAAGGTCAGGGTTGGCGAGGGTTTCACGTTGGTGGAGTTTGGAGGGCTATAGATGAATGTGTCAGCAGAAAACAGGAGACGAACGGAACCGACTTTAATATGGTCGATCTTGGCCGAGGCGTTGAGTTAGGGGATGGGACCGGTGGTGAGGTGTTTGTCATGGTTGGGGCTACTCATGGTGGTGATGCGGCGGTGGATGAGGCATCGTAGTAGTGGTGGTTCGGTAATGATCAAATCATGGAAACGGTGACTTGGGTTTGCTAACGAACGCGATTAGGGATTGATGATGTAATTAGTTTAATTGTTTAATTAATTATCTAATTAATTCATCGACTTGCTTATTAACCCATATCTTGGTCATATGAGGTCAGAATCGAATGCAGTTAGTTGCGTTGTGCTCATAGGAATGTCATTTACATCTTGGAATTAGATTGGTTGAGATTGAAGCTTGTAGAATTTCATGCTAAAATTGAATATCATTTATCTAATTGATTGTATTTATAAACAACGAATTGGTTTTTAAAAGGAATCTCATTTAATAAAAAAGTTTACAAATGAAAATGGGGTTTCAGATTTGTAAAGGATTTTAAAAAGGCTTTATAAAGGACTTTTATAAAGGATTTTTATAATGGAGTACCATAGAGGAAAAGAGTTTTATAAATTATTTTAGAGATTTATAAAAGAATTTTATAAATGATTTTGGATATTAATAAAAGAAGTTTTATAAATGATTTTGGATATTTATAAAAGAGTTTTATAACTAAACTTGGAGATTTATTAAGAGTTTTATAAATAGATTTTGGAATTTTAGTAAAAGAGATGTTCATAAATGAAAGAGATTTATTAAAAAGGATTTATTGAAGAAATTTATAAAAGGAATTGATATTGGATTTCCCCAAATTGACCTTCGTAATTTTGGTGGTGTGGGCTTTCGTTCCACGTTTAACACCGAAGGAATAGTGTTTGAGTTTATCCTTATCTCCGCTTCTTTTTAAACAATATTTGTTTAGTCCTTTTGAAATGATTTGAAATAAGAAACCTTTTATAATGTTTTGAGAATATACCTTACCATTGAGATAAGTATATGAATACATTTTCTAATTAGTGAGTGTTTTTATGAATATACTTATACCGTTAAGATAAGTATATGAATACATTTTCTAAGTAGTGAAAGTGTAGTGTTTTTGTGAATATACTTATACCGTTGAGATAAGTATATGAATACATTTTCCAAGTATTGAAAGGAGTATAAAGGGTTTGTGAATATATCTTTGTAAATGTAAATTGATATAAGTATTTACAAAGTGGTTTTAATTAATGGAAGGATTAATTAAAGAGGTTAGTGGTTGCTTATGGGCTTAACCAATATTTGTTTCCCTATGGAAATAAATCCCTGATTTGATTGTAGTTTTTATTTGATAGTTAAATAACCGACTATCAAACTTGGCCAGTTTTTAAACTATCGTTGTTGGTTCAGGGAGACCCGGATCGGATATGTTATTCGAAAATCACTTTGAAGTGGCATAAGCAGTCGAATGGATGACATCTTGAAGATAATGTTTTTGAAGACAGGGTTCTTTGAAGTGCAAGGGCTACTTGATACTAATCCTAAGGGTGATTCCAAAATGGATGTGATAGAAGTAGTGAATTCGGTTTCGTTTAGACCCAAAACGAACTTGTATGGATGAACGTTGGCATTGCATTTCTGCCTAGAAGGCAGTGTTAGCATTTCAAGTGGAATTACCAGGAAGAAAAAGGTAATCGTTACCTCATGAGCCTCACACCCGATAAATGACTAAAGTATGGACATGGGGTAGGGCTATGTGGGTCGCTCCCATTAAGGTATGATCATCGCCATATTTAGAGAGATATCTATGATTTTATGTATGCTTCGGGACCAGTATGGTTGTTTGGTCGCAACCAAGGGGTAATCGTATTCAGCGCTATCCAGTAAGGGGTAGGGCCGGTCCTGAGTAGATGAGGTGCAACGTGTTGTAGCCTCTAGTACATTTTATCTAGAGGTGTACTGATTCAGTGGGTAGACTCTTACCCTTTCATAGTTGGAATTCATTTTCCAATACGAGCCTTCGGACTTTATTGTATACTTATTATGTTGAAATTTAATTAATGTAACAATTTTAGCTATATTCAATATTTATTTTAAACCCTAGACAATATTATAATATCAGAAGATTTCATATGAAATGTTTTGGTTATCATAAGGTAAAAACCCGTCTGTGTTTATGTGAGACGTGGTCTTGTGGGATACCTTTATTTAATAAGGATTTTATAACATTAAAATTCAATTAAGATATCTTCCTCACGTTGGTTTACCAGACTGATCAGGTGTTATTTTTCTTATAATGCTAGGGTTAACTCGAGTCTGTTTCAGATTTAGTTCTGGATGCTTTGGAGCTTCAGGAGACGAACCGGATGCCCTGAGATGTATTCGTGTATCTTTTTATTTCCGCTGCATTCTCTGGTTTTGTATTTATCGGCAATTATAAGGACAGACTGTTATAATTGTCTAGGCTGATGATAGATTGGTATCTTCGATTGATGTTTGTGTGTGTGTGTATATATATATATATTACAGTTTCTTTTTAGAAAGATCATTGTGTATATTATAGGTTACATGGTACGATATGAGATTTTGTTTTGTCTTTTATTTTCTTTTACCCCAACAATTTGTCTTTTTGGCACTTGGATGCTCGGGGCACGAATACCATGGATGTACGACTTTTAAAGGTTGAAAAGACACGTTGTTACACAATCCATGAGGTCCTGTATACCTTGAGGATTTTCACCTTTGTCCGCTTCTTATATCATGGATTTCCGACACCACGCACCTCCACCCTGTCCGTATTTTTGAAGGAATCTATGATATGAGTTAACTAGCTTTGCCTTATAAAACAGACTAACAAACAACTGTGGTGGTGCATAAGCTAACTGAATCAATCCAGGTGTAACAACCCGGATTTTCAGTCACCTATTATTGGGGTAATTAACTGATTTTAATTATTGGAATATTAATTTTTATTAGTCGAATAGATAAATTTTCTAATGTTTAAAATATCTGAATATATAAATTGATTAAAACTATATTAAATTAGAAATTAAAATTTTCTGTATATGATAAATTATTTATATATATATATATAAACTCCACCATTAAAATTTAAGATGGAATATCCATATAAGTATATATAGATATATATATAAGCCTTATGATGTTTAAAATATATATATATAAGTATATAGGTATATATATATGTATGTATGTATGTATGTATGTATGCCATATGAAGTAATGTATATGAAAATTTGTATAAATGTAAATACATATATGTGATGAAAAAATAAATGTAAGTATATATGTATGTATATATGCTTAAAGAATAGTGTGTATGGAATTATATATAGATATATACATGCAAAACTTATGATATTAAATAAAATAAAATATATATTTATATAAATAAGGAATTAGATACTTGTTTGTTGCTTTATACTTAGGCATGTTATATATATATACATGTTAGTAAATAAAAACATGTGCTTAATTATGGTCTAAGTGATAGGAAATCTATACATACATATATATATATATGATGTATGTTTGCATACAAGGGAACATTGTGATAAATGCATATCAATTCAAGCACACATAAATTAAAATCAAGTCAAAACAAAATAAAATCAAGTCACATGAAAAATCGAATCAACTTTATATTTAAATCAAGTCATAATATTTTCAAAGCAATTGGAAAATAAGTAGAAAAGAAAGATAAAAGGTGAAAAACAATACTGTATATGTGCAAAGGCTTCAGCCTTGTTCTCCCTTCTATATATATAAATCACTTCCTTGTTTACCTTCACGTATACACTCTAGCAACACAAAAAAAAGAAGAGAAACTGCCATTTACAACCATGGAAAAGCTAAGTATTCAAGCTCCAACAAAATAGTACAACAGTGTCTCATTTTCAAAAGGAACAGTGAGTAAAACAATCTTGTTGTACTACATATACTTACATATAACTATTTTTTGGTTAAATCTTTGATTTATGAAAAGTGAATATGAATTGTATGTGAACCTGGAATGTATATATGTAAGATAATGCACCCTGTAACTCAAAGAAGCCCTGATTTCCTCTTCTGTTCTTTGTTTTTGTCAAAAACAGAACAACCGTTAACTTCAAAATTTAACATCTTGCCATCCAATTAGTTTTAGACCATGATTCAAAAAGGAAAGTTGTTTATTTTTGTGTATACATCATTTTAAAATTTATCTCATCTGATTTCATGAAGCTTAGGTAGAGGAAAACATTTATAACAGTAAGTGACTTCATATTGGTCGAGTTTCGACTAAAATAATTTATTGATTGGATTATATGATCGGGTTCGTTGTTGCAAAACTTGATTTTTGAGAGTGTTTTGGTGATTTTTAGTTACGTGTAGTGGAAGGTATATGGAGATGAACGGTTTTGGGCGTGAGGCCAAATTCCGGCGACGTGGTGGATTTGGAGGCAAGGCGGTCGGCGTAGAGGAGGCTTGAGTGGAGGCGCATCGGGGAAAAATGGTGGATAATTTTTCTATAGCATCGGTAGGCATAGCGAGGTCGAGGTAGGGTTTTAGGGTAGGTTGTGTTTAGGTTTGGTTTTGGAGTCACGGCGGAGGCGAGAGGTTTTTATAGAGGTGCGGTATAGGGGGAAAAGGTAGAGGAGGACGTGGCGGTCCCGGTGGCAAGATTTGGCGGTGATCGGTGGAGTATGGTGGCTCGTCGAGTCATTTGTATGGGTGAGCTGTCATTTCCAGTTCTCGGCATGATGATCGAATTCTCGAACGGTGGGTTCACCGTGGGTTTTAAGGTATTAGGTGAGGTGTGGTGACCACATGTGATATGGGTGGATGGTCGGCGGTCATGAAGCAACGACTTTGGGTATGTGTACGTGCACACGGTAGTGTACGAGTTTGTGCACAGAGGAGGGAAGAAAGGAAAAGGAACTGGAGATAGGAGGAAGAAAGGAAGGAGGGTTCAGTCTTATTTTCGTTGGGCCGGGTCGTGTGTGTTAGGCTGAGTTGCCCTTTAAAAAAATGAATTAAATTATTTTTATGTTAGTACTTTTATTTTTAAACATTTTCTCTTTCATTTAAAATCAAATAGACATGGAAGCTTTTGTATTATGATCCTCTCATCTAGCTTTCTAATCTAAATTTATTTTGTTAATTAATATGAAACCGAATTAATTATAATAATTAAAGTTAATTAATAATTAGATTCTTAATTGTCTAAAATTTTATGTTAATTAATAAATTAGATATTAAATAGAGTGTTTAATTTTAATTGACTAAAAATAAATTGTTTCATAATTTCTTTAATTTATAATTATTTTGGATTAAAATATGAGTAGATGTGGTTTAATTTAAATTGATTAAATTCTGATTGTGAAGAGTTAAATGTTAGTTATTAATCATTAAAATTAGTTATGATCTACGCTTGGCTTTATTATCCTTGGATATTTATTTAATTGTTCTCAACTGTGCCATTAAGTAGCCAAGCGAAATTAAATGGTTAGAGTAAAATGTTGACACATTTTATTTGAAAGTAACATATGTAATAAATTTCCATATGTAAATGTTGACACCCTGAATATGAATTGTTTATTAAAATGATTTAGACATTTAAAATTTATCATTTTGAGTTCGAAGAGGCCCGGATCGGATATCTACATTATCTGGAACCACTTCGACTAAATAATCATTTCGAACCTCTACGGTTTTGATTATAGAGCCCTGTCTGCTAGAATTGGATAAATTTAACAAATTTGACCACTTTAAATAAGTAATCGTACTTAGACATTGTTAAAATATCGATGGATTTCTGTAAAAGTGCTTTGGTTATCATAAGATAAAAACTCGTCGTGTTTGTACGAGTTACCTTGGTTTTCAAAGAATTTTATAACTTAAGTATTTCAAATTAAGTGGGTTTTACTCACGCTGGTTTCCAGCCTGACTCGGGTGTTACTTTATTGTAATGCTCAGGCTGGACTGAGTATTACAGAATTCAGGTTAGGATGCTTCGGAGCTCAGGAGACGAGCTGGATGGCAAAGACATAGTGCACGTATTTTCCGATGTGTATTGTAGGCTGTATATTCAGCATTTAGGGATAAGTTATTATAACTGTCCAGATTTATATGTTGATGATTGTACTTTGATAACTTGTATGTATATTAACAGTTACAGTTTTTCCTTTGTATAAAATGTTGTTATTGTATATTATATTTTGTTCCGCTGCGATTGTGAGATTATGTGTTATTGCTATTTCTGTTTCTTCTTCTATCTTTTTCTTCTTAAACCCTAACAACCTGGTATTTTCGGCACTCGATTGCTTGGCACTCTATACAGTGAATGTATTAGCGTCGACTTTCGGGGTCGAAAATCGCCCGGTCGTTACACCAGGTAGGCAGAAGAGATCGGTTAGGTGTAACCTTGTCCTTCTCTTTGATCGCAAGAGAGTGACGTCGAGCTCGCTAAATATGCAACTCCTAACCCTTGTTTTGGTACCTATGCACGTTAGCCTTTGCGCGCCCTATTGCATAAGTCTGATCCCACCTACTGTCCATTTAGATTGCCCAGTGCAATCAAGGAAATACCCTCCTCTAACAAATTTGAAGCAGACTACTAGTGCTGGTACAGTCTCACCATTTGTGAAAGGTCCACCCATTGCCTGCAATTACGGAGTTTCCTTTCCAAGCACCCACAAGCTTGATGGTATCCCTTCATATATATATATGCAAGTGTATACTCTCCGTGGGTCCTATTGGTTGAATATGTTGCTAGCATCCCAATCCAGTCTATTGACCTTAAGTTATCTATTCTCTATAATTATAACAGACAGTTTATAATTATTCACACCCGTCATAAATGCATATTTGAGGCTACATATATACATATTTCATATTCATGTATATTTATTCTTTTTACATTTTCTCTACTGCATCTACAACATTTATGTTTTACCCTAGGATTTCATTTTACTACGCGTTTAGCTTTCACTTATCAAATTCATTTACCACTTATCATTTTCTATCATCGAGATCGTTGCTACAATATTCATTAGTTCACTTTGATTTTTACTCCTTGTCATTTCAAACTTCACACTTTTGCTAGATTTAAACTTGACAATATATGAAAATCCATTTACAATAGTATGCATTCCAAGGAATTAAAATATCTCTAAAATCCCAAAAGTCTAGTTAACTTTATATCCCAGTCTTAACCACCAATACCATAAAGTGAAATCCTAATTCATTATGTTTCGGTTAACTAATTTGACATAAAATTGAAAATTAAAATCATTTTGCAATTAAAGAATTAAATCTAACCGTTACGCTCCAATAATTATTAATGCAAATTTATAGGCAAGTTTACAATCTTAAACATTCCATACATGTGAATTTATTACAATTTAAATTTAATTCTCAGACATGTAGGAATAGATCTGCAATGATATACTTTAATATTATATAAAAATATATAATGTTCTCACTCGCCTTTAATTAGCTCTACAGAATCTCTAGATCTAATCTAGATCTAACCCTATTATCTATATTCTCCATTTTTGACTCCATGTTTGAATCCACAAAGAATATTTATACATAACTCTTTGGAAACTGGATTAGGGAAACGAGATTTAGACTTAGATTTATTAATTAGAACCAAATCTAAAAGTTCACCTTTGATGTAGCAACCTGATTTGAGCCTATTTCCTTTCTTCTGTTCTTTTCTATTCTTCTCCAAAGTGTATCCGTACAATCTAGATCTATTTCTGTGTACTTTAGAACTTTTGGAGGAGAAAGGAAAATCATAGAGCTTCCGTGCTCATTAGAAAAATAATGAGCTGGAAGTGATGCCCGAGGTCCTAACTTATAGAGTTTCAAATCAGCGCTAACCGTCGGATGGAAATAGATTAAATTAGATCTGGGCCACATAGCCTTAATTTACGGCTGCCACCAAAACAAGACTGGTCGACCGCCTCATGGCCTTGGTCGACTACTCATGTTGGACCGTGCCTAGGTCATTGTTGACCTGACTAGGCCAAAATAGTGTATTTTTTAGCATTGGTTGATATAATTGATTTGTTACCATTTACTCTCCAATTAACGTTAACCAACGTTATCTTATGCCTTGATTAATTTTTATAAACGTTAAGCTACCGTAAACTTTAGCGGTGTTAATCAATCATTAATTAATTTTAAATTATTTCCTTAATTTCACATATAATTATTTCCAACTACGAAAATTCAAATGCTAATAGCTTTTTTGTTAGAACTTCGGTTGGAAAAGTTTATATATGAAAATTGATCAGAAAATTGCCATGAATCCAATGGTATAAGTTTCGTGGTCAAATTCCAACATGTGTAAAAATTCTACTTTTCACTGTTTATTATTTATTAATTAATTTCTATTTTAATTAATTACCATAAAAACACGGGGTGCTACATTCTTCTCCTTAAAATAATTTTGTCCTGGAAATTTCGCAAGGGTTCGATCATGTAAACCATTGCAGATTCATTCTACACTAACAATCAATTGATGTACAACCAATTTTGCAACAATCCGTGTACATATGCATAGTGCATTATAATATATATGATATGCATGAACAGTGATTTCTAATTGGCGCCTCCTATATGAATAATTGCTTTTTAAATCAGTTTCAAAAACATGATGCTGACATTCTAAATATACTGGCAGTTCTACATGAATGCAACTTTTTGAAAAATCAAAACAGTTTTTCATCCAGATTTTCCCACACTTCTACGAGTAGAAGCATAGTTCAACCAATTTTACATTCAATTCTTACCATCCATTTTCCTACCACACCATGGCTAACATCCAAATTCAAAAAAATCAGCTTTCTAAACCTATTTTCTTATGCTTGGAAAATGTCCAGATGGAAAATTCCATATTTCCACCATTCTCTTATGCAACCTTTTCCATTGTACCATGGGATCTGCTCCTTTACCTCCAACCTTTTTTCCTGCCTTCCCAAGTACAGTATTCATAAGCAACTTTTATTTTTAAATTTCAAAAACATTGCTGTTTTAAAAATCAACCTTTTAAATTTCCCTTATCGTCAAGGTTTCTCGGAAAACTTCCATAAACAAAACAGCTTTCTTGTCACTCACCGCAACCATTTGACTACAACTACCGCTACATAGTATACACTAATCAACTTACCGACTATTCCCCAGTGTTAACATGCAGTGTTTTAAAATTTCTAAAACTCAAAATCCTTTACTTTTAAAATCTTTTCAAAGATATGTATATATTTATAATTAAAACTTTTCATACATAAAATTTTCATAAAATTTTTCTTTTTCAAAATATATGTGTGATTACATTTTATAAATAACTTTTTCCGCATTTCTGATATTGAATTTTAGTCAACCATCTACCGTCCATAATGGACTTCACCTAATTGCACGATAAAATTTAAAGTTCTCAAAAACTTTTCTTTCTTATTAATATCAACCAGCACACATGTTGGATTTTAAATTTCAGTTTTTGAGGAATAGGAACATTGAACCATGGCTCATCTTTTCGTATTCATCTCCTCCATTACTGGTATGAAATTTCTATTCTTTTCAAAATTTGCATTTTCTATTTACTTTTGTTTAGTAGTTAGTCAAATGAATTTTCTTAATTTATTACTTGACTTCCAGTTTTAACTACTTTCTTTTTCTCTCACATTAGTTAAGTGACCTTCTCTGAAATTTCCTTTTTATTTCTTTCTCAATCATTGCGGTCCATCCAGAAAACACATAAAAAGGAACATTTCCCTAAAAATATGAATTTCACAGAAATATCTAATGCTTATAGCCCACGAAAAGAAAAATAACACTGGATGGAAACACAACACTACTAACTACTACTACAGGAACAGACCTTTCTAACAGGTCATCCCTCTACCATAGCCTTCATATCTTATCGTTCCTTTATTACTAGCAATGAATAAGGTCTATTTATTTCTTCCATTCATAACCAATTATGGAATAACCATGTCTCTTATCACTACAGTGGATAAGAGATACAACTTATGAAATCTTCATATTAAATGGCAACTAAGCATAGGGAAATAACCATCCAACCTCTCTTGTTTCCCCAATTTAAGTCTATCAATATCCTCCATGTATGTTTACCATCTCATTACCATCTATTACGACCTTCTCTTAATCCCATCCGATTGATATTATCCTCAATCCTTGATAATTCCTTTATCCATAAGCCTCCTACAAGCGTATCCAAAACTTATAGAGGTGTACTTTAATATCTCTTTATGGTTTACACACATATCAACATAACATTTCTAGGCTCTTTCTAGTGTCCTAACACTCTATAGGGATTTCTTCTTACTATTCCAAATATAGTCATAGATATCTCCTTCATAGCCTTATTTTTTTCCTATCTCACCTAGGTAGTAATTCCTATCTACTCCACATTTAAGATTCTGGTTTGGTCTTTGTTATTATTATTTTTTCCAAAAAGTAAAACTTCAAAAAAATTGAAATATTTAATCTCAAAACTCATATCTTTAAAAGTGCTACTTAGAAACTTTTATTAAATTCAAAAATGCCTGGTCTCTTAACCCTTTTCAAAACTTACATTTTAAGGTTTTTGAATTTAACTTATTCACTAAACTTTAAAAGAGAACATTAACAATTCAATGTTTAAAATCAAATCAGCCTTTTCCTTTAAAGACCATTCTAACCCTTATTAAAAATTTGGGATTTTTAGTTCAACCATTTATTAAGTTTCTCTTTTAAAAACTTATTTATTTCCACCAAACCATTCCTTTAAAAAATTGAATTTGTAATGTTTCTAAAACATCTTCCATAACCTTTAACCAATAAAAATTGAATTTGCTGTATCTTTCTACTTTCTGGCCAGCGATCAGGCTTGTTGATCGCGCTACTTACCTATTTATATGATATCTAATCAGTTGTGTAGTCCCACGCTACACAACCGTGTCGCTCCAAAAAAAACTATCATCCTATTACTTTTTCTTACATCTCATACTCTTCCTATATCCAATATTTGGAAGAGTTTCTAACATCATGAGAGGGGGGCTTCTAACAAACACTGGAAATAAATGCGCATAACAACGGAAAATATCCATTTTCCTTTGTTCTGCTTCTTTCATTAGGTTACTAACATTGTTTTAATATAATTTACTAATGCTTTTTATTATACTTAAGGATCCTATATTTTAATGCACTGGAACTACTTTTCCCTCCAAGAAGAATCGTTAACGCTATAATTCTCTATGAATCGCTTAAAAGAGGATTCTTTTTTGTGTGAAATTACAAGGAATTATATTTCATTTTCCTTATTAAAATACATAGTGCAAAATATGATATTTTTGATATTTTGTACATCTCTTCATTTGCATTTGCATTCCTTATTATTTCAAATAAAACACCTTTATTTATAACTTGATTGATTCATAGAAATTTATTTTGTTATCTCTTTTCATTCTAATGAATTAAAATATGTCAAATCCTAACCAAATTACAATAAGTCATGCCTCTCTTTCATTTATACTTCCTATCTTCATACTACTCAATTCTTCAACCCAAATTAATCCCAACTATTTTTCTCTTAATTTACTATCCCTTTTTACTTAAACTATTGCAGTACAGCCACTTACAGCTTAATGTTTAAGACCCTAAGTCTTCTTTTCTATAACATTTACCCTATTCCGATTTATATACCACTCATATTGTCCACCCATAAAAATATTTAATATCTTAAAAGCTTTCATTAAATTGAAAGGTTCACAAGCAATATTGCTCTACATTTCTTTTCAAATGAAAAAAGGCCTCTTATAAAATTTCCTTTACTGAATTAAATTAGCTAAATATATCTATTTTCTTACAAGAAATTTATTATATATATATATATATATATCCAAAATTCAACACTCGCTTTTTCAGTAGAAGCCCTCTTAAAGTACACAATTTAAACTTTTTCTCATTTTCCAAAAATTTCTTATGGTTGGGTTAGACTCAAAGTGGACTTCTAACTATTCTCTCAAGACATCCTTCTTTCCAAATCCAAAAATCCAATCATTAATTAGGAGTGACCATTTCACACCTTTCTTCAGAAACTTCTCCACCTTCCACTATATCTAACATATTTACTCTTATTTTCCCTTTATCTAGACCTATTGTACATCATCAATCGACAATCAAAATGGGGATCTGCAATCATTGGGCTATCAAGGTCTGGCTAGGGAGTCATGTACCATCCAGTTTTAGGGACTTTTCCATATGCATCTACTCTATAGATGGACTTCCTATGATTTTAGCATATACGATACTTATATTTATAGTCAAAATACAAATACTTTTACTCAACATTTCAAAAAAATTTAGGAATCGACTAACCTATACTTAATACCAAATATAACAACCCGCAATCCTATGGGCCCATATTTCCACTGACCCAAAAATCCAAGTCCACTAAAGTATGGATCGTTGGTTTGGTATCCTACAAAAGAGAAGCAATATCAGGTCACTAATAGTAATAACTCACAATGGAAATAAGTAAATATAATAGATCATAATAATTACTGACCTAGAATTGACACCTTAAATATCAAGTGCCTTAGCCATACCACTCCTTCAAAACAATACCAGTACCTTCCCTTCCAAATCCTGTGGGTTGTAATGAGGAGGGGGTCAGAACAACATTCTAGTAACTGGTAAATTATATATCTTATACATAACACTAGCTTATGTCGGTTGTTTACCATTTTTTGTTATGTTATATTTATCATTAGTCGCTACTACTCCGTCGCTACATACGAACCGTTCTCAACTGTACCATGTAGATCTATATATATATATAAGTATATATATCCCATCGTCCAGTAATGGACCTAGATATTATTCCCACTAGCATCTATCGGTCAGCACATTGTAAGGATTCATCCTGCACTGCATCATGATCATCATATAACTCGAGGAAATCCTATAGTGCACACCGATGACCCCCAATTCATAAGGTCCTATATTCTTCAGAGATTTTCACATTTTTCCGCTTCATATATCATGGATTTCCAACCCCATGCACCTCCAACCCATAAGTATTTTTGAAGGAATGTCTGATATGGGTTAACTAGCCTTGCCTTATAAAACAGACTAACAAACAACTGCGGTGGTGCATAACACAACTAAATCAATCTTGGTAGGTGGAAGAGATCAGTTAAGTGTAACCTTGTCCTTCCCGTTGACCGAAAGGGACCGATGTCGAGCTCGCTAAATATGCAAATCCTACCCCTTGTTTTGGTACCTACGCACGCCAGCCTTTGCACGCCCTATTGAATAAGTTTGATCCCACCTATCGTCCATTTAGATTGCCTAGTGCAATCAAAATAATACCCTCCTCTAACAAATTTGAAGCAGACAACTAGTGCTTAAAGCAGACTATTAGTTCTGGTATATTCTTGCCATCCGTAAAAGGTCCGCCCATTGCCTGCAATTTTGGAGGTTCCTTTCCAAGCTCCCACAGACTTGAGGGTATCCCTTCATCTATATGCAAGCATATACTCTCTATGGGTCCTATTGGTTGGATATGTTCCTAGCATCCCAACCCAATCTAATAACCTTAAGTCATCTATTCTCTATAATTATAACAGACGATTTATAATTATTCACCCCCATCATAAATGCATATCTGAGACTACATATATACATATTTCATATTCATGTATACTTATTCTTCTTACATTTTCTTTACTACATCTACATCTTTTATGTTTTACCTTAGATCTTTGCTTTACTATGCGTTTAGCTTTTCACTTATCAAATTCATTTATCGCTTCTCATTTTCTATTATCAATATCATTGCTACTACATTCATTAGTTCACTTTAATTTCTATTCCATTGTATTTAATTATCAGACTTAATCCATTTCATTCAATTATTAGACTTAATTCATTTCATTCAATTGTTAGACTTAATCCATTTCATTCAATTATCAGACTTAACCTATTTCATTTAACATCGGACTTAATCCATTTCATTTTCTGCTTCTTTTTCTTGCCAATTACTTAAACTTCCTTTTTCATTAGTTTTCACTTTATTAACTTTTTAGTTTCATTCTTATTTAAATATTACACCTTTGGTGATTTACTACATTTTAATAAATTTGAATCTAAACTTTAAAAATTAACTATTACATAGTAAATTTCCATATTTTGTCACAAAGAGGTGCTTTGTGCGATGTTTGCAATTAGGAGGAGTTCTCTTTTTGTATATTGAAATAGACAGTATAAAAAATTCAATAACTACCTTTATTTTGTACATTTCTTTCTTTTATAGTCACATATTTTTTCCTTGTCGTTTCAAACATTACACTTTTGCTAAATTTAAACTTGATATTATATGGAAATCAATAGTATACAATCTAAGGAATTAAAATATCTTTAAAATCCCAAAAGTCCAATTAATTTTTATTTTCAAGTCTCAACCACTAATATCAAATAAAGTGAAATTATAATTTATTATGTTTCAGTTAACTAATATGATATAAAATTGATAGTTAAAATCATTTCACAATTACAGAATTAAATCTAATCATTATGCTCCTGTAACTATCTATACAGATTTATAGGCAAGTTACCGTCTTAAACAATTCATATGTGTGAACTTACTGCAATTTAAATTCATTCTTAGACATATAGGAATAGATCTGCAATGATATACTTTAGAATTATATAAAAAATATAATGTTCCCACTCACCTTTAATTAGCGCTTCCAAATCTCCAGATCTAATCCAGATCTAATCCTATTATCTGTATTCTCTATTTTTGACTCCCTATTCAAATCCATGGACAATATTTATACAGATCTCATTAGAATTAGATTAAGGAAAAGAGATATAGATTTAGATTTATTAATTACAACCATATCTAAAAGTTTAACTTTGATGCAGTAACCTGATTTGAACCTACTTCTTATCCTATGTTTTTTCTATTCTCCTCCAAAGTGTATCCATGCAATCTAGATATATTTCTATGTATTTGAAAATTTTGGAGGAGAAAGGAAAATGGCAAAGCTTCCGTGCTCATTAGAAAAATAATGAGGTGGAAGTGAGGCCCTAGGTCATAATTTATAGAGTTTCAAATGAGTGCTAACTGTTGGATGGAAATAGATTAGATCTGGGCCATACGACCTTAATTTACAGCCACTACCAAACAAGGTGAGTCGACGGCCTCATGACCCTGGTCGACCTCTCATCGTCAACCATGTCTAGTTCATGGTCGACCTGACTAGGTCAAAATATTGCATTTTTTAGCACACAGTCGACCTGACTAGACCAAAATAGTGTATATTTTAGCATTAGTTGGTTTAATTAATATGTTGCCATTTATTCTCCAATTAACATCAACCAACATTATGTTATGCTTAATTAATTTTCTTAAACATTAAGCTACCGTTAAATTTAAAGGTGTCAATCAATCATTAATTAATTTCAAATTATTTACTTAATTGCATATATAATTATTTCCAACTACGAAAATTCAAACGCGGATAACTTTTTCGTTTGGATTTCGATTGTAAAAGTTTATATATGAAAATTGATCAGAAAATTTCCATGAATCCAATAGTATAAGTTTCGTAGCCAAGTCCAATATTTGTAAAAATTCTATTTTTCACTATTTATTATTTATTAATTAATTTCTATTTTAATTAATTATCGTAAAAACGTGGGGTGTTAGGTTAAAACTCCCGAAGGACGATCAATTTGCTATGCTCTTAAGCTGAAATTCCTACCACTAACAGTGACACAAAATACGAGGCATTGATTGTAGGATTGAAGATTGCAAAGGAATTGGAAATAAAAACTTTGCATATCTACAGCGACTCCCAATTAGTTGTTTTCCAGGTTAAAAGGAAATATCAAGTTAAGAGCATGAGACTTGCCCCTTACTTTTCGAAAGCTTAGGAGTTGCTCAATGAAATTGAACACTTACACATTATCTCACATTCCTAGAAAGGAGAATATGAAGGCTGATTCCTTAGCTAAGATAGCCAGTTCCGAAGAAGCACGGCTGGTGGGATTGTTTCCAGTAGAAGTGCTGACTGTTCCTAGGATAGATCAAATGGATGTTGATTGGGTTCTGGATACTAAGGAGGAGGTAGAGTCATGTATGACACCAATAAAAGACTACTTACTTAGGTGAATTCTCCTCATAGACAGGAACGAATGAATGAAACTCCTCCAAAAAGTGTCATGGTTTGTGATGCAAGATATAGTACTTTACAGAAGAGGATTCTCAACTACCTTGCTTCGAAGTGTAGCCAAGGATGAGGCTAGGAAGATCCTTATGGAAATTCATGAGGGTAGCTATGGCGATCACACCGGAGGGCAGACTTTGGCGAATAAGATACTTCATTACAGATACTTCTGGTCAATGATAAACAGGGATGCAGCTGACTACACCAAAAAGTGCAATTGGTGCTAAAGGTTCACGAAAATTCCAAGAGTCCCATCGATAGAAATTATGCAGATGGTCAATCCCTATCCATTCACGATTTAGGGAATCGACATTATAGGCTCGGTTATGGGCTCGGTAAAAGAAGGAGCCAAATACACTACTGTTGCAGTTGATTAGCGGAACTGCTTACCATGATCACTACTAAAAGAGTAATTAATTTTGTAACCAAAAATATTATTTTAGGTTTAGAGTGCCTCAAAAGATTATTTCGAACAACGAGACTAAATTTGATAGTGCTGAGTTCAAAAATTTCTAAAAGCGGTACCGAATGAAGAAGAGCTTCTCAATGGTAGTGCATCCGCAGGCAAATGGACAATTTTATCAAATCCACCATAAAGAAGTGGCCGGCGAGAGCTAAAGGCTATTGGGTTGATGAGCTTTCTCTAGCACTATGGGCTTATAGAACAATGCAAAAATCTACGATAGAGCATTCACCATTCGCCTTGGAATATGGTTCAGAAGCTATGATCCCAATAGAGATGGAAGTCCCTTCTCATTGTAGAAGACACTTCAATCAGAGAGAAAACGAGCAGCTGCCGATCGAGTCCCTTGGAAAAATCAATGAGAAGCGGAAGAGCTGAACTAAGGGTTGCTACCCATCAAAAAGAGTAGCACGACACTTCAACGCAAAAGTCCACAACTGCACCTTTGAAATAGAGGACCTCGTTTTGGAACAAGTTATCCTAGGCACAGAAGAGCTTAGCCCAAACTAGGAAGGACCTATGTGATCAATCAAAAGCTTGGAGACAGAGCATTAAAGTTGGAAACCATCGATGGAATTCCGATTCCACTTGCTTGGAACATAAACTTGTAATGGCACTACTACACTTGATCTCTTTTTTTCTTACATTCGCAAATATGTTGTCCAGGAACACTAGGGGCATTGTAAATTAGCAGGACTTGCCATTTCTTCTATTCATTAATAAAATTAGCTTCTTGAAACAATGGAACAATATTCTCGTAAGCAAAACCACCGGATCGACTGGGCAATCGATACCTTCCTTTTGAGAATCGACGTTGCTCCAGCAATGTCAGGAAGACCCAAAACCGCCAGATCGACTAGAAAAATTGATCCCTACCTTATGTGAACCGATGTTACTCCGGCAATGTCAGGAAGGCCCAAAACTATCGGATCGACGGGGAAAATCGATCCCTGACTTTTGAGAACCGGCATTGCTCCATTAATGTCAAGGAGGCCTAAAACCAGCATATCAGTAGGGAAAATCAATCCCTGCCTTCTGAGAACCAGCGTCGCTCCGGCAATGTCGAGTAGACACAAAAACGCCAGATCATTAGGGAAAATCTACTGAATGTCGAGAAAATTCGATCCCCGCCTTTTGAAAACTGATGTTACTTTAGCAACATCAGGAAGGCCCAAACCGCTGGGTCGATAGTCAAATCGACCTCTACCTTCTAAGCAGTGTTGCTCTAGCAATGCCAGGAAACTCCAAACCATCGAGTCAACTGGAAAATCCACTCAAACCTTCCAGAACTTGACATTGCCCAGAGATAGGGGATATCAAAAATAATTAGTCAGATCCCGAAGATACGCAATGTCAAGGAGATATCCACGGAGTTGAGCCACTTATGTGTAAGTTTTCGGAGATAGAAACTAGTGCACGACTAGGATCCCAACATTAAATGTGTAAGAATTTGTTATGACGCAAGATAACATGATGCATCTTTATAATACAAACATCCAGAATGACAAAGGCTGATGATTTTAACTTGGAAGAATTCAATTGCCGCTAAGGAATTACTACATTAGAGATATAGTGCTTGAAATCAAGCAGTAGAGCCAGTAGTTCTCGATGATGGGAATTATCATGTGAACCAGACTAAGGATAATCGAATGAATTGTTCAGGATATCCAATCTCTCGTAGATTCCCGAATCTTAACATTCAACCTTGTGGACAAGGGCACATATGCCAACACTTGTTCGAAAATAACTCGACTGAGCCTGAACAGGAATAGCTGTAAAGATGGCTAAAACCACAGTTCTGTTGCGCCAAATAGAGTATTTTGGTAATCAAAAACAGAGCTAAGCGGTAAGATACCCTTAAGCAATTATGGGAATATTATTTACATGCAAAAAGTTACAGTAAATTACCATATCGTGTAGAAACAGAAGTATATAATATAGGAAATTGTAGTACAAGCAATCTTATTATATACACATGCAATCATACATAAGCAGGCATATACATAAAATACAGAAAAGTATACAAAAGAGAGATTACAAAGGAAAAAGCTAATCTTTCATCACTAATAATCTTTTATACACAAGTCAAACAGTAGGGTTCATAGTCGCACAACCATGGTCTGTTGAAAGCAAAAGGACAAAATACATACTCAGCCACCAAAACAACACAAAAACTAAACACTCAGCTAGCACAGTTACTATTGAGTCTTCCCTTTCTTTCCACTCTGGCTGCCTTTACTGGTGCTAGCCGGATGGGTCTCAAGCTTTTTCCTTCCTTTGTTCTCCTTACCAAGAGGAGTCTCACCTTCCGAGTGAGCATATTCCCCGCCAGTCATACTATATGGCTCTATGGATTGGCCTGCTGAAGTCTCAGTAGGCTTTTTTTGCGTGGCCAAATCTTCAATAGGGGAACCTTTTGTTGGGTGCTTGTCGGTTTTGTAGAGGTGGACTGATCAACTCTAGGTTCCTTCTTTACCTTGATCTTATCCATATCCTTCCTCGACCTCTCAGCCAAACTTTCATGCTCAGTCGAATCATAAGCATTTGTAATGAGCACATTCTCCTCCTAGGATACAGAAATATCCTCCAAGCTTTTCAAGGCGGCAATCTTATCGGAGTCAAGACCTGGCTCGAAACTGGGGACAGGAGCTATGATAGTCGGTCGCATGAAGATGAAGGTGGATGAAGTAAAGATAGCTGTAGGTTTCAAACCTTGCGTAACTGGAGGCAGAGGAGGCAATTGAGGTTGACCTAGAAATTGGCAAACAGCATGATAAAGTTTAATTATAGATTCTCGTGAGAACTAAAGCTTCTCAAAGACTGGAAAAACAAGAGACATACCTATAGCGGAATCCCAGTGAGATGTGTAGAATTTGCCTTCTTCGGTCCCAAGTTTCCCGGGCTAAACCACAATGAGAGGAATGTATGCTCATTAAGTGTAGTACTTATTGAAGACAAAATCTCACAGGTGAATTCAGAGCTAACCCCTATGGATGTAGGAATCATTGCCGTCGGCTCTTTCTAAAGTGGATGCTTCATGCTGACACGATGAGCTCAAGCTAGCAAGAGCTTTGGCGGCAGCATCAACAGCAGCGATATCGTTAGCCTCTTTAGCTAGGAGATCCCTTCAAATATAAAGTGATTCAATGTCCTCGGCATCGAGGTGCACATCCATTAGTTCTTCCTCAGAGAGATCATCTCCGCCCTAAGCAGCGCTACATAGCACTTCAGCCTAAACACCAACGAGGGTCTCGGGATAGTCATTCCCTAGACATCTCAGATTTTTGCTCATCACAACGTTGGTTTAAAGTATATCATGTTAGCATCAAGTTCTTCACTAGTTTTGGCCTTCTCTACCTGAAGCTCTTTGAGCTCTTACATAGAAATTGCAAGCTCAAGATCATTGGCATCTTTATAGATGGACAACTTCTCCAACTCATCAGCAATTTTCTTTTTCTCCTCGTTGAGTTTTTTATTTTCATCCGAAGCCTAGCAAGCTTAGCAGCTTGTTCAGAAATAGTCTGATCCCGAGCCTGAATAATCTCATTTTTTTGGTAAGCACCTAGGCCCTCTCATTAGCTTGCTTCTTGAACTCGGCTCCCTCGGCCAGAGTAGCTTTCAACTCATTCCTCATCATGACCTCGATAGTGGCTTGAGAATTCTTTAACTCTTCCATCAAGCTGTTAGTGTTGGCTTTTTGCTTTTGTGTGAGGTCTCTCTCTGGTGACCTTGACCAAATCATCCTCCTACTTAAATCATTCGTTCAAGGTCAGCTCTTTCCAACTGAAAGGACATGATGTTGGTGTAGTTAATGTTCTTTACATCGGAGAGGGCCTTACATAAACTTTTCCAATCATACCTAGCCTTTACATCTTCTTGAACGACCTGGAGGTTTTTCAGGACGACTTCCTTTGAGACGTCATTAATATCTTGATCAAACTGAATGCCTAGTAGGAAGAGATTAGGAAATCAGTTGATAAACATGAAGGACTGGTTGGAAGAGTGAATGAAGAGCAGAGACTCCCTAGGAACCAAGCGGGATTGTGGTAATTATAGTTTGGGAAGCTGGAACTTGTGATATAGAAGAAGTTCGAGCCTATATATGTGGCAGATCATCAACATGAGGAGGCCCACGAAACTAAGAGGAACCGTTTGGGTATTTAATGGCCATGTAGGACCTATCTTCTTATGTCTCTCTCCTTCTTTTATCTTTCCCCCTCTCCTTATCTTTCTCTCTATCAGCTCTTCAGGCCTCATTAGCCTCGCAATCTTTCTATCTCTACCTCTCTTCCTCGATTTCATAGCGATGAGAGCAAGATTAAATGCAAGAATGAGTGTCTGTGATCCTAGTGAAATGCATGGTGCCAATGACCCCTTAAGTGCTCTATAGACCGTGTTGGCAAGGAACTAAAGTCGGGGTCTCACCACCTTTGCTCATGAGTCCCTTAGGTGGAAAAGTGAAGCCGGAGCCAACGTCGTTCAGAATGTTGCTGACTATGAAGTTAACCTCACCAAGATTGCTTAAGTTAACGAAAGAGCATAATCCTAATAGAAGGAATTATTGTTTGCTCCTCAACTCTTGTAGGAATATAAGGAGTGATGTGCCCTGGAGGAGGTGAGTTGGGATTGATAGGGCTTTCATAGAACATCTCTCTAAAAGACTCCCCCTCTCCACTAGCTCAATAATTGCTATCATTATCATCCACATCTTGACCCTTCTCTTCTTCCTCCTCAATTAGCGGTTGCTTGTCCTCTCTTTCCCTGATCCGCTCTTCTTTTAGGATTAGAGACATATTGACTCTTCATCTTTTCGGCTTGAAATGTCAGTGTTGACAGGTCCTTTAGGCTCTCCCGCAATGGGCTCTTCTGAATGTACTTCACCGGAGGGACCTACAACATCACTAGGAAGATCGTCGCCAGAGCTGCGAATGAGAACAACAAAGCATGTGGAAAGCATACGGGCTTTGGAACCACTCGGTGTAGGGGAGTCGACAATAGTAAATGTGCTAGGACTAAATCACACCGCCAAAGGTTGTCATTTGTCAAGAGAAATACGACGGCATAGTAGTGGGCCTTAATCTCTCGAAAACCTTTAAGAGTATCCTTGTACTCTTTATGGTCTCACGAGTGGGGATACCCGTGGAAGATAATGTGTTAAGTTAGAAACCCCAAATTAGAGGAATCTCATCATGGGAGAAAAAGCATACATCCGGATAGCCAAGAGCGGTTGAAACCAAGCGAACAGCGCACATAGAAGTACTCATTCTTGAAGTACATATACTTATTATGGAGCTTCTCAATAACTTTGCATTGGCTTCAAGATTCGATTATCATGTATGATAGAGACTCTCGTACCTTCTTGAAGTGGAGTGGATATGTTAGCTCAGAGAAGTCCGGTGCCCAATTAAATCGATTCATGAATATAATGTATAGAGAAGACAAGAGAGCATATTCGTTCGAGTATACTTGGGTCGGTGCTAGCCTAAACTACTGGAGCACCATCATAGGAAAAGGATTGAATGGCAGGACGAAATCGCTTATGCATATGTAACAATTGCATGCAATATATCCTTTCAAGGGATTGTGTGCAAACTCACCCCTTCCAAGAAGAAGAACGTCCTCTTCAGGAATCCCATACTGAAGGTAGATATTATGAAGCATCCTCGTCATTAGAATCATTGGCACTTGCTTTGGTGGATCATTCAATATTCTTAGACCTATGAGCACATTCAAAGGAGGTGCCTGATTCACCGCTGGAACAACTGGTACCAACAAACTTTGTGATTCAGATGTAGTGGGTTGGCCTGGTCCAACAAGGATTGTAGGCACGACCTAAGTCGTAGAAGATTCGGTTTTAGGGGGAGTGGAGGTGCCTTTGTTGGACTTGAGTTGAGGTAATCATGAGTCATTCTAAACAATAAAACTTGGCATTCAACATGATCGGGTATGTTTATCTTAGATAATGAACCCGTATGACCAACACTTGGAATCCAAAGGAAGCCAACGTGTGTTGACCATTCGGGTTTTGAGCATTGACCGGGGCAAGCGAGAAGTGTTAATCTATGCAGTGTGAGCTCAATGTCTCGAACATCACGAACGGACCATTCTGTATAGACTATAGATAGCTTGCTCATGCTAGAAAACGATGAGTAATCAATAATGGAGCTTTTATCCGAAGTGACACAGAGCTTTTCTTTTCAGGAACACAAGAAACGCGGAAACGAAAAAGTAGCACAATGGAGTTACCCAGTATGATCATTCTTGAAAATGAACCGTCATGCTAGAATTTAAACGATGATGAGAACTTAGCCTTATTTTATTAAGAGATAGTTGGAATCACATAGATGGATTCGTCTTTGGAATGGCGTGCACATGACCATGACAAAACTCTAAAGGTCGAGCATAACACAAATCCAACCATCTACTTCTAGTTACAAATAGCCATACTCTCACCATCATCATCATCAAGTCCATCACCAATCTCCCATCTTTAATAACTTAGAATTATGGTCGGTGAATAGAGCTCAAACACTCGAGCATGAGAAGTTAGGGCATGAGAGGAATCAGTTGGAATCGAAGGCGGCGCCAGGTCAAGCGACGGTGGCAATGGGAGCTGGGAGGTGGCGCTAGGAGGTCATCGCGGTTGGAGTTGGTCGGAGGTAGGAAGGACTCATCGACATGATTGGAAGCTCGAAGAACAATGGAGTCGGTGGAAAAAGCAATCAATACAAAGCACCAGGGGAAAGACTGAGAAGTGAATGAAAAATGGCTAGGTCCCATATTTATAACGTATTCAGGAAGACCAATGGTCTCGATATCGAGAACTTCTTCCTCCCCGAAACTCTGTAGCATACATGACAGAAGCAAGGCACATTTGTCTAAAACATAAGGTAATTGTCCGAAGCGTAGATCTAGTCCTTAATGCGAAGAACAGAATTCCAACCATACGAAGGAGTTGAAGGCAGTTGCGGGAATGTCAACTAAACAGGAGAAACATTCCGAATCAATGCCCTGACCATTGACCTGAATTCAAGAGATAGCAGTCAGAGCCTTGCCTTGATCCAGAGCTTGCTTTGTTTTCAACGAAAGCATACTCTAGGGGTAGGTGTTAACCAGGTTTTTACCCAAGAATAATTATACCTAAAATACAGGGACAAGATAAAGACGAAAACGAAATGGCTTGCGAGCTTGGAAACACAATCGGAGGGAAAGTAGATGGGAACATGAGAAGTTCCATGATTTTGGAATTAAGTCAACCACTCGGTACCGAGAGCTTTCTCTCGGTACCGAGAGGTCCTTTTACCCAATTTGACCATACGAACTCCATGCACTCCATACTATACTCTAACCAGTCGGGGTCAAATGCTTTTCTCAGAGAATAGTTGAGCAATTCTTAGGATTAATGAGAAGAAAGCCAAGAAAGCAAGATAATTATAGTGTTATCGAGAGAATGATTGGAATTAACTCAAAATCGATGGAGCAGAACTCAAAACACATCAAGTTGGGGATAGGACAACGGTGCAACCGAAAGTTAAAGGTTTACATCTAAGCAAACAACTTGGTACCAAGTGCTTTCTCTCGGTATCGAAAAGAATTTTTGGCCAATTAGGCCTATGTGGACACTTATGCAGCATTGGGCTAACCTCTAGACTTCACTGCAAGCCAGCTTCTAACTCCATGATGTGTTCCTCCATAAATACAAATTCTACTGCAACTAGAAGGGGAGCTGATTTCCTACTGGCACATACTCTGCCATTTCTTCATCTACTACCTCTCGCATAATAGTCACCTAGGCAGCTACTCTTAGAGGTTCTAGGCTATAGAACCTGCCAAGCCCTTGTACTAGTGACCCGTACTCCCTAATTCTCTATAAACAACAATCAATAAAACTATAAAGTGGACGTAGGCCGGAGATTGTTGAACCACTATAAAAAGCCTATGTTCCACTGTTCTATTTCTTTTATTTTCTACACTATCCACTAGATCTAGGTCCTATAGGTTCCTTACAACTCAATATTGGGTGTTGATCCATTTTGACGTCAACAATTGGACCAAACGTCTGGCCAAGAAATCCAGCCATCTGAGAAATTCCTTTTTAGCCTAGAATATCTCGGGTTGAAACCCTGTATAGATTCAGACGTCTGAATCGATATTTCAAACGTCTGAAGCACTATTTATTTTTTATTTTTGAACTAAGTCAAACGTCTAATAAGTTCAACCAGACGGGTATCAAACGTCTGGTTAAACCTATCTAACGTCTGGCCCTTTAGAATCCTATTTTTATATAAACTTTACTTAGACGTATAAATTCTATAACAGACGTCTGAATCAGGTTCAAAATGAACATGTGTATCTATGGAAAATATTTAGACGCCTGATCTAGAGACCCAAACGTTTGAAATCTTTCAAAGCAAATTTTAATAAACGAGTCAGACATCTGAGTTTATAGTTCAGGCGTCTGAAATTGTTAAAATGACTATATTTGAAAAGAGACCTATTCTCTGAAGAAGAGCGTCTGTCCATACAAAGTCATGTCTTCTTGGGGTAACATCATCTTTCAGCAGACCTCTTCAAACTCTATAAATATAGTCTAACTCCATTAACTGCAATCATCGATTTCAAGTTATAAAATCTTCTATTTGTTTCTCTTTGATTTCTAAAGCAGTCAAGTTCTTCATAATTGCTTCCTATATCACTGCACATACAACTTACAATCATCAAGGGATGTTATAGGAAAGTTATACTAAAATTTGGCTTATCTGTGTTATTGAGAACACATCCCAGCCATGGTTAAAGCTTTTGCTTTGAAATTGGTGGAAGTCCTGATCGGTTGTTCATGCGGGTTTTGTAAACTTGTTCTTCCAGTAAAGTGAGGGTTTTTTATGGAGAAATTCCTAAGATGAGCTTAGGGACTAGACATGGGATGGGAGGTCCGAACCAGTATAAAATCCTAGTATGATTTTACCTTTTTGTTTTTTATGATTATTTGCTTATTTATATTCCATTATATATATATAAGTACTTATATACATATTCGTATAAAACCTACCGACTTTCATTCGGTATTAGAGCACGATCACTACTAATCTGTAACAAAGTTTGTGATTTTTCTTAATACGGATAACACTATTGTAACACTTGATGAAGGACAATCCACTGCATGACATCATTGTTCACAGGTTCAAATTATACATATTGGTCAACTGGAATGAGAATATACATGCAGGCTAGTGGTTCTGAAATATGGAATATCACAAAGGTTGAATATACCGCACCTACCATTGAATGTAGTGCTTGGACTATACCTTGGAAAATTGATATTATTAATAATGCTAAAGCCATGTATATTTTATTTTGCTCATTAATAAAAGTGAGTTTACTAGAGTTAGTGTGTGCAAAACTGCATATGAGATTTGGCGTACTTTACAAATTACACATGAAGGAACAAATAAGGCTAACCAAAGCAAAATTTCTATGCTCAAGAACCAGTTCTCAAATTTTAAAATGAAATCAAATGAAGCAATTGTTGATATGTATTCAAGGTTTCAAGACATTACTCATGCTCCAATAGCGTTCGGTGAAATTTTATTGGATTTTGATACAGTATTAAAATTACTCAACTCTTTAACGAATGAATGGGAAAGAAAAGTATTAGTATCGAAGAAGCTAATGATATTTCAACACTCAAACCAAAGGAGTTGATAGGTAATTCAATGTCCTATGCGGTAAATCTGCAGGCTAAAAGGGCACAAGCTCGGGAAAAGAAATCTGTAGCCTTTGAAGCTAAAGATGATTCTGGTATTGAGGTGGATGATTTTGTTTTTTTAGCAAAAATTGTTGGAACTGGGTCAGCTAGCAGCGGAAAATATGGGTGAATTTCAAATTTTTTACCCTATGGGATCATTATTGGGCCTATGAAAGTTTAATCTTTTTTAGAATATTTCTATATTTAATTTAAATTTATAAATTGTTGTTTGAATTTTTTTTAATTTTTTTACACTTTATATATATAAGTATACATATGTATCGTATGCATACGTATATGTGTGTGCATGTGTAACATAGTATTCTGTGAAAGGTATAACATGTCCGTATATAAATGCTGGGATTTACATCACAGCAGACATATTAGCTCATCCTATATGTATTGTATGTTGTCCAAATATATGCATATACTTATAGTCTATATATATATATATCCAATTAATTACATATGTATATATAAAGATATATATTATAAAAACTATTATATATATGTACATATATTACGTTATAAATATTAATTAAACATATATATATATGTATATAAATTATAAGTTTAAAGAAATGATTTTTTAAGCATATCTATATACACACAAATTAAATGAAATAATTATGATGTAAATATATATAAATATATGAACATAAATATAATAGTTAAATGTAAATTTGTATTATAATAAATTATATATTGATAAAAAAAATTTCTTTTATAACATTCCAGAACGAAATACATTACTAATCCTAATTTATTATAATTTTAATATATTAATATATATTTATGAATTAATTGGTCAACCTGCCATAAATAAATAATATAAAATAATAATATTATAAAATATCAAATTTAAAATTTCCATAAAATCAAGAATAGTATTTTAATGATTGCAAAACTTTTCCAGATTTTTTTGATTAAAAAATAATATTTTTATTAATTAAATGATATTCAACTAAATTTTTAAATAATTATTAAAAATATAAAATCGTGCTTAAAAAATCTATATTTTTGGCTGAGAGCTTCTATGATTATAGAATAATTCAAAAAAAAAATATTAAATTTTTAAAACAATATTTATTTTTTATGAATTTATTAGATTTTATAGTGACTGAATAATAATAAAAATATCTAATAATTTAAAAAAAACTATTTTTGATCTCTAAAATTCATGAAAAATATAAATATACATTAGAAAATAATTTGATAAATTTTATATAATATAGATGTGTATGTATGTATGTGTGTATATATACACGCACACTTTGATATAAATTATGTAACTAAATTAATTTACATATTAAATTTTTTTTGAAAATGGGTTCATTTATTGAGTAACCAAATATACATAAGTACAACATAAATACAAATACCTTACATATACATATACACTACAACTTTCAAACAGAAGCCCATTAACCTCCAAAGACTACCATTGTATTAATAAATACAGCAATTTGTCATGGAACATTTGTTTATTAAAAAAAATATGTATATGTATTTATTTAAACTTATGCATATAACAAATCATTATTTTGACAACATCATTACCTATAGGAATCTCACCGAATTAACAAAGTAGTAATATTATATATATATATGAGAAATAATCAAATATACAATAATCATGCATCTTATATGAAACTAAATATCTACCTTTAACTGATGCCCTCAAGTCTACTTTGTAATGATGAATCATCTTCCTTTGGAAACCTCTTTGATTCGTCAGATTGCGAGTGCTTTGAACCGTAGACCCTTTGTTATCAAATAGTTATCCATTTGAAGTGATTTTATTTGAGATCTAATTGAAGTTTTGCAGGTATGGTTCAACCTCCATTAGGATGAAAGAGGCGGTAAAAAATAGTATTTGAAGTTAGGTTTAGAGATAGTTTTATAATATTTGAAGGAGAGAGAAAAGTGGATAGTATCTTATACTTTTTCTCACCTAATCTCAACCATGCATTTCAAAAACCCAACTTGCCACATGCCCCTACTTGGAGGCCCAAAACTAATGGCTATAGATGCTGAAGTCATCCATAGTTATTAATCCTCGGCGACCAAATACGGTGGTGTTATATTCATTTATACACAGAAACACATGAATACAAAAAAAATTAAAACATCAAACTAGATCATATTCCATTTCAAAACATTTTCAGTTCATTACATAATCCCACAATCGTTAACCATATTTAGAGAAAATATATTTATTACAAAATATGCCAAGAGTGACAAATGAAGATGCCTCCTTGGATGATCAGAATATATATAGGAAATATAACAACTTTGCCATTACAAACAACACAGCGGAATCAAATAAAAGAGAACTCTATATAGATATTATGCCTCATGCACATCTACTGAAGCTTTATTCATCTGATGAGGTACTTGAAAATCTCAAATCTCAAACTACTCAAAATCAATTGAGTACCTGAGATTTTAAGGGGAAAACATAAACTTCGAGTCAGACATGAAGCCTGGTATGAATAATAATCTACCATCTCAAACCATTTAGGTATCTAGTGAGACCACGCCGCTTAGCAGAACAGGTTTTCCACTCAATAGTATCTTAAAACCTTTATAAAACCATATACTGTGCTCCTCCATCCACAATGGTTAAAAATATAGTCATTTCAAAATATTATGATGATATGCATACAAGTTAATACATTCTGGATTTTCCGTCCTCTGTTTAATTGACCCCTTGTCATATTTATGGTTTCTATGGTCACTATTAACCTATTAGTTTTCATGGGCTTACTAATAAGCTTTATATAATATATGGACTCCCTGTCCTATTTCATGTTTTCATGGGTGCAATAGGAACCTATTGGCCCTTGCCAATTAACTTAATTAATTTATGGGTTCCCTTAACCTATTGGTGACTCTAATAACTTCTCCATTATCCAAGTTTTCATAGGTTGACTAGGAACCTATTGACAACTGTCAATAGCTTAATCCGAATATATTTTTCATGGGTGCACTACAAACCGATTGGCCCCTACTAACCACTCTTTATAACATAGTTTTCATGGGATCACTATGAACCTATTGGAAACTCCAATAACTTTCTAATCATAGTTTTCATGGGTGCACTATGAACCTATCTCCTTGATTCTATATTTAGGCATCCTATATTATGGACTCTCTGACCTCTTGGATGAAATTCTACTCATCCAGGAGTTTAATCAATTTATATTCACTACTGGGTCAACCTAGCTGGTTCTTCTGCCCTTTATCCCCAAAATGTAGTTATGGGTCCATTATAATGTGAATATATTTATATTTGAAGAAGCAAACATAATAACATAACAATATCACTCCTATGGGTTTTATATCCTTGAAATCATTTTCATAAAAACAAGGTTAATCCCTTTAATCTAATATTTTCAAGGAAAGCCACTTCTAAAAACCATTACAAAATTCCTTTAATTTAACCATGGATTTTTCCTTTAAAAATTGAGTTTGGGTTATTCGGTTTGAAAAACAAAGTCTTTCGACTCCTTCGAAACCTTGCTTTCGACCTCACTGGATACCCTCCTTCGAAAGTATAGAAATCTATTTTCAAAACACTAGGCCCTTGCCTTTTGAACACTTTAAAACTTTCTTTCAAAACCTTTCGAATGTATTAAAGCATTAACATTTAATCATTTAGAAGCATAGCGCCGAAACCAATTGAAAGTACCCCTTTCGAAATCACCAAAGGTACCCCTTTCGAAACCATTGGGTTTATACTTAAAATATTATTTGGATCAAGGGAATATAGATGAAAGTATCTCTTTCGAAACATCTTTATCATATAAAAATATTGGGGAACACATGATGGCGTCGGCACCATTCCTTTCGAAAGCTTCTGATCATTTAAACTAAACATTGAAGGATAGCATCGAAACTCCTTTCGAAGCCATCGCCTTCGAAACCCTTTGACCCTTTCGAAAGCATTTAGGAAGTGGTTTAAAACATCTTTAAAAACAAGCACTACCTTTCGAAAGCATTGATGACTTCGATACACTCGAAAGGCTAAAGAACGGCAGCAGAGCTTCGACTAAGTCGAAACCCTTCCTTTCGAAAGCATTATTTTTATAAGTAAAGAAACTCATTCGAAAGCAAACATAAGTTTATGGCAACCCCTTTGAAAGCTTTTAAAACCTCTTTCAAAAACATATGCTTCGACTCCTTCGAAGGCTTAAATAAAACAAAGGAAGGCACTTCTCTTTTTCAAAACAAACCAAGGTATCAACCCCTTCAGAAGCCATTCTTTCAACACGTAGCCTTCCGCCTTTCTCCAATCCACTGCATACCATCTAAATGATACCTTATGTATTGGTTTTTGCTTAGTGGTTTTGACTTAGTTGAAGGCGGTAGCTCTGAGTCGAAAGTACTTCTAAAGAAGGCGAAACCAACTTTTCTGGGTAAACCTGATTTAATACTAATTAACGCAAGCACTTTCTAACGAACCTGCCACATGTAAACACAAGATTGGCTGCCTTAACTTTTCGAATTCTTTGCTAAGATAACTGCCGCTAATTTCAGATCTAAACCATGGTTAAGTTAGCAAATAAGCCATTTCATTAAGTAAAACCAATATTGCAAGCTATAGCGCCCCATATTCCATTTATTATCAACCCAAACAAAATAAAATAAAGTTCTAAACTTTATTTTCACAATTTTAATCCCAATTTTATTGTTTATTCCAAATAAATAATTTAAAATTTCCAATTTTAATTTAAATTATCAATACTAAATTATAATTAGAAGTCCTTCTTCTATAACAATTTAATTTGCATAGCAAATCACTTAGAAAAAATCCTCAAAAATTCCAGAAATTCACTTTAATTATGTTATCTAACATATCAAAATTTCAGACCCAAATTCTCAATATATTTCCAAAATAAATTATAAACCCAATTAAACATATTTTCCTTTGAAAATTCATAGTAATCTTTCCATAGCTTGGAAAATTATAAAAATTAAAACCTAACTCCAAAATCATCTTTTACATAACATAAAATTTTTCTCTGACATTTAAACTTTAATATCATTCGGTTTTGCTCTAAAACCGTGAGAAACCATATTTAAACAATCTTGTTTAAATCAATTAAATTGCAATTCATCCATATCATCATCCAATTCATCATAAAACAAATTTACCCTTAAATCCAAAAACATATGATTATAAAACAAAATAGAGATCGAATTATTATCCACCTTGATTATGATAAAGAGGTTGGATTGAGATTTATTCCCCTAAGCTTAAATCCCTAGCCTTTAATTCAATTTCTCTTCCTTTGCTAATGGTCGGCTCCACTTTATGTTTTTATTTGCATCTTCAAAATGACGTGAATGGAAACTGAAATGGTAGGAACGAGAATATATAAGGGTAATTGTTATGTGTGGCGAATTCCTAATATAATTAACCTAAAAACCGTTATTAAGCCCATTTAATTATTTAATTGAGCTCGGCCTTAATTATATTTATTCAAATCTTAACCTCTTTATCACTTAACATTTACATTATTCTATTTAATTTATCTAATTAAATCTCCTAAATAATGTTATCAAAAATTAGGGGTGTTACAAACAACATGGGCCAATAGCCCATTTAACCCCAATTAAATATGTTTAATTAAATCCAATTTAATTTTTTATCGATATCTCGTATCGATTGGTATATTTATAACTATTATAAATATATGTAACAATATTTATTTCTCAAATCATATTCAAATTTTATAATTAATATGGCATAAATATTAATTAATCTATAACAACTAAAACTAATTAAATCATTTGGTCTAAAAAGAATTCATCGTTTCGATTGTGCAATTCTTGGGTATAAATTCGGTCAGCAATTAACATCGAGCTATTCGAATGTTAACGTTGACACGTCTCTTAGTAGGTGATGTGATATTATGGCCAAATTTATCACTTACTTAGTTTCGGTAAAATTTAGTTTCACTTTATTAAGCGTTACCTGGTTATGAAGTTTATTTACGCCAATCCTTTTCATTAAAACTATATCACTTTGGACTTATGGAATTTGGTAATGCTCAAAATTCCAATATCATCCACATTCATCACTGTATTCCAAACACAAAGTCCTTGGTCCAATAATAACAATTATTATTAACTGAAATGCCCTGGCCAGAGACTTTGACTTTAAGTTGACTTGAATTGACCATGATATTAACCTCATATAACCGAGGAGACGAATCCTCTCTTGATAGTGCTTCACTTTCGATACTTCCGCTCGACCCAACTATAGTCACGCGATGGAACGCCATGCCATGATTTGGCTATAATCAAAGCGGAGCTTCCATACTGAAGATGTTGGAACTGGGCTAGCCCGCAGCGAAAGGAGTGGGTGAATTTAATTTTTTTAACCATTTTGGGTCTTTAATGGGCCTATGAAGTCTAAATTCATTTCGAACTTTTCTAAGTTTCTTTTAAATAAAATCAATATTTTATTTAACTTCATAAATAAAGTTTCACTTTAATTTAATGTGTATGTAATTTATGGTATATCAAATATACTATTATATACAAATTTGTGTGTAACGTTTGCTTTTCAAATTTGTTTAGAGAAAGAAATATTTCATTTCCTTCTCTTAACTTATTCAATTAATGAGGGGGCATAAATTTATTTAGAGAAGGAAACTTTTCATTTCCTTTCTCTTAAATTATTCAATTAATGAGGGATCATTAATTTAGTTAGAGAATGTAGCTTTTCATTTCCTTCTCTTAATTAAATTAAATAATTGATTAATAAAATAACATTAATAAATAATCTAAATATGACATGAATTGTATAAATATTCATAGTAAATATTGTGCAAGTGTAACATACAAGGAGTGTGCATAGTCAGTGGTAATTGACATGTATACATAAAATAAACAAGAACAATTTGAATGGTTATTACATAAAAATTGAAATGGAAATAAATAAAGGATGACATGGGTGATTGATACAGCTTCCTTTTTAGTAAATTTAATTAATGCAACATATTAATGACAATCAATAGGTGCTATAATGTAAGAATATGAAAGGTAAACAATGAATTATATGTATACATTATTGTCTTAATTAAAAAGAGTAATGATTTCATACTATGACAATATATGTAAAGAAAAATAAATTTTATATGAACACATACAAGTAGATCCAAATATGTATATATGGAATTCAATCAAAACTTTCTAAGAATATAAATTAGATAGTTATTATAGTCAATTTCAAAACTTTAATTTGTTGTCAAAATTCCTTTTATTCATATGTAAATATCTAATGCAATAAAAAGTGCAAGTAATACATGCAAAAATGCATACATACATGTATTAAAATTCAAAACTAAAATTACACTTTGTTATGAAAGATTAAAACATAGATATATAATTGAAACATTGTATTGATTCCATATAAATTTCATTTTTAACTTTAAATATAATTCAGTCAATCAACATGAAAATGTAAATTTCCAGATTTAAAGAAATGGAATTTAAATTAGATTTTAAAATATAGAACAAAATAAAACATTGTATTTTAAAATATATAGATTTAGTTTCAATTTAACAAAGTAAAGGAAAGCAGCTAATCAATTCGAACATGTAAATATTCAGATCTAAAGAATCACAATTAATTAGAATGTTCAAAAGCATAGACTACACTTAAATGTTGTTTTAAAACATATATAAATTTGATTTTGATATATCAAATAAAAACTCAATCATATCATTCAACAAATAATTCAATCTTCATAAACAATTTTTAATTAAGCAAGACAGTAATACATCATACTAATTATGAAAGTCAAATTAAATTTCTACCAAACATTGCAAAATCACTATCTATATATAGAAAATGACATACCTTGCTACCCAATCCTTAAAGCACACCTTGTTGATGTTGCCTTTGATTTGCACCTTGAATGAAGAATGCTTCAAGATCCGATTGAATCACTTTAGGATGTTGCCTAGAAATCAGACCTTGAATGATGATATCTCCTCAGATCTTCAAGGTCCACATCCTATCCTTGCAAGAGATGGATGAACCACTTTTGTTTTATTTTATTTGATCTTTTTATGAAAGATTTTGGAAATTTTGTTTTTTTGTTTCTTCCATGAAAAGTTAGGAGGGGAGAGAGAGAAAGTATTAATCAGAAGGAAAATGAATTGTACGTATAGAATGAATTAGAGAATATGTTTTATTTGAAAGAATGAAACTTTTCCCATTATTTAATCAAAACTTCCCTAATTAATTCACCTGATTGTTTCTCTTTCTCCAATCCTTTCTTTATATGTATGTCATCAAATGACAAAAATTTTCCATAAATCATGTCATCAAATGACAAAAATTTTCCATAAATCATGTCATCAAATGACATAAAATTTCCATATATCATTTCATGCAATTATCTTTGAATTACATCAACATAGTATATCAATGCATGCAAATATGACTTTTATAAATGCATTAAAATAATTACAAAAAACTTCCAAACATAAAATAAATAATAATTAATATTTCTCAAATATCAATTAATTTAATCAATTTACAATATTTTATAAATTAATTAATTCATGTTGTTTTTCAAAGAATTCATCATTATGGTTGTGCGACTCAAAGGTGTAAATTCAGTCAATGATTAATATTGAACTATTCGAATATTAACGTTTACACGTCGCTTAGCAGATGGTGTGACATTTTGGCAGAATTTATCGCTTACACATTTTTTGGTAAAATCCAATTTTACTTATTATAGCGGTACCTAATAGTAACAATTGTTTACACCAATTCTCTTCATCAAAACTATATCACTTTGGATTTATGGAATTTGGTAATGGTCAAAATTTCAATATCATCCACATTCAACTTTATAGTCCAAACACAATGTCCTTGGTTCAATAATAACAATTATTATTAACCAAAATGCTCTGGCCAGAGACTTTGAGTTTGAGTTGACTTGAGTTGACCATAATACTAACCCTATATAACCGAGGAGACAAATCCTCTCTTGAATAGTGCTTCACTTCCAATACTTCCACTCGACCACACTATACTTACTCAATGGAACGCCATGCCAGCCATGCCATGATTTGACTATAATCAAAGCGGTGCTTTCATATTGAAGATCCACAGTATTCTCAAGTCGAGAGAACTATGTAATCAGTCACATCGATATTTTCTGTTTTACTGTAGTAATATTAACCAACAGAAAACTATCGAGTGAGTCATTCCATAGTTATCCAATCACTATCAATACGTAACCCCTAAGTGCCCCTCGGAAGTCATGAGTAATACACTGCCCAATGTTTGGAGAGCGATACATACTCTAGTCTCAACGGATACATCGATATCCAGTCTCGATGCATCTTGACTAGAAACATTTAAAATGGTATATTTGTTTTATTGTGATAAATTACTCATGGTTTTAACACTCTGTAACTACTGTCATAAAATATGCCATTTATGAATTTTCTATTAAATATACTTTTAATTAAATTAATTAATTAATATAACCACATTATATCAAGTATATAATAGAAAGAAACACCTTTGTTATGAACAAGATTGTTCAACGAGTTAGATATATGTAACAAATTACATAATTGCCCCTAGGGCATACCCCTAACCCTATCAGAAGATCCATAGTATTCTCAAGTCGAGAGAACTATGTAAATTAGTCACATTGATATTTTTCGTTTGACCTTAGCTATATTAACCAACAGAAAACTATCGAGTGAGTCGTTCAATAGTTACCCAATAACTATCAGTATGTAACCTCTTGGTACCCCCAACAACCATGAGTGATACACTGTCCAACATTTGGAGAGCGTTATGTGCTCCAATCTCAACAGGTACATCGACATCCAGTCTCGATGCATCTTGATTAGGAGCATTTAAAATGGTATATTTGTTTTTATTATGATAAATTACTCGCTGTTACAACACTTTGTAACTACTACCACAAATAATACCATTTATGGATTTTCTATTAAATATAATTTTAATTAAATTATTTAATTAATATAACACGTTATATCAAGCATATAATAGAAAGAAAACACCTTTATTTCAAACAAGATTGGTAAACGAGTTAGATATATGTAACAATTACATAATTTCCCCTAGGGCATACCCCTAACTCTATCAATCTCCCACTTGCACTTAGGGCCAATTATGGAATCTTATTCCAACTTTTCAAATTTGTTTTCTCAAAAGCAATTGGGTCAATCCCTTAGTGAATGTGTATGCTATTATGTTTTAATCATCTACTCTGTCGATTAACTCTCTCCGACGCTAATAAACTACCTATATCATGTGGAATAATTCAGAGTGCGTCTCTCGATTTCTAGTGAGCTTTAAGTTCTATTAAGAAGTATGTCGTGACATTGTTATCATATAATAATGTTATAGGATTCTCGATATTTTGAACCACCCTCGGTTCAGTTATAAATTTGTGCATTTATATTTATATACATTGCTTTATTGTGGCACTATTCAAGTCAATGAATCAGCCACAATCTCTTCTATTTGGAATATTTCCTACTTAATGGTTCTCAATATATTATTGACATGTAATATTCAATATTGCTTATGAAATTTGGGTCTGAACACTCCTTCATAAGGAGTTCATTGTTTCTGTAAACCTTTCTTTAATATTTCACAAATACATGAGAACACCTCAAACAACCATTTAGTGAAATCTATTTGGATTTAATATTTTCTTAATGTATCAAGTACATAAACAAAACACGACATCGTAGCAACATAACATGTATGATAATTCTTATTATCAATGCATAAGAAATCCATCGTACATGTTCCTTATCAAACATTTTAATAAGGAGTCCTTACGTATCATTTTGGGACATTTCCGATACCTTTTATACATACTATAAAAGACATTATTTACAAATCCAACGATAGTATCAAAATAATTAAAACTGATTTTAACACATGTACATCGTTAAAAATTATCATTGCATTGTTTACTTATGGTTTAGAAATATCTATGTACATTCTAACGTTCTTTCCTATGAGCACAGGCTTCCTCTGCATTTTGATTGACAATCAAACTATTTTATATTTCCATCAAAATGTTTGTTCAATTTTAACACTTATAAAATGATACTTTCTATCATTCCTTGGATCATATCCAAAATCTCACAAACTCAATATCGCTCCCGCTAACTTCGAGACACTTTGGTTGTTATGTGCAAACAGTCTAGTCTAAATCTACATTTAGAACTTTCCGTTTCAACAAATATGTACCAAAACCTAAAGTTATATTAAGCGATAATTTTGTGAGTAAATCTGAATTAAGTTGAATATGTTGAATAACGAATCATTATGCTAATTTCAATAATTGAAATTTATGAGGTTATTGTTATTAACGTTGCTCATTATATTCCAACTACATTAGTCTCTTAAAGACATATCGCGGCTGATGGATCACATCCCTTCGGATACGACTATCAAAATTGTATTTTGATAATGTACTTGGAATCCCTTTGGATTTGCGCATCATACCATATCATAGACAATACTCTTAATAGCTTAACTGATAACTGAGGATTATCTATTCTCGACATTGATAAGAAACTCATCGTTTCTCTTTACTGTGCAAGAATACTTATTAGACACTCTAATGCGGTATCTTCATTTTGGTTAGGTTAATTTCATTTCATTCCACACAATCAGTTTTATCTTTGGATCGTATCTAATTCCATTTTACTACTAATAATTTTTCAAAGAAATTCATTCATAATGAAGTTGGTATTTCTTGAAACAATAATTGTTTCTCAGTTTAACGTAATAGGTGTTCATAAACACTATATGAATTGCCTTTTATATAAAACCGATTTATTTTATAGTTTACAAAATTTATGTTCAAAATATATATGTGTCATTTAATGAAATACTTTCCCAAACTCCTTGGGAATATTTATACAAGAACCCTTACGAACAATTATTGTATGCGGACTTTCGACCCACACATCCTACCAACTTCTTGACTTAAAATACATTGGGGTTTCTTTTCCCACAGGGACCTTAAATTCGCTGCTTTAGTCCTTGAACGAGTGGTTTTGGGTAAACAAATAAGGAAAATTATTTGATTGGTGATATGGTATCATCGGGGGGTAAATGATAGATAAGACATGGGGACGAGGCGACCCAGTATCTTATAAACCCTTATCTTTTATGATTTTGTAAACTATTATTTAGATGAAATAATATTAACCTTATTTACCACTCTTAAGTACATGACCTTATAAAAAGAAATTAACTCCACTTTACTCACAATTAATCGTACTTTATCTAATAAAATACGATTACTCCTTATCGACAGATCATTATGTAACACATGGAGAAGTGACTTTTGAGATTGAATCTTTATTCATTTTAGGTACGTTCGGAACTCTTTTCTATATACCCACCCATTCGATCAAATCGAATCATTTCCATCGCATGTTATTTTAGTTACTTCCATTTCATACTCTATAACTTTTCATAGACATACTACATGTGTATAAATACACTTGTCCATATTGGTGATAGCTCATCGATGAATATAATGAAATATGCAGAACTGTTTTGGTATTAATAGACTTGTGATTGCATACATCAATATGTATCTATCCGAAGAGTTCATCAACTCTTACGATGATCCCTCCAAATGGGTGAATAACCCCTAATTGTTTGAGATATAACTAGTATCGTATGACCCATAACCATATAATAAAAATTATTTTTCTAAACTATGGCTTAGTCTATAATTCTAAAATAATTGTAAATAATTTAGAAACTTCAGTATTTTCCAAATGCATCATTTTGTTATGAAAACAAATACCATATTATAGTTTTATTTCATAATGAATATTCATAACATGCACATCGAAATATAACTATGTCTATTTTCAATCGACATCGAAAATGGTCATTATTGCATAAATAATGTTTGGTGTGTTTTACGAAAACAATTTTCGTAACTTAATGCATTCAATAAGTGCTATATAGCATGCTCCCACTATTTTCTCCATTACTATAATAGCATACTAAATTCGAATATCCATCATTCACTTAATACAGATTTATTTATTTCATATACTACAACTAGTTTACAGCGAAGAGTTCTTTGATCAAATATCTTGAACTCAAAGAAATAAATCTCATAGAAAATAATTTTCTATATTAAAACACATTTCCATAGGTAGTGGATAAATATTAAGATGATCATATCTTCCTATCCGTAGCTCGGATTGAGATGCAGTTTCAACTTAGGTGCATATCTTGACCTTAGGAACATTTTAAAAGTGTGCTTTGCCTTGCCCTTATGATTATATGATAGGGCCTTTATTATGCACCTTCAGGTTGTTTCTATGTCCTTGACATCTTTTCATACTCACCATGTTGTGGACAAAAATACCCACAACACTTACTCCCCAAAGCTGTAACATCCTCTATCTTGAGGCCCGAAGCGAAGCGCTACAGATGCTGCAGTCATCGATAGTATTAGCTTTTGGTAATAAAATACAGTAATATTAATGGTATCCATGTGTATTGGTTTCGACTTAGTCGAAGGTGGAAGAATGAAGTCGAAAGCTTGCTGTCGATAGTGGCAAAACAGCAAATCCTTCCAAAAAATGTTTTCTTTCTTTATAAAGTAGTTTCTTTCCAACTAACTTACTTATTTGTCATAATATAATTGGTTGACAATTTATTTTCCAAAATCTTTTCTAAAAGTGCTGCCGAATTTAGTATTTTATATTTTAAAACATTTAGCAAATTGCCCATTCTCCTATTTTAAACATATAAAACATTTAAGTCTCATACCTTAAATAATTTTATGTAATTAATAAAACACTTAGGAAAATTCTCCAAAAATTCCAATAAATCACTTTTAATATGTTTTCTAACATATTTAAATTTTTGACCCAAAGCTAACATATAATAGTCATAATAAATTTTAAACCCAAAATAGCATTTTCTTCACTAGAAAATTCATAATAAATCCACAATAATTCAGAAAATTATGAAACTTGAAACTCATCTCTAAAATAATATTTCCGACCTTATATCTAATACGCAAGTCATTTGGATGTCATCTAATAGGTTTTCTAAATCAATTCTTATCATAAAACCTATATGAAATAGCCTGAATCATCAACAAGTGTGTGTGTGTGTATCCATTTAAACAACTAAAACATGGCAAAACATTTGCAAAATAAATACAGATCTCAATCTAGCAACCGAAAATCATAAAATATGAGATGCGATCTATTATTCACCTATAACTTGTGTTAAAGAGGTTGAGATTTGCTCTTTGATTAACTTGCTTAAGCTTTCCTCTTGAAATCTTGCTTATCTTCTTCTTGTTATCTCCTAATGGTGGCCGACCTTGCTTGGTACTTAGTTTTAATTTGTGCATGTTGTAAATGAAAGTGGCTTAAGGGTTTAGGGTATAAGAATATAACCTATTCCTATTTTGCCCTTATCTTATTCCCTTTATATTTTCATTTGTTCATTCTTTAATTAGGCACAACTATCTTATGTTTTCACAAATCTCAATCTCTTAACCACTTAAACTTTAAATTATCTTATTTAATTATCTAATTAAATCTCATGAATAATGTTGCTTAAAATTAGGGGTGTACAGATTCCCCTCCTTAAAGAATTTCGTCCTTGAAATTACGATAAGATACACATAAAAATCAACCATAAAGGTAAAATATACCATGACACAAGTCAGGATAAGTGTCTATCCTACTTTCAGTTTCCCAAGTACAGTCTCTCTCATCGTCACTCCACTGGACTTTGACTAATCTGACTGTCATGCTCCTTAGCCTCTTCTCATCTTTCATGACTATATGAACTGGCTTTCTAACTGCAGTCATATCTGATTCCATTACTAAATCCTTTAACACGGTCGGTGCACAGTAGTCTCTGGATCTCGAATAGACTTCCTTAGATGAGAACATGAAAAACATCATGGACTCCTGCCAAACTGTTTGGTTACTCTACTCTATATGCGAGTTTCCCGATCCCCTCTACAATAGGAAATGGTCAACGAATCTTGGCGCCAACTTTCCTGATTTCCCTAATCTAATCACACCTTTCATCAGTGTTACCTTGATGAAAATATGATCTCCAACTGAGAACTCTAAGCTTTTCCATCTCTTATCAGCATAATTTTTCGGCCTAAACTGAGTTTCCTTCATTCTAGCTCGAATTAACTCAATCTTTTATGCAGCTTCCTTAACCAAATCTGGACCAAGAACTAACCTATCCTCGGTCTCTAACCAAAAAATGGGAGATTTACATGGCCTTCCATACAAAGCTTCAAATGATGCCATCCCTATAATAGTCTAATAACTGTTGTTATATGAAAACTTGACTAAGTGTAGATGGTCTTTCCATGATTCCCCAAAGCCTAGCACACAAGCACTTAACAAATCTTCTAAGATTTTGTTAACTCTTTCCGTTTGCCCATCTTTCTGCGAATGGTAAGTGGTACTCATTTTGAGCTTGGCACCTAAGGTATCCCATAGACTCTTCCAGAACTCATAGTGAATAAGGAATCTCTATCGATCGCTTACTATACTACTAGGAATTCCATGAAGTCTAACTATATTCTTCATGAATAACTTAGTCAAAACAGGTGCCGTCCTAGTTGACTTGACTGGAATGAAATGGGCACTCTTAGTCAATCTGTCCACTGTGACCCATATACTTTCATTTCGTCGATTTGACCTTGGCAACCCATCTATAAAATCCATCGAGATAGAATTCCATTTCCATACTGGAACCTCTAAAGGCTTAAGTAACCCGCTTGGTTTCTGATGCTCGGCTTTTACCATTTGACAGTTCAAACACTGCTTCACTCATAAGCCTACATCTCCCTTTATACCTCCCTAGAAGAAACTTCTCTTCATGTCCTGATACATCTTAGTTCCTCCTGGATGAATGTGAACTTTGAACAATGGCATTCCTCCAGAACTTCCTTCCTAATGTTTCCCACATTCGGAACACGTGGAACACACAATCTTCCTTTATTTTTTAACCACCCATTCGGGTCAAGACTGAAATCCTTCAAATCATCGCTCTCCGTTCCATTCCTTAACTTTCTGACCCACTTAGTTAATACTGGATCCTCTCCTTGCTTAGAAGCAATCCTTTCGATCATCATTAGTCGAACTTCTGAACATGAAAACATAGCAGTTTCTGTACTAGAACTACTCTAAGATCTCCACTGTACTCTACATGTAGCCAACGCTTCTAAATCTTTCCACTCAACTATCAGTGCCAACACTGCATTCTGATGTTTTCTGCTAAGTGCATCTGAAACCTTATTGTCCTTCCCTGGTGTGTACTCAATACCAAATTCATAAGCGGCTAAAAACTCTAACCACCTCTGCTATCTCATATTCAACTCCTTCTGAGAGAATAAATACTTCAGAGACTTACGATCCATATACAACTCGAATCTTTCTCCCAACAGGTAATGTCTTCGCAATTTCAGTGCAAAAATCACTGTGGCTAATTCCAAGTCATGATTCGGATATCTAACTTCATGCGGTCCGATATGTCGAGAAGTGTAGGCAATCACTTTACCTTTTTGCATTAACACGGCTCTTAACCCTATTCCACATGCATTTATATACACCACTAAGTCCTGATTCCCCTCTAGAACAACTAACACAGGTGCATTCATTAATAGGTGTCTCAACTTCTGGAATGCGTCCCCACACTTATCTATCCAAACGAACTTCACATCTTTCCCAGTTAATTTAGTCAACGGTGTTGCTATCCGTGAAAAATCCTTAATGAATCTCCGATTGTAACCAGCTAATCCAAGAAAAATTCTTGTCTCGCTGTCTCGGGTCTCTTCCAACTATTTACTACCTCGATCTTAGCTAGATCTACAGACAACCCTTTCTCTGAGACTACATAACCAAGAAACTTCACTTCTTTCTTCTAGAAAAATGACACTTCGAAAATTTCACCTTCAGTTGATGTTGCCTCAATGTCTCAAATACCACTCTAAGCTGAACTTCATGCTCTCTTTCATCCTTAGAGTATATCAAAATGTCATCTATGAACACCAACACGAACCTATCCAAGTGATCTCAGAAAACTCGGTTCATCAAATCTACAAAGAATGCTGGCGCATTAGTCAGTCTAAACGACATCACTAACCATTTGTACGATCCATATCTGGTCCTAAACATAGTCAAATGAATACTATCCTCAACCACCCTAAGCTGATGGAATCCTGTTGCCAAATCCAACTGGGAAAATACTTTGGTTCTACTCAATTGGTCGAACAAATCGTCAATTCTAGGTAATGGATATCGATTCTTTATCGTTTTCTCATTCAACTTATGATGATCGGTACATAACCTTAACGATCCATCCAGTTTCTTCACAAACACTACGATTGCTCCCCAAAGCGAACTGCTTGGTCTAATAAAACTCTTACCTTCCAGATCCACCAACTACACCTTTAACTCCTTCACCTTGGTAGGTGTCATTCTGCTTGGCAACCTACTCACCGGTTCTGCTCCGGGTACTAAATCTATTCGAAAATCAATGGCTCATTTCGGTGGTAATCCTACTACAGGCTCAAAGACATCTACGAATTCTCTAACAATGAAAACTCGATTTAACTCGTCTTCTACCTCCCTAACACCCAATAAAGCATAAACCTCAAAACTAGGGTTTTCTACTTAGTATACTATCTGATCACTACAGTCAGGGTGTCTAAGTGATATTTTCTTATCATGGCAAAATATCCTAGCATCATATTTACTTAACCAATCCATACCCAAAATAATTCCAAATCCTATGAAATCAAACATATGCAAACTGCAAGCAAATACATGACCTAACAATTCAAACTCTAAGTGGTTTTATCTCATCCCAAGAGTCACATAACCTCCTATCGGATTTGCAACCCTTGAGGAAGAATGTGATGCACCAGTATCAAATAGAACTCTTACTGATGTACCATGAATCAAAAGCGAACCTCCCAAAATAGCTTTTCCTTTCTCCTCTGCTGTTAGTCTCGAGGAAGCTGGTTCCAATGCATACACTTTGCCTTTCCCATCATTGGGTGGCTCCTTGCAATGGTTCTTATAATGTCCAATTTGATCGCAGTTGAAGCATCTAATATTCTTCTTCCCGATCACCTTATTTCCATCTCCCGGGCGACATTCATTTGCGAAATGCCCTTTCTTGTCACACTTATAGCAGATAACCTCCACCTTTCCCTTCTTGGCAACTCCACTCTTCTAATCTCCCTTCTTGTGGAAAAACTTTCTCCTCTGGTTTTGTCCTCCTCAAACTCCACCTATCTTGTTACTTTCAAGAAAAGCAAGCATCTCTTCCTGCCTCATAGCCATTTCAACAACTACATCACACGGGTCTCTAATATGCGACAAGATGGCCTTAGCAAGTTCAGGCTTCAACTCACGAATGAACTTTTAATTCCTCTTAATAACTATATCAATCGTAGCATAACCATATCTCGATAGCTCTTCAAATCTAGTGGCATACTCAAGCACAGTCATATCTCCCTGCTCTAGTTCAGCAAACTTCCTAAGCATAGTGGACTTAGCAATCTCTGACATAAATCTTTCTTCAAATCTCCTCTTGAAATCAACCCAATTCATAGCCTCCTCATTAACTCCAACCGTGACACTGTTCCACCAGCACAATGTTGCTCCTTATAGTTGTCTAGAAGCAAGCTTCCTCTTCTTCTCATCATTAAGCCCCAAATCAGCAAAACTTCTCTCACAATGAAGTAACCAATTCTCCACTTCGATTGCGTCTTCAGTTCCAATAAATGGCTTTCCACCCAGCCTGGCATAATCCTTACTTAGTACAACGTAATTGTTGACCACTGAAGCTTCTTAATTTCCTCCTTCATTATTTCCTCCAACTAACCCCGCAACAACTCCTACTTGCATCATGTTAACGAAGAACCGATACATTGCTCCTATATCAACTTGCGGGACTCCAGCACCCACATTTCCAACTTGTTCCTGACCTGGGTTCCTCCTAGTATTTGGTCTAGTATTTCCATTAGTTGTGGTGCTTCCTCCACTAATGTTGACCCTTCTAGCGTCCATAGCTTACATCCGTAAAATCTGCATTTGAGCCTTTGTAAGATACGGAAGAATAGCCTAAGAGAGATGGGAGAATAGAGATAAAGCGTATACTCATATATAGGAAATAAAAGTACGTTACTATAGCGTTATCCCATACCCCAGTCTTTTCTCTAATTCCTTAGGATTATGTTTTCAAAATCATTTTAAGTTTGAAATTCTTTTTAAGTTTTTTATAAACCTATGCTCTAATACCAAGATATCAAATTTGTTCATTCTTTAATTAAGCATGGCAATCTTATGTTTTCACTAATCTCAATCTCTTAACCACTTAAACTTTACATTATCTTACTTATTTGTTTAATTAAATCTCATGAATAATGTTACTTAAAATTAGGGGTGTTACAAAAGCATACTTTTGTAGAATACAAAGTGTGCTATGTTTCATCAAAAATTGTCTTTCTTTCTTATGTGAGAGCTATCTTGAACCTTGAATATCCATATCTTTATTCATGTCATTTCGGTAAGTCTTCCATTTCTAGTATGTTACGGAGCCTTGCTCACTTTGGGGAAAGCTTGTTGACCTTTCCAAGACATCCTCTATCAGTATGACGTTTGTAGCTTGTGCTTTCTTATTAGTATAGTCATCGAGCATGATTTTCCACCGATTCTCATCTATTTTCGTTGGGGAGTTGATCTCTCTAGTTCAATCTCCTTGCCCTGGGTCCTAAGGGCTATCTTGGGGAAAGCATACGTTTATATTTCATGTTTGAACACTTATAAAAGCACATATGTATCTTATAGAAATTTTAAATGAAATTGTCATACATGATTAGATTAGTTGTTGTGTTGTACAGTATGCTTACTTAGCCATTAGCTTGTTAGGCATTTTTTATCGCTGCCTTAGCACTTGTACAGGATCAATCATAGACAAGTTTGACAAGGAGAGCATACCCTAGTGGAGTGTCTTTGCAATCTGGCCATATGTGTTCTTGTTTGTTTTCATGCACTTCTAGAATTCTAGTTTGCTTATTATCACATACATATTCCATGCACACTTTAAATAATTTTTCCCTAATGTCAGTCCGTTAATACTCTTTATAGGCAATTCTAGTTCTGATTGCTTACACTGTGCCGTACAACTGATAGTCACATTTTAACTACGAGTAGCTCAGTTATTACTGGCAGAAATCCAAAGTCGAATGTCGGGCGTGAAAATACTAGGCGGTTGTCATGTCCTTTCTGCTGGTAATTTGGGTTCTCCATAGCCATCCTAAAAGCTTGTAGTCGATTGTCAGCCGTAGACACCCAATTAGGGGTTGCTTCGATCCACCACTACTGTCTAAAATGGTTGAGCCAACCGTCAGCTGTGAACATTCGAATAGGGATCACTCCGGTCCACCACTACTAGCTAAGAAGGTTGAGTCGATTGTCAGCTGTGCACACCCAAATAGGGATCACTTTGGTCCACTACTACTAGTTAAGAAGGTTGAGCCGATCATCAATAGCAAACACCAATTTGGTGGTCATCCCTGACCATGGGCTGATTTGGCTCGCTATTGCCGGCCAAAGGTTTGACTTCGATCGTCAATAGTGAACACCCATTTGGTGGTCATTACCTGACCAAGGGCTGATCTGGCTCGCTATTTCCAGCTAAAGGTTTGGGGCTGATCGTCAATAACGAACACATATTTGGGGGGCATGTTCCAACCATAGGCCGATCTGGCTCGTTATTATCAGCCATAGGTTTCGGGTCGATCGTCAATAGCGAACATCCATTTGGCAGTCTTACCCTAACTATAGGCTGATTTGGCTTTATATTGCCGGCCAAAGGTTTGGGATCGATCATCAACAGCGAAAACCCACTTGGCGGTCATGTCCTGACCATGGGCTGATATGGCTCGCTATTGCCTATTTGTCCAAGATTTCAATGACGCACCAGAGTTTAGTTTGGTGCCTCTAGTATGCAGCGGCCTCGCCCATATAGTCCTTGAAGTTGGGACTTTATTTGGCATGTATGGTTGTTCTTGTGGTGGATTGGTAGCGGTGACATCTACCATAGTTTCGCACACCTTATCCATGGGGTTCGGTAATACCATAACAACTAACTAATCAGCTATCCATAATCCATATAGTTGTAATAGGCAGTGCGCGAAACAGAGGTTTTGAGCACTTCATGTTTTCCTGGATACTGCTCTGTCCATGGTGATGAGAATGTAGGCTCCATTTCATGGATCCTTGCTGATAAAGTATAACCTTTCTCGGATTGGTTAAGGTGCCCCTAGGCCAAGGGGAAGTTTTTTCTAGGAGTAGGTTTCCTTCCTGGAGCGGGCGATGCTCTATCCTATAGTTGTATTATTTTACCGCTTTCTGCTAGAGCATCATAGTTTTCAAAGCAGTCTCGTCCCACTTCTCCTCAATCAGATCTAGGGATATATTTAGTAATTCCTTATTCTCCTATGAGTTATAGTCGATTCTCCTATGAGATGAGACTATAGTTTCAATGTGAATCATAACCAGTAAATCGTAGGGCAAAGCAAAGGGAACGTATCCTATTGTATTTTCAGGGGAAGCGCAATACGCATAAAGTCTAATGGCATCCTATCCATCCGAGCTCCCTGATCATTTTCCAAATGCTCCTTTATGTGAGTTTTGAGAACCTTATTGGCCTCTTTAACCTATCCATTAGCCTGTGGGTAAGGCACTGTATGAAAGCTTATCTTGATTCTGTGTTGCCAATAGAAGTTGGCAAATTCATGACTATCAAACTACCAACCATCGTCTGAGATCATATAGGGCTAAACTCCATACTTGATAAAGTAATCTACAACCACTATTGCATACTTAGCTCCACCAATAGCTGTTAGAAGTTCTTCATTTAGATCAATGCCTATGAGATTTCTTTTTCTTGGTTATGCCCCCAGTGTGGTCTCCTTAATTGCCTTGATGTACGTTATTCAATATTTCCTTAGCCTCTCTTGCAGCCATGCTCCTTAGCAGTGGGTTAGTGAAAATTCTTCTGTATGGGTTGCCATCTTGTATGGTGTATCTAGTCGCCTTGCACATCACCTTCCTTGCTTTATTTCATTTAAGGGTGAAGTTTTTACTAGGACCAATCCAAAAGAGATCCATTTTCTGAGAAAGCCAATCTTTCCCAAACCGTCAGCATCTCAAATTTCCTCCCGTGGGATGTGCTCAACCACACAACATTCTTGCACATTAATCAAAGCCTTTGTCCTCTTTCTTTTTAAGTAGGACACCAACCATTCTTCCCTGACATAGAACTCCCAAAATGCTTGGTCCACAATCATTTGCTGGTCGCTATGGATGTATAGTGTCCAGATTCCTAATTCTTTTGCTATTTCCAATTCTGCTATTAGCGTATCGTACTCTATCGTTCAGTCTAGCCTACAAGGTAAAAGGTCTATCTGACCCATAGGGGTTAAGAATTCGTTCTTGCCTAGCAATTAGTATTATTCTCACTTCCACGAGTGTCGCATAATCGTGTGGCATAGTGTTACTTAAGCCTTAGTATTTTTATTAAAAATCATTTGTAATTTATTCATTAAAGTTAGTCATACCTTTGCATTGTTATCCCCGCACTCTATGAGAGTATTTAATCTGTATAGTATCATGCTTCATATTCATATGAAGTTGATTCTGTCTCTAGGGATTTTTGAAAAGATTATGATTTATCATCTCTGGTGATATCTAGTCCCACTTATGGAATGGGTCATAATTACACTCCATTATCACTGTAGGAACTGAAACTGGGCTCTCATTGTCTCTGATGGAGTTGAACCCTGCCTTTAGGACTATGAATTTTATGCTCCCCTAATTGATTACTCTGTTCCTCGTAATTTTCATGCACATCTATCTTCAGATATTTAGTAGGAGGACATGTTATCCAACGCCATGCCCCTGAGCGTGGTTTACACTCTTTCCTCATTTCCATCGAGGGATTGCGGTCTAGAGTTTATGGCATTCTCAGTGGAGTTACCCTAGTATTTCAACCCAAAGCATACATGGGAGATCTATCTATGACCATTGGTCTCATGACAACAAATCTGATGGGATATGTGATATTTTCGATTCCAATCTTTGTGGCTGTTAACTCTCTAATCCTTGATTTACTGCAATCCACGGCTTCTCGAATAGTGGGATAGAATCTTTCTGGGGTTCCTACAAGTGGTGAAAATGGAAACTTTCCCTGTCTTCTAAAGTATTTCCTTTTCAAGGCTTTTCGCCTTCAACCTAACATTATCCATCTTTTGCTTAGTATCCAAGTGCTAACAGATTAGTGCCCAAAACAAATAAACCAAATAGTCTCCAAGTATAACATAAATAGAGGTAAATAACGAAGTCATCTCCCTTCGTAGCTCCAGCCTCTTTCATAAGCTAAATGTAGCGCCTCAAATATGTTCAAGGGTTGGTTTTTCCAACGTATTGTTTAACAACTACAGTCTTAAAATCCAAGGGTTAACTGCATATCTGATGCTCAGAGTGAACTGATTATGGTTCATCTTGTCTAGCTCTGGTTTCCTGCTCCGCTCACCTAACCTGACACATTAGCCCAATGACTTGCTCCCGCTGTTGGAATGCTTCCTTAGTTTGCTTGGTGGGACACGTCATGGCCCCCAACAATGAATCAACCACCTGTGTACCAGTCGGTATGAACTCAATAGATCTTGCTTCAACAGCCAAGTGTGTGGTTCCAACTTTAGCGTTGACTTTCGGGGAGACATCCTCCCTGGTATGGCATGGGCTATACCATTGGTCTAGTATTGATTAGTTCTACATCGGTTCGATTTGGTTCGAGCCCTAACTGATTCAGTCTGTGGAAGTCCAGACTTTCATGGCTCCCCTTTCCTTACCCGCTTCCTTGCGATGGTTTGGAAATAGAATCTTAGACTCAGTCTCTCTGAACCTACATTGGCACTGCTTGCTCCATGAGTCAGACTCTTCTCTAGTAGCTATACTAGATTGCCTTCCTGATGCAGCACACTCCAATCTCATGCACTTTATCGACTCATAGATGAACATCTCTAATGTGGCTGGTTTCTGTATTGTCGATCTCTTAGTAAACTTCGCTCCAAGATGCATTTCACTTACAAGTTAGCAAGGTGAATCGCACAAAAATGAATTGAGCATAAAGGTCAACCATAAACACATAGTAGCTAAGTCTAGCAAGAAAGTAAAACACTTGCATAAGGCTTCTTCTGTAGATCTACATACCAGCATCTGCTGGGAATACCATTATAAATGCACTACAGGGTCAGTAAGTCCTTGATATGGTTCCATAGTAGGCATCTTGAAATCTCTAGGACCCTGGTAGCCCTATCTCAAGAGAGAATGTACTGCTAAGCTAATATCTAATTCCCCACTCTATTTGTTCATATTTGAACAAATTAACTAATTTACCCTCCGGTTTGGGTGACTGTCAATGATAGCTCGACCTTTCCATTCGGGAGGGGGGACGATGTCTTTCATCTTCTTTATAATGACTTGACCTTCAGTTACGAGCATGGTTATGGCTCTTGGACTGATCTCAGTGGTCATTTTATTATCCATTGATCGCAATTTCAATCAGGGAATAAGAAGAGTTTGTTGTAGCTACCCCTGGTTCAACATCATCTTTTTAGTTTGAAGCCAAACCACTTCGTAGGTCTAGCTTCGTCCGAACTCCTGCTCAATTCCATCTTTCAGCATTCCTTCTTCTAGCTCTTAGACCTTCTTGATTGGATTCTTTGTTAAAATGTGACCCATTTTGTCTTATGGGTCCCTTAGACTGGGATTTCCCTTGTGCTCAGGTGTTGCGACCAATTATTTGCGCCTGCCCCAAGCATGTCATGCGTTGGTCCACCATTGCTTGATGTTGGGCAGTGAAACATTCATTTAGTTTGGCCATAACTCTATCTAGGTTGCCTTTGGTAATTATGTCTAATAGCACCGGAGTATTTGCTAAACGATCATCCTAACTGGTAGTTATCTGATTGGGGGCGCTATTGTTCCTTGAATTCCTGCTAGTAGCACAAACTTATTCATTGATCTCAAAGGCGTGTTGAGAATCAGTTATCGATGAAAGCATAAAAAATGTTTGCATAAAAATGGGCAAATACCTCCAATCAATTTATTGTTGAGCTACGAATACGAGGGTGTATTACACACTTGTTACATTTATATCATGATTAATTTTGAGAGAGTAGATCGCATATAGGTTATGTAGAATGTAAATTACAGTTAAGTAAAGAACACAAAGATTTATAATGGTTTGGCCAAAATGTGTGTACATCCACTGTCCATTTTCATTATTCTTCTTATAGATCTTTGATACATTGCTTGGGATACAAAATACAATGATCTATAGCTTAAAAGACAGTAATATATAACTCAATGGAATCTGTTTGGCTATTCTTGCCTGCCTATTCTTGCCTGCTTATTCCTGGCTACTAGACTGCCCGCTAGACTATTCCTAGTTTTCTCTGACTTGTCTTCCATTATTGTTATAAGCTTGGCTCCCCAGAATTACCCCCATTGTTGTAAGAAGCTTGGGTATTTATAGGAGTGAAGATATACGGGGGTCAGGCCGATAGTTTCCCTGTATAACACGCCCAAATGAATTATTCTTGAATATACCAAACATAATTAATAATTTTGCGATATGTGCGGATTTCATTCCATATATGGCCTTCTTGGTACGGCTAGGAGCTCTGTCCGGGGTAGTTTGGTTTGGTGGAGCATATGCAGGCATCTTGTTAGCCAAGTTCCTACACTTACCTCCTTGATCTAGTAGGCACCATTCTCCTTGGTTCGGTAGGCACCATTCTCCTTGGTTCGACCTTTATATGATGTCCCTTCTTAGTTTTGTGAGTACCTCCACTCGCGGGTCGGTGAGCTCCTCTGCCTTTTTTTCGATTCCCTCCCCATGCGTTGGTTCGGTCTCCACCTGATGTCCCACCTGGTTTGGCCCTCATGCTCACCGAATAGACGATCATGTTCGGTACCCTGAGTACCGAACATGATATTCTGTTTAGTACCCTGGGATGCTGAACATGACTGAAGGGAGGGGGTTTCCTCTTTCTCTACTCCTTTGCTCTGCCTATCCATCTGCCTTATGTCTTGCCTTCTTTATTTTCCTTCCTTGTGTTGGAAATAATCAGGCACTCAGCTTTTAGATTCCCTATTAGATTTTCCTCATGTTCCATAAAAACAATGTATTTTAAAGGACTCGAACTCCTGACTCTCCTTTGGAAGCTTGGTTTTCAACCACTTGAGCTACACACCTCTTTACGCCTGAACTCCTTTATTTCAAGTTAGAATTAACCGAAACTCAAACCAATAGCTTTGTATCATCGAGTAGATATTTCAATGCCCTTGAATGTTCCATTTTCATAACTAAGAAGTAGCTCTCCAAGGCGGGGCCGAGTCGGTTAGTAGTGGATAAATTTTAAGATGATCATATCTTCCAATATGTAGCTCGATTGAGATGTAGTTTTGACCTAGGTGCATGTCTTGACCTTAGGAACATTTTACAAGTGCTTTGACTATATTTTCCAACTATGCCAAATTTGCCCCTTAGAGCTTCGCCTTACCATTGTGATTACATAATGGCGCTTTTATTATGTACCTTCCGGTCGTTTCTATGCCCCTTAACGTTTTTTCATACTCACTGTGCTGTGGAAGAAAATGCCCACAACAACATTTTACAACCATTCCTACCATCCAATGTTTTCTATCTAAGCTAGAATCTAAATATAAAAGCAATCTATACTTGTCTAACTAAAATGGGAACGTGCCAGAAAAGAGTTCGGGATGGGTAGCTCGAACTTTCTCCTCAAGCACCCATGTACTCTCAACTGGATCGTCTCCTTACTGGACTCTAACCAGCTTAATTATTTCATTATAGAGTCAATTTGTCCCATGTCCAAAAATACGGATAGGTTCATGACGAACAAAGGACTCACCTATCCTTTTTAACTTTCCCTAACTGACACAACTCGACCATAGTAACTACATCACATAAACACTTCCGCAAGTATGACATTAAATAAACATTGTGAACTTCCACCAACCCTCTAGGAAGCTTCACTCATAAGCTAACTTCCAACTTTATCCAAAATAGGAAAAGGCCCTATAACTCTCGGTGCTAACTTTTCTGAACTACTAACCCAATACGTATCGATGAGGCAAGATGTTCACCCAGACCAGATCATCGTCGCGGTCCCCAATCCTCTGTGTCTTCTGTCAGTATATGCTTTCTACTATCTTGTGCAGTCCTTGTCTTTCTATAAAATAAATCCGTCCAATTTTTTTCAACTGCCCCTCTCATTCTTTACCATTAGCATAAACCTATAATCCAAATGTATATGCATATTTAATCCTCTGCAATCTTTGCTACTAACTCAAATGCTGTCGGCATGCACCATGCTAAATAACTTGAGCATAAGTATGCTCCCACAAAACTATAGCTCTACGAAATCCTTAATGCACAACATACTGCATTAACTCATCCAGTGATATACAACTTCTAGATACCAAGTGAGACAACTCGAATATAGATAGTATCTCCTTCCATAGTGTTTCCTACTTAGCTCTTTGCTATTTCTCCACTTTACAAAGGGGTATCCAAACCTGGTGGTTTCTTAATTTGTTGAAAATAGCAAACTTCTCTTCCAATTTGATTCAGTTTAAGTCATCTAATTTTTTACTTCTAAATGGTCCCTTCAGTCCTTCAAAAATCATGGTACCTGGTTATCATGTTTAGAGTCTATAGGGACCCATCATAAGCTCTACAAGTGAAAGTGTGGTCTATCTTTCCATTCAACCTTGGTAATAAAGTCTCAAAATTAATTTAGGTCGTAACTTAAAATCACTCTAGTATTGGTGATAATCTCCTAAATGGTACTTTGTTCGCATGCGATTGCTATGCAGACAACTATGTATTCTAACTTAGTCTTCCATAAATTTCCTTAAGTAAATAGTCTTCATTCGATCTGAGGGATGATAAAGAAGAATCCTTTTTATCCCTTCATCCAAATCTTATCAAAAAAATTCCGATCTTATTTCTATGAATATTACCTTCGTATTCTCAATGCGTGCAAATAACAATATCTTTTCCTTGATTGAGTCCCAAATCCTTGAATTAACCATCCCTTGCACAATCTTGACTAAAATCTTATCTATGATACTTTTTGTGGTTTGAACTCTTAAAACTTTACCATTTCTTAATGTCCTCCCATAAATGAGATCTTTTTATCAAATATAACCTTTTATCACTTTATTCCAATTATCTTATGGTTGGGACAACTCAATATGGAATGATGCCTTGCCATTTTAATCCAATAAACAGGATGACCAATACTTAGGTTTATACTTAGGGATTTCTATATTTTAATGCATTGGAACAACATCTCTATCAAAGGAAAGGTTGACGGTATAAATTTCTATGTCTTATCCTAAAAGGAAAATTTGTGTAATGTTTGGAGTTACAAGAAATTATCCTTTTCATAGTTATTGAAATAGACAGGCCAAAATATGGTAAATATCACTATTTTATACATCTCTTTCTTTTTTGGCATATGCTTTGTCATTTCAATGATACACTTATTTATTAATCTGAATTTGATAATCGATAGGAATTTACATTGCAACCCTCTTCATTCCAATGAATTAAAATATTAGTTAAATCTCATCTACATTTCTATAATATCTTCCAACTTGTGTTTACTAATATATATCAAATACCCAAAAATCTACAATGATAACTTACTTTACATTTTACTTGCACACGTCATTCAAATCTACAAATCCGGGACTATCACATGATCTATAAATTTCAGGGACCAACATTACCGAACATTTTCTTGATTCCAATATATGCAAATTTCTAACCCTACAATTCCAAGATTTACATAGGCATACTCGAAACAAATCTACAACAATAGAACCCGATAAGGTAATACCGCCTATAGGCTACCATGGAAACCAATTTCCACTAATATCATCGCATAATTCTATTGTGGGAGCTGCTCTCCCACTAATACGACTTCCCACCCATGTCCACCTGCTCCGTCCATAGCCTTCAAAGGAACAACAAAATACCTGGACTAGTCATAGCCTACGGTATCATATCCTTACCTATATGGCATCGACCAATATCCGAACCGCAGATTTGTCACTTATCTCCTTATATAAGAATTGAAGTAGATACTACTAGGTCTCTTTTTACACCTCAAACCGAATAAAACTTCTTGCATTTATAGTATCATTTGACAATAACCATCTTGGCTTACTCTTTTCTTATTCTGGAATATGCTTTACCCAGATCGTACTTGGTAAAAAGATATAAGGTGGTGCTCACCCTTTACTATTATAGGAAATCTGACCTAGTACTATGTCCTTCCAATTCAACAATTGACTAAAAGGTCATTAAATTTCCATGTTTCCTTTTTATCTCTGTCCTAACCATTTCAAGGCTTCCAAATTCCATAGTCAAATTCTTTTCTAGTAGGCTTTTTAATCCTATTTATCTAACTCTGATCTATTTCTTTCCTTTTTAATCTTTAAGTGATAGTCATAATATTTTCACCTTTCCCTTTTTAAATCAAAAACTTTGATTTTAACTTTATTTCCACAAAACAGGTAAGTTCTGAAACTATAAAACTTTATTTTCATTTTTAAGAAGTGTTTCCTTCTTATTAAGATTATGATATTTTTCTTTAATTAAATTATCAAAAACGGTTGAGCTTAACTTCCCTAAATGTTGTAACATCCAGTAAAAAATTATGAACACTTTATATTTAAATATAGGAATTATTTAAATATTTGAATTGTGAATTTAATATTAATTAAATGGATTTAATAGGCTTATTAAACTCCTTTTGATTAATAAATAAAAATGGCAAGCTCATTGTGTAAATTTGTTTACATAAATAAATAGTTCGATGAAAAATTGAAAATGTGGCCAAAATTCGTTTTCTAGATTTTTCGATTTTTTATCGAACAAAAGTTGTTATAACTTGTTGCGTGCACATTAGCACACATATAACAAACACATAATATAGGAATAATTAATTCACTAATTAAAAGTATTAACATTAATCACTTCTAGAAAGTAATTAAAAGAGGAAGACTTTTGCTAATTTATGTTGCTCCTTTTTTATACGATTTGATGGCAAGTACGTGGATCACATTTGCCAAATTTCTGAAATATCTAAGGTTGGGAGGGTAATTTGGCTAAGGGGTACTGGATTTCATTTGCCAAATTTCCATTTTTATAAATAAGCACCCTTATCTTCATTTTCTCTTTACACTTCCTTCCTCTTCTTTTGCCCTTCTTCCATTTCTTTTTCTCCACATATTTTCTTATGTTAAAACTCTTCAAAACTTTCTCTTTTTCTCCCCTAAATTGTTATATAAATTTGAGATAACATTATCATCATCTCCTTCTCCAAGTTGAAGAGTTTGGAGCACAAACAACCCATTTTGGGCATGTGCATGAGTAAGGGGAAGAGTTCCCGAGATTTGGGCGAGCTACAATGAGGAAATGAGGTTGCTTTGGTCATTTCTTGGTTAAGGAGGGAAGCTTGTGTCTTTGAAGTTTAGCTTTGGAAAAAGTGAGGTAATCTCACTTTAAACTGGTTTTAAATTTGATAAAATATTGTAAAATATAATTGTTGCTTATATTGTTTATACTTGTGTGTATTACTTGTTTGGATTTGTTTCCCGCTTGAAAGCGGAAGACATAAGTAACTATTGTTTTGCAATGGACAAAAGCAAGAGGAAATCAAAGTGTGTTCGTAGCGAATAGGTCGCTACGGAACACTTTGAAGATTATATATATATATGTGTGTGTGTGTGTGTGTGTGTGATTTATAGCGGATTTTGTAAAGAGACCCTAAGGGGTTTCTCACCATTATTGATTTACTTTTATATAAATCTTATATAAATGTTTGGTTGTTGGTTGAGATGTTAAAGTAGAAAAAATGTCGAACGCGCTTTCGCACTTTAAAATCGCGTTATTGCACTTTGATTTCTTTTGTAATTCCTTTTCCAAAAGACGAAATGTCAAGAAATAATAACCTTTTGTTCCCTAGTATTGCGGAAATTATATCCCATTCAATTCTTGGGATACCTTATAAATTTACACAATGCCGATCTTACCTGAAGTGTATTGGAACCAACGTACTTAACGTAGGCCGGATAACTTACACCATCAAATATTTGAGTTGTGGCTTCTTCCCACACCACCACTTATATGGGGTCATAGGCATATATATATTAGGCATCAAAATCAACATAAGCAGTGTGGTTTCCAGCGCATATCCCCAATAGGAAAGAAGTAACCCATCTTTCATCATCATGGAACAAACCATATCTAATAAGGTTCAATTCTTTCTCTCCAAAATGTCATTATATTGCAGAGTATATGTTGGAGTAATTTGAGAGATAATCCCATTATATTTTAAGTATTATTGAAGTTCTTGTCTAATGTACTCACCTCCTCGATCAGATCATAGTATATTATCTAATGATTCATTTGATTTTTGACCTCATTCTTATACTCTTTAAACTTTTCATAGACATCAGATTTTTTCTTCAAAAGATACACATATCCTATTCCTGAGAAATCATAAGTAAAAGTTATAAAATAAGAAGCATTATCTTTGATAACTATATGCATCAGGCCATATACATCAGTATGTAAGAGACCCAAGAATTCATTAACTCAATTAATGCTTCTACTAAAGGGGTGCTTGGTCATTTCTCACTTATAGGACCTAGCCTAAAGTGCCATAGATAATTATTAGTAATGCAACATTAGAGAATTATTCAAAAAAAAAAAATTGAATTAATAACATAAATGCCATTATCCAAAACACCACTGTAGATTTTATTTCCATCCAATATAATGTTTATAACATCATCAACATAATGAAAAATATATCCAGCCTCGTACAATTTAGATACTGAAATTATTCCGCAATTAAAGTTTCCACATAATAGCAATTATTCAAAATTAAAACTAATCCATTAGGCAAAACCAAGTGATAGTCTCCAATTGCATTTGCATCCGGTGGAGATCTATCAACAACTTAAAGTCACATCACCCCCTTTTCCATATGATGACTATTCTTAAGTTATAACGACCCACCTTTTCGACCCTTAAAAGTCAACATTAATACATTCACAATATTCTCGTGCCTAGCATTCAAGTACTGGAAAGATAAATTGTTGAGGGAAAAGAAAATAAAGACATAACAGAATCTCACATCATGACAAGTAATATATAATATATATAACAGATCTTTACAAAAGAAAAAAATATAATATACATACATCAAATTAGAGTACACTAATCTATCATCAGCCTGGACAGTTATAACAACTTGTCCTCATAAGTGATGATAAATATAAACAACCAATGCAGCGGAAAATAAAATATACGTGAGTACGTCTTGTAGGCCTTCAGCTCGTCTCTTGAAGCTCTAAAGCATTCATAACTAAATCCAAAAATATGCTCGGTCTAACCTGAGCATTATGAGAGAATAACACCCGGATCAGTCTGGTAAAGCAGTGTGAGAAACACACCTCAATTGGTTCTTAATATTACAAAACCTTTCAAAAATAAAGGTATCTCATACAACCATGCCGCACGTAAACATGGATAGGTTTTTACCTTACGATAACCAAACCATTTTATAGGAAATCTTCTAATATTATAATAATGTCAAGGATTTAAAATAAATATTGAATCACAGTCAAAATTGTTGCATTATTTAAATTCTAGCATAATAGGTATATAACTAAGTCCGAAAGGCACTTATTGGAGAATAGATTTCCATACAATGACAAGGCTACAAGGGTACCGCCTGCCACAGTACACATCTAGAAAATGTACCGAGGTCAAAAACCTTTCGACCCTTGCGAATCAGGACCGGCTTACCCCTTACAGGATAGTACCGAATATGTAACCACCCCAGTTGCTTTGCAACCTTTTCCCAATAGATCTCATGCATAACCAAATCCATATATATATATATAAGGGTAATGACATACCCTAATGGTAGCGAACCACATAGCCTTGAAGCATATCCCTTTTTTTGTCATTCCCGGTTGTTGAGGCTAGAGGCTGCGTTTTACCTTTTATATAGCAATCCCACTGGAATGCTAATACTACCCTCCAAGCAGCACAGTACCAATATTCGTCCATACAAGTTGCTCAGGATATGAACAAACCGTTGACACTACTTCTACTTCATCGATTTTAGAATCACTCTCAGGATTAGTAGCAAGTAGCCCTTGCACTTCAAAGAGTTCCATCTTTGATCGTCTTCAAGATATCTCCAATTCGAATGCTTATGCAGGTTCGAAGTGGTTTTCAGATAATATATCTGATCCTAGTCTCTTCGAACCGACAATGATAATTTTAAATACTGCCAACATTTGATGATCGGTTATTTAACTATCAAAATAACTAATGATTCAACCAGAGATTTGATTTCAAATGGAAACTACACTATTTAAGCACATAAGCAATCCTTAGCCTCTTCAATTAATCATTTAGTTAATAATAACCTCTTTGTGAATACTTGTATAAAAATAATTTTACAAAGATATATTCATAAAACCCCCTCAAATCTTTCAATACATAGAAAAATATCAATATACTTATCTCAACTGTATAAATATACTCACAAACCATTTTTCACCTTTCAAAACTTAGAAAACTTCTCCACATACTTATACCAACAATATAAGTATGTTCACAAAATGCTCATTACCCATACTTGGAAAGTATACACATATACTTACCTCAACGTTATAAGTATATCCACAAATCTTAAGAAAGATTTCACTTTGAAAATCATACTTAAGTGGGTTAAAACAATGTCATTTAAAAACCTTAATAACAATAAACCCAAACACTTTTCTTTTGGTGTAAGTAAATAGATTGTATAGAAACTAGACCAAATATACTTAAGACCACTTTCTGATTTCAAATTGTACCATCCTTTAATTAACAATGAAATCGGACAAGTTCGGAAAACTATACTTGCTTCAATACACATTATTAATTCTCAAGATAGAGACGAGTTTCCATACCTCAGAATTTTGTGTTAAGTGTGAAAAGAACATTTCCATACCACCATAAGTTGAAGTGACCGTTTATGGAAATCAGGTCACATTTTTCTCATAAATCCCTTTTATAAAATTCCTTTATAAAACCCCTTGTATTTACAACTTTTTTCATAAAACATTATTTATAAATTCCTTTATAAATATCTATAACTTATTATAGCCTCCTTTTATAAATTTCCAAATTTATTTTAGCAAATTTCTTTATAAACATCATTTTTACAATTTTTAAAACTCTTTATAAGAGCTTCTTTTATAAGATATTATTTATAAACTCATTTCATAAATTCCTAAATTTATTTGCAACTCTTTTTATAAAACTCCAAATTCATTATAAACTCTTTTGTTAAATTTCTAAAAATGAGTATAAAACTCTTTTTACAAACAACTCCAAATATACACATAACTCGAAATATAATTCTAAAATTCATATGTCTTACATAACACGATCATTCCATATATACAGTAAATCCACAAATGGAATTAATTGTTCCAATTTATCAAAATGATATTGATTTCCTTTTTATAGGATATTATTTATAAAACCGTTCTTCTATTTATAAAACACTATTTATAAAACTATCTTCTCCTTGTAAAATAATTTTCATAAATCTATCCCTTTTACAACATTTTATATAAACGAATTCACAAATATTTATTCCAAAATATTCCTACCTTCTTTTAACACAATATCACTTTAAAGATAAAAGATAACCCCTTTTTATTTCCTTCAAAAATAAACATTCATTATTATAATAATTTTTTTCTATAAAGATAAATAATTTTAAAATATTTACATATAAACATGTATTAGAAGAGAATAAATAAAGAAAATTGAAGGAAAATAGAGAAGTCCAAAAACTATTTTTATTTCAAATAAAATATCACAGGAAATCAAAACGATAGAATAAAAATCACTTTTCAAATCGAAAGCCATTTCCAAATCAAATAACACTTAATAGTATTTCCAAAATACTACATCGAGCCCAGTAGTTACTATAGCACTTAACTGGTGCTATGACTACATTTTACTTCAAAAAGGTTCAACTTATAACATATGTCGGTGTCATATACAATATGGCAAATTAATCGAATTTCAGCATTTAAAAATCTATATAACAGATATATATAACTGAAATGAAATCAATACATATATAACAGGAAATTCAAAATCACAATGTCGAGAAATCCGAATTTCTCTACAAATTCCTGTATTTCATTTTTAATGTAATTCGCTTCTTAAAAGTGGATATTTAACTAAATCGACCAATAAATCATTCAAACAAAAATAGTAAATTTTATCTACTATATACAATATTGATTAAAATGTGAGTTTAACTCACTGAAATTTCAACGAACATTTAGGTGTTCTAGTTTGAACTAAAATCGAACGACGTCTGATTTTAGTCCAAAATTTCACTTGCTCTAAATTCAATGAAACCAGTTCCACCGTGTAGCTATCACCATTACAAGCACAATGTAAAAGATCGTGTCTCGGTTGAACCTTGCATGAGAGAGCCATACAATTTATAAGATTTGAGAATTTAAATTATATAAATTCTACACTAATCCTTATTTTAAATTAATTACCCTTTTAAACAATTCCCACCTAAATCCTTCTTCCCAAAATACTAATCTCCTCCCTCCATTAGAACATGACATGATGCACACACCATTGTACACACACATCCTATCACTGCCTCCACTTAACGAAACCCTAAACGGACATCGCCAGCAACTTCCTCTTTGCGATCTCGACACACTTGACCCGACCACCTTGCCTCCGCCCCTCCTGAGAAAAATCCGACCTAGGCATGAATCTTCTCGCCATGCAAAGTCATGCAACCCACCCAAAGATTGGACCACCCCATTTTCGCCCACGTTTGTGCCTCCAATCGTCAACCGCTTCACTCTCCGATTTGCAAATCGTTGACTACAAACTCCAAAAACCTAAACCCTAGCTATTCCTCAAACTACCCATCATTACCGCACTTACCTTACAACACCGAACCCCCCCAAAGGTTATACCAAATTGTAGATCTCCCTAAGAGCAACCCAAAGATTCTTGTTTTAGGATTTTTAGTTGAGTGGATTGAAAGATTTAAATTTTTAAAGTTTGCTTTTTCTTACTTTGTTTTTTATTTATCATTTTGATGGAACAATAGAAAGTGAAGAGGAAACATGTGGTAATGAATTTTATTAAGTATTAAGTTATATTAAATTTGTAAACTCCATCATCTTGCAGCATAGATTTCCGTTCACATACGAACCACGAGCTACAAAACAAAATTACAATCGCGCTCAAAACAACACTGCGACCTCAAAACAATAATAATATACATTGATTAACTAATTTTGTAAAATCACAAAAAAACATTATCATTTGCTAAAAATCATCAAACGTTAATTTAAATAATTTTCAAAGTACAAATTATGGAAAAATCAAATAAATTAAATTAAAAATACATCAATCAAAATCGAGTCATTATAATAAAAATAAACTTTCTTATTATTTATTACATTTGAATCAAATCGGAATATTTAAACAAATTAAATATTCCTAATTGAAAAGTTAAAAATCCTGGGTCGTTGCATAAGCTCCTGTAACAAATTATAGATACAAGTTTTGGATCTAGTATCTAAAACCCAAGGCAATTTATTAATTGCAAAAGAGTTTTAAATCATAAATATACTTATAGGTGCAGCAAAACCATTTGTTTCTTCTATTTAACAATCTTTAGGTAGTCCGGACAGTTCTATTTGAAGTGCCCCTTCTTGTCTTAGTGATGGCACTCACCCTTGTCATTTGGAGCATTCTTTTTATTGGCTCACTTTCTCTTCTTCAAAACTTTTAAAGTTGACTCTTTCCTTTTCACGGCAAGCACTTCCCCTTGTCCTTAGATAAAGACCCGACAAACTCAACATATTGAGCAGCTCCACGAGGCTTACATTCAACTTATTCATATTGTATTTCAATATGAATAGCTCAAACTATGGAGTTAGAGACCCTAAGATCAAGTCCACTTGCAGTCTGTTGCTTATTGTGACATCCAATTAAAAAGGTCTTTTAAAATAGCCCTTCATCATTAAGATATAGTCATACACTTTCATGCCCTTTGTATCGATTAATTTCTTAGTAATCCCATACTTTGTTGAATGAGATTGCTTCCTAAACAATGCTTTAGGCTATCGAAGATTTGATGGACATGCATGTTTTCATGATGTCTTTGTAATAGTTTGTCTAATTTAAACAACACTTAAACTTGGTTGATTTATAGGTCTGCAACCCATTTGTTATAAGTAGTTATTAGTTTGGAGTCCATATCATTAGCAAGTCTATCTCTAGGAGGTTCAGTTATCGATGACCATAACCATTCGTACGTAAGTGCTATATTGACTGCTCTTAGACAGTCTCTGTAGTTAGGTCCAGTAAGTTTATTGTTTTCAAAAAACAACTTTGGTGTAGATATTTTTCTGTAAATTCAATTTAGTAGATTAGTTAAATTCATTGCAGATTTTCTTATAATATTAGCAGGTCAAACAATGTATTTTATTTTAGCAATAAGCTCCCACTAGACGTTTACGTTTCTTAAAACCTTAAGAGGAAACATAATTTTTTTTCTATTTCTCTAGTGAATGTCAAGACTCGCTTGCCTTGGGATTCTGATCTTGAGGAGTATCAACAAATCATAAGCCTGTAAGTAATGGACAGCACTTTATTGGTAATATCATGTACAACTTCTAACCTATGGTTTTTGTCCCAATCTCATTTTGACCTTTAGTAATATCAACAAATCGAAAGAGCTTATTCACTCATGCCAACCATTTCACAATGGCCTAAATATAAATGCATATGCCTTGAGGAATAACAACAAATACATGCATATATCTTACCTCATATGTTATATTAATAATAATACACATAACACCTCTAGCTTGAGGAATATCAATAACTAAAGAGTATGCAAGTAATATATCGATATATATATGATAGAGGTAAACATTTACAGTAAGATCGTAATCTTTAATATATATTCATTTGAGTGATATCAACTTATGGAACAATGTATTTCTTACGAAATACTCTCATGATTCAAATGTTAGACACATCTGAAATCATAGTATACATACTATATATATGTATTTTATTCCTTAAATCTTATTTGGATTTATTACTGTTACACTCTGTTTAATTAAATCATATTTAATTTAATTTTAGCTTTATTATTAAATCATATTTAATTTATTTAATTAACGCCCTTAATTAATTTAATTTTATTAATTTTAACATTTTAAGATTGAATATATTTATATACTATAACACTTATAATAATATACATATATCAATAAACATGTATATTATTTATTAAACAACAATTACTTAATTTAATTAATTAAAACATATTTAGCAAAATATAATTAATTCCAAAATTTTATTATTATTTACCTTAAACATTTTAATAGATATATATATATATATGTTTTAACTTAATTAATTACTTATTTAATTAATCCAATTAATTATAATAAATTTTTAAAAAATAATTAATTAATTTTCAAATAAATTTTGAAAAATATTATATAACATTTATAAGATTTCTTTCATATTTTAAACTTAAATTTTAAATTTAAAATATTATTTAAATTTTCAAAATAGATTTTGAAAATTAGCCTAAGGTCAAAATCAATTTAGGTCTTTCTGTTGGGGATCAATTTGGTCTTACTTCATCCTTCGGGCCAGGCCAGTAACTAAGTAGGCTAGAGTACTTGATCACCTAAATCCAACCTTAGACACTACCTTTCTAAATACCCTACTAAATGAGCAGGCATTCATGAGTTAGCTCTACTACTGCTAATTTAGACAGTATATGCTATTGGACTTTGATACCAATGAAGAAACTAGGCCAGTCATGGTAAGTTAAATGGGTGAATTTAAAAAATAATTATATTTTAGATCTTTATCAGATCTATAAAGTCTAAATATTCTAGATCCAATCTAAAGTATTTATGTATAAAATCTTCATATTGTTTAAAAAAATTATATTTAAAGGTTTTTATTAATTTATACATGTTATAATACATAAATCTATCAAACACATATATATGTGTATTATGCACTTCAACATATAAGAAGTGTACATGGCTAATGTAATCATTTATAAGCATCGATATTTACACCGTAATGGACACAATTATTACTTTATGTATACATATGTTGCCAATAATATTGTTTAGATAATATATATATATATATATATAACTATTATAATACTTTTATTTATTTAGAGATTTCAGCTAATTCAAAATACTTTGAATCAATATCTAAAATATCTTGTGTTAGTTTTAAAATTTAAAAACTGATCTAGATCTAGATAAATATCCATTTTAAATTTAAATTCAAATTTCAAAATATTTTATATAGATGCATACAATATATATGTATGTATGTATATATATATATTTGTTTTTTCAATTAATTCGAAACATACATATAAATGTTTTTTATATTTATAAATAATACATATATTATTTTTATAAAAGGATTTAAAATTTTTATTTATATTATAAATTATGATTTGAATATACATACATATACATACATACATATATATATATATATATGTCCAAAAATATAGTGCCCCTAGCTCTATTCTGTCGATTCCAATGAAACCTGGTTTCATCAAATCAACAATTGAAGTTACGCCTTCTATAACTAGATCTGGGAAAGTGTGCCTTAAGCCATAACCTCCTATTCTCGATAATGTTGGTGTTTTCCTATCCTTATCTAGCTTGTGCAAGTCCCTATCTTGTACAAATCATGTACAGTCCCCTATTTCTTCGCTGTACAATTTCCCAATCTCCTCTAAGTTATTAGATATTTTCACTGCTTGCAACCTAATGGTTAGCGATGTTGTTGTGCTTGTATTTGTCGAGAAAGCTAGTTCCCTGATTAAAAGGACAGTTCAAAGATTGTGTGTGTTAATTTGTCAGGATCTACACCTAAAGTTGGTTTTGCACTAATGTTATTCCAGCTCTTATGGCTTGTGAAACTGTCCCGGTTGCTCTTCAACTACCCTCACGAAATGTCTCTTCTACTAAGAATGATCCTCATCCAAATGCTTTGACATTCTTGGGAATTGTGATGAATTGCTAGTTTCACAATAAGTTATTACAGATACAGGCATTGTTTTTTGAAATGATACCCTTATATGATTTTTCTTATATGTGGGACATAATTTTTCTAAAATTAAAAATTAGTTAAGGAACAAATGGAAGATTAGAGGCCTTTGAAAGTGAGATTTGATAAAAACGTGTCCTTTTTTTATTTTTCAAGCCCTAAGAAAAGAGAATGGTATTAGAGGCTGATCCGTATGTCATAAATAGGAAGGTGTTTATTATCACCGAATGGAGTCCTTTAGTCTATTCTGCTAGATAGAATGTTTTGCCCATCCCTGTTTGGGAAAATTTAACAAACATCCCTTCTTCTCTTCAGTCTTTAGAGGGTCTAGATTGGTTGACATATCATATTAGAGAGCTTTGTTTGTTTTGATGAGAACACTGAATGCCATGATCGGTTGGATTATGCTAGGGCCCTTATTGAGATTACCATATCAGGCCATTGCTTTCCCACTTATCGGTATCTCTCTCTGGGATAGAGTAGGTCGCATTGACATTGATTATCAATGGTCTCCCCTTTGGCCACTTTGACTCTCTTTGTAGACATCGTTCATTGGAAGGTGTGGTTGCTTCTATTTATACTAAATCCTCTATTAAGAAACCTCGCCCTCAACAATGAAAGATTAAATGCACATCTTCTACGGCTACTTCTCTAGCATCTCTTTATGTTGTATCACCTCTCCCTAACCCTTTTGATCTTAAAGCACTATCAAGGCTATAGTCTTATATCGCCGCTGCCACTTCACATGAAATGATTACAAATATCTCTCCTCCTAATGTTGATCTATTATTGAAGTCCTTGATGCAATTGGATAGCCTGACCTACCTGCTTCCTCGGGCAAGATGAAAGTCTTTGACCTTGATGACTTGGATGATGGGATAGAGTATTCTATTGTCAATTTTTTCGCATCACTATCCATTGTGCTTTATTGCTACTTTTGTACTTATATGCTCTTTTTGCTTTCTCTTGTATGGGTAGATATGGTGTAGTGTGAGTTGTAGTTGTTGGGAGCATCTTGCCTCGTATCTAATTATATTTATAAAAAGTAGACAGTCCACTATAAAATCGATTTGCCTTGCATAAATTCAGAAATATATGCATACTAATAAATTAATTTTAATTAATTCAATTTATAAAACATATATTTTATACATATTTAACTATGAATATCATATTTATAATATAAAAATAATTAAACTCATTTTAAAATTCTCGAAAATAATTTTTCAATATTTAAAAATATGACCCAAAGGAACGTATAAATTACAATGATATATAAAGTTTTTCTTAACAATATAGAGTATATATATGCATAAAATTAGATAACAGACATGTTAATTCGTTATAATAATCAGCATATATAAAATGTAAATGAAATGATCATCATATATTGTAACACCTCTAATTTTTGTTCAACATCATTTAGGACATTTAACTATATAGATTAAATAGAATAATGTAGATAATTAAGGAGAATGTGATTTGAACAATTAATCTGGTCGTGCCTTAATAAACTAAGATAAATGTTTAAAAATTTAACATATAAGAGAATGATTAAGAAGGGCATCTTAGAAAATAAACCTAAACCTTTGCCTTAAACCCTTATCCCTCATTTCATTCTCATTTTCCATCATTCACAAAACAACTAAAGAAAACTAAGAGAGGTCGACCATGAAAGGAAGTCAAAATCTAGAGATTCAAGGGAAAAAGCTTAGAAAATCAAAGCAACACCAAATCTCAAACTCCAATCATTAATCTAAGGTGAATAATAACACTTATCATCTCTTTAGTCTTTGTTTTGATTCGGTTACAAGTAATACCTGAATCATATATGTTTGATTGGTCAAGTTATGTTCCAATAATCATTGTTTGGATAGAATAATGGTTAATGGGAATTTTTGGAATAAATTAGAAATAGTTTAATTTGGTTTTGGGGTTAAATCCAAAGTTTTTATCCTCCAAATGTTATGAAATGTAAATATGTGATGTAGAACAACATTTTGGAAATGGGTTTTTAATTCCATAATTTCCCTAAATGGAATAATTATTTTATGAATTTTCTAGTGAGAAAAGAAAGCAATTTTGATTTTTTATTTAATTTAAATAATTAAATAATGATTTTCCACTTGAAATTTTTATATGATAAAGAAAACGATGGGTTTGATTTTATGTGAGTTTTTGGGATTTCCCATGTAATTTTGAATTATGGAGAATTATTTATGTTAGAGTATGCATATAAAAGTTTAATTAATTATGGTTAGAAATTAATTATTTGAATTAATGTTTTGGATCTTGGAAATAGGGTGTGGCAAATTTTCAGTAAAGAAATTGATAAATTTTTATTAGCCGATGAGATTTTGACAAATTATAGAGATTTGGTGAAAAGATACTACTTTTTATAGCAAATTGGTTGTTTTCAAGTTAATTACCGTTATTCCATGTTGACATCGGCCACGTCGACCCACATCTCACCACATTTCATCGTCATCGACGCGGAACAAACCAATACATATGATGTCAACGAGTTTGGCATGAAGCGAATTGGGTTGGAACCTCGTCGAGGCCATAGTAAAAAGACGAAGAGGTGGTCATCAATGGGGTCATGTCGGTGTGCATGATGTCGCGTTTTATACTAAGAAGCATGCATGTCGCATATACTACTTCGAGCGTTTTACCTCATCGACTCAATGGTCATTAAGCCTAATACTTTTAACTTTTCATCGAGCCTAACCCTTGACTTTTTAAAATTGTTATTGAGCTTTGTCAATGCCTTTAACTAGTCTTTGAGTTTTTAAATAGGTGGATAACCTATGTATCATAAGGATCGACGACTTCATTGTCATCGAGGCATGATGCCACATGTTTAGTCTTCAAGTCTTAAAATAGGCTTTATGCTTTTACATCAACATGATATGATGTCGACATTGAGTACACTAAGATGTTTTGAAAGTAATAGACCTTATATCGTTTTCAATCATGTGCATGACAATATGAAAAGGGTTTTACAAATGTCGTTAGACTTTGAAAATACAAAGAGATGATTTCCTTGTTTAAATTATGGGTTAAGGGTATGAGCCATACGTCGTTAAGAAAATGATAACAAGGACTTTAATTATGGACGTCGATGCTGATACACATCGAGCTTATAATTGGCGGAGAGACATTTGTTGCAAAATTTTAACTTCGAACCTTAGGGACACCAAGGTATATTTTAATGAGTTGACATGAAATCTTTTGGGGTTACCAATGTATGCCACCATGAAATTTAAATAACTAAGGGGTAATAACTTAATTGGGGATACCAATAGAAATAAGTTATACATGTGAATAACATGGATTAATGTTGAACATGTGGGTAACATGGAGTAAAGTTAAACATGTGGGTAACATGGGATAAATAAAAACATGTGGATAGCATAAACTAATGTTGAACATGTAGGTAGCATGGAGTAAAGTTAAACGTGTGGGTAACATGGGATAAATAGAAACATGTGGATAACATGAATTAAATGACCAAGTGATGAGTTTATAATCATCCTAGGAAAACCATAGGATGTATGATGGATAGTCTACATCATATCGGAGACGGATAACTTGTAATTGGTTAATTTAAAGGTTCATAGTCATCCTAGGAAAACTATGAAGTGTGAGATGGGTAGTCCACATCAGTTTAAATGATAAAATATGAGATGGATAGTCCATATTAGTTTAAGTAAAAGAAATTGAGGGATGGGTAGTCCACAAAAATATAAGACGGATAGTCAATGAGAACTTAGATGGGTAGTCTAATAAATGGGGGATAGGTAATCCGATATATATGAAATGTTTACATATGATTATATTATTTTGTTATAACCATTGTTGATGCAGGAGCATAGTATATGGTAAGATAAATAATTGGGTACTAGTGAGGGGAAACCCGTTCCGCACAACGGCATGGTCTCACTAGATATCTATTGGTTTGAGATGGTGGATTATTATCCACATTAGACTTTTTGTCTGACCCGAAGTTTTTGTTTTCCCCTCAAACTCTCGGGTACTTATTTGAGTAGATTGAAAGTAAGGGTTTTTCAGGTTCTCTTTAGATGAATAAGCTTCCGGAGACGTGTAGGAGGCAATCTAGCTAGTAGAAGCTCTATATATATTCTGCTGTGTTTTGATTCTGGTTTTATGTTGTAACGGCAAGTTGTATTAAATGCTAGATATTTGACGCTGATCATCCAAGGGGACATCTTCATATGTTGCTCTTGGAATATGTTGTAATAATTATATTTTCCCTAAACGTGGTTTGTGAATTAGGATTATGTAATGAATTTGAATCTTATTGTGAAATAAAATGAGAAAATTAATTTTAAAATTGTTGAATTTTCCATTTTCATGTGTTTTTGGTATTATCAAAAAGATTAACATAGCCGCATTTTATCACTGGAAATTAATAACTATGGATGACTACAACATCCGTAGCACTTAGTTTCGGGCCTCAAAATGGGGGATGTTACATATATTTGATTATAAATAACATATAGTATAAGATGTTGCAAAAATCTATAACATATGAAATGCACCTTGAATGATGAATGAAATTCATTTAGATTTGATCAAAACATCTCCACAAATTGCAATAGACTAGAGATGAACACCACGTTGTTATCCTTGATTTTGATTTGAAATATTTTTGGTAGTTTGATGGCTTATACTCTTTTTTATTTTTGTCTAGAGTATAATGTGGAAGGGGGCACAAATCAATGAAAAAGGAGAGTTTAAATAGGCATTGAGATATGTAACAACCTGAATTTTCGATCCTCAAATGTCGACACTAATACATCCATGATATTCGTGTGCCGAGCACCCAAGTGCCAGAAAGATAGAAAGTTAGGGTAAAATAAAAAAAGAATAGAATAAGGAAAGAATAACACAATATCAGAATTCACAGCGGAGCGATAATTTATAATACCAAAAGAACAGTACAAAGGGTTGCTTTGAATATAAGATTTTCAGAGTTATAAGACCTAAGTACTATCATCAGCCTGGACAGTTATAACTACATGTCCTCACAACGCTGATATATGTACATAGCTAATACGGTACAACAGAAATAGAAATAGATAGATAATGAAAGCCTCTAGCTCGTCTTCTGAACTCTGAAGTGTCCAAGGTAAAACCTAAAACTCAACCTACTCGAAAGAGTATGCAATGATTTTAGGGAAACAAAAAACCAAGCGTCAGACATAAGTTTAGTATGAGAAAACTCGAGATACGTTAATACATGTAAAAATAACTATTGGGTCCATACGGATTCCAGTAGTTTCCCCTCAAAAGAAACCAACCATTTATTAAGTTTAATATAGTAATATGATAGATGATGCCTAGGGTGTAGAATATAAATCATATCAAATAGTTGTGATGCTTACATTGGTCACACCACAACACATTTAGGTTACACTCAAAACCCTTAAGGTATGTTCGCATAACGAATTTTCCATGGAGATCTCTTTGGGGAAGCCGAATTCGAACTCCATGCACAAGGATCAGAAGTTATCTATAGAGCATCGTATATCTCTAAATAAAATATACCATAAGGAGAACATAAAGGCCCATGCCTAAACATTAACATTAACATGAACAACGTGAACCAAATACCATCAACTCCCGGTACCAACATATCGATAAGCATACTCTAGCTCTGGAGTTGATAATACCCCGTCGTGGGTTAGCCAAACCCTAGATTGTGCAGCATACTCTGTCTTTAGCCATTTCCGATGTCAAAGTTACGTTCGGCATCTTTCACACGAGTCTTTATCACTGGAATAGAAAACGAATCCCAAATTGGATCCTCACATCTTGAAACCACACATGGATTCCCATATCCTGAATAGATCACGAACAATTACATGTGTTCGAGCATCTTAAATAGATATCGAATCTCCACATAGATTCCTTTCTTCAACCGCTTCCAAAACATAGAACCCGTATACTAGTTTTGAAGTGGGATTTCATAAGTAAAACACTTACCGATCCCGGACTCTTCAAAACTAATTGATGAATTTCCGGTTAACTCAATTCTGGTTCCCTCAGAAGTAAGTGAAAGTTAGAGACGTTTCGTACCAATACTCCTCCCCGGAGGTTCTTATTGGTATAAAATCGTGAATTCTTTCGATTATTTCCTAAGTAAATATTAGGTCAAGTTCGATTATCCAGTCAAAACGATTGCTTATACAAATCACGATTCGTACGCTTAACTCATTTTTGACATTCTAAACTTAACTATTCCTCGCCTAAGAGCAAAGCCAGGTAAGTTTGGGCACTGGTTGCTCCAAGCCTTGCCTAGACATTTTATTCTTGAATCTCATGAATAAACAAGTCTACCTCGTCGGTTTTTAGTGTTAAGTATAGTGGTAATGATTTCCATAAACAACAAGGAATCAACTCAATTAACGCATTTCCGATATTTTCGACTTACCTATTCCTCGGTTAAGAGCGAAGTTAGGTAGGTTAGAGCTCTACTACACCGTCTCTATTTGACATCAATCTTAACTCTCACAAATAGATAAGATTACTTAGTCGGTTTATTAGTGTTAAGCATAACTAATTACTTTTCTAATAAGTAATTAAACAATCAACTATTTGGCCATTTAGAAATTCTATCCCCATTTCTAAAACATTTAAATTACTTGGAAATACTTATAATTGTTTTTCAAACATTTATCCCAAAAAAATTACTTAAAAATAACAAGTCTGAAAAGTCAACAAATTTTGGAAAAAGACATGTTTTATTCTAAAATTCCTCTCTTTAAAAAGTCATAAATAATTCTTAAAAATTCATAAATATATCAAACTACTTTTAAAATATGGTAAAAATAGTTAGGCAATACTTTTAAAAAGAATGAAACAAATAGCTCGAACTTAAAATCCTTTTTGAAACAATTGAAATCCAAAAATCAATGTTAACTGGGGTAGTTTTGCATTAGCGATATTTTGGCCATTTTTGAGATGTTACTTAACTTTTTACTATTCAAGCTTTTAATAGCAATAAAAAAACATATAAAACAATGCAAATATGGCGAGAAATCCCTATGGATCTCTCTATAAAGTTCCATAACAATTGTCAAAAACAAGACAATTTCAAACTACATCTATAGTGACTATCACTATAAATGCACTTTCAAAATCCAAGTCATATCTCAACCTATGTTCAACTACAACCTATGTTCTTTGTTCAAGGCCTATTCTTCATATAAGTCCATTCAAATCCATATATGGATCTTATGCGCCACTTGTTTTTAAAACAAGGATCAAAACTAATGTTTTCAACATATGTCACTTAACAATTCAAACAACTTTAACACAACAAAATATAATCATATATGAGTTATATTATCAATCCAAGTGGTGAGTTATCTCACCTTAAACTCAACATACAACCAAGCTTAAGCACGCAAATTCAAACTCAAGCTAGCAACCTCCTTTCCCTCATCTTTCTTCCTCGCTTTGCCTTGCTCCAAGCCTCCTCTAGCCTCCTCTAGCTCACGGACCAAGGTTGTGGGGAGAGTTTGGCTTTGCCTTGCTCCAAGCCTCCTCTAGCCTCCTCTAGCTCACGGACCAAGGTTGTGGGGAGAGTTTGGCTTTGCCTTTTCACAATCTAACTAGGTAGAAGGTGTTGTTATGTGGTGGTAAGGTCTCACTCCAAATTTGAGGTGATTTGGAATTGATTTGCAAATTATTTACTTTAGGAATTTAAGATGAAGAAGAAGAAGATGACATTGAAATTTGCTCTTATGCTTTGGAATATTTTTGATATATTTCCTAAGGATGTACCCCTCCTTATATATTCTTAGGAATGGTGATGGAAAAAGAACAAAAGCCCTCAAAACCCTAATGCATCAATTGCTTCTTATCATGACAACTTTATGTCACTTCTCCTTTATGGCTAATTACTCTTATACCCTTCTTGTAATATTATCTCTTATCCAAATATGGATTTCTAGAACATTCCATGCTCTATGAAGAGGAGAGTGTGTTAATTAGTTTCTAATGTGTTCATTGGATCATTAATTAAGTGCACGATAGTTCGAACAACTTATATCGATCGAAAAGCTGTTTATCGATAAACCAATTCTCGGTCACATTATCGATTTTTCTTTGAAGAATATATTTTTCTAAACATTTTTCAAATTATTTTTAACATTATTTATTAATTAAATGATGTTAAACAAGGTTATAAAATCATATTTATAACACTTAAACATATCTCAAAATGTATCGATATTCGAAGACGAAGTGTTCGAATTTCCGGGTCGCTACACTCTCCCCCACTGTGACAGTTAAATAAATAAAATAAAATTTAATAATGAATATTTCATAAATATTAATTAATTTAATTAATTTATAACAATTATGGTTTAATTAAATCGAGTGGTATTTTAGAGTACCCAACATTATGGTTGTGCGACTCAATGGTGTAAATTTAGCCAGCAATTAATAATGAATAATTCAAATATTAACGTTCACACATCACCTTAAATAGTGGTGCGATAATTTGGATGAATTTATTGCTTACACATTTTTTAGTAAATTCCAATTTCATTATTATAAGTGGTATGTGGTACAAATGATTATTTACACCAATTCTCTTCGTCAAAGCTACACCACTTTAGGATTTGTGTTTGGTTTTGATCAAATTTCAATATCGTCGACATTCAACTTGTTCAATCCAAACACAAAGTCCTTGGTTCAATAATAACAATTATTATTAACTGTACTGCTCTGGCTAAAGACTTTGAATTTCAGTTGACTACAGTTGATCCTAATGCTAACCTCATATAACCAAGGAGACGAATCCTCTATTGAATAACGATTTACTTCCAATGCTTCAATTCAGATCCAACTATAGTCATTTCAGATCCAACTATAGTCGTTTAATGGACATTGTGCCAAGATTTGACTATAGTCCAAGTGGAGTGTCTACATTGAAGTTCAACAATTTTCACAAGTCGAAAGAACTATGTAATATTGTCACTTCAATATTCTCCCATTTGACCTTAGTTATATTAATCAGCCGAAAACTCTCGAATGAGTCATTCCATTTTTATCCAATAACATCAATACATAAAAACTTGGTGTCCCTACCAACCATGAGTAATACATCATCCCACATTTGGAGAGCGTTATGTATTCTAGTTTCAATGGATGTATCAATATCCTATCTCAAAACATTTTGACTAAAAATGTTTAATTCAACATGTTACTTTTAACATGATAAATTTCTCATGATTACATCACATTGTAATTACTATACATAAACATATTATTTAAGGATTTTTTATTTTAATATACTTAAATTAAGTAGTTAGTTAACATAACATAATATGATAAGTATGTGATAGAAAGAAAAACATCTTTTGTTTCGAACGATATTTTATTGCAAGGGGGTTAGCAAATGGTGGATCGGTTTAAAACTGGTCAAAAATGTTGAAACCAAGACAACTATTCAAGAAACATAAACCGAACCAAACAAAATCGATATTTATAAAACTAAAGCCAACCAAACCGATAATATTTGGTTTGGTTGGTTTATTCGATTTACCTTAAAATGAATTAAATCTTCTGGTTGTTGATATATTATGAGATTAAAACAATTAATTAAATCCATATAATAAAGACATTTTGAAAAACAAACTCTTCTTCTAAAAATATTAATATAAATTGAAAGAAAAATAATATTATTAAGAAAATATTATAAATAATAGTGCAGCTAGTAGTGAGTTTGTTATTTTAAAATAACTTAATTTTTAAATTTGGTTTAATTGGTTGGTTCGATTTCCAAATATTGAAAACCAAACCCAACAAATAGACCAAAGAAATATAAAAACCAAAACCAAAACCAAAACCTATTAATTAACAAACAAAACCGAACCAAATCGACCAAACCTACTTGGTTTAGTTAGTTTATTCGGTTTTAACCAATAAATGTTCACCTCTAATCATAGGGTTAATAATTTTCAATAAATTACATAATTTTCTCTTGAGCATACCCCTAAATTTGTTAGATAAGACATCCAAATAACCAAGTATACATAACAACATAGACAAAGTACTCATACTAATTAAACACATCATGGATTCCATCACATCAATACAACAAATAACATATAACCAATAATCTGAACTATAGTAACCGTACCTAAAGAAAGACCCATATGTGAAATCCGAATGGTACCTCCTTCTCTCAGGTATGACTATTCTCATCATCACTCTATTACACCTTTACTAACTTAACCTTCTTCCTTCGAACTTGTTTCAGATCATGCCCAACTATACAAACATGCCTCCTTGATCTAGATACTTCTGGCTCGACCTCTAAGTATTTAAGTTATTTTAAACTTATTACAACTCTTGAGTCATCACATATTTATAGAATTTTTAGGGTTTAGGGCTGAGAGAAATTTTTGGTAGAGTCTTATTATTGTAAACTAATACGAGAGTTTAGGGTTAGGTTAAGCTTGCTTATATAGGGGTTGTGAAAGCGTTTGGGCCATTGGATATGGGATGGAGAATATTTTCTGTTATCTCATACGTTCATCGATTACTCGGCCAACAATCAATCCATCTGGACCACTCAATTACGCTAAGGCATGCTCCAGAATGCTCAATTTTCATGAGCCTAGGTCAACTACTCCCCTACCAGGATTGACCGCTACCGGTCGACCATCAACCCCATAGGGTCGATCGATGACAATGTAATTTTTGTGCAAATTTTATTTTAAATTTCTTATTCTATTTTCATTTTTTTCTAACGTCTGTAACTTTTTTATACTAACTCTGATTACGATATGTTATATGTGAAAATTGTTCAAAAAATTGCTACGAACATGATGGTGCAAGTTTCGTAGTCAAACTTGGACGTCGATGAAAATTCGCTTTTAGGTCCTTATTTTAATTAAATTTACCTTCCTTATTAAATTTCCGTTTCAAATCCTGTTAAATTTTCGGGGTGTTACATTTCTCCCCCCTTAAAAGGATTTCATCACCAAAATCTTAAAAGATAGAGAAATGTAACTTCCACACATAGCAACCAATAGCTACAACCATCTAATCATTTATCATCCACGAGCAATCATTATCCTTAAAAGTTTTTCTAATGCAATATGTACTTATACGCTACGTGAAATGCACGTGATCCTATGCTAATGCAAAAAATAGACGGTCTACTGATCAAGTCGATACTACTAGAAAACACTTCAATTTCCAATGTAAAATTTCCTACGTCAAAAGGCAGGGTGTATGAAGGACGTAGAAAATAAGTAGAAAAAGTTAAAGGCGTAGAAAAGACGTAGAAAATTTTCTACGTCTACTTAAATATGTAGAAAAATGACCGAGACATAGGAAAGACGTGCAAAATCTTCTACACCGAAATTTCCGATGTAGGAAAGATGTAGAAAATCTCCCACGTTATTTATATGTCACCGTTAATTTTCTACAAATCTTGACTGGCGCATGAGAGGAGTAGAAAATTTTCTATGTCATTCCTATAACCATAGGCAGAATTTTCTACATTATTTCCATGCCCATTGAATACTCCCGTATAACACAAGAATAAATATTATTACACATATCTTTATTTCATGAATTTTTAACTTTAATATATATATATATTATTTAATTTTAATAATTATCTATCCAAAATTATAACAGTAGAGAATATTACTCATTTTTCCATTAATTAAGCATAATTTCATAAATAATAAAAATTATTTTTACTATATGTTAAGTACTTATTTATTTATATAATTGGTTAGCACTACAAATTTTTAATATACTTTTTATATACTTTCTATAATTTCAATGATATAATGCAATCGTTTTTTCCTGATTAAATAATATTTAAATAAATGTTACAAAATAAGCTTGTTATTTTTAAATTCTACCCATGATATTGGGCATATACTTTAAATATAATTTTTTGAAAATAGTTCTTCTTAGTTTAAGTTTTTCGATTTTGAACGAACAAAGTAGTTTTCGATAAATAGTTGAATGATCGAATATATTAAAAGCTCAAATGATATATATTGAAATAAGAAAGCCATATTAAGTATTTTTTATTATTTTTAATTTTTATTCTATGAAAACAATGCACTTAGTAAATCTTTGTTGATTTTTTATTTAGACTTTTATCTAAAGTTTAAAAATGATAAAACGTTTCTACATTTTACTGTTCTTACGCTGGCAGCCAGTGCCACTCAAAACACAATAAAACCCAAACTACCTCAGATCTAACGTCGCCGTCGGCCTTTCTCCATCGTCAATAGCCAATCATTCAACGTCGCCTACTTGGGATCCAACATCGGCCTGTCCTTCACCATCAATAACCGATCCTTTGCCTTCCCTTGCCTCAAATCCACTATCGATAACCTATCCTCTCCATCGGCGGCCTTTGCTTTACTGTATCTACCGTATTCACCATTCCCAGCATCTACTTTTGTTCTGGTATGTCTTTGTGCTTCTTCACGCGTTTTCTTGGTCGAATGGAAAGCGAGTCATGAAACTAAAGCTTTGGTTGTATGAATAAGCGTACCTGACAGTCTTCCTAATGATTACCTAAATTTGTTGGTAGTTTCCACCTGAGATTAAAACACTTTCCCTGCATAATACATGATTTAGTTGCTTTACACATATTTCCATTTTTTGTTGTATGTTTATGTTGTATATCCAGAAAATTGAACATTCTTAACGACACACAATATAGTTATTGACTAGGATTCTTCTGCAAATATAACATTCTCATTAATAATTTACCCGATATGTAAAACTTCAGGCTAGGAAAGCAGTTGGTGAAGTTACAGGCCAAACTTTAAGCTAAAACTGAAGCTACAAGGTTAAATAAATTGAGTGAACAAACCTCAAATTGCTTAAGATTATAAAACTTATCTGGAAAAATTAAGTGAGTAGATTTTGCTTAATACATATTTTAAAAGATAGTTGACAACAAGACCAACCAATACACACACACATATGTATATATGCATATATACATATATACAAATATATGTATATATAACTACCAGTTCATTGAAATTCTATTTTGGTCAATTCTTCTTTTATATTATATCGTTCGTACTTAGCTAATTTTGTATGAATCTATTATGTATAAATTGTTGGAACATGAACTTGCTACACTTTTTAATGCGTTAAAAGTCATGCATAATCAAATCAATAGCCTTCCTAATTATTATTTTTATAAACCAAGCACTTATCATCATTTGTAATGTTAGCATTGTTTCAATCTTTATATAACCAACAAGTTTCTGAAACGAGTGGTTTAATTTCAAGAATATATACGTTTACGACTTCATCCATCTAAAAGTTGCTTATGTATAAAAAAATGTAAGTTAGCATATACCCGATCGCATGTGAATGTAATTTTTACATATTTGATACAAAGTACCAGTTCAGTAAAGAATCAACAATGTTTAGAGGCTCTAAGAACACATCTAGTTTGATTAGTGTGGCTCAAGCAGAGTAATTGATGGTGATGACAAAAACAATAAAAAAGAAACAAATGGAGGAAAGTGGAAAACTTAAAGCCTGTTGCCTCTATAGGGAAGGTGATGGCATCGACGGTAGTGTAGGAATTGGTAGAGTGTAGGACATACCTTGCTCAAGAGTCAATACAAGAAATGAACCTCCAAGTAAATGTTACACTTCATCTGTTAAAATAAACCGATCCTTTTTACACAAAATGTTTCATTGACCTGATTTGAATGTGTGAAAATTTATGTTTGACATATACATTTATTTCGTTAGAATGGCAATAATAAGATTTGGAACTATGTGTTTTGAGCAAGGTGTAAGGTTTCAGCCGGAACCATGAGATTCCGACCAACTCGTATCGGTTCCGGTCGATGGCGGGACGAGATTAGGGTAAAATCCCGTCCTGTTATCGTGAATGCAAAAAAAATAAAACAAAAATAAGAAAATCATATTTGCTATAATCAGAAGAAAAGGAGAGGAGCGACAAGAAAAACACGGCCGAAAACAAAAATTACCACAAGTTTGAGCTTCAACAGATCGAGTTTCAAGCTTTCAACAAATCTGAGCGTCGTTGATCATATTCGAGCACCAAGGATTAGCTTCGACAAATTCGAGCATAGCAGGGAGTTCGACTTCTTTGACAGTGATTTTTTTCATTCGCTTTTTTTCTATTCGCCTTTTTTTCTTCTGCATGTGCAAGAATTTTTTTCGATGCGTGTGCTAGTGTTTTTATGTTGTTTTGTTTATGCTAATGAAAAGGTGCTTTTAAATAGATGGGCTTGGACTTGAAATTTAATATGTTTGGGCTGAATAATTATCAAAGTACTTGAATATGAATCTGAATATTGGACTTGAATATGTTGACCCGAATATTGGATTTGAATATGTTCACTTGAATATGGACTTGAATATGTTCGATTTAGAATATGTAGTATATATTTCTATATGATTTGCATCGTTTACTGTTACTTTTTTCATTAGAAATACAAAAATCCGATATCAGGACCGAAACCGAAACAAAAATCGAAATTTCCGAAGTTGACCGAAATCAATAAAATTTCAAATGACTGAAACCGAGACCGAAACCTAGTTCTCGAACCTTGGTTTTGAGTTCTGTGATTATGTGCTTGATCTCTTGTGCATTTTGTTGTTCGTGTTTGCTTAATATTTGGACATTGAGTTAATGTTCAACTTTTTTTACATAGAATATCTTTCGCAATTTGCTTCATGAAGTCTGTTATAATATATTAGATTAACATCATGTTAGTTAAAATTATATTTTACGTTATTTATTCAGACGCTAAACATTTTGGTGTCCTAATATTAATCTTATCCTATTCAAATGAGACGTGCATGGTTGCTCACAAATATACATAGTTGTTCAACTACTTATACGTATATTACAATATAGATCAATATGTATTCATATTTACTTAGACAAACAGAGCATTATACTATGAACCGGTATGTATTCATTATTAGTACATATATAATTCTTATGTATGCACACAAGCCAACTAATGCTTTTACATGATCAAAACGTATAGCATACCATGCATTGTTGAATTTTGTACCTGTGCAACGCACGAGCTTTGTACTAGTTTAAATTTAACATTAAATTTAAATAGTTTAACATCTTAATATTCAAAAATTAAATTCAAATTGTTGTATATAAATAACTAAATATTTTAAATTCCATTTAAAGTATGAATTTGATATTTGCAAAAGTCAATTTGGGGAATTTTGAAATTAGGGTTTATTAGTTTGTTTAATGCATGAGAAAGTCAGCAAAATGAGATAAATGCTTTGTTTTATTTCAAGTGAGTGTAATATGTATGGTTTATACTAAGTAAAAAGCGGTATAAATGCAGAATAATTTACGGTGTACAAATAGAATATGCGACTTTTATTTCAAAAAGGATAAATGTGTAAATTTTGGATCTTTACCAGGACCGAGTATCAAATTCAAGTCGCATCACCGCTTTTTTTACTCGGCGATTTCAGATAGCTCACTTCCTCAAATTACAGTAGAAAAATGGTACGCGATCTTCCCTGTTCTTTGTTTCAGATTTAAATAGTTACATGTTCATTGTTTATTGCTCTGTTCTTCTTTAGAGATCTTAATTCCGAGTATCTAATTTTAAGCTTTGAATACAACACAGTTTTGAGTATTCTCTTATAATTGTTACTGTCAATTATTGTGCTTGTTTATTGAAGCCAAGTTTCAATGATATGCATGTTTTTTGCAAATTAGTCTCAGTTTACTTGTGCAGGCAAACACTCTTAGGTTGTACCTAACATGCATTAGAAACACGCTAGAAGCTGCAATGTGCTTACAGGTGCGATTATTACTCCTTTTTTGTTGCGAATTTTGTTCTTGCAAAATGTAGTACCGAAACAATTGATTTCATTGCTTGTGGACAATATCTGTGATTGTTATTTGACATTGGAGTGGTTGATTTGCTAGAGTGAATAAATTTGTTGTAGTCTAAGGTTCTGCTCTTAAATTTTTTTCCACTGATTTTGATCATATTTCACTGGCTTGGTTGAGGTATCGGTAATGAAAGATCTATTCCACCGATCAATATATTGATTTACCAGCGGATTTATTCAACCAGTTCTTAGTACTATTGGTATTCTGAGCCTCTACTAAACTCAACTAAACTAATAGTACTGGGATGAAGGAACCATTGACTTGAGGTAGGCCTTCTACCCCAGAGCTACAAAATTGATGCTCTAAGATTTTCTTAATCTTTTTGACCATTGGTTCTGGCCGGTTATAAAACCATGTCAAAACCAGTGTAATGTAATTGTGATTGTATTTTTAAACCACTCAAATCGGTGGGTTTTTGCAGTTTATCAAATTTTATTCCAAATAGTACCCTCATTAGACATTTTGTTTTGGTTGTATTTATTCCTCTTAACTCATTCTTTCACTTAAAACAATACATTTCCGCATTTTTTTAAGATTACAATATTATACTTTATTTTCGTTGTCTTTACTTTAAGGTTAATATATTTAGGACAAATTTTCATTCTACTTCATTTATTTCTCAAAACTTAATGCAGTTTTAAACTAGTTTTAAAACTGTTTGCAAGTATAGACAGAATTTTATCCCTTCGGCCTGGAAATGACAATTTATTAAAGTGAATTCACAATTGTGCTCGTATGTAATTGCATTGGCGCAATTGTGAATTGCATACATTGGTTTGTTTATTAAAAAATGACACTTCAGCTCTAATATGGTAGAAATCAACATATATTTGCAAATAGTTTCAAAATCAGGTTAAATTTGCAATAGGTTTACTAAATTTATGCCTAAAACAAAATATTATCCTATATTTTATTCCTCTATATGTGTGTATGGATGTATGTATTTATGTATAGATTTATCTTCTTTAATCCAAATTCCTTCAACATAAAATTAACCTTTTTTCTTTCTTTCCGATTCTACAAAATCAAACACTTCTATTGGATTTTTCAAATCAGACCACAAAAGATATCAAACTTTTTTGTTAATGCTTTTTCTGTTGTTTGCTTAATGCATTTTGGAGTGTGGTAATTCTTGTAACCAAGCTTATAAAACCATTACACTATTAACTTAGGAGCATGTACTAACTAGTTATATAAACACTTCACAAAAACATGTAAATATTGTCACTCTTGTGTATGGACAAAAACGGCGCTCTCAAAACATCTCATAACCGCTTTTATCAAACCAAAGCGCTGAACCTAAGAATAAGCTGTGTGAATATACAAGAAAGGCCAATCTCAATGGTAATTGCATGTTTATCGAGAAAAACATTGAATAATAGGGAAGTAACTGAAGTTTGACTTAAATTTAAGCAGGTTTAATTTACTTCAACTCACTTTCATTTACTTATCGTTAATCAATAATCCTACTTAAACTCACTTCTAACCACGTCTCTCCGACCATCAATTAAACAATGTCCGCAAAGACTTCTGTTAACCAACTTTTCATATCTTTATTAATAGTTGAAATAGAATCACAATCTTTTGGTTCGAACACGAAGTTCTAAAAATACCCTTATATACAAACAAAAGGTTTAGAGTTCGAATCTCACTAAGAAAAAATATTAACATATATTTTCAAATGGAAATCTTGGAATGTAAATAAGGTTACAGATTCAAAACCCCGTTCCAACAAAAAAGTTATATTTTTTTTATATTTTTTAATTTATTTTTATTAAAACTATGAATTTTTTTAAATTTTATAAGAATTTCTTACATGCATGTGCATTGCACGTGCCACAGAATCTCGTTACTAATTAATGAGCGTCAGTTCAGTTTGGCTTCTACAACCAAACCCATAGATATTCACATTTCAACAAGATATGTTATGTTGACTTGGTTCTAAGTCAGAAACGAAAAAAAGAAAACATACTTAGCAGGAAATGATTGTGTAGCTGACAACAATTGGCCATGCGTGATTATATTTGTGAAAATAAAATCATGTATAACAGAGATTTGGAAGAGAGGTAGAGGAGAAGTAGCAGCTGCTTGAATCATGCATTGTTAAGAATATGTATAGTCGATTAAGGGTGGGTGACCAACTGGGATGATGTGTGCAAGAAAAATGCGTTGTTCTATGTGGTTGATAGTACAAACATTGGCATAAATTCATATGGCAATATACAACCCGTTGGGAAGTATTTGGGCCAAAAATGAAAAAAAAACGCGAAGAACGATTGCTTGTTGCGTACAAGATCTGGTTGATGATCGTTGAATGATTATTACTCGGTGGACTGGACATGGAAGATCGTTGAATGATTATTGAAATCAACATATATATGGCCTTCAATTCTGAGTGGATCGGACACAGAAGATTCGCTTGTTGCGTCCAAGATCCGGGCTTCGATTCTGAGTGTTTCGCCAGATCGTTGAATGATTATTACTCGGTGGATTAGGATAACAAAGATTAACAATGCAACATAGCATATAATATGGTATCATATATAATGAAGAACGGGTACAAAAAAGTAAATAACACATATTTTTATAGTGGTTCAATTGTTAACGAGATCTACATCTACTTTATAGTTATTGTTGATTTAACTATATTTGGTTTGTTTACAATGCACTGTCCTTAAATGCAATGAAAAATATGTGAGTTTTGAGTTTGACAGAGTTTCAATAATGACCTAATAAATCCATCCCTACTTAAAGATTGTCTAGCATTTATAGGCGTAGTGGAGATGCTTGGGAGCTTGAATTCAGATTGAAGATATCCTCATTTGTTGTTGGAAGTTGGATTTGATCCGGTCCACGAAAGGATGAGTAAGAATCGTTCTTTGTCGATTGATTCGACATAGTGGCTCAAATAGGTAAGCGTACGTGTCCGGTACGTCTGTAGTGAGACGTATAATTTTGAGTTAAAATTGAAAAATACGAGATTATCAAGTCAATTCAAATTCAATCAAATGAAATCACATCATAATCGACTCAACCATAAAGTGTTGTATACTTTATAAACAAGTGAAGTGGACATGATATGGAAGTGAAGGGAAAGAGCTTAGGAAGTGGGAAAATGACAGGGTCGACTAAACAAGGGGAAGCTCGAGTTCGTTAGGTGGTTGGGCGGCTACCTTTCCTAGGTCGGCAAGGGTACGGTTGGCTACCCTTAGCTGACCCACATTTTAGGGCCGGGTAAGGGGTTAGCCCCATAGCTAGTTTATCCTGACATGGTTCCAGGAAACTCTATTGTCTCTTTAAATCCCCATATCTTGTTCTGATTCTGATTCGCTTCCCATCTTTTGCATTTTTATTCTACACTTTCCATCCTTATTCTGATTCTTTGTTCCGGTTCTGATTCCCTCGATCATTAACATCTTCACCACTCCGTATGTATTCATTCTCCAAACGTGATGAATCGATTTAGCGACTCTTCGACTTGTCTAGCCTCTTTTTAAATGACATCTCCTTGGTTATAACTCAAAATTCTATGAAAATTTCTCCATAGCATCCCAAATGTTCTTAGCTACCATTTATCTTTGCTTGGTGACAATCAGACGATCTAGGCTTTTCAAGAGGTTGTTCTTCAACTTTTTCCGCTTAGTAACTTAGTCACCAAACGTAACGGCCATAACATCTTCATAAGAAATCAGATATCGAAGAAACTTCAACTGTAGGTCACCATTTGCTTCAAGAATCATTTTGGAATACTCAAATATTCAATTCCCGAATATGGATAATTTGCGTATAACAGGAAGCATGTAACAACCCGTCCCGAAACGAACTTAAATAAAAGCTCATCGAACCTTAGCCGATCTCAAAGCTAGCTGTTGGTTGATAAAATTTAAACAATATGTAGTACACAAAGCTATTTATCTATACTTTCAGAACCTTAGAGCGGAATGGAATAAAATATAATATCAGGAACAAGTACTCATTTCATAAAAGAAAATCATTTCAGAAACATAACATGTTATCACCAAATCTCACAACATGTCCATATAAAACCTCTATAGTACAATATTTCAAAATAACATAATTGTCTGAACTGGGTAAATTAAAAATACTTAAATAGCATAAATAGATATGCCACAAGTCTTCATCTTCACCTTCGTGTCTAAAATAAACATTTGTCTTCTCTAACCCGTGTGTTGTAATGAGGAGGAAGTCAGAACAACAATGTCTGGTGAATGAAAATATCAAGTTTTACCATAATAGTATTAGAGTAGTATCATCTAGATAAGTAACATGTCTTACGCATTTAAAACTATACCATACCACTAACTTCAACTGTAATTCTAAAGGCTTTTCTAGTCCAATTCCAAAACTTTAACGCAATTATCATTAAAAATGCAAGAGAAAACACATGAACTATTTAATACCTTTTAATGGAAATTAGGCAGACTCTGATCATTTTAATACCCATAAAATAGATAGATCCCATCATTTAATACCTAACCCAAGGCGGGTCCCTCTGTGGTTCTCCCTAGCTGACATAGTAAGAAACCCCATTGGTCACTTAATACTTCTTATATGAAAAAAGACGGACCCTACCATAGCCACTTAATACCCTCAAACCAGAAGCGGAACCCTTCACAGATTTCTAACCTACCGTATTCAAAACGTATTTATGAACCATAACCCAACTGTGACGACTCAGATTAGTCCGACCATTTGTAGGTACCGGTAGCCAGATTACTCGATAGATTTACCCTACAGAATTGGGACTAACCTCGCGACCTCCAATGTTATTTATTATAGACAATGTCTATCATCTGTCCTCAAAGTCACACTACTGATAGTCAGATTTAATTGGACAAATTTCTGTGTGCTTTAGACTGACATCGCATTGCTATAACTTAGTCATACTTCATATGTATACTAATTGTATATATACTATCTTACACAGTCAATACACAAGGCCATATGAGGTAAAACTCCTTATTTCGCCTTTAATCATGGATTAATTTCCATAATCATCAATTACTACCTTCCTAAGAAATTTAATGCTATTAACTACCCTATTAATAATATTCAATACAATCAATACGCTATAATCAATACGTTATTAATGCACACGTACACACACATATATATATACACACACACATATGCACGAGATCTAAGGTACAATTAAATATTCCTAATTTTCTTAATTACATGCAAAGAAGTCGCTTACTAAATTAATTAAAATGTCAAACTCATACAAATCCCAAGCTCCAAACAAAGATATAAATATCCTTAGTCAACACAACTAGACTTATATAAAAATGAAATAATACCAAACCTAAATCATATTAATATAATAGTATTCACTCTCTATTTCAAGGAACAAATCTTACAATTTAAATCTTTAATGTTATATTCAACTTTTGCAATTACCATCTCGAAGTGAAAAGGGGATTCATACTTATTAAATTTACAGAAATAGACAGTGCAAACTACAAATAGTCAAATTCTAACTTTATTTATTTTTAGAATCCTTTAACATTACAATAGAAATCAAAAGAGATGAAGTGAAATAGATTATAAATTGCTTAAATATCAAATACAGATCTGATTCTACTATATTAATACAAGGCAATTGAAATTCCAACACATTCATAGATTGACATTCACTTGGGGAAATTCTGGGGATTCTAGTGTTATGTTTTCATTTAACAAAATTTTCCAAGGCATATATCAAATTCAAACAAATACTACACAATTACTGAAATGAGAAAAATAAAAATTTCCACTCACAGAAAATTGCCGGCTTCCAAATTGAATTTGATTCATACCACTCTTATTTTCTCTTTCAGATCTCCCTTTTTGGAATATACAACAAGTTGATTATATATATATATATATATATTAGATTTAGAATCAGAAACTAGAAAGAAATAGAATTAGAATCCTAATTGAAGATCAAATCTTCTTACCCGAAAATCCTAACCGATTCTAAAATCTAAAGAAGGAATCATACAGAGCCTCGCTATTGTCATCAAAATTTTATGAAAAAAGTGAGGAGGCTAGGCCTCTATTTATAGAGGTTAGGAAGCATCAGAATTGTCGGATCGAAATAATTCAATCCGGGCCGTTCATGACCTAAGAAAACCTAGCCGTCACACTTCTACCGGTCGACCGCTAATACCCAAGCGGTCGACCACTTGCCTATGGATGGTCGGCCGGTCTACGGTTTTAGACCGTTGGTTTTTGTTTTCTATTTTCTATTTTCGTTGATTTATTGTCTAATTAATTACACATTAATGTTATCTCTAACCTTATTTAAACGTTAAGTATCCCTGAACGTTAAATATTTAAATTTTCAAATTTAAACTCATTTGAATTATTTTAAATTCGGAAACTTCAAACGTCTGTAACTTCTCCGTTTGAACTCCGATTACAAAATTTCATACATGAAAATCGATCGGAAAATTATCACGAACGCAATGGTGTAACTTTCGTGACCAAATTCCGACATTTATAGAATTTTCATTTTTAACCTTATTTAATTAATTAATTTCTTATCAAATTTTACGGGGTGTTACAAAGCATGTTAGAAATTTCATTAAAATAGTTGGATAATTTTAACACACATGTGCTACATTTCCAATTAGGTTTGCAAAATGTATTTTTTGCTGTAATGAAGTAGACGGATCAATATGCTTAAAATTGGATGATTATCATAGAAAAAAGAAAAAAAAGAAACAACTACGATTCATCTCAACTCTAAAGTTTGAAAATAACCGTTCTTCTTTCTACTGTAAACTGTTATTGTTAGCCAAAAATCAGTTTCACCTCCAATATTGGTTAATTACGTGAAAATATTGATTATGTATCGTTGAACCAGATCAAATAACAGTAAATCAATAGAATGAATATGAAAAGATGAATAAGAAAATCAGAAAAGTAACTAATACAAGGTTTATAGTGATTTAGCTATGGCTACGTCTACTTTTATAGTTTTTATTGCTATTATTTACTAGATACAGAAGAAAATACAATTACAATCTCGAAAATTTACCCAAAAATTGTAATGATAGCACTTCCCCTTAGATATGTAATAGAAAAATGCCAAAAGTCCAAAGTTTAGAAGAAATATTTTTTCTGTTGCATGTTGGCCTGTATTTATAGCTGAAATATGTTGTTATTGGGCGTCTGAATCGTTAAATTGCATTAGAGCTTGTCAAATACCAAGATTCACAAAGACAATGAAAGACAAGATCAACACTCATCAATTTGATGGATCGATTCCATGTTAATCTTCTCTTGATGCTTCTAAACTTATTCCTTCATGTCTTCATTGAGAATGATAACTAAATAGAAGGAATCTATGAATTAATACCAATCCATAGACTTAGTTAATTCTTCCCTATTTTCCTTCTTGCTTTGATATTTCTTATGTTCACTAAGAAATGAAGGAAAAACGAGACAAATGATAGATCGATTCATTCGTGGATCGGTACAGATCCATGGACTTGGCTTATTTGCCCACTTTTCCTTAGCCATCCTTCGTGCTCGATTGTCTTTGAATCTGACATCCATTCCTTCATTATTTTATATAGTCCACTATCATCAAAGTGTTTCTTCTTGAAAAATACTGGATAACAGTTATGTTTATTACGTTACGGAAAGTGCAAAAATGATGTCTTTGATAGAAAAATGTTTTAACAAAACTGTTTGAATGAAAAAACAGTTGGGCTTGCTATTTTTATTCAGAAAAGAGATTTAAAGTTACTTTTGGCTATTTTCACTTGCTCAAATGGAACAAGCAAGGGTGCCATAAGTCTAGAAATGACAAGAATTCTACTCCTCAAAAACTTAGAAACCGAGGACACTAACTAATCAATTGTGTGACTTAAGAAGGGATTGGGATGCAACTGTTACTCGGTACTATTTATTCAGTGCTATATTAGATTAGTCCCTCCCTAAAAAGGGAGGGATTAATCTAGAGAGACTATATTAGATTAATCCCTCCCTTGTTAGGGATTAATCTAATATAGTCTCACTCTTTTAAGTATGCACTTGTAAGTTTATATTTGTTTTTTATAGTACCAACTCTTAAACATTTGTAAAGCAATATTTTTTTTCTCTGTAAAAGGGTTTATGAAATACTGATTATGAGCTGCTTGCTTATTTTGTAGAATTTTCCCTGTCAAGAAATCGAAAGACATAACAAGCCTGAGGTTGAACTGAAGTAAGTATTTTAAAGATTAAATGCATGGGGAACTCAATACTCCTATATTTTGTACACTTGCCACATATGCACGCGTGCATGCACACACCATACTTTATGCTGTTGTTATTTTATTCATTTATTATGTCTGCAGAAACAATAAAAGAATTTTAGGGATTTTCGTACCTTTACAGAATGGAGTAGCACTTAGTACCATTCATTGCATCTTTGTTAATGTTAGTTGAAATGCTCGCTATTTTAATTTTTTTTTTAAAAAAAATCACAAATACAACCTACCCTATATTTTTTGTTTTCTCTGTAATTTATTGTTCATCTTTCTTTATTTGGCTGCAGTATTTTCTATTTAGTAATGTTTATCTCATGTTTGTTAAACATATATAACGCTGCTTGTTACTAAATTGTATTATTATAAATTAATGTTTAAGAACTGAATCATCGTACTAAACTGCAATCCCCCCTGTTACATATAGTTTACTAGCATGTGTTATTATAGTTCAGGAGCAGCAATGCCCCACTGTATTAATTTATGTAAGATGTGTCATGTACAAGTTTTGATTGTCTTTTTAATCTCTTGCAGGACCAGCCAAGAGCTTCTGTTAAATCCTGTAAGATAATTACACAGCCTGCATTCAAACTCATAAAGCTGGGTATAGTTTGCTAAAGTACTCGAATATGACTTTAAGCGTTTTTTTTGCAAGCTGGGCATAGTTTTACCAAAGTACTCCGAATCTTGAGCATTTTTGACTAAAATACCTCAACCCTCATCAGTTACAATATTTAAACAAGATCTATGCTTTTTTCACTGACAATATCCCAACTACTTTTACTTTTCTTTTCACACCTTGAGACCTTTTTGCAGAGTTCAAAAGATGCACAAAATGGTTAGATTTGTTCGAAAGGGGAGTTAAATAAGCTGAAAATTTTCTATTTTTATCCACCACATTTGATATTCATGCACACAGTGACTTTTGATGGTTCATATACATTTTTTTTGGGTTTATACAATTGTTCATAATAATAACAACTAGACTTCAATATAACCTTTGAATAAACAGTCTTATACCACCTAAACACTAAGTATGGTGTATGAATGGTAATTGTTTTCCTCAAAGAACAAAGCAGATCGAAAATTTCCTGCTTGTTTGAGGCGGCTAAAGGAAAAACATTACCAGTTCTTTATAGATCTGTGTTTGCACTAAGCTGTAACCTTTTGAAACCCTCAATGTGGACAATATGGTAAATATGAATAAGCTGGGTACATTATCTAATTTATGGAGTGTGGGTATGAGTTCCAAGTGTAGAGCACGCAAGGCTAAAGTGCTAACACACTAACAAGCTATACGTGCTCACAAACATAACAATATGATTACAAACTATTTTAGTTTGATAGTTGTAACATCCATTGGAATAAATAATTTTGTATTATCAAATTGAGCAAGTGACGTGATATGAAATAAATAGTAATCACTAAGAACTACTTAGATACTAGCTAAAGGGGAGACAACCAATCCTTGGGCAGGATTTTTGATGAACTGATAGTCGTAATATTAAACCCAAATATTTTTAGAAAAAAGTTTATATGTTGGCTCAATCCATACGATAAAAGTGGTTATGTTGGCAACTATGGTTGCATTATTCAAGGGCAATGTGCTGCATCATGTCTTTTAATTTTTGATCAGATCATCAAATTTGCGACATAATTGTCAATGGTGTTATTTCGATTGCTGGTAGACATATATCAAGAGTATGTTACTTGTGTAGTAGAACAAATTTGTGCATAAATACACACCAAAAACAATAACTTACCTCTAAAAGTAATTGATAACAACCAATACTACTTTATTATACAAATTACATCCACTTGGACTATCTGTATCCTATTGACCAAAAGCAATATCTACTTGGCCATTTTACGAGTTACATGCATAAATACCCGCGTGCCCGTGCGCACACACACACAAAAATAAACTGAACATTGTATTTGATCATTGTCATGCAATAAATCTTACACCAGATAGACATGTACAAACACAAAGTAAACGCATTTTATTAGATTAGATTTATTTTTGTTTGGGGGTAGACATGCAAAATTAATTCACCAAGATGGGGAGAAAATGGAAATAGAAAAAGGCAAAACAACAGTACAAAAAAAGTTTGTACGAATTATGAGCAACAAAAAACAGTTGATGGACATAGAAGCTTCCTATGAAGAAAGGTCAGCCGTTATGATGCAAATGCTGGGTTTCTAGTGTAATATATGCAAGTTAATTTACATTAATTGAAATGTTCATATATTTGATGAAATGTGGCCTATGTGGCCTTAATAGGTATTTTCTGTTTTATAATTTCCAGTGCAGGCATAAAATTCATTCTCCATGGTTGTATCATTCACCTTTATTCATTACTTAATTGGATTTTTATTATGTGCTCCGTTTCATTACGTGCTTAACAACCACTAGGCTACACATTTTAATCAAAGTAGAATAAGATATGTTATTTGACTAGATTATGTGTTTTCCCTCTATCTTCTTTTTGAATAAATTGTACCTTTTTTTTGGAGAGTAACCAATCTTGTGGAAAATGCTCAAACTTTATATCGATTATAGGTTTGCAACTAAGTTTAAACATATGTGGATCAGCATTACCTAATCCTTGGATAAACCAACGAAGTCAGTTACATAATTGCCGGAACTATTTATCATAGATCCATTCCTTGATTTACTTTGGAAGGCAACAAATAGCTTTCAGTATGCCTTTTCAGATCAACATTCATTGATTTTTTATAATCTATCAATATCTTTCTTATTTGTCATAGCACAGGAAATTGTTTCATACATGGTAATATGGCATACCTTTTATTGAAGTAGATTACTTTTAGCCTTGAAAATTCCACATTTTAGCATGTCAACATTTTGCCTCGTAATACGTGGAAAATGTCTAATTAATTTGCTTTGCAGGTTTTAATATGCAGAAATGAGGCAGAAAAGTGCTTAATAGAGACATCGATCAATTCAGTTCGTGTAAGTATGAAGGTCGGTTTTCTATCACCCTTAGAAAATCTACTCATTAATGGCATATGAAAATTTTCCTCTTTATTTACTATTGGTGAAAATTACTTTAGTAACTTGCTTCTGTCCCTTAGAGAGAAGTACTCAAAACTTGAGTACTTCTCTCTTTGGTAGGGGGAAAAAAAACTATTTTTACAAGTTAGATTTTGTCTAAGAAGAATATCTGTGATATTTTTAGTTAGTAATTCCTGGACAATTCTGTTCTAAAATAACAAAACAAATAATATCCTTCAAGCACTTGAAATTGAGATGCATTTTATTGAAACAGTTTGTACATACAAAGCCTACATACGAAAGGTGCATCATGCAAGGCATGACAATTGCGTAATTTAAACCTCATGACGCAGTGCACATGAGGCACACCAAATAGCGCACATGGTGCACAATGCAAAAAAATGCTCACCTTTTTTGTTTTCACTGTCTTTTTTTAATATTTTGTTTCTATTCCTTTTCACGATCCAGAAAATGCATAAAATTGGTATTCATCGTATATTTAAGTTTATAAATTTAAGTTTTTAGATTCTAAAGGATGACTTTTTTCCCTCTGCTTGAAGACAAACACATTTAGCTATTGATATGATAAAATTAATTATTTTCATGTTATATTCTCAAAACAAGCTGTAATATAACATTGGCCATGTACATACAAACAAAAATTGGTGCTTGAATATATTTTATAGTTAATCATACAATTTGATAAATTATCATAAGATGTAAGTTATAGATTTTTGAAGTTTGATGTGAACAAAATACACTAAATAACTGCTAAAAATTACAAAGTTAAAAATGCAGTGTTAAATAAGGAAATTAGGGTAATACACCTCAAAGTAAATATGATAAAACTTCATTTCTTGTCATTTTTTCCTCATTTAAATCATACAAAATCAATTATAATTTTATACTTGAAATTTAATTGTTAAACATAGCTATGGCCTTTTAACTCGAAATCTAATTTCTAAGCAAATGATTAAACGTTGAAAATATAACATAATTAAATGATATTCTATGCTTCTGACGTCATGTTTAATAGTATTTCTACGAAATGATTAAAAACATATCTTTTTATGAATATTAGTAAAAAATTATAAACTGTATTGGTTTTTAATTACAGTGTATAATAATTTTTTTTAAATACATGCGCAGTAAGTCAAAAACGCGCCACACTGTCGTGCTACCAAGCCCCCCCCCCCCCACCGCGAGTGGTTTTGCGTCTTTTTGCACAATGCTCCATTAATAACTATGAATCAGAGTCAAATTACAAATGTTGTAGTAACATACTAGACAAACCCCAAAACTCAGCTCTATTGGAATTGAAGTAGGTCACTCTGGCTCGAGTACAGTCGACATTCTTTGTTTGACTGATTATGAAAATTCAATCGGTGGCAATTTTTAGCTTCCTGTCCTTGGATAAATCACCGACTGGATTGCTATTGTTGGCCATCTAAGTCAATTAAAGCAAGTCAATAATTTTAGAACTACCAGAACTAGCACAATGATTTTCTTAGACCAAACACTAGCAAAATAGATTCATATTTCCCTCAAACTACTTCGAATCAGATTTCCAAAGCTGCGACAACCCAGCACTGGGTGTTTCTTTGCAGTCGTCAGGAACCCAAGAGGTTTGCTCAGTTGTGTGGTTTTCATGCAGACATGAAATAGATATTGAAAACGAGAACCCCTTGAAAAGAAGATGGAGGCACAATTTGCAGATGACAGCCAGTATTTTCTGTCTTGCAAAATAGTCATTAATTAGTTTTCTTTTTAAGTTTTTGGCTTCCAAGTTGAGTTAAAGTTTGAGTTAATTTAAATAAGGCTAGGTGACATCTCTTCTTGGCTTCTTTTGAACCTATAAATCCAGGCTTCTGCAATTGGGCCTTTTTAGGCTGTCTGGTCTGGATTATTCCATACCCAAAAAACGCGTTCAGTTTTTTGTTAATTTGTTTTGGTGTATAAAGGTTATTGATTGAGCATAACTGGATGATGACTCAGCGTAACTGGTGACTGAGATATTGACTCACACCTCTTTATATTTATATAACAGGTAAAGCAAGCAGATGAACTTGAAAATATACTTACAAAGAAATTTCTTCGATTTTTGTCAATGAGGGCTGAAGCATTCCAAGTTCTCAGGAGAAAACCTGTACCGGTAATATTTATTTTTACTTATGTCATGAAAATAGTTGAAACACTTTTAGATGCATGTTCAGTATATGTTTTCTTATGTTAGTTTCAACCTAATATTTATAGTGATGTGGAATAGGGATTTTTTGTAGAAGTTCCAATTGAAAAAATTAATAGGTTAAAAGGACATCCCACCTATCATAAAATAAATAAAATTCATTGAAAAAAAAAGAGCAAAATACCTCTAAATTGAATGTTTTTTCCGACTAATTTCATTTTTTATATGAGGTAAAATATTCGGAAAAAAAATATTTATTTGAAAAGAAAGAAAAAAGTTGGGATTGAATTGGATTTCACGTTGATGCAGATTCACTTGCAATATATCCATGCACTATATCCAAATTTGTTTGCATCGTATTCAAAGCTAGCTTACGCGGTAGTAAATTGACATGCATTGTATTCAAAAATAGTTTGCAACACAATAAATTAACCTGCATTGTATTGAAATTGATTTGTGCTATATTTGCATTGTATTCAAAGTTCAAACTCAACTTGCATTTTATTTAAAATTGACTTGCCTGTATTTAGAATCGACTTGCACTATATTGACTATTAAAATTTCAATGTTATCTCAATACATGGATCAACAACAAATTAAATTATGATTCCCATTAATTCATGTACAATGAATACCTCCAATGTTCGACATATATATTTGTCGACATTTTCTCAAACATCGTCTGCACACTACATGATAAAGTTTACAGTCCTCATCTTCCGCTTACATACACTACTAACCACATCTATTTTAGTTTATCGTTCTTCATAATCTTTTTTTAATCCTTAAATATTCATTCCCCAACAAACTAACTCTCCCATCCATCATCTTTATTTCATCTTCTTCCTTGTTACTAAACCCATTCACGATTTCTTCTTGAAATTCTAACAGTAATCATTTCCAGATCCATTTAAGGTTAGGATTATGGCTTTGACTTCCAGTGCAGCTTCATTATCAGTTTTCATTCCCCCAATTGTCGAAGTTGTAGAAGGAAACGATAGTAAGGAAAGTGAAATTTAGAGAAAGTTTGTTAAATGTAAATTGGGCTCCTGTTAGAGACCCGCCTAACATTTGAAAAGGGGGTCTTTGTCTAATGTTCTACCGCCTACGTTTTCTGTTATTTATGTACAGAGAGAAGTAGGAAATAAGAGTAGGGAAATAATGCTGCAGACCGAAATATATTAAATACTAAAAATAATCACAAGAAACATTAAAACTTATGATCACTTTTTTGTCCCAAAACCATTACAGGATAAACTATAACTAGACAGGGAACTTGAATAAATTTTGACATGAGAACAGTGGCTAGTTTGGAAAGATGTCAAATTATAGGCAATATGTATTATTATTTTTCCCATCTTTTAGTCTCTATATTCTTTAACCTTATTTCATCTTTCTTAATATTTATTTTTCTCGTGTATTTGTTCATTCAGGGATATGATATTAGCTTCCTCGTAACAAATTTTCATTGTGAAGATATGCACAAGCACAAGCTTATAGACTTCATTGTTCAATTTATGGAGGTAATTTTCTTCCACTTGCAAAAACCTGTTGTAAATAACCATAACTCTACTACAATCTTCAAGGTCGGTATTTTAGTATCCAACTGTTAAAAGTACGCTACAATCATAAATGGACTTTTGACTTTAATTAGGCTGATTATGCTTATGTGTTATCTGTCCTTGAAGATTAATTAGAGTTAAGCTCTATGTTTGGGTGGTCAAATAAACCATATTAGAACTGGAATTCACATTAGAACTTGAATTTTGGGAACTAGGGATTTTCTGTCAGTGATTTTGATATTTATTAATGATTTTGGTTTCAAGATTTAGTGCGTTAGACAATTGGTTTCAAAAATGGGAACTTGCAGTTTTTCTATATAAATAGTTACTGAAAATGAAACAAATTGGGATTGTAGTAGAAAAGGCAAGGACGGGGGATTCCTTTATTGTCACCAGTGTGTGGCATGCATGCATGCATGTGACCCTGAGATGTGATAGTATGTGAAAAATTGAAACGGCATGTATGTAACTTTGATGATAGTTGAAACGACGGTGCAGGGTGGATCGTTTATAATCAATATCCTTTATTAAAAGTAACAGTAGGGTCTCTGTGGGATGTATGAGATGATTGAAGGGGGAAAAGCAACAATAAACCAAAAGGATTAGGATTATAACAGGTGGAAAGGGATGGATATGAAAGAGGTTGCTATGGTCCACCAATTTTCAGACAATTCAGTGTCTTACCATGTTGTTTGCAATGTTAATTTGTTCATTTTGGAATAAATTTAAAATTACCTCTGAGATGGTGCCTGCGACCCAAACTGTTTCAGTTTGCAAACTGGTAAATGGAAATTAGACAACCTCCAATACTCACATAACATATAAATATATACCTTAACCGTCTCTGGTACATGTTCAAATTAAAAATGTCACTTTGTTTCCTAAAAATGCCACGCTGTTGTTATGAAAGATGATTTATTATTTATATTTGGGGTGCAATGTTTGGTTTGGCTACGTGAGGCAATCACATTTATGGTTTCCAATTTGAAATCGACAAATGTAACTTGGCTCTGGCCAGAATTTTTTGGAGAGCCAACAAAATATTAATAATAAAAACAGCATGCACGCGCGCGTGCATTAGTGTTCCTTTTCCACCTTTTATTTTTTTTATTTTTTTATTTTTTGAGAAGTTGAATTAGAAAAGAGAAGAGAAGGAATTTGGAACAAAATCTACATCACTTAAGGGGTAAGGAAGAGATGACGAGTAACACGTGTCGAGGTTTTAATTTTTGTAGGTTTGGTATGAGAACCCACCCATTATTGGATTATTTGACTAAGCGAAAAACTATATGCTGATTTCTGTCAGGTATTCACCAGCTCAAAAAATTTGGGTGAAGTTTTACCTATTTAAGTTTTCCAGATGAGGTTTTAAAGCAAAATACACACTCATCGTCTTCATCATCAAAATTGGCTCCTTCGTCTCTACCAACCTTTTGGTAATGTCAGGCTCTATGGAGACAACATAACTTGAATTTTTGTAGGCATCAAAACTAGGTAACATGAAACCATGCAACAAGCTCATATTTGTAAACAACCTGAGCATGTTGGTGAAAACATGTACCTATAACAGTATATGAAACTGGCATGCTACATTAGACATAACCTATACAGTATCTCTGTGGCAGGAGTTAATCATTTTCCTTTGGTAAAATGAATGATACCTTTTGGCAATGTCGGGCTCTATGGAATCCAAAAGATGCGACCTCTATCTCAAGGTTTAACTTTCTGTTTTCCTTTTCGGTTTCCATTCCGGTTATCGGAGAAACTCAAAATTTCGGTTCCGGAAATTCCAGTTTAATTCCGATTTGCGAATTCCGATACTTTTTTGTATATACGCCAATAAATACGTAATAATTGAATTTTTTTAATCAACTTTGACTACCGTGCAGTAATTTCAAACGATATCACAATTTGTCATATTCAGACACTTGAAATTATAAACAAATATAAATAAAATTTATACAAATTGTATAATTTGGTTAATAAAATTTATTTATCTCATTATTACTACGGGTAATGATATAGTTAATAAATTGTCAAATATACATCTTTATGCACTAAATACATGCATTATGGGCAATATCTTTAATATTAGTTCTTAGCTTATTAAGTAATACATGTTTACCCACTAAATACATATTTATCCACTAAATACATGCATACCCGGTCCATTAAGTAATTATTAGTTCTTAGCTTACAGGGCCCATTAAATAATAAATCTTTATCCACTAAGATTGCCCCTTTCTATCTCACGTAGACATTAGACGAACATGAAAAGAGGGGAAAAATTGCATCGCGCGCTGGAACTCTAGGTCGATCTATCGTCGTCGTCGATCCCTAGATTGAGATCCCTATTTCTGGTCCGGTCCATGTCGTCGTCGATGTAAATTTTTTTTGTCTTAATTTGAAAAAAAAACGGATTTTACCCTATTTCCGGTCCGGTCCACGCCGGAACCTTCCAGCGTGCCGGCCGGAATATTGAACCATGCCCTATCCCCTTCTCTATATCTATTAGTTATTTATTTAATAACAATCAATAGTGCTAATTAATTGTGTGGTTGTAATCGGGCAAATATTTGGGGACACAAGAAATTGGGGGCAAGAAATATCTACTCTACGAGTGTTCTAGCTTGTCAACTACTGTGAGATCCACGTGTTTCCACAACAATATTACAGCCACAGTTTTGGCTTAAGACATGTTTATATATCATTTGTACTGCTCAACTATTGCATAACGTCTATGATGTGTGTTTTGTTTCTCGGAGGAAAAGTCGTTGCTAAGAAAATCGAGTTATTGTTTTTATTTCATGCATAGTGCCTGGACTGGTAATGTGGAACTATTATATTTGGGAAAGGAATTCTGGTTCCAGAGTGCTTGACCAAACTGCATATAAAATTAATCAAACCTAAGACAATGAATGCAAGCTTGAACAATGAGTTGCATTCTTGCTGGTATAATCACATTTCAAAACAATGGTGCTAGCATGCGGTACTTCTAATGTGTGTAAGACTATCACCACGAGGATCAAGTAGTTTGCTTCAGTGTTATAAAAGGTGTGCCATGGCATGCGATATGGCACTGTGGATCGGCGATTGTTCCTTTTTGTACCTGTGGTGTGACACATGCACCAAATGGCGCACAATGCCAAAAAACTGCTTTTTCATTTTTTTCTCCATCCTTTTCAAATTTTTATTTTTTATTCTTTGACAATACAAAATTGCCTTAAAAAAACTAATACTTAGGAGAGGGTAGTACCTAATGGTACCATAAGCCTTATATGGTATATACATGCTACAAAATCTGACTACAACAACGCTATACTAGATTCAAACTCGTGACCTCAGAATCGAAGTTCAGGCGCCTTACCACTAAGACGTGGTCTGGGACTTTGGTTCTAAGATCACGGGTTGCATAAAGTGATTCGAACCTTGGATATATTTAGAGTTGTAGTATGTATAATGAGTTGTGGTACCATTAGGTACTACCCTCTTCTAAATGTCAGTTGTAGTGTGTGTATGCCATATTTAGGCTCGGGCATATTCACTTTCTATAACAAGTTAACGTATCATTCATTTTACACGTCATTTTTGGTTCGTTAAGAAATTATGCCCATGCGGGTCAAACATGTTAATTTCTGTTTTAAGCACCGTTTGAATTTTGGCTTCTGGAATGACATTTATACCTTAAAATTTATGCTTACAACATAATATTTACATATGTTGTTGTAAAATGTAATAATAATAATAATAAACTTGTTGGATATCTCATAGTAAAAGCAGTATAAATCATATTAGTTTTGTTCAATTAATCATGATGCATAAATAAAATTTGTTACTGCATGAACAATACTTCAAAAAGGCATGCCTTTTTCACCTTGCCGTGCTGCAAGGCTTCAATTACTACTACTGCTACTACTAGTAGTAGTAGTAGTACTACTACTACTAGTACTATTGTTAGTATTATTAATAATAATACTACTACTACTACTATTACTATTATTAGTATTATTATTAATATTACTAGTATCATTAGTATTAATAATAATATTATTATTGTTACTACTACTACTATCATCGTCATCGTCATCTACGCACCGGAAGTAACTACGGTTTGCTTAATGAGGAGGTTATAAGGGATAAGCCAGACAAAAATGGAAAATAATGTGGTGCTTGCTTGCGATCAAGTATGGATGAAGAGGGACACTGATACGTGGTTTGGGAAACCAACTGTGGAAGAAGAAGGAAAATGTTAGGATAAACTGTTATATCAGCATTGGAAGTGCGAGCATGTATGTTTTCCCTTGGCAAACGAAACAAACACCCAAAATTTAAGTGGTTTTATGATGCGATGAAAAGATGAAAAGTGAAGTGAATTTATGGAGAGGTATATGAAGAAGAAAACATTACTTTTTTGTTGGAACACAAACAGTAATATGGTATGGTGGATATGGCGTCTGTGGTTCATGTGCATGTGCTGAGGAAGAATACTTTCATGGTGTGTTAAAATCAGTGAAATATATAAGAATTAAGAAGCAAATGGTAAGAAAATGATAGTTGAAGTTATTGGTTGTGTAAATGCAAATGTTTGATGGGATTGTGTGCACTTTCAACTGTATAAGACATATACTGGTGGGTGGAAACCTTATTTCAGTAGGTGTGTGATTGATGGAAAGACTATATTTTTGTTGCTCAAGGTGGAATAATAAAATTGTACAAAGGCGAAAAGCATTTGATCAGAGGTGTGAAGACATACTGGTGGGGAATGGTTTGGTATATACTATCAAAAGAGAGATTTTGGAAAGAAAACAGAATGACAAATGAAATGCCTTTCGGTGGAGTGGTAAATACCTATTTGGTATACTTTAACCTAAGTGGAAACCAGTGTGATATTACAATCATTTCAGTGTAGATACGTATTAACTTTGAGATTGTTGATATCATGCAACAAACACAAATGGTACTACAAGTTGTTTTGTCTGAAAATAGAAGTATCAGAAAGTTTTCTATTATTTAAGCTTGTTTAATCGCATTTAACAATTGGAATGTATTAATATTTGGATTCTATGTTAGAGGTGAATATATGAACCCTAAAAGAGTTGAAACTTATTATATCATTGGGAAGTTCAAGAACTAATGTTTCCATGTAAAGGAATATCGTTTGGTTATGTTGGGAGTCTTTCACGAAAGGATAATTTGTGTCATCCATTTATTTGCATACACCACAATAGCGGGGAGTTTACACTTGAGTCTGTTTTACATTCTATAATTTTCACTCAAAGCTGCAGACAGTTTATCTGCAATTGGAAACATGCAAGCCGTCCTAAACATCCATATTTACCAGTACACATACACGCATCTGAAATGGGAGTTTTTCACATCAAATCAGGCTAATTTCCCACTTAACCTACTTGATGTAATCTTAATATTATCTGATTTTGCATGATACAGGACATTGACAAGGAAATCAATGAATTAAAACTTTCTGTGAACACACGAGGTCGTCTTGTAGCCACCGAATTTCTCAAGCAGTTCATCTGAAGTCTATTATTTGTTCATATGTTACACAAATTATATTGTTTCACTATAAGGCATTGATTCATATTCATTCGCAAGCCCATTGTTCTTTTCTTTCAGACTCTGACTGTAACAAAACAAAACATTACAGCTTCATTTAGTTTTGTTAAATTCTGAATGGTTTGATTGCAGAATTTGCTGTTCCCATCTTATTATTCCGCAACTACATGGAAGTTTTAACAAGCGTTTACATTATTCAATTTGAATGACCTATAGACTGAAGAATATGTCAAGCATCTTCAATTTGATAAATATGACAAGTTTGATCCATAAATTTTTTACTTATTTTTTTTCTACTTTGGAATACAGTTGCTGTATACATAATAAGTACATAAAAGAAAATATATTATACATCTCATCATCTCACTGATCGAGATTCGTGAGACTCTTCATATATCAACATTAATTATCTTGTATAAGAAATCGATGTCGATCTGACTCAATCGTATACAAGTGCATAAACAAGGTACTGTTATTATTCACAGAATTCACAGTGTAGAGGCAGCCTTTGATACTTCTTTGAAAGCCTTCATGATCTCTTCAGACTTAACAAAACCTTCTGTATACACTACAAGAGGACTGTCACTAGGAACAATGTCTTCTCTCTGATAGCTTCCAGCTGTTCTCAATAACTCCTCAGATCCCCGCTCCACTATTCCTCTCATTATCAGAGTTTTGTGCGTCCCAGCTATCAGTTCTTCATGGTCTGTATCTCCCTTTTCTCCCAGTATCACATATATGTTCGCTACACTTATTCCCCACCGCACAAATAGATACCTACAATTTAAGTCATTTCCTATAAGGTTTACAAAAACAACAGAAAATTTACTCTTAACATGAAGAAAGAATACCTTAGTGCTTGTGCTCGAGAAGCCAAAAGAGGGATAACTTGCAATCTCGTAGAATTTCTACAGTACATAAGATGGCACCTGATCCCACGCATTCTTAGCTTTTGGCGCAGATCATCTACTGGTCTTGCCTGAAATTATCAATAACCCCTTCAAATCCAATTCATTTGATGTATAAATATTAAGAAGATGAAAAGGTTAAAAACCTTTGATGGGTCTCTAATGAGAAAAGAGACACAGTGAGCGTTGCTAGCAGATGCGTCTTCCTTCAAAGACTTCCTGTCTCCATGACCATCTTCGGAGTTCATCAGCTTCATCAATGTCCTTTTAACCCCATTATACCCCCACCTATATTCAATGTGCGTCGCATAATCTGGGTCTGCACGTAATTTTCCATTCTCATCCATGCACTGAGAAGTGCCTGGGTAGTACACCTCGCCTCCACTGCTGCATATCAAAGCATCAAAATCTGTAGGCTGAATCTTCCCCAGTTTCAAAAGTGCTATGGTCTCCGAAACAGGCATAGCAGTCGATAGCGCAAACCCTGAAATCCTCGACATCTGAGTGTCCGACTTGATCGCCTTAAACACTTCTTTTATCACATCAAGCATCTTTTTTTCAGGTTCGCCCTTGTCGTTGTAGCTGTCAAGTGCTATGACAAAAAGCCTTCTACGCCTCCTAAGAAGAGGATATTTAGGCACCACGTTACTAGAATTTTCCGACTTTTTAGTGTTATTAGTTGCTTCAGATGGCTGCTTCTTGAGTCTGTCGAGGATTTTCTTGACTTGGTCTTGTACTTGTGAATCGCCTTCTGCCACTTGATTGAGTTCAGATGCATCGTAATTGACAGAACTGTTGATAGATTCCTTCTCTCCATCTAGAGATAATCTAAGAGACGATTCGTGAACATCTTTTAGAGAATCTCCTAAAGATTCTTCGGTTGCAAGATCATCGGATGAAGTATCATTTTGCCATTGAGGATGCCTCATTCGACATGCTGCCACTCTTAAGAGGTACGTGCGACAGTGTTCAGGCCAAGAGAAGAGATGGATGTTTTTTAAACCATTTTTCTTGCACTCTAGCCATAGGTTTTTGTCTGCTACGAGCTTAAGAAGTGCATCTGATATGGCTTTCTGATCATGTGGGTCTACAAGTAGTCCATTGTTAAGTGCCTATGTAAAGAACAGATTTCAGATTCACATTCAATAACTTAATACTTTTAGCATACAATGTCATAAATATTAAGGTTAAGCACCTACCCTATGAATGTCAACAGGACCACCATTTTGTGTTGCCACCATTGGAAGACCATGAGCAGCCGCCTACATCAATTAGGGGAAAAAAAGCTCTATGAGATTCCTAATCACGTATGAAAAAAGGTGAAACCCAGTGCATGAGGCTCCCGCATGATAGCGGGCTCTGACGAGGTCGATAATGTACGCAGCATTTCCCTCGTGTTGCGAAGAGGCTGTTTTCGGAGATTCCTAATCTCGTATAACATATTAATTACAGTATAAAATAATATTACCTCAATCAAAGTGAGGCCAAAAGGCTCCACTAAAGCAGGATTAACAAAGACACCCTGCAAGCAAAAACAGTTTATTTAGCTTACCTGTCAGGAATTATATGTGTTCAAATTTTAATTGTTAGAGGAGGGTTTTAGCTCCTTTTGAACATAAGTCAGTTAAATACCGACCTTTGTTTTTGCAGCAAGCCTATAAATTTCGGGTACATCAGACTGGATGTGATGTTTAGGAATAGCCACCAATCCATAAAGATCATACTTATCTATCAACTTAAGGACCGTAGTCAGAACGCCAGCACTCCCTGATGCCATTTCATCGATGTCATCTCTATTCCCCATAATCAATGTCTAAGTTCAAGCGTGACTTTTAGCTATAACTATATTTGTATTGGCAAAATCAGGAAAACTTAAATTAAAAATATGCATACTCACAAGATTTGCAAGGTCCCTTAATGGACGACATTCTCCAAATGCTTTTAAGAGAGTAGTGATGTTCTTTTTGGGATCTGGCCTTGATAGAGCCAAAATCATCGGTTTGTGAGGATTTGTAAAGAAGCGCATCACCTTCAAAAAATCGATAAACCAACAAATAAGCCAACAAAATCAAAATATAATAGTTAAAAGGTTTGTTAAATGTTCCATGAGAATATTACCTCGGACCAGATAGGTGGAACTGACTTCTTAGGAGCTCCATCAGCACTTAAAATTGATGCCAAATCATCCGTTTCACTTGCTTCTACCTGAGCTACAACATTACTAAAATCCATACCAGGAGGAATAACCTGCAATAACAATCAGATTAAAATGAAGTTACGATGATGAAACTAGGGGGATAAAAATACACCTTCATGCTCAAGCTATTAATGGTGTGCCCTTTCCTACTGACCTCTATTGACAAGTCATACTAGTTTCTTGAACTGCTTTTTCTATCCTATATTTTCAGTTTTATTATCATTTTACTGTGAATTAAACAAAAATGCAGCAGAACTTACCACCATCCTAGGCATGTACCGACCATGAGAACTAACCCCTCTTCTTATTCTAGCTCTCAAAACCTTCTCAAGCTTCACATCAAACCCATCATACAAACCCCACTGCTCATCGATCTCCTGCCTAGTGCTCGTAATAACAAGCTCCGAGGCATCTAAAGACAACTCTTCTGCTTCTATACGCCTCATTATCTTATATGTAGAATTTATATCTTCCTTAGATTGACGCCCTTGCTTCAAAAGCTGCTCTAGTTTGTTTCTTCCTAAAGAATGACCAGTTAAAACCATAGGAACATTCAAGGCACCTGAAAGAAGAGCAGCACAGTCACCAGCATCAGCATAGTGTCCATGTACCACATAAGGCCACACTGGCTGACCACCTCCAACTTGTTCTCCTAAAACTTTGGACATGTTCAAGACGTGCACTAGAGCTCCATCTACAAATTCTTGAATGTAAGGCCATAGTAGCTCTTTTCTGAGATACTTATCACGGGGCCCACATGGTATGCGCACGATGTAAGCGCCAGCACTTTCTCCTGCATCATTTCCTTCTGTGTCGTAGGAGCCTGATGACAGCATTTCAGTTGGCTCTCCGTAGCTCCAGTCTACATCTGGAGACGACACCTGGCGAGTGAAGAGGTCTACTCTGTACACTCCGGGCATCATCGAAAGAGCACGTGCAAGTTCAACTACATACTTTATCTGATATATTCTGTTATATATTAGCAACGATCATGGAGGTTATGTAAGTCAAGGGTGATGATGTTTGAATTTGTTTTACCTGACCACCAGTGTCTGAATCACGACCTAGCTCCATGTTTTCTCCACGAACCAGTCCATGTAAACTACACAAAAGATTACAATGTACATCAGTGGTTACCGATGGATTACCTTATGAGCACTATATCCATCACTGGTTATTGATAGATTACCTTATGAGAACTATATACAATTTCTTCTCCTTATTATCCTCAGGCCATGCTGGAATTTCGGAGAAGGTTTGAGAGAGTTGTTTTACCGGTCTCTTGGTTGGATCTACTTCAACAACAATATCAGCCTTCTCTTTCTCTCCTTCTGATAAATCTTCTGACATGTCTTCTGTTGCTTCTCTCCTCCCTTGCTCTTGCTCCCACCTTCGATGTGCCAACCTTTGAACATCTTCACTCTCGACCTTGAAATAATATTTCAAATTTGAGAAAATTGACTTTTATGGAAATGTTCAGTAAACTTTAATATAGGACACTGAGCCTCTCATCCAAATAGTTGTGTTCTACTAATTATATGTGGGAACATAAGAATGCCATTAGCTACTTTTATATCTATTATCAGCAGCCGCAAATAACAATAATATATTGGAAACTGGTATAACAAGATCTTTTGCTTAGCATCTAGAAGACTTACCACTTGATCAAATCTTGTTTACATTTTTTTAAATTAAGAGATAACAAAACATTTATTATCATCGGATATATGTAATACATTGTTACGGGGTTTCCAATCCATCAACCATAGCATTGTTACTGTATAAGTTTGTTTGAATTAGTAATACGATTTTTTTTTTTAAAAGAAGCAAACATGGGCTGTCAAAAATACCTAAAAAGCTAATATCGATTACACCTAATATAGTTCGAAATTGTATTCCCAATACATGGTTCTCTATCATACATACCAACACAATGGAGACAAGATGTACCTTGAGAGACTTAAATACACATTTTTATTAATTTGTTATATACTTAATCACACGAACACATATTCAGTGATGTAATTTAAAACATAACAAAAACTAGATTTACTTTCAAAAAGCAGCATTCATTTTTAACTTATGTCAACACATTGAGATACTAGACGATGTTTCCTCGACCTCTATTGCTGCTGGATGTTGATTTTTTATATTAAACCCAACTATAGGCAATTCGGGTAAATCTAGCCAAAAATAGCCGATATGACGAAATCTTTGTAACTGATTGATCTAACAAAAGAAGGGAAAAAGGAAAAAAAAACCTGAAAGAAAGGACATAAAACAAATATTACAAGCAAGTAGATCGCATACACATAAGAATCCAATTTTTATAGTTTATTATGCTCTGAGGAGAGTTCAAGTGTTTCACTGATTGGCGGTTCTAATCTTTAGCACATCATCATCAAAATATCATTTATTTGAAGTGAAGGGGTAGTGACCAAATAGACTTTTGTATTCGCATGGTGGACAGTTTTGTGCATTGTGTTCTTTTGTCCACACACACCAAATAATGAATATTAAAATGTTAAATGGCAATGAAATTCATTTTTGATACAAGAAATAAGAAAATAACAGTCACAAAATAATCAAAGTAAACCAACACAATCACACCATCCTTATCTCAAAAATACAAACTGTAAGCTTCACCGACCCAAATTAGGGATAGAAGCAATGGCAAGTTCATAGAAATAAACAAAAAGTATACGAACAAAAGGAACAGCATACTCTTTCGCTTGCTCTGTATAGTTCCTTCACAAGTATGATTAACAAACTAACTCGACGCAGATACAAAACAAAAGACCTCCATTAGAAAATAGTAAAATAAAATAAAAATAAATAACTTCACATTAACTGAAATCCGAACCTAAAGCAGCAAATATTGAAATAATTCAGCACAAACCTGCTTCTTTTTTCTAGCAAGATGCCAAATTCTCCAGCACATATTCTCCAAACGACTGCTCCTCTCTCGCGCATTTCTAGTAGCAACAACCTTAATCCAGGTTCTATGCAGATCAGTCTCGTCAACCCCAGTCACCACTTCTTCCACGAAATACTTGGTCGGATTAAACCCCACGACCGGCGGCGCCGTCACAGCGGCTGACGGAGACCGCTGCTCTGGCACGCTACCGCTGTTCAATATGGCCTCTAAGTAACCGTTTATCCACTCATTGCCTGCCGCCATTTTTTTTACAAAGCACAAAAAGGCTTCCTTTTTTACCTCAATTTATTTTAGTGCTTTGTTTGAGCGATGGAGAGGAGTTTTTATAAATAGAAGGCTGCTGTTCTCTTTCGTCATGCCAATGCGCTGTAGAAGGAAGATGGAGCGACACGTGCTAGAGAGGGCCCACACGTGCGAAATGATACGGTATGGTTTCTGTATGTGTGCGCGGCTACCGAGGAGGATCGATTTGGGTTTTCTATGCCGTTCGTTTGATCCATGCGTAACAGAAAAATGTTATAACTACTAACTCAGTAAAATAGAATTAACGTTCGCGTGTAAAATTACTACTGTTAATGGTTTTGATTTAATACAAGGTAAATTACTAGTCACTACCTACCTGTACAAAGTAATATAACAAATTCTTCGTATGCAACAACAACACATACATACTTACTTTATATGCTGAAAATAATGAGTCGTATCATTCTAATTTGGTGTCGACAAGCCAATGGCCAATTGACAAATGATAAAGTAACAGTACGAACTAATAATCATACTTCTAGTTGGAAAAAAAGGATATTCCTGGAAATATCTTTTTGAATTTTGCTTCTTTAAAGTTTTTTGAAGGAAAAAAAAAGGAAAAGAAAAGAGAGCAAAAAAAGAATATGCCATATAGGTTTTGTGATGCGAAAGTGTGTGGTGGGGAACAATCATCCCACTTACTGGTAACCACCATCAATCAATATATATCTTGCTAAGGGCGCCTTTTGTCCATTGAAACTCCAATTGCAGAATATTAGCAAATATTTCTTATATATAACTATATGATACACCAAGCCATTAGCTATTTCTGTATTGTATCATGCGTGAGTACCCACGCATAAGGTAAAGACAACCTATGTGTTGTACGTTTCTGCTTTCATATTAATGAATTCTTTGGCTTTTTTCACCTCATTTGTTTGTTTGACACATACAAAGTGTTAATACGTTCCTAAGAAATATGGATAGTTGATTAATAATACTGAAAACAAACAAAGACTAAAGTATCGTTCTTAGGATGAACTGGACAGACAAAGTTGTCGTCTGCGTCCGACGCGTCGATGGCGGACCCCACAACTTTGCCCGAGCCGTTCGCATCCGAGGCGTCGGACACGTCCGACGCGAATCGGACGCGAACGACACTCCTACAACGACCATATTTCCCCCATCTCTTATATGATTCCCCTCCTCTATCGCTCTTCTTGTTCACTTTCAATTCTCAATCTAAAAATTCACTAATCCGAGCTTTCGTCGTAGCAACATCGTATTTCGATAATTTTATTTCTGTTTTTGTTCATTTCGTTTAGTTTCTTTTCTTGTTTTACTGTTTTTTTGACATATTTTGTCTCAGAAATGGCTGAACAAAATGTACAGAGAAATTCTCGCCGCAGCCTAAAAGTTTGGTCCACTCACGCAAATTCTGCATTTTTACGAATAGCTGCCGAAGCTTATCAAGCTGCCAGTAAATCCAAAAAGGAATCCATAAGAAAATAATGAAAGAACTGAACAAGGCTTTAGTGGGTGTTCCGAACGAACACCGTTCACTATCGAACAAATTACGGCCAAATACGACTCGCGGAGTAACAAATGGGCGGTTTGACGCAATTTGAGAAATAAAACGGGCGCAAGATGGGATAATGTTCGAGGAACGATTAGTGGAAGCGAACATTGGTGGATCGATCGCGCGGGGGTAATACCTTTTATCTTTTTTGTTTTCTAATTTATCGCAACTAACTTATGTTTCTTTTTAATTTTAAGAGTTTGACAACTCGGTTTTGAAGTATAGGAGACGGCCGATAGAGAATTTGAACGAACTCGAACAAATTTTTGGTAACAGTATTGCAATTGGTGCCGATGCTTTCACTCCTGGCACTATGCACAACAGTCACCCCGTTCTCCTCCTCAAGAAGACATCACACACACGTATTTCGACCGAACATGGGGAACAGATGGTTTTCAAGTCCCACTTGAAGACATCAACACGCAACAGTCGTTTCAATAACCTACACAAACACGTGGCGTAGGTTCTTCTTTCAAGTCTCGATCAAGCAGAAGAAGACGGACGGAGAACGAGGAAAAAATGGATGCACTTGTTGATATGATGTATGAAAAACATAAAAACAAAAAATATCGTTCTGACACAGATAGTCCATCCTCTAATCCATCCACTAATGCTAGTAGCTCTCCTTATGCTAATCCAAGCTCACAGTCCACTATCCCATGTTCGGATTTGAAGGCTACAATTGAGCGTATGAAGAAATTTGAAGATATTCAACTTTTCAAAGCAGTTTCACCACTCCAAATTAAGGACAACAGAGATACGCTCACACTTTTGGAAGACGACGAAGCCCGAGAATGGTTGCGGTACGAGATCGACAAATGCAATCATACAATCAGATATCAACAGTATATGATGTCTTTGCCACCACCTGCCTTTCCAACTGTATTTCTGCCTACATTTCCACCGAACTTTTCACCTATATATCCACCGAACTTTCCATCTACCTATCCATCACAATACCCACTACAGTAGTTTGCATTTGTAGATTCTGCTTTGTATTTCGTATTTTGTAATCTGCATTTTGAATTCTGAACTATGTATTCGGTATTATGTATTCTGTATTTGGTATATATGTATTTTATTTAAAAATAATTAACACAAATAAAATAATAATATAAATACTAATTTTGCCCCTTTCGCGTTGCCCTTTTCGTAAAAAAACGCATTCCTCTTTCGCGAACTTACCCCTTTCCCAGCCCATTTCGTTTGCCTCTTTCATTTGGCCTTTTTGGTTCAAAAAAGAACGCACTCTAAGTAGTATGTAAAGTACCGTTCTTTTTCTCTAATGGGCAGTTAAAGTTGGCGTCCGCGTTCGACGTGGGACCCACAACATTGCCCAGTTGGGGTGAACCGTTGTTGGGGTGCCGTTCGCGTCTGAGGCGTCGGACGCGAACACTAACGGTTCACCCAAACTATCACTCCTATATAATCTCATCTTTCTTCATCATCTCATTCTATTCTCTTCTCTCCTGCTTTCTTCATATCTAATGGCAGATCTAAATGAAGAAAGTGATAATTCTGATTTTGAAGATTTGCAAGATATCCAGTTCCTTAGACTATATTATGCTACACGTCGACCTCAAATGAGCCGGATACACGATTCTGAATTTACCGATATTAATTGGATTAATGAAATGCTTACAGGCCATGCAGAATGGTGTCAACGGAATTTCCGAATGAAGGGGCTTTGTTTTATGTCGCTGTGTGAGCGGTTGGAAAGTTATAGATCGCAGCCGGCGGCGCACGTTATAGTTAGAGAAATGGTAGCAATCTTTCTATATACAATCGCTTTGGCTATTCCTGTACGGCAGGTTGTTGAAAGATTTCAACAATCACTTAACACGGTTAGCTGTTATTTTCATAAAGTTTTGGATTTTGTTTAGTTAATGTCTATGGATATTATTTGGTCAATAGATCCTCAATTTAATAGAATTCCAGAACAAATCTGTTCTTCACCACGATATTACCCATTCTTTAAAAATTGTATTGGAGCTATTGATGGTACACATGTAATGGCTCATGTTCCTCAAGCGGATATGCAACGATTTGTAGGACGTAAAGGTGTTCCTACACAGAATATAATGACTGCATGCGTTTTTGACTTAACATTTACATTCTTAAGGGCATGGTGGGAAGGAACTGCCCATGATGCTAGAATCTTTCGTGAAGTGTAAATACTCCCCGTTTGAATTTTCCACATCCGCCAAGAGGACAATATTATTTAGTGGATTTAGGGTATCCACTAATGGAAGGATATTTACCTCCTTATCGTTGTTTAAGATAGCATATTCCAGATTTCAATGATACACAGAATGAACCAAAGTCAGAAAATGAAGTTTTCAACTACTACCATTCGAGTTTGTGTATGGCAGAAGAACTTTTGGAATTTGAAAGAAAAAATTTGCAATCTTACGTAACATGCCAAAATACCCATATAATGTTCAGGTGCAAATTGTCACTGCTACAATGGCTATTCACAATTTCATACGAAGGTACAATGCTGGAGATCCTGATTTTATGGCATATAACGATAATCGAGATCTGGTGCCCAAAGAATACATGAAAGAGTATTATAGCATTTAGAACCGTGGAAATATTGATCATGAATAAGTTCAAAGAACTGCAACAACAACTGCTATGGTTTTAGTTCGAGATACCATATGAAATGAACTAGTTGCTGCTGGGTTTCATTAAGAAATGTCTGTATTTTTTTTAAGCATTCTTCATTCTGTAATTTGCATTTGTAGATTCTGCTTTGTATTACGTATTTTGTATTCTGCATTTTGAATTTTGAACTATGTATTCGGTATAATGTATTTTGTATTCTGTATTCTGTATCTGGTATATATCTATTTTGTTTAAAAATAATTAACACAAATAAAATAATAATATAAATAATAATTTTGCACCTTTCGCGTTGTCCTTTTCGTAAAAAGAACGTTTTTCTCTTTCGCGAACTTACCCCTTTTCTGACCCCTTTCTTTAAAAAAAGAACGCACCCTACCTAGTAATCAAATCTAGTGGTAAATCAACGTTAGGTTATGTTGCATGGTGGCACTAATTAATTATTATCATGAACATAAACTTATTTGTTACATATATAAATTTGTTACATATATAAATTAAGAACACCTGGAGGACTCTGTGTCATCCATCCACAAAAAATAGATATTATTAAATATACACATCTTGGAAGTTTGGTTGCCTTGATTACTGATGGATTTCCTGATGTTGACTTCATGATATTATTAGTAATCTTCATCGTCACCTAAAAAATATCTTTTTGATAACTAATACTGTTAACTAATTTATGGCAAATTATGTCCACCTCAAATAACAAAATGTAGAGATGACGCTATTTTATGATGCTTCCCATTTTGCATATACATCTCTACTATGGCCTTATGGGAATAAGACAATACTAAGAAAGCTCTACAGCAATATCTACTTTTCAGCCCAGTGTTCTCTCTCACTTATATTACATGCTTTGGCAACCCCAATGGTATTAGAGAATTAGATCAAGAGGTTCATTAATCATTGATGGTTACTAGATAGAATGATTTAGGGTGTGTTCTCGGTTAAAGTGGTTGTCAATCTCCAAAGATCGACCTCTTGTCATTTCGGTTAAGAATTTTGTAGTGGTTGGGTGTATATAAGGCACTACAACAAATATGTTATATTACAACATAAAAACACATTGTAACATTGGCTTCACGACGTTTTTGCAAATGTAGCATTAAATCAAGTAGTAATAGAATCAGCATCTTTTTACAATATTTTTTAGATATTACAAAAAACATTGTAATAGTTACAACTATAATTGTTTAAAATATTGCGAAAAGTGTTTTACAACTTTTCTTAAATATTGTAGAATATTTTTTTACAAATTTTTTAAAATGTTGCGAAATATATATAACTTTAGAAAATAAATAAATCACTACTAGAAATACAGTAAATTGCGACACCCATTTCCGACGGCCGCCGACAGTGCGTCGATTTTTTTGCGACGGCAAGCAATTTCCATGGCATAAATGAAAAAAAAAACAAACTATTCGTCGGAAGCCATCGAAAAATCGTCAATATCTGAAGTCCAGGCCGACAGTTTCATTCATTCCTCTTCTTTCCCAAATCAGACCTCCACTCCTTCAAACCCTCCTCCCACCCCTCCTCCACGCCGTCAACAAGCTTCCACGCCGCCAGCAGGTCTCCATCTTCGATTTTCAGCTAGTTCCATTACCTATTTCTCGGTAAGAAGGTTTAATTCCTAAACCCTATTTAATTTTGATTTGTTAAATTAGGATTAATTTGTTGTTATAGTTGTATAATACCTCATTGATTGTTTGGTATACCTTATTGAATGCCAATTAGGTTGTTATTATAATTGTTTATCATTGAAATGTTGAGAATTTTTTTTGTTTAGTGTATACGTGCATTAATTGGTGTATATGCATTGATTAATTTAGTGCATGCGCGCATTAATGCTACTTTGGATTAATTAGAGTCGATGCTCAAAATTTGGTGTATGCGTTTTCAAGATAACGAAAACGAAGATTTAGTGTATGCATTTTTTAGAATGTAAATAAGTTATTGTAAAAATTGTTGTATAATACGCTTTACTTTTTATAAATCACTTAGAGAGTTTTTGGCCCCGTCTGAAAAATATTGTAAATGATCGTTATATGAATATTCGTTTTTATCACAAAACGAACATTTATATTCATCCGATACAATATTTGTCGGATTTGTCTCTGTATTGGACAAGCTACAAACACGGTAGTAATTTATTTTGTAAATCATTTTATTTTAAACGCTATTTTATGATGCTTCACATTTTGCATATACATCTCTACTATGGCCCTATGGGGAGAAGACAGTACTAAGAAAGCTCTACAACAGTATCTACTTTTCAACCCAGTGTTCTCTCTCACTTCACTACAAGAACAACAGTGATTTCCGACGACAACTAACCGTCGGCGGCCGTCGGAAACCGTAAGAAGAGCCGTCTGTATACGAATCTCGTTTCGTAACGACTTCTGACGGCAACAACGGCAAATTTCCGACGGCCTCCAACGATAATCTTTGACCGTTTCCGACGGCCACGTTGTCCACGTGGAAAATTTGAATAACCAAATAGCCGTCTGATGCCGTCGGAAACGGTCAGAATTTGCCGTAGAGCGCCGTCGTTGCAAGGTCATGACCTATAAGCCGTCGGTAGCCGTTAGTAGCCATTAGAATTCTGAGTGTTTTTTTTCCTGAATTTGAGCCTGCTGCCTTCCAACCACTACACATCCATCAATACACATAAAAGCTCCTTTTCGAACATATATAAACCACTAATCATATAAATAACCATACATAATATTCCATCCAAAAAATCCATATCCAAATCCAACATATTCAAAAAAATCAACATCCAAATCCAGAAAAAATAATATACAATCCATCAAAATGTATCAAATACATCATCACCCACTCAAAGCGTATATATACAGATAAAAAAACATAACAGAACATACCTAGCATCATTCATCATCTCCTGCAGAACCACCCGACGAAGGAAACCTCCCTTGCTGCTCCATATACTCCGCCAAGCGCTGGTTCAACTGCTACATCTGCGCAGCACGACGGCGATCATGCTCTTGCAGCTTGGCGATTCTTCTTTATCTTGAGCCATCTTATACGCCTTCTGCGATGTCCTACCCTGCGAATAAAAATAATTTGTTATACTGCCTCCAACATCATAAATGTAATTTACATAACTTTAATTGAAAAATATGCAATATTTGAATTTAGTTTATTTTTTGAAAATTACCGCTTGGTTCCCAAATCCATAGCCCCTGCTACGGGATGGTGGATCCATGGCAGACTCGAAAATAGCGTCCTCCTCATCAGATATCAACTCATCCCGTCCTGTCTCGGCAAGCAGCTGTGCCCATGCTTCATGGAACTTTTGCTGTAATGCAAAATAAAAAATACAATTTAGTAGATTAATCGCTATACTGATTAACAAAAAGTTGAAATGGTCACTCGTATAAATAACACTAATTAATATATCTATAAATGTGTACTTAATTAATTAAATGATAACTTTTAACTTAATTATAATATACTTACATAGGCAGCAGTCGCTTTATCATCATGCTCCCATGAGTATACGACTGAGCATGAATCGTCGGTCTACTTCAGGGCATGAGTATGAGCAAAAACATCCCAATACGAAACAACACCCCCGCATGATCTTTCCTGATATATATATATATATATTATTGTTTTATTAACTATCTATTAACAATTTATAACTTAAAATATAAAAATTTATCAAATCCTCGCGATGATGCTGGAACGACTTGGAACCACCGCGATGTGTGACGGGGTTCTTATTTCTGTTTGCGGAGTTCCTATCTGACTCACTCTGTAAATTTAAATTGGAAATAACATTTACAATTCTAAATTATGTATTAAATACACGCAACAATTTAAAGTAATTAATATGTGGTAAACTTACCTGGAACTCCTCATTGCCCCACCATGCGACCCAGGCCTCCCACACGCTAGCATTCATCCAGTTCGGTTTTTTCCCGTTCTTCTCATAGCGGACACTATATCCCTATAATTTTTGGCGATTTTGTTGTTCCAATGGCGCTGCACCAGGGATACATCGGTCTCTTGTAGGTCGACCGAACCCTACACGTTGAGAAAATGAAAGTTATACATTTTTATAAATAGTCTACAATATATAAAGTGATCTAGGATCAAAGAGAAAGTGCAAGATATAAATTTACACTTACTAGGAAGTCCTGCCAAATGCTCTCCCGAACATTATCTGGTATCTTGCTCCACTTGGGCCAACAGGCAATCATTCCGCATTTATATGCCTGTCTGGATATGGAGAGCACTGTAGCTGATGGCTCGAGCTTCAAGCCACTGTGTCAAAAAGAAACAAATATTTAATAAAGCAAGACTAATATATAATAGGTCGTACAAAAAAATATTGTTAATACCGAAATAAATTTAATACTTACAATCCATCAACGTTGGCCTACAACCAGATCACAGGAAGAGCTGCCTCCTATGATGGGCTGGGGACATCATCAGTTGGAGGCGCACCCGTCCCTCTCTGAGAAGAAGAGGGAGATCCTGTATGGGAAGAGCTACATCTATGGAAAAACGACATATATATATACAGTACCAGTTACAGACATATCATATATGAGAAATATATCATTTAATTATGTGAAACATACATTATGGCAGAACATAAAAGGATTATGTGAAACAGATTACGACTAAACATATCATTAGCAGAACACATCATTTTTAATGAGAAAATGTAACATAAATAAACACAGAAATTACCTTCTCCCGATATGTAGATTATTAATCAGTCCTCGTCGTTTTCTGATTCAGACTCCATTTCGTACTCTATGTTTTATTCCTCTGTAGTCTCAAATGTTTCTATTAATGCATTTGATTCATCGTTTAGAGATCCAAAATCGGTTTGATCGTCGGTTATTATTATTCTAGTATTTTCCTCGATATCTGCTTGATAAGCTTGTTTGTTTGGAATATTCTGTCCATCAAATGTAAACCTTGCCTTTGTTTTTAAAAGCAGCCGACCAATCTGCTTTATCTCTTTGTAAAGATGGGTACGGAGCGTAATAAACTTGAAGAGCTTGTTTGGCAAGTATAACAGGATCATACTTATAATAACGCGAGGTATGCTTTATTTCTATAAGATTATACATTGGATGCACGTTGATTCCAGAACCTGGAACGTTGCTGAACCAGTTGCATTTAAACAAAAAAATTTCTACTGCAGGTCTTGTGAAATATGTCAATTGCAAAACCTAGGTTAACACGCTATAAAAATCATTTACATGATCATTTGGATCATCACTACCTTTAACAAATACACCGGTATTGTTAGTTAATTTTTCAGCACCATATTCTTTGGTGTTAAATTTATATCTATTAACGAAGAATATTGGATAGGTCTTGACTTTCCTTTTTGGTCTCATAGCTAAATGTTTCAATCCTTCGTTCACCACACAATTTGTCATGTTGTAACGTAATTTGAAAGCAAAGTAGCGAAATCTTTGCCGATATCGCCATTTGGATGCTGTGATTCGTAAACACTGCAATTATAGAAGAAATATTACATTATAATTAACACACGCGTGTGCATATGTATATATACGCATATGTAGATGATGTAATGCATTAAGAAGAATATATGTATATTACCTAACAAATGGTGCAACTTTAGCACAATTGAGAAGAATATATGTGTGTGCTACATGGTAATCTCCATCGTCCAACCATAATTCCACACATTTACCAACAGGTCGACCATGTTTTTTTAAAATAGGTAAACTCGCTTGACAATCATCTTGATCAATGCCTTCATCATTACGCGTTGCGCTTACAAACGATAAGTTCACATGATCACTAAAATAATGAGAGAGAAAAAACGAAGCTTCTTCGATATATGATTTGCAAATCGAACCTTCAACTCATGCTTTTTATCTCACTTTTTTCTTTAGATGATTTAAGTACCTATTAAGAATTATTCCAAATTAAAATTTATTTATACATGAATTAAACTAATATTTAATGTACTAAACATTAATACCTCTCGAATGGATACATCTATCCATATTGCACAGGCCCTCGAAGACGTGCTTCAGATGGAAGATGAATATGTAAATGCTCCATTACATTAAATAAACCTGGAGGAAATATTTTTTCTAGTTTGCAGAGCAGTATGGGGATTTCTTCCTCAAGTTTACGTAGACGATCAACTTTTAACCTAGTAGAACAAAGCTTCTTATAAAACAAACGAAGTTCTGCTACAACCGTCCAAACTTTTACGGGCAACAGTTCTTTAAAAGCAACGGGTAACAAATTTTTCATCATAATATGACAATCATGGCTTTTCATTCCACTAAGCCTGTTGTTCTTATAGTCGACACATCTACAAATATTGGAAGACATACCGTCAAAAAATCTTAATCCTTCCATCCATTTTAAAATTATTTTAACTTGGTTATTGTCTAGCTCATAACATGCTTTTGGTTTTTTTGTGTCATTTAGCTTGATATGAAGCTCAAGGCGATTACATATTGCTTCGATATCGCGTCTTGATTTCAAATCATCCTTCGTCTTCCCCTTAACATTCAAAATTGTATTAAAAACATTGTCAAACATGTTTTTCTCGTTGTACATCACGTCAATATTGTGACGAAGTAGTAGATTTTTCCAATACGGCAACTTCCAAAATATACTTTGTTTGCACCAATTATGAATCGTTGATTTACCTTGAATTTCAATTTGTTCCCCGGTTTCATGTATCTTTGGAAAATCCTTTACAATTTCATATATATCTTCGCTTGACCAAACCGTTGGTGGTTGCAAGGGCTCGTGTCTATTAGCTGTAATAAAAATTTGTCTCTTCTAAAAGAATGATTAATATGGAGAAAACACCGATGACAATCAAACCATGAAATTTTCCTTCCATGTAGTAAAGAAAATGCTCGTGTTTCCTCCATGCAATAAGGACAAGCTAGGCGACCGACCGTACTCCAACCTGAAAGCATTGCACACGCAGGAAAATCGCTAATAGTCCACAACAAAGAAGAAAACATACAAAAATACTTTTTTTTGAGATGCCGTATGTTTCAACTCCTTCGTACCACAATGTTTTCAACTCTTCAATCAACGGCTGTAAATAAACATCAATTCCTTGTGTTGGATCATCAGGGTCAGGGACGACAATTATGAGAAACATATATGGAGTTTTCATACACATCCATGGAGGTACGTTATAAGGTGTAACGATTATAGGCCAAGATGAATATTTAGAACCAAATTGAGAAAATGGTGAAAACCCATCCGTACATAAACCAAGCCTAACATTACGGCTCTCCGCTGCAAAATCGGGATATTTTTGATCAAAATGCTTACATGCTTCCCCATCAGCTGGGTGTGTTAACGTACCTTCTTCCTGTGTTCTAACACTGTGCCATCTCATATGATGCGCGGTTATAGAAGATGCATATAACCTTTGAAGCCTAGGAGTAATAGGTAAATAATGCATACGTTTATATGGGACTTCCTTTCTCTTCTTCTTTCTTGGTTTGTACCTTTCCTGATTACATATTTTACAATTCCTAAGATCGATAACTTCTTTCTAAAACAACATGCAACCATTTAAACATGTATCTATTTTTTGATACGGTAAACCAAAAGCCGACATAAGTTTCTTCACTTCATAATGATTTTCGCACATTAAATTATCGAGAGGCATATGCCGCTTCGCAGCTTGTACAACAGCTGTAAATCCAGCTTCTGTGAGGTTGTATTTAGATTTCATCGCAATGTATTCTGCACTTACTGATAATTGGGTGCCGCTTGTACAGCCTTCCCAAATGGGTTTCTTCGCGTAATCCAATAAATCATAAAAAAATTGCTCTAATATTTTGTTCTTCTTCAACATTAACATCGTCATCAACAAATTGTGTAGTAGGAAACATTGAACGTGTTGCATCTTCAACCATATATCCTACGAGATTCGTCGTAACAATTTCATTACTCACTACCTCCTCTGACTGTACAGGATTAGGTGCTACAAGTTCTCCATGACGATCCCATACCAAATAGTTAGGCACGAAACCGTACCGACGTAAATGAACTCTAACCATTTCTGGTATCAAATGCTTCAACAATTTATACCTAATACATGGATAACGGATTTCTTCGTCGTTTCCATTATTACTTAAAGCGAAATCAATAAATACGTGTACACCATTATTAAAATGTTCAATTATTGAGCCTTCAATTATCCTTCGTTATCGATACATCCAGCTTTGATCAATAAAATAATTCATCATCTCTCCTACTATAATTAAAAAATACGATATAAATGAAAACCACATCGACAATTTATTTTTTAATACAATTTTACAGTTTAATGTTTTATATTAATTGATCATTGACACTTTGTTGCTGGGTCATCCTACTTCCCATTACAAACACAGTAATGTAATTAAATCTCGTAAATCATTTCATTTTAAACGATTCAACAAAATTTCGGCAGCACTTCCCTTTTGTTCCCTGAGTCGTACATGATTGCGTGTACACATGGAACATAAAGGAAGCGTTGTCGAAATTTTGTGAACCGTTTAAAATGAAATGATTTACTAGATGTAATTACGTTACTGTGTTTGTAACTTGTCCAATACAGGGACAAATCCAACAAATATTATATATGATGAATATAGATGTCCGTTCTGTCAAATAACGAATATCCACATAACGATCATATACAATACTTATCATACGGGGCCAAAAAGCACTCTAAGGGTTTTATGAATAAAGTATATTACATATTTTATATTTTAAAAAAAAATTGGCTTTCGACGTTTACATTAAATTGATTAACATTTAACTTAAGTTAAACTACCGTATACGATAGTTTATCACATACGCACATGTTTAAAACTTTAATTAACTAACCGCACGTATATAAAATTAATTATCGTTTTCAATGTTTTAGAAAACACATAAACTAAATTATGCTCATCCACACTAAATAAACCAAGTAAGGCGTAAAAGCACTAAATTATTCAACTAATGCACACTAATTTCTTATCACACAAACTAAACAAGTTAGTATTCAACACTTATAGAATAATAACAGTAATTAACATTCAATAAACTATACTACACAATCAATGAGACAATATAAACAATTAAACTAACAAATTAATCCTAAATTAACAAATTCATGAAATTACGGTTTAGGGATAATACGTAAAATAGAGGAGATTAGGGATTTGGAGGAGATGAGATTCCGAATTGACGAAGTTGGAGTTGATTTCGGCAGAATTTCGGTGCTTGAAGCTGGAGGGGGAAATGGTGGAGGAAGCTTTTGTTGATTTGGGGTGAGGCAAAACGTTTCTGGTTCGGCCTGTGGGAGAAGGTATACGCGATTTTCCGACGGCTACCAACGGCCGCAAACGGAAATATTCTAACGACTTCCGACGGCTAATTATTTTATTCGTAACAAAGTCCAGAATATACTAGCCGTCGGAAAAGAACCATCGGCGGCCGTCGGTACGTGTTGTCAGAATATATTGTTGTTCTTGTAGTGCTTATATTATATGCTTTGGCAACCCCAATGGTATTAGAGAATTTGATCAAGAGGTTCATTAATCATTGATGGTTACTAGATCAAATGATTTAGGGTGTGTTCTCGGACAAGTGGTTGTCAATCTCCAAAGATCGACCTCTTGGCATTTCGGTTAAGAATTTTGTAGTGGTGGGTGTATATAAGGCACTACAACAAATATTCTAAATTACAACATAAAAAAACATTGTAATATTGGCTTTACAACGTTTTCGCAAATGTAGTATTAAATCAAGTAGTAATAGAATCAGCATCTTTTACAACATTTTTTAGATGTTGCAAAAAACGTTGTAATAGTTACAACTACAATTGTTTTAAATCACCACAACAAAATGCAATATCCATAGCACTAATCCATAGCGTTTCCCTACTAAAGGCATATAAAATAAACAAACATACTATTTTCAACGCTATTTGTCAAAAGGCGGGAACAAATTATTTAGGCGGTGATACCGTGGGCTAACTTTCCAACACTGTGTCCTATCTCCCTCTTTTCACCTTGTCTCCTAAAACAAAATAAAAAACGCTCAATTCACGTTTTCCCCCTCCTCTTCAAAAAAACCCTAAATCAAATCACGTCGTCGTTCAAAAATCACTAAATCAAATCAAATCGCAACCGCCCTCACTTCATCTCGCCGCTCCCAATCGGAAGAACCATCGTCAGAGGAACCACTCAAGTCATATCACCCGACGCCCTCCAATCTGAAGAACTGCCCTAACTTCGTCTTGTTGCTCCAATCCAAAGAACCGCCAACAGTGGAACTACTTCAAAGATACCTATTTAGTTACAAAGTTCGATTATTATTTAATAGCCTTGTGTGCCATCAGAGCCTTATGTTATTGTTATAAATATTTTTTGAGTTAATGTAAACGCATAATATCTGATATTTTATTTAACTTCAGAATGGTTATGTCTTAGTTCTATACTTGTTATTGAATTAATCAGTTTATAAAGAACTAGTACTTTTTTCCTGTAGTTGTTAAATGTGGAATATTGAATGTGCAATGCACTAGTCATCCGTTATTTGTAACAGTCTGTATCTAACCTACCTGCTATGTGTTGAAGCTTCAGTTTTGATTATTTGGATGATTTGAATTCTACATACATTTTTGTTAATATGACTGCATAATGTTTGGTTTAATGTCATGCAATGTACAGTGTGTTTGGTAGTGAAAAGGAAAATTAAGGAAAAAAGGAAGTATTAGTTTTCCTTTTCATTTATGATTTTAAACTACAGGGATGACTAGCATGGTGGAAGTAATTGCCACTCCACTATTTTTATCTGTTTGATTTTTTAAAGGGTATAGTGAATTTGCATGGTCAATATTACACAAGGTTTTAATTTTTTTGCATTTGGTAAGTTTTTTTAAATCAGTTTGCTTGAATTTTATCCAGGATAAAAAAAAGTTAAGCAATAAGCCTAAATTTTGATTATGATATAAATTCTAGGTAAAAAGCATAATAAAATAAACGAACACAATTACATAAAAATTTACTATGTACAAGCTCATGAAATAAGCTTATAAACAATAAGCCTAACCTAAGCCATAGCCAAATGTTAAGGTTCAAAATGGTTAGAATCATAATTCGCAAGCCTTTGCCACCGATTTACTAATTGGCTTTATAAAATAAATATTGAAATTCTTTGAGTATAGCTCTTTTCTCTGGTATCCAAAATACTAATAAAATTTGCACTCAATAATTATTACTCACTTTAATTAAGCCTTGTTCAATTTCTTCACAAGGTGAGTCTGTTTTTTTTGACTAAAAGTTTATTATTTTGAGGTTTATTACCTGTTTATTCTACTTCAATTTTTTTGCCTTTCATTTGTTAGATTTGGTATAAATAGTAGAATTTGTATAAAATTTGATAATGTCACCGATTGATTAGGTTATAGTCAGGTTCATTTATGTTTGACTTTGAGTTTAAGTATGTGGTGTTTTTTTGGGTATGATTATGATAATTTAGTGGTTTTTCATCCGTCCATTTAATTTAACTTTCTCTTTTGTTCGGTGATTTCTTGTTTACGAATTATGATTAGGTAATGTGGACGTAACTGAAAATGTGTTGATTGAGGTTGTTTATCTTTTTTTTAAGACCCAGAGAACCAAGCTTTTGCTTGTAAACGTAAGGAAGTATGCACCGAATCCACAAGAATATATACTACCACTTCCACTAATAATAATAATAGTGTGAACCCAGGTTATGCATATGGGTTGCACTTATATTTTTTTAATCACTCGTTTTCTTATAAAAGTATTAATGTGATGATGATTAACATGAGCATTTCATTCAATTCATTTCCTGTCATCGTAGTACATACCACAAACAAAGGAGATGTGTTAAACCTTATGGTCACTAAAGTGATATGAACTCAATGCTAAAATCATATTAAGTTTCACATAAAGTTTACTGTATGATGTAATCTACAAATTTTGGACAAATTAATCTACACCAAATGGAAAATATTGGTATGTTTGGCATCTCGCAATAAGTCGGAGATATACTTCAAGAAAATGGAAAATAAAAAAATTATCATTAGCTCAATATGGTTTAATGTTGAGTAGCAAGAAAATTAAAATTTTGTTGTTCTGGCTGACTTGGAAAACGTTATATTATTTTCTTCATCATTATGTTATATGTAACATGTCAGAACATAATAATTCTGTCCAAGGAAACATCCATCTTGTGCAGTTATTTCCATATTTGCCAGATATATCTACATGACATAATAAATGGCGATTGATGGATGTTCTTTGATCTATGTGTAGGGAGTATATGTGCATCCAGTAGTTCTTTGATGTCAAGCTCCTGAGAAGGTCAGCAACATGATACATCTTGTATGGTAACTTTAATAAACTAACTTTAGATGGAATGTTAAACTATTGAAAATGGCTTTTGATGACCTCTTAAATGTTGAAATAACTTTAAAACAAGTTACCAAAATACCTCACCACCTAATGATATTGGTTTACCTTGATATACAAAGTGGTTTTTGTTGTGATTGAATGTGTATTAATATGCATGCAATTTTATTGTAATACTAAGAGCTTGTTCCATATTTGCAAATATGCAGAAAGAGCAAACTTTTCACATATATGATAAAATTGCTATGTAAAATCAGTTAACATTATTGGAATGCTTATTTAAAGGTGCAGTCAACAAAACTAGCATATGGCTAGTCACACATTAGCTTTGAGATTTTAGATGCACTTCAGCAAGGCTATTAGTTTTAGGGTTTGCTAATGGTATAAGCATTGCAAGTAAAAGTTAGTTATTTTCAATAATAATTAAACGGTATTGCCTACTGTAAAAAAATCATTTGATAGTTTCACAAGCAATTAAAGCATACTAAGATCATTTATCATCTAAAATTGTATGCCTTGGTTAGTAGAAACCTAAATAATTAATTAAATAAGAACCTAACTAAGTTAGTTCCTTATTTTATTAAACCACCCTGGAATATGCATGGTTCTTAGATACTTAAATAGCCTCACCTAAACCAAAAACTCCCCATAGAAGTTTGAAAAACAGTTGATGTGTAAGAAAATGTAACAATCAGATACATGGAACTAACAAAATACTGACTGGTAAAATTTTAGCTTCTTTAATTTATTTCAAATCAATTTCTTGCTTTTAATCTTCATAAGTAAAATAAGTGTAGAATGGATTTCATTTATCTTAATATTTGCACCCACAAAATAAAAGTTATGAAACTTTGTATCATTTAAAATCATGGATCTGTCAAGTTGGTTTGAAATTTAATTATACTGGAATCATGCTAGAATGAATAACTTAATAACTGGAATATGCCATCCATGTCCACCTTCTCTCCATCTTTTGAACGTTGGCAAATTCTCTTCAAACAGAATCTTTAGGTTTCAATTAAACGATAAATTGATGGTCAACTAAATCATTAAGTTTGTATTTGAGAAGTGAAGTGAACTTAACATTTCTTTATTTGTAATGTCACCTTGATCTTAAGCTTACAGACATGATTCTCTAAAACTGCACCATGACTAGATCATTGTATATTGCTTGCACAGGGAGGGAAATAACATGGTGTATGGTCTATAGATGAACCGACATTCAGGTATTTCGTTCTCTAGTAATCCTATTATTATTGTTATAGATTTTAATAGTTTTGGTTTTGTCTTCATTTCTGTAGCATTCATTATTCCACACTGAAGTTAACCATTATTAACTGTAACAATTTTAGCCTAAACTTTGGATAGCAAAAATTGGTTGTTTAAGATTTGATGAACTAATTATACCATGATAAATTTAATTAGCAATCCTCATAACCTAATCACGTACTCAAATAACACATGAATATGTGTTGTTTGTGCTAATATATAGGTCTTATCAATTTCCTGATGCTCACATGATAGGAAATTATGAGGTCTAATATTGCCAATTGAGCTAATTAAGACATTTAGAAAAAATGATACCAATGGTGTTCTGTGCAATCTTCCTCTGCAAAAAGGTGCTACTTTATAATTCAAACCATCAAATGAATAATTTCTAGAATAAATCTACAGCAAAACTTAAAGCCATATATAATTAGCAATGCGGTTACTGTAAAAAAAACAAATGTTTGCATATGACAATTATTTTAAGTGCATATATAATTTCTCTTTTCTCTTAATGCTCCGTCTGAGTATTTATCATTCTTCTTCTAGTTTAATAGCTTAATAAATTCAAAATACAATCAATGTGACGAACCATTTATATTTTCTTGACCTAAAATACTAAACAATTAATTCATACCTTCCAAATGATGCCACTTCTACTTAATACAGCAGTCTGCTAAATTTGTTAAACATATACATACTCATATCTTAGTATAGAATTTAGCTATGTAGCTTTATGACTGACGTATGTATAGAGAGTGTCTGCATGGTTCAAATTAATGTCCATGGTTTTATGGGATGTCATCTAGGTTTTAGTCCGAATCATATCTTAGCTGTAGAGATGGCACAAAACATTAGAGTGTGACTGAGCGAACTCTATGAATGCCCAATTAAATACTACTCGGTACTGAAGGCTTCTCTCTCTAGTACGAGCATTGCTAATCTTACCCAGATTGATCTCAGTATACGTCTGCTGTTTAAATTGTAAATGTAGATAGGCTGCATATGCATCAGCTTAGCTAGGGAAATAAACATATAGCACAATTATCAATATAATAGTTGCAACGTATTAAATAAGACAATAAATTGATTTGTGTTGCATTGAAGCTTAAATAAGAATATAATAGAGGTTTAATAAATAAATAAAATTAATTTCCTCATGCTTTTAAATTGTCTAAGAGAGTAAACAAGTTAAGGTGCAGAAGCTTAAATAGGCAGAAAAGTTCCTTTTTATTTTTTAACATGTAGAAGAGAAAATTAATGCACGGACTCATATACTAACTGATCAAAAACAAAATAAACATGTCCTATGTTTATACCACTACCACAGGTCCACAGTAGACTAGGACATCCTAAGAAAAAACTAAACATGGATACACTACATAGAAATATTCAAACCATGTTTTACATCAATTCTTATCACTCCACCTTATGCAAAACTCAAAACATTTAGCGAAGAACTGAACTACAGAAATTTATATTTAGTCTAATAGGGTTGCAATTTTACAAAACTCCTCAAAATTCTGTTGCTATGGTAATTTATATTTTCTTGACCTAAATACTAAAGTGTTTTATCACATAAATACAGTAAACTATTTGCAGTAAATACCCATTTTGTAAAGCCATAGATTTATGTTGATGTTCCGCATATTGTTTTCTATTAACATATGAATACACTTCTTACTGTGTGAGTTAAAGAACCTTTTTGGAAGCATTGCGGTATTTTAGAACGACAAAAGAAGTTAGATTTCAATTTGAAAACATGGATTTATAAGGGGAAAAAAATTCCAGTAAGAATCAACCGAGTACATGCACCTAGGCGGAATTTCAGAACACTGTTCATATTCCCCTTTTGAGTATAGTTAACTGATTTTCTAATTTTCGTCGCTCTGCAACATAAAGTTGCACATAACCTTCTGCAGGGAAATAAAAATAAAAATCTTACTCCGATAATATTCATAAAGCAAAGATCTGTAGTATTATTGTAATCCGTTTATTTTTTCTTATGAAACATTTAAAAAATACATAAACTATCCCATATTTTGAGAAGAAGGCAGAAGTTGCAAACAGGATGTTGCACTCTGATTTTATTGAATTTGAACGTTGTAGAGTTATTCTTACTTTGAAAACTTTGTTTACATGTTATTTCTTATTGAATTATCCTTGTTAAACATTATTGTATCTATCTTCATCTGGTCCACTGCGTAGTTTCTGACCTAGATGGGAAAAGAATATGCAGTGGCAGTAGGAATGGACTTCTTTGGCTATTGGAAGCTACTGTCAACATATAATCTTTTTTTATAACTACACTGAAGTGATTTGTTTCTGTCATGCATTACGCTCATGCCAACAAGTGTGTTTTCATACTGATTGATTTGTCGATGTGTGCATTGTATTTATATCATTAAACGTGTGCACTGTATTTTCATACTTGTTAATACAACCTATGTATCTGTAAACGTGTTCACTATGTTTTCATACTTTTTAATATCTGTAAATGCATAGATTTAGCATAATTTCAAGTTACAATGGATAATATCTACTTACGTATTTTTTTGGCATGCAGGAATCGTCTAAGTTTGTTGATAGCGGTATTAGGATTGAGCGAGGAGGGAAATATCACATAGTTATAGTGTATCATTTTGATAGGTGAGTTGTTATAATGCATCATTTGCTAGGAGATAAATATGAAACCTTCTTTTTAGGAAGTTGTTGCAGATATGTAATAAAAATGAAATATATATATCAAGAGTTTGAACAATATGTATGAAATATCATGTGTTTAATTTATTTATTTGTTTATGTATGATATTATGTATGTGAAATCTGTTATATTTATATGCAATGAAGAAATGGTATTATATAAGTGAAATATATAATATTTGTATATTTTATAATTAATTGATTTCATTTGAAAGCTAAAACAACAGTAAATAAAACTTGTAAAAATGATATTACATTTTATAGCATTTTAAAAATGCTATAGAAAAGTAACCGCTATCGTAAAGTACAAAACGCTATGGAAATAAGGCATTCTATAGCGTTTTGCTTTTGCTAATACAAGTCGATGATCAAATATAGCGTTTCTTTTAGTAGCCTTTTACAAACGCTATGGAAACATGATTTTTTATAGCGTTTTGCTTTTGCTATTACAGTTCGATGATCTACTATAGCATGTCGTTCCAGAGCGTTCTTTGAAACGCTATGGTAAACTACGATAGCGTTTTTCAAACGCTATAGAAACCCCAGTTTGTTGTAGTGAATATTGCGAAAAGCGTTTTACAACTTTTCTTAAATATTGTAGAATATTTTTTAAAACTTTTTTAAAATGTTGTGAAATAATATAACTTTAAGAAATAAATAAATAGACATTTTAATTCTTTCAACCTATAGTTTTATCCAAAATACTATTGTAGAATTGAAATTTTAGAAATTGAAATACATAAATTCATCTATTCAAATACATATAATTCATCTATTCAGACAATAATACTTTACATTTAAAATAATATTCACTTTACATATAATATTCACTTTACTCTCTTCTTTCTTCATAGTTTGAGCTCCATTAAAGGCATTCAATAAACCTGCAGAACCAACTCTTTCATGATCAAATCCACTTGTTCTTGCATGCAATTTAAAATGGCATCATTTTTTTTGGGTAAATACGTCTATGTATGAATATTAATTCAAATGATTGGCTAAGCAAATAGGAAATTAAATTATATTATGCATGATTGTATATCCAAACTTTTATATTTGGCATGTACCGTTGTGTACTAGGTGTGATGCTACTTTTCCTTAGTGTACAACCAAGAGGGGAAAAAACAGTTTAATGAATAGTTAAATAGTGTAATTGAATCACTATTTTTTGTAACGTTCCTGGTGCGTGCTAGTCTATAGAAACTATGTTAATTAGTGTTCACGGGTGCGGCGCAGTGGAAAGGAGGCTTGAGTTCTGGTAAAAAGACACAGGTTCGATTCCTACCCAGCATTTCCCTATCCTATATAAATTTGCCAGAGGGTATAGGGGCTTGGATCAGCGGATGACTTTACTACCAGGCCGGGTACTCCTGGGTTCAAAAAAAACAAAAAGGAAACGAAGAAGAAAAAGAAATGCTAATGTAACTCTATATTTCTTTCAGATATAATATCTGTTAATCAGATTTGTGTTATTCAGTTTTTGTCATATACACATAGTAAGTTTCCTTTACAAATTCTTGAACTATACGTAATACTAGTAATGTCATTATATTACTTTGATATGATAATGAACAATTAACCGAATGCAAGTTAGTGCGTCAAAACATCACTGGTTGAACTAGTTATGTTCCAAGGACTATACAAGGAGATTTGAGAAAAGATAAATCCTTAATATTTATAATAGTAGAAAATGCATCACGTAATCTAACCAACTGCTGAATACAGAATGGTGGTTTGAATTGACAAGAAGTTCAATGATCCCAACACTAAAACACATATAAACTCTAAATCATATCAAGCCGAAACCGTACACACAACATTGAAAATGTTATGTTTAAACTAAGGCAATACATCCAAAATAAAGCATTGTGAAATGCGGCTAACAGTACATATACCAAAAGACAGTTTCTCATAAGGATATCCACTGTTCATCATGCAAGAGCAAATCAGAGCCATTCTTTCTTTTTTCTATTTTTCTCAGCAGTTTGGGCTGTAGGCTAAAGCCCATGTATATTACTTATAAATTGCTCTCGTGTGTACATTGTAAATTATAAATTCTCTATACAATTCCAATATCAATACAAATTCAAGAATTCTTCTCTGCAAATTATATTCATTCTTCTGCATCAATTAATCAAAAACTTCAACATGGTATCAGAGCTATTTGGCTTAGCAGCATGACATCTTCTTTATTTTCTGCTGTCCCATCAGAGTAGTTTCATCATTTGGAGAGTAATTAACCCATCAAAAAGCTTTTCATCATTTGGGTTATAAATTTGATCAAGATTCATGTGCCACGCCTAGCTATTCACACTGGATGCATAAGATATCATTGAGATCAAACTTTTTTCAAGAAAATCATCAAAAAACAGATTCAAGAAACCAGAAAAACAACTTATCATTTGAAAATAAGGTGTGTGCCGTTCCAAGACCCTTCAGAAAATCCTCATCATGAGGATCTGGCTGCATCATACCTGAGATCACCCTCTTTTTGTTGATTTTCTTTATCAAGAATCTGTTCTGAAGCTCTTCTTGTTTTCTTTCAATCTTAAAGTTTTGCATCATGACCGATGATCAATCAGCAACCTTTGGCAATACCAGCACTGATCAACAAGCAGTGGCAATAGGGAAGCTCATCATAACTGTCACAAGCCCACAAAGTTAGTTAATCATGGTGCATCTCGATGAAAACAATTAATTGTTATGGAAACTGCAAGTTGAAACTGCAGTTCAGGGATATGGGCTAGAGGGTTTCCTTCTAGGAACAATACCAATCCCACCAAAGTGTATAACCGTTGAAGAAAAAAAGATCATCAGTAATGAGGAGTATGTCAAGTATCACAGGCAAGACAGACTGATATGTTCTTGGCTATTATCATCTATCAACACAAATTTGTTATCACGTGTCGTTGGTTGCAAATCTACAAATGAGTTATGGTCAACCATAGAAAAGGTTTTCAATACCCAATCTGCAGCCAAGGTCATGTATCACAAAGGGCAACTGCAAAGTATAAGGAAAGATAACTACTCAATGAGAGAGTACTTGTATAAGATTAAGACAATATGTGATGTACTTGAAGCTGCAGGGCACAAAGTGTCAGATTCTGAACAAATATTGACCATTTTAAATGGCTTGAATGATGAATATGAAGCTGTGGTTGCAGTTATTGCCTCACACAAAATCTTACCATCTATTAATGATGTTTACTCTATTCTACGGGCTCATGAGGCAAGAATAGATAACAAAAGGCCACAAGAATCAGAGTTTGCTATCAACTATACCACCAATATCAAAAACAAAAATCAAAACAACAATAAAAGTGACCAATCATCTCAAAGAGGAGGATCTGCTAACAGATCAAGGGGAAGAGGCAAGTATAACAATAACAATAGACCTAAGTGTCAAATCTGTGAAAGGATAGAACACACTGCAATGAAATGCTACTTTAGATATTCAAATCAAAACAACAACAATAACAACAATCAGAGAGGTGGCAACTACAATGTGAATGTTGCACAAGCAAGCTCAAGCAACCAAACAGACAACAAAGATCATAACTCTAGTGAAAGTGGTCAAACAGAATCTGTTCAAGATGTGTGCTGGTATCTAGACTCAGGAGCTACAAACCACATAACTAATAATCTTGATAATTTGAATCTTGGCAACAAGGAGTATAGAGGTAAACAGTCAATTTGCACCTACTGTCAAATGGGTAAAAGTCACAAATTACCCTTTAATGATTCTCAAACCAGTTACTCTAAGCCCCTTGAACTCATTGCACTGATCTTTGGGGACCAACACCAATGTGTTCAGATTATGGATATAAATATTATATATCCTTTGTTGATGCACACACAAGATACACTTAGATATATTTTTTGAAAAATAAATCTGATACACATAGAGTTATGATAAATTTCATAACAATGGTTGAAAAACAACTAGATTCACAAGTGAAAGTTCTACAATCAGATGGTGGAACTGAATACAAAGTTCTTAAAGATTATTTTAAAAATAAGAGAATAATTCACAGAATTACATGTCCTTACACATCTAAGAAAAATGGCTTAGTTGAAAGAAAGCACAGACACATAGTTGAATCTGGGCTTAGCTTGTTAGCTCATGTAAATTTACCTCTAAAATTCTGGCCTGAAGCCTTTAACATTGTAGTCTACCTTATTAATAGACTGCAAACCAGAATTTTAGAAGGTACAAGCCCTTTAGAAAAATTACAAGGGATAAAACCAGACTACCATAGCTTAAAATCCTTTGGGTGTCTATACTTTCTATACTTAAGACCATATAACAGTAACAAGTTAAATTTTAGATCAAAACCAAACACTTTCCTTGGATATGCAACAAATCAGAAAGGATATAAGTGTCTTAATGAGAATGGAAGAATATTTATTAGTAGACATGTTGTTTTCAATGAACATATTTTTCCTTTTAGAAATTCTGAAATCAAGACAACTGGTAAAGTATATAATCCATATGTCTCAATACCTGATTTACCCATATATTCTGAGCATAATGATTCAGCAGAGATGAGGAGGACTACTGATGATCATCAGACTCCCATAGTATCCGCTCAACATAATCATGATTGGATAGATGATCTCAGTTATACCAGTCACTCACCTGCACAATCAATAGACAAAAATGCATGTGAAAGAGAGGAAGATTAACTAAGTAGTACAAGGAACAACTTAACTGAAAGAAGTGAAGAATTACCTCACACTGAATCCTCTGTCAGACCAAGTCATCTGTTATCCCACCTTTTGGTCAAGGCTGGAATATCAACGAATTGGAAAGGGATGATGGATATCAGGATTGGAGTTCAATTGGAAACAAGGCCACAATGGATGTCGTCAAAATTTGACCGGGCTCCGATCAAGACGGAATCGATTGGAGATGATGATCAATGCTAGAGAAGGCTACATTTCAAATTTCAGGTTAATCGGAGTTCGTATGCTCAAAATATGAATGGATTAAAATACACAAAGCACGGTTCGGATCGATGTACTTCGCATCGATGGATGCTGGTTCGAATCGATGAAGGTTCGAATCGATTGAAGTTCACCGCACTTCGTATCGATACGGTTCGTATCGATGCAGTTGGATTTAGTCGCCTGCTTTGGGACAACATGTTCCTATCGGTCAGGATGGATTCAGACTATGGCATTCGTATCGATGAGACAGTGAAGGATGACAATGCATTTCGTATCGATCGGGGCTGGAATCGATATGAAGGACTAACTTGTGGATCGATTCGAGGAAGATTAAGAGCATTACAGATAAATGGATGCATATGGATACGAAGGACTTAGGGACGACATTCGTATCGATCGTATTCGAACCGATCGATACGAAGGAAACAGTTAGAGCGACACGAATGGATGGATACGAACGAGTCTCAGTTCGAATCCATGATATGGTTGAAGCCTTCGAATCGATCGAGTCAAAGCGGCAAGACACTCGGGATGACTCGATCAAACTGGAGAAAAAGGTGGAACGACCCGAAGATTGTGCGCCACATCACCACGAAAGCACGTACAGGTGATCGATTCGAAGGAGATCGAGTCGGAGCAAACAGCCACCAAAGAACACGACTTCGTATCGACGATATCTCAAGATCTACAAGTCCAAATGATATTAAATTTTCACAGCTGCTTGAGCACATGTTGAAGAATGTTCACACCAAATTTCAGCTCGATTGGACAATTTCTTGATCGATTCGAACATAGCTTCGAATCGATCCCAAAGTGGGCCCGGGTTTCTAGAAAGCGGGCATGTGGGCCCCCTCACGTGCCAGAACTGGTCTTCCTTCAATTTAGGCAAAATATCAGCCTCCTACACCTATAAATAGAGCCCCAGGTCATTCAGGAAAGAGGATCGAGATTCAGAAGCGCCCAGACTCTACCAGATTCAATTCTACACTTCATCATCGCTGTTAAACTCGGATTTCTTCATTGCTATTACTGTAATCAACTGTAATCATCAAGGATAATTAATAAAAGATAAAACTTTGGAGTGGACGTAGGCCGGAGATAGCCGAACCACTATAAATCTCGTGTCTCTGTTCATTATTTCTGGATTGTGATATTCTGCTTGCTTAGATCTGAGGATTGTGTCTGAGTATATTTGTTGATTTATATTCATGCACTGGTGCTTTCACGGTATTTGGGGTTTGTGACAAATTTTGGCGCAAACACTTGGTGCTTTCACTGAGAAATAAACTCAGCCGCTACATCGGATTAAAGTTTAGATTTGGAAAGCGTGAAGAGTTGAGATTTGAAAGACAATGACTCGACAAACAAGACAGAGAGCTGAGAGAAGTCATCAAGGAGGAAGTCAAGAGGCATCCTCCGGGGCTGGAGAAGGACAAGCTTCGATTTACATTACCAGAGACGAAATGGAAGCTATGACAAATTCATTACAAGAGAGGTTGTTGAAGAGTCAACAGGAAATGATGCAAACTTTCTTCGAACAGATGAGAGCTACAGGGATGCAGAACTTAGGACCAGCTACAGCGGCTGTCAATGTGGAACAAGGAGCCGGGGTTATGGAACCCAATGAAGGACAGAATACAGAACCGGAAGGCAATCAACAAGGGCTTGGGGGCAGGCCCACAGGATCCAACACAGGAGGACCTTTGGAAGGAGTTCAACAGGCTAGGGCCAACGTTGCTGCTAATGAGCCACATGAGGAATATGTGCCGGAGTTCCCTCGGGAGCATGGGGGGCAACCCCCGACAGACAACGCTGGATTAGCGGAAATCATTAGGAAGACTATGCGTGGAGGCTTAACTAATAGAGATTTGGAAGGAGTGAACAGGAGTCCGTTTTCTCGGGAAATCAGGATAGCTCAGAATCCACCTAAGTTCAAGTTACCCAGCATGGAAGTATATAATGGCAAGGTTGACCCGACGGATCACTTGATGAGATACACTAGACACATGGAAGTACCGGGGGAATCGGAGGAAGTGATGGCCAGATGTTTTCCGTTGTATTTGACAGATCTAGCTGCAATGTGGTTTAGGAAGTTGGGAGAAGGATCTATCAGGACTTGGAGGGAGTTGGTGGACAGGTTTTTGGGACAGTTTCGCGTTCATATCAAGAGGCCGAAAAACGTAATGACGCTAACATCGGTAAAGCAAAGGACGGATGAATCGCTTAGAGCATTTCTAACTCGATTTAATGCGGCAGTTGCTTCGGTGGATCGGCCGGATCCATTAATGGTTTTAATGGCGGCAGTGTCAGGAGTCAGGGAGGATTCGGATTTCAAGGTATCTTTAATACGAGACCCACCACTGGATCTCAGAGAATTTTTTCATGAGGCTGACAGGTTCCTCCGGCAAGAGGATGCATGTGCAGATTTAAAGCTGAAGGAAGTGAATGTGAATGTAACCGAGGGTGGAGGACCATCCAGTAGAAGTTCGGATAAAGATAAAGAGAAAAGGAAGATGGACGACGATCCAGGAAAAGCCAGGAAGCGATGGAAGGATCCAAAGTTTTCCACATACACAGGATTGAATGAGACGCTGGAGCGGATTTACTTGGAAACCCGGAATCGCCTTCCTTACCGAAAGCCGGCTAGGAGAGAACCATCCGAACGAGAGAGGGCATCAGGAAGGCATTGTCTCTTCCATGATTTGGACGGACACGATACCATCAGCTGCAGGCACTTAAAGGACATAATTGAGGAGCATGTGAGGAATGGGCAATTGAGACAGTATGTTGGGGCATGGAATGCAGCCGTGGAGCAGGAGCAACCCCCGCCTACCTCAAGCCATGATGGTATGAGGCCCAGGAATGATGGTCGATTGGTTATCAATTAATCGGGGTAATATGAAATAAGTAACAAACCATTTGCAAGCAACCAAGTCATTTACACATGTATGGGGACGGAGATAGCCCCTAGGCATGCTCTGAATGATGATAAACCGCAAAGACATGGTTTGCGAAATCTGTCTCTTGTTTTTAAATTGGACACTCGTTTTTCTGCTTTGGTCGTGGAGTTTGGATTGAACTCCTGATTTTGCTCATTTTCTGTTTTTGGCGTTCATTCGGATGATTGTTCTCCGTTTTGAATGTTGATTTTGATTTTTGATATGGATTTCTGGTTTTCCGATTTAATTTTGATTTTGGATTGGATTTTGATTGGATTTTTTCTGGTTTTTGATAAACGGTCGTCGAGTATGGACTATGCTCGATAAGGGTCCAGAGAGACCAGGATTCGGCCTAGGACTTAGGCCTTGCATTATCAATTGTTATTTTCAGGATGTTGAGTATGGACTATGCTCAACAAGGGTCCGGAGCGACCAGGATTCGGCTTAGGACTTAAGCCATGGCATTACTTACGTCCAGGGACACTGGACCACGGTCGTCAGGTGTTGATTGCGCTTGGCAAGAACCCGGAGAGGTTAGCTTACGTCCAGGGACACTTGACCACGGTCGTCAGGTGTGGATTGCACTTGGCAGGAACCCGGAGAGGTTACGGATTTGGATATCGACCCGGAGAGGTCCTGGATTCGGTTGTTGGACAAGGATGGACTATTAACTTAGTCATCGAGTTTGGATGGACATGGAATTGGCTACGGACTTTGGATATCGGATATGGAATTATTCAAAACACGCCTTATTATCATAAGGCATGTTTTGGGGGGCAAATGTTATCCCACCTTTTGGTCAAGGCTGGAATATCAACGAATTGGCAAGGGATGATGGATATCAGGATTGGAGTTCAATTGGAAACAAGGCCACAATGGATGTCGTCAAAATTTGACCGGGCTCCGATCAAGACGGAATCGATTGGAGATGATGATCAATGCTAGAGAAGGCTACATTTCAAATTTCAGGTTAATCGGAGTTCGTATGCTCAAAATATGAATGGATTAAAATACATAAAGCACGGTTCGAATCGATGTACTTCGCATCGATGGATGCTGGTTCGAATCGATGAAGGTTCGAATCGATTGAAGTTCACCGCACTTCGTATCGATACGGTTCGTATCGATGCAGTTGGATTTAGTCGCCTGCTTTGGGACAACATGTTCGTATCGGTCAGGATGGATTCAGACTATGGCTTTCGTATCGATACACTTCGTATCGATGAGACAGTGAAGGATGACAATGCATTTCGTATCGATCGGGGCTGGAATCGATACGAAGGACTAACTTGTGGATCGATTCGAGGAAGATTAAGAGCATTACAGATAAATGGATGCATATGGATACGAAGGACTTAGGGACGACATTCGTATCGATCGTATTCGAACCGATCGATACGAAGGAAACAGTTAGAGCGACAGAATGGATGGATACGAACGAGTCTCAGTTCGAATCCATGATATGGTTGAAGCCTTCGAATCGATCAAGTCAAAGCGGCAAGACACTCGGGATGACTCGATCAAACTGGAGAAAAAGGTGGAACGACCCGAAGATTGTGCGCCACATCACCACGAAAGCACGTACAGGTGATCGATTCGAAGGAATCGATTCGAAGGAGATCGAGTCGGAGCAAACAGCCACCAAAGAACACGACTTCGTATCGACGATATCTCGAGATCTACAAGTCCAAATGATATGAAATTTTCACAGCAGCTTGAGCACATGTTGAAGAATGTTCACACCAAATTTCAGCTCGATTGGACAATTTCTTGATCGATTCGAACATAGCTTCGAATCGATCCCATAGTGGGCTCGGGTTTCCAGAAAGCGGGCATGTGGGCCCCCTCACGTGCCAGAACTGGTCTTCCTTCAATTTAGGCGAAATATCAGCCTCCTACACCTATAAATAGAGCCCCAGGTCATTCAGGAAAGAGGATCGAGATTCAGAAGCGCCCAGACTCTACCAGATTCAATTCTACACTTCATCATCGCTGTTAAACTCGGATTTCTTCATTGCTATTACTGTAATCAACTGTAATCATCAAGGATAATTAATAAAAGATAAAACTTTGGAGTGGACGTAGGCCGGAGATAGCCGAACCACTATAAATCTCGTGTCTCTGTTCATTATTTCTGGATTGTGATATTCTGCTTGCTTAGATCTGAGGATTGTGTCTGAGTATATTTGTTGATTTATATTCATGCACTGGTGCTTTCACGGTATTTGAGGTTTGTGACCAATTTTGGCGCAAACATCATCCTATGATCACCGGAGCTAAAAGTGGCATCTACAAACCAAAAATATACATTGCCAACACAAGCTCTGATGAACCAATCACATATGAACAAGCTGCAAAAGACAACAAATGGAGAGCATCCATGGATGAAGAGTTTAATGCTCTTATAAATAATAAAACTTAAGATCTTGTATGTCCACCTGCACATAAAAATGTTGTAGGCTGCAGATGGACATACAAGATAAAAAGAAACCCTGATGGTACTATCAATAAGTACAAGGCAAGACTTGTAGCCAATGGCTACACTCAACAGTATGGATTTGATTTCACTGAGACCTTTTCTCCAATGATCAAACCCTCTACTGTTAGACTTGTTCTTACCATAGCTCTTTACAATGGTTGGAATATAAGACAACTTGATGTCAACAATGCCTTTTTGAATGGCATATTAGAAGAGGAAATTTATATGAAACAACCACCTGGTTATGAGCAAAATACAAGTCTTGTGTGTAAACTAAACAAGGCAATATATGGGCTTAAACAGGCTCCAAGAGTATGGTTTAATAGACTGAAATCAACTTTAGTGACAATGGGATACCAGTCTACCAAATCAGACTCTTCCTTGTTTACAAAGTTGATAATTATCAAATTAATGATGATTAAACAATAAACGATGATGATAATTATGAACAAGACGAAGACAAAGACGAAGATGGAGATGGTGCTGGCAAAGATTAATATGTTAGTACTGATGAAGAGGATGATGGTAATGGTGATGGTACTCATAAAGGTTAAGATGGCGATGATTATGATGTAGGCATAGATGCTGATGTTGATCGTCTTAATAAAGACAAAGTTTGTGAAGGTGATGGTACCGAGAAAGTAAAAAAAGATGGCGATGAGGATAAAGATAGTAATGTTGCTAATGTTGATGATGACGGGGAAGAGGCGATGAGGATAAAGACAAAAGAGATAGTGATGAGGAAAATTAGCCTTAAGGTAGTGATGAGAATAAAGATAGTAATGCTGCTAATGTTGATGATGATGGGGAAGACGGCGATGAGGATAAAGACAAAAAAGATGGTAATGAGGAAAACGAGCCTAAATATGGTCATGACGACGGTCCAGATTAAACTAAAGTTGAAGGTGAAGATGATAATGGTGGTGGTGATGGCAGTGTTAATGGTGGAGCTGATGGTGGTGGTGATGGTATTGATGGTGGTGACGGTAATGACAAAGATGCTGATATTGATAGTGCAGTGAAAAGAAAAGATGATGGTGATGGTGTAGAGGAAAGAAAAGGTAATGATGATCAAAGGAAAAATGATTATAGCGATGATCAGGATAAAGATGATGCTACTACCAAAGATGATGATGATGATACCGATGACCAAATAGTAAGCCAATTTGAAATAGCTGTCATACCAAAGGCAATAAAAAGCGATGAACAAAAAGAGCTACTAAAGAGAAAAAAGAAAGCACAAAAAGGTAAATATTTATAACTTATTGTTAAAAATTCAGCTAGGTAAATATTTACCAGGCAAATATTTATCTTCTATATGCTAGCAAACAAAATATTTAACAATTGAATTTTTTTGACAAACCAAGTGATAAATCAGAAGATTTGATCGTAGAAGAACATCAAGAAAAAATAGTAAAAAACAAAAGGTATATATTTTAAAACAAAATTCATTTTTTGTATAAAATAATATATCTCAAATATTTGACATATACTAAATATACAATTGTAATAGATGATTCAAAGAAAGATAGACCTGATATAGACTACCCAACATTCTACTTACTAACACGCTTAAGCAAGATTCTATAAAGCAACCAAAAATTAACCCAAGTATTAGAAAACATTCAATAAAAAGTGGTTGCAGATTTCAAAATAAAGCTTGAAAAGGAGGAGAAAAAGTCAGAAAGAAAACAAGCAAAAGTTTCTCCTTCTTCACTCTCAAATCAAGTAAAACAAAAACCAAAAAGAGCGAAAAAAGATCCAAATTTCCAGTATCCAACTCAGAAAAAAAGACCATATCGAAAGAAATCAGATGAAAGCAAAATTGACAAAAAATACGATGAAGTGCCTCTACGTGAAAATATATCAGACCAAAGCATAGAATTTGATCACGATCGGTCAGAAATAAAAGAAGAAGTAAATATATTGGTTCAAAAAAGCATGCTTGGAAGAAAATGGCTCACAAATGAACAAATTCATGAGGTTAATGTTTTCTATGAAGTAAATGGAAATAGGTAATTTATTTTATTTAAACATGAAATGCAAATATACAAACAAACATACGAAAACGCATGATTGCATGAAAAATATGTGTCCGGCAAACAATTGACTGGCAAACATTTGCCATGCAAATGTTTGCCAGTCAATTGTTTGCTAGGAATATATATGCAAAATAAATTCTTAAATAATATTCACATATTGAAGTGTCAACTTCGAACAAAAACCAGAATTAAAGTTCATATATTATATTTCAACCTTCTTACTACGATACATACTAATATACTTCGCCTATTATTAAAACAGGAAAGTTGTGCACTATAACTCGGACAAAGACAATGAAATAAGAGGAGTCAATATTTCTGTTATGCTATTCAATAGATTCGTTGACTCAATGGTATATAAATCAATATAATATTATTAACTGAAAATAGCAAAACTAATATATAAAATCTAATTTCTGTGCAGGTTATAGACTGGTACTCAAGGATAAAACTGTAGATAAATCACAAAGACATCATATATGTTAGCAAATAAATTTGCTAACCCCAAAAGTGTTTGGAAAACTTGGTTATTTAAGAAGAGGCCTTGAAGAGGCTCGTCAAGGTCATTAGCTCAAGGAAGATTTCCAAAGCAATCTTTGTTATGTTCTTCGTCGAAATCATACTTGCCATACAAGTACAAGTCTGAAGTTGTATATTTAAAGCAAGTTCGAGTTCGAAGTCGTATGTGCAAGGCAGATTTACGTTCGAAGTCTCTAAGTCAAAGTCAATTATGCAATAATAGCCCCGAAGTCACAATTGTTCACATGTGCAAAGTCACAAGTATGTTCAAGTCATAGGTTCGAATTGGGTATACATATACTATGCTATGTCTTTGTTTAACATTCTAGATCCTATGTGTACAATGTTCTTGAGTTGCAATATGCTCTAAAATCCCCAAATCTATTTAGAGTTTACAATGTAAGAAATGAGAGAAGATAGAATTCAGACCCCAAAAATGGCGCCTCTAGGGTCGTATTTATAGGGGTGCCCAACCACCATTCCACTTCACATGTCTTCGAGTGTGTTGACTTTGGCAGTACTAAAATAGGTTAGGTGCAGAGTCATTATCAGGTGGCGGTATGTAGTGATGTCTTCATCATCTAGGAGGGTCTTCGAGATGTTGGAGTGTCTTCAATATCTTTTAGCATTAACCTCTTCGCTAGTATGTCTTCGGCGGTGCCAAGTTGACCTTGGTATTCGCATTTGAATTCCACATGTAAGAGGCGGCATTGTCTCTTCTTGACATCTTTGATGCTGGCATCAATTGGTGTATGTATAGAAGGATATCTTCAAAGTTTTGAAATATGTGATGTCGCCTTGCTGTAATATGAGGTTCTTCTTAGATGTTGATAGTGCTCCCTATCAACACCACTGGCACAACATCTTCAGAGAGCTTGTGAAGTGCGGTGCAGCTTGTATATGGGTGAAGGCGAAGTGGCTATTAGCGAAGTAGGGCATTACAATGTGTAACAACGCTTTCGAAGAGCATGAGTGGTGCGATGCAGATAGGGCTTTGCACCGAGGAAGCTCACTGCGATCACTCTGACATTTTCTAAGAACTGGATAAGTAGATTGTATTTGGCTTCTTCGATATTGATTTATAGGTGCTTCGCCAGTTGTATGTCTTCGAAGCTGTTCGTTGTAGTTTATGTGATCAAAAAAAGCGAAGTCCTATTTTGAATGATTATATCATGTCATATCTCTCTTCATATATCCTTGAAATCCTCCTTACATTCTTAATTGACGAGGTGTTGCTTCCTACCTCTTCGATTCTGTCCTGTAATGCCTCTTCGAATGAATGATTTCGATGAGGTTACTGATGCGAAGTCACAAAACGCTGAACTTCTTCGACATGAATTATTCAACATTTTCCTTGCTAGTGTAGAGTTCTTGGCTTTTCAAGCCAACAATATTAGCCACACCCTTCCTCACCTTTTGGTCTTCTCGCGTCGATCTTAACCGTTCATTTAAAATCGAACCAACGATTCCAATAAGATCATCTCCCTTTATAAATACATGAGCTTCCTCTTCCTTCCCTTTTTATCTTCAATTTAGATACTCAAGCAAGAATAAACTTTTGAAACAACAAATTCGAACTTTCCAACCGCAACTCATAATTAAGGTACGATTTCTTTAAATCACAATTTGGCTTGTCTGGGTTTCGCGTTTGAAATTAAAATTGGGTTTTGATCGAGACTTGTGAATCGTGCCTAATTATTTAGTTTCAATCTTCAGATTTCATTGCTAAATTCTGTTTATTAACTTTGTTGGTTGTTTAATTTATAATGTTGCCTCATCGATCTTAAATCGATTGATTACCTACGCGTTGATTTCGAAATTTGGGGGATGTCGCTGTTTGTATCAGTTTGATTTGAACCTTATCGATCCCATATTAAAGTTTGGATTAAATCTTTAAAGTCTTAATGTTTATCAATTTTATCGGAGGTGAACCTAAGTTAGATTATTAGCAACTCTTTCACCATTAATTGGAGTTGGCATTTTACAAAACATGTTCTAGGCTAGGTAGCGAGAGAGACAATTAATTTGACCCATAACCCGTTATCGAACAGCCTCGATGACACTTACAATTTTATAATGGCAGTCGAAGTAAATATTCCTTATTACCATATTGGTTTATCCATTTATGATTTTAGTGGGTGAAGTGACCCATTCAAAGTCATGCACATCGTCGGTTTTAGGTAGTTTTTATACTAGTCGATCAAGGCTAACAAAGCCGAAACCCTCTCACATCTTGTGACTAAGTCAAAGTGTAATACCTTTTAACTGAGAACTTAGGGGTTGTCGATGATGTTCGCCTTGATTTGGCACGATGTAAATAACTTTGATGGCAATGAAGTGTGAAGCCATATGTTTTCGACATTTGGTTACAAACATTACTTAATAACAAATGATCTTATCATTTTCCATCGCTTTTTCACAACTATGCTAAATGTTGTAGTAGGGTTCTATATGACTTTGACACTATTGTTACCATTACTTTTTGGGTGTTATGAATCGTTTAACCAATTATTATATTTTTGATCCACATTGCCACTACTTATTAGTGTCGACGTCCTTATCATTTTGGAATTAAACATGGTTATAAGTAAGTTATAATATCAATAGGGTTCTATTTTACATCGCTACTCACGGCATTACCATCCTAATAGATTATGAACTTTTAACTTACACATTTATGAATGTCACATGCTAACCCATGTCCTATTGCTCTTTTCATAAAGTCCCTTATTAAGATCATAGTTTTCGTCCTCTAATATACCTACTGCTTTGTGATTAGTCATTACTTTGTTACTTTGGCAATTGTAGACCATTTAAGCCAAAAGTTAATAAATTATGGTAATTTCAAATTTAGAATAATATTACCTGGTAGGAAAATGGAAGGTAAACAATATGAAAAGAAATCTTCGAAGAGAGGGGCCAAAGAGTCCAAACCTTCACCTTCAAGTAATAAGTAAGAAGACTATTTCCAAGCCATCATATACTACTTCTTAGGTCAAAGTAGATTCCATTCTTAGTCAATTTGGAATAACTAAGGTGGAGACTATCCCAACAGGACCTTCAGACAAAATCTACAACCCTCCGAAAGGATATTTTACTTTCTCCACAATCCATATCTGGCATACGGGTTATCTTCCCTTTTTAGAATTTCTACTCAATTATTTGATGCATCTGGATATCGCACTGATCCAGCTCCTACCAAACTCTTATACATACCTAACTTGTCTGGAAGTCTTGGCTCGAGAAGCTGGTCTTCCCTCTCTTAGTCCTGACATCCTTCACCGTATTGCTAGCCCTGCTAAGGTTGGTGATCAACTAGACCGCCAATTATACCAAATCCACCCTCATCAAAAAGGCCTAATTTTCGAGACTCTTAATAAATCAAAGTATAGAAGACTTAATTTTTCTTTGCGAAATGCTTTTCTAGTCTCAGAGGAACCTTTTCTACTGTTGGTGAGCTTCTCTTTTTCTTTACTTATTTATATTTGTTCATTATTCTTTGCTAACCGATACCTCTTTTTTAGATCCTGTTTCCAAAAAGCTGAACGTAGAAGATCAGGGACTAGTACAGTGGCTGATCAATGCCGTAGTTACGATATGCAACAGGCTCATTCTACTAGTTCCGTCTAAGCTTTGCCAACAATCTATTATCAAAGTTGGGCACAAGATCCTAGGGGAACCCCCACTGGTAAAACATAACTCCAAGGGCAAGGGCTTATTGGTAATGGGTGAACCCGAACACTTCTATTCCAGCTCTCCTGTTCAGTCCGGGATAACTAGTAAAATATCACTGTAATCATTCAAAAATTTATTATAATGTCATCTCATAAGTTTATCTTTTTAACTCAGGCCCATCTTCTTTGGTTATTGCTCCCGCCAGGAAGGAAGTTATTGTGGATACTTCCAAATATAAACTGGAGAAAGATGTCACTTTTGTTATAGTTCAGGCTCCTAAATCTTAATCTCTCAAGGATGCTATCTCTGGTTCCTTTTATTTTTCTAAAAGAAAACTAAGTGAAAGTTCTACCATTGCTTACATCCCCAACAAAAGGTCTAAGATTGGAAATGTACAGACTCCAGTTGTTATTGAAGAGAGGGAACTAGTTGACGTTGGTGCAAATCTTAAGTCTCCTGATCTTGATTCTACAACTGGAGACAAGTCTGATTTTAATGTCGTTGTGGACAAGACATAGCAGGTGGTCGAGGCAGAATCTTCTCAGGACCTACTTCACCGTATTACTGTCCTGAGTTCCCTCGATGCCTTAAACCATATCTGCAAAGAGCTTGGGTTCTCTTTCACTTCGAAGGTCCCCTTCCCTTCTAAGTCCCAATTGTCAGCTCCTGTCAGCGAATTCAATAACCTTCTTTAATTGGTTATTCAATCTTCTTCTTTTGCTACTTTCCAGCCATTAAAACCTTCTTCCTACACCCAAGACCATCGGTTTTCTCTCCTTAGACAACACCTGCTGGTACATTCATTTTTTTGTTTAATTGCTTTAAACTCTTGATATCTTACATATCCAAGTTTCATTATCCATTCCAGTTGCCAAGCATCTTCTTTCACTCCAAGATGAGGCTTCAGAGTCATCAAATGAAATTTCTAAGCTAAAAGAGGAAAACTCCTCGCTTAACAATCATATTATTAACTTGAATACCGAAAGAGATGAAGTTGTGTAAGAGAAAGGCAAGCTGGCTGCCTCTCTTGAAGAAATGAAAACCCTATTTCAAAATTCAAATGATAGGGTGATGGCTTTAGAACTCACTCTTAAGTAAGCTGAAATGAAAGAAGCTAGGCTTATGGAAGAGAACGCATCTCTCAACAGACAAGTCAACAATAGTAATTAAAGACACAAAACAAAAAGTGTCCCATTTTCTTGGCATGTCTCTTGACATTATCAATGAGAAATCCTACGAGAAGGCACTCTCTATCGCTTATGCTGATAACGCTTACAAGTGCTTGGACTTTGGCGTTCCCTCTCTTCCTTCAGAATCGAATGACAAGTTCATGAGAAAATTTAAAGAGACGTCACATGGATCTTATGTTCCTAAGGAAGAGGAGGAAGTTGATTCACCAAGTTATTGACTTTTGATGATCCTCCAGTTGATGAAGAGACTGATTCAGATGAGGAGGAGAAATATGATGATGGGGATAAGGATAAGGGTGATGATGGGGATAAGGATAAGGGTGATGATGATAATGATGGTCCTAATTACATTGATGATGATAATGATGACAACAATGGTGGAGATGGTGGAAATGGCATTTCTGGACCATCGACTGACAAGGGTGGATCGGGAGGCGCTAACCTAGACACATCTTTTCAAGGTGCAAGGGCTACATAATTCCTAATCCTCCCAGGGCAAGTTCTCCCGAGGGAGGCAATGCTCCCCCAGGCTTAAAGCCCAAAAATAAAGAGAAAATCTTGTTGTTTACGGTCCTGCTTTCTCAAATATGGATCTCATTACACAAATATTTTCAGTTATCAAATAATCTTTAGTTAACTTATTAATCATTAGTTAAAGAGAAAGTCAAAATACCATTATAGTGTTATGTTCAAGAAGAAGCAGACAGACATAGATAGTCTTACTAAAGAGCTGGACAAAAAAACAAAGGATTATAATAAGTTATCTAAGAAGTATAAGAAGCTAGCCGAAAGTACATCAAGATTAAGGTATTTCAAGGAGAAAGAAGTTGCTTCCTGAATAAAGAATGCTCACCATCGCCGGATATACTCTTGAAAGAGAATGCTAAATTGATGACCCTCTTTTGGATGTTAATTGATGACATTGATACCTTGGTAGAATTCCTGTATAAGTTTTATTGTAGGGGTTTAATGGTCAACTTTTCCTACTTCGATGATAACAGTGGAGGTTTGCTAAGATGCCTTCACCGTATATACTTGGATGAGCATAAGACTGATCCTCATCCCGGGGCATGTTGGAACCTTCCCCGAGTTGCTCTCATTCCACTTTCCTTACACTCACTTCCCCTTGAGAAACTTAAATATAATAGGAAGAGATTTATTTTTTAAATGGATAGATATCTATTTTGTATGGACCTGAATGATTATACAATAATGATATGTTACTTGGTTTATGTATTTCATTGTTTTAGTTTTCTATGTTGCATAGATAAAAGACTTCTCATGCAGTCCGGTCCCTAAGGATTTCTTGAATAAATTTGTTAAGTTGAAGAAGGATTTTAAAGAGAAATCTTCAATTCTCAAATCATCACAATTGGCAAGATACTTTTTCCTCGGTGATTTACAAGAAATTTACATGCAGTTTCCCCATTTTCGCTTTGACTTTCTAGGCGACGAGAAGGAAAAATTACTTAGCGAAATCCGATCCTTCCACACAAAATTAATATGTGGTCATGATAGCCCTCCATCCATGGAATAGGATTACCATCATTTTCCTCCAATTTATACTCTATATGGGATCAAGGCTTCTTTTGATTCTACACTTACTTTATCTGCTAGGTCGTCTGAAAAGGATAAGACTGTGGTTTCGAAACTTTGAACATTAATTAAACATTATTGAAATGAAATTGCAATGTAATCTTAACTTCTGTTATTATTTGTAAACTTCATTTGTTATTAATGGAAGGGTTTTTCCTTCATGTATTGATTTTGTTTTCTTTAATCTTAATAGGACACCCAATTAGCGCGTAAATCTAATTTCTTAGAGACCTCACGAATTATTGAAGTTAAAGAGTGGTTGTTTGCATTTATGGAGGAGAAATGATCATCTTGAGATGAATTGGCTTTAAGATTCCCAAATAACCCCAAGGCACGAGAGTGGCATAGGAGCTATTTCCTATTAAAATCAACTTTTAGTGCTTACAAATAAATGAACGCTCCCATGGAGGCGGAACTTAAAGAAACGAAGAACGAGCTTTAGTTGCTGAAAAAGAGAAAGGACATAGCTAATGGATCTAACTTCTTCGTCGAAGCTGACATTGAGATAGCTAAGCTTTATCAAAAAATAAGTAATCTAGAATTAGAGCTAATAAAAAGCCAAATATCATGCAAATCTTTGGAGCTTATTGTAAGTGGGGGTGATTCTAATCGAATGTCAAACCTAATTGGGTATGCATGAATGCAAAATCCAACCGAATATCAAACCTAATCGGATACGTTTGGAAGCAAAAGCCAACCGAATGCCAACCCTAATCGAGTACGTATGGATGCAAAAGCCAACCAAATAACAAACCTAATCGGATATGTATGAATGCAAAAGTCAACCACATTCCAAACCTAATCGGATACATATGAAAATCGATCTATACCCAAGATATATTGTTTAATCGAGCAAACCATGGAATGCGAAAACCCAGCGAATGCTAAGCCAATTAAGTACATATAGATGCAAAAGCCAACCAAATGCCAAACCTAATTGGGTACATATAAAAGCAAAAACCAATCGAATTCCAAACCTAATTAGATACATATGGATGCAAAAGGCAACCGAATGACAAACCTAATTAGGTATGTATAAATGCAAAAGTCAACCGAATGTCAAACCTAATCGGTAATATGAAAATTGATCTATACCCAAGATATGTTGTTTGACCGAGCAAACCATTGAATGCAAAATTTAGCCAAATGTCAAACCTAATCGGGTACATATGGATGCAAAAGCCAATGAATGCCAAACCTAATCAGGCATGCATGGATGCGAAAACCAGCCGAATGCCAAACCTAATCGGGTACATATGAAAACTAATCTATATCCAAGATACATTGTTTAACCGAGCAAATCATGGAATGCAAAATCCAACCGAATGTCAAACCTAATAGGGTACGTATGAAAGCAGAAGCTAGCCGAATGCCAAACCTAATCAGGTACATATGGATGCAAAAACCAACCGAATGACAAACCTAATCGGATACATATGAAAATCAATCTATAACCAAGATACATTTTTTAACCGAGCATATGATGGAATGAAAAAACTAGCCGAATGGAAAACCTAATCGGGTACGTATGGATGCAAAAGCTAGTCGAACGCCAAACCTAATCGGGTACATATGGATGCAAAAGCCAACCGAGTGCCAAACCTAATCGGATACGTATGGATACAAAAGCCAGCCAAATGCCAAAGCTAATCGGGTACATATGAAAATCGATCTATACCCAAGATACATTATTTAACTAAGAAAACCATCGAATGCAAAAACCAACGGAATGCCAAACCTAATCGAGTACATATGGAAGCAAAAACTAACCAAATGTCAAACCTAATCGGGTACATATATGTTTCCTGGGGATTTGACCAGGCAACTAGTGCTCGGCATCAGAGAGTGTCCGGCATCCAGGAATGTTCGGCGAAGCAACCATCATCCATGAGTACTCGGCGTAGTACTCGGCGTCCTTAGTGTCCGGTGTCCAGGAGTGTTCGGCATAATATTCAGCATCGGCATCAACTGGCACTCGGCAACAACCTATGCTCAGCGTCAACTAGTGTTCGGCATCCCATAAGTGCTCGGCACCAAGACTGCTCGGCGTACCAGAGTACTCGGCATTAAGGCTGTTCGGCATCAAGACTGCTCGGCATGCAAGACTGCTCGGCATACCAGAGTACTCGGCATCAAGGCTGTTCGGCATCAAGACTGCTCGGCATGCAAGACTGCTCGGCATACCAGAGTACTCGGCATCAAGGCTGTTCGGCATCCAGAATGCTCGGCATACAAGGTCGCTCGGCATACCAGAGTACTCGGCATCAAGACTGCTCGGCATACAAGGTCGCTCGGAGTCAAGGCTGCTCGGCATACAAGAGTATCGGTGTAATACTCGTCATCCAGGAGACATTCAACACAACTAACCGGCACACCGTTCGGCATAGAAGGAATGGTTCGGCAGAGATCGTTCGGCGAACCTTGCTTGGCATACGGCGACCACTGTACTCGGGCTGGAACGTTCGGCAATCAGCCCACTTGGGAAGTCCAACCCATCTTTGCCTATAAATAGGGGGGCAGGGTCACAGTGAAAGGGATCCTTTTTTGGAGAGAAAATACGGGGAGACTCTGCCATTTTCAAGACTCATCTTCTCTACTTAAACACCTTCATTCAAGCATTTGATTCACGAATTGTATTTGTAATCAATCATAAAGGAAATCAATAAAGTTGAGCAAAGTGGACGTAGGCAATTACGCCGAACCACTATAAATTTGGTGTTCTTACTTTCTGCACTTGAATTAGGATTGTCTTCTCTGTTTAATTTGCTTTCATCACTTATATCTCTACACAATCTTTCTGAACGAGGTTAGTGACCAATTTTGGTGCTAACACTTTGGTGCTTTCACTGAGAATTGAATTCTCAGACTTCAAGGATCTGCTTTGAAGCTACTGGATTGAATAAATCCCCCAAAGAAGATCCGACTCACTGATAGGACATCCGTTGATTCTACTCAGAGTTCATACCGATAACTCTACAATGGCAAGACCACGTACCAGGTCAGCTTCCCTTAATGCGGATGCCCGAGAGACTGCTAGCGTGCAACAAGCAGGACCTAGCAATCAACCAGCAATCCCGAGTGCAGGGATTGCCGCTCAAGAACAGACTCCAGTTGTCACCAGAGTGGAGTTCAACGACTTGATGAGAGAACTTAGGGAAAGCAGAAGACAACTGGGAGAACAGATGCAAGCTAATGCCAACCTGATGGCACAACTCACTCAACAGCAGCAACAGAATGCTGGGGGCAATCCAGCTGCTTATTCCTCTTCTGATAGCTCAACTTCTTCTGATGAGCCACCCAGGCGCAGACGCCGTAAGACTGAAACTGCAAGGGCAGATGCTGCTGTTCGAACAGCAGGAGACCGCGACCAAGCCAGAACTGGAAACTTCCGAACCGGAGTACAGGTGGAGGAGGGAGCTCCAGATCGTCAAGATGTTAACAATGTTGAACCTCATGACGCACGATTGGCAGATCGCCAGGAAAGGAGGCATCAGCATGGACAGGCACGTAGAACTGACTCCAACCTCCCAGCTTCCATACAGACACCCGATCTGACAGCCATGATCAGGCAACTGATGAAAGAGAATCAGGGCTTATCAAATGACGATTGGGGGTGTCAAGAAGTCATACTCCGTTCACGGATGTTGTGCTGCAAGCGTCCTACCTTAAGAAGTTTAGCATGCCAACCATTCCTGCATACGAAGGAAAGACTGACCCCAGACAACATGTAATGAGGTATGAATGGATGATGGATTCAGCCAGAGCAAATGATGCCACCAAGTGTAGGTGCTTTCCGATTACTCTATCTGGGATCGCTACTATGTGGTTCACCCGACTTCCTCCGCGATCCGTATCAAATTTCGAGGAGTTGGCAAAGAAGTTTATTGAGCAGTTCAGGATACACACTACACGCCCGAAGGACGTGATGTCTCTGTCAAGTGTAATCCAAAATCTCGGAGAGTCGCTGAAGGAGTACTTACAAAGATTCCACGTTGCGGCAACTGAAGTCAGTAATCCCAACGACCATGCAATTCTAATGGCTGTGATGAGAGGTGTAGATCCGGATTCTGAATTCGGAGATTGGCTGGCAGGAAAACCTCCGACTACGCTAGAGCGTTTCTACTCCAAGGCGCACCAGTTCATAAGAAGAGAGGAAGCTAGGTGGGTACGACGAGACAAGGCACCGGGACCTGCCCAAGAGTCAATCAAGAGCAACATTGCTGTGAAGCAATCTGGAGACAATTCAGGAAAGGTCCAAGTCAACGTCCAGAATAAGCCTGTGCAGCCCAAAGAGTCCGGAGGAAGGAGTCAAGGAAAGAGGAAAGAAGCGGGAAAGTGGAAGTCGAGAATTCCAAGCTACAGCGAGTACACTCCGCTAAACGCCCCACTTGAGAACATTTACCTATCCACATGCAATACTTTTCTGTACAGAAAACCACGTCCGAAAGAATCAACTGAAGAACAGAAACGGACTGGGAAATATTGCCGCTTCCATGAAACCTATGGACACAACACGGAAGAATGCAGACACCTGCATGACGCTATCGAGAAATTGATCAGACAAAAGAAGTTGCAAGAATTTGTGAAGGGTCCGCAGGAAGGAGGACAGGGAACGTCCGACCCAGGTCGTGCACCGGCTCCACGTCATCCAGAGGAACCTGCCCGGACTGTTGGAAGACTGGTTATAAATACAATTATCGGCGGACCTCATCCCGCAGATAAGAACTGGCAAGAGATGGAACGATATGCGAGCTCCTTGAAGCATGCGGATTTCGAGTGCTGTTCGAATGTAGAGGACGGGGCCCCTGCTAAGCAGCAGCGCGTGATGACAGACGATATTGTGTTCAGGAACAGAGACGCTGATCAGGTAGAGGCTCCGACCATCGATCCCATGGTCATATCTGCAACAATCGGACCAGCATATGTAAAAAGAATTTTGATTGATTGTGGAAGTTCAGTCAACATCATCTTCAAGAAGGCATATGATCAGATGAAGCTAGAGACAAAAGACTTGAAACCATCCAAAGCTCGTATCCACGGCTTTAACGGCGCTGCAACTGATGCAGTAGGATATGTCGAGTTACCAGTTGAACTGGGACAAGGCGAGCGTCGGAGGGTACGAATTCTACCCTTTGTAGTTTTGGATGTGGACTCTCCATATAATGTTTTCTTGGGTCGGCCGGCCCTAGCTGAATTTAGGGCGGAACTAGCCCCTTGGTGCTTGACTTTGAAGTTCCCGACTGACAAAGGAGTAGGCATTGTTCACGGAGACCAAGCAGCTGGTCGTTCTTGTTATGTGGCCGAGCTCCGAGAAGCCCACCGGAGGGAAAAAGGAAAGGGTGCGGACAATCCTGTCCGCATCCTAAACCCGAATAATTGACAAGTAGTGCCCGAGCCCTGGCTCGGGCATAGTTCTCGGATCTACGGAGATATAGATCCGAGAGACAACGATGAGAAACCCAGGGAAGAGAAGGCGGCACCGGCTGAATTAACAATTGACATTTCGGTTAGCCGTGACGACCCTTCGCGAATACTGAAGATCGGATCACAGTTAGGCCCCGCAATGACAGAAGACCTTAGCGACTTCCTCCGAGCAAACCTTGATGTTTTTGCCTGGACGCATTCTGATATGTGTGGGATTTCTCCCGCCATCACGAGTCATATGTTGAACGTAGACCCGAAATACGTCCCAGTCAAGCAAAAAAGGAGAGGAATGGATCCAGAGAGATCCGCCGCTCTTGGAGAGGAGGTGGACAAACTCAAAGCAAATGGGTTCGTCCGCGACGCCCTCTACCCGGAGTGGGTCTCCAACCCCGTGCTAGTAAAGAAGGCAAATGGGAAATGGAGGACTTGCATAGATTATTCCGACTTGAACAAAGCATGCCCTAAGGACAGTTTCCCGTTGCCTAGGATCGATCAGTTGGTCGATTCCACAGCAGGACACGAATTATTGTCATTCATGGATGCGTACTCGGGATACAACCAAATCCCAATGCATATTCCGGACCAAGAACACACCAGCTTCGTTACAAATGTCGGGCTGTATTGCTATGTAGTGATGCCCTTTGGATTAAAGAATGCTGGAGCAACTTACCAACGTCTGGTGAATCGAATGTTCAAGGACCAGGTGGGCAAAACCATGGAAGTCTATGTGGATGACATGCTCGTGAAGTCACGGCAGTCAAACGACCACATTCAAGACTTAGCTGAAATGTTTAACATACTCAGGTCCTATGGAATGAAGATCAACCCGCTGAAGTGTTCTTTCGGCGTTGCATCAGGGAAGTTTTTAGGATTCATCGTCAACGCTAGGGGAATCGAAGCCAACCCAGAAAAGATCCAAGCCATTCGAGATGTACAAGCGCCCAGGACTATAAAGCAGGTACAGAGCTTGAACGGAAAAGTGGCTGCGCTAAGTCGATTTATATCCAAGGCAACTGACAAGTGCATCCCATTCTTCGACATAATAAAGAAAGGAAAGAGGAGTTTTGAATGGACGTCTAGCTGCGAGGAAGCTTTCCAGAACTTGGTAAGGCATCTGGAAAGCCCACCAATGTTATCTAAACCAGTTGACCATGAGATGCTGTACGTTTACTTGGCTATATCCCCTCATGCGATAAGCGCAGCTTTGGTCCGTGAGGAGGATCGAGTCCAGAAGCCGGTATATTATGTTAGCAAGCGTTTAACGGGGGCAGAGAAGAATTACCCTAAAATTGAGAAATTGGCTTATTGCTTGGTGATTGCATCACGCAAGCTACGCCCGTACTTCCAAGCGCATTCAATCGGCGTTTATACCGATCAACCCCTGAGACAGGTACTTCAACGGCCGGAAACTTCTGGGAGATTGCTAAAATGGAACATCGAGTTGAGCCAATTCGATATCGCGTACTTACCACGGAGAGCTATCCGAGGGCAAGCGTTAGCAGACTTCATCGCTGAATTTACCATACCCATCAAACCGGACGATCACGACATCATTCCCCCCATTCGATGGAAGTTATACACTGACGGTGCATCAAACGACCGTTGCTCCGGCGCGGGCGTAGTTCTTATAACTCCGGAAAACCGATCAATCTGTTATGCCCTGAAGCTCGATTTTCCGGCTACGAACAACGAAGCCGAATATGAAGCATTGATCGCTGGCTTGAAGCTTATCAAAGAACTCGGAATCAAATCAATCGAGATCTTTTGTGACTCGCAGTTAGTGGTATACCAAGTACGAGGAGACTACCAAGCAAAAGGACGAAAGCTTGCTCCGTACCTCGTTCAGGTCCAGGAACTACTATCAAATCTTGAGCGTTATGACATTTCACATATCCCGCGAGAACAAAACAAAGAAGCCGACTTGTTGGCTAAGTTCGCGAGTACCGACGATGTTAAACAAATGGGATTGTATCCCGTGGAAGTCTTGCATGCCCCGAGTGCAGACGAGATGAAAATCGATCTTGTGTTGGAAACAGAGATCGAGAAGGACTCGTGGATAACCCCATTCAAACTGTACCTGACAACCGGGGCTTTACCAGAAAGAAGAAGCGAAAGACGACGGGTCCTTCGAAAGGCCGCGCGGTACGTCATGCAGGATGGATCCATGTACCGGAAAGGATTCTCCGTCCCATTGTTACGATGCATCGCTCATGATGAAACGAAGCGAGTCTTGAGGGAAGTCCACGAAGGGGAATGCGGCGACCATACTGGGGGGCAAACGCTAGCAAAGAAGATCCTCCGCTATGGGTATTACTGGCCCACCGTAAACCGGGATGCCGCGGACTACGCAAGAAAATGCGACAAGTGTCAAAGATATGCAAAAATCCCGAGGGCTCCGTCAACGGAACTCACACAAATGATCAGCCCTTGGCCATTCGCGATCTGGGGAATCGACATAATCGGCTCTTTGCCTCTATCCAAAGGTGGTGCGAAATACGCGATAGTTGCAGTCGACTATTTCACGAAATGGGCTGAGGCAGAACCTTTGGCCACTATCACCTCTAAGAAAGTCATTAACTTCGTTGTACGAAACATCATATGCCGCTTTGGTCTTCCGCGCACCATCATTACAGACAACGGAACGCAATTCGAAAGTAGAGAATTCAAAGAGTTCTGTTTAAAGTACGGCATCGAGAAAAAGTTCGCTGCCGTTGCACACCCAAAAGCTAACGGACAAGTCGAGGCCGTTAACAAAATAATCAAGTCCATACTAAAGAAGCGTTTAGAGAAGGTTGGAGGCAAGTGGGTAGATGAACTCCCGACAGCATTATGGGCATATAGAACTACCCACAAGTCCGCGACCGGCCACACTCCGTTCGCCTTGGCATACGGCTCTGAAGCCGTAATACCCGTGGAACTTGAAGTTCCATCGCACCGAGTGACATACTATGACCCCAAGACGAACCAAAACCTCTTGCTGGAATCACTGGACTGCATCGATGAAAAACATGAAGAAGCTGAGTTAAGGGCGGCGGCGCACAGACATCGAGTCAAGCGCTACTACGATGGCAGAGTCCGCCCAAGGATCTTCGATGTGGGTGATCTCGTTCTGAAACGAGTCTTCCCAGTACCATCACGCATGAATCCCAGCTAGGAAGGTCCATACGCCATTGAACGGAAGCTTGGAGAAGGAACATTCAAGCTAGCGACCGTTGATGGCACGACACTCCCCCGAGCATGGAACAGTGAACATTTGCGGCACTATTACATTTAGCATGTTTCCCTTTCTTGTTATAGGCATTATTGTTTTCCGCATGTTTCCATTCAATAATGACTTAGTTTCCTTTTGAAGTTGTAATCGAGCAATTTAGTTGATTTTCATTAATAAAGGCTTGAAGCCACATTTTCTATGAAGTTTCTGTATCTCTTAATTGAATGATAAATTACATTATTCTGTGCGGCGCACAGACTCATACAAACGATTTCCAATCTCCGAATCCCCAGAGTGCGGAGCGGAGTACTCTAAGTCCCCAGAGCGCGGACTAGAGTATAAACGATTTCCAATCTCCGAATCCCCAGAGTGCGGAGCGGAGTACTCTAAGTCCCCAGAGCGCGGACTAGAGTATAAACGATTTCCAATCTCCGAATCCCCAGAGTGCGGAGCGGAGTACTCTAAGTCCCCAGAGCGTGGACTAGAGTATAAACGATTTCCAATCTCCGAGTCCCCAGAGTGCGGAGCGGAGTACTCTAAGTCCCCAGAGCGTGGACTAGAGTATAAACGATTTCCAATCTCCGAGTCCCCAGAATGCGGAGCGGAGTACTCTAAGTCCCCAGAGCGCGGACTAGAGTATAAACGATTTCCAATCTCCGAGTCCCCAGAATGCGGAGCGGAGTACTCTAAGTCCCCAGAGCGCGGACTAGAGTATAAACGATTTCCAATCTCCGAGTCCCCAGAATGCGGAGCGGAGTACTCTAAGTCCCCAGAGCGTGGACTAGAGTATAAACGATTTCCAATCTCCGAATCCCCAGAGTGCGGAGCGGAGTACTCTAAGTCCCCAGAGCGTGGACTAGAGTATAAACGATTTCCAATCTCCGAGTCCCCAGAGTGTGGAGCGGAGTACTCTAAGTCCCCAGAGCGTGGACTAGAGTATAAACGATTTCCAATCTCCGAGTCCCCAGAATGCGGAGCGGAGTACTCTAAGTCCCCAGAGCGCGGACTAGAGTATAAACGATTTCCAATCTCCGAGTCCCCAGAATGCGGAGCGGAGTACTCTAAGTCCCCAGAGCGCGGACTAGAGTATAAACGATTTCCAATCTCCGAGTCCCCAGAATGCGGAGCGGAGTACTCTAAGTCCCCAGAGCGCGGACTAGAGTATAAACGATTTCCAGTCTCCGAATCCCCAGAATGCGGAGCGGAGTACTCTAAGTCCCCAGAGCGCGGACTAGAGTATAAACAATTTCCAATCTCCGAGTCCCCAGAGTGCGGAGCGGAATACTCTAAGTCTCCAGAGCGCGGACTAGAGTATGAACAGTCTCAAGTCTCCAAGTCCCCGGAGCACAGTGTCAGCAAACCAAATAAAGACAAGAGAATCATTCAAACAAGAAGAAACTAAAATTTTATTCGATAAGTCCAAAATGGGGATACAAGATCACTCCTACAAAATTTAGGCCTATACAAACTACAAGTTATGGAAGAAAGAAACTGTTACAAACTTAAGCAAAAACTTGTTGAACGAGTGCATCGATCATTTCTTCGACTTCTTCTTCTTGTCTGCCTTTGGTGTTTCCGACGACTCCTCTCCCTCACGTTTCTTCTTGGACTTTTTGCTTGCTAGAGAGACGGAGTCAGGAGTAGGGGACGGAACATCTAGTGGTTTGGACTTGCCCGGGAGAATGATTTTCAAAGGTCTGTTCCGCGGGTCAGTAAGTTCCAGGACTTCAGATTCAACCTTAACTTTGACCTTTCTCTTCTCCTCGTCGGCAAGACGATCCTTCATGCTCATCTCTGAAGTATGTTCAGAGGCGCCAGTGATTTTAGCTTCGTCGCTTCCTTCGGCAGGAGACGAAGTATCAAGTTTGTCATCGCCAAGCGCCCCGATCACTTGAGCGTCTGGGTCGGGAGTTACCCCCGCGTGAGCAACGTCGCTTGTTTTCTCCGCTTCCTCCTTGGCGTCATCGCTCCTCGGAGTTGGCTCAGTGTCAGAACAACCTGTGAAAAAATATAAGAAGTGGGCATTAGAACGAATAACCACTGCTAAAAAATGACGGGATCACTTCGATTTCTAGAGAAAGAAGAATCTCCTACCAGGATCAGGTTGACTGTCGGTGGCGCGCGGGGTTTCACCCTCCAGGATAGGTGACAGCACATGAACGCCAAGCCCGGGATCTTCGGGATCATAACTGGCATGTTGCTCGAATGGATCAAGCGTCGACCGACCAGCCGATTGAGCAGCATAAGGAGCTGCAATGTGAGGAGTAGTAGTGTCGGCCTCTGACGGGCCAGCCTCGTTGTTCTTCTCTTTCGAAGGGGAAGAGCCTTTGCCATAGAGAGCCAATGCTACGGATAAATCCGATGGCTCATTCCCCCTCAGGAACTCCTTCACCAGTGCATCCTCGTCGATTTCTTCGGAGCCTGATTCGACTTTCTTGATCTTTATCAAAGTCTCCCATGCCTCAGCCAGGGATTCATGGTAGCCGTCGCCCAAGAATGTTAGGTCGCGGTGCATAAGGACGCGGGCTCCGTACTCGGCGATCAACGGGTCAAACATACTTTTGACCTCTTCCCTGCCAGTCTCTGCGGCCGCCTCAAGGCGAGAATCAAGCTCCTCCTCAGCCATTCTTTTACCCTCCTCACGGGCCTCATCCTTCATTTTCTCGACCCCGGCAAGTTCACCGTCGAGCTTTGCCTTTAGGAGCCGGGTAGCAACAATCTCATCGCAATACCGCTGTGATTCTTCCTGAGCGGCTATTTTGTCTTCTTTCTCCTTGGAGAGTTGTTCTTTCAGCTCTTTGACTTGAGTAGCGAGCGCGTCCCTTTCTTTTTGGACGGAGTCTTTTTCTAGGGCAAGGGCGCCGCTGCGCTGAACTGCTTCGTCAAGCTCCTTTTTGTGAGCCACCTCTAAGCGAGTAACTGCCTCGGCAGTATCTTTTGCGCCTTGTTCAGCGGCTTCTAGCTTTAACTTATAAGAGGTGAGTTCTTCGTCTTGGAGTTTGATGATTTTCTTATCGCTGTCAGCCTCCAGATTCAGACGGTCAATCTCGTGTTGACGCTCAACAGATACTTCTGAGATCTTCTCCACCAAGTGCACGAATGCGTCATGTTGAACATAGACGTCATTGTTGCAGGCAATCGCACTTTGCTTCACGTGCCCAGGAATGTGATGGATGGCCGGGAGGAATTTCAAACCGTCAAAACAAATCTTCGGAAATTTGGCCTTAAGATCGACCATCTTTTCCGCAATGGTTGGGTCCACGGCAACAGCAGGAGGAGGAGGCTTAGAGAATTCCGTTCTTTTACGCGGCTCTCGAACTTGCCTCGTACTCGATGAACTGGAATGTTGTTCTCGAGCAGCATCAGACTGATAACCCTTCTGCAGAGACTTCTCTTTATCCGGCTCAGTTGTAGGAGGAAGATCACGGGACTGAGAAGATTGATAGTGTGCTTTCTTGCGGTGAGACGACTCGCGCGGACGATTGTCCCTATCTTCATAATCACCTCGGTCCCGGCGCCTGCCTGAACCGGAATCCCGTCCGGAGTGATGAAATATTGAAGACCCCTGAAGGCGATCAAGTCCGTGGGAGCGGCCCATATCACCTGCAAAGAAGGAAGATAACAACGAATTAAGGAAAATTCACGAATTAAAAAGACTTGAAGTATGTTAGGGAATGCGCATGTGCGTGTGTGTCCTAAGTGTTCCCCCCGACGGACCCGTTCGTTTGTCTTTGCTAATCGGAGTATTGTCTCTGTGAGCCGGGAGTTGAACTCCTACATTGCCTCTAGCGGGCGAGGAGAATTTGAGGGTCTTAGGATCATCGAACCCGTAATTGAGTATGTCTTCGGGAATAGAGAGGTTCGAGAGACCCCTCAGAGAACTCTCCAGATGTTGCGAAGAAGCCTCTTTCTCGGGAGGGATAGGCGTAGATTTTGAGGTGTCGCCAACTTTCTCTTTCTGAACCGTATATTTCAGCTTTTTCTTTCCCTTCGAAGGGGAGGATGACGTCTCAATATCCTGAACTTCGATTGCCGGATTCCAAGCAGGACCCACGTTCTCACCCTGAGTGTCGGGTGCATCATCCTCTCTACGCTCGCCTTCTTCGTGCGCGTCGGGAGCGCGACGCGACGACGGGCCGGCAAGTTTTTTCCCTTTACCAGATGGAGGTTTGGGAATTGTAACACCTTCTGGAAGGCTGACCCGACGATCAGGATCTAGCAAGCCGAACCCCGACAGCGATTCATTTGAAATGATAGCTCGAATATCTCGATCCTCGGCCGGAAGAGCTCTAATCGCGTCGACAGCATCAGAATATCCTCGGCCTTCTGGACGCGGGTTAATACCTGAAAAGATGAAACGAAGAGTTAAGAAAAACATGACTCCCATTAAGTACGAGTAACGGTTCAGCAGAGAGACTTACTGCCTTCAACCCATCTCCTAGCAAAACCAGATGGGCATCGCACATAGAACCACTCCTGTTTGTACAGGGCGAATTTGCTACAGGCCCCTGTCAAAATCTGGCACTTGTGATATGGCTCGAGGAATATGAAGGAAGGGCTATCTTTCCGTCTCTTGAACATATAAATGTATCGGATATCACCGGGGGTTGGAGGTCTGGAGAAGACAGCCATGAAGAGTAAATAAGTCCCATATAGGAACGCATGACCATTCGGGTGCAGCTGCGACGGAGCGATGTCTATATACTGCAGCACATCCCGGAGAAATAGGTTAAACGGAGGCACACTGCCCATCCAGCACATGAACTTGTTGCAGGCCGTGTACCCGACTGGGGGCAAATGAGGACGGTCGTGTCTCGAAGGAACTAACACGTCAGTAAAGGGAATTCCGTGAATGGAACATATCCGTCGCAGAGCGGCCTCATTGATCCTCGAGGCTTGAGAATCGACCGGATTGTCTAGCAAGATGGTTGACTCCAGAGCATCGGGCGCCAAATTATGAGCGGGAGAGATTGACGGGTTGGAAGCATCTGCGGCTCCTTGCTTTGCTGACGGCCCAGGCCTGTCAGATATGGTGGCAGAACTAGATTTTCCTGACATCCCGAATAAATAATGAACTGGCTAAATGCTTGAGAAAGCTATACTTGAAAAACGTTGAGCGTTAGAATCAGCAACACGAGTTTTCCCCCCACGTGGTGTATGAACTAGTGCAAGCAATTGTGTAAAGACAATAAGAAGGTTTTAAAGATATAATAATTAGCTTCGGATCATCGCCTTCGAAGACCGTCATCGCTGACCGTCTCAAAAGCCCGCCTTGAGGTGATTACAGTTTCAGGTTCAAAAGACATATGATTTCTAGAGTAACCGGCCTAAGTGTAGTTTAACATTTATACTGATCGGCATTTTAGTAATGTTCATCGTCCTAAGTAAAGCGTGCGGCAATTGTATTGTTCGGCATGTCAGTTGTTCGGCAATTATATTGTTCGGCATGTCGAGTGTTCGGCAATTATATTGTTCGGCATGTAAGGTGTTCGGCAATTATATTGTTCGGCATGTAAGGTGTTCGGCAATTATATTGTTCGGCATGTAAGGTGTTCGGCAATTGTATTGTTCGGCATGTAAAGTGTTCGGTGATTGTATTGTTCGGCATGTCAGTTGTTCGGCAATTATATTGTTCGGCATGTCAAGTGTTCGGCAATTGTATTGTTCGGCATGTGAAGTGTTCGGCAATTATATTGTTCGGCTAAAGTCACGGTTCGACCTAAGGATTGTTCGGCTGGATTCAACGTTCGGTCCGAGGTCAATGTTCGGCGTGTCAGTCGTTCGGCATTTGGGCATTGTTCGGCTTTAGTTCGTTCGGCTCAATTATAGTTTGACTTGTTAGTGAGCGTTCGGCCTGGCATTGTCCGGCTGAGGTACCGTTCGGCAACTAACCACTACACCGTCCGGCACATGACCACATGCGCCGGAGCAGCGAACGGCGCCATTACCCCCTCCAACACCTTTCATTCTTTTTCTTCCTTTTGACCTCGATCCAACACGAGGAAACTAAGGCAATAAGCGGACATACTCCTAACTCCTCCACGCTATGTCGTTCGGCAATACAGACAAGCAATACAAAAACCCTCTACACGACTTCGTTCGAACATCTCGTTTGAATATACGATGAAAAATACCTAAGTTTGCAGATCAAAGATTGAGATGGTGTAGTTAAGTCTCAAATTTGGACGATTGAACAGAATTGTGAGAACGAAGGAAATAAGAAGTAAAATGAGGCAAGTAAAAGGAGAGAAGAAGAGAAGGGACTGGTTTTATAGAGGGGAATGGAGGAAGCCGAAGGGGCTATACCCGGTAGAACCGGTCAATACCGGAGCGCTCGGCATTAAGGTGGAATGACGTTCGGCACGCTAGGAACGTTCGGCTCAGAACGTGTCGTTCGGCATCCCAAGCTTGTTCGTCTCGCACCTCCCTTTGCTAGCATTCTCGAGAGGGTACCTCCGAGGTAGATTGTACCAGATTCAAAGCGCACCACGTTTGGCCACGAAGATACACTTTGGGGGGCAAGTGTTTCCTGGGGATTTGACCAGGCAACTAGTGCTCGGCATCAGAGAGTGTCCGGCATCCAGGAATGTTCGGCGAAGCAACCATCATCCATGAGTACTCGGCGTAGTACTCGGCGTCCTTAGTGTCCGGTGTCCAGGAGTGTTCGGCATAATATTCAGCAGTGTTCGGCATCAACTGGCACTCGGCAACAACCTATGCTCAGCGTCAACTAGTGTTCGGCATCCCATAAGTGCTCGGCACCAAGACTGCTTGGCGTACCAGAGTACTCGGCATTAAGGCTGTTCGGCATCAAGACTGCTCGGCATGCAAGACTGCTCGGCATACTAGAGTACTCGGCATCAAGGCTGTTCGGCATCAAGACTGCTCGGCATGCAAGACTGCTCGGCATACCAGAGTACTCGACATCAAGGCTGTTCGGCATCCAGAATGCTCGGCATACAAGGTCGCTCGGCATACCAGAGTACTCGGCATCAAGACTGCTCGGCATACAAGGTCGCTCGGAGTCAAGGCTGCTCGGCATACAAGAGTATCGGTGTAATACTCGTCATCCAGGAGACATTCAACACAACTAACCGGCACACCGTTCGGCATAGAAGGAATGGTTCGGCAGAGATCGTTCGGCGAACCTTGCTCGGCATACGGCGACCACTGTACTCGGGCTGGAACGTTCGGCAATCAGCCCACTTGGGAAGTCCAGCCCATCTTTGCCTATAAATAGGGGGGCAGGGTCACAGTGAAAGGGATCCTTTTTTGGAGAGAAAATACGGGGAGACTCTGCCATTTTCAAGACTCATCTTCTCTACTTAAACACCTTCATTCAAGCATTTGATTCACGAATTTTATTTGTAATCAATCATAAAGGAAATCAATAAAGTTGAGCAAAGTGGACGTAGGCAATTACGCCGAACCACTATAAATTTGGTGTTCTTACTTTCTGCACTTGAATTAGGATTGTCTTCTCTGTTTAATTTGCTTTCATCACTTATATCTCTACACAATCTTTCTGAACGAGGTTAGTGACCAATTTTGGTGCTAACAATATAGATGCAAAAACCAATCGAATGCCTAACCTAATTGGATACATATGAAAACCAATCTATACTCAAGATACATTGTTTAACCGAGCATACAATGGAATGAAAAAACTAGTTGAATGCCAAACCTAATCAGATGCACGTGGATGTAAAATCCAAGCGAATGCCAAACCTAAACGGGTATATATGCATGTTAATGCCAAGAAAATGCCAAACCTAATCGGGTACGTACGGATGCAAAAGCCAACCGAATGCCAAACTTAATCGGGTACATATGGATGCAAAAGCCAACTGACTACCAAACCTAATCGGGTACGTATGGATGAAAAAGCCAGCCAAATGCCGAACCTAATTGCGTATGTGTGGATACAAAAGCTAACTGAATTCCAAACCTAATTGAGTACATATGGATGCAAAAGCTAATCGGATACCAAACCTAATGGAGTACATATGAATGCAAATCAAACTAAATTCCAAACCTATTCAGATACATATAGAAACCAATATATAACTGAGAAACATTATTTAACCAAGCATACCACCGAATGCAAATGTCAACTGAATGCCAAACCTAATTAATCGAGTACGTATGAATGAAAAAGTTAGTTAAATGCCAAACCTAATCGTGTATGTATAGATGAAAAAGCCAACCGAATATTATTTAATGTCAAATCTAATATGTATACAAAATAACAACAGTTAAGCAATATGATCAGGAAAGAAAAAACAAATATTTATTGGGGAAATAATTGTCAGCAAACATTTGGCTGGTGCAGAACATAATAAGAATCATGTGAATGCAAAATCTAATAAGATATAAAACATAATCATATACTTATGGATGCAAAAGATAACCAAATACACATCATGATCAAGTATAAAAATATAACTATTTTTAACATAATTATAATAATGACTAACCAAACTTATCTTCAAAAACAACTAAAAACATATTATAATGAAAAAACATACATATATTCATCACATATGTATAACTAGCAAATATAAACTACTAAATATACCACTAGCAAATATTAGCTTGATAAAATATTTGCCAAACAAATATTTACCAGACTGTTAATTGTCGGACTGTTACTAACCAATAAAAGAAAATTATACTACTAACCAAACAAATAAGTAAAATAACAAAATAAAACATTTAAGTCAACAAAACAAAGCATTAAGTTACATTAACAGTCTTCACAATAAAAAGCCAATAATGTACAAAAATTATACTTTATTTCTTAACAAACAAGATCTTATGTTATGACCCAATTTCTAATACAAACTACAATGTTTGTACTTATTTACCTCACCAGTTGATTTAATCCATTCAGAAGAAGGAGGTCTTCCTACACCACGTCTTCTCTTAGGAGGATGAACTTCAACATCTTCAGTTAAAACATCTTCCATTTGAAAATTAACAAGTGGATGAATCAGATGAAAATAAGTTGCTCGAAAAAAGACACTTTGAAATAGCCCTCAATATAGGAATAAACATCCAAATCAAAAGCAAGAATACATCTAACAAGATGAGCACATAGAAACTCATTAATCCACCATAAGTTACAACTACGTCGCCGGACACTCAAATCTACACAATAAGGAGTTGATTGAACTTCATAAACATCAATAGTAGATCTAGTAACTTTCCATTGAATACCATCAAAGTATAAATCCCTTAAACGCTTCTCCATAACATGGCACAATTGACTATTCTAAGTTTTATTTAACTCATGTCTATCAGACATAAGTTTCATTTGCTTCAAACAAATTCTATCTAACCATACAGTGATAGGTAAATATATTTCCTATAAAATCCATCGATAAAACTTTCTGCACTATTAGAACTCATTTTCCTATGTCAATTACTAATAAAAAAACATTAGAAAACTTTTCAAAAGGCAAACCATGCAAGAAATTTTCTACATCAACCCCACCAGCACTTTTAAACTCGGACAAAGCTTGATTAAATACATCTATTGTAGCAGCATTAACAACTCGATAAAACAATGAAATAATTCATTTCCTTTTACCTTGAGGACACCTTTTTGTTAAAAAAAACTCTTTAAATTATTCTTCAAATGATAGTAACAAGAACCATGAGCTGAATTTGGAAAAACTTGAGGAATAGTAAGCTAAAGATCAGGATGTCGATTATATATAAAGGTGAAATAACGATCATCATGACATAACATTTCCCAAAGCTTCGTCAAAAAACAATACCAATTAGGTTCATCTTCGCCAAATACAATCCCAAAAATCAATGGAATAAAATCATAAAAGAAATAAAAACACTTTTGTGACATAATCAAAATAGAAACAAATGCATAAAAATATAAAAACTGCAACATCAAAGGTAGGTCAAATATTTGCCATAAGAATATGACAAATATTTGACATTGCAATATTTAACAACCTAAATCATCCAATATAACAAAAAAGTTAAACCATTTAGAAAAGTTTGCTAAGTAAAAAAAATAGCATATATAATACAAACTTAACAAATAAAACAACTAGAAAAGAAACATATCGAATAAAATGAAACAACACAAGTATGTCAAATATTTGCCATAAAAACTTGGCAAATATTTGATGACAAATATTTTCCATAAAAACATGGCAAATATGTGCCATAAAAATACGACGAACATTTGACATGCAAATATTGCACTAAATGAAAGACAAATAATTATATTATAATTTTCAAAACTGAATCATACCTTGATTACCATTTTAGTCGTAGCAGACATAATACAACATTGTCCTCTACCTCTCATAAAAGTAACATCTAAAAAAAAATTCAAAGGACGACAATAATCAAATCTATATTTGCATGCTTCAAACCCAATAAAAACCCTTTCGAATTCATGATTAACAGAACCACCTTGAATTTCAACAGTACTATCAAGATTACACTCAACCATAGCTTCACAGAAAAGTTTCAAACGATGATACAAAAGTAAATCATTGCCATACATTTCTTCCAAAGGCAATCTTTCTATAAGCAAAAGAGTAATTTAACACTACTGTACTCGGTATGAAATAAATGAACAATATCTTTCGTTTTCATAAGAGGATTTGAACGAACAAAATCAACAACCAACTTCTTAACTAATTTGCTAGAAATAGACGGATGGTTAACATCTACAACACCAGCTCCACATAAATGATTAGGCTGCATAATTTTGATAACAAAAAAACCTGGTAGGTTAAACTTGCAAGAAGCATGAATGTGAAAAATACAACCTTCCCATGAACAAACAGCTGTAACTTGCTTCCTATCATTTTTAATAACATTAATCTTATTACCATTCTTAATACAGTATATCATAGGATACAAATGGAACTCCTCAATGCCACTAGCAAATCTTTGACCAACACCAGTAAATACTGGATTGCTAGAATCATTTTTTAACAACCATTTCAAAGTAAAACTAGAATCAACCGAAGAACAAACCATTGAAGAAGTAGATGAGCCACACTCACCAAAAGAACCAACAAATGAAGAACTATAAGAACCACAACCGAAATACTTTTTCACTTCTTAGATATAATCGAAACAAGAAGAGCAACAAACAACAATATACTATGCAAATCAGAATTAGTTTCAATAACTCTTTTTTTCATCTCTTTCATAAACAAATTCAATAGAACCAGGTGTTAAATCAAGCCAATGTTCGCAAATATAATTTCTCAATTTCAATTCACAATCATTCAAACCAAGACGCCTACAATAAGTATCACTATCCAACAAAAAAAGACAAGAACATCAATAGGCTCGGACTTGAAAAAACAAGTGTAATGTTAGAATAAAAGTACAACATAACAAATATAATTGTTACAGTAAAAACTACCATAACAATTATTTACTAAACAAATATTGTTATGGCAAATAGTTGCCGGACAAATATTCGCCATAACAACAATGTCCTGCATAAAACTTCACTGTCATATCCCATTAATATCATATAATTCAACAACATACATGAACTATAACAATAACAACATGAGCAATACAACCAATTACAATGATCATAATAACAAATACAGTAAATTCAACAAACACGAATGTATGTCATATCAATAATTGCCTTCATATCATAAATAACAACAAAGTTCAACTAAAAGAAATAACAACATTAATAATAAATTGCAGCTACAAAAAAATGAATAAAATTAATTCAACATAATCGTAGATCAAAAATTAAAAAAAATAACTATGAAAAAAAATAAACTAACATCGAATTCATATTTTTACACAAAGCGAAGAAGATAAAAAGCTGAAACAAATCGAGATGTAGCAAAGAGTGAATGGGATATAACAAATACCGTTCGAATCGAACGAGATATAGTTAAATTCGAACGAGCTGGATTTGAAGATCGAATCGAACAAGATATAACAAAAGTCGGCACCTAAATTCCATGGAAATTACATTTCGAAATTTTTAGAAAAAAATTAGAAGTTATAGAGAGGAAGTCAAAATTAGGTATAGAGAGGGTAAAAACGTAAAAAGAACGTGAAAAATGAAAAAAGATGTAAAATATAAGTGGAAATTGGAAGGGATATACTTTATAAAATAATTAAAAATAAGAATGTGTGACAAATTTCCACTTGTAGTTCTCCCGAAACTTATTCGAAGAATATATTTCACCTAAAACTTACTATAAAAATAAATCTTATTTTCAAACACGAATAGAAATGCATTTGCACATTTACTGAATGCTGGGCAGACAAAGTTAACTGTTGACCTAGTCCAGTTTTGTATACTTTAATATAGATCCGACAACTGAACTAAAAAAACATAGATGGCGCCCCTTATAGCCATATTCAAACCTGCACTCCAAAATACAGACATCAATGAGCTAAGCATTTGAACATAACAACAATTGAATATAAGTTTATTTTTTCATACATACATATGTATGTATGAAACATTTATGTATGACGCACTTGATCCGGGGGATTACCGACCCACGAGTTTGGTGGGCATCCCCAGGCTGCATGCGATTAAATGTAGAAATGTAAAGTGTGATTTGTACATGCACATTTGTGGAAGACACGTGTACAAAATATACATGTGAATCTTATCTAATAAATGTGCATGTATCAATTTGAAGGTAAACTTATTTTTGTAATAAATTTAATAGAAAAATATAAGTAGGAAAAACGTTAGCTTTTTTTTGGAATAAAGGATGCAGCCAAAAAAAAAAACGGTTGAAGGAAAAACTTGACGTGTGCAAACGGACGGCAAAAGCAGGGTCAAGCAGGCAATAGCATAGGCGCAAGCGGGTACGTGTAGACAGACAACGGTGGAGTGCAAGCGACGGTGAGGACTTCGACGGTGGAGTACAGATGAGTGACGATGGAGTAGAGGTGAATGTGAATAGTGGTGGTGAAGGCCGCGGCGATAACCGATGGTGTTGAAATAAAATTTGAAAATGAATGTTATATTAACTTAGCATTATATATGTAATGCTATATTAACTTGGCATTTCATAAATTATAAAAGCTAATGCTATTTTAGTTCAACTAGTTTAGTTCATTCAAAGTGAACTTAATTTAGCATTCCGTTTATCAAATGCTATAAATATAATTTTTTATTATTATCTCATACTAGTTCACTGTAACATTTTGTTGTACGTCAACCTAAATTTAAAACTTGTGTTATTTATATTAAAATTGGTCATAGGTTTTTCTTTTAAACTAATTACCTCAACATTTAAAAATGAAGTATATGGTTGAAATAAGATTTCTAATTAAGCATGTTTTATTAGTTATAACTCCTTACATGATTATACAAACTTATAAAAATAAATACACTCATATCGAAAGAACACAACGACAAACTTGTTTCTGATGAATAAGCTGTGTAGATTTATGTATGCGCTTCAGATATTTTTCTGTCGACAGAGCAAGGGACCCTTGAGAACGATTATGCCTTGCACAAACCGTATAGAAAAAGAATATCCAAGCATCTTAATCGAAAAGCTGATAATTCAAACATGTGCAAGATGAGTAACATTAACATACTTCAAAGATGCTTATTGACTGCATTGAGAAGAAGCATTAACCAAAGTATAAGCATCCTATTCTCAATTCTTTATTTGAGCATAAAATAGCTCGATGCTACTTGGCATATGGCATAATTCTGGTATAACACAGCATTTAATCAAAGCCATATTCTTATTCTCAGTTCAAATTCCCATAGAGAGAAATTCCAAGACAATAACTAATAAATTTGTATTAGCTAGAGACAGATACCAGAATATAATTCAACTTCAAAAGAAACTATACCCATAGAAATATATGTCAAAATTACATAACCATACATTCATGAACATCATAACCAGGCAAACTTCAGAAAAACACGGTCCAGTCATTGAAAGATGAGAGAAAAGACATAAACTAACTACCAACCACTTCACTGTTAAATAAAAGAAAATGGTAATAACAAAAATAAAATACACAACCCAAGTATATTCTCTTATCACCTTCTTAAAGATAATGCCTGGCTTTGAAGTATTTGATTATCTTGTAAAAGGCGATCATAATCAAGAAGCATTTCTTCATTCTGTTTCTGGAGAGAGACCACATGAGCTTCTGCATCTCGTGCTCTTTTCTCATTCGCTTTAGATTCTGAGCCGAGCTTACGGACTTTTTCGTTCAATGCAGAAATTTCTTCATGGAGCTTCTTCATATCTTTTAATGATTTTTCATCCTTTTCTTTGGAGCTTAACTCCTTTCGAAGTCTTTCGATCTCTTCCCTTGACGCATGGCATGTTTTTCTATAAGTGGTTATTTTGGTGAGGTAGTGATGCAACCGGTCAATCACATATGCCAGAAAAAGCACATAACCTGCAAAATATGATACGGTATTATAACATATTATAACCTACATTAGCCAATATAGCAAGTATTGTTCCAAAAAATGATCACAAATTAGAAGGTTACAAAATTTGTTAATCAAAATACAATACAACAAACAAGACACAAGTCAGTGCAAGTGCAAGAAAATTTGAAAAGAGAATAGGCCCCTCTGTACTTATAGAGATGGTGCCATCAGGTTGCTTTACCTTGCTTTATTTCATGAGCTTGCTAATATTTATGACTGTATGGCAGGCACTTTCTAATCAACATCAACAACTCCTCACTTAACTAGTATTGCAAAGGAAAGAAACAAAAAAGATATTATAGTGCCAAACAGTGAGTCTTGTCATAAATTTGCAATTTTGAAACATTGCACATGAAAAAAAGAAGAATAAGGAGGTCATAGCATGTGACCCTTTCTTGTAGAATTGTTATTGAAGTGTGAATGGTGAATGGTGGTATTCCTAAATCATAGACACTTTCTTTACAAAAATCTATTTTGCTGTTGTTGGAAAAAGGGTTATAAAACAAAGCGATCGATGATGCCAAAAACTAGTGGCCATAACAAAGGCACTAATGTGATGTAGCTTTTCAAAAATATAATTTTTCCTACCTTAGAAATATTCAACCAAATTAACGCCTATTATTTCCTTTCTTTCTACCATTACCGTTATGTCTTTCATTATGATTGAGGATGCTCAACGATTTAAAAAGATCCAGAACGCATCAACATATAACTGTACTCCTGAGATGAACAGGTGAAAAAAACATGGAATATAATTGCCTCAAAGGTACTATTCTAGATCTACAAATATATATTATCTTCATGCATGCTCAAACAAATTAGGTTTTGAAGCAATGACAGCTGCATTTTATTAGGTACATAATATCTTTGATACCACAATCATAATCAGGAGTTAGTTTGATTGCAATACTTAGTCCGGAACAAACAAAAACGTGTCTTTAAATATAATGCAGAACACAAAACTGAGTTTCTCCCAAGTTTTGAGGCAGATAACAATTTGTGCAGAAAATAAGTTGTACAAAATTAAGGCGGAAAAAAAGGTAAAATGATAACATACCCATTGTTCATTAAATCATATTCTCTGTTCTACACATGTAATAATTACAAACATGAAACGGCACAGAATCTTTTAGCCCAGACCTTTGTTTCACAACAAACCCTTAGGATAGATACCTTGTTTTTCATTTTCTCAACTAAGCTAATCAGTGACTCTCAATTAAACGATTGACAACACATGTACTTCTACCTTGATTTGGCTATACCAATTTTTTTATTTTGACTCGAGTTACCATAAACATATTATGTATGTATGTATGAGTGTGTGTGTATTTGTTGGCCTGTGTAATCATTATGGATTTGGCTGGTACGTGAAGCGTACAAATATGCTTGTTTCTAATGGATAAGAGTTGGATTTCTCTATACCCAACTCTTGCATAAGATTTTTTTTATAGAAAGAAAATGGTAATTGATGCCTAGAAGCTTTAAACCCAAGACCTATAGATTTGCGATCCAAAAATCTTGAAAATTTGCTAGTGGTCTTACAAGAGAATGGTGTTATATATCTATCTTATTGTTGTTTTTGGCTAAATGTAATAAAATAAAATTGTGAGACTGCTTGGAAGATATTAATCCACTAACACTTTGAGGAACACATTTACATGCAACCACTGCAAGATTTCATAGCAAAGAGAAATGGAAACTTGTGTGCAAAGTTTAAAAGGTCATTCATGATTCGAAACAATTTCCAAGACAGTTAAATAGAAATTTTAAGTATATCATCAACTTCTCGAGTTAAAAGGAAGACCGCTGTTACTATATCAAGACACCTAATAGCACTTGCATTTCTTTACAACTATATGACACATATTACATCACCATTTTCTGAGCCGAGTAATAAATTGAAGAAGAAAATTACAGTTGTCAAAACAAATTGCTAAGTGTCATAAAAATTTCCCTCTCCAAGACTGTCTATACAATTAGATTAGGGAAAGAAAGAAATAGGAAGAAACAAGCAAGAAACAATTGAAACAAGAAATAAATTTTCCATCAATTTCTTTTATCCAATTCACCAATCTCTTTTGTAATTCAATTCTCTCTGTCTCTCTCTCTTTTTTCAATTCAATTCTCTCTTCCTCTTTACTCACTTCTTCCTTGATTGAATTATTATCGCATATCTTTATATACTATATAATGAGAGAGATTACCAATAATAAAACTTAAAAAAAAATCACCATTAATACAAAGTTGTCAAAAACAAAACTTGCCAAAGATAAAATACTACCAATAATTGTATTTGTGTTGTAAAAGTTCAACGCTCCACTCGACGAAAATACAATCAATAGCTCCACTTTAACTCAAACAAAAGATTCAACGTTTTCGCCAACAACGTCTGTGTGTGTCTCCATCGTCGAAACACACTCCAGTTCATCTAAAAGTTCTTACAGTACTACAAAGACCTCCATATGAACTTCACATATGTTTTTTGCTTGTAATTTAAAGCTGCTACAAGTAATTTGATATTCCACCTTGCTCCAAAAAAATCTCCATTTTCTTTTTTATCCAATAAGGTCTCACATATCACTTTGTACAGGTTACCACGTCTTACATGCAAAACTTGCATATCTCCACTTCAAGTATTAACAACTTTGACTTGAGTATGAAAGTTATATCTCAGTACTTAATGTCTAACATATATTAATTAATTGAACGCCTCACTTTATGGGCATACTGTAAAATAGTAAGATACATGTTCTATGCGACAGTTTTTTTGAATATATAAGTCCACTGTGAGCTTTATTCACGCATTGTTATATTCGGTTTTTATGAACGCTTGATTTATTGATCAAGTTACGAATACAAATCTCTCCGATAATGGAGATAAAACTGCGTGCAACTTCCACATCCCAAACCCCGCTCAAGCAAGAGCCTTGAAAGTTGGGTAAATGGTGATGACGACGACCTTGAGTATGACAGTTGCATCCTTTCTTCTTCAATCGTCCAACCAAAATTAGTTCTTAATTCGTGAAACATACCTGTTTGCATTTTTCACATTTTCATCAAGCAACTTCACCTTAATTGTGTCGACATCTTTCACCTCCATCTCGTAATTGATAGTGGATCTCCTCATCTCCATTTTCTCCATATGGTCTAGAAAGTTGTCTTGCTTCCACATATACGACAGCATGCCTTCGAATCATGGATCCACTTTTTACTCGGAACTTTCTCTATAACAAAAAATGAGGTGCCTTTTTTTTACATCTTATGTTGGTTGCTTCGTTGCTACTATTATCACAATGTCTTTTCTCTTTTCTTGGAGGCTAAAACTTTCTGTCATTCTTGAATTTTTTGTAATCAAGACAGATGAGCTATTTCTTTTTGCAACGGTGGAGCCAAAATTTTCCTTCTCGATTTGAGGACAATCTCTTTACATAAAATCTCGACCTTTATCTTATTATGGAAAAAGCTCCACCAAAACCTTGCACAGCCTTCATAGTCGCCATTTTGTTTCTTCTTATTTCCTCATTTAGTAAGCTAACTGGATTTGAATTGCTCAAGAACACAGCAATCGTCTCACAATTTTTCGGTAAAGAACCCATCAACATTAAAGTTTGGGTTTCATCATCACTTATATTTGGCGGTTGTCAATTAATTCATGATCGCTTGAAGTTGAAGCTCATTCAAATGTTCTCCCATTAATTCATCTTTCTTAAGCTTCAAATTCACCCACTTACTCCTGAAAATCGTCTTATTTGCCACTAAGTTATTTGCATAACCTCCCTCTAATTTCTTTTGCATAAAATACAATTTTGTTTGTTTACAAGATGGTCAATTAGATCATTCGAAGATTGTCAAATTAGCCCTAAAGTTTTCCAGTCCATGGACTTCTACTATTCTTTGCCCATGTTCGTCAATTTTTTTATGTTTTCTACCAATGTACATAGTACCAGTGTATAGACATACATTAGAACCAAAAAATGTTTTATTCCCGATTTCCATATACCCCAATTTTCACCATTTAATTTCTCCATGCTCGTCTGTATTTCTTGCATCGATTTCTTCCCAAAAAATTTATACCGTAGACCCTGATAACAAATGTAATGAACTTCTTTTCTTCAAAACCTCCCAAACAATTAAACTAATAAAAGAGGAAATAGAAAGAAACAAACAATAATCAAAAGCAAAAATAAGTTTTTCAACCCTTTATTCCGTTCACCAATCTCTCTTTACAATTCAAATCTCTTTTACCTCTTCTCGGTTCAATTCTCTCTCTTTTTCTCAATTCAAATATATCTTTCTCCCTATGGAATTCTTGATTGATTGAGTTATTCTTTCATATCTTCTATTTTTTTATACAACGAGAGAGACAGCAAAAGATATATATTTGAAACTACAAACTTATTGTAAGTACGGACTTTACAAAATTACAAACTTACCTAAAATTACGAACTTGCCAAAAATAAAAACTAAGCAAAAATACAAATGTGCCTAATACAAACTTGCCAAAAATACAAGCCTACAATAGTTGTATTTGTATCAAAAAAGTTAACATTGAAGAATTCAGGAGACACAAAGCACATTTTGACATAAAAAGAAACATTATTGTTATCAGCAAACCTCCGAACCAAGGTTTTAAATCTCGAATTTCGATCATGTTTCATCTCAGAGATTATAGGAACCTGATCTCGTATCGGGCGAGATAAATGTATATCGGGTGTTCATCTCGAAATTACATCTCGGACCCAAAGATATATCTCAGAACAATCTCGGACTGTTTGATATATTCAATATTGGTTTACATTAAAGTATGCAACTAAAGTTAAAATACTAATTACAAAAATGATTTAACTTATTTGTTTTTCAATCACGGACCATTTGATATTTTCAATATTGTTTTGCATCCAAGCAAGCAAGCACACTATTTTTATTAGAAAAATATAAAGCTAAAATGTTGAATTCATTACTCAATTTCTCTTAATAGAGAATATATATATTAGTAAACTATTTTAACCAGATTAACATCACTAATATCATTTTTTTAAACAAGAATATATATTTCAACAAATATACAATATATCAGCTGACAAACTATGTTGAACAAGAATGTAAGATAACCTAACATCAAGACCTTTCGACGCCTCTTAAAATGAATGATTTGAACTAGCAAGAGGTGTTGGCATTTCAAGTTAAAAATATTCACATTAAAAAACATAGAATTAAATAGAAAATACCAAGACCAACACAAAAAATTGGATTAAGTACAAAATTTCAAATTTTGCTATGAAATTAGAAGTTAACGGCGGTGAATTTATTTCAAAAAATGATATAACAGAAAAAGAATTAAAAATTATAGACATTTGAATGGAAAGAGGAACTAGAAAGGAAATAGTACGAAATAATTAAGGTTCAAAAAGTTTTTGAAAAAAAACTTAACATTAAAACTTATCGGATTTGAGGATGAAGAACCACATTTCATAAAGAAAATCGATGTTTCAAATGAAAAAGAAAAACCCAAGACATGTATTTGTGACTTGAGAGTAGAAAAAATGAATGGTGGAAAATGAAACTGACAGTCCAACTTGTTTATTGAAATAAAACATGAATTTTGGACTTAGACAACAAGGTATATATTCCAGGCCTAGCCCATTAAAGATGTAAAATTCAAAAACACATCGTTTTGGCCAAGATCTCGTAAATCGATCTCAGCCAAGATATCCACCGAGATTTGAATATCTCGTCCGAGATTCAGTTGAAGCGAGACGTGTCCGATTTTTCTTGTTTCGAATCGTTTAATCTTGAAAATGAGATCTCGACCGAGATTGAAAACCTTGCTCCGACAAGCTCGAATGATTGAACTGAACAAAGGAATAGTGAAGAAATGGATAAAAACACTAAGAAAAACATCACAAGACGATGGAGTGAAAAAGTACAAAAAAGAAAAAAAGAAAAATGGAAACGGACTTCACAACTCGGTCACACAAGTCAGACTCGAGTCATGCTCCAAGCGAACCTAGAAAAGATTGCAAAAAACCTGAGTAAAACTCAAGTGAAGAAAAGAAAGACACAACTCAACATTGAAGTTGCCTCGAGCCAAACCCGAACCAAACCATAACTCGACCCGAAGCAACCTCAACTCGGCACCGAGTTGAGGTCCACAACTCGGGTTTGAGTTGTGGAGTAAGGGTCGGGTTGGTTGCAAGCTTTTTGGACGAACGACATGTGAACGTAGAGAACATGTGGAGCTATTTTCAAAGACTATATCAGATATCTTCGTCTATAAATAGGAGACTTCAAAGAAACTTCTTTTCGGATCTCTATTTTGAATTATTAATTACGACGACTTGTGAAATACATTTCTAGATTACACTCTGTTGGATTTTTATCGAGTTGTACGCAACCGAGTTGTAAGAATAGCTTTGTAGAAACAAAGAATAATCAATATAAATCAATTAAGTGGACGTAGGCTGGAGGGTTTGTCGAACAGCTATAAAAAACATGCACTCTTTTCTTACTTTTATCTTCTTTTCTTCTACAATTCCATATTTGATTCTTCATTGGGTGTGTGCTATTTTTGGTCCAAACTTTTTGGTGCTTTCACTGAGCGGACTTTGATTTGAGAGTTTGAATCTCCGATTGAAAGAGATAAAGAGACCATCTATCAGAAAAGCTATGATTGGAGAAAGCCAACCAGAACAAGAGGACAGCCAGAAGGTGTCTTCATGATCGAAACCTACATCTATTTATGTAACTAGAGAATAGATGAAGAGAATGATGAGAGAAATGCAAGATAAGATGTTGGTTCAACAAGAGGAAATGCTGAATAGATTCCTCAGAAGGATGGAGCAACAAACAACAGTCGGAATAGCTAGAAAACAGAATCAAATGTCGAAAAGTGGAACTAGTGCACCTGAAAATGGAACGGAAGGTGTTAGAGCCAATCCCTTGAAAAACTTACAACTCGATGCCGACCCATATTTACAAGTCAGTGCTGAGTCAAGGAGACGGGGTATGATTGATGTTGACTTGAGACGGGACGGAGCATGTCTGAGGAATAATGTTGAGCCACAGAATGGAAGTCAAAACACAAATGTACAATGACATGAGTTGGAGTCGGGAGTTCCCCGTAGAAACGAAGGCAGAGTGAAGATATAGATTGAAGACTTTCATTGGATGACAATAGTAAAATTGCTGAGATGATAAGACGGGTATTGAGAAGTGGACCCCAAGAATGGAGCTTGGAGAATGTGAACATGATCCATTCACCCCAAATATCCAGTATGCAAGGAATCCACTTGATTTCAAGCTACTGGCGCTAGAGATGTATAACGAAAGGATAGATCTGACCGTTCACTTGATGAGATATATCCGATGTATGAAGGTGTTGGGTGCTTCTGAGGAAGTAATGTGACGACGTTTTCCGTTATATTTGACAAATTTAGCAGCAATGTAATTTCGGTAGCTGGATAATGGATCCATTAGCACGTGGAACGAATTGGTGGATAGGTTCATGAAATAATTTAGAGTTCACACTACATGATCGAAGAACATGATGACAATTTCGAGTATGAAATAGAGGGCCGTAGAAACTCTACCGAGTTACTTGAACAATGCGGCAACCGTTGCAGTTCATAAGACGAATCCATCGTTAGTTCTGATGGCGATAGTTTTAGGAGTTGCGAGTAAAGCTGATTTCAAAGTTGTTTCAAAGCGAGATCAATCAGTGGATTTAGCGGATTTTTATTATCAAACGGAGAGATATTTGCGCCTGGAAAACACATAAGCTGAAGGTGCTGATGTGAATGCTGCAAGTGATGGAGGACCGTACGAAATAGGATACGTAAAGGACAAAGGAAAGCGGAAAGTTGATGATGGCTTTGAAGGACTGAAATGGATGACGAGGGAACCAAAGTTTTTCTTCTACAATTAACTAACGGAAAGCTCAGAGAGGATCTACTTGGATACCGAGGGCAAATTCCCTACCGAAAACCAGCAAAAAGAGAGCTCGCGGGTTGTGATAAAAGGTCTATAAAGTTTTGCTTGTTCCATGAGCTGGACAAGCACGAAACGAATGAGTGCAGACATCTGCGGAACTTGATAGAGGAACAAATTCGGAGCAACCAGCTACAACAATATGTGATATTAAAATGCAGTGGTGCAGCAAGAATAACCACCATCTGCAACACACACATTTGGATACAGCCGTGGATCTGGATCGAGATTGATTATTTCATGATCGGGATGAATTAGAGTCAGGTTCGATTCCCACACTTTACTTTTGTTTTGAACAAATGATGCAGGATTACTACCAGACAACTTATTCCCACACTTTATTTTTGTTTTGAACAAATGATACAGGATTACTACCAGACAACTTACACGTGTACGTGATCTCGATCGATCCCAAAGCACAATCTGAGTTGAGAATCTGGGAGTAATCCCCGATAAGATGGATACTTTGGATGTTTGCTTGTTGCTTTTGATTTGGATTTTGTGAATGAATGACCCATGGATAATCGGATTTAGAAATCGTTTGAACATGATGACCGATAGTGATATTATAAAAGGATACCCACGGAGATTGATTATTCCATAAAAACTGATATATAAGTTGACTGAACATGATTCCCTTATCGAAGAGACGGGACAATGGATCGTGAAGTGCAGATTCCCTTACCGGAGAGCGAGTGGATGAGCTCGCATTGGATGGCAAGTCCCGTTATCGAAGAGTAAGTGGATAGACACGCTTGGTTAGCTAGTTTTCTCATCGGAGAGTGAGCGGATGGACTTGCTCAGATATTGGGTCCTCTCGCCGCCGTCGTCGGAGAGTAAGCGGTTGTGCTCAATCTAGATAGACGATCCGAACAGATTAGAAATTGGACTGGATATATGATCCGGAGAGATCAAAGATTGGATCAAATATATGATTACGTGATCCGAAGAGATCAAAAGCTAAACTGGATATCGATTACGCGATTCGAAGAGATCAAAACCTAAATTGGACATTGATTATGTGATCCAGAGAGATCGGAAATTAGACATTGGGATTTGAACGACATCTAACTTTAAAATGATTTAATAATGATTATTAGACTACGTCATTATCTCGATTTGGTTGAACTTACTTATAATAGGATACTGGACGATACTGAATGATTGATAAGTAACGTCCCAATCTATGGTAATGTGTGACGATAATTGACGATGCCTGATCGCATGATATATAATATATTAAATCCGGGGCAAACACGGAACAATATTGATTTTGATATGTAATAGTTAACTTTAGGGAGAACACTGGACGATTTTGATTCATGATGTATGATAGATGATATGAAAATTCCAGGAGAACACGGAATGATGAAGATTTGTGACTAACACTCAAGCAAAGATCCGATTCCTTAGCTATAATGGTCTGGAATGACCTTCAACTTATATATGAATCCAAAGAAACTAGATAATTTGCGGTGATTTGATCGATCGATAGCCAAAAGGCATAGTTACTAATGATTTGCCAACTTCAATTTTTGTTCTTGAGCAAAACACATTTTTTATTCACAAGGCGCGCTTGGAAGGGCAAAGTATTATCGACAACATTTCCAAAGTCTCTGAACAGACTCAAATGATTGAACTGAACAAGGAACGATATAGAAATAAACACAAACACTTAGAAAAACATCACAAGAGGATAGAGTGAAGAAGTACAAAAAAGATAGAACAAAAATGCGAACAAACTTCACAACTCGGTCACACAAGTTGGACATGAATCATGCTCAAAGCGAACCTGGGAAAGATTGCAAAAAACCCAAGTAAAACTTGAAGTGAAGAAATGAAGGAAGACACAACTCAACATTGAAGTTGCCTCAAGCCAAAACCGGAGCAAACCATAACTCGACCTGAAGCAACCTCAACTCGACACCAAGTTGAGGTCCACAACTCAAGTCCGAGTTGTGGAGTAAAGGTCGGGTTTGTTGCAAGCTTTTTAAAGAAACAACGTGTGAACGTGGAGAATGTGGAGCTATTTTCGAAAACTATCTTGGAGATTTTCATCTATAAATAGAAGGTGAGGCTCACTTCAAAAGGACTTCCTTTCGAATCTCTATTCTGAATTAGTAATTACGACGACTTGTGAAGTACACTTCTGGATTACACTTTGTTGGATTCTTACCGAGTTATAAGCAACTGAGTCGTAAGAATAGCTTTGTAAAAACAAAGGATAATTAATAGAAATTGATTAAGTGGACGTAGACCGGAGTATTTTCCGAACTATTATAAAAATCGTGTGTTCTTTTCTTACTTTTATCCTCTTTCCTTCAATAATTTATATATTTGATTCTTCATTGGGTGTTTGTGTCATTTTTGATCCAAGCAATTATACATTGATCTTTGAAGGAAGATTCAACATGGAGGGAGCAAAAACTTTGATAACCCCTTGGTTATTTCGAATTAAACTATTACGATACACTTGTTCTAACAAGAGCCTAAATGAATGTGCATGACTAAAGTTCCTTATGCTTATAGGTAGTGTTATCCGGCATTTGAACCAAGTGATGTCTAGATGGATCTAGACTTTAAGATGACGACGAAATAGATCAAGAAATTTAGAATATGTCAAAATTGAAGAATGAAGGGAACCTCAAAAAATTTGGCTAAGTACGGAAGAAGAAGAAAACGCTCAGCACCGAACGGTCCAAACCGTTGGCGTCGATCGGTCCAAAGCAAGGAGGGACCCACTTTAGACTGTTGGTGATACTACTTGTAAGTTTGCAAAAAAAGACAAGTTTTGAAGGAACAAAACCTGTCGATACCAACCGGTCCATAATGGACAATTTTGTCAACAAAAAAACAGATCTTGATGCTAGAAGACTTAAGCAATTGTGAAGAAAGATTAAAGAGGTGTACTAGGAAATCCATTTGGCACCGACCAAAACCGTTCGGTACCGAACAATCATGATACTGAGATATTTTTTTTGACTACTTCTTTGTGGCTATGAACTCAGATCTGGATGATTACTTGCTCAAACTCGTTCTGCCAACAATGATGGAGGAGTGCAACTATAAATAGAAGACTTTGGACAACTAAAGGAGGACTTTTGATCTCTACTTGGATATTGCACTAAATTGCTGCCATTTTCGAAAGCAACTTATTTCTAGATTTAGAAGTGAACTTGGTTGTAATTGCAAGAATCGTCTGAAATAACATTGATAGTAACGCTTAAGATTCTAACCCAACCACTTTAAAAACTCTTTGCATTCATTCTCTATTTTCAATTCTTAATCTTTTCATTTTCATTTTTGATCGATTGGGAGTGTTTGCCCATGTTTTGAGCAAACGGGTAGGTAGCATACTAGCTAACACAGGTAATACAAATACAATGTTATATCCTTTTCAATTTGGATCTGTGAGCAATTACATTCTCAAATTTCATGATATGATTAACAAACACGATATAAATCATGTGCATACCAGCCATGAGTCATTAACAAGTGTACAGAAAATGTGTATGACTAAAGTTCATTATGTTTATAGTTAGGTGGCTTGATACACCATATTGATGATGAGCAAGCAGAGAGTATATTTGAGAATTGTCTGAGAATGCATTGTCATTTAAGACAGTAAAATAGACTCAGTGGCTAATTTGAGGCAATAGAAAACCAAGATAAGTAGGCTTGGGTGGTATGAACTAGGACAAATGATGCAACTTTGGAAACAGGAGATAACATTTACACTGGTGGAATGAAAAGAGAGATGAAAATTAAAATGGGAAGAAAGTATAGAAAATGACACAAAATAAATAAACTTAACGACTCAATATATATATATATATATATATATATATATATATATATATGGAAAATGGAAAATGGAAATTCATTTGGTTGACACAAATCATTTACGGAAAAGGCAAGTATGACAATGATATATCTAGTACTCTCTTTTTATTTGGATTTGTGAGAAATCATGCATTCTATAACTAAAAAAACAAAATATAACTGGTGCGCATATCAACCATGGGTCATAAACATGCCACATATCTTTGGTTTTGGTACACATAAATTTATTAAGTGAGAAGAAGGATATGACTAGTTACTGCCAATTATATCTACTACTTTTTACCATGATATGTATCCATGAAGACGGGAAGTAAAGTAGCCCAATAAGTACTAATTTTGATGATAAAGGCATGCCTTTTTATGGTAGGGACTCTCTGCTTTTAAAACGGCACCTAATAAAGAATTGCAAAACTACCAAATAACCATCTTAATTTCAAATTTAAATATTTGAATTTGTGATTATTCTTTATACAACAAATGTCATAATATATATTAGTTAATAATTATACAATAATATAGTCACTAATCCTACATTATTCCACTTGCCTCTAATTATTATTATAATGCACACATATGTGTGTGTAAAATACATAAAATGTGTGCGCTCGTATTTATAACCAACTAAACAATTGCACTTCAGTAGGTATAAATACACTTACTTTTATGAAGCTTCAAATAGTTGCAACATGCGAATAACACCATGAATATTCAGTAGTACCACTACTTTGAATCCAACTTCAATATACTTCAATAAGTAAATTGTCAAATGACTTTTAACTTATTGTGCTGCCTTATAATTCATGATTAAATACTAACAATAATCATATTATGTCTATAATTTCACCTTTATAATAACAAACAACACTCATTTATCGTTATAAACTTATGAAACCATCAAAGGAGCTTTTTTTTATTTTTTGAAAGGCCAACATTTCATTATATGCTTTTAACATATGGAATTTACTATCGATTAACTTCATAAGATTATTTTTATTTTATTGTTTATTACCATAATTAATGTGATTGTTTTCCCTTTTCTTTATAAAATTGTAACCTTTTACAAGTTTACTTCCACTTTTTTCATTTGATTTCATTATACTTGTTCAAATATGATGAATATTTGAAAGAAAAGAAAAAAAACCCTAAAAGACAATAAAATGCATTGTTGTCAAGATATTTACCATTAGTAAGTGATTAACAAGTTATGAGGTTCCGACCGGAACACTGAAATTCTGATCGTTTCGGTTCGGTTTTAGTAGAGACCAAAACCAAACCGAAATTCTGGTTTAATAATAAAACAATTGAACCGTAAATTTTATAGAAATTCAACAACAACAACAATAATAATTTGATGTTCAAATATATAAATATTCAAAATCTAAAAATTTAACCTCGGAAGCAAATAAATTTACAAAATATATGTGTAGTGTAACTAAAAAAAGTTGAAAATGAATAATGAATAAACATTTATAATTAATCAATATTGTTTGTTTATATTTCTTTTCAATTAAAGATAAAATATACATTTTGTTTTAATATATTAAACATATATCTATGTAATATATAAAAAACAAATAACCAAATCGATAACCGAAATTTACGAATTAAATCGAAAATCCTAAATTAAAAAGAGATTGGAACCAAAACCAAAATCTCAAACCACGATTGAAATCCATAAAGAAACATATCTATTCATGGTTTTTGTTGTATTAATTATCATACATGGTATATTATTGCGCATTTTTTCAAGTGTTACACTTACTGATTTTACACACCATTATCAAGATTGTCAATCACAAGTATACCATCACTGCAAAATGATGGGATCACAATCAAATTCTGGATCAACAGCTTACATGCTTTTTGACAGTTTACAGGTTTACGACGATTTGTGCAGCAAACAAATAAGTTGTTTTCAATTTTCATTTTATCCTCGATGATTTATTCCTCTTATTGAAAGCTACATAATATTGTCTTGAGTAACTTAAATCAATTAAAATGAATGATATATTTGCTCTCAAAGTTGGCAATTAAAAAAAAATACGATCACAATTGTTGCAATTATATAAACGCAATAATAATAGAAGAATTCTGATTTAAAAAAATAATCATTATGCATTTGTATATTACAAAGCAAACTTTCTAGAATTCCAGGCATCGATCTTTATTGTTTATAATAAATTAAAACCTTATGATTCTAATCCTGTTTTGACTCTCCCCAACGTTGATTATATTCTCAAATTCAAATTCAAATCTAAATCCAAATTGCAATTGATAAAATTCATTCTATGAATGTTGAAATAAGATAAATATCAAGATAATTATTCAAATTTACAATACAAAATTTGTTGTTTTTAGATAGAGATGAAAGATGATAGAAAATTTAACTTTATGTTTAAGAATGTAGAAATCTAAACATTCAAATCAACTTCAAAAAACATATACTAACATTAAGGAGAGAAGAATGATGCTTTCACATACTTGAATGTCATCTGATAAACCTATACAAGCAAAATTTCTAACATGCAGCATATACAAATATGAATCCTTAGAATGATCCGCGATCTAAATCCAATTTCGATTTAATATTCGAACCTCACTTTTCTCAAAAAAAAAAAAAAATTTGAACCTTACCGATTTGAATCACATCAAAGACTTTTGCTCTTTCTTCATCAAATTTGGAAACTAACAAACAAACCTAAATTTGCTCTCTATTCATTAATGCATAATTCCCTTATTTAGCCTACATGAACTCTATGATAAGTAGATTGCTCTTGATAATTATGAATCAGAATGACTAGTTGACATACTTCACATTACTCTAGACACATTGGAGAAGGCTTAGAAAAATAAAACATCTGCACTACAAGTCAGTATATCAAGTCACAACAAAGTATAAATTACCAAATTTAAGACCACCAATCCACATATATCCTAGGAACAATTTGAAAGCAACATCGCAAACTTGAAATCAATCAAATCAAGACGATAAATATAAGCAAATACCAATAAGAGAGGCCTCGAGTAAGTGAGTCCTCCACAGAACCTGATCCATGGGAGTAACAGTCCCAATCTTTGAGCCTCTATTTTGAATCTTAGCAATGCTAACAACATTCGACAACAAAATCACAAACATTGTGCATGCCAATGTCTTCACTGTAGCTGGTCCTTTTCCGTTTTTGATCTGATCTACCAACCGTATTGCAAGCTCTCTTAATGGTCCAATCTTCAACATTAAGAGCAACGCAACTGCCCCTTCAGCAAAAAGAACTAAAAATAGCAACTGGATCATCTTTAAATCTCAAAAGGATATAACCCCGTTTTGATGGAAAAATGTATTTTAGAGCATTTTGGTGAAAGAATGGATTTCGATTGTTAGGTTAAGCTAAAGATTGGAAATTGAGGAGACTCGTGATTTTAAATTTTGGAAATATACTTAAAAGATTGGAGTTTTGGGGTATCTAGACTGAATTTTGTTGATTGAAGTGAAATGGAGAGGGATGAGGGGGAATACAGGATTTAGCTGCTAGGGGAAAGTAAAATTGTGGAAAGTGAGCTGACAAAAGTGGAAATTATGAGACCTATCAGCTTACAGCGAATAACTATGTTGTTTCTCTGTTCTTTTTTTCCTCGAAGGAAAAAACTATTATTTTTCGGAATTATTTTGTTTGCCATACCATACAATGCATATTTATATATTTATTTAATTTCCTTATAGAAAATAAGTAATTTATTACATGATACATGTCAAACCCGTTAGTTGCACTAAAGATAATCATGAAAGTTACCTATATAAGCAAAGTGGATGTACATGTGTAGTTTAGATTTAATAAAAGCATAGTGGATGTACAATGCATACGATCACTTTTTGTAAACTTGTTTATAGCTTAACTTTTCTACCTTGACCATATTTTTTATTTTTTTATTTTAAGAAAGACTTTTTCCGGTTACTATATCTAATATTAAGTTTATTATTGAAATCAATCGCCAAAGAGAGGGAGCAAAGTCAAATAATTTTCTAAAATAAACTTGTCTACTCTATTTAGCAAAATTAATTATTGTTCCAAAAAGAATAGGGGAGAGCTCATGAACATAACTTTTTTTAAATATGGTTAATCAATGCCAACAAGCGTTAATCTCGAGGATCAAACCCGTGATATTTAATCTCGTAGTCTAAACTATCAATCAACCGAGCCAACCCTACTGGCCCTGTGAACATAAAGCTTTGAACCATAGTAAATGTTTTATACAAAGTAAAGTGGCATTATATTTGTATGGCGAGTAGAATTTAAATGGAGTATAGAAAATATGTTTACATTCTTAAAACATTTACTAATACCCAAGTGTCTTTTATTTTTTTATTAATCAAAAGCATATTTCTAGTTTTTATTTTGTTGATGTTAAAAAATATAATGCACTAAGTCCCTACTCCATGCAGGAAACTACACGCGAAACATATCGAAGCAATGAGTATAAGATCGGTACATTACATAAAATGAACAATAATAATATGATCAAATAGTAAGAGAAATAACTTGGTTTTGAACTCAAAATTTCTCTATTATTCAACCCGAGGAGAAATAAGAGAGATTACGATTAAATAGAAATTTTTTACGGTAGAAGAACACAAATCTCTAATTAGTAATTTGAATTACAGGATATTCGGCTGAAGGAAAAACATAGCATTGTTTTTTGAACAAAGGACGCGACAAATATTTTTACGTTAAAAGGATGCGGGTTTATACTTTCGCCTGAAGAAAATTCTTTACAAAAAATTAGATTGGGCTGTCTTCTTCAATCTCGTTCTCAAATCACAAGAACAGGCGGTGACCCAAGAGCAAACGACGCGGCATCACAAGAACAGACGGCGGTGGCGGCACAACCGCAGGCCAAGGCGGAGCTCGTTCAAGCGAAGGTGGAGCTCGTTCAAGCGAAGGCGGTGGAGTGTAGGTGGTGATGACAACTTTGAAGGCGTTCGGTGACGCGGGTGACGACTTCGATGGTCGAATTCAAATAAGCGGTGGTGGAGTGGAGGTGAAGGTTGTTGGTCGTGCTGAAGGTAACGATGACGATTACGTGTGTTGAAATGAACTAAAAAGAAAAATGCTATATGAATTTATCATTATAATTCTATATGTGTAATGCATAATTGAATGTTATATTCTGTATTGTTGTTATTTTAGTTTATGCATTTGTAATAGCATAGTTGAGTGTTCCAAAATTTCAAGGATCTGCAGCAAATTTTGTTTTAAGAATCTATACAAGATGTGATTTTGATTAGATAAAATTACTCATATGTTTCACAAGATGATAAAATATGCATAAAACATAATGCATCCGTTGTTTGTTTACTTGTTTATTGAGTTGCTTTATTTTGAATATTACAAATATCATAAATAAAATGCTACCACTTTGCTAAAATGCTAGTGTACTTTATAAATAAAATGATATATTAAACTATCATTTTGAATATTCTAAACATGCTTATGAACTTTGTAATTAAAATGATATAGTAAACTAATTTTTTTAGTGGACTTCACAATTAAAATGTTACATTAAACTATAATTTTGCATATTGTAAACATGCTAATGGACCTTGTAATTAAAATGCTATATTAAAATATCATTTTGAATATTTTAAACATGATAGTGAACTATATAGCTAAATGCTACATTAAACTATTTTAAGTATCATTTGACATATTCAATACGTTCTAATGCACTTTAAGAATAAAAAAGATATTTTTAATTATCATTCGGCACATTCGATACATTGTAATGCACTTTAAAAAAACAAATGATATTTTTAACTATCATTCGGCACATTCCATTCAATTTGATACATTGTAATGCGCTAATTTAAAAATATAAATGATAGATTGGTTTCATATGCATCAATTAGGATTGACATCTGGTTACCTTTTGCATTCATACATACCCGATTAGGTTTGACATTCAATTAGCTTTTGTATCCATACGTACTCGATTAGGATTGACATCCTATTAGCTTTTGCATCCATATGTACCCGATTAGGTTTGGCATCCAGTTAACTTTTTCACTCGATGGTATGATCGGTTAAACATTGTATCTTGAGTATTGATTGGTTTCATATGTACCCGATTAGGCTTGACATCCGGTTAGCTTTTACATTCGATGGTATGCTCGGTTAAAAAGTATATCTCGGGTATAGGTTAATTTCATATATACCCCATTAGGTTCTACATCCGGTTAGCTTTTGCACCCATACGCACCCGATTAGACTTGGCACCCAATTAGCTTTTGTATCCGTACGTACCCGATTAGGTTTGGTATCAGGTTAGCTTTTGCATCCATACGTACCCGATTAGGCTTGGCATCCAATTAGCTTTTACATTCGATGGTATGCTCGGTTAAATAATATATCTCGGGTATAGATTGGTTTCATATGTACCCGATTAGGTTTGGAATTTGGTTGGCTTTTGCATTCATACATACTCGATTAGGCTTGGCATTCGGTTGGCTTTTACATCTATATGTACTCGATTAGGCTTGACATCCGGTTATCATTTGCATCCATACGTACCTGATTATGCTTGACATCCAGTTAGCTTTTACATTTGATGGTACGCTCGGTTAAATAATATATGTCAAGTATAGATTGGTTTCATATGTACCCAATTAGGCTTGACATCTGGTTATCTTTTGCATCCATACGTATCCGATTAGGCTTGACATTCAGCTAGATTTTGCATTCGTATGTACCAGATTAGGTTTAGCATCCGGTTAGCTTTTGCACCCATATGTACCCGATTAGGCTTGACATCTGGTTGACTTTTACATTTGATGGTACACTAAGTTAAACAATATATCGCAGGTGTAGACTGTTTTCATATGTACCCAAGTAGGTTTGGCATCCGGTTGACTTTTACATTCAATGGTACGCTCGGTTAAACAATATACCTCGGGTATAGATTAGTTTCATATGTACCCCATTAGGTTCTGCATTCGGTTAGCTTTTGCATCCATGCATACCCGATTAGGCTTGGTATTCAGTTAACTATTGCATCCGTACGTACCTAATTAGGCTTGGCATCCGATTATCATTTGTATCCATACAAACCCGATTAGGCTTGGCATTTGGTTAGCTTTTACATTCGATGGTATGCTCGGTTGAACAATATAACTCGGGTATAGATTGGTTTCATATGTAGCCGATTAGGTTTGGCATCTAATTAGCTTTTGCATCCATACATATTCGATTAGGCTTGGAAATTGGTTAGCTTTTGCATCCGTATGTACCCGACTAGGCTTGGCATTCGGTTAACTTTTGCATCTGTATGACCCGATTAGGCTTGGCAACCGGTTAGCTTTTGCATCCATATATACCCGATTAGGCTTGGCATCCAGTTAGCTTTTACATTCGATGGTATGCTCGGTTAAACAATATATCTCGGGTATAGATTGGTTTCATATATACCTGATTAGGCTTGGCATCCGGTTAGTTTTTGCATCCATACGTACTCGATTAGGATTGGCATCTAATCAGCTTTTATATCCATATTACTCGATTAGGCTTGGTATCCGGTTAGCTTTTGCATCCATATATACCCAATTAGGTTTGGAATCCGTTTTGCTTTTGTATTCATATGTACTTCATTAGGTTTAGCATCAGGTTGGATTTTGCATCCATACGTACTCGATTAGGCTTTGCATCTAGTTAACTTTTTCATTCGATGGTATGCTCGGTCAAACAATATATCTCGGTGACCGAGCCCATAACTAAGCCTGTGACCGAGCCTATGGCCTAGCCTGTGACCAAGCCTTTGACCGAGCCCATGACATGATAGTGGACTTTGTACTTAAAATGCTACATTAAAACATTATTTTCAATATTTTACACATGATAGTGAACTTTATAACTATAATGTTATATTAAACTGTCATTTTGCATATCCTAAACATGCTTGTGGTATTCGTAATTGAAATGCTACATTAAAATATCATTTTGCATATTGTAAACTTGATAGTAGACTTCATAACTCAAATGCTATGTTAAACTATTATTTTGCATACCTTAAATATGCTCATTTTGCATATTGTAATCATTATATTCGACACCATAACTAAAATATCATTTTGCATATTGTAAACATTATAGTGGATTTCATAACTCAAATGCTATGTTAAACTTTTATTTTGCATACCTTAAATGTGCTAGTGGACTTTTTAATTTAAATGGTACATTAAATCTCATTTTGCATATTATAACCATGATATTGTGCTTCATAACCAAAATGCTGCATCAAACTACCATTTTGCATATTGTAAATATGATAGTGGACTTCATAACTCAAATGTTACATTAAACTATCATTTTGCATATCATAAACATGGTTGTATACTTCGTGATTAAAATGCTACATTAAATCTCATTTTGCATATTGTAACTATGATATTGGACTTTATAACTAAAATGCTGCATCAAACTATCATTTTGAATATTTTAAACATGATAGTGGACTTCATAACTCAATTGGTACATTAAACTATCATTTTGCATACCTTAAATATGCTAGTGGACTTTGTGATTTAAACGCTACATAAAATCTCATTTTGCATACTGTAATCATGATATTAGCCTTCATAACTAAGATACTACATTAAACTATCATTTTGCATATTTTAAACATGACAGTGGACTTCATAACTCAAATACTATATTAAACTATCAGTTTGCATATCATAAACATGGTAGTGGTCTTTGTGATTAAAATGTTACATTTAAAAATACATATACTATATGTAGTTATTATTTTGCATATTCTATTCCTGGTATTTCTTTAGGAATGCTTATTTCATTTTGTATATTCTATTTATGATAGTTCACCTTAAAAATACTTCTGCTAAATTCAAGTATCATTTTGCATATTTTTTCATCCTTGTTCAATTAAAATATACTTATGCTATATCCAACTATCATTTTGCATAGTTAGATGATGGTATTATATTTTAAAAGTACAAATGCTATATTAGTCAATCATTTAGCATATTAAACACAGTCTACTGTGTTTCAAATATAGAAATGCTATATCGAAATATTATTCGACTTGTGATTAAAAGATTTTGGACTTTCTTCTTCTTCTATGTTCTGCTTCTCCATTTATTTCTTACCTCTAGATTCAGCGGCTCTCGACTTCAATTTTCATGAAATTTCTGATTTACATTTGAATTGGAGTGTCGAATTAGGTTTTTTTCGATTTTGGAATGGACAGCAGTGGCTTGGATGACAACAGCGGATTGGGCGACGGTGGCTAGGGCAGTCTAGGGCGGCAGTGGCTAGGGCATGCTTCAAACGACGGAGGAAACGGTCGAAGTCGGGAAATTGAAGAAAACATGCTACTGTCCTTGAGCCTAAGTTTTAAAAGTTGCATCCTAGATTTAAAAATTAGTTTAAAGTTCTTCCTTTAAACTAATTACCTCTTTGAATTAATATAAAAATTAATTAGATGTGGAGTCTTCAATATCAAACGCTAGCCTTCAACTATAAATTTATAGGAATGAGTTGCTTGGGATGATGTGATCATGAAATATCTCAATAGAGATAAACTTTGACCTAGTTTTCTCAAGAATAGACTCGAAACTGGACTTTTTCGTTGACTTCAATCGATTGCCATGGATTAGCTCTCGACCAGACTACTATGGCATTCTACAAGCAATCGACTAAATATGCACTAGTTTATGGTAGAGTGGTTCTTCCTTGATGTTTCTTAATTCTGGGCACAGATTTCAAACAACTACATTGAACCTCTTAGTCAACTAAACCGTTGATCTAAGTTGGAGCCATTACTTCATGAACTTCAAACCTATGTAACTTCTTCACCACAACTCCAAATGACACATCATTTTATCCATTACAAAATTAACACTCTCCTCTTCGATTTGATATGTACTATGTCATAAAATTTTAAAACATCACCTCGATACAATAGGCGAATCAACAGCCTTTCTATAGCCTCAACTTGCCAACAAAATAACTTGCCGGTTTCACACGTCAAGCCCCGGTACCTCAAGATCAAGCTAATTAAGTTAGCGTAGAGCTCAAACATCTCTCTACCTTCTCTTCTAAGCACAAATAAATACCATGGATATGAAACGTGCAAGAATCATCAAACTGTTCAATCCTATCGATATAGCACACTCATCTCTCGATGGAATAAACAAAGAGCTTAATGCAAAACCATGTGGTACCGACACCACCATCACACATCAAGCTAGAACATATCCAATATATTGCTTATCACTTAAAATCTTCCTCCCAAGATTTTTCTTCGACTTTCCCAAGTGTACACCATCAAACTTGATAGACTTAAGGGTATGCCTTAGGTCTAATTTTTTTTTGTTTTGTTTCTTTTATGTGTGCCTCTTATAGATTATATAAATAATGATTAAAAGCATTAGACATATATAAATAGAAAATCACTAATTACAATATTATATCAATTGTAATTGTGAATCGGTTGTGACTGTGAGTATTAAATCAACCTAGTAATAATATTCAACTTTAAAGGTTTCATGTTAAGATGCATCGAGAATGGAATATCGATGCATTCGTTGAGAATAGTGTACGTAATGTTCTCCAAAAGTTGGATGGTGAATTATTCATAACCATTTAGAGCACCAAGAGGTTACGTATTTGTGATTGTTAAATGCTTACAGAATGAATCAACCAAGAGCCTTATGTGGATCAAATATATCTAAGTCAAAACATAGAACCTCAGCATGGTGATGTGCGGTAGTGTTTAGTTTGAGAATACCGTGTAGCTTAAATAAGGATGTTGTGCTTTGATTTTGGTCAACTCATGGCATCGCGACCAAGATATGTCTCCTTTTGGGTATATGCCAAAGCATTTAGAGTGAAACATTATTCAATAGAGGATTCATCTCCTTTGTACCACTATAATCGAAAGTCAACTCAAAGTGAAAAATCTATGGCAGTGGCACTTTCTGTTGTCAATAATTATTATCATTTGAACTAAGGATTTTAAAGTTGGCCTTTGCAATTAGCTATGAAAATTATTAGAGTTTTTGACCATTGAATACACTCTGGATATCTAAGTGATATAATGATGATGAAAAAACGCGCACAAACATTTTCGCTTAAAGGTATATGCTTAATTTGATTAACATTTGATTTCCTACACTAGCTATAAGAAGTAGACCTTGTAACATAATGTCATACCAATAAAGCAAAAATTGGTGTTGGCATTGATATCAAATTGTTTGATATTATTTATAGACCGAGTTCTCACTTGTGAATCGCACAATAGAGATTGACTGAGTGAATTCCAAAAGTGATCAATTTATAAATGTTATGAAAATAAAGTAATTAATTTAAATGTTATATTAATTTATTTTAGAGAATTAATATTATTTAATAGCTATAGATTAATTAAATAATATATATAAACATTGTATATATTTTTCTAATTAATTAAAATAGCTTAGTAATATTTAAATAAATAGAAGTGGCATTTAAATTTTTTAAAATGATTTTGAATCATAACCGAAAATTAATTTCTATTATACAGATCGGCCCCCATTTTATAGACTGCATATTGATGAATTCTTTTATTTATTTAAGATTTGTTTTATTTATGGAGAGATAAGTCAGATCTAGGCCCATTTAGATGGGCTTCCATTATTATATATAATAGTGTTTTCATAAAACCCTATTCACCACGGTCATTTCTCCTGCTACCTCAAAACTAAGATCTCCACTAGGGTTTGCTGGCTGAAAAGAAAAGCTTAGAATTATACTTAAAGGAAAGAGAAGATCTTTAAGGAGAAAACACAATCGATTTTGAGGTATAACAAACAGAAAAATGCTAGGTAATTCATCCATAATCTAATAATATATCTCCTTAATATTACTTTATTATTTTGGCATTATAAATGATTATAAAACAATGAGTATGTAAAACTAATTGTAAACTAATGAATTCAAATCTACAGTTTATGTAGATTTGTATATAGTATGTATAAATATTGTTCAACCTTAATAAAGGAAACTAAATTTTATTTGATTTATGATGTAATATTAAAAAACTACTTTTTAAGTCAAAATATTCCCAAAACTGGACTGCAAAGGCATAGGAGCAAATACAGGATTTGAGATTTAATTATAAATTTAATATATATGTGTTATTTTAAAGGTAGTAAGTTTGGAGTTAGTGTGTTAATGTATGTCATTTGTTTTAATTACATTTCAACATCATGCGAGTGAAAATAAGATCTGAGATCTAATTATAAATTTAACATATATGTGTATAGTCCTAAAAAGTAGTAAATTAGTCAAATTATTATTTTATATTTAAATTTGGACTTTAAACACATTAACATAATATAATTAGTAATTCAGATTTATGTAATATATGACATATATACTCAAACTAGTATATATCTTATTAATGAGTACGTCTATATAAGGCTGAAAATTATAAAGATATATTAAGTTATATATATTATTTATATCTCTCACACACATAAATACACACACATACATGTTGTTATACAATTACTACGTGAATATAAATTTATATGCCACATTGTTTTTTCGATTTTCTTACAAAAGATAATGGGTCGACTCGCTAAGCTTTCAACGCTCTTGCCATGTAACACTTTGCCTCTACGACACTTGACCTAACCAATCATCCAGTAAAGCACCTCACAACTTCCCTCGAAGTATTTGAGTGTCGTGACACTCAATGGGACCAAACAATGACCCTACCAGATTTACACTCGGTAGGTTACCTCAAGTCCCATGCACAAATCTTCCAACTTGCCTCGCCACCAAACTACTTGCCCACAACATTAAGGTCTCACTCTCCCTCGCCCTCCCTAGCCCCTCGATCCCCACCGCCCGCCATTCCCTTGAAGACCGGTAGCCTCGGGCAATTTGTTTTGTCCTTACTCGGTAGGCCTATGATAAAGTGCATGGTTTCTCCTACATAAAGAAACAATGACTTTGTATTGTTCCACCAATTAAATCATCATAAAAGGACACTATTCGTCTAACAAAAGCGTCGCTATGCAGCAACCACCTCCATATCCTTCTCTGTCCACATAGCAATGACATCATTGTTCAACAACACCATTTTGTCCTCATGCCACCTTTTTGACACAAGCATGGCTCAGTGTAGCTCACCAGTTGTACTTCATCCAAACCATTCACTCCATCTACCAATCAAGTTATCCTATATATGAACGTTACATCTCCATCATTGTCCAACAACAACATTGTATCCTTATGCCACCTTACAACTTCATCAATGTGGATCGGATGAGGAGTAGTGGATTGGGAACAAACTTGTTGTATGTTGTGATCCTGATAGTCCCATGATGATGAGTTATAATCCATCCTATAACATAAGAATCCTATATATTTTCATTAAAGATTTTGATCTTCCTCCTTAAATATATTTAAACTCATTTGGCCCGTTGACATTATACTGAGGCATATGATTCTAGAAGGAAGTTAGGAGTTAAATAAAAGAGTTTCTGACTAATGGAAATGAAAAATAATTAGTTTCATGGATAAAATAGTGAAAAGTTAACTTGAATTATTTATTTGAAACATAAAGGGAAGGGAAGTCAACAGAAAAATAAATTAGTTGAGTTAAAGGTTCAATTGAATAATATTGTACTATTGGAAGTTATAAAAGGTGTACTTGAAGTGGAGTTTCACTCGAGAAGTTGGAAAAGCTAAAGGGATATTGTTAATATTGGAGTTTCAATTGATTGGACTCCTTTAACCAATCGATTGATAAATCCTTCCCAATGTGGATGAAATTTTTATTTGAAGTGCCTAGAGTTTATTTTGTTACGAAACCTGCACCATTGGGTTGGTGGTGATTTTCTGATCAATTTTCATATATAAAGTTTTCCGATTGGGATTCAAATGAAAATGTTATTGATGTTTGAAGTTTATGAATCAGAAATAATTATATATGTAATTAAGGTAATAAAAATAATTAACAAACTTTAATTACTATCAATTAGAGTTAATTAATAGTTAACATTACTTAAACGTTAAATAAATTAACTGTGGAAATAAATGGTACCAGTCGGTTTAGTAAGGAATAAACAAAACAAATTAAACGTCACTAATTAATTACCGTAATTACATACGATCGGCGACCATTAACTTGGGCCGGTTGACCGCTGGGGGGGTCAGTGCTTGACCGGTCGAGATGTTAGATGTGGAATTTTAACATGGCCGAACGGGCCAGATTTAAAATAATTTAATAGAATGGTTGACATTGATTCGAACTCCTATAAATATGGACCTAACCCCTCACTTTCTTCTCATATTTTCTAGAGCAATGTCAGAGCTCTACCATTTTCTCATCTCCACAAAATTATTAATTTAAATTAGTTATAGTTTACATACGTATACATAAATGGAGAATATTAGAGGATGATTGAGAAGAAGAATATGGTCGAATCAAATCATCAAAGTCAAGGTAAATTATTAATCCGAATTTTAAATCTAAATTAAATCCAAATCTCTTCTCTGATCCAGATTTGTGATAGGTATATGTATGCTTGTGGTATATGTATTCAAATAGGGAGCAAAAGGGAGCTAAACTGAATAATTAATGTGGTATATTATATATTTTTATATAATATTAGATTTATATCGTTGTAAATCTATTCATGTATGCCTAAAATGTAAATAGAGTTGTAGGCTAAAATTGTATATGTGTAATGAATTTATAAATCATGCCTATATATTCTATGATTGACAACCTGAAATATATATTGCATGTATGTGAATCTGGAAAATATTGAGTGGTAGTAGTCCTTGAAACTTATAAATGTTGTGATAATTCCCGATTTGTAGATTTAAATGAGATGTTCAAGTAAAATGTAAATTAAGTTATCATAGTAAATTATTGGGATTTAAGTACTATTTTAATTCATTGAAATGTGGAGGGTTGAAATGTAAATTCCTATAGATTATCAAGTTCAGATTTATAAATAAAAGTGTATCGTTAGAAATGACAAGGAGTACGCCAAAAAGAAAAGGATGTATAAAATAGGGATTTTACCATATTTTATACTGTCTATTTCAATAACTATAAAAAAATAATTCCTTGTAATTCCAACCATAACAAAAATTCTCCATTTGGATAAGGCATAGACATTTACACTGGTAACGTTTTCTTTGGGAGAGATGTAATTCCAATGCATTAAAATGCAGAAATATCTAAGGATTAATTAAAAGATAGTAAATGTGGTAATAATAACGGTCAAAGAAAGGAATCAATATATATGCAATGATAGCAAAACAGAAATTAGATAATAATGGTGAAAAGGTATTCAAGTAATAATTTAAAATAGAAGGGTATGGAAAGTCCACTAAACAAGGGAGAGAAATAAAGGTTAAAAAGGGAATAAAGGTAAAAACTAAGTAGTGGGAGAAGGGAAGTAAATGGGAAAAGTTATTTGGATCTTTTAAAAGGAAGCGGTAAATGATCTTAAATTGAATAAGAAGTAAACGCATGAAGAAGTAAAGAAATGTTATTAACAGTGAACATTGGAGGCGTAATTATCAAACAAGCAAGAATGTATGTATATACACACATACACACACAGAGTCTCAAGTATGCGTTTATGATGGGTGTGAATTATTAAAGTTTGTAAATAACTAAGATGGATAAAAATGACATAGTTATTAGAATAGGTTGAAATATGAGGCCAGTAGTGTTACATAATAGAAGTTTGTCCACTGCAAAGGGCTAACAGCAGTTGTGTGTACATTATACTGATGTATGACATATTCAACTGTAAGTGTAACACCCATATTTTTTATAACATTATTTAGGAAATTTAATTAGTTAAATTAAAAAAAATGTGTTGATTAGGGAATTGAGATTTGATTTTAACTAAGGGTAGTCGTGCCATTTAAACAATGAATTAAAAGAAGAGTTAACATGAAATAAGGGAGGGGTAAAATAGGAAAGAGGCCATTCCTATATCCTTAAACCTTGGCCGTGTATCTCCATACATGTTCATTTCTCATTTGTCAAATTTTTTCAAACTTAAGGCCGGCCACCATTAACAAGAGCAAGAGGAAAAAGATTAAGACAAGCTAAGGAAGAAGCTTAATCAAATCAAATCCATTCACATCTCAATCTCTTTAATCTCCAAAGCTAAGGTGAATAATGTTTACATCTCATATTTATTATTGTTTCCAGTTTCAAGATGATTCCGAAATATTTGCAATGTTTTGCCATGTTTTTGAATAATGGAATGATTATATATACTTGTTGATGATTTATGCATGTTCATATTGATTTTATGATATGTTTTAATGTGAAAACCCTATTAAATGACATCTAAATGCCTTGCGAATTTTTATGTAGACAAGAAATGATATTTATAGATGAGTTTCAATTTTAACAATTTTCAGAATTTATGTGGATTTTATATGAATTTTCTAGTAAAGAAAATGTTATTTTGGATTAAGAATTATTTACGGTTATAATTATTGGTTTGGGTTTGAAATTAATATATATTAGAAAACATACTAAAAGTGATTTTCTGGAATTTTGTAGAATTTTCCTAAGTGTTTTAATGGATATATAAAATTATTTAAGGTATGAGACTTAAATGTTTTATATATTTATAAAAGGAGAAGGGGCTTTTTATAAATAAAATTATTATTTTTGGAAAGTCAGCAATACTTTTAGAAAAGAGAAAATTGCAACCAATCACAATTTGACAAACAAGGCACGTTAGGTACAAAGAAATAGTTTAAAAAGGACTAATCTATATGGTTTTTACCATTTCAAAGCTTTCTGCACCAGGCTTTCGCCTCTTTACCTTCGCCTCAGAATCCATCAAAACCAATGCACATGGTATCAGGTAACTGGTACATAGTGAATTGGATATAGGCGAAAGGTATAGGGTCGAAACCAGAGGTTCCGAAGGGGTTGAAGAGATACTTTGCTTTTAAATGAAAATGCGCCTGCTTGCTTTTGACTGAATAGCTTTCAACTTGGTTGGCTTTTGACCAAGTCAAATGGTTTCAAAGGAATGGTTTTGATTGGGTTGCGCCTTTGTTTTTAAATAAATGCTTTCGACTAGGTCGAAACTCCTGACTTCCTCTTTCTACCTTTCGATCCAGATTGGTTTTGAAAGGGTTACTTTGCTTTGTTTCGCTTTTTAAACTTGACCACTTCTCCAATGCTTTCGAAGGGATGGTTTCGACACCATCACTTCTTTACTTAGGAATGCTTTCGAAAGAATGGCTTTCGACTAAATGGTTTTAAATGGCCCTTTTTCACTATTGAAGGCAGAACCCAATGGCTTCGAAAGAGATGATTTAAATGGTTTCGAAAGGTGTTTTCCACATGTTTTAAATTAAACCCCAGTGCTTTCGAAAGGTTTGTGTTTACAAAGGTTTAATGCTTTCGAAAGGTCTTAAAGAATGGTCCTGAAGGGGTGGTTCCTCAATTGTTTCAAAGGAGTTGAAAGGGAAGGTTTTCTGATTGTTTCGAAAGGGTTGAAAGCTGTGTAGTTAATGCCCCGCTATTACCCCGCTATAACCCCGCTATATCTCATAGCGGATTTCTGCCGCTACGATTTTTCCATATAGCCCCAAAATATAGCCTTTCCACTTTAAGCCCCGCTATTTCCGCTATATCCCGTTATTCCCGCTATATTCCGCTATTTCCGCTATTTCCGCTATATCTTCTTTAATAAAATGAATTGAAAAATTGCATTTAGACATTATAAAAATTATGAAACTAATTTATTTGATTTAATTTTTCATATATTTTCAGAAATGAACATACTCTAGTATTCTACTAAATTTAATTATGTTATATAACAGTTTTAGGTTTATTTAAAGTATATTTGCATATGTTTTTATTTAAAATTATTTATGTATTAATTATAATTCAATTGAATGATAATTTTTCATTTAATTACCATTTATATATTTGTAAAAACATCACGTACAAATTTTATATGCTATTTTAGAGCGATCCGCTATATCCCGCTATATCCTCGCTGTATCCCCGCCATGACTTTTTGCACCTCCACCGCTTTGAATTTGCCGAGCGCTTTAACTGCACAGGTTGAAAGGAAAGGTTTTTCCAATGTTTTCGAAAGGCATGGTTTAAAGGTTTTAAAGAAGGATGTCTAATGTTTTAAAGCTTTCAAAAGGAAGGTTTTTCAGTGGTTTCAAAAGGGTTTTGAGAATGGTTCCGAAAGGAAGGTTTTGGCTTTTCGGTCTAGATTAAATAAAGTGTTTTACTTGGTTTAGAAAGAGGTACTTTCAATGGTTTCGAAAGGGATACTTTCAATGGATTCGAAAGGAGTACTTTTAAATATTTAAATGTTTTCATCAACTAAGATTTAGGTAAAGTATATATGTATATATTGTTAGGAACCGAAGATAGTGGTTTTGATGACAACAACCTTTGTAACTTATTTTATTATAACTTATATACTAACACTATTGTCTAGATATATATGAATGTTATTATGCAGGATATATATAAGGCAGGTACTGATTATTGAAGACTGTACAATATAAATATCAAGGATGAAGAAATAAAGTTTGAAGACTCTTGAGTATCAAGATCAAGATTTCAAGATATGTATCTAGTTTTTGTTAAAACTTCATAATAGCATGGAAATCTTCATTCCGAATTTCATTTGGGATGGAACTCATTTCTACCTTCTTAGTGGCTTACAAACCCACGACAAGTAGCTTACAAACCTACGACAAGTGGCTTACAAACCCACGAACATCCTGGTTTTGTATAAGTTTTCGAGTCCTGATGTGATGACATATTCTGCAGGAAGAAGCTTGCAAAACTACTTCAAAATAGTTTTTCAAAAGGAATTTCAAAACTGCTTTTCAAAATATTTTAGCCTTCAAATTATCCTTTCAAATGATTTTCAAATAGATGTTTTAGCCTTAAAATATTCTTTGTTTTTGTGTTTTAAAACATAGTAAAATTAGTTTATTTTACTCCAGAGTCATTTCATTTTATTTTCATTTCAATACCATTTTTCAAAACAAATTTTATTTTATTTTTAACATAGGGATGTTGACATCATGGGATACCCCATGTCGACATGGTGGTCGTTGAATTCAAAAGTTTCAATTTTCAAAAGAAGTGTCTATTCGTTTAAATCTCTTCACGAATGGTTATGACTGTTGGTGCTCTATAAATAGCCTTCACACACGAATTTTTTAACTAACTAATTTCATATTTTCTTCACTCCTTCTCCACAAATCCATATTCTAAAATATTCATATTTTTAAGATCGTGCCAAAATTCTGCCGAATTCTCAAGTGAATCAAATTAGAATCTCATTCTTGTTTGATTCTCTGCCCTCTCTCGAAGATCAAAGTGCTACTCAGAGTTATAGGATCAATTTGTAATCAATAGTTTATCGAGTCTCTCTATAAGGTGTGGTTGTGCTTGGAAATCAATTGGGTAATCTTGTGGCCCGTAAATCAAGAGAGTTTGCCCCGGACTCGTGAGACAGGAGGGTACCTCAAGGCCTTTAGAAACTGAGGATTGTAATCTCGACTTTGGTATAATAAAAATCTGTATGAGGTGTTCTGCCTTGGTACAGGACTGGATGTAGGGTAACTCCGAACCAGTATAAAATCCGGGGTGTTCTTTCCTTTTACTGCTTTTATTTACTTTCTGCATCTGTGTTTGATTCTGTGATTGTTCTGTGATTAAGTTCTGCATTTGTTTGTGTCATAATTTTAATTTAGTCCATATAAGTCGTAGAATCCATTAAACACTATTCACCCCCCTCTAGTGTTAAATTAGCCTTAAGATCCTTAATCCGCACTCCCTTTCATATATAACATGGCAAGGTAATTTTGAGTAAAGCATAGAATGTATATATATATTTTCCTTGTGTGAGTTTGATTTAAAAGGTTTTAAATCATTTTGAAAAGGTTTTCAAGGAAAATTTAAATGGTAGTTAACCCTAAGTAAAATGACTCAGATATTAGAATATTAGATGGGACTGGTATAGGGTCGCGCCCTATACATTAGCTATTAGCCCTAGCTAATTTTGTCCAAAATTCTAATGTGTAGGGCTTTGTCACAAGTAAGTATAAAATTATGGCTACACACTAAAGGAATATATGTTTGTATACATATAGGTTATTGGTGAGCCTGTAAAACCATTAGAATCATGTGACCCTGGGAGATGTTAAGTTAGGGACAGATCGTCCAGAAGAGAAGTATTTAACAGATAGTTAAGGACATGCCGTCTAGAAGAGGAATGTCTAATAGACGTTAGATAAATTTTGATATAATATCTGGTTGGCCCGAGTTAGCCAAAGGTTAATAGTTAGCCAAACAAAACTATAATATTTGAACAGATAGTTCATTTATTACCTGAAATGTATGTTTAAATAATGATGCTTTACAGATTTTAACCTGTTTTGGTTGCAGGAAAAGGTTTACAAAAGATATGTTTTAATAGGATATAAGTGAGGGGAAATCCATTTCGCTAAGCGGCATGGCCTCACTTAATATCAATAACTGAGATGTATAGTATTATTCACACCAAGCTTTTTGTCCGACTCAAAGTTTTTGTTTTCCCCTTAAACTCTTGGGTGCTCAAAATTGATTTGAGTAGGCTAAGAGTTGAGGTTTCCAGGTTTTAGTAATTTTGGCGAATAAAGCTTTCGGAGACGAGCAGGTGGCTGACGGATAGCTAATTAGGGGTTATAGTTTATTTTACTTTGATTCCGCTATGTATATTAAGTCAGTTATGACTATATTGACTCTGATCAACCAAGGGGGCATCGTCATATGTCGCTTTTGGCGTATTATTGTATAATTATATTTGATCTTTACTTGGGAAATGATTATGGGATTATGTAACATGGATATGAATTATTGTTTTGAAATGTAATCAGTAAAATGTTGTTCAGAAATTTATGATTGTGTTCATATTCATGTGCTTCTGATATTATGGATACCATTAGCATTACCGTATTTTGCCACCAGAAGTTAATACTATAGATGACTGCAGCATTTGTTACACTTAGCTTTTAGCCTCCAGATATGGGATGTTACAACTTGATATCAAAGCATAGGTTTATGAAAAACTTTAAACTAAAAATGGTTTTAAAAACATAACCTTAAGGAATTAGAGTAAGATTGGGGGTATGGGATAACGCTATAGTAACATACTTGTATTTGCTATATATAAGTATACGCTTTATCTCTAGTCTCCTATCTTTGTTAGATTATTTTCCTTTATCCCATGAGGTTTGAAAACATATATGGATGGTAGAAGAGGAAGAGTTAACCTAGGAGGGGAGGGCACTGATGGGAATGCCAGACCTAATGCGAGGAGGACCCAAGGTCAGGCACAAGCAGAGAATGTAACGACCCGGTATTTTGGACCATTCAAATCGACAATAAATCCACACATGTCTGACTTGAATAATTCAAAACAATAGATTGTTAATTTAAATTTGGCAAAACTCAGCATATACAGTAAATAAATCAATCACAGAATCACAAACACAGAGTAATACAATAATACGCAGCGGAATAGATAAAATAGTAGTTCATGAAGCTACTATATAAACATCAGAGTTAGAAATAAAATACAACAGAATATCTCAAATGCAGTGAAGCCTCCAGTACAACAGATGACTTCTCTGAACAAATCAACTAGAAGAGCTGAAAGCTGAGGCGATAGTTGGATCTCCAAAGGAAGCTCCAAAGGTGAGTCTCAAATGTTGTATCACTCGGTCTGACCCGAGCATAAAGCAAAACACAAAACACTTGAGTCAGGATTAACATTGTTATATCAATAAATCCAACTCAAGTGAAATATCAACTGAAATACAAGTAACTTAAAGGATGTTTGGGATAACCATCCTCTAAGGATCTGCGGAACTATCTACAAGGTAGAAATATACACTATAACACCGTGGTCATTTCAAATAAATTTATACTTCAAAACCAAAATATCATTTTCATTTCAAAAATATCTATTTTCCAAAATAGTGTATTTACATTAAATAATATATAAAGTAAAGTATTTAATTTCCTCAAGTCTCACAAATCGATTCAAATTAACTCAAATTCCACATTCAAATTTATTCAAAGTTCAATTCATCAATTCAATTCAGTTCTCAATAGACCATTTAAATTTTTAATATATTTCAAGGCTTTAATATTCAATATTTCCAAAGTTAAATTTAACAGTTTCATATAGCTCTTGATTTAACTTCATTATTATTTAATCAGGGAATATTCACTTAATAAATTCAATATCATTTAACTAGCTTTAAATTTCATTTTTACTCAATATTTTCTTAAATTTATTTAAACAAGAATTATTCATTAAATTATTTAAATCAAACCCGAGTTATAAATCCTATCTTAAATCTCAATTTCAATAAGTTTCAAATCGGTTTAATTAAAAGAAATTCTTTAATGAATACAATTTCAACTAAATTCAAATTATCTTCCCAACCTTAACTTATTCAAATTATTACCAAAATCTATTTTGAAATATAATTTTTTTTACTTAACATATTATATGTATTAAATCCATCTTAATTAAATTTAATGTCATTATTAAATCTATATATATCATTACCATTTATATATAAAAATTTAAGAATCAACATTTATTAAAACTATATATTTCTTTTCAAAACCATAGAATTTATTTTCAAAATATTTATATATGGACCAACGGTGTCTGTATATAATTTCCTATCTATGGTCAAGTGATACGAATATTTATCATTTCAATCCGTAATTAAATATATATATATATATACACGGGTAGATATCATTTCGACCCGTAATCCCAATTCAGTCCAAATGAAAATCGCTTGGGTCTATCATTTCAAACCATAACGATTTTCTCCTATTCTAAAGTCCGTTCGGGTATGTATCATTTCAACCCATAATGATTTCTATACTAACAGGGAACTTGCAGAGTGATAACAGATATAGAAATAATATAACAGGCATAGATATATCATCAATAATAGTATAATATAAACAACAGGATATGGTGTCATATCCCATAGGTGAACGGTTACAGATAATAGCAGATGTAACAATTTAAATAACTACAACAGCATATTTCAATTGTCGTTTCAATTGAAATCAAATTTAATAAATAAAAGAACGTTAATCGTAAGTGATTGCTCACCTTTCGAGGCTAGAAAGATTTGACAATGAAATGGGTTACGAATCCAAGCACGAATTCCAAAGCAAAGCAAGATTGGCACGAATTTGACGAACAAAGCTGATAAATAGGAATCGATGAGAACAAATATATATATATATATATAATTTAAAGTCTAATATTAACTCATATTAAAATAAGATAAAAAAAAATCTTTATAATATATTTCAAAATCAATATTTAACTTACACACATATTAAACAAAATGAACCTTTTCTAAGATAATTGTTCATTAAAAATCCACATTTATATATATTGAAATCAATATATTTGAAAAGATAAATCAGTAGACAAAGATCAATATATAATACTGATATAAGCTTGCATACATAACAGATGATAGATAATATAATATAAGCTTCTACATAATAACTGTATAAATATATTTAAACTAACATATGTATATACTTTATAAAATCTAACATGTATAACTAACATATTATAACATTAGGATATATATAAAGCTCTGGAAAGTATATTATATAAACAGATATACATATAAAGTTACAAATTATATATAACTAACATTTATCCAAACCTGAAACATATTATACTCATATATATACTTATCCATTATATAAACAAACACAAATTTTATTATATAAACAAATACATACAGCTGCTTCCAAATATTCATGTGAAAACTACTGTTATATTATATATATATATACATATCTACCTTAAACACACACCATACTTCTTTTATAAGCTAGTATACCGTAACAAATACATATAAAATAAATCTATATAAAATTTATAAACACATATATATAAAAATAAAAGTCTCTACAAAAAGCAACATATAAGACATACATATATAACCATAATATTTAACTCACGCAAGCATCAGGAATCAATATGAAAGGAAAGTAAACTATAAATATATGAGTGCTGGTTAGAAGCTTTATAACATAATATATATAATACATATCATATTACCTATATACAACAGAGGAGAGAGGCCGGGTTTGCAATCAAGAAAAGGAGGAGCAGGTTGCGGCTAAGGCGGAGGTGGCAGCAGCGGTCTGGAGGTGGTGGGGTTCGAGCTCTGTTGTTCGGCCGTGGTGTGAGTTTGGAGGGGAAGGAATGGGCTGGGTGTTGATGTAATCGGGTGCAGGGTGGCTAACTATTGAGGTGAGAGGCTCGGTAGGCGGAGGGAGGTGATGGGCTGTGGGTGAAGTTCAAGTGGAAGTGGATGGGTGTGGTTGCTGGCATTGGGAGGAGGAGGGTGGCCTTCGGGTGTCAAGTGGTTGAAGGTTGATGGGGTCTCAGCCTCGTGAGTCTGGGAGGGAGGATCGGGTTCGAAGTGGGGAGGTGAGGTCGGATGATGGCTGTGGTGAGGGGGTTTGTTGCGGATCTGGGCCGAGGCGAGGCTATGCTTGGTCCGAGGTGCGGTTAGGGAGCTCGGTCGTGGAGGCCGAAGTCAGGGAGAGGGGACGAAATGGGTTTCTTATAAAAGTGGGAGTGGTGAAAGGAGGAAGAAGAAATGTACGAAGAGAACAAGGTTATAAATCAGATTGGAAATGAAAACGTAAATAAAGGAAAATAAATAAATAAAAGAAATCAATGAATGTGAAAGAACGCATCGTATTTTATACGTTTCAACTTTTGAAAAGGCATGGATGGCAACAGCTGTACACTGATTGAGAAGCTATTAAAGCAATTTATTTTATTGCTTGGGATTCACATTGAAGTTTGAAAAGCAAAGCAAAGTTAACGGTCAAGGCGCCGTTATAACGAACATTTTATTGGTTCCGCCGCGTACCGGACCTCAAAATACAGAAATAAATATACTATTGAGATCAGCACGACGAGATAATCACAACGGTATATAGATATTAGTGGTATGATCATCCGATCAAAAGTCGATAATCGGTACCGAAAATGCTGCTATTTTGCCAGAATTAAGATAAACAGAGCAAAAGAAATCCAAATTTGGAAAAACGAAAGATGATGCCTTGCTCAGAAGATGATTTACAATTTTTCTGCAGGAAAATATTTAAGTTTGGAAAACATTTTATTACCATCAAATTTTTACTGATTAAATTGAAATAAAATTATACAATAAAATAAACCTTCAATATTATCAGATGAAAATTTACCAGTTGCTATGATTAAATAGACGTATTCCAAATAATAAATTTATAATTTCAAATTTTATTGTTTAAAATTTCATAAATTTCCAGTTAAATATACTTTTAAAACCATTAAATTTTACGGGTCGTTACACTCTCCTCCACTCAAAACTTTTCGTCCCCGAAAAGAAAGAAGGCAGGAGAATAGAAACAACTAGAAATAAAAGTAGATTGAAAGTCAAGATAAACAATTAATTTAAAACTATATAAATTTTACTTGAAATATTCATTTGAAAAATTCAGTTGCAATTCAATTATCTTTAATACCTTAATATTCTTCAAACCCATTTGTAAAATTTCTTGCTTCCTTTATAAGTACCCTTTAATAACACCTTTATAAAATATGTAAACTTTTTGAAAATTATTTACATCATTACTTATATTTACATAGAAGCTATTGAAAACATTAAATCCATAATTCATAAATTTATTAAATTTTTTATCTCAAGATACTTTTCAAATATTATTAGTAAATCAATAATCATTTACTTTAAATATGTTTTATTTAATTAATAACTTCCAAAATATTAATAATTTTCTATCAAACAATGTAGTAAATAAATAAACAATATTTAAAAAGGATATAGTCAACAAGGAAAAGAAGGAGGACTTGGAAAAACAGAATATAGGTGAATAAATAAAGCTGAGCAGATAAGGTAGATTCAAAAGAATAGTATCGGGCATGAATAATTAATTCAAACCATAAGAATTTCAATTTCAAATATAAATACAAAATTTCTTTGTTGGAAATACTTTTATAATAAAATACCTTTATATCGAAACAAATTTTCCTTTCGAAAATACTTTTATAACTTGACGTTTCAACAAGTTTATCCTCGTTCCTGCAGACTCTGGCAGTGCGTTGATCAGGCGCAAAGCTAGAATTCTCCAGGTACTTAGTAGACTTGTTTCAACACCCAATGAAAATACAGGAAAACTTTTAAAAACAGATTTGGAAAGTACAATCCAAAAAAAAACAAAACAAAACATGGATCGCAGATACACAATGGTTACGCTTGGGTCCCCCAGGAAACATCCGTACCTTTTAAGCATTCATTGCCTTGCGAATTTCGCCATGATAACAAAACTGTGGACTGCAGGATACATAACAATGGTTACGCCTGGATCCCCCAGGAAACATCCATACCCCTTAAGCAATCTCTGCCTTGCGGATTATGCCACTAACACGACCATAGATCGTAGATACACAATGGTTACGCCTGGATCCCCCAGGAAACATCCGTACCTTTTAAGCAATCACTGCCTTGCGAATTACGCTATGCAGTCGAGTTCGTAAGACCATGGGTAACGCCATGGAATTCGAAGGACACTCGAGTATCATATCCAGAAAACCAAAAATTAGAGAATAATATCGATAGAATGAATCCAAGATGTGGCCATAAATCGGATATCAAGCAGAAGGCACTTTCCATATCTTTACTTCGAAAATATGTATCATATAGTACCTTTCAAATTAATTTCAATTATCATACTTATATAAAGTCCATTATATATAAGATTTCATTTTCAAATCAAATACTTTCCAAAATCAATAGTATATCAAGTCACACTTATATAGACTTCAATTATATAAGATTTCACTTTCAAATTGAGTACCTTTTCAAATCCATAGTTTTCGAATCAACATCATACTTATACAAATCAAATTTTTTATATAAGTTCGATAACTTCCAAATCAAGTTTTTAGTAACACAAGGTTCTCAATTTCAATTTTTCAATATCAATGTATTTTTCAAAATCATATACGCTTTCACCAAATTATTTCTTCTCAATTTAAATATCATTAGTTTTAAAGTTTCCAACATAATAAATTTAGAAAATAAATCCAAATTTTCAAATCAATATAATTTAAGTCAACCAATTCATTTCCAGAATCAATTGTTTTCAAAATCATCTTATACTTACATAAGGTCCATCTTATATAATGATCAAATTTTACAAAATAAATTTCGCTGTATGAAGAGCCATATGGGATTGAATATCTTTGCTTTTATGGGTTATATATCTTTGTAATTTAAATTGGAAATTTTCTTTTAGTAAGCAAAGATATTCTAACCCGACAGCTTTCAATTTCAGCGTCAAATATATCAATGATATTAGAATATAAGATGTACATATGTCATCATTTCGCAAAATCACATTTGATCGCTCGCTCGATCACACAAGTTCGCTTTCGAACTAGTATTGTCCATTCGACTTCCCTAATGCGGATTTCGATATGGTTTCTCGACTAGAAACCATCAGTCTCCTTGCATAGCCATATACTATGATAGAGAATTCTAGAATCATGCCCAAAATCCATATCAAATATTCGCCATCAAGAATCAAAGGAAAAATCCTAACACTAAATGGTGTAATTCACCTCGAACTTGTGTACTCAAACTTGGATCAATTCAATTATGCGAATAAAACAGCATACGTACAACTTATGTATCTATTCCAACTTGTTCCATATATAGTTTTATAAAGATGTTACCCAGTTAAAATATTTAAACTAAATTTTATTCAAAATATTCTGAAGACCAAATTCTTTTCAAAACATTTCAAATCTAAATTTCATATTAGGAAAATTGAAAATTGCCTTATTCATTTTCTTAACAAAACAGTTTCAACTTATTTAAATCATATTACTACATACTTTAACATACTTACCAAACTTATATACTTTATACTTTTCAAAATTTTAGTTTTGAAAAGTTAACCTTGATTTGGAAGTGCTCGAACCTTAAAAATAGTCGAAGAAATCATATTTCAATCCAGGAGTTGAAAATCACCAACAAATCAGTAAATCAATTCCAAAATATAGGGTTATATCAAATCAAATCCAAAACCCGAGGACTGAACACCGACTTACTTCAAATCATTTCAAAATATATATATATATATATACATATATCTTTCAAATATCAAATCTTACTTCAGAATTTGAAATCAAAATGGTTTCACAAAATCACTCGCATATCAAAGCTACTGAAGTGGCCTCTCCCTCACTTAGAAACTCGAAAATCAATGTCGATGATGCGTGCACTCATCACCGAAATTATTTTCCAGCGACATAAGTGAGTTCTGGACTTCTATTTTCTCAAACTTCTTTTGAAATTTCTTCGAAATCATTCGAAACTTATTAAAATCATTTGAAACATTACTTATTCGGAAAAATACTTTTAAATCATATTATTATTATATATTTCAAAATCTTAAAACCAATTTCAAAACACCGGGGTTCAATTCTCGAATTTCAAATTTAAAATCCTTCAGTTATAAATCATTTTTAGATAGATCAAATTTCTTATATAATAATTTTTTTTTCAAAATTACAAATCCTTTCTAAACCTCAAATTCTCATTTTAAAAAGGGTATATAATCTTTATCGAAAACATTTTCCCTTTTATATATAGAATATAATCATACTTATCAAAATAATAATATCGATTTATAAAGCAATTTCTAAAATACACACAAACCCGATTTTTCAAAGGATGATTTAAGAATATATTTCAAAATGAAGATAGAGATTCAAATTAGAGGGACTCTAACAAAATAGAATTCTGATTCGAAGATAGGCTCGAACGAAGATGAGATAATTAAATTTCAAAATAGAAGATGAATATACTTATATAAATTGCGGGCGACCTTAACCGGGTCAACCGTGACTTTAGGAACAAGATCGATGCAGAAATTCCAAGAAAAATCAACATTCGATCGCAAGAGATAGCGGCATCTAAACCAAAGATATAGAAATCTCCGGTGAATCAATGCCAATTGTGAAGGAGATTCACCCCTTTACAAATCATTCAAAGATTGGCAGAATCGCCTATTCTTATAGAGATCATTCGAAGTGGAGTTATGGGATACTCCAGAATCAAAAGAATACAAAGAGGGAGAGACAAGAATGAATTTTGGAACCGTAGGGAACGTTCCAAAGTTCAAAGGAAATCGAGTCAAAAGGAAGAGATTAAAACTCGAACGAAAGTGATTCTATAAATAAATTTACAATATATGCTAAGTTTTGCTTAGAGCCAAAGCTCTGATACCAACTATAACGACCCGGTATTTTGGACCATTCAAATCGACAATAAATCCACACATGTCTGACTTGAATAATTCAAAACAATAGATTGTTAATTTAAATTTGGCAAAACTCAGCATATACAGTAAATAAATCAATCACAGAATCACAGACACAGAGTAATACAATAATACGCAGCGGAATAGATAAAATAGTAGTTCACGAAGCTACTATATAAACATCAGAGTTAGAAATAAAATACAACAGAATATCTCAAATGCAGTGAAGCCTCCAGTACAACAGATGACTTCTCTGAACAAATCAACTAGAAGAGCTGAAAGCTGAGGCGATAGTTGGATCTCCAAAGGAAGCTCCAAAGGTGAGTCTCAAATGCTGTATCACTCGGTCTGACCCGAGCGTAAAGCAAAACACAAAACACTCGAGTCAAGATTAACATTCTTATATCAATAAATCCAACTCAAGTGAAATATCAACTGAAATACAAGTAACTTAAAGGATGTTTGGGATAACCATCCTCTAAGGATCTGCGGAACTATCTACAAGGTAGAAATATACACTATAACACCATGGTCATTTCAAATAAATTTATACTTCAAAACCAAAATATCATTTTCATTTCAAAAATATCTATTTTCCAAAATAGTGTATTTACATTAAATAATATATAAAGTAAAGTATTTAATTTCCTCAAGTCTCACAAATCGATTCAAATTAACTCAAATTCCACATTCAAATTTATTCAAAGTTCAATTCATCAATTCAATTCAGTTCTCAATAGACCATTTAAAATTTTAATATATTTCAAGGCTTTAATATTCAATATTTCCAAAGTTAAATTTAACAGTTTCATATAGCTCTTGATTTAACTTCATTATTATTTAATCATGGAATATTCACTTAATAAATTCAATATCATTTAACTAGCTTTAAATTTCATTTTTACTCAATATTTCCTTAAATTTATTTAAACAAGAATTATTCATTAAATTATTTAAATCAAACCCGAGTTATAAATCCTATCTTAAATCTCAATTTCAATAAGTTTCAAATCGGTTTAATTAAATATAATTCTTTAATGAATACAATTTCAACTAAATTCAAATTATCTTCCCAACCTTAACTTATTCAAATTATTACCAAAATCTATTTTGAAATATAATTTTTTTTACTTAACATATTATATGTATTAAATCCATCTTAATTAAATTTAATGTCATTATTAAATCTATATATATCATTACCATTTATATATAAAAATTTAAGAATCAACATTTATTAAAACCATATATTTCTTTTCAAAACCATAGAATTTATTTTCAAAATATTTATATATGGACCAACGGTGTCTGTATATAATTTCCTATCTATGGTCAAGTGATACAGATATTTATCATTTCAATCCGTAATTAAATATATATATATATATATATACGGGTAGATATCATTTCGACCCGTAATCCCAATACAGTCCAAATGAAAATCGCTTGGGTCTATCATTTCAATCCATAACGATTTTCTTCTATTCTAAAGTCCGTTCGGGTATGTATCATTTCAACCCATAATGATTTCTATACTAACAGTGAACTTGCAGAGTGATAACAGATATAGAAATAATATAACAGGCATAGATATATCATCAATAATAGTATAATATAAACAACAGGATATGGTGTCATATGCCATAGGTGAAAGGTTACAGATAATAGCATATGAAACAATCTAAATAACTATAACAGCATATTTCAATTGTCGTTTCAATTGAAATCAAATTTAATAAATAAAAGAACGTTAATCGTGAGTGATTGCTCACCTTTCGAGGCTAGAGAGATTTGACAATGAAATGGGTTACGAATCCAAGCACGAATTCCAAAGCAAAGCAAGATTGGCACGAATTTGACGAACAAAGCTGATAAATAGGAATCGATGAGAACAAATATATATATATAATTTAAAGTCTAATATTAACTCATATTAAAATAAGATAAAAAAAAATCTTTATAATATATTTCAAAATCAATATTTAACTTACACACATATTAAACAAAATAAACCTTTTCTAAGATAATTGTTCATTAAAAATCCACCTTTATATATATTGAAATCAATATATTTGAAAAGATAAATCAGTAGACAAAGATCAATATATAATACTGATATAAGCTTGCATACATAACAGATGATAGATAATATAATATAAGCTTCTACATAATAACTGTATAAATATATTTAAACTAACATATGTATATACTTTATAAAATCTAACATGTATAACTAACATATTATAAGATTAGGATATATATAAAGCTCTGGAAAGTATATTATATAAACAGATATACATATAAAGTTACAAATTATATATAACTAACATTTATCCAAACCTGAAACATATTATACTCATATATATACTTATCCATTATATAAAAAAACACAAATTTTATTATATAAACAAATACATACAGCTGCTTCCGAATATTCATGTGAAAACTACTGTTATATATATATATATACATATCTACCTTAAACACACACCATACTTCTTTTATAAGCTAGTATACCGTAACAAATACATATAAAATAAATCTATATAAAATTTATAAACACATATATATAAAAATAAAAGTCTCTACAAAAAACAACATATAAGACATACATATATAACCATAATATTTAACTCACGCAAGCATCAGGAATCAATATGAAAGGAAAGTAAACTATAAATATATGAGTGCTGGTTAGAAGCTTTATAACATAATATATATAATACATATCATATTACCTATATACAACAGAGGAGAGAGGCCGGGTTTGCAATCAAGAAAAGGAGGAGCAGGTTGCGACTAAGGCGGAGGTGGCATCAGCGGTCTGGAGGTGGTGGGGTTCGAGCTCTGTTGTTCGGCCATGGTGTGAGTTTGGAGGGGAAAGAATGGGCTGGGTGTTGATATAATCGGGTGCAGGGTGGCTAACTATTGAGGTGAGAGGCTTGGTAGGCGGAGGGAGGTGATGGGCTGTGGGTGAAGTTCAAATGGAAGTGGATGGGTGTGGTTGCTGGCATTGGGAGGAGGAGGGTGGCCTTTGGGTGTCAAGTGGTTGAAGGTTGATGGGGTCTCAGCCTCGTGAGTCTGGGAGGGAGGATCGGGTTCGAAGTGGGGAGGTGAGGTCGGATGATGGCTGTGGTGAGGGGGTTTGTTGCGGATCTGGGCTGAGGCGGGGCTATGCTTGGTCGGAGGTGCGGTTAGGGAGCTCGGTCGTGGAGGCCGAAGTCAGGGAGAGGGGACGAAATGGGTTTCTTATAAAGTGGGAGTGGTGAAAGGAGGAAGAAGAAATGTACGAAGAGAACAAGGTTAAAAATCAGATTGGAAATGAAAACGTAAAGAAAGGAAAATAAATAAATAAAAGAAATCAATGAATGTGAAAGAACGTATCGTATTTTATACGTTTCAACTTTTGAAAAGGCATAGATGGCAACAACTGTACACTGATTGAGAAGCTATTAAAGCAATTTATTTTATTGCTTGGGATTCACGTTGAAGTTTGAAAAGCAAAGCAAAGTTAACGGTCAAGGCGCCGTTATAACGAACATTTTATTGGTTCCGCCGCGTACCGTACCTCAAAATACAGAAATAAATATACTATTGAGATCAGCATGACGAGATGATCACAACGGTATACATATATTAGTGGTATGATCATCCGATCAAAAGTCGTTAATCGGTACCGAAAATGCTGCTATTTTGCCAGAATTAAGATAAACAGAGCAATAGAAATCCAAATTTGGAAAAACGAAAGATGATGCCTTGCTCAGAAGATGATTTACAATTTTTCTACAGGAAAATATTTAAGTTTGGAAAACATTTTATTACCATCAAATTTTTACTGATTAAATTGAAATAAAATTATACAATAAAATAAACCTTCAATACTATCAGATGAAAATGTACCAGTTGCTATGATTAAATAGATGTATTCCAAATAATAAATTTATAATTTCAAATTTTATTGTTTAAAATTTCACAAATTTCCAGTTAAATATACTTTTAAAACCATTAAATTTTACGGGTCGTTACAGAGAATGTGGGTGTTGGAGCCCCGCAAGTGGAAATGGGAGCTATGTATCAATTTTTTGTGAATGTGATGCAAGATGGAATTGCAGCTAGAGTGGTAGGAGGAGATGCTGTAGGAGCAGGATTCCCGGTAGTTAACAATTATGCTAGGTGGAGTGGAGATTACACTAAGCTTGGAGGGAAGCCATTTATTGGAACCGAGGATGCTATCAAGGTGGAAAACTTGTTGTTGCACCGTGAAAGGATTTTTGCTGACTTGAGGCTCAATGATGAGCAGAAGAGGAGGCTTTCATCGAGACAGCTTCAAGAGGAAGCCTTATTTTGGTGGAATAGTGTGACTGCAGGTGTGGATGAAGAGACGATGACATCGGCAGAGTTTAAAAAGAGGTTCCAGGAAAGGTTCATGTCGGTGATGGTGCAGTCTATTTTGATCTGAAAGTTTGTTGAGCTAGAACATGGAGAGATGACTGTTCTGGAGTATGCCAGCAGGTTTGAAGAGTTGGCTAGATATGGTTATGCCACAGTTGATACAGTGATAACGAGGAATGCAAAGTTTAATAGGGGACTGAAGCCTGAGTTGGCTAGGGCTACCTTGCCGCATATTAGATATCCCTGTGATGTGGTTGTGGAGATGGCTTTGAGGCACGAGGAGATGCTTGCTTGTTAGGAGAAGATTAAGGTGAAGGAGGTCCAGGTTGGGCAAGGCCAAAAGAGGAAGTTCTTCCATAAGAAAGGTGCTCAGAAGGGTGGAACAGCTAAGAAAGGGAAGTACGAGGCGGTTTGTTTTAAGTGCGACAAGGAGGGTCATTTCGCCAATGAGTGTCATACTGGGAAGACGAAAGAAGTGATCGGGAAGAAGAACATCAGGTGCTTCAACTGCGATCAGGTAGGCTACTAAGGATGGAAAGGGCAAGGTGTATGCATTGGAGCCTGCTACTTCGAAGCCAACAGCTTAGGGGAAAGGAAAGGCGGTTTGGGAGGTACGCTTCAGATCCATGGTATGTCTGTTAGCCTTCTATTTGATACTGGTGCATCATATTCTTTTATATCTAGATGTTTGTTAGATAAGCTTAACCTAGAACCCACATATTTAGTTCCTTCCTTACGGGTTGCGAATCCAATAGGAGGGTATGCAACTCTAGGGTTGAGATGTGACCAGCTAGAGTTTGACTTGTTAGGTTATACTTTTGTTTGCAGTTTGCATGTGTTTGATTTTATGGGGTTCGGGATTATTCTTGGGATGGATTGGTTTAGTGAGTACGATGCTAGGCTATTTTGCCAGGATAAGAAAATATCTCTTAAACACCCTGATTGTAGTGATCGAATTGTTTATACAGTAGAAGGTTCTAGCGGTGAGGTGAATGCTTTATTAGGTGTTGTGGAGTTGGAAGATGAGCCGAGTCAAGTTTTCGTGGTTAGAGAATTCATAGATGTTTTTGAACCGGTAGTAGGATTTCCACCGAAATGAGCCATTGAGTTTTGGATAGATTTGGTTCCTGAAGCAGAACCAATGAGTAGGCCGCCAAGTAGGATGACCCCTACAGAGATGAGTGAGTCAAAGGTGCAATTGGTGGATCTAGAAGGCAAGAGTTTTATCATCCCGAGTAGTTCACCCTAGGGAGCAACCGTAGTATTTGCTAAGAAGCCGGATGGATCGTTGAGACTATGTATCGATTATCATAAGTTGAATGAGAGAATGATAAAGAATCGATATCCATTGCCCAGAATTGACGATTTGTTTGACTATTTGAGTGGAGCCAGGATATTTTCCCAGTTGGATTTGGCAACAGGTTTCCATCAGCTCAGAGTAGCAGAGGATAATATACCTTTGACGAAGTTTAGGACCAGATATGGATCATATGAATGGTTAGTTATGCCGTTCGGACTAACTAATGCGCTGCATTCTTTGTGGATTGGATGAACCGATTTTTCCGAGAGCACTTGGATATGTTTGTATTGGTTTTTATAGATGATATCTTGATATACTCTAAGGGTGAAAGAGAGCATAAAGTTCATCTTAGAGTGGTGCTTAAGACGCTGAGGCAGCATAAGCTAAAGGCGAAGTTTTCGAAATGTCATTTTTGAAAGAAGGAAGTGAAGTTTCTGGGTCATGTAGTCTCAAAGAAAGGGTTGTTATTAGATCTGACTAAGATTGAAGCGGTGAATAGTTGGAAGAGACCCAAGATAGTGACTGAGATAAAGAGTTTCCTTGGATTAGCTGGTTATTATTAGAGGTTCATTAAGGATTTTTTGCGGATAGCAGCACCGATGACCAAGCTAACGAGAAAGGATGTGAATTTGTATGGTCCGATAAGTGTGAGGAAGCGTTCCAGAGTTTGAAACACTTATTGCCCCATGCACCAGTGTTGGTTGTTCCGAAAGGGAATCAAGATTTGGTGGTTTATACAGATGCATGTGGAACGAGATTAGGAGCTGTGCTGATGCAGAAAGGTAAAGTGATTGCCTATGCCTCTAGATAGCTTAGACCGCATAAGGTCAAATATCCGACGCATGATTTGGAATTGGCTGCAGTGATTTTTGCATTGAAGGTGTGGAGACATTACCTTTTGGGAGATAGGTTTGAGTTATATACAGATCACAAGTCGCTGAAGTATTTATTCTCTCAGAAGGAGCTGAACATGAGACATCAGAGGTGGTTAGAGTTTATTGCCGCTTATGATTTTGGCGTTCCAGAAGGTAGAGGGTCGAAACCAGGGGTTCCGAAGGGGTTAAAGAGATACTTTGCTTTTAAATGAAAATGCGCCTGCTTGCTTTCGACTGAATAGCTACATGGTTGGCTTTCAACCAGGTCAAATGGTTTTAAGGTATGGTTTTGATTGGGTTGCACCTTTGTTTTTCAATAAATGCTTTCGACTGGGTCGAAACCCCTGACTGCCTCTTTCTACCTTTCGACCCAAAGTGGTTTCGAAAGGGTTTCTTTGCTTTGTTTTGCTTTTTAAACTTGACCACTTCTCCAATGCTTTTGAAGGGATGGTTTCGACACCATCACTTTTTTACTTAGGAATGCTTTTGAAAGAATGGCTTTCGACTAAATTGTTTTAAATGGCCCTTTTTCTCTATTGAAGGTAGAACCCAATTGTTTCGAAAGAGATGATTTAAATGGTTTCGAAAGGTGTTTTTCCACATGTTTTAAATTGAACCCTGGAGCTTTCGAAAGGTTTGTTTTTACAAAGGTTTAATGCTTTCGAAAGGTCTTAAAGAATGGTTTTGAAGGGGTGGTTCTCCAATGGTTTCGAAGGCATCGAAAAGGAAGGTTTTCTGATTGTTTCGAAAGGGTTGAAAGGAAAGGTTTTTCTAATGTTTTCGAAAGGAATGGTTTAAAGGTTTTAAAGAAGGATGTCTAATGATTTAAAGCTTTCGAAGGAAAGGTTTTTCAGTGGTTTCAAAAGGATTTTGAGAATGGTTTCGAAAGGAAGGTTTTGGACTAGATTAAATAAATAGTTTTACTTGGTTTAGAAAGATGTACTTTCAATGGTTTCGAAAGAGATACTTTCAATGGATTCGAAAGGAGTACTTTCAAAGATTTAAATGTTTTCATCAACTAAGATTTAGGTAAAGTGTATATATTTTTATCCCGCCTTTTGGCAAGGCCGTGATACCAAAGACTTAACTGAAAACCGAGGATAGTTATCCCGAGGATTAGTCATACACAAGTTCAGTATGGATGTCGATAAGTTTTATCCGAGTTCGGATCAAGCTACAATTGATATGATAGGACCAGCAAAGCAATAAAAGCCAACGTTCCAAATTTTAAGTCAATCGAAGTTCGTATGCTCAAGATATCGTCGATACAGCTCAAGTGATTAAGCCGTTCGTATCCATCGAAAAACCATATTCGAATCGATCTGTTAGAATCCATCAATAACCACACTGGTCGTATCCATCAAGCAACTGGGAAGAAACCTCCTTCATATTGATTTGCTTCGCATCCATCAACTCCAGCTTGCTCGTATCGATCCACCAGGGTTAACTTCGTATCCATCAAACCACTATTTCGTATTGATCCATTAACATACGCTGCACTCGTATCGATCAGCCAGTGATCGATGCGAATAGTGTAGGATGAAACGATTGCAAAATATACTAATAATTGATTGATACGATCAAAGCAATGGTCGATCGATGCGAACAGTACGAAATGCCTTTATAATTGATCGATACGAACTGAGCAAGATCTAATCGATACAAACAGATCTATGACGATCGATACGAACAAAATATTAGCGATTGATACGAACAAGGAACATGCATAGGGTAGACTCGATCATTCGGCATGAGAAGTGAATCGATCCGAGGAGTTAGCACCACGTCAATTTGCAGGCACGTGCTCAAGAACGATTCGAACAGATCGATATGAAGTGTATCGATACGAACTAGACAGCCTAAAGAAAACGCAAGCTTACATCGATCATAACTCACAATCTACAAGTCCAAATGCTACGAAATTTTCACAGGAACTTACGTACAACTCAACGAATGTTCATGCCCAATTTCGACTCGATTGGACCAAATCCTGATCGATACGAAATTCATTCATACCAATCACGGACCGAGTGCAAATCATGTGAGATCGATCGTGTGGGCCCACCCACATGCCAGAAGAGGTCTCTCGTGATCTGAGCGAGATATTTGCAGCCTACGCCTATAAATAGCATCGTAGAGCCTACAGAAAAAAGATCTTTTGGCTCTCTAACGTCCAGACTTTGCCGAATTCACCATTTTATTCGAATTTCATTGTTGTACTCGAGATCTACTGTTGTAATCAGTTGTAACCAATAAGAAAAAGTTAATAAAGATCAATCATTGCATAGTGGTCGTAGGCAACACGTCAAACCACTCTAAATTTCTGTGTTCTTTGCTGTTTTTCTAATTATTTTCTGGAGTGTTTGTTAGATAATCTTCTTTTTACATTTACTTTCTTCAGTTTATCTCTTCAAACACTTCCGAAGAGTGTTGTGCCCAATTTTGGTGCAAACACTTTGGTGCTTTCATTGAGAAAACATAATTTTTCTCTAGCTCATTGGATCTACTATCGATATCAGATTGCACAAATCTAAGAAGAAGATCCAGATCTCAAAGTTTAAAGTTCTTCCATCCTATTTAGATTTGCATCAAGTCTAGGAAAGAGCTTCACTATTCATCATGGTTAACACAAGGACCACTTCTACTACTGCAGATCCAGAAGGACGGGATCGACAGAATCCCGTGCAACTGCCTCCGACTGATCAGAATTCTTCCGGACCATCAGATCCGCAAGGCCTTGTTACTAGGAAAGAATTCCAGATGCTAATGCAAGAACTGACTCAGAGCTGCCAGCAGCTCACTCAACAACTCCGTGCTAATGCGGAATTGACCAACCAGCTAAACCGTCAAAGATGAAGGAGATCTAAGAGGGATCAGGCTTCCTATTCATCCACTGAAAGTTCAGCCTCTTCTGATTATCATCATAGATCCACACGCCCACGACTGGACGAAAGTTACACACATGCCACTGGGCATCAGAATACATTGAGTCTTGGGTAACCGAGAGTTGGCCCGTCAACCAGCCACCAGACTGGACCCTCCTCCCGAGGAGACGCTACCCCGTACCACATTACTGATAACCGTACTGCCACAGCTACCGATTTGGGAGTTGAAGCTCGAAACCGAACGGATCTGACCCACCACTAACGTAACCACACTCCCGAACCTTACGTCCCCGAAGACGTAGATCCAAGGGGGCGAGACATGGTCCGTCGACAGCGACCGTCCCCTTCTCGCGTTGTGGAACCCGACCACACCTTGGCCCAACCTGCTCAAAATGTCCAGATGCCCGACCTACCGACAATGATCCGTCAAATGATCCGTGAAAGTCAGGGTCTGAGCAATGACGACTGGGGAATCTCCCAGAGTCATACCCCTTTTACTGATGATATACTCTATGCTGAACCACCTCGGCGATTCAGGATGCTGACTTTACCTGTTTATGAAGGGAGCTCTGATCCTAATCAGTATATCCTGAAGTATGAATGGTTGATGAATGCTGCACGAGCTGATGATGCGGTCAAGTGCCGAAGCTTCCCAATCTCTCTAGGGGGCATAGCGACTATGTGGTTTACCCGACTGCCACCTCGATCCATCTCATGTTTTGATCAGTTGGCAATAAAGTTTATTGAGCAATTTCGTATGCATGTCGCAAGGCCGAAGGATGTTAATACTTTATCTAGTGTCACTCAAGCTCCTAGAGAGACACTCAGGCGTTATTTAGAGAGATTTCCTACTACATGCGTTGAGATCAGCAACCCTAACGATAATTCCATTCTAATGGCGTTGACTAAAGGGATTGATCCCGATTCTGAGTTCGGAAACTAGTTGGCCAGAAAACCCCCTGCATCATTGGACCGTTTCTATTCCAAGGCAGCCCAATTCTTGAGAAGGGAGGATGAGAAACAGTCTAGGAAGAAGGATGATGCGGGGCCTAGTATAGAAGGAATTTAGAGTAATATTGATGTTAAACAATCCGAGGAGAGCTCTGGGAAAGTGCAATTGAACATTCAGAATAAACAAGATTAGCAGAAAGGCAATGGTAACCATAAATAGAAAATGGGATCAGAACCGTGGTCCACGACGTAGGGCCCCTATGTTTGATAACTACACTTTTTTGAATTAGTCGCTGGAGAATGTGTATCTACAGACCTGCAATACTATTCAGTACAAGAAACCTACTCCGAAACAGTCATCGGAGAAACAGATTCAAATAGGAAAATTTTGTAGATTCCATGAAAACTACGACCATAACACAAATGAGTGCCATCATTTGCAGGATCTCATTGAAAAGTTGATACGTGAAAGGAAGTTGGAACAGTTTGTGCGGGCGCCGCAATCTGGAGGTGTGGGCCCATCGAATCAGAACCATACACCGAATCAGGCAAGACAGGAGGAACCCGCACGTACTGGCGGGAGGTTGGTGATAAATACCATTAGTGGTGGTCCTCATCCAGTAGACCGAAGCTGGAAGGAAATGGAGTCGTATGCCAGTTCTATTAGGCATGCGAGCTTCGAGTGTTGTAGTAGTTTGGAAGATGGGGCTCCGGCCAAGGAACAAAAGATGATGACTGACGACATCGTCTTCCGAGACAGAGATGCCGATAGGATCGAAGCCCCAACCATCGATCCACTTGTCATATCAGCTCAAGTAGGTCCTGCTTGGATGAAGAGGATCTTGGTAGACAGTGGAAGTTCTGTTAATATATTGTTCAAGCGAGCCTATGAACAGATGAAAATGGAGACTAAAGATTTGAAACCTTGTTAGTACCATATCCATGGTTTCAATGGGAGTGCAACTATACCCACTGGAGTGGTGGAATTGCCAGTGGAGTTAGGTATTGGAGAACGCCGGAGAGTCTAGATACTGTAGTTTGTTGTTTTGGATATAAACTCGCCATATAATGCTTTCTTGGGCCGACCGGCCCTAGCTGAGTTCAGGGCTGCCATTGCTCTATGGTGTTTGACTCTAAAGTTCCCCACCAATCGTGGAGTTGGAATCATTCAAGGAGATCAGGCTGTTGGATGAGCTTGTTATGTTGCTGAGCTGCGCGAGGCGTAGCGAAAAGAGAAAGGGAAGGGCGTAGAGGAATCTCTCTACGTCCGTTTTGTTGATAATTGACAATTGACGCTTGGGCCTAGGCCTGGGCACCCCAACCGATTCCAAAGAGATCTTGACCCGAGATACACCGAAAGTGAAGACGAAAGTAAAGACAGTCAAGCTTCTCCGGACGAACTGACGATCGATGTTCCGATCGATGATAGCGACGATTCTAGAATGATAAAGATTGGATCTCAGTTAAGCCAAAAAATGCAAGAGGAATTGGTTGAATTTCTCCGGGCAAACCTTGACATGTTTGCCTGGACACATTCTGACATGTGTGGAATCTCACCGGACATCACGAGCCACGCATTGAACATTGACCCGCGACACGTCCCGGTCAAACAAAAAAGCGTGGTATGGATCCAGAGAGATCTGCCGCCATTAAGGAAGAGGTAGACAAGCTTAAATCGAATGGATTTATTCGAGATGTATTATATCCGGAATGGGTGTCAAATCCTGTACTTGTCCGAAAGCCAAATGGGAAATGGAGAATGTGCATTGATTACTCTGGTCTGAATAAAGCCTGCCCTAAAGACAGTTTTCCACTTCCTCGAATTGATCAACTCGTAGATTCAACGGCCGGACATGAACTCTTATCCTTCATGGATGCATACTCTGGCTATAATCATATACCCATGCATTTGCCTGACCAGGAGCACACAAGCTTCATAACCAATATGGGGCTGTATTGCTATAAAGTTATGCCTTTTGGACTCAAGAATGCTGGGGCAACTTATCAACGGTTAGTTAATCGAATGTTCGCTAACCAGATTGGAAAAACTACGGAGGTGTATGTGGACGACATGCTGGTCAAATCACAATTCTCCACTGACCACATCAAAGACCTGGAGTCAATGTTTAATATTCTCCAAGAATACAGAATGAAGCTTAATCCGTTGAAATGTCATTTTGGGGTCGCATCAGGAAAATTCCTTGGGTTTATCGTCAACGCTCGAGAAATCGAAGCCAATCCTGAAAAGATCAGGGTGATCAGAAATCTTGAAACTCCGAGAACTATAAAACAAGTCCAGAGCCTCAATGGGAAAGTAGCAGCACTGAGCAGGTTCATTTCAAAGTCAACTGACAAATGCATTCCCTTCTTCGATCTGATCTGAAAAGGAAAACGAAACTTTGAATGGACTACGGAATGTGAGGGCGCATTTCGAGTATGAATTCAACATCTCTCCACATCGCCAATTTTGTCAAAGCCTATCGATCACGAGAAATTGTACATTTATTTGGCGGTATCAAAAAGCGCAATCAGTGCTGCTCTAATTCGAGAGGAAGACCGAATACAAAAGTTGGTCTACTATATTAGCAAACGACTAACCGGAGCTGAGAGAAATTGTCCGAAGCTAGAGAAGTTGGCTTATTGTCTTGTTATTGCCTCGAGGAAGCTCCGTCCGTATTTCCAGGCTCATCCTATCACCGTTTACACCGACCAGCCATTACGACGGGTCCTTACGCAGCCTGAGACGTCTGGTTGGTTACTCAAATAGAATATCGATTTAAGTCAGTTTGACATTACTTACACTCCTAGGCGAGCCATTCAAGGACAAGTCCTAGCAGATTTCATAGCTGAATTTACCATCCCAGAGGACTTGCCCGAAACTAGTGAATCTTCTAAGTATATCTAGAAGCTGCATACCGATGGTGCATCAAATGATCATTGCTCAGGTGCAGGAGTTGTGCTTAAAACTCCTGAGGGTTGATCTATATGTTATGCTTTAAAGTTTGATTTTCGTGCGACCAACCATGTAGCTAAGTATGAAGCCCTACTTGCCGGATTGAGGCTTGCTAGAGATTTGAAAATCATTGATGTGGAGATTTATTGTGATTCGCAATTGGTCATATGTCAAGTTCGAGGGGAATATCAGGCCAAGGACCGAAGACTGGTTGCTTACCTTGCTCGGGTTCAGGAAATATTAAATCTGTTCGATTACTATGCCATCTACTGCATACCCCGAGAGCGCAATCAAAAGGCTGATTCATTAGCGAAGTTAGCTAGCACAGGTGAGGCATAACAAATGGGACTTGTTCCCGTGGAGACATTAGCTTCCCCGAGCATCGACCGAATGGAGACAGATTGGGTATTTGAGGTCGTTCGCGATAAGGAGTCATGGATTACTCCGTTCAGAAATTATTTCGAGCATGGAATCCTACTAGAGCGCAGGAGTGAAAAGAGACAAATTCTTCGAAAAGCTTCATGGTTCACTATTCAAAATGGAGTTATGTATAGAAGAGGGTACTCTGTTCCTTTACTTCGGTGTATCGCTCATGATGAAATCAAACGGGTGTTGCATGATGTGCATGAAGGAGAATGTGGCGATCACATTGTGGGGCAAGCCCTTGCCAAGAAAGTGCTCAGATATGGATACTACTGGCCAATCGTAAATCGCGATGCATTAGACTACGCCAGAAAGTGCGACAAATGATAGAAGCATGCTCTGATTCCAAGGGCCCTACCTACCGAAATAACTCAAATGGTCAGTCCATAGCCGTTTGTAGTATGGGGCATTGACATTATTGGCTCTCTACCTCCAGCTAAAGGTGGTGCAAAGTATGCCATCGTAGCAGTTGATTACTTCACCAAGTGGGCGGAAGCTGAACCCCTTGCTACAATTACAACAAAGAAGGCGATCAACTTTGTAGTGCGCAACATCATCTGCCGATTCGGTCTCCCACATACTATCATCACTGATAACGGGATCCAATTCGACGGTGCTGAATTTAAAGACTTCTGTCAACGATTCCACATTCAGAAGAAATTCTTCGCAGTTGCACACCCTCAAGCGAATGGGAAAGTCGAAGCTGTCAATAAAGTTATAAAGTCTATTCTGAAGAAACGACTGGAAAAGGCTAGGGGCAAATGGGTCGATGAGCTTCCTATGGCCTTATGGGCTTACCGAATAACCCACAAGTCCGTGACCGACCACACTCCGGTTTCTCTTTCTTATGGTTCAGAAGCTGTTATTCCAGTCGAATTAGAAGTGCCTTCTCATCGTGTGACATACTATGATTCAAAAAAAATGCTATATTGTTTGCTGAATCCCTAGATTTATTGGATGAGAAACGTGAAGTGGCGGATTTGAGGGCAGCCGCATACCGAAGTCCAGTCGTCCGATTATACAATGCCAAGGTCCGACCCCGAACCTTTGAACTCGGCGATCTCGTCCTTACGAGAATTTACCCTGTCCCTTCGCATATGAAGCCAACTTGGGAAGGGCCGTATGTTATTGAATGAAAGCTCGGAGATGGCACATTCAAGTTATCGACCGTTGACGGTCTCACTCTTCCGAGAGCCTGAACAACGAAAGTCTTCATCGCTACTACACATGACAAGCTCTGTTTATTTCTCATTTGCAGTTTGTTTCTACATTTCAAAATTTGAATTTGTAATAAGGCAACTGATTTTGCCGTATTTTCTTATTTCAGCAATAAAATGCAATCTCTTCGAGCCAAAGTTGTTGTTTATTGAATGCGTCATACAACTATCACTATGCACGGAGAGCTAAATTCCACCCGACGGTGGAATTTATTCAAATAGGGAGTGACTGTGATACGACCGGTTACTCGCTAGATGATACCCGAGCTCGGGGGCAAGTCATCACTCTGAAGTCAAAAAAGGATTGATACACGACAATCCTTTAACCAACTCCAGATTCCCAGAGTGTGAACTGGAGTATAAACTTACAAATACGGTTTTGAAGAGGGTGGATCCATCCACCTAATGACTTCTCCCGTACCTTGACCAAGTTTGAGGAATATGGATCCGTTCATCTAACGACCTCGCTTGTTAAATCGGGATGGATGTGAACCGATCATCCACGATCCTGATAAATTCGTCGTTCCCGGAGTGCGAACGAAATCCTAAAGCCTAAACAGATGTGACCGACCATCTTTCGGCTAAGTTCGAATTCCCAGAGCATGAATCAGAGTATCAACATCAACCAACTCCAAATTCCCAGAGTGCGGGTTGGAATATAAACATTGACTCAAAATCCCCAGAGAGTGGATTGGAGTTTGAACACAAACTAGATTGGAATCGATCGTCCGTAAAACAACTCTAAGTCCTTGGAGCATGGTTAGAGTGTAAACGCAAATCAGGTGTGACTGACCACCCACGAATCCATCTAAAGTCCCCAGAGTGTGGACATCATTGCAAACATTAAGTGGGTGTGACCGACCACCCGTGAAAATGACTTAAGTCCCTGGAGCATGGACGTATCCTTGAAACTCAAGCAGGCGTGCCTAACTGCTGACATATGAATGCAAATCCTCGGAGTGTGGATGCAATCGACGATAAATGAGCGAGTGCAATTCGACCGCTCGAATTCTTTGTTCAAGCGTCAGTTCGACAACGTTACGCTTGATGAGTTGAAAGCAAAGTGCAATTGCCACTTGGTCTTGCAATTCGTCCCTGAAACTGGGGGCAGAACTTAAGCATTGATCACTAATTGAGACAGTGCAGCATCGGAGTCCAGTTTAACATTCAGTCATCACTCATAGTCATGATTGTAGGACTCAACGATTAAACTTGGGTCCAAACCAAAGGTCGAAACTCAACATGAACACTGGACTAGAGTTCAAATGGTTTAACACTTAAGCAAATAAACGAAAATTAAGTTAAAGACAAAATGGAATTTCATTTCAACTATTTGTAGAAGGAAACTAAGTACATGTTTATCCAAAAAATTCTACTAGCAGGGGCCGAACCCGCATCTATACACGGCTAGCAAAAAAGAACAAAATAAATTCCTATCTACTCAAAATTTCACCAAAGAAGCATGTCTATTCTTTCTTCTTCTTCGGTTTCCCCTTCGGTGTAGACCCGTTGGAGCTTTCGCTTAGTTTTCATTTTGAACCCTTGCCCTTCAGCAGTCGATCTCCAGTCGGGGGCATTATGTCAACATCCTCCTCCGAACTCAGATGTATTGGAACGCTTCCTGCAAGCGGAGTCGGAGGGACAGGATCAACAGAAGGAGGTGGGGCAGGAGCGCTCGTCTCAATGACCGTTCCTCCCGGAGATATCATCCGCAAAGGAGCCGGACCAGGTCCAGCCATTCCACCGCCAAAACTGCTACCCCACGCGGCTGCCAACATTTTAGCGTCGATTTCAGCTAGGATTTCCTCCTCGTGAAGTGTTTGCGCACCGCTGGAGACTCTCGCAGTTGGAGCCGAAGAACTTCTCATTAGAATGCTTCCACCCATAACGAACGGCAAGTCTGCAAAGGGGTCACTGTGATGACCGAGGAGTTCCTCCATCATCTTCTCGTCAAATATAAGTGTGCTCCCCTGTGCTCCATTAGTCGGTGCTGTGGTCGTTGTGGTGGTCGCTTCAGTTATAATGGCCTCCTGCATGTGATGTGGTTCTTGAGTGGCAGAAGGCACGACTGGTGTAGCATCAATCACTGGATAGAAACAAAAGAAGAACTGTTAATAATCGCTTCATGTGCATTTCCGGTTTTGGGACAAGTGTACAAAATGTTCAGAGTACCTTCCTCAATTTGACTTGTGGGAGGCTGAACAGCCTCAGAAATTTGCCCGCTAGCTTGAGATAACTGCGGCTGATCCGGATTGTAAGCAGGAATGGATTGAGGATCAACCGTAGGTATGGATTCAGGCTGAGTCGGCATGGGAGTTTCAGAACTAGTATCATGCTGCTCGATGCCGGAACCCTCTCCAACTTCCAAATGCTGAGCGCCAAGCTTCTCCTTCTCATATGAAATCATGGCATCGTGGAGAACTTTTCGCTCGTCTTTGCTCAACACCCGGTTCTCAAACTCGAACTCGTCAATTGATTCAGCTTGATGGGCAGCTTTTTCATCTCCTACCAATCAGCCTCAGGCATTGTATAAATGTGTCAGATAATTTTCGAGCTAGGCTAGATTCCTATGCTTCAAGACGTTAGCATTGTAAGTGATGAGGAGATCATCGATATCAGCTTCTAGCCTGGACTCCGCCATTTGGACTTCCTCCTCGACCTTAGTCTCCACCTCCCGAACCTTAGCCGTTGCCGCATCCCATTCGCCCCGAAGCACTACGGCCTGTTCACATGCTTCCTGAGCTGCTCTATCCGCATCATCCTTCTCCTTGATGATTTCAGAAAATTTAGCATTAAGATCAACGAGTTCTTTCAAAGCAGCATCTCGTTCAGTTGTGACAATGGTGTTCCGGTGGCCCATCTGCTCCATTAAAGCGAAGTGTGTCTGCCTCATCCTCTCCATAGCCAAGTTCGCCTCATCGGCCTTTTTGGTGGCCTCTATCTCTGATTTCCGAGAGGATTCGGCTTCATTGTTAAGCACTTGAATGATCCAATCTTTCTGAGCAAGTTCAATTTCTAGTTTCTCAATTGCCTTTGCTCGCTCAAAGGCCACCTTTGATGCTTTTTCTACAGCCTTCGTCCACTCTTTATATTGGGTATAGATGTCGTGAGTATAATCATGCATTCTGTTCTCCACTTCTGAGGGAATCTACTTCAAATGAGGGGGAAGATGTAGCCGTCAAAACATATATTTGGAAAATCTATCTTCAGCTGGGCAATTCTGATAGCCCCTTCCCCAGTGGGCTTAGTTATGGCTTATTCAGCGACAATTGGAGGTTCGGCCTCAATTCTGTGGCGCTGAGACTCAGACCTTGGAGCATGAGAAGATGGTTTTTGGTGTGGAGGCTCCGGGGGATGTGTGCCATGAGTAGAAGGTTGTGTAGGGAGTCGAGGGGGTGGAGAACGCGACCAGGATCTATATCTCTATTCTCTGTCTGTAATCCCTGTCTCTATCCCTCTCGTAGCGTTCCTGACTAGAATAACCGCGATCGCGGTTTATATCATCCTCCCTCCGACGGGACTCATAATACGAGCTCGATGATTGACGCGCAGAGCGGAGACTGTCGAGCATAGATTCTTGCCTATTCATTGAATCTATAAAAAAAGGAAGAACAACAGAGTTAGTAATCTTTGGAAATAAATAGCTCGGGACTGGAAATCGTGTAGTGTTGTGAAGTTAATGAATGTATGTGTAAACCCCCCAACCGACCGGTTATATCGGTTACACTTGCAGGAAGTGCCTCGCCTAAATCTAAGGCACTCTGAAGCCCTTCCAATCTAGTGTCGTATTGGAGCGACACATCGTCTGGAATCGGAATGTCAGCAAGCCCTTCAAAAGGACTCTCAATTGGCGAGGAAGAGGCCTCTGGGATTCTAACGCCGAAGGCCGACAAAGACAACACTACTGATTTCCACCTTAAAGACTTAGGGCGCTTGTGAGCAACTGCCTTGCCTTTTCTCTTTCCCTCTGAATCCTAAAGACTGTCAGAAGGCCCGACCATGGGTTCGTCGTTTGCAGGCGTGTGTTCTTCATCACCTTCCTCAGCAATTACGACCCCGGGCGCCTTGCGCTTTACCCGCTTCGTCGGTACTGTCCTAAGCATTCCCTCCAGTCTGATACTTTGGTTTCGTTCGATTAATCCAAGAATTCTTAAGTTCCTATCGGTGAGCACCGACTAGATTTCTCTCATCTCGCCTGGAACTTCTTGGAGGACCCGTACTATTTCTTTTAAATGCACACCCTCAGGTCATGGAATTACAGCTGTAAAGGAGAGAAGACATTAGTTTTAATATCAGCTATGATTATCTCGTTAACTACTGGAAAAGATTGCAGCACTTACGTCTGACTAACCATCGGCTAGCAAATCCTAGAGGGCATCGAACATAGAACCACTCGGTTTTAAAGTAACTCAGCCTGGTCCAGGAGCCGGTCACGACTTGACAATTCCTGACCGCCTCTAGGAATGTGAATGAGGGACTATCTCCCTGACTCTTAACGTTGAATAAATATCTAATTTCGATCGGGATAGGAGGTTGGAAAAGATGCTCCATAAATACAATGAACAGACTGTTGAGCAGAGCATATCCATTCTGGTGTAACTGAGATGGGGCGATTTCGAAGAAAGACAACACTTCCCTAATGTATTGGTTAAACGGAGGAAGTGTTCCTGCTGTACATGCATGGCGATTGAAAGTAGTAAACCCCTCTAGGGGAGCATGCGGTCTATCATTTGGTCCTGGCAATAATACGTCGTCCAACGACAAACCGTGCCTTAGGCATATCCGTCCCAGCATGTCTTCGGAGACGTTGGACAGTACAAAATCTTGTGGATTACTGATGAACCTGGCATCAGGTAGCTCATCCGGAGCGGGATCTATAACTTCGGCCGCAATGGCCGGTATCTCTATTACTAAGGGAAATGCACTCTGAAGTTTCTGCTACTGTAAACTTGCAGACTCCATAGCTAATTAAACTTATTAAAAACCATCGTTAGATGATAATAATCCTGTGTATCCCCCAGTATGAAGTGTGTGAATGTGTTGTGTAGTGCAGTACTACATAATACTTGAGAAATTCTATGGGATTAAGAAATGTTCAAATGACGAGACTTCAGAATTTAATCGGAGTGACCGTCATTGCTGACCGTCACAACCGTGCCATTCAGACTTTGAAGACCGATCCGAGTTAAAGTTCATTAAAATTTTGTTAAGTTACGGTTCCATCGACGAGCTTTGAAAGGCAGTCAAATATGCAGTGGAATGGTTAAGTCAAATTATGCAAGGCAGAAGCTCTTCGGAGTCATGTGTTCAAATGTACAAGGGGCTTCGAGTTAGTCAACATTCAACTCATATCGATCACCAAAGCTCCAATTCGTATCAGTCAAGGGGGCTATTTGTATCCATCAAAGAAACATTTGTATCGATCTCCTGACAAGTAATTCGTATCGATCAAGTACAACACCTTCGTATCGATCAGTAAGTCCAAGCATTCGTATCGATCACCTCGAATCGATATGAAGCCCCAGCATCAATCGATACGAAGATCTCCATTTCTTCGTTACGAAATCTCATTACCTAGATCGATTCGAACGCTCCTACTTCAGGTTGATACGATCCATCCTTCCTCCTCCATCGACACGAAGCGAAGGCCAAGCCATTCCTCCACAAGTCCTTCGTATCCCAAACTCCATCTTCTTGAAAGCTTCGAAGGAACCAGCTCTTCAATCCTCAACCTCACTCCGGCCATCCACGGTAGCAACCTTTCCATAATCGTTCGCGAATGCGTATAAAATGGCATGAAAATTCAAGTCTCGTCATTCTATGTTGGATTTTTATCGATTAGTTACCTAGTTCGAGCAAATGATTCGCGGAATTAATGGGTTGATTGGATTCGAAGGCGAGAGATTTCTTTTCATAGGCAACGGAGCGTTACGAAGATAGGAACAAAGGCGGAGGACAAGAAAATGAGAAAGTGGAAAAATGGCTAAGTACAACCCTTTATACACCTAGGAATGACTGTTCGTCTCCCAGTCACCATTAACGGTCGCGACAGTCACTAAGGAAATCGATACGGAGCGTAACTCGTATTCATCATGCGACCGAAACAAAGCAAATGCAATTCGCATCGATACAAAATGAAAGGCAGAAAATCATTAGAACTGCTCAACCCCATCGATACGAAATGCCAGTTTCGTATCCCTCCATTCGAAGATCTTAAGACTTGTATCCATCAATACAAATAATACCCAGAGGATCAGCTACTCTATTCGTATCCATCATAAGTCCCTCGATACGAAGGTCATTGCAAAATTATATCTGGACAAATCAACTCTTTCGATACAAAACGTGCATTCCGACTTCTCGAATCGATTCAGGAGAGGATCGATGCGAAAGAAATTACTTAAAATGACTATCATTCATTGCTACAACTCGAATTTCACACCGATTCAGGAGAGAATCGATACAAAATTCGATACAAAAAAAACTGACAATAATTCGTGAGCGTACGAATGTTAACGAGAGTCAGGTTAACATGCATACATGTATAACGAGCTAACGTCCAATTTTTAAAATTCGTAGGAATTGAATACTCGTTTGATGACGATTACAATGACAGTTTGCTATCATTCAGCACTCAGTCACAATAGTACACAGTACAACAATTGACAGTCAACAATTCATGATTTATGTTACTGAAGCATCAATCAAAGGTTATACCTTTTGACGAGAAGACAACCACCGTTCAACAAATCAGATAAAGTTATTCAGAATAAAGATTGCAGCTTTTCAAAGCACATCATGTTCATACAAGACGTACTTTGGAGGGCAAATGTTATCCCGCCTTTTGGAAAGGCCGTGATACCAAAGACTTAACTGAAAACCGAGGACAGTTATCCCGAGGATTAGTCATACACAAGTTCACTATGGATGTCAATAAATTTTATCCGAGTCCGGATCAAGCTACAATTGATATGATAGGACCAGCAAAGCTATAAAAGCCAATGTTCCAAATTTCAAGTCAATCGGAGTTCGTATGCTCAAGATATCGTCGATATAGCTCAAGTGATCAAGCCGTTCGTATCCATCGAAAAACCATATTCGAATCGATCTGTTCGAATCCATCAATAACCACCCTATTCGTATCCATCAAGCAACTGGGAAGAAACCTCCTTTGTATTGATTTTCTTTGCATCCATCAACTCCAGCTTGCTCGTATCGATCCACCACGGTCAACTTCATATCCATCAAACCACTATTTCGTATCGATCCATTAACATATGCTGCACTCGTATCGATCATCCAGTGATCGATGCGAATAGTGAAGGATGAAACGATTGCAAAATATACTAATAATCGATCGATACGATCAAAGAAATGGTCAATCGATGCGAAAAGTACGAAATGCCCTTATAATTGATCGATATGAACAGAGCAAGATCTGATTGATACGAACAGATCTATGACGATCGATACGAACAAGATATTATCGATTGATACGAACAAGGCACATGCATAGGGTAGACTCGATCGTTCGACATGAGAAGTGGATCGATCCAAGGAGTTACCGCCACGTTAATTTTCAGGCACGTGCTCAAGAACGATTCGAACAGATCGATACGAAGTGTATCGATACGAACTAGACAGCCTAATGAAAACGCAAGCTTGCATCGATCATAACTCACAATCTACAGGTCCAAATGCTACGAAATTTTCACAGGAGCTTACGTACAACTCAACGAATGTTCATGCTCAATTTCGACTCAATTGGACCAAATCTTGATCGATATGAAATTCGTTCGTATCGATCACGGACCGAGTGCAAATCACGTGAGATCGATCGCGTGGGCCCACCCACGTGCCAGAAGAGGTCTCCCGAGATCTGAGCGAGATATTTGTAGCCTACGCCTATAAATAGCATCCCAGAGCCTACAAAAAAAGGATCTTTTGGCTCTTCGACGTCCAGACTCTGCCGAATTCACCATTGTATTCGAATTTCACTGTTGTACTCGTTATCTACTGTTGTAATTAGCTGTAACCAGCAAGAAAAAGTTAATAAAGATCAACCATTTCATAGTGGACGTAGGCAATACGCCGAACCACTCTAAATCTCTGTGTTCTTTGCTGTTTTTCTAATTATTTTCTGGAGTGTTTGTTAGATAATCCTCTTTTTACATTTACTTTCTTCATTTTATCTCTTCAAACCCTTCCGAAGAGTGTTGTGACCAATTTTGGTACAAATATATATATATATATATATATATATATATATATATATATTTAACATGGCAAGGTAATTTTGAGTAAAGCATATAATATATGTATTTTCCTTGTGTGAATTTGATTTAAAAGGTTATAAATCATTTTGAAAAGGTTTTCAAGGAAAATCTAAAAGGGTAGTTAACCCTAAGTAAAATGACTTAGATATTAGAATACCGGATGGGACTGGTATAGGGTCGCGCCCTATACATTAGCTATTAACCTTAGCTAATTTTGTCCAAAATTCTAGTGTGTAGGGCTTTGTCATACGTAAACTAAAATTACACGTAGAAGGAATATATGTTTGTATACAGATAGGTTATTGGTGAGACCGCAAAACCATTAGGATCGGGCGACCTTGGGAGATGTTAAGTTAGGGACAGATCGTCCAAAAAAGAAGTATTTAACAGATAGTTAAGGATAGACTATCCAGAATAGGAATGTTTCATATATGTTAGATAAATTTTGATATAATGTCTGGTAGGCCCGAGTCAGCCAAAGGTTAATAGTTAGCCAAATAAAACTATAATGTTCGAACAGATAGTTCATTTATTACCTGAATGTATGTTTAAATAATGATGCTTTACAGATTTTAACCAGTTTTGGTTGTAGGAAAAGGTTTACAAAAGATATGTTTTAAAAGGATATAAGTGAGGTGAAAACCATTCCGAGCGGCGTGATCTCACTTAATATCAATAACCGAGATTTATAGTATTATTCACATCAGGCTTTATGTCTGACTCGAAGTTTTTTTTCCCTTAAACTCTCGGGTGCTCAAAATTAATTTGAGTAGACCGAGGGTTGAGGTTTTCAGGCTTTAGTAATTTTGGCGAATAAAACTTCCGGGGATGAGCAGGTGGCTGACGGATAGCTAATTAGGAGTTATAGTTTATTTTACTTTGATTCTGCTATGTATATTAAGTCAGTTATGACTATATTGACTCTGATCAACCAAGGGGGCATCATCATATGTCGCTCTTGGCCCATTATTGTATAATTATATTTGATCTTTACCTGGGAAACGATTATGGGATTATGTAACATGGATATGAATTATTGTTTTGAAATGTAATCAGTAAAATGTTGTTTAGAAATCTATGATTGTATTCATATTCATGTGCTTCTGATATTTTGGATACCATTAGCATTACCGTATTTTGTCACCAGATGTTAATACTATAGATGACTATAGCATCTGTAGCACTTAGATTTTAGCCTCCAGATACTGGATGTTACAGTAAGACCCATGGAGTTACATACACTTGCATACAGGTGAATGAATACCCCGATAGGGTTATCTTCAATCTTTTATGAGTGATATTGCCTTGATTGCATCGGCAATTCTAAATGGGGCAGTGAGCAAGAATCAATGCTATGTAATGTGTTGGTGCCATATACCTAAATATAGATTCTTGCTACACCTAAATGGGCTACACCTCCTACTAGTGTAGGTCGCGTTTAGGTCATGCACTACCACATTTGTTTGCTAGTTTGTTTATTAGGGGCAGGGCTTGATAACCCTTTAGTGAGGTCTTTCAAAATGAGTGGGGTAGTCCGAGGAGCTAAGTCCTCTATAGTTCAAGGAGTTGAGTCATCAATAGTCTGCAAGCTAAGTCTACAATAGGAAGTAAACAAGTAGTAAATCCTTTAGGCGAGATAGAATATGGCTAACTATTGTAACGCCATCATTAGGCACTGCGATAGTTCATTGATATGCATGACGACGAGGACATGGCATTAATGATGGATCTTGATAGGGTGCTGGGTTAGGGATACTAGCGGGGATAGTATCTGAGTCCAAATGGGGACCGTGGTACTTACACACACACATGTAGTTATGGTCTCCTCGGGTAGATGGGGCGTATCATACGTGTACATGGAGTCAAGAGGACTAAGTAAAATAAAAGGACATAACATGTGATGGAAGACAATCGACATAAACTAGTGTTATGTGTAAAATGTATAATTTATCAGTCACCATAATGTTGTTCTGACCCCTCCTCATTACAACCCATTGAATAGCTTTAGAGGGACAGGTACCGATGCAAGGTGGGAACAGTGAAAGGATAGGTTTCCTTATGCACGCTCGATATTGATAAGGATACTAGATAGTGGAAGTCTCAATCTTGGTCAGTAACTACATGATTTATTATATTGTACTATTCCATTGTGAAATAAATCGATAGTGCTCAGATATGCATTTATTTATTTGCAGGATACTAAATCAACGGCCCGTACTTTGGTGGACTTGCGTTTTCGATTTAGCAAAAATTTAGGCTTGCTGGGGTGCAGGTTGTCACATTTGATATTAGAGCTTAGGTTAGTCGATCTTGAAAAATTAGGAAATGTTGAGTAAACGTATTTTTATTTTGCATTCAAATATTATTAAACCAAAATATGGCTCAACGCTCGAAATGTTGCATAAGATAGTATTATTTGAAATGGACCCAATATTACCCATGAGCTTTAATTTAGTTGTGAAGTTGTTCAAAAGTTCGAGTCATATATCCAAGGATAAAATAGACAAGTTGCTTAAATATTCAATAGTCCATTATTTAATGGGAAAAATAGGCAATTCATTTATATCACAATCCTTTGTTCATATGCCAATGGGCATAATAGTCATATGCAATGCAAACATTAATTTAGGCAAGGGCTTAAGTGGCCTTGTTCAAATTGTCAATATGCAAGTCCAAATTTAAGTCCAGTCCAAACATAAATCAAATGCACGTCCATTCTCCTAATAATAGCCAAAGATACATATATCGAAGGTATTATGCTATGCAATGTTTATTGTCTAAGTCCTTATATGCATAAAGTTACAATTATACCAAGGAATTTCCAAATCAATTTAGGGTTTACAACTAGTGATTTTTAGAAGTAGAGAAAAGAAAATGAATCACCCTTTTTTGGCAATGATGGAGGTCTATTTATTAGGGCAGTGGCGTGCTGGATGGTAGCTACGTGTCCATCAGCTAAATACTCACTATCCTTTTGTATCGTTGATACTTGGTATCCTTCTTTGCACTGCTAAAACTCGACATCTTCTTTGTCTTTTAATACTCGACATATTCTTTGCATTGCTAACACTCGGCATCCTCTTCGCCTTTTGATACTGGACATCTTTTTTACTTTGTTGATATTTGGCGTTCCCTTTGCATTGTTGATACTCGATATCATGTTGAGGCTCGATACCATTCGTTAGTAAGTGCTCGACAATAGTTGTTGTACAGACTCGATAATAGTTGACATACCATTGGCTTGTTATTCATAGAAACTTGAGATCCTCCACTTACGGCTAGACGCTCGACATCCTTTAGTAGCGTGACATCTTTTCTTTGTTACATACTCTACAATAATCTGTATTGCAGAGGTTCAACATCTCCTTTTCTTCTAAGCTCGTTGTAGCTCAATATCCCTAAGTATATTCTAGTTCGACATTCTCTTCTTTTTATGGACTTGATATCTTCGTTCTTGTTAATGCTTGACATCAACTTATGCTTGTCAAATAAGGTTTGATATCTCTTTATTGCTTGTTATCCATTTGAAGTTTGATAATATCTATTGCTTATAGACGTTCGACATCCCTATTGCGGTAGAAGCTCGAGATTCCATACTTGACATCTTTTACCACTTATATGCTCGACACATCTCTTATTGGCAGCTTCATTTTCTTTATTACTTATATGCTTGACACGCCCCTATATTCACAAGTTCGGCAACTTTTTAGGATCATGGTATTCTCACTTAGGTGCTCGATACCACAATTTAGACATGCTTACTACTGTTTATTTATGTTTAACAGCTTTCCTTGCCTACAAGTTTGGCATCGTTAAATCACTTATAGGCTCGTTATCTTTATTATCTTAAAAGCTCGATATCTACCCCTTAGTGATTCTATATCTTCTTAGCGATTTTGTTATTTCTTTTTCCTTTGATTATTCCTCTAGCATAGTAGCCAAAAAATATGTGGATAACATTTGCCTCCCCCTTGTATGAAAGAAGCTTTTTACACTTTAGTGCAAAATCCAGTATCTTTTAACCTTTCTAGTTCTCTCTTGCCGTGAGATTTTCTCTTCAAATCCTATTTCTCCTGAAAAACATAAGGTGAATAGTGATGATTTCATTATTTTCAATAAATTATTTCTTTCCCAAATTGATTATCTTGGTTTTGAAAATTTGTGAAACATTTTCCTTGTTGATTCTTCACAAATTTGAAAACTTGGTTTATAGAACTCATTTTCTGGAATAATTATCGAATCGGCAGAATTTTAGATAAATCTTTTTGGATTTGGTAAAGATATGAATTAATTTGTCTTCTTATTCATATAAAGGAGCTTTTATATTTCAATATAAAGCCAAATTTAACTAAGAAGACCAAAAATCTGCTCGACAAGAAGACCATAAATTCAATTAGCAAGAGGACTAGAAATCCATCTAGTAAGAAGTCCATAAATTCACTTGATAAGTAAACCAAAATTTATTTGGAAAGAAGATCATAAATCCTTTTAAGAAGAATAGAAATCCATCTAGTAATAATACCATAATTTCATTTAAATAGAAGACCAAAAATCCATCTGATAATAATACCATAATTTTATTTGAATAGAAGATCAGAAATCCCTCTGGTAATAATACCATAATTTCATTTGAATAGAAGGCCAGAAATCGATCTGGTAATAATACCATAAATTCATTTGAATAGAAAGCCAGAAATCCATCTGGTAATACGTCTCAACTAATAGGAGACTGGAAATTTGAGCAATAACGGAGATTCTCATTATTTACTAGAATATTTCTGACCAAGAAATTCTCAACTTCTCAAATGTCCATATTTGAGTAATAGATAGTTCTTGTCCCTTCCTTTGATGGTTGTCTTATTCTTAGCTTAATGTCAGATTGGTCATGCTTAATTACACTTCCTTTTAGGAGTGGTCCATTCTTAGGATGAAGTCACGCTTATTTGATTGACTTCCTTTGTCACTTATTACCTTTTAGGTAATGATTTAAGTTTTGATCGGTCTCTTTCACTTATTATCATCTTATAGGTGATGATTTAAGCTTTGATTTAACTCTTTTACCCCTTATCACCTTATAGGTGATGATTTAGGTTTTGATTGAGCACCTTATTACCTTAAACGTAATGATTTAGGCTGGTCAGTGCGTTTGGTTAGCCATCTTAGGAAGAACCAAAGTCTTACCCGTCCGCCCTCTAGAAGGTGCTCTGGTCAGGCCTTATAAGCGGAACCAAAGGCTAGTTCGTTGCTTTGACCAAGCCATCTTAGGCGGGACCAAAAGCTTACTCTGTTCTCCCTCTAGGTGGGGCTCCGTCCAGGCCATGTAGGCGGGACCGAAGGCTTGCTGTTGTTTGGCCAAGCCATCTTAGACGGGACCAAATGCTTACTTTGACCTCCCTCTAGGAGATGTTTTAACCAGGCCGTTATGGCGGGATCAAATGCTTTTCCTTTGCCCTTTATTACCTTATAGGTGATGATTTAGGCTTTGATTTCCTTATAGTTCCTTTCTTTCATTTGATTATCGATCTCATAGACATACATGTCTCAATTTCTTTATTCATCCATCGTAGGAAAGTAAAGCCCTAGATGCTTAGCATTCCAAGTTCTTACTACTATATTTCCATCAGGTCGGCATAGTCGATAAGTCCTTGGTGGGATTACTTTATGAATAACAAGGGGTCCTTCCTAATTTGGCCCGAGCGGTCCGTCTGTTGGGTTTTTGGTATTTGGCATTACTTTTCGGAGCACCAGGTCTACTTTTGAATGATCTTTCCTTAATCTTAAAGTTGTAATGTTTTTGATATTCTTCGTTGATATTCGGCTATTCGTATGACTATTTCGTCCCTTAGTTCATTAATCAAATATATGGATTCTTTTCTTAACTCTTGATTGGGATTGAAGGCATATCCAATCCTCCGATGAGATGGTATTTCAACTTTGATTGGTAGCATTGCTTCACATCCATATGTCAAAGAAAATTGAGTATGCCTTGTTGCAGTCTTAGTAGAAATTAGATATGCCTAAGCACAAGTGGTAGCTCTTCTACTCAATTTTCTTTTGCTTTGTCCAACTGTTTCTTGAGAATAGTCTTAATGGTTTTTTTGGCAGCCTTTAAGGCTCCATTAGCCTTGGGGTGAGCTACGGAAGAAAAACTTTTGATTATTCCATTCTTGTTACAAAATTTGGTGAATTCCTCACTTTCAAATTGAGTTCCATTGTCTGATATTATTTATGCGGTATTCCAAAATGGGTAATTATATTCTTAATCACAACTTTTAGTACTTTTCCCGATGTTATATTTGGTAACAGTTCTGCTTCTACCCATTTGGTAAAGTAGTCAATAGCCACGACTTCAAACTTTATTTTGCCTTCAGATATAGGCAATGGTCCAATTAAGTCGATTCCTCACACATCAAAGGGCCATGGACTTATGATTAAGGTTAACTCACTTGGTGGCATATGTGGAACTGTTGAAAATCTCTGACATTTCTCACATCGCTTTAAGTAATTTGCTGCATTGTTATTCATACAGGGCCAATAGAAACCTTGCTTCATTACCTTTTTGGCTAATTTTATGCCATTAGAATGATCTCCATAGAAACCTTCATGGGCTTCTCTCAACAATTTTGAGTCACCTTCTGGACTGACACATCTCAAGTAAGAAAGCGAATATCCATTTTATAAAGTGTTCCATCCATCATAATAAAGGTTGAAGCTTGGTGTTTTATCCTTTTGGCTTCCTTTTTATCTTTAATTAGTTTCCTTTCTATTAAGTATTTTACAGTGGACGTCATCCAATTGTTCTCATATTGACTATTCATTTCTATATGGACGGTTTCTTCCTGAATTGCATCTTTTCCACTTCCCAGTCCTTTTTTTTCCACATGCATAAGAGTTTGAGATCTAGTCAATACCGTAACCTTATTTTTTGGTTCAGGGGCATTTTCCTCAATACTGGGATTCCGTTGAAAGCCTACTGGCAAAATTTGGGTTTTGGTGCTCCTCGCGACCTAGCTAGTTTAGCCAAAGAATCGGCTTGAGAATTTTCCCTTTGGGTACTTGGTATATTGAAAAATCTTTAAACTGGGTCACCATTTTTAGCACCTTTTTGACATAAAGGATCAATTTTGCATCTTTTGTTTGATATGTCTTTTTTGACTGGTTGACCATTAATTGAGAATCACAATAAATTTATATCCTTAGGATTTTCAACTAAAGGACCAAGGTAAGTACTACTACTATTGATTCATACTCGGCCATATTATTGGTTGAAGGAAAGCCTAGCTTTATTGCATAGTGTACTTGATGTCCATTAGTAGTAATGATTACATTTTCTACACCAGCCCCTTGTTCATTTGAGGCTCCATCAATAAACAACTACCATTTAGGCTTCACATCGTTTTCCTTTTCCGATTGTTCTTTAATTAATCCTGTGCATTTTTAATGAAATTGGTTAAAGCCTATCCATTGATTGCAACTCGAGGTTGGAATTCAATCTTGTATTGACTCATCTCTACTCCCTATTTTACTAACCTTCCTGGTGCCCCACGCTTGCTGAAAATTTGCTTCGGTGGAAAATTAGTCAAGACCTTGATTGGGTGCGCTTGAAAGTAGGCTCTTAATTTTATGAGGAATGAGAATTAGATAATATATCAACTTCTCTATAACCGGATATCTAGCTTCTACCTCTTTAAGCCTTTTACTAGTATAGTATATTGGAAGCTGTGTAACAACCCGCATATTTTACGATTGAATATTTAAATATTTTTATTTAAATATAGAATCGTTAATCGGATTGAAGTCCGAAAAGCTACTTTTGCAAACAGTCGAATTAGGACTCGAGACCACTTCCATTGACTCCAAAATGGCGTTTGCGACTTTTTTGAGTATAAGCTTCAATATGTTTGGAGTAAGTTGAATTTTGCTATTTTCTGTTGGGATTTTTGGGTTTGGGTTTCAACCCTACTTATTACTCTAACTCACCCCCTCTCTTCAACCATTCACTCTCATTTCATTTCTTTCTCAAGCTCAATTGATAATGGGGGAAAAAGATTGGAAATAGAAATTCAAAACCCTAGTTTCCTTTTGCAAGCTTCAATTCTTGCTCCAAAATCAAGGCGAAGCTTAGGTAAGCAACATCTTCATCTTCTCTATCTCTTCTCCTATTTAATTTCTGAAATTTCTTAAACCCTAACTTAGGAAAATACTTGTTTTGATCTTAGATTGAAGCTTTTAGAGTTGAAGTGAAGAGTGATTGATCTTATCCTTGTGTTTGTGCTTCTCATCTTTGTTTTGAGTCAAAAAGGTGAGATTTTTGAACTCACATCCAAGCTTATAGCTTTTGTTGTTGTTAGGTGAGAATTCCTAACATCAATTCATGTTCATTTGTGTTCGATTTGGATCGATTTGGTGAATTGTCCAATTTTTGGTTTTTGGAATCCAATTTTGTGAAAATCCTATCTTTGATGTTTGAACACGTTAGCGGAGTGTTTTGGAGGGCCATACAAGGCTGGGTTGTCGTTTGACGTAAATCCTTGGTCGTGGTTGCTCGTTCGTTCGCTTCCATTCGTGTTATCGATTTTGCCCCAAAGGGGGCTAGACTGATTCTTCCCAGGAAACAGGTTCAGTCGACTGAACCAGGAGGGCAGAAAACGTTCTGCCCCTGTATCAGTGGACTGACCTCTGGGTTCATTCGATTGACCTGGAGGGACAGAAAATCCTTGCCCATGTGTCAGTCGACTGACACCCTGGGTCAGTCGACTGACCTGGAAGCTAAAAGTTTCCAAACTCTGGGCCAGTCGACTGACCCACTGGTTCAGTCGACTGACCTGCTTTTCTCTGCCCAGTTTGTTATTTGCTTTGGTTTTCCAATTTTTGATCGATTCGTGTCGATCCAATTAGTTGTTATCGCATATTGACTTTGATGATTACTTTTTGACTTCGTACACGGGTTTTGATAAAATGATCTCTTTTAAAGTATATTAAAAGCTCGTCTCTCCAATTTGTAATTTCTATTTAAAACACACACATGATTTTGCACTCGAGCGAAGTGGGAGGAGAATCAAATGATTAAATAAAACGCGTGCTATGAACACGTGCGTTTATCTTTTCAGTTAATTCCTAATCTATTTGTTTGACCGTTTTGACCTCAGGGTCTGGTTTACCGATGAGATGAGGTGAACTTTGTACTGCTTTGAGTGTGAAATTGGCTAACGGTTAGTAAACCATTTAGTGCGAACGTGGGGTATGGAACTCACGTTAACATTTTTCGGGTTCCTTTCTGAGAGTTGTGACACATTCCACCAGATAGTGGTGTCCAGTACCGTCACTACGGTTTGTTGCCTTCGGGCGTTGCCTTCGGGTTTGTTGCCTTATAGTATCGCTTTTGGAGTTGGTCATTCGTCACCGCTCGAGAGATATAGTATCGCTTTTGGAGTTGGTCATTCGTCACCGCTCGAGAGATATTGTATCGCTTTTAGAGTTAGTCATTCGTCACTGCTCGAGTGATATTTGGGTTTGTTGCCTTCAGGCGTGTGGATCCTTGCTACAGTACTGAGCTCAAGCATCTTTTGTTTCTTTGACAATTATATTTCTCTAGTGAATCGTCTTCGGTGTAGGTCCTTTGAACTACACAATATATATCGATTACCTTGTGAAAACTTGTGATACCTTTGTTGGTATACATTATTTGCCTTTTGGCTTGTTTTGGGATATGATATCCTTTGTTTATTTGAGTTGCCGATGATATGAGGCTTGTTATGATTCATCTTATGTTAGATGATTTGGTTATCTCCTTTGGGGATATTTGTGGTACTTTATGATCTTGTATGTTCATTATCATTTAGTTTACCTGACTAATTTGTTTAGCTAGACTGACCCGTGTATTTTATACTCGGGTCAGACCGAGATGTTTCAGGTTAGGTACATTGGACTTAGCCTATTTTGCTTCCGCATGGACTACTCCGCTAGCTCCTTTTTGTCATAGCTTTTGTGTAGTCCTTTTTTGTTTGTAACTCTAATATATACTCTATTGACTCGTCTGTATATTGTGGTTTGCTTTACCACTTGACATGTATCATTTTGTAAACTCTGTAATGTATCTGTATATGTGCAAATGTATGCGATGATTTACTGTTCTGTGATGTATATTACATTTGAGTTGTCATATATGTTATGATAGATCCTTTAGCCACCTATGGCTTTGTGTTAAGTATTTATTGGATATGTTGATCCACTTGAGAAAAATATAGATATATGTTACCTTGTCGACGTATTCAGTAGATAATTAAGGCAAGGCTATAGATGGTCGCTCCTAACCAGCTCTATTCTCCGCATTAGCAGACGGTGTTACCTTGTAATACTCTTTGCTAATGTGGGTCTCGGAGTGGGGCGTCACAGCTTGGTATCAGAGCTGACTTCAGAACAAAATATGATAAACATAGAACAGAGACACATATTACGGTACATCATAGTGTAGTATGAATGTTACGAATCTTTGAATCATCGTGCCTTTATTCTTTCCGTGTCTTTGGGGTAGATAGAATTTTGGGAATACGTTTAGGAATGCCTTTTATTCCGTAGTATTCCATATTTGAATTAATGATATCTACCTTGTGATTATATCAGAAGAACTTGTTGATTCTTTTTCCTTAAATATTTTAGGCTAGATGATTTCTTTGAGAATTGCGAATCTGGTTGGTGGATCCACAACACACAGTTTGTTTCTTTTAAAGATGTCGAGATTATTTTATGTGGTTATTCTTTTCGAGCCGATTTGCATACTTAGGCTTTGAAATTGATTTTTGGGAAAGGATTGGCTTAATCCTTATGAAGCCTATATCCTATGTCCAATGTAGACTATTCATCTTCAACATCCTCAATATGTTAAGTAGATTTCTTTTGTTCTTGATGATTTTGATTTGCAAATTCGGTGATATCCTTCTATTCTTTAAAATCCACTTGATGAGGAAAGTGTTATTTCTCTCATTCGAGTAGTTTGTGAGTTTTCCGATATTTCATACATTTTGTAAATTGAGTATTCTACGAATATCTCGATGAGTTTATCCTTATATTTATTGATTATGGATGAAAATAACAATTTAAAATTTGCAAATCTTTTTAATAAGATACTTATATGTATAATTGGATTTTTTTCTTAAAACGAGCAAAGAATATTTGTAAAATTTTTAAGAGACTTGTTTATCATATAGAAGATGATTTTATGTTATTTTGCCCATTGAGTGCTTTAAGAATTCTGGTCGATGCGCTTGATCAACGTTATCGATAGGAATCTCCTAAATGCTATGATGAGACAGTCAAACACAATAAAATTGACTTTGGTATCATAAGATTTTTCTAAAAAAAATGATTTCATAAAGTTAATTATAATTTTAAATGTCTTTGATTTTTGGGAAAAGTGATCATTTAAAGGAACTCTTTTCCGATCCTTTTATTCTTGCGATTCCCTAAGGGAACCAAGACTCCATTGTTTGTACCGATACTAGTCGTATTGGTTTGGGTGTCGTTCTCTTGCAAAAAGGGAACATTCTATCACTTATGCTTTTATGGTGTTACTTTTTATTTTCTTCTTAAGTATTGCAAGGACGCAATTTCTTTTAGGAGGGGAGTCTGTAACAACCCGCATATTTTACGATTGAATATTTAAATATTTTATTTAAATATAGAATCGTTAATTGGATTGAAGTCCGAAAAGCTACTTTTTGCAAACAGTCGAATTAGGACTCGAGACCACTTCAATTGAGTCCAAAATGGCGTTTGCGACTTTTTTGAGTATAAGCTTCGATATGTTTGGAGTAAGTTGAATTTTGCTATTTTCTGTTGGGCATTTTGGGTTTGGGTTTCAACCCTACTTATTACCCTAACTCAGCCCCTCTCTTCAACCATTCACTCTCATTTCATTTCTTTCTCAAGCTCAACTGATAATGGGGGAAAAAGATTGGAAATAGAAATTCAAAACCCTAGTTTCCTTTTGCAAGCTTCAATTCTTGCTCCAAAATCAAGGCGAAGCTTAGGTTAGCTCCATCTTCATCTTCTCCATCTCTTCTCCTCTTTAATTTCTGAAATTTCCTAAACCCTAACTTAGGAAAATACTTGATTTGATCTTAGATTCAAGCTTGTAGAGTTGAAGTGAAGAGTGATTGATCTTTTCCTTGTGTTTGTGCTTCTCATCTTTGTTTTGAGTCAAAAAGGTGAGATTTTTGAACTCACATCCAAGCTTATAGCCTTTGTTGTTGTTAGGTGAGAATTCCTAACATCAATTCATGTTCATTTGTGTTCGATTTGGATCGATTTGGTGAATTGTCCAATTTTTGGTTTTTGGAATCCAATTTTGTGAAAATCCTATCTTTGATGTTTGAACACGTTAGCGGAGTGTTTCGGAGGGCCATACAAGGCTGGGTTGTCGTTTGACATAAATCCTAGGTCGTGGTTGCTCGTTCGTTCGCTTCCATTCGTGTTATTGATTTTACCCCAAAGGGGGCTAGACTGATTCTGCTCAGGAAGCAGGTTCAGTCGACTGAACCCGTAGGTCAGTCGACTGAACCAGGGGGGCTGAAAACGTTCTGCCCCTGTATCAGTCGACTGACCTATGGATTCAGTCGACTGACCTGGGGGGACATAAAATCCTTGCCCCTGTGTCAGTTGACTGACACCCTGGGTCAGTCGACTAACCTGGAAACTAAAAGTTTCCAGACTCTGGGCCAGTTGACTGACCCACTGGTTCAGTCGACTGACCTGCTTGTCTCTGCCCAGTTTGTTATTTGCTTTGGTTTTCCAATTTTCGTTCGATTTGTGTCGATCCAATTAGTTGTTATCGCATTTTGACTTTGATGATTCCATTTTGACTTTGTACACGGGTTTTGATAAAATGATCTCTTTTAAAGTATATTAAAAGCTCGTCTCTCCAATTTGTAATTTCTATTTAAAACACACACACGATTTTGCACTCGAGCGAAGAGGGAGGAGAATCAAATGATTAGATAAAACGCGTGCTATGAACACGTGCATTTATCTTTTCAGTTAATTCCTAATCTATCCGTTTGACCGTTTTGACCTCTGGGTCTGGTTTACCGATGAGATGAGGTGAACTTTGTACTGCTTTGAGTGTGAAATTGGCTAACAGTTAGTAAACCGTTTAGTGCGAACGTGGGGTATGGTACTCACGTTAACATTTTTCGGGTTCCTTTCTGAGAGTTGTGACACATTCCGCCAGACAGTGGTGTCCAATACCATCACTACGGTTTGTTGCCTTTTGGCATTGCCTTCGGGTTTGTTGCCCTATAGTATCGCTTTTGGAGTTGGTCATTCATCACCACTCGAGAGATATAGTATCTCTTTTGGAGTTGGTCATTCGTCACCACTCGAGAGATATAGCATCGCTTTTGGAGTTGGTCATTCGTCACCGCTCGAAAGATATAGTATCGCTTTTGGAGTTGGCCATTCATCACCGCTCGAGAGATATAGTATCGCTTTTGGAGTTAGTCATTCGTCACTGCTCGAGTGATATTTGGGTTTGTTGCCTTAGGGCATGTGGATCCTTGTTATAGTACTGAGCTCGAGCATCTTTTGTTTCTTTGACAATTATATTTCTCTAGTGAATCGCCTTCGGTGTAGGTCCTTTGAACCACACAATATATATCAATTACCTTGTGAAAACTTGTGATACCTTTGTTGGTATTCATTATTTGCCTTTTGGCTTGTTTTGGGATATGATACCCTTTGTTTATTTGAGTTGCCGATGATATGAGGCTTGTTATGATTCATCTTATGTTAGATGATTTGGTTATCTCCTTTGGGGATATTTGTGGTACTTTATGATCTTGTATGTTCATTATCATTTAGTTTATCTAACTGATTTGTTTAGCTAGACTGACCCGTGTATTTTATACTCGGGTCAGACCGAGATGTTTCAGGTTAGGTACATTGGACTTAGCCTATTTTGCTTCCGCATGGACTACTCCGCTAGCTCCGTTTTGTTATAGCTTTTGTGTAGTCCTTTTTTGTCTGTAACTCTTATATATACTCTATTGACTCGTCTGTATATTGTGGTTTGCTTTACCACTTGACATGTATCATTTTGTAAACTCTTTAATGTATCTGTATATGTGGAAATGTATGTGATGATTTACTGTTCTGTGATGTATATTACATTTGAGTTGTCATATTTGTTCTGATAGATCCTTCAGCCACCTATGGTTTTGTGTTAAGTATTTATTGGATATGTCGATCCACTTGAGAAAAATATAGATATATGTTACCTTGTCGACGTATTTAGTAGATAATTAAGGCAAGGCTATAGATGGTCGCTCCTAACTAGCTCTATTCTCCGCATTAGCAGACGATGTTACCTTGTAATACTCTTTGCTAATGTGGGTCTCGGAGTGGGGTGTCACAGCTTGGTATCAGAGCTGAGTTCAGAACAAAATATGATAAACATAGAACAAAGACACATATTACGGTACATCATAGTGTAGTATGAATGTTACGAATCTTTGAATCATCGTGCCTTTATTCTTTCCGTGTCTTTGGGTTAGATGGAATTTTGGGAATACGTTTAGGAATGCCTTTTATTTCGTAGTATTCCATATTTGAATTAATGATATCTACCTTGTGATTATATCAGAAGAACTTGTTGATTCTTTTTCCTTAAATATTTTGGGCTGGATGATTTCTTTGAGAATTGTGAATCTGGTTGTTGGATCCACAACACTCAGTTTGTTTCTTTTAAAGATGTCGAGATTATTTTATGTGGTTATTCTTTTCGAGCCGATTTGCATACTTAGGCTTCAAAATTAATTTTTGGAAAAGGATTGGCTTAATCCTTATGCAGCCTATATCCTATGTCCAATGTGGACTATTCATCTTCGACATCCTCTATATGTTAAGCAAATTTCTTTTGTTCTTGATGATTTTGATTTGCAAATTCGGTGATATCCTTCTATTCTTTAAAATCCACTTGATGAGGAAAGTGTTATTTCTCTCATTCGAGTAGTTTGTGAGTTTTCCGGTATTTCATACATTTTGTGAATTGAGTATTCTACGAATATCTCGATGAGTTTATCCTTATATTTATTGATTATGGATGAAAATAACAATTTAAAATTTGCAAATCTTTTTAATAAGATACTTATATGTATAATTGGATTTTTTTTCTTAAAACGAGCAAAGAATATTTGTAAAATTTTTAAGAGACTTGTTTATCATATAGAAGATGATTTTGTGTTATTTTTCCCATTGAGTGCTTTAAGAATTCTTGTCGATGCGCTTGATCAACGTTATCGATAGAAATCTCCTAAATGCTATGATGAGACAGTCAAACACAATAAAATTAACTTTGGTATCATAAGATTTTTCTAAGAAAAAATGATTACATAAAGTTAATTATAATTTTAAAAGTCTTTGCTTTTCGGGAAAAGTGATCATTTAAAGGAACTCTTTTCCGATGCTTTTATTCTTGCGATTCCCTAAGGGAACCAAGACTCCATTGTTTGTACCGATACTAGTCGTATTGGTTTGGGTGTCGTTCTCTTGCAAAAAGGGAACGTTCTATCACTTATGCTTTTATGGTTGTTACTTTTTATTTTCTTCTTAAGTATTGCGAGGGCGCAATTTCTTTTAGGAGGGGAGTCTGTAACAACCCGCATATTTTACGATTGAATATTTAAATATTTTATTTAAATATAGAATCGTTAATCGGATTGAAGTCCGAAAAGCTACTTTTTGCAAACAGTCGAATTAGGACTCGAGACCACTTCAATTGAGTCCAAAATGGCGTTTGCGACTTTTTTGAGTATAAGCTTCGATATGTTTGGAGTAAGTTGAATTTTGCTATTTTCTGTTGGGCATTTTGGGTTTGGGTTTCAAACCTACTTATTACCCTAACTCAGCCCCTCTCTTCAACCATTCACTCTCATTTCATTTCTTTCTCAAGCTCAACTGATAATGGGGGAAAAAGATTGGAAATAGAAATTCAAAACCCTAATTTCCTTTTGCAAGCTTCAATTCTTGCTCCAAAATCAAGGCGAAGCTTAGGTAAGCTCCATCTTCATCTTCTCCATCTCTTCTCCTCTTTAATTTCTGAAATTTCCTAAACCCTAACTTAGGAAAATACTTGATTTGATCTTAGATTGAAGCTTGTAGAGTTGAAGTGAAGAGTGATTGATCTTTTCCTTGTGTTTGTGCTTCTTATCTTTGTTTTGAGTCAAAAAGGTGAGATTTTTGAACTCACATCCAAGCTTATAGCTTTTGTTGTTGTTAGGTGAGAATTCCTAACATCAATTCATGTTCATTTGTGTTCGATTTGGATCGATTTGGTGAATTGTCCAATTTTTGGTTTTTGGAATCCAATTTTGTGAAAATCCAATCTTTGATGTTTGAACACGTTAGCGGAGTGTTTCGGAGGGCCATACAAGGCTGGGTTATCGTTTGACATAAATCCTTGGCCGTGGTTGCTCGTTCGTTTGCTTTCATTCGTGTTATTGATTTTACCCCAAAGGGGGCTAGACTGATTCTGCTCAGGAAGCAGGTTCAGTCGACTGAACCAGTAGGTCAGTCGACTGAACCAGGAGGGCAGAAAACGTTCTGCCCCTGTATCAGTCGACTGACCTATGGGTTCAGTCGAATGACCTGGGGGGACATAAAATCCTTGCCCATGTGTCAGTGGACTGACACCCTGGGTCAGTCGACTGACCTGGAAACTAAAAGTTTCCAGACTCTGGGCCAGTCGACTGACCCACTGGTTCAGTCGACTGACCTGCTTGTCTCTGCCCAGTTTGTTATTTGCTTTGGTTTTCCAATTTTCGATCGATTCGTGTCGATCCAATTAGTTGTTATCGCATTTTGACTTTGATGATTCCTTTTTGACTTTGTACACGGGTTTTGATAAAATGATCTCTTTTAAAGTATATTAAAAGCTCGTCTCTCCAATTTGTAATTTCTATTTAAAACACACACACGATTTTGCACTCGAGCGAAGAGGGAGGAGAATCTAATGATTAAATAAAACGCGTGCTATGAACACATGCGTTTATATTTTCAGTTAATTCCTAATCTATCTGTTTGACCGTTTTGACCTCTGGGTCTGGTTTACTGATGAGATGAGGTGAGCTTTGTACTGCTTTGAGTGTGAAATTGGCTAACAGTTAGTAAACCGTTTAGTGCGAACGTGGGGTATTGGACTCACGTTAACATTTTTCGGGTTCCTTTTTGAGAGTTGTGACACATTCCGCCAGACAATGGTGTCCAGTACCATCACTACGGTTTGTTGCCTTTTGGCGTTGCCTTTGGGTTTGTTGCTCTATAGTATCGCTTTTGGAGTTGGTCATTCGTCACCGTTCGAGAGATATAGTATCGCTTTTAATCGCTTTTAGAGTTGGTCATTCATCACCGCTCGAGAGATATAGTATCGCTTTTGGAGTTGGCCATTCATCACCGCTCGAGAGATATAGTATCGCTTTTGGAGTTAGTCATTCGTTACTGCTCGAGTGATATTTAGGTTTGTTGCCTTCGGTCGTGTGGATCCTTGTTACAGTACTGTGCTCGAGCATCTTTTGTTTCTTTGACAATTATATTTCTCTAGTGAATCGCCTTCGGTGTAGGTCCTCTGAACCACACAATATATATCGATTACCTTGTGAAAACTTGTGATACCTTTGTTGGTATTCGTTATTTGCCTTTTGGCTTGTTTTGGGATATGATATCCTTTGTTTATTTGAGTTGCCGATGATATGAGGCTTGTTATGATTCATCTTATGTTAGATGATTTGGTTATCTCCTTTGGGGATATTTGTGGTACTTTATGATCTTGTATGTTCATTATCATTTAGTTTATCTGACTGATTTTTTTAGCTAGACTGACCCGTGTATTTTATACTCGGGTCAGACCGAGATGTTTCAGGTTAGGTACATTGGACTTAGCCTATTTTGCTTCCGCATGGACTACTCTGCTAGCTCCTTTTTGTCATAGCTTTTGTGTAGTCCTTTTTTGTCTGTAACTCTGATATATACTCTATTGACTCGTCTGTATATTGTGGTTTGCTTTACCACTTGACATGTATCAGTTTGTAAACTCTGTAATGTATCTGTATATGTGCAAATGTATGTGATGATTTACTGTTCTGTGATGTATATTACATTTGAGTTGTCATATCTGTTCTCATAGATCCTTCAGCCACCTATGGCTTTGTGTTAAGTATTTATTGGATATGTCGATCCACTTGAGAAAAATATAGATATATGTTACCTTGTCGACGTATTCAGTAGATAATTAAGGCAAGGCTATAGATGGTCGCTCCTAACCAGCTCTATTCTCCGCATTAGCAGATGGTGTTACCTTGTAATACTCTTTACTAATGTGGGTCTCGGAGTGGGGCGTCACAGCTTCATAGCAGAGCCGATTTCAGAACAAAATATGATAAACATAAAACAGAGACATATATTACGGTACATCATAGTGTAGTATGAATGTTACGAATCTTTGAATCATCGTGCCTTTATTCTTTCCGTGTCTTTGGGGTAGATAGAATTTTGGGAATACGTTTAGGATTGCCTTTTATTCCGTAGTATTCCATATTTGAATTAATGATATCTACCTTGTGATTATATCAGAAGAACTTGTTGATTCTTTTTCCTTAAATATTTTGGGCTGGATGATTTCTTTGAAAATTGCGAATCTGGTTGGTGGATCCACAACACTCAGTTTGTTTCTTTTAAAGATGTCGAGATTATTTTATGTGGTTATTCTTTTCGAGCCGATTTGCATACTTAGGCTTCGAAATTGATTTTTGGGAAAGGATTGGATTAATCCTTATGAAGCCTATATCCTATGTCCAATGTGGACTATTCATCTTCGACATCCTCAATATGTTAAGCAGATTTCTTTTGTTCTTGATGATTTTGATTTGCAAATTCGGTGATATCCTTCTATTCTTTAAAATCCACTTGATGAGGAAAGTGTTATTTCTCTCATTCGAGTAGTTTGTGAGTTTTCCGGTATTTCATACATTTTGTGAATTGAGTATTCTACGAATATCTCGATGAGTTTATCCTTATATTTATTGATTATGGATGAAAATAACAATTTAAAATTTGCAAATCTTTTTAATAAGATACTTATATGTATAATTGGATTTTTTTCTTAAAACGAGCAAAGAATATTTTTAAAAATTTTAAGAGACTTGTTTATCATATAGAAGATGATTTTGTGTTATTTTTCCCATTGAGTGCTTTAAGAATTCTGGTCGATGCGCTTGATCAACGTTATCGATAGGAATCTCCTAAATGCTATGATGAGACAGTGAAACACAATAAAATTTACTTTGGTATCATAAGATTTTTCTAAAAAAAATGATTACATAAAGTTAATTATAATTTTTAATGTCTTTGCTTTTCGGGAAAAGTGATCATTTAAAGGAACTCTTTTCCCGATGCTTTTATTTTTGTAATTCCCTAAGGGAACCAAGACTCCATTGTTTGTACCGATACTAGTATTATTGGTTTGGGTGTCGTTCTCTTGCAATAAGGGAACGTTCTATCACTTATGCTTTTATGGTTGTTACTTTTTTTTTTTCTTAAGTATTGCGAGGACGCAATTTCTTTTAGGAGGGGAGTCTGTAACAACCCGCATATTTTACGATTGAATATTTAAATATTTTATTTAAATATAGAATCGTTAATCGGATTGAAGTCCGAAAAGCTACTTTTTGCAAACAGTCGAATTAGGACTCGAGACCACTTCAATTGAGTCCAAAATGGCGTTTGCGACTTTTTTGAGTATAAGCTTCGATATGTTTGGAGTAAGTTGAATTTTGCTATTTTTTGTTGGGCATTTTGGGTTTGGGTTTCAACCCTACTTATTACTCTAACTCAGCCCCTCTCTTCAACCATTCACTCTCATTTCATTTCTTTCTCAAGCTCAACTGATAATGGGGGAAAAAGATTGGAAATAGAAATTCAAAACCATAGTTTCCTTTTGCAAGCTTCAATTCTTGCTCCAAAATCAAGGCGAAGCTTAGGTAAGCTACATCTTCATCTTCTCCATCTCTTATCCTCTTTAATTTCTAAAATTTCCTAAACCCTAACTTAGGAAAATACTTGATTTGATCTTAGATTGAAGCTTGTAGAGTTGAAGTGAAGAGTGATTGATCTTTTCTTTGTGTTTGTGCTTCTCATCTTTGTTTAGAGTCAAAAAGGTGAGTTTTTTGAACTCACATCCAAGCTTATAGCTTTTGTTGTTGTTAGGTGAGAATTCCTAACATCAATTCATGTTCATTTGTGTTCAATTTGGATCGATTTGGTGAATTGTCCAATTTTTGGTTTTTGGAATCCAATTTTGTGAAAATCCAATCTTTGATGTTTTAACACGTTAGCGGAATGTTTCGGAGGGCCATACAAGGCTGGGTTGTCGTTTGACTTAAATCCTTGGCCGTGGTTGCTCGTTCGTTCGCTTCCATTCATGTTATCGATTTTGCCCCAAAGGGGGCTAGACTGATTCTGCTCAGGAAGCAGGTTTAGTCGACTGAACCAGTAGGCCAGTCGAATGAACTAGGGGGCAGAAAACGTTCTGCCCCTGTATCAGTCGACTGACCTATGGGTTCAGTCGACTATCCTGGGGGGACATAAAATCCTTGCCCCTATGTTAGTTGACTGACACCCTGGGTCAGTCGACTGACCTGGAAACTAAAAGTTTCCAGACTCTGGGCCAGTCGACTGACCCACTGGTTTAGTCGACTGACCTGCTTGTCTCTGCCCAGTTTGTTATTTGCTTTGGTTTTCCAATTTTCGATCGATTCGTGTCGATCCAATTAGTTGTTATCGCATTTTGACTTTGATGATTCCTTTTTGACTTTGTACACGGGTTTTGATAAAATGATATCTTTTAAAGTATATTAAAAGCTCGTCTCTCCAATTTGTAATTTCTATTTAAAACACACACACGATTTTGCACTCGAGCGAAGAGGGAGGAGAATCAAATGATTAAATAAAACGCGTGCTATGAACACGTGCGTTTATCTTTTCAGTTAATTCCTAATCTATTCGTTTGACCGTTTTGACCTTTGGGTCTAGTTTACCGATGAGATGAGGTGAACTTTGTACTGCTTTGAGTGTGAAATTGGCTAACAGTTAGTAAACCGTTTAGTGCGAACGTGGGGTATGGGACTCACGTTAACATTTTTCGGGTTCCTTTCTGAGAGTTGTGACACATTCCGCCAGACAGTGGTGTCCAGTACCGTCACTACGGTTTGTTGCCTTTTGGCGTTGCCTTCGGGTTTGTTGCCCTATAGTATCGCTTTTGGAGTTAGTCATTCGTCACCGCTCGAGAGATATAGTATCGCTTTTGGAGTTGGTCATTCGTCACCGCTCGAGAGATATAGTACCGCTTTTGGAGTTGGTCATTCGTCACCGCTCGAGAGATATAGTATCGCTTTTGGAGTTAGTCATTCGTCACTGCTCGAGTGATATTTGGGTTTGTTGCCTTCGGGCGTGTGGATCCTTGTTACAGTACTGAGCTCGAGCATCTTTTGTTTCTTTGACAATTATATTTCTCTAGTGAATCGCCTTCGGTGTAGGTCCTTTGAACCACACAATATATATCGATTACCTTGTGGAAACTTGTGATACCTTTGTTGGTATTCGTTATTTGCCTTTTGGTTTGTTTTGGGATATGATATCCTTTGTTTATTTGAGTTGCCGATGATATGAGGCTTGTTATGATTCATCTTATGTTAGATGATTTGGTTATCTCCTTTGGGGATATTTGTGGTACTTTATGATCTTGTATGTTCATTATCATTTAGTTTATCTGACTGATTTGTTTAGATAGACTGACCCATGTATTTTATACTCGGGTCAAAACCGAGATGTCTTAGGTTAGGTACATTGGACTTAGCCTATTGCTTCCGCATTGACTACTCCGCTAGCTCCTTTTTGTCATAGCTTATGTGTAGTCCTTTTTTGTCTGTAACTCTGATATATACTCTATTGACTCGTCTGTATATTGTGGTTTGCTTTACCACTTGACATGTATCATTTTGTAAACTCTGTAATGTATCTATATATGTGCAAATGTATGTGATGATTTACTGTTCTGTGATGTATATTACATTTGAGTTGTCATATCTGTTCTCATAGATCCTTCAGCCACCTATGGCTTTATGTCAAGTATTTATTGGATATGTCGATCCACTTGAGAAAAATATAGATATATGTTACCTTGTCGACGTATTCAGTAGATAATTAAGGCAAGGCTATAGATGGTCGCTCCTAACCAGCTCTATTCTCCGCATTAGCAGACGGTGTTACCTTGTAATACTCTTTGCTAATGTGGGTCTCGGAGTGGGGCGTCACAGCTTGGTATAAGAGCTGACTTCAAAACAAAATATGATAAACATAGAACAGAGACACATATTACGGTACATCATAGTGTAGTATGAATGTTACGAATCTTTGAATGTGGTTATTCTTTTCGAGCCGATTTGCATACTTAGGCTTCGAAATTGATTTTTGGGAAAGGATTGGCTTAATCTTTATGAAGCCTATATCCTATGTCCAATGTGGACTATTCATCTTCGACATCCTCAATATGTTAAGCAGATTTCTTTTGTTCTTGATGATTTTGATTTGCAAATTCGGTGATATCCTTCTATTCTTTAAAATCCACTTGATGAGGAAAGTGTTATTTCTCTCATTCGAGTAGTTTGTGAGTTTTCCGGTATTTCATACATTTTGTGAATTGAGTATTCTACGAATATCTCGATGAGTTTATCCTTATATTTATTGATTATGGATGAAAATAACAATTTAAAATTTGCAAATCTTTTTAATAAGATACTTATATGTATAATTGGATTTTTTTCTTAAAACGAGCAAAGAATATTTGTAAATTTTTTAAGAGACTTGTTTATCATATAGAAGATGATTTTGTGTTATTTTGCCCATTGAGTGCTTTAAGAATTCTGGTCGATGCGCTTGATCGACGTTATCGATAGGAATCTCCTAAACGCTATGATGAGACAGTCAAACACAATAAAATTGACTTTGGTATCATAAGATTTTTCTAAAAAAAATGATTACATAAAGTTAATTATAATTTTAAATGTCTTTGTTTTTCGGGAAAAGTGATCATTTAAAGGAACTCTTTTCCGGTGCTTTTATTCTTGCGATTCCCTAAGGGAACCAAGACTCCATTGTTTGTACCGATACTAGTCGTATTGGTTTGGGTGTCGTTCTCTTGCAAAAAGGGAACGTTCTATCACTTATGCTTTTATGGTTGTTACTTTTTATTTTCTTCTTAAGTATTGCGAGGACGCAATTTCTTTTAGGAGGGGAGTCTGTAACAACCCGCATATTTTACGATTGAATATTTAAATATTTTATTTAAATATAGAATCGTTAATCGGATTGAAGTTCGAAAAGCTACTTTTTGCAAACAGTCGAATTAGGACTCAAGACCACTTCAATTGAGTCCAAAATGGCGTTTGCGACTTTTTTGAGTATAAGCTTCGATATGTTTGGAGTAAGTTGAATTTTGCTATTTTCTGTTTGGCATTTTAGGTTTGGGTTTCAACCCTACTTATTACTCTAACTCAGCCCCTCTCTTCAACCATTCACTCTTATTTCATTTCTTTCTCAAGCTCAACTGATAATGGGGGAAAAAGATTGGAAATAGAAATTCAAAACCCTAGTTTCCTTTTGCAAGCTTCAATTCTTGCTCCAAAATCAAGGCGAAGCTTAGGTAAGCTCCATCTTGATCTTCTCCATCTCTTCTCCTCTTTAATTTTTGAAATTTCCTAAACCCTAACTTAGGAAAATACTTGATTTGATCTTAGATTGAAGCTTGTAGAGTTGAAGTGAAGAGTGATTGATCTTTTCCTTGTGTTTGTGCTTCTCATCTTTGTTTTGAGTCAAAAAGGTGAGATTTTTGAACTCACATCCATGCTTATAGCTTTTGTTGTTGTTAGGTGAGAATTCCTAACATCAATTCATGTTCATTTGTGTTCGATTTGGATCGATTTGGTGAATTGTCCAATTTTTGGTTTTTGGAATCCAATGTTGTGAAAATCCAATCTTTGATGTTTGAACACGTTAGCGGAGTGTTTCGGAGCGCCATACAAGGCTGGGTTATCGTTTGACATAAATCCTTGGCCGTGGTTGCTCGTTCATTCGCTTCCATTCGTGTTATCGATTTTGCCCCAAAGGGGGCTAGACTGATTCTGCTCAGGAAGCAGGTTCACTCGACTGAACCAGTAGGTCAGTCGACTGAACCACGGGGGAAGAAAACGTTCTGCCCCTGTATCAGTCGACTGACCTATGGGTTCAGTCGACTGACCTGGGGGGACATAAAATCCTTGCCCCTGCGTCAGTTGACTGACACCCTGGGTCAGTCGACTGACCTGGAAACTAAAAGTTTCCAGACTCTGGGCCTGTCGATTGACCCACTGGTTCAGTCGACTGACCTGCTTGTCTCTGCCCAGTTTGTTATTTGCTTTGGTTTTCCAATTTTCGATCGATTCGTGTCGATCCAATTAGTTGTTATCGCATTTTGACTTTGATGATTCCTTTTTGACTTTGTACACGGGTTTTGATAAAATGATCTCTTTTAAAGTATATTAAAAGCTTGTCTCTCCAATTTGTAATTTCTATTTAAAACACACACACGATTTTGCACTCGAGCGAAGAGGGAGAAGAATCAAATGATTAAATAAAACGCGTGCTATGTACACGTGCGTTTATCTTTACAGTTAATTCCTAATCTATTCGTTTGACCGTTTTGACCTCTTGGTCTAGTTTACCGATGAGATGAGGTGAACTTTGTACTGCTTTGAGTGTGAAATTGGCTAACGGTTAGTAAACCGTTTAGTGCGAACGTGGGGTATGGGACTCACGTTAACATTTTTCGGGTTCCTTTCTGAGAGTTGTGACACATTCCGCCAGACAGTGGTGTCTAGTACCGTCACTACGGTTTGTTGCCTTTTGGCGTTGCCTTCGGGTTTGTTGCTCTATAGTATCGCTTTTGGAGTTGGTCATTCGTCACCGCTCGAGAGATATAGTATCGCTTTTGGAGTTGGTCATTCATCACCGCTCGAGAGATATAGTATCGCTTTTGGAGTTGGTCATTCGTCACCGCTCGAGAGATATAGTATCGCTTTTGGAGTTAGTCATTCGTCACTGCTCGAGTGATATTTGGGTTTGTTGCCTTCGGGCGTGTGGATCCTTGTTACAGTACTGAGCTCGAGCATCTTTTGTTTCTTTGACAATTATATTTCTCTAGTGAATCGCCTTCGGTGTAGGTCCTTTGAACCACACAATATATATCGATTACCTTGTGAAAACTTTTGATACCTTTGTTGGTATTCGTTATTTGCCTTTTGGCTTGTTTTGGGATATGATATCCTTTGTTTATTTGAGTTGCCGATGATATGAGGCTTGTTATGATTCATCTTATGTTAGATGATTTGGTTATCTCCTTTGGGGATATTTGTGGTACTTTATGATCTTGTATGTTCATTATCATTTAGTTTATCTGACTGATTTGTTTAGCTAGACTGACCCGTGTATTTTATACTCGGGTCAGACCGAGATGTTTCAGGTTAGGTACATTGGACTTAGCCTATTTTGCTTCCGCATGGACTACTCTGCTAGCTCCTTTTTGTCATAGCTTTTGTGTAGTCCTTTTTTGTTTGTAACTCTGATATATACTCTATTGACTCGTCTGTATATTGTGGTTTGCTTTACCACTTGACATGTATCATTTTGTAAACTCTGCAATGTATATGTATATGTGCAAATGTATGTGATGATTTACTGTTCTGTGATGTATATTACATTTGAGTTGTTATATTTGTTCTGATAGATCCTTCAGCCACCTATAGCTTTGTGTTAAGTATTTATTGGATATGTCGATCCACTTGAGAAAAAATAGATATATGTTACCGTGTCGACGTATTCAGTAGATAATTAAGGCAAGGCTATAGATGGTCGCTCCTAACCAGCTCTATTCTCCGCATTAGCAGACGGTGTTACCTTTTAATACTCTTTGCTAATGTGGGTCTCGGAGTGTGGCGTCACAAGCTGGGTCATATGTTCTTCTCTTACTAGAACCGAACTTACCGCATGTTTGGAGACTGCATTGTAAAGGTATAAATCCTCTCCTTCTATGGGACTAGATAAGATCAGAGGTTTTTCAAGATGATCTTTTAATTCATTAAAGGCTTTCTAGAAAGGGACAGTTTGGCACAGGTCCCTAATAAGTTTCAAAATACACAAAAACCCAGTAAAAAAAAGTTTGTAAATTAGGTCCCTAGAATTAAGTTACAGTTTTAATTGCAGATATTTATGCAATTATATAAAAAAATTGCAGACATTTCCACAATTATTCATTGAAAATTTGCGGAAATTTATGCAATTTTTTAAAAAAACTGCAGAAAATTCCGCAATTATTCACCGAAAAATTGCGTAAATTTCCGTAATTTTTTCAAAAATTTGCGAAAAATTCCGCAATTATTCACCAAAAAAATTGCGGAAATTTCCGCAATTATTCACCGAAAAAATTGCATAAATTTATGCAACTTTTGGATATAATTGCATAAATGCCTGCAATTATTCAGTGAATAATTGCATAACTATATGCAATTACTTAGTAACTTAATTCTAGCGACCTAATTTACATACTTTTTTTTACTGGGGATTTTGTGTATTTTGAAACTTATTAGGGACCTGAGCCTAATATTCACTTCTAGAAATCCTCTCATTACTCAAGGTTTTTCTTTTTCCTAATCACATCGAGGAAAGGAATGCACTTAAAATGGACTTAGATATAAATCTGTTCAAAGCTACTACTCTTCCAATAACAAACCGGATTTTTGAGTTGCTCTAATAAATAAAGATGTAAATTAGAGAATTAATTGAGAAATTTGAATTGGTGTTACTTTATAAAAGGTAATGAAATTCTTTTTCATTGGTGTTATTTTAAAAGAAAATTCAAGATTTGTAGATTTCTTTTAAATAATGTTCATTTAAATAAATAATTAAGAAATCCTCTTATTTGAATGTTGGGCTTTGGTTTAAGCACTTCAATATTTTAGTTTATGATGGTTACTAGTTATAAATTTAAAATAATGGATTTTTAAACTCTTGTTGGGTTGTAAATTTTTTCCTAAAGCCTAAACTAAGTAAATAACTAAGAAGAGAAGTATACTTTTCTTTTTTTCTCAAATAAAAAAACCTGTAAGTTCAGTAAATAGAAACAAAAGGAAGAAACCAGGGTTTGCTTCTTTCTCCAAAATGCAATCAAATCTCCATTTTTAAAATAGAAAGAAAATTATAGAAAGTCCAGTAAAATCAAGGTAATGATTTTGAATCCCATTATATTATTTAGACTGGTTGATTTCAGTTTTACAGTAGTTGATTCCTGTATTTGTTCCTTGTGTGTATTGAGTGTTAGGGTTTGCTGATTTCTATTTGTAAACCGCTGTCGAAGTTATAGCTGCTTAACTGCAAGGAGAAATGGTGAGTTAATCCTCTCACAACCTATCTTTGAATTTATAATTGCATGCTTAGCAATTTTATGTTGAATGATTGAGAATTGGATTAGTGATTTATGTTTCTGTAGCTAAAAACTTGTTTAAACATTTCTATCAAAACTCCTTACTGTAAATCAGTTTTTTAATCTCTTTTCAATGTCTAGGTTTCTATAATTAGTTACTGTAAAGGCCTGCAAATCTGTACCCTTTGAGTTGACCATTATTCACATCAGTTTACCTCAAATTAAACAGAAATATGAATCTTTAGGGGTGAAGAAGAAAAGGTAGAAGAAGAAAGCAGAACAACATCACAGAATCTCACAAACGTAGCGGAACAATATATAATATATAATAAACATATTTTCATACAAAAAAATCTGTAGCTGTTAATTTACATACAATCATCAGAGTACAACAATAAATACATCAATATGGATAATTATTATAACTTGTCCTCACTAGTGCTGACTATACAGTCTACACACGCAGCAGAATATAACCAAGTACGTGTAATACGTCTCTGTCATCCAACTCATCTCTTGAGTTCCATAGCATCCTAACCTGAATCTGCAATACTCGGTCTGACCCGAGCATTATAATAAAATGACACCCAAGTCAGTCTTGAAAACCAATGTGAGAAAACACACTCAATTTGAATTATTAAACTTATCAAACCCTAAGAAAAACAAAGGTATCTCGTAAGACCGCGTCATACATAAACACGACAGGTTTTTCCCTTACGATAACCAAAACATTTTATAGAAAATCCAGTGATATTATAATAGTGTCTAAGTACAAATACTTATTCAAATAGCCGAAATTGTTACATTAATTAAATTCCAGCATACTAGGCTCTACAAACAAAACCGTAAAGGCTCGTATTGGAGAATGAATCCCATACAATGACTAGGCTACTGGGGTACCGCCCATCACAATACACCTCTAGAAAAATGTACCGAGGACCTCGCCAGGTCCCCTGCTACACAAGACCGGCCTACTCCTAACCTGGATAGAACCGAATATGTTATCACCCCGAGTGTTCCCATCCTTAAAAATCGAGCGCTCCCTTTTTCATGCACAACCATATCCATAATTTATATATATTTCTGACGATATATAGAAAAGTGATAACATACCCTAATTGGGTGCAAACCACTTAGCCTTGCTGCATCACCCCTGTTTTTGTCATTCCCGGTTGATGAGGTTTGAGGCTAACGATTACCTTTCAAGAATAATTCTACTTAGAATGCTCATCGTCCTCCAATGACGATGTTCTGATAGCATTCGTCCATACAAGTTATCCTAGGTCTGGACAAACCGAATCACCATCTTTACTATCTTTACGGTATCCATTCGTAACATTCAAACCGGATCAAAGTGGTTTTCAGATAATTAAATCTGATTCCGGTCTCTTCGAAACGATTAACGAAATTGGCCAGTATTGATAGTCGGTTATTTAGCTATCAAATAACATCCATAAGCAGTCACTAGGCCATTATTATAATTCTTTTAAACATTCATTTCAAAATATCTTTACAAAGATATATATTCAATCTCTTTCAAATTTATCAATATTTGAAAAACATTTCCGTATACTTGTTTTCCATAACAGGATATTTCCACCCGTACCTCACTTCAACACTTAGTGAAATATTTCCAATTTCGATTTAAAACCCATTACTTAGAAAATATCTCGATATAAATCCTTGGTCTCTAAATATTTTCAAAAACCGTCATTTTCTTACTTAGGAAAATATTATAATCCATTTTTCCGAATCATTTCTAATATCAATACTTAGGAGTTTTTCTTATCCTATCTCCTACATTTTCAGAATCTATATTAATTCCTTTACATTTCCCAAAGTCGATTATACTCACTTATAACCTCGTCTATCCATTTACAACTTCTAAATATCATATCTGTTTTCACATCTCAAGGGAGTTTATAAATAAATTAAAAATCATTTTCAAAATTCTATATATATGTATAATAAGTATTTTTAAAGAATGATAATTTATTTTTAGAACACGTTTAAGTAATATTTAAAATTTTAAAATACTTTAAATAAACATTGATACTTCATTCCCTGTTTCATTTTCAATAACAAATTGATTTATGAAGCTTATTATAAAAAAATTAGAAATTTATTTCAACTAATATTCGATACTTGGAATTTTACTTCTGAAGTATTTCAATGATAACTAGCTTTTAATCACATAGTTTAATAAATAATCCCTTTAAACCAAACTTAGCTTCTAAATAATTTTTTTATATATCCTAATAACCAATTTAAAAATCCCTCTCGATTTACAGCCCATCAATTCCTTTTCGATTCCCTAATCCATTTCCGCTTTCAAAATAGAGTCTACTATTCTTTTCCAAACCTATTTTCATATCTTGATATAAGTTCACACTATGAATTTATATTCCAATTTATCAACTAATAACATTTCCCATATTTATAAACATCGTTTATAAATTTTATAAACTCATTTCCAAATCTATAACAGATTTACATAAATCACTCCATTTGTAAATTGATTTCTATTAAAACCTCATTTACAATCTATTACTCAATAAATTCCAATTATTTCTTGAACTCGTTTAGAATTCCAATTTTAACTTCTTTGCCTTATTTTTTCCGAAATATCATTTAAAAATCCATTATTAAAAATTATTTATATAAATTATTTTAAATCTCTATTTTAACATTTTTACGAATAGTTAAGTACAACTCCAAATAATTTTTTTTCTTCTTTTTTTCCAAATTAATTTTCTTTTAAAATAAATCCAATTTCGATATAAATATTTTTATATCCAAAATCTCCTTTTAAATTCCTTCAAAAATAATATTTATGGTATTAAAAATACCAAAATCTAAGGCCGGTGCTACTATAGCATCTAATAATTCAAATTACAACAATAATCTATAATAGATTATCTACACACATCATATATGAAAAATAAACAATATATTTGAGGAATCTAGTTGGATCCCTCCAACCCGTTTTCCTACATCAACAGATGTTAATACAACAAAAAATACCAATCCCACTTCGAGGGGGATATCGCGGTATATAGGGTCATCCGCTATTATGCGGGGCGCATAGGGTCTCATTCACTCCAATCGATGGAAAATATATCCAACTACTAATATATATACTACCAATATAAATATATATAATTTATCATTCAACATATAATAATTTATAAATTCTAACAAGCATCCAATAATTAATTTTAACTGTTTAAAATTAAATTCGGTAATCCAAATGAGCAAGAATTTCTCACCTTGATTTTCGAATCTGTTAATCGTTCCAATTTCCAAACTTTATTTCCATTTCGAACCGTGCTACGATCCCACATAACTCGTGTTTGTAATTTTAAACCTCGCATGGAAAATTTAAGAATTATATAAGTTAACAATTTTTTTTGATCATCAGTTTGCAACTAAAATTAGTTTAATTAACTACTAAATTTATAAAAAGAATTTTACCCTGAATTTCGACCGCTTCTACTGCTTCAAAACTCAGCCAAGGCCGTGCTGCACTTCCCTTCCTTCGTTCATGTCCTCCTTTTCATCTTTTTTCCCAAACGAACGCTGCTAACCCCTCACTGAAACGTGACAACTCCATTCGCATGACTTCAATAACACAAGCGCGCCTCCAACTCAACAACCCCTTCAGATCGCTGACCTCCTCACAGCCGCGTGCTCCTCCTTGCAGTCGCGATTTCCATCACCACTCGATCACGACCACATCCTGAGATGCACACCACTGCCTAACACATCGCCCGTCCACCTCGCGCACTTTAAGCGACCCCAGACAAAACCCTCCACGCCACGCTCGTGCTTCGACATCCCCTCGTCTTGGCCATCTCTCCCAGGCACTCGCCCCCTCTTTTCAATTCGCGATTGGTTTCGTTTCATTTTTTTAAACGAAGTCGATTTTTCTTTTTCCCCTTTTTTCTTTTCGAGTATTAAATCTGATTCAAATACCAGAGGAAGGAAAAGGGATAATCGCGATTTCATTTGCCATTTTTTTTCTTTCGTGAATTTGAATTGAAATGAAGAGGATGGCTCGATTTGATTTCAAACTGAGAGGAGAAAGACGTGATTTAAGGTTGAGGGAAACGGCGTGTTATAGAAGGCAGGGTCTTGCCTTAACAGATTATAATATTATTTAATTATAAATATCTCACTTAATGTCACTTAAAATTTCGATATCCTATCGAGGCGTGCCGCCAGGCATTCATAATTTTATACCCCTATTCCAAACACAATGGAAAAGGTTTCGAGTCCTAATTCGATCGTATGTGGAAGATAGCGTTTTAAATCGACTATTTAAATTAAATTCAATTAAATTACCTCTAGGCGTTTCCAAATCGTACAACCACACGGTAAATCCTAATGCTACGAAATTTGAAATCCGATAATAATACTCTATTACAGATCCAATGGGACTGGTTTCATCGAATTCCGAGACTGTGTCCCAAATCGCTATTTTAACGCGTCGATTAAATCGACGATTTCCAAAATTTACGAAATCTCTCAAAATTTCAGTTTTAAAATCATACTAACTAATTTCTAATTCAAATAGAATTTATACCAACATTAAAAATCTTTTCGATTCATAAACAACTCCAATTTCAAATCATTTAACGATTTTTAATTATAAATTCAACATTAAATTTATTCAGTAAATCGCTATATTTGGAATTTAAATTCATTTTAAAATTTTCAACCAACATCTTCATATTCAAAAATCAAATTATATTCCAAATTCATATTTAAAACCACTTAAATATTCAAAATCAAAAGACGAAAAATCTCGGTCGTTACAGTTACTTTATGAATACATGTGTGTTTCGGTGTTTATTTAATAAACATAAAGTGTTGGAATTGCCTGAAAGCATGTCAGAGTAGTGAGAGTCAACGGTGGGAAAGGCAAATTCCTAGAGCTTGCTCCTCAGGCATCCTACAGGTCGACCGGTCTTTAGTGACCGGTCAACTAGTCGTCACCTGGAGTGTGAGCTCCAAGTGCTTGCCTTCCCCTCCCTACTCTTGTGTTTTCCCTATAGATGTCTGGTTTTGTTTTAATGATTCACACTCCTATTTTAGCTTCTGATTTATGAGTTTGATTCTCTGATTTGGTGATTCATTTTGACTTAAAGATTTAGAGTTTTATAAACATATGTATATCTATGATATATATATATATATATATGTATATGGTCTGAATACAAGCAATTTTCTAAAAGGAAGTTTATTACAATTCACCGATTTCAAACTTATTTCCAAATCAATTCAATCCCTTTTATAAATAACTATATCAAGTAACTATATATATTTATATATTAAATATAAAGTAGAAATAGTTTATGGATATAAAAGTATGGTTTTGAAATATAAGCCTATTGTATTTCTAAAAAAATGTTTGTATATCTATATGGCTTTTGGAATATAGTTTCTAGAACTATATATCTTTTTAATGGAATTTCGCACAACTATACATACATACATACAAACATACATACATACATACATATATATAAATACATTTTTAAATCAATTCGTATTTATAGTTTATTTTATGAAGTGATGAATAAATATATATAGTTGGGAAACAAATGAGTTTATGGATTTAAAATGAGAAGTTTGAAAGTAAGTATATATATAAAGTATTTTAGAAATCACTCGTTTTATGGTAAAATCATATCATTTGCTTTCAGAACCATAAACTCTTATCGGCTTTTATTATGCTTAGCCTTTGGCTATTTATATGCTATTTTGGCATTCCTTGTGTGAATTTTGGAATTATTTCTTTCTTGCAATTTTTATCTTCATTTGAATGAGAAATCTAATTAAACGATTTAGCAATACAAGTGGTATAGAACATTTTTATTTCTTTATCGGTTAATTCTTGGACTTGTTCAATTAAATATATTAGTCGAGTGGGATTTATAATCTTTTAGTAAACACATAAGTATCGCAAAGTGGTTATGGGACATTGGGAGATACTCATTTAGTTACTAATCGAGAGTATATTATACTTATCGAGTGGATTTTACTAACTTATAGTAAATATTCAAGTAAATCCGTGTGGTGTGGGACACACGGTCGGTACTCGAATGGCTACTCTTTGAAGATACATTACACATCGATCAAAAATAATAATCTTGTGTTGGCTTGCAATATGCTTGCCTTTAGATTAGACTGCGATGTGCTCATCTCTGGGGTTCATGAAGGGACATTACCTCATTTGACTTAGGCGTAGCCTCGTGCTCGTCTCTAGTTAGGTGCGATCTTTAGGTCTGTATCCAGTTAGACATTACATTCAGGTACGTCTCCAGTTTATCCATGAGGGGACAGTACCACATCTAAGCTCGGCGTAACCTTCGGGTTCATCTTTGGGATTTCGAGAGAGGACCGTACCTCTGTCCGAGAAGGGGGCTGTACCTCTATCCGGGAGGTGACTGTCTTTTGTCCTGGAGGGGACTGTACTTCATAGTGGCATGAAAGAGTGGCGAGTGTTGGCTCGTCTTTGGGTTGGCGCCATTTATGTGTTTATTGATTTAAATATTGAGATTTGAGATTTGATTTGGGATTTCTCCATAATGTTGTTTTGCCTATAAAGGGTTATATTTGTGTTTTATGATTTGGTGAAATATGAGATGTGTTGCCATTTACTTTCTTTTAGCTATTTCTAGATTTTGGGATCATTCACTATGAGTTATTATTATGGTATTTGAACTTGTTTAGTTTAATACACTATACGGGTTTCTATGCCTTTGATGCTTATGCATGCTTATTATTACGATCTCATCTTTTTGGATATTTAGTGATAGTATGACTTGTTTATTATTATAATACTCGGGTCAGACCAAGACTTGAAAGGTACAAGGAACTAGTGACTTTGGATATAGGCTTTCTAGAGTAGATATATACAGTGTTATCTTTGTGATAAAGTTTCATTTTGAGATGCTAGTCTATATATGTATATGTTGTAAATGTGAGTCTAGTATTTTCCTTTTTGTAGACTCGCACTTTAGAGGGAAATTTAATGTATTATATTTCCATTGCGACTTATGACTCCGTATTGTATATTAGGTGATATATTGTTTTGAATTAAATCAAGCCACTGTATTATTGTTTTGTGCCTGAATTGTATACGTCAAATTCCTTCTTATAAGGGAAAAGAAAAAAATACAGTCATATAATTCGATGTATCGATACTCACCCAAAGTAATATTATGGATGATCACTCCTATCCAGCCTTATTCTCCGTATTGCTCGACAATATTACTAGTAATATTCTTGGGTAACATGGGTACAAAAGTCAAGTTGTAACGCCCTACCTATATACCCTTACTAACAAAGAATATTACATAGTAATATTATTTGCTAATATGGAGAATAAAGCTGGATAGGAACGACCAACCATGAGTATTTCCTTGGGCTAACATCAACATGTTTTTTCTCATGAATCATATATAATGTGTACGGTATCGGCATAAAGCAATAAACACAATGGTTAATAGGAACGGAACAATATATAATACATCACAAAGAGCACAAAATCACAGAACATAGTGGAATATAAAATATAGACATGAAGATACATTCTTAAGCGAGTCTGTAAAAGACAAATACCAGACTCGCATTATATAGATATAGATATAGATACCAACATGGCTCAAAAATATACATGACATAAAAAGTCAACAACTCATACAAGTATACATCATGCACAAAGGCCTAGGACCTAAAATCATATATATATATATATATATAGATATATATATATATATATACATAAGCTAGCCCAACATCCGTGGTCAACGAGTCCTAATATCTAAAATGTCTTGGCCTAACTCGAGTATTAATAAATAATAAACGGGTCAGACTATCTCTAATTCAATAAAAGCGAGAACACAGGGTAATATATGGGACTGTGATAATATAGTCATAACCATATATAATTTTCCAACCTATAATTAATAAAAGGCATAATTACAATAATTCACCATGTCATAAAATCATACCATGCTTATTATAAGCAGTCATCTCTAAAATGGTGAATCGAAATATCTTACAAACGAGAATTACAGACTAGAATGTAAGCAAGTCAAAACCAAAAGACAAGCATTAAAGTGAGTCAAAACCAAAAGACAAGCATGAAAGCGAGTCAAAACCAAAAGACAAGCATGAAAGTGATTCAAAACTAAAAGACAAGCACGAAAGCGAGTCAACCAAAAGATAAGCTTGAAAGCGAGACAAGCCTCTCATGGACTATCATCTTAAATATAGTGCTAACTTATCAAAATCTTCAAAACATGAAAAGGGAGTTCATATCCGAACGCAAATGCTACGAATAACAAGTAGTTGGGGTAGGTTGCTATCACCACCTCAAGCAGTTTGGACTAGGTTGCCAACACCTATCAAGCAGTTTGGACTAGGTCGCCAACACCTCCGAAGTAGTTTGGACTAGGTTGCTAACACCTCTCAAGCAGTTAGTAAATTTCACTATCCAAATACTCTATGCAAACAAGTCGTATAATTAAACAATAAGTAATAACTAATGTCCTATAAACACTTGTTACTACTAAACAGTTTAAGTATATTTCTCATTTCATAGAAAAATGAAAAGTTAGTGCAAAGGCCAATTTTCATGAAAAATCACAATGGTTTCAAAGGAAAAGTAATTGTTTATAAAGCCTAACTAATAACTTAACAAAACTATAAAATGATATTCAAAATACTTTATAAACTTTTAAATCTCTTCTTTTAAGTCCGTAAACCTTTTATATAAATATTACATCTCTTGTAAACATTCAAATATTGGTCTAATGACCGTACTCGATATGTTGAAAAACACATCTTGTTTAAATATAGTCTTTAAATCAAAATTTACATATATATATATATACACTATTTCTTTCATATAAAAGTTAATATATATAATTTTATATTTAACTTTAAAAACATTATTATTATTAAAAATTCTGTAAGAAGCTTTCTTTATCGAAATACTATTAAATATAAGATTGAAAAACTATATTTCGAATCCTTGATTTTGAAATCAATAATACATTTTAAACCAGCTCTATAAGTGATTTCTAAAGATTGTATGTAATATAACTAGTTTAAGGTGATTTCTTTTCATATGTAATGTATTCGGTATATATAGACATACACACGCTATTCTAAATAACTTAGAATAATGGAAATTCCCCAAAATGTGAATCATCAGAATTCTAGAAATTCCAGAAATCAAGGAAGCAGAAGAAGCAAGAGATAAAAAATTTAAAAGTAAACAAAGATAAACAAAACATAAAAAGGTTGTCATAAGCACACAGGCTCCAAAACTTATGACAATTCTACCAATGAAAAATGACTGGTTATTTAATATTATAAAAGATCCCAAGAAGTCAAAGAAACATTGAAATACAAGCAACCATGAAGAAACACAAGAATGGTTAAAGAAAAAACAAAAAGGGTCGGGCAAAATTTCCCGAACAATTTCAATATCAGGACTACGACAAAAAATGTAGTTTTGATCCTTTAAACCTCAAAACTTTGCAAAACTTAAAACAATAAAGTTGTATATAAAAGTCTAAGCCTTCCAGCAAGAAAAAGATCAAATTTGGAAATAAGGTTCAAAAGTTATGGCCAAAACAAGTTCCAGTTATAAATTCCATAATCCTGTCTTTCATTCCTAGGGCAATGACTCAAAAATGCAGTTTCGACCATTTAAACCTCAAAATTTTGCAAAACTCAAAACATAAAAGTTATACATAAAAGTCAAATCTTTTCAACACGAAAAATATCATCAAATTTGACTTACGAGTCAAAATTTATGGCCAAAACAAGTTTCAGACATAAATTCCATAATCATGTCTTTCATTCCCAGGGCAGCGACTCAAAAATGCATTTTTGATCATTTAAGCTTTAAAATTTTGCAAAACTCAAAACATAAAAGCTGTAGCCAAAAGTTTAAGCTTTCCAGAGAAAAAAACGATCATCAAACTTAAACTTACGGTTCAAAAGTTATGGTTAAATAAATTTCAGGTTTAAACTTAGAAAATTACTGTAAAGACGGAACTGTGGTTATACTTTCAAATCCATTTCAGGTCAAGTAAACGGCTAAATATCAAAAAGTGACCAAGAGAAAAATCATTTCTCATTGAATCTATTTTGTAACCCAAAAAGATTGAATTTACTACTGAAATCACAACTATACAAATACGTAATCAATTTAAAGAGAGAGTGGTGAGGATTACTCTCCTTTCTTCCATTAACAAGCTAGTCAAACAGCAGATTTGGCTCTGCTTTTACAATTTCAGAAAACCCTAGAAATGACTTGACCAAAATGAAGAACAATAAGAATCATAGCCCTGTAATACTAAAATTAAAATGTGTAAAAGATAGACTAGGGTTTGAAATCATTACCTTGAATTTATTAAAATTTCTGAGAATTTCTATGAATTGATTTTGAAGATTCTAGCCTAGGTTTAGAAGAGGAGAACACTTAGCTTTCTCATTTTTTTATTTTTAGAGTTTTGTACGTACCATGTTTTGAGAAGTGAGAAACTTCTCTTATGCAAACTCTTTAATTCGACTTGGGTTAGAACAAGACCCAATAAGAAAAAGGAATTGATTTTTATTTCTTTTTAATTTATTCTACTACGGCTCTTCTTCATTTTAAAGCTAATTTTTACAAATCATAAAAAACTCTTTAACATAATTCAACTAAAAATTCATAATTTTACTTAACCTTTTTTAAATGTTAAATTAATTTTTATATTTATTCTATTTGAAATAAATCTCATCCAATATTTTAAAAGTGATTTCCAACAATTTGAAATTTATTTCATATTTTATAAAAGATTTATCAACCTAAAAATCTACATTTTCTTACCAAGTAAATCTATACAAGAGATCCAATTATTAATTTTCCTATAAATTTCCAATTACCCTTTAAATTTAGAATTAATCATTCTAAAAGAAATTATCATCTTTTTAAAGAACAATACTTTCTAATTTCTCCATATTAAAGAATAAAATTCAGACTCCGAATTAATTTGCCAAAAATAATTCATCATGAAATTCTAATCAAGGTAATTAATAATTAGGGTTGTTACAAAACTCCCCTCCTTAAGAAATTACGTCCTCGCAATTCCATTTTAGAGAAAAGTTTATAACAGGTAGACATATTACTATTAATAGTACTTTTATTTTAAAACATAAAATACATTCATCAAACAATCGTAGCCCAAAACTCCATATGAAATCATCTGCAAAAGCATATCATCTAATCCCTCTATCGAACTTCAACAACCAAAGGCCATCAAGAATTCATCTACTTTGTATGCCATATATTTAATTTATCCTTATTAAAAGTTTCTATTCCTTGCATATGAACTAAAAATTTCTAAGTGTTGTTATTTACAGAAAATTTTGGTAAAGGCTCCTATGTACAGAAGGTATTCTGAAATTTTCCAATACATATACATATATATAAATCTCCGAAGAGACATCCCAAAACACGGGGTGGGGGGGACAAAAGCAATTAAAACATAGCACAGAATGATAAAGCATGCTTTCTCTTACCATGCTTAAGTGTATTCTTACTTACTTTTAGCGAGTATAAGAAATGTTTTGAGAAATTAAGCGTATTCTATATTTTGGGTAATCAAATAATGTTTTGAGAAATTACATTTGTGGAAATATGATAGTTAAAGAGGAAATAATTTTTTGGATCTAATATTACTTAAAATGAAATGCCACTTTGAAAATACATACATAGGTATGCATATACAATGATTTTGAATATAATATATATGTATATAGCATGGAAGATAATAATAACATCAAGAATGTTGTGTATGAAGATACATTTAGAATTTTATGGGTGGGAAGTAATATTAATGAAGATAAACTCTACGAGTTAATACTTTGATGATAAATACATCTGCTAAGTATTAGCGATAATAAAAAATAGTGGAGAGGCGATGTTGATTTTACAATCAAAACCGCAACCAATTGACAAGGCGGTTTGCTATTTATGGATGGAAAAGTAGCACTGTCATATTGTTGGGAGTATGTAAATTTATATGCGAACACTTATAAGATATGTACTAAAATGAATTCGATATAATACTTTTGTTAGGTTATGCATGACCTATCATAATCCAGGTAAATATGTAAGCATAAATCCTTATAAGTGTAAACCAAAGGAAGTAGAGTTAAAACATGATTTTTTTATTTAATTAATTTGAGGGAATGAGATTTGAGCAAGCTATTTCGTGAATAAATAACATCTCATAGGATTATGCGTATGTATATATAACTCTGTCTTAAGAGATTGGTACGAAACAATTCTTGAATTTAAGAAAGAAAATTTTAGTGTCATAAACTATACACACACACACACATAGATACACACACACAACACCTTTAATGCGAAGTATTTGTAATTATAAAAGATATTTGCAGAATATAAGGTGTAAAGTAATGCTGCAAAAAAAAATTAGTGCATTTAATTGGTTTGAATCTTTTATTTTTTTAAAAGAATATTCGAGATTTATAGATTTCTTTAAAAAATGTTCATTTGAATTAAATACTTAAGTAATCCTCATATTTGAATGTTGGGCTATGGTTTAAACACTTGAGTATTTTAGTTTATGAAGCTTACTAGTTATAATTTAAAAGTATGGATTTTAAACTCTTGTTGGGTTGTAAATTTTATCCTAAATCCCAAACTAAGTAAATAATTAACAAGAGAAGCGTACTTCTCAATTTTCTCAAATAACCAAACCTGTTAGTTCAGTAAATAGAAATATAAGGAAGAAACCATGGTTTGATTCTTTCTCCAAAATGCAATCAAATCTCCATTTTTAAAATAGAAAGAAAATTATAGAAAATCGAGTAAAATGAAGGTAATGATTTTGAAACCTATTCTATCTTTTAGACTGGTTGATTTTAGTTTATAGTTGTTGATTCTTGTATTTGTTCCTTGTGTGTACTGAGTGCTAGGGTTTGATGATTTCTATTTGTAAGCTATTCTAGAAGTTATAGCTGCTTAATTGCAAGGGCAAAGGGTGAGTTAATCATTTATTGATGGAATTTCTATCGAATTAAAAATCCATCGATAAATTTCAAATTAAAATTTATACCGCAAGCGCACAGAGTACAAAAGTTAGTACGTGGCGAGTACGGGTCGATCCACAGGAAATTGTTAGATTTTAAAATTTTCTAATCAATCAAATTAAACCAAAAGTAGAGATTATCTTGAAAACTAGAAAGCTAAGCAAATGTTGAGATTAAAAACTATGTGATTAAAATTCAATTTAGAGGCAAATCCACTTTCTTATATTTTTCACATAAATCAACATAAAATCAAATGATGATCTGTTTCTAATCTAAGTAGGATTGGTGATGTATTTATCATAAGCATGGCCTATTTGAGTTATTAATTAACACAAATCAAACCATCAAACTATAATACAACTCTAGTCCTACTTTTCATATCTCATGAAACATAGCATATAAAATGAAACCAAAATCTAGTTTAAGCATGAACTATTTACTATTAATTAGTAACATAGATCATCAAATTTTGATTCAAACTTCACTTCATTGCTATGATCATATTTAGATAAAGAGGTAATTTGTGATTAATGAGATAAGCATAGCCTATTTGTTATGAACAAAGTAGGCTATCAAATTCAACATAAAACACGAACAAACATAAACATCCATTTTCTCATAAAGCATAAAAGAGATCATACATAGAAAATTTATGTTGAATCTACATGATAAAATAAGCTTCATTACCCCTAAATTGTAGGTGTTTAGCCTCTCATTTGTGTTATCATTTCAACACATAAAGATTTCAACATTGAAAATAAAATAAAGTAGAGAATAAACAAAGAAAAAGAAGATTAACTACTAGAAGGAAATGAACTAAACTAGTGCATAAATGTAAATCTAAACTATGAACATTAAATGAAAGAGAGCATAAGAATAAAAATGAGCATAAAAGTAAAGAAAAACAAGTAGAAAAAAGAAGAGAAAGAGGCTAGGAAGCCATTTTTATTTCATGAAACATAGAGCTTACAACTTGCATTTTTAATTTCAAAGAGTAGAAGATATTTACATGTACATAAGAGGGCTATTTATACATGCATAAAACCCTAATTCAATTTTTAGGGTGCTTCCCAAAATGCCCCTTAGGAAGTGTGGCCACCAAGTAACCATTAGCCACTAATTAATCCATCATTAAAAGTGCATGAAGCTTTAACCCCCACTTAGTTGTCCATTAGCTTCTAATTGTAGATTTAGTAAGTGGGTGGGGTCCTCCATTACCATGAGCTTGAATTATTTCCCCTTCATTCCTTTGTATTCCCTTGTATATGCACATATGTTCATGAAAACCTCTTCCATATGCATCCAAATTCCTATAAAAATAATAAAAAATGTCCAAGTAAAAATTCTCAAATTGACACATGCACAAAAATGACCATTTTGCCCTTGAATGAAGATGAATATATGATGATTTGAAAATAATTGAATTTTGGCTTTAAACATGTTAAAATGCCCAAATATGATTTTTATTTAAATAAAAAGAGATAAATATTGATGTAAATATATGCACATTTACGTGCACATCAAATACCCCCACACTTATCTTTTTATTCATCCTCAAATAAAGGAAAACTAAGATAAATCCGTTTTCATAGGGAGCATGATTGCATTGAGCGTATGCAACAAGCCGTTAAACCTCTAAGTGTCCCCAGTAGGACGAGTGTTGTCTCGTGAGGGTTTTTAGCAGATACTACACACAAAATCCGAATGCAAAGTGAAAATATTTACAAAATGCAAGATTTATTAAAATGAGATGAATGCGAGTTTTTGAAAATATTTACAATGATGGATTTACTTTTAAATCGGCACAAATAAGTCAAATATAAGTTTTGGTCATTAACTTCAAAATTTAAGTCATTTACTTGTCAAAATTTCCAATAAAAAGCAAGTTGTCATAACAGATAGACTATAGTTTGGCTAGTTGTTTCGGTTGATAACACAATGTAATTATGAAGTGGATCCTTAGTTGATTATCAAAGTTGGTTAAAGTGATATTCTCATTTCTTTTCAATAACAAGTTAAATCAAACAAGTAAAAATAGTGCTTAGATTTCAATTGCTTACTCTCTCTTATTTGAAAATTTTATTGATATTAACAATATTTACATATGCCTAACTCAAGTAAACTGAGGCCAGATATATTACCCATGCAATGCCTTGCAGACTGATGTGAGGGGAATACAGAGCTTAGCGAGTGAACACACAAGTATGAACACTTATCGACTATAGGTGTTATTAAAAAGAATTTTTATATACATAAACCTAACTCAGATAAACAGAGGCCAGATATACCGATTGTGCACTGTCTTTCGGGCTTACGTGAGAAGGTTATAGAGCATGGCGAGTGAACACACGAGTGTGAACATATGACTCTAGGTGTTAAAAATATATACATATATACAAATGTTTTTTTACTTATATATATATATATATATATTTTTTATTTTTTATAGAAAGAGTGAGTTTTGCAAAATCATCTTAGCACCATTTACTTAGAAGATAAAAATGTTATATCCTTTACTTTAAATTTACCACATTTTTAAACAAAGGTTTTCAATATGCTTCATAATTAACACATATGAACCTTCCTATATACTAGTTAAACCATTGTTATTTGTAATCAAACTTCATTTTTATTTTTGTTAAGACAAATAAATTTTCAAAAATTTCAATTTATTAACCAATACTTATACTTATCCCATAGTATTTCTTCAAAAATAAATCAAAATTCTAAAAAGAAAATGTTATTGAGATTTAGAAATTTTGAGATTTTTTTTTGTTAAAAGAAAATGAAAATTCAAAAATTCCATGAAACTTAAAAATAAAATGAAAATGAGACTCCCCCCACACTTATTTTTTACTGTGTCCCCATAGTAAATGCATGATATAATGAGTGTAACGGGGAAAAAATATGTACATATTTACAAAAGAGGGTTAACATTCTTACTAGACGTAGCTTGGCTCATGAAGAATCATGAGGTCCTCCTCTTGGTTACCGGGAAATTCCAAGAAAGGTTTCAAACAATGACCATTGACTTTGAAAATCAATCCATTCCTGGGGTTTTCTATTTCTACGGCACCATATGGAAAAACAGTTCGTACCACAAATGGTCCGGTCCATATCGATTTAAGTTTCCCAGGGAATAAATGAAGTCTTTAGTCATATAAAAGAACTTTTTGGTTAGGCGAAAACATTTTTCTTAGGATTGACTTGTCATGAAAAACTTTTATTCTTTCTTTGTAAATTTTCTCGTTTTCATACGCGTCATTCCTAAGTTCTTCTAGTTCGTTGAGTTGTAGTTTTCGGTTTTCGCCAGCTTTATCGAGACCAATGTTTAAGTTCTTTATTGCCCATAACGCTTTGTGTTCGATTTCAACGGGTAAATGGCAAGCTTTACCGTAAAATAAACGAAATAGGGACATCTCAATAGTTTTAAAAGCAGTACGGTAAGCCCAAAGCGCGTCGGTCAATTTCTGAGACCAATCTTTTCTATTTTTGTTGACAGTTTTCTCCAAGATTTGTTTTATTTGATGATTTTAAACTTCAACTTGCCCACAAGTTTGAGGATGATATGGAGTGGATAACTTGTGGGTTATCGAGTATTTCTTCATTAATGTTTCAAAAGATCGATTGCAAAAATGGGTTCCGTTATCACTGATTATTGTGCGAGGTGTGTCGAACCTCGAAATGTTTTCTTTGAGAAATTTCACAACAATTCTATGGTCGTTGGTTTTGCAAGGAATGGCTTTGACTCATTTTGAGACGTAATCGACAGCAAGAAGGATATACAAGTTTCCAAAAGAATTGGGAAAAGGTCACATAAAGTCGATACCCTAAACATCGAAGATTTCTATCATAAGAATCGGGTTTAGAGGCATCATATCTCATCGAGAAATTCGTCCAAGCATTTGACATCGATCGCATTACAAAACTCAAACGAGTCTTTGAAGAGAGAAGGCCAATAGAAACCACACTGAAGCACTTTTTCCGCAGTTTTTCGAGGACCGAAATGTCCATCGCATGCTTGATCGTGGAAAAACGAAAGAACACTCCTGATCTCATTGTCCGGAATGCAACGTCGGATGAGTTGGTCGGGATAATATTTGAACAAGTATGGATCTTCCCAATAGAAATATTTTACTTGGGACATGAATTTGTATTTGTCTTGTTTGGACCAAGATGAGGGAGTTTCTTTAGTAACTAAGTAGTTCACTATATCAGCGTACCATGGATCGATCGAAATTGAAAGAAGTTGTTCATCGGGGAAGTTTTCATTATTGGCAAAGAAGATGGTGCGTTTGGAAGACGAGACAAGTGATCGGCTATGACATTATCAGATCCTTTTTTGTCTTTGATGTAAGGTCAAATTCTTGAAGTAAAAGGATCCAACGAATCAAACGGGATTTAGCATCCTTTTTGGCAAAAAGGTATCAAAGAGCAATATGGTTAGTGTAGACCGTGATGTGTGAACCTATCAAGTAAGGTCGAAACTTTTCGAGCACAAAAAGACAGCTAGAAGCTCTTTTTCGGTTGTTGTGTAGTTGAGTTGAGCATCGTTCAAAGTCATACTTGCGTAGTAAATGGCATGAAGGATTTTGTTGATGCGTTGTCCTAAGACATCATCAACCACAAAGTTAGAAGCATCACACATTATTTCAAATGGGAGATCCCAATTGGGCGCGCAAAAGATTGGAGCTGAAATGAGTTCTTTTTTAAGACGTTCAAAAGAAGAGATACACTCAGAGTTGAAATCGAACGGAACATCTTTTCCGAGGAGAGTCATCAAAGGATGAGCGATTTTGCTAAAGTATTTCACAAAGCGTCGATAAAAGCCAGCGTGTCCTAGAAATGACCGAACGTCCTTAACATATTTGGGAATGGGTAGGTTTGCAATTACATCAACTTTCACTTTATCTACCTCAATGCCTTTATTTGAGATGATATGTCCAAGGACTATGCCTTGTTTGACTGGCATTTTTCCCAATTCAAAGTCAAATATTTTTCTTTACATCGATTTAAAACCAACTCGAGATGATGTAAACATTGGGAAAAAGAATCACCAAAGATAGAGAAATTGTCCATAAATACTTCTAGAAAGCGTTCAATTATGTCGGAAAAAATGCCAACCATGCATCGTTGGAAAGTAGCAGGAGCGTTACAAAGTCCAAATAACCATCAAGGAAAGGTACCAAATGGACACGTGAAAGTCGTTTTCTCTTGATCTTCGGAAGCGATTGGAATTTGGTTATAGCCGGAATAACCATCAAGGAAGCAATAGAATTCATGGTCGGCTAAACGTTCGAGCATTTGGTTAGTGAAAGGAAGAGGGAAGTTACCTTTTCGTGTTGCGGCATTGAGTTTTCAATAGTCAATACAAACATGCCTACCCGTTTGAGTACGAGTTGGAATAAGTTCATTTGAATCGTTCTTGACAACAGTTAGCCTAGACTTTTTCGGTACAAGGTGAATTGGGCTAACCCATGAACTATCAGAGATTGGGTAAATGATTCTGTTGTTGAGAAGTTTAAGAATTTCATCACGCACTGCATCTTTCATTTTTGGATTAAGCCTTCATTGCACGTCACGAACAGGCTTGGCATCGTCGATTAAATGGATGCGATGTTGAACAAGAGCGGGACTAATTCCCTTTATATCGGAGATCGACCATCCAATTGCTTCTCTGTTTTTCGAAAGAATAGAGACTAAGGAGGTTTCTTGATCAAGAGAGAGAGAGTTGTGAAAATTATGACGGGCAACATTTCGTTATCACCTAAGTATGCGTACTTAAGGTGATCGGGAAGTGGTTTGAGGTCCAACTTCGAGAGTTTTTCGATCAAAGAATTGGGTTGAGATTCGGACTCAACTAGAAGCGATTCAAAGGGAAGATTGTAATCAATTTCGTTGAGAATTTCGTGAAATAATTTTTCGTACTCGGCTTCGCGTTTGTCGTTAAGGTCAAGTGTCTCATCTTCAAAGTTTTCGTGAATGGCACTAACTTCCAACATTTGATCACGAGGTTCGTTCGATTGGCTTTCAAGATTGAAAATATTAAGATCCAAAGTCATGTTTCCAAAAGGATTTTCATCGAACCGTTATGATAATTGGTTAAGGCATTTGAGGTAGCTAAGAATGGTCGGCCTAAAATCAATGGAATTTGACTCGCGGGATTTGTCATGGGTTGTGTTTCGAGAATAATAAAATCAACAGGGAATTTGAATTTCCCTACTCGAATGAGCACGTCCTCGATTTCTCCTACGGGCTTCTTAATGGAATGATCGGCGAATTGAAGCTTAACATTTATTGGGTTGAGCTCACCTAAGCCTAATTGTTCGTACACAGAGTATGGAATCAAGTTGACACTCATGCCTAACTCTATCAAACATTTTTTAATCGTCTTGTCTCCAATTGTACCCGAAATCATAGGCCAGCCAGGATCTTTGTATTTAACGGGCATGGATTGGGACAAGACTTCACTCAAACTGGCGGCTAAGAAGACTTTTTTGGGCACTTGAGTGTGTCGCTTTTGGGTACACAAGTCCTTAAGATATTTCGCGTATGTTGGGACTTGCTGAACGATGTCAAGAAGCGGAATGTTAACTTTGACTTATTTAAAAATTTCCGACATCTTTTCCATTTGGTCCGAGTGCTTCTTTGGTCGAAGACGATGTGGAAATGGAACACAATACTCGGTAGGCGGGTCTACAGGAGTTGTAGAAGAAGAATTTTGATTGGCATTCGATTCGAAGATTGGCTCCCCGTTCTGTTCTGATTCGTTCGTTGTTTTAGAAGTGTCAAGAGAGGTTTCCGGTAAATCGTTTGGGTTAACGACTTGATTATCAATTTGTTTATCGAAACATAAAGTTGTGATAGCATTCAATTGGGTGACGTTGCTATCTTGAACAACATGGGCTTGATTTGAATTTGCGTTTTGATTTCTAGGATTTCGAAGGGCCTGGCTTGGGAATGTTCCTCGTTCGCGTTCACTTACAGACGCGGCTAATTGACTCATTTGTGTTTCAAGTTTTGTAATCGATTGGTTTGTGTATTGCATATATGAGGTCAATAAATTTTGCAAATTGCTGTTTGATTGAAGGCTTTGAGTAGTTGCTTTAGCCAACGTTTCAAGCTTTTTCTCAAGTGAACTTAAACGTTTATCATCTTGGGGTGGATGAGCAGAATTTTGTTGAAAATTTGATTGTTGCGATTGATTATATGATGGACCCGCAAAGTTTGGTTGAAAATTGTTGGGCTGAAAAGGAGGATTCGAAGCATTATTCGAGAATGCTTGAAAATTTAGACAAACCGTATTCGTGTTGGGATTGCTTTGGTTCCAAGCAAAATTTGGATGATTTCTCCAACCAGGATTGTACATTGGAGAAAATGGGTCATTTTTGGCTTTATTGAAAGCATTGATTTGTTCGACAGAATTGGGGCACCGATCGACTATATGATTAGGATCGCTGCATTTATGACACATTGGTTGGGAAGCTTGGTTCATTTGATTTGATGAGGAAACGTTATCGAATTTTTTAATCATTGCATCGATTTTTGCTTCCAAAGCAAAAGAAGATCCTATCGAGTGCGCACTTGATCGTGAGTAAATTGATTTTTCGTTCGAATGTTCCCATTGGGATGATTTTTCGGCAAGGTTTTCAAGAAATTGCCAAGCATCATCGTGATGTTGGGCAAGAAAGTTGCCTTGGCACATTGATTCGAGCACGGTTCGTGAGCTATTTTCGAGTCCATCGTATAAGATTTGGCAAATCTTCCATTTTTCAAAGTTACGGTGTGGACATTTTATCAAAAGCTCTTTGAATCTTTCAAAATATTTTCCAAATGGTTTTCCCTTGAATTGATGAATATTTACAATTTTGTTTCGGATTCTACTCGTTTTTTCCACGGGGTAGAACTTTTTTAAGAAAGCTTTTACAAATTTTTCCCACGTTTTAATTGAGTTCGATGGTAAGGTGTACAACCATTTCAGCGTAATCCGTAAAAGCGAATGGGATTAATCGAAGTTTGATTCAGTCATCCGAAATTTTTTGGAGTTTAATGGTTGCGCAAACTTGTTCGAATTTAGTCAAGAAAATGTATGGGTCATCGTGTTCGAAATTGCCAAATTTTGGAAGCGTGGCAATGTGGTTCGAGTGAATTTCGAAATGGTTACCCATAGGGGCAGGTATTGTTATGCAAGATGGAATAGAAACTCTATCGGGAAAGATTCTATCCATAAGAGTACAAGGGGCGTTCTCGTTCGCCATTTCGGGAGGATCGTCTGTTCGAGTTAAACGGTAAGTTGTTGAGTCGTGAGTCCAAAGATTTGTTGTTGTGTCATGAGTCCAAGTACTCATGCACAAGTGAAAGTCGAGAGGAGAAAGAACTTAGAATCGAGTTTAGAGAATGAAAGAAGATTTGAAAAACAAAGTGAAAAATTTGTTTGTTTTTTTTACAAGGAAGAAAACTATTTACCAAGTGAAATTTATTTTCAAAAGAGAAGTTTGATTTTTGTTTTGTTTTTGGGTTTTCAAATTTTTTTATATGTTTTTGTTTTTGTATTTTTTTTGTTTTTGAATTTTCAAACTTTCAAATATTTACCAAAAGGATTTTTGTTTTTTAGAAAATGGAAATTTGATTTTTGTTTTTGTTTTTGAATTTTCAAATCTCCTTTTGTTTTTGAAAAGATTTTATATTTTTTTTATTGAAAATTTTCAAAGGAAAAGATTTAAAAGGATTGTTTTTGGTTAAATACTAAGTAAAGTAAAATTTACAATTTTTTTGGATTTTGGATTTTTGCTTTTTTTTGTTTTTTTAAAATATGCATGAACTAATGCAACTAAATGAATGCAAAGGACTTAATTACAATTTTCTATCCTTAGTAGCTCTTAACGCAAAATTGTATAATCACACTTTGTCTTAAATCAACAAAAATATTCCTCAGCCAGGTAACGGGCAGGGATTATCGGTGCACCACGAATCACCATAGCAATGCAGCCGAAGGTTTAAGTACCTTCAGAGGAACAGCCACTATAATATTTACGAATCACCGTAATATTTATAAATGATTATTACTCTGCCATAGCCTAGACAGCAGGAAATAAAATTGTTCAAAGAAAACAATTGTGAAGATACATTAAGCCCTAGATGAGCTCACGACACCCTTAAGTCGAATGTCTAACCTTTATTATTAGTCAAATTCTACGATGAAATGCGATTTGTGGGCCAAGGAAAGGATGATGAAATCCCTCACCTTATGTGAATTGGGGTATTGCCCTTAGAAAAGAAAATAAGATGAGATGAATGCAAAGCAGAAATTAAACGTGAATTTACAATGCAACTAAAATGAAGTTTGTTTTTGTTTTTGGATTTTGAATTTTTTTTATATAAATGCAAATGCAACCAACCAACAATGTGATTCAAATAAAAACAAGGGAAAAGGGCACGATACCCGAGCGTGCAGATTATTGGCAATTTATTTTTAAGCGGCAATTTTTTTTAGAGCAAGCAGGCAGGCAATTATTTTTGGCAAGCACTTCTTCTGTTTGATATTCTGCTTTGGCAACCTGAAATGAATACTAGATGTATATATATACAGTTTTTTTGGTATTTTTTTAGAGGAAAATAAAACTAATGAAAAATGATACTTATTTGTTTGTTTGCCTTTTTTTATTTGAATGAAGCTAAAAAAAGAAAAAACTTTGCCAGAAGGAAAACAAAACTACTTATTATAAAACAAAAACTTAGCTTATTAAAAACCTAACTAGGCCCGACCCAAATCCAGTAAAACTATTTGTGATAAATAAAAATAATAATAAAACTATCCCACAGCGTTATCACTTCTCAATAAAACAAGCAAATCAACATACAATAATATTTCAAATCCCAGAATTAGAAAAATCGAATCTTCAATTTAACTTTGCAACTGAACCACCAATTCGAAGTCTAAATTGAGGGAGGCTAGAGGGTCGGCAATAGATTTTGGTTGAGCTGTAGGTTATCTCGCAGGCGATGGAGGCGTAGGGGTTTGTGGTTTCGGTCGTTTGAAAGTTGTTGAGTCTGGGACAGTGGTAGGTAGGCGAGCAAGTTGTGTTCGAAGAGGTTTGCGGTGGCTTTGAAGTTGTGCAGTTGGTAGCGTGGGCAGAAGGTGATGGCCGCGATGTTCGATTGGGTTTTGGGGGTGAGTTTGATGTTCAGGTTGCGAGTGGTTTATGGTGATTGTTCGATTGGATTTTGGTTGTTTCGGTGAGTGTTCTTGGTTGTGGCAGTCCCTTTTTTTCTGGTTTGAGGAGATGAAGTTTGGGATGATAGTGGTTGGTTTTGTGGATGAGGCAGTGTTGTTTATGGGTATTGAATTTAGGTGAGGCGAATTGGTGGTAAGGACTATGTGTGGTCGAAGACAAGATGCAGCTGGTTAGCAGTAGGAACAGTTATGATGAGTGGATTGTAGTGGTTGTTCTTGCTATCTTGTGGCAGTGTATGAATGGAAGTAGATGGTATGTTTTATTCAGAAGTGAGCAGTGATGTATGGAAAATGTAGTGGAGGATAGAATGTACTGGTGGGAGCTGGATGATTGTTGAAGTAGGAGAGTTGAAGGTATGCAGTTAAGTGATGAGGCAGGGGGGTTGTGCAGAGGGGTTGTGTGACAATTGTGAAGGTAGACAATATATAGTTTTGGATAGTAAAGGTCTGGTGGTCGAAATGTATATGGTGATGCTTGACAATAGTTAAATGGAGGGGATGGCAGCAAATTAATGTGTGTGCACTGGTGGTTTTCTGGAGTGAGTTGTATTATAGGGGAAGGTGATAGAGCAGTGAATGAAGGCAGTGGAGATAAGTGTTGGATGGAAGGTTGTGGTCAATGACTGATTGTTGTATGATGGTTGGTTCGGGTGGGTGGTTCAGGCTGGGGTGGTGGCTTGTTTAAGAGTAGGGGATGAAGTGGTTATGGAGAATGAAATCAGGTAAGTAATTGTTGTAAAGTGTTATTGATGTTGTTTGTGAAGGAGGAGCTTGCTTGGCGGTTGATGGTAGTGTTGTGGGCTATGTATGTATATGTTTGTACCAAAATTGGGCACAACACCCTTTAGAAGTTTTCGAAGAGATAAAGTGAAGAAATTAAATGGAAAAAGAGGATTATCTAACAAAAACTCCAAAAAATAGATATGCAAATGATAAAAAATGAACAGGAACACAAGGATTTAGAGTGGTTCGGCGTATTGCCTACGTCCACTATGAAATTGATCTCTTTATTGATGTTTCTTTTATAATTACAATAGATCTTAGCGGGTTACAGTAGATAGCAATGAATTTCAGCAGTGAAATTCGTTTGTAGCAGCAGCAATGGAGTTTAGATCTGGATCCAGCAGAGTCTGGGCGTTGGAGAATTCAAAGATGAAGAAGACCCCTTTCCTGTATGCCTTGGGGCTCTATTTATAGGTGTAGGAAGCTGATATTTTGCTCAGATCTCGGGAGACTCCCTCTGGCACGTGACTAGGCCCGCGCGCCCAAGCCCGCGAAGTTTCGGCCCGATCCGTGATCGATACGAACTGATTTCGTATTGATCAAGATTGTGTCCGATGGAGTCGAAATTTGGCGTGGACATTCTTCAGCATGCACGTAGGCTCCTGTGAAACTTTCATAGCATTTGGACTTGTAGATTAGGAGATATGATCGATACGAAATGGTGCTTTTCGGATGGCTGTTTCGTTCGTATCGATCGTTTCGACTCGATGATTTCGAATTGATGGCGGCATGCGCTAGCAGATTGACGTGGCGCGCGTTCTTCACATCGATGCATTCTTTTCACCGAGTCGATCGAGTCTTTTCCAGGACTTTCGCCTTGTTCGTATCGAGGCATTTGTGTTGTTCGAATCGATGGAAGGTGGCCCTTGTTTCGTATCGATTGGAAATGGCTCCATTTGATCGATACGAAGTTGACGTGGCCAGGTGGATTCGAACACTGTTAGCTATCGATCGATACGAATAACTGTGATGTGGATCGATGCGAACAAGTACTTCTCGATGGATACGAAGTAACTGGGTTCGAAGGATACGAGCAGTGGTTCCTCGATGGATACAAAGTAAGGTCAACTGATGGATACGAACTATAGAAGTTGATGGATTCGAATGAAGCTCTCCAGGCGATGGATGCAAAGCAGACTTTGGTGATGAATATGAATTCGATCGAGTCGAACAAAGGCTTCCTGATGGATACGAACTCGATCGAGTCGAACAGAGGCTTCCTGATGGATACGAACTCGATCGAGTCGAACGGAGGCTTGGTGATTGATGCAAAGCTGATCGAGTCGAAGTAGGCCCTGGTGATCGATGCGGAGCTAATCGAGTCGAAGTAAGCTTTCCTGATGGATTCGAACTCGATCGATTCGAACAGTGGTTGGTTCTCATCCAATCTTGCATCGATCGTAACTTGAGCATAAGAACTGGGATTGACTTGAAATTTGGAACGTTGACTTTTATGGCTTCCCTCGTCGTGTCTTGTCGATTGTAGCTTGATCCGGACTCGGACAAAATTCACCGATATCCATGGTGAACCTGCGTATAACCGATCTCTAAGACGAACAGTCATTGGTTTCCAGCCAAGTTCCTGGTGTCACGGCCATGCCAAAAGGCGGGATAACATTTGCCCCCTAAAGTATGTCTTGTGGAAACATGATGTGCTTTGAAATGCTGCAATCTTCATTCTGAATAGTTATCGTCTTTTCGATGAAAGCTGTAATCTTTGACTGATTTTCTCGATAATGTAAACGGTTGACTATCAACTGCTGTACCCTGTATTGTTGCAACTGATTTCTGTATGCTAGTGATTAGCCATTTGTTGTTGTAATCGTTATCAAATGAGTTTCCAATTCCTGTAAATCTGGAATATTCAAGATTAGTTCGACATATATGCATATATGTTAATATGACTCTCGCTGACGTTCACGATTCGTTGTCAGTTTATCTTATATTGAATTCCGTATCGATCCTCTCCTGAATCGACGTGAAATTCGTTGTAACAATGCTCGATGGTTGTTTTTGAATGTTCCTTCGTAACGATCCTCTCCTGAATCCATGTGAAGGGTTGAAATATGGTCTTTGCATCGATTTTCATTGCATTGACGGATACGAATGAGCATTTCGAATCGATGGATGTGGGGTTTGATGGATACGAAGCGGTCGTTCGTATCGATGGAGTTCAATGCCTTCAGAACAACCCCTGTTGTGTATTTTGGATCGATGGATCTGGTGTCATTGGATACGAATAGACAATTAGTATTGATGGGTTCGAACTGATCGTTTGTACCAATGTACTGGAGATGGAGTCGAAGATGATCGATACGAACAGTGGTTTCGTATTGATGGATTTAGGTGACTCAGAAAAGCTTTCATTGGCAACTTCGCTCCGATAAAGGCTCATGTTGATGGATTCGAATGGCTTGTTCGAATCGATCCCGTGGTGATGTTTTACAACCGGTCGAATCTACTGGGATGCAAGTGGCTATGGGACATTGGACGTTACTCATTTAGTTAGTAATTGAGAGTATATTACACTTATTGAGTGGAGTTTACTAACTTATAGCAAATATTCAAGTAAAACCATATGGTATGGGATGCACGATCGTTACTCGAATGATTACTATTTGGAGGTACATTACACATACCAATAAAAAATGATCATTGTATTAGCTTGCGATTTGCTTACCTTTAGATTAGACTTGCAATGTGCTCATCATTGTGGTCCATGAGGGGACAATACCTCATTTGATTTAGGTGTAACCTCTTGCTCGTCTCTAGTTAGGCGCGATCTTTGAGTCCATCTCTAGTTGGACGTTACTTTCGGGTACATCTCCAGTTTGTCCATGAGGGGACAATACTCATCTTTGTTCAGCGTAACCTTCGTGTTTATCCTTGTGTGTCTGAGAGGGGACCATACCTCTGTTCTAGAGGGGGACCATACCTTTGTCCAAGAGGGGACTGTACTTGTGTCCTGGAGGGGGCTGTACCTCATAGTAGCATACATGAGTGGCGAGTGTCGGCTCGTCTTTGGGTTTGATGCCAATTATGTGTTTATTGATTTAAACATTGATATTTGAGATTCGATTTGGGATTTCACCATAATTCTGTTTTGCCTATGAACGGCTATATTTGTGTTTTATGATTTGGTGAAATATGAGATGTATTGCCATTTACTATCTTATGGCTAGTTCTAGATTTTGGGATCGTTCACTATGAGTTATTCTTATGGTATTTGGAACTTGTTTAGTTTAATACACTATACAAGTTTTTATACTTTTGATGCTTATGCATGCTTATTATTACGATCTCACTTTTTTGTATATTTAGAGATAGTCTGACCCGTTTATTATTATAATACTCGGGTCAGATCGAGAGTTGATAGGTACAGGGACTCAATGACTTTGGATGTGGGTTGGCTAGAGTAGATATATGCAGTGTTATCTTTGTGATAGATTTCCATTTTGAGATGCTAGTATATATATGTTGTAAATGTGAGTCTAGTATTTTCCTTTTTGTAGACTCGCACTTTAGAGAGAAATTTAATGTATTATATTTCCATTGCGACTTGCGATTCTGTGTTGTATATTATGTGATACATTGTTTTGAAGTAAATTAAGCCATTATTTTATTGTTTTGCACCTGGATTATATATGTTGAATTCCTTCTTATGGAAAAGAAAAAAAACACAGTCACATAATTTGAGGTATCGATACTCGCCTAAAACAATATTATGGATGGTCGCTCCTATCCAGCCTTATTCTTCATATTACTTGACAATATTACTTCTAATATTCTTGGGTAATATGAGTATAAAGGTAGGGTGTTACAACTTAGTATCAGAGCAGGGGTTCACAACAATATAGAATATAAGAAACACGAATCTTGGTCCAGACAGAATTAGAGTCCCATCCCTTGGGTGTATCGGGTAGAATTTAGGATTTATTTCCTATTTAGGATATAAGCATAAATGATTGTTGGGAATAATCATTAGGACATATTTGTAAAAAATTTTGAATTACTTTACAAATTACTATTATAAAAATGATTTTTAAAAGTTATTGTTGCGTAGTGGTGTCCTAGTCTATAAGTGATTAGAGTTGCGCAGCGGAAGCTGATAGGCTATTTTCCACTGAGCATGGTAATTAGTTTGTTTATATATGTTTGATTGGATGATGGATGCTTGGTTTTTAAAATTATAAGCAATTGTTAAAATTAGTATTGAGCAGGAATTATCACTTAAAATTAGAAGCCAACTCGATATTAATTATAAAACTTTGAGGTATCTTTAGTAATGTAGCTACCGCAAAGGATATATAAACTTTACTTCATGTAAATGAAATATTAATTTTAAGTATAATTAATTAAATACTAAGATAGATGTGGTATTGGATAATTGCATGATGTATGAATGGATGTATGGTTGTATTATTGAATTGCTATTAGTAGATTTTCATTTGTATAAAAATATAGAGATTGATAAAGAAATTTTTGGAAATTAGTTTTGTGTTGAATTGCTCGTTGAGTGCTGTAAGGATTTTGGTCGATGCACCTGATCAACGTTATCGATAGCGATTCCTAAACACTAGGACGAGACAATTGGATATAATATTTTGAGTTATATTATTTAAAGTATTATAAATAATTGTGAATGAGTTATAAATAATATTCATAATGAAATAAAGTTTTAATTGAGTTAAATATTATTTTAAAATGGGATAACTTTGTTTAAAAAATATATGTATATGCATATGTAATGAATTTTGGAAATGAAAGATATTTTTGGAAAAAGTATGTATACATGTATATACAAATGCGATAATTTTAAAAGCAAGTATCTTGAAGATAAATAATATTATTTGAAAAGATAGTATATTTTGTGGAAAAATATTTTTGGGTAAATATATTAAAAAGAAAATGTATCTACTATAGAGATAGTTATCTATATATACGTGTGTGTTTAAAATTTTGATGGTTTAGAAAATTATAAAGAAAACAGTAAAGATGCATTATATGTCTTACTTTTAGATAACGTGTGCAGCCGCCGAGCATTAGCAATATTAGAGTTCAGTGGCGAGGCAATGTTAATCCATGGTCAACATCACAGCCATTTGACAAAGCGATTTGCTATAAATAGATGGTAAGGCAACGTCATTATAATATTTAATATATGTAAAATTTATTCATGTTCATTCTAAGATATATTCTAAAAAGAATTGTATGTGATGCTTTTGATTTGTTGTGTATATCTTATTATGATTTGAATAAAAGTTAATTTATATATATGAGCCCTAATCTATAAGAGATTAATTGAAAAAGAAAATAGAATTTTATACTTCGATGATTTGGAGGCTAAAGGATAAATTATATAAATAGGAATTGGTATAAATAAATACCATAAGAAGCTAGTATATTATTTGAAGAACATAAAGTTAGAAAATTATTTTGGAGAAAAGATTAATCCGGAATTAAAATGTTTAAATTTTGAAAAACAATTTGGAGTTTAATTGCAGTGGTAATCAAATCTTGAGAATAGAGTAAAATGGGATAAAAATTCATTTCACCTTAAAATGGTTTTATTAATAAGGTTGAACTTTGTTGTTAGGTTTAAAAATGTTGAGTAATGGTTGAATAATTGTAACCATTTCATGTTATGGAAAACATAATTCTTGGAGAAATGATCTGTTTCAGTAAAATGAAATTAAATTGTGAGGTTTTAATATATAAAATAAAGGAAGTTTTTAAATTATTTCACCCACTTATTCCAAGAGATTAAATAATTTGAATATCTTTTAAACACCTTAAATATTTTATATTTTAAACAATAAAATGGTGTTATCTTATTTTATAGGATGTGAAATATTTGTAAACTTATTTTTAAACTAGAAAATAAGAAGGAATGATATGTTGATTTTTGTAAATTGATAAATAAATTAATGATTTATATTATGGAGTTGGGTTAAAATTTAAAGAATAAAGAAGGAATCAAAAGATGGATTTTTGAATATATATATACACATATATATATACATATATATATATATAAATACACATTATAGACTTTTCTTTAAATTGAAATTGCGAGGATGCAATTTCTATAAGGAGGAAGTCTGTAACAACCCAGATTTTTGAGTTGCTATAATAAAATAAATAATGATGTAAAGTAGAGAATTAATTAAGAAATTTGAATTGGTGTTATTTTATAAAAGGTAATGAAATTCTTTTGGAAGGTGAATTCTAAATTTATAGAATATTGGAGAAATCAGAATTTTAGTGTTTTATTTGAAGATATTTGGAATTAGAGTTTGGATAAGAATATTTAATTGGTTTGAATCTTTTTTTAAAAGAAAATTCGAGATTTGTAGAGTGCTTTTAAATAATGTTCATTTTAATAGATACTTAAGAAATCCTCTTAGTTGAATGTTGGGCTGTGGTTTAAGCACTTGAGTATTTTAGTTTACGAAGCTTACTAGCTATAAATATAAAAGAACGGATTTTTAAACTCCTGTTGGGTTATAAATTTTATCCTAAAGCCTAAACTAAGTAAATAACTAAGAAGAGAAGTGTACTTCTCATTTTTCTCAAATAACCAAACCTGTAAGTTTAGTAAATAGAAATAGAAGGAACAAACCAGGTTTTACTTCTTTCTCCAAAATGAAATCAAATTACAAAAAATCCAGTAAAATCAAGGTAATGATTTTGAAACCTATTTTATCTTTTAAACTGGTTGATTCCAATTTTACAGTCGTTGATTCTTGTACTTGTTCCTTATGTGCATTGAGTGCTAGGGTTAGCTGATTTCTAGTTGTAAGTTGCTATAGAAGCTATAACTGCTTAATTGCAAGGAGAAGATGTGAGTTAATCCTCTCATAACCTATCTTTGAATATCTAATTGCATGCTTAGCAATTTTATGTAGAACGATTGAGAATTGGATTGGTGATTTGTGTTTATGTAGTTGATAACTTGTTTAATCAGTCCTATCAAAACTCCTTATTTTAAATCAGTTTTTCAATCTATTTTCAATGTCTAGGTTTCTATAATTAGTTACCCTGTGAACGCATGTGTGTTTTAGAGCCCATTTGATAAATATAAAGTGCCGGAATTGCTAGAAAGCATGTCCGAGTAGTGAGAGTCAATGGTGGAAAGGCAAATGCCTGGAGCTCGTGCCCCGGGCATCCCATTGGTTGGCTGGTCTATGGTGATCGGTCAACCGTTCATCACCTGGAGTGCGAGCTCCAGTTTCTTGCCTTCCCATCCCTACTCTTGTGGTTTTCCCTGTTGATGCCGGGTTTTGTTTTAATGATTCTTGCTCCTATTTTAGCTTTTGATTTTCTAAGTTTGATTCTTTGATTTGGTGATTCATTTTGATTCAAAGATTTGGAGCTTTATAAAAAAATATATATCTATGATATATATGGTTTAAATACAAGCAGTTTTACAAAAGGAAGTTTATTTCAATTCACCGATTTCAAACTTGTTTCCAAATCAATTCAATTTCATTTATAAATAAATATATCATGTAACTAATTTATGGATTTAAAAGTATGGTTTTGAAATATAAGCCTGTGTTATTTCTAAACAAATGTTTGCATATCTATATTGCTTTTGGAATATAGCTTGTAGAACTATATATCTTTTTGATGTAATTTTGGACCAACTACACACACACATATACACATATTTTTAGATCAATTCGGATTTATAATTTATTTTATCAAGTGATGAATAAATATATATAGTTAAGAAAAAAAATGAGTTTATGGATTTTAAAATAAGAACATAAAGTATTTTAGAAATCATTTCCTTTATGGTAAAATCATACTATTTGCTTTCGAAACCATAAACTCTTGTTGGCTTTTATTGTGCTTAGCCATTGGCTATTTGTATGCTATTTTGGCATTTCCTGTATGACTTTTGGAATTATTGCTTTCTTGCAACTTCTATCTTTTTGTATATAATTATGTATCATAAAGTGGTTATGAGACATTGGATGATACTCATGAAGTTACTAATCGAGAGTATATTACACTTATTGAGTGGAGTTTACTAATTTATAGTAAATATTCAAGTAAACCCGTTTTGTACGGGACACACGGGCATTACTCGAATGATTACTATCTAGAGAGACATTACACATACCAAATCATCTTGTGTTTGCTTGCGATGTGCTTGCCTTTAGATTAAACCTACGATGTGCTCGTCTCTGTGGTTCATGAGTGGACAGTACCTAATTTGAGTTAGGCGTATCCTGGTGCTTGTCTCTAGTCAGGCCCGATTTTCGGGTCCATCTCCAGTTAGACGTTACCTTTGGTTATGTCCCCAATTTGTCCATGATGGGATAGTACCTCATCTGTGTTCGGTGTAACCTTCAGATTTGTCTTTGGGTGTCCGATAGGGGACCGTACCTCTATCCGAGAGGAGGACTGTACCTCATAATGGCTTGCATGAGTGGCGAGTGTCAGCTCGTCTTTAGGTTCGCCGCCAATTATGTGTTTATTGATTTAAACATTGAGATTTGAGATTTGATTTGGGATTTCATCATAATTCTATTTTGCCTATGAAGGGCTATATTTGTGTTTTATGATTTGGTGAAATACGAGATGTATTGCCATTTACTTTCTTATGGGTATTTCTAGATTTTTGGATCATTCACTATGAGTTATTATTATGGTATTCAAACTTGTTTAGTTTAATACACTATACGGGTTTTTATACCTTTGATGCTTATGCGTGCTTATTATTATGATCTCAAGTTTTTGGATAGTTAGAGATAGTCTGACCCATTTATTATTATAATACTCGGGTAAGACTGAGAGTTGACAGGTATAGGATGTCGGCTAGCTAAAGTAGATATATGCAGTGTTATCTTTGTGATAGAGTTCCATGTTGAGATGCTAGTCTATATATATATATAAATGTTGTATATGTGAGTGTAGCATTTTCCTTTTTGTAGACTCATTCTTTAGAGAGAAATTTAACGTATTATATTTTCGTTGTGACTTGTGATTCTGTTTTGTGTATTATACGATATATTAAACTGAATTAAATTAAGCCACTGTATTATTGTTTTGTGTCTGGGTTATATATGTTGAAATCCTTCTTGTAAGGGAAAAGTAAAAAAATATAGCACATAATTCGACGTATCGATACTCGTCCAAAGCAATATTACGGATGGTCGCTCCTATCTAGCCTTATTCTCTGTATTACTTGACAATATTACTTGTAATATTCTTCGGTAATATGGATATAAAAGCGGGCGTTACACTTCCATTTAAGCCCATCACATCTTAGTTGTTTTTGGTTCAGCCGTATCCTTAATGGCTTTGATTTGATCAGGATTGGCCTAGATTCCCCAATCACTGATAATGTATCCCAAAAACTTCCTATATTATATCCCGAAGGGGCACTTTTGTGGATTAAGTTTCATTCTATACTTTCATAGTACTTCAAACATTTTTTGATATCCTTTAAGTGGTTTGTTTCCTCTTTGGATTTTACTAGCATATCATCTACATATACTTCCATGTTTCATCTTTGTTCTTTATACATTCTATTCACCAACCTTTGATATGTAGCCCCTGCATTCTTCAGCCCGAAAGGCTTAATATTGTAGCAGTAAATTCCCCAATTTGTTATAAAACTTGTGTGCTCTTCATCTAGTTTGAACATGGGAATTTGATTATAACCCGAGTATGCATCCATAAAAGATAACAACTTATGTCCGCTTATGGAATCAACCAATTGGTATATTCGGGGAAAAGGATAACAATCCTTAGGGCATGCTTTGTTTAGATCGGTGTAACCGACACACATTCTCCATTTTTCATTGGACTTTTTAACTAGCACGGGATTGGCTAGCCATTTGGGATAAAACACTTCCTTGATATACCCATTCTCAAGTAATCTTTTAATTTATTCTTTCAACACATTAGCATGAATTTTATCAAACTATCTTTTCTTTTGCCTAATGGGGAAAATATTTGGATTTATGTTTAGAGGATGGCTCATGACCATTGGGTCTATTCTAACCATGTCCGAGTGGGTCTAAGAAAACACATCCTTGCTTGATTGGAGAAATCAGAAAAGTTCCCCTATGAGCTTGTCCCCTAACTCTTCTCCAATCTTTACCATTTTTATTGGATCAAGTGAATCCAGGGTTACCTCTTCAAGGTCTTTGGCAGACTTTATTCTTTCTTGCTCATTTCTACAATCTAATTCGGTAATGATCCCTTCACCATCTATTTCGTTATCTACATGTTTTGCCTCTTTTCGTTTTCTTTTCCTCTCGGAAAAGTTGAATCTTTTTAGTACATTCTTGGGTTTTTCTGCTATTCTTGTCTTTTTATTTGCCTTGGATAGTCGGCTTAAAGGACTATTGTCCAAGGGCTTTTCAATTTCTGTTTTACTTAATGTACTTTTCTTTGAATTATAACAAGAAACACCATCTCTTTTGAATTGCTCAAGTATGGCGAAGTACAATTCTCGAGAGCTAAATTGCTCTCCGCTTATTGTTCCCTAACATTCTTCGTTAAAAACTTTACTGTTAGATATTTCAATAATATGAACGCTTCCACTTCATCCAGGACTGGCCTCCCAAAAGAAAGCATTTGTAATAACCCACACCTTAATGGGCCCAAATTTTGAAAAAAATCAAAACCCAAGTCCATCAAAGCACGTATTTTTTGGATTTGGTGCCTGTAAATAAGCACGGGCATTAGAAGAGGTTGATAGAAATCTAAACTCGCAGCGGAAACAATAATAGGAAAATAATACTGACTATTACTACTACCTTGGAACTAAGTGTATTTCTTGGATAGAAAATTTTCACGTCAGCATCGAGCATGGGAGAAAGAAGACTCTCCAACAACAAGGCACATCCAACTCCAATGACATGTTTCTCTAAATCTATCCCGTGGGTTGTAAAGAGGAAGGGGTCAGAACAACGTTCTAGTGACTGATAAATAGTATAAACTATCCATAACATAAACTTATACCGATAGGTTTCCATTTAATTATTATGTCCATCAAAGTTAGCAATTCTAATCTAACCTTGCATCCCACACATGATTACATACTTATCCCTTCCCAAGGTACGAAATATTAATAAAGCCATATCAACCACCCAATACTTCCAAACCCATTTGCCACTTAATACTTCTAAATACAAAGCGGGCTTCTATAATACTTTTAAAAGAGAAATAGGCAGACTTTGTCATTTACGACCTTAATTGAGGTAGACCCCGTCATTTAAGACCTATTCCCAAGGTGGTTTCCTAATAATGTTGTCAATGGTCAGTGGGTCCTAGCTACAAGACCTCCAACCACTATTTAAGGCTTCTAACATTTAATATCCAGCTATTACCGCATCTATTGCTGTAACACCCCTAATTTTAAATAACATTATTTAGGAGATTTAATAAGATAAATTAAAATGAATAATGTAGAGATTAGAGTGATAAGGGAATTGAGATTTTAAAAGTATTTAGGGTCATGCCTTAACTAAATGGTTTATAAAAATGGTTTATAAGTTAAATACCAAAGAGAATAAGGCAAGGGTAATATGGGAATAGCCGTATACCAATACCCTATAACCCCTAAACCCTTATTGTTTGATGTGATTTTTTGTTTGATGATAACAAACATATATCAATATATCAATGTGTTTGCAGATTGTATTATACACATATAGGAATAAATATTCAAAATAATATTTTATTTCAACACTTAAACAATACAAAGTTTTCAGCTCTCTCTATATACATACATCGTTTTTCATACATTTCACATTTACATTTCTTTCTCACTACAACACTCAACACTCAGTTATTTTACTCTGTTTGCACATCTGTGTCTATCTGCATTGTCCATCTCCAGTTCTTCTCCTGTCTTTTGTGTACCTGTATAATCAGCAACTACAGCAGTAATCTGAAAATAAACAAATTTGAATTTGCAAAAATATAAATTTGTTTTTAGTGGTGCCTCAGATATATGGGTTATTGTCATCATTTTTCGTTTGTGTAATATCTGTGCATATCAGTATTCTTATCAGGGACAGGTAATTATGAGTGGCTGTAATATCTGTGCATATCAGTATTCTTATCAGCGTCAAACAACAGTTCAAAAAGTGCTCAGGGATGAACACGAAAATGGACAGAGTCGAAGTACACAAGATTCTTAAACAACGTCGCATTAACAAAGTTAAAAATGATCAAAGCCAAAGTCGAACAAGTCAAAGCAAGAAATTCATGGAGCAACATAATCAATACCGTGATTATCACGAAATAGAAAAACAAAATATATGGTTTTTGAAAAGGTCAAAAATCATCTCAACATCCAACAATAATCGAACGGCCGAGCAAAAGATTTGACAAATTCAAAGAAATCAAATCAGACGAAAATCAAGGATTTCGTATTCTATTTAAGCACCCAATCATCACTGGCATTTGATTATCGAATTCAAGCAATCAATCGAGAAAGCAAAAGGAACGTACATACCAAAGTCAGGAGTCGAATTCGATCATCGAGGAGCACCCGAAGCCAAGCTACAAAGAGACACCGATCGACAGAGCAACGAAGGTACAATCAATCGTAAGCAATCACACGAAATCATCTACTCAATCGATAAATAGAAGTCGGTAGCTTCGACATAGAGCAGCCCTAATTTGGACAAAGAGGAACGAACGATCGAAGAAGCCACCATTTTTCACAAGGGAACGGGCCGACATCAGATAAAAGAAAAAGGGCCGCTTTTTCTTATTTTTGAGTGATAATGTTTTGGGCCGATTTTATTTATTGTGGCTTTGGTATATTAGGGTTGTTTTAAGTTGTTTTTTTAATTTGTGTTTAAATTTAAATTCTGTACTTTTCAAATCAAACCGTTGGTAAATCACCACCTAGAGTTTAGGTTGTGTCAGATTGTCTAGTTAGGATTAGTTCAGTAAGCAGGGTTTGCGAGTTTGCAAAACTCTATAGGCGGTAGCAGGGTTTGCGAGTCTGTTAGAGTGTTTGTAAGCGGGAGACTGTTTAATTCTAATAGAAATCTGGGAATGCAGCAGTAGGCAGGGGTTGCCGAAGCTAGGTAAATTTTGTGTGTGTGATTTACTTTTCTGCAGTTTGTTTAAATTCGAGATAATTTGCTATAACCCTATTCACCCCCCTCTAGGGTTAATCTAGATCCTACAAGTGGTATCAGAGCCCGGTATTTTTTTCTTTAACTCTAGAGTCATGAATCCACCAAATAATGCTTTTTCTGAGGGGCAATCTATTGCTAGGCCACCCATGTTCAATGGGAATGATTATGCTTATTGGAAAGTTAGGATGGGTATTTATCTTAGTTCTGTTGATTATGATGTTTGGGACATTATTGAAACTGGCTATACATCTCCCACTATAACTGTTGGTGATACTGAGATTCCTAAACCTAAGGAGAGGTGGGACGCCAACGATAAGAAATTAAAAACTACAAATGCTAAAGCCATGAATGCTTTGATCTGTGCTCTTGACAAGACTGAATTTAATAGAATTTATCATTGTAAAACTGCACAGGAAATTTGGCATACCTTGGAGGTGACACATGATGGAACTTTTAAAGTCAAGGAGTCTCATCTAGCCCTATTCAGTAATGAATACGAGAACTTTGTGATGGACAAAGGCGAGAGCATAAAGGACATGTTTGGACGCTTTTCAACTTTGGTGTACAATGCTAGAGCGCTTGGGAAGGTATTCACTGAGGTAGAGCTTGTGAGGAAGGTGCTACGAGTCTTACCGATGAGCTTTGAGGCAAAAGTCACGGCAATACAAGAATCGAAAGATCAGAGTAAACTAAGCATGGAGGAGTTGATCGGCAACTTGATGACATATGAGCTTGAGCTAAAAGCAAAGGAGGAACACAACAACTCCGAATCAAAGAAGAAGACGATTGCCTTAAAGAGCAAAGAAGAGAGCGATGAAGAAGAAGAAGATCCAATTGAAGAGCTTGCAATGGCTGTCAATAACCTTAGAAAATGGTCAAGATTAGGGCCACGCAAGAAGAAAACAAGTGGTAATAGGTCAAAAGATTCTGACAATTTCGATAATGAATTAACTTGTTATAACTGCAAGAAGCCTGGCCACTTCAAACAAAAATGCCCACTTCTCAAAAACAACAAAGGAAAGAAAAAGAAGAAGAAGGCCTTTGCAGCGACTTGGGATGATGAAGAAGGAGAGGAAGTTTCGAATAATAGCTCAAAGGAGGCTAATTTGTGTCTTATGGCAAAATCAGATTCAGAAGCAAGCTCAGAGGAATCTTGTGAGGTAAGTAACTATTCTTATTAAGAACTTGTTTTGATGTGTTGTGATTTTGCTAAAACAATTGATACTCTTGAATCTAAAATTGAAAAACTGAAATCTGATAGGAGAGAACTTGTCCATGAAAATACTAGGTTAGAAACTGAACTTGAAAATATTCAAAACCTAGACTGTAAAAATTGCAAAATTTTAGATTTAGAATTATCAAAACTTAAGAATAGCTTTGAGAATCTTGAAAAAGAAAACTTGAGTCTTAAGGAAACCATTGACACTAGGAAAAAGAATTTTATAAATAGATGCACCTCACTTGTGACTGAAAACACAACACTAAAAACCAAAGTCCAAAATCTTGAGAAAACTCTGAATAACTTTTCAAAAGGAGAAAAATCATTCAACATGTTATTGGGAAATCAACTTTTTGCTAACAACAAAAAAAGACTAGGTTTTGGGAAAACACAAGTTGATGATAGTGCAAAAGGTAAGAGTGTCTTTGCTAGATGTGGAATAATTGAACATCGTGCTGAAAATTATAGTCATAGGAACAAGAACACAAAATTTATACAAGTTTGGGTTCCTAAGAATTCTACAAACAAATTTCATGTCTATTGGAACAAGAATGAAAGGACAAAACAAGTTTGGATTCCAAAGGGATTGTTTATTCACAATGCTTCAGTCACTAATATCATTGGACCTAAGAGTTTCTCTAGGTCATCCTCCTCTCTCTCTATGTAGGTTTGTTGGCGAGCTAAGGAGCAACAAGAATGGTATCTAGATTCAGGTTGTTCTAGACATATGACAGGTGACAAATCAAATTTCCTTAGCCTAGAGAATTTTAAAGGTGGAAATGTGATCATGGGAGACAATAGCAAGTGTAAGATTATTGGTAAAGGTAAAGTAGGTAACGGTACTTTTTCCTTGACTAATGTTTTATACGTCGATAATTTGCATCACAATCTCATTTCTATTAGCCAACTATGTGACAAAGGTATGAATGTGGTTTTTGATAGTGATACTTGCAAAATCATTGATAAATATTCTAATAACATTGTTTTTATGGGCAAAAGAAAAGGAAATGTTTACACACTTTCTTTTGATAATCTAAATCTTTCTAGATGTTTGGTAGCCACTGACGAAGAGGCATCCTTATGGCATAGGAGACTTGGACATGCTAGCATGGGCCTCTTAGAAAAACTTGAAACGAAAGATTGAGTCAGACGGTTACCACATTAGAAATTTAAAAATAATAAAGTGTGTAAAGCATGTTCCTTAGGCAAGCTTAGTCGATCATCATTTCGCCCTAAAAACATTGTTAGCACATCAAGGGTCCTTGAATTAATTCACATGGACTTATTTGGACCAAATGAAATTGCAAGCTTGAATGGAAAACGTTATTGTTATGTATTGGTTGATGATTATTCTAGATTTACATGGGTTTATTTCTTAGCCAAAAAGTCTGAATCTTTTGATTATTTTTCAAAATTTGCAAAACTTGTTCAAAATGAAAAAGGAGTTTCAATTAAAATTTTGAGAAGTGATCATGGATGGGAATTTGAAAATTTGGATTTTGAAAGCTTTTGTGAAGAAAATGGTTTAAAACATGAATTTTCTGCTCCACGAACACCTCAACAAAATGGGGTGGTTGAAAGGAAAAATCGTACATTGCAAGAATTGGCTAGATCCATGTTGAGTGAGTATAAACTACCTCTAACCTTTTGGGCAGAGGCAGTGAATACTTCGTGCTATGTAATGAATAGAGTAATGATTAGACCAATACTTGGCAAAATGTCTTATGAATTATGGCATGAAAGAAAACCTAACATTTCTTATTTTCGTGTATTTGGATGTCCTTGTTTCATTCTTAACACAGGTGATCAACTTGGAAAATTCGAATCAAAGGCTGATGAGGGAATTTTCATGGGCTATTCAACAAGGAGCAAGGCTTATAGGATATACAACAAACGAACAAAAACAATTGTTGAATCAATCAATGTAAAATTCGATGAATCTGACATGGAAAGGACGACTGAAAAGGTGGTTGACGATGGGGGTAGATCATGAAGGCACTGAAGAAGGGACATCTAGTGAGAAAGCTGAAAGTAGGACTGTTGATGCTGATAAATTGAAGTTCAAATCCAATCATCCTCCTGAATTGGTTATAGGTAATCCTACGGAAGGTATACGCACTCACTCTTCATTTGATAAAAATTTGTGTGCGTTTTGTTGTCACAGTGGTTTTATTTCTGAGATTGAACCTGATTCTGTTGAAATGGATCTTAATGATGAAAGTTGGGTTTTAGCAATGCAAGATGAACTTAATCAATTTGAGAGAAATAAAGTTTGGAAATTAGTTCCTAGGCCTAATGACTATCCAATTGTTGGAACTAAATGGGTGTTCAAAAACAAACTTGATGAATCCGGAAATGTAATTAGAAACAAAGCTAGGTTGGTCGCAAAAGGATATAACCAAGTAGAAGGCATAGATTTTGATGAAACATTTGCTCCAGTTGCTAGGTTAGAAGCCATTAGGATTTTGCTAAGTTTTGCATGTTATAAGGGTTTCAAACTTAAACAAATGGATGTAAAAAGTGCCTTTCTAAATGGTGATTTGAAAGAAGAAGTTTTTGTTGAACAACCCCCCGGTTTTGAAAATCATGATTTTCCAAATCATGTGTATAAACTAGAAAAAGCATTATATGGTCTTAAGCAAGCTCCCAGAGCTTGGTATGACTGCATTTGTACATATCTTTTGGAAAATGGTTTTAAAAAGGGGAGTGCTGACACGACACTGTTTCTATTACATAAAGAAAGTGATTTTTTGATTGTTCAGATTTATGTGGATGATATCATTTATGGTGCTACTAATGAACTCTTGTGCGAGAAATTTGAACAAGTCATGCAGGCTAAATTCGAGATGAGCTTGGTTGGAGAATTGAAATTTTTCTTGGATTTCAAATCAAGCAAAGCAGTAATGGTATTTTCATTTCACAATCCAAGTATGTGTTGGAACTGTTGAAGAAAGTTGGAGTTGAGAACTCCAAACCATTGAGAACTCCTATAAGCCCATCAACAAAGTTGGACAAAGACGAGAAAGGAGTTGCTGTTGATCAGAAGAAATATCGAGGGATAATTGGTTCACTTCTCTATCTTACTGCTTCTAGACCTGATATTATGTTTTCTGTGTGTTTGTGTGCACGTTTTCAATCTAACCCTAAAGAATCTCATTTGAAAGCCACTAAACGAATTTTGAGATATCTTTCACACACACACAAATTTGGACTATGGTACCCTTCTTGTGAAAATTTTGATTTAGTTGGTTATTCTGATGCTGATTATGCGGGTTCACTGGTAGACAGGAAAAGTACTAGTGGGACATGTTTCATGCTAGGACATTCATTAGTTTCATGGTCTAGTCGAAAACAAAATTGTTGCATTATCCACCACTGAAGCGGAATATATTGCTTTAGGAAGTTGTTGTGCTCAAATTTTATGGATGATGCAAACTCTTTCTGATTTTGGCTTAGTTTATAAACAAGTTCCATTAAAATGTGATAGTAAAAGTGCAATAGACTTGTCAAATAATCTTGTTCATCATTCACGCACAAAACACATTGATGTGAGACACCACTTTCTTAGAGATCACATTGCTAAGGAAGACATTTGCATTGAATATATTTCAACTGAGATTCAACTTGCTGATATTTTCACAAAACCCCTCCCCGAAGACAGATTTTCCAGATTACGTTTGGATTTGGGGATTATAGAAATTGACTAATCATTTTCCATTTTTTGGTTGAAATATTCTTGAATATTTATTTTCAACTTCAATTTCTAGGATTCAAACCAATTTTGGATATCATTCATAGATTGATTCGAATATGGTATTCAGTAGTGGAAATATGTTTTGTTTTATTTCTTTCCAAAATAAAAAAAAACATTTCATAATATAATTAACCTGGTAACTTATTCCACGACCATTTCTATTTCTATCATCTTTCTATCATTCATAATGGTTTTGAAAAAATGAGAAGAGTGATTTCTTTTAAAATTTTAAAAAAAAATTCATGCCTCCATTCTCATTTAAAAGTCCTTATGGTTATACATGGATGGAGCATGAGAGTGAATTATTTTATCATTATTCCATTCTCATTTAAAAGTCCTTATGGTTATGCATGGATGGAGTATGATAGCTAAGTATTTTCCCGATGCTTAGACTAATAAGTAACTGCTAATCCCATTTAAAAGTCCTTATGGTTATGCGTGGTTAGTAAGTGCTTTTTTTTTGTGCTTAAATGTCAAATTATTTTTCAAATTTCTCTCTTCTCATTATATAAAAACCGAATCATTGATCCATTCTCTACAATGTGGAATTTGTTAACTCGTTATGATATATTATGATCTTTTCTTTGTTTTGCATTTGTTTTTACTTAAAAAAATATATTTCTTTTTGTTTCCACTACTGTTCCATTAGTGCTGTCAGTCTTTTGATGATAACAAAAGGGGGAGAAGAACAAGATTTTGATAAGAAAGTAAATATTTTTGAATACTTCAACAAATTTGTTAAATGTTGTTAGTTAATTTTCTTTAGTTCTTTTATTCTTCTGTAATTTTCAAAATCTTCTAAATAGGGAGTGGTCTCAGTTGTAGGGGGAGCATCCATATAGGGGGAGCATTCTTATAGGGGAAGCTAAATATTTCATGCTCAAACACATTTATCAGAATTTCAAAATCTTTAATATATATGTTTGTCATCATCAAAAGGGGGAGATTATTTGATGTGATTTTTTGTTTGATGATAACAAACATATATCAATATATCAATGTGTTTGCAGATTGTATTATACACATATAGGAATAAATATTCAAAATAATATTTTATTTCAACACTTAAACAATACAAAGTTTTCTGCTCTCTCTATATACATACATCGTTTTTCATACATTTCACATTTACATTTCTTTCTCACTACAACACTCAACACTCAGTTATTTTAATCTTTCTGCACATCTGTGTCTATCTGCATTGTCCATCTCCAGTTCTTGTCCTGTCTTCTCTGTACCTGTATAATCAACAACTACAGCAGTAATCTGAAAATAAACAAATTTGAATTTGCAAAAATATAAATTTGTTTTTAGTGGTGCCTCAGATATATGGGTTATTGTCATCATTTTTCGTTTGTGTAATATCTGTGCATATCGGTATTCTTATCAAGGACAGGTAATTATGAGTGGCTGCAATACACACGTGTACATTTATACACGTGTGCACTGCCTCGCCAACTCGTGTGCACAGTCGAGCCAAAAGACAAGCTGGATTCAACATGCAATATCAACACCAATAGTGAAACAAGTAATGTACACATGAATGCTATAGTCTCAACTCAACTGCAACACCAAAGTGCAAAGGCTCAAGTGACCAAGAGCACCAGAACCAAATACACACTCAAATGCACAAGTCAACAAACCAAATGATACCAGTTAACATGCATGATAAACCAACTACACTACTCAAAGTTCATAGTGAAGCCAGAAGAAATGCACAACTACAACTCAGAGGCCAGAGGGATCAAAATGGCAACAAGGCATGTACATGAATGCTCAAAGAATGTATGTATGCACATATATGAAGATCTCACTGTCAAGTGCACAGCAAGAAAAACAACTATGCAGTGTTATAGTAGAAGCACACAAGTGAATCAGCAATGCAGACTAAAGTCACAAGTTCAGGAAGGAACAAACACAGAACAGTGGTGCTGCATAGCTAATGATCACTATAGGCCAATGCACAAATCAAATGAACTCAAGTCAAACCAATGAACAACATATCATGAAGGAAAGGCAATACACTTCAATAAATCAGTGTTCACAAATGAAACTGTATGCAAAAAGTCTCAAAGCAAATGCAAAGTCAAGTATAGTAGCAGTTTCAAAATAATCAAGGCAAAACCAAACATGACAGAAATTCGAAGCCAGATAATATCATCACACATGAATGGTTAACGAAGGCAATGGTCAAGACTTAAGACATAAGTTTGCAACATATAACAACACTGCAATACTACCAAAATTCAAGTAACTGATGTCAACATTTCGAAGTCAACTGCAGGTCAAAATCAATGCCGTGGGGATGAACGAGAAACAGTGGAAGCAGCGTCAAACAACAGTTCGAAAAGTGCTCAGGGATGAACACGAAAATGGACAGAGTCGAAGTACACAAGATTCTTAAACAACGTCGCATTAACAAAGTTAAAAATGATCGAAGCCAAAGTCGAACAAGTCAAAGCAAGAAATTCACGGAGCAACATAATCAATACCGTGATTATCACGAAATAGAAAAACGAAATATACGTTTTTTGAAAAGGTCAAAAATCATCTCAACATCCAACAATAATCGAACGGCCGAGCAAAAGATTTGACAAATTCAAAGAAATCAAATCAGACGAAAATCAAGGATTTCGTATTCTATTTAAGCACCCAGTCATCACTGGCATTTGATTATCGAATTCAAGCAATCAATCGAGAAAGCAAAAGGAACGAAATACATACCAAAGTCAGGAGTCGAATTCGATCATCGAGGAGCAGCCGAAGCCAAGCTACAAAGAGACGCCGATCGACAGAGCAACGAAGATACAATCAATCGTAAGCAATCACGCAAAATCATCTACTCAATCGATCAACAGAAGTCGGTAGCTTCGACATAGAGAAGCCCTAATTTGGATAAAGAGGAACGAACGATCGAAGAAGCCACCATTTTTCACAGGGGAACGGGCCGACGTCAGATAAAAGAAAAAGGGCTGCTTTTTCTTATTTTTGAGTGATAATGTTTTGGGCCGATTTTATTTATTGTGGCTTTGGTATATTAGGGTTGTTTTAAGTTGTTTTTTTAATTTGTTTTTAAATTTAGATTCTATACTTTTCAAATCAAACCGTTGGTAAATCACTACCTAGAGTTTAGGTTGTGTCAGATTGTCTAGTTAGGATTAGTTCAGTAAGCAGGGTTTGCGAGTTTGCAAAACTCTATAGGCGGTAGCAGGGTTTGCGAGTCTGTTAGAGTGTTTGTAAGCGGGAGACTGTTTAATTCTAATAGAAATCTGGGAATGCAGCAGTAGGCAGGGGTTGCCGAAGTTGGGTAAATTTTGTGTGTGTGATTTACTTTTCTGCAGTTTGTTTAAATTCAAGATAATTTTCTATAACCCTATTCACCCCCCTCTAGGGTTAATCTAGATCCTACACTTATCTCATTCTCATTCATGTTTTTCTCCAATCATTACTGATAGCCAGTTCATTCACTCTCATGCTACACACTTGCCATCTTCTACATCTATGTATTTCACACACACACACACACACATATGCAAATAACTCTCCTCATGTTAGACAAAAAATGCATGACTACATTCCTCATTTCAGTCAATCTACCCATCCTTGGATAGTGATTGGAGATTTTAATTGCTCTTATCTTTCCTTGCATAAAAGTGGATGTAATCCATTATCAATTTATGACCTCTCTCCTTTAAACAATACCATACACAATGCTTTCTTAATTTAAATTCCTTCCTCTGGCTCTCCTTTCATATGGAACAATTAAAGTCACAATATTCCCCGAAATCTCTCCAAGATAGATCATGGCTTTATGAACTATAAAACTCTTTCCAAATGGCCATCCATACATATACATATCCCTATGACCCTCCTTTCTGATCATTGTCAATCAATCCTTTCTTTTGGATCAGCTGCCATTCACAAACAAGTTAATTTTAAATTTTATGATGAATGGACTCAAAATATAAGTCTATTGCAGGTAGTAAATGATGCTTGGAAAATATCAACCTTTGGAAATCCTATTCTCAACTTGCAAAAGAAATTAAGGAATACAAAAGTAGCATTAAAATTATGGGCTAGAAGAATATATGGTGAAGGTAATAAAGTATCTACTGATATATCAACTAAACTTGAACATGTACAACAGATGATTCTAAACTCAAGCACAGATCCAAACTTAAATAAAAAAGAAAATGAACTCATCACACAACTTGAGTTGGCCTTGAATACAGAAGCTAAAATGGCCATGCAAAAACATACACAAAACTGTTCAACATTTGGAGATAGAAACACAAAACTCTTCCATGCTTCCTTAAAGATTAGACAAGCTAAGACATTAATACATCAGATCAAAGATATGCGAGGAGTTTCTCATGCTTCCCACCCTCTGGTTGATGCTGCTTTCCTCAACTACTTCACCTCTTTGCTGGGTGGTCTACCCTCTTTCTCAGACAATAATTTTTTTAACAACCTTCCACTAGCCAAACTTTCCTTAGAAATGCAATCTGCTCTGACATATCCTATCTCCGATGATGAAATAAATAATTCCATATTTACAATGTGGAAATCAGCTTCCCCTAGCCTTGATGGTTTCACTATAACCTTCTATACCCATTGCTGGTCCATAATTTCTACTAATGTGTATAAAGCTGTCCACAATTTCTTCAACAAAAGAAAAATGCTTTCCTAAATAAATTTAACCAACCTTGCCCTTGTTCCTAAGATAGCTAATCCAAGTGATGTTTCTCAGTTCAGACCTATTGCATGCTGCAACATCTATAATCCATATCTCGTATCTTGACCTCTAGACTTAAAAATGTCCTTCAAACTATGATATCTCCCAATCAAGCAACCTACCTCCCCAATAGATGCATCCTAGACAATGTCCTTTTGACTCATGAATTACTGAATGGGTACTCCTCTCCATATATATCTCTTAGAGCAATGCTAAAAATAGACATTGAAAAGGCTTTTGATACTGTCAACTAGTCAGCCCTGATGACCATACCAAATAGGATGAATTTGCCTACAAAATTCAATCATTGGATATATCAATGTATCTCTACAGTCAGATATACTCTTGTATTCAATGCTCATACTGTTGGGTATTTCAAAGGCAATAATGGATTGAGGCAAGGAGATCCCATATCTACTTATCTGTTCATAATGATCATGGAAACATTTACATTAGCTATTGAGCAGCAAGTTGTACTGAAAATGTTTGATCTCCATCCTAAATGTAGAAAGCCTATGGTGACATCATTAGCTTTTGCTGATGACTTGTTAATATTCTCCAAACCGACTGCTAAGTCCCTTCAAACTATAATGAACACCCTTTCCTCCTTCTACAAGTTCTTTGGCCTCTAAACAAACTCAAAGAAATCTCACATTTTAATAGCTGGCTTGCCATGTAATCAGATCTCAGATTGCTTGAATATCAAAAAAATGCTTCCTCTTGAAACTGATATGGCTTACTTAAGCATACCTCTTGCAACAAAGAGAATTACTATTGCTCAATGTGTCCCTTTGTATGAAAAAATAACTGCTGTGTTCAATAGATGGAAAAATCGATACATATCTCAACCTGGGAGGCTTGTTATTATTAATGCAGTTATACTCTTAATGACAGTGTACTGGAGCAGAACGTTTCTCATGCCTACAAAACTTATAGATATGGTCAGATATGCAATTATAAAATTCTTATGGTCTGTATTTATTCACACAAAAAAACTGTCTCCTATAGCTTTTAGAAAAGTGGAAATTCCTAAATGTAAGGGAGGGCTAGGAAATAAAAATATGAAGAATTAGAATATTGCTGCATTGTCCAAGCACTTTCAAAATTTTATTACCAGGTCCAATTCACAGTGGGTTGAATGGAGCAGCAAATACAATTTAAAAGATGATGAAATATGGCTTGCTGCTTCAACACAAGCACAGAGCTAGGTATGGAAAACAATGATTAAAATACGAGATATTTTGCTTCCTTATACAAAGCTCCTCCTCTCCTTTGATAGTCTGTCAAATTTTGGACTACACCTTGGATAAAGAAAGGCATGATACTTAAAAGTATGCTCTCATATGAAAATATAACACAGAGTGGAATAACATTAAATGCTAGAGCTACTTCCTATATTAGCAATGGGAAAATCTCTCTACGTCACTCCAGTAATTCCTCCATATCAGCATTGTGGAATTTATTTAAAGATAATCCCTATATCTTTAACCAATATGAAGAATATAAATGGAAAAATGACCTCAAAGACCACTTTACACATATTGTCTACACTGCGATAGCAGGAGAAAAACATCTGAAAAACTTCCTATGGTATAAAAGAATCTGGAACTTGAATGCTGACGAAAAGCTAAATTTTATGCTCTGGAAGGTACTGAAGAATGCTCTGCACACCCTAGGAAATTTGGCAATGAAAGGAATAACAGTCTCTTCCTCATGTTTATTTTGTTCTTATGCAGTTGAAGATACTCATCACTTATACTTTAGTTGCTCCTTTACTCACTTCATATGATCTAAAATAAAGACAAAAGGAGGATATGGTTCTCCTATGAGAGAAAGTAAAATATAATGGATGTATATATATAAATATATATATATATATATATATATATAAAAGCAACAAGGTGGAAGCAACCATCAACATATGAGCTATTAATAATACTCAAAATAATAGTCAGAGAAATTTGGAAGGAAAGGAATAAAAGAATTTTCAATCATAAGTACAGGAATCGTATGCAGATTTATTATGGCATTTGTAGAGAGATACACTCTACGATCTCAATATCCTCCTACCCTTTGATACAATTACCTTGGTTAGGTGGTCCTAGCTTGATAGCTATGTCCTTCTAATCTTCTATGTTGTTATGGTTTTCTTTCTATTTTTCCTATCTTGTATCTTGTATTCCATGTAACCCATTTATATTGTAAGGTTCGCTTATATATATAAATATATGGAAAGGGCGATTCAACCCACTCAGGCTTTGCCAAAAAACAAAGGAGATACAAGGTCGGCCATTACCCTAGGGGAAGAAGAGTTTAAAATCAATTAGAAGCTAAAATTCAAGCTAGGAAGATTTAAGCAAGAACAAATCTCAAGTTCCTTATCCAAACAAGGTGAATAATGATCTAAACCATCTCATATAAGCCTTTTTGAACTTTTGATTTTGAGTTTAAGGTTTAAAACCATTTGGATGGGTGTATGATGATATGCTATATTTTGATTTAAACAAGGATTTTTGTGTAATGATATAATTTGATTTCAAGGTTAAAAACGTGTAAATTGATTTCGAATGCCATGATGTTTGAATATGTTATGTAAAGCATTATTTTGAAGATGGGTTTAAATTTTCATAAAGTTCCAAACTATGGATAATTTATTATAAATTTTAAATGGAAGAAATAGATAATTTGAGTTTAAATTATTTAAAGCAAATAAGTAATGTTTTTGGATCAGAAATTTATATATGTTAGAAAACATATTAAAAGTGAATAATTATGATTTTTGGGGATTTTTCCTAAGTGTTTTAATATGGTTATTGAATTATTCAAGTTTGAGGACTTAAATGTTTAAATGTTTTGTTGATGGGAATGACTTATTTGTTAAAATGATTTCAACTATTAATTATTGAATTCGGCAGCCTTTTTAACAAAGAATTTTGATAAAGTGTTAGCAACCAATCATAATTTGATAAATTGGGTAAGTTAGGTAAAAAGGAATTTCTTTGAAAGGCAATAAAACCAGTTTTGTTTTGATTTACCACTTCGCCATTTCCACTTGTTAGCTTTCGTCACCATACTTCCGCTAATGAACTCATTTGAAACCAATGCACATGGTATCAAACTATTGATATGTAGTGGATTGGAGAAAGATGGAAGGGACTGTGTCGAGGGCATGCTTTTGAAGGGGTTGAAGTCATTCTTATAAGCTTTTAGGTCATTCTTATAAGCTTTTGAATATATTACTTGCCTTTGTTAAAATAGATGCTTTCAAAAGGGTTGAGGTCATTCTTATAAGTTTTCGAATATATTACTTGCCTTTGTTCAAATAGATGCTTTCGAAGGGGTTGAAGCTACTTTTAGTTAGTTTTCAAATCAATTCAACTTGCCTTTGTTTTTAGAAGCTTTCGAATAAGCTGCTTTTTGAACCTATTCGATACGTAGTTGTCGCCTTCATACCTTTCGAATTGGTTAAAACCGCTTTTCCTTATGGCCTAATAACAATGAGATCGAAAGAAAGACTTTTGTTTTATTAATATTGAAGCCGCCCTCACAATGCTTTCAAAAGGGTCCTTGTAGCCGCTTTTATCAATGGTTTCGAAAGGTTGGTTTCGAAGCTATCTTTTTCCCCAATTCTTTTATTTGAAGATCAATGCTTTCAAAGCGTTACTTTCGCTTTTGTTCCCTTTGACCCAGAAGTTATATTTAATGTTAAACCCAATGATTTTTAAAGAGATACTTTTAAATGGTTTCGAAACTACGCTTCCATAAATTCTACCTAACTTAAGTGCCTTCGAAAGATAAGCTTTAAGTTTTTCGAAAGGTACATTTTTAATGGTTTTGAAAGAGAAGGCTCAAGGTTTCGAAAGCCTTAGTTTTTAAATAAGAAACCCAATCCCATTTTTAAAGGTAAACCCAGGGTAATATAAAAGATTTTTGAAATAGCATTTTACTTTGGAATTTTTGAAAAAGCCTTCCTTGCTAAAGATAATGGGTTAAGGGTATTAACCATGTTTCATTAGAAAAATGATTACAAGGAGATTAAATCATAGAGGGTTACATTATTATGTTTTGATCAGTTATCATGTATTGTTTTGTAAACGTATTCACATGGTAATTAACCCATAACTGAATTTTGGGGTAAAGGTAGAATAACTAGTTAGGTTGACCCAATAGTGAATATACATTGAGTTAACTCCCGTGCGAGAATTGCATCCAGGAGGTTAGATAGACCAGAATATAGGATGCCCATAGACTAATCAAAGAACTATTGGTTTAGACATGTTCTTAGTAAGCCCATGAAAATTATGTATGGAAATTGTTATTAGAAGGAGGCCAATAGATTCTTAATGATCCCATGAAAACTATGTTCGGAATAAGTTATTGAAAGAGATCAATAGGTTCATAGTCAACCCATGAAAACTATGACATGACAAATGTTATTGGAGGATGCAGTAGGTTCATAGTTAGCCCATGAAAACTATGATTGGATGATGTTATTGGTATACATCAATAGGTTATTAGTAATCCCATGAAAACTATGAAACCAGATAAATAGTCCGTAAGTTTGGAACAGGTTCTTAGTTAGCCCATGAAAACTAATAGGTTAATGTGACCCTAAAAACTATAACTTGAGACAAATAGTCAGGAAAATAGGGATGGGAAATCCAGAGCATATTACATGTTATGATACTAGTAAGGGGAAAACCCGTTTTGCTAAGCAGCGTGGTCTTACTAGATATCTATGTGGTTGGAGATGGTGGGTTATTATTCATACCAGACTTTTTATATGACTTGAAATTTATGTTTTCCCCTTAAACTCTCGGGTCTCAATTGATTTTAAGTAGTTTGAGAGTTAAGGTTTTCAGGTTCTCCTTTAGACGAATAAGCTTCCAGAGATGTGTAGGAGGCAAGCTAGCCAGTAGGAGTTCTTTCTGTTTGATTTTGTTGTGCTTTGAATGTAACGACAAGGATGTTTATTTGCAAATTTAGACTCTGATCAACCAAGGGGGCATCATCATATGTCGCTCTTGGCGTGTTTTGTAATAATTATATTTCTTTGAACGTGGTTTACGAATAAGGATTATGTAATGAATTTGAAATGTGATTTGAAGTGGAATGAGAAATTTATTTTTATGATTTTAAATTTTTTTCATATTCATGTGTTTCTGTTATATCAATGTACCTAACATTATCGCATTTGGTCATCGAGAATTAATGACTATAAATGACTACAACATCCATAGCAGTTAGTTTTGGGCCTCCAAATGGGGGATGTTACAATTGCCGATAAAATCGTCATATAATAAACAGTACCCAAGCTACTTAATACCTTTTATTAGAAAATAGGTAGACTCTGGTCATTTAAGACCTTAACTAAGGTAGAACCCATCATTTAAGACCCCAATGTCATCTTAATGTTGTCCAAATCCGCGCCTACTGCAGATGTCTCCAAAATTCCAGCAAGATCATCATGTGACATCTCAATCTGAGTTCCCTTCACCTCGGACTCAATGTAGCTATTTCCATCATCAAAAATCTACACCATCTATGCATCGAAAAGACGAACGTTGCACGGGTAATATTCCCACTCATAAGTCTCGATGCGGAGGATCAGTGCAAATCCTGCCGCGATGAAAATCTCTTCAAGCCCGAGAGCGATGAAATCTCCGAACTTCACTGGTCGTCCATGCAGGTAATCAAAGTCCGCCGTTCCAAGATAGGTAGCGATCTTCCACTCGCTCCGGTCAAGCCAAGCGGCTTCTTGCGGAGTGAGACCTGAATGACGAGAGGAAGTGCCGCTGATACGTTGTGGTGCCATAGGTTGAGAGGCGGTTGGAAAAGGGAGAAAAGGGAGAAAATGGTTTAGATCCGGAGTAGTGGTGGGGAAAGATCTGACGCGCAAGGATTTTGGCGTTGGTTGGTGGAGGAATGGACTAGAGAGGCCTTGGTCAAACGAAGGAGGGGGGAGGTGGAATTGGGTTTGGCTAAAAATTGAAGAGGAGGAAGAGAGTGAGGGAGGTACGGTAGCTGAAGGTTTGGATGTGACTTCTAGTCGCGTTCCAGGTTTGGGTTCGGCCCGAATCCACCAAGCGGTCGACATCTATTAAGTCAACTAGTCGACCGCTAGCCAGATTTGGGCGTGGCTTGAACTTGGACCTAATAGGGCCGGTTAAATTAATTAATATTCTTATGACCGTTCCACATACCATCTTCAACTTGGACCTAATAGGGCCGGTTAAATTTGTGCCTACTTTGCGTGGAAATATTTCTTCCAATAGCTGGTGGGTTTAACAACACTTCAAACTACAAACCCTAAATAAAATTGAACGTTATTCCTATTTTGTCCGTACCTTAAAGAGAGAAAATATAAAAACCCTTGATTTTATAAACCGAAAAATCACTGTGCTAAATATATGCTTCTATATACTTATTTCTAAATAACAGAAACTATTTCATACCAAAACTTTCCTTAAAAGTCAAGCTTATATATATAAATATTTCAGGGTTTCCAAAAACCTTTTTAAAACACAAAACTTCCCAAATTTAGGACATTATTTTCTTGCCAAAAATCAATATTAAGCCTTTACTGATATATATATACATACAGATATTTAAGGATTTAAAGAACTAATCTTTTATAAACTAAAAATCTCTTAACATGACCAGCTTAGTGGTATACGTGTTTCTTCGAAAATTAAAATTTCAAGACTTCCTCAAAACAAAATTTCCAAAATAAATCTTTGGGAAAATGAATCCTTTGAAAACCCTTTTTCCAAAATCTAAGGCATTTCCAAAATATACTTGATAAAAATTCTCTCACAAGTTTTAGACTATGGAATTGAGATTAATTATTCAAATAAAAATCCGGTTTGCCATCAAAGAAGTGATCAGTGAATGCACCCTAGCAAAACCTACTTTCGGACAATCGCGACATACAAAATCTAATTTCCCATTCATTCGGAATAATTGTGTGTCTCCGACTAGAACTCAAAGTCCAAAATCGTAAGGTAGCTATAATCTCAATCATCAATTCGAACACCTCCAGTCTCTGGGATTCAGCCATATGTTGTACTCATGCTCTTAATCAACAGCGCTTTACGCATCGCCATCACTTCATGGTGTACTTCGAAGTTGGCATGAAAATCTTAGCTCTAAGATATTTCCAACTCATAGTTGCTTTGCCAATTCCTTCGGAGTAGAACACAACTACTCCTATAGTCAGGACTCATAGAATCTAGCATAAGAATATAATATTACTAGATAGGAAAGTATGAATATGTTCTCTCAATTTATCCTAATTCCTCCGATCTACTAACTTTGAGATCCGATACTAAATGTAACAACCCACACCTTAATGGGCCTAAATTTTGACAAAAATCGAAATCCAAGTCCATCAAAGCACAAATCGTTGGATTTGGTACCTGTTAATAAGCATGAGCATTATCCGAGATTGACAGAAATCTAAACTACCAGCGGAAATAATAATAGAAAAAGATTACTGACTATGACTACTACCTTGGAACTAAGGGTATTCCTTGAATAGAAAAGTTTCACATCAACATCGAGCATGAGAGAAAGAAGACTCTCCAACAAAAAGGCACATCCAGCTCCAAAAACCTATTCCTCTAAATATATCCTATGGGTTGTCATGAAGAGGGGGTCAGAACAAGGTTATGGTGACTGGAAAATAATATAAACCGTCCATAACATAAACTTATACCGATAGGTTTCCTTTTAATTGTTATGTTCATCAAAATTAGCAATTCTAATCTATCCTTGCATCGCAGGCACGATTACATACTTATCTCCTCCCAAGGTATGAAATATTAATGAAGCCATATTAACCACCCAATACTTCCAAACCCATTAGCCACTTAATACCTCTAAATATGAAGCGGGCTTCTATAATACTTTTAAAAGAGAAATAAGTAGACTTTGCCATTTACGGCCTTAATTGAGGTAGACCCCGTCATTTAATACCTATTCCAGAGATGGTTTCCTAACAATGTTGTCAATGGTCAGTGGGTCCTAGGTACAGGACCTCTAACCACTATTTAAGGCTTCTAACATTTAATTTCCAACTATTACTGCATCTATCGCCGATAAAATCGTAGTCATATAATAAACAATACCTAAGCTATTATATACATTTTTTAGAAAATAGGTAGACTTTGGTCATTTAAGACCTCAACTAACACAGACCCCATCATTTAAGACCTATCTCCAAGGCATGCTCCTAAATTGTACAATTATTATTTTGGCTTTACCAATGTAAGAGACTATGCCCAAACCTCTTAATACTTCCCAGTGGAAAATAGGCAGGCTCTGTCATTTAAGACCTAATTCCAAAAACGTGCTCCTCAACAGTACCATCTAGTTGTCATTGCTTGGAAATCTCATTGGGTTACACCATACTTCTTTAATAGGAAAGAGGAGGACTTTATAGTCACTTAAGACCCCAAACCTGAAGCGAACCTTCCCGAGATATCCACCTCACTCTTTAATTATAAATATGGCATCTCATTAGGATACTTCTTTCGGTAAGGAGGCGGACCCTTCAGCCACTTAATACCTCAACGCTAAAGTAAACCCTTTTTAGAGATATCCTTATTTATTTATTTTGAATCTCACTAGGTTACTTAATACTTCCATTTAGGAGAGAGACGGACCCTTCAGCCACTTAAAACCTCAAACCAGGAGCGAACCTCTATGGAGATATCCCTCACCGCTCCTAATTTAAAATTGGGACCTTTTAATACTTTCCAATTAAGAAAGTAAGCCTAATCTCTCACGTAGTCATGGGTCGTTGGATTAGTGATATCTCACATCAGTAGTAAGTACACCCGACTGTTGGTAGCCTCAAAGTGAAGGGCAGTCTTCTGTCGAGTGACTCTACTGACCTTGCATCACTAACCTACTAAGTCTAATTAACCATCCTATGTATTTATTTATATTAGCTTAGATAGACATTGGACTTAGCTTACTAATTTTCTTTTTATTAAGGCAATAAGATTTACCTTAAATATTTATCTACCCATAAATCCCCATTTAATGCTCATAAATGTTAGTTTGTCCATACAATCCTAACAGACATTTCCTACAAATTAGTAACCTTTTATATCTATTCCATTTTTATCAGTCCCATTAATCCATTTACCCTATTCATTTATTGCAACTCCCATATTTATTACCATTTACTGGAGTTACAACCTTTTAAATTCTTTTCTTATCAGTTAATTATCCTAAATGTGAATATTACGCATAAGCGTCGTTATTAACTTTTATTTAATCATTATAAGCATAGTATTTATGCTCAAATATTTATTTTTATTAAATATATTCTAGTTGTATATCTTCACTATAATATACTTTTTCATGTTAAATTATTGGAATCATATCTAAAAAGATTATCCATTATAATTTCCATCAATTAGTCCAAAACAAAAGATTTAACTTTAAAATATAAAAGATTACATCGTTTGAAATTACAAAGAATAATCATTGCTTTTTATTATTGAAATAGACAATGTAAATTACAACGAATTCATACTTTAAACATCTCTTTCATTTTCTATTTGCATCTATTCCTTGTTAGAACAAACGCTATATCTTTCTAAAAGGGAAAGAAATCAAACTAATTTACAAATATTAAACATATCTAAATTCCAACAATTCCAAATATAGAAAAGTTTACATTCTAATAAGATTAGGTTAACAATCCAAATTTATTACATTATTATACAACCTATTTTAGATCTAGAATAAATTTCATTCAAATTAATATTCTAAATTCATACTTTTGGGACAGATGTCCAGAGCAGGTTGTATATAATGCTAAATCAATTTATAAACAAGAATATGTAGACGATATTTTTTATATTCAGAATGTATTCAGTTAGTTGCCAACAACTCATATATAATTATCCAATAGGCCTAAAAATCAAATAATCACCAACGGGATAATTTTCGTATTATAACAATCTATAAAAATTCCCACTCACTTTTTAAAAGCGATCCAAATCTCTAGATCTGAAGTAGAACCTTTGATTCCTTTTCAAATCCTTTTTAATTCCAGAGATATGTATAAAAGGGTATATACATACATTAGAATTATATATCTGAGAAGAGATTTGGGATTGGAAGAGAAAATAGATACAAATATATATATAAATTCATAAATTACCTCAAATACGCATATGGTTGATTCTCTTCTATTCTCCTTTTTATTAGATTTCTACTCTTCTCTGATTTGTATGAATATAGATACAAATATCTTATCTTTTTAATTTAGGAAGAAACTGAAGAGGAAGAAATGGCAGAGCTTCGCTACGACCTCCCTAAAAATATGAGAAGAGAAGGGAGGGTTATGCCTGAATTTATAGTCGCTAGAATCAACCAGAACCGTTCGATCGAAATATATTAAATCCAGGCCGTTGCGGCCTTTGTTTACTGGAGTCATCAGGTTGCCACCGATCAACCCACTTAGGTGACCGGTCGACCACTAGGGGTTGACCGTCCCTAATGATGGTCGATTTTTGGGCCGGGGTAATTAATATAATAACGTTAATTATTTCTTATTTTATTATTTTCGTTTTTTCGTCCATAACTTCTTTGTTTGGACTCCGATCGCAAAACTCTAGATATGGAAGTTGCTCAGAATTTGCCATGAATGCAATGGTGTAAGTTTCATGGTCAAATTCCATCATTTTCACAAATTCCATTTTCGAAGCCTAATTAATTAACTAAAGAACTAATTAAATAAATAATGCCAAATTACGGGGTGTTATAGCATTGCAATAGGAAGGCTGGTGCATTATTATGAACAGGGTTTCAAAAGTTTTAGAATGTAGAGGAATTCCCATATGCACCAGGTGTTTGATCCATCCTATTGGAGTTGATCCTTTGTTGTTGAACCAAAGATAGGCTAAAACCTTGATTCCCATTAGTGGATTATTATGTGGGTGACAGACTCCCCTCAATTCCTATGGGTTATTGCTAAGTCAGGCATCTGAAGTTGATATTTATGATTTACGGTGGTTCCTCCTGAATAGAAAAGACTCGATCTCTTGCTTCCCGTATGTATCTGCTCTTGGCCCCTTTACTGTTTCCAATGTGATGGGGACCTCTAGGGATGACATCTATGTAGTTGATCGAAGGAATAAAGTCTGGTTGAGAATCACTCTCTATGAAATTTGCATTATTGCTTAGGGGCCTTTGATTGTTCCCTTTAGGATATGTGGATTTTGATTTCCCAGATAAACTCCTTCAAAGATTCGGATCTAATCATGTTCTGGATTATTTCGGACAAAACACGACATTCGCCAGTTTTATGTCCGTTCATCTTATGGTAAGCTCAATAATCTCCCCCTTCTTTGGTTCTAGATTGCTTCTTGCTTTGTAGGAAGTAGGGAAGTTTCCTCCATCTTTAGCCATGGCAAACGTATAGGAAATAAGTTTATTTAAAGCCACATAGTTAGATTTAAGGATCTCCTCGAATCTTCCACTTCTATTTTCATCCCATCTCGGATTTTTGTTAGGATGATCATAGCCAAAATTTTCTCCTTCCTTCTTTGGTTGGGATTTCTTCTTAGCATGGTACATTTCATCTGTATGGATAAACTTATCGGCCTGGAAATGAAAATATTGAAGATCCTATACCCATGGACATAGAGTTCATTTCAAAAGGGGCCTGTTCAATTAACCCTAAGTGCACTGCCATTACTTTTTCTCTATCAGCCATGTTTTTCGCCTTTAGTGCCTCAATGTTGAATCTCTTCAGATATTCACCGAGCAACTCTCTTGGTATTTATTTGACATTTGCCAATACACTAGAGTCAAATAGTAGGATATTTGCATATGCAAAATTGTGCTAAAAACTCATAATAAAATTTCTTCCATGAGTAAATAGTTTTCTTTCTATAGTGCCTGTACCATTTGGCAGCCGCTCGTTGAAAAGTTGTAGGAAAGAGTATGCAACTTACTACTTCATTAGCATTGTACATTTCCATTTGGGTCTCAAAAGCCAAAAGATTGTCATCGGGATCAGTTGTTCCGTTATACTTCAATGATAAGATTTTGATGTGCGACGAAATTCTAACAGACATTATTTTCTTTGTGAACGGAGCTTCACAAGAATTATTATTTACTCTGAGGTCAAGGGTCCTCTTTCCTTGAAGATCATGCAAGTCTTTAACTATTTTATTGACCATGTCTTGTAGGTATGCTTTTTCATCATGATAATCCATTCTGTAAGGCTTGTATTCTTTTTCTGAAATTAAGTTGCCTGATTGTTCGGAAGATCTTCTTGTTCACCTTTCTAGGCTTTCTTTTTGATGATTCATCTAAATTTTTCTTCCTGCGAGTTCGGGGAAGACATTGTTAAACCTTCGTTTTGAGTTTCTTTCTTTTTTGTGGACCTATGATGCTTTTAACCTTGACTTTGCTTTTGAGTAGCAAGGTGCCTAGATTCCTCCTTGGAGATTCCACTTCTTCACCTCCTTCAGTAATCTTTGCTGTCTTAGAAGACTTCTAAGAGATAACATTCTTAAGGAGTCCCTGCATCACTGTAAGCCATTGTGTTAGATCTTGAATCTCAGCCTCATTGTTTGTTGGCTTCACTAGTTTCGAAGGTTGCCTAGTTCCACATTCTATAAATTGAAGTTTGAAGTGATATTTTCCTCCAAGTTTGTTCCTTGCACAATCTCTTTGTTCAGAACATTAACTTTCTTAGCTCTCACCATTTTCCTGCAACAAAAATTTACATAATTAGTTTCTAAGTAAGGAAATAATGGATCGGAGGTTCGGGCCCTCCTTATAGCGCCAAAATATTAAACCAAAAAATGGCTCAACACCTGAGATGTTGCATAAGATAGTATTATTTGAAATGGACCCAATATTACCCATGACCATTAATTTAGTTATGAAGTTGTTCAAAAGTTCGATTTGTATGTATAAGAATAAAATAGACAAATCACTTAAATGTGCAATAGTCCATTATTTAATAGGCAAAATAGGCAATTCACTTATATCAGAATCCTTTATTTATATGCCAATGTGCATAATAGTCATATGCAATGTAAACATTAATTTAGGCAAGGTCTTAAGTGGCCTTGTTCAAATTATCAACATGCGAGTCCAAATTTAAGTCCAAGTCCAAACATAAGTCATATGCACGTCCATTCTACTAATAATAGTCAAAGATACATATATCGATGGTATTATGCTATGCAATTTTTATTGTCCAAGTCCTTATGTGCAAAAATCTACAATTATAATAAGGAATTCCCAAATCAATTTAGGGTTTACAACTTGTGATTTTTAGAAGTAGATAAAACAAAATGAATCGCCCTTTTTTGGCAATGATGAGGGTCTATTTATAGGGGTAGTGGTAGGCAGAATGGGTGTCGTTTGTCCATTAGCTAGACAGTCACTATCCTTTTGTACCATTAATACTCGGTATCCTTCTTTGCATTGCTAACACTCAACATCCTCTTTGCCTTTTAATACTCGACATCTTCTTTGCATTGCTAACACTCGACATCCTCTTTGCCTTTTGATACTCAACATCTTCTTGGGATTATTGATATTCGACATTCCCTTTACATTGTTGATACTCGATACCTTTCGTTAGTAGTACTTTATAATAGTTATTGTTATAGAGGCTCGATAATAGTTGACGTACCATTGGCTTGTTATTCATAGAAACTCGAGATCCTCCACTTGCAGCTAGACGATCGACATCCTTTAGTAGCGCAACATATTTTCTTTGTTATGTACTCTACAGCACTCTGTATTGTAGAGGTTTGACGTCTCTTTTTCTCCTAAGCTCGTTTTAGCTCAATATCCCTAAATATTTTCTGGTTCGACATCCTCTTCTTTTTATGGACTTGATATCTTTATTCTTGTTAATGCTTGACATCAGCTTATGCTTATTAAATCAGGTTCGATATCTCTTCATTGCTTGTTATCTATTTGAAGTTTGATACTATCTATTGCTTATAGACGTTCTACATCCCTATTGCGGTAAAAGATCGACATATCCATACTCGACATCTTTTAGCTCTTATATGCTCGACACATCTCTTATAGGTGGATTTATTATCTTTATTACTTATATGCTTGCATTCCCCCTTATTCACAAGTTAAAAACCTTTTAGGATCATGATATTCTCCCTTAGATGCTTGATACCACTATTTATACATGCTTACTACTGATTATTCATGTTTAACAACCTTCCTTGCTTACAAGTTTGGCATCATCAAATAGCTTATAGGCTCGTTATCTTTATTGTCTTACAAGCTCGATATCTACCCCTTGGTGCTTCTATATCTTCTTATTGATTTTGTTGTTTCTTTTTCTTTTAATTATTCCTCTAGCATAGTAGCAAGAAAATACATGGATAATAAATATAAATATATTTTATGCTAAACCTATAAATTTCGATGATAGAGTAGTTGCAACCATACACTGAAAGATGGATAAGTCAATTATGAGTCAGAACAATGGATGAAGTTGAAGACGTACATCTACCCCGATTATCCCATGGGAAATAGGCTATATGAATAGGCGTTGAGTTAAGAAGAGCACGAGTGCAGCATATGGAAGGTCCATGAAGCTGGATAGTACATAACTCCCTAGTTGGTCCCCCGATAGACTAATGGTTGTAGATCCCCACAGGATTGCCAATTAATGATGTACAGTAGGTCTAAATAAGGGGTAAGTAAGAGTCCATATGTTGTAGATATCCAAAAGCAATAATTAATTAAGTTCCCAAAGAATGGTGTGTAACAGTAAGTTCATGATGATAACTGGATTTTAATATTTCGGGAGAAGTTAAGTCAGAAAGTAAGTTGAAAAGAAGGAAAGTCCAAAAGAAGGGACAAATAAAAATCCACTCGGAGTCCGACCCTATATTAAAGAATTTAGTATAAAAGTTGAAATGATTTTAATATAAAAGTTTGAGAAAAAGATATAAATAATATATTTGAAATGATTTTCAAAGGAACTATTTAAAGATAGAAAAGCCCTATTTTTGGAAGGTAAGTAAATATTAAATTATTTGAAAAATAAAAATATGTTTTTATCTAAATAAAATGTTTTTGCAAAGAAATTTTTTTAGTTAATTTGAAAAAAATTACCGTATGTGGGTTTTTACAGAAGTTACTCGTTTAAAAATAGGGCGTATATAACTCATTAATTTTTCTGAGAAGAAAGAAAATTTTACAGTAGAAAGATTATTTTAAGGGCGGGCAATAGGAAGTGGTGCTAGCTTAAATGGGGTAAACAATAATGGGATTGGAAATTTAAAACCCAAAGGCAGAATAATAGAATAAAGCGGTAGGCGGATGCACCACAATAGGTAGATAGGAGTTTCTCAGAGTAGCAAGAGCAAAGGTGGAGAAGTCGAGGATAGAACAAAGTTGCGGTAGTTAACAGATTGTAATTAATATTTGGTTTGGTCTGAAAAGGGTCCTAGTTCAACCTAGCCCAAACATAGCAAGTGGTTGACCATAAGGAATGAACAGTCGACCACCAAACCTTAGCGGTCAATCGGTTGCTGTTCTGGAGCAATATAATTCTCATCCAGTCGAGCCGCTTCATTTCCAGCCCATCTCTCTTCCTCTAAAAGTGATTTTGACCTTTCTCTCCTCCCTAAAGCCATCAACCACCACACAAGCCCCATAGCACTGACGTTGATCACCTCTAGCAGGCTTAGGTAGTGAAGCGACCACTCCACCATCCAAAAATCAATCAATTTCCTAGCCCGATATCAACTTCCAAATCAAAGCTTATGTCACATCTTGTGGCACTATTACCTCCCGACACCCAAGGCTAACACCACAGGAGATAGCATGGCTATAGAATCATAAGAATATTATAAAGTGCTACGAGTAATTTGCCGGCTTCACAGTTCTACAGGGATGACCGATGAAGTTTGAGGACTTTCTGGCTGATTATTTGGTGAACCTACTCATAGCTGCAAGACTATTTTAGATTCTTCGCCATGATATGTTCGAGAGGGAGAGAGTGTAATCCGAGGTGCATGTATCTATTTGACGTTAATTTTGTATCCGCGTTTGATGAGCATGAGTCTAGTTTCTCATCCAAAATCGAAAAAGGGAAAATCATGTACCAATTCAAACCAGCATTCAAGCACGACATTTGAAGCAGCCGCAAGCTATCAAAGCCAAGGAATCGATTGATAAGGAAAATTGAAGTTAATTCGTCACTGCAATCGATCAAATTGATTTGGTGTCTTCAATTTTGAACGAAGCCCTAATCCAGATTAATAAAGAAACAAGGCGGCAATGAAAATAAGAAAAGGGAAAACACGACTATTTTTTGTCTTTTAATTTTGGGCCGCATTTGTTATTTTATTTGGGCCGAATAATTATTAGGGTTTGTGTTTATATTTTGCTTGTTTATTAATTTTTATTTGAGCCAAATTCTAGTTTAAGTTGTTTACGAACAACGGTTTTGTTGTTCGAGAATTCGCAACTCAGTGGCTGAGTTCTGGCAGGGTTTTGAGCTTAGAGTTAGGTTAATCGAGTTAGCGGGTATTGCAAGTTTACGTGTTTTGTAAGCGACTGATTATTTAATTTCTAGTGGAAACCTTGGGGGCAGCACATAGGCAGGTTTTTGCCAAAGCTAGGTAAATCTGTGTGTGATCTCTACCGCATTACTATAACGACCCAGTTTTTCTTTCACCTGAATTTAGAATATTTAATTGAATTTAAATATTTAAAAATGAATATTATAAGTTGAATTGGTTAAATAATTGAAATTTGAATTTAATGTGAATAAAAATGATTATAAAGTTGTTTTAAATCCTATTTGAATTATAATAGAATTAGAAAACTTTTAAAATTGAATTAAAAGTTAATTTATTGAAATTGAAAATTTATTGATTTAATCAACATGTTTATTTTTGACACAGTCTCGGATTTCAACGAAACCAGTTTAATTGGATCCATAATAGTGAATTATTATTGGATTTCAAATTTCGTGTCAATCGGACTTATGGTTTTCCCGTGGAAAGCTGAAACGCGTAGTAATTTATTTAAGTAAATTTAAATTAAAATAAGTCGATTCAAAAACCAATCTTCCAAATACGGTGGAATTGGCTCCCGATATATATTCCATTGTGTTCGGAATAGGGATAAAATATTATAAATGCCAGGCAGCACGCTTCGTTTGGAGTTCAAAATATTTTCAGATGAATAGTGCGTGAATAAAAGCCATTCATTTTTTTCATATTTCACAAAACCTAGGGTTAGAAGCCCTAGCCGCCATTTAGAAACCAATGGCCAAAAATTTCCTAACTTCTCTCCCTCCGATCTCCTCATCCACACACTTTTTGACAATGGCGTCAACTAGGAAATCGAAGAGCTTGTCGAGCTCTATAATCTCAACGGTCGTGATCATTTTTTGTTCACCATTATTGATTTTTGTTTACAGATATTGTTATATATGCTGTTATCATGTGATATATGATGTTTGGATGCCATGATTGATATGATTGATGTGAATTCCTTTATCCAGTACATTTGCAGCATTGGGCAATATTTTGGAAATTTAAAATATTAAAATGATGATTTCAATTTAAAAAGGATTTCAAAGTGATTTTGAAAATATATATTTTTTGAATTGTTAAATAAATGGATTTATATTAAATAAATAAAAGTTATAATTTTTATGTTATATATCTTTGTGAAATATAATCAGAATATGATTTTTGAAATGTGAAGTTAACTATTTTGTTAAAATAAGTTAAATTAGGATTTTGAACTTACTATAAATGGTTTATATATATATATAAGATTTATAAAATTGATATTTTATAAATAAAAGTAATGGAATTATTAAAGTGTTTTATAAATTTAGAAATGGAATTATAATCGTATTTGTATATGGATTTGCAAGTAAAATTAAGAAATGAATTTATGATTTATTTTATAAATAATAGGATTTGAAAAGAATGAATTTTTAAATAAAGAGATTTATAAGTAAATAAGCTTATAATTGGATTTTGATATATAAATGAGATAAACGGGAAATTGGTCTATAATGGAATTTTATAAATGGAAGTTTTTATAAAATAAAAATGTAAATTATAAAAATTGTTTTAGAAAGGTGAAATCAACTTATTTGATAAGTTAAATATGGAAGTTTTTAAAGGAATTATATTCACAATTTTGGACAGTGAATAATCCTTTAAATTAAATGTGTAGAAGTAATGAATTTGGTAAAGGAATTATATTCACGATTTTGGACAGTGAATAATCTTTTAAATAAAATGGATGTTTTGGAAAGTGATATTACAAAATGGAATTTAAATGGTTTGAAAATTAAATAATTTGTAAACTTACTTATTATTAAAATAAGTAATGAAAATGTTTTCCAAATATCCAATAAGTGAAATGGTTTGGAATATTATCCTTTTAAAAATATTTTGAAGTGAAAAATTGGAATGTGATTTGATTTATAAACGATTAATAAAAATCAGGCCCAGTGGTTACTTATGTGCTATATTTTGTTTGTTGCTTTAATAGTTAAATAACCGACTATCAAATATAGCCATTTTAGTTTCTCGACTTGATGCAGAAACTAATTAGTCGTACACTTAGTATGTAACTGACTATGTAGACTTGATTATTGTTTGTGTTGAGAATGTTGATTCGTGTAGTGTAGAGTGATTACTCCAATCTATCGAGCTTCCTTCTTGGCCGAACGATAGCAAGTTGAAAGTTGGAGACGTGATAAGTCTATGAGACTTAGTTTCTGTATGAGGTTTAGAAACGCTTTGTGTTGTTGGTGCGAAGAGACCGGGATCAGATTTATCTGAAAACCACTTCGGACCAACATTTATACAACGATTGTGCAGGTTGGTCGATGTATTGATATTTAGGATTTTCATAGTGAAGGACTGCTTGTTGATCATTTAGGGTTAAAATCCCAATATACATCTAGTAGAAGTAGTCTTTTCGTTATGAAATATCCATTGCAAGGGCCGTCGCTACTAATCCTATAGGATGTGGTAGGAGAGTATCTTTGGTTTGTCCTGTTCCTAGACAACTTGTATGGACGAGTGTCTGACATTGCATTTCTAAGATTACATACGTTGGTTTTTACAAACGTACATCATGTGGTGGCAGAGAAGGCAACTTCTCTTAGCTTAACACTCTCCTTGAGGCATACTAGCTCAAGGGTTGTATTTTTGTGAAAAGCAATTAGTAGTCAACGGAAATGGCAATGTGGCATTCAAAGATGATGTGATATGTGATATGTGAAAGGTAATCAATACCTCTTTTGGCTTCACTCCCCGGAAAATGACTGAAACAGGGATAGAAGCAGCAAGGCTAAGTGGGTCGCTTCCATCAGGAGATGTCATCACTCTTCTGGATATATCTTTACACGCTATGATGTCGTGTATCGGATTATTGTTGATGTATGCTTGTGGCCATGGATTTTAGGTCAGTAACGACCGGAGTGATGACATATTTGATACTATCCAGGGATAGGTAGGTCGGTCTTGTGTTGGTTTTGGCACCGAGTATCTCGACCCTTGGTACATCCCTCTAGATGTGTACCGAGTTCGAAAATGGCAGTCCCTTCACCTAGTCATTTGTATGGAATCCAAAATCCACTACGTGCCTGCCATATTGTTTGAAGAGCCTAGTATTGCTGGAATTAAATAATGGTAACAATTTCAGCTATGTTGATTATTATTTTTATAATAGACACTATTATAATATAACATGATTTGATATGAAAATGTTTTGGTTATCGTAAGGTAAAAACATGTCCGTGTTTATGTGTGGGCGTGTCTTACGGGATACTTTTGTTTTGAAAGGAAAGGTTTTGATAACTTTATAAATTTAGTTGAGTGTATTTTCTCACGTTGGTTTACCAAACTGATCCGGACGTTCTTCCCTTTCAATACCCGGGTCAGATCAAGTATATTTACAGGTTCAGATTTGGTGCTTTTTGAGCTTCAGCAGGCGAGCCAGAGATCTTAATTTCGCATACACATATCTGTTTATTTTTCCGCTACTTTGCATTGCTGTTGTTGTAACTTATCAACATTTATGACGATAGGTTATTATAACTATCCAAGCTGATGATTACTTGTTGTGTACTCTGATTGATGGATGTATGTATATGATATTACAGTTTCTCTTTGTAAAGATTATTGATTTATATTATATGTTATTCTGCTACGATGTGAGATTCTGTATTGTCTTTGGTTCTGCTTCTTTCTTCTTCTTCTTTTCTTTTCTTCTTTCTTCTCTCTTTCTTCTCACCCTCTCTTTTCTTTCTCATGATTATCTGCAATCGGTGCACTTTGGTTCGGACACGCGTGGTTTGGTGTTAGAGGGTGCCGAGTGTGGGTCATCACAATGTGGTATCAGAGCTTATGTTTAGTATTTTCCTAGGCTTTGATGTGTACTCATTATATATAAGGTCAGTAGTGCCCTAGATTGAGTTTGAGTGTATTATATATATGAGCGTGTATTTGTTAGTGATATAAAAATATTTTATACTGTGTTGATTGAGCTGTTGAGTGGCTTATGGGTTCTGATCGTTGCGTCTGGCCAACGTTATCGATAGGGATCTCTAAACACTTGAACATGGAGATTGGACACGATATTGTTTTCGAAATTGGTTAAATGAAATAATTTTACCTTGATTATATTTTATATAGTAGTATATAAGTTGTTTGGTTGTTAGCAAATGATAATATTTGATTATTTTCATTTGTTATTTGTTGTGTTTAAATAATAAAAGTTTTTATTATTATAATCTAAACAACAATAAAAATTTTGGAATGAATCTTATATAAGTGAAGTAAAATAAAGAAATTATATAAAGTTATAAACGTGATTTATAAATAAATGTATTTTAAAAGAATATAAAGCGTAGAATTCACTACCGTTGCTGGAAAATAATAAGGGTGATGACTGCAACGTCATCAGTATCATTTTCGAGTTTTTGTGTGATTGATTTGCTACCATTAGTAAATTGAAAATTTAAGTTTTGTTGTGATAAAAAAATTTGGATTTGAAATCCAAGTTTGAAATTGATAAGTATAAGTGAAATGAGTTTGGACTTATAATATGAAATTAAAATTTAACTTAAGTAAAGTTAAATAAATTTGAGTTAGTGCAATAAAATATATGATTTGAAGTTTAACTAAAGAAAAGTTAAATAAATCTAAATGATATTTGAAATGAATCAAATAAAAAAGAATATACACTTAAAATTGTGAAGTGATTATATAACCATGAATTTAATTTGTAGAAGGTGGATAAACTTAAGTATATATTCATGAAAACTTAAGTAAATAAGTTTATAACTTATAATTTGAGAGAATAGTAAGTAAAGCAAATTTCTATTTGTTAAATATGAAGGTTAAGAAATGAAATCTAAATTTGAATTATAAGTTGGAAGTTAAGTTAAACAAAATGAATGTTGTAAAGGAAGTTAACTTAAGAAAGATCAAATGAAGTTGATTTTTATATCAAAGTAAATTAATAAAGCGAATTAATTGAAATGAAGTAACGGAATGAATATGAACTTGAGTTATAAAAAGTAATTCAACTTTAGATGTAAATGAATAAATGAATTGAATTAAACTAATGAAATAAGTTAGTAAACGGAATATGATTGGAAATGTTGTTGTTAGAATTTAATAAACTTAAGTTGTAGATTGATAATAAACATTAGAAATGTTGTATAAAAATGTAAATTGAATTTAAGTAAGTGATTTAGGAAATAAATCATAAATTTTATTAGTATTATAAGAAATATACTAAGTAATGAATATAAATCAATGGAATGTGTATGTGAATATTGAAATAAACTTAAGTGAGGAAGTGAAATGAACGTAAGATAGGTGAGATTAAAATATTATAAGCTTAAGTAAAGAATGAAGTAAAGTAGTGTTATGTGTTATTGATATTAAAAGGATTTTGCTAAGTGAATTGGAAAGTGAATGTGAATTGAATCTAAAGTTAATGTAGCTAAATTGAATCCAATCTAAATTGAATATAATCAATTGTGATCAATAAATGTGAATAAATTGAAAACCAAATCAAGTGAATGTTAATAAAATCCAGAATGAATATTGATTTGGTTATGAACCAATTTGGTTGTAAATTTATTGGATGGTTGTTAGTTGGATGTTAGTTGTTTGATGATGGCTTATGTTGCATATGTTTCATTTCCATATGATAGTTGTATAGTATATGTTGTATATGTTGATATTACTTTCCGCATATGTGTTCTCATATTGTTTGTTGAGTGTTTAATACGTGCGGATGGCGTTGCTTCGCATTTGGAGCTCGCTTTCGCGCTATATTAGCCGTATATACTCGCTAATAATATATAAGGTACATATCTCCGATAACATATCGTACTTTTGTGTTTTTTCCCTACGGGATGCCTCATCCTCGAAGATGATATGTATATTTGTGATATTGTATATATTATGATTTTTTTGGATCGAACCGTGCAAATGAGGCTATGGCGAATTTTTTTGAAAATTTAAGGCGTTAGAAATTTTTTTAGAATTTTTGGAAAATTTTTGATAATAAAAAGTTGATTTTTGAATTATAATTTGAAATAAGGTTTGTTGGTTTTTGAAACGATGTTAGTTGATTTATGGAATGGTATTGGTTAACAACTATAAATGATTTGAAGACTTAGAAATTTTTTTTTTAAAAAAAGTTGTAACTAATTGATTTTAGGAAAATTAAACACTTAAAAGAATTTGATAATCTATTTCAACTAAATTGTTTTGAAAGTTAATGGGGTTTTAGCATCTTTTCTTACTTAGTAATTTCGGGGACGAAATTGTTTTAAGGGGGGGAAGAATGTAACAATCCAGTTTTTTTATCACCTAAATTTAGAATATTTAATTGGATTTAAATATTTAAAATGAATATTATAATTTGAATTGGTTAAATAATTGAAATTTGAATTTAATGTGAATAAAAATGATTATAAAGTTGTTTTAAATCCTATTAGAATTAGAATAGAATTAGAAAACTTTTAAAATTGAATTAAAAGTTAATTTATAGAAATTGAAAATTTATTGATTTAATTAACGTGTAAATATAGTCATTTTCGACATGGTCTCGGATTTCGATGAAACTATTTTTATTGGATCCATAATAGTGAATTATTATAGGATTACAAATTTCGTGTCAATCGGACTTACGGTTTGCTCGTGCGAAGCTGAAATGTGTAGTAATTTATTTAAGTAAATTTAAATTAAAATAATTTGATTCAAAAACCTATCTTCCAAATACGATGGAATTGGCTCCCGATATATATTCCATTATGTTCGGAATAGGTGTAAAACATTATAAATTCCAAGTGGCACGCTTCGTTTGGAGTTCGAAATATTTTCGGATGAATAGTGCGTGAAAATTTTCTATAAAAGCCCCTCATTTTTTCCATATTTCACAAACCCTAGGGTTAGAAGCCCTAGACGCCATTTAAAAACCAATGGTCGAAAATTTCCTAACTTCTCTCCCTCCGATCTCCTCATCCATGCACTTTTAGGTAATGGCGTCAACTAGGAAATCGAAGAGCTTATCGAGCTCTATAATCTCAATGGTCGTGATTGTTTTTAGTTCACCGAGGAAGCTAGAAAATGGACGTATATGTCTCGAGTTCATGCACGTTTTTCCAAGCATAAGAGTGACCGAGTTCAACCATATTTAGGACGGTGGTGAACGGTGCTGCGAGCTTTCATATGGTGGTGGTCGATCGAATTCTGGTTGTATGGAGGATGCTCGGCAATCAAGTTCGTACGTACGTATATGGGTTTCTTTTGAAACCTAGGAGCGAACGATAGAGAAGAAGCAAGTAGCAGCCTAGATTTTAGATTAGAGAAACATGCGGCTGTGATTGAATATAGGTTTAAAAAAAAGTTCATAAATTTTATTATATAAATTCGTGTAATCTTTAAAATTGTATATCTTTTACATACGAGGTCGAAATCGGATGAAATAAGTTGCATTGGGTTCGTATTTGCGAACACTACGCGATGGAGCTGGTTTGGATTGATTTGGAGCTGCTAGGAATTTTGGGTAAAATTAAACGTCTGTTTAATTTTATTCGGGATAAAACGCTGAAACGACTATTGAAATCAAAGTGAGTAAAACTCACTCTCTCTGTCTCACTTATAATTTTATATAAGTGAAAATAAATATATTTATGATGATTGATGATTATTTGGATGATATATGATATATTATATATATATTAGGTGGTTCGGATATTCCTGCATATTTTAGCGGATGAGACCCCATATGTTTCCATGTATGAGCGGATGACCCTTTATACGCGCGTCTGGCTCGAATCAGACATTGTACATATTTTCTCATATGTATATTTATTGCAGGTTACAGGTTGGAGGGATCCAACTGGATTCCTTACCGTTGTTGATTTTTATTTAGAGATATTGTTACATATGCTGTTATCATGTGATATATGATGTTTGGATGCCATGATTGATATGATTGATGTGAATCCCTTTATCTAGTACTTTTGCAGCATTAGGCTATATTTTGGAAATTTAAAATATTAAAATGATGATTTCAATTTAAAAATGATTTCAAAGTGATTTTGAAAATATATAATTTTTGAATTGTTAAAGAAATGGATTTATTTTAAATAAATAAAAGTTATAATGTTTATGTTATAAAGATTATGGCTTTGTGAAATATAATCAGAATATGATTTTTGAAATGTGAAGTTAACTATTTTGTTAAAATAAGTTAAATTGGGATTTTGAACTTACTATAAATGGTTTATATATACATAAGATTTATAAAATTGATATTTTATAAATAAAAGTAATGGAATTATAAAGGGGCATTTCACCAGAAGGACAAACTTTGTAGTCCAATTAGTTTCTAGGACACACATTCAAAGAAATTACTTTCAAGGCCAAAGTCAGCAGAATAATTACTTTCAAGGACAAAGTCAATGGTCCAATTACTTTCAAGGACATAATTTCATAGGTTTTTAAGCCCTAGAAACTAATTATTTTGCGTTTTGTCCTTGAAAGTAATTATTTCAGTTCTGTGTCCTAGAAACTAATTCCACTTGCTAAAGAGGCCCTCGTGGCTAATTTCCACAATTATAAAAGTGTTTTATAAATATTAGAAATGGAATTATAATCGTATTTATACATGGATTTGCAAGTAAAATTTAGAAATGAATTTATAATGGATTTTTATAAATAATAAGATTTGAAAAGAATGAATTTGTAAATAAAGAGATTTATAAGTAAATAAGATTATAATTGGATTTTGATATATAAATGAGATAAACGGGAAAGTGGTCTATAATGGAATTTTATAAATGGAAGTTTTTATAAAATAAAAATGTGAATTATAACACTGTTTTATAAAGGTGAAATAAACTTGTTTGATAAGTTAAATATGGAAGTTTGTAAAGGAATTATATTCACGATTTTGGACAGTGAATAATCCTTTAAATTAAATATGTAGAAGTAATGAATTTGGTAAAGGAATTATATTCACGATTTTGGACAGTGAATAATCCTTTAAATAAAATGGATGTTTTGGAAAGTGATATTATAAAATGGAATTTAAATGGTTTGAAAATAAAATAATTTGTAAACTTAATTATTATTAAAATAAGTAACGAAAATGTTTTCCAAATATCCAATAAGTGAAATGGTTTGGAATATTATCTTTTTAAAGATATTTTTAAGTGAAAAATTGGAAAGTGATTTGATTTATAAACGATTAATAAAAATCAGGCTCAGTGACTACTTATGTGCTAGATTTTGTTTGTTGCTTTGATAGTTAAATAATTGACTATCAAATTTAGCCATTTTAGTTTCTCGACTTGATGCAGAAACTAATTAGTCGTACACTTAGTATGTAACTGATTGTGTAGACTTGATTATTGTTTGTGTTGAGAATGTTGATTCGTGTAGTGCGGAGTGATTACTCCAATCTATCGAGCTTCCTTCTTGGCCGAAGGATAGCAAGTTGAAAGTTGGAGACGTGATAAATCTATGAGACTTAGTTTCTGTATGAGGTTGAGAAACGCTTTGCCTTGTGGTGCTAAGAGAACGGGATCAGATTTATCTGAAAACCACTTCGGACCAACATTTATACGACGATTGTGCAGGTTGGTCGATGTATTGATATTTAGGATTTTCATAGTGAAGGACTGCTTATTGATCATTTGGGGTTAAAATCCCAATATACATCTAGTAGAAGTAGTCTCTTCGTTATGAAATATCCATTGCAAGGGCCATCGCTACTAATCCTATAGGATGTGGTAGGAGAGTATCTTTGGTTTGTCCTGTTCCTAGACAATTTGTATGGACGAGTGTCTGACATTGCATTTCTAAGATTACATACATTGGTTTTTACAAACATACATCATGTGGTGGCGGAGAAGGCAACTTCTCTTAGCTTAACACCCTCCTTGAGACGTATAAGCTCAAGGGTTGTATTTTTGTGAAAGGCAATTAGTAGTCAACGGAAATGGCAATGTGGCATTCAAAGATGATGTGATATTTGAAAGGTAATTGATACCTCTTTTGGCCTCACTCCCTGGCAAATGACTGAAACTGGGATAAAAGCAACAAGGCTAAGTGGGTCGCTCCCATTAGAAGAAGTCATCACTCTTCTAGATATACCTTTACACGCTATTACGTCGTGTATCAGATTATTGTTGATGTATGCTTGTGGTCATAGATTTTAGGTCGGTAAGGACCGAAATGATGACATATTCGATACTATCCAGGGAGGGGTAGGCCGGTCTTGTGTTGGTTTAGGCGCCGAATATCTCGACCCTAGGTGCATCCCTCTAGAGGTGAACCGAGTTTGGAAAAGGTAGTCCTTTTACCTAATCATTTGTATCGAATCCAAAATCCACTATGTGCCTGCCATTTTGTTTGTAGAGCCTAGTATTGCTGGAATTTAATAATGGTAACAATTTCAACTATGTTGATTATTATTTGTATAATAGACACTATTATAATATAACATGATTTGATATGAAAAGGTTTTGGTTATCATAAGGTAAAAACATGTCCATGTTTATGTGTGGGCGTGTCTTACGAGATACTTTTGTTTTGAAAGGAAAAGTTTTGATAACTTTATAAATTCAGTTGAGTGTGTTTTCTCACGCTGGTTTACCATATTGATCCGGGCGTTCTTCCCTATATTTATAGGTTTAGATTTGGTGCTTTTTAAGCTTCAGGAGGCGTGCTGGAGATCTTCATGTCGTATACACGTATCTGTTTATTTTTCCACTGCTTTACATTGTTGTTATTGTAAATTATCAGCATTTGTGAGGACATGTTATTATAACTATCCAAGCTGGTTATTACTTATTGTGTACTCTGATTGATGGATGTATGTATATGATATTACAGTTTCTCTTTGTAAAGATTATTGATTATATTAAATGTTATTCTGCTGCGATGTGAGATTCTGTATTGTTTTTGGCTCTGCTTCTCTCTTCTTCTTCTTTTCTCTTCTTCTTTCTTCTCTCTTTCTTCTCACCCTCTCTTTTCTTTCTCATGATTATCTGCAATCGGTGTGCTCTGGTTCGGACACGCGTGCTTTGGTGTCGGATTCAAAGGGTGCCGAGTGCGGGTCGTCACAATTGCTTTCTATTATTATTTTTATTTCTGTATTAATTTTTAGTACACCCTATTCACCCCCCTCTTGGGTGAAAACGATCCTACAAGTGGTATCAGAGCTCGGAATAAAAACCATTTTATGTTTTAATTTTTTTCAAATGGCTTCTTTTAATAATGCTTTTACTGAGGGTCAGTCCATAGCTAGACCACCCATGTTCAATGGTGAATATGCATATTGGAAAAGTAGAATGAAAATTTTTCTGAAAACCGTAGATGCATGGAATATTGTTGAAACTGGATATAGCACACCAACAATAATGGTAGATAATCAAGAAGTTGAAAAGCCTATGGATCAATGGACAAATCTTGAAAATAAACTGCAAAATGCTAATGTTAAAGCTATGAATTCTATTATTTGTTCATTAGATCAAATTGAATTTAATCGTGTCTCACATTGTCTAACTGCACAGGAAATTTGGCACATGCTTGAAGTGAGTCTTGAAGAAACCTCCCAAGTTAAAGAATCTCACCTTGCCATGCTTAGTAGCGAGTACGAGAACTTCACAATGGCAAAGGATGAAAGTGGCAAAGAAAGGTATGGATGACTTTCTAATCTTGTATACAAATCAAACTCCCTAGGAAGACTATACACAGAACTGGAAATAGTCCGAAAAATCCTCAGAATTCTTCCAAGAGATTTTGAAGCGAAGGTGACTGCTATCCAAGAATCAAAGGATCTGAAACATGCTAAAGTTGAAGAATTCCTCGGAAATCTCACCACTTATGATCTAGAAATCAAATTCAAGGAAGAATGTGAAGGAGGAGATATGCGTAAGAAATCGATAGCTCTCAAAGGAACAATAGAAAGCGAAGATGATGATGGTGATAATGAAGGAGAAACTAAACTGGCACTGATAATAAAGAGGTTCAAAAGGTGGAACCGCAAGTATGGAAATCCAGCCCTAAATCAACAATTAAAGAGCAGAATAGTCAAAGTTCTAGACGACTCAGAAAAACAGCAGATCATTTGTCACAAGTGCAATAAACCTGGTCATATCAAGTCCAACTATCCTTAAAATCGACTCAACAAAGGAAAGAAACCGAATAGGAGAAGTTTTGCAGCAACTTTGTATGAAAGAAATGATGGTGATGATAAAAGCACGACAATGAGAGTGAAAGAGAAAATCAGTGTCTTTTAGGGGAAACAAGTGACATAGATGATGATGAGCCTAGCGAGGTATCAAAGCTTACCCAGTCGCAATTAATTATATATTTTCATGAAGTAAATGGCTTTTTTGAAAGACTTAGGGAGAAGTACGCTAAAATTGAATCACAAAGAGATAGTTTGATAGAACTAAATAAGCAGCTTGATCAAATGGTTCAAAACTATAGAAACAAGAGCCCTAAGTGTGATAAGTGTCCATCATTAGAAGAGGAAATAAAAAAAATCAGAAACTAGAATTAAATCGCTTGAAAATGAAATTCTGATTTTGAAAGAAAGTGAAAACGCTAGGAAAGAAAATTCTATTAAAAAGTGCACTTTGTTATTGAATGAAAATAAATCTCTCAAAACACAAGTCCAACAATTGTCTACAACTTTAGAAAAATTCTCCAAAGGAGAAAGATCACTAAATATGTTATTAGGGAAACAAACTGTTGATACTGTTAGACAAGGACTTGGGTATACTCAATCTAAAAAGGGTAGAAGTGAAACTAATCATTTCAACTCCAAGTGCACCATTTGTGAAAAAATTGGACACAATCAAAACAATTGCTGGTATAGACCAAAACACACGAAACCATACCATTTGGATTCCTAAAGGCACGAATGTAAAATCCCTTAAAGTCAAACAAATATGGGCGCCAAAAGGAACAAACATAGAATGTCTTGGTTCTACTTGTTTTTCAAAATTTCTTGTCACTAACAATGATGGACCTATGAAAACAAATAGGTCACAAAACTCTTCTCTCGTGTAGGCGTGTTGGCAGGCTAAGGAACAACAATAGTGGTACCTGGATTCTGGCTGTTCCAGGCACATGATGGGCGACAAATCAAAGCTCCTTAGCCTAGAGAAATACAAAGGTGGTAGAGTCACAATAGGCAACAACGATGTATTATATGTTGAAAATCTGCACCATAATCTGATTTCAATCAGCAAGTGATCAACTGGGAAAATTTATAAAAATCATCTTTTCATGCCAAGAACACTGTAAGTACTTCTAGAGTCCTTGAACTAGTTTATATGGATCTATTTGGACCTAACGATATTGCAAGCTTAGGTGGTAAGAGATATTGTCTTGTATTGGTTGATGATTACTCTAGATACACATGGGTATACTTCTTTATCTTACTGCTTCTAGACCAGACATTATGTTCTCTATTTGTTTATGTGCACGGTTTCAATCAAATCCAAAAGAATCTCATTTAAAAGCCATAAAAAGGATTATAAGGTATCTGTTGCACACCCCACGCTTTGGTCTATGGTATCCAACTAATGATAACTTTGAGTTAACAGGGTATTCAGATGCAGATTATGCTGGTAGTCTAGTTGATAGAAAAAGTACTAGTAGAATGTGTTTTATGTTGGGACATTCGTTAGTTCATAACATTTACAAAGAAAATATCTGCATAAATTTCATTTCAACTGATTTTCAGTTGGCAAACATTTTTACAAAAACCCTTCCAGAAAATGTTTTGGTCGACTTCGTCTCTGTTTAGGCATTTTAGAAATTTGATTTTATATTTTTGGATTTTATCTTAAATGCCTATGTTAACTAATCTGATTCCCTATTGACTATCGAAAAGATAAATAGTGACTGAAAAAAGTGATGAGTGTTGATATTAATAATACATTATGACTTGAGACAGTATATTTAGAAAAAAAAATTTAAAAATTTAAACAAAATTTGTAATAACTTTGGTTGGTAAAAATTACATGACCATCTCTATTCCTATTATATTTCTACGACAATCACTCATCAAAATCCAATATAGTATGTCAAAATGTGGTATTTAAACAAGAAATTATTTATTTTTTAATTAATTAGCAATAAAATCATCCAAAAGTACTCACTCTCATTTAAAAGTCCTTATGGTTATGCATGGGTGAACTACTTGGAATCTTTGATTATGTGCTTTCATGCTCATTTAAAAGTCCTCACGGTTATGCATGTATGGAACACATATCAAAATTGGTTGAAATAGGCGAGTTGATTCTAACCCCATTTAAAAGTCCTCACGGTTATGCGTGGTTAGAAGATGCTTGGAATTCATTTTTTAATAAAAATTGGGAATACTACTAATCTCATTTAAAAGTCCTAACGGTTATGCATGGTTAGTAAGTATTTAATTCCTGTCATAAATATACCATAAATAGACATGACTATATGATTTTTTATGCCGACATCACCCCTATCTCTTTAAAAAGGAATATGCGCCTAACAGAGTATTTATGATTTTTGTTTGATTTTTAATTGAAAATTAATATTTATACTCGATTATGTATTAATGTTTATCATTTTATCACTCTTATTTAACAGTATTACTCTTTTGCTGAGAACAAAAGGGAGAGAAAAGTTAAGATTTTGGCAAATAAGTTCAAATTTTTGATTTGCATATTCCCATCTAGGTTATTTTTTATTTGCATATTCCCATCTAGTTTCATTGCATTTTTTATTATTTTTTTATTTTCATGCATATGTGAAGGAGGAGCTTTGTTGTAGGGGGAGTATTTAAATAGGGGGAGCTCATGGAATTCATCAAAACCAAATACATTTAATAGAGTCAAAATCTTAATATATATTTGTTATCATCAAAAGGGGGAGATTGTAGAATACAATAGTCTATGATTTTTGTTTGATGATATATATATATATATATTCATTTAAATGTATTTGTTATTATACTATTTTATTTTTCTACATAATTAAATAAATATATGTTGAATAAAATAAATAACTTAGAATTCATATTTAAAAAAATATTTTATTCAAACAAATATTTTATTACAAATTCAAATAGTACAAATTTGAGCTCTCACTAAATTTACACATTTTCAATTCTAATACAATTTCAATTGCAACACAATTTTCACTTTACAATTTTCACCTCACTACATATATTCACTCATCACTCATATTTAATCTTCAACTATGTCCTAGCCTGCGTCCAACATCTGAACTATCTAAAAAATAAACACTGATGCAGTAAAATTGAAAAAGAAAATATTTTGCAGTGCACAATAAAGTGTGTGTTTTGAAAACATTGTTTTGCCTCAGGTATTTGGGTTGTTCGTCATTTTATTTAATTCATCTTACATGAACAACTTGTGACATGCACAGTGTATCACTATACATGCTCAAGGTCGTGCACACCAATATACACTTATTTGTTAAAATAGCAGGGACAGGTGAGCACAAGGTCAAACCCAAGCCGAGACTGGATTCTACACAGGTGCAAATGCAAAAATACAACAGCCTCAACAAAACCAGACCAGACACATGTGCACCAAACCAGACCACAAAATGTACAAAGAGCAAACAAGGGCAGATCCGCAATAACTATGTAATAATGCAGACTCAAGACTACAAATAACTCATACATGAAACCAGACTACAAGTTCATATGCAAGTTATAGTTTCAACATGTACAATAAAGTGCACCAGACCATACTCCAAGTGCAACCTGACATCAAACTCATCAATGCAGATCAGGTTCAACCAACATGTGCAACCATACAACCAGACCAGATCAGACACAATGCAACATGAAGACCAGATCAATGAAGACTACATCCACATAGTTCAGGTCCCAACACCAAAACAGTCTTCAATGTAACCAGTCATCTTGAACATGAATACAAGTGAACCAAATATAAGAAATTGTGAACACAAGGGATGCAGCACAGACTAGAGTACATGGAAAGCACTTGAAGTTCATATGCAACCAGAGGCATGCAACCTGACTTCACTAAAATGGAAGCAACATACAAATAGACTTAAATACAACAAGACCAGAGCATTGCATATGGACAGGGATACAAGAGACAAACATGTATATAAATATGAACAAGTTGTATATGCAAGTTAACACAAGAATGAAGCAAACATGGTCAGGAGCAAGCTGTTTCAACAGTTCAAAGAACACAAGTGCACAAGGACAGAGAATACACATGGAACTTGAAGCAACTAGCACAGTGGACAGAGCAAATAGCAATACCAATCACACACATATATACATACATACATGTATGTATGTATATACATGGAGATGACTAGCAAACATTTCAAGAAAAAATCAATCAGCGGAGACATGTTTCAGAAAATGAAAGCAGGTTCAAGTACAAGGGTATAAACACCAGCATGGATGGTCAGATCAAGTTGAATATGGCAATGCATATGCTCATATGGTCAGAGAAAGGTACACAAGAAAAGCACACGCATACAATAAAAGAAATCGAAAATTATTTAGGAAGCAGTTTGAATAAAGTCTCAGTTGATATCATGATAAACCGGTCAATCTTTAGAAAGTCAAAAATTAACCCAATATATATCTCAAATTCAAATGCAAAATGGAAGCAAACGAATTGAACAATTGGTTAGAGGTAAAGAACGGAATTGACTTAAACAAATTCGAATATATTGACCAAGAACAAGTCAGAAATCATCACCAATGTTCAATCACAAATCAACGCCAAGCACAGAAACTTAAAGAATTCAAACACAAATATACAAACGATAAAATAGGGTTTCGATCCCTATAAATTAAACCCAAAATTCATCATCGACAATTATTCAAGTTCGAGACAAAAATTCAGAGAGAACACTTAGAACAAATCACAAATAAAATCCAAAACTCAAATCATCGAAATCGAGAACAATCAAAATCGAAAAAGGGAAAATCACGTACCAATTCAAACCAGCATTTGAGCTCAACATTTGAAGCAGCCGCAAGCTATCAAAGCCAAGGAATCGATTGACAAGGCAAATCGAAGTGAATTCATTACTACAATCGATCAAATTGATTCGGCATCTTCAATTTTGAACGAAGCCCTAATCCAAATTGATAAAGAAACAAGGCGACCATGAAAATAAGAAAAGGGAAAACGCAGCTATTTTTTGTCTTTTAATTTTGGGCCGCATTAGTTATTTTATTTAGGCTGAATAAGTATTAGGGTTTTGTATTTATATTTTGCTTATTTTTTAATTTTTATTTGAGTCAAACTCTAGTTTAAGTTGTTTATGAACTACAGTTTTGTAGCTTGAGAATTCGCAACTCAGTGGCTGAGTTATGGTAGGATTTTGAGCTTAGAGTTAGGTTAATCGAGTTAGCGGGTATTGCAAGTTTATGTGTTTTGTAAGCGACTGATTACTTAATTTCTAGTAGAAACCTTGGGGGCAGCACGTAGGTAGGTTTTTGCCAAAACTGGGTAAATCTATGTGTGATCTCTACTGCATTACTTTATGTTATTATTTTTATTTCCGTATTAATTTTTAGTACACCCTATTCACCCCCCATCTAGGGTGAAAATGATCCTACACCTAGATCTGGATCGAGGCTGAGCTACAAGAGATGCAATCGCGACAATTGGAGATGCGAGTGGAACAACGACGCGAGGGTCGTGGGCTTGGGTTCATGGTTGCCATGATTCGATCACTCGGTTGTGGTCATGGTCCCAGCTCTCGTGGAGGATCATTTACTACCCATTAGGTAGTAGTAGTATTAGTAGTAGTATAGTAGTAGTTGTATTTCTTTCCAACATTTGTTTTTCTTTTTGGTTTAGGTTGTAAGCATTAGTTGTTCTTGTTTTTATACGATATTAATGAAAATGTTTCTTTTTATTTGTTTTATATGTGGACTGTAGTAGTAAACCAAGGAAATTTCAAGAAATACACTTGACTAACGTAAAAGAAAAGAAAATAGTAAAAGACTTAAAGTTATAAAATAAATTAGGAAACTTTGTTTATTTAGCTACTGAAAGAAAAAGAAAATAAGATTTGAGTCCTAAAAGGGATTTTTAGAGAGTAAATTTTGGCAAGCGAATTACATGGAAAGGTTGTCATGAAGCCATGGTTCAATGTCTCTATACCTTAAAAAGGTGAAATTTATAAATGAGCTTGTGTGCTAGTTGTCATTATAGAACAAAAGAAAATGATTTTGAAAATTTAAAATTTATTGTGTAATAGGATAGGGTCTATTATTGACGTTAAACTATTCACTAAACTCCGATCGCGTAGGATGTGACATGAACTACTTTGAAAAAAAATGTACATATATACTTTTGAAATTTTATTTAAAATTCTTAGTTTTGGAAAATAAAGTTTTGAAAAAAAAGATTTTTTTTAAATTTTCAATTATTCTAAAAATTTTGAATTAAAAAGATTTCTGATTTTCGGAATGCCACATACTTAGCTAGGGAAAAAGTTAATAGGGTAGCAAGTGTAGATTTTACTGTGTAGCAGAAGTGATAGTAAAACAAAATACGATTAAAGACAAGGGAAAAAGCCATTTTAACTATGGAAAAAAATTACTTTCAAAATAAATTCATTTTAAAAATTCAAAATAAGATTTATCTACGTGGGCAAAATTTGGAGCGTGATATCTGGGCATAAGAGAAGGTTTTAAGGTATAATGGAAAGTTGGGTACATAAGAAAATTATGGAGATATGGAATTCTCTATCTAAACCATTTTTCGGCATAAAGAAAATAGGTTTAGAAAATAGGACTTTTTAAAAAATTTAGACGTTAGCAATGGTGTGCTAGGATTTTGGATGGTGGGGATTTGATGAAATTTTATTTGTTGAAATCTAGTTTCATTTGTGGAAGTGAGGGAAAATTTGGATGCAAAAACAAAGTTTTTGAATTACAAATTTTACATACATATAGAACTGCCAGTATATTTAGGCTGCTTGAACCATATTTTCAAAACCGTTTTGAAAGAATGCATTCATATAGGAGGCGTCGATTGAAATTAGTCTGCATACATATCATATGTGTTGTAATGCACCACGCACTTGTACACGATTGGCTGCAAAAAATTGGTTGCGTACTAATCGATTGGTTAGTTTTGAATGGTTGTGCGTTATGTTACGCAATTCTGAAAGTCTATATGGATCGTATACTATGTATATGACAAGTAATTAATTTTATACGCGATAGATTAAGATAATGAGATAACGGTAAAATGAAAAAGATCACACAAGAAATTTTACACTGGTTCGAACCTCCCGTCCTACGTCCAGTCCCGAAGCTCCTCTTTGGAATTTCACTAATCAATAACCCTCGCTTCTTCCGGAGGAATAGGCTTGTTACAATAGAAATCTTTCGTCAAGAATGTGCTCTGATTAACACTGATATTGACAATACGTACAAGTCTTCCTATAATCTCCATTGGATATGTATAGATAATGAATATGTGTGTGCTTTGGAAATATGGAAGAAAACTGAACCAAAGTTAATGATCTTTGGTTGAAATATTGATAGAAAATATGAGTAACTTGAATTTGAATGCAAAGTAGATATAAAGAATAGAAATAAGAAATTCGTTACTTTAATCGTACAATCACTGATGTATTTATAGTTGTGAAAAGATTGATTTGAAATGTTGCTACCATTTCTTTTTATTTCTAGAGTTGCTTCAGTTTGGGGTAGAACTGATTTGAAGAAGAGATGTAGAAAAAACCTTTCAGATTTGACAGTTCGATCGACCTTATGCGACTAAGATTTGGTTAGGCCAACAGCCTGAATTTGATTGTATATTTTTTAACACTCGATGTTAGTTTGCACACATATAAATACGACACTAATCCAAACCCTAATTCACAAAAATTAGAACATAACATCTAGATTCTGCCAAATTTTTATCTTTTCTAAACCTAATTTCTCAAATCATAATTTTCCCCAAATTAAATTAAAATGAAAGTAGAGAGGTTGAAGAAGATTAAATCAAGCAAAGATCTAGCAAACGGAGGAGATTCCAGACATGATTCTAAGGAAATAACTTTGGTTTGAGGTGAGTAGGTTCGTTGTTAGTTAGATGATTTGCATATAACTAATTTTAGTATACCCTATTTTTGATCTAGGATTGTTTAAGTAGAATTGGAAATGAAACACCCCATACCCCTTAGTATACCCAAAAAGGGCACAATAGAGAATGTGGAGCGTTATATATATAGCTAAAACATCACGGAGACTAAGATTCACAAGATAAATAAATAAAAACAGCGGAAACATTTAAATAATAACTAGACATTTAAAATTAAACTTCATTTCAAAACATAATATGTCTTAAAAACCAAATACACATGTCTCGTGAAAAATACAATCTCAGTCACATCATTAGAGTACAATAAAAATAATCATCCCTCTCATAAGTACCTATACATCAAAAGCCAAATGAAAAGAAAACTGAAAAGAAGAAGAATAATGAAGAATGAGAAAGCTCTACAAATGGGACTACGAGAAATCCAAGTCTACTGTCCTTGCCTCTGCTGGCCTATGGGGGAAAAGGGGAAATAGAGGAGTGGGTCAGACTAAAAGTCTGGTGAGTGAAAGTAACTACTAGTATTTTTAACCAAGATAAAGATAATAGTCTTAGCAATAGTTCTAGTATAAAAGGAAATAAAGGAAAGATAAAACCGTGATAAAATACTGTTTAACTGTTTGCTTTGATTGTGATTATTTGCACTAGTCTTAGATTGCTGTGATTAGGCTGAAATCCTAATCCTATTTTAATTAGACTGAATCCTACTTCTACCTGTTGATCGGCCTTCTATCTCTATTGTGCCACTGTGAGCTAGTCCCATCTTGTGGGTCCCATAGCAAAAGACACCTGTTTAGCGCTTGGAACGCAGTAGCGAATTACAACCCTAATTGATGCCGCACGCTCGGTCACCGTTGGTACACACTCACTGTCGCCCCTCTCTTGTGACCTCTTACTCACTTGTCAGCATAAGCGTGCCCAGCCTCACCTAACCTATTGTGAGACCATCAATCCTAACCTGAAAGGGTCCTGCCCAGCCTCACCTAAGTGTTTTGTGAGACCATCAGTACTAGTCTGAAAAGGAATGCTGTTGGTACGGGTCCTAACAAACAAAATCTAGTTGCGCCCCTTGCTTAAATCCCTCGACTTGGGCTTCTACCTTTTGGCCCCTTATTTACCCTAGTTAGCATAAGCGTGTCCCAGCCTCACCTAACTATTGTGAGACCATCAGTCCTAGTCTGAAAGTGTCCTGTCCATCCTCACCTAACTATTGTGAGACCATCAGTCCTAGTCTGAAAGGGAATGCTGCTGGTATGGACCCTGTTTCTATTTTTCTCATTAAATTAGTGTAAGTTTTAAAATAAGCCTCTTCTGTTATTTCTGCTATATTTGCTTATTAACTTAATCTAAGTTTTTAAAATAAGCCTTTTCTGTTATCTCTACTATATTCGCTTATTAACTTAATTATAAATCTTTAAAATAAGCCGTTTTCAGTTCTTTCTGTTTAATTATAACCTATGTTATAATTCCTCTTCTACTCTGTCTTTTTAGTTATAACTACTAGTTATAAACTTGCTTGCAAATGTCTCAAATTTGCCTATTTCAGTCTATCTTCTTTTTATTACAGTTCTTCTTATTTTACATCTAATTTCTGTAAATTTAATGTTTTCCATTTTAATCCATATTTGCGAATTATTCTCTTTTTAATGTTATATTTGCGTAAAAAGGAATAAAAAGAAACTAACATTTACAGGCTAAATTCTAATTTAAAACAGATGCAAATAAAATACAAATAACTATAAATAACTGTAAATAACTGAATAAAATAGCTGAATAAAAATAACTGAATAAAATAGACTGGAAAGAACTTTAAAAACTAGCTGTAAATAACTTATATAGAAACTGTCTCAAAATTGCAGAAAAACTACAACTATTGAGAACCCTATTATTTTAAATTACTTAAAAATCTAAAATAATTACTAAACACTCACTTGTGGTCCTTAGCTCTAATCCTTGGTCTTCCTTGATCCACTTCTAGAGCGTAGAATTTTTTTATCAAAATGATTTCCTCCTTAGAAATATTTTCTATTTAGGGTCCAGCCTCTGGCAATGAACCCAAATAGAAGAAAATATGAATGAGAAAAATATCTAGGCCTAGGGTCTTATTTATAGTGTAATTTAGGGATCTCAAACTGTTGGATTTGAAGATTTAAATCTGGTGCAACCACATCATAGGCTCGTTGGAAACCGTCGGATGGAAGCACGAACGCACCGGATTGGAGAGAAGTTGAAAAATACGTCATCTTTTAATCTGAACGAATGCTCATCCAAATACAAGGGCGGGTCGACCTTGGTGTCGACCCATGCATGCTTGGGGTCGACCTAGCGATGGTGAGGGTCGACCTGACCTTATACATTTTTTTTCTTGATTCTTGTTTAATTCTTATCTTCTTCTTTTTAGCTCAGATTTTGACAAACTATATATGGAAATTGATCAGAAAATCACCACGGACACAATGGTGCAACTCCCGTAGCTCGATTCTGATAATTTCACAAACTTATTTTGTTATTTAATTAATTCGTTAATTAATTATTAAAGTTTAATTTTTACGTTGTTACATTCTCCCCTCCTTAAAGGATTTCATCCCCGAAATCTCTAAGGACAGAAGAATGAAATAATTATTTTCATCCAAGTTCTACAACCATATATTCAATCATCATCCATTACATCCTTTATCCTTAAGCTTTCTAATGCAATTTATGTTATATGCAATAGTGTAGTGTCAGTGTCTCTAACTAATGCAAAAGATTAGGCGGTCTACTGATTTAGCCGGCCTCCTTTTTATGCAATCATGTCCGTGCCATGTATCCAAATGAATGCAAATTTCTTAATGATAACTGATAGTTCTATATGCATGCTTCAATCATCATCCGAATGAAACAATCATATGATAATCCTCCATTTATAGCAACCATGGAAATAAAATAAGAATGCAAATGAGCACACATCCATATGCATATGCTTTAGTGACCTAGTTAGGCCGATACCTAAGAGATAATAGTGCCTAGTGTATATATATGCGTCCATTAGTATCCACTTGCAAACACTTGCAACCACTAGCGTCCATCATACATAACATGTTCTAGTAACATGTTTACATTCAGTCCTGCCATCCATAGGTTAAATCCTAAGATCTACCCTCCCAAAGGATACTAAAGGAAAAAACCTATTCAAAACTAAAGATGAAAATAGGAAATTCAAAACATACTATCGGAAAGATACGGATAAGAGGTACGTATTTTCTCTTTAGCCTCCCACGTAGCGCCCTTAATACTATCTTCCCACTGCACCTTAACCAAAGGGACTTCCTTATTTCTAAGCCTCTTGATATCACGTCCAACGATCTTGGTAGGAATGTGACGAACCAAAACTTCTTTCTCCACTTCAACTTCCTCAAGTTGACTAGGTTCCACTACCTCTGCTGAATCATGTAAGCACTTTCTCAAGTGCGAAACATGGAAAACATCATGAACTCCCACGAGCTCTCCGGTAGCTTTATCCGATACGCCATCTTCCCTACCTTTTCCATAATGGAGAACGGTCCTACGAATCTGGGTGCAAGTTTCCCACTTGATCCAAATCTTACTACCTTTCTTAGCGGAGATACCTTAATGAAAACCAAGTCTCCTACTTCAAACTCAATATCCCTTCTCCGCTTATCTGCATAGGATTTCTGCCTATCTTGGGCCGTCTTCATTCTCCTCCTAATCAATTCATTCTTTTCTGAAGTCTCTCTAACCATGTCGAGACCAAGTAGCAATCTATCCGTAGATTCCAACCAACACGAAGGCGACTTGCAAGGTCTTCCATAAAGAGCTTCAAAATGTGCCATCCCAATTCTAGTCCAAAAACTATTATTATATGCGAATTCCACTAAAGGAAGATGCTCCTCCTAAGTTCCTCCAAAATCAAGAATGCATATCCTCAACAAATCCTCAAGAACTCTATTAACTCTCTCCGTTCGGTCGTCCGTCTGGAGGTGATAGGCCGTACTCAATCTAAGCTGCGTTCCTAAAGTCTCTTGCAAGCTTCTCCAAAACTCGCTAGTAAAGATAGGGTCTCTATCACTTACTATGCTATAGGGAACTCCATGAAGTCGGACTATCACACAAACATATAAGGATGCTAAATAAGGTGTTGTTCTCTTACTCTTGACCGGAATGAAGTGGGCGCTCTTAGTCAAACGATCTACAATCACCCAAATACTGGTATTCCCCTTCCAAGATTGGGGTAAACCATCTATGAAGTCCATCAAAACACTATCCCACTTCCATTCGGGTACATTCAATGGTTGAAGTAATCCACCAGGCTTCTGCTACTCTGCCTGAACTCTTTGGCATACCAAACTTTGCAACATCCTTCTTCATGCCGCTCCGATAAAACACTCTCTTCATGTCCCTATACATCTTATCACCATCCGGATGAATAGTCATTCGAGAATGGTGTGCTACTTCTAGAACTGCTCTCATCAAATCACTAGTGTGGGGGACACAAAGTCTTCCATCTCTCCTTATCCACCCTTTACTATCTATGGAATAGCGTTGGAGATGTCTAGAGACCTCTCCTCTGTTAATCCTCTCTAGAATATCTACAAGCTCTGAATCCTCTCACTATCTTGAGCCAATCTGATCTATGAGGGTAGGCTTAACCTCAAGTGCTGCCAATAATCTAGGGGTAATTTCTGTAGAGGGCTTAAAATCAAAGGTGGAAATAAGCTCTAGGCTTTTCCACTCCACAAACATTGGACTAAGGGTTGCTTTCTTCCTACTTAATGCATCCGCCACCACGTTCCTATTACCAGGGGTGTAAAATATCTCAAAGTCATATGATGCCAAAAACTCCATCTAACGTTGCTGTCTCAAGTTTAAATCCTTTTGTGAGAACAGGTACTTCAATGATTTATGGTTAGTGAAAAGTTCGAACCTCTCTCCTAGCAAGTAATGCCTCCAAGACTTGAGCGCAAAAACAATAGCAGCTAACTCCAAATCATGGGTGGGATATTCTTCTCATGAGTTCTCAACTGTCTACTTCCATAACATACTACCCTCCCTTCTTGCATCAATACCGCTCCAAGACCCGTCCCACATGCATCAGTGTATACTGTAAAAAGCTTAGCTCCATCGGGTAAAACTAACACAGGTGCACTAGTAAGGGCCCACTTTTGCATTGTGAAGGAATCCTCACAATCTACGTCCCACACGAATGCTGCATTCTTCTTAGTGAGGCGAGTAAGCGGTGCTAAAATCTTAGCAAAATCTCTGATAAACTTCCTATAATAGCCTGCCAACCTAGGAAGCTTCTAACTTCGATAGCATTCTTGGGGGCCTTCCAATCTTGCACTGCTACTTCCTTAGCGGGATCAATAGCTAAACCCTCTCTTGAGACTACATGCCCCAAGAAACACACCTCCTCACACCAAAAGTGACACTTCGAGAATTTTTCCTTCAACTGATGAACATGAAGTGTGCGAAGAACCTCCTCTAGATGAATAGCATGCTCTTCCATACTCTTGGAAAACACCAAAATGTCGTCCACAAATACTACCACGAACTTATTTAGGACATTTCGAAAAACACGGCTCATCAAATCTACAAAATAGGCAGGGGCGTTGGTTAGTCCAAATGGCATAACCAACCACTCAAAGAATCCATCGGGTGTCCTAAATGTTGTCTTATCGATGCTATCGTCAGCGACCCTAAGCTGATGAAATCCAGTGGCTAAATCAAGCTGAGAAAATACCGAAGAGCTAACCAACTGATCGAAAAGATCGTCTATCCTAGGAAGTGGGTAACGGTTCTTCATCGTGAGCTTATTCAATTCTCTATAGTCTACGCATAGTCGAAGGGAACCATCCGCCTTTTTAGCGAAGATGACTGGCGCTCCCCACTCAGATATGCTCCATCTGATGAAGCCTTTCTCCAATAGCTCACCAATCTGCTTACTTAACTCCTTCCTCTCCCTAGGAGCCATATGTATCACGGGCAATGCCACTGGCTTAGCATTGTCATTTAGATAGATCCTAAAGTCGATCTCTCTCTTAGGGGGTAGTCCCCTAACTTCCTCAAAAACGTTTGGGAAATCTCTAACGACTGGAAAAGAATCTAACTCTCCTAGTGATGAATCAAGGGAATAAAGGAAGCTCAACATGACTGACCCATGTGGGTCGCAAGAAGCCTCGAGAGTCCTACCGCTGCATGTCTCTAATCTGTCGACTCTCCTCTCGTAGTCCAATATGTCCCCATAAGTGGATAGCCAATCCATCCCCAAAATCATCCCATACCCAGAAAATCTCAGTACATAGGCGTCACAATCAAACTCTACGCCTAGTATAAAATTTTTCAAACCCCTACAAATCATGGATAAATGTGCCGATCCTCCTATGGGGTTTGAAACTACTATAGGGTCTACTACTAGAGAAATATCTAAGTGCAAACAGTCAACCAAGGAACTAGAAATGAAAGAATGAGATGCTCTAGAATAAAAAAGAATCTGAATGGGAAAATCCAAAATAGAAATCAAACCTTCTACAAAGACTTTCCTACCTCGATCCGGTCCACTACTAGAAGGTGCTGCATCCAAAGCCTATACCTACGTTGTAGGTGCACCTGCTCTCTACCCCGTCCTCTGAGGACAAGCTCTACTAAGGTGTCCAGGCTGCCCATAATTATATCACCTCCCCTTCATCGATCCCTTCTTACAGTCCTTTGCGAAATGCCCAACCAATCAACAACTATAACATTCCCGCCTTTCCTGATACGCTTTTGAGGTCCTCCTTCTTTCCTCTTGTCCATATCCTTCTTATTCTTCCATCACTGCTTCTTAGAGTTTCCTAATTAAAGGACCTCCTTAACGTCTCCCTTCAGCTGCCCAGATGCAAGTTGAACTTTCTATCGGTCCTCCAATCCTAACAACCTAAATATCCGCTCTGTATCCCTTAACCAAGCTCGTGCCTCCATGAAATCCTTCATGCCGAAAAATGTACCGCCTCTTAGACTAGCGAAGTCCTTGCATAGCTTAGAAAAATTGGCTACTGCAGGTGGATTAACGGGATCTCCACCTATTGGTGCTGTATTAGGTACCACCTCTAGTACCGTAGCTCTATGGAACCAGTCAGCCATACTATGCAAAGAAAAGAAAATTTAGGCATGAAAGAATCGAAAGAAGGTTGAACTGGACTTTGAGGGGATTTTTATAATAACTCTTTTATACCTGAAAAATATTTCTAAGAGTTTCTTTTTGAAAAATACTTTTAAAATATGTTACCTTTGAAAAATACTTTACTTTTAAACAAGTTTTTAGGAATCCTGTAACCTTAGGCTTTGATACCAAGTGAAACACCCTACACCCCTTAGTATACCCAAAAAGGGCACACTAGAGAATGTGGAGCATTATAGGTATAGCTAAAACATCACAGAGACTAAGATTCACAAGACAAATAAATAAAAATAGTGGAAACATTTAAATAATAACTAGACATTTAAAATTAAACTTCATTTCAAAACAAAATATGTCTTAAAAACCAAATACACATGTCTCATGAAAAATATATTCTCAGTCACATCATCATAGTACAATAAAAATAATCATCCCTCTCATAAGTACCAGTACATCAAAAGCCAAATGAAAAGAAAACTGAGAAGAAGAAGAATACATGAAGAATGAAAAAGCTCTGCAAATGGGTCTCCAAGAAATCCAAGTGTACTGTCCTTGCCTCTGCTGGCCTATGGGGGAAAAGGGGAAATAGAGGAGTTGGTCAGACTAAAAGTCTGGTGAGTGAAAGTAACTACTATTATTTTTAAGCAAGATAAAGAAAATAGTCTTAGCAATATTTCTAGTATAAAAGGAAATAAAGGAAAGATAAAATCAGGATAAAATACTATTTAACTGTTTTCTTTGATTGTGATTGTTTGCACTAGTCTTAGATTGCTGTGATTAAGCTGAAATCATAATCCTATTTTAATTAGGCTGAATCCTAATTCTACCTGTTGATCGTCCTTCTATCTCTATTGTGCCATTGTGAGCTATTCCCAGCCTGTGGGTTCCACGGCAAAAGACACCGGTTTAGCGCTTGGAATGCAGTAGTGAATTATAACCCTAATCGATGTCGCACGCTCGGTCACCGTTGGTACACACTCACTGTCGCTCCCCTCTTGTGACCTCTTACTCACCTATCAGAATAAGCGTGCCCAACCTCACCTAATATGTTGTGAGACCATCAATCCTAGCCTGAAAGGGTCCTTCCCAGCCTCACCTAAGTATTTTGTGAGACCATCAGTACTAGTCTGAAAGGGAATGCTGTTGGTACGGGTCCTAACAAACAAAATCTAGTTGCGCCCCTTGCCCAAATCCCTCGACTTGGGCTTCTATCTATTGGCCCCTTATTTACCCTAGTTAGCATAAGCGTGTCCCAGCCTCACCTAACTATTATGAGACCATCGGTCCTAGTCTAAAAGGGTCCTACCCAGCCTCACCTAACTATTGCAAGACCATCAGTCCTAGTCTGAAAGGGAATGCTGTTGGTACGGGCCCTGTTTCTCTCTTTGCGAATTAACTTAGTGTAAGTTTTAAAATAAGTCTCTTCTGTTATTTCTGCTGTATTTGCTTATTAACTTAATCTAAGTTTTTAAAATAAGCCTTTTCTGTTATCACTGCTATATTTGCTTATTAACTTAATTATAAGTCTTTAAAATAAGCCTTTTTTCCGTTCTTTCTATTTAATTATAACCTATGTTATAATTGCTCTTCTATTATGTCTTTTTAGTTATAACTACTAGTTATAAACTTGCTTGCAAATGTCTCAAATTTGCTTATTTTAGTCTATCTTCTTTTTATTACAATTCTTCATATTTTACATCTAATTTCTGTAAATTTAATGTTTTTCATTTTAATCCATATTTGCGAATTATTCTCTTTTTAATGTTCTATTCGCGTAAAAAGGAATAAAAAGAAAATAACATTTACAAGCTAAATTCTAATTTAAAATAGATGAAATAAAATACAAATAACTGTAAATAACCAAATAAAATAGCTGAATAAAAATAATTGAATAAAATAGACTGAAAAGAACTTTAAAAACTAGTTGTAAATAACTTATATAGAAACTGTCTCAAAATTGCAGAAAAACTACAACTATTGAGAAACCTATTATTTTAAATTACTTAAAAATCTAAAATAATTACTAAACACTCACCTGTGGTCCTTAGCTCTAGTCCTTGGTCTTCCTTGATCAACTTCTAGAGCGTAGAATATTTTTATCAAAATGATTTCCTCCTTAGAAAAAATTTCTGTTTAGGGTCCAGCCTCTGGCAATGAACCCAAATAGGAGAAAATCTGAATGAGAAAAATATCTAGGCCTTGGTTCTTATTTATTGTGTAGTTTAGGGATCCCAGACCATTGGATTTGAAGATTAAATCTGGTGCATCCACGTCATAGGCTCGCTGGGAACCATCGGATGGAAGCACGAACGCACATGATTGGAGAGAAGTTGAAAAATACGTCATCTTTTAATCTGGACGAATGCTTGTCCAAATACAAGGGCGGTTCGATCTTGGTGTTGACCCATGCATGCTAGGGGTCGACCTAGAAATGGTGAGGGTCGACCTTAGTGTCGACCTGACCTTGTACATTTTTTTCTTGATTCTTGTTTAATTTGTATCTTCTTCGTTTTAGCTTGGATTTTGACAAACTATATATGGAAATTGATCAGAAAATCCCCACGGACACAATGGTGCACTCCCGTAGCTCGATTCTAATAATTTCATAAACTTATTTTATTATTTAATTAATTCGTTAATTAATTATTATAGTTTAATTTTTGGGTTGTTGCAGGAAATGTTGTTAAATTAAATTGGGAATTTAACAGTGATCAAAACCCATACCACTACAAGAAAATGTTCTATTAATAGCAAGCGGGGATTGCACGGAAACTTGACTTGCTATGGTTAGGTAGATGGTGATTATTTAGGTTAAAAGATTGCTTGTTTTAACGCTGTTGTTAAATGTTAACCAAACGAAAGAGTTGCCGCTCCAAAATTTCACATTCCCTCCTTCGTATTTTCCTACCTCCAGCCATCCTCTTTTCATTTTCACTTTCCCAAAATCTAAAATTCACTCACGAACCTTATCTTCACTCATGGATCCCTCTTTAATTATGAATCCCTGAAAGCTCGATCCCTTTTATCAGACATCATTACACTAGCAGCATAAATTGTTTAGCACAAAGTCACCAAGCTATAATAGAACCGCAATCCCTAATTTTACTAATGGAATCATCAAAAGGTAATCCTTGTTAATTCATTCCAATTTCTAATATAATTATGTTTTCCAAGATTTATCTTCCTTAGAGCATTGGAATTCGCTTTTTTTATCTTATTATTTGCGCAATTTTTGTTCAGTTTTCGTGAAACTTTCACATTTGAGCATGAAAGGTTTGATTTGGTTTCCGTAAAAGGAGGCATTATACATTACATTACTCAACCTTAATTGTTGTATTGTGGTTCTCCATTGTCTTGGATAGTGTAACGAACCGAATAACTTAATTAATGGGTTACCTGAAATAATGTCGGTCATTTAACAAGTTTAAGAAAATTCATTATATGTATTTATAGTATTATTCGAAATTAATGCGCAACCAGTATGTGATTACTTTTGAGCTTAAGTCGGATGTTTCTACAATTTACAGATACAAATTCTTATTAGCTTGTATTTTGTAGAAAGTAGACAACGAGCTAGTATACAAGACCATATCTAATTCATACATGAAAACTAAACTCTTGTCAATTACCTTACAGCCCAAATATGAACTCTAAATGAACCGCATACACAATAATTCAGTATTCATTTATCATATGCAATTATCAAAATAATACGATTAAAGGAACTTGTTCACTCTGTCTTATCTATTTTCATGTTTTCCTGCATACACCATTGATCGAGAACCATACAGTTTTTCATGAACCATACGGCAGTTTTTCACGAACCATGCAGTTTTTATATCTTGGATGCAACTTCTTCTTCATATGCCATGCACATTGCAAATGAGATCCATGAACTTTGCTTGGGTTATGGACAACATAACGAGCTTGAATTGTTTGGCTTGATGGAAGCTTGGGAAGTAGATAATGAGATATTGGCAGTGGTCCTTGCACACTTGAACCGTGAAAGCGATGATTTGGTACCTTCTGATTGGCCAGCGTATGTTCTTTGTGCTGTTATTTTACCTAAATTTTTAGTGATGAAGTCTTTGGTTTCTAGAGTGCTCCTGTTATCGGTTATCAGCTTCTGCAAATTGTTCCCTGTAGCAGCGGTTGATGCTCTTCTTTTCCTTTATTTTTTCTCAAGGATGGAATAAATGTAGTCCTTTGTGATGTGCTTACTAGAATCATGAAAAAATGCTTGCATAGATGTCATGTTTCGGCTTTCTTCTAGAAGCTGCTTGTTTTGAAAAAGAGTGAAAGACATATTGTGTGTTTTTCATGTCACCGTGAGTTGATTTGTGATGAACTGGTATGGACTGAGCAGACTTTTAGTTTGTTCCAGAATGTTCTGAATATGGAAGTTTATATGGCACCCGATAGCATGGGCACGATTGTTGCAGTTATAGTTGAGCAGGCTGAAAGGTTTTCTAAGTCGCTAAAGTTTGGAAACTTCTTCATGTGTTTTGTTACTAAATGCAATAGGGCTAGGAATGTTTACAAGGATGTGTTGGAGGAAGTAACTGAGATGACTAATACTTTTGTGACTGGATCTATACTGTCAAAACTTGGTAGTCAGTAAGTCACTGGTCTTTTGTATACCTACAATTCTTATATCTACAGTTCTTATATGTTGAATATTATTTATGTCTTTTGTACGCATCATCTATTTTCTCACTATGGGTGTTGCCTACCAATTTACTCAACTTGGCACAAAACTAAAACGATATTCACCTTTATATGTTAAGTAGTTTTGGCTTCATAGCTTGAAATGTTTTGAAAGACATTAGACAACTAATTGAACCATAGACCATCAATAGCCGTAGTTTTCAAAAGAATGCAATAGATAATATATTTTTTCACTATTAACACTCATTTTTTCCCTTTAGATAAGGCTTAATTGATTGTGTTACACTTGGTATTGACCTGCAGCAAATTTGATTGCCTAATTAAATCTGGCATTTCAAATACATGTGAAATATAGGAAGCTTTATCAACAGATAATTAATGTAAATCTTGTCTTGGTTAGGTAAATGAGAAAAAGAAATATGGGGGACCTTTCTACAAGATAAGAAAAATAGAACATGGTACGCTAGCCATAGAGTAGATGAAATTAACTAAGTTATATAAAAATTAACTAAGTTAATTAAGTTTTATAAAAATCAACATAATTTTAATTTTTTTAATTAAATTAACTGAAGTTTGTGAAAATTAATTTAGTTTTATAAAAATCATGTTCTCTATTTTGAAATCTTTGTTAAATTGTTATAAATATTGACTAAGTTTTATGAAAATTATCTAATTTTTATAAAAATTAACTAAGTTAACCAAGTTTTATAGAAATTAATTAAGTTTATAAAAATTAACTAAATTTAAAAGAAGAATAATAATGTAATAATAATAAGAGTAGTAGTAGTAATAAAATAATATTATAATAATACAATAATAAAATAATAATAAATTAACTAAGTTTAAAATAAGTAAGTAAGTTAATTAAGTGTTATAGTAGTTAAATAAGCTAACTGTTTTTTTAAAATTAAATAAGTTTTTAAAATTTAATTAAGTTTTATAAAAATTAGTTTGAGTTTGAAAGTATGTGTTTATTTATTTGCTTAAAGTGCATATTAAATGAATTTGGTTACTTTGTGCTTTGTTTATTTGCTGTTTTTGACTAATATCCTCTATTGAGTACACTTTTCAACTATAGGAAGATATGCAATATAAATATAGGTGTTTGCACAAAAAGTGGGCAAACACCTCCAAGTCGTATGATTTAGTTGATTTTATGTTGTTTTTAGTGATTTGGGTGATTAATGCAAATTTATGAAAAGCAGGGACTAAACTGTAAAAGACATGTAGATTTATAGTGGTTCGGCCAAAACGTGCCTACGTCCACTTTATATGTTATTCTCCTTTACTGTTCAGATTACAAGTACAAAGCTTTGATACAAGTATATGAAAGTTGTTTGAAAGTTCTATCCGTGCTTGAGCTCTCAAAACCTCTCTACCATTGTTGTACCCCTGCCCCTCTATTTATAGAGTGAGGTTGGGGGTAGGGGTCTTGGATGTATATAGCTGCTGGTGGGCCTGGGCTGATGCAATCTGGCCTGGCAAGGTTGGTTCGGTACTCCCTGGTACGGTATTACGTTGGGAAGCGAGTTGGTTCGGTGGTAGGTGGAGTAGGCTGGTTCGGTAGGCAGTGGAGCAGAGGTTGGTTCGGTAGGCAGTGGAGCAGAGGTTGGTTCGGTAGGCAGTGGAGCAGAGGTTGGTTCGGTAGGCAGTGGAGCAGAGGTTGGTTTGGCTATGCATAGGAAGAGGTTTGATTCGGCTATGAATAGGAAGGAAGTTGGTCCGGTAGTAGGTGGAAACACTCCCAACATTTGCCCCCCAAAGTGGGGCATATGCTTGCGTATGGCGCACTTTGTTTATCTGGACGTCCTCATCCGGTTCTAAATGCCGAATTATCTGGTCCGGCTATTTTGTGCTTGCCTATAAGTATGGGCTTGAGGCTTTCGTTATTCCTTACCTTTTGAAATAGCTAGACCAAATTCTTGACTGCCGAATCGATTATAGTGCCGAACCGGTTTTGACTGCCGAACCATTTATAGTGCCGAACCGGTTTTGACTGCCGAACAATTTATAGTGCCGAACCAGTTCTGATCGCCGAACCAGGTGAGACATTCTTTTGCTGAATGAACTTCGTGCTTGAAATACCGAATGACCATGAGGAGTATGATTGCCGAATGAGATTGGGAGTTTGAATGGCGAATGAGATTTTATGTTTTAACTTATAAATGAAATTCTAGTCTTCATACAGTTGCTTGTTCACTTCCTTCATTCTAACGACGCACTTCTTTGTGTTTGCAGATAAATGTCTCATAAAGTGGAAACTCGTTCCGACAAGAAGAAATCTACGGACAGAAGAGAGTCCCCCGTCGTGCCCCCAGTCCAGCCGAATCCAGAACGACATGGACCCACCCCGAGATCGCTAGTGGACAAGTACGGTCCTCAAGAGCTTCTGAACTCACCTCCTGATTGCTTCCCTAGCTCCCTCAAAGACGAGCAGCTTGATGTCATTTCTCGCTCTTTTGGGATTGACAGAGCGCGTATGCTGTTGCCGAGGGAAGGGGTGATGACATATAATCCCCCCGAAGGATATTTCGCTTACAGTAGGTACCATTGTATGTGTGGGGCCATCCCCCCGATCAATGCTTGGATACTCAGCTTCATCACCTACTTGAAGGTGGCTCCATTTCAGCTTCAGCCTAATTCCTACGCCATCCTGGTGAGCCTGTTTGTCATTTTTCAGAGGAGATACGGGTGTCCTCCCTCCAACCGGGAGATCCGGTATTTTTACAATCTGAGAGGCTATAAGAAGGGGTCTCTATACATTAGCTTGGAATCAGCCGTATCTTTCAAGCCGGTCCTGGACTTATATTCGAAGTTCAGCATGTTCAAGAAAGAATGGTTTTTCATCAAGGATGACTCTGTTTCCATCCGTCGCTTCACCTCTGGCTGTAAGTTGAAGCTTATTTATGATTTCCGTTCTGACTGCAATGCTTCTTCTCATGCGCTTTTATTTCTTGCTAGCGACAGGTGGCTTTGCGGTTGTGGAAAACGATCGCCTGGTTCAGATGGCTGTGGAAATAGAAGCCATTATGGGAAGGGATAGGTCGGCTTCTTACTTGACCAGGAACGCTACACTTCTAGGGCACAGCCTGATTCTACCACATCAGTCCGTGGTCAAGCAGAGAGACACGGTGGAGGAGAGGGCTGCCAAAGCTACAGGAGGGGTCACGGCGAAGAGCAGTAAAAGGAGACCCTTCTCGATGCATCCAGTTGCCGGGGGGAAGAAACTCAAAAAGTCCGATGGACCCTCTCCTAGCACACATCCAGATGTTCAGGAGGAGGAAGAAGTGGAGAGGGAAAAAGGCGAGGATGAAGGAGGTAAGGCGGAGAGCGGAAGTGGTAGAGAAGGTGACACTAATTGTCACGGCGATGATGGTGGCGAAGGACAGGGCGGTGATGGTACCAAGGCTTTGCCTCCTGGGCAGGCAGGCGTGATTCAAGAGTGGACAGATGACGCTCTCCACCAAGCCTTTGAAGAGTTGGAGGAAGGACCGACCTTGGCGGAGAAGCCCAAGAAAGCTAATAAGGCCGGGACCGGCGCCGATTTATCTTACGGGAGTGCTTCTACTGAGGCAGCTTCTGCAATTCAAGGTGAATTTCTCTTTATTCTTTTTAATTCTTGAATGATGGCTCAATGCATGCTGGTAACACTTGGTTTTTATTCCAGGAGCAGGCAAAATGGCCAAGACCTCAGATCTTCGGCACAGGCTTGAACAATACAGACTCCTTAAAGCTTCTGCCAAGCCGAAGCCTCCTATTAACCGCCCTGGAGACGTAGTCGGTTATCGTCCTCTTCTTGGAGTTATTGAAGAAAACATACAAAAGAGGAAGAGGAGTCGATCTTCGTTTGAATCTCTTCCTGGTCCTCCGACCCCACTCCAGCCTATTCATGATATTACGGAGGATGATACTGAGTTTATGTCATCTCCACATCCGTCTAAGAATCCAACCGCCACCCCGATATATCACCCAGGCTTGGTTTGTAATCCGTTTGTGGGTCATCCAGACCTGGACCGGGCCTTTCATGACATCTCCTTCGATGAGGTTACTGGTGAGCACCTTCTCCCTCGCAATCCTATGGTACGGGTGCTTGACGAGGCTAAGTCCCTGGACCTTGACTTGCTTACCACCCGGGTCGTAACTCTGGGGGATGAAGCTAAGGCGAACATTGACCGGGTTGCCGAGGAGACCAGGAAATTGATGGGGCATCATGCCCGACTAGTCAAGGCCGGGGAGGAAATTGGGAGTGCCATAATTCGGCTACGGTTAATGGTCTCTGACCAGGCTAAGCAGCTTGCCGACCAAGCCATTCAAATTTCTCAGCACGACGCCGCATCCAGGCAACTGAAGAAGACTATGGAAGAGGCCAGCAGGGCAGAGTTGCGAAAAATGGAGGCTGCCTGCAAGGAGCGGATTGACATGGCTATAGCAACGGTGGATGAGGTTTGGAAAGCGGATCTCGAGCGGGTAGAGGAGTTATCCGGGAGGCTTGAAGCTGCAGAGCTGGTTCAAACCAAGCTAAAGGATGAGATGGAGGCGATGAGGAAATCCCTTCAGGCTGACCGCTCGCGATACCGATCGGAAAGGGATGCTGCCGTCGCAAGGCTATCGGCTTCCGAGGTCCGAATGAGGGAGTTTGAGGAGAACGAGGTGATGATGGATGAGATGCTCCAGGATATGTACTTCCGTACTTGGAACCAGAGTAACTTATCTTCGATGGATGATTATCCCCAAGTCATGGCCAGGATTTATCTTAGGGCTTTGGAGGAGGCTAAGGCTGGTGCGGATAAGGAGGGTGGCGAGGTCTTCAGAATGGATGTGGTTACGGCCCAGTTCACCAAGGAGGAGAGAGTGGCGGTGAAGGAGGGTATGTGGCTACTTACTGCTGAGGAGGTAGGTGTGCAGGTAGAGGATGATGATCAAGATGATCAAGGAGCAGATGCTGGTAAGTCTTCCCCTTTAGTCTTTCCGTTAACTTGGTTGCTTATCACTAATGAATTCTTTCCTTGATCGGACAGGTGGGCAACAGGATAAGGATAAAGCTCCGACGCAGCCGGCTCCTTGATTTGACCTGGATATCTTTTTGTGGACTTGACGTTGTTGTATATGTTAGTCTCAAAATCGTAACGTGACTTTTAGGTTGTAATTATGTTACTTGTAATAAACAGCATTATCCTTGACGTGTAATTTTTAACTTTAGCTGATTCTGTCGTATTAGAATGCTTTTGTTATTTTGACATGTTGTATGAGAAATATAGCTATGCGTATGCTTGTAATTCAGTTGTGTTTGATGTCAAGTTCTTGGTTAAAGTATAATTTCATATCTTGCAATGTTAATGTGATGTGTGAATAGCTACGTATTTATGCACAAAAGAAGAAAGTACCGCCTTTCATTTTTTGAAGATGGCGGCTTTGAATGCCTTGCGTGACCAAGTATGGAATGTTGCCGAGTGTCCAGCTGTGAGTTCCTATTCCCATTAGCGAATGTCTCCTATTCTGTGTCCTGTACTTTAGGGATCGTTATAGAGGATAGAAGGAAAGTTTTTTAAATAAAATTGAAATATGAGAAATAGTAAAACTTCCAATCACGGAAGGCCTTCGATGTGCTTAAGTTCGTGGCAAACGGGCTTTGTAGTCACTTTCCCTAGTTGTGGGTCTTGGAGACATTTGTCACCCATCTTACGCTTCCGTGGGGAGCTAATCTTTTTTACCACAGCCGTACTTAAGACACATCGGAGCCGAGATCGTGCACAGTAACTACCCGGGCCATTATGGCCCGTAATCGTGGGTATTATTCGATTTACTGTGGACGGCTAGCGTGCGTGCCGATCGTCAACCTGAACTACCCCTGGCTGGCCACACCTTATGTTGGGGCTTAAAGTAGGTTCACAGTCACCGGCGAGCCGAACGCCGTAATGAGCTGCCTTGGCTATAGTCGGCCTTCTCGGTGGCTTATAATCGGCTCATTACAGTTGGCTTTGAGGGCGATCGCGAGCAATGAGTTAACTCGCAGCAGAGGGATGCTAGAGCAAAAGTGTCTCATTGGCGAGGGCATAGATTTGCATAGTACCTGTTAGGTCTTGTCCAGGTGAGATTGTGCCGTGATGTGTCTTTGAATGGGAATGTCATTACACAGGATTTTGTTCAACAGAAAGGGATAAAGTTAACAAGCAGCCAAGATATAAAGGAACAAGTAAAAAAGAGACAAGTCTTTTAAAGTGGTTCGGCACGAAAATGCCTACGTCCACTGATTCTCTTTGTTAATTCACTTCATATGAGCAGTACAAGTTAAGAAAAGTATCGACGGAGGTGTTGGATGTTCCATGCCCTCTGGAACACCTCCGGGTCCACTATTGACAAAATATAAGCTCCATTGAGGAGATCTTTATGAATTACATATGGTCCGTCCCAGACTGGATCTAGCGCTCCGGGGCGCGGGAAGACTTGCTTGAGGACAAGATCTCCTTTTTGTAAGCTGTGGTGCTTGACTTTGGAGTTGTATTGTGTTGCCACTTTTTGCTTGTGAGCTGCTGTTTTGAGGGCTGCATCATTTCTTCTCTCCTCAATTAGATCCAAAGACATATGGAGGAGCTCTTCATTCTCTTCCGAGTTATAGTGGATCCTACGGTGGGAAGGCACTATAGTTTCAACTGGGAGCATAGCCTCTGATCCGTATGCCAAAGAGAAAGGAGTATGCCCCGTTGATGTTCTGAAAGATGTGCGATAGGCCCACAGTGTCGTAGGAAGTTCATCCACCCAAGCGCCTTTTGACTTTTCAAGTTTCTTTTTGATTAGAGTTTTGAGAATTTTGTTGACGGCTTCGACTTGTCCGTTTGCCTAGGGATAAGCGACGGATGAGAAGCTTTTGTGAATTCCGTGCTCTTGGCACCAATTGGCAAACTCCTCGCTGTCAAACTGAAGTCCATTGTCCGATATGATTTTAAGTGGGACTCCGTACCTGCATAGAACATTTTTGATCAAGAAGTTAATAACTTTTGCTGAAGATACTTTATTTAGGGGTTCTGCTTCCACCCATTTGGTGAAATAGTCGACTGCCACTATAGCATAGTTGGCCTCGCCTCGGCCCATTGGCAGTTCGCCAATCAAGTCTATTCCCCACACTGCAAAGGGCCAAAGGCTTGTCATTTGAGTAATCTCAGTTGTTGGTAACCGCGGAATCTTAGCAAACTTCTGACATCTGTCACATTTTCTGGCGAAATCTAAGGCGTCCTTGCTTAAGGTGGGCCAGAAATATCCATATCGGAGTATCTTTTTTGCCAAAGTCTGCCCTCCAGTGTGGTCTCCGCAGCTTCCTTGATGGACGTTGGATAAGATTTCCTTGGCTTCCCTTCCAGCGACACACCTTAATAAGGGGTTAGAGAAGCCACACCGATAGAGGATGCCCTCTTGTATTGTGTAGCGGGAAGCTTTCCTCAAGATTTTCTTGACTTCGTTACGCCCATTGGGTAGTGTCCCACTTTGTAGGTAGTCTCGGATGGGAGTCATCCAAGTTGCTTCTTCGGTTGCAGCTATCAGATTCACTTGCTCAAAACTTGGGGTCAGTTGCTTTGAGATGGCTACCGCTCCGGAAATAGTGTCGTCGCTCATGCTAGCTTGCTTCGCCAATTCGTCGGCCTCTTGGTTCTCTTCCTGAGGGATGTGTTTGATTAAATAGCGATCCAGTCGATTGAGAAGCAACTTGGTCTTCTTTAAATATGCCCCGAGTCATTCTTCTCGAGCCTGGAATTCTCCTAGTATTTGGTTTACAATAAGTTGAGAATCGCTATGAAGACACAAAGAATTGGCTCCAATTTCTAAGGCGAGTTCTAATCCAGCTATCACTTCTTCATACTCTGCATCGTTGTTGGTGGCAGCGAATTCCAACCTTATAGCATAGTGTAGCTTACTTCCCCTGGGAGTGATTATTACCACACCTGCCCCCGAGCCTTGTTCGTTTGACGCACCATCCACAAAGAGATTCCACTTGATGTCTTCTGCTATTTCTGATTGCTCCTTACCTTCGTTGGTAGTGAATTCGACAATGAAATCGGCCATGGCTTGTCCCTTGATGACGGTGCGAGGATGGTAGGTGATATCATATTGACTTAGTTCAATGCACCATTTAAGTAGTTGCCCAGAAGTGTCGGGACGATGGAGTACCTGCCTTAGTGGTTGATCGGTCAGAACTCTGATGGAATGGGACTGGAAATAGTGATGCAGTTTCCGTGATGTGATTAGTAAGCAGTATGCTAGTTTCTCAAGTTTATGATATCTGGCTTCCGCCCCTATAAACCTCTTGCTTACAATGTATACTGGCCGTTGCGTGCGTTTGTCTTCTCTTACCAATGTGGCGCTTAGAGCATGAGATGACACAGCGAGGTATAAGTATAGCTCTTCGCCTTTGTTCGGAGTTGAGAGTACCGGTGGTCTCTGGAGGTGTTTGATTAAGCTAAGGAAAGCTGTTAAGCATTCGTCAGTCCATTCGAATTTTCCTTTCTCTTTCTTTAGAGCTTCGAAGAAGGGGATGCATTTGTCGGTCGCTTTAGAGATGAATCTGCTCAGGGCGGCCACCTTCCCGTTTAGGCTTTGCATTTCTTTTCGGGTGGATGGTATTCTGATATCTTTCAGAGATCGGACTTGTTCAGGGTTTGATTCAATCCCTCTGGCATGGACGATGAATCCTAGAAACTTTCCTGATGATACTCCGAAGGAGCACTTTAAGGGATTTAGCTTCATTCCATATTGGCGAAGTATTTGAAACATTTCATCCAGGTGGCTTACGTGATCGTCGGCTCCCCTTGACTTTACCAGCATGTCATCCACATAAACTTCCATAGTTTGACCTATTAGCCCTGCAAACATCTTGTTGACGAGGCGCTGATAGGTGGCTCCTGCGTTTTTAAGCCCGAAAGGCATTACCTTGTAACAGTACAATCCCCGGTCAGTGATGAAACTAGTGTGGTCTTGATCGGGAGCATGCATAGGAATTTGGTTATATCCTGAGTATGCGTCCATAAAGGATAAGTGTTCGTGCCCGGCTGTGCTGTCTACAAGCTGATCGATTCGGGGAAGTGGGAAGCAATCCTTTGGGCAGGCGTCATTTAAGTTGGAGAAGTCAATGCATGTTCGCCACTTCCCATTAGCCTTCTTTACCAGCACCGGGTTGGCGATCCATTCTGGGTAGATAGCTTCTCGTATGAAGTCATTGGCAAGTAGGTTCTTTACTTCTTCATGGAGGGCGGCTGATCGTTCTGCCCCCATACTTCTTTTTTTCTATTTTACTGGCGCCTTGGTAGGATCAATGTTTAGTACGTGGCATGCTATGTCAGGGGAGATTCCGGTCATGTCAGCGTGTGACCACGCAAATACATCCAAGTTATGGCGGAGAAAATCAATAGTTGCTCCTTCAACTTTGCTTTTAGTTGGGACCCGATTTTCAATAGTTTACTCAAGTCATGTCTATCTACAGATACAAATTCCATAGCCTCTGCAGGCTCGGCGGTGGCCTCCTCCTCTTTGTCCCTGGGGTCTAATTCATTGAAAGGGTCGCTGGTATATCGAAGAGGAGGGGCTTTCTTTAGTTGCTATGCTTCCAAACTTTTTGTGTAGAGAGCAATCTCTATACTTTTCCCTTTATCCTTCCTATGGTTGTTGCGAAGTTCAGTTACATAGCAGTCTCGAGCGATGTCCTGGTCTCCCTCTACTTCCCCTACTCCATTGTCCGTTGAAAATTTCATCTTTAAACACCATGGGGCAAGGACAATTTGGAAGTCAGACAAGGCTGGCCTTCCTAAGAAGGCGTTGTAGGCCGAGTGGTTTTCTATCAGCACAAATGTCTGCTTTTGCACAATGGAGCGGGGATGACTACCAATTTCAACAAAGAGGTCCAGTTGCCCGAGGGACATCTTTGCAACTCCAGTGAAACCGTGTAGTGGTTTATTGCAGGGGAAACATCCTTTATTGACAGTTTCATTTTGTCGAATGCATGCTTGAATAGAATATTTACTGAGCTTCCAGTGTCTATTAGAATTCGGAAAATTTCGGTTGGACCGAGCCGGGCGGAGATAACCATGGGATCCATGTGAGGGTATTGCCTCCCCTCTAGGTCACGCCTACTGAATGTGATGTCATCACTCTCTTTCCGCTTCAGGTGGCGTTCTTCTATAACAGAATTAACGCAGTCTTCATTGTTTCTAAGTGACTTTCCATATCTTTCCATCTCTGCCCAGCTTCTGTCGGCGATGTGTGGTCCTCCCGAGATGGTATGGACCACTATCTTCTCTTGACTGGGCCCGCTAGTGTTGCGATTTCCTCTGCCTGTCTCTGGGGAGGGTAGCCTTGGATTTTCATTGGCAGGAGCTAGAGTCCTATTCTGACTTTTTACATAGCATTCTAGTTTCCTTCTTCTGATATGTTCTTCAATCAAGTCTCGGAGATGATGGCATTCGTTGGTATCATGCCCATGGGATTCGTGGAAGCGGCAGAATTTTCCAGACTTAATTGCGTTATCTGATTCCTTCTTGTGTGGGGGGCGTTTGTATCTAGCCTCGTCTTGAGTAGCCAGGAAGATGTTTTCGATCGTTTCATTCAACGGGGTGTAAGTCTCAAATCTCGGTCCTGGCCGATATAGGCGCTTTTCTCCCTTCTTGCCCCCAGCATTGTCTCTAGAATCATTTCTTCGAATGTCCCTTTCTACAGCGGGCGTGTTGCCGTGAGCCGCCTTATTTTGTTGCCATGTCTGCCTCTCAGTGGCAGTATCTTCAAGTCTCATATATTTCCCAGCTTCATGGAAGAAATCGGGTAAAGTAGCTGGTTTTTCTTTGGTCAATCTTCTAGCAAATTTGGTATCCGGATGTACACCGCTACAGAGGGCCATTAAGATAAGCTTCTCATTGGCATATTGGACTGCGGCCGCTGCGGCATTGAATCGGGTTAAATATTGCTGAAATTTCTCTCCAGGTTTCTGTTTGATATTGGATAAGGAATAAGCGTCCTTGGGTTGTTCCACATGAATGCGGAACTGGCTGATAAACTTTTCTTTCAGCATCTCCCACGAGCTGATGGACCCTTGGGGTAGATGATAGAACCAGGAGGTAGCTAGATCTTCTAAGAATAGTGGAAAGCATTTGCACAGTACTCCCTCTGTTGCTCCACTCATGAGCATATGCTGTGCGTATCTCTATAAGTGTACAATGGGGTCGGAGGTTCCTTTGTAAGGTTCCATTATTGGCATTTTCCATTCTCGGGGGGTGATGGCCATTTCAATATTACGGGCGAAGGGACTGGTTACCCTAGCGCCTATTCCTCGATCTCTTTGATCCCGTTGAACGCATTCTCTGAACAAGCGTGCCATCCTTTCATCAGAATTTGGAGCAGATAGAAATGAGTTCGGTTCTGTTCTGTGGGACTGATTCCGTCCAGATGACCTATAGGGATGGTATCGTCTATCATTCCTGATATCTTCCAGTGGCTGTCTTTGATCTTCTGGGAGCATGCTAGGGTCAGCTACAGTTGGCCCTTGCCTTGATCTTCCCCTGCTGGGTTCTGATCTAAGCACTTCCTCGGGTCCAACTTCGGGCTGGACTCTAGCTCGGCCCCGTTCACTGGTGTTTCCGTGGTTAGGCAGTATGACAGGCTCGGCTATAGTTGACCTCCGCCCGGTACCTCCCCCATTGGGTTCGGTTCCAAGCGTTTCCTCAGGTCTAACTTCGGGCTGAGCTCGGTCTCGACTACTACCATGGCCACTTCTGTCGTTAGCTCCTTCGAAGAAGGAAGATCTTTGTTGTCTCCGAGATCCTCCAAACTGGGACTCACCCCATGATTCAGTGTTGCGGTTGGACTCTTCAGCATCCCTTAAGCGTGACATGAGTTGGTCCACCAAGGCTTCATGCTGGGATGTGAAGCGGTTAGTCACTTCAGTCACAACCCTGTCTAGATCTGCCCTAGTAATTGCTGCCGGCTGTTCTGTGGCAGGGGTTGTCGGATTTGCCTGACCTTCATTTGGTACTGCTGCTGGAAGGAGACGATTTACTTGGTCTGTGATCACTGGATCTGGAAGACTGCTGGTTGCAATGTTTTTTCCTTTGTTAACATCTTTCTTCTGCTTGGGAGGCATGTCTTCCAAGCAATGTGCGATGGGAGAAATTGAAGTTCCTAAGTTCAATTCCCAGTGAAAGCCCCAAAAATGTTTGCACAAAAAGTGGGCAAACACCTCCAAGTCGTATGATTTAGTTGATTTTATGTTGTTTTTGGTGATCTGGGTGATTAATGCAAATATATGAAAAGCAGGGACTAAACTGTAAAAGACACGCAAATTTATAGTTGTTCGGCCAGAACGTGCCTACGTCCACTTTATATGTTATTCTCCTTTACTGTTCAGATTACAAGTACAAAGCTTTGATACAAGTATATGAAAGTTGTTTGAAAGTTCTATCCGTGCTTGAGCTCTCAAAACCTCTCTACCATTATTGTACCCCTGCCCCTCTATTTATAGAGTGAGGTTGGGGTAGGGGTCTTGGATGTATATAGCTGCTGGTGGGCCTGGGCTGATGCAATCTGGCCTGGCAAGGTTGGTTCGGTACTCCCTGGTCCGGTAGTACGTTGGGAAGCGAGTTGGTTCGGTGGTAGGTGGAGTAGGCTGGTTCGGTAGGCAGTGGAGCAGAGGTTGGTTCGGTAGGCAGTGGAGCAGAGGTTGGTTCGGTAGGCAGTGGAGCAGAGGTTGGTTCGGTAGGCAGTGGAGTAGAGGTTGGTTCGGTAGGCAGTGGAGCGGAGGTTGGTTCGGCTATGCATAGGAAGAGGTTTGATTCGGCTATGCATAGGAAGGAAGTTGGTCCGGTAGTAGGTGGAAACACTCCCAACAATAGGGATAGTTAATTATAAATATTTGATGGTTTAAAATAAAAGTAATTTGCCACTAGAACATGTAATTAGGACAAGTTTATGATTCTTGTGCATAGGTTTAGCCACAAATTCATTGAATTTGGTTTAGCATCGATGGAAGTAAGCTATATTATGGATGCATTGATTATGTCTTTTCAGCTGTACAATAAATTTAACCAAAACTTCAACTTGATATTTGGTTTTCACTTTGATAACTAAATTTGCTGATAAGCAAATAATGAAGTTACAAGAGACTTCGGATTAGATACCTAATGGATGTACTCCTCACACTGTCAGTGTGAATGCATGGCAAACTTGTAGATTTCGGGAAGCCAGAAGATTGAGTTGAGGTAATAAGCTGGTTAACGATAATGTCTCGTCTTATTTTGTTTCTTATATGTGATCAAAATTTTGTATTACTGTCTATCTTTTTAACATTTCCCTAATAATATAGGTTATTGTAGTTTACCAACGTATGAGTGTCAGAGATGGTCCAATAAAGAGAACTTTCAAAACTTTATTCTTGGTATGGTTACTACTACTATTGTCAATTCTTTTAAATAAGATAGCATGATAGTGTACTTTCAAAAGCATTATCAAAACTCATAGATTACTATAGAAAAATATGGGAGTAATATCATTATGGGAATATTTGATTTTGGTAAATACTTTTTAACATGTTACAATCAAAATCATTAACCATTGTAGAAAGAATCATATTATAATCTGGTACATAAAAGATTCCAGAGAAGAAAATATTACATGAGAATGGAACATGTGTTTGGCTAGCATCAAAAAGTTTTGATATAGTCTATACTATTCAAATTGATTTGCCGACCTGATGTAGTATGGAAAGTTTCAAACAATTTAGAAATGATATACGGGCCTACAGCAGCTCAGAAATGCACACATTCAGTTACTCGCTGATATACTATTGTATATTTATTAAGTGATACCTAAAATGCGTTTATTATTGCAAACTATGGTAGAAAAAATAACAGTTAAAACAATTTGTATACTTTTAGAACGCATCAATTAGAAAAACAACAATTAATATATTTGTCAACTTAGTAAATGCCGACCAAATTGCAAATCAAAGAGGACTTTGCATTAATGAGGCAATTGCCTTAGTTTTTTTAGTTTTCACAGTCTATTTCCATAATTCTTTTATGATAACTTGTATGTGTCAATGAATATAGTTAAAAAACATATAGTTCGAATATGTTAATTAATAGAAAAACATAGCTACAGACACATATACATGGTGGATGGATCAATCTCTATTTGTCGCTTTTTGCATTCGCTTTTCATTCTTTTACGATAACATCGTTATATTTGAATGTTTCAACCTTTTATAAAGTAGATAGTTCGTTCAAGCAATATTTAGTTTATTTGGTAAATTAACATCGAAAAGGATTGTTTGTCCATACCGATCTGTTTGATGGGAAGGTTTAGTTAATAATAAAGAAACTATTTTACTTAAACAATCAAACAAACCTTTCTCTCTTCACGCTGGTAACATTTTTTCTTTTCGTTGCCTTCAAATAACATACTTCTCGTCTTATTTTTCTCTTGTGACAGTTAATTCTATTGGAACTTCAACCTTTTACTAATCACCACTGAAATATACTTTTGTTGTGTTTTAGTTGAGATTAATGAAAAAATGTACATTTTACTCGCAGGATTGTCTAAGATCAAAGCGTAAGTGTAAGGTTGCCTTTTGTTTCCTGGAGATTTGACCAGGCAACTAGTACTCGGCATCCAGGAGTACTCGGCATCCAGGAGCGTTCGACATCTAGGAGTACTCGACATCCAGGAGCGTTCGGCATTAGCAAGCGCTCGGCATCAGGCAACGATCAGCTAGGGCATCGTTCGGCCAGAGACATCGTTCGGCATTAGCAAGCGCTCGGCATCAGGCAACGATCGGCCAGAGGCATCGTTCGGCCAGAGACATCGTTCGGCCAAAAGCAACGTTCGGCCAGAGACGTTGTTCGGACATAGGCATCGTTCGGCCAGATACTTCGTTCGGCCAGAGACATCGTTCGGCTTCGTTGGCTATTCAGCCTACTTCTCCCACACAACAAGCGCCTTGTTCGGCATGGAGAGTGTGGTTCGGCATCCAACCGTTCGGCCTGTTTGGTTCGGCATACAGTGACCAGTCCATTTGGGCCAAGGTGTTCGGCTGCCAAGCCCACCTGGGAAGTCCAACCCATCTTTGTCTATAAATAGAGGGGTAGGGGCACAGTGAAAAGGGACCTTTTTTCGGGAACACTGGGGAGAATCTGCCGCTTTCAAGACTCATCTTCCTTACCTAGCAATTGTGTTCAAGTATTAGAGCTATGGATTGTATCTGTAATCAATCATTAAGAAGAGCAATAAAGTTTAACCTCAAAGTGGATGTAGGCAATTACGCTGAACCGCTATAAATCCGGTGTTCTTACTTTCTGCATTTAAATTAGCATATTCTTCCTTTTTTAATTTATCTTCATCACTTATATCTCTACACAATCTTTCTCAACGAGGTTAGTGACCAATTTTGGTGCTAACACTTTGGTGCTTTCACTGAGAGTTTAATTCTCAGACCTCAAGGATCTGCTTTGAAGCTACTGGATTAAATAAATCCCCCAAAGAAGATCCGACTCATTGATAGGACGTCCGTTGATTCTACTCAAAGTTCATACCAATAACTCTACAATGGCAAGACCACGTACCAGGTCAGCTTCTCATAATGCGGACGCCCACGAGACTGCAAGCGTGCAACAAGCAGGACCTAGCAATCAGCAAGCGATTCCAGGTGCAGGGACTACCGCCCAAGACCAGACTCCGGTTGTCACCGGAATAGAGTTCAACGACTTGATGAGAGAACTTAGGGAAAGCAGGAGACAACTAGGAAAGCAGATGCAAGCTAACGCCAACCTGATGGCACAACTCACTCAACAACAGCAACAGAATGCCGGGGGCAATCCCGCTCCTTATTCCTCATCCGACAGCTCAACTTCATCCGATGAACCTCCTAGGTGTAGACGCCGTAAGACTGAAACTGTGCGGGCAGGTGCTGCTGTCCGAACAACTGGAGACCATGACCAAGTCGGAGCTGGAAACTTAGGAGCTGGAGTGCAGGTGGAGGCTGGAGGCCCAGACCATCAAAACGTTAACGATGTCGAACCTCAAGATGCACATTTGGCAGATCGCCAGCAGAGGAGGCATCAGCATGATTAGTCACGTAGAACAAACTCCGACCTTCCACCTTCTATACAAACACCAGACCTGACAGCCATGATCAGGCAATTAATGAAAGAGAATCAAGGCTTATCGAATGACGATTGGGGAGTGTCAAGAAGTCATACTCCATTCATAGACATTGTTCTACAGGTTGCATACCCCAGAAAGTTTAGTATGCCAATTATCCCTGCTTATGAGGGAAAGACTGATCCCAGATAGCATGTCATGAGGTACGAGTGGATGATGGATTCAGCTAGAGAAAATGATGCAACCAAGTGTAGATGCTTTCCAATTACTCTATCTGGGATTGCTACTATGTGGTTCACCCGACTTCCTCCGCGGTCCGTATCCAGTTTCGTGGAGTTGGCGAAGAAGTTTATTGAACAGTTCAGGATACACACTACTCGTCCAAAGGACGTGATGTCTCTATCAAGTGTAATCCAAAATCCTGGGGAATCATTGAAGGAGTATTTACAAAGATTCCATGTTGCGGCAACTGAAGTCGGTAATCCCAATGATCATGAAATTCTAATGGTTGTGATGCGAGGTGTGGAACCAGATTCCGAGTTTGGAGACTGGCTGGCAGGAAAACCTCCGACTATGCTAGAGCGTTTTTACTCAAAGGAACACCAGTTCATAAGAAGAGAGGAAGCCAGGTGGGTAAGGCGAGATAAAGCACCAGGACCTGTTCAGGAATCCGTAAAAAGCAACATTGCTGTGAAGCAGTTCGGAGACAACTCGGGAAAAGTCCAAGTCAATGTCCAGAACAAGCCCGGACAGCCTAAGGAATTCGGAGGAAGAAGTCAAGGGAAAAAGAGAGAAGCGAGGAAGTGGAAGTCGAGAATTCCAAGCTACGACGAGTATACCCCGCTGAATGCATCTCTGGAGAACATTTATCTATCAACCTGCAATACCTTTCAGTACAAAAAACCACGTCCAAAGGAGTCAACCGAGGAACAGAAGCGGACTGGAAAATACTGCCGCTTCCATGAGACTTATAGGCACACTACGGTAGAGTGCAGACACCTACACGACGCTATAGAGAAGTTGATCAGGTAGAAAAAGTTACAGGAGTTTGTGAAGGATCCACAGGAAGGAGGACAGGGAACATCCAACCCAGGTCGTGCACCAGCTCCGCGTCATCCCGAGGAGCCTGCCCGGACTGTGGGTAGACTAGTCATAAACACGATCATCGGCGGGCCTCACCCCGCGGATAAGAATTGGAAAGAGATGGAGCGGTATGCTAGTTCCCTGAAGCACACAGATTTCAAGTGTTGTTCCAACGTAGAGGATGGGACCCCTGCTAAACAGCTGTACGTAATGACAGACGATATAGTATTCAGAAACAAAGATGCTGACCAAGTCGAGGCTCCTACCATCGAACCGATGGTCATATCCGCGACAATCGGACCGGCTTATGTGAAAAGAATTCTGATTGATTGTGGAAATTCTGTCAACATCATCTTCAAGAAGGCTTATGACCAGATGAAGATGGAAACGAAGGACTTGAAACCGTCCAAAGCTCATATACATGGCTTTAATGGCGCAGCAACCGATGCGGTGGGGTATGTTGAGTTACCAGTTGAACTGGGACAAGACGAACGTCGAAGGGTGCGTATCCTGCCCTTCGTAGTTTTGGATGTGGATTCCCCATATAATGTGTTCTTCGGTCGACCGGCCTTGGCTGAGTTTAGGGCAGCATTAGCCCCGTGGTGCTTAACTTTGAAGTTCCCAACTGACAAAGGAGTAGGTGTTGTTCATGGCGACCAGGCGACTGGTCGTGCCTGTTATGTGGCTGAGCTCCGAGAGGCCCATCGGAGGGAGAAAGGAAAGGTTGCGGACAATCCGGTCCGCATCCATAATACTGATAATTGACAAGTAGTGCCCGAGCCCTGGCTCAGGCATAATTCTCGGATCTTCAGAGACATAGATCCGAGAGACGACGATGAGAAACCCAGGGAAGAAAAGGCAGTGCCGGCCGAATTAACAGTTGATATTTCAATCAGCCGAGACGACCCATCGCGAGTACTAAAGATCGGATCACAACTCAGTCCTACGATGACTGAAGACCTTAGTGATTTCCTCCGAGCAAATCTTGATGTTTTCGCCTGGACGCATTCTGATATGTGCGGGATTTCTCCTGCCATTACGAGTCATATGTTGAACATAGACCCGAAATACGTCCTGGTTAAACAAAAAAGGAGAGGGATGGACCCGGAGAGGTCCGCCGCTCTCAGAGAGGAGGTGGACAAACTCAAAACCAATGGGTTCGTCCGCGACGCCCTCTACCCTGAATGGGTATCGAACCCCGTGCTGGTGAAAAAGGCAAATGGAAAATGGAGAACTTGCGTAGACTATTCCGATTTGAACAAGGCATGCCCCAAGGATAGTTTCTTGTTGCCTAGGATTGATCAGTTGGTCGACTCCACTTCATGGCATGAACTGTTATCATTCATTGATGCATACTCAGGCTACAATCAAATCCCGATGCATATTCCGGACTAAGAACACACCAGTTTCATCACAGACGTCGGGCTATAGTGCTATGTAGTAATGCCTTTCGGATTGAAAAATGCAGGAGCAACTTATCAGCGTTTGGTGAATCGAATGTTCAAAGACCAGCTTGGTAGAACGATGGAAGTCTATGTGGATGACATGCTCGTGAAGTCACGACAGTCAAACGACCACATTCGAGACTTAGCAGAGATGTTCGATATACTCAGATATTATGGGATGAAGATCAACCCTCTGAAGTGTTCCTTCGGCGTTGTGTCGAGGAAGTTTTTGGGATTCATTGTTAACGCCAGAGGAATCGAAGCCAACCCAGAAAAGATTCAAGCCATTCGAGATGTGCTAGTGCCCAGGACAGGTGCAAAGCTTGAATGGGAAAGTGGCTGCGCTGAGTCGATTCATATCCAGAGCCACGGACAAATGCATTCCTTTCTTCGACATAATAAAGAAAGGAAGGAGAAATTTCGAATGGACATCTAATTGTGAGGAAGCATTCCGAGATCTGGTAAGGCATCTGGAGAGTCCTCCAGTGCTGTTGAAGCCGGTAGACCACGAGATGTTGTACGTATACTTGGTCGTATCCCTACATGCTATAAGTGCGGCTTTGGTCCGTGAGGAGGACCGAGTCCAAAAGCCGGTGTATTACGTTAGTAAACGTTTAACAGGGGCAGAAAGAAATTACCCCAAAATCGAGAAATTGGCCTATTGCTTAGTGATTGCATCACGTAAGCTACGCCCATACTTTCAAGCACACTCAGTCAGTGTCTATACCGATCAGCCCTTACGGCAGGTACTCCAACTACCAGAAACTTCCGGGAGATTGCTAAAGTGGAATATCGAGTTGAGCCAGTTCGATATTACCTACTTGCCACGAAAAACCATACAAGGACAAGCATTAGCAGATTTCATCGTTGAGTTTACTATATCTGACGAACCAGATAATCACAATGTCAATCCCCCCATTCGATGGAAAATGTACACCGATGGGGCATCAAATGACCGTTGCTCCGGCGCTGGCGTAGATCTTGTTACTCCGGAAAATCGATCGATTTGTTACGCTTTGAAGCTCGATTTCCCGGCCACGAATAATGAAGCAGAATATGAAGCACTGATTACTGGCTTAAAACTCATTGGAGAACTTGGGGTTAAGTCAGTCGAAATCTTTTGTGACTCACAATTGGTGGTCTACCAAGTACTGTGGGGAGATTACCAAGCAAGGGGACAGAAGCTTGCTCCGTACCTTGCTCTGGTTCATGAACTATTGGCGAACTTGGAACACTATGAAATTTCACATGTCCCACGTGAACAGAACAAAGAAGCCGACTCGTTGGCTAAATTCGCGAGCACTGGCGATGCACAGCAAATGGGATTGGTTCCTGTTGAAACTTTACACGCTCCAAGCATAGACGTAATGAAAGTTGATTTTGTGTTGGAAACGGAAATCGAAAGAAATTCATGGATGACCCCATTCAAACTATATCCAATGATCGGGACTTTACCAGAAAAAAGAGGCGAAAGACGGCAAGTCATCTGAAAAGCCGTGCGATATGTGATTCATGATGGAGTAATGTATCGGAAGGGGTTCTCAGTCCCCTTATTACGATGCATTGCCCATGATGAGACAAAGCGGGTCCTGGAGGAAGTTCATGAAGGAGAGTGTGGCGACCACACTGGGGGGCAAATGCTAGCAAAAAAGATCCTCCGCTACGGATACTATTGGCCGACTGTAAATCGGGATGCTGCAGACTACGTAAGGAAATGTGACAAGTGTCAAAGGTATGCGAAAATAACGAGAGCTCCACCAACAGAACTCACACAAATGGTTAGTCCCTGGCCATTTGCAATCTGGGGAGTCAACATAGTCGGCTCCTTACCTATATCCAAAGGTGGTGCAAAATACGCGATAGTTGCAGTCGACTATTTCATGAAATGGGCCGAGGCAGAACCTTTAGCCACAATCACCTCTAATAAGGTCATTAATTTTGTTGTACGAAACATTATATGCCGCTTTGGTCTCCCTCGAACCATCATTACGGACAATGGAACACAGTTTGAAAGTAGAGAATTCAAAGATTTCTGTTTAAAGTACGGTATTAAGAAGAAGTTCGCCGCCGTTGCGCATCCGAAGGCTAACGGACAAGTCAAAGCCGTGAACAAAATAATTAAGTCCATACTGAAGAAGCATTTGGAAAAAGCCGGAGGCAAGTGGGTAGATGAACTCCCTACAGCATTATGGGCTTATAGGACTACCCACAAGTCTGGCCACACTCCATTCGCATTGGCCTACGGCTCGGAAGCCGTTATACCTGTGGAGCTTGAAGTTCCATTGCATCGGGTGACATATTATGATCCTAGGACGAATCAGGATCTCTTATTGGAATCACTGGACTGCATCGACGAAAGATGTGAGGAGGCCGAACTAAAGGCGGCGGCACATAGGCATCGAATCAAGCGATATTATGACAAGAAAGTCCGCCCAAGAATCTTGGATGTGGGTGATCTCGTTTTGAAATGAGTTTTCCCGGTACCATCACGTATGAATCCCAACTGGGAAGGTTCATACGTCATTGAACGTAAGCTTAGAGAGGGAACATTCAAGCTAGCGACCGTTGATGGCGTGACACTCCCCCGAGCATGGAACAGTGAACATTTGCGACATTATTACATTTAGCATGTTTCTTTCTTGTTTTAGGCACATTTATTTCCTGTATGTTTTCGTTCCATTATCACTTAGTTTCTTTTTGACCATGTAGTCAGGCAGTTTAGTTGTTTTTCATTAATAAAGGCTTGAAGCCGCTTTTCCCATAAATTACTAATGTTTCAATATCTCACAATCGGGTGATGTATTTTTGGAGTTACATTATTCTGTATGATGTACGAACTCATATAAACGACTTCAGAAAAATCTCTAAGTCCCCTGAGCGCGGACTAGAGTATAAACGACTTCAATCTCCGAGTCCCCTGAGCGCGGACCGGAGTACTCTAAGTCCCCGAAGCGCGGACTAGAGTATAAACGATTCAAATCTCCGAGTCCCCTGAGCACGGACCGGAGTACTCTAAGTCCCCGGAGCGCGGACTAGAGTATAAACGACTTCAATCTCCGAGTCCCCTGAGCGCGGACCGGAGTACTCTAAGTCCCCGGAGCGCGAACTAGAGTATAAACAACTTCAATCTTCGAGTCCCCTGAGCGCGGACCGGAGTACTCTAAGTCCCCGGAGCGCGGACTTGAGTATAAACGATTCAAATCTCCGAGTCCCATGAGCGCGGACCGGAGTACTCTAAGTCCCCGGAGTGCGGACTAGAGTATAAACGATTCAATCTCCGAGTCCCCTGAGCACGGACCGGAGTACTCTAAGTCCCCAGAGTGCGGACTAGAGTATAAATGACTTCAATCTTCGAGTCCCCTGAGCGCGGACCGGAGTAGTCTAAGTCCCCGGAGCGCGGACTAGAGTATAAACGATTCAAATCTCCGAGTCCCCTGAGCGCGGACCGGAGTACTCTAAGTCCCCGGAGCGAGGACTAGAGTATAAACGATTCAATCTCCGAGTCCTCTGAGCGCGGACTGGAGTACTATCCCCGGAGCGCGGACTAGTATAAACGATTCAAATCTCCGAGTCCCCTGAGCTCGGACCGGGGTACTCTAAGTCCCCAGAGCGCGGACTAGAGTATAAACGATTCAAATCTCCGAGTCCTCTGAGCGCGGACCGGAGTACCCTAAGTCCCCGGAGTGCGGACTAGAGTATAAATGACTTCAATCTCCGATTCCCCTGAACGCGGACCGGAGTAATCTAAGTCCCCGAAGCGCGGACTAGAGTATAAACGATTCAAATCTCCGAATCCCCTGAGTGCGGATCAATTTACCCTAAATCCCTGGAGCGCGGATCTAGAAAAAATTCTAAGTACTGAAGAATGTGGAACAAGAAATATGCCACTCCAAAGAATGTTCGAACAACGTAAGAATGAATTGGGAAATTATGCAACTCGTAAGAACTTGAGTTTTGACCGTAGTTATTCAGAAAGCTAAAGAAGCAAAAGAGTCGTTCAAATGACTAAGGAACTAAACTTTATTTAATAGTCCAAAATGGGGTTACACAGTTATTCCTCCAAAACTTGGAGTCAAAAACCTATCTACACAAACTACGGAAATGAAAGATAAAAGTAGTTACAAGACTTAAGCAAAATCTCGTTGAACGAGTATAGCGACTATTTTTTCGGTTTCTTCTTCTTGTCTTCTTTTGTTTTCTCTGATGACTCCTCTCCCTCACGCTTCTTCTTGGATTTTTTGCTTGCCAAGGAAGCAGAGTTAGGAGCGGGAGAAGGAACATCCAGCGGTTTGGATTTGCCGGGGAGAATGATTTTCAAAGGTCTATTCCGCGGGTCGGTAAGTTCCAGTATTTCAGGCTCAACTTTGATCTCGACTTTCATTTTCTCCTCTTCTGCGAGACGCTCTTTCATGCTCATCTTCGAAGTATGTTCGGAGGCGCCAGTGATCTCGATTTCATCACTCTCTTCGACGGGAGATGAAGTGTCAGACTTATCATCATCTAGCGCCCCGATCACTTGAGCGTCAGGGCCGGGAGTTACACCCGCATGAGCGATATCACTACTTTTCTCTGCCTTCTCCTTGGTGTCATCACTCCTCGGAGTCGGTTCGGGATCGGAGCAGCCTGCATAAAAAACATAATGAATGAGCGTTAGGACAAATAACCGCTAACAGAAAATGACAGATCTTTGAACTTCCAAAAGAAGAGTTTTATACCGGGTTCTGGCTGGCTGTCAGTTGCGCGTGGAGTTTCGCCCTCTAGAATAGGAAATAGCACAGGAACGCCAAGCCCGGGTTCTTCTAGATCGTAGCCGGCATGCTGCTCAAATGGGTCGAGTGTAGGCCGACCGGTCGATTGAGCAGAAGGAGGAGCAGCGGTAGGAGGAGCTGCAGCCTTAGCACCAGATGAACCAGCTTCGTCATCTCTCTCTTTTGATAGGGGAGAATCCTTGCTATAAAGAGCCAAAGCTACAGACAAGTCCGCTGGCTTGTTCCCCCTAAGAAATTTTTTCACCAGAGCATCCTCATCAACTTCCTCAGAGCCCGACTCAATTTTTACGATCTTTATTAAGGTCTCCCAGGCCTCAGCTAGAGACTCAAGATATCCCTCGCCCAGGAATGTCAAGTCACGGTGCATGAGGATGCGGGCATTGAATTCAGCAATCAGCGGGTCAAACATGCACTTGACCTCTTCCCTACCGGCCTCTGCAGCTGCTTCGAGGCGAGAGTCAATCTCCTCAGAAGCTTTTCTTTTTCCCTCCTCGCAGGCTTCGTTTTTCACTATCTCAACCCTAGCAAGTTTGTCATCGAGTTTCGTTTTTAAGAGCCGCGTAGCAACGATTTCATCACAGTATCGTTGGGACTCTTCTTGAGCAGCTGTTTTCTCCTCTTTCTCTTTAGAGAGTAATTCTTTCAACTCTCTGACTTGCAGGGCGAGCGCGTCCCTTTCTTTCTAGATGGAATCTTTCTCTAAGGCAAGGGCTCCTCTGCGTTGAACTACTTCGTCAAGTTCCTTTTTATGGGTCGCCTCTAGACGTGAGACGGCCTCGGTAGTGTCTTTTGCACTTTGCTCTGCAGCTTCAAGTTTCGACTTATATGAAGAAAGCTCTTCATCTTGACTCTTAATGATGTCCTTGTCAAAGCCAGCTTCCAACTTCAAACGATCAATTTCATGTTGTCGCTCAACAGATACCTCCGAGACTTTTTCGACCAAATGTGCAAACGCGTCATGTTGAACATAGACGTCATTGTTGCAAGCAAGAGTGCTCTGTTTGACATGCCCTGGGATGTGATGAATAGCTGGGAGAAATTTCAGGCCATCGAAGCCGATTTTTGGAAATTTTTCCTTAAGGTCAACCATCTTCTCTGCTATCGTTGGGTCGGTCGCAGGAGCAGGGGGAGGAGGCTTTGAAAGTTCTGTTCTTTTCCGATGCTCCCGAGTTTGCCTTGTGCTCGACGAACCAGAATGTTGTTCTTGGGAGACATTGGGTTGAGGCCCTTTCTGTGAGAGTTTTTCTCTTTCTGGCTCAGTTTGAGGAGGGGGATCACGGGAATATGAAGACTGGGAGTATGTTTTCTTTCGATAAGACAAATCGCGAGGACGGTTGTCTCGATCCTCATAATCGTCTCTGTCCCTGCGTCGGCCCGAGCCTGAATCCCGTCCGGGATGGTGTAATATAGAAGAACCGTGGAGGCGATCGAGTCTGTGGGAGCGCCCCATGTCACCTGCAAAGAGTAAGAATAACCGAGTTAAGAAAAATCAGGGTAATGAAAAAACTTGAAGTGTATGGTGAAGTGCGTGTGTGCATGTGTGTCCTAGTGTTCCCCCCAACGGACCGGTTCCTTTGTCTTTACTGACTGGAGTGTTATCTCCCTGGACTGGGACCTGAACTCCCGTATCACCTTTAGCAGGAGAATGAATTTTAAGGGCTTCTGGATCATCAAAACCGTAATTAAATAGATCATCAGGAATAGTGAGGTTCGACAGACCCTTTAAAGAACTTTCGATCTGTTGTGAAGAAGCCTCTTTCTCTGTCGGGATGAGTGTAACTTTGGAAGTTCCGCCAACTTTCTCCTTCCGTAACTTATACGTCATTTTCTTTTTCCCCTTCGAAGGGAAAGATGACGTTTCGATATCATGCACTTCGACTGTCGGGTCCCAAGTTGGACCCACATTCTCGCCTTGTGTCTCAGGAGCTTTATCCTCTTTGTTTGTCTCCCCTTCCTGTACATCAGGGGTATGGCGTGATGACGATTCAGCTAGTTTTTTCCTTTTACCGGATGCAGGCTTGGGACTGGAAACACCCTTTGGGAGACTAATCCCGTAATACCCCAAAATTTTGTGAAAAATCATTTTTGTAAAATGATTTAATTTTGAAATATTTAGATTTAAATATGGTGAAATTTCTGGAATAAATAGTGTGCAAGTATATGTGTGCACGTGCACACTGAAATGGCACAAGAAAGAACTCCAGATTTCTTGGATTTAAAACAAGAATTAAAGAGCAATACAAACATGATTTTGCAACATGGTTATTTGATTTCTGAGATTTTATGGGTCATCTTAGAAAATAAGAAAAGTAAGTTTTACTTTAGATCAGTAAACAAATTTATTTAAAACCCAGAAAAGAAAATAATATATATGTATATATTTGTAAACTTGTATACATATAGGTGCATATGTTTCTGAATTTAAAAGAGGAATTAAAATAAGCCTAGATAAGATATGTATACAAATATACATTTTTAAATACTGAAAAGTACATATATATATATATTAGCAAGTGAAACCATAACATTAAAATGACATGAAATGTGATACAAGTCAATATGCTTGTGTAGGCAAAAATAGCAAAGGGGATTTTCAGAAATAATTAAAATAAATAGAATAGTCACACTTTTGACATGACTAAGTGAGTGGCCATTTTCTGAAAAAGTAAAAGAAAGAAAATGCAGCCTTTAAATTGCTTAATATGGCCGGGGTAATATGAATGAAAAATGCATGATGCTAAGCCAGGACAGAAATGGAATTCTGTTTCAATAAAACCCTAGAGGAAAAATGCTTATAAATAGGCAGTTTAGCCAGTAGAATTATTTTACCCCGAGCTGCATAAAAATAAGAAAAGAAGAAGAAAATATTGAAAGGAAGGAGAAAACACTCAAACAAGAATTTTCTGGATTAATAAGAAGAAACATTTAGGTGAGTAATCTCACTGAGTTCATGGCATTAAGACCCGAGTTGAGGCAGCCACTTTTTATATTGCCATTTATGTATTTCTGGTTTTGATGTATATGATTTCATCAATGCTTTTTGGATGTTTTATTTTAAATCTGATATGATTTAATATGGATGATTTTGATGATCTTTGATTGGTTGAGACATTTGTCTTTGGATGAGTATCATACTGTTTTATTTATACTCATAAATGTTAAAGTTTAGGATCTTAAAAATTATATAGAGAATACTCTCAACTGTTATAGATCTATGGCATGGAAACCTTATAAAAATGATTGGAGCTGCATTATACTTGGTATAAGTGCTGAGGCTTGAAAAGAAAAATGTTAAGGGTGCAATAGAAATTTTCTAAGTGCTGAGCCCTTAATCAAAAAAAAACCCACAAGCTAAAATTATGATTGAACCAGATCTTGAATCTGAATCAATCATAAAGGCTTGCAGATCAGTATAACATGCCATGCCTCTTTTACAGTTGAAAATGTTCTTATATTTACTAAGATCAAGACATATTGACCCCATTTAGGAAATGACTGTCTGATTATTTCTGAGGGGAAATTATGCTAGAAGAAATTATGGATGTTTCCATGTTTGCAGTGACATGTTCACTTAGCATATTTGATGTTAGGATTTAAGACAATACACTAGTAAATAAACTAGGGAAGGGAAGGCCAAGATGACTGCTGGAATGCTTGTCATATTTGAAGTATGCAAGTTGGCACATGGTTTGTTTAAGCCCTGAGATCTTTGTGCAATGATGTGAATTAGTTCATTGCAATGTGTCCCAGTGATTCCTTAATAGCAGATGAGGCAGGGATTTAAATTGAATATTACAACCTGTAAATGAAGAAATAGGAATGTGGATATTTCTTAGGTTGAATGGTATGGAACCAAGATGATTCCAGTAAATGAAATTGATGCCAATAGATAATCATGTTTGCATGATTATGTATGCAAGTGAAGGAATGATAAGTGAATATATCATACCTGAATCAACTTAATTATACTATGTTAAAATATTTGATTGCAGAAATTTGCTTAAATAACAAGTTAGTACCCTTATATTCTCTATTGCTTAATATCATGAATGAATTGATGTTATTCATACCAGATCATAGATCTGACCCTTGTTTGCTCATGGCATCTGGGGTGTCTCATTTTAAAATGAGGCAGCCACTTATGTTCTTTCAGGTAACCCAGGCACTAAGTAAAAATGAAGTTATGGCTTTTATGGAGGAGTGAATGAACATGCTAGCTAGTCTCAATAAGAGTTTAAATTGATTATATCTGCATGTATTCAGGAAAAATATTATGTTTCTAAGACTTCCAGTCATGTAATGAATTCTATTATGGTTAGATGAACTAGTTGTATCATGTTAAATATATTGTTATGCACTAAGGTTTAAAATCTCAAAGGAAAAATCTGATTGGGAAACAATGAAATGATTTTAATTATTGATATGAATGTTTGGAAGAGAAATATGCACATGTAGTTGAGCTACTGTTTTGTATAATTTATATTATGTATTAGTTAACCTTGAGACATAACAGAGCACTGAGTTTTAGAACTAAAATCTGGATTTAGCAAGAAGTAAACTTAAAGGATTTTATTTTCTTTTTACTGAAATGCTTTGTAAATAAATCTGAATTCATTTCTGAATTGAATTAGGAAAAGTAAAATGTTTTTCTAAAAAGCTTCAGATAGAATGAAATGAAAGGTATCTCCCTTGTTTTTGAACTAGTGTATAGCATATACAAGACTCATGAGTTAACCAGCCTCAACTAAATGAAGTATTGGTTGATCATGATAGACTGTATCTTGAAAATATAGATGCATTTCAAAGCATAGTACATTTAGCAATTGTTTCACTCAGTTTTCTGGAAACTGGGCAAAGGTAATGACATGTACATAAATACCTGTGTACATGTTGATAAATTGGGCAAAAATATAAATTTAAATTCTTAAAACAGTTGTAGGAATGGGTTTTAAAAATAGTTATGTAAAAAGAATTGTTTTGTATGTTAGGTTATAGGCAAAATCAAATATATATGCACAATTATAGGTAGGTATCAGATTTCTAACCATACAGGAGAAAAATAAAAAGAAAAACCAAAAATTGTGTTTGAACCGACCAGCATAGCACTCGAACTCGTGACCTTTCATGTATAAGTTAGGCGCGTTTCCATTACGCCTAGATGTTGCTTGTGTTCACTTAGGATCCACTTACTTTTATACTGAATTTGATATTATCCAGACTTTAACATAATCATCTATATTAAAAGCTTGTTTACCACTGATTATTACTTGATCATTTCTTAATCCTAATGACAGACTAAAGTACATGTTTCTAGTGGATATTATGGCCAAAAATCTGAATACAATAATTTATCTGAATTGCTAAAAATCTAAATCAAACAGAATGTTCTTGTACAAAAAATGAAGTATACACTCTGAACTTAGATAAGAAGATCACATACATCTTCATATGTATGTGTATGTTATTAGATATACACTGATATATTTATATTGGTAAGTTATTTTGATCCTGGATATATTTTGTTTATTGGAAAAAGAAAATGACCTTGGAAAAGATATTTGCAATGAATGATATATCTATATATCATCTCTTAGCAAAAAAAAAAAATCCTTATGAAATTAGGGTGGAAATAGGAGGGTCATTTCAGTTGGTATCAGAGCACTTGGTTGCATTGATTGTTAAGTATTATAGAAATGTATAATGTCTGTTTGTTTTGGATGAAATAATTTAGATAAGAAATTAGAAATTATAGAAGCACTCATAATATACTAATACCATTTACCCAGAATTTAGTTAGCAGAACATGGTAGGAAGAGGATCTCATCACAATGCAGGAACCAGTGCACCTCAAATGCTTGATATGCAAGAATTTGTGAGGGTTTTAAGAGATGGAATTGGGCATAGGCCTGAGAACCCACATGAAGAGCTTTCAAAACTACTGAAGACTTATTCCAATTTGGGAGGCAAGAGTTTTGAAGGAACAGAGAGTGTGATGGAAATTCAAGCATGGTTGAGAACACTTGATAGGATTTTCAATGACATGCAGTTGGATGACCAAAGAAAGAGGCAAGTAGCTTCTAGACAACTGAAAGGGGTAGCTTTAAGCTGGTGGGAGGTGATCATAGCTGGAAGAAATGAAAATGAAATCACTTGGAATCAGTTCAAGGAGATGTTGGAGGCAAGATTTGTACCAGCATCAGCCAAGACCATTTTGCTTGAAGAATTTATCAAACTTAGGCAGGGAACTTTGAATGTCACTGAATACACTCAAAAGTTTGAGGGGCTATCTAATTATGGAGCAATGCTAGTGGCAGATGAAGCATCCAAGAATGATAGGTATATAAAAGGGCTGAACCCAGGACTTAGCAGAGCTATGCTACCATATGCAGATAGAACATTTGATCAAGTAATTGATCTGGCTTTGAAACTGGAACAACACGACAAAGAAAGAGAGAAATATAGGAATTTTAAGAGCAACAACAAGAAGGATAAGGGAAGATATCACCCTTATGATAAAAAGAAGGAGGAGGCAGACAACAGGAAGAGTAAAGATACTAAAGCCAATGATACTAAGAAGAAATTGGTTTGCCATCATTGTGGAAAAGAAGGACACATCAAACCAAGGTGCCCAGAGTTAAAAGGAGGAGCCTTCAAATGCTACCTATGTGGGAAAGAGGGGCATATGAAGAGGAACTGTCCTGAGAATAAACAGCAAGGGAAATTGGCAACTTTGGAAGGAAAAGGCAAATCTGCAGTGAAAATTGATGCTGAAAATCATGGCCAAGTGGAAGGTACATTACTCATTTGTGCCATACCCATACCAGTAGTATATGATACTGGAGCAACACACTCTTTGATTTCCTATGAATTAGTTAAAGTGTTAAAATTAAACTGCAAATTGGTTGAAACCCCATTGCTTGTACAAAGTCCCCTAGGGAGTTCTAGTGTTTTGAACATGAATTGTGTGGATGTGGAGTTAAACATAGGAGGAAATATTTTTATTTCCAATTTATATGTTTTAAATTACCCAAATATAGGAGTTATATTGGGGGTAGATTGGTTAAGGCAATTTAAAGCCATAATTAATTTAGACTCATCCACCATATCATTGCAAGATTCTAGAGGCCAGAGAATCACAGTTCTATGTGAAATAGCTAAGGAAGGGAAATTGTATCATTTAGTTGACTTAGAAAAAGATCTGAGTGAACTAACCATTGAAGAAATTCCCATAGTTAATGAATACTTGGATGTGTTTGGGGAAGTTAAGGGTGTTCCACACCACAGACCAGTTGAGTTCCAAATTAATCTCATTCCAGGAGCAAGTCCAATAATCAAGAAACCTTATAGAATGGGGCCAAGTGAACTGAAAGAATTGAAAAATCAGTTGGAAGAATTAGAAGGCAAGGGATTTATAAGGCCAAGCAATTCTTGCTGGGGTTCTCCAGTAGTGTTTGTAAGAAAACATGATGGTACCTTGAGAATGTGCATAGATTACAGAGAACTAAATAAAGTAACCATCAAGAATAAATACCCATTGCCTAGAATAGATGATCTCTTTGACCAACTCAGTGAAGCTAAAATATTTTCTAGGCTAGACTTAGCATCAGGATTCCATCAAATGAAGGTTGAAGACTCAAGTGTTAAGTATACTGCATTTAACACAAGATATGGCTTATATGAATTTTTGGTCATGCCATTTGGTTTGACAAATGCTCCTTCATATTTTGTTGATTTGATGAATAGAATATTTAGAGATTATCTAGACAAGTTTGTACTGATTTTTATTGATGACATTTTGATTTATTCTAAGACAGTGGAAGAGCATAAAAATCATTTGCATTTAGTTTTGTCAAGACTAAGGGAAAATGATTTAAAGGCAAAATTTTCAAAATGTGCATTTTGGAAAGAAGAAGTGCATTTCCTTGGGCATGTCATCTCTGCCAAAGGAATATCAGTAAACCCTAACAAAGTAGTGGCAATCCAAGCATGGAAAAGGCCTAGCACCATCGGTGAGATTAGATCATTTATGGGGATGGCAGGATATTATAGGAGATTCATAAAAGATTTCTCAAAAATATCATCACCACTTACCAATTTAACTAGAAAGAACCAAGCCTTTGTATGGACAGAAAAATGTGAGCAAGCTTTTATCAAAATAAAAGAAGCCCTGATTGATGCACCAGTATTGAGAGTGCCAGAAGGAAATGAAAATTTGGTTGTGTACACTGATGCAAGTGGCTCTGGGTTAGGGGCTGTGTTGATGCAGCAAGACCAGGTGGTAGCCTATGCATCTAGGCAATTAAAGCCACATGAAACCAGGTATGCAACCCATGATCTTGAACTAGCAGCAGTTGTGTATGCTTTGAAACTTTGGAGACATTATTTGTTAGGTGCCAAATTCATTTTGTACACTGATCATAAGGCACTAAAATATTTATTCTCACAAAAAGATTTGAACATGAGGCAACATAGATGGGTAGAGTTCCTAGCTGCCTATGACCTAGATATACTGTATACACCAGGCAAGGCAAATAAAGTTGCAGATGCCTTGAGTAGACAACATGCCAAGGTAGCCATGTTGATGATGGAAGAGTTTAGGGATTTGTCTATACTTACTGATTTGGAAATTGAGGAAAACAGTGAGGAACAAATGATGCCTATTGAAGAAGGTAAAGGTAAAGGAAAATTAAGTATGATATCTCTGCAATCAGATTTACTTCTTAAGATTGGACAAATGCAGGAACAAGACTTAAACATGATGGAAAAGAAAATGCTCATATCAAAAGGGGAGGAAGTAATAAATTATCAAATTGATAAAAATGGTTATTTAAGGAATAAAAATAGGATATGTGTTCCAGAAAATATAGAATTGAAAGAGGAAATATTAAATGGGTACCATAGGAGTAAGTACTCCATACACCCAGGTAGCACCAAGATGTATCAAAATTTGAAAAGAAATCTTTGGTGGAAGGGGATGAAGTCAGATGTGGCCAGATATGTTGCAAGGTGCATGACTTGCCAACAAGTCAAGGCAGAGACACAAAGGCCATCAGGACTATTGCAACCCCTTAGTATACCACAGTGGAAGTGGGAGGATATATCTATGGATTTCATAGATGGTCTTCCTAGATCTAAGAAGGGAAACACAAGTATATGGGTAATAGTGGATAGGCTAACTAAGGTAGCACATTTTATCCCAGTTAAAACAGAAAGAAATGCTCCAAAATTGGCTCAAATATTCATGAAAGAGGTAGTAAGGTTGCATGGCATACCCAAAACCATTGTGAGTGATAGGGATACCATCTTCACCTCAAGATTTTGGAAAAGTTTTCAAGAGGCTATGGGGAGTGAATTGTGCTTAAGCACTGCCTACCATCCACAATCAGATGGTCAAACTGAGGTGGTGAACAAAGTCTTGGAGGATTTGTTGAGAGCATGTACACTGGACTTTGGAGGCAACTGGGAAGACCACCTCCATCTAGCTGAATTCACCTACAATAACAGTTACCAAAGCACCATAGGGATGGCACCATTTGAAGCCTTATATGGCAAGCCATGTTTATCACCTATATGCTGGGTAGAGGCTGGAGAAAGGGCTATTCTTGGACCTGAATATGTTAAAGAAACCACAGAGAAAATTGGGTTAATAAGAAAAAGAATAGCAGCAGCTCAAGATAGGCAAAAGAAATTTGCAGATAGGAAGAGAAAGCAAGTGGAATATGAAGTGGGAGACTTTGTTTTCATCAAGATTTCACCTATGAAGAAAGTCATGAGATTTGGCAAGCAAGGTAAGCTTACACCAAGGTATGTTGGACCCTATAAAATTCTGGAAAGAATTGGTTCATTGGCTTACAAATTAGAACTACCAGAGGAGATGAAAGCAATGCATAATGTTTTTCATGTGTCCCAACTTAGAAAATGGGTACATGATAAGGAAGACATTTTGGAAAAGCCTACCAAAATTCAAATAAATCCTGACTTGGTTTATGAAAAAGAACCAGTGGGGATTATAGCCAAGGAAGAAAAGAAATTAAGGAGCAAAACCTTGAAACTAGTTAAGATCCAGTGGAGTAGTGATCCTAATGACTGCACATGGGAGTTAGAGGATAAGATTAGAATGGATTATCCTAAGCTTTTTGCAAATTAAAAGGTAATTTTTTTTTTCTTCTGGAAAAATTATTTGTTATGCATGGTTGATATGGTTGAATTTGTTTGCTTATGCATATATTTGATAAGTTTTCAGAAAAGAAAAATGATGCTTACTAAATGTTAGAAAAATTGTGAGGACACAATTCCTAAAAGGAGGGGTGAATGTAATACCCCAAAATTTTGTGAAAAATCATTTTTGTAAAATGATTTAATTTTGAAATATTTAGATTTAAATATGGTGAAATTTCTGGAATAAATAGTGTGCAAGTATATGTGTGCACGTGCACACTGAAATGGCACAAGAAAGAACTCCAGATTTCTTGGATTTAAAACAAGAATTAAAGAGCAATACAAACATGATTTTGCAACATGGTTATTTGATTTCTGAGATTTTATGGGTCATCTTAGAAAATAAGAAAAGTAAGTTTTACTTTAGATCAGTAAACAAATTTATTTAAAACCCAGAAAAGAAAATAATATATATGTATATATTTGTAAACTTGTATACATATAGGTGCATATGTTTCTGAATTTAAAAGAGGAATTAAAATAAGCCTAGATAAGATATGTATACAAATATACATTTTTAAATACTGAAAAGTACATATATATATATATTAGCAAGTGAAACCATAACATTAAAATGACATGAAATGTGATACAAGTCAATATGCTTGTGTAGGCAAAAATAGCAAAGGGGATTTTCAGAAATAATTAAAATAAATAGAATAGTCACACTTTTGACATGACTAAGTGAGTGGCCATTTTCTGAAAAAGTAAAAGAAAGAAAATGCAGCCTTTAAATTGCTTAATATGGCCGGGGTAATATGAATGAAAAATGCATGATGCTAAGCCAGGACAGAAATGGAATTCTGTTTCAATAAAACCCTAGAGGAAAAATGCTTATAAATAGGCAGTTTAGCCAGTAGAATTATTTTACCCCGAGCTGCATAAAAATAAGAAAAGAAGAAGAAAATATTGAAAGGAAGGAGAAAACACTCAAACAAGAATTTTCTGGATTAATAAGAAGAAACATTTAGGTGAGTAATCTCACTGAGTTCATGGCATTAAGACCCGAGTTGAGGCAGCCACTTTTTATATTGCCATTTATGTATTTCTGGTTTTGATGTATATGATTTCATCAATGCTTTTTGGATGTTTTATTTTAAATCTGATATGATTTAATATGGATGATTTTGATGATCTTTGATTGGTTGAGACATTTGTCTTTGGATGAGTATCATACTGTTTTATTTATACTCATAAATGTTAAAGTTTAGGATCTTAAAAATTATATAGAGAATACTCTCAACTGTTATAGATCTATGGCATGGAAACCTTATAAAAATGATTGGAGCTGCATTATACTTGGTATAAGTGCTGAGGCTTGAAAAGAAAAATGTTAAGGGTGCAATAGAAATTTTCTAAGTGCTGAGCCCTTAATCAAAAAAAAACCCACAAGCTAAAATTATGATTGAACCAGATCTTGAATCTGAATCAATCATAAAGGCTTGCAGATCAGTATAACATGCCATGCCTCTTTTACAGTTGAAAATGTTCTTATATTTACTAAGATCAAGACATATTGACCCCATTTAGGAAATGACTGTCTGATTATTTCTGAGGGGAAATTATGCTAGAAGAAATTATGGATGTTTCCATGTTTGCAGTGACATGTTCACTTAGCATATTTGATGTTAGGATTTAAGACAATACACTAGTAAATAAACTAGGGAAGGGAAGGCCAAGATGACTGCTGGAATGCTTGTCATATTTGAAGTATGCAAGTTGGCACATGGTTTGTTTAAGCCCTGAGATCTTTGTGCAATGATGTGAATTAGTTCATTGCAATGTGTCCCAGTGATTCCTTAATAGCAGATGAGGCAGGGATTTAAATTGAATATTACAACCTGTAAATGAAGAAATAGGAATGTGGATATTTCTTAGGTTGAATGGTATGGAACCAAGATGATTCCAGTAAATGAAATTGATGCCAATAGATAATCATGTTTGCATGATTATGTATGCAAGTGAAGGAATGATAAGTGAATATATCATACCTGAATCAACTTAATTATACTATGTTAAAATATTTGATTGCAGAAATTTGCTTAAATAACAAGTTAGTACCCTTATATTCTCTATTGCTTAATATCATGAATGAATTGATGTTATTCATACCAGATCATAGATCTGACCCTTGTTTGCTCATGGCATCTGGGGTGTCTCATTTTAAAATGAGGCAGCCACTTATGTTCTTTCAGGTAACCCAGGCACTAAGTAAAAATGAAGTTATGGCTTTTATGGAGGAGTGAATGAACATGCTAGCTAGTCTCAATAAGAGTTTAAATTGATTATATCTGCATGTATTCAGGAAAAATATTATGTTTCTAAGACTTCCAGTCATGTAATGAATTCTATTATGGTTAGATGAACTAGTTGTATCATGTTAAATATATTGTTATGCACTAAGGTTTAAAATCTCAAAGGAAAAATCTGACTGGGAAACAATGAAATGATTTTAATTATTGATATGAATGTTTGGAAGAGAAATATGCACATGTAGTTGAGCTACTGTTTTGTATAATTTATATTATGTATTAGTTAACCTTGAGACATAACAGAGCACTGAGTTTTAGAACTAAAATCTGGATTTAGCAAGAAGTAAACTTAAAGGATTTTATTTTCTTTTTACTGAAATGCTTTGTAAATAAATCTGAATTCATTTCTGAATTGAATTAGGAAAAGTAAAATGTTTTTCTAAAAAGCTTCAGATAGAATGAAATGAAAGGTATCTCCCTTGTTTTTGAACTAGTGTATAGCATATACAAGACTCATGAGTTAACCAGCCTCAACTAAATGAAGTATTGGTTGATCATGATAGACTGTATCTTGAAAATATAGATGCATTTCAAAGCATAGTACATTTAGCAATTGTTTCACTCAGTTTTCTGGAAACTGGGCAAAGGTAATGACATGTACATAAATACCTGTGTACATGTTGATAAATTGGGCAAAAATATAAATTTAAATTCTTAAAACAGTTGTAGGAATGGGTTTTAAAAATAGTTATGTAAAAAGAATTGTTTTGTATGTTAGGTTATAGGCAAAATCAAATATATATGCACAATTATAGGTAGGTATCAGATTTCTAACCATACAGGAGAAAAATAAAAAGAAAAACCAAAAATTGTGTTTGAACCGACCAGCATAGCACTCGAACTCGTGACCTTTCATGTATAAGTTAGGCGCGTTTCCATTACGCCTAGATGTTGCTTGTGTTCACTTAGGATCCACTTACTTTTATACTGAATTTGATATTATCCAGACTTTAACATAATCATCTATATTAAAAGCTTGTTTACCACTGATTATTACTTGATCATTTCTTAATCCTAATGACAGACTAAAGTACATGTTTCTAGTGGATATTATGGCCAAAAATCTGAATACAATAATTTATCTGAATTGCTAAAAATCTAAATCAAACAGAATGTTCTTGTACAAAAAATGAAGTATACACTCTGAACTTAGATAAGAAGATCACATACATCTTCATATGTATGTGTATGTTATTAGATATACACTGATATATTTATATTGGTAAGTTATTTTGATCCTGGATATATTTTGTTTATTGGAAAAAGAAAATGACCTTGGAAAAGATATTTGCAATGAATGATATATCTATATATCATCTCTTAGCAAAAAAAAAAAATCCTTATGAAATTAGGGTGGAAATAGGAGGGTCATTTCAAATCCGGCAACCACTTGCTAACAGTCCGAACCTCGATAATGATTCATTTGAAAGGAGGGTTCGGATGTCTCGTTCCTCGGCAGGAAGAGCTCTAATGGCTTCGACGGCCTCGGAATATCCTCGGCCCTCAGGACGCGGGTTAATACCTGAAAAAGAAGAAACAAGGAGTTAGATAAAGCATAGCTCCGGTTGAGCGTGAATGTCGACTCAGGGAAGAGACTTACTGCCTTCGACCCATCTCCTCGTGAAACTGGGTGGGCAACGCACATAGAACCATTCCTGTTTGTACAGGGAGAATTTGCTACATGCCCCGGTTAAAATCTAGCACTTGTGGTACGGCTCGAGGAACATACAAGAGGGGCTATCTTTCCGCTTCTTGATCATATAAATATATCTGATGTCGCCAGTAGTTGGAGGCCTAGAGAAGACGGCCATGAAGAGTAGGTAGGTCCCATATATAAACGCGTGACTGTTTGGATGCAGCTGCGACGGGGCGATGTCTATGTACTGCGACACGTCCCAAAGAAATAAGTTGAATGGAGGCACGCTGCCCATCCAGCACATGAACTTGTTACAAGCAGTATATCTGATTGGGGGCAGGTGAGGACGATCATGTCTCGACGGGACCAACACATCGGCAAAGGGGATTCCATGGATGGAGCATATTCGCCGAAGCACGACTTCAGTAATCTTCAAAGCCTGTGATTCGATCGGATTGTCCAAGAGAATCGTTGCCTCCAGGGCATTAGGAGCTAAGTTATGAGCATGGGAAGTTGACGGATTTGAAGTGTCCGTGACTTCTTGCCTTGATGACGGCCCAGGCCTATCAGATATAGTGGCGAAGCTAGATTTTTTAGACATCCCCAATAAATAGTGAATCTGTCTAAGCGCCTGTGAAAACTATACTTGAAAAACGTTCAACGTTAGAATTAACTACATGAGTATTCCCCCCACATGGTGTGTAAACTAGTGCAAGCAATTGTGTATAAGCATTGAGAATCTGAAGGTTACAAAGATATAAAAATAAGCTTCGAATCGTCGCCTTCGAAGACCGTCATCGTTGACCATCTCAAAAAGCCCGCCTTGTGGTGATTATAGTTTTAGATTCAGAAAACGTATGTTAATCTAAGTTCAGATGTGTCAACTAAAGTTAGGGAGTTAATGATCCGGGTCAGTTTCATATGCTAGTGTGCTTAGGTCCTAGCCCTTGTTTTTCTATGTGAATAGGCATGGTTAATAAGTGTTCGGCCTAATTCCTGCTCGGCTAAAAGTATTGTTCGGCTAAGTTATGTCCGGCCAAAGTGTTTTTCGGCATTCACAATCGTTCGGTGAATTGTGGTTCGGCATTTATGTTGTTCGGTGTTTGTATTATTCGGCATTTATGTTGTTCGGCATTCGTATTGTTTGGCATTTGAATTGTTCGGCTAAAATGTTGTTTGACACTTATGATTGTTCGGCATTTGTATTGTTCGGCCTAAGTATCGTTCGGCTGAAATATGGTTCGCCATTTAAGTGTGTTCGGTCTTGACATGGTTCGGCATTTATGTTTGTTCGGTTGAAATATTGTTCGGCATTCGTGATCGTTCGGCATCCCCATTAATTCATGCCTTCACCTTAGCCTTCCATTTCCCTGTTCGGCGTATGATAGGATACGCCGAACCAAAGTTATGCCGTTCGAGACCCTTACCACCTCCAACACTTCCACTATTCTTTCTTCTTCTCTAGTTTCGATTCGGCACGAAGAAGCTAGTCACCCAACGATCCTGTATGCGATCAACCCTGATCATTCCTCTTCCACGTGGCCCTCTCGGCTGCGCACAAACCTAAGTCTCGTGTTGAAACTATTTAATCAGGGAAGGGATTTAGATAGAAGGGATAATACCTAATTAGTAGATCGAAACTGGGAAAGGATTGAGTAGGCTTTGAGTCCGATTGATAGGAAAGAATCGCAAATCTTTAGAGAATGATAGCAATAAAAGTGTAAAAGAAGAGAAGTGGGAGAATGCCTGGTTTTATAGGGAGGAAGAAGAAGCAAAAAAGGCTATCTCCGGTAGAACCGGTCAAAGCCGTAGCATTCGGCTTCAGAACATAAAGTCGCTCGGCACATGGGCAACGTTCGGCATTTATACCATGTTAGGTGCGCACCTCAACCACTGATATTCTCAAGAAGGCATCTCCATCAGTATTTAGTCAAGGATTTGAAACAAAACATGGAGGATACGTAATTCAAAGCGCATCACGTTCGGTCACGTAATACACTTTGGGGGCCAAGTGTTTCCTGGAGATTTGACCAGGCAACTAGTACTCGGCATCCAGGAGTACTCGGCATCCAGGAGTATTCGGCATCCAGGAGTACTCGACATCTAGGAGTACTCGGCATCCAGGAGCATTCGGCATCTAGGAGTACTCGGCATCCAGGAGCGTTCGGCATTAGCAAGCGCTCGGCATCAGGCAACGATCGGCTAGAGGCATCGTTCGGCCAGAGACATCGTTCGGCCAAAAGCAACGTTCGGCCATAGGCATCGTTCAGCCAGATACTTCGTTCGGCCAGAGACATCGTTCGGCTTCGTTGGCTATTCAGCCTACTCCTCCCACACAGCAAGCGCCTTGTTCGGCATGGAGAGTGTGGTTCGGCATCCAACCGTTCAGCCTGTTTGGTTCGGCATACAGTGACCACTCCATTTGGGCCAAGGTGTTCGGCTGCCAAGCCCACCTAGGAAGTCCAACCCATCTTTGTCTATAAATAGAGGGGCAGGGGCACAGTGAAAAGGGACCTTTTTTCGAGAACAGTGGGGAGACTCTGCCGCTTTCAAGACTCATCTTCCTTACTTAGCAATTGTGTTCAAGTATTAGAGCTATGGATTGTATCTGTAATCAATCATTAAGAAGAGCAATAAAGTTTAACCTCAAAGTGTATGTAGGCAATTACGCTGAACCACTATAAATCCGGTGTTCTTACTTTCTGCATTTAAATTAGCATATTCTTCCTTGTTTAATTTATCTTCATCACTTATATCTCTACACAATCTTTCTCAACGAGGTTAGTGACCAATTTTGGTGCTAACACCTTTCATAGACTGATTAAAGCATTAGTTGATTCTTCCTCCTTCTTTTTTTGCACACGCATAAAAAGGGAAAATAAAAAAACGAGGGAGGCAAAGGTACCACCTTTTCATCTTTTTATTGTAATTATGCATACGTATGATAGTGTTCCCATTTTTTCCAATTTATTATTTTATCTTAAAAAAATAAAAATCATAAATAAATAAAAAGGGAGAAGAGCCTTTTTACGTTGATTGAAAGTGGTTCGTTGATTGTTACACATGCAAATATCTCAGCCTGATTAGAAAATTATAGCACCCTGTTACTAGTTTGCATCAATTCAATAAAGAATTGGCGCCAACACACAAAAATTATCCTATTTTGATAAGTAGCTTACCTAATGAATCAAATTACATTACGAAAATGATCATTGCCAACCCCTAACAAGGTGCAGATCTCTAATTTTATATCACTATCATTGTAAGATTGTGTTATCAAATCTTTGAAATATTGGGTTTACCATTTATGTGATTTTAGTTCAACAGAACTTTGTTCTTTGAAAATGAATCTAGGTCTTAGATATTTCTTCAAATCGCAGCAAAGAAGAAGAAAAAGGTGATTGTGCCCGCTCCGGTGTACATATCTGAAATGAATGATATATTGCTTAAAAACCATGTTGCTTATCATGCAATGGTATGTGATTCTTAAACAATGTTATATGAGGACTAATTTTTGTGTTTGACAAAGTTCTTTCATTTCAATTTATTGTATTACATGGAGACCTAGGTGGTATTCTGCTCGTGACAAGGAATTATTAGCAGCTAAAGCTCAAATAGGGCATGCACCTCCAGTCAAAATTGTTCAAGGACTTCATGCTCCTACTTTCCGAAACATTTTTAAATTTATAAGGTGTGTTTTGAGTAAATGTTAAAACTTATATAAGATAGTGGTCAATGCACGCTTCTTCCTTCATCTTTTACCATATACACTCCCGTTACATTGTAATAATAGTTCTAAAAGTTTTAGTTTGTGTATTATTGCTTAGTAAAAGAGCAATGGGAAAGAAGGAGCAAGAATTAGTGTGTCGATCACCTTCCTGGATTCATATTGCTTTCTTGATTGTTTAATCGCTTATCTCAATCTTATGAAGTTTGCACTGCATTTTTGCACTCGTTGCCTGCATGTAACCACATAAATCCATTTCCACTCCTACTAATGCAGGTCCAAAAAATAACGACTAACTATTATATCAAAAGATAGTAAGCAGAATAACAAATGCATGAATAGAGGTAGAAGATAAATGCAGGTCGCAGCAGAAATGGCCAAAGCTGGCAAGTTGCAGCATCGTAAATGGCACAAGTGGATGGCCGAGCAAGCACTGGAGTTGAAGCCAAGGTAAGCAATAGTTGATCAAAATCATAATTAGGTTTGTCTCAGCAACTTTGCATTTGATTATGCTTACCCAATACGATACTGCAGTATCGGAAGACATATCAGAAAACATACAAGAAGACACAGCTCCTATGTAACAGCTTTTACTTTGAAATATTCCGTGGAACATTGTAAGTGTTTACTTGTTGAATTTTATAAAATCCGATAAGTGTTTAAAACCCATTAAATTTTTTGTGTCGTAATTTTCAAGTAGTTGCAAGTTAGATATGTTAACCAAGTTTATAAAAATTAACTAAGTTAATCTATTTTTATAAAAATAAATAATTTTCTAAAATTTAAATAAATTTATGAAAATTAACTAAGTACAAAATTTTTGATCATGCTCTTACTTAATATGTAATACATGTGTAGATATTCATTATATTATGATTTTTATGTTATCCCATAGATACATTTGCCTAGGATTCACATGCTATCACTATGTGAAAACTGAGAAGACTAACCCTGGTTAATACCTCAAATGTAGAGCAATGTAATTGATTATAATTGGAAGATCAAAAACTTAGTTTTTATAATTATGAGGATGTATATTTCCATAACAAAGAATGCAAATGTTTCATTACAAATATGATTAATGATAACAAACAGGAAGAACAATTCTTTGGCATTATTATGATTTAATTAAGCTTCATAATCATCTTTGTCTTCATCAAAATGAGCATTGTTCATGCTCTATAAGACATAATGAGGATTGAAATAATGTCACACTTGGATCCGAATCTCTTAGAGCAGAATTTATCAGTTATTGCCTTCACTACACCTGGTTACAAATGGTTGGTTAACTTCAATGGCAATACATCGGTAGTTGGTGGGCTTTTGATTGCGTTGAAATGATAGCCCCTTGGCCTATGGTCAAGATTTTCTTTTTGTTCGATGGGTTGAGTCATCACCATTCCATTCTGCTCTTCTAGTTCTATCTTTTCTTTATGTTTGCTTGGACGTTTTTATTTGAGAAACGAAATGAATTGGAGTTGTTTATATATAGGGTTGTTTTTCTTGGAAGCTGCTACTCTGCCCAAACAAAAACACGCCCAAAACACAGAAGTCCTCCTTAGGTTTTCCTCATAGTCGAAGTCGGTGATTGGAATCATCACGAATTTTGTTCGTTCTTTATCGCAGCACCCTACAGCTGAAGTCAAACCTTCATAAGAGTACAAAGAAATCATTTTCAGAAACGTAAGCTTTGTTATTTATCGGTTTTTTAACTGAATTTATTTGAATGTAATTTTTTTTTCCTGTAGGATTAAAATCTTGTATAATCATTTTGATGAGAGGTCAGGCCTGGAAGCTCCTCTAATTGTTGATGATGTTTATGAGATAATAATAAAGGTGAAATTTACATGTCAATGCTTTTACTTTTATTTTTGTTCTTACTGTGTATTATCTTTGACAGTTTATTCCAAGGTTAAAAGTTAAGTGCTTAAATTTCTTGCACTTTGTTTCTTTGATAGAACATTTTACTTTAGGGATGGGTGGTAGTGCAGTAGTGGTGATAGTTTCAGTTATGTCTTGGCAGTTTGTGGTAACAAAGGAAGATGGTGGCGGCAGTTGGAGGCTATTCTGGGTGGACTTGGATCTGGATTGGTGGAGAGAGGGGTAGGATGGTTGCGTGAGAGGTGATGTGGGTAGAGATGGAGGGTAGTGGAAGCTACATGCGAATTGAAGGATTGGTTTTAAAAAAAAATGAACAACTGCAGGCGAGAGGCGAGGTGGAAGGAGGTGGCTGCCTGGGCGAGGTCTGGGTGGATGGAGGCGATGGCGATCGACGTAGATTGCTAGGCAGAGGTGGAGAAAACAAATGAAAAAAGTTGTCCATGTTTCGAAAATATAGCTATAGGAAGATGAAGAAAAATAACTTCAGTAATGAAGAATCGGACTAAATGAAAATGAGGTAGTTACAATAAAGTCATTCGTTTTGGTCTATATGTCAATTCACCATTTCAGTTCAGGGTTGTTCTATTGGCATTCCAGTTCACTGTGTTACCCACACAATTTTTTTAATTCTTCATGTATGAAATATTATAGATATATATATATATATATATTGTGATTTGGCTTATGACTCAATTTGTGTACTTATGTTAATGTGGTGAATGTGGTTTTTTGAGTTATAATATATAAGTAGAATTGAAAATTGTAAGCTTTGAATGTTATGGCAGCAAAAAATGTGCAATAGAATTTTTTTATAGCGTTCTAACTATGCAATAAAAAGAAAAATTGTTCAGCTTTGTTATACTATAGCATCATGTTAGTGCTATACAAAATATTTTGCAAAGAGTAAAAAGTTTTCATAACAATAAGACGGTGCTATAATAGATAGTAATGAATTTTCTATAGCATTTCAATGTGTCATAAAAGGTAGACACGATGATTCCATAGCGCGTTCAAATGCTATAATAATATAGCATGTCGACATATTTATAGCAACTAAAATGCGCCATAAAAAGTTCTATAGCACGTTTCATAATGCTATAGAAAAGCAATTGCACCAATATGGCCTATTTTAGATGGCAAGAAAAATACGTTTTCCATTGCAAGTATGACACGCTATAGTATCTACCAGACTTTTTACAACATGTTGATCTATGGCGATTATAGAATCGCTATAGAAAGTTTTTATAGCGGTTTTTACACGCTATAAAAAGTCCTTTTTGTTGTAGTGTACGAATATGACCTTTTTTTTCTAATCTAGATCCGTTAATGTAAATTGTCAATTAAGAACTAATTTAAATTGATCATACCTTTTGGTCAAATTAACATAAACGGGTAACCCTATTGATGCTAAACCTAGGTTAAATTGATAAACTAAAAGTTGGAAATATTTTATATGAAATTGGGACGATTATAAATTGTAAATAAATAAATTAGGGCTACTATATGTCAAACTTTTTTAATTTAAGTTTACTATAATTGGAGATGACAAGGGTTAATAAATAAAACAAACTACAATCCATAATTAAAAATAGTAAATAATGAGGATCGGTCGACCGCTCACTAGAACCGGTCGAGGGAAAGTGGTCGACTGCTCTAGGAGCAAGCGGTCGATCGATTACCGAAATGGGGTGCTGCTTAAACCTTGGCCTAAGATCCAAGTTGAAAATAAAATACTAGTGTATACATATTATATATGTATAAATATGGATGTCGTATAAGTAGGGAAGTTATTTCCCTATGACACTAGGACGTTGCAGAACTGGATAAATGATATTTATCCGGCAGGTTCAATAATCGACTAGGGTGATTCTATCACAAATTGCACTCAGAGGAAGTTCTACATGGACGTGCAACACTAATGATGATGCCTTGTGGAGTGTGCGGCCCGACACTAATGGGATCTCCTTGGTATTCATGGTGACCCGACGTGATGTTGTGTTGTTGATGTATCCCGACGTGGTGCAATAAGAGGCATTATGTTACCATTGAGATGTGGACATAGGTGCAACGATGAAGAGAAGCTTTGACGAGTCGGCATTATGGGCTCCCCCTCATTGCATAACTAGGATACGTGTAGTCGTAATATGGGAAATGTAGTCCTATGGTGGTATTTGTGGATGACATATTAGTCTATTCGAAAAGCGAAGAGGAGCACAAGTTGCATTTAGAAGAAGCGCTTAATACACTCCGTGAGCATAAGTTGAAGGAAAAGTTTTCCAAATGTTACTTTTGGTGTGAGGAGGTATGCTTTTTAGGATACATTATTTCTGAAAGTGGGTCGCCGATCGATCCTAGTAAATTTGCTGCAGTATAGATTTGGCATGTGCCCAAGAATGCCATGAAAGTGAGGAGTTTCCTTGGTTTAGCGGGCTACCATAAGAAGTTCATTAAGGAATTCATGAAGATCTCTACCCCCATGACCCGCATTACCAAGAAGAATTTGGTTTTCTCATGGGATGCGAATTGTGAGGATGCTTTTATTCAGCTGAAGGAGGCATTAACTAGTGCACCTATTCTAGTATTACCCGATGGTACAAAAACATTCACAATGTATACCGACACTTGCGATATGGGTTGGGTGCGTCCATGATACAAGAAGGGAGAGTGGTGAGCTATACCAGTCAATAGTTGAAGGTCCACGAGAGAAACTATCCTACCCTAGATCTTAAGTTGGCGGCCATTGTCTCATAGAGTCACTATTTTTAGGATAGTGATTTGAGTTATATAAGGATCATAAGTCTCTGAAGTACTTATTCTACCAGAAGAACTTGAATTTAAGGCAGCAAAGGTGGATGGAGTTTTCGGCATCATATGATTTCGATATTTCATAAACTCCTAGCAAGGGCATTGTTGTAGCCGATTCCTTAAGAAGGCAACATGTGGTGTTCGGTCCTTTTTTCTTAAAGTGGAAGTGTTTGGAGTTCATCTTGATGTTCAATTTTCAATCATCATCCTACATCACTCTAGGATTATTAGCATCTTTGGATGTGCAGCCTACACCCATGGACCATATTGGGTCAAGTCGAAAGCAAGACAAGGAGTTAGGAGATATTTTCGAGAAGCTTGGAAGAGGAGAGCGGTCAAGTCACTTAAGGCACTATACCATTGACTCGAAGGCGTGATTATAGGGAGATGGTAGATTGTGTTCCTCTCATTATGAATTAGATCGACATGGTACTAGATGAGTCTCATCGCTCTAGGATAACCATTCATCCCGAGGGAGACAAAATGTACCAAGATATGAAGAAAGTCTTTTATTGGCCTGGTATGAAGAAGCACATGGCAAAGTACATAGCTCGATGTATGACTCGCTAGTGGGAAAAGGCAGAGCAGAAGACTCCAGGAGGATTGTTGTAGTCATTGGATATTCCGTAGTGGAAAAGGGAGAGTGTTTTTATCAACTTCATCGATTGACTACCGAAGAGCAGGAAGGGGAATGGGAGTATTTTGGTCATAATCGACTGACTGACTAAATGTACTCATTTTATTCGGGTTAGGAGTATGAAGACTGCTGCATTTACGAAAACACTATACATGAGAGAGATTGTTAGGTTACATGGAGTGCCTTCTAGCATCGTTAGTGACCGAGATTCGCTTTTCACCAGTGAGTTTTGGAAGAGTCTACAAAAGGCATTAGGCATTGAGTTGAGTTTGAGTACTGCTTATCACCCACAGAGGGACGGACATACGGAGAGGGTAAACCGAGTATTGGAGGAATTTCTTTGAATGTGTATCTTGAAATTTTGAGGCTCTTAGGAGGATCACTTGCCATTGGCGGAGTTTACTTATAATAACAGCTATCAGGCAAGTGTTGGGATGGCACCGTTCGAGGCGTTATATGGGAGGCCCTGTAGATCACCGTCTTGGTGGTAGGACACTACAGATATGATTATTCTTGGACCAGATATGGTGAGGGAGACATCCGAGAAGGTAGACTTGATTAGTAGGAGGATGAAAACAACACAGGATAGGTAGAAGTCTTACGCTAATAGGGGATGCACGAAGTTAGGGTTCGTAGTGAGTGACATGGTTTTTGTGAAGGTCTCACCGCTTAGGCATGTTATGTGATTTGGTAGTTCGAAAAGTTAGCACCAATGTTTGAAGGACCTTTTCTGATTACTGGTAGAGTTGTGAAGTTAGCTTATAGGGTGAAGCTTCCTGAGAAGTTAGTGGGAGTATATGACATTTACCATGTGTCACACTTGCGAAAGGACCTGCATGATACAGCCGGTGTAGTCGAGCCGAGTTAGCTAGATGAGGTGGAGGTAGAGAGGGAGTCAATTATTTGCCATGCACCTATTCGTATTCTTGAGCATGGTACAAAGCGATTCCTTAGTAAAGTTATCAAGCTTGTTAAAGTCCAGTGGAGGGACGATCTAGCGGAGAGTACATAAGAGTCTCAGGAGAGGTTTTGAGCCACTCATCCACAACTCTTTTCTTGTACGTTTCCATTTTAGTCGAAACTACTTATGTGTTAGGCTCTAGCCTAGTGTACCCCATAGGTATGGACAATTAGATACTAGGAGTGGTTGTGAATGTGTCATTAAGACATGTTTTGTTTGATGGATGCTAATGGATGTATTTATTAAATTATTCTTTACATACTTAGGCAAATATATTCTCGAGTTAGCATACACTCACAGCATCACTTATTTTTAATTCATTGAGTTATATGCATATAGTTGTTGCATATCCATTGAATGGTTGCGCATACATGTAGAATCGCAAGTTTATTTATATAGGATGTTGTCGTTGGTACTATATGAATTAGTTTTGATGACAATGACCATATGACATAATATATAATATAGATACTAACTTTTTATCAATATATATATATAGTATATAGTGTAGGATATCAGACATGTGTTGATTTAGAAGACTGTACAGTATCACAAGCAGATTCAAAAGGCTGATATAGAGATTCAAGAGTTAGAGACTGAAGACTCATGAGTATTGAAGATTCAAGATATCTAGATAAATTATAGTCATTGGTTATTGTTAAAACCCTGATAGCACTTCTTTGATCTCTGTCTTCATTTTCCAAAAAGTTTTTAAAATCTATTCTCAGATTTTAACTAGTTTTTAAATATTCTAAATTTCAAAGATAATTTTAAAGAATCTCTGTTTTCAAAATGGCCTTCAAATGATTACTAACTTTCTATTTTATTTACATGATTATTATATTTTGAGTAATTAAGTTTTTATGTATTTTATATTTTAAATATACTTTTAAATCTATTATACTTTGTTATAGCTTTAGCTTTATGCTTTTTAAATGTTTATAAGTATATTATAACATTTATTATAACTTGGATTTTAAATATATATTCACTTACACTTTATATATATATATATATATATATATATATATATTATTTTCAAAAGAAATTCATATTTAAAACCTTTATATATTTACAAATATTTCAAAATAATTTTAGAAAGTTTTCTTAAGTTTTGATATGTTTAAAATATATACAAACTATGTTTAGATGATTGTACAAAGTTTCAAAATATTTTACAAACAATTTTTATAAAGCGTTTTTTTAAAATACAAAGGGTATGTTGACATATCCCTATAGTATATATCGATATATAGACCGAATTTTTCAAAACTCAAATTTGAATGGAAGTGTCATTTCGTCATATTTTTTTATGAATGGACACGATCATTGTTTTTCTATAAATAGGAGGATTTTCCAACGAATTTTTTTAACTAATTTCTAATTCTTTCTCTCCTCTTTTACTCTCTTGATTTCAAAAAGATAATCTACTTAAAATATTCCTAAATTCAATCAGATTCAAATTCAAACTCTATTGATTTGGTTCTCTATCAATTACTCTCTGATCTCTCTTATCTCTATCACTCAAAACAAGATCAAAGTGCTATTCAAAATGTTATAGGATCATTTGTACTCAAGATCAAGAAACCAAGTCTATAAATTCTATCAAATCATACCCTTATACTCTTGGGTGTGCTTGGTATCCTTGAAATCCAAGTGGGTGCTTGTGTCTCGTCTAAACCAAGTGGGTGTGCTTGGTGTCCCATTTGAATCAAAGTGGGTGTGTTGGTGTCCCGTCCAAATCCGGTGAGTGTACCCAGAGCTCGAAAAATCTGGAGGGTGTGTCTCGATGCCTTGAAACCAAGATTGTATTGACTTTGATATTTGAAAAGAAATCTATACAAGAAATTGTATGGGACCGGATGTAGGGTAACTCCGAACCAGTATAAAAATTCCTAATGTGATCTCTCCAACTCTTTACTTTTTACTTTTACTGCATTTATATTTGTTTGTGTTTTCATCTATGATTGTTGATTTTGCATTGATTAATTATAATCTTAAAAGAATTTAAAATGATTCACAAAAATTAGTAAACACTATTCACCCTCCCTCTAATATTAAATTAGCCTTAAGGTCCATCTTCAATAAACTAACATTTGGTACCTGAGCATTGGTTTTCAAAATTTCATAATTTGATTAAAAAAAATTTAATGGCAAAAGTCATTGATAATAATTTAACAGTATTTTTGAAAAGCAATTTTGCAAAATCAACATGACATTTTTTCATAAGTTTGCATCCATTCATTATGAAAAGCCACTTGTTCTTTTGAAAAGGTATAAACTGCAGGAATGGATGGGTTACATGGCTTTTAATGAACATATACCTGATGATCAAACTTTACAAATCAAAAAGGATAAACAGATGATGGATAGTGGTTGCTCAAGGCACATTATTGGAAATCTGAAGATCTTGAAGGATATCGTTTACAAAAATGGTGGATCAGTCAACTTTGGAGACAATTCTAAATGATATGTGATTGGCATTAGCAATGTCGGTAATTCTAAAACTCCTACTATTTCTAATGTTTTGTTAGTTAGGAATTTAAAACATAACATGCTGGATATTAGTCAATTATGTGATAATGGCTTTAAAATTAAATTTGAAAAAGATAAGGTGTCATATTGAAGATAATGAGTCAAACATTATCTTCGAAGGAATTAGAAAAAGAAACATCTATATATTAAGTAAGAAAGTGTCAAACGATAATTTATGTCTTTTGGTTGAATCAAGTGACCCTTGGATTTGGCACAAAAGATTTGGTCATTTGAATTTCAAACACCTATCTAAAATTGTCAAATATGATCTAGTTAAGGGTCTTCCTAAAATAAGTTTTGATGTTAATAATCTTTGTGATGCGTGTCAATTAGGAAAACTTAGAAATAGTTCCTTTAAGTCAACAGATATGATTTCTACCTCTCAACCCTTTGAACTTCTTAATTTTGATCTTTTCGGTCCTTCACAAATACAATATATAAATCATAATAAATATGTATTTATAATCATAGATGATTTTTCTAGGTTTACATGGACGATTTTCCTATAACTTAAAAGCAATACTTTTGAAATGTTTAAAATCTTTGTTAAAAGAATTCAAAACCAAATGTCTATTAAAATCAAAACCATTCAAAGTGATCACGGTGGAGAATTCGAAAATGAAAATTTTGAAATTTTTTGTAATAAGAAAGGTATTACCCATAATTTTTAATTTTCAAGAATACCTCAACAAAATGGAGTAGTCAAACGTAAAAATAGAACGTTTCAAGAGTGCGCTATAACTATGTTAAATGACAGTAATTTACATAAAAACTTTGGGTTATACGCAGTTGCTACAACATTTTATATATTAAATATAATTTTAATAAGACCTTTGAATAAGAAAACACCATACAAATTATTTTGTAATAAAAAGCCTAAAGTATCATACTTTAGAGTTTTCGGTAGTAAATGTTTTATATTGAATACTAAAGAAATTTAGATAAATTTGACGCTAAATCATATAAAGGTATTTTTATTGGATATTCAAAAAGAAGTAAAGCTTATAGAATTTTCAATACTAAAACTAATACTATTGAAAAGACATTACATGTTTCATTTGATGATAATTTTAAAATTTATAATACTAGTATTGATGAAGAAGAAAATGTTGATAAAATAAATGATATTACTAATAATGAAATAATTGATAATTATAACTCCGAAAATTTACACCAAATAAGAGAACCAAATATTTGAAAGATCATCCTATAGAAAATACACAAGGAAATATAGAATTTGTTGTAAAAACAAGAAATCAATTAAATAAAATGAGTAATGTTGCTTTTATTTCAACTATTGAACCTAAGGATCCAATGGAAGCATCATCAAACGATTCATGGATCCTTGCTATGCATGAGGAATTGAATCAGTTCATAAGAAATTATGTTTGGGAATTAGTCCCAAAACCTGAAGATAATTCTATAATAGGAACTAAATGGGTATATAGGAATAAAATTAATGAACAAGGAGAAGTTGTAAGAAATAAAGCACGTTTAGTCGCTCAAGGTTATTGTCAAGAAGAAGGCATAGATTTTGATGAAACCTTTGCATCCGTAGCCAAATTAGAAGCAATAAGAATCTTACTTGCTTTTGTAAATCATAATAATTATAAATTATTTCAAATGGATGTTAAAAGTTCTTTTTAAATGGTTTTATTAAAGAAGATGTTTATGTAGAACAACCCCCTCTATTTGAAGATGAAATATTTCCAAATTATGTATTTAAATTAAAGAAAGCTCTATATGGTCTAAAATAGGTTCCTAGAGCATGGTATGATAGACTTAAATCCTATTTATTACAATCTAATTTTGAAATAGGTAAAGTAGATAGTACTCTATTTATCAAAAGAAATAATATTGATATTCAACTAATACAAATATATGTAGACGATATTATTTTTGGTTCAGCCAATGAAAAATTAAATAAAGAATTTTCAGACATAATGACCAAGGAATTTGAAATGAGTAATATGGGAGAACTAAATTACTTTTTAGGATTACAAAAAATACAATTAAATAATGTTATTTTCATAAGTCAAGAAAAATACGCTAAATATTTAGTTAAGAAATTTGGTATGTCAAATACCAATGGTAAGTCAACTCCCATGGCAACAAATGAAAAATTAAGTAAGGAAGAAGATTCAAAAGATGTAGATCAAAAATTATATAGAGTTATGATTGAATCAATATCACATATTATGTGAGTAAAATCAATATCACATATAACACGAGTGTAATAGTGTCAGAGATGTTTACGGGGTTTTACATCTCCTATCCAGTGTATAACGTGCGTGCAATAACTCAAGAGATGTTATGGGATTTTCTATCTCTTAAGGATTCGTTAAAATATCTATATATATTAGAATACACTATATATGTAATGCCTAATCAATAAAATAAATATTTTTTCTAGCATTAAAGCTTTACATTAATCCCCCTTAACGCATTTTTAAGCATTGTCGTACAGTTTGCGTATAACGCCCCAGAAGCACGTCGGGGGATAGAGATGCGCCGTATTACGTGTTAACCTAAAAAATGGATCAACACTCTGGTTAGAGTTTGAAAGCACCAGCCCTGTTCTGACAGAGAAATATCACAGATCACAGATATAAGAAAAGAATAGTAAAAGAAAGAAGACAGAGAATTTTTATAGTGGTTCGGCTGTTAATGAAGCCTACATCAATTTTATATTTTTTCTACAGACTGATTGCTGTTACAAGATGTGTTTGGCTTCAAGACTTTGATTATCTCTCAATAAATTGAATCTCCAGAGTTGGAATCCACTGGAGAATCATAGTGAATTCCTTTGGAGACTGTCGTGAGGGAGGGTGGGAGTGAAGAATAATTCCAACAGAGCTTCAGCAACTAGTCCGGAGAAGATCCTCTTTATGTTGCAGGTAGGATGCTATTTATAGAGATTGGAGAGCTTTTGGGCCAAGCCTGTCTTCATCAGCTCGCAGGTAGGTATCAGACGACCTGAGGGGACTTTGGCTCGCAAAACGAGCCAAAACCATAGGTCGCTGGCGACCCATGGCCTATGGTTCGCTGGTGACCTATAGACTTGGTTCGTTTTTCAGGCCAATGTCTTGCCTCTTTTGTAATGTTCCACAATTGGTTGGTTTGAGGGTTCAAGGAGAAGCATGGGTCTCTGATGATCTAAGTACTTAAGATTTTTCTGGAGTCTGGAATTGGAGATGTTTCTATAGCCTTTTATCGTTGTTGTTACGTTTTGATGGCAAGTCGCTAGCTGTTTACATTCAGCTGCTAATTGGACCGAAGGAAGGCTGATCTCTCGACCTCGTTGATTCCAGTCATTGTTTTAGTCATATAGCTTGGCCCTTGTCGATCCCTTGTCTTACCTTTTCTGGTTAAGTCTTGAACCATCATGTTTACACGAGGTTGTTCTATTTTCTATTGGATTCTGCTGGGTTAAAAAACCGAATAACATTTGCCCCCCAAAGTACGCCTTTTGAATGAAAGATGTGCTTTGCTCTAGAACAAGTCATGGCAAAGAGTCTTCAGTTGTTGAGATTTCCAGCAGCTTTAATCTTGGTGAATCGTCCAGTTCCTTCGGATTCTCTTGCTAGTCACAAGTCGTTCCAAACCTATTACCACCTGAGACTCTAGACTCTGCCTAAGTGTAATCTATACATCACAATCATTTTGATTTCATTCAGGGTTATTACATCACATGGCTCTAATTACATTTTACATCTCTAATCGTCCCGCGTTCATTCGGGATTTTCATCACTATCAATTTTTGCTTTTCATTCAGAGTTTTTACATCATATATCCAAATCAAATCACATATCAGAATCACATCATATCACATCATATATCAAAATCACATTATATTTCAAAATCACATCGTGTCACAACATATACCAAAGTCATCTTGTGTTCATCTAGGATTTATCTGTTTCATTCCACTTATAAGGCATTCAGATCAATTTTTTCAAGACCGAATCTGTTTTAAGGTCTGATCTTTCTGGACTACTTAAGTTTAATGCGTGACCTCCCCAGATCATTTAATGTTTAGTTTAACGCGTGATCTCTCCGGATCGTTTAATGTTTAGTTTAGTGTGAGATTTATTTGGGTCGTATTATTTTTTAAGTTAAGGGGATGATCTTTCCGGATTGTTTATTTGTTAAGTCAAGGGTGATTAAGTAAGCCCATCCTCTCACTCTCCGGTGAGGGGACTTGCTTCTTGCACTCCGGTCCCATGGTGGGACTCTAAGGCAATCAATATCGTACAAGTCCATCCACTCGCTCTCTAGCATGGGGACTTGCACCTTGCACTCCAGTTCTGTGGTGGGACTCTAAGGCGATCAATATCAGTTATCAAAATTCAAATATTCAAATAAAAAAATAAACAGAAATTAAACAAGTAGGAGTCCTAAATGTTCATCTCAAGCATCCAACTCAGAGCGTGCCTAGGGACCGTTCGGGATCCTGTACACGTGTAAGCGACCTTCGATTTTTATTGTCCTAAGTTCTCTTAGGCATCCGACTCAGAGCGTCCCTAGGGACCATTCGGGATCCCGTACACGTGTAAGCGGCCTTCGATTATTATTATCTACATACCAAAAGAAAAGTGTGAGAAAAGAAATGATAAAACAAAGTATTGGAATCGAATCCGACTCCTGTTTACCCCGATCATGGGATAATTTGTTTTGGCGCTTGTCCCTGGGTGTTTCTTGATGCATTTGCCACAGATGGCTGTTGTCCCTACAATTCCACCGCAGTTATGTTCCTCATATATTGTGGCAGCTGGTTGTTCTGGACCAGTTCTTCTATCAGATCACGAAGGTGTCGACACTCGTTCATCTCATGCCCATTCACTCATGGAAGATGCAGAACTTTTCAGATCTTTTCTCTCGGTTAGTGGGCTCCCGCCTAGGCGGCCTTCGGTAGAGGTTCTACCCCCTCGTATCCAGGTATATCCCCTCCGAGGTTTTAGTCAAGTCGATGTATGAAGAGAATCTTGGCTCTTTTCTCTGTCGTTTTGGGTCTTTGATGTCGTCGTCAGCTTTGCTCTTCCCTTTGTCTTTTCCAATTCCAGCTCCGGACGGTCCCCCGCCTTCGACGGCATTTATTTAAGAATCCACATCTTCATCCTCGGCTTAGGCTTCTTCCTGACGTAGGTATCTCTCAGCTTCGTAGTAGAATTCCACAAGATCCATTGGTGGGTCCCACTTCAACGTGGCTTTGAAATCATTCCTATTCGCGACTCCAGATACTGCTACCATTAGGATAAAAGATGGGACCGATTTATCTACCATGGCTGCCGCCACATTGAATCTTGTTAAATAATTTCTCAAGGATTCTCCAGGCCTTTGCTTTACGTTTGAGAGCTTAAGTCCATTCCTTGGTTGTGAGACATGAACCCTGAACTGTCTCAAGAAACTGCTCACTAAGTCAGTCCACATGCTTATGGACCCATTTTTCAATTGTATGAACCACATTATAGCCAAATTTGTTAAGTATAAGGGGAAGCATCACCCCATTACTTCCTCATAAGCACCCAGCACCTCCATATGTTGGATGTATCGCTCACATGAATCGTTGGGTCTGTCTTCCCATCATACATTTCCAGTGTTGGAATCTTGAAATCTGGATGATTTCTCACGTTTCGAATATTAGCAGTAAATGGATTTCTGTTCACATTTTCCAGACCCTGATCTAGGGGGCCTCCTCTAATGAATCTCCGTACTAATTTAGCAATTCTGTTCTCATCGTCCAATGGATGTCTCTGTCCTAAAGCAATACTTTGCACCCTGCCCCGTTGGGGGTATCCCGGGTAGACTCTTCCAGCAACATTCCTATGTTCTAATTTGCAGCTCTAGCTTCATTCATTCCTACATTCCTTCGAGGAAGTTCTGGTACATATCCTTCTGTTGGTCGCATCCTAGTATTCGGATCAGCTCCCATGCCACTAGTCCCTGGTGTTTCAACAGTCGCTCTGGCATTGGCATCAATTCCCATGTTGATTCCAGCACTGCCCCTATGTGTCGGTTGCTCTGGGCGTGGGGACAAGGTTCCACCTTGCTCTAATCCAAATCCGGCAATCCCTACATTGTTCCCTGGAGTTTAATTCCTATTCCTTACAGATCTAGCCATCTCTTACTGCTCCATCCTCTGGAAGAATTCGTCCATCGTATCATGTTGTCTAGCTAAGAGTCCATCCTGCATCTCTTTCATCATCCTTTCCATCTCCTCTCTAATCACATAGCTGGGTTGATGAGAATTTGAGGACACATCCTGGCTGCCCCCAAGCCCTGGTTGACTTGCTCCCATTCTAGATCTAGTGTTAGGCCACTTCCTTTTCTTTGGATCTTGGATTCAAACTTCAATTTTTTAGATCTCGTTCAAGGTTCTTAGTGAAAGCACAAAAAATGTTAATCAAAAAAATGGATAAAAACCCTAGTTAGAGTTTGAAAACACCAGCCCTGTTTTGACAGAGTAATATCATAGATCACAGATATAAGAAAAGAATGGTAAAAGAAAGAAGGCGGAGAATTTTTAAAGTGGTTTGGCTATTAATGAAGCCTACGTCCACTTTATATTTTTCTTATAGACTGATTGTTGTTATAAGATGTGTTTGGCTACAAGACTTTGATTATCTCTCAATAGATTGAATCCTCGGAGTTGGAATCCACTTGAGAACCATAGTGAATTCCTTTGGAGATTGTCGTGGGGGAGGTAGGGAGTGAAGAATAATTCCAGCAGAGCTTCAGCAACCAGTCCGGGGAGTATCCTCTTTATGTTGCCAGTAGGATGCTATTTATAGAGATCGGAGAGCTTCTAGGCCAGGCTTGTCTTCATCAGCTCGCAAGTAGGGATCAGACGACCTGGGGGGACTTTGGCTCGCAAAACGAGCAAAAACCATGGATCGCCGGCTACCCATGGCCTATGGGTCGCTAGCGATCCATAGACTTGGTTCGTTTTTCGGGCTAACGTCTCGCTTCTTTTGTAATGTTCCACGGCTGGTTGGTTTGAAAGTTCGAGGAGAAGCATGGATCTCTGACGATCTAAGTACTTCAGATTTTTCTAAAGTCTGGAATTAGAGATGTTTCTATAGCCTTTTATCATTGTTGTTACATTTTGATGGCAAGTCGCTAGCTGTTTACATTCAGCTGCTGATTGGACTGAAGGAAGGCTGATCTCTCGGCCTTGTTCATTCTAGTCGTTGTTTTATTCGTATAACTTGGCCCTTGTCGATCCCATGTCTTAGCTTTTTTGGTTAAGTCTTGAATCATCCCGTTTACACGAGGTTGTTCTGTTTTCTATTGGATTCTGCTGGGTTAAAACCCCGGATAACAATACGACAACACTAAACCAAACTCGTAGTGGTCTCGTATAAGGATAAAAGTATGAAAAGGCGCATGAGGCAATGCCTAATATAGCATACTACCCGTTCGGGTCATAAGGCTAATGGTAATGGATCGTAGCCACGACCGCCCACCGCATCCATCCATCCCATATCGAGTCAAAAGGGAGGTCATCCCAAAACAAGGAGCACCAATCAAAACCAACATCAAAGTAATAGTATGGACCGAGTCCAAAACGGAAATCGAAGGACAGATGTCCATTAGAGGTAGCTACCCTCATTGGCCTTGTCATGCCATCCTGTTTTAGTCATTTCAAATTGACACAAGCGTCTGGGCTATCCATCATTGTTCTCTTTCTTCAAATCCAGCAACGTACACCAAATTCAACCAATTCATTCTGGAGTCTCCTCCGCGTATAAAGTGGTTCTAAAATTGACAAAGAGTATGCCAATAAGAGGCCCCAGTCTCTTTAACAACCAAACATCATTTTACACACCGGTTGGTTCTTTTACATTTTGAAAACGATTCATACTTGATATCAAAATATCATATTCACTTCAAAATATCCTACATTTCAAAATATCATATTTACTTAAAATATGTCATTTTTGCCTCAATAATCATTTCGAATTTCAAATTAGGTTATAACTTCATTTAGCCACATTCGCATTTAAATCAATGATTTAAATATAAACATTCCATCTTCGCACAGTTTGAAAATAGTTTGAATAGTGAAAATAGTATAAAATAGTTTAGAGGTTTAAAACAGTTTGATATAAAATGGTTTAGGTATTGAAAATGGTTTGTATAGTAAAATAGTTTGGAAAATCAAAATAATCAGAATATTTAAAAAGATAGGTTTTAAACAGTTTATATTAAAATAATTTAGTTTGAAAATAGTTTCAAATCAACCCGTTTCTTTCCATTTCAAAAAATCTGGACACAGGTAGAAATTTAAATCAACTGATTGAATTCCAAATCTTTCAATTCAAATCATCTTCAATCTCAATTCAATTAAATCGACTCAATTTCGATTTAAATTCAAATCAACTCAATTTCGATTTCAGTTCGAATTAACTTCAATTTCGATTCAATGATTTGATTCAATGGTTTAAAATTCAATTCAATTCTTATTTTAACCATTTCAATTTATATAAATTTCAAGTTCAATTTACCGATTCACTTAAATAAAATTTAAACCTCAATATTCAATTTAAGTTTCAAATCTTCAAAATAGTTCAATTTCCAAAATTAAAGTCGTATGTTGACTATAACTTCAAATTTCAAATTTTATTCTTTAAAAAAATTTCTTTTATCCAATTTCGATTTCAACATTTCAAAACTCGAATTAGAAATAATTCAATTCATATAAATTTGATTCCTTTATTTCTTTAAAAACGATATCATTTAAATAATTTCAAAACCAAGAGTTTTAAAACCATTTAATTTAACCAATCCGGTGTCCGTATATAATTTTCTATCCTACCAAGTGAATAGTTATTTCAATTTTAATTGCAGGGATGGATATATATCATTTCAATCTAAAACTCAGTGTCATAGGTATATATCGTTTCAACCTATTTCTTAATTTATTTGAAATAATCCAATTTACAGTTTTATATGCTGTCAATAATATACAGGGTGATAACAGGGATATATATATAAAATAAATAAACATCCAATCATCCAAAATGTCAACCAATAGGCATCCATCACAATCAACATCCAAATCAGCCAATAAATCACAACAATTAACTAGTTATCAATATCGGGCATTTAACTAGAAAATCAATTTCAATTTCAAATTTAACTATCAATTTAAATTTCTATCAGTTCAAACCATATGTCAATTTAAATGTCAGTTAAATTACCAAACAACAGTCAATAAAAATAAATCACTTCATGATTTAAATTTAACTAACATCAGAATAATTTAGTATTTCGTGAGTACGTTTAATCACTCACCTTTATTTGAAACCGAATTTTTTTCAAATTCAAATAAATTCCAATCCGACTCCATCGTGTAGCCTTCGTTGATACGATCGCAACGCGACTCGTTTTGCTCGAAACAGACCTCGCATGAAAAGGATATGGATTAACGAACTTTTAATATAATTAAAATTATCTTAACTAAAATTAATTAAAAAAATTAACTTAACCTACCCTCCTTCCAGTCATACGCGAGCAAACTCTAGGCCGCCCTCGCTCGCTTCTTTTTTTTAAACCAAGATCGCCGCTCGCCACCAGACACCCAGCCACCGCCACCGACCGCGACCCCGCGACCTCTCCTGCATCCGCCGCCGACCACGACCCCGCCACTCCCTCGCGCGCGCGCTCTCGATAGAGAACACGAACCCAAAAACCTAAAAACTATCGCGCCTTCTCGAGTTGATTCTTGGCGAAATCGTGTCATTCCACCTCGATCCAACCGTTGGATGCGTAGAAGAGATCGAGCTCTATAACTTTGCTTTTGGAGTCATTCGATTTCGTTGAGTGGATTAGAAGATATCAAGGGGAGAAGATAGGCAATTTTCGACCATTGAAATCGTATGAACGACTGAAGCTAGGGCTTGGACAAAATGAAAGGGAGCATAGCCTTATATAGAAAATTTTCTACGGCACTATTCATCCACGAAAATTTTGAACTCCAAACGAAGCGTGCCGCCGGGCATTCTATATGTTATACCCCCATTCCGAACACAATGGAACATATATTAGGAGCCAATTCCATAATATTGAGAAGATAGCTTTTCAAATCGAGTTATTTTAACTTAAAATCCTTTAATTAAATTCTACGCGTTTCAAGCTCGCACGGCCAAACAATAAGTCCAATCGATACGAAACTTGAAATCCTGCAATAACATACTATTACGGATCCGATGAAACTGGTTTCATCAAAATCCGAGGCAGTGCCCGAAAAGACTATTTTTACACGTTAATTAAAACAAGCTATTTTCCAAAATCAATTTAATCACTTAAAATCCAATTTTAAATGTTAACAATTTTCATTCTTGTTTAAATAAAATTTAAATCTACTTTTGACAACATTTTCATTCATATTAAATTCAGGATTCAATTATTTAAATAATTCCAATATTAAATTTAAACAATTTAATTATCCAATAATTTACATAAATAAATCATTAAATTTTTATTTCTAACCATTTTTTCCTAATAATTATAATAAATTTAATAATTTAAAATAATTAAACTTTCGGGTTGTTACAATCTCCCCCATTCAAAACTTTTCGTCCTCGAAAAGGGGTTAAGTAGAGAATCAAACCTTTAATATATTTTACTCAAAAAAATCAACTTATAAAACACTAAAATTTTATTTGAAAATCTTTACCACACTTCCACTACACCACTCTGATATTGACTTATTTGCAAGATAAGTTATAAAATTTTAAAGTCCTAAAATTTTTCTAACACCCGAATTTACGGAAAATTTCGCCAGCATGTTCTTTGCGCGGCTCGATCGTAAAAATTTACGACATGGATATATAACACAAACATACATCTCATCTCAATGATGAGGCATCCCATAGGGAAAAAATATAAAAGTACGGTATGTAATCTGAGATATGTACCTTATTATTATTAATACGAGTGAGTTCGCTCATATTAAGCGAGCAAAAGCGTGTCGAAGCGCATATACGTCCAAACGGTCTTCGTATGTAACTGTCTCAACTCAAGTTTGAATTATTAGTTTCTTATAAAAAGATATAGAGACATGTATGAGTTTAATAGAACTATATAATGGGAATTTTGAATCCAAATCATAAGCACAAGCACTAATACCGAACAAAATAATCATATGTAATTAAAAGCAGTAATAACAATGATTTACAACAAAAAAAACCATTCAACAAATAATATTCATCCAATTAATTCGTAGCTATCACAATTTACATTTTGCAATGTCGATAGTTAATTTATGCACTAACTTTTCTTATTAACATCCATTCTTTATTACATCTAATTTGCTTACTTCCAATTTATTCACATCTATTTTATTCAAGTTCAATTTATTCAAATTCAATTATTTCACTTTATGTTTAACACTTTAGATCAAACCATTCATAGACCATTTTATAAAAATCATTTCATTAATTCATCTCAGTCAATAAGTGAATTTTTTAATTTACAAAGAATGTAAGAACTAAACACCAGGTTTCTTTCCAAACCAGTTTGAAATAATATATATAATCATATGTTATATATATATATATCAAATCATATTTATATATTTTAAATCGAAATCTGTTTATTGAACCAAATGCGAGCAAAGCTACTAAGTGGCCTCCCCCACTTTGAGACTCAAAAATGAATGTCGATGATCTGGCCGTCATCACCGAAATTATTTTCCAGCGACAGAAGAGAGGAGTACAGGTCTTGCTTCCTTTTAAAATCCATTTTTGAAAACCACTTCTACTCGTAAATATTTTTAAATAACACTAATATTATTTAAAAATCTTAGAAAACAATTTCAAAAGCATCGGGATTTAAGTTCTCAAATTCTCAGCTTAAATTCAATTTTTTTAACCTAAACTAAAATTAGATTTTACTTAAGTTCATTACTTAAGTTCATAAATATCCATAAACTCAAACTATTTAAGTTAATATTTTCAAATTTGGTTTCATAACCTATTCACTTCATATTCAATTTATTTAGTATATCTTCCTTTACTACTAACAACCCTTAACACCCATTCCATAAAACAAGTTACTTAAGTTTATAAACATTTATACAACACTTCTTATGTTTATTTCACTTTACACTTAAGTTCATATTTGTTTCTATAAACAACATTCTAAAGTATATTCAATTCTCCTTTTATAACTCAATTGGATTACAATTTATAATTTAAGTCATCTTGATTTCTTAGTTCCATTACCAATTTTACTTTCTTAAGATAAACTTCATTTCATTAACTAAATTTATTTAACTTTACCTAAGTAAATTCTTTTATTTCATATCTCAAATTCAAATTTTCTCTTGTTTGCTTAACCTAAATGTTCAACCATTTTAAAATTTTGTTTTACTTTCCTGTTCAAATTCATAGGTTATAAACTTATTTCTTATCTATACTATTTTCAATTTATAAGTTCAAAAACTATTTCATATATTTATCAAATGTTGGGAGCGTTTTCACCCCTACCGAGCCAAGAGAAGGGAAGGCACAACCGGACCAATGCACTCATTCCCCACCAAACAGAACAATTACCGAACCAACCCACCTTCATACCCTGCCGAACCATCACCAACCCCACACCGGTCCAAGTACCACCGGATCGAACCCAACACACCTCACCGAACCAACCTCCCTCCAAAGCCCTGCCGGTCCAGCACGCCTCACCGAACCAACCTCCACCGGTTCAACCTTTACCGGACCAATCCACCTCTTCATCCACTACCGAACCAACATCACCAGGCCAGATCACGTCAGCCCAGGCCCATCAACAGCTATATACTTCGAAGACCCCTACACCCAGCCTCACTCTATAAATAGAGGGGCAGGGGTACAACAATGGGGGACAAGTTTTTGAGAGCTCAAGCACGGAAGGAACTTTCAAACAACTTTCTTTTACTTGTATAAAAGCTTTGTACTTGTAATCATAACAAGAGAAGAGAAATAACATATAAAGTGGACGTAGGCACATTCTGGCTGAACCACTATAAATTTGCGTGTCTTTTTACAGTTTAGCCCCTGCTTTTCATATATTTGCATAAATCACTCAAATCGCTAAGAACAACATAAGATCTACTAAATCATACAACTTTGAGGTGTTTGTCCATTTTTTGTGCAAACATTTTTGGTGCTTTCACTAAGAGCGGAGAAGCTCGAAGCTTCAGCTTCATCCACTTAACAGCTTTCCTAACAGCATCGTTCGCTACTTGGAAAACATGCCTCCCAAACAGAGAAAAGATGTTAACAAAGGAAAAAACATCGCATCCAGCAGTCTTCCAGATCCAGCTGTCACGAATTAAGTAAATCGTCCTCCTCCAGCAACAGTAACAAATGAAGAACAGGCTAACCCAACCACTCCTGCCACAGAACAGCCTACAGCAATTACTAGGGCAGATCTGGACAGAGTTGTGGCTGAAGTAACTAACCGCTTCACGTCCCAGCAGGAAGCCTTGGTGGACCATCTCATGTCATGCTTAAGGGATGCTGAAGAATCCAACCGCAACACTGAATCATGGGGCGAGTCCCAGTCTGGAGGATCTCAGAGACAACAAAGATCTACCTTCTTCGAAGGAGCTAACGGCAGAAGTAGCCATGTTAGGAGCCGAGACCGAGCACATCTCGAAGTTAGGCCTGAGGAAACGTTTGGTATCGAACCCAACGGGGGAGGTACCGGGCGAAGGTCAACTGTAGCTGAGCCTGTCATGCTGCCTAACCACAGAAACGCCAGTGAACGGGGCCGAGCTAGAGTCCAGCCCGAAGTTGGACCCGAGGAAGTGCTTAGGTCAGAACCCAGCAGGGGGAGATCAAGGCAAGGGCCAACTGTAGCTGACCCGAGCATGCTCCCAGAAGATCAAAGGCAGCCACTAGAAAATATGAGGAATGGTAGATGATACCATCCCTACAGGTCATCTGGACGGAATCAACCCCACAGAACAGAACCAAACTCATTTCTATCTGCTCCAAGTTCTGATGAAAGGATGGCATGCTTATTCAGAGAGTGTGTCCAACGAGAGCAAAGAGATCGAGGGATAGGCGCTAGGGTAACCAGCCCTTTCGCCCGCAATATCGAAATTGCTATCACCCCCCGAGAATGGAAGATGCCAACAATGGAACCCTACAAAGGAACCTCCGATCCCGTTGTACACTTACAGAGGTACACGCAGCATATGCTCATGAGTGGGGCGACAGAGGGAGTACTGTGCAAATGCTTTCCGCTCTTCTTAGCAGATCTTGCTACCTCCTGGTTCTGTCATCTACCCCAGGGATCCATCAGCTCGTGGGAGATGTTGAAAGAAAAATTTATCAGTCAGTTCCGCATTCATGTGGAGCAACCTAAGGACGCTTATTCCTTATCCAGCGTCAAACAGAAACCTGGAGAGAAGCTGCAGCAATACCTAACCAGATTCAACGCCGCAGTAGCCGCAGTCCAAGATGCCGATGAGAAGCTTATCCTAATGGCCCTCTGCAGTGGTGTGCATCCGGACACTAAATTTGCTAGAAGGTTGACAAAAGAAAAACCAGCTACTTTACCCGATTTCTTCCATGAAGCCGGGAAATACATGAGGCTTGAGGATGCTGCCGTTGAGGGGCAGTCAGGACAGCAAAATAAAACAACCCATGGCAACGCCCCTGTTATGGAAAGGGACGTTCGAAGAAATGATTCCAGAGACAATGCTGGGGGCAAGAAGGGAGAAAAGCGCCTATATCGGCCAGGACCAAGATTCGACACTTACACTCCTTTGAACGAGACCGTCGAAAATATCTTCCTTGCCACCCAAGGCGAAGTTAGATACAAACACCCACCATACAAGAAGGAATCAGATAACGCATAGAAGTCTGGAAAGTTCTGCCGCTTCCACGAATCTCACGGGCATGATACCAACGAATGCCATCATCTCCGAGATCTGATTGAGGAACACATCAGAAGAAAGAAACTGGAACGTTATGTAAAAGGTCAGGACAGGACCCCAGCTCCTGCCAATGAAAACCCAAGGCTACCCTCACCGGGGGCCGACAGAGGAAACCGCAACGCTAGCAGCTCTAGTCAAGAAAAGATAGTGGTCCATACCATCTCAGGAGGGCCACACATCGCAGACAGAAGCTGGAAAGAGATGGAAAGATACGGAAAGTCGCTTAGAGACAATAAACACTATGTCAATTCGGTTATAGAAGAACGCCACCCGAAGCGGAAAGAAAGTGATGACATCACATTCGGTAAGCGTGACCTAGAAGGGAGGCAGTACCCTCACATGGATCCCATGGTCATCTCTGCCCGACTTGGTCCCGCCGAAGTTTACCGAATCCTGGTAGACACTGGAAGCTCAGTAAACATCCTGTTCAAACACGCATTCGACAAAATGAAGCTATCAATGAAGGATGTATCTCCCTGCGATAAACCACTACACGGCTTCACTGGAGATGCGAAAATGCCCCTCGGGCAACTGGACCTCTTTGTTGAGATTGGAAGCCATCCCCGCTCTGTTGTACGGAAACAGACGTTTGGGCTAATAGAAAACCAGTCGGCCTACAACGCCTTCTTAGGAAGGCCATCCTTGTCTGACTTCCAAATTGTCTTAGCCCCATGGTGCCTAAAGATGAAATTTCCAACAGACAATGGAGTAGGGGAAGTGTAAGGAGATCAGGACATTGCTCGAGACTGCTATGTGACTGAACTTCGCAACAACCACAGGAAGGATAAAGGGAAGGGTGTAGAGATTGCCCTCTGCACAAAAAGTCTAGAAGCATAGCAACTAAAGAAAGCCCCTCCTCTTCGATATACCAACGACCCTTTCAATGAATTAGATCCTAGGGACAAAGAGGAGGAGGCCACCGCCGAGCCTGCAGAGGCTATGGAGTTTATATATGTAGACAAGCACGACTCAAGTAGACTATTGAAAATTGGGTCCCAACTAAAAGCCGAATTGAAGGAACAACTCATCAATTTTCTCCGCCACAACTTGGATGTATTCGCTTGGTCACACGCTGACATGACTGGAATCTCCCCTGACATAGCCTGCCACGTATTAAACATTGATCCTACCAAGGCGCCTGTAAAACAAAAAAAGAGAAGTATGGGGGCAGAGCGATCAGCAGCCCTCGATGAAGAAGTAAAGAATCTACTCGCCAATGACTTCATACGAGAAGCTATCTACCCGGAATGGATCGCCAACCCGGTGCTGGTAAAAAAGGCTAATGGGAAGTGGCGAACCTGCATTGACTTTTCCAACCTAAACGACGCCTGCCCAAAGGATTGCTTCCCACTTCCCAGAATCGACCAACTTGTAGACAGCACAGCCGGGCACGAACTCCTATCTTTTATGGATGCATACTCAGGATATAACCAAATTCCTATGCATGCTCCCGACCAAGACCACACTAGTTTCATCACCGACCGAGGTTTATACTGCTATAAGGTAATGCCTTTCGGACTTAAAAATGCAGGAGCCACCTACCAGCGCCTCGTCAACAAGATGTTTGCAGGGCTAATAGGACAAACTATGGAAGTATATGTGGATGACATGCTGGTAAAGTCAAGGAAAGCCAAAGATCACGTGAGCCACCTAGGTAAGATGTTTCAAGTACTTCGACAATATGGAATGAAGTTGAATCCACTAAAATGCTCCTTCAGAGTGTCATCAGGAAAGTTCTTAGGATTCATCGTTCATGCCAAAGGGATATAAGCAAACCCTGAACAAGTCCGAGCGCTAAGGGATATCAAGATACCTTCCACCCGAAAGGAAATGCAAAGCCTAAATGGAAAAGTGGCCGCCCTAAGCCGATTCATCTCCAAGGCAACGGACAAGTGCGTCCCCTTTTTCGAAGCTCTAAAGAAAGACAAAGGAAAGTTCGAATGGACTGACGAATGCTTAACCGCTTTCCTTAACCTAATCGAACACCTCCAGAAACCACCGGTACTCTCGAATCCAAGCGAAGGCGAAGAATTATACCTATACCTTGCTGTGTTATCTCACGCCCTAAGCGCTGCCTTGGTAAGGGAAGACAACCGCACGCAGCGGCCAGTGTACTTCGTCAGCAAAAGGTTTACTGGGGCAGAAGTCAGATATCCTAAACTTGAGAAGCTAGCATACTGTTTACTAATCACATCACGAAAGCTGCGTCACTACTTCCAGTCCCATTCCATCAAAGTTCTGACTGATCAACCACTGAGGTAGGTACTCCATCGTCCCGACACTTCTGGGCGACTACTTAAATGGTGCATTGAACTAAGTCAGTATGATATCACCTATCACCCTTGCACCGCCATCAAGGGACAAGCCATGGTTGATTTCATTGCAGAATTCACTACGAACGAAGATAAGGAGAAATTGGAAATAGCAGAAGATATCAAGTGGAATCTCTTTGTGGATGGTGCATCAAACGAACAACGCTCGGGGGCAGGTGTGGTAATAATCACTCCCAGGGGAAACAAACTTCACTACGCTATAAGGTTGGAGTTCGCTGCCACCAACAACAATGCAGAATATGAAGCAGTGATAGCTGGACTAGAAATTGCCATAGAAATCGGAGCCAATTCTTTGTGCCTTCACAGCGATTCTCAACTTATTGTTAATCAAATACTAGGAGAATTCCAAGCTCGAGAAGAACGACTCATAGCATATCTAAAGAAGACCAAGTTACTTCTCAGCCGATTGGACCACTACTTAGTCAAACACATCCCTCGGGAGGAGAACCGAGAGGCCGACGAATTGGCAAAGCAAGCAAGTGTGAGAGACATCACCATCTTCGGGGCAGTAACCATCTCAAAGCAACTAGCCCTAAGTTTTGAGCAAGTGAATCTGATAGCTGCAACCGAAGAAGCAACTTGGATGACTCCCATTCGAGACTACCTACAAAGTGGCACTCTACCCAACGGGCGTAACGAAGTCAAGAAAATCTTGAGGAAAGCATCCCGCTACACAATACAAGAAGACATCCTCTATCAGTGCGGATTCTCTAACCCGTTATTAAGGTGTGTCGCTGGGAGAGAAGCCAAGGAAATCTTATCCAACATCCATCAGGGGAGCTGTGGAGATCACACCGGAGGGCAAACATTAGCAAAAAAGATACTCCGATACGGATATTTCTGGCCCACCTTGAGCAGGGACGCCTTAGATTTCGTCAAGAAGTGTGACAGATGCCAAAAATTTGCTAAGATCCCGCGGCTACCAACAACTGAGATTACTCAAATGACCAGCCCTTGGCCCTTCGCAATATGGGGAATTGACTTAATCGGCGAGCTGCCGATGGGCCGAGGCGGGGCCAAGTATGCTATAGTGGCAGTTGATTATTTCACCAAATGGGTGGAAGCGGAACCTCTGAATAAAGTATCTTCAGCAAAAGTTATTAACTTCTTGATCAAAAATGTTCTGTGCGGGTACGGAGTCCCACTCAAAATCATATCAGACAATGGACTTCAGTTTGACAGCGAGGAATTCGCCAACTGGTGCCGAAAGCACGGAATTCATAAAAGCTTCTCATCCGTAGCATATCCCCAGGCAAACGGACAAGTCGAAGCAGTCAACAAAATTCTGAAAACTTTGATCAAAAAGAAGCTCGAAAAGTTAAAGGGCGCTTGGGTGGATGAACTCCCTACGGCACTGTGGGCCTACCGCACATCTTTCAGAACATCAACGGGGCACACTCCTTTCTCTTTGGCATACGGATCGGAGGCTATGCTCCCAGTTGAAACCATTGTGCCTTCCCACCATAGGATCCACTATAACCCGGAAGAGAATGAAGAGCTCCTCCACATGTCTTTGGATCTAGTCGAGGAGAGAAGAAATGATGCAGTCCTTAAAACAGCAGCCCACAAGCAGAAAGTGGCAGCGCAATACAACTCCAAAGTCAAGCATCGTACCTTACAAGAAGGGGATCTTGTCCTCAAGCAAATCTTCCCTCGCCCCGGAGCACTAGACCCCATCTGGGATGGACCATATGTAATTCATAAAGATCTCCACAATGGAGCTTATATTTTGTCAATAGTGGACGGAGAGGTGTTCCAGAGGGCATGGAACATCCAGCACCTCCGTCGATACTTTTCTTAACTTGTACTGCCCATATGAAGTGAATTAACAAAGAGAATCAGTGGACGTAGGCCTTTTCATGCCGAACCACTTTAAAAAAAACTTTGTCTCTTTTTTTAACTTGTTCCTTTATATCTTGGCTACTAGTTAACTTTATCCTTTTCTGTTGAACAAAATCCTATGCGTATAGCATTTCCACTCAAAGCACTCCACGGTGCAACTTCACCTGGGCAAAACCTAACAGGTACAATGCGAATCTATGCCCTCGCCAATGAGACACTTTTGCTCCAGCATCCTTCTGCTGCGGGTTAACTCATTGCTCGCAACGGCCCTTAAAGCCAACTATAATGAGCCGATTATAAGCCACCGAGAAGGCCGACTATAGCCGAGGCAGCTCATTACGGCGTTAGGCTCGCCGGCAACTGTGAACCGACTATAAGCCCCAACATAAGGTGTGGCCAGCCAGGGGCAGTTCACAGTTGACGATCGGCACCCACGCTAGCTAGCCACGGTAAATCGAATAATACCCACAATTACGGGCCATAATGGCCCGGGTAGTTACTGTGCGCGATCTCGGCTCCGATGCGTCTTAAGTGCGGCTGTGGTAAAAAAGAATTAACTCCCCGCGGAGGCGTAAGATGGGTGACAAATGTCTCCAAGACCCACAGCTAGGGAAAGTGACTACAAAACCCGTTTGCCACAAACTTAAGCGCATCGAAGGCCTTCCGTGATTGGAAGTTTTACTTTTTCACATATTTCAATTTTACTTGAAAAACTTTTCTCCTATCCTCTGTAACCATTCTTGAAGTACAGGATACAGAGTAGGAGATACTCGCCAATGGGTGTAGGGACTCACAATTGGATGGCAGGGCATTCAGCTGCATTCCAGGCTCGGTTATACAAGATATTCAAAACTACCATCTACAATTAGAACATGAAGGGCGGTATTTTCTTCTTTTGTGTACAAATACATGACTATAATTTAAAATACATGACTATAATTTGTTCACACCACACGCTAACATTGCAAGTCACGAAATTATGTTTTAAACAAGAACCTGACATCAAACGCAATTTAATTACAAGAATATGCATAGCTATATTACTTAGGCAACATGTCAAAATAGCAAAAACATTCAAAGGACAACAAAATCAGCTTAAGTTAAAGAATTACACGTCAAAAATAAGGCTATTTATTACAAGTGGCAAAATATTACAACCTAAGAGTCACTTTACTGTTTTAAGATTAACATATACAACCCTGTCAAGTCCACAAAAAGAGTTTTTTCCAGGTCTAGTCAAGGGGCCGGTTGCGTTGAAGTTTTATCCTTGTCCTGTTGACCACCTGTCCAGTCAAAGAAAGGATTCATTAGTGATAAGCAACCAGGTTAATGGGGAGACTAAGAAAGGAAGACTTACCAGCACCTGCTTCTTGGCCATCCTGGTCATCATCCTCAACTTGCACACCTGCCTCCTCAGCAGCAAGCAACCGCATACCCTCCTTCACCGCCATCTTCTCCTCCTTGGTAAACTGGGCAGTGACCACATCCATGCTGAAAGCCACACCACCATCTCTATCCGCATCAGCCTTAGCCTCCTCCAGAGCCCGAAGATAGATCTTGGCCATGACCCTAGGATAGTCATCCATCCAGGATAGGTTGCCCTGCTTCCAGGTTCGGAAGTACATGTCCTGGAGCATTTCGTCCATCATCCCCTCATTCTCCTCAAACTCCCTCATCCGGGCCTCGGAAGCCGATAACCTTCCAACGGCGGCATCTCTCTCCAATCGGTATCTCGAGCAGTCAGCCTGAAGGGACCTCCGCATCGCCTCCATCTCCTCCTTTAGCCTAACTTGAGCAAGCTCTGCGGCTTCAAGCTTCCCCGACATCTCCTCTACCCGCTCAAGATCCGCCCTCCGAACCTCATCCACTATCGAGATGGCCATATTTATCTGCTCCTTACAAGACAGCCTCCATCTTCCGCAGCTCCGCCTTACTAGCCTCCTCCATAGCCTTCCTCAGCCGCCCGGAGGCAGCCTCATGCTGGGAAATCTGAATAGCTTGATCAGCAAGCTGTTTCGCCTGGTCCGAAACCATCAACCGTAATCGGATGTTGGCACTTCCAATTTCCTCTCCAGCCTTAACCAGCCGGGCATGATGCCCCATCATCTTCCTAGTCTCCTCCGCCACCCGATCAATATTAGCCTTGGCCTTGTCTCCCATGGTAACTATCCGAGTAGTAAGTAGATCGAGATCTAAAGACTTAGCCTCATCGAGCACCCGTACCATGGGATTGCGGGGAAGAAGGTGCTCGCCAGTAACCTCGTCAAAAGTAACATCATGGGAACTTGGATCCAGATCAGGATGACCCACGAATGGATTACGAGCCAAGTCAGGACGATCAATCTGAATAACGGTCGGGTTTCCAGACAGGTGCGGAGAGAGTGCGAACTCGGTACCCTCCTCTGTGATATCATGAACGGGCTGAATTGGGGGCTGGGGACCGAGTGAAGGTTCGGATAAGGGATGACTCCTCTTTCTCTTCTGAATACCCTCTTTAATAACCCCGAGGAGAGGACGGTAGTCGACTACATCCCCGGAACGGTGAGTCGGAGTCTTCGGCTTGGCGGAAGCTTTGGAGAGCTTGTACTGTTCAAGCCTGTGCCGAAGATCTGAGGCCTTGGCCGTTTTACCTGCTCCTGATATGAAGAAAAAGTGTCACAAGCATACATTGATCTACGATTCGAGAAAACACAGCAAATTAAAAGATAAAAAGAAAGGAAACACATCTGTGGTTGTACAAACCCTGGGGAGGAGTAGGATACTGCAATAAGTCCTGGATTTCATTCCAGGATGGGAGCGGGTCATAAAATATTCCTAAGTCCCTATCATAAATGGAGCCCGCAGGAATCAAAAGTTCACCTTGAGTCGTCGAAGCCACCTTCGCTGGAATAGTCTGAGGAGGCTCGCTTGCACCAGTCCCAGCCTTGTCAGCTTTCCCAGTTTTCTCTATCAAAGCCGGTTCCCCGTCCAGCCCCTCAAAAGCTTGGTGGAATACATCATCCGTCCACTCCTGAATCCCGCCTGCTTGCCCAGGAAGCAGGGCCCCGATGTCGTCACCACCATCGCCACCTTCCCGGTCACCTCCACCCTCACCTCTTTCCTCCTCTACGTCTTCCTCCTCCTGAGTAAGTGGACAATTGCTAGGGGAGGGACCGTCCGACTTCTTAAGTTTCTTACCTCCGACGGCTGGAGGTTTTGTGAAAGGTTTCCTCTTGCTACTCTCTACCGTGACACTTCCCTTAGCCTGAGCAGCCGCCCTCTCCTCTGCCGTTTCCCTCAGCTTGACTACTGACTGCTGTGGAAGAATTAAGTTATACTCCAGAAGGGTCGTGTTTCTGATCAGGTAGGCAGATGACCTATATCTCCCGAGAATAGCTTCTATCTCAGCCGCCATTTGAACCAGGCGATCAGTCTCCACAACTGCAAAGCCACCTGTCGCTAGCAAAAATGAAGACATATGAGAAGAAGTCTCGCAAACCAGAATGGAAATTATAAATAAAGTGTAGACTTACATCCAGAGGTGAAACGCCTAAAAGAAACTGAGTCGTCCCTGATGAAGAACCACTCCTTCTTGAACATGCTGAATTTAGAATATAGATCCAAGACCGGCTTGAAGGTCACAGCTGACTCCAAGCTAATGTATGGGGACCCCTTCTTATAGCCCCTCAGATTATATAGATACCGGATCTCCCGGTTGGAAGGAGCACGACCATACTTCCTCTGGAAAATGACGAAGAGGCTCACCAATATAGCATAGGAGTTGGGTTGAAGCTGGAATGGGGCCACCTTTAGATATGTGAGGAAGCTGGCTATCCAAGCGTTAAGAGGAGGAATGGCACCACACATGTAGTGGTATCTGCTATAGGCGAAGTACCCTTCAGGAGGATCGTACGGCATAACTTCTCTCCCTGGCAACAGCAAGTGCGCCCTATCAATTCCAAAAGATCGGGAAATGACATCAAGCTGCTCCTCCTTAAGGGAGCTAGGAAAGCAATCGGGCGGGGAGTTCAGAAGCTCCTGAGGGCCGTACCCGTCCACTAGTGATCTCGGGGTAGATCCATGACGTTCCGAACCTGGCTGAACAGGGGGCACTGAGGAAGTTTCTCCTTCGCACTGGGACTTCTTTTTATCCAAGCGAGTTTTTGCTTTTCGAGACATTTATCTACAAACACAAAGAAGAACATCGTTAGAACAGAGGATGTAAACAAGTATGTGTGTAATATGAAATTTCACTCATAAAATCAAAATGCTCAGACTCCCATTGACATTCGGTAAAGTAAATGTAAAATTTCATTCGGCATCTCAACTAAATCCCATTCGGCAATCTCAACTAAATCCCATTCGGCAATCTCAACTAAATCCCATTCGGCAATCGTACTCCACCATTCATTCGGTGCTTGGAAACCCGAAGCTCATTCGGTAGTACAGTATACAAGTTCATCCGGCAGTGAAAGGGTCTCACCTGGTTCGGCTAACGCAGCTGATTCGGCGAAGGGTAAAAGCGTTGGTTCGGCAATCAGTCAGTTTGGCAATTTCAAACGGTAAGGAGCAACGGTGGCATAACTCTGATATTTATAGGCAAGGAAGGAGCCACCGGACCGATCCATTCGGCACGCAGGACCGAACAACGACAGCCAGGCTTAAACAAAGTAAGCTATATACCAGCATATACCTCACTTTGAGGGGCAAATGTTGGGAGCGTTTTCGCCCCTACCGAGCCAAGAGAAAGGAAGGCACAACCGGACCAACGCACTCATTCCCCACCGAACAGAACAATTACCGAACCAACCCACCTTCATACCCTGCCGAACCATCACCAACCCCACACCGGTCCAAGTACCACCGGATCAAACCCAACACACCTCACCGAACCAACCTCCCTCCAAAGCCCTGCCGGTCCAGCACGCCTCACCGAACAAACCTCCACTGGTTCAACCTCTACCGGACCAATCCACCTCTTCATCCACTACCGAACCAACATCACCAGGCCAGATCACGTCAGCCCAGGCCCATCAACAACTATATACTTCGAAGACCCCTACACCCAGCCTCACTCTATAAATAGAGGGGCAGGGGTACAACAATGGGGGACAAGTTTTTGAGAGCTCAAGCACGGAAGGAACTTTCAAACAACTTTCTTTTACTTGTATAAAAGCTTTGTACTTGTAATCATAACAAGAGAAGAGAAATAACATATAAAGTGGACGTAGGCACATTCTGGCTGAACCACTATAAATTTGCGTGTCTTTTTACAGTTTAGCCCCTGCTTTTCATATATTTGCATAAATCACTCAAATCGCTAAGAACAACATAAGATCTACTAAATCATACAACTTTGAGGTGTTTGTCCATTTTTTGTGCAAACATCAAATTATACTTGGAATTTTTTTCACAATCAAAACTTGTTTTAACCGGAAATAAATTTCTTTTGGTAGCAATTCTCACTCAGAAACTCGAAAATGAATACTGGCGATGCTCCAGTCATCCCTAGAATTTTTTTCCAGCGACTAAGGCGAGTTCAATGCTTTTATTTCTCTCAAAAATCTTTTAAAAATATATTTCTAGTTAAAACATTTTCAAATAATATTATTATTAATTTTGAAGGATTTGAAAACAATTTTGAAAGCAACCGGATTTAAATTCTAAAATTCTCAGCTTTTAAATCCTTTCTATTTATAAGCCATACTATAAATATACTTATACAATTTCATTACCTTACTATGAAAAAAATTCGTTAATTTACATTTTTGTTATTGCAAACAATTCTTATTGTAACTAAATGTCAATTCAATCTAATTATTGAACGCTTCGTGAAATAGAGTTCATAAAGTATACTTTTTTTAGTTTAATTTAAACAATAATAAATGATAGTTAAACATTATCATCTCTTGACAAACCAACACCCATAAAAACAACATAGATTTATGGAATTTTTTTCTTTATATATATAAAATATAATTTAAGTAAAATTATTTCATTTACCCTCTTTTAAAACAATATTATGTCGACTTGCCTCGTTTAAGTATTTAGAAACCCCTATCGATAACATGGCGCCTCAAGTACTGACCAGAATTCATAAACAACTCAACTGATAAGTAAACACAATATAAAACAATTTATAACACCAACAAGTACACGCTCTCATACACACACACACACAAACTTACTCATTCTAGGTTATTATTACCCTATCTCTAATGAGTCAGTCCCCATCAAAGCTCAGGTTATTGCTAAATCAAAGCTCTGATACCAACTATGACGACCCACATTTCGGAAGGTTTAAGTCGACAAGAAACCACACATGTCCAACTCAAAACATTCCGAAACACATATAATCAATGGGTTTATTTAAGAAAATAAGAAAAGAAGAAAACAAACACAGAATCTCGCAGTGGAATGACAAAATATAATAACCAAATAAACAGTTCACGAAGCTGTTCATACTATACATTTGATTAAAATTTTACAACATCTATCAGAGTTATATATACAACAGAATAATAGAATAATGCAGTGGAAAAACAATGCGATGGAATAATACTAGTAATAATATACCAAATCTTCGTCTTCATCCTCCGGAGTAATATGATCTTCAATGCGATGAAAACTCAAGGCTGACCCGAGCATAAAGTAAAACAATATACTCAAGTCAACTAAAATATTCTTATGTGAGTCAAATCAATATCACATATAACATGAGTGTAATAGCGTCAGAGATGTTTACGGGGTTTTACATCTCCTATCCAGTGTATAACGTGCGTGCAATAACTCAAGAGATGTTACGGGATTTTCTATCTCTTAAGGATCTGTCAAAATATCTATATAGTAGAATACGTTATATATGTAATGCCTAATCAATAAAATAAATATTTTTCCTAGCGTTAAGGCTTTACATTAATCCCCCTTAACACGTTTTTAAGCATTGTCGTACAGTTTGCATATAACGCCCAAGTTGCACATCGGGGGATAATGATGCGCCGTGATACAACAACACTAAACCAAACTCATGGTGGTCTCGTATAAGGATAAAAGTATGAAAAGGCACATGAGGCAATGCCTAAGTTAGGATACTACCAGTTCGGGTCACAAGGCTGGTGGTAACGCATCGTAGCCACGACCGCCAATCGTGTTCATCCATCCCATATCGAGTCAAAAGGGAGGTTGTCCCAAATCAAGATGCACCAATTGAAATCAACATCAAAGTAATAGCATGGATCGAGTCCAAAAGGAAAATCGAAGAACAGATGTCCGCTAGAGGTAGCTAACCTCATTGGCCTTATCAAGCCGTTCTGTTTTAGTCATTTCAAATTGACATAAGTGTCGGGGATATCCATCATCGTTCTCTTTCTTCAAATCCAGTAACATACACTAAATCCAACCACTTCATTCTGGAGTCTCCTCCATGTACATAGTTGTTAAAGTGGTTCCAATATTGACAGAGAGTATGCCAATAAGAGGCCCTGATCTCTTTAACAACCAAACGTCATTTTACACACTGGTTGGTTCTTTTACATTTTGAAAATGGTTCATACTTGATATCAAAATATCATATTCAATTCAAGATATCCTTCATTTCAAAATATCATATTTATTTCAAAAATCATATTTGCTTAAAATATATTATTTTCACCTCAATAATCATTTTGAATTTAACTTAGGTTATAACTTCATTTAACCGCATTCGCATTTAAATCAACGATTTAAATATAAACATTCCAACTTTGCACAGTTTGAATTTTTAGAAAATAGTTTGAATAGTGAAAATAGTTTAAAATAGTTTAAAAATAGTTTAAATAGATTAGAAGTTTAAAATAGTTTGATATAAAATGGTTTGAGTATTGAAAATGGTTTATATAGTAAAATAGTTTAGAAAATCAAAATAATTTGAATATTTAAAATGATAGATTTTAAACAGTTTATATTAAAATAATTTATTTTGAAAATAGTTTCAAATCAAACTGTTTCTTTCCATTTCAACAAATCTAGACCCAGGTCCAAATTTAAATCAACTGATTCAATTCCAAATCATTCAATTCAAATCATCTTCAATCTCAATTCAATTCAAATCGACTCAATTTTGATTTAAATTCAAATCAACTCAATTTCGATTTTAATTCGAATTAAATTCAATTTCAACTAAACGATTCGATTCAATGGTTTAAATTTCAATTCAATTCTTATTTTAAACCATTTCAGTTTATATAAATTTCAAGTTCAATTTAAATTTACTTATTTAAATCACTTAAATCAAATTTAAACCTCAATATTCAACTTAAGTTTCAAATCTTCAAAATAATTCAATTTCCAAAATTAAAGTCATATGTCGATTATAAACTTCACATTTCAAATTTTATTCTTTAAAACACTTTCTTTTATCCAATTTCGATTTCAACAATTCAAAACTCGAATTAGAAATAATTCAATTCATATAAATTCGATTCCTTTATTTCTTTAAAAACGATATCATTTAAATAATTTCAAAACCAACAAATTTTAAAACCATTTAATTTAACCAATCCGTTGTCCGTATATAATTTTCTATCCTATGGCTAAGCGAATAGTCATTTCAATTTTTAATTGCAGGGATGGATATATATCATTCCAATCCAAATCTAAGTGTCATAGGTAATATCGTTTCAATCTATTTCTTAATTTATTCGAAATTATCCAATTTGCAGTTTTATATGCTGTCAATAATATATAGGATGATAATAGGGATATATATAAAATAAATAAACATCCAATCATCCAAAATGTCAACCAATAGGCATCCATCACAATCAACATCCAAATCAGCCAATAAATCACAACAATTAACTAGTTATCAATATCGGGCATTTAACTAGCAAATCAATTTCAATTTTAAATTTAGATGTCAATTTAAATTCCTATCAGTTCAAACCATATGTCAATTTAAATATCAGTTAAATTACCAAACAATAGTCAATAAAAATAAATCAGTTCATGATTTAAATTTAACTAACATCAGAATAATTTAGTATTTCATGAGTAGGTTTAATCACTCGCCTTTATTTGAAAATGAAAATTTTCAGATTCAAATAAACTCTAATCAAACTCCATGGTGTAGCCTTCGTCGATACGATCGCAACGTGACTCTTTTCGCTCGAAACGTACCTTGAATGAAGAGGATATGGATTAACGAACTTTAATATAATTTATCTTAACTAAAATTAATTAAAAAAATTAACTTAATCTACCCTCTTTCCAGTTGTACACGAACAAACTCCAGGCCACCCTCACTCGCTTCTTTTTTTATAACCGAGATCGCCGCTCACCGCCAAACACCCATCCACCACCGTCGACCGTGACTCCGCCACCTCGCTTGCAGCCGCCGCTGTAACAACCCGCATATTTATCGATTTTATATTTAAATATTTAATCGTTAGTCGGATTTTAGTCCGAAAAGATACTTTTTGCAAACAGTCGAATTGAGACTCAAGACCACTTCCATTGAGTCCAAAATGGCATTTGCGATCTGTTTGAGTATAAACTTCGATATGTTTGGAGTTAGGAGAATTTTTCCACTTTTCACTTAGGGCTTTGGGTTGGGTTTCAGCCCAATAACCCCACTTATTACCCTAGCTCAGTCCACCTCTCCTCTTCACTTCACTCTTATTCTCCAAACACTCAAGCAAAACTGAAAATGGGGGAAGGGAAAGGGAATTAGAAACTCCTAGCCCTAGTCCCTCTTGCAAACTCCAACTTCTAGCTCCAAATTCAAAGAGAACCCATTGGTAAGCCTCCTCTTCATCTTCTCTATCTTCTTCTCCTCTTCAATTTCAGTTTATTCCTAAACCTAACTTTGGGAATGTCCTTCTTTAAAGCTTTGATTCAAGCTTGTTGAGTTGGAATTGAAGAGTGATTGCCCTTGCCATTGCTTTCAAGCTTCTTCTTCATTGATTTGGGTTCAAAGGTGAGATTTTTATCTCACATCTATGACTATAATCATCTTCGATTGTTGGGTATGAATTCCTAACACTTATTCATGTGTATTTGATTTTGATTTGGATTGCTTTTGTGAATATTCTAGTTTTTGGTGTTTTGGATTCAATTCTTTAAAAATCATAGCTTTGATGTTTTGATCATGTTTTTGGTGATGAATCGAAGAACTTATATGGCCGGGTAGTCGATTGACAAAAGCCCCGGATTCCATTGCCCGATTGGGTGAAAGTGTGGGAGATTTCTCTCCCACTAGGCTGAAAAATAGCTTTAGCTCGGCACCAGACGTCTGCAGGTAGGCTCAGACGTCTGGAGTCTGTTTCAGGAAATTCCCGAAACTTGCTGCAGACGTCTGAGCATTTACCCCAGACGTCTGGAGCCTGTGACCTACTCTATTTCGCATGCTTTTGCCTATTTAGCTCGGGATTTCAATTTCTATCGGATCAAGGTTATCCGATTCGTCGTTATCATTTATTTTCTTCGTTGATGACTTCTTCTCGGAATTTTTGAGAATGTCGCTTGACCCGTCTTCCACTTAGGTCGTTTGGCTTCACGAGGTCGCTTGTCTTCACTTAGGCCGTTTGGCTTCACGCAGGTCGAACCCCGTACCCCCTTCGTTGGGGATCTTATCTGAAAAACATTCATCAGAACTTCCACTTTGATGACATTTTCTTTGGGAATTATTGGAAATATCCATTTTGATAGATTTGATATCGATTTCTTTGGATTTCATTCACGTCTTCGAATGTGAATTTTTATGATTGATTGTTTCTACAATCACTTCTATGATTTGTCACTTCAAAATATAAAGGTTTTCTATACTAGTATTAAATATCAAAACTCTTCATCAAAACGATTTCAACTCTATTTTCAATATCAAAGATCGTTCCTTAAAACCGTTTTCCAATCTATTAGTATATACAAACCTTTACCTCATTCGTATGAGAAAATATAATTAAACGGCTTAGAAAAACAAATGGTATGAAACGCTTGCGTTTACTTCGTCGGTTAATTTTTGGACTTGTTCGATTGAAACTCTTGTGACAATTTTCTAGTGGAGATCTACAATATGTTCATAAATATTTGAGTTAAGCAAGTGGTTATGGGACATGAAGCTAAACTCTTATATTTACTAGCTTAGTGTAATCGACACTTCCTTATGATCGATGATGATCATTTTATGGTTTAGACTAGCAATGTGCGATGTCTCTTTGTCCATGTGAAGGACTGTACTTCATTTTATTGAGCTCCGTCTCATTTCTTTGTGGGCTAGCAACCCAAGTACTTTTAATGTGTTTCGATTCATTTGATGTACCGTTTGCACTACATCGATGTCTCGGCCTTCCAATTCATTGGACGTACCGTTTGCACTGCATCAATGTTCTGAATTGTATTGTCTTTCCGATTCATTGGGCGTACCGTTTGCACTACGTCAATGTTCAATTCATTGGACGTACCGTTTTCACTGCGTCAATATTCGATTCATCTGATGTACCGTTTGTACTACATCGATGTCTCGGCTTTCCAGTTCATTGGACGTACCGTTTGCACTACGTCAATGTTCAATTCATTGGACGTACCGTTTGCACTGCGTCATTGTTTGATTCATCTGATGTACCGTTTGTACTACATCGATGTCTCGGCTTTCAGGTTCATTGGTCGTACCGTTTGCACTGCGTCAATGTTCCGGCTTTCATGTTCCTGTTTGGGATTGGCCATCCTTTTATTGTGATTTCTGGATTTCTAATTGATGATTTCTGGAATTTTGTTTCACCACCTTTTTCAGTTGGCATTGATATGTATGCCATTTATTGTGGCTTGGTGAATTAAATAAAGAATATGATATTCTTTTTGATGCTATGAGATTCTTGAGATTTTGTATGCCTTTAGTTGATTTTCTAATGTATACTTATCATAGTATGACATCTTTTTGTTATCATATGTTTTATTATCATATCTCATATTCTATCTCATTTTATCTGATAATTATAGCTAGACTGATCCGTTTATTATTTTCTTCTTAAATAATACTCGGGTCAGACTGAGATTTTACAGGTGCTTCCTCTTGACTTCCTATCTGGAACCATCATCTGAGTTTTGGCTAACTACTCTAGTTTAGTAGTTTTTGTTGTATACTTTTGAGATTAGACTCCTTGATGTATACATATTATATTGTCTTGCACTTGTACCTATTCTTTTGTGTTATTGTGGATCTTATTGAACCACTACTCTGATGTACACTTTCATGTGTTATATTCATATCTATTTCCGCCTTTGTGATATGAAATGTATGTGACTGATTTATGTTATGCTTATTTCTATATTTGTTTCCGAGGTCCATATAGCCACTGTGTAGTAGCTTTGAGTTTGTATATGTATGTCGGATTTCCTCTTGAGATGAATAGTTATATTTTTATCTGGCATATCGGTACTCGCACAAAGCAATTACACAGATGGTCGCTCCTCAACAGCCTTATTCTCGACGCTAGTCGACGGCATTACACCGTAGTGTCCTTGGCTAGAGTGGGTATAGAGGTGGGGCGTGTAACGACTCGAATTTTTCACGTTCGAAAATCGACATCCATACTTTACATCGTACTCGAATGCCATAGATTCGACCATTCAAATCCGATTCGCCGGAGCTTATAACACCATTAAGTATAACAACACAGCGGAAGAAAGAAAAAGAATATAGATATACAACATCAGATACAACAGAGTGATACAATGAATATCAATATACATCAGAGATATGGTACAAGAAATAGCAGCGGAAAAGAAAAGATAACATCAGCAGCGGATAGAATATCCCCAATAGAATGCTCCAAGATAAGCAACGTCAATCCATGAACTCCAAGAACTGACTAGCTCCAGAAAATCTACCAAACCTGAATATCTGAGAAAACCCAACTCTAGACTGCCCGTGTGGAAAATAGTGGGCACCCAGAGTTTAGGAAGGGAACAATAAACTCCGGATCAGTCATGGGACTGGTGTGAGCAACAAAAACAGTTTATCTTTAAACAAACACAAAAGGCTTTTAAACATTGAAATCCGCAATGTTTTTGGAAAATGAAACTACCATAAGACCTCCCACCACACACACAATGCAAACGCAGAATTGGAGGAGATTTCTTCTTATGATAGTCAAACATGCTTACTACGCAAGAAAAACTCTCTTGATATTATTACTAGTGCATAGTGGAAAACATTTCGAAAGTATAATATCAATCTTAGCCAGCATACAACATTTCATCGTATGCCTACTATAGCTACCATGTTCAATAGCAGGTTACCGCCACATTCCATAGCAGGTAATACAACTAAAACCGTACAGGGTTCGTATTGTTTCTTTGGATTTCCAACAAATGGTCAGGCCAAGGAACTTCCTTACCGAAATAGAAACGCCTCTGGAAAGACACCCCGGATCCTAACCGGATCTCTGCAAACAAAAGGCCGACGCTACCTCACGCTGTACAGCTGTAACTAGGTAACTAACACACTGACGCTACCTCACGCTATACAGATGTAACTAGGTAACTAACACACGAGCTATGTCATCCCCCGGTCGTTACCGACCTTTATCCGAGGATCCTCAATCGCAAAGCAACGGCCACAAAATATAATCAACATAGGTAAGATATCTGGGCTCCATACCATGATATCACCTTTTATCCAGAAGGAATTGACATACCCTAGGGGCGCTACCCCTACAAACCTTTGTCGCAACATTCCTGTTTCAACCATTACCGGGTTGTGAGGCTCGACGAAGTCTCGTTTACAAAGCCACGCTTTTTCACAAAGCAATGCTTTTTCACAAAGCAATGCTTCTTCACAAAGCCATGCTTTTTCACAAAGCCACGCTTTGATCAACCAATGATCAGCAGCACTTCGTATGCCACATTACCAAATTGGGAATGTATCACTAGTAACCATCAACTACATAACCTCTGAGCTCGTACGTCTCAGAGAAGGGTGTTAAGCTAAGAGAATAAATTCTCCGCCACCAACTGAAATGTATTTGATAGAAACCAGCTTTACATCTCAAAGTGTAACGTCAGACACACATCCATACAAGTCTGTTCCGATTTCGAACAGAACCGAAGGCACTTCCAAAGAAGCCCTTGCAAATCCGGGTATTCACAATCTCGATCGGACTTCCCATCACTTAGGGAATCTCTATACCGGCGCGACTCAGTGCAGAGACAATCGATAGGTCATCCTATCGTTCTCGCAAATACCCGGTCTTCACCACCGGTCTTCAAATGCTATCCATATCGTCATATCACTATTCGGAATGGGTTATATGACACAAAGGTCCTCTCCCGGCTAAACCGAATAACGAGCGCAATTAAAAATCATATGGATACTGGGGTCTCAGTTAAATCACAGCTTAAATCCCAAAACTTTTCATTCGAATGGTTAAAACAAATTACCATTTCCAATCTTTTAAACAAAAAGATTCATTTCAAAAACCTTCACTGGTTTAAACAATTTCCACACTTTTAATCTTTTAAACAAAAAGATTCAATTCACAAAGTTTACCCCGTTCACAAAGATCCATTTATGGATTTCAAAACAATTTCCATTTCAATTGAATTAACTCGTTAAATCTTTAAGTCAAGATTTAACTTATAGCTTTCAAAATAATTCCATTTCAAGTTGGATTAACTCATCCGGTCTTTGAATCAAAGACTCATTTCATAAATTTCAAAACATTTCAATTCCATTTCAAAACTTGAAACCTTTCAACACAATTTGGAAATTCTTTCTTAAAATGAAAGCTATTATTATTTGAAAACAAGTCGTTTTTGTTTCGGAAAAATCCAGTTATATTTACACGAGTTAAAACCCTTGAATTAAAATTCAAATTCCCAAATCAATATCTTTAAAATGGTTTAACCCATATATAACTTGTACAGCATCTTTAATCCTTAGTTTCAAATCATAGAATTCAATTTAAAACTTGAATTCAAATTTAAATCAAATTATTTAAATTTTCAAAACTCGATTAAGTTATTCAAATAACTTTTATCTTTGAAATTCCATTTCAAAAGCTTTTCACTTTACCCAAATTTCCAATTTCAAAATCAATTGAAATTAAAATTTCAATTTCAAAAACATTAAATTTAAATTATCTGTGACTTAACCGATTTCCACGTGAAATCCATATTTGTGTGTGTATAGTGTAGTCCAGGGGTTTCACACAAAAGTGCAACATCAATCATCACAGATATATCGATAAGCGGTATAATCGATAACGCTTATCTTCATTCACAGATTCATAGATAAAATAAATTTATCAGTCACAAAGAGTCACTATTACAATTCGATGTGGGTTTTGGATAACCAACTGGAATCCGACTCCCTGTCGCATCGAAATTCAAGTGTCGTTTTACGGATCAAGGGTTTTCATATTCAGATAGCAGTATAATCATCACAGGTATCACAGTTCAGCATAAAGCAATTCATAGCATCATAATCACATAACAGAGATATAAATCCAATATGCAGCATTCAATGAAATCCAAACATCATAAGTAAGGTCAATTAATTATCTGACTAACTTAAATCAGATTAATTACTAATCCTGGTTAATTAATTTCAAACTCTTACTATTCATTATTCTTTAACCATCAATTAATCAACCTTTAATCATTAAATAATTAGCCTTTAATTATTTAATTCACCATTTAATTAATTATCTTAATTTATTAAAATAGGTGATTATTCTTAATCACTTAATCAACTTTATCCATTAATTAATTACTTTTAATTAAGTAATTATCGTTAGGTAATTACCCTTAATTACATTACTAAATAATTAGGCTTCATTAATTACATTAAGTAATTATACTTATCACATTTAATTTCCAATTTCACTTTAAATTTAAGACTAAAAAATGAATACCAGTTTAACTTAAAAAAGTTTGAAACACATTTAAAAACAATATTCACCTTTAACTTACTTTTAAATTCCTTAAAATATACTTTCAATTAGTTAACCAATTTAATTTAATACTTGATTTATTTCCAAAGTAAGTTTCAAAGCTAACTTGAATTCATTATTACACTTTGATTTTAAAACTTAGCTTAAACCTTGTTTTTATAATTTGAAATTAAGATTTGAAATTTCAAAAACAGAACAGGTTTTGAAATCTGCTACCAAACATCACCCGAGCCATGACCAAAATGGCTTCGAGTCCCAACTTAAACTGCTTCGAGCAAAACATAATTTAACCCGAGTGAAAAATCTCACCTTCCCCAAAAAGAACAGGGATGAGAAAACGTGCACGTGCACGTGTACTTCGCCGACGTTCATCTCCAGCCTACCCCACGTTGTCGAACACGTCGACGTTCAACCTCGCCTCCATTTCCGATCACCTGAACTACCCAATTGTCTCGAAATCAAATTCGAGAAGCTCGACCCCAAAACTGGCAGCACAGTGAACTCACCACGACCAACCCTGTCAACATTGCCTCGACCACCACGTGCCGACCACCTGAGAGCTTCCTTCTCCGGCTACTGCTTCGACTACGTCTCCTCTACCATTCCCCAAACTCTCGCCACGCTTGATCGTCAGAGGACCATGCACGAATCGAAATAAGTATCGCACACTAAAACTAGGGTTACGAAAAACAAAAGCTCACCGCCGCCGTCACATCGTCTTGATCAACCACCTGACATTTTTCCATGATCCTCCGATCATCCTACTGTCACCAGAAGAAAACTCGAACCTCCAGATCATTCAGATCCCTAGAGATGAACCAAAACTCCATTTCTGTTCAAACAAGAAATGTAAATCCAATCCCAAACTAAAATTTTTGCTTTTAGTTTTAAAAATCTGGTTTTTTTTCTATGGTTTCAGATCACAAGCCTGAAATTATAAATTTAAATGTTTGAATTTTCACTTTATACAAGTTTACTCTGTTATTTTATTTCCAGAACCATTTCAAGTTTATGTTATCTTGAATAAATTCTCATAACTTAAATCTTTGAGAAACAACAAATTTTGTTTAGAACTAATATCCTAACTTAGACTAGAAATGAGATAATGAATATTGATTTACAACTTAGGCCTGGAAACAAAGTCTGGGAGAACCCAGATACACAGCAACATGCACACAAATATATTCACAAATATATTCACAATATATATACAGGTACTCACTTATATATACTTATAACAGAGATTACCAAGCAACCATATTTATTTAAGTTTTAAAAGTTACTCACCAGTTTTAAAAAGAGGAAGAACATAGCATCATTTTGAAAACAAGCTTTGATACTTTAAAACTGGAAGGTGTTTGAAAGTTGCTACCCTGTTCTGATTTTCTTGAAAACTTTGCCTTATTAAAACTGGAATGCTCAGTCTCTTTTGTAAACGAGATGTAAACGAGATGAAATGAAAAAGCTAAAGCAGGTTGATAAATAGATAGAAAGATGTTTTACAGGCATTGTTTCTTGTGAACGAAAATGAAATGAGGCAGATAGATATGTGTGAACAAATATACAGGTTATTCTTTCTTTTGGTACAAACATGTTTCAGAGATTTTTATCTCTATGGGGGCTGAAGTGATCTATACAATGTACACTAGAGATAGTAGCATTTAATGACAATGTCCTTTATGTCTACATTTACAATACCAGTTGACTTCGGCTGATATAATTTTACTTTGCCTTATCACTTTATATTTAGAACTTTGCTTTGTCATTAAGTGTTGTTTGTATTTGTTCAACTTGACTATATCTTTTTTTTTCTTTTTCTCGGCTGAGATGATAGTGTTGTGGTGCTTGCATTAAATTACTTTGTACTTTATGTTTCTTCATTTACAAGTGCATATACTTAAGGATATTTTGTTTATTTTTAATGTGTGGTTTTAATTTAACTAATGCGTTATTCTATACCTTTACAATTTATAAATTTTGTAATATAAATGGGTTTTTATTTTTAATATATTGTTTAAATCTAACTAATTTGTTTACTATATATATATTTATTAAAATTTAACTTGTTATAATTTCTCATATTTATTAACCATCAATCCTAAATTTAAATCATTTATTTACAATTTAAATTCAAATCAAAAGTAGATATATATATATATATATATATATATATATAATTTCAAATTCGCTCATATATGCTCAACACATATATATTCACATACATATAATATTTACAATATTTAAATTTTAAATGATTTAACATAGGATTTATTTGAGTTCGGGGAAACTCGCATCACTTTATCACTTAATTCTACAAATTTTAATTCAAAAATTCATTTAATTATCAATTAAATGTAATTAAAATTCTGGGTCGTTACAGACTTCCCCCCTTAAAAGAATTTCGTCCTCGAAATTGTCAGGGAAACACAAAGATAGATGAAGAACATTTCATCGAATCAACTGAACATTTATTCTGCATTTGGCTTACCAAATCAGAATATCAATAACGAATCTGTTTAAAACTTCACAAGATACTCGGGTCATCCAGATCTACGAAGTATGCAGTGGCATCGGTTAGTTCGAAGGGTTAACTAACCGTTCGTAGAACATATCGGGACCCAGAGAATAGATAGATTTATGGATACGATTTCAAAAAATTTCAGTTTAGAACTAAAGTATACCTATCAACCATAACAGTCAAAGCAACAATTCATCCAAACAACAATTTTGGCCTATTTGGAGTTTATGTCCCATATTGATATCGAATCTCCTTCCTGGATCTACCAGAAATTATCGATGAATTGAGAAGAAGATGCTGAACAAAAGAGATTGATAGAGAAAAGATTGCTTCCATTGTTGTAGGGTATTGACCATTTATAGTCGTATTCCCGTCTCTTATCTCATCCTCTTCTTGCACTCTTACTTACTATCAGTGGATAGCAAGAGAATTTACTGAGGCATACGGATGGATATCTGAGAATTACTCATTCTAGAGTTTACTTCACTCTATCTCTAATGAGCTACTTAACGTGTTATACTCCTGAGCTAAAGTTTTACCTTAGCTCTGATACCAAATGTAACGACTCGAATTTTTCGCGTTCGAAAATCGACATCCATACTTTACATCGTACTCGAATGCCATAGATTCGACCGTTCAAATCCGATTCGCCGGATCTTATAACACCATTAAGTATAACAACACAACAGAAGAAAGAAAAAGAATATAGATATACAACATCAGATACAACAGAGTGATACAATGAATATCAATATACATCAGAGATATGATACAAGAAATAGCAGCGGAAAAGAAAAGATAACATCAGCAGCGGATAGAATATCCCCAATAGAATGCTCCAAGATAAGCAACGTCAATCCATGAACTCCAAGAACTGACTAGCTCCAGATAATCTACCAAACCTGAATATCTGAGAAAACCCAACTCTAGACTGCCCGTGTGGAAAATAGTGGGCACCCAGAGTTTAGGAAGAGAACAATAAACTCCGGATCAGTCATGGGACTGGTATGAGCAACAAAAACAGTTTATCTTTAAACAAACACAAAAGGCTTTTAAACATTGAAATCCACAATGTTTTTGGAAAATGAAACTACCATAAGACCTCCCACCACACACACAATGCAAACGCAGAATTGGAGAAGATTTCTTCTTATGATAGTCAAACATGCTTACTACGCAAGAAAAACTCTCTTGATATTATTACTAGTGCATAGTGGAAAACATTTCGAAAGTATAATATCAATCTTAGCCAGCATACAACATTTCATTGTATGCCTACTATAGCTACCATGTTCAATAGCAGGTTACCGCCACATTCCATAGCAGGTAATACAACTAAAACCGTACAGGGTTCGTATTGTTTCTTTGGATTTCCAACAAATGGTCAGGCTAAGGAACTTCCTTACCGAAATAGAAACGCCTCTGGAAAGACGCCCCGGATCCTAACCGGATCTCTGCAAACAAAAGGCCGACGCTACCTCACGCTGTACAGCTGTAACTAGGTAACTAACACACTGACGCTACCTCACGCTGTACAGCTGTAACTAGGTAACTAACACACGAGCTATGTCATCCCCCGGTCGTTACCGACCTTTATCCGAGGATCCTCAATCGCAAAGCAACAGCCACAAAATATAATCAACATAGGTAAGATATCTGGGCTCCATACCATGATATCACCTTTTATCCAGAAGGAATTGACATACCCTAGGGGCGCTACCCCTACAAACCTTTGTCGCAACATTCCTGTTTCGACCATTACCGGGTTGTGAGGCTCGACGAAGTCTCGTTTACAAAGCCACGCTTTTTCACAAAGCCACGCTTTGATCAACCAATGATCAGCAGCACTTCGTATGCCACATTACCAAATTGGGAATGTATCACTAGTAACCATCAACTACATAACCTCTGAGCTCGTACGTCTCAGAGAAGGGTGTTAAGCTAAGAGAATAAATTCTCCGCCACCAACAGAAATGTATTTGATAGAAACCAGCTTTACATCTCAAAGTGTAACGTCAGACACACATCCATACAAGTCTGTTCCGGGTTCGAACAGAACCGAAGGCACTTCCAAAGAAGCCCTTGCAAATCCGGGTATTCACAATCTCGATCGGACTTCCCATCACTTAGGGAATCTCTATACCGGCGCGACTCAGTGCAGAGACAATCGATAGGTCATCCTATTATTCTCGCAAATACCCGATCTTCACCACCGGTCTTCAAATGCTATCCATATCGTCGTATCACTATTCGGAATGGGTTATATGACATAAAGGTCCTCTCCCGGCTAAACCGAATAACGAGCGCAATTAAAAATCATATGGATACTGGGGTCTTAGTTAAATCATAGCTTAAAGCCCAAAACTTTTCATTCGAATGGTTAAAACAAATTACCATTTCCAATCTTTTAAACAAAAAGATTCATTTCAAAAACCTTCACTGGTTTAAACAATTTCCACACTTTTAATCTTTTAAACAAAAAGATTCAATTCACAAAGTTTACCCCGTTCACAAAGATCCATTTATGGATTTCAAAACAATTTCCATTTCAATTGAATTAACTCGTTAAATCTTTAAGTCAAGATTTAACTTATAGCTTTCAAAATAATTCCATTTCAAGTTGGATTAACTCATCCGGTCTTTGAATCAAAGACTCATTTCATAAATTTCAAAACATTTCAATTCCATTTCAAAACTTGAAACCTTTCAACACAATTTGGAAATTCTTTCTTAAAATGAAAGCTATTATTATTTGAAAACAAGTCGTTTTTGTTTCGGAAAAATCCAGTTATATTTACACGAGTTAAAACCCTTGAATTAAAATTCAAATTCCCAAATCAATATCTTTAAAATGGTTTAACCCATATATAACTTGTACATCATCTTTAATCCTTAGTTTCAAATCATAGAATTCAATTTAAAACTTGAATTCAAATTTAAATCAAATTATTTAAATTTTCAAAACTCGATTAAGTTATTCAAATAACTTTTATCTTTGAAATTCCATTTCAAAAGCTTTTCACTTTACCCAAATTTCCAATTTCAAAATCAATTGAAATTAAAATTTCAATTTCAAAAACATTAAATTTAAATTATCTGTGACTTAACCGATTTCCACGTGAAATCCATATTTGTGTGTGTATAGTGTAGTCCAGGGGTTTCACACAAAAGTGCAACATCAATCATCACAGATATATCGATAAGCGGTATAATCGATAACGCTTATCTTCATTCACAGATTCATAGATAAAATAAATTTATCAGTCACAAAGAGTCACTATTACAATTCGATGTGGGTTTTGGATAACCAACTGGAATCCGACTCCCTGTCGCATCGAAATTCAAGTGTCGTTTTACGGATCAAGGGTTTTCATATTCAGATAGAAGTATATTCATCACAGGTATCACAGTTCAGCATAAAGCAATTCATAGCATCATAATCACATAACAGAGATATAAATCCAATATGCAGCATTCAATGAAATCCAAACATCATAAGTAAGGTCAATTAATTATCTGACTAACTTAAATCAGATTAATTACTAATCCTGGTTAATTAATTTCAAACTCTTACTATTCATTATTCTTTAACCATCAATTAATCAACCTTTAATCATTAAATAATTAACCTTTAATTATTTAATTCACCATTTAATTAATTATCTTAATTGATTAAAATAGGTGATTATTCTTAATCACTTAATCAACTTTATCCATTAATTAATTACTTTTAATTAAGTAATTATCATTAGGTAATTACCCTTAATTACATTACTAAATAATTAGGCTTCATTAATTACATTAAGTAATTATACTTATCACATTTACTTTCCAATTTCACTTTAAATTTAAGACTAAAAAATGAATACCAGTTTAACTTAACAAAGTTTGAAACACATTTAAAAACAATATTCACCTTTAACTTACTTTTAAATTCCTTAAAATATACTTTCAATTAGTTAACCAATTTAATTTAATACTTGATTTATTTCCAAAGTAAGTTTCAAAGCTAACTTGAATTCATTATTACACTTTGATTTTAAAACTTAGCTTAAACCTTGTTTTTATAATTTGAAATTAAGATTTGAAATTTCAAAAACAGAACAGGTTTTGAAATCTGCTACCAAACATCACCCGAGCCATGACCAAAATGGCTTCGAGTCCCAACTTAAACTGCTTCGAGCAAAACATAATTTAACCCGAGTGAAAAATCTCACCTTCCCCAAAAAGAACAGGGATGAGAAAACGTGCACGTGCACGTGTACTTCGCCGACGTTCATCTCCAGCCTACCCCACGTCGTCGAACACGTCGACGTTCAACCTCGCCTCCATTTCCGATCACCTGAACTACCCAATTGTCTCGAAATCAAATTCGAGAAGCTCGACCCCAAAACTGGCAGCACAGTGAACTCACCACGACCAACCCTGTCAACATTGCCTCGACCACCACGTGGTGACCACCTAAGAGCTTCCTCCTCTGGCTACTGCTTCGACTACGTCTCCTCTACCATTCCCCAAACTCTCGCCACGCTCGATCGTCAGAGGACCACGCACGAATCGAAATAAGTATCGCACACTAAAACTAGGGTTACGAAAAACAAAAGCTCACCACCGCCGTCACATCGTCTTGATCCACCACCTGACATTTTTCCATGATCCTCCGATCATCCTACTGTCACCAGAAGAAAACTCGAACCTCCAGATCATTCAGATCCCCAGAGATGAACCAAAACTCCATTTATGTTCAAACCAGAAATGTAAATCCAATCCCAAACTAAAATTTTTGCTTTTAGTTTTAAAAATCTGGTTTTTTTTCTATGGTTTCAGATCACAAGCCTGAAATTATAAATTTGAATGTTTGAATTTTCACTTTATACAAGTTTACTCTGTTATTTTATTTCCAGAACCATTTCAAGTTTATGGTATCTTGAATAAATTCTCATAACTTAAATCTTTGAGAAACAACAAATTTTGTTTAGAACTAATATCCTAACTTAGACTAGAAATGAGATAATGAATATTGATTTACAACTTAGGCCTGGAAACAAAGTCTGGGAGAACCCAGATACACAGCAGCATGCACACAAATATATTCACAAATATATTCACAATATATATACAGGTACTCACTTATATATACTTATAACAGAGATTACCAAGCAACCATATTTATTTAAGTTTTAAAAGTTACTCACCAGTTTTAAAAAGAGGAAGAACAGAGCATCATTTTGAAAACAAGTTTTGATACTTTAAAACTGGAAGGTGTTTGAAAGTTGCTACCCTGTTCTGATTTTCTTGAAAACTTTGCCTTGTTAAAACTGGAATGCTCAGTCTCTTTTGTAAACGAGATGTAAACGAGATGAAATGAAAAAGCTAAAGCAGGTTGATAAATAGATAGAAAGATGTTTTACAGGCATTGTTTCTTGTGAACGAAAATGAAATGAGGCAGATAGATATGTGTGAACAAATATACAGGTTATTCTTTCTTTTGGTACAAACATGTTTCAGAGATTTTTATCTCTATGGGGGCTGAAGTGATCTATACAATGTACACTAGAGATAGTAGCATTTAATGACAATGTCCTTTATGTCTACATTTACAATACCAGTTGACTTCGGCTGATATAATTTTGCTTTGCCTTATCACTTTATATTTAGAACTTTGCTTTGTCATTAAGTGTTGTTTGTATTTGTTCAACTTGACTATATCTTTTTTTTTCTTTTTCTCGGCTGAGATGATAGTGTTGTGGTGCTTGCATTAAATTACTTTGTACTTTATGTTTCTTCATTTACAAGTGCACATACTTAAGGATATTTTGTTTATTTTTCATGTGTGGTTTTAATTTAACTAATGTGTTATTCTATACCTTTACAATTTATAAATTTTGTAATATAAATGGGTTTCTATTTTTAATATATTGTTTAAATCTAACTAATTTGTTTACTATATATTTTTATTAAAATTTAACTTGTTATAATTTCTCATATTTATTAACCATCAATCCTAAATTTAAATCATTTATTTAAAATTTAAATTCAAATCAAAAGTAGATATATATATATATATATAATTTCAAATTCGCTCATATATGCTCAACACATATATATTCACATACATATAATATTTACAATATTTAAATTTTAAATGATTTAACATAGGATTTATTTGAGTTCGGGGAAACTCGCATCACTTTATCACTTAATTCTACAAATTTTAATTCAAAAATTCATTTAATTATCAATTAAATGTAATTAAAATTCGGGGTCGTTACAGGGCGTCACAGCCGCCAACGATGACTCCACCACTCCCTCACGCGCGTGCGCTCGATAAAAAACACGAACCCAAATCCTAAAACCTATCGCGCCTTCTCAAGTCGATTCTGGCAAACTCGAGTCATTCCTCCTCAAACCAACTATTTGATGTGTAGAGGAGATCGAGCTCTACAACTTTGCTTTTGGAGTCAATCGATTATGTTGAGTGGATTGGAAGATATCAAGGGGAGAAGATAGGTAATTTTTAGCTATTAAAATCGTATGAACGGCTGAAGGCTTGGACAAAATGAAAGAGAGGATAGCCTTATATAGAAAATTTTCCACGGCACTATTCATCCACGAAAATTTCGATCTCCAAACAAAGCGTGCCGCTTGGCGTTCTACATGTTATACCCTCATTCCGAACACAATGAAACATATATCGAGAGCCAATTCCATCATATTTAGAAGATAGCTTTTCAAATCGAGTTTTTTGAACTTAAAGTCCTTTAATTAAATTCTACGCATTTCAATCTTGCATGGCCAAACAATAAGTCCGATCGATACGAAATTGAAATCCTACAATAACTTACTATTATGGATCCAATGAAACTAGTATCATCGAAATCCATGACAATGCCCAAAAAGACTATTTTTACACGTTAGTTAAAACAAGCTATTTTCTAAAATCAATTTAATCACTTCAAATTCAATTTCAAATGTTAACAATTTTCATTCTTGTTTAAATAAAATTTAAATCAACTTTCGATATCATTTTCGTTCATATTAAATTCAGGATTCAATTATTTAAATAATTTCAATATTAAATTTAAACAATTTAATTATCCAATAATTTACATAAATAAATCATTAAACTTTTATTTCTAACCATTTTGCCCAATATTATAATAAATTTAATAATTTAAAATAGTTAAAAATTTAGGTTGTTTCATAAGCTTTCCTTCGAAAGCTAATAGGTCTTGGTATTGACAATCCCCGAAAGTTAGTAGGTCTCGATTATCGAATTGCTAACCACGGGTTTCTTCCTCAAGAAACCTTATTTACTTATTCTTGTAAGGAACACCCTTGGCAATCTTTTGTAGGATCGTTTTCACCCTAGAGGGGGGTGAATAGGGTGATACTAAAAAATAATGCGGAAATAAAATAATAAAGAAAGTAGTATAAAATAATGCAGTAGAGATCACACACAGATTTACCCAGCTTCGGCAAAACCCTGCCTACATGCTGCCCATAAGGTTTCTACTAGAAATTAAGTAGTCAAATGCTTACACATGTAAACTTGCGACACCCGCTAATGACTAACCTAACTCTACGCTCAAAAACCTACCACAACTCAGCCACTGAGTTATGAATTCTCGAACTACACCACCATAGTTCGTAACCTAGTCACACGACTAGAAAATGACACAGTTTAAAAAAGAAAATTACAACTGAAAATAAAACAAGTAAACAAAACCCTATATTTCAATTAAGCCAAAAATAAAATAAAATAGAGCCAGGCCACTAAAAAAATATGAAGACATCTTCTTTTCCCTTTCAGTAGAATATTCGGCCGTGTTCTTGTTTTCTTCTTTCAAAATTACGGCTTTGAAATCGAAGCCGCCGCCTTGATGCTGTGATTGATTGAAATATGCTTTTGAGTTGAATTTCTTTGTCAATCGCTCCTGGCTTTGTTCATCGCTCTTTGATTCTCTTCGGCTGCTTCAATTGATTCGAGTTTGAATGAGTCGAAATTGGTATGTGATTTATGCTTCTTTTATTTCCTTAAACTCGAATGAATAATATGCCGATGATGGAATGGGTTTTATAGGGAACGAACCCCTTAATTTTCGTTCGTATTTTTGATTTGAATTCTTTAACTAATTTTGTTTGGTCGTTCGATTTTGCTTGAATGCTTGTGATTATTTTGACTTGTTCATCTTCTGATATATTTGAATTTGCTCGACTTGCTTTGCGCTGGTTCCTATGACTTCGGTGTTTTAATTTTCGAGATAATTTCCGCAACTTCGACTTATTCAATTCATGTTATCGACTTTGACTTAGTTTGAATACATTCAAATTTGTTCTTTATATTGCTGCAACTTAATTAGCTTTGCTTTCTGCTTCCTAGTTCTTGTTCGCACTGCTGCTTGGTTCATGTTGAAGTTGTTTTGCTTGAATCTCTATTGTTCTGTTCTTGTGTTGGATGTTGTGTCCACTGGCTTGCTTTTATTTGCTTCGAGCTGAACTTGTTTTGTTTCATGATTGCTTCGAGTTTTATGATGGTCTCCATGCATATGTATATATGTGTGTGATTCTCTGAAACGATATACGTGTATACATATATATGCATATATGTATACATGTGTATATGACATGCGTATGTATACATGCACTGAATCCATCTTCACTTGTATGCTACCTGGTCTCTGTTGCAACATGTTATCATCCCTCTGAAATTCTGGTTTGGTCTGGTCTGTTTCTGGTGTGGTTGACACTCATATCTTTGAGTTGCATTCTCTGTTGAAGTGCTAGCTCGCATTGGTCTTCAAGTTTCTTTGAGTCTGTACTATTCATTTGCTTTGAACTTGAAGTCTTGACACACTTGTCTTGTGCACTTTCCTTTGGTGTGTTGATCATGCTGCAGACTTGAGTTTGTCTCATTATTGGATATAAACTTGGTTGTTGCATTTGAGTCTTCATGTGTATAGACCATTTCATTGAACTTGTTTCACTGGAAGTCTGGTCTCGATCATGTTTATGTTCTTTGTATGCATATATCTGGTTCATGTTGTTATTTCATTGAATTGGCGCACTTGATTGTATAGCCCTTGTGTTTCACTTGAACATTTTATTTTCATTCGAAGTTTTGTTGCCTTGTACATTTTGCAGTCTGGAGCTTTTTAGTTTATGATGAAGTTGAGCTTTGTACATGTGTTGATGTCTTCATTTCATATTGGTTCTGACAATGTCATGTTGAGTTGCTTCACATGTACATCATGTATGGTGGCATGTTGTATGTGTTTTGCGTGCACCTGAGTTGAATCCAGCCTCGGCTCAGGTTTGACCTTGCGCTCACCTGTCCTTGCAGTTTTAACAAGCAAGTGTATATCGATGTGCACGACCTTGTGACATGTACAGTGATACACTGTGCATGTTACTAGCTGTTCGTGTAAAATGAATTCAAAAGAAATAAATGACGAACAACCTAAATAACCGAGGCAAATAACATTTTCAAAAACACACACTTCATTTTGAATTGTAAAATATTTCTTTTTCAATTTTACTACGTCAGTGTTTATTTTGCAGATAATTCAGTTGCAGGATACAATTTGGAACAGAGTTGAAGATAAAAATACGAGTGTTGAGTGAATTTGTAGTGAAGTGTAATTGAAAATGTAGTGTGAAAATGTATAGTGAGAGCTTAAATTTGTACTATTTGAATTTGTAATAAATATTTGTTTGAATATGAATTCCGTGTTATTTATTTTATTCAACAAATATTTATTTAATTATGTGAAAAATAAAATAGTACAACAACAAATATATTTAAACGAATATATATATATATGTTTATTATCATCAAACAAAAATCATATACTAGCATATTCTACATCTTTCTCTGCTATCGCTTTCGTTTGGAACCTCCTTTGTCTATCACTTTCGTCTATGTTCTTACTTAGTTCATTTACTTAGAACTGCTCCTTACTATTTCTTAGTTTATTTTAGGTATCGTTGTTATAACCTCAGTATAACACCTTCAGCTAGTTTCCCCACTTGGTACATGTAATAAATCCTACAAAACTAACTTACCATGTTTGTAATTCTAAGAACATCTTTGCATGTCTTTCCACTTGTCATCTTCTTGCTCGTCTCGCCTTCACTTTTAGTTAGCAGTAGTGTTCTTTATTTTATTTTTACAGCAACTTTAAAGGATCTTGTCCTACCATTACTAAGTCATTAAATTGGCATGGATAATTATGTCTTGGTTGCATCAAAACTTGGTTTTGTTATTCAAATATAACTTTCGAAATTGGTTATTTATGATTGGAAAATTACTTATAAATTCTAGAAATTTTTAAATAAGTTCATACACAAAGTTTTTCCAATATTTCTACTCCTTAGCCATTTTCCTTATTTATTTACTGCATTGGTTACTTCAAAAATTCATAGCCAAATAATTTGACATGGGAAAATATTCATAATTAAAATCCATCTCTAAAATAAGTTTTAATCATCATATTAAATTTTCATATTATTTAGAAATTAAACTAGGAAATCATAGCTAACCATCCTCTAGTAAGGCAATTACAACACAAAATATTCATTCAATCAAGATTTGTCATTCATAAACACATATTATATGAACTTTATCATAGAAAATCAAATCCGTAATCAACATAGATGAAAATAACTTAAAAAATGATAATACTCACCTAGGTCTTAGGATTTTAGTTGATCTTTAACCTTGTTAAGTTTGCTTAGCCCTTTTTCCTTTTTCTTCTTCTTTTCTTCTTTTATTTTTAGCAACGGCGACCGACAAGATTTTATTTTATTTTAATTTGAAGAGAGAATGAATATATGAGGAAAAGGATATGTTTAGTGGCATATATATAGCAAGGATATTTTATTTGGAGAATCCTTTCTTTCCTCATTATATTAATTTGTTTCCCTTAATATAAGATTGCCTATATTTAATCCTTCCTCATCTAATTTATTTCCCTAAATAAAAAATCCCCTTCATTCAAATATTTATATTTTTCCCTTTATACACAGAGCCAAATTTATCTATATCTCAATTCCCTTGGTCTTATTTGATTAAACATATTTAAATGTCCCACACTTAATCAATCAAACATTCCTTTAGTAATAAATATAACTAAATTCCTTTTTATTATCACTTAGTAACTATAAATTTAAATAAGTAAATAATCGTCCCAAACTATTTACTTGGCTTAATTCATAATCTTGTTAGTTAATTCCATATTTAATCCTATTAAACATTTATTTTCATAAGTAATTCTTTTATTAAATATTTATTAATTTATTCAGGTGTAGATTTCTAGAATGGAGTAAGGGGATGGCTGACATTGTCATATGGAGGTTAATTTTTTTTTCATTTTCATTAAGAAAGAAAATGATGGAGTTGAGATGCTATTCGTAAAAGAGACATTAGGAGAGTCATCTACCACCAACGACTCTTAAAATTCAAGGAACACCTTCACCTCCATAACATGGTCGCCCATCCTTTTCTCCCTATTGTTTGTTATTTTTTTGCATATTTAAATCCATTTATACATATATTAAAATCTAATATCAATAGGTGCATGTATAACGTTAATACACACACCCAATAATCACTGAAGGAATCCAGAAAATTTCCAGGAGCTACCATAATTACTAATGGCACTCCAACTAAGAAAAGCACTCATAATAAGTATATCTTATATACATTAATTAATTATATAACCCATTACAATCTAATTTAATTTGGTGATATTTTGAAGATAAGCAAATTTAGTTATACTCATAGGTGTGAAATCATTTAGTAATTAATATTGAACAATTTGAATATTAATGTCCACACATTACCTTAGTTGATAGTGTAACAGTTTGGACGAATTTATCATTTACAGTATTATAACAACCAACACTTCTAGAAACACTGATAAAAGCCCAAGAATGGCATTTGAACTTGTGTCGTGCAAAGATGTATGAATCATTTGGTTTTTATGGTTTGCATGATACATACACCAATAAAATTTCATAACATTCTACACTTTCAGATTTCGTAGCGGAATGAAATAAAATATAAGTACTGAAAATTATCCAAATCAACATCGTCTCAAAGTAGAAATGGTCCATAAAAGTACTAATAAAATAGGGTCTCTAAATGATAATACAACAAAAGTCCGAAGGATAAATATAACACCAGGTACATAGAAGAATAATTATAAATAGTATATCTCTAAAATGCCAAGTCACCTTCTCCGTGCACTTTATCCTGATTACTTCACCTACTAGTCTGACCACTTGTGTTAGATTTAAAGAGGAGAAAATAGAGGGGATCATGCAACACCCTCTAAATTGCATGTTATTTAATTAAAGAGAAATAATAAATAATCATTAAAGCCCAAAAATATAATTTTTGAAAATGTCAGAATTAGCTATGAACTTGTACCATTATGTTCGCAGCGATTTTCCGATTAGAAACAATTTTACAATTTGAGTTCAAACAAAAAATTTATTAACGTTTAAAGTTTTTGGATCAGAAATAATTCAGAAGCAACTAAGGAAATAAATGTTAATAACTTAGTAATAAAAAAGGATGTTAAATATACAAGTTAATCACGGGCGCTCAATCAAATTAAATCTAATTAAGAAAACATGTAAGTAAACAAATTAAGTGAAAGAGTGAATAATCAATAACTTACGTTAATGTAAATCTTATCATTTAAGTAATTTGCTATATTAAATATAATTGAATCTGAGATTAAAAGGAAGTAATCAAAGGAGATCAGCATTAAATCAAATTAAATGAAATTAGATCGGTCATAGAAGGAAATTAACCATGGTAAGTAATTTAATTATATAAATAACGACTTATTGCACCTAGTTGACCTCAAGCTATCGAATGCATATACACGTGTAGTCGATCGATAGTCGACTAGCAGTTGTGCATTTAACCTAGGTCGATCGGTCCGGATTTAACAAATTAAAACCTAACATATGAAATTGATTCGTGCGACTATAAATACAGGCCTATCCCTCAATTTTCTTCTCATATTTTCTAAATCAAACAGCAAAGCTCTTCCATTTTCTTTTCTCCAAAAATTCTAGGTAAATATAGAAATTATAAAATAGTATATTATATATATATGTGGAGACTAGTAGAAAATAAAAGAGAAGATGAATAAAGGGTGAATCAATTCTGCGAAGAAAAGATATGTTCTAAATCTTAAACTTTACAACTATGTTTTATTTAAGTCTCTTCACAGATTAATAATTCTAATAAAAATGTATACGCTTTAATACATAGTTTGGTAGAAGGAAAAGGGAGTCAAATAAGAAGAATGGATATAAATCTGGAGATTTGGAAGCTCCGAAGTGAGTTTGAAATTATATATTTTATATAATATTAGATTTAAATTATTGTAAATTTGTTCCTTATATGTATAAATGTAATTTTGGAGCAGTAGGCTTAAATATATATGTGTAAAGAATTCAAAAGTTATGCCTTAATATTCTATGAATTGTTAACTTTGATTATATATTGCATATACTTGAATTTGGAAAGTATGGGTGAAAGTAGTCCCTAAATTTATAATATTGCATAATAATTCCAGGTTTGTTGGTTGAATGATATATGTTAGTAAATATAAATTGGAAGTTATTACAATTTGGATTTAAGTATTATTTTAATTCACTAGAATAAAGTGTGTTGCAATGTAAATTTCTATAAATTATCCACTTTTACAATTATGTATAAAAGTGTATTATTTGAAATAACAAGAAACATACCTAAAAAAGAGATTTACAAAATAGTGATGTTTACCGTATTTCATACCGTCTATTTCAATTATAATAGAAAAAATAATTCATTGTAATTCCAAATATAACACATGTCCTCTTAGATAATATATGGAAAATTACAGTGTTAACGTTTCCTTTTGGAAAGATGTAATTCCATTAAATTAAAATGCGAAAATCTCTAAATTTAAACCAAAGTAATGTAAGTAGTAATAATAGCAATAATTTAATTATGAATCTAATATATGCGATAAGTTAGAAAATAAACAATTAGGAATGAAATAAAAATAAAGTAATAAGAAATTAAGAGGTTATAATAATGAAAGAAAGGTAGAAAATAATTGAAAAGGGACAATAAGCTATATTTAGTAGTGTTAAGTGGAAGTTAAGTAGTAAAAGATACTTAATCTATTAAAATTAGAAGTAAGCGGTAAATGACATTAAACGACGTTAATGAAACAAGAAGTAAGTTATGTAAAAATAATTGAATATTAACAGTTGAACATAGGAGGCGTAATAAATAAATATATATATAGCCTCTAGTATGTACTTATAGAGGGTGTGAATTATTGAATCCAGTCACTAACTTAGATTAATTAAAAATGACATAGTCATTAATATGGGTTGGAATGCGAGGTTAGTAGTGTTACACAAAAAAGTATGCCCACCGCAATAGGCTACTAGCAGTTGTGTATACATTATAGTCATGTGGAACATATCTGACTATACGACCTATGGGACTATATATTCATGTATAGGTGAAGGGAATATACTAAAGTAGGGGTTTGGCTAGGTTGAAGCATCAAAGGACCAAGTAAGGTCTACTTCAGTACTTAGGAGGTATGTGTTAAGTAACCAAGTAGGCATTTCCTTGGTTGCATTAGGCAATCTAAATGGGATGGTAAGTGTAGGCTCAGCGCCATGTCAGCAAGGTTGGCACCATATATGTAAGGAGTAAGGTTGCACACATAGGTCGAGAGTGTCATTGGTTCTAGGGTGATTAGTAGAAAGACATGGGTTACGCCTAAACAAACACACCTCCTACTAGTGTAGATCACGTTTGGGACATACTCCACCTCACAGTTATTTATTAGTTTGTTTGTTGTTAAGAGGCAAGCTAGATAACTCTTGGTTGAGGTCTTTCAAGTAAATATGATAATCGGAGGAACCGAGTCCTCAATAGTTTATGGAGCTAAGTCCATGATTTGTTTGAGGAATGGAGTCCTCAACACAAAGCGGCTAGATAAGTCTTCAAGATGTGGTAGAATAAGGTTAAATAGTTGTAATATCGTTATTAGGCAGTAACAAGAAGATCCTCGGTTTATGTGGACAATTCCTTCTGGAAACATACGGTGGCTAACTGGCGCAATTGCAGAGTTAGGTATCATGGTCCAAAAGGAGGCTATGGTACTTACACATGCACACACATATATACACACGTATGTAGTATTGTATACCTCGAGTAGATGAGGCGTATCATACACGTATATGAAGCTAAGATGACTAAGTTTAAAAAATAAACATAACATGTAATAGGGGACAATCTGCATAAACTAGTGTTATGTATAAAGTATGTAATTTATCAGTCAAGGGAAGGTTGTTCTAACTCCCTCCTCATCACACACAGAAGATAGATTTAGAGTGACAGGTAATGGTACAAGGCACGGAGAAAGAACAGATTTCCTATGCATATGCTCAGCATTAACAATGGTATTAGATACCACAGGTATTGACCTTAGATAGTAATTATATGTTTTACTATACTTTACTATTCCATTGTGTGTTTTTAACGACGTTTCTCTAATATACTTTTGGTTATATACAGGATACCAACACCAACGATCTATACTTTGGTGGACTTAGGTTTTCGATTTAGCAAAAATTCAACCCATTGAGGTGTAGGTTGTTACACTTGGTATCAGAGCTTAGGCTAGTCGATCTTAAGAATTAGGATACGTTGAGTTAATGTATTTTATTTTTACTATAATTATATATTATATGCCAAATGCTACAAATCCCGACTATAGTAGTTGCAACCATATTCTAAAAAGTTGAACAATGCAAATATGAGTTGGAACAATAGATGAAGTTGAAGGTATATACCTATCTCGATCACCCCACTGGAAGTAGGTCGTATTGGAAGGTATTGACTTAAGAAGGGCATGAATGCAACTTATAGTAGGTCCCTAGAGTTGGATAGTACTTGACTTCCTTGTTGAGCCTGGATTGGTCAATGGTTATGGATCCCCGTGGGATTGCCGATTGATTAGGTATATTAGGTCCAGAAAAATAGGAAGCGAAGAATCAATATGTTGCAAACATTTGGAAAAAAGAATTGAGCTAGTTGTCGAAGGAAGATGTGTAGTAATCACTCCGAGATGATAGCCGAATTTTTAATATATTCTGAAAAGATAAGTTAGAAAGTAAGTGGAAAAGAAGAAAAGTCCAAAAGAAGGGACAAACAAAATGCACTTTGTCTAACCCCATATGAAAGAATTTAACAAAAGGTTTGAAAAAATATTTGAAATGATTTACAATGGATTTATTTAAAAGTAGAAAACTCTATTTTTGAAAATAAGTGAATATTAAAAGCTGTTTAGAAAAATTTCAAAAAAAGGGATTTTAATAAAGATATTTCGTTTGAAATAAATAGAAAATAGAGCATGTGTATAGCTCAGCGATTTTTATGATTTTATAAATATGAAGTTTTAAAATTATTTTAATGGGGTAGGCAATAAGAAGTGGTATTGGATTTAAATGGGGTAAAAAGAATGGAAGGGTAAGAACACCCAATAATAAAGATAGGATGAATATTCTCGTATAAGAGCAATATAAGGATAAGCCATTTAAATAAGAGCAGTTTAGGTTGAAGAAAGTTAAATAATAGTAATATTATGAAATATAAATAGAAACAATGTTATAAATTTATATAAAATATTGTTAGTAACTAGAAACAATATAGGAAATTAAAAGAAAAAATGGATAGTTTTCACAAATATGCCCAATAATTGCACATACCTTTTAAAAGTCCCCCTCATATGCTATCAGTGTAACGACCCATAATTTCATTCATTTGAATTTGAAATATTTAATTGATTTTAATAATGAAAAGTTAATTTTATAAGTTTAACGGTTTAAATTTTAAATATAAGGGTTATTTGAATATTTGGAATTGTTTAAACAATTGATTCTTGAATTTAATGTGAATAAAAATAATTTCTAAAGCTGATTTAAATTCTGTTTGAACAAGAATGGAGATAGTAAACCTTTGGAATTAAAAGTGATTAAACTGACTTTGGAAATAGTTATTTTAATTAACGTGTGAAATTGCTCGTTCGAGCACTGTATCGGATTATAACGAAACTAGTGCCATTAGATTCGTAATGGTGAATTATTGTATGTTAACGAATTTCGTGGCAATCGGACGTATCATTTGATCGTGCAAGCTTAAAACGCATAGAAATAAACTAAAAGAATTTAGATTAATATAATTTGATTCTGAAAGCTAACTTCTGTATACAATGGAATTGGGTTCTGATACTAGTTCCATTGTGTTCAGAATAGGGGTATTACATATAGAACGCCAGGCGACACGCTTCGATTGAAGTTCAAAAATTTGGCGAGTGGATAGTGTTTAGATATTTTTATTTGCTATAAATAGGGCCTCAAACCGTTACTTCTCTTAGAACCCTAAAACAGCAAACCTAGCCGCTATCTCCCTATTCACATCGGACGACTATCGTCCATCGGAGCCACCACACCCACTTTCAGGCCAATCCTCCAACTACAAACTTGTTCACAATGACGAGATGAGCATGATGAATGGTGGAGATCTCCTAAGGCAAAGTATGGTGGCCAGAATTTGACTTTGACATGGAGGTGGATCTTGGCGAAATTACGACAGGCGGCGATGCTAGGGAGGTCTGGTCTTGTGGCACTCGGAGCTGGGTGGTCGTGGTGTTCTTAGGTGAGATGCGGTGGCGAACGTCGCCACAATGGCGATGTGGTGGCGAGGCAAAGTTCACGATGTCGAGGGGTTTAAGTCACGATGCCTAGAGTTGAAAATGAACGAAGGGATTAGGTTTAAACATGGTGATTAATTTGCCTCATGAATGTAATTAATAATTATTATAAAAATCGATTATTTATATATGTATAACGTTTTCATACGAGGTCGGATTTGAATGCGATGAGTTGCATTGCGTTTGTATCAGCAAAATCTACGTTATGGAATTGGATTGGATGGATTTGGAACTAGTATGAATTTGGGTTAAAAAAATTGAACAACTGTTCAAACGTTTTGGCGATAACTGGAATCAATGTGAGTTAACTCACCTCTCTGGCCCACTTATATATGATATAAGTGTGGATATTTTTATTGTTGCCTGTTGTTGCTAGTTTGGATGATTTACTATTTTATTAGTTGGTTTTGATATATTCCCGCCCCTGGAGTGGAAGAGACATTATACATTCCTGTGTATGAGAGGATGACCGATTGTATACGATCCTACCTCAAAGCGGTTGATTTATATTTTATGATTATATATTGTATATGATGTAGAGGGATATGTTAGAGGCATCCAACAAGATTCCTTAAATTGTTGATTTTACTTTTCATATTCATATATTGTGTAATATGATCTGTTTGGAATTAAATTGTGAATGGTTGAAGCGATATGGTCGTTATAAACGTGCTTTGAAATCCCTGAAATTAAACATGCATTTAAATTGGATAAATTGGGATTAATATATATATATATATATAATATATATTAGGTTTTTTACACATGTTTTAGCGTGTTGGACAAAAATGGATAACTTGGGAAGTTATTGCCATTAGGTAACAAGCGGTGATGGAAATATTTGATTTAATAAAATAAAAATGACTTTTACTTTATATATATCCTTTCAAAATCTTTTTAAAATAATTTTATAAATATTTATTTAAAGAAATTAAATTAATAAGTTTTGAAGTTTAAAAATGTTTTATAATTATTTCTGAATTTCAAACGTAAAGGGTTTTCATATTAAATATGTTTTATGGATTTTAAATAAGTATTTTTAAGAGATATTTAATATAAATGTTTTAAATAATAAAATAATAGTTTTTTACAGTATTTTGAATAATATAATAGTCTGTAAAGTATTTATAATAATATAATAGTTTATACAATATTTTTAATAATATAATAGTTTGTAAAGTGTTTCTAATAAAATAATAGTTTTATAGACTTTTTAATAATATAATAGTTTATAAAGTATTTTTAATATTATAATAGTTTTACAATATTTTTAATAATATAAAAGTTTGTAAAGTATTTCTAATAATATAATAGTTTTTAAAGTATTTTAAGTCTATATATAGTTTTTAATTAACAAGTTAAATAATTTATTTAAAGTAAATAGAAGTTTTATATTATACTATCTTTTTAAATCTTTCTTAATAAATAAATCAGTGTATATATATCAAAATATTATTTTAAGTAGTTTTAACATATTAGTAAGTACTATAAAGTAGTTATATATATATAAGTTTTAAGTATTAAATTAAATATTCCATCAATATAATAAAATTGGGATTTGGGTTCTAACACTTAAGTTAAATAAATGGTTTGGGAAAGATTTAACTAAAAGTGTATTATCTAAATTTATAAATTTTAGATATGCTTGATCTTTAAATAAATGTATTAAAGATTAATTATAAGGATAAGAATGGGTTTGGGATTGTTGTAAATAGTGTTTTAGCAACACTTGTTTTTAAACCTTATTATTAATTATACTTGGGAATATAACTAGATATTTACTAATGAATATTTAGTAGAAAAATACAAGTAAATAGTTTTGGGTTTGTTGTGACAATTGTTTTTAGCAAAAACTTGTCTTTAAACCTTGGATATAATTGAATCTTTAAAAAGGGAATTTAACAAGGGAATGTTTTCAAAGTGTAAAATGTTTGGATTTGTTGTGACAATTGTTTTAAGAAACACTTGTCTTTAACCCTTAAATGTAATTAAACCTTTAAAAGAGAGTTTTAAAGATAATGATTAAATTGAATGGTTTGGATTTGTAGTAAAAAATGTTTTAGCAACATTTGTCTTTAAACCCTTAAATTATAATTTGAAAGAAATAATATAAAAATATTCAAATCTTTAATATTGGAATTTTAAAGATAATAACAAGTATATGAATCCTTTATAAAAAGATAGAATATGTTGTATATTTAATTTATAAAAGAAAAGGGGTTTACTATAATAATATTTTGGTGGTAATTGTCTTAATCTCTTTTATTATATTTTAAAGTAAATAAAACTTGTTAAGTAATTTGTGAATATACTTATACCATTAGAATAAGTATATGAATACTTTTTAAGTATTGAAAAGGGTATAAGTGAAAAGTTAAACAATATATACAAGTATATGAAGAGAGTTCTAATTAATAAAGGATATTAATTAATAACGGAAGTTTTGACCAATGAAAGAAGTTTTATTAGATATAAAGAAGTTTGACTCAAAAAAGGTTTTTAATTAATAAAAGATAAATAAATTAAAAAGGGATTGAAAGTTGTTTATGTGACTTAATCGTGATTATGGATTTAACCATGCTTAAATTCTTATGAAATAAAACTTCTGTTTGATTGTTTATTTTTATTTGATAGTTAAATAACCGACTATCAAATCTTGCTCTAAATATTTAATCCTTCTTAATATTGGTGGTATGGAAATATTCCCTACTTAACACCGAAAGGTTTTAACTTTAGAAATATCTAAAAGAAACATGAGAATTATATGGTATAGTTGTCTTCGGTGATGCTATCTGTACATATAAACCCGTTGGCTCTTTTACGACAATAACAAGGAAATTCGTCCACTTAAATGGCTAGGAGGTGATCTTTGCACTTATGTATGTCTGTTTATTTCCAAAAGAACTGGCATTGAGCATTCCAGAAAATTGTCGATTAGTTTAGGGGCATCTGGTAGGCGGGGGAGTGTACATGTAAGAGATGACTCGTATCGTAATCACTTCAAGAACCATATACGTGTTCTATGGATGATCCTTGAGCTCTATCTTAAATGGTGGAATCCATGTGTGGTTTTGAGACCCATTGGAGTATGGGAATCCATATGGGATTCATTATGCGATCGAGTTTCGATGGAAACTCGTGAGAAGATGCAAAAAGTAGCTTCATCATCGATATTGACAAAAACCAGAGAGGGAGGCACAATCCTTGGGTTTAGCTAACCCATTGGGGTACATCAATTCCATTATCTAGAGTATACTTTCGATTGTTAGGCCCGGAGTTGCTGATAGTTGGTGTGCACATTGTTCACGAGAGTGTTTGGATGATGACACAGTTCTGTTATCCTTATGGTACACCACTAGAGACGTCTACTGCTCGAAAGGATAGCTCTGATCCTTGTGCAAGTGATCCACTTCATAGCAATGAGGCTTCTCCGTGGAATCCTACACAATTAGCGAACGCACCTTAGTGATTTGATTTATATACCTATTACTGTTGTGTTGTACACTCACTCACAACACATCTACTTGATATATATTTTCAACCTTAGACATTATTATAATATCATTAAAATTTCCTATAAAATGGTTTGGTTATCGTAAGGTAAAAACCCATCCGTGTGTATATGCGGCATGGTCTTATGAAATACCTTTATTTCAAAAGGTTTTATAACATTAATAATTCACATGACTTGAGTTTTCTCACACTGGTTTACCATACTGATCCAGGTGTTATTTTTCCTATAATGCTTGGGTCAACCCTGGGTACTTTTCCAGGTTTCATTGATAATCATTAGAGCTCTTGGAGAGAGGAGTTGGATGATTCCTACCATAGTATTCTTATTTCCACTAATTTGTTTATTTATCAGCAATTATAAGAATAGGTTGTTATAACCGTCTAGGAAGATGGTAGGTTAGTTTTTCTCTGATTGTTTTATCTATATTAAATGTTCTTTTTGTAAAAGTATCATTCTGATATTAGATGTTAGCAGTCTGCTGTGAGATTCTGATATTGTGTTCTCTTCTATCTTGTTCCTTTTCTTTTCTTCGTTTTATTTTACCCTAACATTCTATCTTTCCGGCACTTGGATGCTCGACACTTGAATACCATGGATGTATTAGTGTCGATATTTGAGGATCGAAATGGCGAACATTAAAATCAGAGTCTTCGATAAGGTTGAAAGTGGAAATAACAAAAGTGATAGGAAAATAATAGAATGTAAGTTGTCCTGTTTTACTCCGGTTTTTATTGTTTAAAATTACAAAGGATGCTTTAGAAAAACTTAAAAGTGCATTTTTGAAAAAAAATGGTTTGGTATAAAAATATAGCTTTTAGAAATACAAAACTTAATGAATGATTTAGGTTCAAAACTCTACTTTTTGAGAAGTAAAATATTTAGGGTGAAATGACTTTAGATGACTTTTTAACTTTAATTGCTAACAATGACTTTTAGAATAAACTTGCTTCATAAATATTAAAATATAGTTTTAAAAAGTTTCTAAGTTTATACTATTTTTAAAGGTAAAAATTTGGGTTAAGTACTTCCTGACTGTGAAGTTATAATTTTTATAAAGAATAGTAGAACCAAACAAAATTTATAATATGAACTAGATAGGGATGATTGCCTAGGTAAGACGGGGTAAAAGTTAAGGCTATGAGTAAAATAGTGATGAATGCTCATAGAATAGCAATAGTGAACCCAGGTTAGATATAAGGAATATTAACTTGAGCCTAGGATTGTTTCATTAAATATGAGGAAAGACCATAAAGAAGAACCCATAAGATAAAGAGAAATGGTATCAAAGTACATTTCTACGAGTTCTACAGCATACCCGCATGAAAGAAAAAAAATAAAGAAAGCAGATACCAAGATTTCAAGGCACCATCAAGAGATTCTGGTTAAAAGAAGATAGTAATATAATTGGTTTTGATAATGGAAGTAAGGATGGATCTTATTTATTAGCAGCCAAAAAGAAAAGTTAGGATATTTGGGTTACAGTAGAATGACATGTTAAAGAGGTTCACTTAATTTAAATAAGAACTGATAGAGCCACATCATCATTAATGTCAGTTGATGTTAGAGGGTAGTCTCTAGCAATTGTTTTATTTAGGTTACTTTGGTTATAAGCATTAGTTGTCCCTGTTTGTATTAAAACACGCATGATATTTTGTCAAAAAAATTCCTTATTATTTCTATTCTGGTTTTTTGGATTGACCGCTATATATTGGAAAGAAGAATAAATAAGGGAGTCTCATGTAAACACTTATCTAATGAAAAGTAAGACTAGAAGTTTATAAAATAAATTAGGGAATTTATTAACTACTACAAAAAACTAATGTTAAGTCAAAAAAGCATTAAAATTTTGTAAAGATAAATTTTAGCAAGCGAAGGATGTAATGACCCGGAAATCGGCCTTCGAAAATCGGCACCCGTACTTCACTTGTACTCGAATGTCGTAGATTCAAACGCCGAATCTGGTTCACCGGAGCTTATAACAGCATTAAGTATAACCACACAGCGGAAGAAAGAAATGAATGATATCATATACAACTCAAATGAATACAATATCCAGAAAGATATATAATAATGATATCAATAATACACAGTGTTATCCCGCTTTTTGGACAAAGCTGGAATATCAACAAATTGACAAGGAATGATGGATATCATGATTAGAGTTCAATTGGAAACAAGGCTGCAATGGATGTCGTCAAAATTTGGCCGAGCTCCGATCAAGGCAGAATTGATTGGGAATGACAATCAAGGTTAGGAGAGGCTATGTTTCAATTTTCAGGACGATCGGAGTTCGTACGCACAAGATATGAATGAATTAAGATGCACAGAGCACGGTTCGAATCGATGTACTTCGCATCGATGGATGTTGGTTCGAATCGATGAAGGTTCGAACCAGTTGAAGTTCACTGCACTTCATATCGACATGGTTCGTATCGATGAAGACGAAGTCAGACATTTTCTCTGGGACAACATGTTCGAATCGATCGAGACAAAGTATAATGCTTCGAATCGATGAGGTCAAGGAGAGTTCGAATCCATCGGGTTAGGGTATGTTCGAATCGATCGATTCGACGAGATCGGTTCGAAGCATGCCCCTAGGATCGATGGGTACGAATTGGAAATATGCACTAGTTAGGGAAACACGCACATACAGATCGATTCGAAGAAAATCAAAGGCATACGAGAAGGATACCTTGGGAGCCGGCTTCGTAGATACGAAGTCATGGACACGAAGGATGGGTGATCGCATGGATTCGAAGGATTCAGGGACAATGTTCGTATCGATCGTGCTCGAATCGATCGATACGAAGGAAATGAACGAATGGATACGAACTGAACACGAAGAATGGATACGAGCTGAGGTACGAAGCATGATTAAGAGTGTGAAGTATGCGCAACTCATGGGAAGAAACGTTCAACGCGGCGACAAAGATGGAGTCGACCCATTCGACTCGGAGTAAAAAGTGGATTGACCCAGGAAAGGCGCACTGCATCATCGCAAAGGTGCGTGAGGCTATCGAGTCGAGCCTATCGATTCGAACGAATCGAGTCGAAGCAAGCGTGCCAGCCAGGAATGCAATCTTGACTCGATCATAACTCGAGATCCACAAATCCAAATGCAATGAAATTTTCACAGAAGCTTAAGCATATGATGAAGAATGCTCACACCAAATTTCAGCTCGATTGGACACTTTCTTGATCGATTCGAACCAAGGGTCGAATCGATCCCAAAGTGGGCCCGGTTCTCCAGATTTTTGGCCATGTGTGCTCCCTCACGTGCCAGAACTGGTCTCCCTTCAGTTTAGGCAAAATATCAGCCTCCTACACCTATAAATAGAGCCCCTGGTCATTCAGAAAAGAGGTCGGACAATTTTAAGAGCAAAAGAGCGCCCAGACTCTGCCAGATTTACTCCAGATCACCATTGCTACCTTAGATTCAGATTATAATCACGAAATCCTTTGTACTACGCGATAGGAAATTGTAATCTTCAAGCATCGATCAATAAAAGATAAAAACTTTGGAGTGGACGTAGGCCGGAGATAGCCGAACCACTATAAATCTCGTGTTTTTGTTCATTATTTCTGGATTGCTGTTTGTTGCTTGCTTAGATCTAAGATTTGTGTTTGAATATTGCTGATTTGTATTCATACACTGGTGCTTTCACAACATTTGGGGTTTGTGACCATTTTTGGCGCAAACACTTTGGTGCTTTCACTGAGAAGGACTAGCACCCGCTACATCGGATTGAAGTTTAGATTTGAAAGTTTGAAGGATTCAGATTGACTCGGCAATGACTCGACAAACAAGTAGAAGACAAAGAGCTGAGAGAAGCCAACAAGGAGGAAATCAAGAGGCATCTTCCGGAGCTGGAGAAGGACAAGCTTCGATTTACATTACCAGAGACGAGATGGAAGCTATGGCGAATTCATTACACGAGAGGTTGCTGAAGAGTCAACAGGATATGATGCAGACTTTCTTCGAGCAGATGAGAGCTGCAGGAACACAGAATCTTGGACCAACCATAGCGACTGCAAATGTGGAACAAGGAACTAGGGTTGCGGAACCCAATGGAGGACAGAATACAGAACCGGAAGGCAATCAACAAGGGCTTGGGGGCAGGCCCGCCGGATCCAACGCAGAAGGACCTTTGGAAGGAGTTCAGCAGGATGGAGCCAACGTTGCGGCTAATGAGCCACATGAAGAATATGTGCCAGAGTTCCCTCGGGAGCATGGAGGGCAACCCCTAACAGGCAACGCTGGATTAATGGAAATCATTAGGAAGACTATGCGTGGAGGTTTGACCAATAAGGATTTAGAAGGGGTGAACAAGAGTCCGTTCGCTCGGGAAATCAGGGTAGCTCAGAATCCACCTAAGTTCAAGTTACCTAGCGTGGAAGCATATAATGGCAAGGCTGACCCGACAGATCACTTGATGAGATATACTAGACACATGGAAGTGCTGGGGGCATTGGAGGAAGTGATGGCCAGATGTTTCCCTTTATACTTGACAGATCTAGCGGCAATGTGGTTTAGGCAGCTGGAAGAAGGATCTATCGGGACTTGGAGGGAATTGGTGGATAGGTTTTTGGGACAGTTTCGGGTTCATATCAAAAGACCTAAGAACGTGATGACGTTAACATCGGTAAAGCAAAGGATGGATGAATCACTTAGAGCATTTTTAACTCGATTTAATGCGGCGGTTGCTTCGGTGGATCGGCCGGATCCATCGATGGTTTTGATGGCGGCAGTGTCGGGAGTCAGAGAGGATTCAGATTTTAAGGTATCTTTAGTACGAGACCCGCCACTGGATCTCGGGGAATTCTTCCATGAAGCTGAAAGGTTCCTTCGGCAAGAAGATGCATGTATGGACTTAAAGTTAAAGGAGGTGAATGTGACTGGGGGTGGAGGACCATCCAACGGAAGCTCGGATAAAGATAAAGGAAAAAGGAAGCTGGATGACGATTCAGGAAAAACTAGGAAGCAATGGAAGGATCCAAAGTTTTCCACATACACAGAATTAAACGAGACGCAGGAGCGGATATACATGGAAACTCGGAATCGCCTTCCTTACCGGAGGCCGACTAGGAGAGAACCATCCGAGCGGGAGAGGGCATCAGGAAAGCATTGTCTCTTCCACGATTTGGACGGGCATGATACCAACAGCTGCAGGCACCTAAAGGACATAATTGAGGAGCATGTGAGGAATGGACAGTTGAGGCAGTATGTTGGGGCTCGGAATGCAGCGGTGGAGCAGGAGCAACCACCGCCTACCTCAAACCATGAGGATATGAGGCACAGGAATAATGGTCGATTGGTCATCAATTGATCAGGATAATATGAAATAAGTAACAAACCATTGGCGAGCAACCAAGTCATTTACACATGTATGGGGACGGAGATAGCCCTTAGGCATGCTCTGAGTGATGATAAACCGCAAAGCCATGGTTTGCGAAATCTGTCTTTTGTTTTTGATTTGGACACTTAGTTTTCTGGTTTGGTTTTTGGAGTTTGGATTGAACTCCTGATTTTGCTTGTTTTTCTGGTTTTGGCATTCATTCGGATGATTGTTCTCCGTTTTGGATGATGATTTCGATTTTTGATATGGATTTCTGGTTTTTCGATTTGATTTGGATTTTTGATTGGATTTTGATTGGATTCTTTTTGGTTTTTGATAAACGGTCGTCGGGTGTGGATTACCCCTGGCAAGGGGTGAGTGTTTTTGCCCGAACGTGGTAAATTGACTCATTCAGGTCGTCGAGTATGGACTATGCTCGGCAAGGGTCCGGAGTGACCAGGATTCGGCCTAGGACTTAGGCCCCCTATTATCGATTATTGTTTCAGGTCGTTGAGTATGGACTATGCTCAGCAAGGGTCCGGAGCGACCAGGATTCGGCTTAGGACTTAAGACATGGAGTTACTCACGTCCAGGGACACTGGACCACGGTCGTCAAGTGTGGATTGCGCTTGGCAAGAACCCGGAGAGGTTAGCTCAGCGTCCAGGGACACTGGACCACGGTCGTCAAGTGTGGATTGCGCTTGGCAAGAACCCGGAGAGGTTAGCTCAGCGTCCAGGGACACTGGACCACGGTCGTCAGGTGTGGATTGCGCTTGACAAGAGCCCAGAGAGGTTATAGATTTGGATATCGACCCGGAGAGGTCCTGGATTTGGCTATTGGCTGTTGGATAAGAATGGATCAAAGGCTCGGTCTTCGAGTTCGGATGGACATGGAATTGGCTATGGACTTTGAATATTGGGTTCAGAAACTATTCAAAACACGCCTTCTTATCACAAGGCATGTTTTGGGGGGCAAATGTTATCCCGCTTTTTGGACAAAGCTGGAATATCAACAAATTGACAAGGAATGATGGATATCAGGATTAGAGTTCAATTGGAAACAAGGCTGCAATGGATGTCGTCAAAATTTGGCCGAGCTCCGATCAAGGCAGAATTGATTGGGAATGACAATCAAGGTTAGGAGAGGCTATGTTTCAATTTTCAGGACGATCGGAGTTCGTACGCACATGATATGAATGAATTAAGATGCACAGAGCACGGTTCGAATCGATGTACTTCGCATCGATGGATGTTGGTTCGAATCGATGAAGGTTCGAACCAGTTGAAGTTCACTGCACTTCATATCGACATGGTTCGTATCGATGAAGACGAAGTTAGACATTTGCTCTGGGACAACATGTTCGAATCGATCGAGACAAAGTATAATGCTTCGAATCGATGAGGTCAAGGAGAGTTCGAATCCATCGGGTTAGGGTATGTTCGAATCGATCGATTCGACGAGATCGGTTCGAAGCATGCCCCTAGGATCGATGGGTACGAATTGGAAATATGCACTAGTTAGGGAAACACGCACATACGGATCGATTCGAAGAAAATCAAAGGCATACGAGAAGGATACCTTGGGAGCCGGCTTCGTAGATACGAAGTCATGGACACAAAGGATGGGTGATCGCATGGATTCGAAGGATTCAGGGACAATGTTCGTATCGATCGTGCTCGAATCGATCGATACGAAGGAAATGAACGAATGGATACGAACTGAACACGAAGAATGGATACGAGCTGAGGTACGAAGCATGATTAAGAGTGTGAAGTATGCGCAACTCATGGGAAGAAACGTTCAACGCGGCGACAAAGATGGAGTCGACCCATTCGACTCGGAGTAAAAAGTGGATTGACCCAGGAAAGGCGCACCGCATCATCGCAAAGGCGCGTGAGGCTATCGAGTCGAGCCTATCGATTCGAACGAATCGAGTCGAAGCAAGCGTGCCAGCCAGGAATGCAATCTTGACTCGATCATAACTCGAGATCCACAAATCCAAATGCAATGAAATTTTCACAGAAGCTTAAGCATATGATGAAGAATGCTCACACCAAATTTCAGCTCGATTGGACACTTTCTTGATCGATTCGAACCAAGGGTCGAATCGATCCCAAAGTGGGCCCGGTTCTCCAGAGTTTTGGCCATGTGTGCTCCCTCACGTGCCAGAACTGGTCTCCCTTCAGTTTAGGCGAAATATCAGCCTCCTACACCTATAAATAGAGCCCCTGGTCATTCAGAAAAGAGGTCGGACAATTTTAAGAGCAAAAGAGCGCCCAGACTCTGCCAGATTTACTCCAGATCACCATTGCTACCTTAGATTCAGATTATAATCATGAAATCCGTTGTACTACGCGATAGGAAATTGTAATCTTCAAGCATCGATCAATAAAAGATAAAAACTTTAGAGTGGACGTAGGCCGGAGATAGCCGAACCACTATAAATCTCGTGTTTTTGTTCATTATTTCTGGATTGCTGTTTGTTGCTTGCTTAGATCTAAGATTAGTGTTTGAATATTGCTGATTTGTATTCATACACTGGTGCTTTCACAACATTTGGGGTTTGTGACCATTTTTGGCGCAAACACACAGCAATATCAGAGATATGATACAATGCTACAGCGGAAATAACAGAACTGATAACTCCAAATGATCTCTAAAAGAGAATGAATCCAATAACTCCAACATCAAGCTTGGACCACCATCACGATGCACAAAGATAAGCAAATGCAGTCCATGAACTCCAAACGGTGAACTAGCTCCAGATAATCTACTAAACCTGAATATCTGAGAAACCCAACTCTAGACTGCCCGTGTGGAAAATTGTGGGCACCCAGAGTTTAGGAAGGGAACAATAAACTCCGGATCAGTCATGGGACTGGTATGAGTAAACAAAAACAGTTTATCTTTAAAACAAACAACAAAAGAATTTTAAACATTGAATCCGCAATGCTTTTGGAAAATTAAACTACCATAAGACCTCCCGCCACACACACAATGCAAACGCAAAATTGGAGGAGATTTCTTCTTATGATAGTCAAACATGCTTACTATGCAAAATCACTCTTTTGATATTATCACTAGTGCATAGTGTAGGAAACATTTCAAAAATATAATATTAATCTTAGCCAACGTACAACCATTATTGTATGCCTACTATAGCTACCATCTAAATAGTGGTGACCACCATAAGTGAATGGCAGGTTCTACAACTAAAACCGTACTGGGTTCATATTGTTTCTTTGGATTTTCCAAAAAATGGTCAGGCAAAGGAACTTCCTGACAACGAAATGGAAACGCCTCTGGAAAGACGCCCCGAGAACCTAACTGGATCTCTGCAAACACAAGGCTGACGCTACCTCACGCTGTACAGCTGTAACTAGGTAACTAACACACTGATGCTACCTCACGCTGTACAGTTGTAACTAGGTAACTAACACATGAGTATGCCATCCCCGGTCGTTACCGACCTTTATTCCGAGATCCCGAAAACCAACAACCACACAGCAATAAGTATGCAGCAACCACATAGGTAAATATCTAGGCTCCATACCATGATACCACCTTTTATCCAGAAGGAAATGGACATACCCTAGGGGCGCTACCCCTAAAAACCTTTGCCACAACATTCCTGTTTCAACCATTACCGGGTTGTGAGGCTCGATGAAGTCTCGTCCACAAAGCTACGCTTTTTCACAAAGCCACGCTTTTTCATAAAGCCACGCTTTGATCAACAAATGATCAACAGCACTTCGTATGCCACATTACCAAATTGGGAGTATATCACTGATAACCTTCAACTACATAACCTCTGAGCCCGTACGTCTCAGAGAAGGGTGTTAAGCTAAGAGAATTAATCTCCGCCACCAACAGAAATGTATTTGAAAGAAATCAGCTTTATATCTCAAAGTGTAATGTCAGACATACAACCATACAAGTTTGTTCCGGGTTCGAACAAAACCGAAGGCACATCCGAAGAAGCCCTTGTAAATCCGTATATTTTCTAATCACGTCCGGACTTCCCATCACAAAGGGTGCTAAAATCTCTATACTAGGGATCAGCTGATGTAGAGAAAATCAATGGTAATCCTTTCGTTTTCGAAAGTATCCGGTATTCACCACCGGTCTTCAAATGCTATCCATATACATCGTATCATTATTCGGAATGGGTTATATGACACAAACTTCCTTTCCCGGCTAAACCGAATAACGAGCGTAATTAAAAATCATATGGATACTGGGGTCTCAGTTAAATCACAGCTTAAAGCCCAAAACTTTTCATTCGAATGGTTAAAACCAATTACCATCTCCAATCTTTTAAATAAAAAGATTCATTTCAAAAACCTTCAATGGTTTAAATAATTTCCACACTTTTAATCTTTTAAACAAAAAGATTCAATTCACAAAGTTCACCCCGTTCACAAAGATCCATTCATGGATTTCAAAACAATTTCCATTTCAATTGGATTAACTCGTTAAATCTTTAAGTCAAGATTTAACTTATAGCTTTCAAAACTGGTTTCCAAAGATTCATTCATAGCCTTTCAAAACAATTCTATTTCAAGTTCGATTAACTCATCCGATCTTTGAATCAAAGACTCATTTCATAGTTTTCAAAACATTTCAATTCCATTTCAAACTTGAAACCTTTCAACACAATTTGGAAATCCTTTCTTAAAATGAAAGCTATTATTATTTGAAAACAAGTAGTTTTCGTTTCGAAAAAATCCAGTTATATTTACACAAGTTAAAACCCTTGAATTAAATTCAAATTCCCAAATCAATACCTTTAAAATGGTTTAACCCATATATAACTTGTACAGCATCTTTAATCCCTAGTTTCAAATCATAAAATTCAATTTCAAACTTGAATTCAAATTTAAATCAAATTATTTAAATTTCAAGATATCAAAAATATCTTTAAAACTCCTTTCAAAAGCTTTTCAATTAAACCCCAATTTCCAATTTCAAGATCAATTGAAATTAAAATTTCAATTTCAAAAACATTAAATTTAAATCATTTGTGACTTAACCGATTTCCACGTGAAATCCATATTTGTGTGTGTATAAGTGTGGTCCAGGGTTTCACACACAATAGTGCAACAACATTCAATCATCATAGATCAAATACATAAATATAATTGATAAGCGGTATTAACTATAACGCTTATCGTTCATTCACAGATCACAGATATATATATCACAGATAATCAATTATATTCATCCCAGATAAATAAATTACAGATCACAACACAAATCAGGATGTATCATAAAGCATCATATATCATGGATATCAAACAATTCAATCATTCAGTCAAATCCAATCATCCATAAGTAAGATCAATTAATCAACTGATAAATTTTTAAACCAGATTAATTACTTATGAATAAATTACTAATCCCGGTTAATTAATTATTAATTGCAAACCATTTCTATTAATTAACCTTAAATTAATAATTAATCCTTTGATTAATTATCCTTTATTAATTACAATAATTTATTTATTTAATCCTTAATTAATAATTATCCCTTAATCACTTTCATTTATTAATTAACCTTTAAATTAATTAATTATTCTCAAATTAATTACCCTAATTAATTTATCACATTAATTAATTCTTCTTTTAAATTAATTATCCTTTAGATACTTGATTAATCAATCTTTAATCAATAATTATCCATCCCTAATTACTTTCATTTAAGTAATTAGTTTCAAGGAATTAATTATCCTTTAAATCAACTAGTCATTAATTACTTGATTAATCAAACTTAAATTATTAATAATTTAGCTTAATTACTTTTATTAAGTAATTCACTTCCAGTAATTTTTTTCCTTTAACAAGTAAATTAACTTTAAGCTTTAAAAGTTAGTTAACCATTAAAAGTAAATTAACTTTATTAAGTTTTTAATTCAAAACTGTTTTGATCACCAACCCGAGCCTCCCCTCTGTTTCCTTCGAGTCCAACCCTTGTTTAGTTCGAGTTTTTTTTCCAAACTGACCCGGTACCAAAAATTTTTACTTACAATTTGTTTAAGTTTTTAAAACGACCCAAAACTCCACGTTCTTTGCTTCGAGAAAAATAACAAATTTCCCGTGTTTGGCACCGAGTCTCCCCCTTCTTCCTCGAAAACTTTAAACCCAGATATGTACGTTTTCACGTACACATGCACAACGCCGGTGATCGACTTCCGGCGATGCTGCATCGTCGAGCACGTCGACGAGTACCCACAAACTCACTCTTGATCATCAAAACTTCACCGTTCACTTAAAATCGAATTCAAGCATAGCTCGAGCCATCACGACCAAAACAGCGACGAAAGAAATGTCTCGTCGCAGCGCCTCCGACCACCAGAAGACTCTCGATCACGTTCAGATCACCATCGAAGTTTCCGCTTCTATCCTCACCACTCCGGTCGATTCCGATGCAACAACAGCGAAGGAATCGTCTCGATTTCACCCTCAACCCAAACAGGCAAATAAACCCTAGTTCACCGATCTCTGGCCACCACGATCATCAGAAAAATCCCAAACCATTTTTCCTAGCCCCACTGCTTACTCCTCTACCTCCTGAAACAACCATGGCCTCTCCAACCACAGGGATCACCAGAATTCCCCAAAAACATCATTTCTGGTCAACTCCCCATATCTCAACATATAACAACTTAAAAATATTGAAATGATTATCTAAATCATTAATTTGCAGTACGAATCTGATAGTACAATCTAAACATGATTTCCAAATTTTCAAATTTTGACTTATATTTGTTTTTTCTTTGTAATTTATATATTTTGAAATAATCACTTAATATAAATTCTAAAAACCATCTTTAAAAATAAGTTTACATTCTTACAATCAAGTTTACTTTAATGATCAATGCGTAACATTGACTATATGAGGAGAATGGAATTTATTTAGATGGATTTGTAACTGTCATTCAACAGAGGAACAGAATATATATATATGCATTCATATACACAGACTTATCCTATCTATATACATACATTCACATCCATTCATTCAAGCAAACCACATTTACAACAGATTTATCACATGCATCAAAGATTAGAACAGATTTAAGCTTTTTAAATCAAAAGTTTACTCACATTAATTCTAGAAAAATGAACAGAGCCTTCCACTTTGAAACAGACTTGAATTTGCTAGCTGAAGTCTTTTGATCTCGGGTTTGAATTGAGTTAGATTGTTGTTTAAAGTAGAAATGTTGAAATGTTTGTTTAAGTTTGATAATACTTTCTTCAGTTTTATTTAGTTTGGAGTGGACGAAATGAGATGAGGGGGCTGGTATATAAAATGAGTTTTAATGGTGATAATTTGTACAAGTTGATATAATTTTTTTTTCTCTAGTACACTTATAGGCAGAGATTTTTATTAGCGAATGGAGACTGATATGATACCAATTTGTGCTGCATTTATTATGTTGTACCACTTACCTTATTTTCTTTATTTCGTTTGTACCTGTATGAAGATATTGTGGTGTCTTCTTTTGCAAGCACACATATACACTTTTGTTTCTTGCTTTACCAGCCTATACTTAGTTCATTTGTTTGTACAAACTTATATATTTTATTTGTTCATACTTATCTAATTTTGTACATATGTGAATGTATTTTATACTAATGTCTCCTTTTTATTTCCCTTCTTTTGAAAGCTTCATAGGTATTTTGTTTTAAAGTTTTAACCATCAAACATTTTCTAAGTCATTTATTTAAAAATTTAAATTCAAATACAAATTCAATATTCAAATTCTAATTTATTTCAAAATTTATTTAAAAATCTACATTAATTGTTAATTTAAATTCAATTCAAAATTTGGGATCGTTACAGATTTCCCCCCTTAAAAATATTTCGTCCCCGAAATTTGCAGGCACGGAAACAACAAAGATAGATACACAAAGATAGAGAAAATAGTTTTCCAGGTCAAACCGGATATCTATTCTGTATTTGGCTCACCATATCTGAATATCATCAATATGAGAACAAACTCATACAATATTACACAGGATACTCGGGTCACCAGTCTACGAATATGCAAGGGCACTGATTAGTTTGAAGGGATAACTAACCATCCGTAGAATATATCCAGACCCAAAGAATAGATAGATATATGGATACAATCTCAAAACTTTTAGTTTAGAAACTAAAGTATATCAATCAACCATAGCAATCAAAGCGAACAAGGCAACCAATTCATCCAAACAAACAATTTTGGCTCAGTTGGAGTTTATGTCCCATATCAATATATCGAATCTCTTCCTGGATCTACCAAGAACTATCGAAGAATTGAGAAAAGAAATGCTGAACAAAAGAGATTGATAGAGAAAAGATTGTTTCCTTGTTGTTACAGGTTATTGACCATTTATAGTCGTATTCCCCTGTCCCCTATCTCATCCTCTTCTTGCACTCATACTCACTATCAGTGAATAGCAAGAGAATTTACTGAGGCATACGGACAGATATCTTAGAGATTACTCATTCTAGGGTATACTTCACCCTATCTCTAATGAGTTACTTAATGTGTTATACTCCTGAGCTAAAGTTCAACCTTAGCTCTGATATCAAATGTAATGACCCGGAAATCGGCCTTCGAAAATCGGCACCCATACTTCACTTGTACTCGAATACCGTAGATTCAAACGCCGAATCTGGTCCACCGGAGCTTATAACACCATTAAGTATAACCACACAGCGGAAGAAAGAAATGAATGATATCATATACAACTCAAATGAATACAATATCCAGAATGATATAAAACAATGATATTAATAATACACAGCAATATCAGAGATATGATACAATGCTACAGCGGAAATAACAGAACTGATAACTCCAAATGATCTCTAAAAGAGAATGAATCCAATAACACCAACATCAAGCTCGGACCACCATCACGATGCACAAAGATAAGAAAATTCAGTCCATGAACTCCAAACGCTGAACTTGCTCCAAATAATCTACTAAACCTGAATATCTGAGAAACCCAACTCTAGACTGCCCGTGTGGAAAATTGTGGGCACCCAGAGTTTAGAAAGGGAACAATAAACTCCGGATCAGTCATGGGATTGGTATGAGTAAACAAAAACAGTTTATCTTTAAAACAAACAACAAAAGAATTTTAAACATTGAAATCCGCAATGCTTTTGGAAAATGAAACTACCATAAGACCGCCCGCCACACACACAATGCAAATGCAGAATTGGAGGAGATTTCTTCTTATGATAGTCAAACATGCTTACTACGCAAAATCAACTCTTTTGATATTATCACTAGTGCATAGTGTAGGAAACATTTCGAAAATATAATATTAATCTTAGCCAACATACAACCATTATTGTATGCCTACTATAGCTGCCATCTAAACAGTGGTGACCACCATAAGTAAATGGCAGGTTCTACAACTAAAACCGTACTGGGTTCGTATTGTTTCTTTGGCTTTTCCAACAAATGGTCAGGAAAAGGAACTTCCTGACACCGAAATGGAAACGCCTCTGGAAAGACGCCCTGAGAACCTAACCGGATCTCTGCAAACACAAGGCCGACGCTACCTCACGCTGTATAGCTGTAACTAGGTAACTAACACACTGACGCTACCTCACGCTGTACAGCTGTAACTAGGTAACTAACACATGAGTATGCCATCCCCGGTTGTTATCGACCTTTATTCCGAGATCCCAAAAACCAACAACCACACAACAATAAGTATGCAGCAACCACATAGGTAAATATCTGGGCTCTATACCATGATACCACCTTTTATCCAGAAGGAAATGGACATACCCTAGGGGCGCTACCCCTAAAAACCTTTGCAGCAAAATTCCTGTTTCGGCCATTACCGGGTTGTGAGGCTCGACGAAGTCTCGTCCACAAAGCTACGCTTTTTCACAAAGCCACACTTTTTCACAAAGCCACGCTTTGATTAATAAATGATCAACATCACTTCGTATGCCACATTACCAAATTGGAAGTATATCACTGATAACCGTCAACTACATAACCTCTGAGCTCGTACGTCTCAGAGAAGGGTGTTAAGCTAAGAGAATAAATCTCCGCCACCAACAGAAATGTATTTGAAAGAAATCAGCTTTATATCTCAAAGTGTAATGTCATACATACAACCATACAAGTTTGTTCCAGGTTCGAACAGAACCGAAGGCACTTCCGAAGAAGCCCTTACAAATCCATATAATTTCTAATCACGTCCGGACTTCCCATCACAAAGGGTGCTAAAATCTCTATACCGGGGATCAGCTGATGCAGAGACAATCAATGGTAATCCTTTCATTTTCGAAAGTATCTGGTATTCACCATCGGTCTTCAAATGCTATCCATATACGTCGTATCATTATTCGGAATGGGTTATATGACACAAAGGTCCTTTCCTGGCTAAACCGAATAACGAGCGCAATTAAAAATCATATGGATACTGGGGTCTCAGTTAAATCACAGCTTAAAGCCCAAAACTTTTCATTCGAATGGTTAAAACCAATTACCATCTCCAATCTTTTAAATAAAAAGATTCATTTCAAAAACCTTCAATGGTTTAAATAATTTCCACACTTTTAATCTTTTAAACAAAAAGATTCAATTCACAAAGTTCACCCCTTTCACAAAGATCCATTCATGGATTTCAAAACAATTTCCATTTCAATTGGATTAACTCGTTAAATCTTTAAGTCAAGATTTAACTTATAGCTTTCAAAACTGGTTTCCAAAGATTCATTCATAGCCTTTCAAAACAATTCTATTTCAAGTCGGATTAACTCATCCGGTCTTTGAATCAAAGACTCATTTCTTAGTTTTCAAAACATTTCAATTCCATTTCAAACTTGAAACCTTTCAACAAAATTTGGAAATCCTTTCTTAAAATGAAAGCTATTATTATTTGAAAACAAGTAGTTTTCGTTTCGAAAAAATCCAGTTATATTTACACGAGTTAAAACCCTTGAATTAAATTCAAATTCCCAAATCAATACCTTTAAAATGGTTTAACCCATATATAACTTGTACAACATCTTTAATCCCTAGTTTCAAATCATAGAATTCAATTTCAAACTTGGATTCAAATTTAAATCAAATTATTTAAATTTCAAGATATCAAAAATATCTTTAAAACTCCTTTCAAAAGCTTTTCATATTAAACCCCAATTTCCAATTTCAATATCAATTGAAATTAAAATTTCAATTTCAAAAACATTAAATTTAAATCATCTGTGACTTAACCGATTTCCACGTGAAATCCATATTTGTGTGTGTATAAGTGTGGTCCAGGGTTTCACACACAATAGTGCAACAACATTCAATCATCATAGATCAAATACAAAAATATAATTGATAAGCGGTATTAACTATAACGCTTATCGTTCATTCACAGATCACAGATATATATATCACAGATAATCAATTATATTCATCCCAGATAAATAAATTACAGATCACAACACAAATCAGGATGTATCACAAAGCATCATATATCATGGATATCAAACAATTCAATCATTCAGTCAAATCCAATCATCCATAAGTAAGATCAATTAATCAGCTGATAAATTTTTAAACCAGATTAATTACTTATGAATAAATTACTAATCCCGGTTAATTAATTATTAATTGCAAACCATTTCTATTAATTAACCTTAAATTAATAATTAATCCTTTGATTAATTATCCTTTATTAATTACAATAATTTATTTATTTAATCCTTAATTAATAATTATCCCTTAATCACTTTCATTTATTAATTAACCTTTAAATTAATTAATTATTCTCAAATTAATTACCCTAATTAATTTATCACATTAATTAATTCTTCTTTTAAATTAATTATCCTTTAGATACTTGATTAATCAATCTTTAATCAATAATTATCCATCCCTAATTACTTTCATTTAAGTAATTATTTTCAAGGAATTAATTATCCTTTAAATCAACTATTCATTAATTACTTGATTAATCAAATTTAAATTATTAACAAATTTAGCTTAATTACTTTTATTAAGTAATTCACTTCCAGTAATTTATTTCCTTTAACAAGTAAATTAACTTTAAGCTTTAAAAGTTAGTTAACCATTAAAAGTAAATTAACTTTATTAAGTTTTTAATTCAAAACTGTTTTGATCACCAACCCGAGCCACCCCCCTGTTTCCTTCGAGTCCAACCCTTGTTTACTTCGAGTTTTTTTTCTCCAAACTAACCCGATACCAAAAATTTTAGCTTACAATTTGTTTAAGTTTTTAAAACGACCCGAAACTCCACGTACTTTACTTCGAGAAAAATAACAAATTTCCTGTGTTTGGCTCCGAGTCTCCCCCTTCTTCCTCGAAAACTTTGAACCCAGATATGTACATTTTCACGTACACGTGCACAACGCCGGTGATCGACTTTCGGTGACGCTGCATCGTCGAGCACGTCGACGAGTACCCACAAACTCACTCCTGATCATCAAAACTTCACCATTCACTTAAAATAGAATTCGAGCATGGCTCGAGCCATCACGACCAAAACAGCGACGAAAGAAATGCCTCGTCGCCGCGCCTCCGACCACCTGAAGACTCGCGATCATGTTTAGATCACCATTGAAGTTTCATGCTTCTATCCTCACCACTCCGGTTGATTCTGATGCAACAACGGTGAAGAAATCATCTCGATTTCACCCTCAACCCAAACAGGCAAATAAACCCTAGTTCACCGATCTCTGCCCACCACGATCATCAGAAAAATCCCAAACCATTTTTCCTAGCCCCACTGCTTACTCCTCTACCTCCTGAAACAACCATGGCCTCTCCAACCACAGGGATCACCAGAATTCCCCAAAAACATCATTTCTGGTCAACTCCCCATATCTCAACATATAACAACTTAAAAATATTGAAATGATTATCTAAAATCATTAATTTGTAGTACGAATCTGATAGTATAATCTAAACATGATTTTCAAATTTTCAAATTTTGACTTGTATTTGTTTTTTCTCTGTAATTTATATCTTTTGAAATAATCACTTAATATAAATTCTGAAAACCATCTTTAAAAATAAGTTTACATTCTTACAATCAAGTTTACTTTAATGATCAATGCGTAACATTGACTATATGAGGAGAATGGAATTTATTTAGATGGATTTGTAACTGTCATTCAACAGAGGAACAGAATATATATATATGCATTCATATACACAGACTTATCCTATCTATATACATACATTCACATCCATTCATTCACGCAAACCACATTTACAACAGATTTATCACATGCATCAAAGATTAGAACAGATTTCTGCTTTTTAAATCAAAAGTTTACTCACATTAATTCCAGAAAAATGAACAGAGCCTTCCACTTTGAAACAGACTTGAATTTGCTAGCTGAAGTCTTTTGATCTCGGGTTTGAATTGAGTTAGATTGTTGTTTAAAGTTGAAATGTTGAAATGTTTGTTTAAGTTTGATAATACTTACTTCAGTTTTATTTAGTTTGGAGTGGACGAAATGAGATGAGGAGGCTGGTATATAAAATGAGTTTTACTGGTGATAATTTGTACAAGTTGATATAATTTTTTTTCTATAGTACACTTATAGGCAGAGATTTTTATTAGCAAATGGAGGCTGATATGATACCAATTCGTGCTGCATTTATTATGTTGTACCACTTACCTTATTTTCTTTATTTCGTTTGTACCTTTATGAAGATATTGTGGTGTCTTCTTTTGCAAGCACACATATACACTTTTGTTTCTTGCTTTACCAGCCTATACTTAGTTCATTTGTTTGTACAAACTTATATATTTTATTTGTTCATACTTATCCAATTTTGTACATATGTGAATGTATTTTATACTAATGTCTCCTTTTTATTTCCCTTCTTTTGAAAGCTTCATAGATATTTTGTTTTAAAGTTTTAACCATCAAACATTTTCTAAGTCATTTATTTAAAAATTTAAATTCAAATACAAATTCAATATTCAAATTCAAATTTATTTCAAAATTTATTCAAAAATCTACATTAATTGTAAATTTAAATTCAATTCAAAATTTGGGATCGTTACAAAGGACAGAGAAGGTTGTTGCGAAACCACATGTCATTATCCCTATGTATCAAAAGCTGAAATTTATGAATATACCCCTATGCTAATTATTCTTTTAGAATAAAAGAAAAGGTTTTCTAAATTTATTATGTAATAAGCTAAGGTCAATCATAGGTGTTAGCCTGTTGACTAAATCCTGATTGCATTGGATGTGGCTTGATTTGTTTTGAAAATTAAAAAAAATAAAAAAAATAAACACTTTTCAGAAAAATTAACAAAAATCTTTGGTTTTAAATACATAATTTTTTGTAATGTTTTGAAAAGTAAGTTTTAGTATAAAATTTTACAATTATTTCAAAATTTAATTGAAAATGATTTTGAACAAAAAAGAGAATTTTTTTTATTTTTGAGATGCCACATGCTTAGCATAGGAAAGGTTGACGAGATAGCAAATATGAATTTTATTGTGCAGCAAAAGCGACAGTATGTAAAACATTAGAGGGTAACAAGGAAAAACTGTTTTAGTCTTGGAATTTCAATTTCCATACCTTGTTCATAATAAGCTAGTTTCTAAAATAATTCTATTCTAAATTTTCTTGTTCGGACTTTACTTGGAAAAGTTGAAAAAGAATCCGGGGTTAAAGAGAAGGTTTCGAGGTACAATGAAATGGGTACACAAGTGAAAGATGGAAATATGGAATTCTCTATCTAAATCCTTTTCCAACATAAGAACATAGGTTTAGAAAATCAGATTTTTTGGATGTAAAATTTGTTGAATTATGCTTCCATTTGAGGAAGTATGGAAAATTTTATGTGCAAAAGCAAAGATTTTTGATTTTTTAAAACATGCATGCATATAGAACTGCAAGTATATACAGGTTATTTGCACCATATTTTTTAAAATTGTTTAAAGAATGCATTCTATAGGAGGTGTCGATTTAGTATTATTCAACATACATATCATATGTGTTGTGATACACTGTGCACTTGTACACGATTGGCTACAAAATTGGTTGTATACTAACTAGATGGACAGCTTAGAATGGCCGCAGGCTACATTACATAATTCAGCCCTTAAATGAATTTCAGAGACGAAATTATTTTAAGAGAGAAGAATGCAACACCATGTAAATTGAATGATAATTAATTAAAGAGAATTATTAAATAATCATTAAAGCCCAAAATAGAATTTTTGAAAATGTTAGAATTTGGTTATGAAACTTGCACCATTGTGTTCGTGGTAACTTTTTAATCGATTTTCATATATAAAGTTTTACGATTGGAGTCTAAACGAAAGGTTATTAACGTTTGAAGTTTTCGACTTAGAAATAATTTAGAAGCAATTAAGGAAATAAATAGTAATAACTTAGCATTAAAAAGGGACGTTAAATATAAGTGTTAATTAAGGGCACTTAATCAAATTAAATCTAATTAAGAAAGCATGTAAGTGAATAAACTGAGCGCGGTTGTAAATAAGTATCAATAATTTACGTTCATGTAAACATTAGATGTAAATCATATCATTTAAGTAATTTGCTATGTTAAATCTAATCAAATTAGAGATTAAATGGAAGTTATTAAAGAAGATCAACATTAAATCAAATTAATTGAAATTAGATTGACCGCAAAAGGAAATTAACCATGGTAGGTAATTTAATTATTTAAACAGTGATAAGTGGATGGGCTCATTACGGCTAGTCGACCTCAACCGATTGACCGCCTTTACATGAGCAGTCGATTGGTCATTGACTGGTGATTGTGCATTGAACCTAGACCGAATGACCTGAATTTAATGAATTAAAATCTAACTTCTGAAATTAATTTGTGCGCTGTGCGCCTATAAATACAGGCATAACCCTTCACTTCTCTTCTCATATTTTCTAAATCATAGAGCGAAGTGCTACCATTTTCTATTCTCCAAAAATTCTAAGAAAATTAGAAATTGTAAAAAAGTATATTATATATACGTGTGGGTGTGGAGAATAGCGAAAAATAAAAGCGAAGAAGAATAAGGGGTGAATCAATTCTACGAAGAAGAGGTAAGTTCTAAATCCAAAACTTTAAAACTATGTTTAATTCAAATCTTTTCTTTGATATATAATTCTAATAAGTATATATACGCTTTAATACATATTCTGGTGGAAGCTATGTTATAATAAGCACTAAACGAGGCGAGACGATAGAAGTCTCGCTTCGCTTAATGTCGCTTGAGCGCGGCTTAAGGATCGCTTAAGCGTTGCTTAATTTTTAGCATACTTTATCTGTACCTATATAAATCTATTATAAAGAGACTATATTAAGTGTATTATATGTGTACAAGTGTACTATATGTGTACGCACAAATTCATCACAAAGAACTAAAATTTAACTTTGAAGTTAAAATATAATTTTTTAGATTTCAAAATTTTGATTTGACTTTCTCCATTCATTAAAAGTTAACATACTCGAGTTGAGCATAAATCAAACGCATTTATTAAATAAAATAATCATATCTCAATGCAAATTGATCAATATCATTAGAAATGAGAAAATTTTATTGGAAATGTGGCTTTTTGCTATAATACTAATTATTTTTATTTTAAAATTAAGAACTTTTTTTTCAAAGTATTGCTTAAGCATTGCTTAAATTTAAGCAAAGCGCGCAGAAGCGCCAATTAAGCAAACCTAACCGCTCATCGCCTAATCGTTTTGCTTTTTCAAAAAATTAAGCGTTGTGCTGAATTTAGCGCTTAAGTGCGCTTTTCATAATATAAGGTGGAAGGAAAAGGGAGTCAAATAAGATGATGAATTTAGATCTAGAGATTTGGAAACTTAGAGGTGAGAGAGAAATTATAATTTTTATATAATTTGGATTTATATCGTCGTAAATCTATTCCTTATATGCCTGAATGTAACTTTGGAGTTGTAAGCTTAAATATATACACGTAAAGAATTCAAAAACCGTGCTTACACATTCTGTGAATTGTAAACTTTGATTAAATATTGCATATATTAGAATCTGGAAAGTAAGGGTAAAAGCAGTGCCTAAATTTATAATATTGTATAATAATTTCAGGTTTGTTAGTTGAATGATATATGTTAGTAGATATAAATTGGAAATTATGATAATTTAGATTGAGATTTAAGTAGTATTTTAATTTATCGGATGTGTTATAATGTAAATATCTATAAATTATCCAATTTTATAATTATGTATAAAAGTGTAATGTTTGGAATAACAAGGAACAAGCCTAAAACAAAGAGATGTACAAAATAATGACATTTATCATATTTTGTACCGTCTATTTCAATAATAATAGAAAAGATAACTTTTTGTAATTCCAAACATAATGCAAGCCCTCTTTAGATATTTTATGGAAAATTATAGTGTTAATATTTCCTTTTTGGAAGATGCAATTCCAATGCATTAAAATAAAAAAATCCCTAAGTATAAACCAAAGTTATGTAAGTAGTGATAACAATAATATAATTGTGAATCTAATATATGTGATTTAAGATAAGTAGGAAATTTAACAATAAGGGAATAAATATAAATAAAGTAATGGGGAATTAAAAACATATAATTATCAAAGAAAGGTAGTTAGTAGTTAAAAAGGGACAGTAAGCTATATTTGATAGTGTAAGTGGAAATAAAAGATATTTATTCTATTAGAAGTAGAAGTATGCAGTAAATGAAATTAAATGGCATTAATGAAACAAGAAGTAAGTTATGCAAAAATAACTGAATATTAATGGTTGAACATAAGAGGTGCAGTGAATAAATAATGTATATAGCCTCAAGTACGTATTTACGGTGGGTGTGAATTATTATATCTAGTCAATAACTTAGATTATTTAAAAATGACGTAGTCATTAGTATGTGTTGGTATGCGAGGTCAGTATTGTTTACAATAGAAGTTTGCCCACTACAAGGGGCTACCGGCAATTGTGTATACGTTATACCGATATGGGACATACCTGACTGTATGACATGTGGGATTATACGTCGCGTATGGGTGAAGGGAATATACCAAAGTAAGGGTTTTCCTCGGTTGAAGTGTCAAAGGGCCAAGTAGGGTCTGCTTTAATACTTAGGAGGTATGTGTTAAGTAACCAAATGGACATTTTCTTGATTGTATTAGGCAATCTAAATAGGACGGTGAGCATAGGCTCGATGCTATATCAATAAGGTTAGTACCATATATGTGAGTAGTAGGGTTGTAAATATAGGCCGAGAGTGTCATCAGTCCTATGGCGAGTAGTAGAAAGACGAGGTTACGTCTAAATGGACAACATCTCCTACTAGTGTAGATCGCATTTGGGTCATGCACAGCCTCACAGTTGTTTGTTAATTTGTTTGTTGTTAGGAGGCAAGCTAGATAACCCTTAGTTGAGGTCTTTCAAGCGAATAGAAGGAGCTAAATTCCTCAATAGTACATGGAGCCGAGTCCATGATTAGTCAAAATAACAGAATCCTCAATACGAAGTAGCTAGATAAGTCTTCAAGATGTGGTAGAATACAACTAAATAATTATAATGCCGTTATTAGGCACTAACGGGGAGGATCCTCGATGTATGAGGACAATTCGGTCTAAACACAAATGGTGGATACCTAGTGCAGGTGTAGAGTTACTGATACTAACGGAGAGAGTATCCTTGTCCAAAGAAGTACTGTGTGTGGAAACTTACTCCTCCTGACACACCGATCTAAAGCTCAGTGTGGCTTTCGACCTCATGTCGTGCCAAGAAATGCGGATCTTCGTGGTTTCACTTAACATCACAGAGACTAATAAAAGCAGATATAATTTAAGATAAACTATACTTTCAAAACTCATATCAGAAGGAATAAAACATATAACATAGAAAAATGTCCATCTTAGAAAATTTTCAAATCACGGTCTCAGAAAATCAGTATGTGGTGCAATACAAGGTACATAGAAAATATCCTCCAAAGTCTAATAAAAGAAATAGAATGTACAGATAAGATAGAATAATACATTTAGAGTAAATATGAAAAAAGCAGTCTCCAAAGATAAGCTCCTCTCTAAGTTTCAAGAACGGGCCAATCACCTACTGCCCTATCCACCTACGGTGGGGAAAAAAAGGAAAGATAATGGGTCAGACAAAAGTCTGATAAATGAGTACAAGTTTAATATGTGATAATCGTGTGCAGTTAACTTCCAAAGATATATTAAATGACATAGGGTATGCTACAAGTATATTTGAATTCCTAAGGTCCATTACCTAAGGGTTCTTATCTAACACAAAGGTAGAATGATAGATCAAACCTTACAATAATGATTGGCCGACACTCCTAGAGCTAACCAATGTGAAAACATCGCCCTTAGGCTATTGGGGAACTGCTCTCCAAATACCTATAATCATCACTACGCCTTGAAAGACAAAACCCAAAATGCATACTCTCATAGTGTCTCATTGCATGCCTCTGTGTCATCTCTCCATCGTAGTGCAAAATGCCCCTTATCGTGCTACACCGGTATCCATCTGTACCACATCATGTCAGAACCTTGCATACAAGAACTCCCATTAGTATCGGGCTCCTTCTTTATATATATTGCCACTTATCATTCTACGCCGGGCCTGACTGTCCATGTAAAATCCCTTGTTAGTACCGGGCACACTCACTGGCATACATCATTGTTGTGCATCCACTACAGAACATCCCCCGAATGTTTACTATGCAAAAACTACATTTCCCCTAGTCAACTACTTGACTCTCAATTGGGTAATCGGCAGTTTACTTAACACCGAAATAACCTAGTGTCCTTTGATAGGGAATTAACTTCCCTACTATCTCTAGCATGTACACTTAGCTTAAATATAGGCTTAAATACATAATTTTTATCTTGAATTATATAAATTTTACAAACCTAGGCCTTAGGCCGAAGTTCAGAATTTGCAGTTCATGTTGCGAATGGTCGACTGCTGGACCTAACCAATCGACCGGAAGGGTTCCAGGGTCAATCGATCGCATACTAAAATTTGGGTTTCTACATCCTCTTACAACTTTTGGTTGTTTATTATTACTTAATCCATGTCATTAGCGGTTATTGGTGAACCCTAATTTCTAAATGACCAGTCCATTGTTCAATTTACAATTCAATTAGGGGTTTACTGATTTAGGGTTTTGTAATGTAATAATAAGAGAGGTGTACTAGCATAAAATCAAGTTTAACAATTTACAATGGTTCAATACCAATCTAATTTATAGATTTCAATTTAGAGCTTTAGATGTTTCAAATTAGATTTCTTGCACCCTAAATCAATTAAAATATTTTGAATCTAACTGTAATAATCATCTTACTAAAATTGTTCTCACTTACCTCAAGCCTAAGCTCTTCCTATTCGATTTGCTTGAGAATCACCCCACTGAATGCTAGCTCCACTTGATTCGTCTTTTTCCAATTGCTCGTATCCTTCTAGATTGATTTTATTTTGTTTTTAAGAAATTTTAGGGTTTAGAGTAGAGGGAAAATTTTGACAGAGTTTCTTTACTATAAACTGTTATGTGTGAATTAGGGTTAAGTTAGGTTAGAATTTATAGGGTTTGCAAAATGGTTTAGACTGTTAGATTTAGGTTAGTGAATATTTTCAGTAATCACATTCGCTCGTCATAAACTTGGCCGCAAAACAATCTATCTGGACCATTCGAACACGTCATAGAGCGTTAAAAACACTTGATTTTTCCCCAAGCACGGTCGACTACTACCGATTGACGTTTGACCCCCATGGATCGACCAGTTTCCATGTTAAATTGTGTAATTTTTATTTTTAATTCAATTCTTCCAACACTCGTAACTTTTATGTGTTAACTCGGATTATGAAATGTTATACATGAAAATCGTCCAATAAATTGCTATGAACATAATAGTGTCGGTTTCATAGCTAAATTCAAACATCTTTGGAAATTTTCTTTTTACTTCTAATTTTATTTTAATTTAATTTTCTTATTAAGTTTCTCGTTAAAATTTTCAGGGTATTACATTCCCCCCCCCCTTAAAAGTAGTTCATCCCTGAAATCTCGAAGGACGAATTTTTTTAACTTATATACACAGCAACTAATAGCTACAACCATCTACTCATCCACATCCATGAGCAATCATTGTCCATAGAAATTTTCTAATGCAATATATACATATATATGCAACATGAAATGCATATGAACCTATATTAATGCAAAAGAGTAGACCTCATGCCAAGCAAATGCTAATGCCAGACATCTAAATGTATGCAACATCCTAAATAAGTATACTTGTAATTCTATATATATGCACAACCATTCAACTCATATGCAACATCCATATGTATAACATCCACTAGCATAACAGAAAGCAAGAGATAACATGTTATTAAGTGTGAGTATGTGTATTCCTGGAGGATATACTATCCTAAACGTGCAATAGAGAACAACTCAAACAATACATCCAAATACATCCATCATCCATAATATGTCATATTGGCACGTTTGCAACTATTCCTACCATTCAATGGTTTATACCTAAAGGATATACCACCTAAGTCCTACATATAAGTAACCTATACCTATTAAACCTAAATTTGAAACATACCAGAAAAGAGTTGTGGGTGGGTAGCATGGATCTTCTCCTCAGGCTCACATGTACTCTCCGCTGGATCTTCTCCCTATTGGATTTTAGCAAGTCTGGTCTCCTTATTGTAGAGTCGCTTTGTTTAATGCTTAAAAATGGTGCATGGAACAAGTGACTCTTGCTCAATCTCAACCTCCTTTAGCTGACTCGGCATGACTACGGTAGCTATATCGTGTAAGCACTTCCACAAGCGCGACACAAGGAAAACATCATGTACCTCTACCAACTTCTCTGGAAGCTCAACTCTATATGCCAACTTGCCTAATCTAACCACTGTAGGGAAAGGTCATACAAATCTCGATGCTAGCTTCCTCGACCTACCAAATCTCATCACATGTCTAAGAGTAGAAAGCTTCACAAACACCATGTTGCCTACTATGAACTCCAACTACATACATCTCCTATCAGCATAAGATTTCTACCTATCCTGAGCAGTCTTCATTCCTATATGGATTAAGTCCACCTTCTGTGATGCCTCCCTCACCGCATCTGGCCCAAGAATAATCCTATCCATAGTGTCCCACCAACAAGACGATGACCTATAGGGTCTACTATATAAGGCCTCAAATGGTGTCATCCTAATGCTAGCCTGATAACTATTATTACAGGTAAACTCCACCAAAGGTAAGTGATCCTCCCAAGATCCTCCAAATTCCTAAATGCACATTCATAATAAATCCTCTAATACCCGATTTACCCTTTTCGTCCATCTACGGATGATATGTGGTGCTCAAGCTCGACTTGGCCCCCATAGCCCCCTGTAGACTCCCCCAGAACTCACTAGTGAAAAGCGAGTCTCGGTCGCTAACTATACTAGTAAGAACTCCATGAAACATAATGGCCTCTCTCACATAAATAACCGCCAACAATGCCACTATCCTAGCACTCCTTACAGGTATGAAATGAGCGCACTTGGTCAACTGATCGACTATGACCTAAATGCTCTTATTCCCTCTTCTACTCCTCGGTAAACCATCCAAAAATTCATAGATATACTCTCCCACTTTCACTAAGGATTAATCCAATAGCCGCAGCAATCCTCCCGACTTCTTCTTCTCCGCCTTTTCCCACTGGTAAGTCATATATCTAGCTACACACGCTGTTACTTGCTTCTTTATACCAGGCCAATAGAGGACTCTTTTCATGTTACGATACATCTTGTCACCACCAAGATGAATGGTCATCCTAAAATGGTGGGACTCCGCTAGTACCGCGTCTACTAAGTCTATATTACAAGGATATCATACACAAATACCAAAACAAACTTGTTGAGCTACCCTCCAAAAACTCAGCTCATCAAATCAACAAAGTAGGCGGGTGCATTGGTCAATCCAAAGGGTATGACCAACCACTGATAAAGTCCATCGAATGTACGGAAGACAGTCCTCTGGATACTATCATCGTCTACACATAGCTTGTGGAATCTGGTAGCTAAGTCAAGCTGTGAGAATACCTTAGCTCCAACCAATCGATCAAAGAGATTGTCTAGGTGGGGCAGTGGATAACAATTCTTCTCTATCAGTTTATTCAACTTCCTATAATCAATGTAAAGTCTCAGAGAACCATCCACCTTGGTGGCAAGCAAATGGTGCTCCCCACTCAGAAATGCTCCTCCTTATAAAACCCTTCTCCAACAACTCATTAACCTACTTGTTTAACTCGCATCTGTCCTTTGGAGCCATATGCCTTAATGGTAAGGCGATGGGTTTGGCATTCTCAACAAGATAGATTCTAAACTCGATCTCTGTCTGGGGTGGGAGACCAGTAACCTCAGCTAAAACATTTAGGAAATCTCTAACTATAGGCACCGTATCCAGCTCATTAGGTGATAGGTTTAAAGAATATAAGTAGCTCTACATAACCGATCGTTGAAGGTTGCAATAAACATCCAAGCTGTGTCCACTACACATGCTAATTCTAACGATCCTCCTATCACAGTCTAAAACAGCCCCATACATAGTCATCCACTCAATGCTTAAGATCAACCCAAACATAGAAAATCCTAATACAAAGGCATCACAATCAAACTCCACCCCTAAAATAAGCAACTTAAAATCCTTATATACCATAGACAAATAGGCTGATCCTCCTATGGGTTTTCACACAACTACAGGGTCCATGACTGTATAAGTGTAAGTCATCAACAAGTCCACTAAAAATGATAGAATGTGAAGCCTCGGTGTCAAATAATGTGCGATTAGATAAACCAAAAAGAGTCGACACACCTTCGATCACCACTTTCTTTCCCTTTTCTTCCACTGGTTGTGCACTCGAGCTAGGGACTGTCTCCAGTGTATTAGCCGAAACCAGCTGAGTGGAAGTCTAAGTAGGAGCTCTCGGTGGTGCTATGCAAGCTCGCTTCAAATGCACAAACTAATCATAGTTATAACACTTCATCTTTAAGCAATCCACCTTGCATTCTTTCACAAAGTGCCCTGTCCTGCCACACTTCTTACACATCATGTCCTTTTGTACCTTTCCCTTCGGCTCGAATCCTCCCTTCTTCTTATTCTTTAGTTGCACTTTCTCTCCAGTCTTTTGAGCCTCCCTTTTCACGTCCTCCTAAAATATGGTATTGAGTAAAGCCATCTCCACTAGACCCTCATAAGTAGCGCCCACAAGAATGTGACTTAAAGCTAAACCTTAGAGAGGTTGGTTCAACCCTTTGGAAAATTTGAGAGCCTTCTTGTGTGGAGTGTCAATCGGCCCCATTCCGAATCTAGCTAACTCATTGAATTGGTTGACATATTCCTTAATAGACAGATTTCCTTGCTTCAAGTAGATAAACTTCTCTAGCTGAATGCCTTCCTCTGCCTTAGACAGGACCTTCACCTCAAATCTCCTATGGAACCTCTCCCATGAAATATCTTCGCCATCAGTCTCAGACTCAACAACCTACTACCAGCTCAATGCCTCACCCTGTAACTATTATGTAGCTAATTGCCTCCTCATCTCATCAGTCAAACCAAATCAAGCCTATGATCCTCTCACAAGTGTGGATCCATGTCCTCGAATCCACATAAGACTCTGTCACCATATATAGCTTTCCCTCAAGGCTAGAAAATTCTTGGTATAGCTTAGTAAAGTCTGAAGCGGTAGATGGGCAGGTAGGAACCACACTTCTCGCTCCCTTCGCAGGCTCTCTAGTAGGACATAGCTCAGCCTATACCTTCGCTTGAAGGTACCGACAAAACCATATCAGGGTTTTTACATCCGGGACCTCAGCTGCATTGCCAATGCCTGATCCCATGAGATCACTCATCTTCTATCTTTGAAATTTATGAATTCCATTTGAAATATTGCATAAATAACATAAATACATTAAGAGATAATAAATAACCTAGGAATGAATGATAATTAGCATAGGCACAAACAAGATATTTTTTTATGTATGAAAGTTTAACTTTTTGAAATATTTTATCTATACTTATATATATACGCACACTTTTAAAAGTCCATTTTCAAAACATTTGGAGACTATTTTGAAAAACCTTTTCAAAAACCATTTTCTTTTCAGAAAATTTTCAAATATGTTCTCTCAATACGGTCCTAATCCCTAAGAAACTTTGAGCATATGTTGTGATACCAACCATGATAACCATACCTCCTAACACATTGATCCAAATCCTAATGTGGCTTTCAATCTCTTGCCAAGCCGAGAAATGCGGATCGTTGGGGTTTCACTTAACATCATAGAGACTAATAAAAGCATATATAATCTAAGGTACACTATACTTTCAGAACTAACAGCGGAAGAAGTAAAACATATAACACAAAAATGCCCATCTTAGAAAATATCCAAATCACAGTCTTAGAAAATCAGTACATGGTCTAATACAGATTACATAGAAAATATCCTTCAAGTCTGATAAAAGAAATAAAATGTACCGATGAGATAGAATAATACACGGAGAGAAAATTTGATAAAAAGCAATTTCCAAAGATAAGCTCGACTCTCCAAGTATCAAGAATGAGAAAATCACCTGCTACCCTGTCCACCTATGGTAGGGAAAAAGAAGGAAAGAGAATAGGTTAGTCGAAAGTCTGGTGAATAAGTACAAGTTTAAAATGTGTTGATCATGTGTAGTTAACTTAAAACTATTCTAAATGACATAGGGTGTGCTGCAAGTGTCCGTGAATTCCTAAGATTGATTATCTAAGAGTTCTTATCTAGCACATAGGTCAAACTATGGATCGAACCTTACACTAACGATCAACCAATGCTCCTAGAGCTATCCAATATTAAAACATCGCCCGAAGGCTATTGTAGAAACTGATCTCCATAAATACACATAATCATCACTATACCTCAAGAGGGAGAACCCAAAATGCACACTCATGTAGTCTCTTATCGCATGCCTTCGTGTTCATCTCTCTATCATAATGTAAAATGCCTCTTATCGTACTGCATTGATGTCTATCTGTACCATGACACATCAAAACAATGCGTATAAGTACTCCAGTTACTACTTGGCTCCTTCTTTACCTATATTGCCACTTATTGTTCTACATCGGGCCTGATTTTCCATAAAGAATCCCACTTTGGTACCCGGCAAAATCACTAGCATCCATTAGTGTTGCACGACCACTATAGAACATCCTTCGAGTGTTTACTATGCAAAACCACATCGGCCCTAGTTGACTACTCGACTCTCAATTGGGTAATCAACATTTTATCGAACACCGAAATAACCTAGTGTCCTCTGATTGGAAATTAACTTTCCTACTTTCTCTAGAATGTACACTCAGCCCAAATATAGGCTCAAACAAGCAATTATCATTTATATGACTATTATTTGAATTATATAAATTTTATTACAAACCTGGGCCTTAGGCCGAGGTTCAGAATCTACAATTTACATTGCGAACGGTCGTCGACTAGACCTCACCGGTCGATCGCTACGTTTCCAGGGTCGATCGGTTGCGTACTAAAATTAAGGTTTTTCATTTTCTTATAACTGTCGACTGTTTATTATTGTTTAATCCATGTCATTAGCAGTTATTGGTGAACTCTAATTACTAAATGACCAGTCCATTTTTCAATTTGCATTTCAATTTGGGGTTTACTAATTTAGGGTTTTGCAATGTAATCATAAGAGAGGTGTACAAGCATCAAATCAAGTTTAACAATTTACAGTGATTCAATTCTAATCTAATTTATAGATTTCAATTTACAGTTTTACAATTTTCAAATTAAGTTTCTAGAACTCTAAATCAATTAAAATAGTTTGAATCTAACTTGTAATAATCATCTTACTAAAATTGTTCCCACTTACCTCAAGCCTAAGGTCTTCCTATTCGCTTTGCCTGATAATCACCCTTCAGAATGCTAGCTTGATCCGTATATCTCTAATTTCTTATATCCTCTAGGTTGATTTTATTGTGATTTTAAGAAATTTTATGGTTTAGAGGAGAGGGAAAATTTTGACAGAGTTTCATAACTGTAAACTTTTATGTGTGAATTAGGTTAGGTTAGGCTTGAAGTTATAGGGTTTGCAAAATGGTTTAGACCGTTAGACTTAGGCTAGTGAATATTTTTAGTAATCTCGTTTGCTTATCATAAACTTGACTGCAAAGCAATTAACTTGGACCATTCGAACATATCATAGGGCGTTCAAAACGCTCGATTTTTCCCCAAGAAAAGTCGATCGCCTTATTCCCATGATCGACCGCTACCAGTCGACCTTCGACCACCAGGGATCAACCAACTCCCATGTTAAATTGTATAATTTTATTTTAAGTTTTTATTTTATTTCAATTCTTTAATGCCCTTGACTTTTAAGTATTAACTCCGACTATGAAGTGTTATATGAAAATCATCTAGAAAATATCTACAAATGCAATGGTGTCGGTTTCATGGCCAAATTCAAACATATGTGGAAATTTTCCCTTTTGTCCTTTTTTAATTTAACTAAATTTTCTTATTAAATTTCTTGTTAAATTTTTGATGTGTTATACTATGGTACATACATACATATATATACATACATACATACACATATATATATATATATATGTGTGTGTGTGTGTGTGTGTGTGTATGTATATGTATGTATGTAGTTATTATATAACTCCAGTAGATGGGGCGTATCGTACGCGTATATGAAGTCAAGATGACTAAGTTTAAAAAGTAGACATAACATGTAATGGAACACAATCAACATAAACTATTGTTATGTATAAAGTATGTAATTTACCAGTCACTAGAATGTTGTTCTGGCCCTCTCCTCATTACAAACCACATGATAGATTTAGAGGGACAGAACTGGTATAAGGTGGGGATGGAGAAATGAGATATTTCCTATCCTTGTTGAGTACTAGAAATGGTACTAGATACCAAAGGTATTAACCTTTGTCGGTAATTATATGTTTTGCTATACTTTACTATTCCACTATATGTTTTTAGCAATAGAACTCGATATACCTTTGGTTATTTACGGGATACCAACACCAACGATCCATACTATGGTGGATTTTAGGTTTTGATTTAGTGAAAATTCAACCCACTTAGGGGCGGGTTCATACAGATCAGACAAGGTTTAGTGAGTGAATTATATTACTAGTGGCATGGTGTTAATAAGTAATTAAAGTTTAGTTATGACCAACACATCGTAGTGGCGTTCCTTTATGTGCATGCACTATGTATAAGGAATTAGTTACTTTCACATTATAGGTTGACGATCCTTAATATACCTAAATCCAACTATGGTTTATGAAAGCTACCACTCATAGGTGGCACTTGCTAAAACTGAACAATCCTAGAAATAAATCTAGTGTACGATCTCAATGATAGACCACCTAACTATACATCGAGTTAACATTCTCCATAATAATCGCATGGGTTGCACCTAATCGGGTATACATCCAATGCTTGTCCCACTCATTGCATCATAGTCCAACGATACTTGCAATATATGCATTGGTGCACCTAATCAAGTATGCATTTAATGCCTGACTAGCTCATCGAATGACCGCCTGACAATACTTGCCATCTATGCATTGGTAAACTTCCTCATTAGTGTCTGCATCCTAAGCTCTATATCATTATGCAAATAGCAATAAGGGTTAGAAGGTTTTAAATCCCCCCGAGATCAGCCGAGATGAAAATCCGAGATATTAGCCAAAATCCGAGATTTGGCAGCTTGGTTAGTTATAAGTCTTTTAAATATCGCCCGAGACAGCCGAGATATTTGCCCGAGATATTGGCCAAAATCCGAGATTTGAAACCTTGGGTTAGATCCAACCCTTCAATAGGATTAACAGATCCTACTATAATGAACGTCTTCTCCTACTCTTTCCGGCTTTCACCAATAGCTGACTAGGATCGGCTACAAATGATAAGAACTTCTAATTGCAATAAGAACTTCATGAAGTGAGAACCTAGGACGTCACTGTTATCCACATAATTTCTCAAGAGGATATGGTTTCTAATTCAAAGCTTAAAGAAGACGATGTTAAACCTCATTGCAAGTAGATGTGACTATACCTATATAATAATAAGTGTTATCACTAATACTGACTTCGAAGATGTAGAGCCACTCATTGATCATGCCGACTGACATCATTATTTTTAAAGACATACAACCAATAATATACTTTCAACATCAATTATCAACATCAAAAACATGAAGATAGACGACCATCGAAGACATGTATACAACATCGCATTTAACATAAGAAGCGAAGAAATCAAGTACAGTCAACTTCGAAAGCTGTCAATGAGTGTGAAGTGACCACTGTACCTTTCATCGATGCTAAGTTCAATTGACACCATCTTTTAAGATGAGAAGCCGCACTTTGTTCATGTCGAAGATATACCATCCTCAATGTATTAGTGATGTCGCCACTCACTTATCGTGACAAAAGCAGGATTATTGACAATAACCTTGTAGGCTATCAATATTGCACCCCAGCGGTGCCGTACTTCATAGCTCTACGAAGGTATTGCACCACGATGACGCCAGACGAATACAAAGAAACACCGCTCTTCGACCAATATTGCATTTTGCCTTTTATGCATCTCATTTCTTCAACATTTGGAGGATGCCATATGTTTAAGCAATGCAGTGTTGATGGTGAACACCAATGATATCCACGATGACCTTAATACCGCTTTATGGTTATTGTTGACCCAAAAAATAGACCAACACCCTGGTAAGAGTTTGAAAGCACTATCCCTATCCTAATAGAGCAATATCACAGATCACAAATATAAAGAAAGAACAGTAAAGGAAAGTAGACAGAGAATTTTTATAGTGGTTCGGCTGTTAACGAAGCCTATATCCACTTTATAGTTTTATTATAGACTGATTGCTGTTACAAGAGATGTTTGATTAAAAGGCTTTGATTATTCCCTAGCTAGATTGAATCTCCAGAGTTGGAATCCACCAGAGAATCATAGTGTATTCCTTTGGAGATTTTTATAAGGGAGGAAAAGAGTGAAGAATGATTTCAACAGAGCTTCAGCAACCAGTCTGGAGAAGATCCTCTTTATGTTGCAAGTAGGATGCTATTTATAGAAATTGGAGAGCTTCTAGGCCAGGCCTGTCTTCATCAGCTTGCAGGTAGGTTACATGCGACCTTATAGGGCTTTGGCTCGCAAAACAAGCCAAAACAATGAGTTGTTGGCGACCCATGGCCTATGGGTCGACCCATCATCTATGGGTCGCTAGCGACCCATAGACTTGGTTCGTTTTTCAAACCAAATCTTGCCTCCTTTTGATAGTGTTCCATATCCGGTTTTTTTGATGGTTTGAGCAGAGGCAAGAGTAGCTGATGAGCTACGCACTTAGGATTTTTCTAGATTCTAGACTCGAATATGTTCCCATAGCCTTTTATCGTTGCTCTTATGTTTTGATGACAATTCACTAGCTGTTTACGTTCAGCTACTGATTGGATTATAGGAATGTTGAACTTCCGGCTCCGTTGATCCCAGTCGTTGTCTTAGTCGTATTGCTTAGCCCTTGTGATTCCTTGTCTTTGATTTTTGGTTAAGTCCTTAACCATCCTGTCCTTGCAATATTGTTCTGTTCTCTATTGGTTTCTGCTAGGTTAAAAACTCGGATAACATTTGCCCCCTAGAGTACGTCTTCGTTATAAACAAGGCGTGCTATGGAGGTTATCATTTTCAATATCCACTTGTTGATTTCCGAATGATCATACTCAAGTGATCGCATTAGAGCTTTACGAATCTGTTAGTCCAACGTCATTGGTTGTCTTTCTTTGGTTTCGACTGCTACCACTTGCCACAATATATCACACTTCCGCTTGTAGTTGTTGGATCATAGGTTTTGATTGCTGACAAGACACAACAATTCACGAATCTACGACTACGACAACATCCGGACTCAACGACTCAAAGTATGGTTCATATATGTATATAGAGTCTAGTTTAGTGCTTTGTTAAAATCTTTCCTCAAGAATCAGCATTCACATTCAAATAAACTTGCATTCATATTTTAATCAAAATCAAGTTTTCAAAAATGCATGGAGCGGGGCTCGAACCCAGGTCACTAGTTTAGAAGGCAAGTGCTCTAACCAAATGAGCTATGGTGATTTTTGATTATCAACAGAATTCAGTCGACTGAACAAAATCTACCAGTCGACTGAATATCTATAAACAACCTATTGAACTTGTGCACATATGTATACACCTTTATATTTTCAAATTCAGCCAACTGACTGATAATGACCAATCGACTGAACCTGTTTCAGTTGTACAGATACGCTTTGTTTTTACTACCTTTGAATATTTAGTAGACTGATCGTTTTGGGTTAGTCGACTGAAGTTTTCCAATAGCTATTTTTCTGAACAGACACTTCCATTTGCCAAGAGATATGATCCAATTTGAAGAGTTGTGGCTGCTTCCTTTGGCCAAAACTCTTTGTGAATAGTTGTAGTTGTTTATCTACTATATAAACACATGAGATTCACTTCTCAAATCACCGAATTTCAATTTGCTTTCTGATCATACTCTCTACTATCTCTGCATACTACAAAGCAGTATTCTCCTTTCTAAATCTTTACACACATATATACTTGAGGAAAAGATTATAGGAAGGTTGTACTATCAAATACAAATCAATGTTATCAAGAACACAAAGTGTCAAAGCAATTTTATTGAAACTGTTGAAGTCCTGTTCGGTTGTTCAGGCGGGTAAAGTTCTCTTTCAGTTGTTAGAGGCGGAAAAATCCTGATCGGTTGCTTAGGTGTTCTATACCTATTCCTCTGGGTTAAGTGAGGGGTTATTGTGAGAAATTCCAGAGGGAAGTCTGGGACTTGACGTAGAACGGGAAGTTTGAACCAGTATAAAAACTCCTAGTGTGCTTATTCTTATTTACTTTACTATTATTATATGTTTTCGCATTTAGATTATAATACATTCCATATTACACGATCCTAAGTGATATCTAGCCACATAGTATTAGCTATACGGCATAGTAGTCACCTTCATTTGGTATCAAAGCTAGACATCCTATAACCGTAACACAGTTATTTGATAATCTTTTGCTAATATGGAAAATAACACCAGCACAAGCACTGTCACTAAAACTAGTTTTATTGAAGGTCAATCCACTGCACGACCTCCACTATTCAATGGCATGAATTATAATTACTGGTCAACTAGAATGAGAATATATATGCAATCTAATGGTTTTGAAACTTGGAACATTACTCAAAATGAATATACCATTCCAACAGAAGATTTTTCAACTTAGACTGCTACACAGAAAGCTGATGCTACTTCAAATGCTAAAGCTATGAACATGTTATTTTGTGCATTAGATAGAAATGAGTTTAATAGAGTCAGTATGTGTACAAATTCTTATGAGATATGGAGAACTCTAAAAGTAACTCATGAAGGAACTAACAAAGTTAAACAAAGCAAAATTTCTATGTTGAAAAATCAGTTTCAAAATTTCAAAATGAAATCAAATGAAAATATAAATGACATGTACTCTAGATTTCAAGATATATATCACTCACTATTGGCACTAGGAGAAAAATTTTCTGACTTTGATATACAAAAATCCTAAACTCTTTAACAGATGAATGGGAAAGAAAGGTTCTAGCTATTGAAGAAGCAAACGATCTTTCTACTATGAAACCAGAAGAATTAATAGGAAATCTAATGTCATATGAAGTGAATTTGCAGGCAAAGAAAGTTCAAGCACAGGATAAGAAGAATCTAGCATTTCAAGCAGAACGAGATGACTTTGACTCAGATGAAGAGGATATGGCATTTTTTGCTAAAAATTTCAAAAAGTTTTTGAAATTCAAAAAGAATAACAAGATCAAGAGTTATAAAAATAACTCTAGTAACAATAATAACAATAAACCATCATCTTCTGTCATGGAATGTTATGAATGTCATAAAAGGGTCATATGAAGAAAGATTGTCCAGAGAAACAGAAAAATAAATTCAAGAAGAACAAATTCAAGAAGAAAGCATTTTCAGTAACATGGGATGATTCAGATTCTTCTTCATCAGGGAGTGACAGTGACAGTGACACAGAGCAAGCAAATGTATGCTTCATGGCTACCAATGATGATGTAAGTGAACTAAGTTGTGAAGATTTGGTTGAAATTAATTCAGAACTAGTGGAATTTGTAAAACAAACTAAAAAGAAAAAAAGAAGTTACAAGGAAAATTAAATAGATCTGAATTAGAAATTGGTATGCTAAGAGATGAAAAGAAAATTCTAGAAGAAGAACTTGAAATATCTCAAGAATCTAATTCTAATTTAACATCTCAACTTTCTATGATAACTCAAGAATTAGAATTTCAGAAAAATAAAAATGATGATTTATCAGCAGAAATTAATGATTTAAAATCTAACACTAAAGTATTAGAGTTAGAAAAATCTAGTCTCAAAACTAAGTTAGAAGATATTAATAAAAATATTTCTAACTTTAATAAAGGACGAGAAAATCTTTCCACAATAATAGAAAATTCTCAGTCTACTTCAAATAAAATGGGACTAGGATATAAGAAAATTGAAAATCCAAAGAAATCTGGAAAGTTTAAAAATAAGTTTAAAAAACAGTGATATTTCTTTTGAAAATAATAATTGTGACTTTAAAGCTAAATTTGATAAACTTAACACTAAAGTAACAAAATTTAATAAAGGTCAAAACAATTTAAACATGATTTTATCTTGTTCTAGATCTTTACATGATAAAAGTGGTTTAGGATATGATAAAACTAATCGTAGAAATAGCACTAGATATGCTTTCATGTATAGTAAAAATTTTAGTGCTAGTACTAAATTTCGAGTAAAGTCTAAAACCAATTTTAATAGAAATTCAAATACTGCTGTGACCAATAATGTTTATAACTTCTCTAGAAGTACAAAATCATTGACGGAAAATATGAATAAAAATTATCGAAGTATTTGGGTTCCTGTTAATTGGAAAAATAGAGAAAAATACATTGATGATTATTTTGATATGGTAGTTAATAATGAAAATTATATTATTAAAGGTTCAACCACACCCAAATGGGTATAGTTTCCTAAAAATTAGGAAATTTTAAGAACCTTGGGTATCGCATGCTTTAAATGTTAAATATTTTTGATACCTTATATTATAAGTACTAGTTATTTTGTTTTATATTATTCTATGTTAACACTTATGTGGAATATAATTTATGTCATCATATAAACTCTCCTTTTTGTCGATGACAAAGGGGGAGAAAGATATTGCTCTAACACTATTTGCAGGAATAAACGATGAAAGCATAGATTAAGGGGGAGAAAAGATTAATTATTTATAGGAATATATAGCATAGATTCAGGGGGAGAAAAGATTAATTATTTACGGGAATATATAGCATAGATTCAAGGGGAGAAATATATAGCACAATTACAGGAATATATTCAAGGGGAGAGATAAGTCAGCAAAGCTTGTCGAAGATTCGTCCGTAGGAAATGGAGTTGTCATCATCAAAAAAGGGGAGAATGTTGGATCATAGGTTTTGATTGTTGACAAGACACAAAAATTCACGAATCTAAGACTACGACAACATCCGGACTCAACGACTCAAAGTATGGTTCATATATGTATATAGAGTCTAGTTTAGTGCTTTGTTAAAATCTTTCCTCAAGAATCAGCATTCACATTCAAATAAACTTGCATTCATATTTTAATCAAAATCAAGTTTTCAAAAATGCATGGAGCGAGGCTCGAACCCAGGTCACTAGTTTAGAAGGCAAGTGCTCTAACCAAATGAGCTATGGTGATTTTTGATTATCAAAAGAATTCAGTCGACTGAACAAAATCTACCAGTCGACTGAATATCTATAAACAGCCCATTGAACTTATGCACATATGTATACACCTTTATGTTTCCAAATTCAGTCGACTGACCGAAAACGACCAATCGACTGAACCTGTTTCAGTTGCACAGATATGCTCTATTTTTACTACCTTTGAATATTCAGTAGACTGATCGTTTTGGGTCAGTCGACTGAACTTTTCGAACAGCTATTTTTTTGAACAGACACTTCCATTTGCAGGGAGATATGATCCAATTTGAAGAGTTGTGGCTGCTTCCTTTGGTAAAAACTCTTCGTGAATAGTTGTAGCTATTTATCTACTATATAAACACATGAGATTCACTTCTCAAATCACTGAATTTCAATTTTCTTTCTGATCATACTCTCTACTATCTCTGCATACTACAAAGCAATATTCTCCTTTCTAAATCTTTACACACACATATATACTTGAGGAAAAGATTATAGGAAGGTTGTACTATCAAAGACAAATCAGTGTTATCAAGAACACAAAGTGTCAAAGCAATTTTATTGAAACTATTGAAGTCTTATTCGGTTGTTCAGGCGGGTAAAGTCCTCTTTCGGTTGTTAGAGGCGGAAAAATCCTGATCGGTTGCTCAGGTGTTGTATACCTATTCCTCCGGGTTAAGTGAGGGGTTATTGTGAGAAATTCCAGAGGGAAGTCTGGGACTGGACGTAGAACGGGAAGTTCGAACCGGTATAAAAACTCCTGGTGTGCTTATTCTTATTTACTTTACTATTATTATCTGTTTCCGCATTTAGATTATAATACATTCCATATTACACGATCCTAAGTGATATCTATCCATATTGTATTAGCTATACGGCATAGTAGTCACCTTCAGTAGCTTCCCTGCATACCTTGGAATAACAAACAGCTATTATCGATCGAGTTTGAGATGAATAGGCAAAGTTTTCTTTCTTCTTTTCCTTTAAATGTATATATGCATTCTTTATCATCATCATTTCTTTTTTTTTAGTGGGTCACTAGCGATCCATGTGAGATGGGTCACTAGCGACTATCTGTATGTGAAATTTTTTTTAATAACAAGGCTAGGTCGGGTCGCTTGCGACCCATGATGGATCGGGTAGCTAGCGAACTGATTACTTGGCAAAAAATTTGCTTTTTCTTTTTTCCTACTTATACTCGAGCCGACCTCATTTCCTTCATTCAACCCGAGACACTTCATTTCTCCATACGACCAGCTGTTCTAGCAATTCAACCCAAGCAATCCTAGCATCAATTCGATCCGTTTTCCTACTTCGTTTGATCCATTCGCCACCGATTCATCCAAGCATCAACTCAATCTGTCTATCTCATGAAACCCTAGCCGATCCCTCCTCTTGTTCGAACTTGAACCCTAGCCCACCGTTGGTCTGTAGCCGATCCATCATTAGCTCGCCCACGATCCAATTCGTAGCTCGCCAAGTTTGATTCGTGATTCTTCTTGTGTATTCAAATCAATTTGAGGTGGATTTGTTTGATTGATTTTTTATTTGCTATGTTGGTACAATGGTTGATGTCTGGCCTTCACTTGTGATGTTGATTACAAGAAGTTCGAGTTGATTATGGTATAACGGAGGAAGATAGTAAATCAAGTCTCGAGTTGTCTCTTGGAATGACATTTGGGTTTTGGTCCAAGGCTTGACACATTTTTCTATCTTCGTCCGTTAGACCAGAATTGACTTATCTCCAGTTTTGCAAATGCTACTTGCATGACGTATTACCAGTCTGTCTCGATTCTTCCAGAGAACTTGGGCTTATCCTGCTAGGTTATTCCGCATTTGGTGCTCCCGTAATGGGAAGAGTTTCCCACGTCACTTTGGATGACGGATCCATTATCGATTATTGATCGATAATGGGTAAGTGTACAAGAAGTAAATAAAAATTAAAAAACAAACTGACATAGGAAGTTCTTCTCTTTTTCCACTATAAGTGAACTATCTACACAAGATGGAGCGTTTGCAGTGCATCGAGCACCGAGTTTATTCCATATAGACAGCACACTGCACCTGCTCACTTACCCTAGTTCGCACTTGAAGTCCGACGTGTCGATTACAAGTTAACGTTTATTCGAAATTCAAGTGTGATTGAGGAAACTTATGAATTTAAGATAGAGTTACCTGACCATTTTCGGACATGAGTTCTGTTATATAGAATGAAGCGGCCTTCTACATGTCGTAAGTCAAGTGGGCGAAGGCCAGCGCTCTCCGAAGCTAAATCATCATCCACCTCACAAGCCCAGTACGGTGAGTTATTTCCGGTCGAGCCCATCGTGGACCGTACGCCTCCCAACTTTCGAGTTTTGCTCAATCCACTTGAACGAGCCTCGTCAGTGGTCTCTGCTAAGTTTCTTCATAATATCTATGTAGCATGGGATTCCCGAGGAAGATGTGCATCTGGCTACGAACGACGAGTTTGCTCATATGCCTCCCCCGGGGTACACCGCTTACCATAAATACATGTGTTTGAACGAAGCCGTGCCTCCCTTCAATGATTTCTTGCACGAAATGCTCTTGAACTTGGGAATTGTCCCATTCCAGCTTCATCTGAATGGTTACGCCATCCTTACTTGCTTGCATGTCCTCTTCATGCGGACGTTCCACCGCACTATGAGTTTTGATGAGTTGCAGTATTTACTGGCGTTCAAGAAGAGAGATGATAGTCCCTCTTTAATCATAATCGAAGCCTAGAAGAACCGAAAGATCGTCTTGCGGTTGCAAAGTAATCGATCACAGTTTAAGACGTAGTACTTCGTCGTTAGATGCCCCAAGGGGTTCAATCGCCGATGGACGACAGGGGGTAAGCTTCTCTTTTCTACTTGTAGAGCTCTAAAATGTCGTGATGGAGTCTCTAACTAATTATACGTCTCTTGCAGTTATCCCAAGGCCGAATAGAGATGTGACACTTAATGAAGTTTGTAAGAATTTAAAAGCCATCAGTTCTGAGGAAAGAAGCGTTAAAGTTCTATTGACCGATGAGAACTTGCATCGGTGTAGACTGTTATCTTCGGGTAGATCTGTCACTCAGATTGAAGCTCCCACTCTCAGTCAAGCCAGAGCTCACACAAGATCCTCTTCTTCGTCCAACGGTCCTAAGGAAGGTCAGGAGATAGGTAGCCCATCCAGAGGATCACTTGACAAAGCCCATGAGAAGGAAGAAGCCCATGCGGCTGGTCTAAGCAGTTCGGCTAGAATGCCTCCGATTCTGGAGGAGGCGGAAGAAAAGTTCATACACAGAAAAGGCAAAGCAGTGGTGGATTCAGAAAAGGAAGAGGGAGAGTTTGAAAGTAGCAGCGATGAAACCACAGCTAGTGATTACTACTCGTTAGAATCTGATAATGACGATTCGGAGTCTTGTAATGAGATGTCGGGAATGGGCTCCGTTCCCCCAAGCCCATCTCTTCCCGATGTAGGCGATGAAGGCAAAATCCCTGAGATCGAAAGTCACCCAGACTCTCCGAGGAAGAATGTTGGAGCGGGGCTTGGAGATTTCAGCGATTTGATTTCGATGCACTTATGAAAGGAGATTTTAAATTTGACTCGACTCCTCCCTGCTTAGGCGATATCGCACCCTCTATTAGCACAGTCCTACTTATAATGATCGAAGTCAGTCCGATCCCACCTTCGACAGCCGTTTGTTCCGGTTTGTGACGATGCTTTAGGCAATATTTAAAACACAGCACGTTGCACTTGGATTACACCTTTTTCCATTTTTTCATTCCTTCATATATTTGGCTTAACTTATATTATGTTTCTAAAACTTGTCATGTATTCCTTCTTCCAGGCATGACGAGAGGACGAGGCTTCTATGATGACTTTGAGGACTATACTGATTCACAGCGATACCCCAAGCGTTCCTACAACCGACATCAAGTCCGGGAGACAAAAGAAGAGTACCGGCGGAGGAAAGAACTCAAAGCCGAAACCAATCGCCAAAAGGAGAGAGATAAGGCTCGTTCACACAAAGGCGGGTATGAGAAAAGAAGATCCCATGAGGGTAGAGATGAGCCGTCTAAGAAATCAAAGTTTGACTATCGCTCCCATCCTTCGGAGCTTACTTGCAAACACACCTTCATAGGCCAGGAAATTCCTATCACTTCTGCTGTGATTCTGCCCCCAACCATTGTCTCTGCTGCCCCTGGCACATCTCATCCCCACTGGAGGTCGGCATATACTCTTCCTTCGGGCCCCCCTAAGCTTGAGGTCGCGCTTCTGGGTTGGTTCTTAAGAGGGGTTAAGTTCGACATGGACCTTCATCCCGTTCGCAGGGATTCTTTCATGCCGCATCTCCAAGCTATCCAAAACGACCTAGAGCAGGCCGAAAATTAGGAGAAGCTCTGCAAGCAACTAGTGGACACAAATAGGAATAATTACCAAGAGATCCTCTCCTTTGAAACCGAGAAAGATGATTTTGAAAGGCCATTGGCTGATCGGGACGCTAAGATTAAACAGTTAGAGGAGGAGAAGGAAACAACGCTCCAGGACAGTAAAAGAACTGCCAGCCTGATGAAGGAGATGAAGCAGGCGCATGAGAAGGTCGAGATAATCTAGAGATATGAAATTAAAAAGACTCATGCGGAGGAGGCGAAACTGAAAGAGGAAGTGATCGCTTGCAATGCTACCATTGAAACTCAGTGGAAGACAATCATCGACCATGATCTAATTGTCGAGGGCACAACAAAACGATCTCTGATCAAGCCGAGACCATCGCAAAGTTGCAGGCTCAGGTTGCACAGATCAGTGCCGACAAAACTACTGTTGAGATTGAGAAGGTTATGATGATGGCAGATTATTTGGACCTTCAACACGCTTTTGATCGAAAAATAGAGAAGCTAGACGCAATAATTCCGAACTTTTACTTGAACTCCCTGTTGGAACTCCCTGTTGCATTAGGGGAGCCTTAGCTACCTCAGCCCAAAGTACCCGTGCACTCTTGCCCTTGTTTGGGTGGAGATCTTATCCTGCTTTGCTGAGAGCGGCGACATTTACACAGATCAAGAATTGCGAGATGCGTATCTCAATGAGGAGTCCAAGAAGGCGCTAATTAAGGGCCAGGAGATCCTTCAGGTTGAATGAGAGGGGGGGGCCACCGAAGCTACTTTGATGACTGCCACCGGTCCAATTACCAAGTCTTCTATTTATGGCTTGGGTGGACTATCGGAGTAGCTCCTCGACCAGCCAACATGCCCGAGCCTCGATGTTGTTCCTCATGTGGTGGAGCCCTCCAAAGAAGGCAAAGGCGATGAGTTCAAGGTCACCGTTCATGACCCTTCCTCTGGCATAGGTAATGCCCATGCTTCTCCCGACTTCGGGAGTCTTCATCTTGTGAGAAATGCGGATTACGAAACTTAAGGCTAGAATTAACACTAGAGGGGGAGGGGGTGAATAGTGTTTTAAGGAATTACTAATTCTTTTTGAGTTTATATTAATTTGAACACAAATGTATGCAATATTCAAACACAGATATGATCATAGAATCAAACACAGATGCAGATATAAAGTAAAAGTAATAAAGGAAAGAACACACCGGATTTTATACTGGTTTGGAGTTACCCTACATCCAGTCCCGCAACACAAGTACAGATTTCCTTTCAAAATCAATTCTTACAATTACACCCTCGATTTCAAGGCCACGAGGTACACCGCTCCAGATTCACAATCCTTTGGGTAGAGATACTTGATTTTACGGGCAACAAGTTCACCCGATTGATTTTCCAGGCTATAATCACACCTTTTCTTGCTCGATTGAATACAAAGAAGTCTATAACTCTGAATAGCACTGGGATCTTGTTGAGATAGTGATAGAGAATCAAACCAGAGATGATCTAGTTAGATTCCATGGTGATTTCGGTAGAGTAATGGTAAAAATGTATATAAAGAATGTGGAAGAAGAAGAGGAGTGAAATCAGAGAAAATATGATTGTAAATTCGTTTAAAACAGCCCCTATTTATAGTAGAACAACAACCATGTCCATTCGTGAAAGGATATGACGAATAGACACTTCCTTTGAAATTCAAACTTTTGAAATAAACCGTCACCTTGTCGACAAGGGGTCCTTAGGGTTGTCGACAAGCCTAAGTTATTTCTGGTAATTTGTTTTTCTTTGAAAATAACTTTTATCTTGTATTAAAACTATTTTAAACTTTATAAATATACTTAACTATAGTTAAAATACATAAATAAGTATAGAGAATAATATTTTGGTATATATAAAATTTTACTATAATTTTATATTTAAATCTAAGTATAAATATTAAAAGTTAAATATATTATAATTAAAAGATAGTTTAAAACCAAGGATAATTTGATATTGAAAATAAAGATTATTTTGAGGCTAAAAGTATTTTAAAACCAGGATAGCTGTTTTTGATTTTAAAAGGAAGATTTTGAAATCATTTTGAAAACAAGATATAATTTTGTAAAACATTTGAATAAAAGTTAGTGGATACAAAACAATGTTCCACTAGATTTTTCGTAGGTACCATCCTACTTAGGGTTCCATCCCTTTAACGGGCTCGAAGTGGATTCCATTCCACGAATAAAATGGATTTTAAGATGTCATTGCTTTTCTAGGAGTTTTAACAAAATTCCTAACTAAATTACTTATCTTGAAATCTTGAACTCTTGATAATCTTGATACTCATGAGTCTTGAATCTTGATATCTTCGATCTTGAGTTCATCAGTTCTTGAATCTCTATACTGTACAGTCTTTATTCTTTGATACCTGTATATATATCCTGCATATACATATATATATCTAAATAATAATGTTAGTATTTATATTTTATAATCTTATTATAAGGTTGTTGTCATCAAAACCAACTTCTCAGGGACTAACAATCTCCCCCTTTTTGATGATGACAACCTTTGTTTATAAAATATTACTTCTATCCTAATAACTCCCCCTAAAACTAATAACTCCCCTTTAATCTATGCTTAACTATCCTATTTTATACTTCTCCCCCTTTGTCATCAAAAAAAACAAAGTTTACATCTATACAACTCCCCCTTAATCTAATACTATATTACATGTGATTATAATGATAGTGTTATCATAAATAATCAACACTTAATTCTGAAACTAAAACTTAACCCTTAATAACTAACTCTCCTAACTAAGAATCCATATATGATAATATTTATAATAATGATAATGTGAGAATTCAAACATGAGAACATAAATCATTTATTAATTATATAATGTTATATTTACATTTGCGTAGAAAACGTAAGTAAGATCATATACAAATAACGATAAGAAAGAGAGAAAAGAGACTAATGTGTATCTTTGACAATGGGAGATCTATGAACCGAGCAATTTAGGTAGTGGAAACAAAAATTTCCACGTTGTTTGACAAGATTTCCATCCTTGTCAAAGCACACTTCGCCAACGCAAACAACTTTGTCGTCATCTTCAGCGTGCTCTTCTTCCATGGGGGCTTCTTCTTCTTCTTCCTCGCTGTCCTCTTGCACTTGAATAATAGAGGATTTTTCATCGATCAAGATGGGATTGGTGTGATTGTCCATTAGAAACTTTTGTAAGTTTCTAAGGATTTTGCCTTGCCATTCTTGTTCTTTGGCCATTCTGATTTGCACCACTTGAATTTCAGTCATAAGTTGCAGTGCATCCTTCAAGGAAACCTCCATTTTTATCACTCGTGCAAGCGTAGTTCGTTGAAATGGTCCGGTAGAAGGAGAAGAGAACGAAAAGGTTGAATTTTTGTTTGATTTGGAGGAGGAGGCCATTGTTTTATTATTTTTATAAGTTAGAACAGAGAAAGAACAGAAAGAATGAACAAAATTTCGAAATAAGAAGAATATATAACCACCCATTTGAATTTTGGTGGGAAAATTTCAAAAGAAAAAAATTCGTTATATGTCGACAGGGGTAAAGGAGGGTTGTCGACAAGGTACTTATATTTTTGCTATTTGATTTATTTTAGTTTAATTTTAATTATACTTGTTATATATTTATATTCTATATTTCAGTTATTGAACAAATACTTAATTCTCTTCTTAATTTAGTAAATATAGATTCATTTAAGGGTTTTGTTAAAATATCAGCAATTTGATTCTCGGAATTGATATAATCGAGAGTAATTACATCCTTACTTATATTATCTCTGAGAAAATGATGTCTGATATCAATATGTTTAGCTCGAGCATGATGAGTAGGATTTTTGGATAAATTTATTGCACTAGTATTATCATAATAAATTGGTGATTTTGAGATATTTAAACTAAAATCTTTTAAAGTTTGTTGCATATATATTACTTGAGAACAAGCCAAAGCAGCAGAAATATACTCTGCTTCGGTTGTTGATAAAGAAACTGTGTTTTGCTTTTACTAAATCAGGAAACCATAGAATGCCCCAAAAAGTGACAGGTTCCACTTGTACTTTTTCGGTCTGATTTACAACCAGCATAGTCAGCATCACAGTAAGATATTAATTCAAAAGAATAATTTTTAGGATAAAATAAGCCATAATCAAAGGTGTGTTTAACATATCTTATGATACGCTTTACAGCTTTTAAGTGGGTCTCTATAGGTTGGGATTGATATCTTACACAGAGACAAACACTATGCATGATATCAGGTCTACTAGCAGTGATATAGAGTAGTGATCCAATCATTCCTCTATATAATTTTTGATCTACATCTTTCGAGAGATCTTCTTTACTTAGGTACTCATTGGTTGCCATGGGAGTGGGTTTTCCACTTGCAGTAGTCAAACCAAATTTACTAACTAGGTCTTTAGCATATTTTTCTTGACTAATAAAGATACCATTATCTAATTGTTTTATTTGCAATCCTAGAAAGAAGTTTAATTCACCCATATGACTCATCTCAAACTCTTTTGTCATTATTTCAGAAAATTCTTTATTCATTTCAAAATTAGTTGATCCGAAAATGATATCATCTACGTAAACTTGTACTAGTTGAATATCATTTTTATTTCTTTTAGTAAAAAGAGTATTATCTACTTTACCAATTTCAAAGTTTGATTGTAATAAGTAAGATCTTAATCTGTCATACCAGGCTCTAGGAGCTTGTTTTAGACCATATAGAGCTTTCTTAAGTTTGTAAACATGATTTGGTAATTTTTCATCTTCAAAAAGTGGTGGTTGTTCAACATATGCTTCCTCTTTTACAAATCCATTTAAAAAGGCACTTTTAACATCCATTTGAAATAATTTGAAATTATTATGATTTGTGAAAGCAAGTAGAATCCTAATGGCTTCTAATCTTGCTATGGGAGCAAAGGTTTCATCACAATCTATCCTTCTTCTTGACAAAAACCTTGAGCGACTAACCAGGCTTTATTTCTACCGACCTCACCTTGTTCATTCATTTTATTTTTATAAACCTATTTAGTTCCAATTATAGTTTTATTTTCAGGTCTAGGGACAAGTTCCCAAACATCATTTCTAGTGAATTGATTTAGTTCTTCTTGCATAGCTAAAATCCATGAATCATCAGTTGATGCTTCTTTTGGATTTTTGGGTTCAATAGTTGATATAAAGGCTACATTGCTCATTTTACTTAGTTGATTTCTAGTTGTAACAACAGATTGCATATCTCCTAGTATATTTTCTATAGGATGATCTTTTAAAAGTTTAATCTTTTTATTAGGATGATTAATTTCATTATTAGTCTCAGTTGACTCCTGATTTTGAGTAATTAAATCCTCTTCATCTTTTGTATCTTCAAAATTTTTGAGATTTTCATCGAATGAAACGTACATTGTTTCTTCGATGGTGTTAGTTCTTAAATTAAACACTTTGTATGCTTTACATCTATTAGAATATCCGATAAAGATACCTTTGTCGAATTTAGGATCAAATTTATCTAAGTTATATTTTGTATTTTAAATAAAACATGTACTTCCAAAAATTCTAAAATAAGATACCTTAGGTTTCTTTCCATGAAGAAGTTCATAAGATGTCTTATCTGTTAAAGGTCTAATTAAAATTCTATTTAAAATATAACATGAGGTAGCAACTGCTTCTGCCCAAAAATGTTTTGGTAATTCACTATCTGAAAGCATAGTTCTTGCACACTCTTGAATCGTCCTATTTTTACGTTCTACTACTCCGTTTTGTTGTGGAGTTCTTAGAAATGAAAAATTGTGAGTTATTCCCTTTTTATTGCAGAATTCCTCAAACTTTTCATTTTCAAATTCACCACCTTGATCACTACGGATGGTTATAACTTTTACAGAAAATTGATTTTGAATCATTTTTGTAAAGTTCTTAAAACTTTGAAAAGTATCACTTTTATGTTTCAAAAATATTGTCCATGTAAATCTAGAATAATCATCTACAATTACAAAAACATATTTACTGTGATTTATTGACTGAATTTGAGATGGACCATGTTACCCAGTGGCTTGACAAGGTGAACAGAGACCTGATGTGGAAGGCTTGTTCGTTATAAAGGGCCATTCGGCACAACTAGGTCGATCGGCACAACTGGCTCGACCGGCAACTAGCACCGTTCGGCATTCAAGCCTCGTTCGGCATTCCAGTCTCGATCGACATTCCAGTCTCGATCGGCATTCCAGTCTCGATCGACATTCTAGCCTCGTTTGGCATTAAGAGGCCGCTCGGCATCAAGCCTCAATCGACCAGGTAAACAGAGACCTGATGTGGAAGACTTGTTCGACATAAAGGGCCTTTTGGCACAACTAGGTCGATCGACACAACTGGCTCGACCGGCAACCACCATCGTTCGGCATTCATGCCTCATTCGACATTCCAGTCTCGATCGGCATTCTAGTCTCGATCGGCATTCTAGCCTCGTTTGACATTAAGAGGCCGCTCGGCATCAAGCCTCAATCGGCATTCTAGCCTCGTTCAACATTAAGAGACCGCTCGCCATCAAGCCTCGTTCGCATTCTAGTCCCGCTCGACATCAAGCCTCGAATGGCATTCAAGCCTCGTTCGGCATTCCAGTCTCGATCGGCATTCCAGCCTCGTTCGGCATTCATGCCTCATTCGGCATTATAGCCTCGTTCGGCATTCCAGCCTCGTTCGGCATTCCAGCCTCGTTCGGCACGAAGTCTTGCTCGGCATTTCTCCTCACAAAGCATGGCAAGGTCGTTCGGCATTTGTGGTTCGGCACACAGAAGTCACTTGTCACGGGCCAAGGTATCTCACTCCTAGGCCCAAGAGGGAAGTCCAACCCATCTTCGTCTATAAATAGAAGGGCAGGGGCACAGTGAAAGGGACCTTTTTTGGAGAACACTGGGGAGACTCTACCACTTTCAAGACTCACTCTTTTTAGTTCAAATTTGTACTCAAGCCATTATTGTACGGATTGTATCTGTATTCAAATACTTAGGAAAGCAATAAAGATTATAATTCAAAGTGGACGTAGGCAGTTACGCCGAACCACTATAAATTTGGTGTTCAAGATTTTTGCAGTTAATTTAGTCTATATCTCTCTGTTTTAATTTATCTTCTTCATTTATCTCTCTACACAATCTTTCTAAAAGGGGGTTCGTGACCAATTTTGGTGCTAACAGACCAAATAAATCAAGATGAAGTAATTCAAGAGGTTTTGAAGTTGAAATCATATCTTTTAATTTAAAGGAACTTTTTCTAAGTTTTCCTAATTGACATGCATCACATAAACTATCTACTTTAAAATTCCTTTTAGGGAGACCTTTTACTAGAACATGTTCTGACAGTCTAGATAAGAGTTTGAAATTCAAATGCCCAAATCTCTTATGCCAAATCCAAGGGTCACTTGTATTTGCCAAAAGACACAGGTTATCATTTGAAACTTTCATACTAAAAATATAAATATTCTTTTTCCTAATTCCCTCAAATATTATGGTTGAATTATTATCTTCAATGTGACACTTATCTTTTTCAAATTTAATTTTATATCCTTTATCGCAAAGTTGACTAATACTTAGCAGATTATGTTTCAGATTCTTAACTAGCAAAACATTAGTAATAATAGGAGTTTCAGAGTTACCGACATTGCCGATGCCAATCACATATCCTTTTGAGTTGTCCCCAAAGTTAACCAGTCCTGCGTCTTTGTATATTATATCATTCAGCATATCCGGATTACCAGTCATGTGTCTAGAGCATCCACTATCGAGTATCCATTTATTCTTTTTGATCTGCACAATTTGTCCATTGTGGATTGATTCCTCAACACCCATAAAACATGTTTCCTGCACATCATACAATTTTGGTAGACAACTTGAATTTGAATATCGATTATATGCAGACTCATGAGATAGTGATGATCTGAATATTTCTAAACTAGTATTAACAAGTTTTTCAAACATAGCCATTTTAAAAGATTTTTCAAAATTCATATTATGAAACTTTGAAAACCTTGCTCTGATACCAAATGTGAGAAATGCGGATTACAGATCTTAAGGCTAGAATTAACACTAGAGGGGGGGTATCTCACTCCTAGGCCCAAAAGGGAAGTCCAACCCATCTTCATCTATAAATAGACGGGTAGGGGCATAGTGAAAGGGGCCTTTTTTGGAGAACACTGGGGAGACTCTACCGCTTTCAAGACTCACTCTTTTTAGTTCAAATTTGTACTCAAGCCATTATTGTATGGATTCTATCTGTATTCAAATACTTGGGAAAGCAATAAAGATTATAATTCAAAGTGCACGTAGGCAGTTACGCCGAACCACTATAAATCTGGTGTTCAAGATTTCTGCAGTTAATTTAGTCTATATCTCTCTGTTTTAATTTATCTTTTTCATTTATCTCTCTACACAATCTTTCTAAAAGGGGGTTAGTGACCAATTTTGGTGCTAACACTTTGGTTCTTTCACTGAGAATCGAATTCTCAGTCCACAAGGATCTGCTTTGTAGCTTTTGGATTGAATAAATCCCCCGAAGGAGATCCAAGTCATTCACAAAACGTCTGTTGATTCTACTCAGAGTTCTTATTAATAATTCTACTATGGGAAGACCACGTACCATATATGCCTCTCATAATGCGGACGTCAATGAGACCGCTAGCGTACAGCAAATCGGACCTAGCAATCAGCAAGCAAATCCGGGTGCAGGAACTACCACCCAAAATCAAATGGAAGTTGTCACCAGAACATAGTTCAACGACTTGATGAGAGAACTCATGGAAAGCAGGAGACAACTTGGAGAACAGATTCAAGCTAATGCCAATCTTATGGATCAGCTCACTCAACAACAACATCAGAATGCTGGGGGTAGTCCAGCTCCTTACTCTTCATCTGATAGCTCGACTTCATTTGATGAACCTCCCAGGCATAGACGCCGCAAGACTGAAACTACACAGGCAGGTGATGCTGATCAATAAACTAGGGATCACTTACACCTCGGAGACCGCAACCAAGCAGGAACGGGAAACTTAGGATCTGGAGCGCGTGTGGAAACTAGACGCCTGGCTCACCAAGACGCCAATGATGCTGAACCTCAAGATACACGTTTGGCAGATCGCCAGTAGAGGAGGCATCAACCTGACCAATCCTGTAGAACAGACTCCAACCTTCCATCCTCCATTCAAACCCCAGACCTATCGGCTATGGTCAGAGAGCTGATGAGAGAAAATCAAGGCCTGACCAATGAAGATTGGGGGATATCCAAGAGTCATACTCCATTCACAGACACTGTTCTACTGGCCGAGTACCCCAGGAAGTTTAGCATGCCAACTATCCCGGCCTACAAAGGAAAGACCGATCCCCGACAGCATGTGATGAGATATGAATGGATGATGGATTCAGCCAGAGTGAATGATGCAACCAAGTGTAGATGCTTCCCAATAACTCTATCTGAGATTGCTACCATGTGGTTCACCCGACTTCCTCCGCGGTCCGTATCCAGTTTCGAGGAGTTGGCAACAAAATTTATAGAACAGTTCAGAATACATGCTACTCGCCCAAAGGTCGTGATGTCTCTATTAAGTGTAATCCAAGCTCCAGAGGAGTCGTTGAAGGAGTATTTACAGAGATTCCATGTTGCGGCTACTGAAGTTAGCAATCCTAATGATCACACAATTCTTATGGCTATAATGTGAGGTGTGGATCTGGATTCAGAGTTTGGAGATTGGTTAGTGGGAAAACCTCCAACTACGCTAGAGCGTTTTTACTCAAAGGCTCATCAATTAATAAGAAGGGAGGAAGCCAGGTGGACAAGGAGAGATAAGGCACCAGGGCCTCTTCAGAAGACCGTGAAAAGCAACATCACTGTAAAGCAATCCGGAGACAACTCGGGGAAAGTTTAGGTCAATGTCCCGAACAAGCCCGGGCAATCTAAGGAGTCGAGAGGAGGAAATCAGGGGAAGAAAAGAGAAGCAGGGAAATGGAAGCCGAGGATTCCAACCTACAACGAATACACTCCAATAAATGCATCTCTTGAAAATATTTATCTATCAACATGTAACACCTTTCAATACAGAAAGCCACGCCCAAAAGAGTCCACAGAGGAACAGAAGCGGACGGGGAAGTACTGCCGCTTCCATGAGACTTATGGGCACAATACTGAAGAGTGCAGGCACCTACATGACACTATAGAGAAGTTGATTAGATAGAAAAAGTTGCAGGAGTTTGTAAAGAATACTCAAGAAGGTGGACAGGGAACGTCCAATCCCGGTCACGCACCAGCTCCACGTCACCCTGAGGAGCCTGCTCGGACCGTGGGCAGACTGGTCATAAACACGATAATAGGCGGACCTCACCCTACAGATAAGAACTGGCAAGAAATGGAGCGGTATGCTAATTCCTTGAGGCATGCAGATTTTGAGTGTTGTTCCAATGTGGAGGATGGGACCCCCACTAAACAGCAGCGCATGATGACAGACGATATAGTATTCAGGAGCAGAGATGCTGACCAGGTGGAGGCTCCTACCGTTGACCTGATGGTCATATCTACGACAATCAGGCCGGCCTTTGTGAAAAGAATTTTGATTGATTGTGGAAGTTCTGTCAATATCATCTTTAAGAAGGCTTATGACCAGATAAAGATGGAGATGAAGGATTTAAAGCCATCTAAAGCTCGTATACATGGCTTTAATGGCACAACGACTGATGTAGTGGGGTATGTTGAGTTGCCAGTTGAACTGGGACAAGGTGAGCATAGGAGGGTGCGAATCCTACCTTTCGTAGTTTTGGATGTAGATTCTCCATATAATGTGTTTCTTGGTCGACCGGCCCTGGCTGAGTTTAGGGCAGCATTGGCCCCGTGGTGTTTGACTTTAAAATTTCCGACTGACAAATGAGTAGGTGTTGTTCATGGCGACCAGGCGACCGGTCGTGTATGTTATATGGCTGAGCTCCGAGAGGCCCAGCAGAGAGAGAAAGGAAAGGTTGCGGACAACTCTGTCTGCATTCAGAATACTGACAATTGACAAGTAATGCCCGAGCCCTGGCTCGGACAAAATTCTCGGATCTACAGAGACATAGATCAAAGAGATGGCAATGAGGAACCCAGGGAAGAAAAGGCAGCACCGGCTGAACTGACGATTGACATTTCAGTCAGCCGATACGATCCGCCGCGAATATTGAAGATTGGATCACAACTCGGCCCCTCGATGACCGAGGACCTTAGTAATTTCCTCCGAGCAAATCTTGATGTTTTCGCTTGGATACATTCCGACATGTGCGGGATCTCTCCCACTATTACAAGTCATATGTTGAACATAGACCCGAGGTACATCCTAGTTAAGCAAAAAAGGAGAGGAATGGACCCGGAGAGGTCCGCTGCTCTCAGAGAGGAGGTGGACAAACTCAAAGCCAATGGGTTCATCCACGACGCCCTCTACCCTGAATGGATGTCAAACCCGTGCTAGAGAAAAAAGCGAATGGGAAGTGGAGAACTTGCATAGATTATTCTGACTTAAACAAAGCGTGCCCCAAGGGCAGTTTCCCATTACCTAAAATTGATCAGTTGGTCGACTCCACTGCAGGACACGAGTTATGGTCTTTCATGGATACGTACTCGGGATACAATCAGATCCCGATGCACATTCCGGACCAGGAACACACTAGTTTTGTCACAGACGTCGGGCTATATTGCTACGTAGTGATGCCTTTTGGATTGAAAAACGCGGGAGTGACCTATCAGCGTTTGGTGAATCGAATGTTTAAAGATAAGATTAGTAGAACAATGGAAGTCTAAGTGGATGACATGCTCGTGAAGTCACAGCAGTCAAACGACCACATTCGTGACTTAGCAGAGATGTTTGGCATACTCGGATATTATGGGATGAAGATCAACCCTCTGAAGTGTTCCTTCGGCGTTGCGTCAGGGAAGTTTTTGGGATTCATTGTTAATGCTTGGGGAATCGAAGCTAACCCGGAAAAGATTCAAGCTATCCGAGACATACAAGTGCCCGAAACTATAAAACAGGTACAAAGCTTGAATGGAAAGGTGGCTGCGCTAAGTCGATTCATATCTAGAGCCACAGACAAGTGTATTCCCTTCTTCGATATAATAAAGAAAGGAAAGAGGAATTTCGAATGGACATCCAACTGTGAGGAAGTGTTCCGAGCTTTGGTAAGGCATTTAGAAAATCCTCCGGTGCTGTCGAAACCAGTAGACCACGAAATGTTGTACGTATACTTGGCCGTATCCCAGCATGCTATAAGTGCGGCTTTGGTCTGCGAGGAGGACCGAGTTCAAAAGCCGGTGTATTACGTTAGTAAACGTTTAACGGGGGCAGAAAGAAATTATCCTAAAATCGAGAAATTGGCCTATTACTTGGTGATTGCATCGCATAAGACGCGTCCATACTTTCAAGCACACTCAGTCAGTATTTATACCGATCAGCCCTTGCGACAAGTACTCCAACGACTAGAAACTTCTGGAAGGATGTTAAAATGGAATATAGAGTTGAGTTTGTTCGATATTACCTACCTGCCACGAAGAGCTATACAAGGGCAAGCATTAGCAGACTTCATCGCTGAGTTCACTGTGTCCGACGAACCAAATAGTCACAGTGTCATTCCGCCCATTCGATGGAAATTGTACGCCGATGGGGCGTCAACCAACCATTGTTCTAGGGCTGGTGTAATTCTTGTGACTCCAGAAAATCGATCGATTTTTATTCTTTGAAGCTCAATTTCCCGGCTACGAATAATGAAGCAAAATATGAAGCATTGATTGCTGGTTTAAAGCTTATTGGAGAACTCGGGGTAAAATCAGTTGAAATCTTTTGTGACTCACAGCTAGTGGTGTACCAAGTGTGAGGGGATTACCAAGCAAGGGGACAAAATCTTGCTCCGTACCTTGCTCTGGTTCAGGAACTATTGGCGAACCTTGAACATTATGACATTTCACATGTCCCGCATGAACAGAACAAGGAGGCCGACTCGCTGGCCAAATTCGCAAGTACCGGCGATGCACAGCAAATGGGATTAGTTCCCATCGAAACCTTACATGCTCCAAGCATAGATGTGATGGAGGTCGATTTTGTGTTGGAAACGGAAATCGAGAAGGAGTCATGGATAACCCCATTCAAACAATACCTGCTAAACGGGACTTTGCCCGAAAGAAGAAGCGAAAAACGACAGGTCATTCGCAAAGCCGCGCGATATGTGATGCGGGGCGGAGTAATGTATCAGAGGGGGTTCTCGGTCTCCTTACTACGGTGCATTGCCCATGATGAGACAAAGAGGGTCTTGAAGGAAGTTCACGAAGGAGAATGTGGCGACCATACTAGGGGGCAGACACTAGCAAAAAAGATCCTCCGCTACGGATACTATTGGCCAACTGTGAATCGGGATGCTGCAGATTATGTAAGAAAATGTGATAAGTGTCAAAGATACGCGAAAATCCCGAGAGCTCCGCCAACGGAACTCACGCAAATGGTTAGTCCCTGACCGTTTGCAATCTGGCAAATCAACATAGTCGGTTCTTTGCCTATATCCAAAGGTGGTGCAAAATATGCGATAGTTGCGGTCGACTACTTCACCAAATGGGTCGAGGTAGAGCCTTTAGCCCCAATCACCTCCAAGAAGGTCATTAATTTCGTTGTGCGGAACATTATATGCCGCTTTGGCCTCCCGTGAACCATCATTATAGACAATGGAACTCAGTTTGAAAGTAGGGAATTCAAAGATTTCTGTTTAAAGTACGGCATTGAGAAAAAGTTCATTGTAGTTGCTCATCCTAAGGCTAATGGACAAGTTGAGGCCGTGAACAAAATAATCAAGTCCATATTGAAGAAGCGTTTGGAAAAGGCTGGCGGAAAATGGGTAGATGAACTTCCAATAGCGATATGGGCTTATAGAACTACCCACAATTCCGCGACTGGCGACACTCCATTCGCATTGGCATATGGCACGAAGGCTGTTATACCCATGGAGCTTGAAGTTCCATCACATCGGGTGACACATTATGATCCTAGGACGAATCAGGATCTCTTGTCGGAATCACTGGACTTCGTCGATGAAAAACGTGAAGAAGCTGAGTTAAGGGTGGCAGCATATAGGCACGGAGTTAAGCGATATTATAACGAAAAAGTACGCCCGAGAATCTTTGATGTGGGTGATCTCGTTTTGAAACAAGCTTTTCCGGTACCATCACGTATGAATCCCAATTGGGAAGGTCCATATGTCATTGAATGGAAGCTTGGAGAGGGAACTTTCAAGCTAGCGACCGTTGATGGCATGACACTCCCCCGAGCATGGAATAGTGAACATTTGTGACGTTATTATATTTAGCCTGTTTCTTTCATGTTTTAGGTGCAATTATTTCCCGTATGTTTTTGTCCCATTGATTCTTAGTTTCTTTCTAATCATGTAATCGGACGATCTAGTTTGTTTTCATTAATAAAGGCTTGAAGCCATCTTTTTCATGAATTACTAATGTTTTTGTGCCTTATAATCCGATGGGAAACAACTAGAGTTACATTATTCTGTCTGACGTACGAACGCGCATAAACGACTTAAATCTCCAAGTCCCCTGAGTGAGGACTGGAGTACTCTGAGTCCCCGAAGTGCGGACTAGAGTATAAACGACTTAAATCTCCAAGTCCCCTGAGTGCGAACTGGAGTGCTATGAGTCCCAAGAGTGCGGGCTAGAGTATAAACGACTTAAATCTCCAAGTCACCTGAGTGCGAACTGGAGTACTCTGAGTCCCAAGAGTGCGGACTAGAGTATAAACGACTTAAATCTCCAAGTTCCCTGAGTGCGAACTGGAGTACTCTTAGTCCCAAGAGTGCAGACTAGAGTATAAACGACTTAAATCTCCAAGTCCCCTAAGTGCGAACTTGAGTACTCTGAGTCCCAAGAGTGCGGGCTAGAGTATAAACAACTTAAATCTCCAAGTCCCCAGGGTACAGACTAAAAATCTCCAAGTCCCCTGAGTGCGGATTGGAGTACTATGAGTCCCCGTAGTGCGGACTAGAGTATAAATGACTTAAATCTCCAAGTCCCTTGAGTGCGAACTGGAGTACTCTGAGTCCCAAGAGTGCGGACTAGAGTATAAACTACTTAAATATTCAAGTCCCCTGAGTGCGAACTGGAGTACTCTGAGTCCCAAGAGTGCGGGCTAGAGTATAAACAACTTAAATATCCAAGTCCCCAGAGTACAGACTAAAAATCTCCAAGTTCCCTGAGTGCGGATTGGAGTCTCTGAGTCCCCGGAGTGCGGACTATAGTATAAACGACTTAAATCTCCAAGTCCCCTGAGTGCGGATTGGAGTACTATGAGTCACCGGAGTGCGGACTAGAGTATAAACGACTTAAATCACCAAGTCCCCCGAGTGCGAACTGGAGTACTCTGAGTCCCAAGAGTGCGGACTAGAGTATAAATGACTTAAATCTCCATGTCCTCCGAGTGCGAACTGGAGTGCTCTGTGTCCCAAGAGTGCGGGCTAGAGTATAAACGACTTAAATATCCAAGTCCCCAGAGTACAGACTAAAAATCTCCAAGTCCCCTAAGTGTGGATTGGAGTACTCTGAGTCATCGGAGTGCGGACTAGAGTATAAACGACTTAAATCTCCAAGTCCCTTGAGTGCGGACTGAAGTACTCCGAGTCCCAAGAGTGTGGACCAGAGTATAAACGACTAAAAATCTCTAAGTCCTCGGAATGCGGACTAGAGTATAAATGACTTGAAGGCAACAAGTCACCAAAGTACAGACTAAAAAATATTCTAAGTACCTGAAGTGTGGAACAAAGAATGTACACCACCAAAGAATTTCCAAGTTATATGAAAATGGATTAGGGTTTTATATAACTCACGATAACTCGGGTTTCAACCACAGTTATACAGAAAGCTGAAAAACAAACGTCATTTGAAAGACAAAGAAACTAAATTTTATTTATTAATCCAAAATGGGGTTCTACTACCACTCCTCCAAAACTCGGAGTCGAAAGTCTATCTACATTGACTACGAAAATAAATAAATTAAATAATTACATGATCTATGCTAACTCTCGTTGAATGAGTGTAGCGGCTAATTCCTCGATTTCTTTGGCTTCTTTTCCTCCTTTGTTGTCTCAAACGATTCTCCCCCCATGCGTTTTCACTTGGACGCTTTGCTCGATGGGGAAGTAACATCCGAGGAAGAACGGAGAACTTCTAGTGGTCTGGATCTACCAGGGAGGATGATCTTCAAAGGTCTATTCAGAGGATCATCCAGATCCACGAATTGGGGCTCGACTTTGATTTCTTTTTTCTTCTTTCGCTCCTCCTCAAGTTGTTCCTTCATGCTCAATTTAGAAGTATGTTCAGAGGCGCTCGTGATCTCAATTTCATAATCGTCCTCAACGGGAGACGAAGTTTCAGTCTTATCCTCGTCAAGCGCCCTAATCACCTAAGCATCAGGACCGGGGGTTACTCCCGCGTGAGTAGCCTCGCTCGCTTTCCCCATCTTCTCCTTGGCATCATCGCTCCTTGGAGTCGGTTCAGGATCAGAACGGCCTGTGTAAAATCACAAGAGACGAACGTTAGAATACAATAACTTCTCACCGAAAACGACGGTTATTTGAACTTTAAGAAGAAGAGTTATATACCAGCTTCTTGCTGGCTCTCAACCATCCGAGGATTCTCACCCTCTGGAATGGGAGATAGAACATGAATGCCGAGGCCAGGGTCCTCCGGGTCATAACCAGCATGTTGCTCGAATGGATCAAGTACTAGTCGGCCAGCCGATTGAGTAGGAGGAGGAGCTAGGGGTTCGGTCCTGGACGAGCCGGCAATATCATTCTTTTCTCTCGGTGAGGAGGAGTCTCTGCTATAGAGGACCTTCACTGCAGATAAGTCCGAAGCCTCATTCCCCCTGAGATATTCTTTTACTAAAGTATTCTCATCAACCTCCTCAGTGCCTGATTCCACCTTTCTAATCTTTATCAAAGTTTCCCATGCCTCGGCTAGAGATTCGAGGTAGCCCTCGCTAAGAAAAGTCAAGTCCCGATGCATGAGGACACGGGCGTTGTATTCAACTATCAGCGAGTCGAACAGGCACTTGATCTCCTCTCTGCCAGCCTCTGTAGCCGCCTCAAGGCGAGAGTCAATCTCCATGGATGCTATTCTCTTGCCCTCTTCACGGGATTCATCCTTCAGCATTCCGACCTTAGAGAGCTCGTCGTCGAGCTTTGCCTTCAAGAGTCGCATAACAACAATCTCATTGCAGTATCGTTGGGACTCTTCCTGAGCAGCTATCTTCTCTTCCTTCTGCATAGAGAGTAGTTCTTTCAACTCTTTGACCTGCAAGGCGAATGCATCCCTTTCTTTTTGAACAAAGTCCTTTTCTAAAGCTAAGGCCCCGCAGCGTTGGACCGCTTCGTCAATTTCTTTCTTATAAGTTGTCTCCAGACGATTGACGGCCTCCGCAGTATCTTTAGCACTTTGTTGGGCAGCTTCGAGTTTGGACTTGTACGAAGAGAGCTCCGCATCCTGAGCTTTGATAATGTCTTTATTATGAATGGCTTCAAGCTTCAGGCGGTCGATTTCGTGTTGACGCTCAACAGAGACTTCCGAGACTTTTTTAGCCAGATGGACAAACGCGTCATGTTGAACATAAACGTCGTTGTTGCAAGCAATGGCGCTCTGTTTGACATAGCCCGGAATGTGATTGATCACCGGGAGGAACTTCAGACCATCAAAGCAGATTTTGGGGAACTTAACTTTAAGCTCGGCTAGCTTATCCGATATCGTCGGATCTGTTGCGGGAACATGAGGAGATGGCTTTGAAAGTTCAGTCTTCTTGTGATGTTCCCGAGACTGCCATGTGCTGGACGAACCAGAGTGTTGATCACGGGGGACATCAGATTAGGACCCCTTCTGCATAGACTTCTCTCTGCCTTGCTCTGATTGAGAAGGATGATCACGGGAGTATGAGGACTGGCTGTATGTTTTCCTTCGATAAGTTGATTCTCGAGGGCGATAATCTCGGTCTCCAGAGTCATCTCTGTCTCGGTGCTTGCCGGGACCCGACTCCCGGCCAGAATGATGAAAAATAGATGATCCGCAAAGATGATCGAGTCCGTGAGTGCGTCCCATGTCACCTGCATAGAATGAGAATAACGGCAAGTTAGAAAATAACAGAGTGATGGCTAAAATTATAGTGCAGGGTGAAGTGCACGTGTCCGTGTGTGTTCCTAGTGTTCCCCCGGACGGGCCAATTTCTTTATCTTTGCTGATAGGAGTTTTTTCTCCCTGGATTTGGGGCTGAGCGCCTGTATCACCTCTCGCGGGTGACTGAAGTTTAAGAGCTTTTGGATCATCGAAGCCATAGTTGAGCAAATCATCGGGAATAGTGAGGGTCGATAAGCCTTTCAACGAACTCTCTAAGTGTTGAGAAGAAGGTTCTTTTTCTACTGGAGTAAGGGTGACCTTAGAGGTTCTACCCACCATCTTCTTCTTCAATTTGTAGGTCAACTTCTTCTTTCCCTTCAAAGGGGAAGGTTTCTTCTCGATGTCGTGGACTTCGACTATAGGGTCCCAAGCAGGGCTAACATTTTCGCCCTGTACTTCAAGCGTTTTGGCTTCTCTAATCTCCCCCTCCTCTGGTGTATCAGGGGCGTTACGTGCTAAAGACCCAGCCTGCTTTTTTCCTTTGCCTGAAGCAGGCCTAGATATAGTGATGCCTTGAGGAAGGCTTATTCGGCGACCTTCCGCCAGCAGCCCAAAATTCGTGAGCGATTCATTTGAAATGAGTGATCTGATGTCCCGGTCTTCTGCGGGAATGGCTCGAATAGCTTCAACGGCTTCAGAATACTCGAAGACTTCGGGACGTGGGTCGATACTTGTTAAAATAGAGAAGGAGTTAAAAAAAGGTGCTATCTTCGCCAAATGCAAGTATTGATCTAGAAAAGAAGACTTACTCCCTTCCACCCATCTCCTTGCGAAGCTGGGAGGACAACGCACGTAGAACCATTCTTGTTTGTACTGGGCGAATTTGCTAAAGGCCCGGTCAGAATTTGACATTTGCTATGCGGCTCAAATAATATAAAGGATGGGCTATCCGACCGTCTCTTGAAGCGAGAGATATAACAGATATCGCCTGGAGTCGGAAGCCTGAAGAGGACACTCATAAAGAGGATGCAAGTGCCATATATGAAAGCATGGCTGTTCGGAGGCAGTTGCGAAGGGGCAATCTCAATATATTGCAACAAGTCGCGAAGGAAGGAGTTGAATGGTGGAATGCTACCGACCCAGCACATGAACCTGCTGCAGGCTGTATATCCGACTGGGGGCAAGTGCAGACGATCATGCCCCGATGGAACTAACACGTTGTCGAAAGGGATTCCATGGACAGAGCATATCCGACGGAGTGTACTTTCATTAATCCTTGAGGCTTGTTAATCGATTGGGTCATCTAAGAAAATTGCTGCCTCTAAAGCGTCGGGAGCCAAGTCGATAGATGCCATCGCAGGGCTCGGTAAGTCTTGAGCACGGGTAGTTGATGGGTTTGAGGTTCCTATAACTTCTTGTCGAGAGGATGGTCCGGGTCTATCCGAGATCGTAGCAGAGCTAGATTTCCTAGACATCTCTGATGAAGATTGAATCTAACAAAACACCTGTTTGAACTATACTTGAAAAACAATCAACATTAGACTTAACAACATAAATATTCCCCCCGTGTGGTGTGTGAACTAGTGCGATCATTCAGATGTAAGTGCCAAGCAGTGAAAGGACGCTGGATTGATGAAATAAGTTTAAGCTTTGAATTGTCGTCTTCGAAGACCGTCATCGCTGACCGTTTATGAAAGCTTGTCGTAAGACAGTTTATATTTTAAACTCGACATCGTCACTTTATTTGAAAAGTTATTAACTGATAGGCAAGTTAAGTCCAAGTTTTCAGTTGTTTAAACATGGGAGTTGTCAGTCTGGATTGTCCGATATGCTTTGTTGTTTAAGCCTGTCCTTGTCCATTGTCATGAATTCAGGCATAAAATATGTGTTGAGTCACTTATGCATTAGGTTCGACTGGTGTTGCTGTTGTACACGACCGTCCTACCTAACCACTTCATCGTTCGGCATTCAACTAGTCATGCCGAACCACAATCATGCCGAGCCTCCTCGCTCGGCATTCTACCCTCAACACCAACACTCACTTACCATTCACTATCGCCGTTCGGCATGCGGCCAGACATGCCGAACCGTAATCATGCCGAGCCGCATCACTCGGCACTACACACTCCCACTTCCTACTCTCCACCGTTTGGCATGCGGAAAGTCATGCCGAACTGCAATCATGCCGAGCCACATCGCTCGACAGTTTACCCTCGACAACTTTCTTCCAACACGTCCTCCCTACCGCTCGGCATTTTATCAAATTTCTACTTCTTTCTGCTTTTCCCTCCTACCTCGTTCGACATGGGGGAATCATGCCGAGCCATGACTGTGCCGAGCCACATCGTTCGGCACACTAAACCTCAACTCCAATTCCACTCCCGAACTTCCCTTCCATCGCTCGGCATAAGGAGATCATGCCGAGCCACAACAGTACATCTTCCACTAACTCCCAACTTCAAGCGCCTCTGTCGTCCACTTCTCTCCTCCACTCTACGTAGTCTTAAACTCCTCTAAATGCCAATACTTTGCCCTTAAATCCTATTCCACGCGGTTCATACTGACCATGGTTCTACGGAGATTCACAAGTTCGAATCTCATGCTCGATTTCTTAGTCAGGGTAAAGTGTTTAAGAGGGCGGTCATTACCTAAGAAACGAGTTGAAGCTTGGGATTCTTCTGTGGTAGAACGCACGACTCTGATCGGGTTCGTTGATTTAGGAAAGGAGATGGGGCAATGTATCGAGTTTGAAGAGAGAAGGAAAGGGTAGGTAACTCGCAGAGGTTCGAGGTAAGTGCGTAAGCACAGAAGAGTGGAGGCAAAAGTAAAAGGGAAAAAGAAGAAGGAGCATCGGCTTATATAGAGAGAAAATAAGTCGAAGGGACAACGACCGGTAGAACCGGTGAAAGCACCTCCCTCGACCGGCATTAAAGCTGTTCGACATTTGTATGCCGTTCGGTATCAGCCAAGCCGTTCGGCATTTGTATGCCGCTTGGTATCAGACAAGCCATTCGACATCCATATGTCGTTTGGAATTAGCATGTCGCTCAGCATACAATGCCTCGATCGGTATACATGAGAAGCTACTATCGAAAAAACTAAGCAAGAGCTTAAAGGAGTGTATGGAGTGCTCATGATTCAAAGCATATCATGTTCGTCCACATGATACACTTTGGGGGGCAAGTGTTACCAAATGGCTTGACCAGGTAAACAGAGACCTGATGAGGAAGGCTTGTTCGGCATAAAGGGCCGTTCGGCACAACTAGGTCGATCGGCACAACTGGCTCGACCGGCAACCAGCACCGTTCAGCATTCAAGCCTCATTCAACATTCCAGTCTCGATCGGCATTCCAATCTCGATCAGCATTCTAGCCTCATTAGGCATTAATAGGCCGCTCGGCATCAAGCCTCAATTGGCATTCTAGCCTCGTTCGGCATTAAGAGACCGCTCGGCATCAAGCCTCAAACGACATTCAAGCCTCGTTCGGCATTCCAGTCCCACTCGGCATCATGCCTTGAACGACATTCAAGCCTCGTTCGACATTCCAGTCTTGATCGGCATTCCAGCCTCGTTCGGCATTCATGCCTCGTTCGGCATTCCAGCCTCGTTCGGCACGAAGTCTCAATCGGCACGAAGTCTCGCTCGACATTTCTCCTCACAAAGCATGGCAAGGTCGTTCGGCATTTGTGGTTCGACACACAAAAGTCACTTGTCACGGGCCAAGGTATCTCACTCCTAGGCCCAAGAGGGAAGTCCAACCCATCTTCGTCTATAAATAGAAAGGCAGGGGCACAGTGAAAGGGACCTTTTTTGGAGAACACTGGGGAGACTCTACCGCTTTCAAGACTCACTCTTTTTATTTCAAATTTGTACTCAAGCCATTATTGTACGGATTGTATCTGTATTCAAATACTTGGGAAAACAATAAAAATTATAACTCAAAGTGGACGTAGGCAGTTACGCCAAACCACTATAAATCTGGTGTTCAAGATTTCTGCAGTTAATTTAGTCTATATCTCTCCATTTTAATTTATCTTCTTCATTTATCTCTCTGCACAATCTTTCTAAAAGGGGGTTAGTGACCAATTTTGGTGCTAACAGACCAAATAAATCAAGATGAAGTAATTCAAGAGGTTTTGAAGTTGAAATCATATCTTTTAATTTAAAGGAACTTTTTCTAAGTTTTCCTAATTGACATGCATCACATAAACTATCTACTTTAAAATTCATTTTAGGGAGACCTTTTACTAGAACATGTTCTGACAGTCTAGATAAGAGTTTGAAATTCAAATGCCCAAATCTCTTATGCCAAATCCAAGGGTCACTTGTATTTGCCAAAAGACACAGGTTATCATTTGAAACTTTCATACTAAGAATATAAATATTCTTTTTCCTAATTCCCTCAAATATTATGGTTGAATTATTATCTTCAATGTGACACTTATTTTTTCAAATTCAAATTTATATCCTTTATCGCAAAGTTGACTAATACTTAGCAGATTATGTTTCAGATTCTTAACTAGAAAAACATTAGTAATAATAGGAGTTTCAGAGTTACCGACATTGTCGATGCCAATCACATATCCTTTTGAGTTGTCTCCAAAGTTAACCAGTCCTGCGTCTTTGTATATTATATCATTCAACATATCCGGATTACCAGTTATGTGTCTAGAGCATCCACTATCGAGTATCCATTTATTCTTTTTGATCTGCACAATTTGTCCATTGTGGATTGATTCCTCAACACCCATAAAACATGTTTCCTGCACATCATACAATTTTGGTAGACAACTTGAATTTGAATATCGATTATATGCAGACTCATGAGACAGTGATGATCTGAATATTTCTAAACTAGTATTAACAAGTTTTTCAAACATAGCCATTTTAAAAGATTTTTCAAAATTCATATTACGAAACTTTGAAAACCTTACTCTGATACCAAATGTGAGAAATGCAGATTACATATCTTAAGGCTAGAATTAACACTAGAGGGGGGGTGAATAGTGTTTTAAGGAATTACTAATTCTTTTTGAGTTTATATTAATTTGAACACAAATGTATGCAATATTCAGACATGGATATGATCATAGAATGAAACACAGATGCAGATATAAAGTAAAAGCAATAAAGGAAAGAACACATCGGATTTTATACTGGTTCGGAGTTATCCTACATCCAGTCCCTCGACACAAGTACAGATTTCCTTTCAAAATCAATTCTTTCAATTACACCCTCGATTTCAAGGCCAAGAGGTACACCGCTCCAGATTCTCAATCCTCTGGTTAGAGATACTTGATTTTACGGGCAACAAGTTCACCCGATTGATTTTCTAGGCTACAATCACACCTTTTCTCGCTCGATTGAATACAAAGAAGTCTATCACTCTGAATAGCACTGGGATCTTGTTGAGATAATGATAGAGAATCAAACCAGAGATGATCTAGTTAGATTCAATGGTGATTTCGATAGAGTAATGGTAAAAATGTATATAAAGAAATGTGGAAGAAGAAGAGGAGTGAAATCAGAGAAAATATGATTGTAAATTCGTTTAAAACAGCCCCTATTTATTGTAGAACAACAACCATGTCCATTCGTGAAAGAATATGACGAATAGACACTTCCTTTGAAATTCAAACTTTTGAAATAAACTGTCACCTTGTCGACAAGGGGTCCTTGGGGTTGTCGACAAGCCTAAGTTATTTTTAGTAAATTTTTTTTCTTTGAAAATAACTTCTATCTTGTATTAAAACTATTTTAAACTTTATAAATATACTTAACTATAGTTAAATACATAAATAAGTATAGAGAATAATATTTTGGTATATATAAAATTTTACTATAATTTTATATTTAAATCTAAGTATAAATATTAAAAGTTAAATATATTATAATTAAAAGATAGTTTAAAACCAAGGATAATTTGATATTGAAAATAAAGATTATTTTGAGGCTAAAAGTATTTTAAAACTAGGATAGATGTTTTTGATTTTAAAAGGAAGATTTTGAAATCATTTTGAAAACAAGATATAATTTTGTAAAACATTTGAATAAAAGTTAGTGGATACAAAACATTGTTCCACTAGATTTTTCGTAGGTTCCATCCTACTTAGGGTTCCATCCCTTTAACGGGCTCGAAGTGGATTCCATTCCACGAATAAAATGGATTTTAAGATGTTAGTGATTTTCTAGGAGTTTTAACAAAATTCCTAACTAAATTACTTATCTTGAAATCTTGAACTCTTGATAATCTTGATACTCATGAGTCTTGAATCTTGATATCTTCGATCTTGAGTTCATCAATTCTTGAATCTCTATACTGTACAATCTTCATTCTTTGGTACCTGTATATATATCCTGCATATACATATATATCTAAACAATAATGTTAGTATTTATATTTTATAATCTTATTCTAAGGTTATTGTCATCAAAACCAACTTCTCAGGGACTAACACATCTTACGCCATAGGAGCAAGAGGAGTTTAATGTTTTCCTTTTTGATCTTATAGGTCCATCCACTCTTCCCGTTAACGTACCAGCTAATTCGGCGCTTGTGCATGCTGCCATCTTCACATCCTCTGAGATTGTATCCGTTCCTGCTCTAGTTTCCACATCCATATCTAGCTCACAACCGGGACCAGAGGCCGAGAAGATTATGGTGCTCCACGGCTTGGACGACCCTTCGGCATCTCTGGAAGGTGATATAACTGCCATTGAGGCTAAGGAGCAGCAGACGTAGATGGAGAAACTGCAGAAGACTCCATAAGATTTGGTTGCCATTAAGAAGGAGAGATTGGAGACGACTAAGGCTTCGAAGAGCTCCCAGAAGTCGAGAAAACATAAGGGGAAGGGAGGCTCTTCTGAGTAGATTTCTGAGGAAAGATGAGGAGATCGCCACCGAAGTGTTCGTTGACCTTACCGGCAGCGACACTTCTCCTGAAAAGAGGCGGAAACTACCAACCAAGGGTGGAAAGGGTAGTGGTGGCAAAAAGCGTTGAGTGGTCGGTATGAAGATGAGTTGGATTTCGGCTTACAGCTTGCAGGAAGCCTGGCTTGTATTTCTTTTTGAGTTTTTTTGTTCAAGTGCAGAGTCTGCACTTTATGTCCTGATTGTAGAGTCTGTATTTTTTTCTTTGTTGGCCGCTATTGTGTGGGTATGGCCCCTACATTTTGATCCTATGTACAGAAAGTCACAAGCAATACAATGATATTTTGACTTTATTTTTATCTATCTATTCGTACATGCTCCGTGTACTTGTGCTCATTTCATTTCGTACTTTGCTAGTTCTGTGATTATAGCTAAGGTCCTTCTTCGAAGTAATAGAATTTTAATAGAACTTAGAGAATGATAGAACTTAGAGGATTTCTATTTTGAAATTCACAATACTATAGAAAAACTTCTAAGTTTTAACAATTTTTGTTTGGAAATTTCTAAATTTTAGAAGTTAACAAAACTTGTAAAAATTTCTATGTTTTAGAAATTTACTCTTACAAAACTTATAAAAATTTCTAAGTTTTAAAAGTTAACAAAACTTGTAAAAATTTCTAAGTTTTAGAAATTTACTCTTACAAAACTTATAAAAATTTCTAAGTTTTAGAAATTTTTGTTTGGAAGTTGATAAAACTTTGGGATAGAACTTTGGAAGTTGAAAGCTCCGGGATAGGACTTGTGAACTTGTTATTGTTTGGATTGACAGAACTTGTGAGCTTATCGTATTGTTTTGGTCTGTCTTAGTACATGTATATGCCCTCCAGTTCATAGGACTATTCACTTCAAAAAACTTTCAAGTTGTTGATAGCTTGGGGTTTAGATGATCTCAATTGAAAACCTGGCTAATTCATGACCTGATTTTCAATTCTTCGGAAGTTTTGCGACCTTAGCATATACTCTCAATTTTTGGCAGCACTCAAGTAAGTATGCAGTTTACGCGTGGGTATGTATTGGAAATCATTGGGAGCCTTCCTTCTAACACCAATTATTCCTGATTGTATACATGAGGGGCTATTATTTGGAGATTTAGCGCCCCGCTTGTGTAGCGTGTGGCTTTGGATGCTGCTTGGCGTCGCCTATTTCCGAGCAACGTGAGGAGTTTATCCTTGAGTCCGTGGCTTACGAGATGCATGGCTTTTGAGGCTCCTTGGCGTCGCCTATCTCCGGGCAACGTGAGGAGTTTATTCTTAGGTGCGCAGCTTACGTAATGCACAGCTTTCGAAGCTCCTTGGCATCGCCTATTTCCGAACAACACTAGGAGTTTGTTTTCGATGTTCCTCGGCGTTTCCAATCTTCAAGCAATGCGAGGAAGTCAGTTTCCGATCCTCCTTGGCATTGCCTATCTCCGGGAAACGCGAGGAGTTTTTTTTCGACATTCCTCGGCGTTGCCTATCTCCGGGCAACGCGAGGAAGTTAGTTTTCGATCCTCCTCGGTGTTGCCTATCTTTGAGCAATGCAAAGATTTTTTTTTTGATGTTCCTCGGCATCACCTATCTCCAGGCAACGTGAGGAAGTTAGTTTTCTATGCTCCTCAGCGTTGCCTATCTCCGGGCAATGCGAGGGTTTGTTTTCGATGTTCCTTGGCGTTGCCTATCTCCGGGCAACGCGAGAAAGTTAGTTTTCGATGCTCCTCGGCATTTCCTATCTTTGGGCAACACTAGGAGTTTATTTTCGACGTTCCTTGCCATTGCTTATCTCCGGGCAACGCGAGGAAGTTTGTTTCCGCTCCTCGGCGTTGCCTATCTCCGAGCAACGCGAGGAGTTAGTTTTTTTATATACCTCCCGGGGTTGCCAGGGCAACACCGGTTTTTCCTTTTTCGAGAGGCAAGGATCGAGTTTCGCCACTCCAACGGTTTGAGTCGATTCGCTTCCGTCGACTCGGCGGGTAATCATTATGGACACAGTTTGGTTGGTTCAAGAAGCAAAATTTATAAGGAAAGCATGGCAGATTCTTTGCCTTTTTGCAATGCCGTCGACATTTCCGGGATGGCTTATTTGCTGAAAAATAGAAAATAAAAAATACATTAAATAGTTTTTAGATGAAATAACGGCGGAGCGATTCGCTATTCCAGGCTCTAGGAACTACGATCCCATCGACGGTTGTCAGCTTGAAAGTCCCGTTACTGAGCTTTTGATAAGTGACATACAGTCCTTCCCAATTTAGTCTGAAGGTTGCCGGTACATGATAAAATTGCTTAAGCACAAGATTTCCAACCTCGAAGGTCTGACTATGGACTTTGGAGTTGAAGTATTATGCAACCCTTTTTTGGTAGGTGGCTGTTCTCAACTCTACTTCTCTTTTTTCGTCGATCATGTCTAGCGAATCGAGTAGGAGTTTCTCATTTTGCGCGTGATTAAAATTCTACCTTCGGTGCGAGGGGACCTCTATTTCAATAGGAGTCATTGCTTCTGAACCATATGCTAATGCGAATGAAGTGTGGCCAGTTACCGCTTTATGTGTTGTCCTGTATGCCCATAGTGCGAGTGGAAGTTCGTCAACCAAATTTACTTTCGCCTTTGTTAATCGCTTTTTGGTGGTGGATTTGATGATCTTGTTTATTGCTTTCACTTGCCCGTTTGCTTGCAGATGAGCCACTGTGGAAAAGCTTTTCTCGATTCGGAAGCGCCTGTAGATGTCTTTGAACTCGGCACTCTCGGATTGGGTTCCGTTATCAGTGATGATTTTTTGCGGCACACCAAACCTGCAAATGATGTTATTACTGACAAAGTTAATAGCTTTCTATATGGTTATGGTGGCCAGCGGTTTCGCTTCGGCCCATTTTGTGAAATAATATATGACAACTATAGCATATTTGGTTCCTCCTTTATCTATTGGAAGGACACCCATCATATCGATCCCCCATATCGCAAATGGCCATGGGTTGACCATTTGTGTCAGTTCCATTGAAGAAGTTCTCTTAATTTTGCTGAATCTTTGACAGCGATCGCATCTTCTGGCGTGATCTGTGATGTCGCGATTTATTGTTGGCCAAAAGTATTCGTATCGAAGGACTTTCTTTGCTAGCGTCTGCCCCCCGGTGTGGTCTCCGCATTCACCTTCATGTACTTCCTTCAGGAGTTGTTGTGCTTCATCATCGGTCACACACCTAGGAAGAGAGGTTGAGAATCCCCTTCGATAGAGTATCCCATCCTGTATCATGAACCTTGGCGCCTTACAAAGAAGCTTCTTCCGCTGATTTCAGTCAGTTAGTAGGGTTCCTGCAAGTAGATAGTCCTTTATCGGTGTCATCCATGTATCTGGCTCGACGGTGGTTTCTAGAATCTAGTCCACATCCATTTCATCTATGCTCGAGTTGGTTAGCATTTCAACTGGAACCAATCCCAATGACTGGGCTTCCCCAGTGCTTGCTAGCTTAGCCAAATAGTTTGCTTTGGTGTTTTTCTCTCGTGGGATGTGAGTTATGGTGTAATGCTTGATATCACTTAACAGCTCTTGTACTTTGGATAGGTATGGGGCGAGATTTTCTCCATGCGCTTGGTATTTCCCTTTCATTTGATAGACGACCAGTTGGGAGTCGCTGTATATATGAATAGATTTTATCCCGAGTTCCTTCACAACCTTTAGTCTAGCAATCAAAGCTTCATATTCTACCTCGTTTTTTGTTGCTGGGAATTCCAAGCGCAAATCATAGCTAATGGCTCGCCCCTCAGGGGTTTCAAGCACTACCTCTGCTCCCAAACAGAGGTTGTTTGATGCACCATCGACGAAGAGCTTCCATTGCGTGACTACTTCTGGCTGAATTTCCTCCTCGTTGTCCCTTATGGTAAATTCGGCAATGAAGTCGTCCAATGCTTGCCCATTGATTGCTTTCCTTGGATGGTATGTGATGTCGTATTGGCTCAACTCTATATTCCATTTGAGTAATCGTCTGGAAGTTTCTGGCCAGTATAAAACTTGCTTCAAGGGCTGGTCAGCCAATACTTTAATCGGATGAGCCTGGAAGTATGGTCGTAATTTCCGGGATGCGATCAAAAGGCAATACGCTAGCTTTTCCAGCTTTAGGTAATTCTTCTCAGCTTTCGTGAATCGTTTGCTAATGTAGTACATAGGTCGTTGGATTCTCGCTTCTTCTTGTACGAGAGCCGTGCTCAGTGCATGCGGGGAAACCGCTAAATAAATGAATAGGTCTTCTCCATCCACCGGCTTTGATAAAATCGAAGGAGCTTCCATGTATCGTAGCTGTTCCTCGAAAACTGCCTGGAAAGCTTCACTCCATTCGAAGTGTTTCCTTCCTTTCTTCAGTGCGTCAAAGAACGATATGCACTTGTCTGTAGCTTTAGAGATGATCGACTCAATGCTGCGACCTTTCCATTCAAGATTTGAAGTTCTCTCTTATTTTTAGGGGCTTGGACTTCCCGTAGTGCTGTTATTTGCTCCAGATTTTCTTCGATGCCTCGGGCACTTACTATGAATCCCATGAATTTCCCAAAGGCTACTCCGAAGTGACATTTAAGTGGGTTGAGCTTTATTCCGTATTTGTGGAGTATTTCGAACATTGTAGCAGGATTATCCAGATGGTTAGCAGCTACTCGCGATTTGACTAACATATCGTCCACATAAACCTCCATAGTCTTCCCAATCTGGCGTTTGAACATTATATTCACTAGCCTTTGGTACGTTGCCCCTGCATTATTTAAGTCGAATGGCATTGCTTTATAGCAGTACAGTCCCAAATCGGTGATGAAGCCGGTGTTCTCTTAGTCTGGTTCATGCATCAGGATCTGGTTATAACCTGAGTACGCATCCATAAATGATAGGTGCTCATGTCCTACCATTCCATCCACCAGTTGATCAATCGTCGGGAGCAGGAAGCTATCCTTCGGACAGGCTTTGTTGAGGTCCGAGATATCAATACAAGTTCATCATTTTCCATTAGACTTCTTGACTAGGACCGGATTTGATACCCATTCAGGGTAAGTTGCATCTCGGATGAAGCTGTTGGCCATTAGTTTATCTACTTCCTCCCTCAGTGCCTTGGACCGCTCGGGGCCCAAGCTGCGCTTCTTCTGCTTTATTGGTGTAATTCAGGAGTCGATATTGAGCACGTGGCAGGCAATTTTAGGTGACACCCCACACATATCGGAGTGCCTCCAGGCAAACACGTCTAAATTGGCATGGAGGAATTTAGCTAACTCCAATCGCATCTTGTTTCCTAGGTGCGACCCAATTTTCAAGACCCATGTTGGTCATCCATACAGTCTGGGACAGATACCGTTAACTCTACTGGTGCTGCCCGATCCTCCCCTGAGCTCTTCTTCCTAGGGTCCAAGGCCTTGTCGAATCGGCTATGGTCCCCAAGCCAAGGGTAGCTCAGTAGTTGCTATTCGGAGGGCTCATGGATGTGGAGGGCCCTCCCCACATCCTTTCCTTTTTCCTTTCTTCTTAACTCGCGCAACTCAGCGATGTAACATTTTCGGGTAATGCTTTGGTCTCCTTTCACTATTCCAATTTCGTGCTCAATAGGGAACTTCATTGTAAGGCACCACTGGGCCAATGCTATTCTGAAGTCGTCTAATGTAGGCCATCCCAAGAATGCATTGTATGCTAACATTTCATCCACGATCACAAAAGTCTGAATGAGGGTGACTCATCGCTCACCCTCTCGAAGCTCCACAGGTAGGTCGATTGTTCCCACCGTTTTTTGGGTTCTGCGGTAAACCCCTGAATCTTAGTATGGCATGTGGATACGATTTTGATGCCAATTTTCATTTGGTCAAAGGGTCGTTTGAAAAGTATGTTAACTAAACTGCCAATATCAATCAGCACTCGTCGGACTACGGCGGGACCGATTCCTACTGTCACCACCATTGGGTCGAGAGTTAGAGCTTCAACCCCTTCGGTGTCCCGATTACGGAACACTATGTCATCGCCCAAAACCTTCTGCTGCTTGGTCGGAGTTTCATCATCTACTGCTAAGCACAATTCCTTTGGAGCATGCTTCAATGAATTTGCATATCGCTCAATTTCTCCCCAACTTCTTTGCGCGGGGTGTGGTCCCCCAGATATTGTCCCGATAATAAGCTTTGGTCAGTTTGTTTCGACCCTTCTTCGCTGGTTCCAGCTTGATTTATTTGGTCTCTAGGAGGTTGTGGGACCATAGGTTGATTGGGTTTTTGCGACTTCTTCACATATTGTTGAAGTTTGTTGTCTCGGATTAATCCTTCGATGAGGTCCTTAAGGTGGCGACATTCGTTTGTATTGTGCCCGTGCGTCTTGTGAAAGCAGCAGAATTTCCCTAAGCGCTTTTGTTGTTCTGTTGCCTCCTTTCTAAGAGGTTTCTTATACTCTTTAGTTTCTTGCATTGCGAGATAAATATTCTCCGGAATGTCATTCAGGGGGTATAGTCCTCCTGTCTAAACCCTTTAAATCTTTTGTTGCTGCCACCATTATTTCTTTTATTAGAGTTCCGGTTTCTTCTCTTCTGATTCCCGCTCTTTTCCGCAACTCCTTGAGTATTTCCAGGACTGCGCATATTTTGATTTGCCGCTATGTCACTTTATCCGGCATCCATCTGTTGTGTACCGACAGACTTTCTTTCAAATTCGTGTGCTTCCTCCAATCTCAAATATTGGCTTTCTTTATGATTGAAGTCTTTCCTATTGGTAGGTTGCTTCATCTTAATCCATTTCCTAAACTCCGTTTCCAGGTGAATAGCGCGGACTAATGCCATAAAAACCATATCCTCATTGGGGTTGCTCACTTCCGTTACCGCGGTGTTAAACCTACTCATGAATGATTTCAATGACTCGTTGCGCCCTTGGACCAACCCAGATAGGGACATGACGTCCTTCGGTTGTGCGGTATGAAGCTTGAAACGGTCAAGTAATTTCGTTGCAAGTTGGTCAAAAGTAGAAATGGGTCTTGGGGGGAGTCTGGTGAACCACATAGACATGACTCCTTCTAGAAAAATAGCGAAACACCGGTAGTGGACGCCCTCTGAACATTGGCTTCGTCCATGTACCAGATGTACTTGTACAAATGGGGTTTTGGGTCCTTTGTTTCACCGTAGGAGGGGATAGTTGGCAAAGTGAATTTGTCCGAGTATCTTACATTCAAGATCTCGTTCGTAAAAGGGGTTCGACTCGGGGAAGATCCCCATTCATCGTCCTTTCGGTCCTTACTCTTGTTCATCATTCGTCTGACCATGTCTGCAATGTATATCTTTGATGTCCGGTAGCCCTGGGGGTGGCAGTCAGTCACTGCATCGAGTGTTTGGTTCTGCAAACAGTCTTGGCGTGTGGGCTGAAGCCTGGGCCTTCTTGTCTCTGGGAAAGCCACTCTCGTAGGACCTCGTTGGCATGTAGTTAGCCTAAATGGGGGCAGTTTGGACGTTTCTGTTTGTACCAAAAATGGGCACAACATTCTTCGGGAGTTATTTGAAGAGATAAAATGAAGAATGTAAATGTAAAACAGAGATTATCTAACAAAAACTCCAACAAACAGGAATGTAAAATGCACAGACAAGCAATTTAGAGTGGTTCGGCGTATAGCCTACGTCCACTATGAAGTTTTGACGATTTTATTGATTCTCTTTCAATGATTACAAGCGGTTGCAGCAATGAACAGCGGATTACAGATTAGAATTCGAAATTGACAGCAAAAATAGGATGCAAATCTCAATCCGGTAGAGTCTGGACGCTTCAAAGAAAAAAGATCCTTTCTTCTGTTGATTCTGGGGCTCTATTTATAGGCGTAGGAGGCTCAGAATTCGCTCAAACTCCGGGAGACTTGGTCTGGCACGTGAGGGGGCCCACGTGACCGTTTCCAGAAAGTTTGGAGTCGATCTGCGATCGATACGAAGTCATTTCGTATCGATCAAGATTACCTCCAATTGAGCTCAAATTTGGTGGAGATGTTCCTCGGTATGTGTGCAACCTTCAGTTAAAATTTCATGGTATTTGGATCAGTGGATTGAGAGATATCATCGATACGAGGCGACGTTCTTCGCGAGGCTGTCTGGTTCGAATCCATCCCTCCGAACTGAGAGCTTCGAATCGATGGTGTCACGCGCCTCTGTGAAGACGTGGAACGTGCGCTTCGCCTCGATCCGGTCTTTACTCCGAGTTGACCGCGTCGACTCCATATATCTCGGCGCATTCACATCGAGGGATGACGTGGTGTGCGCGCTTCGCCTCGATTCGGACGCTGCGCCGTATTGACTGCTTCGACTCCACATATCTCGCCTCGTTTACTTCGATGGGCAACACGTCATTCTAGTTGGTTGGCTCGCTAGATACGAACAAGTTGTTGGGCACGTATTCGAAGCAAGGTTCTCAGATGGATACGAAGTAGACACTGAATGATGGATACGAAGCAAGCACTGGCTGATGGATACGAAGTAGACATTAAGTGATCGTTACGAACCAGGTGACTTATTGATGGATACGAACAAGTCTTTCCGGCTGAAGGTTCTATCGATACGAAGCTTATAACCGGGTGGACTTAATCATTCTGATTGACATGAGATCGATGGATGCGAAACGAGCGATGGACACAGATTGGTTGGATACGGAGCAAGATCCACTGATGGTGATGGACACGAAATCACCGCTGATCTGATGGATGCGAAATCACCCATAGCGATGGATACGAAATCCGGGCCGGGCTGATTGATACGAAGTCCATCGAGACGAATTCGATGGATTCGAAGCATGGTTAACTTCGATCGATACGAACTGCTGCTTCCCGATGGATACGAAAAAGTGCTCTCCCCTTTGACTTGTATCCATCATAACCTGTGCGTATGAGCTCAGATTGACTTGAAACTTGGAACGTTGGTTTGCTATATTTTCCCGATCATGTCTCATCGATTGGGGCTTGATCCGGACTTGGTTAAAATTCAACGATATCTATGACAAACGACATTTGGAATCCAACTCCTTGGTGTCCTGGCCTTGCCAAAAGGCGGGATAACATTTGCCCCCCAAAGTACGTCTTGTGAAAACATGACGTGCTTTGAAAAGCTGCAGGTCTTCTTTGAATAATTCAAAAGTCGTATTCTCCAACCATCCTCTTGTATCGATCCTCTCATGAATCGATGCTAAAAATTGGAAAGCCTTTCGTCGCATCGATGCGGGTTGACTCGATGGATACAAAAAATAGTCATTCGTATCGATGGTCACAAATCGTGGTGAATTCTGATTCGAATTGGTGATATCTGATGGATACGTAGTGACTGTTCGTATCGATAGGTTTGCTCTGTTGTGAGTCGATGGATCACAAAGTGGACATTTCGAACCGATGGAGTCTGTTACCTTCAGGTGGCTTCCCTGTGCGCTTCGAAACGATGGAGTCCAGTGCCTTCAGGTGGCTCTCTCGTGCGCTCCGAATCGATGAAGGCTAGTGGGATCGAAATGAATGCTCGCATCGATGCGCTGCTTGACTGGCTGCGACCGGTCATGTTGACTAGGAGTCGAATCAACCCAGTCTAATTCGAGGCTTCATATAAATACTCTGGACTTCGCCATTTTTTCACTTTTACTTTTTTACTGTTGTCTTCTGCATTTTCGTATCGATTCACGAACTTGGGAGGAAAGAATTGTTCCAATCTTCGAATCGATCAAACATCATTTTATTATTTCCCCAAACTCCAATTCAATTCAGGTAAATAAGCAATCACGGCTAAATCCGAGCGACGAAGTTCAGATCTCAGATCCATCGTGTCCTTGCTGATTATTGATTTTGGCGGCACTAAAGCCAGATCTGGACCAGAGCTTGGTCGAGGATGGCCATGGCGATGCTCGCATCAATCGGAGAAGAAGGAGTTCTGGAGGAATTGCTTCACCTATAGTTCGTGTCGATCCGGGACAGGAGGGTTCGACTCGACCCAGATTTCATGACCTCGCATCGATTGATGGGTTGAAGGGGATGCAGAGGTTCGCATCGATCTAAGGTGGTTGAGGCTTGTGTCGAACTGAAATGATTGATACAAGTGTTTGGCCCGCGTGATCGATGCGAAAATCTGCCTCCCACGATCGATACGAAGACCAAGAGGTTTATTGGTACAATATCGATAGCCCCAGATCGATGCGAAGTCACTGCATTTGGTTGTCACACAGTCGTTAACCCTTGGCCGGTGCGAAGTAAGCCTCTCTGATCGATACGAAATCCACTCCTCCGGTCGATACGAACTGCCGTCGATTCGAAACCTATTGATACGAAAGGTATCGAGTCGACCTTGATCGATACGAAAGTATCGATTCGAACTGGATCGACACGAAAGATATCGCGCCTCCGACTGAATTTGAATCTGAACTACGATCGATTCCATGCTGAAATTCGACGAACTTAGCGAACTCTTGCATGCTCTTACACTCGATTCCGACAAGCTTCTGCCTTGCATAATTGGACTTGATCACAGGATTGCATATTTGACTGACTTTCGAAGCTCGTCGATGGAACTGTAACCTAACGAACATATAACGGACTTACATTGAATCAACCATCTGGCATCTGGATTGCGTGATCGTGATGGTCAGCGATGACGGTCATTGTCGGTCTGACTTCCAGAGTTTCGTCGCTAGCGTGTTTTCTTTAATTCTGCAGAATTTGCTCAAGTCATGCACAACATTTGCACTACACAACACATTCATGCACTTTACACTGGGGAATGCACAGGCTTTTTATCATCTAATGATGGTTTCTCGTGAGTTAGCTAGTGATGGAACCGTCAAGTTCGCAGCAGCAAGAAACTCAGAACCCTATCCCTCCCAGACTTGAGATTCCGGACATCGAGGCCGAAGCTATTGGTCCAGCTCCGGATGAGTTGCCCGATGCGTCCTTCATTAATAGTCCACCTGATTCTGTCCCGTCCAATATCTCTGAAGACATGCTAGGGAGAATATGCTTAAGGCATGGCTTATCTTTGGATGAAGTACTGTTGCCTGGACCGGATGACAGGCCACATAATCCCCCGAAGGGGTATACTGCTTTTAATCGACATGCGTGCGCAGCCGGCACACTTCCTCCGTTCAATGATTACATAAGAGAAGTGTTGGCTTATCTGGACATCGCTCCGTCTCAATTGCATCCAAACGGATATGCCTCACTTAACAGCTTGTTCATTGTATTCATGGAGTACCTCCATCGTCCTCCCCGTATGACCGACATATGATACTTGTTTAATTTCAAGAGTCGGACTGACAGCCCATCTTATACGTTCTTGGAGTCTGTAAGGAACTGCCAAGTTGTCGCGGGGTCGTGGACTAGGCTAAGCTACTTTAAGTCGGAGTGGTTCTATGTCCGATGTCCTCCGGGGTTTGCCAGAAGATGGCTGTTCAGACGTGAGTATTGTCTTTTTTCCCAAGTAATTGACAGGGCAATTTTCGGAGTGAAATTGAACTTACGTCTTCTTCTCTTTTTCTTTCAGCAATCATCCAGCGGCCTGAGGGTGGCTACTATAAAGAGATAGTTCGGGTCCTCCAAGAGATTCCTAGCGAAGAAAGGAATATTGAACTGTTACTGACAGATCGGAATCTCACAGTTCTTGGGTTGATCGGCCGGAGGCAGAGCATAAGGCTCGATGGTGCACTAAAGACCGTCTCCAGAAAAAAGGTCAGGCGGATGAAACCCAGGGTTGTGATAATTGAGGAACCCGATTCCGAGAAAACTCATACCGACGAAGAACCGTTGGTCGGACCCACTAATGCAACCCCGGAGTCCGACGGAAAGAGGAAAGGCAAAGCAGTGGCCTCAAAACAGCCTAAGTCCGGGAGGCGGAAGTCTGTGGTTTTGCACCGTCCTTTGCCAGGAGTTAAGATTACGAAAGCATCCTCCCTGCAAGCTGAAGATCAATTCGAAGGGCCTGCTGACCCTCCAATCCCGAACATCGAGCCGGAGCAACACGACGTTGAGTCGGGTGGACCGCGACATATCGTCGATGTTAGCGAGTCTAATCCTGCCAGTGCGATTGACACTTCTGGTTGGTCCGGTGGGTTACACATTCACACACTCTTCACGGCACAACACATTTTCCTAACCGTAAACAACACATCGCAAACGGTTACTGATTCTTCGTGGTTTTCTTTTCAGGTACGATGTCTGGGCAAGGTTCTGTGCTTGGTAGTTTGCGCAATAAGCGCCGTTATCATGAGCCACGCAGGAGAGAGGGCGAGAGGGATTACGACTCAGGACATTCTGGTCAGGAGAAGTCTGACAGAGATAGGGGATACGTTCGCCGATCCCGATCTCGCTCTCCTCCCCCCAGGACCCTTGCACCTCCTACGGCCGCAGTTACTCGTCCTCCTGAAACTTCACGGCCTAGGCCGCCTTCTCAAGCTTCGAGGTCCGATCCTCCGCGCAGGACTGAAATAGCCACCTCCTCGGCTACTGTACCGGTCCCGACCGAAGCGTCTAGTGAAGGAGCGCTTAAACTGGCACAGATGAGGAAGGAATTTCCCGACATCTGTTTTGATGGTTATGTCTTCCCTCCGCACTTGAAGAGAATTCCGCCAACCGCTGAAACCACTATCCATGATTATGTTGCGGACATCTTTTTCTAGTACAGGGAATGGGGACGGGCCGCGAGGAAAGCGTCCAAAGTGGCATTCGATCGGGGCGTCACTATTGAGAAGCTCGAGAAGGAGTTGGGTCACAACGACCAAATCATAAAAGCGCTCAACTCAAAGGCTGAGTCTTCCCGTAAATCTGAAATGGAGGCTCTAAAGAAGGTTGATGAAGTGAACGCTGTTATGACCAGGATGAAGCAAGAGAATTATACCGCCATCGAGGACATGGGTCACAGGAACACTTCCATTACCGCCGAGAGGGATGCCGCTCTTAAGGAGCTTAAAGAGCTGAAATCAAAGTTTTCAGAGATGGCGAAGGAAAAAGACGCAGCTAATGTCTCTGCGCAGGAGGCCTGTGATCAGGCAGTGATGCTCCGAAAGGAGAAGGAAGCGGCTATACAACAAGCCCATGAAGCTGAGGCTGGGGTTGACGAGAAAGTACGGCAGGCGGAGGCCAGGATTGAGGCCGAGGTGGAAGAGCTACTCGTCACTTATAACGCCAATGTGCTAAGGCACCGAGATTTGACATGGCTTGACGATTACCCCACGCATCTCTATAACGCCTGGAACCTACTGGTTGATGAGGAGAAGTCTGGGCACCCTGATGAAGCCCTTGATGAATTCGAGCTGGAGAACCGCATCCTCAATGATGACGAAAAGAAGGTTCTCCATGACTCCATGATTTCCCACGACAAGGCGAGGCTTGGTGCCCAGGCCCAGGAAGTTGGAGAGAGCTCTGGTGCAGAACACCATGTTATGAGTTCTGAGATAATCGTGTCATCTCAATTTGAGCCAACTCCGATGATCTACCCCCAGCCTATCCCGGCATATGATCCAGATCAACCGCATCTATCTCCTATTAAGGAACATCCTTCTAAAGTTATTCAGACGACCCCGAGCCAAACCAAGGAAGGTACTCTAAACTAACTTCTTGTATATTTGGATTGAAGAGTCTGTGCTGAAATGTTGCTAATGACATGTCCTTTTCCTTTGATCAGTGACAGGAGTTGCTCCAGCCGCGCCTCTTACCATCCAAGAATCAGGCCAAGCACCAGGAGCCATCATCTCTGAGGCGACCTCCGTCGCGACAATGGCACCAGTTGGAGTAACGCAGGGGAGCTCACTTTCTTTCAATGAACAGATGATAAACGAGCTCCTTGGCCGTCAGAGTGATCCTTTTGCGGACTTGCCATTCGGCTTGGGTGGATTCACGGCTACTTCTGACGCCTCATCTCAGACTACTACGGCTCCTAGCAAAGCCAGAGCACAGCGGGAAGCGGCGATGGTAGCCGAGATTAATGCCGAGATGACGGCCGCGACGCACGGCGGCGATGTAGATGGTGGAGCTGCAGCGCAGTGCCCTACTCCTCTTATGATTGTGTCTCCTGGGGGAACACTTACTGATACTAATGTGCCAGTCCCTCCTTCGGCTGCGGATTCTGTTCCTCCAACTCCTCCCGCGGGAAGCATCCCTATAGAGTCCAGCTCAGACGAGGACGTTGACATTATGCCTTCACCCGAAGGGAGCCTGCCTAAGGAGAAAGGCTCCAAGCGAAAGGGCACTGGTGGTTCCAGTAGCTCCTCGAGGAAGAAGAAGCTGAGGAAGCAGAAGGATTGGACATTCTTTTCATAGGCAGTTAGGGACTTTTGTTATTTTCTCTGTTTTTCCCTTTTGTAGGCCGTGCTTAGATGCGGGTTCGGCCCCTGCTAGTAGGAACATTTTGGAAAAAACTCATGTATGAACCATTGTTTTTGAGTTAGTTGAAATAAAATTTTGTTTTCAAGTTTCAGCTCATGTTCCTTTCTATGCTTGAATGTTGCAGTGTTCGGACTTTGGTCCAGTGTACTTGCATTATCTGATTGTTTCGAGAATAGCTCATTTTAATTGTTAAGTATGGAAATCTCGGACTTGAGTTGCGATAGGGGATCGCATCGGAGCTGAGCATCGCATAGTCTCGAGTAATGACTAACATTTGCCTTTGCCCCCAGTTCCAGGGATAAGTTGTGATGATCAACTTGTGATTGCATCAAGCGAGGACCGAGTGGCCGAGCTACACTTGTTCTCTTATGAATCGTTGCATCCACACTCCGGGGATATATATCATCTTGTAAGCGGTTGTTCGCACTCTGGGAACACAGAGTTGACTGATGTTTGTATTCCGTCTCACACTCTGGGAGCACGGAGTTGGTCATTTATACTCCGCTTCGCACTCTGGGAACACGGAGTTAGTTGTTTATACTCCGCTTCGCATTCTGGGAATGCGGAGTCAGTTGTTTATACTCCGCTTCGCACTCTGGGAATGCGGAGTTAGTTGTTTATACTCCGCTTCGCACTCTGGGAACACGGAGTTGATTGTTTATACTCCGCTTCGCACTCTGGGAATATGGAGTTAGATGTTTATACTCCGCTTCGCACTCTGGGAACACGGAGTTAGTTTGTTTATACTCCACTTCGCACTCTGGGAATATGGAGTTGGATGTTTATACTCCGCTTCGCACTCTGGGAACACGGAGTTAGATTGTTTATACTCCACTTCGCACTCTGGGAATGTGGAGTTGAATGTTTATACTCCGTCTCGCACTCTGGGAATACGGAGTCGATTGCAAGATTGTCGTGTGTCAACCCTATCAATATTGGTGTCATGGCTTGTCCCCGAGCTCGGGTTTCACCTAGTGAGTGGCCGGTCATATCACAGCCACTCTCCATTTGAATAAGTCCCATTGCATGATGGGATTTAGCTCTTCGTGCATCGTGATGTTGTATATCGTATTTAATGAATCACAGCTCTGGCTCGAAGAAGTGGCATTTTATTGCTGAAATAAGAAAATGCGGCAAAGTCAGTTGCCTTATTACAAAATTCAAATTTCGAAATGCTGAAACAAATTGCTAAATAGAATGAAATAAATAAAGCCTGCCATATGTAATAGCGGCGGAGACTTTCGCTGTTCCAAGCCCTTGGTAAATCGAGACTGTCAATAGTCGACAGCTTGAATGTACCATCTCCGAGCTTTCGTGTAATTACATATGGTCCTCCCCAGTTTGGCTTCATGTGTGAAGGAACTGGGTAGATTCTCTTGAGTACGAGGTCGCCGAGTTCAAAGGTTCGAGGTCGAACTTTGGTGTTGTACAGTCGGCCGACCCGGCTTCGATGTGCGGCTGCTCTCAAATCAGCCTCTTCCCATTTTTCATCCAATAGATCCAAAGACTCGGCCAGGAGTATAGCGTTTGTTTTTGGATCATAATAAGTCACGCGATGAGAGAGCACTTCTGTCTCGACCGGAATAACGGCCTCTGAGCCATAGGATAGGGAAAACGGAGTGTGTCCGGTCGCGGTTTTGTGGGTCGTTCGGTAGGCCCACAATGCCATAGGAAGTTCATCGACCCACTTGCCCCCAGCCTTCTCCAAACGTTTCTTAAGGATCGATTTTATAACTTTATTGACAGCTTCAACTTGTCCATTCGCTTGGGGGTGTGCGACAGCCGAGAACTTTTTGCGGATATGAAACCGTTGACAGAAATTCTTGAATTCCGCACTCTCGAATTGGGCTCCGTTATCAGTGATGATAGTATGCGGGAGTCCAAATCGACAGATGATGTTGCAAACCACGAAATTTATCACTTTCTTTGTCGTAATGGTTGCAAGGGCTTCGGCCTCAGCCCACTTTGTGAAGTAGTCAACGGCGACGATGGCGTATTTCGCACCGCCTTTTGCTAAAGGTAAAGCGCCGATGATGTCGATGCCCCACATTGCGAATGGCCAGGGACTGACCATTTGGGTTATTTCAGTAGGCGGAGCTCTTAGAATTCGGGCATGTATCTGGCATTTATCGCACTTTCGGGCATAGTTTGCCGCATCTCGATTCACTGTCGGCCAGTAGTACCCATATCGGAGTATCTTCTTAGCGAGAGCTTGCCCTCCGGTATAATCGCCACACTCTCTTTCGTGCACATCATGTAACACTAGTTTGATTTCCTCGTGGGCGATACACCTGAGGAGAGGAATGGAATAACCTCTCCTGTACATGACTCCGTTTTGGATGACGAACCGCGAAGCTTTTCGCTGGATTTGTCTCTTCTCATTTCTAGGTTCAAGCAGCGCCCCATTCTCAATGTAATTCCGATACGGAGTCATCCAAGATTCTCTACTGGGAGCGGTTTCAAACACAGAGTTCATTTCTATTCGGTCGATGCTCGGGGAGGCCAAAGTTTCAACAGGGACAAGTCCCATTTGTTGCGCTTCACCTGTGCTGGCTAACTTTGCCAATGAATCGGCTTTCTGATTGTGCTCCCGAGGTACATAATAGATGGCGTAATAATCAAACTGGTTTAGTATTTCCTGAACTCGTGCCAAGTAAGCAGCCAGTCTTCGGTCTCTTGCCTGGTATTCTCCTCGTACTTGACATACCACTAACTGTGAATCGCAATAAATTTCTACAGCGATGATTCTCAATTCTCTGGCAAGCTTTAGGCAGGTTAGGAGGGCTTCATATTCAGCTTCATTATTAGTTGCACGAAAGTCGAATTTAAGAGCATAACATATGGATCGGCCCTCAGGAGTCTCAAGTACAACCCCAGCGCCCGAACATCGGTCATTTGATGCACCATCAGTATACAGCTTCCAGATGTATTCGGGGGATTCACTGGTCTCGGGTAAGTCTTCTGGAACGGTGAATTCAGCTACGAAATCAGCCAGGACTTGTCCTTGAATGGCTCTCCGCGGAGCGTATGCGATATCAAATTGGCTTAGCTCAATGTTCCACTTGAGTAACCTACCGGACGTCTCAGGCCGCGTGAGGACCTGTCGTAACGGCTGGTCGGTGTACACAGTGAGTGGATGAGCTTGGAAGTAAGGACGGAGCTTCCTTGAGGCAATGACCAAGCAGTAGGCCAGTTTCTCCAGTCTCGGATAATTTCTTTCAGCTCCTGTTAGTCGCTTACTAACATAGTAGACCGGGTTTTGCACTTTGTCTTCTTCCCGGACTAGAGCAGCACTGATCGCATGTTCTGATACTGCCAGGTAGAGATATAGTTGCTCGTGGTCAACCGGTTTTGATAAGATCGGAGGTGTGGAGAGATGTTGAACTAATGATCGGAACGCGCCCTCACACTCCGTGGTCCATTCAAAGTTCCGTTTGCCCTTCCGGATCAGGTCAAAGAAAGGAATGCATTTATCGGTGGACTTTGAAATGAACCTGCTCAGTGCTGCGACCTTCCCGTTAAGACTCTGGACTTGCTTTATAGTTTTAGGGGTTTGCAAATTTCTAATAGCCCAAATCTTCTCAGGATTCGCCTCTATTCCTCGAGCGTTGACGATGAACCCAAGGAATTTTCCGGATGCAACGCCAAAGTGACATTTGAGTGGGTTGAGCTTCATTCCGTACTCCCGGAGGATGCTGAGCATTGAATTCAAATCTCTGACGTGATCGATGGAGAATCGGGACTTCACCAGCATGTCATCCACGTAAACTTCCATGGTCTTCCCAATCTGATCAGCGAACATTCGGTTGACTAAGCGTTGGTATGTTGCTCCAGCGTTCTTTAGACCAAACGGCATGACTTTGTAACAATAGAGTCCCAGATCGGTCACGAAGCTGGTATGTTCCTGATCAGGTAAATGCATGGGTATCTGGTTGTAACCGGAATAAGCGTCCATAAAGGATAGTAGTTCATGTCCGGCCGTCGAATCTACGAGCTGATCGATTCGTGGAAGTGGGAAGCTATCTTTTGGACATGCCTTGTTTAGGTCAGAGTAATCAACGCAGGTTCTCCACTTCCCGTTTGGTTTCCGAACTAGTACAGGGTTGGACACCCATTCTGGATACAAAGCATCTCGAATGAACCCGTTCGATTGTAGTTTATCAACTTCCTCCTTAAGGGCGGCAGATCTCTCTGGATCCATACCGCGCCTTTTCTGCTTTACTGGGACATGTCGCGGATCTATATTCAGGGAGTGACTTGCAATGCTCGGCGAGATCCCGCACATGTCAGAGTGTGTCCAGGCGAAGACGTCGAGATTCGCCCGAAGAAATTCGACCAATTCCTGCTGTGTCTGTTTGTTTATTTGAGACCCAACTTTCAACATCTTTGAATCATCATCCTCACTGATTGGGACGTCCACAGTCAGTTCGGCTGGAGAGGCTTGACTCTCCGTTGATTCGTCTTTATCCTCGTTGTCCCTGGGGTCCAGGTCTTTCAGGAATTGGTCGTGGTGCCCGGGCCGAGGCCCAGGCATCAATTGTCAATTATCGATAGAACGGACGCAGAGAGATTCCTCTACGCCCTTTCCCTTCTCTTTACGCTGTGCCCCGCGTAGCTCAGCAACATAACAGGCCCTTCCTGTGGCCTGATCTCCTTGAACAACTCCAATCCCATGATCAGTGGGAAATTTCAAAGTCAGACACCATGGGGCGATCGCTGCCCTGAACTCAGCTAGGGCTGGTCGACCCAGAAACGCATTATATGGCGAATCGATTTCTAGCACAACAAATTGTAACATTCGGACCCTTCGGCGTTCTCCAACGCCTAACTCGATTGGGAGTTCAGTTATTCCGATGGGTATCGTGGCACTTCCGTTGAAACCATGGATTCTGGATAAACAGGGTTTCAAATCCTTTGTCTCCATCTTCATTAGATCGTAAGCCCGTTTAAGCAAGATGTTCACAGAGCTCCCACTGTCAACCAGGATCCTCTTCATCCAAGCAGGACCTACCTGGGCAGATATGACTAGTGGGTCGATTGTAGGGGCTTCGACTTTATCGGTGTCTCAGCTCCTGAACATGATATCATCGGACATTATCTTTTGTTGCTTCGCCGGGGTTCCATCCTCGCAATTACTATAACACTCGAAGTCCGCATGCCTGATAGAACTGGCATACCACTCCATTTCCCCCCAGCTTCTGTCTGCCGGATGGGGACCACCACTTATTGTGTTGATAACTAATCTCCCGCCCGCACGGGTGGGTTCCTCCTCTCTTTCCTGATTTTGCGAACGATTTTGATTCGAGGGGCCCGCTCCGCCAGACTGCGGCGCCCGTACAAACTGATCTAGCTTCCTCTCTCTAATCAGCTTCTCGATGAGGTCCTGTAAGTGCCGACACTCATTGGTATTGTGTCCATAGCTTTCGTGGAACCTACAGAATTTCCCTGTCTGAACCTGTCTTTCCGACGAGGGCTTCGGAGCAGGCTTCTTATACTGTACAGTATTACAAGTCTGTAAGTATATGTTTTCCAATGACGTGTTTAGCGGCGTATAACTGTCAAACATCTGAGCTCTACGTCGTGGACCTCGGTTCTCGTCTCTCTTCTTATTCTGGCCATTGTTTCCTCTCTGCTGGGTTTGCTTGTTTTGTATATTCAGTTGAACTTTCCCGGAACTCTCGCCGGACTGTTTAACTGCCACATTGCTCTGTATTCCCTCAATGCTAGGCCTCGCATCGTCCTGTTTCCTAGACTGTTTTGCATCCTCCTGCCGCAGGAATTGAGCGGCCTTGGAGTAAAAACGGTCCAACGATGCGGGCGGTTTTCCGGCTAGCCAGTTTCCGAATTCAGAATCAGGATCAATCCCCTTGGTCAGAGCCATCAGGATTGAATTATCGTTAGGATTGGTGATCTCGACGCACGCTGCGTGGAACCTCTCCAAGTAACGCCTGAGCGTTTCTCCAGGAGCTTGAGTGACGCTGGATAGGGTGTTGACGTCTTTTGGCCTAGCAACATGCATACGGAACTGCTCCACAAACCTCTTGGCCAATTGATCGAACGAAGAAATCGATCTAGGTGGTAGGCGGGTGAACCACATTGTCGCGATTCCCCCCAGAGAGATGGGGAAACTCCGACACTTCACTGCATCGTCGGCCCTTGCAGTGCTCATCGACCATTCATATTTCAGAATATGCTGGTTGGGATCACTATTCCCTTCGTACATCGGGAGAGTCGGCATTCTGAATCGCCTAGGGGGTTCAGCATGTAACACTTCGTCTGTGAAAGGGGTATGACTACGGGAAATCCCCCAATCATCATTAGTGAGCCCCTGACTCTCGCGGATCATCTGACGTATCATGGTTGATATATCCGACATGGGCAGGTTCTGAGCGTGATGAGCTAAGGCGTGGTCGGGTTCCACGGTGCGAGTTGGGATCGGGCGCTGTCGACGATCCGTATCTCGCCTCCTTGGCTCAACGTCTTCTGGGACATAAGGTTCAGGAGTATGTCCATGCTGTTGATTGATCGGCTCTGATTGATTTCGGGTATCGACCCTTGTCTCTGCTGCGGCGGTTGTGGCGCGGTTATCCGTGGTGTACTGTGGGGCAGTACCTCCTCGTGTTGAGGGACCCGTTTGGAAGCTGGTCGACGGTCCTACCCTCAGTTGGCCAACAGTTAAGGTGGGCTAATATTCAGCAACTTGAGCGCGACTCCCCTCTAGCCGAGGACGAGTAGTTCGGTGGTGATAATCAGATGAAGCTGAGCTTTCGGTAGACGCTCTGGAGGCATCATCTCTCCTGGACCTTCTGTGCCCCCGGCGGTTCAGCTGGTTGGTCAGCTCGATATTGGCGCGCAACTGTTCCGCCAACTGCTGACGGCTTTGGGTCAGCTCCTGGAGCAATACTTGAAACTCCTGTCGGGTGACTAGCCCCGTTGAGTCTGAGTGAGTGGTATTGTCTTGATTGGAAGAAGGCGGCTGCGTGGGATTCTGCCTATCTCTGCCTTCTTGCTCTCCAGCGGTAGCGCCAGTTCTTGTGCTGACCATTCTCGGTGGTGGAGTCCTTTCCTAGTTTTGGGCAAATCTGAATAGAATGGAAGGATTCCGGACTGGATATCTGGATCTTCCTCTTGGATTTATGCAATCCGGTATCGACGGCATATCCAATGAGCAGGAGAAAAAGCTGGTTTTCTCAGTGAAAGCACCAAAGTGTTTGTACCAAAAATGGGCACAACACTCTTCGGGAGTTATTTGAAGAGATAAAATGAAGAATGTAAATGTAAAACAGAGATTATCTAACAAAAACTCCAACAAACAGGAATGTAAAATGCACAGACAAGCAATTTAGAGTGGTTCGACGTATAGCCTACGTCCACTATGAAGTTTTGATGATTTTATTGATTCTCTTTCAATGATTACAAGCGGTTGCAGCAATGAACAGCGGATTACAAATTAGAATTCGAAATTGACAGCAAAAATAGGATGCAAATCTCAATCCGGCAGAGTCTGGACGCTTCAGAGAAAAAAGATCCTTTCTTCTGTTGATTCTGGGGCTCTATTTATAGGTGTAGGAGGCTCAGAATTCGCTCAAACTCCGGGAGACTTGGTCTGGCACGTGAGGGGGCCCACGCGACCGTTTCCAGAAAGTTTGGAGTCGATCTGCGATCGATATGAAGTCATTTCGTATCGATCAAGATTACCTCCAATTGAGCTCAAATTTGGTGGAGATGTTCCTCGGTATGTGTGCAACATCCAGTTAAAATTTCATGGTATTTGGATCAGTGGATTGAGAGATATCATCGATATGAGGCGACGTTCTTCGCGAGGCTATCTGGTTCGAATCCATCCCTCCGAACTGAGAGCTTCGAATCGATGGTGTCACGCGCCTCTGTGAAGACGTAGAACGTGCGCTTCGCCTCGATCCGGTCTTTACTCCGAGTCGACCGCGTCGACTCCATATATCTCGGCGCATTCGCATCGAGGGATGACGTGGTGTGCGCACTTCGCCTCGATCCGGACTCTGCGCCGTATTGACTGCTTCGACTCCACATATCTCGCCTCGTTTACTTCGATGGGCAACACGTCATTCTAGTTGGTTGGCTCACTAGATACGAACAAGTTGTTGGACACGTATTCGAAGCAAGGTTCTCAGATGGATACGAAGTAGACACTGAATGATGGATACGAAGCAAGCACTGGCTGATGGATACGAAGTAGACATTAAGTGATCGTTACGAACAAGGTGACTTATTGATGGATACGAACGAGTCTTTCCGGCTGAAGGTTCTATCGATACGAAGCTTATAACTGGGTGGACTTAATCATTCTGATTGACATGAGATCGATGGATGCGAAACGAGCGATGGACACAGACTGGTTGGATACGGAGCAAGATCCACTGATGGACACGAAATCACCACTGATCTGATGGATGCGAAATCACCCATAGCGATGGATACGAAATCCGGGCCGGGCTGATTGATACGAAGTCCATCGAGACGAATTCGATGGATTCGAAGCATGGTTAACTTCGATCGATACGAACTGCTGCTTCCCGATGGATACGAAAAAGTGCTCTCCCCTTTGACTTGTATCCATCATAACCTGTGCGTATGAGCTAAGATTGACTTGAAACTTGGAACGTTGGTTTGCTATATTTTCCCGATCATGTCTCATCGATTGGGGCTTGATCCGGACTTGGTTAAAATTCAACGATATCTATGACAAACGACATTTGGAATCCAACTCCTTGGTGTCCTGGCCTTGCCAAAAGGCGGGATAACAGTTTCTAGCATCATTGAATGCATTGACGTTCTCTTCCATCTAATTACCTTGTTCTTCATCTTTTGAATCAGAGAGATATACAGCTATATCTTCCTATGGGGTTTTGGCCCCCTGATTCAAATTCAAGATTGGTTGCCTTGTGCCGGGTGGAGTATTCTCATTCTCTTCCACGCCGCATCTTGTTATCACCCTACTTTGTGTTGCTTTCCATTCCTTCTATGCAGGCCAAAAACGGAGGAATTCTCTTGTTCTACAGCAGTCACTGGTTCAGGCACAACCCTTGTAGCTAGGTTTGATTGTAGGGTCAACAGAGCGTTGAGCTTCTCCATCAGAGCCTTTTGACTATTTTCCATTTTCTAATTGATCTCCTCAGCCATCTTATTCATCTCATCTATGGTGACAACTTCATGCTGACTAGAGGATGTCGGTGCCTGGTTTCCTAAGTTAGCATAGTTTACTTCAGCTTGTTGGAGACTAGCTCCTTCTCCAACTATTACTACCCCTATTGATCTACCAAAGGCAGTTCTTCTTCTTCCAGGAGCCATTGGTTCTAAAACAACAAGTTCTTCAAGCAAAGATTGGGGATCTAGCTTCTTGACCTATGAGATCCAAAGTAGATAGCTAGATCTAGATCCTGAGTTGGAGTTCTCAGTGAAAGCACCAAAATGTTGACCCAAAAAATGGACCAACACCCTGGTTAGAGTTTGAAAGCACCAGCCCTGTCCTGACAGAGCAATATTATAGATCACATATATAAAGAAAGAAATGTAAAAGAAAGTAGACAGAGAATTTTTAGAGTGGTTTGGCTTTTAACGAAGCCTACGTCCACTTTATAGTTTTACTCTAGACGGATTGCTGTTACAAGAGATGTTTGATTACAAGGCTTTGATTACTCCCTAACTAGACTGAATCTCCAGAGTTGAATCCATCGGAGAATCACGGTGTATTCCTTTGGAGATTGTTATGAGGGAGGAAAAGAGTGAAGAATGATTCCAACAGAGCTTCAGCAACTAGTTCGGAGAAGATCCTCTTTATGTTGCAGGTAGGACGCTATTTATAGAAATCGGAGAGCTTCTGGGCTAGGCTTGTCTTCATCAGCTTGTAGGTAGGTTACAGGCGTCCTAGGGGGGCTTTGGCTCGCAAAACGAGCCAAAACCATGGGTTGTTGGCGACCCATGGCCCATGGGTCGCCAGCGACTAATAGACTTGGTCCGTTTTGCGGACCAAATCTTGCCTCCTTTTGATAGTGTTCCATATTTGGTTTGTTTGATGGTTTGAGCAGAGGCATGAGTCACTGATGAGCTAAGCACTTAGAATTTTTCTGGAGTCTGGACTCGGAGATGTTCCCATAGCCTTTTATCATTGCTCTTATGTTTTGATGGCAATTCACTAGCTGTTTACATTCAGCTACAGATTGGATTATAGGAATGCTAATCTCTCGGCTCCGTTGATCCTTGTCGATGTCTTAGTCATATTGCTTAGCCTTTGTTGATCCCTTGTCTTGGCTTTTTTGGTTAAGTCCTGAACCATCATGTCCGTGCAAAATTGTTCTATTCTCTATTGGTTTCTACTAGGTTAAAAACCCGGATAACAGTTATCATTGATGTAGTAATCATCGTTTATGAAAGATATCGACCATCATGACTAATGTCACCTAAGTTGTTTCCACATATCTCCAAAAGGATAAAGTCGAAGTCCGACACCATTTTCACTAATGATATTGCTCAAAGTCATCAACATTGTCACGAATGTTATCGCCTTTCCATCCTGATATTCTTCCATGTTCATACGTGTTGGTACCTTACTTCGTCGATTAGTCAATGATGCCAAGAATCATCAATGACAACACCATATAAATTGAAGCTGCTTTTGATCAATGATGCCACCAACAACCAGTGGAGAGATCCTTAATGCAAGAGATCATCGACGCCGAAGTTGTTGCTGAAGTGCATCGGGACCAAGCATGCCGAAGATGTTGAAGGCAAAGTGGAGCCACTCCAACCCTATAAATATGACCCTAGGGCCGCCATTTTGGGGGACATATTTTTTTTCCCAGTTCTTACATGTTTTCAACTTTGTAAACCCTAAATCCATTTGGGGATTTTTGCCGATTATAACACTAGAACTTTGTACACATAAGGAATTGGAAATCAAACAATTGCATAGCCCATGGTCAATGGTTTCTGACTAATATATTTGCCTTTGATTATGATTTGCACTTTGACTTGACTTCGAACTCGAACCCGCATAGAAAACATGACTTTGAACTTAGACTTTAATTACATATTTGAATTTGACTCTGAACTTGTATAAGTGCACATGACTTCGACTTTGATGACTAAACAAAGAATTGCAATGGACTCAAAATCATGCATGCCTCAACCTATGACTTCGTCAATTTCGACTAGCCTCGAAGCGGATTCTATTTGATTAGTCCATTTTCTACATACTTTTGGGTTACATGAACTCTAAAAAGAGAAGGATGTGGGAGCAAGTTTCCTTGATCCATCCTACTTGGCCTGCATTAGGTCTAGGTTCAACTTGGCTTACTTCATCCATTCAAACGTCTGGATGGTATATGTAAACATCTGATCCTAGTTCAAATGTTCATCCTTTTGTATATTTGATCACCTTTTTGTTTTTGTTTTTGTCTATTTCATTGTATATGAATATGTAATGATTTATACATCCATATCCATGTTTGTTTTAGCTAGGTATTTACCCAAATCCATTTTTATTTGTTCGAATTCTCTCGTCCGTTATTCAATCTCCATTTTGACTTCGAACATAGCTTATAATTCTTTATTATTTCATTTTAACCATTTATTCATATTTGTTAACATCTTTTAGTAACACTAAACGAATATTATTTTTAAGACATGGGTTTTTCTCTAGTTTTAAGGGTTTGGCATAGAGTTTCCCTTGGGTCTACCTTAGGTCAACCTCGGGTCCGCCTAAAATTTTTTGAGACTTGCGGCTTACTTCATGTGTTTATGAGTCCAGCTCAGTGTCTTCTTCGAGTATTCCTCTAAGTTTTTTTCCCTTTTCAAAACTTGAATTCTTTTGATGTAATTTTGCAACTTAATCCTATAAACTATACAAATGTAAAAACTAACTTTATTAACTTTAGGAAATTAGAAATATTGGGTTTTTAGGTTATGTCTGTAACCCATTTTACCCTTCTGTCGATTCGTATAAATTTTACAGTCCCTATTTGATTGTATATTGTAACACCCTGCACTTTTAGATAATTAAATAACCAAAATAATCATTAAACAGTGAAAATGAGCGTTTTGGTAATTGTTAGAATTTAGCTATGAGAGTTGCACAATTGTGTTCGCGCTAATTTTCTGATCAATATCCATATATAACTTGTCGAAATCTGAGCTAGTATGAAGAAGTCACGAGAGAAACAAGATATCAGAATAAAAAAATACTTAAACGAAAAAAAATGACCCTACGGGTCGACCTGCAAAACCCCCAGGTCGACCCGCATTTCCCTCCTGGTCGAAAAAACATCCAGGAGTGAGCCGATGGATCCAAAGTTGATTTTCATGCGATCCGAAGCATTTTTTTTTCTGGATCCGACGATTTGCAGCGAGCATGTGACGTGGTTGCACCATATTCAATCCTAAAATTTGACGGTCTGAGATTCCCAAACTCCACTATAAATAGAACCCTAGGCCTAGCTATTTTCTCACAATCAGATTTCTCCCAATTGGGTTCATTGCCTGAGGTTGAACCCTAAATAGAAAAAATTTCTAGGGAGGAAATATTTTTAATAAAATTATTTGACACCCTAGAAGTGGATCCAAGAAGGCCTAGGATTAGAGCTGAGGACCACAAGTGAGTGTTTTGTAATTATTTCAGATTTGTAAGCAATTTAAAATAATAGGGTTCTCAATAGTTGTAGTTTTTCTACAATTTTGAGACATTTTTTATGTAAGTTTATTTACAGTCAGTTTTAAAGTAAATTTCAAAAGTCCTGTTCAGCCTATTTTTGTTCAGCTATTTTATTCATTTATTGGCAGTTATTTATAGTCATTTACAGTTATTTACATCTGTTTTAAGTTGGAATTTAGCCTGTAAATGCTAGTTTCTTTTTATAGAGATTTAATCCTTTTTGACGCGAATAAAACATTAAAAAGAGAAGAATTCGCAAATATGGATTAAAATAGAAAAATAATAAATTTACAGAAATCATATGTAAAATGAGAAAAACTGAAATAAAATGGAGATGAACTGAAATACGCAAATTTGAGATATTTGTAAGCATGGTTATAACAAGTGGTTATAACTAAAAAGAGAAAATAGAAGAGTAATAGTTGCAAGAACAATTATAACACGTAGGTTATAATTAGAAAGAAAGAAATAACAAAGGGGCTTATTTTAAAACTTAGATCTTGGATTAAGTTAATAAGCAAATATAGGAGTAGTGGTCCGTACCGGCAGCATTCCCTTTCAGGTCTAGGACTGATGGTCTCACACGTGGGTGAGGCTGGGAATGCTTATGCTGATTAGGGTAAATAAGTGGCCAAAAGATAGAGGCTCAAATTTGGAGATTTGGGCAAGGGGCGCAAAGTTAGAAGATTTGTTTGTTAGGACCAGTACCAGCAGCATTCCCTTTTAGGTCGAGGACTGATGGTCTCACACGTGGGTGAGGCTGGGCACGCTTATGCTGATTAGGGTAAATAAAGGGTCAAGTAGTGGGCGACAGTTAGTATGTCCCGGCGATGACCGAGCGTGCGACATCGATTAGAGTAAATAATTCGCTACTGCGTCCTAAGCGCTAAGATGTGTCTTTTGCTGTGGGACCAATAAGATTAGTTCATAGTGGCATAACAGAGATAGGAAAGGCCAATCAATGGGTTGGATTAGGATTTCAGCCTAATTAAGTTAGTAGTTGAGATATGATAGGGTTTCAGCCTAATCACAACAGTTCAAAACAATTCCAAACAATCAAAGAAAACAGTCAAACAGAATCAAAAATAGTATTTTATTCAAGTTTTATCTTTTCTGTATCTTCCTTTCATATTAGAACTATTGCTTAGTCTATTATCTTTATCTTGCTTAGAAATGCTAGTAATTACTTTCACTCACCAGACTTATTGTCTAACCCACTCCTCTATCTTTCCTTTTTCCCCAATAGGCCAGTAGAGTTGAGGATAGTTAATTCAGGTTGCTTGGAGATTCATTTTTGGAGTTTTCTCGTTTCAGATGTATTCTTCTGCTTTTCATCTTTTCCATTTGGCTTATGATGGATTGGCACTTTTAAGAGGGATTATTATTGATATTTTTGTTCTTTGATTATGTGAGACTGAAATGTATTTTCATGAGACATGAGAGAATTGGAGTTTTTGAGACATGTCATGTTTTTATGACTTATTTTGAGATGTAGTTTAATTCTGAATGCTAAGTTATTATTTAAATGTTTTCGCTGCTTTCACTTATTTGTCTGGTGAATCTTAGTCTATGTGATGCTTTAACTATACCTATAACGCACCACATCCTTTGGTGTGCCCTTTTTGAGAATACTAAGGGGTGTAGGGTGTTTCATTTGGTATCAGAGCCTAAGGTTAGGTTCCTAAAAACTTGTTTTAAAATTAAAGTATTTTTCAAAGGTAACATATCATCAAACCAAAAGTATTTTTCAGAAAGAAACTCTTATTATAGAAATAGTTTTCAAGTATAAGAGAGTTTTTATAAAAATCCCCTCAAAGTCTAATTCAACCTTCTTTCGATTCTTTCGAGCCTAAATTTTCTTTTCTTTGCATAGAATGGCGAACACCTCAAATCTTCCAGAGGGTGTCCAAGTCCCTGACTGATTCCGTAGATACCTCCAAGCTACGACACCAAAGGTGCAAGGGCAAGCGCCCAACGCAGCACCGGTGGGTGGAGGTCCCGTTAATCCACCTGCAGCAGCCAATTTTTCTAAGCTATGCAAGGACTTCGCTAATCTAGGAGGCAAGACATTTTCTGGCATGGAGGATTTCGTAGAGGCATGAACTTTGTTGAGGAATACGGAGTGGATATTTGGGCTGTTATGATTGGAGGACCAACAAAGAGTTCAACTTGCATCTTGGCAGCTGAAGGGAGAGGCTTATTACTGGTAGGAGATTGTAAAGATGATGGGTAGAGACATTGGTTGGGTTTGATTTCGGGAACGGTTTGAGAGAAAGTTCTTGTCACAAGCCGAGAAAAGCATGTAGTTGGAGAAGTTCATTAGTCTGAAGCAGGGGAGTCTTTCGGTGAAAGAGTATATAAATCATTTTAATGAGTTATCGCGGTTCGGGATGGAGCTTGTTAATACACTGCATAAAAAGTCCACCAAGTTTGCTAAGGGTTTGAACTAGCCCCTCCAAGAGTTGGTATTGACACATGTACCTATGGGAGCGACGTATGAGTCACTTATGGAAATGACTCTTATATCAGATGTTGCTAAGGAAGAAGAGGTTAAAGGGGTCCCAAAATCAGAAAACTGTAAGAAGTAGTGGTGGAAGAATAAGAAGGATAAGGACAAGAAGAAAGGAGGAGGACCTCAAAAGGGACAGATCAAGAAGGGCGAGAAATGTCATAATTGTGGATTGGTTGGGCATTACTCAAAGGACTGTAAGAAGGACATGACTAAGAGGAGGTGTTACAACTGTGGGCAACCTGGATACCTTAGTAGAGCTTGTCCTCAGAGGATAGGGCAGAGAGCAGGCGCATCTACGGTGCACGTACAGGCTTTGGATGCAGCTTCTAGTAGTGGACCAGACCGAGGTAGGAAAGTCTCTGTAGAAGGTTTGATCTCTAATTCAGATTTTCCTATTCGTACTCTTTTTGACTCCGAAGCATCGCATTCTTTCATTTCTAGTTCATTGGTTGATTGTTTGCTCTTAGATATTTCTCTAGTTGTAGACCCTATAGTTGTTTCAAACCCAATAGGAGGATCGGCACATTTATCCATGATTTTTTGGGGTCTGAAAATTTTTATACTAGACATAGAGTTTGAATGTGATGCCTATGTACTGGGATTTCAGGATATGGGATGATTTTGGGGATGGACTGATTATCCACTTATGGTGCGATATTGGACTGCGAGAGGAGAGTTGTCAGGTTAGGGACATTTAGCGGACGGACTCTCAAGGTTTCTTGCGACTCGTGGGGGTCAGTCATGTTGAGCTTCCTCTATTCCCTTGATTCATCACTAGGAGAGTTAGATTCAGTTCCAGTTGTTAGAGATTTCCCATACGTTTTTGAGAAGGTTAGGGGGTTACCCCCTAAGAGAGATCGATTTTATGATCTATCTAAATGAAAATGCTAAGCTAGTGGCATTGCCCGTGATACATATGGCTCCTAGGGAGAGGAAGGAATTAAGTAAGCAGATGGCTGAGCTATTAGAGAAAGGCTTCATCAGACGGAGCATATCTGAGTGTGGGGCGCCAATCGTCTTCGCTACAAAGGCGGATGGTTCCCTTCGACTTTGTGTAGACTATAGAGAGTTAAATAAGCTCACGAAGAAGAACCATTACCCACTTCCTAGGATAAATGATCTTTTCGATCAGTTGGTTGGCTCTTCAGTATTTTCTCAGCTTGACTTAGCCACTGGATTTCATCAGCTTAGGTTCACTGACGATAGCATCGATAAGACATCATTTAGGACACCCGATGGATTCTTTGAGTGGTTGGTTATGCCGTTTGGGCTGACCAATGTCCCAGCCTATTTTGTAGATTTGATGACCCGTGTTTTTCGAGGTGTTCTAAATAAGTTTGTTGTAGTGTTTGTAGACGACATTCTGGTGTTTTCCAAGAGTATGGAAGAGCATGCTATTCATCTTAAGGAGGTTCTTCATACACTTCGTGTTCATCAGTTGAAAGCAAAATTCTTGAAGTGTCACTTTTGGCGTGAGGATGTGCATTTCTTAGGGCATGTAGTCTCAAGTGAGGGTCTAGCTGTGGATACCGCTAAGGTAGTAGCGGTACAGGATTAGAAGGCCCCCAAGAATGCTACCGAAGTTAGAAGCTTCCTAGGTTTGACTAGCTATTACAGGAAGTTCATCAGAGATTTTGCTAAGATTTTAGCACCGCTTACTTGCCTCACTAAGAAGAATGCGACATTCTTGTGGGACGTGGATTGTGAGAACTCCTTTACAAAGCTAAAGAGGGCCCTTACTAGTGCACCAGTGTTAGTTTTACCCGACGGAGCTAAGCCTTTTACAGTATACACCCATGCATGTGGGACTGGCCTTGGGGCAGTATTGATGTAGGAGGGGAGGGTAGTATGCTATGGGAGTAGATAGTTGAGAACTCATGAGAAGAACTACCCAACCCATGATTTGGAGCTGGCTGCTATTGTTTTCACGCTCAAGTCTTGGAGACATTACTTGCTAGGAGAGAGGTTCAAGGTTTTCACTGACCATAAATCATTGAAGTACATGTTCTCACAAAAGGATTTAAACTTGAGGCAGCAACGTTGGATGGAGTTTCTGGCATTATATGACTTTGAAATAGCCTACACCCCTGGCAAGGGGAATGTGGTTGCAGATGCATTAAGTAGGAGAACAACCCTTAGCCCAGTGTTCGTGGAGTGGAAAAGCCTAGATTTTATTTCCACCTTTGATTTTAAGCCCTCTACGGACATTACTCCTGGATTATTGGAAGCACCGGAGGTTAAGCCTACCCTCATAGAGATTGGCTTAAGGCAGCGAGAGGATTCAGAGCTTGTGGATATTCTGGATAGGATTAGCAGAGGAGAGGTCTCTAGACATCTTCAATGTTATTTCATCAATAATAAAGGGTGGCTAAGGAGAGATGGAAGACCTTTTGTCCCCCACACTGGTGATTTGATGAGTGTAGTTCTAGTAGAAGCACACCATTCTCGGATGACTATTGATCTGGGTGGTGATAAGATGTATAGGGACATGAAGGGAGTGTTTTATTGGAGTGGCATGAAGATGGATGTAGCAGAGTTTGTGGCTAAGTGTCTTGTGTGCCAAAGGGTTAAGGCAGAGCAACAAAAGCTTGGCGGATTGCTTCAACCATTAGATGTACCCAAATGGAAGTGGGATAGTGTTTCGACGGACTTCATATATGGTTTACCCTGATCTAGGAAGGGGAATACCAGTATTTGGGTGATTGTAGATCGTTTGACTAAGAGCGCCCACTTTATTCCGGTCAAGAGTAAGAGGATAGCACCTTATTTGGCATCTATATATGTTCGTGAGATAGTTTGACTTCATGGAGTTCCCTCTAGCATAGTGACCAACAGAGACCCTATCTTTACTAGCGAGTTTTGGAGGAGCATGCAAGAGGCTTTAAGGATACAACTTAGATTGAGTATGGCCTATCACCCCCAAACGGATGGCCAAACAGAGAGAGTTAATAGAGTTCTTGAGGATTTGTTGAGGATGTGCATTCTTGATTTTGGAGGGACTTGGGAGGAGCACCTTACTTTAGTGGAATTTGCATATAACAATAGTTTTTAGGCTAGCATTAGGATGGATCCTTTTGAAGCCATTTATGGAAGACCTTGCAAGTTGCCTTCGTGTTGGTTGGAGTCTACAAAAAGATTGCTACTTGGTCCTAACATGGTTAGAGAGACTTTGAAAAAGATTGATTTGATTAGAAGAAGAATGAAGACGGCCCAAGATGGATAGAAATCCTATGCAGATAAGCGGAGAAGGGATATTGAGTTCGAGGTAGGAGATTTGGTTTTCATTAAGGTGTATCCGCTAAGAAAGGTAGTGAGGTTTGGATCAAGTAGGAAACTTGCTCACAGATTCGTAGGACCGTTCCCCATTATGGAAAGGGTAGGGAAGATGGAGTATTGGGTAAAGCTACCGGAGAGGCTCGCGGGAGTTCATGATGTTTTTCATGTTTTGCACTTGAGAAAGTGCTCACATGATTCGGCAGAGGTAGTGGAACCTAGCCAACTTGAGGAAGTTGAAGTGGAGAGAGAAGCATCGGCTCGTCGCATTCCTACCAAGATAATTAGACATGATATTAAGAAGCTTAGGAATAAGGAATCCCTTTGGTTAAGGTGCAATGGGGAGATAGTATTGAGGACGCTACATGGGAGGCTGAGGAGAAAATACGTTTCTCTTATCCACATCTCTTCGATGGTACGTGTTGAATTTTCGATTTCCATCTTTAGTTTTGAATAGGTTATTTCCTTTAGTATCCTTTGGGAGGGTAGATCTTAGGATTTAACCTATGGATGGTAGGACTGAATGTAAACATGTTACTAGAACATGTTATGTATGTTGGAGGCAAGTGGTTGCAAGTGTTTGCTAGTGGATGCTAATGGACGCATATACACACACTAGGCACTATTATCTCTTAGAGATCGGCCTAACTAGGTCACTAAATTATATGCATATGGATGTGTGTGCACTTGCATTTTTATTTCATGGTTGCTATGAATGGGTGATTATCATATGATTATTGCATTTGGATGATGATTGTAGCACGCATATAGAACTATCAGTTGTCATTAGGGAATTTGCATTCATTTGGATACATGGCACGGATATGAGCGCATAAAAAGGAGGTCGACTGAATTAGTAGACCGCCTAATATTTTGCATTAGTTAGGGACATTGACACTACACTATTGCATATATCATAAATTGCATTAAAAAGCTTAAGGACAATGGAAGAAATGGATGATGGTTGAATATATGGTTGTGGAATTTGGATTAAAATATTTATTTCTTTCTTCTGTACTTGGAGATTTCGGGGGCGAAATCCTTTAAGGAGGGGAGAATGTAACACCCCGCATTTTTAGATAATTAAATAACCAAAATAATCATTAAATAGTGAAACTGAGCAGTTTTGGAATTGTCAGAATTTAGCAACGGGAGTTGCACCATTGGGTCCGCGGTAATTTTCTGATCAATTTCCATATATAACTTGTCGAAATCCGAGCTAGTATGAAGAAGTTAGGAGAGAAACAAGATATCAGAATAAAATAAAATAAAAATATTTAAATGAAAAAAAGGACCCTACTGGTCGACCCTTGCCGGGGTCAGGTCGACCTATAGTTCGACCCGCAAAACCCCTAGTTCGACCCGCATTTCCCTCCTGGACGTAAAACCGTCCAAGAGCGAGCTGATGGATCCAAAGTTGATTTTCATGCGATCTGAAGTGTTATTTTTTGGATCCAATGATTTGCAGCGAGCCTGTGACGTGATTGCACCAGATTCAATCCTAAAATCCGACGGTCTGAGATTCCCAAACTCCACTATAAATAGAACCCTAGCCCCAACTATTTTCTCACAATCAGATTTTCTCCCAATTGGGTTCATTGCCTGAGGTTGAATCCTAAATGGAAATTTTTTCTAGGGGGGAAATCTTTTTAATAAAAATATTTTACACCCTAGATGTGGATCCAGGAAGGCCTAGGATTAGAGCTGAGGACCACGGGTGAGTGTTTTGTAATTATTATAGATATGTAAGCAATTAGGGTTCTTCTCAATAGTTGTAGTTTTTCTACAATTTTGAGACGGTTTTTATGTAAGTTTATTTACAGTCGGTTTTTAAGTAAATTTCAGAAGTTCTTTTCAGCTTATTTTTATTCAGCTATTTTATTCAGTTATTTGCGGTTATTTACAGTCATTTACAGTTATTTGCAATTATTTACATCTGTTTTAAGTTGGAATTTAGCTTGTAAATGCTAGTTTCTTTTTATAAAGATTTAATCCTTTTTGACGCGAATAAAATATTAAAAAGAGAAGAATTCGCAAATATGGATTAAAATAGAAAAACACTAAATTTACAGAAATCATATGTAAAATGAGAAAAACTGAAATAAAATGGAGATGGACTGAAATAGGCAAATTTGAGATATTTGCAAGCATGATTATAACAAGTGGTTATAACTAAAAAGAGAAAATAGAAGAGTAATAGTTGCAATAATAATTATAACACATTGTTTATAATTAGAAAGAAAGAAATAACAGAAGGGGCTTATTTTAAAACTTAGATCTTGGATTAAGTTAATAAGCAAATATAGCAGTAGTGGTCCGTACCAGCAGCATTCCCTTTCAGGTCTAGGACTGATGGTCTCACACGTGGGTGAGGTTAGGCATGCTTATACTGATTAGGGTAAATAAGTGGCCAATAGATAAAGGCTCAAATTTGGGAATTTGGGCAAGGGGCGCAAAGTTAGAAGATTTTTTTGTTAGGACCAGTACCGACAGCATTCCCTTTCAGGTCGAGGACTGATGGTATCACACGTGGGTGAGGCTGGGCATGCTTATGCAGATTAGGGTAAATAAAGGGTCAAGTAGGGGGCAACAGTTAGTGTGTACCGACGATGACCGAGCGTGCGGCATCGATTAGGGTAAATAATTCACTATTGTGTCCTAAGCGCTAAGAGTTGTCTTTTGCTGTGGGACCAACATGATTGGTTCACAGTGGCACAACAGAGATAGGAAAGGTCGATCAATGGGTAGGATTAGGATTTAAGCCTAATCAGGTTAGCAGTTGAGATAGGATTAGGGTTTCAGCCTAATCACAATAGTTTAAGAAAAGTGCAATCAATCAAAGCAAACAGTCAAACAAAATCAAAAACAGTATTTTATGCAAGTTTTATCTTTTCTATATCTTCCTTTCATGCTAGAACTATTGCTTAGTCTATTATCTTTATCTTGCTTAGAAATGCTAGTGATTACTTTCACTTACTAGACTTATTGTCTGATCCACTCCTTTATCTTTCCTTTTTCCCTAATAGGCTAGAAAAGTTGAGGATAGTTGATTCGGGTTGCTTGGAGATTCATTTCCGTAGTTTTCTCATTTCAGATGTATTATTCTGCTTTTCATCTTTTTCATTTGGCTTATGATGGATTGACACTTGTGATAGGTATTATTGTTGATATTTTTGTACTTCGATTATGTAAGATTGAAATGTATTTTCATGGGACATGACAGATTTTGAGTTTTTGAGATATGTTATGTTTTTATGACTTATTTTGAGATGAAGTTTAATTCTGAATGATAAGTTATTATTTAAATGTTTTCTGCTGCTTTTACTTATTTGTCTTGTGGATCTTAGTCTCTGTGATGCTTTAGTTATATCAATAACGCACCACATCCTTTGGTGTGCCCTTTTTGGGAATACTAAAGGGTGTGGGCTGTTTCATATATAATATTACAATAAATATTCTACGTATTTTTCGGTCAATTATCTGCGTATATTTTATTCAATTACGAACGTAAATTTCAAATCTTGATAAACTCCCAATAATGTATTCATTCACTATTTATCTATCAAAATCAATTAAAACATATCATATCAAACCAAATCTTCTGGAATTAGTGGTAGTGTTATCCCGCCTTTTGGCAAGGCCATGACACCAGGAACTTGGCTGGAAACCAATGACTGTTTGTCTTAGAGATCAGATATACGCAGGTTCACCATGGATATCGGTGAATTTTGTCCGAGTCCGGATCAAGCTACAATCGACAAGACACGACGAGGAAAGCCATAAAAGTCAACGTTCCAAATTTCCTGGCAATCCGAGTTCGTATGCTCAAGTTACGATCGATGGAAGATTAGATGAGAACCAACCACTGTTCGAATCGACCGAGTTCGAATCCATCAGGGAAGCTTACTTCGACTCGATCAGCTCCGCATCAATCACCAGGGCCTACTTCGACTCGATCAACTTCGCATCCATCACCAAGCCTTCGTTCGACTCGATCAAGTTTGTATCCACTAGGAAGCCTCTGTTCGACTCGATCGAGTTCGTATCCATCAAGAAGCCTCTGTTCGACTCGATCGAGTTCATATTCGTCACCAAAGTCTGCTTCGCATTCATCGCCTGGAGAGCTTCGTTCGAATCCATCAAGCTTCTATAGTTCGTATCCATTAGTTGACCTTACTTTGTATCCATCGAGAAGTACTTCTTCGCATCGATCCACGTCATAGTTATTCGTATCGATCGATAGCTAACAGTTTTCGAATCCACCTGGCCACGTCAACTTTGTATCGATCAAATGGAGCCATTCCAAATCATTACGAAACAAGGGCCACCTTCCATCGATTCAAACAACACAAATGCCTCGATACGAATAAGGCGAAAGTCCTGGAAAAGACTCGATCGACTCGACGAAAAGTATGGATCGATGCGAAGAACGCGTGCCACGTCAATCTGCTAGCACATGCCGCCATCGATTCGAAATCATCGAGTCGAAACGATCGATACGAACGAAACAGCCAATCGAAAAGCACCATTTTGTATCAATCATATCTCCTAATCTACAAGTCCAAATGCTATGAAATTTTCAAAGGAGCCTACGTGCATGCTGAAGAATGTCCACGCCAAATTTCGACTCCATCAGACACGATCTTCATCCATACGAAATCAGTTCGTATCGATCACGGATCGGGCCGAAACTTCGCGGGCTTGGGCGCGCGGGCCTAGTCACATGCCAGGGGGAGTCTCCTGAAATCTGAGCAAAATATCAGCCTCCTACACCTATAAATAGAGCCCCAGGGCATACAGGAAAGGGGGCTTCTTCTTCTTTGAGTTCTCCAACGCCCAGACTCTGCCGGATCCAGATCTAAACTCCATTGTTGTTGCTACAAACGAATTTCACTGCTGAAACTCATTGTTATCTGCTGTAACCCGTTGAGATCTATTGTAATCATAAAAGAATCATCAATAAAGAGATTAATTTCATAGTGGACGTAGGCAATACACCGAACCACTCTAAATTCTTGTGTTTCTGTGCGTTCTTATTACTTTCATTATCTGTTTTTGGGGTTTTTGTTAGATAATCCTCTTTTTTCCATTTTAATTTCTTCACTTTATCTCTTCAAAAACTTCCGAAGAGTGTTGTGCCCAATTTTGGTACAAACACTTTGGTGCTCTCACTGAGAAAAAACCCAATTTTTCTCCTGCTCTTTGGATCTCCTATCGATACCGGATTGCATAAATCCAAGAAGAAGATCTAGAACATTGAAGCCCTTCCATTCTATTCAGATTTGCATCAGATCTAGGAAAGGACTTCACCGCTTAACCACGGTAAGTACACGGACTACCTCTACAGTTGCTGATCAAGGAGGACGGGACAGGCAGAATCCCATGCAATTACCTCCATCAAACCAAGATGCCGGCGGACCTTCGGATCCGTCGGACCCGGTTACCAGACAAGTGTTTCAGATGCTGCTCCAAGAATTGTCCCAGAGTCGACAACAGCTAACTGAACAACTGTGCGCCAACACGGAGTTGACCAACCAGCTGAATCGCCAAAGGCGCAGAAGATCCAGGAGAGGCCAAGGTTCTTATTCTTCCACAAAGAGTTCAGCCTCATCTGATGGTCATCACAGATCCACGTGCCCACGATTGGATGTAAGCTACACCCCGGCCACAGGACACCAACCTGCTTCGAATCTTGGACAACCCAGAATTGGACCATCCACTAGTCATCATACAGGACCTTCATCCCGAGGAGGTGCCGCTCCTTATCATGTCACAGGAAACCTTGCTACCACCACCACTACCGAACAAGGGGTTAATGCTGGAAACCAAGCTGATCCTCATCGTAGCCAACGATATCATACTCCAAAGCCTTATGTCCCAGAAAATGTTGAACCAAGGAGGCGAGCCATGGACCGTCGACCGCGTCCGGTCCAGACTCGCACTGTGGAACCTGACCACACCTTGGCACGACATGCTCCAAGTAACCGAATGCCGGATATACCGACGATGATTCGTCAGATGATCCGTGAGAGTCAGGGTCTCGACGAGTGGGGAATCTCCTTGAGTCATACCCCTTTCACCGATGACATACTTTATGCTGAACCACCTCGATGCTTCAGGATGCCGACTTTGCCAGTCTATGAAGAAAGTTCTGATCCCAATCAACACATCCTGAAGTATGAATGGCTAATGAATGCTGTGAGAGCTGATGATACAGTAAAGTGCCGTAGTTTCCCTATTTCCCTAGGGGGCATTGCTACCATGTGGTTTACTCGTTTGCCACCACGATCCATCTCTAATTTTGACCAAATGGCCACCAAATTTGTTGAACAATTCCGTATGCACGTGGAAAGGCCTAAAGATGTTAACACTCTGTCTAGTGTTACACAAGCTCCCGGAGAAACACTTAGATGTTACTTGGAGCGATTCCATGCTGCATGCGCAGAAATAAGCAATCCCAATGACAACTCTATTCTGATGGCCTTGACTAAGGGGATTGATCCTGATTCCGAGTTCGGAAGTTGATTAGCTGGGAAGCCACCTGCGTCGTTGGACTTTTTCTATTCCAAGGCAGTCCAATTCTTGAGAAGGGAGGATGCGAAACAGTCTAGGAAGTAGGATGACGTGGGACCTAGCATTGAAGGAATTCAGAGTAACATCGCAGTTAAACAGTCCGGGGATAGTTCCGGGAAAGTTCAGTTGAATATTCAAAATAAACAGAACCAGAAGAGGGATAGTGGAAATCAAGCTAAGAAACGAGACCAGAATCATGGTCCACGACGTAGAGCTCCAATGTTCGATAATTACACATCATTGAATACGTCGCTGGAAAATGTCTATTTACAGACCTGTAATACCATGCAATACAAGGAACCTGCCCCGAAGCCGTCAATAGAAAGACAAGTCCAAACAAGGAAGTTTTGTAGATTCCACGACAGTTATGGCCATAATACAAATGAGTGTCATCATTTACAAGATCTCATTGAAAAACTAATTCGTGAACGAAAGTTGGATCAGTATGTGCGGGCGCCGCAGTCAGGAGGTGCGGGCCCATCAAATCAGAATCGTGCACCAAACCAGGAGAGGCAGGAAGAACCCGCTCGAACTGGCGGGAGGTTGGTTATTAGTACAATAAGTGGTGGTCCTCATCCAGCAAACCGAAGCTGGAAGGAAATGGAGTCGTATACCAGCTCTATAAGGCATGCGGACTTCGAGTGTTATAGTAATTTTGATGAAGGGGCTCCGGCCAAACAACAGAAGATGATGATTGATGACATCGTATTCAGAGATAGAGATGCTGATAAAGTCGAAGCTCCCACTATCGATCCACTGGTCATCTCAACTCAAGTAGGTCCTGCTTGGATGAAGAGGATCTTAGTTGATAGTGGAAGCTCTGTGAATATTTTGTTTAAACGAGCCTACGATCAAATAAAAATGGAGGCTAAAGATTTGAAACCTTGTCAGTCCCGAATCCACGGTTTCAATGGGAGTGCTACTATACCCACTGGAGTAGTGGAACTACCAGTGGAGTTGGGAGTTAGAGAATGCCAGAGAGTGCGGATATTACAGTTCATTGTGTTAGACATGGACTCCTCTTATAATGTTTTCTTGGGTCGACCGACCCTTGCTGAGTTCAGGGCAGCTATTGCCCCATGGTGTTTAACCCTGAAGTTTCCCACTGATCGTGGAGTGGGAGTCATCCAAGGAGATTAGGCTGCAGCAAGAGCTTGTTATGTTGCCGAGCTGCGGGAGGCGCAGCGAAAGGAGAAAGGAAAGGGCGTAGAGGAATCTCTCTACGTCCGCTTTGCTGATAATTGACAATTAACGCCCAGGCCTAGGCCCGGGAACCCCAGCCAATTTCACAGAGATCTTGACCCAAGAGAAACTGAAGATGAAGGAGAATCTAAAGAAAGCCAAGCAACCCTGACCGAACTGACGATTGATGTCCCAATTGACGATGACGATGAGTCGAAAATGGTAAAGATTGGGTCTCAGCTAAGCCAGCAAACTCAAGAGGAATTGGTTGAATTTCTGCGGGCGAATCTTGACGTATTCTCCTGGACGCATTCTGACATGTGCGGGATCTCGCTGGACATCACGAGCCACACTCTGAATATTGACGCGCGACATGTCTCGGTCAAGCAGAAAAGGCGTGGTATGGGTCCAGAGAGATCTGCCGCCCTTAAAAAAGAAGTAGAAAAGCTTAAAGCAAGCAGATTCATTCAAGATGCGCTATACCCCGAATGGGTGTCGAATCCTGTGCGTGTCCGAAAGCCAAACGGAAAATGGAGAACTTGTGTTGATTACTCCGATCTGAATAAAGCTTGTCCTAAAGACAGTTTCCCACTTCCCAGAATCGATCAGCTAGTAGATTCAACGGCTGGGCATGAACTCTTATCCTTTATGGATGCGTATTCTGGCTATAATCAGATACCAATGTATTTACCTGATCAAGAACATACCAGCTTCGTAACCAATCTGGGTCTTTATTGCTACAAAGTCAGCCATTCGGACTCAAGAATGCCGGGGCTACTTATCAACGATTGGTCAATCGGATGTTTACCAATCAAATCGGGAAAACCATGGAAGTATATGTAGACGACATGCTTGTGAAGTCACAATTTTCCACTGATCATGTTAAAGACTTGGAAACTATGTTCAACATACTTCGAGAATACATAATGAAGCTTAACCCACTGAAATGTCATTTTGGAGTTGCATCTGGAAAATTCCTTGGGTTCATCGTCAATGCTAGAGGGATCGAGGCTAATCCTAAAAAGATCTGGGCTATTAGAAATCTTGAAACTCCGAAAACTATAAAGCAAGTCCAAAGTCTCAATGGGAAAGTAGCAGCATTAAGCAGGTTTATTTCAAAGTCCACCGACAAATGCATTCCCTTCTTCGATTTGATCCGAAAAGGAAAACGAAACTTTGAATGGGCCACAGAATGTGAGGGCGCATTCCAAGCACTAATTCGGAATCTATCCACACCGCCTATCCTGTCAAAGCCTATTGATCATGAGAAGTTGTATGTCTACTTGGCGATATCGGAAAATGCCATCAGTGCTGCCTTAATTCAAGAAGAAGACAAGATACAGAAGCCAATATACTACGTCAGCAAGCGATTGACTGGGGCTGAAAGGAATTATCCGAAATTAGAGAAGTTGGCTTATTGCCTTGTTATTGCATCAAGAAAACTCCGACCGTATTTCCAGGCACATCCCATTATTGTTTACACCGACCAGCCGTTACGATAGGTCCTTACACGGTCTGAGACGTTTGGTAGGTTACTCAAGTGGAACATCGAACTGAGCCAGTTTGATATTACTTACACTCTGAGACGAGCCATTCAACGACAAGTCCTAGTCGATTTTATAGCTGAATTTACTGTTCTAGAGGACTTGCCCGAAACCAGTGAATCTCCCGAATATGTCTGGAAGCTGTATACTAATGGTGCATCAAACGACCGGTGTACGGGCGCTAGTGTTGTACTTGAAACTCCCGAAGGCCGATCTATATGTTATGCTTTGAAGTTCGATTTTCATGCGACCAATAATGAAGCTGAATATGAAGCCCTCTTAAGTGGATTGAAACTTGCTAGGGATTTGAGAATTATCGCTGTGGAAATTTATTGTGATTCACAATTAGTTGTGTGTCAAGTACGGGGAGAATATTAGGCGAGAGATCGATGGCTGGCTGCCTACTTAGCTCGAGTGCAGGAAACACTGAATCAGTTTGAATATTATGCCATTTATTGTATACCTCGAGAACGCAATCAAAAAGCCGATTCATTGGCGAAGTTAGCCAGCACAGGTGAAGCTCAACAAATGGGACTCGTTCCCGTAGAGACGTTAACTTCCCCAAGCATTGACCGGGCAGAAATAAATTGGGTATGTGAAACCGTTCCTGGTAAGGAGTCATGGATGACTCCACTCCAAAATTACCTTGAGCATGAAATCCTACCGGAACGCAGGAGTGAAAAAAGACAAGTCCTTCGGAAGGCCTCACGATTAACCATCCAAGATGGAATCATGTACAGAAGAGGGTACTCCGTTCCTTTACTCCGGTGTATCACTCATGATGAAATCAAACGAGTATTACACGATGTGCACGAGGGAGAATGTGGCGATCACACCGGGGGGCAAGCACTTGCTAAGAAAATACTTTTGTACGGATATTACTGGCCAACTATGAATCACGATGCATCAGATTATGCAAAGAAATGTGATAGGTGCCAAAAGCATGCTCGAATTCCTAGAGCCCCTCCTACCGAGATAACGCAAATGGTCAGCCCATGGTCGTTTGCAATGTGGGGCATCGACATCATTGGTACTCTGCCTCTGGCAAAAGGTGGTGCGAAATACGCCATCGTCGCAGTTGATTACTTTACAAAGTGGACTGAAGTTGAAGCTCTTGCTACCATAACGATGAAGAAAGTAATCAACTTTGTAGTCCGCAACATCATCTGTCGATTCGGTCTCCCACACACCATTATTACGGACAACGGAACCCAATTCGACAGTACTGAATTTAAAAACTTCTGCAAACGATTTCACATCCAAAAGAAACTCTCTGCGGTTGCACACCCTCAGGCTAACGGGCAGGTCGAAGCGGTTAATAAAGTTATAAAGCCCATTCTGAAAAAACGATTGGAAAAGGTCGGGGGCAAGTGGGTCGATGAACTTCCTATGGCTTTATGGGCTTACCGAATAACCCACAAGTCCGCGACCGGTCACACTCCATTCTCTCTCTCTTATGGTTCAGAAGCCGTTATTCTAGTTGAGCTAGAAGTACCTTCTCATCATGTGACATACTATGATTCGAAGACTAATGCTATATTGCTAGCTGAATCTCTTGATTTACTAGATGAGAAGCGTGAAGAGGCTGATTTGAGGGCAGCCGCGCATCGAAGTCGAGTCGCCCAATTGTACAATGCCAAGGTCCGCCCGCGAACCTTTGAACTAGGCGATCTCATTCTGAAAAGAATTTATCTGGGTCCTTCGCATATGAAGCCGACATGGGAAGGACCGTATATTATTGAACGAAGGCTCGAAGATGGCACATTCAAACTATCGACCGTTGACGGTCTTACTCTGCCAAGAGCTTGGAATAGCGAGAGTTTTCGTTGTTACTACACATGACATGCTATGTTTATTCATTTAGTTTATTTTCCATTTCGCAATTTTTTTTGCATTTCGAAATTAGAATTTGTAATAAGGCAACTGACTTTGCCATATTTTCTTATTTCAGCAATAAAATGCAATCTCTTCAAGCCAGAGCTGTGATTTACTTGAAATGCTTCATATGATCATCATTATGCACGGAGAGCTAAGTCTCACTATACGGTGGGATTTATTCAAATAGGGAGTGACTGCAATGCAACCAGTCACTTGCTAAGCGAAACCCATGCTCGGGGATAAGCCGTCACACTAAAAGTCAAAAAAAGGATTGATACACGACAATCCTTCACTTAACTCCAGATTCCCAGAGTACGAACTGAAGTATATAAATACGTCTACGAAGAGAGTGGATCCGTCCGCCTAATGACTTTGTCTGTATCCAAACCAAGTTTGAGGAGGGTGGATCCGTCCATCTAACGACCTCGCTTGTTAACTCGGGGTGGATATGATCCGACCATCCACGATCCTGATAAACATCAACTCCGAATTCCCAGAGCGCGAATAAGAGTTTAAACATCAACTCTGAACTCCAAAGTGCGATTCGGAGTATAAACACCAACTCCGGATTCCCAAAGTGCGAAACGGAGTATAAACATCAACTCTGAACTCCTAGAGTGTGAGTCGGAGTATAAACACTGACTCCAGATTCCTAGAGTGCGAAACGGAGTATAAACATCAACTCCAAATTCCCATAGCGCGAATTGGAGTATAAATGTCAACTCTGAACTCCCAGAGCGCGAGTCGGAGTATAAACACTGACTCTAGATTCCCGGAGTGCAAAATGGAGTATTAATGTCAACTCTGAACTCCCAAAGCGTGATTCGGAGTATAAACACTGACTTCGGATTCCAAGAGTGCGAATTGGAGTATAAACGTCAACTCCGAATTCCCAGAGTGCGAAACGGAGTACAAATGCCAACTCCAAACTCCCAGAGTGCGAGTCGGAGTATAAATGTCAATTTCGAGTCCCTAGAACGCGGATGTATAATCTAAACTCAAGCCGGCATGACCAACCGCCAGTAAGCAAACGAGGATCCCCAGAGTGCGAATATGATCATCAATAATCAAACAAGAATGGATGAATCACTCATTCTCTGCTTGTCCCAGACATCCATTCAGTGGCACTAGACTCAACATGTTATAAGTGGGAAGAAATCGCTGACTGATCTTCTATAACTCATCCCTGAGACTGGGGGGCAGAACTTAAGCATTGACCATTGACTGAAGCGGTGAGACGTCAAAATTCAACTCACTCCCTGGTCGTAAACCGTGTCCACAGTTTCTGGACCTGGAAAAACCAAAACAAACTTGACTCGGAACATGAAACTTCACAAGTGTACTTCAGATATTGAAACACTTAAGAAAATACACAAGAAGCTAAATAAAAGAAAAGTTTCATTTCTACTATTTATAAAAGAAATTCATATACAAGTTTGTTCCCAAAAAATTCCTACTAGCAAGGGCCGAACACGCATCTATACACGGCTGACAAAATGCAAATCAAAATAAACCGAGTAGGCACGTCTAGTCTTTCTTCTTCCTCGGCTTCCTCCTCGGTGTAGACCCGCTGGAGCCGCCACTACCCTTCCTCTTTGAGCCTTTGCTTTTCGGTGGTCGGTCTCCAGGTGGGGGCATGATTTCAACATCCTCCTCCGAGCTCGAGTGGATCGGGATACTTCCTGCAGGCGGGGTCGGAGGGACAGGATCCAGTGTAGAAGGTGGAATGGGCGCGCTGGTGATGAAAACTGTATCACCAGGAGATATCATTCTAAGCGGAGCTAGACCGAGCGCCGCCATCCCACCTCCAAAACTGCCACCGTGAGCCGCTGCTTCCATTTCAGCATCGATTTGTGCGAACATCTCCTCTTCAGTAACCGCTCGAGCCTCGTTGAGGACACCCGTAGTTGGCATTGAGGAACTTGTACCAGGAACGCCTCCGCCCATGACAAATGGCAAATCAGCTAAAGGATCACCATGACGGCGAAAGCGTTCCTCCATCAGCTTCTCATCAAAAACAAGCGTGCCTCCCTGTGTATCATCAAGTGGGGCTGTTGTAGCTACAGTGATCGCTTCGGTAATGATAGCCTCCTGTGTCTGATATGATTCTTGAGTAGTAGGAGGCCCGGTAGGTGCAGCATCGATCACTGGACAAAGAATAAGAGAACTGTCAGAATTTAATTCAAATAAAGATTCCGACTTAAGGCAGATGCGTGGAATGTTAGAATACCTTCCTGAGTTTGATTTGTAGGCGGCAGAACGGCCTCAGTAACTTGCGTTGCAGCCGGAGACATCTGCGGCTGATCCAGATTGTAGGCAGGAACAGCTTGGGGATCGACCATAGACAAGGATTCGAGCTGGGATGACGCTGGAACTTCAAGACTCACCTCATGATGGTCAACCCCTGAACCCTCTCCTACTTCGAAGTGTTGGGCGCCGAGTCTTTCCTTTACATGCAGAATCATTGACTCGTGAAGAATCTTCCTTTCATCTTCATTCAGAATGCGATTCTCGAGTTCAAACTCATCCACAGACTCACCCAGATGTGCCTCCCTCTCTTCTTCAACTAATCGGCCCCAGGCGTTGTATAGATGCGCTGGATAATCATCGAGCCAGGCTAGACCCCTGTGCCTCAGCACGTTAGCGTTGTAAACAACGAGAAGGTCTTCGATATCAGCCTCTAGCCTGGACTCGGGCGACTTCACTTTCTCCTCGACCTCAGTCTCCAACTTGCGGACTTTAGCCACAGCCGCATCACGTTCACCCCTAAGCAGAACATCTTGTTCGCACGCCTCCTAGGCTGCGTTGTTTGCATCATCCCTTTCCTTGGCCAGGTCGGAAAATTTGGCCTTGAGCTCGTTAAGTTCCTTGACCGCCGCATCCCGTTCGGCGGTGACAGTAGTATTTCAATGGCCCATCTCCTCCACCAAGGCAACATGTGTCTGCCTCAACCTCTCCATAGCCACATTCGCTTTTTCAGCATTTTTGGTGGCCTCAATTTCAGATTTCCGAGAAGACTCGGCCTCAGCAGTGAGCACTTGAATGATTCGGTCCCTTTGAGCGAGTTCGGACTCTATTTTCTCAGGCACTTTGGCTCGCTCAAAGGCCACCTTGGAAGCTTTCTCTACAGCCTTTACCTACTCTCTATACTGGGTATAGATGTCATGAACGTAATCATGCATCGTGTTTTCCACTCCAGATGGGATTCTCTTTAAGTGAGGTGGAAAGACGTAGCCATCGAAGCAAATGTTCGGAAACTCCTTCCTCATCTGAGCTAATTTAATGGCCCCTTCTCCTGTGGACTCAGCTGGGACCTGCTCTGCAATTATGGGGGCCGTGGTTTCGACTCTTTGGAGATGAGTCTCGAATCTAGAAGTGTGAGAAGATGACCTGTGACGTGGAGGCTCTGGTGGATGTGGAACGAGAACAGGAGGTGGAGATGGAAGTCTAAGAGGAGGGGAACGAGATCTAGATCGGTGTCTGTATTCTCTGTCCCTGTCACGCCCATACCTATCTTGGTTAGAGTACTCGCGATTGCGGTCTCTATCTGAGTCTCTCCTGCGGGAATCATAGTAAGTAGAAGATTTTCGAGCCGAGCGAAGGCTCCCCAGCATTGATCCTCTCCTAGACATTGTACCTGAAAATGAGAAATGAAAGAAGAGTTAGCGATCTTTTGAGTTGGACAATTTGTGATTAGAAAAGCGTGTAGTGCCGTGAAGTGTATGTAAGTGCAACCCCCCGACCAACCGGAAATGTCGGTCGCACTCATAGCAAGCGACCCACTCAGCTCAAGAGCATTGTCAAGCTCCTCCATCCCGGTGTCGTATTGAGACGACACATAATCCGGAATCGGAATATAAGCAAGCCCTTCAAAAGGATTCTCTACTTGCAGGGGAGGAGCCTCCGAAATTCTAATCCCCGGGACGGGCAAGGACATAACCACGGATTTTAATCTCACGGATTTAGAACGCTTGTGAGCAACTGCCTTGCCTTTTCTTCTTCCTCCTGAATCCTGGACAACGGAAGAAGGCCCAGCCCGGAGCTCGTTATCAGTAGGCGTTCTCTCCGGATCAAATTCTTCAGCTATTACGACTCTGGGCGCCTTGCGCTTCACCCGTTTCTTCGAGACTACTCTAAGTGTCCCTTCCAGCCATATGCTTTGCTTACGTTCGATCAACCCGACAATTCTCAAGTTTTTGTCGGTCAGAATCAAGTCAATATGCCTCTCTTCGCCCGGAACCGCTTGGAGGATCCGAACTAGCTCTCTAAAATATCTACCATCGGGTCGAGAATTGCGGCTGTAAGAGAAGAGAAGTATGTCAGTTTTGAGGTCGTTTATTATTATCTCGATAATTCAAGAGAAAGATTGCAACGCTTACGTCTATCCAACCATCGCTTAGCAAATCCAGGGGGCACCGAACGTAGAACCATTCAGTTTTAAAATAACTCACCCTTCCCCAGGACCCAGTTACTTTCTGACAGTTCCTAACCGCTTCCAAGAAGGGAAAGAAGGGTTGTCTCCACGATTCTTAATGTTAAATAGATATCTGATCTCGATCGGCTTTGGTGGACGAAAGAGGATCTCCATAAATAGAATGAAGGTGCTATTCAAAAAAGCATACCCGTTGGGGTGCAGCTGGGATGGAGCTGTTCCGAGGAATGATAACATCTCCCATATATATTGATTGAAAGGAGGAAGTGTCCCCGCTGAGCAAGCGTGACGGTTGAAAGTAGTAAACCCCTCCGGGGGAGCATGTGGCCTGTCATTTGGCCCAGGCAGTAACACATCGTCAAGCGACAAGCCGTGCCTTAAACAAATCCATCCCAGCATATCTTCGGAGATGTCGGATGGCACAGAATCTTATGGACGACAAATGAACCGGGCACCTGGAAGCTCATCCGGAGCTGGATTTATAATTTCGGCTTCACTGACCGGTATCTCGATGGTTGAAGGAATTGAACTCGGGAGTTCCTGCTCCTGTGAACTTGAAGGTTCCATGACTAACTAGCTTATGAAAAATCATTGTTAAACAGAAAATAACGCTCGTGCATCCCGCAGTGTAAGGTGTGTGAGTGTGTTGTGCAGTGCAGTACTGTATATCACTTGAGAAGTTCTACGAAATTGGAGAAAGCATATAAACGACGAGACTTCGAAATTCAGTCGGAATGACCGTCATTGCTGACCATCACAACCATGCCATCCAGAAATTAACAATCAATCCAAGTTAAAGTTTGTTAAAGTTTTGTTAAGTTACAGTTCCATCGACGAGCTTCGATAGGCAGTTAAATATGCAAGATAATAGTTAAGTCCAAATATGCAAGAATGAAGCTCATCGGAAATCGTGCTATCGATCATTCAAGGTTTCGTATCCATCAAGATCCGGGTTCATATCAGTCCTCAGGAATTCGCTTCGAACGATCGATAGTGTCTTGTGTCGTATCGATCGAAATCAGAGTCTTCGAATCGATCGTGGATGATTGGGTACATATCAGCCAGAGGAGCCCCGGCTTCGTATCGATCACATTCGAATCGATACATTTCGTATCGATCGAAGGAGTATTCTTCGAATCGATCTGAAGCCAAGAACTTCGAATCAATACATTTCATATCGATCGAAGGAGTATTCTTCGAATCGATTTGAAGCCAAGAACTTCGAATCGATACATTTCGTATCGATCGAAGGAGTATTCTTCGAATCGATCTGGACCCGAAGACTTCGACTCAATCACTGTCCTGGTTCTCGCATCAAATTTTGGAGATAGGATTTCATATCGATCGTACAAGTTTAGTCCACGCAACAATCATTGCAGATCGACACAAAAAGTAGATCAAGCCATCCTCCTCCACACTCTTTCTTCCCCAGATCGATTCGAACTCCATTTTTATCCTTCCTCGACCTCGCACAAAATCTACTTCCCTAGATAATGTTTGGACATTAATTCGAACGGTTTGGCATGAGAATTCGAGTCTCATCATTTTAGGACTAAGTTTGTTTAATTGATTACCTAATTTGGATAACTGGTTGAGGGGATTAAAGGTTTTGGTTCGATTCGAAGGCACAGAGCAGTTTTTTCTTTTAATCCCTGGAGCAATACGAAAGCAAAGACGGAGTAGAAAGTAAAAAGTGAAAAATACTAAATCCACAGTATTTATATGGACTTGAGTGTGAATGGGATAAATGATTCGCATCCCAATGGATTCGACCGGTTACAAAATGTTGCCACAGGATCGATTCGAACGAACTATTCGTATCCATCCACTCGGTTTTCATCGATACGAAATCCTTGTTCGTATCGATCATTTTCAACTCCTTCACCAGTGCATCGATACGAACGATCAGTTCAAATCCATCAAATCGCAGCTCCCAGGAGCCAATACCCATTGATATGAATTGTCTATTCATGTCCAACGACACCAGATCCATCGATTCGAAATGTACAGCAAGGGTTGTTCTGAGGGCATCGATCTCCATCGATACGAACAAGCGCTTCGTACCCATCGAACCTCACATCCATCGATTCAAAGTGTTCATTACGTATCCATCCATACGGCGCATATCGATGCAAAGATAATGCTCTGACCTTTAACATCGATTCAGGAGAGGATCGATATGAAGGAACATTCGAAGAACAACCATTGAGCGTTGTTACAATTCGAATTTCACATCGGTTCAAGAGAGGATCGATATGGAATTCAATACGAAATAAACTGACAACGACTCGTGAATGTCAGCAAGAGTCAGATTAAAGTATATGCATACACGTCGGACTAATAATCAATTTTTGACATTCATAGGAATTGGATGCTTATCTGATAACGATTACAACAACAAACGGCTAATCTCAGTCAAACAGCAATCAGTTACAACAATACAGGGTACAGCAGTTGACAGTCAACGGTTCACATTATCGAGAAAATCAGTCAAATATTACAACTCTCATCAAAAAGACGATAACTATTCAAAAAGAAGTTTGCAGCGTTTCAAAGTACATCATGTTTCCACAAGACGTACTTTGGGGGGCATATGTTATCCCGCCTTTTGGCAAGGCCATGATACCAGGAACTTGGCTGGAAACCAATGACTGTTCGTCTTAGAGATCGGATATATGCAGGTTCACCATGGATATCGGTGAATTTTGTCCGAGTCCGGATCGAGCTACAATCGACAAGACACGACGAGGGAATCCATAAAAGTCAATGTTTCAAATTTCAAGGCAATCCGAGTTCGTATGCTCAAGTTACGATCGATGCAAGATTGGATGAGAACCAACCACTATTCGAATCGATCGATTTCGAATCCATCAGGGAAGCTTACTTCGACTCGATAAGTTCCGCATCAATCACCAGGGCCTACTTCGACTCGATCAGCTTCGCATCCATCACCAAGCCTCCGTTCGACTCGATCGAGTTCATATCCATCAGGAAGCCTCTGTTCGACTCGATTGAGTTCATATTCGTCACCAAAGTCTGCTTCGCATTCATCGCTTGGAGAGCTTCGTTCGAATCCATCAAGCTTCTATAGTTCGTATCCATCAGTTGACCTTACTTCGTATCCATCGAGAAGTACTTCTTCGCATCGATCCATATCATAGTTATTCGTATCGATCGATAGCTAACAGTGTTCGAATCCACCTGGCCACATCAACTTCGTATCGATCAAATGGAGCCATTCCCAATCGATACGAAACAAGGACCACCTTCCATCAATTCGAACAACACAAATGCCTCGATACGAACAAGGCAAAAGTCCTGGAAAAGACTCGATCGACTCGGCGAAAAGTATGGATCGATGTGAAGAACGCGCGCCACGTCAATCTGCTAGCGCATGCCGCCATCGATTCGAAATCATCGAGTTGAAACGATCGATATGAACGAAACAGCCAGCCGAAAAGCACCATTTCGTATCGATCATATCTCCTAATCTACAAGTTGAAATGCTATGAAATTTTCATAGGAGCCTACGTGCATGCTGGAGAATGTCCACGCCAAATTTCGACTCCATCGGACACGATGTTGATCGATACGAAATCAGTTCGTATCGATCACGGATCGGGCCGAAACTTCGCGGGCTTGGGCGCGCGGGCCTAGTCACGTGCCAGGAGGAGTCTCCCGAGATCTAAGTGAAATATCAGCCTCCTACACCTATAAATAGAGCCCCAGGGCATACAGGAAAGGGGGCTTCTTCTTATTTGAATTCTCCAACGCCCAGACTCTGCCGGATCCAGATCTAAACTCCATTACTGTTGCTAAAAACGAATTTCACTGCTGAAACTCATTGTTATCTGCTGTAACCCGCTGAGATCTGTTGTAATCATAAAAGAATCATCAATAAAGAGATCAATTTCATACTGGACGTAGGCAATACGCCGAACCACTCTAAATTCTTGTGTTTCTGTGCGTTCTTATTACTTTCATTATATGTTTTTGGGGTTTTTGTTAGATAATCCTCTTTTTTCCATTTTAATTTCTTCACTTTATCTCTTCAAAAACTTCCGAAGAGTGTTGTGCCCAATTTTAGTACAAACAGGTAGTTTCAATCTAAATTATCCTTTACTTTCATGTTACAATGATTATCTTATCAATTCCTTACCTAGGGTTTTCCAGCTATTTCAATCCATAAGTATATTTGAATAAAAAGCATTGATCCAAATCAAAATTCACATTTTCAATTCTAAGAATGTATATAAATAAAATTAACTATTTATTTACATCATAGCCATAACATAGATAAATCCATTTACCTTATATGTTGTTTGAAGAAATTTCCTCTATAATTCGATTAGATTTTGTGTTACTCCTTTTTTGGTTAACTCACGGTTGTTTTTATTTGCTTCTTATCTTCTTTTTAATTCGATTCCCTTATTTTGTTTTGGAGGAATTTGACTTACTTTTTGTTTGAATATTTATTTTAGAGTTTGAGGAGGAAGAAAAGGAAAATATGAAGAATGATAGAAGTGTTGGCTATGGTTTTTAGAATTAGAGAGGCGAGGCTTGACTGTGTATTTATAAGTAGAAATTAGGTGAAGTCTTGGTTAAGGAAAATTATTTGTTTATTCATATATCACTTATCCTTACATACACACAAAATTCCTTTCCTCTTATTCCCTAAAGAAAACAATATTTATTTTTTACAAATTAACGTCATTAATTATAATTTAAATCATACCATTTATTATTATTCTATATATATGTATTATTAACTATTGTAAGGTACCATGGATTGATATTCAAATGTACATATGTGTGTATGTGTGTATGTATATATGTGTGTATCTATGTGTGTGTGCTTGTATGCATTGACATTAATTAGGAACCTTGTTCTTTAGTAGTAATTTCTCAACCAACTTGTAACTAATTGATATTAATCTTTTCAAATTCAAAAATGAAATTTACTGTTATTCTTTACAAATAAAGAGATAACACACATTTTCCCTTGAAATGTGTTCTTTTAAGAACTATATTGTTAGCTTTTCAAAATAAGCAACTTTTCATTCATTATGTGCATCATGTCCATAAATATAGCGTTACATTCTCTTTCTAATATACGTAACATATCCTTTCATTAGTTATAGCAAGAAATTTCATTATCATGGTAATTAATGCTTTCCTCATGAAGCAGTTTCAAGTTTGTGCATGTAAATATCTGTCCTCCTTTTCTTTTAATGCACATGTTATCCCGTATTTTGGCAAGGCCGTGACACCAAAAAGTTGACTGGAAATCAAGAACAGTTCGTCCCAAAGATTGGTTATACACTGTTTCACTATGGATATCGGTAAATTTTGTCCAAGTCCAGATTGAGCTGCAATTGACAAGACATGACAAGCAAAGCTATAAAAGCCGACGTTTCAAATTTCAAGTCAATCCGAGTTCGTATGCTCAAGATATGATCGATGCAAACTTGGGAATCAACTGTTCGTATCCATCAATCCTCTACTGTTCGTATCCATCTGGCCTCAACTGTTCGTATCCATCAATCCTCTACTATTCTTATCCATCAATCCTCTACTGTTCGTATCCATCAAACCTCTACTATTCGTATCCATCATTCTTCTGTTGTTCATATCCATCAAGTGCAACATCGATGGAGTACGAACAGTGCAACATCGATCGAGTACGAACAGTGCAACATCGATCGGATACAAACAATGCAACATCGATCGATACGAACAGTGCAACAGTGATCGAGTACGAACAGTGCAACAGTGATCGAGTAAGAACAATGCAACATCGATCGGTACGAACAGTGCAACATCGATTGGTACGAACAGTGCAACATCGATCGGTACGAACAGTGCAACATCGATGGAGTACAAACAGTGCAACATCAATGGAGTACAGACAGTGCAACATCGATCGAGTACGAACAGTATGAACAGTGCAACATCAATGGAGTACGAACAGTGCAACATCGATGGAGTACGAACAGTGCAACATCAATCGAGTACGGACAGTGCAACATCGATCGAGTACGAACAGTGCAACATCGATGGAGTACGAACAGTGCATCATCGATGGAGTACAAACAGTACAACAGCGATCGAGTACGAACAGTGAAACAGCGATCGATACGAAGGAGACAGCCTTCGAGAAACACAAACTTGCATCGATCATTCTCACAATCTACAAGTCCGAATGCTATGAAATTTTCAATAGAGCTTACGTACAACCTAAAGAATGTTCATGCTCGATTTCGACTCGATTGGGAAAAATCTTGATCGATACAAAATTCGTTGCTACCGATCACGGATCGAGTGCAAACCACATGGGATCGATCGCGTGGGTCCACCCACGTGCCAGAAGAGGTCTCTCGAGATCTAAGCGAGATATTTGGAGCCTGCGCCTATAAATAGCATCCTAAAACCTACAGAAAAGGGACTTTTGGCTCTTCTATGTCCAGACTCTGCCGGATTCATCATTGTACTCGGATTTTGCTGTTGTAATCAGTTGTAACTCGTTGTAATCAGCAAGCAAACTTCAATAAAATTATTAACTTCAAAGTGGACGTAGGTCGGATTTCCGAACCACTATAAACCCTGTGTTCTTTACTGCTTTCATCTAAATTTTCTGAGTGTTCTTCATTTTTAATTCTCTACATACTTGTTATCTATCATTGTGAACTGGTGCTTTCATTGGCAATTAGGTGTTTGTGACCAATTTTGGTGCAAACAGCACATAAAACTATTTTATTAATTTTAGATTAGTTCAAACATATTCCATTAATTACAAACTAAATAAGTTTGGATTTATTTTTGTAATTAATTCTTAAACTTAATTTCAAAAAGGCTAAAAACTCGAAATGCGCACTACGGTTAATTTCGTATCTTCTTCATCCAATATTGATTTTTGACATTTCATATATGAATTTGTGGTTGAAAAATGAATTGACACAGTGGAAAAATTAGATCTTCCAAATTCCTTCATTTGTAAAATAACAGTTTTTCGGCTTTATGTAAAATTATTGAAATGTCCTTTTAATTAGTTGTTTATTTTTATTAAAAATAAGGGGTGTTACATTCTTCCCCTTTAAAATAATTTCGTCTCCAAAATTATAAAAGATATTAAATGCAACTTGTAGACTCAACCATCCAACAACAACCATGTGTATATGCAATACATACACCGAAACCACATAACACACAAAGCATCCAAACAATTCATATCAAACATACATGTTTCCTAACAATTCTATCGATATAAGGTATGATATCCATGCAGTACTAACTGTAATCTGAATCTAGGTAGCAATATTCAATAGTGGCAAAATAGGTATAAATAAACAGTATATGGAAATGGTAAAATAAATGCAAACAACAATGCACATCCATCAATCAACATATGTCATGAATATGACATGTGAATAATGCATGATGCTAATGCAACTTCTTTATGAATGCAAGATCATGGCAGGTAGGCATGGATGCAAAACATCATAAATATACTATTAATTTCCATATGTATGCAACATGATATATAACTAGTCAAGTCATATCTCAAAACATAAGCCACAAAACAAAGCATATCACACCATCCAATTTCCTAATTTAATAATAATAGTGTATAGCAACCACTCATCCACTCTTAAATAAACAGTCTGCAATGACCAGATTTTCGAAAACTTCGTACTTAAATATCTGAATTATTTAAATATTTGTGTATAAGATTTAATGTGATTAAATATGATTTTATAACCTTGTAAAACACTTTTTAATTAATAACTAATGTTAAAAAACAATTTTTTGAAATGTGTTTACAAAAAATGTACACTTTGAATAAAACTGAAAATATGACCGAAAAACGTTTTGTTAAGAATTAACTTATTGTTAAACAGAAGTTGTTTGAATATTGGTACACTAGTATATTAACATATGAACACCTTAACTAACAATTAAATCTTCCATCTTCCTAAGCAAATGTAAATTAAACTAAGTATTAAATTAGTAAAAGAAGAGAGAACTAAAGGACCCTTAAATCAAGGTTTTACTTAAGGAGAGTACGATGAGTGTAAGGATATGGTTTGCGTGTACTAAAGCACAAGAGGAAGGGGGGGTTATGGATGGTCATTTGCCAAATTCCTAAGCTTATAAATAGATAGGGAAAGCCACTTCATATCTCCATAAATTCACTTCTAAACAAATGTCTTCACTTTCTTATTTCCTCTCTAACTTTCTAGAAAACTATGCAAACCATATCCAATCTCCACCAAACATTGCCAATGTTCTTACATCATCATTAAAAACATGGTTTAACATCTAAGAAGTGAGGAAATGATGGAGAAAGGGGAGCGAGGCCCTAGGCCGTGAACAAGGAGGGGGAAGGAGGTGAAGGACGTGTGTAATGGAAGGAAGGGGATGTCTTGGCTGAGCTGGGAACAAATGGAAGTGATAGTAGGAATGTTTTGGGTGATTGTTTGAATGTTAGTAGGAAGATGATAGTGTTTGGTTTAAATAAAAGTGAGTTATCTAACTCTTTAAAAATAAACTTGTCACAAGTTAAGTCAAAAGCGCATTGAAGTGTTACTTGTTACAAGCTATGATAATATACCATAACTACTTAAAGTTATGACCCTAAATTACGTGCTCTAACAAAGCATGTGATTGTTTAACTAGTTGCCTTAAAAGCTTTGCATTGTGTTAAGTACATTTGAACATTTAATATGGACATGTTAAATAAGTACCTATGTTAATACATGTTTCGTAGTGATATGGTTTGAATTTGAGAATCATATGTGAATAAAATAGAATGATATTAGATATTGAATTGAATACGGAATTGTCCGTATAGCAATAGTCGCTATAAATACACTTTGAATCCCTTAACTATAACTTGTGTAATTTTGTGATTTGTGAAAATATCTTAATATAACTTGTTATGGTTATTATCTACCCTTCTATAAGTGTTTTGAAAAACAAAGAATGTGTTTGGAAAGTTATTGAAAATGTAAACTAAAGTTGTAAAGTTTGAAGTAAAAAGGTCGCTATATCGACACTTATAAATTACTTGTTTTGGGGAAATAACGTTTATTTTCGTGAAATCTTTATTTGGGTTTTCTTTACCATTTAACCTGTTAATAATATATTATTCTTATCATAAAATTTTTAAAGCTTAAATCACTTGATAGCTAGTTGAATGAAGACACAAAAGTTATAGCGATATAGTCGCTATACGAACACTTTTGAAAATACCTTATTTTCGGAAATTTTTATAAAATAATTCAAAGATGTTCTTTGGGATTTCTCTTCATGGTTTATAAGTACCCAAAGTATATTAACTATCGTAAAAACAATGGATCTACAATCATCTGTTAAGGTGTCGAAAAATAAGCGCAAAGTTGTAGCAAAACAGGTTTAAACATGTAACATAACTTTAGACAACATTTCTGAAAATGCTTTCTTTGCTATTTGAAACTATAAATTGTTTAAAAATGATATTTAAATTATGTATTTTTCTCTAATCATTTTAGGTTTTTTTTTCTATCTTATAATAGAGTGTTTTAAATTTGGTTTCAAGTTTAAATAGTTTTTTAAAAAATTAATTATGAATTTTTAAACTAAGTGGCTTTTAAGAATAAAACATGTTTAATTTGGTTTTTCTATTTATTTCAAAAATCATTATTTTAATAATATTCTATATAAGTAATTATCATATATTTTTAAGTAGTATTAAAAGTGTTTTAACATATTTGTAAGTATTCAAAAGGCATTCCTATATATAAGTTTTGAATATTAAATTAAGTATTTTATAAATATAATAAAGGAGTTTGGATTTTTAACACTTAATTTAAAATAAGTGGTTTTGTGAAAATTACTTAAAGTATATTACATTAACTAATAAATGTGAATATGCTTTGATCTTTAAATAAATGTTTTAAAGTTAATGATAAGTATAGAAATGGCTTTGGGTTGTAGTAAACAATGTTTTAATAATAGTTTGCACCAAAATTGGTTACAGACACCCAATAGTTTTTATGTAGAGAAATAAAGTGAAGAACTAAAATCAAAATAGAGGAAACAACAACATAGATTTATAGTGCTTCGGCGTTGATTGCCTACGTCCACTTTTATGAAATTGCTTTTTTAATCACTTGTTTTTTTGAGTATAAGGGGGATCGGATCGGATTGATCCTTGATTACAATGGGTACGAGTAAAAGAGGAGTGTAAAGATCCCTAAAATGAGTAATGAACTCTATATTTATAGGGGTAGAAGACCGAATATCTTCTTGAAATTTCGTCAGCAGAATCTCATGATGTAGACGAGGTTAACGAAAAAGTTTCATGGCCCATCCCAAAGATAGGCGATCGACACCGATTGGTCTAGATGGCCACATGGAATCCTACGATCGGTCTAGTGGCTCCCCCTCCATGCTAGCTTCTTGTTTCCAAAGTTGTTTTCATAATCGTCTTCATGTTTTTAGAGATATTGGTCGATTCCTGTTGAGTTGAACTGTTGATTGTTATTTGTAGCCATAGTGATATGATTCGTTCCCTTGCGTAGGAGAACAAATAGGTACTGATCCCTACATATGAAAGGCGCTAATCAATACTTAGAATATTCTGGAGAGTCCATCTCTTGATCTCACTTGATCGTCGCATCATATTGTTGTCTGTGCTTGATCTCTGGACTCCATGGTCACCTCTTCGGGTTGCTCGCCTTGTCTACCATTGAGTCTAACTTGTCCAATTGTGTGGATATAGTCGGGTCAAAAGGTCGGATAAAACTTTCCCCCCAAAGTACTTCTTTTTTCAAACATAATGTGTTTTGAATCGAAGCAGGCTAGAGTTGCCAGAAAGGATTCCATTTAGTTTCGTGAACAATCGTTATCCTTCCATCAATTTGTGATTTCAAAGAGTCGTACCTCTTTCTGTTCTCTATGATGCTTGGTCAATATTAGTCAGTATAAATTAGGGGTGTAATCCTCAGTCTTTGCTTATGCTTGGTTCTATTGAGCTTGTTGATCAAGTTAGTAGGCCTTAGTTATTTAAACTATATTCTTTTTTGAAAATTCTAGGTGAGAGTTCAAATTTCGTCAATTCAAGAAATCGAATGTTTAGTATGTACTCGTGCACGTTCATTCATGTACACACTTTTGTCATCAGCTCCCAATCACGTTTGTATGCTTATGGGTCATTGCCAATTTCACGTAGTTCAAATGCAATTGCATTGCCCTTTTCCATTCATCTTTTTTGAATTGGTGAGGGATCGGCATAAATCCCCTAGGTAGGGGGTCGGATCCGATCCCCTGACTTGTATGGACTTAGCCAATTCATAGCTACAAGTAAACGGGCCAAGTTTTCTCATATACAAACTAAGGGCTTAGCTTGTTTTTCTTTACCTCATTCATTTACTTATATAACTAACTCGATCCCCCCTTTCCCTTTGCATTTGCCATTAACAAGCTCGAGAACTCCTTCGATCCTATAAATCCTTCGCGAATCAACACTCCTCCATTCTTCTCAAACTCATCGTCTCCTACCGTCAAATTCTAACATCTAACCCCTACCGACTTGATCTCAAATCGTTTATGCCCAAACCCTTAATTTGCTTCAAACAATTTCGAGCTTCTTCCCTTTGATCAAGTTGCATCTTCTTATATAGGTGGGTTTCGATCTAGTGGCATGTGAGTTGAGTAGGGATAAGATGATGGGAATTACTTTATGGTTGTAAGAGGGATGGAACGAATTGGTGGAGCAGTATACGATCGATGCGGCTGTGAGAGAGATGAAGTGGTGAACGAAGGGATTAATGTGGATATGGGATTGGTCATGATAGTATGGAGAAGATGGAACATAGTAGTTGCAAGTGGAGGGATCAGTTGTGATTTGGAGCGAAGGATCAGTTATAAGAATATGGAGTTTGAAATGGCATAGGGCAACATTTCCTAGGTGAGAGATCGAGTATGATCCCTTTGCTTAAGGGGACTTAGACGTTTTTCAGTTTAGTTCGAGCACAATTGAACTTTAGGACTTGACCACATGAACTTGTTTGCATGAATGAACCCTAACCCTTATTTAGGAGTATGAACATGTAAAATAAACTCGGTCATGAAGATTTTTGAACTTTGGCACTTGCATAAGATCTCAAACTTGAATTTGAACTTAAACTTGAATATTCCTGTCATATGGACTTGAATAAACTTAAATGCAAAGATCATACTCCATTATGTCGATATCTGATCCCAAAGCTTATGTGAAATCCACGACCATTGATGTGAAAACTAATTAGGACGGTCGGCAATGACGGTCACTCCAGCCAAATCCTAGATTCTCGTCACAGCTGTCGCTTAATCTTTAACTGTTTATTACTGCAGTGCACAACACTGCACCACACCATATTAGTTTACACTTTACACGGGGAACATGTTTCTTTCTCTAACAATTACTATCTACTAAGTTGGATAACTATGAATTCTAGACGCTCGGAGCATTTAGCGGCTATGGCTACTGAACAGACTGCTTCGTACGGCCATTTTGATGCTAAATCAAGCTCCGCAACAATATCTGCTCGGCACACCCTGAGAAATCAATTAGAACAACCCGAAAGTTCTCAACAAGTGCCAGAAATTATTGTGAATCTAGAAGCAAAAGATGAACAACTCTGGACACTTTAGAAGATGCTATATTTTTAGAGAACCCAGAGGATTCTATGGCTTCAAGAATCGATAATACTTCTCTTTGTAAAATTTGCATCAAACACGAGATACTGCATGAGGATGTATGAGTCCTATCCCATAACGATAGAGCTCACTCACTTCCATGAGGATATACAGCCTATAACAAGTATATGTGTTTGGCAGGATGTGTTCACCTTTTAATCCATTCATTTGAAAGATGTTACATCATTTGAGATTGGCTCCGGCCCAGTTGCATCCAAATAGCTATGCATTTTTTCACTGTACACACATGATATTTCTCAAATTCTTATATCGTGAACCAACTCCGGAAGACATTAGATTCTTCTTCAATTTCAAGCGACGAAAGGGAAGTCTCACATATACAATTCTCGAGTTAGTCAGTGATTATCAAGTCATGAATTGTGACGCCCCACCTCTATACCCATGCTAGCCAAGAACACTACGGTGTAGTGCTGTCAACTAGCGCGGAGAATAAGGCTGTTGAGGAGCGACCATCCGTGTAATTGCTTTGTGCGAGCACCGATATGCCAGATAATAAAACATTGCATTTCATCTTTAGAGGAAATCCGACATACCGATACAAACTCAAAGCTACTACACAGTGGCTATAATAGTTTAGGACAATAGATATAAAAATAACACAGATAACATAAATGCGGAATAAAGATGGAACGAAAAGTCTCATATATACAATAACTGATATCAGTTACAATACATTTGACACAATACAAATGATACAACTACAACTGTCGACTCAAAAAGTTATATATACACGTACATTATCGACTAATATACACGAATACATTATCATCTTAAAACAGACACACTGACTACTACAACAAGACGAAGACCTCTTCAAATGATATAAAAAGTCTTCATAGCTCTAACAGCAACCCAAAGCTAAAAATCTACAACCTGTAAATACTCGGTCTGACCCGAGTATTACATTCAAAAGAAAATAATACTCGGGTCAGTCTAATTCAAAATCAGTTATTAGAGCATAGAAGCAATAATAATCAATCTCAATATAGATGACAGTCACAGAAATCTCGTATATCCAACTCTCGATACGAGAATTGGATAACGGCAGATATAACACTAATCAGTGTTAATCCACAAAACAGAAATCCAAAGCAGTTTAAGCAATTGAAATGTCAATTTAAAAATATCAATGCTAATTGGCTGCAGTACACGCTAACGTGTACTGCCTCGCCAATACAACCTACGAATTACGCAACAGGTCGATGAATTAAGAATAAAAGAGATATCGATTAAAATCTGTCAATTCGGTGTGGCTGCAGTGCACACACGCGTGCACTGCCTCGCCATAATAGAATATAAAGTCACCACAATTCCGAGTATTAATAGTAATTAATACGTCGAAGAAATCAAAATATCTAACCCATATTGGTCAGAAAGTAAACAGACTCAAAAGATATCACAAGAGATACGAGTGAAGCCACAACATAAGCTTCACAAGCATAGGAACATGAACAGCTAAAGACAGAAACAAGAATGGGCAGACCTGACTCAACACATCTGCAGCACCAACGCACACTGCAGTGGTACAACTACACAAATAGAGGGAGGGTGAGGGCACCAGAGGTTTGGCACCACGGCACACGAACACACATATATCATAATAAAACTGGACAGAGCAACGCATGCTCGAGGTGAATGGTGGTAGAGTAAGTGCAACCCGAAGCAGCACAACTCAAATGAGCAAGTGCCCCAGAGCAGGCTGTATAGATAGGGAGGCCAGGAAACACAATGCAAATAAATTCGACAAAGTATTACACAAACTCAAGACAACTGCATCACAAAACAATAGCCGGTATACAATTTCGAACACAGCAAGACAAATGCCAAAATGGTCAAGAGAAGATGACAATAGTGGTATAGTGGACCACACTGGAACCAGAAGTATATAAGTCAACGCAATGCAAAGCACAACAAGCTTAAAGAGGAATGAAACTGGGTCAAGCAAGCGCAACAACAAGTGTCACAGCCTCAACAGTGAAATGGTTCTAAAATAACCATATATGAACACAGTATCGACCAAAACAGCACCAGCTTCATCGTGAAGCTAATGCAAACACAAAAGTGCAGTGCAACTCAATGAGGCAGCATTTTTAATATGTACCAATATGCTATGCCGTGAAACCAGAAGTGTACAAGTCCAACTAAAATGACCAAGGTGCTATCAAATGAACATGGTAACACTGCAGACGAATGCACAGTGGATTACATTAAAAACTTATATACAGTGGCCAGTGAATAACTAAATGAAATTGGACCAAATTCAACTCAAATGTAAACTGTATCACACCTGATGCAGTGACCATATGGATGTAAGCAAATACATCTACTTTATGTAAATGAAAAGAGTAAAGTCAAGACTGATGCCAACAGTTAATGGCCTATGATATGGAATTTCATAAACAAGTTCAAGTGGGCTACTGGGAAAATGCAACAGTCTATGCAGGCTTGAGAGAACAGTGTTCAAGATTGAAGCTAACAGTATAGAAATATACAAATTTAAATGACCCAAGTGAAAGTGCCAAATATGTCAAGAATGAACTATCAAAACATATTTCAAGTATTGACCCAAATATGGCCAGAGACGAGACATCAGCTACAATGCTCAAAACTAACCCCAAATTCAAATATGCATTGACCAAACAGTGAAACAAAACCACAAAGAAAGAAATGCAAAAGAGATATGCAGTGACTCAAAGCATGCACAGTACAGATTGTAATGGAACAGATATGGGAAAGCAAGCATATGAACTTCATTCAGTATGCTACAGAAAGGTGAAGCCGTGAACATCACAAGACCAGAAATTCCCAAAATCAAAGTCTACAAGGTCAACTGCAATTTCCAGAAATCACGGTGTCCAGAAAGAAGAAATCAACCAAGTGATCGAAACCAAAGCCATAGCAATCACGAAAACGAACCAAATCGTAAACAACATCACATTAACAAAGTTATAAATGATCGAAGCCAAAGTCGAACAGGTCAGAGCAAGGAATTCACGGAGCAACATTATCAAAGCCGTGGTCATCACGGCAAAGCAATTTAACAAAAATCAAAACGAATGAACTGGAGGTGGAATTAGATGTGAGATGAACTCACCTTGTTCGAAGCGGAGGCGAACTCGAGAGAAGGAGTCGCAAGCACCAACATCACATACGGCATAGATCCATCGGGTTCAAGTAAGCCAAAATCAGCAAAGCAAAAGGAACAGATAACATACCAAGTCGAATTCGATCAAGTTGAAGTAATCAGCCAAGCTGTAAGGGAAACAATCAATTAATCATCACAAGGCAAGCAGGCATCAATCGACAGAACAACGAACACTCGAGGAGGCAGCCGTGAGCAAGACGAAGAAGAAATCGATCGAACCAGGCAACCACGAATTCATCCAACAACGATCGAAACCATACCAAAGCTTCGAAAAGCCCTAACAAGTCTCAAAATCGAACGAGAGCTTTCCTCTTCCAACAAGCCCTAATTCTTCCAGATCGAAGGAACGAAAGATTGAAGCCTACTATCGAGCGGCGCTTCAATTTGTACAAGCCTCAATTCCAGATTCGAAGGCAACAGAGGAACGAAAGCCCTAGCAAGCATCGAAAGAACGAGCGAGGCCAAGCCCTAAATTTCTCAGATCGAAGAAAAATAATCACCGCCATTTTCTTTTCAGAGCAAAAAGGAACGAGTTAGAGAATAAAAGAAATAGGGCCGGCTCGTCGAGATGATTATCACGGCAACAATGAGTATGGGCCATAATAGTTCTCTTTAAAGCCCGTTTCCATAATACGAAATTTTATTAAAAGAATTTCTACTCGATATAGAAACTCTATCAACCATTTTATAAAAGAACTTCAAATTGATTTTTTTGATTTCAAGAAAAATTTACGAACGATTTAATCACCTAAGGGCGATAATTAAATGCTACGAATTTGCGGGTTGTTACAGACTCCCCTCCTTAAAGAAATTGCGTCCTCGCAATCATAAAGAATAAATGGACAAAAGGTAACAACCATAAGAACAAAGCAATGTCGAATGCATAAGCAAAGCAAAGGTCAATAGGGAAGTATCGGAATTATGGAAGTATCAGATAAAAATCAAAAGGTTCGATTGCTTAAAATCAAAAGAATCAACATCGGGGGGATCAAGGAATCAAAATTAGACGACTATCAGAAGCAAGAATCAATCGAGTTCTAGCAATTGAAAAAAAAGGAATCAGAGCAGAAATCACGTACTGCACGAATTGAATGTGAGTAAATCAAATTACTCACCTGAATCGTCAGAGAAAAAGACGAAGCTCGAATCTCAAAATCGCAAATATTCAATCATCAAAACGATAATTGAATTTTCAAAAATATCTGATTATCAAAAACGATAATCAGAAATCACAAAAATTCGATTATCAAATCGAAAAATATTTAATTATCTCAAACGATAACCAAATTTCACAAATATCTGATTATCAAAAACGATAATCAGAAACACAAATATTCGACTAATCAAATCGAAAAATATTTAATTATATCAGACGATAATTAAATTGGAAAATATTTAATTATCACAAATGATAATCAAATTTCACAAATATCTGATTATCAAAAACGATAATCAGAAACACAAATATTCGATTAATCGAATCGAAAAATATTTAACTATCTCAGACGATAATTAAATTGGAAAATATTTAATTATCACAAATGATAATCAAATTTCACAAATATCTGATTATCAAAAACGATAACCAGAAACACAAATATTCGATTAATCAAATCGAAAAATATTTAATTATCTCAGACGATAATTAAATTGGAAAATATTTAATTATCACAAATGATAATCAAATTTCACAAATATCTGATTATTAAAAACGATAATCAGAAACACAAATATTCGATTAATCAAATCGAAAAATATTTAATTATCTCAGACGATAATTAAATTGGAAAATATTTAATTATCACAAATGATAATCAAATTTCACAAATATCTGATTATCAAAAACGATAATCAGAAACACAAATATTCAATTAACGAGTCCGGAATTAACCGAAGTAGTAAAAGTATGGTTCTATACTCCTTACTTTTGCTAAATCGTTTAAATCTCTTTATCGTTTCCTTGAAAGTGCAGAATTGTGTGTTTAAAAATAACATTTCACATTCTCAAACGGACAAGTCCGGAATTAAGCGAATCAGTAAAAGAAAGGGGTCATAGTCCTCGATTTTTCTGAAACGTTTAAATCGCTTCCTCGTTCCTTTGAAAATGTAAACTGTAAAAATTTTGAAAACAATTTTTAATTTATATTTTTGAAACAACTTTTAAAAATAAAGAATTTTGAAAACACGTGATTAAATTAGCAATATCAGTGTTGCGGGAGAACCGCTTGTAAATCCATTTCAAAATTGACGGTTACCGAAGTTAACACGTCAAAGTCTCATCAAAGTAACTGGCATCAAAATATAATACCAAATGAATTTTCATTCATCAAAAATATCACAAGAATCTTCTCAAAGATAAAAAGGGATGTCATACCCTAAACTTGTATTCATAACAAGTCAATAACACATGAATTCACCAATGCACAAAAATTGATAAACATATCAATAGAAATCACGAAAATTGGTGAAGCACAAAATTCCAGAAATCATCACAAGAAATCCAGAAAACACATAAATAAGGGGGGAGGCCTAACACATGAATGGGAGCATGAAAACTCACCTACGCGTAAACACATGACGAGAAGCTATCTCATGGAAGCTATCCATTAAATTTTCACACAGGAATGGCCCGAAGACCGTAGGGTGCTACCCTAGAAATGTGATGGCGAAACATCACATGATCGGGGTATAGTCTCCCACGTAGACAAAGAGATATGCGATGGCGAAACATCACATAATCGGGGTATAGTCTCCCCGTAGACGAATGTGATGGCGAAACATCACATGATCGGGGTATAGTCTCCCCGTAGACGAATGTGATGGCGAAACATCACATGATCGGGGTATAGTCTCCCCGTAGACGAAGAAATATGTGATGGCGAAACATCACATAATCGGGGTATAGTCTCCCCGTAGACGAAGAAATATGTGTGAGACGAAATCACACAAAGAGTATCCAGACAACCCTCAAAGCCCAAGAGATATGTGTGAGACGAAATCACACCGATGAGGCCTAGTCTAACCGTGCAATATGTGTGAGACGAAATCACACACTGGTGTCTAGACAATCCTCAAAGCCCAAGAGATATGTGTGAGACGAAATCACACCGATGAGGTCCAGTCTAAATCATAATATGTGATGGCGAAACATCACATAATCGGGGTATAGTCTCCCCGTAGACGAAGAAATATGTGTGAGACGAAATCACACAAAGAGTATCCAGACAACCCTCAAAGCCCAAGAGATATGTGTGAGACGAAATCACACCGATGAGGCCTAGTCTAACCGTGCAATATGTGTGAGACGAAATCACACACTGGTGTCTAGACAATCCTCAAAGCCCAAGAGATATGTGTGAGACGAAATCACACCGATGAGGTCCAGTCTAAATCATAATATGTGATGGCGAAACATCACATAATCGGGGTATAGTCTCCCCGTAGACGAAGAAATATGTGTGAGACGAAATCACACAAAGAGTATCCAGACAACCCTCAAAGCCCAAGAGATATGTGTGAGACGAAATCACACCGATGAGGCCTAGTCTAACCGTGCAATATATGTGAGACGAAATCACACACTGGTGTCTAGACAATCCTCAAAGCCCAAGAGATATGTGTGAGACGAAATCACACCGATGAGGTCCAGTCTAAATCATAAAAATGATCGTCATGATCATAAAGAAAGTGTCAATTACACTAAGCTAGTAAATATAAGAGTTTAGCTTCATGTCCCATAACCACTTGCTTAACTCAAATATTTACGAACAGATTGTAAATCTCCACTAGGAAATTGTCACAAAAAGGGTTCAATCGAGCAAGTCCAAGAGCTAATCGACGAAGTGAACGCAAGCGTTTCATACCACTCGTTTTACTAAGTCGTTTAAATCGATTTCTCATTCGAGTGAAGTAAAGGCTTGTATATACTAATAGATTGGAAAATAGTTTTATAAACGAGTTTGATATTGAAAATCGAGTTGAAATCGTTTTAATGAAAAAGTTTTGATATTTAATACTAGTATAGGGAACCTTTATATTTTGAAGTGACAAATCACAAAAATGATTGTAGAAACAATCAATCACAAGAATTCACATACAAAGATGTGAATAGAATCCAAAGAAATCGATACTGAATCCATCAGAAAGTATGTTCACAAAAATCCCGAAGAAAATGTCATCAAAGTTGCCAATCAATGATAGCAACAAATCGGGGAAATGATCAAGAATCGATTAAATTAGGAAACCAAGTCAGTTCACTAAAATTTCACATTCGAAGACGTGAATAAAATCCAAAGAATTCGATTCCAAATTCATCAAAGTAGGAATACTCAAAAATTCCAGAAATAGAAGTTATCAAAACCGACAAAGGTGATAACAACTAATTAGAAAAGAAGAATCGATTATCGACTGGAAAAACAAAGCAAAACGAGCAGAAATGTATAAATGACTTCAACAAAAGTAAGAATCAAGTCAATGTCGAAGTCAACAATTAATAGCCGCAGTCGAGTACAAAATGATTCAATATCATCAAAGAATCCAACGGCAAACAAAATCAGAGTCTTAAAAATCAAGAAATTAGCAATTTCTCAAAAACAAAGTGACCGAAGTCGAAGGGAAATCCAGATGAGGAAAACACAAAAGAACAAGTTCAAAATTGCTGAGATTCGAACAAAATCAACATCGGCTAAATCAATTCAGAGCCGAAAACACAAGAATAAGCGTTAGGAATTCATACCTAACAGTCAAAAATAATCATATGTAAAGATGAGAGATAAAACATCGACAAATAGTTGTAACACATGCTCCATCTAAGTTATGTTTTATAATTGTCCTAAACCTCAGGCTCTGATACCAAGCTGTGACGCCCCACCTCTATACCCACGCTAGCCAAGAACACTACGGTGTAGTGCTGTCAACTAGCGCGGAGAATAAGGCTGTTGAGGAGCGACCATCCGTGTAATTGCTTTGTGCGAGCACCGATATGCCAGATAATAAAACATTGCATTTCATCTTTAGAGGAAATCCGACATACCGATACAAACTCAAAGCTACTACACAGTGGCTATAATAGTTTAGGACAATAGATATAAAAATAACACAGATAACATAAATGCGGAATAAAGATGGAACGAAAAGTCTCATATATACAATAACTGATATCAGTTACAATACATTTGACACAATACAAATGATACAACTACAACTGTCGACTCAAAAAGTTATATATACACGTACATTATCGACTAATATACACGAATACATTATCATCTTAAAACAGACACACTGACTACTACAACAAGACGAAGACCACTTCAAATGATATAAAAAGTCTTCATAGCTCTAGCAGCAACCCAAAGCTAAAAATCTACAACCTGTAAATACTCGGTCTGACCCGAGTATTACATTCAAAAGAAAATAATACTCGGGTCAGTCTAATTCAAAATCAGTTATTAGAGCATAGAAGCAATAATAATCAATCTCAATATAGATGACAGTCACAGAAATCTCGTATATCCAACTCTCGATACGAGAATTGGATAACGGCAGATATAACACTAATCAGTGTTAATCCACAAAACAGAAATCCAAAGCAGTTTAAGCAATTGAAATGTCAATTTAAAAATATCAATGCTAATTGGCTGCAGTACACGCTAACGTGTACTGCCTCGCCAATACAACCTACGAATTACGCAACAGGTCGATGAATTAAGAATAAAAGAGATATCGATTAAAATCTGTCAATTCGGTGTGGCTGCAGTGTACGCACGCGTGCACTGCCTCGCCATAATAGAATATAAAGTCACCACAATTCCGAGTATTAATAGTAATTAATACGTCGAAGAAATCAAAATATCTAACCCATATTGGTCAGAAAGTAAACAGACTCAAAAGATATCACAAGAGATACGAGTGAAGCCACAACATAAGCTTCACAAGCATAGGAACATGAACAGCTAAAGACAGAAACAAGAATGGGCAGACCTGACTCAACACATCTGCAGCACCAACGCACACTGCAGTGGTACAACTACACCAATAGAGGGAGGGTGAGGGCACCAGAGGTTTGGCACCACGGCACACGAACACACATATATCATAATAAAACTGGACAGAGCAACGCATGCTCGAGGTGAATGGTGGTAGAGTAAGTGCAACCCGAAGCAGCACAACTCAAATGAGCAAGTGCCCCAGAGCAGGCTGTACAGATAGGGAGGCCAGGAAACACAATGCAAATAAATTCGACAAAGTATTACACAAACTCAAGACAACTGCATCACAAAACAATAGCCGGTATACAATTTCGAACACAGCAAGACAAATGCCAAAATGGTCAAGAGAAGATGACAATAGTGGTATAGTGGACCACACTGGAACCAGAAGTATATAAGTCAACGCAATGCAAAGCACAACAAGCTTAAAGAGGAATGAAACTGGGTCAAGCAAGCGCAACAACAAGTGTCACAGCCTCAACAGTGAAATGGTTCTAAAATAACCATATATGAACACAGTATCGACCAAAACAGCACCAGCTTCATCGTGAAGCTAATGCAAACACAAAAGTGCAGTGCAACTCAATGAGGCAGCATTTTTAATATGTACCAATATGCTATGCCGTGAAACCAGAAGTGTACAAGTCCAACTAAAATGACCAAGGTGCTATCAAATGAACATGGTAACACTGCAGACGAATGCACAGTGGATTACATTAAAAACTTATATACAGTGGCCAGTGAATAACTAAATGAAATTGGACCAAATTCAACTCAAATGTAAACTGTATCACACCTGATGCAGTGACCATATGGATGTAAGCAAATACATCTACTTTATGTAAATGAAAAGAGTAAAGTCAAGACTGATGCCAACAGTTAATGGCCTATGATATGGAATTTCATAAACAAGTTCAAGTGGGCTACTGGGAAAATGCAACAGTCTATGCAGGCTTGAGAGAACAGTGTTCAAGATTGAAGCTAACAGTATAGAAATATACAAATTTAAATGACCCAAGTGAAAGTGCCAAATATGTCAAGAATGAACTATCAAAACATATTTCCAGTATTGACCCAAATATGGCCAGAGACGAGACATCAGCTACAATGCTCAAAACTAACCCCAAATTCAAATATGCATTGACCAAACAGTGAAACAAAACCACAAAGAAAGAAATGCAAAAGAGATATGCAGTGACTCAAAGCATGCACACGTACAGATTGTAATGGAACAGATATGGGAAAGCAAGCATATGAACTTCATTCAGTATGCTACAGAAAGGTGAAGCCGTGAACATCACAAGACCAGAAATTCCCAAAATCAAAGTCTACAAGGTCAACTGCAATTTCCAGAAATCACGGTGTCCAGAAAGAAGAAATCAACCAAGTGATCGAAACCAAAGCCATAGCAATCACGAAAACGAACCAAATCGTAAACAACATCACATTAACAAAGTTATAAATGATCGAAGCCAAAGTCGAACAGGTCAGAGCAAGGAATTCATGGAGCAACATTATCAAAGCCGTGGTCATCACGGCAAAGCAATTTAACAAAAATCAAAACGAATGAACTGGAGGTGGAATTAGATGTGAGATGAACTCACCTTGTTCGAAGCGGAGGCGAACTCGAGAGAAGGAGTCGCAAGCACCAACATCACATACGGCATAGATCCATCGGGTTCAAGTAAGCCAAAATCAGCAAAGCAAAAGGAACAGATAACATACCAAGTCGAATTCGATCAAGTTGAAGTAATCAGCCAAGCTGTAAGGGAAACAATCAATTAATCATCACAAGGCAAGCAGGCATCAATCGACAGAACAACGAACACTCGAGGAGGCAGCCGTGAGCAAGACGAAGAAGAAATCGATCGAACCAGGCAACCACGAATTCATCCAACAACGATCGAAACCATACCAAAGCTTCGAAAAGCCCTAACAAGTCTCAAAATCGAACGAGAGCTTTCCTCTTCCAACAAGCCCTAATTCTTCCAGATCGAAGGAACGAAAGATTGAAGCCTACTATCGAGCGGCGCTTCAATTTGTACAAGCCTCAATTCCAGATTCGAAGGCAATAGAGGAACGAAAGCCCTAGCAAGCATCGAAAGAACGAGCAAGGCCAAGCCCTAAATTTCTCAGATCGAAGAAAAATAATCACCGCCATTTTCTTTTCAGAGCAAAAAGGAACGAGTTAGAGAATAAAAGAAATAGGGCCGGCTCGTCTAGATGATTATCACGGCAACAATGAGTATGGGCCACAATAGTTCTCTTTAAAGCCCGTTTCCATAATACGAAATTTTATTAAAAGAATTTCTACTCGATATAGAAACTCTATCAACCATTTTACAAAAGAACTTCAAATTGATTTTTTTGATTTCAAGAAAAATTTACGAACGATTTAATCACCTAAGGGCGATAATTAAATGCTACGAATTTGCGGGTTGTTACATGAATGGTGCTTGGAATAAGCTAAGTGCTTTCAAGAATGAGTAACTTTATATGCGTTGTCAACCTGGCTTCACGGGACAATGGTTGGAAGGACGTGAATGTCGTTTACTTAAAGTTTTTTGTTTGTATCCAAGTCGTAGCTCAAATTAAGCAACTCTTTGAATCTTGTAGGTAGCTATCCACATCCCATAGTGGTAGTTATTCAGAGGCAGTCGCTGAGCTTAGGAATATACCTTAGAAAGATAGAGATGTTAGACACCTTATTGTCAATGAGCGTCTCTTTTCCTTTGGATTGTTAGAAGAGGGTTGTAGCACCGGGCTGACAAGGAATGCCAGTGAGAAAGTGAGAGGAAAAAGATGTGTTGCTCAGTAGGAAGGTGGCGATGTTAATCCTATCGTACCTCTAGTCTAGGAGGCTTAGAATGTCATCAAAGAAGGCGAAGTAAGGGGCGATGGTAATGATCCCAGTTGCGGCGATGCAGGTTCAAGCCACAAGCCTTTTGTCGGGTCATCTCAAGACACGCAGCTCCTTTGTTTAATGAACAAAAACGGAAAGAAGCTCGTCTACAAGCTTCACAAAAGAACAAACTATCAAGCAGCCCAAGCAAGCTACTAGGACTATTGATCAATCCACTTCCTTGCCTCTAGAAAATTCATTTGAAGGATTACCGAACATCCCGATACCAGAGGATGTCGGGGGTTATGATTTTTCCAATAAAAGCCTTGGAGGGTCCGACTCACCTATCTGAATTACTGTCGACATTCCTCTAATTAGCATGGGAGAGACTACTCTAGCTAGCAAAGCTCCAGTACCTGGTCCATCAAGGGGATACTAGGACACTCACGATTACATGCACTACACTCACAACACTTATCCATCCTTAATTCTAGTGGTGTCGATACATCTTTGTTTTATTTGTAGGTTCTATAGGATGCACTCGCCACTACAATCGCTTGAAGAAGTCATCATACTCTTAGCCTATTATTTCAGATCCAATCAAGGTCCAGACTCTCGTCGATAGCCTAGACAAGAAATAAAAGGCCATGATAGAAGGGAGGACCAGGAAAAAAGTTATCAATCCATGGATTCATCATTCACGCACAAGTCAAGGTAACGGTCTTCTTATCACAGGGGTGTCGATCCATACCCCATCATCTATAGTAGTAGCAAGTCATTACCTCACGCACTACTTCAACTACACTACCTGAGCAACATTCGGGTTCTTCCAGCACCCAGCGATCTTCTGAATGCTAGACTGGTGCAGGAAGACTTGATACATCTTCTCAAAGACATGGAAAATGGTCACTCTTAGCTCCACTTGCTCTCAATGTCACTGCTGCAGAAAAGGTGGTCAAGCTCAATGCCATATTTCATAAGTTATGTTTTGATGATTTCAAATTTGCTCCTGGTTTGCACTCGATTCCTCCAAAGGCTAAGGACACTGTGTTCTCTTATTTGAATGATGTATACATCAAGCATGGCACAATTCAACATGTGGCTGAGAGGATTTCCGAAGTGTCGATTGAAAGAAAGCACAAGATCGATCGCTTATCTCGAAGAAACTCATAATAAGGACATCATCAAGCACTTGGATGAAGAAGTTAAGGGGCTGAATACAAAGCTAGTCGATGCTGAGAAGAGAGCTAGCGAGTCTTTTGAAGTAGTTGAATATTTGATGAAAGTACATCAAATTGAACTTAACACCACTGATCGTTGCATTAGCACTTTAGCTCTTGAGAAAGATGTTGCTACAGAAGGAAAAAGACACCTTGAAAAAAGATAATAACACCCTGGCCCTCCGTATTTGACAACTTGAGGAGGAGCTTGAGAAGAAAATACAAGAGAAACTTGACGCTCAACTGGAGTCCCAACGATATTGCGAGGAAACTGTCGAGGCTTGCCTAACCAAGATTGAGGCTGATAATCAACTTGTGCAAATAGAGACCATCAAAGAGGAAGCGAGGGAGGCTGGTCAAACACGGATAAAGGATAACTTTGGTTCTTTGTTGATATAGTACAATACAAATGTCCTCCTGAACCACAACCTTCGCTTCCTTGGAGAGAGATATCCCGAGTCACTAGTCGAAGCTTGGGACTATATTGTTGAGTTGAAGAAGAAATCCCTTGGTGGCGCTGAGGTTGATGTAGAGCAGCTTATGCGCAAAATCTTGCATAATGAAGAGCCTGACGAATTCAAGGCTACTCGACTTAGTTTATACCGTGACTTAGCATCACCGAGAAAGGGAAGGATAACAACGAAGCCTCCGGGTTTGGCTCTCAAGGTCCTATCACAAATCAGGCAATTGGTGCTTCACCTTCTCATGCCCTTAAAAAGGAGATAGGCAACGATCAGATCATCCTAAAATCCATTATTCTTTTGGGCTATCTTTGATTCTTAAAGGCTCCACTCTAGCTTCGATCGAAGGCCATTCCGACAAGGTATATCTCTCACCTCCCCAACGTTCAAGAAGGTTTACATCTTGGGCATGAAAGTCACGGGCTTACCTATTGAAACTTGTGAAATCATAGGTCTTTCTGCATCTATACATTGTCCTAGTGGTGAAGACATCCTGAGACAGTAGGCACTGACCACGAAGTCTACAGTGGTCGCCACTTCACAGATGGTCCCAACCGTCCAATCCACTGAGACTCTCAGCCTCGATGCTGAAGTTATAGGGGCTCTGAATGAAGAAAAGACAAATGATCAACACACAAAATAGATGATGTTGTGGTGACTCGTGCCTCTGATCATACAAACAAACATAGCTTGAAGGAGCGCATAAAGAAGGAAGACCTGGACGAGCAAGCCAAGAGAGAGTGTGCTGAAGTAAATGTCACTCCATTCTAAGTCATACTACCCAGTGGTATCATCCCTGAAATGGTTGACCCTTCCATATCCCAATGTGAGATTGCTTCCGTTTCTATCTCTAAAAGTATTTCACCTAAAGTTTGCAAGGGTGGAGGAAGGTTGAAGGGGAAAGGCAAGGGTGAGAGCTCCAATGAGTTTGCCCTGAAGAAGCCCAAGAAGGACAAGAAATAGCCGTTGACTCGGCTGAGGCTATCTATAGCTAGGTAGCTAGTTTCATTTTATTGGTCATGATTGTGCAGGTATGCCCCTGCTTTCAGTTTCTAGTTTTAGGAATAAACTTGTACTTAGCCTTCCAAGTTTTTGCTTGTGAATAAAAACTTCTTTCGTTTCAGTTTAACTTTTGTATGAATTTGTTTAAGTGTTTGTGCTATTACATTTTCCATTCAATGTACTTGTAATTTAATGCTTGTCGTTTAAGTTACAATGTCATTTGGTCAACTGTTTCTTCGGGCATCGATTCGATAAGTTCATCTCAAGGTCTCCTTTCAATCTTAGCGGTTAAGTGATTTTATCCCTGCCCTCAGTCTTAGGTTGACAGAGTTAGCTCGTGGATGGTCAGATCCCATCCATTATGAGTTTGTACTCCTCTTGTCAGGCTTAGGTCAAAGTTGGCGAATGAATGGTCAAGTCGCACTCATTTATTTGTTTATACTCTTATTTACACTTTGGGGATCAGAGTTAGTTGATGGGTGATTAATCACACCTGATGGATGTTTATACTCCAGACTGGAGTTATTTTGATAAACAGTTAAATCACATTTTCCTTGGTTAATTCCTTTGCCCCCAAGTTAAGAGTAAAAGTCGAAGAGTGGTCGGTCGTATCATGTCCACTTCTACTATACATCCCTCCCATCGGATCGGGAGGCAAAGATAGATAATGGATGGTCGAGTCACATCTGTTCTATGTTTTATGCTCAACCAGTCGGATCGTAGGCGAGATTTAGTGGACAAACGATCGAGTCATGTTCATTATGATCAATTCAATCATGGACCTGAGAACTTGGTTATCACCAGACTCAGGGTACTCATTGGTCTATATTAGGTGTATGTAGGTGTAAGTCGGTCTCATATCATAAATATTATATTATGCACAAACAATAAACAAATATAGAGGAAACTTCAAGTTTTATTGCTGACCAAAAGAGAAAGCAACAGTGTCTGTCTTATTACATGGCTCTAAAATGCAAAAGCAAATTCTAAATGAAATACAAATGAATGAACCAAAATCAAGTAAAATAGCATCGTAGATGCACGCTATTCCATACTCTAGTGAGTGCAATGCCATTGACAGTCGTTATCTTGAAAGTTCCTTCTCCAAGCTTCTGATCGATGGCATACGGTCCTTCCCATCTTGGACCCATGCTGATGGGGCTAGGAAAGATCCATTTTAGGATGAGATCACCAATTTGAAAGGTTCTGGTTCGAACTTTAATGTTGTAGTACCGGATGACTCGGTGTCGGTGTACAGCTTCTCTCAAGTCAGCTTCTTCGCATTTCTCATCGACCATGTCTAGGGATTCTAAAAGGAGATCTCTATTAGTTTAGGGGTCATAGTAGGTCACCCGATGAAAAGGGACTTCAAGTTCTACAGGAATCACGGCTTCAGAGTCATAGGCGAGGGCGAATGGAGTGTGGTCAGTTGCGGACTGAAGGGTAGTTTTGCATGCCCATAGATCTAACGGGAGTTCATCAACCAGCTTTCCTCTAGACTTGTCCAAACACTTCTTTAGAACGGACTTTATGACTTTATTAATAGCCTCGGCCTATCCATTAGCTTGAGGGTGAGCGATTAGCGAAAATCTTATCTTAATACGATGTCGACGGTAGAAGTCTTTGAATTCAGCACCGTAAAATTGAGTCCCATTGTCAATTATAATTATTCTAGGGAGACGAAAATGACATATGATATATCGAACAACAAAGTTGATTACTTTCTTTGTGGTGATCGTGGCCAATGGCTCAGCTTCGATCCATTTAGTGAAGTAATCGACTGCTACGATGGTGTACTTCATGCTACCTTTCGAAATTGAGAAGGAGCCTATAATGCTAATGCCTCATGTAGCAAATGGCCATGGACCGACCATTTGAGTAATCTCTATCGGTGGTAATCTTAGAATCTTTGCGAATATATAGCACTTGTCACATCATCTAGCATAATTAGCTATGTCTCGATTGACATTTGGTTAGTAATAACCATAGCGAAGTATTTCCTTCGTCAAGTTTTGCCCCTCAGTGTGATCGCCACATTCTCATTCATGGACTGCTCTTTATACTCACTTGATTTCATCGTTGGCAATACACCGAAGCAGGGAGATGGAAAACCCTTTCTGTGCATGATTCCTTCTTCAAGGATGTATCATGAAGCTTTACGAAAAACCTACCGTTTCTCATTCCTCTTTTCAGGAAGGATTCCCCTCTGTAAATAATCTTTTATTAAAGTCATCCACGACTCCTTCTCGGGTTCCATTTTTAAGACCCAATCAGACTCCATCTGGTCAATGCTTGGAGCACTAAGTATTTCAACTAGGACCAAGCCCATTAGCTATGCATCCTCAAAACTAGCCAGCTTGGCTAGTGAGTCGGCTTTCTTATTCTGATCACTTAGGATGTATGTAATTGTGTAATGTTCAAGGTCGGTTAGTAGTTCTTAGACTCGGCTGAGGTAAGGAGCAACTCATGCTCTTTTGGTTTAATATTCTCCCCAGACTTAACACAATACCAATTGGGAATCACAAAAAATTTGTAAAGCTCTTACTCATAGTTATTTAGCAAGTTTGAGCACAGCGATCAAGGCTTCATATTCAGCTTCGTTATTTGTCATAGAGAAGTCGATTTCAGGGCATAACAGATTAAGCATTCCACAAAAGTGACTAGTATGACTCCAATGTCAGAACACCGATCGTTAGATGCTCCATTCATGTACATTTTCCATTAGATGGTAGGTTCTTTATTGCTCTTGGGAGAGTCATCTTGTGTAGTGAATTCAGTTATAAAGTCCTCTAACACCTATCCCTGGATGGCTCTCCATAGGAGATAAGGGATATCAAACAGGCTCAATTAGATGTTCCATTTCAGTAACCATCTAGACGTCTCAGGTTGTTATAGGATCTATTGTAATAGCTAGTCGGTGAAGACATTAATGGGATGAGCCTGAAAATAAGGGCGGAGCTTCCTTGACGCATTCAACAGGCAGTATGAAAGCCTCCCTAATTTTGGATAATTTCTTTCAACACCAGTCAATCGCTTGCTAGCATAGTATACTGGCCTCTGGATTCGATTCTCCTCATGCTATAGCACGGTATTTATAGCATGTACCAAAACCGCTAACTAAATGTACAAGTCTTCATGATTCGATGGCTTGGATAAGATGGGTGGTCTCTCTAAGTGGTGTACCAGAGCTTGTAATGCGTTAACACAATCCTACATCCATGCGAAGTCCTCTTCCCTCTTCTGTTTAAGTCGAAGAAGGGAATGCTCTTATCGGTGGCTTTGTAGATGAACCGCTCAGGGTGGCGACCTTTCCATTTAGGCTTTGGACCTGCTTAATCGTCTTCGATGTTTGGATATCTCTTATCGCCTGAATCATCTCGAGATTGGTCTCAATTCCACGAGAGTTAACAATAAAATCCAAGAACTTCCCTGACACTATGCTGAAAGAGCATTGCAAGAGGTTGAGTTTCATTCTGTATTTCCGAAGAAAACTGAACATCACCGCTAAATCATCGATGTGGTCGTTTGATCGTCGTGACTTTATGAGCATATCATCCTTATATACTTCCATTGATCGCCTGAACTGATCTTTAAAATTTCAGTTTATGAGACTCTGGTAAGTCATTTCTACTTTTTTCTATCCAAAAGGCATCACAATGTAGCGGTATTATCCCAGGTTGGTAATGAAGCTAGTGTGCTCCTAGTATGGGACATGCATCGGGATCTGGTTGTATCTGGAGTATGCGTCCATAAATGAATGCGGTTCATGTCCAATAGTCGAGTCTACCAGCTGGTCGGTCTTTGGAAGTGGAAAGCTGTCCTTCGAGCATGCTCTATTCAGGTCTGAGTAGTCAACGCATGTCCTTCACTTTCCATTAGCTTTTCTCACAAGTACGGGATTAGATACCTATTTTGGGAATAGGGTGTCTCAAACAAACCCGTTGTTTTTGAGTTTATCCACCTCCTCCTTAAGCGTGGTAGATTTCTCCAGATCCATGCTGCGTCGTTTTTGTTTCATTGGGACATGCCTCAGATCGATATTCAATTCATGGCTTGTGATGGTTGGCAAGATCCCACACATATCATAAAGGGTTCAAGCGAACACATCAAGGTTTTCCTGAAGAAAGCCAGGTAATACTATCATCCTCGTTGCACTAAGCTATGATTTGACCTTTAGGTCCCGTGATGAGTTGTCATAGCTGACCGTGATGTCAATTGTCAGCTCAGTGGGTGCCGCCTTGGATTCTTTTGGCCCCTTTTCCTCATCTCTTGGGTCTATATCTTTATAGACCTAACTGTGATGCCCGAGCCAAGGCTCGAACGCTGATTGCTAAGCTTTGTTAGTTTTGATGCAGAGAGATGTCTCCACATCCTTTCCTTTTTCATTTCACCGAGCATCCCTCAACTCAGCAACATAGCAGGCATGGCCTATCGCCTGATCTCCATGAATAATTCCCATCAAATTCTCTGTCGTGAATTTGAGTGCTACCAAGGGGCGATAGCTGGCTGAAATTCAGCAAGGGCCGGTCAACCCAAAAAAACATTATACGAAGAGTTCACGTCCATCACAACAAATGGGAGCACCCGCACTCTCCTATGGTCGCCGTCTCCTAACTCCACCATTAGATCAACATAGCCTACGGCTTCTGTAGCAATAACATTAAAGCCATAAATACGAGCTTTGCATAGTTTCAAGTCTTTGGCTTCCAGTAACATCTGGTCGTATTCCATCTTGAAAATGATATTAACAGTACTTTCGCAATTAATCAGAATCTTCCTCACCAAGGTGGGGTTGATCATGGTCAAGATAACCATTGGGTCAATCGTAGGGGCTTCCACCTATTTTGCATCACTACTCCAAAGCACGATATCATCAGTCATGATTCTTTACTATTTTTCTAGAGTACCATCCTCCGCGTTTGAGCCACATTCAATATTAACATGTCTTATAGCATTCACGTAATGCTCCATCCCTTTCCAACTTTTGTCAACTAGATATGGTCCTCCAACAATAGTGTTAATGACTAACCTTCCTCCCATCCGTCTATGTTCCTTAGCACTAGACGGATCTTGTCCTCTATTGGGGTCAGATGTCCCTAGCCTACCATGTTGTGGGGATTTAACAAACTATTGTAACTTTCTTTCATGAATCAACTTTTCAATGACATCATGGTGGTGGCAGCACTCGTCTATGGTATGACCATAACTTTCATGGAATCTGTAGTACTTCCCTGTTTCTTTTTGCTTCTCTATCAGTTCTTTCGAAGGTGATTTCCTGTACTGCATAGTGTTACAAGTCGATAAGTATATGTTCTCTAATGATGTATTCAACGGTGTATAGGTGTCAAATATCGGGACCCTTGGCTTCCCTCTTCCAGAATCCCGTCTTTGATCATGGTTCCTATCACCGCCTATCTTTTGCTCATTTGCTTTGTTTTGAACATTAATTTCAACTCTCCCGGAACTCTCTTCGGACTATTTCACTACCATATTACTTTGTACTCCGCCGACGCTTGGGCCTGCAATATCTCTCTTCCTAGATTGCTTCGCCTCCTCCTTCCTTAGGTACTGAGCTGCCTTCACATAAAAACGGTTCAATGTAAAAGGAGGTTTTCCCACCTACCAATCTCCAAAATCAGAATCAGGGTCAACTCCCTTAGTCAGCGCCATCAGTATTACATCATATTTTGGATTACTGACTTCTATAACAGCCATATTAAACCTCTATAGACAATCTTTCAATGACACCCCAGGAGCCTGGATCAAGTTGTAAAGGGACATGACATTTTTTGGGTGAGCCGCATGCATGTGGAACTGCTCCACGAACTTCCTTGCTAATTCATCGAACGAAGAAATTGACCATGGTGGCAGCTTAGTGAACCACATGTTCGCAACCGCTTCTAAAAAAATTGGAAAACATCTGCACTTGACTGCATCGGTGGCTCGTGCGGAGTCCATATGCCACTCGTACCTCATGAGATACTGCTAGGGTCGATTTTTCCTACATAAGCAAGCATTGTAATCATATTAAACCTTCACGGATACTCTGCGTGTATGATGTTGTCAGTGGATGGAGTATGACACCTAGAGAGTCCTCGATCATCGTTGGCCAGGCCTTGACTTTCTTTCATAAGCTGTCTTACTATGACCATCAGGTCCGGCGTCTGTAGAGCTGGTGCCTAGTAGTGGTCGTGTTCCACCTCATGTGAATAGCCTGATCCATGCTTTCGGGCAGCACCACGTTGCCTTGGCTCAGTGTGTTTTTGATGTTCCTCCTCCTAAGCAGCAGTCCTATCATCGTCTCTCAGTTGGGGTTCATTTACATTCGCCTGAACTCCAGCGCCTTGGTTGATCGCAGCGTGTTTGGAGTTAGCTTTTCTAGTAGCAGATATGTTTCCCCCATGGTTTAAGTGTTCGGTGCTGATCCCTCTAGGCAGATCGGTACCGATTAGTGCAGTCCGACGATAGTCGATTGCATAGTTTCCCCATGATGTTCTAGCATCATATGCATCCATCTTACACCGTCTGCTTTTGTGATAGTCATCATATGAGGAGGAGTTCTCTGATTCTGAGTATGGAGTAGGCTCCCTCCTTGTTTTCCAACGTTGGTCTTTCAACTGGTTATTCAGTTCGATATTGGCCTGGATTTGCTGATTAAGCTGCTAACGACTATCAAGCAGTTCCTTCATTGGGACTTCAATGTTGGCATTAGTGATGTAATCAGGAGGATTTGGGGCATCAACAGCCGTCGGTTGTACATTCAGGTTAACATGTTGAACGCTGGTATCTTCATTGCCTTCAACAGCATGAGAAGTAGTAAACTTTCCTTTGGCCATAGCTAATATCTTCCTTTCAGATCTTCTTCAAATCTGAATAGGAAATGGAAACTTGTTGGTAGAAATATGTATCTATCTAAATGTGGAATCCATAAGTAGATGAGATCTAATTAAGCCGAGAATCTGTTCTCAGTGAAAGCACCAAAATGTTTGCACCAAATTGGTCCCAAACACCCAATAGATTTTATGTAGAGAAATAAAGTGAAGAACTAAAATTTTAACAGAGGAAACGAGCAGAAAACAAGAACATGCATATTTGTAGTGGTTCGGCGTTTATTGCCTACGTCCACTTTTATGAAATTTGTTTTTTAATCACTTGTTTTTCCATGTACAGGGGATCGAATTGGATTTATCCTAGATTACAATAGAGTAAAAGTAAAACAGCAGCATAAAAATCACTAAAATGAACAATGAATTCTTTATTTATAGGGGTAGACGACCGAATATTTTCCTGAAATTTGGCCGAATCCCATGACGTAGATGAGGTCACCAAAAAACTTTCATGGCCTGATTCCTAAAGGTAAGCGATCGATACCGATTAGTCTAGATGGCCACGTGGCATCGTGCAATTGGTTTGGTGGGTCCCCTTCCACGCTACGTCATGTTTCCAAAGTTGTTTGCATAATTGTCTTCATGTTTTTAGAGATATTGATCAATTCCCATTGAGTTGAACTGCTGCTTCAAGTTGTTCATAGCCATAGTGATATGATCTAATTCCCTGCATATGAGAAGGGATAGGCATCGATCCCTTGCCTATGGGAGGACTAATCCATACGTAGATTATTTTGAAAAATCTATCTCTTGGTCTCGCTTGATCGTTACTCCATAGTGTTATCTGTGCTTGATCTCTGGACTCGTGATCACCTCTTTGGGCAGTTGGCCTTGTCTACCTCGAATCTAACTTGTTTGATAGTCTATATATAGCCGGTTCAAAAGGCCAGATAATAGTAACATTTGTTTTTAACCCATATTATTAATTATACTTAGGATTATAATTAGATAATAGCTAGTGAATATTTAGTAGATAACTATAAATAAATGGTTTTGGTTTATTGTAACAGTGTTTGAGTAACACTTTTTTTTAACCCTTAAATATAATTAAATCTTTAAAAGAGAGTTTTAAAGAGAAATGTTTTTTAAGTATGAGATGGTTTTGGGTTTGTTATGACAAAAGTTTAAATAACAATTCTTTAACACTTGAATGTAATTATATCTAAAGCAAGTTTAAAGAGAACTTTTTTAAATTATGAATAATTTGTGTTTTTTTTGACAATCTTTGAGTAACACTTGTCTTAAGCCATTATAAATGTAATTAAACCTTTAAAAGGGATTTTTAAAGATAATGATAAATGTGAAGTGTTTTGGCTTTGTAGTAAATAATGTTTAGTAACATTTGTTTTTAAACCCTTAAATTATATTTTTAAAGTGGAAAATATAATAAATATAATTAGATCTTTAGTAATGGAATTTTAAAGATAATAATGAGTATTGAAATCTTTTATTAAAAGATAGAAAAAGTTATAATATGTTTAATTTATAAAAGAGAAGGGGTTTATAGTAATAATGTTTTAGCAACATTTTTTTTAACCTCTTTGATTATATTTTAAGAAAGGAAAATATTGTTAAGTGATTTATGAATATACTTATATAGTTGAGATAAGTATATAAATACTTTTTAAATATTGAAAAGGGTAAGTGAACAGTGAAATAGCCGAATACAAGTATATATCTTTTATAAAGAGAAATAATACACACACAAGTATATAAAGGAAGTTTTATTTAATAATGGAGTATTAATTTATAAAGGAAGTTTTGAATGAAAGAAGTTTCATTTGATAAAAAGGTGTTTTACTAGTAAAAAGGGTTTTTAATTAATAAAGGATAAATTAATTAAAAAAGAATTAATAGTCGTTTATGTGACTTGATCATGTTTTGGATGTATTGATAGTTCTTGTATGTTTACTGGCTTTTGGAGAGCATACATGAATTAGTTCCCTTATGTGATCATTCATATTATTGTTTAATAAGACCAAATTCATCGATTCAGTCTTGTCGAGACCGGGATCAGCTACTTATTAAAAACCACTTCAAGACTGAGATACGTGTTCTATGGTTTGGAAGTGAAATGATGGAATCCATGTGGGGTTTTGAATTCTGTTGAGATAATGGAATTCATGTGGGATTCATTATTTGTTCGAGTATTGAAGACTCATATGAAAGATGTCGAATGTAGCCACAACATCGAAAAAATGACTAAACACAGAGTAGGTTGCACAATCCCGGGTTTAGCCAACTCAAGGGGGTACATCAACTCCACTATCTAGAGTATGCTTATATATGTTGCACACAAAGTGTTGTTGATACTTGGTTTAGGTTGTTCACGAAAGTGTTCAGGCATTGGGCCAATTGTGTTTTCCTTATTGTATATTTTATCTAGAGATATATGATGCTAGGAAAGGTATCTTCCGATCCTTTTCATAGAAGATTGGTCTCGTTGAGGAGGTCCCCGTGGAAAATCCATGATGTAAACGTGCCTTAGCGGTTTTTAGATTTACTCTAGTATGTTGTAATGTGAGATGAAAGCATTTTAGCTATGTTATATATTATTTTAACACCCTAGACATTATTATAATATCACTAAATTTTCTTATGAAATGGTTTGCTTATCGTAAGGTAAAATTCCATCCATGTTTATTTGCAGTGTGGTCTTACAAGATACCTTTATTTTGAAAAGTTTTATAACATTATATAATTCAAATAATTTGAGTTTCTCAAGCTGGTTTACAAAAGTGATCTAGGTGTACATTCATATAATACTCGGGTCAGTCTCGTGTATATTGCTAGATTTTGTTGATGTTCATTGGAGCTCTTGGAGAGGGGCTGGATGAATTTCTACTGTAGTTTTTATTTCTACTAAATTACTTTATTTATTTATATCAGCAATTGAAGGACATGCTGTTATAACTATCTAGGCTGATGGTATGTTAGTTTGCTTTGATTATTGTACCCATGCAGTTTTCATTGTAAAAGATCATTTTGATATTATATGTTACCATTCCGTTGTGAGGTTCTGATGTTTTTATTCCCCTCTTTCTTTCTTTTTTCTTTGCTTCTTTTATTTTACCCTAACTTTCTGTTTTTCCAACACTTAGGTGATCGGCACGTGAATACCGTGGATGTACTAGTAGCGACATTCGGGGGTCAAAAAGGCAATCGTTACACAATCACTCTAAAGAACGAGAAAATGGAAAAATCTTTTAGAAAAGAGTCGACATGAAAAGACCAGATTCTCTCCTTCCCTTTTCCAAGTACTTTCAACTGTATCGTTCTTCCAACCTCAAATTATTGACTAGACTACTAGCATGTAAAGTCTGTCCAAATCACCATACCTGTATGTGTATAGGTGAACCTCTGCAATCCTTGCTACCAAGTAAGATAGAATGTGTGATAACACACCCTTCATCATACCCAAAAAAGTGCCTTACATCATCACTCGACTTTCGAATACCACAAAAGATAGATTGTCGGGGTAAAATTAGAACAAAAAACAAAACCAAGACATCAATAAGATCTCACAATGGAATGATAACATGTCATATAGTAAATATATGTGAACAGAACATAATGAACAATATGTATAAGAGATTGCACTAGCGGAATTAACTGATAAATAAATATCAATATAGAGAATCAGAATATACCAATCCCCTATAGAATGGAGTTCTGAATAAATATACGATACACAAGTCTCATATACAAATAACAGGTCTGTCAAGTACTACTAAAATATAAAATATACATATCTTGAAATGTTGATGCCATGCCTCTAAAATGCTCTAGTTGCATATCTTGATCGTGTATCCATAAAAGCATTTGACTCTTAAACTATTCAATCGAGAACCCGAGAATTGTCATGACATAAATAGACAAAGAAAAAATATGAGTCAGACATAATGTCTGCTGTAAGGGGAACTATCTCAAAATATTATATATTTAAACTATATACAAATAAGCATGAACTATTAAGGCACAACCGGTCCTCTCTACAATCGTGGCTAAAGGGGTAATCTGAACTGTCCATAAACAAGTAAAGTAAACACGTCACAAAAGTAAGGAATCATACCATAACCCGATTTTCTTCTATAATCAATGAATTAGCACAACTAATATAATGTGACTGATACCTAACATTATGCCATGAAGAGGTAATTCAATATACGGATGTGAAGGCAATATAAATATCACAATATAAGCATATCCAAGAATACACTATAATATCATCAACCAACTAATATAGCACATAATATAACAGTAAGCGATAAAAAAAATATAAATTTATATTCATCATTGCTAATGAATGGAGTCTACGGTAGACTCATGCCCAAGATAAATAGTGTAACGACCCAAAATATTGGCGTTTTAATATTTAATTAATTTTAAATATTAAAATATTAGTTTTAAAGGTTAAATAACCTAAATTTCAAATACATAAATTATTTAATAGATTTGAATATGTGAATTGTGAATGCAATATTGGAATAGTGATTTAAATATAAGAATTATTTAAATAATTGAATCTTGAATTTAATTTAAATAGATTGATTTCAAAAACTTATTTTTTTTTAAATAATAAATGGTTTGTATAAACTTTAATTTATAATTAAAGTGACTGAATTATTTTAATAATAATTCATTTCAATTAATGTGTGAAATTATCATTCCAGGGTAGTGTCTCGGATTTTGATTAAACTAGTGCCATTGGATCTGAACAATGAATTGTTATAGGGTGATGAGTTTCCATTCGATCGGACATACTGTGTGGTCATGCGAGTTCGAAACACATAGCAATTAATTTGAGAGAATTAAAAATAATATAATTTGATAATAAAAGCTAACTTCTGTATATGATGAAATTAGGTCCTGGAACTAGTTCCATTGAGTTTGAAATAGGGGTATTTGACTAGGAACGCCAGTGAGCACGCCTTGTTTGGAGTCCGTGATTGTGTAGGGTATAGTTTGGATAGCAAGCCTATATAAGGACCTTCATTTCCTCAATGGCCTTAAACTCTAACTATAGGCCAAGGTAGGCGACGATGTCAACTAGAAAATTATTCATCCTGGTGAGATGTAGGAGGTGTACGATTGGATTGTCAATTGAAGGAGCGAAGTGGTGTAGATCTCAAGATGAACGAAAATCCTTTCTCGATTTTGCCAGGGAGCTACAAGCGGTGATAGAGGGTGGCACTTATGGCGTTTGGTTGATGATGGTCGAGGCTACCTCTTGGAGCAATGCCATGATGGCTAGGGTGACGTGGTGATGGTGCAGTTGATTTGAACATTATTGCGTTTTTGGTGTAATTCTCGATGGCAGCGGAGGATGGGGAGGTCGAACCTACGGCGTGAGGTCAATCTCGACTAAGGGTGTCGGTGGTTAATTCTCGGTGGTCGGTGGTGGCTCGTCGTGGCGTTAGGTCGAGGATGATCAGAGTTTGAGGGAGGCGGCCTAGGTTTGGGTAATTAGGGATTAAGGAATTAATGATGTAATCAATAAAAATTAATTATATTTTAATTCTGAAATCTTCTTACTCATTAACTATTTCATACTAAGTCCAATCAAACGTAGTTAGTCATGTTGCACTCATTGGAACGATATCTACATTATGGAATTGGATTGGTTGAAATTGGAGCTGGTAGAATTTGAAGCTAAAATCGAACACTGTTCGATTTTAGACGGAACCGGAATGCTTCGGCGATAATTGAAATTTCGATGAGTTAAACTCACCTCTTTGGATAAATTAGTATATTATATAATAGATGAAATTTTACTGTGTGTGTTTGGTTGAAATTATTAGCTAGTTGGTTAAAATATCTACTTTTAAAAGCAATAAGTATTTAAAATTGAAATACGGGAATTTATTGAGAAATCTGAATTTCTCGATATTGTTACTTTTAATTTTCTAGTTATTTACCTATTGATTTATTTCAATTATATATTTGTGATATATTTGTTAAATGCTGAATTTGATTTTTGGCCATTTTGTATGTGACACCGACATATGTGAAAATTTAACCATTTTTGTAGAAAAGGTAGTTATAGCACTGGTTAAGTGCTATAGTAACTATTTGGCCTCGATATAGTATTTTGAAATACAATGAATTGTTGATTTGGTTAGGAAATGATTTTTTATTTGGGAAAATTATTTTAAATCTGACTATTTCAGAATTTCTATGATATTTTAATTTAAAAGAGTTTTTAAACTTTTCTATTTTATTTCAACTTGTTTCATTTTTCTTTTCTAATATATACATATATTTAAGTAAATGTTTTAATAATTATTTTTGAAGTATTTGTTTTAGTATAAAATTATAATAATAATAATATTTATATTCAAAAGTAGATAAAAGGGATTATCTTTAAAAGTGATTTTTGTTTTAAAGAAGATGGAAATATTTTGAAAATAAATAGTTTTGAGACATTTTATATAAATGTTGTAAATGAATGAATAGATTTATAAATGGTATCTTATAACTTCAAGGAGAGTCTTATAAGTGATATTTTATAAAAAGGGAAGATATTTCCATTTGATAAATTGGAAAAACACATCACATTTGTGGATTAATAATAATATGTGGAATGGTCATTTCAGAGAAAGTAGTTGGATCTATTTTGGAAACTGGAAGTGCGATAAATTTGGAGTGGTATAAGAGGTGTTTTATAAATTGAAATGATGTAAAAGAAAATCAATATCATTTTGATAAATTGGAGCAATAAATTCTATTTAGAAATTTATTGAAATATAAGGAAAGATCGTGTTATGGAAAGCGTATGAGTTTTATAATGATATTTGGAATTTGTTTTTATTAGAAGTTTGGTGTTATGTTTGAAGTTCGATTTAAAAATGGAGTTTTGGTACTTTTATCTTAAAAATTTATAAAGGGAATTTTATAAATGAATTTGAGTTTTATAAAGAGTTGCAAAAAAGTTAAAAATTTATAAAATAAGTTATAAATGGTATTTTATAAAAAGAAGTTTTTGTAAAAGATTTTGTAAATAATATAAAAGGTGTTTATTAAGGAGACATTAAGTAAAGTTTTGGGATTTATAAAAGGAGGCTGTAATTATGTTATTTATATATTTATAAAGGAATTTATAAATGATATTTTATGAAAGGAGTTCTAAAATGAAATTAGAGCTTATACCCAAAAAGGGGATTTTTATAAAAAGGTTATTTTATAAAAGGCATTTGATTTCCCAAAATGGCATTCTTTCTTATGGTGGTATGGAATATTCTTTTCCATATTTAACAACGAAGGAATAGCATTTGGGTTATTATTATCTCTACTTAAAATGACACTGTTATAACCCAAATTTAAGTGTGGTTCGAAATGAAATCTTTTTGAAGATTTGTAAATATACTTATACCGTTGAGATAAGTATTTTAGTACATTTTCTAAGCATTGAAAATGTAGTAGTTTGCTAACATACTTTTACTGTTAATATATGTACTAAGTTTTTAAAATGAAGGTTTGTGAATATACTTATGTAGTTGAGGTAAGTATATGAATATTTTCAAAGTCTGGAACAGTGTAGAGAAGAGTTGTGAAATATATCTTTGTAAAAGTATTTTAATACAAGTATTTACAAAGTAGTTTTAAATTAATGAAAAGATTAATTTAAGAGGCTTAGTGTTGCTTTGTGCTTAATCAGTTTTATTATCCTTATGGAATAAAATCTCTGGTTGAATTGTTTGATCATTTGATAGTTAAATAACTGACTATCAAATCATGGTCAGTTTTTAAAACCATCGCCGTTGGTTCGAAGAGATCAGGAATAGATATATTATCCAAAAACAACTTCAAACAGGTATACGCGTTCGAATTGGAGACATCTTGATGATGATAGTTTCGAAGACGGAGTTCTTCGAAGTGCAAGGGCTACTTGCTACTAATCCTAAGGGTGATTCCAAAATGGATGTAGTGGAAGCAGTGCCCTCAGTTTCGTTCAAACCCAGAGCGAACTTATATGGATGAATGCTGGCACTGCATTATTGCTGTAACGACCTGCCTTTTCGACCATCAAAAGTTCTACACTGAATACATCCACAGTATTCAAATGCCAAACATCCAATCGCCGAAAAGGCAGATTGTTATGGTAAAATAAAAAGAAAAAAAACAAAGAATAGGGGAAACAGAATCTCACAATGGAATCGACAACATATAATATAACAAAGACAGTATAAAATGTCATTTCAAAATATAGAGTAGATTAGAGATAAAAATAAACCTTATGAGCTGAACAGTTATAAAATCATGGCCTTACAATTACTGATAGGTATACAATATAATACAGTGGAATTAAAATACTACGAAAGGTGAACATCCAGCTCTTTTCCAAGAACTCCATATCACCAAAGCTAACCCGAAAAATTACTCAGTTTGACTCAAGCATTATACTAAAATAACATCCGGGTCAGTTTGGGAAACTAGCGTGAGAAAACTCAAGTAATGGGATAAACATAAAACAATTGGTGGGACCATTCCATAACGCGGAATGGGATTTCACCCTACTAGAAAAACATCCAGACATAAAAGAATAGGAATAAACAACAGATTAAATCCAAATATAAAGGATGGGTACATGTAATAATAAATCTCATGCTTAATAAATGGCTTTATTATCCTACCTTTTGACCAGGCGGAATCCGGACAAACTGGACAGATAAAAGTTGGAGTTATCAAGGCGGAAAGCACGAAGAGATAGCTCAGGAGTCCAGAAAACAAGCACAAATAGAGCCACGAAGTCAAAGCCAAAATTATCCAAGGCAACAAAGTAGTGGGATTCCCTAAGTTAGGGATCGATATCGAATCCCGTTGGGGATTAGTACCAACTCCCAAATACAACTTGGGTGGACCCCATCTCCTACCTACAAGCTTATCTCGATGTCGAGGGTCTATTTTCAAAGTTGGTTTCTTAAATCAGTTAAATTCGATATCGATCTCCATGAACTCCTGAATCTACAGCTTTGTTCTATCGCAACTCCATCATTTTTGCTTAGAAACATGTTAAGATTGGTGCAAATAACTATGGATTCACGCAGCCTACCCCAAGATGATCCAAGTTAAGGAGTTAAGGACTCAAGAAACATCAAACTTGGGGATCTATACCGACTCCCACCTGGGGATCGGTACCGAGTCCCAAATATTGTTGAGCTGGCCCCTCTCTTTTTGGGAGAGTGAGTAAATTCCGAGCACAATGGCCAAGAGATATTGCATTAGGCCCCAGCCTCTATAAAAAGGAAGGTAGGGCTCACTTTTGGGGATCTTTGGGCTCTAGTTCCATTATTTCTTATATTCTAGTAACTTTGAAATTCTAAGTGTTGGAGTCGTACCGACCCCCATGAACTTCTACCTCTAAATAAGAAATAAGCAATAAAACTTCAAAGTCGATGTAGGCCTTTCTTTATCGAACCACTATAAACGATTGTGTCTTGTTTATTTCCTCATTTTCATTTACTTTTCTTCATTTAATCTCTACTACATAAACTTTGGGTGTTTGTTTGATTTTTGGTTCAAACATTTTAGTGCTTTCATTGAGAAATCATATATTTAGGCCATTTGGATCCATCATCTACTATTGAATTTCCTATATCCAAGAGAAAGGTCCAATCTCTTTATCTTTTAATTCTACAACTCGGATTTGGAAAAGTCTACCAAAAGCTTTCTGCCATGGCTTCATCAAGAAGAGATCATTCTATTAATTCCAGAGCTACTACAAAAATTGAGAATCAGAATCCTCAACGAGGAGATGGAGTTGTTCTACCAACTCAACCCGAGGTCCACGCTCCTACTAACATTATGACCACAGTAGAGATCGATAAGATGATTAAGTAGATGGAAGACAGATTCCATGCTAGCCAATAGTAGAAAAACAACATGATGCAACAGGGTTTGTGGCCACTAAACGAGTTGACTCAAAACAGCCGTAGATAGAGTAGTAGGGATTGTAGCTCAGAGTAAGAGAGTTCTTCTTTATCCGAGTGAAGGTGACATGACAAAAGTAGAAGCTCCATACACTACTGGGACATCTCAGTAGGAAGGAAGATGTGCCCTAGCCCCATAATAAGGATTCAGTACCGATCCCCACCTGGGACTCGGTACCGACTCCCGGTATGGTGGGCCCAGAACCCATCTTCTTGAAGGGAGTGTAGATGGAGTCCCTGGACATGTTGCTGGAGGTCAGAACTTGGAAACCCATGCTATTGCTGACGATGCTGCATATGAGAATCAAATAGGGGGGCTGTTGGACGAATGGAACCCCCATAGTTTGGGGAGCCTAGGAATCAAGCACCTCCCCGAGAGCATTCATCTGGTCGAACACTCGAGGTAGGACCTGATTACTACCATTCAGTCGAACCTGCCGACATGGACTATCCGAAGGATATGGTTAGGAGGTTGGTTAGAGAAAATAGATCCAGAACTAACGATGATTGGGTAACTTATGCTACTCGGAACCCGTTCAAAGAGGATATCCTTCACACGAGATACCCGTGGAGATTCAATATGCCAACAATACCGTTGTATGGAGGAACGACGAATCCTAGGCAATACTTATTGAGATATAAGTGGCATATGGATTCAGCCAGGGCTTTGGATGCTCCGAAGTGCCATTGCTTCCATATTTTCTTAAAAGGGGTAGCTATGATGTGGTTCACTCGGCTACCACCGAGGTCCATATCATCTTTTTTTGAATTGTCATGAAAATTCATGAAGCAATTCCATTTGCATACCTCATGTCTGAAGCATGTGATGTCATTGTCTAATGTATATCAAGCTGAAGGAAACTCATGGAGGGACTATTTAAATCGGTTCCATACGAATGTAATGGAAATAATGGATCTGAAGGAGGATATGGTGTTGATGGAACTTTGTAATGAAGTTCATCACGACTCATATTTTGGGGATTGGATAGAAAGAAAGCAACCATCGACAATGGAAGCTTTCTATAGGAAAGCTAATGAGTATCTGCGCCAGGAGGATAGGTGTAAGCGTCTACGGAGAACTGACCCTGGAAGTTCAAATGAGCCATTTCAGAGTAATATTGCTATAAAGTAATTTGGCGAAAGCTCTAGAAACGTTAATGTAAAATTTGGTAATCAGAACAAAGGAGGAAAAAAAATAATGATGGGGGCAAAGAAGGGAAAGTCAGATAACATGAGTCATTTTAGAGGTCCCAAATATGACAATTACACTGAGTTGAACAATATGATAGAGAATATATATCTGGCTACTCAAAATACCGAACCATATAGGAAGCAGGCTTCTAGGGAGTCAACTGAGGAGGAGAGGAAGTCGGGCAAGTTTTGCAGATTCCACCATACTCACGGTCATAATACTAATGAGTGCAGGCACTTGCGCGACATGATTGAAGAATTAATACGGAAAACGAAATTGCAGCAATATGTGAAAGCCCGTAGGGTGGCGGGCAAGGAAATTCTAGCTCCTCTATCCCGCCTTCCCAACGGGGGCAAGCTGAGCCTAGTGTTGATGTATTCAGGTGGCCAAAAAAATGGTTAGTGATAAATACATTCATCAGTGGGCCTCATCCTACCGATAAGAGCTTTGCAGAAATGGATAGATATATTGGAGCCCCTGAAGCATGCCGAGAATGAAAGTTGCTATGCTGTCAAGGATGGAGCTCTAGCAAAATAATCTCTAACTATGACAGAAGACACTATTTTCCGAAACAGGTATGCTGGCGGAGTCGAGGCTCTAACAATTAACCCACTCGTGATTGGTTCTGCTGTTGTACGAAAAGTGCTTGTTGATCGTGGGAGTTCATCAATATTTTTGTCAGAAAATCTTATGACCAAATGATGTTAGAGGAGAGAGATTTGAAGCCTTGTAGTCTCACACTGTGTTTCAATGGGATGGCTATTGAAGCCATAGGGTTTGTCGAATTACCGGTGGGACTTATTGAGGGCGACCGCATGCTAGTGTGAGTCATGCCATTTTTTAGTGTTGGATATCTATTCTACTTATAACGCATTCTTGGACCGACCAACCCTAGCTAATTTAGAATAGCCATCGCTCCTTTGTGTTTAAATATGAAATTCCCTACTAATAATGGAGTGGGGATTGTGCATGGAGATCAAGTGGCCAGCCACAAGTGCTATGTTGCTTACCTGAAGGAAGCAAGGCGTAAGGAGAAAGGAAAGAGTGTAGAGGGTGTCCTCTGCGTAAAGGCTTTGGATGCATAGCAACTACCAACTGAGCCCCGACTCGGGCAAACTAGTTGGCTCTATGATGACATGGACCGACAAAAAGAGCTGGAAGGCGGACGAGCAGCTCCCACCAAGTTGATAATCGTTGTTCTAGTCAATAGGGATGACCCAAGTAAAGTCCTGAAGGTCGGATCTCAGCACGGTACTGGGGTGATGATGGAGTTGGTTGGTTTCCTCTGGACAAACCTGGATATGTTTTCTTTGATACACTCAGATATGTATGGGATCTCGCCTGGGATAGTGAGCCATGCATTAAACATAAATCCTAAATGCATTTCTGTGAAATAGAAAAGTCACAGCTTGGGTTTGGAGAGATCCGCTAAGCTTAAAAAAGAAGTGAATAAGCTAAATGATAATGGCTTCATATGCGATGCCTTATACCTGGATTGGGTATCGAACCCATTTTTGGTGAAGAAAGAAAACGGAAATTGGAGGACATGCATCGATTATTCCGACTTGAATAAAGCATGCCCGAAGGACATCTTCTCGCTTTAGAGAATATATCAGTTGGTGGATTCAACTACTGGCTACGAGTTACTTTCATTCATGGACGTGTACTTCAGATAAAATGAAATCCTGATGCACATCCCAGATAAAAAAAACATACCAGTTTTATCACTGACCTTGGGCTCTATTTCTATCTGGTCATGTCCTTCAGACGAGAGACTTACCAGAGACTTGTAAACCAGATGCTTAAAAACCAAATTAAATGATCAATGGAAGTTTACGTGGATGATATGCTCGTGAAGTCACAACATTCGAGAAATCATGTTGATGATCTGACAGAGATGTTTGATGTCCTTCGGCAATACGGGATGAAGCTCAATCCCTTGAAATGCTCTTTCGGTGTTGCGTCAGGAAAATTCTTGGGTTTCATCGTCGACTCTCATGGAATTGAAGCCAATCTAGAAAAAATCAAGGCTTTAAGAGAGATCGAATCCCCAAAGACGATGGAGGAGGTCTAGAGCTTAAATGCAAAGGTTGCCGCCCTGAGTCGATTTATCTCTAAAGCAACTGACAGACGCATCCCTTTCTTCGAGGTGGTCAAGAAGGAAAAGAGAATTTCGAGTGGAATCAAGATTGTAAAGACGCATTCCAAGCTCTTGTAGACCACTTAAAGAGACCTCCACAATACAAAAAAATACCCTATTACAACGTCATTTTTACAACGGTCTTTAAATGCTCGTTGTAACAGAAACCTACTACAATGGATTTTTCAGGCCTGTTGTAATAGATACCACTTTTCAATAACTCTTTTTCTTTGCACGTTGTAATAGGCACATATTACAACGTTTTTAATTTGCCCGTTGTAGTATATGCCTATTACAACTGTTTTCTACCCTTTGTAATAGATATCATTTTTCATCTTATTTGCCCGTTATAATAGATACCTATTACAACCATTTTCTTTTGCCCATTGTAATATATGCCAATTTTACAACGGTCATAAGATAATGGTTATAATTTTCCATTGCCAATTTTTGATAATTAATAAATAATAATTATAATGCTTTCTTCAAAAATATTAATAATTATTATTTATTAAAATTTAGTAATTAATTATTATTAATGTTAGTATCAATCAAAGGTTAAATTTTTTTGAGAAAACTTTCACTATAGGATAAGAACGAATTACGTTAACTTTTTTGAATATATTGACTATTGCTTTAAATATTATAATAACCGATAATTTGTAAGTTGTAATTAATAACCAATAATTCTTACTTAATAATTTATAAATGGTAATTTACAAATAATAATTATAAATGTCAACTTAGATAAGACATTATTTATAATTTGTAATAATTAACGATCATTGGTAAATAAATTATAATTACTAATTATTATTTATAATCAATAATTAATTTTTTACGTTTAATAATTTATTATAGTTAATTGTTAATAATTAGTAAATTACATTTAATATTTATCAATTACATTTAATAATTAATATATAATTAATAATTAATATTAAATAATTAATAATTAATTTTAAATATTACTATTAAATAATTAATAATTAATAATTAACTTCTAATAATTAATATTTAATAATCAAAGTTTAGTATTTAATATTTAATTAATTTATAATTTTAATAATTATTATTTAGTAATTTACTATGGTTTAATAATTAATACTCAATAATTATTGAATAATTTCCAATTTAGTAATATATTCATTAATTAATAATTAATGATTAATGATTAATAATTACTATTACTAATTAATAATATGTACATAATAACTAGTATTTAATTATTAATATTCAATTATAATTAAGAAGTAATAGGTAACAACTGATAATTAATAATTAGAAGATAAGAAGTAATTTTTAATAATTAATAATTATTATAAAATAATTTTTATTATATAATTAATGATTAATATATAATTAAGACTAATATTTAGTAATTAACAATTAATAATTAATTAATCTTTAACTTAAAATTTATTTTTTTATTTTTTTAGTATTTTATATTTGATAATTGTAATTAATAATAATATTTAATATTTCAAAACAAAATTAAAATTGTTTAAAGTAAATCTAAGAAATAAAATTTTGACTTTAAAATCAAAAGTGAAAATTGACAATAGTATTTTTCATTACTTCCATTTGCTCATTCTTCAAATTAGCATATAGCACAATATGTTCCCTCCTTTTACGCCCTCTTTTCCAAAAAAAATCATATCCCGCTAACACATTTTTACTTAACCTAGTGTTAAATCAATCCCAAAATCACACAACAAAATCAAGGTGATGCTGCGCCAAACCCCACTCTCCGGATTCGTACTTAACTTCCCTACCCCACGCCCCTACTCCCTCTTTGTCTTTTTCGATGTCGCCCATCTCCGCAACAAACCCGAACTACATCTCCTTCACCTTCGCTTTGAGTTTGTGTTTGGCATCTCACTTTGCATCCAGATCTGACAACATCTTCTTCTACGACATTGAGTTCGGTGTGTCATCTTCTTCAATAACATCTTCTCATTGCACATCGCACTCACTGCTAGAGATTCTTTTCTTGCATTTGAGGTTGCAACCAAGTATTTTTAGAAGTTGAATCGAAAGATCTTAGTTCTGATTTAGTGAATGGAGTTTTAAATGATATGTTTTGCTCACATCTTTAGGTATGTTTTAAATTGTACCAATCTGTTTGAGTTCTTGAACAATTTTTGATTCTTTTTCTTTTTGTGTTCATATTGCTGATAATATGGCCTAATAACTGGATTCTTGAAAATAAACATTTGAATATTATATGTCTTTTAATGTAGTTATGAAGGTTAGATATCTTTTTTCTGTTTGCCCCTTCCAGATTATTAGTTGAAAAGTCCCATTTTGATCAAAATGGCTGTACCGTTGATGCCTTTAAGGCATTTCTTGCTAAATCTTGTTTCATTTGTGTGGGTATGGATTGCATGGTCTACATAGTACTTTAGTTATTTGTTTCTTTATTATTAGTCATTAAACTATTAAATTGGTATAAGTGTATTGTATAGAAGATGTTGCGAACTATTTTTTATTTTGCATTTATTTTGCAACGGTCTAAAACAGTTGCAAAAGATAAGGACCGTGCTCAATGCCAGTTGTCGTTGGGGCTTATTGCAATGGTCTATGCTAGTTGTAGTTGAGGCCTATTACAACAGGTTGGGCCAGTTGCATTATATTCTACTACAATAGTCAGTACGCATTGCAATATCATGCTTTTAAGAGAAATGTTATATATTTACAACATGCAATAACCGTTGTAAAAGACTCTTTTACAACGGCTCAAGACCGTTGTAAAAATGCTTACTATAATGGGCTTTTACAACATTTTTAAACCATTAGAAAATCTTTTCGGTCTATTACAACATCGCGTAATAAGACGGTTGTTGGTCCATTGTGAAAACCCCTATTACAATGGATATTGCCCATTGTAAAAAGGGTATTTTGTTGTACTGCCCATTCTCTCAAAATCGATGAATGATGAGGTTTTGTTCTTATATTTAGCGGTGTCGGTGCATGCCCTGAGCGCCGCACTCATGCGTGAGGGATCTCGCATCCAACGACCGGTCTACTATAGTAGCAAGCGGTTAACAGAAGCAGAAAGAAACTACCTGATACTGGAAAAGCTCTCATACTGTCTGTTGATCGCTTCGAGAAAGCTCTGCCCCTATTTCCAGGATCATCCAATTAATCTCCTTATCGACCAGCCTTTTTAACAAGTCTTGCAATAACCTAAAACTTTCGAAAGGTTATTAAAATGGAATATTGAATTGAGCCAGTACGATATCACCTATCACCCCCGAAGAGAAATCTAGGGTCAGGCTTTGATGGATTTCATAGCTGAATTCATAGCACGAGATGAGCATCCGAAGAGCAGTATACAAAAGGTAGTCGGATGGAAGATGTATGCGGATGGTGCATCTAACGATCAGCGTTCTGGAGTTGGAGCTGTACTTGTCACTCCCAAAGAACACCCAATCTGCTATGCCCTAAATCTCGAATTTCCATCTACAAATAATGAAGCTGAATACGATGCCTTGATTGCAGGACTCAAGATTACTAAGGAACTGGGAATAAAGACTTTACACATTTTCTGTGACTCCTAGCTTATGGTATGCCAAGTTTAGAAAGAATATTAGGCGAAAGGAGCAAGGCTAGCTCCTTATCTAAACCGGGTTCTTGAATTATTTGACAATTTTGAATATTACACGATCACTCATATTTTGAGAGAGGGAAATGAGAAAGCCGACTCATTTTCTAAGTTTGCTAGTTCCGAAGATGTGCAGCTCATGGGCCCGGTTCTAATGGAAGTGCTTTCAGCATCAAGCATCGACCATATGGATGTCAATTGGATCTTGGAGACTGAGCCTGAATGGAAGTCATGGATGAATCCAATTTGGGATTATTTGCGAAGAGGGATCCTGCCAGGGAGAGGGAATGAATAATGCAAAATCCTTCACCAAGCTTCGAGATACATCATGCAAGAAGGATTACTGTATAGGAAGGGATTCTTTGTCCCTATGTTATGGCATGTCACTCATGACGAGGCTAAGCGAGTTCTGAGAGAAGTTCAAGAAAAGGCCTATGGTGACCACATTGGGGAGCAGATCCTAATAAAGAATATCCTTCATTACAGGTATTTCTGGCCGATTGTCAATCGAGACGCAGTTGACTACACCCAAAGACGAAGATGTGACATGTGCCAGATATTCGCTAAAATTCCAAGGACCCTGCAACCAAAAATTACCCAAATGGTCAGTTCTTGGCCGGTTACAATTTAGGATATTGATACTATCGATGTACTGCCGATATTTAAAGGTGGCACAAAGTACGCCATCCTGGCGGTTGATTACTTTATTAAATGGGCCGAGGTGGGGCCTTTAGCCACGATTACTATGAAGAAAGTAATCAACTTTGTTGTTCGGAATATCATTTGTCTCTTTAAAGTTCCACAAGAAATCGTTACCAATAATGGAACCCAATTCGATAGCATAGAGTTTAAGGATTTCTGCATCGACACCACATAAAGAAGAGATTTGCAGTAGTAGCACATCCTCAAGTGAATGGATAGGTTGAAGCTGTGAACAAGATTATCAAGTCCATTCTTAAGAAAGTAATGGAGAAAGCCAAAGGCAAGTGGGTCAATGAACTCCCGTTAACAATCTATGCTTATTGGACCACCCATAAGTCAGCGATTGCCATTATCTGTTCGCCTTGTCACACGGATCAGAGGCTATGATCCTGATCAAATTGGAGGTGCCTTCTCATCGGGTAACCCACTACGATCCATGGACGAACAAGCAACTCCTTATGGAGTCTCTTGATATGATCGATGAGAAGAGAACCTAAGCTGAGTTGAGAGCAACTACGCATAGACACCAAGTCGCCTGATACTATAATACTAAAGTTAGAAGTAGGACCTTTGAAATCAGTTACTAGGTCCTCAAATGAACTTCCCTGGCCCTAAGAACTTTGGCACGATTTGGGAAGGTCCGTATGCTATAGAGGAAAAGCTTGGAGACAGCACTTTCAAGCTAGAAATTACAGACATGATCTCACTCCCAAGGGCGTGGAATAGCAAGGATCTACGAAGCTATTTCACTTAGAGGATAAATTTATAAATAACTAGCTAGAGCTATGTAATAAGACAGAATTTTGTCACTTTCCATCATTAATCAAATAAAACGTCCTTTCAAGCTAGAAATTCTGTCTCTCCATTTCTTAAGAGTCGTGACTTGATTAACTCAAATGAATATGCATATGATTAATGCAGGTGCATAAATACCTGGAGATAGGTGCCGGTCAAACTTCTATGACCCATGAACTAGCCCGTGAAGAGTTCTTTTGATGTCTAGAGATTGACATAAGCTAACTCTCGCCTTTGGATTAGGGGTAGAAGTATAAACATAAGTCGGACATGATGTAACTGTTTGCATCCCAACTCTCGCTCCCGAAGTAGAAGCCGGAGTATAAACATAAGCTGGACATGATATGACTGTCCACATCCCAACCCTCGCTCCCAGAGTAGGAGTTTAAGTATAAACATAACCCGAACATGATGTGACTGTCTGCACCCCAACCATTACCTTCACATTGAGGGTAGGAGTATAAACGCAAACCAAATGTGATACGAGCCTCCGTACCCTAATTCCCATTCTTGGAGTAGGAGTCGTAGTATAAACTTAAGCTGAATGAAATAGATTCATCCCCGAACTTAGAATCGAACATGGCACAATCATCCGTATGCCAACTGTTACCCTCGGAAGGGATGTAGGAGCATAAATCAAAAAGAGTATGATGTGACCGATCGCTCACTTAACTCTTGTCCTCAAACTAGGGGCAGAAGTATAAACGAAAACGGCCATGACCAGTTTATCTGATCCTTAATATCTTGCTCGAAGTAGACAGAACAGTGAGTCCACGCTTGAAGTAAAGCGGGATCCAATTTGTAAGCCTTTGATTAATGCTCGGAGTTAGGCATGATCGAATGCCAACATCCTGGCTGAGGATGTGCAGATTATGTTTTTAAGTAGTGAACTTAAACCCGTGCCCAGAGTTTGGTGCGATCGGGACTTATTATCCTAGACAAGGATATTCAGGCTATTGTCTTAAGTGGTTTACCCTAAGGAATGCTTTACATTCGCTTAAATGATGCGAGTCAGCAAATTGCAAAATGAACTAAGGACCTGATCCAAAAATGATGGCTAAGGGAGATAAATTGCAAGTACATTGAATGGAAAGCATATACCTTAAGTACTTAGACAATTTTAAGCAATGATTTTACAAAACAAAAAATCTTTGTTGTTAACAACAAACCAGGAAAGCTAAGTACAAGTGGTGCACACCAAAAGCGAAAAAGTAATAACATGGGGCCAAACCCGAGCAAAGCAGGCCAACAAATAAAAAGAGTATATATAAGAAGAAACAAACTAGTGAATATTTCTTTTTGGACTTCTTTTTCTTCTAAGAACCAGGGAGACTTACTCGAGCTTTCCCCTTGCCTCTTTCCACCTCATCCACTACCGCCTTGGCCTTTAGAGGGAGTGGTTTGAGAAGATCCAACAAGCGCACTCTGGCCACTTCCAAGTGAAGAAATGGAGACTAGAATGCTTTGTGAAAATACTATCGATGTACTTCGGGCAACCTAGGGCAGAGGAATCTAAACTGGAGTGAAAATGATTTGCCCGGGCAAAATGGTCGACAATGGAGGAGGGAAATCTCCTATTTGCTCCTGCTTGATTTGACTGGAAAGGAGGATATCCACCCCAAGTTTTTGCTCAAGTTCATGCATAGAGGGGCCTGACAGGGACTAGGAGACCCTAATAATAATCACATCCTCATCAACTTGAATCCCCTGATACTCATCATTCCCTTCTTCTAACAAAGCATCTATCATATTCTCGTCAAACTCGGGGTCTCCTCAACCGGGATGCTAGGAATTGTTGTCGAAGTCGTGACAGTTATGGATTCCATCACCAATGTTTGTGGCTCCAGTTGAGGATCCTTGGGAGGAAGCGGAACAATTGCAGGTTGACCTGTAGCTAAAGAAATAAAAAGAGGAAGGTTAGTGAAGTTGACCGATGACACATCAACTCTCTGGAAAACAGGAGAAGTCAACGAGATACCTTCTTCAGTTTGAACTTTCGCATAAGCGGGGTGTTTCCAAGAGTTCCCTCAGGAATGGGGGAGAGAACGGTGGATTTCTACAGTTGTGGCTTCTCTGAGTCATAACCAGATCAGCAAAGAAATGAAGGTGGCACTAGGAGTAGCTTGAGTCCTGGGAGGTTAACCAACTGTAGCACCATGATGCGCAGAGCTAGAACCTTCGCTTAACTCTTTTCAAGCAGTTGCTTCAAGTTTCGGATGGATAAGATGTTGATTGTCATAGAGGATTTTGGGCTCATCTCCCTTTAAAATCTCTTTTTCCTGCTGCTTTATATCAATAGTATCACTGTTATGAAATTCTTTTTCTTCCTCGATGATCCATTCCCTGGCACAGGCAAACATCAAAGGGTAATCTTCCCTAAACCACTCTAGATTTCGAAATTTGAGCACATTTGTGTTAACTGAGTGATCAGTGGCTCAAACTTCTTCATCATCTACTCCTCTACCTGCTCCTCAGTCTGTTTTACTGCAGTTACAACTACTCTCTTGAAGAGAGAATCAACATCCCTGACCTTTTCAAATGCATTATCCCACTCAATACTGACGACGACTAGTTCGTCGCATGCATCCTGAGCAATCTTCAATGCTTCATCTTTTTCCTTGATCTCATGCTCGATCTTGGTTTTCAATTCAGCTGCATTCCTCTTGGTAGGATCCCTTTCCATTACAAGCTCATGGTTATAATGATGCGCTTGCTCGATTTCGTTCAAATGCTTGGATCTCTCTGCTTCGAGTGCTTTAATGGCCTCCTCATCCCTCTTCTCTATTTCGGCTTGAGATTTTCTTGAATTCTCGAGCTCAAGATCGAGAGTAGTTATGATTCTATTGATCTCGACCTCCATAAGTTTCTGGTTCTCCATCTCTTGCAGCCTATCTCTTGAGACTTTTGAAATTCTTTCAACCAGCTTCGCCAATTTGTTTTATTGATTATGGACATCGATAATGCAGTAAATGGTCCTCTATTGGACTTTAGTGGGAATTCTCTTTAAGTTTGGTAAGAACTTAACTCCATCAAAGATAATGTTGGGGAATTCGTCTTAAGCTCGACCATCCGCCCCGTAATATCTACTTGTTGCTCCTTTGTAATGGCCATAGCAACATCGCTTCCTTTCCCTAGCCTTTGATGAAAAGTATTGGAGCCACTCTTACGATGTTTGCGCTCAAAAGATTGACTGAAGTAAGATAGAGTCGTTGATTATAAAGGGAAAAGTCAGGTGGTGAGCTCGAGAAGAGTCAACGGGTGGAATACCATCACGACGACCGGGTTGCTTATCCGGGCCTCTAGAAAGGGGTGATCAGAATCTAAATCGGCGCTTAGAAGCGGAGTCATATGAAGAACGGTCCATGTCGTAACTACTCCTATCCTGCTCGTCTCTGTCGCAACTGGACCGATAACTAGAGTCATAGTCTCGGCCACTCCCTTGATGCTAAGAGCTCAACCGGAGGCACTGAACACGATACGCTTTCTCTTTCAGGGATTGAAATGAGTGATTTCTCTTATCCATCATACCTGCAAAGAAAACAAGGATGAGTTAGATCAAATGGGTAAGGATACGGGTCAAGTGTGAGTGTCGTATAGTGCACGTGTATGTGTGTCCTAGTGTCCCCCTGATCGACCACATACTGGAGCTTTACTCAAGGGAGTAACCTCTCCCACACCAGTTGGAATGATGTCCTTCTCGAAGCAGATTGGAGAAGTGATGTTGCCAATGCTAATGTTACAAACGTCAAAACTGAATTCCATAAGGATAGACCCTAGGCCGTCAAATGTGCCCGTTGATGGAATAGATGGAGTCTTCTCTACACTTGTGACTGGTGGAGATTGAGTGGAAATTTGTGCCTTCAAAATTCTCACAATCGATTTCTTTTTGGTAGCAGGTGGTGGGTCATCACTAGGTTGTTCGGTCTAGGATCCGCGGCCTACTTCAATGTTACTTTGGCCGACCTCACCACCTTCTCCAATAATTTAACCTTCCTCGGCACCTTTATGTTCTAGTTTCATGTCTTCTATGGTTCCAGCCCCAGGACTTGGAGCTGGGTCCAACTCAGGATCGACTTTGCCTCCTGCAGGGAGATTTCTATCATTATAATCCTCAATTTCGACAACAGAAACAATCCCTGTGCTGCGGCCTTCCTCTAATAAGGCATAAGCGAGAAGATTCTCGTTCGTTAATAGGTTTCTTATATACTTATCCTTGGCTGGGACTGCCATAAGGGTATTAAGGGTATCCGAAAGTGATCCGCCACCAGGTCTCATCGGAACATCTGTACAATTAGTGAAAGATAAATTAAGCATGTAGACTATAACACAACCACATGGATGGCGTTTGAAATAAAACTTACGTCTGGATATCCATTTACGATTGAACCCGGGTGGACAATGCACATAAAACCACTCAGCCTTGAAGTAACTCAACTTGTTCCAAGCCACATAGATGATTCTGCAACCCCTCATCGGCTCTAAGTAAATAGGAGATAGGTTTTCCTTGGCTTTTAAAGCTATAAATGTATCAGATTTCTTCATCGCTAGGCACTCAGTTTAAATGCTCAGATAAAACTAGATAAGTGCTTAGAAAAAAGCATAGCTATTTGGATGCAGTTGTGGGGAAGCCAGTCTCATAAAGTTCAAGACTCGATGAACGAATTGATTAAATGGCTGGACGCAATCCGATAGGCACATATATCTATTGCAAGCTATGTACCTTTCTGGAGGGCATGAGCTCTCTGGTCGCGAGACGGTGCCAGGACGTCATCAAATGGAATGCCATGCTTACTGCATACCCTCCTTAGAGATCCTTAATTGATTCTTAAAGGAACAGAGTTTACCGGATTATCTAGTATTACAACGTCCTCAAGAGTATCGGGTGTTGGATTTATTTGAGGTCTCTCTACCAGTTCAGCTAGATTTTCGGGTATTTAATGCTCTACTTTAGGGTTCTCTAGAATTTGTTAATCAACACGTGAAATCTTTGGATGCTGCTCTTGTTGGATAGGAGTTCGCTGTGCCTGAGAACTTGTAGCTAAGTTTAGTTCCATATCGGATTCGATATATTTTGAAGGTGAAGCACCTGCAGTCTGAGCAGCCAAACATGTGGAACGTCTTTGGTCCATCTTTATAAAAAGCTTAATAGATAATCAACATTAGAAGATTAATTACTAAATATACCCTTGTGCTAAAGTGGATTCTAGTGCAATATGGTGCGGTGTGGTGTAATTCAGATTTCGATTATTATTTAACTGTTTATTTAGCAGTTCATTTTGAAGTCTAGATATTGCTTGAAATGACCGTCATTGCTGACCATCTCGACTAGCTTAATGTTATCGGCTATGCTTTGAAAGAGTTCAAGATGAAAGAGGAAATTTGGCATGAAACTCCAAGACAAGGTTCGGTTACAAGGCTTGGAGTAGGCAAAATTTTCCCAAGTATGGGGATCGGTACTGATCCGCACGACTCCTATAATTAGGCAAATCTCCCATTCCTCCTTCATCCCTATCAACCTCAAGAACCATGGCCACAAGTTCTTTCAACGACCATGCCCAACCCTATCTCCATTCACAGTGTTCTTTGGCATGGAGTTAAAGCTAAGGATCGGTTCAAAATCTCAAGCTGGGGGTTTGGGTTAGTGAAGGCGGATCTAATCGAGGCAATGAGTGAAGACGTGGGCGATGTCAGGAAATGGCAAAGGTGGATGGCGGCGATCCTTGGTTCAGGAGAGAATGATGGCTCGTGTTGGATTTGAAGGTTTAATGGCAAAGATCAAAAAATTGGTTGACGAGCTCGAAATCTTTGATGATGAGCATGGGAAATCAAGTAGAAGGTAGGAATACGAATGAACAAGTGAGAGAGGAAGAGAAGAGGAACGGGTAATATAAAGGTCACAAGCCCAAATTCTAAAAGCCAGAAGTACTTGGAAAAATTTATCCACGTGAAGAGTCGGTACCGACTCCCAAACTTGGGATCCGTACCGAGTCCCATGAAGAAGAAAAATAAATAAATAAATAAAATATATATACAAGCATACGTATGGTATATGCATATGTGCATGAATGCCTATGCATGTGTGATGAGTCAGTGTATATACCTAATACTTGACGATTAAGGTCGAAGGAAAGTTAAACTTATACCTAGAGAACTCATGGATGAGATTAGTCTAAAATCATCAGATTTGGAATAGCAGACCACGGGATCACGTTCTAGATTTATAGTCCCAAACGTTAGCAGAACGTCAGAATGGATCATTATGGACATGACAATTCACAAAATTGATTCGCATAAGGATACAAAGCACGAAGTGGAATCCTTCATAGAAACCTAAACTTGTCTCGAAGTAAAGCACATACTATTGAAAACAAGATGTGCTTTGGGGGAAAGTACTATCATGCCTTTTAACTAGGCGGAATCCAGACAAACTGGATAAATAGGGCTTGGAGTTATCAAGGTGGAAAGCCAGGAGAGATATCCCAAGAGTTTAGAAATCAAGCACAAATAGAGCCACAAAGCAAGGCCAAAATTATCCAAGGCAATAAAGTAATGGGATCCCCCAAGTTGGGGATTGGTGCAAACTCCTGCTTGGGATCGGTACCGACTCCCAAATACAACTTGGTTGGACCCCATCTTTTGCCTATAAGTTTATCTCGATGTCGAGGGTCTATTTCAAAGTTGGTTTGTCGAATCAGTGCAATTCTCTATCGATCTCCATGAGCTTCTTAATCTGCAGCTTTGTTCTCCCACAATCCCATCATTAAGGCTTAGAAACACACAAAGATTGGTGCAAACAACTACGGATTCATGAAGCCTACCCCAAGATATTCCAAGCTGAGGAGTTGAAGACTCAAGAATCATCAAATTTAGGGATCCGTACCGACTCACACCTGGGGATCTGTCCCGAGTCCCAGATACTGTTGAGCTGGCACCTATCTTCTTGAGAGAACGAGTCAATTTCGGACACAATGGGTAAGAGATATTACATGCGAGATTTTAGGCCCACTACCTCTATAAATAGGAAGGTAGGGCTCACTTTTTGGGATCTTTGGGCTCTTGTTCCATTATTTCTTATATTCTTGTAACTTTGAAATTCTAAGCATTGGAGTTGAACCGATCCCCAAGAACCTCTGTCTCCAAATTAGAAATAAGCAATAAAAATTTAAAGTGGATGCAGGCATTGCTTTGCCGAACCACTATAAACGATCGTGTCATGTTTATTTCCTCATTATCATTTACTTTTCTTCATTTAATCTCTACTACATAAACTTCTGGATGTTTGTGCCATTTTTGGTTCAAACAGGCATATAAAATATCAAAATCCAGACCTAAAAGAATGGAACAAATAATTAAACATTGAGAAAAGCATAAGGCAGTTCTCAATACAATCATGAAACAATTCAAAGATTTGAATCAAATAAGGAATGAGAAGTTTTTCCAACAATGACTAGGACGGTGCACCCCCCTTACTTGCTCTTTGGTTTTAGTCATTTCCGACCAAGGATATTAAAGCTCAAATGAGCAATACATCGTCTTAAATTGACGAAACACAAAAGAAGAGAAGATTAATTCCAAGGTTGGAATCGAAACAAGGAGAATGAATTTATCCAACGTAACTAGGAGGATGCTCCCCTCTACATTGAAAGTATAGCTCTAGATAAAATATACTTGAGATCCCACGCCAAACACGCAACACTCTCGGGAACTTCCAAGCTAGATGTCGCTTCACATGAGCATCTGAATATACTCACATCAATGCATGCATGCTATCGACACCACTAGATAAATATGAATATACCTTAATAGGTGCGACCCACATCGCTTGGCTTCCACTCGCTCTTTGGTTATAGTTATCTATGGTGTTGAATGTCGATGCTCAAAACAAGCGACAAATCGTCTTAGAGTGACGAAGCACAATGAATGATATCAAATCGATAGTTGAGAAATCAACTATAGGAAAATAAACTAATACTACTTCAAGGAAACAATGAAGATAGCAGAATTGAAATCAATAGTTGATAAATAAACAACTGGGAATAACAAAGTGGTTCGCTTATAGGAATTAAATCGCATACCCTTACCATGAATAAATGAATCAAACTTTCAAATCATTTGATTCACGCTTGAGCTCGATTTTCATATTTCAAATACACCTTTACGAAAGCTCTTTGAAATATTCTTTTTTTTAAAGGCAAATTATATTTCTAAGTATATTAAAAAGAAAGGTCCAAACAGATGTTATTAAAACATTGTTTACTATAAGCTTTATCTTTAACCAATTCTTCTTGAAAGATCTTCTCAATTATAAACAATTATTTATAAGTTTCTACAACATTTATTATCCCAGAAGATATTAAATCAATTGATTAACTTAAATACCTTTTTTAAAATAATTGATTAACTTTAAAACACGTTTATTAAATTAGTTAATTAACCTTAAATTACTTTTATTAAATCGGTTGATTTACTTTATACTCCTACTAAATCAGTTGATTAACTTTTAAACACTTTTTAATTTAATAAGCCAATTAACTTTAAAACATTATTAATTAAAATGACTAATTAAGATTTAAACCCCATTAATTAAAATAATTAATTAACTTCAAATATCATTAATTAAAATGATTAATTAAATCAAACATCATTAATTAAAACAATTAATTAATATTTAAACCTCATTAATTGAAATGATTAATTAGCTTCAAATATCGTTAATTAAAATGATTAATTAACTTAAACATCATTAATTAAAATGATTAATTAATATTTAAACCTCACTAATTGAAATGATTAATTAAATTCAAATATCATTAATTAAAATGGTTAAATAATTTAAACATCATTAATTAAAACGATTTATTTTATTCAAATATTATTTAAATTGATTAATTAATTTCAAACGTTTATTTTGTAAAAATATAAGCTCAAGTTCAACAAAAACAAAGGGGTTATGGAGATGATAAGTGATGGTACAGCGAAAATTCGCTATAATGACACTTAAACTATTTAAATAGAATGTCACAATTATTTTCAACTAAACATCAATATGGAAACATGAGGAAATAAATAAATAAATATTGGCGAGAAACCTCTTAGGGTCTCTCTACAAATGTTCTGCAAAACAATGGTTATAGAAAATATATAAATAGTCAGATGGGTTCTCTACAATTTAGATAATATTTCATTGGGTTCCCTATTCATTTAATGTTAGTTAAAGATAATCGACAAAGGAATCCCTTGGACTTAAAAACATTCTTTAAAAGAGAGTTGCTTTATAAACAAAATCTGTCCTTAGTAATGAAGTAGTTTAAATTTTAAAACTTTTATTTAATACTTATAACAATTATACACTTCATTAAAAAATAATTAAACCATAATTAAGCCTTAGTTAAACTTTAATTTAATCTTAACTTAAATATTAATTAATTAATGATGAAACCCTTTGATAAATAAATAATTAATTAAAAATTTATCTTAATTAAATAAATAAATAATAATTAATCCTTAATTAATTAATAATTAATATTTAGTAACTAATTATAATTAACATACTTGGTTAATACTAAAGTGCTAATTACCTTGTTAACTAATTATTAATTACTAATTAGCTTAATTAATTAATCATTAGAGAAATAAATAAATAATTAATTAAAAATTACTTATCCATCCTTAAAATAAGTTTTGAAAAAACAATTTTAAAAAATATCCTTAAGTAAAACCAATTTAAATTAGCAAAAAGAGTTCATTTTTACAAACTACATCTATAGCGATTATCGCTATATGACCCATAATATCAAAACTTTGATTTTTATATCAAATTTACTTTAAACCATTTTCTTTTCATACCTTAACCCATTTTATAAGCTTTGAATAAGGTTTTGGAAACCAAACAAAGTAAAGTTAAAATTTTATAACTTCCTTAAAAACACATAAGTGAAAACAATTTCTACTAAGAGATTTCGATGCTGCGACATAACCATAAGTTCACATGCTAACTTTCTTTAGTCTACAACATTGTATGTATGATTACAAACACACATAGACACACACACAAATATATATATATATATATACACACATACACACACAAACAAATATATATATATATATATATATATATATCAAAGGTCCTAACTTGAAAAACTTTGCTAACTTTAACTTCAGTTTTCCTAGTTTTAGACAACATTACATTCAAACACATGTATATCCAAACAGAACAATATCATGCACTCAACAACCAACATATTTAACAACAAAGTAAGCAATAATTCTTTATCAACACTAAAGTTCAAACTTTATGTAAAAAGGCGAGCTTTTCTCACCTAAAGCTATCGAAATCAAACCGGAATTCTGCTAAACTTGCATACAACCTAGATCCATGCTTTTTTATGGAAAAATAAGATTTTAGTGGCCATAAGGCCATGTTTTTCTCGGCCTAAATGGATTCATGGCTCGGCCATGGTTATAGGGATGGGGTTTGGATATGGTTTGTAAGGTAGAAGGTATAGTAAGGGAAGAGGAGGGTTTACATAAGGTTTTTAAGTGTTTAAGATGGAAAAGAATTGATTTTCAAACAATGAAATAAGGAAGTCATTAAATGTTTCATGGAGCTTAAGGAAGAAGGAAAAAAATGAAAACAAGAATGGAAAATCATTAATATTTTAGTTTTATAGAAATGGAAATTACCAAATTACTAACTTAGACACAAGTACTTAACCTCCACACAATGCATGCCACATCACTAAGCTTCCTTTTCCAAATGACATTTTCAAAAATTCTTGTTCCCCTCTCCCTCTAGCTTAGCCAACGTTCAATTAATGCAATGTGTACTTGTGTTAAGACATGTTATGACATGTTTCTTAAGGCATCTTAATTATTTATTTTAAACTTTAACATCACATCTTACTTTACATTCTTAGGTTTGTATATACATATACAAATATATATATATATATATATAATATCCTACTTATTAATAAATGTATGTGAATGTTCATACTAAATTGTTCACAATGTTTCGATGACTTTAAGCTGATGAAAAGTGGAAAATTTGAAAAACGATTTCCGATCACATTTTCAATTTTTCTTCGAACTAAATATTCTTATAAACAAATTTTGAAAACTATTTCGCCATCTCTATTTATTATTTAAAAGAGTTTTATTTTAATTATAAATCCATTATTCAAATATTAAAAATAATATCCCTATATTTGTATAAAAAGAGTTTATGTTTTAAAATCAATTTTTTAAATATTTAAAATTAATTAAATATTAAAATATAAAATGATTAAATTATGGGATATTACATCCTCCCCCTTAAATGAGTTTCGTCTCCGAAATTATTATGGAGTGGAAGAAGAAATATCCAAACCTAAAAAACAATTTACTTGCTTGGTTTTTAGTAGATCTGATTAGTTATATTTTCCTTAGTTATATTATTTCTATCATAAGCACATGTAATATGAACACTATAACAACAATATGCAATCAGTTAATATGATGCAACCAAAAGCAATATAACATTATATGCAACAAAATACAGAGAATATTATGTAATAAATGCTATGCATCCAATATTTTCAAAAGAAAATTTTTGAACTGAATGTTCGGGTTTTATATTCAAAATTTATTTAAACAAAAATATATCAAAGCCAAAATAAATAATTACAAGGAGAAGGTCTCACTACCGAAGCATGATATAGCTCTAGAATCAAAACAACATGGAGCATCTAGTGGTATTTTGGTTTCTCCTAAAATAATAAATAGAGTAAACAAATATAGCCAGCGAGTCTTCCAAATTGGAAAACCCCCAATCGCCCAACATTAGTCATAACAAAACATTTGAAAAATCTCTTCAAAAATATTCTTTTCAAACATTTGAAACAATAACACTTCATTAAATTTTTTCAAAATAATATTTTTATTATTTCTTTCTCAAATTCTTTCAAAATCACTTTTTCAAATGCACCGCGATTTAACTCCTAAGAAACAACAGCTAAGAAACCTCTGTTTATAAATTCAAACTTTATAAACAACAGTATATAAAATCAAACAATCAATGAATCAAATCCAATCAAATCAAATTTCATAAAGGAATAAACTAGCACTTAACATTATTTATGTTAAATGACTAACAATCAAACCTTAGCTTAGGTTCAAATCTTTCTTAATTGCCCAAGAATATAGATAATTCCCTAAGCGTACCATTTGCTCATCAGCCTTTGGTTACTGCCTAGAAGATTACCTAAGTTCCCTAGGACAAAATTGAAAGTCACTCTCTAGAATTATTAGTTTCTTAACTACACGAATTTTCTAAAACACTTATATTTTTTATTTAGTATTTTATATTCAACACTAAAATTATTTATGAATTATTTCATAAATTCTCACCTAAGTTAAAGAATATTTTATAAAGTCAATTCCTTATAAATATCAAATAAAAATTTACACCACTTAATTTACTTGTATAATACCCTTCTAGATCCTAAGAGTATATACAAACACTAATTTTATTTTACTTTCCAAAATTTAGATGGAGGGCCAAACAAAATATGGGTCTTTAAAATCTAAATCAACCTATCGACCTCTTTACCTTAGGGTGTTAAAATGAAAGATGTTTATGGGTTGACCAAAAAACAGCAAATAGTTTACGCCACTTAAACTTTTTAACCAAAAGCTATGGTTTTAATATAAAAAATGTCCATTAAAACCTCCCTATCTAATTTAATCCATTTTAAAATTTGAGTCAAAATATCTCTTTTCTACCCAAGAGTTTAAATTTTCATTTATCAAATCATGCTTTTGTCAAAAATACCTTTTATTTTGAAATCAATTCCCTTTACGGGAACTTAGGAATTAAATACCCAATTTTAATTCCAAAAACCTATTTTTGAAAACATATTACTTATATTTCTTTATGAAATAACTTCAAACAGTTTGTTTACTAAAACTCACTTTAGGCCCGTTCAAACTTGAACTCATTTCGATTGTACAATGATAAAGAGAATAATTTACTAAGTACTCCACAATGTTTGCCTAACCAACATCTGATCGCCGCTTAACAGATAGTTAAAATTACCATAAAACTAATTAAAATGTTTTCCCCGAATTACTCCAAAGAAAATGCATTCCATTTACAATCTACCATCCAAAATATTTATTTTTAGAAATACTTCCAAGTCACACTACTTTTACTTTTCTCTAAATCCTTTTGAAATTATTTCAAACAAGTCTGGGATTAAAAATCTTTTTTTAAAACCAAATTTATATAAAATTGCCTTTATATAAAAATTATTTTACATTATAATAACTTTTCCTCACTACAATAAAAATTTCCCGAATATTTATTCTCTAAATGTCTTATCCTACCATTTAGATTATATTAAACAACTTTTATTAAAAATTTACTTTTAACCCAACATTATAATCAAACACCTTATAGTCAAATTGTGAAAATTAATTCACAAGGGGTTCGTTTATAAATTCAAACAATAAATGCTTATAAATAAGCTGAACACAAATAATTAGCAATCAACAAATGAAAATCAACGCTTCTAATTTAATCAAGCATGACTGATCAAATAATAGTGATAATAAATAAATATTATTACTTCCAAATAAACAAACACACTCTATAACTATATAAATTTTTGAAAATTATTCCTTTATATATATAAAATAGAGGTTAAATATTTCATTTACTAATTTTCAAAAATCAATATCATGTCCGTTTTCCTTATACAAGTGTTCGAAAATCCCTATCGACACTGCGGCGTCCTACATCTCAACCAGAATTCAAAATTCATACTTAACGGACCAACTAACATGATACATTTTTATAGCAAAAACAAATACGCTCTCGTATATATAATACTCTTAATTCATTCTAGGGTATTTCTAATCCAAACTCTAATAAGCCATACCCTACCAAAGCCAAGGTTCTCGCTTGACCTTTAGCTCTGATACTATGTGTAACGACCCGCCTTTTCGACCATCGAAAGTTAACATCGAATACATCCATAATATTCAAATGTCGAACATCTAATTGCCGAAAAGGCAGATTGTTAGGGCAAAATAAAAAGAAAATAACAAAGAATTGGGAAAACAGAATTTCACAGTGGAATCGACAACATATAATATAATAAAGATAGTATAAACTATCACTCCAAAATACAGAGTACATCAGAGTTAAAAATAAACCTTATCAGTTGGAAGTTATAAAATCCCGGCCTTACATTTGTTGATAGGTTTACAATATAATACAGCGGAATTAAAATGCTACGGAAGGTGAACATCTAGCTCTTCTCCAAGAACTCCATATCACCAAACCAATCGGAGAAAATACTCGGTCTAACCCAAGCATTGTAATAAAATAACACGCGGGTTAGTTCGGGAAACCAACGTGAGAAAACTCAAGTAATGGGATAAACATAAAACAATTGGTGGGACCACACCGCAAATGCAGAACAACGTTTCACACTACCAGAATAACATCCAGACATGAAAGAATGGGAATAAACAACAGAACAAATCCACATATAAAGAATGGGTACATGTAATAATAAATCTCATACTTAATGAATGACATAAATAATATCAAAATCAAGACTTGAAAGAATGGATGCAAATAATTAAACATTGAGAAGAGCGCAAGGTGGTTCTCATTGCAATTAATGAAACAATTCAAAGATCTGAATTAAACAAGGAACTTTTTCCAAAAAAGACTAGGAGGGTGTACCCCCTTACTCGCTTTTTGGTTTTAGTCATTTCCGACCAGGGATATCAAAGCACAAATGATCAACACATCGTCTTAAATTAACAAGACACAAAAGAAGAGATTAATTCCAAGGTTCAAATTGAAACAAGGAGAATGAATTTATCTAACATAACTAAGAGGGTACTCCCCCTACACCAAATGTATACCTCCAGATAAAATATACTTGAGAGCTCACGCCAAACATGCAACACTCTTGGGAACTTCCAAGCTGGACCGCGCTTCACACGAGCATCTGAATATACTCACATCAATGCATGCATGCTATCGACACCACTAGATTAATGTAAATATACCCTAATGGTGCGACCCACATGGCATGGCTTCCACTCACTCTTTGGTTTTAGCTATCCAATGTGTTGGATGCCAATGCTCAAAACAAGCGATAAATCGTCTTAAAGTGACGAAGCACAATGAATGATATCAAAATCGATAGTTGAGAAATCAACTATCAAAAAATAAACTAATACTACTTTGAGGAAACAACGAAGATAGAAGAATTGAAATCGATAGTTGATAAATCAACTATTGGGAATAAAAAGTGGTTCTCGTATGGGAATTAAATCGCATACCCTTACCATGAATAAATGAATCAAACTTTCAAAACATTTAACTCACACTTGAGCTCGATTTTCACATTTCAAATATTTGCGAAACATCTTTAAAAATGCTCTTTGAAATATTCTTTTTTTTAAATGGAAAATTATATTTCTATTTGTATTAAAACAAGAGGTCAAAACAGATGTCATTAAAACATTATTTACTTTAAACCCAATACAATTTACACTTAGTATTATCTTTAAACAATTTTACTTAAAAGATCTTCTCGATTATATACTATTATTTATAAATTTCTACAACATTTAATGTCCAAGAAGATATTAAATCAATCAATTAACTAAAATTCCTTTGTTAAATTAATTAATTAACTTTAAAAACTTTTATTAAATTAGTTAATTAAACTTAAATTACTTTTAAACTCCTATTAAACCAGTTAATTAACTTTTAAACACTTTTTAATTTAATCGGCTTATTAACTTTAAAACATCATTAACTAAAATGATTAATTAATATTTAAACCTCATTAATTGAAATGATTAATTAACTTCAAATATCATTAATTAAAATGATTAATTAACTTAAACATTATTCATTAAATTGATTAATTAATATTTAAACCTTGTTAATTGAGATGATTAATTAACTTCAAATATCATTAATTAAAATGGTTAATTAACTTAAACATCATTAATTAAAATGGTTAATTAATATTTAAATCTCTTTAATTGAAATGATTAATCAACTTCAAATATCATTAATTAAAATGATTAATTAACTTAAACATCACTAACTAAAATGATTTGTTTGATTCATATTTTAATTAAATGATTAATTAATTGCAAACATTTATTTTGTGAAAATACAAGCTCAAGTTCAACACACACAAAGAGGTTAAGGAGGTGATAAGTGACGAATAGCGAAAAATCACTATAATGATACTTCAACAATTTAAATAGAATGTCATAATTATTTTCAACCAAACATCAATATGGCAACATTAGAAAATAAATAAATTATTATTAGTGAGAGACACCTTAGGGTCTCTCTACAAATGTCCCCTACAGAACAATGGTTACAAATAATATATAAATAGTCAGATCGGTTCTCTACAATTTACATAATATGTCCTTGGGTTCTCTATTCATTGATGTTACTTGAAAGTAATCGACAAAGAAATCCCTTGGATTTAAAACATTTTTTAAAAGAGAGTTGCTTTAAAAACAAAAACGGTCTTTAGAAATGAAGTAGTTTAAACTTTAAACTTTTATTTAATTATTAAATAACATTTAAACTCTTCATTTAAAAATAATTAAATCTTAATTAAGTCTTAATTAAACCTTAATTAAATTTTAACTTAATCTTTAATTAATTAATGATGAAACCCTTTGATAGATAAATAATTAATTAAAATTTTATCTTAATTAAATAAATAAATAATGATTTAACCCTTAATAATTAATATTTAATCTTTAATTAATTAACTAATTATAATTAGCTTACTTGATTAATATTTAAGTACTAATTACCTTGTTAACTAATGATTAAGTACTAATTAACTTACCAAATTAATTAATTAAATAATCATTAAATAAATAAATAAATAATAATTACCTATCAATACTTAAAATAAGTTTTGAAAACACTTTTCAAAAATATCCTGGAGTAAAAACATTATAAAAAAAGAGTTCGTTTTTACGAACTACATCTGTAGCGACTATCGCTATATGGCCTGTAATTTCAAAACTTGCTTTTATATCAAATTTACATTAAACCCTCTTCTTTCATACCTTAACACCTTTTATAAATTTTGGATATGGTTTTGGAAACCAAACAGAGTCAATTTAAAAATTTATAACTTCCTTAAAAACACATAAGTGAAAACAATTTCAAATAAGGGATTTCGATGCCGCAACATAACCATAAGTCCATATGCTAACTTTCTTTAGTCCACAACTTTGTATGTGTGATTACAAACACACACATATATAGGACATAACATCATGATGTGAGCAAAGGTCCTAACTCGAAAATTTTTGCTAACTTTAATTGACTTTTCCAAGTTTTAAACATCCATTACATTCAAACACATCTATATCCAAACAAAACAATATCATGCACCCAACAACAAACATATTTAACAACAAAGTAAGAAATATTTTTTTATCAACGTTAAAGTTTAAACTTTACATAAGAAGGCGAGCTTTTCTCACCTAAAGCTATCCAAATCAAACCGAATTTCCGCTAAACTTGCATACAACCTAGATCCATGTTATTTCTTATGGAATAATAAGATTTTAGTGGCCAAAAGGCCATGGTGTGCTCAACCTAGATGGATTCATGGCTCGGCCATGGTTGTACAGATAGGGTTTGGACATGTTTTGTATGGTTGAAGTTATGGTAAGGGAAGAGGAGTGTTTACATAAGGTTTTTATGTGTTTAATATGGAAAAGAATTGGTTTCCAAACATTGAATTAAGGAAGTTATTATATGTTTCATGGAGCTTAAGGAAAAAGGAAAAAAATGAAAACAAGGATGGAAAATGGTTAGGATTTTAGTTTTATACAAATGGAAATTACCAAATTACTAACTTAGCCTTAAGTACTTAACCTCCACAAAATGCATCCCACATCACCAATATCCCTCTTTCATATGTCATTTTCAAAAATCCTTGTCCCCCCTCCTCTAGCTTAGCCAACATTCAATTAATGCAACGTGCACTTGTGTTATGACATATTTCTTAAGGCATCTTAATTTATTTATTTAAACTTTAACATCACATCTTACTTTACATTCTTAAGTCTGTATATACATATAAAAATACATATATATAATATCCTACTTATTTATAAATGTATGTGTATGTTCACACTAAAATGTTCACAATAGTTCTGGCGACTTTTAGCCAATGAAAAGTTGTAAAGTCGAAAAACATTTTCCGATCACATTTTTTATTTTTCTTCGAACTAAATAGGTTTTTAAACAAATTTTGAAAACTATTTCACTATCTCTATTTATTATTTCAAGGAAATTATATTAATTATGAAATCCATTATTCAAATATTAAAAATAAAATCCCTATATTTGAATAAAAAGAGTTTATACTTTAAAACCAATTATTTAAATATTTGAAATTAATTAAATAATCAAATTTAAAATAATAAAATTCTGGGATGTTACAGCTGCCTAGAGGGTAGTGTTAGCATTCCAGGTGGGATTTGCTAAGAGAAAAGGTAAAAGCGTTGCCTCAAGCCTCACAACCCAACAAATGGCTAGAAAGGATAGATGCGGTGGGGTTTTGTGAGTCATGCCCATTAGGGTGTGTCATCACCTTTCTAAATTGTTATATTATGGATTTAGTTGTGCATGAGGGCTCTCGATTAAAGTTGGAAAGCAACCGGGGTGATGACATATTCGGTACTATCCAATAAGGGGTGGGCCGTCCTGTGTTGGTAGAGAGGCAAATGCGTTTGTAGCCATCAATACATTTTATCTAGAGATGTATTATATAGAAGGTAGTCCTTTACCTTGCCATTATTGGTATCCATTCTCCATAAGCATCGTGTGGACTTAGTTGTATACCTATTATGTTGGAATTTAATTAATGTAACAATTTCGGCTATATTCAATATTTATTTCAAACCCTAGACACTATGATAATATCAGAAGATTTCCTATGAAATGTTTTGGTTATCGTAATGTAAAAATCCGTCCATGTTTATGCGCGACATGGTCTTATGAGATATCTTTATTTTAAAAAGTTTTTATAACATTAAAATTCACTTAAGGTGTGTTTCTCACGCTGGTTTACTAAACTGATTTGGGCGTTATTTTTCTTAAAATGTTCGGGTCAGACCGAGCATATTTTCAAATTTAGCTTTGGATGATTTGGAGCATCAGGAAACGACCTAGATGTCCAAGACGTATCACTTGTATATTCTCGATTTCCACTACATGTGTTGTTTTATTTGTTAACATTTGTGAGGATAGGTTATTATAACTGTCCATGCTGATGATAACTGATTAAGTGTACCTTGACTGATGAATGTATATTACAGTTTTTTTGTAAAGATCTATTGTATATTATATATTACTTGTCATGATGTGAGATTCTATTCTTCTTTTCTTTCTTTTACCCAATAATCCATCTTTCTGGCACTTGAATGTTCGGCATATGAATACCGTGGATGTATTAGTGTTGACTTTTGAGGATCGAAAAGGCGATCGTTACAACATGGTATCAAAGCTTAGGTTGAGTGAACACCTGGGCTTTGGTGGGGTGGACACATTTGAGATAGGGTATGTGAGACCCTAGGATGAGTTTGAGAGTATATATTTATTAGTGTGTATTTGCTAATGCTGTAAAATGTTTTATATTGTATTGATTTATTGGTTGACTCGTTTATGAATTCTGGTGGATACAGAAGGAACAACTGTATCGATAGGGGTTTCTAAACTCTTGAACAAGACAAACCAACGCAATATTGTTTTGAAATGGGTAAATGAAATAAGTTTATCTAGATTATATTTTATATATAAAAGAATATTTTTTAGAAAATTAATATGGTAATTTATGGTATGTTTGTTTGTTAGGAAATGATAATATTTAATTATTATCACTTATTGTTTGATTAGTCATACTCATCCAGTTAGGAGCATTAGCTATTATTTGTTGATTGAGTAGTTGTGTTCGACCAGTTTATGGGTATTGACTATTGTGGTTTACTAGGAGCAGTTTTATCCTTTTTACTGCATGGGTTGGGTAAATACTAATTGTGGGAACATTGAAATGAACACCGTGTGAATTCAGTTTCCTAATTTGACTATAAGGCATTCGATGATAATGTTAAGTTTTAATTTAACATTAATAAAGGTTGTTTGTTATAATCTAATAAAGATATACATTTGCGAAATGGTTTTATATAAAGAGGTGAAAATTATATATATATGATTTATAATTGTAGTTTATAGATAAAAAGGATTTAAAACTAAGAATTTGAGAATTAAATTCCCGGTGTTTTGGATATTATTTTCCAAAGTTTGGAGAAAACAATAATAGTATTATTCTGAAAGTATTTTGACTAGAAATATTTTAAAATGGAATTTAAAAGAGATAAAAAGCACTGAACTAACTTCGGTCGTTGGAAAATAATTATAGCGATGACTACAGCATTATCGGTATTTATTTTCGAGTTTCTAAAGTGAGGAATTGATATCGTAATAGAAATTAGTTATTAGGTTGTTTTCGGTAAAACAAATTTGTTTAAAATAAAGGATGATTTGATATATAAAAGACATATGCATATTATTTCAAATAATTTGAAATCAAATTAGTTGTTTAAACTATGAAATTTTTAGTTAAGTGATATGATGGACTCATGTATCCTATCCATTAGGATAGTTTGGTTTTATATCTCATTTGGGATATTGATTGGTAATTTTAATTTATTTAAATGAAAAGGAATTTTCAATGATTTTTGATGGTCGAAAACTCCTGAGTTAAACTAGAAATAAAAGCTATGTGTTTTTGGTGAAAATATAAGATAATAAGTTTTGTAACTTATAAATTTGAAAAATAGCAAGTTAAAACAAATTTTGATTTGTTAGAAATTTGGGTTAAGTAAAAACAAATCTAAAATTTGTATATATATTCTTAGATTGTAGCAGAGTGTTATCCAAATATGGACTTATGTTTAAAGTGGATAATAAACATAAGTGTGCTATATAAAATCATTATAATAAACTTAAGTATGGAAGGGCTTTAAAGATGAAGTTATGGATGTTTGAAATGTGTATAACCTGAATTTTTAAAATTGTGTATATATTCTTAAGTTGTCATAGAGTAGTATATAAATATAAAGTTGAGTAAAAGAATGTTTATAAACTTCAGTAATAATTTTATGAAATGGTTTATAAATGAATTCTAGTGTCAAAGGAAATACTATTGGAAAATTAATTTTGATTTAAATTGAATGTGGATAAAATGAACTTGGTATAGTTAAGAGAAACTAATGGAATAAGTATGTAAGTTTTACATAAATCATTTTATTCACATAACTTATCTTGATCCAGATTCGGGTACAAGGTTTCGAGGTAATTTACACTAGTCCGAATTAGAATTTTTCACTTGAATCTTGACGGTGAGCACTTGGTTTAGATTTTTGATTTTATTTTGAAGTTTTCTATTATAGCATATAGATATGCAAGGAGAATACAGGTTTCTAATCAAGGAACTGGATCAGAGTCCACATTAAGGAAGTCGTGTGAGCGATACTAGTTCGGAAGTGAAATTTTTATGATCGAGCGAGCGATCAAAATTGATATTATGTACAGATGATATATGTACATTGTACGGGCTTTAATAAATTAAATGCTTTTTTCATGAGAAATGCAAGATATATAGTTGGATATTATTTGTAAGTAAAATGCAAATTTATGGGAACAAAGGCATGTTTGATGCTTTTGGTTTTACGTTTAGAGTTGGTTGCTCGACAAATAGGTACTTGTTTATATTTTTGTTTTGGTTGATGATTTTATGTCCTAGATATGGGAGGCCACTTGACTTTTGTTTTCTTTTGTAGGTTTGGGGCTCGTAGTGACGATTTTAGTTTTTTCGATCAAGCCACGCAAAGAAGGTGCAACCGAAATTTTCTGTAATTTTAAGAGACTAGGAATTTAATAGTTTATTTCAACTAATTGATTTTGGGAATTTTAAGGGTTTGGAGACATTTTCTTATCTTGGGAATTTTGGGGATGAAATTCTCTTTAAGGAGGAAAGAATGCAACATCCCATAATTTTGGCATTTTAATATTTAATTAATTTTAAATATTAAGACTTTGGTTTTATAGGTTAAATAAACTAAATTCCAAATATAGAAATTATTTAACAGATTTGAATATGTGAATTGTGAATTCAATATTGGAATAATGATTTAATTATAGGACTTATTTAAATAATTAAATCTTGAATTAAATTTGAATAAATTAATTTCGAAAGCTTATTTAAATTCTTTTTAAATAATAAATGGTTAGCGTAAATTTTAATTTGTAATTAAAGTGATTGAATTTGTTTTAATAATAATTCATATAATTAATGTGCGAAATTATCATTTCGGGGCACTGTCTCGGATTTTGATGAAACTAGTGCCATTGGATCTATAATAATAAATTGTTATACAATGATGAGTTTCATGATGATCGGACATACTATGTGGTCGTGCGAGTTCGAAAAGCGTGGCAACTAATTTTAGAGAATTATAAATAATATAATCTGATTATAAAAGCTAATTTCTATATATGATGGAATTAGGTCCCAGAACTAGTTCCATTGAGTTCAAAATATGGGTATTTGGTTGGGAACACCAGTGGGCACGCCTCTTATGGAGTCCATGATTGTGTAGTTTATAGTTTGTAGAGCATGCTTATATAAGGACCCTCATTTCTCTCAATGGCCTTAAACTCTAACCTAGTCCTCTATATCCAATGGCCTAGGCTTATCGATGCCACTAGAGGCCTTGATAGGTCATGATGTCAACTAGAGAATTATTCGTCATGGTGAGATGTAGGAGGTGGACGGTTGGATTATCGATTGGAGGAACAAGGTGGGGTAGATCTCGAGATGCATGGAAAACCTTTCTTGAGTATGCCATGAAAGAACCAGTCAATCGTATATGGCTAATAAAATGAGTATATATACTAATTTATACTATGTAATAATAAAGCAGTAAGTAAATGTACATACCGAGATTTATATTGGTTCGGAGCACCTCTCCTATGTCCATCCCCTAAGCACCTCTTAGGTATTTCCTTGGTAAATCCCTTTCTTAACCTAGAGGATTAGGTTTACAACTTAACCTATCTGGGCACCACTTAGATTTATTCTTTCCTTTGTAAAATACAATTCTTGCTTGATAATCTTGTCTAACACTGATTTTGACTTGATAGTACAATGATTCATGTAATCTCCTCAATTATTCATAGTGAGTGCACAGTGATTATTGGAACAATAGAAAATGAAATAATAAAGTTGAAAGCAAAAATGCTTAGAATAGCACAAGAGAGTAAAATAGATAGAAATCAGAGTAGAAGGTATATCTTAAGTATGAGTTGTTGTGCTATTTATATATATTGAAGAGAAGTAATCAAGAGTTGTCAATCTTTATGAAATCCTTTCAGAATTGTAGAAAACTATTCAAAAAGTCGCAACTCTTGAAGATGACCTTTCATAAAAAGTAGCCGTTACAGCACCTCAGTCTACTGAGCGAATACGTCAGACTACTGAGTATGGACATTTTAATTTTCATGGAAAATATTTGAATTATTAAAAAAATAGTTCAACAAAGTTTCAGTCGACTGAAATTGGACTCAGTCGACTGAGCTCAGTTGATTGAAACCAATTTCAGTTGACTGAACAGTGTAAGTTCAGTTTTTATATATAAACACTTGTAATTTTAAATTCAATCTCTATGCTATGTTGATATATGTGTTTGTGTGTGTCTTTGTGTGTATATGAACTATCAAGGAGATTTTACAATTCAATCTAAGACCATATACATACTATTGTTCTTGAAGCTCCTTAGTTTTGACTTCTTTGACTTGTAAATGATTCTTCTTGCTCATTGCCTTGCTTTTTGTCTTCTTGAATGATAGCCTATCATCGTGATATAGTATATATGCACAGTATATAGTTGTCATCATTAAAATGGAGAACTAATGTTCTAACAGTCTTCCTCTTTCTGATGATGACAACTATCAAAGTTTGAATTTTAAAAATATTTAATTTACTCCCCATAAATTCATGCTCCTCCTATCTATATGTTTCTCCCCCTTTGGCATCAACAACAAGGTGATATAATGATAGTAAACATAATAAATATGCGTAGTATATGAAATAAACATAAATACTCACAATACTTAACATTCACATACATAACATAATACATACCACATCATAGAACATGTTTTATACATAAAGTCACAGAACACCATAATCAAGTCATAGACCAACACAACATAATACATCACAAAATATACCAAACAGCATAAAAGTTTTTGAACGAACACAAAACCAAATAGCATGAAAGTTTTTGAACGACCACAAATCCAAACACTATGAAATCACAAAAGGAGATATGATAGACTTACCAAATATATAGGACGAGATGAAACATCCTAAGATTCAGGCTCAAATGATGATGAGCTTGAGCATGAAGAAAATTTCTTCAAAATTTTGCCTGGAAAAGTCCCAAAAGTTTTTTGACACTTCATCGTTTTTTTGTTTGAAGAGAGTTTCTTGGTTTAGGAGAATAGTTGTTGTGGCATTGATGGTTCTGGAAGGTTGAACCAATGAAACTTAATTTTCACTATCCGAAGACCAATTGAATTCTTCAACAATTCCTTGACTTGATTGACCGCTGGGTTGAGCTTGAGATGGTTGGGTAGATGATTGACCCAAGGTATATTTAACCAAATTTGCTATATAAACATTATATGGAGGTAGGGGTTCCATTTGAGTGGGTAGTTTCATAAGCGAAATAGATTTTTGGTCCATAACTTTGGGTGAGATGTAATGTTGTAAAATATCCGCATTAATTCCAAAATGAATAAATATCTTCATGAGATATGAGCCAAAAAACATTGTTTTGCTGGAATGGGAACTAAAACTTTTTATTTCATCATGAATAATCTTTGACCAATTAAGTTGTGTGTTTGAATAAATGGCAAAAAGAGCCTTGTAGTTATAGTGATACATTTTTTCATAGCTTTTGGTTCGAGGAAAAACAGTATGAAGATGCATTTTATTAATGATTCGGGCTTGAGGTCTTAAATTCACTGATTGTAGCTAGTTGAATCATAGGCGAAATCATGATAGTAGATATTATCTAAGGTAGATCCATAGCCATTACAGTTTAAAATAGCTCCTAGGTCATGAACATTGAGCACTATATCAACTCCTAACACTCTACTCCATAAAATTCCCTCACCGGTTTCATTCGGAGGTGTATAGAAATATTCACAAAGATCCGCATAGAATAATTTAACTAAGAATGGGTAAAATTTTACCTTATTTTTCTTTTCATCAATTAAAGAAAGGAACCCATACTATCTTGCTAATTCTTCTATGCCAAAAGCGATGGAATCTTCCATCCTATAAAATGTTTCTTGGAAAATTCTTTTGTCATTCAATTCATGGAAGATCCATAGATTTTTGGCACTACCATTAAGCCACTCTAAGATTTGAGTGTCGAAAGCAAATTCGAGATGAGCCAAAGTGGATAATGAAGAAGCCGGAGCTTTGTTTTTACTTGGTCTAGGGCGAAAAGCTGGGAGTTTCTTTCTTGAAGCCATTAAAATGAAGTTTGGAGGTAAGGTTTGTGAAGAGATAAAATGATTTGGTGAAAAGGCACAATGGAAAAGATAGTTATATTGGCAATTTCTTGAATTTCAATCGACTAAGATAGAAATTCAGTCGACTAAAAGTACATATTTTAGAGGCAGAGAATCATTGGCCATTTTTGAACAGGTTCAGTCAACTGGAACAGATCCCTAGTCGACTGAAACCATGTTGTTTTAAGCAGAAAGTTTAGTATCAATTCAATACAGGTTCAATCGACTGAACCTATGCAGAAATGTTTTTTCTGCCTTTAATTGTTATTTTGAACGAAGAATTTTGAAATAAACTTACTTTATTTAATATTACATAAGATATATATTATTGTATACATCCATTTTCGGATATTTATTACAAATACCTTTATAAATAATTATTATAAATACATATTAATTATTTTCCGAATCATCAAACTTATTATCAGGAAAACGATCCCAAGAATTTGGATCCACCTTGCTATTTTCAATTAATGGCCGAACTAGAGACCACCTGTTATACTGAACCGGAGTTTTATTCGAATTTGACATGGATGGTCTAGCTTCCTAGGAATTTCTTGGTGGAGTGTTTTCGATAATAATAGGAGATTCGGTAATACGTGGACTATGTTGGCGTATTCTTTTTTTGGGGGGAATGACCGCAGATAGCAAGTACACACCTTTCCAAAAAATTCAGATGCGTACCTTGACGTTTTTGTTCGTAGTACATCTCCCATTGTATATTCATTATTTCTTGTTGATAATGATGTATTTCATCTATTTTAGTATGAGTATCAAGTTTCAAAGCTCTTCTTATCTTCTTTCCCTTGGGCGAGAATCCGATGTGGTCGGTCAGAGAAGGAACAATTTGGATATATGGTGATTTTGTAGATGGAGGAGTTGAAACTTTCGGAGATAAATATCCACTGTAAGAGTAAGGAGAGCTAAAATCAAGAGACGAATGAGTGGAATCGTAATTGTCCGACATTATTCAATTGATAGTATATAGATTTTAACTTTTGTATGTATTCTGTTTTTGTTACAAAGACTCTTTATATATACTTTGGCTTTTACTATTTTTAAGCATTTTAATTTCTGGGTTAATTTCTTCTTTTAGTTAAATTTAGCAATCCTTTTTGTTCCTTTCAAAATTTAGTTATATTTATAATTTAATTAATATCCATTGGTTTTCATTTTCCAATTTCGGATGTTGGTTTAATATAACATTGTGTGAAATATACCTTACATATCCAAATCTTTAACCGGGCATATTTCGAGATTACGACGCAAGTTTAAAAACATAGTTTCACAGAGAGGTTTAGTAAATATATCTGTTATTTGTTTGTCTTTAGTAACAAATTCTAATGATATTTTCTCTTTATCTATGTTATCACGCAAGAAATGATGTCTAATGTCAATGTGTACAGTTCTTGAGTGATTAATGGGGGTTTTTTTGATAAATTAATTACACTAGTGTTATCACAAAAGATAGGAGAATTGTGTAGTTTTACTCCAAAATCCTGTAATGTTTGTTGCATATATATGACCTGAGTGCAAGCTAGTGCTGTAGATATATATTCTGCTTCACACATAGACAATGAAACGCAATTTTGTTTCTTACTAAACCATGATACTAAAGATTGACCGATGAAGTGATAAGTTACACTTGTACTTTTTCGATCCGATCTACAACCACCGAAACCGGCATCACTATATGATATGAGTTCGAATGGACAGTTTTCGGATAAAAAAGTTCGTAATCTTTGGTATTTGATTAGTTTTGCAAAATTCTTTTCACTACTCGTAAGTGCATTCCTTTGGGACTAGCTTGAAAATGGGCACAAAAGCAAACACTCATTAAAATGTCGGGTCTACTGGCATTTAAATATAATAGCGATCATGTCATACTTCTATATAATTTTTGTTCGACATCTATTCCATTTTCGTCTTTGTCTAAGTGAATACTAGTGCTCATAGGAGTAGCTTTACTACTTGCATTATCCATTCCAAAACGTTTAACTAAATCTTTACAATATTTTTCTTGGTAAATAAAAATTCCGTCTTTTAATTGTTTAATTTGTACTACTAAAAAGTAATTTAATTCTCTCATATGTGACATTTCAAATTCATTTTTCATAATTTTAGAAAATTCATCACATAAGTTTTTATTAGTTGATCTAAAGATAATATCACCTACATATATTTGAACTACTAAAATATCATTTGTGTTTGTTTTTATAAAATAAGTAGAATCAACCTTGCCAATTTGAAAACCAGATTCTAAAAGATATGTTTTTGATCTTTCATACCAAGCATGAGGAGCTTGTTTAAGACCATAAAGTGCTTTTCGTAATTTAAAAACATGATTTGGAAACTATTCATGTATAAACAATGGTGGTTGTTCAACTTAGACATTTTCTTTATTGTATCCATTTAAAAATGCGCTTTTAACGTCCATTTTATATAATATAAAGTTATGATGACACGCGAATGCTAAGAGAATTCTTATAGCTTTGGGACGTGCTACAGGAGCGAAGGTCTCTTCATAATCAATTCCTTCTTTCTGAGAATATCCCTGAGCTACAAGTCTTGCTTTATTTCGAACTATATCACCATTTTCATCCATTTTATTTTTGAAAATCCATTTAGTACCAATAACAGATTGATCATTGGGTCTTGGTACAAGTTCCCATACATTATTACGTTCAAATTGATTTAGTTCTTCTTGCATTGTGATAATCCAATAATCATCTGTAGATGCTTCTTAACATTCTTTGGTTCAATATTTGAAATAAAAGCTACATGTCCCATTTGATTTAATTGATTGCGCGTTGAAAATTTATTATTAAGTCTCCTATAATATTATCTATTGGATGATCTTTTAATATTCTAGCTTTTGATTTTAATTCAGCATTATCAGGATTAATTGATTCGATTTTCTCATTTTGTACATTCGATTTATTCATCTTTTCATCTTCTTTAATAGTGTTAAAATTTTCATCAAACGATACGTGCAACGTCTCTTCAACTTTATTATATTTTTTAATTAAAAATTTTATATGCTTTACTTTGATATGAGTATCCTACGAATATTACTTCGTCGGCTTTCAAATTAAACTTTCCTAGAGGATCACTAGTGTTTAAAATAAAACATTTAGATTTGGACATTTTAAAATAAGATACTTTGGGTTTTCTTCCAAAAAGAACTTCGTAAGGAGTATTTTTGGTGAAAGGTCTTAGGGGGACATGGTTTAGAACATAGCATGCAGTAGCTACAACTTCTGCTCAAAAAATTTGTGGTAAATTACTATTACTAAGAAGATTTCTCGCACATTCTTGGAGAGTTCTATTTTCTTTTCTACAACACCATTTTGTTATGGTGTTCTAGGGAATGAAAATTTTGACTTATCCCCTTTTTATTACAAATTTTTTGAAATGATTCATTCACAAATTCTCCACCATGATCACTTCTAATTGTTTTGATTTTTAAATCTTTTAGATTTTGACTACGTTTTGAAAAGATTTTTAATGTTTCAAAAGTGTCACTTTTGGGTTTTAAAAAGAATGTCCACGTATATCATGAATAATCATCAACTATAATAAAACCTTTTTATTATGATTAATCGATCTAATTTGCATTGGTCCAAAAAGATCCAAATGTAAAAGTTTTAAAGGTTGATTTGTGGAAATCTCTTATGTAGATTTAAAAGAAGATTTTTTAAGTTTTCCTTTTTGACATGCATCGCATAGATTATCGACTTTAAAATTTATTTTAGGTAAACTATGAACTGGATTATTTTTAGCTAACTTATGAATGTTTTCAAAATTAACATGACAAAAACGTTTATGCTAAATCCATGGATCAGAAATATCGGTTATTAATCAAACATCTTTATCATGCCGTACTTTCATATTTAAAATATAAATATTGTATTTACTTGTTCCTTGTAACGCCCCACTCCGAGACCCACTGTAACAAAGAGTATTACGGGAGTAATACTGTCTGTTAAAGCGGAGAATAGAGTATAGCGGGAGCGACCATTTGTAATCAAGCTATAACTATCTACCGAATACGTCGAAAGGTGGAATCTATTTAAATTTTTCTCAATCAGGTGGTTCGACATATTCGGTAAATACTTATAACGAAATTACAAATGGCTAAAGATCTATCAGGACAAAGCATAATAACATAATGAAATAGCATCACAGAACAGAATCACATAACAGATATAAAATATCAGAACAATACATCATCAATACAGACCCAAATACTATAAGTGGGTACAAAGCCACTGCTCACACATGTGAGTCAAAAATATGTACATATCAGAGTCTGAATAATAACATAAGCGGACACTAAGATAAGCTATCTCAAAAGCATAGCAGATAAGTCCAAAGCGGAAGCACAGAGCAGCTAAGTCCAGAGACCTAACCTGAAACAACTCGGTCTGACCCGAGCGAAAAACACTCGGGTCAGGCTAGCTAAACAATCAGTAATAACTGAGATATATAATAATGCGGTACATAAACAAAACAATACTTATCCAAAGAGAAGTATATTATGAACCACATGAATATAATGACGATCCTTAATCATCAATAAACACTAAAAATCTCCAAAGAGAAATCAACACCAAAGTGTAGAATAAATAAAATCGCCTCATATCATCGGCGTAGCCAAAGCTATAAAAAGATGCCCATATGCAATAATCCCAAAAGTGACCAGAGTCTGTAATAAATGCCCAAGCAAAGATCGATGCTCCAAAGAGCAATGGGGATATACTGAAAAGTCAATGAAATCAAACACTGAAAAACAGTGCCCAGAGACACTGTGAATTCACAAGGTAATCGCACTTACATTGTATGGTTCCATAGAACCAAGACCGAATGGCGGTACTCGAATGGATATAAAAAAATCATCAAATAATACCAATATTGCACGTGCATCGATCAGAGTCGTTGTTGCCAAGTACTGTAGAGTTGTGATCGATCACTCGCACAGATGCGGAACGCGCGAGACGGCAAGATCCTTCCCAGAAGGATAAAGGCCCAGAGGCACATGCCGAAAATATTGCTCCATAGAGCAGGTGTCCAGAGACGGTTGCCCAGAGGCATGGTGACCTAGAGGTCCAGTACCGGCTGCCCAGAGGCTAATGTGTCACTAACTTCTTGGAGAGGAACCCGTAAAGTGTTAACAATGAGTCCCATACCCCACGTTCGCACTAAACGGTTTACTAACCAATAGCAAGCTCACACTCCAAACAATAAAAAGTCCACCTCGTATCATCGGTAAACTAGACCCAAAGGTCAAAACGATCAATCGAATAGGTCGGGGATTAACCGGAAAGAAAATACACACGGTTCCATAAGCCGGAGATTTCCTAACCGTTTAAGCACCTTTCCACTTCGCTCGACGTGCTAAAAAGTGAGTGTGAGATTTTTATTATAGAAAATAATGGTTCTAAATGGATTTATAATTGATTTTGAGAACACTTTAAAACGGCTTTTGAAAACTCTCCTATTATGGAGTAATTAATTTAATAATTAAAAATAATATTATATAATAATTTCGAAAGCCATTTAGGAGTGAAAAATCTTTTGAAAACGATTCATAAAACCCGTGTACGAAATCTAGAGACAAATCTCAAAGAAATCAATGAAAACCAGAAAATCATCAAAAATATTCTAAGTGTTTGTAAACATTCAAAAACAGCTGCGAACCCAAGTTCGGCAATATATTTGGACCAGCAAACTATGTCCAAATGTCATGAAAATTTGCAGGCATGTAGTCCAAAATTCCTACTTTAAGATGCAAAAAGAATTTCTGGATTCCGAGTTGAGACGAAGTGGCAGCAACGTCACAAAGTTGGACCCAGAACAAGATTCATACTGTTTTCCAACAGCGACCAGAGTTCAACTTCGACACGAAATTCGAAATACCAAACGAATGCCGATGATGCCCAAATTTTACAGAGATGGAGTTCGAAACTCCACCTTTCCAACGAGACCAAAAACGTCGAATTCCAACTTCGGATGCGACCGTGACGGTATCGCGAAGTGGAGATAAAAATCTGGAACAGGGTTTAAAAAAAAATTATTATATTTTTTTTTTCTTTCGGGCTGCACCACATGGTGCAGCCCTGGTCCAGCCTCAGCCCGCCTGGGCTGGGGAACAGACCCAGCCCGGGCGGGCTGGGTGCTTCAAAGCCCCAGCCCACCTGGGCTGGGGACCAGACCCAACCCGGGCGGGCTGGGTACCACAAGGTCCCAGCCCGCCTGGGCTGGGGACCTGACCCAGCCCGGACGGACTGGGTACCACAAGGTCCCAGCCCGCCTGGGCTGAGGACCTGACCTAGCCCGGGCGGGCTGGGTCCTCCGAGGCCCCAGCCCGCCTGGGCTGGGGTCCTGACCCAGCCCGGGCGGGCTGGGTCCTCCAAGGCCCCAGCCCGCTTGGGCTGGGGACCTGACCCAGCTCGGGCGGGCTGGGTTCTTACCTAGTCCGGGCGGGCTGGGTGGGGGGGGGGGGTTCGGCCCAGCCCGTCTGGGCTGGGCTGGGGGGTTTCTGCACTAGCCTGGGTGCAGCCCAGGCCTGTTCTGGTGCACCCAGAGCTCAGTTTTCAGTCTGTTTTCAGGCTGATCAAAACAGCCAACATAAAATGCAGTTTTTAGGTGATTTGGGGTGGTTTTTTCAACTTTTAGCATCAAATTTTCACCAAAATTAACTAGTAATTATCACTAATAGGTATAACTAACAATAATTACTAATAGATAGTAATTACCTCAAAGAAGCAAATGATCAAGTGGTTTGTGTGCACAATATCAAGCAAATAAGCAAACACTTCAAGTGCAACTTTCCAAAGCAAAGAGGATGGAGATTAGAGAGCTTCAAAATTAAAAAGAGAACAAAACCAAGGATTACAAAGAGATTTCACAAATTAAACTAAAGATTAGAAGGTGATTAGGCTTAGGATTGCATTACCATTCTTCTTCTTTTTTTTTCTAGGATTTAAACTAATTATGAAGAGAAGGAGATGGAGCTTCTAAATGGAGGCCATTAATTTTTTTTCTTGTTTAGATCTAGGTTTAGGAATTTATGAAGAGGATGAGGGTTAGGGTTATGAAATGAGTTTGAGATATTATAAAGGAGTGGATTAGGCTAATGGGTCATGATAAGGGGTTTTAAAACCCATTAGGACTTAGTTTATTTTCTAATGTTATCATGTAAACAAAAATCCTAATAAGCATCCTAGTTTTTAATTAAAACCATGTAATTGTCTCATTTGGCCAATTAAACCCATTATCACAATAAAAATTCCCTTTTTAAATATTAAATTCCAAAAATATGAATTTTCCCATTTTAAACCCAAAATACTTTAATTTGCAAACCAATTGCAAATTTAAATTCCCAAAATTTTTGTTGAGCTCCCTTTTCAACTTAAAATCATAATTTTAATTTATTATTCGGTAATTGCAATCTCAGGGTTGTTACATTCCTTCAAAGATTAGATTTTTATTTTTATCAAAGATATTGCATTTTCCTATTTCAAATTTTATAGAAAATCCTTTATCACATTATTGACTAATACTAAGGAGGTTATGTTTTAAATTTTTAACTAGACAGTCATTTGAAATAAGAAGAGAGTTAGATATACCGACAGAAGCAACATCTCCTTGTCCTATAACATAGCCTTTGGAATTATCCCTAAAAGTGATGATTTCGCCATCCTTGTAAGAAATATTCATTAGCATATCAGCAGTTCCAGTTATATGCTTGGAGCATCCACTGTTGAGAATCCATTTTTCATGTTTGCGTTGGGGTACTTACAAAGACAAAAACAATTTAATGGTACCCACTTCGTCCGTTAGGGTCCTAGGGGTTAAACAGAAGGTAACCATACCCAGAAGGGTTTGGTAGAACCTTTGAATCTAAAATATTTATTAAAATGAACATCAATCAAAAATTTATTTATATGTTTTTGTATAATCAAGTTATTATTTGTTTTTGGTATCCATACCTGAATAGTCCTTTTATCATAATTTGATTTGCTACATACTGGTTTAAGAAATTTAGAATAAAGTGTAGCATATTTGTGTTGAACTTTTGGTTTCTTTGATGTTATAAACCCTAAACCATTTTTATTGCTAGGGGGTTTTGAAATACTAGTTAAATGAGACAGATTCTCTTTTCCTTTGTTAATTTAGAAATGTTTGTAGATAGATCTTTCTTTTCTAATGACTGTTTATCATCGTTTAACACTTTTACTTGATTTCCAAATCATCGACAATTTTTATTAATTTTACATTGTCATTCGATAGTGTTGAATTTTCCTTTTCTAAAGCATGCACAGTTTTGTTTATTTCAAAGGATTTACAAATATTTTGTAATTTTAAAATTTACTCCTCCAATATAATTTTCTAATCTTTTAGCATTTCATTTTCTAACTCTAGTCTAGTCATTTTTCCCGAACATTCTTTATGAGTCTTTCTAAGGTTTCTATATTTATTATCAAGTTTCGAAGCTATTTCTACGACATCGTCAAAAATAAATCTGAAAGTACCTCACCTTTAGTTTCCATGAAGCAAACATTGGCTTATTCTTCATCACTGTCACTGTTACTGTCACTGTCACTGTCACTTGAGGAATCATCCCACGTTTCTTGAAATGCATGCTTAATTTTTGATAATTTCTCATATTTGCGGTTCTTGTTGAAGCTTTTCTTATCTTTGTTTAATTCTGGACAATCCTTTTTCATATGACCAAATCGATTGCAACCATAGCATTTGAATGACGAAGCATTGTTGGAGTTGCTTGGTTTTTGCTTTTGCACCATTTTATTGAATTTTTTGAATTTTTTGTAGTTTTTAGCAAAGAAAACTACATCTTCTTCATCTAAATCTGAGTTGCTGTCGTTATTTACCTATAAAGCAATACTTCGTTTTTCCTGAACAAGATCTTTTCTAGCTTGCAAATTTGCTTCATATGACATTAAATTTCCAATTAACTCTTCTACTTTAAGTGTAGAGAGGTCATTGGCTTCTTTTATAGCTAATACTTTTCTTTCTCATTCATCGGTTAATGCATTTAGAATACATGTAACTAAATCTAAATCAATCAATAAAACTCCTAACGCCATAAGATCATGTTGTATAGTTTGAAATCTAGAGTACATTTCTATGATGCTTTCGTTAGATTTCATTTTAAATGATTGAAATTGATTTTTCAACAAGCTTATCTTAGTTTGCTTTACTTTGTTGGTTTCTTCATGTGGGACTTGTAGCATGTGCCACATATCATAAGCCGTTTTGCACTTCATAACTCTAGAAAATTCGTTCTTATCTAATGCACAATATAAAATATTCATAGCTTTTGCATTATTTGAAGCAGCAGTTTTCTTAGCATCTGTCCAAGTACTAATTTCAATAGTAGGAGCTACATATTGAGATTGAGTTGATAGCCAAATGTCAAGACATCTTGATTCCATAAAAACTTTCATACGTGTAGCCCAATACATATAATTAAAACCCATGAAAATGGTGGACGTGCAGTTGATTGTCCTTCTTGAAAAGTGTTGTAACTCATATTGGCCACAGTATTCAAAATTGTATTATGATTTTGAATAAACTGTGCTCTGATACCAAATGAAAGAACTAGTAGATCGTATATGGCTAATAAAATGAGTTTGTATACTAATTTATACTACGAAATAATAAAGCAGTAAGTAAATGTAAACACCGAGATTTATACTGGTTCAGAGCACCTCTCCTACGTCTAGTCCCTAAGCACCTCTTAGGTATTTCCTTGGTAAATCCCTTGCTTGACCTAGAGGAATAGGTTTACAACTTAACCAATCCGAGCACCTCTTAGATTTATTCTTTCCTTTGAAAAGTACAATTCTTGCTTAACAATCTAGTGTTCGTTTAACTCTGATTTTTTACTTGATAATACAAAGGTTCCTATAATCTCCTTAATGATTAGTGGTGAGTGTAAAGTGATTATAGGAACAATAGCAAATGAAATAATAGAGTTGAAAGCACAAATTCTTAGAATAGCATAAGAGAGTAAAATTGATAGAAATCCGAGTAGGAGGTATATCTTTAAGTATAAGTTGTTGTGCAACTTATATATATTGAAGAGAAGCAATCAAGAGTTGTCAATCTTCAAGAAATCCTTTTAGAATTGTAGAAAACTGTTCAAAAAGTTTCAACTCTTGAAGATGACATATCATAAAAAGTAGTCGTTACAGCATCTCAGTCTACTAAGCGAATACGTCAGTCTACTGAGTATGAACATTATAATTTTCGTGGCAAATATTTGAATTATTAAAAAAATAGTTCAACACAATTTCAGTCGACTGAAATTGGACTAAGTCGACTAAGCTCAGTCGACTGAAACCAATTTTAGTTGACGGTGTAAGTTTAGTTTTTATATATAAACGCTTTTTTTTTAAATTTAATCTATATGCTATATTGATATTTGTGTTTGTGTGTGTCTATATGAACTATCAAGGAGATTTTACAATTCAATCTAAGACCATATACATGCTACTGATCTTAAAGCTCCATAGTTTTGACTTCTTTGACTTGTAGATGATTCTTCTTGCTTATTGCCTTGCCTTTTTTCTTCATGAATGATAGCATGTCATCATGATATAGTATATATGTGCAGTATAGTTGTCATCATTAAAACGGAGAACCAATGTTCTAACATGCCAGCGAGCTATAGGCGGCACTAATGGCGTTTGGTCGATGATGGTCGAGGCTACCTTCTGGAGCAATACAGTGGTGGCTAGGGCGACCTGGCAACAGTGCAGTTGATTTGAGTGTGATCGTGTTTTTAGGGCTGTTCTCGATAGCAGTAAAGGATGGGTAGGTCGGACCTATGGCGTGGGGTCGGGCTCGGCAAGGGCTGTCGGCAATTGAGTCGCGGTGACCAATGGTGGCTCATGGTTGCACCAGGCCGAGGATGATCAGAGTTTGAATAAGGTGGCTTGGTTTCGAATAATTAGGGATTAGGGTAATTAATGATGTAATTAATAAATCTTAATTATATTTGTTTGCACAAAAAATGGACAAACACCTCAAAGTTGTATGATTTAGTAGATCTTATGTTGTTCTTAGCGATTTGAGTGATTTATGCAAATATATGAAAAGCAGGGGCCAAACTGTAAAAAGACACGCAGATTTATAGTGGTTCAGCCAGAATGTGCCTACGTCCACTTTATATGTTATTTCTCTTCTCTTGTTTTAATTACAAGTACAAAACTTTGATACAAGTAAGAGAAAGTTGTTTGAAAGTTCTATCCGTGCTTGAGCTCTCAAAACTTGTCCCCATTGTTGTACCCCTGCCCCTCTATTTATAGAGTGAGGCTGGGGGTAGGGGTCTAGGATGTGTATAGTTGCTGATGGGCCTGGGCTGATGTGATCTGGCCTGGTACGTCTTGGTTCGTCATTGCTTGGTTCGGAGGTGGTTGGAGTGTAGAATGGACCGGTAGTTGCTTGGACCGGTGGTGGGATGGTGAGGTTGATCCGGTGTGGAGATGGTTCGGCATGGGCTGGTCCGGTTGGTTTGGCAGGAGGGTTGGTCCGGTTGGTTCGGTAGGAGGTGGTTCGGTGGGAGTTAGGAAGGTTGATCCGGTTATGGAGATAGGAAAGGTTTGTCTGCCGAATGAGTTCGAATGAGGTCTGCCGGATGGGGTATGCCGAATGGGGTATGCCGAATGGATCAAGCTTCTTAGTCTCGAGGTCTTCTGGGTGAGAACACGCCCAACATTTGCCCCCCAAAGTGGGGCATATTCTTGAATATGGCGTGCTTTGTTTGACATTTGCAATTGGTCCTTGGATGCCGAACCAGATGGTTCGGTCGTGTCCTTTTGTTCTATAAGTAGGGACCGTACGCCTTTGCTATTTCCTACCTGCCGAACTAAACATTTGCTTTTGCCGGATCAAACTTCGTAGCTGAGTCGAACGTGGTAGCCGAATCAACGTGGTAGCCGATCCAACCTGGTAACCGAACCAACCTGGTAGCCGAATCAAAGTGACAGCCGAATCAACGTGATAGCCGAATCAATTTCCCTATATTCACTGAATCAGGTGAGATCCTTTCTATGTCGGACAAATGGTTTATCGAAGGTAGTTGTATATCTGTATAAACGGATGGAGTTGGGAATGCCGAATGGATATGAGAACTACCGAACGGCCTTGAGAATTTTGCATTTACTTTACCGAATGACAACGGGAGTTTGAACATTCTGATTTTATGAGTGAAATTCCATATTATATACTTACTTTTTTACCTCCTTTGTTCTAACAACATGTTTTTTCGGTGTTGTAGATAATGTCTCGTAAAGTGGAAACTCGATCAGACAAAAAGAAATCCGGGGGTGAAGGAGGTCCCTCTGCCGTGCCCCCAGCTCAGCCGAATCCAGAACGTCACGGATCTGCCCCGAGATCACTAGTGGACGGGTACGGCCCTCAGGAGCTTCTGAACTCCCCGCCCGATTGCTTTCCTAGTTCCCTCAAGGAGGAGCAGCTCGATGTCATTTCTCGATCCTTTGGAATTGATAGGGCACGCTTGCTATTGCCTGGGAGAGACGTTATGCCGTATGATCCTCCTGAAGGGTACTTCGCCTACAGCAGATACCACTGCATGTGTGGTGCCATCCCTCCTCTGAACGCTTGGATAGCCAGCTTCCTTACATATCTTAAGGTGGCCCCGTTCCAGCTTCAACCCAACTCCTATGCTATACTGGTGAGCCTCTTCGTCATTTTCCGGAGGAAGTATGGTCGTGCTCCTTCCAACCGAGAGATCCGGTATCTATATAACCTGAGGGGCTATAAGAAGGGGTCCCCATACATTAGCTTGGAGTCAGCTGTGACCTTCAAGCCGGTCTTGGATCTGTATTCCAAATTCAGCATGTTCAATAAGGAATGGTTCTTTGTTAGGGACGACTCTGTATCAATTCGGCGCTTTACTTCTGGATGTAAGTTGATGCTTTTACTTATAATTTCCATTTCGATTGCGATGCTTCTTCTCATACTTCCTCATTTTTGCTAGCGACAGGTGGCTTTGCGGTTGTGGAGACTGACCGCCTGGTTCAGACGGCGGCTGAGATAGAAGCTATTCTCGGGAAATATAGATCATCTTCCTTCTTGATCAAAAATGCGATTCTTTTGGAGTATAACTTAATCCTTCCACAGCAGTCAGTAGTTAAGCTGAGGGAAACGGCGGAGGAGAGGGTGGCTGCTCAGACCAAGGAAGGTGTTACGGTAGAGAGTAGCAAGAGGAAACCTTTCACAAAACCTCCAGCTGTCGGAGGTAAGAAACTCAAGAAGTCGGTCGGTCCCTCCCCCAGCAATTGTCCACTTACCCGGGAGGAGGAAGACATAGAGGAGGAAAGAGGCGAGGGTGAAGATGGTCGGGAAGGTGATAAAGGTGGCGATGGCATCGGGGCCTTGCTTCCTGGGCAAGCGGGCGAGATTCAGGAGTGGACGGACGATGCGTTCCACCAGGCTTTCGAGGGGCTGGACGAAGATCCGGCTTTGGTAGAGAGAACCGGGAAAGCGGACAAGGCCGGGATCGGTGCAAGCGAGTCTTCCCAGACCATTCCAGCCAGGGTGGCTCCGACGACTCAAGGTGAACTCTTGACTCCTGCATGCTTCACTAATGATAGGGACTTAGGAATATTTTATGACCCGCTCCCGTCCTGGAATGAAATCCAGGACCTATTGCAGTATCCTACTCCTCCCCAGGGTTTGTACAACCACAGATGTGTTTCTCTCCTTTTAATTTGCTGTGTTTTCTCGAAGTATAGAACAATATATGCTTGTGACACTTTTTCTTCATATCAGGAGCAGGTAAAACGGTCAAAGCCTCAGATTTTCGGCACAGGCTTGAACAGTACAAGCTTTCCAAAACTTCTGTCAAGCCGAAGCCTTCGACCCACCGCTCCGGGGATGTAGTCGGCTACCGTCCTCTTCTCGGGGTTATCGAAGAGGGTATTCAGCAGAGAAAGAGGAGTCGTCCTTTATCCGAACCTTCGTCTGGTCCTCAGTTCCCGGCTCAGCCTCTTCATGATATCATGGAGGAGGATAGCGAGTTTGCACCTTCTCCGCATCCGTCCGGAAACCCTTCTGTTACTCATATCGACCGTCCTGACTTGGCTCGTAATCCATTTGCGGGTCATCCTGATCTGGATCCAAGTTCCCATGATGTTACTTTTGATGAGGTTACTGACGAGCACCTTCTTCCCCGCAATCCCATGGTACGGGTGCTTGATGAGGCTAAGTCTTTAGATCTTGATCTTCTTACTACTCGGATAGTTACCATGGGAGATGAGGCCAAGGCTAATATTGATCGGGTGGCGGAGGAGACTAAGAAGCTGATGGGGCATCATGCCCGGCTGGTTAAGGCTGGAGAGGAAATTGGGAGTGCCAACATCCGATTACGGTTGATGGTTTCGGACCAGGCGAAACAGCTTGCTGATCAAGCCATTCAGATTTCCCAGCATGAGGCAGCCTCCGGGCGGCTGAGGAAGGCTATGGAGGAGGCTAGTAAGGCGGAACTGCGGAAGATGGAGGCCGCCTGCAAGGAACAGATAAATATGGCCATCTCGACAGTGGATGAGGTTCGGTGGGCGGATCTTGAGCGGGTAGAGGAGCTGTCGGGGAAACTTGAAGCCGCAGAGCTCGCTCAGGTTAGGCTAAAGGAGGAGATGGAGGCGATGCGGAAATCCCTTCAGGCTGATTGCTCGAGATACCGTTTGGAGAGAGAAGCTGCTGTGGGATGGTTGTCGGCTTCCGAGGCCCGGATGAGGGAGTTTGAGGAGAATGAGGGGATGATGGATGAAATGCTTCAGGACATGTACTTCCGAACTTGGAAGCAGGGCAACCTATCTTGGATGGATGATTATCCTAGGGTCATGGCTAAGATCTATCTTCGGGCTCTGGAGGAAGCTAAGGTCGATGCGGATAAAGATGGTGGCGTGGTCTTCAGCATCGATGCGGTCACTGCTCAGTTTGCCAAGGAGGAGAAGGTGGCGGTGAAGGAAGGTATGCGGTTGCTTGCCGCTGAGGAGGTAGGCGTGCAGGTAGAGGATGATGATCAGGATAGTCAGGAAGCAGGTGCTAGTAAGTCTCCCTTTTTAGTTTTTCCATCAACTTGGTTGCTTATTGCTAATGAGTCCTTTTTCTGACTGGACAGGGGGTTAACAGGGCAAGGATAAAGCTCCACTGCAGCCGGCCCCTTGATTATACCTGGAAAAACTCTTTTTGTGGATTTGACAGTGTTGTATATGTTAGTCGAAAAATAGTAACGTAGCCTTTAGGTTGTAATATTTTGCCACTTGTAATAAATAGTCTTATTTTTGACGTGTAATTTTTTAACTTAAGCTGATTTTGTCGTCTTTTGAATGTTTGCTGTTATTTTGGCATGTCGTATGAGAAATATAGCTATGGATATTCTTGTAATTAAATTGTGTTTGATGTCAGATTCTGGTTCTAAATCATAATTTCATGACTTGCAATATTAGCGTGTGGTGTGAACAAATTATAGTCATGTATTTGTACATAAAAGAAGAAAATACCGCCTTTCATGTTTTAATCGTAGATGGCAGTCTTGAATATCTTGTATGACCGAGCATGGAATGTAGTCGAATGTCCTGCCACTGTGAGTCCCTACACCCATTGGCGAGTATCTCCTACTCTGTATCATGTACTTTAGGGATTGTTATAGAGGATAGGGAAAAAGCTTTTTAAGTAAAATTGAAATACGTGAAAAGGTAAAACTTCCAATCACGGAAGGCCTTCAATGTGCTTAAGTTCGTGGCAAACGGGTTTTGTAGTCACTTTCCCTAGCTGTGGGTCTTGGAGACATTCGTCACCCATCTTACGCCTCCGCGGGGAGTTAATTCTTTTTTACCACAGCCGTACTTAAGACACATCGGAGCCGAGATCGCGCACAGTAACTACCCGGGCCATTATGGCCCGTAATCGTGGGTATTATTCGATTTACTGTGGCCGGCTAGCGTGGGTGCCGATCGTCAACTGTGAACTGCCCCTGGCTGGCCACACCTTATGTTGGGGCTTATAGTCGGTTCACAGTTGCCGGCGAGCCTAAGGCCGTAATGAGCTGCCTCGGCTATAGTCGGCCTTCTCGGTGGCTTATAATCGGCTCATTACAGTTGGCTTTAAGGGCCGTCGCGAGCAATGAGTTAACCCGCAGCAGAGGGATGCTGGAGCAAAAGTGTCTCATTGGCGAGGGCATAGATTCGCATAGTACCTGTTGGGTCTTGTCCAGGTGAAGTTGCGTTGTGGAGTGCTTTGAATAGAAATGCTATATACTCAGGATTTTGTTCAACAGAAAAGGATAAAGTTAACAAGCAGCCAAGATACAAAGGAACAAGTTAAAAAAGAGACAAGGTTTTTAAAGTGGTTCGGCACGAAAATGCCTACGTCCACTGATTCTCTTTGTTAATTCACTTCATATGGGCAATACAAGTTAAGAAAAGTATCGACGGAGGTGTTGGATGTTCCATGCCCTCTGGAACACCTCTCCGTCCACTGTTGACAAAATATAGGCTCCGTTGTGGAGATCTTTATAAATTACATATGGTCCATCCCTGATTGGGTCTAGTGCTCCGGGGCGAGGGAAGATTCGCTTGAGGACAAGATCCCCTTCCTGTAAGGTACGATGCTTGACTTTGGAGTTGTAGTGTGCCTGTAACGACCCCAAATTTTCTATATATTTAAATTAATAATTAATTGTATTTTTGAATAAAAATTGTGAAATAAATCGATAATTGATTGCGAGTTTCCCCGAATTCAAGTATATTTTGTATAAATCATTTAAATTTAATAAAATATTGTGAATAAATATATCTTTGATTTGAATTTAAAATGTAAATAAATGGTTTAAGAAATGAAAATATATAGGATGTTAAAATATAAAGTAAAGATATATATCTTAATCTCATGTTAATAAATCAATACAAAATAATATAAATAGTAATAGACTACAAAATAATAAAAGAAAAATAAAATAAAGTAAAAGATAGAAGTTTACTCATATTATAAAATAAAAACTACTTGTCAATAATAAATCTAAGTGTAAAGTATAAAATAAAATATTATATGTATGATTAATTATGGATGTATGTAGGCAAGAGAAAAGAAAACATTTAAATACAAAGCAAGCAAACAAATGAAGACAACATCACTTTAGCCATAAAATATCATCTCAGCCGAAGTCAACAAGTATGAACAAATACAAAGTAAAATTATATAGCTTGTAAAATAAGCCAGGCATGTAGAAAAGAAAAGTAGGATAAGTATGAAAATGGAAGTATCATGGTACAAAGCATTTAATGCTAGTCATGCAAACATCTCCTCTAGCTCACAATATGTATTCTCAGCCTCCAAACTAAAATTATCTCTGAAAATTTGTACATCTTGTACACTGTTTTGCATTAAAAAAAAAATGATACACTGTGACTTGATGTATATATCAACCCGTAAGCTACTTTTTCCTATACCAGCTTTCATTTCCAATTCGAGCTAAGTAAAACTGAGATGAAGCTTTCATTTAAAATATAAACAAGCATTCAACATCATCAAACAAGTCAATATAACAGTGGAGCAAGATGATTTGAAGATCAAGGTTAAAAACACTTTCCAGTTTTCTAAAATTCAAACTACTTCAACAATAAGGTGCTCTGTTCTCCATAGGACAGGTGATCAACTCCTTGTTTTTAGAAGCTTAACTTGTTTTGTTTTCTTGATGCTTGTGAGTAAACATACTATTGTTGTTAGAGATTTAAATCTTGGTATCTAGTTCCTGAGAATTTTTATGCTTGCCATGTATTGTAAATAAGAAGTTTGAAATGTTCTCTGTTATACTGGAAGTTTAAATATGTGATGTGCTTCAGTAATTCTAGTGTCTAAGCAAACCAACCTATAAAAAGAAAACTTTAATCTGAGTTTATACTGTGGTTTAGGTGTTTAATCCTGTTAGTATAGAGGCGAATCGGATTTGAACGGTCGAATCTGCAGCATTCTAGTACAATGTGAAGTACGGATGTTGATTTTCGAGCGGGCAAAACCCGAGTCGTCACAGTGCCGCCATTTTTTGTTTGTGGGCTGCTGCTTTAAGGACTGCATCATTTCTTCTTTCCTCGACTAGATCCAAAGACATGTTGAGGAGCTCTTCATTCTCTTCTGGGTTATAGTGGATCCTACGGTGGGAAGGCACAATGGTTTCAACCGGGAGCATAGCCTCCGATCCGTAAGCCAAAGAGAAAGGAGTGTGCCCCGTTGATGTTCAGAAAGATGTGCGGTAAGCCCACAGTGCCGTAGGGAGTTCGTCCACCCAAGCGCCCTTTGACTTTTCGAGCTTCTTTTTGATCAGAGTCTTCAGAATTTTGTTGACTGCTTCGACTTGTCCGTTTGCCTGGGGATACGCTACGGATGAGAAGCTTTTATGAATTCCGTGCTCTCGGCACCAGTTGGCGAATTCCTCGCTGTCAAACTGAAGTCCATTGTCTGATATGATTTTGAGTGGGACTCCATACCTGCACAGAACATTTTTGATCAAGAAGTTAATAACTTTTGCTGAAGATACTTTATTCAGAGGTTCTGCTTCCACCCATTTGGTGAAATAATCAACTGCCACTATAGCATATTTGGCCCCGCCTCGGCCCATCGGTAGCTCGCCGATTAAGTCAATTCCCCATATTGCGAAGGGCCAAGGGCTGGTCATTTGAGTAATCTCAGTTGTTGGTAGCCGTGGAATCTTAGCAAATTTTTGGCATCTGTCACATCTCTTGACGAAATCTAAGGCGTCCTTGCTTAAGGTGGGCCATAAATATCCGTATCGGAGTATCTTTTTTGCTAATGTTTGCCCCCCGGTGTGATCTCCACAGCTCCCCTGATGGATGTTGGATAAGATTTCCTTGGCTTCCCTTCCGGCGACACACCTTAATAATGGGTTAGAGAAACCGTGCCGATAGAGGATGTCTTCTTGTATTGTATAGCGGGACGCTTTCCTCAAGTTTTTCTTGACTTCATTACGCCCGTCGGGTAGTGTGCCACTTTGTAGGTAGTTTCGGATGGGAGTCATCCAAGTTGCTTCCTCGGTTGCAGTTATCAGATTCACTTGTTCAAAACTTGGCGCCATTTGCTTTGAGATGGTCACTGCCCCAAAGATGGTGATGTCTCTCACACTTGCTTGCTTTGCTAATTCGTCGGCCTCTCGGTTCTCCTCCCGAGGGATGTGTTTGACCAAGTAGTGGTCTAATCGGCTGAGAAGTAATTTGGTCTTCTTTAGATATGCTATGAGTCGTTCTTCTCGAGCTTGGAATTCCCCTAGTATTTGATTAACAATAACCTGAGAATCGCTGTGAAGACACAAAGAATTGGCTCCGATCTCGATGGCAATTTCTAGTCCGGCTATCACTGCTTCATATTCTGCATCGTTGTTGGTGGCAGCGAACTCCAACCTTATAGCATAGTGCAGTTTATTTCCCCTGGGAGTGATTATTACAACACCTGCCCCCGAGCCCTGTTCGTTCGACGCGCCATCCACAAAGAGATTCCATTTGATGTCTCCTGTTATTTCCAATTGCTCCTTATCTTCGTTGGTAGTGAATTCTGCAATGAAGTCAGCCATGGCCTGTCCCTTGATGGCGGTGCGAGGGTGATAGGTGATATCATACTGACTCAGTTCAATGCACCATTTAAGTAGTCGCCCAGAAGTGTCGGGGCGATGGAGTACCTGCCTCAGTGGTTGATCGGTCAGAACTTTGATGGAATGGGACTGGAAGTAGTGACGCAGCTTCCGTGATGTGATAAGTAAACAGTATGCTAGCTTTTCAAGTTTAGGATATCTGACTTCTGCCCCAGTAAACCTTTTGCTGACGAAGTAAACTGGCCGCTGCGTGCGGTTATCTTCCCTTACCAAGGCGGCGCTTAGGGCGTGGGATGACACAGCGAGGTATAGGTATAATTCTTCTCCTTCGCTTGGAGTTGAGAGCACCGGTGGTTTCTGGAGGTGTTCGATTAAGTGAAGGAAAGCGGTCAGGCATTCGTCAGTCCATTCGAACTTTCCCTTGTCTTTCTTTAGAGCTTCAAAAAAGGGGACGCACTTGTCCGTCGCCTTGGAGATGAATCGGCTTAGAGCGGCCACTTTTCCGTTCAAACTTTGCATTTCCTTCCGAGTGGAAGGTATCTTGATATCCCTTAGCGCTCGGATTTGTTCAGGGTTTGCTTCTATCCCTCTGGCATGAACGATGAATCCTAAGAACTTTCCAGATGACACTCCGAAGGAGCATTTTAGCGGATTCAACTTCATTCCAAATTGTCGAAGTACTTGAAACATCTTGCTTAGGTGGCTTACGTGATCTTTGGCTTCTCGTGATTTCACTAGCATGTCATCCACATATACTTCCATAGTTCGTCCTATTAGCCCCGCAAACATCTTGTTGACGAGGCGTTGGTAGGTGGCTCCTGCATTTTTAAGTCCGAAAGGCATTACCTTATAGCAGTACAAGCCCCGGTCGGTGATGAAACTAGTGTGGTCTTGGTCAGGAGCATGCATAGGAATTTGGTTATATCCTGAGTATGCATCCATAAAGGATAGGAGTTCGTGCCCGGCTGTGCTGTCTACAAGTTGGTCGATTCTGGGAAGTGGGAAGCAATCCTTTGGGCAGGCGTCGTTTAGGTTGGAAAAGTCGATGTAGGTTCGCCACTTCCCATTAGCCTTTTTTACCAGCACCGGGTTTGCGATCCATTCCGGGTAGATAGCTTCTCGTATGAAGTCATTGGCGAGTAGATTCTTTACTTCTTCATCGAGGGCTGCTGATCGCTCTGCCCCCATACTTCTCTTTCTTTGCTTTACAGGCGTCTTGGTAGGATCAATGTTTAATACGTGGCATGCTATGTCGGGGGAGATTCCGGTCATGTCAGCGTGTGACCAAGCAAATACATCCAAGTTGTGGCGGAGAAAATCGATGAGTTGTTCCTTCAACTCGGTTTTTAGTTGGGACCCAATTTTCAGTAGCCTACTTGAGTCGTGCTTGTCTATAGATATAAACTCCATAGCCTCTGCAGGCTCGGCGGTGGCCTCCTCCTCTTTGTCCCTAGGGTCTAATTCATTGAAAGGGTCGCTGGTGTATCGAAGAGGAGGGGCTTTCTTTAGTTGCTATGCTTCAAGGCTTTTTGTACAGAGGGCAATCTCTACTCCCTTCCCTTTATCCTTCCTGTGGTTGTTGCGAAGTTCAGTCACATAGCAGTCTCGAGCAACGTCCTCATTTCCTTCCACTTCCCCTACTCCATTGTCCGTTGGGAATTTCATCTTTAGGCACCATGGGGCTAAGACAACTTGGAAGTCAGACAAGGATGGCCTTCCCAAGAAGGCGTTGTAGGCTGACTGGTTTTCTATTAGCACAAATGTTTGTTTCCATACAGCAGAGCGGGGATGGCTTCCAATCTCAACAAAAAGGTCCAGTTGCCCGAGGGGCATCTTCGCGTCTCCAGTGAAGCCGTGTAGTGGTTTATCGCAGGGGGGTACATCCTTCATTGATAGCTTCATTTTGTCGAATGCGTGTTTGAACAGGATGTTCACCGAGCTTCCAGTGTCTACCAGGATTCGGTAGACTTCGGCGGGACCAAGTCGGGCAGAGATGACCATGGGATCCATGTGAGGGTACTGCCTTCCTTCTAGGTCACGCTTACCGAACGTGATGTCATTACTTTCTTTCCGCTTCGGGTGGCGCTCTTCTATAACCGAATTGACATAGTCTTTATTGTCTCTAAGCGACTTTCCGTATCTTTCCATCTCTTTCCAGCTTCTGTCTGCGATGTGTGGCCCTCCTGAGATGGTATGGACCACTATCTTTTCCTGACTAGAGCTGCTAGCGTTGCGGTTCCCCCGTCGGCCCCCGAGGAGGGTAGCCTTGGGTTTTCACTGGCAGGAGCTGGGGTCCTGTCCTGACCTTTTACATAACGTTCCAGTTTCTTTCTTCTGATGTGTTCCTCAATCAGATCTCGGAGATGATGGCATTGGTTGGTATCATGCCCGTGAGATTCGTGGAAGCGGCAGAATTTTCCAGACTTCTGTGCGTTATCTGATTCCTTCTTGTACGGTGGGCGTTTGTACCTAACTTCGCCTTGGGTGGCAAGGAAGATATTTTCGACGGTCTCGTTCAAAGGAGTGTAAGTGTCGAATCTTGGCCCTGGCCGATATAGGCGCTTTTCTCCCTTCTTGCCCCCAGCATTGTCTCTGGAATCAGTTCTTCGAACGTCCCTTGCCACAGCAGGGGCGTTGCCATGGGTTGTCTTATTTTGCTGTCCTGACTGCCCCTTAACGGCAGCATCCTCAAGCCTCATGTATTTCCCGACTTCATGGAAGAAATCGGGTAAAGTAGCTGGCTTTTCTTTTGTCAACCTTCTAGCAAATTTAGTGTCCGGATGCACACCACTGCAGAGGGCCATTAGGATAAGCTTTTCATCGGCAGCTTGGACTGCGTCTGCTGCGGCGTTGAATCTGGTTAGGTATTGCTGCAGCTTTTCTCCAGGTTTCTGTTTGACGCTGGACAAGGAATAAGCGTCCTTAGGTTGCTCCACATGAATGCGGAACTGACTGATAAATTTTTCTTTCAACATTTCCCATGAGCTGATGGATCCTTGGGGTAGATGACAGAACCAGGAGGTAGCAAGATCTGCTAAGAAGAGCGGAAAGCATTTGCACAGTACTCCCTCTGTTGCTCCACTCATGAGCATATGCTGCGTGTACCTTTGTAAGTGTACAACGGGATCGGAGGTTCCTTTGTAGGGTTCCATTGTTGGCATCTTCCATTCTCGGGGGGTGATAGCAATTTCGATATTGCGGGCGAAAGGACTGGTTACCCTAGCGCCTATCCCTCGATCTCTTTGCTCCCGTTGGACACACTCTCTGAATAAGCGTGCCATCCTTTCATCAGAACTTGGAGTAGACAGAAATGAGTTTGGTTCTGTTCTGTGGGATTGATTCCGTCCAGATGACCTATAGGGATGGTATCGTCTATCACTCCTCATATTTTCCAGTGGCTGCCTTTGATCTTCTGGGAGCATGCTTGGGTCAGCTACAGTTGGCCCTTGCCTTGATCTCCCCCAGTCGGGTTCTGATCTAAGCACTTCCTCGGGTCCAACTTCGGGCTAGACTCTAGCTCGGCCCCGTTCACTGGCGTTTCTGTGGTTAGGCAGCATGACAGGCTCAGCTACAGTTGACCTTCGCCCGGTACCTTCCCTGTTGGGTTCGGTACCAAACGTTTCCTCAGGCCTAACTTCGGGCTGTGCTCGGTCTCGGCTCCTACCACGGCTACTTCTGCCGTTAGCTCCTTCGAAGAAGGAAGATCTTTGTTGCCTATGAGATCCTCCAGACTGGGACTCGCTCCATGATTCAGTGTTGCGGTTGGATTCTTCAGCGTCCCTTAAGCGTGACATGAGATGGTCCACCAAGGCTTCCTGTTGGGATGTGAAGCGGTTAGTTACTTCAACCACAACTCTGTCCAGATTTGCTCTGGTAATTGCTGCAGGCTGTTCTGTGGCAGGAGTAGTTGGGTTAGCCTGTTCTTCATTTGTTACTATTGCTGGAGGAGGACGATTTTCTTGATTCGCGATAGCTGGATCTGGAAGACTGCTGGATGCGATGTTTTTTCCTTTGCTAACATCTTTTCTCTGTTTGGGGGGCATGTTTTCCAAGTGGCGGACGATGCTGTTAGGAAAACTGTTAAGTGGATGAAGCTGAAGCTTCGAGCTTCTATTTCTCAGTGAAAGCACCAAAAATGTTTGCACAAAAAATGGACAAACACCTCAAAGTTGTATGATTTAGTAGATCTTATGTTGTTCTTAGCGATTTGAGTGATTTATGCAAATATATGAAAAGCAGGGGCCAAACTGTAAAAAGACACGCAGATTTATAGTGGTTCAGCCAGAATGTGCCTACGTCCACTTTATATGTTATTTCTCTTCTCTTGTTTTAATTACAAGTACAAAACTTTGATACAAGTAAGAGAAAGTTGTTTGAAAGTTCTATCCATGCTTGAGCTCTCAAAACTTGTCCCCATTGTTGTACCCCTGCCCCTCTATTTATAGAGTGAGGCTGGGGGTAGGGGTCTAGGATGTGTATAGTTGCTGATGGGCCTGGGCTGATGTGATCTGGCCTGGTACGTCTTGGTTCGTCATTGCTTGGTTCGGAGGTGGTTGGAGTGTAGAATGGACCGATAGTTGCTTGGACCGGTGGTGGGATGGTGAGGTTGATCCGGTGTGGAGATGGTTCGGCATGGGCTAGTCCGGTTGGTTTGGCAGGAGGGTTGGTCCGGTTGGTTCGGCAGGAGGTGGTTCGGTGGGAGTTAGGAAGGTTGATCCGGTTATGGAGATAGGAAAGGTTTGTCTGCCGAATGAGTTCGAATGAGGTCTGCCGGATGGGGTATGCCGAATGGGGTATGCCGAATGGATCAGGCTTCTTAGTCTCGAGGTCTTCTGGGTGAGAACACGCCCAACAATATTGTAATTCCAAAATCTTATAAACCCATTAACTATTTCATACTAGGTCCAAATCAAACGCGTTCAGTCACATCACACTCATTTGAACGATATCTACATTATGGAATTTGATTGGTTGAGATTGGAGCTTATAGAATTGCAAGATAAAATCGAACGCTGTTTGATTTTAGATAGAAATAGAACGATTCGGCGATAACTGAAATTTTGGTGAGTTAAACTCGCATCTTTGGATAAATTAATATATGTTAACCCAACAAATGGATCAACACCCTGGATTGAGCATAAAAGCACCAGCCCTATTCTTACTGAGCAATAATATAGAGAATAATTATAAAAAAGAAGAAATAGAAAGAAGACAAGAAGATTTTTATAGTGGTTCGGCTGTTAATGAAGCCTACGTCCACTTTATAGATTTTATTATTGATTGATTGCTGTTACAAGATGTATTTGATTACAAAGCTCTTGAATATCCTTAGTTATATCGAGTCTCCAATCATGGAATCCACTGGAGAATCATAGTGAACCCTTTTCAAGACTGTTGTCAGTGACATGAAGAGTGAAGAAAGCTTCCAACAGAGTTTCAGGAACTAGTCCGGAGGATCCCCTTTGTCTTGCAGGTAGGATGGTATTTATAGAGATTGGAGAGCTTCTGGGCCAAGCTTGTTTGCGCCAACTACTCGCAGACGATCACAGGAAGGTCCACTGGAGCTTGCCTCGCGACCTGAGCCAAAACCATAGATCACTAGCGAGCCATAGTCTATGGATCGCTAGCGATCCATAGTGTTTGCTCGGGTGCGAGCCAACTCCTTTATTTTTGCCCTTGCTTTGTCTTCTATGAATCGTGACGACCTTATGTTGATGCATGGATCATTGGTGATTGATAATATATGGATCGCTGGCGATCCATACGCTTAGTCTATTTTTGGATTTTGGTGTCTGGAGATCTTCGATGTCTTGCGTCGATGCTGTTTGTGAACTCCTGAGTTGATGCTATGGATCGCTCGCGATCCATTGGCCATGGATCGCTAGAAATCCATGTCCTTACAGTATTTTTCTTCCTTTTCTTCCAACTTCTTCTGACTCCTTGTTCTAAACTTTTCGGTTGACCTTGAAGCTATCTGACTCGATCAAGTTGTTTCGACTTCTGTTGGATTTTGTAGGGTTAAAAACCTAGATAACATTTGCCTCCCAGAGTATGCTTTCGTTGGAAACAAAGTGTGCTTTGTAACAAGACAAGTTTCGGATTACTATTCTATGAATTTCAGTGAATTGTAGGAGTCCATCTCAAGATGTTGTTTTCAATTGACTGACTTCTGATAGCCTTCATTTTTTGATTTGAATCTGAATTTCAATTCCCAGTATTGACGATGAAATCTTTGCTCCGTAGTATACACAAGGGTTTAGGTCGGTAAGTGGGTGCATGATGTGGGTTTGGAGTCGACCTATATAGTTTTAACTCGACTGGCAGTGAAGCTAAGTTTTGTCTTGAATGATTGTACACTGTCTTGTAGCGAAGTCTTGCTCTTTGTCCTTAACATCTCCTTTTCGAGAACCTGGTTAAGTTCTCATCAATGTTTTTGAATTCCAATGCAACGATTTATTCAAAAATCGGATATAGTGGATGATTCGATCGTATCGCTCTTCCCATTTTTATACTCCAGTTATCCCAAAAAGAAAAGCTTCCTACATCGCTCGGACGGCGGCTCCGTTATCGATAACGGGTAAGTGTGGAAGAGATAATTTAAAAGGATGATATGGATTGTTTTTCAAATGTAAGTAAGCTATTACACTAGATTGTTTGTTTGCAGTATTCGGGATACTGGACTCTTTTCATGTAGATAACACACTGCATCTGTCCCATTCATCACGAAGAACCCGACTGGTCGACATACGTTGACTTCCCTTGGATTCAGGGTGTTGGTTATACGAGGATATTAGTTAAAATAAAACATACCTGACGGGGTTGAATGCCAAGTTTTATTGTTGAAAATGACTTTTCGGTCATCCCATCTTTAGTATGGCGGAGGTACTTCAATTGCCCAGAAGCTGGGTCCTTCACAACTTAGGCTTCGCTTATTACTCCTTGGGAAACTAGCGCATAAGTTGTTCGGTTGCGATTATCCTTCCTTTGTGTTTTTCAGAATTCAACACTGTTAACCGGCATCTTGGCCCGGTTACAAAACGACGGTTGAAGAAATTATCATTAGCACTAGACAAGATTCTGATCAAGGAGAGACTGGAGGTGGTAGCAAGTTGTCAGGCCCACAATAAAGTAAGAGCATTCGGCCTGCCTGGCCTGGTGCGCAGATTCACCCACTATGGGCAGAGGCACCTTGTTCCTAAGCCCATGAAGGAAGTCCAACCCATCTTCCTCTATAAATAGAAGGGCAGGGGCACAATGAAATGGATCCTTTTTGGAGAACACTGGGGAGACTCTGCCATTTTTGAGACTCATCTTCTCTACTTAACAACTTCATTCAAGCATTTGATTCACGAATTGTATTTGTAATCAACTTTTAAGAAGATCAATAAAGTTTAACCTCAAAGTGGACGTAGGCAATTACGCTGAACCACTATAAATTTGGTGTTCTTACTTTCTGCATTTAAATTAGCATTCTCTTCCTTGTTTAATTTATCTTCATCACTTATATCTCTACACAATCTTTCTCTACGAGGTTAGTGACCAATTTTGGTGCTAACACTTTGGTGCTTTCACTGAGAATTGAATTCTCAGCTTGATTGGATCTCATCATCTACTAGTGGATTTCCATATTCACGAGATAGATCTAGTTGTTTACTAGAAAACTTCCTATTCTACTCAGATTTGAAAGAAATATAAAGGAAGCTGATAGCCGTAGATTGGATTCACTGATGTACGCAAGATCTGGGGATTGGACGTTGAAGTTTGCACTCAAGTTGAATGAAGGCCGACCCTCCTCTGAAGGCAATTCGGCCGATCACTCCAGAAAAGGCTTATGCCGATTGCCTCAGAAAAAGCATATGCCGAACGCCCCAGAAAAGGTGTATGCCGAACGCCCCAGAAAAGGCGTATGCCGAACGCTCCAGAAAAGGGGTAGGCCGAACGCTCTTCCAGGCCGAACATACCTCTAGGCCGAACGCTCTTCCAGGCCGACCATACCTCTAGGCCGAACGCTCTTCTAGGCCGACCATACCTCTAGACCGAACGCTCTTCCAGGCCGACCATACCTCTAGGCCGAACGCTCTTCCAGGCCGACCATACCTCTAGGCCGAACATACCTCTAGGCCGAACGCCCTTCCAGGCCGAATGCCCTTCCAGGCCGAACATACCTCTAGGCCGAATGCCCTTCCAGGCCGACCATACCTCTAGGCCGAACACCTCTGTAATGCCGAACGGTAGTATATGCCGAACGACTCGGTTGTGCCGAACAAGAATGAATGTCGAGCGCCTCTGTAATGCCGAACGGTATTGTATGCCGAACGACTCGATTGTGCCGAACAGTGTGAATGACGAACAGTGTGAATGCCGAACAGTGTGGAATGCGGAACACATGTGGAATGCCGAACAGTGTGGATGCCGAACAGTGTGAATGTCGAACAGTGTGAATGCCGAACAGTGTGGAATGCCGAACAGTGTGGATGCCGGACAGTGTGGAATGCCGAATAGTGTGGACGCCGAACAGTGTGAATGCCGAACACGTGTGGAATGCCGAACAGTGTGGATGCCGAACAGTGTGGAATGCCGAACAGTGTGGACGCCGAACAGTGTGAATGCCGAACACATGTGGAATGTCGAACAGTGTGGATGCCGAACAGTGTGGAATGCCGAACAGTGTGGACGCCGAACAGTGTGAATGCCGAACACATGTGGAATGTCGAACAGTGTGGATGCCGAACAGTGTGGATGTCGAACAGTGTGAATGCCGAACAGTGTGAATGCCAAACAATCTTGTATGCCGAGAAACTTTGTCATGCCGAACGACCCTCAATGCCGATCTAAACTTAAGTTACACCGGTCTCTTATACGACCCCTATTTACAAAAAAAATCTTTTTTGGGTATGACCCAAGTTTTCGAAAATGAGGCTAAAAAAAAATTTCGGGGGGAAACCCACCCGAACCCTAGCCGCAGCGCAGTGCCTCCGGATAGTGAATTCAAAACTCAACTTAATAAAGGAACATTCTATCTACTTCCCTGACATCCCATGATCGACCAGGGCATAGAGGATCTAGCGGCAGCTTATGAACGGCATCAAGGGAACAGACAAGCAACCGCTATTCAAATGGTACTCCAAAAGGTTGGAGAACATAGATGATATGACTCTAGCAAACGCCAAGATGACTCCAAGCACCATTCATCGCTGACCCAGCACTTCGAATTTAATGACCCCAAGCAAACCAATGCTCTAAGCAATTTATTCCAAATACTAACAAGGGTATCATACTGATCGCGTTTGAGGAAAGTCGACCTCCAGATATATTTTGGCAGCTAGTTAGCTAAAGAGCCTCCTACGACTATGGATCGTTTCTTCTACAAAATGAATCAGAACTAAAGTGAGGAGGAGTGGAGCAGACTAAGAAAAATAACAATGAAGGCCCGTTGGCTAAGGATGTAGATCCCAGTAGCCGAAACAAGACTTCAGAATTCAGCTCATATGCTCTTTGAAAGATTCAATTGACAACCTCTACTTGAAGACTCACGACTCGGAGTGGTACTGGAAACCAACCTCGAGAGAGTACACCAAAGTCTAAAGAAAATCAGGGGAATGTTGTATATTCCCAGATGCTCACTGATCCTAACACGAGCGATTACAAACACCTCCGAGGTGTGATCGAAAAGATGACCTGGAAAGGAAAGCTTCAATAGTATGTACAAGTCCTGCAGAATGGCGGGCAGCGAATATCTGATGCCTATTAATAAAGGGCTATGATTATCAATTGGACGGTTGACGGCCAACATCCCTTTGAGAGGAGCCAGGGGCGGAGTCGAATAGCGAGCACACGATGCTGCTTCACATATCAATGAGATTTACCATAATCTTCTTTGAATTATTTCCATTTCCATCTCTATTTCAATTGTTCTATGAACTACGACTAGCTTGAACTAAACTACTTTCAAAACGATGCAGGTGTCCAAGTACTTAGATTTGGTTGCCAACCAATCTACGTAGACCATGATCGGACGTGTGGAGTTACATCTGGACGAGAATAATTCTATTGCTCATCATCAACCATATGCCTTTGATTTGGGGCTATGGATTAAATACAATGTACAACATCACGATGCACGGAGAGATGAATTCCATCCTGCAAGTGGAATTTATTCAAGTAGAGAGCGGCTGCGATACGACCAGCCACTCGCTAAGTGAAACTCGAGCTCGGGGGCAAGCCATCACATCAAGGCTAAAAATGGGTTGATACACGACGATCCTTCGCACAACTCCGTACTCCCAGAGTGCGAGACGGAGTATAAACATCTACTTAACTCCGTACTCCCAGAGTGCGAGACGGAGTATAAACATTGATCAACTTCGTACTCCCAGAGTGCGAGACGAAGTATAAACATTCATCAACTCCGTACTCCCAAAGTGCGAGACGGAGTATAAACATCTACTTAACTCCGTACTCCCAGAGTGCGAGACGGAGTATACACATTGATCAACTCCGTACTCCCAGAGTGCGAGACGGAGTATAAACATTCATCAACTCCGTACTCCCAGAGTGCGAGACGGAGTATAAACATCTACTTAACTCCGTACTCCCAGAGTGCGAGACGGAGTATAAACATTAATCAACTCCGTACTCCCAGAGTGCGAGACGGAGTATAAACATCTACTTAACTCCGTACTCCCAGAGTGTGAGACGGAGTATAAACATTAATCAACTCCGTACTCCCAGAGTGCGAGACGGAGTATAAATATTAATAAACTCCGTACTCCCAGAGTGTGAGACGGAGTATAAACATTCGCTTAACTCTGTACTCCCAAAGTGCGAGACAGAGTATAAACATTAATCAACTCTGTATTTCTAGAGTGCGAGACGGAGTATAAACATCTACTCAACTCCGTACTCCCAGAGTGCGAGACGGAGTATAAACATACATCAACTCCATACTCATCCCCAAAACTGGGGGCAGAACCAAAGCAAAGCATGCTAGTTGAACATTTGTCTAAAAGAAGATTGCAACGAAACGATTAAGAGACGACTGTCAAGCAATCAACTGAACGGAAATATTCAGCATGAAAGACTACGGTTTTTCAAAGCACGTCATGTTTACACAAGACGTCCTTTGGGGGGCAAATGTTATCCCGCCTTTTGGCAAGGCCGTGACACCAAGAACTTGATTAGAAACCAGTGACAGTTCGTCTTGGAGATCGGTTACACAAAGGCTCACTATGGATATCGATGGATTTTTTCCGAGTCTGGATCGAGCCATGATTAACAAGACATAACAATCAAAGCCAGGGAAGCCAATGTTCCAAGTTTCAAGACGATCCGAGTTCGTATGCTCAACTTATGATCGATTCGAACAACCGACCATCCATCCATCAACCTCCACATTTGACTTGGAGACCTAAACTGCTTGGAATGAATATGGCCCGATCATCCACTCCAATCGAGTCATAGAACAAAGTTTGACAAAATATAGATACCCCTCATGAAGCTCAGTGACGCCGGGATCCGTCAAAAGTGGACGTGATTTGATCATCTACACATCAAATCCTACCTTGAACACGAAAGGTTGTTCGAAAGCCCAACTTGAAGTAGCTATGGTAGACTGCGTACTCGCTAACCATCACTGTCAATATATGGACACGACTGCACCTTGGAACATATGCAACTTACTTTGTCTACTCAACAATCTATTATCCTTATTTTCTAGAAGGAGATACGGAGCAAATTATAAGAGATTTGGCTATCTAACCCAATATGGATGTGATTCAACCATCTGTCATATACCTCCTTCCTTGACTTGATTGGAAGAGCTATAATCACCAAGCGGACGAGAATCGATCGTCCATTTTTCAAATTTCGTCCCTCATCCTAGGGGGCAAAATCTCATTCCGTGAGCAAACGTGGTTCGATTGTTCATTCGACGACATTAGCCTCGATGCAGTAGATGAATACAAATTAAAGAGTGGAAATACGACTACTCTCAACTTAAACCTCCAAGTCCCCAGAGTGTGGACTGGAGTACTCTAAGTCCCCAAAGCGCGGACTAGAGTATAAACGACTTAAACCTCCAAGTCCCCAGAGTGCGGACTGGAGTACTCTAAGTCCCCAGAGTGCGGACTAGAGTATAAACGACTTAAACCTCCAAGTCTCCAGAGTGCGGACTGGAGTACTCTAAGTCCCCAGAGCGCGGACTAGAGTATAAATGACTAAAACCTCCAAGTCCCCAGAGTGCGGACCGGAGTACTCTAAGTCCCCAGAGCGCGGACTAGAGTATAAATGACTAAAACCTCCAAGTCCCCAGAGTGCGGACTGGAGTACTCTAAGTCCCCAGAGCGCGGACTAGAGTATAAACGACTTAAACCTCCAAGTCCCCAGAGTGCGGACTGGAGTACTCTAAGTCCCCAGAGCGCGGACTAGAGTATAAATGACTAAAACCTCCAAGTCCCCAGAGTGTGGACTGGAGTACTCTAAGTCCCCAGAGCGCGGACTAGAGTATAAACGACTTAAACCTCCAAGTCCCCAGAGTGCGGACTGGAGTACTCTAAGTCCCCATAGCGCGGACTAGAGTATAAATGACTAAAACCTCCAAGTCCCCAGAGTGCGGACTGGAGTACTCTAAGTCCCCAGAGTGCGGACTAGAGTATAAACGACTTAAACCTCCAAGTCCCCAGAGTGCGGACTGGAGTACTCTAAGTCCCCAGAGCGCGGACTAGAGTATAAATGACTAAAACCTCCAAGTCCCCAGAGTGCGGACTGGAGTACTCTAAGTCCCCAGAGCGCGGACTAGAGTATAAATGACTAAAACCTCCAAGTCCCCAGAGTGCGGACTGGAGTACTCTAAGTCCCCAGAGTGCGGACTAGAGTATAAACGACTTAAACCTCCAAGTCCCCAGAGTGCGGACTGGAGTACTCTAAGTCCCCAGAGCGCGGACTAGAGTATAAATGACTAAAACCTCCAAGTCCCCAGAGTGCGGACTGGAGTACTCTAAGTCCCCAGAGTGCGGACTAGAGTATAAACGACTTAAACCTCCAAGTCCCCAGAGTGCGGACTGGAGTACTCTAAGTCCCCAGAGCGCGGACTAGAGTATAAATGACTAAAAACTCCAAGTCCCCAGAGTGCGGACTAGAGTACTCTAAGTCCCCAGAGCGCGGACTAGAGTATAAACGACTTAAACAGATTGCGGACTGGAGTACTCTAAGTCCCCAGAGCACGGACTAGAGTATAAATGACTTAAACCTCCAAGTCCCCAGAGTGCGGACTAGAGTACTCTAACTCCCCAAAGTGCAGACTCGAATATAAGCGAATCGGATCTCCAAGTTCCCTGAATATGAACTATGACACAAATGACTTGAATTTGTCAAATCCCTGACATACGGGCTAGAAAGTATTCTAAGTGCTCGAAGCACAGAATGGAAGTTCAATGACTCCTGAAGAGTTTTCGAGTTATATGAAGATGGACTGAGAAGTCTATGTTACTCACAACTGCTTGGATTAAAATCACAATCACAATCACAAAGAAAACTGAATAATAAGAGTCTTTTGTAAGACAGAAAAAGGAACTAAACCTTATTCAGAAATGAGTTTCTATTACAACCCCTCCAAAGTTCAAAGTCGACATTCTATCTACAAGGACTAAGGAAATAGATGAAAATAATTACATGACTTAAACTAACCCTCGTTGAACGAGGATAGTAATCACTTCTTGTGCTTCTTCAACTTCTTTCCAGACGGCTCCTCTCCAGAGCATTTACCCTTGGTACTCTTCTTTGATAGAGGGGTAGCAACTGAAGGAGTACGGGGGCCTTCCATGGGCTTGGACCCGCCAGGAAGGATGACCTTCAACGGCTTGTTCAAAGGATCGTCCAAGTCCACAACTCGGGGATCTACTATGACCATGACCGTCTCCTCCCTCTCTTTCTCGAGCCACTCCTCCATGCTCAATTCAGATGTATGCTCAGAGGCGCCTGTAATTTCTACTTCATAACCCCCATCGGTAGGAGAGGAGGTTTCAGACTTGTCTTCGTCAAGCGCTCCGATCACCTGAGCGTCTGGACCAGAAGCCTCCCCTGCGTGAGTGGCTTCACTTGTTTTCTTCCCCACTTCCTTGGCGACACCGCTCCTCGGAGTGGGCTCAGGGTCAGAACGGCCTGCACAAAATCGTGGAAAACAAGAATGCAATAGTCCTGCATAAAGAATAACGACTTTCGAAATCTTAAAGAGAACCTTAAAGAGAAGGATTATCTACCAGGTTCGGGCAAACTCTCAGCCATCCGAGAGGTCTCACCCTCTGGAATGGGAGACAGAATGCAGACTAAAGTACTCTAAGTCCCTGAGTGCGGACTAGAGTATAAATGACTCAAAAACCTCTACGTCCCCAGAGTGCGGACTACAGTACTCTCAGTCCCCAGAGCATGGACTAGATTACAGACGACTTCAGAAAAATCCCTAAATCCCAGAAGCGGACCAGATTACTCTAAGTTCCCAGAGTGCGAACTAGAGTATAAACGAGTTGACGAAAATCTCTGCGTCTCGAACTATGGACTAAAGCGTAAACCGTTCGACAAATCTCTAAGTCCCTGGAGCGTGGACCGAAGCATGAACACAAATTGGGCATGAGTAAACCGGAGGGAGAATAACACTAAGTCACCAGAATGTAGAGTGGTGTATAAACATCGATAAATAGACGAGTGGATTCCAATCATTTTCTATTCCGCAAACTTTGGCCTGGAATCGACAGGAGGATTATTAACCCGCTGAGGATGGAGTTTGACCATCCAACTAGTGACCTGGCCAAATCAATGCTGGGGGCAGGGGTACAAAACACTAAAAAGCCGAATACGACAGCTTACTATAGCTCTAGCGTGGCGTTCTTTATAACTTGAGGCAGCGACTGCATGGAGGCCTCAATACAGAACTAATCGAAACGGCATCCAAAGCTACGAGCAACCTACTATATCATACCTCAAACCAAGGGTCAATGCCGATCCGCACCAAGCACATACGAATGTGACTCGGATGTTTGTTTTTTGAAAAACTATGACCCCCAGAGTATGGAAAGGAGGGTAAACCATGAATACTTGGTCAAAAATTCTCCAGCACCCTCGTTCGATTCGTCAGGAGGAGTATGAAACTGGATGAGCATAACCCGACTGCATTTGTAGCCAACTTTACCCCGAGATCTAATTACAGAGCATGAACCAAAGTGGACGTGGATGACCATCCACTGTCCAAATTACGCCCTGAAACTTACGTGGCATCGAAGTATTCCTCTTGGAATGAAAAAACACGATAAAATCCAAGATAGGCGAGACCTAGTCTCCTATCGACTTACATGATCCCACGATTCGACGGGAAAGAGAGTAAAGCTAATATGGGCATGGCTGGCCTTCCTACTTATCGGTATATGCCCTAGACCTGGGGGCACGAGCGAGAAGCAAGATGAATATGAACCGACTATTCACCAATCACCTCTATGTCTTTGGAGTTTAGGTGAAAACATAAACATAGCTAGGACGAGACTCAACCGTCCATGCAGTACATTTATCAACCCGAGACTGGGTGAAGACGCATGGTCATCCAAAAACTGGCCACGATAGCTCAGTATTAAAACTTATATATAGTGCTTACAGCTACTCAAGGCAACGACCGAAAGGATGCCTAGAGATAGAATCGTTAAATCGATGCCAAAGCTTGGGGGCAACTGACTGTCACTCCAACCCGAAGGGCGAGTGAAGGATCATGAATGCATTGAATAGAAAATGCGTTACTCGAATATACAAGCAAATTCAAACTCATAGCAAGATCCAGCTATGCAGTTGCATGCAACTCGAGGCTGGCCCCTACTCGACATTTCCTTCAACGTGCTTTTAAGCCTGATCTTTGGCCATTTGCAGATAATCAATTAGAGCATTCAGAGCCCTTCATTATTTGACTTAACAACTCATGGCAAGACTCTAGGATTCGACCAGAGTAACCATCAACATTGACCGTCCCAACCATATTTCACATTGAATGTTATGCAAAATAGTTACATCTTTACTCAAAGAATCTGGGATGGCACCTGCTAAGCTGACGGTCAACATAGCAGCCAACCATGGCGACCTTTTCCGGGTGCTGAATATCGGATCACAACTCAGTGCAGTGATGATAAAAGAATTAGTTGGATTTTTCTGAATAAATGATGATATGTTCCCTTGGACCCATTCTGACATGCATATGTGATTTCATTAACTATCGCAAGCCATGCATTGGATATCAACCCGAAGCTACAAAAGCTAGCACAATCTCTATTGATTTCATCATGAAAGATCCACTCTTACTTTTAGGCTCACTCCATCAACGTCTATTCCTACCAGCCGTTGCGACAGGGCACACAATGACCTAAGACGTCTGAAAGACTACTTAAATAGAATATCGAACTAAGCTAATTCAATATCACTTATTTCCCACGAAGGGCTATCCAAGGACGGAAATTAGCAGACCTCACACCCAGATTCACTACCTCAGATGACTACTCAAAGAGTAGCAGAGAACCAACCATAAGATGGAAAATGTACGTAGATGGAGCATCCAATGATCAGTGTTATGGCTTGATAATGACTCCTGAGGAACGATCAATCTGCTACGTCCTAAAACTCGATTTACTTGTAACAAACAACGATGCTTAGTATGAAGCCTTGACTGCCAGCCTCAAACTTGCTAGAGGATTTGAAGTGAAAACTTTACATATCTTTTGTGATTCTTGATTGGTAGTATACAAATTTAAGGAAGTTGATCTTGCTAGGGGCATTGTCTTGCTCCTTATCTCGGCCAAGTCCAAGAGCTACTAACCGACTTCACATATTACATCATTACACACGTACTCAGCGAACAAAATGAAAAGGTGTCATGGTTGACTCCTATCAAAGACTATCTACAATGAGGAATTCTTACTGAACGGAGGAATGGAAAACGACACATCCTCCTCAAAGCTTCACGCCATATAATCTAAGAATAAGTCGTGTGTCAAAAGGAGTTTATCCATCCCCTTGCTTCAGCATATTGCCCATGATGATATCTTGAGCAAAGTCTATGAAGAAGAATGCGGTAATAACATCAGAGGGAAAACCATGATAAAGAAGATACTCTGTTATAGGTATTACTGGCCAACTATCAACCCAGATGCGGTTGATCATGCTAGACAATGTGATGAGTGCAAGATGTATGCAAAAAATCTGGGAACCCCGCCGATGGAAATTAGTCAAATGGCTAGTTCATAGCCGTTTGGCACTTGGGGGCACTGAAATCATCTTCTTGTCGATCCTAAAGGTGGTGCGAAATACACCATCATAGCAATTGATTACGTCACCAAATGGGCAGATGAAGAACTCTTAACCACGACCAAGATGAAGAAAATAATCAACTTCTTTATCCGTAACGTCATCTGTCCTTATGACCTTCCATGATCCATTATAACTGCAAATGGACAGGTTGAAGCTGTGAACAAAATCATAGAGTCTGTATTGAAGAGAGGTTTGGAAAACTCCTCAAGTGGCTGATTGCAACCCTTATTTCACAGAAAATACAAACAAGGAATCGCGATTGAATTGCAATTAAACTAGACGGAGTTGGTGATGACTTATGAGCATATAAAACGCATCCGAGAGCCAATGGCAAGAACATGTACCCGAACGTGCATGTGTACATCCGAAAAAGTTCAACTTCTTGAAATCAACAGAAATTGAATTCTCACTAAGGATTATTAAGAGAAGACTAGATCGTATAGCCGAAGCTTATTAGCTCTGCAGAATCAGACACGGATGGCCACTAATGAACTACAACCCTGGATTTATAATATTGGGAATCGACCGAGCATCACGATGACCAAAGAAGGATACAACACCTTGGGAGGATAAATTGGAGGATAATGACTATTCAAGAAACATGGTGGATTTCTTTCTGAAGACAAGGAATACTCGCTGATTCAAAGCGTGTTGTGTTGCTTCACACGACACACTTTGGGGGGCAAGTGTTAACCGACATCTTGGCCCGGTTACAAAACGACGGTTGAAGAAATTATCATTAGCACTAGACAAGATTCTGATCAAGGAGAGACTGGAGGTGGTAGCAAGTTGTCAGGCCCACAATAAAGCAAGAGCATTCGGCCTGCCTGGCCTGGTGCGCAGATTCACCCACTATGGGCAGAGGCACCTTGTTCCTAAGCCCATGAAGGAAGTCCAACCCATCTTCCTCTATAAATAGAAGGGCAGGGGCACAATGAAATGGATCCTTTTTGGAGAACACTGGGGAGACTCTGCCATTTTTGAGACTCATCTTCTCTACTTAACAACTTCATTCAAGCATTTGATTCACGAATTGTATTTGTAATCAACTTTTAAGAAGATCAATAAAGTTTAACCTCAAAGTGGACGTAGGCAATTACGCTGAACCACTATAAATTTGGTGTTCTTACTTTCTGCATTTAAATTAGCATTCTCTTCCTTGTTTAATTTATCTTCATCACTTATATCTCTACACAATCTTTCTCTACGAGGTTAGTGACCAATTTTGGTGCTAACAAACACCCACCAGCCTCTGTCTCCAAGGATTAATGGCTTAATTGCTCGATTCTGAGCATTGCTTTTTCTCGCTGTTGCACTTCTTGTACTCATGTGCGGCACACTCGTTTACTGTAATTCTATACAAGTAATACTTCTGCGGTCATTTTGGCATATTCTATTTCATAGCTTCAGAACTATGAAGTTGTTTGGTCGAGCCAGTTTCGTAGCTAACCCCTACTGATGCTCAATTGAGTTTGTTTCAACAAAGTGTTGGTGTAAATGGATTAGTTCGTAGGGCTGATTACTTTGACTACTGAACCAACATGTTTTGGGAGAAGGTCTCCTAAGCAACAAGTTTGATTGACACGATAGCTCATATCTTCGAGAATTAAGGACTTTGTTGCCGATCCCAAGATCTGAGTTTTGTAATGATATCGGTATGTATTAGAAAGATGCATTTCTGGCATCTTTTGCTAAAGTAAATTCTTTTGAGTTCGGCATGGAGATCCTAATCATGTGTTGGTTTCTATCTTCGGAAACTCATATACGGATGACTTAACTATATGGATTTTTCCTTGATGTTGTGAATCTTTAGAAGAAAAACCGAATCAGACGACAGATATGCTCCGTTGTTTGAATGAATACCTATCTGTCGTCTATTTCCATTCCATCTCATTACACATCAGACCATAGATATTCCTTGTCGTCTGATATGCACTATTACATCAAAAAGAAAAAACCATAAGTTGTCTGATGTTATAGTATCATTTCTGGAATTTTCTATTAGACAACATATAAATATTGACTGATATGCATACCAATTACAATTATATTATATATTTGAAGAATGAAATATATGAATCGCAATTTTATTTAAACAAATATTTTATTTAAAGTTAAATTCACATACAAAACAACTTTCACTATACTTACACTTTTAAATACAATACAACTTTCACTATCACTCTAATATATAAAAAATTTCACTACACTCTCACATATAATGTTTTTTACTAGCACTCACTCACACTCAGTCGAGTTTATTTTTGATGTTAATCTTGATTTGCTTACTCCGGCTTGTGTCCAGCTATCTCCTATACATGTTAAATAAAAAATGCAGTAAAATGGAAAAGAAAACAAACCTAAATTGTAAAAACAAAATTGAATTTGAATATTGATATTGCCTCAGTTTAGGGTGTTTGTTTTCTCTTCATGGTTTAGATAGGGACATATATATATATATATATATATATATATATATGTATGTATGTATGTATGTATGCACGAACAACTTATGATATGCATAATTTATCACTATGAATATCACAAGGCCGAGCATCGATTAAATCTCATGGACTATTGCAAAGGTCAAGCCCGAAGGTTCAACACAGTGCAATTGTGCACAAGGTCAAGCACAAGCCTCCTCGGGCTCAACTCAGGTGCACAAGGAAATGCAACTTAAATCAGAAAACCAAACTAAAGGAAGCAACACAGTTCAAAATGGTAACAAGAACTGAAAAATATCAGTTATTAGGCGTGCACAAATAATGTAAGTGATGCAAATAAACTGCAATCAAGTATCAACAGTATCAACTGCAATCAGTTCAAAACAGATTGCTAAACCATGGAGCATCAAAAGTATATGTGAGCAACACACATATACACATATACAAAAAACAAAAGGTGCTAATATTTCACACATATATACATAAATATGTATGTGTGTATATACATGGAAGCAACAAGCAAGAAGACTGCATATAGTAGTAATAAGCACACTTAGGTACCAAAATCAAAATGGTTCATAAAAACAAGTTCAACTAGGCAAGAATTCAAGATAGTGCACATAAACAAGCTTAGACAAAACAACAAGTGCCAAGGCACATAAAATGGTTCAGAAAAAACAAGTTCAACTCAAAATGGTTTAGAAAATCAAAATGGTTCAGAAAATGCACATTTAGGTGCCAGTGCACATAGGAGCAGCTCACTCAAGTGTCAGCACACTCAAGGATGTATACATGTATATATATATACATAACTTCAATAATGGAATATACATACATACATACATACATATATATATGTATATATATGTATATGTACACATATGGTTCGCAAATATATACAAACATATGTATGCATGTATATATGGTGCAGCGAATACAAGAAGACTGGAATATGGTGCAATGAACACAAGTGTAGCGAATATGGTGTAGTAAACTCAAAATAAAACAACCAAGTGCATGCATGTACATGTGTATCATGTTTGCTCAGATCAGTTTCATTTTTAGGCAATAATGCACTGGAACAAGATGGATATATGTATAGTTCAAACCATAAAGTAATGCACTGGAACAGTTTCAGGCAACATATATAAAGTGCAACAGGAATTATCTAAATAGAACAAGTGCACACATATATACATACATATGATATAGTGAAATGCATGAAATCTCAAAACAGTTTAAGCATAATGCATGTGTATATACATACATATAGAACCATAAGAACAGATTCACACAACCAAGCATGGTGCAAACCTATATGTATGTACATGTACACATAACTAGCAACAAGCAAGAAGACACTTCAAGCATAAACTAGTTCAATAAGAACTAGCACTAATGCAACAAGCTAGCATCAACTAGTTCAACAGTGATTATTTAATACAGCGAACCATAAGCACACTACTTCTACCACTTCAAGCATCAACTAGTTCAAAAAAAACAAGCACTAATGATACAACATCAATGGAGCATCAAAATAGATACAAACCAACAAAGTTATAAACCAACAAAGAGAAAAACTCATATATGTACAAACCAACAGAGATAATACAAATCGACAGAGATAAAAACTCCAGGAAGCACACAAATCATTGCAAAGATCAAGTCAAAATTAAAACCCAGTAGTTCAAAAGAGATAAAACTGTAGGAAGAACACAAACCAGTAAATCAAATCATAGTATATAATCAAAAATATAGGAAATTGATTCCTATATATACCCATATCATCTTTGGCAGAAAAAAATCAAGTCGAGTTGGAGCATAAAATTGAAAAGGGGCAAAACTATACACATACCAAATTGACAACAGTCTACGTAGAAGCAACCGAAAGCAAATCCAAGCAACTGAAACCAAATCCAAGCAATCAAAATCAAATCCAAGCAACCGAAAGAAAATCCAAGCACCCGAAAGAAAATCCAAGCAACCGAAAAAAAATCCAAGCAATCAAAAGCAAATCCAAGGAATTGAAAGCAAATCCAAGCAACCAAAAGTAAATCCATGTAATCGAACGTGACCACAAAATATAGGAGATCAATTCCTATATAAACCCAAATCATCACAGGAAAAAAGTGGAAGTCGAGAATGCTGCAAAAAAATTAAAAGGGGAAAAAAATCATACCGAACAATCTGCTTTTCTTTTGGGTAGGGTCGGTAGTAGATGATGGGTAGGGTTAGCAGCAAATGATGGGTAGAAGAAGGCAACGGGGAGGATGAAGAGGAGGGAGAAGATTTTTTGGGCTGCCATTTTTTTCTTTTAGCTACGAATGAAATAAGAGAGGGAAATAAATGAAAAAAAGCGGCCACGAATTATCAAGGCAATTTTGAGAGAGGGAAACAAAATATTAATAATGATGAAAAACCAAATTTTTGATAATTTCAATCAAACAACAGATGAAATGTTGTCTGAATGGCATTGATGAAATCTCAACAGAATAATGATTTCATGGGCTATGACACATAACAGATGGTTTTTCCATGTGTTATGTGAAACAGTTGTAAATATTGGGATGACAACAAATCCAGCTTATGTTGTGTGATGGCTGTTGTCTAATTCACTTTGTGGCATATTGCATGAGATGCCAAAAGGTAGGGCTGAAGATTCAACCTAACTCTTGCTTATGTTTTTGAAAGTCGATGTATCGATAGTTTCATTTTGGGCTTTCTTCCTAGCATCACCAAACTTCGGGTAATGGCATATTCCTGCAAGTTAGAACCACATGATCTAGTTAGACTATAAGTAGGTCATCGATCCTTCTCATCATCACCAGACTATGAGTGACGGTTTATTTCTGAATGTTAAATCCTTCATTTCCATTGTTAGCAATTTTGTTTCCAGAATGCTCTGTTTTGTGACATAGAACCGTTTTCTAACCAACCTCGCGGTTATTCGTGTTTGGACTTTTGAAACATTTCTTTCGATCAAGTATCCATGCTTCTATCCCTTCTTGAGGGACTAGCTATTTCGAATGCCTGTATTTGGGCGATTGTGAGAGATGGAAATCTATGGGGCAAATTGCTTAATTGCCCCCCAGTCTGGCTCTCAATCCCATTCTAGAATTGAGGAAGTTTGGGGATTTTATTTCCGACCTTCCATGATTGCTCCCACTTTTCCTAGGCCATGCATGCTCTTCTTGGTTACTGACGTCATCATGGAAGTTTTGTTCATATGTCAACTCCTGTCTTTGAGGATTGATAACCTCGTTGCTTGGTTCCAAGCAACATTTCCTCGAGGCTGCCTATCTTTTGGATGTGTCCAAATTCTTTCTAAGTTTATTTTAGGAAATTCGGTTGTGCGCCAGCTTTCATCCCTAGAAATTAGTACAGGGTCAATTCAATCTTGGGATTTCGTTTCGACGCTGCTTTATTCCTATGCAGTGGTTAATTCCTATGATGAAAGGTCGAACCATCCGGCTGACCTGTGATGAAAGGTCGAACCATCCGGCTGACCTATGATGAAAGGTCGAACCATCCGGCTGACCTATGAAAGGATATGTCTTCCGGTCGTTGCCTGTTATTGGGAAATAGTAGTTTTTTGAAGAGAAGGTAGAAACTCAGTTGCGGACTAACTTCTATCTCCGAAAGCTAATGCATCGATGGTTCACTGCGATGAGTGTTTCTCATCAGCCCTGTAGATTAAAGTTTTCCTGGCATTGCTGGGGCAATACCGGTACTTAGTGAGTAGAATGTTTCCCGGAGTTACCGGGGCAACATCGGTACTTATGAAATAGAAAGTTTCCTAGCATTACTAGGGCAACACTGGTACTTAGGAAATAGAAAATTTTCCCGGCGTTGCCAGGGAAACACCAATACTTAAAAGATAAAAGAAGGCCTTGGCGTTGGCGAGGCAGCACCGACACTCAGGAGGTTGGGATCGATTTTCCCCATCGATTCGGCCATGCTCTTAATCCAGTTGGGTACTAGTTTCGGCCTTCGAAAACTAGCACTTCGATGGTTGGATTGTAGAAGTATTTTCTTAGTGTTGCCTGTCTTCGGGCAGTGTTAAAGTCATATTGGTGAGGGTTGAATCATTCATCCGATCACGTAGATTTGAGTAGATTCCTTTTAACCCAATGTGGTTGTTTTCTCAACGTTGTTTAAATATGGGAGATGCCATATTCTGGAAGGGTGAGAGTACCAGGCATTTATGCTGCCTGGCTTTGTTTATAACCGTTAAGTATTACCCTTGGAGATACAAGGCTGTTGCTTAACCAATTCCATAGTTATTCTTATTCATGAAAAATCAAACTTCCTCCCACTGGTTTTTGTTATGATCTGATGACTATCTGCAGAATCATTCATTTCTGGGCGGAACCCTTCACTTCTAGGTGTCAAACTCCATGTTCTTATAAAAAAACTGAAATTGTGGAGCAAGTCATCACATTGCCCATGGTAGGACCGCGTTCATTCCTATACTGATCACGGACCGGTAGAGTTCGGTTGTGTTTGTCTTGAATCTATGACACTTAACCTTGCTTGTTTCAGGCCATATGCATTATGCTGGACTAATAGCATTGTTGTGGATATCAAGCTTATTCGTTGGTTCCAATCTTCGGGAATCAATGGTTTAACTGCTTGATTTTGAGCGTTCTCTCCTTGCCATTGTCTGCCTTCGGATAACAGCTGGTTTTATTGCAAGTTAGGGTTTGAGACCTTATTCGAGCACCTGCTTCTGTCTTTGGAAGCCGCTGGGTCAATGATTGGATTCTGGAAACGTCTTCCATCATTATGTATCTTTGGTCGACGGTAAGTCCCTCCTTTCATTGCTTATTTCTGAGTGATGGTGAATTTTAAGGAGTTCGATTTTCTTGGTTATATGACAATCAGGAGTTCTTGATGTTGCTGAGGCAATATTGATGTCTAGTAGGTTGGAGCAGTTTCCTTTTTAATCCCACATTCATCCAGCCTACTATACTGCTTTTTTTTGTTGCGATTGCTAAAATTCTCTGTTCAGCGTAACTGAACCATGGAATGATTTTTTGTCCTGACCAAGTGTTAGTGTGTTATGTGTCGCCGGTCCATGGGGCTGATTACTCTGAATACTTAATGCGAGACTTGATGTTCTGGGCAGCCCTCTGGAACCCCCCATCAAAGTTGTGTCGCAGCTCCTATCTTTGGGAGCTCGTGATTTGCCTAAATTTAGACATTTTGGTCAAAGATCAGAATTATTTGTTGAAATCTTGGTTTGGGAACTTTGTGGCATTGCCGGAGCAATGTCGGTCCTTTTGGGTGGTAGGGATCGGTTCCTGTTAATCCTAAAATAAACAAGTTTCCTGGTGTTGTCAAAACAACACCGATACTTAGAGAATTTTGACGGTCCAGTAATGATGCCAGAGCGACATTGAACAGTGTTTGCGCAGCTTATGAGATGCGTGGTTTATGAGAGTGCGCGACTTACGAGATGCACAACTTCTAGTATTGCGTGGCTTATGGGTGGCACGGCTTATGAGAGTGCGCGGCTTATGGGATGCACGACTTTTCAAAGTGCGCGGCTTATGAAATGCACGGCTTATGGGATCAATATGACCCGTTTATTTGGAACGGTTTGGAACTTCTCGACGTTGCCAATGTTCGGGCAACGTTAGGAGTTGGCGGTTTGAGTCGATTCGCTTTCTTCGACTCGGTGCATTGATAGAGCATACTCAGGTGCATTTTGACCGGTCCAAGCAGCTAAACAATGATTTTTGGGTCGATTTGACCCCGTCGACTTAGCAGGTTGCTTACATGAACACGATTTTGTTGGTTCAAGTAGCTAAAAAAAATTGTTTTGGGTAACCATGGCTTGGATGATCCTTTCGTGTTTCCGGAAGATGTACATGTCCAAATAGATAAGGCTGCCATGGTGGAGAGACCTATAGCTGACCGCATGAAGATGGATTGAAGAAAGAGCTTATGGGAGTTCAGGGCATGACCCTTAGCTCTTGGTCCAAACTGCCTTTAAAGAATGGGTCTTTAACTGGCATATGGTTTAAATGGAAGAGGGATTGGTCACCAAGAGCGGTAAAGTTGTATTTGGAAAGAAGTGGGCAAGCATTATGCTAGTATTTCGTTTGTTGCACTTGCTAAGTCATTAAGTCCGCAGTTGTCAGAATGCCATAATTTTTGATCGGGCAAAACAAAACCATAGTATGAATAGTCTCGGCCTTTCTTACGACTATTCAAGTGTGTACGGTGCCCTCTATGCCATAGGGTTATTGGCGCGCTTGAACTGTATCTAGGGTCTCTCCACAACTCGTTTGGTTGCACCCGGTCCAGTGGGAGCGGTTCTCCCGAGTTCTCAGTTTTGTTGCGAATGCCGAAATTCTCTATTCAACGTAACAAAACCATGGAATGATTTTTTGTCCTGAACAAGTGTTAACCCAACAAATGGATCATCATCCTAGATTGAGTGTGAAAGCACCAGCCCTGTTCTTAAAGAGCAATAATATAGAGAATAATTATAAAAAAGAAGAAACATAAAGAAGAGAAGAAGATTTTTATTGTGGTTCGGCTATTAATGAAGCCTACGTCCACTTTATAGTTTTTATTATTGACTGATTGTTGTTACAAGATGTATTTGATTACAAAGCTCTTGAATATCCTTAGTTAGATCGAGTCTCCAATCTTGGAATCCATTGAAGAATCACTATGAACCCTTTTGAAGACCGTTGTAAGGGAGGTGAAGGGTAAAGAAAGCTTCCAACAGAGTTTCAACAACCAGTCCGAAGGATCCCCTTTGTCTTGCAGGTAGGATGGTATTTATAGAGATCGAAGAGCTTTTGGGCCAGGATTGTTTGCGCCAACTACTCCCAAATGATCACAAGAAGGTCCACTGAAGCTTGCCTCACGACCCGAGCCAAAACCATGGATCGCTAGCGAGCCATGGTCTTTGGATCGCTAGCGATCCATCATGTTTGCTCGGGTGCGAGCCAACTACTTTATTTTTGCCCTTGCTTTGTCTTATATGAATCATGATGACCTTATGTTGATGCATGGATCTTTGGCGATTGAGAATATATGGATCGCTAGCGATCCATACACTTAGTCTATTTTTGGATTTTGGTGTCTGGAGATCTTCGTTGTCTTGCGTCGATGTTGTTTATGAACTGTTGAGTTGATGCTATGGATTAATGGCGATCCATTGGCCATGGATCGCTAGCGATCCATGTCCTTATAGTATTTTTCTTCCTTTTCTTCCAACTTCTTCTGGTGATGCTAGGAAGAAAGCCAAAAATGAAACTATCGATACATCGACTTTCAGAAACAGAAGCAAGATTTTGATTGAATCTTCAGCCCTACCATCTGGCATCTTATGCTATCTGAAGATTCACAACATTAAGAAAAATCCACAAAGTTGAGTCATCCGTGTATGAGTTTCCAAAGATATAAACCAACACATGATTAGGATCTCAATGATGGACTGAGAAGAATTTACTTTAGCAAAAGATGCCAAAAACGCAACTTTCTAATACATATTGACGTCATTACGAAACTCAGATCTTGGGATCAAGCAACAAAGTCCCTAATTCCCGAAGATAGGAACTATCGTGTTAATCAAACTGGTGTAATCAAACTTGTTGCTTAGGAGACCTAGTCTCCTAAAACATGTCGGTTCAGTAGTCAAAGTAATCATCCCAACGGACTAAGGCATTTACACAAACACTTTGTTGAAACGAACTCAATTGAGCATCAATAGGGGTTAGCTACGTAACTGGCTGGACCAAGCAACTTTATAGTTCTGAACAAAGATATGAAATAGAATATGCGGAAATGACCGTAGAAGTACTACTTACATGTATAGAATTATAGTGAACGAATATGCTGCACATAAGCACAAGAAGTGCAACAGCGAAAAAAAGCAATGCTCGGAATCGAGCAATAAAGCCAATAGTCCGTGGAGACAGAGGCTGGTGTGCGTTGAATTTCGAAAAAGGCAAAGGAAGGATAATCGCAACCAAACAACTCATGCGCTAGTGTCCGAAGGAATAATAAGCGAAGCCTAAGTTGCGAAGGACCTAGCTTCTAAGGGAGTGGAAGTACCTCTGCGAGACTAAAGATTAGATGACCAAAAAGTCATTTTCAACAACAAAACTTGGCATTCAACCTCATCAGGTATGTTCTACTTTGAATAATATCCTCGTATAACCAACGCCCGGAATCCAAGGGAAGTCGACGTATGTTGACTAGTTGGGTTCTGAGCGATGACCGGGGCAGATGCAGTATGTTATCTACATGAGAAGATTCCAGTATCCCGAATACTGCAAACAAACAATCTAGTGTAGATAGCTTACTTATATTTGAAAAACAATCCATATTGTCCTTTGAAATTATCTCTTCCACACTTACCCATATATCGTCCTTTGAAATTATCTCTTCCACACTTACCCACATATCGTCCTTTGAAAGACAAACGATCGAATCATTCACTATATCCAATTTTGGAATAAATCATCACGTTGGAATTCAAAACATCGATGGGAACTTAGCCAGGTTCTCGAAAAGGAGGAGTTAAGGACAAAGAGCAAGAATTTGCTCCAAGACAGCGTACAATTGTTCGAGACAAAACTTTGCTTCACCGGCAATCGAGTTAAAACTATACAGGTTGACTCCAGACCCACGTCATGCACCCACTTACCGACCTAAACTCTGATGTAAACTATAGAGCAAAGATTGCAATGTCAATACTAGGAATTGAAATCAAAATGAAGGCTATCAGAAGTCAGTAATTGAAAATCACATCTTGAGATGGACTCCAATGATTCACTGAAATTCACAGAATAGTAATCTGAAACTTGTCTTGTTCCAGAGCACACTTTGTTTCCAACGAAAGCATACTCTCAAGGGCAAATTATTCGGATTTTTAACCTAGCAGAATCCAGAAGAAGTTGGAAGAAAAGGAAGAAAAATACTCCAAGGACATGGATCGCTAGCGATCCATGGCATCAACTCGAGAGTTCAAAAACAACGTCGACGCAAGACAACGAAGATCTCCAGACACCAAAATCCAAAAATTACTAAGTGTATAGATCGCTAGCGATCCATGCATCAACATAAGGTCGTCGCGATTCATAAAAGACAAAGCAAGGGATAAAATAAATGAGTTGGCTCGCATCCGAGCAAACACTATGGATCGCTAGCGATCCATGGTTTTGGCTCAGGTCACGAGGCAAGCTCCAGTGGACCTTCTTGTGATCATCTATGAGTAGTTGGCGTGAAAAGGCTTGGCCCAGAAGCTCTCTGATCTCTATAAATACCATCCTACCTGCAAGACAAAGGGGATCCTCCGGATTGGTTGCTGAAACTCTGTTGGAAGCTTTCTTCACTCTTCACCTCCCTGGCAACGGTCTTCAAAAGGGTTCACTATGATTCTCCAGTGGATTCCAAGATTGGAGACTAGATCTAACTAAGGATATTCAAGAGCTTTGTAATCAAATACATCTTGTAACAGCAACTAGTCAATAATAAAAAGTATAAAGTGGACGTAAGCTTCATTAACAGCCGAACCACTATAAAATCTTCTTGTCTTCTTTCTATTTCTTATTTTTTATAATTGTTTTCTACATTATTGCTCTGTAAGAACGGGGCTGTAAGAACCGAACAAAGGACGGTTTGGAACTTCTCGATGCTGCCAATCTTCGAGCAATGTGAGGAGTTGGCAGTTTGAGTCGATTCGCTTTCTTCGACTCGGTGAGTTGATGGAGCATACTCAGACGCAGTTTGACCAGTCCAAGTTGCTAAACAATGATTTTCGAGTCGATTTGACCCCGTCGATTCCACAGGTTGCTTACATGAACACAGTTTTATTGGTTCAAGAAGCTAAACAGTTTTTAGCTCGAGTAACCATGGCTTGGATGATCCTTCCGTGTTTCTGGAATATGTACACATTTAAATAGGTCAGGCTGCCATGGTGGAGAGATCTATAGCTGACCACATGAAGATGGATGGAAGAAAGAGCCTATGGAAGTTCAGGGCATGTCTCTTAGCTCTTGGTCCAAACTGCCTTTAGAGAATGGGTCTTTAACTGGCATATGGTCTAAGAGGAAGAGGGATTGGTCATCTAGAGCGGTAAAGTAGTAGTTGGAAAGAAGTGGGCAAGCATTATGCTAGTATTTCGTTTGTTGCACTAGCAAGGTCATTAAGTCCGCATTTGTCAGAATGCTAAAAAATTTGATCGAGCATAACAGGACTGTGGTATGACTAGTCTCGGCCTTTCTTATGGCTATTCAAGTGTGTGCGGTGCCCCCCATGCCATAGGGTTGTTGGCGCGCTTGAATTGTATCCAAGGTCTCTCCATAACTCGTTTGGTTGCCCCCGGTCTAGTGGGAGCGGTTCTCCCGAGTTCTCAATCTTGGCCTGATTCGAGTCAGCCTTTGGTTATCCACAAGGTTGGTCTAGTTTTGGCTTAGTTCCTTTGAGCGGCTTTGAAGCTCTGGAGTTTAGTAGTGTTTGTTTCATTGGTCATTGGAAGTGATTCCGTTAATTATGCGGAGTGACTTATATGATAGTTGATTTGTGGCCCCGGAGCATGACTTCGTTGATTTCAGGGGGCTCTGGCTTAGATGACTTCTGATCTTCCAGTTCAACTTTGCGGATATCAATCGTACATTTATTCCATAGATCTACCGGTTTGCCTTCACAACTCTTTAGTTCGTAAAAGACCTTCACACTCGCAAAGGGTTTTTTTGGGGTTAGGTGACCGCTGATCTACCGGCTCACCTTCACAACTCTTTAGTTCGTGAAAGACCTTCACATCCACGAAGGGTTTTTTGGATCAAATGGCCACCGATCTACCGGTTGGCCTTCATGACGCTTTAGTTCGTGAAATTCCTTCATGTTCATGAAAGGTTTTTTGGATCAAATGACCGCTGATCTACTGGTTCATCTTCACGACGCTTTAGTTCGTGAAAGAACTTCACGTTCGTGAAGGGTTTTTTGGATTAGATGACAGTTGATTTACTGGTTCACCTTCGCGACGCTTTAGTTCGTGAAAGACCTTCACGTTCGTGAAGGGTTTTTTGGATCAAATGATCGTTGATCTACCGGTTCACCTTCACAACGCTTTAGTTCATGAATGATCTTCACGATCGTGAATGGTTTTTTGGATCAGATGACCACTGATCTACCGGTTCACCTTCACGTTTGTGGGGGTTAGGGGGGGGTAGTTTCCATGGATTGATGCGATATGGGAAATGATTATGTTACCACGTACTCAAAACAAGCACCAGGCGGGATGTTCTTTGGAAAATTGCCAGGTTTGCTTTCTTCTAATTGCACTATTTCCAGTCTTTAGGACCAGTTTTCCTTCCCATAGAATTTTTCCAAGGTAGTTGGTTGTTTCATCCTTTAATGATTCTTGAAGGCCTTGCAGTAGACTGCATCCTTCTCCCTCGCTTGGTCTGTATGCTAGTCATACCTGTAAAAAAAGCAATTTCGAATCAGCTGTACAGTTGTACAAAAGGTATAGTTGGCATGATAAACTTCTTTGGATATTCTGCATGCTAAACGACCTCGGTGAATGGGTTTCGATTAGGGAAGATGCTCTAATTGTTGTCAGGCCGATCCATTTTCAAGTTACGGTTGTTTATAATGCTTGAGAATGATATATGCATACGCTTGAATAATTGGAAATGCTAATGAATGACAAATCACTTATAATGGGGTCATGGATTAGCAATGATCCTAAAAATTTTGAAACTAAGTGAGATCGGTCTGGGGTGACAAAGAAAGCCACATAAGGTTGAATCCTAAATTTTACGGTATTCGAAGTTCGCACGTTCAAGTTATGGGCAAAAGAAGATGGATCGGCATTGATGGATTGGTCGTATTTTACTTGGAGTCCGACCCAAGAAAATTTGTCGTTTTCCTGGAGTCAACACATGGTTCACTTGGAGTCGTAGAATTTAAAGTGCTAGGTTGGTGACAAACGGTGCTTGGAGTCATTTGCAAGTTTGCTTGGAGAAAATCTTGGTTTTACCCGAGTTTGATTTCGAGCCAGAATTTCCTAGGTTTGCTTCGAGTCAAATGGATGATTACCCGAGTTCGACTTCGAGTCAGCATTTCCAAAATCTACCTTGAGTCGAATAGGGAATTACCCGAGTTCGACTTTGAGTCAACCTTGAAGTGAGTTTTCCAATCACTATTTTGACGATTTTCGACAACGACCTTTCATGATTCGACGGTGGGAGTTCCATTATGGGATTGGAGACTGGTTAGTTAGGACTAGTCACAATATACCATGGAAGCTTGGACTTGTAAATGATCATGATTTGTGTCATATCATCTTGGTTCTCCTGCCTCTAGAAGTACCGCTTAAGTAGCAGTTCTCCGTCATTGTTTGGCACTGTGCTGCGGCGTAGGTTTTAGAGCTTCGTCTACCGTTTTGTGCGTTAGCATTTTCATCCAAATTGTCTTCCTCAAATTGCTTGTCATCTTTAGAGCTAGTGAGAGCCATCGTTATATCTCCCCACGTGGTTTTTACCCCTAAGTTTGGGTTTGCCTTAAGTGCTCTTGTAGTGGGTGGAGTGTTAAGATTTTCTTTTCCATCATGATTCTTGGAGCTCTGCCCACTACTTCCTGTTGCTTTTGCCTTCTATCAATTATATCCCCTTTGAACGACCCAGATGGAGAACTAATGTTCTAACATGCCAGCGAGCTATAGGCGATGATAGAGGCAGCACTTATGGTGTTTGGTCGATGATGGTCGAGGCTACCTTTTGGAGCAATACAGTGGTGGCTAGAGCAACCTGGCGGTGGTGCGGTCGATTTGAATGTGATCATGTTTTTGGGGTGGTTCTCGATAGCGGCAGAGGATAGGTAGGTCGGACCTATGGTGTAGGGTAGAGCTCGGCTAGGGGTGTCGGTGGTTGAGTCACGGTGGCCAGTGGTGGCTCACTGCGGCGCTAGGTCGAGGATGATCAGATTTTGAATAAGGTAGTTTGGGTTCGAATAATTAGGGATTAGGGTAATTAATGATGTAATTAATAAAACTTAATTATATTGTAATTCCAAAATCTTATAAACCCATTAACTATTTCATACTAGGTCCAAATCAAACGCGTTCAGTCGCATCGCACTCGTAGGAATGATATCTATGTTATGGAATTCAATTGGTTGATATTGGAGCTTGTATAATTGCAAGCTAAAATCGAATGCAGTTCGATTTTAGATAGAACGAGAAAGATTCGGCGATAACTGAAATTTTAGTGAGTTAAACTCACCTCTTTGGATAAATTAGTATATGTTAACCCAATAAATGGATCAACGCCCTGGATTGAGTGTGAAAGCACCATTCATGTTCTTACCGAGCAATAATATAGAGAATAATTATAAAAAAAGAAGAAATAGAAAGAAGACAAGAAGATTATTATAGTGGTTCGACTGTTAATGAAGCCTGCGTCCACTTTATAGTTTTTATTATTGATTGATTGCTGTTACAAGATGTATTTGATTACAAAGCTCTTAAATATCCTTAGTTAGATCGAGTCTCCAATCTTGGAATCCACTGGAGAATCACAGTGAACCCATTTGAAGATCGTTGTCAGTGACGTGAAGTGTGAAGAAAGCTTCCAACATAGTTTCAGCAACTAGTCCGGAGGATCCCCTTTGTCTTGCAGGTATTATGGTATTTATAGAAATCAGAGAGATTCTGGGCTGGGCCTATTCGCACCAACTACTCGCACACGATCATAGGAAGGTCCACTGGAGCTTGCATCGCGACCCGAGCCAAAACCATGGGTCGCAAGCGAGTCTATGGATCGCTAGCGATCCATAATGTTTGCTCGGGTGCGAGCCAATCCTTTATTTTTTCCCTTGCTTTGTCTTCTATGAATCGCGACGACCTTATGTTGATGCATGGATCGTTGGCGGTCCATATTGTATGGATCGCTAGCGATCCATACACTTAATCTATTTTTTGATTTTGGTGTCTGGAGATCTTCGTTGTCTTGCGTCGACATTGTTTGTGAACTCCTGAGTTGATGCTATGGATCACTAGCGATCCATATCACTGGCGATCCATTGGCCATGGATCGCTAGCGATCCATGTCCTTAGAGTATTTTTCTTCCTTTGCTTCCAACTTCTTCCGACTCCTTGTTCTAGTCTTTTCGGTTGACCTTGGAGCTATTCTGACTCGATCAAGTTGTTCCGACTTCTACTGAATTATGCTAGGTTAAAAACCCAGGTAATAGTATATCATATAATAGATAAAATTTTACTATTTATTTTTGGTTGAAATTATTGGCTGATTAGTTAAAATATCTGCTTTGAAAAGCAACTAGAATTTAAAATTGAAATATAGGAATTTTATTGAGAAATCCGAATTTCTCGATATTGTTACTTTTAATTTTTCCCGTTATTTACCTGTTGATTTATTTCAATTATATATCTGTGATATAGATTGTTAAATGCTGAATTCGATTATTGGCCATTTTGTATGTGACACCGACATATGTGAATATTTGACCTTTCTAGTAGAAAAGGTGGTTAAAGCACTGGATAAAGGCTGTAGTAACTATTTTTCCTCGATATAGTATTTTGAAATACTATAAATTGATGATTTGGTTTACAAATGATTTTTGATTTGGGAAAATGACTGTAAATCTAACTGTTTTGGAATTTCTATGATATTTTAATTCAAAAGAGTTTTTAAACCCTTTTATTTTATTTCAACTTCTTTCAATTTTCTTTTCTAATATATGTATTTAAGTAAGTGTTTTAATAATTATTTTAGGAAGCATTTTTTAATATATTATTATAATAATAGTAGTTGTATTCAAAAGTAAATAAAAAAGGGATTATCTTTTGTTTAAAAGTGATTTTTGTTTTAAAGAAGATGGAAATATTTTGAAAATACGTATTTATTAGACATTTTAAGAAATGTTGTAAAGAAAGAATAGATTTATAAATGGTCTCTTATAAATTTAAGGAGAGTCTTATAAGTGATATTTTATAAAAAGGAAAGATATTTCCATTTGATAAATTTGAGAAATAAATCACATTTGTGGATTTATAATAATATGTGGAATGGTCGTTTTAGAGAAAGTAGTTGGATCTATTTGGAAACTGGAAGTGTGAAAATTTTGGAGAGGTATAAGCGGTGTTGTATAAATTGAAATGAATTTATAAAAGGAAATCAATATCATTTTAATAAATTGGAGCAATAAATTCCATTTGGAAATTTATTGAAATATAAGGAAAGATCGTATTATGGAAAGCATATGAGTTTTGTAATGATATTTGGAATTTGTTTGTATTTGGAGTTTGGTGTTATATTTGAAGTTTGATTTAAAAAGGGAGTTTTGGTAATTTTATTTAGAAAATTTATAATAAGAATTTTATAAATGAATTTGGAGTTGCAAATAAGTCGGGAATTTATGAAATAATTTATAAATGGTATTTTACAAAAAGAATTTTTTGTAAAAAATTTTAAAAATAATATATAAGGTGTTTATAAAGGAGACGTTAAATAAAGTTTGAGGATTTATAAAAGGAGGCTGTAATTATGTTATATATATATGTTTGTAAAGGAATTTATAAATGATATTTTATGAAAGGAATTCTAAAATGAAACTAGAGCCTATACGTAAAAAAATATTTTTATAAAAGAGTTATTTTATAAAAGAGATTTGATTTTCTAAAATGACCTTCTTAATTATGGCGGTATGGAATATTATTTACCATACTTAACACTGAAGGAATAGTGTTTGGATTATTATTATCTCTGTTTAAAATGACATTGTTATAACCAAAATTTAAGTGTGGTTCAAAATGAAATCTTTCTTAAGATTTGTATATATACCATTGAGATAAGTATATGAGTACATTTTCCAAGTATTGAAAATGCACTGATTTGCGAATATACTTATACTACTAATATAAGTATATGGGAAAGTTTTTCTAAGTTTCTAAAATGAAATGGTTTATGAATATACTTATGAAGTTGAGATAAGTATATGAATATTTTCAAAGTTTGGAAAAGTGCAAAGAAGGGTTGTGAAATATATCTATATAAAAGTATTTTAATATAAGTATTTACAAAGTAGTTTTAAATTAATGATAAGATTAATTTAATAGGCTTAATGTTGCTTTGTGCTTAACCTATGTTATTTTCCTTATGGAATAAAATCTCTAATTGAATTGTTTGATCATTTGATAGTTAAATAACCGACCGTCAAATCTTGGAAGTTTTTAAAACCATTGTTGTTAGTTCCAAAAGAACTTCGAACTGGCATAAGCATTTGAATTGGAGATATCTTAATGATGATAGTTTTTAAGACGGAGTTCTTTGAAGTGCAAGGTGTAACGATCCACTTTTCTATACAGTTTAAGCAGACAATCAACCATACATGACCAACTCAAATTGAACTAAAAGGCGGATAGCTAGGGGAAATGTGACGACCCGGAATTTTTGTATATTTGAAATTGGGATATTTAATTAATTTTAAATATTCAGAGATTAATTATAAACTTAAATTTCAAATATCGCTGTTTATTGAGTAATTTAATAATTAAATTAAAATTTATTTGAAGTTGGATAAAATAGTAAATATGGCATTCTAAGCTAATTAAAAATATTTTGAAAGCTCGTAAAATTCATATTAATAATACTGAAGATGATAGAACTTTTAAAATGGAATTTCAAAGAATTTTGTTCAGTTTTAAAAATATATCGTTTAAATTGAATTTAAAAATAGCCTTCCGAGGCACAGTCTCGGAATTCGACGAAACCAGTTCCATTGGGTCCGTAATATTGAATTATTATTGGATTTCAAATTTCGTAGTGATCAGAGTTGTTATGTGGGCACACGATATATAAACGCGTTGAAAATTTATATAGAGATAAATTGAATTTAAATGAAATAATATCGGTCAACTCAAATTTTCTTTCAGCTGTAATTGCATCCCGTCAATACTTTTTCGTTTCATTTCAAATTACTATAGCTAGATATTTTCCACGCAAAGCTTTCTTTACACGCTACCTTCGAAAAAAATATATAATAAACCCGTCCTTATCCTTATCTTCGTTCATGAATATACCAGAACAAATCTTCAAAAGAAAAGAACGAAGCTTTCCCAGTTCAAACCCATTTCTTTCCCTTCCATTTTTTTTACGAAATCAAATCGACTAATATCAAAATCGAAATGCCTAATCGGAGCTCGCATTCGAAGGGGAGATTTGCGACATCGCGACAATGTGGTGGAGGCGTTCGATTTCGAGCGTGACGGCTTGGGTCGCAGCAGCTTTTCTCGACTATTAGGCGAAGGCGAGCGAACTGGTATCGCGACTGGGGCTTCGAGATTCTCGCGAGGGCGGCGTCACAGTAGGCTGGCGATGCGAGTCGTTCAGGGCGATAGGGAAAGTCACAATTTTGCTGTGGGTTTGAAGTCGATCATTGTTTAGGTGAGGTTCGTTTTCTTTGATCCGATTTAACAGAATTTATTTGTAGATGAAGAAAATTTAAACAATATGGGTTGAAATAGTAAATGATAATAATAATACAGATGGATATGATTTTGATTTTCTGTAAGATATGTCCACATTTAATTTAAATGTTGATTTTTTTTCTTGAAAACAGTAGATTTTAAAAATATTGATGTTGAAATATAAAAATATGTTTGAAAACTTATATGAATTAGATTTTTCTTTGGAATCTATATAAGGTATTTCACATATATATAGTTCATAAGTAAAATAAATATAATTCCACTGATTTATTTTATAATAACGTATTATAGGAATTAAATTGTGTAAATCAACCTATCTAAACCATTTTTGTTACTAAAAGATTTAATAAAGGAAAACTAGTTCGAAATTTAAATTGAATGGTAATTAACTGTTTGACTATTTCGAATATTGATAAGTTATATAATATTATTCAAGGTCAAAAATCAAGAAACCAAGGCAATATTGGAAGTGGAATGCAAATGGAATAAGGTGAGTTAATCTCACTCAGTTAAATTATAATTTAAATCTAATTGGTTAAATTTAAATATTGATGGATGATTGAATTGATTGATTTGATTGATATATATATAGTAGTATAGCAATATATACATATTGGCATATGTATATATTGGAATTGTTGATATTCCCACAGTATATAGTGGATAAGACCCTATGCGCCGCATAATAGCGGATGATTTTATATAAAACCCATATACTGCGATATTCCACCTTGAAGTGGAATTGGTATGGTGCTAACATCTGTGGATGCAGGGAAACAGGTTGGAGGGATCCAACTGGATTCCTTAAAATATTTAATTTTGTTAAATATTCTGTGATATGATTTTTGATATCCTGTGATGAATTATATGGATAATTGGATGTTATGGTTTGGTTGGATCGATTTGGATGTGCTGAATTATCAAAATCTCTAGAATGGAATTTTTGAAAAGAAATAAAAGAGTAAATTTTAAGTAAAATAATTATAAAGAGTTTGGAATAAATTTGAGAATGAATCTGATTAAGAATAAAAGTGATTCCCAAAATTCTAATAAATATGGAAAAGAAGAATTTTGAATAAACCGAGAAACATTGAATTTAAAAACTTATGTGATATTATTTAAAGGAATAAATAATTTATTTTAATTCAATGTTTAAATGTAATTAAAAAGAAAGAAGGAATTTGGTAAAATCTGAAACTTGTGTTTCAGTTTAAAGATTTTAAATCATAATGAGAAATAAAATCTAGAAGTTAATGAATTTGGAAATAAATGGATTAAGTAAGGAAATTTATTTCAAAGTAAAATAAATTGGGAAATCAATTGTTAATTGATTTAAATACTTTGGGATTTGAAATTTAAAGAGAGATGAGATTTTGGAGAGATAAACTGGGTTTATAAAGTGAAATAAAATATCAGGGAATATTTGAGAATATAAATTCAAGGTGGGAATTTATAAAAGAATATGAATTGGTTTAAAAATAAATGTTGATTTATTTTTAAAGGATGTGAAGAGAAGTGTATTTCCTTGGATTGCCAAGTACGTTTTTCAAAGCAATTTTAAATATAAGTTAAAATTTCTAATTTGTTTAAAAGGGCATGTTTTAGGAAATTGATTATTTCTAAAGGTTAATTTCCAAAGTAAGTATTTTCAAAAATCTATTATTGTAGTAATTATATAAAAGTGATTTGGTATTATGTTTTAAAGAGGAAATTTAGTTTATATTTATAAAGTGGTTTATTTAAAGTATATATTTTTAATAAAGTATTAAAGTAGTTTGATTTCAATGTTATAAAGTATATTTAAATAAAGTGTTTTAAATTATTTTAAAATTAAAAGTATTTTGTACTTGGTGATTCAATGGAAATAATTATTTGGAAAAGGTATTCCGTAAGCGGAAACTGTTTTGAAATTGTTTTCAAATGAGCTTTGAAAATTTGGAAATATATCTTGGAAAGATATTTGGGCAAATAAATAATGTGGGAAATTATTTATTGTGTGATGGTTGCTTGTGGATGTTAATTGGTAGTTAAATAACCGACTATCAATATTGGCCAAATGCGTTGATCGTTTCGATGAGACTGGGATCGGGTTTCCGTATACCGGGATTCTAGGTCTAGAGACTCGAATACCACTTCGATCCGGTTTGTACGTTTCGTGTAACGTGTTCAGAGTCGAAGATGGAGCTGTGAAGTGCAAGGGCTAGTCGCTACTAATCCTGAGGATATTTCCAAAATGGATGTAGTAGGAATAGTGCCTTCGGTTCCGTTCGAACCCGGGACGGACTTGTATGGACGAATGCTTTCGTGACATCGTCAGGTGGACGATGGGCATTCTAAGGGATATGTTCTGAAAAGGTATCGTTTAGCCTCGAGCCTCATCAACCGGGAATGACTGAAAATCAGGGGTTATGCAGCAAGGCTTCGTGGGTAGCCCCCACTTGAGAGTAAGGTCATCCCTGTCTAGATGTCCCTTTATTTCGGCTTAGTGGTGCGGTTGCTGATCCCAACCGTGGGGTGATTTTACTTGGAATTATCCAGTAAGGGATGATTCCGGCCTTGTGTTGCAGGGGAGCGGGCGTACTCCTCGGTACTGTGATCTAGGCCACGTACTGTGACAGGTGGTACCCCAGTGCCTAGTCATTCGTTGGAAATCCATTCTCCCTACGTGCCTTGTACGAGTTTTGTTTGTATTACCCACTTTGTGGCTAGTACGCCGGAATTTAATAGATGTAACAATTTCGGCTATTTTAATAAGTATTTGTAAATAGACACTATTATAATATCAGAGGATTTTGATAAAAGTGTTTTAGCTATCGTAAGGTAAAAACCCGGCATGTTTATTTGTGGCGTGGTCTTACGAGATGCTTTTGTTTCCAAAAGATTTTGAAACTTTAATAATCAATTTGAGTGTGATTTTCTCACGCTGGTATTCCAGACTGACTCGGGTATTGTTTTATATGATGCTCGGGTCAGACCGAGATAAACAGGTTCAGATTGTAGCTGTGGAGCTCAGGAGACGAGCTGGATGGCGATACTACTTCCGTATTTGTTTATTGTTCCGCTGTGTATTTGGATGTATGTCATTGATGTGATGAACTCTGATGATGTATTCTGTAAATATATTGTATAAACAGATATATTTTTCTGTTTGAGTAAAGATCTGTTTTGTATATATTATATTTTATTCCGCTGCGATGTGAGATTCTGTTGTTGATTTTCTATTTCTTCTCCTTCTACCTCTTCTTCTTTAACACAAATGGTTCGATTTTCCGGGACTGGAAAGTCGGGTCGTTACAGTGGTATCAGAGCTTAGGCTGGCGACAACCTTGGCTCTGGTGGGAATTTTGAGAGTATTAATAGATATGAGCGCGTATTTGTTAGTGAATATAAAATTGTTTTATATTATGTTGATTGGTTTATTGAGTAGCTTATGGATTCTGGTCGATGTGTGGGACGCCACAACATTGATAGGGATCTCTAAACACTTGTATAGAACAATTCGACACAGTATTGTTTTAAAGTAGGGTAAATGAAATAATTTTACCCAAATTATTTTTGTATAAAAAGAAACGTTTTGTAAACTATTCTAGTTAATATATATGGTTGTTTGGATGTTAGAAGTGATAATATGGAATTATTATCATTAATATATGGAAACTTAACTAGAAATTGAAATTTATAACCAAAGCAAAGAATAAAATTTTATAATAAAATTTGAGATATAGATTACAAATGTAATTTATAAAATTGAAATAAACTTCATATACAAATGAGATTTGTACTTTAAAATAGAATTCCAGAGAAATGTGGAAAATAAATCGGAATGGATTTTAAGTTTGGAATTTTGGGAAAGGTTTGAAATTCCTTGAGATTTGGAAATAGTTTTCAAAGAGTTTGAGGAAATAATAAGTGGTATTATTTCAGGAATATTTTGGGTTGAGTTTGGAATCTGGAAAGATTTGAAATTTAAAAATATTTGAAATGGTTTAAAGAGATAAAAGCATTTAATTCTCTTCCGGTCGCTGGGAAATAATTTCGGTGATGACTGCAGCATCATCGATGTTCATTTTCGAGTTTCCAAAGAGAAATTGCTACCAAACCGTGTTAAATTTGGGATTGTTTGCAAAACTGGATTTGGTTTTGAAATTCAAAGAGATAGCTGAATATACAAAAGGAGTTTGGATGTGATTGATTTCAAAAGTGATTTTGAAATTTTGGGAAATTGTTAAAAACTCTGGAATCTTATTTTAATTGTTTATAGAAAAACAAATAAAAAGAAATAAATATACTTGACTAAATTTAATGTATAATCCGGAATAAAGAGTAAAATGTGAATGGGATTGCTTTAATGGATTGAAGTGATGAAATAAACCAAATATTAGGTATAAATTGGAATAAATTACTTAATGGAGTAATGGATTATGGAAATAGAACCTTAATTGGCTGAAAGAAAGTTGATTTTGTAATTTGGATATGAAATGGGAAATGAACTTAGATTAAGTAGAAATTATTAATTGCAATCCGAGATAAAATACTAACAAATCGAATGTGGATGATATAAATAAAGCTCGACACATATATTTTGGATGTTGTTAAGTGAAATAAATTGGAACAAAATTAACTTAAGTGTGAATGAACTCAAGTATAAATAAATGGAATATGACCTTGAAATATTATCCAAATGAGTTTGGGTTATGGAATTTAAATTGGTTAAATAGAAATTGAATTGTGAATTAATAAAATTGGGTAGTGAATTAAAAATGAATAGTAGAATCAGAATTTGAGTTATTAATTAAAATTTGACTTGGAGTATTAACACATTAAATATAAGTGGAAATGTGTTAAACAAAAATGAAAATTTGAATTAAAATAGTGATGGCTTGTATTGCAAACAAAAATTCAAGTGGGTATGAATGAAAATGGCCTTGGATATTATTCAATGAACGGAATATTGAATTTAGAATTAAAAAGGGACAAATTGAATGAATTGGTGCAAACTGCAATGAAAATGAACTTAAGTTGTTAACTTAAGTAAATGTTGGATGAAGACTGTACTCAAATCGAGGTTGTTGAAATCAATTGAGAATTAATTATTGAATGAAATAGCCTGGATTGTTTTCGAGCTAAATAAATGGATGTGAATAAATTAAATGGAATGGCTTGAGTATTGTTTGGAAAAAAATGGGAATAAGGGTCGAAACATTTCATATGTGCTTATGGAAGTATATAACATGCATTGTTTGTAGAATCCATATTTTAGCAATTTAAATTTTAGTGAAATGTAAATAAACTTTGTATATTTGGCACTTACATGTTGTAATTGAGTTAGTACAGGTTCATGGAAGTCGGTTGGCTGAATCTGATGGCACAACATGCTAAAATAAATAACCGCTTTGCTTTAAAAATGCTAAAATAAGGTACGCTTACGCAAAAATTCAAAATAGGAGATATGAACTGCATATATTGATATATATTGTGATTTCCGGCCTGAGGCCGATGTATATATATATTTGTGCATCCTGCGATATCGCAGAAGTCCCTCCGTACAAGGGAGACTCTGCCAAAATTTTCCGTAAATTTTGGGAGTTAGAAAATTTTTGAAATTTTTGAAAATTTTCATTAACGATAAATAATCTAAATTTGCTAAGCAAATGGAATTGGAACCGAATAATTGAATCTAGTTTAAATAAGAATGTAAAGTAAGTGAAATCGAAAGAACTAAGGAAAGTAAGCTTGCAAATAAACTTTTAATTGAGATTTAAATTAATTAGTAAGTGGAACTAATTCAATAGTCAAATGGAAGCCAATTTGAATTCAAATGAAGTTGCGTGGGCAGAATGAATAGTAATGAAAATAAACTTTGATAGTAAAGTGAAAATTAATGTAAGAAGTGTATAAATATTTATATTAAACTTAAGGATTGGAAAAATGAAATTCTTTAAGTGAAGTGGGTATCGAGGAAATTATTCTAAGTGGATAATTGCATGAAGGGTTAAATTGGAAGTTGTGAAATGGGATAGTTGTGAATAAGTGGATAACAATCAAAATGAATGTGAATAAAAAGGAAATTGATAAAATGTATAATTCAATTGGGCTAATTACGTAAGGTGTACGTATATTATTTTATTCGCATAGCTATTTGATCCAGATGTCGAGCACAGAATTTCGAGGTAATTATGCCGATCCGAGTTAGGATTTTTCACTCGATTTTCAACGGCGAACCTGGATATGGATTGTTGATTGATTCTGGTAATTCTCTATCATAGTTTGTGGCTATGCAAGGAGAATGACGGTTTCTGATCAAGAAACCAAATCTGAGTCCGCACTAGGAAGTCGGGTGGACGATACTAGTTCGGAAGTGAAATTGTGTGATCGAGTGAGCGATCGAATGTGATATTGCGTACGGATGATATATGTGCATCGTACGGGAATAAGAAAAACAAATATTGAAGATTTGTAAAGAAAAGTATAAAATGACTTTGGAATTGTGATTGAATATTATTGCTTAGTAGGATATACAGGTGTATAAAAGAAATGGATAATTGGGATTTTTGATTTTAGAGGATAAAATTTTAATGGCCGACAAAAAGGTATGTATTTGGATTTCTATATGAAATTTAATTGGGTTTTTGATCCAGCCACTTGGCTTTTTGTTTTCTTTTTGAGATTGGGAGGCCGTAGAGCCATTTTGTAGTTGTACCGAGCTAGCCGCGCAAAGGAGACGCTGGCGAAATTTTTCGGAAATTTAGGGAGTTCGAAAATTTTGAGAAATTTTGATAAGTTAAAATTTGAATTCAAATTTAAAATTTGAATTGTTAAGTAAGTGATATGGTTTGGAGCTTATGAATAAGTTTGGGAAGTTAAAAGATGATTAGTGTATCATTAATAAAAGATTGTTTGGGTATTGTTAAAACTGTTTGAATTTGGGAAATAGTTAACGGGGATTGAATCATTCCTCTTAACTGGTAATTTCGGGGACGAAATTCTTTTAAGGGGGGAGGAATGTGACGACCCGGAATTTTTGTATATTTGAAATTGGGATATTTAATTAATTTTAAATATTCAGAGATTAATTATAAACTTAAATTTCAAATATCGCTGTTTATTGAGTAATTTAATAATTAAATTAAAATTTATTTGAAGTTGGATAAAATAGTAAATATGGCATTCTAAGCTAATTAAAAATATTTTGAAAGCTCGTAAAATTCATATTAATAATACTGAAGATGATAGAACTTTTAAAATGGAATTTCAAAGAATTTTGTTCAGTTTTAAAAATATATCGTTTAAATTGAATTTAAAAATAGCCTTCCGAGGCACAGTCTCGGAATTCGACGAAACCAGTTCCATTGGGTCCGTAATATTGAATTATTATTGGATTTCAAATTTCGTAGTGATCAGAGTTGTTATGTGGGCACACGATATATAAACGCGTTGAAAATTTATATAGAGATAAATTGAATTTAAATGAAATAATATCGGTCAACTCAAATTTTCTTTCAGCTGTAATTGCATCCCGTCAATACTTTTTCGTTTCATTTCAAATTACTATAGCTAGATATTTTCCACGCAAAGCTTTCTTTACACGCTACCTTCGAAAAAATATATAATAAACCCGTCCTTATCCTTATCTTCGTTCACGAATATACCAGAACAAATCTTCAAAAGAAAAGAACGAAGCTTTCCCAGTTCAAACCCATTTCTTTCCCTTCCATTTTTTTTACGAAATCAAATCGACTAATATCAAAATCGAAATGCCTAATCGGAGCTCGCATTCGAAGGGGAGATTTGCGACATCGCGACAATGTGGTGGAGGCGTTCGATTTCGAGCGTGACGGCTTGGGTCGCAGCAGCTTTTCTCGACTATTAGGCGAAGGCGAGCGAACTGGTATCGCGACTGGGGCTTCGAGATTCTCGCGAGGGCGGCATCACAGTAGGCTGGCGATGCGAGTCGTTCAGGGCGATAGGGAAAGTCACAATTTTGCTGTGGGTTTGAAGTCGATCATTGTTTAGGTGAGGTTCGTTTTCTTTGATCCGATTTAACAGAATTTATTTGTAGATGAAGAAAATTTAAACAATATGGGTTGAAATAGTAAATGATAATAATAATACAGATGGATATGATTTTGATTTTCTGTAAGATATGTCCACATTTAATTTAAATGTTGATTTTTTTTCTTGAAAACAGTAGATTTTAAAAATATTGATGTTGAAATATAAAAATATGTTTGAAAACTTACATGAATTAGATTTTTCTTTGGAATCTATATAAGGTATTTCACATATATATAGTTCATAAGTAAAATAAATATAATTCCACTGATTTATTTTATAATAACGTATTATAGGAATTAAATTGTGTAAATCAACCTATCTGAACCATTTTTGTTACTAAAAGATTTAATAAAGGAAAACTAGTTCGAAATTTAAATTGAATGGTAATTAACTGTTTGACTATTTCGAATATTGATAAGTTATATAATATTATTCAAGGTCAAAAATCAAGAAACCAAGGCAATATTGGAAGTGGAATGCAAATGGAATAAGGTGAGTTAATCTCACTCAGTTAAATTATAATTTAAATCTAATTGGTTAAATTTAAATATTGATGGATGATTGAATTGATTGATTTGATTGATATATATATAGTAGTATAGCAATATATACATATTGGCATATGTATATATTGGAATTGTTGATATTCCCACAGTATATAGTGGATAAGACCCTATGCGCCGCATAATAGCGGATGATTTTATATAAAACCCATATACCGCGATATTCCACCTTGAAGTGGAATTGGTATGGTGCTAACATCTGTGGATGCAGGGAAACAGGTTGGAGGGATCCAACTGGATTCCTCAAAATATTTAATTTTGTTAAATATTCTATGATATGATTTTTGATATCCTGTGATGAATTATATGGATAATTGGATGTTATGGTTTGGTTGGATCGATTTGGATGTGCTGAATTATCAAAATCTCTAGAATGGAATTTTTGAAAAGAAATAAAAGAGTAAATTTTAAGTAAAATAATTATAAAGAGTTTGGAATAAATTTGAGAATGAATCTGATTAAGAATAAAAGTGATTCCCAAAATTCTAATAAATATGGAAAAGAAGAATTTTGAATAAACCGAGAAATATTGAATTTAAAAACTTATGTGATATTATTTAAAGGAATAAATAATTTATTTTAATTCAATGTTTAAATGTAATTAAAAAGAAAGAAGGAATTTGGTAAAATCTGAAACTTGTGTTTCAGTTTAAAGATTTTAAATCATAATGAGAAATAAAATCTGGAAGTTAATGAATTTGGAAATAAATGGATTAAGTAAGGAAATTTATTTCAAAGTAAAATAAATTGGGAAATCAATTGTTAATTGATTTAAATACTTTGGGATTTGAAATTTAAAGAGAAATGAGATTTTGGAGAGATAAACTGGGTTTATAAAGTGAAATAAAATATCAGGGAATATTTGAGAATATAAATTCAAGGTGGGAATTTATAAAAGAATATGAATTGGTTTAAAAATAAATGTTGATTTATTTTTAAAGGATGTGAAGAGAAGTGTATTTCCTTGGATTGCCAAGTACGTTTTTCAAAGCAATTTTAAATATAAGTTAAAATTTCTAATTTGTTTAAAAGGGCATGTTTTAGGAAATTGATTATTTCTAAAGGTTAATTTCCAAAGTAAGTATTTTCAAAAATCTATTATTGTAGTAATTATATAAAAGTGATTTGGTATTATGTTTTAAAGAGGAAATTTAGTTTATATTTATAAAGTGGTTTATTTAAAGTATATATTTTTAATAAAGTATTAAAGTAGTTTGATTTCAATGTTATAAAGTATATTTAAATAAAGTGTTTTAAATTATTTTAAAATTAAAAGTATTTTGTACTTGGTGATTCAATGGAAATAATTATTTGGGAAAGGTATTCCGTAAGCGGAAACTGTTTTGAAATTGTTTTCAAATGAGCTTTGAAAATTTGGAAATATATCTTGGAAAGATATTTGGGCAAATAAATAATGTGGGAAATTATTTATTGTGTGATGGTTGCTTGTGGATGTTAATTGGTAGTTAAATAACCGACTATCAATATTGGCCAAATGCGTTGATCGTTTCGAAGAGACCGGGATCGGGTTTCCGTATACCGGGATTCTAGGTCTGGAGACTCGAATACCACTTCGATCCGGTTTGTACGTTTCGTGTAACGTGTTCAGAGTCGAAGATGGAGCTGTGAAGTGCAAGGGCTAGTCGCTACTAATCCTGAGGATATTTCCAAAATGGATGTAGTAGGAATAATGCCTTCGGTTCCGTTCGAACCCGGGACGGACTTGTATGGACGAATGCTTTCGTGACATCGTCAGGTGGACGATGGGCATTCTAAGGGATATGTTCTGAAAAGGTATCGTTTAGCCTCGAGCCTCATCAACCGGGAATGACTGAAAATCAGGGGTTATGCAGCAAGGCTTCGTGGGTAGCCCCCACTTGAGAGTAAGGTCATCCCTGTCTAGATGTCCCTTTATTTCGGCTTAGTGGTGCGGTTGCTGATCCCAACCGTGGGGTGATTTTACTTGGAATTATCCAGTAAGGGATGATTCCGGCCTTGTGTTGCAGGGGAGCGGGCGTACTCCTCGGTACTGTGATCTAGGCCACGTACTGTGACAGGTGGTACCCAGTGCCTAGTCATTCGTTGGAAATCCATTCTCCCTACGTGCCTTGTACGAGTTTTGTTTGTATTACCCACTTTGTGGCTAGTACGCCGGAATTTAATAGATGTAACAATTTCGGCTATTTTAATAAGTATTTGTAAATAGACACTATTATAATATCAGAGGATTTTGATAAAAGTGTTTTAGCTATCGTAAGGTAAAAACCCGGCATGTTTATTTGTGGCGTGGTCTTACGAGATGCTTTTGTTTCCAAAAGATTTTGAAACTTTAATAATCAATTTGAGTGTGATTTTCTCACGCTGGTATTCCAGACTGACTCGGGTATTGTTTTATATGATGCTTGGGTCAGACCGAGATAAACAGGTTCAGATTGTAGCTGTGGAGCTCAGGAGACGAGCTGGATGGCGATACGTACTTCCGTATTTGTTTATTGTTCCGCTGTGTATTTGGATGTATGTCATTGATGTGATGAACTCTGATGATGTATTCTGTAAATATATTGTATAAACAGATATATTTTTCTGTTTGAGTAAAGATCTGTTTTGTATATATTATATTTTATTCCGCTGCGATGTGAGATTCTGTTGTTGATTTTCTGTTTCTTCTCCTTCTACCTCTTCTTCTTTAACACAAATGGTTCGATTTTCCGGGACTGGAAAGTCGGGTCGTTACAGGAAAAGAAAGAAGAGAGAAGACAGGAAGAAACTAAACAACACAGAATCTCATAGCCGAATGAATAATCTATAATATACAATAAATCTTTACACAAACATAAACTGTAGTATATGTATATACAGACATCGACCAAAATATACTAACCTATTTCAGCTTGGACAATTATAACAACCTGTCCTCACACTTGCTGATAAATACAATCAACAGACAATATAGCAAAACACAAAGAAATACGTAGATACGTCTTGGACCTCCAGCTCGTCTCCTGAGCTCCAACGTATCCAAGGTAATCTGTAATTCTCGCTCTGACCCGAGCATTATAATAAAATAACACTCGAGTCAGTCTGATAAACCAGCGTGAGAAAACACACCTCAATTGAATTTTAATGTATCAAAAATCTTATGAAAATAAAAGTATCTCGTAAGACCATGTCGCACATAAACACAGATGGGTTTTTACCTTACGATAACAAAAATATTTCCTATAGAAAATCCATTTATATTAGGGTCAAAGTAAAATATGAATATAGCTAAAATGATTGCATCTCACATTTCAACATACTTTGGCACAACTAAGTTTGTTCGGCGCTTACTAGAGACTGGATTCCCTACATTAACTAGGCTACTGGGGTACCACCCGTCACGGTGTATCTCTAGATAAATAACATAGAGAACGTTGCCAAGATCCTTTTCCAACATAGGATCGGCCTACCACTTGATTGATAGTACCGAATATGATCACTCCTCCGTTAATCGTCCCCGGAGCATACATATGAGAGATGATATTGACTCTAGATAGGGATAATCATACCCTACTTGCGAGCGACCACTTAGCCCTACTGCATCTCCCATGTTTTGGACATTCTTGGCTGATGAGGCTTGAGGCTACGTTTTACCTTTTATATATTGGAATGCTAACACTGCCTTCCAGGCAATAATCCAATGTCAGCATTCATCCATACAAGTTCGTTCAAGGACTGAACGAAACGCTTGAGAGTTCCATCTTTAATTCCATTATTTCTAAGATGTCTTCACTTCGAAACGCTTGGGTTAGATCGAAGTGGTTTTCGGATAACTTACCCAATCCCGGTGTCTTCGAAACAACCTCCAATAGTTTTTGGTAACTCAACCCTGGTTCTTTAGGAAATAATAGTCAAAGATAAGAGCGGAAGTCACCTCTTAACCGTTGGTGGATGGATTTCCTTATCATTTGTCCTAGGAGAACGAAACAAGATTTATACGCTAAGTACAGCATCATCGAAGATGATTTTGCCATATAACTCACTTATTTCTCCTAGAAATTTCCAGAGTTACATCTTGGTCCATATTTGATAGTCGGCTATTTAACTATCGAATAAACAAACATTCAATCAGGGTCTTAATTCCATAGGGAAAACTAACATTAGTTAAGCACATAAGCAACCACTAGCCTCCATAATTAATCTTTTCATTAATTAAAACCACTTTGTAAATACTTGCATCAAAATACTTCTACAAAGAAGTATTTACAAATCCTTATATTTTCAATACTCAGAAAATATTCATACACTTATCTCAATGGTATAAGTATATTCACATAATGGAGGAAGATTTCCTTTTTACACATTTCTTAAACCATTTATAAACTCCTTTATAAATCTCTAAAATCATTTATAAACTATTTATAATCTTTAAAACCATTTATAAAAATTTCTAAATCATTTCTCAAGTCATTTATAAACCCTTTATAAATCCATGCAACTATTTATAAATCTCTTCTTATAAATCTATAAACCCAATTATAAAATTCATTTATAAATATATAAAACCATTTGTAAAGCTCTGTTTATATATTGTAAATAAATTTTCCTTTAAGTCTCTAAAACATTTTATATACTCCTCCTATAAAGCCCAAGTCTATTTATAAAACTCTATTTATAAATCTCAAAAAAACGTTTATAAATAAATAATAATCCTTTACTTCAAACACTATTATATAATCATAATTAATAATTTTAAACACTATTAATAAACAATAATAATTTATCTTCACCATTATTATAAATAATAATAATTAATTTCCAAAACATTATTAATAAATTATTATTAATTTCAAGCTATATTTATTTTTAAGTTAATTAACTTTCAAAATATGAAAATATTAATAAATAACTTTAAAACAACATTAAGTGTAAATAAATAACCTTTTTAATATTATTAAATAAAAATAATGTTAAAATAATATAAAGTATAAAAATCTTAAAATAATATTAAATATAAGTAAATAAATTTAAAACCATATTAAATATAAATAACTTTAAAGCAATACTAAACATAAATAAATAATCTTTAAAACAACAATATTAAATATAACTTTTGAAAAGAAAATATTTCTATTGACTTAGAAATGCCAGATAATAAGGTTGGAGTAAAATAGAAATTTGATCCTTTTTAAATATTTCTGAAACCCAAATTCAGATTTGTAAAAATCATTTTCTGTCTCAAAATTCAACTCTAACTGCAAAGAAAATTTATAGTATTTAAAAGTACTAATTTAAGGCTAATAGCTACCAAACCCTCAATCAATATTGATATTGAGTTTCTATCGCTGTAGGGTTTAAGTTTCAAACATATAACAATTTCATAACCAAAAGTGTCAACAATCAGGTTTAATATCCAATAATTCATATGACAGGAATATTATTGAAATTAAAATCAACAATAGCGAGGAATCCTATTGGATCCCTTTAACCTGTTCCCCTGCATCACAGCTCATATATATCAGCGTGCGCACACACACACACATATATATAAATAAAATCAATGGTGGTGAGGAATCCTGTTAGATCCCTTCATTCTGTTCATCTACATCACAAATAATATATAATTATATAATATAGGTCATCTGCTCCAAGGGCGGGATAAATCCAAACCAACTAATAAAACGGTAAATCATCCAAACATTCAGTCAATAAATTTTTTTGACTATAAGACAATACTGGTAACCAAAAAGGTGAGTTAACTCACAATTATTCTAGTCATCACTGAGGCATTCCGTTTTCGTCTGAATTGGAATGACGTTTGAATTCAGCGTGAAATTTAACTAACTACAATTACCGCCAAACAAATTCCATATTATAGATGACGTCCATACGAGTGTAACGCAACAAGCAACGTCTGAATCCGACCTCATATGAAAAATTTATTGCATATATAAGAAGTCGATTAATTAAATTAACTAAAATTTATCATTAACTTAATTAATTAAATTTTTAATCTAATTACCTACTCTAATCTTCCTTCCCCACAATCCTCTTTCGCGATCGAACCAACCAGGCCCCGCTTCATCATGCCATCATCGCTGCCTTGCTCAACCACCGCTCGCTGCTCGACTACCGAAGCTCCGCCTCCCTAAGAAGAACCCAACCCCACCGGCCTTACCCCCCTAGTGTCATCGACGCCTAGAACGAACCCAAAAATCACGGCCACCTTTATCAAGAATTTGACCAACCACGTCCATGATAGCTCACCAAACTTTAGTCGTGGGTATCTCTTGACCCGCTGTACACCTCTCATTCAGACCTCATCACCAATCGATTGACGACGACACCGCAATATGCCAAAAACCAAACTCGAGCTGCCCTCGAACGGTGCTCCTCCCTGGCCACCATGTGTCGTAATAACTCAATCCAACCGTTGAATAAGTCAAGCTCGATGTCGCGAATAATTCTCTAGTTGGAGTCGTGGGCTTAAAACGCCACGATTGTCTCCGATTATCCACTAGATGAGGCCATGTTTTTTATTTTGATTCAAATTCTCAAATCCTTCCTATTTAACTCAGTTGATGATTAATATAGGTAAAGAAATATGGTCCAGGCATGGAGAAAGGTATGGCTGAAGTATGACTATAGGTATGGTGAAGAGCATGCTAGGGTATGGTTTAAAATAGAATATATATATTATTCTAATTAAAAATAACAAGCTTCAAACGTCCAAAAATCTCGAACTCCTATCAAGACATGCCGCCTGGCGTTATATGTAATACCTCTATTTTGAACACAATGAAACTAGTATCGAGACCTAATTCGATCATATACAGAAGATAGCTTTTAAAATTGAATTATATTCTTTTAATACCTGAATTTAATTTCTATGCGTTTCAAATTCGTACGACCACACGATACATCCAATTGCCATAAAATTTGATTGCATATAATAACTCATTATTACAGATCCAATGAAACTGGTTTCGCCAAAATCGAAGACAGTGCCCTGGAAGGCTATTTTCACATGTCAATTAAAACGAATTATTATAAAACAAGTTTAATCACTTTTAAATTCAAATTCAAAAGTTTACTATCTTCATTCTTATTCAAATATAATTTTAAATAAGTTTCCAAGATCTTTTTTATCCATATTAAATCCAAGATTCAAAAATTCAAAATTCACATATTCAAATAAATCTTGAAATTTAAATTGTTTGTCCTATAAAAATAATAATTCAATATTTAAAATCAATTAAATATTTCAAAATCAATTGATTAAAATTCTAGGTTGTTGCACAAGGGCTACTTGCTACTAATCCTAAGGATAATTCCAAAATGGATGTAGTGGAAGTAGTGCCTTCGGTTTCATTCAGATCTAGAGCAAACTTGTATGGTTGAATGCTGGCATTACATTGCTGCCTAGAGGGTAGTGTTAGCATTCCAAATGGGGTTTACTAAGAGAAAGGGTAAAATCATTGCCTCAAGCTTCACAACCCAGGAAATGACTATAATAGGGTAGATGCGGCATGGTTATGTGGATGGCACCCATTAGGGTGTGTCATCACCTTTTTATAATATTATATTATAGGTTTGGTTGTGCATGAGAGCTCTCGATTAAGTTTGGAAAGATACCGAGGTGATGACATATTCAGTACTATCTAGTAAGGAGTAGGCGGGTCCTGTGTTGGTAGAGGGGCAAATGTGTTTGTAGCCCTCGTTAAATTTTATCTAGAAATGTACTATATGGAAAGTAGTCCCTTATCTTATCATTGTCGGAATCCATTCTCTAATAAGCGTCGTACGGACTTAGTTGTATACCTGTTATGTTGGAATATAACTGATGCAACAATTACGGCTATATTCAATATTTATTTTAAACCTTAGACACTATGATAATATCAGAAGATTTCCTATGAAATGTTTTGTTTATCGTAAGGTAAAAACCCACCCGTGTTTATGTGCGGCATGGTCTTATGAGATACCTTTATTTTAAAGTGTTTTTATAACGTTAAAATTCATTTGAAGTGTGTTTCTCACGCTGGTTTACCAGAATGATCCGGGCATTATTTTACTTAAAATGCTCAGGTCAAACCAAGCATATTTTAAGATTTAGGTTTGGGTGCTTTGGAGCTTCAGGAGACAAGCTAGATGTGCAAGACGTATCTCTCGTATATTCTCCATTTCGACTGTATGTGTTCTTTTATTTGTTAGCATTTGTGAGTACAGGTTGTTATAGCTCTCCAGGCTACTGATTAGCATTAATTGTACTCTAGTTTTGATATATGTATATTATAGTTTTCTATTGCAAAGATCTGTTGTATATTATATATTACTCGTCACAGTGTGAGATTATGTTCTGTCTTTTCATTCTTTTTCCTTAAAAATCCGTCTTTCCGGCATTTGGATGTTCGGCACATGAATAACTTAGATGTATTAGTGTCTACTTTTGAGGGTCGAAAAGGCGATCATTAAAAATAGATTCGGTACCTCAGTGTACCATAGACCTTGAGTCGCATCCAGTGTGGTTGAACTTGTATAGGCCTCACCGTACCCTTCAGTGAGCACATGTGATATATGACTTACTCTATATATCTGAAACTCGAGTCCACACTGAACACCGATATATAATTCAAGTTATCGCGATCCAATGATTTCCGTTCTGGATCCAAAATAAATAGAGTTAGTACCTCAGTATTCCATAGATCCCGAGCCATATCCTGATTGATCAAACTCGTGTAAATCTCACTGTACCCCTCGATGAGCATAAGTGATGTATGATCTACTCCATTTACTTCAAACCTAAGTGGATCTCACTATACCCCTCAGTAAACATAAGTAATAAATGATCGACTCATAGTTGATCGTCATCATCTCCCCTTCAACCATTAAGGATTTCTTAATAAATTCGCATAACATCTCTACAAAAGACAACGACGGGCGTATCGCATATAATATTCCATTCGGCAAGAAAGGAACACCGATGGAATATGGATATATATATATATATATATATCAAGTATAACGTCGCGTAATCAGATATGTTTATCACAAATGAAGGCCGATATCTCATCATCGTTTATCAACATGTGTGGCATCTACTATAGGACCCATAATAGGCACGGCCACTAATATAAGGCCAATGCAGTGTATGATCACTAATATAATATTAATACTATATACGGTCACTAATATGGGACCTATACAATTTATCAAACTTTACGTACCCCGAGTCAAAGTCTGAAGGTATGGATTTGAACGTGATCGTGTGACCAACTACAATGTTGATACTGTGCTCGATCTTTGTCAACAATTATTGATCACAAGTAAATCACATTGCAATAGTGTCCGGATCCAAAGCTTTGTCATGCCTTCCAATTCTCTGAGTAGCCCAAAGCATCTCCGAAGTAAAGTCGAAGGTACACACAAGCCCGTACCTGATGGGTGTACCTGGCTTAGGCTTACTGCCCAGGCCCAAGAACCACCAGTGGGCTGGTAGTCCACCGCCGATCGACTGGTGGTTACCTTTCCTAGGTAGTAAGCCTAGGTCAGGTAGCCTCGAAGTTGTCAGTTTGAGCCTCGCCTTCTCCTCGATTCACATGATGAGTTGCTTAGCACTCCTAGCATGCCTTCACCACACCGGGTTTCTTCTGGAGCCTACTTGTAACATCCTCCACTTGGAGGCCCAAAACTAACGGCTACGAATGTTGTAGTCATCCATAGTTATTAATCCTCAATGACCAAATATGGTAATGTTAGGTACATTGATATAACAGAAACACATGGATATGGAAAATTTTAAAAATCATAAAACAAATTCACATTCCATTTCAAATCATTTCAACATTCATTACATAATCCCATATTCGAGAACCATGTCAAGAGAAAATATAATTATTGCAACATCCGCCAAGAGCGACATATGAAGATGCTCCCTTAGATGATCAGAGTATATAACTAGGCAATTAAACATCTTTTCCTTACAACAAAACACGGCGGAATCTAAAATAGAAAAGAACTCTAAATAGCTATCATGCCTCTTGCACGTCTCTGAAAGCTTATTTGTCTAAAGTGGTACCTGTAAACCTCAACTCTCAAACTACTCGAAGTTAATTGAACACCCGAGAATTTTAGGGGAAAACATAAACTTCGAGTCAGACAAAAAGCCAGGTATGAATAATAATCTACCATCTCAAACCATTTAGATATCTAGTGAGACCACGCCGCATAGCGGAACGGGTTTTCCCCTCACTAGTATCTTATTCAAAACTTTATAAAACCATATATTGTGCTCTAGCATCCACAATGGTTAAAACATCGCAATTCAAAATATTATAATGATATGCAAACAAGTAAATCAATTCTGGATTACCCATCGCCATTCATTTTTGACTATGTGCCTCAGTTATAGTTTCTAAGGTCACTATTTACCTATAAGTTTTCATGGGTTGACTAATAACCTATTTAATACTTATGGACTCCCTGTTCAGTTTCATAGTTTTCTTGGTATCACTACGAACCTATTGGCCCCTGCCAATAACTTCATTGTTTCATGGCTTCTTCCTGAACCTATTGGTATCTCCAATAACTTCCCTCTTATCCTAGTTTTCATGGGTTGACTAGGAACCTATTGACTTCTGTCAATAACTTATTCCGGATATAGTTTTCATGGGTTCTCTACACACTAATTGGACCCTGCCACTAACTTTTTCTAATCATAGTTTTCATGCGTTTACTATGAATCTATTGTCCTCTGTCAATAACTTGTCCTAAACATAGTTTTCATGGGTTTACTATGAACCTGTCCATCTGACAACTTCTTTAATAAATATTTAGGCATCCTACATTCTGGTCTACCAGACCTTCTGGATGCAATTCTACTCATTCAGGAGTTAATTCAATTTATATTCACTACTGGGTCAACCTAGCTGGTTATTCTGCCATCTCGTCCCAAAATGCAGTTATGGGTCCATTATAATGTGAATACACACACGCGCGCGTGCGCGCACACACACACACATATATATTAGAAGAAGCAAACATAAAAACATAATAACACCCACATCTGTAGTTTATTATCCATGAAAGCATTTTCATATGAATCATGGTTAATCCGTTTAACCTATTATTTTATCAAGGAAAGCTTCTTTAGAAACTCCATACTTAAAAGTCATTTTAAAAACTCCTTTATTTATGCCATGGTTTTTCCTTTAAAAATGAGATTGGGTTCTTTGTTTTGAAAACTAAGGCTTTCAAAACCTTTAATCTTTACTTTAGAAACCATTGGAAAACTATCTTTCGAAAGCATTCAAATCTTCTTTTCAAAACACTAGGCACCTACCTTTCGAAACACTTTAAAACCTTTCTTTCAAAACCTTTCGAATGTATTAAAGTATTAACATTCAATTATAGAAGCATAGCTTTGAAACCATTTTAAAGTACCCCTTTCGAAAACATTAGGTTTAGTTTAAAACATATCTTATTGGGTCTAAGTGAATACAAGCGAAAGTACCCCTTTCGAAACCATTAAAAAGAGTTTGGGGAAAAACAGATGGCTTCGGCATCATCCTTTCGAAAGATCAAAACATTTAAGTAAAACATTTGAAGGATAGCTTCGAAACCCCCTTCGAAGCCATTGCCTTTGAAACCCTTGAATCCTTTCGAAGGCTTTAGAAAGTGGCTTTGTATAGGTTTAAAACAAAAGCTACCTTTCGAATTGGTTGATGACTTCAATCCATTCGAAGGGCATAGGGACGGCAGAAGGGCTTCGACTTGGTCGAAACTACCCTTTTTCGAAAGCTTTGATTTAAAAGCTAAGCAACTCCTTCGGAATCTACAATTTAAACAAGAAGCGGCAACTCCTTTCGAAAGCAATTTAAAAAGAACCCTTCGAAAGCATATGTTTCGACTCCTTTGAAAGCATATGTTTTCACTCCTTCGAAAGCATTTAGTAAAACAGGCAAGCGCATCCATTTTGGAAAATAAAACATAGGTTTCATCCCCATCGAAAGCTATGTTTTGACACCATGCCTTCCGCCCTTTTCCAATCCACTACGTACTAACATTGTGATACCTTGTGTATTGTTTTAGCTTAGTTGTTTTCGACCCGGTAGGTTTTGACTTAGTTGAAGGCGGAAGCATAGGGTCGAAAGGTGGCTTCTAAAAGAGGCGGAACATATTTTTCTGGATAAAGACAGATTTAATGACATTTAAAGTAAATACTTTACAACTAACCTGCCTATTTGTAAACATTTAATTGGTTGCCAAAACTTTTCAAATTCATTAGCAAAATAATTTCCGCGTAATTTCAGATCTAAACAAGGATTAATTTAACAAATAAGCCCTTCCATTAAGCAAAACAAATAAATCATTTAAGTCCTCCTTCTAAAATAATTTAATTTCCATAGTAAATCACTTAGGAAAAATTCCCAAAAACTACAGAAATTCACTTTCAATATGTTATCTAACACATAAAAATTTCAGACCAAAATTTTGCATAAAATAACTAAAATTAATTTCTAAACCCAGTTATTTATATTTTCCTTTGAAAATTCATAATAAATTTTCCATAGCTTGAAAAATTATAAAAGTTGAAATCGATCTCCAAAATCATGTTTTACATAACATATAAATTCCTCATGGCATTCAAAATTCAATTTAAACGATTTTACCCTTAAATAGTGTATAAACAATTATCAAACAATCTTGTTTGAATCAAATATGTTAATAAATTCAAGCATATCATCATGAAAGTCTTCATAATTGACTTAATCTTAAACCCGAAAATCAAATGATCATAAAAAAAAATAGAGATGGTTTTGATTATTATTCACCTTGATTAGGATAAGGACTTTGAGATTTGATTGAGATTAATTCCCCTTGCTTAAATCCTTAGCTTTAATTTGATTTCTTCCTCTTTTCCCCTAAGTAATGGTCGGCTTCTCTCTTCTTCTTTTTTTGCATTTTATGTTTAGAGAAAAATGAACGTGAATGGATAGGAAATGATAATATAAGGTAATGGGATTATGATGCGCAATTACCCTAAATACTCTTGCATTAATTACTCTCTTCATTAACATACAAAGCCATTTATATGACCATTTATAAAATTAATTAAGCTCGGCCTCTATTTTGAATTTTCAAATCTCAATCCCCTTATCACTCTAAGATTTGCATTATTCTATTTAATTTATCTAGTAAAATATCTTAAATAATTTTATTAAAAAAATTAGGGGTGTTACAGGCTCCCCTCTTTAAAGAATTTCGTCCTCAAAATTCAATAAGGACTAAATACTAAAAGTAGCAATTATCTGTAACCACTCCTAACAACCATACTAGCCTACCTGACTAGCAACTATCTATAAAAAGCTAATATAGCAATACCCTCATAGCAGATTAGGTAAGTATCTCTAATCATGTCTTCTGTCTCCCAAGTACAGTCCTTCTCGTTGTTGCTCCACTAAACTTTCACCAACCTGGCTGTCTTGTTCCTCAATCTTTTCTCATCTCTCGATACAACCCGAACTGGTTGTCTAACAAAATCAAATTAGACTCTTCCATCAAATCTTCCAACCCTGTTGAATAAAAAGCACTCTTTAGATCATGCACATATTTGCGAAGATAAGACATATGAAACACATTATGGACACCTGCCATACTGCTCGATAACTCTACTATGTATGCGAGCTTCTTGATCCTCTCTATAACTTAGAACGGACCAACATATCTCGGTGCCAGTTTCCCTGACTTTCCAAGTCGTACCACACCCTTCTTCGGTGATAATTTAATGAAAACCTTATCTCCAACTGAGAATTCTAGGTCTTTACGCCTCTTATCTGTGTAACTCTTTTGTCTGGACTGAGCTTCCTTTATCCTTTCTTGGATCAAATCAATCTTCTTTGTCACCTCTCTAACCAGATCTAGACCTAAGACTAATCTGTCTCCAGTCTCCAACCAACATGCTAGTGATTTGCATGGTCTTTCTTACAAAGCATCAAAAGATGCCATTCCTATAATAGTCTAATAAATATTATTATAGGAAAACTCCACTAAGTGTAGGTGATCTTCCCAAGATCCACCAAAGTCCAATACACAAGCTCTTAATAAATCCTCGAGTACCTTATTGACCCTCTTTGTCTGCCCGTCCATCTGAGGGTGATATTCAGTACTCATATTAAGCTTGGTACCTAATACATCCTGTAGACTCTTCCAGAATTCACTAGTGAACAAAGCATCTCTGTCACTAACTATACTACTAGGAATCCCATGTAGTCTAACTATGTTCTTCATGAACAACTTAGCTAAAACATGTGCCATCCTGGTTGACTTGACTGGAATGAAATGGGCACTCTTGGTCAACCTATCCACTATGACCCATATACTTTCATTTCCTTTATTTGACCTTGGTAACCCGTCTATAAAATCCATAGATATCGAATCCAATTTCCAAAGGCTGAAGCAACCCACTTTGATTCTATGTTCATCCTTCACTTGTTGACAGTTTGCACACTGCCTAAACCATAAGCCAACATCCCTCTTCATACCTTTCCAATAGAAGCTCCTCTTTATATCTTGATACATCTTGGTCCCTCCAGGATGAATCGTAAATTTGGATCAATGACATTCTCTAAGAACTTCTTTCCTTAAGTTCTCAACATTCGAACACATAACCGTCCCTTCTTTCTCAACCATCCCCTTTGGTCAAGACTAAAATCCTTTGGATCATCGATCTCTGATCCCACCTCAAGCCTTCTAATCTTCTCAACTAATATTGGACCCTCTTTCTGCTTAGAAGCAATCCTTTTGATCAACACTGTTCGAACTTCCAAACATGACAACATGGTGGTGCTCTGAGTAGAACTAGCAGTCGATCTTAACGGCATACTACAAGTAGTCAAAGCTTCTAAATCTTTCCATTCTGCCAACATAGCTAACACCACATTCTGATGTCTTCTGGTAAGAGCATCTACTACCTTGTTTCTATTCCCATATGTATACTCTATATCAAAATCACAAGCAGCTAAAAACTTCAGCCACCTCTGTTGTCTCATATTCATCTCCTTTTGAGAGAATAAATAACTTAAGGACTTATGATCCATGTATAGCTCAAATCTCTCCCCTAAGAGATAATGTCTCCAAAACTTCAATGCAAAGATCACCGCAGCCAACTTCAAATCATGAATAGGATATCTCACTTCATGTGGTCTAAGTTGTCATGAACCATAGGCAATAACTTTACCCTTCTACATCAACACAGCTCCCAATCCAGTACTACATGAATCAGTACACACCACCAACCCTTGGTTTCCATCTAGAACTACTAACACAGGAGTGTTGGTCAATAAATGCTTTAACTTAAGGAATGCTTTCTGACATTTGTCGGACCAGACAAACTTCACATCCTTCCTGATTAACTTAGTCAAAGGTGCTACTATTCGCGAGAAATCCTTAATGAATCTCCGGTAATAACCAGCAAGTCCAAGAAAACTTCCAATTATTAACAGATTCGATCTTATCTGGACCGACTGACAACCCCTTCTCTGAAACCACGTGACCAAGAAATTTAACCTCTTTCTTTCAAAAATAACCCTTGGAAAACTTTTCTTTTAGCTGATGCTGCCTCAGCATCTCAAGCACTACTCTAAGATGATCTTCATGCTCCCTTTCATCCTTAGAGTACACTAAAATGCCATCTTAAATACCAATGCAAATCTATCCAAGTACTCTTGGAAAACTCGGTTCATCAAATCCACAAAGAAAGCAGGTGCATTCATTAATCCAAATGGCATTACTAACCACTCATATGAACCATACCTAGTCTGAAATATTGTCAAAAGAATACTGTCCTTTGCCACTCTTAACTAATGGAAACCTATCGCCAAATATAACTGGGAAAACACACTGGCTCCACACAACTGATCAAAGAGATCATCTAATTCTTGGCAAAGGATACTTATTCTTAATTGTCCTCTCGTTCAACTTATGATAGTCGATACACATCATCAACGACCCATCTGGTTTCTTCACAAACATCGCGGCTGCTCCCCAAGGCGAACTCCTTGGTCTAATAAAATTCCTTCCTTCTAGATCCACTAACTGCACCTTCAATTCCTTCATCTCGATCGGTGTCATCCTGCTAGGTGGTCTACTCGCAGGTTCAGCTCCTGGCACAAGATCTATCCGAAACTCAACAGCTCGTTTTGGTGGTAATCCTGTAACTGGCTCAAAGACATCTGCAAAATCTCTTGCTACTCGAACCTGACTTAATTCTTCTCCCACCTCTATAGCATTTAACAAAGCACAACTACTTCGGTCGGAATTCTCCACTAAGAATATAATTTGGTTATGGCTATCAGGGTGTCTTAGTGATATTTCCCTATCATGGCAAAATACCCTAGCCTCATACTTACCCAACTAATCCATACCTAAGATGATCCCGAAGTCTATAAAATCAAAAACATACAAACTTCATGCAAACTTATAACCTAACAAATCAAGTTCTAACTGGTCACATCTCATCCCCAGAGTTGCATACCCTCCTATCGGATAAGCAACCCTTAAGGACATAACATGGTATGTGGGTTCTAAACATAACCTACCAACCAAATTCTAAGATATAAATGAATGTGATGCATCGCATCAAATAGTACCCTAACTGGTATACCCTGAATCAGAAGCGTACCTTTAATCACAGTCTTCCCTTTTTCAGCTGTAATTGGCCTAGCAGATGATGGTCCAACAGCAAAAACCTTTCCCTTGTTTGCCCTGACTAGCTCTGGACACTGGTTCTTATAATGTCCAAACTAGTCACAGTTGAAACACTTCACATTCTTCTTTTCTGCAGCCTTCTTCCCCTTGCCTGACCGGCACACATGAACATAATGACCTTTCTTGTCACACTTGAAACAAATTGAATCAGCCTTTTCCTTCTTGGCAGCCTTTCCCTTCTGGGCTCCCTTCTTCTTAAAGAACTTTCTCTTCTTTCCTCGAGAACCCTAGGTTTCAACCTGCTTTTCTCTCGCACAAATAGAAAGCATCTCCTCATGTCGGATTGCCATCTCCACAACTACATTACAAGGATCATGGATATGTTCCAGGGTCACCCTAGCAATCTCAGACCTCAATCCTTGAATGAACCTCTCATTCCTTCTGATGACGGTGTCTATAATAGCATATCCATATCGGGACAACTCATCAAACTTAGTGGCATACTCAATTATCGACATCTCTCCCTACACCAAATCCATAAACTTTCTCATCAATGCTGACTTAGCAACTTCAGATAAAAAGCTCCATTCGAATCTCCTTCTGAAATCTTCCCAAGTCAACTCCTCCTTCGGAACCCCGGCAGTAACACTATTCCACCAATGAATTGTTGCCCCTTGCAAGTTTCTAGAGGCCAGCCTTCTCTTTTTCTCATCATCCAAACCCAAATTAGTGAAGCTCCTCTCACAATGCAACAGCCAATTCTCAACTTCCATAGCATCCTCTGTTCCCATAAATGGCTTCCCACCGAGACGGGTGTAATCCCTGCTCAACTTAGCATAATTAGTCCCAGCTGGAGCCACAGGATTAGCTCCTCCTATATTCCCAGCAACTCCAGCGGTAGATCGTGCTTGCATAAAATTGACGAAGAACTGATATATCACCCCTATATCCACTAGTGGATTTCCAACACCCACATTGGCATCTGCATTTTGGTTAGCATTAGCCTGTCGACCCGGGTTTCTCCTGGTGGGTCGAACATTTCCGTTGGTTGTGGTGCTTCCTCCACCGAGATTTCCTCTTCCGTTTCCTACCTCCATATCTTCTTTCTCGTAAATCTACATACGAGCCTTTGTAAGATAAAGAAGAGCGGTCTAAGAGAGAGAGGAATATGTACGTATATATCTATATCAGATACAAGTACTTACTATAGCTTTATCCCGAACCTCGATCTTATTTTCTGATTCATTGGATTATGTTTTGAAAAATCTTTTAAGTTTAAATTTCCTTTAAGTTTCATGAACCTATGCTCTGATACCAACTTGTAACATCCCCCACTTGGAGGCCCAAAACTAACGGCTACGGATGCTACAGTCATCTGTAGTTATTAATCCTCAGAAACTAGTAAGTATGGAGTTGAGGTCCAAAACTAACGGCTACAGATGTTGCAGTCATCCATAGTCATCCATAGGCCATTAAACATCTTTGCCTTATAACAAAACACGGTGGAATCTAAAATAGAAAAATACTCTAATAGCTATCATGCCTCCTACATGTCTCCAGAAGCTTATTCTTCTAAAAAGGTACCTAAAAACCTCAACTCTCAAACTACTCGAAGTTAATTGAACACCCGAGATTTTAAGGGGAAAACATAAACTTCGAGTCAGACAAAAAGCCTGGTATGAATAATAATCTACCATCTCAAACCATTTTGATATATAGTGAGACCACGCCGCTTAGCGGAACAGGTTTTCCCCTCACTAGTTTCTTGTTCAATACTTTATAAAACCATATACTGTGCTCCTGCATCCATAATGGTTAAAACATCGCAATTCAAAATATTATAATGATATGCAAACAAGTAAATCAATTCTAGATTAACCATCCCCACTCATTTTTTGACTATCTGTCTCAAGTATAGTTTCTAGGGTCACTATTAACCTATAAGTTTTCATGGGCTGACTAATAACATGTTTAATACTTATGGACTCCCTGTCCAGTTTCATAGTTTTCATGGTATCGCTACGAATCTATTGGCCCCTGCCAATAACTTCATTGTTTCTTGGGTTCTCCCTGAACCTATTGGTATCTCCAATAACTTCCCTCTTATCCTAGTTTTCATGGGTTGACTAGAAACCTATTGACTTTTACCAATAACTTAATACGAATATAGTTTTCAAGGGTTCTCTACAAACCTATTAGCCCCTGCCAATAAAATTTTCTAATCATAATTTTCATGGGTTTACTATGAACTTATTGGCCCCTACCGATAACTTTTCCTAAACATAGTTTTTATGGGTTTACTATAAACTTGTCTATCTAACAACTTCTTTAATCGATATTTAGGCATCCTACATTCTGGTTTACTTGACGTCCTGGATGCAATTCTACTCATTCAGGAGTTAATTCAATTTATATTCACTATTGGGTCAACGTAGCTGGTTATTCTGCCCTTTCTCCCCAAAATGCTGTTATGGGTCCATTATAATGTGAATATATATATATATATATATTAGAAGAAGCAAACATAATAACATAATAACACCCATAACAGTTGTTTAATATCCTTGAAAGCATTTTCATTTGAATCATGGTTAATCCCTTTAACCGATTATTTTAACAAGGAAAGCTTCTTCAAAAACTCCATACTTAAAAGTCGTTTTAAAACTCCTTTATTTATGCCATTGTTTTTCCTTTAAAAATGAGATTAGGCTCTTTGTTTTGAAAACTAAGGCTTTCAAAACCTTTAATCTTCACTTTCAAAACCATTGGAAAATTTCCTTTCGAAAGCATTCAAATCTTCTTTTCAAAACACTAGGCACCCACCTTTCGAAACACTTTAAAACCTTTCTTTCGGAACCTTTTGAATGTATTAAAGTATTACCATTCAATTATTGGAGCATAGCTTCAAAACCATTTGAAAGTACCCCTTTCGAAACCATTGGGTTTAATTTAAAACATATCTTATTGGGTCTAAGTGAATACAAGCGAAAGTACCCCTTTCGAAACCATTAAAAAGAGTTTGGGGAAAAATAGATGGCTTCGGCACCATCCTTTCAAAAGCTCAAAACATTTAAGTAAAACATTTGAAGGATGGCTTCAAAACCCCCTTTCGAAGACATTGCCTTTGAAACCCTTGAATCCTTTCGAAGGCTTTAGAAAGTGGCTTTGTACAGGTTTAAAACAAAAGCTACCTTTCGAATTGGTTGATGACTTCAATCTATTCGAAGGGCATAGGGACGGCAGAAGGGCTTCGACTTGGTCGAAACTACCCTTTTTCGAAAGCTTTGATTTAAAAGCCAAGCAACTCCTTCGGAAGTTACAATTTAAACAAAGAAGCGGCAACCCCTTTCGAAAGCAATTTAAAAAGACCCCTTCGAAAGCATATGTTTTGACTCCTTTGAAAGCATATGTTTTCACTCCTTCGAAAGCATTTAGTAAAATAGGCAAGCGCATCCCTTTTGGAAAATAAAACAAAGGTTTCGACCCCATCGAAAGCTATGTTTTGACACCATGCCTTCCGCCTTTCTCCAATCTACTACGTACCAACATTGTGATACCCTGCATATTAGTTTTGGCTTAGTTGTTTTCGACTTAGTATGTTTTGACTTTGTTGAAGGCGGAAGCATAGGGTCAAAAGGTGGCTTCTAGAAGAGGAGGAACATATTTTTCTGGATAAAGACAGATTTAATGCCATTTAAAGTAAATACTTTATAACTAACCTGCATATTTGTAAACATTTAATTGGTTGCCAAAACCTTTCAAATTCTTTACCAAAATAACTGTTGCATAATTTCAGATCCGAACAAGGATTAATTTAACAAATAAGCCCTTCCATTAAGCAAAACAAATAAATCATTTAAGTCCTCCTTTTAAAATAATTTAATTTCTATAGTAAATCACATAGAAAAAATCCCCAAAAATTACAGAAATTCACTTTCAATATGTTATCTAACATATAAAATTTTAGGCCCAAATTCTGCATCAAACAACCAAAACTAATTTCTAAACCCAATTATTCATATTTTCCTTTGAAAATTCATAATAAATTTTCCATAGTTTGAAAATTATAAAATTGAAACCCATCTCCAAAATCATGTTTTACATAACATATAAATTCCTCATGGCATTCGAAATTCAATTTAAATGATTTTACCCTTAAACCGTGTATAAACAATTATCAAACAATCTTGTTTTAATCAAATATGTTAATAAATCCAAGCATATCATCATCAAAGTCATCATAATGGATTTAATCATAAACCCAAAAATCAAATGATCATAAAAACAAAAATAGAGATGGTTTTGATTATTATTCACCTTGACTAGGATAAGGACTTTGAGATTTGATTGAGATTAATTCCCCTTGTTTAAATCCTTAGCTTTAATTTGATTTCCTCCTCTTTTTACCCAATAATGGTTGGCTTCTCTTTTTTTTTGCATTTTATGTTTTGAGAAAAATTAACATGAATGGATAGGAAACGGTGATATAAGGTAATGGGATTATGATGTGCAATTACCCTAAATACCCTTGAGTCAATTACTCTCCTAATTAACACACAAAGCCATTTATAAGCCCATTTATATAATTAATTAAGCTCGGCCTCTATTTTGAATTTTCAAATCTCAATCCCCTTATCACTCTAAGATTTGCATTATTCTATTTAATTTATTTAATTAAATCTCTTAAATAATGTTATTAAAATAATTTGGGGTGTTACACTACTGAGTGATATTTTGGAAGTGGTTACTTAAGTGTTCGAAAACCGATTTTGACACAAGAATCCACTCTTTTATGTGTAGAGTTGAACGGGAAGTTTCAATGACCCGACTTCCACTAACACACCAGAACCATCCCAATCAGACCTTTTATTTTGTGTGTTGCCTGCGTATACGCCTATACACTCATTTATGTACGTTTATACACACACGAACAAACAATCAAAGTTAAATTATATAAATCACGTTTCAAACTTCCTCGGAGCGATTACTTGACCTGGTATCTTCTCACGCAACTTAGCGCACGCGATAGTCATTATGACTACATTAGACGTTCGCCCCGTGTTTATATGCAATTATGGATGTACATAGACACACACAGATATATATTATAATTAACTTATATTATATATATATGTTATAATTAACTTATATATATATATATATATATGCATAAATACATACAATAATTCTAGCTACAATACAAGAATTTTCGTAACTAATATACATAACTTCAAATACATGTATACGCATACCCATATATATGCACACACATATTTGAATAAGTAATTCAACCATTACCCCATCAAATATTACCCTTTTTTACTAAATATTTTTAATAAAAGTAAAACATCATTTTGTAATATTTTACAAAATCTCATATCATTTTATATAATACCATACTTACTTATAAATCCATTAGTAAATATTTTATAAAACCTTAAAATCATTCAATAAAACATCTTCTTCATATTATTTTGTAATCTCTATTTTATAAAATATCACTTTTATACTATTTTATAAAATAACTTATTGTATAAAATATCACTTTCATGCTATGTTATAAAATATAACTTTATTTATAAAATTATTTCTTCAACAAATAATATTTATAAATAAATCAACCACTTATAAAAATCATTCCTTTAGTTTAAATTATATTTATAAGTAATAATTGATCTTCATTAGTCACTCAATTAGCTTATTAACATTTCTAAAACTATTTAAATTAGTTTTATTATTACTAAAAAATTACATGCACTTAATTATCTCAATAACACTTACAGTCACTTAATATCCCAAAATCCATTTTCAAGCTTACTAACTATTTCAAAAATAGTAATTAATGGTTCAAACAAATAATTAGCTTATATACTCATGATTACTACATGAACATAAGCCTAAATCAAGCTTAACATCCCCTAAATCATTACACATAACTCCATAATCATCAATAATCAAATATACAAAGTATAACATGTAAATTAGTAAGGAGAATCATCCCACCCACCTCTTCTTTCCTAAATCAAGCTCCATATCACCAAAACCCAATTATGCTTCTCTTTAAAGTTGAGATCTCAATCCAAAATCCGATTCAAGCCAATTCCTTCATGGGTTTTGTAGAGAATGAGAAGGTAAAAATTATGGTGATTTTTTCATGAATTTTAGGAATTTTATTTAAGGAGTTTAGGACTTAGGAATTAAGGCGGGTTTAAGGAATAATCGGAGAAGGATTAGGAGAAGAAGTGGAAAAGAAACGTAAGTGCAAAGTGAAATGAGATAGTGAAATGGAATTATGAAAGGGTTAGCCACTTATAGGCTAGCTAATGGGCCTTAGCCCATTTTACTTCTTTCTCCAAAAATCATTATTCACTTCAAAAGCACATCAACTTCAAACATAGTCAAGTTAATACTCATTTTACTCGTATTGAAAAAGCGAACTCAACTACGGATGTTTTGAATCCTTATTCGCTTATCTACAAAAGTCGTGTGTAAGAGGCATTCCGTTAATTAATGACTTAATATTTAAATTAATTATTTGAATACTGAGTCATTAAGATGCAGGTTGTTACATTATCCCCTCCTTAAAAGAATTTCGTTCTCGAAATTTCCTAAAATAGAAAAAAAAATAACAAGACTAACCGAAATTCCCATATCAACAACTTCCGAATATATCGACGACTTCTCCCTCATGCAATTAGCATTACAAAAACTCCCAAAAATTAAAATACATCATGCATTCGGGAAACAATCGATAATATATATATCTCATATTTCCCAAGCATATACCTCTTTTTAAGAGAGCTTCTCACCATTTCAACTTTAAACCAGGAATGTATGTACCCAAATGACCATGCATAAGCACTCAACACCAAGTTGTACTATTCAAGAGGGTAATGTACCAACACAATAGCAATATAAAATTTAAACATGTATAACCTTATTGTAGTAACCGATACTACCATAATCATACATGAAGATCTATTGGAGAGTATGCTCAATATGAGTCGGTACCAATATATACCATAGAATCTGAGTCACATCAAAAGGCACTGGACTCGTATAGATCCCATCTTGACCCCATATTAGGAATGGATGATTTGCGATCTATTCCAGATAGCCACCATTATCACTATCCGAACATACTTCAACAAGAAATACAATTAACATACAAGAAACCATCCAATAATAGCAAGCTATAACAAAAAATAAACAATCAACAAGTAATAATAAACTACAAATAATGATCAATCAATAATAAACAAGGATAAGCAACAACAACTAGCATATAAGCTATCAAACATACAAATAAGCAAAAAAATCAACAATAATCAAAATCAACCAATAAAAAACACCATCAAACAGCAGTAAGTAAAACATAAGCAATAGCAACCAACAACAAGCAACAACAACAATCAACGATAAAAAATAAGCAATCAACATACGATCAACATACAAATAACCAATCAACAAGCAACAAAAGCATACAAAGCAAATGAAAATTTTAGAAAGAGTCTATATAGACACGCATGGTAACTAATCAACATTCAAATGTGCATGTCAAACTATAAACTCCATTAAGCCTATTTAACATCAAAGATGAACAAAATGCCTAAGTTGTGTAACTCCTTTCGTGGATATAATACACGAAAAACAATCACATCTCCTGCTACGAAAAGGAAAATTTACATGATATGCCGGGTCATCAAGTCTCATAACTCTCGAATAAATCCAACAATCTAAGTCCTAACTTTCCTTCTGTTTTGAATAGAGCTCATTCTCCAAAGGAGAAAACTCTTCCAATTTAATCATTATTAAATGAAGACTACAATTGCTTAGGTTTGCTCGGGTTCAAACTCGCCTCAACTACACAATGTTAATAAGGATAATATAGTAAGTGCATTATAATTCTCGCCTAGGCAAGTATCATCTCGACACTTAGAAGATTATCTGAATCGCCATAAAACCAGTCAAGAAGTCATTCCTCGAACTATCCTACATAACATTAACTATACCATGCGTAATTTACAAAGAGTAAAGATCACCACGACGCCTGTTTTAACCTTCATCTACTCGTAAGATTTCTTTGTTAAATTAGGGTCGGTCACCTGACTCCTCTTGTGCGGACTTCGATTCGGTTCCTTGATCCGACTACTGAAATCTCCTCGCATGACTATTGTCGCGCTTTGAAAATATCTTAGTTATCTTAAGAATCCGACTCAAGTGCTCGCCTATAAGAATCAAATGAAAACCTCTTTCCTAACTAGTGCGAATCACCTAAAAACTAAGCGCTTGAACTATAGGTTAAGAACTGGCATGTGAATGGACCAACCTTAGAAAATGTCCCTTTCAGCACCTGGGATTACTCCCACCACTTGAGTTTTACTAACGCAAAGAAAAACAATTTTAACACGAATGATGGTAGGAAAATGCCTATAAGTCATCCGCTCGGTCTTCGCTCATTATTGGGCATCCACCGAACCTTAGCGGATATAAATCCAAGTCACACTTCATCGGCCAACCCCACTCAACTTGAAAGTTCGTGCATCAAGTTTGAATTGTAGTTCTCATAGTTGCTTCACCACAGCTTTACAACTAAGGCCACTCATACAAGGTTTACCTTCATTGAAGAAATTTACCTACTATGAAAGGTGTCAAGTTTAGCCTATATATCGAGTAACTAGCAATAGAAATATATATGCCACTCAAGTATTAGAAGGAACATAAGTGAGTCCCGGAAATAGAGCATACCTCACTACATAATCTCCTTCCATTTCTCTTGAGCAGTAGGCCTGCTAGGACCCGGTAATGCTTGTAAGGCATAAGTCATCATCACTTACTCATATTTCAAAAATGTAGGATAGTTCTTCTTCAAGTGATCAAGCCAATCGCAATTAAAGAACTTACACTTGGATTTTGCTGGATGACACATCAAAGTGAAATGCCCTATATGCTACGGGAGTGATGTACTAGGTCGGCTTCTTCTTTGCATAAGCGTAATCTTTCTTGTATCTCGATCTTTGTGTTTCGATTGGAGCTTCAATTTGCTTTCCACTTTCACTACCTCTAACGGTAACTCGTGGGTGCTCTCATAGGGAAGAACCATCCTAAAGAGACATTCAAAAGGGGTTTCCAACATAGATAATACAAAGTAATGAATCCTCGACTTATGCTTTAAGACCTAAGGTAAATCCGTTTACCTACACCAATGGAGTACCGATCATCTCAATCCTCAAAAGCAAAAGATTGAATTGGTCAACATATTCCTTTACCGATAATCTACCCTACATAAGACGGATGGAATGCTCAAGCCACACACCCTTCTCGATCTCAGAAATGAATTATGAACCCAAGTATCCTTGAATTCATCCCAAGTCATGGGCCTGCTCATCAACCACACAAACACCATGTCCTACCTAGCTAATGTCTCCCCTCTTTAAATGCCAAGAATCAATTTTCCTTATGAGAACATTCTCTAGGTCTATCTCAACAAAAGCCCTCTTATGCACATGTCCAAGGCTATGTCTTAGCAATAGTCCCAGGACTCAAATATGGCTTCCCTCTAAGGCTAAGGAAGTCCCGGCACAACTTCAAAAGTCTAAAGATGGTGGAACCAGAAATACTGGTGCCCTAAGGTCCATGCCACCTCTGATGGCAACTGCAATAGCTAGAAACGTTTTCAAGCGGTGGAACATTCCTTATGGCAGCTAAATAGTCTATGAACTAATCAAGCATCTCAGACTGCCATCCGCAGTCGCTTATACACTACATTTGCTGATAGTGATTGCCTGATAAAGACACCTTAGCAACTAGCGATAGAAATAAATCAAAGACCAGAAGACAAGTGGTGTCTACTGTATAATATAAAAGAAAAATACAAGTATGCTCTCTTTAAGTATCTCCTTTTACCAGATCAATTAACTCAAACTAGTCTACATGGTTTGAGTCTTGAGCATAAGCTCTGATACCAAATGTAACAACCCGCCCTTCGTAATACCCAAAAATCATCACCTTACATCATCGCTCGACTTTCGAATACCACAAAAGACAGATTATTGGGGTAAAATTAGAACAAAACACTAAACCAGGCATCAATAAGATCTCACAATAGAATTATAATATATAATATACTGAGTATACATGAATAGAATAGAATGAACAATATATATAAGAGACCACACTAGCGAAAGCAATTAATAAATAAATATCAATACAGAAAATCAGAATACACCAACCTCCAATAGAATGGAGTTCCAAATAAATATCTGATACACAAGTCCTATATATAACAGGTCTGTCATGCACTACTAAAATATCAGATATACATATGTGAAATATTGATGCCATTCCTCCAAAATGCTACAGTTGGACATCTTGACCGTGTATCCCCAATAGCACCTAACTCCCAAATTACTCAATCTAGTACCCGAGAATTGTCATGACATAAAAAACAAAGACAAAATGCCTGTCAGACATAAAGCCTGGTGTGAGGGAAACTATCTCAAAATACTGTATATTAAAACTATATAAAAATAAATAGGAATTACTAAGGCACAGCCGGTCCTCTTGACAATCGTGGCTCAAGGGTAATGCGGATTGTCTAGAAACAAGTAAAGTATACCCATCGTGAAAGTAGGGAATCATACCATAAACTGCTTTTCTCCTATAATATACAAATTAGCACAACTAATATAATGTGACTAATATGTAACAGTATGCCATGATAAGGTAATTCAATATACAAATTCAAAGGAAAAATAAATATCACAATATAAGCATATTCTAGAACCACTACTATATCATCAACCTACTAATATAGCACACGATATAACAATAAGTGATAAACAAATAATATAAATTGATACTCATCATTGATGATGAATGGAGTCCATGGTAGACTCGTGCCCAAGATAAATAAATTCTATACCTTAGTGTACCATAGAACTTGAGTCACATTAAGTGTGGTCGAACTCGTATAGGCCTCACTGTACCGCTCAGTGAGCATACATGATATATGACCTAATCTATATATCTGAAACCGTAGTCTATGTTGAACACTGATCTATAATTCAAATTATCGCGATCTAATGATTTTCATTGAGGATCCAAAATAATAAAGCCAGTACCTCAGTGTACCATATACCTCGATTCCTACCTTGATTGATTGAACTCGTGTAGATCTCACTGTATCCCTCAGTAAGCATAAGTAATGTATGATCTACTTTATTTACTTGAAACGTGTATTGATCTCATCATGCCCCTCAGTGAGCATAATTGATATATGATCCACTCGTCTATGCAGTTAAATCGCCACTAAAGCCTCGCTAAATCCCTGCTAAAACATGTAGCACCCTTCGGTCGCTACGCTTTTTCAGTTATCGCTATTAAATAGTAGATCCACTTAAAACCCCGCTATATTCCTCTGCACCTGCTAAATCAATGGTTTTTAGCACCTGCTTTAGCAAATATAATAAAAAAAGGTTAATTTTACTAGTTCTCTTTTAAACCAAATCCATAAAGTTAGGGTAAAGACCTAAGTTTAAGGCCTAGGTGCTCAACATAAGTTAGTGATTTATTTTAGTAACCAAGCTAGGACTGCATAAATCATGATATTCTTCATTTTGTTATATAAGATTTAAAAATATTTCTTTCTCCTACAAAAATGATGTGATAATAAGAATAAATTAACTTTGGAAATTTAATATTATTTTTATTAAAGCTTTTTGCATCTCCGCTATTCTTTGATATATCCCCGCTTTATCCCTGTATAACATTTCGCACCTCCACCGTTATAGAAACACTTAGTGCTTTAACTGCACTGACACTTGTAGATGATTGTTATCATCTCCCCCTCAGACATCAATGATTTCTTAATAAATTCACATAACATCTCTACAAAAGAGAATGACGGTCGTATCCCATATAATATGCTACCAAGACCACAAAGGAACACCGATGCCATACAGATATAATATATATATCTGTGTGTGTGTGTATCAAGTAAAACATCACATAATCAAGTATGTCTACCATAAATAAAGACCAATATCTTGTCGTCGTTTATCAATATGTGTGGCCTTTACTATAAGACCCATAATAGGCAAGGCCACTAATATAAGGCTAATACAATGTAGGATAACTAATATAAGATCAGTACTATGTCTGATCACTAATATGAGACCAATACAATTTATTAAACTTTACGTACCCTAAGTCAAAGCCCAAAGGTATGGATTTATTACGTTCGATCGTACACACTCGTCGAAAGTGACCATGTGACCAACCACCATCTCGATTCCGTGCCCAATCATTGTCGACCATTATTGATCACTTGTAAATCATGGGGCATTATTGTCCAGATCCCTAGCCTCATCGTGCCTTCTATTTCCCTGAGTATCCCAAAGCATCCTTAAAGTCAACGCGAAGGTTCACACAAGCCCACATCCAAAACTGAGGAAAAACCCCCACTAAAACGATACCTGGCTTGGGCTTACTGCCCAGGTCCAAGCACCACCAGTGGATCAATAGTCCACCACCGGTCAATCGGTGGTTGTCTTTTTTGGGTAGCAAGCTCAGGTCAGTTAACCTCCAAGTCGCCGATTCGAGCCTTACCTTCTTCGTCGCTGCACCCGATGAGTTTCTTAGCACTGCTTACATGCCTTCGCCACACCAGGCTTCTTCCAGAGCCTATTGAGTGATATTTTGGAAGTGATTACTTGAGTGTTTGAAACTAGTTTCGATGCAATAATCCACTTTTTACATGCGTAGAGTTGAGCGGGCAGTTTCAACGACTCGGCTTCCTCTAACACAACACACTAAAACAATCCCAATCGGACCTTTTATTTTGTGTGTTGCCTGTGTATACGCACATACACTCATTTATATACATTCATACACACATGAACAATAAGTCACAATTCAATTATATAAGTTAGTTTAATTATTGTTAACAAATGACATGCACTTGATTATGTCATCTAATTTGTCTCTAATTCATTACAATATCACTTCTAACCACTTAATATCCCAAAATCCATTTATAAGCTTACTAACTATTCAAAAATAGTAATGAAGGGTTCAAACAAATAATTATCTCATATACTCATGATTACTATGTGGACATAAGCCTAAATCATAGCATACATCCCCTAAATCATTATACATAACTTCACAATCATCAATTATCAAATATATGAGGTATAATATGTAAATTAGTAAGGAGAATCATCCCACTCGCCTCTTCTTTTCCAAACCATGCTCCAAATCACCAAAACTCAATCATGCTTCTCTTTAAAGTTGAGATCTCAATCAAAATTCTGATTCAAGCCAATTCCTTCATGAGTTTTGCATACAATGAGAAGATAGGAATTATAGTGATTTTTTAAGAATTTAGAATTTATTTAAGGGGTTTAGGGCTTGGGAATTAAAGAGGGATTAAGGAATAATTAGAGAAGGATTAGGAGAAGAAGTGGAAAAGAAACCTAAGTGGAAAGTGAAATGATAGAGTGAAATGGAATTATGAAAGGGTTAGCCACTTATAGGCTTGCCAATGGGACTTAGCCATTTCACTTCTTTCCCTAAAAATCACTGTTCACTCCAAAAACTCATTGACTTCAAACATAGTCAAGTTAATACTCATTTTACCCGCATCGGAAAAGCGAACTCAACTACGGATGTTTTGAGTCCTAATTCGCTTGTTTGTAAAAGTTGAGTGCAAGGGGTGTTCCGTTAATTAATGACTTAATATTTAAATTGATTATTTAAATACCTAGTCGTTAAAATGCGGGTTGTTACAAAATTATGTCAACGTGCACCATAACTAATTACCTGAGCACAAGTATGCCCTAATGGAAGCATAGCCTTATGCATCCCTCAATATACATACACAATGACTTAAATCATCGCAGTAGTATACCGATTACTTCACTTCTGGATACTAAGGTAAGATAACTCGAAAGTGGGTGGTATCTTACCTAGCGTCAAATAACTTGAATTTCTTCCTGTTTTACATTCTCATTTATGGAAAAAAAACTGGTGATCTCTTAAACTGGTGAAAATAGCATAACTTCTTTTCTAATTTTGATTTTACGTAAGCTGTATCATTTCACTTAAAATATCGCTTCTCCAATCCTCCAGCAATCGTGATACCAAGGCACTACGTCAGTCTGCAATTTTTTCTTCCTAATTTCTATAGCATACAAGTAGTAAACATTCAAGCATTCAATTATAATAATCCTATTATTAGTCCATTCAAATGTAGCAACCAAAATTATAATTCTAAGTGAAGTTCTAAAGTTAAGTGAAACCATAAGCTAAAATTGTTTCAGCATTAAAGTTAATCGACTAGGTGATACATCATTCACATTCAATAGTTATGCAACAAAAACCATATACCCTTAAGTCGATACATCATGATAGCTTTCTTAAATAAATAGTCTCCTCCAATCCAAGGAATGATTGGAAAAAAATCCTATTATCCTCTTCTCAAAATCTTCAAGTCTTATTTCCTATGAAAATAGTCTTTGCATCCTCAATACATGCAAACTGTAATATCTTTTACTTAATGAGAATCCAAATGCTTGAATTAGCCATTCCTTATGTAACCTTAATTATAGCTTCATATAGAATATCTTTTCAATTTAAACCTCGAAAATTTTACCACTATTTAATACAACTCAAAATGGAATGGTGTCTCGCTATATTAATCCAATAGACATAATGTTCAATATTTAAGTAGTGTCATACCCAAACACTCATCTAGGAATATCCAAAATAGACGATGTCCTAGAATAGTGAACATGATATGGAACTAATATCACAACAGCCCCAAACAATGTGCTTCCAGTTGCGACAATAACTCAAACATCAATATTTTACAAGTATCACGATTTAACGTATACTGCAAGATTAGATCCTACTTGCTCGGTTACTTGTAACTTTCCAAGCCAAAAAAACATGTCAAAATGTCAGATCAAACCCACCCACCCACTAAACAATCCAGTTCCTCTACCTCTTCTGCGAATGTTAAAACAACAAATACTTAGGGGGTTATGATATATAAGTAATATAAACCATATATGCATAGAAAAACATGATGAGTCTTTCACTCTTTATTGTTACAGAAAATTCAACTGGTACTCTACCCTTCAAATTCAAACGTTATTGGAAAGGGCATCCAATCTTTGTATTAATTTCTTTCTTTACTCCAAATGTCAATGCTTTACAATTCCCCAATGTTCAATACTAGCAAGTCCTTACCATATTGGTATATTGACTATTCTAGCTAGTTTACCATAGCCAATTTAAACTTTATGGTTTGTGCAGTTCTTCTAACTCCAATCAAATTTCAAATGAATTATTTTTCCAAAATCTTTGATTATCAATCTTATTTTTCACAAAAACTAGTAAGCTTATATAATTCTCTATTAATTTCAACAAACAATCCCTTTTGACAAAAATCATGATATTTTTTTCTAGTTTAAGGAAAGTGTATATGTGAACGTATCTTTCTAATTTTTTTACAAATAACAAATCTTCACAAATGTGTAGTATAAAAGAAAACATGATATTTTATCTTTCTTTTCAAACCGCGATAGAAATATTTTCAAAAATATGACTTTTACATATTTTTTCAAATTTACATTTCAAATGTTTCACCGGCGAAAAGCAAAGTACGCGTTAAAATATAATGCAGCAATGTGTCTTATACTAACTTTTTACAAAAATAAAAGTTTTGAAATAAAAATGGAAAACTACACTTTATTAAGTTTTTCCATGTTTGAAGCTTAAAATAAGTGATTAACTGTTTAAACTCAGATACTATACTTTTCAAAAGATTTCAAAAACTGAAGTTTTTAATTCATTCATTTTTCATATATTCTTCCAAAGATATTTTCTCATAGATTTTGTCCGAATATTCTAGAAAATCATAAACCAATTTATTTTCTTTTTAAAAATATGCCAGACATCTAATGTTTTAACTTTTTAGAAAACATTCCGATTATTTAATAATTAATTGGAGTAGATGAAAACAACCTAATTTACACAAGTCAAACTATATCTAACAATGCTTTAAGTGCATAAATTTTAGCTCCTCTCCTTTTAAAGTGGTTATCTCTAATCTCTCCTATAATATAGTGTCTAACTCCAATGTTGGAACACCCTAGCTATCCAACTAAAGATAAAATGGAATTTCGGCAACTACTTCCTATTTAATAATAGGGCTTCCACTTTAACTTTGGAGATTTACTCTAACTATGAGAATTCCTTCTTCCATATCTCCATTATTCCTTATTAACATTACACTTATTTTATATGAGTCCAATGGTGCTGCTCTTCTCCTATTCAACCTTAGACACACAATTTACTTACTACTGCTAGTTGATAAAGGAACCTTCATTAGCATTTCTTTGTGGAGTAGACTATAATAAATGCAATGGATTTATTTTTCTCCCCAAATGACTATGATCTTTATGGAGAAAATTATAATAAATGCAATGGGTTTATTTTTCACCCCAAACGTTTATGATCTTAACATTTATTTTAACTTATAATTGTTCACTTATAAAGGGACATGCCAAGAACTATCTTTTAAGTAAAAATATATAGGTGGTAGAGTATAAACAAATAAATATGCATATATAATATATAAATTTAAATATGCTCTCTTATACATCCTAATTTAGTAGGAATCGCTTAACATAGGCTCTGATACTAGCTATAATAACCCGCCACTTAGACACAATGATCCAAAGCCCAAGAATGGCATTTAAACTTCCATCATGCCAAGAAGTATGAATTGCTATGTTTTATAGTTTGCATTTTATAAAGACAAATAAAATTTTAAAACATTCTAAACTTTCAGATTCCATAGCGGAAGGAAATAAAATATAAGTATTGAAATTAATCCCAATAAGATTGTCATAAAATACTCATAACCAATACAAGTACTATAGAATAGGTCTCTAAATGATAATATAACAGAAGTTTTAATGATAAATATAACGTAAGGTACAAAGGAGAATATCCATAAATAGTTCATCTTTGAAGCGCCAAGTCACCTTCTCCATGTAACTTATCATGATCACTACCCCTACTACCCTTACCACCTATGATAGATTTAACGAGGGATAAAATGGAGGGGATCAGAGAAGGTTTAATGAGTGAATTATATCAATAGCGGTATGTCATTAACAAGTAATTAATGTTTGGTTATAACCTACACATCCTAGTGGCATTCCTTTGTGTGCATGGACTATGTATAAGGACATAGTTACCTTCATATTATAGGTGGACTATCCTTAATGTCCATAAATCCAATAATGATTTATGAAAGTTTCCACTCACATATGGAACATACAAAAATTGAACAATCCAATAAATATCTCGAGTGTATGATCTCAATGATAGACACTTAATTATATATCGAGTTAGCATTCTTAATAGTAGTCACTTGGGTTGCAATTAACCAAGTATACAATCATTGTCCGACCCACTCATTGAGCCACAGTCTGACAATACTTGCCATCTATGCATTGGTGCACCTAATCGTGTATTCATCCAATACCCGCCTACTTGTCAAATCATAGTCTGACAATACTTGCCATCTATGCATTAGTTAACCTTCTCGTTAGTGTTTGTATCCAAAGTTGTATATCGTTACATAAGTAGAAACAAGTGTTAGGTCCAACCCTTCTGTTGGATTAACAAATCCTACTATGACGAAGGTCTTTGCTACTTTTTCTAGTTTCCACTAATAGGTAACTAAGACTGGTTACAAACGATAGGAACTTCTAATTATGATGTAATCGCATGTCATGTTGAGTGTGTCATTTAACAATTTCAGGAAGTGAGAATCTAGGATATCACTGAGTGTAATACTATTCCATCTTGTTGCATGACTTCATTCAACTATGTGATCTCCTGAAAGGCAAGGAAGTGGAAACAAGTTTCCTCGATCCATCCTACTTGGCTTGGACCATGTCTAGGTTTAACTTGGGCTTGCTTCAGCCATTCAGGTATTTGAATGGTACATTCAGACGTCTGACCCTAGTCGGTTTGTTCATTCTTTTGTATATTTTATCACCTTTTCATTTTTTTTATCTAATTAAGTCTATATAATTATGTAATATTTATACATCCATATCCATGTTTATTTTAGCTAGTTATTTACCTAAATCCATTTTCATTTGTTCAATTTCGCTTGTCCGTTATTTAAGCTCCTTGTTTACTTCGAACATAATTTATAATCCTTTTTTATTTCATTTTAAACACTTAACCATATTCATTAACATCTTTTAATATGCTTAAATGAATATTGATTTTTTTATACATGGGATTTTCTTTGGGTTTTCATGGGCTTGTCTCGAGGTGGCCCTCGGGTCTACCTCGAGTAGCCCTCAGGTCCGCCCAAAGTTTTTTAAGACTTGGGGCTTACTCCGAGTTTTTTGATTCTAGCCCAGAGTCTCCCACGAGTTTTCCTTGGGTCAACCTCCTAGTTTTTTTCAAAACTTAAATTTTTTTAACGTTATTTTGCAATTTGACCCTATAAGCTATACTAATGTAAATATAACTTTGTTAAATTTAGGAAATTAGATCTATAGAGTTTTTAAGTCAAGTTTATAACCCAATTTACTCTTCTGCCAATTTCTATCAATTTTACAGTTCCCATTTGATTGTATATAATATTTCAGTCAATTATCTACATAATTTCCAATAAATTATATATGTATGTTTCAATTAATTATCTACATATCTTCCAAATTTACTAGAGTCGGTTCTAAGTAAATTCCAAAAGATGTATTCATTTACTTTTATTTACCAAAATCAATTCAAACTTATCATATAAAATAAGTTTTATAGAATTAAGTGTAGTTTCAATCTAAATTACCCATCCCATCCAAGTTACAATGATTATCTTATCAATCCATTACCTAGGGTTTTCCAACCATTTAAATTCGCAAGTATTTTTGAATAAAAAGCATTAATTCAAGTAAAAATTCACATTTTTAATTCTAAGAAGGTATATAAATGATAATTAACTACTTATTTACATCATAGCCATATCGTAGATAAATCCACTCACCTTATATGTTGTTTGAATAAATTTCCTCTCCAATTTGATTAGTTTTGGTGTTACTCCTTTTCAGCTTAGCTCTCACTTGTTTTGATTTACTTCTTCTCTTCTTTGTAATTTAATTCCCTTATTGTTTTGGTGGAATTTGATATACTTTTTGTTTGACGATTTATTTTAGAGTTTGAGCAAGAAGAAGAAAATACGTTGTATAAGCGGTGGCTAAGGATTTTAGAATAAGAGAGGTGAGGCTTGGTTATATATTTATAGGCAGAAATTAAGTGAAATCTACGTCTAGGAAAATTATTTCTTTATTCGTATATCACTTATCATTATATATATGCAAAATTCCTCTCCTTTTGTTTCCCTAAAGAAAATAACATTTGTCTTCTCCCAATTAATGTCATTAATTATAATTCAAATCAACGCCATTTATTGATATTCTATATATATATATATATATATATTATTTACTATTCTAAGGAATCATGGATTGACATTCAAACATACGTATATATGTGTCTGTACACTAACATTAATTAAAAATCTTGTTCTTTATTAGCAATTGCTCAATTAAGTTGAAATTATTTCATATTAATCTTTCCAAATTCAAAAATAGGATATACCCTTATTCTTTACAAACAAAGAGTAACATATATTTTCTCTTAAGAAATACATTCTTTTCATAACTATATTATTACCTTCTCCTTTTAGAATATGTAACGTTTCTTTCATTAAATGCACTTTTTCATAAATATATTATTATTTATTTCTAATATATGTGGAGCAACCCACACCCCAGTAGGCATGAAATTTCGCTAAATCGAAAATCCAAGTCCACCAAAGTATGGATCGTTGGTCTAGTATCCTACAAGTAAACAAATAAATGCATATCATAGCACTATCAATATAACTCTTAGTGGAATAGTAAAGTATAATAAAATATATAGTTATTGACTAACTTGACACTTCTAATACCTAGTGTCATTGTCACTGTCGAGCATGTATTAGGAAACATGTCCTTCCACTGTTCCCACCTTGTACCAGTCTTTCCCTCTAAAGCTATCATATGGGTTGTAATGAGGAGGGGCCAGAATAACTTTCTGGTGACTGATAAATTATACACTTTATACGTAACACTAGTTTATGCCAATTACTTTCCATTACATGTTATGCATTTCATTTTACTTAGTCATCTTGATTCTATGTTTATGTACGATACGCCTCATCAACCCGAAGTAGACTTTAACTTATATATATAAGTACTATAGTCCCTCTTTAGACCAAGATACTATCCTTACTAGTATTCGTAATTTTGCACCGTCAGGCATCATCATCAATATTTTGGTCAAATTGTAGCGTACAAAGTAGAACCTTCCGTTAGTGCCAAATAACGGCGTCATAAAAGTTTAGCCGTATTGTATCTCACCTTTGGGATTTACAAGCATGTCCGCTTCATATTGTGGACTTGGCTCCATGGACTACTCTATCCGTTTCTGAAAGAACTCCCCTATACGCAAGCATATACTCTCCATAGGTCCTACGATGGGATATGTTCAACATCAGTATAATGTATACACAACTGTTAGTGGCCGCTTGTGATAGGAAGACTTCTATTATGCAACACTACTGACCGCGCATTCCAACCCATTCCAATGACTATGTCATTCTTATTTACTAAGTTATTTACATACATACATACATACACATACATATACATATACATACATACATGTACATACATACATACATACACACACACACACACATATATATATATATATATATATTTCATGCCCCTTATAACATATATTTGAATATAAATTCTTTTAATTTTTTTTACTTTTAATCATTGTTGTTTAATAAATCTTACATAACTTACTTTTGGACTTAGTCTTGTCGTTTACTATTATTTGTTATCCATTTCTAATTTATTAACTTTAAGTGTCATTTCTTATTTCCCTTTCATTTAACATTATTGGATGAAATCCCCAGTTTTGTATTTTTAACTATATCTCTCTTTTATTGCCAATTTAGACTTATTAGTTTCCTAATCATTTAATTGTATCGTTTTTGTTTACCGTTTGTTTTTCTACACAATCTTAGATTACATACTATAGGTTTCACATTTAAATTGTTATTATTATTCCTACTTACATTACTTTAATTGTAATTAAATATTTTTATATTTTAATACATTAGAATTACTTCTTTCCCTAAAGGAAATTGTTAACGCTATAATTCTCTATAAATTACTTAAAAGAGGACTTGTGTTATATGTGAAATAACAAGGAATTATCTTTTATTTTTCTATTAGAATACGGAGTACAAAATATGGTGATTTCCTTATTTTCTACATCTCTTCCTTTTTTTTTACATTCCTTGTTATTTCAACCAATACACTCTTATTTGTATTTTAGCCAATTTATCGAAACTCACATTGTTACACGGTTCATTCCAATGTATTAAAATATTGTCTACTCTCAATTTAATTTATAATCAATTCTAATTTATGTTCAACAATCTGTATAAACTAACCAAATTTGAAATCCCAATATGATTTCATTAACAAGCTATTTACAAATCAACGGACTATTTATATCCCTAACTTTCCAAATCCAAACGTATACAATATGTATCAAGTTTAGGGTTTTCCATAACATATAGGAATATTTTCCATAATCATTACATGTATGCAATTAAATATTCCATTCTTGATTTATATCAATTCCTTACATGTATAGAATAAAATATCTGAATCACTTTTTATATCTAGGTATAAGTGAAATAGATCTACAATGATATAAATCCAATATTATTACAAAATATGTAATTTTCCACTCATCTTGCTTTAGTTTTCAATTTCTCCATATTTAGATCCATTCCTTTTTATTTGACTCTCTTTTACTTTAAATCCAAAATACAAAAAGGGTATATACCTACTAGAATTACATATTTAGGTAAAGGATCGAAGAAAATTTAGATTTGAGTTTGATTCATGATTTAATTTTGTTTCTGTGTTCCGAATCGATCTTATTCTTCTCTTATTTTCCATTTTTCTCTACTTATATATATGCACATACATACATACATACATACATACATACATACATATATATATATATATATATAGTTTTACTACTTTTAGAATTTGGTGGAGAAGAGAAAATGATAGAGTTTCGGTACGTATAAGTTTTCTGAATAAATTAGGGTAAGGTTAGCTTTTAATTTATAGGGGTTAGGGATTGATTTGGAATGTTAGATTTAGCCTGGGAAATTTTTAATTTCACCTTAGACAGAGCTTAATTACTACATGCACAAGTAAAATATTATAGTCTATCACATCCATTAGTCCATTCCTCGTTTTAAAATCATCATTTAACACTAGCAATGATCGGCGACTTAAGGCTACGGTTAACCGCTACCAATTGACCTGGGTATATCTACGATCGACCTATTGTTTGATTTTAGCATTGATTAATTATCCTACGTTATTTTTTTATTTCATTCCTTCTTTAACTGATTATGCTATTTATTCCCTTAACATTTATTTTCCCAGATTTCATTTAACGTTAATTTTTCTTAACGTTTAAGTTTCCAATAACGTTAGTAATTAACATTAGTTAACCTTTATTATCATAATTACTTATATAATTATTTATGATTCGAAAATTTCAGCTAATAACTTTTGTTTGAACTCCGTTTGGAATATTTTATATATGAAAATTGATTAGAAAATCGCTACGAACCCAACGTATAAGTTTTATAGCCAAATTTTGAAGTTTGCAAAAAATTTATTTTTCAGCATTATTAGTTATTTATTAAATCTATTTTTAATTAATTATCGAAAAATTGTGGGGTGTTAAATATGTATCATATTTGTTTATCCGTTTTAACAATAAATTTCACTATCACGGTAATTAACGGTTCCCCAGTAGTAGTTTCAAGTTTGTGCATGTAAATATCTTTCCTCCTTTTCTTTTAATGCACATAAAACCATTATTATTTTTTTAGAGTAGTTCAAATATTTTCAATTAATTACTTACTAAATAAGTTTTGATTTATTTTTGTGACTTATTCTTAAACTTAATTTCAATATAGGTGCAAAATCCAAAACGCGCACTATGGTAAACATTTTGTATCTTCTTTTTCCAATATATGTTTCTCACATTGCATATATGAATTTATGGTAGAAAAATCTAATTGGCCTAAAAAAAATCAAGTTTTCTAAATTCTTTCAATGGTAAAGAAACAGTGTTTTAGCTTTATGTAAAATTAAAAAAATTTATTTAATTAATTATTTTTATTAAAAATATGGGGTGTTACAAGTATTTTCAATAAAATCATATTTTAGAATGACTTAAGCAACACTATTAAGCAACAATATATTATACGCATATTCTCTTCATAACCACTGTATTAGTTCTCACTTTCAAGTTCCACGGTATTCTCAAGTTGAATGAATTACATAACATCATCGCATTGAGATTTCCTCTATGAACTAAGTTATTATAAATCAATCGGAAACTCTCAATCGGTTCATTTTGTAATCATCCAATAACTACTAGTACGTAACCTCTTTGTACACCTAGCAGCCACGAGTAATACGCTACCCAACATTTTGGGAGTGTTACGTACTGTAGTATCAACGGATGTATTTATATCCTTTTCTCGAAACATCTTGACCAGGAATATTAAAACAAAGTATTTTTGACTTCCAATTTGATACTGATGATGCAATATTTTTAATTACAATCGTATAATACTTTATTAAGAAAATTTTATTTGTTAAATGATTATTTAATCATTTATTCATGTCATATGATAACATTACATATAATAGTGAATAAAAACCAAAAGAATACTTTATTTCGAATGAGATTGTTTTCAAAGTCAGGTTATGTAATAATTATGTAATTGCCCCTAACACATATCCCTTTAAATTTCATGGGGTAGGTGCTATGGAGTCATTGTAGGTTCCTAGTTTTGACGACATTGACATAGAAGCCAAAGATTGTGTTTTTGACCTCTTTTTCATATTTTGTATGCTTCTTGCCTGCTTGGGTGTGGCGAGCTTCGAGCCTCGTGGCTCTACCCTCAAGTGACTTGTTCTTTTCTTACAAGCCAGAAATTCTTAGGCCTTGAACTCAAGTGCTTGCTTGGCCTCAAGTTTGTGCCTTTTATTATAATGTGTAGGTTTTCTATCTTCGTGTCGACAACATTGAGTTGTGTGATGGTGGCATCGATCTTGTTTTGGAGTACTTTCTTTTCTTTCAGAACCTCACCGCTTTGGATATGGGCTGCATTTATCTATCCGTCTAGCATATAGATGTTGTTTTCCAGTGCCAAGATACCAGTTTGGTGCTTCCCTCTCTCCTTCCCTTCCAATTCCTTATTAGCCTTCTCAAGCTAGTAGAAGGGTTCTTTTAATTAATTAATCACCTTTTAACTCCTTTACAAGAATCTCTAGATAGATGCGGTTCTTTTTGTTAACATCAGAGAGGTTTCTTACAAGTTTTCTCCAAGTACAATACTGTTACACCACTATTTAATGCATAGACATCCCAACTAACAGATTTCTTTTTAGGATGTAGATCATGTTATAAATGAAGTAAACTCCCGTCATATCCATATTGGGATGCTGAAGTTGCATCATCGATCAAGGAGTAACTGTTGGAGCTATTGTAGTAGAGGTAGTGGCAGTGGGCATCTTTTTATCGAGCCTTTGAGGATAATGACCAAAAGGAATAGCAAGGGCAGGTCTGGTTCAAGTAGGAGGGACCAAAGCCTGGGAAGTAGGAACGAAGCAGATAAGAGGAACTCGAGAGACAGGAAGTGGCAATGGACTTTGCTTGAATAGGGAGTGACTCCTATATAAGTATGGATCTTGAGAGCGGCTTAGTGGAGAACCGCTCCGGGAACATTGAGAGCCAGAACCCTTCGAGATTGGAGATGCCCTTTATAATCTATTTTGCAATCATGACAATATCTCCTACCCTCTTCTTCATCTCTCCTTCCCCTTTCCCTATCCTGTGAACTTTTCCCTCCCTTTCTCTTCTTTCTTCTCTTTATATTATAGATTCATGGGAAGATTATCGAGATTAGGAACTTGAGTGGTAAACTAGAAGATTCCCAACAGTCTTCTTATTAAAATCCTTGAAGGAATTTCTTAAAACTGCCTATAGTACTAGAAACAAAAGAAAAGCATAAATACAACTTGGAGTGTGTTGACCTAAAAAATGGATCAGCATCTAGAAATCAGATGAAAGCACCAATTCAAGTAAAGTAAAGAGAAAAGCAGTAAAGAAGACACAGTTTTTATAGTGGATTGACGTAATCTCCATCATACATCTACTTCAATCTTTTTACTAGTTGTTCTCTCTATTACAACTAATTATATCGGATCTGACCATAGTTTTGTGGATCTCAAATTTATAATGATGTTTCTAAAGAGATTGAGAGTCTCCAAGATTTGCTTATCTAATTCCTAGAACAACAAATAGTAGCTTCCTAGTTGACTGTAATGGAGGAGAAATAAGATGTGAAGAAGAAGAAGAAGTCTCCATGGGCCGAGAGATCAGATCCTCTTTTGGTTGTAGCTAGGCATGTAATTATAGGGAAAATAGTTGTTATCCGGGTTTTTAACCCAGCAGGAACCAATAGGAAACAGAACAACCTCGTGTAAACAGGATGGTTCAGGTCTTAACGAATAAAGCTAAGACAAGGGATTAAAAAGGGCTAAGCTATATGGCTAAGGCAACGATTGGGATCAACGAAGCCGAGAGATCGGCATTCTTCTAGTTCAATCAGCAGTTGAGCGCAAACAGCTAGTGAATTTCCGTTAAAATGAAGCAACTACGATAAAGGACAATGGAAACCTCTCCAATTCCAAACTCTAGAAAAATCCTAAGTGCTTGGATCATCAGCGAACCATACCTCTCCACAAACTATCAAACAAACTAGCCAAAGAATACTATGAAAAGAGGCCAAAAACCTTGGCTCACAAACGAGTCAAGTCTATGAGTCGCTAGCAACCCATAGGCCATGGGTCGCCAGTGACCCATGGTACTTCCTTGTTTTGCGAGCCAAATCCTCTATAGGTTGCTTGCAAGCTACCTGCAAGCTGATGAGGACGTGACCTAGCCCAGAAGATCTCCGATCCATATAAATACCATCCTACCTGAAACATAAACTGCATCTTCTTCAGACTGATTGTTGAAGCTCTGCTGGAATTATTCTTCATTTTCTACCTCCTACACAACAATCTCCAAAGGAATACACTATGATTCTCCAGTGGATTCCAGCTTTGGAGATTCAGTCTAGCTAGAAAATAATCAAAGCCTTGTAATCAAACATCTATTATAGCATCAATCAGTCTATAATAAAACTATAAAGTGGAAGTAGGCTTCATTAATAGCTGAACCACTATAAAAATTCTCTATCTACTTTCTTTTACTGTTCTTTCTATATATCTGTGATCTGTGATATTGCTTTGTCAGAACAGGACTGGTGCTTTCAAACTCTAACCAGGGTGATGGTCCATTTTTTGGGTCAACATTTTGGTGCTTTCACTGAGAAATCCAACTCAAGATCCAGATCTAGCTATCTACTTTGGATCCCATAGGCCCAGAAGTTAGATCCTTATCTTTACTTGAAGAATCCACTATTTGGAACCAATGGCTCTTAGAATAAGAAGAACTGCTTCTGGAAGGTCTATAGAGGCAGTAGTAGCCGGAGAAGATGTTAATCCCCAACAAACCGAAGTGATTGGTGCTAACTTAGGGAATCGGGCGCATGCTTCCTCCAGTCAGCATGAAGTTGTTACTAGGGGTGAGTTAAATAAAATGGTTAATGAGATCAACCAAAAAATGGAGAGTAGCCAAAAGGCTCCAATGGATAAGCTTAACGCTCTCCCAATCCTACAGTCAAATCCTGCTCCAAGGACTATGCCCGAACCCGCGGTTGTTATGGAACAAGAGAATTCCTCCATTTCTGGTCTACATAGAAGAAATAGAAAACAACCACAAAAAAGGGTGACAATAGAACTTAACATGGACGGAAATGCAAGTACTCCATATGCCACAAGGCAACCTATTCTAAATTTGAGTCAAGGGGCAAAGACTCCCGTAGAAGACATAGCTATGGATCTTTCCAACTCAGAGGACGGAGAGCCAGACGATAAATTGGAAGAAGATGCCAATGCATTTGATAATGCAAGGAATACTCAAACTTCTCCAGTGAGACCAACCACAAGCCAATGGGACCCTGCAGGAGTGGCTCTCCCGAAGACATAAGAGCCTAGGCCTCAGTCCACTCACCAAGACCGTTTGCAAAGTCAAACACTTGGCGCGGTGACTGATCACCGTCCTCAGGACTACCGGACATCGGAGGCATACATAATGGACATGGTTAAATGATTAATGAAGGAGAATAAATATAGGAGAGGTGATGAGTGGGGATCTGTGCCAAGCCGGACTCCCTTCACCAATGAAATCCTGAACGAGAGATATCCATAAATGTTCACAATGCCAACCATTCCATCCTATGATGGAACGAAGGACCCAAAGCCTCACTTGTACAAATATAGTTGGTATATAGACGGAGTAAATGCCTTTAAAGCTGTTCGATGTAGATGCTTCCCTATCTTTCTCGAAGGGATTGCGTCAATGTGGTTCACTAGACTTCCACCAAGATCTACCTCTACTTTTGACCAACTAGCGACAAGGTTCCTTTATCAGTTCAGACTCCAAACTGCGCAAACAAAAGATGTCATGTCCCTATCCAGGTTGTTCCAAAGGTGTAACGAATCACTGAAGTCTTTCATGAATAGGTTTAACACCACGGTGATGGAATTAAGCAACCCCAACAAATACATGGTTTTTATGGCACTAGTTTGTGCCATTCACCCGGAAATTGAATTTGGAAAGTGGATTAAAATGAAGCAACCTACCATCAGGAAAGATTGCAATCGCAAGGCAAGTCGGTACCTAAGGTTGGAGGAAGCACAGGAATTGGAAGGGAAGTTTACTAGTGTGCTACCGGCAAATGCCGGGCAAAGCGATGTTGCAATGAATCAAAATGCGCACACTTCTCGAACTACTAAAGGAACCACAGGAAAGACAGGAATTCAAAGAGAAAAGGTCAAAACTCTAACAAGAAGAGTGGTAATGGCAGCAACAAAAAGCTAAAAGGGTTTAGGCTCGAAGGCTACACTCCCTTGAGCGACATACCAGAAAACATTTTTCTCGCAATTCAAGGAACTGAGGAATGCAAAAAGGCAACCAGAAATGATGTGATCGAGCTGTAACAACCCGCATATTTCATGATTATATATTTAAATGTTTTATTTAAATATAGGATCGTTAATCAAATTAAATTCCGAAATGTTACTTTTTGTAAACAGTCAAATTGGGACTCGAGACCACTACCATTGAGTCCAAAATGGCGATTGCGACATTTTTGAGTATAAACATTGATATGTTTGGAGTTGATTAGAATTTTGATATTTTCATTTGGGGCTTTGGGTTTGGGTTTCAGCCCACTAACCTAATAAAGAACCCAACTCCTCTGCTCTTCATTCATTCTACTCCTCATTTCCTAACACTCTCAAGCTAAAGGAAAAATGGGGGAAGAGAAAGGAAATTAAAAATTCCTAAACCCTAGTTTACTAGGAAATTCAAGTTCTAGAAATCAAAGAGAAGCTTAGGTAAGCATCCTCTTCATATTCTCCATCTCAATCTCTCTTCAATTTTCAGAAATTTCTAAAACTTAACTTAGGAAAAACTTCACCTTTGATAATAGATTGAAGATTCTAGAGGTGTTGTTGAAGAGAAATCAATCTTTGCTTGTTTTAGAGCTTCTCATTTCTATATTTGGGTTTAAAGATGAGTTTTTGAACTCACATCCATGTCTATAGTTTTCATTGTTGTTAGGTATGAATTCCTAACATTTATTCACGTTCATTTGCTTTTGAATTGAATTGATTTGGTGAATTTTCCAAATTTTGGTGTTTTGAAGTCAAAATCTTTAAAGATCCTATCTTGGATATTTGGACGTGTTATTTGGAGTGTATCGAAGAGCCTATATGACTGGGTTGTCGCTTGGCATAAATCCCTAGCCTCCGTCGCTCGTCCGATCACCTTGGAATCGTTTTGGCCATCATGGCCTAGACGAACTGTTGCCTAGACCAGGTGACCAGACGTCTAGTTGGTCAAGTCCAGACGTCTGGTTATAGACCTGGAGAAAAAAATATACGGCAGAAAAGAAAAAAATGACAGAGACTTGGACCAGACGTCTGGTCCAAACCTACCAGACGTCTGGTTAGTTTTTAGACGTCTGGTTAGGGTTTAGACGTCTGGTAGGTTTCTGGAATATTTCCAGAACCCAAATCCAGATGTCTGGATGAAACCCAAACTTCTGGAACTACCAATTCTGCCTATTTTGGCTGTTTTTGATTGGATTTCCAATTTTAATCGATTTTTGTCGATCTGATTAGTTGTTATCACTTATTATCGACTTTGATGACTTCTTTCTTTGAATTTTTGTGAATATCCATTTGATGGATTTGATATCGATTTTTATGGTTTGAGTTCAAGTCGTTGAATGTGGATTTTTGGTGATAGATTGTTTTTACAATCACTTCTGTGATTTATCACTTTTAAATACAAAAGTTTATATACTAGTAGTAAATACTCAAACTCTTTCACAAAAATGATTTTAACGTCATTTTTAATACAAAGCTTGTTTTTAAAACCGTTTTTCAATCTATTAGTATATACAAACCTTTACCTCATTCGTATGAGAAATCTAATTAAACGGCTTAGCAAAACAAGTGATATGAAATGCTTGCGTTTACTTTGTCGGTTAATTCTTGGACTTGTTCGATTGAACTCTTGTGACAATTTTCGAGTGGAAATCTACAATTTGTTCATAAATATTTAAGTTAAGCCAGTGGTTATGGGACATGAAGCTAAACTCATTTATTTACTAGCTTAGTGTAATTTACACTTATCGATCAATGATGATCCTTTGGTGATTTAGACTAGCGATGTGCGATGTCTCTTTGTCCGCGTGGGGGACTGTACCCCATTCTATAGAGCTTCGGCTCACTTTTATGGGCTAGTGACCCATGGTCTTTGGACCGTTCGTGGAGCAATCAGCTCGATAAGTCAGTGCATGGGGCGTATCTTTTTAGGTGCGTCGATGTTCGACTAGGCATGGGGCATATCTTTTTAGGTGCGTCGATGTTCGACTAGACATGGGGCATATCTTTTTAGGTGCGTCGCTGTTCGACTGTGCATGGGGTGTATCTTTTTAGGTGCGTCGATGTTCGGTTCATGGGATAGCGACCCATTTGTGATACACGTGTTGGTGAGTTTTCATGCTCCCGTTTGTGATAGGCTTCCCCTTTTTGTGATTTCTAGATTTCTAGTTAATGATTTCTAGAATTTGTGTTTCACCAATTTTTGCGATTGGCATTGATATGTTTTGTCAATATTTGTGTTTTGGTGAATAATTTAAAGAATATGACATTCTTTTTAGTGTTTAGAATATTTGAGATATTGTATGATTTTTGTTCTTGCCTGATGTATACTTGTGACAGTATGGCATTATTGTTATCATACGTTTTTGTCATATCTCTTATCCTATCTCATTTTATATGATATTTATAGCTAGACCGATCCATTTATTATTTTTCTTCTTAAATAATAATCGGGTCAAACCGAGGTATTTCAGGTGCTTCTACTTGACTTCTTATCAAGGACCATCGTTTGATTTTTGGATAACTACTTTAGCTTAGTGGTTTTTGTTTTTATACATTTGAGATAGAGACTCCTTGATGTATACATATTCTTTTGTCTAGCACTTGTACCTATTCTTTTGTGATGTAGTGGATCTAGTATGACCACTATTTTGATGTACACTTTTATGTGTTATATTCATATCTGTTTCCGCCTTTATGATATGAATATCTGTGACTGGTTTGTGTTATGCTTATTTCTATATTTGTTTCTGAAGCCCACGTAGCCACTGTGTAGTAGCTTTGAGTTTATATTTGATATGTCGAATTTCCTCTTGAAATGAAATGCAAGGCATATCATCTGACATATCGGTACTCACACAAAGCAATTACACTGATGGTCGCTCCTCAACAGCCTTATTCTTCATGCTAGTCGACGGCATTACCCCGTAGTGTCCTTGGCTAGTGTGAGTATAGAGGTGGGGCGTCACACGAGTAGTAGAAGAGCTCAAGTAAGTTCTACTGCTTCCACGGGACACACGACCACAATACGAACGAATGTCGCCGCCTAAAGAACACAACACCAAATTAATGATTTTGCAACATTTTATAGCTATAAGGTTCTAACACTTATAAATGTTAGAAGCAGCCAACAATGAAAAGTGTTAGGATACCCAAAAAGTGTTGTTAAAATAAATATTCTTATTTATAATCTTTCCAACACGTTAAGTATAATGTGACAATTGGAAAAAGCATGACGATATTTGGCAAATATGTAAATATTTCATTATCAAATTGGGTTTTTAGTAATTTCATATGTGTTTTCATTCTCACGCTTTTCCTTCTCATTTCCAGATTCAGGGCCGCAAATTTCATTACCCATCCTAGGGTTTCAATCCTATAGCGACCACATCTCTCATCACAACAATCTCGACCAACGACGCTCTACATTCACGTCTTCCTTCTCCAGGAGATGCTAAACATCGGGTCTCTTCAAGCGGCACTTATCACGTTCTTATTCTCTAGGCGGCACACGAAATTGCCTCCTTCAAATTTTAGGCAAAGCAACGACTTTGGCCACAAAAAGTTTAGGGCACCATCTTCAGCAACTGGCACAGCAAAATGAAAAAAATCACGATCTAAATTCTCAAATCACTCTGCATCAAATCTCGACTCCAAGTCTGAAGTCTCCAGTCGGCAAAAATCAACAGCGACGGCGAGGAAAATCGATGACGGCGGCGAGAACAATCAACGATGATGGCGACTCCATCGATGGCGTCTCGATTGCGATAAAAATAGGCAACACCACGCTTCGCTTCAACCTCCTCCAGCATAGCTAGGGCACAGTTAGGTATCTTCCAACTTTCTTCCATCTTCAGTTGTTTTATTACTTGTGCTTATGTAATCGCGTTGGCTGCGTAAACTGCTCCTTCTTGTTTCCTGAAAAATGAAATTGCAAAAGGTACTTAGTTTAATATTTATCAGTTATCATGTCCTTGTCTCTGTTTGGAAATTGAAAATTTTGTTAACTATATAGATGTGTTAATTTCTGTTTAGCATACAGATGTGTTTAGCAAAATAGCAATAGATTAATTTTAAGTTTTATTGCCAATTTTAATCCCTATATTATAATTTTATGTAAGTTAATTGTATATTCAGGATTAATTTGTATGATAAATATTAAGTCAAAATTGGTATATTTAATTTGTTATTTGAAATAATTGTACAACAAGAATTGATTTGGTAATAGTTAATAAATTTTTGTAATGGTTAATTAATGTAGGATTTACCGATAAATAACTAATTTTGTTTTCGTAGTAAATTATAGTTAATGTTTTTTTAGTAGAATCGATTAGTTAAAAAGAATTTTTGCTTCAAATTAAGGTGAGAAATATTTTAGATAAACCATAACTGATAGATTAGATATTCATAATTTTAAATGTTTGTTATGTTAGTAATTATTAATATAGAATATTATTTGACATTTTATAGTGTTTAGAAATCGCAAACAAGAATCTGGACACACTAAAAGGTTTATATTTGTTCCATTATGTCACAAGAAAAATGGAATGGTTTAGCACTTTTATCGATTGAACATGGTATGGTCAATGAACATAAATTTGAAAATATTATTAGTAATTTTGCAAGTCATAAGGCTAGAAAATTGTTCATTAGCATATAATATCAAAATTTGTTGTATAACTTGAATTATTGTTACAAATATAAAAAGGTAATTAAGATGCCAATAAGGTATAAAAGGAAAATTGTTCATTAGCAATTAATGCCAAAATTTATGCTGATACTAAAATTTAGTTTGATATCAGTACAAAGATGTGATGATAAATCATGTAGTTTAATTACTTGCTAGGCACACTACGCCATAAATGGGCTACTGCAACACAAAAAAAATGTTGGCTCAGGCCCGAAAAATGTTGCCATAGGTCTATGGCAACACTTTTAGGGTGATGCAATTTTTGCCGTTGCCTTAGACCTCAAAGGCAACATTTTGACTATCTAAGGCAACATAAGTAATATTGTTGCAATAGAACCCTATTTGGGTCTATGGCAACACCCATAGGTATCTGTAGCAACATTCCAAAATGTTGCCATAGATATTAACTTTCTGAATTTGTGGGGCCCACAATGTAGAGCATATTTGATTTTTTAATAGAAATAAATATTTATTTAATAAAATGCTTTTGCGTAGAATTTGATATTTAAACAGTAATTTATTTAAATAAATATTTTATTTCAACATTTGAAATAGTACAAATTCCCGACTCCACTCTTTTACAATTCAATGATATATAACACTGATATTCACATATACAGATATTCCTCACTACATCACTCAGTTCACTCATTACATATGCAGTTTCAATTTATACAGACACCGACACTGACAAATATATGACGAGCCGAATGCCGAGCCGAAGGCGAGCCGAGTGCCGAGCCGAAGGCGAGGCGAGAAGCGGGTCCGGGCGCAGCGCCGGCGGGGGTCCGGTTAGGTCGAACAAGTGGGCACCGCCCGATTCATCCGATTTCGGAAGATCGAGCCTTCTTTGAAACGACGTAAAATGATGCAGAAATGAACACCTCCTGCGAATTTGAACACCTCCTCGATGATTGACTTTTGCAACTCTTTCGTGGCTTCTTCTGAATCATCCGACCTTACTTTTAGCTCTGCCTTGGTAAAAGACCTGAAACCATGATAAATAAAAATTGACATTTCATCGAACATGTTGCGTGTTAATAAGTAATACATTACCACAGTTCACTCATCTAAACATCCTACTAGACATCAACTCCTTCTCCTTGAATACTACCAAACTTCAACCTCTACACTGCCACCATCCACTCCCCAAACTGCTGCAACTTACATCCCCTACAGCCCTTAACAACAGTTGGTACATTTTGAATCAGGATATGAAATTGCAGCCTGCAATCTAGTTGGCTACTTTCTAGTATAAGCACGTGCAATCTATACTGAGATTGGAACTGAATGTAATCAAAGAGCTAATCATAGCAGCAGTATGTTCACATAATTAGTCATAAGCCAAGAGGAGGACAAAGTGGCAACTCGTGCTGAACTAGCATATCACCACAATTACCAATCAACAAAAACATGTAAGCCTATTCGTCGGTAAATGTAAATCCAATGTTAAAGTTCACAACTTTTCCATAAATATAACAAAACATCACCTGGCACGCTCAATTACCATTGTCAGCCTCAATTACCACTTGCCCATCAAACTTCAACACTACTTCGACAACACTTCGAACCAGCTTCAATCAACAGAACATTATACACAGTTGCCATTTCCAGTAACTGCAGCCATACCACCACAATACTCAACCAGTCAACTGCCAACAACCATCAATTGACCCTCAATCGCCAGCATCGCAACCCAACCAACGACCTACTTCAAACTTTGACTTCCTCTGCAAATTAATAGCAGCAGCGAACCCAATTATAACCACTAATCGCTAATTTCCATCACTAAATCCGAACTCCATCGCCACGGGATATGTGCTCGATGACCATCGGAATCAGGCTGTAGAAACGGTGGTGGGGTAGTGGAGTTTTGTTGGGGGCTGCGGTTGGTAGGATTTGGGAATTAGGGATTTTTGGAAGAAAAAAAAGAAACGAAAATATGATTTGGAAATTAGGGATTTCGGAAATGGGGGGTGAGAACGAAAATGATATGAAAAGTAAAGCGGGAAAACGAAAATTTGTGTCAAATTGTAGCGGTGATCCAGTTTAACAATCAGATTAAATGTAGACCGTTGGATCGTATTCACGCGGATTGCTAATTTTATTAATTTTTTAATCTGAATACATCTATAGCAACACTATATAAAAATGTTGCATCGTGTTACACTTGTTTAGCTAGAGCAACACATTTTTATGGCTAAGGTAACACCATAAATACAACGTTGCAGTAGGACCAAAATTTTATATCTATCGCAACATTTTTGCTGGCAACACCTTGCAAAAATGTTGCAGAAGGTCATTTATGGCGTAGTGGCACGAAGGTGCTTTGATACTTCATTAGTGATGCAGCACAATCTACCAATTCATTAGATTTGAGTCGTTCAAGGACCTTAGGTCGTTCACGACCTAGTGAAGGTCGCTCACGAGTTAATGGATTCAGTATTAAAGCATGCAAGCAACCAAGCGAGATAAGCAAACTAGCATTAGGTCGCTCCGACCTTTCCAGTTACGACCTAAGTTAGGTCGCGGGAACAAATTACGACCTATGTTAGGTCGCGGGAATTCTTTTAGGTCGCATTCATTTTAGGTCGCTCGACCTTATGCCGTTGTGAAGATAGGTCGCTGCCTTGTATTTTAGGCCGCTTACAAAGCCGAAGCTCAACCTGAAGATGTGTTATCTTTTAGGTCGCTCAAGTGTTAGGTCGTAAGTCGTCCTATTGTAAATTGTGATGTTGTAACTGTTGTAAATACTATAAGTCGTAAGTCGCGTGCCTTGTTAAGTCGTGTGTGTTGTATTTGCTTTATGTTGTAATGTTTCGTTTGCGTGTTAGGTCGTTAACGACCTATGTTAGGTCGTAGGTCGCGGCCCTGTTTAGGTCGGTGAAAACTGTGGTTGTGTGAGTTGTAATTTCTATAAATAGCGGGGTTGTGTCATTTGTAATTCAAAGTTGATTTTGAATAAAACTTTGTTTGAGTGCTTTGTGCCTTTTCTGAAATTGGTAGTTGAGTGTAATCTCATATCTCCACCTTCGGTATTCGAGTGCGCTCGAATCAACGATTGTTGAAGCCGATTCATGGAATCAAGTGCGCTTGATCAATGTCGAAGAATCGTAGATCTTTGAACACGGTATCGTGCACGATCAACGTGTTTGAGATAGCTAGAATCCGGTATCTTTGGATCAACGGATTTGGGCGTTTGGTATTTTCAATCCACAGATTGCTACTTTCATCGTTGTATCCATTTCTGTTATATTCCGCTGCATCAGTTTGGTATCCGAGCTAGACTTAGCCAATCATAGCTAAGCCGAGTCTTGGAGCCAAGGAGAAGAGTTTGAGGAGTTTCAGCCGAGCAAGGAGAAGTGTTAGAATTTGTGCCGAGTTATTGAAGCCGAGATACATCAAGCCGTGCGAGTTAAGTGCAGGCCGAGAGCAAAGATTTGAGTTAAGTTGAAGATTGTTTCATTTGACAATGCCACCGAGAAGAGCTAACCTTCATCAAAATGTTGAAGATTTGTACAAAAGAGAAGATGCTGAACAAATGGAACAACGCATTAGCAACAAATTCAATAAGAAGTTGGATGAAGGTATTGGTAGATTGGAGAAATTGATGATTGATATGAATCAAAGTCAAAGGAGAAGGTCGCCAGTCTCGAACCATGGAGGAAACAGAGTTTCGCCATCGGTTACGGAAGCGAGGACGGTGTCGCCATAATCTTACCGAGGAAGAAGAGAATCTTCAGATTCATTGAGAAGAGAACATCATGAGTATAGGAATGAAGAGAGAAGAACTCCACATGAGTTTGAACATGAGCCATATCGTGATGATGAAAGACAAAGTAGAAGGGATATGCGTGATCATAGAGATGTGGATGGTCGAGATCGTTATCGAAGTACACGTGATTATGATGAAGAGAGTGATAGAAGTAATATTCATTATCGAGATCGAGACCAAGTACGAAATGCATATAGGGATGTTGAAGATGATCGTCGATGGGAGTCGGGGATGAAAACTAAAATTCCAGAATTCAAGGGTAGTATGCAAGCTGAAGAATTCCTTGATTGGTTGTCTAATGTTGAAGAGATTTTTGACTTTAAGGAAGTTCCCGAGAATCGAAGAGTTAAGTTGGTTGTTACTCGTTTGAGAGGAAGAGCTATGGCATGGTGGCAACAAATAAAACTTACACGGGAAAGGATGGAAAAGTCAAAGATTGTCTCATGGGAGAAGATGAAGAAGTTAATGAAGGCTACATTCTTGCCGTATAATTATCAGTCTCTTATGTATCAACGATTGCAGAATCTGAGACAGGGAACAAAGTCGGTTATTGATTATGCAGATGAGTTTTATCAACTTATTGCCAGAAATGATATCATGGAAACGGAGGAACAGTTGACCGCTAGATTTGTTGGAGGGTTGAGAATGCAGATTCAAGATATGGTGAATATGTTTGATCCCAGATCTGTTGCTGAAGCACATCAAAAAGCTCTAGCTTGGGAGAAGCAAGGTATGAGAGGTGGTGGTGTGTTTACAAATTCCAACAATCAAATGAAAGGGGCTAGTAGCAATGCAAATGTTTCCAAGGCTGTTGCAAAACCGGTTGTTAGCGAAGTTGCCAAGACCAAGGTCAATAGTGGTATCAAATGTTTCAATTGTCAGGAGTTTGGTCACAAAAGCAATGAATGTCCGAAGCCAAAGAAGCGAGTGATGGTAGCTGAGGTTGAGGATGAGGATGTAGAAGCTGAATGTTCTAATTCACCACATGTTGAGGAGGAAGAAGAAGTGTCGGGAGATGAAGGGTATTCATTAATGATGAGGAGAAATTGCTTGACACCAAAGCAGGAGGAAGAGACTAGCTGGTTGAGGAGTAACATCTTTCAGTCAACGTGCACTATCTTGGGAAGGGTTTGCAAGTTTGTTATTGATGCGGGAAGTTGTGACAATATCATCTCTATAGAAGTTGTGAAGAAGTTGGCATTAAAGACCGAGAAGCATCCGAAACCTTACAAGTTAGCTTGGTTGAGGAAAGGTGGGGAGGTGAAGGTCAATCGAAGAGCTTGTGTTAATTTTTCGATTGGGAAAAAATACAAAGATGAAATTTGGTGTGATGTTGGGGATATGGATGTATGCCATTTGTTGTTGGGGAGACCATGGCAGTATGATAGAGCTGTGCAACATGATGGACGTACCAACAGCTATAGTTTTATGTTTGAAGGCACAAAAATCACTTTAGTTCCCAAGAAGCGACAACAAGAAGAGAGCAAGTTGGAGGAGATTGAAGAAATTAAAACTTTGCTATCTTTGAAGGAGTTTGTTAAAGAAGTCGAAAATGAACCTGAAGTATTTTTGTTGATTAGACGTGAGAGTAATGAAGTGGTTGAAATTCCTGAAAAAGTAAAGCCAGTGCTGGAAGAATTTGAAGATGTATTTCCTAAAGAGTTGCAAACGGAGTTGCCGCCGTTGAGGGACATACAACACCAAATTGATCTTGTTCCAGGAGCTGTGTTACCACATAGACCACATTATAGAATTAGTCCAAAGGAGCACGAGGAGTTGAGAAGGCAAGTGGAAGAGCTGCTTGAACAAGGGCGTGTACAGGAAAGTTTAAGTCCTTGTGCAGTTCCAGCCTTGTTAGTGCCGAAGAAGGATGGAACGTGGAGGATGTGTACCGATAGTCGGGCACTAAACAAGATTACAGTGAGATACAGATTTCCTATGCCCAGATTGGATGACTTGTTGGATCAACTTAGTGGAGCTGATATCTTTTCGAAGATCGATTTGAAGAGTGGTTATCATCAAATTCGAATTCGACCAGGGGATGAATGGAAAACAGCGTTCAAGACACGGGAGGGGTTGTATGAATGGCTGGTTATGTCGTTTGGTCTTTCGAATGCACCTAGTACATTTATGCGGGTGATGAATCAGATCTTTAGACCATTTATTGGGAAGTTCGTGGTGGTGTATTTTGATGATATACTGATATACAGTGGAAGTCCAGAAGAACACTTGAATCATCTAAGAGAAGTGTTGATGATACTGCGACAGGAACAATTTTATGCTGCAACGAAGAAATGCGTGTTCATGACGCATAGTGTTTTATTTTTGGGATATGTAATATCAGAAGGAGGTATACAGGTGGATCAGAATAAAGTTGAAGCAATCATAAATTGGCCACAACCCAGGACGATAACAGAAGTTAGAAGTTTTCATGGTTTAGCATCATTCTACCAAAGATTTATTCCACACTTCAGTAGCGTGATCGTACCAGTTACTGATTGTATGAAGGGAAAGCAATTTTCATGGTTAGAGGAAGCAGGATTTGCTTTTGAGCGGATCAAGGAACTTTTGACGACAGCACCAATTCTAATATTACCAGATTTTCAGTTGTTGTTTGAGTTACATACTGATGCATCTAAGGTTGGAATTGAAGGGGTGTTAAGTCAGAGGGGATGTCCTATTGCATATTTTAGTGAGAAGCTATCGGGAGCAAAGATGAGATATAATACATAAGATGTAGAGTTTTATGCTATTGTGCAAGCCATAAAACATTGGAGACATTACTTGTTTCACAAGGAGTTTGTGTTGTACACTGATCATGAAGCGTTGAAGCATTTGCAGGGGCAGGATAAGATTGCAGCCAGGCATGCTTCGTAGATCGCATACTTGCAACAATTTACATTTGTGGTGAAGCATAAGTTGGGAATTACAAACCGTGTGGCAGATGCATTGAGTCGAAGGAATCATTTGTTGACTACAATGAAGGTTGAGGTGACAGGGTTTGATGTATTGTCAGAATTGTTTGTTGATGATCCTTACTTTGCTAAGGTTATGGATGAAGTCAATAAAGGGGAGACGGATGAGTATATGTTGGTAGATGGGTTTCTATCCAAGGGAAGTAGGTTGTGCATACTAGAGAGCAGTTTACGGCTGAAGATTGTAAAAGAATTGCATGAAGAGGGTCATGTGGGAAGAGATTGTACTTTGCAATTGATTTCTCAATCATACTTTTGGCCTTCTATGAGAAAAGAAGTTGAAAGATTTGTGGAGAGATGTCATATTTGTCAAATTTCCAAAGGGACAGCGACGAATGCGGGATTGTATATGCCATTACCTGTGCCTATTAGACCATGGGTTGATATCAGCATGGACTTTGTTTTGGGTTTGCCAAAAACTCAACGAGGAAATGATTCTATATTTGTTGTGGTGGATAGATTTTCAAAAATGGCACATTTGATAGCTTGTAAGAAGACAGCTGATGTCGTCCGTGTTGCTCAATTGTTCTTTAAAGATCGGTTACATGGGCTACCTGAATCAATTGTTTTTGATCGGGATACTAGATTTCTAAGCCATTTTTGGTTGAGTTTGTGGAATGTTAACGCTAAAAATTGAACGCTAACACCCGGTGTGTGTAGTAATGTTGTGAAAGCACCACCCGCGATACGGGAATAAGAAATAAGCAGTAAAATAGCAGGAAAACGGTAAAAGACAGCGATTTTATAGAGGTTCGGCTCGTAATTAAGCCTACGTCCACTTTATATTCTTTTATTGCTGATCGGATTACAAGCTGTTACAATACAATTCGAAATACATTGCACTTTGATTCCAAAACATTCTAGACTAATAGCTCAAACTTCAATGTAGAAGATCTCCTTGAATCCATGTAGAATGTGGTAGATTTCTTTCAAAGCTTGTTGTAGTGTCTCGAATGTTTGGAGTTCCTCAAGTGTTGAATGAGTTGAGAATTCAGCAGAGTAATAGCGCTTGAGAGAATGATCCGAAAAGTCCTCTTCATGTTGAAGGTAGTGCTGTATTTATAGAGAAGTCTGGACAGAATTTGGTTCCCAAGTCTTAGGTCGTGTACGACCTAAGTTAAGTCGTAGGTCGCGAGCGACCTAAGTTAGGTCGTGGTCCACTCGCGACTTAAGAAGTTAGCCTGATGGAGTTGCATTCGGTCTTATCTGAACAAGTGGTAGGTCGTGAACGACCTAAGGTAGGTCGTGCTCCTTTCTTTGCTTTTAGCTCGTCAGGTCGTTAAGTCACTGGACCGCTTCAAGATTTAGGTCGTAAACAACTTTAGGTCATTAGCTTGTGAAGTCTTTAGGTCGTTAGCTCGTGAAGTCCCTTAGGTTGTTAAGTCCCTTAGGTCGTTAAGTCCCTTAGGTCGTTAGGTCCCTTAGGTCGTTAAGTCCCTTAGGTCGTTAGGTCCCTTAGGTCATTAAGTCCCTTAGGTCGTTAAGTCCCTTAGGTCGTTATGTCCCTTAGGTCGTTAAGTCACTTAGGTCATTAGGTCGTGAACTTTCTTAGGTCGTTAGGCCGCTAATACCAGTAAGTCGTTAGGTCGCTAACTTCCTTAGGTCGTTAGGTCGCTAACTTCTTTAGGTCGCAGAGTTTTAGGTCGGCATAAAAATGGGAGTTAACATTTGCCCCTCGAAGTACACGCCTAAGTCGTAGGTCGTGTGCTTCGACTTAACTTTTGCTAGGTCGTGAACGACCTAAAACTAGTGCTAACTCGCGTGCCCATTCGCCTTCCTCTCTCCGCCCCATATAAATTTGCTAGGTCACTACTTCCTCCCTACCTTACTGCTCCGAACTCCTACTGCCATTGACGAATCTTCAAACTTTCGAAGGCGAATTCAATCCAGTTAATCGTCGATCCATCTCTACCAGCATACTACGTAAGTGGATCCAATCTCTATTCCACCATAATCGTCGCTCGATCGTGAATCCTTGTTTTCCGACCCAAATCCAATTTCATGTATCATGCTTCATTTTAAATGGTTATTTCGATCGACTTTTGATCGTCGTTTGATACGTTGTGGTAATGAATGCACGGTAATTTTTATAATGGATCGGAGGGGTTTGGAATCGATTTTTTTTTGGGTGATTTGGTGGTATGTGGAGATGAATGAAATTCACGAGGAGGATGATAGATTTTCTCCGTAATGGTGTTATCGGGTCTAGTAAGGGATTTCGTGGAGAGGAAATCAGCGACCTATGAGATCTGGACGACCTAAAAGTTAGGTCGTGTTGGGATTTGTGCGACCTAAGTATTACGACCCAAGAAACCTGACCGACCTAAGTAAAGCTGAACAACCTTTTGCGACCTAAGTGGTTTCCGACCTACGCTAGGTCGTTAGTGACCTAGGACTTGAACCATTTGGTTTTAAAGAAATTTGCATCGCCTTGAATCCTTCGACTTGCCCAGTGCGACCTAAAGAAGCCTCGACCTATGATAAATCGTTGAACGACCTAGGACTTGAACGTTTCAATTTGCACTGCCTTGAACATTTTAATTTGCTCAACGCGACCTATGGAGGTTCCGACCTATGCTAGGTCGCTGGACGACCTAACTCTTCACACAGATTGAACTTGAACTATGTTGCACTTGAATTTGGACAGAGCTCAACTGGCCTTTGAATTTTGATTGAACTTGAACTATGTTGCGTTAATAACCTGTTAAACACAACATTTGCAGAAAAACGGGACAAATATACTGCCATTGACTGCCCACATCTTATGACAGATTAGTCGATAAAGAATAATTAACTTAAATGAATTTTGTGAATGAAATGCTGTGAAACGACAAATTCAAATGAAGTATTAAAGCAAAGCTGAAATAATCAACCTAAGCTGATTTATGCATCAACGCAACATTGTATTTGGACTTAAAATGACAAGCCTCGAAACTTTATAATCGACAAAATGTCAACTATCTTGATTTCAGTTATACTTGCTTGTTATCATTTAAGTTTTGCACAACACTTCACACTTTTAGGAAACGTGCACCTTCATATTTAAATATCCAGTTGATTGTGTAGAATGACATCTCAACAAGAAGATTCAGGACCAGCCGGAGAAGCTTTCCCGATTGCTAACCCACTGATCGATCCTCCAGAAAGAACTCCGACCATTCTGAGCCACAAAGTTTCCAGACAACTGTTAACTCAGTTCGGTATTGCCGAATCAGATGCTATATTTCCTGGAGCAAACGACACTGCTGACAGGCCACCTCTCAGTTTTGTCGCAGTGAACCGTCAGATGTGCTTAAGTGGAGCTATTCCACCTTTCAACGAATTTCTCCGAGAACTTTTCCTTCGATTAGCTATCTCGCCTTTCCAGCTACACCCCAACGGTTACGCCGTCTTGATGGGGTTGTGTGTTCTGTTTAGGAGGACGCTCAACCGTCTTCTAAGCTTCGATGAAATTCGCTATTTATGCACCTTTTTAAAGAACAAAGATCACCCTTCAATCGTGCTTGTAAGAGGCGCCAGAAACCGGAAATTGATTTTGGATTTGCCCAATAGTGCTCACAGGTTTCTAAGTCAATTCTTCTTTGTCCGATGTCCTCCGGGATTCTACACTGTCTGGAGAGTCGGGAGTAAGATTGCCTTTCTTTGTTCATCTCATGAGCTTTTCGAAACCCGAATTATCAAATGCTTATCTTCATTCTTTTCTTTTTTCAGCACTTCCTCCCCCACTTAGAAATCCCAGCCTCAAGTCAATCTTCGAAACTTTAAATGCTGTGACTATGGAAGAGAGAAGCGCCAAATTCTTGTTGAAAGATGAACTTTTGCACCAGTTCGAACTTCTACATTCTTCTCGTTCCATCCAGCCTCATGAAATTCCTGACTCTCCAGCAAAGACGTCAGATGCCCCAGCTCCTGCTAAAGAACTTTCACTGAAAGAACCCACCACTGAGACTTCACTGGTGAAGTGTTCTACTTCTACTGATGTTGTGGGGTCGTCTAGCAAGTTAACACTTTCTCCAGTTATTGAAGAGGAAGAAAATCCACAAATTTCTGAAAAGACGGCTAATGTGGAAGTTGAAAAAGAGAGTTCTGCTGGGCATCACGGTGATGACACATTTGATAATTTGAGCGATATAATGATAACTTCTCAGGAGCTTTTTAAAGACGACATTTCAAAAGCGATTTCTCCTGTTGTTGAAGCGACTTCTTCTTTGCAACAAACTACCACACCTCCTATACCTGCTGTCTTCATTCCCACACCACAGAGTGGTTTGTAATTCGACGCGCGTAGTTCGCACATCACACACACTTAGGATTTTTACGATCAAATGCACTCAACTTTTTTTACTTTGAAGATTTTTTAACACTTGTCTCTTTTTCATTTCCAGACTCTTCAATGGGGCGGAGCGGTTCATATTATGATAACTTCCAGCGTTATGGAGGGCGTGATACTTATGATTTCAGACGCTACCTCCCTTCCTGCCAGGAAACTGACGAAGAAAGAGCTGCAAGGAAAGCTCGTGAGAGGCGGGACTATGAAGAGCGACGTAGAAGAGAAGATGAACGATATGACTCATCCCAACGAGATGATGACTCTCATAAGAGAAAATCTGATGATGATTAAGGGAAGAGTCAAGCTGCTAGTGACCCGAGCAAACGGCCTAAGCTTAGTGACGCCTCTACTATTTCTGACAAGCCCGCTGCTTTTATCCCTCTTGACATCCCTTCCAGTTCCCCCGCTCTTGAGAAGTCTGACATCCAAACAATCATCAACAGGCCTCAATATCAAGTTGGACAGGGTCCGCTAACTCTTCAAAGTCGGTTCCCGCAATGGTGCTTAAAGGGGGTGCGCTTTGACCTTGACTTGGTCCCGATTGATAAATCGGCTATGCTGCGTAACCTCGATGCCATCAAACTTGATATCGAAAGGATGTCTGGATGGCAAAAACTTGTTGACGAGCTGCAAAGGGTCAATCGCGCGAATCTCAAAGCCATGCTGACCATGGAAAACGATAAGTCGGAGTGGGATAAAGTTTGCAAGCAGCATGATGCTGAAATGAAGAGCATTTCTGATGGTTATGGGAAACTTGAAGCAAGAATGAGCTTGCCACTTCTTCCACTTCTTATTCGCAAAAGGAAGAAATGCTCCAAAAACAAGTTCGAGATGCCCATGCTGCTCAGCGAGATGCTGAAGCGAAAGTTGAAGCAGAGCAGCATGTTACTAAGAAATATCGTGTGACGCCGCTCAGCTTCGGGAGAAAATCAGCTCCCAAGACTTCGAAATTACACAGCTGCAATCTCAATTGTTAAGGGTTGAAAAGGAGCGCGATGAGGCTATCGCCGGTAAAGCTGTGGCTGAACAATCTCTTGAAACAACCAAAGCCAACATTAGCTCCACTTTATTTGACTTTTATGTCCACAGCGTTTTGCGGCACGGAAGCCTTTCTTTTCTGGGGCCAAAATATGAAAATTACTTTGACTGAAGTGTGGGAAGTAATTATTGACATGTTTGGAGGAGCTGGTTACGGTGAAGCGGATCTTGAAGCCATTTATCTAAATGATGAGTCCCGTGCCGCTCTTGCTAAAGGAAAAGAGCAACTTGCCCAAGCACGAGCCGAAGTGACGGTAGAGAAACGTTCCGAACAAGAAATACTTCCTACTGCCCCCTGTTCATGCTTCGGTTTCAGCTGATGTCGATATTATTGGCTCCAGTTCACACTCTTCGCCTCCTGCTAAAGTTGACAAAGAAATTATGACCACTCCCACCAAGGAAGAGGCCCTGGAAGATATTGAGGCTCAGAAATTCGAGATCGATCTTGCAAAGCCGACTTCTCCAGGTAACTTTGACGTTGAACCAAGTCAAGTGGACTAATTGTTTGCTTCAACCGAGTTTGATGAATTTCTCGATTGTTACTTAAGTCTTGATGGACCCATATCTTCTCTCTTTTCAGAGAATACTGATTTTGACTTCTTTTCTTCTGTAGCGGAAGCATCGAAAGTTGCGCTAACTTCTCCTTCTTCGGCTACCGTTCCTTCTTCTTCTCAAGTTACTCCTCTTCCAGCTTCTCAACCAGGATCGCAAGAAGAGAAAATAGAAGCCCTGAAAGACTTGGACGATCCGGTTGTTTCACAAGAGCAAAAGACTGTGGAACTTGAAGAAGGCGAGAAGACTCCGGAGCAGTCTCTTGATGATAACACGAAACTTTCCACATTGCTTACTACTCCTGGAAGTGAATCTTCTTCGAAGAGGAAAGGGAAGCGTGCAATGAAGAAGAAGAAGAAGAAGAGCACTTTGGCTGATGAAGAAAATGTTGAAGAAGATCCAGCTACTCCTATTTCTCCTTCCCCCCTGACCCATCCACAACGGCTTCCGAAACTAACTATCAAGCCGGGAAAGGGCTCTAAGGGTGGCGGGAAGATGGAGTGACGATCTGGACTTTATGGTTCTTTTTTTTCTTTTTGAATGTATTGACCGGAGGTTGTGCGGGTACCGGTCCCTGCTTTTTTGATATCTGCACATGTAAAGAATTTTCATAGTATAGAATAAAATAATTCTTTCACTTGTACAAATTCTTGTGTATGTAAAAATGCATTTATTTCTCATTTTAGGGTAGAATAAACGGTTCTTTTTACTTGTACAAACTTCTTGTCTGTGTCTGAGAATGCATTTATTCCACATCTTTTTTTTAGCTTGATATTGTAATGAACTTGTGGTATGTTACTTGAGTACTACTTTTATTGATGTAGTTATCTTGTATGATATTGCCCTTATACCACAAGTGCATTGCAATATCTTTTGCTTTGACAAGACTGATACTCTTATTTCGGAGAATAATTTTTCCACTTTTAAGGGAAGAATCATTCTTCTTTAATAGAGCGTATCTCGTTTTTGGGAGAGGTTTCACGCTTCAACCTTCGGAGATAGCCACTTCATATTTCTGAGAAGCGTAATTTCTTATACGGTAAAGTGGGCCTCTGAAGAGGGCTTTATGTAACATTTTAACTTTTTAGGAAGAACTTTTTTGAGATGAATAAGTTAACCTTCCTTTGAGAGTTGAAATGTGCCTCCGGAGAAGGCTTTTTTGTTCGAGCATTCTATTTTGGGACATGCCTCCGAAGAGGGCTCCTCTGAAGAGTTGTGCCTCCGAAGAGGGCTTGTGCCTCCGAAGAGGGCTTGTGCCTCCGAAGAGGGCTTTTGCCTCCGAAGAGGGCATGTGCCTCCGAAGAGGGCTTGTGGTGCCTCGGGAGAGGGCTTTTGTCTCCGAAGAGGGCATGTGCCTCCGAAGAGGGCTTGTGGTGCCTCGGGAGAGGGCTTTTGCCTCCGAAGAGGGCTTGTGGTGCCTCGGGAGAGGGCTTTTGTCTCCGAAGAGGGCATGTGCCTCCGAAGAGGGCTTGTGGTGCCTCGAGAGAGGGCTTTTGCCTCCGAAGAGGGCATGTGCCTCTGAAGAGGGCTTGTGCCTCCGAAGAGGGCTTGTGCCTCCGAAGAGGGCTTTTTGATTGCCTGGAAGTTACTTTCTCATGGTTGAATGGATCCACGGGGCGGACGCAAGTTGCTTGATTGGATGTTCGTTTGTACAAACGATCGCAACCAATTAACAAGGGCCATGTTCCTTCAGCTTGGGAAGGTGCCCCTCCGGTGGCTCCACCAATTTTTTTTTGATTGAGGAAAGCACTTTCATTTTTCGGCGTGCCTCATTAGAGGGCTTTGGTTGGTGTTCCAGGGAGGTTGCGTTTCTGTTTGCCTGCCCATGTTTTTCTCGTCATCTGTTCACCAGCGATCCTTTATTATCGTTTCCAAGTGCATCTTCCTTTCTTTTGCAAGTAAATTGCTTTATCCGAAGAAGTAGACTTCACTGTTGAATGACTTCACGGGGCAAACGCAAGTTACTTGGTTGGATGTCTGTTTATACCGACGATCGCAACCAGTAAACGATGGCTTGATACAGTGGAGTCGCCAACTTTTTATGTGAAGTTCTTCTTGTATGGGATGCGAATCTGGAATTTTTGTCGCTTGGTATTTGCTTAATAAGTGATTTATAGGGCTCGCTTGGCCTTGTGACGGGTAAACCTTGTTTTGATGGCCTGCAATTTTGAATCGACATTTTAGCAATACATTTAAAGTATTTACATGTCGAAATGAAACAGGCATTATACAATAATAAAGAACACAAGATTTATAGTGGTTCGGCCAAGAATCGGGCCTACATCCACTTTATAGCTTTTATTAATTTGCACTAATTTACAATATCTTACAATACAACTGATACATCAATCGCTATTTTACAATTTTGAGCAAAGCTTTTTTAAGTAAAATAAGGACGCAAATGGTTGTTGTTCCAGGCTCTTGGAATTGGATCTCCTTCGACAGTTATGAGTTTGAAAGTGCCATCAAGAAGTTTATTGCCTATGACATATGGCCCTTCCCAGTTTGGCCCAAACACCCCAGTTGCTGTCATGATCCTTTTCAAGACTAAGTCTCCGATCTCAAAGCTACGTTAGCGAACTTTAGAGTTGAAGTGCCTGGCTATCCTTTGCTGATAAGCTGAAACTCTGAGCCTAGCTTCTTCTCTTTTTTCATCAAGAAAATCAAGTACTTCAAGTTGCAGTTTTTCGTTTTCAGCTTCGTTGAAATGAATTCTCCTATGTGAAGGGATTTCTATTTCCACTGGAATCATTGCTTCCGATCCGTATGCCAGTGAAAATGGAGTGTGCCCAGTCGCAGTTTTGTGAGTAGTTCTGTATGCCCATAGTGCTAGTGGCAGCTTATCGACCCAACCACCTTTTGCTTTTTCGAGTTGCTTTTTGATGGTTGACTTGATAATTTTGTTCACTGCTTCCACTTGCCCATTTTCCTGTGGATGAGCCATTGCAGAAAAGCTTTTTCGAATTTTGAACCGTTTGCAAAAGTCCTGGAATTCTTCACTTTCAAACTGAGTACCGTTGTCTGTGATTATCTTCTGTGGCACACCATACCTGCAAATGATATTTTTAGTTACGAAATTTATCATCTTTTTAGAGGTAATAGTGGACAAGGGTTCAGCTTCAGCCCATTTAGTGAAATAATCAACAACAACAATAGCATATTTGATTCCAGATTTAGCGATCGGTAAAGGTCCAATCAAGTCTATTCCCCAAATGGCGAACGGCCATGGGCTGACCATTTGCGTGAGTTCGGTGGAAGGCGCTTTTGGGATTTTTGCAAATCTCTGGCACTTGTCGCACTTTCGGGAGTAAATAGCAGCATCTCGATTAATGTATGGCCAGAAATACCCATATCGGAGAACTTTCTTGGCTAGAGTTTGACCACCTGAATGATCCCTACATTCTCCTCCGTGTACCTCAGCTAGAATCATCTTGGCTTCTTCCTTGGTTACACATCGGAGTAATGGCATTGAGAATCCCCGTCTGTATAATCGGCCATCTTGAATTATATATCTTGACGCTTTCCTCAATAGCTTTTGACGTTCTTTAGAACTTTCCGGCAGGGAACCATTGAGTAGATATTCTTTGATTGGAGTCATCCACGATTCATGCTCTTGAGACGCACCCATAATCCAATCAATATCCATCTCATCAATGCTTGGAGCTGACAAGACTTCCACAGGGACTAATCCCAATAATTGAGCCTCTCCAGAACTTGAGTACTTTGCTATAGAATCCGCCTTCATGTTTTCTACTCGAGGAATGTGACTTATCGTGTAATGATCAAAATCTTCGAGAAGTTCACATGCCTTCGACAAGTATGCGGGAAGATTTCCACCTTTAGCTTGAAACTCTTTCTTTACCTGGCAAACAATAAGTTGGGAGTCACTGTAAATCTGTAACACTTTGATGTTCAGTTCCTTGGCAATTCTTAAACCGGCAATATGAGCTTCATACTCTGCTTCATTGTTCGTTGAAGGAAATTCCAATCTCAATGCATAACATAATGATCGTCCTTTGGGGGTTTCAAGCACAACCCCTGCCCCAGAACAATAATCATTTCTTGAGCCGTCAACATACAACTTCCATTGGATTGGAATGCCATCAGTTGTTTCTCTCTCACTGTCACCTTTGTCAGTAAATTCCGCAATGAAATCTACTAAAGCTTGTCCGTTGATTGCCCTTCGGGGATGGTAAGTGATATCATATTGGCTGAGTTCAATGTTCCATTTCAAAAGACGACCCGAAGTTTCAGGACGAAACAGGACTTGCTTTAGAGGTTGATCAGTAAGAACCTTGATAGGATGAGCTTGAAAGTATGGCCTCAACTTCCTGGAAGCAATTAGCAAACAATATGCAAGCTTTTCTATCTTTGAATAATTCATCTCTGCCCCAGTAAACCGTTTGCTGATGTAATAGACTGGACGCTGTACTTTCATATCTTCCCGCACAAGTGCTGCACTGAGAGCATGAGATGAAATTGCTAAATAGATGAAAAGATCTTCACCATCACTAGGCTTGGAAAGAACTGGGGGCGTTTCCATATGACGAATTAGTTCATCGAAAGCATTCTGGCATTCGGGAGTCCATTCAAAGTTTTTCTTTCCTTTCTTTAGAGCATCAAAGAAGGGAATGCATTTGTCTGTGGCCTTGGAGATGAAACGACTCAGAGCATCGACTTTTCCATTGAGGCTTTGCAGTTCTTTCTTTGTTTTAGGGGCTTTGACCTCTCTTAGAGCTGTGATTTGAGCAGGATTGGCCTCGATGCCCCTAGCGCTCACGATGAAACCCAAGAATTTTTCGGACTCTACCCTGAATGAACATTTCAACGGATTGAGCTTCTTTCCGTAGTTTCAAAGAATTGCAAACATTTCCGCCAAGTGATCCATGTGGTCTACTGCTTTCTTTGACTTTACCAACATATCATCAACATAAACTTCCATAGTTCTGCCAATATGAGGTTTGAACATTGCATTGACGAGTCTTTGGTAGGTTGCCCCAGCATTCTTTAATCCGAAAGGCATAACTTTGTAGCAGTAGAGACCCACATCCGTGATAAAGCTTGTGTCTTCCTGATCTGACTCATGCATCATAATCTGATTGTATCCGAAGTAAGCATCCATAAAAGATAACAACTCATGCCCAGCTGGTCCATCCACCAATTGATCGATTCTAGGCAACGGGAAGCAGTCTTTGGGGCAAGCTTTGTTCAGATCTGAAAAGTCGATGCATACTCTCCACTTTCCATTTTGCTTCTTAACCAGTACTGGATTTGAAACCCAATTTGGATAAGTGGATTCTCTGATGAAACCATTCTCCATGAGCCGATCTACTTCTTCCTTTAGCGCTGCTGACCTTTCTGGACCTTGGGTTCTTCTTTTCTGTTTTACTGGTGTGAATTTCGGATCAATATTCAGAGTATGTACAGCAATTTCCGGAGAGATCCCACACATATCAGTGTGACACCAAGCGAACACATCCAGATTTGCTTTCAAAAATGATATCAACGTGTTTTGAACTGCCATGCTTAATTGTGAACCTACATTGAGTACTTTGTTTGGGTCTTTCGAGTCAACGGGTATTGGTACCGTTACTTCCACGGGTACCACTCTATTCTCCTCTGTACTGGCTTTTCTGGGGTCCATTTCTTTCCTTGCATTGCTGTGTTCGCCAGTACAGGGACCGCCCCGTAGTTGCTATAAGGTCGGTTCCTTGATGCGGAGCGGAGCTACCGCATCTTTTCCTATCTCTCTTTTCCTGGCCTCTCGGAGTTCTACAAGATAACATTCTCGTCCCGTGTTCTGGTCTCCCTTAATGACAACAACCCCATTATCAGTGGGAAATTTCATTGTCAAGCACCACGGGGCGAGGACGGCCTTGAAAGCAGCAAGTGTAGGCCGACCCAAGAAGGCATTATAGGAGGAGAATCCATCAACAATTATAAAAGTTTGTTTCCGAACCACCTTCTTATGTCCTTCTCCCAATTCAACAAACAAGTCCACTGTCCCAATTGGCTGTTTTGGCTCCCCTGAAAATCCGGCGATCTTCTGAGATGAATCCTGTACATCTGCCAATGGAATTTTCATTTGGTCAAATGTCTTCTTAAAGAGTATGTTGCATGAGGCGCCGCTATCAACCAGCACCCTCCTTACAATAGCCGGCCCAATGCCGACAGAAACAACCAAAGGGTCCTCAGTAGGAGCCTCCACACCAACAGAATCCCTGGTTCTGAATATGATATCATCATGAAAAGCCTTTTGCTGCTTTAGAGGTGCAGCATCTTCCAAAACCAAGACACTTTCTTCAGCTGGGGTATATTTCAAAGCTCTAGCGTACCTTTCCATCTCACCCCAACTCTTGCCAGCCGGGTGGGGTCCTCCTGTGATCACATTGATAACAGGTCTTTTCGTTTCTTGTGCAGTAGGCCTCTCTCCTGAACCAGATGAATGAGCTGGAGGTTGCTGCCCCTGGTTAGATGAAGACGGGTCTTTTCTGTTCCTTTTAACGTACTGCTGCAACTTATTCTCTCTTAACAAATCTTCAATCAAGCTTTTCAAGTGGCGGCACTCGTTGGTATCATGGCCTGGTTGATTATGAAATTGGCAAAATCTCCCACTTTGAGCAGCATTTTTTCCAACTTTTACTGCTGGTGGCTTCGGGTATTCAACAACATCTTTAGTGGCGATGAAAATATTCTCCGGTGTATCAGTTAGAGGGGTAAAATCTGAGGGCTTGAGAAAGCGGGGTTTTTTGAGGTCCTTCTGCTTCTTTCCACCATTACTCTCCCTCTTCTGATTTGCAGATTTTTTTTGTTCTGAGCAGTAGCATTATTTTCCACCACTGTTATCACAACCTTAGCTGATGCGGAGAGATTTTCTAGGCGCATGAACTCATCAGCCTTTTTGTAGAACTTTTCGAGCGAATTTGGTTCCTTCATCTTTAACCATTTTCCAAATTCGCTTGGCTTGTCAATAGCTCGCATTAAGTAGGTTAAAACCATTTGCGGTTCTGCGTTATCAACTTCAGCTAGGGCTATATTAAAGCGATTCAAGAAGGATTTGATGGGTTCTCCGGGGTTCTGTTCGAGACTTGAAAGAGACATTATATCCTTTGCTCTCGAAGTGTACAGTCTGAATTGTTCCTTGAATTTCCGAGTTAGATCGGAAAATTGATCAACAGATCGTACGGGAAGCTTGGTAAACCAAAGTAGCGCCACTCCTTCCAAGTATACCGGGAAATACCGGCATTTAATCTCATCAGTTGCTCTGGCGCCAGACATGTGCCAATCATATTTGTACAAGAATTGATTCGGGTCACTTGTTCCTCGATAAGCAGGAATGGTAGGAGGAACGAATTTTCTGGGAAACTCAGCTTTTAGAATCCTCTCAGTAAATGGAGTTTTACTCGGAGCAAATCCCAATCATTCTCATCTTCATTTCTCTGCATGCTTTCCTTCATTATTTGCCGAATCATACCGGAGAGATACTCTTCATTGTTTAGCGACTTTGCAGAGCAGACATCGGCCATTTTCTCGGAAGTTTGTCTGGGCAAATTTTCACGGGGAACTGGCAGTGGTCTGGATGCTTCAGCTTGGGGAGGTGCCTCTTGAGGAATATCTCTCCCTTCGGAGTTGTGAACAGCATTAGCAAAGTTTTCTTCATTATTTACTGGTCTCTGATTAGCCCCGAGCAAAGCATTCAGCTTTTCCATCATTAGGGTATTTTGAGTTTCAATCTGCTGATACAGTCCAGACACGGCAGCATCTAACTCTTCTCGCGTCACTCTGACGCTTGGAGCTGCTTGACTTGGAGAAGGAGAAGTGGAAGTATTATTGTGAGCACCATCAGATCTAAAAGATTTGCATTTTCTTCCAGGAGCCATTATATCTGATAGACTTCTGGTTTTGAAAGAAACTTTTTCAACAATCTTTCGCGAAGCAATGGCGACAATAGTCCTGAGTTGGGTTCTCGGTGAAAGCACCAAAATGTTAACTCTAAAAATTGAACGCTAACACCCGATGTGTGTAGTAATGTTGTGAAAGCACCACCCGTGATACGGGAATAAGAAATAAGCAGTAAAATAGCAGGAAAACGGTAAAAGACAGCGATTTTATAGTGGTTCGGCTCGTAATTAAGCCTACGTCCACTTTATATTCTGTTATTGCTGATCGGATTATAAGCTGTTACAATACAATTCAAAATACATTGCACTTTGATTCCAAAACATTCTAGACTAATAGCTCAAACTTCAATGTAGAAGATCTCCTTGAATCCATGTAGAATGTGGTAGATTTCTTTCAAAGCTTGTTGTAGTGTCTCGAATGTTTGGAGTTCCTCAAGTGTTGAATGAGTTGAGAATTCAGCAGAGTAATAGCGCTTGAGAGAATGATCTGAAAAGTCCTCTTCATGTTGAAGGTAGCGCTGTATTTATAGAGAAGTCTGGACAGAATTTAGTTCCCAAGTCTTAGGTCGTGTACGACCTAAGTTAAGTCGTAGGTCGCGAGCGACCTAAGTTAGGTCGTGGTCCACTCGCGACTTAAGAAGTTAGCCTGATGGAGTTGCATTCGGTCTTATCTGAACAAGTGGTAGGTCATGAACGACCTAAGGTAGGTCGTGCTCCTTTCTTTGCTTTTAGCTCGCCAGGTTGTTAAGTCGCTGGACCGCTTCAAGATTTAGGTCGTAAACAACTTTAGGTCGTTAGCTCGTGAAGTCTTTAGGTCGTTAGCTCGTGAAGTCCCTTAGGTTGTTAAGTCCCTTAGGTCGTTAGGTCCCTTAGGTCGTTAGGTCCCTTAGGTCGTTAGGTCCCTTAGGTCGTTAGGTCCCTTAGGTCGTTAAGTCCCTTAGGTCGTTAAGTCCCTTAGGTCGTTAGGTCGTGAACTTTCTTAGGTCGTTAGGTCGCTAATACCAGTAAGTCGTTAGGTCGCTAACTTCTTTAGGTCGCAGAGTTTTAGGTCGGCATAAAAATGGGAGTTAACATGGAAGATGGTTGGAACGAAGCTGAATTTTAGTAGCGCTTATCATCCGCAAACAGATGGGCAAACAGAAGTGGTGAATAGATCGATGGGAAACTTATTAACATGTCTTGTGAAAGATAATTTGAAAAGCTGGGATATGAAATTATGTCAGGCGGAGTTTGCACATAATCATGCTGTTAATCGAAGTGCTGGTTTCAGTCCGTTTCAAGTTGTATACCCAACAAATCCGAAGAGGCCATTGGATTTGACAACAGTGCCATATCAGAAGGGAGTTGTTAAGCGAGCTTGTGATTTGGTGACTGAGTTGCAGGAGTGCCACAGAACTGTTCATGAACGATTGCTTGCATCAAATGAGAAGTATAAACAACTGGAAGATAAAAAGCGAAAGAGTGTGAACTTCAGAGAAGGTGATTTGGTTTACGCCGTGTTGACAAAAGATCGTTTTACAGTGGGAACGTACAATAAATTGAAAGCGCGAAAGATTGGTCCAGTAAAGATCTTGAAGAAGATCAATGATAATGCATATCAGTTAAGTTTGCCAGATCATATTCACACTGCAGACGTTTTTAACGTCAAATACTTAATTCCGTATCATGGGGATGAGCTTGTTGTGGAAGGGGAATATGCAAATTCGAGGTCGAATTCTTGCCAACCGAGGGAGGATGATGCAGCGCAATCTACCAATTCATTAGATTTGAGTCGTTCAAGGACCTTAGGTCGTTCACGACCTAGTAAAGGTCGCTCACGAGTTAATGGATTCAGTATTAAAGCAAACCAAGCGAGATAAGCAAACCAGCATTAGGTCGCTCCGACCTTTCGAGTTACGACCTAAGTTAGGTTGCGGGAATAAATTACGACCTATGTTAGGTCGCGGGAATTCTTTTAGGTCGCATTCATTTTAGGTCGCTCGACCTTATGCCGCTGTGAAGATAGGTCGCTGCCTTGTATTTTAGGTCGCTCACAAAGCCGAAGCTCATCCTGAAGATGTGTTATCTTTTAGGTCGCTCAAGTGTTAGGTCGTAAGTCGTCCTATTGTAAATTGTGATGTTGTAACTGTTGTAAATACTATAAGTCGTAAGTCGCGTGCCTTGTTAAGTCGTGTGTGTTGTATTTGCTTTATGTTGAAATGTTTCGTTTGCGTGTTAGGTCGTTAACGACCTATGTTAGGTCGTAGGTCGCGGCCCTGTTTAGGTCGGTGAAAACTGTGGTTGTGTGAGTTGTAATCTCTATAAATAGCGGGGTTGTGTCATTTGTAATTCTAAGTTGATTTTGAATAAAAATTTGTTTGAGTGCTTTGTGCCTCTTCTGAAATTGATAGTTGAGTGTGATCTCCTATCTCCGCCTTCGATATTCGAGTGTGCTCGAATCAATGATTGTTGAAGCCGATTCATGGAATCAAGTGCGCTTGATCAACGTCGAAGAATCGTAGATCTTTGAACACAGTATCGTGCGCGATCAACGTGTTTGAGATAGCTAGAATCCGATATCTTTGGATCAACGGATTTGGGCGTTTGGTATTTTCAATCCATAGATTGCTACTTTCATCGTTGTATCCATTTCTGTTATATTCCGCTGCATCAATTAGTTATCATAAACCAATGATATGAAACTTTTATAACAGATGCTAAGATAAAGCGTGCCTAATTTTCATAGCAGTAAGTGCATGGCACAAACTATAATGTCATAAATGTTTAGTGTTTGCAAACTAATAATGCCTTTACAAATTGCAAAATAACCACTTTTATGTGGATTCGTGTAAAATAAAAAAAAGTCGGTCCGTTTTCCTGTAGTTATGCCTTTCATAGCATTGTCATATTACATTGATCATACGTTCTATTTTTTTACAAAATTTATTCAAATATCATGCACATGTTATGTTGTTGTGGGATTTTTATTCGAACCTTGAGAAGTCACTTGAACTTTATCAAAAACTTTCTTGTGGGTCTTTAAATAGCTAGACCGGATCCACTAACTAATGAACTTTAACTTGACTTCTCAAGATTCTTATTCTGGTTAAGCTTTATCAAAACAGTATATTTATCAAAATCTTGAGAACAAGATATCTGTGACTAAATTGAGCTTTAAGGTGGTAGTACATATTTATTAGAATCTTTCTCCGAACCACATGTTTGATTTCAACTTAGTTTAACTCGGTATTTATTGAGTTTACACTCAACTGAGTTTAAACTCTGTTTTATACTAAGTGTAAGCTCAGTAAAAATAGAGTTTAAAGAACTCGGTGGTAATTCAGTTTTTTACTTTTTATACCTTATATCAAATCGAAGTGTTTTTACTATGTCTTGCACAAATGCCAAAATCTGCAAAAAATATGTGAAGCTACCTTCAATAGCAAAGTTCCCTTAAATAATTAATTTGAATTATATCTTATTCTTAATTCCTTTCAGGCACATTCACCATTTATTTATTGAATGTAGGCTTATTTTTGTAAATGCTATGAGGAAGGCTGCTAACAGTAATGTTGCTAGAAAGGTAATTAGATCTTGATATTCATGTATTGTGTATTAAACATGTATTAATAGAATTTTCTCTATGCATCGTTTTTCCCATTACTTGATTTTGTATTGTGTATTAAACATGTATTAATCGATGATGGATTCTAGTTGTCACAGGGTTGATAATATCTACTTTTCGTTCGATTGCTTCAGCTATCTAGATTTGGATGATTCGACAATCACATTTCTACTTAAATCTGCTCCTTACTCTCTTGTTTAATGTTATATAATTGAGGATGTCATGAAGTGGCCTCCTCAAGGTTAGCAGCAATTTTGTGCATAGTAGTGCTAGAATCTTTTATATTTGATTTATTTTCACTAATGCGAGGATGTCATAAAATTTCACTAATGCTGCCTCAGTTTTAAATCCGAGGCCAATGGCCTCAGTTTAAACCTGAGGCCATGCTGCCTCAGTTTAAAACTGAGGCCGATGGTTTAAACTGAGTCCGACGGCCTCAGTTAAAACTGAGGCAGATTGCCTCAATTTAAACTGAGGCTATGCTGCCTCAGTTTAAAACTGAGGACAATGGTTAAAAATGAGGTCGATGGTCTCAGTTTAAACTGAGGCAGCATGGCCTCAGTTTTATACCGAGGGCATGCGGCCTTAGTTTTATACCGAGGCCATGTTACCTCGGTTTAAACCTGAGGCCATGCCGGCCTCAGTTTTAAACTGGTTGCTGAGCTTCAGTTTAAAACTGAGGCTCGGTTGCCTCAGCTTTAAACTGAGGCTAGTATGCAATTTTCATGTTTTATTTAATGTCTTTTTATTGTTAAATCACATGTTATCACTTTGATTACTATTTGTCATTCTTTTTAGTATAAATTTCAATTTAATATGATATTGAATGCATGTAGGCACTTATAGAAGAAGCGGAAGAAATTGGATGGTAGTTCTAGTGGTGATGGTGAAGTAGAAGATCTTGAAAATGATCCAATTGCGGAAGTTTTTGGTTCTGATAGAAATGAAAATTATTATCGAACTATGTCTTATCTTTTTTTATTGCAATTTGATAATAGTGTGGAATTGGCAAACTATGTATTGGTAAACTTAACTATGTATTGAACTACTCTTTTGTTAATCGATGCACTATTTTATTACCATGATTATGAATATTGTTTATTGATATTGATTGGGTTATAATTAATTTGTTAAATTAAGATAATATTTCATATTTAATATAATCTACATTACATCTTTCAACATTCACATTACCGGTAAGCGGTTATTTGTTTGCATATATTTGTAACGCTTATAAGCGTTGGGAGATATTTTTCCCAACGCTTATAAGCATTGGGGAAAAACATCTTCCAATGTGTGTAAGCGTTGGGAAAAAATTTCTTCCAACGCTTATAAGCGTTGGAGAAAAATATCTCCTAACGCTTATAAGCGTTGGCAGATATTTTTCGCCAACGCTTATAAGCGTTGGGATATATTTTTCCTCAACGCTTATAAGCCTTACAAATAAATGCCCATTCCTCTATAGCGACACGTATAAGTGTTTCTGAAATTCTTGGCAACGCTTATACTCATTGGGAATCCTCTGTTTTGGTGTAGTGGAATCTCATTGAAGAACTGATTTAGAACAACAAACTCCAACAGCACGTAAAATAGCCACAAACCTCGATCAATATGCGACTCCTCAGCACCCAAGAGAACGAAGGAATCAAACTGGAACCAGCGAAGAAGGGTCAAAATGAACTGACCAAAGGCTTATTATTGGAAAAATATCCGGGGACCACATCCCACACAAAGAAGTTGGGGGGAAATGGAGTGATATGCAAGTTCGTTGAAGCATGCTCCGAAGGAATCATGTTTGGCTGTGGAAGACGAAACTCCAGTTAAGATGCAAAGAATCTTGAATGACGATATTGTGTTCTGAAATCGATACACCGAAGGGATCGAAGCTCCAACTCTCGATCCGATGGTGGTGACGGTAGGAATTGGACCTGATGTAGTTCGACGGGTGTTGGTTGACAACGGCAGATCCGTTAACATTCTCTTTAAACGCACTTTCGATCAAATGAAGATTGGCATGAAAAGTGTGTCCACATGCCAAACAAAGATTTAGGGGTTTACTAGTGAACCCACACAACCGGTGGGAACAATTAACCTACCCATGGAGCTTGGAGAGGGTGAGCGAAGGGTCGCCCTCATTCAGACTTTTGTGATCGTGGATGAAATGTTAGCATACAAAGCCTTCTTGGCACGGCCCGCATTAGCTGACTTCAGAATAGCACTGGCCCAATGGTGCCTTACAATGAAGTTCCCAACAGAACACGGAGTCGGAATCGTGAAAGGAGACCAAAGTGCTGCCCGGGAATGCTACATAGCAGAATTGCGTGAGTCAAGAACAAAGGAAAACGGATGAATGTGGGGAAAACCCTCCACATCAGTGAACCCTCCAAATAGCAACTACATAACCGCCCCTGGCTTGGGGACAATAGCCGATTTGACAAGGCTTTGGACCCTAGAAAGAAGAGCTCAAGGGAGGATCGGGCATCACCGGATGAATTGACGATGTCTGTCCCAGTCTGTATGGATGACCCAACACGGGTCTTGAAAATTGGGTCGCACCTTGGAAACAAGATGCGGTCAAAACTAACAAAATTCCTTCGTGCCAATTTGGATGTATTTGCTTGGACACACTACGATATGTGTGGGGTATCACCTGAAATTGCCTGCCACGATCTCAATATTGACCCCAAATTCACACCCATAAAGCAAAAAAGGCGCATCTTAGGCCCCGAACGGTCCAAGGCATTGAGAGAGGAAGTAGATAAACTGATGGCTAACGGCTTCATTCGAGATGCAACCTACCCTGAATGGGTATCGAACCCAGTCCTAGTCAAGAAGTCCAATGGAAAATGGCAAACTTGTATTGATTTCTCGGACCTTAAAAAAACTTGTCCGAAGGATAGCTTCCTACTCCTTATGATTGATCAACTGGTAGACAGGACGGCGGGGCACGAACCGGTGTCATTTATGGATGCGTACTCAGGCTATAACCAGATCTTGATGCATGAACCAGACCAAGAGAACACCAGCTTCATCACCGATTTGGGATTGTACTGCTACTGAGTAATGCCCTTTGGTTTGAAAAATGCAGGGGCAACATACCAAAGGCTAGTAAATACTATGTTCAAACGCCAGATCGGGAAGACTATGGAAGTTTACGTGGAAGATATGTTAGTCAAATCCCGTGTAGCTGCTAACCATCTTGACAACCTCACTAAAATGTTCGAAATACTCCGGAAGTATGGAATGAAACTTAACCCACTCAAGTGCCACTTCGGAGTAGCCTCTGGGAAGTTCTTGGGTTCATAGTAAGTGCCCGGGGCATCGAAGCGAATCCAGAGCAAATAACAGCGTTACGGGAAGTCCAAGCCCCTAAAAATAAGAAGGAACTTCAAAGCTTGAATGGAAAAGTTGCAGCACTGAGTCGGTTCATCTCAAAAGCTACAGACAAGTGTATAACGTTCTTCGATGCGCTAAAGAAGGGAAAGAAAAACTTTGAATGGAGTGAAGCTTGTCAAACAACTTTCGAGGAATTACTACGACACATGGAAACTCCCCCGATCTTATCAAAACCAGTCGATGGAGAAGACTTATTCGTTTATTTAGTAGTTTCCTTGGTCGCACCGAGTGCCACTCTTGTGCGGGAAGAAGTAAGAATCCAACAACATGTATTCTACATTAGCAGACGGTTCACCAGAGCTTAGAAGAATTACCCAAAACTGGAGAAGCTACTTTATTGCCTTCTGATCGCGTCCTGGAAATTACGACCATACTTCCAGGCTCATTCGATTAAAGTATTGACTAAACAGCCCTTGAAGCAAGTTTTATACCAGCCAGAAACTTCTAGATGACTACTCAAGTGGAATATAGAGTTGAGCCAATATGATATCACATACCCTCGAAGAAAAGCAATCAATGGGTAAGTGTTGGCCGATTTCATTGCTGAATTTACCGTAAGGGACGACGATCAGGAAGTTCAGTCGAAAACAGGCATGCAATGGAAGCTCTTCGTCGACGGTGCATCAAACAACTTCTGTTCGAGAGCAGGGGTAGTGCTAGAAACCCCCGAGGGGTGAGCCTTTAGCTATGCTTTGCGCTTGGAATTCCCAGTAATAAATAACGAAGCGGAGTATGAAGCATTAATCATTAGACTAAAGGTTATGAAGAAACTCGGGATAAAATCTATTCACATATACAGTGACTCCCAACTGGTCGTCTGTCAAGTGAAAGGGGAGTTCCAAGCGCATGGAGAAAATCTCGCCCCGTACCTATCCAAAGTACAAGAGCTATTAAGCGATATCGAGCACTATATCATAACTCATATCCCACGGAAGAAAAACACCAAGGCAGATTATTTGGCCAAGCTAACAAGCTCAGGAGAAGCCCAATCATTGGGATTGGTTCCGGTTGAAACGCTAACCAGCCCAAGCATAGACGAAATGGATGTAGACAGGATTCTAGAGACCACTGTCGAACCGAATACGTGGATGATGTTAGGAACTGGAGATAGTGGTTTTGATGACAACAACCTTTGTAACTTATTTTATTATAACTTATATACTAACACTATTGTCTAGATATATATGAATGTTATTATGCAGGATATATATAAGGCAGGTACTGATTATTGAAGACTGTACAGTATAAAGATCAAGAATGAAGAAATCAAGTTTGAAGACTCAAGAGTATCAAGATCAAGATTAAAGATTAGTGTCTAGTTTTTGTTAAAACTTCATAATAGCACGAAAATCTTCATTCCAAATTTCATTTGGGATGGAACCCATTTCTACCTTCTTAGTGGCTCACAAACCCACGATAAGTAGCTTACAAACCTACGACAAGTGACTTACAAACCCACGAACACCCTGGTTTTGTACAAGTTCTCGAGTCCTGATGTGATGAGATATTCTGCAGGAAGATGCTTGCAAAACTACTTCAAAATGGTTTTTCAAAATGATTTTCAAAAATACTTTTAAAAATGTTTTAGCCTTAAAAATTATCTTTTCAAATGATTTTCAAAAGGATGTTTTAGTCTTAAAATATTCTTTGTTTTTGTTTTTAAATAAACTCTTGTTTTAAACTTCGTTTGTTTTTGAAACTAACTTATGATTTTTAAATATTCTTTTATTATATATATATACTTGAGATTTAAAATAAAATTAATATATACATTCTAAAAATATATTTTTCTACTCTTCTTTATTTTAAATCATAGGAAAATTAGTTTATTTTACTCCAAAATCATTTCATCTTTTTTTCCTTTCAATACCATTTTCAAAACAAATTTTACATTGTTTCTAACTAAGGGATGTCGACATCATGGGATACCCCATGTCGACATGGTGGCCGTTAAATTCAAAAGTTTCAATTTTCAAAAGAAGTGTCTATTCGTTTAAATCTCTTCACGAATGGTTATGACCGTTACTGGTCTATAAATAGCCTTCACAAACGAATTTTTTAACTAACTATTTTTTATTTTCTTCACTCCTTCTCCACAAATCCATATTCTAAAATTTTCATATTTTTAAGATCGTGCCGAAATTCTGCCGAATTCACAAGTGAATCAAATTAGAATCTCATTCTTGTTTGATTCTCTACCCTCTCTCGAAGATCAAAGTGCTATTCAGAGTTATAGGATCAATTTGTAATCAAAAGTTTATCGAGTCTCTCTATAAGGTGTGGTTGTGCCTGGAAATCAATTGGTTGATCTTGTGTCCCGTAAATTAAGAGAGTTTGCCCCGGACTAGAAGACAAGAGGTTACCTCAAGGCCTTTAGAAATTTAGGATTGTAATCTTGACATTGGTATAATAAAAATTTGTACGAGGTGTTTGCCTTGGTGCAGGACTGGATGTAGGGTAACTCCAAACCAGTATAAAATCCGGTGTGTTCCTTCCTTTTACTACTTTTTATTTACTTACTGCATATGTGTTTGATTCTCTGATTGTTCTGTGATTAAGTTCTGCATTTGTTTGTGTCATAATTTTAATTTAGTCCATATAAATCTTAGAATCCATTTAACACTATTCACCCCCCTTCTAGTGTTAAATTAGCCTTAAGATCCTTAATCCGCACTCCCTTTTAATTGGTATCAGTGCCAGGTTTTCATAGTTTTCATAATCTGAAACTTGAAAAGTTAAAAATGGCATTTTTAAGAAATTTTGTTAATACTAGTTTGAATTTATGCATTTCATCAAAGTATCATAAGTCTGCATATAGTTTTTATGAAAAATCAAGTTATCTACTGAATTGGTTTGTTATGCAGGAACATACATGTTACATGGCTTTTGAAGAATCAACAATCAATGGACAAACTGTGCAAATTGAGAAAGATAAATGGGTACTTGATAGTGGTTGTTCAAGGTAGATGACTGGAAATCCCGAGATACTCGATGACATTATATATCAAGATGGTGGATTGGTTAACTTTGGAGATAACTCAAAAGGATATCTGATTGGCATCGGCAATGTCAGTAATTCTAAAACTCCTCTTATTTATGATGTTTTGCTAGTTAGGAATTTAAAACATAATCTGCTTAGTATAAGTCAACTATGTGATAAAGATTTTAAAATTAAATTTGGAAAAGATAAGTGTCACATCAAAGATAATAAGTCAAATATTATCTTTGAAGGAATTAGGAAGAAAAACATTTACATCCTTAGTATGAAAGTTTCAAATGATAACTTATGTCTTTTGGCTAATACAAGTGACCCTTGGATTTGGCATAAAAGATTTGGTTATTTAAATTTCAAACTATTATCTAGGTTATCAAAACTTGACTTAGTTAGAGGTCTTCCCAAGTTAAACTTAAAATTAGATAGTACATGTGATGCTTGCCAATTAGGAAAACTTAAGAAAAGTTCATTTAAATTAAAAGATACAATTTCTACTTCTAAACCTCTAGAATTACTTCATTTAGATTTATTTGGTCCATCTCAAGTTCAATCAATTAATCACAATAAATATGTTTTCGTAATTGTAGATGATTATTCTAGATATACTTTGACAATTTTTCTTAAACTTAAAAGTGATGCTTTTGAATTATTTAAGAATTTTGCTAAAAGAATTCAAAATCAACTTTCTTTAAAAATAAAAACTATTCGTAGTGATCACGGTGGAGAATTTGAAAATGAAATTTTGAGAATTTCTGTAATCAAAAAGGAATTACTCATAATTTCTCTTTTCCAAGAACTCCACAACAAAACGGTGTGGTAGAACGTAAGAATAGAACGATTCAAGAGTGTACTAGAACAATGCTTTCTGATAGTAACTTACCTAAAAACTTTTGGGAAGCAGTCGCTACAGCTTGTTATATATTAAATAGGATTTTAATTAGACCATTAACTGATAAAACACCATATGAATTACTTTACAATAAGAAACTCATAGTAGCTTATTTTAAAGTTTTTGGTAGTAAGTGTTTTATTCTTAATACAAAAGATAATTTAGACAAATTTGAACCTAAATCCGACAAAGGTATCTTTATCGGATATTCTAATAAAAGTAAAGCATTTAGAGTTTATAATTTAAGAACTAACACTATTGAAGAAACAATGCATGTATCTTTTGATGAAAATTTTAAAGATACTGTACAAATAGAAGATGAAGAAGATTTTGTAACTTTAAATAATGAACCTAATGAAACTAATAGTGAAATCATTCAACCTAATAAAAGAATTAGGCTATTAAAAGATCATCCTGTAGAAAATATACTAGGAAATATTGAATCTATAGTTAAAACAAGAAATCAACTAAATAGTATGAGTAATGTAGCTTTTATATCAACTATTGAACCTAAAAATCCAAAGGAAACATCATCTGATGATTCATGGATTCTTGCTATGCAAGAAGAATTGAATCAGTTCAACAGAAATGATGTTTGGTGACTCGTTCCTAGACCTGAGGATAAAAGTATAATCAGAACAAAATGGGTTTATAAATATAAAATGAATGAACTTGGTGAGGTTGTGAGAAATAAAGCTCGTTTAGTCGCGCAAGGTTATTGTCAAGAAGAAGGAATTGATTATGAAGAAACCTTTGCACCCGTAGCAAGACTAGAAGCTATTAGGATTCTACTTGCTTTCGCAAACTACAATAATTTCAAGTTATATCAAATGGATGTTAAAAGTGCTTTTCTAAATGGTTCAGTAAAAGAAGATGTTTATGTTGAACAACCTCCACTTTTTAAAGATAATAAATTTCCAAATCATGTATATAAATAAAAAAAAGCTTTATATGGTCTGAAACAAGCTCCTAGAGCCTGATATGAAAGACTAAGATCTTATTTACTACAATATGGTTTTGAAATTGGTAAAATAGATACAACTCTTTTATTAAAAGAAACAAAAATGATATTCAATTAGTACAAATATATGTAGATGATATAATATTTGGATCAACTAATAACATAATGAATAAAGAATTTTCAGATATAATGACTAAAGAATTTGAAATGAGTCATATGGGAGAACTAAGTTTCTTCTTAGGACTTCAAATCAAACAATTAGATAAAGGAATTTTCATTAGTCAAGAAAAATATGCTAAGGATTTAATTAATAAATTTGGATTGACCACTTCTAGTGGGAAACCAACTCCAATGACAACTAATGTAACTTTAAGTAAAGAAGATAAATCAAAAGATGTTGATCAAAAATTATATAGGGGAATGATTGGTTCGCTGCTTTATATAACAACAAGTCGTCCTGACATCATGCATAGTGTCTGTCTCTGTGCAAGATACCAATCTCAACCTAAAGAAACTCACTTAAAAGCTGTTAAAAGAATTTTAAGATATGTAAAACATACTTTAGATTATGGTTTATTTTACCCTAAAAATGATGTATTTGATTTAATTTCATATTGTGATGCTGATTACACTTGTTGTAAATCAGACCGAAAAAGTACAAGTGGAACTTGTCACTTTCTAGGACATTCTCTGGTTTCCTGGTTTAGTAAGAAGCAAAACACTGTATCCTTGTCAACAACTAAAGCAGAATATATATCTGTTGCTTTGGCTTGTTCTCAAGTTATATATGTACAACAAACTTTAAAAGATTTTGGATTAACTATAACTAAATCACCAATTTATTGTGATAATACTTGTGCAATAAATCTATCTAAAAATCCAACTCATCATGCTAGAACAAAACATATTGATATTAGACATCATTTTCTTAGAGATAATATAAGTAAAGAAGTCATAACCCTTGAATATATTAATACTGAAAAACAAATTGCTGATATATTAACCAAACCATTAAATGAACAAAACTTTACTAAATTTAGAAGAGAATTAGGTATATGTTCATTAACTGAAATATAAATTATAAATTATACAAGTATAGTTAATAATTAATATAAATAAAAATTTCTCAAAAATTGAACTGGGCATGTCGACATGACCCATCCTCCTATGTCGACATACAGGCCGAGATTTTCAAATTTAAATTTCCCTCTAAAATTAGTTATTTGGTTATATATTTATATATTTCGACTTATACTCCTTTTCTCTGTTCTATTCTCTATAATAAACTTCTAAAACGGTAAATTAATTGCTTCCTCTTTTAATATTGAACCTTCTTCACCCACTTCTCCTCATTCTGGCCCTTTTCAACATTTCACACATGTACGAGTCATCAAATTACAAGAGAAGATGACAGATTTGCTTCAAATGATGATAGAAATTCAAGTAAGTTAATTGCGAATGGCTAGAGAACAAGATAGGCAAGGCAGAATCCTTAGGAATTTACAAAAATTCCTTATGGATAACCATGCCAAACCCATTGTCATCGAAGAATCATCACAAGCCATGGATTCTGAAGAAGAAGAGCCTCTACAAGAACCACAAGAGGATCAAGAAGAAGAACATCCTCTGCCAAATCCGGATGTTCATATGGACGAAGACGATGGCGTGATTTGCGTTGAAGATGTCCTTTTTGACGTTAATGGGAACTTGGTCAAACAACGTGGAAACTTTTGTCTCCACTATCCAAATTGTTCAGTCCATAAATCACCAATAGTTAAGGGTCCTCGTTAAGTGATTTTTGTTTTTCTCTTTCTTGATTGTATATTGGTTTGTTAATTTGTATATAAGTGTTATCTTAATTAATGTTCTTCTAAAAACAATCTTTGGTGTATAAAATCATGAATTTCATTTAACTTAGGATGTTATATTTCACTCATACATAGTTATTATTCTTATATCATATGTTTGTATATCTCATTTTCTATTAAGTTCAAGGTTTATAGGTTATTTTTGTTGATGACAAAGGGGGAGATGTTATATAAAATAGTAGGCTTGGAGTAAGGGGGAGTTGTTGGTGTAAGGGGGAGTTATGGTATGATTGAAGTGGTAAGTATATTTTCTAAGGTTGTCATCATCAAAAAGGGGGAGATTGTTAGGAACTGGAGATAGTGGTTTTGATGACAACAACCTTTGTAACTTATTTTATTATAACTTATATACTAACACTATTGTCTAGATATATATGAATGTTATTATGCAGGATATATATAAGGCAGGTACTAATTATTGAAGACTGTACAGTATAAAGATCAAGAATGAAGAAATCAAGTTTGAAGACTCATGAGTATCAAGATCAAGATTTCAAGATTAGTGTCTAGTTTTTGTTAAAACTTCATAATAGCACGGAAATCTTCATTCCAAATTTCATTTGGGATGGAACCCATTTCTACCTTCTTAGTGGCTCACAAACCCACGACAAGTAGCTTACAAACCTACGACAAGTGGCTTACAAACCCACGAACATCCTGGTTTTGTACAAGTTCTCGAGTCTTGATGTGATGAGATATTCTGCATGAAGAAGCTTGAAAAACTACTTCAAAATGGTTTTCAAAATGATTTTCAAAACTGCTTTTAAAAATGTTTTAGCCTTAAAAATTATCTTTTCAATTGATTTTCAAAAGGATGTTTTAGTCTTAAAATATTCTTTGTTTTTGTTTTTAAATAAACTCTTGTTTTAAACTTCGTTTGTATTTAAAACTAACTTCTGATAACTTCTGTTTTTAAATATTCTTTTATAATATATATATACTTGATATTTAAAATCAAATTTATATATACATTCTAAAAATATATTTTTCTACTCTTCTTTGTTTTAAATCATAGGAAAATTAGTTTATTTTACTCCAGAATCATTTCATCTTGTTTTCCTTTCAGTACCATTTTCAAAACAAATTTTACATTGTTTTTAACTAAGGGATGTCGACATCATGGGATACCCTATGTCGACATGGTGACCGTTAAATTCAAAAGTTTCAATTTTCAAAAGAAGTGTCTATTCGTTTAAATCTCTTCACGAATGGTTATGACCATTACTGGTCTATAAATAGCCTTCACAAACGAGTTTTTTAACTAACTATGTTTTATTTTCTTCACTCCTTCTCCACAAATCCATATTTTAAAATTTTCATATTTTTAAGATTGTGCCGAAATTCTGCCGAATTCACAAGTGAATCAAATTAGAATCTCATTCTTGTTCGATTCTCTGCCCTCTCTCGAAGATTAAAGTGCTATTCAGAGTTATAGGATCAATTTGTAATCAAAAGTTTATCGAGTCTCTCTATAAGGTGTGGTTGTGCTTGGAAATCAATTGGGACCTTGTGTCCCGTAAATCAAGAGAGTTTGCCCCGGACTTGAAGACAGGAGGGTACCTCAAGGACTTTAGAAATTGAGGATTGTAATCTCGACATTGGTATAATAAAAATCTGTACGAGGTGTTTGCCTTGGTGCAGGACTGGACGTAGGGTAACTCCGAACCAGTATAAAATCCGGTGTGTTCTTTCCTTTTACTGATTTTTATTTACTTACTGCATCTGTGTTTGATTCTGTGATTGTTCTGTGATTAAGTTCTGCATTTGTTTGTGTCATAATTTTAATTTAGCCCATATAAGTCTTAGAATTCATTAAACACTATTCACCCCCCCTCTAGTGTTAAATTAGCCTTAAGATCCTTAATCCGCACTCCCTTTCAGATGACACTGATAAAGAACTATCTACTTGAAGGAACCCTTCCAACTGACCAAAATCAATGGAAGAAGCTCCTCCGGAAGGCGCCACGGTTCATGATACAGGATGGGATACTCCATCGAAGGGGATTCTCGACCCCTCTTCTTCGGTGCGTGAACGATGATGAAGCACGACGAATCCTGATGGAGGTACATGAAGGCGGTTGCGGAGACCACACTGGTGGGTAGACCCTGGCAAAGAAAGTCCTTTGATATGGATACTTCTAGCCAACAATAAATCACGACGCCAGGAAATCCGATCACTGTCAAAGGTTCAGCAAAATTAAGAGGACTCCTTCAACGGAACTGACGCATATAGTTAGCCCATGGCCGTTTGCGATATGGCGGATCGATTTGATTGGCGTCCTTCCAATAACAAAAGGAGGAGCTGTTTGCACAAAAAATGGACAAACACCTCAAAGTCGTATGATTTAGCTGATTTTATATTGTTCTCAATGGCTTGGGTGAATTAAGCAAATATATGAAAAGCAGGGACTAAACTGTAAAAGACACGCAGATTTATAGTGGTTCAGCCAGAATGTGCCTACGTCCACTTTATATATTATTTCTCCTTTTTAGTTCAGATTACAAGTACAAAGCTTTGATACCAGTAAAAGAAAGTTGTTTGAAAGTTCTCTTCGTGCTTGAGCTCTCAAACTTGTCCCCTATTGCTGTACCCATGCCCCTCTATTTATAGAGTGAGGCTGGAGGTAGGGGTCTTGGATGTATATAGCTGTTGGTGGGCCTGAACTGGTGTGGTCAGGCCTGGTAGCGTTGGTTCGGCATTGCTTTGGTTCGGCATTACTTGGTTCGGCGGTAGGTGGTATACGCTTTGGCTCTGCATTACTTGCTTCGGAGATGGTTGGAGTAGGAGTTGGTCCGGTAGCACCTGGGAGGCAGCTGGTCCGGTAGTGAGGTGGAGTAGGAGTTGGTCCGGTAGCACCTGGGAGGCAGCTGGTCCGGTAGTGAGGTGGAGTAGGAGTTGGTCCGATAGTACCTGGGAGGTAGCTGGTCTGGTAGTGAGGTGGAGTAGGAGTTGGTCCGGTAGTACCTGGGAGGTAGCTGGTCCGGTAGTAAGGGGAGCTAGGTTGGTCCGGCAGTGGCAGGGATGCCGAATGAAGCTTAGGCAAGCCTGGACGAATCTGGTGCTCCTTGGTCTTGAGATCTCCTGGGTGAGAACACGCCCAACATTTGCCCCCCAAAGTGGGGCATATGCCGGTATATGCCGTGCTTTGTTTTAAAACCCATGACGTTAGCTTGGATGCTCCTGCCGAACCAGCCGGTCCGGTCGTCTATGTTCGCCTATAAGTAAGGGCCTAGGGCTTTCGTTATCTTCTACCGAACGAGATAGCCGAATCAGTTCCTCTTCCCAAATCAGTCATATCGCCGAACCAGACTTACCCCACTGCCGAATCACTTTAGCTTGCCGAATCAGGTAATTAGCCTCCTTTCGCCGAATGTCTTTGCGTTGTATCACCGAATGGACATGGGGACTTGGCTCACCGAATGAAACTCGTGTGTCCTAAGTACCGAATGAAACTCTTACACTTGAACTGCCGAATGGAGATGGGTGTTTGGACCGCCGAATGAAACTTGTATGTCCTAAGTACCGAATGAAACTCTTACACTTGAACTGCCGAATGGAGATGGGTGTTTGGACCGCCGAATGAAACTCGTATTTCGAATTACAAGTGAGATTCCAAACTATACTGTTTGTATGTTTTAACGACATACTTTCTTGTGTCTGCGGATAAATGTCTCAAAGAGTGGAAACCCGATCAGAGAAGAAAAGATCTCAGGATAGAGAAAAGCCTTCCTCAGTGCCCCTGGCTCAGCCAGGACCTGCCCATCATGGGCCCACCCCGAGATCATCGGTGGATGGATACGGTCCTCAGGAACTTCTTAACTTGCCTCCTGATTTCTTCCCTAGCTTACTTAAGGGCGAGCAACTTGATGTTATATCTCGCTCTTTCGGGATCGACCGAGCGCGCATGTTATTGCCGGATGCGGGAGTGATGCCGTATGATCCTCCCGAAGGATATTTTGCCTACAGCATATACCATTGCATGTGTGGTGCCATCTCGCCTCTCAACGCCTGGGTAGCCAGCTTTCTCACATATCTAAAGGTAGCTCCATTCCAGCTTCAGCCCAACTCTTATGCCATTCTGGTGAGTCTCTTCGTCATCTTCCAAAGGAGATATGGGCATCCTCCTTCCAACCGGGAGATCCGGTATTTGTACAACTTGAGAGGCTATAAGAAGGGGTCTCCCTACATCAGCTTGGAATCGGCCATATCCTTTAAGCCGGTCCTGGATTTATACTAGTACAGCATGTTCAAGAAGGAATGGTTTTTTGTCAGGGATGATTCCGTTTCTATTCGGCGCTTCACCTCCGGATGTAAGTCAAAGCTTTATTTTTAATTCCCGTTCTGGTTGCAATGCTCTTTCTTATGTGTTTTTATTTTTTGCTAGCGACAGGTGGTTTTGCGGTCGTGGAGAATGATCGCCTGGTTCAGACGGCAGCAGAAATAGAAGCTATTACTGGGAGAGATAGGTCGGCTGCTTACCTGATCAGGAACGCTACACTTTTGGAGTACAACTTGATCCTTCCACAGCAGTCCGTGGTCAAGCAGAGGGACACGGCTGAAGAGAAGGCTGCCCAAGCTAAAGAAGGGGCCGAGTCGAAGTGCAGTAAAAGGAGGCCCTTTCCGAAACACCCGGTTGCCGGGGGGAAGAAGCTCAAAAAGTCTGATGGTCCCTCTCCCAGCACCTGTCCAGATATCCCGGAGGAGGGAGATATGGAGGAGGAGCAAGGCGACGATGGAGGAGAAGGCGCTGGAGGTGGCGACGGTGTCGGGGCTTTGTCTTCTGGGCAAGTAGGCGAGATGCAAGAGTGGACAGATGACGCTTTCCGCCAGGCCTTCGAAGGTTTGGAGGGGACGGAGAAGTCCAAGAAAGCCGATAAAGTTGGGACCGGCATCGATTTATCTTCCGGGAGCGCCTCTACTGAAGCAAATTCAGCGGTTCAAGGTGAATTTCTCTTTACTCTTTTAATTATTGAATGATGGATCAATACATGTTGATGACACGTGGTTTTCATATCAGGAGCGGGTAAAACGGCCAAGACCTCAGATCTTCGGCACAGGCTTGAACAATACAAGCTCTCCAAAGCTTCCGCCAAGCCGAAGCCTTCTACTAACCGCCCGGGAGACATAGTCGGCTATCGTCCTCTTCTCAGAGTTATCGAAGAAGATATACAGAAGAGGAAGAGGAGTCGATCTTCGTCTGAACCCCTTCTTGAACCCCCGGCCCCACTCCAGCCTATTCACGACATTACAGAGGAGGATACCGAGCTTATGCCCTCCCCCCATCCGTCTGAGAACCCAACCGTCATCCCAATAGATCATCCTGGCTTAGTACGCAATCCATTTGCGGGTCATCCGGACCTGGACCCGGCATCTCACGACATCTCTTTTGATGAGGTGACTGGTGAGCACCTTCTTCCTCGCAATCCTATGGTAAGGGTGCTTGATGAGGCCAAGTCCCTGGACCTCGATTTTCTTACTACTCGGATTATTGCGATGGGGGGCGAAGCTAAGGCAAATATCGACTGGGTCGTTGAGAAGACCAGGAAGTTGATGGGGCATCATGCCCGACTGGTCAAGGCCGGGGAGGAAATTTGGAGTGCCAACATAAGACTGCGGTTAGTGGTTTCCGACCAGGCCAAGCAACTCGCCGATCAGGCCATCCAGATCTCTCAGCACGAGGCCGCCTCCGGACGACTAAAGAAAACTATGGAAGAGGCCAGCCGGGCCGAATTGCGGAAAATGGAGGCTATTTGCAAGGAACAGATTGATATGGCCATTGCCACGGTGGATGAGGTTCGGAAAGCGGATCTTGAGCAGGTAGAGGAGTTATCTGGGAAGCTTGAGGCCGCAGAGCTTGCTCAAGCCAAGTTGAAGGAGGAGATGGAGGCGATGCGGAAATCCCTTCAGGCTGACTGCTCAAGATACCAATTGGAGAGAGATGCTGCTGTTGTAAGGTTGTCGGCTTTCGAGGCCCAGACGAGGGAGCTTGAGTGCTCCAGGATATGTACTTTCGTACTTGGAAGCAGGGCAACCTCTCTTGGATGGATGATTATCCCCGGGTCATGGCTAGGGTTTATCTTCGGGCTTTGGAGGAGGCTAGGGCTGATGCAGATAAGGAGGGTGGTGTGGCCTTCAGGATGGATGTGGTTACCGCCCAGTTTACCAAGGAGGAGAAGGTGGCGGTGAAGGAGGGCATGCAGTTGCTTGCAGCTGAGGAGGCAGGTGTGCAAGTAGAGGATGATGATCACGATGATCAAGGAGCAGATGTGGGTAAGTTTTCCTTTCTAGTCTTTCTGTTAACTTGGTCGCTTATCACTAATGGATTCTTTCTCTGATCGGACAGGCGGGCAACAGGACAAGGATAAGACTCCGACGCAGCCGGCTCCTTGATTAGACCTGGATATCTTTTTGTAGACTTGACATTGTTGTATAGGTTAGTCTTAAAACAGTAACGTAACTCTTAGGTTGTAATTATTGCTACTTGTAATAAATAGCTCTATTCTTGACGTGTAATTCTTTAACTTAAGCTGATTCTGTTGTCTTTTGAATGTTTTTGCTATTTTCACATGTTGTATGAGAAATATAGCTATGCATATTCTTGTAATTAAACTGTGTTTGATGTTAGGTTCTTGTTTAAAACATAATTTCATGACTTGCAATGTTAGCGTGAGGTGTGAATAAATTATAGCCATGTGTTTACTCATGAAAGAAGGAAATACCGCCCTATATATTTTGCTGGTGGATGGCAGCTTTGAATGTCTTGTGTGACCGAGTACGGAATGTGGTCCAGTATCTTGCCGTGAGTGTCCGCTTCCATTAGCAAATGTCTCTTGTTCTGTGTCCTGTACTTCAGGGATTGTTACAGAGGATAGGAGAAAAGTTTCTTAAGTAAAATTGAAATATGTGAAATAGTAAAACTTCCAATCACGGAAGGCCTTCGATGTGCTTAAGTTCGTGGCAAACGGGCTTTGTAGTCACTTTCCCTAGCTGTGGGTCTTGGAGACATTTGTCACCCATCTTACGCCTCCACGGGGAGTTAATTCTTTTTTACCACAGCCGCACTTAAGACACATCGGAGCCGAGATCGCGCATAGTAACTACCTGGGCCATTATGGCCCGTAATCGTGGGTATTATTCGATTTACTGTGGCCGGCTGGCGTGGGTGCCGATCGTCAACCGTGAACTGCCCCTGGCTGGCCACACCTTATGTTGGGGCTTATAGTCGGTTCACAGTTGCCGGCGAGCCGAATGCCGTAATGAGCTGCCTCGGCTATAATCGGCCTTCTCGGTGGCTTATAATCGGCTCATTACAGTTGGATTTTAGGGCCGTCGCGAGCAATGAGTTAACTCGCAGCAGAGGGATGCCGGAGCAAAAGTGTCTCATTGGCGAGGGCATAGATTTGCATAGTACCTGTTAGGTCTTGTCCAGGTGAAGTTGCGCTGTGGAGTGCTCTGAGTGGAAATGCTATACGCATAGGATTTTGTTCAACAGAAAAGGATAAAGTTAACAAGCAGCCAAGATATAAAGGAACAAGTTAAAAAAGAGACAAGGTTTTTTAAAGTGGTTCGGCACGAAAAGGCCTACGTCCACTGATTCTCTTTGTTAGTTCACTTCATATGGGCAGTACAAGTTAAGAAAAGTATCGACGGAGGTGTTGGATGTTCCATGCCCTCTGGAACACCTCTCCGTCCACTGTTGACAAAATATAAGCTCCATTGTGGAGATCTTTATGAATTACATATGGTCCATCCCAGATTGGATCTAGTGCTCCAGGGCGAGGAAAGATTCGCTTGAGGACAAGATCCCCTTCTTATAAGGTACGATGCTTGACTTTGGAGTTGTATTGTGCTGCCACTTTTTGCTTGTGGGCTGCTGCTTTAAGGATTGCATCATTTCTTCTCTCCTCAACTAGATCCAAAGACATGTGAAGGAGTTCTTCGTTCTCTTCTGGGTTATAGTGGATCCTACGGTGGGAAGGCACGATGGTTTCAACTGGGAGCATAGCCTCCGATCCGTATGCCAAAGAGAAAGGAGTATGCCCTGTCGAGGTTCTGAAAGATGTGCGATAGGCCCACAGTGCCGTAGTGAGTTCATCCACCCAAGCGCCCTTTGACTTTTCGAGTTTCTTTTTGATTAAGGTTTTCAGAATTTTGTTGACGGCTACGACTTGTACGTTTGCCTGGGGATACGCTACGGATGAGAAGCTTTTATGAATTCCGTGCTCTTGGCACCAGTTGGCGAATTCCTCGCTGTCAAACTGAAGTCCATTGTCTGATATGATTTTGAAAGGGACTCCATACCTGCACAGAACATTTTTGATCAAAAAGTTAATAACTTTCGCTGATGATACTTTATTTAGGGGTTCTTCTTCCACCCATTTGGTGAAATAGTCGACTGCCACTATAGCATATTTGGCCCCGCCTCAGCCCATCGGTAGTTCGCCGATTAAGTCAATTCCCCATACTGCAAAGGGCCAAGGGCCGGTCATTTGAGTAATCTCAGTTGTTGGTAGCCGCGGAATCTTAGCAAACTTCTGGCATCTGTCACACTTTTTGACGAAATCTAAGGCGTCCTTGCTTAAGGTGGGCCAGAAATATCCATATCGGAATATCTTTATTGCTAATGTTTGCCTTCCGGTGTGATCTCCGCAGCTCCCCTGATGAATGTTGGATAAGATTTCCTTGGCTTCCCTCCCAGCGACACACCTTAACAACGGGTTAGAGAATCCACGCCGATAGAGGATGTCTTCTTGTATTGTGTAGCGGGAAGCTTTCCTCAAGATTTTCTTGACTTCGTTACGCCCGTTGGGTAGTGTGCCGCTTTGTAAGTAGTCTCGGATGGGAGTCATCCAAGTTGCTTCTTCGGTTGCAGCTATCAGATTCACTTGCTCAAAACTTGGGGTCAGTTGCTTTGAGATGGTTACTGCTCCGAAGATGGTGTTGTCTCTCACACTTGCTTGCTTTGCCAATTCGTCGGCCTCTTGGTTCTCTTCCCGAGGGATGTGTTTGACTAAGTAGTGGTCCAATCGGCTGAGAAGTAATTTGGTCTTCTTTAAATATGCTATGAGTCGTTCTTCTCGAGCTTGGAATTCTCCTAGTATTTGATTAACAATAAGTTGAGAATCGCTATGAAGACACAAAGAACTGGCTCCGATTTCTAAGGCAAGTTCTAATCCAGCTATCACTGCTTCATACTCTGCATCGTTGTTGGTGGCAGCGAACTCCAATCTTATAGCATAGTGTAGCTTATTTCCTCTGGGAGTGATTATTACCACACCTGCCCCCGAGCCTTGTTCGTTTGATGCACCATCCACAAAGAGATTCCACTTGATGTCTTCTGCTATTTCCAATTGCCCCTTATCTTCGTTGGTAGTGAATTCTGCAATGAAATCAGCCATGGCTTGTCCCTTGATGGCGGTGCGAGGGTGATAGGTGATACCATACTGACTTAGTTCAATACACCATTTAAGTAGTCGCCCAGAAGTGTCGGGACGATGGAGTACCTGCCTTAGTGGTTGATCGGTCAGAACTTTGATGGAATGGGACTGGAAGTAGTGACGCAGTTTCCGTGATGTGATTAGTAAACAATATGCTAGCTTCTCGAGTTTAGGATATCTGACTTCTGCCCCCGTTAACCTCTTACTTACGAAGTAAACTGGCCGCTGCGTGCAGTTGTCTTCCCTTACTAAGGCAACGCTTAGGGCGTGAGATGACACAGCAAGGTATAGGTATAACTCTTCGCCTTCGCTTGGAGTTGAGAGTACCAGTGGTTTCTGGAGGTGTTCGATTAAGTTAAGGAAAGCGGTTAAGCATTCATCAGTCCATTCGAACTTTCCTTTGTCTTTCTTTAGAGCTTCGAAAAAGGCGACGCACTTGTCCGTTGCTTTGGAGATGAATCGGCTTAGGGCGGCCACTTTTCCATTCAGGCTTTGCATTTCCTTTCGAGTGGAAGGTATCTTGATATCCCTTAGCGCTCGGACTTGTTTAGGGTTTGCTTCAATCCCTCTGGCATGGACGATGAATCCCAAGAACTTTCCTGATGATACTCCGAAGGAGCATTTTAGAGGATTCAACTTCATTCCATACCGGCGAAGTACTTGAAACATCTCGCCTAGGTGGCTTACGTGATCGTCGGCTTTCCTTGACTTTACCAGCATGTCATCCACATATACTTCCATAGTTTGTCCTATTAGCCCGGCAAACATCTTGTTGATGAGGCGCTGGTAGGTGACTCCTGCATTTTTAAGTCCGAAAGGCATTACCTTATAGCAGTATAAACCTCGGTCAGTGATGAAACTAGTGTGGTCTTGATTGGGAGTATGCATAGGGATTTGGTTATATCTTGAGTATGCGTCCATAAAAGATAAGAGCTCGTGCCCGGCTGTGCTGTCTACAAGTTGGTCGATTCGGGGAAGTGGGAAGCAATCCTTTGGGCAGGCGTCGTTTAGGTTGGAGAAGTCAATGCATGTTCGCCACTTCCCATTAGCCTTCTTTACCAGTACCGGGTTAGCGATCCATTCCGGGTAGATGGCTTCTCGTATGAAGTCATTGGCAAGTAGATTCTTTACTTCTTCATCGAGGGCTGCTGATCGCTCTGCCCCCATACTTCTCTTTCTTTGTTTTACGGGCGCCTTGGTAGGATCGATGTTTAGTACGTGGCATGCTACGTCGGGGGAGATTCCGGTCATGTCAGCGTGTGACCATGCGAATACATCCAAGTTGTGGCGGAGAAAGTCGATGAGTTGCTCCTTCAACTCTGCTTTTAGTTGGGACCCAATTTTCAATAGTCTACTCGAGTCATGTTTGTTTACAAATACAAATTCCATATCCTCTGCAGGCTCGGCGGTGGCCTCCTCCTCTTTGCCCCTGGGGTCTAATTCATTGAAGGGATCGCTGGTATATCGAAGAGGAGGGGCTTTCTTTAGTTGCTATGCTTCCAAACTTTTTGTGCAGCGGGCAACCTCTACACCCTTCCCTTTATCCTTCCTGAGATTGTTGCGAAGTTCTGTTACATAGCAGTCTCGAGCAACATTCTGGTCTCCTTCTACTTCCCCTACTCCATTGTCCGTTTGAAATTTCATCTTTAGGCACCATGGGGCTAGGACAATTTGGAAGTCAGACAAGGCTGGTCTTCCTAAGAAGGCGTTGTAGGCCATGTGGTTTTCTATTAGCACAAATGTCTGTTTCCGCACAACGGAGCGGGGATGACTTCCAATTTCAACAAAGAGGTCCAGTTGCCTGAGGGGCATCTTTGCATCTCCAGTGAAACCGTGTAGTGGTTTATTGCAGGGAGATACATCCTTCATTGATAGTTTCATTTTGTCGAATGTATGTTTGAACATGATATTTACTGAGCTTCCAGCGTCTACTAGAATTCGGTAAACTTCGGCGGGACCGAGCCGGGCAGAGATAACCATGGGATCCATGTGAGGGTATTGCCTTTCTTCTAGGTCACGCTTACCGAATGTGATGTCATCACTTTCTTTCCGCTTTGGGTGGCGCTCTTCTATAACCAAATTTATACAGTCTTTATTGTCTCTAAGCGACTTTCCATATCTTTCCATCTCTTTCCAGCTTCTGTCTGCGATGTGCGGTCCTCCCGAGATGGTATGGACCACTATCTTCTCTTGACTAGAGCTGCTAGTGTTGCGGTTTCCTCTGCCGATCTCTGGCGAGGGTAGCCTTGGGTTCTCATTGGCAGGAGCTGGAGTCCTGTCCTGACCTTTTACATAGCGTTCCAGTTTCTTCCTTCTGATGTGTTCTTCAATCAAGTCTCGGAGATGATGGCACTCATTGGTATCATGCCCATGAGATTCGTGGAAGCGGCAGAACTTTCCAGACTTCTGCGCGTTATCTGATTCCTTCTTGTATAGTGGGCGTTTGTATCTAACTTCGCCTTGGGTGGCAAGGAAGATGTTTTCGACGGTATCATTCAAAGGAGTGTAAGTGTCGAACCTCGGTCCTGGCCGATATAGGCGCTTTTCTCCCTTCTTGCCCCCAGCATTGTCTCTGGAATCATTTCTTCGAACGTCCCTTGCCGCAGCAGGCGCGTTGCTATGAGTTGTCTTATTTTGTTGTCCTGACTGCCCCTCAACGGCAGCATCCTCAAGCCTCATATATTTCCCGGCTTCGTGGAAGAAATCGGGTAAAGTAGCTGGTTTTTCTTTTGTCAACCTTCTAGCAAATTTAGTATCCAGATGCACACCACTACAGAGGGCCATTAGGATAAGCTTCTCATCGGCATCTTGGACTGCGGCCGCTGTGGCATTGAATCGGGTTAGGTATTGCTGCAGTTTCTCTCCAGGTTTCTGTTTGATGCTGGATAAGGAGTAAGCGTCCTTGGGTTGTTCCACATGAATGCGGAACTGATTGATAAACTTTTCTTTCAACATTTCCCACGAGCTGATGGATCCCTGGGGTAAATGACAGAACCAGGAGGTAGCGAGATCTGCTAAGAATAGTGGAAAGCATTTGCACAGTACTCCCTCTGTTGCTCCACTCATGAGCATATGCTGTGTGTATCTTTGTAAGTGTACAATAGGGTCGGAGGTTCCTTTGTAAGGTTCCATTGTTGGCATCTTCCATTCTCGGGGGGTGATAGCAATTTCGATATTGCGAGCGAAAGGGCTAGTTACCCTAGCGCCTATCCCTCGATCTCTTTGCTCCCGTTGGACGCACTCTTTGAATAAGCGTGCCATCCTTTCATCAAAATTTGGAGCAGATAGAAACGAGTTCGGTTCTGTTCTGTGGGATTGATTTCGTCCAGATGACCTGTAGGGATGGTATCGTCTATCATTCCTTATATTTTCCAGTGGCTACCTTTGGTCTTCTGGGAGCACACTAGGGTCAGCTACAGTTGGCCCTTGCCTTGATCTCCCCCTGCTGGGTTCTGATCTAAGCATTTCCTCGGGTCCAACTTCGGGCTGGACTCTAGCTCGGCCCCTTCCACTGGCGTTTTCGTGGTTAGGCAGTACAATCGGCTCAGCTACAGTTGACCTCGGCCCGGTACCTCCCCCGTTGGGTTCGGTTCCAAGCGTTTCCTCAGGCCTAACTTCGGGCTGTGCTCGATCTCGGCTCCTACCCTGGCTGCTTCTGCCGTTAGCTCCTTCGAAGAAGGAAGATCTTTGTTGTCTCTGAGATCCTCCAGACTAGGACTCACCCTATGATTCAGTGTTGCGGTTGGACTCTTCAGCATCCCTTAAGCGTGACATGAGATGGTCCACCAAGGCTTCCTGCTGGGACGTGAAGCGGTTAGTTACTTCAACCACAACCCTGTCTAGATCTGCCCTAGTAATTGCTACGGGCTGTTCTGCGGCAGGAGTGGTCGGATTAGCCTGTCCTTCATTTGGTACTGCTGCTGGAGGAGGACGATTTACTTGATCCGTGACCGCTGGATCTGGAAGACTGCTGGATGCGATGTTTTTCCCTTTGTTAACATCTTTCTTCTGCTTGGGAGGCATTCTTTCCAAGCAATGAACGATGCTGTTAGGAAGAATGTTAAGTGGAAGAAGCTGAAGCTCCCTGTGTTCAATTCTCAGTGAAAGCACAAAAATGTTTGCACAAAAAATGGACAAACACCTCAAAGTCGTATGATTTAGCTGATTTTATATTTTTCTCAATGGCTTGGGTGAATTAAACAAATATATGAAAAGCAGGGACTAAACTGTAAAAGACACGCAGATTTATAGTGGTTCAGCCAGAATGTGCCTACGTCCACTTTATATATTATTTCTCCTTTTTAGTTCAGATTACAAGTACAAAGCTTTGATACCAGTAAAAGAAAGTTGTTTGAAAGTTCTCTCCGTGCTTGAGCTCTCAAACTTGTCCCCTATTGTTGTACCCCTGCCCCTCTATTTATAGAGTGAGGCTGGAGGCAAGGGTCTTGGATGTATATAGCTGCTGGTGGGCCTGGACTGGTGTGGTCAGGCCTGGTAGCGTTGGTTCGGCATTGCTTTGGTTCGGCATTACTTGGTTCGGCAGCAGGTGGTATACGCTTTGGCTCGGCATTACTTGCTTCGGAGATGGTTGGAGTAGGAGTTGGTCCGGTAGCACCTGGGAGGCAGCTGGTCCAGTAGTGAGGTGGAGTAGGAGTTGGTCCGGTAGCACCTGGGAGGCAGCTGGTCCGGTAGTGAGGTGGAGTAGGAGTTGGTCCGGTAGTACCTGGGAGGTAGCTGGTCCGGTAGTGAGGTGGAGTAGGAGTTGGTCCGGTAGTACCTGGGAGGTAGCTGGTCCGGTAGTAAGGGGAGCTAGGTTGGTCCGGCAGTGGCAGGGATGCCGAATGAAGCTTAGGCAAGCCTGGACGAATCTGGTGCTCCTTGGTCTTGAGATCTCCTGGGTGAGAACACGCCCAACAAGAGCCAAATATGCTATAGTCACAGTGGAGTATTTCACAAAATGGGCCGAAGTGGAGAGAAACGGGCTTCGCACACTTGATTTACGACGCATGGATGATATTCAGCATCGGAGAGCGCCGGGCTTCGCCCACTTGATTTACGACACATGGATGGCTGCTTCATTCTATATAACAGAACTCGCATTTGGAAACGGTCAGGTATATCTATCCTAAATCAACGGCTTCCCCTACCACACTTGAATTCCGAAGAAACATTAACTTGTAATCAGCAGGTCGGATTTCAAGTGCGAACTGGGGCAGGTGCAGTGTGCTACCTATATGGGATAAACTCGGCGCTTGAAACACTGTAATTGCCCTATCCTATGTAGAAAATTCGCTCGTAGCGAAGGAATAGAAGAACTTCCTGTGTTACTTCATTTTCTGCTTTTCTTTATACTCCTCGTAGATCGACTAGTGAATGTATGCGACGCGTAATGACAGCCATGAAACTGGACACAAGTCAATTCTGGTCTAATGGACGAAGATAGCAAAACGTGTCGAGCACTGGGCCGAAGCCCGAATGTCGTTTCGGGAAACAACTCAAGACTCGATTTATTATCTTCATCCATTAAACCGCAATCAACTCGAACTTCTCGTAATCAACGTTGCAAATGGACACTAGTCATCAAGTCATTACACGAATGTGGTAATTAGTAAATCAGCTGATGTAACAACCCTGAGATTGCAATTACCGAATAATAAATTAAAATTATGATTTTAAGTTGAAAAGGGAGCTAAACAAAAATTTTGGGAATTTAAATTTGCAATTGGTTTGCAAATTAAAGTATTTTGGGTTTAAAATGGGAAAATTAATATTTTTGGAATTTAATATTTAAAAGGGGAATTTTTAAATGTGATAATGGGTTTAATTGGCTAATGAGACAATTATATGGTTTTGATTAAAACTAGGTTACTACTTAGGATTTTTGTTCAAATGATAACATTAGAAAATTTTCTTTTAAATTTACATATGCACTTAAGTAATTGAACTAAGCCTTATTGGGTTGTAAAACCCTCATAACAAACCCATTAGCCTACCCACTCTATATAATATCTTAAACCCATTTCATAACCCTAACCCTCATCCTCTTCATAAATTCCTAAACCTAAACCTAAGAAAAATTAATGGCCTCCATTTAGAAGCTCCATCTCCATCTCTTCATAATTAGACTTGTTTAATCCTAGCAAGGTAATGCAATCCTAGGCCTAATCACCTTCTAATCTTTATTTTAATCTTTGAAATCTCTTTGTAATCCTTGGTTTTGTTCTCTTTTTAATTTTGAAGCTCTCTAATCCACATCCTCTTTGCTTTGGAAAGTTGCACTTGAAGTGTTTGCTTATTTGCTTGATTGGTAGAGGTAATTACTATTGATTAGTAATTAATGCTAGTTGTAATATTGGTAATTACTAATAATTAGTGATTATTGCTAGTTATATCTATTAGTGATTATTGCTAGTTAATTGTGATGAAAATTTGATGCCAAAACTTGAAAAAAACACTCCTAAATCACTAAAACATCAAAATCAGCTGGCTGGAATTCAACCTGGCTGAAACAGAGTTCTGGGAGCCCAATATCAGATCTAGGTTGCACCCAGGCTCCCATGCACAGCAGGCTAGCCCAGTTGGGCTAGCCAGAAGCAAGGCCAGCCCAGTTGGGCTGGCGCGCACGCAACCCAGCCCGCATGGGCTGAGGCTTGACACCCCAGCCCAGGCGGGCTGGAGATACCCCAGCCCCGCGTGGGCTGGGACATCAATCCCAGCCCAGGCAGGCTGGGACAATATTCCCAGCCCGCGTGGGCTTAGGAATTCAATCCCAGCCCAAACGGGCTGGGACATTATTCCCAGCCCGCGTGGGCTGGGACATCAATCCCAGCCCAGGCGGGCTGGGACAATATTCCCAGCCCCGTGGGCTGGGAATTCAATCCCAGCCCAGACGGGCTGGGACATTATTCCCAGCCCGCGTGGGCTGGGACATCAATCCCAGCCCAGGCGGGCTGGGACAATATTCCCAGCCCGCGTGGGCTGGGAATTCAATCCCAGCCCAGGCGGGCTGGGCTGGACCAGGGCTGCACCATGCGGTGCAGCCCGAAAAAGAAAAAAAAAAAAATTCAATCCTGTTTTCAGACTTTTTACCTCCACTTCGCGATGCCGCCACGATCGCATCCGAAGTCGGAATTTGACGTTTTTGATCTCGTTGGAAAGGTGGAGTTTTGAACTCCATCTGTGGAAAATTTGGGCAACATCGGAGTTCGTTTGGTACTTTGAATTTCGTGTCGAAGTTGAACTCTGGTCGCTGTTGATAAACAGTGTGAATCTTGTTCTGGGTCCAACTTTGAGACGTTGCTGCCACTTCGTCTCAACTCGGAATCCAGAAATTCTTTTTGCATCTTAAAGTAGGGATGTTGGACTATATGCCTACCAGTTTTCATGTCATTTGGATTCAGTTTGCTGGTCCAAATAAATTTCCAAACTTGGGTTCGCAGCAGTTTTTGAATGGTCAAACACTTAGAATGAAAATCAAATATCCCTTCTGTTTCCAGCTTTTGAGCGCCACTCCGCGATGCCGCCACGTTCACATCGGAAGTCGGAATTCGACGTTTTTGGTCTCGTTAGAAATGTGGAGTTCCGAACTCCATCTCAGGAAAATTTGGACAACATTGGAGTTCGTTTGGCACTTCGAATTTCATGTCGAAGTTGAACTCTAGTCGCTGTTTGTAAACAGTGTAAATCTTGTTCTGGGTCCAACTTTGAGACGTCGCTGCTACTTCGTCTCAACTCGGAATCCAGAAATTCTTTTTGCATCTTAAAGTAGGGATGTTGGACTACATGCCTGCAAATTTTCATGACATTTGGACATAGTTTGCTGGTCCAAATAAATTATTGAAATTGAGTTCACAACTGTTTTTGAATGGTTACAAACACTTAGAATAGTTTGGATGATTTTCTGGTTTTCGTCGATTTCTATGAGATTTGTCTCTGGATTTCGTACACGGGCTTTATAAAAAGGTTTTAAAAGGATTTTTCACTCCAAAATAGCTTTTGAAAATTATTATATAATATTATTTTAATTATTAAATTAACTACTCCATAATAGGAGACCTTTCAAAAGACCATTTTAAAAGTGATTTCGAAAATCAATTATAAATCCGTTTTACACCATTATTTTCTATAATAAAAATCTCACACTCACTTTTAGCACGTCGAGCGAAGTGGAAAGGTGCTTAAACGGTTAGGAAATCTCCGGCCTATGGAAACCGTGTGTATTTTCTTTCCGGTTAATCCCCGACCTATTCGATTGATCGTTTTGACCTTTGGGTCTAGTTTACCGATGATATGAGGTAGACTTTTTATTGTTTGGAGTGTGAGCTTGCTATTGGTTAGGAAACCGTTTAGTGCGAACGTGGGGTATCGGACTCATTGTTAACACTTTGTGGGTTCCTCTCCAAGAAGTTAGTGACACATTAGCCTCTGGGCGGCCAGTACTGGACCTCTGGGACACCACGCCTCTGGGCAACCGTCTCTGGACACCTGCTCTATGGAGCAGTTTATTTTTCGGCGTGTGCCTCTGGGCCTTTATCCTTCTGGGAAGGATCTCGCCGTCTCGCGCGTTTCACATCGGTGCGAGTGATCGATCACAACTTTACAGTACTTGGCAACAACGACTCTGGTCGGTGCATGTGCAAAACTTGTATTATCTGATGATTTTTATATCCATTCGAGTACCGCCATTCGGCGTTGGTTCTATAGAACCATACGATGTAAGTGCGATTACCTTGTGGATTCACAGTGTCTCTGGACACTGCTTTTCAGTGTTTGATTTCATTGATTTTTCAGTATATCCCCATTGCTCTTTGGAGCATCGATCTTTGCTTGGGCATTGATTACAGACTCTGGTCACTCTTGGGATTATTGCCTATGGGCATCTTTTTATAGCTTTGGCTACGCCGATGATATGAGGCGATTTTATTTATTCTACACTTTGGTGTTGATTTCTCTTTGGAGATTTTTATTGTTTATTGATGATTAGGGATCGTCATTATATTCATGTGGTTCATAATATACTTCTCTTTGGATAAGTACTGTTTTACTTATGTACCGCATTATTATATATCTCAGTTATTACTGATTGTTTAGCTAGCCTGACCCGAGTGTTTTCGCTCGGGTCAGACCGAGTTGTTTCAGGTTAGGTCTCTAGACTTAGCTTATGTGCTTCCGCTTGGACATTATCTGCTATGTTGATAGATAGCGCTTTTATTTGTCCACTATTCCGCTACTCTCTTATTATTCAGATTTTGATATGTACATATTTTGACTCACATGTGTGAGCAGTGGCTTTGTACCCACTTATGATATTTGGATCTGTATTGATGATGTATTGTTCTGGGATTTTATATCTGTTATGTGATTCTGTTCTGTGATGTTTTTATCATTTATTATTATGCTTTGTCCTGATAGATATTTAGCCATTTGTAATTTCGTTATAAGTATTTACCGAATATGTCGAACCACCTGATTGAGAAAAATTTAAATAGATTCCACCTTTCGACGTATTCGATAGATAGTTATAGCTTGATTATAGATGGTCGCTTCCACTATACTCTATTCTCCGCTTTAACAGACAGTATTACTCCCGTAATACTCTTTGTTACAGTGGGTCTCAGAGTGGGGCGTTACAGCTGAGCAAACCCACTTGAAAATGGATTCAAAGGCACAGGAAGAATCAAAAATCACACTCAACGAGCTACGGAATGGATCGGCAACGAGCTGATGCCAGGTCGGCAACCAAGTGAGATCGGTGGCGAGCTAATGGTGAACTAGGGTTTCGATCCTAAAAGAGACTATGAATGAAAATTACGGACTTGTGATTGGATTCAAGGAAGTGAATCGAATCAAGATGAACTCAAGGATTCAAGGAAGTGAATCGTGTTAAGCAGACTTGGATCAGATCGTCCAGGGGCTTCAGGTCGTAAAAAATTAAGTCACACGAGAGTAGGTTCGAATGGAGATGGGGAGAGAGTCAGTTCGTATATTAGTAGGCGAGTAAAAAGAAAAAAAATTGGCTAAGTAATAAAGTCGCTAGCGACCCGACCTGACTCGATTAAAATTTCCTCAGGAGGTTAGGTCGCTAGAGACCTTTCCTGCTTAGGTCGCTAACGACCCACACACAATATATATATATATATATAGGAAGACAAAAGGAGGAAGAGAAACTTCACATACTCTTCTCGAACTCGATCTCTTACAAATGTTCATCATTTTGAGGCATGCCGGGAAACTACGGGCAGAAATGCGATACAATGTGGCAAGTAGTAGCAGTCAGAACCAAAGAAAGATGACCAACAACATTGGGTTAAAGTATTCGTAAAACTCTAATACAATCACTTGGAGATTGATGGATGGATGTTAAGAGCGATAACTTCCAGAGCACGCCTTGTTTACAACAAAGACATACTCTATGGGGCAAATGTTATCCGGGTTTTTAACCCAACAGGAACCAATATGAAACAGAACAACCTCGTGTAAACAGGATGGTTCAAGTCTTAACGAAGAAAGCTAAGACAAGGGATTAACAAGGGCTAAGCTATATGTCTAAGGAAACAACTGGGATCAACGAAGCCGAGAGATCAGCATTCTTCTAGTCCAATCAGCAGCTGAGCGCAAACAGCTAGTGAATTGCCGTCAAAACGAAGCAACTACGATAAAAGACTATGGAAACCTCTCCAATTCCAAACTCCAGAAAAATCCTAAGTCCTTAGATAATCATCAACCCATAACTCTCCACAAACTGTCAAACAAACTAGCCAAAGAATTAGCCAAAGAATACTATGAAAAGAGGCCAAAAACCTTGGCTTGTAAACGAATCAAGTCTATGGGTCGCTAGCGACCCATAGGCCATGGGTCGCCAGCGACCCATGGTACTTCCTCGTTTTGTGAGCCAAATCCTCCATGGGTCGCTTGCTACCTACCTGTGAGCTGATGAGGACGTGACCTGGCCCAGAAGCTCTCTGATCCATATAAATACCATCCTACTTGCAACATAAACTACATCTTCTCCGAACTAGTTGCTGAAGCTTTGCTGGAATTATTCTTCTCACTCTACCTCCCACACAACAATCTCTAAAGGAATACACTGTGATTCTCTAGTGGATTCCAACTCTGGAGATTCAATCTAGCTAGAAAATAATCAAAGCCTTGTAATCAAACATCTATTGTAACAACAATCAGTCTATAATAAAACTATAAAGTGGACATAGGCTTCATTAACAGCTGAACCACTATAAAAATTATCTGTCTACTTTCTTTTACTGTTCTTTCTATATATCTCTGATCTGTGATATTGCTCTATCAGAACAAGGCTGGTGCTTTCAAACTCTAACCATGGTGTTGGACCATTTTTTGGGTCAATAATAGTCATGTTGGGTCAGAAGTCCACTTAAAGCAGAATTTAGACATCGATTCAAAGTCGCGAGCCAAGTTGTAGAGCTTCCCGAGGTAACCAAACATGTCGGTACCAACGTAAACATGACGGTGTCGACATGTTTCCTTAGTTCGACTCACTTCAAACTTTCTTGCATCCTTTTTCTAACATCATTTTGTTTCATTCCATTTTGTTTTCTTTGATCGTTGGTTGATTTTGGTGATCGTCCCTTCATCACTGGAGGTATCGTGCTTTCTTCAATGTTTTCTCTTCAATCCATGAAATGGCTTGTCAAATCCTTGGAAATCACTTAGACACGTATGGGAAAGGTTGATTATAACTCGTGAAGTTTGAGTGGAGGAATATGGGCTCAAAACAAGTCATCCAAAAAATGTCGAGACAAAACATGTTGATACAAAACATGTCGATGCCCACTTGTTTCCTCAGAGTATTTTTGGTTGAAATTTTCCTGAGCTATTTTCTTGTGTCATCTAAGTGTGCTTGCCATTTTTAAATTGTTTCGTCCTTATTTTAATATTTTAAGTCCGATTGAAGTCTGCTTTGGCTCAAAAGTGGGTTAACACTTCCCTACAAAGCACGCCTTTCGAATGTAAGTTGTGCTTTGCTCAAGAACAAATTCCGATAATCAGTCATTGGTAGTTGAGCACTCTGGTTGTTTCAAGCTTGGTGAATCATCCAGTTACTTAGGATTCTCTAGCAAATTAGATGTTGTTCCAAACCTATTATATCCTAAGACTTTAGCATCTGCTTAAGTGTAGTTCATACATCATCATCAATTCAATTTCATTCAGAGCTATTACATCACATATCAAAATCATCCCATGTTCATCCAGGGTTTATTTGTTTTATTTGAAGTACAAGGTGTTCAAATCCTTTTATCAAATCTATATCCCTTCTAAGGTTTGATCTCTTTGAATCATTTATTGCCCAATCTTGGGTTTTGATCTCTCCGAATCCTTGCTGAGTCCGCATGCTCTCGGACGAACTCAACAACCAAGCAAACCCATCTGCTCACTCTCTGTTGAGGGGACTTACATTTCATACAAACCCATCCACTCGCTCTTTGGCAAGGGAGCTTCTATCCTACACTCTAGTCCCGTCTCTCCGGGTGAGACTTAAAGCGATCTATATCGTACAAATCTATCCGCTCACCATCCGGCGAGGGGACTAGCAACCTACACTCCAGTCCACCTCAGTGGATGGGACTTAAGGCGATTTATTTCGTACAAATCCATCTACTTGCTCTTCGATGGGAACTTGCAACCTGCACTCCTGTCCCGTCACTCCAAGCGAGACTTAAAGCGGTGAATACCAGTCATTACATTCAATACGGATTTTTCAAAATTCAGACATTTGAATTAAAGCATATAGGAAGAAATCCTAGTTATCCATCCCGGACATCCGACTTAGCGTGTGCCTAGGGACCAATATAGTCCCGTAGAAGTGTAAACGGTCTAAGGTCGTTATTATCCTAAATAGCTATTCCAGCTATCTGACTCAAAGCGTGCCCAAAGACCAATCTAGGCCTCGTACGAATGAGCGGTCTGAGGTGATTTTTATCCTGATAGTTCAAAGCAAGAAAAACAAAGAGCGAAGGAATCGAACCTGAAACCTGACTATCCCGATCATCGGATTTTGAATCTTAGACTAGATCCCTAGTTGTTCCTTGATGCATTCCCTATAGATGGTGGTTGCTTCGGTTGCATCATTGCAGTTCGGTTCCTTACGTACTATTGTAGCTGATTGCTCTGAACTAGTTCTTCTATAAGATCATGAAGATGTCAGAACTCGTTCGTTTCATGTCCATCCAACCCATAGAAGATGCAAAACTTTCTAGATCTTCTCTCCTAATTTGTTGGATCTCTTTTAGCAGGTTTCCGATAGGGGATTTGCGCCCTAGTGTTTATATATATCCTCTCCGAGGTCTCAGTCAGATCAGTGTAGGAAGAGAATTTCAGCTCTATCCTTTGTCGTTTTGGCTCTCCAAAGTCTTCACCAACTCTTATGTTCCCTTTGTCTTCTCTGTTTCCTTCTTCGGATTGTCCTCAGTCATCCACAACAAAAATTTCAGTGTCCTTGGTTGGTGTCTTCCTGACGCAAATATCTCTCAGCTTCATGGTAGAATTCTGCAATATTCATCGGTGGGTGCCTTTCCAATGCGACTTTGAATTTGATCTTGCTCGTGACTCTAGATACCATCACCATTAATACTATTGTTGGTTCCGGCTTATCGGTTGCTGCTGCATTGAATCTTATCAAATAGCTTCTCAAGGTCTCTTCGGGACTTTGTTTCATGCTTTGACAGCATCACCACATTCTTTGGTCACGAGATGTGAACTCTAAACTGTCTCAAGAACTTACTCACCAAGTCGGTCCATGTGCTAATGGACCCGTTCTCCAACTGTTTAAACCACATCGCTGCCAAGTCTGTTAAGTATAATGGGAAGCACCATCCCATTACCTCCTCATAGTACCTAACATCTCCATATGTTGGATGTATCTCAGCAGATGAACCGTCGGATCCGACTTTTCATCGTATATTTCCAACGTCCAAAGCTTGAAACCGAGAGGATTTCTCACATTCCGGATATTAGAAGTGAATGGATTCCTCATCACATCCTCCAAACTCTGATATAAGAGTCCACCTCTAAGTATTCTTCTTACCAACTCAGCAATTTAATTTTCACCGTTCAATAAAGATCTTCGTTCAAAAGTGATATTCTGCCCCTTGCTCTTATAGAGGTATTCTGGCACATACTCTAGCATGTACTCCTCTTGCTGCACGTTAACGTTCTGACCTGCTCCTCTGGTTTCATTCTTCCCTCTATTTCTATGAATAGGTTCTAGCATATACTCTTCTAATCGTTTCCCATTCACATTCTAATTTGAGTTTTTCGCTTCAGCATCGTTTGCTCCTAGCATTCCAGCTCATTCTAAGTTCGCACCTGCGTTGCCCGTGGGAATAATTGTCTCGGTACCGAGTTGACTTAGGTTGGTACTGAGTTGTACTTTTAGTAGGGACATCATTTTAGTTTGCTCTAATCCAACTCTAGATGCTCCTACATTAGCTCCTTGTCCTTGATTTTGAATTCCTACAGCTATAGTTATTTTTCGTTGTCCCATCCTTTGGAGGAATCCCTTAAGAATTTCCTATCGTCGAGTCATCAATCCTTCTTCAATTTCTTTCATCATTTTCTATGGTCACATAGATGGATTGATGAAAATTTAAGGACATCTACTAGCTGCAGCATGCTTTGGTTGGCTTGCTCCAGCCTTAGATCTAGTGTTAGGCCTCTTCATCTTCTTCAAATCTCAAATCCAAGCTTCAAGTTTTCAGATCTAGTTCTTTCTTCTCAATGAAAGTAGTAAAATATTAACCCAAAAAATGGATCAACATCCAAAAATCAGATGAAAGCACCAATTCAAGTAAAGTAAAGAGAAAAGCAGTAAAGAAGAGATAGTTTTTATAGTGGTTCAGCGTACTCTCCGACCTACATCACTTTAATCCTTTTATTAGTTGTTATCTTTCTGGATTACAACTTATTATATCAGATCTGACCATAATCTAGTGGATCACAGATTTACAATGATGTTTCTAATGAGTTTGAATGTTACCAGCACTAGATATTTGTCTATTTAAGTCCTAGAACAACAAATAGTAGCTTCTTAGGTGACTCTAATGGAGGAGAAGTAAGATGTAAAGAAGAAGAAGACATCTCTAATGGCCGAGTTATTAGACCCTCTTTTGGTTGAAGCTAGGCTTGTATTTATAAGGGAAACGGTCATATTGGGTCAAAAGTCCACTTGGACCAGAGTTTAGACATTGTCTCAAATTCACAACCCATGTTGTAGAGCTTTCCGAGTTAACCAAACATGTTGGTACTGACTTAAACTTGTCGATGCCGACATGTTTCCTTAGTTCGAATCACTTCTAACTTTCTTTCATCCTTTTTTAACTTCATTTTATTGCTATTTATGTTGTTTTCTTCGATGGTTCCCTTCATCACTTAAGTTATCTTGCTTTCTTCTATGTCTTCTCTTTAATCCATGAATAGCTCATCAAATCCTTGAAAATCACTTAGCCACATTTTGGTACAAAACATATCGGTACAAAACATGTAGTTGTCCATTTGTTTCCTTAGTGTATTTTTGGTTGAAATTTTTCTGAGCTATTTCCTTACTTAATCTAAGCATGCTTGCTAATTTTCAAGTTATTTCGTCCTCGTTTTAATCTTCTAAGTTCGAATGAAGTCTGCTTTGGCTCAAAAGCGGGTTAACAGAATGTTTCAGAATAGGTGAATTTAAAGTATGTGTGTGTTTGAGGTCCTAAGTGAAATGAAGGCATGCCCCCAATAACTCTACGGACCTTGCTCGGTTAGATGAGCTGAGGAGGCATCTTCACCATCGGAATGAAGAAACGGTATGTCATCAAAATCATTAAAGTGGTCTTAGAATTATGGAGTGTTGAAGTTGACCTTTTAAAGATCCCTGGTCCCCAGGTTAGGTAGTGAGCCGTAGATATAGTCAAAAGACAAAAGTGAGATGACTATCTGGCCTGACTATGACTGGGCATAAGCGCTTGATCAAGGCAGCCCCTTTTTAAGCATTTCAACTAGGGCGTAGAAATTAAGATCCCTTCATCTTTAGGTTAGCCCCCGCTGATTCAATTCCTTCTTCTTCTTCTCCCAATCCTTCCTTGCCTTCCTCTTCTTCTTCTTATTATATCTCCTCATCTTCTTGATGTCAATTGATTCCTCTTCTTTGACTCTGTGGTAAGCCGAGGCTGAAAGCGTTATCTAAGCTTGGGGAGTTTAATGAAGTAAACTCTTGCAATTTTGTAAAATATGGTATTGGCAAAGACGAAGGTATGTAAGAAGAAGGGTTGTCTTTCTTTTATTCATTGTAAGGGCCTTGAGTTGGTGAACCTTTGAATCAAGCAACCATTTCCAACTCTTAGAGGGATGACTAAAAAGCAAACAAATAGTGACTTTGGTGAGGTAAATTCAAGTGAGACGGAATATGGGAAGTGGCATAGGAATATGATCCAGAGTCAACTTTGTGGCTAATAGGGCAACAGACAGAGAAATATTGAAATTTGAAGTAGCTTTTCCTATTGTGAAGATCAATCACCACCCAACATCTATGGAAGGCCTCGAAAAATGTCAATGAGGGACTATCCAATCTCCTCTTATAGTTGTTAATTTATCTAATTTTTCCAAATGAAGGCTGCCTACCCATATGGATTTCAAAGATAATGAAGAGGCTCTGTAGCACGACATATGTGTTTGAGTGGAGTTGAAAAATAGCCAACCTTATGAATTTACTTGTTAGAAAGTGAAAGAGGAAAAGTTGTGAAAATTTTATTTATTATCACCAATAGGTTCTGGACAAATTATTTTAGGGGAACTAAAATATAATATTATAAAATCATTAATTTATATGCATGTAGGAAATTCAATGAAAAGTTTAGAAGAAAGGTAGAAAAGAAAAACGAAATCACAACTTCCATTTTAAGTATCCATCATGATTTGAAAACTATTTTAATCCATGACAGTTTGTTTTGTACTTTTAAAAATTTATATATTGATTGTTGAAAAGCGTTATACAATTTGAAGAGGTATTTTTTGAAAAGACATAGTAAAATTGACTCACGACGAAGCAAGTGGGCATGCCTTAAATCTGTTATGAATTTCATCCACAATAAGGTGAATTTATTCCTTCTCTAGGAGTGTATATGAATTAAGATTCAATTTTTAATATTTTTTATTTATTTGGTTCGTTATTTGTTTGTTTTTATTTGATTAAGTTAGTAGCAAATATTTATTTGAGAATCAAGGTTGAATGCTATTTGTTGATATTGATTTATTGTTTAATTGATTTACTTTAATTTGAGATATGAAATTTGCAAAGCGTAAGGAAAATTTGTGTTTATATTTCCTTTATAGAATTGTCAACCATCTTGTATTATGAAATTGTAAAATAATTATGGCATCAGTTATTTTGTGATGTTAAGTATATTATTATTACCAATCCAAGAAGATATGCTAATTTTACTCTAATGCGGATAGGATAAAAAGAAACAGGTTAAAAAGAACTAACATTATTTATTTGTAAATAGAATACTATTTGTTTTTAATTAGAGAAATTTTGGCCTACTTCCCTATTATTTAAAAAAACAAGTCCCAAGTTCCTTCCATTTACAATTTACAAAACATATCCCTTTTTTAAAATTATTTAACCAAATTTACCAAAATAACCTATAACTGCCGCTTGCACAACCGCGGCCTAACCCAAAAACTTATCGCCGTCTTCATAGATCTTACTACAAAATTATAAAAAAAAATCTCCAAATACACTATCAAATTTACTTTCGATATACCTTCGACTTATCTTTAACACTGATTCATTCATGTAATCACCATCGACCTTCATCTCGAAATTAAAATCCTAAAACACAAGCAAAAATGGAAAATATTTGCAAATTTATGGAAGAAGAAGTTCAGTTAAATTATTCACTGCTACTTCTGTTAAAATATTTGCAAGACATAGTTGTGCAAATAATAATTCAAAATTAGTACATTCATTTACTCAGAATACCGAGAATGACAAATATTTTCCATAAGCAATATAGGATACGTGAAGTACTAACAAACTTATATTGTAAAGATTAAAATTTCCAAATATTTGCCATATATTATTATATTTTGAAAAAATGCGTGATCCTCTAAAATAGAGGAGAGCACACATTATTTGCCATGTATTATTTTGGTTGATGATAGATTGAAATTGTGATATATATTTATATGAAAAATTGAGAATGACAACAATTTACCATAAGCAATTTTGGATAATTATGACACATTAATGGAACAACTAACCAAATATTTCCTATAAATAACTTTGGTTGATGACTGCTTGATATATTACAAAATATATAGTGTAAAAACTGAGAAATGTCAAATATTACAAGCATTTAAGTGAAAAATCGAGAATGTCAAATATTTGCATTGAATAGTTTCAATTAATTTTTGTAGTAAATAGTATACATCATATGAAAAATTGAGTATGTCAAATGTTTACCAAATAAAAATTTTCGATGACAATATTTGCTAGTGTTAATTTTAATGTTAGATTCTTAACAGTAAAAAGGTACTGAGAAAATATTTACTTGGCAAACATGCAAGGAAAATATAACATGGAAAATATTTGCTAAGAAAAAGTTTGCCAAATATTTGCTTGGTAAATATTTGGCGTCCATATATATGGCACCAAGTTGACAATACTACAACTTTTACAAGTACCAAAACGAAGAAGCACAAGCACTACACAAATAGAAAATGTTAGCACGCAAACCTAGTCCTACCAAAATGGAATAAGAAAAAAAAGATGGTCAAGAAAAATCTACATCTGGAAAGGAACAAGAAAAAAAAGTCACTGAAGCTGATTAAGATACATATATAGTAGAAATAGAACAAGTAAATTAATCAATTCAAAATACATTTGAAGCTGAAAAAGGACAAGCAAAAAAAGCTTCTTAAGATCCATCTATAACTGAAATAGAAGAAATCAAAGCCCAAATAACTAAATCAACTAATTCATCTAAATTTATATAATCTGTTAAATAAAGTAATCAATTTATTCTTCTTTCAACCTTAAAAGGAAAACATCCACCATGAAAATGCAATGTCGAGCATACAAGTAACAAAAAGCAAAAGAAAGAGGTGCAAAAAGATATTGAAGAAAGCTACAGAAGAGGCTTAAAGTCTTTACATGCATTGATACAGAATTTAAAAAAATTGTAGAGCACGGTTAAAGATAACTCCATTCTTCAACTTGATCAATCCATTCATAGAAGGAACTATTACAAATAAAGGTATGCAAAAGAATCAACTTCAATAGAATTGATCATAGATTCATTATTAATAGAAGATAATCGTTTTCATTATCGATAAATGAAAGCAATTTTGGAAGAAATTACATTGCCTCAATTTTCGAATGGAAAAATAAAGGGATAACAACCAATAAAACATCTCACTTAAACGAAGAAAACATGAACTTTGAATGAAAAGGTTCAAAAAATATATTTTGGTGAACTAGAAATGATAAAAGAAAACGAAATAGAATCAAGCCTAAAGGAAGATTTAAAGAGCAAAAAAATAGAAGATACAATAGATGTTGTGAGACTAAAAGTAAATTATTTATTATTAACTTGTTTGCTTTCCAACACAAACTCTGCATTCCCACTAATACTATCACAACATGTTTATGAACTGAAACAAATGAAAGCAGTTTCATAACAAACAACAATTGGAAAACATTTAATGGGACAAGTCGGAAAAAACAAAGAAAATCCAAGAAAAATACGTGCTTGTGCAACACTGTTATTGGTAAATTCTAATAACTCCTTTTCCCTTTTGTAGTATATTCTAAACTAAAATAAAATCTACTATCTATTTGCAGTACTAGTTCGCAGACCTAAAAAAATAATATCTCCAAAAAATAGTTGTCAAGAAAATGCTCATACATCGCAAAAATGGACACTACAGGAAGTGACTCCAAGAAAAATCAAGTCATTCCTTATCAAATGGGTAATATTACTAATACATATCAAAAGATAAAAACCTCTAAAATTTCTATCATAAAAAATGAATATTTGGCAGGAAAACATTCGCAAGACATATATTTGATTGTCTATATTCAACAACATCAATTTGCAATCATGCTACATTTCTTTAAAAATATAGTATATCGTAGTATTATACTTTACTGCACAAAATCACATGATTAGTCAAAAATGCTAGCAAATTGTAAATTTAACATCATCCCCACAATCTTTAAAATAATCAACATACTACACATGCTATCAACAAATTTGTTTGATAGAATATTTATAAAGGAAAAGTTAACCAATTAAAAATTTGCGTATAAATACTTGCCAGACAAATCAATGAGAAGCAGATATTTGTTAGGTAGATAAATCTTTGCCAAGCAAATTTTAGCTAGCCTGAAATTTGCCAGGTTTACAATAAGCTACATAAATAATTACAAGACAAATGTTTCTCATTCAAATTTTTAACTATGGAAAAATAAAATATACTTACTCTTATCTCCAGAAATAAGAAGAAAAACAAAGGAAGATAAAGGAGCTAAAATCCAATAGAGCTTGTAACAAACCAACCTTCATAATACCCTTAATTAACGTTGAGTGATAATGTATGACTCCTGAATACCATAAAAGACAGCCCGTCGGGGTAAAAATTATAACTAAACATCATGTCAAGGCATATTGATACAATCTCTCGATGGAATGATAACAAATAATACATTGAATATATGTGAATAGAAGAGGATAAACAAAATATAAGAGACTGTACTAGCGGAAGCAACCAATAAATAATTATCAATATAGAAAGTCAAAATACATCAACTCTATTCATATGGAGTTTGAAATATAATATATGATATTACAAGTCTCATATACAAAATAACATGTCTACACTTATACTACATTATCAACAAGTATACATATCCAATATATCGACTTCACGCTTCCAGAATGCTCCAGCTACTCTATAAGCATGTCCCCAAAAGCACCTGACTTCCAAACTAATCGATCGACTACTCGAGAGTTGTCATGACATAACTGACTAAGACTAAACATGGTTCAAACATAAATCCTTGTGTGAGGGGAAATATCTCTAAGTACTGCATATACATGCAACCTATATACATATATTAAACGTGAGCAAGGATCAATGGGTAACACTAATCATACATCGCCTTACTTTATCCGTACACTAACAAGGCTGGATGATACATAATAATGGTTCTCTTATTAAAACAATATGTACTATGACAAGACATGCCACCGAATATGAAAAATGGGTGTAGGGGTAATGCTATACTTCATAAGAAATGGTGCCATAGATCCCTCCATCCCTATCGACGCATCTGAAATACAAAAAGAAAAACAATGATATAATACTGCTACTAACATACCATCTCCATACCAAAACCGAAATACGAACATTTGTAACCTATACCCGTCTCGAATTCCATTAGCTACCCAGGAGATCTATCGAGATCAACAACTAACTTGTGGACTCCCCTGAAAACTGACACCTCAAAAGAAGTTGGCTTGTTGGTCCTGTCACAGTACTCATCTGTACAATGCAACAATATATGACATACTCTAGATCGGCGTCCTAATCTCTCTTTGGCTCTGCTCCTGAACCACATCTGCAAGTCGTGCATCTCAATGGTACAATGGAATCCTTTCTCAAAACCAATATCATCTGATTATCTATGGATAGACAATCTGGATTCAAGCTGCCCCACGTACAACCTTCCCATACATATACATAACATCGAAGTATTGTTGTCCCCCTATGGATCGTGATTCATTCTTGAAGTGTCTCGCACTACCCAGTTGCATCAAGTCAAGCATACCAAATCAATACTTGAACCACACATTTATGCATCTGTATAATATACTATGTCAACTATTCGTTAACCCAAAGTCGGGCATACCGAACTATACATAGGCTTAAATTATGTATCGATAAATCATGCGGAATTTCCATAAGCTACCAAAGAGACATATCGAGAGCCACAACAAACTTGTGGACTCCCCTAAAAACCAACACCTCGAAAGAAGTTGGCCTATAGGTTCTCTCACAGCACACGTCCGTACAACGCAATAATATGTGACCTACTCTAGATTGACATCCCAATCTATCTCTGCCCCGCTCCAGAACCATGTATGTAGGTTGGGCTCCTCAATGGTACAATGGATTCACTGCACCAATCGTTTGCCCCAAGTCGGATATACCGAAACTATTTATAAATGCTTTAAACCGCATATCAATATATATATATATATATATAATACTCTATGCATCTCCCAGCAGTCCCAAGTTGGGCAACTAGAACTAAATTTATACATATAGACTTATATAAATCACATAAAATGTATGTAGGTGTGTATACATACATATATATATATATATATTCATATATATAACCGGTCCAACTATACGAAACTAATAAACAAATATCGTGTACATTTATATAGACCTGTCAATGGATACTTTCGGATGCGGATAGGACTTTATCCGTATCTGCATCCAAAGTCATTTTCGAATATCGGATAATTATCCTATTTGCTAATGACCGATAATCAAGAAACATAAATGGAAAATTTTAGTTTAACATAAACTTTTTCAATCCCATTTATTATTATAGTGTTAAAAATAAACTAATATGATGATAATAAATAGTTTTGAGCGCTTAATATGCATTTAGTGCGTATAATATAAATTTCTAACTTAATAAAACAATAAAAAAAATATCCTTTATTGTACTAAAATACACATAATTTAAACTATAATCATAAAAGAACCAGATAGATGATTTTCGGATGCGAATGTCTTCGTATCCGCACCCGCATCTGTTATTTCGAATATCGGATATTTATCCACTTTTCGGATATGGATGCAAACGGATTTTCTATTTTTTAGGTATCCACTGACAGCTATACCTTACATATACCAAGGCAATACACAACCAAGGTGACAAATCTATCATCTCAATATTAATAACAATTCAGACATACAATCATATAAACAATTCAACAAAAATGCATCTAACTTAAGTCACCAATCTAACGATTATATCTTCTTCATACTATTTTATAGAAGTCTCATATTTATTTATAAAATAATGCACTTACCCACCAATCATTAATTTACCCATACAGCTTATTCTACAGGTCATGCTTCTAATTTCGGACTAGTAATAAAATAAACAATATTATTTCTATCACTAATATAACTACAAATTAGATTTCTAATTAATTTATAACTATGTTATAAATTAATATCAACTCCATCTAATTCTATTCAATATGAATAGAACACAATATTTATATATATGGGATCTCAATTAATTATCCCTAATATCAGCAATAAAATATATAATAATATTTCTATCACCGACCTAACTACAAATTAGAGTTTAATTAATTTATAACTATGTAATAAACTAATATCAACTCAATCTAACTCTATTTAACACCAACAGGACACAATATCTATATATACGCGATCTTAATCAATTATCCTGAATATCTACCTAAACCAATCCAATCGAACAAGGGAAATAGTTATCTATATATATTATTCTACCTCTTTTAGGTGATATTTTCCAATATATAACTACAGGGATTTACACTACAATATAATTCAGAGTTATTATTTTGCTCACCTGAGCCATAATTCTTAATTGTCCAAATCCAATTCAACCCTTTACCGTGCTGTAGATAATCTCACTATGGGTGCAACGGTGAAGACCGTGTTTTGATTGGATCTTATATGCAAAATATATGAATTAAATACGAAATAAGGTTAATTAAAATAATTAAATAATAAATTACTTTAATTATCCCAAATCCTTTCTTCCCTAAATCACCCCTCATGCACGAAACATGCACGGACCCTATCATCGCCTCTTTCTCTCTTCAAAATCTCCCTTTAGACTTCATGATTCGATGAACTGTCTTCGTCAATGCACTCCGCGACACATCCAAACTTTCAAAGACCGGTGCACCGCATCGAATCACGACATGGAAACCAACTTTAGCCCCCCAAAATGTTGCGATCTGCCATTATTTGCCGAAGCTCCAACCATCGACACCCAGAGATGCACTCCACTATGAGAAAAACAATCGTGCTCTCAGATGCGCCTAACTACTCTCAAATCATCGCCTATTGCCAACCTTAGCTAACATTAACAAATGTGTGTATCGACCAAGCACTATCGTACAAACCAATGACACCACCGATTCAAATCTCTCGCCTCCTCGAGTTCAACATATCCGACCTCATCGGTTTTCATAGACCGAAGCTCTTAATTTGATTTGATTTAATATGCAGGAGCCGATATTTCATTTATGGAGAATAAGAAGAAAAGTAGTCCTAGAAAAGTCTTAGCTAGGGATGTACATACATACATACATACATACATACATATATATATATATATATATATATAATTTCCCAAATAAACCACCATAGGTTTCGAGCTCGTATGATTACGCGGTACATCGTATGATCGCCCAATTTTTTCGGTTCTAATGTTATAAATTTCATCGCCATCCAAGATGATACTCTAGGATGATAATTCATGCATTTCGAGATCGTTTTGGAAATTGAATACCCTAATTCCAAAGATTCAACAACAATATGTATCCACTTTCCAAAATCATAATCTATTGGTCAAGATACCACTAGACATGACTACGGATGTATTTTTACAAAATACATATAACAATACATAAATCATGAAAATACCATGCCTCCAAATATAGCGATATATATACTCATTTTATTTTGGAACATCGATTCAGACACTACGGAAGCGGTTTTGAGTCCAAATTAGCCAAATGCGAAAAGTCAAAATTTTGGACCTTTAGCTAATTAAAGATTAATATTAAAATTAATTATTTAAATATTCTATCATTAAAAATATAGGTTGTTACATTCTCCCCTCCTTAAAAGAATTTCATCCCCGAAATTCCTGTGAGTATGACAATGCGAACCGATTACCTAAAATTTCGAAGCATTCGCTTCTATAAATTTCAATAGTTCTTTGCTTACACGGCTAGCGTTATAGAAACTCCCGAAGCATAAAATATATCTCTAAACACTTGGGATTTCTAAGTTCCTCTTATTTTAGAAAACAACGCCTCCTCTGCCCGGCTAGCTCTAAAAAAAATCCCAAAACAACATACACACACACATCACATATCTAAGGCATCCCATATCTCAAAATTCTCATTTTTGAGGACATACGAGCATATATATCCATACTATTCGTAGTATTGATCTTACATACCTCTTTGTCAGTAAGAGCATGCCATGTAGATGTCGATACAAACAAATAAGCATTTCAGCAGCGCTTAGCTGCTTCCATGTACCTAATCATGTAATCAACAAAGAGGATTATACACAATTACAATATTATATCATGAACTTAAGCAAGATAAATTACATATAACAATCGTCTCAAATAAATTTGTTGTATCAAACCATGCAACAAGCGTCTCAAATAAACATGTTACAATTAACTATGCAACAAACACATATAATGCAATCAGCATCTCCAATGCAACAAGCATCTCAAATAAACATGTTATAATAGACTATGCAATAGGCATCTATAATGCAACAAACATCTCAAATAGACATGTTTTAAAAAAACTATGCACAGACATCTCTAATGCTATAGGCATCACTAATGCAAATGACATCTTTGACAAACTAGTTATAATAAATTATGCAATTGGCATCTCTAATGCAACAACAAAGAAAGCACTACATTATGCTTTCTTACATAATAATAAACAAAAGGAAAACAAAAATTTCCTTAGGTAATTGGTGGCATACCAATACAAAGCTCCATAAAACACATACAAGCTTAACCTCATCGGTCTGAAGCCATATAGCCCTATTCTCAATAATATGAATAGACCTTCAAGGTATAAAGCCACATCCCGGTTCACATCAACTTTCTGTAGTTGACTCATCAGGATGACGTCACTAGAATTATACTCTTATACAAATAGAATTCATGAAATACATCATGCACTCCTCTACGGAAAAGGAAAATTTAAACAATATGCTAGCAATAACAATCAGTGGCGAGCAATCAATAAACAACAAAATAAATCAATGGTCAATCAACAAAACTAAACAATCAATCAATAATTAAGCAACAACTAGCAATCAATCAATCAAAAATAAATAATCAGTCAATAATTAAGCAACAACAAGCAATCAATAAGAAATAATAACCAATCAACGATCAATCAAAAAATAAACAATCAATTAATAATCAAGCAATAACAAGCAATCAATAAGCAGTAATAAGCAATAACAAACAATAACGATTACCATACAAACGACCAATCATTCAAAAAGGAGCTTATATCAACATAAATGATAGCTAATAACAGTCATAGCGTGCATGTCAAGCTGTAAACTCCCATGAGTCTGTTCAATTTCCAAAATGCTTAAGTCGTGCAACACCTTTCATAAATACATAAATGAAAGACTGTCAACTCTCCTGCTTTGAAAATGAAAATTTATATGATATGCTCGACCATCAATCCTCAAAACTCTCGAATAAACCCAGTAATCTAAGTCTCAACTTTCCTTTACTTCCAAAAAAACTCATTCTCCTAAGAAGAAAACTTTACTAATCAAGTCATTATCAAATGACAATCTATAAATGCTTGGACTCACTCGGGTTCAAACTCACCTCAATCGCACAATAATAATAAGGATAATATACTAAGTGTATTGCAACACTCACCTAGGCAAGTACCATATCGTTACTTAGAATATTATTAGAATCGTCACAGAACTAGTTGAGAAGTCTCCCCCTGAACTATCCCAAGCTATCTGAGCAATACTATACAATAAATAATTTTACAATGAGTAAAGATCCTCCAAAATAATTTTCGAAATCCGATCCAATCATTAGTTAGCTTGTTGGATTTCTTTATTAAACTAGGGTCGACCACCTATTTCTTCTTATAAGAATTCTGATTTGGTTCCTTGGTTCAACCTCCGAAGAAATTTCCTCACACGACTAGAGTCGTGTTTTGGAAATGTCCCAGTCATCTCAAGAATCCAACCCCAATGCTTGCCTTCAAGAATCTAGTGAATAACCTTTTCCCAGCAAGTGCAAATCACCTAGAAACCATATGCTCGAACTAAGGATTAAGAATGGGTATGTGAATCGACTGATCCCTAGAAAACACTATTGCAGTTCATAGGATTAATCCCATCACTTAAGGTTTGCTAAAATAAGGAAAAACCCTTCTAACTCGAATGACTTAATGCAAAACGTATAAGTCATCCATTCATTTCTTACTTTTTTTGGGCAATCACCGAATCCTACCTAGATACAGAATCCAAGTCATACTTCTATAACCTACCCCACCTTACTTGAAAGCTTATGCATCAAGTTTGAATGGCAATACTCTCGGTCGCTATACCTTAGCTTAACAACCAAGGTTACCTATACAAGATTAATCATTATGATGGAATTAAATTACACTACGAGGGTCATGTTGGGATATGAGTAAGCAATAAACCCCAAATTCATACATCAAGACCCTGGGTAAGCTTCTTTGCCTACTTTAAAGGAGTAATAACCATCTCCAATTTGAAGTTAGCCAAAAGTTTAAATTGACTAACAAACTCCTTAACTGGCAAGCTACTTTATTGCCAATGGATGAAATGCTTAAGCTATACGTCCCTTTTGATCTTAGAAATAAAACGAGACTCAAAGAGACATCTAGAATCAATTGAAGTCATGGCCTACTATAATACCCCTAATTTTGAATAACATTATTCAGGAGATTTAATTAGATAAATTAAACAGAATAATGTAGAGACTAGAGTGAAAGGGGATTGAGATTTGAAAACTAAGTAGAGGTCGTGCCTTAATGAAATCATAAGAATAGGTTTATAAATTGGTTTTATAAGTTAAGAGAATATGGCAAGGGTATTATGGGAATAGCCGTATATAACCCCATAACCCTTAAACCCTTACCTCATTCTCGTTTCACACATTCATAAAATAAAAACAAAATAGATTAAAGCTGACCACAAGCTTAGGTGAAAAGAGGATCAAAATCAACTAGAAGCTAAGAATTCAAGCAAGGAAGAATTAAGCAAGATCAAATCTCAAGTTCCTTATCCAAACAAGGTGGATAATAATTAAAACCATCTCATTTATGTTTTAATGAAAATTTTGATTTCGGGTTTAAAATTTAAAACCATTTAGGTGATTTGATTGATTATATGCTTTGATTATATGCCAAGTTTGATTTAAACATGAGTGTTTGAAAATGGTTTGATTCGATTTTAAGGCTAAAATCATGTTAAAAATGGGTTTTTAATGCCATGTGGATTTGAAATGTTATGTAAAACATTATTTTGGAGACGTGTTTAAATTTTCATAATTATCCAAGCTATGGATAATTTATAATGAATTTTGAATGGAAGGAATAGATAATTTGGGTTTAAATTTATTTCGGCAATTATATAAAGGGTTTTTGGTCCGAAATTTATATATGTTAGATAACATATCAAAAGTGAATTAAGATGATTTTTGGGGATTTTTCCATAGTGATTTACTATGGAGATTAAATTAATTAATTTTGGGGATTAAATGTTTTAATTGTTTTATTAAGGGGAAGGGCTTCTTTGCCAAAATATTTTTAATTATTAATGGATGAATTCGGCTGCCTTTTTAGAAAAGTTTTATAGTAAAGGATTTGGCAACCAATCACATTTTTACAAATTAAGGCATGTTACGTATAAAAGAGTTTCTTTTAAAGGAATAAATCAGTTTTTCTTCAAATTACAAGCTTGCCACCTTCATTTGCTTGCTTCCGAAATCATCCCAGATTGCCTTTCAAGCTCATTCGAAACCAATTGTAACATCCCCTACTTGGAGGCCCAAAACTAACGGCTGTGGATGCTGCAGTCGTCAATAGTTATTAATCCTCGATGACCAAATACGGTAATGTTAGATACATTGATACACAAAACACATGAATATGGAAAAGTTTTAAAATATTAAAGAAGTTCCACATTCCATTTCAAAACATTTCAAAGTCATTACATAATCCCACAATTGTTAACAACATTCGGAGAAAATATAGTTATTACAACATACGCCAAGAGCGACATATGAAGATGCCCCTTGGATGACCAGAGTATATATAGGCAATTAACAACTTTTCCTTTACAATAACAACACAGTGGAATTAAAATAAAAGAGATCTCTAGAAGTTATCATGCCTCCTGCATGACTCCGGAAGCTTATTCGTCTAAAGAGGTACCCGAAAACCTCAACTCTCAAACTACTCAAAATCAATTGAGTACCCGAGATTTTAAGAGGAAAACATAAACTTTGAGTCAAACATAAAGCCTGGTATGGATAATAATCTATCATCTCAAACCATTTACATATCTAGTGAGACCACGCCGCTTAGCAGAATGGGTTTCCCCTCACTAGTATCCTAAAACCTTTATAAAACCATATACTATGCTCCTGCATCCACAATGGTTAAAAGAATTTCAAACTAATATGATGATATGCAAAACAAGCAAATCAATTCAGGATTACCCTTCACCATTCAGTTTGACTATCTATCTCAGTTATAGTTTCTAGGGTTATTATAAACCTAATAGTTTTCAGGGGTTGACTAATAACCTGCTAAATGTTTATGGACTCCCTGTATAGTTTCATAGTTTTCATGGGATCACTATGAACTTATTGGCCCCTGCCAATATCTTTACTGTTTTATGGGTTCTCTCTGAACCTATTAGTAACTCGAAGTCTTTTCTCTTATCCTAGTTTTCATGGGTTGACTAGGAACCTATTGAATTCTATCAATATCTTAGTCCGGATATAGTTTTCATGGGTTCTCTATAAACCTATTGGCCACTTCCAAATCATAGTTTTCATGGGCTAACTATGAACTTGTCTTCCTGACATCTTCATTTTATACATAGTTTTCATGGGCTGACTATGAACCTATTGGTCCTTGCTAGTATCTTTTCCTATACAAAGTTTTCATGGGCTTACTGTGAACGTATTAGCCCTTACCAATATCTTTAATTAATTTAATTTTATATTCACTAATGGGTCAACCTAGCTGGTTATTTTGCCCTTCCCCAAATTACCGTTATGGGTTCAATACATTGTGAATATATATATATATATATATATATATATATATATATTGAAGAAGCAACCATAATAACATAACAATACTACTCCTGTGGGTTTAATATCCTTGAAATTATTTTCATAAGAAATGTGGTTAATCCCTTTAACATAACATTTTATCAAGGAAACTTCTTCTTAAAACCATTTCAAAACTCCTTTACCTAGCCAGGGGTTTTTCCTTTAAAATGAGATTTGGTTATTTGTTTTGAAAAATTATTGCTTTCGAAACCTTCAAAACTTTGCTTTCGACCTCACTGGATAACCTCCTTCAAAAGCTTATAAATCTATTTTCAAAACATTAGGCCCCTGTCTTTCGAAGTACTTTAAAACTGCTCTTTCAAAACCTTTCAAATGTAATAAAGTATTACTTATTAACTCTTAGAAACTTAGCTTCAAAACTGTTGAAAGTATCCCTTTCGAAACCATTGAAAGTAATCTTTCGAAACCATTGGGTTTACATTTAAAAATATCATTTGGGTCAAAGTGAATAGAAACGAAAGTATCTCTTTCGAAACACTTCTCTATCATATAAAAGTATTAGGGAAAACTTGATGGTGTCGGCACCATCCCTTCGAAAGCTCCAAATCATTTAAGCAAAACACTGAAGGATAGCATCGAAACCCCCTTTTGAAGCCATTTCCTTCGAAACCCATGAACCCTTTCGAAATCATTTAGGAGGTGGCTTAAAAAATCTTTAAAACTAACAGTACCCTTCGAAAGCATTAATGACTTCAATACACTCGAAAGGCTAAAGAACGGCAGTAGGGCTTCGACTAGGTCAGAACCCATACTTTCGAAAGCATTATTTTAAAAATAAAGGAACCCATTCAAAAGTTCATACTTTTAAAAGAATGGCAACCCCCTTCGAAAGCTATTAGAAAACCCCTTTCGAACACTTATGCTTCGACTTCTTCGAAAGCTTTAATAAAACAAAGGTAGGCACTTAACTTTTTAAAACAAACAAAGGTATCGACCCCATCGGAAGGAATGCTTTCGACACCGTGCCTTCTGCCTTTCTCCAATCCACTACGTACCATCTAAGTGATACCTTATGTATCGATTTAGGCATGAGTAGGTTTCGACTGAGTTGAAGCGGAAGCATTGGAGTCGAAAGGTACTTCTATTAGAGGCGGAACCTGCTTTTCTGAGTAAAAGCTGATTAATGCCAATTAAAGCAGATTTTATCTAACTAACCTGCCCACGTGTAAACATGTAATTGGTTGCCTTAACTTTTCAAATTATTTACCAAAATAACTACCGCATAATTTCAAATCTAAAACTAAGATTAATTTAGCAAATAAGCCCTTCCATTAAGCAAAACTAATAAAGCAAATAAGTTCTTCTTGTAAAATAATTTAATTTCCATAGTAAATCATTTAGGAAAAATACCTAAAAATTACAGAAATTCACTTTCAACATTATCTTACATATCTAAATTTCAGACCCAAATTCTCGATATAATTTCTGAAATAAATTTCTAAACCCAATTAACCATATTTTCCTTTGAAAATTCACAATAATCTTTCCATGGCTTGGAAAATTATCAAAATTAAAACCCAACTCTAAAACCATGTTTTACATAACATATAATTTTTCCATGGCATTCAGACACCAATTTCAATTGGTTTTGCCCTAAAACCGCCTAAATTCCCATTTAAACAATATTGTTCAAATCAAACAAATTATAATTTAAGCATAACATCATCCAAATCATCATAAAAATGAATTTAATCTTAAATCCGAAAACATATTATCATAAAACAAAATAGAGATGGTAAAAAATTATTATTCACCTTGATTAAGATAAGGAGTTGGATTGAGATTAAGATTGATTCCCCTTCTTTAATTCCTTAACTTGATTTGAATTCCTCTTCCTTAACAATGGCCGGCTCCTCTTGATTTACATTTGTATTTTGTTTTTGAAAAATGACGTGAATGGGAAATGAAACATGAATGGTGTAAGGATCGAGAATATATATAAGGGTAACGGTTATGTGAGGCTATTTCCCAATATACCCTTATGTAAATTAATTAATATAGAAATCATTCTTAGGCCTATTTAATTTATTAACCATGACCTTAATTTATTTTCATATCTCAATCCCCTTATCACTCTAATTATTTACATTATTTTATTAATTTATCTAATTAAATCTCTTGAATAATGTTATCAAAAATTAGGTGTGTTACAAGCTCCCCTCCTTAAAGAATTTCGTCCTCGAAATTCAGTAAGGACTAAATATTAAATATGGTAATCATCTGTAATGACTTCTAACAACCATACTAGTCTACCTGACTAGCAATTATCTATATAAATCTAATATATACATACCCTCAAAATAGATCAGGATAAGTATCTCGAATCCTATCTTCTGTCTCCCAAGTACAGTCCTTCTCGCTGTCGCTCCACTGAACTTTCACCAACTTGACTGTCTTGTTCCTTAGTCTTTTCTTATCTCTCGCTACAACCCAAACTAGTTGTCCAAAAAAAGTCAAATTAGGCTCTACTACTAAATCTTCCAACCCTGTCGAATTAATAGTAGTCTTTGGATTATGCACATACTTGCGAAGATGAGACACATGAAATACATTATGGACACCTGCCATACTGCTCGACAACTCTACTCTGTATGCGAGCTTTCCAATCCTCTCTATAATCTGGAATAGACCAACATATCTTGGTGCCAATTTCCCTGACTTTCCAAATCATACACAACCCTTCATCATTAATACCTTAATGAAAACCCTATCTCCAACTGAGAACTCTAAGTCTTTATGCATCTTATCTACGTAACTCTTCTGTCCGGATTGAGCTTCCTTCATCCTTTCTCGGATCAACTCAATCTTCTCTGACACTTCTCTAACCAAATCCAGACCTAAGACTAACCTATCTCTAGTATCCAACCAACATGCTGGTGGTTTGCATGGCCTTCCATACAAAGCTTCAAAAGGTGCCATTCCTATACTAGTATGATAACTATTATTATAAGAGAACTCAACCAAATGTAGGCGATCTTCCCAAAATCGATCAAAGTCTAATACACAAGCTCTCAACAAATCTTTGAGTACCTTATTGACTCTCTCTTTCTGCCTATCCATCAGTGGGTGATATGAAGTACTCATCTTGAGCTTAGTGCCTAATACATCCTGTAGTCTGTTCTAGAATTCGCTAATAAACAAAGCATCTCTGTCGCTGACTATACTACTAGGAACTCCATGAATTCTAACTATGTTCTTCATGAACAACTTAGCTAAAACAGGTGCCGTCCTGGTTGACTTAACTGGAATGAAATGGGCACTCTTGGTCAATCTGTCCACTATGACCCATATACTTTCATTTCCTTATTTGATCTTGGCAACCCATCTATAAAATCCATGGATACCAAATCCTATTTCCAAACTGGAATCTCTAAAGGCTGAAGCAATCCACTCGGCTTCTGATGTTCGGCCTTCACTTATTGACAGTTTGCACACTGCCTAACCCACAAGCCAACATCCCTCTTCATACCATCCCAATAGAAACTCCTCTTCATATCTTAGTACATCTTGGTCCCTCCAAGATGAATCATAAACTTGGATCGATGACATTCTCCAAGAACTTCTTTCCTCAAGTTCTCAACATTTGGAACACACAATCGTCCTTTCTTTCTCAACCATCGCCTTTGGTCATGACTAAAATCCTTCAAATCATCGATCTCAGTTCCAACCTCAAGCCTTCTAATCTTCTCGGCTAATACTGGATCCACTTTCTGCTTAGAAGAAATCCTTTCGATCGATACTGGTCGAACTTCTAAACAGGACAACATGACAGTATTCTGACTATAACTAGCAGTCGATCTTAACTACACACTACAAGTAGTCAAAGCTTCTAAATCCTTCCACTCTGTCAACATAGCTAACACCACATTCTGATGTCTTCTTCTAAGCATCCGCTACTTTATTACCTTTCCCTGGATTATACTCTATACCAAAATCATAAGCAGTTAAAAACTAAAGCCACCTCTACTGTCTCATATTCAACTCACTACGCCATAGATGACCTTCTGCAACATTTTTGCAAGGTGTTGCCAACTAAAATGTTGCGACAACTATAAAATTTTGGTCCTACTGCAACGTTGTATTTTTGGTGTTACTTTAGCCATAAAAATGTGTTGCTCAAGCTAAACAAGTGTAACATGATGCAACATTTTTATATAGTGTTGCTATAGATATATTCTAATTAAAACAATTAAAAAAATTTACACCTCAGCGATCCACACCATTAGTTAAAACAAAATCTCAACCATTCATCCAATATCTACTACGTTTCCTTTATTTCCCGCTGACATTTTCATTTACGCGCTTCCTTTTCATTTCGTTCTCCCCAAATCGCAAAAATAAAAAAATTAGGGTTTCTCCCCCAAACTAGTATGAATATTTGGTTTGTGCCCTAATTTTTGTTCTTGAATCCACAGGAATATTCAAAATCAGGAGACTCAGCATACGCTGCCTTGAAATCCGTTCTCGAAAAGCTCGAGAATCCTTCGACCAGATCCGATACTCGAATCTTTCTCGCCAATGTTCAGAAGAAGTTCGATTCTGATGAAGCTTCGCTCGATTGCTTCAAAAAGTACCATTTTCGGATTCATGGAGTCGTCTTCACAAAGGCGAGAGCAGAGAACGTTTTTCAATTTGTATACAAATGTATGCGTTGAAGCGTATACTGCTACAAGGGTTATAGCTTAACAGAGAGGTGGGGATTGGATTCCTGGAAGATTTGTCTCTACACTTAAGGTCTCTATTGGTCTAAAAATGAGGCAGATAAGACGGTGAAAAATACTTCATCAAAGACGCACTTGGCTATACTTCAATCTACACATGAAAAATTGGATTCAAGTAAGATGTCAAACGTAGATTTCTTGTTTGAGAGAATGCCGCTTAAATTTTCAAATTGGCCAGCAATCATAAAACCAGTTTCAAATCCCCTTCGTCTTGATCCATATATCTAATGCTTAGACTAGCAATCGCTGATATCTCCTGTTCATGACGAGGTAAGCACAAAGGGTAAGTTTTTAAGGACTGTTCTGATGCTAAAAACAGATTTACTATCATGGAAGATATGGCTGAAGGGGATTAGAGACCGAAGGCAATGCAGAGTCTGAGGAGAATGTACAATTAGCTAGGAAACCTTTGGTTTTGAGCTTGTCTAACTATAAAGTTATGGATGGAGTGCTTGATCGTGTGGCTTGTATAAGTGAATATGCCATGGCCGATAGAGGTGTCATTGATGGGGAAGCAAATGATGTCTCTTCAGTGGAAGAAGGAATCGCTGATGACGATTAAGGGTGTGGATGGCTTTCCTAGGGTGAAGGGGATGGTAGAGAAAGCAGGTGTTGGGACAAGGGAAACTAGCTATGTTTCAGTGGTAGATGAAGTCAGCATTGAAAATGCTAGGAGTAATGAATGTCTATAGACTGTTGAGGTAATTGTGAAAGGTGCAAAAAAGAAAGGTGAAGGAACTATCTTCATTATGTGAAATAATTTCAGAGGCAAGTTTCTTCATTTAAAGTTTTAGCCTTAATTTGTCCACTGCATTAAGCATCTAATATCCTATTTTTTATATTCCAGGTATGAGAAGAGACATTCAAACATACCTGCACATGTTTCTCCCTGTTTCCGTGTCAAGGAAGGTGACCATGTGATCATTGGCCAGTGCAGGTGATGTGTTTATTTTGTGCTTATTGCACTTGTTGTCTTTAACTTTTTGTACTTACTTGAGTAATAATAAATTAATAAATTTGGGTAAATTGTTCTCTAGAGCATGTTTGGCAACTCTTTGTAAGTGTAGTCAAAACTATATATTACGGAGTAACTTATTTCAATCTTGATGTTAGGGAACTTATTATAAGTAGTTTGCATTAGTGGCTAATACGTAGAAGTTATATTACATTGAAACACTTCTACTTATAAGTTATTTAAAACTGCTTAGAAGTTACTATTCAAAACTCATTTTTAGAAGTTTCAAATTAAGCTGTTTTCTTTTTCTCCTTTAACATGGGCTATCCCAAGTGTATGTTTTTCCTTCTGATTCCCATCAACCATGCTTTTTATGCATTCATATCAAGTCAGGTTAACGTTGAATACCAATTAACAACAAATAAAAATAAGCTCCAGCTCAGTGCAGCAAATAAAATTAACCATTTGCTGGTACCATATTCATGCTTGTGCAAAAATTTGTTTTCCAAATAATTTTGAACTAGTCATTAAAATTTGAATAGCCTCGGAAGTTATCATAAAAAGGATGGAATGAATTATTGTTAAAATGTTGTAATTTAGTTATACCATTTTAATTAAATGAATATAAAAACATTAATCCTTGAACGTTGAAATATGTATTAACTTATTTACATTCACTTGTTTCAATTTTAATTCAGGCCACTGTCAAAAACAGTGAGGTTCAATGTGTTGAGGGTTATTCCAGCTGGATCTACGGGTGGTGGAAAGAAGGCTTTTGTTGCAGCTTAAGTTTTCATTTGAAAGCCAATGATAGATAATATTTGCTTGTTTCTTGATCTGTTTCCCTGTTTTGAGAACGTAGTATTTTTTTTGGTTCCGTAGAAAAGTTTGTTTATTTTGATTGAATTGCAGAACTTTTATGCGACTAGGCCTATGTTAGATAATACCAGAGTAGTGCATTGGGGGTGTAGTATCAATGTATTATTCCGTCCGCTCAGTCTTCCTTTGTGGCGAGGTTTGATCTTTTATCTGTTTTACTTACTTTTTATTTTATTTACACAAATTGAATACAGATTTTTACAAGTAAAGAGGATCTATAACAATAGACGGGCTTGGAAGTATTTTTGCTTGGTTCTTTAAATCCCTGTAAGAAAGTTATGCTGTTACTAGTCATCATCATATAATTTCTAAAGTATTTATAGGAGATAAACTAACATAGCTTTTATAGTGATGTTCATAAGATGCATTGTTTTGCTCTATCCTGATCTGCCTTGCCTTGGTTTAGGTCTGCCTTTAGCTGGATGTGGGTTTAATCGTTAGCGTTTTGTCTTGTCGTTGGAGTTACGATGGTGGATCTGAGTGTTGTCTTTTCAGATCTGGTGAGTGGTGGTTTGTGTTTTGGAGTTGGGAGGCTATTTTTCATGAGGGTGGAGGTTTTGTGCTTCCGCTCTTAAGTATCTCATTTATGAATTGTTATGTGTATTGGATATTTTGGGGTAGCTTTGTAATAGTTTAAGTTAGCACTGGATATTTTGGGGTAGCTTTGTAGTAGTTTAAGTTAGTACTGGATATTTTGGAGTTGTTGACATGAATTGTGATGTGTACTGCTGTATGAATTGTTATCTGTACTGTGTATTATGCAAGTGTTCTATATGATATTGTACTGTGTATTATGCAAGTGTTCTATGTGATATTGTACTGTTCTATATGCTCTTAGTGTCTCTTCAGTATAGTGTTGCAGTAGCTTCAGTATAGTATTGCAGTAGCTTCAGAATAGTGTTGCAGTAGCTTCAGAATAGTGTTGCCACCGGGTTATAAATGTTGCTTGAAATAATGTTGCAATAGTCATACAAGGTGTTGCCATAGGGATGGACCCAGTTGGGTCGTGGGTCCCACATTATGGGCCCCACAACTTCAGAAAGTTAATATCTATAGCAACATTTTTGGAATGTTGCTACAGATACCTATGGGTGTTGCTATAGACCCAAATAGGGTTCTATTGCAACAATATTACTTATGTTGCCTTAGATAGTCAAAATGTTTCCTTTGAGGTCTAAGGCAACGGCAAAAATTGCATCACCCGAAAAGTGTTGCCATAGACCTATGGTAACATTTTTTGGGCCTGACCCAACATTTTTTTTGTGTTGCAGAAGGTCATTTATGGCGTAATGACTCCTTCTAAGAGAATAAGTACCTTAAAGACTTATGATCTATGTATAGCTCAAATCTCTTCCCTACGAGATAATGGCTCTAAATTTTCAATGCGAAGATCACTGCAGCCAACTCCAAATCATGAGTGGGATATCTCACTTCATGCGGTCTAAGCTGTCGTGAAGCATAGGCAATCACTTTACCATTCTGCATTAACACAGCTCCCAATCCAGTCCCACATGCATCAGTATACAACACCAACCCTTGGTTTCCGTCTGGAACTACTAATACTAGTGCATTGGTCAACAAATGCTTTAACTTAAGGAATGCTTCCTCACATTTGTCAGACCAGACAAACTTCACCTCCTTCGTGGTTAGCTTAGTCAAAGGCGCTGCTATCCGTGAGAAATCCTTAATGAATCTCTGGTAATAACCAGCAAGTCCAGGAAAACTTCTAATCTCTGTCACCGTCTCTGGTCTATTCCAATTATTAACAGCTTCGATCTTATCTGGATCGACTGACAAACCCTTCTCTGAAACCACGTGACCAAGAAACTTAACCTCTTTCTTCCAAAAATGACACTTGGAAAACTTCGCTTTCAGCTGATGCTGCCTCAGCGTCTCAAGCACTACTTTAAGATGATCTTCATGCTCTCATTCATCCTTAGATTATACTAAAATGTCATCTATAAACACCAACACGAATCTATCCAATACACTCGGAAGACTCAGTTCATCGAATCCACGAAGAAAGCAGGTGCATTCGTTAACCCAAATGTAGGGGTGGGCACGGTCGGTTAACCGACAAAATCGGTTAATTTTTGCGGTTAACCATAACTAATTGGCGGTTCGGTTAACCGATGGTCGGTTAATCTTGATCGGTAGTATCGACCGAACCGAACATTTTATACCGCGGTTAACCGATGATTCTTAGCGGTTAACCGATTAATCAGTTAACCGTTCAAGTTATACTGGTTAACCGATCAATCCATTAACTGTTCGAATTATATTGGTCAACTGGCTGATTACTGGTTTTTCTCAGTTTTACAAATAAAAATAGATCATTGAAACATTATAGGCTATGCTAACTTCATAACTCAAATTAGATCACTGAAACATTACACGCAACATTACAGTTTACACATATTACAATACTACATAACTGATCATAAACATAATATCAAGCATACACAGTACATGAGATATTACAAGCAATACTGCAATAACATACACAATACTTATAGAACTTTGATCCAAGGCACTTGAAGATGAAAGACATATTGAGTTGCTAACATAGAGAAAGACTCCAAATACAACAATTCAAGTGTTCAACACAGTGAACACACATCATAAAATGAAAATAATACAAATTGGCAATAAACTAAAACCAAGCAACATTCTTCAAATCCAAATTGCGTTTGAATTTTGACCAGTCTCCAATTCTCCAAGTAGCAAAGACCTAAAACTAAGTAAATGAACATGTTCTGGAAAATAACTAGCATGTTCATAAACTAAAATTAAGCAAATGTACTGACAAGTTGAATTTTGACATGAGCTAATAAGCATGTTGTGAAATAAAGTACATTTTGACCCTAGGCAGTGTGCATGAACCAAAACTAATGACGGAACCATGTAATATAATGGACAAACGGACATGAGCATAAACTAAAATTGAAATAGTGGACATGAACTAAAACTAATGATGGAACCATGTAATATAATGGACAAATGGACGTGAGCATAAACTAAATACAATTTGACTAATACAAAATGGCAGGATTGCGCTACGTGCTTGAAAGCATAAACAGGTGGAACCGAAAGCTAGTGAGTAATGAGCATTGCACTAGATTCAACAAATATTTTACTTCCGCTTTCTGCAGATATTCAAAGATCTATATACAATTTAACTAATACAAAATGGCAGGATTTCCAATATTTTCACTGCTTATTAACTATTGCAAATTAGGCTAAACACAAAGAGATGATAATAAAATGACAAAATAAGATTAAATAAATGTATTCTCACAAGATAAAAGACAAAGGCTATGTTCTGATGGTAGAATCTTTTGGGTTATGCTTTCAATTTAGAATTACGTTGTATAGTGGTGATGTTCTATTTGCTGGACATGCTAACTACATAAACATAAAGAATAATTATAGGTAATTGGTCCCTTTTCAATAGTAGCAATATATTTAAACTGCTCTACATTTTTGGTTATCAATAAGAATGTATATGAGCATATCATTAATTTAATCAACTAACATTTGAGCTGTAAAGGGTTTAAACAATGCTCTTCGATTCAATTTCTTCTTTCAGAGACAGGTAGATACATACAATTCAAAATATGAAAAGGAAAATAAAAGGACCTCTGTTGATTAAATAAATTGCAACAATATTAAACCAAACATGAGCATTTTGATGACATATCCGCCTGCTAACACAAATCACCATTGTTCATATATTACATACGGATATAGGTACAAATGTCTTTGTATGATAGTACAATAATCAATTTGCATTAGAAACAAAATTGCAATTTGATTAACCAAGTTAGTTTCTAAACTTCAATTATTTGATTAACCAAATAGGTGAATTGTACTGTTAAATATTAATTACATAACTAAGCAAACCAATTTAATAAGTATATGTTGCCATAAGAAGAATATTCAAATGAAGTGTGATGATGTTCTATTTTACAGCCATTCTAGAAGCACAAAACTAAAAAAATGTTCCAAAAACCAAAGAGACAAGAGATGCTAAACTGTAAATTTTAAAGCAGGTAAAACTAAATATACAAACATCATATGCAAACTACATGCGCATGATTGTAGAATATATTCAAACTTAATATTATGCAAACTAACTAATCAAACTCACCTTCTTTCTCTTCATGCTAGAATTCAGCATAGCTCAAATTGACGAGCCAGGCATCACAGAAAAAAGACGAAGGCGGTGGCACACTGGCGTTGCAAATTTGTTTATCGATTTGAATTTGGTAGATTTAGGGATTTGTGAAATTTGTAGATCTAGGGTTTTATGGAACCAAAAATAAATGATTTTTGAAGCGGCATGGATGTTTAGCTTTAGGGTCATAGAATGTTGGTTGGGTTGGATTTAAGTTACTGGGTAAATGGGTGAAAAAAGTTTCGGTTAACGGTTAACCGAAATACATGATATGGTTAACCGTTAATCGACCCGAATTTGATCGGTTAATGTCGGTCGGTTAACCGAAAGTTCGGTTAATCGCTTTGATCGGTTAAACCGGTTCGGTTAAGGTCGGTCAAGTCGGTTAAGTCGGTTAAATGCTCACCCCTACCCAAATGGAATTACTAACCACTCGTACAAACCATACCTAGTCTGAAATGCTGTTAAAGGAATGCTGTCCTCTGCCACCCTTAACTGATGGAACCCTATCGCCAAATTCAACTGGTAAAACACTCTAGCTCTACACAACTGATCAAATAGATCATCAATTCTCGACAAAGGGTACTTATTTTTGATTGTCCTATCATTCAATTTATGATAGTCGATGCACATCCTCAACGACCCATCAGGTTTCTTCACGAACACCATGAGCGCTCCCCACGGCGAACAGCTTGGTCTAATAAAATTTCTTTCCTTCTAGATTCACTAGCTGCACCTTCAATTCCTTCATTCCAGTCAGTGTCATCCTACTAGGTGTCTACTTACAGGTTCAGCTCCTGGCATGAGATCTATTCAAAACTCAACAGCTCATTTCGGTGGTAATCCTGTGATCGGCTCAAAGACATCTACAAACTCTCTTGCTACCCGAACTTGACTTAACTCTTCTTCCACTTCCATTACACTTAACAAAATACAGCTACCTTGGAATTCTCCACTGAGAATATAATCAGTTATGACTACTAGGGTGTCTTAGTGATATCTCCCCATCTTGGAAAAATTTCCTAGCCTCATACCTTCTCAACCAATCTGTACCCAAAATGATTTCAAAATCTATGAAATCGAAAACATACAGACTACATGCAAATTTATGACCGAACAAATCAAGTTCTAACTGGTCACATCTCTTCCCTATAGTTGCATACCCTCCTATTAGATTCGTAACCCTTAAGGAAGTAATAAGGTATGTGGGTTCTAAGCATAACCTATCAACCAAACACTGGGATATAAATGAATGTGATGCACCAGTATCAAATAGTATTCTAACTGGTATACTCTGAATCAAAATGTACGTTCCATCATAGTCTTCCCTTTATCAGCTGTAGTTGGCTTAGCAGATGATGGTCCAACAGCCAAAACCTTTCCCTTGTATGCCCTAACCGGCTCTAGACACTGGTTCTTATAATGCCCAACTTGATCACAGTTATAGCACTTCACATTCTTATTATCTGTAGCCTTCTTCCCCTTACTTGACCGACACTCATTTGCATAATGACCCTTCTTGTCACACTTGTAGCAAACTAAATCAGTCTTTGCCTTCTTCGCAACATCTCCCTTTTGGGCTCCCTTCTTCTTAAAGAATTTTCTCTTCTTTCCCTGAGAACCCTGGGTTTCAACTGGATTCTCTCTAGCACAAATAACAAGCATCTCCTCATGGTGAATTGCCATCTCCACCACCACATTCCAAGGATCACGAATATGTGTCAGGGTCGCCCTAGCAAGCTCAGGTCTCAATCCCCGAATGAACCTCTCATTCCTTCTGATGTCAGTATCTATAGTAGCATGTCCATATTGGGACGACTCATAACATTTCTCCCTGCACTAAATCCATATACTTTCTCAACAATACCGACTTAGCGACTTCAGATAAAAACCTCCATTCAAATCTCGCTCTAAAATCTACCGAAGTCAACTCTTCCTCCGGAACCCCGACAGTAATATTATTCCACCAATGAAGTGCTTCCCCTTGCAACTTCCTAAAGGCCATCCTCCTCTTCTGTACATAATCCAAACCCAAATCAGCAAAGGTTCTCTTGCAATGTAACGGCCAATCCTCAACTTCTATAGCACCCTTCGTTCCCATAAACGGTTTCCCACTAAGATTGGTGAAATCTCTGCTCAGCTTAGCATAACTATTCCCAACTGCAGCCACAAGATTAGCTCCTCCAATATTACCAGCAACTCCAGTAGCAACTCCTGATTGCATCATATTGACAAAGAACTGATACATTGCCCCCATGTCCACTAGTGGATTTCCAACACCTACATTGGCATCAGCATATTGGTTAGCATTAGCCTGTCGACCCTAGTTCCTCCTGGTATTAGGTCGAACATTTCTGTTGGTTGTGATGCTTCCTCTACCAAGATTTCATCTTCTGTTTCCTGCTTTCATATCTTCTTTCTCATAATTCTACATGCGAGCCTTAGTAAGATATAGAAGAATGGTCTAAGAGAGAGGGGATTACGTTATATATATATATATATATATATATATATATATATGCGTGTGTGTGTGTCAGATTCAAGTACGTTACTATAGCGTTAACCCAAACCCCGATCTTACTTCCAGATTCATTAGATTATGTTTGAAATTCTTTAAGGTTTGATTCCTTTTAATTTTCATAAACCTATGCTCTGATACCAACTCGTAACATCCCCTCTTGAAGGCTCAAAACTAATGGCTACAGATGCTACAGTCATCCATAGTTTTAAATCCTCGGCGACCAAATACGGTAATGTTAGATACATTGATACATAGAAACACATGAATATGGAAAAAAAATTAAACATCAAACAAGTTCCACATTCCATTTCAAAACATTTCAAAGTCATTACATTATACCACGATCATTAACCACGTTCATAAACAATATAGTTATTACAACATACGCCAAGAGCGACATATGAAGATGCCCCTTTGGATGATCAAAGTATATATAGGCAATTTAACAACTTTGCCTTTACAATAACAACACAGCGGAATCAAAATAAAAGAGATCTATAGATAGCTATCATGCCTCCTGCATGACTCTAGAAGCTTATTCGTCCAAAGAGGTACCTGAAAACCTCAACTCTCAAACTACTCAAAATCAATTGAGTACCCGAGAGTTTAAAGGGAAAACATAAATTTCGAGTAAGACATAAAGCCTGGTTTGAATAATAATCTACCATATCAAACTATTTAGATAGCTAGTGAGACCACGTCGCTTAGCGGAATGGGTTTCCCCTCACTAGTATCCTAAAACCTTTTTAAAACCATATATTGTGCTCCTGCATCCATAATGGTTAAAACAGTTTCAAAATAATAGATGATATGCAAAACAAGTAACCCAATTCAGGATTACCCTTCCCCATTCAGTTTGACTATCTATCTCAGTTATAGTTTCTAGGGTTACTATAAACCTAATAGTTTTCAAGGACTGACTACCTGTTAAATGTTTATGGACTCCCTATCTAGTTTCATAGTTTTCATGGGATCACTGTGAACCTATTGGGCCCTACCAATATCTTTACTATTTTATGGGTTCTCACTAAAACTATTGGTAACTCCAATATCTTTTCTCTTATTCTAGTTTTCATGGGTTGACTAGGAACCTATTTACTTCTGTCAATATCTTAATCCAGATATAGTTTTCATGGGTTCATTATAAACCTATTAGCCCTGCCAATATCAAATCATATTTTTCATGGGCTAACTATGAACCTGTCTTCCTGACATCTTCATTTTATACATAGTTTTCATGGGCTGACTATGAACCTATTGGCCCCTGCCAATATCTTTTCCTATACACAGTTTTCATGGGCTTACTGTGAACCTATTGGCCCTGCTAATATCTTTAATTAATTTTGGATCAACTTAGCTGGTTATTCTGCCCTTCCAAAATTACCGTTATGGGTTCAATACAATGTGAATATATATATATATATATATATATATATATATATATATTGAAGAAGCAACCATAATAACATAATAATACCACTCATGTGGGTTTAATAACCTAGAAATTATTTTCATAAGAAATATGGTTAATCCCTTTAACCTAACATTTTTTCATGGGAAGATTATTCTTAAAACCATTTCAAAACTCCTTTACCTAGCTTTGGGTTTTTCCTTTAAAATGAGATTGGGTTATTTGTTTTGAAAAACTAAGGCTTTCGAAACCTTCAAAACTTTGCTTTCGACCTCACTAGATAACCTCCTTCGAAACCTTATAAATCTCTTTTCAAAACATCAGGCTCTTGCCTTTCGAAGTACTTTAAAACCTGTCTTTCGAAACCTTTCGAATGTAATAAAGTAATTACTTATTAACTCTTAGATTCTTAGCTTCTCATTGGAAGTATCCCTTCCAAAACCATTGAAAGTCCCTCTTTCGAAACCATTGAGTTTATATTTAAAAATATCATTTGGGTCAAAGTGAATATAAACGAAAGTATCTCTTTCGAAACCCTTCTTTATCATATAAAATTATTGGGGAAAACTTGATGGCGTCGACACCATCCCTTCGAAAGCTTCAAATCATTTCAGCAAAACACTAAAGGATAGCAACGAAACCGTCTTTCGAAGCCATTTCCTTCAAAACCCATGAACCCTTTCGGAAGCATTTAGGAAGTGGCTTAAAAAAACTTTAAAACCATGTAACATCCCCCTACTTAGAGGCCCAAAACTAACGGCTACAGTTGCTGCAATCATCCATAGTTATTAATCTTCGGCGACCAAATACGGCGGTGCTAGATACATTAATACACATATCACAGAAATATGGAAAAAATTTACAATTCCAAAACATATTTCCACATTCAAATCAAAACATTTCAAGTTCATTACATAATCCCAAAATACGTTAACCACATTCACCAAAATATAATTATTACAATTACGCCAAGAGCGACATATGAAGATGCTCACTTGGTTGATCAGAGTATATAGTAAGGCTAATAAATCTGCCTTTTCAAACAAACCGCACAACAGAAAGAAAAACTCTAAATAACTATATACCTCCTGCATGCCTCTGGAAGCTTTATTCATCAAAGAAGAAAACCTGAGAACCTTAAATTTCAAACAACTCAAAATCAATTGAGCACCTGATAGTTTAAAAGGAAAACAAAAACTTCGAGTCAGATATAAAGCCTCGTATGAATAATAATCTAACATCTCAATCCTTTTAGATATCTAGTGAGACCACGCCGCTTAGCAGAACGGGTTTCCCCCTCACTAGTATCCTAAAACCTTTATAAAGCCATATATCGTGCTCCTACATCCACAATGGTTATAACTTACATATTTAAAATATTATGAGGATATGCATACTTGAAAATAATTAGGATTTCTCATTCCCAGTTTAGTCTGACACCCTGTCATAATTATAGTTTCTAGGGTCACTATTAACCTTTTTAGCTTTCATGGGTTTACTAATAACCTTGCTATACCTTATAGACACCCTGTTTTATTCAAAGTTTTCATTCACTAAGAACCTATAAGTTCCTGCCAGTTAACTTAATCAACTCATGGGTCCTCCTGAACCTATTAGTCCTTCCAATAACTAATCACCTTATCCTAGTTTTCATGGGTTTACTAGGAACCTATGGATTTAACCAGTAACTCACTTCCCATCCTAGATTTCATGGGTTGACTAGGAATCTACGGATACTTCCATTAGAAACATTCTTATCCTAGTTTTCATGGGTTTACTAGGAACCTATTGACTGATGTCAATTCTTAATCCGGATATAGTTTTCATGGGTTCACTACAAACTAATTAGCCCCTGCCAACTGTCCTTAATACATAGTATTCATGGGTTAACTATGAACCTGTTAGTTTCCTCCAATAACTACTTTATCATAGTTTTCATGGGTTTACTATGAACCTTTTGGGTTTATGCCAATACTACTTTATCATAGTTTTCATTGGTTTACTATGAACCTTTTGGATTACTACAATAACCACAAAGTTTAGGCATCTTATATTATTGGGTCACCCTGACTCCTTGGATGCAATTCTACTCATTCACGAGTTTAAGCAAAATATATTCACTATTGAGTTAACCTAGCTGGTTCTTCTACCCAATTTTCCCAAAATACAGTTATGGGTTATCATGTGAATATATTCCAATTTAAAGAAGCAAAACAATAATTTTAACTATAACACTCCTGTGGGTTTAAGGTCCTAGAAATATATTTCATAAAACGTAGTTAACACCTTTAACTTATATTTTTATCAAGGCAATACTTCTTCAAAATTTCATACCTAAAGCCATTACAAACTTCTTTATACAAGCCGAGGGTTTTCTTTAAAAATTTAGAGTATGGATCTTACAACCTTTCGACAATGTTGAAAGCTACTATTTTTAACCCCTTCAAAGGGTTTCATTCAAATCTTTTTAAAATAATTGGCTCCAACCCTCTTTATACTTTTAAAAACTTCTTCCCAAACCCTTCGACCCCATTGAAACTCAAACCTTTCGCAAGTACTGGAAAACCATTCGAAACCATTGAAACGCAAACCATTCAAAAGCAATGGAAAATAAACTTTTCGAAAACTCATTGGGTTCAATTTAAAACATGTAGAGAACCTTCTTTGAAAACCTTTCAACTTCTTTAGAAGCAACCTTTCGACTTTGTCGAAAGGTCTGCTTCGAAAGCTTTAAAACATATCATTTAAAACAATAGGCCTCTGCCTTTCAAAACAACTCCTTCAAAAGCTTTGGCTTATACTTCAATTATAAAACAAGGGTAAATCATCTAAGCCGAATGCTTTGATACCTTTCGAACGCATTGGAGAAGTGGCTGGTTTTAAAACAAGTAAACCTTTCGACTTTGTCGAAAGCAACGACTTTGAAAGGTTGGAAAAAGCAGCAATAACCTTTCGACTGTGTCGGAAGATTCAAAACCAAACAATGATAAAGCAACAGTAGCCTTTCGACTATGTCGAAAGGTTTGAAACCTTTATTTTAGATAATTGACCTGGTCAAAAGCACACAAGTCGAGAGCTCCTTTTTGAAAGCAAGCAGGTGTAAGCTTTTGGTTTGTAAAACAAACATACCCCAACCTCTTTAGCAACCAACCTTTCAACTAAGTACCCTTCGACCTTGTTCGATTCATTATGTACCAATTAACTTGATACCATATGCATTAAAATTTGACCTTGTCGAAAGCTATAACCTTTCGACTTTGTCGGAAGGTCTGGGTCGAAAGGTTTGATGCCTAAAATGGCTGAAACATGCTAAAAGCATAATTTTCTTGTTTTAACTTTAAAAGATAACTTTTCAACTAACCTGCCTTTGTTTGTCAAATTCCATTTGTTTAACAAATACTTTTCAAAAAAATGCTGCCACTAATTTCAGAATTAACTAATAATTTTATTTTATAAAACGCCCATTCTCCTAAATTAAGTATATAAAACATTTAAGTATCATACCTTAAATAATTTTATATATTTATTAAATCACTTAGAATAAATCTGGGAAAATTCTAGAAAATCTATTTTTATATGTTTTCCAAAATATAAAAATTCCAAACCCAAATAATTATTATTTTGGTCATAAATAATTTATAACCCAATAAATCATTTTCTTCACTAGAAAATTGATATAAAATCCACATTACTTCAGAAAATTATGGAAATCAAAACCCATCTCCAAAATCATATTTTCTACAACATATAATTTTCCCGTGGCATTTAAAAATCATTTCATCTCGGGTTTACCCTAAAACCGTGTATATCTCCTTTTAAACAACCTTGTTTAATCCATATAAATCATAATTCAAGCATATTATCATTCAATATATCATAAAAACAGATTTACACTAAAATCTGAAACCATATGATCATAAAGCAAAAATAGAGATGTAGAAATTATTATTCACCTTAGATTGGATAAGGAAATTGAAGTTTGGTTGAGATTGATTCCTTCTAACTTGAATCCTAAGCTTTAAGTTGATTTTCTCTTCTCTTCTTTCTTTCTAATGGCCAACCTTGCTTGCTTCTCATGGTTATAAATTTTTGTTTTAAGTAAAATAAACATGTATAACCTATTGAGAATAATTTAAAGGTGGGAAGTATGGTTATTTACCCTAATGCCCTTGTGTTCAATTACTTAATCATTTATATAAATTCATTAGATTTTAAATAAGCATGACCACCTAGTTTATTAATCAACCTCAATCTCCTTATCTATGTTATTCTATTTAATTTATTCTAATTAAATCTCCTAAATAATGTCAATAAAATTAGGGGTGTTACAGGCTTCCCTTCTTAAAGAATTTCATCCTCGAAATTCAGTAAGGACTAACTAGCAAACATAGAAATCATCTGTAACATCTCCTAACAACCACACTAGCCTATCTGTCTAGCAACCAATCTATATAAATCTAATATAGATATACCATCAAAGCAAATCAGTTAAGCCTCTCGAATCTTGTCCTATGTCTCCCAAGTATAGTCTTTCTCGTTGTTGCTCCACTGAACCTTCACCAACTTGACTGTCTAGGTCCTCAATTTCTTCTCCTCTCTCGCTCCAACCCAAACTGGTTGTCTAACAAAAGTCAAATCTGGCTCTACAACCAAATCCTCCAGCTCTGTCTGAGGAATAGTAGCCTCTAGATCATGCATATACTTACAAATATGAGACACATGGAATACACTATGGACACCTGCCAAACTGCTCGGCAACTCTACTCTGTAAGCGAGGTTTCCAATCCTTTCTATAATTTGGAATGGACCAAAATACCTCGGGGCCTACTTTCCTGACTTTTCAAATCGTACTACACCCTTCATTGGTGATACTTTAATGAAAACCCTGTCTCCCACTGAGAACTCTAATTCTTTACGCCTCTTATCTACATAACTCTTCTGCCTGGATTGAGATTTCTTTATCCGTCCTTAGATTAACTCAATCTTTTCCGATGCCTCTCTAACCAAATCTAGACCTAAGACCAATCTGTCTCCAGTCTAACCAATATGTTGGCGACTTTCATGGCCTTCCATACAAAGCTTCAAAAGGCGCCATTTCGATACTAGTCTGGTAACTATTATTATAGAAAAACTCAATCAAATGTAGGTGATCTTCCCAAGATCCACTAAAGTCTAAGACACAATCTCTCAATAAATCCTCGAGTATCTTGTTGACCCTCTCTTTCTGCCCATCCGTCTGTGGGTGATATGTTGTACTCATCTTGAGCTTGGTACCTAATACCTCTTGTAGACTCCTAAAAAATTCGCTAGTGAATAATGCATCTCTTTCACTAACTATGTTACTAGGAATCCCATGAAGTCTAACTATGTTCTTCATGAACAACTTAGCCAAAACAGGTGCCGTTCGGGTTGACTTTACCAGAGTGAAATGGGCACTCTTGGTCAGTCTGTCCACAATAACCCATATACTTTCATTTCCTCGATTTGACCTTGGCAACCCGTCTCAAAAATCCATCGATATCGAATCCCACTTCCAAACTGGAATATCTAAAGGCTGAAGTAACCCACTAGGCTTTTGATGTTCGGGCTTCACTTGTTGACAGTTAACACACTATTTAACCCACAAGCCAACATCCCTCTTCATGCCTTCCCAATAGAAGCTCCTCTTCATATCTTGATACATCTTGGTCCCTTCAAGTTGAATCGTAAACTTGGATTGATGACATTCCTCAAGAAGTTCCCTTCTTAAATTCTCCACATTCAGAATGCATAATTGTCCCTTCTTTCTCAACCATCCTCTTTGGTCAAGTCTAAAATCCTTTAGATCATCAATCTTAGATCCTACCTCAAGCCTTCTAATCCTCTCAACTAAAACTGGATCTTCTCTTTGCTTAGAAGCTATCCTCTCGATCAACACCGGTCGAACTTCTAAACAAGATAACATGGCAATACCCTGACTAGAACTAGCAGTAGATCTCAACTGCACACAACAACTAGCTAAAGCTTCTAGATCCTTCCATTCTACCAACATCGCTAACACCACGTCCTGATGTTTTCTACTGAGAGCATATGCTGACTTATTTCCTTTCCCCGGGGTATACTCTATGCCGAAATCATAAGCAGCCAAAAACTCCAGCCATCTTTGCTACCTCATATTCAACTCCTTCTGAGAGAATAAATACTTTAATAACTTATGATCGATATATAACTCAAATCTCTCTCCCAAAAGATAATGCCTCCAAATCTTCATGGCAAAATCACCGCAGCCAACTCCAAGTCATGAGTAGGATATCTCACTTTGTGCGGTCTAAGCTTCCTAGATGCGTAAGCAATAACTTTTCCCTTATGCATCAATACTGCTCCCAATCCAATGCCACATGCATCAGTGTATACTACCAACCCATGGTTACCATCTAGAACTACTAACACTGGCTCATTGATCAACAAATGCTTTAACTTAAGGAATGCTTCCTCACATTTGTCAGACCAAACAAACTTCACGTCCTTCCTGGTCAACTTCGTCAAAGGTGCTGCTATCCGCGAGAAATCCTTAATGAATCTCCGATATTAGCTGGCAAGTCCAAGAAAACTTTTGATCTCGGTTACCGTCTCTGGTCTCTTCCAATTATTGACTGCCTCGATATTAACTGGATCAAATGAAAATCCTTCCTCTAAAACCACATGATCAAGAAATTTAACCTCTTTCTTCCAAAAATGACATTTGGAAAACTTCGTCTTCAGCTGATTCTGCCTCAGCGTCTCCAACACCACTCTAAGATGAATATCATGCTCTCTTTCATCTTTTGAGTATGCTAAAATGTCATCTATGAATACCAACACAAACCTATCCAAGTGCTCTAAGAAAACCCGGTTCATCAAATCATTGAACATGTGTATTTGTAAATCCAAATGGCATCACCAACCACTCATACGAGCCATATCTAGTTCGAAATGTCATCAAAGGAATGCAATCCTCCACCACTCTTAACCGATCGAACTTCATTGCCAAATCTAATTGGGAAAACATTCTGGCTCCACTCAACTGATCAAACAAATCATCTATCCTCGGTAAAGGGTACCTATTCTTGATCGTTCTATCGTTTAACTTATGATAGTCGATGCACATCCTTAACGACCCATCGGGTTTCTTTACAAACACCACGGCTGCTCCCCAAGGCTAACTGTTTGGTCTAATAAAATTACTTCCCTCAAGATCCACTAGCTGCACCTTTAATTCCCTCATCTCTGTCGGTGACATCCTGCTAGGTAGTCTACTGACAGGTTTAGCTCCCGGTACAAGGTCTATCCGAAAATTAACAGCTCGTTTTGAGGGTAATCCAGTGACTGGCTCAAATACATCTGCAAACTCTCTAGCCACACGAACCTGACTAAGCTATTCTTCAACCTCCATGAAACTCAACAAAGCCCAAACACTCTTACTGGAATTCTCCACTGAGAGAATGATTCGGTTATGACTATCTGGGTGCCTCAATGATATTTCCCCATCCTGGCAAAATATCCTAGCCTCATACTTACCAAAACAATCCATACCCAAAATGATCCCAAAATCTATGAAATCAAAAACATACAAACTACATGAAAACTTATGACCTAACAAATCAAGTTCTAACTGGTCACACCTCATCCCAAGAGTTGCATACCCTCCTACTGGATTCCCAACCCTTAAGGAAGTAACAAGGTATGTGGGTTCTATACATAACCTATCAACCAAATATTGTGATATAAATGAATGTGATGCACCGGTATCAAAACGTACTCTAACCGGTATACTCTGTATAAAAAGCGTACCTTCCATCACCGTCTTTCCCATCTCTGCTGTAGTAGGTCTAGAAGAAGGTGGTTGTCCAATAACAAACACCATCCCTCTGTTCGCCCTGACTGGCTCTGGACACTGGTTCTTATAATGCCCCACTTGGTCACAGTTGAAGCATTTCACATTCATCTTCTCCACAGGCTTCTTTCCTTTACCAGTTCTACACTCGTGGGCATAATCGCCCTTCTTATCACACTTATAACACACCAAATCTTCCTTCGCCTTCTTAGCGGCCTCCCCTTTCTGGGCTTCTTTCTTCTTAAAGAATTTCCTTATCCTTCCCTGAGAACCCTGGAACTCAACTGGCTTCTCCCTAGCTGAAACAACAAGCATTTCCTCATGGCAGATGGTCATCTCCACCATCACATGATAAGGTTCTCTAATATGAGTCGTAGCCATCCTGCCTAGCTCTCGCCTCAAACCTCTAATGAATCTCTCATTTATTCTAACATCAGTGTCTACCAAAGCATAGCCATATCGAGATAGCTCATCAAACTTAGCAGCATACTCGATCACATACATCTATCCTTGGACAAGATCCATGAAATTCCTCATCAATGCCGACTTGGCAACCCAGACAAGAACCTCTGCTCAAACCTCCTCTTGAAGTCAGCCCAAGTCAACTCTTCCTCCGGCACTCCGGCTGTCACACTGTTCCACCAATGAAGCGCTAACCCCTGCAACTGTCTAGAGCCTAGTCTTCTCTTATCTCCATCATTCAAGGCTAAATCTGTAAAGATCCTCTCATAGTTCAAAGCCAGCTCTCTACTTCAACAGCATCTTCCGTTCTAACAAACGACTTTCCTTCTAGATTGATATAATCTCTACTCAGCTTAGTATAGTTATATCCAACCGAAACTATAGGATTAGCTCCTTCCACATTACCAACAGATCTAGCTTGCAAAAGATTAGCCAATAACTGATACACCATCCCCGCATTTATTGGTGGATTTCTAGCACCTACTTGGCTTCAGCATTTTGATTAGCATTAGTCTTTCGACCTTATTTCTCCGAGTATTATATCGAGGATTTCCATTAGTAGTGGTGCTTCCTCCACCTAGATTTCCTCTTCCGTTTCCTGCCTCCATATCCACTTTCTCGTATATCTGCATACGAGACTTAGTAAGATACAGAAGAATGGTCTAAGAGAGAGAGGAATACATACTTAGATATATACTTATATATCAAATACAAGTACGTTAATATAGAGTTAACACAAACCCCGATCATATTTTCAAATTCTTTGGATTATGTTTCAAAAAAGCTTTTTAGGTCTAACTTTTCTTTTTAAAGTTTCATAAACCTATGTTCTGATACCAACTTGTAACATCCCTCCACTTAGAGGCCCAGTACTAACGGTTACGGATGCTGCAGTCATCCATAGTTATTAATCTTCGACGACCAAATACGGCGGTGCTAGATACATTAATACACAGATCACAGAAATATGGAAAAAATTTACAATTCCAAAACATATTTCCACATTCAAATCAAAACATTTCAAGTTCATTACATAATCCCAAAATACGTTAACCACGTTCAACAAAATATAATTATTACAACTATGCCAAGAGCGACATATGAAGATGCTCTCTTGGTTGATCAAAGTATATAGTAAGGCTAATAAATCTGCCTTTTCAAATAAAACATAAAGCGAAAAGAAAAACTCTAAATAACTATCTGCCACCTGCACGCCTCCGAAAGCTCTATTCGTTAGAGAAGAAAACCTAAGAACCTTAAATCTCAAACAACTCAAAATTAATTGAGTACCCAAGAGTTTAAGGGGAAAATAAAAACTTCGAGTCAGACATAAAGCCTGGTCTGAATAATAATCTAGCATCTCAATCCTTTTAGATATCTAGTGAGACCACACCAATTAGTGGAACGGCTTTTCCCCTCACTAGTATCCTAAAACCTTTATAAAGCCATATACCGTGCTCATACATCCACAATGGTTAAAACTTACATATTCAAAATATTATGAGGATATGCATACTTGAAAATAATTAGGATTTCCCATTCCCAGTTTAGTCTGACACCCTGTCATAATTATAGTTTCTAGGGTCACTATTAACCTTTTTAGTTTTCATGGGTTTACTAATTACCATGTTCTACCTAATAGACACCCTGTCATATTCAAAGTTTTCATGGGATCACTAAGAACCTATAGGCTCCTGCAAGTTAACTAAATAAATTCATGGGTCCTCCTGAACCTATTAGTTCTTCCAATAACTAATCACCTTATCCTAGTTTTCATGGGCTTACTAGGAACCTATGGATTTATCTAGTAACTCACTTCACATCCTAGTTTTCATGGGTTGACTAGGAACCTACTGGTATTTCCATTAGCCACATTCTTATCCTAGTTTTCATGGGTTTACTAGGAACCTATTAACTGATGTCAATTCTTAATCCGGATATAGTTTTCATGGGTTCACTACAAACTAATTAGCCCCTGCCAACTGTCCTTAATACATAGTATTCATGGGTTAACTATGAATCTGTTGGTTTCCTCTAATAACTACTTTATCATAGTTTTCATGGGTTTACTATGAACCTTTTGGGTTTACGCCAATACTACTTTATCATAGTTTTTATGGGTTTACTATGAACCTTTTGGTTTACTACAATAACTACAAAGTTTAGGCATCTTATATTATTGGACCACCCTGACTCCTTAGATGCAATTCTACTCATTCACGAGTTTAAGCAAAATATATTCACTATTGAGTTAACCTAGCTAGTTCTTCTACCCCATTTTCCCAAAATATAGTTATGGGTTATCATGTGAATATATTCCAATTTGAAGAAGCAAAACAATAATTTTAACTATACCACTCTTATGGGTTTAAGGTCCTAGAAATATATTTCATAAAACGTAGTTAACACCTTTAACTTATATTTTATCAAGGCAATACTTCTTCAAAATTTCATACCTAAAGCCATTACAAACTCCTTTATACAAGCTGTGGGTTTTCTTTAAAAATTTAGAGTATGGGTCTTACAACCTTTCGACAATGTCGAAAGCTACTATTTTCAACCCCTTCGAAGGGTTTCAATCAAATCTTTTTAAAATAATTGGCTCCAGCCCTCTTTATACTTTAAAAGACTTCTTTCCAAACCCATCGACCCCATTGAAACTCAAACCTTTCGCAAGTATTGGAAAACCATTCGAAACTATTAAAATGCAAACCTTTCGAAAGCAATGCAAAATAAACCTTTCGAAAACTCACTGGGTTCAGTTTAAAACATGTGGAGAACCTTCTTTGAAAACCTTTCGACTTCATTAGAAGCAACATTTCGACTTTGTCGAAAGCTCTACTTCGAAAGCTTTAAAACATATCATTTAAAACAATAGGCCTCTGCCTTTTAAAGCAACTCCTTCAAAAGCTTTGGTTTATACTTCAATTATAAAACAAGGGTAAATTATCTAAGTCAAAAGCTTTGATACGATTTGAAAGCATTGGAGAAGCGGCTGGATTTAAAACAAGTAAACTTTTCGACTTTGTCGAAAGCAACGACTTGGAAAGGTTGGAAAAAGCGGCAATAACCTTTCGATTGTGTTGGAAGGTTCAAAACCAAACAATGATAAAGCGGTAGTAACCTTTCGACATTTAAAACCTTTATTTTAGATAATTGACCTGGTCGAAAGCAACCATGTCGAGAGCACCTTTTTGAAAGCAAGCAGATGTAAGCTTTTGGTTTGTAAAACAAACATTCCCCAACCTCTTTGGCAACCAACCTTTCGACTAAGCACCCTTCGACCTTGTTCGATTCATTACGTACCAAGTAACTTGATACCATATGCATTAAACTTTGAGCTTGTCGAAAGCTATAACCTTTCGACTTTGTCGATAGCTCTGGGTCGGAAGGTTTGATGCCTAAAATGGCTGAAACATGCTAAAAGCATAATTTTCTTGTTTTAACTTAAAAATATTACTTTTCAACTGACATGCCCTTGTTTGTCAAATTCCTATTGGTTAACAAATACTTTTCAGAAAAATGCTGACACTAATTTCAGAATTAAATAATAATTTTATTTTATAAAATGTCTCTTCTCCTTAATTAGATATATAAAACATTTAAGTCTCATACTTTAAATAATTTTATATATTCATCAATTCACTTAGAAAAAATCTGGGAAAATTCTAGAAAATCTATTTTTATATTTTTTCCAACATATAAAAATTCCAAACCCAAATAATTATTATTTTAGTCGCAAATAATTTATAACCCAACAAAACATTTTTTTCACTAGAAAATTAATTTAAATTCCACATTAATTCAGAAAATTATGGAAATTGAAACCCATCTCTTAAATCATGTTTTCTACAACATATAATTTTTCCATGGCATTTAAAAATTATTTCATCTTGGTTTTACCCTAAAACCGTGTATATCTCCTTTTTAACAACCTTGTTTAATCCATATAAATCATAATTCAAGCATATCATCATTCAATATATCATAAAAACAGATTTACACTAAAATTTGTAACTATATGATCATAAAACAAAAATAGAGATGTAGAAATTATTATTCACCTTAGAATGGATAAGGAAATCTAAGTTTGGTTGAGACTGATTCCTTCTAACTTGTATCCTACGCTTTAAGTTGATTTTCTCTTCTCTTCTTTCTTCCTAATGGCCGGCCTTGCTTGCTTCTCACGGTTATAAATTTTTGTTTTAAGTAAAATGAACGTGTATAACCTAATGAGAATAGTATAAGGGTGGGAAGTATGGTTATTTACCCTAATGTCATTGCGTTCAATTACTTAACCATTTATATAAATTCATTAGATTTTAAATAAGCACGGCCACCTTGTTTATTAATCAACCTCAATTTTCTTATCTATGTTATTCTATTTAATTTATTCTAACTAAATCTCCAGAATAATATCAATAAAATTAGGGGTGTTACAAACTAACCCTTCGAAAGCATTGATGACTTTAATACACTCGAAATGCAAAGGAACGGCAGCAGGACTTCGACTAGGTCGGAACCCCTACTTTCGAAAGCAATATTTTACAAATAAAGGAACCCATTCAAAAATTCATACTTTTAAAACATAGAACGACGACTCCCTTCGAAAGCTATTAGAAAATCCCTTTCGAACGCTTATGTTTTAACTTCTTCGAAAGCTTTAATAAAACAAAGGCGGGCGCTTAACAAACAAAGGTATCAACCCCATCGAAAGCAATGCTTTCGACACCATGCCTTCCGCCTTTCTCCAATCCACTACGTACCATCTAAGTGATACCTTGTGTATCAGTTTAGGCCTGGGTTGGTTTCGATTGGGTTGAAGCAGAAGCATTGGAGTCGAAAGGTACTTCTATTAGAGGTCGAACCTGCTTTTCTGAGTAAAAGCTGATTAATGCCAATTAAAGCAAATTTTTATCTAACTAAGCCGACCACGTGTAAACAAGTAATTGGTTGCCTCAACTTTTCAAATTCTTTTCCAAAATAACTGCCGCATAATTTCAGATCTAAAACTAAGATTAATTTAGCAAATAAGCCCTTCCATTAAGCAAAAATAATTATGCAAATAAGTCCTTCTTCTAAAATAATTAATTTCCATAGCAAATCACTTAGGAAAAATCCCCAAAAATTACAGAAATTCACTTTCAACATGTTATCTAACATATCTAAATTTCAGACTCAAATTCTAAATATAATTTTTGAAATAAATTTCTAAACCCAGCTAACCATATTTTCCTTTGAAAATTCACAATATTCTTTCCATAGCTTGGAAAATTATCAAAATTAAAATCCAAGTCAAAAACCATGTTTTACATAACATATAATTTTTACATGGCATTCAAACATCAATTTCAATCGATTTTGCTAAAACCGCCTCAATCCCCATTTAAACAATCTTGTTTAAATCATGCAAATTATAATTCAAGCATATATTCATCCAAATCATCATAAAAACGAATTTAATCTTAAATCCGAAGACATATTATCATAAAATAAAATAGAGATGGTAAAAAATTATTATTCACCTTGATTAAGATAAGAAGATTGGATTGAGATTAAGATTGATTCCCCTTCTTTAATTCCTTAACTTGATTTGAATTCCTCTTCCTTAACAATTGCCGGCTCCTCTTGATTTATGTTTATATTTTGTTTTTGAAAAATGACGTGAATAGGAAATGAAACGTGAGGATTATGTGTGGGAATGGGAAATGAAATGAACAAGAATATGGGTAAGGATTATGTGTGGCTATGTCCCAATGTACCCTTATGTAAATTAATTATTTTTGAAACCATTCTTAAGCCCATTTAATTTATTAAGAACGAACTTAATTTATTTTCATACCTCAATCTCCTTATCGCTCTAATTATTTACATTATTATATTAATGTATATCATTAAATCTCCTGAATAATGTTATCAAAAATTAGGGGTGTTACACCAATACGCATGATATCAAATAGCTGGTATGTAATGTATTGGGGAAAGGCAGAAGGGGATGGTGTCGAAGGCTAGCTTCCGAAGGGGTTGATGCTATTTTAATAGCTTTGTTTTGCTTTCAAAAGAGTTACCGCTTGTTTTTTTAGAAGCTTTCAAAAGGGTTAAAACTACATTTATATAGCTTTCGAAGGAAGTGTCGATTTCCTCTATTTTAAAAGTAGCTTTCGGTTGAGTTGCCGCATATTAAGTATTGAAAAGGAGCATTCAAAAAGGTAGTTGCTTTTGAACCAAGTTAAAACCTAGCTTCCATCTTTATACCTTTCGAATTGGTTAATCTTATAACAATGAGTTCGAAAGGAAAGCTTTGTTTTATTAATATTGAAGCCTATTTCTAATGCTTTCGAATGAGTCCCTGTAGCTACTTGTAATAAAGGTTTCGAAGGCAATGGTTTCAAAAGGTTATTTCGAAGCTATCCCATTCCCACTTATTTTACCTAAAGATTATTACTTCCGAAAGGGTGGTTTCGAAGCCATCTATTTCCCCCATATTCTTTTACTTGGAGATTAGTACTTTCGAAAGGGGTACTTTCGCTTATGTTCACTTTGTCCCAAAAGTTATACTTAAGGTTAAACCCAATGATTTTGAAAGAGATACTTTCATATGGTTTCGAAGCTATGCTTCTATAAATCCTACTTAAACTAAATGGTTTCAAAAGAAAGGTTTTAATGCTTTCGAAAGGGATGTTTTGGGTGTTTTGAAAGGTGTATATTTAAGCGTTTTGGAAAGAAGATTTGAATACTTTCGAAAGGTATATTTCAATGGGTTTGAAATAGAGATAAGGTTTTGAAAGACATAGTTTTCAAAACAAGGAACCCAATCCACATTTTTAAAGATAAACCCATGGCAATATAAAAGAGTTTTTGAAATGGCACTTCACTTTGGAGTTTTTGAAGAAGTTTTCCTTGCTAAAAATAATAGGTTAAAGGTATTAACCATGTTTCATTTGACAATGATTACAAGGATATTGAACCATGAATGGTTGAGTTACCATGTTATGATTAGTTATCATGTGTGCTTCCTCTACTATAAACATATTTACTTTATAATTAACCCATAACTGCATTTTAGGGTATTAAGAGCAGAATAACCAGCTAGGTTGACCTAGTAGTGAATATATATTGAGTCAACTTCTGTGTGAGTAGAATTGCATCCAAAAGGTCAGAAAGACCAGAATATAGGATGCCTAAAGACTGATCAAAGAGTTGTTAGTTTTGACAGGTTCATAGTGAACCCATAAAAACTATGATTGGAAATTGTTATTGCCAAAGGCCAGTAGGTTCTTAGTGATCCCACGAAAACTATATTTGGATTAAGTTATTGACAGAGATTAATTGGTTCATAGTCAATCCATGAAAACTATGACAGAGAGAAGTTATTGGAGGACCCAATATATTCATGATGAGCCCATGAAAGCTATAATTGGATGAAGTTATTGGTAGATGCCAATAGGTTCTTAGTGATCCAATGAAAACAAAGAAACCAGACAGATAGTCCATAAGCTTTGAATATGTTATTAGTCAGCCCATGAAAACTAATAGGTTATTAGTGATCCTAGAAACTATATTGAGACAAATAGTCAAACGAATAGGGATGGGAAATCTAGAATATATTGCATGTTTGCATATCATCATGATATATCTTTATTATGTTATGTCTTAACCATTATGGATGTTGGTGCACAGTATATGGTTATTATAAATTTTAGTTAAGATACTAGTGAGAGGAAAACCCGTTCCGCTAAGCGACGTGGTCTCACTAGATATCTATATGGTTCGAGATGGTAGGTTATTATTCACACCAGGCTTTTTGTCTATCAAAGTTTATGTTTTTCCCCTTAAACTCTCGGGTGCTCAATTAATTTTGAGTAGTTTGAGAGTTAAGGTTTTCAGGTTCTCCTTTAGACAAATAAGCTACCAAAGACATGTAGGAGGCAAGCTAGCTATTAGGAGTTATTTTCTGTTTGATTCCGCTGTGTTTGGTTGTAATGGAAAAGTTGTTTAATTGCCTATGTTTAGACCCTGATCATCCAAGAGGCATCTTCATATGTCGCTCTTGGCGTATTTTGTAATAATTATTTTCTCTAAACGTGGTTTACGAAATTGGGATTATGTAATGAATTTGAAATATGATTTGAAGTGGAATAAGAAACTCGTTTTATGATTTTAAAAGTTTTTCATATCCATATGTTTCTATTATATCAATATATCTAACATTACCACATTTGGTCACTAAGAATTAATAGCTATGGATGAATACAGCATCTGTAGCCGTTAGTTTTGGGTCTCCAAGTGGGGGATGTTACACGTTGGTATAAGAGCCTAGGTTTATGTAAATTTAAAAAGAAATTTAAACCTAAAAGATTTTTAAAATCATAATCCAATGAATCAGAAAATAAGGTCGGGGTTTATGTTAATGCTATAGTAACGTACTTGTGTTTGCTATATATATATATATATATATATATGTACATACCTCCCCCTCTCTTAGACCATTCTTATGTATCTTACTAAGGGTCATATGCAAATTTACGAGAAAGGAATATATGGAGGCAGGAAACGAAAGAGGAAATCTATGTAGAGGAAGCACCACAACCAATGAAAATGCCCGACCCAATAGGAAAAACTAGGGTCGATAGGAAAATGCTGATTCAAATGCAAATGCCAACGTAAGTGCAGGAAATTTGCTAGTAGATATGGGGATGATGTATCAGTTCTTCGTCAACCTGATGCAAGTTGGAGCAGCCGCATGAGTAGCTGGGGGTAATGCTGGGAATGTTGGAGGAGCTAATTCCGTGGCCTAAGTTGGCAACAACTGTGCTAAGCTAAGCAGGGATTATACCAGTTTTAGTGGGAAGCCGTTTTTAGGAATAGAGGATGCAATAGAAGTAGAGAATTGGCTTTTGCATTGTGAAAGGGGGATCTTCACTGACTTGGGATTAAACAATGAGCATAAGAGGAGACTTTCCTCTAGACAGTTGCAGGGAGCGGCACTTCACTAATGGAAGTGTTACCGCATGAGTTCTGTGATGCCCTACCCCGAGACCCACATTAACAAAGAGTGTTACTGGGTAATACTGTCTGCTAATGCGGAGAATATGGCTAGTTAGGAGCGACCATTTATAGTCTTGTCTTAAATATCTATTGAATACGTCGATTAGTGCTCAATATTTTTTTTGATATCTCAAGTGGATCGACATATCCAATAAATGCTTAATACAAAACTACAGGTGGCTATAGGATCTATCAGAACAAAATACAACAACTCAAATGCATAACACATCATAGAACAACAAAGAGGTATATATACATATATTCAGATACATCCCAACACAATACAAATAATACATCATAAGTGGTACGACGACCACAATATACACACGAGTCAAAACAATATACATATTAGAGTAGAAACAAAAAGACTACAACAAAAAGGGCTAGCAGATAAGTCCATGCGGAAGTAGAATAGGATAAGTCCATAAGGGTACCTAACTTGAAACACCTCGGTCTGACCCGAGTATAAAATACATGGGTCGGTCTAGCTAAAAAATTCAGTTTATAAGGATAAGTGATAATATGAGCATAAGGCAAGGTGATAATCTTCTCAAGTGAGAAGGAATAATTCAAGAGTATATGGTTACTTCACAAGGCACAATTAAGTAGGTATAGTAATTTCAAGTGATATAAGGATATCACTAAACATGAATGCAACACAAAGGCGATAAAACTTCATAACAAATCTCACAATAAAAGCACGCCCCATCTCATCGGCATATCATAAAACATCAAACATGGTTTAGGAGAAAAACATAACTCCAAAGAGGAGAAATCCCAAACCCGCCATATCGGCAAACTCAAAAGCAACTCAAGAAATCACCATCTCAAAATACGCCATAAGGCAAATGCGTATATCTCCATATAGGAGGATTTAATCCCAAATAAACGCCAAAAGGCAAATCTCATATAATAACGCCAAAAGGAAAATCTCAAATAATAACGCCAAAAGGCAAATCTCAAATAACGCCAGTGTAGGCAACTCAAATTCGCATAAGGTAATCGCCATATATATATAAAATGGTTCGAATGGCCAACCACGAAAAAGGCGATACACTAGGGAAATCAGAATAATCGGTGAAATCATCTCAAAAGTTTTGCACGTGATTTTGGCCGAAGCCTGCTAAGTACTGATCTCTAAAATAGGTATCTCGCCCGAAGGCAAATACATCATAATGACAAATACGCCGCAATGGAAAATACGCCGCAATGGCAAACGTCTCGAAGATATATACGCCACAATGGCAATGACCCGAAGGCTCAGTACTGGCAATACGTCTCTTAGACAAATGTATTACAAACTCTCGGATAGGAACCCGAACAGTGTTAACGTGTGTCCCATACCACACGTTTGCACTAAATGGTTTACTAAATGATAGTAAATTTCACACACAAAGTAGTAAAAAGTTTACCTCATCTCATTGGTAAACTCGACCCGAAGGTCAAAACGATCAAAGGGACAAGTTGGAAATTAACCGATAAGATAAACGCACATGTCCCATACCACGTGTTTTACCAAACCGTTTAATTCTCCTTCTCATTCACTAGAATAGTCAAAAAATTTGAATTATATATATAATAATTTACCTGAGAAAACAAGCTTTTAAAATCAATTTCCTGAAATCGTATTTAGAATCAAACTTTAAAAATTCCCTTATTATAGAGAGTATATAGACTGTATAGCTCAAAAATAATTTAAAAATATTATATAATAATTATTTAAAATGCTAATTTATTTTAAAAAGTATTTCAAAATCGTTTGGAGAAAACCGTGCTTGGAAACAATAAAAAACAAAGAAAATACCTCTAAACCGATAACACCGAATCCAATTCGAATTCAACTCAAAATCAATACAAATTTGAATTTCAAATTCTCCAAATTTTGCTAGCCTTTAGTTAGGCATTATATCTCTCAAAATAATATAAAACATCGTTAAGGCCAAGTGCAATTTTAAGTAGAAATAAGCTAACAAACATCAGGAAATCAATACAGCACAAGAGGAAAAGAGCTACATGCAAAAGTGCCTCATAGGGTCGACATGCAGGTCGACCTCACTCTCCTTTAGGTCGACCGTATGGTCGACCTAGAGTGCTTGAAGGTCGACTCCTAGGTTGACATGCCGGTCGACCTAGGGCATGTACTTTGTCCAGTTAATTTTCTAGCCTTGACCTTATTTTAAAGCTACACTTTAACATAACATACGACCTTATTTTGCAGTGAATTTTTGCAGAGACAAAGTATAACATGTAATCTATCATATAAAAGAAGTCCGGTAGCATTTCGTTACAGGAATCTAAAGATACAAGCCTCCAAAGAAGCAGTATAGAGCAGTTTTGAACAAGAAGAAAACAAGTTTAGAAATCTATCTACTGAAGCAAATTTATTCATGGTTTTTTGCATTTTGAAGCATTATTTTTGCTAGATTTTGTGAGTTAATCAACTCACCTTGCTGTTGCAATAGAAAGACTCAGATTTTGGTTGCAAAACTGAAGCTTCTAAGAACCTGTAGAAACCAAAAACAGTACATGCAAACCAATATACATAGTTTATTAGAAAAACATTTACTGTAACAAGAAATTTGTGATGAAATTAAGTAGTTTGGAGTTGATTACCTTTTATTTATCAGTAAATTGCAAAAAGACTCTGATTTGTTGAATTTTAATTGAGAAAATGGCTTGGATTTGCCAATTTGGTGAAGAGGGTTCAATTTTCTTTTACTGGCTAAAGGTGGAAGAAGAAGTTGAGAAAAAGAACATACAGACTTCTTTTTCTCACTTCTTACCAGGCTAAAAGAGGTAATGGGCCAAGTTGGTTTGAAAATTAAAAGAAGTAAATAGGCCTAAGGTTAAAAATCAACACTTAACCAAAAATTTGTGTACATATCACATATACACAAAAACAAAATGCATTTTCTCTCAAGTTTTACATAGGAAAGATGTGAAAATTTATATACTTATAAAATAAAACATTTTCTATCATATAAAAAGGTTAATTTATATTTTAAAAACATATTTATTATTAAAATCCTTTATTTAACAAAAATGCACTATTTACTCAAATAAATGAATAAAACTCTATAATTAACTTATAAAATTCCATGAAACTTATTTTCTCACTTAGAAAAATATTTCAAACCATATCCAAACTTTATTTATAGCCAAAACATATTTTTAAACCAATTTCCACCTTTTTATTTAAATAAAACACCTTAACAATCAAATACTTCTTTTAAAAACTATTAAAAGAAGCAATTGAGCAATAATTAATATAATTATTGCATTTTCTCTCAAATAAAGTCATTTTCTTTATTTAAAACCAATATTCCATTTATTATCACTCCAAACAAAATAAAATAAAGTTCTAAGCTTTATTTTCACAATTTAATTCAAATTTTATCGTTTATTCCAAATAAACAATTTAATTGCTCCAATTTTAAATTAATTTACAATATTAAATTATAATTACCATTATAATTTAGTATTGATAGGTAATCTCCAAACCAGGGTTGTTACAAGTTCCCAAGAAAGAGTTGACTTGGGCGAAATTTTGAATGAGATTCGAAGAAAGGATTTTGTCTAAAATTGCAAAGTCAGTATTGTTGAGAAAATTCATGGATCTAGTGCAGGGTGAGATGTCGGTGATTGAGTATGCTACGAAGTTTGATGAGCCATCCAGATATGGATATGCTATCATTGACACCGTCATTAAAAGGAATAAGAAGTTTATTCGAAGGTTAAGACCCAAGATTGCTAGGGCGACATTGCCACATCTTCATGATCCAAGTACTATTATTGTGGAGATGGAAATCTGGAATGAAGAAATGCTTTGTACTTATGGGAAGGAGAAGCAGGTTGGAACCCAGGGTCTTCAGGGTAAGAAGAGGAAATTCTTTAAGAAGAAAGGAACCCAGAAGGAAGAAGCTTCCAAGAAGGGGAAAGCTAATCTGGTTTGCTTTAAGTGGGAAAAGAAGGGACATAATGCTCATGAATGTCAAACTGGAAAAGGGAAGAAGGTTGCAGACAACAAAGGAGTGAAGTGCTTTAACTGTGACTAGATTGGGCATTACAAGAATCAGTGTCCAAAACTGGTCAGGACGGACAAGGAAAAGGTCTTTGCTGTTGGACCATCGTCTGCTAGGCCAACTGCTGCTGAGAAAGGAAAGACTGTGATGGAAGGTACAGTTTTGATTCATAGTATACCAGTTAGGGTACTATTTGATACGGGTGCATCGCATTCACTTATATCTCAGTGTTTGGTAGATAAGTTATGTTTAGAACCCTCATACCTTGTTACTTCCTTAAGGGTTGTGAATTCGATAAGAGGGTATGCAACTCTAGGGATTATATGTGACCAGCTAGAACTTGATTTGTTAGGTTATAAGTTTGCCTGTAGTTTGTATGTCTTTGATTTCGTTGACTTGAGAATCATTTTGTGTATGGACAGGTTAGATAAATATGAAGCTAGGATATTTTTCCAAGGTAGGGAAATATCGCTAAGGCATCCTACTAGTCATAACCGAATTATATTCTCAGTGGAGAATTCAGACCGGAGTGCTTGTGCTTTGTTGAGTGATATGGAAGTAGAAGAAGAGTTGAGTCGGGTTCGGGTAGCAAGAGAGCTTGCAGATGTTTTTGATCCAGTTACAGGATTACCACCGAAACGAGTCATTGAGTTTCGGATAGATCTTGTGCCAGGAGCAGAACCCGTAAGTAGACCAACTCAGGATGACAACGACCGAGATGAAGGAATTGAAGGTGCAACTAGTGGATTTAGAAGGGAATAATTTCATTAGACCAAGCAGTTCGCCTTGGGGAGCAGCCGCAGTGTTCGTAAGGAAACCGGATGGGTCGTTAAAGATATGTATCGACTATCGTAAGTTAAACGAGAAGACGATCAAGAATAAGTATCCTTTGCCAAGAATTGATGATTTATTTTATCGATTATGTGGAGCCAGAGTATTTTCCCAATTGGATTTGGTGTTGGGTTTCGATCAACTAAGAATGGTAGAGGATAGTATTCCGTTGATGGCATTTCGGACTAGGTATGGTTCGTACGAATGGTTAGTAATGCCATTCGGTTTAACGAATTCACTAGCTTTCTTAATGGATTTGATGAACCGAATTTTCCAAGAGCACTTGGATCGATTCGTATTGGTATTTATAAATGACATTTTAGTATACTCCAAGGATGAGAGAGAGAGAGAGAGCATGAAGCGTATCTTAGAGTAGTGCTTGAGACGCTAAGGCAGCATCAGCTGAAAGCGAAGTTATCAAAGTGCCATATCTGGAAGAAAGAGGTTAAATTTCTTGGGCACGTGGTTTCAGAGAAAGGTTTGTCAGTCGATCCAAATAAGATCGAAGTTGTTATCAACTGGAAGTGACCAGAGGCGATGACTGAGATTAGAAGTTTTCTTGGACTCGCAGGCTATTACCGGAGATTCATTAAGGATTTCTCATGGATAGCATCGCCTTTGACTAAGCTAACTAGGAAGGATGTGAAGTTTATTTGGCTGACAAATGTGAGGAAGCATTCCTTAAGTTAAAGCACTTGTTGACAAACGCTCCTATGTTAGTGGTTCCAGTTGAAAATCAAGGGTTAGTAGTGTATACCGATGCATGTGGGACTGGATTAGGGGCTATGTTGATGCAGAAAGGTAAAGTTATAACCTATGCTTCATGAAATTTTAGACCGCATGAAGTGAGATATCCTACTCATGATCTAGAGTTGGGGCAGTGATCTTCGCATTGAAAATATGGGGACATTTTCTCTTAGAGGAGAGATTTGAGTTATACACATATCATAAGTCCTTAAGGTATTTATTCTCTCAAAAGGAGTTGAATATGAGGCAGCAAAGGTGGCTGGAGTTTTTAGCAGCTTATGATTTTGGTATAGAGTATACACCTGGAAAAGGAAATAAAGTAGTGGATGCTTTTAGCAGAAGACATCAGAATGTGGTGTTAGCAATGTTAATAGATTGGAAGGATCTTGAGGCTTGGACTACTTGTAGTGTGCAGTTGAGATTGATTGCTAGTTCTAGTCAGAGCACCGCTATGTTGTCCTGCTTGGAAGTTCGACTAGTATTGATCGAAAGGATTGCTTTTAAGCAGAAAGAGGACCCATTGTTAGCCGAGAATATTAGAAAGCTTGAGGTTGGGTTGGAGACCGATGATTTAAAAGATTTTAGTTTTGACTAGAGGGGATGGTTGAGAAGGAAGGGATGGTTGTGTGTTCTGAATGCTGAGGACTTAAGGAAAGAAGCTCTTAGGGAATGTCATTAATCCAAATTTATGATTCATTCCGAGGAACCAAGATGTATCAAGATATGAAGAGGAGTTTCTACTGGGAAGGTATGAAGAAGGATGTTGGTCTATCTGTAAGGCAGTGTGTGAACTGTCAACAAGTGAAGGCCGAGCATCAGAAGCCGAGTGGATTGCTTCAACCTTTGGAGGTACCATTTTGGAAATGGGATTCAATATCAATGGATTTTATAGACAGGTTGCCAAGGTCGAATAGAGGCAAAGAAAGTATATGGGTCTTAGTGGACAGGTTGACCAAGAGCACCCATTTCATTCTAGTTAAGTCAACCAGGATAGCACCTATTTTAGCTAAATTGTTTATGAAGAACATAGTTAGAATGCACGGAATTCCTACTAGTATAGTGAGTGATAGATTACTTTGTTTACTAGCAAATTCCGGTAGAGTCTACATGATGCATTAGGTACCAAGCTCAAGATGAGTACTACTTACCACCCTCAGACAAAGGGGCAGACAGAGAGAGTCAAAAAGGTACTCGAGAATTTATTAAGAGCTTGTGTGCTAGATTTTGGTGGACCTTGGGAAGATTACCTACATTTAGTTGAGTTTTCCTATAATAATAGTTATCAGATAAGTATAGGAATGGCGCCTTTTAAAGTTTTGTATGGAAGGCCATGCAAGTCAATAGCATGTTGGTTGGAAACTAGAGACAAATTAGTCTTAGGACTAGATCTGGTAAGAGAGGCAACAGAGAAGATTGAGTTGATCCGAGGTAGGTTGAAGGAAGCTAAATCTAGACAAAAGAAGTACGTAGATAAGAAGCTTAAGGATCTAGAGTTCTCGATTGGAGATAGAGTTTTCATTAAAGTATCACCGATGAAGGGTATGGCATGGTTCAGAAAGTTAGGAAAACTGGCACTGAGATATGTTGGAACGTTCCCAGTTATAGAGAGGATCGGAAAACTCGCATATAGAGTAGAGTTGCCGAACAGTTTGGCAGGTATCCATAATGTGTTTCATGTGTCTCATCTTCGTAAGTATGAGCATGATCCATAGACTACTATTCCTCCGACATCGTTGGAAGATTTAATAATAATGCTAAATTTTACTATTATTAGACAATCAGTTGGGGTTGTAGCGAGAGATGAGAAGAGATTAAGAAACAAGACAGTCATGTTAGTGAAAGTTCAGTGGAGCGACAACGAGAAGGACTGTACTTAGGAGCAAAAGACAAGATTAGAGATACTTATCCTGATCAGCTGTAGGGGTATGTTCAATATTTGCTTTATATAGACTGTTTTCTAGTCAGGTAAGCTAGTATGGTAGTTAGGAGATGTTAGAAATGATTGATATGAGCAATATTTGGTCCTTGCTGAATTTCGAGGATGAAATTCTTTAAGGAGGGGAGCTTGTAACACCCCTAATTTTAAATAACATTATTTAGGAGATTTAATTAGATAAATTAAATAGAATAATGTAGATACTAGAGTGATAAGGGGATTGAGATTTGAAAACTAAGTAGAGGCCTTGCCTTAATGAAATCATAAGAATGGGTTTATAAATTAGTTTTATAAGTTAAGAGAATATGGCAAGGGTATTATGGGAATAGTTGTATATAACCCCATAACTCCTAAACCCTTACCTCATTCTCATTTCACACATTCATAAAATAAAAACAAAAGAGGTCGTGGCTGGCCATAGCCCTAGGCGAAAAAGGATCAAAATCAACTAGAAGCCAAGAATTCAAGCAAGGAAGAATTAAGCAAGATCAAATCTCAAGTTCCTTATCCAAAACAAAGTGAATAATAATCAAAACCATCTCATTTATGTTTTAATGAACATTTTGATTTCGGGTTGAAAATTTAAAACCGTTTGGGTGATTTGAATGAGGATATGCTTTGATTATATGCCAAGTTTGATTAAAACATGTGTGTTTGAAAAAGGTTTGATTCGATTTTAAGGCTAAAATCATGTTACAATGGATTTTGAATGCCTTGAGGATTTGAAATGTTATGTAAAACATTATTTTGGAGATGGGTTTAAATTTTCATAACTATCCAGGCTATGGATAATTTATTATGAATTTTGAATGGAAGGAATATATAATTTGGGTAAAATTTATTTCGGCAATTATATAAAGGGTTTTGGGTCCGAAATTTATATATGTCAGATAACATATTAAAAGTGAATTAAAATAAATTTTGGAGATTTTTCCTAAGTGATTTACTATGGAAATTAAATTAATTAATTTTAGGCAATTAAATGTTTTAATTGTTTTGTTAAAGGGAAGGGCTCATTGCCAAAATATTTTTAATTATTAATGGATGAATTCGGCAATCTTTTTAGAAAAGATTTTTAGTAAAGGATTTGGCAAACAATCACATTTTGACAATTAAGGCAAGTTAGGTATAAAGGAGTTTCTTTTAAAGCAATAAAATCAGTTTTACTTCGAATTACAAGCTTGCCACTTCCATTTGCTTGCTTAGGAAATCATCCTAGATTTCTTTTCGAACTCATTCGAAACAAATACACATGATATCAAATAGCTGGTATGTAATGTATTGGAGAAAGGCGAAAGGAGATGGTGTCGAAGACTAGCTTCCGAAGAAGTTGATGCCATTTTAATAGCTTTGTTTTGCTTTCGAAAGAGTTGCCTCTTGTTTTTTTAGAAGCTTTCGAAAGGGTTGAAACTACATTTGAATAGCTTTCGAAGTAGTGCCACTTGCCTCTATTTTAAAAGTAGCTTTCGATTGAGTTGCCGCATACTAAGTATTGAAAAGGAGCTTTCGAAAGGGTTGTTGCTTTTGAAACAAGTTGAAACCTATCTGCTGTCTTCATTCCTTTCGAATTGGTTAATCTTATAACAATGAGTTCGAAAGAAAAGCTTTGTTTTATTAGTATTGGAACCTCCTTCTAATGCTTTCGAAATGGTCCCTGTAGCTACTTGTAATAAAGGTTTCAAAGTAAATGGTTTTGAAAGGTTGTTTCGAAGCTATCCTATTCCCACTTATTTTACTTAAAGATTATTACTTCCGAAAGGGTGGTTTCGAAGCCATCTGTTTCCCTCAAATTCTTTTACTTGAAGATTAGAGCTTTCGAAAGGGGTACTTTCGCTTATGTTCACTTTGACCCAGAAGTTATACTTAAGTTTAAACCCAATGATTTTGAAAGGGATACTTTCATATGGTTTTGAAGCTATGCTTCTATAAATCCTACTTAAACTAAATGGTTTCGAAAGAAAAGTTTAGATGCTTTCGAAAGGGATGTTTTTGGTGTTTCGAAAGGTGTATATTTAAGTGTTTTGGAAAGCAGATTTGAATACTTTCGAAAGGTATGTTTCAATGGTTTCTAAAGAGAGAGTCTAAGGTTTCGAAAGCCTTAGTTTTCAAAACAAGGAACCCAATCTCAATTTTTAAAGATAAACCCATGGCAATATAAAAGAGTTTTTGAAATGGCACTTCACTTTGGAGTTTTTCAAGAAGCTTTCCTTGCTAAAGATAATAGGCTAAAGGTATTGACCATATTTCATTTGAAAATGATTATAAGGATATTAAACCATGAATGGCTGAGTTATCATGTTATGATTAGTTATCATGTGTGCTTCATCTATAAACATATTCACTTTATAATTAACCCATAACTGCATTTTGGGGTATTAAGGGCAGAATAACCAGCTAGGTCGACCTAGTAGTGAATATATATTGAGTTAACTCCTATGTGAGTAGAATTGCATCCAGGTGGTCAGGAAGACCAGAATATAGGATGCCTAAAGACTGATCAAAGAGTTGTTAGTTTAGACAGGTTTATAGTAAACACATAAAAACTATGACTATAAATTGTTATTGGCAAGGGCCAATAGGTTTTTAGTGATTCCATGAAAACTATATCCGGATTAAGTTATTGACAGAGATCAATAGGTTCATAGTCAACCTATGAAAACTATAACAGAGGGAAGTTATTGGAGGACCCAATAGGTTCATAGTGAGCCCATGAAAACTATAATTGGATGAAGTTATTTGTAGATACCAGTAGGTTCTTAGTGATCTCATGAAAACTAAGAAACCGGGCAGATAGTCCGTAAGCTTTGAACAGGTTACTAGTGAGCTAATGAAAACTAATAGGTTAATACTAACCCTAGAAACTTTAACTAAGACAGATAGTCAAACGAATGGGTATGGGAAATCTAGATTATATTGCATGTTTGCATATCATCATGATATATTATTATTATGTTATGTCTTAACCATTGTGGATGCAGGTGCATGGTATATGGTTATTATAAATTTTGGTTAAGATACTAATGAGGGGAAAACCTGTTCCGCTATCTATATGGTTCGAGATGGTAGGTTATTATTCACACCAGGCTTTTTGTCTGACTCGAAGTTTATGTTTTTCCCCTTAAACTCTCGGGTGCTCAATTAATTTGGATTAGTTTGAGAGTTAAGGTTTTTATGTTCTCCTTTTGGACAAATAAGCTCTCGGAGATGTGCACGAGGCAATCTAGTTATTAGGAGTTATTTTCTATTTGATTTTGATGTGTTTGGCTTTAATGGCAAAGTTGTTTAATCGTCTATGTTTAGACTCTGATCATCCAAGGACCATCTTCATATGTCGCTCTTGGCGTATTTTATAATAATTATATTTTCTTTGAACGTGGTTTATGAAATTGGGATTATGTAATGAATTTGAAATATGATTTGAAGTGGAATGAGAAACTTGTTTTATGATTTAAAAAAAATTCGTATCCATATGTTTCTGTTATATCAATGTATCTAACATTACCGCATTTGGTCACCGAGAATTAATAACTATGGATGACTGCAGCATCCGTAGCCGTTAGTTTTGGGCTTCCAAGTGGGGGATGTTACACCTACTCGTCAACCACTTCTACTTCTATGTCCCAAGGGCTACAACACCTTCAATGTCCACCATGTCTACTAGATCATTCAGGCATCTCAGATTTCCTAATTCGCAGTCGATCGTGCACCCCATCACCTTATATAAATAGCCTTAAATGAAGATACCTTAGCCACTAACGATTGAAAAAAATCAAATTTCAGGAGACAAGTGGTGTATTCAATATTACATAGTAGAAAAATATAATTACGCTCCATTAACATATCTCCAACTACCAGGTTGCTTAACTCAAACAGGTCTACTTGGTCCGAAGTTTTGAGCCTAAGATCTGATACCAACTATAACGGCCCTCCCTTCATAATATCCTAAATCAATGTCAAGCAACACTACCATAAAAGATAGTCTGTCAAGTAAAAATTAAAACTAAACATCATAACAAGGCATATTGATACCATCTCACAGTGGAATGACAACATATAATATACTGAATATACATAAATAGAATAGGATAAAAAAATACAAGAGACTAGACTTGTAGAAGCAACCGATAAATAAATATTAATATAGAAAGTCAAAATACATCAACTCCATTCATACGAAGTTCGGAATATAATATTTGATATTACAAATCTCATATACAAAATAGCCTGTCCACCATGTACTGCATTATCAACAAGTGTATATATCTAATATATCGGCTTCACGCTTCTAAAACGCTCCAACTATCCTGTAAGCATGTCCCCAAAGGCACCTGACTCCCAAACTACTCAATCGAGTACCCGAGAGTTGTTATGACATAAACATACAAAGGCAAAACACGGTTCAAACATAAAGCCTATTATAAGGGGAACTATCTCTAAGTACTGCATATACATGCAACCTATATACATATAATAAACAAGATCAAGGATCAATGGGTAAAACTAATCATACATTGCCCTACTTTATCCATACACTAACAAGTCAGGATGATACATAATAGTGGTTCTCTTATTAAAACAATGCGTACTATGACAAGTCATGCCACCAAATATGAAAAACGAGTGTAGAGGTAATACTACACTTCATTAGCAATGGTGCGATAGATCTCTCCATCCCTATCGAAGCATCTAAATGTAAAAAATACAACGATATAACAATGCTACTAACATAGCATCTCCATACCCAAAACCGAAATATAAATATCTATAACTGATACCCGTGTCGTATGCCATTAGCTACCCAGGAGACATATCAAGAGTTACAACTAACTTGTGGAATCCCCTGAAAACCAACACCTTAAAGAAGTTGGCCTTTAGGTCCTGTCGTAGCACCCACTCGTACAACGTAGCAGTATATGACATACTCTAGATCACGTCCTAATCTCTCTCCACCTTCGCTTTGAAACAACATCTGTAGGTCATGCAACTCAATGGTATAGTGGATTCCTTTTTCAAAACCAATAACATCAAATTATCTGTGGATAGATAATTAGATTCAAGCTACCCTATGTACACCCTTCTTACACGTATATATAACACTGAAGTATTATCACCTCTATGTGGATTGTGATTCATTCTTAAAGTGCCTCGTGCTACCTGATTGCGTCAAGTCAGGCATACCAAATCAGTTTATATAAATCATCCAAACCATGCATTTATAATTATATTATAACTTAAACCACATATTTATGCATCTATATAATATATTTTGTCAACTATTCATTAACCCCAAGTCATGCATGCCGAACTATACATACACTTAAATTAACCGAACTATACATACACTTAAATTACGTATCGATAAATCATGCCAAATTGTCATAAGCTACCAAAAAGACCTATCGAGAGCCACAACAAACTTGTGGACTACCCTAAAAACCAACTCCTCAAAATAAGTTGGCTTATAGGTCTTGTCACAGTAGCCATCCGTACAACATAATAGTATGTAACCTACTCCAGATTGGCTTCTCAATCTCTCCGCCCCTGCACCGAAACTACGTCTGTAGGTCGTGCATCTCAATGGTACAATGGATTCATTACACCATTCAGCAACCTCAAGTTGGACATACCGAAACTATATATAAACGCTTTAAACTACATAGTTATATATATAATACTCCATGCATTTTCCAACAGCCCCAAGTCGGGCAAACTAGAACTATTTATACATATAGACATATATAAATCACATAAATTGTGTGTCGATATATAAATATAAATATATATATATATAACCAGTCTAACTATATGGAACTAATAAATACATATCGTGCACATTTACGTATACAAAAGCAATACACAACCAAGGTAACAAATCTATCATCTCAATATCAATTACAATTCACTTACACAATCATATAAACAATTCAACCAAAATATATCTTACTTAAGTCACCAATCTAACAATTATATCTTATTTATATTATTTTATAGAAGTCTCACACTTCTTGTATAAAATAATGCATTTGCCTATCAACCATTACTTTTGACTTACAGCTTATTTTAAAGGTCACACTTCTAATTTTCGATTAGTAATAAATATATAATAATATTTTTACTACTCATAATTACAAATTAGAGTATTGATTAATTTATAATCATGTTATACAATTGATATCAACTCCATTTAGTTCTATTCAATACAAATTGAACACAATATTTATATATATAGGATCTCAATAAATTACCCGAATATCAATAATATAATATATAATAATATTTCTATCACTTATCCAACTATAAATTAGAGTTTAATTAATTTAAAACCATGTTATAAATTAATATCGAATCTATCTAACTTTATTCAATACGAATAGGATATAATATTTATATATATGGGATCCTAATCAACATCCTGAATATCTACCTAAACCAATCCAATTGAACAGGGTAAATAATTGCTATATATATGTATATATATATTATACTACCTCTTCTATGTAATATTTTCCAATATATAAATACGGAGATTTATACTACAATATAAATTCAGAGTTATTATCCCACTCACCTAAGCTAGAAATTCTCAAGTATCCAAATCTTATCCAACCCTTTATCGTGTGATAGATACTCCCACTACGAGTGCAACGGTGAAGACCATGTTTCGATTGGACCTCATATGCAAGAGATACAAATTAAATATGAAACATGGTTCATTAAAATAATTAGATAATTATTACCTATTTATCATTATCATGGAGTCCCTTACACTTGATATTCAGAGGCAGGTTGTTGAAAAGAAGTTTATTTTGTATCCTAAGTGTAGATCTCCTATGTTTACCTCCTTGGCTTTTGCAGATGACCTAATTATCTTTACCAAACCTACTATTCATTCTCTACAATAGATCATGAACACCTTGAAAAGCTTCCATCAATTCTCTGGCCTGATGATCAACCATCAAAAATCTCACACATTAATTGCTAGTCTACCTCCTCAGTAAACAATGCAATTCTTGATGGTTACGGGTATGCTTCCGTTACAGTCCGATATGTCTTACTTGGGTATTCCTCTTGCTTTAAAAAAATAACCATCTCCCAATGCATTCCTTTGTATGAGAAGATAATCAATGTTATGTCTAGATGGAAAAACAAATTTCTCTCTCAGCCTGGAAGACTTGTAATCATAAACTCCATAATTTTCTCTATGTCTGTCTATAGGTGTAGAACTTTCCTTCTCTCCGTCAAGCTTATTATGATGATTAGAACTGCCATGATTAGATTTCTCTAGTTTGGTACCATTCATTCTAGGAAGCTTTCACCCATTGCATTCAATAAATTAGAACTTCCCAAAACTCTTGGAGGGCTTGGAATTAAAAGTTTAAGAAGATGCAACATTGTTGCTCTATCCAAACATTTTGAGAACCTGATCAATAATGTTGATACTCTTTGGGTTTCCTGGTGTATAAAGCATAATTTGAAGAATGAAGAGAATTGGCTAATGAACTCTAAATAGGCACATAGTTGGGTGTGGAAAGCTATGCTAAGAATAAGAAATTCTCTCCTTCCTTATACCCAAATCATCCTATGTTCTAGAAGCAATGCTAAGTTTTGGACAGTGTCGTGGCTCAACCGAGGGTTGATTCTCATTGATACTCTACATTATGAAGTCTGGCAGCAGAGTGGTATCCCTATAAATACAAAGGCTACTTCATATATAAGGAATTCCATTATTTCTCTGCCTCGTACTAGAAGTTCCTATGTTAATCAGCTATGTAATACTTATAATAGCACTACATATATATATATATATACGTAAATTCTGATATATACTGCTGGTCTGGTGAAATGAAGAGACACACTACCGATACCATTTTCTCAAATTTAGAAAACTACTCAGTACATATCAGGTTTCCTTGGTACAAGAGGATATGGAATCAATGCTCAAATGAAAAACTTAAAGTCATCAAAAATACAATGCATACCCTTGCTAATCTGGCATGCAAGGGAATCAATGTATCCACAATATGTCTCCTCTATAAATCTAGAATGGAAGACATCCACCAACTTTACTTCTCCTACTTTATTTGGAAAAAATTAAGCTAAAAGGTGGTTTTGATAATCTGGTTTGGCATAGCAAGATAGAATAGTCTAATATCTACAAGGCAATAAAATGGAAGCAATCATCTTTATATGAACTCTTAATCCTGCTTAAGGCTTTGTGAAGGCATGAGAGAAACGAGAGGATATTCAGTCAGAAGGAAAGCAGACGAATAGGAATATTTTACTGCATTTGCATAGGAATAAGCAGTGCTATGGCCCTATTAAAATTTTCTTTTGATAGGACTACTATTCAAAACTGGGGCTAGTGTTTTGCCTTTTGTTAGTGTTCTTTTTTTGTTTTCTTTATTTTCATTTTTTATCTCTGTTTATCTCTATATTCCTATTTATGCTTGTAAGTAGATTCTTACTAAGTTATAAATAAATGGTAAGTGCCTATTCAACCCCATTGGCTTTGCCAAAAAATAATAATTAGATAATTAATTACCTTAATTATCCTAAATTATTTCTTCCCAAAATCACCCATTGTGCATGAAGCATGCATGAACCTATATCATCATCTCTTTATTTCTACAAAATCTCCCTCATAGTTCATGATTCGACGAATCGTCTTCACCAACGCACGCCACTACGTGCGCACTCCGTAATGCACCTGAACTTTCAAAGCCTGGTGCAACCCATCGATTGGTGACCTAGAAACAAACTTCCGCTCCCAAAATGTCTCGATCTTCACTTATTGGTCAGAGCTTCAACCATCGATGCCCAAAGATGCATGCCATTGCAAGAAGAATAATGGTGCTCTAAAATTCGCTTAACTCCTTTCGAGTCTTCGCCTATTGCTAACCCTAGCCAACTTTGACAAATGCGGGTGTCGACTAAGCACTATTTCACACCCCAATGACACCATTGATTCAAAGCTCTCACCTACTTGAGTTCAACGGATCTGATCTCGCCGATTCATGGACCAAAGCTCTTGATTTAATTCAATACAGAGAAGTTGTTATTTCATTTGTGGAGGAGGAGAAGAAAAATAGTCCCGAAAATCTCTTGGCCGGGGAAGGGGGTGTATACATATAAATAAATATATATATATTAATTTTCCAAACAAACTGCCACACATTTTGAGCTCGTACAATCACACGGTACATCGGATCGTCATGAAACTCATCATCACTCATCGCCTCATTTTTCTTGTTCCAATGATATAAATTTCATCGCCATCCGAGACGGTGCTCTAGGATGATAATTTCATGCATTTTGATGTCGTTTTGGCAATTGGATAGTCCGATTCCAAAAATTCTTCATTATTACGTCTTATATTGAATTCCACATCCCAAATTTACAAGCTATCAGTCAAGATCCCACTGGACATGACTATGCACATATTTTTACAAAATCCATATAATAATACGTAAATCATAAAAATACCGTGTCTCCAAATATAGTGATATTTAAACTAATTTTGATTCATAATGTTGATTCGGGTTCAACGGGAGCGATCTCGAGTCCTGATTCGCTCATATGCAAAAATTCAGATCTTTTGACCTTCAACTAATTAACGATTAGTATTTAACTTAATTATTTAAATATTCGATAATTAAAAATGCAGGCTGTTACAACTAAAGGAAAAGTTTTAGTTGATGATGAAAAAGGGGAAAGAATCAACTAACAAATGAAGGACTGAAAAAATGCAATTATAAAAGCAGAGAAAGGAAAATGCTGCTTTAAAAAAGAAAATAAGTATCTAAAAAAGAGAATAAAGATTTAAAAAAACACAACGTAAAAAAAATAAAGATGATGAAGGAACAAGAGGATGAAGAAAAGAAAGAAGTAGACGATGAAGACGAATATAATGATGAAGAAAACGATTATGATAAAGAAGCAAGCAATAATAATGCGGATGACGATGACAATGATGATGAAGGTGCTGATGATGATGGTGAAAATAATAATGAAAATGGAAATGAACATACAAAAAATGAAGGTGATGACGATGACGATGAGGAGGATAATAACAATGAAAAAGATGATGAAGATTCAGATAGAGATGAAACAAATGATGATAAAATTAATAAGGCTGAAAAAAGATGAAAATGATGATGATAAAAATGGTGAAAATAAAGTTGGAAATGAGTATACCAAAAATGATGAACAAACTCTTGACGTCAATGATCCAAAAATTAGAAAAGATGTTGAAGGAAACAAAAACATTGAAGCTGAAAAAAAAATTCAAACTAGAGCGAAAAATGAAACTGCAAAAATATGCACAATGAATAAAACAGGTGATAGTGATGACCCAAACTTCAGCCTGTATGGAATAAGAGTCATACCAAGATAATAAAAGGCATAAAGGGACAAGAAAAGGATGAAGACAACAGAGAATAATTCGAAAAAAATAAGAGGCAAAAAAGGTAAATGTTTACTGGTAAATAAATTTACTAAATAAAAATTGGATTTGCTAATAAAATATTTGACAATCTGAAAATTTTCATAAACCAATTAATTAAACATACATTTCCATCATATATACACTTAAAAATAAATTATTTTATAATAAATATAAATTGAAAGAAAAAACCCAGAGGCAAAAGAAGAAATAAATAGTACTTTTTAAGAACAATAAAGTGTGAAATTGGATAAGTTAATGATAAGTGAAGGAACTAGTGGTGAAGAAGAAATGACATAGTTCAAGAAGAAAGTGACATCTGGAAGACAGAGGTATAACATTCAAATTCAAAATAAAAATATGTCAGTATTTGTCTGGCAAATATTTTTCGAACATACATTTTCTAAGAAAATATTTTCCAAAAAATAGTTTATAAAAAAATTATTATCACAAGACCACAAACTATAGGTGTAACAAAAAATGCTAACATGGAATAAGTTTAGAAAGAAGCTTATCATTTCCTACTTTCTTTACACTGCTTATCAATTGAGTGTAAAGAAAGCGCTTTTCCTTGGCAATTGAGTTTTTTTTTGATAACTTTCTTTACACTGCTTATCATTTCCTACTTTCTTTGCTTTCTTCTAGGAAATCCTTAGAGTTGCTCATCTATTCTCTAAGAAAAGCATTCCACGGCAATCACTTGAGATTTTGCTTCAAGTGCAAGTGGTTCGGGAGGTCTAGAGTGGAGCAAAAATCTCTCGTTACCTAGTGGTCCACTTTGCTCCATTTTCTTTGAAACTTGCTGAGTTTATCTTCTTGCTCTTTCAAACATTTTTCCAGGTTCGTGAATCATTTCGCTTTTGTCTTCACATTCTAATTCTAGTGGAAATCTGTTTGGCTAAAAAGTCAGTTAACAGTAATAAAATGAATATAGATGAAAATATTTACACTAACATGTCATTTTTAATCTTATTGAAGGTACAGACTGGTTTGTTGAAATAAATTCAAAACCAGCAAAAAAAGAAATCATATATTTTAAATCCTATATTGTGGGATAAAATACATAATACTACAAATACATATCACATATAAAATTTTAAACTAACTAAATTGTCAACATAGAGGTCGATAATAAAAAAAGAAATCAACATATGAAGATTTGGTCCTAGATGTTCTAGAAAAAACGGCAATTAACTGCAGAAAAAATAATGATTCCTCTACACAACAAAAAACGTCATACACTGTCAGTGTTCAATGTAGAGGATAAAGTCTGGAAACGGTACGAATCACAAAGACCGGGAGGAAAGAATACCAATTTCCTGCATTAACGACAACCACGAATAACGCTGAGTTAAAAATATGAATGAATATTTAATTACTATTGTCGAATGTTTTCCTAGCAAATATTTGCTAAGAAAATATTTGACATATTAATATTTGGCCTAAAAAATACTTCATACTATGCGTAATCAATCATTATACCATTTAAAACCATGAATCACATGTAGTAATTTACTTAATATTTTCAGAAAGAAAAGGAAATGGAAGTGTTGCAATCAATGTACACTAGAAAAGGGAAGCAATAATCAGAACTACAAAATAAACAACTCTATTATGTGGATTGTCCCAAAAAAAATACTTCTCATAAGTGAAAAGTTGTGATTTACAAAAGTGGATTTAAGAACATTAAAATTAAATATTTTTGAAACAATGCATGATTTATTATACAATATATGTAATGCATTTTATGGAAGATCTATCAAACAACATGCAAATTGAAGGGAAAAAACTTATATAAAGACGGCGAAATACAGCAAAAAAGAGCTAAAATTCTATATGAAATTTTCCTAAATAGAAAACAGGGATGGAAAACAACCTTAAACACAAAATTTCTCAAAGATTATGTGGACACTGGGGATTATGTTTACTGTTTTAATTGATTTGACCAAGTATAATCTACTGTATTCAAAATTTATCAATGTTGTAGTTTCAGTGGAATTGTTAAACTATATAACACTTGTTGTTTTGTAAGACGGTTCATTTAAACAATATCCTAAATTATTGTTTATCAATTATTTACCTAGCAAAAGTTTACCAAGAATATATTTTCCAATAAGTAAGATTCTTGGCAATCATATAATTACATTATGCATGGTTGATTGGTTACATAATAGATTTGATGAACAAATTACTAAATATTTCAGGTGGCAAATAATTGACATAAAAATAATTGATTATTGAAATTTGATATGCTCATGATAAATCAATATGATTAACCGAGCTTATCACTGAAATAAAAAGCTAATCGGGTGTGCGAACTAATTGGGTATAACAGGATCGATTTGTAACTGAATTACATCGATGGTTAATCGATCTTATCACCAAAGTCAAAAGCTCATCAAGTGCACAATCTATTTGGAAACAACAAAAAACCAATTTGTAATCGAGTTACAATAATGGTTTACCAAGATTCATCGAAAGAAAAAGCTCATCGATTCATGACCTAATCAAGTACAATAAAAAACCATTCGGTAACCAAGTTACAATAATATTTAACCGAGCTTCTCATCGAAATCAAAAGCTAATCGGGTGCACATCCTATTCAACTAAAATAAAAAAATCTATAAATAGGTTATAGTAATGGCTAACCAAGCTTATCGTTGAAATAAAAGTTAATCGGGTGCATAACCTATTCGGTTACAACAGAAACCAATTTGTAACTGAGTTTAAACAATGTCAATCAAGCTAATTAGCAAAAGCAAAAAAATCGGGTGCACAACATAATTGGGTACAATAGATAACCAATTTATAACAAGCTACAACAATGATCAAATAAGCTTCTCGCTGAAATAAAAAGATAATCGGGTGTAAGATTTGTTTCACTCAAATTTTCAAGTAAAAACAAGAACTATGCTATCGAAGGTTGAGGAGAACCAGAACTGTCGAAGGATGAAAAGGAAAATTATCGTAAAGCAAACATATCATAAGTTGAGATGATGAAGTTACTGCAAGTTTAGTTTGTTAAAGCTATTGCACGTTGAGATGATGAAATTATCGCAAGTTGAAATGATGAAGCTATCACAAGTTGAGATAATAAAGATATCGCAATTCAAGATGATAAATCTATCACAAGCTTAAATGATGTAGTTATCACAAGTGGAGAAAATAAGGTATCAAATACCAAATCTATTGCATATTGAAAATGGAGGAACTATCAGAAATTGAAAATGGTATAGCTACCGCATATTGAAAATAATAGTGTTATCGCATGTTGAAGAAATTTCTATTTCATGTTGAGAAGACTGCCAAAAAACAATGGTCTAATTAGCCATGGGGCAAGTCCTAGGTTGATCAACCATACAATGTCATCATAAAAGGATCAAAAGAAAATTATGTCACATGTCAAATTGGCAATGTGCAATATCAGCAAAATCTCAACCATTCATCTCCCATGAATGTCATATGTCAAAAACTTAAAGGTGCAATTTCCTTATAAATAGGCATGTATCCCCTATTAAGAAAGGGTGAATTCAGAACTAGTCTTCTTTCTCTCTTTTTGCAGTCTTAAACTAATAAAACCTATGGGACATCAATGACACCTAGGTCTAATTATAATTGCATCATAGTAATTGAGGACTCGGACATTTAATTATTTGCATATTTGCTTACTTGACTATTGAACTGTGGACGTACTTACCTTAGGACTAGCTTCCTGGCCCAAGTACATTGGAACTTTATAACCCACTTAAGACTTGAATATAAGTTAAGCATAATCTTTAGACTAAAATCTTTGGTGCTTTCATTGGGAGTTGAACTCAAGGATCAATTTTGTTTCATCTAAGAACATCCATTATGACTATTTCACAACAAGTGTCTTCAAAGTAGAATTTAGTTTATTCACCTTTTCATTGAAATAAAGCTCGGTATAATAAAGAACAAAGGCTGAACTTAAGGAACTTAGCCCATCAAAACTTCGTAAAAAAGAAAGGTTGTAGATTATAATCCAAATAGATGGAGCTTGGACCCATTTCATATAAGGGAAAACCTTATTATTGCTATAGCGCCAAAATTAAAAGAAGAAGGACCCATTTAGAGGTAGTAAAGTTAGGATGATAAGGAATAACCTCTTTTCCAAAATAAACGGTTATCCAATCCCAAGCCACAAGAACTACATTTGAGGAAGAAACGAACTATAATTTGACTAGTTTGCTCAAAATCGAAGAAGCATGGTAAATAAACCCTTTTAGAAAATAGAGAGTACCCTCCCGTGACAACCTACCTCCTCGACCCTTAGAAATTGACACTAATACATCCTCGATATTCACATGCCGTAAATCCAAGTGCCGGAGAGGTAGATTATCATGGGGTAAAAGAAAATAAAGGTAGAAGATAAACAAAATAGAATCTCATATTATATTCAACATTTAATTATACATATGAGTAGTACATCCAATTACTCCAAATTGCTCCATCAAAGTTCTAGTAAGTACTAATCCAGCTAGGATAGTTATAACTGCCTATCCTCACAAGTGCTTGTAGATACATAACAAAAATACAGCGAAATTAGAAATAGATGAATACCTATATAAGACCCTCCAGCTTTATGTTCCATTCAAAATGCTCCGAGCTTCTCCCAAAATGTTCCATTCTACCTAACTTCTTGGCTGCCCGGAAAAGTAGGGCACCTAGAGTTTAAAGGGGAAAGAAAATAAACTCTGGATCAGTCAAGGGACTAGTATGAGAAACTCAAAATACAGATAGTTGAAAACAAAGGGTATCTCATAAGACCATGCCGCACATAAACATGGAACGGGTTTTTACCTTATGATAACCAAAATCTTTACTGCTTAAAATATGGTAATATTATTTTAATGACATTCTTTTGAAAATACTTTTCAAGTAAACTTATATAATTTTAGCAAAAATTGTTACATTGATTAAACTATATCATTAGGTTCTACAATCAAGTTCGAATGCACTTATTGGAGAATAGATTTTCATACAATGGCAGGTAAGTAACTACCTTCTGTATAGTACATCTCTAGAGGGATGTACCGAGGATCAACAACTTTTGAAACCTCTGCACCTGGTAAGACCGGCCTACATACAGATCCATTTTGGTGGAGAATAGAACACATCACCCCCGTCATAACTGACTTATTCGGGATCCCATAGCATACACAACATACTCGACATATAGAGTAATCTAGAAAGGTGATGACTATACCCTAATAGTTGCGAATCACATATCCTTTCGGCATGCTCTGTTTTAGCCATTTCCTGGTGATTAGGCCCAAGGTAACGATTACCTTTCACATAACACATTCCACTTTGAATGACACATTGCTAATTTCATCACACACACCATTGATTTCTATAAATGTACAACCTCTGAGGTCGTACATCTCAGAGAAGGGTGTTAAGTATAGAAGAGTTACTTCCTACACCACTAAATAGATATACGTTCGTAAAAATCAATGTATGTATATGTTGGAAATGCAATGTCAGATATTCGTCCATACAAGTTGTCCAGGAACAGGACAAACCGAAGGAACTCTCCAACCACATCTTGTCAGGAATCATCCCTAGGATTAGTAGCCAGCAGACTTTGCACCGAAGATCAAATGAAGATACTACTGCCCTATATATATGATATGGGAAATTTCCCCCAAGGGTTAGTAACAAGCAGCCCTTCATTCCATTTATTATCATTCTAGGTCTTCCCTTTGAATACGTAAATTGGTTCGAAGTGGTTATCAGAAAAAAATGACTCAAATCCTACCTTGGTTCTTTCGAACCAATCGGCAATAAAAAAATGTTAAGTGAATAGGTGCTTATCATTTGATTAGTTACTTTCTCTTTATCAAAAACTATCTTCTAGAGATATCTATCTTTAAAATATTTCTTTTTGGTATATACAGAATCATTTAACCTCTCTTTAATTTTGGAAATACCAAAATCAAAATCATTTCTCATAAATCATATAGCAAAACCATATCGAGTTAAAAGGTTCGATAGAAATTATACTAATTCTGCTCAACAGCAATTTCCGTATGCAACCTTTATTATGTGTCGAAAAATGGTGCAATCACCTTTTAAATTCACAGGGATAGTATGGGTTCCCTCCTCGAAATTTAACACCAAGTGTAAGAAGAATATTTCTACACAATCCAAGCTGTTTAAATTTGGAAAATTAAATTTGTTATACTTGTCTCCTTTTCAACATTTCGACCTTATCTATTCGTCGCCCACGAAAAAGGCCAGATGAGATAGGGCACTGGTTTCTCTTTAATTTCTCCTTACTCGAAAAAGGCACCACTGGTTTCTCTTGAAAAAGGCACTGGTAGCCAGCAACCCTTGCATCGAAGATCAAATGAAGATACTACTACCATATATATATATGATATAGGAAATTTCCCCCGAGGATTAGTGACAAGCAGCCTTTCATTTCATTTATTATCATTCTAAGTCTTCACTTCGAATATGTTAATTGGTTCAAAGTGGTTTTCGGATAAGAATCACTCAAATCCTAACTCGGTTCCTTCGAACCAATCATCGATAAAAAAAATTTAAGTAGATAGGTGATTATCATTTGATTAATTACTTTCTCTTTATCAAAAAATATCTTCTAGAGATATATATATCTTTAAAACATTTGTTTTCGGTATATACGGAATCATTAAACCTCTTTTTAATTTTGGAAATACCAAATCAAAATCATTTCTCATAAATCATATTGCAAAACCTTATTAACTTAAAAAAGGTCGATAAAAATTATAGTAATTCTACTCAACATCAATTTTCATATTCAACCATTACTATCCCTCGAATAATGGTGCAATCACCTTTTAAATTCACACGGATAGTACAGGTTCCCTCCTTGGAATTTAACACCAAGTTAAAGAAGATTATTTCTACCAAATCCAAGTTTTTTAAATTTGGAAAATTAAATCTGTTATACATGTCTCGTTTACGACATTTCAACCTTGTCTATTTCTTGTCCAGAAAAAAGACGATGTAAGCCAAGGCATTGGTTTCTCCCGAACATCTCCTTAGTTTAAGCACCTCACATCCTAATCTTACGAATAGAAAAATCCAATCTACTTGTCGGCTTTTAGAGCCAAGGTTAAATCACTTGATTTTAATAGCTTTTCTTTAAATCATTTATTTAAACTTTTAAAAAAATTTGTAACCTTTAAATCATCTTTAAAATACTTAATTTTTATTTTAAAACATTTATAAAAGATTTGAAAAAGAATACTTAAATTTAAAGCCATATTTCAAAAGTTATTAAAAGTGCTGCGAATTGTCCTTTTAAGGCTTATTTGATCAAAACAACTTTTCGGTCATTTAGAAATCCAATTTTATAACTCATATCTCTTTTAAAATATTAATAGAATTTATTCCATATTTTAAAGAATTAAAAATATCACATTTAAAGAATTTATCGCTTTAGTTTCCGAACTGTCAAACCACGACTATTTTGAAAACTTATTTTACTCTTAATTCAAAATCTACTAAATGAAATCTCGATCATTTTTTTTTGTTTAAAAAATATGATTATAAGAGTTTGTAAAATTCTTATTACAAAGAATTCCGACTCTGATTCCATCTTTTAAATGGATTTAACTTTCTACAACGTGAAATCGCAAACTACTGTTACGCGATGTGCCTATTTTTGAGTCAATTTTCATAGCTTGTCAAAACTTCACCAAAGTAGATTTCAGTATTTATAAAACATTTCTAAATAATTTTAAACCATTTTAAAGAGGTTTAACAATCTCATATACACTATTTCATTTATTAAAGGAAAATGATTTCCTTTGTGATATTCGACGTGTATTAAATGTGAATCATTTCAACATCAAAATAAACATATAATCAACATCCGAACTTGATGGTTAAACATAGTAAACAACCATAGCATTCATATCACTCCATCAATTTATGTATATTTATATAAATACTAGAGTTTCTCACTTGATTTTCGATCCGACTAACTTTAAAACGGCTATAGCACCGCTGTGTTCGCACGGGAGCCTATGGAATCGAGACTTGGACCTTTGGGAAGGTTCGGCCTTGGTTGATGGAAGGTGTGGCCGTGGGTTGTAAAAGTGAGGAAGAGTGGATTTGCTTTGGTTTTGAAGATTTTTGATAATATATACTTACTATATAATTTTAATTTCTTTTTGCTATAATTTTTCTTAGGCAAGAAGCCATTAAAGTTGAGTATAAGAAGTGAAGAAGCTTAGGAATTTTATGTAGAAATGAAGTGAATGAAGTGAAGAGAGATGGGTGTTATTTATAGGCAAAACTAAGAAGGAAAATATCATGATATTTCTACACAAATACATCACCATTTTCTCATCACCACACTCCCCTCGCATGTCATCATGCTCAATCGTGTATCTCTCCCATATGTGTGTACCCATGTGCTTGTACTTTGGTTAAAAGATGTCGACTTTGGTTTGCTTAAGTGTTAAGTTTCTAAGAAAATATCTTGATATTTTGTAATGTATATATATTTAAATGTGTAAGTATATTTGTATGTGTATATGAGTTCATGTGCATGTGAATGTGTTCATGTATATGTACATGTATGTGTGCATTATCTCATATGATTCACAATGTTGCACAACTTTTCTACGTTGAATCGTTAAGGATTTCGATTTTAATTTCTGGTCATATTTTCACTTCTTATTTAATATGTATATATTGGTAGACAAAGTTTGATTATAATATTTCTATCATTATATAATAATTAAAAGGGCCATTTAAACACAATTTAGATTCAAAAATCATTTATTCCAAAATAATGATATCATTGATGATGTTATAAAGAGATTTTATTTTCAAAAATAAAATAAATAATTTTAATACATATTTCTCACTCATATATATGTAAATGAGTGTATCTACACTGCTCCATGCACGAAATCAGATGGTCTAAGAACCAGTTATTGATAAAGCGGTTTTCGATCATTTTATCGATATATCTTCCAAAGTATATATTTTTGTAATGTTTATTCAGAATAAGATTACCGACATTATTTATTGTCCAATAAATTATCATTTATGTTAAAAAATCTTTTATTTGAATATTTTAAAAAAAACTGAAATGATGAATTTGCAGGTCGTTACATACTTCCCCCTTAAAAGAATTTCATCCTTGAAATTAAGGATAAGAAGAAATTGACTCGAAAAGGAATCTATATTTGACAAGGGGAAATATATACAGGATATGATAAGTGACCACACCACAGGCGGTGAGTACACTATCTCGATACCAGATGTAGCTATACATCAATCCTAAATTCAGGATAAGTTTCCTTATTCTATCTTCTATTTCCCATGTGCAGTCTTCAACATCACCACTCTATTGAACTTTAACCAATCCTACCACCTTCCTTCTCAATTTCTTCTCATCGTCATCCACGATTCAAACAGGTTGTCTGATAACTGTCAAATTTGGTTCTGCTTCAAAATCTTCCTGGGAAGTTGTTTCGAATCATGCACATATTTCCATAGATAGGGTACGTGAAAGACGTAGTGCACATCAGATAACCTTCGGACAATTCCACATGATAAGCTAATGGGCTAATCCTAAGAAGATGTGAATGTCCTTCGGAGTTTGTGGTTGCTTCCAATCTAGAATGGCGGTAATTTTTTCGGGATCAACTGAGATTCCTTCCTTTGACACAACATGTCCAAGGAACCTTACCTTTTCTTCCCAAAAGTGTCATTTTGAAAACTTAGCTTTTAGCACATGCCTCCTCAATATTTCTAGTACAATCTCTAAATACCTTTCGTGTTCTTCTTCGGTCCTTGAATATATAAGAATATCATCAGTAAAAACCAACATGAATTTATGGAGCACATCTTTGAATACACTATTCATAAGGTCCACAAAATAAGCGGGGGCATTGGTTAGCCAAAAAGGCATAACCAACCACTCGTAGAAATCATTTGGTCCTCTGAATACAGATAAAGGAATGCAATCTTCTGCAATTCTTAATTGATGGAATCCTGTAGCTAGGTCCGTTTTGGAGAATATTCGAGCACCATGAAGTCGATAAAACAAGTCATCAATACGGGGTAGAGGATACTAGTTCTTACTCGTTTGCTTATTTAGGTCTCGATAGTCTACACAAAGTCTTAGGGAGCCATCTGACTTTGCAACAAAAACTACTGTTGAGCTCCAACTTGAGTGACTTGGTCTAATTACTCCATTCTTTAACAATTCATCTGTTTGATTCCTTAATTCATTTAATTCCATAGGGCCATTCTTCGAGAAGAATGAAAACATACCTCGTACCAGACATCAAGTCGATTCGAAATTCAATTTCCCTATATGGGGGTAAACTTTTAACTTCCTCAAAAACATCCGAAAATTCCTTAACAATTGGTGTTTCTTCTAGATATTTTTGAAATGAATTTAGGGCATACATAAAACTATCCATTACTGGACTTGATTCTTTAAACGTTATTTTAAAAGGTTCAGTTCTTTTATTTTCCAAATGCATCATCCTTTTAACACAATCAAGAACGGCCTTATATTCAGATAACCAATCCATTCCGAGAATAATCTCAAATCCAATAAAATTGCGAACAATTAGGTCACATGAAAATTTTTAGGATAGGTAGGCAACTTGTAACTACACCGAGATTAGTGTTACCACCTATGGGGTTAGAGACATAGATAGGGTATCTGATAATTCTATGGTAATTTTCAGCTTATCAACAAATTCTTTAGAAATAAAACTCTGGAAAGCCCGAGTATCAAATAATACTAACTAGATTTTCATTAATGCAGATATTACCTTCATGAACTCTCTTGCCCTTCGCATCAGTCGAAGTTGAGGGTTCATCTTTAATGGCAAAAATTTTGACTTGTTCTCCTTTCTTTATCAGTGGGCAATCCTTCTTCTGGTGCCCTAGCTTGTGACAATTATAGCAATTCCTATCTTGAGCCTTAGGATTCTTGGCAAAATGACCCTTCTGTTGGCAATTATAAAAGGTAATATCCTTCAATTTGTTTTCTTATGGACTTCCCTCTGGCTTGCCTTGCCATGGCTTCTTTCCAAAATTGTTGAACTTCCTCTTCTTCCACTTATTGTTGCTTCTTTAAGTAGTGGGCGGATTCTTTTGTCTAGAGTCTCATACTGGAAACCCATGTTTACCAAATCTATGAAGGTTCACTTAACATGCCCGATAATTCTATCCTGAAACCGCTCCTTTATCCCAGTAATAAACATTTCATTTTTCTTTAAAGGAGTGTCTATCAAACCCAGCCTAAAACGGGATAATTCATCGAACTTATTGGAATATTCCTCTACGAACATCTCTCCTTGCTTTAAATGCATAAAAATTCGATAATGGAGGGATTTTCCTACATCTAGCATATATTGTTCTTCCAAGACTTCCTTGAACCGTTCCCATGAGAAATTATCTTCTGAATCATTCCGAGTTATGGACTTCCACCATGTTAGAGCATCTTCTTGGAACTGCCAAGAAGCTAAGAACCTTTTCTGCTCATTCCCGATATTCAATCCCTTAAAAATTCTTTCACAAGAGCATATCCAAGCTTTAACTTCAATAACGGACTTCGTTTCTTTAAATGGTTTACCATCCAAAATGGTGTAATCTTTGCATAGCGTAGCAAAGTTAATTTGAGGTTGCACATGGATTACTACTTCCTCAGTTACTGTAGCATTTGATCAACCGTTGGTGGCTGTAGTGTTGCTACCTCCCCTTCGTCCTCTTATATTAGTCATCTCCCACTATCTTCGTATAGTAAGGAAACATCTTTAGAAATATACACTAAATTATCTTAGAGAATGGGTATAAACTCGAATATATTTATTCGGATAAAATTTCAAATATGCGCTCTCTCCGACTAAACTCATTTTAAGGTATAACTAACCCGATCTCTAATGAGTTGAACCCATCCAGGCTTAGGTATTTGCTCAACCATAAGCTCTGGTACCAAATATGACAACCCACCTCCTTGATCCTTAGAAATCGACACTAATACATACATGGTATTCACATGCCGTAAATCCAAGTGTTGGAGAAGCAGATTATCATAGGGTAAATGAAAATAAAGGTAGAAGAAAAATAAAGTAGAATCTCACATCGTATTCAACATTTAGTTATACATATGAGTAGTACATGCAATTACTCCAAATTGCTCCATCAGAGTTTTAGTAAGTACTAATCCAGCTAGGATAGTTATAACTCTCTATCCTTACAAGTGCTAGTAGATACATAACAAAAACATAGTGGAATTAGAAATAGATGACTATCTATATAGGACCCTCCAACTTCATGCTCCATCCAAAATGCTCCGAGCTTCTCATAAAATGTTCCATGCTACCTAATTACTTGGCTACCTAGAAAAATAGGGCACCTAAAGTTTAAGGGGAAAATAAAATAAATTCGGGGTCAGTTATGGGACTAGTATGAGAAACTCAAAATATGGATATTTGAAATCAAAGGTATCTCATAAAACCACGCTGCACTTAAACATGGAATGAGTTTTTACCTTATGATAACCAAAATCTTTACTATGCAAAATCTGGTAATATTATTTTTAATGGCATTCTTTTGGAAACACTTTTCAAGTAAACTTATACAATCTTAGCCGAAATTGTTACATTGATTAAATTTGAGCATGATAGGTTCTATAATCAAGTTCGAAGGCACTTGTTAGAGAATGGATTTCCATACAATGGCAGGTAAGGAACTACCTTCCGCATAGTACATCTCTAGATGGATGTATCGAGGGTCAACAACTTATGAATCCTCTGCACCTGGTAAGACCGACCTACCCACAGACCCATCTTGGCGGCGGACAGAACCGAATATGACATCACCCCGGTCGTAACCGACCTATCAAGGATCCCATAGCATACACAACATACTCGACATATATAGAGTAATCTTGAAAGGTGATGACCATAACCTAATGGTTGCGAACCATATAGCCTTACGGCATGCCCTGTTTAAGCTATTTTTGGGTAAAGAGGTCTGAGGTAACGATTACCTATAGCACATTCCACTTTGAATGCCACATTGTCAATTCCATCACACACCATTGATTTCTACAAATGTACAACCTCTGAGCTCGTATGTAACGACCCTGAATTTTGAACAAATTAAATTGGGAATATTTAATTTATTTTAAATATTTGAACGATGATTTAATTTGAATCCCCGATATAACTCTGAATTTTGAGATTAAACTTTAAGATTTAATCTATATAGTGTTAAATAAAATTTCGAATCTTCAATTTAAGCTGAAGAAAATTATTTCGAATATGCTTTTAGAATTCATATTGATAATACTGAAGATAATAGAAGCTTCAGAATCGAATTTGAAATTGAATTGTTCAGTTTGAAATTTATATCGTTCAGTCGATATTTAAAAGTAGCCGTCCGAGGCACAGTTTCGGAATTCGACGAAACCAGTTCCATTGGGTCCGTAATATTGAATTATTACTGGATTTCAAATTTCGTAGCATTTGGAGTTGTTATGTAACCGTACGGTGAATAAACGCATTAAAAATAAATCAAATTCAATTTAAATTTAAAAAAATTTAAACTTTGTCAACGCAGCAGAGATTCCTGGCTCCATTTCACTTCAATGCCGACCTTTCTCTATTAATCGCGTACAATTGTCTCCCTCGTTACTTTTGAAAAAGAAGGAAAAGAAAAATGCTCAGCAATCATTTTAAAAGCAAAGCTGAACGAAGAAATAGATTAATGGCTGCAAGTTCCTCTCGTCATAACTCAAATAAATTTAGTTCGTTCGAATAAAAAGAAAAGGGGGAACCCTCCCAGTTTAAATAAAATCGAAAGAAAATCGAGTCGTTCGTATTTTCCTTGTTCCAATTCATTTCGAATCTAAAATCCCCAAATCTAAAGTGACCTTCCCAGTATTTATTCGTGAGTCATTCGCGATGGTTTTTCACGAGGTCGAGGCGACCTGAGAGTTCGTCGTCGCGACTCGGCAACATAGCAATGGAGACGCGCGCTTGCGCACACGAAGGAGAAGTGGTGGTAGTCGTAAGTTCATCGGCAACGGCGTGGGTCGCGAAGCAGTTTTCGCGAGCTCGAGGGGGGAAATCAGGTCGCGCTGGTAGGGGGTGGTCGCGAATCTGAATGGCATATTTGTCGAAGTCGTGGCAACTGGGGAGTTCGTGGCGATGGAACTGTGAATCGCGAATAGCGGAGCTGTTGGGGAAAACGAATGGCGGCGGGATTCGCGACTGGGAAGCGCGCTCGCACACGTGTGAGTAGGATTGGCCGAAGGTAGAGGTGGGTTTCTCGACAAGGCAGGCGTGAGGCTGATGTCGAGTATCACGATGATCTCAAGCACGAGCAAGTGGCGTGCGCAGGAAGGATCTGATGGCACGGGAAGGTGATAGCAGCGATGTCGATCAATTTGGAGTGCGAGCCTGGGTTCATCTTTGTTCAGTAAGGTATAATGTTTTTCTTTTATTCAATTTAATCAATGTATATATATATGAAAATAAAATTTTAGTTTACAGTGAAAAGAAAATGAATTTTTATAAAAATTAATTTAAATATGGTATATTGACAGTAAAATGAATTACTATGATTTTCTTTACAGAAAATATTTTAAATAAATAAAATTGGGAAAAGGAGAAGATTTAAAGAAAATTTAGTTTTGAACTAAAATTTTAGATAAACAAATTTATTTAGGGTAATAAATTGTTTGATAAAGTTAAAGTATTAATAACACAAATATACCTATTTCCATTTACTAGTGAAATTTTTAAATAATGAACTATGGAAAAATGTATTTGTTCTTAGACACTTAAAGAAAATTTATATAAAGGGGATTTAGTTTGAAATTAAAAGGGTTAGTTAAATAAATTTATTTAAAAAGAAACGGGGTCAAAATAAAATCACTAGCGAATCGAAATTATCAAATGAAAATTTATTATTTGATCTGTTCAAATATTAATAGAATTGTATAAATATTTATACAAGGTTTAAAATCAAGAATCAAGCTGGAAATGAAAATGGATTGCAAATTAAAAGCGAAGGTGAGATTTTTCTCACTCGAATGAAATGGATTTCTACAGTTATTTATTGACTGATATGATTGCTGTTTGGATTGTGATATTAGATATAGTAGGATATATCTATATATATAGCAATATATACATATTGGCATATGTATATATTGGATTGATTGATTTCCCGCCTCGTATAGCGGATGAGACCCTATTGCGCCGTTAGTAAGCGGATTTTTATAAAACCCATATACCGCGATAATTCCGTACTGGAGCGGAATTGGTATTGTGCTAACATCTTTGGATGCAGGGAAACAGGTTGGAGGGATCCAACTGGATTCCTCAACTGTATTTATTTATTTACAGATGTTGATATATATTCTGTTATCATATGATGATATATGATGTTTGATGTTGTGATGGACTAATTGATGCGTTGCATCATTGGATTCAAATTTTGAAATTTAAAAATAACGATGTTAATTTTAAAAGTGATCTTTGAAAATATACGTTTATTTAAATTGTTGAATTGATTTACTTTAAATAGATAAACGTTAAAACTTTAAAGTTATAAAAGTTAAGATTTTGTGAATTTTAACAAAAAAGTAATTTCTTTTGAAATAAAGAGTTAAGAAATTTATAAAATGGTTTAAGTTGAGATTTTTGAATTATTAAACCAATGTATATAAAAGATGTATCAAATTGATATTTATCAATTAAAGTTATTGGAATTTTAAAAATGAGTTTTATAAGAAGATATGAAATTTATAATTTTAAAATGTGAAGATATGAAATGTATAGAATTATAAATTGTAAGGATATGAAATTTATAGATTTATAAAGTATGAAGTTGTAGAATGAATGATTATAAGAAATTTACTTATAAATTGGATTTTTACTTTTAAATGGAATATTGATCGGATTGTTAATAAAGAAGATTTATAAATCAAAGTTGTAAAAAAATATAGAAATAGGATTTATAAACGTTGTTTTATAAATTCAAAATTAATGAAGTTTGATAAATTAAATGTAGGAGGTCATTAAAGAAGATATATTCGCGATTTTGGATAGCGAATCTTTATTGAAATAAAATGTGTAGAGATGATTGAAATTTGGTTAAGTGAATTATATTCACGATTTTGGACAGTGAATATATTACTTAATAAAATGGTTATGTTTTGGGAAGTTAATATTATGAAATGAAGTAATTGTTTTAAAAGATGTTTTAAAACGTGTGAACTATCGAAATCATAGATTTCAACATTTATTGTTGAAATAGACGTTTTCGAGAAATAAGGAAATGATGGACTATAACACTGTTGTTATAGTAAATGATTTCCGAAAGGAAATGTTTTATATAGTGTTGGGATTTATATATCTATCTAAATTTCGAATCCCTATACTAGTGATTTTGAGTTGTCGTAACGATGTTTTACGTAACATTCGTTTTGACTCAAATAAAATTTGTGAAAGAGAATGATTTCCTTAAAGAATGAAAGGTATACTTAATATTGATTTAAGTATATCGAATATTTTCCAAGTGTTGAAAATAAATAGATTTGTGAAATACTTATTTTTAAATAAGTATGGAAATGTTTTTCCAATATGAAATGAACTGTTTTGAGATTTTATCTTCAAAGATAAATTGAAATGTGAATATTTGAAATTTGTTTTCAAATGATTAAGTGTGGAAATTTTATATCTAGTAAAAGATATTTTGGAAAAGAAATAATTTGGAAAATTATTTGGGATCTGATGATGTTGCGCATCTTTATTGATAGTTAAATAACCGACTATCAATAATTACCTTTAGATAGGTATTTGTTGTGAATTGGATGAAATTGAATGCCACACTTATTTTTAAATAATCGCTCACTATTCGGGTTAGCCGGGAAAGGACCATGGGGTCGTATAACCCATTCCGAATATGTGATACGTCGTTATGAATTGCATTCGAAGACTGGTGTTGAAGACCGGATATTTTTGAAAACGGAAGGATTACCGTCGAGTTACTCTACATCGGCTGATCTCCGATTTAGAGGTTTTATCACCCTTAGTGACGGGAAGTCCGGACGTGATTAGAAAATTATCCGGATATGCAAGGGCTTCGTGAGAAGTGCCTTCGGTTCTGTTCGATCCTGGAACAGACTTGTATGGATTGTGTGTCTGACGTTACAATTTGAGATATAAAGCTGATTTCTTTCAAATACATTTCTGTTGGTGGCGGAGAATTTATTCTCTTAGCTTAACACCCTTCTCTGAGACGTACGAGCTCAGAGGTTATGTAGTTGAAATTTATCAGCGATATATCCCAATTTGGTAACGTGGCATACTGAGTGTTGCTGTGAAATGATCAGTGTTTGATCATTTGTGATATGATCATTTGTTTGATCTTATATCTTTGTGATCATAGGTTGATCATTTTTGTTGGACCCAAAGCAGGGCTTTGTAGAAAGCGTAGTTTTGTGGACGAGACTTCGTCGAGCCTCACACCCCGGAAATGATCGAAACAGGAAGGATGCGGCAAGGTTCTAGGGAGTAGCGCCCCTTAGTGTATGTCATTCCTTCTGGATAGGTGGTATCATGGTATGGAGCCCAGATACTTAACCTATGTGGTTGCTGCATTATTATCTATGTGGTTTGTTGGAAATCGGGGATCCTCGGGAAGATCGGTTACGATCGGGGGATGGCATACGCGTGTCAGTAGTTACCTATTTTTGCAGAGGTAACCCGGCCTTGTGTTGGCAGAGATCCGGTTAGGTTCTCGGGTCGTCTATTCCAGGGACGTACCCATCGTGGAAAAGGAAGTTCCTTAGCCTGACCATTTGTTGGAAATCCAAACTCCAATACGTGACTTGTATGGTTTTAGTTGTAGAACCTGTCATCTAATATGGCAGCTATAGCAAGCATACTATAATGGTACCTATGCTGGCTAAGATTTATATTCTACTTTCGAAATGTTTTCTACACTATGCACTAATAATAATATCCAAAAGAATTTGATTTTTTTTGCATAGTAAGCATCTTTGACTATCATAAGAAGAAATCTCCTCCAAGTCTGCGTTTGCATTGTGTGTGTGGCGGGAGGTCTTATGGTAGTTTCATTTTCCAAAAGCATTGCGAATTGACTTTAAAATTCTCTGCTATTTATTTTAAAGTTAAACTGTTTTACGATCTCACACCAGTCACCATGACTGACTCGGAGTTTATTGTTCCCTTCTAAACTCTGGGTGCCCACCAATTTCCACACGGGCAGCCTAGAGTTATGTTATCAGGATATTCTGGATATTCTGGAGCTTTGGAAGCAAGCTGGATGGCGATACGTATCACCTATATTTTGTATTATTCCGCTGTGTATTCTGTATGAGGACAAGTTATATAATTGTCCATTGTTGTATATGACTCTGATTGATGTATGTATAAACTGATATAGTTCTTTGTTTTAAAAGGCTAGTGATTATTGATTATATATTGTTCCGCTGCGATATGTGAGATTCTGATATTGTTTTCTGTTTCTGTTCTGATGTGTTGTTCTTCTTTTCTTTTTCTACTCTCTTCCTTCTGTTTCTTCTTCTTCTTCTACTTTTTCTTCTTTTTAAAACCCTCACTATTGGAGTTTCCGGCACTCGATTGCTCGGCAGTCGATAAAGTGAGTATCGATGTCGAAATAGATTTGTGAAATACTTATTTTTAAATAAGTATGGAAATGTTTTTCCAATATGAAATGAACTGTTTTGATATTTTATCTTCAAAGATAAATTGAAATGTGAATATTTGAAATTTGTTTTCAAATGATTAAGTGTGGAAATTTTATATCTAGTAAAAGATATTTTGGAAAAGAAATAATTTGGAAAATTATTTGGGATCTGATGATGTTGCGCATCTTTATTGATAGTTAAATAACCGACTATCAATAATTACCTTTAGATAGGTATTTGTTGTGAATTGGATGAAATTGAATGCCACACTTATTTTTAAATAATCGCTCACTATTCGGGTTAGCCGGGAAAGGACCATGGGGTCGTATAACCCATTCCGAATATGTGATACGTCGTTATGAATTGCATTCGAAGACCGGTGTTGAAGACCGGATATTTTTGAAAACGGAAGGATTACCGTCGAGTTACTCTACATCGGCTGATCTCCGATTTAGAGGTTTTATCACCCTTAGTGACGGGAAGTCCGGACGTGATTAGAAAATTATCCGGATATGCAAGGGCTTCGTGAGAAGTGCCTTCGGTTCTGTTCGATCCCGGAACAGACTTGTATGGATTGTGTGTCTGACGTTACAATTTGAGATATAAAGCTGATTTCTTTCAAATACATTTCTGTTGGTGGCGGAGAATTTATTCTCTTAGCTTAACACCCTTCTCTGAGATGTACGAGCTCAGAGGTTATGTAGTTGAAATTTATCAGCGATATATCCCAATTTGGTAACGTGGCATACTGAGTGTTGCTGTGAAATGATCAGTGTTTGATCATTTGTGATATGATCATTTGTTTGATCTTATATCTTTGTGATCATAGGTTGATCATTTTTGTTGGACCCAAAGCAGGGCTTTTTAGAAAGCGTAGTTTTGTGGACGAGACTTCGTCGAGCCTCACACCCCGGAAATGGTCGAAACAGGAAGGATGCGGCAAGGTTCTAGGGAGTAGCGCCCCTTAGTGTATGTCATTCCTTCTGGATAGGTGGTATCATGGTATGGAGCCCAGATACTTAACCTATGTGGTTGCTGCATTATTATCTATGTGGTTTGTTAGAAATCGGGGATCCTCGGGAAGATCGGTTACGATCGGGGGATGGCATACGCGTGTCAGTAGTTACCTATTTTTGAAGAGGTAACCCGGCCTTGTGTTGGCAGAGATCCGGTTAGGTTCTCGGGTCGTCTATTCCAGGGACGTACCCATCGTGGAAAAGGAAGTTCCTTAGCCTGACCATTTGTTGGAAATCCAAACTCCAATACGTGACTTGTACGGTTTTAGTTGTAGAACCTGTCATCTAATATGGCAGCTATAGCAAGCATACTATAATGGTACCTATGCTGGCTAAGATTTATATTCTACTTTCGAAATGTTTTCTACACTATGCACTAATAATAATATCCAAAAGAATTTGATTTTTTTTGCGTAGTAAGCATCTTTGACTATCATAAGAAGAAATCTCCTCCAAGTCTGCGTTTGCATTGTGTGTGTGGCGGGAGGTCTTATGGTAGTTTCATTTTCCAAAAGCATTGCGAATTGACTTTAAAATTCTCTGCTATTTATTTTAAAGTTAAACTGTTTTACGATCTCACACCAGTCACCATGACTGACTCGGAGTTTATTGTTCCCTTCTAAACTCTGGGTGCCCACCAATTTCCACACGGGCAGCCTAGAGTTATGTTATCAGGATATTCTGGATATTCTGGAGCTTTGGAAGCAAGCTGGATGGCGATATGTATCACCTATATTTTGTATTATTCCGCTGTGTATTCTGTATGAGGACAAGTTATATAACTGTCCATTGTTGTATATGACTCTGATTGATGTATGTATAAACTGATATAGTTCTTTGTTTTAAAAGGCTAGTGATTATTGATTATATATTGTTCCGCTGCGATATGTGAGATTCTGATATTGTTTTCTGTTTCTGTTCTGATGTGTTGTTCTTCTTTTCTTTTTCTACTCTCTTCCTTCTGTTTCTTCTTCTTCTACTTTTTCTTCTTTTTAAAACCCTCACTATTGGAGTTTCCGGCACTCGATTGCTCGGCAGTCGATAAAGTGAGTATCGATGTCGAATTTTCGAAAGTCGAAAATTCCCGTACGTGACAGCGTGGTATCAGAGCATATGGTTAAGCGACAACCCTGCTCTGTTGGGTGTTACTCATTAGAGATAGAGTCAGTAGTACTCTAGAATGAGTTGAGTGTAATAATAGATACGAGCGCGTATTTGTTATTTGAATATAAAAATTGTTTTATTATTGTGATGATTGGTTTGTTGAGTGGTATATGGATTCTGGTCGGTATTGTCCGTACAACTCTATCGATAGGGATCTCTAAACACTTATATAGAACAATTCGGCACAGTATTGTTTTAAATAGGGTAAATGAAATAATTTTGCCCAAAACTATTTTTGTATAGAAAAGAAATGTTTTTCTATGAAGTACTATAGTATATGGTTGCATGGATGTTAGGAAGTAATAATAGTGAATTATCATCACTGAAATTGAATAAGAAATTGAAATCGTAACTCCAAAGTTAAGAGATAAATCCATATACAAATGAAATTTGAGAATATAAATTATAAATGTGACTTATAATTTAAAACGGAATTCCAGAGAAGTATTTGGAAATGTTTGAAAGGAATTTGAAAATTTTGGAGATTTGGAAAGTTTAAATCTTTTTGAATTTGAAAATGAATTTCAAAGTTTTGAAAAGTATTTTGGAAAGATAAAAGCTCTAAACTCTTTTCGGTCGTTGGAAAATAATTCCGATGATGATCGCGACATCACCGGTGTTCATTTTCGGGTTTCCAAAAGAGAAATTGCTGCCAAATTGTTTTTAAATGAAAGTTGTTTGGAGAATTGAGTTTTGTTTTGAAAATTCAAAAGATAAATTTGAATTGTTTTCAAAATGGTTTTGAAAGGTTGAAAAGACTCTGGAATACTATATAAAAATATTTATGGGAATAATAAATAAGTTGATAACTTATACCAATTGAATCTTGGTAGAATGAATTTAACTTAAAAGAATGAAGTTAAATCAAAGCAAGTATAAGTGAATCAATTAAATGAAAATGAAATTGAAAGTTGAAATTCATTTCGAATTCGTAAGCAAATAAATTGAATTGATATCAATTTGAATTAGTAATTGGAACTAATTTAAGATAGTGCAGTTGTAAATGACAGATAATTGATAAAATTCAATATTTCAGAATTGAAAGTAAATTGAATCCAAATTTAGTTGAAATGGTAAACTAAATTCAAATGAGAAATTTAAATGTAAAATTGAATGAAATAGATATGTAACTTCAACAGTGAAGTAAAAATGATATAAGCAGTTTATATTGAAAATTTTGTAATAGAATTTGCAAAATGGTTTGAATGCTGTGACTAGATATAATGGCTAGTAGATATACAGGTATTGTAAAGGAATTGGGATTTTAATTTTGAAGAGAATTTGAATTGCTCGGAAAAGGTAAGTATTTCAATTTGAATATGAGATTTGCTGATTTCTTGTCTAGCCGCTTGGCTTTTTCTTTTTCTTTTTGAAATCTGAGAGTCCGTAGGGACGTTTTGTAGTCGTACCGTATTAGCCGCGCAAAGGAGACGCTGGCGAAATTTTTCGAAAATTTAGGGCGTTAGAAAATTTTTGAGAAAACTTTGAAGTTTAAATTTGAATTTGAAATTTAAATTGAATTGAGAAGTAAAACAATGTTGTTTTGAAACTTAGAGTTGAAGTAGGAAGTTTAGTTGAATTAATAACGAATCTCTAGTAGAGAGATTTATTTTGAGAATTTGATAAAACTATTGAATTGTGAAAAATGATAGACGAGTTAAGGACCACTTTTCCTAACTTGTAATTTCGAGGACGAAATTCTTTTAAGGAGGGAAGTCTGTAACGACCCTGAATTTTGAACAAATTAAATTGGGAATATTTAATTTATTTTAAATATTTGAACGATGATTTAATTTGAATCCCCGATATAACTCTGAATTTTGCGATTAAACTTTAAGATTTAATCTATATAGTGTTAAATAAAATATCGAATCTTCAATTTAAGCTAAAGAAAATTATTTCGAATATGCTTTTAGAATTCATATTGATAATACTGAAGATAATAGAAGCTTCAGAATCGAATTTGAAATTGAATTGTTCAGTTTGAAATTTATATCGTTCAGTCGATATTTAAAAGTAGCCGTCCGAGGCACAGTTTCGGAATTCGACGAAACCAGTTCCATTGGGTCCGTAATATTGAATTATTACTAGGTTTCAAATTTCGTAGCATTTGGAGTTGTTATGTAACCGTACGGTGAATAAACGCATTAAAAATAAATCAAATTCAATTTAAATTTAAAAAAATTTAAACTTTGTCAACGCAGCAGAGATTCCTGGCTCCATTTCACTTCAATGCCGACCTTTCTCTGTTAATCGCGTACAATTGTATCCCTCGTTACTTTTGAAAAAGAAGGAAAAGAAAAATGCTCAGCAATCATTTTAAAAGCAAAGCTGAACGAAGAAATAGATTAATGGCTGCAAGTTCCTCTCGTCATAACTCAAATAAATTTAGTTCGTTCGAATAAAAAGAAAAGGGGGAACCCTCCCAGTTTAAATAAAATTGAAAGAAAATCGAGCCGTTCGTATTTTCCTTGTTCCAATTCATTTCGAATCTAAAATCCCCAAATCTAAAGTGACCTTCCCAGTATTTATTCGTGAGTCATTCGCGATGGTTTTTCACGAGGTCGAGGCGACCTGAGAGTTCGTCGTCGCGACTCGGCAACATAGCAATGGAGACGCGCGCTTGCGCACACGAAGGAGAAGTGGTGGTAGTCGTAAGTTCATCGGCAACGGCGTGGGTCGCGAAGCAGTTTTCGCGAGCTCGAGGGGGGAAATCAGGTCGCGCTGGTAGGGGGTGGTCGCGAATCTGAATGGCATATTTGTCGAAGTCGTGGCAACTGGGGAGTTCGTGGCGATGGAACTGTGAATCGCGAATAGCGGAGCTGTTGGGGAAAACGAATGGCGGCGGGATTCGCGACTGGGAAGCGCGCTCGCACACGTGTGAGTAGGATTGGCCGAAGGTAGAGGTGGGTTTCTCGACAAGGCAGGCGTGAGGCTGATGTCGAGTATCACGATGATCTCGAGCACGAGCAAGTGGCGTGCGCAGGAAGGATCTGATGGCACGGGAAGGTGATAGCAGCGATGTCGATCAATTTGGAGTGCGAGCCTGGGTTCATCTTTGTTCAGTAAGGTATAATGTTTTTCTTTTATTCAATTTAATCAATGTATATATATATGAAAATAAAATTTTAGTTTACAGTGAAAAGAAAATGAATTTTTATAAAAATTAATTTAAATATGGTATATTGACAGTAAAATGAATTACTATGATTTTCTTTACAGAAAATATTTTAAATAAATAAAATTGGGAAAAGGAGAAGATTTAAAGAAAATTTAGTTTTGAACTAAAATTTTAGATAAACAAATTTATTTAGGGTAATAAATTGTTTGATAAAGTTAAAGTATTAATAACACAAATATACCTATTTCCATTTACTAGTGAAATTTTTAAATAATGAACTATGGAAAAATGTATTTGTTCTTAGACACTTAAAGAAAATTTATATAAAGGGGATTTAGTTTGAAATTAAAAGGGTTAGTTAAATAAATTTATTTAAAAAGAAACGGGGTCAAAATAAAATCACTGGCGAATCGAAATTATCAAATGAAAATTTATTATTTGATCTGTTCAAATATTAATAGAATTGTATAAATATTTATACAAGGTTTAAAATCAAGAATCAAGCTGGAAATGAAAATGGATTGCAAATTAAAAGCGAAGGTGAGATTTTTCTCACTCGAATGAAATGGATTTCTACAGTTATTTATTGACTGATATGATTGCTGTTTGGATTGTGATATTAGATATAGTAGGATATATCTATATATATAGCAATATATACATATTGGCATATGTATATATTGGATTGATTGATTTCCCGCCTCGTATAGCGGATGAGACCCTATTGCGCCGTTAGTAAGCGGATTTTTATAAAACCCATATACCGCGATAATTCCGTACTGGAGCGGAATTGGTATTGTGCTAACATCTTTGGATGCAGGGAAACAGGTTGGAGGGATCCAACTGGATTCCTCAACTGTATTTATTTATTTACAGATGTTGATATATATTCTGTTATCATATGATGATATATGATGTTTGATGTTGTGATGGACTAATTGATGCGTTGCATCATTGGATTCAAATTTTGAAATTTAAAAATAACGATGTTAATTTTAAAAGTGATCTTTGAAAATATACGTTTATTTAAATTGTTGAATTGATTTACTTTAAATAGATAAACGTTAAAACTTTAAAGTTATAAAAGTTAAGATTTTGTGAATTTTAACAAAAAAGTAATTTCTTTTGAAATAAAGAGTTAAGAAATTTATAAAATGGTTTAAGTTGAGATTTTTGAATTATTAAACCAATGTATATAAAAGATGTATCAAATTGATATTTATCAATTAAAGTTATTGGAATTTTAAAAATGAGTTTTATAAGAAGATATGAAATTTATAATTTTAAAATGTGAAGATATGAAATGTATAGAATTATAAATTGTAAGGATATGAAATTTATAGATTTATAAAGTATGAAGTTGTAGAATGAATGATTATAAGAAATTTACTTATAAATTGGATTTTTACTTTTAAATGGAATATTGATCGGATTGTTAATAAAGAAGATTTATAAATCAAAGTTGTAAAAAAATATAGAAATAGGATTTATAAACGTTGTTTTATAAATTCAAAATCAATGAAGTTTGATAAATTAAATGTAGGAGGTCATTAAAGAAGATATATTCGCGATTTTGGATAGCGAATCTTTATTGAAATAAAATGTGTAGAGATGATTGAAATTTGGTTAAGTGAATTATATTCACGATTTTGGACAGTGAATATATTACTTAATAAAATGGTTATGTTTTGGGAAGTTAATATTATGAAATGAAGTAATTGTTTTAAAAGATGTTTTAAAACGTGTGAACTATCGAAATCATAGATTTCAACATTTATTGTTGAAATAGACGTTTTCGAGAAATAAGGAAATGATGGACTATAACACTGTTGTTATAGTAAATGATTTCCGAAAGGAAATGTTTTATATAGTGTTGGGATTTATATATCTATCTAAATTTCGAATCCCTATACTAGTGATTTTGAGTTGTCGTAACGATGTTTTACGTAACATTCGTTTTGACTCAAATAAAATTTGTGAAAGAGAATGATTTCCTTAAAGAATGAAAGGTATACTTAATATTGATTTAAGTATATCGAATATTTTCCAAGTGTTGAAAATAAATAGATTTGTGAAATACTTATTTTTAAATAAGTATGGAAATGTTTTTCCAATATGAAATGAAATGTTTTGAGATTTTATCTTCAAAGATAAATTGAAATGTGAATATTTGAAATTTGTTTTCAAATGATTAAGTGTGGAAATTTTATATATAGTAAAAGATATTTTGGAAAAGAAATAATTTGGAAAATTATTTGGGATCTGATGATGTTGCGCATCTTTATTGATAGTTAAATAACCGACTATCAATAATTACCTTTAGATAGGTATTTGTTGTGAATTGGATGAAATTGAATGCCACACTTATTTTTAAATAATCGCTCACTATTCGGGTTAGCCGAGAAAGGACCATGGGGTCGTATAACCCATTCCGAATATGTGATACGTCGTTATGAATTGCATTCGAAGACCGGTGTTGAAGACCGGATATTTTTGAAAACGGAAGGATTACCGTCGAGTTACTCTACATCGGCTGATCTCCGATTTAGAGGTTTTATCACCCTTAGTGACGGGAAGTCCGGACGTGATTAGAAAATTATCCGGATATGCAAGGGCTTCGTGAGAAGTGCCTTCGGTTCTGTTCGATCCCGAAACAGACTTGTATGGATTGTGTGTCTGACGTTACAATTTGAGATATAAAGCTGATTTCTTTCAAATACATTTCTGTTGGTGGTGGAGAATTTATTCTCTTAGCTTAACACCCTTCTCTGAGACGTACGAGCTCAAAGGTTATGTAGTTGAAATTTATCAGCGATATATCCCAATTTGGTAACGTGGCATACTGAGTGTTGCTGTGAAATGATCAGTGTTTGATCATTTGTGATATGATCATTTGTTTGATCTTATATCTTTGTGATCATAGGTTGATCATTTTTGTTGGACCCAAAGCAGGGCTTTGTAGAAAGCGTAGTTTTGTGGACGAACTTCGTCGAGCCTCACACCCCGGAAATGGTCGAAACAGGAAGGATGCGGCAAGGTTCTAGGGAGTAGCGCCCCTTAGTGTATGTCATTCCTTCTGGATAGAGGTGGTATCATGGTATGGAGCCCAGATACTTAACCTATGTGGTTGCTGCATTATTATCTATGTGGTTTGTTGGAAATCGGGGATCCTCGGGAAGATCGGTTACGATCGGGGGATGGCATATGCGTGTCAGTAGTTACCTATTTTTGCAGAGGTAACCCGGCCTTGTGTTGGCAGAGATCCGGTTAGGTTCTCGGGTCGTCTATTCCAGGGACGTACCCATCGTGGAAAAGGAAGTTCCTTAGCCTGACCATTTGTTGGAAATCCAAACTCCAATACGTGACTTGTACGGTTTTAGTTGTAGAACCTGTCATCTAATATGGCAGCTATAGCAAGCATACTATAATGGTACCTATGCTGGCTAAGATTTATATTCTACTTTCGAAATGTTTTCTACACTATGCACTAATAATAATATCCAAAAGAATTTGATTTTTTTTGCGTAGTAAGCATCTTTGACTATCATAAGAAGAAATCTCCTCCAAGTCTGCGTTTGCATTGTGTGTGTGGCGGGAGGTCTTATGGTAGTTTCATTTTCCAAAAGCATTGCGAATTGACTTTAAAATTTTCTGCTATTTATTTTAAAGTTAAACTGTTTTACGATCTCACACCAGTCACCATGACTGACTCGGAGTTTATTGTTCCCTTCTAAACTCTGGGTGCCCACCAATTTCCACACGGGCAGCCTAGAGTTATGTTATCAGGATATTCTAGATATTCTGGAGCTTTGGAAGCAAGCTGGATGGCGATACGTATCACCTATATTTTGTATTATTCCGCTGTGTATTCTGTATGAGGACAAGTTATATAACTGTCCATTGTTGTATATGACTCTGATTGATGTATGTATAAACTGATATAGTTCTTTGTTTTAAAAGGCTAGTGATTATTGATTATATATTGTTCCGCTGCGATATGTGAGATTCTGATATTTTTTTCTGTTTCTGTTCTGATGTGTTGTTCTTCTTTTCTTTTTCTACTCTCTTCCTTCTGTTTCTTCTTCTTCTACTTTTTCTTCTTTTTAAAACCCTCACTATTGGAGTTTCCGGCATTCGATTGCTCGGCAGTCGATAAAGTGAGTATCGATGTCGAATTTTCGAAAGTCGAAAATTCCCGTACGTGACATCGTATGTCTCAGAGAAGGATGTTAATTATAAGAGAGTTACTTCCTACACCACCAAACATATGTACGTTCGTAAAAAACAATGTACGCATATGTTAGAAATGCAATGTCAAACATTCGTCCATACAAGTTGTCAAGGAATAGAACAAACAGAAGAAACTCTCCTACCACATCCTATCGGGAATCATCCATAGGATTAGTAGCGAGCAGCCCTTACATTAAAGATTAAATGAAGATACTACTACTATATATATATATGATATTGGAAATTTCACTCGAGGGTTAGTGATAAGCAGCCCTTCATTCCATTTATTATCATTCTAAGTCTTCACTTCGATTACGTAAATTGATTCAAAGTGGTTTTCGGATAAGAATCACTCAAATCCTAACTCGGTTACTACGAACCAATCATCGATAAAAAAAATTAAAGTAGATAAGTGCTTATCATTTGATTAATTACTTTCTCTTTATCAAAAAATATCTTCTAGAGATATATATCTTTAAAACATTTGTTTCCGGTATATACGAAATCATTAAACCTCTTTTTAATTTTAGAAATACCAAATCAAAATCATTTCTCATAAACCATATTGCAAAACCTTATTAACTTAAAAAAGGTCGATAGAAATTATAGTAATTCTACTCAACATCAATTTTAATATTCAAATATTACCATCCCTCGAATAATGGTGCAATCACCTTTCAAATTCACATGGATAGTATAGGTTCCCTCCTTGGAATTTAACACCAAGTTAAAGAAGATTATTTCTACCAAATCCAAGTTTTTTAAATTTGGAAAATTAAATCTGTTATACTTGTCTCATTTACGACATTTCAACCTTGTCTATTCCTTGTTCGGGAAAAAGACGATGTAAGCCAAGGCATTGGTTGCTCTTGAACATCTCCTTAGTTTAAGCACCTCTCATCCAGATCTCACGAATAGAAAAATCCAATCTACTCGTCGGCTTTTAGAGCCAAGGTTAAATCACTTGATTTTAATATCTTTTCTTTAAATCATTTATTTAAACTTTTTAAACAAATTTTGTAATCTTTAATCATCTTTAAAATACATAATTATTATTTTAAAATATTTATAAAAGATTTGAAAAAGAATACTTAAATTTAAATCCATATTTCAAAAGTTATTAAAAGTGCTGTGAATTGTCCTTTTAAGGCTTATTTCATCAAAACAACTTTTTGATCATTTAGAAATCCAATTTTATAACTCAAATCTCTTTTAAAATATTAATAGAATTCATTCCATATTTTAAAGTACTAAAAATATCAATTTTAAAGAATTTATCGCTTAGGTTTCCGAATTGCCAAACCGCGACTATTTTGAAAACTTCTTTTGCTCATATTTCAAAATCTACTAAATGAAATCTCAATCATTTTCTTTTGATTGAAAACTATGATTATTAGAGTTTGGAAAATTCTTATTATAAAGAATTATGACTCTGAATCCATCGTTAAATGGATTTAACTTTCTACGGCGAGAAATTGCGAACTGCCGTTACGCGACGTGCCTATTTTTGACTTAATTTTCATAACTTGTCAAAACTTCACCAAACTGGATTTTAGTGCTCATAAGACATTTATAAATCATTTTATACCATTTTAAAGAGGTTTAATAATCTCATATTCACTATTTCATTTATTAAAGGGAAGTTATTTCCTTTGTGATATTTGACGTATATTAAACGTGAATCATTTCAACATCAAAATAAACATATAATCAACATCCAAACTTGATGATCAAATATAGTAAAAAACCATAGCAATCATATCACATCATTAATATATATATATACATATATATACATATACATATAAAATAGAGTTTTTCACTTGATTTTCGATCCAACTAACTTCAAAACGGCTATAGCTCCCCTACGATCGCATGGGAGCCTATAGAATCGAGCCTTGGACCTTTGGAAAGGCTCGGCCTTGGTTGGTGGAAGGTGTGGCCATGGGTTGTAAAGGTGCGAAAGAGTAGATTTGCTTTGGTTTTGAAGAGTTTTGATAATATATACTTACTATATAATTTTAATTCCTTTTTGCCATAATTTTACTTAGGCAGGAAGCCATTAAAGTGGAGTATAAGAAGTGAAAAATCATAGGAATTTATAAAGAAATGAAGTGAAGAGAGATGGGTGCTATTTATAGGCAAAAGTAAGGAGGAAAATATTATGCTCGGCCTTGTTTCTCCCCTATGTGTGTGTACCCATGTGCTTGTACTTTAGGTAAAAGAGGTTGACTTTGTTTTGCTTAATTGTTCTGTTTTTGGGAAAATATCTATATATATTTAAATGTGTAATTCTATTTTTATGTATATATGTGTTCATGTGCATGTGAATGTGTTCATGTACATGTATGTGCGCATATGTATATCTCAAATGATTCGCAATGTTGCACAACTTTTCTATGTTGAATCGTTACGGGTTCCGATTTCGATTTTCGATTATACTTTCACTTCTTGTTTAATATTTATATATTTGTAAACAAAGTTTGATAATAATATTCCTATCATTATATAATAATTAAAAGGGCCTACTTAATAATTTAAATAATTATTAAATCATTTAAACTCAATTTAAATTCAAAAATCATTTATTCCAAAATAGTGATATCATTGATGATGCCATAAAGAGATTTTATTTTCAAAAGTAAAATAAATAATTTTATTACATATTCTCCCTCATATATATATAAATTAGTTTATGTATCTAAATCCGTGCATGATATCGGATGGTCTAAGACCTGTTTATTGGTCTAGGGCCTACTTAATAATTTTATTACATATTCGGTCATTTTATCGATATATCTTTCAAATTATATATTTTTGCAAATGGTTATTCAGAATAAGATTACCATTATTATTTACTGTCCAAAACATTATCATTTTTCATAAAACATCTTATATTTGAATATTTTTAAAAATTTCTGAAATGATGAATTTGCGGGTCATTACACCTCCAATCTTAAAAAAGTAACCTAGAACATAGAAAAGGAACTACTTACTCCACAAAAGAAGCATAAGATTGAGCAGGAAAATTGAACCATCAAAGGACCTAAAGATAAAGTAACCACTCCTCTTTGTGTTTTGAAAGAAGAAGTTTATTCCCTAACTAAGGAAATATTAAATTTTTGGTCACTTAAGAAAAAATTGAAAGGAGAAGGACCAAAAGGAGGAGATTGTTGTTATTACAATGAGACAAATGGCCATGGGACTAATAACTATAGAGTATTAGCTAGGATCATTGAATACTACATAACATAGGGAAAACTACAAGAATTTGTCAAGAAAAACCTATTAAGAAACAAAAGGAGGTTATCTAATTCGCTAGTAGTAGTTCATGGATTTCAATTATAATTTCCATCGATAAGAATTGACTTTTGTGAGCAAATTTTCAAAAAAGGACTTGATAACAAATAATAGATCAACCAAACCCTTTGTCCCTCCTTCGTGTTTGAAAAGGCAACCATCCAAAGAAGGATGGTCAATTAAGCCTTATGTCCTACCTCAAGGCTTGACCAAAGTACCCATCCAAAGAATGGTGATCAAATTAAGCCTTTGGTCCCACTTCTATGCTTGGCCAAAGCACCCATTAAAGGAGTGATTGTCAAATTAAGCCTTAGGTCTCACTTCTACGCTTGGACAAAGCACCCATTAAAAGAGTGATGGTCAAATTAAGCCTTTAGTCTTAGCCAAAGCACCCATCAAACGAGTGATTGTCAATTTAAGCCTGCCTTTGGTTCTGCTCTATGCATGGCCAAAGCCTCATCCAAGGAGTGATGGTCAAATTAAGCCAGTGGTCCCGCTTCTACGTCGAGCCAAAGAACCCATCTAAAAAGAGATAGTCAAACTAAGCCTTTGCTCCTAAATCAAGACATTGCCAAAGCATCCATTCAAAGAGTGATGGTCAACCAAATCCCCTGGTCCCGCCTCTTGGCCTGGCCAAGGCAACCATCTAAGGAATAATAATTAATAAAGCCTATCAAGGAACGACCAACCAAAGAAAATAGTGGACGATATACAAACGATCTTTAAAAATCTAGATAATCATATTAAGAAGCACCATAGGTAAATGATCCACCACAAAACTAATATGCAAAGAGGTATGAATAAATATATTGCAAAAATACATTTACATATAGAAATAAATATTTTGATATTTAAATTATATCTATTGTTAATCATTTATATATGATTTGTTCTAAATCATTAAAACAACCTTTATAGTCACAATACCTTACAAACTTATGGTTCAAGAGGATGCAAAATTAAGTGATGTTGATACACCAATTCTTTCCCATTCCCCTAAATGTTCAGAACATATGATTGGATCTCAAGTGTTGATTCTACACTTTGGTATAGAACAGGAGGTCTACCTATGTCCTTAAGAACATCCGAACATACATACATAAAAAATTGTTGGTATCTATGATAACTCACGCCTACAGTTTTTCTTAGTCGATAATCTCTTTCTGGACCTAATAATGAGAAGTTAATTTTTATATTGAATGCGACGATAACCACAATCATAATCCACTAAAGAATCTAGTTGAGAAACCCTAGAGGCAAACAATTACATCAATTCCAATTGATCTTTAAGTCATTTTACCTCTTTCATCAAAGTCTCCACCACAGAAGTAGGATTAAGAATATGTTAGACCACCACGATTTGGGATTGCTTTAATTTTCTCCCCTTTTGACAAACAACATCAAGAGCATCAATTAAGTCAACCTGAGTAGCTATCATTGGCTCATAGGTTTATTAACACCTTTTAATTGAGAAATATGGAAGGATGAGTTCTTACATCAATCTCCAACTTTTATACCTATAAAGTAAGCTTATTTTTGTCACTTTCTAGATGTTCCATCTAAAGTCGAAGATTAAATAACTCATAAGAAAGTTTCTTATTCTAATATCCCTTTAACTTACAATTAAATTCAAATGTAAATGACATGCTCAATCTGGCTGATCGCTTAGTCCATCTTTCAAAGTGGGAGATATCGAGGGTGGAATATAGGAAATACCATTGCGTGTTAAACAGCCATGTGATGAAGAGGGTGTTTGCAAAGAAGTTTTCTTGGAAGGCCGAACTAGGGTGGAGTAGGAAGCCCCATCTCACCTTCAAGTAAAATAAGCTCATAAGATTTGCATTCATTTCTGAATTTTAGTAGATCGGCCTCTTAGTCAAATATGCATTGTTTGAACTGGGAAACCTTCGTATTATATTCTGATTGTTGAGGGTGAGCCCCTAAGTTAAGTTTCTTTGTCAACTCATCGATTTATCTATATTTGGAAGAGACTTTATTTTCAATTCATAAATTATTTCTCAGAAAGCCCTCAAGGTGGACTTCAAATGCATGTACTTTTATACCACTTGTTTGCTTCAACATTATCAATTGAAGATAATTCAAGAATGGACCAGGGAGGACAATTCTCCATGTCTGAAACTAAGTTGGATAGGATATTACTAAGGTATTGAGTGAGGTTAAGGCCGTCAAATGATACAGATGGATCTTTATCCTAAATTAGAACATGAAATAAAACCAAGATAGGCATTCAATAAACTAAGGAAACGTAAATAAATTTTCATTGATCATATGAAGTTACGAGCAATTCTATTACATACAAAATAAAGCCAAAAAAGCATTTCATATTCAAGTCTTAACCTTTGCATAGCATCCCAAATTTTCTGATGAAATGGGGGGAAATAGGGAAAGTAACCGCAAAAGTAATTTCAACATTAGAAGGAGTATCAATAGGAGGAAAAATTTGATAATTCTATTCTTTGGAGGGAGGGTTTATTTCATTTCATAATACCTTTGCATAATTAGTTTGAATCTCATGAAGAAAGCAGTTCTTGTGGTCTCCTAGGAAACTAAAATCCAAGTTACGAAATTGTGTGTATATATAGTAAAGTTCATAAAGAAAGCGGTGTTTGGTTTTGCAAGACTTTTCGATATTGAAACAGGTTTCTTTGAAATTTAACTTTTACTTAACTAATTAATTAAAACATCTCTAGGAAGAGGATACAAAGTGCAAAAGGGTATAAACACAAAAACCTACATACCGAGGGAAGTTAAAACTAAAAAAAAATCACAGAACTTGCAAGAAAAAACAATGTATTAAAGCGCAAATTTTCATTATACAGCAAAAATTACATAGGTTTATAAAGAATGGATCCGTTATAGTATTCACAAATAAATCTTCCCTTATTATATTTAACTTTGTTAGAGGAATCGAGTCAACGGTAAGAGGAATAGTACTAGACTTGTGTAAGTTCCAGCATTTCTAGGTGAGGATCTGATCCATGTTCATCAAGGTATCTTTTGTGAAATCATCTAATTAAACCCTCATAGTCATCCCATAGAAAGAAACATATGTCATGGGAAATAAACTAAGAAGAGGCAATCCATCAGCTTACCTCTATCTTCAATAAGCATCTAAAAGAGGGTAGTAAGCTCTTTATTCTCTTTATGAAAATTTGAATGATAAAAACGAGACTTTCAAAGATGGAGTGCAAATCATTTGTTATTTAATTTGTCTATGCATTTAAGATATTTTAATAGTTTCATGTATTTATCATTAGATTCATTTAAATCTTTGCAAAGTATCTCCCTTTGTCTATCGAGTCTTAAAATTTCACTTCTATTCTTATCTAACATTATCTCAAAGTAATATCTATTTTCCCATCTATTCAGTTAATAAACATAACATTTTGAGATTTTACAAAGAGTCTAAATAAAATAAGAATAACATGGATAATAAATTACCTGAGACGAAGCTATTGAAAATTTTGACTTTGAAGATGAAGTCTTTATAATTCGAGGAAATGATAAGCCAAGGGCACCAAAGTTAAATGAACAAAGAACTCCAAAGGGGCCTTTAGGCTTTAGGATATCATCTATTCTAGATTCATTGTTAGGAGAAGAAAGTCCAGCATTATGATCTATCTTCTCAAAACCATGTCATCTTTCTTCGTAAAACCATGGTCGCCAAAATCATCGTCTCTATCTTTTCTTGATAGACTATCTTCAACATGATCACCAGGCCTATCATCTTTACCATCATCGTCATCGCTGTCATCAATTTCTCCTCCTTTATTTCCCATTTCATTATTTGAAAGAGGATCGTCAATGATTGAGTGTTCTTCTGGATTGATTGGACCATCATCCCCAAATTCAGACAAATCCCTAGGGACCCGGTAGAGGATTATGTTGGACTTCATCTTATAGTCTATTCCCGTAAAGTTGAGAGAAGGAAAGGCTAAGTCTGGGCATTTATAAATATTTCTTTGTATGTTGTAAATAGGGCTGCTTCTGAACATTGATCCTTCCACAAAGTCCAAACTTGTTGGAAAAGGAAGAGGTTTTAGCCTTTTTCCTTTCAAAGAAGCATTCGATCTCTTGAGTATAGAGTCTTTCTTAGCTAATCTTCTTTCAAGAGCGATCAACTTCGCTAAGCTTCTCTCTAGTTTGGTCACTTCAAGTTTAGCTTATTTGGTTTCTTCTTTAGATAAAAGTAAGATCATTCTCTAGAGCTTTTATTTTCCCTTATAGCTCATAAAATCCCTTTGTTTCCAATTCCAATAAGGACAAGATTTTCGAGTTCTTTGAGGATAGAGATTTATTGATAGCATGCCAATTGCTAGTTTTGACCTCTAAAGCTTTTATATTATCAAAAAAGGAAGAACTTAACTCTTGTAACAATGATGCATATTGAGATGAAGTTGAAATGGATTTCTGAAGAAGAAATTTAAGGTTTCCAACCTGAATTACAAGATATCACAATTAAATTATATACCAGTTAAATATATATGTTGAGAAAAGTATGAAATATACTGAAATGAGTTATTGTAGGAGAGGAGTATATACGTATTTTCAGAAGGAGGGAGGAGTCCCTAAAGCTCCTAGAGGAGAAACAATGGGGGAGCAAAGGATAAAAGTCAATAACTCTTCAAAACCAGAAGAGAAAGAGGCTACTGTATCAGTACACAATAAAGAAGTGATAGGAATAGATGTGTAGTCAAGACACAGTTGTTGGTGCATACAAGTAATGTTGTGATTAAGCTATCCCCTTCACATTTTTTAGGAGAAGCCCGAAATAAACATTTGAGTGATCTAAAATCCTACCATGTTTTCAAGATTTGGGCACTAGAAAGCGTTATTGATTGTAGTGGTAATTAATGAAGTGGCTACTTTTGAAAAAGAAGGCAGTTGCAGTTTACTATAGACCCTTGGGGAAATAGTAAGATCTGTAGAATCCTTTCTTTTTAATAAGAGATTCGGGTTGACTAAACAAATAATTGTTATATGAAATAATAATAAGAAGAAAATAAAAACCTTATTCAGGGACAAATCAACAAAAGCATTACGGAAACCTGGTGAATACCCAGGGCTACAAGAAGACAAACGATTAATCGGAGTGTTAACTGAAAAGGGTTCGGTCTTCGCGGCAACAAGTGATGAGGAGCCATGTTTAGTCTTCTTTATAATATGGGGTTCACCTAAAACTCAATGAAAAGGTTGAGTCAAAGAGTACTTTTTCAACTTTTCTTCAATAAGAAGTCTCTAACGGCTCTAGAAAGACTTTGTAGCTTCCTTAACTTATCGATCTTTTCCAGCACCCAAGGGTCAATTTCTTTTGGAGAAGCATCTATAAATATAAAAGGCACAACATAAAGTCATAACAATAAAATTATTTGATAGAAAACAAAAAATCAACAACATAACAAGGAAAGTAAGAGCTCTTGAAATTTCAAGGGAGAAGCATTTCACAAAAATGAATTGCTGACTCCACACTTTGGTTTTTTAAGCATGATCTAAAATCAGCCCGCTATCAGAAGATCAAAGACAAAAAATTGAATCGCCTAGTTATACTTAACCTTTTGTAAAGTTTTACGAGAACATAAAGTTGATGGGGTTAGGTCCTCCAATTAATGCTCCTTAAGAAGCACTTGAAGAGAATGAATGTAGCTGCAGGAATTAGGAGTAAGCTAAATAGGAGAAATTTCTAAGAAAGATAAAATCCTTGTAATAATATTGTTATAAGGGAGATAGAATGAATGCCAAATATGGATGGGGATAAAAGTAAAAATATCCCTCAGGAGGCGTATCAATCTTATCAGTGGAACTGGGAATTCTAGTCTCAACTCCAGAAACTATAAAGTGATATAGAATGGAATCTATTTCTTCTTCCTTCATAATGAAGGATTGGTAATTAGTATAACCTTTTCTACAGAAAGTACATTACTTGGTTTAGGAGTGCTCGATGTTCTCTTTTAATCTCCTCCGTTATTAGCTGATATGGTGCCTAAACCAATAAAACTTGAGTATGTAAATCAATAAAAGTATCATAGGAAAAGTCATAAGTTCAAGTTATATGGGTCATAAATCTGTAATATAAGCAAATAACCATGACATGATAAAGATTCATGTGTATATACCTATAAAAAGAGAAATGTTTTTCATAGTTATATCAATTGTAACCATACATAATGAAACTTAAAAGCTAAATTAAGTTAAACTATTAAGCATTAGAAGTGTGTTGAAAAAAAGGCTATCGTAAGATGAAATAGTAAAGAGTTATTTCATATTGAGATAGTTGAGAGCTATCACATAAGGAAATGTAAAGCTATCGCATATTAAGATAGTAAAAGCTAACAAATAATGAAAAGATAAAACCTATTACATGTTGAGCTAATAAGCCATTGCATGTTGAGCTAATAAGCTATTGCATGTTGAAGTAGTAAAGAGCTATTGCATATTGAACTAATAAACTATTACATGTTGAAATAATAAATAATTGTCGCATGCTAAAATAATAAAGGGCTATCGCATATTGAACTAAAGAACTATCACATGTTAAAATAATAAAGAATTATCAGATTATGAGATAGTAAAGAGCTATCAAATGTTGACCTACTAACTTATTGAATGTTGAAATAATTAGGGGCTATCACATGATTAATGACTAAGGAGTAACATATAAGAAAAATCCTAGACAGCCGTAAAGCATCTAAAATATAATGGATAACGGATCAATAGATCTAAAACCCACCAACAACCAATCAAGAACAATCATAACAATTTAAGATCATAGTAAGAATCATCTAAATAAATCTATGAAACCCATCCAAATCTTCAAAATCAAGCGACTCTCAAAAGTCCTAAACCAATGAAAAACACGAAATTGAAACCAAAAGTTGGCGAACGATGATAATAAGAAAGTTTAATTACCTTAAAAGGCTAAATCTTGGACATTGAAGAAATTTTCCAAAAAACTTGAATTTAATTCAACTTCAATTGAACTGGTAAGAGGTGAAAGAGAGAAGGAGATGAGTGTTCATATAAAAGGAAGAAGAATGATCTAATAATCAATTTTATGGTGAAGAAAACCTTTCATAGGATGATGGAACTTAAGGATTACGAAGGGTTTGATTCAAAAAGAAATAAGAAGCATTTTACATTTATACTAAAGTATAAAAGTACTTTTTCTTGAAGAGGGACAAAAGTTACACCTAAATTTTCAAGTATAAACAGGAACAAGGCTATCGAAGGTTAAGGAGAACCAAAGCTATCGAATGATGAAAAGGCAAGCTATATTAAGGCAAAGCTATCACAAGTTAAAATAATGAAGATATAGCAAGTTGAGAAGGTAAAGCTATCACAAATTGAGATAATTACGCTATCTAAAGTTGAGATAACGAAGTTATCGCAAGTTAAGATGATAAAGCAATCGTAAGTTGAGATGATAAAGCTATCACAAGTTGAAATGATGAAGCTATCGCAAGTTGAGAAAAATAAGCTATCAAATACCAGAGCTATCACATATTGAACATGGTAGAGCTATTGCATATTGAGAACCTATTGCATATTGAAAATACTAAAACTATCGCATGTTGATAAGGCTACCAAGAAAACAACACTCTAATTATCCACGTGGAAACTTCTAGTTGGTTCAACCACACCATGTCATCATGAAGGGATTAAAAGCAAACTGTGCCATATAAAAAATCTGCAATTTTCCATGTTAACAAAAGCTCAAATGTTCATCCCCCATGAATAACACATGTCAAAGATATAAGATGCAATTTCCTAATAAATAGGCATGTACCCCTACTAGGAATGGGTGAACTTTGAACTAGTCTTCCTTCTCATTTTCATTTTGTAGCCATTAAACTAGAAAAAACTTGATTTTTGGGACCTCAATGGCCACCTAGATCAAATTGTAATTGAATATTTGTAATTGAATACTTGGATATGTTACTGTTTGCATATTTTCTTACTTGACTATTGAACTATGGACATGTTTAACCAAGGACTAGCTTTCTTGCTCGAGCTTTTTTGAAATTTCAATCTCGCAAAAGACTTAAATATATGTTAGGCTTAATTTCAAGACTAACACGACCTAATTGAATACAACAGAGAACTAATCTTTAACCGAGTTATGATAATGGTTAATGGTCAACATTGAAAGAAAAAGCTAATAGGGTGTATGACATAATTGGTACAACAGAAAACCAATTTGCAATCAAGTTACATTAATGGTTAATCAAGCTTCTCAATGAAAGCAAAAGCTAATCGGGTGCACGCCCTAATCAGGTACAAAAGAAAACCAACCTGTAACCTAGTTGCAACAATGGTTAGCCGAGTTTACTACCGAAAGCAAAAGCTAATCGGTGCATAACCTAATCGGGTATAACATAAAACTAAACTGCAACTGGGTTACAACAATTGTTAAATTAGCTTATCACTAAAAGCAATATCTAATCCGGTGCATGACCTAATCAGATATAATAGAAAACCAATATATAATCAAGTTACAACAATGGCTAACCGAGCTTCTCACCTGAAGCAAAAGCTAATCGAGTGCATGACACAATCGAGTACAACAAAAAAACCAATATGTAACTGAGTTACATGAATGGTTAACTAAGCTTCTCAACGAAATTAAAAGCTAATCAAGTGCACGACCTAATCAGGTACATCAGAAAACCAATCTTTGACCGAGCTATAAAAATGATTAACCCAGCTTACCATCAAAAGAACACCTAAACAGATGCATAACCCAGTCATGTGCAATAAAAAAACCAATCTATAACTGAGTTATAACAATGGTAAACCGAGCTTATCACTAAAAGAAACACCTAATATGTTACATGACCTAATTATGAATATTATTAAACATATTAATTGAATAGTTATAAAAAATGCTACCAAAATTAACAACATTCAATCACATAAATAAAATAAAGCAATATAATATTTCGTATAATACATAAAACAGACTATCATGACAAAAAAGGTAAACCTCTGAAAAATTTATAACATGTAAATTTAGTCTGCAAAAAATATTTGCTAGTTAAATATTTTCCAATCAAATGAAGTTACATGAATAAGTTATATTCAATCAGAACAAATAAAAAAGCAATAAGACCATAAAGTAGACTTTTAACTCACTAACAAATGATACGATGTACATTAAAAATATTCAAAAACACAATAATAAAAAAGGTATACAATTTACACTTGATTTATTTACAAACAAGATCTTTTATTATGACCTAATTTCTTACATAAACCATAGCATTTGTACCTATTCACCTCACTAGCTGACTTAATATGTTCTGCAGAATATAGCCTTCTTATTCCATGTTGTCTCTTAGGTGGGTGTACTTCAACATCTTTGGGTAAAATATATGTCATTTGAAAATTAACAAGTTGATGAATTGGATGAGAATAAGATACTAAAAGATAAGATACTTTCTCGATAGAAGAATAAACATCCAAATCAAAAGCAAGAATGATTCTAATAGCGTAAGCACATGGAAACCCCTTAAAGTGTCATATATTACAACTATATTAATTAACACTCAAATCTACATAATAAGTTTGAGATGACCGAACTTCATAAGCATCACCCGCCAATCTAAAAACTTTCCATTGAATGCCCTAAAGATATAAATCCCTTAAACGCCTTTCCATAATAGAGCATAATTGACTATTCCAAGTTTTTACTTAGTTCAAGTCTAATTGACATAAATTTCATGAGCTTCAAACAAATTCTATCTAAACATATAGTGATAGGTAAATATCTTTTCTTTAGAATCCAACTATTCAAACTTTCCACACAATTAGAACTCATTTCTTCATATTAATTTTCAATAGAAAAACATTAACAAACTTTTCAAAAGGCAAACTATTTAAAAAATACTTTCTTTCTCATCCCTAGGAGCACTCATAAATTCAAACAAAGCTTGATTGAATACATCTACTGTAGAAGCATTAGTAACTCGATAAAACAAAGAAATAATCCATTTCATTTTTCCTTGAGGGAACCTTTTTTGTTAAGAAAAATTCTTTAAATGATAGTAACAAGAACCATGTGTTAAGCTATAAAAACTTAAGGAACATCAAGCAAAAGCAATCATGATTACATAACATCTTCCATTTGCTTTGTTAAAAATCAATACCAATTAGGTTCATCTTCACCCGATACAATGCCAACAACAAGTCGAAAAAACGTAAAGCAAAGAAAAATACAAATGTTACGTTCATAAACTAAATATTATTGAAGAAAGTAATGTAATAATTGTAGTAGTATAGCTCTGGAAAATAGTTGCCAGAAAAATATGGCAAATATTCAGCATGTAAAATATTTGACAGACTGAAGTTTTCTAATTTACCAAAGAACTTAAAATATAACAAAAAAATTATTAATTTAATAATTAAGTCATTAAATAAATTATTTAATTAATGAACAAAATGCAGAGACTACAACAGGATAATTCTGGCAAATACTTGCCAGAGGAAAATCTTATAATCTACAAAAAAATTGAAACAAATCAAAAATATATTTTTTCATGTCAAAACTAAATCATACTTTTAAAAAAAAGTAAGAAATTAGGGACACATGTTTACCAGCAAAATGTTTAAACTATAATGTTATAACTCTGACAAATATTTGCCAGCAAAATAAGACAAATATTTAACATGAAAATACTTGATAATCTAAAATATTGGACAATTATATTATTAATTTCAAAACTAAATCATATGTTGATTACCATTTTTGGAAATAGTGGACATAATACAAACTTGTCTTCTACCTTTTATAAAATTCCATCTAGAAACATTATAGAACAACAAAAACTGAATCCATATTTGTATGAAGCATACCCAACGAAACCCTCTCAAATTCATAATTAATAGGATCATCTTGAAAGTCAACAGTACTACCAAAATTATAGATGATCACAGCTTCACAAAAAGATTTCAAATGATGATATGAAAGCAAATTATTTCGTCGTGTTTCTTCAAAAGCTAATCTTTATCCTATATACGCAAAATAGTAATTTAAACTACATTGTATTCGGTCTGAAATAAATGAACAATATCTTTTGTTTTCATTAAGGGTTTCGATCGAATAAAATTAATAACCAACTTCTTAGATAATTTGTTAGAAACATATGAATGGTTAACATCTACAATAACAACTCTATAAAAATAAATCAGGTTGCAATGTCTTAATAATAATAAAAACCTGGAAGATTAAATTTACGAAAAGCAAGAACATGAAACATGCAACCTTCCCGTGAACAAATAGCTGTAACACCCTCCTTATCATTCTTAACAACATTAACTTTATATCTATTTTAATACAATATATAATAAGATACAATTGAAACTCTTTAACACGATTAGGAAAACTTCGACCAACACCAGTAACCATCGGATTGCTAGAATCATTTTCTAATAATTAGTGTGAACCCGTGCTTCGCAACAGAGTCACAAAAGAATTGGAACTGAATTTGTGTGTATGAATGTCAAATTTTAAGCAAAAGATGCTCAAAATGATGATTGCAGGTATATATTACAAAAAAGAATGAATATTAAGTTGTCATTGTATTTCACTATTTTCCCGTGAACAAACAACTAAAAAAATATTTATACAAATAGAATGAGAAAAATGTTTTTAACATACTTTCTATATATTATTGCAAAAATATTAGTTGAAATATCAAAAGATATTTTCTTCGAATAGGATACGTATCTATATTAGATTTAGGATTTGTCAACTAACCTTTCTTTAAATCCATCAATCCTTATACGTATAGATATTCCAAAAGTTTAATCATGGCATATTTCCAGAATATAAGGATCATAAATGATGGAATATGATTAGATAACTTGATAATCATAATCTTTAATTTTCTCTTACACATCAATAGCTGTTGAAGTCCTAAATAACTTGTTATTATATTAGTACTTGTAAAATTAAAATCATTGAAAAAAAAAACTTAAACATTTCTAATAAAGAAGAACAACATTTTACGAAAAACAAAATATGTAAAAATTTGATTAATTGAAACAAACACGGATTATTAGAGGTAATTACTTTTTAGAATTATTGCCTCCATTCTTTTATTACTTTCCATCTCCATTAAAATTCAAATTTAAACTCTTCATCTTTCTCCATATAATTTATTTGTTTTATTAAGGTAAATAAATGTCTTATCGTATTATTATTTTCCATTGCATTTAAATTATCATTCCCATTAATTAAAATGTAGTTTTTTTTAAATGATCACTTATCAATTCAAAGATATAATGATAACAAATGGTAAAAGTTTCTATTATATCACTTTAGTTTAAGATATTGGTTATTTTTTTCTTTTATTAGTTTAGTTATTTAATTTTTATTAGATATTTACTCTTTCCATACCCATCATTTCTACCTTTAATTTGTTTGTGGCATACATTCTTATGTAGTTTTGCATTCTTATGTTATTCAATATTTATATTAAAATACTCTTTAATAAGAGTGTAATATTGATTTTCATAATGTCTACAACCAGCCCATGCGTAAGCAACTCATCTAAACTTTTATCAAAATCACCTTTACTTTAACCGATGAAGGTAATAACTTTTACTATTTTTGGCAAAACAAATCCTATGTTTGTCGATTCTAAAGTAAAATATGTAAAACCAAAACCTCGATCAATTGGAGATTATTTTGTGCAACAAAAAATAGAATTTATATGCCAAATATGTAAAAAAACATTGAAAAACAAACTTAAACATTTCTAATAAATAAGAACAACATTTTACGAAAAAAATAATATGTAAAAGTTCGATTAATTGAAACAAACACAGAATATTAGAGCTATATGAATCCTAAATGAATGTTAAAATAATTTGCAATCAATTATGGTATTTAAACATTGAAATAGCAAATAATGGAGCAAAATAAGCATGTTACATAAATGCTAATTATATTATTGAACATTGAAATAGAGAATACAAAAATTAAGAATCTAAGGGTGAACTTTAGTATTCAATACTACGTAAATCATATATAATAAATTGTTGATTATTTATTATTCATCACTTGAAATCATATGGAAACCGTATAAAATGCTCTGTATAAATTCCAATTGCTGCTATTGTTATTCAATTTGAAGTCAAATTTGATCAGCTTTATCCCATAGAGTGATTTTAATGGTTGAAATCGAGTGTTAACATTTTCAATAAATTAAAAAAAATTAACGATTATTAAGATAGTTATATGTAAAGAACCAAAAGTGTTTGTTGTAACAATCAAAAGATATAGGAAAAAAAATTTAAGTAACTCAAAACCTTAGGTATGGACAACTTACCAACTTAAGACAATCCACCAACATAATATAAATGCCATAATTATTGTTCCTTAACTTTGATTTTGAAACCCAACTTGCTTTTTTTACTCTTAGCAATTGTTCTTATGATTTTATTTAATTTTTTGTGGAAATTTGTATTCCATTCTTTTCAAATATTTATTTGTTTCGCTCTATAATTTATTTTCTTGAGGATACAGATCAATTTTCTTTTACCTGTAATTTTTCCATTAATTTCATTCCATAATATTTTGCAAGCAATCTCTATTTTTGTTATGAGCTTTAAATAAACTATAAAGCAATTATACTTAGCATGTTTTCCTTTAAGAAGAACAATAATAGGACAATAAGAGTTATTAAATTTAATCAATTAGAGATGCAGTTTTATATATAAAAATTATGCACTTATGAAAGGATAGGTTGAACACATAATGAAAATTACTATAGTACTTTTAATCTAGAATATTCTAATTCAAATAAACATGACAAGATATGAAATTATAGATGAAAGCAATAAAAACTCGGTTATCCATATAAGCGATAGCGACTTTTATTCTTATTGGCCCTATTAACCTATATAATATAACACTTATAATAGTATACAAATTAAAAAAATTCAGTAATCAATGTTTATCAACATATAATCAAATGCATGCATCGTTCTTTTAAGAATAAAAATTGAAAATTCCATTAGATCATAGTAATTTTCAGGTGATTTTAAAAAAGAACCTAATATCATTAGAAGACTTTGCAAATCCAATCGTTGGTGGAGTTATTCTAATAAGGATGAAAATGGGAAATAAAAATAAAAATAGAAATGATGAATATGGATAAGAGAAATCATCTAGTTATAAATCAGATAAATAAAATGAAAAAGAAAAATGACTAATATCTTAGACTAAAGTAAAGAGTGGATGACTTTATCCTTTTCAATAGTTTTTCATTATTAAATAGAGAATGATAAGAAACTTTTTTATAAAAAAATTATGTTTCCTTTGAACTAAGAGAATGATAATAAAGATGTGATGGAATATTAAATAAGAAATAAAATTAATAATTGGTGTTTAAATTTAATTTCTGACTAAAGTTAAAAAGGAACATGTGAAAGGAATAATTGAAAAAATGTTTCTTTAAATGATTAGAAGTTGAGTGTATAACTTAAAATTGATTTAAAAATTAAGATATAAAATGTTAAATATTGAATGTTTTATATATATATATATACCTAAAATTTTAAAACTTATTCATGTCATAATGATTGTTTCTTGACTCGATATTTTCAATGGACTAATGTTTACATTATTATTCTTGTGACGCCCCACCTCTATGCTCATAATAACAAAGAGTATTAAAAGAAATATTGTCTATTATTACGAAGAATAAGGCTGGATAGGAGCGACCATCCGTAATTGGCCTTACACTAATATTGGTTATCTCGATAGGAGTGGTATATACTTTTTATTTTTCATCTATTATTTATTTACTCCCATCGACATATCCAATTATCAGTATAAAACAAACTACGATAGTTCATAATAGTTTAGGACATTAGATATAACAATAACACAGATAATATAATTGCGGAACACAGATAAAAACAAAAGTCTCATATATATATAACTGATGTCAGTTAATACATAGTTGACACAATACATACGATACAACTACAACTGTCGACTCTAGAAGTTATATATACACGTACATTATCGACTAATATACATGAATACATATCGTTCTATACAATGACACGACTACTACAAAGGACAATGACAACTTCAGAAGATGTGAAAAGTCTTCATATCCTGAACAGCAACTCAAAGAAGGAAATCTACAACCTGAAATAACTCGGGTCTGACCCGAGTATTACATTCAACAGAAAATAATACACGGGTCAGTCTAATTCAAACCAGTTTATTAGTGCATATAGGCAGTAATAATTTAAATAGACGACAGTCACAATAATTCCCGTCTATCCGATTCTTTAAACAAAGAAACCGGATAACGGTCAATATAACACTTAACAGAGTTTAACAAAAATCAGCAGATTTAAATCATCAACAGAGATAAATAAACAATTTATCAAATCGACTAAATCAATTTAAAACTGTCAAATCTGATAGGGCTGCAGTACACGCACGCGTGTACTACTACTGCCTCGCCACTATCGCAGGGGATACACAAAAGCTCAGTGAAAGTCACAACTGATCACAAGGTCAAACCCCGAAATCGGGTTTAACTCAAGGAAGTTCGAAAACAAATCCAAATATCTCAAGTGGTCGAGACCGCTAATTTATATACAAGCTATCTCGCACAACTGTAAAGAGAAGATCACAAGACAAAGCTTCAGTATCAAAACAGAGATGAGGCCATGTACAAGTCGATGGCAGCCTCAACCAGGTGACCCAGTGAATGAATACAAGTGCAGTGCAAATCAAGGAAGGCAACATGAATACAATTGCAAACTAATTGCCACTATGTGAATATGATAACACTGCAAAAACTCATATGGATAGCAGCTACAACCCCTCAATTGGAACGGTCCTGCATATGTTAGTGAACTGCAACTGCCGGAGTGGCGACATAGTATGCAGTGATACTTGAGAACTAAGGCCAGGGCTAGTAAACTATAAAATACAAGTTCACTAACAATGAAGACTCCATGAAAAGAACTCAAGCCTGGTAACATGATACTACATAGTGCAAACTACCCTACCATGAAAAAGGCCACAAGTGCAACAGTGAATGAAGCGGTTAGCTATCTCAAGCAATAACAAGTCTACCCATACATGAAGACAACAATACAGGTACAACTACAAGGGAGTAACGACAAGTGACTCATCAGTGAGATAATTCTACAATTTCATATGACATCAACGTGCGCATATGTACACAATGACACAATGAGGAACAGATTTACAGACCGACTAGTATGCAATGGAGACTTCAAGAAACTCAACAAAGAACTCAAGTCCAGATGCTCAAGTGTAACTGCAGATGACATCAACCCAAATAGAAATGACCAGTTGTAATCAAGTGAAGATTAAAGACAGAGAGCTACATGGACAGAGGGAAGAAAACAGTATACAGTGAATGACCCAAATGATCAAGCTACTCTGACAACTAACTGAGCTCGATGCAACACAGTGGCAACCACAGGATGCAGACATAAACAACCTCAAAGAAACCAAAAGTACAACTAGAATTCTACCCCAAACCAATGCACTAAGCAAATGAACAGTCAGTTCAAACATGTATCAAAGAGCAAGTGATAATATATACAAGTGCACTGTACAGGGTGAAGCAACTCAACAACCATACATGCCTGAGTTTACTTAAAGTCGTGAATGAACAGATACAAAACCGAGGAACAACATCAAGTGTGCTCAAGTCCAAATGCAACAGTTCGAACAACACCAAAGACAAAGAGAAAGTCGCGGAATCAGGTTCAAAGCAAGGCCATAATACTCAAACTCCAGAGAAACGCTAATATGCATAACAACACAACAACACTGTACATGGCTGGAGTCGAGCATAAATATCAATATCAGTGGCAAAACCCAATACAAGTTAAGACCAATTCATCACAACTAAACCATCAGGCCTTGGTGACCACGAGGTGAAGTCACGTCGTGACAACCAGAAAACGAAAAACCAACAACACCAAAACGAAACTTCCAAGGAATCAAACATTTCAAAATCAAATAAATGTCGAAGTCACCACAATTCAACCAATGGCCAAAGTCAAAAGAAATCATCATCAGAGTCAAGTCAAAAATTCTCAAATACTCATATTAAATCAAGAAGCCGAGCTTAATTAGTCAAATAGTCGAAATTCAACAAAGTCAAAACCAATGTCAACCAAGCCAAGCCTAAGACAATTTCAATGTCGTTTTAGCCGCGGGTCATCAAAGAAAAAGTTCAAATAAAAAGAAATTCATATGACAGTAGTTTTCTTTTCCCAAAAATCCGAGCAGTAACTTATCATCACAAGTCAAAACCCGAAATCCAGCCCAGTGATGATCAAGGAAACCAGAATTGTAAAGTACATGAATTCGACAAAGTCAAGAGACCATCTCAACATCAAGACAATTCGAATAACTAAGATAAATCAAGTGACAAATTCAAACAGTTGGAAAGCAAGAGATCTCGACTCGTAAATAACTACAGCCTGAATTAGAAGTGAGCAAAGATCACTCACCTTAGTCGCGAATGAAACAGCCGAAGTCCCCTCGAGCACGACCAACATCGAAGCAATCAGGACGAAGTCGTTGCAACCGAGGAAACGAGCGAAGTTAGCCCTAATTTTGGAGACGAACGGAGACGAGAACGAACGAGCGAGCGCCATCTATCCTCTTCGATTTCTAATCAAAGCCCTAATTTTTGCAAAGGGGACGAACGAAATATTACAAGCAGCCATTTTTGATTTTCTTCGTTCGATTTACTTTTAGGGTTGCGAAATGTAAAAATGGTTGGAGGAGGGATCTGTCATAGCCATTATCTCAACAAACTAAAGAAACGGGCTGAATAAAATTAAAAGGGAAATATTTATTTAAAGCCCATATACCCTTAAAGAAATTTCAAAAGAATTCCAACTTGATTTAATAACGCCGAACAGCAATTAGTCATTAATTTAATCGTCATTTGACACAAATAAATTTCCACAAAACTCCGGGTTGTTACAGACTCCCCTCCTTAAAGAAATTGCGTTCACGCAATCATAGGGAATAAATGGATAAAAGGTAACAACCAAAAGAGCATGGCAATGTCGAATGTACAAGCAAAGCAAGTGTCAGCGGGGAAGTATTAGATAAGAAATCAAAAGGTTCGACTGCGTCAAATCAAAAGAATCAACATCGTGGGAATCAGGGATCAAAATCAGACGACTAACAAAAGCAAGAACAATCGAGTTCCAGCAACTAAAAGAGAAGGAAAAACAGAGCAGAAATCCCATACAGAGCACGAATTGAATGTGAGTAAATCAAATTACTCACCTGAATCGCCAAAGAAAAAGATGAAGCTCAAATCTCAAAAATCGCAAATATTCAATCATCAAAAACGATAATTGAATTTTCAAATCGCAAATATTTACTTATCTCAAACGATAATCAGAAGACAAATCAAATATCTGATTATCTCAAACGATAGTCAGAAAACAAATATTCAATTATCAAAACGATAATCAAATTTCTCAAATCAACAAATATTCGATTATCAAAAGCGATAATCAAATTTCAAATTCAACAAATATTCAATTATCAAAAACGATAATCAAATTTCAAATTCAACAAATATTCGATTATCAAAAGCGATAATCAAATTTCTCAAATCAACAAATATTCGATTATCACAAGTGATAATCAAATTTCAAATTCAACAAATATTTGATTATCAAAAGCGATAATCAAATTTCTCAAATCAACAAATATTCGATTATCACAAGTGATAATCAAATTTCAAATTCAACAAATATTTAATTATCAAAAGAGATAATTAAATCTCAAATCAACAATTATTTAATTATCAAAAGCAATAATTAAATCTCATATCAGCAAATATTTAATTATCAAAAGCGATAATTAAATCTCATATCAGCAAATATTTAATTATCTAAAGCGATAATTAAATCTCAAATCAGCAAATATTTAATTATCAAAAGCGATAATTAAATCTCATATCAACAAATATTTAATTATCACAAGCGATAATTAGAAACAACAATTATCCGATTATCAAAAACGATAATCAGAACTCATATCAACAAATATCTAATTATCACAAGCGATAATTAGAAACAACAAATATCTAATTATCGATACGATAATTAAATCTCATAACATCAGATATCTAATTACCTGCAGATAATTAGAAACAACAAATATCTAGAAATCAATTAAGAAGACTAGAAAATCAACATAAAAGCTTGGATCGATCCCATCAGATGGCGAGTTTTTAATTCGCCGCACGTGCATCTCAGAGTGGCCGAAGCCTACCAAGTACTCAACATAATTTTGGCGCCCATCAGATTGACCCGAAGGTCCGCAGAGTGACCCGAAGGTCTAGTACTGGTATTTGACCCGAAGGTCCGCAGAGTGGCCCGAAAGCCCAACAAATGACCCGAAGGTCCAACAAATGACCCGAAGGTCCTCATAGTGGCTCGAAAGCACACGAAAGCATCAAAATGTTTCAATTAACGAGTCCGGAATTAACCGAAATAGCAAACGCACATGTCCCATACCACGTGTTTTACTAAATCGTTTGATTCTCTTCATCGTTTCCTTGAAAGTGTGAAATCATCAAATTCATCAAAACAACAGATATTCAATTAACGAGTCCGGAATTAACCGAAAAAGTAAAAGTGTGGTTCCATACTCCGCACTTTTGCTAAATCGTTTAATTCTCTTCATCGTTTCCTTGAAAGTGCAAAATAGTGTATTTTGTAAAAATACACTTTAAATTCTCAAACGGACAAGTCCGGAATTAAGCGAATTAGTAAAAGAAAGGGGTCATAGTCCTCGATTTTGCTGAAACGTTTAAATCGCTTCCTCATTCTTTTGAAAGCGTAAACTGTTAAATTTCTGAAAACAATTTTATTTATTTTGTAAAAATAACAATTCACCTTCTCAACTGGACAAGTCCGGAGTTAAGCGAAACAGTAAAAGAAAGGGGTCATAATCCTCGATTTTGCTGAATCGTTTAAGTCGCTTTCTCATCCTTTTGAAAACGCAAACCGTTAAAAATTTATAAAACAATTTTCATTTTTTAAAACGAGTTTCCAATCACGTGATTAAAGCAGCAATATTAGTAACAATTTCGATAAGGAAATTGTACTTCTCAAAATACCGTAAAAACGGTTACAAATCAGCATTGCGGAATAACCGCTTGAAAATCCACTTTTAAAATTTGACGGTTACTGAAGCCAAAGCGACAGTAATTTTAAAACGTCAAAATCACATCAAAACAATTTACATCAAAATGTAATATCAGAGAATTTTCATTCATCGAAATGCCATAAAACACCATGCTTCAAGAATTTAGCATTGGTGTAAAAATCCCGTTACAAAAATAACGGCAACAAAATACGTTTCATAACCTAGCATCGGTTCAACGTAAAATAAATGCAGTAACGTGCAATTCAAATTGTGCACGTACTACAAAATGAACAAAGAAACTATTCGAAGGTATCTTCAATGAAGATAATTTAAAACAGCAAAAATCTAATCAATAGATGATTAGTACAAAAGAAGGCCAGTGGAAATTTCAACAAAAATCACATATCTGCAATTTCTTCGAATCCTCAATTCGGATTCGAAGTTCTCAAAGAAACAAAATAATTACAGCTATGTAAACAACAAATGAAATTCATATCAATTTCGTATTTTGATTTTAAATCAAAAAGATTATCAGTTGTACTCAGCGAAGACAGTTTCACTGTTTCCGCTGCGCACTTTGATAAACAGAACACAAATCAATCAAATCATCAGAACACAATTTCACTATTATTTTTAAATAAAGTTATTTAAAAATTTCATCCAAATTTCAAAACTTTAGTTTTGACTCAAGCACAAATAAAACATCGACCAATAGTTGTAACATATGTTCCTTCCGAGTTAAGTTTTATATTATGTCCATAAACCCCAAGCTCTGATACCAACTGTGACGCCCCACCTCTATGCTCATAATAACAAAGAGTATTAAAAGAAATATTGTCTATTATTACGAAGAATAAGGCTGGATAGGAGCGACCATCCGTAATTGGCCTTACACTAATATTGGTTATCTCGATAGGAGTGGTATATACTTTTTATTTTTCATCTATTATTTATTTACTCCCATCGACATATCCAATTATCAGTATAAAACAAACTACGATAGTTCATAATAGTTTAGGACATTAGATATAACAATAACACAGATAATATAATTGCGGAACACAGATAAAAACAAAAGTCTCATATATATATATAACTGATGTCAGTTAATACATAGTTGACACAATACATACGATACAACTACAACTGTCGACTCTAGAAGTTATATATACACGTACATTATCGACTAATATACATGAATACATATCGTTCTATACAATGACACGACTACTACAAAGGACAATGAAAACTTCAGAAGATGTGAAAAGTCTTCATATCCTGCACAGCAACTCAAAGAAGGAAATCTACAACCTGAAATAACTCGGTCTGACCCGAGTATTACATTCAACAGAAAATAATACACGGGTCAGTCTAATTCAAACCAGTTTATTAGTGCATATAGGCAGTAATAATTTAAATAGACGACAGTCACAATAATTCCCGTCTATCCGATTCTTTAAACAAAGAAACCGGATAACGGTCAATATAACACTTAACAGTGTTTAACAAAAATCAGCAGATTTAAATCATCAACAGAGATAAATAAACAATTTATCAAATCGACTAAATCAATTTAAAACTGTCAAATCTGATAGGGCTGCAGTACACGCACGCGTGTACTGCCTCGCCACTATCGCAGGGGATACACAAAAGCTCAGTGAAAGTCACAACTGATCACAAGGTCAAACCTCGAAATCGGGTTCAACTCAAGGAAGTTCGAAAACAAATCCAAATATCTCAAGTGGTCGAGACCGCTAATTTATATACAAGCTATCTCGCACAACTGTAAAGAGAAGATCACAAGACAAAGCTTCAGTATCAAAACAGAGATGAGGCCATGTACAAGTCGATGGCAGCCTCAACCAGGTGACCCAGTGAATGAATACAAGTGCAGTGCAAATCAAGGAAGGCAACATGAATACAATTGCAAACTAATTGCCACTATGTGAATATGATAACACTGCAAAAACTCATATGGATAGCAGCTACAACCCCTCAATTGGAATGGTCCTGCATATGTTAGTGAACTGCAACTGCCGGAGTGGCGACATAGTATGCAGTGATACTTGAGAACTAAGGCCAGGGCTAGTAAACTATAAAATACAAGTTCACTAACAATGAAGACTCCATGAAAAGAACTCAAGCCTGGTAACATGATACTACATAGTGCAAACTACCCTACCATGAAAAAGGCCACAAGTGCAACAGTGAATGAAGCGGTTAGCTATCTCAAGCAATAACAAGTCTACCCATACATGAAGACAACAATACAGGTACAACTACAAGGGAGTAACGACAAGTGACTCATCAGTGAGATAATTCTACAATTTCATATGACATCAACGTGCGCATATGTACACAATGACACAATGAGGAACAGATTTACAGACCGACTAGTATGCAATGGAGACTTCAAGAAACTCAACAAAGAACTCAAGTCCAGATGCTCAAGTGTAACTGCAGATGACATCAACCCAAATAGAAATGACCAGTTGTAATCAAGTGAAGATTAAAGACAGAGAGCTACATGGACAGAGGGAAGAAAACAGTATACAGTGAATGACCCAAATGATCAAGCTACTCTGACAACTAACTGAGCTCGATGCAACACAGTGGCAACCACAGGATGCAGACATAAACAACCTCAAAGAAACCAAAAGTACAACCAGAATTCTACCCCAAACCAATGCACTAAGCAAATGAACAGTCAGTTCAAACATGTATCAAAGAGCAAGTGATAATATATACAAGTGCACTGTACAGGGTGAAGCAACTCAACAACCATACATGCCTGAGTTTACTTAAAGTCGTGAATGAACAGATACAAAACCGAGGAACAACATCAAGTGTGCTCAAGTCCAAATGCAACAGTTCGAACAACACCAAAGACAAAGAGAAAGTCGCGGAATCAGGTTCAAAGCAAGGCCATAATACTCAAACTCCAGAGAAACGCTAATATGCATAACAACACAACAACACTGTACATGGCTGGAGTCGAGCATAAATATCAATATCAGTGGCAAAACCCAATACAAGTTAAGACCAATTCATCACAACTAAACCATCAGGCCTTGGTGATCACGAGGTGAAGTCACGTCGTGACAACCAGAAAACGAAAAACCAACAACACCAAAACGAAACTTCCAAGGAATCAAACATTTCAAAATCAAATAAATGTCGAAGTCACCACAATTCAACCAATGGCCAAAGTCAAAAGAAATCATCATCAGAGTCAAGTCAAAAATTCTCAAATACTCATATTAAATCAAGAAGCCGAGCTCAATTAGTCAAATAGTCGAAATTCAACAAAGTCAAAACCAATGTCAACCAAGCCAAGCCTAAGACAATTTCAATGTCGTTTTAGCCGCGGGTCATCAAAGAAAAAGTTCAAATAAAAAGAAATTCATATGACAGTAGTTTTCTTTTCCCAAAAATCCGAGCAGTAACTTATCATCACAAGTCAAAACCCAAAATCCAGCCCAGTGATGATCAAGGAAACCAGAATTGTAAAGTACATGAATTCGACAAAGTCAAGAGACCATCTCAACATCAAGACAATTCGAATAACTAAGATAAATCAAGTGACAAATTCAAACAGTTGGAAAGCAAGAGATCTCGACTCGTAAATAACTACAGCCTGAATTAGAAGTGAGCGAAGATCACTCACCTTAGTCGCGAATGAAACAGCCGAAGTCCCTTCGAGCACGACCAACATCGAAGCAATCAGGACGAAATCGTTGCAACCGAGGAAACGAGCGAAGTTAGCCCTAATTTTGGAGACGAACAGAGATGAGAACGAACGAGCGAGCGCCATCTATCCTCTTCGATTTCTAATCAAAGCCCTAATTTTTGCAAAGGGGACGAACGAAATATTACAAGCAGCCATTTTTGATTTTCTTCGTTCGATTTACTTTTAGGGTTGCGAAATGTAAAAATGGTTGGAGGAGGGATCTGTCATAGCCATTATCTCAACAAACTAAAGAAACGGGCTGAATAAAATTAAAAGGGAAATATTTATTTAAAGCCCATATACCCTTAAAGAAATTTCAAAAGAATTCCAACTTGATTTAATAACGCCGAACAACAATTAGTCATTAATTTAATCGTCATTTGACACAAATAAATTTCCACAAAACTTCGGGTTGTTACAATTCTTGGTAATTATTTTTAATTCAATTTTGTTATAGTTTTCTAATGGAAGTTTTTATTCCAATTTTATCTTCAAATAAATAATTTATGTTACCCTCCATAATTTAATTCTCTGATCGTACAGATCAATTTTTTGGTTTTTCATAATTTTCACTTTCATTTCTTTTCATAATTTTGGCATATAAATTCTATTTTTTGTTGCATAAAATAATCTCCAAATGATCAAAGTTTTGGTTTTACATATTTTACTTTAGAATCAACAAAAATAGGATTTGTTTGCGATAAATAATAAAAGTTGCTACCATCATCAGTTAAGTAAATGTGAGTTTGATAAAAATTTAGGTGAGATGCTTACGGAGGAGTTGGTTGTAGATATTATGAAAATCAACATTACACTCTTAATAAAGGGTACTTTAATATAATTATTGACTAACATAAGAATGCAAAAGTACATAAGAATGTATGCCATAAACAAATTAAAGATAAAAATGATGAGTACGGAAAGAGTAAATATTTAATAAAAATCAAATAACAAGATAAAAAATGGCCAATACCTTAAACTAAAGTGATATAGTAGAAGCTTTTATCATTTATTATCATTATATCTTTGAATTTATAAGAGATCATTTAAAAAAACTACATTTTAATTGATGGAAATGATAATAAAGATGCAATGAAAAATAATAATAACAAGACATTTATTTACCTTAATAAAATGAATAAATTATATGAAGAAAGATGAAGATTTGAAATTTGAATTTTAATGGAGATGGAAAGTAATAAAAGAATAGAGGTGGTAATTGTTAAAAGTTTGTTCAAATGAATAGGAAATGAGATATGAGTTACGGTGAATGAGAATCAGGATATCAAAGGTTGGATGCTTAAATTGTATACAATCGACAATACTTAAATTAAAGACAATTAATTATAGTTAACACTCCAACTAAATTAAATTCAGATTTAACTGAATTAGTAGCAACTGATTCCTTCTAATCATTTTCTTTTATCGGTTTCATTGATATAATCCCTCGAATTTAAAATTAGTTTACTACCAATTGATAAGACTTTATTGTAGTCCATGATTATGGTTATTACCTTATAATAAAATATAATTTGGAGTTTGAAATGGTAAATAATTATATTAGAGTTAAGTAAAAAAGTTATCACTCAAATTAAGGAGAGAAAAGGAGTGTTAATAAGAATGAATGAGAAATAAGAATACAAATAGCCATACATTCTCTTGTTAGGTATAATAGATAGATAAATAGAATAATGGGTGGAAAAGATTTAGTATGAGTATGGAAACGTTCAAACATTAATTAGATAATTTATTTTGTAACAAGGAAAGCTGAGAGGAAAAAGATTAAGGGCGTAAGTGTAAAAATATCACTTAAACTGAGGAGAATTAACATTTCAATTGAGGTTGAATGACAAAAGAGGCAAAATCGTGAGAGGTTGAATTTTATAAACCTTCGTATAATTATATTTTTATTCAATTACCAAATTAATATCGTGGAATAAATTAATTCAAATATATGTTTAACATTTATAACAATTCTATCATTGAATTAATAAGAGATCTTAAATAAATTATAGTTTAATTAATGGGAATGAAAATAATGATACAGTGGAAAATAAAAATATGATAAGTCACTTATTTACCTAAATCAAATGAATAAATTATATAGAGAATGATGAAGAGTTGAAATAAACATTTGAAATTTGTATTTTAACGGAGATGTAAAGTGATAAAATAATGAAGGTGATGACTGTAAAAAGTTTATTCAAATGAATAGAATTGAGTTTATGATTTTAAGGTGAATGAGAATCTGGATATGAAAGGTCAGATACTTAAATTTTTATACAACCGAATAGACTTAAATTAAAGACTTTATTGTAGTTTATAGTTATGGTTATTACCTTATAATGATCTTGAGTTGGAAATGGTGAATAATTATATTAGAGGCAAGTAAAAAAACTACCACTCAAATTGAGGAGAGAAAATGAGTGTGAATGAGAATGAATGAGAAGCAAGAATATAAATAGAAATATATTCTCTTTTATGTATAATAGACAGATAGAATAGATATAGTAGATAAACTGATATAATAATGGAAGGAAAAGATTTAGTATGGAAACGTTCAAATATTTATTAGAGAATTTATTTTAGAATAGAGAAACCTAAGAAAGAAAGGAATTAAAGGTTGAACTAAGAAGAGATTAACATTTCAATTGAGATTAAATGACAAAAAAGGAAAAAATGTGAGAGGTTGAACTATACATACATACATACATGTGTGTGTGTGTACACACACACACACACGAATCTTCATATTATTATTTTTTTATTCAGTTGCTAAATTGAAATTGCTCAAAGGATATTTATTTACCTTAATAAAATGAATAAATTACATGGAAAAAGATATAGATTTGAAATTTGAATTTGAATGGAGATAGAAAGTAACAAAAGAGTGGAGGCGATAATTGTAAAAAGTTTATTCAAATGAATATGAAATGAGATATGATTTTAGGTGAATGAGAATCAAGGTATGAAAGGTCGGATGCTTAAGTTCTCTTACGATCGAAAAAAATTAAATTAAATACAATTAATTATAGTTTTTTTTTGGCAAGGCCAGCCGGTTTTATAGTGGACCGTCCACTTTTATTACGAACGTAATAAAAACTTGAAGTACAGGAGTAAGGCAGAGGCACCTTAACTACGTAGAAAAATAAAAGAAGAAAATAGTGCACTGGAGTGTGACAGACATGTCACAGCTACAATAAAAAAGCTAACTAGACTAGGGCTCCTCCAAAGTGGAAGAAACACCAACGTCAACATCCACCTGGGAAGAAACCAAGGGGACATTCCCAAAAAGACCAAAAAAGGGGCGGAACAGGATAGCAAGAGAAGGATCATAAATCTCAGCATCAGAAGAGTAAGTAAATGATCGATCCCAGGAAGTATTAGCAAGCAAGACAGAATTTAACTCAGCATACGAACCATCCAAGTCAAGAACCAAGGAATCACCAGAAGGTGTATAATAAAGGCATCTAAGGTCCAATAGATCATCGGAAACAAATCTAAAATAGGAATTATCCACTGGGTTATAGTGCATATCAGAAAGGAGATCAACCCAACATCTCTCAGACTCATCCCAAACTGGCAAAAGAGGCGGAGCAAGATCCAGAACAGCAGAGGGAACCGAAGGAACATATCCAAGGACAGAGGATACAGAAGGGGATGCAGGCCGAGCAATTGGAGACGGCGGATCTAGGACAGATAAAGGAACTGCAGGAGGAGGAGCAATTTGAGAGGAAGAAACCTTGGGAACCCATTTCCTGAGCGGAGGCCGAGGCAGAGGGATCTTAGGAGCAGCAGCGGAAACAACAGAATGCATGCAGGAGGAAACAAGGTGGCCAAAGGAGTGACAGGAGGAACATATATCAGGGACCCAACCGTATCGAACACGGACATCTACCACATGGCCAACAGCAAGCTGAACATGGATAGTGGAAGGGAGAGGCTTAAAAGGGGTAATCTTAATCAGAACCTTAGCATACACCAGTTTTTCACGCGCAACTGTATTAGAATCAAAACATTTCAATTTACCAACGTTACAAGCAAGCCAATTCAAACCAAATAGCGGTTGAAGAGCAGAAGGAATTTGAGAAAAATAAACCCAAACAGGGATAGATAGTACTTGTTCACGCACACTTGCCACCGTTGGAGACCAGGGAGTAATAATAAATGGTTTCCCATCAAAAAAGGAAGGCTCAGCCTCGAGAACACGTCTGCGATCCGCAGAGGAGGAGAACAACATGAAGTACATGGAATCAACCAGCTTAACACGAAGATCACCATGAAGCCTCCAAGCTCTATGACAGACGGAAGACACATCATGAAGGCGATGATTTGGGACCAAAAAGAAACCAACCAAATATTCAGACCAAAAGTCCATACCAGCTTGCATAACATTTGGAGGAGGGATCATCACTCCATCAACCTCAACGATATCAAAATCAACTGGTTCATAGACACATGCATTATGGGGTAGAGATGTAAAAAGAGAAGACCAAGATTTGGGACCAGCTGGGGATGGAACAGCAGGACGTTGGAGATGAATTAGTGGATAGTGAAGCTCCTCCACTGATGGATTACCTACTGAGGCCGCATGCACTGAATCGCCAGAACTCAAGACATTGAATTTGGGTACACAATTCTCATCAGCATTTGGTCGAACACCAGATGTGTACCGAGCCAAACACGAAATATCAACAGGGGCAGTAAGCAACTCACAACCAGAAACACCAAAATCCACACCATTTGCACCAGAGACAACAACATCAGACACATGCACATGCTCAGGACCAAAATTAGAACGACAAACATCACCACCCAATGAAGTCAACAACTCAGGACACTCGACAGCAGCAGGAAGTTCAGCATTCTTAACCGTTGGTAGAGGAGGAAACTCGGAGTCGGATAGTAAGGAAGGCATAGAACTCGAGGACAGAACCTTAAAAACCCTACCAGATCTAGTTGAAGAGGGCGAAGGGGCTGGAGCAGCGGGAAGGAGGGGAAGAAGAGGAGAGTTAGGTATAGGAAAGGACAGAGCAGAGGGAGAAGGAGGAGGGAGGGAGAGACGTAGCAGATCGGAAACTAACGATACCTGGACGAAGGAGACAAAAACGAACGGGAGGTCGCCATTTTCAACAGGAAAGACACTGATGCAATTAATTATAGTTAACACTCAACAAAATTAAATTCAAATTCAACTGAATTAGTAGTAACTGATTCCCTCTAATCATTTCCTTTTATCGGTTTCATTGATATAATCATTTGTACTTAAAGTTAGTTTACTACCAATTGATAAGATTTTATTATAGTCTGTCATTGTAATTATTACCTTATAATAAAATTTAATTTAGAGTTTGAAATGATAAATAATTATATTAGAGTTAAGTTAAAAATTTATCACTCAAATCAAGGAGTGAAAAGGATTGTGAATAAGAATGAATGAGAAGATAAAATACAAATAGTCATATAATAAATCGAATCTTATGATCAACTCTGGTTTAACATAACCAAGAAAAAATAATTAATAAAACCTAACCAATTAAGAAAATATACTAATACTACAATTTCACGAACCAAAAGCGGCACTCTAGTATTGTACCTCAATGCGAAATGGAAATAAAATTTTGAATTTAAGGGATAATGGAGATATTTACACAACAATATTAGAAAACCCGGAAAATAAATGAAATCGAAAATCCTAACTTAAAATCTACAGCAAAATCCAATTTTTATGAAGAAAAATATCCAGTTGAAAAATTAGTGCAAAATATACTTTCGGTGATGACAGATTGAATGAAATGCACATGGATTTTACTTGAGAATTTAATTAATAAAATCTAACCAATTATGAAAATATTAATACTACAATTTGACGAGCCAAAAGCACCACTCTAGTATTGTACCTCACTATGAAATGAAAATAAAAATTTGAATTTAGGCGATAATAGAGATATTTACACAACAATATTAGAAAACCCGAAGAATAAATGAAATAGAGAATAATAACTGAAAATCTATAACAAAATCCAATTTTGATGAAGAAAAATGTCCGGTTGAAAAATTAGTGCAAAATATACCTTCGGTGATGAAAGATTGAATGGAATGCACATAGATTTTACTTGAGAAAGATTGAAATTCTAATGCATAACATAGAGAAGAAGGCAAATTAAACAACTAAGATATTAATTTCATTTTTTGAAGAAGCAAAGGGATTATGAAGGCAACGGAGAGTAAAAGATGGTAAAAGTAGGGAGAAGATGTAGAAAAACCATTGAAGTAAGGATATGAGGGAATGTAATTAATTTGATCAGGATAGTAAAATGTTGATGAGAAAGAGTAGTATTAAATTAATCCAAATAACTAAGGTAAAATGTGACCTTTGTGATTGGCTGAAAAGAGAGAATACAAATGGCCTCATATGTTATAATAATAACAACATAATAATAGTAGAGTAGATAGTATAAGAATAGTATTTTTGTTGGAGGTTTATATTGCGAAGTAAGGGGCAAATTAAGGAGAGAGCAGTATTTTATTTTTAAAATTCTAAAAAATTAGAAAGGAAATCATGAGAGGTGTGCTAATAAGGTATATATAGTATAATATTTTTTTCAAAAAAGTACTAGAATCATCTTAAGAGTTAACCATGAAGAACTAAACGAACCACCATCAGTAAAAGAACCAGCAAATGAAGAACTATAAGAACCAAAATCAACCGGACTTCTTTAAGAATGCTTTGAAATAACCGAAACATGTAGAAAATCATCACGGCTATGAGCAACATGCAACAACATACTATGCAAATTAGATTCAATTTTAATTACTCTTTTCCTATTATCTATTTCACAATAGAATCAGATGTTAATTTAGACAAGTGATCACATATATCATTTCTTAATCTCAACACGTAATCATTCAAACCAAATCGTGTAATATAAGTACCATTAACTAACATAAAAACAACAAGAACATCAATAGTATCAAGCTTGCACAAATACATAAATAATATTAATCTAAAAAACAACAAAACAACAACATAACCGTGGAAACATAAATAATATTAATATGAAAAGGTAAATATTTGTCATGCCAATAATGGCCTGAATAATAATTGACTGACAAATATTTTTTAGGGAGCATTGGGCATACATCCCTGGTAAGGTTTGAAAATACACAAAACATCCCTCCATTTTTTTAATAAGTTTTCGGTTCCTGTTTTCAAATTCACGCGCGCACAAAGACCCAAATACTCTTTACGTTTTTAACATTTCAAACGCGTATAACTTTCTGTAGGAACATCGGATCAGCATATCGTTTTCACCAAAAAATCAAAAAAGTTATGATCTTTAAAATGAGATCCATTGTTGATATAAAAAAATCATATTTGCAGTAAAGGTGCAATTATTCCATATATTTGCAGACAATTCTGCAAATTTTGAATATCTATGATTTTTCTTCAAATCTGCAACAATTGCATATAATTACAGACATTTCTGTAATTATATGGTATAATTGCAAACATGTCTGCAATTATTGCATATAGTTGTAGAAATGTCTGCAGCTATTAATTGCAGATATTTTTGCAATTATATGTTATAATTGTAGACATTTCTGCAACTATTGTATATAATTGCTGAATAGCTTGTCCTACCGTTGTTTTTACATATGCACAATGTCACTCGTTAGAAAGATAATAAAATTTGTGATTTAATGGTGAAAACGGGTTGTTAATCCGTCGTTTCTACAAGAAGTTATTGCGTTTTAAAGATTGATAATTAATGTGGTGCAAATTTTAATTATGGATATGAGAATAACATCCATATATAAAGAATAACATTGCTGCAACGAAGAAGAGGGGTATTATAGGGAAGAAAATTGTAGTATTTGAAAACATGGATGTAATTTATATTTTTTTTATGAGGATGATGTTTTGTGTATTAAGTTTGATTTTAGGGATGTGTCCCTTATTTTTATTATTTTTTATCCCACTTTTTTCATGACATTCTACAAAATACCAAATATTTACTAACTTAAAATCATTTCGAAAACTACTACACAATATTTAATTCAATATTGTAATGACAAAATAACATATTTAATTCAACATGATGCTATAACCATCATTCAACAACAACAAATAACTAAAAATAAAAGAAAAGAAACTAACCTTGAACTCATTCTTCAATAACAAATGAATAATCTAAATTAATATAATGTAACCATCATTCAATATAATTTCTAAACTTAAAAAAATCAACCAAGATAAAAAACAAAAAATAAAAATAATAAACAAATAAATAACCTAATACTTACTTTTAACTTCAAATCAATAAAAAACAGAGGATGGAAAAAGCGAACAAAAATAATTATGAATTTGAACAAAGTCCATGCTGAAGAGATCAACAAGAGGTTGAGATTATAGAATAATTCAAAAGGGGAAATCAAGTAAAATTAATGTTGAAGAGAGCGTGAGGTGGAGACGCAAGAGAGGAAGAAACATGAAATTGAAACTGATGGTAGGAAGGAGGTAGATTTGGAATCTGAAAGCACTAAAAGGTGAAAAAAAGAGGGATGTAATTTGTAAGGGTGTTACTATATACACCCACCTGAACTCTTTTCTCACCCACCTATCATCTTCACTCTTCCATTTACATCTACCTTTTTATAACCCTTTTTTTTCTCAAAACCATAACTCAACTTCTCCTCTCAATCTTTCTTCAAAGAACAAAATCAAAATTTCTCCGTCTATTTTTTCCATGGTCAATCTTTTTTAAATTTAATGCTTTATTGGGATGTATAACTCCAACTAATTTTGTTGCAAATAAATTATTGTCGACTTTAATTAAGTAGAATTTCCATTTTTTAACTATTCAACGCTGACTAAGATTAATATAGTAAAAATTATTTGTAACTCAAATCAGGTGTTACAGTGTAACATATCAAGGAACATTCATTACTACTTCGATCAAATTTTTTTTTATTAGTTGAACAAAAGGGAAAAACAACAAAACCAATTATAGTAGACACTACTAGAACTACAGTATATAGCCACGATAGGGTTACAACGGCCGCCAACGGGAATTTCCAACGGCTAGTTATTTTTTAATAAGCTGTTGGTAACCGTTGTAAAAATGTCGTTTGCGACCATTGGAAGCCATTGGAATTATTCGTGTAAACCTACAGCAAGCCGAGAGCAAACCTCATTCTCTCCTCCTACCACAAAAAAACCCAAATCCTTCACCATCTTCCTCCACTCCTCCTCTTTTCTTGCTCCCAGCCTCCCCACGCAACCGGCAGCCACTCCGACGCCATCAATCAACACCAGCGGCCTCTCTCCATCCAAATACACTTCAAAATCAGGTTTTGCCTAAAATCCTAAAATTTTAAATTTTGCTAATTTTGTGTTTAATTTATTGTTATAGTTGTATCTAATGGCCTATTGATTGTTTATTATACCAAACTAAGTGCTAATTACAATTATTACCATCCAAATGTCCAAATTGTTTGTGTATATATATTATGCACATATATACATATGTTGATAATTTAGTGTAAATGCGCATTTGAGTTAGCGTTAGATTAGTTAGGATTGATTTAAATTATTCTGTGTATGTTTTGTAAAATATTAGGCAAACATGAATTAGTCGCTTTCAAAGAATTGTTGCCCGTAAAAGTTTGGAAGGTTATAACAGAACTTAGTTTATTTTATAAGGAGCTTTGTTCAACTACGTTAAAAGTTGACCGTCTTCGTAAACTTAAGGTAGACATCCCTATACTACTCTGCAAACTGGAGAAAATATTTCCTCCAGGTTTATTCAATGTAATGGAGCATTTCTCGCTCGTCTCTGCAAACTGCCAAAACTTTCAACAGGTATTATGTTAGGCTCCAGACGTTGTAGCTCTTCTCGCTCGGCCGACGAGAGTAGTGGTGAGCCTCCGGCTCGACCACTTGTATATTTGCAGCTGAAGGCTGATGGAGCGTAAGTATCAAAATTAAAATGATAACAATATAAATTTGTTCATATATATATATATATATATACTTGTCTAAAGCTTTGTTTTATATTTAACACAGGGGATTTGATTTGGAGCCCACAGGAGTTGTGTTTGGCATTTCCAAGCAATCATATATGAGCAGGATGACGGATTGCTGGCCTAAGTGGAGTGAGATCCCTAACCAAGTCAGGGAGGCCATCTGGCAGGATTTTCTGGTGAGTTTATACCACTTTACTATATGAATAAGTATAAATGAACAATTAGTAATATTTTCTCTTTGTACAGGGGCAACTGGACTTGGCGGAGCCCGATGTCGCCATGGTTCAGCGCCACTGGAATTCGAAGGTCGCCAAAAATTTCAAGGAGGTAATGTCAGCTCTTAAAAAATCGAGGAAGAAACCGAACTGAATGGGCGCTTCCGTATGGGATTCTTGGATGAGTTGGTGGAAGACCGACGAGTTCAAGGTAAATCTACCAAATATATAGTTAATTATTTCGCAGTTAGTAAATATAATATTCAATTTAAATTGCAGGTGGAGTCAGAGAGGAACTCTGCCAATAGAAGTAGGAATCATGTAACGCATCGTGGCGGATCCAAGTCTTTTCAGCATCACCGTGAGGACTTGGTAAATTTATCAATTATGAATCTAAACCGTTATTACATTTTATATATTAATCAGTTCAGTAATTAGCTATGAAAAATTAAAATATATAAATTATTTATTGCAGGAAAGATCGCTTAGACGTCCCGTTTCTATGATGGAGGTATTTACCCGCACCCACGCATCAAGACAAGCAAACAATGCTGGTAATATTACATATCAGTGGGATGATGATGATAAGGCGATGGCTGCATATGTATGCATATTTTAAATCTTTTTTTTTTTGAGGTCATGGGGAACCTTAAGATCATGGTATTCATTGATACTCACTTAAGTAAACCCCACGCCGTGTGTCTACCCCGCTTTTATTTAGTCGTCGCACACGGATGCGTAACGTTGAAACTCCCACTGATGGTTTGGCGCTGGGATTCGAACCTGCCCGGACACAGTTCTTTGGTTCCCATCTCCCATCTCCCAAACCAACCGAGCTACGAATGGCGGGTGCATATTTTAAATCTTATTTTATTAATATCGATAAGTTTAAGTCCCATTCTACTAATTTTAATTTGTAATTGTTTTTTATTTTAGGCAAAGTTTCAGGAGGCACGGGCAGAGCTGCTTTCAGAATCGGATCGCGAGGAGTTGACGGTAGAGGAGCAAGATAATATTTTCGACATTATTATGGATCCGACGCAGCGGAATAGGCGCTATGGTTATGGAAACCAAGCGGTAATCTCATAAACATTGCAATATTATATTTAATAAATTAACCTATAGATACACTATACATATGATGATTTCTACCTGAGTTAAATCTAACATATACGTGATTTATAAATATTAGATAAGTAAAAAAGGAAAAATATACAAAGATACGTGATGAAAATGGATGAATCAAAAATTTATATATAAGAATACTTTTAACACCTATATATTGTATTAAAAAGAATCCACTTTCTTGTGGTATATATTCCAAGAAAAGGGTTCGCTATTTTACATTAGGAACCAAAAACATGAACCAAAAAAAATATGCACCATTATCATCATGCACCATTATCATCCTGCACCATTATCATTTAATAAAATATGCATTTCCTTGTGGTATATGCATTGCTTAAGATCACGTCATTTACGTTTCTATATTTTAAAATATGCATTGCTTAAGAAAATGATTATAATACAAATGTGAACATCTCACATTCTATTTGCAGGTTCGGACAGCTCAAAAGGCGTGTGACAAAGCTGAAATAAAAGAGCTTAGAGCCATGGTTGAGCAGCTGCAAGAGCAGGACCGTCTTCGCGCTATACAAATGGAGCAGCTGAATCAACGTTTAGCAGAGTACGCGTAGAGGCATGATTCTTTTCCTTCATCGTCTGGTGCTTCCGGAGGTGATGATGAAGCTTGAGAGGTATGATGATTATTGTCTTTTTGGTTGGTTATTGTATATATTGACTTTGAGGTGGTGAGGATTGTGTTTGATGGTTATTGTGTATATATTGACTTTGAGGTGGTGAGGTTTAAGTGTTGCATTGTATATATTGACTTGAATATGGAGTTGGAGTTGGTGGGGGTTTTGTTGTTTATGTACATATTGACTTGGAGTTTGGTTTGAAAATGTAATGTTTGATGTTGATTTTTGGTTGTTTATATTGTTTGTCGTATAATGTGTTGGATATGTGAAATGGAGTGGAAATGGAATGGAATGGAAATGGATTGGAAATGGATATATATTGATTGTGTGTGGCTGGAAGGTGAATGACTTGCTGTTATAAAAAAAATTTCACTCAGATTAGCAACGGTTACCAACGGCTCTTTGGTTATTTTAAACCAACGGCCTTCATCGGTTAGACACCGTTTGAAGCCGTTGGAATAGCCCTGTTGCTTCCGTTGGAAGTCGTTGGAAAGCGTGAATGCTATTCCAACGGCTTTTCCAACGGCTCCCAACGGCCGCCAACGGCTTGAAGCCGTTGGAATAGCCAGTTTCTCTTGTAATGAGAATATAATACAAAATAGTCAAATATATTTAGTTATGATAATCCATTCACTAGAAAATTAACAGGTTTACAAAATATGGATTTACATTTATATTCTAAAGAGAATTAAATATCTTAACTGATCACCTTCTAATCTGAAATTAACAAAAGACAATTAATTTACATTTTTCATCTTATTTTCTTTTGTCGTTAATGATTAACATGATTGAAAATAATTATGTTCGAGTATTAGATTTTTATTATTTATATATTGTCTGATTATTGTTTATTTACAAATTATTTTATACTTAATTAAGATGGGTTTTTGTAGTAGATTTCATGATTTAATTTAATTAATATTTAAGTGGCGTTAGTAAGTGTTTGGATGGGTGTAAATAGTAACATCCATTTGTAAAAGGATAAAAAATAAGAACGTGTCTCAATTTGCACTTTTAATAACGAGCATGACCACTTAAACCCAAAATGAAACACAAAATATGACATAATAGATCATGACCATTGAATCCATTAACTTGACATTTATGGTTGAAATCAACGGACAATATAATAGCTGTTGTGTCACCGATTATTAATTATGTCAATATTCTGTGTCTCATTGGAATTTTCCTTAATTAATATTGATATGTATAATGTTTAGAACTAGAATCGTGTTTCAAAATGTTTACTATAAAATATGATATCTCATACTTCATGTTTACTAATCCATCTTTAAGAGCATCTCCAACAGAGTATTCAAAATCGATTTAGTAACATGTAACTTCAAATGGTTGTCCAACGGTATAGAAACTGTAATCTACTACAAATCCAGTGAAAATGGTTCCATATCTGTAATCTATTTAGAATTTGTTGAATAAAAGCTCGATCGTTGGATGCTTGTTTAACAAGCGGTCAGTCTTTATGTGCTTGTTTAACAAGCGCCTGAAATCATATATGTAATTTATAATTTATAATTTGATTAAGTTCGGATGCTTGTTGAATAAGCACCTAAACATCATACGTCTAGTCCTATTTCTTTTGGAAAGCTAATAGGGTTACATTTTGCAACCCCATGAATTGTAATTTTAGATTAAAAGTTGTTAGAGATACTCTTAAAGGTACAAATTAAGATAAACCGGAGATGTTTTTTAAGTAATGAAAGACAAGTGGGATACACATTTACTGCATTCTTGTTGAGATTAGTCGTGTATAGGGCAATTTATAAAATAAATACTAAGAGACTGTCATACACATTACCCATTGGTGATAATATGTGTTTTTTAACATGATATCAGAGTGGATTTAATTTGTATGTGTTTAACGGGCACACATGTTCCACGTCACCCAATATGTATATCCACGTGTTTGGCTCATGATATGCCACACATGCGGGGACGTGTTGAGATTAATCTCACGTCGAGCAATTTATAAAATAAATCCTTTACAAGTACTAAAAGACCATCTTCAAATCGTCAATTAGTTTTGTGAAAATATGGGGTTCTCTAACGTTTTTTTTTTTTTAAATGCAAGTATACATTAAATTACTAATAATTATTTTCCGTGGTAACTAAGAGATTTTTTTGCATAAACTATGTGAAGCGGCTTTAAAGTAAACTGAACAATGGAAGCAGGTGCAAATTTGCAAGTTCTTGTGAATTTCGTCCTTAGCATGTCGACTATTTTTCTATGCAGCAGTTTTACCAGTTTAGCAATTAGAGAGTATAATATGCATATGAAATCAGGGGAGAAGCTAGCTATCAAGTCTAGGGAATCAAAACTTGAAAGGGGGCAGAAGTTTGTGTATAATGTAAATAAACTTGCTTCAACTAAGCATAATTTTACTAATAAGATGCAAAATACTATTAATAATTCAATTTTTGAGGGGGGTCAACTCCTCCCATAGGCTTAATATAGATTATCATCCTGCTTGCAAGCAAATGCTCTTGCAGCTTCCTGTCACTTTCTTCATTTGCATGATAAACAGAACTTCTTTCTCCCACTGTTACATAATTATGACAAAAAAGAAGACTGGAAAATTACATGGACCGTAAATTAAATCGAACAGTCTTGTTTTCTTTACGCAAACTTGAAAGCTACCTTTTGTCAAAAATTCTTTAAAAGAATGAAAAAAAGAAAAAGAAACTCCCATGCAGCTTCCAATGGCAATTGATAACAACAGAGACAGTTAGCCTGCAACTTCAGCGCAGTTGCAAATTCCTTAATTTCCCACCATAGCCAGCAGTACGACATTTAATATATATACTCAACAATTCCATCAACTAATGAATTTATAACGCTTATACACAAAAACATATATAGGAAGTCATGGCTTGCAAAAGCTTCTCTGATAAAATAATAAAACAGATCCTCCGCTTTCTCCATCATCTAAAATGCATGAGAGTCATCTCCACAGCCAACCGTCCAACACCTTCAACGTGGAGGAATGCAAATAATAATGAAACATTTAGTAGAATAATAGAGAGGGATGGGGATAGGAAGATATCAAAGGAAGATGAGTTGCATTCATTATTTAAGTGGTTGGGAGGTAACTTGACATACACGCAGGTGGAGAGAGCAATGAAGGATATGGACGAAGATGGAACAGTAGAGTACAGTGACTTCATGAAGGTGATGGAGATGGGAAAGGATGAAGAGGAGAAGGACGAGGATTTGAGGAGGGCATTTGAGGTGTTTGAGGACGGCAAAGCTGGGGACGTTTGCTGCCACATCACTCCTACTGGACTGCAACTGGCGTTGAGTAGGTTGGGTGAGGTTAGAAGCTTTGAGGAGTGCGCGGCCATGATTCGAGCTTATGATTTGGATGGGGATGGTGTTCTTGATTTTCACGAGTTTCGTACCATGATGATCAGATAGATCATCACCACTTTATCATCCTTCTTACCTTTTTTTATGTTCATGATTTGCTTATGGACTTCGATTATATACGGAAATGTATTTCCCTCTGTTTCGTGGTATTATCTTTGATTATACACAGAAATGTGTATATCAATTACTACTTCGCGCCCTTGGGTGGTGTACAATTTTCTCTCATCTGCTGAATACAGTTGTATATTTGTCTTATACCTTTGTTTTGGGGTTTGCCATCCTTCCTTCGAAGCTAATTACGGATTCCTTCCCTTTGAAGGTTCGTTTATTTAGACCAGTTTTCACTGTCGTGTTGTTCTGTATATAAACTGCTGTGTATTCTGTTATATCTGTGGTATCTGCTTCATTTTTCATTGCAGAACTTTGTCATAGTCGGTTTGCTAATGATGAAAACTATGTATATTATATAGAGCCACTCGCTTATGATGTATAATGATATGCAAATAATAGGCTGCAGGAAAAAAAAAAAGAGAAGAAGATAAATTTGCAAATGCTACTTTCTTTTCTCCTCATTCATGACATAATAAATAAAGACTTCATATAGATTTGTTGTAACTAATTAGGACACATGACAAAATACTGTCCAATACTTTGTAATAAACATGTGCACAATTTATAAAATAGCATAATAAGGAAATAAAAGCAAATTTCACTTTACATCCATATCCCTTGTTTTTATTCATAACCACCAGCTTTGCCTTCATTCCAAGAATCTTCTGTGGACCTTAGTGGTACATGTGAGCCTTGTATATGCTGCAGGTGTTGGACTAACCCATAAACCCATATATAGGCCAGATAGGTAATTAACCGGGCCAAGTGAAAAGTACCAGATTGAATTTAATAAAATAAAAAGAATAATTCATATTGCTGGATAAAAAAGTAATTTCATATTAACACCTTGATAGTTTGTGTATATAAAAAATAAAAATCCCTAATAAGATTGGCTCTCTCCCTCTACCCACTCATCCAGTTTTTTCAAGCTTATCAAACTAAAGAGATTAACAGGAAGAAATACAATACTAGACAATTATTCACCAGAAATTAATTGTTTTTACTATGAATCAAATTACGTTCTCTTCATTCTATTATTTGATTGTGAAAATCTTTATATTCAAAGATCTAGCCTATAATGATCTAGATCTAGCATATTATGATTTAGATCTAGCATATTATGATTTATGCAAAATTAGTTTTTCTTATTTTTATTGATATAAGTATTAAGAATTTACATGTGGTATCAAAGCATAGGTTGAGAACTCGATGATTTTCCATGAAAAATTTATTTTGTTTTCTCCGCTGCGATATATTTTAAATTTATCAAAATATGCTATATTATTGTATTTGCCAATTGATGTTTTTTTCTTTTATCATTGTTTGTTTGCAATTTTTTAATATTAATTTATTGTGTGTGTGTGTATTTGTATGTGTATGCTATGAACCAGTTGTATCATGTTATGGGTCGCAATTCCTGGAACTGCGACTTTAGTCAAACAGCTGTGCTTACTTAAGATAATCCAAGTTATGATACATGTGTGTACACAGGAAGCTGATAAAGGGAGAAGTGTTATACTTGTAGAAAGGACGGAGGAATAAATTAAGGATCAATTTAATTTACATCCTAAAGATAGCTATTGATATATTGGAATTATATAATGCCAATATGTATCTTTTACTGGTGGAATTAATAATTGTAATCTTATATCGTGTTTGATAAATGATAGAATATGTATTAGGGGAAAAGGTGGCTGTAAAAAATAAAAAATAATAAAAAATACAGTTTCAAAATAAAAATGTATGTATGTATATGAATCAAGCTTTGAATCTTTTCATAGCTCTAATTAATAACTTAAGTGTAAAGTTTTGAATTATGCTATATATGTTTTTTCTTGAAATGGTACTTAGATACAACATATCACTAGTACAACATGTCACAAATCACATATCAATATATGTTCGAATCACGCTAAGCAAGTTTCGAACTTGTGACATCTTGCACCAAAACCAAATCACTTAACCACTGGGACAATGGTGCTTGTCACTATATGTTTGCATGTATGCTCGCTTCTGTCTCGCATAATGAAAGAGTGTATTGTTTTATTGATATAACAATTTCGACTTATATGTAATATTTTGAATTGTGGTACAGTGTTGTAAATGAATTATATATATCTTATGATTATGTTCACATTACACGTATGCTACCATTTGAATTAACATATCATTAGTATGCTATTTGAATTAAAGTGATAATATTGTATATTGTGGTCACCAAAGTGATCAAAAATTAAGGATTTATGCATATGAATTGTATAATGGTATTTTAATTTGATATTTATATTATGCGTAATTTGTTAATCACCAAAATGGTCAAATTAGAAATGTTTACACTACAAAACACGGTGGCTTTAACGACGGCAAAAAGGCGTCGTCGGCCGTCGCCGGCCGACACAAGCCGTCGGTAACAACCGTCGCTAAATAACTCGCCGCCACACAGTAAAGTGACGGCTTTAGCGACAGCTCCGTCACCAATATAGCGACGGCTGGCGGCGCCAGGCTGAACACATGGCAACGTATTGCACATCGGGCTGCTGCCTCAAGTCGACGCGAATCGTCACTAACCTGGAATCAAATGGCCGTCGCAAGCCATCGCTAACTTGGATCAATAAGCCGTCGCTAGTCTTCGCTAACCTGGAACATTTAAGCTGAACAAATTCAACTCTTTAATCCATCCAACCACTTAACCAATTTCATATCTCTTTCCACCACATATACATTCAATTTCACAACTAATACCACTACATCCGTCATATAATCTCACACATATCACAAATAATCATATATATAACGCAACATATAAATTTACATAAACATTTCATCATCAATATATAAATATATCATACCAATCAAACAGAATATTCCAAATCCATCAAACAACTTAACCATACATACAAATACTATCCATCAAACAAAACGTCCACTAATCCATTAAACACCACAACCAACGAATAAGTACCAAATATATACACAAATGTCACATAACTACAAAACAAGATGATGAAAATCCAGCAGAAACACAAGCATACCTACTCATCGTCATCGCTCGACCCATCCTCTCCAGGCATCGTCCCATGTTGTGCCAAGTATGCTGCAAAATGCTCATCTAGCTGTTGCGCCAATGCGCTCTTTCTCTAATCGTTGATCTCCTCCATCTGTTTTTTCAGTTGAGCTATCTCCTGCTCGGCTTGAAATCTTTTATAAGCCCTCTGGGACATTATCGTTTGTAAAATAGTTAATATCTAGTTATAATTTATAAACATTATAAACAGTATGAACAAAAACAATTATCCGTTGATGTTGATTAATTAAGCAGCTAATATTTATAAATAAATGTTAGACATTGGTTGCAATTTATATATTTCAATTATTCAGGATCCTTATTCACTTTCAATTAATTTACATTCAATTCATTTGTTTTCAATTTATTTATTTATTTCAACCACATTGGTTAACAACCATGTCATTTATAATCAATTCATTTCATTTATTCAACATAATTTATTAACTTAACTTATTTATTCAATTCAATTCAACGGAATTTAATTTAACTAATTCCATTAATTCATTTTATTAACTTACTTTATTGATTCATAACTTTACTTGGTTATATTAAATTCCATAACTCATTTCAATCTTCTTTTATAACATTCACTTTTAACCAATTTAGAATTCATTTCAGCTCAAATCAATAAGTCATAAATTTTACTTAAATTTCATTACAACTTAATTCACATTCATTTTCATTTATACCACTTTATTCAAGTTATAATATTCTCAAAAGGTACAATTTAATTTCAAACATTCTTTTGCTATTCAATTTATAATTTGTTCACTTAAGTTTATATTCATTTTCTCAAATAGAATTTCTTTTGCTATTCAATTTATTTATTAACCATTTCTTTGAACATAATTTCATTCATTTTTTTTCATTCTTATTACTCAAGTTTGATTTACTTGTATAATATACTACTACATATTCATATTAACTTTTTAAACTTTTTAAACATTTTGGGAAGTTTTATTTATGCTATAGAATGCAATTGAGTATTATAAAAATTTATCTTATTAAATTAAGTATTATACATATTCAACAGTTTCTAGTTTCTTTCAAAATACTTTCAATTAATATTAATATTATTTTCAAAATTATTGTAAACCAATTTCAAAAGTACCGAAATTGTTGAGTTCTCATAATTCTCAATTAAATTCATTTACCAGTCACACTTTAAATATTGAAATTATTCTTGTATTTACTAACCTAATAATGAACTTTCCAAATCGGATATTTAATTGGTAATATTGAAAATAGTCAATTAATAATGAACATCAGTTATTTCCTTGTTGCCACATTTGCAATTTTAAAACCGTCAAGCAATCAACTGGGGTAAATGTAGTTGCATGTGTAAATTTATATATTAGTAAATGAAAAAGTTTACCTCCTGATTTTCGTAACTATACCGCCTATTTCACGAAGGTGGATCAATAATAGCATCCCATATACGGTTTGACTCCCCAAACGTTAACTCTGCCCATCCGGTGGACTGCGCTACTCGTGCCCGCTCCACTTCATATCTCTCCTGCGATTACGAACAATAGTTTGACACGATAAATATTCAATTTAAATTTATGAATTGTGAAATAAATGAATATGAAACATTGTCATTACGGATAAGCATGTTTACCATTACGAATCGAGATTTATCGTCCATCCAATCATATGAAACGTTGTCTTACTCATCTATCTGCTCAACAGCATGCGTAGCCGTGAACACCTCAGCCATTATAGGTTCGTGATTTTACCTCGCAGCCTGAAAATATACATATGAATAAACAATGTTACAAATATTATTAAACAACATTTTAGATATTTATAAACATAATTTATAAATTTACCAACTCTCTCCTATGTTCTTGGAACCATTTGGAGCTGCCACGATGCAAAACAGGATTTTTATTCCTATTTGCACGGTTCCCGGCAGATAATTCCTATAAATTTAGATACACGATTAACTAAATTACTGCAACTAATATATGAAATTTAAAAAAATTATAATAACAATGCAATAGTATATAACTTACTTTCACTTCAGGAGTTTCCAGAGTCGGAGATACTCAGCAGCCCACACATCAGCGCCCATCCAATTGGGTTTTTTCCTGCATTCTTCGTCTTTGATATAGTGTCCCTATAATTTTTTCACATCCTCTTGTTCCAGTGATTGGTTAAGACATCCATATCCTATGGGTCTACACGTACGGCGACCTGCATATTGAAATTAGTTTGAATTATGTACATTATATTAATTTTCAACTGAAATATAAACTTATACTTACCAGTACATCAGCCAATATAGCATTCTTAATATGGGGGTGGGATGTCGTCCCAATGAGCCCAATAGCCTGACATCCGACTCATAAACGCCTTTCTCAATACTTGTAAAATGTAGTCCAAAGGCTCCACCTCAAAGCCCCTGTATAAATTTTGATGTAGATATTTAATAAATTTTAAAAAATATACTTTAAATAAATTTGATACTTACTCTTTTCTTTTTGGAACTACCTCCACAAGTGGGTGTAAATCTGGTGCCGTGCCACTAGCACCCGCACCGGGAGAGGGAGAAAGCTCAAATCTCCGGCTATGTCTCCTACTAGACATATCTATCACAGAGAAATAATATCATAGAATGAAAAGACATAAATTTATTAGTACAAAGCATGTTTCATTAATCATCACATAAAACTTCCACTAAATCATAATAAATGGGACAAGATCTCATGAATACATATATAGAAATTTCAAAACATAATAATACATAGCTCAGAACATAGTCATCATTATTCATCATTGTTAATACATAGCTCAGAATAATACATAGCTCGGAATAATACATAGCTCGAAATAATACATTATACAATAAGCGATGCAAATATTCAGAATTTTCAGTCTTTGTCGTTTTCTGATTCAGACTTGGTCTCGTACTCTATCTCATTTTCTTCAGTTCTTTCAAAAGCATCTAATAAAACATTCGATTCATCATTCATCGGCCCTAAACCAATGTCATCGGTTATTATTAATATTTGGTTCAAGATCCGCTTGATACGCTGCTTCGTTTGGAATATTATTTCCGTCAAATGTAAATCTTGGCTTTGTTTTAAAAACAACCGACCAATCCGCTTCACCTCTTTTTAAGGATGGATACGGAGCAAAATAAACTTGTAATGCTTGCTTGGCTAATACGAAGAATCATACTTATAGTAATGTGAGGTATGCTTTATTTCAATAAGCTTGTAATCTTTGTGCACGTTGATTCCAGAACCATGAACATTGCTAAACCAATTGCATTTGAATAAATAAACTTTTTCTGCAGGTTCTATATAATATGTCAACTCTAGAACCTGTGTTAAGACACCGTAAAAATCTTTTATATGCTCATCTGGATTATCACTACCTTTGACAAATATACTGCTGTTATATGTTAATTTTTCGACACCGTAATCTTTCGTGTTGAACCTAAATCCATTGACGAAGAATACTGGATAAATCTTCACATTTCTTTTTGGTCCGATCGCAAGATGCCGTAATCCTTCATCAATGACACAGTTTCTTGGATCATAAACGTAGTTCGAAAACCATTTAGCAAATTCTTTACTGAGATCGCCAGATGGATGTTGTGATTCGTAGATACTGCAAATATGTAATATGGCTTATAATTAATATGTACGTATAAGTGAATTATATATGAATTAATTATTACCTAACAAATAGTGCAACTTCAGCACAATTTAGAAGAACATATGTGTGTGCTACATGGTGATCTCTATCGTCTAACCATATTTCCACACATTTTCCAACAGGTCGGCCATGTTCTCTAAAAATAGATAACATTGTTTGAGAAGAATCTTGTTCAATGGCTTCATTATTACAAGGAATGCTTACAAACAATAAGTTCACATTATCACTGAAGTAATGAGTGAAAAAGAATGAAGCTTCTTCTTCAAGATATGATTTGCAAATCGAACCTTCAACTTGTGCTTTTTGTCTAACTTTTTTCTTCAGATGATTCAAGTAACTATTACAAGATAAATTTAATTTATATTTAGGTATAGAAATCTGAATTTTAAACTGACATAAATATTATAGATATTCAATATTACCCTCAAATGAATACATCCATCCATATTGCACAGGACCTCGAAGAAGTGTTTCGGATGGAAGATGAACAGGTAAATGCTTTATTACATTAAAGAAACTTGGTAGAAATATTTTCTCTAGTTTGTAGAGAAGTATAGGGATTTCTACTTGAAGTTTACGTATATGATCTACTTTTAATGTCGTCGAATAAAGCAGTTTATAAAATATACTTAATTCTGTTATAACACTCCTTACTTGAAAAACCCCATACCCCTTAATATACCTGAAAAGGCACACCAAAGGATGTGGTGCGTTATAGGTATAGCTAAAGCATCACGGAGACTAAGATTCACAAGACAATTAAGTAAAAACAGCGGAAACATTTAAGTAGTAACTCATTATTCAGAATTAAACTTCATAAAATAAGTCATAAAAACATAACATGTCTCAAAAACTCAAAATATCTCGTGTCTCATGAAAATACATCCCAGTCTCACAAAAATCAGAGTACAAAGATAACAGCAATAATAATCATAATCCCTCCCACAAGAGCCAAATCCATCATAAGCAAAATGAAAAAGATGAAGAACAGAAGAATACATTTGAAATGAGAAAACTCCGGGAATGAATCACCAAGCAACCTGAATCAACTCAACTCTGCTGGCCTATTGGGGGGGAAAGAGGGAAATAGAGGAGTGGGTCAGACAATAAGTCTGGTGAGTGAAAGTAATTACTTAGCATTTCTAAGCAACATAAAGATAATAGACTAAGCAATAGTTCTAGCTTGAAAGGGAATATAGAAAAGATAAAACTGGTAAAAAATACTGTTTCTGATTCTGTTTGACTGATTGTTTTGATTGTTTGATTATGATTTTTTGCACTTGTTTTAAATTGTTATGATTAAGTTGAAACCCTAATCTTATCTCAACTGCTAACTTGATTAGGCTGAAATTTTAATTCTACCCTTTGATCGGCCTATTCTATCTCAGTTGTGCCACTTTGAACCAAATCCTGTTGGTCACAGCAAAAGACACCTCTTTAGCCATTAAGACGCAGTAGCGAATTATTTACCATAATCGATGCCACATGCTCGGTGATTGCCCGTACACACTAACTATCGCCCCCTATTTGACCCTTTATTTACCCTAATCAGCATAAGCGTGCCCAGCCTCACCTAACTGTTGTGAGACCATCAGTTCTGGTCCTGAAAGGGAATGCTGCCCAGCCACACTAACTATTATGAGACCATCAGTCCTAGACCTGAAAGGGAATGCTACCGGTACTGGTCCTAACAAAAATCTTCTAGTTTTGCGCCCCTTTCCCAAATCCCCAGATTTGAGCCTAAATCTATTGGCCACTTATTTACCCTAATCAGCATAAGTGTATCCCAGCCTCACCTACTATTGTGAGATAATCAGTCCTGGATCTGAAAGGGAATGCTGCCGGTACGGGCCCTACTTCTATGTTTTCTTATTAACTTAATTCAAGATCTAAGTTTTAAAATAAGCCTCTTCTGTTATCTCTGTTATATTTGCTTATTAACTTAATCCAAGATCTAAGTTTTAAAATAAGCCTCTTCTGTTATCTTTGCTATATTTGCTATTAACTTAATCCAAGATCTAACTTTAAAATAAGCCTCTTCTGTTATTTCTTTCTTTCTGATTATAACCTATGTGTTATAATTGTTCTTGCAACTGTTACCCTTCCATTTTCTCTTTTTTGTTATAACCACTTGTTATAATTATGCTTGCAAATATCTTAAATTTGCCTATTTCAGTCCGTCTCTATTTTATTTTAGTTTTTCTTATTTTACATCTGATTTCTGTAAATTTAGTGTTTTCTATTTTAATCCATATTAGCGAATTCTTCTCTTTTAATTTATTCGCGTAAAAAGAGATTAAATCTCTATAAAAAGAAACTAACATTTACAGGATAAATTGTAACTTTAAAACGGATGTAAATAAATGTAAATAACTATAAATAACTGAATAAAATAGATGAATAAAAATAGTTGAATAAAATAGACTGAAAAAAACTTTTGAAATTTACTTAAAAACTAACTGTAAATAACTTATATAAAAACTGTCTCAAAATTGTAGAAAAACTACAACTATTGAGAACCCTATTATTTTAAATTACTTAAAAATCTAAGATAATTACAAACCACTCACATGTGGTTCTTAGCTCTAGTCCTTGGCCTTCCTGGATCCACTTCTAGGGCGTAGAATATTTTTATTAAAAATATCTTCTCTCTAGAAAAATTTTCTATTTATGGTTCAGCCTCAGGGAATAGACCCAATTGGGAGAAAATCTGAATGAGAAAAATAGCTAGGCCTAGGGTCATATTTATAATGTGGCTTAGGGATCTCAGGCCGCCGGGTTTGAAGATTAAATCTGGTGCAACCACGTCATAGGCTCGGTAGGAACCGTCGGATGCAAGCACGAACGTATATGATTAAACTGAAAATCAAAAACATAGTCTTCCGCTCGTACCTGAACTTTTTCATGTCCAGGAAATATGGCAGGTCGACCCATCTTCATTGGGGCTTAACCTAACCCTAATGCGGGTCGACCTATGGATGCCTCTCTCTCTCTCTATATATATATATATATATATTTTGTTTTTTAAATTCTGAATTCTTGTTTCTCTCATAACTTCTCTATACTGACTCGGATTTCGACAAGTTATATATGAAAATTGATCAGAAAATCTCCATGGACCCAATGGTGCAACTCATATAGTTCAATTCTGACAATTTCACAAACTTATTTTATCACTTGATTAATTTGTTAATTAATTATTATAGCTTAAATTTTGGGTTGTTACATTCTCCTCTCCTTAAAGGATTTCGTTCTCGAAATTTCCTAGGATAGAAGAATGAAATAAATATTTTTATCCAAATTCTATAACAAAATATTCAATCATCATCCATTACATCCATTGTCCTTAAGCTTTCTAATGTAATTTATGTTATATGCAGTAGTGTAGTGTCAATGTCCCTAACTAATGCAAAAGATTAGGTGGTCTACTGATTCAGTCAACCTCCTTTTTATGCAATCATGTCTGTACCATGTATCCGAATGAATGCAAATTACCTAATGATAACTAATAGTTCTACATGCATGCTACAATCATCATCCAAATGCAACAATAATATGGTAAACACTCATTATAGCAACCATGAAATAAAAAAATGCAAGTGCACACACATCCATATGCATATAATTTAGTGACCTAGTTAGGCCGATCCTTAAGAGAAAATAGTGCCTAGTGTGTGTGTATATGCGTCCATTAGCATCCACTAGCAAACACTTGCAACCACTAGCGTCCAACACGCATAACATGTTCTAGTAACATGTTTAAATTCAGTCCTACATAGGTTGAATCCTAAGATCTACCCTCCCAAAGGATACTAAAGGAAAGAACCTATTCAAAACTAAAGATGGAAATAGGAAATTCAAAACGTACTATCGAAGAGATGTGGATAAGAGGTACTTATTTTATCCTCAGCCTCCTACATAGCGTCATCAATACTATCTCCCCACTGCACCTTAACCAAAGGGACTTCCTTATTCCTAAGCTTCTTGATATCATGTCCAACGATCTTGGTAGGAATGCGATGAGCCGATGCTTCTCTCTCCACTTCAACTTCTTCAAGTTGGCTAGGTTTCACTACCTCTGCTGAATCATGTAAGCACTTTCTCAAGTGCGAAACATGGAAAACATCATGAACTCCTGCAAGCCTCCCTGGTAGCTTTATCCGAAACGCCATCTTCCCTACCCTTTCCACAATGGGGAACGGTCCTATGAATCTGGGAGCAAGTTTCCCACTTGATTCAAACCTCACTATCTTTCTTAGTGGAGATACCTTAATGGAAACCAAGTCTCCTACCTCAAACTCAATATCCCTTCTTCGCTTATCTGCATAGGATTTCTATCTATCTTGGGCCATCTTCATTCTCCTTCTAATCAAATCAATCTTTTCCGAAGTCTCTCTAACCATGTCGGGACCAACTAGCAATCTTTCCGTAGACTCCAACCAACATGAAGGGGACTTGCAAGGTCTTCCATAAAGGGCTTCAAAAGGAGACATCCCAATGCTAGCCTGAAAACTATTGTTATAAGCGAACTCCACTAAAGGAAGGTGCTCCTCCCAAGTTCCTCTAAAATCACGAATGCACATCCTCAACAAATCCTCAAAAACTCTACTAACTCTCTCCATTTGGCCATCCGTCTGAGGATGATAGGCCGTACTTAATCTAAGCTGTGTACCTAAAGCTCCTTGCAAGCTCCTCCAAAACTTGCTAGTAAAGATAGGGTCTCTGTCGCTCACTATGCTAGAGGGAACTCCATGAAGTTGGAATATCTCATGAACATATATAGATGCCAAATAAGGTGTTGTCGTCTTATTCTTGACCGGAATGAAGTGGACGCTCTTATTCAAACGATCTACAATCACCTAAATACAGGTATTCCCCTTCCTAGAACGGGGTAAACCACCTATGAAGTCCATCGAAACACTATCCCACTTCCATTCGGGTACATCCAGTGGTTGAAGCAATCCACCAGGCCTCTACTGCTCTGCCTTAACTCTTCGGCACACAAGACACTTAGCCACAAACTATGCTACATCCTTCTTCATGCCACTACAATAAAACACTCTCTTCATGTCCCTATACATCTTATCACCACCCGGGTGAATATTCATTCGAGAATGGTGTGCTTCTGCTAGAACTGCACTCCCCAAATCACCAGTGTGGGGAACACAAAGTCTTCCATCTCTCCTTAGCCACCCTTTACTATCAATGGAATAGCGTTGGAGATGTCCAGAGACCTCTCCACTGTTAATCCTATCCAGAATATCCACAAGCTCTGAATCCACTTGCTGCCTTGATCTAATCTGATCTATGAGGGTAGGCTTAACCTCAAGTGCTACCAATAATCCAAGTGTAATGTTCGTAGAGGGCTTAGAATCAAAATTGGAAATAAACTCTAGGCTTTTCCACTCCACGAACATTGGGCTAAGAGTTGCTCTCTTCCTACTTAACACATCCGCAACTATGTTTCCCTTGCCAAGGGTACAGGCTATCTCAAAGTCATATGATGCAAAAAACTCCATCCAACGCTGCTACCTCAAGTTTAAATCCTTTTGTGAGAACAGGTACTTCAATGATTTATGGTCAGTGAAAAGCTCGAACCTCTCTCCTAACAAGTAATGTCTCCAAGATTTGAGCGCGAAAACAATAGAATTCATGGGCTGAGTAGTTCTTCTCATGAGTTCTCAACTGTCTACTTCCATAGCGTACTACCATCCCTTCCTACATCAATACTGCTCCAAGACCAGTCCCACATGCATCAGTGTATACTGTAAAAGGCTTAGCTCTGTCGGGTAAAACTAACATTGGTGCACTAATAAGGGCTCTCTTTAGCATCGTGAAGGAATTCTCACAATCTACGTCCTGCACGAATGCTGCAATCTTCTTAGTAAGGCGAGTAAGTGGTGCCGAAATCTTAGCAAAATCTCTAATAAACTTCCTATAATAACCAGCCAAACCTAGGAAGCTTCTAACTTCGGTAGCGTTCTTGGGGCCTTCCAATCTTGTATTTCTACTATCTTAGCGGGATCCACCGCTAGACCCTCTCTTGAGACTACGTGTCCCAAGAAACGCACTTCCTTACGCCAAAAGTGACACTTTGAGAATTTTGCTTTCAACCGATGAACACAAAGTGTACAAAGAACCTCCTCAAGATGAATAGCATGCTCTTCCATACTCTTGGAAAACACTAGAATGTCGTCCATGAACACTACCACGAACTTATTTAGGACATCTCGAAAAACACGACTCATCGGATCTACAAAATAGGCTGGGGCGTTGGTCAGCCCAAATGGCATAACCAACCACTCAAAGAGTCTATCGGGTGTCCTAAATGCTGTCTTATCGATGCTATCGTCAGCGACCCTAAGCTGATGAAATCCAATGGCTAAGTGAAGCTGAGAAAATACTGAAGAGCCAACCAACTGATCGAAAAGATTGTCTATCCTAGGAAGTGGGTAACGGTTCTTTTTTGTGAGCTTATTCAACTCTCTATATTCTACGCAAAGTCGAAGGGAACCATTCGCCTATGTAGCGAAGACGACTGACACTCCCCACTCAGAAATGCTCCATCTAATGAAGCCTTCCTTTAATAGCTCACCGACCTGCTTACTTAACTCCTTCCTCTCCCTAGGGGCCATATGTCTCACGGGCAATGCCACTGGCTTAGCAACGTCATTCAGATAGATCCTAAAGTCGATCTCTCTCTTAGGGTGTAGTCCCCTAACCTCTTCAAAAACATTTGGGAAATCTCTAACAACTGGAACTGAATCTAACTCTCCTAGTGATGAATCAAGGGAATAAAGAAAGCTCAATATGACTGACCCGTATGGGTCGCAAGAAATCTTGAGAGTCCATCTGCTACATGTCTCTAGTCTAATGAATCCCCTCTCACAGTCTAATATCGCACCATAAGTGGATAACCACTCCATCCCCAACATCATCCCTTATTCCGAAAATCCCAATACATAGGCGTCACAATCAAACTCTATGCATAGTATAAAAATTTTCAAACCCCTACAAATCATGGATAAATGTGCCGATCCTTCTATGGGGTTTGAAACAACAATAGGATCTACAACTAGAGAAATATCTAAGTGCAAAAAATCAACCAAGGAATTAGAAATAAAAGAATGCGATGCTCCAGAGTCAAAAAGAGTTCGAATAGGAAAATCTGAAATAGAGATCAAACCTTCTACAAAGACTTTCCTACCTCGATCCGGTCTACTAGAAGGTGCCGCATCCAAAGCCTGTACTTTCGTTGTAGGTGCGCTTGCTCTCTGCCATGCCCTTTGAGGACAAGCTCTACTAAGCTGCCCAGGCTGCCCATAATTGTAACACCTCCCCTTCATCATGTCCTTCTTACAGTCCTTTGTGAAATGCCCAACCAATCCACAATTATGACATTTCTCGCCCTTCTTGATCTTCTTTTGAGGTCCTCCTCCTTTCTTCTTGTCCTTATCCCTTTTATTCTTCCATCACTGCTTCTTAGAGTTTTCTAATTTAGGAACCTCCGTAACCTCTTCTTTCTTAGCTACATCTGACATGAGAGCCATCTCCACAAGTGACTCATACGTCGCTCCCATAGGTACTTGTGTCAATGCCAACCCTTGGAGGGGCTGGTTCAAACCCTTAGCAAACTTGGTGGCCTTCTTATGCGGTGTTTTAACAAGCTCCATCCCGAACCTCGATAACTCATTAAACTAATTTATATACTCCTTCACCGAAAGACTCCCTTACTTCAGACTAATGAACTTCTCCAACTGCATGCTTTCCTCGGCTTGTGACAAGAACTTTCTCTTAAACTTTTTCCGAAATCCAAACCAACCAATGTCTCTACTCTTCATTTCTACAATCTCCCACCAGTAAGAAGCCTCTCCCTTCAGCTGCCAAGATGCAAGCTGAATTCTCTACTGGTCCTCCAATCCTAACAGCCCAAATATCCGCTCCGTATTCCTCAACCAAGTTCGTGCCTCTACGAAATCCTCCATGCCAGAAAATGTCCCGCCTCCTAAATTAACAAAGTCCTTACATAGTTTAGAAAAATTGGTTGCTACATGTGGATTAATGGGGTTTCCACCCGCCGGTGCTGCATTGGGCGCTTTCCCTTGCACCTCTGATGTCATAGCTTGGAGGTATCTATGGAACCAGGCAGTGGCTTTGATGCAGCGCATAAGGAAGAAGACGAACCAGAATCAGTTGAAGTTACCTCCGCCCTAGGTCGCGAACGATTTTCGCTCCACCTCCTCTTTAACTCGCGAAGCCCTAAATCGCGAAAGCCAGAATCGAGGAACATAGGTCGCCAGACTTCTGATACCAGTAGGTCGCAAATTCTAGATTGCAATGCCTCATCTTCTTTAAGTCACGCCAGCGACCTAGTGACGATAACGAGCTCCAGCGACCTAGTGATGGAAGCGAGCTACGACCTAGTAAACAATTCCAGCTTAAGTCGCGATTCTTCTTTAGGTCGTAGAAAGCGAGATTCACGAAGCAGAGCAGGAGTAGGTCGCGAGCGATGTGAAGTCGCGAACATTGCTTAAGTCGCTGATGATAAGTCGCGAGCAAAAGTTAGGTCACGAACAGTTTCTTAAGTCGCTGAAGTTTACATCGCTGAAGCAGATTTAAGGTCGCGTGAAGATTTCCAGAAGCCATTTTTAGGTCGCTGACTTTAAGTCGCTTGTCTTTACGCCATTTCTTTTTATGTCGCATATGTGTTTGTAGGTCGTGCAATTGTTAAGTGATGTATTTTTTTAAGTCGTTGTATGTTACTGTTGAAGGTCATGTAACGACCTAAGTGTTTGTATTTTCTTGTTAACTCGTTAAGTCGTGTACGACTTATGGGAAGCGTGTGTTGTAAAAATTCTATAAATAGCGGGTGAGTTGTATCATTTGGGGATTATTGAATTTGAATAAAATTTATTTTGTGTGCTCTTGTGCCACCATTAAAATTGGTAGTTGAGTGTTATCTCCTATCTCCACTTTCGGCATTCGAGTGCGCTCGAATCAACGATTGTTGAAGCCAATTCACGGAATCTAGTGCGCTAGATCAACGTTCGAAGAATCGTAGATCTTCTCTCACGGCATCATGCGCGATCAACGTGTCGAAGATAGCTAAAGTCTGGTATCTTCGTGATCAACGGATTTGGGCGTTTGGTATCATTAATTCATCGATTCATATTGCTTCATCTAATCGTTTCATCGATTAGTTTGACACGAAATCTTCATTTCGTCGTAAAGTGTTATTCCGCTGCGTCATTTGGTATCAGAGCTAGATCGCAAGGAGTTTGCGTAGATTTTTGGAGTTTGTGCGAGATTTGCATCATTTGGAGAAGTGGGTTCTCGAGATTTTGAAGAGATTTGTTCGTTTGGTGATTTTTGAAGATTTCAACAAGTGGGTACTTTGGATTTGAAGATTTTTAGATCGAAGTGAAGTTTTTGTTGGAATTTGTTGAAGAGTGATCATGCCTCCGAGAAGAGCTAACCGTTATCGCAACATTGATGCTTTGTATGGGAGAGAAGAAGCCGATGAGTTGGAGCAAAGAATTAACGAAAACTTTAATGAGAAGCTTAATGAAGGGATTGGTCGATTAGAGAGAATGATGTTGGAGATGAATCAAAATCAGAGAAGGGTTTCACCTGAATCGAGCCATGGGAGAAGTAGAGTTTCACCACATTCAAATCGAGAGAGAAGTGTTGATAGTGATCATAGAAGTGTGGATCGAGATTGTGATAGAAATATTGATGATCAAAGTCGTGATAGAAATGTGAATGATCGTGATCGGAGGAATGTAGATCGAAGGGATGTTGGTTGAAGAAATGGTGGTAGTAGAGATGTTGGTGGTCAGGATCGACATCGAGATGCATCATATTTTGAAGAGGAGTTTGATGGTGGTAGTGTTCATGGACGGGGACGAGGACAAGGAAGACATCATTCAGAGTATGATCACAAATGGGAATCCGGGATGAAAACTGAAATACCGGAATTCAAGGGAGGTATGCAAGCTGAGGAATTTCTTGATTGGCTAGCTTATGTTGAGGAAATTTTTGACTTCAAGAGGTTCTGGAAGATCGTAAAGTAAAGTTGGTTGCTACTAGGTTGAGGGGGAGAGCTATGGCGTGGTGGCAGCAAACCAAACTTACTAGAGAGCGGATGGGGAAGTCGAAGATTGTTGCTTGGGAGAAGATGAAGAAGTTGATGAAGGCTACCTTCTTGCCCTACAATTACCAATCACTGGTGTATCAGAGATTACAGAACCTGAGGCAAGGGATGAAGATTGTTACTGATTATGCAGATGAGTTCTACCAGTTGATTGCTCGAAACGACATTATGGAGACAGAAGAACAATTGACCGCTAGGTTTGTTGGGGGACGTAGAACACAGATCCAGGATATGGTGAACATGTTCGACCCTAGATCTACGGCAGAAGCACATCAAAAGGCGTTGGCTTGGGAGAAACAAGATAGATGTGGGGGAGGTGTGTTTCCAAGTTTTATGGGGCAGAAAAAGGAGCGGGTAGTAGTTCTAATGTTCCTAAAGCATCGAGTAAGCCGGTTGTTCATGAAGTGGCTAAACCAAAAGTCAACACCAATTTCAAATGCTATAATTTCCAGGAAGTGGGTCACAAAAGCAACGAATGTCCGAAACCGAAGAAGAGAACTATGATTGTTGAAGTGGAAGATGAGGATGTAGAAAAAGATCTCAATTCACACCGTGATGAGGAGGAAGAAGAGGTGTCGGGAGACGAGGGATGTAATCTGATGCTACAGAGATCTTGTTTAACTCCGAAGCAGGAAGAGGAGTCGAGTTGGTTGAGGAGTAACATTTTTCAGTCTACGTGCACTATTTTGGGGAAGGTCTGTAAATTTGTCATTGACGTTAGGAGTTGTGATAATATCATTTCAACAGAAGCTGTGAAGAAGTTGAAGTTGAAAGCGGAGAAACATCCTAGTCCTTATAAACTTGCTTGGCTGAGGAAAGGGTGAGAAGTGAAGGTAGAGAGGCGAGCTCATGTTCCATTTTCTATTGGAAAGAAATACAAAGATGAGATTTGGTGTGACGTGGTTGACATGGATGTTTGCCATTTGCTGTTGGGAAGGCCGTGGCAGTACGATCGGGAGGTATAGCATAATGGTCGAACAAATAGCTACAGTTTCTTGTTCGAGGGCACGAAAATCACTTTAGTTCCGAAGAAGCGACAGCAGAATGAGAACAAGCTGGAGGAGATTGAGGAATTGAAGACTTTGTTGTCCTTGAAGGAGTTCGTGGAAGAGGTGGATGAGAGCCCTGAAGTTTTATGTTGATTGGGCATGAAAGCAGTGAAGTTACTGAAGTTCCAGAGGAAGTGAAGCCAATTTTGGAGGAATTCAAAGATGTGTTTCCAGAGGAGCTGCCAAAGGAGTTACCACCGCTTAGAGACATTCAGCATCAGATTGACTTGGTGCCAGGTGCTGCATTGCCTCATAGACCGCACTATCGGATGAGTCCAAAAGAACACAAGGAGTTGAGAAGACAGGTGGAGGAATTACTGGAACAAGGGCGTGTTCATAAGAGTTTGAGTCCTTGTGCAGTGCCAGCTTTGTTGGTACCGAAGAAGGATGGAACATGGAGAATGTGCACAGATAGTAGAGCATTGAATAAGATTACGGTGAGATATCGATTTCCTATGCCGAGACTAGATGATCTGTTGGATCAGTTGAGCGGTGCTGCTGTGTTTTCGAAGATTGACTTGAAAAGTGGATACCATCAGATTCGTATTAGACCGGGTGATGAGTGGAAGACTGCTTTTAAAACTCGGGAGGGTCTGTACGAATGGTTAGTGATGCCGTTTGGCTTGTCAAATGCTCCGAGTAAATTCATGAGAGTCATGAACCAGATTTTTCGACCATTTATTGGGAAGTTCGTAGTGGTATATTTCGATGACATCTTGATCTACAGTGGAAGCACTGAAGAACACCTACAGCATTTGCGGGAAGTGTTGTTGGTTTTACGACGTGAGGAATTTTATGCTGCAACGAAGAAGTGTACCTTCATGACTACAAGTATTCTATTCTTGGGCTATATTGTGTCGAAGGATGGTATTCAAGTTGATCAGAGTAAAGTTGAAGCTATTCGAAATTGGCCACAGCCTAAGACAATAACAGAAGTGAGGAGTTTTCATGGTTTAGCATCATTCTACTGAAGATTCATTCCACACTTCAGTAGCGTGATGGAACCAGTTACGGAATGTATGAAAGGGAAGAAGTTTGTTTGGACTGAAGAGGCTGATTCTGCTTTTCAGAGAATCAAGACACTCTTGACCACAACGCCCATTCTTAGATACCCAGACTTTCAGTTACTTTTTGAGCTAAATACTGATGCGTCCAAGGTTGGAATTGGGGGAACGTTGAGTCAAAGGGGTCATCCTATTGCCTATTTTAGTGAGAAACTGACGGGAGCTAAAACGAGATACAGTACTTATGACTTGGAACTCTATGCTATAGTCCAAGCCATAAAGCATTGGAGACACTATTTATTTCATAAAGAATTTGTGCTATACACTGACCATGAAGCTTTGAAACATTTGCAGAGGCAAGATAAAATTTCAGCAAGGCATGCTTCGTGGGTTGCTTATTTACAACAGTTTACTTTCGTTGTGAAGCACAAATCAGGAGTTACTAACCGAGTTGCTGATGCATTAAGCCGTAGAAATCATTTGCTGACAATTATGCGAGTGGAAGTAGTGGGATTTGATTTGTTGCCAGAGTTGCTTATTTTAGATTCTTATTTTGCAAAAGTGCTGGATCAGGTGCAGGAAGGGAGTTCTGATGATTTTGTGATGAAAGATGGATTCTTGTTCAGAGGAAATCGATTGTGTATTCCGGATTGTAGCTTGAGGTTGAAGATTGTCAAAGAATTGCATGAAGAGGGTCACGTGGGCAGAGATCGTACATTGCAGTTGATTTCACAATCATATTTTTGGCCTTCTATGAGAAAAGAAGTTGAAAGATTTGTGGAGAGATGTCATATTTGTCAAGTTTCCAAAGGGACAACGACAAATGCGGGATTGTATATGCCATTACCCGTGCCTATTAAACCATGGGTTGATATCAGCATGGATTTCGTTTTGGGTTTACCAAGAACTCAGTGAGGGAATGATTCCATATATGTGGTGGTGGATAGATTTTCCAAGATGGCGCATTTTATAGCTTGTAAAAAGACCGCTGATGCAGTCCGTGTTGCTCAGTTATTCTTTAAAGAAATCTATCGTTTACATGGGTTACCTAAATCTATTGTTTCTGACCGAGATACTCGATTTCTGAGTCACTTTTGGTTGAGTCTGTGGAAGATGGTTGGGACGAAGCTGAATTTTAGTAGTGCATATCATCCTCAAAAGGATGGGCAAACTGAAGTTGTGAATAGATCATTGGGAAATCTGTTGAGATGTCTTGTGCAGGATAATTTGAAAAGTTGGGATATGAAGTTGTGTCAGGCGGAATTTGCACATAATCATGCTGTTAACCGAAGCACTGGTTACAGTCCATTTCAAGTTGTATATTCAAGCTTGCCAAAGGGGCCGTTGGATTTAACGGTAGTGCCACAACCGAAAGGAGTGGTTAAGTGGACGTCAGATTTCGTTGATGAGTTGAAAGATTGTCATAGAATCGTTCAAGAACGATTGGAGAAAACGAATGAGAAGTATAAACGAGCTGCAGATAAAAAGAGAAGAAGTGTGGAGTTCAATGAGGGTGATTGGGTGTATGCTGTGTTAACGAAGGATCGTTTCCCAATGGGTGCTTATAACAAGTTGAAAGCCCGAAAGATTGGTCCAGTTGAAATTATAAAATGGATCAATGAAAATGCTTATAAGTTGAAGCTGCCAGAGGATGTTTACACTTCTGACGTGTTTAATGTTAAACATCTTATACCTTATTATGGAGATGAACAACCCAATGGGGAAGAACTTTTAAATTCGAGGACGAATTTTTCTCAACCTGGGGAGGATGATGCAGCGCATAAGGAAGAAGATGAACCAGAATCAGTTGAAGTTACCTCCGCCCTAGGTCGCGAACGATTTTCGCTCCACCTCCTCTTTAACTCACGAAGCCCTAAATCGTGAAAGCCAGAATCGAGGAACATAGGTCGCCAGACTTCTGATACCAGTAGGTCGCGAATTCCAGATTGCAATGCCGCATCTTCTTTAAGTCGCGCCAGCGACCTAGTGACGATAACGAGCTCCAGCGACCTAGTGATGGAAGCGAGCTACGACCTAGTAAACAATTGCAGCTTAAGTCGCGATTCTTCTTTAGGTCGCAGAAAACGAGATTCACGAAGCAGAGCAGGAGTAGGTCGCGAGCGATGTGAAATCGCAAACATTGCTTAAGTCGCTGATGATAAGTCGCGAGCAAAAGTTAGGCCGCGAACAGTTTCTTAAGTCGCTGAAGTTTACATCGCTGAAGCAGATTTAAGGTCGCGTGAAGATTTCCAGAAGCCATTTTTAGGTCGCTGACTTTAAGTCGCTTGTCTTTACGCCATTTCTTTTTATGTCGCATATGTGTATGTAGGTCGTGCAATTGTTAAGTCGTGTATTTTTTTTAAGTCGTTGTATGTTACTGTTGAAGGTCATGTAACGACCTAAGTGTTTGTATTTTCTTGTTAACTCGTTAAGTCGTGTACAACTTATGGGAAGCGTGTGTTGTAAAAATTCTATAAATAGCGGGTGAGTTGTATCATTTGGGGATTATTGAATTTGAATAAAATTTCTTTTGTGTGCTCTTGTGCCACCATTAAAATTGGTAGTTGAGTGTTATCTCCTATCTCCACTTTCGGCATTCGAGTGCGCTCGAATCAACGATTGTTGAAGCTGATTCACGGAATCTAGTGCGCTAGATCAACGTTCGAAGAATCGTAGATTTTCTCTCACGGCATCATGCGCGATCAACGTGTCGAAGATAGCTAAAGTCCGGTATCTTCGTGATCAACGGATTTGGGCATTTGGTATCATTAATTCATCGATTCGTATTGCTTCATCTAATCGTTTTATCGATTAGTTTGACACGAAATCTTGATTTCGTCGTAAAGTGTTATTCCGCTGCGTCAGGCTTGGATGCCCTCTGGAAGATTTGGGGCGTCCGCCATTCTATGCCGAGAAAAGGAAATTTAGGCTCGAAAGAATCGAAAGATGGTTGAACTAGACTTTGAGGGGATTTTTATAAAAACTCTCTTATACTTGAAAACCATTTCTATAATAAGAGTTTCTTTCTGGAAAATAATTTTAAAGATAGGTTACTTTTGAAAAATACTTTATATTTAAAACAAGTTTTTAGGAATCCTGTAACCTTAGGCTCTGATACCAAGTGAAACACCCCACAACCCTTAATATACCCGAAAGGGCACACTAAAGGATGTGGTGCGTTATAGGTATAGCTAAAGCATCACAGAGACTAAGATTCACAAGAAAATTAAGTAAAAACAGCGGAAACATTTTAGTAGTAACTCATTATTCAGAATTAAACTTCATAAAATAAGTCATAAAAAACATAACATGTCTCAAAAACTCAAAATATCTCGTGTCTCATGAAAGTACATCTTAGTCTCACAAAAATCAGAGTACAAAGATAACAGTAATAATAATCATAATCCCTCCTACAAGAGCCAAATCCATCATAAGCAAAATGAAAAAGATGAAGAACATAAGAATACATCTAAAATGAGAAAACTCCGGGAATGAATCTCCAAGCAACCTGAATCAACTCAACTCTGCTGGCCTATTGGGGGGGAAATGGGGAAATAGAGGAGTGGGCCAAACAATAAGTCTGGTGAGTGAAAGTAATTACTTAGCATTTCTAAGCAAGATAAAGATAATAGACTAAGCAATAGTTTTAGCTCGAAAGGAAATATAGAAAAGATAAAATTGGCATAAAATACTGTTTCTAAGTCTGTTTGACTAGTTGTTTTGATTGCTTGATTGTGATTGTTTGCACTTGTTTTAAATTGCTGTGATTAGGTTGAAACCCTAATCCTATCTCAACTGCTAACTTGATTAGGCTGAAATCCTAATTCTACCCTTTTATCGGCCTATTCTATCTCTGTTGTGCCACTGCGAACCAATCATTTTTTTCACAGCAAAAGACACCTCTTTAGCGCTAAGGACGCAGTAGCGAATTATTTACCCTAATCAATGCTGCACGCTCGGTCATTGCCGGTACACACTAACTGTCGCCCCTATTTGACCCTTTATTTACCCTAATCAGCATAAGCATGCCCAGCCTCACCTAACTATTGTGAGACCGTCGGTCCTAGTCCTGAAAGGAAATGCTGCCTAGCCTCACCTAACTGTTGTGAGACTGTCAGTCCCAATCCTAAAAGGGAATGCTGCCCAGCCTCACCTAACTGTTGTGAGACCATCAGTCCTAGACCTAAAAGGAAATGATGCCGGTATTGATCTTAACAAATAATCTTCTAGTTTTGCCCCCCTTGCCCAAATCCCCAGATTTGAGCCTCTATCTATTGGCCATTTATTTACCCTAATCAGCATAAGCGTGTCCTAGCCTCACCTACTATTGTGAGACCATCAGTCCTAGTTCTAAAAGGGAATGTTGCCGGTACGGTCCCTATTTCTATGTTTGCTTATTAACTTAATTCAAGATCTAAGTTTTAAAATAAGCCACTTCTGCTATCTCTGCTATATTTGCTTATTAACTTAATTCAAGATCTAAGTTTTAAAACAAGCCTCTTCTGCTATTTCTGCTACATTTGCTTATTAACTTAATCCAAGATCTAAGTTTTAAAATAAGCCTCTTCTATTATTTATTTCTTCCTGATTATAACCTATGTGTTATAATTGTTCTTACAACTGTTACCCTTCTATTTTCTCTTTTTAGTTATAACCACTTGTTATAATTATGCTTGCAAATATCTTAAATTTTCCTATTTCAGTCCATCTCTATTTTATTTCAGTTTTTCTTATTTTATATCTGATTTATGTAAATTTAGTGTTTTTCTATTTTAATCCATATTAGCAAATTCTTCTCTTTTTAATTTATTCGCGTAAAAAGAGATTAAATCTTTATAAAAAGAAACTAACATTTACAGGCTAAATTCTAACTTTAAGACGGATGTAAATAAATGTAAATAATTGTAAATAACTATAAATAACTGAATAAAATAACTAAATAAAAATAGTCGAATAAAATTGACTAAAAAGAACTTCTGAAGTTTACTTAAAAACTAGTGAAAATTAGGGTCACATCTCTAAAACCAAACGTAATACACAAAAACTCCTTCCGTTCGAAACTTTATAAATCCGGTCCCTATTTTTGTTTCAGCTTAATTCTTTTCCATAAATACCCTCGTTTATTTGTCGCAGTTTTGTGATTGCAGCCAATATTTGAAATCTATGTTTCCATTTATCGATCTACTTTGTGAAATCATATTTTGTTGATAATTACATGAATAATTGTCGTAGTTTTCTTTTTTTATCAATTACATGAATAATTGCTGATAAGAATGCAACTATTTTGAATATTTGCAGAAATAAATGCAATATTTGAGAATAGTTACAGAAATTGTACGCAATAGTTGCATAAATGTCTGCAACTATATGCAATAGTTGCAGACATTTCTGCAACTATATGCAATAGTTGCAGACATTTATGCAACTATACCATATAGTTGCAGAAATTTATGCAACTATATGCAATAGTTGTAGATATTTCTTCAACTATTTGCAATAGTTGCATTTTTGCAACTATATGCAATAGTTGTAAACGTTTCTACAACTATACCATATAGTTGCAGAAATTTGTGCAACTATATGCAGACGTTTCTGCAACTATACCATATAGTTGTAGAAATATTTGCAATTTTTTGCAAATTTTGTAAATTTGAAAAAAAATCGAAAATGTTCAATATTTGCAGAATTGTCTGCAAATATTTGAAATAATTGCACCTTTAATATAAATATTTGGTATCAACAATGGATCTCATTTTAAAGATCATAAAATTTGTGATTTTTTGGTGAAAATTGTATGTTGATCCGGTTTTTGTAAATAAAGTTATACACGTTTGAAAAGTTAAAAACATAAAGGGTATTTGGGTCTTTTTGCGTGCGCGAACTTGAAAATAGGGAGCGGAAACGTAGGTGTTGGTTGTGAAGGATGTTTTCTCTATTTTAAAACTTGTTAGGGATGTGAGCCAAATTTACCCTAAAAACTAACTGTAAATAACTTACATAAAAACTGTCTCAAAATTGTAGAAAAACTACAACTATTGAGAACCCTATTATTTTAAATTATTTAAAAATCTAAGATAATTACAAAACACTCACATATGGTTCTTAGCTCTAGTCCTTGGCCTTCCTGGATCCACTTCTAGGGCGTAGAATATTTTTTTAAAAAAGATCTTTTCCCTAGAAAAATTTTCTATTTAGGGTTCAGCCTCAGGCAATGGACCCAATTGGGAGAAAATCTGAATGAGAAACATAGCTAGGCCTAGGGTCTTATTTACAGTGTGGCTTAGGGATCTCAGGCCATCGGAGTTGAAGATTAAATCTGGTGCAACCACGTCATAGGCTCACTAGGAACCGTCGGATGCAAGCATGAACGCACAGGATTAAACTGAAAATCAAAAACATAGTCTTCGGCTCGTACCTGGACATTTTCACGTCCAAGAAATATGGCGGGTCGACCCAACTTCATTGGGGGTTGACCCATAGGTCGACCTGACCCAAATGCGGGTCGACCTATGGATGCCTATATATATATATATATATATATATATTTTTTCTTTTTCTTTTTTGTTTGTTAAATTCTGAATTCTTGTTTCTCTCATAACTTCTCTATACTGACTCGGATTTTTACAAGTTATATATGGAAATTGATCAGAAAATCGCCATGGACCTAATGGTGCAACTCCCGTAGCTCAATTCTAACAATTTCACAAATGTATTTTATTATTTAATTAATTATTATAGCTCAAATTTTGGGTTGTTACAATACTTTTACGGGCAACGGTTCTTTGAAAACCACGGGTAGTCAGTATTCCATCATGATATGACAATCATGACTTTTCATCCCACTCAATTTATTATTTTTAAAGTCAACACATCTACGAATATTAGAAGAAATCTCATTGGGAAATCTTAGTTCTTCCACCCACTTTAGCACGAGTTTTACTTACTTGCTGTCTAGCTCATAGCATGCTTTGAGTTTTTTTATTGTCATTGGGCTTCATATGAAGTTCGGGGCATTTACAATTGTTTTCTATATCAAGTCTTGAATTCAAATCATCCTTAGTTTTCCCCTTTACATTCAAAAGTGTATTAAACACATTATCAAACATGTTTTTTTTCATTGTGCATCACGTCAATATTATGTTGGAGTAAGAGATCTTTCCAATATGGTAACTCCAAAAATATACTTTGTTTGCACCAATTATGAATGTCCGATTTTCCTGGAATTTCAATCTGTACTCCAGTTTCATGTATCTTTGGATAGTCCTTTACAATTTCATATAATTCTTCGCTTGACCAAATCTTTGGTGGTTGCATATTATCTTCTCTGTTAGCTATAAAGTTTTTTCTGTCTCTTCTAAAAGTATGATTGGGATGGAGAAAACAATGATGACAATCAAACCAAGAAATTTTCTTTCCATACCGTAAAGAAAATGCTCATGTTTCTTCCATGCAATAAGTGTAGGCTAGATGACCGGCCATACTCCAACTAGAAAGCATCCCATATGCAGGAAAATCACTGATATTCCATAATAAAGAAGCGAACATACGAGAAATTTTTTTTTTCTCGAAATGTCTTATGTTTCAGCTCCTTCATTCTATAGTGTTTTCAACTCTTCGATCGATGGTTGTAAATAAACATCGATTCCTTGTATTGGATCATGAGGGCCAGGGACGACAATAGTGAGAAACATATATGGAGTTTTCACACACATCCTTGGAGATAAATTATACGGAGTAATGATAATTGGCCAGGATGAATATTTACTACTAAACTGAGAGAATGGTGAAAATCCATCCATAAATAAACCGAGTCTGACATTACGGCTTTCTGCAGCAAATGCGGGATAAGTCTTATCGAGATGTTTCCATGCCTCTCCGTCAGATGGATGTATCAAAGTTCCTTCTTCTAGTGTTCTCACACTGTGCCATCGCATATGACATGCCGTAGCAAAAGATGCATATAACCTTTAAAGTCTGGGATTGATGGGTAAATAATGCATTCTCTTGTACGGAACTTCTTTTCCTTTCTTTTTTCTTAGTTTGTATCTTTCCTCGTTACATATTTTGCATTTTCTAAGGTCAACATCATCTTTCCAATACAACATGCAACCTTTTACACATGTATCTATCTTTTCATACGGCAAACCGAAAGCGAACATCAGTTTTTTCACTTTATAATGACTATCCCACATCAGATTATTGGGTGGCATTTATCGTTCTGCAGCTTATACAACTGCTATAAATGCAGCTTCTGTAAGGTTGAATTTTGATTTCATAGTAATGTATTTGGTGGTTACCGATAACTCGGTTCCGCTTTTACAACCGTCCCACAATGGCCTCTTAGCAGAATCCAATGAATCGTATATTCTTTTAGCTCTCACAGTCGGTTCTTCTTCGACATTTACGTCTTCATCATCAGCTTGAATGGTAGGAAACATTGATCGTGCTGCATCTTCCACCATATTTTCTATCGGATTCGTTATAATATATCATCCTCTAACACTACAGTATTAGGTGTAGGTTCAACAAGTTCTCCATGACGATCCCAGAATAAATAATTCGGCACAAAACCGTATTTATACAAATGTACTTCAACTATATCTGGTTTCCAAAGCTTCAAATGTTGGCACTTACTACACGGGCAATGAATTTCTTCGTTATTTCGATTATTAGATTTAGCGAATCTAATAAATTCGTGTACACCGTTATAGAAATGTTCCTTTATTGAACCGTTCCTACCAGTTCTGACTTCATACATCCAACTATGGTCAAGGAAATAATCAAACATTTTTCCTAATTTGAAAATATATGTTAGAAAGTTCAAGTAAACAATTCAACTGATACTAAAGTCTTGTAGGAATAATTTTCAACACTTCATCATTATAAACACTTCACCATTGTAGAAAATTCAAATAAGCACTTCACTTTATTTTTTTAATTTTTAGTTTATTGGATTTTACTTTTATGGTTGGTCATCCTACTTCCCATTAAAAACATAATAATATAATTATATTTTATAAATCATTTCAGGTTAAACGATTCAACAAAATTTCGGCAGCACTTCCATTTTGTTCCCTGTGTCATACACAAATGCGTGTACACAGGGAACGAGAAGGAAGTGCTACCGAAATTTTGTAAACCGTTTAAAATAAAATGATTTATGAAATGTAATTATTTTATTGTGTTTGTAACTTGTCGAATACAGGGACAAATCCGACAAATATTGTATCAGATGAATATAGATGTCCGTTCTGTTAAAAAACGAATATCCATATAACGATCATATACAACACTTATCAGATGGGGCCAAAAACTCCCTAAGGGATTAAAAAAAATAAAACACATTTTACAATTACTATTTTAACAACTACAAAAACTATTTTATAATCCATTGAGCTATTTAAATATTTATTAATTAAATATGAAATTTTAAAACGTATTTTAACTTTTATTTAACTACTTAAAATTTTAGTTACCGATTTTGTGAACTGACATACATGGTGAGAGTGAATGTTTCGGTCCTGTTAATCAATTATTATACACTAATTTTTGCGAAAACTATAACAAACATTATTCTAAACTATAACAAACATTCATGTAAAATCATCAATAAGCATATTAATCAATAATTATAGACTAATTTTCGGGTTTTAAATTTACCCTAATTTTTACCTACAAAGTAAACAATCAAATCACTAACTAATATCTCCAAATCAAACAAATTTTTAATTATCATCAAATAATACGCAATAATCATCAATTTCTAATCTATAATCAACTAATTTTCTAAATTAGAGTTTTAATTATATACCCAAATCAACTAATACACTATATTATCATCAACTAATAAGATATAATCACCAATTCCAAATTCCTAAATCACCAAATTTCAAAATCAGGGTTTATAGTTTACACCTAAAAACCATATAAATTAGAGAGGAGGAGATCGGCAAGCATTGGAGAGATTTAGTTGGCGACGACAGACGGCGACGGTAGGTGGCAGCGGGGGCGGTGGATGGCAGCAACAAGGAGGAGGTTTTGGTTTTTTGGTGGGAAAGGAGCAAATGATTTGCCTGTTCGTGGTTTCTTTTTATATATACGACATTGCGTCGGCTAGCGACGACCACCTTTTTTAGCCATCACAAGCCAACGCAAAAGGCTATCGTAATAAAATGAATTGAATTTAAGCCCATATATAGGCCAAATAGGTAATTAACTGGGACAAGTGAAAAGTTCCAAATTGAAATTAATAAAATAAAATGAATAATTCATATTGCTGGATAAAAAATTAATTTCATATTAACACCTTCATGGTAGGTGTATATAAAAAAATTGAAATCCCTAATAAGATTGGCTCTCTCTCTACACACTCGTTCAGTTTTTCAAGCTTATCAAACTAAAGAGATTAAGAGGAAGAAATACAATACTAGGCAATTATTCACCAGAAATTAATTGTTTTTACTATGAATCAAATTATGTTCTCTTCATTCTATTATGTGATTGTAAAAATCATTATATTCAAAGATCTAGCATATTATGATTTAGATCTAGCATATTATGATTCATGCAAAATTAGTTTTTCTTATTTTTATTAATATAAGTATTAAGAATTTACATGTGGTATCAAAGCATAGATTGAGAACTCGATGATTTTCCATGAATAAGTTATTTTGTTTTCTCCGCTGCAATATATTTTAAATTTATCAAAAAATGCTATATTATTGTATTTGCCGATAAATGTTTTTTCTTTTATCGTTGTTTGTTTGCAATTTTTTGATATTAATTTATTGTGTGTGTATCATTGTGTGTGTATGTATGTATATGCTATGAACTAGTTGTATCAGGTTATGGGTCGCAATTCTTGGAACTACGACTTCAGTCAAATAGCTGTGCTTACTTTCGATAATCCAAGTTATGATACATGTGTGTACACAGGAAGGTGATAAAGGGAGAAGTGTGATACTTCTAGAAAGCATGGGGAATTAATTAAGGGTCAATTTACTTTACATCCTACAGATAGCTATTGATATATTGGAATTATATAATGCTAATATGTACTTATTACTGGTGGAACTAATAATTGTAATCTTATATCGTGTTTGATAAAAGATAGAATATGTATTGGGGGAAAAGGTGGCTATAAAAAATAAAAAAGTAAAAAAATAGTTTCAAAATAAAAATGTATGTATGTATATGAATCAAGCCTTGAATATTTTCATAGCTCTAATTAATAACTTAAGTGTAAAGTTTTGAATTATGCTATATATGTTTGCATGTATACTCGCTTCTGTCTCGCATAATGAAAGAGTGTATTTTTTTATTGATATAATAATTTCGGCTTGTATGTAACGTTTTGAATTATGGTACAGTGTTGTAAATGATTAATATATAAATGAATTATATATATCTTATGATTATGTTCACAATACACGTATGCTACCATTTGAATTAACGTATTATTAGTATGCTATTTGAATTAAAGTGATTACACTGTATATTGTTGGTCACTAGAGTGACCAAAAATTAAGGATTTATGCATATGAATTGTATAATGGTATTTTAATTTGATATTTATATTATCCGTAATTTGTTAATCACCAAAATGGCCAAATTAGAAATGTTTGTAAATGTCAAATAAAAGGAAATTCATTTACTCATGTTTATTTGATGCTTATGAATGAATGACGTTATGGTTTATGTATAATTTTAAAGAATTGTCATAAGTATATTGAGTTCATAGTTATAAAATGTTTAGATTGTCGAAAGGTTAATCATTTATTTTATAACCTATGAACATTACCTAGGTATATTATTGTGCTTGGTTAGGTATAACGACCCGTATTTTTTTGATAATTAAAATATTAAATTATATAAGATTTTGAAATTTAATATTGTGAGAAATTAAAATTTATGATTTATTTATTAGAAAAAATATAATTAGAATATGATTTAATAATGTTGGGTTAATGTAATTGATAACAATTTTAATGTAACTACAATCAATTGAAATAATTGTAAAATTAATTTGGTTATAATTTGTAAATAACGAACAAGATAATTGTTGGAATCAATTGTTGGAATTAATGTAATTAATTATTGTCGTTAATATGTGTTAAGATGATAACCGTAGAATATGAATGTAATAAAATGTAAACTAATGTTAATTATATTCATAAGGTAATAGTTGATTCAATAATAAGAGTGTAAATCAAAATAAAAGAATTTGATTGAATTTAAAATATAATTAACTGAGATTTTATTAAAGTTTTAATATGACGCTGAAATTAATGTAATATTTAAATCTTGAGATTAACATGGAATATTAAATTTTAAAAGATTATTAATTTCTATGTAATCAAGAATGATAAAATTGTTAACTTTTAAATTTGAATTTAAAAGTGATTAAATTAATTTGATAATAATTTATTTAATTAACGTGAAAATTAGCCATTTTGGCCACTGTCTCAAATTTTGATGAAACCAGTTTCATCGGATCCATAATAGTGAATTATTGTAGGATTTCAAGTTTCGTAGCGATCGGACTTATCGTTTGATTGTGCGAGCTCGAAACACTTAGAAATCAATTAAAATAATTTAAATGAATATAATCTGATTTTAAAAGCTAACTTCTATATACAATGGAATTAGGGTTTGAAACTAGTTCCACTGAGTTTAAAAATATCGAAAACCTATATTTTGATATATGGGATGACCTACTTTCGTTTCGGGGACGAAATGAGTTTTTCGGGCCGTTGTTATCGTTTCGACCCAATTCGATATGTCCATTCATTCTTATCCATCTTTGTTTATATAAATGGATATTTCTTGAAACCCTAGTTGTCTATTCCTATTTATGTATGTATCTGTTCAAATCATCTACTTCTTCCTCCTTCCCAACGGTTGTCAACCCAAACCCTAATTTCAATTTCAAATCAAATTTCAAAATCCAAACTCTCAAACTATGTCATATAATATATCGTTGGAAAGCTCTCGACGAGCACAATTTACATTTAAAATTCGTTTTCACAATCAAGGTTTAGTTGGCCAGAAATCGTTGAAGAAGTCTCGATCGTTGAAATTAGGGTTTTCGATTTCAATGGTGGATCTTCATCCAATCGACGATCAGGGAGTTACGTCTGGAAGAGGAAGACAAGCAGGTCTCAGATCTGGTGGTCATTCATCTCTAGGAGGCTATGGTTTTCCAGAATCTTCGAGTTAATAGGGCGGCGGTGGAGGACGCCTGGAGGTGCGGAGGGCTTGCGCGCTTAGGGTTGGCCGGAGGTGGCAGGGTAATCGGCGAGGTTGAATCGAGGCTAAGGTGATCGTAGGAGGCGGCGTTTGGCAATAAGGAGTGGCGGCTGTAGCAAGATTAAGGTTCGTGTGTGTTTGAACATGGATGGGAAGAGAAGGTAATTACGTAAATGCCCTTATTTCTATTTTATTTAAAATTTAAAATTTTCAATCGTTCTAACTCAAATAACTATTGCATACGAGCTCGGATTTGGATGCGGTTTTCTCTGTTGCGATCATATCAAAATTCCGGATAATGTCAAACTAGTTTGGTTGGACTCTGAGACTGTTTAAATTTTGTGCTTTATTTGGATTTTAAATCGACGATGAATCAAAGGTGGGTGATTTAACCCACTTACAAATACTAAACATTCTTATGTTAGCTAAATTAAATTTATGATGTGATAAGAATATTATTAATTGCTATTTGGTATTTTAATTTGACATATTAATTTAATTTGAATTTATATTGAATTAAACTGCCATTTAAATTAATATTGAAATTAAATTGATAGTTAAATACCTGATATTAACAATAGTCAATTGTTGTGATTTATTGGCTGATTTGGTTGTTGATTGTGATGGATGTTTATTTGTTGACATTTTGGATGATTGGATGTTTGTATCCCTTTAATCACTATGGGTTGAAATGGTACATATCCGAACGATCTTATAGATTAGGGAAACTCGTTATGGGTTGAAATGATAAACCCGAGCGATTTTTTTGATTTGGAAATCTTTGATTCGGGATACGGGATGAAATGATATATACTCAGAAAATTTAACTATTTTGGGGTTGAAATGATACATACCATATCACTTGACCATAGGGTAGAAAACTATATACGGACACCGTTGGTCGGTTTTAAATAATTTTCTAAGTAGTAAAGTATGTTTGATTTATAAATGTGATTTTTAAATTTAATTTAATGATCTTATTTAAAAATTTATATTTGGAAAATAATTTGTTTTATATGTTTTAAAGTTTCAAATTATAAGTTAATATATGGTTTAAATGTAAATTTAAGATTTTAACTTATGATTTTATTTAGTTTTAAAATATATTTTTAGATAGTTTAAAATTTAATTTAATAAAATATTAAATATAATTTTAATATATATATTTTAAATTTAATTTAATTTAATAAATATAGTTTTATAATAACTTTAATAAATAAAAATGTAAGAGGTTTTGTAAGGAATTTATAAACGTTTTGTAAGAGATTTTATAATGGATAAAAGGATTCTTATAAAAGATTTTTATAAAGGATTTTATAATGGTTTAATAAAGGTTTTAAAGGATTTTATAAAAGGTTATAAAAGAACTTGTATAAAGCGATTTGGAAGAGTATAAAGGAATTTGTGTAAAAGTTTATGATAAAGGGAAGAGTTGTAAATTGTTTTGGGAATTTATAAATAGCTTTATAATGGTTTTAAAGCATATAAATTATTTATAAATGATATAGAAGAGATTTATAAAAAAAATTCTGAAATTGATTGAAAGAACTCTTCCTCAGTATTTATGAATATGTTTATACTTTTGGAATAAGTATATGGATATCTTGATATGAAAGCATAAACTATTTTCTGGATTTACTATTAAAAAAATGTTATAAATGACCACGGTGTGAAAAATATAACAATTGGTTGTTAAAGAGATCGGGGTCGGATATTGTCATACTCTCTGCCAATTCTGAAACCACTTTAAGAACTATGCACGCGGTGGAGAATCCAGAACGAAGTAGGATGGTTTGGTGAACGCTACTGTACGAGGTATGAACGTAGCCCTGACCCTCTTGGGCCAGTTTGATATGACTAAAACAGGAGCTATACTAGGCCAAATGTGGGCGCTCCTCCGATCGGGCACATTTCTTCAATACTATATTTGTTACTTTGTGATTGATTTGGTGGCCACACTCGATTTGATTGTGGGAGTGTGTTCCGAGATGGACGGTAGTAGCTGCTACGCGTTACCACCACTCCGGGAGTGCAAAACGGTAGAATCCTACCCTGGGCATTACCTCGCTTGCCTTGTCATATGCTTTATCGAGCCCACTACAATTTTGTTTTGTGTCATACCTATGGAGTGCTCCCTGATAGCCCACTAGTTTGGTGGACTTTACAGTACTGTATAGACTACGACATTTATAAAATGTGTTAAAGGGGATATAGGTAACGCCTTAACGCTATTTTAATACTTTACTTTACTAATAGATACTATATATATAGCGTATATTACAACATATAAATAGTTTAATGGATACTTAGGAGATAGAAATCCCGAACATCTCTTAAGTTATTGCACGCACGTTATACACTGGATAGGAGATGTAAAATCCTGTAAACATCTTTGACACCATTACACTCATATTTATTTACTGTTGATTTAACTTGCATAAGATCTTTTAGTCTAATTCGAGTGTTTTGTCTTTTCATTACGCTCGGGTCAGCCTGAGCATTTCATCCCAAAAACTTGTTCTTCAACGGTTTTTCTATTGGTTAGAAAATCGCCGAACGAATTTATAATAAAATTAACCACAAGCGCACGGCATACAATTTTAGTACGTGGCGAGTACGGGTCGATCCGCAGGGAATTGTTAGACTTTAAATCTCTATTCAATCAAATTAAACCAAGAATTTGAAGAGTGTGGAGCTAAAAATGTAAATAAACTAACTAACTAACAAAAGAAATTTGATAAAAATATGAGAGTTAAATGACAATTTAGAGATAATTCCACTCTCTATATCACATAGTTCAACAAAATATGAAATTATGTTCTCTCTTTTTTGGTCATTAGTGAGTTTAATTGATGTGCTTATCATAAGTATGGCCTATTTGTGTTATTAATTAGCTCAACATAAGCCATCAAACTATAACACACCCCTTAAACCACTTACTAATTCTCATGAAAAATGACAACAATTTGAAAATGAAATCTATTTTAAGCATGGCCTATTAACTATTGTTTAGAAATATAGGCCATCAAATTTCAACATTCACTTCTTTGCCATAATCATATTTAGATGAAAAGGCAATTTGTGTTTTGTTTGTTTAAGCATAGCCTATTTGATATGAACAACATAGACTATAAAATTCAAAGCTAAACAACAATATTAAACCACATCCAAATATTTCCATTAAGCACAAAAAGAGACAATAATTATCAAAATGTTGAAGCTACATAATTAGAGAGCTTCATTACCCCTAAATTGAAGGGGTTTAGCATCTTATATTTGTTATCAAATCAACAAATGTAGCTTGCAACACGAAACAAAAAAAGAGGAAAACGAGAGCTAAATGAAAAAAAGAACTAAGCTCTAATTGCATAAAATAAAATCTACACTACTAACATGAAAAGAAAGAAATAAACAAGAAAAAACTTGAATTAAAATTGCATGAAAATAAAATTACATAAAAGAAATGGGTAAGTAGCCATGAAAAGAAAGAGAGCTGTCATTTTATTTTTGATCCTAAACTAAACTAAGAGAAAGAGAGCCTAAAAGAAGAGAGGAGGTTACATGAAGCATAAGTGGTATTTATACATGTTTGGAAACCCTAATTCATTTTTTTGGAACTACCCAAACTACCCTTAAGGTAGTGTGGCCACCAAGTAATCATTAGCATGTATTAATCTCCCACTTAAATGTACATGTAGCTTTAATTTCCATTAGCATAAGTATTAGCTCCTAAGTGTACATGAAGGTATGTGGGTAGATGGGGTCCTCCATGATCCATGAAATGAATTATTTCTGTCTTCATTCCTTTGTATTCACTCTTGTGCATGCATATATCTTCATGAAGCCACTTGTATTTGAATTTAAATTCCTACAAAATAACATAGAAATTTTCAATTAAATTTTAGAAAGTTAATATATGCACAAAAACGACCATTTTGCCCTTAAATGAAGATGAATATGTGACGATTTGAAATAATTTGAATTTTGGTTTAAATAAGTTAAAATACCCAATATGATCATTTATTTAATTTAAATAGATTAAATATGGTGGTAAAAATATGCACATTTACGTGCACATCAAATACCCCCACACTTATCTTTTTATTCGTCCTCGAATAAAGAAAAAAAACTAAGATAAATCCGTTTTCATAGGAAACACGACTGCATTGAGCGTATGCAACAAGCCGTTAAACGTCTAGGTGTCCCCTGTTGGACGAGTGTTGTCTCGTGAGGGTTTTCAACGGATACTACCCACAAAATCCAAATGCAAAGTGAAAATATTTACAAAATGCAAGATTTATTTACAATGGGATGAATGCAAGTTTTTGAAAATATTTACAAATGAAGGATTTACTTTCAAATTGACACGAATAAGTTAAATACAGGTTTTGGTCATTATCTTGAAAATTTAAGTCATTTACTCGTTAAAATTTCCAATAAAAATCAAGTTATCATAACAAATAAACTATAGTTTAACTCGTTGTTTCGGTTGATAACAAAGTGTAACTATGAAATAGATCCTTAGTTGATTATCAAAGTTTATCAAAGTGGTATTTTCATTTCTTTTCAATAACAAGTAAAATCAAAAAGTCAAAATAGTGCTTGGATTTCAATTGCTTGCTCTCACTTATCTGAAAATTTATTGATATTAACAATATTTACATATGCCTAATTCATATAAACTAAGGCCAGATATATTACCCATGCACTGCCTTGCGGACTGGTGTGAGGGGAATACAGAGCGCGGCGAGTGAACACACAAGTGTGAACACTTATCGACTGTAGGCGATATTAATAAAAGAATAGTTTATATCATACACCTAACTCAGGTAAACTGATGCCAGATATCCCGATTGTGCACCGCCTTTCGGGCTTATGTGAGAAGGGTACAGAGCATGGCGAGTGAACACACGAGTGTGAATACATGACTCTAGGTGTTTATTAAAAATATATACATATATGCAAGAAATATATTTTTTTTGTCCTTTTTTTAGAAGAGAGAGTTTTGCAAGATCATCTTAGCACCATTTAACTTAGAAGACAAAAAAAAATGTTATATCCTTTTATTTGAATTCACCACTTTTTAAAACAAAGATTTTCAATTAGGATATTTCATAATTAACACGTATGAATCTTCCTATATACTGGTTAAACCATCGTTATTTGTAATCAAACTTCATTTTTATTTTTGTTGAGACAAATAAATTTTTCAAAAATTTCAATTTAATTAACCAAAACCATATATTTATCTTCTAGTGTTTCTTTCAAAAATAAATCAAAATGCTTAAAAAAATTGTTTTGTTTCTTTTTTTGAGATTTTTTTTTAATTTTGGAACGAAAAAAATAAAAATAAAAATAAATAAACCATGAAAAATCGAAAATGATGATGACTCCCCCCACACTTGATTTTGACTGTGTCCCCACAGTTAACCCAAATGAAAGGAGAAAAATAAAAACATGACCTTTATTTATATGAAAAAGAACGGTATTTACACGAGATCAGAAAATATATAGTCAAAAAGTAAATGAAACGGTCTTCCAAAGACCGATTCATTTGTCTCGTCAAGTATGCGAGACAGAGCTTAAGCTCGGAAAACCAAATCATATAAGATTTCAGAGTTGAATGTTGATTTGAAAAAACGAATGTCGTTTTATTAAAAATCGTATGAGTTGTTTTGTTTTCGATCATTTTTAGGATTGATAAAACAATTGATTGAAATTCAAGTTTATTTTCACCAATTTGAAATTCTAACATATCATTGGAAAATTCTTTAGAATTATCGATTTCAAAATCAAGATGGTGATTTAAATCTACCCCTTCGAAATTTAACAACTCGTCTTCGAAAATTCCATAAAATTCGTGTTCATTAAATTCGTCTTCCTTATTTGGATTATCAACTACTTCATTGCATATCTCCAGTTCAAAATCCAAAGTTGTTGTATTCAAAATTTTGAAATTAAGAAAAGGAAGATCGAATTTTAAATTTGGTTCCACACCCTCAAAAGAATTGAAATCCAACTTAATTACCATTTTTTCAACAACTTCGTTAAGATCGTCATTTTCCATTTCAAAAGTTGTTATTTGTAAATCGTCAATTTGGGTAAAAGGTGGATTATCACTCGACTCTTCACATGTTGGGATTTGATTTCGTTGTTCACGATTTTTTTCCAATGTTTTCATCAACAAATCCATGCGATCATTTTCCATTTGTTCAACTAAATCAAATTCATGATTATTACTTTGAAATTTTTTAATTTGAACTTGTTGAGGACAAAAATTTTCACTCGCATCGTAGTCGAGATTATTTCCATTGCCATAATCATTTGAAAAATGATTCACATTTCCATTGTGATTTTGAAATTCATTTTGGAGTTCGAAGTTGAATTGGAATGGGTTGGAAGTGAATTCAAATTTTGATTATTTTGAAAACTTTGACTTGAATTGTTGCATAGATATGAATTCAACGAATCATTTAATTGAAGTGTTTGTTCAAGTAAAGATTCAACTTCTTTGATACACCTTTCAAGGGTTGAGGGTTGACCATTATTTTGAAAATCTTGTGGTGCAAAATTCGAATAGTTTGTACAATAGTCGTTATTAAAATATCCATAAGAATTCTGAGCGAAATTATATGGATTATATTGATTTTCATAACTATCGTAAAATTCACGTGAGTAAGGAAATTCAAACATTTTCAAGAATGTTTATTTTTCTTATAAAAAAATATTTACAAATAGAATTTAGTTTTAAAAAGGGAAATTGATTTTTGTTTTGTTTTTTAGTTTTTCAAACTTTTTCTTTGTTTTTGAAAAGGTTTATAAAAATTTTATTTTTATTTTTGTTTTTCTAAATTTTTTTGGATTTTTGAAATTTCAAAGGAAAAGGATTTAAAAATTTCAAAGAAAAAGAAGAGGAATATTTACAATTTTTTTAGTTTTGGATTTTGAATTTTTTTTAAATATGCATGAACTAATGCAACTCAATGAATGCAAGATTTTAATTACAAATGATCTATCCTTAGTAGCTCCTAACCCAAAATTGTATAGTCACACTTTGTTCTCAGCCAGGTAACGGAGAGGATTTATCGGTGCACCACGAATCACCGTAGTAATACAGCCGAAGGTTTAAGTACCTTCAGAGAAACAACCACTATAATATTTACGAATCACCGTAGTATTTATAAATGGTTATTGCTCTGCCATAGCCTAGACACCAAGAATTTAAATTGTTCAAAGAAGACAATTTTTCAAAATACAATTTAGCATTATTAATGTCTAACCATTATTATTAAATTCTAGGATGAAATGCAAAGCAGAAATTAAACGTGTATTAACAATGCAACTACGAATGGATTTTGTTTTTTTTTTTTGGTTTTTGAATTTTTATTTAAATAAAATGGAAACAAACAATAATGCAAAGCAAATAAAAACAATAGATAGGGGTTAAAAGCAGCAAAAAAAATTTATAAGCAAGCAAGCAATTTATTTTTGGCAGTCGAATGAAGCAAGCAATTCCACTTGATTTTCTGCTTTGACAACCTGAAATGATAACAAGATATATACAATTGTTTTTATTTTAATTTATTTTTATTTTTTTTTAAACAAATTAACATAAACCAAATTAAAGTAAATTAAAACAAAACAAAAAAATTTAAATATTTTTTAAGGATAAATCAAAGCAAAACCAAGAGAAAACAAATTAAACAAAACAAATTGAGCAACTTTTTTTTGTTTTTTTGACTAAAAGACAACTTAAAACATCAACTTAAATCTAATTACAATTTTTTTTAAGTAAGAATGAACAAAAAGAAAGATGGTTAAAAAAAAGTAAACAAAAAGTTATAAAAAAATTAGAAAGAAAACAACCCGGCCCAAACAAGAAAAATTCACAAAGCCCAAAACACTTCTCCTTTTCTTTATTCAGATACGTGAAAATTAATTGAATTGGAAATCCTAATTTTTTTTAAATCAACCAAACAAGAAACTCAGTGGAACTTCTCTTGTTCAAATCCTAAGTTGAAAATCAATCGAATTGGGTCGTGGTTGCTCATTTCATGTCGAGGCGGGTTCGAAGGGGAGAGGGTTCGATTGCAATGGCCAAAGGAATGGCGAATGGTTGGCGATTTGAGGAGGTGATTGAACTTGCGATGTAGTGAGTATTCTCGTTCGAGGTTGAACGATCGTTGAAAGAGGCTAGAATTGGTTGACTTGGGTTCGGCAGTTCAATGAAGTCGCTGCGGTGCGGTAGGTTATTTCGTTTCCGGTGATGATTTTTGGTCGTGATTACTTAAGTGAGTTTGAGGTTATGGTTGGAGCTGGTGATGTTCGAATTGGGTATGACAATTGCGGGAGGTTGTGAGACTTGTTTCGGGTTCATGCAATTTTGAGGGGAAGGTCGGCAGATGATGGTCGGCGGAAGGTGGGTTGAAATGACAGTTGTGTTTTTTTTGTGAGTAGTTTTGTGTTTGTATTGGTAATTGCTTGACAGTGTGGAAATGGCAGCAGTCAGTAAATGATTGAGTAGATTGGGTTGTAAGGTGGAATAGTGAGGCAGTGTATGGTCGAAAGAGAGTTGAAGGATGATGACTGCAAGGGAAGATGTATGATGTTACAGTAGTTATGATATGGTGAGTTTGAAGTTTTGTGGAAGGCACAGTAGTTGTAAGTGTGTTGGATGAAGTGTTGAAAGTGGTGGCTGGCAGAGTTTGGTGAAATAATGGCAGAGGATGATGTATGGTGTAGAAGTTTGTAGATGAGGATGTATATGTGGTTAATCAATTGATCTGTGAATGAAGATGAAGGTAGTGGTATTGGGGAAGAAATGGGAAGTAGTTGTTATGGTGACTAGAAGTAGTTGTTGTGCACTGAGATAAGTGAATTGAATGTAGCAGTTTACATTGGAGGAGATTGTGTGCACATGCATAGTTTGAAGTGCACAGAGAAGATGGTGGTCGGAGCAGTATTTTGTGATGTTCGCAAGGAAATGGTGAAGTGGTTTTATGTCTTGTGGATTTGAGATGGCAGGTGTGTAATTGCAGTTGTGAAATGAACAGCAATGAATATGGCAGTTGTGAAATGAACAACAGTTGTGAATGTGAAGTTCTGATCGGTGGATGATGAAGTTTAAGGTGGTGGCGAATTGTGAAATGTTGAAGACAATGTGGTTTGGGAGTAATGTTTGAACAATGGTAGTGCAAGGAGCTGTTAGTGTGATGGCATTGATCAGAAGTAATTTCTCGGTAGAGGATGTTAGAAGTGGCAGGGGATTAGTTTGGTCAGGGAAGTGGTTATATGTGCACAAGGAAGATGTGCACAAATGAAGAGTGGACAATGGCAAGTTGTGCAGAGGGGAGATGATGTAATTTTGAAGAAGGGGTGAATGTTGTGAATTGAAATGAAATGGGTGGTAGATCACTGTCAGTAGTTGTATACAGTTATGTGTGTAGTAGTGGTTTGTGTTGTGGCGAACAGAGGTGGAAATATGTTGCAGAAGGCAAACAGGGGTAGCAAACAGAGGTGGAATAATGACTGTGCACAGAACAGTGGAGAAGTGCTAGAGAACGGTTTTTTTTGGAATTGTAAATGAAAATGGGAAATTGAATGGAATAAAAAAAATTCTTTTTGAAATTGTGTGTGCTTCTTTTTTTAATAATGAAATAGCAAATGGAAAAGGAAACTAGCAAACACAAACAACAAATTGGAAACACAAATAAAACAACAAACTCACACAACAAATTTTTTTAATGTTTTTTTATGCAATACACAGAAGACAAAAATACACAAAAATCAAACAATAATAATTCGAAGAATAAAAAATAAAATCAAAACTATTCCCCGGCAACGGCGCCAAAAACTTGTTCATCGACGATTTTTCTATCGGTTAGAAAATCACCGAATGAATTTATAATAAAATTAACCGCAAGCGCACGGCATACAATACTAGTACGTGGCGAGTACGGGTCGATCCGCAGGGAATTGTTAAATTTTAATTCTCTATTCAATCAGATTAAACCAAGAATTTGAAGAGTGTGAAGCTAAAAATGTAAATAAACAAACTAACAAACAAAAGAAATTTGATAAAAATATGAGAGTTAAATGACAATTTAGAGATAATTCCACTCTCTATATCACATAGTTCAACAAAATATGAAATTATGATCTCTTTTTTTGGTCATTAGTGAGTTTAATTGATGTTCTTATCATAAGTATGGCCTATTTGTGATATTAATTAGCTCAACATAAGCCATCAAACTATAACACACCCCTTAAACCACTTACTAATTCTCATGAAAAATGACAACAAGTTGAAAATGAAATCTATTTTAAGCATGGCCTATTAACTATTGTTTAGAAATATAGGCCATCAAATTTTAATTTCAACATTCACTTATTTGTCATAATCATATTTAGATGAAATGGCAATTTGTGTTTTGTTTGTTTAAGCATATCCTATTTGTTATGAACCACATAGACTATCAACTTCAAAGCAAAACAACAACATTAAACCACATCCAAATATTTCCATTAAGCACAAAAAGAGACAATAATTATCAAAATGTTGAAGCTACATAATTAGAGAGCTTCATTACCCCTAAATTGAAGGGGTTTAGCCTCTCATATTTGTTATCAAATCAACGAATGTAGCTTGCAACATGAAACAAAAAGAAGAGGAAAAAGAGAGCTAAATTAAAGAAAGAACTAAGCTAATCTAATTGCATAAAATAAAATCTGCACTACTAACATGAAAAGAAAGAAATAAACAAGAAAAGACTTGAATTAAAATTGCATGAAAATAAAATTACATAAAAGTAATGGGTAAGTAGCCATGAAAAGAAAGATAACTCTCATTTTATTTTTGATCCTAAACTAAACTAAGAGAAAGAGAGCCTAAAAGAAGAGAGGAGGTTACATGAAGCATAAGGGGTATTTATACAAGTTTTGGAAATCCCAATTCCTTTTTTTAGAACTACCCAAACTACCCTTAAGGTAGTGTGGCCACCAAGTAATCATTAGCATGTATTAATCCCCCACTTAAATGTACATGTAGCTTTAATTTCCATTAGCATAAGTATTAGCTCCAAGTGTACATGAAGGTATGTGGGTAGGTGGGGTCCTCCATGATCCATGAAATGAATTATTTTAGTCTCCATTCCTTTGTATTCACTCTTATGCATGCATATATCTTCATGAAGCCACTTGTATTTGAATTTAAATTTCTACAAAATAACATAGAAATTTTCAATTAAATTTTAGAAAATTAATATATGCACAAAAATAACCATTTTGCCCTTGGATGAAGATGAATATGTGACGATTTGAAATAATTTGAATTTTGGTTTAAACAAGTTAAAATACCCAATATGATCATTTATTTAATTTAAATAGATTAAATATGGTGGTAAAAATATGCACATTTACGTGCACATCACGTTGAAGTCTCTATTTTTGGAGGAAGAAGACGGAGTTTAGTATTATATTATTATTATTATTATTCCACTGTATCATGTTGTTCCGCTGCATTATCCTATTATACCAGCTATATGTATAACTCTGATTTGTATTGTAAAAGTGTAATCAAATGTTATTTGTAAAACAGCTTCATGAAATGTTTATTTGATTATTTTATTTTATCATTCCGCTCTGAGATTCTATGTTTTGTTTTTCTTTCTTTTCTCTTATTTACCCCATTAACAATCCTCCCTTTAAATGGTTTGAGTTTGACATGTGTGGTTTATTGTCGATTTAAACCGTCCAAAATGGTGGGTCGTTACATTAGGTATGTTTGTATATCCAGGGATAGCAAACATATCTAACCGGAGCATGTTAATTGCCAATTATGTGAAATTTTATTGAGCATCAATTATGTTTTTTTATTGCATATTGTTGTATCACCCAAAGGAGAACTTCTGCATACACCTTATTTTTGTTGGTTGAAACTGAATCTGTGTTATAGATTTAAATTTATTACTCAAAGCATTATTGTTTGATGGTATTTTTATATTTTGCAGCATCTATTTCTATTTCTCTACATTCGCAAGCCACGTATGTTATTAAGTTTAGTGGGCTTAATTTCTCCGAATGTTTTGAACAAATTCAGTTCCACCTTAGTGTTCTGGATCTTGATTTGGCACTCTTAAGTCAGAAACCAGTTGCAGTTACTACTACTAGCAGCCCTGAACAAAGACCTTCCTATGAAACTTAGGATAGACCTAACATACCAAGCTTAATGTTTATGTGAATGACTATATAAATCAACATCAAGTCCATATTAAGAAAACTGAAAGTGCTAAAGAATTTATAAGTTTGTGGAAGAATGATCTCGTTCTGAGTCTGCTGATAAGTCGCTCGTTGGGACACTAATGGGTACCTTAACCACCATTAAGTTTGATGGTTCTCGTACTATGCATGAGCATATCGTTGAAATGACGAATATAGCAGTAAAATTAAAGACCTTGGAAATGGAAGTGGATGAAAATTTATAAGTAACCTTCGTCCTTAGTCCTTACCTCATGCGTATGGTCCATTCATATGAACTATAATATCTGAAGGATAAATGGAATGTGCATGAATTGCAACGTATGCTCATTGAAGTTGAAGCAAGGCTTGTGAAATTAGAAGTTCATTCAGCAAATCTCATAGGTCAGAAAGGAGAAAGAAAGAAACCAAAACGGAATGTTGGAAAAGACAAGCAAGGACTATCAAAGTTAAATTAGTCATATGTCCAAATCCATAAGAAGGAACCAAACAAGGATAAGTGTCATTTCTGTGGAAAGACTGGACACTATCAGAAAGATTGCCTGAAACGTATGGCATGATTCAAAAGAAAAGATAAGCCTAGTGCCTTAGTATGTTTCAAATCAAATTTAGCTGAAGTATCTTATAATACTTGGTGGATTGATTCTGGTTGTACCACTCATGTTTTAAATACGATGTAGGGATCCTTTACAACCCAAACCACAAGCCTAAATGAAATTTTTATCTTTATGGAAAACCAATTCAAGTTCCGGTTGAAGCCATTGGAACCCATCATTTAATTTTAGACACTAGACATTGTTTAGATCTTTTTTAGACTTTTTATATTCCTTCTGTTTCTTGCAATTTGATTTCCTTGTCTAAACTTGATACTGCTGAATACTCTTTTAAATTTGGGAATGAATGTTTAGTTTTTTTAAACAAAATCTTTATATTGGTTTAAGTATTCTTTATGATGGTTTGTAAAAATTAAAGCTTGATACTCTCTTTGCCGAAACTCTATTAACCTTGCAGCTTAATATTGGTACTAAACGTGGTTTAATTAGTTAATCATCAGCTTACATGTGGCATGAATGTTTGGATCACATATCCAAAGAAATAATCGAAAGATTAGTAAAGAATGAAATCCTACTTGATTTGGATTTTAATGATCTTGGAATTTGAGTGGAATGTATTAAGGGAAAACATATATGACACGTAGTTAAGAAAGCAGTCACAATAAGCACATAGCTTCTTGAAATAATGTACACTGATATATGTAGGCCTTTTGATGTTCCATATCTTGGTGGAGAAAAGTATTATCACCATTATTAATGATTTTTCATGTTAATAATATGTCTATTTGTTGCATTAAAAGTCATAATCAGTAAACACCCTAGAGGTAGTTATCAATGAAGTTGAAAGGAAATTAGATAGAAAGGTGAATTTTTTTAGATTTGATAGAGGTGGTGAATGTTATGGAAAGTATGATGAAAGTGGATAGTGCCTTGGTCCATTTGCCAAATTGCTAGAAAGTCATAGCATATGTGCGTAATACACAATGTTAGGAACACTACAACAAAATGGTGTTGTATAAAGATGCAATCGTACTTTAATGGACATGGTTAGAGTATATTAAGTAATTCATTTTTACCAAATCATTGAGGATGCATGCTTTAAAGACCGTTGTTTATTTGTTGAACAAGGTTCCTAGTAAGGCGGTTCCAATGACATCTTTTGAACCGTGGATAGGAAGAAAACCCATTTTAAGGCACCTGTATGTTTGGGGTTGCCCAACAGAGTAAGAATTTATAATCCATAAGAAAGAAAACTAGATTCAAGAACAATCAGTGCTTTCTTCATTGGTTATCTAGAAAAATCTAAAGCGTATCAATTTTATTGTCCTAACCATAGTACAAGAATTTTTGACACTGGGAATACTAGGTTCAATGAGAAGGGTGAAGTTAGTTGAAGTTTGGAAACACGTAAAGTGGAAACTCAAGAAGTTAGAGTGCAAATTTTCTTCTCAAGTTTTTATTCCTCTACATGTTGATCATGTCAATGATTTTCAAGAACAACAAATTAATGATCAAACACCACAAGATGAAGTAGTCATGAATGAACCTAATTGAACCATAAGAAATCACATTAAGAAGATCTAATAGGCAAAGAAGATATGCTATTTCTAATGATTATGTGGTTTACATGCAAGATTCAGAATTTGACTTAAGAATCGATGAAGATCCAGTTTTGTTTTCACAAGCTATAGAAAATAATAGTTCTATGAAATGGTTAAACACCATGAAAGAAAAGCTAAAATCAATGGATTACAATGAAGTTTGGGACCTTGTTGAATTACCAGAAGGTTGTAAAAGAGTTGGGTGTAAATGGATCTTCAAGACCAAGCATGATTCAAATGGAAATATCGAATGTCACAAGGCCAGACTCGTTGCCAAAGTTTGCTCAAAATAATGATGTTAACTAAAAAGAGACATTTTAGCCTGTCTCTAAAAAGGACTCCTTAAGAATTATTATGGCAATGGTAGCTCATTATGATTTAAAGTTCCATCAAGTGGATTTGAAAACGACCATTCTGAATGGGAATTTAGATGAAGAAGTTTTTTTATAGATCAACCAGAAGGTTTTGTCTTAAGTTCAATGATACCATCACATCTTTTGGATTTAAGGAAAACAACATCGATCGATATATATCTGAAGATCAATGGGAGTAAGTTTATAGTTCTGATTTTGTATGTTGGTGACATTTTGGTTGCTACTAATGATTTTGGTTTATAACATCAAACTAAGGAATTTCTCTCTAAGAACTTTGAAATGAAAGATATGGGTGAGGCACCCTATGTGATTGGAATAGAAATATTTCATGATAGTCATAAGGATTGTTGGGATTGTCTAAGAAAATATACATCAATAAAGTTTTAGAGAGATTCAAGATGGAAAAATGCTCTGCAAGTGTCGTTCCAATTCAAAAAGGAGATAGTTTTAGTCTCAAGCAATGTCCAAAGAATGAATTAGAACGCAGTCAAATGGAACACATTCTTATGCATCTATTATTAGAAGCTTGATGTATGTTGAAACTTGTACTAGACCAGACATAAGTTTTGCTATCGGAATACTGGGCAGGTATCAAAGTAATCCAAGAGTAGATCGTTGGAAAGCTGTAAAGAAAGTGCTGAGGTATCTACAAAGAACGAACGATCATATGCTCACTTATAAGAGATCTGATCATATGGGTCTCAGCTTCGGTGGGCCTTTTTTGGGTTGGAATTTAAGCCTTATTTTAAGGCGGGTTGTTACGTAGGCGGTGGTTGTTATGCATCGATTGATTTGATGCATAGAGTCTTCTCCACTTCCTTCCATTTTTCACGTCGCTTTGCCTCTCTCAGCTCTATGATGTTGCATTCATACCCCACATTCTGGTCACCTTGAATGACTTCTACCCTATTCTCCATAGGAAATTTCATTGTTATACACCACATGGTGAGGGCCAATCGGAAGCTGGCGAGGGTTGGTTTGCCCAAAAAGGCTATAGAAAATGTGTCCATCACTATAAAGGTCACAACCTACACTCTCTTGCGGTTACTTTCACCTAAACCCACGGTAAGTCAAGCACCCAATAGGCTCTACCGCCTCTCAAGTAAATCCCTGAATTCGGGACTTACATGGCTCCATATCCTGACCATTCATCATTACCTGGTTATATGCTTTCTTAAATATAATATTTACCGAACTCCCACAATCAACAAGATCTTTCCTCATAGTTGCTAGTCCAATCATGGCCGCTATCACCAATAGGCGAGTGTCGGTGCTTCGACCCCATTTGCATCATGGTTCCTAAACACAATATCATCTGCCATAGTCTACAATTGCTTTGCTGGAGCTCCATCTTCGATGGCAAAGCAACTCTCCTGTACCATATGTTTCAATGAATTCCCATATCTTTCCATCTCATTCCAGCTCTTCTCAGCTGTATGAGGTCCACCAGATACAGTGTTAATGACAAGTCTTTTCCCAAGCTGCCTAGACTCATCCTCACTAGGCCTAGCCTGACCCTTTTTGAGCAACAACCCTTGGGGTTGATAATTTCCTTGCCCGCCATCCGACATGGCTTTCACGTACTGTTGTAGTTTCTTTTTTTGGATTAAATCCTCCATCACGACTCGTAAATGTCTGCATTCGTTTGTTATAGCCATGGAAGCAGTAGTGCTTCCTATACATTTTCTCTCTTTCGGTTGACTCCCTCCAAACCGTCTTCTTATAATGTTCAGTACCCTATGTCGCAAGGCAGATGTTCTCAACTTTATCATTTAACGGTATGTAATCCACATGCTTCGAAAACCTTGGACATTTCTTGAAGTCTAGTTTCTGCCTCCATTACCTTGGTTTTTTCTCTTTTGATTATTGCTTTTGTTTCCTACATTAACAATAACTTTCTTAGAATTCTTGCCGGTTTGTTTCACGGACACGTTACTCTAAACCACCTCAGCCGATTGTCCATCACCGGCCTTCCCAATAGTCATATTTGCCTCTTCCAAGCGCAAATATTGAGTCATCTTCCTGTTAAATTCTTCTATGGTCGGTGGTGGTTTCATCTTTAACCATTTACCAAAATCTGTATTAGGATGTATTCCTTTAATCAAAGCCATCAACACAATGTCCTTCTTGGCATTGCTTAGCTTCGTCACAGCCATGTTAAATTTGCTCAAAATGACTTTAAAAGATTCTCCATAATTCTAAAAAAATGATTGATAATGACATCATGTCCTTTGGGCGGGCAACATGCAACCTGCACTGTTCCATGAACTTTCTAGTGAGCTGATCAAATGAAGATATGGACCTCGGAGGCAGCCGATTAAACCACATTGTAGCCACTCCTTCTAATAGTATCGAAAAACATCTATAACACACAACTTTGGTAGCTCTGGAGCTATCCATATGTCATTCATACTTTAACAAATGCGGTCTTGGATCGGTAGTTCCATTATAAGATGGCATTGTGGGATTATAAACCTTCTGTAGTATTTCTCTTGTAATATCTCCTCGTTGAATGGGTTTCTACTAGGAGAAGAACCCCAATCATCATTACTTCTATCCTGGTTTCTGCTCACTAGCTTCCTTACCATATATGCTAGAGGTTCTGTCTCTATCGGATTGATTGAACGGCGATCATCATGGCCTGCCACGAGTGTTTCACCCTGCAAACAGTCTCGGCTAGTTCCATGATATCTAGGTTCTACTGTCTGTAGAAGAATCGTTCGTCCCATTGATCGATCTCTATAATTTCTATGCGACGGGTCAATAATAGCCATTTGAAATCCAGCATTCTGACCACCGACAATATGGTCCTCACCATTATCTGTATTATCATACAAATTAACAAAGCCACCATTATTGGGCCACGATGAGTCAAATCGATACCGACTTGGAAAGATGGTTCAGTTTCGACTTAAGTATTGCCGACCTAAGTTTTTTCCTAATCCATTTTTTAAGGTTCCAACCCCTTATCTTTTCATCCATTGCTTTCCTTCTCTGTGATTTTCACAAGTTGAGGAGGAACTATCTTCTTCTTAGTAGGAAGGCGATAATTCACTGATGTTCCTTTTACGACCCCGAGAAAATTGGGTCATCAAATCCAAGTTTTCTTTCGTACGTTTCGTCATAGCGTTCTGGCTTTCAAGCAGCTTGTCATTCAGTTCTTTTATTATCTTATCCATCTCAACCCGGGTAAGTATATTTGAAGTGCTTTGAATTTCAACAGTGCTGGGCTGAATGGTTTCTTCAACGCGTTGGGAGCCAGCATTCTCAACATTAATAGTGGGTCTAGAAGCAGTTGATTTTTTCTTAGTATTTCTTGGGCTATTACTTCAGTAGATCCTGTGATAGACTTTATCGAAATCCGAATAATGACGGATCTCAGGAATAGAACTTGTAGATCTACTTTGTGGATTAAAGCAATCCACGGGTTGAAAATAGAACTAAACAACAAGAGATTGAAACATTCTCGATGAAAGCACTAAAATGTTCACACCAAAGATTGGCACGAATACCTTAGAACTTCGTAGAAGAGAATAAAATGAAGAAATTAAAAGGAAAATGGATAATAATAGCACATAATAATTCATAGTGGTTTGGCTAAACACAGGCCTACATCCACTTAAGTTTCTTAATGATTTCTGTAAAGTTTTACAAGTGATATTTTATGGATCGATGTCTATGGATCGATGATGATCAAAGAAATAGCTATGTTAGTATAAAAATTTAAAATGCAAAAAAAGGATCCTAAAATAGTGCTTTTCATCTCTTAATAATAGACGAAGACCGATGAATTTTCCTCTACCATGTTCTCCACATTTTGAAGAAGGTTGCCTAAAAAGATAGTGGTCAAATAAGCATGTTGCATCTTTGTTCGATACCGACCTGAGAGCCTCGGATCGATAATGACCTATGACGTTGGTTTTCTATGCCTTAGTGTTTTAATTTTTGAAGTTCGACTCGTGGCTCGGTGGTGAACCATGCTTACTTGGACAATAAGCTTTGCATTTGCCTTGATCTTCAAGTGCTATGAATTAGGGTCCGGTCTAGTTAAGCTACTTGCGTCGATACCGATCAAAAGGGCTCAGATCGATACCTATCTGATTTTGACACTATTTGAAACAAAATGGCATACACACCCAATAGATTGAGTAGAGAATAAAGAGTGAAGAAACTAAATGATAAACGAGTAAGAAAGCACGCATAGAGTTTATAGTGATTCGGCTAATCTTATCTTACGTCCACTTAATGATTTTTATTGCTTATGTTCTAACTTAGATGCTAAAGTTCTTACGGGTTAGTACAACTCCGACAGAGATTACAAGAAATTAGAGAAAGGAGAGTAAGGCCAACAGATCATGAAAAGTAAGGCCCACCCTTATATTTATAGAGGTAGGGAGCATAAAATCTCACCCAGAAGATCTCCACCTCGTTTTTCATGCCTTAGACTGTATCTCCACCAAAGTAAGATGCCACCTCATCAACTTATACAGGTCAGTATGACTCTAAGGGCTTGGATCAGTACAACTCCATAAGATTGCCAATCTGGTCATCTTGAACTCTTCGCTTTACCTTGTCTTCTAGTTAGCTTCGTGATTTCATAGTTGTTTGCACCAATGTTAGCTTGTTTTGGAGTCCAAATGAGGGAGTCGTGGAAGAACAGAGTTACTGATTCAAGAATTCATGGAGATCGATAGAGAATTGTATTGGATCAAAAAACAATAATTGGAGTAGGCTTCTAACATTGATTAGAGTGCATAGGTAGAAGATGGGACCCATTAGTGGAGGAAAGTTGGATCAGTACAACTCCAGGGAGTTGGAGTTGGATATGTACAACTCCTGGGAGTTGGAGTTACATAACTACAGAGAGTTGGACTGGTGCTGACCCATAACTTAGGTGGGTCCATCTACTTTTTGGCTTCGGTTGGCTTGGTCTTTATTAACTCAAAATAACTTGGAGTCCGACGCGAGAAATTTGAAAGTTTGCTTAGGTCTCGACCTAAAGAATTATGAGATTTTTGTGCTTTTAGTTTTCCTTCGCTTGCTTGGAGTCAGATCCGAGAATTTTGTATGTCCAACCCGAAACTTCTGTATGTTCGATCCGAGTTCACTTGCCTGAAGTCAGACCCAAGATTTCTGTGTGTCCGACCCGTGTTTTCATGAGTTGGTACCAATCAACCACTTGCGCAGGTACCGAACTAACTTCGGGTCATGCTTGGGGTTTCTTCATGGATTGCTTCGGGTCGAGCTTGGAGTTATTCCAAGACTATCCTACTTCGGGTCAGACCTGAGGATTTTGAGGGTTTGCTCCAAGTCGGCTCTTCCAAAAACTTGAACTTCCAAATTTTCAACTTTTTTGCTCATTATTTGATATTTCTTTTTTCTTGCCATTTTATAATATTCCCAAAGTCCATGGGTCATTTCTCCATCGTTCGCTCTTTCGATTCGATCGTTTAAGTATGTTCAAGACTACGGCAAATTCGACCATAACACCTACCCTCCAAAGTATGTGTTGTGAATTCTTGGTTGTACTTGATTTTTGGGTGTCTCTCCGGGCGTCTTGCCTTGATAACTTCGAAGTTTGACTCGTTAGGTTTTTGTATGCTGCGTGGTTAAAAGGTGGGATAACACTTGCTCCTCCGAAGCATTCCTTGGAAATGGAAGGTGTGATTTGCTCAAGAACAAATGTTGGTGTCGATGAGATGTTAGTAGTTGAATTTCCTGGTTATCAGCCGTTCAAGCCATTGTGAATCATCCCGTTCCATTGGATTCTGTAGTCAATTACAGGTCGTTCCAGAGCCAACATAGCCTAAGACTCTAGATTATCCCTAAGCATTGTCTATACATCATTACAATTCCAATTTCATTCGAAGTTATTACATCACACATCAAAATCATCCCATGTTCATCTGGGATTTGTCAATTCTATTCTAGTTACAAGTGTTAAATCCTTTTATCAAATTTGTTTTCGATCTTAGGTTCGATCTTTCCAAATCGTTTTATATTAGTTTAATGCACGACTTCTCCGAATCGATAATCAAATTCACGATCGTTCAGGACCGATAGTTAAATCCGCAATCTCTTCAGATTGTTAATCAAATTCATGGTCGATCGAAGTCGATAATCAAATCCATGGCTGCTCGGGCCCGATAAACAAATCCATGGCTGCTCGGGCCCGATAATCAAATCCATGGTCTCTTCGGACCATTTCTAAGCCCAATCCGCTCGCTCTCCGACAAGGGGACTCAACGACCGGCAATTCCATCCACTCATGCTCCAGTGAGGTGACTTACTTCTTGCACTTCGGTCCTGTCTTATCGGATGAGGCTTAAAGTGATCAATGTCGTACTAGTCCATCCGCTCGCGCTTCGACGAGGGGACTTGCAGCTTGCACTCTGGTCCTGTCCCATCAGACGGGACTTTATAGTGATTAATGTTGTACAAGTCCATCCGCTCGCGCTCCGATTAGGGGACTTGCACCTTGCATACCAGTCTCGTCTTTCCGGATGGGACTTTAAAGCGATCAATATCAGTCATCACATTTAATGTGGATTTTTCAAAATTCAAATAAGCAAAAATCCTATATGTTTATCCTAGATATCTGACTCAGAGCGTGCCTAAAGTCAATCTAGATCTCGTACGTGTGTAAGTAGTCTATAGTTATTATAATCCTAATCAGTCATCTAAGGCATCCAACTCAGAGCGTGCTTAGGGACTGTTTTGGGTCCATACATGTGTACGCAGCCTAATGTTATACTACATCATTTATTTAAAGTCGGGTAAAGGAATCAAATTTGACTCCAATCTATCCCGATCATGGGTTCTCATCTGATGGAAGACTCTAATCCATAACATCATTTTGCCCACCGTTCCAATAGTGAGCTTTTGGTTCTAGCTCCTGGTGTCATGCATTTGTATTCTGATTGCCTCTCTGGCTCCAGCATCGCCCATTCCAAGCATCAAAGCTTATACTAGATCCAAATAGATTGTGCCCCCGAGCCTTGGGGGCATTGTTTCAGTTTGCTTTGCTCTATTTCCATATGCTCATGCATTATCTCCTAGACGTGCATCATTCCTTTCTAGGCTAGGCAACCCATGCCCCCAAGCCATTGTGGATCAGTACCAACCCGCATGTTCAGCTCGGGGTTTGTCCCGGGTCATTCTACTCCACTTCCAGTTTTTGCTCCGACTTCTAGTCTTTGATTCTGATTTGTTGCAGCTCCGGCTGTTCCCATCTATCCCATTATCCTGAAGAAATTATCCATCGTCTCTTCCTGGCAAGCAATCATCCTATCATGCAATCCATTCATCATGGTTTCCATCTCATCCCTATTTATGTAGATTGATGGAAGGTTGGCTCCTGATCATGCTTCCTAGCTGCCCTCTTGTTGATTTCCTTCAGCAATAGCCTTCCTAGTATATTGTCTTGTCATCTTGAATGTTTCCAAGTCTCATAAATTTTTGAACCCAAAAATGGCATAAAACCCGAATAGATTGAGTAGAGAATAAAATGTAAATAAAATAAATGAAAAATGAGTAAGAAGTACATATAGAGTTTATAGTGGTTCGGCTAATCTTAGCATACGTCTACTTAATGATTTTTATTGCTTATATTTTGACTTAGAGGCGGAAGTCTTACGGGTCGGTACAACTCCGAGAGAGATTATAAGAAATTAGAAAAAGGAGAGTAAGAGCCAAAAGGTCCTGAAAAATGAGTCATACCCCTCTATTTATAGAGGTAGAGAGCCAAAAATCTTTCCTTGAAGATCTCCACCTCGTTTTCCATGCCTTAGACTGTTTCTCTGCCAAAGTAGGACTCCACATCATCAACTTATATGGGTTGGTATAGCTCCAAAGGCTTGGGTCGGTACGACTCCATAAGATTGCCAATCTGGTCATCTTGAACTCTTCGCTTTGTCTCGTTTTATGGTTAGCTTCGTGATTCCATAGTTGTTTTCACCAATTTTACATTGTTTCGAAGTCCAAATGATGAAGTCGTGGAAGAACAAAATTGTTGTTGATTCAAGAGTTCGTGGAGATCAATAGAGAATTGCATTGGATTAAGAAAACAACACTTGGAGTAGGCTTTTAGTGTCGAGTAGAGTGCGTAGGTAGAAGTTGGGAACCATTAGTGAAGGAAAGTGGGATCGGTATAATTCCAGGGAGTTGGAGTTGGAGTTGGATCGTTACACCTTTAGGGAGTTGAAGTTATATAACTCAAAGGAGTTGGACTAGTGCCGACCCACCACTTAGGTGGACCCATATACTTTTTGGCTTGGGTTGCCTTGGTCTTGCTAACTTGAACTAACTTGGAGTCCGATACGAGAAATTTAAGTGTTTGCTTCGGACTCGACCTGAAGAACTTCTGAGATTTTTTTGCTTTGAGTTTTCCTTCGCTTGCTTGGAGTCAGACCCGAGACATCTGTGTGTCCAATCCGAGACTTTTGTGTGTCCGACCCGGATTTACTAGCTTAGAGTTAGACCCAAGATTTTTGTGTGTCCGACCCGAGATTTCATGGGTTGGTACCGATCTAACCACTTAGGTCGGTACCGAACCAACTTCAAGCTGAGCTTGTGGTTTCTGCGTGGATTGCTTTGGATCGCACTTGGAGTTTTTCCATAGCTATGCTACTTCAAGTCAAACCTGATTTTGTGGGTTTATTCTAAGTTAGCTCTTTAAAAACTTGAACTTCCAAATTTTCAACTTTTTCGCTCATTTTTTTATATTTATTTTTTCTTGCTTTTTTATGATATTCCTAAAGTCCTTGGATCATTTCTCCATCGTTCCCTCCTTCGATTTGACCTTTTAAGTCTATTCGAAGACTACGGAAAATTCTATATAACACATGCCCTCCAAAGTATACCTTATGAATTCTTAGCTGTACTAGGTTTCTGGGCGTCACAGTTGTCTGTTCAGATGCCTTGCCTTGATAACTTTAAAGTTTGACTCGTTAAGTTTGTTTGTATACTGCCTAGTGAAAAGGCGAGATAACATACACCATGAACATTGCCACTTCACTTCTTATAAACATAGATGATTCCCTTCAAGTTGTAAGTATGGTTATGGCTTCATCATTGGGCATCGTTCAAATTTCGACTCCTGGAGTTATAGTTCTAGATCTTTAGCTTGCTATCTAGCCATTCGATCATTTTGACTCGTCCGGATATGGCTTTTCACAAAGCTGGATAACATATATATAATTAAGCTAGAAAATAAAACCTGTCATTTGTTAGGAAATCAATTCTATGGTTTCGATGATAACAACTATACAATGGAAATCGAATATGCATATATATCTATATTTACAGGTAATTGGTAAAGTAACATCACCAAAGAGACAAGAACAAAGACTCAAAAGAAGTATCAAGAGGCTACAAGTCGAGAGAATTGGAAAAGAATGATACAGACACAGGAAAAGCAACATGCACAAATTCAGACGTCTGAGTGCACTTACCAGACGTCTGACTGAAGTCTCTGGTTTGCATATCAGTTAAAACCAGACATTTGGTACATATACTCAGACGTTTGACAAGCAACTCTATGCAAAAAAGATATGAAGACCAGACGTATGAAATATTTTCCAGACGTCTGATTGTGAACTCGGCTGTGTATATTCAAAGTACAACTGTCATATTTGAAAAGAGACAATCGCTCCTTTTCATTGTAACTCTTCATCTCCATTGGAAGCGACCTTAGAGCACTTGCTAACAGATGCAACTACACAAAGGATCTCTCTACCACTATAAATAACATCAGAAATTCAAGAGATTTCTTTACCTGATTTACTTGTGCTTTCTACTCTTATACTCTAATATACTCTTGATCTCCAGCAATCTATACTTGTACTCAACACTTCCAAATATATAGTTCCTCATAGATAACAATCCCTAGATATATATATATTGGAAGCATTTGCACTATATAGTCAAAATCCGTGTAATAGAGAACACACAGTTGACACAGAAACTCCGCTATTGTAAACCTGTTCCTCCGGGTGAAGTGAGGGTTATTCGGTTAAAGGAAATTTCGAAGAGAAGCTTTGGGACTGGACGTAAGACGGGAGGTCCGAACCAAGATAAAATCCCTGGTGTGATTTTTCTTATTTGCATGTTTTAATATTAATACAATATAGTTTAAATTAGCCACATACTTGTCATTTGTATAATCGATCCACCATATTATAGACTTTCATCATTCTCGATTTTCTTGCCTAAAGCCAAACACATTGTTTGCTTGTTGTTTCCTCTTAAACATTATGTTCTCCTCCTCGATTTCAATTTGCAAGTCTTACACTTTGGCTTCCTAATAAGGCTAGAAAGATCTTAGAAAAGTGTAAAGGAAAAAAGTGGAGGCTATCCTATTTATAGTCAAGGAGATGCACTAGTTTCTACCTCTTTTTCTCTAACCCTAGGCATCAACTCTCCCCATTTGAATTTAAGGGCATCCCAAGCATTGACCAAGGATGGTCAAAACCCTCTTTTACTCCTATTTGAATCATTTTTTAATTGTTTAATTCTAGCTTCTTGTCTAATCGAACCGACATAAAACTTTAATATATCATTCTGATCGATTTTAAGCTTCAAATAAACAACTAAAATGCTCAAACACAACATTGTATTAAATTACTATTAGTTTATAATTTTTTAAATTGTTTTTACCATTGACCGAAATTCAGAAATAACTAACAACAAAGTTGTGTTAAATCTCCAATGTGAATTCGGTCATCGGTCATTATTTAAACAATTTAAATACAAAACTATGTACGGACTTTGTTGAAGCACAATATCAAACATAAGTTCAGCAACTACATATCACTTATGCAAAATCCAATTTCTAATCTGTAATAATCTCATATAATTGACTAGATAACTATAAAGTCCTTGGTTCAATCCAATAACATTTATCTATTAATCGGTTTACTTTGGTCAGAGATTTTGACCTTTAAGTCGAATCCAATAATGGTTATACTAAGTTTCTACAACAAACGAGAAGAATCCCCTCTTCATAGTGTTTCATTTCAACTAGTTCAGCATATACCCAACTTTGGTTTTAACAAGGTTGCCATGCCAAGCATTTAACCATAATCAAAGTACAGCCTATCTACTTAACATCGACATTATCCTCAAGTCAGAAGACTACTTATATGTTGTTACCATGAGATCTTCTACTTATATGTTTTGCCAAGTTATATAGCATATAGTGCAAGATATTACACAGGTATTGATTCGAAGACTGTATAGTATAAAGACTCAAAGAATGGATATGAAGACTCATGAGTATAAAGATTAAGATATAAAGATCTCAAGACTATAATAATGTTTATAGAGTCATAGAATTTTGTTAAAGTCCCTGGTAGTAGTCTTTGATCTCAAATTTCGCATTTCTAATCCTTTATCTTTAAAACAAAATATATTTAAATATATTTTATAAAAGTTTTTTAAAGTTTAAAATGTTTATAAACTATGTTTAAATTATTTTACAAAGTATCAAAATATTTTACAAAGCATAAGATTTTCAAAACATTTTAAAATAAACAAGTTTTCAAAATACACTAGCCTATATCGACATATAGGCAGATGATATGTCGATATACATGCTGCAATTTTCAAATTAAAATTTTGAAATGAAGTTTCTATTCATCGTAACTCTTCACAAATGGACATATCCTTTTATTCTCTATATATAGGAGGTTTCAAACAAATTTTTTAACAACACTTTCTTATTATGTTCTCTCCTCTTACTCTGCCAAAATTTCTAATGAATTTTTTTTCAAATCTTCTCAAATTCAATCATAATCAATTCAATCTTCATTGTATTGATTCCCTACTGTTTGCTTTCTAATTTCAATCATCTCTCTCTCTCAATCAAAGATCAAAGTGCTGTCCAAGAGGCTATAGGATTCATTGTAGCCAAATATCAAGAAATTGTCTTTAAAAAACTGATCAAACTCTAGTTGTATTTGCTTTGGTGTATTGCAGCCCGTTCAAATCATTAGGTGTGCTTGGTAGCCCGGAAATCCGAGTGGGTATGCTTGTAACCCATCCAAATCAAGTGAGTGTACCCAGAGCCCGAAAATTCAAGAGGGTGTGTCTCGTAGCCTAAAAATCGAGATTTTATTGGGTTTGCCTTCTGCCTATTTAAAAGTTGGCATTTAAAAAGAAATCTATACAAGCAATTGTACGGGACTGGATGTAGGCTAACTCCAAACCAGTATAAAAATCCCTGGTGTGATCTCTCTAATTCTCTACTTCTTACTTTACTGCATTTATACTTATCAGTGTTTACATCTGTGATTGTTCGTTCTGTGTTGATTAATAATTACCTTGAAAGAATTTTAAAAAGATTTATAAAGATTAGAAAACACCCCCCTCTAGTGTTCAATTAGCCTTAAAATCCATAATTCTATAACCAACACTTGATATTAAAGCACTAGGTTTTCAAAAAACTCGTAATTTGTTTTTTGAAAAGTTTTAATGGCTAACACTATTAGTACATTTGTTAACACTTTTTTCGAAAGACAATCTGCTGCTAGACCCCTACTTTTTAATGGCAGTAATTACACTTTTTGGTCACGTAGGATGAAGATCTATTTACAATCTGATGGTTTAGATATTTGGAATGTTACATAAAATGAGTACACTGAATAACAAACTAATTTTGCACAATGGACTGCTGATCAAAAGACACTTGCGTAGAATAATTCTAAAGCCATGAATATTCTATTTTGATCACTGGATAAAAATGAATTTGATAGAATGTCTATTTATAAGTCTGCATATGAAATTTGTAGAAAACTACAAGTTACATATGAGAGCACTAGTAAAGTAAAATAGACTAAAATTTCCACGTTAACTAATCGGTTTGAATTATTTAAAATGAATCCAAATGAGTCCATTTCTGACATGTACTGTAGATTGATAGTGACTGAACTATAGGATCGTGTAATATGGATAAACTACTTGTGCGGAACAATAACTAAATAAGTAAATAATTAAAGCAGTAAAGTAAATGACACCGGATATTTTTATATTGGTTCGAACTCCCTTCTACGTTTAGTCCCAAACTCCTTTTGGAATCAAACTAGCAACCCTTACTTAACCCGGAGGAATAGGTTTACACCGCCTGAGCAACCGAACAGGACTTCTACTGCCTAAGCAAACGAATAAGACTTCTACCGCCTGAGCAACCAAACATGACTTCTTTACAAATAAAAAATAGTATCTGACTGTAGTATGCTCTTTAAATAGCACTGATAAGTCAATTAATTACAATCTTTCTATAATCTTCTATTTTATGATATATAGTGTAATGTGCTTGAGAAATGTGGAACATAGAGTGATCAACGATCATATATTATATGTAGTTTGAGTGCGTATTGAAAAGAGAATAAGAGATAAGAATTCAAGAGTACTAAATCAGTTAGGTTAATTGTTTGTTGAATTCTAAACTCTATTTATATAAATTTAAAAGTTGCAATCTTTCATGAAAAAGAATGATGAAAATAAACAGATGCAACTATTAGATTTGAAGATGTTTCTCTTCGTTGAAGGGAATCAACCCTTCAGGAAACTAGTTGTTATAGATAATCAGCCGTCTGAATTTTCAATTCAGCCTTTTGATTTAATTTAAATTCGAAACAACAAGCAAATAGGCTATTTTTGGCCTTATTCAGCCGCCTGAATGAAACCATTTAGCCGGCTGAAACTTCATACTAATTTATGCTTTGTTTCAGCATTCAGTCGTCTGAATGGTATCATTCAGCCGGCTGAATTCTGTTGATAAACAAAAATTACCATAGCTCATTTGGTTAGCGCACTTGCCTTCTAAACTAGTGACCCGGGTTCGAGCCTTGCTCCATGCAATTTTTGAAAACTTGATTTTTCATTTAAAATATGACTGTATATGTGTGTATACCACTTTGAGAAGATTTTAACATTTGTAAACTCTAGACATGACACTGTATGACTAAAAATACTTTTTTTGTCACCTTCGTCTTGTCTCTATCGTGTATATCTCTTCTTGTATCTCCATATACATGCTTTCATCCTCTTTGTACTGTTTATCTTCATGTTGAACGTATTTGTTTATCTCTTTTTAATACTCATGAACCTACAAGTTAGCTTAGAGATTCTTTGGCATAATTGTATAGTTGTTGTCATTAAAATCCAACAATAGAGGTTCTAACATAGATTTCAATATATAGATTCATTAATTGCATTAGGGAAAACATTTTTTGAAGAGGATCAAGTTAGAAAACTCCTCAATTTAATTTCTTCATAGTAGGATCAAAAGACACTTGCAATTGAAGAGGCTAATGATATTAGTACTCTGAAATTGAAGAGTTAATTGGCAATTTAATGTCCTATTAAGCACAAATGCAGGGTAGAAGGGAAAGCAAGGCAACAGAGAAGAAATTCCACACTTTCAATGCAATAAATGATGATCAGGATTTTGGCGATGACAATGATGAAGAAATTGCTTTTATGACCAGAAATTTTAGAAAATTTTAAAGTATAGAAGATAAATAATTTTCAAAAACTTGAAAATAAAACATCTAGAACTGGAACTACGACAGGATGCTTCAATTATTATGAAACCGGTCATTTTCAGAGAGATTGCTCCATCCAAATAAATCAAAGATTTCACCGGCAAATGATTCATCGAAAAAAGAAACAAAGCTTATACAGCAACTTTGGATGATTTAGACGCTTCCTCTAGCGACAATGAACCTGATACTGAAAATGTGAATATGTGTTTCACGACAACATCATACTAGTCAAAACTGATCAACAAAAAGCAGCAAAAATTGGTACGCTTTAAATTTTAATTTTTTTTGGTTGCTTTTGATTGATAAGAATATCCTATAAATTAATAATAATATTAGGATAGTTAGAAATATATATAGATAGATACGTATATAGGTATATTTTGTCCGAAGTTTACTTTTGAAAATTAAGGGCTATATGTCGGCATATGCCCCACCTATATGTCGGCATATGTACCAAAAAGATGAAATCTGAAATTTCATTTCAAATTCAAAATTTCAAACTTTCCTCTCTTTTTACACTTAATCCTATGTTCTGAAAAGATGTCTTTTTGACCAGAGAATATGCCCTTTGATTCTCTACCTATTTACTCCATTTCCATCCTATCATTTCACTCATTTTATTTCAAATCTCAAATACCATCACCCTCTTATCTCCTCAAACCTTCAACAATGGCTTCCTCAAGTAAAAATCCAAAAATCTTTAGGCTCTCTAAGAAAACTAAAAGCTTTCCCTTCAATGAAAAAGATGCCATTGAATCCTATATGGAATATACTACTTTCCGAAAAGTTTCTCCCCGTAGATTTACTAAATTCGAAGATTTTACTTCTTATGGCTTGGGCGATTTCTGTTTTGAAAATGAAATTCTTGGTTTAATTAATCTTATCAAAATGATTTTGTTTGTTATCCTGATTTGGTCAAAATGTTTTATGAGAATTTAAACGGAAAAGTTTATCATGGAAAAGAAGGTCAAGTTTGGAGTAGCTAACAGCACTCGAATAGTTTTAAATTATGAAATTTTCGGTCATATTGTTGGTTGCAAATCTAGTGGAATTGACCACTATACTTTTCAAATTGATATACAAAATCGTGAAGTTATTCATGACATTTTCGAAAGTGATGAAGATTTTGAATTTAAAATCAGGAATCTTCGACCAAAATCGAGACATATGAGTCTCATTTTACAACAAAGTGTTACTCCGAGGACAGGAGATTATAATAACCCTACTCAAAAAGTTTTTAAATCTCTTTTTTTATTTATGGTCGCTACAACATAAATTAGGAAGAAGTTATTTTAGATGACTTTGTTCAGAAGAACATTTATAGACATAAGAATACATCCTTTCATGGTGTGCATGTTACTAGAATTTCTTATATTTTGGTGTGGATTTAAGAGGAGAAAAATCCATTCCTCAAAATGTTTTCTATGAAGAAGATATCTCTCTTATGCACATTCCACCATTGTTCAAACCTTATGAGACTCTTCCCAAAAAAGATCAAAGGTTGGTATAGGAAGAAGAACAAGAGATTCGGCAAGAAGAGGAGGAATAAGGAGATGAAATGGAAGTGGAAGAAGAAGATGAGAAGTAGGAGGAAGAAATGGAAACTTTCTTAGAAAGTTTTGACAAACCAATCCATCATTCCAACAAAGATATCATTAGAAACCAAGAAAAGCTTCTAAGAACCAAAAGAAGCTTAAGCGATCATTTAGTAATAAGTTTACTTCTCTTTCCACCAAAGTAGATAAATACTTTGAAAAGATCATTCGCAAACTTGGTGGTTCTTCATCGTCATCTACATCCTTCTAAATCTATCTAGTTGTTTACTTGCTTTATCAAGCTTTGTATTATGTGTATTTAGTTTAAAATTCATGTCATTCTTATGTATTATCCTTTATTTCGAATGAAATCCATATATCCTTCAAATTCTAAGTAATGAAAAGTGTCTATTACAATACTATGTTGTTTATTGGTCTTTAAAATTTATAAATATATAATAGTATAAGGATGGCGATAGCTTTCTCGTATTCATCTTCTTCGTTTTCGCCTTCCTGCTTCTCCAATCTTTTCGACTCGAATCCCTTTGTCGATTTTACTTCCTCATCAAGGCATTCTTATGCCCAAGTGATCAGGGAATCAGCGTTTCTTTCTTCTTATTCCTCCAATCGGAAACCTATATTCAAGAACTGGATCGATACCGGAAAGGGGAAGAGACTTTGATTTCATTATGGTGATTTTTATCATTTGGCTAAGGATTGTCATGATCATGTTAGGTATTTCGGTTGTGGTTTCTTTGGCCATAAAAAAACTGTTCGATTAAAATTAATCCTATCTCGTGCTATCAAAGAAAACTTTCTACCATTGACCATGGTTTTCTATTTGTTTAAAATGTATGAAGCTTAACAGAATCTTGTTAGATTATCTTTCGAATTAGAGGAATGAAAGGATCGATTTCTTGGAAGACTTGTTTAAACAGTTTGATGTGATTAATGCGGTCAATATTGGAAGAAATTATAGAGAGAAATATGGAGATCCAGAAGACTATTTTGGGGTTTCTGATTCTTCTTTGGATGAAGATGTTTCGGCTGTTAATGTTGGTTTTGTATCTAATGGGTGTAATGAGATCTTGAGTGATCTGGCTGAGGATAATATTGAATTGTTGAGAGATAACTCTACTGATTTTCTTCACTCAGACCCACTTTTACATGATCCAGATATTATGAGGTTCAATTTGAATCCTCATCCTCAAGAAGTGAATGCTTGTGTTAATCTTTTACAAGATGACGATCACTGCTTTGTTCAATCAAAGAACAAAAAAAGGGCTAAATCTTATAGAAAGGTGGTTTTTGTGATTTCTACTTCAAATCGTTTTGATGGACTAAGTGGCTCGAATTACTCTGTCTTTAGGTTTGGTCAGAGTCAAGAAACAGTGATGGATTATGGTGTCTTGGATCGTACTTTGTTCTTTAATATGAATGGTGGTACCGGTGATATTTGGTTGATTTTTCTAACGATGATGCTGATATTTTGAAGTGGGATATGGATACTGTGCACAAGTTAAATATGCACTCTGCTATATCCCTAGAATCTATCATAGATATTGATGTCAAAGCTAGCTGCTTGGATATGGATGTGGTTGGTGAAGCCGATAAGGAGTCTATGGTTTGTCATGAGGTCTCTGTTGATAGTTTGAATCATACTACTTCTGTATGCATTTCAGTCACCAATATGCACAATTACATGATCAAATCTGAAAGAAAGTTGAGTTATATTAATGATTTTGATGTTTTGGTTGCTCCTGGTTTGGAGTGGTCATTGAGTAATAAAATTCCTAATGATGTTAGGTTTCTTTTGATCGGATATGGAGTACCTCAGTATGTAAATATTGGTACTTATTCATTGTTCATTAAAATGGGCTCAACGGTCACATATTGAGTTTTGTTTTTGATGGGAATATGATCGATGTGAATTCGGTTGCTCAGTTTGTTGATGAGGTTGTTGAATATGAATTAGCGGCTGTTATGTATCAACAGTTAGATGTTGGAGATGTTAATACGATGGATAATGATTTTAGGGTTGATGATAAGGTGGGTTTGGATTCTGTGGTCGGAAATGTGGTGAATTCTAGGCTTTTGAAAGGTGATAAAGCACATTTTGCTATTGCTGAGGGGCCTATTGGCTCTATTTGCATGAAGTAGCTTTTCCTAAGGGTTCTCTTGCATGCAAGTCTGATATGGATTTTGTCAAAGTGGGATTTCTCTATCTGATTGCTCACTTGGAGGTATTGGTATTTCAAGTGGAATAGGATCTATCATTGTTGGTTCGTTGACTTATGTTGATATTGGCTCTTCTTCTGGTGTGTCTAGATTGGTGAGGAGAAGAGCTCGGCTTAGGAGTTCTAGTTCGAGTGGTTTTGGATTAGTAAGGAGGAGTTCTCATCTCAGAAGTAAGGCCACTAAAGCTCCTATTAGCTCTAGATCAAGTATGATTTCTCCTTTAGGTAGTACTTATGGTCCTTATGCTTTGGGTAGTTTATCTCCTAGTGATATGTAGTTATTAGCTAGAGTTCTAGTTTTATTTTTGATGATTCTCAAATTGACATTGATTATATTAGAAATAGAGAATTAGAGAGGTTTAGATTTTAGATAATGAGGTATATTAGTTGGAACGTTAGGGGATTGCATGACTTAGATAAATGTAGCAAGATTAGATATATTTTTTTAAATAACAATATATAGACATAGTACTATTGCAAGAAACTAAATTAGGGAATCTAGATTTTAGATTTTATAGATGTCTAGGTGGTCTATATATTAATCACTGGTCATATCTTATAACCAGGAGTAGTGTTGGTGGCCTTATGATGGGTTGGAAAGACCAGTGTGTAAATTTTTTACAGTCTATTATTAAAGATTATTCAATGATACCAGTGATGATTCTATTTTAAATATTTCTAATGTTTAAAGACCTAATTCTAAGTTAGACTGTAGGGTTCTTTGGAACGAGTGTTTAGAATTTAGATCACTCACTCCCTGACCATAGGCAGTGACGAAGCTAGTGTATAGGCCGGGTGGTCAATTGCCCTACCCAAGATTTAGGCAACAAAATATCAAGACCGATGTTAAAAAAAGAAACAACGACAAAAAGAAAAAAAGCAAAAACCCTAACCCTACTTGCTGCTTCGACAAAGTCTCTCAAGCGACGGAAAAAACACGCTGTCGCTCCCGCGACTCTACATCTCAGCGCCTTCTGCTTCCAGGTTCAATCAGTTGCTCATTTATTTGAATTTTTGAGGTATTTTTACAAGTTTTTTATTTTATTTTGCATAATTGTCTGAAGACTTGAATTATATCATGCGAATTTGATAATACACTTGACTAAAGCATATAATTTGCAAGAAATTCACTAAAAGTATATAGAATTTGAATGATTTGATAATGCACTGAAGTCTGAATGCAAATTTTCTTGAAGCTGGTGATTTTTTTACATCCTTGCTAGCCTTGCTTGAAAGTTGAAATTGCTTGAAGCAATTTTAATTTTAGTTAATTTGAATTTGGAAGTAAAGTTTAGTTAATTTTAATTTAAAGCTTCGTTAGTTTTAATCTGATTTTAACTTGAAGCTTAGGTAATGTTAATTTAATTTTAGTTTGAATTTTAAGTTTAGTTAACTTAAAATTAAGCTTGGGTAATGTTAATTTAATTTTCGTTTGAATTTTAAGTTTAGTTAAATTTAAAATAGGTATTAGTGATTAGAAGTAATTAAATTTTAAGTGTTGCGTTGAACATTTGAACTTGAACATCTTTACTATTTCTAGTTTTTAGTTGTAACTTCTATGTATTTGGTGTCGTAGACTTAAATTGTGAAAACATATGATAATATATATTGAAAGATAAATTGCTAAAAATCTTGAACTTGAAGCGATTGTAGATGAATTGATTTTCGTGAAGTTCATAGAGCACATCTTAAATGGGTTATTTGGTAATATATGTTTTTTGTATGAAAACTTGATAAAATTGTCTAAATAAATGCAAATTTGTAAGCTTTATTATTTTTTGTATGTGTACAAGTTTGTTTAAGTTGCCTATTCTAATGCTATTTCATCAAGCTTGATTGTTTTTGTAAAATATTTGAACATTTTTCTAATTTCGCCCATTGCAAGCTAAAATTCTAGTTTCGTCGCTGACCATAGGTTATAGGGGGAGATTTTAATGTTACTAGGTTTTTAGATGAAAGATCCCCTGGGGAAGGAGATTTTTCAGCTGTGGAAGAGTTTGACAAGTTTATTATTAACTGTAATCTAATAGAAATTGAATTAAGTAACAGACAATTTACTTGGTCAAGTGGAAGAGAATTCCCATCTTTGGCTCTTCTGGATAGATTTTTTTACTAATGATGAAATTGAAGACAAATTTCCTACTTGTAAGGTTGTGGGTCTTTCGAATATCTATTCGGTCCATTGCCCTATAATTCTTTCCTGCACTAATTTAAATTACGGGAATAAAAAATTTAGATTTGAAAAGATGTGGTTGCTAGAAAATAATTTTAAAGATTTAGTTGTTAAGAAAGGCATTCTATGAATATTTGTAATTATAAATTTCCTAATAACATAGCCGAAGTCTTAGTTTGTAAATTTAGGGACTTAAGATTTTTTCTAAAAAAATGGAATAAGGATGTTTTTGACAACAATAGACGTAAAAAAGAAAAATTAATAAATGAGATTTTAAATTTAAATAAAATAGAAGAGCCTAGGAATTTGAGTATTTCAGAAAAGAATGTGCTTTCAGACCTAAAAGAAGAGTTTAATAAAATTATTTTATAAGATGAAGTTATGCGGAAGTAAAGATCTAGGGTTCAATGGATGGATGAAGGTGATATGAACACTAAATTCTTCTATAAAGTAGCTAATGGTAGTAAACACAGTAATACTATTAATTCAATTTTAATTAATACGGAGATTTTGATCAAAATGAACTAAATAAGGAATTTACCAAGTATTACAGAGATATTTTCGGTAACATCAATAACATAGAATCAGAGCTGATTGGGATATGTTGTACAAAATAGATACTAAGAATGATTTAGTAGGTTTGGATGATCCTTTTATGGAAAATGTAAATTTGAAAGCTATTAAGGATATGCCTATTGATAAAGCTCTGGGTCCGGACAATTTTCCTATTTTATTTTATGAAACTTTTTGGAATGTTTTGAAAGATGATGTTATTAAAATGTTCAATGAATTTTATGAGGGTTCTTTAAAACTAGGAAGATTCAATTTCGCAAATGTTATTTTATTGCATAAGAAAGTAGGGGCTAACCAATTAAAAGATTTTAGACCTATTTCATTATTAAACTGTTTTTTTTTTTAATTATTTCTAAGGTTTTAGCTAATAGATTAAATACTAAAATGAATGAATTAAAAGATGATTCTCAAACCGCTTTTATTAAAGGTAGAAATACCACTGACGTTGTGGAGTTGTTTAAGAGTATATTAATTTTTGTTGTAAAAATAATATTACATGTGCCCTTTTAAACTTGATTTTGCAAAAGCTTTTTGTTAGAATGCGGATTAAGGATCTTAAGGCTAGAATTAACACTAGAGGGGGGTGAATAGTGTTTTAAGAAATTTGTTAATCTTTTTGAATTTATCTTAATTTGTTAACAATGTATACACTAATCAGACACATATATGAACACAGAATCAAACACAGATGCAAATATAAAGTAAAAGCAGTAAAGGAAAGAACACACCGGATTTTATACTGGTTCGGAGTTACCCTACATCCAGTCCCGCAACACAAGTACGGATTTCCTTTCAAAAACAATTCTTACAAATACAACCCTCGATTTCAAGGCTACGAGGTACACCGCTCCAGATTCACAATCCTTTGGGTAGAGATACTTGATTTCCGGGGCAACAAGTTCACCCAATTGATTTCCAAGGCTACAATCACACCTTTTCTCGCTTGATTGATTACAAAAAGTCTATAACTCAGATTAGCACTTGGATCTTGTAGAGATAGTGGAGAGAATCAAAACCAGAAATTATCTAGTTAGATTCGATATTGATTTCGGCAGAATAATGGTGTAATTTGTAAATAAGAAAGTGGAGAATAAGAAGAGAAGTTAAATCAGAGAAAAAAGTGATTAAAATTCATTGAAAACACCCTTTATTTATAGTAGATCAATAGCCATGTACATTGGTTAAGGGATGTGGCGAATAGACACTTCTTTTTAAAAAAACAATTTAATTGTCACCATGTCGACAGGGGTACATGTGACCATGTCGACATGCCCTTGTATTTTTTGGTGATTTGTTTTTCTTTGAAAATAATTTCTATATTATATTATACTTATATTTAAACTTTAAAATATACTTATATATAGTTATAATACATAAATAACTATAGAGAACAATATTAAAATATATATAATAATTTTCTATACTTTTATATTTAAATCTTAAGTATAAATATATAAAACAGCTAAATATATTAATATCAGAATTATAGTTTAAAAACTTAGGATAATAATTTAAAATCAAAGATATTTAAAATTAAGGATATTTAAAACTAAGAATATTTTTGAGGCTAAAATATATTGAAAAACCAGGATAGATGATTTTGGTTTTTAAACAGGAATATTTAAAATCATTTTGAAAAACAAGCTATATATATTTTGAAAATCATTTTGAAATAAAAGTAAGTGGATACAAAAAGATGTTCCACTAGATTTTTCATAGGTTCCATCCTACTTAGGGTTCCATCCCTTTAACGAGCACGAAGTGGATTCCATTCCACGAATAAAATAGATTTTAAGATGTCAGTGCCTTTCTATGAGTTTTAACAATATTCCTAACTATATAACTTATCTTGAAAACTTGAACTCTTGAAATTCTTGATACTCATGAGTCTTGAATCTTGATATCTTCAATCTTTGATCTTGAATCTTTATACTGTACAGTTCTACATTCTTTAGTACCTGCAAACATATCTATATATATCTACACAATAATGTTAGTATTATATATTTTATAATCTAATTCTAAGTAAGGTTGTTGTCATCAAAACCAACTCCTCAGGGACTAACAATCTCCCCCTTTTTGATGATGACAACCTTTGTTTATAAAATATCACTTCTATCCTAATACTTCTAATAACTCCCCCTTAATCTATGCCTAACTATCCTATTTTATACTTCTCCCCCTTTGTCATCAACAAGAACCATATAACTCCCTAATTATAATACTATATAACTCTATATAACTCCCCCTGAAACTAAGACTACATTACTTGTGATTATAATGATAGTGTTATCATACATAATCAATACTTAACTTTAAACTAAACTCTTAATAACTACTTTTCCTAACTACTAAACTATTTATTCAAAAGATAAGTGAATATACGAATAAGAGAACACAATTTATTTATTCATAATGGAGTTTTTAATATAAAAATAGATAGTTAAACTGATAATCATGATAACTTAAAAGATCATATATTATTAATACTAATCACATGTATGTTATATTTTACATACATAATATCAATCCATACTAAGTCAAATTCAAGCAAATCAAACCAAAACCTAATTAAGCAAGCAAACAAATAAAAATTAAACAAAGTTAATCAAATATTACGAGGAACATCAACCCATCCTTCTTCTCCAAAGATAGGGTCTTATTTGATGGCATCCCAATTCTCATTATCAACAGAGAGAGAAACGGGAGGATGTGCTTCATTATCATCCTTGTGCAGGGAGGAAATCATCCATCGAATTGCTTCGAAATGCCTTTCTTGCTCCTTGATCATCTGTATTTGACTCAATTCTAAGTGACGCTGATTACGGAGAATGATAGAGAGAATATTCTTGAAGGATTTAAGAGTTTCTTCAAGATTTTCAGATAAATTGTGAATAGGATCGGCCATTTTTGTGAAAAAGAGAAGAAATATAGATAGAATAGATAAGTAATGATTTTGAGTAAAGATTTCTGGAAGAGAACAGGTATTTATAGGTGTAAATTTCGTTTGAATTGAATAGATACAAGTTAGTTATTTAAAATTCAAAAATTAAAATGAAAAGACAGTTCAGATTTTCAGCATGTCGACAGGGTGCCTTTGGGGGTTGTCGATAGGGTCATTTGTGTTTTGATGACTTGTTTTTGATTTTGAATAAATGTGTATATATATATATTTATACATATCATATTAACAGTTATTCTAGAGATGAAATAAGCTAGATAACAGAAAGAACTTCAACATTAATTCAAACTGGAATGATACATGGATTAAACAACATGAAATACAATAACATTCAAACTTAAAACAAACTTAAACAACTACGACAGGGTATGAAAAGATAGATCTAATTGGAGGATGATGAGGATGATGAAAGGTTAAACTTCTTGCTGACTTTTGAGAAGAACTTGTTCATCTTAGAAGACATTTTATCCAACTTTTTACTAACGGATCTCTTAAGTGTCCGTTGATTTTCCACAATTATCTTTTGGTTTTGGATAATCATCTTGTTGGTTGGTTTGGAGGTGTAATCAATACTTTCAAGAGATGTTTCACCTTCCTCTTCTTCTTCTTGAATATCCATTTCATCCCCTTCTTCTTCTTCTTCTTCCTCTCCTTCTTCCATTTCTTCGTGAGCTAAACGCTCTTCCTTTTCCACAAGGGATTCATAAGGTTGAAAGATGTATGGAATTTTCATAAGTGAGATATTGGAATGATTGAAAACTTTTCTAGAAATGAATTCCTCTCCTTTAAAATTCACTCCAAAATAGTTGAAAATTCTAGTAAGGTAAATTCCATGATATAAAATCTTTTCTCCCATTTCCAAGTTTTTAGGCCGAAATTCATCCAAAATAACTTGAGCCCAATTAATATCATAGTTTCCAAAAAGAGAGAAAAGAGCTTTACAAACTTTTGAAGTAGGATTTTTAAAACTTCCCGATCTCGGGGTCAAAGTGTGTTGCAAAAGAAGGCTCACAATTTTTGCTTTTGGACGAAAATTGCGGTTTATAAAATCAAAGTTTTCGTCACTTTCAAAAATATGGTGGAAAGTCTCACGATCACTTTCATTAAAATTGAAATTTGAAAGATCCATACTCGTACACTTACAATTTAGAATCACTCCCAAAACATCACAATTTAAAACAATTTGAGTGCCTTTTACACTACTCCATATTTCATCATTGTTTCCTTGATAAATGCCACGATTAAGATTTGCATAAAACATTTTCACAAGATTTAGGTAGCATACAAAATCATTTTGAGAATCGTCAACAAGACTTAAAATGTTGTTGCTAACACAAAGAGAATCGATTTCATAAGAAGCGAAATCGCGGAAAATTGCAAATTTCCGGGATGAACTTTTCCATAATTAGCATAGCCAATATAGGCTTTGATTGCTTTCGGATCATAAAAGAGGTGTTCTTTTAAGGTTTTGGAAAGTCTCATAGTTGATGGAGTACTTGAGGAGGCCATTGATGTAGAGAGAAGAGAGCTTGAGTTATGAAGAAAGAATTTGAATTTGAAAAGTTAAGTGAAAAGATGAGATAAATGATAGTAAATAAATAGAGATTAAATGGACAGTTTCTCTGGTCAAAAAGTGTCCTTTCAGAGTCTCGAATGGTGTGAAAGAGTGGAGGAAAATACAAGCATTTGAATTCAAAATTTGAATTTCAAATTTTCTATACCATGTCGACAGGTAGGGATGGACCCATGTCGACAGGTATCCGTAAATTTTGTTGACTAGATACTTTTATATAATGTAATATTTATATATATATATATATATATCTATTATTTTAATGTCTATATAATATATGGAATATTACTAAGACTCATAAAATATTATAATATAATTAAAAATAAAAATAATAATAAAATAATAATTTGTTTAAAATTCAAACGACACATCAATTCAAAAACAACCAATCAATTCAAGCATGCAATTTCAGCCAATGTATTGTAAACGTGTACCTTTTTAAGAGTCCGTGTCTTTGGTATCGACTAAATCGAGAATTGCTATGAAACACAGATTTGAATTATCTTTCTTCTGTTCATCGTCGCTGGAGGATGAGTCAGAGTCATCTAGAGTAGCAGTGAATGCACGTTTCCGTTTCTTTGCAGAATCATTGTTTGTAGGAGGGTTTTGCTTATCTGGATGCGGAAAGTCTCTTTTGATATGACATGGTTCGTCACAATTGAAGCATTTGATAAAGTTTGGTACTATAGTCTGATTACCGGAATTCTTAAAGTTGTTTCTCTTGGAACTATTCAATTTTCTGTACTTCAGGAATTTCCGAAAATTCTTGGTCATAAAAGCAATCTCTTCATCATTATCGCTGTCTGAATCTGATCCTTCTGTTAGTGCATTGAATGCAATTAATTTCTTTTCTGATGCCTTGCTTTCTCTTTTCCCAATCATTTGAACTTCAAACGACATTAGGTTTCCGATCAATTCTTCAATCTTTAAGATGCTGATGTCATTTGCTTCTTCGATTGCGAGTGTCTTTTGATCCCATTCTGGAGTAAGAGAGTTTAGGATTTTTCTGACTTGATCTTCTTCGGAGAATACTTTTCCCAATGATATTAGAGAGTGGACAATATCCTGGAATCTACTATACATATCTGGAATAGACTCGTTAGGATTCATTTTGAATAATTGAAACAGATTTGTGAGCATGGAGATTTTTGTCTGTTTAACTTTGCTTGTTCCTTCATGAGTAACTTGCAAAGTTTTCCAGATTTCATATGCATACTTACAAACTGACACTCTATTAAATTCATTCCTATCAAGTGAACAAAACAAGATATTCATAGCTTTAGAATTATTCTGTGCAACAGTCATTTGATCAGCAGTCCACTGAGAAAAAGCAGTTGTGGGTTCAGAATATTCTGTCTGTGTGACATTCCAAGTGTCTAGTCCTATAGATTGTAAATATATTTTCATCCTACATGCCCAATATGCATAGTTACTACCATTAAAAAGTGGTGGTCTGGTAGTAGACTGACCTTCTACAAATGAACTAGTGTTGGTGGTAATAGCAGTACTAGTGTTAGTAGCCATTTTGAAATTTTTCAAAATTCAGATAATGAAATTTTTGAAAACCTCGCTCCGATACCAATTGTTAGAATGCGGATTAAGGATCTTAAGGCTAGAATTAACACTAGAGGGGGGGTGAATAGTGTTTTAAGAAATTTGTTAATCTTTTTGAATTTATCTTAACTTGTTAACAATGTATACACTAATCAAACACAGATATGAACACAGAATCAAACACAGATGCAAATATAAAGTAAAAGCAGTAAAGGAAAGAACACACCGGATTTTATACTGGTTCGGAGTTACCCTACATCCAGTCCCGCAACACAAGTACAGATTTCCTTTCAAAAACAATTCTTACAAATACAACCCTCGATTTCAAGGCTACGAGGTACACCGCTCCAGATTCACAATCCTCTGGGTAGAGATACTTGATTTCCGGGGAAACAAGTTCACCCAATTGATTTCCAAGGCTACAATCACACCTTTTCTCGCTTGATTGATTACAAAAAGTCTATAACTCAGATTAGCACTTGGATCTTGTAGAGATAGTGGAGAGAATCAAAACCAGAAATTATCTAGTTAAATTCGATATTGATTTCGGCAGAATAATGGTGTAATTTGTAAATAAGAAAGTGGAGAAGAAGAAGAGAAGTTAAATCAGAGAAAAAAGTGATTAAAATTCGTTGAAAACACCCTTTATTTATAGTAGATCAATAGCCATGTCCATCGGTGAAGGGATGTGGCGAATAGACACTTCTTTTTAAAAAACAATTTAACTGTCAACATGTCGACAGGGGTACATGTGACCATGTCGACATGCCCTTGTATTTTTTGGTGATTTGTTTTTCTTTGAAAATAATTTCTATATTATATTATACTTATATTTAAACTTTAAAATATACTTATATATAGTTATAATACATAAATAACTATAGAGAACAATATTAAAATATATATAATAATTTTCTATACTTTTATATTTAAATCTTAAGTATAAATATATAAAACAGCTAAATATATTAATATCAGAATTATAGTTTAAAAACTTAGGATAATAATTTAAAATCAAAGATATTTAAAATTAAGGATATTTAAAACTAAGGATATTTTTTAGGCTAAAATATATTGAAAAACCAGGACAGATGATTTTGGTTTTTAAACAGGAATATTTAAAATCATTTTGAAAAACAAGCTATATATATTTTGAAAATCATTTTGAAAAAAAAGTAAGCGGATACAAAAAGATGTTCCACTAGATTTTTCGTAGGTTCCATCCTACTTAGGGTTCCATCCCTTTAACGAGCACGAAGTGGATTCCATTCCACGAATAAAATAGATTTTAAGATGTCAGTGCATTTCTATGAGTTTTAACAATATTCCTAACTATATAACTTATCTTGGAAACTTGAACTCTTGAAATTCTTGATACTCATGAGTCTTGAATCTTGATATCTTCAATCTTTGATCTTGAATCTTTATACTGTACAGTTCTTCATTCTTTAGTACCTGCAAACATATCTATATATATCTACACAATAATGTTAGTATTATATATTTTATAATCTAATTCTAAGTAAGGTTGTTGTCATCAAAACCAACTCCTCAGGGACTAACACTTTTGACTCAGTAGATTGGAATTTTCTTACAGATCTTTTATTGGCTAGGGTTTTAGTATCAGATGGGTAAGTTTGATTATGTCCTTACTTAAAACTGGTAATTCTAGTATTTCAGTTAATGGTAATCTAGGTAATAAGATTCGATAGAAGTGTGGACTTAGGCAAGGTGATCCTTTATCGCCTCTGTTGTTTAATTTAACAACAGATGTTTTTTCTAGAATTATAAAATTGGCCACTTTTAATAAGGTATTAGATATTATAGGTAAAGAGGTCACTCGTAGGGGTCTCTCTGTTCTCTAGTTTGCTAATGATACTATGATTTTTAATTCTCACTTACCCAAGCATATTATTATGCTTTAATTTATTTTATATAGTTTTGAACTTTTATCTAGTTTAAAGATTAATTTTGACAAGAGCTCAGTATTAGTTTTAAATGACATAAATAATATTGAAAGTTAAGTTGCAAATACACTGAATTGTAAACCAATGAAATTCTTTATAGAATACTTAGATTTTTTAATTAGATCTCAAAAACTTAAACATGATGACTGGAATATAATAATAAACAAAACTAGTAATAGGTTATCTAATTGGAATGGTAGATACTTATCGAGAGCGGGTAGGGTAGTGTTGACTAATTCAGTTTTATCTCCATTGCATATTTATTGGATGTCATTTTACCTTTTCCTAAAATGGATCGTCGTTAAAATTGATAAGATTAGGAGAGATTTCTTATGGTGTGGAGATAATCTCAATAGTAGTTCTAAATGATTGGTTAATTAGGAAATGGTTTGTAAATCTAAAATTAAGGGGGGATTAGGCATAATTAATTTGAATAATTTAAATATATCTTTATTAGATAAATGGATTTGGAAATGTAATGATAATAATGAAAACTTATTATGAAAAGAAATAATTTTGAATCAATGGTATGGTAGTTCATATAATTTAAATCATATTTCTATTAATAATGCTAATAATATGTCTCATTTTTGGAATCAATTATGTTAAAATATGATGCTTATAATCTAGGTATTAACATTATTGTTCATTTTGATTCTTTTTGGCATGACAGTTGGATTTCATTCATTCCACTTAAAGCAGAATTTATGAAATTATATGATATATGCAATTTTAAAAATGTACTAATTTTTGATATTTATAGACCAAATTGTATTTTTCCTCGGGATTTTAGTTTTAATCTTATGTTAGAAGGTATTTCTTTAAATAAGTTTGTTTTATTATGTACTAAGTTAGAAATTTACAATATTGATAAAGAGAAAGATATTAGAATTTGGTGTTGGGATAAAGGTAAGAAATATACTTCTCATTCATCTTATAATTATATAAATCTTTTGGGACTTAAGTTGAAAATATTTAAATATCTTTGGAAAGTTAGTGCTCCATTTAAAGCTAAAATTCATATGTGGTTAATTTTACATGGGAAGCTGAATATTTAGAGTTTATAAAAATAAAAAATATTTTAATAGATAAAAATATTTGTTTTTGTAATAATAAGAGAATATTAATCATTTCTACTTTGGTTGTAATATTACTAAATTTATTCTAGTGAATATCCTTAACATTTTTTATTTTAATATAAATTGTAGTCAATTTAATTGTGAAGTATATTGGAATAATCTTATATTTCAATATAAGGATCATAATAAGTATTTGCTTGATACTACTTTAATAATAATATGTTGTTATATTTGGTTTGAAAGGAACCTACATGCATTTAATAATTGTAGTACTGATTTAGAAAATTTAATTTATGTAATTTCTCGACTTAATTTTAACTGGATTTCGAATCCTAGTTATAAACTTAATAAAAATTTGAGTTCTAAAGAGTTACTTAAAATTATTAAAATTCATATTGAATTTTTAAAGTATAAAATAGATCTTAATAATAAAGATAATAATAAAACATTATCTGTAGTTGACAATTCTGATATGGTTACTCTTGAACCTTCATTTGTTTTATGACTTAGCATTGCTTTCCTTTGATTATTTTCCTTGTTTATTACTTTTTAAATGGTTGTCTGATTTTTGTTTATTATCATCTGTTTATTTTTAGTTTAATTATATATGTATGTATATTAAAATATATAGGTATATATTTTTAAGTTTATTATTGGTTGTTTATGACTTTTGGTATTCGTATATAAGTAAATAATCATTTATTATACTTGTTGCTTGTCCTTTGTTTGATTCATTCTTGCTATTATAAAATGTTGCTTGTTCTTTGTCCTATATTATTTGTTTCAGCTTATTTTATTTTTTATGCATATATATGTATATAAATATATATATATATATATATATACATATATATATATATATGTATTATTCTTACATGTTTATGTAGTTCTTTCAACAAATACGGGTATAGCTTCTGGATTAAATGGATTCTCTTGATTTTGAAGATTAAATGCTTTTTATTCGGCTGTATTTTTTATTATAGACCTTAGACACTTAGGCTTTTGGTGGGCTTTTTCTTTTATTTGTAGGGGGGGTTTACTACCTGCTAGGCTTGTTGCAGCTCTTTATTAAAGTGTGGAATAAAATAACATGAGTGCTCTTGTCCTTCTGAGGATCACTCATTTTTCTTAAAAAAATATATAATAGCATAAGATAAAAGAAAAACCTATAACAAAAACGTTAAGTTTGAAAATTTTGGTATGTATGTCGATGTACATACTAGTGATATGTCGTATATAACGGCCAGAAAGCAAAAATTTAAATTTCAAAACAAAAATAACTACCATCCATCCATTCATTTCAAACAACTTTCTACTCTTATATAAGCCAATTTCTTCCAGAAAACTCATTCATTATTTTATACTATACTCTATTTTCATTCTCAAACATATTTTTATAAATATGTCTCCTCCACATCAAAAATTATGTGAAAATCTTAAACAAACTCTTCAATCCTTCAAAGATATTCTCTCTTTTATCCTAAGAAATCAAAGGAACTTAGAATTGAGCCAAATGCAGATGGTAAAGGAACAAGAAAAGTATTTTGATGTTATTTAATGGATGATTTCTTCCCTAATCAAATACGAACCATCCAACAACCCAAGATGCAATGTTAACAAGGATAATGAAGATTGGGACGTTATTGAAGCATATCCAATCTTTGGATCTGATGGTTGGGTAGAAGTTCCACGAAAACGTCTAGTTATTAGGTTTGGATTTAATATGTAAATATATAACTACTCTTAGGATTTGGTTTGAATGACTTGGTGTGTATTTGGATTGAATTTAATTGGTTTGGATTATTTGTACGATTGATTTGGTTTGATTGAATTGAAAGTATTGAAATTGTATAGTTTGAAATTACATTAATAAATTTTACTTTATCATATATTATCATGTCTAATATAGAACAGTATCATTTATCAAATATAATCATATGTATCATTTTAAACTTAGATTATTTATTTTGAATCATATATCATCATATATTTTAATTAAGAGGAGTTTTTATTTCTTAAGTTTTTTCTCATTTTCTTAGTTTTTCTTAATTTTTCACCCATTTTTGTTGATGACAAGGGGAAGTTATATCATATTTTATATACACAGGATATTAATGGCTGTCATCATCAAAAAGGGAGAGATTGTTAATACCTCAATTATTTGAGAGAAATGTGTGATCCTTTAAAGTAGAGGAGAGCACACATGTACATATATATATCACCAACAGTAAAGAAGCTGCCAACAAGCTTGGCAGGTAGCATAAAATCCCCTGTACAAAACGAAAAAAATAAAACCCTCCCAATAGCCTATGAAACTAAAGACTCTCCATAATCAAACTACTCTAACAATAAACTAAAGCCCAAAACATCTTCAAGTATAGAGAAGCCTTCTATAACAACTCCCACAACCTCAACCTCAACGACCATACTTGATAAAACCTTCAAATAACATACCGCAACTGCTCAAGTCACATACCGTCATCAAAACAACAGTCACCATAATAACTCTCCCAAAAAGCCATCAGCCCTCATGCATAAGATAAAGAAGCTTTAAGTTTCAAACGATGACTTCTTCTAATGTTTACTATTGACATACTCCTACTAAATCTTTTAGTAGCTTTGGGTATATGAGTAGAATTGCAAGCATGGATAGAGAATGGTGAAGATCTTCTTAAAAATGCAAGAGAACAGTATAATATAAATCTAAAACCCCCAGAACAGACCTATCAATATTGCAATCGCTATCATTTACAATAGATATTCTTGGTGCACGTTGAAATTCATACACTGCCGCATTATCTCCCTCTGAGTTATCAACGCCATCACTTTCTTTATAAACATCATTCATTTTATCATCAGAATTTTCTACAATGTCAACCACTTAACAGAGCACCAGAACTACTCGAAGCCACGCCACATAATCTTTCACTATTAATAGCCAAAACTTGTGAATAGTCAGTAAGTGCTAACGAAACGGCCACTACAGAGCCCATTTCATTCAAATTAATACCATTATTCAATGTGCATACAGCTGAAGTAACATCCACTATACCTGAATCAAACATTCACCCATTGACATCCATATAATGTACAATTGGAACCACGGGAATCATTGCATCAACCAAACCCGCCAATTCTCTCTTCTTTAAACCAACAGAACCTATGAAATCTCCAACAACATCCAAATCCACCTTGACCATGTTACTGCGCACTGCCTCTCTATCTAGGCCCCCATCCAACAGAGCATCATTTACAGAAACATCAAGATGTGCCACACCGCCAACCTCTGCGCACATGACATTCACTATAGCAACATACTGACCTTTCTTGTGAACAGCACTAATACTATTTTTAACTCCTACCAACATAGCACCCTCGTACAAACCATCTCCTTCCACCAAAAAAATCAGATCCTGCTAAACCATTCACCTCCACTCCATCTTCATTAACCCTGTGCATATCCTTGTGAAGATCAATACCCTTGTGCACATCCACACATGAGCCACTGCACTCACAAAGTATATTAACTTTCTCCAAATAGTCATTTGAACTATTCCAGTCATCAGAAATATGGATAACCAAGCTTTGATTCAAGCCGTAATTAATATAACTTTCAGAAACCCCTTCATCATCCATCTTATTACCATCTCCACCCTCAACATCTTCAAGCAAACTATCGGTAGCTATACTGCATTCATGAATCCTATTCACACAACTGTCCTCAATTACCAATGATTCAAAAGATGAAGGAACATCAACAATATTGCCATCTTTACATTGGGAATTCACATTTACACCTTCAAAAATATCGGATATCTTTCCTGAATCTTCCAATGATTTCAGACAGTCAAAACGGTTAGCAGTTTCAAGCTCAAAACTCACCACTTTACATGACTTAGCTCTGGGTCTTTTACAATGAATGTGAATGAATCTTTGTTCTACTCTCGCAATTAAAAAGAAGAACCAGTATCCCCCTTTGGATAGTCAGCATTTCTGTTATCATAAACTGAATCATTGATTTCCAGTGAAAGAGAATCCAATGTACAAAGCAATACAGCGGGATCAAATAACAATGGATCAAAAAAATTAAAATCTTCCCTTTGAACTGCAACAAAAAAAATCTGAAATTGCGTTGAGATCTTCAAAAGTGTTCAAAACACCATTAATCCCAATAGAAACTGGTAAAAAAATCAATAGCCGAATCTTCATTAACCAAAGAAGAAGCATATTTTCCAAAATAATCTTAAGGATCTCCAAACTTCTTTCCATAATTTTTACCTATGTTACCAGCATTGATCGCATCAAAATGTATGAATAACTCCTCCAAGAAATCAACTCCTACCTCTCTCTGGCTCCATAAATGATCCAACAGAATTCTCTTGAGTTTCATACATTTTAAGGCGAAGAGAAAACCATAACATGAGATAGAAAGACCCTTAGCCATATGAACATGATTACTATGATTGATAGAATCAGATTCGAATTTCATCGAACATTTTATGCCCAAATAAACCGCACCCAAAACATCTTATAGGATCGCGACAATCCTTAGCCATATATGAAAATTCTCTGCATCGAAAGCAAATTTTCCTCCCTCTTCTGGAGTCAACCGATTTCTTGAATTTGGGTTTCTAATTGAAGATTTGAGGAGCAGTAAACAAAGATTCCTTGACTATGTAAGCGTAGGAACGATAAGATGGAGGATTGCAATCTATAAAAGAATTAGAATTGGGAAATTTGGAAAAACGAGAATTCGGACTTGAGAAAGACGTTATCGCCGTTATCTTTTGTTTGTATGTATATATATATATATATATATATATATATATATATATATATATATATATATATATATATATAAACATCATTCAATTAATACATCAGTTATTGATTTTGATTATAATAACCTTGATAATAATAATAAAATAGTGGAAATTAGGAAGGCATCCCTATCATACTTTCATATTGTAAAGCGGGTCTCTGTCAAAGTTTCATTGTAAAGCGGGTTCCTGTTTTCTGGAAACGAAGAAAAATTATTGCTGAAATGTCAGCAACTTTTATAAATAAGTGCTGATATTTCAGCAACTATCTGTGTCAAAGTTTTATTGTAAAAACAAAGAAAAATTATTGCTGAAATGTCAGCAACTTTTATAAATAAGTGCTGATATTTCAGCAACTTTCATAAACTGTGTTCACAGTGTACATAAATGTTGCTGAAATATCAGCAACTTTTATAAATAAGTGTTGATATTTCAGCAACTTTCATACACTGTGTTCACAGTGTACAGAAATGTTGCGGAAATGTCAGCAACTTTTATGAAATGTTGCATCATGCTCTGCAATAATCGTGAATAAAAAACAGGGACCTAATTTACACTGAAATTTAGTGAAGGACTTTTCGTGAATTTTGAAACTTAATAAGGACCTGTGCCAAAAGTACCCAATAAAATATTCATATAAAATATGGATACTAATGTTTTTGCCAAGTAAAGTAGTATATAGTGCAGGATATTACACATGTATTGATTTAAAGACTGTACGGTATAAAGACTCAAAGAATGGACATGAAGACTCATGAGTATAAAGATCAAGTTATGAAGATCTCAAGACTATAATAAAGTTTATAGAGTCATAGAATATTGTTAAAGTCCGTATAGCAATCTTTGATCTCTAATTTCTCATTTTCTAATCCTTTATCTTTAAAACAAAATATATTTAAAAATACTTTATAAAAGTTTTTTAAAGTTTAAATTTTTTATAAACTATGTTTAAATTATTTTACAAAGTATCAAAATATTTTACAAAGCATAAGATTTTCAAAACATTTTAAAATAAATAAGTTTCAAATACACTAGCCTATGTCGACATATAGGCAGATAATAGGTCGACAAACATGCCGCAATTTTCAAATTCAAATTTTGAAATGAAGCATCTATTCGTCGTAACTCTTCATGAATGGACATGTCTATTTATTCTATATATATATGGGGTTCCAAACGAATTTTTTAACAACGACTTTCTCATTATCTTCTCTCCTCTTACTTTGCCAAAATTTCTGATGAAAAATTCATCCAAATCTTCTTAAATTCAACCAGAATCAATTCAATCTTCATTGTAATGCTTCTCATCTATTTACTTTTTGACTTTAATCATCTCTCTATTTCTCATTCAAAGTCAAAGTACTGTCCAAGTGGTTATAGGATTCGTTGTAACCAAAGGTCAAGAAATTGTCTTTGAAAAAACCATCAAATTCTAGTTGTATTTTCTTGGGTGTGATTGTAGCCTATTCAAATCAATTGGCTGTGCTTGATAGCCTGGAAATCCGAGTGGGTGTGCTTGTAGCCCATCTAAATCAAGTGGGTGTACCCTGAGCCTGGAAATTCAAAAGGGTCGTAGCCTTGAAATCAAGATTGTATTGGGTTTTCCTTTTGCCCGTTTAAAGATTGGAATTTGAAAGAAAAAAAATCTATATAAGCAATTGTACTAGACTGGATGTAGGGTAACTCCGAACCAATATAAAAATCCCTAGTGTGATCTCTCTAATTCTCTACATTTTGCTTTACTACATTTATACTTATCTGTATTTGCTTCTGTGATTGTTCGTTCTATGTTGATTAATAATACTCTTGAAAGAATTTAAAAAAGATTCATAAAGATTAAAAAACACTATTCACCTCCATTTAGTGTTTAATTAGCCTTAAGATACATAATTCCACAACCAACAATTATATTAACCTATAGAACACTCTCGTGGAGTAGTTCTGTGTTTGTTATAAATAACCACAAGTATGTAACCCTTTGGTGCCCTCAACAGTCATGAGTAAATCACCATCCATCGTTTGGAGAGCGTTATGTATACTAGTCTCAACGGATGTATCAATATCTTTATCTCGATGCATTTTGACTAGGAACATTTAAGGAGTTAGTGTTTTGTGCTTATCAATTTAATACTGATGATTACGAACACATTTGTAACTTCAATCGACAAATATTTCTCCTAAGGATTTCATATTATATATGTTTAATATAGTTAATTCATTATTCGTATCACTATATAATAACACATATAATAGGAAATAAAACAAGAAGCATACTTTATCATGAACAAGATTGCTTACAAAGCTAAGTTTATATAACAAATTACATAATTTCCCCTAGGATACACCCATAACTTTATTAATCTCCCTTCTGCACTTAGGGCCAATTATAGAGCCTCATCCTCGTGTCTTCGATCAATTTTCCTAAAATAGATTGAGAAAGCGTGTTAATGAATGGATCTTCTATGTTATCTTTCTCTCCAGTCTCCTGGTCACGATCACTACGTCGTTGATACACTACCTAATCGTGTGGTACTTACGAAGGAGGTGTCTGGACTTCTTGTGAGCTCTCAGTCCCTTGGCAATCCTCATTGATGCATTATTGTCTCAATACAATAGCATCAAACCTTCAATGCTTAGGATCACTCCTAGCTCCTTAATGAATTTGCGCATCCATTTTGGTATCATTCATAGCTGTGTACTCAGCCTTAATGGTAGAATAAGCAAACTTATTGTTTGGAAAATTTTCAAATAACCACCCCTTCATTGAGGGTAAATGGAGAAACTAAGACTAGAGTACCATCGTCATGAAAATTTGTGTCTGAATAAACCTTCATAACAAGTTTGTTGTTTATATGTACTAGAAACAAATCCTTAATGTTTCTTAAATACTTAAGGATTACCTTAATCACCGTCCAATGATTTTCTCCTAAATTTGACTAATATTGAGTAACAGAAGTCAAAATAAGATAGGGTTTCTACTCACATGGGTAGAAATAAGTTTTAGCATAAAACAAATCTTTACTAATACAGTAGATGAAATTGTTGGATCAACAAGAATTCAATCAAAGGTCAACCACAACTAAGTTGTAAAAAACAGAAATAGCTACAGACTTTCTCTATTTATTTATTTATTTTATTTCACCTGATATTTGTTCTTATTTCTTATCAATAATATAGTAAATCTCTCTAAACTTTGTAATTTTCATTTTAGTATCGAATTTGTTTATTAGACAAAATTCGTTGTTTCAAATTATGGTCTACTATTTGCCAAGAGGTCAATATATCTCTTTTACTACCTTTTTGGTAGTAATCTCGATTGCTACCCTTATTTATTTATTTTCTTTGCATTTTATTTCTTGTTTGGTCATTGCTTTTATTTATTTTTCCACACTTTTATTTATTTCTCTGCAATTATTATAATTTTATTTTTTGACTTAATTTTGTTAAATTCCTAAATTTTCGAATGTCATCTAACTTGCCTAAAAATTATTTAAACGTTGATTACATAAACTCCCAATAGAATTGATACGCATTCGCACGTAAATCATATATCAAACGCTTTTGGTAATATAATTGCAATTTGTGTTAACAGATAGAATTGCCCATTAATATTTTTTTTAAACTGCTTATTTAATGTCTTAATGTGGGTCTTTTATTTTTATGTAGTTTGCTTGTTTATAAACAACAACAATAACAAATGCAAAAACATAATTTTCACACTAATACATTCTGATATATCTACTATCCGTTATCTTCCATTTTGATCACATCCCGTTACCTTCCATTTTTAATACAGCAAGATCTCGTCGTTCCTACTTTTATTACAACATTATTTTCCTATTTAAACCGAACTTTTAGCTCCCATGCACCCATACCCATACACATTACAAAATGACTCCTCCCTATGAATTACCACCTCGCAAACCCTCACCTTGCCTCAGCCCACAACAACCTCGCACTCACCACCACCTCGCAACCTACATCCTGCCGCAACCAAGATCTCTAACAACATCGCTGCCCCGCCAACTACCAAGTGATGAGTGCTTCATCAGCCTGTCGCCTCTGATAAACAATACGCAACCGTCGCTTTATCAAACCCACGTCGAAATCACCAAACATCCAGCGGCAAGTACCCTTATCTTGACGACCGCGTCAGGCTGCTTCACTTACGCTGCCACCTTCACTAACCTAGATCCAAAACAACCGCAACAGCACTCCATCTAATCCGAACCCAAAAACCAACCTCACTCACAACAGTCCCTCGCCCAACCAAATCACCAACCAGACCCGCAACCTCCACCCCTAAACAGATCTGCATATGCAGAGATGGATCTATTTAGCACATGGAGTGGGCGACTGCCCACCCCACAAAAAAAAAACAATGTCAACAAAGAAAAGAAAAAAAGAGGGACGCATCTTCTATTCTTCTCCCATCGTTAAGGTTCTCTAGATTCTACGATCGCTTGCAGCTGCTCCCCCTTCTGGCCCTCTCCAGCGGCAGCCAGCAGAATCCGGCTCTAGTTCCAGCCTCCAGTCCCCCTTCTCCTGTCTCTAGAAAAACCTAGTAAGTTCCCAATTTTAGATTCGAATTCCATAAACCACAGTTTGCATTGTGAATTGTGAATGATGTTGCCAATTTTAGATTCAAAAATCTAGATTCGAATTTTAGATGTAAACATAAACCCTAGTTAGGCAATACTGCAGTAGGCTAGCAGCAATGAAGTTGCAACTTGCAAACAAGTACCAATGAATAGATACTGGCAGTGGCAATAGCATTGTATTTGTAGCAATGAAGTGCTTGCCCGATAAATTGGCTGTAAATTGTGCAAATTATGCAGTAAATTGTAGCACAGTAGGCTATTTTGTTGATACCGGTAGCAAGTATTTTTATTATTTAATTTTCTTCTATTATTCGCCCACCGCAAAGTAAATTCCTGGTTACGTCCCTATGCATGTGCAACCAATTTCGCGAAACTCCCCGACCCTCGATTTGGATTTGTGGGTGCAGGAACAGATTGGTTAAACAGGAAAAGGGAAGAAAGAGGGAGGAAAGCATTGCGTTGTGAAGGGGCAAGCGGCATAATTTTGAAAAGGGAATAAGGAAGGAGAGGCAAAGGGAAAAACGGGAAAACGTGGTTCAATGGAAAGCTAGCATTTGATTTGATTGGACAATTGAGTGGAGTCCACACGAGTTTCAAAATCCAACGCTGGTACCACTTTGGATATTTGGTAGCATCTCAAATCATATCATTTGCGAGTGAATATCAAATATAACATAAATTGTAGTCTTCTACCGTAGTACAATTAGTAGTGAACGTTTCGCCAATCAGAACTATATTGTCTTCTAAATCGAATCTTTGAAAATTACATCTTGCGACATCCATATTAAAATTAGAAGACATTATGGGATCAAAGAATTGAGAGTAAAATGATTTTTGATGCTGTAGACAGTTGATATAGGAGGAAAAGAGAGTGAAGATGGATGGTGTTTGAACTTTAGGAGGGAGACAACCGTTTGGGTTAGCCGTTGGAGGGAATATATTTGGGCGCTTATTGAACAAGCGCCCAAGCAATAGGCGCATATTTAGCAAGAGTCTCATTTCAGGTGCTGGTTGAACATGCGTTTGTTTGTTGGGCACTGGTTCAATAAGTGCCTAGATACATTATACATATTCGAATATTTTAACTGAATATGTAACCTATTACATTTTTTGCACTCTGTTGGATAGCCATTTTGGATGATCTTACAAAATGTAATATATGATGGCCTATTGAAGATGTTTTTATTCACTTTTTTCTCGATTTTATATTCTGAATTTTCATTAAATCATGCTTTGGAAAAGGAAATAGGTTTTGGATAACCAGTATGTGTAACTCTTAAGGTAATTTTAAAAATCAATTTGATAACCCTTTTCATACGGATATTCCAATAAATCTTCAAAGGCGAAAATTACCAAAAACCGAATTCCAAATTTAAAAACCAATCTAATTCCAACTTTATTTTAAACTTGTGCAATTAATTTCTCTGGTTATTCCAAGATAAACATGATTTTTTTTACTATAAATAGAAATCGTTAGCCTTTGAGAACATGGTAAATATAAGATGAGACCGAAAAAAGAATTGTTCCGTATCATTCACCACGTATCTGGTGTTATGATCCGAAAGTAGTTCCAAGAGTTCAAGCCTACTCTAGTTTCCTAGGACTGTTAGCCTAGATAGGTCTAGGCACTCCCTAATTATCTACTTGCACAGATCTTCTTCCAACACTCCATACTCAACTTAATAGATTCGGCTCATTTGAGTTGAACTCCAAATTTTGACAACTTTGTTTATGCTCTATACGTTCAAATAATTTCAAACCTTAAAATAATTTTAACCAAAATTAATACATGTAGGAACATTACTATCAGAACTATCATGCAAATAATTTTGATGGCACACAAGCATTTTCATAATACAAATAGTTTTCAAAGTGAACAATACCAAAATCATTCAAGAACATAACCAAAATTACAATTTTTCTTCCTAATCTAGCAATTTTAGTTACAAATGTGATTCTCATTACCAAAATGATGGTTTCCATTATCAAAATCTTTTCCAGTACTGATGTAATTATGACAATTGAAATGAAAACAATCTAGAAATGATCTCTATCGTAGGAGTGACTTGAATTATAATTTTGAAAATAATAATCATTAAGAAAGTCAAACCGAAACTACTTAAATTGAAAATCGTTAATATGCTTTTTTTTGGAAAAAGGAAAACTGTACAGAAAGTTAACAACGTGAGGAAGAAAATGTAATCCAAACATGTAATGAATCAAAAATAGTCCAACTTTTATTAAAATTGATAACTTTCCAATAACGGTTTTTTGAAATTGAAAACAACAATATTAATGAAGTTGTTTAAAATTTTGTGACCGATTTAGATTTGAATTCGTTTAAAAAGGATTTTAGTTTGAATTTCAATCTTCCTTTTTTGATTGTGAAAGATGAGAACAACAATTTGAGAAATTAGAAATTATAAAAATAATGAAGTTAACAATTCAGAAAAAGAAGACGAATGTAGTGAGTGAGTTTTATAGACTATTCAAGGAGGTGTTGTCTCACCATGATGAATTATATTAAATTATCAATATGGATTTGAAAATTTTAATTTTGAAGAAATTTCTATCGGTAAAAAAATTTAAAATTTTATTGGTGAAAATGAAATGTCAATGAAACCAATAAATGCAAACATGAGCTTAATTTAGAACTTAAAGAAGTATTGAAATGTTGATGGTTGAGAATGTTGATACTAAACCTAAGCTTGAACTGCACCATATCACGAAGGAAACTAAGCCATACAAACTATTATACGATATTGAATTCATAAGCTCTACCTTTCAACCGAATTTGTGCATAATCGGGTCATTTCAGAGGTTTGCATTGTTAGACTTGTGGAGAACATAAATCACATTATGGATAAAACTTATATGGAGAAACTTCTAGTTACAAGATCGTTGAACATCAACTTGATTGACTATAAAACTAGGTATAACTGTTAATCAAAAGCATTTGATCATTACAAAACATGTCGTCTAAGCATAATGTGAGAGGAAAACATAAAGTCAAAACTAATTGTGTAGATAAAAGGGGTAACATTTATGCATTATCGTTATCCTGGACATATTCATATTTCATATATAATTCATTTCAATATAAAGTTGAATTACCGTTTATCCTAAAAATCAATTTGCATTACATTCATTTATGGTTACTTTTCTTGTGTTTAAGTAATATTGGAACAACGAGGACATCATTTAATTCTAATGTAGGGGAGGAGACTCATTTTGCATTTATTCTTTTCAAATATCGCATTTTTCCAAGATTTAACATAACCTTTTCATCTTTCGAAACCGCGTTTATCTTGCATGTAGAGTAATTTTCATTTGATATTAGGTGTATGCATTAAGAATATAGGTAATTTTGTTTTTCTTCATAAATTGCATGTTATTATCAATTTTTTTATTTTTAATCACACAATAGATTAGGTGTATAAGTTTTAGTCATTTGATTGATTTTTTTTATGAATCACTAGTTTCAAATGAAAAATAAAATGTAAAGTATAAGTTAGATGCTATATTAGTGAAATTAGTATATAGTTGACTCATAGATGACAATTGTGAAGTTTGTTCTAAATTGGTGTTAGCATTTAAAGAGGGATAAATTGAAGTACATGTGGTAACCTTTTTCAAATCTTTAAAGCTAAGAGATGTTGAAACGATTTTGCATTACTCTCCTTAAAGAAATATTAAAATAAAAATAGTAACAATAATAATAATAAACCAAGGTTATCCAACATTGCTAGTACATCCAGCGTTGGTGTGCACACTCATTGAGCTTTGTCCCAATCTCACATAAGTACGAAAGACGGTGCATGACTGGTATAACTTGGTCTCATTTTATGAGTTGGGCACCTAAGGATTACCGACCTTTGCTAAAATAGTTAGCTCGGTGTAATGATCCACCTTTTCGACCCTCGAATGTCGACATTAATACATCCACGGTATTCATGTCCCGAACACCCAAGTGTCGGAAAGACGAATTGTTAGGGTAAAATAAAAAGAAAAGGAAATAGAACAAGAAAGAAGAGAAACAATATCAGAATCTCACATGCGGAACAATAATATATAATATCTCAAGACGTCTTTACAAAAAAGAAAACTATGATATTCATACATCAATCAGAGAAAAACTAACCTATCATCAGCTTAGATAGTTATAACTGTTTGTCCTCACAAATGCTGGTACAAACAAGTCAAGTAATGCAGTGGAAATAAAGAATGGTAAGAAATCATCCAGCTCCTCTACAAGAGCTCCTATTAACCATAGCCAAATCTGGAAACATGCTTGAGCTGACCCGAGCATTAAGAAAATAACACACAGATCAGTCTAGTAAACCAGCATGAGAAACTCAAATCATATAGATTTACTATATCTTAAAACCCTTCAAAATAAGTGTATCCCGTAAGACCGTGTCGCCAATAAACATGGACGGGTCTTTGCCTTACGATAACCAAACCATTTTTATTGTAAAATCCAGTGATACTATAATAATGTCTATGGTGTAGAATATAAATATTAATCATAGTCGAAATGGTTACATTGATTACATTCCAGCATAAAAGGGTACAAACAAATCGATAAGGAACGTTCGCATAATGAATTTTCCACCGAGATATCTTTGGGGAAGCCATAGTTGAACTCCATGCATAAGGATCGGAAGTTACCTACCGAGCGTCGCATATCTCTGGATAAAAAATACCATAAGAAAAGCATATTTGGCTCATGTCTGAATGAGAGAACCCGCACAACTGGAGCTAAGTACCATCAACTCCCACATGCAACATGTTGATAAGCATACTCTAGATAATGGAGTTGATATACCCGGTCGTGGGTTTGGAAAACGCCAGACTACGCAGCCTACTCTGTCTTTAGCCATTTCCGATGTTGAGGTCATGTTCGGCATCTTTTACAAGAGTCTTCATAACTCGAATAGACCTCGAATCCACACATGAATTCCCATATCTCAATAGATCTTGGAACCACACGTGGATACCTCAACAAATCTCGAAATCATACATGGATTCTGATACCTCAACTGGTCTCGAAATCACACATGATTTCCCACATCCCGAATAGATCACGAACAACAACATGTGTTCGAACATCTTATGATAGATCTTGAATCTCCACATAGATTCCAATATCTTGTACATATCCACTTCCAAGAGATAGAACACATATTTCAGCCTTGAAGTGGTTTTCAATAAGTATAACGCTTACCAATCCCAGTCACTTCAAGACTGAACTGACTAATTTGGTCATTGAATAATAATGAGAAAAATTACATGTGGGAAACTAAGTCCCATATACTATCCATAGGTAAATAACACACAAAGCACGATCGAAACACAAAAGCACGATCGAGTTATATAAACGACTTATAATCCCTTATTTAATTAATCTTCCTTTACTAATTAAAATCATCTTTTATTAGTAAAACTCATTTTTTCTGAACAACTCTTTATAGATGAAACTCCATTTATTAATTAAACTCCACTATTTAATTAAAACATTACTATTCATTTTCAATATATTTCAGCACTTCCCAAAAGTATTCATATACTTATCTCAACCGTATAAGTATATTCACAAATCGATTTCAAAGGGCTTAAGACAAATGTTACTCAAACATTGTCACTACAAACCCAAAACCATTTCACTTATGATTATTTTTAAAACATTCTTTTCAAATATTCATTTACTTTCATAAGTATAACCAAAAAGGGTCAAAGGCAAATGTTATTAATACATTACCACAACAAACCGAAAACTAATCCATACTTGTTATTCTCTTTAAAATTCATTATTAAAGATATAAGTATTTCACAAAGTCATTTACAATATTTTACCCCTTTAAAATATTATTCAAGGGTTTAAAAACAAATGTAGCTAAAACACTGTTTACGACAAACCCCAAAACACTTTAATATTCTGTTATCTTTAAAACTTCACTTTAAAGATCAAATTACTTTTCAAAGTATAGTTAAATTAGTGAAAATAGATGTCACCTTTCATCACCGTTCATCTCCTCCTCGAACCCATCACCATTCATCTCCTCCTCGACGTTGACAAAGGCGATGCCACCTTTACCAAACTCCACCAGATTATAGCCCACGTCACCCCATCTTTGCTTCAGCGCCCCTGCCTAACAATCATCATCGACGCCCCAAAGATCAACCCTAGCCACCGTCGTCGTTGCCAATTTCCGATTGCCTCAATCCACCGCACGAAGATCCAATCGGCTAGAGTACTCCACTCACCCTCACGAACATTTTCCTAGTTGGGACCATCACCTGAAACATCACCTAGAAGGGTCGATCAACCTCGACCATTGGATGAGGCTAGGGTCAGAGTTAGATTTTAGAAAACAAAGATGCCGAGGTCCTTTTATAGAAAAATCTCAAACACTATTCAACCTTCCCTCAAAAATCTCGAACTCCAAACGAGGCGTGTTTACTGTTGTTCCTAGCTATTTACCCCTATCCCGATCACAATGGAACTAGTACCTGAACCTAATTCCATCATATACAGAAGTTAGCTTTTAAAATCAAATCATATTGTATTTTAATTCCTGAAATTAATCGCTACATGTTTCGAGCTCGCGCGACCACACAATATGTCTGATCGTCACGAAACTCGACGGCGTATAAAAATACATTGTTCCGGATCCAATAACACTAGTTTCGTCGAAATCCGAGACAGTGTCCCGGAATGCTAATTTCACATGTTAATTAAAACGGATTGTTATTAAAACCAATTTAATCACTTTTAATTCCAAATTAAAAGTTTACTATCATCATTCTTATTTAAATAGAATTTAAATAAGCTTTCGAAATCATTTTTTTCACATTAAATTTAAGATTTAAATATTTAAATAATTCCAATATTTAATTATAAACCATTCAAAAATCCAGGTCATTACATTCTTCCCCCTTAAAAGAATTTTGCCTCGAAATTTCAACACAAGCAACATGGCAACAATCACATATCGATACCTAATGGTATTGCAATCACTAGCGACCATAGAAACAATCACATAACAATACTATATAGTACTGTGATTAGTAGCAACCAAAACTCATGGTTCGCCTTGGTTCAGAAACCTTCTCATCGCACAAGGATGATAAACAATCCACTAAGTGTTACCTTACGTTCAACAACCTCAGGTATTACTCAATCGACCACTCATGCTACTAATCGAAGTCAATCCCTAAACTCTCCACAAGCCAACACACATAGCATATAAATATATTTAAAGCCTGTATGGTATACACATATCATCAACACGCAATACCAAATCTGGTGGCCAGCTCGATTACATAAATTCCACTTCCGACCTAATGTAGATCACTTGACCTTTTTAGAGCGGACTCCGATCTGGTTCCTTGATTAGAAACCTCTGTTTTCCTAACATAGCCATATACTATGATAAAAACATCAGGATCATATCAAAAATCTATATCAAGTGTCCGCCGTCAAGAATCGAGTGAAAAATCCTAACTCAGATTGGTGCGAATCACCTCAAAATTTATGTACTCGAATCCTAAATCAAGAACTGGTATGCGAATAAAATGATCTACATACAACTTACGTACTCTATTCAATTGTTTTCTTTAATTACACCAATTTCTTTCTGTTTTAAATCCGCATTCAATTTCACTTATAGTATTTCTCATTTACTACTAAAATCATTTATGAGTCATTTCATAAAATTTTACTTCAAGTTATTAAGCATTTTGTAACTTAAGTTCTTATTAGTATAATACTCCACTATATCCTCAAAGTATATACAAAAATATCTAATTCATCTTACTTAATATGAATATTCAATCAATTTAAAACTTGTTTAAATTCTACTATTTTCTCAAATTAAGCGTTATATAAAACATAACTTATATAAACACTTATCTTCTAGTTCAATTGTTATATAAACTCATCTTTATAGTTTCACAAAATACTTTAGCTTCAATTACTTAGGCAAATTCCGAAGTTATGACTATTCAAAATCATCAAATATTCTATTTCATTAACAAATGAAAAAATACAGAGCAAAAGATCAAACAAGATGCACAACCAAACTTACCCTAATGCATAAGCTATATGTGTCCATAATATAACTTAACCAAAATCTTAAGAACTAAACATTGGGTTTCCATTTCAATCGTTTTGAAATAATACATACTTATAACTTTTTTATACCAAATCATATTTCTGATATTTAAATCTAAACCTATTTTACCAAAACAACTTTGTAGTAAATTGCTACAGTAGCATTTCCTACTTTGAAACTCGAAAATAAACGCCGATCATGCTGTGGGCATCATCTTTATTATTTTCCAGTAACAGAAGTGAGTTCAGCATCCAAACCATGTCTTTTGGACTTAACCAAAATCATTTCTAAAACGGTATCAAATACTTCCTAAATATTACTAAGTACCATGATATAAATTTCATAAACCAATTTCCCAAATATTTACTTCTAAATAATCTAGTATTATTTCCCAAAACCTTAGAAAACCAATTCTAAAACACCGAGATTTAAGTTCTCAAATTCTCAATTTGAACCCTTTTCATATTTATAAACTATACTTATAAACCATATTTATATAAGTCACTTTATTATATAAAATTATTACACAAGTGTTTATCCTAAAAATATCTTACCTTTTTGTTAAGAGCATAATAAGCAACTTTCATCAAAATTAAAATTTAACCCAACATTATCACCAAACGCTTTATCATCAAAACATAAAACATGATTCATAAGGTGTTCATTTCAATGTTATTAAAATCTATTATCTATCCAACCCATGCAGTGAAAGATAAAACTGCTCATAAACTGGTCGAGCACAACAAATCAAACAGCAAATAATAATAATCGAATATTAACATTTCCTAACAACCAAACACGTCATAAATAATTATATCCATTTATGAAAATTATCCTTTTATATATAAAATATAATCCTAGGTAAAATTATTTCATTTACCAATTTCAAAACAATGTTGCGTTGGTTTGCCCTGCTTAAGTGTTTAGAGACCCTTATCAATTACGCTAGCAGCACGTATTAATCAGAATCCACAAGCCACTCTATAAACCAATCAATATAATACAATATTTTTATAACAATAACAAATACGCACTCTCGTATATACACTCAACTCATAATAAGGTATTCCATTACCCTATCTCTCAATGAGTTTACCTACCAAAGCCATGGTTCTCGCTTAACCTTCAGCTCTGTTACCAAGTGTAATAACCCGCCTTTTCGACCCTTAAATATCAACACTAATACATCCATGGTATTCACATGCCGAACACTCAAGTGTCGAAAAGACGAATTGTTAGGGTAGAATAAAAAGAAAACGAAATAGAACAAGAAAGAAGAGAACATAATATCAGAATCTCACATGCGAAACGAAAATACATAATATCTAAAGAGGTCTTTACAAAAAAGAAAACTATGATATTCATACATCAACCAGAGAAAAACTAACCGATCATCAGCATGGACAGTTATAACTGCCTATCCTTACAAATGCTGATAGAAACAAGTCAAGTAATGCAGTGGCAATAAAGTATGGTAAGAAATCATCCAGCTCCTATTAACCATAGCTAAATCTGGACACATACTCAAGCTGACCTGAGCATTAAGAAATTAACACCTAGATTAATCTTGTAAACCAGTGTGAGAAACTCAAATCTTATAGATTTACTATATCTTAAAACCATTCAAAATTAGGGTATCTCGTAAGACCATGTCGCCAATAAATACGGACAGGTTTTTACCTTACAATAAATAAACCATTTGTATTATAAAATCTAATAATACTATAATAATGCCTAGGGTGTAGAATATAAATATTAATCATACCTGAAATGGTTACATTGATTACATTCCATCATAATAGGGGTACAACCAAAATAAATAAGGAACGTTCGCATAATGGATTTTCCACGGAGATGTCTTCTGGGAAGCCGAATCCGAACTCCATGCACAAGGATCAGAAGTTACCTACCGAGCATCGTATATCTCTAAATAAAATATACCATAAAGAAAGCATAGTTGGCCCATGTCCGAAGGAGCGAACCTGCACAACTGGAACCAAGTACCATCAACTCCCGCTCGCAACATATATGTAATGACTTGGAATTTTATCACTTTGATTTTTGAAATATTTAATTAAAATTAAATATTCAAATTGTGGTTTTAAACTAAAAAGAAAATTTTCGGGGTAATAAAATGAATTTATAGAATTTTCCTATAATTTTTAGTTTGAAAAATATTTAAATTTGTCATTTGACGCTTTTATTGTCAAACGTTGGCATTTTTGAAGGTTTACAGAATAAGTTAACCTGTCTATTTTATTATTGTTTTGTGATCATATCACATTGATGTGCACAATCGTATTTTTATTTTTGTCATTCGCGGCTCGTACACGGACATGATATTGTGTATCAAGGTACCCTAAAACATTATTTTCAAAACTTTAAATGTATACATACACGCACACATACATATCTAACATAATCTTGCTCATTTCTTTTCTTGTCTCCCATGGTGCCTTTGTTCCCCTTCAACAAAGCAGCCATCTTACCCCTTTGTCCCATGACCTTGCTTTGCCTTGCTTTCCTTTCCTTAGGAATTAAGAAATTCCTAGCCTATATATGCCCAACCATACACAGCACAATGGAGATTTTCACTCACTAACACAAATTCACATTTATACATGCGCAGTTCATGTTAACAGTGATATACATGTAGGCATTCATCTTCCTCCTTCATATTTTTCCTTTGTTATACAAAATAAACTGTCTCCTTCAACTTTAAAAATCAACATCTTAAAATCCATCTACCTTTTCAGGAAACTTCCAACTAGAAAGTTGTGTGTTTATGAGTCTAGTATTTTATAAAAGGGTAGACCGTCGTTTCGACAAGTGTGGTGCCCGGGATCGTCAGAAAACCATGACCGTGCTTAAAATAGTGTTATTTCGGTGATTGTGAATTTGTGACTTAAGAGCATGGATGTGTTCGTATCAAAGAATTGGGATTTTTAAAGGTGGTCGTGTGATTTTTAGTGGAGGGGTTTGTCGTGGAGGAGGAGTTGATCGGATTTGAGTATATATTGATTTTCCAACGAATTTTTTGACGATGGGTGGAATGGTCAAGGTTGGAGCAGCCTTGGAAGATGGCCGAAGCTTTGGTGAAGATCACTAGGTCTTTGGTGGACCATGGTGGCGGTATGAGGCGTTTTAGGGTTTTTTTGGCTTATGGCATAATGCTCGAGCTTCATCGAACTACGACGTGTTGGGGCCATCAAGTGGGGCCGCACATGGCCAGGGGTGCCGTAGGAATAGGTGATGATGGTGGCAGGAGGGCGTGGTGCCTAGTCGTCAGTAACAGTGGCGATGGAAGGTAAGGTGATCAGATTTCTTTTTGAAGGTGGGTGTGGAAACTTGGAAAAGGGAACACATACTATAGCGTGGTTTCAGGTTCGAGCTTAATAGGGTTTAGCCTATTGATGTGGGTTGAGTTTTACATTAATATATTTTGTTTAGGTTGATTAAAAACATGTGTTAGTTTAAAATTTTCATAACTTTCTCATATGTAGTCTGTTTAATGTATGGATTTTTGCGTTGCACTCGTATTGACAAGTACAACATTTTAGTGTAAACTGTTGAGAGCTTTGGCAGTGTATAAAATTATGATATATTAAAACGAACCGAATTTAATTACATTATTTTAAATAATAATGTTGTTAAATTAATATACCCTAATTTAAGATATCCATTTGGCCAAATAAACACCATTCTGTTAAAGTAAATTAAATAGGGCAATTTGGACACCTGTTTAGCAGAATAAAATACAGTTCCGTTAATTAAATTTATTGAACACCTATTTAGTAGAATAAATCACCGTTCTGCTAAAATTAACCGTATAAGTTATATTTGGACATCTATTTAGCAGAATAAATCACAGTTTTACTATTACATTAGTGTAGACAGTTATTTACATATCGGTTGATTAATATTGGATAAGTGTTAACAATTGATTATTAATTTTAGATTTAATTTACACATATGCATGCCTGTGTAAATACCAAGTATTATAACTTAAAAAGTTAAATTGAATGAACTTGTAATTTGTTTAAGTACCATAGTAGGTTGCTAAGCTTTTTTCTAAAATTGAAAAGTAATTATTGAATTGATGTTATTTTAAAGATAATTATTATTTATTAATAAGGTTTTAAAGGTAATTATTATTTATTAATAATGTTTTAAAGATAGTTAATTATTGTTTTAATAATCTAAAGTTTATTAATATGATTGTTTTTATTTCTTAAAATTATTTAAGAATGCTTAATTATTGTTTAAAAATGTTTTAATTATATTGATTTAAGTTATTTAACTATATTTAAAGGTTTATTAAATATCGTATTAATAACATTTAAAAGTTCATTAATTACTACATTTATATTATTTTAAAGTTAAATTAACTATTATATTTATAATGTTTTGAAAAAAATGAATATCAGTTAATTATTATGTTAATTATGTTTTGGAATTAATAAATTATTATATTAACGATGTTTTAAAATTAATTAACTATTGTATTTATAATGTTTTGAAGTAAATTAATTGTTATATTAATATTATTTTAAAGTTAAATTATTAGTATAATAATATTGTTTAAATTTAATTTAATATATTATTAATGATATTCTAAAGTTATTATTTTGAATAAGGTTTAAAGATAATTAAACAAAAAAGTTTAAATAATAACTTGTTTATTTCAAGTTGTTTTAAATAATTGAGTTTATCAAAGAAACTTTACGATTAAAGTTTAATTAAAAAGTTTTTTTAAAATAAGAAAAGTTTATAAAAGATGTTAAATAAATTGAAAAGAGATCTTGAAGTTTGGAAAAAAGTTTATAAATGATTTTGGATATTTATAAAAAGAGTTTGTAAATGATTTTGGATATTAATAAAAGAGTTTTATGAATAAACTTGGAAATTTATAAATAGATTTGGAATTTAGTAAAGGAGATTTTCATAAAGGAAAGAAATTTAGAAAAGAAATTGAGATGGGATTTCCCTTAATTGACCTTCTCAATTATGTTGGTATGGAACATTCGTTCCACACTTAACATTGAAGGAATAGAGTTTGGGGTTATCCTTATCTCTATTTTAAATAACACTTGTTTAGATACTTTGTAATATGATTTTGAAATAAGAAACTTTCATGATGTTTTGTGAATATACTTATGCCAGTGAGATAAGTTTATGAATATTTTGATAAATATTTTGAAACGTGGTTTAAATAATTGAAAGATTTATTTTGAGGCTATGGGTAATTAAATCTCTAAATTGTTGCTTGTTTGTTTTTTTGATAGTTAAATAACCTACTGTCAAAACTGGACCAAAATATAACTCTGGAAATATCTAGGAGAAACACATGAGTTATATGGTACATTCATCTTCAATGATGTTGTACTTTGCGTATAAATCTCATTTTGTTCTCCTAGGACAAACGATAAGGAAATCCGTTGACTCAATGGTTAACAGGTGATCTCTGCTCTTATCTATTGTCTGTTTATTTCCGAAAGAACCGGGGTTGAGTTTACTGGAAATATCGAATGTTGTTTCGAATAGAACCAAGATCGGATAAGTATAAATTATCCAAAAACAACTTCGATCCAACTCAAGTATTTAGAACTGAAGATATCTTGAAGATGATTGAAGATGGAGCTTTTGAAGTGCAAGGGCTATTTTTTACTAATCCTGAGGGTGATTCCAAAATGGATGTAGTAGAGGTAGTGTCTTCAGTTTCGTTCAGTCCCAGAACGAACTTGTATGGATGAATGTTGGCATTGCATTTCTACCTAGAGGGTTGTGTTAGCATTCCAAGTGGGAAGCGCTATAAAAAGTTAATCGTAGCCTCAAGCCTCATCAACTGGTAAATGACTAAAGCAGGGACGTGTAGTAGGGCTATGTGGGTCGCTCCCATTAGGGTATGATCATCCCATATCTTGAGTCGATATTTATGTATGCTTCAAGGCCCATTATGGTTGTTTATCAATCATAGGGTGATCATATTCAGTGCTATCCAGTAAGGAGTAGGGCCGTTGCTGAGTAGCAGAGGTGCAATGTGTCGTAGCCTCCTATGTATTTTATCTAGAGGTGTATGGATTTAGTGGGTAGATCCTTATACTTTCATAGTTGAAATCCATTTTCCAATGTGAGCCTTTGGACTAGATTGTATAGCTATTATGCTGGAATTTAATAATGTAACAATTTTGTTTATGATTAATTTGTATTGTACCTTAGACATTATTATAATGTCATTGGATTTTCTATAGAAAATATTTTAGTTATCGTAAGGTAAAACTCATCTGTGTTTATATGTGGCATGGTCTCACTAGATACCTTCGATTTTAAAAGGTTTTACAAGTTAAATAAATAAAATTCCTTAAGATTTGAGTTTCTCACACTGGTTTTACCAGACTGACCCGGATGTTCTTTTCCTATAATGCTCGGGTCAGCCCGAGCATATTTTCCAGATATAGTTGGATCCATTGTAGTTTTCAGGAGAAGAGCTAGATTCTCTAAGACATATTCACGTATCTTTTATCTTCCTCTGTGTTTGTTTGTTTGTTTTTGTCTTTCTATATATATTAGCAATTGTAAGAAGATGCTGTTATAACTGTTCAGGCTGATAGTAGGCTGGAGTGCTCTAATGTTGTATGTGTATTAAAGTTCTTTCTTTTTGTAAAGATTTGATTTATATATTATATGTTTCTTGTCATGTTTTTTTGAGATTCTATTCTGTCTTCTATTTCTTCATGCCAAATAACCAGTCTTTTGGACACTTCAATGATTGGCACATGAATATCGAGGATTTATCAAGTGTCAAATTTTGGTGTAAGAAAGGCACTTGGTTATGTTGACTGAATATGGAAAGTTAAATAGTCATGTTTGTTTGCAAGTTTTAACATTGCTTATATATATGGTCATAACATGTTTACATGTTTGTAATGGGTTGTGATGTGATCATTTATATTGTGGACATGAATACATAATTGTATGCTAAGAAAGTTAGCATCTTACTAGTTCTAAAGCGACATGGAATCCCTTGTATAAAATCCATGATCTTTCGTTTTAAAATTTGCAAAATGTTTTCAAGTTTAAAAACTTGTTTAGTTTTCCAAAAACATGCTTTTATGTTTACAAAGTGATTAAGCTTCCAAAAGTTGAAGTTTTAAAGGCTTAGAAACACAATATCAAGTTTCGAAAATTACGGGTCGTATAACGATAGTCGCTATAAGTGCGGTTCGTAAAATGAACTAGTTCTGCAAATCTAAAAAGGGGTTTCACTTAAGATCTCTTAGAAAAGTGTTTTCTAACTTATATTACATAATTAAAAAGTAATTATTTATTTATTTAATGATTTCTTAACTAATTAATTTAATAAAAGTGATTAGTACTCAATTAATTAATTAAGTATGGTAGTTAGTACTTAATCATTAGCTAATAAAGGAAATTAGTACTTAATTATAAATTAAGTAAGTTATTTATAATTAGTTTATTAATTAAATATTAATTATTATTTAATAAGTAATTATTATTAAATTAATAATTTAAGGTTAATTATTTTTTTCAGAAAGGGTTTAAATATTTAATTAATTATTAATTAAGTTAAGATTTAAAAAAGAGTTAATTAAGATTTAATTATTCTTAAAAGAAGGTTTAATTTATTATTCAATTATTTATTTAAGGATTAAAGTATAATTTAATTATAAATTGAAGTTTAAGTATTATTAAATTATTAATTAAGATTAATTAATAGTTAATTAGTTATTTAAGAGTATAATTATTTTTTAATTATTTAATTAATGTTAATTATTATTTAATGATTACTAAGCAAAGGGTTAATTATATTTAATTACTGATTAATGGTTTTGATTTGAAATCGCTTATTTTTTAAAGTCAATTTTTGTTTAAAGCAAGCTATCTTTTAAAGAATGTTTTAATCTAAGGGATTTCTTTGTCCATTACCTTTAAGTAATCTCATTTGAAACATGAAACCCAATGATATATGTTTAGCAGAATAAATCACCGTTCTGTTAATTAAATTATATTGGCATTTGTTTAGCAAGTTCTGCAATATCTCACTAAACAGATTATGTTTGACATCTATTAAGTAGAATATAAACCCAGTTCTGCTAATTTGGTAACTTGGACATTTAATTATATGTCGATTGATTAATATTGGTTGATTCCTTTTACATATCTTATTGTTATGTATATACCCATGATACAACTTGGAAAGTTAAACTCAATTAAATAAGAACCATTATAGTCACTAAGACTCATTCTGATTACTATGAGATCAAATACTTCATTTTATCCTTTTGATAATGTTAAAGCTTATTCCATTTTAAGATATCTGAAGGATAATTTAGCAATTATTTTATTTAAAGGTGGTTTGAAGTAATTTAATATTTTTTTAGATGATTGTTTAAAATCATTATTATGTTAATGTTGTTTAATGATAAAATTAAATGGAGAATGTTTTAAAAATAATAACTTGTTTACCTTAAGGTGTTTTAAATAATTGGTTTTATCAAGGGAACTTTATTGATTTAAAAGTTTATTGAAGAATTTTTTTTAAATAAGGAAAGTTTATAAAGGGAGTTTTATAAATTGAAAAGAGGTCTTGAAATTTAGGAAAGAGTTTTATAAATGATTTCAAATATTTATAAAGAAGTTATATAAATGGTTTTAGATATTTATAAAAGAAGTTTTTTAAATGATTTTGGAGATTTATAAAGAGTTATATATATGGTTTTGATATTTATAAAAGAGTTTTGTAAATAAACTTAGAAATTTATAAAGAGTTTTATAAATATGTTTGGAATTTATGTAAAGGAGATTTCATAAATGATAGAGATTTATTAAAAGGATTTATTGAAAAAAATTATAAAAAAATTTGAGATTTGGATTTCGCTTAACTGACCTTCTTAATCAAGGTGATATGGAACATCAGTTCCACACTTAATACCGAAAGAATAGTATCTAGGGTTATCCTTATCTCTATTTTAAATAACACTTGTTTTGATCCCTAATATGATTTTGAATTAAGAAATCTTTCACAATGTTTTGTGAATATACTTATGCCAATGAGATAAGTATATGAATATTTTGATAAATATTTTGAAAAGAGATTTAAATAAATGAAATATTTATTTTGAGGCTTAGTGGTTGCTATGGGTAATTAAATCTCTGGATTGTCGGTTGTTTGTTTATTTGATAGTTAAATAACCGATTATCAAATTTGGACCGAAATATAACTCTGGAAATATCAAGAAGAAGCACATGAGTTATATGGCACAGTTATCTTCGATTTGTATTGTGCATATAAATTTTGTTTTGTTCTCCTAGGACAAATGATAAGAAAATCTGCTCACTCAATGGTTAGAGGGTAATCTCCACGCTTATTTATTATCTGTTTATATACAAAAGAAATAGGGTTGTGTTTAATAGAACTATCGAATGTTGTTTCGAAGAGATCAGGATCAGATAAGTATAAATTATCTGAAAACCACTTTGATCCAACTGCATTTCGAACTGAAGACATCCTGAAGATGATTGAAGATGGAGCTTCAAAAGTGTAAGGGATATTTGCTACTAATCCTGAGGCTGATTCCAAAATGGATGTAGTAGAGGTAGTGCCTTCAGATTTGTTCAGACCCAGAAGGAACTTTTATGGATGAATGCTGGCATTGCATTTCTGCCTCAAGGGCAGTGTTAGCATTCAAAGATGGTTTGCTATATAATAAGGTAATTGTAGCCTCAAGCCTTATCAACCGAGAAAATAACGAAAGAAGGGATGTGCAGCAGGGCTATGTGGGTCGCTCCCTTTAGTGTATGATAATTCCATATCTAGAATTGATATTTATGTATGCTTCGGGGCCCATTATGGTTGTTTATCAACCACAGGGAGATCATATTCGATGTTATCTAGTAAGGGGTAGGGCCGGTCCTGAGTAGCAAAGGTGCAACATGTTGTAGCCTCCCGTAGATTTTACCTGGAGGTGTACGGATTCGATGGGTAGACCCTTACCCTTTCATAGCTGGAATCTAGTTTCCAATACGAGCCTTCTGACTTGATTGTACACCTATTGTGTTGGAATTTAATAATGTAACAACTTTGGCAATGATTAATATGTATTTGTATCCTAGACATTACTATAATATCACTGAATTTTCTATAGAAATTTTTTTGGTTATTGTAAGGTAAAAACCCATCCGTGTTTATGTGCGACAAGGTCTTATGAGATACCTTTGATTTTAAAATATTTTACAAGTTATAATAAATAAAATTCTTTCTGATTTGAGTTTCTCATGCTGGTTTTACCAGATTGACCCGGGCGTTATTTTCCTATAATGTTCGGGTCGGCCCGAGCATATTTTCAAGATTTAGCCAGATCCTTTGGAGCTTTCAAGAGACGAGGAGAATTCTCCAAGGTGTATTCGTGTATCTTATATTCTTCCGCTATTTGTTCTAGAATAACTGTAAGGAGATGTTGTTATAACTGTCTAGGCTGATAATATGATAGTGTACTCTGATGTTGTATATAATAAAGATGATTTTTTTGTAAAGATCTTGTGTATATTATATATTTTTTCGTCAAGATGTGAGATTATGTTCTATTTTCTTTTCTCTTCACCTCAAATGACCTATCTTTCGGACAATTAAATGATCGATCTACGAATACCGAGGACATATTAAGTGTTGTCTTTAGGTGTAAGAAAGGAAGATCGTTACATTTGAGGTAAAGTTTCACTCTTCAACTAAGTTTTTCTAAATATATATACATGCCTAACTTGTTGTAAAAATGATGTTGTGCTTGGGTAAAAATATATGTTGGGTTGTATGCATGTATTGTGCTTGGATTATAATAATGCTTGGATGTAATTATATGTGCTTTGTTAGGTTGACATATATTTTGAATATGGAAAGTTAAATAGTCATGTTAGTTCGCAAGTTTTAACCTTGCTTTTATGAGTGTGTGTGTGTGTGTGTCTATACACACACACACACAGATATATATATATATATGGTTATAGCATGTTTACGTGTTTGTGATGTGGTTGTGATGTGATCATGTATGTTGTGGACATGAATACATAATTTTATGCTAAGAAAGGTAGCATCTTACTAGTTTTAAAGCGACATGGAATCATTTGTATAAAATCCATGATCTTTTATTTTAAAAATTGCAAAATGTTTTCAGGTTTTAAAACATGTTTAGTTTTCCAAAAACATGCCTTTATGTTTACAAAGGGATTAAGTTTCCAAAAGTTAAAGTTTTAAGGACTTAGAAACAAAATTTCAAGTTTTAAAAATTTAATTAAATAATAAAATAATAAATTAATAAATTAAACCTTCATTTAAGAATGACTAAATCTTAATTAGGTCTTAACTAAATCTTAAATTAATTAGTAATTAATTAAATATTTAAACCCTTTCTTAAATAATTATTTAGCAGTAATTTATCTTTAAATATTAATTTAATAATAACTAATTCTTGATAACTTACTTAATTTATAATTAAGTACTAATTTTCTTCATTAACTAATGATTAAGTACTAATACATTAATTTATTAATTGAGTACTAATCACTTTTATTAAATTAATTAATTAAAACTCATTAAATAAATAAATAATTTTTTATTACTTAATATAAGATTTGAAAACAATTTTCAAAAGGATTCTTAAGTAAAAACAAATCAAATTTGCGGAAAGAGTTTGTTTTTACGAACTGCGTTTATAGCGACTATTGCTATAGGACCAATAATTTTCAAACTTGTTTTTATAACAAATAACTTAAAAATCAATCTCTTTTATACCTTAACTATTTTATAAACTTAGTAAATGTTTTGGAAACAAAAGCAAGAATTTTGAAGCTAAATATAGTTAGAAAACTTGAAATTTCTTTTTAGAAATCTAAACTAGTAAACTAAGATTCAAATTTCCAAGGATCTCTAACTTGCTTTAACAAGTCAAGAGCTAAATTTTAGCATATACTACACAAATTTCAACTAAAATATATGTCATCATAATCTGTAATTTAGTAAGAACCTAAATTTACTACTAACTTATTTTCATTTGCACCTTACACAATATTCACATCCAAGCATATACATACACACACACACACATATATATATACACACACACATACATATATACATACATACATATATATATATATATATATTCAAGCACATACTACAAATATAAATCAATATCCATTCATCACAACAAGCAACATATTATCAACCAAGCAAACATTAATTTAAAGTTCAAAACTTTAGGTAAAAGGCGAGCTTTTATCATTTCAAAATCATATTAAAAGGATCAAAACAAATGTTATTTAAAATAGAGATAAGGATAACCCCAAACAATATTCCTTCGGCGTTAAGTGTGGAACGGATGATCCATACCACCTTGATTAAGAAGGTCAGTTAAGAAAATCCGAATCTTAATTTCCTTTATAAATTTCTTCAATAAATCATTTTTAATAAATCCTTTTCATTTATGAAAATATCCTTTACTAAAATTCCAAATCCATTTATATAATGCTTTATAAATCTCCAAGTCTGTTTTTAAAACACTTTTATAAATATCAAAACCATTTATAAAACTCTTTTATAAATTTTCAAAATCATTTATGAAACTCTTTTACGCATATCAAAAATCATTTAAAAACTTCTTTTATAAACTTTCCTTATTTAAAACAACTTTTTAATAAACTATAATCAACAAAGTTCCTTCAATAAACAACAATTATTTAAAACACCTTTAAATAAACAAATTATTATTTAATTATTTATTTAATAGTTAATTATTGTTTAATTATTAATTAAAGGTTTAATTATTATTAAAGTAAAGAGTTAAATGCTATTTATTTATTAAATAAAGTTTGAAAGTTTTAAACCACTTTATTTCTAAAGATCGGTTTTGTTTTTAAAGCAACTCTTTTTTAAGAATATTTTTAAACCAAGGGATTTTTTTGTTGACTGCCCTTAAATAACCGCAATTGAATATGAAACCCAATGACATTTGTTTAGCAAAGTATAACACCATTCTGCTAATTAAGTTATAATTAATATCTGTTTGGTAGAATAGATCACAGTTCTACCATAGTTCACCAAGTAGATTATGTTGACGGTTATTAGGCAGAATAAAAAACCATAGGACCCAGGATCGAAACTGGCTCTGATACCAATTGTAACGATTCGTATTTTCGGACCAGTCAAAATCGTCGAAAAGTCTGTCCGATCTAAAACTGCGAATGAAAACTACCAAACTTAATACACAATATTATTTGATAAATATTCAACATTACCAAATGTATAGGATACAATTTCTATTTATATAAATTATCAGAGTAATCATATATTCTATAGGCATACTTAAATAAAAGAAGACTCGATATAAAATAAATCTACCATTGCACAACTCTGATGAGAAAGGCATCAATATCATATTCCTACAAACTCAATAAACATGTGAAATGTAGAATACAATAGTAAGCAGAAAAGATACAATAACACAAGATAGATAACAACCAGTAAACGGATAAACAGGAAATGATTATATTATTACTGGGGCTGCATCACTACCACTTATGACTGTCTATGTACCCTTATCTAATTGGGTATTCAATTAGATACAGGATCAAACCAACGTAGTTCTCCTACCGCAAATAGAACTCATGGAGCCTACGATACAACAAACAAATATGCAATTTCCAAACTACCGACTTAGGCTTAATCTTCACATTTGAATTTCTCAAATCTAATTAACTTTATTATTTTCAAAATATAATCCTTTCAAAAATAATCTCTTCAAACTAAATTTCCCATTTCATTTCAAATCAATTTGAAATAATAATATATACATCCTTTGTATCCAACTATACTTTACTTGGGGATCTAAAATGAAACAGTTTTTGAAATATTTATTTGGAAATCCCAAAATACTACTATAAAAGCATATCAAAATATGTGCAATTAGATCGGGAGGTTTCTCCGAATAACAAAGCAACTGGGTCCCAACCTTCACGAAATAGGTAAGCAAAATATATCCCTCTATCAAAGATTTAAGTATACTAAGGATTAACAAAACCTTTGGCCACTTTCTACTTATGGGTTACCCAAATCATCGGTAACATAACAAATCATTTTGTTTTCCCAAGTGATAAATCATTTGCTCTAATAATCACAAATACTTTCAAATACAATATTGTTTGTTTCCCAAAATCTTTGGAAAGCTATTTTAAAACCACCGGGTTTTAAGTTCTCGAAATTCTCTTTATTTATAAAACACGTTGTATAAATATCTTAATATAAATCACTTCATAAATATTTATTTTTAAATATTTCTATTTAAAGGAAAACCTTTCATTTCCAAAGACAGTTATCTTTTTAAAATTATAATAAAGTCTTTTTATTATAATTAATTCCTTAACCAATATATTATTGAACATCTTATAGTAAATTTGTGAGATCCTATTCACAAGATGTTCATTCTCGATTCATATGTAATTATGGTCAACCTAATCCATGCATGAAAAAGATAATTATTTAATTACGTTTATTGTAATTGAATTTAATCACTAACAATTTATCAACATTTTATACTTCTCTAAAAGTGTCAAATATCTATTCTAGTGTGTTCTATTCGTCTATACGAATCTAGTGTCAAAGACCATAGGTTAAATGGACTTCGTATGGGGGAGTTATTCCATTTTAAAGTTTAAACTATTTAAATCCCTAAATTACTAAAGTAGTTAAGTAACTAATTAACTTAACTTACCCTTACCCAAAATAAAAGTAAGCCCAACAGTCCATGCTTATCCATACCCAAAAGTTGCTACAGCATCTTCCCTCTCAAAAATAATTACGCATGCTCATGTCTATAATTTAATGAATACTAAACAAATTTAAAAATTTACCCAACCCAGAAAGCACAAAAAAAAAGCATTTCCTTCTCCATTTTTTCATGCACATAAACTCCCTACCTACTCATGCCTTCTTCATGCGTGTTCTCTCCCTCATCTTCTTTACTCGTGTGTGTGTTCTCCTTCATCTATTCTTCTCCCTCATCTTCATCACTTGCTCAAGCATGTACCCTAAACCCATCTATTTCCAAACCCGAAGGCTTCTCTACCCACAGGCCTGCACACGTCCCCCCTCATTTTTCCATGCATGCATCTCCTCCCCCTCCTCTTATCTCTCTCCTCTCTCCACTATCTTGAGTGCAACATGAACATGAAATGTAGATCTCTATGTCCTTTACAACTTCCATGTTTATGCTATTTGCTAACTCTATATATGGAGGGAGTTATTGAAATTATTAGAGAAAAGGTGAAAAATGGCTGTTGTGACTATATTTCACATGTGAAAACAAGAAAAATGGAAAAAAGTGAATGTGTCCATGTTTTTTTTTTCATACATGAAAATGAATGTTTCCAACGAATTGTGCCTCTCTGTGATCTATTCTACCACGTGTAACAATCTACCTTTCTTACACCTAAAGATGACACTTAAACATCCTCGGTATTCGTGTACCGATCATTTAACTATTCGAAAGATAGGTCATTTGGGGTGAAGAGAAAAGAAGAAAGAATAGAATCTCACATCATAATGAGAAAAATATATAATATATACAAGATCTTTATAAAAAGAAACCATCTTTATTATATGCAACGTTACAGTACACTAACTATTTTTAGTCTGGATAGTTATGACACCCTGTCCTTATAATTTTTGATAACTACAGACAAAAAACAATGTATCCAAAACAAATAAGACAGTGGAAAAATGTAAGAAACATGAATACGTATTGAAGAACCTAGCTTGACACCAGAAAGCTCCAAAGCATCCAGCTAAATTTGAAAAATATGCTCGGGATAACCTGAGCATTATAAGGAAATAACGCCCGGATCAGTCTGGTAAAACAAACGTGAGAGACTCAAATTACAATGAATTTTATTTATTTAACTTGTAAAACCTTTAAAATCAAAGGTATCTAGTAAAACCATGCTGTATATAAACATAGATGAGTTTTTACCTTACGATAACCAAAACATTTTCTATAGAAAATCTAGTGATATTATAATAATGTCTGAGGTACAAATACATATTAATCATAGACGAAATTGTTACATTATTAGATTCCCGCATAATAGGTATACAATCATGTCTGAAGGCTCATACTAGAAAATGGATTCCAACTATGAAAGGGTAAAGGTCTACCCACCAAATCTGTACACCTCTAGATATAAACTTTTTCTCTGAATAAAGAACAAGGGCAAAAATCATGGGCTGATATCATTTCTGAGCAATCCAAGGAACCAAAAGAAGATGAATGCAATCTTGAAACTATTGCTCCTATCAAAATTAATAACAAGAAATACGGTATGATAAAAGAAAATGTCTGCAAAAGAGAAATCAAATGCTGGAATAATTCGATCTTGGTTTATGTTGTAGGCACTAAACCATATTATATGTTTTTCAAAGATTATATTCAACGTGTCTGGAAACCCACCGGAGAGTTTGAAATCTTTACCAGAGAAAATGGATTTTTCCTTGTTAAATTCAAAGAGTTTCAAGATTGCAATTCAGTTATTCAGAATGGACCATATTTCTACAATAGAAAACTCATCATAATGAGAAGATGGTCTGAATCCTTGAAAATGGACAGAGACCTTCTTACTACGATGCCGATATGGGTTAAATTACCCAGTGTCAATCTTAAATTGTGGGATCGGGAGGCATTTAGCGTGATGGCCAGCATTATTGGAAAACCCATAAAAATGGATGCAGCTACAACCATGAAGACGAGATTGAATTACGCTCGTCTTCTTGTGGAGGTATCTGCAAATGATGAACTTCCTCAAGAAATCAATCTTACACTCTATAATGGCAAAAATATTACTCAAAAAATTGAATATGAATGGGTTCCACCGAAGTGTAGTATTTGTAAATGCTTCGAACACACTAGAGAACAATGTAATCCGAAACAAATGTGGATACCCAAAGCCAATAACCAAAACAGAGAAGACTCTGAAGTTCAAGAAAATAATTCAATTGAGACATCTCAAGAACCAAATCTTAATGGAGAGGCTCAAAATCAGCCAAGAACTCAAAAGAACCATGAACGAATTTGCAATGAAGGTATCATTTTCAATCAAGAAACAATCTCAAAATCGCTCACCGATCAAAATGATCAGATCCTTGCCATGGAAGTTCATCATTCAGACGGTTTGAAAGAAAATTCGAATGATATAATACAACACGGTACAAAGGAGGGAAATAATAATAAAAAGGTCTTTAACTCTGAAATCCCTCCCGTTTCAGAGCCATGTTTAATTATAGACAATTATGATACAGTGATAAACAAAATCCCTCATCAAAGTACCAACCAGAGTCAGGAAAGTACCATGGAGAGTGAACCTCCATTAGTAAATGCTGCAGAAGTTGAGGACAATTTCGGCATCTGATGCAGCACGAGCTACAAAATTACAATGCATAAGTCGCCACCGACTTAAGGAAGAAGTTATACGACTTAAGGAAGAAGTTTTAGGTCAGCAAGTTAACGAAGATGAAGTAGAAGTTCTAAGTCGTCCACGACTTAACAAAGAAGCTTTAGGTTGTTCACGACCTAACGAGGGGGAGTCTAAAGCATCCAAACGACCTAGTGCCTCCAATCTCTTAAGTCGTCCCAGAACTTTAAGTCGGCCACGACTCATAGTTAACGAGTTCCGACCTAATCTCTTAAGTCGTCCCAGAACTTTAAGTCGGCCACGACTCATAGTTAACGAGTTCCGACCTAACTGCCTAGGTCGCAAGGTCTTAAGTCGTCCAGAACTTCAAGATGGCAACGACCTAACTTACACTGGGCGCTTTTCTTAAGTCGTTCAAGAGATAACTCGATAAGTCGCTGCTGTCTTAAGTCGTTGAAGAGTTAGGTCGCATGAAGATACTGCTGTAATGAGTGTTGAGTCGTATATGTTGCTTTGTTAAGTCGTCATCTGTTAACTCGTGGCATTGATAAGTCGTTGTCTCGTAAGTCGTAAGTCATGATGATTGTCTTGAGTCGTGTACTTTGTAAACAAGTTGAGTCGTGTTGTATTCTGTTAAGTTGCGTACGACTTATGGTGAGTCGTAAGTCGGTACCGACTTAAGTGTTGAACATATTTTTGTTTTGTGTATAAATAGGCCGGTGGTGCCATTTGTAATAGTTTAGTTGATTTGAAATAAAACTCTTGTTTTGTTAGCTTTGTGCTTTCACCCAATTGGTAGTTGAGTGTAATCTCCTATCTCCTCTTTCGGTTAATCGAGTGCGCTCGATTCAACGACTGCAGAAGCCGATTCACAGAATCTAGTGCGCTAGATCAACATGCGAAGAATCGCAGATCTTTGAACTCGGTATCGTGCGCGATCAACGAGTTCGGGATAGCTAGAATTCGGTACCTTCGGATCATCGAATTTGGGCATTTCAGTATTCATCAACTCACCGACCGCTACTTTCACAGAATCATCATTTTGTTATTCCGCTGCTGCACCAGTTTGGTATCAGAGCTTGTTTTATCCAATCATAGCTAAATCGAGTCTTGGATCCAATTCTTTTGAAGAATTTTGAAGTTGAAGTGATAGCCGAGCTTGAAGTGAGAAGCCGAGATTAGTAGAAGTGTTGGAGATCAAACTTGCCTCATTTGGAGAAGTTGTGTTCATCGTGTTCATCGCGAAGTTGCAACAAAGTGGGAGTTTTCGATCCATTTCATTTTGGATCAAAGTCCGAAAGGTGTTTGAATTTTGAAGCGTTGAAGAGTTTTGTGAAGTTTTCAAGTATGCCGCCGAGAAGAGCTAATCGTCACCAAAACGTAGAAGCTTTGTATCGAAGAGAAGAAGCTGATGAGATGGAGCAAAGAATCAATGAAAACTTTAGTGAAAAGCTTAACGAAGGAATTGGACGATTAGAGAAGATGATGTTAGAGATGAATCAGAATCGGAGAAGGGTATCACCTGAATCTAACCATGGAGGAAGTAGAGTCTCACCACAATCCAATCAAGAAAGAAGTGTTGATGATGATCAAAGACGTGGGAGGAATGTGAATGATCGAGAACGGAGGAATGTAGATAGAAGGGATGATGGTGGAAGACGCGAAGGGAGTAGAGATGTTGGTGGTCAGGATCGACATCGATATACATCTGATTTTGAAGAGGAGTATGATGGTGGTAGTGTTCGAGGACAAGGACGAGGACAAGGAAGAAATCACTCTGAGTATGATCACAAGTGGGAGTCGGGGATGAAGACTGAAATACCGGAGTTTAAGGGTGGTATGCAAGCTGAAGAATTTTTGGATTGGGTGGCTAATGTTGAAGAGATTTTTGACTTCAAAGAAGTTCCAGAACATCGTAGAGTGAAGTTGGTTGCTACGCGGTTGAGGGGTAGAGCTTTGGCATGGTGGCAGCAAACCAAACTTACACGTAAACGAATGGGGAAGTCGAAAATTGAATCTTGGGAGAAGATGAAGAAATTGATGAAAGCACCGTTCTTACCTTACAATTATCAATCTTTGATGTATCAACGTTTGCAGAATTTGAGGCAGGGCACAAAGAATGTTAATGATTACGCGGATGAGTTTTATCAGCTTATTGCGAGGAATGATATTATGGAAACGGAAGAACAACTGACGTCTAGATTTGTTGGAGGGTTGCGAATGCAGATTCAGGATATGGTTAACATGTTTGATCCTAGATCTGTAGCGGAAGCACACCATAAAGCGTTAGCCTGGGAGAAACAGAGAAGACGAGGAGGTGGTGTGTTTACAAATTCCAACAATCCAGTGAAGGGTGTTAGTGGGAGTTCTAATGTTTCAAAAGCTGATGCGAAACCAGTTGTGAATGAGGTTGGAAAGATGAAAGTCAGTAATGGTTTCAAGTGTTATAATTGCCAAGAAATGGGCCACAAAAGTAGCGAATGTCCAAAGACGAAGAAGAGAGCTATGATAGCGGAGGTTGAGGAGGAGGAAGAAGAAGTGTCGGGAGATGAAGGTTATAATCTAATGACGAAGAGGTCCTGTTTAACACCAAAGCAAGAGGAGGATTGTAGTTGGTTAAGGAGCAATATTTTTCAGTCAACATGTACCATTCTGGGGAAGGTTTGCAAATTTGTTATTGATGCTGGAAGCTGTGATAATATAATTTCTTCAGAAGCTGTGAGGAAGTTGGAGTCGAAGGCTGAGAAACATCCGAAACCGTACAAGCTAGCTTGGTTGAGGAAAGGCGGGGAGGTGAAGGTTGGACGAAGGGCTTGTGTGAAGTTTTCAATTGGAAAGAATTACAAGGATGAAATCTGGTGCGATGTGGTAGATATGGATGTCTGTCATTTGTTGCTGGGGAGACCGTGGCAGTATGATATGGCGGTGCAACATGATGGGCGTACCAACAGTTACAGTTTCATGTTTGAAGGCACAAAGATTACTCTAGTTCCAAAGAAGAGACAACAGGAGGAAAACAAGTTGGAGGAGATTGAAGAGCTTAAAACTTTGTTATCTTTGAAGGAGTTTGTGAAGGAAGTAGAGGAGGAGCCTGAAGTGTTTTTGTTGATTGGGCGAGAGAGCAGTGAAGAGGTTGAAATTCTGGAAGAAGCGAAGCCAGTTTTGAAAGAATTTGAGGATGTATTTCCAGATGAGTTACCGAAGGAGTTACCGCCACTGAGAGACATTCAACATCAAATTGATCTGGTTCCGGGAGCAATGTTGCCACATAGACCACATTATCGAATGAGTCCGAAGGAACATGAAGAGTTGCGGAGGCAGGTAGAGGAATTGCTTGAACAGGGGCGTGTGCAGGAGAGTTTAAGTCCTTGTGCTGTACCAGCTTTATTGGTACCCAAAAAGGATGGAACGTGGAGAATGTGCACTGACAGTCGAGCATTGAATAAGATTACTGTGAGATATAGATTTCCAATGCCGAGGTTGGATGACTTGCTAGATCAATTAAGCGGAGCTACTATTTTTTCGAAGATTGATTTGAAGAGCGGATATCATCAAATTCGTATCAGGCCAGGTGATGAGTGGAAGACTGCTTTTAAAACCAGGGAGGGTCTATACGAATGGTTGGTAATGCCATTTGGCTTATCAAATGCGCCAAGTACATTTATGCGGGTGATGAATCAGATTTTTAGACCATTCATTGGAAAGTTTGTGGTGGTGTATTTCGATGATATTCTGATATATAGTGGAAGTCCAGAAGAACATTTGAATCATCTGAGAGAAGTGCTGATGGTACTGCGACAAGAACAATTTTATGCTGCAACGAAGAAATGCGTGTTCATGACGCATAGTGTTTTATTTCTGGGGTATGTTGTATCGAGAGAAGGGATACAGGTGGACATGAGTAAAGTTGAGGCGATTAGAGATTGGCCACCACCCAAGACGATTACAGAGGTTCGGAGTTTTCATGGGTTGGCTTCATTTCATAGAAGATTTATTCCACACTTTAGTAGTGTGATGGCACCTGTTACGGATTATATGAAGGGTAAACAGTTTGCATGGACAGAGGAAGCAAGGGATGCTTTTGGGAAGATCAAGGAGTTGCTGACGTCTGCACCAATCCTAGTGTTGCCAGATTTTCAGTTGTTGTTTGAATTACACATTGATGTGTCAAAGGTTGGGACTGGAGGAGTGTTGAGTCAGAAGGGGCATCCTATTGCATATTTCAGTGAGAAGTTGTCAGGAGCAAAGATGAGATACAGCACATATGATGTGGAATTCTATGCTGTTGTGCAAGCTATTAAACACTGGAGACACTATCTATTTCAGAAAGAGTTTGTTCTTTACACCGATCATGAAGCATTGAAGCATTTACAAGGGCAAGACAATATTTCAGCGAGACATGCATCATGGATTGCATATCTACAACAGTTTACTTTTGTTGTTAAACACAAGTCAGGGGTGACGAATCGTGTGGCTGATGCTTTGAGCAGGAGGAGTCATTTGTTGACTACACTGAAAGTTGAGGTGACAGGGTTTGATGTGTTACCGGAATTATTTGCCGATGATCCTTACTTTGCGAAGTTTGTTGATAAAGTCAAGGAGGGAAAGACGGATGAGTTTATGATGATAGACGGTTTTCTGTTCAAAGGAAATCGATTGTGCATACTTGATTGTAGTTTGAGAATGAAGATTGTAAAAGAGCTACATGAAGAAGGACATGTGGGGAGGGACCGTACATTACAGTTGATTTCACAGTCTTACTTTTGGCCATCGATGAGGAAAGAGGTAGAGAGGTTTGTGGAGCGATGTCATATCTGTCAGGTTTCGAAAGGAACTGCGACTAGTGCTGGTTTATATATGCCGTTACCTGTACCAACTAAACCTTGGGTTGATGTGAGTATGGACTTTGTGTTGGGGTTGCCGAGAACACAGCGTGGAAATGATTCCATTTATGTGGTGGTTGACCGATTTTCGAAAATGGCACATTTTATTGCTTGTAAGAAGACGGCGGGTGCTGTTCATGTTGCTCAATTATTTTTCAAAGAAATCTATCGACTTCATGGATTGCCAGAATCTATTGTGTCAGACAGGGATACTCGTTTTCTGAGTCATTTTTGGCTAAGTTTGTGGAAGATGGTGGGAACGAAGTTGAATTTTAGTAGCGCTTACCATCCACAAACTGATGGGCAAACAGAGGTAGTTAATAGATCGTTGGGAAATTTATTGCGATGTCTGGTGAAAGATAATCTGAAAAGCTGGGATGTGAAGTTATGTCAAGCGGAATTTGCTCATAATCATGCTGTAAACCGTAGTACGGGTTTCAGTCCGTTTCTGATAGTGTATTCAAGCTTACCGAAGGGACCGTTGGATTTAACGGTAATACCACACTCGAAGGGGACAGTTAAGAAAGCTGCTGATTTTTTTGAAGGGTTGACGGAATGTCATAAAATCGTTCAGGAATGATTGGAGAAGGCAAATGAAAAGTATAAACAATCTACAGATCTGAAGCGAAGAAATGTTGAGTTTAATGAAGGGGATTTGGTATATGCCATGTTAACGAAGGATCGTTTTCCAGTGGGCACTTATAACAAGTTGAAAGCCAGGAAAATTGGTCCTGTAGAAGTCGTGAACGAATTAATGAAAATGCTTATAAATTGAAGCTGCCGGAGGATATATACACGTCTGACGTATTCAATGTTAAGCATCTCGTACCATATCATGGGGATGAGTTTGTTGAGGAAGAAGAGAGTGCAAATTCGAGGTCGAATTTTTCTCACCCTGGGGAGGATGATGTAGCACGAGCTACAAAATTACAAGGCATAAGTCGCCACCGACTTAAGGAAGAAGTTATACGACTTAAGGAAGAAGTTTTAGGTCAGCAAGTTAACGAAGCTGAAGTAGAAGTTCTAAGTCGTCCACGACTTAACAAAGAAGCTTTAGGTTGTTCACGAACTAACGAGGGGGAGTCTAAAGCATCCAAGCGACCTAGCGCATCCAATCTCTTAAGTCGTCCCAGAACTTTAAGTCGGCCATGACTCATAGTTAACGAGTTCCGACCTAATCTCTTAAGTTGTCCCAGAACTTTAAGTCGGCCACGACTCATAGTTAACGAGTTCCGACCTAACTGCCTAGGTCGTAAGGTCTTAAGTCGTCCAGAACTTCAAGATGGCAACGACCTAACTTACACTGGGCGCTTTTCTTAAGTCGTTCAAGAGATAACTCGATAAGTCGCTGCTGTCTTAAGTCGTTGAAGAGTTAGGTCGCATGAAGATACTGCTGGAATGAGTGTTGAGTCGTATATGTTGCTTTGTTAAGTCGTCATCTGTTAACTCGTGGCATTGATAAGTCGTTGTCTCGTAAGTCGTAAGTCGTGATGATTGTCTTGAGTCGTGTACTTTGTAAACAAGTTGAGTCGTGTTGTATTCTGTTAAGTCGCGTACGACTTATGGTGAGTCGTAAGTCGGTACCGACTTAAGTGTTGAACATTTTTTTGTTTTGTGTGAGTTGTAACTTCTATAAATAGGCCGGTGGTGCCATTTGTAATAGTTTAGTTGATTTGAAATAAAACTCTTGTTTTGTTAGCTTTGTGCTTTCACCCAATTGGTAGTTGAGTGTAATCTCCTATCTACTCTTTCGGTTAATCGAGTGCGCTCGATTCAACGACTGCAGAAGCCGATTCACGGAATCTAGTGCGCTAGATCAACGTGCGAAGAATCGCAGATCTTTGAACCCGGTATCATGCACGATCAACGAGTTCGGGATAGCTAGAATTCGGTATCTTCGGATCAACGAATTTGGGCATTTCAGAATTCATCAACTCACCGACCGCTACTTTCACAGAATCATCATTTTGTTATTCCGCTGCTGCACCAGCATCCACTCAACTTTGCCTCGCAATGCTGAGGAGTTTGACATCTCTCTCATTAAAATTCCAGACAGTGCTATGGTATCAACTACCGATTGTGTTATGAATGAACCTGAAAAACAATTTGATATATCAGAATTACATATTGCCAAGGTTAAAGCAATTGGCAAGAATAAGAACAAAATTAAAGAGAAGAAGGCTTTTAGGCAAAAATACATATCAGTCAATCCAGATTGGAATGAAATGGCTACTAGGCTTAAAGCTAAAAGCATAGAGAAAAAGAAGAAGGGTAAGGGTATCAGTGCATTAGGTTCTATCTGAAACCCTCTTTTTATATATTTCCCTCTATATAATATATTTTATTATGTCGATCATTGCTTGGAATGTCAGGGGTATGAATTCCCCTGCAAAGCAAACTGATATTATGAATATGGTTAGGATTTATAAACCATCTTTGGTTACCCTCATTGAAAATAAGATGGATAATGCTAATACTGAGAAATTCTATTTTAAACTTTCCAATAATTGGAAATCTATTAACAACAATGACTGTGGCAGCAAATGTAGAATTTTGGTTATCTAGGACTCAAATGTTTGAGATATGGTTAATTACAATAAGGATATCCAATTTATTGACTGCAATTTAAGAAATATTGGTGGTTTCTCATTACAAATTACTAGTACCTATGGTAGCAATTTTGAAAACGAAAGAAATAGTCTATGGTACAGGTTAAAAGCCTTAAGTCAAAGTTATGATTTCCCTTGGCTTATTATGGGAGATTTTAATATTGTTTTCCATGCATTTGAGAAATTTGGTGGTAATAAAATCCCCCATAGTAAATTAGAAAAAATTAATAAATTTTTACTTAAAACTGATCTTATAGAACCTAATATAAGTGGAAACAAATACACTTGGAAATCTGGTAAAGAAAAGAATATACATTATAAACTTGACAGGGCGTTAATTAATAAAAACTTCTGCGATGTTTTCCCAGATTTTGGTTGTTTTTCTATTGAGAAAAATACTAGTGATCATACCCCTTTACTTATAATTTTTTTTCATAATCAGAATAATAATAATAATAAAGTTGCTCCTTTTAGGTTTAAAAATGGATGGGTTGCTAACAATGAATACAATGAGATGATTAAAGAGTGTTTCACTTTCTCTTGTACTGGTTCTTACCAATTCCAGTTTAATATGTTTTAAAAAAATGCAAAAAATAGAATTAAAAACTGGAATAAGGTTAACTGTAATAAGAATGATATTCTAAACAAACTGAGAGAGGAAGGAAAATTTTTGCAAAAACTTGCTGATGATAATCCTGGTAATATTAACATTATTGATAAATTCTTTTCAAACCAGGAAAAACTTTCTCATGAGCTTTATATTAACATAGTTAACTATAAGCAAAAAGCTAAAGTGGACTGGCTTACTATGGGAGATGAATGCACTAAGTTTTTCATGCTAAAATGAGTAGTAGAAAACACATTAATAATATAGGGAATATTATTGACAGTAGGGGTGTTTGAACTAATGACTATGATAGGATTGTTAGTGAAGCTATTAATTTTTATTCTCATTTATATTACTCAGAATCTACTGAAACTGATTTTCCTGATATTATTTGTAAAAATGTGTTGAATGATAATGCAACAGAAATCTTACTGGCTCCTGTATATCAGGATGAAATTAAATCCATTATTTTTAATGCCGGTGTTAATAAAAGGCCTGGCCCAGATGGTTTTAATGCAAAAAAATTTAAGACTCACTGGGAAAATATCAAGGAACGGATTATTAGAGTTGTCAATGAATTTTTGGACAAAGGAAAGTTGCTTAAAAGTTTTAATCATACCTTCATTACTTTAATTCCCAAAAATAAAAATCCAACTTTTATTGGAGATTATAGACCAATTTCTTGCTGTAATTTTATTTATAAAATCATTGCTACTATTCTGAGCAATAGGATAAAACTTTTTCTTCTCTTTTTAATCTCAGAAAATCAGAGTGCATTTATACCTGGTAGACTTATTTATGAAAACTCTCTATTGGCCCATGAAATGGTCAGGAATTTTAATAATAAAAGTGGTGACAATATGTGTCTTAAAGTCGACTTACAGAAAGCCTATCATAAAGTGAACAGAAATTTCATAATTCATATTATGAAATGTATGAGGTTCCCTACTAAATTTTGTAAGTTAAGTTTTGAGTGTATTAATACACCAACCTTCTCTATTTTATTCCAAGGAAAACCTGAGGGTTTTATCAAAAGTAATAGGGGTATTAGACAGGGTGATCCACTTTCTCCCTGTCTTTTTACTATGGCTATGGAATATCTTTCTATTCTTATTGATATAGAAACCATTAAAATAATATTTCTCCAATCAATAGAGTCCAACCATCTATTACTCACCTTATTTATGTTGATGACCTTATGTTGTTTTCTAAGGCCAATAAAAATAATGCAGATGCTATTGGTCAAATATTTGAGAATATGTACAAATATGCAGGACTTCAAATTAATGAATTTAAAAGCAAAGCATATTTCAGTAAGCATTGTAGGTATAAAAAGGAGGTTTTGGATGTTCTTAAAGTGGGTGAAGGTAATCTTCCCATTAAGTATTTAGGTCTCTCTTTATCAGTCAATCAGATTAAGGACAGTGATTGTTCTAATCTGATTGAGAAAATTCAAGGCAGAATGGAGACCTGGTCCTGTAAGCTTTTATCTATTGCTGGTAGAATTGAACTTTTAAAGACTGTTGTATTTGCTATTATTCTATACTGGTTTCAAACATATCATATCCCTATGGCTATAATAAAAAAAATTGAGAGTAGGTGTGCTGATTTTCTATGGAGGGGTAGATACCATAAAATTAGTTGGGATAAAGTATGCAGACCCCAAAAAGAAGGTGGACTTGGTATTAGAAATCTGAATGACCTTAGTTTAACATGTCAAATTAAACTTTTTTGGAGATTTATTAGTGGTGACTCTTTATGGACTAAATGGATGACATGCAAATATCTTTAAAACGGTAATTTTTGGACAGCTTTACCAAAAAATAACCAATCCAATGCTTGGGGTCAAATTTTAAAATGTAGAGATTTAGGTAAATCTTTAATTCAGAGAAAATTCAAATCTGGTAATGAAACCAGTCTATGGTTTGACCCTTGGTTTCAAAATGATTCTTTTATTAATAGGGTGGGATGGGATAATCTAGTTATTTGTGGTGGTGCTAATGCTAATGTGGATGTCATTATTAATAATAATCAATGGCAACCTCATCTACATCCAATTACTCATCCACATAAAGACATTATTACTAATATTCCTCTAGATCCTAATGCGGACTGTGATTATTAGGAGTGGTTAGCCAGTAGTAAAGGGAAGTTTTCATTTAAAAAAACTTGGGAACATATTAGAAATAAACAACCTACTGTTGATTGGTATAAATGCATTTGGAACAAGGTGAATAATCCAAAGATGGCTATGTGTACATATTTCGCAATTAATAACAGATTGCCAACTTTGGATATAATCAATAAATGGGGGAGAAATACTTATTCACTTTGTTCCCTATGCAACTTAACTAATGAAAGTGCTAATCATCTATTTTTTGAATGCAATTACAGCTATTTCATATGGAGTCAGATTAGAACTACACTGAGCATAAACAATAAAAGTAGCATGGATCTTAAACATATTATAATGGATATCAACAACAAATTCAAAAACAAATCACTGGAAAGAGACTTTGCACATATATTATTAACTACAGCTGTTTATCATATATGGAAAGAGAGAAATAATCGTACTCATAACAAGTCGAAACTTTCCAAAGAGCAAAGATGGCATATTATTGAAAGCGACAGCAGAGTTATACTTCATAAGTCAAAGAAAAAAGTTAAAGACCAAACCAGATTTGATTTCCTTGTGGATTTTTGGAGTAAAGAGGCTGGCAGTAAGCACATCGAACAATATCTCCACAATTCGAAGGCATACCAAACTGATTTGGGCATTCATCAGAGATTTGATTAAGGTGATAAGGAGCTTCAGACCAACAGTCAGCCCGAAACCAATGAAATTACCTATAGATCTACAGATCTGAGTCGCGTTGACATCAGATTTGTAGATCTAGACTCGAAGAACTATAATCTAGCTTCGAAGAGCCACACTTTTACAGTTAAAGCCGACAGTAGTATGAGAAGAAAATTTAATGAGTGTCTTTCATACTGGGAAAGAGGAGAAAGTAGTAGAAAGAGGCAGGCGAACGAGATCTGAAGCATCGCATTTGAGAAAACTTCACCGCCATTGTTTTGATTGTGTATTGTTGGAGTCGACAACCCTAATTTAGTTAGGGTTATGTAAGAGTTAGCTCGGGTTTCTACCCGTTTGTGTATTCTATAGGGTTATGTAAGAGGTGGCTCGGGTTTCTACCCTTTTTTGTATTCTGGGCTTGGCCCTTTAACCATTCTTCAAAAAAAAATTATGCACGTGGTGAAGAATCCATAATGAAGTAGGATGGTTTGGCGAATGCTACTGGAATGAAGTAAGAAAACGATGATGGATAGCCTTGACCTTCAGGTCATAATTAAAATGACTAAAATAGGAGCCACGCCGGGTCAAATGGGGTCGCTCCCCCTATCGAGCATGCTTCTTCGAAACCATATCTATTACTTTGTGATATGATTTGGTGGCTACCCTTGATTTTTGATTGTGGAAATGTGTCTCGAGGTGGGCGGTAGTAGCTGCTATGCGTTACCAATAGTCCGGATCCGCAAAACGGTAGTATCCTACCATGGGCACTTCATCGTGTGCCTTGTCATATTTATCCTGATCGAGCCCACTACAAGTTTGGTTTGTGTCATACACTATGGAGTGCCCTCTATAGCCCTTCAGTTTACGGAGGAATTACGGTACTATATAGACTATGATGCTTATATAAAAATGTGTTAAGGGGGATATGGGTAACACCTTAACGCTACTTTAATATTTTACTTTACTATAGATATATTATAATATCGTATTGTATTACATATGTAGATAGTTTAATGTATCCTTAGGAGATGGAATCCTGAATATCTCTTAAGTTATTGCATGCACGTTAGACACTGGATAAGAGATGTAAAATCCCGTAAACATCTCTAAAGCCGTTACACTCATATTTACTTATTTTGATTTAACTTACGTAACATCTTTTAGTTCTGACTCGAGTGTTTTGTCTATTCATTACGCTCGGGTCAGCCTGAGTATTTGAGCATACTGAAGACTATCTTTCTGGAGGACGAAGACGAAGATTTAGTATATTATTACTATTTATTATATTTATTCCACTGCATCATGTTGTTCCGCTGCATTATTTATTTATTCCTACTGTATGTATAACTCTGATCTGTATTGTAAAAGTGTAATCAAATGTCACTAGTAAAACAACTTCATGAACTGTTTATTTGGTTATTATATTTTTTCATTCCACTGTGAGATTCAGTGTTTTGTTTTTCTATCTTTCCTCTTATTTTCTTATTTACCCCATTAACAATCCTCCCTTTTGAATGGTTTGAGTTGACATGTGTGGTTTATTGTCAATTTAAACCGTCCAAAAAGGTGGGTCGTTACATGTGTGTTCTTTACTTCTTGTTATGTTTTGTTAGATCTCTCTCTCTTTCAACATGTTTTTGGGTGTTGTGCCATTTTTGGCATCAGCAATATGTATGAATAAAATAAAAATATAGAGAAAAAGAAGATGAAGCAGGTTTAGGAAGAGTAAGTAACTGAAATTCCATAATTCTTCTTAGCTATATTGATTTGATAACTAAAATTTGACAATCCTTCTTAGTTGTATTGATTTAAACTTGTTATTTAAAGGAAATAGAAATATTGTTTTGCAAACTTTGATAACCAAATAAAGAACTTACTTCATAATTGCACTATATTAAAATGAAACAGCTAACCAAACCCGAGTCGCATGGAATGAAAAACTTCATTTTTATTAGCAATTTATGATTTACAAACTTAAGATTCTAAATTTTCAATAAAACTTGTATACATTACAATGTTGAACCTATTTGATATGAAACAATTTTGGACTTGAAAATAAATTTTGCATTAATGCTGTCACATTAAGAGCACGGCACACTGCATTTGGATTTTCTGGGTAGTGTTCTGTGATGACCGCCCTACACCACCAGTGCTCACATAATCAAATAATGCACTGTTGGAGCATCCGAGCGATGTAGGACGATTGTGAAAGGGAAGAAAAAGAAATAGAGGAGAGGAATAGAAAATAAGAGAAGGAGATAGAAGAAATGAGAAAGAAATAAAGCATCATACAATCACATAACCTGTCGTATATCTCATAGCGCATCAGATAAAATATAATAGTCATCATAGATATAAAATAGGAGAGACAGTAATAACTATATAAATTACAGAATCAGAGTATACAAGCTCATACAGTTATACAAAATAGTAATAGAGTTTATACAATTGATAAATAAACTCAACTAATAAACTGTCTCTAATAAATAGTAACTCAACACTGTCAAGGTTTCATAGTGTCAAATAGTGGAATGAATAAAAATAACTCAAAATATAAATATGAGAAAGCATCACCATCTACCAGTCCATCTGCACAGCTCCAAGTGTTATTTACACCTGCTATCTAGTTTACTCATTTAAGAGCACGGGAGATAATAAGAAGCAAAGCATAAAACCTCGAGTCAGACAACAGTCTGGTGTGAAGGATAAATAATCTCAAACACTATAAAAGTCGGTATAGTATATGGAACATAGGGTATGGAGAATCATATATGACCTGTCCCTGCATCTACAGAGTTAGCATATAACATCGAATGTATTCTACTATATGATAGTCATCATGGGTGTACTACACATCAAGCTACTAAGGATGTCTAGATATTGGCATTAGTAATATCTACATCATGTGACATACCTAAGATGATAAACAATGAAGCAAACATAACATCCATTATCCATCCTCACATTCACTCACTTAGTGCGTTGGATATATGATACTCATATGACCTCATCACCCAGTCAAAGTGTACTCAACATCCTGGTCTTTCGATATTCGAATCCATGCCACTCAGTAGGCCAGGAACTAGACCACCATCAGCATGGTCTAGGGTACAACAGATCTAAACATTATGCAATTCGTAGGCCATCACCATCCCAAGTGAGCATCCTTAGATACCCCCGCTTTACGAGTACACATCGAAACCTACAAATATCAATGACCCCTTTGCACACGTCATCCACATCAGAGCTTATCTCAAAATCATCCTTACAACAACCATCTGAAGTCATTGTGGTTGGGAACTACTCCAAACAACCATCATAAGTCATAGAGTGTCATCATGCATCCCATAACTTCCCTCCGACAGTCCCCTCAATACGACTCATAGTCTACAGCTCTACGTCTCGAAGTATATCTATCCATCATCGAAACCATCACTAACCATCATGTAATCATCATCGTCAAACCATGGAGTCATCACATCAAACTGTCGCTTCTTTGCTTCACCGCTATAACCACTCGTCGAAGAGCCATATCATCAAAGTCGAACGTCAAACGAACGAACGAACCATCACATCCTACTGCTCGAAGCTACTCCATCATCAATGTCAAAATTGGCCAAATCGACCATCATCAGTAGTGGCAGATATCGACCACTCTTAGGTAGTCGATAACGACCACTTTAGTCATATACTTAACCATAATTATCAAGTACAAACCAAACAAAAACATTCGACATCCTCTCTGAAGTCTGAAGTACATATCCAAGTCCGTCTTTCCCCATCAGTCAGCATGCACCAATACTCCTCCACATTTTATCTCATCCATTCGAGTTTATCATCATTTGTGCGCTCAATGGGTATGCACAAAACTCGATCACATCATTTGAGTACCCAACGTGTGTGCATTCGATCGATATACACTAAACTCTATCTAATGGGATTTTCCTTCCCTTGGAATGTCATTTTCAACCAACTAACAAATAAGCAGACATGCAACCAACAATAATAGAAATGTCTATAATAGCCTATATATATTCATAATAACATAATATAGTACATCCAAACAACCAATGTTGGATAATGCGGGATCAATATCAAAATAGCATAAATCTATCAATATTGTCAAAATAGTCTGTAAATGGGAAAATGTGATATTTAATTTAAAACTATTATAAAACACTTTTAATTCTTTTTATAAAATAAGATATAGGTTTAACCATTTTATAAATCATGTTTTTCAAAGTTAGAAAACATATTAAAATGTCGTTTTAATACTATACTAACAATCATAGTATGGTGAAAGACAATGTCACTCACCTCAACCAAATCTACCCAAACCATTGCTATGTCATAGAGCTCTCCAACATGAGCGCAATGCAAGAAATGACATTCAAAATGGACCTCGTATGCAAAAGATATAGCGTATATTAGTTACCGGATCAAATAAGAAATTAAATAACTTATCTCACTAATTACCTCCATTACCGCTAATTACTTTCTTCCCCTAAACATTGTTTTCCAGACCTGTATATGCATCAGTGTGTCACCCCATAATCGAATATTCAAGCTTTGATTTCTCACTCTCTAGTCGACGGAATCACGAACCATCTTCGCCAACGGATTCCCCTTCGCGTTCTCCTTCCCCCAGACCCAATGTCATCACGACCGAACTCCCTACCTATTTCCCACCTGACAGCTACTAGTGTGACCAGCTTCGACGCATTTTGCATCGATGCACCATGGAGCTCCAAACTTTGGGAATGGATGCTCCTTGATGAAATAAAAATTATGGTGCACTCGAACTCGTCCAAAATCCACCCATTTTCCGATAAGACAAAACCCTAGGCACATCCAATGTGGGTTGATCTCAGCCAAGGTGATCGCATACTCCAAATCCGGTATAGGTTTGTAGATCTTGATCATACGAATGCAATGAAACTGGTTTGGGATTTTTTTTCATTGAGTGGATAATGAGATTTTGATTCTTGAAATCATGGAATAAGAGCCGACCATGTTTTTGCTGGAGAACGAATGAAACAGTGCTTGGCCAACTAGGATGCAGGGTTTTGGATAATATATGTTAATATTATATTCATTTTACTTAATTTCTCAAATAAAACAATCACGCGTTTTGAGCTCATATGATCAAACGACGCGTCTGATTGCCACGAAACCCGTCTACGTGCATCACCTCATTATTACAGTCCTAATGGTATAAATTTCGTCGCAATCCAAGACAATGCTCTGGGATGATAATTTTGTGCTTTTCAAGACCATTTCAGCTATCAGATCATCCGATCTCCAAATATCGTGATCCTTGTACTAATTTCAATTCGCAACATCGATACAAACTCAATGGAAGTGGTCTCGAGTACTGATTCGATCATATGTAAAAATCATATTTTGGGGCCATTAATTAATTATCGACTCAATATTTAAATAAACTATTTAAATATCTAATCATCAAAATATGGGTCGTTACATTCTCCCCTCCTTAAAAGGATTTCGTCCTCGAAATCCCAAGGATGAAGCAACACAACCCAACATTCTCACATAAGCGATGATACAAGAGAAATCATCACTAATCAACTCTCAACAACAATCACTAAAAGCAATCATAACAACGGGAATAGACTCATAATCGGCATGGACCCATCATCCTTATCCCTATGTATAACCACTATCAAATCCAAAATCAATATGGCTAAACCAAACGTCTAAGTTAGGGACTTATTTTCTAAAGAAATGGACAATGGAAAACAAAATCACCAACAGATTATTCGAATGGCAAGTCAACTAAATATCGTGCATTACTGACCCTCTCAACAATCAGCAACATCTAATATCATATACCTTGACTTTTCTCTCAATTTTGGCCTATGTCATAGAAATTTTTTGTAGCACCTCCTTTGCACGGTTAAGTCTAGGAAAAATCTCGATACAACAATTGACATATATGCATCTCATATCTGAGGCATCTCGTTTCCGATGACAATCAAACATATATCACCAAATCTACACTGTAAGTGTTACATACCTCTTTTATAGCAAGATCATTTTATTTAGATGCGAATATAAGTGGATAAACATCCAAATAACCAACACTTGCTTCCATGTACCCGATCAAGTACTCAACAATGAAGATTAAACAATATAGCAACATCCCGATGCAAATAAGTATACTAGATCATAAATATTACAACCATCTCAAATAAACATGGTATATTAAACTATAACTATCCCACATGCCTAACAACTATATAAGCATAAGTACTAGTGTCAAATGCCAACGATCAAACATCAAACATGCATATAGGATCAAACATCAAAAAGCAAAATCCATGCCTATCCTAGCATGCAGGATACTAAATTATCTAGTATAAAACATCAAATATGATATCCAGCAAGAAAGCTAATGGGAAAATGGAAATCGCCTTTGCTTTCACTCCGTTGAACCTTTATAACTCCACTACTTTCCACCTAACATGTTTCGTATCAGGCCTACTTGTAAGAATAAGCCTAAGATCTTGGAGCTCCTAGTTTAGTCTCGATATCATCTAGTCAATTAGGTGCTGAATTCCCAAAACCCTCTAATGAAAAACAGGTTTTGGCTACTTACAATGCTCTTGGAACACGATGGAATCACAATCCAATACCATTCCATTTGGGAATCTCAAGCGGTCGTAGTAACCACTTGGTTTCCTTTGTTCGGTATTTACTAGTTGACAATTCATTCATCTTGAAATGAATGCCCGATGTCCTTCTTCATCCCTTTCAAATAAAATGTCTATCTCATATCTCGATGCATTTTATTATCATTAGGACGTATAGTTAATCTCGAACGAGAACACTCTGTGAGTATCTCATTCCTCAATCCAACAACATCCGGAATAAACAACATCTCATCTTTGCGGAGCCATTCGTCTCAGTCGAGTCCGTAGCATCACCTCTACAGATACTACTCATTCTTCCAACTTAGCTTTGATCTCCATTAGTATAGTTTCACGCCTCAGACCAATATTGATCCGCTAAATCCAAGTAGGTCGGTAGCTAAACTGGCCAACATCTTTGGCACTAACTCACATCGAGTTCTAGAGTCATAACCAGTGATAAACTCGAGCAATGCCCACTCTAGGGATATCGCTCCTAAACTGGTAAGTCTCTAAATCAAAACATCAAAGACCACATTTCCCTTATGAACATGTAGGAAATGTCAAAGTCGCAGGAGGCCAAGAATTTCAACCATCCCTACAAGCGAAGGTTGAGATCCTTCTTGGAGAAGAGATAATTCGATGATGTGGGATCACCGAACAACTCGAATTCTTCTCCTAATAGATAATACCTCCAAATCTTCAAAACGAGCTCTATCGCCACCGACTCCAAATCAAGAGACGGATACTTCCTCTCATGTGGTTTCAGCTGTCAACTAACATGCGACAACTTTACCTTTCAGTATCAATACTACACCCAAATAAGTACCACGAGCATGTGTGTACAATCGCCTCCTTATTCCTGCTCAAAATGAGTAATAGTAGTGCACCCGTCAACCTTTCTGTTAGACTCACAAATGCACGTTTGCACCTCACATCCAAAATAAAAAGTCTGATTCTTCGTGTCAAGTTAGTTAACGGTGCTTCTACCTTTGAGAATTCATTGGTAAAGGATATATAGAATCTCCTTGGGAGGAATCGCGACTATGTGGTTCACCCGTTTACCGCCCCGATCCATTTCATGTTTTGACCAGTTAGCTACTAAGTTTGTTTAGCAGTTTCGTATGCATGCTACTAGACCGGAGGATGTTAATACCTTGTCCAATGTTACTCAAGCTCCAGGAGAGACTCTAAGGCATTATTTGGAAAGGCTCCACGCTGCTTGTACTGAAGTCAGCAATCCCAATGACAACTCTATTCTGATGGAATTGACGAAGGGGATCGATCCCGATTCCGAATTTGGCGATTGGTTGGTTGGGAAACCCCCCGCTTTGTTGGATCGTTTCTATGCAAAGGCAGCCTAGTTTTTTAGGAGAGAAGATGTTAGACGGTCTAGGAAGCAGGACGTCGCGAGGCCCAGTAGTGAAGATATCCAGAGTAATGTTGCAGTGAAGCTAACTGGGGAGAGTTCCGGTAAAGTACAGTTGAATATTCGAAATAAGAAAAGTCAGCATAAGGGTGATGGTGGTCAAGGAAAGAAGAGAGATGCTCACTGTGGGAGACCCGGAGCTCCTATGTTCGATCGATATACTCCTTTGAACACGTCACTAGAGAATGTTTATCTTCAAACTTGCAATACAGGGTAGTACAAGAAGCCAGCTCCGAAAGCATCGTTAGAGAAGCAGATTCAGTCCGAGAAGTTTTGTAGGTTCCACGATTGTTACGGCCATAACACTAATGAGTGCCGTCATTTGCAAGATATCATCGAGACATTGATTAGAGAAAGAAAGTTAGAACAATTCGTCAGGGCTCCGCAGGATGGAGGTGTGGGTCCGTCTAATCCGAATCAAGGTCAAGGCCAAGCTAGGCCTGAAGAACCCGCACATACTGGCGGGAGGTTGGTAATTAATACTGTGAGTGGTGGTCCTCATCCGGTTGATCAGAGCTGGAAGGAAATGGAGTCATATGCTAGTTCGATTAGGCATGTGGACTTCGAATGTTGTAGTACTACTGATGAAGGGGCCCCGGCAAAGAAACAATGGATAAGGACAGACGACATCACTTTAAGAAACCGTGATGCCAACAGAGTCGAGGCCCCCACTATTGATCCATTGGTCATTTCTGCCTAAATAGGTCCTGCTTGGATGAATAGGATCTTAGTTGACAGCGGAAGTTCTGTGAACATACTTTTCAAGTGCGCTTATGACCAAATGATGATGGAAGTGAAAGACCTGAAACCGTGTCAGTCACGTATACATGGTTTCAATGGTAGTGCAACCATACCAACTGGAATGGTGGAGTTACCCGTTGAGTTGGGTATTGGTGATCGCCGAAGAGTCCGGATGTTGCAGTTTGTTGTGTTAGATATTCATTCTCCTTATAATGCTTTCCTAGGCCGATCGGCCCTTGCGGAGTTCAGGGAAGCGATTGCCCCTTGGTGTTTGACTCTAAAATTCCCCACTGATAGTGGAGTTAGGGTAGTACATGGTGATCAGGCAACTAGACGCGCCTGTTATGTTGCGGAACCGAGAGCATGGAACAGCGAAAGTCTCCGCCGCTATTACATATGATTGGCTTTCATTCATTTAGTCTGCTTTCGTTTTCAAGTTTGTTTATGAAATTCGAGAATTTGTATTTGTAATAAGGCAACTGATTTTTCCATGATTTCTTATTTCAGCGATAAAGCGCACACTCATCAGGCCAGACTAGCGATTCTTGAAGTGCATCGTGCGACCGTCACGATGTACGAAGAGCTAAGTTCCATCTTACGGTGGGACTTATTCAAATAGAGAGTGATTGTGATCCAACCGGTCACTCGCTAAGTGAAACCCCGAGCTCGAGGGCAAGCAACGATAAAGTATAGAAGGATTGAAACATGGTGATCCTCCAATGAACTCCAGCTCCCAGAGTGCGAGCTGAAGTACAAACCCCAAAATGTAGGCTCAAGAAGGGTGAATCCATCCATCCACGACCTCGCCTCAATCCAGGCTCGAGGAGGATGGATCCTTCCATCCACGACCTCGCCTCAATCCAGGCTCGAGGAGGATGGATCCGTCCATCCACGACCTCGCTTATTTCCAAAAGCTCGAGGAAGATGGATCCATCCATCCACGACCTCGCTTATTCCCAAAAGCTCGAGGAGGATGGATCCATCCAACCACGACCTCTCTTATTCCCAAGCTAGAAGAAGATGGATCCGTCCATCTACGACTTCGCTTGCCGAAGTAAGGCGGATGTGATCCGACCATCCACAACCTTGACCAACTCCTTGTTCCCAAAGTGCGAACAAAATCCTAGTACTTAAACAGATGTGATTAATCGTCTATCAACTGATTCTAGATTCCCGGAGCGTGAGCTAGAGTATAAATATTAAGCAGGCGCTACCGACCGCCAGCATACAAGTCTAATCCCCAGAGTGTGGATGCAAATATCAACAAGCGAGTGAGTGTGATCCGACCACTCAAACTCGTGTTACTTTAACTTTGTTCCGGCCAAGTTAAGTTAAAGTTAGTGAAGGCGGAGGACGAATGCCAACTGACTACTTCAATTCTCCCCAGAACTAGGGGCATAACTGAAGTACCTGCCGCTGGCCGAGACAGTGCAACGTTGAGACTCGACTCACGTCTAAATACGACCGGAAGCCATGACTTCAGGATTTAAAGACCGGATTCAAGTTCGACTCAAAGATTAAAGCCTCATGAGTACATTGAATGGAAATGTGAGTGCTAACGTACTTAAACAAATTAAGACAGAGTTATGCCAAAAACAAAGAAGAAATTATATTCATAATACTCTTTGAGAAAGTAAGTACAAAATCTGTTCAAAGAATTCCTATAAGCGGGGGCCAAGCTCGCATCTGTACATGGCCTACAAAAAGCAAAAAAGAAGCCTATTCTAATCAACTACAAAAGAGAAAGCAAAAATGCAAATCTACGCCTTCGGTTTATTCTTGACTTTCTTCGACGTAGACTCGCTTGAGCTCTCGCCCAGACCTCTCTTTGAACCTTTACCTCCACGGCCTGCTCCAGCTGGTTTGTCTCCGGCCGGAGGAATTGACGCAGTCTCCTCTTGAGAACTCACAGGGACTGAAGTATCCTCTTTGTGTGGAACCGGTGGAATGGTGGCAACTCTCGATACCAAAAGAATGAGGTACTCCAATTTCAATTACGGTGCCTCCCGGATAAAGCATGAAAATCGAGACCGAACCGGGACCCGCCATACCTCTACCGACCGTACGAGCCTACTCAATCTCGGCTTTGATTTCTTCCATTATTTGCTACACCCACTCCGTGCGCTCACCTATCGGAACACTGCCGGTTGGACCTAAGGAGCCCATGATAACTACATCTTCATCTATGTTGAAGGGCACTTCAATACTCAGATCGCTTTGATGGTCGAGGAGTGCTTCCATTAGTTGGTCATCAATCACATAACTGCCACCGTGTATCTCCCTAGTTGAAGAAGTAGCTGTCATAGTCATGGCCTCCATGGTTAATTCCTCCTGCTCGTGGTGGACTTCTTGAGTTGTAGGAGGGTCGGCCGGTGCAGAATCTAAGATTGAATGAAGATAAGAGAATATATTAGTAATATCTTCTAATAGTGTCCCTACGTTTTGAGGAATAGGAGAAGTGTACATAATACCTTCCTTGAGTTGGCTCCCATGTTGAGCGGACCTGCCTTTTGAGCCGTGCTCGATAATCGGAGAGAGATGCGGCCTATCGGGGTCATACCCCGGGACAACTGGAGGATCAATAGAAGATGTAGGCTTGGATTGAGATGCTGGAGGCACTTCGAAACCAGCTTCGTGGTGTTCACTCCCGGATCCTTCCCCGGCTTCTGGATACTTAGCGGCCAGATCCTCTCTCTGAAGCGCGATCACTGTGTTGTAAAGGACTTTAGGCCCATCTTCGATCAACACTTGAGCTTCCAATTCAAACTCATCAATGGTAGCAACATTATGGATCACCTTTTCATTCTCAAGCAAGCAGTTCCAGGCCTTATATAATTGGAAAGGATAGTCTTCACTAAGCCAGTTAAGGTTGCGGTTTCTCAAGACATTAGCGTTGTAAGTGACCAGAAGATCTTCGAATTCGCTCTCCGTTTTGGCCTCAACGGCTTTAATTTCCCTTTCAACCCTGGCATCGGCTTCCTCGACCTTTAGATTCATAGCATCCCTCTCTTCCCTAAGTCTCACCGCCTACTCGCACGCTCCTGGGCCACTTTGTTTGCTTCATCTTTCTCTTTAAGGGCCTCAGTCAACTTAGCTTTAGCTCATCAACCTCTTTTCGTGCAGCATCCCTTTTCCAAATAATAACGGTGTTACGGTGACCAATCTCCTGCACTAAGTCCATGTGAGTTTTTCTCATGTTTTCCATAGACTTCCTGGCCTCTTCGGCTCTCTGGTCAACCTCCATCTTGGTTTTCCTTGAAGACTCGAGCTCATTAGTAAGTTATGTTATTATTTTGCCCTTTTGAGAGAGACTGCCTTCTAGTTTCTCGATAGCCTTGGCCCGCTCAAAAGACACAGCCGAAACCCGTTCTGCCATCTTAACCCATTCGCGATACTGGCTGTACACGTCATGCACATAGTCCTGCACTAATGTCTCTATGTCACTTAGTATTCTTTTCAAGTTAGGAGGGAAGTGGAAGCCATCGAAACAAATGTTCGAAAAATCTTTCTTCAACTTGGCGATGCGGATGGCTCCCTCCCCCGTGGGCTCTATGGCAGTCTGCTCTGTGATGACTTGGGTTTCTGTTTCAGTTCTATGGCGTTGATCGTCGGATTTCGGAGTGTGAGACGGCGCTATTTGATGTGTAGTTTCGGAAGGTGGCCTACCAAAGCCAGATTGTTTTGAAGGTCCTTTTGATGGTGGAGATCGCGATCGAGAACGACGCCTGCTCTGATATGATCTTTCCTTTTCTCTATCGTAGCACTCGCATTCCTGACTGGAATAATAGTTACGACCATAGTCTCTCTCACCCTCGCGGTAACATGACTCAGAGCGCGATCCAGATGAATGATGCGAAGAGCGAAGATTGATAAGCATGGATCCTTGCTTCACCATCGTTTCTGCAAAACGAAAAGAGGAATAAAGTTAGTTATCGCCAAAGATTAAGAAGCATGATGATTAGAAGTCGTGTGGTGCCGTAAAGTGTGTGTATGCATGTGCAAACTCCCCAACCGACTGATTGAGGTAGCCTTGCCCATGGGAGTTAGCTCTCCTATGTCTAAAGAAGTTAGGCATGCACCTGTTCGTGATGGGGAGTGGAGCCCCTCTAACTCGAGATCATGGAACGTAAATATGTCGTCTGGGATAGGAACATCCGACAACCCTTTCGATGAACCTTCCATCTACGGAGAAGAAGTCTTTGGACCTGTAGATGTTGCAATGGGCTGAGTTGTCTCAATAATCTTTTGCCTCTTTGCTTTGTGAACAAAAGTTTTGCCTTTTCTTTTCGATTTTGACGGCTGAGGGCCCTACGGAGGCACGACCGCGGGCTCATGTCCAACCGTTGTACCCTCATCATCGTGAAGCTCAATGATTGTTACGCCGGGCGCACTCTGAACTCCCTCGATTGGGGGCACGATAGGAGCTAGTCTTCCACTTTGTCTTACTGGAACCGTTCTGAGAACCCCTATCAACCCTATACTCTGGCCTCTTTCTATAAGCTCAACGGCAATCAAGTTATCGTCAGTAAGAACACTACGCCATAGATGACCTTCTGCAACACAAAAAAAATGTTGGCTCAGGCCCGAAAAATGTTGCCATAGGTCTATGGCAACACTTTTAGGGTGATGCAATTTTTGCCGTTGCCTTAGACCTCAAAGGCAACATTTTGACTATCTAAGGCAACATAAGTAATATTGTTGCAGTAGAACCTTATTTGGGTCTATGGCAACACCCATAGGTATCTGTAGCAACATTCCAAAATGTTGCTATAGATATTAACTTTCTGAATTTGTGGGGCCCACAATGTAGAGCATATTTGATTTTTTAATAAAAATAAATATTTATTTAATAAAATGCTATTGCATAGAATTTGATATTTAAACAGTAATTTATTTAAATAAATATTTTATTTCAACATTTGAAATAGTACAAATTCCTGACTCCACTATTTTACAATTCAATGATATATAACACTGATATTCACATATACAGATATTCCTCACTACATCACTCAGTTCACTCATTACATATGCAGTTTCAATTTATACAGACACCGACACCGACAAATATATGACGAGCCGAGTGCCGAGCCGAAGGCGAGCCGAAAAGCGGGTCCGGGTGCAGCGCCGGCAGGGGTCCGGGGCACCGCAGTCCCGGCGGGGATCGACCTAATCACCTAATCACAATCGTTGATTACCCATTCCGACAACCCAAACATCATCAAACTTTCACACTACAAATTCGCAACAAAACCAAGCACCACCCTTGGCTGATAGCAAACAACATTGCTTCTCACTGCAAGCTATATACCTACAGATTTGGACCATCAACTCTAAGCAAACTGCTTCGTCTTTCATCAACAAGAGAATCAAAAGTCAGTTCATACATGTACATTAGTTCAAAGCACCAAGCTATATATCTTCAGATTTGGACCATCATTAGCCTACAAAAGAAAAACCAAACTAGTTTACTCAAGCATTACAATTCATACAAATTCAATTCAAATCAATTACAATTCATACCCATCATCACTTCACCGACCGCATCCAAACTGGAACAACCATAGCCCGCTACATCACTTCACCGACCGCATCCAAACACTACGCCAAATGTTTGTTGTGCAGATAAGTGGCTTTACAACAGTAGAAAGCTTATATATACGTGATATGTCATTTTTCGAACATGAAAGAACAAAATGCAGTGAAACATTTGAAGTATATCAATGTGAAACTACAAGAAACCGAACATTTTGATAACAATACCATTCACACAAAGTATCGAACACTTTTAGTGCATTACAAAATAGCTCTTCCAGTCATTCTCTATTCTATCTTCAAGGTGCAATATGGAAGACCACTCCAATCCAAATTCAACAATAGACCTCAAAATACATGAAACAAGATGAAATTTTGAAACTTACCCTTCAGATACAGAAAATGCATAAATCCACAGTATCAAATATCACAAAATGAAAGAGAGAAAAAAGGTCAAAACAAACCGGAAATTAGACAGCCTGCTCTTCATTGGATTGCAGTGGTATCTCAAGCAACTCAAGAGGCACAGTCTCGACGCTCTTAGGTGTGTTCCTGGCAGCAACAGGAACAGCAAGAAAAGTCTTGGTCTTGCTTATCGGCCTAATCTTTTCAAGCTCCACGTAATCTCCGACTTTAAATTTATTATCAGGGTCGTGTGCTTGGTACCTATTCTTGATTCGAACTCTTCTCTTGTACTTCGGGTGTGGAGCTAAACGAACTACTTCAACTGCCAATTGAATAGAAAACGAAGTTGTGTCCTCTGAATACTGGAGTGGAAGATTGAATAGAAATGTAATAGCATCAGATCCGATTGGGTTAAAACGGAACATCTTCCATACAGATTAGGGAAAACGAAATTAGGGATTTGGAAATCGGAAATTGGGGGTGAGAATGAAATGATATGAAAAGTAAAGCGGGAAAACGAAAATTTGGAACAAATTGTAGTGGTGATCCATTTTAACAGTCGGATTAAATGTAGACCGTTGGATCGTATTCACGCGGATTGCTAATTTTATTAATTTTTTAATTTGAATACATCTATAGCAACACTATATAAAAATGTTGCATTGTGTTACACTTGTTTAGCTAGAGCAACACATTTTTATGGCTAAGGTAACACCAAAAATACAACGTTGCAGTAGGACCAAAATTTTATATCTATCGCAACATTTTAGCTGGCAACACCTTGCAAAAATGTTGCAGAAGGTCATCTATGGCGTAGTGGAAGATCGTCTATTTCTCTAAGTTCAACAGGCACCGCTTGGAGTGTCCTTACTATCTCCTTGAACTATGCTCCTTCGGGCCATGGAATTGAAGTTGTAAAAGAAATGCAACAATGAGTTCAACATTGATTTATATGACCCAGTTAATTGACGAACAAGTTAAAGTACTTACGTCTGACTAACCACCGTTTGGCAAAACTCCGGTGGGCATCTCACAAAGAACCACTCTGTCTTGAAGTAGCTCAACTTACTCCAAGCACCTGCCACCACTTGGTAGTTCCCGACCGCTTCTAGAAAGGTGAACAATGGATTAACCCCCGACTCTTGACATTGAATAAGTATCTGATCTCATCGATGGTCGGGGGTCGAAGGAGATGCTCCATAAATATGATGTATAGACTATTGAGAAGCACGTATCCATTAGGATGCAGTTGAGAAGGCATGATCCTTAAGTAAAATAGTACGTTCCGAATGAATTGGGTAAACGGGGGCAATGTCCCAGCTACGCACATGAATCTATTGCACGCGGTAAACCCCTCCGGGGGATTATGCGCTCTTTCTTCTGGCCTCGATAATAGAACTTCTTCCAAAGATAGTCCATGCCTAAGACAAATTCTACCTAGCATTTCCTATGAATCTTGGACCGAACGGAGTCCTCCGGATTGATAACCAAAACTGCGTCCGGCAGTTCATCCAAAGTAGGGTATACTGTATCTGCCGCGATGTCTGGTCTTTCTATTCTAGGAAAAGGAGGACTTTGAACTTCCTGCTACTCGGGGCTTCCGGGATCTATAACTATTGAATTCTATCAAAACCATTATTAGATGGTAAGAAACCTGTGTTCCCCCCGGTGCAAGGTGAGTGATCGTGTTGTGTAGTGAAGTGCTACATAATACTATAAATTTCTACATGTTTGAAATATGGTAAAGCAACAAGACTTCGAGATTCGACCAGAGTGATCGTCATCGCTGACCGTCTCAACCGTACCATACTGACTTCGAAGAACGATCCATGTTTAAATTGGTTATGCTACAGTTCCATTGACGAGCTTTGAAGGGTAGTCATATATGCAGTTTTACAGTCAAGTCCAAGTATGCAACACTAAAACTCATCGAAGTTAAGTGTTCAAGTATGCAAAAGGCAATATTTTCATATCCATCATGGTTCGAATTGGATCGTTCCCCTGAAGCCTGAGTTTGTATCGATCCAACGATAACCTGTTCGAATCGATACATTTCGTATCGATAGCTCATTCGTATCGATCATCTTCGTGTCAATCAGTTCGTATCGATCCAAGGCAATTAGTTTCGTATCCATCAATGTGCATCGATATGAATTTCCACGATACTCAGATCGATCATGGAGGCAGCCTTCCACCATCTCCTATCGATACGAATTTGAGGAAGACTTGAAGTCAGTGACTCCTTCAATTCCCTCCAGTGCTCTCCTTCTTCCCCAAACCGCCAAGTCGCCATTAACTACTACCTCAACCTAACCCTAACCCCACTCCGGCACCAACAACGCCGGAGATGGCCATCACCATGAACGGAGTGGCATGGTGCTCGAATCTCATCGCTTTAAGAATGGTCTTAGCCAATCGATTACCTAGTTTGAAGAATTTGGATTAAGGATTGATGATTGGCTGTTTGGAAGATGAAGGCGCTACAGTTCTTTTTCTCTTTTCGGATCGATACAAAGTAATAGCAAAAGCGAGTGAAAATATTCTAATTCCAAAAAACTATTGATATGTCTTCGTATCCAAAGAAAAACATTTCGCATCCCAGTCACAAAACCGATAGAGGCGGTCAACATCCCTATCGATACGAAGAGCTTTGAACAATCATGTCTGGATTGTTCATATCCATCTATACAAATCGCAACTTTCGTATCCATCAACACAAGGCAATCCAGAGCTTAACATCTCGTATCCATCAATGTGAAGCTAGCACTTCATATCCATTGATGCGAATCGATCTAAATCCCAATATTTCGTATCCATCGATACGAAGATCACTACATGATTATGTCTGGACTGTTCAACTCCATTGATACGTAAAATCACTTTCATATCCATCGATTCGAGACCTAAAGTTTCATATCCATCGATACAAAGGGCACGTTGTACAACAACTCAAGCAAGAAAAGTCATATCCATCTCGTATCGATCGCCACCGATACGAAGTCCATCGTGATGCATCCCAGATCGATCCAGAAGAGGATCGATACGAAAGAAAGGGATCAAGGCAACCATCGATCGTTGTTGCAACTCGGATCTCACATTGATCTAAGAGAGGATCGATACGAAACTCGATCCAAATAAGAAAAAAGAACCGGACAACGACCCGTGAACGTGCAAACATGAACGGGAGTCAGGTTAACATACATGCATGTATGCCATATTCACATTAGATTTTCAAAGTTAACAAGAATTGAATGCTTGCCTGGTGACAACCAGAACAATGAACAACAAATTGCTAGAACTCGACCTTCAGTTACACCCAAAAACTACATGATCATTGACAGTCTACAACTCAACATTTATACTATTGGAATTCTACCAAAATTCACATCACCTGATGAAAGAACGAATACTATTCAGCAAATCGGATAGAATCTTTTCAGAATGAACATTGCAGCTTTTCAAAGCACGTCATGATCACACAGGACGTACTTTGGGGGGCAAATGTTATCCCGCCTTTTGGCAAGGCTGTGAAACCAAGGACTTGACTAGGGACTGGAGACAATTTTTCCTGGAAATCGGTTATCTACAGGTCCACGATGGATACAGGCAAACTTGGTCCGAGTCCAGATCGAGCTACAATTAGCATGGTATGACAAGCAAAGCTATGGAAGGCAACAATCCAAATTTCAGGTCAATCGAAGTTCGTATGCCCGAGTTATGAGTCGATCAAAATCCATGTAATACATGTCTATTTCATATCCATCAACCCATATCCATCATTCGTACCCATCCAGATCGATACGAAATGAGCGCAACTCCATCCACTGGAATCCATCATTCGTATCCATCAGATTTCAATAGCCTTCAGCACTTCCTAGATCTATTATAGTCCACTCGTTCACCAACTACACATTTTGTATCGATCACATCAACCAACTTCTATGTATTTCGTATCGATCAGTTAATCGATCGATACGAAGAGAGGGGCCAGGGATCGATACGAAGGAAAGAGTTCAGCATCGATACAAAAGCAAAGACATAGCATCGATACGAGGTGAAATGTATAGGATGGATACAAAGGAAGAGGTCAATTCGAAGGAAAAGGTCTTTAAGCGAGAAATATGGATCTCCAGCACCACGTCATCAACACGAGATGATCGATACGAATTGTACCGATACGAAGAGGATCGACGCACAATTGATCGATACGAAGCCTTTAGTCTTCCTAGCAAATTCAACCTTGTATCGATCATATCTCTCAAACTACAAGTCCAAATGCCATGAAATTTTCATAGGAGCTTGCATATCAACTCAAGAACCATCATGATCGATCGCAGCTCAATTGGGCCATTTCTTGATCGATACGATCATGCATGGATCGATCAGGGATCAATCCCAAACAACTCCAGATCGATCATGTGGGCCCACTTGCATGTGAGAAAGGGTATCCTGAGATTTGAGGTAGATATTTCCAGCTCTACACCTATAAATAGCCCCATATGCCAATTAAAAAAGGACTTTTGGAACTTCTACACTGCTGCTCTACTGAAACTCCATTGTAGCTTGAGTGCTAGCTATTGTACTATTGTAAATCAGTTGAGAATAAGAAATAAACATCAAACTCTTCAAAGTGGACGTAGGCTACAACGCCGAACCACTATTCTTGTCTTTTTCTATTACTACTTACTTTTCTTGGTGTGATTGTTAGATTAGCCTCATTTTCCATTTAATTTCTTCATCCTAATCTCTTCAGTTATATCCGATGAGTGTTGTGCCCAATTTTAGTACAAACACTCAACACCTACTATACAATCATCAATCGTGTCTTGTACTCCTCTTTCGTCCATGGGTAGATGAAAGTATCATCAATGAACACAAGCATGGACTCACTCAAGTGATCTCTCAAAACATGGTTCAAGGAATCAACAAAACATGCTGACAAGTTAATTAGCCCAAATGGCATAACCAATCAATCAAAATCAAAGTGGCATACAAGACATAGTGATCGATGCACTCTCCTCAACTGCTCTCAGTGGGTGAAACCCCATCGCAAGACCCAATTAAGAGAACATCTTCGCGCTATAAAGCTGATCGAACAAGCCATCAATAAACGAGAGTGGCTACTTGTTCGTTATCTTATTCAGCTCACGGTAGTCAATATACAACCTCAAAGAGCTATCTGCCCTAGTGGCAAACACTATAGGTGCATCCCACTTAAATGTGCTCCTAAGAATGAACATTCAGCTCGAAAAATCATATACTCGCACCTTTAGTCTACTCTGCTCTATGGGCATCATAAGCCTTAAAGGCATAACTACTGGTCTAGCACGTCTAACAAAATTGATACGTAACTCATTCCCCATATGGTGGTAATCCAGTCACCTCATCGAATGTGTCCTGTCAATCTCTAGCTATAGGCCTAGGTGACAACTCGTCGTGTGGGATATCGAGCAAATATAGAAAGCTAACCATCACCTCATCATCGGATTGGAAGCCAACACTATCGTCCGCTCATCATTAGTCCCTATCGTCACCAACGGCCTCTCGTAATCCACACTATTTCATCCCCCTCCAGCCAATAAATTCCTAGACTGTAATATTGAACTTAATTAAACCTAAAGCATCAATAGAAAACGAACGAACGAACAAACATCCATGACTCGATAAGACAAATTTTCGATAAACCATGTATAGACTAAGTGTAGGTAAACCATGTGGTAACAATTATCCATTTTGAGGCCTGAAATTAAGCTCTACGGATGCTGTAGTCATTCATAGTGTTAATTCCGGTGATAAAATACAGGATGTTACACATGCATAGTCTAGCTGAGACCCTAACATGGTTTGTCTTAATTTAAAGGTCGGTAAACAGTTTCGGGTCTTAATTCCAATCTATCTACAGATCACTAGATATAAAGGAATGTGAAACCTCGATGTCAAATAAAACACGTATGGAAATGCCATAAATGGAAAGCATACTCTAGATGGAAATTCCCTTTCCCTTCTCTTTCGTCGATGGAGCATCAGATGAAATCGAAATGGCACTGAATGCATATGCTTCCACAGTTTGTTCCTACATGACTGGTTCGAGACAATCCTTCACACTGGGTCCAGGCCCTCACATCACAAAGTCTTTCAGATTAAATTCTCGAAACTCTCATCAATACAACCAATCAATCGCTTCCTAAGATGATCACACAACCCAATGATAAATTTCCATCCATTCTATGTGGAGAATCAATGAATGGTAGACCATACTTCGATAGAATATCGAATTCGGTCACATAATCAGCCACAAACATATCGCCTTAATTCATGTTAGCGAACTCCCTAAAAACATCGATTTTTGAAAATTCGAGATAAATTTTCTTCGAAACGAACTATGAATTAATCCCAAGTAAAGCGACCCTCGGGAATCAAAGCTATAAGGGCACCCCACTAGTTCATTGTTTGTCCATGGAGTTATCTAGAGGTCAACTTCTACCTCATTGCATCATCTAACTCCTAGTCATCGAAGATCCTTTTGCAAATATCATCCCGTCTTGCACTTTAATATCTGACTCCATTTCAAGGAACAGTCTATCTCTGAGACTCATATAGTCTTTATACAGCTCAGAAAAGTCACTCTAGGTGTTTGCACTTGAGCACCATAATCATTTGGAGCAATTTGGTCATTCCAAAATAATGTTTCACACTAGCTCTGCGAACATATTCTATAAAATCGAGGTTAGTGGTCCTCGATCTCGCCCACTCCTCAACTCCAGAGACGGAGTCCATAGCAGTATTTCTCGTATGCCAAATCATTCTTAATATATAATACGCACGATCAGTCTCTCATAAAGAAAAAAACTACATCAATGGTATTCATGCGTGCAATACAACTAATATACTACTATATAGTTTTGAAAACCAAAATATATATAACAAATATGCACTCTCTCGTATATAGGTATACTCTCGATCCAGTCTAAGGTGAAAATTATACCCTATCTCTATAGGATCAAGGTATCAACTCAAGTTAATCACATAACCTAAGCTCCGATACCAAATATGATGACTGTCCTACACCACCGATACTTACATAACCGAATAGTTTGTTGGTGGAGCATCAAACCGATATAGAACGGTTGTCAAGGGAAAGAAAAAGAATTAAAGGAGAGGAATAGAAAAGAAGAGAAGGGAATAGAAGAAAAGAGAAAGAAATAAAACATCGCACAATCACATAACCTGTCATATATCTCACAGTGCATCAGATAAAATATAATAGACATCATAGATATAAAACAAGCTAGACAATAATAACTATATAAACCACAGAATCAGAGTATACATGCACATAGAGTTATACGAAATAATAATAGAGTTTATACAATAGATAAATAAACTCAACTGATAAACTATCTCTAATAAATAGTAAGTCAACACCATCAAGGCTTCACAATGTCACACAGCAGAATAAATAATAATAACTCAAAATATAAATATGAGAAAGCATTACCATCTACTATCCATCTACACAGCACCAAGTGCTATTTGCACCTACTATCTAGACTGCTCATTTGAGAGCACCCGGATAATAAGAAGCAAAACATAAAACCTCGAGTCAGACAAGAGACTGGTGTGAGTGATAAATAATCTCAAAACACTATAAAATTCGGTATAGTATATGGAACTAAGGGTATGGAGAATCATACCTGAATTGTCCTTGCATCCACAGAATTAGCACATAACATCGAATATATGCTACTCTATGATAGTCATCATGGGTGTACTAAACGTCAAAGTACTAAGGCTGTCAAGATATCAGTGTCAGTAATATCTACATCACGTGACATCCCTAAGATGATAAACAATCAAGCAAACATAGCACCATCGTCCATCCTAACTTTCACTCACTTAGTGCATTAGATATATGATTTGTATGACCTTATCACCTAGTCAAGGACAACTCAACATCCCGGTCTCTCGGTACTCGAATCTATGCCACTTAGTAGGCCAGGAACTAAACCACCATCACCATGGTCCAGGGTATAAGAGTTTTAAACATCGTGCAATCCGGGGGCCATCACCACCCCAAGCAAGCGTCCTCACTGACCCCTGCTTTACGAGTACAGATCGAAACCTACGAATATTAATAATCCCTTTGCATAGTTATTCATAGCAGAGCTCATCTCGGAACTATCCTTACAATTCCCATTTAAAGTCATCGCGACTGGAAACTACTCTAGATAAACATCATAAGTCATAGAGTGTCATCATGCGTCCCGTAACCTCCCTTTGACAGTCCCCTCAATATGACTCATAGTCTACTACACTGTGTCTCGAAGTACAACTGTCCATCATCGAAGCCGTCACTGCCCATCATGGAATCATCATCATCGAATCATGGAGTCATCGCGTCGAAACGTCGCATCTTCGCTTCACCGCTAGAACCACCAGTCGAAGAGCCATATCATCAAAGTTGAATGTTGAATGAACGAACCATCATATCCTACTCATCGAAGCCGCTCCATCATCCACATCAAAATCCGCCAAAGCGGCCATCAGTAATAGTGGCAGATATCGACGACTCCGGAATAGTTGATAACGACTACTTTGGTCGTTATTTAACAAAAATGGTTAAGTACAAACTAAATGAAAACGCCTGGCATCCTCCTTGAAGTCCGAAGTACATATCCAAGTTCGTCGTCCTTCATCTTCAGATTAGTCGGCACGCACCAATACTCCTCCACATATTTATCCGATCCATTCGAGTTTATCATTATTTGTACACTCAATCGGTATGCATGAAACTCTATCGCATCATTTAAGTCCCCATCATATGTGCATTCGATTGATATACACTAAACTTTATCTAATAAGATTTTCCTATATTGCCTTCGAACGACATTTTCGACCAACTAACAAAACAAGCAGACATGCAACCAATAAGCATAGAAATGTTTATAATAGCCTATATATATCTATAATAACACAATATAATACATCCAAACAACCAATGTGGGATCAATATCAAAATAACCAAAAACTATCAATATCATCAAAATAGTCCGTAAATGGGAAAAATGTGATATTTAATTTTAAACCATTTAAAAACACTTTTTATTCTTTTTATAAAATAAGTATACGTATACCCATTTTATTTTAAATCACAATATAATAAATCACATTTTTTTAAAGTTAGAAAAATTTTAAACGTCGTTTTAATATTGTACTAATAATCATAGTATGGTGAGGGACAATATCACTCACCTCAACCAAATCTATCCAAACCATCGCCAAGTCTAGAGCTCTCCATCATGAGCGTAACACAAGAATCGACGTCCAAAATGAACCTCGTATGCAAAAGATATAGCCTGTATAACTTATTGGATTAAATAAGAAGTTATGCTTAATTAATTAACTTAGCTCACTAATTACCTCTATTACCGCTAATTGCTTTCTTCCCCAAACATTGTTTTCTAGCCCATACATGTATCAGTGTATCACCCCATCGTCGAGTATTCAAGCTTCGATTTCTCACTCTATTCGACGAAATCATGAGCCGCCTTTGCCAACGGATTCCCCTTCATGATCTCATTCCCCCAGACCCAACGCCATCATGACCAAACCCCCTAACTATTTCCAACCTAATAGCCGAAAGTGTGACCCCCTTCAATGCGTTTTGCATCGGTGCATCGCAAAGCTCCAAACTTTGGGAAAAGATGCTCCTCGACGAAATAAAAATTATGGTGCACTCGAACTCATCCAATACCCACCCATTTTCAAATAAGACCAAACCCTAGGCACGTCCAATAAGGGTTGATCTTGACCAAGGTGATTACACACTTCAAATCAGGTATAGGTCGATCATAGGAATGCAATGAAACTGGTTAGGGATTTTTTTATTGAGTGGATAATGAGATTTTCATTTTTGAAATCATGGAGTAAGGGGCGCCATGTTTCTGCTGGACAACGGATGAAAATAGTGCTTTCCTAATGAGGATGTAGGGTTTTACATAATATATGTTAATATTATATTCATTTTATTTAATTTCTCAAATAAAATGATCACACATTTTAAGCTCGTACAATCAAATGATGCATTCGATCGCCATGAAACTCATTTGCGTGCATCACCTCATTTTTACAGTCCCGATGATATAAATTTCATCGCTATCCGAGACAGCACTCTGGGATGATAAATTCATGCTTTTCGAGACCATTTCGGCCATAGGATGTCGATCTCCAACTATACCGATCTTTATACTCATTTCAATTCGCAATGTCGATATGAACTCAACGGAAGTGGTCTCGAGTCCTGATTCGATCGTATATGAAAAATCATATTTTATGACCATTAATTAATTAACGATTCAATATTTAAATAAATTATTTAAATGTTCAATCATTAAAATACGAGTCATTACATGTTCATAGTTCTTGTGTCAACTAGGTGATATAGTAGTCAATATAAGAATATATAATTTAGACATTTATATATATAAACCCGTCAACAAGTCAAAACTTCTATCATCACCTTGATCGATTAATATAGTCTAGTACACACAATAAGCATTCATAGTTTACACGTTGTCCCAAATAACTGTAGGACATCTTGGGAATAACATATTTACATCACATGTACATACACACCTCACGAGTGCGACTCAGCGTAATTCATTTATTAGTTTCAATACGATATCAACCTTGATATACTTTGACGTATTAACCAGATTCTAGTCTTTTAAAAACTTACGATGGGTCATCCTTGTTGACTTAATTTCATTTCTTTTTGAAAAAATCAATGGTCAAAATATGTAGTAGAGCAATACTGTGTTGTGCGGTGAAAAATGTAGGAAAGGATTTATTACCAATAAGTGCGAAAGCGATTTAACCTGAATCTAATATTGCCTATTTGAATACCAATGCAAATTTAAAATCAAATATGATATCACCCAAGATCAAACGGGAAAGTAAAAGAGAAATAGAAGATCTAACGTGATTTAGATTTGTATCCTACGACCACAGAGACCCAACAATCCTTTTATTTCAGTCAGAGATTACAAGCCAAATCAATGATTAGAGAGTTACAAGGTACAGAGACTCTCTCTAATCAAACACTCAATTGAAGAATTACAATTTATAGCACTCAAAATTGAAAACCCCCAAATTGATTTAGCTAAGGTTTCTATTAATTACAATTATTGGAAATCTGATTGCATCATTAGGGAGATGATTAGGAGGCTAATATATAGATGATCTAATCACTCTAGATCATCTGACCATTTTAAAAGAATTTGCACCATCAATAGAGAAGAAATATGCACTGAAATGACGAAAATTCCCTACAAAATTTGAAACAGCAAAACCTTGAAAAATCTCGATACAACAACTCAGATGTCTGACTAGAGGGGTCAAACGTCTCTGTAAAACCCTGAAAAACTCTTAGGTTGCTTACTTATACGTTTAAGTGAAGATGTCAGACGTCGGAGTGAAGAAATCAGATGTCACTGTAAAACATCGAAACTCTCGGGTTTACAAAATGCAGCAACTCAAACGTCTGATCACCTGAAGGCTCACTATTCTAAAATTTACAGGCATGCAGATGTCTTGCTTAGGAATCCAGATGTCTGAGTGCCTGTTTCTGGCACTTCTCCACCTCTCTTATCTATTTCTTTTGATCTCTTCCTGGCTTCCTGACTCTTCCAGTACGAATCTCTACACAACATCTTAAATCTGAAGTACTAATAGGCACATATTTATATCGCATAATAACAACATTCTACCTTGATTCAAAATATGTAGGTCTCATCAACAATCTATAAAATAATCATAGGGGTTATTGGGTCTGTGCCCCATAGCGATCAAGCAACTAAAATCAAACTGATCAATTTTGAGCAATGCTCAAACTTGTTCTTAGGAAGTGACTTTATCATCATATTTGAAGGATTATCCATAGTACTCACCTTCACCAACTTGATCATGCTTCGTTCTTCCTCAACCATAAGGAAGAATCCTCTGATATCAATGTGCTTCGTACGAGAACTATAAGTTTGATCTTTACAAGATAAATCGCACTCCGACTGTTTGAAAATAGCTCTACTATCTTCTGCACTATAGTAAGATCAGCCAATAGCTGAAGTAAATATAATCCCTCCTTACTCGCTTCCACAATCGATATCAACTCAGCCTCAGTAGTCGATAAAGCTACTTTAGACTACAGCTTTGATCTCCATGAAATTGAGCCTATGCCAAGTGTAAAAACATAGCTCGACACCGACTTCCGTCCATCTCTTTTCCTAACATAATCTGAATCACAGTAACCTCTAAGAAAGATGTCGCCATCTACTCCACCATACAACAAGCCAACTGATGAACTGCCATAAAGATATCTGAGTATCCACTTCACTGTTTGTCAATGCCCTTTGCTCGGGTTAGATATAATCGACTTACAACACACACTGCATGGGCCAAATCTGGTCTCGTGCACACCATCGCACACATGAGACTATCAACAGCACTAGAATAAAGTATATTTGCCATATACCTTTTGTCTTTATCCAATGAAGGAGATATGTCTTTCAATAACTTAAAATGAGAGCCCAATGGAGTTCCAACCGGTTTAGCTTAATATCTCCATACCAAATCGAGCGAGGACCTTCTCGATGTACTGTGCCTGAGTGAGTCTCAACTCTTTCCACTTCCTATCTATGAATATCTCCATTCCTAAAATTCTTGATGCTTTTCCCAAATAATTTATATCAAACTCTTTGCTGAGCTCTGCTTTCAACTCTATAATTCTGACCATACTCCATGATGCAATCAACATGTCATCAACATATATCGAAAGATATATCATATCTCCATCACACCTCCTAAAATAAACACATTGGTCTTTGAAGCTTCTATTGTAACCCTGTGAAAGCATAAACTTATCAAATCTCTTATATCATAGTCTAGAAGACTGCTTCAGTCCATATAGAGATTTGTTAAGTTTATAAACATAATCTAGCCTGCTACTATCAATGAATCCCTTTAGCTACCGCAAATAAATTTCCTCATCTAGATCACCATGCAAGAATGCAGTTTTGACATCTAGTTGCTCAAGTTCCATATCATAATGAGTAACTAATGCCAAAAGAATACGAATGGTTGTATGTCTTACAACAAGAGTAAAGATATCATGATACTTTACCCCTTTCTTCTGAACATCCCCCTTTGCTACTAACCTTGCTTTGTATCTGAAATCACCATCGCCACCATCTTTCACTCTATAAATCCACTTACATCCAATTGCACTCTTGTTGGTGGGAAGTGGCACCAAATCCCATATATGATTTTTCTGCAAAGAATTAATCTCCTCTTCCATAGCCACTAACCAACTGGAACTGTCAACTGATGCAAAAGCGTCTCTATAATCTTTGGGCTCGTCATGGACAACATTCAATGCATATGTTACCATGTCATCGAAGTCAATGTCTTCGATGCTTAATCCAACAAACTCATTAAGCCAACTAGGCTTCCTTCTCTATCTAATAGGCTTAGTCTCTGAATGAGCTCTACCTTGATTATGATCCTCTGTACCAACATCTGTACTATCATCATCAACAATGGTGCCATTGAAAACACCATTTGCACTTTTGTGGAAAGAATCTAAAGATGACTTGCCTTGTGTTTGATGTTCTAAATCTATCCTTATACTATCATCGAATGAGGAAGGCTCCACCTTCAACATAGCCTTCTCATCAAGTCGCATGCCTGCTGATAATAATCTTCTTTTTGAAGGATACCACATCCTATATCCCTTCACTCATCTTCTATAACCTAAAAAGATACACTTGCGAGCTCTAAGTTCCAGCTTGCATGCACTCTCATATACATAAGTTGGACACCCAAACACTTTGGGAAATGAATAGCTAAAGGCTCTCCTTTCCATACTTCTTTAGGGAACTTCATATCTATAGCAGTAGAAAGTGTGCAGTTGAAGAGGAAATCCGCCATAGATAAAGCTTCTGCCCAAAATCTCTTCTTCAACATAGCAGTCAATCTAAGGCAACAAGTTCTCTCCAATAATGTCTGATTCATTCTTTCTGCAACTCCATTAGATTGATGGTTACCAGGTGTGGTGTAATGCCTCTTAATGCCTTTGGACTCACAAAAATTGATTAATTCCTATGATAAAAATTCACCGCCATTATCCAAATGGAGATCTTTCAACTTCATCCCTATAACTCTCAACCATAGATTTCCGCTTTCAAAACCTGGCAAAGGTTTCACTCCTAGACTGTAGAAAGTATACTCATACTTTATGAGAAAAATCATCTATAAATGAAATGAAGTACCTGGCTCCACCCAAGGATGGGCGTGGGGAGGTCCCTAAACAACAGTATGAACATACTCTAAGACAACCTTTGCCTCATGTTCTTTGATGTACATGTAAAAGTGTATATTTATACTCTCATATTTAATCTTATGTTATTAAAATAAATGAGCATATTAGGGTATTTTACATGTTTTAACCAAAATCTGAATTGTTTTCAAATCATCATTCATTCATCTTCATTTGGGAGCAAAATGGTAATTTTGTGTATGAACTAATTTGGAGAAAATTTATTTGCACATTTTATTTTTATTTGTAGGAAATTGAGTGCAAATTGGATGGAGCTTCATGGATATATGCATGCACAAATATTCAAAGCTAAAGAATGAAGGGAATAAAAGAATTCATGCAAATGGAGGAGCCTACATGCCCACTAACTAATGGATCATAATTAAAAGCACATACATGTTAATGGAGATTTAAAGGCAAAAGCACATGTTAGTGGGGATTGGTTAATTCCCTAATGATTACTTGGAGGCTACACAAACTCAAGGGCATTTTTGGTAGTCCCCTAAAAAGAAGATTAGGGTTTTAGGCATATGTAAATACCCCTTTACGTTTCATGTAATGATCCCTTTTTTATGCAAAGTTGTAGCACAAAATCAATGTTAAATAAAATATCTCTTCAATGGCTTCTTAGCCTTGTTTTTTTTCTTTCATGCACTTTCATTTCATGCTTTCTTTTATTGTTATTTTATTTTATGCTCTCTGTTAATTCATGCAATTAATTTAGATTTATTCATGCAAGTAGTTAATTCTATTTTCTTTTAATTAACTTTCATTTTTCTTACTTTTATGTTTAAATCATTTTATGTCAACATGAATTCAATTATGAAAAGCTAAAGCCCTTCAAATTAGGGGTAATGAAGCTCTTATTAATCATATTGAATCAACATAGAGTGTTTTCATTTATAACCTCTTATTTTGTGCTTAACGAAAATTTAGATGTCGATGTAAGTTTATTAGTGAATTTGATAGGCTATGTTGTTCATAACTGATGTGCACGTAAATGTGCATATTTTTACCGCCATATTTAATCTATTTAAATTAAATAAATGATCATATCGGGTATTTTAACTTGTTTAAACCAAAATTCAAATAATTCCAAATTGTCACATATTCATCTTCATCCAAGGGCAAAATAGACATTTTTGTGCATAAATTAACTTGAGAAAATTTAATTATAAATTTCCATACTATTTTTTAGGAATTTGATTTCAATTACAAGTGGTTTGATGAAGAAGATATGCATGCACAAATAGAACACAAAGGAATGAAGATGGAAATAATTCAAAGTGAAGATCATGGAGGACCCCACCCACTTACCTTGATTTTCAAATAAGGAGCTAAGCACATGATAAAAGGACATTAAAGCTTCATGTACATTTAAGTGGGGGATTAGTGGATGTTAATAATTACTTGGCCACCACACTACCTCAAGGGCAATTCGGGCATTTCCTAAAAATATGAATTAGGGTTTAGCACTTGTATAAATACCTCATATCTTCATGTAACCTTCTTCCTCTCCCTTGGTCTCTCTTAGTTTAGTTTAGGCTCAAAAATAAAACTCAAAGCTCTCTTTCTCTTTTCATGGCTACTTAGTCATATTTTTATTTCATGTAACTTTCATTTTTTTTAATGTTAATTAGTGCTCTCTTTTCTTTAAAAAAAATAAAAAAATTGAAAAAAATAAATATAAAATATAACAAATAGGCTATGCTTAATTAAATATAAACATAAGTAACATCATATCTAACAAATATGATTTTAATAATGAAAGTCAAACTAGAATCAAAATTTGATGACCTATATTACTAGTTCATAGTTTGATAATGAAAGTCAAACTCGTACTCAAAAGGGTTGGCATGTTTGCGTTGATTATCGAAAATTAAATGCTGCAACACGTATATATCACTTCCCTCTTCCTTTCATTGACCAAATGCTCAAACGTTTAGCCGACCATGAATTCTATTGCTTTCTTGATGGTTATTCCGGTTATAACCAAATTCTAATCACTCCCGAAGATCAAGAGAAAACAACTTTCATGTGTCCCTTTGGCATCTTTGCGTATCGACATATGCCATTTGGCCTTTGCAACGCTCTTGCTACTTTCCAAAGATGCATGGTCAGCATCTTTTCTGACATGATCGAATGCTTTTTAGAAGTATTTATGGAAGATTTTTCCATCTTTGGAAATTCTTTTCAGAGTTCTTACACCATCTTGAGTTGGTTCTGAACCAATGCAAAGACAAACACTTAACGTTAAATTGAGAAAAATGCCATTTTATGGTCAAACATGGCATTGTCCTTGGGCATGTCATTTCAAACAAAGGCATTGAGGTAGATAAAGCAAAAGTTGACATAATTGTGAATCTACCCATTCCTAAATATGTCAAGGACATTCATTCATTCCTTGAGCACGTTGGTTTCTATCGATGCTTTGTGGAAGACTTTACTAAAATCACTCGAGCTTTGACTACTCTTTTAAGAAAAGATGCTCCTTTCGATTTCAATTCTGAATGTTTTTCTGCTTTCGAACGTCTTAAAAATGAACTCATTTCCGCTCCCATCATTTGCTCACCCAACTGGGATCTTCATTTTGAAAAAATGTGTGATGCCTCTAACTTTGCAGTTGGTGTTGTCCTAGGACAACGCATAAATAAAATCCTTCATGTCATCTACTACGCTAGTATGACATTAAATGAAGCTCAACTCAATTACACGACCATTTAAAAAGAGCTTCTAATGGTAGTCTTTGTGCTTGAAAAGTTCTGACCTTATTTGATTGGCTCACACATTACGGTTTACACTGACCACTCCGCTCTTAGGTAACTTTTCGCTAAAAAGGATGCAAAGTCTCATTTGATCCATTGGATCCTCTTACTCCAAAAATTTGACCTTACGATCAAAGACAAAAAAACATCTGATAATGTCATTGCTGATCATATATCGCGTCTCCCAAACGCACCATCCTTTTTACCGATCAATGAGAACTTTCCTTATGAATAACTCCTTTCTGCTTCCATCGATCCATGGTATGTCGATATAGTGAAATATTTAGTCACTAAGGAAACTCCTTCATTTTGGTCGAAACAAGATAATTTAAATTTCTTTCCCAAGTCAAGTACTTCTGTTGGGATGATTCATATTTGTTTAAGTATTGTTTCGACCGAATCATTCGACGTTGCATCCCAAATTGCGAAATTAAGAGTGTTCTTTCATTTTTTTTCATGTTGAAGCTTGTGGTGGTCATTTCGGTCCAAAGAAAACAGCAGAAAAGGTGCTCCAATTTGGTTTTTACTGGCCTACACTTTTCAAAGATGCATTTGAGTTCTGTAAAACTTATGATTACTGCCAAATGTTAGGAACAATCTCTCAACGAAACATGATGCCTTTGAACCCATTCCTACGATCGAAATTTTTTACGTTTGGGGTATTGACTTTATGGGATCTTTTTCCAACTCTTTCGAAAATCTATACATTCTTTTTGCTGTTGATTACGTCTCTAAATGGGTTGAAGCCATTCCATGTAAAACAAAAGACCACAAAGTTATTGTGAAATTCATGAAAGAAAATATCTTTTCGAGGTTTGGAAAATCTCGCACAATAATAAGCGATAATGGAACCCATTTCTTTAATCGATCATTTGAAACTCTAATGAAGAAATACTCGATAACCCATAAGTTATCCACTCCTTATCACCCTCAGACTTGTGGTCAAGTTGAAGTTTCAAATCACCAAATCAAGCAAATTTTAGAGAATATAAATAATAATCGAAAAGATTGGTCACAAAAATTAACAGATGCACTTTGGGCTTATGAACTGCATATAAAAATAATCTAAGAATTTCTCCTTTTAGGTTAGTATGTGGTAAAGCATGCCATTTACCTGTCGAACTTGAACATAACGCGTTGTGGGCGATTAAGAACATAAACTTTGATCTTGAAAAAGCTGGCGAAAACAAAAAATTACAAATCAAGAATTATAGTAGATTAGGAACGACACGCATAAAAATGAGAAAACTTACAAAGAAAGAACAAATTTTTTTCATGACAAGTCAATCCTAAGAAAAACATTTTCGCCAAATCAAAGTGTTCTTTTTCATGACTCTCGATTTCATTTGTTCCCTAAGAAATTAAAATCAAGGTGGACAGGACCATACGTTGTACATACTATTTTTCCACACGGTGCCAAAGAAATAGAAAACCCTAGGGATGGATAAATTTTTAAAGTCTATGGTCATCGTTTAAAACCTTACTTGGAGTTGGCGAGTGATCGAGAGGAGGAGCTCATGATTCTTCATTAGCCACACTATGTCTAGTAAGAAATTTTAACCTTCTCTTGTAAATATGTACATATTTTTCTTCGTTATACTCATTATATCATGCATTGATTATAGGGACATAGTAAAAATCAAGTGTGTGGGGGGAGTCTCATGTTTATTTTGATTTTTCATGGTTTATTTTTTGCATTTTCTTTCCAAAATAAATTCAAAAACAATTTATTTTTAGCATATTGATTTACTTTTGAAGAAACACGATGAAATAAGTATACATTTTTTGTTATTAAATTGAAAGTTTTAAAACATTACTTGTCTCAACAAAAAATGAAATGATAAGTTTGATTACAAGTGACTATGGTTTAACTAGTATATCGGAAGGTTCATAGGTGATAATTATGAAGTATATCATAATTGTAATCTTTGTTTAAAAGGGTAGTTAAGTTAAAGTAAATGCGGTAACATTTTTGATCTTCTAAATTATGTGGTGCTAAGATGATTTTTCATAACTCGCTCTTTTCAAAAAAAAAAAATATAATAATAAGAAACACCTAGAGTCATGTGTTCACACGTAAGTGTGTACACTCGGCATGCTCTGTACCCTTCTCACGTAAGCTCGAAAGGCAGTGCATGATCGGTATATCTGGCTTCGGTATATCTGAGTTAAGTGTATGTAAATAAAATTAAAATAATAATAATAAACACCTAGAGTAACGTGTTCATACGCAAGTGTGTACACTCGCCACGCTCTGTACTCTTCTCATGTTAGCCTGAAGGGCAGTGCATGATCGGTATATCTAGCCTCAGTATATCTGAGTTACTTGTGTAAACAATAATAATGTTAATATTTTTCAAAATAGAGAAAGCAAGCAATTGAAACCCAAGCACTATCTTCAATTAATTGATTTGACTAGTTTTTTAAAAGAAATAAAAATGCCACTTTGCAAAACTTTGATAATATATTAAAGGATTCATTTCATAGTTGCACTATGTTATCAACTGAAACAACTAGCCAAATTGCAGTCCAATTGTGATGATAACTTAATTTTTGTTGCAAGTTTTGATGAGTAAAAAGAATAAATTTTTTTGGTAATAACCAAAATTATACCTAATTTACTTGTGTCAATTTAAAAGTAAATTCTTCATTTGTAAATATTTTTGAAAACTTCCATCATGTAGTCGCATTAGAATTTGCATGTCGCATTTGGATTTGGTGGGTAGTATCCGCTGCAAACCCTCACGAGACAACATTCGTCCTACTAAGGACACCTAGAGGTTAAACGGCTTATTGCATATGCTTAATGCAATCGTGTTTCCTACGAAAACATATTTATCTTAGTTTTAATTTATTCTAAAAAGATAGGTGTGAGGGTATTGATGTACATGTAAAAGTGTATATTTTACTCTCATATTTAATCTTCTTTTATTAAAATAAATGAGTATATTAGAGTATTTTACTTGTTTTAACTAAAATTTATTCAAATCAACATTCATTCATCTTCATTTGGAGGCAAAATGGTAAATTTGTGTATGAATTAATTTGAAGAAAATTTATTATTTTTATTTGTAGGAAATTGGGTGCAAATTGGATAGAGCTTCATGGATATATGCATACACAAATATTCAAAGCTAAATATAAAGGGAATAAAGGAATTCATGCAAATGGAGGAGCCCACATGCCCACTAACTAATGGACCATAATTAAAAGCATATAAACAAGTTAATGGAGATTTAAAGGCAAAAGCACATGTTAGTGGGGATTCATTAATTCTCTAATGATTACTTGGAGGCTACACAAACTTAAGGGCATTTTTGGTAGTCCCTTAAAAAGAGGATTAGAGTTTTAGGCATGTGTAAATACCCCTTTATGTTTCATGTAATGATCCTTTTTTATGCAAGTTGTAGCACAAAATCAATGTTAAATAAAATATCTCTTCAATGGCTTCTTAGCCTTGTTCTTTTCATCCATGCACTTTCATTTCATGCTTTCTTTTATTGTTATTTTATTTTATGCTCTCTGTTAATTCATGCAATTAATTTAGATTTATTCATGCAAGTAGTTAATTCTATTTTCTTTTAATTAGCTCTCATTTTCCTTACTTTATGTTTAAATCATTTTATGTCGACATGAATTAAATTATGAGAAGCTAAACCCCTTCAATTTAGGGGTAATGAAGCTCTCATGAATCATATTGAATCAACATAGAGTATTTTCAATTATAATCTCTTATTTTGTGCTTAACGGAAATTTAGATGTCAATGTAAGTTTATTAGTGAATTTGATAGGCTATGTTGTTCATAACAAATAGGCTATGCTTAATCAAATATAAACACAAGTAACATCATCATCTAACAAATATGATTTTGATAATGAAAGTAAAACTAGAATCAAAATTTGATGATCTATATTACTAGTTCATAGTAAATAGATCATGCTTAAAATAGATTTTAATTTTAATTTATGATCATTTTCATGATAGTGTAGAAGTGGGTTTGAATGGGGTGCTAGAGTTTAATGGTTTAAGTTGTGCTAATTAATTGCATAAATAGGCCATGCTTATAACAAGCACATCAATTATTTCTACTTGAATTTAAATGAGAGATTATAGATTAAATTTTGTGTTGATTTATAAGAATGATTGAAAGTGGATTTACCTGTAAATTGCTCCTTAACCTTATAGTTTTATTCTTCTTTTATTCTAGTTTTAGTTCATTTTTTCAACAGTTTTTAATTAACAATCTTCTTTCAACTTTGGGCTAATTTGATTGAGTAATATTAGGATTTTTGCTTTATCTGTGGATCGACTCGTACTCGAATACGTACTATAATTGTAGGCCGTGCGTTTGCAGTTTTTATAACGATTAAATTAGACGATTTTCTAATCGATAGAAATACAGTCACGAACAAGTTTTTGGCGCCGTTGCCATGGAAAGAAATTTTATTTTATTTTACTCTTCAAATTATTTTTGTAATTGTTTTATTTTTTTTAGTGTTGGTTTTCATTTAGAAAAAAGATTCATTTGTGCATTTCAAGACAAAATTGTTCATTGTCTTTGCTCTTTGTTCACTATTTTACATCTTGCATACATATCATTCATTATTAACATTTTATTTTCATTAGTACACAGTTTGTTTTTGTAGTTTGTTTAGTCTTTGTTCTGTGGTTTTTGTGCAATTTGCATTTAGAATTTGCATTTCTTCTCTATTCTGCACGATTCTTGTAGCATTTAAAAAAAAGTACATACATTTTATTAGATAAAACATCTCATTTCATTTCAACACTCTATTTTTACATTTCCTTGTCCTTCACCAGTTACATTGCATATGCTTCTCTGTGTTTTCTCTGTCTCTATTTCTATTACCTTATAAATTCAACCATCACCACTCACCACCAAAACAACTCCCTGTCAAACACACCTCTTCCATCCTCATGCAAATCTGTCTACATCCATGTTCAACCAAGCCTCTGCAACCTTACTGCATCTAATTCGACCAAGTTTAATCTCCACCTACAGTAATCTCCAATCACCTACAGCAAATCACCCCAAACATCACTACAATCTCTACCTGCAACCTTCACCTAACCTTCTGACAGTAACTTCCTCCCTTCCTCTTACAATTACATTTCCCTGTTTCCGCAACGTCACCACCTCCATCTCCTATCTCCTCAAACCAAAACCCAAATTCAATTCACTCACCAACCATGCTACACCAAAACCCACAGTTCCACTTCCTACTCCACCACCACTACAAGCTCTCCAACACCAATACCTTCCCTGCTCATCAATACTACTACTACCTATACGACCTTCAAATCCCCCACATACAACTTCATCAGCAAATTCGAATAACCAAGCAACCCTCCCTGCTTCCACCTCCCCAATCACGCACTTCAACGGCTGCATCCACCTCAAGCATAGATGAGACTATCCTCTGCCTTCCTCCATGCTTATTTTCTCTGCCTACACACACCAACTATCAGCAAATCCGCAACCACAAACACCTACTCCTGCATCGCCATCGACTTCCAAATCACTACGACCCTCAACCTCCATCACAATCCCAAACCCGCAAACCAAACAACCATCTCTACCAGCGACCATCTCAGCAACCCAACCTGCCATCGTCAATATCCCTAATCTCTAATCAAACTGAACCAAACCGAACCCCCCTCCTCCAATCGTTATTTCCAAATCGCGAACTCCAGCAATTTTCCCTTTCAATTTGTGATTTACTTTGAATTCCCGCTTACTTCTTCTTGTTATATTTTTTTTAATCGAAGAAGGCAGAATTTGGAGATTAATAGTTGCATATTGGGGTTTAGTTTGTGTGAGTTGGGCTGAGTTTGTTTTATTTATTTTGATTTAAGTTTTAAGTTTTCTCCCTTTAAAAGGAAAAAATGAGACAAAATACACACACGTTTTCAACACTCTTTCAGGTTGCAAGTTGCAGGAATCCAGAACAAAAGGAATTACTGCTAAATAATTGCGCTGCTCTACTTGCTTTTAAGAAAAAAAATCACTGCTTTAAAATAATGTGCTAATAATTCTGCATGCTTTGATATCGTTTTCTTATCTCCTGTTTTTATTTTAATTGCATTGTTGGTTGCTTGCATCTTAAAAGAAAAAAAATAAAAATTCATTTGTAGTTGCATTGTTAATGCACGTTTACTTTCTGTTTTGCATCATCTCATCTTTGTTTTATTTTCTAAGGGCAACACCCAAATTCACATAAGGTGGGGGATTTCATCACCTCTTCCTTGGCTCACAAATTGCATTTCATCGTAGAATTTAACTAATAATAACAGTTAGACGTTGGACTTAAGGGAGTCATAAGCTCATCTAGGGAAAAATTGTATCTTGACAAGTTGATTTCTTTTAACAATTTATTTCTTGGTGTCTAGGATACGGCAAAGCAATAATAATTTATAAATATTATGGTGATTTGTGAAGATTATAGTGATTGTTTCTCCAAAGGTACTTAAACCTTCGGCTGCATTTGCTACGGTGATTCGTGGTGCACCGATAACTGATGTCCGTTACAGCTAAGAACTATTTTGTTGAAATAAGGCAATGTGTGATTATACAGTTTTGGGTTAGAAGCTACTAAGGATAGAAAATTTGTAGTTAAGTCCTTGCATTCATTTAGTTGCATTAGCTCATGCATATATAAAAAAACAAAAACAAAAAATCACATTTCCTTTAACTTAGTTTTTAAACAAAAACGCCAAAAAAATCTATTCAAAAACAAAAACTAAACAAAAAAACAAAAACATTTTAAAAAAGAGAAAAAAAATTTAAAATCCAAAAATAAAAAAATCTTCCTCTTGAATATAATTTCTTTTTTGTAAATATTTTTATTTTAAAAAAAGCAAAACAAAAGAATTTTTCGCTTCATTTCATTCTCTAAACCTTATTCCATTCTCTTAACCTTGATTTTCACGTCTTTCTCTCCTCGACATTTTCACTTGTGCATGAGTACTTAGATTCGTGACACAACGACAAATCGTTTAACTCAAACGAACGATCCTACAATAATGGCTAATGAAAATGCTCCCTAAACTCTCATGGATAGAATCTTTCTCGACCGACTTTCTATTCATCTTGTATCACCTTACCCTCCCCAATGGGTAATCACTTTGAAATTCATTCAAATCATATTGCCATGCTCCCAAAATTTGGCAATTTTGAACACGATGACTCATACATCTTCTTAACAAAATTCAAACAAGTCTGTGCAACCATTAAAGTTCAACAATTATGTGATGGTGGAATCAAACTTAGGTTAGTTCCATTCGCCCTTACCGACTATGCAGAAAAATGGTTGTATAGCTTGCCTTCGAAATCAATCAAAACTTGGGATGAATTCGTTAATATTTTCTTAAAAAATTCTACCACTTGGAAATAACGATCAAAATACGAAACAAAATTGTAAACTTTCATCAATTCAGGGGTGAACCTTTCAGAAAATGCTTTGAAAGATTTAAAGAGCTTTTGATAAAATGCCCACACCATAATTTCAAAAAATGGACTCTTTGCCAAATCTTATACGATGGACATGAAAATAGTTCACGAGCCATGCTTGAATCGATGTGCCAAGGCAATTTTATAACCCAACATCACGACGATGGTCAGTAATTCCTTGAGAACTTGGTCGAAAATATCATCCCAATGGGAACGTTCTAACAAGAAATACATTTATTCACGATCAAGCGCACACTTAATAGGATCATCGTTGGCTTTGGAAGCTAAAATCGATGTAATGATCAATAAATTCGACAGCGTTTTCTAATCCAATGAAATGAACTAAGCTTCCCAACCATTGTGTTATAAATGTAATGATCTGAATCACATCCCCGATCTCTCAATCATTAGAACAACTAATGCTTTTAACAAGGTTAAGAATGACCCATTTTCTCCAACGTACAATCCTGGTTGGAGAATTCATCCTAACTTTGCATGGAACAAAAATAATTCTAACATTAATTTGGTAAGACCCAATTTTCAAGCATTTCTGAACAATGCTTTGAATCCTCCTTTTCAGCCCAACCACTTTCAAAAAAAATTTGCGCCTCTATCTCAAAATCATCCGCAATAATCTTTCGCTCCCCAAGATGATAAATGAATGACTTCACTTGAGAAAAGTCTTGAAACTTTGGCTAAAGTGACCACTCAAAACCTCCAATCAAATAACAATTCACAAAATTTGTTAACCTCGTACATGCAAAATAGGAGTCAATCAATTGCTAAACTTAAAATGCAAATGAGTCAACTAGTCACTTCTATAAGTGAACGTGAACGAGGCACGTTCTCAAGTCAGCCAGTTCCGAACCATATAAATCAAAACACGTACTCGAATTAAGCTCATGTCGTTCAAGGTGGCAATGTGAACCAAATGAATGCTATCACGACTTTGCATTCTAGTAGACTAATCGATAATCAAGTTGTCAATCCAAATGATTTATCGAAAAATTCTCTTGACATTTCGAAAACGACAAGCAATTCTGAACAAAACAACGAGTCAAATATCAAATCAAATTCCAATCAAAATTCATCTTCAACTCAAGTAGACCGACCTACTGAGTATCGAATTCCATTTCCACATTAACTTCGACCTAAGAAACATTCCGATCAAATGGAAAAGATGTTGGAAATTTTAAAACAAGTCAAAGTGAACATCCCTCTCCTTGACATCATTCAACAAGTCCTAACTAATGCTAAGTTTCTAAAGGACTTATGTACTAAAAATGACACACTCATGTACCCAAGAAAGTTTTTTTAGCTGGAGGTCTTAGCGAAGTCTTGTCTTAATCAATTCCCGTAAAATAAAAAGGTCAAGGATTTCCAATGATCTCGTGCACGATAGAAGATAAAACGATTAATAAATGCTTGTTAGACTTGGGTGCGAGTGTCAATTTGATCCCTTATTCAATTTACTAGCAATTTGGCTTGGGTGGACAAAAACCGATGAAAGTAACTTTTCAATTTGCCGACCATTCGATAATGAAACCCATGGGAGAAATCGAGGGCGTATTCATTAAAATCGATCAATTCATATTCCCCATTGATTTCATTATCCTAGAGACACAACTTATGATTATTCGATGAGTCAAATTCCACTTATTCTAGGATCTTTCTTAACCACTTTGATTGGCCTAATCAATTGTCGAAATGAAAATTTCTTTTGCTAACATGACTTTGGATCTTAACATCTTTAATCTCGAAAATCAATCGAAGGAACCACTTCACCAAATGTCAGAAGTTAGATCAGTTCAAGAAAATTTTGATAACGAAATAGTTGACCTTAACAATGAACGCGAGGCTGAATACGAACAACTATTTCAAGACGAGCCTAACGAGATCAAAAATGCACTTTCGTTTGAACCCCTCACGATTGAGTCAGAACATCGACCAAATTCTTTGATTAAGCAACCTTCTAGGTTGGAACTTAAACCTCTTCCTGATCACCTTAAGTACGCATACTTAGGTGACAATGAAACGTTTCCCGTCATAATCTCTTCAAATCTTTCTCTTGATCAAGAAGCTTCCCTTCTTTCCATTCTGTCGAAAAACAAAGAGGCGATTAGTTGGTCAAGTACCGATATTAAGGGAATTAGTCCAGCTCTTTTCCAACATCCCATCCACTTAGTTTACGAAGCCAAGCTTGTTCATGGCGCGCAACAAAGGCTTAACCCAAAAATGAAGGATGTAGTTCGAGACAAAATTCTTAAGCTCCTCGATAATGGAATCATATATCCCAGCTCTGATAGTTCGTGGCTTAGGACAATTCATGCTGTGCCTAAAAAGTCTGGATTTACCGTTATCACAAACGACACTAACGAAATCATTCCAACTCGTACTCAAACGGGTTGGCATGTTTGCATTGATTGTCGAAAATTAAATGCTGCAACACGTAAATATCACTTTCCTCTTCCTTTCATTGACCAAATGCTTAAGCGTTTATCCGACCATGAATTCTATTGCTTTCTTGATGGTTAATCCGGTTATAACCAATTATAACCAAATTCTGATCACTCCCGAAGATCAAGAGAAAACAACTTTCATGTGTCCCTTTGGCACCTTTCCGTATCGACATATGCCATTTGGCCTTTGCAACGTTCTTGCTACATTCCAGTGATGCATGGTCAGCATCTTTTCTGACATGATTAAATGCTTTTTAGAAGTATTTACGGATGATTAATCCATCTTTGGAAATTCTTTTCAAAGTTCTTACACCATCTCGAGTTGGTTCTAAATCGATGCAAGGACAAACACTTAACGTTAAATTGATAAAATGTCCACCCTATAATTTTGAAAAATGGTCTCTTTGCCAAATCTTATACAATGGACATGAAAATAGTTCACGATCCAAGCTTGAATCGATGTGCCCTGGCAATTTTCTCACCCAACATCATGATGTTACTTAGTAATTCCTTGAGAACATGGCTAAAAATATCACCCCCAATGGGAAAGTTTTAACGAGAGATCCATTTATTCACGATTGAGCGCACACTTGATAGGATCATCGTTGGCTTTGGAAGCTAAAATTGATGTAATGATCAATAAATTCGACAGCATTTTATAATCCAATCAAATGAACCAAGCTTTCCAACCATTGTGTTATGAATGTAACGATCTGAATCACATCTAATGCTCTCAATCATTAGAACAACTCAATGCTTTTAAAAAGGTTAAGAATGACCCATTTTCTCCTACGTACAATCTTGATTGGAGAATTCATCCTAACTTTGCATGGAACCAAAATAATTCTAATATGAATTTGGTTCGGCCCAATTTTCATGCATTTCCGAACAATGCTTTGAATCCTACTTTTCAGCCCAACCACTTTCAAAAAAAAAATTATGCCTCTATCTCAAAATCATCCGCAATAATCTTTCGCTCCCCAAGACGATAAACGAATGACTTCACTTGAGAAAAGTCTTGAAACTTCGGCTAAAGCGGCCACTCAAAACCTATAATCAAATAGAAACTCGCAAAATTTGTTAACCTCGTACATGCAAAATAGAGTCAATCAAATGCTAAACTCGAAATGAAAATGAGTCAATTAGCCAATTCTGTAAGTGAATGTGAATGAAGCACGTTCCCAAGTTAGCCAGTTCCAAACCATAGAAATCAAAACACGAACTCGAATCAAGCTCATGTCGTTCAAGGTAGCAATGTGAACCAAATGAATACTATCATGACTTTGCATTCAAGTAAACTAATCGATAATCAAGTTGTCAATCCAAATGATTTATCGAAAGCTCCTCTTGACACTTCGAAAACGATAAGCAATTCTGAACAAAACATCGAGTCAAATATCGAATCAAATTCCAATCAAAATTCTTCTTCTACTCAAGTAGACCGACCTACTCAGTATCGAATTCCATTTCCACATTGACTTCGACCTAAGAAACATTCCGATCAAATGGAAAAGATGTTGGAAATTTTCAAACAAGTCAAAGTTAACATCCCTCTCCTTGATATCATTCAACAAGTCCTAACTTATGCTAAGTTTCTAAAGGACTTGTGTACTCAAAAACGATACAATCATGTACCCAAGAAAGTTTTTTTTAGCTGGTGGTGTTAGCGAAGTCTTGTCTCAATCAATTCCTGTAAAATAAAAAGATCCCGGATGTCCAATATATCTTATGCATGATAGAAGATAAAACGATTAATAAATGCTTATTAGACTTAGGTGCGAGTGTCAATTTGATTCCTTATTCAATTTACCAAGAACTTGGCTTGGGTGGACTAAAACCGACGAATGTAACTCTTCAACTTGTCGACCGTTCAACTATGAAACCCATGGAAGAAATCGAGGATGTACTCATTAAAATTGGTCAATTCATATTCCCTGTCGATTTCATCATCCTAGAGACACAACCTATGAATTATCTGACGAGTCAAATTCCACTTATTCTAGGACGACCTTTCTTAGCCACTTTGAATGCCCAAATAAATTGTCGAAATGTTACGATGAATTTTTTTTTGCTAACATGACTTTGGATCTTAACATCTTTAATCTCGAAAATCAATCGAACAAACCACTTGGCCAAATGTCGGAAGTAAAATCCATTCAAGAAAATTTTGATAACGAAACAGTTGACCTTAACAATGAACGTGAGGCTGAATACGACCAACTATTTCAAGATGAGCCTAACAAGATCGAAAATGCACTTTCGTTTGAACCCCACACGGTTGAGTCAGAACATCGACCAAATTCTTTGATTAAGCGACCTTCTAGGTTGGAACTTAAACCTCTTCCTGATCACCTTAAGTACGCATACTTAGGTTACAATGAAACATTTCCTGTCATAATCTCTTCAAATCTTTCTCTTGATCAAGAAGCTTCCCTTCTTTCCATTCTATCGAAAAACAAAGAGGCAATTAGTTGGTCAATTACCAATATTAAGGGAAATAGTCCTGCTCTTTTCCAACTTCCTATCCACTTAGTTGATGAAGCCAGGCTAGTTCATGACGCACAACGAAGGCTTAACCCAAAAATGAAGGATGCAGTTCAAGACGAAATTCTTAAGCTCCTCGATAATGGAATCATATATCCCAGCTTTGATAGTTCGTGGCTTAGGACAATTCATGTTGTGCCTAAAAAGTCTGGACTTGCCGTTATCACGAACGACGCTAACGAACTCATTCTAACTCATGCTCAAACGGGTTGGCATGTTTGCATTGATTATCAAAAATTAAATGCTACAACACGTAAAGATCACTTTCCTCTTCCTTTCATTGACCAAATGGTCAAACGTTTAGCCGACCATGAATTCTATTGCTTTCTTGATGGTTATTCCGATTATAACCAAATTCCGATCACTCCTGAAGATCAAGAGAAAACAACTTTCATGTGTCCCTTTGGCACCTTTGCGTAACGACATATGCCATTTGGCCTTTGCAATGCTCTTGCTAATTTCCAAAGATGCATGGTCAACATCTTTTTTGACATGATCGAACGCTTTTTAGAAGTATTTATGGACGCTTTTTTCATCTTTGGAAATTCTTTTCAGAGTTCTTACACCAACTCGAGTTGGTTCTAAATCGATGCAAGGACAAACACTTGGCATGTCATTTCAAACAAAGGCATTGAGGTAGATAAAGCAAAAGTTGACATAATTGCAAATCTACCCATTCCCAAATATGTCAAGGACATTCGTTCATTCTTTGGACACGCTGGTTTCTATCGACGCTTTGTGAAAGACTTTAGTAAAATCACTCAAGCTTTGACTGCTCTTTTAAGAAAAGATGCTCCTTTCGATTTCAATTCTGACTGTTTTTCTACTTTCGAACGTCTTAAAAATGAACTCATTTCCGCTCCCACCATTTTCTCACCCAACTGGGATCTTCATTTTTGAAATAATGTGTGATGCCTCTAACTTCGCAGTTGGTACTGTCCTAGAACAACGCATCAATAAAATCCTTTATGTCATCTACTATGCTAGTATGACATTAAATGAAGCTCAACTCAATTACACAACCATTGAAAAAGAGCTTCTAATGGTAGTCTTTGTGCATGATAAGTTCTGATCTTTTTTGATTGGCTCACACATTACGGTTTACGCTGACCACTCCGCTCTTAGGTAACTTTTCACTAAAAAGGATGCAAAGCTCATTTGATCCATTGGATCCTTTTACTTCAAGAATTTGACCTTACGATCAAAGACAAAAAAGATCCGACAATGTCATTGCTGATCATCTGTCGCATCTTCCAAACGCACCATCTTTTTTTACCGATCAACGAGAACTTTCCTAATGAGCAACTCCTTTCCGCTTCCATCGATCCATGGTATGTCGATATAGTGAACCATTTAATCACTAAGGAAACTCCTTTATTTTGGTCGAAACAAGATAAATTTAAATTTATTTCCCAAGTCAAGTACTTTTATTGGGATGATTCATATTTGTTAAAGTATTGTTTCGACCGAATCATTAGACGTTGCATACCAAATTGCAAAATTAAGAGCATTCTTTCATTTTATCATGATCAAGCATGTGGTGTCATTTCGGTCCAAAGAAAACGGCAGAAAAGGTGCTCCAATGTGGTTTTTACTAGCCTACACTTTTCAAAGATGCATTTGAGTTCTGTAAAACTTATGATCGCTGCCAAATGTTAGGAAAAATCTGTCAATGAAACATGATGCCTTTGAACCCATTCTTACGATCGAAATTTTTCACGTTTGGGATATTGACTTTATGGGACCGTTTTCCAACACTTTCGGAAATCTGTACATTCTTCTTACTGTTGATTACGTCTTTAAATGGGTTGAAGCCATTCCATGTAAAACAAATGACCACAAAGTTATTGTGAAATTCATGAAAGAAAACATCTTTTTGAGGTTTGGAAAATCTCGCACAATAATAAGCGACGATGGAACCCATTTCTGTAATCGATCATTTGAAACTCAAATGAAGAAATACTCGATAACCCATAAGTTATCCACTCCTTATCACCCTCGGACTTGTGGTCAAGTTGAGGTTTCATATCACCAAATCAAGCAAATTTTAGAGAAAATATAAATAAAAAATCGAAAAGATTGGTCGCAAAAATTAACAGATGCCCTTTGGGCTTATGAACTGCGTATAAAACTAATCTAAGGATGTCTCCTTTTAGATTAGTATATGATAAAGTGTGACATTTACCTGTCGAACTTGAACATAAGGCGTTGTGGGCGATTAAGAACATAAACTTTGATCTTGAAAAAGCTGGCGAAAACAAAAATTACAAATCAAGAATTATAGTAGATTAGGAACGATGCGCATAAAAATGAGAAAGAAAGAACAAATTCTTTTCATGACAAGTCAATCCTAAGAAAAACATTTTCACCAAATCAAAGAGTTCTTTTGCATGACTCTCGACTTCATTTGTTCCCTGGTAAATTAAAATCAAGTTGGACAGGACCATACGTGGTACTTACTGTTTTTCCACCCGGTGCCGAAGATATAGAAAACCCTAGGGATGGATCAATTTTTAAAGTCAATGGTCATCGTTTAAAACTTTACTTGGAGTTGGCGAGTGATCGAGAGGAGGAGCTCATGATTCTTCATGAGCCACACTACGTCTAGTAAGAAATTTTAACCTTCTCTTGTAAATATGTACATATTTTTCTCCGTTATACTCATTATATCATGCATTGATTATGGGGACACAGTAAAAATCAAGTGTATAGGAGAAGTCTCATGTTTATTTTGATTTTTCATGGTTTATTCTTGCATTTTCTTTCCAAAACAATTTTTTTTTAGCATATTGATTTATTTTTGAAGAAACACAATGAAATAAGTATACGTTTTTGGTAATTAAATTGAAAATTTTGAAAAATTACTTGTTTCAACAAAAAATAAAATGAAAAGTTTGATTACAAGTGACTATGGTTTAACTAGTATATAGGAAGGTTCATAGATGATAATTATGAAGTATATTCTAATTGTAATCTTTGTTTAAAAGAGTAGTTGATTTAAAGTAAATGCAATAACATTTTTGATCTTCTAAGTTAAGTGATGCTAAGATGATTTTACATAACTCTCGCCTTTCAAAAAAATGATTCATAATAATAAGAAACACCTAGAGTCATGTGTTTACACGTAAGTGTGTACACTCGGCACGCTCTGTACCCTTCTCACGTAAGCCCGAAAGACAGCGCATGATCGGTATATCCTGCCTCAGTATATCTGAGTTAAGTGTATGTAAATAAAATTAAAATAATAATAATATACACCTAGAGTCATGTGTTCATACGCAAGTGTGTACACTCACCACGCTCTGTACTCTTCTCATGTTAGCCCGAAGGGTAGTGCATGATCGGTATATTTAGCCTCAGTATATCTGAGTTAGGTGTGTAAACAATAATAATGTTAATATTTTTAAAAATAGAGAAAGCAAGCAATTGAAACCCAAGCACTATCTTCAATTAATTGATTTAACTAGTTATTCAAAAGAAATAAAAATGCTACTTTGCAGAACTTTAATAATCAACTAAAGGGTTCATTTCATAGTTGCACTTTATCAACCGAATCAACTAACCAAATTGCAGTCCAATTGTGATGATAACTTAATTTTTGTTGGACGTTTTGATGAGTAAAAAGACTAATTTTTTTTGATAATAACCAAAACTTATACCTAATTTACTTTTGTCAGTTTAAAAGTAAATTCTTCATTTGTAAATATTTTTGAATACTTTCATCATGTAGTCGCATTAGAATTTGCATGTCGCATTTGGATTTGGTCGGTAGTATCCGCTGCAAACCCTCACGAGACAACACTCGTCCTACTAGGGACACCTAGAGGTTTAACGGCTTATCGCATACGCTCAATGCAATCGTGTTTCCTACGAAAACATATTTATCCTAGTTTTAGTTTATTCTAAAAAGATAAGTGTGGGGGTATTGATGTACATGAAAAAGTGTATATTTTACTCTCATATTTAATCTTCTTTTATAAAAAATAAACGAGTATATTAGGGTATTTTACTTGTTTTAACCAAAACCTAATTGTTTTCAAATCAACATTCATTCATCTTCATTTGGGGGCAAAATGGTAAATTTGTGCATGAATTAATTTGGAGAAAATTTATTTGCACATTTTTATTTTTATTTGTAGGAAATTGTGTGCAAATTGGATGGATCTTCATAGATATATGCATCCACAAATATTCAAAGCTAAAGAATGAAGGGAATAAAGGAATTCATGCAAATGGAGTAGCCCACATGCCCACTAACTAATGGACCATAACTAAAAGCATATAAACATGTTAATGGAGATTTAAAAGCAAAAGCAAATGTTAGTGGGGATTAATTAATTCTCTAATGATTACTTGGAGGCTACACATACTCAAGGGCATTTTTGGTAGTCCCTTTAAAAGAGGATTAGGGTTTTTGGTATGTATAAATACCTTCATGTTTCATGCAATGATCCACTTTTTTTATGCAAAGTTGTAGCACAAAATCAATGTTAAATAAAATATCTTTTTAATTGCTTCTTAGCCTTGTTCTTTACTTTCATGCACTTTCATTTCATGATTTCATTTATTATTATTTTATTTTATGCTCTCTTTTAATTCATGCAATTAGTTTAAATTTATTTATGCAAGTAGTTAGTTCGCTTTTCTTTTAATTAGCTCTCATTTTCCTTACTTTTTATGTTTAAATCATTTTATGTTAACATGAACTCAATTATGAGAAGCTAAACCCCTTCAATTTAGGGGTAATGAAGCTCTCATGAATCATATTGAATCAACATAGAATGGTTTCACTTGTAATATCTTATTTTGTGCTTAATGGAAATTAGATGTTGATGTAAGTTTATTAGTGAATTTGATAGCCTATATTATTCATAACAAATAGGTTATGCTTAATCAAATATAAACACAAGTTACATCATCATCTAACAAATGTGATTTTGTTAATGAAAGTCAAACTAGAATCAAAATTTGATGATCTATGTTACTAGTTCATAGTACGTAGATCATGCTTAAAATAGATTTTATTTTTAATTTCATGATCATTTTCTTGGGATTCTAGAAGTAGGTTTGAATGGTGTGCTAGAGTTTGATGGTTTAAGTTATGCTAATTAATATGAAAAATAGGCCATGCTTATAATAAGCACATCAATCATTTCTAGTTGAATTTAAATGAGAGATTATAGATTAAATTTTGTGTTGATTTATATGAATGGTTGAAAGTGGATTTACCTCTAAATTTCTCCTTAATCTCATAGTTTTATTCTCATTTTCATTCTAGTTTTAGTTCACATTTTTAACAATTTTTAGTTAACAATCTCCTTTCAACTTTGGGCTAATTTGATTGAGTAATATTAGAATTTTTGCTTTCTCCGTGGATCGACCCATACTTCCATACTTACTATGATTGTACGTCGTGCGCTTGCGGTTTTTATGACGATTAAATTCGATAGTTTTCCAATCGATAAAATACCGTCACAAACATTCTCCATTACCAATTAAATCTTTGTTTGCTTGCCAAGAACACATTCTTCACAAAAGCTTTGAATGTTGAACATCATCAATCAAACCTCGCTTCCTCAACTCATCCAAACTGTGTTCTCCAATATGTCATATTCGTAAATGCCATAATATGGAAGAATATGAATCAGCAGAAGTAACAGAAGCTCATTCACCAACTATAGTAGTGCCCTTCAATAAATAAAGATTGCCCGCCCTCACGCCTTTCATAACAATCATGGAAACCTTCGATATCTTCATTTTATCTCCATCAACAACAATCTTCAACCCAAGCCGATTCAAATCCCTAATAGAAATCCTCCTTCTCAAATCTGGTACATGTCTAACATCAGTAGTAGTACGAATAACACCATCAAACATTTTGACCTTCACACTACCAACACCAACCATACGGGAAAAGGCATCATTGTTCATTAGAACTTCTCCTCCATCAATCTCACGGTATGTAGAAAAATAGTTCCTATCATGTGTCATATGATAGGATGCACTAGAATCAATAAGCCATAAGTTTCTCTTCCCAAAAGAGCCAGAAGCTGTAAACACATCGGTATCACTCTCTATATATGATTTCACTGCTATAGAGGCTAAAGATTTCTTTAGGTCTTTACTTCATCCTTCAAGCTTGGGACATTGAGCTACAAAGTGCTTCGTTTCTTACAATAATTACAAGCCAATCGCTTAGGCCTCCTAGATTGAGACCTTGAATTATATCTACCTCTACCATTCTTTGACTTGCCTTTGCTTCTACCTTTCTGAACGGATTAGCCTTCTATAGCACTATCTAGGCTAGTGCTCGCCAATCTTCCTCTCGGTACTTCATTATGAAGACCAGCTTTTACGTCATATAAACTAAGCTTACTACAACCATATATTATGGAGTTAACAAAAGCAGTATACTCCTTAGGCAAGAAACATAAGAGGATCACTGCTTGAGCATCATCAGTAATATCAACATCCGTTGCCTTCAAGTTCACAATCAAAGTAGTCAAAGCATCAACATGCTTCATAAGATCGGCTCCAAACTTCATCTTAAACAAATAGAGTTATCGCTATAGAACAATCTGATTTGTGAGAGACTTGTCTTGATATGCTTCAGATAATGCATCCCATAATTCCTTCGCCATCTTCCTTTGAGAGAATTCTCCAAGAACTTCATTTGAAAGGCTCAATTGGATTATTGTAAGAGCTTCATCTTCCATCTCTTCCAAAACATCCGCTCCAACGTCCTTTAATTTATCAATGGCATAAACAATCTTAAATGTCTTCTCCTTCTTCAACACCGCCTCCATCTTCATCTTCTAAGTTCCAAAATCTTTCTTTTCGTCAAAACCTAAAACACCATAATTGACACCAGATTGACCAATAGATTTTCTGGTCACCATTAATATCCAAACAAAACAATAACACTAGCTCTGGTACCAAACTGTTGTGCAGTGAAAAATGTAAAGAAGGATTTATCACCAATCAGTGCGAAAGTGATTTAACTAGAATCTGGCATTGCCTATTTGAATACCAATACAAATTCAATGTCAAATATGATACAACACGAGATCAAATAATAGGAAGTAAAAGAGAATAGAAGATTTAACGTGGTATGGATTTGTATCCTACGTCCATGGAGATCCAACAACCCTTTTATTTCAATCAGAGATTACAAGCCAAATTAATTATTAGAGAGTTACTAGATGTCGATACTCTCTCTAATCAAACACTCAATTGAAGAATTACAATTTGGAGCACTCAAAATAGAAAAACCTTAAATGGATTTAGCTAGAGTATATATTAATTATAATTATTGGAAATCTGATTGCATCATTAGGGAGATGTTTAGGAGGCTAATATATAGATGCTCTAATCACTTTAGACCATCCAGTCACTTCAAAAAAATCTACAACATCAATAGAGAAGAACTATGCACCGAAATGATGAAAATGCCCTCCATAATTCGAAACAGCAAAACCTTGGAAAAATTACGCTACAGCAACTCAAACGTCTACCAGAGGGGTCAGACAACTCTACAAATCTGGAAAACTCTCGGGTTGCATACTCAGACATCTGTGAAAGAGGTTGACGTCTGAGTGAAGAAATCAGACGTCTCTATAAAACATCAAAACTCTTGGGTTTACAAAATGCAGCAATTCAGACGTCTGACTAGAGAGGTCAAATGTATGATCACCGCTCACTGTTCTAAAATTTACAGGCATTCAGACATCTGCCTTAGGAATCCAAACGTTTGAGTGCTTGTTTCTAGCACTTCCCTACTTCTCTTCTCCATCTCTTTTGATCTTTTCCTCTAATCGACTTCTCGACTCTTCCAATATGAAGCTCTATACAACATCTTCAATCTGAAACACTCATAGGCACATATTTGAATCGCATAATAACAACATGCCGAACATATTCCAAATGGATGACATTTTAGATATTGTAAAGTCATTATCAACAGTTTAAAATTCAAAATCCAACATTTAGAAAAGTAAACATTTAATAACACTTGGTCATAAGTTAAGGGGATCGAAACAAATATTACATAAATCAAGTAAATGTTATCTTTTACTTGATATAACGTTCCATAACTTGCATAGATTTAAGCCAATTTGTGTTAAACCATAAGATGTTCATTTCTTTTCTAAAACAATACAAATCAATTTTTAAAGATTCATGATAACTTGTGTAATGTTACAGTGGCCAAAGTTACTTTCGTTTAACTAGTTAAAGATGCAAATGTCATATAAAGTACTATAAATTCCCTTTAGTCCTATGCTGCTTAAAATTTTCAACCTATTCGCATATACAACCCTTAATCCATTTTAACCTATGAACATGTACAAAACATTTCAAGTCAAATTAACTTCATCTAACCACTTTAACACTAATGAGGTAAACGTTGCAAAAATATTTAAAATAGCTTTAACGTCATGTAGCTTAAATTTTCTATCCACGGCATAAAAAATCCCATTTTTATGTTATATATTCCATTTTAAACTCATGAACATACGCGAAACATTTCATGTAAAGTTAACTTTACATTATAAATTTCACATGTCTGCTTTCGCTAGTTACTTCACTTTAACATCATGGATTCCAAAATACACGAAGGTAGCATTGTGATTGTGAATGCCATTTGCATCATAGTGTGTACCACTCAAATTCACATTTTGTACAAAACCATCTTTTAATCCTCAGTCTGCACTTCAGTTACTGGTCTGATAACATGGAAATTTGCCTGACCTGCGACCTTGAAAAAAGACTTCTGACTTTGATAATGCATCAGGGTAATCTATCTTTGCTAAGTTTTTAGCATTTGCAAACATAATGAAAAATATAAGGATTATATGCTTGTGAAATAACAAGGCCATATTTGGCTTCTAAGAAGAAAAATTAACTTCTTGAATGGAAATATTACTCTTAATATTACTCAAGTTACATTTTATGTTTTTTTACTCCTAATATTACTATACCTTAATTGTTCTTGGGTGATTATATTTACTTACTATTACTTGACTAAAAGTTTAATGCTAAGTTTAAGAGTGATGAAGTTGTCGATTCTCTGTTGATAGATGTTTACAATAATTTCCAATTGTAGATGGAGAAGGACGAAGAGAAGTTTCGATTTTATTAAAGGAGTTTCCATTGGCATAGAATATACATACAATTTTTACAGATAGAAATGTGTTAGTTGTCATTGCAATATATTTTTCACTACTTTAGGTACAAATGCACTATGTTTCTTTTGGAATAAAAAATATGGACAAATGGTAAAAATATGTTTTCAGATTCGTGTAAGAGTAAAATATATGTATTTTGAACCATTTATTATTGTTGTTTATTTAGAGAGCTAATTTGTTGCTAAAGTTCCATATTGACGTTAAAAACTAATTGTCCAGTGATATATAAACCTTACTGCCAGTTTAAGGATATACAAGTCGTGCAAATTGATCAGCATCATTGTCTCAGTGGTTAAACACTTAGACTTTAGTGTGAGAGGTCACAGGTTTAAAACTTATGTATCATGATCCGAACGTATATATTGATATATAGTACTAATATGCATTACCATCTAAGTACCTAATTTTAAAATAAAGTCATGCAAATTATACAATACATCTAAATAACTAGCCTCTTTGTACTTTTTATTTAAAAGAAATATGCAGTCAAACATGTTGATGTTAAAAACTAACTGTCCAATTAATCTAAACTTTATTGCAAGTAAAGGATACAAGTGTTATATGCATATTGCTGTTGTTTTACTTGAAAGCTTTTATTTTTTGAAACAAATATTATGTAGAGATATTCTCACTGAAGACTAAGTACTGAACAAACTGTACAAATTTTAAATATGCTTCCCTTTTTAAAACTGTGACGACCCAACTTTCTATCACCAGAAAGTCGCATCATCTTTAAGAAAGAAAGGGATAGAAAAGAGAAAAGATAGAGAAGAAAGAAGAAACAACATCAGAATCTCAACAGCGGAACGAATAAATTATATTAATCACATAAGATATTACATAGTATACAACAACTATCAGAGTTACACAGATTATACATCACATACTAGACAGATATAAACACCTGTCTAGTTAATACAACTCAAATACAATACAGAGAAACAGATAAACACTAACACAGCGGAACACTATACATATCTATAACGCTGAAGCCTCCTGCTCCATTGCTCCTCAACAATTCGTCAAAGCTAACCTGAATCCCTTGGCTACTCATACAAATTTGAGTACCCGAGAGTTTAATAAAACAGAAAATAAACTCCGGGTCAGACATGGGTCTGGTGTGAGTAACAGGCTAAAGTTGCTTAACTTTGAAAACCTTTGAAAACAAAAGGTATCACGTAAGACTTCCCACACATAAACATGGGTAAGTTTTTACCTTACGCTAACCAAACATTTGATAGGAAAACCAGTGATATTATAATAGGTCTAGGGTTTTCAAGTAAATAAGAAATAGCTAAAATTGTTACATGATTAAATTCCAGCATACTAGCCAACAAAGTGGGTAATACAATCAAATCCGATTTGTGCTTATTGGAGATTGGATTCCATACAATGGCAGGGCTACTGGGGTACTGCCCGTCACAGTACGTGGCCTAGATCAACGTACCGAGGATCACTCCCAATCCCCTGCAACACAAAGCTGAAACCATCCCTTACTGGATAATTCCTGAACAAGACAACCTCGCAGTTGTTTGCAACCAACTTCCCACACAGCCGAATAAAAAGGAACCTCCAGACAGGGGAAATCTTGTCCTACTTGGGTGCTACCCACTAACCTTTCCCCACCTCCTCTGTTTTAGCCATTCCCGGTTGATGAGGCGTGAGGCTACGATTACCTTTATCAGAATACATTTCTCAGAATGCTCATCGTCCACCTGACGATTTTCTAAAAGCATTCAATCCATACAAGTTCATTCCGGGTTTGAACGAAACCGAAGGCATTATCACGTTACACTCATTTTGGAATCACCCTCAGAGTTAACGACCATAACCCTTGCACTCTGAATCTTCATCTTCACTTGAGATTTACGAACTATCATTAATTTGGATTGATGTGGTTTTTGGATATCCAAATCTGGAAACCCGATCCCGGTCTCATCAAAATCCAAAACGTATCTTTAAGGCCAAGTTGTTTTAAAGTTAAAACAATTCAATTCAATTATCTATATACACACATATAGATAATTCATAATATCACAATAGATAATTCATATTATTATCACAAATAGATAATTCACTTATCATCATAAATAGATAATCCATATTATCATCACACTTCAACCAAAGCATCCATATCACATAGCATTACTTATCTCATATCTAAGATTTCAAACCATTCAAGGAAATCAATATCATCCATCATACATAAGCAAGGATTAATAATCACACCATTTATAATTAATTTAAAATGAATTAAATTAATTACCTTATCTTTAATTAATTTAAAGTAAATTAAATTAATTACTTCATCATTATAAATCTTGCTTACCTAACCATTAATTAATTACAAATCAATTAATTAATCATTCTCTAATTTCCATCTTAATTGATCACCCTAGATTAATTATCCTTTAATTACATTCAAGTAATTATCCTTTAATTAATTTCATAAATTAATTATCCTTAACCAGATACAGTAATTAATCTTTAATTACTCTATTAATTAATTAACTATAATTAATTACATTAATCCTTAATTAATTACATTTATTAATTACTCAAAATCACTTATTATTGATTAATTAGTTTTAATTAATAAACCCTTAATTACATCATTAATTATATAAATTGATGATCCCTAATTACATTTTCAATTAATTATCCTATTTCAATTAATTACATTAAGTAATTAATCTTTACTTAAACCACATTTATTAATCACTCTTGATTAATCACATCCAGTAATTAACTACCCTTAATTACGTCATTAAATAAATTAATTACTCCTTAATTAATTATCTTAATTAATCCCTTGATTAATTACACAAAGTAATTATACTCAAATTACTTCCATTAACAAATCACCATTCAATTAATTACATTCAGTAATTATCCATTAATTACTTCTCTAAGTAATTATACTATATTAATTAATTATACTAACAAATCAGCCAATGATTATCTTAAATTGATTAAACTTAATTAATTAACTTACATTAATCACATTAAACTCAATTAATTACAATGAGTAATTAATTCCTTAATTACTTCCCTTAAGTAATTACACTTAAACAATTTCACAAATGATTATCTCTAATTGATTAATCTAATTAATTATTAAAATTAATCACATTAATTAATTATTTAATAATCCTTAGTTAATGGTCTTCATTAACTATTTAAAATTCTTTAATTACCTTTCTTAAGTAATTTAAACTTAGATTAATCATTATAAATCAATTAATCATTAATTACACATTAATTAATCTCTAATATTTAATTAATTAAGTGTTTAACTGTAACTTAATTAATCCTTAATTACTTGATTAATTTATTCCTAATCATTAATTAATAATCTAATCTTATCTAATTAATGATCTTCAATTACAAATTAATTATTCCTTAATTAATTAACTTAAACCTTAATTAATTAATTTAAAACCCTTAATTACTTAATTAATGAATCCAAATCATTTATTAATTAAATTAATAAATTATTCTTTTTAATTTCCTTAATAATTTAATGAATCACAAATTATTAAATCTTAATTATCTTTAAGATCAACCATTTCTTACTTATGATATTATCATTAACAAAGCATTTAAAAACAATTTACTTTCCCATATACTTTCAAATTTCATTTCAAATTTAAGACTTAAAATGAATACAAATTTATCTTTAACAAAGTTAAAAACAATTTAAAACTTTTTAAATCTCATGCTAAAGAATACTTATATCTTATAAGGAAATTTAAAAGTGTTTAAACCAAATTCCTTTAAATTCAAATCATTATAAATTTACTTTAACATTCAAAGTTGTTAAAACATTTAAATTTTATAAAACTTTACTTTATTTCAAAACTAGGATTCAAAATAGATTTTGAATTCATACTTAACTAGATTTAAAATTGGTTTAAAAATCTGCTTTTAAATTTTAAAACTTAAAACCTGACAGGTTTTAAAACTGGCAACAACAAATATAACCCGAGTCTAACCCTTAATGACTTCGAGTCAAACCCCATACTGCTTCGAGACAAAACCTAATCCACTCGAGAAAACCCGAGTATCACCCTTCCCTTCAACCCAGACTTCCCCTGAACCAAAGATGCACACGTGCATATGCACGGACCAGCCACCCTTCTCCGATCATCAACGACGACTTCCTCAAGTCGACGTTCATCCAACTTTACAACCCCGACCATCAGAACTTCGATTCCATCTCGACATCGAATTCGAGCATACTAACCCAAACCTGGAACTAAAAACTGGAACCACCATCAAACCTGTAACCACTTCAAACCCCCGCCTCTGACCACTGGAGCATCAACGCCTCCGTCCATGTCCTCACCAACATCCCCCCTTCCATTTTCGAGGATATGGTGGAACTCGATCCACCAGGGTAGCCGCGATGATCGAATTCCCGACCAACATAAAAACTAGATTAAAAATCAATCTCGACCTCCTATCGTCGCCACCGTGCCTCGATCATCCACCTGATATTTTTGCCAAAGCCTCTGATCACTCCACTACAACCAGAAGAAACCCTGACCCCTTAGACCATCGGGATCACCAGAGGCCACCCAAAACACCCAAACTGAACAAATAAGAACCGCTCCTTCAACTCAATGCTAAAATTTGTAATTTTTCTTTTAAAAATCAAGTTTTTGAATAAGTTTTTAGATTACATGCCTAAAACATTGAATTAGTTTGTTTGAAAACTTGACAAAACAAATGTTACACTGCTCCTTTGGATTTCTAGAGACATTTCAAGTTTTCTTTTAACTTAATTAAAATTTTAAAACTTTAGTTTATGATAAACAAACTATTTTTGTTTGAAGCTTCAACCCTAACAAAGATTGGTTCAAAGGATAATGAATTATGAACAAATCTTGACCTGGAAAACTAAAAACAGGATAACACAAGATACAACAACATGCACACACATCTATTCATTCATATATATATATATGCAGAACTCCACCAATATATATTCACATAAAAACACATCCATTCCAGAACTTAACTTGCAACCAGAATCATACTTAAGTTTCTAAGAAAAAGTGTTACTCACCTGTTTTTGAAAATGAAGAACAGAGCACTTGATTTTGAAAACAGTTTTGAGCTTTAAACTTGAATATGCTTTTGCTTTTAAAACTTGAGTTGCTGAAGCTTGTTACTGGATCTAGTAGTGATGACTAATATTTAAAACAAAGATGGATCTGCTCTGATTTCTTCCTGAGTTTGCTTTTGAAAAGATCCCAGGTTTTAAGAAATGCTTGCAGGCCTTTTTGATTTTTGAAAATGAGTTACAGATTTATGATTTTGATCTTTAATTTGAAAGTAGATTACAAGTCTGCTTGCTTTAGTTTGAAGCTCAGGTTGAAGAAGAAGCTTTGCAGGCTTTGGTTTTCATTTGTTTTATGAACGAAAATGAAAAAGAGATTGATATATGAACAAGTATGCAGAGCTTTGTTTCACTGGTACAATTTTGATCAGAGATTTTTTCTTCTCTAATGGAGGCTGATATGATCTTACTAGTGTACTAGAGATGATGGCATTAAATGCCTTGTTCCTTATCATGTTTACACATACCATTTCTTTATTTTATTTTGTACATCTTATATGTATTGTCATACTTACCCCTTTTTAATTTCGTATATACAAATATGATTTCTTGCCTTATCTTATTTCCTTGTACTTATATGATTTTTCTTGCCTGCAACATATATTTCTAAAGACTATATATCTCTAGAATTTTCTTAAGTGTTCACTTAAGTGCTTACATAAACATATATTTTACCTTACACATATTTATTTCTATTCTAACTTAAATACTTATTGTCTTGTATTTCTCTATATATATATATTTATTGTTTATTTCTTTTTAAAGTTTAAGTATCAAACATTTACTTTATATTCATATTTTATTTTATGCTTATATTTAGTATTGATAAATATGATCTAGTTTAAATATTATTATCTAGATTACATCATAACATATATATATATATATATAAATCAAATATCAATAAGGTAAAGCTTACTCTAATGTAGATAAAAATAGATTTTATTTTAAAATATTAAAACACTCTATCTTTAAATTCCAAATCCTAGTTTCTTATGTTTATAATCATATAGTTATTTATAAAATAGCTTTTGAAAAGTTATATATCAAAATTTCCAAATTACCAAAAAATATTAGAATTATAAAATATGCCTTATTAATTAAATTTAAAACAAAGCTAATCTATTTACAATATATATAAATATATATACATTATAAATAGAAAACAATTTATTAGTTTTTAAAAAGATAAAATCACCAATTAAATATTTATTGAAAAGAAGATTATTAAATCAATTCAATTTTTATTAAAAAAATTATCAAATCAATTTAATTTTTAATACAGATTATTAAATTGATATTGCCAAAAATTCCGGGATATCACATTCCTCCCCCCTTAAAAGAATTTCGTCCCCGAAATTTAAAACAAAGGTAATTTAATAATCTCATTAATGATTTAATTTTTAAAAACACAAGCATATATTAATTATATGCTAACAACCATAGCAACCAACTAATCCAATCAAACAAATCTAACTATCCAGACAAAATTGTGGATAGAACTATCTAGAGTTTCCCAAGTATAAACACCGAGATACTCGCTCTACAGAACCCAAACAAAACTATACTACTAAGCTACAGAGCCCCTACTCATCCAGATCTACAAAACTAGATAGGATATCAGACTACAAACAAGTCTGACTCAACAACCAAACCTCCCTGAACTACTGGTTCCAAAACCAGTGATGGATCATACACGTATTCCCTCAGAGATACGTGAAACACATGAATCCCAGTCTTCCAAACTGACAATTCAATCCTGATGACCAAACACTTATCCTTACCAGAACATAGAGAAAATCCAAAATACCTCGGAGCTAGCTTCCCAATCTTACCAAACTTAAAGCTCCTTCGATCGGAGAAAACTTACTCAAAGCCAAATCCCCGACTTCGAAACCCAAATTCCTCCGTCTCTTATTCACAGAACTTATCTGACGATCCTGGGCTGTCTTCTTCCTTATAGATCAGCTCAACCTTCGCTGTAGCCTCAAAAACAACTCAGACCAAAATAATCAAGAACAGAACCTCTACTATCATCGGTAGAAAACAACTTCTCCTTTCCGGAAAAGAAAAACATATGCACTCCCAACTGCTTCCGCTGCACAACTCTGATCTGAAGTAGATGAAAATGCTGATGATACACACGAGCACAAACTGGACAACACATCCCAGAAATATGGTTCAACAAATCCATAAAGAGGAAATTCAGAAATTCCATGATATCCTGATCTACTTCACCAAAAACCCCTCTCCATGAACCCTCCTTCAACTAGCTGGACCATCGGTACCACTCTTGGAATCCTAGTCGAAATGAAAACTAAATCTCCAGATGCTAAGGCAAACCACTAACCTATTCAAAGACATCCTGAAAGATCTCTGACAAACCAAGAGAACACTCAACTATCGCAAGTCACTTTTGCGATCACTCAATCTAATATCCAAAGATAACTGTTCTCTCTTTACCAATCAGAACAGCTTAAGCCTATCTAGCCAATCCATCGAAGGAATGGATCCACTCTGCTGCTTCTGAACTTCACCTCTAGAAAACTGCTAACAGATGACCTCCTTGCCTACACACAGAACAATCTGAGCTGCGACGCTGCCACTGATGCCAAAGACTTCCTAATCCAAACTCCTCGAGAAACTCAGGCCTCAAAGCCAAACACAAACACCCAGCTGAACTCAGCCTCAACACCGATGCAGACACACTTCCTTATCCAAAGCTCCCTGAGAAACATCTTCGGAAACAACCCATAGCCACTGCATCTCACCACGCAACTACTACTTCCTGAGGTTGCCAACATACCATCACTTGTTTCTTCCTTACCGACAGATCCAAACTCTTAAAAATCCGCTCACACGAGCGTGATCAAACTTGCACTTTAATGATGAACTCCGAACCTTAACAGGTTTCCTTCAGAGATTGGTGAAATCCTTACACCACAACAAAAATTCACTTGAGACAGTATTGGGTCTACAGTCTCGGCAGATACACTTCCAACCTCAACAAACTCCAACCATTGGTAGTCGTGTTACACACACCACTACACTATCTACCTTTACAACTTATGTTAGAAAACCCGAACAGGTAACCCAACAGATAGGTAGAAATATATATATATATATATATATATATATATATCCAAAATACAAGTACGCTCTCTCAAGAAAGATAGAAATCACTCCAAAGCCTAGGTATTCACTCAACCTAGTGCTCTAATACCAACTGTGACGACCCAACTTTCTATCACCAGAAAGTCGCATCATCTTTAAGAAAGAAAGGGATAGAAAAGAGAAAAGATAGAGAAGAAAGAAGAAACAACATCAGAATCTCAACAGTGGAACGAATAAATTATATTAATCACATAAGATATTACATAGTATACAACAACTATCAGAGTTACACAGATTATACATCACATACTAGACAGTTATAAACACATGTCTAGTTAATAAAACTCAAATACAATACAGAGAAACAGATAAACACTAACACAGCGGAACACTATACATATCTATAACGCTGAAGCCTCCTGCTCCATTGCTCCTCCACAATTCGTCAAAGCTAACCTGAATCCCTTGGCTACTCATACTAATTTGAGTACCCGAGAGTTTAATAAAACAGAAAATAAACTCCGGGTCAGACATGGGTCTGGTGTGAGTAACAGGTTAAAGTTGCTTAACTTTGAAAACCTTTGAAAACAAAAGGTATCACGTAAGACTTCCCACACATAAACATGGGTAAGTTTTTACCTTACGCTAACCAAACATTTGATAGGAAAACCAGTGATATTATAATAGGTCTAGGGTTTTCAAGTAAATAAGAAATAGCTGAAATTGTTACATGATTAATTTCTAGCATACTAGCCAACAAAGTGGGTAATACAATCAAATCCGATGGTGCTTATTGGAGATTGGATTCCATACAATGGCAGGGCTACTGGGGTACTGCCCGTCACAGTACGTGGCCTAGATCAACGTACCGAGGATCACTCCCAAACCTGGAACCAAAACCTGGAACCACCATCAAACCTATAACCACTTCAAACCCCCGCCTCCGACCAGTGGAGCATCAACGCCTCCGTCCATGTCCTCACCAACATCCCCCCTTCCATTTCCGAGGATATGGTGGAACTCGATCCACCACGGTAGCCGCGATGATCGAATTCCCGACCAACATAAAAACTAGGTTAAAAATCAATCTCGACCTCCTGTCGTCGCCACCGTGCCTCGATCATCCACCTGATATTTTGCCAAAGCCTCTGATCACTCCACTACAACCAGAAGAAACCCTGACCCCTCAGACCATCGGGATCATCAAAGGCCACCCAAAACACCCAAACTGAACAAACAAGAACCGCTCCTTCAACTCAATGCTAAAATTTATAATTTTTCATTTAAAAATCAAGTTTTTGAATAAGTTTTCAGATTACATGCCTGAAACATTGAATTAGTTTGTTTGAAAACTTGACAAAACAAATGTTACACTGCTCCTTTGGTTTTCTAGAGACATTTCAAGTTTTCTTTTAACTTAATTAAATTTTTAAAACTTTAGTTTATGATAAACAAACTATTTTTGTTTGAAGCTTCAAGCCTAACAAAGATTGGTTCAAAGGATGTGAATATTTAATTGAGTTTAAATGTTCGAATGATAGTTTAATTTGGAATTCATTATATCAGAATGAATTTGGCGATTTAAATTATTGAATTTAATTTACCGAAGTTGGGTAAAAATTTGAATCTTTAGTTTTAAGCTTGTTAAAAATATTTTCAAGGCTTAGAAAATTCATATTGATAATTCTGAAGGTATTGGAACTTTCAGAATTGAATTTGGAACTGTTTTGTTCAGTTTTGAAATTTATCGATTAAATTGATATTTAAAAATAGCGTTCCGGGGCACAGTCTCAGAATTTGATGAAACTAGTTCCATTGGATCCGTAATATTGTATTATTATCGGATTTCAGTTTTCGTAGCGTTCGGAGTTGACGTGTGATCGTACGATAAGCAAACGCGCTGAAATTAAATTGAAAATTTAATATTATAACTGGGTCCAAAAAGCTATCTTCTCCATACGATCAAGTTTGGACTCGAAACCTTTTCCATTGTGTTCGGAATAGGCGTATAACATTACAAACGCCTAGCAGCATGCCTCGATTGGAGGTCGAGATTTTGAGTTGCATTTATCGGACGTTTTGAATTTGAATTTAAATTAAATAGATATATATCTATTCTCCTACAACCCAACATCCAGCTGCCTTTCCTTCAAATCACTGTCTCCACTCATACACGCAAACATCATTTCCTCACCTTTATTTCGTTTCAAAGCAGAACATTTCAAAAGAAATATCTCGTTCCCTTTCATTCTTCACAAGAAAAAAATAAATACAAAATCAATGGCCGGCAAAAGAAACCCTTTCTCATTCCATTCCCAATTTGAAATCTCGTATGGCTTTTGCTTTCTTTCAAATGGAGGCTACCTCCATCTTAAAAATCTCGATGACCGAAAAAAAGGAAGGAGAGGGGGATTCGCGATGGAATCACAAGCAAAGATGGGGACTCGCGTACGACGACTGCAGAGAGGATAGGCGGGTTTCGATTTTGGGTGCGCGAAAGGGAAAGTCACAGTTTTTGGTCGATAGAGACGGAGCACGCGTGAGTAGGAGAGAGAGGCCGCGATGTCGAAGCATCTGGGCGGTAGGGCTCATGTGCGTTGGAGGGCTTCGATCAATTAAGGCGGCGAATGGTCGCGATCTGGTGGTGGAAGGAGCATTGAGTTCGATCTTCAGAGCAATGGAAGGCGAGGTCGTTCGTTGGCATCGAGCGTCGATCGCGAGTTCCAGGTCGTATGGGTTTCGATGACTCGGCTTTTAGATGGCGGAGGCCTTTCGATAATCGTGGGTGGCCAGAGTTTTGCCTGTCTTGCTGTTCACGAATCGACTTTAAGGTAATTACAAGTTATATATAAATTATTTTATATGTAGTTGAAAAAAATAATATATATACTGATGTTTGAATCTATATAGACTATTTTCAAATGGATTGGTATTTTCAAGAATAAAATAATAGAGATAAGAATAAATATACTTAAACATATATCAACTTACTGTTTAAGGTTTAAAATATATATACAGAGAAAATTATATATATATTTTACAGTAAAATATATATAAACCATTTTGCTTTAATTTAAAGTATATATATATATATTAAATTTCGGAAATATATCTATAGGGATTTTAAATATTTGAGGAATTTATATAAAATAATAGTTTTAATTCTATATAGAATATTTTATAAGTATATATATATATACATAGGTAGTTTCGAAAGGAAAATATATTTTATTCAAAAAGGGAGTTAGTTGAAATTAAATTATTAGTTAAAATTAAATCATTAGTTAATAAAATTTTATTAAATGGGAATGAATTATTCGATTTGTTCAAATATTAATAAGTTGTATAAATTGTTTATACAAGATCAAAAATCGCAAAGTAAACAAGCTGGAATAAAAATGGACTGCTAATTAAAAGCAAAGGTGAGATCTTCTCACTCAAACAAAGGGTTTTGTTTAATTTTAAATAGTTATATTTAAAATTATTGATTATGTGCTTGAATGATAGTATATATGATAGTAGTATATAGTAATATATATATATATATATTGGAATATGTATATATTGGAGTTGTTGATTTCCCGCATTATATAGCGGATGAGACCCTATGCGCCGCATAATAGCGGATGATATTTTATAAATCCCATATACCGCGATATTCCACCTCGAAGTGGAATTGGTATTGTGCTAACATCCGTGGATGTAGGGAAACAGGTTGGAGGGATCCAACTGGATTCCTCAAATTATATGAATTTGTTTCATATGTTGTATGGATTTGTTTCATATGCTGTGTGATTATTTATTTATAATCTATGAATGATTATATTGACGGTTGAATTTGTTGAAGGCTATAATTTAGCCGAATGTATTTTTGGTATCGTTGGATACCAGAAATAAATAAATTGGATTTTTGAAATAAAAGTTGGAAATTTTAAGTGAATTCTTTTTGAAAGAATTGGGTGAATTTAAAAGAAGGAATTTAAAAGTATAAAGTTGATTTTTGTAATCTTATCGAATTATTTCCAAAAATATGGGAAAGAATTTTTATAAAAGGATTTTGAGTAATATTGTTTAAAAGTGAAGAATTTATTTAAAATGGAATTTTAGATGGTTTGGAAGAGATAAAGGAATTTATTTTAAAAGGTGATAAATTTTTTTGAAATCCAATTGATAATTGATTTAGTATTTGAAGATAAATCTTTGGGAAATTGATATGAAAAATTATTTGTTGTTGAATGAAAAATTGATTTGTGTTGAAATAAATTGGAAATCGATTTGTGAAATGATTTGGGATTTGAAATAAACTTAGAAATAAATTTGTAATTAATTAGGGGTTTGAAATGAAATTTGAAATCAATTTTGAGTTTGATTTGGTGTTTGAAAGTGAATATTTGGAAATTTAAATTCACAGTGGGAATTTATAAAGGAAAAGGGAAATGAATAATATTGGGAATTTTATTCCGCGAGTGAATGTGATTTGAAATTTGTTTTCAAAATGATGAAGTGTGAAAATGTGATTTGAAAATTGGTTTTCAAAGTGATGAAGTGTGGAAAATATATATCTTGTGAAAATATTTGAAAATTTAATAATTTGGGAAAAATTATTTAAATTGGTTGATTGTTGTGAATGTTGTTGATAGTTACATAACCGACCATCAATATTTGCCTTTGAAATGGCACTTGATTTGTTTTTAAAACAAACGCTCATTATTCAGTTTAGCCGAGAAAGGACCTTTGTGTCATATAACCCATTCCGAATAGTGATACGTCGTGAATGGACATTATTTGAAGACCGGTGTGAAGACCGGTTATTTTCGAAAATGAAAGGACAACCTGTCGAATGTCTCTGCGCTAAGTTGCTCTGGTATAGAGATTTATATCACTCTTCTTGTGATGGGAAATCTGGACGTGATTAGTGAATACCTGGATTGCAAGGGCTTCTTTGGAAGTGCCTTCGGTTCCGTTCGATCCCGGAACGGACTTGTATGGATGTGTGTCTGACATTACACTTTGAGATGTAAAGTTGGTTTCTATCAAATACATTTCTGTTGGTGGCGGAGAATTTATTCTCTTAGCTTAACACCTTCTCTGAGACGTACGAGCTCAGAGGTTATGTAGTTGATGGTTACTAGTGATACATTCCTAATTTGGTAATGTGGCATACGAAGTGTTGTTGATCATTGTTGATCAAAGCGTGGCTTCGTGAAAAAGCGTGGCTTCGGGAAAAAGCGTGGCTTCGTGAAAAAGCGTAGCTTTGTGGACGAGACTTCGTCGAGCCTCACAACCCGGTAATGGTCGAAACAGGAATGTTGCGGCAAAGGTTTTTAGGGGTAGCGCCCCTAGGGTATGTCATTTCCTTCTGGATATAAAAGTGATATCATGGTATGGAGCCCAGATATTTTACCTATGTTGATGCCGCAGATTTATTATACGTTGTGGTTATTGCTTTGTGGTTGAGGATCCTCGGATAAAGGTCGGTAACGACCGGGGGATGGCATAGCTCGTGTGTTAGCTACCTAGTTATAGCTGTACAGCATGAGGTACTTGTGTTTGCAGAGATCCGGTTAGGTTCTCGGGGCGTCTTTCTAGAGGCGTTTCCATTTCGGTGTAAGGAAGTTCCTTTGCCTGACCATTTGTTGGAAATCCAAAGATACAATACGCGCCCTGTACGGTTTTAGTTATATAACCTGCTATAGAATGTGACGATAACCTACTATTAAACATAGTAGCTATAGTAGGCATACAATAATGGTTGTATGTTGGCTAAGATTGATATTATACTTTCGAAATGTTTTCCACACTAGACATTAATAATAATATCAACTGATTTTTCATGGTAAGCATGTTTGACTATCATAAGGAGAAATCTCCTCCAATTCTGCGTTTGCATTGTGTGTGTGGCGGGAGGCCTTATGGTAGTTTCATTTTCCAAAAGCATTGCGAATCTGTTTTATTTTCTTTGTGAAAATAACTGTTTTACGATCTCACACCAGTCACCATGACTGACTCGGAGTTTATTGTTCCCTTTCTAAACTCTGGGTGCCCATAATTTTCCACACGGGCAGCCTAGAGTTATGTTATCAGGATATTCTGGATATTCTGGAGCTTTGGGGATGAGCTGGATGGCGAGGCATACTACCGTACTTGTTTATTTATTCCGCTGTGTATTCTGTATGAGGACAAGTTTATATAACTGTCCATTGTTGTATTGAGTTGTATAATGACTCTGATTGACGTATGTATAAACTGATATAGTCTTTTGTTTTAAAGATTATTCATTCAGCTATTATATATTGTTCCGCTGCGAATGTGAGATTCTGATATTGTTCCTGTTTCTGTTTATATGTTCTTTCTTTTCTTCTGTCTTCTTCCACCTCTTCTTTTAACCCTAATGGTTTGGTTTTCCGGCATTCGATTGTGCGGCATTTGATACAGTGGACGTATTAATGTCGACTTTCGAGCGTCGAAAAAAATCGTGATCGTTACATGTGGTATCGGAGCTATTGGTTAAGCGACAACCCTGGCTCTGTTGGGTGTTACTCATTAGAGATAGAGTCAGTAGTACTCTAAAATGAGTGTGAGTGTAATAATAGATATGAGCGCGTATTTGTTAGTGAATATAAAATTTGTTTTGTATTGTGTTGACTTATCGGTTGATTGTTTATAGATTCTGGTTGGTGCAGTCTGGCCAACTGTAATCGATAAGGGTTTCTAAACTCTTAAACAAGATAATCTGACACAATATTGTTTTAGATGGGGTAAATGAAATAATTTTACCCAAAACTATTTTGTATAGAAAAGAAATGATTTTTTATGAATTATCATAGTATATGGATGCTTGGTTGTTAGGAAGAGATAATATTGAATTATTATCATTGTTATATTGAAATTGAATAAGAAAAATGGTATAACCAAAGATTTTGAGATAAATTCATTTAATAAATGAAATTTATAAATATGAATTGAAAGTATAATGAAATGAATTCATATACAAATGAGATTTGTAGATTGTAAATGTGATTTACAAAATTGAAATAGAATTCCAGTGAAGATATTTGAAATAAAATTCATTAATGGAATGAAATTGGTAATGTGAATTTGTGAATGCACAAATGAAGCTACATTTGTAAATAAATGAATTGGAATTGAAAAATGAAATGAGACTTGATTTGAATCAAGTTGAAGAAAAATCCAAACTTGGAAAAATAAAATAAAATGAATTGAATTCAAGAAAACTAACTTGATAAATTATTAATTCACGAAATAATGAATTGGAAGTTGAATTAGTTAAATTGAAATGAAGTGGAATTAAAATAAATTGAATTGGTATCAATTTAAAATTGGTTATAAACTAGAATGGATATGAATTCGTTTTGCTTAAAAAAATGAATTGAATATAAGGAATTGCATTATAAACCATTGAATTGAATGTGAATTGGATGAAAGCAATTTAATTTGTATCGAAACCATATAAATTTCTAATGGAAATTGTTTTGGATGTATTGCTTATGAAATCTATGTATTTGCTATTGAAAATAAGTGAAATGTTAATAGATTCCCTATATTTGTCACTTGCATATTTAAATTGAGTAAGTGCAGGTTTTTGGAAGCCGTTTGGCTGCATTTTGATTTCGTGAAATGCTTAAAAATAAACTGCTTTGCTTAAAAATGCTAAAAAGGTACGCCTACGCAATAAAAATAGGAAATATGAACTGTTTTTCTGCTTTTCCGACCGTGTGGGTCGATGTATATATATTCATATCTTTTGTCAAATTGCAAAAGCTCCTCCGTACAAAGGAGACTCCGCCAAAATTTTCTGAAAATTTTGGGAGTTAGAAAATTTTTGAAAATTTGGAAAATTTTGTTAACGGAAAATTGATATTTCAAATTGTAATGGAACGTAGGAATTGAACTAGAAAATGAAAACCATTGTTTTGGTTGAAGTTGAAAGCTTTGGAAAAAGTGAATATCGAGTTTTCACTAAATGAATTTTTTGGTTTTTGAAGATAAAATGAATTCAAATAGAATTGAAATTGTAAATTGAATTCAAATGGAATTGAAAATGCAAAGTTGAATGGAAATGAATATATAACTTTGTTAGTAAAGTGAAAATAAACATAAAAGTATGTAAATACTTATATTGAACTTAAGAAATAAAGAATGAAATTCTTAAGTAAAATGGGTATTGGGAATCCAATAAGTGAATTTGGACATTGTTGTTAAGTTAAGTAAACGGGGATTATAAAGGCTATAGGAAAATGGAATTGGATTTTGATTTCGAAGATAAGGTATGTATTTAAAATTTCAGTATGAAATTTGATGAGTTTCTGATTTTTGCCACTTGGCATTTTGTTTTCTATTGGGATTTGGGAATCCGTAGGGACATTTTGTAGTCGTACCGACTTAGCCGCGCAAAGGAGACGCTGGCGAAATTTTTCGAAAATTTCGAGAGTTAGAAAATTTTTGTGAAAATTTTGAATTCAAAATTAGAATTTGAAATGAAATTTAAATTGTTAAGACAACCATATTATTTGGAACTTATGGTTGATTGTGGAAAATTAGTTAAAGTAATAATGGATCTTTTATGATAAAAAGATTTGGGTTGATAAGTTGATAAAACTGTTTGGTTTTGGGAAAATGACAAACGGGAATTGGAGCATTTTTCTTAACTTGTAATTTCAGGACAAAATTCTTTTAAGGGGGGAAGATTGTAACGACCCTGAATTTTTGACATTTGAAATGTGAATATTTAATTGAGTTTAAATATTCGAATGATAGTTTAATTTGGAATTCATTATATCAGAATGAATTTGGCGATTTAAATTATTGAATTTAATTTACTGAAGTTGGGTAAAAATTTGAATCTTCAGTTTTAAGCTTGTTAAAAATATTTTCAAGGCTTAGAAAATTCATATTGATAATTCTGAAGGTATTGGAACTTTCAGAATTGAATTTGGAATTGTTTTGTTCAGTTTTGAAATTTATCGTTTAAATCGATATTTAAAAATAGCGTTCCGGTGCACAGTCTCGGAATTTGACGAAACCAGTTCCATTGGATCCGTAATATTGTATTATTATCGGATTTCAGTTTTCGTAGCGTTCGGAGTTGTCGTGTGATCGTACGATAAGCAAACGCACTGAAATTAAATCGAAAATTTAATATTATAACTGGGTCCAAAAAGCTATCTTCTCCATACGATCGAGTTTGGACTCGAAACCTTTTCCATTGTGTTCGGAATAGGCGTATAACATTACGAACGCCTAGCAGCATGCCTCGATTGGAGGTCAAGATTTTGAGTTGCATTTATCGGACGTTTTGAATTTGAATTTAAATTAAATAGTATATATCTATTCTCCTACAACCCAACATCCAGCTGCCTTTCCTTCAAATCACTGTCTCCACTTGTACACGCAAACATCATTTCCTCACCTTTATTTCGTTTCAAAGCAGAACATTTCAAAAGAAATATCTCGTTCCCTTTCATTCTTCACGAGAAAAAAATAAATACAAAATCAAAATCAATGGCCGGCAAAAGAAACCCCTTTCTCGTTCCATTCCCAATTCAAAATCTTGTATGGCTTCTGCTTTCTTTCAAATGGAGGCTGCCTCCCACTTAAAATCTCGATGACCGAAAAAATAAGGAAGGAGAGGGGGATTCGCGATGGAATCGCAAGCAAAGATGGGGACTCGCGTATGACGACTGCAACGAGGATAGGCGGGTTTCGATTTTGGGTGCGTGAAAGGGAAACTCACAGTTTTTGGTCGATAGAGACGGAGCGCGCGTGAGGAGGAGAGAGAGGTCGCGATGTCGAAGCATTTGGGCGGTAGGGCTCACGTGCGTTGGAGGGCTTCGATCAATGAAGGCGGCGAATGGTCGCGATCTAGTGGTGGAAGGAGCATCGAGTTCAATCTTCAGAGCAATGGAAGGCGAGGTCGTTCATTGGCATCGAGTGTCGATCGCAAGTTCCAGGTCGTATGGGTTTCGACGACTCGGCTTTTAGATGGCGGAGGCCTTGCGATAATCGTGGGTGGCCAGAGTTTTGCCTGTCTTGCTTTTCACGAATCGACTTTAAGGTAATTACAAGTTATATATAAATTATTTTATATGCAGTTGAAAAAAAAATATACTGATGTTTGAATCTATATAGACTATTTTCAAATGGAATGGTATTTTCAGGAATAAAGTAATAGAGATAAGAATAAATATACTTAAACATATATCAACTTACTGTTTAAGGTTTAAAATATATACAGAGAAAATTATATATATATATATTTTACAGTAAAATATATATAAACCATTGTGATTTAATTTAAAGTATATATATATATATTAAATTTCAGAAATATATCTATAGGGATTTTAAATATTTGAGGAGTTTATATAAAATCATAGTTTTAAATCTATATAGATTATTTTATAAGTATATATATATATACATAGGTAGTTTCAAAAGGAAAATATATTTTATTCAAAAAGGGAGTTAGTTGAAATTAAATTATTAGTTAAAATTAAATCATAAGTTAGTAAAATTTTATTAAATGGGAATGAATTGTTCGATTTGTTCGAATATTAATAAGTTGTATAAATTGTTTATACAAGGTCAAAAATCGCAAAGTAAACAAGCTGGAATAAAAATGGACTGCTAATTAAAAGCAAAGGTGAGATCTTCTCACTCAAACAAAGGGTTTTGTTTAATTTTAAATAGTTATATTTAAAATTATTGATTGTGTTGATTGTGTGCTTGAATGATAGTATATATGATAGTAGTATATAGCAATATATATATATATTGGAATTTGTATATATTGGAGTTGTTGATTTCCCGCATTATATAGTGGATGAGACCCTATGCGACGCATAATAGCGGATGATATTTTATAAATCCCATATACCGCGATATTCCACCTCAAAGTGGAATTGGTATTGTGCTAACATCTGTGGATGCAGTGAAACAGGTTGGAGGGATCCAACTGGATTCCTCAAATTATATGAATTTCATATGTTGTATGGATTTGTTTCATATGCTGTGTGATTATTTATTTATAATCTGTGAATGATTATATTGACGGTTGAATTTGTTGAAGGCTATAATTTAGCCGAATGTATTTTTGGTATCGTTGGATACCAGAAATAAATAAATTGGATTTTTGAAATTAAAGTTGGAAATTTTAAGTGAATTCTTTTTGAAAGAATTGGGTGAATTTAAAAGAAGGAATTTAAAAGTATAAAGTTGATTTTTGTAATCTTATCGAATTATTTCCAAAAATATGGGAAAGAATTTTTATAAAAGGATTTTGAGTAATATTGTTTAAAAGTGAAGAATTTATTTAAAATGGAATTTTAGATGGTTCGAAAGAGATAAAGGAATTTATTTTAAAAGGTGATAAATTTGTTTGAAATCCAATTGATAATTGATTTAGTATTTGAAGATAAATCTTTGGGAAATTGATATGAAAATTTATTTGTTGTTGAATGAAAAATTGATTTGTGTTGAAATAAATTGGAAATCGATTTGTGAAATGATATGGGATTTGAAATAAACTTAGAAATCAATTTGTAATTGATTTGGGGTTTGAAATGAAATTTGAAATCAATTTTGAGTTTGATTTGGTGTTTGAAAGTGAATATTTGGAAATTTAAATTCATAGTGGGAATTTATAAAGGAAAAGGGAAATGAATAATATCGAGAATTTTATTCCGCGAGTGAATGTGATTTGAAATTTGTTTTCAAAATGATGAAGTGTGAAAATGTGATTTGAAAATTGGTTTTCAAAGTGATGAAGTGTGGAAAATATATATCTTGTGAAGATATTTGAAAATTTAATTATTTTGGGAAAAATTATTTAAATTGGTTGATTGTTGTGAATGTTGTTGATAGTTACATAACCGACTATCAATATTTGCCTTTGAAATGGCACTTGATTTGTTTTTAAAAAAACGCTCATTATTCGGTTTAGCCAGGAAAGGACCTTTGTGTCATATAACCCATTCCGAATAGTGATACGTCGTGAATGGACATTATTTGAAGACCGGTGTGAAGATTGGGTATTTTCGAAAATGAAAGGACAACCTGTCGAATGTCTCTGCACCGAGTTTCTCCGGTATAGAGATTTATATCACTCTTCTTGTGATGGGAAGTCCGGACGTGATTAGTGAATACCCGGATTGCAAGGGCTTCTTTGGAAGTGCCTTCAGTTCCGTTCGATCCCGGAACGGACTTGTATGGATGTGTATCTGACATTACACTTTGAGATGTAAAGCTGGTTTCTATCAAATACATTTCTGTTGGTGGCGGAGAATTTATTCTCTTAGCTTAACACCCTTCTCTGAGACGTACAAGCTCAGAGGTTATGTAGTTGATGGTTACTAGTGATACATTCCCAATTTGGTAATGTGGCATACGAAGTGCTGTTGATCATTTGTTGATCAAAGCATGGCTTTGTGAAAAAGCGTGGCTTTGTGAAAAAGCGTGGCTTTGTGAAAAAACGTAACTTTGTGGACGAGACTTCATCGAGCCTCACAACCCGGTAATGGTCGAAACCGGAATGTTGCGGCAAAGGTTTTTAGGGGTAGCACCCCTAGGGTATGTCATTTCCTTCTGGATATAAAGGTGATATTGTAACAACCCTGTATTTTTCAAATATTTTTTTTTATTGATTTTTCCAGATTCAAAAGCTTTATTTATGAAAAGAATAAATTTTTTTATTTTAAATATAAACTTTGACTTTGATGTGGATTAGAATTCCAAATATGACTAAATTTAATATTTCCTGAAAATGTGAATTTTGGTCAATAGTCAAACTTTGACTTTTAAGTTTAAATTTTTAATAGTTTGAAATTATAAATTTTATCTTTTATTATGAAAATAGATTTAATAACTTGAACACTACTTTTCGTTTCGTTGAAAACGGAGTTAAAATGTAAAAGTTATGTACATTTCAATTTTTAGTATAATTTGTTTATTTGTGCAATTTTGCCTATTTTAATTTTTTTTTAAATCATATTTTCTTTCTTATATTTTGTTTTAATATGTGTTAATATGATTTTATGTATATTTTGTCTTTTTATGTTTTTAAATTGATAATAGTATTTTTCCAAAATTTACTGTATTTATTTTTCATTTTTAAAGGCTGTTTTCCTATTTTCTGCTATTTTCTTCATTAAAAATTATATGTAAATTAAATTTTAAATATTTATTTTGTGAATATATTTTTATTTTATATATTATTTATGTTTAAAAATATATTGCAAGCTCATATGAATTTTCTAAAATTTTTTCTATTCAATTTCAAAATTTTCTAGTCTAGTTCACTGTTTTAACTATTTTCCTTAATTCTACTTTATATAATCAATAAATATTATATATATTTTTATATTTTATCAAATTTTCGAATTTTTAACTGGAATTTATGTTATTATCAGAAATATAAACTTATAAAAATGAATTAAAGAAATTTGAAAGGCCTTAAACTTTCTATCTTCCTAAGGCCCTTTTATTTTCTAACCCTTCTACTTTTTAACCTAACTTTTCATTCAATTGGCAACATCTCCTCATTTCTTCAGCCGCCACTTTTTTTTTCTCTCATTCACGAAATTCCAAAGCTCCTAAACCCTAAAAAAAAAATGGCTTCCATTCTCCTCTTATCTTCTTCCTTTATCTCTTCTTTACTTCACAATTTCCATTGATTTTGCCTTCCTCCTCTTCTAGCTTTGCTTGGCCTCTACCACCTTCATCTCCACCATCCTCTCCACCTTCAGCCCCACCACCATCTACAGCAGCACCTCCTCCTCCTCCACTGACCATGACAAGCCATGCCCATCCATTTAAGTTAGCACCACAAAATTGCACAAAAACCCTTCCAAACAATGCCTAAACCACATATGCTTCACCACCACCTTCATCTATCACCTTGGCCACCCCTAGAACCACCACCACCAGCAACTACATGACCTTTGGCTGCTGCTGCACCATCACCCTCCACTGTCCAGACCTGTACCATGCATGGCTGATCCAAGCAATGACCAAGTCGAGCCTTGTTGTGACCAAAACTTCACCTATTTGCCTTGTCGATTGATATTCTTCATGTTGCATCTCCTACCCTTCACATCACTTCATGTTGCCATGCTTAGGTGTGCTAAACCTGACCTATATGATGCTAACCTGAGCCCAAACACATCATGGCTGAGCACTTGATCCCCTATGGTCAAGCATTTGAATGGTAAAGGCAAAGTCTTGTCTTTATTGCTTTGTATTTCAATTTGTTCAACATTGTTTTATGTTAAGTATATTCATGTGCTATATTGTTTTGTCTTGTTTGGGTATTGTTTACAAGATGATATCTTGGCTATTTTCTCCACTCAAATCAAAGGTCGTGCCTTCTGGATCCATTGTGTCATTCTAATTGATATCTCCAGCATAAAAGGTGAGTTATTCTCACCAGACAATATGTACCTATATAACTAGTAAATTGACACCCTGCGAATCTGTAGAAATATATTATCAAGTTTTATATGCTTATATTATTATCATATGACGTTCACACCTGTTATTATACCTGTTATATCATATGTTACTGTTATTTACTGTTATTTAATGTTATTCTGTTATTTATATCTGTTATCACCATTGCAAGTTCCCTGTAGATTAGAATCACTATGGGTTGAAATGATACATACCCGAACGGACTTTAGAATAGGGAAAAATCGTTATGGGCTGAAATGATAGGCCTGAACGATTTTTATTTAAAATTATTTTAACTTGGGATTGCGGGTTTGAAATGATAGAACCCGGATTTTTCTTTTTTTTAACTGCGGATTGAAATGATACATATCCGTATCACTTGACCTAAGTTAGAAAATTATATACAGGCCCGTGGTTATTTTATAAAGTGTTTTGGATATTTTTAAGTATTTTAAAAATTATAAATTTATGAAATTTGATTTAAATAGATTTTGAAATGTTTTAAAATAAAGAAATTATGAGTTTTCTATGTGTTAAAAATGTAATTAATGAATGGTTTAACTGGATTTTTGAAATATAACTTAAGTTGGAAATTTGGAATTTTGGTTAAAAGTGATATTTAGGTTATATAAATAAAATGGATATTAAATTTTATTTGGAAATGGTAAATATGATAATTTGATTAAATTTGAATTTAAGTGATTTATTAAAGTATTATTGATTTTTCTATGAATTTACGTGGTTAAATAAATGAATGTTTAAAAGTGATCTTTTAATATATAACTTGACTTGGAAATGTGAAATTTGGTTTTAATTAAAGGTTTAAGTTAATTAAATAAAATTGGAAATTTAGTTAAATTTGTGAAATGGTAATTTAAATTTGAAGTGTTAAGTTATTTGTTGAAATGTGAACAATTGGAAACTTTTACACTTAAATTTATTAAGTAAATTGTTGAAAATTGGATTTAATTATAAGAAATTTATTGTGAAAAAGATACATATTAAATGATATGTAAATGAACCTTTTTAAATGTTAAAATATGATTTTTAAAATGTTTATGTGTTTTAAATTGAAGTTATTTAATTGCTGGAAATACACTAACACCTGAAATCTACTTTTAATAGCATTCAGAAATGCCATAGATTCTGTTTTGAACTAAAATTGTGTAAAAAGAGCTATTACAGCATTTCTGAAATGCTGTAGTTGCTGTAATTGAACTTATAGGCTAATATTGAACTCAGGCCTATTATAGCATTCTCTGGAAATGCTATAGTGGTCTGCAGTCTTTGCTGAAACCAAATTTAACCCTTGTTTTGAAATCTGAACTACCGCAGCACTTCTAAAATGCTGTCTTTTCTGTTTTGAACTATAATTCAACTAAAACTGAGTTTTAACAGCAGTTTTAAGTGCTGTCTTTGCTGAATTAAAAATGTTTTCAAATATAACTTATAGCAGTTGTTTTTAAATGCTGTGAAATGCTGAAATTTTAATAATTAGGGTTTTTGACTTAGTAAACGAACTCAGAATGGTTTGAAACTTTGGAAATTGAATACTTGATTTGAAAATATAATAATTACACTTTTAAAAGGTTTAAATGAATTATTTTGATTGGAATATAAACTATTTAAAGGTGATTTGAAATGATAGTAAATGAACGATATCTTTGAATTTAAAAGGTATTTAAAGTTGAATATTTGGATTTGAACTGATAGGATATTTTATTTTATTAAAATGATTTGAAATGAAGTTTTGTAAGGATATGATATTTTATTATATTAAAATGATTTGAAATGAAGTTTTGAAATTATATGAAAATTTAAATATATGGAAATGGTTTGGAATTGATTTAATCTTTATTTTGATAAAGATATGGTTTGAAATGATATTTTATTTTGAAGTAAAGTATTGTTTTTAAAAGTTATAACCACGGGTTATAATAACGTTGGGTTGTTAAAGAGATCGGGATCGGATATAGACATACTCTCTGTCTTACCGAAAACCACTTTGGCAACTGTGTACGCGGTGGAGATTCCAGAATGAAGTAGGATGGTGGCGACGTTCTTAAGGTATGTTACGTAGACCCAACTCCCGTGAGTTGGCATAAGGTGGCTAAAACAGGAGCGATCTCGGACCAGTGAGGTAGCACCTCTTCTCGGACACATTTCTTCGATATTATACTCTTACTTGTGATTGATTAGATGGCCATCCTCCGATTTGGGTGTGTTGTTCGAGGTGGAACGGTAGTGGCTGCTATGCGTATCCATCAGTCCGTGTGCGTAATTGGTATATCTACCCTGGCATTGCCTAGTTGTGCCGTGTCACCTACCATATCGAGCTTTACTACGATTATGATTTTAAGATCCGACCGCGTTAAGGTTCTCCATCCCCTTAACGCTATTTTCTATATGATTATACTTTACTTATTTAGACACTATTATAATATCGAATATTACTACATAGTAGATAGTTTAACGGATCCTTAGAGGATGGGCGGTCCCAAGCATCTTCTAAGTTACTTGTACCTTTATTACAGTTCACTTGAGTTGGTTTACATTATATAAGTATATATTGTCCTGACTCGAGTGTTTTGTGTTTTGCTTTACGCTCGGGTCAGCCTGAGTTATTCACAGATTTGGATTTCCACTCTCTTGGAGATTTGAATCGCTGGAGATTATCTGCTTGTCATGTCCTATCTATTTCAGTTCCGTTGTTCTACTCAGCTTGTACTTGGTTATTTTATTGAGACTTTTGTTGTACTCTATTTCTTCTGTTGTATCTTATGTAACTCTGATATATTTATATAGTAGCTTCATGAACTACTATTTCTTTTACTTCCGCTGCATTATTTTACTCTGTGTTTGTGATCTGTGATTATATTTATTTACTGTATATTCTGAGATTTGCCAAATTTTATTTACAACGCGGTATTTTGAGCAATTCAACTCCGGCATGAGTGTCTACCTATACACTTATAATGGATGCGAATGGTTGAAAATATCGGGTCATTACAGTTGGTATCAGAGCTTTGGCTTTGAGGCAAAACTCAGCATATGGAGTAGATTTATTTACAGAATCACTTTCGTTCGAGTTTGAATCTTTTCCTCTTGATTCAAAATTCCTTTGAATTTTTGGAACGTTCCCTGCGGTTCCAAAATTCATTCTTGTCCCTCACTATTCATCTTCTTTTGATTCTAGAGTATCCCATGACTCCACTTCGAATGATCTTTATAGTGAATTGGCGGTCTCACCAATATTCTAATTTTCTTGAAAAAGGGTGAAAATCCTTTACAGTCAGCATCGATTCACCAGAGATTTTTATTTATCCTTGGTTTAGATGCTAATATCTTTTATTATTCCAAACTCTATCTCTTGAGATCGAACGTAGATTTATCCCAGAAAAATCCACATCGATCTTATTCTTTAAGTCACGGTTGACCCGGTTAAGGTTGTCCGCGATTTATCTAAGCTTACCCATCTCTCTACTCTGTTTAACCATCTTGTCTTTTGTTTCTAAATTATCTCCAAACATTTTGAATTGTACTTGTAAATCTATGTTTTGTTTTATATGTTGTGTTGTTTGGGTTGTTGATGTTGATTTGGGTTTCCGATCGATTCGTCTGATCAACGCTATCGATAGGATTTCTAAAACACTTTGACAGAACAAACTGACACAATATTATTTTAAAATTTGGTTAATGAAATAAATTTGGATATATAATTTTATGGAACTTAATAAATTGATTTAAATGGATAATTTGAAATGATAATACTTGATTTATCATTTATTGTTCTACAAATGAATTTGTAAATAGTTGTTTATAAATTTATTTGGGAACTGAAATTAATTTAAAACAAGAAATTTAAGAATTTAATTTCCGATGGATTTCAAACCTTGTGTTTAAAGTTGTAAAAGGATATATTATTTAAAGTATTTCTAAGTAGAAATATGTTTCTAAAGGATTTTAAAGTTTAAAAATTTAGTGCTCTTCTCTTTGTCGCTGGAAAATAATTTTGGTGATGACTGCAGCATCATCGACATTCATTTTCGAGTTTTGAACTGAAGAGACCGTTCTGTAGTCTTACTACAGCTTTGTTTTGAAAGATTTAATTTATTTGAATTTCTAAAATATGACTTGATTTATAAAATATATATATGGATATATGATTTAAATTTGATTTGACATATTATGTATATATAATTACTTATCTCCAAATGGTTTGAAGATGTTCGAAGATTCAAATTCTTAAATTTTATCTTGAAGAATAATTTCAATTATAAAAAGAAAAATCAAAAAAAAAATTGGATAAATGATTCAAACTTGAGATAATTGAATCGGAAAGTTTTATTTGTATAACACACAATTTTATTCCAATATAACTTACCTAAATTACACAGAAGTTGAATATGAAATTGGATAATATACAATATAGAAAGGATTTTATAAATAAAATTTGAGTGGTTATAATAAATGTTATACACTTAAATTTTAGTTATAAAAGATTAACAGAGGTAAATATTGAAAAAGGAATCTAAAGAGATTTTATTTAAATAACTTAATAATCAATTTTGATTTAATATGGAACCTTAAGTCTAACCTAGGAATTTTAATAAAGGTTATTTCCTGAAATGAATATGCTGTATAATAAATAATGTATCTTTGAATAGATAAAATAAAATACATTTGAATTGGACATTTTGTAATAAAGTTTATTTAACTTGAAATCATAGTTTAATTGATGTCTAAATGAATAAATGTGTAAAGAAATTTGATTGTTATATTTGCTATGATAAATATTTTATTTATAAAATTGATATGTCTTGGAAAATGAATAATTATGATTTAAATAGTTAAAATGTATTTTACATCACTAAAACTTGATAATTGAGAATTTGGTTTTCAAATGGAAATTTTAAGTGTAACTTATTGAAGGAATATCTATTTATGAAATGGGCATTTTAAATAAAGTGTTAGGTTATTTGTTAAATGAAGAGCTAAGTAAAATAATGAACTTTTGACTTAATAAACGAAGTATAGTTTAATTTGGATATTCCATTCATAAAGTTTGTTTAATAAGTCATAAGTTAAATGATATCCAAATAAATATTTCTGGAATTGAACTGATTTGAAATATTAATATATCTACTGTAGCATTTTATAAGTACTACTATTTTGAAAATACAATTTTTTGGAAATTTTTATAATTAAATGAACTTAGAAATGTTACAACTTTAAAATGAATATTATTTGACCTTGAATTAAAATAGTTTAAATGAAGATTACTTTTTTTAGGGTGTTATGATTTTCTAAGTGTTATGTTTTTTTTTTAAAAAAAAGAATAACTTGTCCAAAGTGTTATGATTTTAGAAGTGTGATTTCCAAATGATAAACATCCCTAAATTGTTATGATTTCAAAGCATTATGGTTTTAAATTTATTATCTGGTTTTGTTTTTTCCAAACTATCTTTTGGTTGTCCTTATTTCCCTTATCTTGTTACAGAATGGGAAGGCTATTGCTTATACCAGTCTATTTAGAAATCTTTCTGTAATCTATGATAATCTTTGTTACTCATCTGGATCTGAACACTGTTTTTCCATTCATAGACTGTCGGTCAAGTGAAAGGGAGATTCAGACTCTAGAGGATCTTTTTCGTGCTTATATTCTTGATTTGATCACCTCCATCTTGTTAAACTTACCTATAACAATAATTATCAGGTGTAATTCCAATCGTCTTATCATCTTGTCTTAATTCTATTTCATTCTATCTTTTTCTGTGCTTTCCCGTACCTCGTTCCTTTTCGAGGATGAAAAGTTTTGAGTGGGGGAGAGTGTAACAACCCTGTATTTTTCAAATATTTTTTTTATTGATTTTTCCAGATTCAAAAGCTTTATTTATGAAAAGAATAAATTTTTTTATTTTAAATATAAACTTTGACTTTGATGTGGATTAGAATTCCAAATATGACTAAATTTAATATTTCCTGAAAATGTGAATTTTGGTCAATAGTCAAACTTTGACTTTTAAGTTTAAATTTTTAATAGTTTGAAATTATAAATTTTATCTTTTATTATGAAAATAGATTTAATAACTTGAACACTACTTTTCTTTTCGTTGAAAACGGAGTTAAAATGTAAAAGTTATGTACATTTCAATTTTTAGTATAATTTGTTTATTTGTGCAATTTTGCCTATTTTAATTTTTTTTTAAATCATATTTTCTTTCTTATATTTTGTTTTAATATGTTTTAATATGTTTTTATGTATATTTTGTCTTTTTATGTTTTTAAATTGATAATAGTATTTTTCCAAAATTTACTGTATTTATTTTTCATTTTTAAAGGCTGTTTTCCTATTTTCTGCTATTTTCTTCATTAAAAATTATATGTAAATTAAATTTTAAATATTTATTTTGTGAATATATTTTTATTTTATATATTATTTATGTTTAAAAATATATTGCAAGCTCATATGAATTTTCTAAAAATTTTTCTATTCAATTTCAAAATTTTCTAGTCTAGTTCACTGTTTTAACTATTTTCCTTAATTCTACTTTATATAATCAATAAATATTATATATATTTTTATATTTTATCAAATTTTCGAATTTTTAACTGGAATTTCTGTTATTATCAGAAATATAAACTTATAAAAATGAATTAAAGAAATTTGAAAGGCCTTAAACTTTCTATCTTCCTAAGGCCCTTTTATTTTCTAACCCTTCTACTTTTTAACCTAACTTTTCATTCAATTGGCAACATCTCCTCATTTCTTCAGCCGCCACTTTTTTTTTCTCTCATTCACGAAATTCCAAAGCTCCTAAACCCTAAAAAAAAAAATGGCTTCCATTCTCCTCTTATCTTCTTCCTTTATCTCTTCTTTACTTCACAATTTCCATTGATTTTGCCTTCCTCCTCTTCTAGCTTTGCTTGGCCTCTACCACCTTCATCTCCACCATCCTCTCCACCTTCAGCCCCACCACCATCTACAGCAGCACCTCCTCCTCCTCCACTGACCATGACAAGCCATGCCCATCCATTTAAGTTAGCACCACAAAATTGCACAAAAACCCTTCCAAACAATGCCTAAACCACATATGCTTCACCACCACCTTCATCTATCACCTTGGCCACCCCTAGAACTACCACCACCAGCAACTACATGACCTTTGGCTGCTGCTGCACCATCACCCTCCACTGTCCAGACCTGTACCATGCATGGCTGATCCAAGCAATGACCAAGTCGAGCCTTGTTGTGACCAAAACTTCACCTATTTGCCTTGTCGATTGATATTCTTCATGTTGCATCTCCTACCCTTCACATCACTTCATGTTGCCATGCTTAGGTGTGCTAAACCTGACCTATATGATGCTAACCTGAGCCCAAACACATCATGGCTGAGCACTTGATCCCCTATGGTCAAGCATTTGAATGGTAAAGGCAAAGTCTTGTCTTTATTGCTTTGTATTTCAATTTGTTCAACATTGTTTTATGTTAAGTATATTCATGTGCTATATTATTTTGTCTTGTTTGGGTATTGTTTACAAGATGATATCTTGGCTATTTTCTCCACTCAAATCAAAGGTCGTGCCTTCTGGATCCGTTGTGTCATTCTAATTGATATCTCCAGCATAAAAGGTGAGTTATTCTCACCAGACAATATGTACCTATATAACTAGTAAATTGACACCCTGCGAATCTGTAGAAATATATTATCAAGTTTTATATGCTTATATTATTATCATATGATGTTCACACCTATTATTATACCTGTTATATCATATGTTACTATTATTTACTGTTATTTAATGTTATTCTGTTATTTATATCTGTTATCACCATTGCAAGTTCCCTGTAGATTAGAATCACTATGGGTTGAAATGATACATACCCGAACGGACTTTAGAATAGGGAAAAATCGTTATGGGCTGAAATGATAGGCCTGAACGATTTTTATTTAAAATTATTTTAACTTGGGATTGCGGGTTTGAAATGATAGAACCCGGATTTTTCTTTTTTTTAACTGCGGATTGAAATGATACATATCCGTATCACTTGACCTAAGTTAGAAAATTATATACAGGCCCGTGGTTATTTTATAAAGTGTTTTGGATATTTTTAAGTATTTTAAAAATTATAAATTTATGAAATTTGATTTAAATAGATTTTGAAATGTTTTAAAATAAAGAAATTATGATTTTTCTATGTGTTAAAAATGTAATTAATGAATGGTTTAACTGGATTTTTGAAATATAACTTAAGTTGGAAATTTGGTTAAAAGTGATATTTAGGTTATATAAATAAAATGGATATTAAATTTTATTTGGAAATGGTAAATATGATAATTTGATTAAATTTGAATTTAAGTGATTTATTAAAGTATTATTGATTTTTCTATGAATTTACGTGGTTAAATAAATGAATGTTTAAAAGTGATCTTTTAATATATAACTTGACTTGGAAATGTGAAATTTGGTTTTAATTAAAGGTTTAAGTTAATTAAATAAAATTGGAAATTTAGTTAAATTTGTGAAATGGTAATTTAAATTTGAAGTGTTAAGTTATTTGTTGAAATGTGAACAATTGGAAACTTTTACACTTAAATTTATTAAGTAAATTGTTGAAAATTGGATTTAATTATAAGAAATTTATTGTGAAAAAGATACATATTAAATGATATGTAAATGAACATTTTAAATGTTAAAATATGATTTTTAAAATGTTTATGTGTTTTAAATTGAAGTTATTTAATTGCTGGAAATACACTAACACCTGAAATCTACTTTTAATAGCATTCAGAAATGCCATAGATTCTGTTTTGAACTAAAATTGTGTAAAAAGAGCTATTACAGCATTTCTGAAATGCTGTAGTTGCTGTAATTGAACTTATAGGCTAATATTGAACTCAGGCCTATTATAGCATTCTCTGGAAATGCTATAGTGGTCTGCAGTCTTTGCTGAAACCAAATTTAACCCTTGTTTTGAAATCTGAACTACCGCAGCACTTCTGAAATGCTGTCTTTTCTGTTTTGAACTATAATTCAACTAAAACTGAGTTTTAACAGCAGTTTTAAGTGCTGTCTTTGCTGAATTAAAAATGTTTTCAAATATAACTTATAGCAGTTGTTTTTAAATGCTGTGAAATGCTGAAATTTTAATAATTAGGGTTTTTGACTTAGTAAACGAACTCAGAATGGTTTGAAACTTTGGAAATTGAATACTTGATTTGAAAATATAATAATTACACTTTTAAAAGGTTTAAATGAATTATTTTGATTGGAATATAAACTATTTAAAGGTGATTTGAAATGATAGTAAATGAACGATATCTTTGAATTTAAAAGGTATTTAAAGTTGAATATTTGGATTTGAACTGATAGGATATTTTATTTTATTAAAATGATTTGAAATGAAGTTTTGTAAGGATATGATATTTTATTATATTAAAATGATTTGAAATGAAGTTTTGAAATTATATGAAAATTTAAATATATGGAAATGGTTTGGAATTGATTTAATCTTTATTTTGATAAAGATATGGTTTGAAATGATATTTTATTTTGAAGTAAAGTATTGTTTTTAAAAGTTATAACCACGGGTTATAATAACGTTGGGTTGTTAAAGAGACCGGGATCGGATATGGACATACTCTCTGTCTTACCGAAAACCACTTTGGCAACTGTGTACGCGGTGGAGATTCCAGAATGAAGTAGGATGGTGGCGACGTTCTTAAGGTATGTTACTTAGACCCAACTCCCGTGAGTTGGCATAAGGTGGCTAAAACAGGAGCGATCTCGGACCAGTGAGGTAGCACCTCTTCTCGGACACATTTCTTCGATATTATACTCTTACTTGTGATTGATTAGATGGCCATCCTCCGATTTGGGAGTGTTGTTCGAGGTGGAACGGTAGTGGCTGCTATGCGTATCCATCAGTCCGTGTGCGTAATTGGTATATCTACCCTGGCATTGCCTAGTTGTGCCGTGTCACCTACCATATCGAGCTTTACTACGATTATGATTTTAAGATCCGACCGCGTTAAGGTTCTCCATCCCCTTAACGCTATTTTCTATATGATTATACTTTACTTATTTAGACACTATTATAATATCGAATATTACTACATAGTAGATAGTTTAACGGATCCTTAGAGGATGGGCGGTCCCAAGCATCTTCTAAGTTACTTGTACCTTTATTACAGTTCACTTGAGTTGGTTTACATTATATAAGTATATATTGTCCTGACTCGAGTGTTTTGTGTTTTGCTTTACGCTCGGGTCAGCCTGAGTTATTCATAGATTTGGATTTCCACTCTCTTGGAGATTTGAATCGCTGGAGATTATCTGCTTGTCATGTCCTATCTATTTCAGTTCCGTTGTTCTACTCAGCTTGTACTTGGTTATTTTATTGAGACTTTTGTTGTACTCTATTTCTTCTGTTGTATCTTATGTAACTCTGATATATTTATATAGTAGCTTCATGAACTACTATTTCTTTTACTTCCGCTGCATTATTTTACTCTGTGTTTGTGATCTGTGATTATATTTATTTACTGTATATTCTGAGATTTGCCAAATTTTATTTACAACGCGGTATTTTGAGCAATTCAACTCCGGCATGAGTGTCTACCTATACACTTATAATGGATGCGAATGGTTGAAAATATCGGGTCGTTACAGATATCATGGTATGGAGCTCAGATATTTTACCTATGTTGATGCCGCAGATTTATTATACTTTGTGGTTGTTGCTTTGTGGTTGAGGATCCTCGGATAAAGGTCGGTAACGACCGGGGGATGGCATAGCTCGTGTGTTAGCTACCTAGTTACAGCTGTACAGCGTGAGGTAGCGTCGGCCTTGTGTTTGCAGAGATCCGGTTAGGTTCTCGGGGCGTCTTTCCAGAGGCGTTTCCATTTCGGTGTAAGGAAGTTCCTTTGCCTGACCATTTGTTGGAAATCCAAAGAAACAGTACGCGCCCTGTACGGTTTTAGTTATATAACCTGCTATGGAATGTGGCGGTAACCTGCTATTGAACATAGTAGCTATAGTAGGCATACAATAATGGTTGTATGTTGGCTAAGATTGATATTATACTTTCGAAATGTTTTCCACACTAGACATTAATAATAATATCAACTGATTTTTCATAGTAAGCATGTTTGACTATCATAAGGAGAAATCTCCTCCAATTCTGCGTTTGCATTGTGTTTGTGGTGGGAGGCCTTATGGTAGTTTCATTTTCCCAAAGCATTGCGAATCTGTTTTGTTTTCTTTGTGAAAATAACTGTTTTACGATCTCACACCTGTCACCGTGACTGACTCAGAGTTTATTGTTCCCTTTCTAAACTCTGGGTGCCCATAATTTTCCACACGGGCAGCCTAGAGTTATGTTATCAGGATATTCTGGATATTCTAGAGCTTTGGGGATGAGCTGGATGGCGAGGCGTACTACCATACTTGTTTATTTATTCCGCTGTGTATTCTGTATGAGGACAAGTTTATATAACTGTCCATTGTTGTATTGAGTTGTATATTGACTCTGATTGATGTATGTATAAACTGATATAGTCTTTTGTTTTAAAGATTATTCATTCAGCTATTATATATTGTTCCACTGCGAATGTGAGATTCTGATATTGTTCCTGTTTCTATTTATCTGTTCTTTCTTTTCTTCAGTTTTCTTCAGTCTTCTTCTACCTCTTCTTTTAACCCTAATGGTTCGGTTTTCCGGCATTCGATTGCGTGGCATTTGATACAGTGGACGTATTAATGTCGACTTTCGAGCGTCGAAAAAAATCATGATCGTTACACCTCGTCTCATTTTCTTTAATTGTGTTAGCAACTGAAGCAAGTACTAACATTTGCTTCAGTTTCATCTTAACAATCTGTGAAGACCGCCCTACACCTACGATGCATAATAGTAGTCAAAGGAAAGAAAAGAAGTGAAGAAGAGGAAATAAAAGAGAAGAGAATGGAAAAGAAGAAAAAGGAGACATCAGATAATCACATAATCAGTCATATTTCTCATATCGGATCAGATAAAATATAATAGTCAACACAGATATAAAATAGTTGAGATAGTAATAACTACATGAACAACAGAATCAGAGTAAACAGACTTAAACAATTATACAAAACAACGATAGAGTTTATACAAATGATAAATAAACTCAACTGGCAAATTGTCTCTAATAATAATAAATCAACACCGTCAAGGCTCCATAGTGATATACGATAGAATAAATAATAATAAGCTCAAAGTATAGGTATGAGAAAGAGTCACCTCCTACTAATCCATCTGCACAGCTCTAAGTTCTATTTGCACCTACTATATAGTCTACTCATTTAAGAGTACACGTGATAATAAGAATTAAAGCATATAACCTTGAGTCAGACAATAATCTGTTGTGAGCGATAAACAATCTCAAAATACTATAAAAGTCGATATAGTATATGGAACAGAGAGTATACTAATCATGCCCAACCCATCCCTGCAACAAAGAGTTATCACATAACATCGATAATATGCTACTCTTTAAATTTCATAAAGGGTACTCCATACTCAATAAACTGTTGGGGTGTCTAGGTATCTTCATCCACAATACCTATTCCATACTAAGTAAACAGTCGGGTGTCAAGGTATCCCTATGTCTAATACCTACCTCGTGTGACATTCCTAGAGTGATAGGTGGTTAGTGAACAACCATAAAAAACATATCATCCATCAAACAATACTATTTGTCACTCATTGTGCTCTAGACCTATGATAACACGTAGACCATTATTCTGCCTGGGTTAATGAATAAAAATCCCGATTTTCAATTGTACTCTCGTATCTTATAGCCCGAAGCTGGATACGCGACCCAAATCTACCAGTTCAAGGTATACGGATCCAATCAACTGATCCATAGGCATCCTAAAAAATAATACCCTGTTTGAGTACAAAAGAAAAACTCTGAGTATCAACGATCCCTTAGCATGCGCCTCCATGCTCTTTCTTGCTTCATCCATTTCCATGGTACAACCATACTATATCCTATCCATGGATCACCCTCAAAGAACCCTCCCATGTGGAACTCGTCACGATGCCTATCAAAATCAAGCCTACAACCTCGAAACCTAACTCTATGCACCACTGAGCCACTCATTCCGTGTCCTGAAAGTGTCAACTTTAGACCTTAACTCTATGCACCACCGAGCTACTCATCTAATGAACTAAACCATGATGTCAAAAATGTCACATCATTGTGATCATTGAAAGCACTCGTCGAAGAGCAATATCATCAAGACACAGAGCCGACCACACGAACTAATCATCATATCGCACTCCCTAAAGCCTCCTCGCTGTCCATTTCAAAGGTTGACCAAATTAACCATTATTAATAGTGATGGCTATAGACCACTCCATAGTGGTCAATACCAATCACTCTGGTCCTGCACTTAGCCAAAAATGGATAAGCATTAACCAACTGAAAATGGCTGACATCCATCATAAAGTCCAAAGCCTGTCCAAATTCATCATCTTCCATCCTCAGACCTGTCGGCATGCATTCCAGTACTCTCTTACATCTTATCCCATTTGTTTGGGTTTTCGATCAATGGAATGAAACCCTAATGTGTGGAATATTCCCTAACGCTGGATTGCCAATAAATCGGCGTTTTCAACCTAACAACCAAACTAACATGTATATATCCAACAACCATATAAATGTCTGTAATAGTATATGTATAATGTGTATAATCCATCGAGATTAACCAATATGGGAAATAATATCAATAATAGCTCAAGTCTAATAATTCCCTAACTGTGGCACGTCGATGGAAAATATGTGATATTTTTTATTAATCGTTTTAAAATAATTTTATTTTCCTTTATAAAAATCTAGTAGATATATAATATAGGAAACTCATATTTTAAAACTAAAAATCATTCCCGAGCATCAGTCTGATACTATACAACCAATCATAATATAGTGAGAGATAATATCACTCTTCTCAACCAAATTTAACCAAACCATCGTTAAGTCATAGAGCTCTCCATCATGAGCGCAATACAAGGAAAGGCGTCCAATACGGACCTTGTATGCAAAAGATACACGTATTATAAGATTTGAGATTAAATAAGCAATTAATTAATCTAATTAATCAATAAATCCACTAATTACCTTGCAACCTATCTTCCCCAAATCAAGCAATTTCTCAAACATGTCATGCACAATGAACACATTTCATCAAGCACCTTCTCTCCTTCATATCTCCTTCGTTTCTTGACAAAATAGTGAGCCATTTTTGCCAATGTGTCTCTCTTCGCAAACTCTTTGCTCCAGTACCAAAAATGAGCAACTCAACCTCCCTTCTTAAGATTCGACCAGATGTCATGCTCTCCTCTTCATATGAACGCATTTTGCGCCTTAAGGTCGCGCTCGACAAGAATTTGCATGTAAGCGCTATTCACGAAGAGAAACACGATGGCGATCTCCGTTTCGCCTATTGTCGCTTCAATCTCTGACGAAACCAAACCCTAATCACAGCCAAGAAGAGGTCGATGTCACCAATCATGACCAATAAAAATTCCACCACGGTCATCGCGAAGATCTCTTCGATACGGATTTAATGAAACTGGTTTTTTTTCGTGTAGCGGATTGCTAAAAATATTTTCTGAATGGGATTAAGGAGAAGGCAACCATTCTTTTGGTTCCTGAATGGAATAGTAACAGGAAATGAGAGAGGAGGGTTTTGGAGATAATTATATTAATAAAATATTCAGTTTATTTGATTTCTCAAATAAACGGTCGTGTTTTCGACCTTGCTCGATCAAACAGTGCGTCCGATCGTTATGAAACAGTGCGTCCGATCGTTATGAGATGTGTGATAATATATTAAGAGAGTGTTGTAAAGTATGGCTAAGTTATAGGGATGCGAGGTCAGTTAAAAGCACATATAAGTTTGCCCATCTAATCTGGCTATCAACAGTGTAACTTTGGGGCTGATGTATGACATCGCCTATAATGAGTACCTACGGAGGACGTGAGTTTAGTCACAAATTCTATTAGGTAAACCTATCCAGCTAATTTGGCTACCAGTACCTAAGAATAGTTGGACTAGTGTGAGATGTCATAGTTGGGTTACAGGTCATAATACAAAGTACCTGCTTTGGGGTTGAAGGTATTAAGTGACTGATTGAGGGCTTGCATCTTCCCTATGTAGGATGTATTAAATGGTCAAGGTTAGTAGTCGGGCATGGTAGAGGATAACTCGGGGAGGGTTTGCTTCGGGTTGATGTATTAGGTGGCTATTGTGGGGTCCGCCTCTTTCATAAAAAGAAGTATTAAGTGGCCTGAAGAAATTCTCTGCAATGTCAGCTTAATAGTATTGGAGAGGAGTCCGCCTTGTGATAGGTATTAAATGATAGGGACCAGCCTTGAATGAGGTATTAAATGGTCAGAGTTTGTCAAGTTCCCATTAAAAAGGTATTAAGTGGCTTGTGTGCTATCTCTTACATTTTTAGAACATTATTGACGATAGATATGGGTTGTTGGGTTGAAAGAGTAATGGTTATAGAATTGGACTGGGAAAGCCTCAGGGCTTATAGTTGGAAGACTTAAAATATAGTTAGCATATATAAGACATATTCTTATTTAAATTATAATGTCCAAATACTATTATAGAAAGGCTTAAGATTTCTATTCACCAGACATTGTTGTTCTGACTCCCTCCTTATTACAACAAAGGCTAGAGATGATGATGCAGATTTTTGGAGATGGTGGCGGAGATGTAAACTTGTGGTAGTATTTAGTTATCTATGTTATTTTTATATTTTTGATGTACCCATTGAGACATGATGTATTTTGATATATTGTACCATGAATATTTGTCGTTATTATGTGGGATTATGTTGTCTGTTTTTGACATTTGATTTTTTTAAATAAATGAGTATTGTTTTGATATTATAATTTATCCTTCCGCTGTGAGATACTGAATGTGTAGATAGATAGCTCTGTGTATTGTTCTTTAAAAACAAATTCCGACCAACAGCCAGCTTTGGAATGAGTCAAAGGTTCAATGGGCCTTTACTGGGTCGAAAATTTGGCCTGTTTTTGAGGCGGATTGTTACACATTCAGATGTTCGTTATGTATTAGGTCTTCGAAAGTCTTTGATATCAATAGAACAACCAGCATCACTACAATGCAAGATTACCATTGACGAAGAGGGTTTGAAGGTTTCTAGAGGGGCACTTATAGTAATGAAGGTTATAGAGGTCCACAATCTTTATTTGTTGAAGGCTGCCATTATTCTAGGAGAATCGTGTGTTAGAGTTGATTGTGCTAAAAATTTCGATGCTATTAATCTTTGGCACTTAAGGTTAGGTCATACTTTGGAGAAGAACTTAGAATTACTTCTTAGGAAGAAGAAGGACAGAGGAGAAAGCTTCAATAAATTGGATTTCTCCAAAGGAGTGCCTTTTGAGTAAGCAAATAAAAGTATCATTTGATGCTGGCGAGCATACTTCTAGGAGGGTACTTAAATATGTGCATTTAGAAGTCTGGGGACCAGTGTATATAACTTCCATTGGGGGAGCTCACTACTTCTTATCTTTCATTAACGACCACTCGTGTAAGGTTTGGGTGTATGTAATGAAGGCTAAGTCTGAAGTGTTTGAAAAGTTTACAGAATGGTTAGCTCTCACTGAAAACCAAACCGGTAAGAAATCGAAGATTTTTTGACCAACAACGGTGGAGAATATGTCTCGATGAAGTTCCTTGGATACTACAAATAGCATGGTATTATAAGATATTTTACTTAACCCGGTAATCCACAGTCTAATGGTGTTACTGAGAGGATAAATAGAACCCTAATAAAGAAGGCTCGTGGCTTTAGATCGACTGTAGGCTTATCTAAAGGCTTTTGGGCTGAAGCTATATTGATTGCGGCTCACATCATTAACCGGATTTTGTGTTCAGTCATTGGTGGGAGGATTCCAAAAGATCCATGGAGAGGGAAATCTACTATACTTAGTTACTTTCGTATTATTGGTTGCCATATTTATGTGCATAAACAGGATTTGGTAAGTTGAAGCCAAGAGCTACCAAGTATATTGCTTGGTTATACAGATGGAATAAAGAGATATCGTATTTGGAATCCAACAACAAATAAGGTGATACACTCCAGACATGTTACCTTTGATGAGTCGGACATGTTCAAACCGTTGGAGGAGACATCAGATAACTCATGTTTGGAAGAAGACAAGCCTAAGGAAATGGAGATTGTTCCCACATTTCAACCAAAAAGTGGAGTTCATATTATTGATGACAAAGAAAATGCAGTCAAAGAACCATCGTATAATAGTCCACGTATTTCCTCTAATAGTGATGGTGATGGTCATGAAGTTGGACAAGATTCAGTTCAAGGTGGAGCTAAAAGAGTGGTAGGCGATGCTGGAGCCGACCGTGCTAGTCAGCAAATTAGGAAGGCACCTAACAAATATAAAGATTCGCAGTTTGCAAACTTAAGCCTCAGTGATTGGTTTGATTATGCTTTGCATATGGTTCACGAGGAGCCATTTGACCTTGAAGATGATTTGAAGTAGTAGACAGTTTGAAGTGGATTTGATCACGGAGGAGGAAATGCAGTCGTCGTAGAAAAACAAGACATGGGATTTGGTGACATTACCTTAGGGAAATAGAGCCATGGGTTGTAGATGGATGTTCAAGGTAAAATATGATAGAAGGCATAAGGCTAGATTGGTAACAAAATGGTTTTCATAGAGAAAGGGAAAGAGAACGATGAATCTTTGCTCCGGTTGTGCAGCGTACATCTATTAGAATTTTGTTAGCTATAGTTGCTACTCATGGTATGGAATTGGAGTAGCTAGATGTGAAGACCTCTTTTCTATATGGAGACTTGGAAGAAACAATCTACATGAAACAACCAGATGGGTTTGTGGTGGATGGTAAGTAAATTGGGTTTGCAAACTGAAGAAGTCGCTGTATGGTCTGAAGTAGTCGCCGAGACAATGGTACAATAGGTTCGAATCTTTTATGTTGAGCATTGGCTTTGATAGGAGCATAAAAGACACTTGTGTTTATAATAAACACTTGGAAAGCTGTGATTGGGTGTACTTACTTTTGTACATGGATGATATGCTTATTGCTTCCAAGGATAGAGAAGAAATCAATTGACTGAAGATGCGTTTGAAAGTGAAATTCGAAATGAAAGAGCTTGGAGAAGCAAAGACGTTTTAGGCATGGAAATCTTCAGAGATGGAAAGCTAGGATTTTTAAGACTGAGTCAAAAGGAGTATATATGGAAGGTGCTTGTCTGCTTTAGCATGGATACTGCAAAGGCTATTTCGACACCCATGCCTTTGTAAAGCTTTTGGAAAAAGGATCTCCCATTTTAGTTGAAGACAAGACTTATATGGAGAGGGTGCCCTATGCAAGTGCCATCAGGGAAGACTCACTGGGAAGTTGTTAAAGTTATTTTGAGATACTTAAAGGGAACACTAAATCATGGGCTTATTTTTGAAACTAGAAAGAATTGAAACTTGGTTGGTTACTGTGATTCGGACTATGCGGGAGATAAAGACAGAAGGAAGTCAACCTCAGGCTATGTGTTCACTCTTGGAGGTTCAGCTATTAGTTGGAGAGTGAGGTTGCAGTCTGTGGTTGTATTATCCACTATAGAAGCAAAGTTGATAGCTACTATTGAAGCAGCTAAGGAGGCACTTTACATGAAGCATCTATTGTGTGATTTAGACTTTGCGCACGGTAGTATGGTGGTGAATTGTGATGGTCAGAATGCAATTCATTCGGCTGAAAGCTTAACGTTCAGTTCAAGAACAAAGCGCATAGAAGTCAAAGTGTCATTCCTTGTTGCCATGGATGAAGAAAGGGTGATTTGTCTTGAGAAGATCAACACAAAGGACAATGCAGCGGACATGTTTACTATGGAGCTGCCAGTTGCTAAGTTCGAGCATTGCTGGAACTTGATTCTCTTATTGAAGTGCTAGTGCCACATGGTGGCACCATAGGGGAAGAGTGGAGTAGCTTTGTTGAAGCTAGAGGAAGATGTAGTATTCTTCTTCTTAGAGAGATAAAATTTATAGTATACTTCTTGTTAGAAGATTATTTTGACTCCACCTTTGTTTTGAGTACTTTTAACACTTTGTTGGCAGAGGTGGCCTTGCCGCAACTTGTTAACAAAGTGTGATGAAGGGTGGCTGAGTCGGAACCTATCGGGAAGGTATTCATATTGTGGTGGAGCATGCAAGGAGTTGGTTGAGATAATTTGAATCGAGGTGGAGTGTAGAAACGATGGAAACTTTCCTAATTTACTATTTGGAATATATGGAAACTTTTATAATTTACAATTTAGAATTTATGAAAACTTTACTTAATTACAACCTTACCTTATTTAAAACTTTTCATATCTCCACTTGGAGAAGACTATAAATAAAGGGGTAGACTCATGGAATTCATTATCCCCACAACACAAAAAGGAATAATATGAGTCAATAAAGAAAAATAAATTGTAACCTTAATTACTCAAATTAGGGATTTTTATTATTCTTCTATAATCTCTTGTAATCTCTCTTGTTTATTGAAAGCAATAAAGCTCATATTGCCTAAAATGTATGTACACTATCACAACGATAGTGAAATCCCTATAAATCTCTTGTGCCGCTTTTTCTCTTTTATATTTATTTACTATTACTTTTGGAATAGCTATGATCTGATTGAAGAATTGATCGATCTTTTTGTTTTTCTGCATCATAGCATGATCTTATAATTCGATTTTTCCACTGTGAGGAATTGATCACCTCTCTACACCTGAAACCAATAGCGTCACATAACTACATCACTAACTTAACCTATAGTTTCACTTAATTTTACTCCCATATATTATCCATTACTTACGCCTAAAAACATGAAACCAAATTTGCATATATGGAACTGTGGTAGCATCCATTTATATGATTTAAAAATGCTACTCTCCTACATGTTAAAACTTATCTATTTTAACATATCCCAAAACCGATCTCCCATTGTCTCCTCACTAGGCCATATTTCCCCACTTCTCTACATCGCCATAAATTGGAAATACCTAAAAACTGCAATATCAATCTCCTCCTGGAATTTGTGACCTTCAAACGATCACACATTTTCCAAATCAACTACTTGATGCCCAAATTTATAATCTATGAATTTCAACTTGTCACCAGACTAATTTGAAATATGTTCTTAAATCACTTCTACAATGATTTGAAGGTAATTTCAACTCCACTATGCATTGATTTTTATTTCTAAATTAAACTTCTAATTTTCCTGAATTAAGATCTATTTGGAAAATGTTTTTGTACTAGTTATTCAATGGGGAGATCTTTTCGCAAAAAATCAACCAAACACGATCCCAACACAGTGGTTTGAGTGTTTGTTCTGATGTTCGTTTTCATCTTGATCATCATCCTCATATAGCTATTGACTGTTTACAATTCAACAATTTCCTAACTTATGTTACCGAGTTTAAAATTAACTTTGCTTTGATTTACATGTGCTCCACAAGTTTTCTACATAACTAATATATATTAAACTATTTCATGTTCATTTATGGAATTCAATGACTATGGATCTATGGTCATGTTTTGATTGTTTGCTTCCTGGTGCACCATCATGTCTAGATGTTAACGACAAATTATATTTCTATAGAGTACTTTATTCATTGATTCCTTTGTAACAATTTACTTTTCTTGTACTTTTTTCATTCCACTTTTACTTTTTTACAACAGTTTGTTCATTGGAATAGATTGGTGATGTAGGTTAGAAAACCGTTCAATAAATAAACACATTTCACTTAATTATTCAAGGTAAAGAAGTCATGATCAATTACTGCATATACGATCATGCCAACTTTGAGTGATCAAGTTTTCCTAACATTATTTGATGTAACTAAATTCAATTTACTACAATGCTTAGATAGTTGTTTTCGACTACATATTTCATTATACTATCACTTGTACAATGTTCTATATGACTAGGTTGGACTACATTAGAGTAGTTACCATAAACCTAATTCTCTTTTACTAATGTATTTTATTCTGTTGTACCTCGATCTGAATTTGCAGTGTCTTTGTGGCTGAGTTGCAAACTATGTCACTCTCTTTAAGATGTTTCGTCGCTACGCTATAATTGTGCAAGGAAATCACTAGTGCAGCGCCGCCTCTAGGATAAAACAGCCATATATATTAATATCAATATCCTCTTGCACAAAGATTGCTAAGCCAGTGGCATCCAAAATATTGCTCGGATCTAATGTGTTTTAGGAAGAAAAAGAAGACAACTTGGATTTTAAAACTGGTTATTTTTCTTTGCCAATTGCTCAGTTTATATAGAAAAAAATATTAGAGTAAAAACTGGTTTTTTTCTTACTGAGTCATGAGAAAATATAGGATCTGAATTTACCGAGTCTTATTACCAAGTCAAAACCGGTTTAAAAATATACAGCCAAAAATATTGAAAGAGTCATACACCACATTAGCCAAGCCCAGCCTGGTCCGGGTCGGGTCGAGTCGGTGAGTAGGCGTGTGCGCGTGTGTGATGGTCAGCATGGTCTCTCTCCCCAACACAAGATAAAACATTGGTGCCCATAGGGTCCATTATTTCTCTTGTGCATCCTATATTTAAGTAGGACCACTATAGTGCCCCATAATGTGGGACTATTTACTAAGAGGGGTATTCTATACTCTTCTCAATATTTTTAATAATTTTACTTTAAATCCAACTTTTTCCAACAATCCCCACTTGAATTTTCAAAAAAAAATTCTCGAGCAATTTCTGGTTTTATAGATTATGCATAAACAAAGGTATCTTTCGATTTGAACCTTTGTGTAGCGAATAAGATCCAGATTATACTAGAGTGACTCGTATTCTTGAACTCTATCTCTGACATCAAACCACACAAAACCTTTTTAAGGTGCACTCTATAGCCCATGCTTTAAAAGGTTATGCACGTCTATACCTGTTTAGTGAATGCTCTAGGAATTTTGTCCAAAATTCTATAGGAAACGACCTCATTTCCACATTCAAATAAGTGAATCTATCAAGAGTACTCCTGTAGCTATGTTCTCTACTCCACATAGAGTATCCATTTTATGGAAAGTTAAAATCGTCCTCTTATCGCTTCAGGAATACATGCTTCTATCTAATAAATAATAGCATGTTCAACCAATATCACTACCTAACTTGTTATTATCCATTGAACCTATTGGGATCTCCAGTCATTAGGTTGGGTTACTGTTATGAGTGACTTCTCATTCTAAGAGCAATAGTCTCATTCTTTTAGATGTAAAAATGACTTTCTCCCGGGCCAATCCTTTCGTCAAAGGATCCGCCATATTCTCATCAGTGCATACATAATCCACTCTAACAGATCCTGAGGAGATACACTCTCTTACAGTATTGTGCTTACAATGAATTTGTCATCTCTTACCATTGTAATAACAGTTCTTAACTTTTGTGATAGACGCCGGTACTATTGCAATGGATCAACGCAACTGGTATCGGTTTTTTCCATAAAGAGATCTCAGTTAGTAGAATTCTTAAATAATCTGCTTCTTCACTAGCAGTAGCTAGTGCAATCATTTCTGAATCCATAGTGGATTGAGTCAAAATAGTATGTTTCTTAGATTTTCAAGAAATAGCTCCTCCTACAATACTAAAAATATATCCACTAGTTTCTTTGTAATCATCTGATAAAGTTTCCAATCTACATCGCTATATCCTTCAAGGACAGTGGGAAACTTCTGATAGTGTAATCCATGGTCAATAGTTCTTTTATGATATATCATAACCCTTTCAGTAGCATGCCCGTGCTCTATACTAGGTTTAATAGTAAACCGGTATAGTAATCCCAAGACATAGGCAATGTTGGGTCTAATACAATCAGCGGCATACCGAAGGCTACCAATAATGCTTGCATATTCAGACTGTCTTATACCTTCACCAGTGTTCTTAAATAGTTTTACGCTAGGATCATATGGTGTACTAGCAGGTTTACATTCAAAGTAATTATATTTAAAATCTTCTCAGTATAATGAGACTGGTGTAAAGAAATTCTCTTTTCAGACTTAGTAATCTTAATGCCAAGGATTACACTCGCTTAACTAAGATCTTTCATGTCAAAATTGGCACATAACATGGACTTAACATAATAGAAAGCATGAATGTTTGAACCAAATATAAGTAAATCATCCACATATAAACATATGATAGTGCAAATGTTATTCTCATATTTATAATAAATACACTTATGACTTTCATTTACTTTAAAACCATGTGAAATAACTAGATTATCAAATTTTTTATGCCATTGTTTAGGTGCCTGTTTAAGACCATATAGAGATTTATCTAATTTACAAACTTTATTCTTTTGATCAAGTATAACAAATCCTTCAGGTTGGTCCATACAAATCTCTTCTTCTAATTCACCATTCAAAAAAGGGGTTTCTACATCCATTTGGTGAAAAAAATGAAGCAAGAGAGAGTAATACTCGAATTGAAGTTATTCTTGTAACAGGTGAAAAAGTGTTTAAAAAGTCAATGTTTTCCCTTTGTCTAAATCCTTTAGCTACAAAACGAGCCTTATATTCATCAATTGTACCATCAAATTTCAACTTCTTTTTAAGTACCCACTTACAACCTTAGTATTACAACTTGGAGGTAAGTCAAATAGATACCATGTTTTATTAGATTGAAGAGATTCCATTTCATCATTAATAGTTGTAGGATCGTTTTCACCCTAAAGGGGGGTGAATAGGGAGATACTAAAATTAATGCGAAAATTAAAATAATAACATAAAGTAATGCAGTAAAAATCACACACAAATTTACCTATCTTCGGCAATAACCTGCCTACGTGCTGCCCCCAAGGTTTCTACTAGAAATTAAGTAGTCAGACGTTTACACACGTAAACTTGCGACACCCGCTAACTTGACTAACCTAACACTAAGCTCAAAACCCTGCCACAACTTAACCACTGAGTTGTGAATTCTCAAACTACGCCCCGTAGTTTGTACCTAGTTACACAACTAGAATTTACACAATTTAAAAAAGAAAATTACACAATAAAAACAAACAACTAAACTCAAAAACCTATTTAAAATTTTAAGCCCAATATATAAAAATTAGACCGGCCTACTAATAAAATAAAGACGTCTTTATTTTTTTTCATTCCAATGATTCCTTGGACGATCCCTTTTTATTACTCTTCAGAGAAATAAGGTTTTGTTGTGATGAAGCAACGCTTGGATTTATCGATTGAAGTGATGATTCTGAGTTGAATTTCTTTGTCAATCGATCTCTTTGCTTATCAACTTGCGGATGTTCTAAATGTTGAGCTCGAATATCGGTGTTTTGAATTGGTACGTGTTTTTCCCTTTTTGAATTTTTGATTATGCTCGAACTTGATTCGAGTTCTGGATTGGTGCTTGCTCTCTGTTTTTGCTTGAACTCGAATAAGAATTTTTCCGATGATGAGATTGGGTTAAATAGGGATAAAAACCCTATATTTTCGTTCGTATATTTGAGTTTTGAATACTTCGTGATTTTAGCTCGGCCATCAGATTTTTGCTTGAATGATGAGATGATTCCTGACTTGTTCATCTCTGATATACTCGAATTTGGTTGAAGTCTTTGAATCATGTTCCGTTCTTTTTGCTATGTCTTTTGGCATTTTGAATTTTGAGATGATCTTGACTTCTGATATACTGGCATCTATATTTTGACCCGAACTCTGACTTGATTATCATGTTACCCTCTGTGTTTTTGTCTACTCTTTCCTGAATATGTTGTGTGCGTGTATACCATGCTTTGACCATCCATGCTGGGCTCTGGTTCATTCTTTGTTGGCAATTATTTTTGAAAAATTCAATGAACATCTCCTTAACTGACTCATGTTGTGATATATTTTCTTGATTCGACTCATGGCTACTTCACTGTTTTTGATTAGTTTAAACTGTACATATTTGTGTGTCATCTCCATGTATATACATATATGTATGTATATATGTGTGTGATTCTGATTTTGCTTGTTGCATCCTACTTCATGTTTGATTAAGTTTCCATGTTAATTTGCTTAATCCCCTTGCACTTCATTCTGTCTAGTGTAGTTGTGTTTATGCATGTTCTCGTTGGAGTCTAAATTGTTGTAGTTCCATTCGAAGTCTGGTTGTATTTCAAGTCTGGTTGAGTGAACTTGGTGCTCTGGTTGCATTGTACTTCGAGTTAAATGTCCAATTGCACTTACAATTGCCGTGTTGATAAATCTGACCATGTCTAATTGCTGTCTTGACTCATTTGGCTTGTTGAGTTGAAACTGAAAATTGCTTTGTGCCTTTGTGTTCACTGTTGCATATATGTGTATGTATATATGCATATATATATGCATACATGTGTATCTTAATGTATGTTGGTTCTGGTTCATGTTGCATTGGCTTGTTTGTGTCATCTAAGGTCTGGTTGAGCAATTTGCAGTCTTGAGTCCAATTTTGCCATTTGAAGTGGTCTGGTTCCATATGAAGTCTTCATTGGTCATGCCTCTATTCTTGTAGTCTTCTCTAGTGTGATGAACTTGGTGCCTTTGTATTTTGTCCCATGGTTTTCATGGACTACGTGTACTTGTGCCATATGAGGTCTGGTGTGTGTGTTATTATGGTCTTGTTATAGTCTGACTCCAGTTGCTTCATTTCCAATTGCATTTGTATTCTATGAACTGTTGTATTGGTTGGAGTCTGGTGTTCACTACTTGAAGTTTGATTCAATTTGAGTCTAGTTATTTTTGTCTGTGTACTTCATGTTGAGTTTCCTTGATGTGTATTCATTTGTTTGGCCGCTGTTCATATGTATAGAACCGGTGTAGTTTTTCCTTTGATGTTGTAGTCTGGTTCAAGTGTCACCATGATGTCTCTAGAGTTTTGTTGTCTTTGCATATATATCTTGTTGCACTTGAAGTCTGAACGCATGTGCACTGCCCTAGTTATTGCCTGAGTTATACTGCCTTGACTCTATTGAAGTCTGGTTTCAATGTGGATGTTTTGATGTTGCATTGTGACTTTGTTCTGGGGTTTGCTAACTTGTTTGGTACTTGAATTTGAGATATTCTCGACTTGATCGGTTTTGGTTTGTGTTTGTATTTCACTTGAGTTGAATCCGTCCTAGGCTTGGGTTTGACCTTGTGCTTACCTGTCCCTGCAGTTTAAACAAGCAAGTGTATATCGGTGTGCACGGCCTTGTGGCATGTACAGTGATACATCGTGCATGTCACAAGTTGTTCATGTAAGATAAAAAAATGATGACGAACAACCCAAATAACTGAGGAAAATATTATTTTCAAAACACACACTTTATTGAGTATGGCAAAATATTTTCTTTTTCAATTTTACTGCGTCAGTATTTATTTTGCAGATGGTTCAGATGTTGTATACAGGCTAGAACAGAGTTGAAGATAAAATACGAGTGTTGAGTGAATATGTAGTGAGGTGTAATATGTAAACTGAAAATTGTGTTGTAACTGAAATTGTATTGTATTTGAAAATGTGTAAATGTAGTCAGAGCTCAAATCTGTACTGTTTGAATTTGTAATAAAATATTTGTTTAAATATGAATTCTGAGTTATTTATTTTATTCAACAAATATTTATTTAATTATGTGAAAAATAAAATAGTACAACAACAAATTCATTTAAACAAATATATATATGTTTATTATCATCAAACAAAAATCATAAGCTATTGTATTCTACAACATCCCCCCTTTGATGATAACAAATATATATTAAGATTTTGACTCTATTAAAGGTATTTGGTGTTGATGAATTCCATGAGCTTCCCCTATTTGAATACCCCCCTACAACAAAACTCACCCTACACAGATGCGTTGTAGTAAAAACTAAAAAATTAATTAAAAATAACTTTGAATAAAAACACTTTCGAATATTAGTAAGGATATCGCTCAAAAATCATAATCTTAACCACTCTCCCCCTTTTTTATCATCAAAAATAATAATAGTAATTGAAATAGCAACGATTTTGATTAAAATTATAAAATCAAATCAAGAGGGAAATATTAATTTCAAATTCCAATAATCAAACAAAAATCATAATATTTTATTAATTAGAAACAAACTCCACTTTAGAGAAATGGTAGGATTATGGAAAATTTTATATAGTGACAAGAGTTTGATATTTTCAATAAAGGAATAATTTATGCATTTTCTCTTTTCAAATATTAAAAAAAATATGAAGCACTTACTAACCATGCATAACCGTTAGGACTTTTAAATGAGGTTAGTAGTTACCCCCTCCCCTTTTTAAAAAAAGAAAAAATATATGTCAAGTATTTTCTAACCATGCATAACCGTGAGGACTTTTAAATGAGATTAGAATATACTTAATATTTATCCCTTTCTTATATGTGTCTCATCCATGCATAACCGCAAGGACTTTTAAATGAGAATGGAAGCCCATATATAGAAATTCAAGTAATTCACTCATGCATAACTGCGAGGACTTTTAAATGAGAGTGAATACTTTAGGATATAATTATTTTACAAAAAAAGTTTCCTTATTTTGAAATACCAAATTCTGCACACTATATTATGACGTATGGATTGACAGAAAGGTGAAAGTGATAGAAATGATCAAGGAATAAGTACTAATCTAAAAATATTATAAAATTTGTTTAATTTTCATGAAATTATAAAATTATACTTCCTCTTGTTATGAAATATAATTTAATCAATATCCATCACTTTTCAAGCACTATAATAATTTTGATAAGTTCCAAAAGATTCAATTAGTCAACGGTTATCTTTTCTAGAGTAAATTTCTTACCGAAATAAACTAGAGTATTTTTATCATGATGAAAACTCAAGTTTCAAAAATTAAAATAAGTGAAATCAATTTTCTGTAAGGGGGTTTTGTGAAAATGACTTCTAGTTGAAAATCAATATTAAGTAATTGCAAAAATGATTTCAACATGAGATGATATAAGATACCAGTTGTATTTGAGGTATTCATGGTGATACATAGTGGTATATAAGAAAAACGCGTACTCTTCAACACTTGAACTGTTTTTTGAAATTTTTAGCACGTCCATTTATATCAAGCACAAGTAAAGTAATCTATATTGAGCAAAAACACACATTCAAAAAATTCGTCAAAGCAGTTTTTCATGACATTCCAAAGTGAATCAATAAAAAACTAAAAATAGAAAAGTTGTAACATTATTGTTTAGCTTTCCAGAACTTCAAGAATTTCAAAAATCAAAGTTGAGATGTTCATGATATGGCAGAAATACTTCAACAATGTCGATCAAAACATAGTTAACAATATGTGAACAAAATTGAGTCAAGAGATCATACTTCATTTTCCTTCGATGTCGTGATATCCGAAATGTGATGATCTTCATCTAATCGTTATAGGCTAAGGAACATTTAAATTTTAGTTTATCAATCAACTAGAACAACTCAAAATCTATCTCCATCAAATTTGTTCCTTAGCCCGCTTATGTGTCTAAATTTAGGAGAAGGCAAGTGGTCTAACTAAGGATGTAGGACCATTATTATTATCTATTGAAATCTTTGGTACCTAAATTTGTCTATATAACAAACCGTTAGCATCTACAATTATACCCTTGGGAATCCAATTTTTTTAAATTTCAAACCATTTATATTCGTACTTTTTGGAATCCATATTTGTTTAACGGTTTTATGTTTGTATATATTTCGATAATTATTATTGCCATGTCCAATATTTTCACACTTTACACATTTGTGTATCACATGTTTCCCCTCAACAGTGTTATTAGTCGTTTGTTCATATTTTGACACTTTCGCAAATCCAAATCCTTTCCTTTTATTCATGAAGAGTTGATTTTCTAAGAGCGTATTAAATGATTTTTCTCTAGTGAAATTTTTTTGAGTAATCAACTCAAGTTTATTAAATTTGGATTTTAAAAGTTTATTTTCATTTATTAGCTTCGAACAACAACTAATGGTACTATCTCTCTTTTCAAAATTATTCATTTTTAAGCTCATATTTTCATTTTCAAGCTCTCTAATTTTAGTCTCAATTTCTAGCATCTCAGTTTCAAGGAGTTGGAGTTTTTTAAATTCAATTTTTTCAAAATCCTTGATTTTTTCAATCTCCTTTTCAAACTCGTGATTTAATCGAACAATTTCATATTTGCTCAAAATCACGTTTTCTTTTTCAAGGGTTTTGAAATTTTCGTTGACCTCATTTAATTTCTTTTCAAAAATCGCACATTTAGAACTTTCGGACTTCTAAAACTATCCAACCTTTTTAGCAAAATATTATTTTTACAAATCAAGTCAGTTATGTTCTTCTCCCGAATTAAAATTTCGTTCCCAACTTTTGAAAGTTTTCATGAAAACAGGCAAATTTTTTTTCATAGTCCAAACACCTTTTGCAATAAGTATTTTTATTTTTCTTAATATTTTTAAGCTCATTTTCCAAATCATTATTTTTCTAACGCAGTTTAGATTGTTCCCTTTTCAACTTATTAGTTTTCATCTCAAGAGCTTCATTATTTTCAATGCATTTTTGGCACAAGAGAACTAAATCATTGAATGAAAGATCACTTATCTCATCGGCTATTGAATCTTCATCACTATTGTCTTTTGCAAATTCCGTCAAGCACGTTTCTTTAACTGAGTCGATTGTGGAGGATTTCTCACTGTTGTTGACTTTTGCACCATATATTGCATCAAAAATATTCCAGATTTCCTGTGCACTTTCAAAATGAGGGATATGGTTAAAATTATCTCAATTAATATGAGAATATAGTATATGCATAGCAAGAGCATTAATCGAAGTATTTTTCTTGACTACTATATCACACCCATTTTCAATAATATCCCAACATTTAGAATTAACAGATTTTAAATAAAATTCCATTTTAAATTACCAATTTAAAAAAACTGTGCCATCAAAAATAGTGGGAATAATACTGGACTGGCTCTCGCTAGATTTGCAACTAAGGTTAGACATCTATGCTATTAACCTTTCTCTGATACCACTTGTAGGATCGTTTTCACCCTATAGGGGGGTGAATAGGGTGGTACTAAAATTAATGCGAAAATTAAAATAATTACATAAAGTAATGCAGTAAAAATCACATACAGATTTACCCAGCTTCGACAATAACCTACCTACGTGCTGCTCCCAAGGTTTCTACTAGAAATTAAGTAGTCAGACGCTTACACACGTAAACTTGCGACACCTGCTAACTTGACTAACCTAACTCTAAGCTCAAAACCCTGCCACAACTCAGCCATTGAGCTGCGAATTCTCAAACTACGCCCCGTAGTTTGTACCTAGTTACACAACTAGAATTTACACAATTTAAAGAAGAAAATTACACAATAAAAATAAAAAGCTAAACTCAAAACCCTATTTAAAATTTTAAGCCCAATATATAAAAATTATACCGACCCACTAATAAAACAAAGACGTCTTTATTTTTTTTCATTCCAGTGATTCCTTGGCCGATCCCTTTTTGTTACTCTTCATAGAAATAGGGTTTTGCTGTGATGAAGCAACGCTTGGATTTATTGATTGAAGTGATGATTCTGAGTTGAATTGCTTTGTCAATCGATCTCTTTGCTTATCAACTTGCAGCTGCTCTAAATGTCGAGCTCGAATATCGGTGTTTTGAATTGGTACGTGTTTTTCCCTTTTTGAATTTTTGATTATGCTCGAACTTGATTCGAGTTCTGGATTGGTGCTTGCTCTCTGTTTTTGCTTGAACTCGAATAAGAATTTTTCCGATGATGAGATTGGGTTAAATAGGGATAAAAACCCTATATTTTCGTTCGTATATTTGAGTTTTGAATACTTCGTGATTTTAGCTCGGCCATCAGATTTTTGCTTGAATGATGAGATGATTCCTGACTTGTTCATCTCTGATATACTCGAATTTGGTTGAAGTCTTTGAATCATGTTCCGTTCTTTTTGCTATGTCTTTTGGCATTTTGAATTTTGAGATGATCTTGACTTTCTGATATACTGGCATCTATATTTTGACCCGAACTCTGACTTGATTATCATGTTACCCTCTGTGTTTTTGTCTACTCTTTCCTGAATATGTTGTGTGCGTGTATACCATGCTTTGACCATCCATGCTGGGCTCTGGTTCATTCTTTGCTGGCAATTATTTTTGAACAATTCAATGAACATCTCCTTAACTGATTCATGTTGTGATATATTTTCTTAATTCGACTCATGGCTACTTCATTGTTTTTGATTAGTTTAAACTGTACATATTTGTGTGTCATCTCCATGTATATACATACATATATGTATGTATATATGTGTGTGATTCTGATTTTGCTTGTTGCATCCTACTTCATGTTTGATTAAGTTGCCATGTTAATTTTCTTAATCCCCTTGCACTTCATTCTATCTGGTGTAGTTGCATTTATGCATGTTCTGGTTGGAGTCTAATTTGTTGTAGTGCCATTCGAAGTCTGGTTGTATTTCAAGTCTGGTTGAGTGAACTTGGTACTCTGGTTGCATTATACTTCGAGTTAAATGTCCAGTTGCACTTACAATTGCTGTGTTGATAAATCTGACCATGCCTGAATGTTGTCTTGACTCATTTGGCTTGTTGAGTTGAAACTGAACATTGCTTTGTGCCTTTGTGTTGACTGTTGCATATATGTGTATGTATATATGCATATATATGCATACATGTGTATCTTAATGTATGTTGGTTCTGGTTCATGTTGCATTGGCTTGTTTGTGTCATTTAAGGTCTGGTTGAGCAATTTGCAGTCTTGAGTCCAATTTTGCCATTTGAAGTGGTCTGGTTCCATATGAAGTCTTCATTGTTCATGCCTCTGTTCTTGTAGTCTTCTCTGGTCTGATGAAATTGGTGCCTTTGTATTTTGTCCCATGGTTTGCCTGGACTACGTGTACTTGTGCCATATGAGGTCTGGTGTGTGTGTTATTGTGGTCTTGTTATAGTCTGACTCCAATTGCTTCGTGTCCAATTGCATTTGTATTCTCTGAACTGTTGTATTGGTTGGAGTCTGGTGTTCACTACTTGAAGTTTGATTCAATTTGAGTCTAATTATTTTTGCATGTGTACTTCATGTTGAGTTGCCTTGATGTGTATTCATTTGTCTGGCCTCTGTTCATATGTATAGAACTGGTGTGGTTTTGCCTTTGATGTTGTAGTCTGGTTCAAGTGTCACCATGATGTCTCTGGAGTTTTGTTGTCTTTGCATATATATCTTGTTGCACTTGAAGTCTGAATGCATGTGCACTGCCCTGGTTATTGCCCGAGTTATACTGCCTTGACTCCATTGAAGTCTGATTTCATATGTGGATCTTTTGATGTTGCATTGTGACTTTGTTTTGGGGTTTGCTACCTTGTTTGGTGCTTGAATTTGAGATATTCTCGACTTGATCGGTTTTGGTTTGTGTTTGTATTGCACTTGAGTTGAATCCATCCTAGGCTTGGGTTTGACCTTGTGCTCACCTGTCCCTGCAGTTTAAATAAGCAAGTGTATATCGGTGTGCATTACCTTGTGGCATGTACAGTGATACATTGTGCATGTCACAAGTTTTTCATGTAAGATAAAAAAATCAATGATGACGAACAACCCAAAACTGAGGCAAATATTATTTTCAAAACACACTTTATTGAGTACGGCAAAATATTTTCTTTTTCAATTTTACTACGTCAGTGTTTATTTTTTCAAATGGTTCAGATGCAGGATACAGGCTGGAACAGAGTTGAAGATAAAATACGAGTGTTGAGTGAATATGTAGTGAGGTGTAATATGTAAATTGAAAATTGTGTTGTAATTGAAATTGTATTGTATTTGAAAATGTGTAAATGTAGTGAGAGCTCAAATTTGTACTATTTGAATTTGTAATAAAATATTTGTTTAAATATGAATTCTGAGTTATTTATTTTATTCAACAAATATTTATTTAATTATGTGAAAAATAAAATAGTACAACAACAAATACATTTAAACAAATATATATATGATCAAACAAAAATCATAAGCTATTGTATTCTACAATAGCTTCTTGCTAAAGGTCTGAATCTAAAGAAGATAGAGTTTCTTTAAGATTAGCAGGGTCCTCATCTAGTGCATAGGTATAATATTCTGGATCAAAATCTTTATCTATCCTAGCTCTTTTACTTCTTCTAGGTTCAAATTTCATTTCCGCATTATGTTTATTATTCGTGATTATTGGAAAATTAGTAGTAGACTGCCCTTACTATTCCTTAGTTTAAATGGAAATTTATTTTTAAAGAATCAGCATCATTTGACTCAATAATAACTCGAGCATTCAAATCAAAAATCTATATGCTTTGCTATTAATGGAATAACCAATAAAAACATGCTAATATGCTCGACTTGTTAATAATTCTTTTAGGGTCTGGAATACAAACATATGCTAAGCATCCCCAAGTTTTAAAATGAGACAAGTTGGATTTATGATTTTTAAAAATCTCAAAAGGTGAAATTTTGCTCTTAGATTTAGAAATTCTATTTAATACATAACGAATAGTTAACGAAATTTTCACTCACCAGTGTGTCGCTGCACCCGAATTTAATAAAACAACTACAACTAATTGGGTAAGATCTTATTTTTTCCAGCTTTACCGTTCATTTCAGGTGAATATGGTGCAGTTCTTTAATGAATTATGCCATGTTGATTATAAAATTCAATGAATATGCTAGATTCATATTTTGTTCCTCTACCACTTCGAAATCTCTTAATTTTCTTATTAAATTGGTTTTCAATTTCAGTGACAAATAACTTAAACATATCCAGCGCATCACTTTTATTTTTCATGAGATAAACATAAGTGAAATCAGAGCAATCATCAATAAAAATAACAAAGTAGCGTTTACCATTCCTACTTAAAGTGCCATCAAGATCGCATATATCAGAGTGTATTAAATATAAAGGCTCTAACTCTCTAAACACATATTTATGTGGGGTCTTAGTAATTTTAGCTTGGTTATAATATTCATATTTTTCTGAATCACTTATGGATACTTTAGGGATTAATCCTAGGTTGCTCATGTTATGAATAAGTCGCTTACTAACATGAAAAAGTCTAGCATGTCAAATATTAAAATCACACAGCATATAAATAAAAGTACTAACTTCATTCAAATCAACGTTTAACCTGAACATTTTATCTACAACATAACTTTTACTAACAAAAACACCATTCTTAGTGATGGCGTATAAATCAGACCATAAATTTTGAGTAAAACCGGCTTTATTTAACTAGAAAGCAGATACTAAATATTTCCTCACCTCTAGAGTATGCATCGCATCTTTTAGTAACAAATATTTCCTCACCTCTAGAGTATGCATCGCATCTTTTAGTAACAAATTCTTTTCCAGAGGTAAACTTCAACTCCATAGTCCCAATTCCAGCAGCAATAGTGGTGTGAGAATCTCGCAGCATCACTTTCGTGTCATTAACAACATTATATGTTTTAAACATTCCACGATCATAGCAGACAAGGCGAGAAGCACCCATGTTTACCCACCACCCTTCTGATCCACCGATTAGATTGATCTCAGTAATCATAGCCACTAGAGCTTCTTCAGTCAAGTAAGCCTGCGGTGCAGGATTTAACCTATTTCGACATTTGTGTGCCATATGGTCTGGTTTGTCATAGTTGTAACATAAGAACAACTGTCCAATACCAGTCTTTAGGGGGGCATTATGCTAATTTTTCTAAGGTTGATTGCTGCGGTTCTGATTCAGTTTGCGATTCTGAGTTTTTAAAAATTTTGCATTTGGTTTCAAACAAGCATTTGTGGATTTCTTAGTGATGTTGTTAGAAACAATAACTCCTCTTCTTTCTAGTCCTGTTTTCGGGCCTCTTCCTTAATACGAAGATGAGTAATCAAACTTTCTAAGGAAAATTTGAATGGTTTGTCGTTCGTCATATGAAACTTTAAATAGCGGCTGACGCCATACTTTTCGCTCCAGCTTTCTCAGTATCGTATTTCTTTTGCAGCACATCCTAGATCTCCTTTGCTGATTTTTTTGACTTATTTTAACGACCCGCTATTTTGGACCATTCGCATCCGCACATGTCGGACTTGAATAATTCAAAATACCGAATTGTTAATTTAAATTTGGCAAAACTGAACATATACAGTAAATAAATAATCACAGATCATAGACACAGAGTAATAAATGCAGCGGAAATAAAAGAGATAGTAGTTCATGAAGCTACTATATAAATATATAAGTTACATCAAAGTTAAACCAGATACAACGGAAGAGTAACACGATACATCAGATACAAATCAGAATACATCACTGGAATCATCGAATACTGAAAGCAGAATAGATGGCTGGATCTTCAAGCAAAGCTCCAACTTCAAAGGTGAGTCTCGAATACTGGGACACTCAGTCTGACCCGAGCGTAAAGCAAAACACAAAACACTCGAGTCAGGATTAACATTCTTATATCAATAAATCCAACTCAAGTGAAATAGTAATTGAAATACAAGTAACTCAAAGGATGTTTGGAATAACCATCCTTTAAGGATCCGTTAAACTATCTACTATGTAGTAGTGTACGATAAGTAGATAATGCCTATCGGTAATATAAAATATCAAAATAGTGTTAAGGCGTTACCATTATCCCCCTTAACACATTTATATAAACGTTATAGTCTATACAGCACTGTAAACTCCACCGTAAACTAGTGGGATATCAGGGAGTACTCCATAGGTATAACGCAAAACAAATCGTAGTGGTCGCGTATAAAGGGATACAAGTATGACAAAGCACATGAGGCAATACCCAAGGTAGTGAAACTACCGTTTGCCTGATCCGGACTGGTGAGAACGCATCGCCGCAGCGATCGCAACACCGCGAAACAACACTCCCAAAATCAAGGGTGCACCAATCGACAACAAGTAATGAGTAGTTCGAAGAAGTGTGTTCGCTCGAGGTAGCTAGCCCCCATTTGGCCTGGCACGACTCCTGATTTTAGTCATTTCCAATTTGACACAAGTGTCAAGGCTATCCATTATCGTTCTCTTTCTTCAGTCATCACGTACATCATTCCAACCACTTCATTCTGGATCACACTCTGCGTATAGTTATTAAAGTGGTTTTCGGTTTAGACAGTGAGTATGTCCCTAACCGATTCCGGTCTCTCTAATAACTTTCGTGATTATTACATCGATTGGTCGTTTATTTATTTCAAAAACAAATTAATTTCAATCTCAATTAGAATTTGTAAACCAACATTTCATTTGTCTTTCTAAAACAATTTCCATAACTTACGTTTCAAACTTCCAAATCACCATTTCGAAATCTTATAATTCAAATTCAATCTTTATTTAAAACAATTCAAACTTGGATTCAAGTTCGTATATAAGTTTCATTCCGAAATCATTTAAATTAATTTAATTTAACATTCAAATCAATTTAAAATCATTGATTGATTTCATTCAATATTCGTTAAGTTAATTTATCATTCAAAACAATTTCCATCTAATTTCCAATTCACTAAATCAATTACTTAAGTTCAACTTCATTATATCAAAAACTTACAAATTTGAATTAAATTAAAATCATCAAATCAAATTCTTTACATTTCAAGTCTTATATTAATTTCAATAAAACACATTTTATTTCTTATTAGAGAAATTCAATTTCACTTATTAATTTACTTAGTTACGATTTCAAAACTCAATTAATAAAGAAACTTAATTTCACTTATTTAAGAAGTTCAATTTTACTTAATAAAGAATTCAATCTTATTTAATTATAAAATAATTCAATCTTATTTAATTATTAAATAATTTCAAACTTAATTATTAAATTATTTCAAAACTTAATTCAATCGTTTCTCAAATTAAACAACGTTCTTTCATCAATTACATTGTTAATATTTTGTTTCATATTATTTAATATTAACATTTTCCTTTCATTAAATTTCAAATTCCACTTCTTTTCAAAACCATATTATTTATTCAAATAAAATCTTCATTTTTTTTCAAATTTTATTGACCAATCGATTTTTATTAAATTCTCTATCCTAGGTCAAGTTCATTTGGGTATTTATCATTTCAACCCGATTCCAATTCAATTCAAAATCAAAGCATAGCAAAGGGAACTTGCAGTGTGATAACTGGGATGGTGTTAAAGTAAATAAACAAGCAATAACATCAATCAATAACAATCCAATAATCAATTCAAATAATCCCGAAATAATCGTATTAATTCACATTGTTATTTGTGTAAATTAATAAAATTATTTCTAGAATATACACTATCATTTCATGTAGATTAAAGATTATTACATTAATATTTAAACGGTTCTTCACTTGTCATTCGATTTCAATTTTAACACTACAACAATTAATCAAATATACGTTCCATGGTTCAAAGTGTAATTATCACTATTCTACATGTCAATTAATTTAACAATTAAAAGGGATCATATTTAACTAATCAAATTCACATATGTGTCGGTTCAAATTTTAATTATCCTACGTCAAATTTATTTGCATAATATTTATCACTTTATACATTACAATTTTAACGTTCAATTGTAAACATCAAACAATCAATCATTTAACAACCAAACTGGATTATCATTGCATATATAACAGATAATGGTGTCAGATGTCACAGGTGAACTGATACAGATAATAACAGTGTAAATATCTAACAGCAGTATATTTCAATTGTCGTTTCAACTGAAATCAAATTTAATAAATAAAAGAACATTAATCGTGAGTGATTGCTCACCTTTCGAGGCTAGAGAGAACAGACGATGACACAGATACGCATACTGATACGAATACTGAATTATCCAAGCACGAACCCCAAACAAAAGCTAGATTGGATACGGGTTTGACAGAGAAGCTGGTAGATAGGGATTTCCGAAATCAATCGGAATCATTTAGATAGAAACCGAATATATATTAAATTTCAAACCATTATTGATTTAAACACATATTAAAATTATTATATATACGTCAAAATCATTGTTTTTTTTAAATTAAAACACAAGTATTAAACTCATTATATATATACATATTAGTATAACATATAGTCAAAGTGTAACTGTACAAGCACAGATAATAATAACTCGTACAACTTACAAACAGCAACAAATATAGCTTCTGTGTGAAAACGTGTAGGCTGACACTATATTTTATAATCTAATGAGATGTAATATAATATAACATATACAATACAAACACATCCTATGAGCTATATTTCGAAAATCAGTACAAAAAAAAACATCAAAACTCCACTATTTTTGTGTGAAACATAATATTGGAAATATATATTACAAATAAGTCGGTATTGTCTCTATGAATTCCTTTATACAAATATCATATATAAACACCTCTATAACAAAAAACATACTTATTTAAAACAAAATATCGATTATATATGTGTAAATAATATAACATGCAGCCCACTATATGCAGACCGTACATTAACACATATAAGTGCAGACAACTCCCAAACTCATACATTTTTAATTTACAAAATATATTACTTCTATAAAACTATGTATATGAACAAATATGCAAACAAGCCTATACATAAATGTGATAGACAAAAACGGTGTACATATTAATGTGACAAACCACAAGAGATATATATACACTCTAGCATATATAACTAATATAAACTAATATAAACCTATGTATATAGTATATACTAACAGATCCAACAGATCCAACATATATAACTAATAAAAAAAACTATGAAAACTAATATAATAATACTATACCTATATGAGACAGATATATCATACATAACCTCCAGGCTTTTAAACCACTTATATATACAGATTTGATATCTAAACATATATATTTTAAAATAGATTATAACTTGTATATAAACATACAGGCATACAAGTACATATTACAATTATATAAGACTTATACATAAGCAACAGCAACCCAATTTACAAAATATACATATAATACCAAAGCATAATATATTATATACCTTAGAATCAAAGGTAGGTAGCTCGGCTAAAGAAAAGAAACATACGTCGGAGGCACGGGTGGACGACGGTCGAGCTTCGGGAGGAGGGGAGGTCGATCTCGCCGTTGCTTGAAAGTGTGGCGGAGCAAAGCGTGAGGCCAGATTTAAGATCTGGGTATGTTGCGAGGAGGAAAAGGGTGGAAGTGGATGGGGTCGAAAGTTGTGGTAGTCGGCTACGGCGTCGAGTGGTGGTGAGTTGGAGTTGGTGCGTGGCGGCTGTGTGGCTTTGGAGGGTGGCCGGTTGTTGTGTCGGAGCGGAACAAGGTGGAGGATAGAAAGGGCGGAGGAGTGGTTCGGCCATTGGTCTGGAGGAGGCTGAGCAAGGTGATACGGCGGAGAGATGGAAGGCGTGGAGGGGAGATAGGAGAGAGCATGGCTCAGATGGCAGCCATTCTTATATTTGTGTTTTTTTTCTGAGGGATGAAGTGAGAGAGAACTGGGAAGAGCAAAGAAAAAAGCAATTGAATAGAAATGAATTATGTATTACAGCATATCTTCCCAATCAACAGAGGCAGACAAACGAAAGTGAATTTTGAACAGGTGGGAATGGAAAAAGGTTAGAAGCAATCTGCAATGGTCAATATTAAATTTATGGGGAATAGGAAAAAAAACCGAAGAAATTAATGGTTGACAGCTATTAGTTTGCACAGTAGGAATGCAAGGTAGTAAACCAAAAAGATTTTAAAACCATTACCGATACGAAATCGTTTCGTGAAGTGCAACGCAAACCAGACTTCGAATTTGACAATCGAATATACCGTAGAGATCAGCACGACGAGACGATCAAAACGGTATATGGATATCAGTGGTATGATTGAATTATAAAAATTCGAAATTTTTACCGGTGGAAAATGCAAGAAAAACGTAGAAAATAAGATCGATGGAGCCAAAGAAGTCCGAATTTTGAAAAACGAAAAATGACGTTTGCTCAGAAGATGTTTTAGAATTTTTCTATGTAAAAATATTTAGGTTCCGAAAACATTTTATTTTCATCGCTTTTTAACTGATTAAATTGAAGTAAATTTACGCGCGAAATAAACTTTCGTATTTTCGGACGAAAATTTACCAGTTGCTATGTTTAACTCGACGCATTCCAAATATTAAATTTTTATTTCAAATTTTTATCGTTTTAAAATTTCACAAAATTTTAACTAATAACGTTATTAAAAACCGGTTAAATTTACGGGTTGTTACACTTATAGTAGTCGTATTGATTGTCGCCCAATCCTTTAAGAATACAATTTTTGCAGAGGTAGTCATGATCCATCCAATCCTATAAAACCTTTTTCTGGTCGTCCGTTGATTCTTCCGGCAGCGTTGGTTTTTCTGCGGTCAGTGCATGCGCCACCATCATGATAGTAAGGAAAAATTGGATTTTTTGTTCCCATCATTTGGAATGAAGCCCCTTAAATTTGAACGATTTGTTCGCATCGTAGCCAACAGAGTCGTCGATGATCGAAGGCATAATGTCTTAAATTTGTTGTACCTTGATCTGAATTTGCAGCGTCTTCGTGGCTGGGTCGTGAACTAGGTTGCTCTATTTAAGAGTTTCGACGTTGTGCCAAAACCGTGAAAGGCAGCTAGTAGTGCAAAGCCGTCTCTAGGATAAAACAGCCCTATATATCAATATCAACAGCCTCTTGTACAAAGACTGTTGAACCAGTAGCACCCAAAATATATTGCTCGGATCTGAAAGTGTTTTAGAAGTAAGAAGAAGAAGAGAACTTGAATTTTAAAACTTGTCATTTTTTTGTGTCAATTGCTCGGTTTATATATTAAAAAAAAATCTAAAAGTAAAAACAAGTTTTTTTTCTTACTAAGTCATGAGAAAATATAAGATCCGAATTTATCGAGTCATATTACCAAGTTAAAACCGATTTAAAAATATACTACCAAAAATATTAAAATAGTCATAGATCACGTTAGCCCAGCCCAATCCAGTCCAGACCGGTCCGAATCGAGTTGGTCGGTCGGCGCGCATGTGTGATGGTCAACATAGACTATATTCTTAACACAAGAGAAAATATTAGATGTTCATATGATTCATTTTTTTTTTTTGAATCCTATATTTAAGTATGACCTTTCTATAGTTCCTCACAACGTGGTACTATTCACTAAAAGACCTAGGCGCTTCTTTTCCATTGAGCCACACCTGCGAATTGTTCTCAGTATTTTTGATAATTCACTTCAAAACCAACTTTTCCATAACATGTGATACTGTATATCGTTTTCATCTAATATATTGTAGTAACTTTTTTGAAGTATGAACAGCAAGGGCTGTATCGTCGAGAGTTAGCCAAGTGAGTATGTACGTAGTGGCATTGAAATAAGTATAAATTATTCTTTCATGTTTGCTTCCATTAATCTAATCTCTTTTTCTTTCTTTTCTGTTACATATCGATACATCTGGAAGCTGTCATAATACGTGCGTGGAAGTGTGTATTTAGTTTGACTTGGAAATAAAAATGTTAAATACATTACTGCAATCAAAGTGCTCTCTTATGGCTATCCAATTTTTCTTGGATGCTATAAGAAATTGGATCTTAACCCATTAGAGATAACAAATCTTTTTTACAATAATTAATTTTACGGTTATATCAAAAGGTCAATTTATCTTATTAAACCGTCGTCGATATTGACATTTTCATTTATTGAATATAATGATTTTCCCCAATTTTCTTATCATCCATGTCTGATCTTTATGGTAGTTTGTACAATATTTAATGTAACCTAAATCACTTTGGTTAAACTCTTTCATAATTCTTTTCCATTGCTTATTTTACTTCCTCGTCAATGAGCCATTGTTTTGTGTATTAGCGGATTCCAAAAGAATTATAGCAGCTACCAGTAAAATTAACTCTCTTCAGATGATAAGCTTAAATCTTTTTCATTTCTCCTTTTTCTTAAATTACGCGGTTTTATTTATTATAATACCATTTCATTTAATATCCTGTACTAATTTGTTTGAAATAGGAAACTAATTTATGAAAGGTTCAGATCAACCAAAATTGCCCGAGCGAGTTATGACGTTATTAAAATAAGTAAAAATCATTCTTCCATGTTAGCTTCAATTACCAATACATTTTTCAGATTGTTTTTGGCATCGAGTGTAGTCTCTTTTCTACATATTATACTACATATCTAAGATACATATATGATACATAATGCAGACTTTCTATGAACATTTGAAGTATATGAACAAATTAATTAGTCACAACCACGGAAACACGTGTGACATTTACTCTATTTATTTAGCGAAATGTCAATGATTTAAGTATGCTAATTTACATTTACTTCGACACATTGGAAAAAAAGTGTTCAATCTATACATTATTCCAACTATCTACTTTTATCTCTTTTAAAATAAATACTGAATGGAGGTTGAGTTGTTCATAATGTATTAAATTACGCTGGGCAAACACGATTACTAATAGCATAATTGTTAACAAAGAAGTATTTCTGGATTTAATGGGTATGTAATTTCAGTCTCAATTTTAGCATGCAAACTTCTATGATAAGCTGTAATTCTTCATATTTTCTATCTTTTTAACTCTCCAGAGAATAAGAAGCAGGTCCGGTTTTAGGGCTATGCCAGCTAGGCGGTCGAATAGAATATGAGGAAGAGCAAGTGCTGGTTATCTAATAATATATTTTACATAAAAGGGGCATCACCAATTTTGACAAAAGAGTTACTTAGGTTGATTGGTTGTGCTTCGATTGCTTTAATATGAGGTAGGCTTTTCGAGTCCTGATCTGTTTTTGTTTTTTCTGCATGCTTGATTTTTCATAACTTTTGCTGTGTTAATTATTTATATATGACCCATTTTCGTCTATGTCAATTTTGAGACAATTGACTTTATGCTGCGTTGAATTATATTTTGCCTAGCGCAACCCAATTCTTCAAGCTGGCTCTGACAAGGAGTGGTAGCTGATTTTTGATATAGGATTCCTTAGTACAACCATCAACTAAAATAATGGAATACTTCATCATTCAATGCTTGCGTCAAATAGTAACGTAAATCAGAAAAATACACAAATGTAACAGTCTTTCGTTGACTTAAATAATCTATCTAATAAAGATATGAACAAACAACTTGTACCTTCCTACGCATGTCTCATTTTATGTAGGCCGGATGTCATTTTGTTTATCATTGGTGCCTTTAACTGTACTGGAGTTTTATACCAATTTCATGATGGAAAAACTAATATAATGACTAATGCTTCTTTATACACATTAAAATAGTTTCAGCCTTACATGTTATAGTTTGGGAGTACATGATAAACAGTTTTTGCTCACCACACCATATTTTTCCTAGGTTATCCTTTTCACCATAAATGAATTTTCCTACTTGTGAAGTGTTACTCTACATGGATCTTTCAAAAAATAGTTGTTAAATACAGTTAAAAACTGATATGTAAAGTTATGTTTTTCAAAATTTAATTCTTAAATATCAACAATGGATGTCATTGGAAAGTTTATTAAATTGGTGATTTAATAATGAAATCGATTCTTATATCCAATTAATTTATAAAAAGTTATCACATTTTAAAGATTGAAAATAAATAAGTTGGCGAATACTAATAATTGCTGCGTGTGATGTTAAAAAGTAAAGACCTAATTTATATAATTAGTGACTAATAGATCAACTTTACAACTCAATTATGAAATAATGACCCGATATTAATATTCTACTATTAAATTTATATCATATTTAAAGCAACTTCAATAAATATTGCTCATAAATCAAAGAATATCAATGGAGGGACAACAATTAGTAACATCAAACATAATTTGTTAATTAAATCATTTATATTTTTAGGTTTTATCTCTTCCTAAAGGACAAATTTTCATTTTAGACCTTCGGAAAAAACTTATTTCAAGTTTAGGCATGTTTTCAAACTTATGAAAATAGTTTTTTTTTCATTATTTAGCAATTTTGCACTTGCGCATTCCGAAAATGAGCAAGAACAAATTTGTTTTTACGAATTTACAAAATGCACAAGTGTGCGTGTCTATATGTGTGTGTGTGTGTGTGTGTGTGTGTGTATATATATATATATATATATTAAAATTTTGTACATGCACATTTCAGAATGCACATGTACAAAATCCTCGTATATGTGAAGAGAAGCCTATTTCATAATAAGTTTTCGAATGATGCCTAAACTTGAAATAAGTTTTTTTTAGAGGTCTAGAATGAAAATTTGTCATTTCCTAAATATAAGGGATATGCTGCTTCTGTATATTTACATTTAAACAGATATGGAAAAAGGTACAAAATTATGAGCATTAATAGGCGTCGTCCATCCATCTTACATTGCTTTAAGTCATTGGAGGACAAAATTCTAATGGTAGACTTTACTTTGATGAACATGGAACCAAGCACTAACAGTTAGTTTCCATACACCAACTTACAAAAAGAGTAAGATATGAGGCAATATGCTAAAATTTCATTTCTTCTATCCGCCATTAAAAAGTATTATCCGTTTAGCAAGGGTGCGTGTTTTTAGCACACGAAAAGGGCACATGAAATGGACAGAGGAAAGGAGCACGAAATGAGAATGATTCACGAAAGGAGAATGTGTTCTTGTATCGTGAAAGAGGCATTGAAAAGGAAGTTAATTATTTTGTTATTATTAGTTATATTTGAGAGCATTAATTATTTGTGTTGAAAAGGGGAGCAACATGTTAATAAACATAGTTTTGAGGACCAAATCGTGGACAAAACCGGAATTTTTTCTATATAACACAACTTTAGTTTGCATGCTTATATATAACAATTTTATAACTCAAAATCTCTAATTGTTTATTCAAAATAATAAGCATAGTTTGTGTGTTTCTATGTAACACTACAAAGCTTTGAGACTGACTTACAAGAGATATAATTGATGCTTTAAAATTAGAAGTCGTTGGAACACTACTAGAATTACAGGGATTTACCGATGCCACTATGTCGTTGGTATACTCTTTAGCGACAAATTTGTTGTCGTCGGTATAAACCCTATAACGACCCAGTTTTTCCTTCGTCTGAATTTAGAATATTTAATTGAATTTGAATATTATAAGTTAAATTCGTTAATTAATTGAATTTGGAATCTAATGTGAATAAAAATGATTTCTAACGTTGTTATAAATGCTATTTGAATTTGAATGGAGTTAGTGAAGTTTTAAAATTGAATTAAAGTTAATTTATAGAAATTGGGAATTTAATATTTTAATTAACGTGTAAAAATAGTCATTTTTGACATTGTCTTGGATTTCGACGAAACCAAATTCATTGGATCCATAGCAGCATATTATTGTAGGATTCCAAATTTCGTGTCAATTGGACTTACCGTTTGATCGTGCGAGTTCGAAACGCACAGAAATTAATTAAAAGAAATTTAATTAAAATAATTCGATTCGAAAACCTATCTTCCAAATACGATGGAATTGGCTCCCGATATATATTCTATTGTGTTTGGAATAGGGGTAAAACATTATAAACGCCAGGCAGCACGCTTCGTTTGGAGTTCGAAATATTTTCGGATGAATGGTGCGCGAAAATTTTCTATAAAAGGACCTTAAGATTCACTTTGTGCAAACAAAACCTAACCCTAGGGTTACAGCCGCCACCCTATATTTCAATGGCAGAAAATGGCCAACCTTCATCCCCTCCGATCTCGTCATCCATCCACTTTTATGCCACGACTTCTACATGGAAGATGAAGATCTCAATGAGCTCTACGAGATGAACGGCTATGATCATTTACCATCGTCGTTGGAGGGAGAAAACTGGCAACGTTCGCTGTGCGTTTGGAGGCAGAATCTGAGGTGGTGGAGCATCGAGTTGAGGCCGGTCTCTGGCCGTGGGTGAGGTATGATGTGGCATTTCAAAGGTGGTGATGGATCGGGTTTTAGCGGGACGATGGAGGCGGTGAAGTCGGTCAACGCGAATGGAGGATGGGTTCGAACGCGACTGGAAAACGTAAGATGGAGGGAAAGAAGAAGAAGGTTAAAATTTAATTATAATTTATATTAAGTTAATTAATTTACTAATTATCGAATGTTTAAAAATTCATAACTTATTCATACGAGGTCGGAATCGAACGAAACAAGCGGCGTCGGATTCCATGTATTCCTACCGATTGGAGCAGATGAGACCCTATACATTCCCGTGTATGAGCGGATGACCCTTTGTACGCGCGTCTGCCTCGAAGTAAACATTGTACATATTATGCTCATATGTATATTTGTTGCGGATGACGGGTTGGAGAGATCCAATAGGTTTCCTCACTATGGTTGACGTTTATTTACACATATTGTTATGTTGTATTATGTGATATTTAATGTGATGGATGCAATGTTTACTATTATTGATGTGAATCCCCTTATTTAGTACTTTTGCAGCATTGGGCCATATTTTTGGAAATTTAAAATATTAAAATGATGATTTCAATTTAAATAAGGATTTCAAAGTGATTTTGAAAATCTATATGTTTTAATAATTTTTGAATTGTTAAAGAAATGAATTTATTTTAAAAGAATAAAATGTTATAATTTTTATGTTATAAAAATTATGCTTTGTGAAATATACTTAAATATGATTTTTGAAATATGAAGTTAACTATTTTGTAAAATTAGTTAAAATGAGAATTTTGAATTTATTATAAATGGTTTATATATAAGATTTATAAAAATTGATATTTTATAAATAAAAGTATGGAATTGTAAACGAGTTTTATAAGTGTTAAAATGAAGTGATTAATGAAACCTTATAAGTAAATGAGATTTATAAAGTAAGGAAGTTATAAATGGAATGTTATTAATAAAGAGATTTAATGAAATAAATTTTATAAACGGTGTTTTATAAATATTAGAAACAGAATTGTAATCAAATTTGTATATGGATTTGTAATTAAAATTTAGAAATGAATTTATAATGGACTTTATAAATAATGAGATTACAAAAGAATGAATTTGTAAATAAAAATATTTATAAGTAAATAAACTTATAGTGAGATTTTGACATATAAATGAGATAAACGGGAAATTGGTTAATAAAGGAATTTTATAAATGGAATTTTTATAGAATAGAAATGTGAATTATAAACACTGTTTTATAAATGTGAAATCAAATTAATTTGATAAGCTAAATATGAATTTTTATAAAAGGAAACATATTCATGTTTTTAAAGAGAATAATTCTTTAAATGAATGTTTTGGAAAGTGATATTATAAAATGGAGTTCAAATGGTTTGAAAATAAAATGATTTGTAAATTTACTTATTATTAAAATAAGTATATGAAAATGTTTCCAAATATCCAATAAGTGAAATGGTTTTGAATATTATATTTTTAAAGATATTTTGAAGTGAATAATTGGAAAGTGATCTGATTTATAAACGATTAATAAAATCAGACCCAGTGACTACTTACGTGCTAGATTTGATTTGTTGCTTTGATAGTTAAATAACCGACTATCAAATTTGGCCATTTTAGTTTCTCAACTTGATGTAGAAACTAATTAGTCGTACACTTAGTACGTAATTGACTATGTAGGCTTGATTATCGTTTGTGTTGAGAATGTTGATTCATGTAGTGCGGAGTGATTACTCCAATCTATCGATCTTCCTTCTTGGCTGAAGGATAGCAAGTTGAAAGTTGGAAACGTGATAAGTCTACAAGACTTTGTTTCTGTATGAGGTTGAGAAACGCTTTTGCGTTGTTGCTGCGAAGAGACCGGGATCAGATTTATCTGAAAACCACTTCGGACCAACATATTTGCGACGATTGTGCAGGTTGGTCGATGATATTGATATTTAGGATTTTTATAGTGAAGGACTGCTTGTTGATCATTTGGGGTTAAAATCCCAATATACATATAGTAGCAGTAGTCTCTTTGTTATGAAATATCCATTGCAAGGGCTGTCGCTACTAATCCTATAGGATGTGGTAGGAGAGTACCGTCGGTTTGTCCTGTTCCTGGACAACTTGTATGGATGAGTGTCTGACAGTTCATTTCTAAGGTTACGTACATTGGTTTTTACAAACGTACATCATGTGGTGGCGGAGAAGGCAACTTCTCTTAGCTTAACACCCTCCTTGAGACGTAGGAGCCCAAGGGTTGTATTTTTGTGGAAGGCAATTAGTAGCTAACGGGAATGGCAATGTGGCATTCAAATACGATGTGATATGTGATATGTGAAAGGTAATCGATACCTTTTTTGGCCTCACTTCCCGGGAAATGACTGAAACAGAGATAGAAGCAGCAAGGTTAAGTGGGTCGCTCCCATCAGGAGATGTCATCACTCTTCTTGATATATCTTTACACGCTATGACATCGTGTATCTGATTATTGTTGATGTATGCTTGTGGCCACGGATTATAGGTCGGTAACGACCGGAGTGATGACATATTCGGTACTATCCAGGAAAGGGTAGGTCGGTCTTGTGTTAGTTTAGGCGTCCAGTATCTAGAGCCTAGGTATATCCCTCTAGAGGTGTACCGAGTTTCGGGAAGGTAGTCCCTTTACCTAGTCATTTGTATGGAAATCCAAAATCTACTACGTGCCTGCCATTTTGTTTGTAGAGCCTAGTATTGCTGGAATTTAATAATGTAACAATTTCAGCTATTTAATTTATTATTTGTATACTAGACACTAGTATATATAACATGATTTGATATGAAATGTTTTGGTTATCGTAAGAGAAAAACCCGTCTGTGTTTATGTATGGGCATGTCTTACGAGATAACATTTCTTTGATAAAAAGAACGTTTTTATAACTTTAAAGTAAATTTAGTTGAGGTGTGTTTTTCTCACGCTGGTTTACCAGACTAATCCAGGCGTTCTTCCCTTTCAATGCTCGGGTCAGACCGAGTATATTTACAGGTTCAGATTTGGTGCTTTTGAAGCTTCAACAGGCAAGCTGGAGATCTTCATGTCATATACACGTATATGTTTATTTTTCCGCTGCTTTGCATTGTTATTGTTGGAAATTATCAGCATTTGTGAGGACAGACAATATAACTGTCCAAGCTGATGATTACGTACTTTGATATTGTTTTATGTATATTACAGTTTCTCTTTGTAAAGATTATTGATCTATATTATATGTTATTCCGCTGCGATGTGAGATTCTGTATTGTTTTGAATCTGGTTCTCTCTCTTCTTCTTCTCTCCTCTTCTTTCTTCTCTCTTTCTTCTCACCCTCTCTTTTCTTTCTCATGATCATCTACAATTCTGTTCGCTTTGGGTCGACATGTGTGGTTTATTGTCAGTTCAGAGGGTACGGATTTGTGGGTCGTCACAAACCCCGTGGGAAAATAGTCTTCGATGACTTGCCGATGACATGCGTAGGCACATTACCGATGACAGTATTTTAAACGACTTACCAACGTTATTTATTTCGATAACTATTCGACGACATTTAGATGCCTCACACAAAACATAAAATCTGGACAATACCAACGACTTGGCAACGACTTCATTTTCGATGACTATACTACCGACGACTTGGCGATGACATATAGACGCCTAACCCAAATTGTAAAATTTTGATTTTTTGATAATTGCCAACGACTTAATGAAACCAAATTTTTAGAATCTCTGATGCTCTTCTTTTCCTTAAACCACTACACAAATCAAATTATCTAGCAATGCCATATAGGCAAATATAACACCAAACTAACACAATATCATATCCAAATATATGTAAAACTAAAAAAATAACAAAACAACAACAAAAAAACATAGAAAAATGTAGAACAACACCATAAATTCATAAAAACAATAAATACATGTCCATACACACATTATGTCCATAACAATTATGTCCATACACAACATTCCATACCATAAGAAGTCCATATAGTAAACAACATTAGAAATATATACATCATAGTACATCATGTCCATACAAAAAACTCATGATTGTGGCGGTGGTGGTGGCACATTTTCAAAATGTTGCCTAAACATTTGGTGCAAAGCTTCGACTTGTTTTTTCTACTCGACCATCTCTTCCTTATGCCTCATCACCATCTCCCTTTGTGCTAACATCTCCTCCTCATGCTTCGAAGCAGCACTGCATGTTTTTTGGTCAAACCCTCTAACTTACCATATGTCTGCGTTTGAGTCTGGGTAGCACTGTAGGAAGAGCCTCTCTCACTGAACTGACGTTGATAATCAATCGTATTAAATATTTGAGTATCATAATTTTAAAAATTAAATTGAACTTTAACCACTTACCAGTTTACCAAATTTAGAAGAAGGAGCCTTAACATAAATGTTTTCTTTTTAAAAGAAATATTAGAATGGAGAACTATTTACCAATTTACCAATTATTAGAAGGGGACTTAACATAACTATTCGAACTTTTAGCAACATATTAAAAAAATGATGAATTAATGAATAGACTATGAACAAATAAATATTGTTTTTTAGTAACATAAATATTTTCTTTAAAAAAATTTCAGTCTGAATTATAGTTTACTGCAGGAATATTCCCAAGGTTGGATATGCGATCCCTTTGTAACATCCCATATCTAGAGCCCAAAGCTAAGCGCTACAGATGTTGCAGTCATCTATAGTATTAACTTCCGACGACTAAATATAGCTATGTTAATGGTATCTATAATATCAGAAGCACTTGAATATGAAACAAAGCACAGATTTCAAAACAACATTTTTTTTCCATTTCATTTCAAAACAGATGTTCCATATTCAGATTACATAATCCTAAAACGTTTCCCAGGCAATGATAAAATATACCTATTACAAAATACGCCAAGAGCGACAAATGAAGATGCCCACTTGGATGATCAGAGTCATATAGTCATAATTGACTTAATAGATACACAGCGGAAATAAACATAAACAAAGTACTGCAACTCCTAAATAGCTATCTGTTAGCCTCCTGCTTTCCGTCGGTAGCTTTATTCGTCATCCTACTAAAACCTAAAAGAACCTTAACCCTCAGCCTACTCAAATCAATTTTGAGCACCCGAGAGTTTAAGGGGAAAACATAAACTTCGAGTCAGACATAAAGCTTGGTGTGAATAATACTATACATCCCGGTTATTAATGTTAAGTGAGACCATGCAGCTTAGCGGAACGGGTTTCCCCTCACTAACATTCTTTTAAAACATATCTTTTGCAAACCTTTATCCTGCAACCAAAACTGGTTAAAACTTAAAGCATTATTATGTAAACATACATGTCAGGTAACAAATGGACTATCTGTCTGAACACTATAGTTCTGTTTGGCTAACTATTAACCTTGGCTGACTCGGGCCTACCAGACATAATAACAAAATTTATCTAACATCTGTCAAACACACCTCTTTTGGACGGTCTATCCTTAACTATCTGTTAAACACTTCTCTTCTAGACGATCTATCCCTAACTTAACATCTCCCAAGGTCACCCGATCCTAATGGTTTTGCGGGCTCATTAATAACCTATCTGTATATAGACATATATTCCCTTCTATGTGTAATCATAATTTTAGTCTTACCTGTGACAAAGCCCTACACATTGGAATTTTGGACTAAATTAGCTTGGGCCAATAGCTAATGTACAGGGCGTGACCCTATACCAGTCTCATTTGGTATTCTAATATTTGAGTCATTTTCACTTAGGGATATCTTCCCAAAATTTTCCTTGAAAACCTTTTCATCTGAAATTGATTTAAAACCTTTTAAACCAAACTTAAATAAGAAAAACATTTATACTCTATGCTTTACTCAAAATCACCTTGCCATGTTATATATACTTTACTCAATTTTTTTTGTTGATGAAAACCTTTAAACATTTGAAAGTACCCCTTTCAATTCAATTGAAAGTATATCTTTCGATACCAAGTGAAACCCTTTTATTTATCTAGGCCGAAAGGCCAAAACCTTCCCTTCTGAAACCATACTTAAACCCTTTCGAAACACCTTCCTTTCAAAAGCATCAAAACCTTAGACATTATATCTTAAGATACTTTAAAACGTTGCCTTTAAAAACCTTGGAAAGACCTTCCATTTCAACCCTTTCGAAACCATCAGAAAATAACATCTTCCATCTCCTTTGAAACCCTTTGGGGAACCACCCCTTCTAAACCATTTTAAACACCTTTCGAAAGCATTAAACCTTTTGAAATTCAAACCTTTTGAAAGCCCTTGGGCTCAATTCTAAAACATGTGGAAATACACCTTTCGAAACCATTTAAACCAACACTTTTGAAACCTTTGGGTTATAGCTCAATCAGAACAAAAAGGGTCATTTAAAACATATAAGTCGAAAACTTTCCTTTCGAAACCTATTCCTAAGTAAAGAAGTGATGGTTTCGAAACCATCCCTTCGAAAGCATTGGAGAACTGGTTAATTTAAAAACAAAGTATACCTTTCGAAACCATTGACTTCGAAAGGTAGAGAGGCAGCAGCTAGGGGTTTCGACCCCTTCGAAAGCATCATTTAAAATAAAAGAATGCAACCCATTCAAAACCTTTACTTTAAAACACTTGACTCAGTCGGTAGCCAACCGAGTCGAAAGCTATCCTTTCGAAAGCAAAGTAGGCTCTACTTTAATTTTTAAAACAAAAGGCTCTTCGACCCTTTCAGAACCCCTTTGTTTCGACTCTTACCTTCCGCCTTTGTCCAATTCACTATTTACCAATGTGTTGATACTATGCGCATTGGTTTGTGGAAGGAGGCAGAGGGTCTTAGTCGAAAGCAACCTGGGCAAAACCAAAATAGGCGAAACATGCTTTTAGCATGTATTTCTGATTTAAATCCTTTTTAAGTAAAACTTTTTAACTAACCTGCCTTTTTTGTCAAACTCTTATTGGTTGCTAATTTTTATTTTCTAAAAGTACTACCATAATTTCAGAATTAATTAATTAAAATCATTTGCAAAATACCCCTTCTCCATAATTAAATATATAAAACATTTAAGTCCCATACCTTAAATAATTTTATATATTCATCAAAACACTTAAGAAAATTCTATAAAAATTCTTGAAAATCCTTTTCAATATGTTTTCTAACAAATATAAATTTCAGGCCCAAATAATTATTTATTTTGCCGTAAATAATTTATAGCCCAATAAATCATTTTCTTCACTAGAAAATTAATATAAAATCCACACTAATTCACAAAATTATGAAAATTGAAATCCATCTCTAAAATATCAATTCTGATCTTCATTAAAATTCGCAAGGCATTTGGATGTCATTTAATAGATTTTTCATATCAAACATATCATAAAAACTAATATGAACATGTATAAATCATCAACAAGTATATATAAACTTTCAGTCATCCAAAACATGGCATTATCATGCATAATCATTTCGGCTACCCTTAAATCCGAAAACTACAAGAAAAATGGAATGTAGTAATCATTCACCTTAGCTTTTTGATTAAAGATGTGAGATTTGATGTTGAATAGGTTGATTTTCTTCTTCCTCTTGAAATCCTAGCTTTTTCTTCTCTTGAGATTAAAAATGGTGGTGGCCTTAAAATATTTTACTTGAGAATGAAATGAACATCTGTTTGATTTCCTAAGGCTTTAGGGTATAAGTTCTATCATTTTCGTATTTTGCCCTTCTTTATTTCCTAACACTTTTATTCATGTTATCTCCTGAGTTCATTATACATATAGGTACGGCTACCCTTGGTTAAATCAAATCTCAATCTATTAATCATCTTACATTATTTTATTTTATTTAGCTAATTAAATATTCTAAATAATGCTACTAAAAATATGGGGTGTTACACCCTTCTCTTTTTCAGTTAATTAGACAAATCGAGAAACACCCCCTCTTCCACCTAAGGAGTGATCATAAAACCTCACCCGATCAACTCTTGAATTATAACATCATGTTTTTGTTGATTTATAATTTTTTAATTTTGTGAGTATATGAAATTGAATTAAATTCAATTACAATTTAAATCAATTTGTGTGGACAGCTTATAGTAAACTCGGTAGCAACAGCATCAACCAACCCAGACGACACCTCACTCAACTCAAACTTTTGAGTCTGAATATACATGTCCTAAATGGTTGCGTCTCTTCAATACTGTGTAGACTAATTAAAAAGGAAAATGAAAATCAGGCATTACTAATGACTTATTATAATTTGATTTGAAAACTAATTTAAACGTACCAAATCCTACTAAAAGTCTACAAAAGATCCCCAGTTGCCGTAGTGTAATCATTGATTTTACGTCCTATTTGCTACATTTACCTTAGCACATGCCTCTACATCTTTTCGCTTCCAATATAATTCGAACTGGTCATAGATATCTTGAGCAAGCTCATATATCTTCTTCCTTCTTTTCTTCATCCCATGTGCCATCTCTTTGTATCTATTTCTTGCTTTCTGGTCCCAGCGTTTCTTGATAAGCGCTTGAAATGTGTCGGGTTTCCATTGATATTTACTCTACATTTATATTTAAATATATTATCAACATATAAATTTATATATGAAAAATCAAGTATGCATTATATTTATTTTGCAACAAAATCTTTGAATGTGACGTCTTTGACGTCGGTGGAAAATCCAAGAATCTAGGCCAAAACTGATTCACCCTGGTGCGAATGTTATCATTCGTGATCCCCCACTGAATTCGAATCTGCACATAATTTGTATAATAAACGTAAATTTATTTGAGATGATAAACTGTCAATTTAAAAATAAATATAAATGCAATTTCACTTGCTCTCCTTTGGCACATTGAATAATGCTGACTCGACCTACGGATGAATTGGAATTCGTAACAGATGCATGTGTAGATGGACCTACATCATCATGCAACTCATTATCGACCTGATGAACGAAGATATACACCTATCCCGCTTTTTCTCGGACTTGGAACTATTATAGTTAAAAACATGTATGAGTTCCTTATGCACATCCATGGTGGCAAACTGTAAGGTATTAGACCAATTATGATCATGTTGAATAAGCTTTATTTCCAAATGAAACAAATGGTGCAAATCCATAACAAAAAAACCAAGTCTTACACTATGAGATTATTTAGCAAACTTAGGATATATGTTATCGAAACACCCCCAAGCATCGTCATCTAATGGATGACATAAAACATCTTCAGCTCGTTGTCGTGTGATATGGCATCACATGTGTTTTGCAGTAGCAGAAGATGCATACAATCTTTGTAATCTATTTATTAGGGGAAAGTAATGCATACGAGTAAAATACATGTTGTAACGATCCATATTTTACGTATCGAAGAATCGTAAAATATTTTTATTTTATTCATATGAGGTCGTATGATTCTATATATTTGGGATATGACCCTTAGGAACGTTTTACATACTTGTGGTTTTGTTCGAATTTATATGTGACCGTTTTAACCATGAAAACCTTATTTGGGCTATAACTTTTCATAGGAGTCAAATTAGGGATTCAAACTAGTTCCATTGCTTTGGAATGATGGTTTCCCTTTTCGTAAAGTGGTCATAATGAAAAAAGGACTTACGGGTAGAAAATTATGGCTATTTTAAGTTTTCTAGACCGTTGGCCAGAATTAGCGTGTAATTAGTAAAGCCCATTAGTTGGCTCATTAGTCTAATTAGAGAATCGCTATAAATAGTGGTTGTAGGAATCAAAAGAAGACTTTCCCTCTCATTTTAAATCAGGTCTAAACCCTAATTAGCCCTAAATCCATTCTAATCTCATCCAAAATCATCCAAATTTCTCTCTAAATTAAACTAAATTGTTGATTGGAGATTAGATCTTCAATTAGAGGCTAGAGATAATTGAATTGCTGATTTAGAGTGCTTTTCTTTGTTGTCCGAATTAGATCTACATATAAATTAGTTGAATTTGGTAATTGGTGAGTGGCTTATGCCTTCTTATTACACTATACATGTTTATATGGTAAAATTGTGGAATTTAACATGCTTTAAATCTATTTTTGGCCATAAAATCTTTTCTAACTTTAATTACATGTTAAATTGTGAATATGATCTAGATTGGTTAGCTTATGCTCTCACGTTCATGTTATATGTAAATCTATGTTATAAATTGACGTGTTTATCTCGTTTTGATGGATTACATATTTTAATTGATAAAGTTGCTTGTTATTCTATGATTAGATGATATGATTTGATGTTGTTTTATAGTGTTGTGATTGCATAGAAAGATAGGTTGGAGAACTAAGCATATCGGAGGCAAAAATAGTCAGAATTGGACGAAACTTGAAAGGGAGGCTCTGGAGTATAGGAAATGCTTATGGTTCAAGTCGCAAGTCCAAATGTGCTAATGGGTGGAGTCAAAACTGACTTGAGAACTCCGTGCCGACTTGAGAGGGTTGATCCTATGGGGTGGCGACTTTGGGGAGGGCAAGGTGAATGCTAGTCTAGTTTGCCCATGGTGATGGATCATTGCTTAGTCAAGTGTTTGAGGCTATGACGACTTGTTCCTAGGATATGAAGTTGATAGCTTTGAGGCATGGACTGGCTCTATGATGACACATTTTTGGTAGAGAGGTCGGGGTCAAAGCATCTAGGCATGAAGTACTAGAGACAAGAAAAGGGTGGAAGGGAACTCAGCCACAAAGTGGCTAACTAGAGATGTCAGACCTGACTTGAGAAGTCGACACCGACTTCACAAGGTAGGCCTAGGAAAGGTGGAAATTCTAGGGATTGATGTTAAGGTTCGGTGTCCAAAAAAAGGAGCAAAGGAGGGCTCAGATGAAAGTGCCAAGGAATCGATAATAACTCGAAGTGTTTTCTATTGTACTCGAAGCAGGGATATTGTAAGTGGAGATTCCCGTGGGTCAAACGAAGGGCTTGTATACACTGGACCGTTGGGTTTAGTATCCAGCTTTAGGCCGCGAGACATGTATCCAGTTTTGGGTTGCGAGATACGAGCGTACAATAGAGAATTGGGATTTTCAATTAGTCACTGGCAACAAGGAGGTCATACAAGTTATCATATATTCAGGGCATATGGGAAAAGTGATAGTATGGATTGTTTGATGGATGCTATGGTTGCTTCATTGCTTTTTGGGTTATCACTCGGGGATATCATTTGGAGTAAGTACAAGAGATAAGGATATTGTGACATCCACTATTGTATGTTGTATTGTACCTTTATGATATCGTACAATAGCATAATATACTGTTATGTGCTATCTTTTTAGTTGCAGGAACAGGTCAGGTATGGTTCATACCATATTTACTTATATATTACTTTGAGAATCATTTATCGCTCACACCAAGCTGTTGTCTGACTCAAGGTTTTATGCTTTGCTTCTTATTATATCTGGTACTCTTAAATGAGTAGAGTAGATAACAGGTCTAGGTGATACAGTTGCTATTCGAAGGATGAGTTGGGTGGAGCTATCGCATACTATATACATATATGGAGTCTACGCTTATTCCGTTGAGCAACACTGTGGAGCCGTGACAGTGCTTGCCCATTTATCCTTACTATTGTATTTGAGATAGTTATTAAGTTTTATTTCAGTTGTATAAACTCTATGATACTATACTCTGATGATGATGATTTGTTCACATAGTTACTTCTGTCTCTTCTATTGTATATGTGATATTATATTTTTTTTCCATGCGTTGTGAGAAATATGATAAGTTATATGTTGCATTTACCATTTCAACTCTGATGATTGTCCTATATCGGTCGGACACGGTTGCAGCACTTTATATAGTTATTATTGGTGTCGGTGGTATAGGGCGATCATCACATTTGGTATCAGAGCTTTGGTTGCATGATTAACCAGAGTTGATACCGCGATCCAGTAGAGATAAGGAAGGAGTTATCGCCTTAGACTGGATTTGGAGGGTATATTTATGAGAGTGAGTACTTGTTATAAGTTTGGTTTACAAAACTATATAGTAATATAGTATAAGTTGCATGTGCATGAGCACTATATACACAGTTTTCTTTTATGAGAGACTGATCATTCTTATTACAGATAAGGATGAGCCGGCATACAAGAAACACTGTGAAAATACTTCAGGTGGAGGAAGGAGAGGGATCGGGAGCTGCTACGCCTAATGTCCAAGCTGTATTCAACGCTATGATGGCAAATATGATGAGAAATGCTCTTGGAGTGGGAATTAGCGGAGGTGCTCCAGTGCCAGCGCCTAGGGATGATTTTGCTAAGCTTAGCAAGGATTGCTCTACTCTTGGAGGGAAGCCATTCCAAGAGATAGAATCAAGCACTGAAGTATAAGACTAGATTGATACTTGTGAGCGCATCTTTAGGGATATGGAAGTGGAGGATGCTATGAAAAGAAATTAGGCTTCAAGTTAACTACAAGGTCGAGCCATAAACTGGTGGAATGCTATTACTATTGCTACTCTAGAAGATCGGTTCAGTTGGGACCAGTTCAAGGCAAGATTGAAGGAGAAGTTTATTCCAACTGCTTAGAAGTCAATTCTATTCAGAAAATTTGCTGATCTCAAGCAAGGGGAGATGACAGTTTCTGAATACGTGGCAGAATCCATGCTTTTTCTATGTATAGGATGTCATTCATTTACACTCCATTGAGAAAGAATGAGAAGTTCGTCATTGGATTGGACGACTACCTTGAAGAGAAACTAGTGGATCATATCGAGGAGCCTTTTGAGAAGCTTTGGAGAAGACGCTTCATTATGAGAACGTGTACCCTAAAGCTAAGACTGCTATGGTTCTTTCTACTGAGAAGGAAGAGCCAAAGTCGTAACAAGGTGGTGAAGGCAAGAAGAAGTGGAATGGTAAGAAGAAGTAGTCTCAGGGGAAGGGTGGCAAGAAGATGGGTAAATGGGAGTCCGTTTGTTATGGATGTAATGAGAAGGGTCACTTGATAAAGGATTGTAAATTGAGTGATAAGAAGAAGTGCTACAACTGCGATAAGCCCGGGCATTTGAAGAGGAATTATCCCGAACCGGTGAAGGATAAACAGGTTGTGAAGGCGTATGCTTTGGACGCAGTCCTAACTTCATTGACTACTCCCTCGATGAAAGAGAAGGAAAAAGGAGTCATCATTCAAGGTATGCTTTCTATCAGTGATGTTCCTTTTCGGGTTTTGTTTGATACCAGTGCCTCACATTCATTCATATGTAGTGACCTAGTAGATAGATTAGGATTAAGACCCGAGATAGCAGACCGATCCTTGATCGTTTACCAACCCTATTGGAGGCTCGACTAGTGTGTGCATGGTTTGTCGTGGCTTAGTGTTATCGAGTCATGGATGCTCTTTTGTGTGTGATTGCTTTTTTTAAATTTTGTTGGGTTCGGGATTATCTTGGGAATGGACTGGCTTAGGAAGTATGTGTTGATTCATGAGTTTTGATTCATGACACAAGCTTCAGAGATCATACGACGAGAATATTATATGGAAGCGACAAAAAGAGAATAAGTGCATACCGTGCACTACAAAGGAGATAATCTTACAATCCAGAGATTAGTATGGATATTTTATTTTATTGAGTCTTAGAATAATGTTAAAATCATTCCTCAAATAGTTACACAAGCACACAAAAAATTTTATATCAAAATGGTGTTCACTGTGCATATAACATCAGGTCGGCCGACCGACCGGGATCCTCGGTCGACCGACCCTGTATCATATGCACAGTGACTTTCTGTTTTGTATACGTTTTTCAACTCAGCTGACCGGCCAGGTTTTCCGGTCGACCGACCAGAGAAAAACGGCTAGTTTTCTGAAGAGACGCGATCTTTTCATGAAGAGTAATGTCCTCTATTTCAAGAGGTATGGACACTACTATTGACTAAAACTCTTCATGAAAGATTACAACTCTTCTACAACTATATAAACATATTCAATTCACTTCTACAATAACCGATTCTTGTTTATATTTTTGAAATCTAATCTCTATTCATTTATGCAAATAAAAGCATTTATTCTTATTTAATATCACTAGAATCCTTGAATTTATTCATATACTTCGATTCTACGTGATTATCTTCCTTCTAAATCTTCACACACATATATACTCTTGAGGACTTGATTATAGGAAAGCTGTACTATCAAAAGACAATCAGTGTTATTCAGAACACATTCGTCAACAAACTATTTGTATTAAGTTGAAGTCCTCTTCGGCTGTTGAGGCGGAAAAATTCCTGTTCGGCTGCTCAGGTGTCGTATACCTATTCCTCCGGGTTAAGTGAGGGGTTTAGTTTAAATCCAGAGGGTATTCTGGGACTGGACGTAGAACGGGAAGTTCGAACCAGTGTAAAAATTCCTGGTGTGCTTACTTTAATTTGTACTTTACGGTTATTACTAGTTTCCGCATTAACATACCATATTACACGATCCTTAGTACTACACGTGTACTTTCATTTGGTATCAGAGCAAGGTTATCCTATAACCATCACAAAGTTATTTGATATTTACTTTTAGTAATATGGCAACCACACAAATTAATGATGTTAATACTCACACTAATTCTAGTTTCACAGAAGGTCAATCGACTTCACGACCTCCACTCTTCAATGGTATAAATTACAATTATTGGTCAACTAGGATGAGAATCTATATGCAATCAAGTGGATTTGATATCTGGAATATTATACAAAGAGAGTATACAACTCCTACTGGAGAATACTCAACTTGGAGTAACACACAAAAACTAGATGCTACTTCAAATGCAAAATCAATGAATATTTTATTTTGTGCATTAGATAGAAATGAATTCAATAGAGTTAGTATGTTCACTTCCGGTTATGAGATTTGGAGAACTCTTAAAGTTTCACATGAAGGAACGAATAAAGTTAAATTGAGCAAAATTTCTATGTTGAAACATCAATTTGAAAATTTTAAAATGAGGCCAAATGAATCTATAAATGACATGTACTCTAGATTTCAGGATATTTATCATGCTTTATTATCACTAGAACAAAAGTTTACTGATTTTGATGTTGTCACAAAAATCTTGAATTCTTTAACGGATGAATGGGAACGAAAAGTCCTAGCTATTGAAGAAGCAACTGATTTGTCAACATTAAAACCAGAAGAGTTGATAGGTAATTTAATGTCCTACGAAGTAAATTTGCAGGCAAAACGAAATGGAGCACAAGAAAAGAAAAATGTAGCATTCCAAGCAGAAAAAGATGATTCCGACTCAGATAATGAAGATATGGCCATGATCGCTAAAAATTTCAAAAAGTTTTTGAAATTCAACAGAAACAAATTCAAGGGAAACAAAAATAATTCCAACAACAATTCCAATAGCAGCAAACCATCATCTTCAACAATGGAATGTTATGAATGTCATAAGAAAGGACACATGAAGAAAGATTGTCCAGATCGTAAAAAGAATAATTTCAAGAAGGACAAAACCAAACGAAAAGCTTTTTCAGTCACTTGGGACGACACTGACTCATCATCCTCATCAGAGAGCGAAAGTGATAATGAACAAGCAAATGTATGCTTCATGGCTTCATCAGACGATGTAAGTGATTTTACTTTTGAAGATTTAATTGAAATAAATTCTGAATTAGTAAATTTAACAAAACAACTTAAAAAGAAAAATAAGGAGTTGCAAAGAAAGTTAGATAGAACAGCTTTAGAAGTAGATATGTTAAAAGATGAGAAGGTAATATTGGAAGAAGAACTTGAAATATCTCAACAATCGAATTCTAACTTATCTTCTCAAATTACGTCAATTTCTGAGGAACTAGAAACTCAGAAAAATAAAAATGATGTTTTTCTTTTTGAAAATAATAGTTTAATATCTAAGATTAAGGATTTAGAGCTAGAAAAATCTAGTCTTAAAATAAAATTTGATGATATTTCTAAAAATGTTTCTAATTTCAATAAAGGAAGAGAAAATCTTTCTAGTATATTAGAAAACTCTCAAACTCCTAACAATAAATCTGGACTAGGATTTAAGAAACAAAATACTTTTGCTAAAAGTAAAATTAATAATAAAATTAAGAAAGATATTAGGAAAACAGTTTATTCAAATACTAAAACTATTAAGATATGGATTCCAAAAACCAAAAATACATTGATAAGGAATAAGCATATCAAAAGTTTTATGGAAACTGTTCATAATAACAAAAATTATGTTTATAAAGGGAATTCTGAACCCGTATGGGTTTGGCTTCCTAAGATCTAACTCTTAGGACCCTAAAAAGATTGGGTACCAACTTTTTATAATTTTTTGCAGGTACCACATAAGAAGAGAGGAAAATGGATTTTAGATAGCGGTTGCTCAAAACACATGACTGGAAACAAAGAAATGTTATCAAACATTATATACTCAAATGGAGGAGCAGTCACATTTGGAGATAACTCAAACGGATATATCATCGGCAAAGGCAATGTTAATAGCAACGGTACATCTAATTTACCTCTCATTACTGATGTTTTATTAGTTAAAAATTTAAAACATAATTTATTAAGTATTAGTCAACTATGCGATAAAGGTTTTAATATAACTTTTTCAGAAAATAAATGTAACATTTTTGATAAAAATCACAACATCATTTTCGAAGGAAATAGAGATAAAAATATTTATATCCTAAATATGAATATTAATAATGATTCAAATTTGTGTCTAGTAGCTAAAGAAAACGATTCTTGTCTTTGGCACAAAAGATTTTGTCACATAAATTTTAATACCATCAACAAACTTGCGAAAAATAAATTAGTTAAAGGATTACCCAATTTAAAATTCGAAACTAACATATTTTGTGATGCATGTAAATTAGGAAAATTAACAAAATCTTCTTTTAAATCAAAGAAAGTAATATCTACAGAACAACCACTTGAACTTTTACACATGGATCTTTTTGGTCCAACTCAAGTACAATCTATTAACCATAATAGATATGTTTTTGTTATTGTAGACGATTTCTCTAGATATACGTGGATTTTCTTTTTGAAAAATAAAAGTGATACTTTTGATAATTTTAAAGTGTTTGTTAAAAGAATTCAAAATATTAAAACATTAAAGATTAAAAATATAAGAAGTGATCATGGAGGCGAATTTGAAAATGAAGTTTTTGAACAATTTTGTAACAAGAAAGGTATTAACCATAATTTCTCTTTTCCTAGAACACCACAACAAAATGGAGTTGTAGAAAGGAAAAATAGAATGTTACAAGAATGTGCAAGAACTTTACTAAATGGAACAACTTTATCGAAACATTTTTGGGCAGAAGCTGTAGCCACTTCTTGTTACATACTAAATCGCGTTTCTATTCATCCATTAACTAAAAATACACCATATGAACTTCTAAATGGAAGAAAACCAAATATTTCATATCTAAAAGTTTTTGGTTCGAAATGTTTTATTTTAAATACTAAAGATCAATTAGGTAAATTCGATCCAAAATCCGATGAAGGAATATTCGTTGGATATTCGGAACGAAGCAAGGCTAATCGAATTTATAATAAACGAACTCAAATTATTGAAGAAAGTTTACATGTTTCCTTCAACAAAAATTTTAAAAATATAAATCCAAGTGTTACTATAGATTCTGATGATGAATCTACTCAGAATGAAAATAATAATGCAAATGAAAATTTTGATATTCATGAAACCAATACAAACGTGACGTCTAATATAATAAAATCTCCACCTAGAATTTTAAGAGATCATCCTGTGCAAAATATAATTGGAGAGGTTAATACGAATGTTAAAACCAGACATCAATTAAATCAAGTTGGTCATGTAGCTTTTCTTTCTAACATAGAACCTAAGAATATAAAAGAAGCTTCAACTGATGACTACTGGATACTTGCCATGCAAGAAGAATTAAATCAATTCGAACGAAACGAAGTTTGGGAACTCGTTCCTAGACCCAGTGACCAATCAGTCATCGGTACTAAATGGGTTTTCAAAAATAAAGCAGATGAACTAGGAAATATAACAAGGAATAAAGCTAGATTAGTTGCACAAGGATATAATCAAGAAGAAGGTATTGATTACGAAGAGACGTTTGCTCCAGTCGCCCGACTTGAAGCAATACGAATACTATTAGCTTATGCGTGTTTTCATAATTTTAAACTATATCAAATGGATGTTAAAAGTGCATTTTTAAATGGATTCATAAAAGAAAATGTTTTTGTTGAACAACCACCTTTGTTCAATCATGAAAAATTTCCAGATCATGTATATAAACTTAAAAAGGCGTTATATGGTTTAAAACAAGCACCACGTGCTTGGTATGATCGTCTTAAAGGTTATTTATTAGAATCTGGTTTTGAAATCGGTAAAGTAGATCAAACACTTTTTATTAAGAAAACTAATAAAGATATTTTAATAATTCAAATATATGTTGACGATATTATTTTCGGCTCGACAAATGAAAAATTATGTCAAGAGTTTTCAACTATAATGACAAATGAATTTGAAATGTCTCATATGGGAGAACTATCATATTTTCTTGGATTACAAATTAAACAAATTGAAAATGGAATTTTTATTAATCAAGAAAAATATTGTTATAATTTAATCAAACGTTTTGGTCTTGAAAATACTGCTGCCAAAACCAACTCCTATGAGTACAACGGTTCATCTCGATAGAGATGAAGATGGCAAAAGTGTTGATCAAAAATTATATCGTAGTATGAATTCCTTACATTCAACCAAGGAAAAATGCTCCATATTTACTATGGAGAATACATAATGCGGTTGATTAACAACTTTGTCACTCATGCACCGGAATCCGAAACATCCAAAGTTCATACCTTTGACTCACGAACAATAAAATTGATGAAGTTACCCGATGCACCATCCCAAATTACAACCTTTCAGCAATGGCGTACCATTCCACGAGAACAACTACGTCGTAGCTATTCTACTCCTCAACCCTCCACTCATTCTACAGAACGTATAACTCGTCAAACCTCTATCCAAAGACCACCTCCCGGTACTAGCACAGCGGCTGCCATTGATATTTTAGCCCAAAATCAACTAGCTTTGGATTCTCGCCTTCGAAAACTTGATGGGCGTTTCAAGAAGATCAAAGGCTTCTTCGTAAATTTGTGGGATGCCTTATCATGCTCTTCTGAAGCCGGTGCTTCATTTGTTGCCCCTGGAAAAAGAACAGCACCTAATTTCTCTTGGTCTACATCCGATAACACAAGTTCCAGCACTTCGGCAACTCCCGCACCTACTACTCAAAGACGGGGTAAGGAACCGGCTCCTCTTGATGAAAATCTTCATCCAGAAGAGTGGGATACCGACGATGAAGAAGAGTAATTGTAGTATTTTTACAATTAATTTGCTTTCAAGAAATTCCTGTACTTTGTTTGTTTTCTTAATTATTGTTATGTTATGTTCTAAGCAAACATCTTTAAATTATTTCTAATTAAGAATGCACCATGTAAATTTAAATGTCTGTGCATTACCTTAATTTGTTATAAGTATTCCTTTTTGTCGAAGACAAAGGGGGAGAAATGTATGCAAACTAACGAATTTTTGCAGAAAAGTCGCCATATATTCAGGGGGAGAACTATAATATATATGTCAATATTACTTCGTCACATAAGTATTGTCATCAATCAAAAAGGGGGAGAATGTTGATTCATGAGTTTTGATTCATGACACAAGCTTCAGAGATCATACGACGAGAATATTATATGGAAGCGACAAAAAGAGAATAAGTGCATACCGTGCACTACAAAGGAGATAATCTTACAATCCAGAGATTATTATGGATATTTTATTTTATTGAGTCTTAGAATAATGTTAAAATCATTCCTCAAATAGTTACACAAGCACACAAAACTTTTTATATCAAAATGGTGTTCACTGTGCATATAACATCAGGTCGGCCGACCGACCGGGATCCTCGGTCGACCGACCCTGTATCATATGCACAGTGACTTTCTGTTTTGTATACGTTTTTCAACTCAGCTGACCGGCCAGGTTTTCCGGTCGACCGACCAAAGAAAAACGGCTAGTTTTCTGAAGAGACGCGATCTTTTCATGAAGAGTAATGTCCTCTATTTCAAGAGGTATGGCCACTACTGTTGACTAAAACTCTTCATGAAAGATTACAGCTCTTCTACAACTATATAAACATATTCAATTCACTTCTACAATAACCGATTCTTGTTTATATTTCTGAAATCTAATCTCTATTCATTTCTGCAAATAAAAGCATTTATTCTTATTTAATATCACTAGAATCCTTGAATTTATTCATATACTTCGATTCTACGTGATTATCTTCCTTCTAAATCTTCACACACATATATACTCTTGAGGATTTGATTATAGGAAAGTTGTACTATCAAAAGACAATCAGTGTTATTCAGAACACATTCGTCAACAAACTATTTGTATTAAGTTGAAGTCCTCTTCGGCTGTTGAGGCGGAAAAATTCCTGTTCGGCTGCTCAGGTGTCGTATACCTATTCCTCCAGGTTAAGTGAGGGGTTTAGTTTAAATCCAGAGGGTATTCTGGGACTGGACGTAGAACGGGAAGTTCGAACCAGTATAAAAATTCCTGGTGTGCTTACTTTAATTTGTACTTTACTGTTATTACTAGTTTCCGCATTAACATACCATATTACACGATCTTTAGTACTACACGTGTACTTTCAGTATGCGGTGGTGGTGGATTGCGAAAAGGTATTAGTGACAATTGGGGATGTGGATGAGCAAACGATGGTGATTGGCTGCCTACCATAGGATCGGGTATTCGTCAGCTTTCTATATTCGCTTGAGATTCCATATAAAGGATTTTCATTAGTGCATATCCCTAGAGAGTATCTGGATGTCTTTGAGGAAGTGACTGGATTGTCGCCGCATAGAGAGATCGAGTTTCGAATCGACTTAGTGAAGGAAGCCAGACCTATAATTATGCCTTTGAGGCGTATGGCTCCTAGAGAGAAGAAGGAAATAGAGGTGCAAGTGAATGACCTATTGAGGAAGGGGTTCATTTGAAGAAGCATGTCTAAGTGGGGTGCACCTGTTGTATTCGCAACTAAGGTGGAAGGCTCTTTGAGTTTTGTGTTGAGCTGAATAAAGTGACGAGGAAGAAAAAGTATCCACTTCCGCATATTGATGACTTGTTCGATCAGCTGCACGATGCGAAAGTGTTTTCTTAAATGGATTTGGCAACAGGATTTCACTAGCTTAGAGTGGCGAAGGAGAGTGTGTCTATTACTACATTTCATACACCATCGGGTTTCTACGAGCGGTTGGTGATGCCATTCGGATTGACCAAAGCTCCCGCATACTTTGTGGATCTCATGAATAGGGTATTCAGAGATCAGTTGAATAAGTTCGTGCTTGTGTTCGTGGATGATTTTCTGATCTATTCCAGAACTGAAGGGGAGCACAGGACACACTTGAGGATTGTGCTAGAGATATTAAGGAAGCATAACTTGAGAGCGATGTTCTCTAAGTGTCACTTTTGGAGAGAAGAAGTGAGATTCTTCGGTCACATCGTTTCAAGACAAGGAGTAGCAGTGGATCCTGCGAAGGTGGCAATGGTTCAAGATTGGAGTTAGCCCAAGAACGCTATGGATGTGAGGAGTTTCCTAGGATTAGCAAGATATTATAGACGCTTCATAAGGGACTTCTCAAAGATAGTGGCACTATTGACCAATCTGACGAAGAAGAATCATGCTTCTGTTTGGGATGCAAAGTACTAACATTTATTTATGATTCTAAAAGAAAGGTTGATGAGTGCACCAGTGTTGACTATTCCAAATGGGAATGAAGAGTTGATAGTATACACAGAAGCTTTTGGTATTGGATTGGGTGTGGTATTGATCCAGAAGGGAAAGGTTGTTGCTTATGCTAGTCGACAACTAAAGCCACACGATAGGAATTATCCAACTCATGATTTGGAGTTGGCGGCAATTGTTTTTTGCTTTGAAGATACAGAGGCACTATCTATTAGGAGAGAGGTTTGAGCTGTTTACAGTCCACAAACATTTGAAGTAGCTTTTCTCTCAGAAGGATCTCAACCTTCGACAGCAACAGTGGTTGGAGTTCTCAGCCTCTTATGATTTAAGTATTTCTTATACCCCAGGGAAAGGGAATGCAGTTGTAGATGCATTGAGTAGAAGACATGATGGGTTGGAATAATGTTCTTGGTATGGAAGTGAATTAAGTACATTGCTGGATTTAATTTTAGGCCTCATTGTGACTTAGAGCCTAAGATGTTGGAAAGTTTATCGATTAAACCTACTATAATTGAAAGGATCGGTACTAGTCAGAAGTGAGATGCTAGGATGGTGGGGATCATATCAAAGATAGAAGGAGTAGGGTCTGAGGAGATGAAGCAATACGAACTCGACCGAGAAGGTTGGCTTTGTAAGAATAGAAGATTGTTCATTCTTGATGTTGATGGATTGCGAGATGAAGTGCTAAGAGAATATCATCATTCCAGATTAACTATCCATCCCGGTGATAACAAGATGTACCGAGACATGAATCAAGCTTACTACTGGGAAGGTATAAAGAGGGATGTTGGGGCATTCATCTCCAAGTGTATGAACTGCGCCAATTGGTTAAGGCAGAACAGAAGAAACCTAGTGGACTATTGCAACCGCTAGATATTCCTGAGTGGAAGTGGGAACAAGTGTCGATGGACTTTATAGATAGACTGTCGAGGACTCGAGCAGGGTATGATGGCATTTGGGCCATAGTCGATAAGTTGATCAAGAATGCGAGATTTATATCCATCAAATCAAGTGGGACGACATCCAAGCTAGCAGATTTGTATGTGAAATGGATAGTATGACTTTATGATGTGCAAAGAGCTTTATGTGTGACCGAGACCTGTTGTTCACTAGTGCATTTTGGAAGAGCTTACAAGAGGCATTAGGAATGGAGTTGCATCTTAGTACAGCTTATCATTCGCAAACGGATGGGTAGACTGAGAGAGTAAATCATATACTAGAAGATCTTTTGCGAGCAGGCTTATAGACTTTGGTGGATCATGGAATGACCTTTTGCGTTTGGTGGAGTTCACATACAACAATAGTTATCAGTCGAGTATTGTTATAGCACCGTACAAAGCATTATATAGCTGACCATGTAACGCTTCTTCATGTTGGTGGGAGGTGGGTGAGATATCGATACTTGAGCCAGATATGATTAGAGAGACATCGGAAAAGATTGAAATCATTTGAGAACGAATGAAAGCTGCTCAAGATCGATAGAAAAGCTACACTGATAAGAGACGAAGGGATTTGGAGTTTTCTGTCGAAGGTATGGTGTTTGTGAAGGTTTCTTCTCTAAAGAATGTGGTTCGATTTAGTAGGACGGGAAAGTTGACACCAAGATTTGTAGGACCTTTTCCAATAATCAAGAGAATTGGAAGGCTAGCATATAAGGTCGACTTACCTCAAAAGATGGTGGGCGTGCACAGCGTTTTTCATGTTTCCTATCTGCGAAAGTTTTTGCATGACTCAGGCATGGTGATTACACCGGATCGGCTAGAAGATGTTGAGGTGAAACCAGAAGTTTTCAAATCTCATATGCCACTTCGTATTGTTGGGCACGATACTAAATAGCTTAGGAGAAAGGCGGTGAAGCTAGTAAGGGTACAATGGAGCAAAAGTGATGACGATTTTACGTGGGAGACGGATGAGAGCATGAGGACTACATTTCGGAGCTCTATGAATGGTAAGATCCACTGTTTATCGTATATACTTTCACCACTATATATTAGAATTCTGCATGCTAAGGTAGGTACTATTGGTTACATTGCTACATGTTTGATATGATTGATGGTTGCTTATGATTGGTAGACAAGCGGGATAACTACGGCTACTTATACTTTTGCTTATTTGGAGATTGCGGAGGCGAAATTCCCAAAGGGGAGGAGAGAATATAACAATCTGTATTTTACGTATAAGAGGATCGTAAGTATTTCTATTTTATTCATATGAGGTTGTATTATTCTATAATTTTAGAATATGAATCTTGGAAGCATTTTACACACTTGTGATTTTTTCCAAATTTCTATGTGACCTTTTGACCCTGAAAACCTTATTTCAGCTATAACTTTTCATAGGAGTCAAATTAGGGTCTCAAACCAGTTTCATTTCTTCGGAATGATGGTTTTCCTTTCCGTAGAGTAGTCGTAATGAAAAAATGGACTTACAGTTAGAAAGTTATGGCTATTTTAAGTTTTGAAAATCGCTGGCCAGAATTAGTGTGTAATTGGTGAAGCCCACTAGTTGGTCCATTAGTTTAATTAGAGAATCATTATAAATAGTAGTTGTAGGAGTCAAAAGGAGATTTTTTTTTTCTCTCATTCTAAATCAGATCTAAACCCTAATTAGCCCTAAATCCATTCTAATCTCATCCAAAATCATCCAAATTGCTCTCTAAATTTGTTGATTGGAGATTAGATCTTCGATTAGAGGCTAGAGATAACTGAATTGCTGATTTAGAGTGCTTTTCTTCGCTGTGCGGATTAGATCTACATACAAATTAGTTGAATTTGGTAATTGGTGAGTAGTTTATGCCTTCTCACTACACTATACATGTTTATATGTTAAAATTATAGGATTTAACATGTTTTAAATCGATTTTTGGCCATAAAATCTTTTCTAACTTTAATTACATTTTAAATTGTGAATATGATCTAGATTGGTTATCTTATGCTCTCATGTTCATGTTATATGTAGATCTATGTTATAAATTAACATGTTTATCTTGTTTTGATGGATTGCATGTTTGAATGGATGAAACTGCTTATTATTCTATGATTGGATGATATGGTTTGATGTTATTTGCTAGTGTTGTGATTGCATAGAAAGATAGGTTGGAGAATTGAGCATATCGGAGGCATAAACGGTTGGAATTGGACGAAACTTGGAAGGGAGGCTCTGGACTATAGGAAGAGCTTATGGTTCAAGGCACAAGTCCAAATATGCTAAGGAGTGAAGTCAGATCCGACTTGAGAACTCGGTGATGACTTGAGAGGGTTGATCCTATGGGGTGGCAACTTTGGGGAGGGCAAGGTGAATGCTAGTATAGGTTACCCAAGGTGATGGATCATTGTTTGGTGAAGTGCTTGAGACTATGATGACTTGTTTCTAGGATATGAAGTTGATTTCTTTAAGGAGTGGACTTTCTCTATGACGACATGTTTTGGGTAGAGAGGTCGGGGTCAAAGCATCTGGGCATAAAGTAATAGAGTCAAGAAAGCGGTGAAAGGAAACTCAGCTATAAATTGGCTAAGTAGAGATGTCGGACCCAACTTGAGAAGTCGACATCGACTTCACAGGGTAGGCCTAGGAAATGTGAAACTTCTGGGGACTAATGTTGAGGTTTTTCAAGTCGTGCTGGAGCTTGTGGCTTGTTCGTGTCAAGTTGGATAATGATGTAACAGCATGATGAAGGCTATGAACCTTCGATTTGTGACTCATGGTGGGAGTAGGTGTCGAAGATTAAGGACTCCATAACCTTGGGTTCATGATTCGTGCAGGGAATAGGTACCGAAGGGGCTCGTATTGGGAGCAGTGGAGTAGAGGAACATGAGGGTTCTTGGATAATGGAATTGGATTGAGCAAGAAGGGCTTGATGTCCCAAAAAAAGGAGTAAAGGATGGCTCAGATGAAAGTGCCAAGGAATCGTTGATAACTCGTAGTGTTTTCTGTTGTACTCGAAGTAGGAGTATTGTAAGCGAGGACGCCCATGGGTCAAAGAAGGACCTGTATCCCTGGACCCTTTGGGTATAGTGTCCAACTTTGGGCTACAAGACACGTATCCAATTTTTGGTTGCGAGATACGAGAGTACAACGGAGAACAAGGATTTTCTATTAGTCCCTAGCAGTAAGGAGGTCATACGAGTTATCATATATTCAGGGCATTGGGGAAGAGTGATAGTAGGGATTGTTTGATGGATGTTATGGTTGCTTGGTTTCTTTCTGGGCTATCACTCGAGGATATCATTTGGAGTAGGTATAGGAGATAGGGATATTGTGACATCCACTATTGTATGTTGTATTGCACCTTTATGATATCATAGAGTAGCATATTATACTGTTATGTGCTAACTTCTTGGTTGCAGAGACAGGTCAAGTAAGGTTCGTGTCCTCTTATTCCTTACCATATTTACCTGTATAGTACTTTGAGAGTCATTTATCGCTCACACCAAACTGTTGTCTGACTCAAGGTTTTATTTTTTGTTTCTTATTATCTCAGGTACTCTTAAATGAGTAGAGTAGATAACAGGTTTAGGTGATGCAATTGTTGATCAAAGGACGAGCTGGATGGAGCTGTTACATACTATATACATATATGGAGTCTATGATTATTCCGCTGAGCAATACTGTCGAGTCGTGATAGCGCTTTCCCATTAATGCTTACTATTGTATTTGAGACAGTTATTGAGTTTGATTTCAGTTGTATAAACTCTACTATCAATGTATAACTCTGTGACTCTATACTCTGACGATGATTATTTGTTCACACAGTTATTTTGATCTCTGTTGTTGTATATGTGATATTATATTTTTTTCATGCGCTATGAGATATACAATAGATTATATGTTGCATTTACCATTTCAACTCTGATGATTGTCCTATATCAGATGGGCACGATTGCAGTGCTTTATTTAGTTATTATTGGTGCCGCAGTATAGGGCTATCGTCACACATGCTTTATCTCTGGTTGTTGCAGAATTTACAACTTGTATGGTTTTTTATATCTTTTTTCAATATATCATGCATCCACTTAGACACCTGTCAATCTTTTCATACGGTAGACCAAAGGCAAATACTTATTTTTTTTAGCGAATACCAATAATTTGTCAAGACATTATCCGGTAGAAGCATTTCCTTACAAAAACTAAGAATCGAGTTCATTAGATTTTTCGACACTTTGTATGTGGATTTTACAATGATTAACCTAGATATCATTGACAAATGCATCATTTTACATCCGTTATACAATGATATTTTTGAAGCTTCTGAAAGATCGAAATAAATTTTCGATTCTGGGTCATGTTTTTCTTTTATTTCATGTTCATTAGTTCACGTACTTGGACCAAAGACATCATGAACCATTTCTATCATTCTGTCTTCTGTGTTATAGGTTCTTCAAACCCAACGTTAGTGTTTTCGGGTTCATCTTCAACTATCACTAACGATTCATGTCTTATCTCGACTTCTCCATGAAATTTCCACACATGGTAGTTTGACATAAAACCCTTTGTATGCAAATGTAAAGCCACATTATCATATTCCTAGAGTTTCACACAATGACATTTATTACGTGGACATTGGATTTCTTTCATACTTGTTTTATCATTAGAAGCAACTTGTAGGAATGTTTCCACAACTTGACTAAATTGCAATGGTACTTTCTTTTCGAACTTCTATACATCAAACTTTGAGCTTTCAAATAATTCATTATGTACCTTATAAAAATAAACAAAAAAAACAATATCATACACCATTAAGTTTTATTTTATAATGTTAATACCATACAATATTATTTTCTTTTACTAATTTTTATTATTAATATCATATACGGTTAATTTTAAATTTATTATTAATACCGTATAATCAAATTTTCTTTTAATATCATATACTACTATTTATTTATCAATAATTTTATTATTAATATCATACAATATTATTTTCTTTTAATAATGTCATATACCACTATTTATTCATTGTTAGTTGCTATTATATTATCATATATTGTTATATCTTGAATTTTTCAATTAAGTAAATGATAATGACAAGAGTAAACCATGATTTAACTAGCCGGCTATCCTGCCTTCCATTACAAATACTTCCCCTTATTCTCTGTATCGTATGCAAAAAAATGTACATGGAAAATAAAATATAATTATTACACATTCCATTCAAAACATTAACCACATTCAAAATATTTGATGTTCATTATATAATCCCAAAAACATTTGATGTTCATTACATAATCCCAAAAACATTCAAAAAGTTTCCGCATTCCATTTAAAACATTTGATGTTCATTACATAATCCCAAAAACGTTAACCACATTCAGCAAAATACAATTATTACACATACGCCAAGAGCGACATATGAAGATGCCTCCTTGGTTATAGTAAGGCTAATAAATCTGCCTTTACAAACAAGATACACAGTGGAAAAAGATAACTTTAAATAACTAACTACCTCCTGCACATCTCCGGACGCTTTATTCGTCTAAGAAGAGAACCTAAAAACCTTAAATCTCAAACTACTTAAATTCAATTGAGTATCCGAGAGTTTAAGGGGAAAACAAAAACTTCAAGTCAGACATAAAGCCTAGTATGAATAATAATCTAACATCTCAATCCTCTTAGATATCTAGTGAGACCATGCCACTTAGCGGAATGGGTTTTCCCCTCACTAGTACCCTAAAACCTATAAAACCATATACTGTGCTCCTATATCCACACTGGTGAAAACATACATATATTATAATGATATGCATATATAAAAACATTTAGGATTTTCCTTCCCCAGTTTAAATTGACACCCTATCATACTTATAGTTTCTAGGGTCCCTATTAACCTATTAGTTTTCATGGATTTACTAATAACCTTCAACATAACAGATGGACACCCTGTCATACATAGTTTTCATGGGATCACTAAGAACCTATAGGCTCCTGCCAATTAACTTAGTTAATTCATGGGTCCCCATGAACCTATTAGTCATTCCAATAACTAATCCATTTATCCTAGTTTTCATGAGTTGACTAGGAACCTATGGATTTATCTAGTTAACTCACTTCTCATCCTAGTTTTCATGGGTTGACTAGGAACTTACTAATGCCTTCGTTAACTTCTTTCTTATCCTAGTTTTCATGGGTTGACTAGGAACCTATTGACCGATGTCAATTCTTAATCCATATAGTTTTCATGGGTTCATTACAAACCAATTAGCCTCTGCTAACCTACCTTAATACATAGTTTTCATGGGTTTACTATGAACTAGTTAGTTACTTCCAATAACTACATAATCATAGTTTCCATGGGTTTACTATGGACCTATCTCTCGGACAACTCCAAAGTTTAGGCATCCAATATTGTGGTCTCTCTAACTTCTTGGATGCAATTCTACTCATTCAGGAGTTTAATCAATTTATATTCACTATTGGGTTAACCTAGCTGGTTCTACTACCCCTTTATCCCCAAAATACAGTTATGGGTTCTTTATCACGTGAATATATTCATATTTGAAGAAGCAAACATAACAATTTAACAATACCACTCTGTGGGTTTAAGGTCCTTTAAATACATTTCATATAAAACATAGTTATTCCCTCTAACTTATATTTTATCAAGGCAATACTTCTTCAAATTCACATACTTAAAGTCGTTTCAAAACTCCTTTATTTAAGCCATGGGTTTCTCCTTTAAAAATTTGAGTTTGGGTCTTAAAACCTTTCGTCCCCTTCAAAATCTTGCTTTCGACCTCATAGCATGACCTCCTTCGAAAAAATTAAAAACTAACTTTAAAACAACAGGCTCCTACCTTTCGAATACTTTAAAACAACCCTTTCGAAACCTTTCGACATTGTTAAAGTATTATCACAAAAGTATAAAAGTATAGCTTTGAACCCATTTGAAAGTACCCTTTAGAACCAATGAAGGTTACCCTTCGAAACCATTGAAAGACCCACTTTCGAAAGCATTGGGTTTATACTTAAACATTATTTTTAGGTCAAAGTGAACATAGGCGAAAGCACCTCTTTCGAACACATTAATTAATTCAAAAAGAATTGGGGAAGCTTGATGGTGTCGAAACCATCCTTTCGAAAACATTCAAACACCTGGGTAAAACAATTAAAGGTTGGCTTCAAAAACCCTTTCAAAACCATTGCCTTCGAAACCCCTAACCCCTTTCGAAAGCCTTAGGAAGTTGCTTGTATTTATAAAATCAACTGAACCTTTCGACAACATTAATGTCTTCAATGCCATCGGAAGGTCATCAATTCATAGAAGGGTTTCGACTTGGTCGAAACTACCCCTTCCAAAAGCTTTAAACAAAATCTAAGTAACTCCTTCGGAAGCTACTTCTTTAAAACATAGGTGGCAGCTCTCTTTCGAAAGCCTCTTTGAAATACTCTTTCGAAACCATTGGCTTTGACTACTTTGAAACCCATTTATAAACAGGCAAGCACATTTCTTTTAAAACAAAATGAAACAAAGGAACCAACCCCTTCGAAAGCTACCTTTCGACATCGTACCTTTCGCCTTTCTCCAATCCGCTAAGTACCATCTGAATGATACCATGTGTATTGGTTTATCTAGTTTCGACCTAAAAGGTTTTGACTAGGTTGGAGGCGGAAGGTTTGAGTCGAAGAGTCCTTCTAAAGAAGGCGGAACCTCTTTTTCTGAGAAAAAAGACTGTTTTTACTAAATAAATCAAACTTTTTGTAACTAACTTTCCCACTTGTAAACACATGATTGGTTATACTAAACTTCCAAATTATTTTACTAAAATTTGTCGCATTTTCTCAGATTTAAAACTAAACAACATTTAACACATAAGCCCTTTCTATTAACAAAATAATTAAATCAATTAGGTTCTCCTTTTAAAATAATTTAATTTCCATACTAATCACTTAGTAAAAATCCCTAAAAATTCAAGAAATTCACTTTAATCATGTTATCTAACATATCAAAATTTCAGATCCAAATTCTAAATATATTTTCCAAAATAAATTTATAAACCCAAATAACCATATTTTCCTTTGAAAATTCATAATTATTTCTCCACGGCTTGGAAAATTATAAAAATTTAAACCCAACTCCAAAATCATGTTTTCCATAACATATAATCTGTCCATGGCATTTAAAAATCATTTAACTTCGGTTTTACCCTAAAACCGTACATATCTCCATTTAAACCATCTTGTTTAAACCACATAAATCATAAACCAAGCATATCATCATTCAATAAATCATAAAAATGAATTTATCCCTTGAATTCGAAACCATATGATTTTAAAACCAAAATAGAGATGCAGTGATTATTATTCACCTTAGATTGGATAAGAAAATTGAAGATTGATTGAGATTGGTTTCTTCTAGCTTGAACCTAAGCTTTAGATTGATTTTTGCCTTCTTCCTAATGGCCGGCCTTACTCTTTCTTACGGTTATAATTTTGCTTGTGGAAAATGAATGTGTATGGATAAGGGGAAATAGTATAAGGGTGAGAAATATGGGCGCCTATTTACCTTAATATAAGGCTGTCAATGGATACTCGAAAAATCCGAAATCCGTCCGCATCCGCATCCGAAAAGCGGATAAATATCCGATATCCGGAAAAATGGATGCGGATGCGGTTACGAAATATCCGCATCCGAAAATTATCCGTCCGGTTTTTATTAAGATTATAGTTCAAATTATGTGTATTTTTGTGCAGTGAAAGATATTTGTTTATTATTTTATTAAGTTAGTAGTTTATATTATATGCACTTAATGCTTTTTATTTGCTTGAAACTATTTATTATCATTATATTTGTTAATTTTTAACACTTTTATAATGAATGGGATCGAAAAATATTTATGTTAAACTAAAATTTTCCTTTTATAATTCTTGATTTATTGGTCGTTAGAGGATAGGATAATTATCTGATATCCGTCCGTAGTGGATATCCGATATTCGAAAATGATTTCAGATGCGGATGCAGATATAGCACAATCCACATCTAAAAGCATCCGTTGACAGGCCTACCCTAATGCCCTTATAATCACTTAGCTAACCTTTAACCATTTATAAGTTCATTTAATTTAAATAAGCACAGCCACTACATATTTATTAATCAACCTCAATGTCCTTATCTATATTATTCCATTTAATTTATTCTAATTAAATCTCCTGAATAATGTTATTAAAAATTAGGAGTGTTACAGGCTCCCCTCCTTAAATAATTTCGTCCTCGAAATTCGGTAAGGACTAACTAGCAAACATAGCAATCATTTGAAACAACTCCTAACATCCATACTAGCCTACCCGACTAGAAACTAATCTATATAAATCTAATATAGACATACCATCAAAGTAGATCGGGATAAGCATCTCAAATCCTATCCTCTATCTCCCAAGTACAGTCCTTCTCGTTGTCGCTCCATTGAACTTTCACCAACTTGACTGTCTTGGTCCTCAATCTTTTCTCATCTCTTGCTACAACCCGAACCGGTTGTCTAACAAAAGTCAAATCAGGCTCTACTACTAAATCCTCCAACTTTATCTGAAGAATAGTAGTCTCTGGATCATGCACATACTTGCGAAGATGAGACACATGGAATACATTGTGGACACCTGCCCAACTGCTCGGCAACTCTACTCTGTATGCGAGCTTTCCAATCCTTTCTATAATTTGGAATGGTCCAACATATCTTGGGGCAAACTTTCCCGACTTTCTAAACCGTACCATACCCTTCATCGGTGATACCTTAATGAAAACCATGTCTCCCACTGAGAACTCTAGGTCTTTACGCCTCTTGTCTGCATAACTCTTCTGTCTAGATTGAGCTTCCTTCATCTGTCTTCGGATTAACTCAATCTTTTCTAACGCCTCTCTAACCAAATCCGGACCTCAAACCAATCTGTCTTCTGTCTCCAACCAACATGCAGGCGATTTGCATGGCCTTCTATACAAATCTTCAAAATACCATTCCTATACTAGTCTGATAACTATTATTATAGGAAAACTCACTCAAATGTAGGTGATCTTCCCAAGATCCACCAAAGTCTAATACACAAGCTCTCACTAAATCCACGAGTACCTTGTTGACTCTCTTTGTCTGCTCATCCGTCTATGGGTGATAAGTTGTACTCATCTTGAGCTTGGTACCTAATACCTCTTGTAGACTCCTCCAAAATTCGCTAGTGAATAATGCATCTCTGTCGCTGACTATGCTACTAGAAATCCCATGAAGTCTAACTATGTTATTTATGAACAACTTAGCCAAAACTGGTGCCTTCCTGGTCGACTTTACTGGAATGAAATGGGCACACTTGGTCAACCTATCCACAATAACCCATATACTCTCATTTCCCCGGTTTAACCTTGGCAACCCATCTATAAAGTCCATCGATATCGAATCCCATTTCTAGAATGGAATATCTAAAGGCTGAAGCAATCCACTTGGCTTCTGGTGTTCGGCCTTCACTTGTTGACAGTTAATACACTGCCTAACCCACAAGTCAACATCCCTTTTCATTCCTTCCCATAGAAGCTTCTCTTCATACCTTGATACATCTTGGTCCCTCTAGGATGAATCGTAAATTTCGATCAATGACATTCCTCCAGAACTTCCCTTCTTAAGTTCTCTACATTCGGAACACATAATCGTCCCTTCTTTCTCAACCATCCTCTTTAGTTAAGACCGAAGTCCTTTAGATCATCAATCTCTGATCCTACCTCAAGCCTTCTTATCCTCTCAGCTAAATCTAGATCCTCTCTCTACTTAGAAGTTATCCTCTCGATCAGTACTGGTCGAACTTCTAAACAAGATAACATGGTAGTACCCTGACTAGAACTAGCAGTAGATCTCAACTGCACACCACAAGTGGCCAAGGCTTCTAGATCCTTCCATTCTGCCAACATCGCTAACACCACATTTTGATGTTTTCTACTTAGAGCATCTGCTACCTTGTTTCCTTTCCTAGAAGTATACTCAATACCGAAATCATAAGCTGCCAAAAACTACAGCCACCTTTGCTGCCTCATATTCAACTCCTTCTGAGAGAATAAATAAATTAATGACTTATGATCGATATACAACTCAAATCTCTCCCCTAAGAGATAATGCCTCCAAATCTTCAAGGAAAAAATCATCGCAGCTAACTCCAAGTCATGAGTAGGATATCTTACTTCGTGCGGTCTAAGCTGCCTAGTTGCGTAAGCAATGACTTTGCCCTTCTACATCAAAACTGCTCCCAATCTAGTCCCACACGCATCTGTGTATACTACCAACCCTTGGTTGCCATCTGGAACTACTAACACTGGAGCATTGGTCAACAAATGTCTTAACTTAAGGAATGCTTCCTCACATTTGTCGGACCAAACAAACTTCACTTCCTTCCTAGTAAGCTTAGTCAAAGGCACTGCTATCCATGAGAAATCCTTGATGAATCTCCGGTTATGGCCAACAAGTCCAAGAAAACTCCTGATCTTAGTTACCGTCTCTGGTCTCTTCCAATTATTGACAGATTCGATCTTAACTGGATCAACAGACAATCCTTCCTCTGAAACCACATGACCAAGAAACTTAACCTCTTTCTTCCAAAAATGACACTTAGAAAACTTCGCCTTCAGCTGATTCTGCCTCAGCATCTCCAGGATCATTCTAAGATGAATCTCATGCTCTCTCTCATCTTTTGAGTACACTAAAATATCATCTATGGATACCAACATGAACCTATCCAAGTGTTCTCGGAAAACCCGGTTCATCAAATCAACGAAGAAAGAAGGTGCATTTTTCAATCCAAATGGCATCACCAACCATTCATACGAACCATACCTAGTTCGAAATGCTGTCAAAGGAATGTTGTCCTTCGCCACTCTCAACTGATGGAACCCCATTGCCAAATCATACTAGGAGAACACTTTGGCTCCACTCAATTGATCAAACAGATCATCTATCCTCGGCAGAGGGTATCTATTCTTTATCGTCCTTTCGTTTAACTTACGATAGTCGATGCACATCCTTAACGACCCATCTGGCTTCTTCACGAAAACCGCGGCCGCTCCCTAAGGCGAACTGCTTGGTTTGATAAAATTCCTCCCCTCAAGATCCACTAGCTGCACCTTTAATTCCTTCATCTTTGTCGATGTCATCCTGCTAGGTGGTCTACTAACAGGTTCAGCTCCTGGTACAAGATCTATCCAAAACTCAACAGCTCGTTTCAGTGGTAGTCATGTGACTAGCTCAAAGACATATGCAAATTCTCTTGCTACATGAACCTGACTAAGCTCATCTCCAACCTCCATAGCACTCAACAAAGCATAAACACTCTTACTGGAATTCTCCACTGAGAAGATGATTCGGTTATGACTATTTGGGTGTCTTAATGATATTTCCCTATCCTAGCAAAATATCCTAGCCTCGTACTTACCCAACCAATTCATACCCAAAATGATCCTGAAATCTACGAAATCAAAAACATACAGACTGCATGCAAACTTATGACCTAACAAATCAAGTTCTAACTGGTCACATCTCATCCCTAGAGTTGCATACCCTCCTATTGGATTCGCAACCCTTAAGGAAGTAACAAGGTATGTGGGTTCTATACATAACCTATCAACCAAATACTGTGATATAAATGAATGTGATGCACCAGTATCAAATAGTACCCTAACTGGTATACTCTGAATCAAAAGTGTACCTTCCATGACAGTTTTCCCTTTCTCTACTTAGTAGGCCTAGAAGAAGATGGTGGTCCAATAGCAAACACCTTCCCTCTGTCCACCCTGACTGCCTCTGGACACTAGTTCTTATAATGCCCAACTTGGTCGTAGTTGAAGCATTTCACATTGTTCTTCTCTGTAGGCTTCTTTTCCTTTCTCGTCCACCACTTATAAGCATAATGGCCCTTCTTATCACACTTAAAGTACACCAAATCAGCTTTTTTCTTCTTGGCAACCTCCCTTTTCTGGGCTCCCTACTTCTTAAAGAATTTCCTTTTCTTCCCCTGAGGACCCGGGGATTCAACTGGCTTCTCCCTAGCTGGCACAGCAAGCATCTCCTCATGGCGAATAGTCATCTCCACCACCACATTACAAGGTTCTCTAACATGAGTCATAATCATTCTGCCTAGCTCTGGCCTTAGTCCATGAATAAATTTCTCATTCCTCCTGATATCAGTGTCTACCAAAGCATATCCATATTGAGACAGCTCATCAAACTTAGCAGCATACTCGATCACTGACATCTCTACCTGAACAAGATCCATGAACTTCCTCATCAATGCCGACTTGGCAACCTCAGATAAGAACCTCTTCTCAAACCTTCTTCAAAAATCAGCCCATGTTAGCTCTTCCTCCGAAACTACAACTGTCACACTGTTCCACCAGTAAAGTGCTAACCCTTGCAACTGTCTAGAGGCTAGCCTTCTCTTTTCTCCATCTTCCAAGCCCAAATCAGTAAAAATCCTCTCACAGTTCAAAAGCCAATTCTCAAGTTCAACAGCATCCTCCATTCCTATAAATGGCTTTCCACCCAGACTGGTGTAATCCTTGCTCTTCCTAGCATAATTATATCCAGCTAGAGCTACAAGATTAGCTCCTTCAACATTACCAGCAGCTTCTTCTTGCAAAAGATTTTCTAACAACTGATACACCATCCCCGCATCTACTAGCGGATTTCCAGCACCTACGTTGGCTTCAGCGTTTTGGTTAGCATTAGCCTTTCGACCTTGGTTTCTCCACGTATTAGGTCGAGCATTTCCGTTGGTTGTGGTGCTTCCTACAGCAAGATTTCCTCTTCCGTTTCCTACTTCCATATCCTCTTTCTAGTAAATCAGCATACGAGCCTTAGTAAGATATAGAAGAACGGTCTAAAAGAGAGGGGAATATGTACTTAGTCAAATACAATTACGTTACTATAGCGTTAACCCAAACCCCGATCATATTTTCAAATTCTTTGGATTATGTTTCAAAATGCTTTTAGGTTTTGCTTTTCTTTTAGAGTTTCATAAACCTGTGCTCTGATACCGACTTGTAACATCCCCCTACTTGGAGGCCCAAAACTAACGGCTACGGATCCTGCAGTCATCCATAGTTATTAATCTTCGGCGACCAAATATGGCGATGCTAGATTCATTGATACACAAATCATAAGAATATGGGAAAATTTAACAACTAAAATAGCACGTTTCCACATTCCATTCAAAACATTTGATGTTCATTACATAATCCCAAAAACGTTAACCACGTTCAGCAAAATATAATTATTACACATACACCAAGAGCGACATATGAAGATGCCCTCTTGGTTGATCAAAGTATATAGTAAGGCTAATAAATCTTCCTTTACAAACAAGATACACAGTGGAAAATGATAACTCTAAATAACTAACTGCCTCCTGCACGCCTCTGGATGCTTTATTCATCTAAGTTGAGAACCTGAAAACCTAAAATCTCAAACTACTCAAAATCAATTGAGTACTCGACAGTTTAAGAGGAAAACAAAAACTTCAAGTCAGACATAAAGCCTGGTATGAATAATAATCTAACATCTTAATAAGTAAAGCTCGTATTGGAATTGGATTTCCAACATGATAGGGAACCTCGATAACCATGCATAGCAATCGGAACCCGGTGGTTTTTCATGCAAGGACTCACACACCACTATTCTTCATATTGCCACACTTCTTGATATCCGGTGGCTTCTCATGCAAGGACTCACACACCACTATACCATACAATAAGGGTCCCGTCTGGACAACTTGGTGACCTAGATCATACGCCGCCTGTTGCCTTGAGGGATCATATGCTACCCTCGTCATACTAAGCCTGAAATATGTAACATAGTTCACGTATCATTTTCGAGATGTGAGGCTTGGGAGTGAGGTTATGCTCAACTTTAACAAAGCCACGCTTTTCATACAAAACCATGCTTTACTTTTCACAAAGCACAATCCACTTAGAATGCCACATTATCATTCCTTCGATCACCATTTGACTTTTACGAACACAACCTCTGAGTTCGTATGACTTTTAGAAGGGTATTAAGCTAAGAGAAGTTGCCTTCTCCGCCACCACAGAAGTATGTTGGTAAAAGTCAACGTTTGTGATCTTAGCAATGCAATGTCAAACATTCGTCCATACAAATTCATTTTGGGACTGAATGAAACTGAAGGCACTTTCCTCGGCCATTACTAGGTGAGAAGCCCTTGCAATTCGAAGATTTCAAACACGACAGGACCACTGCTATAATAAATGTCTCTATATTGGAAGCTACCCAGAGAATGTTAACAAGTAGTCCTCCCGCTATGAAGATCTTCGGTCTTCAATAATCGTCATCTTCAACACATCTTCACTTTCGAAAGTACGTTGGTTCGTAGTGGTTTTCAGATAGGGATCACCCAAATCCGACCCCGGTTCCTTCGAAGCCAATCATCGATAAAAAGATGTTAAGTTCATACGTGATTATCAATCATCAATCCATTACTTCATCTTTTATTTAAATCAAATATCTTTCTTAGATATATTCTTTTCAATTTATCCCATTTTCTTTCCAAGAGTATATAGAATCATTAAGCCTCATTTATCAAATCATTTGGTTGATTTAGACCTCACTTTTTATCTTGGAATAATTCCAAATAATTTCATCTTTTTCTTAGGAAAACATTCCCAAATTATTCATTAAATCTTAATCAAAGATTTCTTTCTTAACTTTAAATCATATTCTTGCAAATCGAAGATTTTCATAACAGAGCACTACAACCACCCTAGATATAGTAAATTTCACCTCGAGGGACTAATAGCAAGTAGTCCTACATCATGAAGATCTTCGTCGTCAATGATCATTGTCTTCAATATATTTTATTTTGAAAATGAGTTTGAAGGGATTTTCGAATAGGAATCACCGAAATCCGATACCAGTTTTTCGGATAGGAATCACCCAAATCCGATCCCGGTTCCTTCGTACGAATCATCGATAAAAAAATGATTATTGATAGATTTGATGATTGATTTATGCATTTCCTTTTATCAACTATCTTCGATAGATATAAGTCTTTATAAAATATTCTTCTAGTGGATATGGAATTGTTATAGTTTATGCATTTCCTTTTATCAACTATCTTCGATAGATATAAATCTTTATAAAATATTCTTCTAGTGGATATGGAATTGTTATAGCCTTTCCGTAACATCTCCCTTCTTGGATGCCCAAAACTAACAACCACAGATGCTGCAGTTATCCATAGTTATTAATCTTCGGTGACCAAATACGGCAGTGTTAGATACATCGATACACAAATCACAGAAATATGTAAAAAAATTAACAATTCAAAAAAAAATTCCACATTCAATCCAAAATATTTCTTGTTCATTACATAAGACCCAAATTACGTTAACCACATTCAAAAAAATATAATTATTACAAATACGCCAAGAGCGAGATATGAAGATGCCCCATTGGTTGATCAGAAAATAAAGTAAGGCTAATAAATCTACCTTTACAAACAAAAACACAGTGGAAAGAAAACTTTAAATAACTATCTGCCTCGTGCATGCCTCCGGAAGCTTTGTTCGTTAGAGAAGAAAACATGAGAACCTTAAATCTCAAACTACTCAAAATAAATTGAGTACCCGAGAGTTTAAGGGGAAAACAAAAACTTTAAGTCAGACATAAAGCCTGGTATGAATAATAATCTAACATCTCAATCCTTTTAGATATCTAGTGAGACCACGCCGCTTAGCGGAACGGGTTTTCCCCTCACTAGTACCCTAAAACCTTTATAAAACCATATACTGTGCTCCTGCATCCATAATGGTGAAAACATACATTTCAAAATATTATGATGATATGCATATATAAAAACATTTAGGATTTATCATCCCCAGTTTAAATTGACACCCTGTCATACTTATAGTTTCTAAGGTCCCTATTAACCTATTCGTTTTCATGGGTTTACTAAAAACCTTTATCGTAACAGATGGACACCCTGTCCTATTTCATAGTTTTCATGGGATCACTAAGAACCTATAGGCTCCTGCCAATTAACTTAATTAATTCATGGGTCCCCATGAACCTATTAGTCATTCCAATAACTAATCCATTTATCCTAGTTTTCATGAGTTGACTAGGAACCTATGGATTTATCTAGTTAACTCACTTCTCATCTTAATTTTCATAGGTTGACTAGGAACCTACTGATGCCTCTGTTAACTTCTTTCTTATCCTAGTTTTCATGGGTTGACTAAGAACCTATTGACTGATGTCAATTATTAATCTGGATATAGTTTTCATGGGTTCACTACAAACCAATTAGCCCCTGCTAACCTACCTTAATACATAGTTTTCATGGGTTTACTATGAACCTGTTGGTTACCTCCAATAACTACATTTTCATGGGTTTACTATGAACCTATCTCCCGGACAACTTCAAAGTTTAGGCATCCTATATTATGGTCTCCCTGACTCCTTGGATGCAATTCTACTCATTCAGGAGTTTAATCAATTTATATTCACTACTGGGTTAACCTAGTTGGTTCTTCTATCCCTTTATCCCCGAAATACAGTTATGTGTTTTTATCATGTGAATATATTCATATTTGAAGAAGCAAACATAACAATTTAACAATACCACTCATGTGGGTTTAAGGTCCTTGAAATACATTTCATATAAAACATAGCTAATCCCTTTAACTTATATTTTTATCAAGGCAATACTTCTTCAAATTTACATACTTAAAGTCGTTTCAAAACTCCTTTATTTAAGCCATGGGTTTCTCCTTTAAAAATTTGAGTTTGGGTCTTAAAACCTTTCGACTCCTTCGAAATCTTTCTTTCGACCTCATAGTATGACCTCCTTTGAAAAATTAAAAGCTAACTTTAAAACATCAAGCTCCTGCCTTTCGAATACTTTAAAACAACCCTTTCGAAACCTTTCGACTTTGTTAAAGTATTATCACACAAGTATAAAAGTATAGCTTTGAACCCATTTGAAAGTACCCTTTAGAAACCAATGAAGGTTACCCTTCGAAACCATTGAAAGACCCTCTTTCGAAACCATTGGTTTATACTTAAACATTATTTTTGAGTCAAAGTGAACATAGGCAAAAGAACCTCTTTCGAAACCATTCATTAATTCAAGAAGTATTGGGGAATCTTGATGGTGTCGAAACCATCCTTTCGAAAGCATTCAAACACCTGGGTAAAAAAATTGAAGGTTGGCTTGAAAACCCCTTTCGAAACCATTGCCTTCGAAACCCCTAACCCCTTTCGAAAGCCTTAGGAAGTGGCTTGTATTTATAAAAACAACTGAACCTTTCGACAACATTAATGTCTTCAATGACATCGAAAGGTCATCAATTCAAAGAAGGATTTCGACTTGGTCGAAACTACCCCGTCGAAAAGATTTAAACAAAATCTAAGTAACTCCTTCGAAAGCTACTTCTTTAAAACATAGGCTGCATCTCTCTTTCAAAAGCCTCTTTGAAATACTCTTTCAAAACCAATGGTTTCAACTACTTCGAAACCCATTTGTAAATAGGCAAGCGCTTTTCTTTTATAACAAAATAAAACAAAGGAACCAACCCCTTCGAAAGCTACCATTTGACACCCTACCTTTTTCCTTTCTCCAATCCACTACGTACCATCTCAATGATACCATGTGTATTGGTTTATGTGGTTTCGACCTAGATGTAGGAAATGCAGATTATGGATCTTAAGGCTGGATTAACACTAGAGGGGGGTGAATAGTGTTTAATGGATTTTATGGTATTTTTGAAATCTTTTCAAATTAAACACATACAGATGCAATTTCACAAACACAGAGACAATCACAGAATCAAACACAGATTCAAATAGTAAATAAAAGCAGTAAAGGAAAGAACACACCGGAATTATATACTGGTTCAGAGTTACCCTACATCCAGTCCCCACAATTTCTTGTGCAGATTTCTTTTCAAATATAATGTCGATATTACAACCTCGATTTCAAGGCCACGAGATACACCCTCCTGTCTTCGAGTCCAGGGCAAACTCTCTTGATTTAACCAGGCTACAAAATCACCTAATTTATTTACGGGTTACCATCACACCCAATTGATTTACGGGCCATAATCACACTGTTTCTAATCACACTTTGATAGAGAGAGACTCGATACACTTCGATCTTTCGATCTTTGATAACAAATGATCATATAACTCTAAGTAGCACTGAGATCTTTGAGAGAGAGTGATAGAGAATCAAACTAGAGATAATCGAGTTTGATTCACATAGAATTCGGTAGAGTTTTGTTAAAATATAAGAGAATATTTGAGTGGAGAAGAAGGAGTGTAGAAATGAAGAAAACTAACTTAAAATTCATTGAAAACAACTGGTATATATAGGAGAACAACAGTCATGTCCATTCGCGAAAGGTTATGATGAATAGACACTTCTTTTGAAAATTTGAAATTTGAATTCTACGGTCACCATGTCGACATGGGGGGATGAGGGATGTCGATATGCCTATGTGAATTTTGAAAATTAATTTTGCTTTAAAATGATTTCTAATTTAAAACTTGTCAAAACAATTTCTAATCTTTTTAAACCATTTTGAATATAGTTTAAACTTATAAAAGAGATTTAAAAATTAATCTTAAAAATATATAATCTATAATATAAAAGTAATAAAAGCTCAATATAAATATTTTGATATTAAAGCTAAAACCATTAAAACCAGGAGAGAGTTTAAAAATAAGAAATGATTTTCAAATTAAAAAATAGTTAAGGCTAAAATATTTAAACCTAGGGAGATATCTTTTAAAATAAATCTTAAAGAAATCATTTTGAAAATTCTGTGGATTCCATTCCACTAGAGAAGGTCGTGGGTTCCATCCCACTAAAGAGGTCGTGGGTTCCATTCGACTATTAAAGCGAGAAGGTGGATTCCATTCCAGAATTAAAATCTGAATAAAGATTTTAGTGCTATTATGAAGTTTTAACATAAATCTAAACTCTATTGCTTATCTTGATATCTTACACTCTTGAACTCTTGATAATCTTGTATCTTGATATCTTGAACTCTTGATACTCATGAGTTTTTAGTCTTGAATTCGTCAGTCTTGAATCTCTATACTCAGTCTTGAATCTTTATAGTGTACAATCTTCATTCTCGGTACCTGCATATATATCCTGCATATACATATATATCTAGACAAGTATATTAGTATATATATTTATAACAAGTCCTAAGGTTGTTGTCATCAAAACCATCATCTCAGGAACTTACAATCTCCCCATTTTTGATGATGACAACCTTTGTTTATAAAATCTTCTCCACACACTTTGATTTTACGCCGACTCCCCCTTATTCCAACAACTCCCCCTTAATCTACTAACTCCCTTTTAATTTAAGCCTATCTAACCTATTTTATAATTCTTCCCCTTTATCATCAACAAAAACTAATCCTAAACTTCATAACTCCCCTTAAATCTTATACTATAGCATCGTATACTAACATAGTATAATTGAATGTAAATGAGACAGATAATACTATGAGTAAAATATAGTAAGGTAAATGTGAGAGATATGAAAATTTAAAACACAATCAATCATTATATACATCATGTTTTTATCAAACCACACTACACAATATTCAAATCAATCCAAACCATACTAAATCAAATCAAACCAAACAATTCAAACCAAATCAAAGTAAATCAAACCACATATGTTAAATCAAACATTTCTTGGAACTTCAACCCATCCTTCTTCACCAAAGATAGAATATGCTTTTATAGCATCCCATTATTCACTATCTTTGTTCAGAGTTCCTTCTGGATTCGCTTCGAGTTCTTCTTTGTTGAGTGTTGAGATCATCCATCGAATGGCATCGAAGTGCCTTTCTTGTTCTTTTATCATTTGCATTTGGCTTAATTCTAAGTGTCGCTGATTGTGAAGGATAAAAGTAAGTACGTTCTTGAAGGAATTGAGAGTTTCTTCAAGATTCTCACTTCCATTATGAATAGGAGATGCCATTTTTTTGATAAAATATGAAGAAATTCAATAGAAAATAAGGGGAACTGAAAATATGCATTCTTCTGGAAGAAACAGGTATTTAAATAGTTAGAAAGTCATTTGAAATGAAAAGACACAAGGTAGTTGTGTCAATTTCAATTTCAAAACAAAAACCATTTTCTGGCCGTTACATGTCGACATGGGGGGTAGGAGGATGTCGACATGCCTCTGTTTATTTTGGCAATTTGTTTTGTTTCTTTATATTATGTACAAGTCTATATATATAAACTTATATAATATAATAACAAGCATTCCAGAGATATTTTAGAGCTAATAAACATAAAATAAAGGATTTTCATTGATAAATTTAGTTAACATTACATAAATGATACATAACATTAACTAAAGAGAGATACAAACTAATACAACATAAAATGAAACTAGTATTAGTTAGAGGATGATGAAGATGATGATAATCCAAGCTTGTGACTCACTTTCTCAAAGAACTTGTTCATTTTGGTGGAAATTTTGTCCAACTTTTTACTAATGGATCTTTTGAGAATCCGTTAGTTTTCCACGATAATCTTTTGGTTTTTGAGAAGTCTTTTGTTGGATGGATTGTTAGGAGTGATAGGGTATTCAATGCTTTCCAATGAAGTTTCTTCCTCCTCCTCTCCTTCTTTTTCAATTTCCATCTCCTTCCCTTCTTCCTCCTTCTCTTCTTCTTCCATCTCTTCATGAGACAACCTTTCATCCTTTTTGGCAAGTGTTTCATATGGTTGAAATACTAGTGGAATTTTCATGACAGAGATACTAGCATGGTTAAACACTTTTCTAAAACGAACTCCTCTCTCTTATAATCAAAACAAAAATAGTTAAAAATCCGAGTAAGATAAATCCCATGATATAAAGTGTTTTATCCTAAAGTAAAAATTTTGGGACGAAGTTCATCCAAAATTACTTGCGCCCAGTTAATGTCATAGTGCCCAAAAATAGCAATAAAATCCTTACAAACATTTAAGGTCGGGTGATTGAAATTTCCCGATCTTGGAGTTATGGTATGTTGCAAAAGAAGGTTTACAATTCTTGCTTTAGGACGGAAATTTCGGTTTATAAATTCAAAGTTATCATCCCCTTCAAAAATGTGATGAAATGTTTCACGATCATGTTCATCAATTTTAAAATCCGAAAGATCCATTCCCGTAAACTTACAACCAAGAATGTTACCCAAAATTTCACTATTTAAAACAATACGCGTTCCTTTAACGCTACTCCACATTTCCCCTTCATTTCCTTCATAAAAACCACGATTCAAATTTGCATAAAACATTTCGACAAGATTCAGATAACAAACAAAATCATTTTGAGAATCATCAATTAAGCTAAGACTTTGATTCTCTTCAAAAAGAACATTGATTTCATAGGAAGAAAAATCATTAAAGATAGAAAATTTTCCAATATGGACCTTTCCAAAGTTTACATAGCTTATGTAAGCCTTGATAGCTTCCGGATCATTATAGAGGAACTCTTGATGGCCATGGATAGCCTTATGGCGGAGGGAGTGCTTCAGGAAGCCATTTTTGAAGAGGGTAAAGAGCTTGAGAGTTTGAAAGAGAGTTTGAATTTTGAAATAAGTGAAAAGATAGGATAAAGTTAAGGAGATAAATAGATATCTAAGAGTCATGTTCTCTGGTCAAGAGACACCTTTTCAGAGCTTTGGAGTTGGTGAAAAGGTAGAGGAAATTCAAAGTTTTGAATTCAAATTTGAATTTCAAAATTATGGTAGGGATGTCGACGTGGGGGGTAGGGTCATGTCAACATGGGTCCTTTAATTCATATGACTTATTTTTCCTATTTTATTTCATATCTATATATCCTACAATCTAATTTATATTTTATCTGAAATAATATTTAATATAATAACACTTTAATATTAATAATTTTTAATATTACAATATTATTAAAATAATATTATTTTGAAAATCAAAAATTTAAATTCAAACAACAAGAAATTTCAAAACATGCAAATAATCAAACATTCAAACAAGCAATTTCAATCAATATAATTTAAATGCGTACCTATTTTTAGATCCATATTTCCGAGATCGCCAGAATCGTGATAGCTGTAAAGCACATGTTTGAATTTTTCATCTCTTGATCTTCATCACTAGAGGATGAGTCTAAATCGTCCAGTGTAGCAGTATAGGCCCTCTTTCTTTTCTTTGACAAATTATTAGTTGGAGAGCTTATCCAGATGCAGACAATCTCTTTTTAAGTGGCCTGGCTCATCACAATTGTAGCATCTGACGTTGTTGTGAGTCTCGTTATTATTTCCAGAATTCTTGTGACAATTTATCTTGTAGTTGTTCATCTTACTGTATTTCAGAAACTTTCTAAAATTCCTTGTCATCAAGGCTATTTCTTCATCGTCGTCACCGTTTGAGTCTGAACCGTATGTTATTACATTGAACGCTATTGACTTCTTTTCTGTGGCCTTGCTTTCTCTTCTCCCTTGCATTTGTACTTCAAATAACATCAAATTCCCAATTAATTCTTCAATTTTCAGAGTACTAATATCATTAGCCTCATCAATTGCTAGAGTTTTCTGATCACATTCTGTAGTGAGTGAATTCAAAAAATTTCTAATTTGATCTTCTTCGGAAAAGTTCTTTCCTAATGCAATTAATGAGTGCACAACGTCTTGAAACCTACTGTACATGTATGAAATGGACTCATTTGGATTTATCTTGAATAATTGAAACTGATTGGTCAAAATGGATATTTTGGTCTGTTTAACTTTGCTTGTTCCTTCATGAGTAACTTGCAAGGTTTTCCAAATCACATATGCAGACTTACATACAGACACTCTATTAAACTCATTCCTTTCAAGTGAGCAGAATAGAATATTCATGGCTTTGGAATTGTTTTGTGCAACAGTCTTTTGCTCAGCAGTCCACTATGAAAAATTAGTTGTGGGTTCAACATACTCAGTTTGTGTGATATTCCAAGTGTCTAATCCTATTGATTGTAAATAGATTTTCATCCTACATGCCCAATATGCATAGTTATTGCCATTAAAAAGTGGTGGTCTGGCAGTAGACTGACCCTCTACAAATGCACTAGTGATAGTGTTGACATTACCAGTGTTGGCAACCATTTGAAAATTTTTCAAAAATCAGATTATGAAAACTTTGAAAACCAATGCTCTGATACCAAATGTAAATGCAGATTACAGATCTTAAGGCTGGATTAACACTAGGGGGTGAATAATGTTTAATGGATTTTATGGAATTTTTGAAATCTTTTCGAATTAAATACATACAGATGCAATTTTACAAACACAGAGACAATCACAGAATCAGACACAGATGCAAATAATAAATAAAAGCAGTAAAGGAAAGAACACACTGGAATTTTACACTGGTTCAGAGTTACCCTACATCCAGTCCCATACAATTTCTTATGCAGATTTCTTTTCAAATATAATGTCGATATTACAACCTAGATTTCAAGGCCACGAGATACACCCTCCTGTCTCCGAGTTTAGGGCAAACTCTCTTGATTTAACCAGGCTACAAGATCACCTAATTGATTTACGGGCTACAATCACATCCAATTGATTTACGGGCCACAATCACACCGTTTCTAATCACACTTTGATAGAGAGAGACTGGATACACTTCGATCTTTCGATCTTTGATTGCAAATGATCCTATAACTCTAAATAGCACCGAGATCTTTGAGAGAGTGTGACAAAGAATAAAACTAGAGACAATCGAGTTTGATTCACTTAGAAATTCGGTAGAGTTTTGTTAAAATATAAGAGAATATTTGAGTGGAGAAGAAGGAGTGTTGAAAACAACTGGTATATATAGGAGAACAATAGTCATGTCCATTCGTGAAAGGTTATGATGAATAGACACTTCTTTTGAAAATTTGAAATTTGAATTCTACGGTCACCATGTCGACGTGGGGGGATGAGGGATGTCGACATGCCTATGTGAATTTTGAAAATTAATTTTGCTTTAAAACAATTTCTATTTTAAAACTTGTCAAAACAATTTCTAATCTTTTTAAACCATTTTGAATATAGTTTAAACTTATAAAAGAGATTTAAAAAGTAATCTTAAAAATATATAATCTATAATATAAAAGTAATAAAAGCTCAATATAAATATTTTGATATTAAAGCTAAAACCATTAAAACCAGGAGAGAGTTTAAAAATAAGAAATGATTTTCAAATTAAAAAATTGTTAAGGCTAAAATATTTAAACCTAGGGAGATATCTTTTAAAATAAATCTTAAAAAAATCATTTTGAAAATTCTATGGATTCCATTCCACTAGAGAAGGTCGTGGGTTCCATCCCACTAAAGAGGTCATGGGTTCCATCCCAATATTAAAGCAAGAAGGTGGATTTCATTCCACAATTAAAATCTGAATAAAGATTTTAGTGCTATTATGAAGTTTTAACATAAATCTAGACTCTATTACTTATCTTGATATCTTGAACTCTTGATAATCTTGATACCTTGAACTCTTAATACTCATGAGTTTTCAGTCTTGATTTCTCCAGTCTTGAATTCATCAGTCTTGAATCTCTATACTCGGTCTTGAATCTTTATATTGTACAGTCTTCATTCTCAGTACCTGCATATATATAGATATATCCTGCATATATATATCTAGACAAGAATATTAGTATATATATTTTATAACAAGTCCTAAGGTTGTTGTCATCAAAATCATCATCTCAGGAACTAACACTAGAAGGTTTCGACTAGGTTGGGGGTGGAAGGTCTGAGTCGAAGGATCCTTCCAAAGAAGGCATAACCCCTTTTTTTGAGCAAAAAGACTGTTTTTACCAAATAAAGTAAACTTTTTGTAACTAATGTGACGCCCCACCTTTATGCTCATAATAACAAAGAGTATTAAAAGAAATACTGTCTATTATTACGAAGAATAAGGCTGGATGGGAGCGACCATCCGTAATTGGCCTTACACTAACACCGGTTATCTCGATAGGGGTGGTACATTCTTTTTATTTTTCTTCTATTATTTATTTACTCCCATCGACACACCCAATACTAGTATAAAACGAACTACGACGGTTCATAATAGTTTAGGACATTAGATATAACAATAAAATGTTATATATAAATGCGGAACACAGATGAAAACAAAAGTCTCAGATATATATAACTGATGTCAGTTAATACATAGTTGACACTATACATATGATACAACTACAACTGTCGACTCTAGAAGTTATATATACAAGTACATTATCGACTAATATACATGAATACATATCGTTCTATACAATGACACGACTACTACAAAATGATTGACAACTTCAGAAGATGTGAAAAGTCTTCAATCCCGAACAGCAACTCAAGAAAGAAATCTACAACCTGAAATACTCGGGTCTGACCCGAGTATTACATTCAAAAGAAAATAATACCCAGGTCAGTCTAATTCAAACCAGTTTATTAGTGCTTATAGGCAGTAATAATTTTAGTAGACGATAGTCACAATAATTCCCGTCTATCCGATTCTTTTAAACAAAGAAACCGGATAACGGTCAATATAACACTTAACAGTGTTTAACAAAAATCAGCAGATTTAAACCATCAACAGAGATAAATAAACAATTTATCAAATCGACTAAATTAATTTAAAACTGTCAAATCTGATAGGGCTGCAGTACACGCACGCGTGTACTGCCTCGCCACATTAAAATGTTAAAACTGTGCGGCTGCAGTACACGCACGCGTGTACTGCCTCGCCACAATATTGTATAAAATCATCACAACACCAAATGTAGGTCAACAACATGAAACTACGGAGGTCAAGTTACGACTATCGTGACTCAACACTGCTACAACAAATACAAACTGCCTCGGTGCATACATAATGTCAAGCGATGCACCGTAGGACAATGTCTGATACAAGGGATTCACCCAGAACTTCAAAAGAACAAGTGCAGTGATAATGTTTCAACCCAGAACTTCAAAAGAACAAGTGCAGTGATAATGTTTCAACCCAGAACTTCAAAAGAACAAGTGCAGTGATAATCTCCATTCACTACAAATGCCCAGCAACAACCAATATACACGCATGCAAATGAGGGTAACTGTAAACATGTTCGATCAAGGCACAATTCGAAGCAATGTAACTAATAAAATATAATGCTTTTCCAGACTAAGACGGCAATTAAATACCAAATCAGGTCAAAGTGAACCCACACCAATGAAGTCAAGACAATGAACAAGCCTCGATCAAACGAGTGCTGTGATATGCTCATGAAAGAAAACAGGACTGCAATGTCAAGTTCAAAATATAGCAAAGGATGGCCAAGAACTGATACAGGCAATTTAGTGAATGGCAGTACCAATATCAGGATAGTGCCAACCCCAAACAATTCAAATCAATTAAATAAACAAAGTAGAGACTGATATCTAAACCAGATCAGCAATTAATTACAACTGGAAATCACACAGGGGTGAACAAACTCTGGTGACGAGTTCGAATAATTCCAAAGCCGAGCAAGTACAATTATACACGACAACAACTCTACCAAGAAACTACACATATACTTGGACCAATGCACATGTAAACAGTGACTTGGAATATATATACAGGGTCAGGCAACGTGAAGGACAATTCAGTGCATATGCATACAACTAAACGACCAAGGTCAGAGTGGGGATCATGTACAATGAGGCATCTACAACTCAAGGCACAAGACAATGCAGACTCGAGCTTGAGACAGTACACTAAGGTACAAATGGAACTGATATTTAAGTGCAAGCCTCGAGTAGTGTATGATACTTGGTTAGCTGTGCTACAGGATTATAGTGCATACATATGAAGCCAAAGATCGCGACAAGCACACTCGACTGATAAAGGACACAAGTGACTTCAGGAAGAATGAAACTCAGTTTACACTTTAACCTATAATTACGACTTGCAGAGGGTACAAGTAAATAGTCACAAAACAACTCCATAAGGAGATGGATTCTGATAATATACAATTACCTATTTAAATGCTCAGATGACCAAAGTCGCAAACGACATAAATCAGTTGTAAGATCAAACCCGAAAGTCAAAACCATCCCATAAACGACATCACAAACCGAAGCCAAAAAGATCGGAATCGAACAATTTACATTCGAAACCGTGGTTATAAGGAGACAAGAAATCGAACCAAGTCACAGTTCAAAACCGCATGAAATAAAAATCAGTGGACAAATCTCAAACATCACCACAAAATCACTGGCCAACACAAATCGAATGACAACATTCTCATAAACCAAAGTCAGGGAATAAACAACTTGAAGCAGAAACAGAATTCACGACAATACCGAAAACAACAGGAATCGAAATCGAGTGACGAAATAAATCATCAACGAATTTAAATAATTATCAGACGAACGCAATTAGGGAATTTAAACCCTACCACAAATGGTTTGAGCTAGATGTGAGTAAATAGGGATTACTCACCTTTGTTCGACGAGGTCGCGAGCGAAGGAGAACGGGAGACGAAGCCCTAGAGGAAGACGAGCGAAGCCGAAGCCCTAATTCGCAAACGTCGCCATTTTTTTTTTCTTTCGTTCGTTTTGTTTTTGTTTTTCGGTTTCGAACCAATGGATGGATTCCAAAGGGGGACCGAGTTTGGTTTGATAATCACGGCAACAAAAGAAATGGGCCAAGACGAATTTTAAAGCCCGCAAAACAAACGATGAATTTACGAAAGAATTTCAACCGGTTTTAAAATTCCCAAAAGAATTTAACAACTAATTTAATCGTCGTTGGATGATAATTAATTGTTCTAAATTCCGGGTTGTTACAGACTCCCCTCCTTAAAGAAATTGCGTCCTCGCAATCACAGGGAATAAATGGGCAAAATGTAACATCCATATGAGCATGGCAATGTCGAATGCATAAGTAAAGCAAATGTCAGCAAGGGAAGTACTAGATATGAAATCAAAAGGTTCGACTGCTTCAAATCAAAAGAATCAACATCGTGGGAATCAGGGATCAAAATCAGACGACTAACAAAAGCAAGAACAATCGAGTTCCAGCAACTAAAAGAGAAGGAAAACAGAGCAGAAATCCCCTACAGAGCACGAATTGAATGTGAGTAAATCAATGTACTCACCTGAATTGCCAGAGAAAAAGACGAAGCTTAATTCTCAAAAATCGCAAATATTTACTTATCTCAAACGATAATCAGAAGACAAAACAAATATCTGATTATCTCATACGATAGTCAGAAAACAAATATTCAATTATCAAAACGATAATCAAATTTCAAATTCAACAAATATTTAATTATCTAAAGCGATAATTAAATCTCAAAGCAACAAATATTTAATTATCAAAAGCGATAATTAAATTCGAAATCAGCAATTATTTAATTATCTAAAGCGATAATTAAATCTCAAAGCAACAAATATTTAATTATCTGAAGCGATAATTAAATTCGAAATCAGCAATTATTTAATTATCTAAAGCGATAATTAAATCTCAAAGCAACAAATATTTAATTATCTGAAGTGATAATTAAATTCGAAATCAGCAATTATTTAATTATCTAAAGCGATAATTAAATCTCAAAGCAACAAATATTTAATTATCTGAAGCGATAATTAAATTCGAAATCAGCAATTATTTAATTATCTAAAGCGATAATTAAATCTCAAAGCAACAAATATTTAATTATCTGAAGCGATAATTAAATTCGAAATCAGCAATTATTTAATTATCTAAAGCGATAATTAAATCTCAAAGCAACAAATATTTAATTATCAAAAGCGATAATTAAATCTCAAATCAACAAATATTTAATTATCTGAAGCGATAATTAAATTCGAAATCAGCAATTATTTAATTATCTAAAGCGATAATTAAATCTCAAAGCAACAAATATTTAATTATCAAAAGCGATAATTAAATCTCAAATCAACAAATATTTAATTATCTGAAGCGATAATTAAATTCGAAATCAGCAATTATTTAATTATCTAAAGCGATAATTAAATCTCAAAGCAACAAATATTTAATTATCAAAAGCGATAATTAAATCTCAAATCAACAAATATTTAATTATCTGAAGCGATAATTAAATTCGAAATCAGCAAATATTTAATTATCTAAAGCGATAATTAAATGCAACAAGTATCCGAATATCTAAACGATAATCAGAATCAACAAATATCCAATTATCACAAGCGATAATTAGAAACAACAATTATCTGATTATCAAAAACGATAATCAGAACTCATATCAGCAAATATCTAATTATCACAAGCGATAATTAGAAACAACAATTATCTGATTATCAAAAACGATAATCAGAACTCATATCAGCAAATATCTAATTATCACAAGCGATAATTAGAAACAACAATTATCTGATTATCAAAAACGATAATCAGAACTCATATCAGCAAATATCTAATTATCACAAGCGATAATTAGAAACAACAATTATCTGATTATCAAAAACGATAATCAGAACTCATATCAGCAAATATCTAATTATCACAAGCGATAATTAGAAACAACAATTATCTGATTATCAAAAACGATAATCAGAACTCATATCAGCAAATATCTAATTATCACAAGCGATAATTAGAAACAACAATTATCTGATTATCAAAAACGATAATCAGAACTCATATCAGCAAATATCCAATTACCTGCAGATAATTGGAAGCAACAAATATCTAGAAATCAATTAAGAAGACTAGAAAATCAACATAAAAGCTTGGATCGATCCCATCAGATGGCGAGTTTTTAATTCGCCGCACGTGCATCTCAGAGTGGCCGAAGCCTACCAAGTACTCAACATAATTTTGGCGCCCATCAGATTGACCCGGAGGTCCGCAGAGTGACCCGAAGGTCTAGTACTGGTATTTGACCCGAAGGTCCGCAGAGTGGCCCGAAAGCCCAACAAATGACCCGAAGGTCCAACAAATGACCCGAAGGTCCTCATAGTGGCTCGAAAGCACACGAAAGCATCAAAATGTTTCAATTAACGAGTCCGGAATTAACCGAAATAGCAAACGCACATGTCCCATACCACGTGTTTTACTAAATCGTTTGATTCTCTTCATCGTTTCCTTGAAAGTGCAAAATTGTGTATTTTGTAAAAATACACTTCACATTCTCAAACGGACAAGTCCGGAATTAAGCGAATCAGTAAAAGAAAGGGGTCATAGTCCTCGATTTTGCTGAAACGTTTAAATCGCTTCCTCATTCTTTTGAAAGCGCAAACTGTTAAAATTTTTGAAAACAATTTTTATTTATTTGGTAAAAATAACAATTCACATTCTCAACTGGACAAGTCCGGAGTTAAGCGAAACAGTAAAAGAAAGGGGTCATAATCCTCGATTTTGCTGAATCGTTTAAGTCACTTTCTCATTCTTTTGAAAACGCAAACTGTTAAAAATTTATAAAACAATTTTCATTTTTAAAACGATTTTCCAATCACGTGTTTAAGGCAGCAAATCAACAACAATTTCGATAAGGAAATTGTACTTCTCAAAATACCGTAAAAACGGTTACACATCAGTATTGCGGAATAACCGCTTGAAAATCCACTTTTAAAAATTTGGTTGTTACTGAAGTCAAAGCGACAGTAATTTTAAAACATCAAATATCTCATCAAAAGAATTCACATCAAAATGTGACATCAGTGAATTTTCATTCATTAAAATTTTCAACAAAACACCGTGCCTCAAAAATTCAGCATTGGTGTAAAAATCCCGTTATAAAAATAACGGCAACAAAATACGTATCATAACCAAGCATCGGTTCAACGTAAAATAATTGCAATAACGTGCAATTCAAATTTTGCACGTATTATAAAATGAGCAAAGAAATCATTCAAATGTATCTTCAATGAAGATTAATCAAAACAGCTAAAAATCAAATCAATATATGATTAGTACAAGAGAAGCCAGCGGAAATTTCAACCAAAATCACATAACTGTAATTTCTTCAAATCCTCTATTCGGATTCGAAATTCTCAAAGAAACAAAATAATTACAGCTATGTAAACAACAATTGAAATTTATTTCAATTTCTAAATCAAATAGATTATCAGTTGTACTCAGCGAAGACAGTGTCACTGTTTCCGCTGCGCACTCTGATAAACAATACTCAAATCAATTAAATCATCAGAACACCAATTCAGTTTTATTTTTAAATAAGGATATTTAAAAATTTCATCCAAATTTCAAAACTTTAGTTTTGACTCAAGCACAAATAAAACATCGACCGATAGTTGTAACATATGTTCCTTCCGAGTTAAGTTTTATATTATGTCCATAAACCCCAAGCTCTGATACCAACTGTGACGCCCCACCTTTATGCTCATAATAACAAAGAGTATTAAAAGAAATACTGTCTATTATTACGAAGAATAAGGCTGGATGGGAGCGACCATCCGTAATTGGCCTTACACTAACACCGGTTATCTCGATAGGGGTGGTACATTCTTTTTATTTTTCTTCTATTATTTATTTACTCCCATCGACACACCCAATACTAGTATAAAACGAACTACGACGGTTCATAATAGTTTAGGACATTAGATATAACAATAAAATGTTATATATAAATGCGGAACACAGATGAAAACAAAAGTCTCAGATATATATAACTGATGTCAGTTAATACATAGTTGACACTATACATATGATACAACTACAACTGTCGACTCTAGAAGTTATATATACAAGTACATTATCGACTAATATACATGAATACATATCGTTCTATACAATGACACGACTACTACAAAATGACTGACAACTTCAGAAGATGTGAAAAGTCTTCAATCCCGAACAGCAACTCAAGAAAGAAATCTACAACCTGAAATACTCGGGTCTGACCCGAGTATTACATTCAAAAGAAAATAATACCCAGGTCAGTCTAATTCAAACCAGTTTATTAGTGCTTATAGGCAGTAATAATTTTAGTAGACGATAGTCACAATAATTCCCGTCTATCCGATTCTTTTAAACAAAGAAACCGGATAACGGTCAATATAACACTTAACAGTGTTTAACAAAAATCAGCAGATTTAAACCATCAACAGAGATAAATAAACAATTTATCAAATCGACTAAATTAATTTAAAACTGTCAAATCTGATAGGGCTGCAGTACACGCACGCGTGTACTGCCTCGCCACATTAAAATGTTAAAACTGTGCGGCTGCAGTACACGCACGCGTGTACTGCCTCGCCACAATATTGTATAAAATCATCACAACACCAAATGTAGGTCAACAACATGAAACTACGGAGGTCAAGTTACGACTATCGTGACTCAACACTGCTACAACAAATACAAACTGCCTCGGTGCATACATAATGTCAAGCGATGCACCGTAGGACAATGTCTGATACAAGGGATTCACCCAGAACTTCAAAAGAACAAGTGCAGTGATAATGTTTCAACCCAGAACTTCAAAAGAACAAGTGCAGTGATAATGTTTCAACCCAGAACTTCAAAAGAACAAGTGCAGTGATAATCTCCATTCACTACAAATGCCCAGCAACAACCAATATACACGCATGCAAATGAGGGTAACTGTAAACATGTTCGATCAAGGCACAATTCGAAGCAATGTAACTAATAAAATATAATGCTTTTCCAGACTAAGACGGCAATTAAATACCAAATCAGGTCAAAGTGAACCCACACCAATGAAGTCAAGACAATGAACAAGCCTCGATCAAACGAGTGCTGTGATATGCTCATGAAAGAAAACAGGACTGCAATGTCAAGTTCAAAATATAGCAAAGGATGGCCAAGAACTGATACAGGCAATTTAGTGAATGGCAGTACCAATATCAGGATAGTGCCAACCCCAAACAATTCAAATCAATTAAATAAACAAAGTAGAGACTGATATCAAAACCAGATCAGCAATTAATTACAACTGGAAATCACACAGGGGTGAACAAACTCTGGTGACGAGTTCGAATAATTCCAAAGCCGAGCAAGTACAATTATACATGACAACAACTCTACCAAGAAACTACACATATACTTGGACCAATGCACATGTAAACAGTGACTTGGAATATATATACAGGGTCAGGCAACGTGAAGGACAATTCAGTGCATATGCATACAACTAAACGACCAAGGTCAGAGTGGGGATCATGTACAATGAGGCATCTACAACTCAAGGCACAAGACAATGCAGACTCGAGCTTGAGACAGTACACTAAGGTACAAATGGAACTGATATTTAAGTGCAAGCCTCGAGTAGTGTATGATACTTGGTTAGCTGTGCTACAGGTGGATAGTGCATACATATGAAGCCAAAGATCGCGACAAGCACACTCGACTGATAAAGGACACAAGTGACTTCAGGAAGAATGAAACTCAGTTTACACTTTAACCTATAATTACGACTTGCAGAGGGTACAAGTAAATAGTCACAAAACAACTCCATAAGGAGATGGATTCTGATAATATACAATTACCTATTTAAATGCTCAGATGACCAAAGTCGCAAACGACATAAATCAGTTGTAAGATCAAACCCGAAAGTCAAAACCATCCCATAAACGACATCACAAACCGAAGCCAAAAAGATCGGAATCGAACAATTTACATTCGAAACCGTGGTTATAAGGAGACAAGAAATCAAACCAAGTCACAGTTCAAAACCGCATGAAATAAAAATCAGTGGACAAATCTCAAACATCACCACAAAATCACTGGCCAACACAAATCGAATGACAACATTCTCATAAACCAAAGTCAGGGAATAAACAACTTGAAGCAGAAACAGAATTCACGACAATACCGAAAACAACAGGAATCGAAATCGAGTGACGAAATAAATCATCAACGAATTTAAATAATTATCAGACGAACGCAATTAGGGAATTTAAACCCTACCACAAATGGTTTGAGCTAGATGTGAGTAAATAGGGATTACTCACCTTTGTTCGACGAGGTCGCGAGCGAAGGAGAACGGGAGACGAAGCCCTAGAGGAAGACGAGCGAAGCCGAAGCCCTAATTCGCAAACGTCGCCATTTTTTTTTTCTTTCGTTCGTTTTGTTTTTGTTTTTCGGTTTCGAACCAATGGATGGATTCCAAAGGGGGACCGAGTTTGGTTTGATAATCACGACAACAAAAGAAATGGGCCAAGACGAATTTTAAAGCCCGCAAAACAAACGATGAATTTACGAAAGAATTTCAACCGGTTTTAAAATTCCCAAAAGAATTTAACAACTAATTTAATCGTCGTTGGATGATAATTAATTGTTCTAAATTCCGGGTTGTTACAACTAACTTGCCTACTTGTAAACACATGATTGGTTACATTAAACTTTCAAATTATTTTACTAAAATTTGCCGCATTTTAACTAAACAACATTTAATACATAAGCCCTTCCTATTAACAAAACAATTAAATCATTTAGGTCCTCCTTTTAAAATAATTTAATTTCCATAATAAATCTCTAAGTAAAAATCCCCAAAAATTCCAAAAATTCACTTTAATCATTTTATCTAACATATCAAAATTCCAGACCCAAATTCTTAATATATTTTTCAAAATAAATTTTATAAACCTAAATAGCCATATTTTTTTTAAAAATTCATAATTAATTCTCCACGGCTAGAAAAATAATAAAAATTAAAACTCAACTCCAAAATCATGTTTTCCATAACATATAATTTTTCCATGGCATTTAAAAATCATTTAACTTCTATTTTACCCTAAAACCGTACATATCTCCATTTAAACCATCTTGTTTAAACCACATAAATCATAAACCAAGCATATCATCATTCAATAAATCATAAAAATGAATTTATCCCTTAAATCTGAAACCATATGATTTTAAAACCAAAAATAAAGATGTAGTGATTATTATTCACCTTAGATTAGATAAGGAAATTGAAAATTGATTGAGATTGATTTCTTCTAGCTTGAACCTAAGCTTTAGATTGATTTTTGCCTTCTTCCTAATGGCCGACCTTGCTCTTTCTTACAATTATAATTTTTCTTGTGGAAAATGAACGTGTATGGGTAAGGAGAAACAGTATAAGGGTGAGAAATATGGGCGAATATTTACCCCAATGCCCTTATGATCAATTAGCTAACCTTTAACCATTTATAAGTTCATTTAATTTAAATAAGCACGACCACTACATATTTATTAATCAACCTCAATGTCCTTATCTACATTATCCATTTAATTTATTCTAATTAAATCTCCTAAATAATGTTATTAAAAATTAGGGGTGTTACAAAAACCCTCTTCAATACCACCTAATATTGTACATTTAGATCAATATATGTTAATTAATTATGTAATATTGAATTTAAACTATTTGAATAAATTAGATTAACAAATGCTTGTTAATTCATCTAGTAAATTCTAAAATATGATTGTTTCAATATATATACTATATCCATATTAGCAAAAGTAATAAAATCGTTTTTTCATTTAGGTATAAATATACATAAATTACATAATATAAATAATATACATAAATAATACAAACAAATGTAATTTATTATTCATTTATCTTAATACATGTATCATAGATTGCATTGTAAAATTCTATTTTTAGCTTCAAATACCTATATTTTAACATTTCTATAGTTATTTACAGCCCACCCCTCAGTTCTTTCTTAATATTTTATATGAAAATCCACGTATTTAAATTACTTAAGAAATCTCAAATTTAGATTATTTTAATAATATCAGTCAGTAGCTACTCTATTTTTCTTCTAGATTCTAAAAACATATGTCAATTTTAATATCTGTATGTGTGTTCATATTAACAAAAACGGTAAAATTATTTTGCTCCATTCAACTATACATATATATAGATCACATACATTAAATTATGTATAAAAACAATAATGAAAAAGTTAATCTGTAAATCAACTATAATCATTTATCTTAAAATTTTATCATACACCGTACTACAAAATTCTATTGTTGACTTCAAATATTCGCATCAAGGTTTCATTTTTTTTCCAAACTCCTTTTCCTACTATTTATCTTTAAGTCCATATTTAAACTAATTACGTTATTTTAAGTTTAACATATTTAAAAAATTAAATTAAATAATATTTGTTACTTCATTTAATAAATCATTAAAATATATCAATTTCAATATGTATCTTATTTATATGAACCAAATTGATAAAATTATTATTTTTACTTAAATATAAAGATATATAAACTTCATAACATAAATTATATATAAAGAACGAGATGAATTCTTAGTTCTAACCCTTTTTTTATTTGGTTCTGACGTGAAGCAGGGAGGATGGAAGGAGAAAGAGTATTTATCGATAAGTGGGGTTTTGAAGTTTTTATCGAGGGTAAAATTGAAGTTTTTATCAAGGGTAAAAATGGGAAAGATACTAATTTTAATTAAAGAGCGTGTACCCCTCATATCAATTTTATTATAGATGGAGTGTTCATATAATTTGACATTCTCATACCCAAAAGTGGAGTGTTAGTAACAATACCCTATATCTATTCGAGCCTGACTACATTTTGGCTAATTCTATTTGGACCCAGCAAATAGCTGAGTAGCCCCCTCTTTTTACTAAAATTAGTAGAATAAAAATGCCATTGTTTATTTTACTCCGCAATAGCACTAAGGAGGGAAAATACTGACCACGTAGTTGGATTGCATGATTAAGGTTTTACCCCGCAGTACACAGATATATAGGATAAGCTGGCATCGATCTTTAATAAAAATGAAACTGTTTGATAATTTCGAAAGTAATTAATAGTGGAAAATAGCTTAGACGATCAATGATATTAATAGTCACTACTAGAAAAGGCTAAAATACCGACAGAGCATAGCGACGGCTTCCGATGGCTCATTTCCGACGGCTTCCGACGGGCCCTCGGTAGTCGTCGGAAGCTGCCGGAAATTCGCGATATACAGGGTTCAGCCGAGCTTCTCCTTCCCCATTCTACAGCACGAAAAACTTAATCAAAAACCCCCAAATCCCCGATTCAAGCTTCCAATCACCAATTTCAAGCTTCCGGATCCTTCACGGCTGCCAAACACACTCTATTGCTTTGAATCCCAGGTATAATCTTTTATTTACGCGAAAAATCTAATTTTTACCCTAAATCTAGATTTGCATAAGTTGATAAATTAAGGCTAATTAGTGATTGCAATTGTTTCCAATAGCGAATAATGGTTTATAGTATCCCATGGTATACCTATTTCATATGTTATCGTGAAATTTTAAAGAGTATGTATAATTTATGATTTTGTGTGTATGTGTCAACCATTGTATGTGTGATGTTTCTACCATTGTATTGTGTTAATTGAAATAAGACATGAGTTGTATAACATCTTGACTTGTATAACAATAATGAATGCATGAGTCTAAAACAAAATTGACTGTATTGGAAAATGACAACAATATTAAAACAACCTTATTCAATAAAATACGCGGAACAAATATGGTAAATTAATAATTTTTTGAAATGTATAAAATTAGTAAACATTCTTTTTTATAAACTACTTTTTTTACGTCCCTTAGAGAGTTTTTGGCCCTGTATTGGACAATCATATAAACACCCGTCGGACGGGGCCAAAAACTCTCTAAGGGACGTAAAAATTATAATCTTATTGAAATAAAGCACACATCGCATTATCACAAGTACGATCCTTTTGTACTAGCCAAATAAGCATTGCAAGTTTATTACGCTCCTTATCCGTCTCTAAAAAGAGATAAAGCAGATTGGTCAGCAGTTTTTAAAACAAAGGCAAGATTTACGTTTGATGGGAAGAATATTCCAGACGAACAAGCTTGTCAAGCAGATCTTGAGCAAAGCAACGAAATAATAATAACAGACAATCGTACTAATTTTGGACATCTGAACGATGAATCAAACGTTTTGGTCGAAGCATTCGAGAGTAGGGAGGAAAATAACGTAGGATATGAGACTGAATCTGAATCAGAAGACGATGAGGATTGATATAAATACTATGTTGAATTCTTAATGTATATGCAATTGATGTAATTGATGAGATTTATTTTGCTAGTTATGTAATTTATATCATTTATGAAACCGAATCTGCTTATCTTCATTTATATTATTTATGTCATTACCATTTCTGTCATTTATTGAGCAATTTATGTTAAAAATGCAATGTATTCTGTTTATTATCGGAATATGAGACCCAATCTGAATCAGGTATACTTTGCACTTTATGTACTTTATATCATTTATGTCATTTAACTATAAAATATATTTCATTATCATGTTATTATTCTCTTTTAAATGATGTGTCTGTGACATGTATCATGTCGTCCAGAAGGAGGAGTTATTCCCATTCTTCAGGAGGTGATGACAGCGGTCCATTGCAACCGCCACAACGACCGGTTGTGTCTCTAGTACCTAGAGCGGAGGGGTAAATATTAAACTTTTTTCAGCATCTTAAATATTTTGTGTACGATATACTAATCTGTATTATATTTAATATAGGGGGTTTGACCTACAGCCATCAGCTGTAGTTCTATCACTTTCGAGAGATTCGTACAAGAGTAGGATGTCGGCTTGTTGGCCGATGTGGGATAATATCCCTCCCCACATCCTGGAGTGTATTTGGCAGGATTTCATTGTAAGTATAATCTTCTGTTTTTCATTTTTAATTTTTTTGTCGCTTATTTATTGTTCACCTTTTATTGTTTAATTTTTGGTTGCTTGTTTATCATGAAATGCAGGCCGTAGTGGACATACAATCAGATGACCTGCAGCTGGTACGACATTACTGAATGTAGAAGATGAGAAAGGACTACATGGATTCCATGTCGACAGTGAAGCATAAAGGGCAAAAGCCGAACTGGATGGGGACGAGTGTGTGGGAAGGGTGGCTAGCACATTGGGATAGTGACGAGGCGAAGGAAGTGTACTAAACTTTTATTAATTATTTGATTGATACGTAAATATCAAAAAATATTTGGTAAGTACATAATGTATTAAATTTAAATGTACATGCAGAGTATGAAAGAAACTCTGCAAATAGGAACAAAAATCCCGTCACTCATCGAGGAGAGTCAAAGTCGTTCCAGCAATTAAATGTGAATTGTAAATAGTTATTGTGCTATATAATTTTGAATATACAATAATAGTACATAATAATCAATTTTAGGAAGCTGAGGCGTAGGGTCCCGTGTCGTATATGGATGTGTTTACCCGTACTCATGCCGTCAAGCATGTAAATCCGGACGGGACAGTTTCATATACATGGCACGACGATAAATCGAGAAAGAGCCATGTAAGCATATTTTAGTTTATGTACTATTAGTAATTGTTTTAATTATTAAAGTATAATGAATTAAGATATCATGCTATTAATTTTAACTGCATTTTTATTTGTTCATGCAGGCAAGGTTTATGGAACACCGCCAGAAACTCCTGGAGGATACTGGTCGAGAGCAGCTGACGACGAATGAGGAGGACGTTATTTTTCGGTCAGTCATGGATCCATCGTCATGGAACAGGCGCTACGGCTTTGGCAATCAAGTGGTAATGAATAATATATTAAGATATAACAATTTAATAATCTTTTAGTTCTAAAGAATTTCACATCTTTTTAGTTTTAGTAATAAGTTTATAGATATAACAATTAACACATTATGTTGTAGCTTTGATAGTAAGATTATAGACTAAATTAAATAAGTATTGCAGGCCAACAGACAGAGGAGGGCCAGTCAAACGGCTAGAGCTGATATCAATCTAGCAGAGATCGAAGAGTTGAGAGCTAGGGTGGCGCAGCTAGAAGAGCAGAACTGTCGCCAGGCCATCGAGATGACACAACTGTTGGATCAGCGTATTACTGAGTACATGCAGCAGTATAGTGGCCGCTTTCCATCCTCAACTGGTTCGGGAGATTTTGGAGCTGATTGATCGGAGTGATAGGTATGTTTTTTTTGTTTTGTATCATTGTTTAGTAAGTTTTGATGATACATTGAGTTGGTGGAGTTGGACTTGAAATATTGTGTATATTGTTTGATGATACATCGAGTTGGTGGAGTTGGATTTGATATGTTGTGTGTATTGTTTGATGATACATTTGGTGGTAGTAATTCTGACATTTGGGAGTTGATGGTGAGGAGTTGGTGAAGGATTGATGTATATATTGTACAATTAGATGTATGTAAATTATGATAGTGAAGTTTAGTTTGATTTTATATGAATTATGCTTGATTTATTTCTTTATGATATTTGATTATGTTTGTATGGTTTGATTTCATATTGAATATCTAAGTTGGATATATGCTTGTTGAGTGGAATATATTGTGTTTATGGATTGTGGATGGAAGGCGAAAATGCAGCAGAAATACTGAAAAACAGGAGCAGAATTTTCGACGACTTCCGACGGCCTGCAGGGCAAAAAACCCAACGGCTTTCGACGGTTTGGGACGGCATATTTTCGACGGCTACCGACAGCTCTCGACGGATTTCGGCAAACACCGTGATCGTCCACGTATCTTCCGACGGCCATCGGAAGCCGTCGAACGGCCGTCTGCAGCCGTCGAAAAATCGACGACGGGTTGTGTCGGAAGCCGTCGAAAATTCTGTTAAGCAACGGATTTTTTTCTAAAATGAAATATAAACATTGTCTGATCAGTGCTATCCGATCAATATCACCCTAGGTCCATTGGAAATGAGATGTAAACGGCTTGCATAATAGTCAACTTTGTTCTCCCTAGTTGTCATTTACTTGCTTCGTTCTCAATGCTCCCATCTCATGATTCCTTCATAAACTTCTTTGTTATTTCTAAGAAAGAACGATGGAAAGGAGAATAAACGAATAAAAAGACTCGACCTTTTTCGCTTTTATCATTTATCCAGCTTCTTTGTTATTGCAAAAGTGTAGAAAAACGAAAAGAGTCTTCACCACTTCAAGGAGCTCTCTTTTCAAAAGTTTGGGATCATCTTAATGGAGGTTTGTTCTTCATTTTTACTTTCTGATTACCAATAAGAAAACACATTAATTATGTTGTTTATTACCATTCTTACTATGTACATATGGATACGGTGATGCTTCTTTGTTTTACAAACCCAATTTTTTGCATTCCTCCCCTCTCATTTCACATTTAAATTGCTTGTAATTATCAAAATCCGAAGCACCACCAACTGATGATAGAATGTGCTAATTTTGGATTTTAGTGGATGTTGAATTGCGAGAGAGTTGATTCGTGTGGAAGTTTGGCAGAAGCTTTTCTTTTGTGTTCAGAATTAGAGTTTTAATTAATGATGTTGAAACTTGGATTTTAGTAGAAGGGATCGTAAAAGTTAAGATCTGCATTGCGGTTGCATATAACGCAAATAATTGTAGGTTGCGGATAATTATAATGCAAATAATTGCAGTGCAACATTGTATATATTCTCGTGTTGAGGAGGCAAGTCATACATGTTAATGCACGCGCACGGCGCACCGTCCCGAACCGGTCTGGTGTGGTGTGGTACGGCACTTCGTTAACATTATAAAACAAGTTCATGAGAAATCTTCAATATGTATAAAGCCGAGTACATTTCATTTGTGACAATTCGTCATCTCGTTTCTGGCTTTGGTTTAATAATGATACCGTCATAATATATATTTTTTTACAAGATAAAATAAAAGAAAAGCATATTAATTGATGTCAAACGGAATCCATCAATGTTTAAATCTTCCTCATAAAAGCTAAAGAAAGCATTCATGCCACCATAAAGGAATTTAGAGCCTAAGTTCACTTCCCATTTAAGTCTTAAATCTTCCTCATGCATGATATATAAAATCTTAAGTGATTTCATCAATGTTTAAACCCAAAAGCTGCTCTCTCTCTCTATTTTTTTATTTATTCTTTTATCGTTATTATTATTTTTTGTTGAAGAAATTGCTTCCATAAAGTCTGAAATCACATTTAATACCTTTTAAAAAGGTAAATAGAGTTAATGGTGTATCAGACCGCTATCACGCTAAGACGTCGGGGGTTGCCCCAAACAACCCTGAAAGGTTCAAGACCAAAGAAGAATCAGTATGCGCTCCTTTTATTGAATTTCTTATATTCTTGTATATGTAAATATATATGTATCAATAATTGTACTACAATTATTTTGCCATTAAAGCCAGATAGAAGCAAACCTGTACCAAAATTTGGGGATTGGGATGAAACGGACCCTGCATCAGCAGATGCTTACACAGGCATCTTTGAAGTTTTGAGGGAAGAGAAGCAGACTGGATCCGCAAAGGTTCCTCAAACCACTGATGATTCAAAATACCTCAATCATTCTGGTCGGACTCACAGATCATCGGTACATTTATACTCTCTTTATTTTTTATCACCAATTTCAAAAGTTTCCTGTTATCGAATGCTGTTGAAACCATGTATGTCACTAGTAGCGAAAAATCATACTGCAATCTTTAAACACACACGCGCGTGCACACACTGAGAGTAGTATTCACTCTTCCACATTGAAAGATCTAGTTGTTTAAGATGTATGATATCTTATACATTACATGTAGTGTTTATTATTTCATCTCTTATTTGTACCTGCATTTTCCATTTTCTTATTGAGTTTTTTTAATCTTGATACAGTGTTGCAGCTGCTTTAGCTGGTGCAAGAAATGAATATTTGGCATAAAACTATGTTATTTGCCTTGTGTTAATGAGCACCAAAGGCTTTATATGTATGTAACATTTGTGACGTTTTTTTTTTAAATTGCATTCTTTCTTATCCTATATGTTTATTTTCATTAAATATATGGGTGTAATCATATGGAGGAATTGAGGATTCATGATTTTTGCTTTGAAGTAATTGTAATGTTCTCTTATGTGGTTATAAAATAAAGAGATTCTGTGTTCTTACATGCTTTGTGTTGGATTATCTGTTAATTTATTGATTTTATTCTACATATGTGCTGCTTTTATTATTTTTATTTTTAATTTTTTTTTGGATGGATGGAAAGCCTAATAAGGCCATTTTAACGTTCTGTTGAACATAGTCTAATGTGGAATATGCATGGTAAATTCCCAAGCCTGTCCTCAGGATTGTAAGGCTTTGGTCAAAAAATAAACATGTGTTTCGGTATGCACATGGACGTAAGAGGACCAAACGACCTCATGTTAAGCTGAAAATTGATATGCATACAGTAGAAAACTTTATCTTTCAAACAAAAAAGAATCGATGAATTACAGTAAGAAATGAAACAGTTATGTTGTCTCAAACATGGATTCAGATCATATTTGCAGCAACTCAGAAATAAAACATGTCCAGGCAAAAAACTGGGTTTTTGTTGATTTTGCAGCAAAGTTTTGAACACTCAATTGACAATATTTTTCAACCAAATTTTGTAGAGACAAAGTTCAACATATAAACTACTATCTGGAAGAAATCCGGCAGCAGCAAATTTCTGTTCCTACTGAAGAGTTGAGTGATTGCAATAATTCCTCAACCATCTCTGCACACTCAAATGAAGAAAAAAATTATTAAGGAAAAAAATAAAAAATGAGTGGTAAAATTGGTGCAAAATTTTCTTCAATCATTTCACCAAAATCTCCTCCAAAATAACGAAAATAGAATCCAAGACCCTAGTTCAATTTCCTTTAACAATAGCTAACACTATACGTTAATCTGCAGTTGTCATCACTCAACAATAATCATCGTCACTAAATTAGTATGGATTTATGGTTTACCCTCCTCTTATTTATCATAAGTAATTTGAACATTGTTATGCATGATTTAAAACTAAAGTTTGGTTACTGATTGCAAGTGTAAAGATTTGAGATTGGAAGAATTGAATGATATTCTTATTTATTTGAAATTAATGATACAATACAAGGGTTTATCCAATTTCATCGTTATTATAAGAATTGTCTGTGATATGAACATATATTTATATGTGTAGAGTGATATCCTTTGTAAACAAAATAATAGACAATTGGGCTTGAAGCCCACTTAAGTAATGATATACATAATTGAGCTTTATTTAGTTGTATGCTTGTATTTAGTTATTATGTTATATGCCGAACATACGAGAATCCACTTTCACTTTATCTTCCCCCCTCAAACCGATATTAGGGTTAGAGGCGAATTCCTGAAATTGGTGGATCTTTCCCGATCTACATTATACTTCAAGATTGATGAAATCATTCACATAAGCGCTTCAAAAAGGCGAATAAACATGTCTGATTTGGCCTTCAAATCATCTAGATCTTCAACTTTTAGTTTCTTGTGAAGTTTTGAGTTTCAGATCCGAGCTTGGTTTCTTCGCAAGACTTAATTTCCAGCTCAAAGACGGTGTAGATATGGTCTTTTAACATCAACTGGAGCTTGATTTCACTTTAAGATCGTCTGTAAATCTTATGAAGTTCCTTGCTGTTAAGGCTTTGGTAAGAATGTTAGCTCTTTGGTAGGTAGCAGGTATATGATTAACTTATAATTTTCCATTGAGTATTTGTTCTCGCACAAAATATAGATCTACTTCGATGTGCTTTGTCCTTGAGTGTAGAACTGGATTTGCAGACATATACACAGTACTTTGATTATCACACTATAATATCGGTTTGAGTTTTGATTTGGCTTTTAACTCACTTAACAGAGATATAATCCATAATATTTCTACTGTTACACTTGCTACACTTATTTAGCTGAAGTGCTTTATCTGAAAATTGTTGATTGCTTTTTCGAACACCATGATATAAGATTGTCTTCAATATAAATGCAATATCCAAAAACTAATTTCCTTTCATCTGGGTCTGTTGCCCAATCTGCATCAGTATAACCAATCACATTGAGATTGTTGCATTTTTTTAATGATAGTCCATAGCTTGCAGTTCCTTTTAGATATATTAGAATCCTCTTTACAGCTCTCCAATGCTCATTCAGTGGTTGCTGCATAAATCGAGACACTTTGTTAACACTAAATGATATGTCAGGTCTAGTTATAGTTGCATATTATAAAGCTCCAATAATACTTCTGTATTGTTTAACATTAAATATTGGTTTTCCTCTGTTTTTGGAGAGCTAATGGGTGCTTATCATAGGTGTTGGTTGAGAATTTGCATCATTCATCTTCGATTTGTGCGGCAATTCAGTAATGTATTTTTTCTGGCTTAGAATCATCTCTGAATTTGACTGCCTGATTACTTCTATACGCAGAACGTAGCTTAAATTTCAAGATCCTTGACTGAGAAATTCTTATCTAGATGTTGAATAAGATTGTTAATTTCTACGTCACTATCACGTGTAATAATTAGATCATCAACATATATTAGAATGTGTATCATAGATTCTTTGCTATCTTTGATGAATAGCGAGTTGTCTGAGTTGGTAGACTAATAACCTAATCTAATTAAAGTAGATTTCAGTCTATCAAACCAGACTCTTGGTGCTAGTTTAGGACCATATATTGCCTTATTTAGTTTGCACACATAATTCATATTTTGTATCCCTATGGATGCTCCATATAAATCTCCTCCTGTAAAATGACATTCAAGAAGGCATTATTGACATCAAGTTGTCTAATATTCCAGTTTTTGTGTAACGCAATAGTAAGAATAGTTCTAATAATTGTTGATTTGACTACTGGAGAGAATGTCTCATTGAGGTCAAACCCATATTGTTAAATGTAGCCTTTAGCAACAAGTCTTGCTTTATATCTGGCCACAGTTCCATCTGAATTTTTTTAGTTCATAAGTCCACTTGCATTTGACTGTATTTTTGTTGTTTGGTGGATAAACCAGATCCCATGTTTTATTTCTTATGAGAGCATTATACTCTTCATCCGTGACTGCTTTCCAGTTTTTTTCTTTTGCAGCTTGATCAAATATTTCTTGCTTTTCAGTTATTGTGATTGGAGTATATAGCTTTGGCTTGAATATACCACTCTTTGCCCTTGTGATCATAGGGTGACCTGATCTCACTTGTGGTCTTCTCTATCTGATTGATCAGTATTATTTCTTGATGTGTCTTGCTGAGTACTTGAACTTTCTTCACTAACTTGTTGATCTTGATTAATAGGATGTGTGGGAGACTGACTGAGATAGCTAGATATTTCAACTGGTTCATGACCTAGTTGATTAGACATTGTGAGTTGTGAATCAAGAACTCCTGCAGTCCTTTCAGTCTCTTGTTGTTGCCAATCATCAGAATAAACAGGTAGATCAAGTATTTATGCCTTTGGGTTGAGTACCTTCTTTGTTGTCTTCATATCTGAATTGCTAAAGGGAAATATATGCTCATTAAATACAACATGTCTACTTATGAAAAAAAATTCCTTTTTCATCTGGACATTTGTATCCCTTTTGATTTACTCCATATCCTATGAAAGTACATGGTCTTGATCGAAAATTCAATTTATTTGTGTTATATGGTCTTAAGTAGGGAAAACCTAGGCATCCAAAGGTCTTTAGACTTTGATAGTCAGGTTTAATACTATATAGCTTTTCTATAGGACTTGCTCCTTTTAGAACCTTTGTTGGTAGCCTATTAATTAAGTAAACTGCTGTATTGAATGAGTTAGGCCAGAATTTTAAGGGTAAAGATGCCCGAGCTAAGAGAGTAAGTTCTATCTCAATAATATGTCTATGTTTTCTCTCAATCAAGTCATTTTGTTCAGATGTATAGGGATATGTAGTTCTATGAGCTATTCCCTTTTTATTAAAATAGTTACTAAGTGTTTTATACTCAGTACTACCATCAGATTGAATGATTTTAACTTGAAACCCAGTTTGCTTTTCAGCCAGAGATATAAAATGAACTACAACATTATTTGTTTTAGATATTGCTTTTAAGAAATAGATCCAAGTATGCCTAGAATATGCATCAATAAATGATATATAGTGTCTATAACCATAATCTGAACATATTGGGGCAAGATCCCATAGGTCTGTAGCCACTAACTCCAATGGATTTGAACACACAGTAAGAGAATTGTTGAATGTTAGCTTATGACTTTACCCATCTGACAATAAGTGCAAACACATGGTAATGAAATATTATCAAAAGCAATTTTATTATCACTAAGTACTTGTTTAACAAAATTTACATTTGGATGTCCAAGCCTGAAGTGCCATAGATCTAATATACTTCTACAGTTTTCTGTTTGAGTAACCTTAGACAGTTTACAATTATGTTGTTCTTTTACATGATTGGTGCAGTTAACTAGTTGGAATATGTATAACCCTTTGTCTTCATTACCCTTCAAGAGAATTTCTTTTGTTAGTGCATCTCTAACTGAACAATATTTAGGAAAGAACTCAAAGTAGACATTATTGTCTTCGGCAAATTGAGAAACACTGATAATATTTTTGGCACTCTCAATAAATTGTTCAAGAATAATTGCCTTGCACCTTTGATATAGGCTTTTCCAGAGTGAGTGATAGTATAGACTCATCATTTCCCATGCAAATTGATTGTTTACCTTTGTACCCTTTATTCCCAAGATTTAAGTTGTCAAGATTGCTTGGTATATGGTTTGTTGCTCCATAGTCAGGGTACCAGGCTTCATCTTGAATGCGTTTCAGGCCTTGTAATTTGATTTATGTTGCTTTCTTTTTGATTACTTGTATCTGATTGCACTTGTACCATATTTGCACTGTAGTTACCATTCCTTTGATTACTTGAGTTATGTCCTAGCATAGAACTCAAGTTAGGTCTAAAGTAGCACTTTGGGGTAGTATGACCAACCTTCCCACATATTTGACAGTTTGGTCTATTGTTGTTATTCCACCTTCCTCTACCCCTTCCTCTTACTGTCTGATTGCCTCTTTGATTTTGTTGATCAGACTTATTATTGTATTGAGTTTTACCCCTGTAGTTAGCTGCATACTTAATGGACATATCTAAATCAATGGTTTTCTTGAAATCTATTCTCCCTTTATGTGCAAAAAGTATTGAATGCACATCTTCTATAGTTGATGTAGCTCTTTGAGATGATATGACTACTATAACTGCTCATATTCATCATTTAGACCACTTAGTATGATTAAAACTTGTTCTGAATCTGAGATTTTGTGTCTTGCTACTTCAAGTAAATCACAAGTTGCTTTGATTTTTTCTAAGTATTCTCCCGTGGACAGATTGTCTTTCCTAATACTATGTAATTGTCTTTTATGATGCATAATTTTGGCAGCAGATTGAGAATTGAATATTCTCTCAACTGTTGTCCAAATTCCTTTAGCAGTTTTACTTTCAATCACTTGAGGTAGCAACTTCATACTTATGGAAGGTAATAGCCATGGGCATATTAAGCTATCTTGCCTTTGGTACGTTATGAAATCTTCATTGCTAAAAGTTTTGTTTTCTTGATCAGTTATGAACATGGGTGGAACTGGAATGGTACCAAGAAGAAACCCTTCAAAACCATAACCTCTAGCTGCCGTTTCTACTTGAAATTTCCAAAGAAGATAGTTATCTTCTTCTAGGAGAGCAATGATTAATTGACTCTGAGGGCTAATAATGGTTTTGATGAGATTTTCAATGCCAATCTATTATTAATTGGATGAATTTGTTGAGGTGGCAGAGCTTCCATCTGCCATAATGATGATTCTTGATACAAGAACTACCTTGGGAATTTAGAATTTTCCTTTTTGGGAACAAGAAATGCTTTCTTCTACAGGAGAATCAGGTATGTTGCAGCTAAATCTGAATGATGAAGTTGTTCTGATGGATTTTTGGCATGGTACTACCTTGCTGTTTTGATGTATTTTCTTGATTTTTGAATTTGAATTTTATGAATTTTCTTTTGTGAGAGTTTGCTTGCCTTTTTGGAAGAAAGTTTTAAGCAGCCAGAAATTCGAATGATTTCTTTGGCACAACACTGATTTTCAAAAGCAAATTCTCATATAACCCAAATGATGAAACTTCTCTGATGGATTATTTGAATATCAGATGATGAATCTGATTCTGATGATATATTACTTTTCTTGACACAGATTTGTTGAAGATGCTGTTAAGCTTGATAATGGCTCCGCTACAATGTAAAGATTTGAGATTGGAAGAATCAAATGATATTCTGGTTTATTTGAAATCAATGATACAACACAATGTCTCTGATATGTACATATATTTATATGTATAGAGTGATATCCTTTGTAAACAAAATAATAGATAGTTGGGCCTTGAAGCCTACTTAAGTAATGATATACATAATTGAGTTTTATTCAGTTGTCTGCTTGTATTCATTTATTATGTTATATGCGGAACATACGAGAATCCACTTTCACTTTATTTGCAAGATAACTTTTGTTATGTAATCATTTAGTAGAATGGCTTTATTTGGGAAATTTGGTCAAATTAAGATGTTAATATTAGAAGACCATTGTAAAGACATGGTGAGTTTGCTTCTTTATTCATGGTGGAGTGTTGCATTTTCTGGTGAAGAGATGTGATGTTTTGATGAAAGTGGTAATGATATGGGGAATGTTTATGTGCAGGTATCAGATGTGACAGAGAAGTGATGATATGGGGAATGTTTAATGAGCAGGCAAAGGAAATGAACAAGTTGGCGAATCGAATGAGAATGAAGATAGAAATTGAGGATCTTTTTGGAGCAGTTGAACTGAATATAAGTGCAAGAAAGTTGAACAGATGAAAGACTATAAGAATTAATCAAAAATGAATTATCATGAAGTATTGAAATGAAATGAGATTATAACAACTGGAAATGTAAACTTAAAGGAAAATTGAACAATTGCAAATGTAAAGAGGAACTGGAATAGTAAGAGCAACAAAAACAAGAATTAATGGCAAACGATAACTAGCAACAATATCATATTGCATGAATTAAAGAACTGGAAAAGTAAAATGCTTGAATTGAAACAAGAACTAATATTGAATAAATGCAGAAATGTAAGAACAAGTAATGATAATGGCGAATAATAGGAACAAGAAGAACTAAAACTGTATAAAGGCAGAAATGAAACTAATAGGGAAAATTGTAATCGATAAGAAGAACATGAATATGAACTGATTCTAAAATTAAAATCTAACTAACAGAAATTATCTAACCAAATCAAAGATGAAAGGATCTGCTCTACAAATTGCAAAGGAACCGAAATGAAAAAGAATGTTATTGATCTGATTTCTTCATACATATCACCAGTGCATGTACCCTACACACACAGTCCATGCACACACATGAATCACTCAAACCAAACCCAAACTTTAGTTAACCACTTGAATCAACCATGCCTAAACCCACTCTGGTTCGACCATACAACAAGTCTGCAACCCAACATAAAATACAAAGATTCAGGACTCCAAATATAAAAGCAAACAGGCCCAAATAAAGGCTGTATCAGTGTGCATGTGCATACATGCACACATTATTGCATTCTTGTATCTTCCTCCTCATGCCTTGACTTCTGCCATACCTGAACTGGACACCCTTTTGACATCATCCGCCTCCAACTCCATCAACCTCAAGACCATCTTTGACAAACTTGACCAAAAATAGCCTATTTCAGGTTTTCTGCACTTCAACACAAGGCCAATCATTTCAGGACTGTTACGACCACGAAGTTATTCTACAAATGAATTAACGACGGTCAATAATCAGATCTTGGGCTATTTCTCCTCATTTTCTCAGCCCACACCTCCCTTAAACCCTTTCTCATCCTTTTATTTAGAGGAGAAGCCCCCTAACAATGAGGGGTTTCAAACTGTTAGGAACCGCCGTAGAAAGTCGGTCTATCAATAGCAAATACATCCAACCCAAGAATCAAACAAGACCCAAACACAGTACAACAACAAACTACAAAATGATTCAAGAATTAAAAAAACAGACCATCTTGTTAAAATACAAATCAGATAAATTAGAATTCGACTGGGTCTGGATCAATGCGAAACATAATTCATTCTAGCAACGGTTCTTTTGGAAATAGCTCTTCTTCCTAGGCAGATTTGATCAAAAATGGTGGATTTAGTCACAGCTTTGATCTGGAATATGTAGCACCTATAACCATCAGCAATAAGAAAATGGTTATAGTGAAGGAGAGGGTGAGCAAAAGAACCGACACAGAATGGAGCAATTCTATAATTGCTTATGTTTTTGGAAATCGGCCCTACTATCATCATTTCAAAGACTTTGTGCAAAAAACTTGGAATCTCACTGATAACTTTGAAATATTTAATAGAAATAATGGTTTTTCTATTATTAAGTTTACAATTGCAAGTGATTTTAAGAAAACCATTAATGGGGGGTCATATTTTATAAACGGAAAACATATTAACTTGAAGAAATGGAGTAATAAACTGTCATTCGATAGAGATTTACTTTCCACTCTCCCAATTTGGATAAGGCTTCCTCAGTTAAGCTTAAAATTATGGAATAAGAGGCTTTTAGTGACATTGTTAGTGTTGTAGGAATTACTTTAAATTTGGATAAACAAACTGCAAAGGAAAGAAGGTTGATTTTTAAAAGAATTCTTGGAGCTTCCAGAAGAAACATATATTACTATGTATGATGGAGAAAATATAGTGTAGAAAATTGAATACAAATGGGTCCCACCTAGATGTATGATTTGCGCTTGTAATGGGCATACCACTGAATCTTGCTCGATAAAAAAGTATGGATGGAAAAAGAAAACTTGATGAATAAAGTAAAATAATCTTTTACTCAAGAAACAGGTTCAGGGGATCAAAACATTTCAAAAAAAAAGTTCAAAGCAAAATAAAGGAACTCAAATGATTGAGGAACTAATGCAGCAGTGACAAAATTCATTTCTTTGAAAGCATGAGTAAGGTTTGACGATGGATTTTCTGATTAGAAAACCGTCAAAAAATATAAGCATTATAAAACTGCAAGCGCACGACATACACATAGTACATATGCGAGTACGGGTCGGTCTAAAGGGAAAACTAAGAAAATTATGGAAAATAAACTAGAGCAAAAGTGAATAAAACTATGAGATTAAGGAGTAATTTAGAGCCAAATCCACTTCCAATCATTTATATAAATCAACACAAAATTTATCTATAATTTCTCCTTTTAATTTTAAGTAGAAATGATTGATGTGTTTATTATAAGTATGATTTATTTGTGCTACTAATTAGCACAACTTAAACCATGAAATCTAATACACCATTCAAACACACTTATCAACTCTCATGAAAATTACATGAAATTAAAAAATAAAATCTATTTTAAGCATGATCTATTTACTATGAATTAGTAATATAAAGCATCAAATTTTGATTCTAGTTTGACTTTCATCATCAAAATCACTTAGGAAAATGGTCAAATAGTTTATGTTTACAATGGAATAAGCATAGCCTATTTGAGATGTCAACACAGACTATTAAATTCCATAAAAAAAGACATAAACTATCATCATTCATAATTTTCATTGAGCATAAAAGAGAGATCATAAATGAAATCATTATGTTAATTTAATATGTTTCATAAGAGCTTAATTACCCCTAAATTGAAGGGGTTTAGCTACTCATATTTGAATACATCTTAATATAAAGTGATTTCAACATTAAAAAAAGAAAAATGAGAGCCAATTAAAAGAAAAGAGAGCTAACTACTTGCATGAAATAAAACTAAGCTAATTGCAAGAATTAAATCTATGCTACTAATATGAAATAAGAGAGCATAAACTAAAAGAGAGAGCATAAAATAAAATAGCAATAAAAGAAAGCATGAAATAAAATTGCATTAAAGGAAGGAACAAGGCTAAGAAGCCACTAAAAAGACATTTTATTTATCATTGATTTGTGGCTACAATATTGCATAAAGAAGAAGAAGATGGTTACATGAAACATAAGAGATATTTATACATGCTTAGAAATCTAATTCATTTTTAGGGGACTACCAAAAATGCCCTTGAGATAGTGTAACCTTCAAGTAATCATTAGGGAATTAATTAATCTCCACTAACATGCCTTCAAGTCTCCATTAACATATGCATGTGATTTTAGTTATGGATCATTAGTTAGTGGGCATGTGGGCTCGTCCATGTTGCATGAATTCTTTTATTTTCTACATTCTCCTGGCCTTGAACATTTGTGCATGCATATATCCGTGAAGCTCCATCTAATTTGCACTCGATTTCCTACAAATAAAAATAAAAATGTGCAAATAAATTTTCTCAAAATTAATTCACACGCAAAATTACCATTTTGCCCCTAAATGAAGATGAATGAATGATGGTTTGAAAAAAAATTAAATTTTGGTTTAAACATGTAAAATACCCTAATATGCTCATTTATTTAAATAAATGAAGAATAAATATGGGAGTAAAAATATACTCTTTTAGGTGCACATCAAATACCCTCACACTTATCTTTTTATTCGTCCTCGAATAAATAAAACTAAGATAAATCCATTTTCGTAGGAAACACGATTGCATTGAGCATAGGCAACAAGCTGTTAAAGCTCTAGGTGTCCCTAATAGGACGAGTGTTGTCTGGTGAGGGTTTTCAGTGGATTTTACCTATAAAATCCAAATGTGATATGCAAATTCTAATGCGACTACACGATGCAAGTTTTCAAAAATATTTACAGATGAAGAATTTACTTTTAAATTGACATGAGTAAGTTAAATATAAGTTTTGGTTATTATCAAGAAATTTTAGTCTTTTTACTATCAAAACTTCTAACAAAAATTAAATTATCATCACAATTAGACTCTAGTTTGGCTAGTTGTTTCGTTTGATGTCATAGTGCAACTATGAAATGAATCCTTTAGTTGATTATCAAAGTTTTGCAAAGTGGCATTTTTATTTCATTTGAATAACAAATCAAATCAAATAAGTGAAGATAGTGCTTGGGTTTCAATTGCTTGCACTCTCTATTTTGAAAAATATTAACATTATTATTATTTACACACCAAACTCAGATAATCTGATGCTAGATATACTGATCATGCACTGCCTTTCGGGCTTACGTGAGAAGAGTACAGAGCATGATGAGTGTACACACTTGCATATGAACACATGACTCTAGGTGTTTATTATTATTATTTTAATTTTATTTATATACACCTAACTCAGATAAACTGAGACCAGATATACCAATCATGCACTGCATTTTGGGCTTACATGAGAAGGGTACAGAGCATGGCGAGTGTACACACTTACGTGTGAACACATGACTCTAGGTGTTTCTTATTTTTATGAATTTTTTTGAAAAGAGAGAGTTATGAAAAATCATCTTAGCATCACTTAACTTAGAAGATCAAAAATGTTATCGTCTTTACTTTAAATCAACCACTCTTTTAAACATAGATTACAATTAGGATATACTTCATAATTATCACATATGAACCTTCCTATATACTAGTTACACCAGAGCTACTTATATTCACATTTTTTTTTTGTGGAAATTGGTACGAAGGGCCTAATTATATGGCCCATTTTTTTTCCAGGACACGGGTTTGAAACTATTATTTTCGAGGACAATTATGTGCGGCGTGCGTCTTCATCTTCTCAAACAACTACGTATATTCTGAAATCTGCCGATCTTGGAAATTGGGCGCGTGCGACTTCATCTTCTCAAACAAGTACGTATCTTCTGAAATCTACCGATCGTGAAAATTAGGCGCGTGCGTCTTCATCTTCTCAAAGAACTACGTGCCTTCTGAAATCTACCGATCTTGCAAATTAGGCGGTCGTGAAAATTAGACGTATCTTGTTCAATCAAAGCGGTCGTTTCTTGTGCAATTGAAGCGGTCGTGAGGCGTTAGTTTCTTCTCAAATCAAAATCGACTTTAATTGTGGGAAATCGTGAGGCGATTTTCTTCATTTGGTGAGTTTATTTTTTATTTGCTGTTTTTCATTCTCAATTCTTTTTTTTATGATGTTACTGTATGTTTCTTTTCACAGGAGGCTGTTTTCATCTATTGGAGGAAGGTTTTGTTTGATGTAGTTGGAATAATGGCTTCTGAATGGTATTGTTTTATTCTTACAATCACTGTGTATTTAGCTTCGTTTGTTCTTTAGTTTGCAATTAAACTCTGATTGTTTAGATGTTTAAGAATGGTGTATCAAAATTCCATTCTGGCTCTAGTAATAATTTGGCAGCCATTGAATGTGATTATGTGTTTTAAAGACCATATTGATCTTAGTGTGTGTTTGTTATGATAATTTTTTAGCTCTTCTTTTTCACCATTAAGTATATTTTTGCAGATCATCTTTTTCACCTATGATTTTTCAACAATGTAAACTTGAATAGGTACAATCACAACGAATGTTTTTCTTCCACATGTTCCACTGTTGTAATCAGGTTATCCCAAAGAGTGATAGTGATCTCTAAAAGATAAATTGTTTTATCTTTTTCAAAAAATGGTATAAAAAATGATTTAAATAGTCTTATGCTATTAGTTTTTATTTAAGATCAGTTTCACATAGTTATATTTTTTTAATATTTTTTTACATTTTTTTTTGCAGGTGTGATTCATCTGTTATAGTTGTGTTTGATTTCAATAACAATTGTTTTAGTGCTCGTTTTGGATTGGATGCTTCTATTTCTTATGTTAGCAATAGGATTTGGGAGCAGTGGAATAATTTTACTCCATTATGCTTTGATATTTTTTATATTCGAGAATCAAAGACTACCTTTATTGAAACGGATAGTGATCTTCAAGCTATATTGATTTTGTCTTGGTTTAAAAAGGAAGAATTTTTGGTTTTTTTTCTACGGCTGAAGAATGATTCAATGGATAATTTTGTTGGTGAAAGTAGCAAGTCTGGTTCAGTTGTTGGTGTTGAGTCAAGTAATAATATGTTAGGTTATGATGATGATTTAGATTCTGGTTTTACTCAACAAAAGGATTTACATGAGTTGTTGAAGAAGAATTCAAATATGGAATTTTTTACTGGGGTTGGTCAACAGTTTGATTCTGCTATTGGATTCCGTAGAACGGTTAGTGCTTATTGTTTGAAGAATGGGTTTAAAGTACAATATATTAAGAATTGTAAAGAACGATTGACAGTTCGATATGCTATAGATAGTTGTCCATTTAGGATTCATGCTTCTTGCAAACTGAAGCAATTGGACCAATTGTTTGTTAAAAACATTCAGCTGAATCATACTTGTGGTGGTGGATTTCGTTCACTTGGTAGTCCAACTATTAATAGTGATCTTGTGAAAAGTCTAATCTTCACTCAAATTCGTGATGAGCCAAAAAGAAAAACGAAGGATATCATTAAAAGTTTTAGAAGAGATTATGATGTGGAGCTGAGCTATTATTTTGCTTATAAGGGTAAGAAATTGGCTATGAATGATATTTACGGTGATGAAAAGAAATCTTACAATGATTTAGTTTGGTATTTGAAGGCATTGGAAAGAAATAACCCAAATAGTTATTCAAGTATGGATGTGGATTCTGACACTAATCAATTTGAGAGAGTTTTTGTATGTTATGAGGCATGTATATTTGGATTCAGCTATTGTCGTCCTATGGTGTTTTTAGATGCTACCTTTTTGAAAGGGCGAAGTGGTATTTTGATGGCTGCCACTGCAAAAAATGGAAATCAAGGTACTAATTTTGATCTTTTTTTTTGCTGTTGTATTTACTTTGTACTGTGTGCATTAGGTTCTTGTTATAAATTTTTGTAACATAGTACTGTTTCTTTAAGTGATTGTTCTAGTGAATTTTGTTATGTTCATACTGCATTTTGGTTAAGTGATTAGTCTACTGTTATATAGTACTGATTCAGTTCATTAAAGTTTCTTTTGCGTTAGGGCTTAGCATGTAAAATTATTGCAGAAAATGAATTTATGTTACTACTACATGTTGAATAAGATAAATGCATTTATCTTTTAAGATAAAGAATTAAATAACATATTAAGCCGTACTTATATTTCATAGTTACTAGTACATGTTGAATATATTTATCATTTTTCTCATTATTTGAAATTCTTACATAACGTATAAAAATGATTTAAACAGCATATAGAAAAGATAATAGCATATATCTTTTAGAAGTTCTTTGTATTGTATGCATGAATTATTATATCTTTGCAATTTCTACTCTTCCTACATAGACTTCACATTCAAGTAGCAAAATTTAAAAAACAAAAGAAAAAAAGGTTGAATTGTCTCTAGCAAATTTATTTTTCCTTTTTTATTTGGGCAAAGGGCATAGTGTTCATGTGATTTTTTACTATTAGATAATACTGTTTCAAAGATAGTGCATTATTTTCAAATGGACATTAATAAACGGTGAATTATTATTATTTTGTTTTTTTCCAGGTTTTTTCCCATTAGCAATGGCTCTTGTTCCCAAAGAAAATGAAGAGTGTTGGAGTTGGTTTTTGAATCACCTAAAGAATGCTCTTAGTTGTGATAGAATATTAACTTTTTTAAGTGATAGACACTGGGGTTTATTGTTAAGTGTTCCAAAAAATTTTCCGAATAGTCATCATTCTTATTGTTTGCATCATATGCAAAATAATATTGCTAGCATTGTGAAAAGTGGAAGGGGTGTTTGGGTAGCTCATTTACTTGAGCGTTGTGCTATAGCTTCTAATCATCATGAGTTTGAAAAAGCCATGTCCAAGTACAAAGAAATTGGAGGTGTCAAAGCTATAGAGTATTTGAATGACAAACCATATGATCATTGGGCCGATTTGTTTTTTCCGGGGAAGCGATATGGTGAAAATAAGTCCAATGTAGCCGAGAGTTTTAATTCTTGGATTTTGGATGAAAGAAGTTTGCCTGTTACTGCTTGTCTTGATGGAATTAGGGTAAAACTTATGATGCAAATGTCTAATCGTAGAGAAGAGGCATTAAAGTGGACTAGTGTGCTATGTCCGAAAATGGAAGCTCGTTTGTTAAAATTGAAGGAAGAAGGATTTGGGTGGAGTGTTTCTAAATCATCTAGGTATGTATTTATATTTATTTACATGATGTTCACAGTTTCTAAAAAATGATAAATGCATTTATCTTTTTTCAACCTGCTATGTAGCCTGTGTTATGATTTCATTTTGTTGGTGTTGCTTGTTACGTATTTTCTCTTTGTCTGCATTAAAGCTTATGTTCACAGTATGATTGTTAATTTTTTTGGTTTATTAGTCTTATTTTTCACTATTAGTTCACTGCACATGAATTGGGTCTTACATTTTGTAGGTATATTTTTGAAGTTCATTCTCCGACATCTCAAAAGGTTGATCTTAAAAATCGCATTTGCAGTTGCAATCAATGGAAAGTGACAGGTTTTCCTTGTGTGCATGCTTTGAAGTGTATTTCTTTAACCAGAAATTCTGTTTATGAATATATTGAGAATTACTTTACTGTTGAGTATTATCTAGCTTCATATTCACATTTGATCAATCCTATTCCAACTTTTGATAAGGAAGCAATTGAAGCTGAAGAATCATCTACTGTTCTTCCTCCTAAGCCTGTTCGTGGAGCTGGAAGGCCTAGGATGAATAGGATTGAAGGGGCTGATTTTCATGCTAAGCAAAATAGATGTGGAAAGTGTAAAAAACTAGGACATAACAAAAGGCGGTGTTCTTTTGAATAATTGAGTTGATTGTTTTAGTTCAATGTATTTGATTGGTTGTTCTATGAATACTTTGAGTTGAATAATTGAGTTGATTTTTTTAGTCCAAAGTATTTGATTTGTTCTTGTATGAATATTTGGTTGTTGTATGAATACTTTGAGTTGAATATTTGAATAATTGCATATGTTGAATTGGTTATGATCTGATTTTGATTATTTTTGGTTGTATGAAATTATTTATGTTTAAGCGTTATTTGGAATACAATGTTGTTAGTTCTGTTAAAAAAGATAAATTGATATTTCTTTTTAATTGTTGTGTATAGTCTGTTTTTAAAACACAGTCCTGAGAAGAGCTCGCACGGTGTACTCAGCTATGACCTCAGGTTTCACATTAGTAGAGTCTGATCCAGGTGTAACCATGTTAGGCTTCAACAAAGTACCTTCCATTAGGACTTTGTGCTCGTTTAGGGCCTTGTAGCATGCAGCAAGCACTATTTCAGTCACATCTGCACACCTTCCAATTTCAAGGCCATTCAATATGTTAATTAACTTTGTGGAACAAACAATATTAAGGTTCCAAATGAACAATCCAAAAACAGGAACAGGTTACTCTTTGCTAGCATTTCACGCATGAAGTTTTTCTCATTAATGAGTGTTGAGTACAGCAAAAAAAGGTAAATCATGTTCTCTCATGAGTTTATTTGTTGCTAATTAACAGTAGCATTCTTGCTTTTGACCCATTGATTTTGTTTAACAAGTAAAATTAACAGACAACTACCCAGTCAATGTTATGGGATCCATCAACAAGAATCTCAGATTCGACAATGGGAACAAGCCCATTTCGAACCAAATCATCTGTAAATCCACGATTTTTACGCACAACGGTAGGAATACAAATCAAACAGAACAACTGGAGATCAGTATGACTAGTATATTGCTACCCAAAACATACTGTCAATAAAACATAAATTCGTTTATCTTTTTAACAGAGCATTAAAAACATTAGCCATTACAAATTCACTATCAATTACCATAATTTCATTATCAAATTAAAAATCAATTGTGTAAGTACTTGCTAGTTAACAATATACAAAAGCAACATAGACTGAAGTGATTATGTAGTTAATATTTCATTTTGACAGATGCATTGGTTCTAGACAGTCTTGCCTTCTTGATTCACAATATCATAACAGTTTGACAATACATCCCATGGTACTTGGCGGACTGGAGATCGATAGCCTCTACAATCGGGGTCGTGGCATTTCTGATAGTAGCCACCTCTCTGGAAATCAACAATGTACGTAACATGATTACTTTTATGTTCTCTTCCAATTCGTTCACAATATCGACTTTTGGACATGCTATAAATTATGTAGCCATGTGCAGAAAACCAGTACCACCTTCTTATTTTACCCGAAATATTTCCATGAGAGGCAAAAGATGAAATTTTATCATCCAAAGCTGGAAACGGAGATTTTCCTGAACAATAGGACTTGGGTATATTGCTTCCATAATCATGTAATGACTTATCTCCCTCGGTGTGGGTGCTATTATCATTGACCTCAGATTCAAAATGAAGAATTTTGCAACAGTCCAGATCCATTTTGCACTCTAATAGCTTATCAAAATCAGCATCTATTCTGCAAATAAGTGATTTGATAAACACTTGTTCCTCATTCAGATTCTTACATCCAAAGCGTCCGCTTGGCAGGAGTAAAGCATTCTTCCCTGCTTTTGATGAGAAAGGAAGACGAAAACAACGATTACGAGTATAAACTCCAGTATCAACAAAAAGAAGCTCCGTATTGTCTGATGAGCTTGAATCTTTTTTGATGTACAGTTTTTCAAACTGTGGATCACTTACTCTTAAATTTATTATGCGTGAGCATACCTCAGAGATGAATGTTCCAACATGCGAGTTGTCTTTGAAGGCAAAATTTGGGATATGAATGATCACATGTCGAGAGAACTTTTCTTCAGTAGATGAATCAAGCTCTAAAACCCAATCTTGATTTCCCTGGATTTTGTATTTGTCATTTAACAGTTTGAAGGTGATAGATATCAGAATATCTACCATTTCATCGGCATTTTTTCCAGTGTTAATCTTTTTATTGAACTCCAGATCATAATACAAGTGGCAAGGCAGTCCGACTTGAATAACCTCATAATGGTGGCGTAACTTAGGATTCATGGTTTTGTACCTTCTCCAGAACTCATCATATGTAGAAACAAGGAACCTTCTTTGTGCAGTCAAATGATCTTGGTAGCAAAAAACGTAAGTGTTTGCATGTGTTTGGACAAATCTTAAAGCTTCTTCTTGTCTAGGAAAAGTAGCCCATACTACATCTTTTTGCTGTGTAGAACAACGGAATTAGAAAACATAATAATAAATATAAAACTATAAATTATCAATAACAGATAAAAGGATTTATATTTCTTAAAAGAGCAGTAGAAACTTATTTTTAAGATCAGTTACTACAAATTCACTATCAATTACTACAAATTCACATCAAATTTTCAATATCAGTTACTACAAATTCAGTATCAATTACTACAAATTCACATCAAATTTTCAATATCAGTTACTACAAATTCATCATGTAATTCATTAGTAATTTAAAATATACTCCCTAAAATCTATGATCAATGTAGTATCAGCTTTTACAAATTCATCACCAAATTCATTATCTAATTTTTAATATCACCCATTACAAATTCATCATCTCATTCATCAGTCATTACATTTTTATGGGCTGAAGAAGAGCTGCAAAACTTGTCAAGCCAACAGTATGGTTCGTCGGATAGTATTTGTGCAGCTATCTGTGCTCTCAATGCATTAACTTGTTCAAGACTAATTTTTTCTGTAGTCTGCATTCCTTGTGCTATTTTTTCCATGAACATCATCACAAAAATTCCACAGTCGTACCTGTATTTCTGAAGTTTAGTACTTTGAATATAATGATAAAACAGATTATCTTTTCTTTATTTTGATAATGAATTGTAATTAGTATTATGTTTATCTAAAACTAGTATGTGAGAAAATAATATTATCTAATTGGTAATATGTGTGTAGGTAGTTATTGTGTATTGTGATTTTTTATATAAAATTCTGAACTATCTTCAAAATTACCCAGTGCTTTGTTGAGCACAGTCAACATTTTTAAGCACTGAATTTTTCCTGAGAATTGTTTTGTGCCCTTCTTCTTGTAACTCTTTGTTTAGGTTGTTCACTGCTGATTTCTGCAAACAGTGAAGGAAAATTAGAATAAATATAAACACATTTATCTTTTTTACTTTTTGTGTATTTTTACTTACCACATTAATGACAAATTTTGTATGTCCACTTCTGCAGGTTTTTGATCTCGTGGTCAAGTGCAGAGAGTCGTAGTGGTTCCAAGTGCATTCTCCAACAACTAGTTCTAGCAGACTCCAATGATCATTGCCATGTATTGGGAATAATATGTTGCAACATAATGGATCTAAAAGTGTTCTTTTCATAAAAGGATTGAACATTTTTTTCTTGATATTTTCCAAGCTTCCATCCGTTGCGCTTTTCTGTAAAAAAAATTGTTTTAGAAAATTTATGTTTTATAAAAAAATGTTAATTTGAGAATATAGTTCACTTACTGTCATAGTTGTGTTAACATAGATAATGCTATTGCTTTTTTCTAGTTGCTTTGTTTTTCGGAACCAAAACCAATCAATGATCTACATTTGAAAAATAATATGGATAAAGTATATAAATTATAATGAAGGAAAGTTTAGTTTGTTGTACTTACTTGACCACAAATACTTTGTTGATAGAGGAGGTCTTCTATCATCATTTTTGTTATGGTGATGAAGTTTTCATCATCACAACTAAATGCTTCATCGCTGGAAAATTGGACGGTTGTTAATAAAAGAAATTAAGTTTAGTACGTACTATGTTGTTTGCATTTGATAGTAAAACAAAATAGAAGCCTTTATGGAATTATTTATTAAAAGTTAAAGATAAATTAATTTAGCTTTTTTAGTTTTGTTTAGTTTTTGTTTATTTTTGAGCAAGTGTGTGAGTGTATAGTAGTTGATAGATGTACTGATAGGTGACCAAACTAAAACAGAACCAACACAGTACTAATAATTAATCTAACAGATTGTTGATATATGGTTTGTGTGAGTGAAAAGTAGTTTAATTACTTACTTGTTTCCTCCCAAAACTTTGAAAAAAAGTTTCACATTTTGTTGCTGTTCATCAGTTAGATGCTTCATGAGTGGACACTTTTCAACATTCTTTTGCTTCTTCTTTTTTTGTTCTTTAGAAATGACATCTTCAACAACAATTGGATTTTCTGCAGCAATTTCTTGACTATGTTGTTTGATATTTTCAAATTTTAAACAATCTTCGGTTTCTAGAATGCAATCTTGAGTTTCCATCAAATCAAAACATGGAAAGTTAGCAGAACTATTTATATGCAGCATACCAACTATCTTTCTTTTATTCGTACCTTTATCAGCTTCACTTTTTTCTTTGAAATCATTTTTTTTCTCCACATTATGCTCTTCAAAATTTTCCAGCTTTTGAAGTTTCATTTCAAGATTGTGGAGTCTTTGTTCAGCCAGCTGTCTTGAATGTTGTTCCTCATTCAGTTGTTCTGCCATACTTTTCATCTCAGCAGATAAAAAGTTCACTTTCCTCTCTAACTCTTTTATGCTATTAGAGCAGTCTGTAGCATATTTGTCATATTCCAACCCAGTATATATTTTTATTGAAAAAAAGTCTTTTTCCACTTTAGTTACATTTGCAAATTTCTTTAAAATCTGCATGGAAGGTATTTGAAATTAAATTTGGACATGTAATATCTTTGAAATTCTATGAAGTTAGAAATCAGAAATTATTAAAAATATACAGGTAAAAAAATTTCAGACATTTGATAAATGGAAACAACATGCAGGCACATTCATATGGGAAGGAGAGAAGACTAGGAAAATCTATAATGCACACACAATAGTTGTTACGTATAAATATAGATATGTAATTAAATAACCTACAAACTACATAAATTTAGAACACTATTCCTATTAAATAAGACACATATAAACATATGTACTCATATAATTTTGTTTATCAACAAATATATATAGTTCATTATGTACTTAAATCAATTTCTATAAAAACATATATGCATTTATCTTTTTTAACTAGGGTTTAATTTAGTTGTATATTTTCTGTAATAAATTTAAATATGAGTAAATCAAGAAAAATGTTTAATATGTATAACTATATAACAAATATAAGTAATGCCTAAGTTGTTATAAAATCATTTACATTAACAGATAAATGTTTTTATCTTTTATAGCTTTTAAGCATGGTAAAATTAATGAAGAAATTTGGAGTTGGGCAGAAACTGAATTGTACTTAAATCATTATGTATTTATGTATTTAAAAGTAGCATACCTTATCATTGTCTATTTCATCAAGGTCCAAATCTTTTAATTTTGACAAGTCCCATTTTCTCATCCTTGGGATTTTGCTTTCCAAATTTTCTTTTTCATCGATGATTTGCGTCCTTTCACAAAACCAATACTGCCAATAAGACCATGCAAATAAGCATTAACATTTAACATTTTTGTAAAAAGCATTGGTATAAATTTATTTATATTTGCTTAAAGTTTTTAAATCATACCAGTAAGACCATAGTACATCCAGGTGTGCTTCTTGGATTAGCATAGTATTTTTGTACATTTTTCATGACATTTTCACATATTGCTCTCGGCCAAGAGATTGAGTTAAAATTTTTTAAGTTTAACATCTTTGATAAGAAGCCCCACTGCATGTAGTTCTGATTGTTAGGAAAGAAAAAAGTAATAATCAACAAGAGCAACAACAATTTGACTAAATCTTCATTCCCGTTTTCTTCCTCTATCATTTTTTTCAACCTTCTTGTGACTGTCTTCTGGCTAATTATGTCATTTTCTTCGAAATTTGTAGTCAGAAACTCTGAAAAACTCTCCATTGCTGTGGCCTTATTTGAAGTTGGTATTGGAAACAAATCCTCTCCAGATAAATTCATTCCAAATATAAGGCTAACTTCTTCAGGTGTGATTTTCAGCAGTTTGTTTCCAATTTTGAAAGCTTTTTCTTTAATACTGAAAGAAGTAATTAGTTGGTCTAAATTTGAAGCACTTTTCCGTATGTTTTGCCGTTCTATGCCATTGGTGAGAAACATATTAAAAAAGTTTTTGAATGGCGTTTTGTTGATATAACTTTTTGCTTCTGAAGATAGAATGTTTTTTTCCTTTACCGTCATCATAACTTTGTACACAGCATCTAAATTACATCTGTATGTTCCACTGTACAGATGTTTTTTCTGTCTTTTCAGCCTGTTTTGAATTTCATATTTGTCAACATCATCTGACTCATCTGTTTCAATATTTATTTCTTCAGAATCATAACTTGCTTCATTTAGTTTTTCTAAAATTGTTCCTTCGTCATCTGAGTTTGTTAGATGTTCTTTTTCAGTCATTTGTGAGATTTGCTGTGTTGGTTTAGCTTCATCCTACATTCATGAAAATAATATCATTAATTGGGATCCTAAATTTATTTCTGCATATTCATGAAGATAATATCATTTTGCTCAAGAATCATAATGCACATAAAGTATAATAAACACTTTTGTTGAGTAACTATGTAGTACTGATGGCTATTTTTTTTTCCAAAGTATAGAAAGATAATCTGTTTTATCTTTTTTAGGTGTTTAAGTAATGGTCATTTAGAAATCTGAAAACTTAAAGAGAATGAAACACAAAATAGCCATCAGAATATTATTTATAAAAAAGATAAATTCTTTTATCTTTTTTAACAAAGCATTAACAACAAATTATCCATTACAAATTAGTGATCAATTATTAGAATTTCATCATCACAATAGCCTTGAAGTAATAACATGTACAACATGTATGAATGCAGTGCACAGTGCAGACTTATATGGTCAGAGAATCAAGCTACAACATTAACAAATAGTCAGATCCAAAAGTGAGAGTACAAAGAAGTGCACAGCATACACATAAGCAAATGCAACATGAAAACAAATCTAGATCAATGCAAATGAAGCAACCAAACCTGACTGAAGTGTTCAAATATTACATATATACATGTGTGTAACATCAAGTGAATATGCAACATCATACACATTGAAACCAGAGTCCAACGCAGACATGTCGACAAGATAAGAATGCAAGTGCAGACAAGCTACAATATGACAGACTGCATTTAAAGCAACAACTCAACTCAGTGCACATCAACCCAATACAAACTACATGAAGTATATGGAATCTAGATTCCAATTTAATATGTATATACAAACTGAAGAGTTCAACTAAATATTATACATAACATAAGTAGGAAAACAGTTACCAATGGAGTTGAAGATAAAGGTGATCTCTGGCTGTGTTGATCGCAGAATGGGCTAGATAAAGGTCTAATATTTATGCATTGGGTTCCAGCTTCATTTATAAATATGCACGTTGTTTTCTGTATGAATAACTTTGATTTTGATGACCTGGTGTGCATTTTTACGCTGCATAAAAATTGTCATACATAATGAAATGTTAGAAAGAGTGAAGAATAATTTTTTTGTACTTGTAATTGTAATTATCAAACACAACTAGGGTTGTAATTCTAATAAGTAATTGTGTGTAGGTAGTTATTGTGTATTGTGATTTTTTATATAAAGGGGAATCATATATAGTTCATTATCTAATTAAATCGTTTTGTATAAAAACATAAATGCTTTTATCTTTTTTAAGTAGGGTGTAAATTTGCTGTATATCTTTTGTAATAACTTTTAAATCATGAAAAAATGGCAAACATGTATAACATATACTAGTCACTATTTAAGATAACTAAGGCTTAAGTTGATTTGAACCAATTATAGTAAAAGATAAATATGTTTATCTTTCGTAGCTGTTGAACATAGGAACATTACAACATAACTGTGTTTACACAATACATACAATTTTTGAAGTACTGAAGTTAAAATTATGTTAAAGCAACTCAAAGATAAACAAACATGTTAAATCCATTACATTCTTGTATTAAATCATTTAGATTAAAAGATAAACAGATTTATATTTTTAAGCTGTTGAATATGACCAGTTTTACATCACGTTAAATCATTACAAAAACAACAAACACCTTACATGCATTACAAAAACTGTTATATATAAACACAATCAATAGAACTTATTTGTTACTTGTCAAACACAAGCAAAAACAACCCATAAATAGCAAAGAAAATCAATCAGTGAATGACTACTTACTTCAGCTAACAAAAACAATCGATATATAGCAAAAAAAAACAATCGATGAACAACAAACAGCAAAGATAAACAAGTATTTACTTGTTCAGCAACAAGTGAATAGAAATCACGTCTTGCAACTAGTGAATAGAAATCGCGTCTTAGTTTCTTCAGCTGAAGAAAAGTGAATCAATCGATATATAGCAAACAGTAGAAATAAACAATTACTTACTTGTTCAGCTGAGAAAAGTTAGGCGGTACGATTTCTTCAGCCAATCGATAATCCAACTGAGGCGATTTTGTTTCTAAACCCTACTTTTGTTTTTCATTTGGAGGTTTGGCGGCAGATATGGATTAGCGAGAAGTAGAGGGTTTATTTTCGACCCGTGTCCTGGAAACTAATTTTTTTGAACACGGGTCCTAGAAAATAATTAGTTGATGGTAATAGGCCCTTATAGTGAAATTCCCCTTTTTTTTTTGTTAAGACAAGTAAATTTTCTAAAATTTCAATTTAATAACCAAAAACAATATACTTATCATATCGTGCTTCTTCAAAAGTAAATCAATATGCTAAAAAGAAAATTTTGTTTTGGGAATATTTTTTGGAAAGAATATGCAAAAAAATAAATCATGAAAAGTCAAAATAAACATGAGACTCCCCCACACTTATTTGACTATGTCTCTACAGTCAATGGATGATATAATGAGTGAAACGGAGAAAAATATGTACATATTTACAAGAGAGGGTTAAAATTTCTTACTATACGTAGTGTGGCTCATGAAGAATCATGAGCTCCTCCTCTCGATCACTTGCCAACTCCAAGTAAGGTTTTAAACGATGACCGTTGACTTTAAAAGTCGATCCATCCCTAGGGTTTTCTTTTTCTATGGCACCGTGTGGAAAAATAGTACGAACCATGTATGGTCCTATCCACCTTGATTTTAATTTCCCAAGGAACAAATGAAGTCGAGAGTCATACAAAAGAAATTTTTGATTTGGCGAAAATGTTTTCCTTAGGATTGACTTGTCATGTAAAACTTTTGTTCTTTCTTTGTAAATTTTCTCATTTTCATATGCGTTGTTCCTAATCTCCTCTAATTCATTGATTTGAAATTTTCTGTTTTCACCAGCTTTTTTAAAGATCAAAGTTTATGTTCTTAATCGCCTACATTGCTTTATGTTCAAGTTCGATGGGTTAATGGCATGCTTTGCCATATACTAGCCTAAAAGGAGACATCCCAAGATTGGTTTATACGCAGTTCTGTAAGCCCAAAGCGCATCAGTCAATTTTTTTGACCAATCTTTTCGATTTTTATTTATAGTTTTCTCCAAAATTTGTTTGATTTGGCGATTTGAAACTTCAACTTGGCCACAAGTTTGTGGATGATAAGGAGTGGATAACTTGTGGGTTATCGAGTAATTTCTTCAATGGAGTTTCAAATGATCGATTACAGAAATGGGTTCCATTATCGCTTATTATTGTGCGAGGTGTTCCAAACCTCAAAAAGATATTTTCTTTTATGAATTCCATAACAACTTTGTGGTTATTTGTTTTTACAAGGAATGGCTTTAGCCCATTTAGAGACGTAATCAACAGTAAGAAGAATGCACAGATTTCCGAAAGAGTTTGAAAACGGTCCCATAAAGTCAATACCCCAAATGTTAAAGATTTCGATCGTAAGAATGGGGTTCAAAGGCATCATGTTTCATCGAAAGATTTTTCCTAACATTTGGCAGAGATCACAAGTTTTACAGAACTCGAATGCATCTTTGAAAAGCGAAGGCCGGTAAAAACCACATTGGATCACCTTTTCCACTATTTTCTTAGGACCGAAGTAACCACCACAAGCTTGGTTATGACAAAATGAAAGAACACTCTTAATTTCATAATTCGAAATGTAATGTCGAATGATTTGGTTGGAACAATACTTAAACAAGTGTGGATCATCCCAATAGAAGTGCTTGACATGGGAAAGAAATTATATTTATCTTGTTTCGACCAAAATGAAGGAGTTTCCTTAGTGACTAAATAGTTCACTATATTAGCATACCATAGATCGATGGAAACAGAAAGAAGCTGTTCATCAGGAAAGTTCTCGTTGATCGGTAAAGAAGGCGGTGTGTTTGGAAGATGTGATAGATGATCAGCAATGACGTTGTCGGATCCTTTTTGTCTTTGATCGTAAGGTCAAATTCTTGAAGTAATAGGATCCAACGGATTGAACAAGACATAGCATCCTTTTTAGCAAAAAGGTACCTAAGAGCGGAGTGGTCAGTTTAAACCATAATGTGTGTGCCAATCAAATAAGGTCGGAACTTTTCGAGCGCAAAGACTACTGCTAGAAGCTCTTTTTCAATGGTCTTGTAATTGAGTTGAGCATCAGTTAAAGTCATACTAGCGTAATAAATGACATGAAGAATTTTGTTGATGCGTTGTCCTAAGACAGCACCAACTACAAAGTTAGAGGCGTCGCATATTATTTCAAAAGGAATATTCCAATTAGGTGAGCAAATGATGGAAGCGAATATGAGTTCACTTTTGAGACGTTCGAAAGCAAAAATACAGTCAGAATTAAAGTAAAATGGAACATCTTTTCCAAGAAGAGTCGTCAGAGGTCGAGCAATTTTACCGAAATCTTTCACAAAGCGTTGATAGAAACCAGTGTGCCCAAGAAATGAACGAATGTCCTTGACAGATATGGAAATGGGTAGATTTGAAATTACATTAACTTTCGTTTTATCTACCTCTATGTCTTTGTTTGAAATGACATGCCCAAGAACAATGCCATGTTTGACCATAAAATGACATTTTTTCCAGTTTAACATTAGGTGTTTGTCCTTGCATCGATTCAGAACCATCTCGAGATGGTGTAAGCACTTAAAAAAAGAGTTTCCAAAGATGGAAAAATTGTCCATAAACACTTCCAAAAAGCAATCGATCATGTCAGAGAAGATGCTAACGATGAATCTTTGGAAAGTAGCAGGAGCATTGCAAAGGCCAAATGGCATACGTTGATAAGAAAAAGTGCCAAAGGGACATGTGAAAGTCTTTTTAACTTGATCTTCAAAAGCGTTCAGAATTTGGTTATAACCGGAATAACCATCAAGAAAGCAATACAATTCATGACCGGCTAATCGTTCAAGCATTTGGTGGATGAAGGGAAGAGGGAAGTGATCTTTATGTGTTGCAGCATTTAATTTTGGATAACCAATGCAAACACGCCAATCCATTTGAGTACGAGTTTGAATAAGTCCATTAGCATTTAGGCACGACATGAATTGGGCTAACCCATGAACTATCATAAATGGGGTATATTATTTCGTTATCGAGAAGTTTAAGAATTTCGTCACAAACCGCATCCTTTATTTTTGGGTTAAGCTTGCGCATTAAGAATAGGCTTGGCTTCGTTAACTAAGTGGATCCGATGTTGAACAAGAGCACGACTAATTCCCTTTATATCGGTAATTGACCATCCAATTCCCTCTTCGTATTTTGACAAAATTAAAAGAAGGGATGCTTCTTAATCAAGGGAAAGATTTAAAGAGATTATGACATGAAATGTTTCATTGTCACCTAAGTACGCATACTTAAGGTGATCAGGAAGAGGTTCGAGTTCCAACCTAGGGGTTGCTTAATCAAAGAATTCGGTTGAAGGTCTGACTCAACCATAAGGGGTTCAAACGAAAACTCATTTTCAATCTCATTAGACTTGTCTTGAAATAGTTGTTCGTATTTGATCTCGCGTTCGTTGTTAATGTCAACTATTTCATTGTCAAAATTTTCTTGAATGGAGCTAACTTCCAACATTTGGTCAAGTAGTTCGTTCGATTGATTTTCGAGATTGAAGATGTTAAGATCCAAAGTCATGTTTCCAAAAGAAATTTTCATCAAACCATTTCGACTATTAATTAGGGCATTTGAAGTGGCTAAGAAAGGTCGTCCTAAAATAAGTGGAATTTGACTCATCGGATTATTCACAGGCCGTGTCTCTAGGACGATGAAATCGATAGGGAATATGAATTGACTAATTTTGATGACTACATCCTTGATTTCTCCCACCAATTTCTTTATTGAACGATCGACAAATTAAAGAGTTACTTTCGTCGGTTTTAGTTCACCCAAGACAAGTTTTCGGTAAACTGAATAAGGAATCAAATTGACACTTATTAACCGTCTTGTCTCCTATCATGCACAAGATCGTTGGACATCCAGGATCTAACTATTTTACGGGGATCGATTGAGACAAAACTTCACCAAGACCGACAGCTAAGAAAACTTTCTTGGGCATGTGTGTGTGTCGTTTTTGGGTACACAAGTCCTTTAGAAACTTAGCATAAGTCGAGACTTGTTGAATGATATCAAGAAGAGGGATGTTCACTTTGACTTGTTTAAAAATTTCCAACATCTTTTCCATTTGATTGGAATGTTTTTAGGTCGAAGTTGATGTGGAAATGGAATTCGATACTAAGTAGGCCGGTCTACTTGAGTAGAAAAAGAATTTGAATTGGAATTTGATTCGATATTTGGCTCGATGTTTTGTTTAGAATCGTTTGTCGTTTTTGAAGTGTCAAGAGGATCTTTCAGTAAATCATTTGGATTAACAACTTGGTTATCAATTTGTTTACCGGAATGCAAAGTCGTGATAGCATTCATTTGGTTCACATTGCTATCTTGAACAACATGGGCTTGATTCGAATTCGTGTCTTGATTTCTAGGATTCAGAACTGGCTGACTTGGGAATGTGCCTCATTCATGTTTACTCACAGAGGTGGCCAATTGACTCATTTGCATTTCAAGTTTAGCAATTGATTGACTCATATTCTGCATTATATGAGGTTAACAAATTTTGCAAACTGCTATTTGATTGGAGGTTTTGAGTGGTCGCTTTAGCCAAAGTTTCAAGACTTTTCTCAAGTGAAGTCAATCATTTTATCGTCTTGGGGAGCAAAAGATTGTTGTGGTTGATTTTAAGATGGAGGCATAAAATTTGTTGAAAGTGGTTGGGCTGAAAGGAAAGATTTGAAGCATTATTTGGAAATGCTTGAAAATTGGAGCGAACCAAATTCGTGTTAGAGTTATTTTGGTTTCATGTAAAGTTAGGATGATTTCTCTAACCCAGATTGTACGTTGGACAAAATGAGTCATTCTTAACCTTGTCAAAAGCATTAAGTTGTTCTATAAAATGAGGGCACTGATCGGCGATGTGATACGAGTCATTGCATTTATAACACAATGGTTGGAAAGCTTGGTTCATTTGATTGGATGAGAAAACGTCAAATTTATTGATCATTGCGTCGATTTTCGCTTATAAGCCAAGATGATCCTATCGAGTGTGCGCTCGATCGTAAATAAATGGATTTTTCATTCGAACATTCCCATTTGGATGATTTTTTGGCCAAGTTTTCAAGGAATTGCCAAGCAACGTCGTGATGTTGAGCGAGAAAATTGCCTTGGCACATCGATTCAAGCATAGTTCATTAACTATTTTCAAATCCATCGTATAAAATTTGGCAAAGAGTCCATTTTTCAAAAGTATGGAGTGGACATTTTATCAAAATCTCTTTAAATATTTTAAAGTATTTTCCAAAAGATTCACCCTTGAATTGATGAAAATTCACAATTTCGTTTCGGATTTTGGTTGTTTTTTCCAAGGGGTGGAACTTTTTTAAGAAAACTTTAACAAATTCGTCCTACGTTTTGATTGAGTTTGAAGGTAAGCTGTATAACCACTTTTCAGCATAATCGGTAAGGACGAATGGAATTAATCGAAGTTTAATTCCATCATCACATAATTGTTGGAGTTTAATGGTGGCACATACTTGTTCGAATTTTATTAAGAAGTTATATGGGTCATCGGGTTCAAAATTGCCAAATTTCGGGAGCGTGGCAATATAATTTGAATGAATTTTGAAGTGATTACCCATTGGGGCGAGTAATGTGATACAAGAAGGGATAGAATCTCGGTCAGAAAAGATTCTAACCATGAGAGTTCGCGGAGCCTTTTCCTTCGCCATCGTTAGAGGATCGTTCGTTCGAGTTAAACGATTCGTTGTTGTGTCATGCGTCTAGGTACTCATGCACAAGTGAAAAGGTAAAGGAGAGAAAGACGTGAAAATCAGGGTTAAGAGAATGAAATGAAGTGTAAAAAATATTTACCAAAAAGAGTTTATTTTTCAAAAAGGAGATTTGATTTTTGTTTTGTTTTTTTGGGAAAGAAAAGAAAATTTTCTTCTCTTTTTTTTTAAATATTTTTGAAAAGATTTTATTTTTGAATTTTTTTTTTGGATTTTTGTTTAAATAAAAAATTAAGTTAAGGAAAATGTGATTTTTTTTACTTTTGGATTTTTTTACATATGCATGAACTAATGCAACTAAATAAATGCAAGGACTTAATTACAAATTTTCTGTCCTTAGTAGCTCCTAACCCAAAATTGTATAATCATACTTTGACTAAATCCAACAAAATAGTTCTTAGTCAGGTAACTGATAGGAGTTATCGGTGCACCATGAATCATCGTAGCAATAATCAAAGGTTTAAGTACCTTTAGAGAAACAATCACTATAATATCTACGAATCACCGTAATATTTATTTATAAATGATTATTGCTCTGCCGTAGCCTAGACACCAAGAAATTAAATTGTTGAAAGAAGACAACTAGTCAAGATGCAATTAAGCCCTAGATGAGCCCGAGACACCCTTAAGTCCAACGTCTAACCATTTTTATTAGTCAAATTCTACGATGAAATACAATTTGTGGGTTAAGGAAGGGATGATGAAATCCTCCACCTTATGTAGATTTGGGTGTTGCCCTTAGAAAAGAAAATAAGATGAAATGAATGCAATACAAAAATTAAATGTGTGTTAACGATGCAACTGCAAATGAATTTTTGTTTTGGTTTTTTTTTATAAATACAAGCAAGCAATAATGCAGGAAAAATAAAAACAAGAGTCAAGAACACGATACCAGAGCGTGTAGAATTATTGACAATTTTTTTTGTAAGCAGCGATTTTTTTTAGCATGTAAGTAAATAAATTTTTTTTTGGCAAGCAAGCAGAGCAGCCTTCTAATTAGCGCTTTTTTTTTACTTTTGCAACCTGAAAATGGATCAAACAAGATATATGTATTTGTTTTTATAATGATCAGACGAAAAAAAAAGCAAATTTTTGTATTGTTCACAAGTGAAAATGGAAGGAATTTTTTTTAGGAGAATTGAATTTACACTAATATAAAAATAAGACAAACAAAATCAAACAAAAATCAAATCAAATTTGTTTTTTTTAGAAACTAAAATAAAATCCAAACAACAAAAACTAAAAACAAAAATAAAAACTCTACACAAACTTACACTAAAAAATCACCAAAACTAACATAACTAAAAACTTAACAACACAGACCTTAATTAAAAAGCCCAATTAAGCACTCAAAATAGATCACTCACTCAAAAAAAAAAATCTCACCCAAAGTTCTCAACCCAAAGTTCAAACACTCAACGTATTCAAAATTCCAAAAAGAGAATTTCGCAAATCCCCACAGAGTCGCTCTGTAACAAAAATTGATTCGGAGATTCCAAAACCTGATTTGATTATTGTGGCTGGAGTTCAGAAGTCAAACTTATTCTAGAGGATGGTTCGAGTTGGGTGTTTGAATTTGCGGTGGCGAGTTCAGGTGTTTCTCGAGTTCAGGCTTTTCGGTTTTTGGGCATTCCAGCGATTGGCATTAGGTGATGGCGAAGGTGAAGGGAGATTAGGGTTGAACTATGGTTGTAGATTGGGAAGAAAAAGTTGCAATTTTTGGGTTCGTGTTGATCGTTGGTTGGTGCAGAGGGGTGGGTAGCAGTGAAGTATGCTTGAGGATGTAGGAGTGTGTAGTTTTTTGTTTCAAGCAGTTTGGTGATTGGTTGTTTTGGTGGAAAATTGGGCGTGAGGAAATTGGGTGATGAGTTTTGTGGTTGAGATTTGAACTTTGTGTGGTAGAAGTGTGCTTTCGGGATGAAGTAGCAGGGGTTGGTGAATGGACTTGGTTGTTGTGGTGGTGAAGGATGGTGCTGGTGTTTGATTCAACAAAGTGGCAGAGAGGTGTGGGGAAGTAGTATCTTGTGGGGTTGTTTAGGAAGTTAAAGGAGGAGAAGTTGTAAGGAAGGCAGTGTGGAACTGATGGAAGTGAAGTGAGGGGGGTTTGCTGTGTGCAATTGGAGTTGTAGGTGTTGATGATGTAGAAGTATTGTATTGGTGAGGGAGGAAGGGTTTTCTGGTGATCTGGTTGTTGGTGAGGCAAGTAGGTGATGGAAGTGTTCAGGTTGGCGAGGCAATGAAGTCTGTATAGGAGAGTAGAAGTGTAGTAGAATAGGCGGTGAGATGATGGTGAAACGTTGAGGTCTGGAAGTAGTTTTGTTGAGTGGCAGAGATAGTGCAGCGGCGAGGCAGTGAGGCAAATGGTGATTATGTTGATGGTTGGCAGTGGAGGAGCTGTTTGTAGGGGCTAGATAGTATTAGCAGGGATGCTCGGGCTATGCTGTGGTAATGGTGGTGTGTAAGTTGAACTTAGATGGGATGGAACAATGCTGGAGTAGGATGACGTGAGGATTTGTGTTGGTGAAGGATGTTCAATGTATTTGAACTTGGAGAGGGTGGTTCAGGAGGTGGTGGAAGAAGGTGATTTAGTAGAAGTGGTTGTTGAAGGCTTGTATGGAGTTGAAATAAATTGTAGGAAGATGGTGATGTTCTTGATTGTTGCTACTTTGATGAAGTGGGAAGAGGGTATGGAGTTGAAGTTTACAAGGAGTGAAATGAGAATAGAAAAAACAAATGTACAACTGTGAACAAATGTACAAATGCAATGAAATAAGAACAGAATAAAAATGCAACAGGGAATGTAAACAAAAAATAGAAAGAATGCACAGTTTGAAAACAGTTTGAGGAAGGGGTCTTGAAATGAACAAATGATCAGAACAAAAAATAGTAAACAAAAGAAACAAATCAGTGAACAGTGTGCAAAATAGTTTGACAAAGCAAATAACAGAAGTGAAAATGCAAATGTGTTGTTTTTTTAAACGAAACTAACACAAAACAAAATAAAACAACTAAAATTTAACTCGAAGAGTATAACTAAAATTAAATTGCATTCCCCAGCAACGGCACCAAAAACTTGTTCGACGACGGAGTTTCTATCGATTAGAAAACCATCGAAAAATATAATCGTCATAAAACCGCAAGCACACGGCAGACAATCGTAGTACGTATGCGAGTATGGGTTGATCCACAGGGAAATAATTAAATTCCAATATTACTCAATCAAATTAGCCCAAAGTTTTTAAATTGTTTTGAACTAAAAAAATTGTAGAAAATAAACTTGAGCAAAAGTGAATAAAACTAAGAGATTAAGGTGCAATTTAGATGCAAATCCACTTCCAAGCATTCATATAAATCAACAAAAAATTTATCTATAATCTCTCCTTTTAGTTTTAAGTAGAAATGATTGATGTGTTTATTATAAGTACGATTTATTTATGCTATTAATTAGCACAGATTAAACCATCAAACTCTAACACACCATTCAATCAACTCTCATGAAAATGACATGAAATTAAAAATTAAATATATTTTAAGCATGATATATTTACTATGAATTAGCAATATAGAGTATCAAATTTTGATTCTAGTTTGACTTTCATCATTAAAATCACTTAGGCAAATAATCAAATAGTTTATGTTTATAATGGATAAGCATAGCCTATTTGAGATGTTAACATAGATTGTTAAATTCAACTAAAAAAAGATGTAAATTATCATCATTCATAATTTTCATTAAGCACAAAAGAGAGATTGTTAACCCAAAAAATGGATCAACATCCTGGATCAAGTGTGAAAGCACCAGTGCAGGTAATAAGCAGAAAAATCTCATATATACAACAAATAAAAAGCAGAAGTAAGAAAAGAGATGGAATTTTTATAGTGGTTCGGCTTACTCTGGCCTACGTCCACTTTAAAAAATCTTTATTATGATTATACTAGTTGAATCTCTCTGGGTATCAACTAGTTTGTCCTTAGATCTAAGTTACAATGAGTTAGAATAAGTCACAAGTACAAGGGTTAACTGGAGAATCATAGTAACCTTCTTGATGATTGTTGTGAAGAAGAAGAAAGTTGAAGAAGTAAAGGAATTCCAGTAGAGTAATGGCTGCTCTCTCTCCGAAAAAAGATCCTTCTCTAATTGCAGGTAGGTGAGTGTTTATAGGGGAATTCAGTGATTATTGGGCCAGAAGTCCAAGTATAGAAGAGTCTAGTTGTTATGCCAAGTCATCATCGAAAATCCCAAATCAATCTTAGTCATTTCTATGGATCGCAAGCTATCCATAAAGAATGGATCGCTAGCTATCCATCAACTTAGCATATATTTCTACCAAAATCCTTTACGTAGTGCTACGAAGGAGCCTAGAAAGTTTGAGGGCGATTCGGCATATCTTGATGGATCGTTAGCTATCCATCCACTTAGCATATTTTTGAGTAATCTTTGTTCGATTGTCTTCCTATCTTCTATTTAAGTGCCTTGTCCAAATATCAAGTCGTTTGAAGTTAGTTTGATCATCCGTTTTCATAGGTCATCTGGTTTAGAAGAATCGTCCATAACTTGCTCAGAACTTAACGAAATCAGACGAAACTTTGCAGTTACTCTCTCTAAGGTGTGTGGGACCTACCATACAAAATTTGAGATGGTAGGGCTCAGTCTACATTGGTCGCTAGCAATCCATCTAGTTAGCTCATTAGCAATCCATCAAATCAACATGATCTCATTTTTGTTCTATAAGCCTTCTATTATGTCTTCTAAGTGTTCTCCCCAAATTTCAAGTCAATCTGACTTCGCATGAGCTCTGTAGATCCATTTTAAGTTAGGTGCTTTTGGTCAAACAGCTTGAATCGGATGAGTCTTCACTTCTCGGGCTAAATTGTTTGGCATGCTATGAAACTTGGCAAGGGTCTCTAGGGAACATATTAGATCATGATGCAAGAGGATTGGAGGATCCATGAGCGAATGTTATGAATCGCTAGTGATCCATAAGTGATAGATCGCCAGCGATCCATCATCTTGGCCAAATTCTCGAGTCTTTCTTCATTCCTTCTTTCGGTCCTCGTGACTGATTCTTGAGTTGTTTTGACTTGTCGTAGATGTTCTAACTTACTTTGAATTCCGTTGGGTTAAAAAACGAAGTTAACAGGGATCATACATGAAATCATTATGTTAATTTAATATGTTCCATGAGAGCTTCATTACCCCTAAATTGAAGGGGTTTAGCTACTCATATTTGAATACATCTTAACATAAAGTGATTTCAACATAAAATAACAAGGAAAATGAGAGTTAATTAGAAGAAAAGAGAGCCAACTACATGCACAAAATAAAACTAAGCTAATTGTAAGAATAAAATCTATGCTACTAACATGAGATAAGAGAGCATAAACTAAAAGAGAGAGCATAAAATAAAATAGGAATAAAAGAAAGCATGAAATAAAAATTGCATTAAAGAAAGGAGCAAGGCTAAGAAGCAATTAAAAATACATTTTATTTATCATTGATTTGTGGCTACAATATTGCATAAAAATGAAGAAGATGTTACATGAAACATAAGGGATATTTATACATGCTTAAAACACTAATTCATTTTTAGGGGACTACCAAAAATGCCCTTAAGATAGTGTAACCTCCAAGTAATCATTAGGGAATTAATTAATCCCCACTAAATGTCTTTCAGTCCCCATTAACATGTGCATGTGATTTTAATTATGGACCATTAATTAGTGGACATGTGGGCTCCTCTATGTTGTATGAATTCTTTTATTTTCTACATTCTCTTGACCTTGAACATTTGTGCATGCATATTTCCATGAAGCTCCATCCAATTTGCACTCAGTTTCCTACAAATAAAAATAAAAATGTGCAAATAAATTTTCTCAAAATTAATCCATACACAAAATTACCATTTTGCCCCCAATGATGATTTTAAAACAAATTAAGTTTTGGTTTAAACATGTAAAATACCCTAATAGGCCCATTTATTTAAATCAAAGAAGATTAAATGTGGGAGTATAATTATATAGTTTTATGTGCACATCAAGTAATGAAGCAATTCCTGAAAACATGGAGGTGAATGTGCAAAGTCAAGGAGTCGAGTATATGGCTATAACCCAAAATCAAGAAAAAATATAGATTAATGTTCAAGAAGTCACTACTGAAAATCTTCTTGTTTCACAAAAGAATAATTTAAAAGAAACCGCCGAGAAAATTGCAATGGAAAAAACATTCAATAATCAAGAAGAGAATCAACATCAGCTTGCAGACGATCATGGCATTCAGATTTCTGAACACTCCCCACTTGAGAAAACAACATAAGACAATCCAAAAATCAACATGGAAATATGTACAAATTCAGAATCATAAGCAGTGCAGTTCTGAAATTATATAGCATGGAGTTAAATACAAAATCGTCTTCTCAAAGTATACTATAAAATTTGGTACAAAAGGCAATAAAGCTACTACCAAATTCTTCCTCTCGTATCAGAAACGGGAGGAAAGAGAGTAGAAAAAAAAATATGAAGAAAATATTGTACTATAACACAGAAGAAAGCAAAGAGCAAAATGATATCCTTTCGGTATCCTAATAAATTTTATTTCTTTTATAATGTCAATTATTGCATGGAATGTTAGGGGACTAAACTCTCTAGAAAGAAAGTTAGATGTAGCTAACTTATTTTCTTCTAATAAGCCAAATATTATAGGCATTCTTGAAAATAAACTCGATAATAAAAAATAAAGGCATATCGGATCATGTATTTAAGAGACTGGGGTGTTGGGAATAATAATGATGTTATCCGGCACTTTTTCAAGGCTATATTAACCTGATTGAATAAGTTAGATTTGACTGTCATCAGGGCCGGTAAGTCCAGATTGATGATTGGGGGTCCAGAAGTTAAGCACAGATGATAATATGAAGCCGTGATCAAATGAAATTGAAAGCTATGCAATGTAGATTGTTCAAAGCATGGAATATGGTTCAATACACAGAAGGGATCAGCTATAATCAACCTCGAACATAGGGATCGGTAGGTTTCAGGAAGCAAGTGCACTATAATAGAAAACAATCAATATCTCAAGATCCGTGAGTTCAATGCATATGAAAATTTTGCGAGTAAGATATGGAGACCCTAGCGAGCCTATCCTAGGGATCGCACCTCAAGAAGATGAAATAATAGGGATCGACCCTCTTCCCTCTGTAGGGATCGGCTGAAATCAAGAGGCAATTCACGTTGATGCAAAGATCAAACAATAACTCAAGTTCTATTAATCCTATTGGCATGATACATGGAGGCTAAGCATATTTCAATATGTGGGAGCTACCAAAAGGATCGCACCCCCAAATTCCTCCAAAAGAGGGATTGGTACCGATCTATACCCTTTGGGATTTGGGCCATGTGATCCCTCTTACGAGTCTATATGGTCTTGGAGGTGCTTCTCCCAAATTTTCAGGAAGATATTTTGCCATCTTCTTATTTAAATACAGGTTTGGTTGTTCATTTTGGGGATTGGACGCAGCTTGTTACTTTGCACTCTATTGTAATTAAGGATTTTTATCCGATCCTTATTGTACTCAGTCTTCAAAGTGATTAATAAAGCAATCTATTCAAAGTAGACGTAGGCAAATAATGCGGAACCACTATAAATCGCTGTGCTAGTGTTATTGCTTTGATTTACTGCTATTTCATTACTATTTTCCTTCACTTCATTTTAGATTTTTTATTTATTTATCTTCAAAACTTCTATTGGGTGTTTGTGCCAAATTTTGGTGCGAACATTTTGGTTCTTTCACTAAGAACGCTTTATTCTTAGCTTATTCGGATCCCTTTGTTGCTATTGGATTGCATAAATCCCCTAAAGAAATTTGGAATTATCTTCAAGAAGCTTGCTTGTTCTATCGGATTTGCAAAAGTCTAAGGAAAATTGTCAATAATGGTTAGGAACACCAAATCTACTTCTCAGAATGCAGAAGGAAATGATAATGCTAGCATCCAATAAGAAAGGCCGAGCAACCAACCAATGGATGTGACTGCTACCAATCCCGTTGATGTCCAGAACCTAGCTGATTCCATTACAAGAGCTGAATTCTAGAATCTGATGAGAGAGTTAGTGGATAGCCGTTGATAGTTGAATCAGTAGATTCAAGCCAATATCGAACTAATGAACCAACTCATTCGACAACAGCATAGGAAAGCTAGGAGGGATTCTATCCCTTATTCCGTCTCGGAGAGTTCTAGTTCATCAGATGATTATCACAGACGATGACATCGCAGAACTGATGGATATCACATAGAGCATCAGGACATCAGTAGGCAAACCAACATAGTCTGCCGAGACCGATCGGTGTCGATCCCTCCATAGGGATTGGTACCGATCCCTACTCCAGAGGAGGGTGCCTACCTTTCCATGTTGGAGCCCAAGCTGGAGCTGCTGCGATTGATTTGGATGCTTGAGTTCAAGTGGATGCAGATAAGTTGCTTCCCTGGAATGACAATGAAGTGCATGTACGTGATATACATCAAGAGGATGTTGAGCTAAGAAGGAATGGAACGGCCCGTAGACATCAACCAGACCATTCACGTGAGGTGGAGCACGACCACCGCTTGGTTCCAACTATCCAAACGCCAAACTTATCAGCTATGGTTAGATAGCTAGTTAGAGAGAGTCAAGGTTTGACCAATGATGATTAGGGGATCTTGAGAAGCCATACCCCGTTCATTGATAATATCTTACATGTCGAGTATTCAAGGAGGTTCAATATGCCATCGATGCCTGCTTACGAGGGAAAAATCAACTCCAGGCAGCACATCATGAGATATGAATGGCCGATGGATTCTGCATGAGCCGATGATGCAACCAAGTGTAGACATTTTCCAATCACTCTCTTTGGAATAATAACGATGTGGTTTACGAGATTACCTCCTTGGTCAATCTCTAGATTTGATGATTTAGCCACAAAGTTTATGGACCAGTTCCATATACACGCAACTCGCCCCGAAGATGTAATGTCCCTATCCAGCATGATCCAAGCTCTAGGAGAATAGCTGAAAGATTATTTGGTGAAATTCCATACAGCCGTCATGGAAGTTAGTAATCCAAATGATCATTCAATATTGATGGCGATAACAAGAGGGATTGACCCAGATTCTGATTTTGGTGATTGGTTAGCTGGCAAACCACCCGCAACGTTGGAGCATTTCTATGCAAAAGCAGCTCAGTATTTGAGGAAAGAGGAAGTCAGAAGAAGAATGTTGTGTGACCAAGTGGAGAAGGAATATAGAGTAATATTGCAGTGAAGCAGTCTGATGATAGTTCAGGAAAAGTTCAAGTGAATGTCCAAAATAAACCAAATCAGCAAAAGAAAGGCAGAGATAAGAACCATGAACAAAAAAGGGATTCTGAAAGAGAAAAGCCTAGGAATCCAATGCACGATACCTACACACCACTGAATACATCTCTAGTGAACGTTTATTTGTCTACCAGCAATACCATGTAGTACAGGAACCTACCTCCGAAAGAATCAACAAAGAAGCAGAAAAAAACTGGAAAATATTGTCGGTTCCATGAATGCTATGGTCGTAGCACGAATGAGTGTAGGCATCTCTAAGATATTATCGAGAAATTGATTCGGGAAAGAAAGTTACAGCAGTTTGTTAAAGCCCCGCAGGATGGCGAGCAAGGGACATCCAATCCCAACCGAGGACAAGTTCCGCATAGGACCGAGGAGCCTGCGCAGACTGGTGGAAAATTAGTAATCAATACAATAGTTGGAGGACTGCATCCAGTTGATAAGATTTGGCATGAAATGAAGCGCAATGCTAGCGCGATCAAGCATGTGAATTTTGAATGTTATTCGAGTACAAAAGATGCAGCTCAGGCAAAACAGCAGCGTATAATGGCCGATGGCATTTTATTCAAAAACAGAGATGCAGATAAGGTGGAGGCACCGACGATCGACCCAATGGTCATTTCAGCCATGATCGCCCCGCCTTAGTGAGAAGGATTTTGGTTGACTATGGAATTTTAGTAAATATAATTTTTAAAAAATGCTTACGATCAGATGAGGAAAGAAGCCAATGACTTAAAACCTCTAAAGCCCGCATTCATGGCTTTAACGGTTTTGCAACCGAAGCTATCGAATATGTCGAATTGTCCATGGAGTTAGGAGAAGGTGACCACATGAGAATGCGGATTTTACCATTTATTGCCTTAGATGTTGACTCTCCATATAAGGCTTTTCTGGGTCGACAAGCCCTAATTGAATTCCAGCCAGCTCTTTCCCTATGATGTTTTACTTTGAAGTTCCCAACTAAATAGTATTGGAGTTGTGCATGATGATCAGGTGACCGAACGTGACTTTTATGTAGCTGAATTGAGAGACGCTCAACGGAAGGAGAAAGTTAAGGGTGTGGACAAGTCTCTCTGCATCCAAACCACTGAAGATTGATAACCAGTGCCCCAGCCTTGGCTCGGGTGCCATAGTTGATTCTATAAAGACATAGATATGAGGGATGATGAGGAGGAGCCCAAAGAGACCAAGGCTGCACCAGCTGAGCTGACGTTCACGGTCAATCACCATGACCCATCACGGGTCCTAAAGATCGGATCATAACTCAGCCCCCAATGATGAAATAACTTAGTGGTTTTCTCCGAGCGAATCTTGACGTGTTTGTTTGGACTAACTCTGACATGTGTGGGATCTTGCCTGCCATTGCGAGCCACACATTAAATATCAACCCGAGGCATGTCCTGGTGAAATAGAAAAGGACTGGCATGGATCCGGAGGTATCTACTACGCTTAACAAGAAGGTGGATAGACTCAAAGGCAATGGGTTTATTCACAGTGTCCATTAACCTAAACGGGTATCTAATCATGTACTTGTGAAAAAGGCGAATGGAAAGTGGTGGACATGTGTTGATTATTCGAACTTGAAAAATCCATGCACGAAGGATAGTTTTCCCCTTCCAAGGATCGACCAGTTGGTAGACTCAACCGCAGGACATGAATTGCTATCTTTCATGGATATGTACTCTGGATATAACCAAATCCCAATGCATATTCTCGATCAGGAGCATACCAGCTTCGTTACCGATGTTGGGCTATATTGTTATGTGGTAATGCCATTTGGATTGAAGAATGCTAGGGTGACCTATCAGCGCCTAGTCAACAGAATGTTTAAAGATCAGATTAGAAAGATGATGGAGGTATATATGGATGATATGCTCGTGAAGTCACGACGATCAAGTGACCACATTAAAGACTTGGCAGAGATGTTCGGTATCCTCTGATATTACAAAATGAAGATCAATTCTCTTAAGTGTTCTTTTTGGCATTGCATCAGGAAAGTTCTTGGGTTTCATCATCAATGCCTGCAGAATCGAAGCTAATCCCGAAAAGATTCAAGAAATTCGCAACATCCAATTGCCGAAGACTATCAAACAAGTACATAGCCTAAATGGGAAGGTTACTGCCCTAAGTCAATTTATTTCCAAAGCCACCGATAAATGCATTCCTTTTTTCAATTTGATTAGAAGAGGGAAAATGAACTTTAAATGGATACAGATTTGCGAATATGAATTTCGAACTTTGGTAAATCACCTAGAGGCGGTGGATCACAAAGACTTGTTTATCTACTTGGTCGTGTCGATGCATATTATAAGTGTCGCTTCGCGAAGAGAATCAGATCCAGAGACTAGTCTATTATGTTAGCAGACGATTAACAGGAGCTGAAAGGAACTATATGAAGATAGAGAAATTGGTGTACTACTTGTTGATTGCTTCATGAAAGCTCCACCCCTATTTTTAGGCTCATCCTATCAACCTTTAAACTGACCTGCCGTTACGACAGGTCCTACGACGACCTAAGACATTAGGGAGGTTACTCAAGGGATATGCACTGGCAGACTTTATAGCAAAATTCACTGCACGGGATGATCTACCGGAGAGCAAAGGAACCCCTACCATACGGTGGAAAATGTATACAGATGGATCATGCAATGATTGTTGTTCTGGAGTCACAATCGTGTTAGTAATTCTAGAAGATCGGTCAATTTTCTACACTTTGAAGCTTGACTTCCCTACAATGAATAACAAAGCTGAATATGAAGCCTTAATCGCTGGACTCAAACTTGCTAGAGAACTAGGGATAAAATCTCTTAAAAACTTTTATGATTCATAGTTGGCAGTATACCCGTCAGGGGAGATTACCAAGCTAAAGGACAATGAGCCGCTCCATACCTTACATAAGTCCAAGAGCTGTTGGCCGACTTTAAGTATTATGACATCATGCACATTCCCCGAGACCATAATAAAGAGGCCGTCTCATTGGAAAATCCTATTAGCATTAGGGACATAACAGATGGGCTTGGTTCCAATCAAAGTACTAGAAGCTCCAAGCATAAACCTGATGGAAGTCGACCGGGTACTAGAGACGGAGCCTGAGAAGGAGTGTGGATGACTCCAATTAAAGACTACTTGGAACAGGGAGTTCTTCACGAATGGAGGAATGAAAAACGACCAGTCCTCCGCAAAGCTTCATAATATATCATTTAGGAATGAGTCATGTATAGAAAGGGTTTTTCCATTCCCCTACTCCGGTGTATCGCTCATGATGAAATAAAATGAGTCATAAAGAAAGTCCACGAAAGGGAATGTGGCGACCACACTGGGAGGCAAACCCATGCAAAGAAAATACTCCATTATGGGTATTATTGGCTGACTGTCAACCAAGATGCTGTTAATTATGCTAGGCAATGTGAAGTGCCAGATATACACAAAAGTTCCAAGAGCTCCGCTGAAGGAAATCACACAAATGGTCAGTCCATGGTCGTTTGCCATATGGGGCATAGATATTATCGGTTTCTTACCATCTCTAAAGGTAGTGCGAAGTACGCCATCGTCGCAGTTGATTACTTCACCAAACAGGCCAAAGCGGAACCTTAAGCTATGATCACAACAAAGAAAGTAATCAACTTCATTGTCCAAAATATCATCTGTCGTTTTGGCCTTCCATGAACCATTGTGACTGACAATGGAACCTAATTTAACAGCACTGAATTCAAAAACTTCTACCGTGGGCATCATATTGAGAAGAGATTTGTGGCAGTTGCTCACCCTCAAGCAAATGGAAAAGTCGAAGCTGTGAATAAAACCATAAATTCCATTCTGAAGAAACGTTTGGAAAATTTAGAGGTAAGTGGGTGGATGAACTTTCAACAGCTATGGGCATATAGAACCACCTACAAGTCTACGACTAGCCACACTCTGTTCACCCTTGCTTACGGCTCTCAAGCCATCATTCCTGTTGAACTTGAAGTTCCTTCTCATCGAGTGGCCTATTACGATCCCAGAATGAATAGAGATCTCCTCTTTAAATCTCTACATTTTATAGATGAGAAGCACAAAGAAGCTGATTTGAGGGCAGTTGCACATCGACACCGAGTCACCCGATACTACAACACTAAAATCCACCCTAGAACCTTTGAAATCGGTGAACTTGTCCTGAAATGGGGTTTTCTTGTTCCTTCACACATGAATCCTACTTGGGAAGGACCATATGTTATTGAACAGAGGCTTGGAAAAGGAATTTTCAAGCTAGCGAATGTTGATGGCGTCACACTCCTAAGGACGTGGAATAGTGAGCATTTACGATACTATTTTACTTAGTTTATTTCTTTTTCATTGAGTTGTATTCAATTTCCAAATTTGCTTTAGAATTTGATTTTTCCAAATATGTAATAAGACAGATTATGTCATTGCTTTTCGTTTGGGAAATATAGTTTGAAATTTTCTTCATATCTATGATTGCTGTAACATTACATATTAGTAACGATACTCGACTAACTAAGATTGATATGTCTGAGCAGGTTCTCAAAGTTTGGAGCTAGCCAATTACATAAGTTCATGATTGAACTAAACAAAATGAACGTAGTTCGACTGTTCATCTGACGGTTCTCGCTCACAACCCGATGGACGGAGCACATAACGAGAAGTGGATGTGACTTGATCATTCGATAATCAAATTAATCCATGGGACATACATGAATCAAAAGTGATTGAGACATGATCGATCGCTCGCTAAGTTAAACCTCGGACTTTAGGGTAAACCAATCAATTAAGGACAGTACCATCCGACTATTTTCTAAGATAACTCTAAGTCCCCATGGTGTGGACTGGAGTATAAACGCAAGACGGGTACGATTCAACCACCCGTCAGCTAACTCTTATCTTCAAAGTGCGGATATGAGTATAAACAAATAGATGAGTGCGGTTCAACCACTCATTATTCCATAAACTTCGACTTGAAATTGATAAGAGGAGTATAAATTTGCTCACTAAGGGTGGAGTTCGACCATCTACTATCTAACTTCGTTAACCTGAGACTTAGGACAGGAGTGTAATCACTCAGACCACTAAATTCGACATGTGGCACTAGGGCTCGAGCCCAGTGTCTGATACAACTTAAGGTCACGACCACATGAAGGCCTTGAGTGAAAATTAACGGACGATTGTCCAAATTGTCGAGCAACGAATTATAAGTACATTGAATGGAAAAGTAATAGCTCGATAACTTAGACAAAATTCACATAAGACTTCGACAAAAAACTAAGAACTTTTATTTGCATGCTAAACTTCAAAATTATGATACAAATTTATTCAAAAATAGGGGCCATACCCGCATAATCATGGCCAACAAAAAGAAAATCGGCTATACAAGCTATATACAAACTAAACTAAGGCAACAACTATTTTTTTTATTCTACCCTTACTCCCTTCTAGATTGCTTAGGAGTGCCACCGCCTGAACTTCCACCTGTCCTTTTCCTTGATCCTTTGCTGCCTTTGGCAAGAGAGTTCTCAGAGGTTGGAGGGAGTTCTTCGGGAACCGACCCGCCGGGTGGAATGACTTGAAGTGGGATGAGATTTGGATCGTCGATGTCTACGTTAGCGGATTCAACCTTAGCTTTGATGAAAGTCTTATCCATTTGTAGATGGAACTTCTACAGCAGCCAGGTCTAGAGGGAAGTTATGAGCATTACGTTCATGCATTACTTTTCTTCAGCAACTCTCTCTCGGTGCGCTCCTTTAAGCTGAGATCGTCGGTATGTTCAGTGGCACCAATAAACACAACGTCATTAGATTCATCTGGTAACGGCTGGTCTTTAGCTTTATCATCATCAAATGCTCCGATAACTTAAGCATCGGGCCCCAGATTGTCTGTGGCCATCTGAATTTAAGTAGATGTCAATCGTTGCTCTTCGACGGCACTACTTCTTGGAGCCTGGCTGGTACTTGGAAGACCTATGGATTCATGAAAACAAAAGGAAAAGCTCATGACTATTGGGCAAAAGGAACTAAATCTCTTAAATAATGAGAACAAAGCGGGATACCTATGTCAGGCCAACTTTCAGTTGTCACCGAAGTGCTCCCCTTTAGAACAGGAGTCGGCACCTTTGATTGATTGTCGAGTCTGTCCGGATCGTAGCTCAGATCCTATCCTAGGCCAAGAGAAACTAACTCTCCGGCCGTTTGAAGTGCAGGGGGACCTTTTGAATCAGACTCAAAAGACTCAGCAATGTTTTTCCCTCTACCAAAAGGTGCTAAATGTCAAAGTATCGAAGTCTCGTAACAGCAAGGTCTAAAGGTTCATCCCCGCTAATAATCTCCCACACCAGCTTCTCTTCATCTAAATCAGCTTCACCGTAGGCTTTATTCTTTGTTTTAACAATGTATTCCCAGGCCTCGGCGAGCGATTCAAGATAGCCCTCTCTAACGAAACTCAGATCATGGTGAATTAAGACTTCAGCATTATATTCCATGATCAGATGATCGAACATGTCCTTAATTTCATTTTGATCGGCTTCTTAGGCATCTTCTAACCACGCCTCGATCTGCACTCTAATCTCACTGCTGCTCGCTTCTCTCGTCTCTTCTTTGAGGACTTCAATTTGAGCGAGTTGCTCGTCAAGCTTAATTTTAAGTACCCGGGCTTAGACGGCCTCTTCGCAATCTACGACTCCTCCTGGGCTTCGAGCTTCTCTTTCTTTTCTTTTTTAAGGAGTTCTTCGATCTCCTCAACACGGCAGGCCAGAATATTTTTCTTCTTTTGCAGTGTATCTTTTTCTAAAGCAAGTAAACTGCTATGGTTGTGGGCGGCATCCAATTCTTTTAATGAGCCGCTTCTAGACGACTAACCACCTCAGATGTTTCTTTAGCACTCTTTTCTGCTGCGGTCAGCTTTGCTATCAACTCCGAGATCTCATTGTCTTGATGTTTAATTATATCTTTGTTATGGATCACTTCTAGCTTGAGGCGATCGATTTCATGTTGCCTCTTTAAAAACACCTTGGAGATTTTTTACATTAAGTGTTGAACTGCTTCGTGTGGTACAAAAACGTCAATGACGGATGCAAGAGAACTCGCTTTCGCACTCCTTAAGGTTGTATAAATGGAAGGAAGGAACTTGAGCCCATCGAAATAATTTTTTGGAAAATTGACCTTAAGTTCAACCAATTTCTCTGCTGTGGAAGCCTCAGGAGCTGTAGTAGGCAAAGCATGATCAGAGGTAACAAGTAGGCATTTGCTTGACCTACAATCACAGGACTGCCTGGAACCAAATGAACCAGAGTACTGCTCAGGTTGCATAGCAAATTGAGGAGCATGGAAAGAAGTTTGATCGCCGTTATGTATAGGAAGATCGAGCTGAACTTTCTAATGAGACGATTAAGAGTGGGACTTATGTTTGGAAGATGAAGACTCCCTTGAACGACGACTCCTTTCTTGGCCGTCATCTATCTCTCTCTACGCCTACCCGATTCTAGACCGCGGGCGGATCCATATTGAGTTGAAGAGCCTCTCAAGCGGTCGAAGGCATATGATTGAGACATAGCACCTACAAACCAAACAAGAATGTATAAGTGACCATCGAACAAAAGATAGATGAAAATCGTGCAGTGAAGTGCCCATGATTATGAGTGTCCTAGTGTACCCCCGACGAACCAGTTGCCATAGCCTTGCTCATAGGTGTTTTCTCCCATTTCCTAATGGGATGACGCCACTCCTGGTGGGAGAATTGAGCCTTCCAATACTGATGTTAGGGAAGTCATAAGTCATGATATCATCAGGGATCGGGATATTCGAGAACCCTTCCATCGAATTTTGTAGGTGGTGGGAAGAAGATTCTTCATCAAACGAGGGGATGATAAACTCTGGCTCTTTGGCAGTTTTTCTCCTATGGAGTTTATATGTGAGCTTCTTTCTTCTCCTTGTTGACATGTGAGATTATGCGCCTTGTGATTGTTCGACCACAGGCTCTTTGCTCGAACCTGCATCAGTACCGCCAAGCTTGTCGATTTCGACACCTCTAATTTTGCCCTTTTTGGCGTCGTCCTGAGCCCCCTCGACTGGATGCACGACAAGGCTATTAGCATTGCCTTCTTGTTCTGCTACATTTCTTGGTGGTGCAGCACTTCCTGAAAGCCCGATGTTGCGGCCTTCTTCTAACAGCCCTAAGAGGAGTAACCATTCATCGGTTACAAGGAATCTAATGTCCCTGTCTTCAACAAGGATGATACGAATTGAAGAAACCACCCTTGAGAAAATATCGCCTTCTGGACGTGAGTGAACACCTGTAGATTTTCAAAGTATTAATTGGTTCAGGATATGACTTAGGCTAAAGAATTCGAGAATAAACTTAAAGCAACACTTACATCCTTCCAACTACCGCCTTGTGAAGCCAGGCGGACATCGGATATAGAACCATTCATGTTTAATGAGGCTGAGTTTTTTCCAAGTGCCATTTAAAACTTGAAAGTTGGGTGAAGGCTTGAGGAAAGTGTAGGAAAGGCTCCATGTCCGTCATTTGAAATTGTAAATAAACCCGATGTCCTCAGGAGATGGTGGGGGGAATAGAACATCCATGAATAGCAAGAAAGTTCCATGAAGGAAGGCATAACTATTCGAGTGTATTTGAGCGGGAGCTATTCCAAGGTAATTTAGCATCTCCCGGATAAAAGAATTGAAGAGTAGCACACATCCGGCCTAGCATATGAATTTATTGCATACTATATACCCCTCCAGGGCCAAATGGGCCCTATCGTTCACCAAAGGGATCAGAACATCTCCAAATGGAATCCTTGTTTAGCGCAAAACCTGCTAATTCTGGAGGCTTGGGAATCTGTCGGGTTATCTAAAAATACAGCACCTTACACAACATCGAGGCAGGACTTATATCTTCCACCGAGAGGACGGGAACACCAAAGAAAAGGTCGCAACGGGCCAAAAACCTCCATTTTCTCAATTTGATGATCATGGGAGAGTCTACCAGAAACAGTTGCAGAACTTGACTCGACTTCAGGATTGTTGTGTTGTAAAGTTTGTCCAAAAGGCATTGCAGCCAGACACTCTAAACGTTTGAAGCCCACATCAACTAAACTCAATAGATAATCGAGATTAGAAAATTTTACCTATCCTCCTGTGCTAAGTGTAAGCTAGTATGGTGTTGCGTTATGTAGTGCAGAGATAAACATTTCAAAATTAAAAGCAAAAGTAAATGATGAAACTTTGGATTCTAACCAGAGTGACCGGCATCATTGTTACCCCGCCTTTTGGACAAGGCCGGGATATCAACAAATTGGCTAAAAAGGGATGGATATCAGGATTGGAGATCGATTGAAAACAAGGCTATGATCGATACCATTGAAATTGAACTGAGCTCCAATAGAGGTGGAATCGATAGGGTATGATAAACAAGGCTTGGAAAGGCTACACTTCAAATTTCAGGTCAAACGGAGTTCATATGCTAAAGTTATAGATGGATCAATGTTCATGCAAAATCAACCCGCATCGATGATTTCGTATGGATCAGAATGATATGGATTGTGTGCATCAGATCGATAGGCTTCGTATCGATGCAATGTAAATCGATTGGATGGATATAGCAAAGTGTGTTGGCATTTTTCGTATCGATCAAAGTTTAGATCGATACGAAGAAGGCAGCATGCATGGACGGATCGATACGAACAGCATGGACTTGAACTTGGTTTGGATCGATACGAAGAAGGGATGGATACGAGAAGCAAAGCTTGGATCGATATGAAGGATGGATATGGACTTGATGGATACAAAGGCAAGTGTTTCCCAGGGCGGCATCAGATCGATATGAACAGTGTGGATACGAACATGGCCTGGATTGATACGAAGAAGGGATGATGGATGGATACAAAATCCATGGATACAAAGCTGCCAGCGTACATTGAAAAACACAAACTTGGATCGATCATAACTCTCAAACCATGGATCCAAATGCTGTGAAATTTTCACAGGAGCTTTATCATTCACTCAGGAACATGCATGATTGATATCAGCTTCATTGGACCACTTTTGGATCGATACAAATTGTACATGGATCGATCCAAAATTACTTTGTATCGATCTGGCGGGCCCACCTGTGCAAGAGAAAAGGTATTCCAGGTTTTGAGGCGGATATTTTTGGATCCACACCTATAAATAGCAATCCGATGGTAACAAAGAGGGGGATCTTCTTCTTCTCCTAGAGGCTAAACTCTGCCATTTTGTTTACTAATTTCAAAGGCTTGTAACTGTAATTACAGTATAAAAAGGAATAAAAGGATTGATTCAAAGTGGACGTAAGCCGGAGACAGCCGAACCACTAAAATCTTGTATTCTTTCTTGCTTTCTTTTATTTTAATTTTGCTATTTCTTCATTTTGTTCTCTACTTAATCTGGATCTGAGATATGTGTTTGGATATTGAGGATCTGTGTATATACACTGGTGCTTTTACTACTTCTGGGGTTTGTGACCAATTTTTGTGCAAACACTTTGGTGCTTTCACTGAGAAAGACTAGCACCCACTATACTGGATTTGGAGTTCAGATTTGGAAAGCTAAATGATCAGATCTAAAAGGAACCATGATAAAGCAAGCAACAAGGAGACAAAGAACGGAGAGGAGTCGATACGAAGGGAGTCGGGAGGCTTCCTCAGGAGCAAATCAGGCCTCAGTTTTCATCACCAGAGATGAGATGGAGACGATGATGGGAGCTATGCAGAAAGAATTATTGAAAAGGCAGGAGGAAATGATGCAGAACCTTCTTAGACAGTTTGGACAATTAGGAGCTACTGGAGTTTAGATCCACGGAGCTGGAACAGAAGGACTCAACAGGCAATCAAATGGAGCAACTCAATAGGGCGCAACCCCCAATCAGCACACAGTTACCAATTTGGATGGATCGAAACTCGGGGGCTCACCACCATGCAATGATAGATCAACTCATGGAGGGATTCTAGGTGACACCGCACAACATAATACCAGCAAGAGCATAAGAGTTCATGATGAAGAGTATGTACCAGAGTTCCCTCGAGGACTCGGGGGGCAACCCTTGGTGGACAACACTAGATTAGATGAGGTTATCAGGTGAACTATCCACAGAGGTTTAGCAAACAAAGATCTGGAAGGAGTAAACAGGAGTCCGTTTACCCATGACATCAGACTGGCTAGGAATCCACCAGAGTTCAAGCTACCTACTTTGGAAGTATACAATGGCAGGGCTGATCCTACCGATCATTTGATGAGATACACAAGACACATAAAAGTGTTGGGGCATCAGAAGAAGTTATGGCCCGGTGTTTCCCTCTGTACTTGACGGATATAGCTGCCATGTGGTTCAGACAGTTGGAAGATGGATCTATTGGAACATGGACGGAATTGGTGGATAGGTTTCTGAAGTAGTTTCGGGTTCACATCAAGAGGTTGAAAAATGTGATGATGCTGACGTCGGTAAAGCAGAGGACAAGAGAATTGCTTAGGGCTTTTTTAACTCGGTTCATTGCAGCGGTTGCTTCGGTGGATCGGTCGGATCCATTAATGGTTTTAATGGTGGCAGTATCAGGAGTTAGGGACAACTCGGATTTCAAAGTATCATTGATACGAGATCCACCAATGGATGTCGGGGAATTCTTTCATGAGGCCGAAATGTTTTCTTCGACATGAGGACACGAATCTGTATTTGAGGTTAAAGGAAGTGAATATGGTGAAGGATGGAGGACCATCCGAGGAAAGCTCGAGTGAGAATAAGGATAAAGGGAAGAGGAAGTCGGATAACGATTTTGGCAGAGCAAGGAAGCAGTGAAGGGAACCAAAATTCTCCACTTACACAGGATTGAATGAAACATTGAAGCGAATATTCATGGAGACTCGTGATCGCCTTCCTTATCGAAGGCCGGCAAGGAGGAACCCTCAGAACGCGAGAGGGCATCCAGAAGGCACTGTCTCTTTCATGACCTGGACGGGCATGATACCAACAGTTGCAGGCATCTAAAGGATATAATCGAGGAGCATGTAAGGAGTGGCCAATTGCGGCAATATGTCGGAACTCGTAATGCGGCGGCAAAATAAGAGCAGCCACCGTCTACCTCAAATGACGATGGCGTAAGGCCTAGGAATGATGGTCGATTGGTTATTGACTGTCAGGGATGATATGGATTAAGTAGCAAACTCTAGGCGAACGACCAACTCACTTACTCATGTACGGGGACGAAGATAGCCTCTAGGCATGCTCTGAGATGATGATAAACCGCGATGCTCTAGTTTGTGATATCTGCTTTTTCTTTTTTGGTTTGGACATTTGCTATTTTCTGGTTTGGACTTTGGTTTTGATGCTTGTTTTCCAGTTTGGATATTAGTTAGGATTTCTGGTATGGATTTTTGGTTTTTTGATTTAATCTGGATTTCGTATTGGATTTTGATTGGATTTTTACCTGGTTTTTGGTTAATGGTCGTCGGGTATGGATTATGCCTGGCAAGGGCTAAGTCGCTTCATCCGAACATGACGAATCACCTTATTCAGGTCGTCGAGTACGGACTATGCTCGGCAAGGGTCCGGAGTGACCAGGATTCGGCCTAGGCCTTAGGCCCCATATTATTTAGCATTTATTATTTTAGGTCGTCGAGTATGGACTATGCTCGGTAAGGTTTCGGAGCAACCATGATTCGACTTAGGACTTAAGTCATCGCATTACTCGGCGTTCAGGGACACCGAACCAGGATTACCATTGAGCAAGGCATTGCGTAGCATGGGTCATTGAGTATGGAGTATGCTTGGCAAGAACCCAAAGAGGTTACAGATTAGGATATTGACTATGAACAGCTAAGGATTTGGGCATGTACCCGGAGTAGTCTTGGATTTGGATATCGACCCCGAGGGGTCCTGGATTTGGTTATTGGTTAATGGATATGGATGGATTAAAACTCGGTTGACAAGTTTGGAAGGCTCTGGAATTGGCTAAGGATTTGGTTACTTGATTCGGAATTGGATGTCGATTTGGAGCAGTCGCAGATTTGGATTAGGACATGGCTATGGCACTTGGATAAGATGGCTTGGTAATAGATTGGATTACGGATTGGATAGTATGGCTATGGATGGAATATGGACTTTGGTTATTGGATTCGGAGCTATTCAAAACACGCCTTCTTACCACAAGGCATGTTTTGGGGGGGCAAAATGTTACCCCGCCTTTTGGACAAAGCCGGGATATCAACAGATTGGCTAAAAAGGGATGGATATCAGGATTGAAGATTGATTGGAAACAGGGCTATGATCGATACCATTGAAATTGAACCGAGCTCCAATCGAGGTGAAATCGATAGGGAATGATAAACAAGGCTTGGAAAGGCTACACTTCAAATTTTAGGTCAAACGGGGTTCATATGCTCAAGTTATAGATGGATCAATGTTCATGCAAAATCAACTCGTATCGATGATTTCGTATCGATCAGAATGATATGGATTGTGTGCATCAGATTGATAGGCTTCGTATCGATGCAATGTGCATCAATTGGATGGATACGGCAAAGTGTGTTGGCGTGTTTCATATCGATCAAAGTTTGGATCGATACGAAGAAGGCAGCACGCATGGACGGATCGATACGAACAGCATGGACTTGAACTTGGTTTGGATCGATACAAAGAAGGGATGGATACGAGAAGTAAAGCTCGGATCGATACAAAGGATGGATATGGACTTAATGGATATGAAGGCATGTGTTTCCTAGGGCGGCATCAGATCAATACGAACAGTGTGGATACGAATATAGCTTGGATCGGTACAAAGAAGGGATGGTGGATGGATACGAAATCCATGGATACGAAGCTGCTAGCGTACATTGAAAAACACAAACTTAGACCGATCATAACTCTCAAACCATGGATCCAAATGCTGTGAAATTTACACAGGAGCTTTATCATTCACTCAGGAACATGCATGATTGATCTTAGCTTCATTGGATCACTTTGGGATCAATACGAATTGTACATGGATCGATCCAAAATTACTCTGGATCGATCTGGTGGGCCCAACTGCGCAAGAGAAAAGGTATTCCATGTTTTAAGGCGGATATTTTCGGATCTACACCTATAAATAGCAGTCCTATGGCAACAAAGAGGGGGATCTTCTTCTTCTCCTGGAGGCTAAACTCTGCCATTTTTGTTTACTGATTTCAAAGGCTTGTAATTGCAATTACATTATAAAAAGGAATAAAAGGATTGATTCAAAGTGGACGTAGGCCGGAGATAGCCGAACCACTATAAATCTTTTATTCTTTCTTGCTTTCTTTCATTTTAATTTTTTCTATTTCTTCATTTTTGTTCTCTACTTAATCTGGATATGAGATCTTTGTTTGGATATTGAGGATCTGTGTATATATACTGGTGCTTTCACTACTTTTGGGGTTTGTGACCAATTTTGTCGCAAACAATCGCTGACTGTCTCAACTGGCATTTAGATTGATCGGTTATGTAAGCTTTGTGATCGACCATCAGCCTGTCAAAGTATGAAGCCCATTATTAGAGTCTATATGTTAAATTTTAGTCCGTGTCCTAAGTCCTAGGAGTTTGGTCATTCAATTTTGAGTTCGATATTGGATATGCAAATCCTATTGTTCATTATCATCATATATTCAAGTTCATGGGGATGTGATTGGTTCTAATTGTTCAAACAAGTGAATATGGATTTGTTTTCAAGTTTAATTCAAAGTTTAGAATCAGCCAAGTACAAATAGCTGATCCCTATCCCTTATAACAACCGACCCCTATTAAAGGCCTACAGCCGACCCCTATTCCATAGCAAAACTACCGATCCCTCCATCCATAACACACCACTACCAATCCCTCTACTTGGCCGCATTCATAACTCTCCAACATTCCAACCGATCCCTCCTCTACTTAACGAAACGACCGATCCCTACACAATGTAACAGCTACATCAGTCTCTCCATCCTCAAGCAACAACATCACCGAATCCCTCTACTTCAACGTTTTCGTACTTCCATCAAGAATTCACTCCGATACCTTCCCTTCACCAACACACAACCGATCCCTCCACTCCTTCATCCTTCACTCTTTTCTTCCTCCTCCATTACTATTTTGCGAAACTGTACATCATTATCATCCATCTTGTTTCTTCCTTAACCCACGAATTAATGTAATCGAACTCAATATCTTGTCATGAATAAAAGGTTAGAGACAAGGAAACCTACCAAAGTATGTGAAGATCGAGTTGCTCAAGAGAAAATGCTCAATTTTGATTCGAGTTATGGATAGAGCGACGGTCTAGAGCAAGATAGAAATGGGAAATCTAAGGAAGAAAGTGATATATGACTTAAGAGGGAGGGATCATATTTTCAAAATTGAAGGGGGAAGGTTTGGAATCGAACTTGAAGAGAATAAAGGAAGTTGAAGGAATGAACTAAAGTGAGAAGAAGAAGGGAAATGTTAGTTTATATATGGGGGATATGGTTCGGCCTATCTTGGAGTTAAGAGAAAGGAGGGAGGGATCGGCAAGAAGAGTGTCGATCCCTACATATAAAAAGAAGAGAAAGGATCGGCCATGAGCCTCTATGCGTGAAAACATGGACATGAAGATTATATAAAGTACATATATACAAAATGCAATGGAATAACGTATAATTCAGCAAAAATTGGCAATGAATCTGTGAGCGTACAAACGCGTCCGGAAGCCAACAGCAAGAACGTGTACCAGAACGTGCACGTGTATAATTTAAAAGTTCAATTTTTGAAATCGATAGAAATTGAATCCAAACCTAAAGCTTTCAAGATCGAAACTAGATCATATAGCCAAAGCTTACTAGTCCCATAGAATCGAACATGGATGGCAACTGATGGTATATAATCCTGAATTTACACTATTGGAAACCGACCAAACGTCATGATGATCGATGAGAGATACAACACTTTGCGAAAATAATTCGATAGAAGGATAGCGAATATCCAGAAAATTGGATGGATTTCTTTCCAACGACCCAAACCTGCTTCGATTCAAAGTAAACCATGTTCAACACAAGATGTACTTTAAGGGGCAAGTGTTATCCGACATTTTGTCCCGGCTATATTGACCTGATTGGACAAGTTAGATTCGACTTTCATTAAGGCCTGTAAGTCTAGAGCGATAAGTTATGCTCAGATGATCATATGAAGCCACAATCGAATGAAATTGAAAGGTATGCAATGTAGAATGTTCAAAGCATGTAATATGGTTCAACACACATGAGGGATCGACAATAATCAACCTCCAATATAGGGATCGACATGTTTCAGGAAGTAAGTGCACTACAATAGAAAATAGTCAATATCTCAAGATCCATTTGTCCAATGCATATGAAATTTTGTAAGCAAGATGTGGGGACCCTAAGGAGCCAACCCTACGGATCGCACCTTAAGAAGATGAAATAAGAGGGATCGGTCCTTTTAACACCCCTAATTTTATTAACATTATTCAGGAGAGTTAATTAGAATAAATTAAATAGAATAATATAGATAAGGATATTAAGGTTGATTAATGAATTAAGTGGCCATGCTTATCTAACCAAATGAACTTATAAATGGTTAAGATACTAAACATAAGGGCATTAGGGTAAATAGCCGCCCATATTTCCCACCCTTATACTATCTCTCTTAGTCATACACATTCATTTTATCAAAAACAAAAATTTATAACCGTAAGGAAGGAAGGTGAAATGACCCTAGCTATTTCACCTAATTTTTACTAGGAATTTTTTTTTACATCAATAATTTCCTAGAGTCATTTAGCCTTTCCACTAAATTATCCAGGATCCTAATTTTTCTACTAATATATTTATTTCAGTTCATTAATAAATATATTCACATACATATGAAGATGTATGTGACCCTCTTGCTTGGATCAGAGTGTTGTTTAGCAAGAGTGCATCCTGATTGAATTTGAATATCTAATCAACCAATACATAGCTCATTTTCCATGCCTATTGATATTTGAGTCAGGGTAATGAATCTCATAATCATATGCAATCTATACTTAGTAATTTTTGACCATTCCTATAGTGATTGTCTGTTAGTTTGAGATAGTAAGGTGATCTCAGATTATATAGCAAGCCACCATAATTTTAGTTTAATTATTTGGTATTTGATTAAAGCCAGAAAGGAAAATGATATGCTCATTTATCATTTTCAACACAAGTTATTTTATCACAAATTTCTTTACTTATAACCAAGTCAGTTGAGTAATTCTTTCATAATCTATATAGTTGTATTTTTCTTAACCAAATTTATTCTCTAATCCCTGAGTTACCTCAGCTTGCATCTAATTTACAGGTTGCTTTACTGGATTTAGAGAATCCAAATTTTATGGTCATTTGACAAAAGTAGTATTTAGATAATATGTGTGCATATCAGATGTAGTGTACTCTCTGGACTAATAAAGCTATTCAAAATAAAATGTGAGTTGCTCAAGTATTTGAAAATGTCTTTGTGAATGCATTTGAAAAGAAAGCTTCAGATTTTACAAAGTGTATTTTCTTCCTTTATACCCAAAAATCTGGTCATCTTGATCAATCCAGACCTCATTATTTTGAAGTGGGTTAGCCTTATGACTAGATCATCAAAACATTAGTGCCTGGCTTTTGCAATGTAAATTCAGATACCAGACACTTGCAAAATCCCTTAAAACATGTACATATCTTTATACAGTGCACAAATATATATTGTTTCTTTTATCAAAACACTTCTGCATATAGTCACAAAATTCTTGAAATATTACTTCTAGCTAAACTCAGATTTTTAACCTTCAAACTTAAAGTTTTAAGTAACTTGAAATTAACTAATACAGTATATGTATATACATATCCATTTCTCAAATACAGGCATATATCATTTACAGATTTTCACCATAATACTCAAATATATATTTTCTTGCATAGATTCAACTAAGCCTTTGGTTAATCCCAAACTTAATACATTACTAGATTCAGTTAAAACAACTAAATAAATTCAAGCATTCAAGATCATTACATAACAACCAAAGCATAACTATAAAAACTTCTCAGATTACATGCAAATAATTCCTTCTAAGCTCTTATTTAATTCTAATTTAGCATGCTTATCCAATCATTCTCATTAGCCATAACAGCTTCCTATTTAGAACCAGCATTCCCTGAAAGAGCATTAGAGGCTGCCCCATTTTAAATGAGACACCCCAGATGCCATAAGCAAACAAGGGTCAGATACAAGATCTGGTATGAGCAATATAAAAAATTCCATGATATTAAGTAAATGAGTGAGACATAAACATTTTGTATAAGTGGGCATAGCTTCTTTGATCAATTTGCCTGACTTGTTTATGATATATTGTGCATATATAATCAGTATTTAAGACTAATTATGTACACACATTCAACCATGCAAACATACATTTCAAATAGAAATACTCAGGAACTATCATAGCTCCAGACCAACCATCCTAGGAATAACTCAAGTTCCTACTTCATCAATTTAAGGTTGCATTTACCAAATTAATTCCTAGCCTCATCTGCAATAAAGGAATCACGAGGACACATTGCAATAAAATAATTCACAATATTGCACAAAGATCTCAGGGCTTAAACAAGCCATGTGCCAACTTGCATACTTTAAATACTACAAGCATTCCAGCAGTATTCTTGGCTCACAATCCTTAGTTTATTTACTAAGTGTTCATGTTTAATCCTATCATGAGATAGCTAGGTGACTAAATCCCAGTATACATGAAACATTACATAGAGTTTACAAGCATAATTCAAGAACAAGCTAACATTCATGTCCAGGGAAATCATATTTTCAAATATTCTAGCTCAAAGAAAATACAAGAATATTTACAACTGGGAATAAAGACTAGGCATGTGGGTTATTATTGTTTCATAAGCAACCATGTTTGAACTAAATTCAAGATCTAGCTTAAACAAGATTTCTGGCTCATGGGTTTTCTATTTGATCAAGGGTTCAGCACTTTTGGATATTTCCATTGCAACCTTGAATCTTTCATTTGAGCCTCAGCACTTACACAAGTGTAATGCAACTCATATACATTTTGATTTCTATATTTTCCATGCCATATTTAAACCAGTTACAAGTATTCTCTATTTACTTTCATGATTTCATACTTTTACATTTCTGGGTGTAACCAAACAGAGCAAAATACTCAAACATCAAAGCAATCAAAACATTCAGAAACACCCATTAAAACATCCATTAAAACCATAGTAATGAAATCAAAAATATGTAGAAAAATAACATAAGCTTGGCTGCCTCATAACAGGACTTAATGCCATGGGTTTAGTGAGATTACTCACAGAAAAATGCTTCTCTTGCTTAATCCAGAAAAGAAACCTTTTAAAACTTGCTTTTCTGCTTGCAAATATTTTACTTCTTTGTTTTCTTAAATGTCTTTGGTAGCAAATGATTTTTCTGGTTTATACTTGGATTTATAAGAGAGGTTTTCTAGGGTTTTATCATTGTAAAATCCCATTCCTACCCTGGCCAAGACTCATGCATTTTGCATTTCAGATTTGTTTATTTTTCTCCCTTAATACCCCGGCCATATGTGATACTTACTCCCCTTTTTCTTTTCCAGAATATTATTATATTCTTCTTAGGTCATGATAATTGTGTGACATTGTCACTTGTTTATTTTCTAAAAATCCTCCTTTCTATTTTCTGCCTAAAGCAATTGTTTTGCTTGTAATTTATCTTTTGCTTTTTAAGTGTTACACTTTCCCTTGCTTATTTCTTTTTAATATTTTCAGTACTTACAGAAATGTATATTTGTATACATATCTTATCTAGGCTTATTTAATTCCTCCTTAATTTCAGAAACATATGCACCTATATATGTATACAGGTTTTCAAATCCTTGTAACATATTTTTTTTCTGGGTTTTAAATAAAATCTGTTTACTGAATTCAAAACAAAACCTACTTTTTTTATTTTCTGGGATGATTCATATAATTCCAAAAATCAAATATCCATATCACAAAATCATGTTTGTAATGCTTTTTAATTCTTGTTTTAAATTCAAGAACTCTGGAGTTCTTCCTTGTGCCATATCAGTGTGCACGTGCACACATGCACACACACTTGCACACAATTAATTCCATATATTCCTATACAAATAAATTCATATATTTCAAAATCCAACCAAAATAAGATTCCATGAATTTCTGGGGCATTACAATCACCCCACCTTTTTAGGAATTGTGTCCTCACAATTTTCTCATTTTGACTTTAAACATTTCCAGGTTTTTATAAAATCTATCAAACATTGCATAAGAAAACAATTCAGTCAAAACAACCATACATATTAAACTTTTTAGGGATTTAGATTTTACCTTCCACTGCAAAAAGCTTAGGGTAATCCATCTTTATCTTATCCTCTAACTCCCATGTACAATCATTAGGGTCTAGGCTCCATTGAACCTTTACCAATTTCAGAGTTTTGCTCCTCAACTTCTTTTCCTCTTTAGCTAAAATCCCCACTGGTTCTTTCTCATAGACCAAATCAGGATTTATTTGAACTTGAGTTGGTTTCTCTAGAATTTCCTCTTTATCATGCACCCATCTCCTAAGTTGTGATACATGAAATACATTGTGCATTGCACTCATCTCTTCTGGTAGCTCCAACTTATATGCTAATGAACCTATTCTTTCCAAAATCTTGTAAGGTCCAACATATCTTGGGGTAAGTTTTCCCTGCTTGCCAAACCTCAACACCTTCTTCATAGGTGAAACTTTGATGAAAACATAATCACCAACTTCATATTCTACCTGCTTCCTCCTTACATCTGCAAACTTCTTTTGCCTATCTTGAGCTGCTGCCATCCTTCTCCTTACAAGTTCAATTTTCTCTGTAGTTTCTTTAACATACTCAGGCCCTAAGACAGCCTTTTCTCCTGCTTCAACCCAACATATTGGTGACAAACATGGTTTGCCATATAAGGCTTCAAATGGTGCCATGCCTATGGTGCTTTGATAACTATTGTTATATGTAAATTCAGCCAAATGGAGGTGATCTTCCCAATTGCCTCCAAAGTCCAATGCACATGCCCTCAACAAATCCTCCAAAACTTTATTTATTACTTCAGTTTAACCATCTGATTGGGGGTGGTATGCAGTACTCAAGCATAATTCACTCCCCATGGCTTCTTGAAAGCTCTTCCAAAATCTGGATGTAAAGATTGTGTCCCTATCACTCACTATAGTCTTAGGAATTCCATGCAACCTTACTACTTCTTTCATGAATATTTGAGCTAGTTTAGGTGCATTTCTTTCTGCCTTCACTGGTATAAAGTGTGCCACTTTAGTCAATCTATCAACTACTACCCAAATGCTTGTATTTCCTCTCTTTGATCTAGGCAGACCATCTATGAAATCCATAGATATATCTTCCCACTTCCACTGTGGTATGCTTAGAGGTTGTAATAGGCCTGAGGGTCTTTGGGTTTCTGCTTTGACTTGTTGGCAAGTCATACACTTTGCAACATGTTTGGCCACATCAGTTTTCATCCCTTTCCACCAATAATCCCTCTTCAAGTTTTGGTACATCTTGGTGCTGCCTGGATGTATAGAATATTTGCTCCTATGATATTCATTAAGTATCTCTTCCTTCAATCCTATATCCTTTGGAACACATATTCTACCTTTATTCCTTAAGTAACCATTCTTATCAATGTGGTAGCTTGCTACTTCTTCTCCTTTTTCTATTAGGGTTTTCTTTTCTAATAAATCTGGATCTTCCTCTTGCATTTTCCCCACTTTCAAAATTAAATCTGATTGCAAAGTTATCAAACTTAATTTTCCTCTACTCCCTTCTTCAATCATATTCATGTTTACCTCACTGTTTTCCTCAATTTCCAAATCAGTAAGTAGAGATAAATTTCTAAACTCTTCTATCATTATCATGGCTACTTTTGCATGCTGCCTGCTCAAAGCATCTGCAACCTTATTAGCTTTTCCTGGAGTATAAAGTATGTCTAAATCATATGCTGCTAGAAACTCAACCCATCTATGCTGCCTCATATTCAAATCTTTTTGTGAAAAGAGATATTTTATTGCTTTATGGTCAGAGTATAAGATAAACTTAGCACCTAAAAGATAATGTCTCCAGAGCTTTAATGCATATACCACTGCTGCCAACTCAAGATCATGGGTTGCATACCTTGATTCATGTGGCTTCAATTGTCTTGATGCATAGGCTATAACTTGATCTTGCTGCATCAATACAGCTCCTAGCCCAGAACCACTTGCATCAGTATAAACAATCAAATCCTCATTTCCTTCTGGTACTCTCAACACTGGTGCATTGACCAAGGCCTCCTTGATTTTACTAAAGGCTTGTTCACATTTCTCAGTCCATATAAAGGGTTGGTTCTTTCTAGTTAGGTTGGTAAGAGGTGATGACATCTTAGAAAAATCTTTTATAAATCTTCTGTAATACCCTGCCATTCCCATAAATGACCTAACTTCTCCTACTGTGCTTGGCCTTTTCCATGCTTGGATAGCCACAATTTTATTGGGGTTCACTGAAATGCCTTTGGCAGATATAACATGCCCAAGGAAATGCACTTCTTCTTTCCAAAATGCACACTTAGAAAATTTTGCTTTTAAATCTTTTTCTCTTAATCTAGACAAAACAAGGTGTAAGTGATTTTCATGTTCCTCTACTATTTTAGAATAAATCAAAATATCATCAATAAAAATCAATACAAACTTGTCTAAATAATCCCTGAATATCCTATTCATCAAGTCTACAAAATATGATGGGGCATTTGTCAACCCAAATGGCATGACAAGAAACTCATATAGACCATACCTAGTGTTAAAGGCTGTATACTTAACACTTGAGTTCTCAACCTTCATCTGATGGAATCCAGATGCCAGGTCTAATCTAGAAAATATTTTTGCTCCACTAAGTTGATCAAAAAGATCATCAATTCTAGGTAAGGGGTACTTGTTTTTGATAGTGACTTTGTTTAGCTCCCTATAATCTATGCACATTCTTAAAGTACCATCATGTTTCCTTACAAACACTACTGGAGCACCCCAGCATGAATTACTTGGTCTTATAAATCCTTTGCTTTCCAATTCTTCTAACTGTTTCTTCAGTTCCTTCAACTCACTAGGCCCCATCCTAGTGGGTTTCTTAATAATTGGACTGGCTCCTGGTATGAGACTAATCTGAAATTCCACTGGTCTGTGGTGTGGAACACCCTTAACTTCTCCAAGCACATCTAAGTATTTGTTAATTATGGGGATTTCTTCAATAGAAGGCTCACTGGAATCCTTATTTAAGTCAATCAAGTGATATAATTTTCTTTCTTTGGCTATTTCACACAAAATTGTGATTCTTTGACCTCTAGAATTTTGTAATGATATGGTGGATGAGTCTAAATTAATTATGGCTTTGTATTGCCTTAACCAGTCTACACCCAATATAATACCTATATTTGGGTAATTTAAAACATATAAATTGGAAATAAAAACATTTCCTTCTATGTTTAATTCCACATCCACACAAATCATGTTTAAAACACTAGAACTCCCCAATGGGCTTTGCACTAACAAAGGAGTTTCAACCAGTATGCAATTTAATTTAAGCAATGCAACTAATTCATGGGAAATCAGAGAATGTGTTGCCCTTGTGTCATACACTACTGATATAGGTAGGGTACAAATAAATAAGGTACCTTCCACTTGACCATGGTTTTCTACAATAGCTTCTACTGTGGATTTGCTTTTGCTCTCCAAACTTGCTAGCTTCCCTTGCTGTTTATACTCAGGGCAATTTCTCTTGATATGTCCCTCCTTACCACATAGGTAGCATTTGAAAGCTCCTCCCTTCAATTCTGGGCACCTTGGTTTGATATGTCCTTCCTTTCCACAATGATGGCATGTTATTTTTCTCTTTGTATCAGTGGTCTTAGTATCATTGGTTTTCTTGCTTTCTGTCTCCTCCTTCTTTTTGTCATAGGGGTGATACCTTCCCTTATTTTTCTTATTATTGTTATTCTTAAAACTCTTATACTTCTCCCTTTCCTTGTCATGTTGCTCAAATTTTAAGGCCAGATCAATGACTTGATCAAAAGTTTTATCTGCATATGGCAACATAGCCCTACTAAGCCCTGGTTTTAAACCCTTAATATACCTATCATTCTTTGATGCCTCATCAGCCACAAGCATAGCTCCATACTTAGACAAGCCCTCAAACCTATGAGTATACTCAGTCACATTAAAGGTTCCCTGCCTAAGTCTGATGAATTCTTCAAGCAATAGAGTTTTGGCTGATGCTGGAACAAATCTAGCTTCCAACATCTCCTTGAATTGATTCCAAGTGATTTCATTCTCAATCCTCCCAGCTATGACTACCACCCACCAGCTTAAAGCCACACCTTTCAGTTGTCTTGAGGCCACTTGCCTCTTCCTTTGATCATCCAATTGCATGTCATTGAAAATTCTGTCCAGTGTTCTCAACCATGCTTGAATTTCCATCACATTTTCAGTCCCTTCAAAGCTCTTGCCTCCTAAATTGGTATAAGTCTTTAATAGTTTGGAAAGTTCCTCATGTGGGTTCTCAAGTCTCTACCTTACTCCATCCCTTAAAGCCCTCATAAAGTCTTGCATATCAAGCATTTGTGGTGTACTTGATCCTGCATTGTGATGAGATCCTCTTCCTACCATGATTGGATAACTAGAGTATGGGTAAATAGGGTTAGTTTATCATGAGCATTTTTCTTTTGCCATAACTTTCTATCTGTATTATTATTTTACTCAAACAAACAACCAGTTCATACATATGGTTATAATACTTCAATCAATCAATACAATCATTCTTAGCTATGTACAGTTTTAACATAGCTCTGATACCAAATGAAATGACCCTAGCTATTTCACCTAATTTTTACTAGGAATTTTTTTTTACATCAATAATTTCCTAGAGTCATTTAGCCTTTCCACTAAATTACCCAGGATCCTAATTTTTCTACTAATATATTTATATCAGTTCATTAATAAATATATTCACATACATATGAAGATGTATGTGACCCTCTTGCTTGGATCAGAGTGTTGTTTAGCAAGAGTGCATCCTGATTGAATTTGAATATCTAATCAACCAATACATAGCTCATTTTCCATGCCTATTGATATTTGAGTCAGGGTAATGAATCTCATAATCATATGCAATCTATACTTAGTAATTTTTGACCATTCCTATAGTGATTGTCTGTTAGTTTGAGATAGTAAGGTGATCTCAGATTATATAGCAAGCCACCATAATTTTAGTTTAATTATTTGGTATTTGATTAAAGCCAGAAAGGAAATGATATGCTCATTTATCATTTTCAACACAAGTTATTTTATCACAAATTTCTTTACTTATAACCAAGTCAGTTGAGTAATTCTTTCATAATCTATATAGTTGTATTTTTCTTAACCAAATTTATTCTCTAATCCCTGAGTTACCTCAGCTTGCATCTAATTTACAGGTTGCTTTACTGGATTTAGAGAATCCAGATTTTATGGTCATTTGACAAAAGTAGTATTTAGATAATATGTGTGCATATCAGATGTAGTGTACTCTCTGGACTAATAAAGCTATTCAAAATAAAATGTGAGTTGCTCAAGTATTTGAAAATGTCTTTGTGAATGCATTTGCAAAGAAAGCTTCAGATTTTACAAAGTGTATTTTCTTCCTTTATACCCAAAAATCTGGTCATCTTGATCAATCCAGACCTCATTATTTTGAAGTGGGTTAGCCTTATGACTAGATCATCAAAACATTAGTGACTGGCTTTTGCAATGTAAATTCAGATACCAGACACTTGCAAAATCCCTTAAAACATGTACATATCTTTATACAGTGCACAAATATATATTGTTTCTTTTATCAAAACACTTCTGCATATAGTCACAAAATTCTTGAAATATTACTTCTAGCTAAACTCAGATTTTTAACCTTCAAACTTAAAGTTTTAAGTAACTTGAAATTAACTAATACAGTATATGTATATACATATCCATTTCTCAAATACAGGCATATATCATTTACAGATTTTCACCATAATACTAAAATATATATTTTCTTGCATAGATTCAACTAAGCCTTTGGTTAATCCCAAACTTAATACATTACTAGATTCAGTTAAAACAACTAAATAAATTCAAGCGTTCAAGATCATTACATAACAACCAAAGCATAACTATAAAAACTTCTCAGATTACATGCAAATAATTCCTTTTAAGCTCTTATTTAATTCTAATTTAGCATGCTTATCCAATCATTCTCATTAGCCATAACAGCTTCCTATTTAGAACCAGCATTCCCTGAAAGAGCATTAGAGGCTGCCCCATTTTAAATGAGACACCCCAGATGCCATAAGCAAACAAGGGTCAGATACAAGATCTGGTATGAGCAATATAAAAAATTCCATGATATTAAGTAAATGAGTGAGACATAAACATTTTGTATAAGTGGGCATATCTTCTTTGATCAATTTGCCTGACTTGTTTATGATATATTGTGCATATATAATCAGTATTTAAGACTAATTATGTACACACATTCAACCATGCAAACATACATTTCAAATAGAAATACTCAGGAACTATCATAGCTCCAGACCAACCATCCTAGGAATAACTCAAGTTCCTACTTCATCAATTTAAGGTTGCATTTACCAAATTAATTCCTAGCCTCATCTGCAATAAAGGAATCACGAGGACACATTGCAATAAAATAATTCACAATATTGCACAAAGATCTCAGGGCTTAAACAAGCCATGTGCCAACTTGCATACTTTAAATACTACAAGCATTCCAGCAGTCTTCTTGGCTCACAATCCTTAGTTTATTTACTAAGTGTTCATGTTTAATCCTATCATGAGATAGCTAGGTGACTAAATCCCAGTATACATGAAACATTACATAGAGTTTACAAGCATAATTCAAGAACAAGCTAACATTCATGTCCAAGGAAATCATATTTTCAAATATTCTAGCTCAAAGAAAATACAAGAATATTTACAACTGGGAATAAAGACTAGGCATGTGGGTTATTATTGTTTCATAAGCAACCATGTTTGAACTAAATTCAAGATCTAGCTTAAACAATATTTCTGGCTCATGGGTTTTCTATTTGATCAAGGGTTCAGCACTTTTGGATATTTCCATTGCAACCTTGAATCTTTCATTTGAGCCTCAGCACTTACACAAGTGTAATGCAACTCATATACATTTTGATTTCTATATTTTCCATGCCATATTTAAACCAATTACAAGTATTCTCTATTTACTTTCATGATTTCATACTTTTACATTTCTGGGTGTAACCAAACAGAGCAAAATACTCAAACATCAAAGCAATCAAAACATTCAGAAACACCCATTAAAACATCCATTAAAACCATAGTAATGAAATCAAAAATATGTAGAAAAATAACATAAGCTTGGCTGCCTCATAACAGGACTTAATGCCATGGGTTTAGTGAGATTACTCACAGAAAAATGCTTCTCTTGCTTAATCCAGAAAAGAAACCTTTTAAAACTTGCTTTTCTGCTTGCAAATATTTTACTTCTTTGTTTTCTTAAATGTCTTGGGTAGCAAATGATTTTTCTGGTTTATACTTGGATTTATAAGAGAGGTTTTCTAGGGTTTTATCATTGTAAAATCCCATTCCTACCCTGGCCAAGACTCATGCATTTTGCATTTCAGATTTGTTTATTTTTCTCCCTTAATACCCCGGCCATATGTGATACTTACTCCCCTTTTACTTTTCCAGAATATTATTATATTCTTCTTAGGTCATGATAATTGTGTGACATTGTCACTTGTTTATTTTCTAAAAATCCTCCTTTCTATTTTCTGCCTAAAGCAATTGTTTTGCTTGTAATTTATCTTTTGCTATTTTAGTGCTACACTTTCCCTTGCTTATTTCTTTTTAATATTTTCAGTACTTACAGAAATGTATATTTGTATACATATCTTATCTAGGCTTATTTAATTCCTCCTTAATTTCAGAATCATATGCACCTATATATGTATACAGGTTTTCAAATCCTTGTAACATATTTTTTTTTCTGGGTTTTAAATAAAATCTGTTTACTGAATTCAAAACAAAACCTACTTTTCTTATTTTCTGGGATGATTCATATAATTCCAGAAATCAAATATCCATATCACAAAATCATGTTTGTAATGCTTTTTAATTCTTCTTTTAAATTCAAGAACTCTGGAGTTCTTCCTTGTGCCATATCAGTGTGCACGTGCACACATGCACACACACTTGCACACAATTAATTCCATATATTCCTATACAAATAAATTCATATATTTCAAAATCCAACCAAAATAAGATTCCATGAATTTCTGGGGCATTACAGAAGGCCAGCCATTAGGAAGAAAGAAGAGAAGAGAAAATCAACTGAAAGCTTAAGATTCAAGCTAGAAGAAATCAATCTCAAACAAACTTCAATTTCCTTATCTAATCTAAGCTGAATAATAATTTCTACATTTCTATTTTAGTTTTATGATCATATGGTTTTGGATTTTAGTGTAAATCTATTTTTATGATATATTGAATGATGATATGCTTGAATTATGATTTATATGGATTAAACATGGTTGTTAAAAAGGAGATATACACGGTTTTAGGGTAAAACCGGGATGAAATGATTTTTAAATGCCAAGGGAAAATTATATGTTGTAGAAAATATGATTTTGGTGATGGGTTTCAATTTCCATAATTTTCTGAATTAATGTTGATTTTATATTAATTTTCTAGTGAAGAAAATGATTTATTAGGTTATAAATCATTTACAACTAAAATAATAATTATTTGGGATTGAAATTTTTATATGTTGGAAAACATATTAAAATAAATTTTCTGGAATTTTCCCAGATTTTTCCTAAGTGATATGATGAATATATAAAATTATTTAAGGTATGAGACTTAAATGTTTTATATATTAATTAAGGAGAAGGGGCATTTTATAAAATAAAATTATTATTAAATTCTGAAATTAGTGGCAGCATTTTTTTGAAAAGTATTTGTTAACCAATAGGAATTTGACAAACAAAGGCGGGTTAGTTGAAAAGTTATCTTTTTTAAGTTAAAACAAGAAAATCATGCTTTTAGCATGTTTTAGCCATTTTAGGCATCGAACCTTCTGACCCAGACCTTCCGACAAAGTCGAAAGGTTAAAGCTTTCGACACGGTCAAAGTTCAATGCATATGGTACCAAGTTACTTGGTATGTAACGAATTGAACAAGGTCGAAGGATACTTAGTCGAAAGGTTGGTTGCCAAAGAGGTTGGGGTATGTTTGTTTTACAAACCAAAAGCTTCCACCTGCTTGCTTTCAGAAAAAGGAGCTTTCGACTTGGTTGCTTTCGACCAGGTTAATTATTCAAAATAAAGGTTTTAAACCTTTTGACAAAGTCGAATGATTACCGCTACTTTATCATTGTTTTGTTTTGAACCATCCGACACAGTCGAAAGGTTATTGCCGCTTTTTCCAACCTTTCGAAGTCGTTGCTTTCGACAAAGTCGAAAGGTTCACTTGTTTTAAAACCAACTGCTTTTCCAATGCTTTCGAAAGGTATCAAATCTTTTAACTTAGATGATCTACCCTTGTTTTTTTAATTGAAGTATAACCCAAAGCTTTCAAAGGATTTGTTTTAAAGGCAGAGGCCTATTGTATTAAATGATATGTTTTAAAGATTTCGAAGAAGAGCTTTCGACAAAGTCAAAAGGTTGCTTCCAATGAAGTCAAAGGTTTTCAAAGAAGGATCTCCACAAGTTTTAAATTGAATCCAGTGAGTTTTCGAAAGGTTTGTTTTCCAATGCTTTCGAAAGGTTTGAGTTTTAATGGGTTGGAAAGGTTTTCCAATGCTTTCAAAAGGATTGAGTTTTAATGGTTTCGAAATGTTTTCCAATGCTTTCAAAAGTTTTGAGTTTTAATGGTTTTGAAAGGTTTTCCAATGCTTTCGAAAGGTTCGAGTTTTAATGGTTTTGAAAGGTTTTAAGACCCATACTCTAAATTTTTAAGGAAAACCACGACTTATATAAGGGAGATTTGTAATGACTTTAAGTATGTGATTTTGAAGGAGTAATGCCTTGATAAAAATATAAGTTAAAGGTGTTAACTATGTTTTATGAAATGTATTTCGAGGACTTTATATGCATAAGAGTGGTATTGTTAAATTGTTGTTTTGCTTCTTCAAATATGAATATATTCACATGATAACCCATAACTGTATTTTGGGAAAAAGGGGTAAGAGAACCAACTAGGTTAACTCAATTGTGAATATAAATTACTTAAACTCCTGAATGAGTAGAATTGCATCCAAGGAGTGAGGGTGACCAAAAATATAGGATGCCTAAACTTTATAGTTATTAGCGTAAAGCAAAACGTTCATCGTTAACCCATGAAAACTATGATAAAGTAGTTATTGGTGGAAACCAAAAGGTTCATAGTAAACCCATGAAAACTATGTATTAAGGATAGTTGGCAGGGGCTAATTGGTTTATAGTGAATCCATGAAAACTATATCCGGATTAAGAATTGACATTAGTCAATGGGTTCCTAGTAAACCCATGAAAACTAGGATAAGAAAGTGGCTAATGGAAGTACCAATAGCTTCCTAGTCAACCCATGAAAACTTGGATGTGAAGTGAGTTACTGGATAAATCTATAGGTTCCTAGTCAGCCCATGAAAACTAGGATAAGGTGATAGTTAGTGAAATGACTAATAGGTTCAGGGGAACCGATGAATTAATTAAGTTAACTGGCACGAGCATATAGGTTCTTAGTGATCCCATGAAAACTATGGATATGACAGGGTGTCATATTAAATGGGGGTTGGGAAATCCTAATTGTTTTCAAGTATGCATATCATTATAATATTTTGAAAATGTATGTTTTAACCATTATGGATGTAGGACCACAGTATGAGATTTTAAAAAGGTTTTAGGATACTAATAAGAGGAAAACCTGTTCCGCTAAGCGGCGTGGTCTAACTAGATATCTAAAAAGGATTGAGATGTTAGATTATTATTCATACGAGGCTTTATGTCTAACTCTAAGTTTTTGTTTTCCCATTAAACTCTCGGGTACTCAATTGATTTTGAGTAGTTTGAGATTTAATGTTGACAAGTTTTCTTCTCAAAAGAATAAAGCTTCCAAAGGCGTGCAAGAGGCGGATAGTTATTAGAGCTTTTCTTTTCCGCTGTGTGATTTGTTGTAAAGGCAGATTTATTAGCCTTATTATATACTCTGATCTACCAAGTGGGCATCTTCATATGTCGCTCTTGGCGTATTTGTAATAATTATATTTTGCTGAACGTGGTTAACTTTTCGGGGTTATGTAATGAACATCGAAGGTTTTGAATGAAATTTGAAAATATGTTTTTGAATTGTTAATATTTTTCCATATTTCTATGATCTGTGTATCAATGTATCTAGCACCGCCGTATTTGGTCGTCGAGGATTAATAATTATGGATGACTGTAGCAGCCGTAGCCGTTAGTTTTGGGCCTCCAAGTAGGGGAATGTTACAAGTTGGTATCAGAGCATAGGTTTATGAAACTTTAAAAGAAAAGTTAAATTTAAAATCTTTTTGAAACATAATCCAATGAATTTAAAAATAAGATCGGTGTTTGGGTTAATGCTATAGTAACGTACTTGTATTTGATATATAAGTATATATCTAAGTATGTATTCCCCTCTCTCTTAGACCGTTCTTCCATATCTTACTAAGACTCGTATGCAGATATATGAGAAAGAGGATATGGAGGTAGGAAACAGAAGAGGAAATCTAGGTGGAGGAAGCACCACAACCAACGAAAATGCTCGACCTAATACCCGGAGGAACCAAGGTCGACAGGCTAATGCTAACCAAAATGCTGAAGCCAATGTAGGTGCTGGAAATCCGCCAGTGGATATGGGGATGGTGTTTCAGTTTTTGGCTAATCTTTTGCAAGCAGGAGTTGCTGGTAATGTTGGAGGATCTAAACCAGTAGTTCCAGTTGGATATAACTATGCTAAGCTAAGCTGGAACTACATCAGTCTTGGTGGGAAGTCATTTGCTGGAACATAAGATGGAGTTGAAGTTGAGAACTGGCTGTTGAATTATGAAAGGATCTTTACTGATTTAGGCTTGGATGATGGAGAGAAGAGAAGGCTAGCCTCTAGACAGTTGCAAGGGTTGGAGCTTTGTTGGTGGAACAGTGTGACAGTTGGAGTTTCAGAAGAAGAGCTTACATGGGCTGATTTTAGGAGAAGGTTTGAGCAGAAGTTCTTGTCTGAGGTTGCCAAACCGGCATTAATAAGGAAGTTTATGGATCTTGTCCAAGGAGATATGTCTGTGACCGAGTATGTTGCTAAGTTTGACGAGCTATCTCGATATGGTTATGCTTTGGTTGATACTAATGTTAGAAGAAATGAGAGATTCATTAGAGGTTTAAGACCAGAGCTAGGCAGAATGGCTATGACTCATATTATAGAACCTTATCATGTGATGGTGGAGATGGTCATCCGCCATGAGGAGATGCATGCTTATTCAGCTAGGGAGAAGCCAGTTGAGTCCTAGGGTCCTCAGGGAAGGAAAAGGAAATTCTTTATGAAGAAAGAAGCCCAGAAAGGGGAGGCCACTAAGAAGGCAAAGGCTGATTTAGTGTGTTATAAGTGTGATAAAAAGGGCCTTATGCCCACAAGTGCAGTAAAGTAAAGAAGCCTGTAGAGAAGAAGAATGCGAAATGCTTCAACTATGACCAAGTTGGGCATTATAAGAACCAGTGTCCAGAGCCAGTCAGGGCGGACAGAGGGAAGGTGTTTGCTATTGGACCATCATCTTCTTCTAGACCTACTGCAGCATAGAAAGGGAAAACTATGATGGAAGGTACGCTTTTGATTCAGAATATACCAGTTAGGGTACTTTTCGATATCGGTGCATCACATTCATTTATATCTTAGTATTTGGTTGATAGGTTATGTATAAAACCCATATACCTTGTTACTTCCTTAAGGGTTGCGAATCCAATAGGAGGATGTGCCACTCTTGGGATGAGATGTGACCAGCTGGAACTTAATTTGTTAGGTCATAAGTTTGCATGTAGCCTGTATATTTATGATTTCATAGATTTCGAGATCATTTTGGGTATGGATTGGTTGGGTAAGTATGAGGCTAGGATATTTTTCTAGGATCGGGAAATATCATTGAGGCACCTAGATAGTCATAACCGAATCATCTTCTCAGTGGAGAATTCCAGTAAGAGTGTTTGTGCTTTGTTAAGTGCCATGGAGGTTGGAGACGTGTTTAGTCAGGTTCGTGTAGTGAGAGAATTTGCAGATGTATTTAAGCTGGTCACTAGATTACTCCCGAAACAAGCTGTTGGGTTTCAAATAGACCTTATACCAGGAGCTGAACCTGTCAGTAGACCACCTAGTAGGATGACACCGACAGAGATGAAAGAATTGAAGGCGTAGTTAGTGGATCTAGAGGGAAGGAATTTTATAAGACCAAGCAGTTCGCCTTGGGGAGCAGCCGCGGTGTGTGTGAAGAAATCCGACAAATCGTTAAGAATGTGCATCGACAATCATATGTTAAACGAAAAGATGATCAAGAATAGGTACCCTCTGCCAAGGATAGATGATCTATTTGATCAGTTGAGTGGAGATAGAGTATTTTCCCAATTGGATTTGGCGATGGGGTTCCATCAGTTGAGAGTGGTGGAGGATAGCATTCCTTTGACGACATTCTGGACTAGATATGGATCATATGATTGGTTGGTGATGCCATTTGGATTGACTACTGCACCTGCTTTCTTCGTTGATTTGATAAACCGGATTTTTCGAGAGCACTTAGATAGGTTTGTATTTGTATTTATAGATGACATTTTGGTGTATTCTATAGATGAAAGAGAGCATGAGGTTCATCTTAGAGTGGTGTTGGAGACACTGAGGCAGAATCAGCCAAAGGCGAAGTTTTCCAAGTGTCACTTTTGGAAGAAAGAGGTTAAGTTTCTTGGTCATGTGGTTTCAGAGGAGGGATTGGTAGTCGATCCCGTTAAGATTGAAGCTGTCAATAATTGGAAAAGGTCAGAGACGGTAACCGAGATCAAGAGTCTTCTTTGACTGGCTATTACCGAAGATTCATTGAGGATTTCTCATGGATAGCAGCGCCTTTGACTAAGTTGACCAGGAAGGAAGTGAAGTTTGTTTGGTCCGACAAATTTGAACAAGCATTCCTTAAGTTAAAGCATTTGTTAACCAATGCGCTAGTGTTAGTAGTTCCAGATGGTAGTCAAGGATTGGTAGTATACACTAATGCATGTGGCACTAGATTGGGAGTAGTGTTGATGTAGAGGGGCAAAGTTATTGCTTATGCATCTAGGCAGCTTAGACCGCACGAAGTTAGATATCCTACTCATGACTTGGAGTTAGCTGTGGTGATCTTTGCCTTGAAGATTTGGAGGCATTATCTTTTAGGAGAGAGATTTGATTTATGTATCGATCATAAGTCATTAAAGTATTTATACTCTCAAAAGGAGTTGAATAAGAGGCAGTAGAGGTGGCTAGAGGTTTTGGTTACTTATGATTTTGGTATAGAATATACCCCAAGGAAAGGTAATAAAGTAGCGGATGCTCCCAATAGAAAACATCATAATGTGGTGTTAGCGATGTTGGAAGAATGGAAGGATCTAGAAGCTTTAGCAAGTTGTGGTGTGCAGTTGAGGTCTACTACTAGTTCTAGTCAGGGTATTGCCATGTTATCTTGTTTAGAAGTTCGCCCAGTTTTGATCGAGAGGATAGCTTCTAAGTAAAGAGAAGATCCAGTTTTAGCCGAGAGTATTAGAAGGCTTGAGGAAGGATCATAAATTGATAACCTAAAGGATTTTAGTCTTAACCAAAGAGGATGGTTGAGAAAGAAGGGATGGGTCTGCGTTCCAAATGTGGAGAACTTAAGGAGGGAAGTTCTAGCAGAATGTCATCGATCAAAGTTTATGATTCATCCTGGAGGGACCAAGATGTATCAAGACATGAAGAGGAGCTTCTATTGGGAAGGCATGAAGAGGGATGTCGGCTTATGGGTTAGGCAGTGTGTGAACTGTCAACAAGTGAAGGCCGAACATCAAAAACCGAGTGGGTTACTTCAGCCTTTTGATATTCCAGCATGGAAATACGATTCGATATCAATGGATTTTATAGATGGGTTGCCAAGGTCAAGGAAAGGAAATGAAAGCATATGGATTATTATGGACAGGCTGACCAAGAGTGCCCATTTGATTCCGGTAAAGTCAACCAGAATGACACCTGTTTTGGCGAACCTATTCGTGAAGAACAAAGTTAGACTTCATGGGATTCCTAGTAGTATAGTCAACGACATAGATGCATTATTTACTAGCGAATTTTGGAGGAGTCTACAAGAGGTATTAGGTATCAAACTCAAGATGAGTACAACATATCACCCACAAAAAGATGGGCAGACAGAGAGAGTCAATAAGGTACTTGAAGATTTATTGAGAGCTTCTGTATTGGACTTTGGTGGATCTTGGAAAGATCACCTACGTTTGATTGAGTTTTCCTATAATAATAGTTATCAGACTAGTATAGGAATGGCGCCTTTTGAAGCTTTGTATGGAAGTCCATGCAAATCGCCAGCATGTTGGTTAGAGAGTAGAGACAAATTGGTCTTAGGTCTGGATTTGGTAAGGGAGGCATCATAAAAGATTGAGTTAATCCGAGGACGGATGAAGGAAACTCAATCCAGGCAAAAGAGTTATGCAGATAAGAGGCGTAAAGACCTAGAGTTCTCAGTAGGAGACAGAGGTTTCATTAAATTATCACCAATGAAGGGTGTGGTACGATTTGGAAAATCGAGAAAGTTGGCCCCGTGTTATGTTGGTCCATTTCAGATCATAGAAAGGATTGGAAAGCTCGCACACAGAGCAGAATAGCCAAGCAGTCTGGTAGGTGTCCAAAATGTATTCCATGTGTCTCATCTTCCAAGTATATCCACGATCCAGAGGATACTATTCCTCAGACAGAGTTGGAGGATTTGGTAGTGGAGCATGATTTGACTTTTGTTAGACATCCAGTTCGGATTTTAGCAAGGGATGAGAAGAGATTAAGGACCAAGACAATCAAGTTAGTGAAAGTTCAGTGGAGCGACGACGAGAAAGACTATACTTGGGAGACATAAGACATGATTCGAGAGGCTTGTCGTGATCTGCTTTGATGGTATGTCTATATTAGATTTATACATATTTTTGCTAGACTGGTAGGCTAGGAGGGTTGTTAGGAAATGTTATAGATGATTGCTATGTTTGCTAGTTAGTCCTTGTTGAATTTCGAGGACGAAATTCTTTAAGGAGGGTAGCCTATAACACCCCTAATTTTATTAACATTATTTAGGATATTTAATTAGAATAAAGTAAATAGAATAATTAGATAAGGAGATTGAGGTTGATTAATGAATTAAGTAGCCGTGCTTATCTAACCAAATGAACTTATAAATGGTTAAGATACTAAACATAAGGGCATTAGGGTAAATATCCACCCATATTTCCCACCCTTATACTATCTCCCTTAGTCATACACGTTCATTTTATCGAAAACAAAAATTTATAACCGTAAGGAAGCAAGTCCGGCCATTAGGAAGAAAGAAGTGAAGAGAAAATCAACTTAAAGCTTATGACTCAAGCAAGAAGAAATCAATTGCAAACAAACTTCAATTTCCTTATCTAATCTAAGGTGAATAATAATTTCTACATCTCTATTTTAGTTTTATGATCATATGGTTTCGAATTTTAGTGTAAATCTATTTTTATGATATATTGAATGATGATATGCTTGAATTATGATTTATATGGATTAAACAAGGTTGTTAAAAAAGAGATATACACGGTTTTAGTGTAAAACTGAGATAAAATGATTTTTAAATGCCATGAAAAAATTATATGTTGTAGAAAACATGATTTTCGATATGGGTTTCAATTTCCACAATTTTCTGAATTAATGTGGATTTTATATTTTTTTCTAGTGAAGAAACTGATTTATTGGGTTATAAATTATGACTAAAATAATTATTATTTGGGATTGAAATTTTTATATGTTGGAAAACATATAAAATTATATTTTTTAGAGTTTTTCGAGTTTTTTCCTAAGTGATTTGATGAATATATAAAATTATTTAAGGTATGGGACTTAAATGTTTTATATATTTAATTATGGGGAAGGGGCATTTTATAAAATAAAATTATTATTAAATTCTGATATTAGTGGCAGCATTTTTCTTAAAAGTATTTATTAACCAATAGGAATTTGACAAACTAAGGTAGGTTTGTTGAAAAGTTATCTTTTTAAGTTAAAACAAGAAAATCATGATTTTAGCATGTTTTAGCCATTTTAGGCATCGAACATTCCGACCCAGACCTTCCGACAAAGTCGAAAGGTTATAGCTTTCGACAAGGTCAATGTTCAATGCATATGGTACCGAGTTACTTGGTACATAATGAATTGAACAAGGTCGAAGGGTACTTAGTCGAAAGATTGGTTGCCAAAGAGGTTTGGGTATGTTTGTTATACAAACTAAAAGCTTACACCTGCTTGAGCTTTCGACTTGGTTGCTTTCGACCAGGTCAATTATTCAAAATAAAGGTTTTTAAACCTTTCGACATAGTCGAAAGGTTACTTCCGCTTTATCATTGTTTTGTTTTGAACCTTCCAACATAGTCGAAAGGTTATTGCCGCTTTTTCCAACATTTCGAAGTCGTTGCTTTCGACAAAGTCGAAAGGTTTACTTGTTTTAAAACCAACCGCTTTTCCAATGCTTTCGAAAGGTATCAAAGGTTTTGAGTTAGATGATTTACCCTTGTTTTTTTAATTGAAGTATAACCCAAAGCTTTTGAAGGAGTTGTTTTAAAGGCAGAGGCCTATTGTTTTAAATGATATGTTTTAAAGCTTTTGAAGCAGAGCTTTCGACATAGTCGAAAGGTTGCTTCCAATGAAGTCGAAAGGTTTTCAAAGAAGGATCTCCACATGTTTTATATTGAACCCAATGAGTTTTCGAAAGGTTTGTTTTCCAATGCTTCTGAAAGGTTTGAGTTTTAATGGTTTCAGAAGGTTTTCCAATGCTTTCGAAAGGTTTGAGTTTTAATGGTTTTGAATGGTTTTCCAATGCTTTCAAAAGGATTGAGTTTTAATGGTTTTGAAAGGTTTTCCAATGCTTTCGAAAGTTTTGAGTTTTAATGGTTTCAAAAGGTTTTCCAACGCTTTCGAAAGGTTCGAGTTTTAATGGTTTCGAAAGGTTTTAAGACCCATACTCTAAATTTTTAAGGAAAACCCACGGCTTATAATGGGGAGATTTGTAATGACTTTAAGTATATGATTTTGAAGGAGTAATGCCTTGATAAAAATATTAGTTAGAGGTGTTAACTATGTTTTATGAAATGTATTTCGAGGACTTTATATCCACAGGAGTGGTATTGTTAAATTGTTGTTTTGCTTCTTCAAATATGAATATATTCACATGATAACCCATAACTGTATTTTGGGAAAAAAGGGTAAGAGAACCAACTAGGTTAACTCAATTGTGAATATAAATTACTTGAACTTCTGAATGACTAGAATTTCATCCAAGGAGTCGGAGTGACCAAAAATATGCCTAAACTTTATAGTTATTAGTGTAAACCAAAAGGTTCATAGTTAACCCATGAAAACTATGATAAAGTAGTTATTGGTGGAAACCAAAAGGTTCATGGTTAACCTATGAAAACTATTTGTTAAGTACACTTGGCAGAGGCTAATTGGTTTGTAGTGAACCTATGAAAACTATATCTGGATTAAGAATTGACATCAGTCAATAGGTTCCTAGTATACTCATGAAAACTAGAATAAGAAAGTGGCTAATGGAAGTATCAGTAGGTTCCTAGTCAACCCATGAAAACTAGGATGTGAAGTGAGTTACTGGATAAATCCATAGGTTCCTAGTCAACCCTTGAAAACTAGGATAAGGTGATAGTTAGTGAAATGACTAATAGGTTCAGGAGAACCCATGAATTAATTAAGTTAACTGGCACGAGCCTATAGGTTCTTAGTGATCCCATGAAAACTATGGATATGACAGGGTGTCATATTAAACGGGGGTTGGGAAATCCTAATTGTTTTCAAGTATGCATATCATCATAATATTTTGAAAATGTATGTTTTAACCATTGTGGACGCAGGAGCATAGTATAGGGTTTAAAAAAGGTTATAGGATACTAGTGAGGGGAAAACCCGTTCCGCTAAGCGGCGTGGTCTCACTAGATATCTAAAAAGGATCGGGCTGTTAGATTATTATTCATATCAGGCTTTAAGTCGGACTTGAAGTTTTTGTTTTCCCCTTAAACTCTCGGATACTCAATTTATTTTGAGTAGTTTGAGATTTAAGGTTTACAGGTTTTCTTCTTATAAGAATAAAGCTTCTAGAGATGTGTAGGAGGCAGATAGTTATTAGAGTTTTGCTTTTCCGCTGTGTGATTTGTTGAAAAGGAAAATTTATTAGCCCTATTATATGCTCTGATTTACTACTATTTCATTACTATTTTCCTCTGTTTTCATTTTAGATTGTTCATTTATTTCTCTTCAAAACTTCTACTAGGTATTTGTGCCAATTTTTGGTGTGAACAATGATATGGGGGTAATGGGAGGATAATGATCTTGTTGGGTCCAAGTGTTTGGAGTCTAAACCAATATTTTATAAATTTGCAATTTGTACATTGCAAATTTAATAAAGGCAGACTTCAAATAGAAATTACTTTTGTGTACGCTTCTAATAGTGAAAAAGAAAGAAATATACTTTGGAATAATTTAGAGCAATTAAATAAAAAAAGTTTCTCAACCATGGATAATTATTCGGAATTTCAACACTATTTTTCGTTCATTTGGAAGAAAAAGGAGAATACCAATATCTTTCAAAAAATAAGAATCTCTCAATAATTTATTTCTAAAAACAGGGTTAGTAGAACCTCTAATTATACATGGATATTATGTGAATATAGGGATATTCCTGTAAATTGGATAGAGTTTTAATAAATCAAAAGTTTGTAAATGTATTTATGGATTTTTAATGCTTTACTTTACCACTAGCCTCTAGTGACCATACTGCTTTACAAATTGTTCTTTCAACAAAAAATAATGAAAAGTAAAATACCTCTTTTAGATTTGTTAATGGTTGGACTCTAGAAGAAAATTACAAAGATAAAAATACCTAATGGTTTAGGTGATTATAGGCCAATAGCCTGCTATAATTTTGTTTACAAATTATAGCCAATATATTGTGTAATAGAATAAAAAAATTCTAAAATATTAGATATCTGAAAACAAGAGTGCCTTTATTCTAGAAAGATATATAGTAGAAAACACTTTATTAGCTTATGAAATAATTAGAAATTTTAACAAAGGGTTTAAAAATAAAGTATGTATCAAAATAGACTTACATAAAGCTTTTGATAAAATAAACATGCACTTTATAATTCATATGATGAGACAAATGGGTTTTCATGTAAATTTTATGATTTAATTAAAATATGTATAGATACTGCTTCTTACTCCATTCTCATAAATGGTACCCCATGTGGTTTTATAAAAAGTAATAGGAGAATTAGACAAGGTAACCCCCTTTCTCCTTATCTATTCACTATTGTAGTGGAATATTTTTCTTTACAAATGAAATTAGAGAAATCAAGGGTAATTTAATGCCAGTAAATAGAGTTAAACCCAATATCTCCCACTTATTATATTCTGACGATCTGCTGCTATTTATGAATGCAGACCCTAATAGTGCAATTTCTGTTGCAAAAGCATTTAAAAACATAAGTGACTATGCAGGATTATAGATTAATGAAAGTAAAAATAAAGCTTATTTCAACAGAAATTGTACTAAAAAAGGGGAAATTCTTCAAATTCTTAAATTTCAGGAGGGAGAATTGCTAGTAAAGTACTTGGGGCTACCTCTAAGTATGAATTAGATTACAGATAAAGACTACTCTAGGCTATATGACATTATTCAAGGAAAACTAGAGAGTTGGTCAAGCAAACTACTATATATAGCTGGTAGGCTAGAGCTCTCACACACTATCATCACTGCTATCATAATGTATTGGTTTTAGACTCACAATATCCCAAACAAAGTAATACAAAAAATGGAAAAGATGCGTGCAAACTTCATTTAGTAGGGGAAAATGCAATAAGTTTCTTGGGACACAGTATGCAAATCAAAGGACAGGTGGTTTAGGTATAAGAAATATCAAAGATCTAAATGAAGCTTGCAATCTCAAGTTATTTTGGAAATACGTGGAAGGTGATTCATTATGGTCATAGTGGATAGAAGAAAAGCATGTCAAAAACAAATTTTTTTATACAATGCCAATTGAAAATCACTATTCTCATACTTGGAAAAGCATCGAAATTGGAATTAAATTACAACATAGAAAATTTAAAGATCGAAAAAATACCTGCCTTTGGTTTGATCCTTGGATCAAAGGCAATTCTTTGGTAAATTTACTCGGCTGGCTCAACTTAGTGAAATTTGGAGGAACCAACACAAAGTGGAAAGCATCATTCAAAATTACAAATGGAATACAAGTGTAAATCTAGCAACTTCTTTATTCAAAAAAATAATAGAAAGTAATGAAATTGATCCAAACATTTGCAAAGACAGTTGGTGCTAGAAACTTCCTTCAAAGGGCAATTTTTTTTCAAAACATATAAGATTACATTAAGGGAGTGAAAGTTGAAGTGGATTGATACAAAACAATTTGGAATAAGGCAAACTGCCTAAAAACGACTCATTGTGCTTGCTTCACTTTGTTAAATAGACCGCCTATAAGAAACAGGTGCAACTAATGGAGCAAAAATGGAGAAATCAAATATGTTTTTTGTAAAACATAATCATATACAATAGAGCATATATACTTTAACTGCATATACTCAAGACATATTTGTCATGTTATAAAAAGAAAGCTCAAACTCAATCAATATTCCTCCTTGCACAACATCAGAAGAAGTATTCAACACATCTAGCAAAGATTCAAATCCACATCCAAATCAAAAGAGTACAACAAAGCCTGCATTCTATTAACTACAGTCATATACCATATATGGAAAGAAAGGAATGCGAGAATTCATGCAATAAAGGAAACAAAAAGCATCAATCTATGGAAAATCATACAAACAGACTTTCAAATTCTAAATCGCAAGGCAAAAAAAATTTATACTAACTTACAGAGCCAAGCATCATTCATCCAAGTTCTGGACAACTACAATGAAAGGGTGGAAGCATACTTACAAAGCAGGAAAGTCAATTCTTACATTTTCCCTGGTAAAGCACTTCAACTCAGCGCTAAGAAAAGGTCAAATGTGTTAGGGGTCAGAACAATTATAAGCTCTAAGGTACATATACGGGAAGTGGCCATTCAAGCTCCAAAATTAGAAGACTCTCCTATGAAGGAAGTAAACAATCATTTAATTATACTTATAATTTGGATTACAATAATAAGAATGATACTAATCAATATTTTAACTTACCTGATTTTAGTAGGAGCTACCGCGCAATTGACTCACTGCCAAAGGAGATAGGATTCCTACAAAAGAATGGAAATTTCATTCCCGAAATTAGCATTCGAAGTATTGGAGAAAACCATTACAAGAGTGAGCTTAATAACCAAATATATCACATATCTATTTGGAATAAAGGAGAAAGCAGCTGACTTTATATAGAAAAAAGTAAACAGTAATTGAAGATAAAAGTCTTTGCAAATTAAGCGATAAAATCTTAGATCCAAGGACGATTGATGGTAGAAATAGCATGACAAGGATCTGGAAACCCCCTTGAATCATTCGTAAATTTTAAAATCAGGAGATCAAGAAGATCGCCTCAACTGAAGAAGCCCTAATTAGTTAGGATTTTATGTTTTCTTCGAAGAGCAGAGTGCAAATAAGTTAAAGTGTGCAGCTAGGGTTGCATAAGCATTTATGTGGTATGTTTGTATAAGGCGTATTTACGAGTTCTTTACCCAATTTTGTATATTTGGGCCTTGGGCCAGTTTTATTCTTTCAAAAAACTATTCTACAAATGAATATAATTTGTTAGAACTTAAAATAACCATGAATTGTTTGGCACAACTTAAATGAAGAACTCATAAAATGAAATTAAACTAATGTAATCTTCACAATAAATATATATCAACTGGTTCAATCGTTAATTTGCATGTAATCCATAAGGGTAGTGTAGTTGTTTAGGATATGTGACCCTCACATGTAAAGTCGAGAGTTCAATCCTTAACAACTACATATTATGTAGGAATTGAACCAAGTTCAAAAAAAAACTGTTAATTTGGATGCTTGACACAAGTAATTACTATATGGTCTTGGTGTCACCATTTGTAACATGATTTTTAGAAAATGAAAGGTGGTTAGCGGGCTTACCCTGCACATTTTTTTATTTTTGGCGCATGTCATTGATCATCGTATATAAATGGTACCTAGGTTTTAAATCTCTGATTTCGATCATATTTCATCTCGGCATTTTCACACAAGCTATTTCGTATCAGAGGAGATCTCGTACGAAATGAGTGTATCTCGGGAGTACATCTTGGATTGACATCTCAGATCTTAACATGCATCTCGGAATACCTTGGAGTAACTTATGTGTCTAAAATTGATGTTTTAATGACTTATTTTACTTTGATTTTCAGAGTAGAAATAAAAATTATAACATATCTAATTTGCATTGAAAAACGAATTGAAATCAATGTTTTGAAGAAGAGTGGAGCTTTATTAGCTTAATTTATTAGGCAATGGTTGAATAATATCCTTTTATTTGAACATAAAAGGAAATGAATTCTTTTGTTGTGACACATTAAGATAAAAGAATAATAAATATATCTAAAGAGTTGGTAAATAGTAATTAGATTGAGTAATTTCTTTTGAATCTATATGAAAATGAAAAATATTATTTAAAAGAACAAAACTATATGATTTCGTGGATTTCGTGTGAGATCTCAGATTGAGATTTCAATCCATATTTTGGGTGAGATTTGAATATCTCGAATGAGATGAGTGTCGAGGGAGATATGAAGAAGACTTGATGTCTCATTTTATCTAAGTGTGAAAAGGAGATCTTGGAGGAGATCTCAGGTGATATATAGGACATTTAAAACCATGGATGGCCATTGTTAAGAGATATGTATATGTTAAGAAATAAACCAAGGATATTTCAATATCTAAACTTTTCCTTATTACAATAATTTTTCTATTGTACACAGGGCAGGTCCTATGATTTGGGGTGCCTAAGAAGAGATTTATTTTGTTGCTCGCCATTTTATCTAATATAAAGTAGAAAAAACATAAAAAAAGTTAGAGTTATATTCACCATATCACTTGGTTCAAATACAAAATATATAGTACAAAATATTACATTATAACCTCCTACAATATCATTTAAACTAAAAAAACTTCTTCTTGCATTCTTTGCAACAAATTCTTCAATTATGTCATCATAATTTAGCACATCCAAATATTCATTTTCGATAAAATCATAGCTATTCCATTTACTCTCTCTTATGACGTGGTAGTTTGAAGATAAGTTTTGATTAACTTCAGTTTCGAAAAACTCCTTTCGGTCGAAGCAATCATGACCGACATAGTCATCAAAATTCTATAAGTTGCTCACACATTCAAAAACCTACTTACATCACAATAAGACTTAAAAAAAATCAAGAATGTCAATTGATTTTGTAATTTCCAATGGTAGAATTATTTTCAATTGTCGAAGTTCATGAATTACTTCTTCTCCACAAATACCACGCTCTTCATCATGTTTTAAAAAAGTTTCTAAGTTGAAACATTGCACTTTTAATTCTTCACATTCAATATTTTTGAACTTTGAGTTCAATGGAAATGCAAATGTCCCTTCATAATGCTCAAATTGCTTAAATATCTCTTTAAGTGAAGAAAGAGCTTGATCAATAATATAAAGAAACCATGCAATTCTAAAGTTATCTTTTGGAGATTGAACATTGAGGGCATCACCTTCATATCTTTGTCAAATTGTTTCCTTCTACGAACAACTCTCTTTTTTGTTACAAATTAAGGATCAATAAAACCAACTTTTTCTACAAGTTCATTAGCTTCATTCATAAAACTTTCGAAACCATCTTCCCTAAGTTTTTTGAAAAATGCAATAAGTTTCATTCTTCGTCATTATCCTTTATTTATAATAAGAGTACAATGACAAAAAATGTAACGACCCGTATATTTAGACCATTTAATTTGTTAATTTAATTTGATTTTTTTTTGTAATTTAATTTAGGAAGAAAGAAAAATTTTCCAACTTATATTGAAGTAAATATAGAAAGAAAATGCAATATTTGAACTTTTAGCTAAGTACTTAATCATATAAAAAGAGAAATTACGATGCATTGAAGTAATGGGAATATTGTATATACTAATGCCATGACGAAATTTGTGATAATCTAATGAATTCAATGTTATAGTAACGTATGAAGTAATACACGATTAATGGAAAACATATGCAAATCAATGTAGATAAGAAATTTTAATTAATGTTGTTTTGATAATAAACGTTACTTGGTGATTATTAATATAGTAGCAGAAGTGTGAATGTAAAGTAACAGAAGCGTAAATTTATTTTAAGTAATAATTGTTGTATTTGGGTAATAAGTTAAATACAAGTAAAGTAATGCAGGACAATAAATAATATATGTAGTACAATCCCCATTTTTATTTGTAAACAATTGTAAGGTTTAATTTATTGAAATTTGAAAATTAAGAAATAGATTCAAGGTTTATAGTAGATAATGAATTGGCAATAATTTAAGTTAATAACTAATGGATTTGATAGAATACCAATTTATTCATAAAGTGAGAATAAGTGAATGTAACAAAATGAATAGGAAATGCTAATTTATTCAGAAAGTGATAGTTGATGTAAAAAAAAGGAATGGAACCAAGATGAATTGATAAATTGGATTTAGGATCTAAATTTGTATGGGTGCTTTTATTTTAATAAATGGGAAAAATGAATCAATTAAGATATGTATTTATTTCTTTAGTATGTTGCATAAAATTTGGAAACTTGTTTGCAATCAAAGTAGATTAAGTAGCACATTAAATGGGAAATAAATAAATTAATACATTAATGATGTGTAATATAATTCATTGTTAATTATACCCATACAATGTCAATTTATTAGATAGCAAGATTTTAAATCAATAAACGAATTTATTTAGATTTCAGTTTATAATTTATAACGTTTAAGGTGAAATCAATTGCCATTTATTGTCCTAACTTGTGCAGTTAGGGTAGGTTTGATTTGTCATTAAAGATAGTTAATTACATAAGAAGTAAAATGTTAATTTTATTTATAATATGAAGATTGGTTGATTTAAGGAGTGAAAACCAAGATTTATTAATTTATTTACAATTTGAAACTTAATAAGTGGATTAATAGCAAATAAGTGGAATATAATTTTAAAACATTACACAAATGAAAATTTAGGTGAAAATTGAGAATGTTAATATAATGGGTTTTGATTCCAATATTTATTTCATCTGTTTGTAATAATGAATTTGAATAATATGAATAAAAATTTAATTCAAAGAAATTATTCAAATTTAATTTATAATTTCTAAATTTAACAAAACTGTAATTTAACGCTGAAATTGTTAATGTATTAACATTTAATTTGACATCTAAATTTGTTTAAAATCATTGTGAATGATTAAGAAAATAAAAGTGTTAAAGATTGTCAATTTCAGAATTTAAATTGGAAATTTGATTTAATTTATTTAATTAATGGAAAAATAGCCATTTTGGCCACTGACTCGGATTTCGAAGAAACCAGTTTCATCGGATCCGTAACGGTGAATTATAATAGTGTTTCAAGTTTCGTAGTGATCGGACTTGGTGTTTAATCGTACGAACTCAAAACGCCTTGAAATTTATGCAATTGAAATCAATTAAAATCAATTTGGAAAATATTGTTTTAAGCATAACTTCTTCATACGATGGAATTTGAACCTGAAACTTTTTCCATTGAGTTTAAAATATTTGAAAACACCTATTTTGATATATGGGTTTACCAAATTTCGTTCCGGGGTCAGAACGGGTTTTTGGGCCACGTTGACGTTAGCGCGTACACCTGTTTTATCCATCTATTCTATTTTCAACCTTCCCTATAAATATCCCTGCTAAACCCTAGCCTCCGCTTATTCTCATTTGTCTGCGCGTAAAATTTCTTCAGCTCCTCCTCCTCCTCAATAGCAGACAAAATTTCAGATCCACATCCATTTCAAAATCAAAGTCAAAAATACAAAGTCCTCAGAAAAATCTCAAATTTATATATGTTGAAGCTCTCGACGAGCGTAATTCAATGGTGTAATTCGTTTTTCAATTCGACGCATCATTTGACCAGAAATCGCGGTCAAAATTGAATTGGGCGTTTTTGACTGGTTCGTCTGATCGGAAAATCCCTTCTGGGTTTTGTAGAGAGACTAGCGCGTTGTTCATCGGCGAAGTTTGGAGGCGAATTGACGGTCGGATTGGCGGCAAATCACGAATATGGGTTCGAACGCGTCTTCTTCCCGTGTGCGTTCAGGTTGCCTTAGATGTGCGTGCGCAAGGGATAAGAGTGATGACGTGGCAGCTAGTGGGGTAAATTGTGTTCTCTTTTTCATTTTTCTTTTTTTGAAATCTCAATCACAATAATCGCTATAACTCTCTCATACGAACTCCGTTTCACGTGCGGTTTTTTTTGTTAGGATCTTATTGAAATTCCGGACCTGATGACGCTAGTTTGGACGAATTCTGAGACAGTCAAATTTTTGGGTTTAAATTGGATTTAATTCAATTTAAATCCAAAAGGTGAGTGTTTTAACCCACTCACAACTCTAAGATTTCTTATGTTTGTTAAATTAAATTTTGATGTGATTTAAAATTTATCTATGATTGTTTGGGCATATATTTAATCATCATCTCCGTTAGATAACATTTATTTAAATTAAATTGTTATTTTTTTTTATTATTGCATATAATATGATAGTTAAATTTATTTATTATTGCATATAAACTGCCAGTTAAACAGTTATTAATTTTTATTAAATATAAACTATTCATTGATGCCTATTATATTTTATATGCTTTATATTGATGTTTTGTTTAAATTGGATGATGATTGTAATAAATGGTTGTTTATTGATATTTGGATGAATGGATGCTATATTTTATATTGTATAAACTTCAAGTTATTATGCATTTTCATTCCATTCGGGATTGCGGTTTGAAATGATATATAACCGTAAACTTTTATTTTTAAAATTACGGATTGAAATGATATATAACCGTAAACTTTTATTTTTAAAATTACGGATTGAAATGATAAATATCTGTATCACTTGACCATAGGATAGAAAATTATATACAGGCACCGTGGTCTATATATAAAATATTTTAAAGTGATTTTCTATGGGTTTTGGAAAATAAGGGTTTATATATATACTAATTTTGATATTATATAAATATTATTTTATATATGGTTAAATTCTAAAATTTAAGCTATGTATAACTTGATGATGTTTTAAGTTTGATTTACGAATATTTCAAGTTTGAGCTTTATTTAAGTGATATTGAATTTATTAAATAAATATTTCTAAACTAAATAATAGTAAATTGAATTAAGGTATATATAAGATTATCATATTTGGTTGGGAATTTTGGAATATTTAAAGACTTGAAATATATCAAAATTGAAATGTTTTATTGAAATTAAGGTATTATTGTTTTCAAAGTATTGGTTTTCGAAATTGTTATAACTTTGAAAGTAATATGGTTTGAAAATGAATTTATTTAAGAATTATCTTTAAATATATTGATTTGAAACCGATTGAAATTTTGAGATTAAGAATATGACTGCATTATGTTATTTGGGTTTAAGATGGTTTAAAAAAATATTTCAAGTTTTATAATTAAAAGCAAGAATAGTGATTGAAAATTTGGATTTTTTTTAAATGATATATTATTGAATTTGGTTTTAAAGTATATACTATTTTGAAGTAAATGATATGTTTTGAAATAGCAATAATATTTTGGTTTTAAAGTATATACTATTTTGAAGTAAAGGATATGGTTTGAAATGGCAATAATATTTTGATTTTTGATGTATATACTATTTTGAAATAAAGAATATGTTTTGAAAGGGTAATGATTGTATTTTTAAAAGTATATATATTTTTAAAATGACCAAGGTGTTATAATAACGTTTGGTTGTTAAAGAGACCGAAATCGGATATGGACATACTCTCTGTCGATATCGAAAACCACTTTGACAACTATGTACGCGGTGGAGTTTCCAGAATGAAGTAGGATGGTGGCGACGATCCTAAGGTATATACGTGGTCCCAACTCCCATGAGTTGGCATAAGGTGGCTAAAACAGGAGCGATCGACGGGCCAAGGAGGTAGCACCTCTGATCGGACACACTTCTTCGATACCATTCTATTACTTGTGATTGATTTGGTGGCCACCTTTGATTTGGGAGTGTTGTTCGAGGTGGACGGTAGTGGCTGCTATGCGTCACCACCAGTCCGGATGCGTAATTGGTATATCTACCCTGGCATTTCCTTGTGTGTCGTGTCACCTACCATATCGAACCCACTACGATTTTGGTTTAAAGATCCGACCGCGTTAAGGTTCACCATCCCCTTAACGCTATTTTCTATATAATTATACTTTACTGATTAGACACTACTGTATATAGCGAATATTACTACATAGTAGATAGTTTAACGGATCCTTAAGAGATGTGAATCCCGAACATTTCTTAAGTTACTGCACTCACGTTAGACACTGGATAGGAGATGTCAAGCCCCGTAAACATCTCTGACGCCGTTTACACTCATATTTATTTCATTGATTTAACTTACATAAGATCTTTTAGTTCTGACTCGAGTGTTTTGTCTTTTCAATTCGCTCGGGTCAGCCTGAGCATTTCAGGATTTGAAGGCCCTATTTCTAAAGGATGAAGACAAAGATTTTATTATTACTATTTGTTATATATTCTACTACACCATTGTATTCCGCTGCATAATTATCATTCTCTGGTATGTGTAACTCTGATATGTATTGTATAAGTATAATCAAATGTTTTGTAAAATAGCTTCATGAACTGTTATTTGATTATTATATTTTATCGTTCCGCTGCAAGATTCTATTTTGTTTCTTTTATTCCTCCACTTTTTCTTATTTACCCCATAACAATCCACCCTTCTGTATGGTTTAAGTTGGCACGTGTGTCTGCTTAAGCATACAAAAAGGTGGTTCCTTACAGTTGGTATCAGAGCTTTGGTTTAGCGATAAACCTTAGCTTTGTAGGGTCTGACTCTTTATTAATAGGGTAGTAATACCCTATGGGAGTCGTTGGGCGTATATATATGAGAGATCGTATTTGTTAGTGTTATAAAAATGTTTTAATATTGTGTTAATCTGTTCCGTTTTGTATTTATAAATTCTAGTTGGTGCATGGGACGCTATGACATCAATAGAGATTTCTAAACACTTAATAGGACAGACCGACATAATATTTGTTTTTAATATAGGTGAATGAAATAATTTTGCCTATTATATTTTCTATATATAAAGTAAAATATTTTATAAAGGTATATATTGGTTGAAATAGATTGGTTGTTAGGTAATGAAATTTATAAATAATAGTTGAAAATAAGATTTAAGATAAAATAATTAAAATTTGGAAATTTAGAACTTAAGTTCCGGGCTTTTGGAAATTTCTTTCGAATAATTTTGGAATATAATAATATTGTTTATAAGTATTTTCTATAAATAGTTCAATATGATTGGAAGAATTGTTGTAAGGAAGATTTTGGAAAAATAAGTTCTGTACTTCCCTCTCTATCGCTGGAAAATAATTTCGGTGATGGCGGCCGCATCATCGATATTCATTTTCGAGTTTCAAAGTGGGATGACCACGGTAGTAGTTTTACTACAAGATTATTTTATTTTAAATTGTTTTAAATATAATTGGATATATAAATTATAAGTATATATATTATCTATTATCTTAAAATGATTTTTGAATAAAACCCGGTATTTAATTCTTAAGTTTCCATTAATAAATAGTCCTAATTACCGAAGTGAATTGGAATGTAGGTAATTAATAAATTGAAACCTCTAATGGAAATAAGAGATTTAATGCTAGGATATAAATGGTATTAAATGAAAGTTGAAATTGTAACCTATGAAATAAAGGAAATAATTATTGAACATTAAAATAATTAAAAGAAATGAGAAAACTTGTACAACTTTCAATTTCAGTCTTTAAAAGCATAAATATAACTTACCAAAAATTTATTAAAGTTGAAAATGTTTAATAAGAAAATGTATAGTAAATTGTACAAGTAAACTTATGTAATGAAATATTCAGTAAATTTCTTATATTAATAAAATTTAAAGTATAACTGTTATGCCAAGTAACTAAAATTGAACATGAATATTATTAATAAATGAATAAATAAAATCAAGTAAATGAATAAATATGCAAAGCAAATTAATTTAAAAATGAATAAATGAAATTAATAAGTATTGATGTTCTAGTTGTTATGGACTTAAATGTTATATATAAATAATAATAAACTTAAGTAATAGGTTGAAGTTACCTTAGAACAAAAGATGAATACTGGAAAATGACTGTAAAACTTAAGTAATAAATTTACGTACCAAGTAATTTGGTTGAATGGATAAAAATAAATGATGAATAAAGAGGAAATCAAACAATAATATATGGAATGAAATTAATAATAATGAACTTGATCTATTGTTGAATTTGTTGTTTGTTTGGCTTATGGTTGTTTGGGCAAGGATACTTTAATATTGTTTGGATGTAGGAATAATCTATTTAGTTTCACCTAAGACTGCTGAGTGAAGGGTACACTTAGTAGTTTATTCTTCATTCTGTACAATTTAAAGTTATGAACCTGAACAACTATTTCTTTGTTTGATATGAATGAATGATTGATTTTATGGTTGTATGCCTTGTTGCAAGTGTTTGTTGTATTGATTATTGTTGTGATTGAAACAACCTTAAATATTTCATCTTATATAATTGTTAACCCTTTTATATTATATAAGTAAAATACAGGTTATGGAAGCAATTGCTACTGCTTTTGGTTCCATAAATAAGCGTTAATTGCCCGACAAATAGGTACGTTTTCGGATTACAATTTATAGCGCTATTATATTGTTTTCCCGTGTTGGGTTATATATTATTTTGGAAAATATATGTTATATATTGTTATATTTATATTATATTTTCTTCCGAGCCTTTCCGTACAAAGGAGACTCTGCCAAAAATTTTCGAAAATTTTGGACTTAGAAAATATTTTGAAATATTTTTCCAAACTTCAATAATTTAAGTATAAAAAGATATAATGATTGTAAATTTGTATATTCTAATATAAGTAACAAATGTTGAAAATTTAATTGTTTATAAAGAAATGTTTGAATAAGATATATAGATTTCTTAAAGTCTGCTTTCCCCTTCTTCCCTTTGCGGGGACGAAAAGTTTTGAGTGGGGGAGAGTGTAACGACCCGTATATTTAGACCATTTAATTTGTTAATTTAATTTAATTTTTTTTGTAATTTAATTTAGGAAGAAAGAAAAATTTTCTAACTTATATTGAAGTAAATATAGAAAGAAAATGCAACATTTGAACTTTTAGCCAAGTACTTAATCATATAAAAAGAGAAATTACGATGCATTGAAGTAATGGGAATATTGTATATACTAATGCCATGACGAAATTTGTGATAATCTAATGAATTCAATGTTATAGTAACGTATGAAGTAATACGCGATTAATGGAAAACATATGCAAATCAATGTAGATAAGAAATTTTAATTAATGTTGTTTTGATAATAAACGTTACTTGGTGATTATTAATATAGTAGCAGAAGTGTGAATGTAAAGTAACAGAAGGGTAAATTTATTTTAAGTAATAATTGTTGTATTTGGGTAATAAGTTAAATACAAGTAAAGTAATGCAGGACAATAAATAATATATGTAGTACAATCCCCATTTTTATTTGTAAACAATTGTAAGGTTTAATTTATTGAAATTTGAAAATTAGGAAATAGATTCAAGGTTTATATTAGATAATGAATTGGCAATAATTTAAGTTAATAACTAATGGATTTGATAGAATACCAATTTATTCATAAAGTGAGAATAAGTGAATGTAACAAAATGAATAGGAAATGCTAATTTATTCAGAAAGTGATAGTTGATGTAAAAAAAAGGAATGGAACCAAGATGAATTGATAAATTGGATTTAGGATCTAAATTTGTATGGGTGCTTTTATTTTTAATGAATGGGAAAAATGAATCAATTAAGATATGTATTTATTTCTTTAGTATGTTGCATAAAATTTGGAAACTTGTTTGCAATCAAAGTAGATTAAGTAGCACGTTAAATGAGAAATAAATAAATTAATACATTAATGATGTGTAATATAATTCATTGTTAATTATACCCATACAATGTCAATTTATTAGATAGCAAGATTTTAAATCAATAAACGAATTTATTTAGATTTCAGTTTATAATTTATAACGTTTAAGGTGAAATCAATTGCCATTTATTGTCCTAACTTGTGCAGTTAGGGTAGGTTTGATTTGTCATTAAAGATAGTTAATTACATAAGAAGTAAAATGTTAATTTTATTTATAATATGAAGATTGGTTGATTTAAGGAGTGAAAACCAAGATTTATTAATTATTTATAATTTGAAACTTAATAAGTGGATTAATAGCAAATAAGTGGAATATAATTTTAAAACATTACACAAATGAAAATTTAGGTGAAAATTGAGAATGTTAATATAATGGGTTTTGATTCCAATATTTATTTCATCTGTTTGTAATAATGAATTTGAATAATATGAATAAAAATTTAATTCAAAGAAATTATTCAAATTTAATTTATAATTTCTAAATTTAACAAAACTGTAATTTAACGCTGAAATTGTTAATGTATTAACATTTAATTTGACATCTAAATTTGTTTAAAATCATTGTGAATGATTAAGAAAATAAAAGTGTTAAAGATTGTCAATTTCAGAATTTAAATTGGAAATTTGATTTAATTTATTTAATTAATGGAAAAATAGCCATTTTGGCCACTGACTCGGATTTCGAAGAAACCAGTTTCATCGGATCCGTAACGGTGAATTATAATAGTGTTTCAAGTTTCGTAGTGATCGGACTTGGTGTTTAATCGTACGAACTCAAAACGCCTTGAAATTTATGCAATTGAAATCAATTAAAATCAATTTGGAAAATATTGTTTTAAGCATAACTTCTTCATACGATGGAATTTGAACCTGAAACTTTTTCCATTGAGTTTAAAATATTTGAAAACACCTATTTTGATATATGGGTTTACCAAATTTCGTTCCGGGGTCAGAACGGGTTTTTGGGCCACGTTGACGTTAGCGCGTACACCTGTTTTATCCATCTATTCTATTTTCAACCTTCCCTATAAATATCCCTGCTAAACCCTAGCCTCCGCTTATTCTCATTTGTCTGCGCGTAAAATTTCTTCAGCTCCTCCTCCTCCTCAATAGCAGACAAAATTTCAGATCCACATCCATTTCAAAATCAAAGTCAAAAATACAAAGTCCTTAGAAAAATCTCAAATATATATATGTTGAAGCTCTCGATGAGCGTAATTCAATGGTGTAATTCGTTTTTCAATTCGACGCATCGTTTGACCAGAAATCGCGGTCAAAATTGAATTGGGCGTTTTTGACTGGTTCGTCTGATCGGAAAATCCCTTCTGGGTTTTGTAGAGAGGCTAGCGCGTTGTTCATCGGCGAAGTTTGGAGGCGAATTGACGGTCGGATTGGCGGCAAATCACGAATATGGGTTCGAACGCGTCTTCTTCCCGTGTGCGTTCAGGTTGCCTTAGATGTGCGTGCGCAAGGGATAAGGGTGATGACGTGGCAGCTAGTGGGGGTAAATTGTGTTCTCTTTTTCATTTTTCTTTTTTTGAAATCTCAATCACAATAATCGCTATAACTCTCTCATACAAACTCCGTTTCACGCGCGGTTTTTTTGTTAGGATCTTATTGAAATTCCGGACCTGATGACGCTAGTTTGGACGAATTCTGAGACAGTCAAATTTTTGGGTTTAAATTGGATTTAATTCAATTTAAATCCAAAAGGTGAGTGTTTTAACCCACTCACAACTTCTAAGATTTCTTATGTTTGTTAAATTAAATTTTGATGTGATTTAAAATTTATCTATGATTGTTTGGGCATATATTTAATCATCATCTCCGTTAGATAACATTTATTTAAATTAAATTGTTATTTTTTTATTATTGCATATAATATGATAGTTAAATTTATTTATTATTGCATATAAACTGCCAGTTAAACAGTTATTAATTTTTATTGAATATAAACTATTCGTTGATGCCTATTATATTTTATATGCTTTATATTGATGTTTTGTTTAAATTGGATGATGATTGTAATAAATGGTTGTTTATTGATATTTGGATGAATGGATGCTATATTTTATATTGTATAAACTGCAAGTTATTATGCATTTTCATTCCATTCGGGATTGCGGTTTGAAATGATATATAACCGTAAACTTTTATTTTTAAAATTACGGATTGAAATGATATATAACCGTAAACTTTTATTTTTAAAATTACGGATTGAAATGATAAATATCTGTATCACTTGACCATAGGATAGAAAATTATATACAGGCACCATGGTCTATATATAAAATATTTTAAAGTGATTTTCTATGGGTTTTGGAAAATAAGGGTTTATATATATACTAATTTTGATATTATATAAATATTATTTTATATATGGTTAAATTCTAAAATTTAAGCTATGTATAACTTGATGATGTTTTAAGTTTGATTTACGAATATTTCAAGTTTGAGCTTTATTTAAGTGATATTGAATTTATTAAATAAATATTTCTAAACTAAATAATAGTAAATTGAATTAAGGTATATATAAGATTATCATATTTGGTTGGGAATTTTGGAATATTTAAAGACTTGAAATATATCAAAATTGAAATGTTTTATTGAAATTAAGGTATTATTGTTTTCAAAGTATTGTTTTTCGAAATTGTTATAACTTTGAAAGTAATATGGTTTGAAAATGAATTTATTTAAGAATTATCTTTAAATATATTGATTTGAAACCGATTGAAATTTTGAGATTAAGAATATGACTGCATTATGTTATTTGGGTTTAAGATGGTTAAAAAAATATTTCAAGTTTTATAATTAAAAGCAAGAATAGTGATTGAAAATTTGGATTTTTTTTAAATGATATATTATTGAATTTGGTTTTAAAGTATATACTATTTTGAAGTAAATGATATGTTTTGAAATAGCAATAATATTTTGGTTTTAAAGTATATACTATTTTGAAGTAAAGGATATGGTTTGAAATGGCAATAATATTTTGATTTTTGATGTATATACTATTTTGAAATAAAGAATATGTTTTGAAAGGGTAATGATTGTATTTTTAAAAGTATATATATTTTTAAAATGACCAAGGTGTTATAATAACGTTTGGTTGTTAAAGAGACCAAGATCGGATATGGACATACTCTCTGTCGATATCGAAAACCACTTTGACAACTATGTACGTGGTGGAGTTTCCAGAATGAAGTAGGATGGTGGCGACGATCCTAAGGTATATACGTGGTCCCAACTCCCATGAGTTGGCATAAGGTGGCTAAAACAGGAGCGATCGACGGGCCAAGGAGGTAGCACCTCTGATCGGACACACTTCTTCGATACCATTCTATTACTTGTGATTGATTTGGTGGCCACCCTTGATTTGGGAGTGTTGTTCGAGGTGGGCGGTAGTGGCTGCTATGCGTCACCACCAGTCCGGATGCGTAATTGGTATATCTACCCTAGCATTTCCTTGTGTGTCGTGTCACCTACCATATCGAACCCACTACGATTTTGGTTTAAAGATCCGACCGCGTTAAGGTTCACCATCCCCTTAACGCTATTTTCTATATAATTATACTTTACTGATTAGACACTACTGTATATAGCGAATATTACTACATAGTAGATAGTTTAACGGATCCTTAAGAGATGTGAATCCCGAACATTTCTTAAGTTACTGCACTCACGTTAGACACTGGATAGGAGATGTCAAACCCCGTAAACATCTCTGACGCCGTTTACACTCATATTTATTTCATTGATTTAACTTACATAAGATCTTTTAGTTCTGACTCGAGTGTTTTGTCTTTTCAATTCGCTCGGGTCAGCCTGAGCATTTCAGGATTTGAAGGCCCTATTTCTGAAGGAGGAAGACGAAGATTTTATTATTACTATTTGTTATATATTCTACTACACCATTGTATTCCGCTGCATAATTATCATTCTCTGGTATGTGTAACTCTGATATGTATTGTATAAGTATAATCAAATGTTTTGTAAAACAGCTTCATGAACTGTTATTTGATTATTATATTTTATCGTTCCGCTGCAAGATTCTATTTTGTTTCTTTTATTCCTCAACTTTTTCTTATTTACCCCATAACAATCCACCCTTCTGTATGGTTTAAGTTGGCACGTGTGTCTGCTTAAGCATACAAAAAGGTGGTTCCTTACAGTTGGTATCAGAGCTTTGGTTTAGCGATAAACCTTAGCTTTGTAGGGTCTGACTCTTTATTAATAGGGTAGTAATACCCTATGGGAGTCGTTGGGCGTATATATATGAGAGATCGTATTTGTTAGTGTTATAAAAATGTTTTAATATTGTGTTAATCTGTTCCGTTTTGTATTTATAAATTCTAGTTGGTGCATGGGACGCTATGACATCAATAGAGATTTCTAAACACTTAATAGGACAGACCGACATAATATTTGTTTTTAATATAGGTGAATGAAATAATTTTGCCTATTATATTTTCTATATATAAAGTAAAATATTTTATAAAGGTATATATTGGTTGAAATAGATTGGTTGTTAGGTAATGAAATTTATAAATAATAGTTGAAAATAAGATTTAAGATAAAATAATTAAAATTTGGAAATTTAGAACTTAAGTTCCGGGCTTTTGGAAATTTCTTTCGAATAATTTTGGAATATAATAATATTGTTTATAAGTATTTTCTATAAATAGTTCAATATGATTGGAAGAATTGTTGTAAGGAAGATTTTGGAAAAATAAGTTCTGTACTTCCCTCTCTATCGCTGGAAAATAATTTCGGTGATGGCGGCCGCATCATCGATATTCATTTTCGAGTTTCAAAGTGGGATGACCACGGTAGTAGTTTTACTACAAGATTATTTTATTTTAAATTGTTTTAAATATAATTGGATATATAAATTATAAGTATATATATTATCTATTATCTTAAATGATTTTTGAATAAAACCCGGTATTTAATTCTTAAGTTTCCATTAATAAATAGTCCTAATTACCGAAGTGAATTGGAATGTAGGTAATTAATAAATTGAAACCTCTAATGGAAATAAGAGATTTAATGCTAGGATATAAATGGTATTAAATGAAAGTTGAAATTGTAACCTATGAAATAAAGGAAATAATTATTGAACATTAAAATAATTAAAAGAAATGAGAAAACTTGTACAACTTTCAATTTCAGTCTTTAAAAGCATAAATATAACTTACCAAAAATTTATTAAAGTTGAAAATGTTTAATAAGAAAATGTATAGTAAATTGTACAAGTAAACTTATGTAATGAAATATTCAGTAAATTTCTTTTATTAATAAGAATTAAAGTATAACTGTTATGCCAAGTAACTAAAATTGAACATGAATATTATTAATAAATGAATAAATAAAATCAAGTAAATGAATAAATATGCAAAGCAAATTAATTTAAAAATGAATAAATGAAATTAATAAGTATTGATGTTCTAGTTGTTATGGACTTAAATGTTATATATAAATAATAATAAACTTAAGTAATAGTTGAAGTTACCTTAGAACAAAAGATGAATACTGGAAAATGACTGTAAAACTTAAGTAATAAATTTACGTACCAAGTAATTTGGTTGAATGGATAAAAATAAATGATGAATAAAGAGGAAATCAAACAATAATATATGGAATGAAATTAATAATAATGAACTTGATCTATTGTTGAATTTGTTGTTTGTTTGGCTTATGGTTGTTTGGGCAAGGATACTTTAATATTGTTTGGATGTAGGAATAATCTATTTAGTTTCACCTAAGACTGCTGAGTGAAGGGTACACTTAGTAGTTTATTCTTCATTCTGTACAATTTAAAGTTATGAACCTGAACAACTATTTCTTTGTTTGATATGAATGAATGATTGATTTTATGGTTGTATGCCTTGTTGCAAGTGTTTGTTGTATTGATTATTGTTGTGATTGAAACAACCTTAAATATTTCATCTTATATAATTGTTAACCCTTTTATATTATATAAGTAAAATACAGGTTATGGAAGCAATTGCTACTGCTTTTGGTTCCATAAATAAGCGTTAATTGCCCGACAAATAGGTACGTTTTCGGATTACAATTTATAGCGCTATTATATTGTTTTCCCGTGTTGGGTTATATATTATTTTGGAAAATATATGTTATATATTGTTATATTTATATTATATTTTCTTCCGAGCCTTTCCGTACAAAGGAGACTCTGCCAAAAATTTTCGAAAATTTTGGACTTAGAAAATATTTTGAAATATTTTTCCAAACTTCAATAATTTAAGTATAAAAAGATATAATGATTGTAAATTTGTATATTCTAATATAAGTAACAAATGTTGAAAATTTAATTGTTTATAAAGAAATGTTTGAATAAGATATATAGATTTCTTAAAGTCTGCTTTCCCCTTCTTCCCTTTGCGGGGACGAAAAGTTTTGAGTGGGGGAGAGTGTAACGACCCGTATATTTAGACCATTTAATTTGTTAATTTAATTTTATTTTTTTTGTAATTTAATTTAGGAAGAAAGAAAAATTTTCTAACTTATATTGAAGTAAATATAGAAAGAAAATGCAACATTTGAACTTTTAGCCAAGTACTTAATCATATAAAAAGAGAAATTACGATGCATTGAAGTAATGGGAATATTGTATATACTAATGCCATGACGAAATTTGTGATAATCTAATGAATTCAATGTTATAGTAACGTATGAAGTAATACGCGATTAATGGAAAACATATGCAAATCAATGTAGATAAGAAATTTTAATTAATGTTGTTTTGATAATAAACGTTACTTGGTGATTATTAATATAGTAGCAGAAGTGTGAATGTAAAGTAACAGAAGCGTAAATTTATTTTAAGTAATAATTGTTGTATTTGGGTAATAAGTTAAATACAAGTAAAGTAATGCAGGACAATAAATAATATATGTTGTACAATCCCCATTTTTATTTGTAAACAATTGTAAGGTTTAATTTATTGAAATTTGAAAATTAGGAAATAGATTCAAGGTTTATATTAGATAATGAATTGGCAATAATTTAAGTTAATAACTAATGGATTTGATAGAATACCAATTTATTCATAAAGTGAGAATAAGTGAATGTAACAAAATGAATAGGAAATGCTAATTTATTCAGAAAGTGATAGTTGATGTAAAAAAAAAGGAATGGAACCAAGATGAATTGATAAATTGGATTTAGGATCTAAATTTGTATGGGTGCTTTTATTTTTAATGAATGGGAAAAATGAATCAATTAAGATATGTATTTATTTCTTTAGTATGTTGCATAAAATTTGGAAACTTGTTTGCAATCAAAGTAGATTAAGTAGCACGTTAAATGGGAAATAAATAAATTAATACATTAATGATGTGTAATATAATTCATTGTTAATTATACCCATACAATGTCAATTTATTAGATAGCAAGATTTTAAATCAATAAACGAATTTATTTAGATTTCAATTTATAATTTATAACGTTTAAGGTGAAATCAATTGCCATTTATTGTCCTAACTTGTGCAGTTAGGGTAGGTTTGATTTGTCATTAAAGATAGTTAATTACATAAGAAGTAAAATGTTAATTTTATTTATAATATGAAGATTGGTTGATTTAAGGAGTGAAAACCAAGATTTATTAATTTATTTATAATTTGAAACTTAATAAGTGGATTAATAGCAAATAAGTGGAATATAATTTTAAAACATTACCCAAATGAAAATTTAGGTGAAAATTGAGAATGTTAATATAATGGGTTTTGATTCCAATATTTATTTCATCTGTTTGTAATAATGAATTTGAATAATATGAATAAAAATTTAATTCAAAGAAATTATTCAAATTTAATTTATAATTTCTAAATTTAACAAAACTGTAATTTAACGCTGAAATTGTTAATGTATTAACATTTAATTTGACATCTAAATTTGTTTAAAATCATTGTGAATGATTAAGAAAATAAAAGTGTTAAAGATTGTCAATTTCAGAATTTAAATTGGAAATTTGATTTAATTTATTTAATTAATGGAAAAATAGCCATTTTGGCCACTGACTCGGATTTCGAAGAAACCAGTTTCATCGGATCCGTAACGGTGAATTATAATAGTGTTTCAAGTTTCGTAGCGATCGGATTTGGTGTTCGTACGAACTCGAAACGCCTTGAAATTTATGCAATTGAAATCAATTTGGAAAATATTGTTTTAAGCATAACTTCTTCATACGATGGAATTTGAACCTGAAACTTTTTCCATTGAGTTTAAAATATTTTAAAACACCTATTTTGATATATGGGTTTACCAAATTTCGTTCCGGGGTCAGAACGGGTTTTTGGACCACGTTGACGTTAGCGCGTACACCTGTTTTATCCATCTATTCTATTTTCAACCTTCCCTATAAATATCCCTGCTAAACCCTAGCCTCCGCTTATTCTCATTTGTCTGCGCGTAAAATTTCTTCAGCTCCTCCTCCTCCTCAATAGCAGACAAAATTTCAGATCCACATCCATTTCAAAATCAAAGTCAAAAATACAAAGTCCTTAGAAAAATCTCAAATATATATATGTTGAAGCTCTCGACGAGCGTAATTCAATGGTGTAATTCGTTTTTCAATTCGACGCATCGTTTGACCAGAAATCACGGTCAAAATTGAATTGGGCGTTTTTGACTGGTTCGTCTGATCGGAAAATCCCTTCTGGGTTTTGTAGAGAGGCTAGCGCGTTGTTCATCGGCGAAGTTTGGAGGCGAATTGACGGTCGGATTGGCGGCAAATCACGAATATGGGTTCGAACGCGTCTTCTTCCCGTGTGCATTCAGGTTGCCTTAGATGTGCGTGCGCAAGGGATAAGGGTGATGACGTGGCAGCTAGTGGGGGTAAATTGTGTTCTCTTTTTCATTTTTCTTTTTTTGAAATCTCAATCACAATAATCGCTATAACTCTCTCATACGAACTCCGTTTCACGCGCGGTTTTTTTGTTAGGATCTTATTGAAATTCCGGACCTGATGACGCTAGTTTGGACGAATTCTGAGACAGTCAAATTTTTGGGTTTAAATTGGATTTAATTCAATTTAAATCCAAAAGGTGACTCGTTTTAACCCACTCACAACTTCTAAGATTTCTTATGTTTGTTAAATTAAATTTTGATGTGATTTAAAATTTATCTATGATTGTTTGGGCATATATTTAATCATCATCTCCGTTAGATAACATTTATTTAAATTAAATTGTTATTTTTTTATTATTGCATATAATATGATAGTTAAATTTATTTATTATTGCATATAAACTGCCAGTTAAACAGTTATTAATTTTTATTGAATATAAACTATTCGTTGATGCCTATTATATTTTATATGCTTTATATTGATGTTTTGTTTAAATTGGATGATGATTGTAATAAATGGTTGTTTATTGATATTTGGATGAATGGATGCTATATTTTATATTGTATAAACTGCAAGTTATTATGCATTTTCATTCCATTCGGGATTGCGGTTTGAAATGATATATAACCGTAAACTTTTATTTTTAAAATTACGGATTGAAATGATATATAACCGTAAACTTTTATTTTTAAAATTACGGATTGAAATGATAAATATCTGTATCACTTGACCATAGGATAGAAAATTATATACAGGCACCGTGGTCTATATATAAAATATTTTAAAGTGATTTTCTATGGGTTTTGGAAAATAAGGGTTTATATATATACTAATTTTGATATTATATAAATATTATTTTATATATGGTTAAATTCTAAAATTTAAGCTATGTATAACTTGATGATGTTTTAAGTTTGATTTACGAATATTTCAAGTTTGAGCTTTATTTAAGTGATATTGAATTTATTAAATAAATATTTCTAAACTAAATAATAGTAAATTGAATTAAGGTATATATAAGATTATCATATTTGGTTGGGAATTTTGGAATATTTAAAGACTTGAAATATATCAAAATTGAAATGTTTTATTGAAATTAAGGTATTATTGTTTTCAAAGTATTGTTTTTCGAAATTGTTATAAATTTGAAAGTAATATGGTTTGAAAATGAATTTATTTAAGAATTATCTTTAAATATATTGATTTGAAACCGATTGAAATTTTGAGATTAAGAATATGACTGCATTATGTTATTTGGGTTTAAGATGGTTTAAAAAAATATTTCAAGTTTTATAATTAAAAGCAAGAATGGTGATTGAAAATTTGGATTTTTTTTAAATGATATATTATTGAATTTGGTTTTAAAGTATATACTATTTTGAAGTAAATGATATGTTTTGAAATAGCAATAATATTTTGGTTTTAAAGTATATACTATTTTGAAGTAAAGGATATGGTTTGAAATGGCAATAATATTTTGATTTTTGATGTATATACTATTTTGAAATAAAGAATATGTTTTGAAAGGGTAATGATTGTATTTTTAAAAGTATATATATTTTTAAAATGACCAAGGTGTTATAATAACGTTTGGTTGTTAAAGAGACCAAGATCGGATATGGACATACTCTCTGTCGATATCGAAAACCACTTTGACAACTATGTACGCGGTGGAGTTTCCAGAATGAAGTAGGATGGTGGCGACGATCCTAAGGTATATACGTGGTCCCAACTCCCATGAGTTGGCATAAGGTGGCTAAAACAGGAGCGATCGACGGGCCAAGGAGGTAGCACCTCTGATCGGACACACTTCTTCGATACCATTCTATTACTTGTGATTGATTTGGTGGCCACCCTTGATTTGGGAGTGTTGTTCGAGGTGGGCGGTAGTGGCTGCTATGCGTCACCACCAGTCCGGATGCGTAATTGGTATATCTACCCTAGCATTTCCTTGTGTGTCGTGTCACCTACCATATCGAACCCACTACGATTTTGGTTTAAAGATCCGACCGCATTAAGATTCACCATCCCCTTAACGCTATTTTCTATATAATTATACTTTACTGATTAGACACTACTGTATATAGCGAATATTACTACATAGTAGATAGTTTAACGGATCCTTAAGAGATGTGAATCCCGAACATTTCTTAAGTTACTGCACTCACGTTAGACACTGGATAGGAGATGTCAAACCCCGTAAACATCTCTGACGCCGTTTACACTCATATTTATTTCATTGATTTAACTTACATAAGATCTTTTAGTTCTGACTCGAGTGTTTTGTCTTTTCAATTCGCTCGGGTCAGCCTGAGCATTTCAGGATTTGAAGGCCCTATTTCTGAAGGAGGAAGACGAAGATTTTATTATTACTATTTGTTATATATTCTACTACACCATTGTATTCCGCTGCATAATTATCATTCTCTGGTATGTGTAACTCTGATATGTATTGTATAAGTATAATCAAATGTTTTGTAAAACAGCTTCATGAACTGTTATTTGATTATTATATTTTATCGTTCCGCTGCAAGATTCTATTTTGTTTCTTTTATTCCTCAACTTTTTCTTATTTACCCCATAACAATCCACCCTTCTGTATGGTTTAAGTTGGCACGTGTGTCTGCTTAAGCATACAAAAAGGTGGTTCCTTACAGTTGGTATCAGAGCTTTGGTTTAGCGATAAACCTTAGCTTTGTAGGGTCTGACTCTTTATTAATAGGGTAGTAATACCCTATGGGAGTCGTTGGGCGTATATATATGAGAGATCGTATTTGTTAGTGTTATAAAAATGTTTTAATATTGTGTTAATCTGTTCCGTTTTGTATTTATAAATTCTAGTTGGTGCATGGGACGCTATGACATCAATAGAGATTTCTAAACACTTAATAGGACAGACCGACATAATATTTGTTTTTAATATAGGTGAATGAAATAATTTTGCCTATTATATTTTCTATATATAAAGTAAAATATTTTATAAAGGTATATATTGGTTGAAATAGATTGGTTGTTAGGTAATGAAATTTATAAATAATAGTTGAAAATAAGATTTAAGATAAAATAATTAAAATTTGGAAATTTAGAACTTAAGTTCCGGGCTTTTGGAAATTTCTTTCGAATAATTTTGGAATATAATAATATTGTTTATAAGTATTTTCTATAAATAGTTCAATATGATTGGAAGAATTGTTGTAAGGAAGATTTTGGAAAAATAAGTTCTGTACTTCCCTCTCTATCGCTGGAAAATAATTTCGGTGATGGCGGCCGCATCATCGATATTCATTTTCGAGTTTCAAAGTGGGATGACCACGGTAGTAGTTTTACTACAAGATTATTTTATTTTAAATTGTTTTAAATATAATTGGATATATAAATTATAAGTATATATATTATCTATTATCTTAAATGATTTTTGAATAAAACCCGGTATTTAATTCTTAAGTTTCCATTAATAAATAGTCCTAATTACCGAAGTGAATTGGAATGTAGGTAATTAATAAATTGAAACCTCTAATGGAAATAAGAGATTTAATGCTAGGATATAAATGGTATTAAATGAAAGTTGAAATTGTAACCTATGAAATAAAGGAAATAATTATTGAACATTAAAATAATTAAAAGAAATGAGAAAACTTGTACAACTTTCAATTTCAGTCTTTAAAAGCATAAATATAACTTACCAAAAATTTATTAAAGTTGAAAATGTTTAATAAGAAAATGTATAGTAAATTGTACAAGTAAACTTATGTAATGAAATATTCAGTAAATTTCTTTTATTAATAAGAATTAAAGTATAACTGTTATGCCAAGTAACTAAAATTGAACATGAATATTATTAATAAATGAATAAATAAAATCAAGTAAATGAATAAATATGCAAAGCAAATTAATTTAAAAATGAATAAATGAAATTAATAAGTATTGATGTTCTAGTTGTTATGGACTTAAATGTTATATATAAATAATAATAAACTTAAGTAATAGTTGAAGTTACCTTAGAACAAAAGATGAATACTGGAAAATGACTGTAAAACTTAAGTAATAAATTTACGTACCAAGTAATTTGGTTGAATGGATAAAAATAAATGATGAATAAAGAGGAAATCAAACAATAATATATGGAATGAAATTAATAATAATGAACTTGATCTATTGTTGAATTTGTTGTTTGTTTGGCTTATGGTTGTTTGGGCAAGGATACTTTAATATTGTTTGGATGTAGGAATAATCTATTTAGTTTCACCTAAGACTGCTGAGTGAAGGGTACACTTAGTAGTTTATTCTTCATTCTGTACAATTTAAAGTTATGAACCTGAACAACTATTTCTTTGTTTGATATGAATGAATGATTGATTTTATGGTTGTATGCCTTGTTGCAAGTGTTTGTTGTATTGATTATTGTTGTGATTGAAACAACCTTAAATATTTCATCTTATATAATTGTTAACCCTTTTATATTATATAAGTAAAATACAGGTTATGGAAGCAATTGCTACTGCTTTTGGTTCCATAAATAAGCGTTAATTGCCCGACAAATAGGTACGTTTTCGGATTACAATTTATAGCGCTATTATATTGTTTTCCCGTGTTGGGTTATATATTATTTTGGAAAATATATGTTATATATTGTTATATTTATATTATATTTTCTTCCGAGCCTTTCCGTACAAAGGAGACTCTGCCAAAAATTTTCGAAAATTTTGGACTTAGAAAATATTTTGAAATATTTTTCCAAACTTCAATAATTTAAGTATAAAAAGATATAATGATTGTAAATTTGTATATTCTAATATAAGTAACAAATGTTGAAAATTTAATTGTTTATAAAGAAATGTTTGAATAAGATATATAGATTTCTTAAAGTCTGCTTTCCCCTTCTTCCCTTTGCGGGGACGAAAAGTTTTGAGTGGGGGAGAGTGTAACGACCCGTATATTTAGACCATTTAATTTTTTAATTTAATTTTATTTTTTTTGTAATTTAATTTAGGAAGAAAGAAAAATTTTCTAACTTATATTGAAGTAAATATAGAAAGAAAATGCAACATTTGAACTTTTAGCCAAGTACTTAATCATATAAAAAGAGAAATTACGATGCATTGAAGTAATGGGAATATTGTATATACTAATGCCATGACGAAATTTGTGATAATCTAATGAATTCAATGTTATAGTAACGTATGAAGTAATACGCGATTAATGGAAAACATATGCAAATCAATGTAGATAAGAAATTTTAATTAATGTTGTTTTGATAATATAACGTTACTTGGTGATTATTAATATAGTAGCAGAAGTGTGAATGTAAAGTAACAGAAGCGTAAATTTATTTTAAGTAATAATTGTTGTATTTGGGTAATAAGTTAAATACAAGTAAAGTAATGCAGGACAATAAATAATATATGTTGTACAATCCCCATTTTTATTTGTAAACAATTGTAAGGTTTAATTTATTGAAATTTGAAAATTAGGAAATAGATTCAAGGTTTATATTAGATAATGAATTGGCAATAATTTAAGTTAATAACTAATGGATTTGATAGAATACCAATTTATTCATAAAGTGAGAATAAGTGAATGTAACAAAATGAATAGGAAATGCTAATTTATTCAGAAAGTGATAGTTGATGTAAAAAAAAAGGAATGGAACCAAGATGAATTGATAAATTGGATTTAGGATCTAAATTTGTATGGGTGCTTTTATTTTAATGAATGGGAAAAATGAATCAATTAAGATATGTATTTATTTCTTTAGTATGTTGCATAAAATTTGGAAACTTGTTTGCAATCAAAGTAGATTAAGTAGCACGTTAAATGGGAAATAAATAAATTAATACATTAATGATGTGTAATATAATTCATTGTTAATTATACCCATACAATGTCAATTTATTAGATAGCAAGATTTTAAATCAATAAACGAATTTATTTAGATTTCAGTTTATAATTTATAACGTTTAAGGTGAAATCAATTGCCATTTATTGTCCTAACTTGTGCAGTTAGGGTAGGTTTGATTTGTCATTAAAGATAGTTAATTACATAAGAAGTAAAATGTTAATTTTATTTATAATATGAAGATTGGTTGATTTAAGGAGTGAAAACCAAGATTTATTAATTTATTTATAATTTGAAACTTAATAAGTGGATTAATAGCAAATAAGTGGAATATAATTTTAAAACATTACCCAAATGAAAATTTAGGTGAAAATTGAGAATGTTAATATAATGGGTTTTGATTCCAATATTTATTTCATCTGTTTGTAATAATGAATTTGAATAATATGAATAAAAATTTAATTCAAAGAAATTATTCAAATTTAATTTATAATTTCTAAATTTAACAAAACTGTAATTTAACGCTGAAATTGTTAATGTATTAACATTTAATTTGACATCTAAATTTGTTTAAAATCATTGTGAATGATTAAGAAAATAAAAGTGTTAAAGATTGTCAATTTCAGAATTTAAATTGGAAATTTGATTTAATTTATTTAATTAATGGAAAAATAGCCATTTTGGCCACTGACTCGGATTTCGAAGAAACCAGTTTCATCGGATCCGTAACGGTGAATTATAATAGTGTTTCAAGTTTCGTAGCGATCGGACTTGGTGTTCGTACGAACTCGAAACGCCTTGAAATTTATGCAATTGAAATCAATTAAAATCAATTTGGAAAATATTGTTTTAAGCATAACTTCTTCATACGATGGAATTTGAACCTGAAACTTTTTCCATTGAGTTTAAAATATTTTAAAACACCTATTTTGATATATGGGTTAACCAAATTTCGTTCCAGGGTCAGAATGTGTGACGCCCCACCTCTATACCCACGCTAGCCAAGAACACTACGATGTAGTGCTGTCAACTAGCGCGGAGAATAAGGCTGTGGAGGAGCGACCATCCATGTAACTTCTTTGTGCGAGCACTGATATGTCAGATAGAATAGAATGCACATCTTTTAAGGAGGAAATCCGACATACCGATACAAACACAAAGCTATCACACAGTGGCTATATATAATCTTCGGAAACAAATATAGAAATAAACATAACATAAATCAGTCACAGACATCCATATCACAAAGGCGGAAGAAGATATGAATAAATACACAACACATGAAAGTGTACATCAGAGTAGTGGTCAGAAAGATCCACGATAATACAAAAGAATAGCAACACGTGCTATACCAAAAGAATACAACTACGAGTCCATATCTCAAGTGTATACAACAAAAAGACTGCAAAACTAAATAGTTAGCCAAAAGTCAGAGTAGCAAATCCCGGGAGGAAGTCAAGCAGAAGCACCTGTAACATCTCGGTCTGACCCGAGTATTATTTAAGAAAATAATAAACGGATCAGTCTAACTATAAATATCAGATGACATGATATAAAATAATAGATATGGCATAAACATAGAATACCCATACTGACATACTACTATAAGTATGAAAATGATGATCAACAGGAGATCAACCGATGAGAAATGATCAATATCACAAGAATCTTCTCAAAGATCCAAAGAGGGCATCATACCCTAAACTTGTACTCATAACAAGTCAATGACATAAAAATCCAGAAATCAAAACAAGAAATCCAGAAATCATAAAAAGAGAAAGAGGCCTATCACATGATGGTCCGAAGACCATGGGGAGCTACCCCATATGTGTGAGTCGGAATCACACTGATTGAGGCCTAGGCTAACCAAAAAGCAAAAAGGTATGTGTGAATGGAATCACACAAGTGGTGTCTAGCCTAACCTCGCAAACAAAAAGATATGTGTGAGTCGGAATCACACTACTGCGGTCTAGACTAACCTTGCGGACAAAGAGATGTGTGTGAGTCGGAATCACACTACTGCGGTCTAGTCTTACCTTGCAAACAAAGAGACATCGCACAATTGCTAGTCTAAATCATAAAATGATCATCATGATCAGCGAGAAGTGTCAATCACACCAAGCTAGTAAATATATGAGTTTAGCTTCATGTCCCATAACCACTTGCTTAACTTAAATATTTACGAACAAGCTGTAAATCTTCACTAGGAAATTGTCACGAAAAGGGTTCAATCGAACAAGTCCAAGAGCTAACCGACGAAGTGAACGCAAGCGTTTCATACCACTCGTTTTACTAAGTCGTTTAAGTCGATTTCTCATTCGAGTGAAGTAAAGGCTTATATATATTTGTAGATTGGAAATCGGTTTGAGAAAACGAACTTTTGATATTAAAAATAGTGTTGAAATCGATTTGATGAAAGAGTTTTGATATTTACTACTAGTATTAAAACCTTCATATCTTTAAAGTGACAAGTCATAAAACGATTGTTGGAACAATCTATCACAAAAATTCACATTCGGAGACGTGAATAAAATCCAAGGAAATCAGCTCAAAATGCATCAAAGTGGAAGTTCTGATGAATGCTTTTCAGATAAGATTGCCTACGCAGAGTAATACGGGGTTCGACCACACGAATAGAGGAGTCATCAAAGTCTTAGAGATGATAACAACAAATAGGAGACCACACGAATCGATTAAAGCTGGAAGTTCAAACAAAAATAGGAAATATAGGCAAAACTGGCAAATAGGAGCAGGTCGGTCGACCGGACTCCCTGAGTCGGCTGACCGGACCAGAGACAGAAGTGCTCGGGTAGCAGGTCGGTCGACCGGACCCTGAGGTCGGTCGGCCGAAGCCTGTAATCTGCACTTCCAAACAGAGGCAGGGAGATGCTAGAGTAGCAGGTCGGTCGACCGGACTCTGAGGTCGGTCGACCGGAGCCTGTTTCCAGCACTCCCATGCCAATCAAATGAATGCCAAACACTTCCGAAATGCAATCGGTCGAGCAACGGCGCTAAGGGTTTATGCCTATCGACTACCCGGCCTTATAAGCTCTTCAATGCATCACAAAAATCATGATCAAAGATCAAAGTTTGGATTTTTAAAGAATTGAACTCAAAACACTAAAAATTGGAATATCACCAAATCAATCCAAACCAAAAGCAATTGCACAAGAATAAGTGTTAGGAATTCATACCTAACAATCGAAGATAAATATAGATTAAGATGTGAGATAAAAATCTCACCTTTATGCACAAGAACTAGAATGAAGAAGCTATAAAGCAATGGAAATGACAATCTCTCTTCAATCCCAACTCAACAAGCTTGATTCTAAGCTAAAAAGAGAAACATTTCCTAAATTAGGTTTAGGAATTTCTGAAATTGATAAGAGAGTGAGTTGGGGAAGAAGAAGAGGAGACTTACCAAAGCTTCTTCTATTGATTTGGAGCTAGGACTTGATTTGTAGATGGAAACTAGGGTTTTAGAGTTTTAATTTCCCATTCCACTCACCATTAATCTCTTTAGAACTGAAATGAAGAGGAGGAGGGAGTGAATGAAGAGGGGGTTTCAGTTTGGAGTGTTAAGCTAAAACATAGGGCTGAACCAAACCCAACCCAAAGTGAAAATGGTTAAATTTTTGACTAGCCCCAAACATATCAAATTTTATACTCAAAAAGATCGCAAACGACATTTTGAACTCAATGGAAGTGGTCTCGAGTCCTAATTCGACTGTTTGCAAAAAGTAGCTTTTTGGACCAAAATCCGATTAACGAAAAAAATATTTAAATAAAATATTTAAATGATAAATTGATAAATATGCGGGTTGTTACAGAACGTGTTTTTGGGCCACGTTGACGTTAGCGCGTACACCTGTTTTATCCATTTATTCTATTTTCAACCTTCCCTATAAATATCCCTGCTAAACCCTAGCCTCCGCCTATTCTCATTTGTCTACGCGTAAAATTTCTTCAGCTCCTCCTTCTCCTCCTCAATAGCAGACAAAATTTCAGATCCACATCCATTTCAAAATCAAAGTCAAATATTAAAAGTCCTCAGAAAAATCTCAAATTTATATATGTTGAAGCTCTCGACGAGCGTAATTCAATGGTGTAATTCGTTTTTCAATTCGACGCATCGTTTGACCAGAAATCGCGGTCAAAAATTGAATTGGGCGTTTTTGACTGGTGCGTCTGATCGGAAAATCCCTTCTGGGTTTTGTAGAGAGGCTAGCGCGTTGTTCATCGACGAAGTTTGGAGGCGAATTGACGGTCGGATTGGCGGCAAATCGCGAATATGGGTTCGAACGCGTCTTCTTCCCGTGTGCGTTCAGGTTGCCTGTAGATGTGCGGGCGCAAGGGATAAGGGTGATGACGTGGCAGCTAGTGAGGGTAAATTGTGTTCTCTTTTTCATTTTTCTTTTTTTGAAATCTCAATCACAATAATCGCTATAACTCTCTCATACGAACTCCGTTTCACGCGCGGTTTTTTTGTTAGGATCGTATTGAAATTACGGACCTGATGACACTAGTTTGGACGAATTATGAGACGATCAAATTTTTGGGTTTAAATTGGATTTAATTCAATTTAAATCCAAAAGGTGAGTGTTTTAACCCACTCACAACTTCTAAGATTTCTTATGTTTGTTAAATTAAATTTTGATGTGATTTAAAATTTATCTATGATTGTTTGGGCATATATTTAATCATCATCTCCATTAGATAGCATTTATTTAAATTAAATTGTTATTTTTTTTTATTATTGCATATAATATGATAGTTGAATTTATTTATTATTGCATATAAACTGCCAGTTAAACAGTTATTAATTTTTATTGAATATAAACTATTCATTGATGCCTGTTATATTTTATATGCTTTATATTGATGTTTTGTTTAAATTGGATGATGATTGTAATAAATGGTTGTTTATTGATATTTGGATGAATGGATGCTATATTTTATATTGTATAAACTGCAAGTTATTATGCATTTTCATTCCATTCGGGATTGCGGTTTGAAATGATATATAACCGTAAACTTTTATTTTTAAAATTACGGATTGAAATGATATATAACCATAAACTTTTATTTTTAAAATTACGGATTGAAATGATAAATATCTGTATCACTTGACCATAGAATAGAAAATTATATACAGGCACCGTGGTCTATATATAAAATATTTTAAAGTGATTTTCTATGGGATTTGGAAAATAAGGGTTTATATATATACTAATTTTGATATTATATAAATATTATTTTATATATGGTTAAATTCTAAAATTTAAGCTATGTATAACTTGATGATGTTTTAAGTTTGATTTACGAATATTTCAAGTTTGAGCTTTATTTAAGTGATATTGAATTTATTAAATAAATATTTCTAAACTAAATAATAGTAAATTGAATTAAGGTATATATAAGGTTATCATATTTGGTTGGGAATTTTGGAATATTTAAAGACTTGAAATATATCAAAATTGAAATGTTTTATTGAAATTAAGGTATTATTGTTTTCAAAGTATTGGTTTTCGAAATTGTTATAACTTTGAAAGTAATATTGTTTGAAAATGAATTTATTTGAAATAGAATTTATTTAAGAATTATCTTTAAATATATTGATTTGAAACCGATTGAAATTTTGAGATTAAGAATATGACTGCATTATGTGATTTGGGTTTAAGATGGTTTAAAAAAATATTTCAAGTTTTATAATTAAAAGCAAGAATAGTGATTGAAAATTTGGATTTTTTTAAATGATATATTATTGAATTTGGTTTTAAAGTATATACTATTTTGAAGTAAATGATATGTTTTGAAATAGCAATAATATTTTGGTTTTAAAGTATATACTATTTTTAAGTAAAGGATATGGTTTGAAATGGCAATAATATTTTGATTTTTGATGTATATACTATTTTTAAATAAAGAATATGTTTTGAAAGGGTAATGATTGTATTTTTAAAAGTATATATATTTTTAAAATGACCAAGGTGTTATAATAACGTTTGGTTGTTAAAGAGACCGGGATCGGATATGGACATACTCTTTGTCGATATCGAAAACCACTTTGACAACTATGTACGCGGTGGAGTTTCCAGAATGAAGTAGGATGGTGGCGACGATCTTAAGGTATATACGTGGACCCAACTCCCGTGAGTTGGCATAAGGTGGCTAAAACAGGAGCGATCGACGGGCCAAGGAGGTCGCACCTCTGATTGGACACACTTCTTCGATACCATTCTATTACTTGTGATTGATTTGGTGGCCACCCTTGATTTGGGAGTGTTGTTCGAGGTGGGCGGTAGTGGCTGCTATGCGTCACCACCAGTCCAGATGCGTAATTGGTATATCTACCCTGGCATTGCCTTGTGTGCCGTGTCACCTACCATATCGAACCCGCTACGATTTTGGTTTAAAGATCCGACCGCGTTAAGGTTCACCATCCCCTTAACGCTATTTTCTATATGATTATACTTTACTGATTAGACACTACTATATATAGCGAATATTACTACATAGTAGATAGTTTAACGGATCCTTAAGAGATGTGAATCCCGAACATTTCTTAAGTTACTGCACTCACGTTAGACACTGGATAGGAGATGTCAAACCCCGTAAACATCTCTGACGCCGTTTACACTCATATTTATTTCATTGATTTAACTTACATAAGATCTTTTAGTTCTGACTCGAGTGTTTTGTCTTTTCAATTCGCTCGGGTCAGCCTGAGCATTTCAGGATTTGAAGGCCCTATTTCAGAAGGACGAAGACGAAGATTTTATTATTACTATTTGTTATATATTCTACTACACCATTGTATTCCGCTGCATAATTATCATTCTCTGGTATGTGTAACTCTGATATGTATTGTATAAGTATAATAAAATGTTTTGTAAAACAGCTTCATGAACTGTTATTTGATTATTATATTTTATCGTTCCGCTGCAAGATTCTATTTTGTTTCTTTTATTCCTCCACCTTTTCTTATTTACCCCATAACAATCCACCCTTCTGTATGGTTTAAGTTGGCACGTGTGTCTGCTTAAGCATACAAAAAGGTGGTTCGTTACAAAAAAATTGCATAATAAACGTATTTAAAAGTTGCATAACAAATATATCCAAAATTGTTAATATTTATCCTACTTGCTCATCTAATAATTGTTCAAATTCAAAATCATAAAGAAACATAGCATAACTTATTAATTTTATTGTTAAGTGAATTTTTTTCTTCAATTCTTGGTTCAAAAATTTTCTCCAATTCTACATTAATTTTATCATCTTAATAGACAATGGCTTAATGGACAGATTATATTCTCCTCCATTAATCAGCTTAATGGACTATAGCTACTTGAATGCTTGCTCTCTATGTAAATTTTTTTTATAATTTATCATAAAAAAATTGAACTCAAATCAATGAATTACCTGCTGTAGTGCTGCTGTGCTGGGCTTCTTAGCCTATGTCAATGCTCTTCTTTTGATTTCTCGCCAGCGCTCCATTGATCCCCCTTCCTATCGGTCGCCATCTTCCTTCTTTCTGTATGCTTTATTTGTGTTTTTTATCCCTGTTTTTTATTGCGAGGGGTTGTTGTGCATTAGGGTTGCCCCAGGCATTAGTCTTGGTTGCCTTATGATTGGGTCGGGCCTAATTGTACAATTATTTAGGCTCTAAGCAATGTAGCTAAAAATTGTTGGTTATGAATTGTATAACATCATCGAGGTCTGATAAAGTATTCATCTATTCAATAAATCTATTCTCATCTTCAACGTGGTATCAGAGCATGTTTCGATTCTAATAAAATAATTTTGTGATTTAATTTAAATTTTAGGAACTACATTTCAATTCATCAACTACATTTAGAATTCATCTATGCTTATTTACAGATTGCATCCTTACATCATCTCAATTTAAAGTTGGAAGAAACCTATCAGATGTATTACTCAAACCGTGCTTCTACTAGTGATATAGTCAAGGTTGTCATATCAGTTTTCATATTTCGAAATTCTTTTCCTAATTGGTGTCGATCTTATTGCAATGAGTATAATGAATCTCGATTGGAATTCCACTTCCAATCCTATGGGAATCTCTTTATTCCTACTTTATCTTTCCTCGGATTCTTACTCTGATTTTTGATTGGAATTACACTTACAATTCTGATTGGAATTCCACTTCCAATCCCATAGAAATTTCCTTATTTCTATTTTCTCTTTCTGAATTTCAACTTCGGATTTTTGATTCGTAATTGTCATATTTTGGTATAGTTGTCTACCAATCAGGTATAATCTGGTATTTGAAGATAGTCTCTTAAGCAGCAATTGAAACCATTTTTTCACAGCATTGGATGGTTTTGGTGACAGTGGCGATTTCAGATTCGATTTTTGATCGTGTTTGTTTTGACAAACTCCAGTTGCTACGCATCTTGAGTTTGATGGAAGATGTTAAAGATGTTAAAGAATATTATAGGAGATTTCACAATTTATTACTTATCTATTGTACTTTTATAGTTTCCATAAATTATAATATTTCCAATTATATAGTTACTTGGTTCCAAGTTATCTAGATATAAATATGAGTTATGTATTATTTAATTATGAACAAGTCATTAATAAAAATGTAACCTTTTAACGTTCATTCACTTTTCTTTTTCTTTCCCTCTTCTTTTTACCTATATTATATTTTGTTGTATTTCAATAATTTCAGCATGGTATATAGATATAAATACGAGTTATATATTTTGAATGAATTAAAAGTTCCAGTTATTGAAGTCCTATATCTTAATCTATAGAGGTTCAAATTAGCGCTAACCGTCGGATGGAAATAGATTAGATCTGGGCCACACGACCTTAGTTTACAACTGCCACTAAAATAAGGCGAGTCGACCACCCCATGACCTAGGTCGACCGCTCATGGTCGACCGTGTCTAGGTCACGGTTGACCTAACTAGACCAAAATAGTGTATTTTTGAGTGTTGGTTGATTTAATTGATTTGTTACCATTTATTCTCCAATTAACATTAACCAGCGTTATCTTATGCCTTAATTAATTGTCTTAAATGTTAAGTTACCGTTAATTTTGATGGTGTTGATCAATTGTTAATTAATTTAAAATTATTTCCTTAATTGCTCATATAATTATTTCCAACTACGAAAATTCAAACGCTGATAACTTTTTCGTTTGGATTCCTATTGGAAAAGTTTATATATGAAAATTGATCAGAAAATTGCCACAAATCCAATGACATAGGTTTTTTTGGCCAAATTCAAATATTTGTAAATATTCCAGTTTTCAGTATTTATTATTTATTAATTAATTTCTACTTTAATTAATTAACGTAAAAACATGGGGTGTTACATTCTCCCCTCCAAATTTTTTTCCTTGAAATTCAGCAAGGGTTCGATCATGTAAACCATCGCACATTCATTCTCCACTAATAATCAATTAGTGTACAACCAATTTTGCAACAATATGTGTATATGTGCATAATGTACCATAATACATATGATGTGTATGAACAATAATTTCTAATTGGCGCCTCCTATATGAAAGATTTCTTTTAAATTAATTTTGAAAATATGATGCTAGCATCCTAAATATACCCGCGGTTCTACATGAATGCGGCTTTTTGAAAAATCAAAACGGTTTTTTGCTCAAATTTTCCTAACTCCTATAAATAGAAGCACGGTTCAACCAATTTTTCATCCAATTCTTACCATCCAATTTTCTAGCACACCATTGCTAATATCCAAATTTAGAAAATACAATTTTCTAAACCTATTTTATTATGCTTTGAAAGGGTCTAGATGGAATATTTCATATTCCATCATTCTCTTACGTAACCATTTTCCACTATATCATGAGACCTACTCCTTTGCCCCCAATCATTTTCCCTACCTTCCAAAGTACAGTTTCCACAAGTAACTTTTATTTTTAAAGTTCAAAAACATTGTTGTACCAAAAATCATCTTTTTAAATTTCCCTCATCGACAAGGTTCCTCAAAAAACTTCCATAAACAAAACAACATTCTTGTCGCTCACATTATCCATTTTATTGCAACTACTACTATGCAGTAAAATCTACACTAATTAACTTACCGACTATTTCACAATGTCAGCATGCGGTATTTTAAAATTTCTAAAACTTAAAATCCTTAAACTTTTAAAATATTACAATATTTTTAAAGATATGTATATTTCCCTTTCAAAGTTGTATTATATATAATGAAAACTTTTCATAAAAATTTTCTTTTTCAAAATATATATATATATATATATAATTACATATTATAAATAAAAAAATTTGCATTTTTGATATCAGGGTTTAGTCAACCATTCACCGTCCATAATAGACTTCTCTTAGTTGCGTGGTAATATTTTAAAATTCTCAAAAACTTTTCTTTCTTATTAATATCAATAGACACACATGTTGAATTTTAAATTCTCAAAAACTTTTCTTTCTTATTAATAGCAGTAAACCATTCACGTCCTTCCTGGTTGTCTTAGTCAAAGGTGATGCTATCCACGAGAAATCCTTAATGAATCTCTGGTAATAGCCAGCGAGTCCAAGAAAACTTCTAATCCCAATCACTGTCTCTGGTCTCTTCTAGTTGTTAACAGCTTCGATCTTATCCAAATCAACCGACAAACCCTTCTCTGAAACCACATGACCAAGAAACTTAACTTCTTTCTTCCAAAAATGACACTTGGAAAACTTCATTTTTAGTTGATGCTGCCTTAGCATTTCAAGCACTACTCTAAGATGAACTTCGTGCTCTTTTTCATCCTTAGATTATATTAAAATGTCATTTATGAATACCAACACGAACCTATCCAGGTGCTCTCAAAAAATTTGGTTCATCAAATCCATGAAGAAAGCTGGTGCATTCGTACCCGAATGACATTACTAACCACTCGTATGAATCATACCTAATCCAAAACGCCATCAAAGGAATACTATCCCCTGCCACTCTTAGCTGATGGAAACATATTGCCAACTCCTATTGGGAAAATACTCTAGCTCCACACAACTGATCAAATAAATCATCGATTCTCGGCAAAGGGTACTTATTCTTGATCGTCTTCTTGTTCAACTTACGATAGTCGATACACATCTTTAACGACCCATCCGGTTTCCTTATGAACACCACAGCCGCTCCCCAAGGAGAACTACTTGGTCTAATGAAATTCTTCCCTTCTAAATCCACTAGCTGCACCTTCAATTCCTTCATCTCGATCGGTGTCATCCTGCTAAACGGTTTACTTACAGGTTCTGCTCCTGGCACAAGATCTATCCGAAACTCAACGGCTCATGTCAATGGTAGTCTTGTGACTGGCTTAAAAGCATCTACAAACTCTCTTACTAGCAAAACCTGATTCAACTCTTCTTCTACTTCCATTGCATTCAACCAAGCACAAGCACTTAGGTCTAACTTCTCCACCGAGCATATAATTTGGTTATGACTATTAGGGTGTCTTAGCAATATTTCCCTATCTTGGCAAAATATCCTAGCATCATATTTGTCTAACCAATCCAAACCCAAGATGATTCCGAAGCCTACAAAATCAAAAACATATAAACTGCATGCAAACTTATGACCTAATAAATCAAGTTCTAATAGGTCACATCTCAACCCCAGAGTTGCATATCCTCCTATCAGATTCGCAACCCTTAAGGAAGTAACAAGGTATGAGGGTTCTAAACATAGCCTGTAACGACCAAGAATTTCAGTCATTTGAAATTCGTATATTTAATTGATTTTAAATATTCACAAGTAAATTTTATAAGCTGAATGAATTATATTTCAAATATCTTGATTTAATTGGATAATTAAATTGTTAGTTTAATATTTGAAATTGCAGAAATAATTGGAATTTGAATTATATGTGAATAAAAATGATTTATAAAGTTGAATTGAATTCTATTTGAATTATAATGATGTTAGTAAACTTTTAAAATTGAATTAAAAGTTAATTTGTTAAAATTGAATATTTTAATATTTAATTAATGAGTAAAAATAGTCATTTTTCATATAGTCTCGGATTTTGATGAAACTAGTTTCATTGGATCCGTAATGTTAAATTATAGTAAGATTTCAAATTTCGTGTCAATCGGATTTACGGTTTGTCCGGGGCAAGCTAAAACGAGTAGAAATCGGTTTAAGTAAATTTTAAATTTAAATAGTCGATTCGAAAACCTACCTTCCAAATATGATCGATTTGGCTTCCGATATATATTCCATTGTGTTCGTAATAGGGGTAAAACATTATAAACGCTAGGCGGCATGCTCGTTTCGAGTTCGAAAAATTTCCGGATGAATAGTGTTGTCAAATTTTCTATAAAAGGCCAAACTTTTATTCATTTTGCACAAACCCGAATAGAGTTAGTGCTAGCTGCCACTTCTTCATTCAATGGCCGAAAATGTTCACTTCTTTCTCCCTTTATTTCTTCTAATCCATCGACTAATAGCAAAAACTTCCTTCAGTAATATTGAAGAGCATTATGGGAACTTCAAATCCATACGGGTAGGTCGACGAATCGTCGACCATAGGGGGAGATTTTGGCCCGCGTTCATGCTTATTTGCGCACGTTTTTCCATGTGATAGGGGAGGCCGAGCTTCAAGACGTTTGGGGCGGGGGTGGAGCTCGGCTCTGGCTTCGAAGCTGTGGTGGTTGATCGGGCTACGACGTGAAGATGGTGGTGTATAATTCGAATTGAAAATGGCGGCTTTGGGTTTTCTTTACATGGCTGAAACGAAGGGTGGAGAAGATGATAAGGACGACCATGATTTGCTTGGTTCGAACAAGCATCCCATATCGAGTAAAGGTTTAAAAAATAAAATTAAAATTGAAATTATATATATTAACTCGTATAAACTTCTAAAATGCATAACTTTGTCATACGAGATCCATTTTTGACGAAACGAATTGCGTTGGGTCCGTATTGACGAGCACTACATTATGGAGCTGGATTGGGATTTATTTAAGCTAGTGAAAATTTTGGTTGAAATTAAACGCTTGTTTAATTTTAATCGGAATAAACCGCTATCGCGACGACTACAATCAAAGTGAGTACAACTCACTCTTTCTGTCTCACTGATATTTTTATATAAGTGAGAATAAATATTGTTTATGTTGTTTGATGATTGTTTGGATGATATATGATATACTATATATATATTGATTGGTATTTGGATATATACCTGCCTATTGGAGCAGATGAGACCCTATACGTTCCCGTGTATGAGCGGATGACCCTTTGTACGCGCGTCTGCCTCGAAGCGGACATTGTACATATTTTCTAATATGTATATTTGTTGCAGGTGACAGGTTGGAGGGATCCAACTAGATTCCTCACCAGTATTGATTTTATTTACAAATATTGTGATATATACTGTTATCATATGATATATGATGTTTTGGTTGATGTGATTGATGTATTTAGGGCTGTTGCAGCATTGGGCCTATTTTTGGAATTTTAAAATTGTTAAAGTGATGATTTCAAATTAAAAAGGATTTTTAAAAGTGATTTTTGGAAATATATGTTTTATGGAATTTTGAATCGTTAAAGGAAATGGGTTTATTTTGAATAAGTAAATGTTGTAATTTTTATTGTTATAAAAATTATGATCTTTGTGAAATAAAATAAAAATGTGATTTTTGAAATACGAAGTTGATTATTTTATATATAGTTTAAATTGAGATTTTTGAAATTATTATAAATAGTTTATATATAAGATTTATAAAATTGAATTTTTATAAATCAAAATGATGAAATTATAAACGAGTTTTTAAGTGTATAAATGAGGCTATAAATGGATTTTATTAGTAAATAAGATTTATGAATTTGTGAAGTTATTAAAGAACGAATTTTGTAAAATGATTTATAAGTGAATTAACTTATAATTTGGATTTTGGCATTTAAACGAGATTTAAATGGGATTTGTTAACAAAGGAATTTTGTATATTGAAGTTTTTATAAAGTATAAATGGAAATTATAAACATTGTTTTATAAATCCGAAATCAATCGAATTTGATAAGTTAAATATATAAGTTTATTAAAGGAGATATATTCACAATTTTGGACAGTGGGTTATCCTGTAATAAATGTATTTAAATGTTGGATTTGGTAATGAATTATATTCACGATTTTGGACAGTGAATAATCTTTAAATTAAATAGATGTTTTAAAATAAAGTGATTTGTAAATGATGTTAAATGATTTAAAGATGTTTTAAAATATGTTTAATATCGAATACATAGGTTTCAGCATTCATTGTTGAAATAGACGTTTTAGAGAAGTAAGGAAATGATGGACTATAACACTGTTGTTATAGTAAATGATTTTCGAAAGGAAATGTTTTTGTATAGTATTGGGGTTTATATATCTATCTAATTTTCGAATCCCTATACTATTGATTTTGGGTTGTCGTAACGATGTTTTACGCAACATTCGTGTTGACCCGAATAAATGTGTTTCAAGGAATGTTTTCCAATATAGAACGAAATGTATACTTAATCGTGATTTAAGTATATGGAAATGTTTTCCAATGTTGAATTGTTAAAATGGTTTTGAGATTATATCTTTTTAAAGATAATTTGAAGTGAATATTTGGCAAGTGATTTAATTAATAAAAGATTAATTAAAAGGGCCAAGTGATTGTTTATGGTGCTAAATATTTGTTTGTTTGCTTTGATAGTTAAATAACCGACTATCAAGTATTGGCCATATTTTAGTTCCTCGACTTGATATGGGAATTATTTAGTCGTACACTTAGTACGTAGCCTTCTGTATAGGCTTGATTATCATTTGTGTTGAGGATGTTGATTCGTATAGTGCAGAGTATTACTCCAATCTATCGAGCTTCCTTCTTGGCCCGAAGGATAGCAAGTTGAAAGTTGGAGATGTGATAAGTCTATGAGACTTAGTTTCCATGTGAGGTTGAGAAACGCTTTTGTGTTGTTGGTGCGAAGAGACTGGGATCAGATTTATCTGAAAACCACTTCAGACCAACGTATATGCGACGATTGTGCAGGTTGCTTGTGATGATATTGATATTTTTGGAGTTTCATAGTGAGGGACTGCTTGTTGATCGTTTGGGGTTAAAAGCCCAATATACATCCAGTAGCAGTAGTCTCTTCATTATGAAATATCCAATGCAAGGACTATTCGCTACTAATCCTAGAGATTTCTCGGCAGGATATGGTAGGAAAGTACCTTCGGTTTGTTCTGTTCCTAGACAACTTGTATGGATGTTTGTCTGACATTGCATTTCTTCAGATTATGAACATTGGTTTTTACAAACATACATCAGTGGTAGCGGAGAAGGCAACTTCTCTTAGCTTAACACCCTCCTTGAGACGTATAAGCTTAAGGGTTGTATTTTTGTGGAAGGCAATTAGTATTCAACGGAAATGGCCGTGTGGCATTCATAGTGATGTGATATGTAATTGTGAAAGGTAATCGTTACCTCATGCCTCATCAACCTGAAATGACCAAAATAGGGTTAGATGCGACATGCTAAGTGGGTCGCTCCCATCGGGGTATGATCATCCTCTTCTAGATATATCTTTACACGCTATGACGTCGTGTATCTGATTATTGTACCCCGTCGGTAACGACCAGAGGATGACATATTCGGTACCATATAGTTATAGAGGTGGGCCGGTCTTGTGTTGGTAGAGAAACTTTGTGATGGTTTCTCGGGACATCCATCTAGAGGTGTACCCATTCGGAAGGTAGTCCCTTCACCTGGTCATTTGTATGGAAATCCAAACCCCACTACGAGCTGTGATTTTGTTTGTAAAGGCGTAATGAATAGCCTCGAAATGCTATATAGGTAACCATTTCGACTATGATTAATATTATTTGTATATACTAGACACTAGTATAATATAAGAGGATTTGATATGAAAGAAATGTTTTATTTATCCTAAGGTAAAAACATGTCCGTGTTTATGTGTGGACGTGTCTTATGAGATACTTTTGTTTTGATAAAGGAAAAGTTTGTTAATTTAATAAATTCAGTTGAGTGTGTTTCTCACGTTGGTTTACCAGACTGATTCGGGCGTTCTTCCCTTTCAATGCTCGAGTGAGACCGAGTATATTTACAAGTTTAGATGGGTGCTATTGGAGCTTCAGCAGAAGAGCTGGAGATCTTCATTTTCGTATACACGTATCTGTTTTGCTTGATTATCCGCTGTGTTTGTTGTTGTATATTATCAGCAATTGTGAGGACAGGTTATTATAACTGTCCAGGCTGATAACTATTGATTGATTGTTGAACTCTGATTGATGTATGTATATACAGTTTCTATTTTGTAAAGATCATCAATATGATATTATATGTTTTCCGCTGCGATGTGAGATTCTGTATTATTCTATTTGGTTCTATCTTCACTCTTTCTTCTCTTCTCTTCTTCTCTCTTCTTTTCTTTCTCCTGACTTTCCATCAGTTGGTGCTTTTTGGGTCGGACATGTGTGGTTTATTGTCGATTCAAAGGGTACGGATTTTCGGGTCATCACATAGCCTATCTACCAAACACTGAGATATAAATGAATGTGATGCATCGGTATCAAACAATTCCCTAACTGGTATACTTTGAATCAAAAGCGTACCTTCCATCTTAGTCTTTCCCTTCTCAGCAGCAGTTGGCCTAGCAGATGATGGTCCTAAAGCAAAGACCTTTCCCTTGTCCGCCTTGGTCGGTTCTGGACACTGATTCTTATAGTGCCCAATCTGGTCACTGTTAAAGCACTTCACTCCCTTCTTATCTGCAACATTCTTCCCTTTTCCAGTGCGACATTCATGAGCATAATTTCCCTTCTTATCATACTTAAAGCAAACTAGATTAGCCTTTGGCTTCTTGGCAACTTCTCCCTTCTGGGTTCCTTTCTTCTTAAAGTATTTCCTCTTCTTGCCCTGAAAACCCTGGGTTTCACCCTGCTTCTCCTTCCTATAAGTAGAAAGCATCTCTTCATTCCGGATTGCCATCTCCACAACAACAGTACTTGGACTACGGAGATGTGGCATTGTTGCCCTAGCAATCTCGGGCCTTAACCCTCGAATAAACTTATCGTTTCTTTTGATGACGGTGTCAATGGTAGCATATCCGAATCTGGATAGCTCATCAAACTTCATAGCATACTCTATCACCGACATCTCACCCTGCACTAAATCCATGAACTTTCTTAGCAATACCGACTTGGCAACTTTAGACATAAACCTTTATTCGAATCTCCTTTAAAATTCTACCCAAGTCAACTCTTCCTCGGAAACTCCCGCGTAACACTATTCCACCAATGAAGTGCTGCTCCTTGCAACTGTCTAGAGGCAAGTCTCCTCTTTTTCTCATCATTTAATCCTAAGTCAACGAAGTTCCTTTCACAATGCAAAAGCCAATTCTCTACTTCTATAACATCCTCTGTTCCCAAAAACGGCTTCCCACCAAGAATAGTATAATCCTTGCTCAGTTTAGCATAGTTGTTGCCAACGGGGGCCACGAGATTAACTCCTCCAACATTCGCAGTATTACCCCTAGCTACTCCTACACCTGCCCCAGCTTGCACCAGATTGACAAAGAACTGATACATCATCCCCATATGTACCGGCGGGATTCTAGCACCTACGTTGGAATTTGCATCTGGATTAGCATTTGCCCGTCGACCTGGGTTTCTCCTAGTCTTGGGTCAAGCATTTCCATTAGTTATGGTGCTTCCTCCACCTAGATTTCCTCTTTTGTTTCCCGCCTCCAAACTTCTTTTCTCGTAAATCTGCAAACGAGCCTTAGTAAGATATAGATGAACGGTCTACGAGAGAGGGGGGGGGGGCGTACATACTTATATATACATAAATAACAAATACAAGTACATTACTACAACATTAACTCAAACCGTGATCTTATTTTCAGATTCATTGGATTATGTTTTAAAAATCATTTTGGTTTAAATTTTTTTACACAAACCTATGCTCTAATACCAACTTGTAACATCCCCTATTCGGAAGCCTAAAACAAACTGCTATGGATGCTGCAATCATCCATAGTTATTAATTCTCGATGACCAAATGTGGTAATGTTAGATACATTGATATAATAGAAACACATGGATACGAAAAAAATTTAAAATCATAAAACAGATTTCTCATTCAACTTCAAATCATGTTTCAAATTCACTACATAATCCCAATTCGTAAACCACGTTTAGAGAAATATAATTATTACAAAATACGCCAAGAGCGACATATGAAGATGCCCCTTGGTTGATCATAGTCTAAATATAGGCAAATAAACAACTTTGCCATTACATCCATGTAACGACCCGTAAATTTAACTGGTTTTAATAACGTTATTAATTGAAATTTTGCGAAATTTTAAACGATAAAATTTTGAAATATAAATTTGATATTTGGAATGCGTCTAGTTAAACATAGCAACTGGTAAATTTTCGTCCGAAAATATGAAAGTTTATTTCGCGCGTAAATTTACTTCAATTTCATCAGTTAAAAAGCGATGAAAATAAAATGTTTTTGGAACCTAAATATTTTTACATAGAAAAATTCTAAACCATCTTCTGGGAAAACATCATTTTTCGTTTTTCCAAATTCGGACTTCTTTTGCTTCGTCGATCTTATTTTTCTGCATTTTTACTGCATTTTCCGCCAGTATAAAAATTCGAATTTTTATAATTCAATCATAACACTGATATCTGTATACGTTTTGACCGTCTCGTCGTACTGATCTCTACGGTATATTCAATTCTGTGTTTTGAGGTTCGATACACAGCGGAATCCGTGAAACCGATAACCGTATCGGTACCATTTTTGTGCCCGTTGGATTTGTGACTTTTCATGTATTCAATATTCAATGCAAACAGCTGTCAACGGCTAGAAATTAATTATTTCTTGGTTTCATCAGATGTGACTGTTGCTTTTCACTGGTTCAAACATTCATTGGTTGGTTCATAATTATATTCTCTGTGCATTTTCTTTTCTTCCTTCATTTCCAAGACAACACCATCGCTTCCTCTGGCCTTCGAACCAAAAGCCATCTTCTCACTTTGCTCGGCCTTCCCCACCACCTCAGTTGTTAGCCGTCGCCTCTACCCAGTCGACCACCCTCCACCAAAGTTCGCAACCCAGCGCCCCTCCTCTCATAGCCTTCCACCTTGCCGCACCTCAGCTCGCCCTCCCATTTTCCTTTGCCCCAACCTCCGACAATCGAGAGCAGCCCTTCGTCTCATCCCCAGCAAGCCTTGTCAACATCATTCACCAGTGGCCATACCCTTCTAGTAGCCTAGGCCGAGCTTGCTTCTCTAATAATATTGAGGTATAAAAATATATATATTGTTTTCAAAGTTTAACATATGTAAGCTGTACATAACTGTTCACTGTATATTATATTATATGTTAAGAGATTGTACAGTAAGGAGTGTATACATATTATAGTTAGTTCCTTTATACGTATGAGCTAGTTTTATATAAATAGGTTACATTATAGTATATATATAATGTTTCGGCTGTATATGTTCTATATATTTGTTTATAAAGGTTACAGTACTATTTATTGGTTTATCTTTGAAGAGTAAATGTGTACAGAGACTTATATATATTTAGTTATAAGGTTACAGATTGTTATATATTTACACTGTTGGGTTTATATCTTTTGTATTGAGAGATTGTGTATATATATTAGTTTATAGATCAAAGTTTATGATAGTTAATTTTATATTATGTGGTTATTCTTTTATATATACCTAATGTTATGAATTCTAAGTTTATGATATAAAAGTGTATCCTGTTTTGTAATGATGCAGTAATTTATAAGTCTGGGCTAGTTATATAAATTATTAGTTATAAAATATATATGTTATTTATGTGGGTAACTGTGTTAACTATTTAGAGTACAGGTATATAAGGTTATATAAGTTGGTATGAAATATGAGTGATTACAGTCTTGATCCATTTTGTCTATTGAGAATGTACGTGTGTTTTTTTTATTTGTTTAAGTATATGATTATATCGGTTAATATATTTAAACTGTTGTATACAAGTTCTATTTGAACTGTTTGGATAGGGTATAAGTTAAATTTATATAAGAGTTACATATCCTAGTATTTATATGTTAGTAATTAGTATACAATAGTATATAGGCTATGAAATGATATTTTTTTTGTTTTGTTGTGGTATGTTGTCCATATATATAGAGTATAAAACTATAAGAGTATATGTAAGTTATTATAATCAGTATATATATTTTAATTGTATACTGTTAGTTATATTTAATGTATATGTTAGTTATGTACAGTATATTAAGTCATATGTATACATTTAGTAACCCATACGGTTACAGTATATAGTATACTATATTTTAAAGTTAGAATCTGTGTTTGTATATATATTTATACTGTTATATATCTACAGTAATTTATGGGTTTTATAATATTGAATTTAAATTTTTACATATATATATATATATGTATATAAATTCACATATACTATTTATCTTCATCGATCCAGTTCTGATTTGATTTCATAAATTTCTGATTTATCAGCTTGTCCGTTGAATTCGTGCTAATCTTGTTTTGTTTTGGGATTCGTGCTTAGATTCATAACTCGACTTCATTGCCTATCCTCTAGCCTCGAAAGGTGAGCAATCACTCACGATTAATGTTCTTTTATTTATTAAATTTGATTTCAATTGAAACGACAATTGAAATATGTTGCTATTAGTCGTTTACACTGTTATATATGCTATTACCTGTATCAGTTCACTTGTGACATCTGACACCCTTATCTGTTATTTATACAATGATAATCCAGTTTGGTTGATAAATGATTGATTGTTTGATGTTGACATTGGATGTTAAATTGTTAATGTTGTAAGTGATAAATAATTTGAAATTGAAATTGATGTAGAATAGTTAGATTTGATATATGTGTTAAATTTGGTTTAAATGACATTTGCATAATATGACCCTTTAAATGTTAAATAAATCGACGCGTAGAAATAGTGTTAACTACACCTTGAACCATTGAATGTATAATTGGGGTAGTATAATTTGAATAATAGACTTCAAGTGAAAAACTGTAATGAAATAATCTTTAGTCCACATGAAATGATAGTGTAGATTCTAGAAATAATTATATTAATTTACACAAACAACAATGTGAATTAATACGATTATTTTGGGATTATTTGAATTGATTATTAGATTGATATTGGTTGTTGTTATTGCTTGTTTATTTACTTTGACACCATCCCCGTTATCACACTGCAAGTTCCCTTTGCTATGCTTTGATTTTGAATTGAATTGGAATCGGGTTGAAATGATAAATACCCAAAATAAAAACTTTGACTTAGGATAGAGAATTAAACAAAACCCAATTGGTCAATAATTTGATTTAAAAATAAAATAAAGATTTTATTTGAATAAATGATAAGTTTTGAAATGAAGTTAGAATTTGAATTTTATGAAAGGAAATGTTAATATTTAATAATCTAAATCAAAATATTAACATAGTAGAGGATGAATGAACGTTGTTTTAAAATTAATTATTTAATAATTAAATTTAGAATTATTAATAATTAAGTTTTGAAATTAGTTAATAATTAAGTTTTGAAATTATTTAATAATTAAATAAGATTGAATTATTTAATAATTAAATAAAATTGAATTCTTTATTATGTAAAATTGAACTTCTTGAATAAGTGAAATTAAGTTTCTTTATTGATTGAGATTTGAAATTTGTAACTAAGTATATAAATAAGTGAAACTGAATTTCTTTAACAAGAAATAGAATGTGATTTATTGAAATTAATGTAAGACTTGTAATTGAAAGAATTGATTTGATGAATTTAATTTAATTCAAATTTGTAAGTTTTGATACAATGAAGTTAAACTTAAGTATTTGATTTAGTAAATTGGAAATTAAATAGAAAATGTTTAAATGATAAATTTACTTAACGAATATTGAATTAAATCGATAAATGAAGTTGAATTGATTTGAATGTTAAACTAAATTAATTTAAATGATTTCGGAATGAAACTTATATACGAATTTAAATGAATACTTGAATTGTCTTAAATCAAATATTTAATTTGAATTATAAGATTTTGAAATGGAAATTTGGAAGTTTTGAAATGTAAATTATGGAAATTGTTTTAGATAGACAAATGAAATATTGGTTTATAAAATTCTAATTGAAATTGAAATTGGTTTGGTTTCAAAATATATTAAACGACCAATCGGTGTAATAATTATGAAAGTTATTAAAGAGACCGGAATCGGTTATGGACATACTCTTTGTCTAAACCGAAAACCACTTTAATAACTATACGTGGAGTTTGATCCAGAATGAAGTGGTTGGAATGATGTACGTGATGACTAAAGAAAGAGAACGATAATGGATAGCCTTGACACTTGTGTCAAATTGGAAATGACTAAAACAGGAGCCGTGCCGGGCCAAATGGGGGTTAGTATCTCGAGCGAACACACTTCTTCGAAAACTACTCATTACTTGTTGTCGATTGGTGCACCCTTGATTTGGGAGTGTTGTTTCGCGGTGTTGCGATCGCTGCGGCGATGTGTTCTCACCAGTCTGGATCAGGCAAACGGTAGTTTCACTACCTTGGGTATTGCCTCATGTGCCTTGTCATACTTGTATCCCTATATACACGACCACTACGATTTGTTTTGTGTTATACCTATAGAGTACTCCCTTATAGCTCACTAGTTTACGGTGGAGTTTACAGTGCTGTATAGTCTATAACGCTTATAAAAAAATTGTGTTAAGGGGAATAATGGTAACGCCTTAACACTATTTTGATACTTTATATTACTGATAGGCACTATCTACTTATCGTACACTACTACATAGTAGATAGTTTAACGGATCCTTAAAGGATGGTTATTCCAAACATCCTTTAAGTTACTTGTATTTCAATTGCAATTTCACTTGAGTTGGATTTATTGATATAAGAATGTTAATCCTGACTCAAGTGTTTTGTGTTTTGCTTTACGCTCGGGTCAGACTGAGTGTACCAGTATTCGAGACTCACCTTTGGAGTTGGAGCTTTGCTTGGAGATCCAGCTATCTATCCAGTTTCAGATATCCAGTTGATTCTAGTAATGTATTCTGATATTGTATTTGATTATTGTATCCGAGACATCTGTTGTACCATATTTAACTCTGATATGTATATAGTAGCTTCATGAACTACTATCTTTTGTTTCCGCTGCATTTATTACTCTGTGTCTGTGATCTGTTTTATATTTATTTACTGTATATGTTCATTTTTGCTAATTTAAATTAACAATTCGGTATTTTGAATTATTCAAGTCTGACATGTGCGGATGCGAATGTCCAAAATAGCGGGTTGTTACAATCCAAAACACAGCGGGATCAAACAGAAAGAACTTTTACTAGCTAGCTTGCCTCCTACACGTCTCCAGAAGCTTATTCATCTAAAGGAGAACCTGAAAACCTTAACTCTCAAATTACTCAAAATCAATTGAGCACCCGAGAGTTTAAGGGGAAAATATAAACTTCGAGTTAGACAAAAAGTCTGGTATGAATAATAACCTACCATCTCGAACCATATAGATATCTAGTGAGACCACGCCGTTGAACAAAACGGGTTTTCCCCACACTAGTATTTTAACTCAAATTTATAATAGCCATATACAATGGACCTACATCCACAATGGTTAAAACATAACATAATAAAATATATCAGGATGATATGCAAACATGCAATATATTCTGAATTTCTCATCCCCATTCATTTAACTATCTGTCTCAAGTTATGGTTTTTAGGGTCATTATTAACCTATTAGTTTTCATGGGCTGACTAATAACCTGTTCAAAGCTTATGGACTATTTGCCCAGTTTCATAGTTTCATGGGTTCACTAAGAACCTATTGGTATCTACCAAAAACCTCATCCAATTATAGTTTTCATGGAATCACTATGAGCCTATTAGTTTCTCCAATTACTTCTCTCATATCGTAGTATTCACGGGTTAACTATGAACCTATTGATCTCTATCAATAACTTAATCCGGATATATAGATTTATTGGGATCACTAAGAACCTATTGGCCCCTGCCAATAACTTTTTCCATACATAGTTTTCATGGGATTACTAAGAACCTGTATAAATCAATAATCCTTTGATCAGTCTTTAGGCATCCTATATTCTGGTCCAACTGACCTCCTGGATGCAACTCTACTCACACAGGAGTTAACTTAATATATATATTCACTAATGGGTCAACCTAACTAGTTATTCTGCCCTTAACATCCTGAAATGCAGATATGGGTTAATTATAAAGTGAATATGTTTACAGAAGAAGCACACATGATAACCGATCAATACATAAAGACATAAACATCTAGGGTTCAATTTCCTTGTAATCATTTTTCAAATGAAACATGGTTAATAACTTAACCTATTATCTTTAGCAAGGAAAGCTTCTTCAAAAACTCCAAAGTTAAATGCCATTTTAAAAAATCTTTCATATTGCCATGGATCCATCTTTAAAAATTGAGATTGGGTTCCTTGTTTTGAAAAACTAAGGCTTTCGAAACCTTAGAACTTCTCTTTTGAGACCATCAAAACATATCTTTCGAAAGTATTCAAACCTTCCTTTCAAAACACTTAAACATATATCTTTCGAAAGAATCAAAACATTCTATTCGAAAGCATTGAAACCTTCCTCTAGAAACCATTAAAGATATACTTGTTGAAACACTTAGAGCTTATCTTTCGAAACCATTAAAGATATACCTTTTTAAATGCCTAAAACAGACCCTTCAAAGTGGCTTAAGGCATACCTCGCGAAAGCATCATAGAAACTATTTAAAATGTTCCTTTCGAAACCGTTGGGTTTAACACTTAATATAGTTATTGGGTCAAGGAAAAAAGAAGTGAAAGTACCCATTTCGAAAGCATTGGTGTTGAAGTAAAAGAATTTGGGGAAAAGGATGGCTTCGAAACCACCCTTTCGAAAGTATTGATAAAAGCAGCTGTAGGGACCCTTTTAAATGCATTGCTGTTTAAGTAAAAAAAAGCTAGGGAAGAGGATAGTTTGGAAGCAAACCTTTCGAAACCATTGCCTTCCATAACACTTGTTTAAAGCGGCTATAACAACTCTTTCGAAAGCATTGAATTAAAGTTTTAAGAAAACGGCCTTTTTTTAATATAAAAGGCATGAATGCGGCAACTAGGTTTTTAATGGGTTCTAAAGCATCTACCTTTTCGAAAGCTTCTGGGGAAAAAGTGACAACTCTTTCAAATGCTTCCTAAACAACTCTTTCGTAAGCTTCTTTAAAAACAAAGTAAGAGGCAATCAATTCGAAAGCTGTTTAAAAGTAACTTTAACCCTTTCGAAAGCAGCTTTTAAAAGCAGACACAATTAACGTATTCGAAAGTTTGTTGAAATGACCTCTACCCCTTCGAAAGCTAGGTTTCGACACTGTACCCGCCTTTCTCCAATGCACCACGTATCAATTTCTTGATACTATATGCATTGGTTTCGAGTTGGTTCTTTAGTGGAGGCATGGTGTCGAAAGCCATCGGAGGGAAGTGGCGAAGTAGTAAATCCAAAGAAAACTGATTTTTAGCCTTTAAAAGAACTTTCTTTTCACCGACTTTCCTTATTTGTCAAAATATGATTAGTTTCCAAATCCTTTACCAAAATCTTTTTCTAAAAAGGCCGTTGAATTCATTAGTTAATAATTAAAATATTTTAGCAAAGAAGCCCTTGCCTTTAACAAAATAATTAAGACATTTAAGTCCTCAAACTTAATTAATTTAATTTGCATCGTAAATCACTTAAGAAAAATTCCCAAAAATCATCTTAATCCACTTTTAATACATTTTCTAACATATATAAATTTTGGACCCAAAATCCTTTATATAGTTGCCGTAATTAATTTTAAACCTAAATTATCTATTTCTTCCATTCAAAATTCTTAATAAATTATCCATAGCTTGGAATATTATGAAAATTTAAACCCATTTCCAAAATAATGTTTCACAAAACATATTCAATCCTCATGGAATTCGAAACCCATTTTACATGATTTTATCCTTAAAATCGAATCAAATCTTTTATAAACATACTTGTTCAATATAACATGGCATATAATCAAAGCATATCATCATTCAAATAATCCAAACGGTTTTTAAAACCTTAAACCCGAAATTAAGATGTTTATTAAAACATATATGAGATGGTTTAGATTATTATTCATCTTGTTTTGGATAAGGAACTTGAGATTTGATCTTGCTTAATTCTTCGTTACTTGAATCCTTAGCCTCTAGTTGATTATGATTCCTTTTTCTCCTAGGTTTATGGTCGGCCTTGAGCTCTTTTATTGTTGTTTTTACGAAAGTATGAAAATGAGAATGAGGTAAGGGTTTAGGGGTTATGTGGTTATATACGGCTATTCCCCTAGTACCCTTGCCTTATTCTCTTGGGTAGTTAACTTATAAAACCATTTTATAAACCCATTCCTATAATTTCATTTAGTTAAGGCACGACCTTTACTTAGTTTTCAAATCTCAATCCCCTTATCATTCTAGTCTCTACATTATTCTATTTAGTTTATCTAATTAAATTTCTTGAATAACGTTATTTAAAATAAGGGGTGTTACAATGTCTCCTGCCTCAAACTCCAATTCCTTCCTTCGCTTATCCACATCTAACTTCTGATGATCCTGTGTAGCCTTCATTCACTGTCTAATCAACTCTATCTCGAAGTCTCACAAATTAAATCTGGTCCGAGTAGAATTTTGTTGGTGGTTTCCCATGAATAATTTGGTGATTCACATGGCCTTCCAAACAACACTTAAAAGGGTGGCATGCCTGTAGAATACAATAGCCTATGATTTTTGTTTGATGATAATAAACATATATATATATATATATATATATATATTTAAATGTATTTGTTATTGTACTATTTTATTTTCCATATAATTAAATAAATATTTGTTGAATAAAATGAATACTCTGAATTCGTATTTAAACAAATATTTTATTACAAATTCAAATGGTATAAATTTGAGCTCTCACTACATTTACACATTTTCAATTACAATAAATTTTCAATTACAACACAATTTTCACTTTACAAATTTCACCTCACTACATATTCACTCAACACTCGTATTTGATCTTCAACTTTGTTCCAGCCTGTATCCAGCATCTGAATTATTTGCAAAATAAATTCTGACGCAGTAAAATTGAAAAAGAAATATTTTGTAGTGTAAAATGAAGTGTGTTTTGAAAATATTATTTGCCTCGGTTATTTGGGTTGTTCGTCATCATTTTTTTTAATTCATCTTACACGAATAATTTGTGACATGCACAACGTATCACTGTACATGCCATAAGGTCGTGCACACCAATATACACTTACTTGTTAAAACTACAGGGACAGTTGAGCACAAGGTCAAACCCAAGCCTAGGCCGGATTCAACTCAAGTGCAACAAATACAAACACACATGCAAAGCTTCATTGGGTGAACATGAAACAAAGCAAAATGTTAAAGCAAATGCAGTACACTTGAAGTAACAACCAATATGACAACTGCCTCAATCATATGTACAAAGGCACAGACATGTCAGTTTCAAGATGATCCAGACCATCATGGATGTGCAAGCACTCAAGTAAACATATCAATGAAAGGCTAACAAGACATGGTCAGGGCTGCAACCAGACCAGAATGATTTCAAGTGGTGAACACAAAGACTCCATCATAACCCAAGCACGAAATGTGAACAAGACAATAATGCATACTATCATAACTCAGTTGAACTTGAAGCATGAAAACAATGCAAGCATAACAAGACCAATTTTACTCGAAGCAAAACAAGTTCAAATGTCAATGCATTTGGGCACAAGAATAAAATGAACACACCAAAGACAATGCAACAGAAAAGACTACAAAAACTCAAAGCCATCACATGATTCGAAGTAATTGGAAATGGAACTCGAAGAAATGCAATGACAACAAATTGAATAAGATAGTGGTATGTATGCAACAGAGGACACAACAATTATTACAAAACAACAATGCTCACAACAACAACAAGTCTAAACAAACCATGGACAAAAGTGCACCAGTCTCCAACAAAATCAGTGCAAATGGGACACACCATGTAAATGAAATGACTCAAAGAAATCACACCAGACCTGACTCAAGTGTGACAACACTAAGAGAATACAGTTCAATGCAACACAAGAAAAGACAACAGTTTTAGAGACATGCACAATGGATATGCAATCACTCAAGTTCAACATGCTCACATAACAAAGTGGTGAACCAGGCAAAGGCAACCAAACTGCATAGATGAAGCTCGAATCAAATACAAGTTCAGGCATTTAGACAATTTAAATGCAAAGCAAATCATTTAGGCATGAACTCAATAAAGCAGTGGAACAAGGCTATACTCCACATGCAGGCATTCAGGTATGCAACCAGACTAAAGCGATCAAAACAGGATGCAATTCTCATGAACACAATGGACCAGACCAAAACCAAACCAGACCACCAATTAATACAAGAGCATTAACACACTACAACATTATTATAAATACAAGGAACCAGACATGTACAAAGTAGCAGGTAACACACATATATACAACAAGCCAGTGCAATCAAGTCAATCACACATACATACATACACACATACATACATACATACATACATACATATATGTATGTATGTATGTATGTATGTATGGAGACCATCATAGAACTTGAAGCAATATAGGGCTAACAAGACCAGATGACTCGAAGCAACTATCACTTGGGTGAACAGAGAGGGTAGTAGTTCGAACAAAGTCAAGAATTGTTTCAAAAAGTCAAGGGAGCAAAAACAGAGAATGGTCATATGAATTGAACAAGTCAAAGTCCAGATTATCACAATATTCAAATGCCGAAGTTATAGGAATCGACCCAAAGCAATTCAAGCAATTCAAATATATCAGAGATGGAACAAGTCAGAACTATCACAAGCATTCATTCAAAAATCAAGGGCCGAGCACAGTAAATCAAAGCAAGTGATAAAATCACAAAAAAGTCAAAAAATAATATACGAATGATAAAACAGGGTTTCAATCCCTATTTAAACCCAAAATCATCATCGACAATAACTATTCGAGTTCAAGAAAAATCAGAGAGTAAGCAAATAAATCACGAACCAATCCAGAACTCGAATCGAAGTCGAGTATAATCAAAATCGAAAAAGGGGACATTCATGTACCAGTTTAAAGCGTCTTTCGATCTCGACTTATTGAAGCGGTCGCAAGCTATCAAAGCCAAGGAATCAACCGCAGAGCAAATTGAAGAACGTTGATTGAAGTATAAGACTAATTAAGGAACTAAAGCATCAAGCGAACAATTTGAAGGCGGCGGCTTCAATTGAAAAGCCCTAAATCCAAATTGATAAAGAAAACAAGGCAGCTACGAAAATAATAAAAGGGAGATGTCTCTATTTTAATTACTTAAGTGGGCCGACTTTAATTATTTATTGGGCTTCAATTAATAATAGGATTTTTGTTTTCTAATTTTGTTTTTAATTGTAATTTTCTTCTTTAAAAATTTGTGAATTTCTAGTTGTGTAACTAGGTACAAACTACGGGGCGTAATTTGAGAATTCGCAACTCAGTGCTTAAGTTGTGGCAACGTTTTGAGCTTAGAGTTAGGTTAGTCAAGTTAGCGGGTGTCGCAAGTTTACGTGTGTAAGCGTCTGACTTCCTAATTTCTAGTAGAAACCTTGGGGGTAGCATGTAGGCAGGTTATTGCCGAAGCTGGGTAAATTTTGTGTGATCTCTACTGCATTACTTTATGTGTTTATTTTTATTTCCACATTAATTTTTATTATTATTAGCATCACCCTATTCACCCCCTCTAGGGTGATAACGATTCTACAAGTGGCATTAGAGCTAGGAACAAAAATTAATTTTTGTTTTAAAAGTTTGATTTTTTAATGGCTTCTTTTAATAATGTTTTTGATGAAGGCCAATCCATAGTTAGACCACCTATGTTCAATGGTGAATATACTTATTTGAAAAATAGAATGAAATTATTTTTTGAAAACCATAAATGCATGGAATATTGTTCAATTAGGATATTGCACACCAACCGTAATGGTAGATAATCAAGAAGTTGAAAAATCGATAGATCAATGGACAGATATTGAAAATAAACTGCAATTTGCTAACGCTAAGGCTATGAATTCAATTATCTTCTCATTAGATCAAATTGAATTTAATCATGTCTCACATTCTCTAACTGCACATGAAATTTGGCACACGCTTGAAGTGACTCATGAAGGAACCTCCCAAGTTAAAGAATCACGCCTTGCCATGCTTAGTAGCGAGTACGAGAACTTCACAATGGCCAAGGATGAAAGTGTCAAAGAAATGTATGGACGACTTTCTAATCTCGTATACAAATCAAAATCTCTAGGAAGACCATACACAGATATGGAAATAGTCCGAAAAATCCTTAGAATTCTTCTATGAAACTTTGAAGCAAAGGTGACTATCATCCAAGAATCAAAGGATCTGAAACAAGTTAGAATTGAAGAACTCATCAGAAATCTCACCACTTATGAGCTAGAAATCAACCTCAAGGAAGAACGTGAAGGAGGAGATACACGTAAGAAATCAATAGCTCTCAAAGGAACAACAGAAAGTGATGATGATGATGATGATGGAGCAGTTGAACTGGCACTGATAATAAAGAGATTCAAAAGGTGGAACCGCAAATATGGAAATCCTGCCCTAAATCAACAACTGAAGAACATAATTGTCAAAGTTCTAGACTACTCAGAAGAGTAGGAGATCATTTGCCACAATTGCAATAAACCTGGTCATATCAAGCCAAATTGTCCTCCAAATCAATTCAGCAAAGGAAAGAAACTGAAAAGAAGAAGCTTTGCAGCAACTTGGGATGAAAGTGATGAAAATGATAAAAGCACTGGCAGTGAGAGTGAAAGTGCAAATCTGCGACTTCGAGGAGAAATAAGTGACAGCGATGATAACGAGCCGAGCGAGGTATCAAAACTTATTCACTCGCAATTACTTATATATTTTCATGAAGTAAATGGTTATTTTGAAAGACTTAAGGAGAAGTACGCTAAAATTGAATCACAAAAAGATAGTTTGATAGAACTAAATATGCAGCTTGATCAAATGGTTCAAAACTATAGAAATAAGTGCCTTAAGTGTGATAAGTGTCCATCATTTGAAAAGGAAATAAAAAAATCAGAAATTAAAATTAAATCGCTTGAAAATGAAATTCTGATTTTGAAAGAAAGTGAAAACACTAGGAGAGAAAATTCTATTAAAAAGGGCACTTTGTTTTGAATGAAAATGAATCTCTCAAAACACAAGTCCAACAATTGTCTACAACTTTAGGAAAATTTTCCAAAGGAGAAAGATCGCTAAATATGCTATTAGGGAAATAAACTGTTAATCCTATTAGACAAGGACTTGGGTATACTCAATCCGAAAGAGTTAGAAGTGAAACTAATCATGTCAACTCCAAGTGCACGATTTGTGGAAATATTAGACACAATCAAAACAATTGCTGGTATAGACCCCAAACACGTGAAAACTATACCAATTTGGGTTCCTAAAGGCACGAATGTAAAATCCCATAAAGTCAAACAAATCTGGGTGCCAAAATAAACAAACATAGACTGTCTTGGTTCTACACAAACTTGTTTTTCAAAATCTTTTGTCACTAACAATCATGGACCTATAAAAACAAATAGGTCACAAAACACTTCTCTCGTGTAGGTGTGTTGGCAAGCTAAGGAACAACAACAGTTGTTAGTCCCTGAGAAGTTGGTTTTGATGACAACAACCTTAGAATAATATTATAAAATATAAATACTAACATTATTGTTTAGATATATATGTATATGCAGGATATATATACAGGTACCAAAGAATGAAGACTGTACAGTATAGAGATTCAAGAACTGATGAACTCAAGATCGAAGATATCAAGATTCAAGACTCATGAGTATCAAGATTATCAAGAGTTCAAGATTTCAAGATAAGTAATTTAGTTAGGAATTTTGTTAAAACTCCTAGAAAAGCACTGACATCTTAAAATCCATTTTATTTGTGGAATGGAATCCACTTCGAGCCCGTTAAAGGGATGGAACCCTAAGGAGGATGGAACCTATGAAAAATCTAGTTGAACATTGTTTTGTATCCACTAACTTTTATTCAAATGTTTTACAAAATTATATCTTGTTTTCAAAATGATTTCAAAATCTTCCCTTTTAAATCAAAAACATCTATCCTGGTTTTAAAATACTTTTAGCCTCAAAATAATCTTTATTTTCAATACCAAAATATCCTTGGTTTTAAACTATCTTTTAATTATAATATATTTAACTTTTAATATTTATACTTAGATTTAAATATAAAATTACAGTAAAATTTTATATATACCAAAATATTATTCTCTATAAATATTTATGTATTTTAACTATAGTTAAGTATATTTATAAAGTTTAAAATAGTTTTAATACAAGATAGAAGTTATTTTCAAAGAAAAACAAATTACCAAAAATAACTTAGGCTTGTCGACAACCCCAAGGAACCCTTGTCGACAAGGTGATAGTTTATTTCAAAAGTTTGAATTTCAAAAGAAGTGTCTATTCATCATATCCTTTCACGAATGGACATGGCTATTGTTCTACTATAAATAGAGGCTGTTTTAAACGAATTTACATACATATTTTCTCTGATTTCACTCCTCTTCTTCTTCCACATTTCTTTATATACATTTTTACCATTACTCTGCCGAAATCACCATTGAATCTAACTAGATCATCTCTGGTTTGATTCTCTATCACTATCTCAATAAGATCCCAGTGCTATTTAGAGTTATAGATTTCTTTGTATTCAATCGAGCGAGAAAAGGTGTGCTTGTAGCCTGGAAAATCAATCGGATGAACTTGGTGCCTGTAAAATCAAGTATCTCTACCCAGAGGATTGTGAATTTGGAGCGGTGTACCTCGTGGCCTTGAAATCGAGGGTGTAATTGTAAGAATTGATTTTGAAAGGAAATTCGTACTTGTGTTGCGGGACTGGATGCAAGGTAACTCTGAACCAGTATAAAATCCGGTGTGTTCTTTCCTTTATTGCTTTTACTTTATATCTCCATCTGTGTTTGATTCTGTGATCATATCTGTGTCTGCATATTGCATACATTTGTGTTCAAATTAAGATAAACTCAAAAAGAATTAGTAATTCCTTATAACACTATTCACCCCCTATTAGCACCAAAATTGGTCACTAACCCCTTTAGAAAGATTGTGTAGAGAGATAAACGAAGAAGATAAATTAAAACAGAGAGATATAGACTAAATTAACTGTAGAAATCTAGAACACCAGATTTATAGTGGTTCGGCGTAACTACCTACGTCCACTTTGAGTTTCTATCTTTATTGCTTTCACAAGTAGTTAAATACAAATACAATCCATATATTAATGACTTGAATACAAGTTTGAACTGAAAATAATCAATCTTGAAAGCGGCAGAGTCTTTCTAGTGTTCTCGAAAAAAGGTCCCTTTCACTGTGCCTTGCCCTTCTATTTATAGACGAAGATGGGTTGGACTTCCCTAACGGGCCTAGCATCCAGATACCTTGGCCCGTAGTGAGTGACTTCTGTGTGCCAAGCCACAAATGCCGAGCCATGTCTCCAAACCAAATGAGGCAGTGTGTTAAGTGAAATGTGTAGGCCGAACGAGGTCCAATGCTGATCGAGGGGAGATGTCGAACGACATGCTTACGCCGAGCGAGGCCATGTGCCGAACGAGGCTGGAATGCTGAACAAGGCTGGAATGCCGGTCGAGGCTTGGATGCCGAGCGATGATGGAATGCCGAATGAGACAGGAACGCTGGTCGAGGCTGGAATGCCAAGCGAGGCTGGAATGCCGAACAAGGTTGAATGCCGAACGAGGCTTCCGATGTCGAACAACCTTTGAATGCCGAACGAGGTTGAATGCCGAACGAGGTTGAATGTCGAACGAGGCTTCCAATGCCGAACAACCTTTGAATGTCGAATGAGGTTGAATGCCGAACGAGGCTTCCGATGCTGAACAACCTTGTTGTGCAGAATGGGGCTTCTATGCCGAACGAGGCCTGGATGCCGAACGGTACTTCCAATGCCGAACGATGCTTATGTTGTGCCTCTAGTTACTTGGTTAAACCTCCATGTAACACTTGCCCCCCAAAGTGCATCATGTGGATGAACATGATGCGCTTTGAATCACGTGTCTTCCGTGCCTTGCTTCGAGTCCTTATTCCGAATGCCAATCGATGCATTGTATGCCGAACGACATACTAATGCCGAATGTCATACAAATGCCGATCGGCATTAATACCAAGCGAAGGAAGTGCTTTGACCAGTTCTACCGGTCGCTGTCCCTTCGACTTCTCTTCTCTCTATATAAGGCGATACTTCTTTTCTTTCGCTTTTACTTTTACCTCCACACTGTAGAACTTACGAACTTGCCTCTTCCAAACTCTTGTCAACACCTCAACAACTCCTTTCGTCCTCGAGTTCCCTTGGTTACTCCTCGATTGCCTTCAACAGCAAACCCAAGTAGATCTCTACTTCCAATTCGAGCACTCCTGTAACGAGCCGGAATTTTCGAAACCGAAAATTCCAGATAGTTAGGAGAAAAAGAAAAGAGATAGAAGAAAGAAACAGAACAAGACACAGATTCTCACATTCGCAGCGGATCAAAATACAATATCAAATAGTAATATCAGTTATACAAAGAAAACTGTATTTGTTAATTTTTTATCAATACATCAGAGTTACAACTTTTTCCCAAACACTGAACAGTTAAAACAACATGTTCCATATACAAATCAATAACACTTAGAGGATTATACCCCTTACGTTCCTGCCATCCAGCTCGCCTCCTGAGCTCCCGAACGTCCTTACCTGAAAATCTGTAATACTCGGTCTGACCCGAGCATTACATCAAAGTAACACCCGGGTCAGGCTGGAAACCAGCGTGAGTAAACTCATCTAACATGAAATTTCAATCCATAGAACTTATTTAAACCCGGGTAACTCTTACTTTAACACAAGTAAACAACTTATATAGTCAACACTTATTTCACAAAACAATATCAAAGTATCCAACTTAGTTTAAATGGTCCTTATTATTCCAAACCGGCCTATTGATTTCACATTATATCAAATCTATAAAGAATTATTGTAGATCACAAATCGAAGTGGTTTCGGGTATTTACTGATACCCGACCCCGGTCTCTTCGAATCAAATGTCATCTTAATCCCAGTTGTTTAAGTGGATACAAATCAGTTTAAACATAGGTTCTCATATTCTCACAGCAAATCAATTATCGACAGATAACTCATAATATCATAGTTTAACCCATCATATCATATTACAATACATCACAACTCAACATCAGAGATATTCAAACAAACCAAGGTACTCGATTTAAGTTATCATCTATAGGCAAGACTAATACTCAAAAATTAATTTAATTTAATCACCTAATATAGATTAATTTAATTACCTTTAATCCTGCTTAATTTAACTTTAATTAATTATAACCACTCCTTAATTAATTACATTTATTAATTAACCTTAATTAATTATATTGATTAATTATCCTTAATTAATTATATTGATTAATTATCCTTAATTAATTATATTGATTAATTATCCTTAATTAATTAATCATTAATTAATCACACTTATTAATTATCCTTTAGTAATTAATTAATTACTCTTTAATTATTAATTAATTAACCTTTAATTATTAATTAATTCTTTAATTAATTACATTAAGTAATTAAATCCTTTAATTACTTTTATAAATTAATTATTCTTTAATTACCCAAGACTTAATTAATTAAAAGATAAACCATTTATCTTAATCACTTCCTAATTACAACATTTAAATCCTTGAAAACACTTAGGGATTTAAATTAAATAATTGTCCCAATACAAAATTATTTAAAAACAAAATCAATTAATAAAATAAAAAAAAATTAACTTTTGAAACAAATTATTATTAACCCATAAATTAACTTAGACCTTTAAGTTAACTAAGAACTATAAATATCTTTATCTCTTAGTTAACTTCTTAATTAAAAGAAATCTTTGAAAACTTGTTTAAAAACTTGTTCTACATAAATTTACTTTGGAAACTAAATTCACATATTTACTTAAAACTTGTTCATGTTTTAAATTTTAAAACTAAGATATGATTTGCTTTAAAATCTCAAAACCTTAAATAAAACAACTCGAGCCCACTTCACTTCTTCCCCGAGTCACTCGCGAGGAAACCTCACGTATTCCACAACTTCGAGACAAACTACTGCCTACTTCGAGCCTAACCCGAGCCGAACCTCATCTTCCCCGACCCAACAAAACCCAGACACGCCAAAGTGCACAGGTGCACGTGCACAAGCGATCGTGACAGCTCCGATCAACGCTGCGACCATCGTCACGTCGGCGACCACTCCCTCAATCATCATGAACATCCAGAGCATCGATACGTATAAGAAATCGAAATCGAGCAACATGACCATCACCTGGAACCCAATCCCGATGACAAAATCACTTCGCCCCGTCGATCTAGTTCATCAGAATCCCTATAATCTCGTACAGAGCAATGTTACAATCACGAGCTTCGATCCCCCTTTGACCGATCAACTCCGATAACCTATAAACGACACAGAAGCCTCGAAAAACCCCTCGACCAAAACTAGTGATCGAACCCTAATTTAACATCGCCCAACCTCCACGATGATCTGAAACTTCTGCCACTATTTTTCCAGTGACCATCGAACCTTCCGCCATCTCCACCCTCAAGCCTGACCAAAATCTCTTCGCCAATCATTGGCAATTGACAAAAATATGAATATTGATCAACTCAGAATTCCTCTTTGTTCCCAAGCCTAAAAATCATGAAATTACTACCTAAAATCATCATTTCCTGCTACAGATCAAATTATGAAATCCAAACTTGATTTCGTGATTATTGATTTTTCTGTTTCAAACATACTTTACTGTAATTCCTATTTTCTAGATGAATTACTTAATATTTCTATTTGTTTTTATTTTTAAAAATAATATTACACCATTACAATCCTTTTTCATTCAGAAATTATAACCTAATAATGTTTATTTGGGGAGATATAGATTTATTAGTGCTGTCTTTATCTTGTGAATGTTTAAACAGAGATAAAAATACCTGTAAACAGACATGCAAACAACAATATATATATATATATACACGCAGACATGCAGGCATATTAACATTCATACAAACAACAGCTTTAAATATATAGCATCAAGATATCATGGCAGATTCAAGGTTAGTTTGCTCACCTGTTTTAAAAGAGGAACAGATTCCTTGAAATGGTTTTGAATTTTGAAAAGTTGAATGCCTCTTTGCTTTTGAAAACTGAATGCTATGATCTTTGAAAGCTTGTTGTTAGAACTGGAATTTTTTTTTGAAATCTGAAACTTAGTTGTTGAGATGATCTTGCTTAGATCTGAGATGATTTTGGCTTTAAAACTGAATTGAAGTTGCTTTGGTATATTTTCTGGTTTGAAAATGTTACAGGCTTTAGAGTTTTGAATTATCTTCTGGTTTGAGAAAGTTTTTACAAGGTTTGTTTGAGTCTGGTCGGAAAATTTGTGTTACAGGCTTTAGTTTTTCTTTGCTTTTGAAAATGGGAATGGGAAAAGAAATGGAAGAGAGGAGATAGGTGTTTATATAGAGTTAATTAGGATTTATTAAAAAGAAAAGAAAAAAAAATGACACTTGTCTTTCTTCCTACTTAATCATCTAACACTTGTATTTTAAAAAGACTAAGGAGCTAACACATGTAATTATACATGAATTTATTAATTTTTAAATAGTTATAAAGCTTTTTTATATCTAATTCCTTATTTAATAAATACATTTCCTTTTTATTTATACAAACCATATTTAGTCATGTATATCTAAAAAAAAAAGCATATTTAAACCTTTATTAAATCTTATTTAAGCTATCACATATTTAAAATAAATATTTATCTTATGTTTGAAAATATAGAATTTAACCTTGAATAGCTTTTGAAAAACTATTATATTAAATTCAACCCAAAACTTCCTATTCACAATGTATATAGAGAATATTTTAATATCATAAAGAAGGTTATCAAATTATTATTATATTAATATGTTTATTGTGATTATATATTCATAATGGATTTATATATGTATATACTTAAGATTTTCATCATTATAGAGTTTGCATATATCTATTTATATATATATATATTGATTTATTGATTTACTATAAGAGTTATTATTTTCAGATATTTATAATCCAGCATTTATTATAACTCAAATCTATTTATATACAATCCAGATATTTTTAATTATCAGAATTTTATTTGTTCACTTATAAATCAGCATTTTACTAATTCAATCCAGTTAATTATCAATTAACAGATGTTCCAAAAATCTGGGTTATCACATTCCTCCCCCCTTTTAATCTTTTCGTCCACGAAAAGGAACGAAGCCAAAATTTATTATTTATTATCAGATAAATTTCTTGTTGAACATTTTAAATTATAAATTCCCTTTGTATTAAATTTTTTAAAATACTTTAAAATCTATATAATATTACAAAAAATAGTTTTTTATAAAAATACTTTTATAACTCAATGTCTCAACAAGTCCATCCTTGTTCTCACAGAAATTCGGTCATACGTTGATCAGACGTAGGACTGAAAATCTATAAGGACTTAGCAAACCCGTTTTCAACACCCAGTGAAAATACTTGGAAAATAATTTATTGAAAATATAGAAAACATTTTTGAAAATAGAGGAAACATCTTTGGTGAGAATGCTCTGGAAATCATCACCCCCATCCATGGTCACAGTTACATCCCGGGTTACGTTGCCATCGTAGCAAAAGTCCATGTAACTGATTACACTATGGAACCCACAACAGATCGCAGTTACATCCAGGGTTACGTTGCCATCACAGCAAAAGTCCATGTAACTGTTGGCTCTCAGCGGCACAAACGATTTTCGCTGTCAAAATGAAACTTCTCCACTTCTACATAGGTCGTAGTCTACCGATATAAAATCAAATGCAGACTGTTGGCTCTCAGCGGCACACATGACTTTCGCTATGTTACCATAGTGTCGCAGTCTACCGATATAAAATCAAACGTAGACTGTTGGCTCTCAGCGGCACACACGACTTTCGCTATGGTCTGCAGTAGATCGCAGTGACATTGAGTTACACTGTCGTCACAGCATAACCCAAATGCCTCTGTAGGCACCAGCCCCTCGACTTTCGCTATAAAAATAATCCTCAGGAACTAGTTTTGTCCGGACTCCTCGCAGGATCAACTTTAGAATCCCCCCTTGGGGTTCAAGGCAGTACCACCCTATGGTACTCCTGAGAAGTTTATTTCAAAGGAGCGCCTTTTTCCCCAAAGCATTCTCAAAACACTTTATTCTATACACTTATAGTATCTTTAAATCATACCCTTTATTATTTATATCAAAATCTCCTTTACACAAAATCGATATCCAAAATCGATAGTTCCAAACTTGGCTTTCCGAAATCAAAAATTGATTTTTCCAAAAATCAAAAGCCTTTTCCAAATTCATAGGTTCCCAAAACCTTTTTCAAAATCATTCTCATAAGATCCTTTATACATATATATAGAATATATATAACTTTGAAAAATCTTTGGATTATTTCAAACTGGTATAAAACCTCTTTTATACTTCAAATATTTTCAAAACCCTTTTCTATTCTGGCTATAGATTTAACAAGGGAAGATTTATCTTATATAACAAAGATATATAACTTTGTTTTATTCCAAATCAAATATTCAAATTTGATAAATATTTTATACAGTTATTAACCATATCACTTTTCTATAAAATGAGTTCTAATCACAGAAATATTCAACTCCCATTTTATTTCATCATTTATTTTTCAAAATATACCCTTCCATTTCAAAATCATTTTACAGTTTTTATCCACAAAATTTAATATCAATTTTATTCAAATCCGTACGATGTACACATATCATCCGTACGCAATATTAATCTGATCGCTCACTCGATCACACAACTCTTCCGAACTAGTATCGTCCATCTGACTTCGTAGTGCGGACTCAGATCTGGTTTCTTATTCAGAAACCGTCATTTTCCTTGCATAGCCACAACTATGATAGAGAATATCCAGAACCAATCAACAATCCATATCCAGGTTCGCCGTCGAAAATCGAGCGAAAAATCCCAACTCGGATCGATAATATTATCTCGAAATTCTGTGCTCGAATCTGGATCAAATCACTATGCGAATAGAATAATATACGTACATCCTACGTATATATCTTCATTGATTATTAGTTAAATCAACCTTCTTTTCTATTCACATTTCCTTTAATTTTATTCTCTTATTCTCAATTGCTTCCATATCCAATTGAGTTATTACTTCAATTACAAATAGTTTGAACTCTGACCAATTTAAATTTAAAAATAGCTTGAAAAAAATTTAAAATAGATAAGTAGTTGAAAATAGTTATTAGTTTGTAAATAGCTATAAAATAGTTAAGTAGGTATAAAATAGTTAGATAGAAAATAGTTTTTTTATAGTGATTAGATATAAGTAACTGAAAAATAGTAATTAGTTTATAAGACAATTTCAAAATAGTTAAATAGTTCCAAAATAATTGTAAAATAAGTATAAGATAGTTTGGGGTTTAAGAAGAAAGATTGTATAGTAAATAGTTTGGAAAAATATATTTGTATTAAAACAATTTATTTTGAAAATAATCCAGAGCCAAACCGTTTAATTTCCCCAATCTCCATTTCCAATTAATTTACCATCAATTCAATTTAAATTTCCACTTCCATTTAAATTGACTCAATACTTCAATTTCCATTGAAATTGATTTAATCCCAATTCAAGTTGAATTAACCTAAATTTCTTTCCAAATTCAAATCAAATTCCATTTGATTTTAAACATATTCACTTTAATTACAATTCCAACTTATTCAAATTAATTTAGACTAATTTCAAATTGAATCCACTTCAATTTCAAATTATTTTAATTTCTATATGAATTAATCCCAACTTCCCTTTTGAATTTAAACTCATTCAATCTTCAATTTTATTTCAAATTAATCCAATTCAAATTTTCCATTTAAACTTATACTTATCCATCTTTAATTACAATTTTAATTAATTCAAATCAAATTCAATTTGAACTAATTCTATTCAAATCTCAACTTAAAACTATCTCAAATTATATAAATTCGAGTTAAAAATTTTAAATGTTGATTTAATCCCTTAAGTCAAATTAACCCTTACTTTTTAAATCAAATCAACCTTTTTTTTAATAACTTAAATATTAAATCATTTAATTCTGAATCCAAATTCCAAAATTCCATTTTAAATTATCTTTACTTAACTTATTACAAAGTTCAAATAAGAATTCAAAAACAATTTGATCTTCAGATTCTAATTTATTATCCATTTTCAATTTCCAGATCTCAAACCCATTTTGAGATCACTCATAACTCCCATTTAAAATCAACCTTTTAACTTCCCGAGTTAAATTTTAATTTCATCTTGAAATTTCTATTTCAAGTTGTTCATTCTAAACTCATTTAACTTTCCTTAAGTTAAATTCAATTTAATCCAGTCAACTTTACCCAATTTGAATTCCCATTTCAAATTTTAAATTTTATATTAATAATCTTTCCACATATAAGTTCAAAAACTTATCACTTTGGGTTTCATATCACATTCCAAGGAAAATTTAAAACTCGACACTTAGAGTTTATTTCAAATCATCTTTGATATTATGTATATCCTCATTTATACATATTTATTTCCTTTACACACCAAGTTATACCTTAAATTTTTAAACCACCTTTGGTTTTAATTCAAAACAAAAATTTTTTTTAAAACAATTTCATGTTTTCTGGACTTAGATTTAAAATTTCACAATTTTAAATTATCTTCAATTCCAATTTATAAGTCATACTCACCTAAAAGTTTACTTCCCTAAAACATTACATTTTACTTAATTATTTACAACATTTCATTATTAAATACATCAACCATTTATGATAATAACCAAGATTATCATATCTGGAAACCAATTCATTATTATCTTTATTCTGATAACACTTCTACAAATTCGAGATTTTAATTTCAGTTTGGATCCATTTCAAACTTATCTTCATTCAATTTCAATTTGGTTGTATTTCTATTATCACTTAATTTAATTCCAATATTTTAACAACCAATTACCTTAATATTTATTAAAAAGAAATATTGCTTTATATATCAAAATATATTCTTATATAAAATCATTTAAAATCCTTATATAAGAAAATAACAAGTACGCTCTCATATATATACACTCAACTCATCTTAGGGTACCATTGACCCTATCTTTAATGAGTAAATCCCACCAGAGCCAAGGTTCTCGCTTAACCTTCTGCTCTGATACCAAATGTAACGACCCAGAATTTTCGAAACCGAAAATTCCAGATAGTTAGGAGAAAAAGAAAAGAGATAGAAGAAAGAAACAGAACAAGACACAGATTCTCACATTCGCAGCGGATCAAAATACAATATCAAATAGTAATATCAGTTATACAAAGAAAACTGTATTTGTTAATTTTTTATCAATACATCAGAGTTACAACTTTTTCCCAAACACTGAACAGTTAAAAAAACATGCTCCATATACAAATCAATAATACTTAGTGTATTATACTCCTTACGTTCCTGCCATCCAGCTCGCCTCCTGAGCTCCCGAACGTCCATACCTGAAAATCTGTAATACTCGGTCTGACCCGAGCATTACATCAAAGTAACACCCGGGTCAGGCTGGAAACCAGCGTGAGTAAACTCATCTAACATGAAATTTCAATCCATAGAACTTATTTAAACCCGGGTAACTCTTACTTTAACACAAGTAAACAACTTATATAGTCAACACTTATTTCACAAAACAATATCAAAGTATCCAACTTAGTTTAAATGGTCCATATTATTCCAAACCGGCCTATTGATTTCACATATCAAATCTATAAAGAATTATTGTAGATCATAAATCGAAGTGGTTTCGGGTATTTACTGATACCCGACCCCGGCCTCTTCGAATCAAATGTCATCTTAATCCCAGTTGTTTAAGTGGATACAAATCAGCTTTAAACATACGTTCTTATATTCTCACAACAAATCAATTATCGACAGATAACTCATAATATCACAGTTTAACCCATCATATCATATTACAATACATCACAACTCAACATCAGAGATATTCAGACAAACCAAGGTATTCAATTCAAGTTATCATCTATAGGCAAGACTAATACTCAAAAATTAATTTAATTTAGTCACCCAATATAGATTAAATTAATTACCTTTAATCCTGCTTAATTTAACTTTAATTAATTATAACCACTCCTTAATTAATTACATTTATTAATTAACCTTAATTAATTATATTGATTAACTATCCTTAATTAATTATATTTATTAATTATCCTTAATTAATTAATCATTAATTAATCACACTTATTAATTATCCTTTAGTTATTAATTAATTATTCTTTAATTATTAATTAATTAACCTTTAATTATTATTAATTCTTTAATTAATTACATTAAGTAATTAAATCCTTTAATTACTTTTATAAATTAATTATTCTTTAATTACCCAAGACTTAATTAATTAAAAGATAAACCATTTATCTTAATCACTTCCTAATTACAACATTTAAATCCTTGAAAACACTTAGGGATTTAAATTAAATAATTGTCCCAATACAAAATTATTTAAAAACCAAATCAATTAATAAAATAAAATAAAATTAACTTTTGAAACAAATTATTATTAACCCATAAATTAACTTAGACCTTTAAGTTAATTAGCAACTATAAATATCTTTATCTCTTAGTTAACTTCTTAATTAAAAGAAATTTTTGAAAACTTGTTTAAAAACTTGTTCTACATAAATTTACTTTGGAAACTAAATTCACATTTTTACTTAAAACTTGTTCATGTTTTAAATTTTAAAACTAAGATATGATTTGCTTTAAAATCTCAAAACCTGGTTACTTAAATAAAACAACTCGAGCCCACTTCACTTCTTCCCCGAGTCACTTGCGAGAAAACCTCACGTATTCCACAACTTCGAGACAAACTACTGCCTACTTCGAGCCTAACCCGAGCCGAACCTCATCTTCCCCGACCCAACAAAACCCAGACACGCCAAAGTGCACACGTGCATGTGCACAGGCGATCGTGATAGCTCCGATCAATGCTGCGACCATCGTCACGTCGGCGACCACTCCCTCAATCATCACGAACATCCAGAGCATCGATACGTATAAGAAATCGAAATCGAGCAACATGACCATCACCTGGAACCCAATCCCGATGACAAAATCACTTCGCCCCGTCGATCTAGTTCATCAGAATCCATGTAATCTCGTCCAGAGCAACGTTACAATAACGAGCTTCGATCCCCCTTAGACCGATCAACTCCGATCAACTATCAACGACACAGAAGCCTCGAAAAACCCCTCGACCAAAACTAGTGACCGAACCCTAATTTGGCATCGCCCAACCTCCACGATGATCTGAAACTTCTGCCACTATTTTTCCAGTGACCATCGAACCTTCCGCCATCTCCACCCTCAAGCCCGACCAAAATCTCTTCGCCAATCATTGGCAATTGACAAAAATATGAATATTGATCAACTCAGAATTCCTCTTTGTTCCCAAGCCTAAAAATCATGAAATTACTACCTAAAATCATCATTTCATGCCACAGATCAAATTATGAAATCCAAACTTGATTTCGTGATTATTGATTTTTCTGTTTCAAACATACTTTACTGTAATTCCTATTTTCCAGATGAATTACTTAATATTTCTATTTGTTTTTATTTTTAAAAATAATATTACACCATTACAATCCTTTTTCATTCAGAAATTATAACCTAATAATGTTTATTTGGGGAGATATAGATTTATTAGTGCTGTCCTTATCCTGTGAATGTTTAAACAGAGATAAAAATACCTGTAAACAGACATGCAAACAACAATATATATATATATATATACACTCAGACATACAGGCATATTAACATTCATACAAACAACAGCTTTAAATATATAGCATCAAGATATCATGGCAGATTCAAGGTTAGTTTGCTCACCTGTTTTAAAAGAGGAACAGATTCCTTGAAATGGTTTTGAATTTTGAAAACTTGAATGCCTCTTTGCTTTTGAAAACTGAATGCTATGATCTTTGAAAGCTTGTTGTTAGAACTGGAATTTTTTTTTGAAATCTGAAACTTAGTTGTTGAGATGATCTTGCTTAGATCTGAGATGATTTTGGCTTTAAAACTGAATTGAAGTTGCTTTGGTATATTTTCTGGTTTGAAAATGTTACAGGCTTTAGAGTTTTGAATTATCTTCTGGTTTGAGAAAGTGTTTACAAGGTTTGTTTGAGTCTGGTCAGAAAATTTGTGTTACAGGCTTTAGTTTTTCTTTGCTTTTGAAAATGGGAATGGGAAAAGAAATGGAAGAGAGGAGATAGGTGTTTATATAGAGTTAATTAGGATTTATTAAAAAGAAAAGAAAAAAAAATGACACTTGTCTTTCTTCCTACTTAATCATCTAACACTTGTATTTTAAAAAGACTAAGGAGCTAACACATGTAATTATACATGAATTTATTAATTTTTAAATAGTTATAAAGCTTTTTTATATCTAATTCCTTATTTAATAAATACATTTCCTTTTTATTTATACAAACCATATTTATTCATGTATATCTAAAAAAAACAAGCATATTTAAACCTTTATTAAATCTTATTTAAGCTATCATATATTTAAAATAAATATTTATCTTATGTTTGAAAATATAGAATTTAACCTTAAATAGCTTTTGAAAAACTATTATATTAAATTCAACCCAAAACTTCCTATTTACAATGTATATATAGAATATTTTAATATTATAAAGAAGGTTATCAAATTATTATTATATTAATATGTTTATTGTGATTATATATTCATAATGGATTTATATATGTATATACTTAAGATTTTCATCATTATAGAGTTTGCATATATCTATTTATATATATATATTGATTTATTGATTTACTATAAGAGTTATTATTTTCAGATATTTATAATCCAGCAGTTATTATAACTCAAATCCATTTATATACAATACAGATATTTTTAATTATCAGAATTTTATTTGTTCACTTATAAATCAGCATTTTACTAATTCAATCCAGTTAATTATCAATTAACAGATGTTCCAAAAATCTGGGTTATCACAACTCCATCAGACCTCGCCCCCTTCTACTAGGTACTAACCCTTCATTTGCTTCACTCTCCCTAATTAGGGACATAAGACAAAACTTGAACCCGTGCCCTTCCCCTAACCCACAAACAATGATAGTCGTGTAGATTAGGAAGGTGGATTCGAGGTTTAAAGAAGCCTTAGGATTAGGTGGAGTGGAGGATGGAAGACATGTCGATGTGGCTCGGCATGACTTCCTCATGCCGAACGACATTGGAGAAGAAGTACTGGAGTGAAGTTGTAGTTAGGTTCAACGTGCCGAGCGATGTGGCTCGGCATGACCACGGCCCGACATGATTCTTTTATGCCGAATGATTTTAGTGGGAGTGTAAGTAAAGAGTGGAGTCGGGTAGAATGCCGAATGAGGCGGCTCGGCATAACTTGGTGGATAACTCGTTTGTGCCGAGCGGTAGGGAGGAAGTTTTGAGGGAAAGTTAGTGCTAGGCAAAATGCCGAGCGAAGCGGCTCGGCATGACTTCGGTTTGGCATGACTAGACGAATGTCGAACAGTGAAGTGGATCGGCGGAAGAGCGTTGGTGTGGAAAGTAGAGTGCCGAGAGATATGGCTGGCATGATTGTGGTTCGGCATGACTAGTTGAATGCCGAACGACAAAGTGGTTAGGTAGGAGGGTCGTGTACAAGAGCAACACCAGTTGAACCTAATGTATAACTGACTCAACACATATTTTATGGCTGAATTCATGACAATGGACAAGGACAGACTTAAATAACAAAGTATATTGGACAATCCAGACTGATAACTCCCGTGTTTAAACAACTGAAAAATTGGACTTAACTTGCCTATTAGTTAATAACTTTTCAAATGCAGTGACGATGTCGAGTTCAAAATATAAACCGTCTTATGACAAGCTTTCGTTAACGGTCAGCGATGACGGTCTTCGAAGATGACAATTCAAAGCTTAAACTTATTTCACCAATCCAGCTTCTTCTCACTGCTTGGCACTTACATCGGAATGATCACCCTAGTTCACACACCACACGGAGGGAATATTTACGTTGTTAAGTCTAATGTTGATTGTTTTTTAAGTATAGTTCAAACAGGTGCTTTGTTGGATTCAATCTTCGTCAGAGATGTCTAGGAAATCTAGCTTTGCTACGATCTCGGATAGATCCGGGCCATCCTCTTGACAAGAAGTTATAGGAACCTCAAACCCGTCAACTACCCCTGCTCAAGACTTACCGAGTCCTGCGATGGCGTCTGCCGACTTGACTCCCGACACTCTGGAGGCAGCAATTTTGTTAGACGACCCAATCGATTCACAGGCTTCAAAGATTAATGAAAGTACACTCCGTCAGATATGCTCTGTCCATGGAATCCCCTTCGATGACGTGTTAGTCCCATTGAGGCACGATCGTCCGCATCTGCCCCCAATCGGATATACAGCCTGCAACAGGTTCATGTGCTGGGTCGGTAGCGTGCCGCCATTCAATTCCTTTCTTCACGACGTACTACAATATATCGAGATTACCCCCTCACAATTACATCCAAATAGCCACACATTCATATACGGGACTTGCATCCTCTTCATGAGTGTCCTTTTCAGGCTTCCTACTTCCGATGATATTCGTTATATCTATCGCTTCAAGAGACGGTCGGACATCCCATCTTTTATATTTCTAGAGCCATATAGTAAATGCCAAATCCTGACTGGGGCATGGAGCAAATTTGCCCAGTACAAGCAAGAGTGGTTCTACGTGCGTTGTCCTCCCGGTTTTGCCAGGAGATGGGTAAAAGGAAGTAAGTTCATTTTCTAGATCAACACTTGAATTTGGCGAAATTTGCATCTTTTCTGACTCTTTATCCACTTTTTCAAGTATCAATCCACGTCCCGAAGGTTCCGGGTACTGTGAAGCTGTTGAGACTATCCGGGTCCTCCCCGCAGAAGATCGGGACATCAGATCTCTCATTTCAAATGAGTCACTTACGAAGTTTGGGCTGCTGGCAGAAGGTCGCCGAATAAGCCTCCCCCAAGGTGTCACTCTATCCAGACCTGCTTCGGGCAAAGGAAAAAAGCAGGCTGGGCCTTCAGCATGTAACTCCCCTGACACATCAGAGGAGCGAGAAATTAGAGAAGGCAAGATGCCCGAAGTACCGAGTGAAAATGTTAGTTCCACTCGGGATCCGATAGTCGAGGTTCACTATATTGAGACGTCATCTTCCCCTTCCAAAGGAAAGAAGAAATTGACCTATAAGTTGATGAGGAAGAAAGTGGGTGGAACTTCTAAAGTTACCCTTATTCCAGAGGAGAGAGAACCTTCCTCCCAACCCTTAGAGAGTTCGTTGAAAGGTCTGTCGAACCTCACCATCCCTGATGATCTGCTCAATTATGGTTTCGACGACTTAGAGGCGCTTAAACTTCATTCGCGTGCCAGAGGCGATGCAGGCGCTCAAGCTCATGTCCAGGGAGAAAAAACTCCTATTAGTAAAGATAAAGAAACCGGTCCGTCGGGGGGAACACTAGGACACACACGGACACGTGCACTTCACCCTACACTTTAATTTTAGCCATCACCCTGATCTTTCCTAACATGTCGTTATTCTCATTCTATGCAGGTGACATGGGATGCACCCACAGACTCGATCGTCTTCGTGGCTCATCCATTTTTCATCATTCTGGCCGGGATTCGGGCACCGACAAGCGCCGAGACAGAGACGACTCTGGAGACCGAGACAATCGCCCCCAAGAATTGACTTATCGAAGGAAATCATACAGCCAGTCTTCATATTCCCGCGATCTTCCTTCTCAATCAGAGAAAGGCAGAGAGAAGTCTTCGCAGAAGGGGTCTCAATCCGATATTCCCCGTGATCAACACTCTGGTTCATCTAGCACACGACAGTCTCGGGAACATCATAAGAAAACGGAACTTTCAAAGCCACCTCCTCCTGTTCCTGCAACAGATCCGACGATATCAGAGAAGCTGGCCGAGCTTAAAGTTAAATTCCCCAAAATCTGCTTTGATGGTCTGAAGTTCCTTCCAGCGATCCATCACATTCCGAGGCATGTCAAGCAGAGTGCCATCACTTGCAACAACGACGTTTATGTTCAACATGACGCGTTTGTCTATCTAGTTGAAAAAGTCTCGGAAGTCTCTGTTGAGCGTCAACACGAAATCGACCGCCTGAAGCTTGAAGCCATTTTTGATAAAGAAATTATCAAAAATCAGGATAAAGAGCTCTCTTCGTACAAGTCCCAACTCGAGGCTACCGAACACAGTGCTAAAGATACTGCGGAGGCCGTCACTCGTCTAGAGATGACTCATAAAAAGGAAATTGACGAAGCGGTCCAACGCTGTGGGGCCCTGGCTTTAGAAAAGGACTCCGTTAAAAAAGAAAGGGATGCACTCGCCCTGCAGGTTAAAGAGTTGAAAGAACTACTTTCTAAGGAGAAGGAAGAGAAGATAGCTGCTCAAGAGGAGTCCCAACGATACTGCAATGAGATTGTTGCTACACGACTCTTGAAGGCACAGCTTGACGACGAGCTCTCTAAAGTCGGGATGTTGAAAGATGAAGCCCGTGAAGAGGGCAAAAGAATAGCATCTGCGGAGATCAACTCTCGCCTTGAGGCGGCCACAGAAGCTGGCAGAGAGGAGATCAAATGCTTGTTTGACCCGCTAATAGCTGAATACAGCGCCCGTGTTCTCATGCATCGGGACTTAATTTTCTTGGCGAGGGTTACCTCGAATCTCTAGCCGAGGCATGGGAAACTTTGATAAAGATTAAGAAGGTTGAGTTGGGTACTGAGGAGGTTGACGAGGATGCTTTAGTAAAGGAGTTTCTTAGGGGGAACGAACCTTCAGACTTATCTGCAACAATGGCTCTTGCAAAGGCTCTTCTCCATCAAAGGAAAAAAATGACATTGTTGGTCCGTCTGGAACCGAGTCTCCAGCTCCTCCTCCTACTCAACCGGCTGATCGGCCAGTACTTGATCCATTTGAGCAACACGCTGGTTATGACCCAGAAGACCCTGGCCTCGGCATTCATATGCTATCTCCCATTCTATAGGGTGAGACTCCTCGGACGGTCGAAAGCCAGCAAGAAACCGGTATATAACTTTTCTTCTTAAAGTTCAAAAAAATCATTTTTGGCGAGAGGCTATTGTATTCTAACGTTCGTCTCTTGTGGTTTTTCGCAGGCCATTCTGATCCCGATACGACTCCAAGGAGCGATGACGCCAAGGAGAAAAAGGAAAAAATGAGCAAGGCTACCCACGCGGGAGTGACCCCTGGTCCTGATGCTCAGGTGATTGAGGCGCTCGATGAGGATAAGTCTGAGACTTCGTCCCCCGTCGAAGGAAGTTATGAAATTGAAATTACGGGCGCCTCAGGACACACTTCGAAAGTGAGCATGAAGGAGCAACTTGCGGAAGAGAAAAGGAAGAAAGTTGAGATCAAGGTCGAGTCCCAAGTAGTAGAACTTGACGACCTGTTGAACATGCCTCTAAAAGTCATTCTTCCTGGTAGATCCAAACACTGAATGTTCCTCCTCCCACTCCTGACACCGTTTCTCTGGCGAGCAAAACGTCCAAGAGAAAACGCGTGGGGGAGGAATCGTCTAAGAAAATGAAGGAGGAAAAGAAGCTAAAGAAATCGAAGAAGTAGCCACTACACTCGTTCAATGAGGGTTAGCTTAGATCATGTAATTACTTTTATTTATTTATTTTCGTAGTCAATGCAGATAGACTTTTGACTCCAAGTTTTGGAGGAGTGGTTGTATAACCCCATTTTGGATTAATAAATAAAGTTTAGTTTCTTTGTGTTTCAAATGACTTCTATTTTTTAACTTTCTGTATAACTGTGGTCGAAGCTCAGGTTCTTAGAGTACTCCAGTCCGCGTTTAGGGGACTTGGAGATTTAAGTAGTTTATACTCTAGTCCGCACTCTGGTGACTCAGAGTACTCCAGTCCGCGCTTAGGGGACTTGGAGATTTAAGTCGTTTATACTCTAGTCCGCACTCTGGGGACTCAGAGTACTCCAGTCCGCGCTCCGAGAACTTGGAGATTTAGGTCGTTTATACTCTAGTCCGCACTCTGGGGAATCAAAGTATTCCAGTCCGCGCTTCGGGGACTTGGAGATTTAGGTCGTTTATACTCTAGTCCGCACTCTGGGGACTCAGAGTACTCTAGTCCGCGCTCCGGGGACTTGGAGATTTAAGTCATTTATACTCTAGTCCACACTCTGGGGACTCAGAGTACTCCAGTCCGTGCTCCGGGGACTTGGAGATTTAGGTCGTTCATACTCTAGTCCGCACTCTGGGGACTCAGAGTACTCCAGTCCGCGCTCCGAGGACTTGGAGATTTAGGTCGTTTATACTCTAGTCCGCACTCTGGGGACTCAGAGTACTCCAGTCCGCGCTCCGGGGACTTGGAGATTTAGGTCGTTTATACTCTAGTCCACACTCTGGGGACTCAGAGTACTCCAGTCCGCGGTCCGGGGACTTGAAGATTTAAGTCGTCTATGCGCGTTCGTACATCAGACAGAATAATGTAACTCCAGTTGTTTGTCACTGGATTACTATGCATAAAAACATTAGTGATGAATGGGAAAGATGGCTTCAAGCCTTTATTAATGAAAACAAACTAGATCGTTCGATTACATGCTTAAAAAGAAACTAAGAATCAATGGAACAAAAACATACAGGAAATAATTACACCTAAAACATGAAAGAAACAGGCTAAATATAAGAACATCGCAAATGTTCACTATTCCATGCTCGGGGGAGTGTCATGCCATCAACGGTCGCTAGCTTGAAAGTTCCCTCTCCAAGCTTCCGTTCAACGACATAAGGACCTTCCCAGTTGGGATTCATACGTGATGGTACCGGAAAAACTCGTTTCAAAACGAGATCACCCACATCAAAAATTCTCGGGCGGACTTTTTTGTTATAATATCGCTTAACTCGGTGCCTATATGCTGCCGCCCTTAACTCAGCTTCTTCACGTTTTTCATCAACGAAGTCCAGTGATTCCAACAAGAGATCCTGATTCGTCCTAGGATCATAATGTGCCACCCGATGCTATGGAACTTCAAGCTCCACGGGTATAACAGCTTCCGAGCCATAGGCCAATGCGAATGGAGCGTGGCCAGTCGCAGACTTGTGGGTAGTTCTATAAGCCCATAGCGCTGTTGGAAGTTCATCTACCCACTTGCCTCCAGCCTTTTCCAAACGCTTCTTCAATATGGACTTGATTATTTTGTTCACGGCTTCAACTTGTCCATTAGCCTTCGGATGAGCAACTGCGGCGAACTTTTTCTCAATGTCGTACTTTAAACAGAAATCTTTGAATTCCTTACTTTCAAATTGAGTTCCGTTGTCTGTAATGATGGTTCGCGGGAGGCCAAAGCGGCATATAATGTTCCGCACAACGAAATTAATGACCTTCTTAGAGGTAATTATGGCTAGAGGCTCTGCCTCGGCCCATTTGGTGAAGTAGTCGACCGCAACTATCACATATTTTGCACCACCTTTGGATATAGGCAAAGAACCGACTATGTCGATTCCCCAGATTGCAAACGGCCAGGGACTAACCATTTGCGTGAGTTCCGTTGGCGGAGCTCTCGGGATTTTCACGTATCTTTGACACTTGTCACATCTTCTTACATAATCTACAGCATCCCGATTCACAGTTGGCCAATAGTATCCGTAACGGAGGATCTTTTTTTCTAGTGTCTGCCCCTAGTATGGTCGCCACATTCTCCTTCGTGAACTTCCTTCAAGACCCGCTTTGTCTCATCATAGGCAATGCACCGTAATAAGGGGACCAAGAACCCCCTCCGATACATTACTCCTCCCTGCATCACATATCGCGCGGTTTTGCGAATGACTTGTCGTCTTTCGCTTCTTCTTTTGGGCAAAGTCCCGTTTAGCAGGTATAGTTTAAATGGGGTTATCCACGACTCCTTCTCGATTCCCGTTTCCAACACAAAATCGATCTCCATCACATCTATGCTTGGAGCATGTAAGGTTTCGACGGGAACTAATCCCATTTGATGTGCATCGCTGGTACTCGTGAATTTGGCTAGCGAGTCGGCTTCCTTGTTCTGTTCACGCGGGACATGCGAAATGTCATAATGTTCAAAGTTCGCCAATAGTTCCTGAACCAGTGCAAGGTACGGAGCAAGCTTTTGTCCCCTTGCTTGGTAATCTCCCCGCACTTGGTACACCACCAGTTGCGAGTCACAAAAGATTTCAACTGATTTTACCCCGAGTTCTCCAACAAGCTTTAAACCAACAATCAATGCTTCATATTCTGCTTCATTATTCGTAGCCGGGAAATTGAGCTTCAAAGCATAACAAATCAATCGATTTTCTGGAGTCACAAGAACTAGACCAACCCTAGAGCAACGGTCGTTTGACGCCCCATCGGTGTACAATTTCCATCGAATGGGGGGAATGACACTGTGACTATCTGGTTCGTATAATATAGTAAACTCAGCGATGAAGTCTGCTAGTGCTTGCCATTGTATGGCCCTTCGTGGCAGGTAGGTAATATCGAATTGACTCAACTCGATATTCCATTTTAACATCCTTCCAGAAGTTTCTGGTCGTTGGAGTACCTGTCGCAAGGGCTGATCGGTATAAATACTGACTGAGTGAGCTTGAAAGTATGGACGCAGCTTACGTGATGCAATCACCAAGCAATAGGCCAATTTCTCAATTTTAGGATAATTTCTTTCTGCCCCCGTTAAACGTTTACTAACGTAATACACCGGCTTTTAAACTCGGTCCTCCTCGCGGACCAAAGCCGCACTTATAGCATGTGGGGATACGGCCAAGTATACGTACAACATTTCGTGGTCTACTGGTTTCGACAGCACTGGAGGACTTTCCAAATGCCTTACCAGAGCTCGGAACGCTTCCTCACAGTTGGATGTCCATTCAAAATTCCTCTTTCCTTTCTTTATTATATCGAAGAAGGGAATACACTTGTCTGTGGCTCTGGATATGAATCGACTCAGTGCAGCCACCTTTCCATTCAAGCTTTGTACATGTTTTATAGTTTTGGGCACTTGTATGTCTCGAATAGCTTGAATCTTTTCCGGGTTAGCTTCAATTCCCAGGGCATTAACAATGAATCCCAAAAACTTCCATGACGCAATGCCGAAGGAACACTTCCGAGGGTTGATCTTCATCCCATAATATCTGAGTATGCCAAACATCTCTGCTAAGTCTCGTATGTGGTCGTTTGACTGCCGTGACTTCACGAGCATGTCATCCACATAGACTTCCATTGTTCTACCAATCTGATCATTAAACATTCGATTAACCAAACTCTGATAGGTCGCTCCCACGTTTTTCAATCCAAAAGGCATCACTATGTAGCAATATAGCCCAATGTTTGTGACAAAACTAGTGTGTTCCTGGTCCGGAATGTGCATCGGGATCTGATTGTATCCCGAGTACGCATCCATGAACGACAATAACTCGTGTCCTGCAGTAGAGTCAACCAACTGATCAATTCTAGGTAATGGGAAACTATCCTTAGGGCACGCTTTGTTTAAATCGGAATAATCTACGCAAGTTCTCCACTTCCCATTCGCTTTTTTCACCAGCACGGGGTTTGACACCCATTCAGGGTAGACGGCGTCGTGGACGAACCCATTGGCTTTGAGTTTGTCCACCTCCTCTCTGAGAGCAGTGGACCTCTCCGGGTCCATTCCTCTCCTCTTTTGCTTAACTGGGACGTACCTCGGGTCTATGTTCAACATATGACTCATAATAGCGGGAGAGATCCCGCACATGTCGGAATGTGTCCAAGCGAAAACATCGAGATTCGCTCGGAGGAAATCACTAAGGTCCTCGGTCATCGAGGGGCTGAGTTGTGATCCAATCTTCAGTATTCGCGATGGATCGTCTCGGCTGACTGAAATGTCTATCGTCAGTTCAGCTGGTGCTGCTTTTTCTTCCCTGGGTTCCTCATCGTCATCTCTCGGGTCTATGTCTCTGTAGATCCGAGAATTTTGCTCGATCTAGGGCTCGGGCATTACTTGTCAATTGTCAGTATTCTGAATGCGGATGGAGTTGTCCGCAACCTTTCCTTTCTCTCTCCGCTGGGCCTCTCGGAGCTCAGCCACATAACATGCACGACCGGTCGCCTAGTCGCCATTAACAACACATACTCCTTTGTCAGTCAGAAATTTTAAAGTCAAACACCACGGGGCCAATGCTGCCCTAAACTCAGCCAGGGCCGGTCGACCCAGAAACACATTGTATGGAGAATCTACATCCAAAACTACAAAAGGTAGGATTCGCACCCTCCTACGCTCACCTTGTCCCAGTTCAACTAGCAACTCAACGTATCCCACTGCATCAGTCGCTGCGCCATTAAAGCCATGGATACGAGCTTTAGATGGCTTCAAATCCTTTGTCTACATCTTCATTTGGTCATAAGCCTTCTTGAAGATGATGTTGACAGAACTTCCACAATCAATCAAAATTCTTTTCACAAAGGTCGGCCTGATTATTGCAGATATGACCATCGGGTCAACGGTGGGAGCCTCCACGCGTTTAGCATCTCTGCTCCTGAATACTATATCGTCTGTCATCATGCGCTGCTGTTTAGCGGGGGTCCCATCCTCCACATTAGAACAACACTCAAAATCTACATACCTCAAGGAATTAGCATACCGCTCCATTTCTTGCCAGTTCTTATCTGCAGGGTGAGGTCCGCCTATTATCGTGTTTATGACCAGTCTACCCATGGTCCGAGCAGGCTCCTCAGGGTGATGTGGAGCTGGTGGGTGATCGGGATTGGACGTTCCCTGTCCACCTTCTTGAGGATTCTTTACAAAATCCTGCAACTTTTTCTGTCTAATTAACTTTTCTATAGCGTCATGTAGGTGCCTGCAATCTTTAGTATTGTGCCCATAAGTCTCATGAAAGCGGCAATACTTCCCAGTCCGCTTTTGCTCCTCGGTTGACTCCTTTGGGCGCGGCTTTCTATATTGAAAGGTATTACAAGTTGATAGGTAAATATTCTCAAGAGATGCATTCAGTGGGGTGTATTCATTGTAGGTTGGAATTCTCGGCTTCTATTTCCCCGCTTCTCTTTTCTTCCCCTGATTTCTTCCTCCGGATTCCTTAGATTGCCCGGGCTTGTTCTGGACATTGACCTGAACTTTCTCCGAGTTGTCTCCGGATTCCTTCACAGCGATGTTGCTTTTCACGGTCTCCTGAATAGGCCCTGGTGCCTTATCTCGCCTTGTCCACCTGGCTTCCTCTCTTCTTATGAATTGATGAGCCTTTGAGTAAAAACGCTCTAGCGTAGTTGGAGGTTTTCCTGCTAACCAATCTCCAAACTCTGAATCCGGATCCACACCTCGCATCACAGCCGTGAGAATTGCGTGATCATTAGGATTGCTAACTTCAGTGGCCGCAACATGGAATCTCTGTAAATACTCCTTCAACGACTCCCCTGGAGCTTGGATTACACTTGATAGGGACATCACGTCCTTTGGACGAGTAGCATGTATTCTGAACTGTTCTATAAATTTCGTTGCTAACTCCTCGAAACTGGATATGGACCGCGGAGGAAGTCGGGTGAACCACATGGTAGCGATCCCAGATAAAGTTATTGGAAAGCATCTACACTTGGTTGCATCATTCGCTCTAGCTAAATCCATCATCCACTCGTATCTCATTACATGCTGTCGGGGATCGTTCTTTCCTTCATAGGCCGGGGTAGTTGGCATGCTAAACTTCCTGGGGTATTCGGCCTGTAGAACAGTGTCTGCAAATGGAGTATGACTTTTGGATATCCCCCAATCTTCATTGGTCAGGCCTTGATTTTCTCTCATCAGTTGTCTGACCATAGCCGACAAGTCTGGGGTTTGTATGGAAGATGGAAAGTTGGAGTCTGTTCTACGGGATCGGTCAGGTTGATGCCTCCTCTGCTGGCGATCTGCCAAACGTGTATCTTGAGGTTCAACATCATTGGCGTCTTGGTGAGCCGGGCGTCCAGTTTCCACGCGTGCTCCAGATCCTAAGTTTCCCGTTCCTGCTTGGTTGCGGTCTCCGAGGTGTAAGTGATCCCTAATTGATCGATCAGCAACACCTGCCTGTGTAGTTTCAGTCTTGCGACGTCTACGCCTAGGGGGTTCATGAGATGAAGTCGAGCTATCAGATGAATAGTAAGGAGCTGGACTACCCCCAGCATTCTGATGCTGTTGTTGAGTGAGCTGAGCAATAAGGTTGGCGTTGGCTTGCATCTGTTCTCCAAGTTGTCTCCTGCTTTCCATGAGTTCTCTCATCAAGTCGTTGAACTCTGTTCTGGTGACAACTTCCATTTGATTTTGGATGGTAGTTCCTACACCCAGATTTTCTTGCTGATTGCTAGGTCCGATTTGTTGTATGCTAGCGGTCTCGTTCATGTCCGCATTATGAGGGGCTGATCTGGTACGTGGTCTTCCCATAGTAGAGTTATTGATAAGAACTCTGAGTAGAATCAACGGACGTCTTGTGATTGACTTGGATCTCCTTCGGAGGATTTATTCAATCCAGTAGCTACAAAGCAGATCCTTGTGGCCTGAGAATTTGACTCTCAATGAAAGCACTAAAGTGTTAGAACCAAAATTGGTCACTAACCCCCTTTAGAAAGATTGTGTAGAGAGATAAACGAAGAAGATAAATTAAAACAGAGAGATATAGACTAAATTAACTGTAGAAATCTAGAACACTAGATTTATAGTGGTTTGGCGTAACTGCCTACGTCCACTTTGAGTTTTGATCGTTATTGCTTTCACAAGTAGTTAAATACAGATACAATCCGTATATTAATGACTTGAATACAAGTTTGAACTGAAAATAATCAATCTTGAAAGCGGTAGAGTCTTCCCAGTGTTCTCGAAAAAGGTCCCTTTCACAGTGCCCCTACCCTTCTATTTATAGACGAAGATGGGTTGGACTTCCCTAACGGGCCTAGTAGCCAGATACCTCGGCCTGTGGTGAGTGACTTCTGTGTGCCGAGCCAAAAATGCCGAACGGAAAATGCCGAGCCATGTCTCCAAACCGAACGAGGCAGTGTGTTAAGTGAAATGTGTAGGCCGAACAAGGTCCAATGCCGATCGAGGGGAGATGCCGAACGACATGCTTACGCCGAGCGAGGCCATGTGCCGAACGAGGCTGGAATGCTAAACAAGGCTGGAATGCTGGTCGAGGCTTGGATGTCGAGCGATGATGGAATGCCGAATGAGGCAGGAACGCCGGTCGAGGCTGGAATGCCGGGCGAGGCTGGAATGCCGAACAAGGTTGAATGCCAAACGAGGCTTCCGATGCCGAACAACCTTTGAATGCCGAACGAGGTTGAATGCCGAACGAGACTTCCGATGCCGAACAACCTTGTTATGCCGAACGGGGCTTCTATGCCGAACGAGGCCTGGATGCCGAACGGTACTTCCAATGCTGAACGATGCTTATGATGTGCCTCTAGTTACTTGGTTAAACCTCCATGTAACATCCCCCCTTTAGTGTTAATTCTAGCCTTAAGATCCGTAATCCGCATTTCTCACATTTGGTATCAGAGCAAGGATTTCAAAGTTTCATAATCTGAATTTTGAAAATTTTCAAATTGGCTACCAACACTGGTACTGTTACTACTACCAACACTGGTTCTACTATCTCTGTCACTAGTTCATTTGTAGAAGGTCGTCTATTGTCAGACCACCACTTTTTAATGTCAGTAACTATGCATATTGGGCATGTAGGATGAAAATATATTTACAATCTATTGGACTAGACACTTGGAATATCACACAGACTAAATATTTTGAACCCACAACTGGTTTTGCACAGTGGACTGCTGAGCAAAAGACCGTCGCACAAAATAACTCTAAAGCTATGAATATTATGTTTTTTAACTTGATAGGAATGAATTTAATAGAGTGTCAGTTTGTAAGTCTGCATATGAAATCTGGAAAAATTTGCAAGTTAGTCACGAAGGAACAAGCAAAGTTAAACAGACCAAAGTTTTCATGCTCACAAATCAGTTTCAATTATTTAAAATGAATCCTAATGAGTCTATTCCAGATATGTATAGTAGATTTCAGGATATTGTACATTCTCTAATATCCTTGGGAAAGGTATTTTTGGAAGAAGATCAAGTCAGAAAAATCTTAAATTCTCTTACTCCAGAATGGGATCAAAAGAAACTTGCGATCGAAGAGGCAAATGACATTAGTACCTTAAAGATAGAAGAATTAATTGGAAATCTAATATCGTTTGAAGTCCAAATGATTGGGAGAAGAGAAAGCAAAGCATTTGAAAAGAAATCAATTGCATTCAATGCATTGAAAGATGGATCAGACTCAAACAGCGATAATGATGAAGAGATAGCCTTTATGACCAAGAACTTTCGGAAATTCCTGAAATATAGAAAGATGAATAATCTCAAGAGAAACAACTATAAGAACTCTGGTAATCAGAATGTAGTGTCAAACTATATCAAATGTTTCAACTGTGACGAACCAGGCCATATCAAAAGAGACTGTCCGCATCCAGATAAGCAAAATCTTCCTATAAACAATGATTCCGCAAAGAAACGAAAACGTGCATTTACCGCTACTCTAGATGACTCAGACTTGTCTTCAAGCAATGATGATTAGAAGACAGATAATTCAAATATGTGTTTCACGGTAGTTCACGACTCCAACGAATTCAGAAAAACAGACTTAGAAAAAGGTACACGTTTACAATACATTGGTTGAAATTGCATGCTTAGGATTGGATGTTTGATTGGTTTATTTTGAATTGGTGTGTCATTTGAATTTTAAATTTTTTATTATTATTTTATTATATTTGTATTATTATTTTATTATTATTTTTATTTTTAGATAGTATCATAATATTTTATGGAATATATTATAATTCTAGTGATATTCCAAATATTATATAGACATTAAAAATAATATATATATATATATATATATGTTAGAATAATTAAGAGAAATAAATCATGAAAATTCAGAGACACCTGTCGACAAGGGCCCCCCCACGTTGTCGACAAGGGTATAAAAATTTGAAATTCAAATTTGAATTCAAATGTTTGAATTTTCCTCCATCTTTTCACTTCATTCAAGTCTCTGAAAAGTCACTTTTTGACCAGAGAACCTATCCCTTGAGAATCTATTTATTTACTATCTCTTATCACAACTTTTCACTTTCATTTTCAAATTCAAACTCTTATTTCAAAATATCAAGCTCTCCACTCTCTACTCTAATGGCTTCTTCAAACAACCCTTCCACAATGAGACTTTCCAGAAATATAAAAGAGCAACTTTTCAATAATCCGGAGGCTATAAAAGCATATATCAACTATGCTAACTATGGAAAAGTCTATCCCGGAAAGTTTTCTTTATTTCAAGATTTCTCTACTTATGAAATCAATTCTCTTTTTGCAAACAACCAAGTTCTTAGTCTTGTTGATGCTTCACAAAATGACATTGTTTGTTATCCAAATCTGGTTAAAATTTTCTATGCAAATCTCAACCGTGGATTTTATAATGGAAATGATGATGAAATTTGGAGTAGTGTCAAAGGCACTAGAATCATTTTAAATTGTGATGTTTTGGGTACCATTCTCAATTGCAAGAGCATGGGAATGGATCTTTCTAGTTTTAATATCGATGAAAATGATCGTGAGACATTTCATCACATTTTCGAAGGAAATGATAACTTTGAATTCATAAATCGAAACTTTCGACCAAAAGCTAGAATTGTTAATCTTCTTTTACAACATACTTTGACCCCAAGATCGGGGAGTTTTAACAATCCAACTTCAAAAGTTTGCAAAGCACTTTTTGCTATTTTTGGAAATTATGATATTAATTGGGCGCAAGTTATTTTGGATGAACTTCGTCCCAAAATTTTTGAAGTGGGTGAAAACACTTTGCATCATGGAATCTATCTCACTCGGATTTTTAATTATTTTGGAGTGGATTTCAAAGGAGAAGAATTTGTTTCAAGAAAAGTTTTTAATCACTCGAACATTTCTCTTATGAAAATTCCATATATTTTTCAACCATATGAGACTCTTGCCGAAAAGGAAGAGCGTTTGGCTCATGTGGAGATGGAAGAGGAGGAAGTAGAAGAAGAAGAAGGGGATGAAATGGAAATAGAAGAAGAAGAAGAAGGCGAAACATCCTTGGAAAGTATTGACTATCCCTCTAATCAAACCAACAAAATCTTACTCAAAAATCAAAAGACCATTATTGAGAATCAACGGACTCTTAAACGGTCCGTTAGTAAGAAATTGGATAAAATGTCATCCAAGATGAACAAGTTTTTCTCCAAAGTCGGCAAGAAGCTGGGATTATCTTCATCTTCGTCATCCTCTAACTAGATCTACCTTTTCGTGTCATGTTGTATTGGTTTTAGTTTGTTTTGATTTGAATGTTCGTGTAGTTCTTAATGTTTGTTAACCAGCATCTTGGCCCGGTTACAAAACGACGGTTGAAGAAATTATCATTAGCACTAGACAAGATTCTGATCAAGGAGAGACTGGAGGTGGTAGCAAGTTGTCAGGCCCACAATAAAGCAAGAGCATTCGGCCTGCCTGGCCTGGTGCGCAGATTCACCCACTATGGGCAGAGGCACCTTGCTCCTAAGCCCATGAAGGAAGTCCAACCCATCTTCCTCTATAAATAGAAGGGCAGGGGCACAATGAAATGGATCCTTTTTGGAGAACACTGGGGAGACTCTGCCATTTTTTATACTCTCCTCTTTTTAATTCAAACTTGTATTCAAGTCATCAATATATGGATTGTATCTGTATTCAACTACTTGTGAAAGAAATAAAGATCAAAACTCAAAGTGGACGTAGGCAATTACGCTGAACCACTATAAATCCGGTGTTCTTACTTTCTGCATTTAAATTAGCATATTCTTCCTTATTTAATTTAACTTCATCACTTACATCTCTACACAATCTTTCTCAACGAGGTTAGTGACCAATTTTGGTGCTAACACTTTGGTGCTTTCACTGAGAATTGAATTCTCAGCTTGATTGGATCTCATCATCTACTAGTGGATTTCCAAATTCGCGAGATAGATCCAGTTGTTTACTAGAAAACTTCCTATTCTACTCAGATTTGAAAGAAATCTAAAGGAAGCTGATAGCCGTAGATTGGATTCACTGATGTACGCAAGATCTGGGGATTGGACGTTGAAGTTTTCACTAAAGTTGAATGAAGGCCGACCCTCCTCTGAAGGCAATTCGACCGATCGCTCCAGAAAAGGCGTATGCCGAACGCCCCAGAAAAGGCATATGCCGAATGCCCCAGAAAAGGCGTATGCCGAACGCCCCAGAAAAGGCGTATGCCGAACGCCCCAGAAAAGGTGTATGCCGAACGCTCCAGAAAGGCGTATGCCGAACGCTCCAGAAAAGGGGCATGCCGAACGCTCCAGAAAAGGGGCATGCCGAACGCTCCAGAAAAGGGGTATGCCGAACGCTCCAGAAAAGGCATATGCCGAATGCCCCAGAAAAGGCTTATGCCGAACGCCCTTCCAGGCCGATCATACCTCTAGGCCGAACGCTCTTCCAGGCCGACCATACCTCTAGGCCGAACGCTCTTCCAGGCCGATCCATACCTCTATGCCGAACACCTCTGTAATGCCGAACGGTATTGTATGCCGAACGACTCGGTTGTGCCGAACAAGAATGAATGCCGAATAGTGTGGATGCCGAACAGTGTGGGATGCCGAACAGTGTGGGATGCCAAACAGTGTGGATGCCGAACAGTGTGAATGCCGAACACGTGTGGATGTCAAACAGTGTGGAATGCCGAACAGTGTGGAATGCCGAACAGTGTGAATGTCGAACAGTGAGGAATGCCGAACAGTGTGGGATGCCGAACAATGTGGATGCCGAACAGTCTTGTATGCCGAGTACCTTGGAGTGCCGAGTACTCCTATTGCCGAGGACTACGCCGAGTACCAAGGAGTGCCGAGTACTCCTGTTGCCGAGTACTACGCCGAGTACTAAGGGATGCCGAACACTCTTGTTGCCGAGTTCTTTGTCATGCCGAACGGCCCTCAATGCCGATCGAAACTTAAGTTACACCGGTCTCTTATACGACCCCTATTTACAAAAAAAAAACTTTTTCGGGTACGACCCAAATTTTCGAAAATGAGGCTAAAAAAAAATTTTCGGGGGGAAACCCCTCCGAACCCTAGTCGCAGCGCAGTGCCTCCGGATAGTGAATTCAAAACTCAACTTAATAAAGGAACATTCTATCCACTTTCCTGACATCCCATGATCGACCAGGGCATAGAGGATCTAGCGGCAGCTTATGAACGACATCAAGGGAACGGACAAGCAACCGCTATTGAAACGGTACTCCCAAATGTTGGAGAACATAGATGATGTGACTCTAGCAAACGTCAAGATGACTCCAAGCAAACCAATGCTCTAAGCAATTTATTCCAAATACTAACAAGGATATCATACTGATCGCGTTTGAGGAAAGTCGACCTCCAGATATATTTTGACAGCTAGTTGGCTAAAGAGCCTCCTACGACTATGGATCGTTTCTTTTACAAAATGAATCAGAACTAAAGTGAGGAGGAGTGGAGCAGACTAAGAAAAATAACAATGAAGGCCCGTTGGCTAAGGATGTAGATCCCAGTAGCCGAAACAAGACTTCAGAATTTAGCTCATATGCTCTTTGAAAGGTTCAATTGACAACCTCTACTTGAAGACTCACGACTCGGAGTGGTACTGGAAACCAACCTCGAGAGAGTACACTAAAGTCTAAAGAAAATCAGGGGAATGTTGTATATTCCCAAATGCTCACTGATCCTAACACGGGCGATTACAAACATCTCCGAGGTATGATCGAAAAGATGACCTGGAAAGGAAAGCTTCAATAGTATGTACAAGTCCTGCAGAATGGCGGGCAGCGAATATCCGATGCCTATTAATAAAGGGCTATGATTATCAATTGGACGGTTGACGGCCAACATCCCTTTGAAAGGAGCCAGGGGCGGAGTCGAATAGCGAGCACACGATGCTGCTTCACATATCAATGAGACTTACCATAATCTTCTTTGAATTATTTCCATTTCCATCTCTATTTCAATTGTTCTATGAACTACGACTAGCTTGAACTAAACTACTTTCAAAACGATGCAGGTGTCCAGGTACTCAGATTTGGTTGCCAACCAATCTACGCAGACCATGATCGGACGTGTGGAGTTATATCTGGACGAGAATAATTCTATTGCTCATCATCAACCATATGCCTTTGATTTGGGGCTATGGATTAAATACAATGTACAACATCACGATGCACAGAGAGCTGAATTCCATCCTGCAAGTGGAATTTATTCAAGTAGAGAGCGGCTGCGATACGGCCAGCCACTCGCTAAGTGAAACTCAAGCTCGGGGGCAAGCCATCACATCAAGGTTAAAAATGGGTTGATACACGACGATCCTTCGCACAACTCCATACTCCCAGAGTGCGAGACGGAGTATAAACATCTACTTAACTCTGTACTCCCAGAGTGCGAGACAGAGTATAAACATTGATCAACTTCGTACTCCCAGAGTGCGAGACGGAGTATAAACATTAATCAACTCCGTACTCCCAGAGTGCGAGACGGAGTATAAACATTCGCTTAACTCTGTACTCCCAGAGTGCGAGACGGAGTATAAACATTAATCAACTCCGTATTTCCAGAGTGCGAGACGGAGTATAAACATCTACTCAACTCGGTACTCCCAGAGTGCGAGACGGAGTATAAACATACATCAACTCCATACTCATCCCCAAAACTGGGGGCAGAACCAAAGCAAAGCACGCTAGTTGAACATTTGTCTAAAAGAAGATTGCAACGAAACGATTAAAAGACGACTGTCAAGCAATCAACTGAACGGAAATATTCAGCATGAAAGACTGCGGTTTTTCAAAGCACGTCATGTTTACACAAGACGTCCTTTGGGGGGCAAATGTTATCCCACCTTTTGGCAAGGCCGTGACACCAAGAACTTGATTAGAAACCAGTGACAGTTCGTCTTGGAGATCGGTTACACAAAGGCTCACTATGGATATCGATGGATTTTGTCTGAGTCTGGATCGAGCCACGATTAACAAGACATAACAATCAAAGCCAGGGAAGCCAATGTTCCAAGTTTCAAGACGATCCGAGTTCGTATGCTCAACTTATGATCGATTCGAACAACCGACCATCCATCCATCAACCTCCACATTTGACTTGGAGACCTAAACTGCTTGGAATGAATATGGCCTGATCATCCACTCCAATCGAGTCATAGAACAAAGTTCGACAAAATACCCTCATGAAGCTCAGTGACGCCGGGATCCGTCTAAAGTGGACGTGATTTGATCATCTACCGATCAAATCCTACCCTGAACACGAAAGGTTGTTCGAAAGCCCAACTTGAAGTAGCTATGGTAGACTGCGTACTCGCTAACCATCGCTGTCAATATATGGACACGACTGCACCTTGGAACATATGCAACTTACTTTGTCTACTCAACAATCTATTATCCTTATTTTCTAGAAGGAGATACGGAGCAAATTGTAAGAGATTTGGCTATCTAACCCAACATGGATGTGATTCAACCATCTGCCATATACCTCCTTCCTTGACTTGATTGGAAGAGCTATAATCACCAAGCGGACGAGAATCGATCGTCCATTTTTCAAATTCCGTCCCTCATCCGGGGGGCAGAATCCCATTCCGTGAGCAAACGTGGTTCGATTGTTCATTCGACGACATTAGCCTCGATACAGTAGATGAATACAAATTAAAGAGTGGAAATACGTCTGCTCTCAACTAAAACCTCCAAGTCCCCAGAGTGTGGACTGGAGTACTCTAAGTCCTCAGAGCGCGGACTAGAGTATAAACGACTTAAACCTCCAAGTCCCTAGAGCGCGGACTGGAGTACTCTAAGTCCCCAGAGCGCGGACTAGAGTATAAACGACTTAAACCTCCAAGTCCCCAGAGCGCGGACTGGAGTACTCTAAGTCCCCAGAGCGCGGACTAGAGTATAAACGACTTAAACCTCCATGTCCCCAGAGCGCGGACTGGAGTACTCTAAGTCCCCAGAGCGCAGACTAGAGTATAAACGACTTAAACCTCCAAATCCCCATAGCGTGGACTGGAGTACTCTAAGTCCCCAGAGCGTGGACTAGAGTATAAACGACTTAAACCTCCAAGTCCCCAGAGCGCGGACTAGAGCACTCTAAGTCCCCAGAGCGTGGACTAGAGTATAAACGACTTAAACCTCCAAGTCCCCAGAGCGCGGACTGGAGTACTCTAAGTCCCCAGCGCGTGGACTAGAGTATAAACGACTTAAACCTCCAAGTCCCCAGAGCGCGGACTGGAGTACTCTAAGTCCCTAGAGCATGGACTAGAGTATAAACGACTTAAACCTCCAAGTCCCCAGAGCGTAGACTGGAGTACTCTAAGTCCCCAGAGCGCGGACTAGAGTATAAACGACTTAAACCTCCATGTCCCCAGAGCGCGGACTGGAGTACTCTAAGTCCCCAGAGCGCGGACTAGAGTATAAATGACTTAAACCTCCAACTCCCCAGAGCGCGGACTGGAGTACTCTAAGTCCCTAGAGCGTGGACTAGGGTATAAACGACTTAAACCTCCAAGTCCCCAGAGCGTGGACTGGAGTACTTTAAGTCCCCAGAGCGTGGACTAGAGTATAAACGACTTAAACCTCCAAGTCCCCAGAGCGCGGACTGGAGTACTCTAAGTCCCTAGAGCGTGGACTAGAGTATAAACGACTTAAATCTCCAAGTCCCCAGAGCGCGGACTGGAGTACTGTAAGTCCCCAGAGCGCGGACTAGAGTATAAATGACTTAAACCTCCAAGTTCCCAGAGCGCGGACTGGAGTACTCTAAGTCCCCAGAGCGCGGACTAGAGTATAAACGACTTAAACCTCCATGTCCCCAGAGCGCGGATTGGAGTACTCTAAGTCCCCAGAGCGCGGACTAGAGTATAAACGACTTAAACCTCCAAATCCCCAGAGCGCGGACTGGAGTACTCTAAGTCCCCAGAGCGTGGACTAGAGTATAAACGACTTAAACCTCCAAGTCCCCAGAGCGCGGACTAGAGTACTCTAAGTCCCCAGAGCGTGGACTAGAGTATAAACGACTTAAACCTCCAAGTCCCCAGAGCGCGGACTGGAGTACTCTAAGTCCCTAGAGCGTGGACTAGAGTATAAACGACTTAAACCTCCAAGTCCCCAGAGCGCGGACTGAAGTACTCTAAGTCCCCAGAGCGCGGACTAGAGTATAAACGACTTAAACCTCCAAGTCCCCAGAGCGCGGACTGGAGTACTCTAAGTCCCTAGAGCGCGGACTAGAGTATAAACGACTTAAACCTCCAAGTCCCCAGAGCGCGGACTGGAGTACTCTAAGTCCCCAGAGCGTGGACTAGAGTATAAACGACTTAAACCTCCAAGTCCCCAGAGCGCGGACTGGAGTACTCTAAGTCCCCAGAGCGTGGACTAGAGTATAAACGACTTAAACCTCCAAGTCCCCAGAGCGCGGACTGGAGTACTCTAAGTCCCCAGAGCGTGGACTAGAGTATAAACGACTTAAACCTCCAAGTCCCTAGAGCGCGGACTGGAGTACTCTAAGTCCCCAGAGCGCGGACTAGAGTATAAATGACTTAAACCTCCAAGTCCCCAGAGTGCGGACTGGAGTACTCTAACTCCCCAGAGTGCAGACTCGAATATAAGCGAATCGGATCTCCAAGTTCCCTGAATATGAACTATGACACAGATGACTTGAATTTGTCAAATCCCTGACATACGGGCTAAAAAGTATTCTAAGTGCTCGAAACACAGAATGGAAGTTCAACGACTCCCGAAGAGTTTCCGAGTTATATGAAGATGGACTGAGAAGTCTATGTTACTCACAACTGCTTGGATTAAAGTCACAATCACAAAGAAAACTGAACAATAAGAGTCTTTTGTAAGACAGAAAAAGGAACTAAACCTTATTCAGAAATGAGTTTCTATTACAACCCCTCCAAAGTTCGGAGTCTACATTTTATTTATAAGGACTAAGGAAATAGATGAAAATAATTACATGACTTAAACTAACTCTCGTTGAACGAGGATAGTAGTCACTTCTTGTGCTTCTTCAACTTCTTTCCAAATGGCTCCTCTCCAAAGCATTTACCCTTGGTACTCTTCTTTGATAGAGGGGTAGCAACTGAAGGAGTACGGGGGCCTTCCATGGGCTTGGACCCGCCAGGAAGGATGACCTTCAACGGCTTGTTCAAAGGATCGTCCAAGTCCACAACTCGGGGCTCTACTATTACCTTGACTGTCTCCTCCTTCTCTATCTCGAGCCGTTCCTCCATGCTCAATTCGGATGTGTGCTCAGAGGCGCTTGTAATTTCTACTTCATAACCGCCGTCGGTAGGAGAGGAGGTTTCAGACTTGTCTTCATCAAGCGCTCCGATCACCTGAGCGTATGGACCAGGAGCCTCCTCTGCGTGAGTGGCTTCACTTGTTTTCTCCCCCACTTCCTTGGCGACATCGCTCCTCGGAGTGGGCTCGGGGTCAGAACGGCCTGCACAAAATCGTGGAAAACAAGCACCAGAATGCAATAGTCCTGCATAAAGAATAACGACTTTCGAAATCTTAAAGAGAATCTTAAAGAGAATCTTAAAGAGAAGGATTATCTACCAGGTTTAGGCAAACTCTCAGACATCCGGGGGGTCTCACCCTCTGGAACGGGAGACCGAATGCGGACTAAAGTACTCTAAGTCCCTGAGTGCGGACTAGAGTATAAATGACTCAAAAACCTCTACGTCCCCAGAGTGCGGACTACAGTACTCTCAGTCCCCAGAGCATGGACTAGATTATAGACAACTTCAGAAAAATCCCTAAATCCCAGAAGCGGACCAGATTACTCTAAGTTCCCAAAGTGCGAACTAGAGTATAAACGAGTTGACGAAAATCTCTACGTCTCGAACTGTGGACTAAAGCATAAACCGTTCGACAAATCTCTAAGTCCCCGGAGCGTGGACCGAAGCATGAACACAAATTGGGTGCGAGTCAACTGGAGGGAGAATAACACTAAGTCACCAGAATGCAGACGGTGTATAAACATCGATAAATAGACGAGTGAATCCCGACCATTTTCTATTCCATAAACTTCGGCCTGGAATCGACAGGAGGATTATTAACCTGCTGAGGATAGAGTTCGACCATCCAACTAGTGACCTGGCTAAATCAATGCTAGGGGCAGGGGTACAAAATACTAAAAATCCGAATACGACAGCTTACTATAGCCCTAACATGGCGTTCTTTATAACTTGAGGCAGCGACTGCAGGGAGGCCTCAATATAGAACCAATCGAAATGGCATCCAAAGCTACGAGCAACCTACTATATCATACCTCAGACCAAGGGTCAATGCTGATATGCACCAAGCACATACGAATGTGACTCGGATGTTTGTTTTTTTGAAAAACTATGACCCCCAGAGTATGGAAAGGAGGGTAAACCACGAATACTTGGTCAAAAAATTCTCCAGCACCCTCGTTCAATTCGTCAGGAGGAGTATGAAACTGGATGAGCACAACCCGAAGCTACAAAAGCTAGCACAATCCTATTGATTTCATCATGAAAGCACCACTCTTACTTTTAGGCTCACCCCATCAACGTCTATGCCTACCAGCCGTTGCGACAGGGCATACAATGACCTGAGACGTCTAAAAGACTACTTAAATAGAATATCGAACTAAGTTAATTCGATATCACTTATTTCCCACGAAGGGCTATCCAAGGACGGAAATTAGCAGACCTCACACCCAAATTCACTACCTCAGATGACTACTCGAAGAGTAGCAGAGAACCAACCATGAGATGGAAAATGTACGCGGATGGAGCATCCAATGATCAGTGTTATGGCATAGGAGCCATGATAATGACTCCTGAGGAACGATCAATCTGCTACGTCCTAAAACTCGATTTACCTGTAACAAACAACGATGCTTAGTATGAAGCCTTGACTACCAGCCTCAAACTTGCTAGAGGATTTGAATTGAAAACTTTACATATCTTTTGTGATTCTTGATTGGTAGTGTACAAATTTAAGGAAGTTGATCTTGCTAGGGGGCATTGTCTTGCTCCTTATCTCGGCCAAGTCCAAGAGCTGCTAAACGACTTCACATATTACATCATTACACACGTACTCAGCGAACAAAATGAAAAGGTGTCATGGTTGACTCCTATCAAAGACTATCTACAATGAGGAATTCTTACTGAACGGAGGAATGGAAAACGACAGATCCTCCTCAAAGCTTCATGCCAAATCATCTAAGAATAAGTCGTGTGTCAAAAGGAGTCTATCCATCCCCATGCTTCGGCATATCGCCCATGATGATATCTTGAGCAAATTCTATGAAGAAGAATGCGGTAATAACATCAGGGGGAAAACCATGATGAAGAAGATAATTTGCTACAGGTATTACTGGCCAACTATCAACCCAGAAGCGGTTGATCATGCTAGACAATGTGACGAGTGCAAGATGTTTGCAAAAAATCCGGGAACCCTGCCGATGGAAATTATTCAAATGGCTAGTTCATAGCCGTTTGCCACTTGGGGGCACTGAAATCATCTTCTTGTCGATCCTAAAGGTGGTGCGAAATACACCATCATAGCAGTTGATTACGTCACCAAATGGGCAGATGAAGAACTCTTAACCACGACCAAGATGAAGAAAATAATCAACTTCTTTATCCGTAACGTCATCTGTCCTTATGACCTTCCATGATCCATTATAACTGCAAATGGACAGGTTGAAGCTGTGAACAAATCATAGAGTCTGTACTGAAGAGAGGTTTGGAAAACTCCTCAAGTGGCTGATTGCAACCCTTATTTCACAGAAAATACAAACAAGGAATACTCGCTGATTCAAAGCGTGTTGTGTTGCTTCACACAACACACTTTGGGGGGCAAGTGTTAACCGGCATCTTGGCCCGGTTACAAAACGACGGTTGAAGAAATTATCATTAGCACTAGACAAGATTCTGATCAAGGAGAGACTGGAGGTGGTAGCAAGTTGTCAGGCCCACAATAAAGCAAGAGCATTCGGCCTGCCTGGCTTGGTGCGCAGATTCACCCACTATGGGCAGAGGCACCTTGCTCCTAAGCCCATGAAGGAAGTCCAACCCATCTTCCTCTATAAATAGAAGGGCAGGGGCACAATGAAATGGATCCTTTTTGGAGAACACTGGGGAGACTCTGCCATTTTTTATACTCTCCTCTTTTTAATTCAAACTTGTATTCAAGTCATCAATATATGGATTGTATCTGTATTCAACTACTTGTGAAAGAAATAAAGATCAAAACTCAAAGTGGACGTAGGCAATTACGCTGAACCACTATAAATCCGGTGTTCTTACTTTCTGCATTTAAATTAGCATATTCTTCCTTGTTTAATTTAACTTCATCACTTACATCTCTACACAATCTTTCTCAACGAGGTTAGTGACCAATTTTGGTGCTAACACTTTGGTGCTTTCACTGAGAATTGAATTCTCAGCTTGATTGGATCTCATCATCTACTAGTGGATTTCCAAATTCGCGAGATAGATCCAGTTGTTTACTAGAAAACTTCCTATTCTACTCAGATTTGAAAGAAATCTAAAGGAAGATGATAGCCGTAGATTGGATTCACTGATGTACGCAAGATCTGGGGATTGGACATTGAAGTTTGCACTAAAGTTGAATGAAGGCCGACCCTCCTCTGAAGGCAATTCGACCGATCGCTCCAGAAAAGGCGTATGCCGAACGCCCCAGAAAAGGTGTATGCCGAACGCCCCAGAAAAGGCGTATGTCGAATGCCCCAGAAAAGGCGTATGCCGAACGCCCCAGAAAAGGCGTATGCCGAACGCTCCAGAAAGGCGTATGCCGAACGCTCCAGAAAAGGGGTATGCCGAACGCTCCAGAAAAGGGGTATGCCGAACGCTCCAGAAAAGGCATATGCCGAACGCCCCAGAAAAGGCTTATGCCGAACGCCCTTCCAGGCCGATCATACCTCTAGGCCGAATGCTCTTCCAGGCCGACCATACCTCTAGGCCGAACGCTCTTCCAGGCCGATCCATACCTCTATGCCGAACACCTCTGTAATGCCGAACGGTATTGTATGCCGAACGACTCGGTTGTGCCGAACAAGAATGAATGCCGAACAGTGTGGATGCCGAACAGTGTGGGATGCCGAACAGTGTGGGATGCCGAACAGTGTGAATGCCGAACACGTGTGGATGTCGAACAGTGTGGAATGCCGAACAGTGTGGAATGCCGAACAGTGTGAATGCCGAACAGTGAGGAATTCCGAACAGTGTGGGATGCCGAACAATGTGGATGCCAAACAGTCTTGTATGCCGAGTACCTTGGAGTGCCGAGTACTCCTATTGCCGAGGACTACGCCGAGTACCAAGGAGTGCCGAGTACTCCTGTTGCCGAGTACTACGCCGAGTACCAAGGGATGCCGAACACTCTTGTTGCCGAGTTCTTTGTCATGCCGAACGGCCCTCAATGCCGATCGAAACTTAAGTTACACCGGTCTCTTATACGACCCCTATTTACAAAAAAAAACTTTTTCGGGTACGACCCAAATTTTCGAAAATGAGGCTAAAAAAAATATTTTCGGGGGGAAACCCCTCCGAACCCTAGCCGCAGCGCAGTGCCTCCGGATACTGAATTCAAAACTCAACTTAATAAAGGAACATTCTATCCACTTTCCTGACATCCCAGATCGACCAGGGCATAGAGGATCTAGCGGCAGCTTATGAACGACATCAAGGGAACGGACAAGCAACCGCTATTGAAATGGTACTCCCAAATGTTGGAGAACATAGATGATGTGACTCTAGCAAACGTCAAGATGACTCCAAGCAAACCAATGCTCTAAGCAATTTATTCCAAATACTAACAAGGATATCATACTGATCGCGTTTGAGGAAAGTCGACCTCCAGATATATTTTGACAACTAGTTGGCTAAAGAGCCTCCTACGACTATGGATCGTTTCTTTTACAAAATGAATCAGAACTAAAGTGAGGAGGAGTAGAGCAGACTAAGAAAAATAACAATGAAGGCCCGTTGGCTAAGGATGTAGATCCCAGTAGCCGAAACAAGACTTCAGAATTTAGCTCATATGCTCTTTGAAAGGTTCAATTGACAACCTCTACTTGAAAACTCACGACTCGGAGTGGTACTGGAAACCAACCTCGAGAGAGTACACCAAAGTCTAAAGAAAATCAGGGGAATGTTGTATATTCCCAAATGCTCACTGATCCTAACACGGGCGATTACAAACATCTCCGAGGTATGATCGAAAAGATGACCTGGAAAGGAAAGCTTCAATAGTATGTACAAGTCCTGCAGAATGGCGGGCAGCGAATATCCGATGCCTATTAATAAAGGGCTATGATTATCAATTGGACGGTTGACGGCCAACATCCCTTTGAAAGGAGCCAGGGGCGGAGTCGAATAGCGAGCACACGATGCTGCTTCACATATCAATGAGACTTACCATAATCTTCTTTGAATTATTTCCATTTCCATCTCTATTTCAATTGTTCTATGAACTACGACTAGCTTGAACTAAACTACTTTCAAAACGATGTAGGTGTCCAGGTACTCAGATTTGGTTGCCAACCAATCTACGCAGACCATGATCGGATGTGTGGAGTTATATCTGGACGAGAATAATTCTATTGCTCATCATCAACCATATGCCTTTGATTTGGGGCTATGGATTAAATACAATGTACAACATCACGATGCACATAGAGCTGAACTCCTGCAAGTGGAATTTATTCAAGTAGAGAGCGGCTGCGATACGGCCAGCCACTCGCTAAGTGAAACTCGAGCTCGGGGGCAAGCCATCACATCAAGGTTAAAAATGGGTTGATACACGACAAACCTTCACACAACTCCGTACTCCCAGAGTATGAGACGGAGTATAAACATCTACTTAACTCTGTACTCCCAGAGTGCGAGACGGAGTATAAACATTGATCAACTCCGTACTCCCAGAGTGCGAGACGGAGTATAAACATTAATCAACTCCGTACTCCCAGAGTGCGAGACGGAGTATAAACATCTACTTAACTCCGTACTCCCAGAGTGCGAGACGGAGTATAAACATTAATCAACTCCGTACTCCCAGAGTGCGAGACGGAGTATAAACATTCGCTTAACTCTGTACTCCCAGAGTGCGAGACGGAGTATAAACATTAATCAACTCCGTATTTCCAGAGTGCGAGACGGAGCATAAACATCTACTCAACTCCGTACTCCCAGAGTGCGAGACGGAGTATAAACATACATCAACTCCATACTCATCCCCAAAACTGGGGGCAGAACCAAAGCAAAGCACGCTAGTTGAACATTTGTCTAAAAGAAGATTGCAACGAAACGATTAAAAGACGACTGTCAAGCAATCAACTGAACGGAAATATTCAGCATGAAAGACTGTGGTTTTTCAAAGCACGTCATGTTTACACAAGACGTCCTTTAGGGGGCAAATGTTATCCCGCCTTTTGGCAAGGCCGTGACACCAAGAACTTGATTAGAAACCAGTGACAGTTCGTCTTGGAGATCGGTTACACAAAGGCTCACTATGGATATCGATGGATTTTGTCTGAGTCTGGATCGAGCCACGATTAACAAGACATAACAATCAAAGCCAGGGAAGCCAATGTTCCAAGTTTCAAGACGATCCGAGTTCGTATGCTCAACTTATGATCGATTCGAACAACCGACCATCCATCCATCAACCTCCACATTTGTCTTGCAGACCTAAACTGCTTGGAATGAATATGGCCCGATCATCCACTCCAATCGAGTCATAGAACAAAGTTCGACAAAATACCCCTCATGAAGCTCAGTGATGCCGGGATCCGTCTAAAGTTCCTTGTAATGTTTGATTTTATTTGATTGCTTTGTTTGATTTGAATTGATTGCTTGGATTGATTTGATTTTGATTGGGTTTGGTGTGGATTGATAATTGGTGTGCAAAACATAATATGTATAAATACACATTGATATTGATATGATCTTTGATTAGTTAGCATGTTTATCAGTATAATTATCTCTTAATCTATCTATTATATACTCTATTATATATTTTATTAATGCAGGTACTTTAGTACAAGAATAAAGGGGAGTTATATAGTTTGGAGTTAGTTTTTGTTGATGACAAAGGGGGAGAAGTATAAAATAGGATAGTTAGGCATAGATTAAGGGGGAGTTATTAGTTTTAGGGGGAGTTATTAGGATAGAAGTAATATTTTATAAACAAAGGTTGTCATCATCAAAAAGGGGGAGATTGTTAGTCCCTGAGAAGTTGGTTTTAATGAAAACAACCTTAGAATAAGATTATAAAATATAAATACCAACATTATTGTTTAAATATATATGTATATGTAGGATATATATACAACTACCAAAGAATGAAGACTGTACAGTATAGAGATTCAAGAACTGATGAACTCAAGATCGAAGATATCAAGATTCAAGACTCATGAGTATCAAGATTATCAAGAGTTCAAGATTTCAAGATAAGTAATTTAGTTAGGAATTTTGTTAAAACTCCTAGAAAAGCACTGACATCTTAAAATCCATTTTATTCGTGGAATGGAATCCACTTCGAGCCCGTTAAAGGGATGGAACTTAAGTAGGATGGAACCTACGAAAAATCTAGTGGAACATTGTTTTGTATCCACTAACTTTTATTCAAATGTTTTACAAAATCATATCTTGTTTTCAAAATGATTTCAAAATCTTCCTTTTTAAATCAAAAACATCTATCCTGGTTTTAAAATACTTTTAGCCTCAAAATAATCTTTATTTTCAATATCAAATTATCCATGGTTTTAAACTATCTTTTAATTATAATATATTTAACTTTTAATATTTATACTTAGATTTAAATATAAAATTACAGTAAAATTTTATATATACCAAAATATTATTCTCTATACTTATTTATGTATTTTAACTATAGTTAAGTATATTTATAAAGTTTAAAATAGTTTTAATACAAGATAGAAGTTATTTTCAAAGAAAAACAAATTACCAAAAATAACTTAGGCTTGTCGACAACCCCAAGGAACCCTTGTCGACAAGGTGACCATTTATTTCAAAAGTTTGAATTTCAAAAGAAGTGTCTATTCGTCATATCCTTTCACGAATGGACATGGTTGTTGTTCTACTATAAATAGGGGCTGTTTTAAACGAATTTATATACATATTTTCTCTGATTTCACTCCTCTTCTTCTTCCACATTTATTTATATACATTTTTACCATTACTCTGCCGAAATCACCATTGAATCTAACTAGATCATCTCTGGTTTGAATCTCTATCACTATCTCAACAAGATCCCAGTGCTATTCAGAGTTATAGATTTCTTTGTATTCAATCGAGCGAGAAAAGGTGTGACCGTAGCCTGGAAAATCAATCGGGTGAACTTGGTGCCTGTAAAATCAAGTATCTCTACCAAGAGGATTGTGAATCTGGAGCGGTGTACCTCGTGGCTTGAAATCGAGGGTGTAATTGTAATAATTGATTTTGAAAGGATATCTGTACTTGTGTTGCGGGGCTGGATGTAGGGTAACTCCGAACCAGTATAAAATCTGGTGTGTTCTTTCCTTTATTGCTTTTACATTATATCTGCATCTGTGTTTGATTCTGCGATCATATCTGTGTCTGAATATTGCATACATTTGTGTTCAAATTAAGATAAACTCAAAAAGAATTAGTAATTCCTTAAAACACTATTCACCCTCCCCTCTAGTGTTAATTCTAGCCTTAAGATTCGTAATCCGCATTTCTCACAACAGTGGTACCTAGATTCTGGCTGTTCCAGGCACATGACAGGCGACAAATCAAAGTTCCTTAGCCTAGAGAAATACAAAGGTGGCGGAGTCACAATGGGCAACAACAATAAATGTAAACTTATCGGTAAAGGTAAAGTAGGTAACGGTACATTTACCTTAAACGATGTTTACATTGTTGAAAATCTATACCCTAATCTGGTTTCAATCAGCCAGTGATCAAATGTGAACATTTAAAACAAAAATCATCTTTTCATGCCAAGAACACCGTGGTAAGAGATATTGGTCTGTATTGGTTGATGATTACTCTAGATACACATGGGTAAACTTCTTTATCTTACTGCTTCTAAACATTATGTTTTCTGTTTGCTTATATGCATGGATTCAATCAAATCTAAAATAATCTCATTTAAAAATTGTACAAAGGATTATAAGGTATCTGTTGCACACCCCACGTTTTGGTTTTTGGTTTCCAACTAAGAATAACTTTGAGTTAAAAGGGGTATTCAGATGTAGATTATGCTGGTAGTCTAGTTGATAGAAAAAGTATCGGTGGAACGTGTTTTATGTTGAGAAATTCGTTTAGTTGCATCACATTTCCAAAGAAAATATATGCATAATTTTCATTTCAAATGATTTTCAATTGGCAGACATTTTACAAAAACCCCTTCGAGAAAATAGTTTTTGTCGATTTCGTCTCAAATTAGGCATTTTAGAAATTTGATTTTATATTTTTGGATTTGATCTTAAATGACTACATTAACTAACCTGATTCCCTACTGATTATTGAGAAGGTAAATAGTGATTGAAAAAGTGATGAGTGTTTATATTAATCACATATTATGACTTGAGACGGTATATTTAGTAAATTTCTTTAAAATTTTAAAAAAAATTTATAATAACTTTGGTTGGTAAAAATTCAATGACCATCTCTATTTCTATCATATTTCTAATGATCATCACTCATCAAAATCCAATATAGTATGTCAAAATGTGATATTTAAACAGGAAATTATTCTTTTTTTTAAATTTAATTAGCAGTAAAAACATCCAAACTACTCACTCTCACGGTTATGCATGGGTGAACTACTTGGAATATTTAATTATGTGCTTTCATGCTCATTTAAAAGTCCTCATGGTTATGCATGTATGGAACACATATCAAAATTGATTATTAAATAGACGAGTTGATTCTAATCCCATTTAAAAGTCCTCGCAGTTATGCGTGATTGGAAGATGCTTGAAATTCATTTTTTTATAAAAATTGGGAATACTACTAATCTCATTTAAAAGTCCTAACAGTTATGCATGGTTAGTAAGTATTCAAATTCCTATCAAATATACCACAAATGGACACAACTGTATGGTTTTTCTGTACCGACATCATCCTATCACTTTAAAATGGAATATGCGCCTAACAAAGTATTTAAGATTTTTGTTTGAATTTTTATTGAAATTTAATATTTATACTCGATTAGGTATTAATGTTTTATTAATGTCTATCACTTTATCTCTATTTTCTAACACTATTACTCTTTTGTTGATAATAAAAGGGGGAGAGAGAAGTTAAAATTTTGGCCAATAAGTTCAAATTTTATATTTGCATATTCCCATCTAGGTTCATTGCATTTATTATTATTTATTTATGCATATGTGAAGGGGGAGCTTTATTGTAGGGGGGGTATTCAAATAGGGGGAGCTCATGGAAATCATCAAGACCAAATACATTTGATAGAGTCAAAATCTTAATATATGTTTGTTATCATCAAAGGGGGAGATTGTAGAATACAATAGCCTATGATTTTTGTTCGATGATAATAAACAAATATATATATATATATTTGTTTAAATGTATTTGTTATTGTACTATTTTATTTTTCAGCATAATTAAATAAATATTTGTTGAATAAAATGAATAACTCAGAATTCATATTTAAACAAATATTTTATTACAAATTCAAATAGTACAAATTTGAGCTCTCACTACATTTACACATTTTCAATTACAATACATATTCAATTACAACAGAATTTTCACTTTACAAATTTCACCTCACTACATATTCACTCAACACTCGTATTTGATCTTCAACTTTGTTTCAGCCTGTATCCAGCATCTGAATTATCTACAAAATAAATATTGACGCAGTAAAATTGAAAAAGAAATATTTTGCAATGTAAAATGAAGTGTGTTTTGAAAATATTATTTGCCTCGGTTATTTGGGTTGTTCGTTATCATTTTCTTTTAATTCATCTTACACGAACAACTTGTGACATGCACAGTGTATCATTGTACATGCTACAAGGTCGTGCATACCAATATACACTTGCTTGTTAAAACTACAGGGGCAGGTGAGCACAAGGTCAAACCCAAGCCAAGGCCGGATTTAACTCAAGTGCAACAAATACAAACACACATGCAAAGCTTCAATGGGTGAACATGAAACAAAGCAAAATGTTCAAGAAAATGCAGTACACATGAAGTACCAACCAATATGACAACTGCCTCAATCATATGTACAAAGGCACATACATGTTAGTTTTAAGATTATCCTGACCAGGATGGATGTGCAAGCACTCAAGTAAACAGATCAATGAAAGGCTAACAAGACATGGTCAGGGCTGCAACCAGACCAAAATGATTTCAAGTGGTGAACACAAAGACTCCATCATAACCCAAGCACCAGAAGTGAACAAGACCACAATGTAGACTATCATAAATCAGTTGAACTCGAAGCATGAAAATAATGCAAGGATAACAAGAACAATTTAACTCAAAGCAAAACAAGTTCGAATGTCAATGCATTCGGGCACAAGAATAAAATGAACACACCAAAGACAATGCAACAGAAAAGACTACAAAAACTCAGAGTCATCACATGAATCGAAGCAACCGTAAATGGAACTCGAAGAAATGCAATGACAACAAATTGAACCAGAGAGTGGTATGTATGCAACAGAGGACACAGCAACTAGTACAAAACAACAACGCTCACAACAACAACAAGTCTAAACAAACCATGGACAAAAGTGCACCAGTCTCCAACAAAATCAGTGCAAATGGTACATACCAGGTAAATGAAATGACTCAAAGAAATCACACTAGACCTGACTTCAAGTGTGACAAAACTTAGAGAATACAGTTCAATGCAACACAAGACAAGACAACAGTTTCAGAGACATGCACAATCGATATGCAATCACTCAAGTTCAACATGCTCACATAACAAAGTGGTGAACCAGGCAAAGGCAACCAAACTGCACAGGTGAAGCTCGAAGCAAATACAAGTTCAAGCATTTAGACAATTTAAATGCAAAGCAAATCATTCAGGCATGAACTCAATAAAGCAGTGGAACAAGGCTATACTCCACATGCAGGCATTCAGGTATGCAACAAGACTAAAGCGATCAAAACAGGATGCAATGCTCATGAACACAATGGACCAGACCAAAACCAAACCAGCCACCAATTAATACAAGAGCATCAACATACTGCAACAAGATTTTAAATACAAGGAACCAGACATGTACAAAGCAGCAAGTAACACACATATATACAACAAGCCAGTGCAATCAAGTCAATCACACATATATACATACATATATGTATGTATATATGTATGGAGACCATCATAGAACTCGAAGCAATATAGGGCTAACAAGACCAGATGACTTAAAGCAACTATCACTTGCGTGAACAGAGAGAGTAGCAGTTCGAATAAAGTCAAGAATTGTTTCAAAAAGTCAAGGTAGCAAAAAAAGAGAATGGTCATACAAATTGAACAAGTCAAAGTCCAGATTATCACAATATTCAAATGCCGAAGTTATAAGAACCGACCCAAAGCAATTCAAACAATTCGAATATACCAGAGATGGAACAAGTCAGAACTATCACAAGCATTCAATCGAAAATCAAGGGCCGATCACAGTAAATTAAAGCTAGTGATAAAATCATGAAAAAGTCAAAACAAAATATACGAATGATAAAATAGAGTTTCAATCCCTATTTAAACCCAAAATCATCATCGATAATAACTATTCGAGTTCAAGCAAAATCAGAGAGCAAGCAAATAAATCACGAACCAATCCAGAACTCGAATCGAAGTCGAGTATAATCAAAATCGAAAAAGGGGACATTCACGTACCAGTTCAAAGCGTCTTTCGATCTCGACTTATTGAAGCGGCCGCAAGCTATCAAAGCCAAGGAATTAACCGCAAAGCAAACTGAAGAATGCTGATTGAAGTAGAAGACTCATTAAGGAACTAAAGCATCAAGCGAACAATTTGAAGGCGGCGGCTTCAATTGAAAAGCCCTAAATCCAGATTGATAAAGAAAACAATATGGCCATGAAAATAATAAAACGGAGACGTCTCTATTTTAATTACTTAAGCGGGCCGACTTTAATTATTTATTGGGCTTCAATTAATAATAGGGTTTTTGTTTTTTAATTTTGTTTTTAATTGTAATTTTCTTCTTTAAGTTTTTTTGAATTTCTAGTTGTGTAACTAGGTACAAACTACGGGGTGTAGTTTGAGAATTTGCACCTCAGTGGTTGATTTGTGGTAGGGTTTTGAGCTTAGAGTTAGGTTAGTCAAGTTAGCAAGTGTCGCAAGTTTACATGTGTAAGCGTCTGACTACTTAGTTTCTAGTAGAAACCTTGGGGGCAGTACGTAGGCAGGTTATTGCCGAAGCTGGGGAAAATTTGTGTGTGTTCTCTACTGCATTACTTTATGTATTTATTTTTATTTCCGCATCAATTTTTATTATTATTAGCATCACCCTATTCACCTTCCTCTAGGGTGAAAATGATCCTACAATGCCAATCATCGTTTGGTGACAATTATTATAAAGGAATTCGACTAAAGGTAGGTGCTGCTCCCAATGCCCTCCAAAGTCCATGATGCAAGCTCTCAACAATCCTCCAAGATCCTATTCTCCCTTTTGGTTTGACCATCGGTATGTGATTGGTAAGCAGTGCTAACATTCAATGAAGTTCCCAAAGTTGCTTGCAAACTTTCAAAATTCACTTGTAAATAAGGGGTCCCTATCACTAACAATGCTAACCAGAATTCAATTAAACCACTTCCTTGATATAAATCTATGCTAGTGATGGCGCGACCCTATTTCTCCTAACGGGAATGAAATGAGCGCTTTTTAATGTACCTATCTACTATAACCTAAATAACATCATTGCATTTTTGACTCCTAGGCAACCCATCTATCAAGTTCATTGATATGTGCTCCCATTTTCAAATTGGAATCTCCAATGATAATAACAATCCTTCGGGTTTTCCTTGCTCAACATTTATCCTTTGGTACATCAACATTTGAAAACAAACTCAGCAACTTTCTTCTTCATTCTTGGCCTGTAGAAAATTCATGTCATATCCCTATACATCTTATTTTTTGCTGGGTGAATGGTCATTCTTGAATGGTGTCACTCCACAAGCAAAAAATTTATTTTTCCCAAATTCTTGAAAATTTTAGAACTGAAGCATTCTTTATGCCAAGTTACCAACCTAATTTCCTTATTAACTTCCAGTCTTGGCTATAGTTTATCGCTAGTTAAGTATCCTTATAAAATTTTCTCATTTACGATGTTCCTACACATACACGCACACTTCTGGCGGTCTAATCCCATTTATAAAATCAACCCAACGATAAAACAGGAACACTTTTATCCCATACCGTACACTTTTCCAATAACTCAAGGAAGAAAACTAGCGATTACAACAAAAACTTTAAAAATAGATTTTTGCTGGAAGTTTCCATTCATCATCAATTAGTGTTAGTGATGATGTGGTCCTAACACTCGTTACTAAACTAAGACAGACATTCCTAGAATGTCATTCCACCATCACCCACCTTCCTTAATTCCCCTTCTTAATTTTTAATAAATTTCTGACACCCATAATAATTGATCATTAATGTCAAAATTAGACAATCTCTAATCAATCCTCATACAACCCCTTTAATCTATTTACCAGTTTAAAAATCCACCTACTATGCCTATTCAATTCCTCCATAAATACCGTATTAAATTCTTTAATCAGTCCCCGTTTAATTACTTTTAATTCTCTATTAATTACATATTTATTACCCATGAAATCTATAATTAATGTCCATAAATCCTAGTCCTATACTTACTATGTTGTTAATAACATATGAATATCATTGTAAATTATGCTATTTATATATTTTTATTTTTGTATGTTAAGTGTGGTTATACGTGTGTGTATCTTATTTTTAATTACTAATTTTTAAATTAGATCATTCCTTTTCACATTTTCATTTATCAGAGTTATCTTTCCAAAAGGGATTATCGTTATAATTTTCTATGAATTAACCAAACGTTTGAACTTTGCTTCATTTTAAACTATAAGGAATTATTTTTTTATTTTATCAAAATAGACAATATAAACTCCAGACAAGAATATCCATACGCACCTATTTCCCTTTTCGGTATATCCCTTGTTAATTCTAATGACATGCTTTATATATATATATGCATATATATATTTTTGGAATTTTATAATTTATGGAAATTAAATAGAAACTGCTCCAAATAAATCAAAATATAAAAACTCACATTCTAAATCAAGTAGGACAACCTAATTTACAACCCAGTTATAGATCTGGAAGATCTTTACAATTTTACCATCATTCTACAAATAAGAATTTGGGACCGATTTAAAATTTTCGAATCAAGTTGTACATACTATTCTTATTTTATTCATACCCCAAAACCTTTACCCTATCTTATCTAAGTAGTTATCCCTATCTATACCATATATATAGATATAAATTGTTTTAGTCCTCACCATTCTTTAAGCTAAAATTTCACAATTATGAAGTACCTAATTCGAAACCTTTATCTTAGAAACCCCCATTACGCTAGTATATGCAATTGAAATTCAGAAATTTTCTCATTCAAAAGAAAACTTTTAAACATGTTTTCCAAAAGAATCTCCAACTTGAAAAACAGTTTAAAGCGTCGAATTCCCAAAGGCATTTAACACCATATTTTATTTTATTCTATATATCTATTCCATTTTTATTTTTATTACAAAATCTCCCAAAAACAATTGAACTCAACTTCTCAAAAGCATTTAAACAAAAAATTTCAAAAGCATTTGAACATACTTTTTTTAAAAACATTTCCCGCTTTATCCTTAACCCCAAATTCAAAAATTTAAAAATTGCTTAGAAAAATAATTTCCCTTCTCAAAGACTTCTAACTTCAAGGACTTACTTCTTTAAAAGCAGAATTTTCATCCTAAAACATTCAAAAACTCAATTATCATACCAATTATTCATCATACATATTATTTTTCGAAAACAACTTCTTTAACTTTAACAAGGAAAAGTAAAGTAAACAAGGATAACTTCTATACTATCATTTTTCTATCCTATTCCTAATACTTCTCTCCTATATTATCTCCGGCTAGATTACAACCTATTTTATATAAGTTCATAATTCTATTTCTATCCAAATCTTCTAATATTGCCTCTATTCATATTTCTCCTACCTAAATGGCTTCTATATCAACCGTTATAATCCGTATTTTCATTATATGAGAATGTTCTCCTACCTACATTATTAGGTATTCTTACCCTAATATTCTCTCTACCTTATTTTAATCAAGTTCCATTTCCATTTATTCCCCTTTTTAAAAAGAATAAAAAAACTTCCAAATTTATGATATAAGAAAAATCATCGAGTCTAACCTATGCTCTATTTTTTCATTTATTTCAAAAACAAGAAATCCCTTTATCAAAAATCTTTAAACTGAAAACTTTTTGACTCAAGAAACTTTTAAAATAAGAAATTCAAAAACGAAAAACCCTTTTTTACCAAAAACCTTTTAATGAAAAAAATTTGACTCAACAAAATTTTCAATTAGGAATTTCCAATTAGGAATTTCCAATTTTTATTGCTTTTTCAAAACAACTTCCCAATAAATCCTTTGAAAAACTCATTTAAAACATTTCAAGGAATTTTCCAAAAAGCTTTTACCAAATTCTTTCCCATGAGGCTGGATTTAGAAATTGACTTTGATTGTCCTTTCTTTTGAACTTTCTTCCCTACTCAATCTTTACTAAAACCAGTTATCCTCTTATGGTGATTAATGTATACCTTCCTACGGGAACTTACTCCACTCCTTACGATACGACCTCCACCCCATAGGGTAATCATGTTAGGAGTTTAAATTTAATTCTATTTATATTTTTAACTCATAGTCGCCTCGCCCATTCTTTCGAAATATGGTTGCAACTACTTCTATAGTCGGAATTTACAGAATTAGGGGTATGCTCAAAATAAGAGAGAGAGAGAGAGTGTGTGTGTATTTATATAGTAAGGTTTTGGAAAAAATTCAAAAATAACAAGTACGCCACTCATACACAAACATCTTCCCATTGATCGAGTAACCTAAGCTCTGATACCAAATGCAACAACTCGGCTAGAAATAGGCCTAATTTTTGACCTAAAAAAGGCCCATCGAACCATAGGTCCATTCTAAAGCTGGTAGTTAGTTGATAAAATAGATTTAAAGAGAAATAATAGTGCCATCTATCTACACATTCTGAATTTCACAGGGGAAGGATAAATTATAATATCAAAACAATACCCATTCATTAAAAATTCAAATGTCAAGACGACAAAAGCATAACCCCTCATAAAAATACCAACTATTCGTGATACAACATCTTAAAATACATCATGTTCAATGGGTACATCGAAAATAGAAAAATAACATAGATAACTAAATAACTGCCCTAAATCTACATCCCCGCCACCATCTTTGAAAATCTGCATCATCAACTCTAATCTATGTTGTAATAAGGAGGGAGTCAGAACAATAATGTCCAGTGAATAAACTCTCGACCGTTTCTATGATAATACTTGGGCAGTATAATTTAAATAACAATATGTCTTATGTATCTCAACCATTTATAAGTTTTCCAACTATAAGCCCTAAGGCTTTACTAGTCCAATTCCATAACCATTATTCTTTCAATCCAGTAACCCATATCTATCATCAATAATTGTAACGACCGCCGTATACCTCTGATACCCAATATACCTATGTGATGCGCTGTGGAGGTACCCGGTCGATGCAGGGCGGTAGCCAAGAATATAAAATAAAGAAAAGTCCAAACAGAACATGTAGAACATCTCACAATGCATAATAAATATAATATAGCAACATAGATGTAAAATAGACAAGAAAATGATATAATAAAATGAACCACAAATAAGAACAACAGAGCGCACTAGCTTCACAGACTATACAAAAACTGAATTAAAGAGTTTATACATCCCAAATCTCCATAATAAACTCCATAGATATCTCTAATAATACAAGTACTAACATAGCTCCATAGTACTGCACAGCAGAATATAAGCGATAGTAAGCTCTAAGTATAGATACATGAAAGCATAGCCTTCTACTCGTACTCTGTATAGTTCCATGAGATATTTAGACATGCTATCCCTAATCTACTCATTTAAGAGTACCCGAGATAATAAGAAGCAAAGCATAAAACCTCAGGTTAGACAGCAGTCTGGCGTAAGCGATATATCATCTCAAAATATTGTAAACTTGTATATAGTAAATAGGATATATTGTATGAACAACCATGCTTGTCATGTCCCTGCATCCAAAGATTTAGCACGTAAACACAATATATGCTATATTATAATCACAAATGGAAGATATGGGGCATAGGGGTATCACGTAGCATTCCAAACACATAGTAAACATATCATCCATTACACAGCCTTGCATCTCTCACTCAAGTGCTCCAGATATACGATAACTCTCTCAGTTGCTCAACACATTGCCCACACAGATGGCTAAGGACTGGACACACGTAGACGTCTAAAATATGGGTACACGTAGACTACCCTGTCCCGTTAATGAGCATCAGAACCATAGAGTTATCCATCAATCCCTTTGCACCTATACCAATAGAAGAACTATTTCATAAATGCTCACTCTCGCCCATGTAGATGGTTGAGAATTGGACACATGTAGACGTCCAAACACATGGGTACACATAGACTACCATGGGTTCACGCAGACTACCATGTCCTACTCACGAGCATCACAACCTCATGTTCTACTCTACGAGTTATCACGTAGAACTCATCTTTTCAGTTTACCACTAGATGCTATTCACTCGCCACATCGAGTCGTCATACTTCTTTGGTTGTCATCCCAATGTCATCTAGAGCCATCTTGGGGTTTGTCCACCCTACCCCTAATCAACTCCCAAGAGTATGAAGCAACCCGAGTCTTTCCCCAAAGTCCATACCTAAAATCCATGCTCCACTCCTGTTGGTCCATCATATGACTAAACCAAGCGGGACACGACCAACAAACTAAGCGCCAACTACCTACGTCGAACCATGGCCCCATGCCAAACCACCGACCAAGCTCCACTACGTGACCACCGATGATGCTACCATGCTTGGCCCGGTCCATCCACCTATCGATCCTGTTTCCTCGATCGGCTAGTGAGCCATCCATCCACTGACCAAGTTTCGAAGACCGGCCACCGACCGACCCCATATTCTGACCAAGTTTCGAGGATCGATCATCGACCAACCTCACATGCTGACCAAGTTTTGAGGATCGACCAATGACCGACCCTACTTGCCGACCATGTTTCGAGGATCGACCACTAACCGACCCACCTATCGACCAAGTTTCGAGGACCAGCCATCGAGCCACCCTACATGCTGACTAAAAACCCTATAGCACTCCAAATCGTGCCGATTTCATCACCACCCTTAACACTTCAATTCTCATGGATCATCTATGCAATAATATGACTCTAAACGCTCTAAAGCCAATCCGTTGAAGGCCGATTTCATGATTCCTAACTCTACGTCGCTCCAATGAGCATTTCAACCATACAAGCATTCAAGTAAAGACCATACATGCACCAACCATTATTCAACCATTAAAACATGTAAACATACAACAATCCATTGCAATCATCCTATAATGTGTATCTAATATAGCCTAAAACATATCAATGCAACCGTACATCAAATATACATGACTAAAACACTTGAAATCATTTTGAATTCGTTTTACTTCAGGTTTGACTTAAAAAAAAGTCTCAAAACATAATTTTGACTTTAAAAATGAGTTTAAAACATACCACAACCCATGGATACATATATAGCAGGGTGAGATGATAAATCGCTGACCAAAACCTCCAAAGTCCAAGTTTAGCACGCAAATCGAGGTAGATCCGAAAATGAATAGCAAATGTATAATTTTTTTTCCAAAAATGTAGATTTGAAGATCTCTAATGAATCTTCTTCGCTAGTCTATCACAATCTATGATTTAGACTTGATTTGGAGGAGAAAAGAGAAGGTTTTTGTGTAGAGAATAGGTCAATGGAGGCTTAAATCTAAGGGAGAAGGTGTAAAAGTGATTTGGGGATGATGGTTCGGCCATATAAGATCTCCAAACCCCAAATGGGTTAGTGGTCTTGCCCCCAAACTCATTAATTATCCACTAAGCTGCTCTAAAAAATGTCAATGTTCAAACATCCACATCTCTTAGTCATGGAGTCCAAATCGCTACTACAACCACCCTATGGCAAAGGAAAACCATCATATCTTTCCAATGGAAGTGGTCTCAAATGATAATTCGGCTCCTATCAAAAGTTATACCATATGCAATTTTTTAACGATAAAATCGTCTGGAAAAAATTCTAAATATAGGAAATGTCTTTAGTAGGCATTTCCCGAAGTTATAGAGTCATACGACCTCACATGAATTTAAAAATAATATTTTATGATCCTCCGATACATACTCTCCCCCTTAGGAATGTCTCACCCGAAATCCCCAACATAACCATGGTAAAGTCAAACATAGTTATCCCGCATGCCTCTCATCCATGAGCAAACTTATCAAACATCAAACATGCACACAAAAGTAATAAATGATATCTACACCCACCCTAGCATGCAGGATACTAAACTACCCTATAGGATATCGAAAGTGAAACTAAATGCCATAAATAGAAGTCTCATCAAGTAAAAAGCTTTGGATGAATGATCAACACGCTCTCCTCGGTCTCCCAAGTATAATCACCTTCGCTCTCACTCCACTGAACCTTCACTAACTCTACCGTCTTTCTCCTAAGTTGCTTCATATCACGTCTGATGATACGAATATGCCTATGAGGTCTCGATGCTTCTGGTTCAATCTCGATATCATCAAGCTGATCCGGTTGAATTACCATGCTTGAGTCATGTAGAAACTTCCGTAAGTGAGATACATGGAACACATTGTGCACACTCGCCATCTTCTGAGGTAAGACGACTCTGTAAGTCAGGTTCCCAATCCTCTAAAGTATTGAAAAAGGATCAACAAATATCGGTGCCAACTTCCCCTTAGCACTGAATCAAACAATATTCTTTATAGGGGAGATCTTGATAAACACCATATTACCAACGGAGAACCCCAAGTCATGTCTTCTCCTATCGGCGTAACTCTTCTGTCTATCCTGAGCAGCTTTCATTCGTTGTCGAATAATCTCGATCTTCTCCGAAGTCTCTCTAACTATGTCTGGCCTAAGTATCAGTTTCTCGTTCGCTTCCACCAACATGAAGGAGCGTTGCACGGTTGGCCATATAACGCCTCAAATGGTTCCATACCGATGCTGGACCGATAACTATTATTGTATGCGCACTCTACTAAGTGTACATGACCATCCCACGAGCTATTGAAATTGAGAATGCAAGCTCGCAAGAGATCCTCTAAAATATGATTCATCCTCTCAGTCTGCCCATCAGTTTGTGGGTGATAAGTCGTACTGAGATGCAGGTCTGTCCCTAATGCCTCTTGTAAACTCTTCCAAAACTCGGAAGGGACAAAGGGCCTTGGTCACTCACAATGCTCTTCATCACACCATGGAAACACACAACCGATTTCATATACAACTCGACCAATTTGTATGCCGCTCTACTTGACAAAATGAGTATGAATCGGCCACTCTTCGTCAATCTATCGTCTATGGACCAAATGCTATCATACCCTCCTCTAGTCCTTGGCAATCCATCGATAAAGTCCACTGAAACTTGTTTCCATTTCCATATGGGAATTCCGAGAAGTTGCAGCAAACCACTTGACTTTTTCTGCTTTGCCTTTACCAATTGACAGTTCATGCACTTCGTGATGAATGTACCAACATCCTTCTTCATCCTTTCCCAATAAAATGTCTACCTCATATCGTGGTAAATTTTATTTCCATCGGGATGTATGGTTAATCTCGAATGATGTCACTCGCATAGCACCTCATCCCTCAAACCATCGACATCAGGAACAAACAATCTCCCATCCTTATGGAGCCAACCATCATGGTTGAGCCTTTATTGCTTCATCTCCTTAGACTCTATCCCTCCTTCTATCTTCGCCATGATCTCCGCTAGTCTAGTGTCTTTCCTTTGACTACTACCGATATGCTCAATCATGGTATGTCTGACCGTCAAGCTAGCTAACATTTCTGGCTCTAGCTCACATCAAGGTCTAAAATCATAACCAGCGATAAACTCCAACTGCTTCCACTCCAAGAACATCGCTTCCAAGCTAGCATTTCTTCTATAGTGACTGCATTTCCCTTACCAGGTGTGTAAGAAATTCCAAAGTCATAGGAGGCCAGGAACTCTAACCATCGATGCTGTCGAAGGTTAAAATGCTTCCAAGAGAATAAATACTTCAACGACTTATGGTTCGTATAAAACTCGAACCTCAACCTAAGCAAATAATACCTCCATATCTTCAAAGAAAATACTATCGCTGCCAACTCCAAATCATGAGTTGGACACTACCTCTCGTGCGGTTTTAGCTGTCGACTAGCATAGGCAACAACCTTTCCTCTCTGCATCAATACCACACTTAGTCCAATACCACAAGCGTCTATGTATACTGTCAGCTTCTCATTCCCACTCAGAATAACTAACACCATCGCAGTCATCAACCTCTCCTTCAGACTCACAAATGCATGCTCGCACCTCGCGTTCCAAATAAAAGTCGGATTCTTCCTCATCAAGTTGGTTAAAGATGCTACTTCCTTAGAAAAGTCCTGGATAAAACATCTATAATATCCCACCAGTCCAAGGAAGCTTCTCACATTTGTTGCGGTCTTGGGCTGATCCCAATCCTGTACTGCCGCTATCATTGCAGGATCTACAGCAATACCCTGCTAAAAAACGACGTAACCCAAGAATCCCACTTCCCTCCTCCAGAAGTGGCACTTTGAAAACTTCTCCTTCATTCGATGCTTCCTCAACAACTCGAGTACAATCCTCAAATGCTCATTGTATTCCTTTTCCATCCACGAATAAACAAGGATATTGTCCATGAACACAAGTACAAACTTATTTAGCCAATCCTTGAAAACACGGTTCATAAGATCAACAAAGTATGTCGGTGCATTGGTTAGCACGAACGACATAACAAATAACTCATAGAATCCAAATGGCGTACAAAACACTGTAATCGGCACACTCTCCTTCACCACTCTCAGTTGATGAAACCCCATCGCAATGTCCAACTGAGAGAAAACCCTAGCACCATGGAGCTGATCGAACAAGTCATCAATACATGGGAGTGGATACTTGTTCTTCTTCATCGCCTTATTTAGCTCACGATAATCTACACACAACCTTAAAGAGCAATCCACCTTAATGGCGAACACTACATGTACACTCCACTCGGATATGCTCCTACGAATAAACCCTTGCCTCAACAGGTCATTTACTTGCAACTCCAACTCCTTCGGCTCTCTGAGTGCCATACCCCTCAAAGGCATAACTATCGGTGTGACATCCTTCACTAAGTCTACATAGAACTCAATCTCTCAGTGTGGTTGTAATCCGGTGACCTCCTTGAATATGTCTGGATACTCTCTCACTATAGGCACAGATGACAACTCATCCTATGGAGTCTCAAGCGAATATAGAGAGCTAACCATAACTCCATCCTCTGGCAGCCAGCCAAACATTACGGTCTTCCCCTCCACAACCCTCATTGTTACCAACAACCTCTCACAAACTACCACTACCGCATACTTCCTCAGCCAGTCCATCCCCAATATAACACCAAACCCTACAAAACCCAAAACAAAGCAATAACAAGCAAGAAAACATCCATGACTCGATAAGGCTAAGTCTCGACAAACCATGCACGTGCTAGTCGATCCTCCAATGGGGTTTGTGACGATCAAAGGTCGATCAACTACCTCGGGTTTCAATCCCAATCTATCTACCAGACCACTAGATATAAAGGAATGTGAAGCCCCGGTATTGAATAATATACGTGTAGGTACATCAGAAATAGAAAGCATACCCTATATAATGACGCTCTTTCCCTTCTCCTTTGCCAATGGAGTATTCGATGAAGTTGGAACAACGTTCAAAGCATAAGCAGATACAACTTGCTTATTTCTTGGCAGTCCTGGGCAATCCTTCTTGATGTACCCCGGCTTATTGCAGTTGGAACATCCTTTCTTCTCATTCTTGCAATCTTTGCTAAGATGGCTCCTCTACCCATAATTATAGCATGTAGGCTCCCACTTGCCCTTCTTCTGGCCATCCTTCTAGAACTGCTTCTTCTTCTTCTTCTTGTCTCACTTCCTCTTACCTCCCACTAGCTTGCGGCTTTGGCTCATCCTTGGGAGCAATAACCAACTAGTCTTAGGGTACAGACTCTCATGTCGAAGTTCCTTCTCTACCAGGATTTCAAATGGCTCATCAATATGCCTTATAAGCTTTTCTCCAGGATAATCATCCAAGCCCATGATGAACTTCTCATTCTGCTTAAGCGGAGTATCGATAAAAGACAGGTTGTACTTCGATAGTGTGTCGAAACTCAGCCACGTACTCCGACACAGACATATCCCCCTGTCTTAAGTAAGCAAACTTCCAAAAGAGCACCGACTTCTGGACGACCAGTATACACATCTCTTCAAATCTCGTCTTGAACTGCTCCTAATTAATCTGGCCTCGGGAGTAGTCATCTTGCTGGTGTTCCACCCCCCCACCCATAGCCCTCCATTGAAGCTGTCTAGAGGTTAGCATCCTCTTCATCACATCCTCTAAATCCATATCCTCAAAGATGCATTCTCCAATGTCTAACCAATCATGCTGTAACGACCCGTAAATTTCAACGGTTTTAATAACGTAATTAGTTGAAATTTTGTGAAATTTTAAACGATAAAATTTTGAAATAAAATTTAATATTTGGAATATGTCTAGTTAAACATAGCAACTGGTAAATTTTCGTCCGAAAATATGAAAGTTTATTTCGCGTGTAAATTCACTTCAATTTAATCAGTTAAAAAGCGTTGAAAATAAAATGTTTCCGAAACCTAAATATTTTTACATAGAAAAATTCTAAACCATCTTCTGAGCAAGATTTCAGTTCGTCGTTTTTCAAAATTCGGACATCTTTGGCTCCGTCGATCTTATTTTTCAGTGTTTTTCTTGCATTTTTCACCAGTAGAAAATTTTGAATTTGTATAATTCAAATCGTAACACTGATATTTATATACCGTTTTGATAGTCTCATTGTACTGATCTCCATGGTATATTCAATTGTCAATTTTGGAGTCCGTTGCGCGATGCAAATCTGAGTAACGCCCAACGTATCGGTTTCGCAACTAAGTCTATTGGGCTCCTGCCCTTTCATTTCCTACCGTGCAAAACCAAGCTGTCACCAATTAATTTCTTCAGCTTTTCACTGTTCCCCAAAAATTTTATATTGACTGTTGCTTTTCCTTGACTTTTGATTTTTCCCTGGCTCTTGATTTTTCTTGGTCCGTTCGTTTAGCTTGATTACCATAAGTGATATAAAATAGGGGATGAAAATATAACAGGCTATTCACTCTTCATCTTCCTCCATTCAGTTTTCTCGTGCCCAAATCACCCCGCCTCCTACCATGAAACTCGCACCCATAATCCAGTGTTCGCCAAAGCCCTGCATCCCCTCTGCCATCTCCTTCCACAACCCCCACTCGCCTCCAGCTTCTGCCACGTGACCATGCCTCCCTGACAACCAACGACCGAAGCACACGCCTAGACCACCGCTACCCCAGCTCCAAGCTTCCCTTCTCGTCATCCTCCCTGCAAGCACGGCAAGGCATCCTCGAACTCCGCTGGCCGAAGCCCTCTCCTCCTTTATTCCGCCGAAACCACTCCTCTTTACCTTGCCGAACAGCCCCGGCTCCCCACCAACGCCATTCCCAGATCCGAGAGCTTCCTCCCACCGTGCTTAGCCCACTTCTCCTCCTCACGCTGGCAGCCCACATTCCAACCATCATGTCAGTTTCTCTTCGCCTACCATCACAGCAGGCCAGACGAACCCCGGAGCCGTGCCTTCGTCCTCCAATGCTCGACAGTTCGTTTTGCACTCACGCAAGCATGCGGCAGCTCTCATCTCAGTCGAAGCCATGCAAGCAACCATCTTCCTTAAACCTTCACCTCCCATCATGCCGACTGTGCTTCCACTTGTCGAGGCAGTAGGTTGTTCCCTCTTTCATATGAATATATATATTCTAGGTAAAATTGTATATTAGTTTAGTCTATATAAATATTAATTATATAAGTATATGTTTGTTTCGTACAGACCTTAGTATATAAGTATAGTTGAAAGCTATTTATATCCAGGTATACATTTTATATAAGCACTATGTGCTGTTATTTGTTATTGGTATAGTTTACATTTACATTCTAGTTTATATGTTTTCGCATGGGGGCTGTTTCGCAAATTCTATAGTAAAGTATGTTCTTATATTTAAGTTCGCTTGAGTTATAAAAGATAAAGTATATAATATGTTATTTGCAGTTTTCACATAAGTATAAGATTTATAACTTTGTATATTTGTTTATAAATATTAGTCTATATAGCTTACATATATATTTATTTATGCATATGACCTACGTAGGTTGTCTAGTGGTATAATGTTATTATGACTTTGCAGTGAACAAAAGATAGGTTACGTATGTTAAGGTTTATATTTTGAAAAAGGAGTATATGTTAAATTTGACAATGATCTTGGAATATATATAGATTTGGATTTTTGATGTATAAGTTTTGTATAAATTTCACTTAATAATATAAGGATTTTATTTTTAATATATGTGTTTAATTGAAAACAATGATTTTATTTTATATATTATTTTAATATTTCTCTTAGATTAAATATTGATTTCAAAGAAATGATAATAATTTTTTTTAGTTTACATCAAAACTGGTTCTAATTTGTTTCTCATCGATCCCTATTTTCAGCTTTGCTCATCAAATTCGTGCCGATTTTTGCTTTGCTTGGATTCGTAACTCAAATTCTATGTCCGTATCAGTGTTCGTATCTGTGTCATCGCCTGTTCTCTCTAGCCTCGAAAGGTGAGCAATCACTCACGATTAACGTTCTTTTATTTATTAGATTTGATTTCAATTGAAACGACAATTGAAATATGCAACTGTTAGTTAATTACACTGTTATATATGCTATTGCCTGTATCAGTTCACCTGTGACATCTGACACCATTATCTGTTAATTATTTATGCGTTGATAATACAGTTTGGCTGATAATTGATTGATTGTTGATGTTTATATTGGACGTTAAATTGTTAATGTTAAAATGATAAATAGTATGAAATTGAACTTGATATAGGATAATTAAATGTTAAATTTGATTAACTGACATTTGTATAATATGACCCCTTTAACTGTTAAATCCATTGACACGTATGATTTGCTTAATTACATATTGAATCACTGAATGTATGTTGTTAAATTGATGATGTATGAAATTGTAAATAGATGACAAGTGAAAAACCGTAATGTAATAATCTTTAATCTACATGAAATGATAGTGTAGATTCTAGAAATAATTATATTAATTCGTACAAATAACAATGCGAATTAATACGGTTATTTCGGGATTATTTGAATTGATTATTGGATTGTTATTGATTGTTGTTATTGCTTGTTTATTTACTTTGACACCATCCCAGTTATCACACTGCAAGTTCCCTTTGTATGTTTTGATTTTGAATTAAATTGGAATCGGGTTGAAATGATAAATACCCAAATTTAAATTTTGACCTAGGATAGGAAATTAAATAAAAACCCGATTGGTCAAATAATTTGATTAAAAAAATAAATTGAAGATTTTATTTGAATAAACAATATGGATTTGAAATGAAGTTGAAATTTGAATTTTAATGAAAGGAAAATGTTAATATTTAAAATAATATGAAACAAGATATTAACATTGTAATTGATGAAAGAATGTTGTTAAATTTGAGAAATGATTGAATTAAGTTTGAAACTATAATTAAGTTTGAAATTATTAAACTTTGAAATGATTTAATAATTAAGCTAGAAATTATTAAACTTTGAAATGATTTAATAATTAAGTTTGAAATTATAATTAAGTTTGAAATTATAATTAAGTTGAAATTATTAAACTTTGAAATGATTTAATAATTAAGTTTGAAATTATAATTAAGTTTGAAATTATAATTAAGTTGAAATTATTAAACTTTGAAATTATTTAATAATTAAGTTTTGAATTATTTAATAATTAAATAAGATTGAATTATTTAATGATTAAATTGAATTGGATTCTTTAATAATAGAAATTGAACTTTTGAATAAGTGAATTTTACTTCGTAAATAATTGAAATTGAGTTTTCTTTATTAATTAAGTTTTGGAATATTATTTAAGTAAGTAAATAAGTGAAATTGAATTTCTTTAACAAGAAATGAAAATGTGATTTTGGAATTAATGTAAGACTTGTAATCGAAAGAATTGATTTGACGAATTTAATTTAATTTAAAATTGTAAGTTTGATTTAATGAAGTTGGACTTAAGAAATTGATTTAATAAATTGGAAATTTAATAGAAATTGTTTTGAATGATAAAGTAACTTAACGAATATTGAATGGAATCGATAAATGAGTTTAAATTGATTTGAATGTTAAATAGAATTTATTTAAATGATTTCGGAATGAAACTTATATACGAACTTGAATCAATATTTGAATTGTTTTAAATAGAAATTGAAATTGTATTATAAGATTTTGAAATGATAATTTGGAAGTTTTGAAACGTAAATTGGGGAAAATTGTTTTAGAAAGGCAAATGAAATGTTGATTTACGAATTCTATTTGAAATTGAAATTGATTTGGTTTTTGAAATATATAAACGACCAATCGGTGTAATAATTACGGAAGTTATTAAAGAGACCGGGATCGGTAATGGATATACTCTCTATCTGAACCGAAACCACTTTAATAACTATACGCGGAGTGTTGATCCAGAACGAAGTGGATGGTTTTGATGAACGCGTTGACTGAAGAAAGAGAACGATTTTGGATGACCCTTGACATGACTAAAACAGGAGCCGCGCCGGGCCATTGAGGATCGCCGTCTCTAGCGGACACACTTCTTCGATACCATATCTATTACTTTTGTGATTCGATTTGGGTGCACCCCTCGATTTGGGAGTGTTGTTCGCGGTGTTGGGGTAGTAGCTGCTATGCCCAACATCAGTCCGGATCAGGCAACTACTAGTATCCTATTTGGTATCGCCTCATGTACCTTGTCATACTGATTATCCTATGCGCGACCACTACGATTTTGATTTGTACCTTTAGTATATGGATTGCCCTCTGGTGACTTCCGGTTTTGGGGAAACTACGGTCTTGTATATGCTTTTGGGAATAAACAGGTTAAGAGGTGTATGGGCCCTGCTTAACCCTACTTTGATATCTTTACATTACTGATAGACATTATCTACTTAGCGTACATTACTACTTAGTAGATAGTTTAACGGATCCTTAAAGGATGGTTATTCCAAACATCTTTTGAGTTACTTGTATTTCAATTGCTATTTCACTTGAGTTGGATTTATTAATATAAGAATGTTAATCCTGACTCGAGTGTCTTGTGTTTTGCTTTACGCTCGGGTCAGACTGAGTGTACCAGTATTCGAGACTCACCTTTGGAGTTGGAGCTTTGCTTGAAGATCCAGCCATCTATTCTGCTTCAGTATTCGATGATTCCAGTGATGTATTCTGATTTGTATCTGATGTATCGTGTTACTCTTCTGTTGTAAACTCTGATGTATTTTATATATTCATATAGTAGCTTCATGAACTACTATCTCTTTTATTTCCGCTGCACTTATTACTCTGTGTCTGTGATCTGTGATTATTTATTTACTATATATGTTCAGTTTTGCCAAATTTAAATTAACAACGCGGTATTTTGAGCAATTCAACTCCGGCATGAGTGTCTACCTATACACTTATAATGGACGCGAATGGTCCAAAATATCGGGTCGTTACACATGCACTTCGATGGACGATTCCATTCAAGGAAATAGTTTGCCACATAGAGTAGAGAAATCCTTGCTCAATGTGGCAAAGTCAGCCCTCGATGCTTGCACTGGAGCACCACCACCTACAGCTGTTGTAGGAGAAACTTATGCATTTTGGACCATGTTTCGCACAATCTCCGCAAACATGTTCTTTAAGTCGAGGTTAGCAGCCCCCGATACCGCCTCCTCCTCAACTATGAAGATGGAGTTCCTAGCAGCATTCCTCGTTAGCCGGCTCATTCTTACAAGCTGTAATAAGAATAATCAGTCTCTCTAAAAGGAATAAGTGGTGTCCATGAATGCAATGTGACTTACATACTATACATACTACTATATAGTTTTGAAAACCAAAATATAACAAGTACGCTCTCTCATATATCGTTAGATCCATGCTAAGGCGATAGCTCCTTCCTTATCTCTAATGAATCCAAGTACCAACTTAGGTCATCTACGTAACCTAAGCTCTGATATCAAATCCTCCACATGCCTCCAGTACCTAATATACCTATGTGATGCGCTTTAGAGGTACCCGCCCAATGTAGGTCAGTAGCCAAGAATATAAGTAGAGAAAAGTCCAAACATAGAACATATAGAACATCTTACAATACACAACTAAAATATAATATAACAACATATATGTAAAACAGGCGAGACAGTGATATAACCAAATGAACCGCAAATAAGAACATTAGAGTGCACCGGGTTCACAGACTATACAGAAACTGAAATAATGAGTTTGTACATCCCCAATCTCCATAATAAACCCTATAGCTATCTCTAATATTACAAGTACTAACATAGCTCCATAGTAATTCACAACAGAATATATGCGAAAGTAAGATCCAAGTACAAATATATGGAAGCATAGTCTCCTGCTCGTATTCTGTACAGCTCCATGTGCTATCCAGACCTGCTATTCCTAACCTACTCATTTACGATTACTCGAGAAAATAAGAAGCAAAGCATAAAACCTCGGGTTAAACAACAGCCTGGTGTGACTGATATATTGTCTCAAAATACTATAAAACTCATATAGTAAATAGGGTATGTGGTATGAACAACCATATTTGTCCCGTCCTTGCATCCAAAGAGTTAGCACAAAAACACAATATTGCTATACTACAATCACAAATGGAAGATATAGGGTATAGGGGTATCACACGACATGCCAAGAACACAATAAACATAGCATCAATCACACAGCCTTGCATCTCTCACTCAAGTGCTCCAGATATATGATAACTTTCTCAGATGCTCAACTCATTGCCCACATAGATGGCCAGGGACTGGACACACGTAGATGTCCAAAATATAGGCACACGCAGACTACCGTATGTACACACATACTACCATGTCCCATTAATGAGCATCACAACCATTGAGTTATCCATCAATCCCTTAGCACCCGTACCGATAGTAGAACTACTCCATAGATGCTCACTCCCCCCCCCACGCAGATGGCTACTGGACACACGCAGACGTCCAAACACATGGGTACACAAAGATTACTTTAGGTACACGTAGACTACCCTTACTCATGAGTATCACAACCTCACTTTCTTCTCTATGAGCTATCAAGTAGAACTCGTCTTTTCGGTCTACCACCAAATGCTATAGTCACTCGCCACATCTAGTCGCCAAAGTCGCCATACATTATTGGTTGCCATCCCAAAGTCATCTAGAGCCATCCTGGGGTGATCCATCCCTACCTTAAACAAACTCCCAAGACTACCAAATAACCCGAGTCTTGCCCAGAAGTCCATAGCTAAACTCCATGCTCCACTCTCATTGGTCCATCCTACGACCAAACCATGTGGGACACAACCACCAAACCAAGCACCGACTACCAACGCTGAACTGTGCCCCTATGCCAAACTACCGACCATGCTCCACTGCGCGACCACCGATCATTCTACCATGCTTAACCCGGTCTATCCACTTACTAACCTCGTTTCCTCGATCAGCTACTGAGCCATCCATATGCCGACCAAGTTTCAAGGACCAGCCACCGACCGACCCCACATACTGACCAAGTTTTGAGGATCGGCCATCGACCAACCCACCTACCGACCAAGTTTTGACGACCGACCATTGAGCTGCCCTACATGCCGATCAGAAATCCTATAGCACTTCCAACACTCCAAATCGCACTGATTTCATCGCTACCCTTAATGCTTCAACTCTCATGTATCACATATGCAACAATATGAAGCCAAACGCTTTAACGCCAGTCCGTCAAAGCTTGGTTTCATGGTTTCTAACTCTAAGTCACTTCGATGAGTGTTTCAACCATAAAAGCATTCAAGCAAACACCATGCATGCAACAACCATTATTCAACCAAGAAAACATATAATAATCCATTGCAAATCATCCAATAATGTGTATCTAATATAGTCTAACATTAATCAATGCGACCATACATCAAACAAACTTGATTAAAACACTTGGAAACGTTTTGCTCCAGGTTTGACTTAGAAAACAGTCCCAAAACACAGTTTTGAATTTAAAAATGAGTTAAAAACATGTCAAAATCTACATACATATATAGTAGGGTGAGAGATGATAAATCACTCACAAAAACTCTCAAATCCAAGTTTTGCATGCAAATCGAGGTAGATATGAAACTGAATAGCAAAGGTATATTTTTTCTTCCCTAAAAATATAGATTTGAAGATTTCTAATGAATCTTGTTGCTATTATATCACTAATCTATGATTTAGACTTGATTTGGAGGCAAAAAGAGAAGTTTTTGGATAGAGAATCGGTTAATGGAGGTTTAGATCTAAAGGAGAAGGTGTAAAAGTGATTTGGAGATGATGGTTCAACCATATAAGGCCTCCAAACCCAAAATGGGTTAGTGGGCTTGCCCACAAACACAATAATTACCCACTAAGCTGCTCCAAAAACTGTCAATGTTCAAACAGCCATATCTCTTAACCATATAATCCAAATCGCTATTATGACCACTCTATGGAAAGGAAAACCATCATATTTTTCCAATGGAAGTGGTTACAAATGCTAATCCGGCTCTTGTCAAAGTTATAGTTGATACAAGTTTTTGAGGGTAAAATCATATGGAAAAATTTTAAATATGGAAAATGTCTCTTACAGGCATCTCCTAAAGTTATAGAGTCATACGACCTTACATGAATTTAAAAATAATATTTCATGATCCTTCGATATGTAAAATATAAGTTGTTACAATAATGTCCTAATAATGTAAGAGTTAGCATCGAAGCCACTTAATACCATTCTAATAGGAACTAAGCAGACTCTAACTATTTAATACCTTATTTAAGGCTGGTCTCCATCATTTAATACACATCCCATGGTGGAATCCTCTTTGGTACTATATAGCTGATAATATATGGAATCTTTTCAAGCCACTTAATACTTCAAATCTGAAGTGGATCCTCCTCGAGATATCCTCTACCGTGCCTAACCATTAACCCTGACCATTTACTACTTGCTACATAGGGAAGAGGCAGGGCCTCAACCAGCCACTTAATACCTTCAACCTTGAAGTAGGTCCTTCATATTTTGACCAGTAACCCAACAGTGACGTCTCACATTAGTCCGACTATTCGTAGATACTGGTAGCCAAATTAGCTGGGTAGATTTACCCTACAGAATTTGGGACTAAAATCACATCCTTCATGGGTACTTATTATAGGCAATGTCTCACGTCAGCCCCAAAGTCACACTACTAGTAGCTAGATTAACCGGGCAGACTTTTATGTGCTTTTGACAGATCTTGCATTCCTACAACTTAGTCATAAACTATAACACTCTCTTAGCATATTATCACACATCTCACTACATTCCAAATTAATGCCTCATAAGAAACCTTTTATTTGTCCTTTATAGTTTAACCTCTTTCCTAAGAGGGATTTAATGATAATTATAGCTTATTAACTAATTAATATGTTATAATTATATGTTGTTTACGCTAACACACATACACGTGCCTAAAATAGTTGTAAGCATGCAAAGATTGCGCTCTAAACTAATGTTTTACATGTCAAAACTTCAAATTTATACAAGTCCTATTCCTTATTAACAAAATATACCATATATCCAATATCCCCAATTCAATCAACAGACTTGTACAAAATAGAATCTATACCAAACTTAATCTATACTAAAATAGTGGAATCGGCATTAATAAAAATTTATAATTCAAATAATTTCACACTCTATTCTACTTCTTTGTATAAAATTGAAAAGGGGAATCTTTATTTAACTTGCAGAAATAGGCGGTGCAAACTACAAATAAAAGAATATGTACTTTTGTAACGACCCCAAATTTTCTATATATTTAAATTAATAATTAATAGTATTTTTGAATAAAAATTTGCAAAATCGATAAGGTGATGTGAGTTTCCCGGATCCAAATATATTTGGTGTAAATCATTTAAACTTTAAATATTGTATGTGTATATATACATATGTGTGAATTTAAATCGTAAATAAATGGGTTGAAATAATGATACAAATTATATAAGAAACAAAAGTATAAATATAAAATACGTAAGATAAAATTTTAGAAAATGTATATAGTAAACAAATTAGTTAAAAATATAACAATATATTAAATATAGGAAGATAAAACAAATACTTAAGATGGAAATAAAAACAAATATGGGCTGAACCACAAGGCTGCAAACATACAAAAGATAAAATCAAATGGATTCTAAATAGACAAAAGTACACATGTACATGCTTATACAAAGTAAACAAATGAAATACATAAAGCATGGGTTGTAAATAAATAGGACATTGCATTTATTACCCAATCCTCTCAGGCACACCCTATGTATCTTCTCAGCCGAAAACAAAGTATGACAATATATACAAGATTGTACATACAAGATAAAGGAAATAGTATTGAAAACTTGATAAAGTACCTTAGCATTAAATGATATTATCTCTAGTACTCAAGACATATCATTTCAGTCTCCAACACTTAAAAATCTCCGCGTGTGTTTGTACTGGAAGAAAATATTACTTGTACAAAGTAATTATCACCTGTACAATATTTTTACTTGTAAACTTAATTGTATATCAGCTCTTCTCACTTCATTTCTAGTTCGTTCCATTTTAACTAAGAAAATATGAAGTAAACATCATCTTTAAAATTTAAATAAACTTAATCAACAACTAGAAGATTGAAGAAATGATTTTAAAGCAAGCAAGGAGATTCAAGAGAATCAGGCTTATGGCTTTTCAAAAAGACATGCTCTGTTCTTCCTCTTTTTAAAACTGGTGAGTAACCTTTCTTTTTAAAACAGATTTCCTTGTTTATCTTTTCCTGTGAGTAAAATCTTTAATTTAAAGTTTAGGTAGATAAACAATAGTTGCTTGTGAAATTTTCTGTGATAATCATGTTTGAAGTGGATGTATGTGTTGTAATTTCCTGTAATAAGTATGTTTTCTGAAAGCATGCTTATATTGTGATTTGTTTTGCCTGTCCTAGAATTATAGGATTAATCTCTGATCATAATCATGATCCTATGTTCAAACATTTGTTAAGATTCAAGATTCAAAACAATATATAGTTTATGTAATATAAGTTAAAGTTTTAATTTTATTTAGAACAGAATAAAATAAAAACTATAATGCCTCTGGAAGTGCTTATATATGCTTGCTCTCTGATACTCTGGAAACAAAAAAATCTTGCTTTCAAAAAAATCATTCCTTCCCAACCTATTAGATATTTGGACTTAGAGTCAAAATAGATATTGTTTATTTAAACTTGAACTGAATTTTAAAAATAAATTCAAATTAAAATAGCTTGGTATCACCTCTGAAAAGAAATATGTCTGAGCACAACTCATATTAATCAAAAAAATTCGAATCTCTAAATTTTCGAATTCAGGTACCTAACTTGAATCCTCACTGGAAAACTTGAATTTTAAAGTTCGTATCATAATTTTTAGTGATCAATTTTAAAAGAAGCTTGGGTTTTTCTGTTGTTGGCATTTCGAGTGATCATGGTTGATCTAGATGACTGGAAGGGTCGGATTTTTGTCTAGAGGTGGAGAAGCGAACAGGGAGTATGGGAAAAATACTCGGAGGTTGAACGAAGCTTTGTGGTGGCGGTGGGAGGTGTTCAAACTGCGGTGACCTAATTTTGGGATGGCTGGTGATTTCTCCTCGCGCGATGTCGACAGTGCATCGAGTTCGACGTGGTCTTGTAGGGAGGTAGAGGGGAGAGTGACGAAGTTGAGGCCGGAGTTTCACGCGTTCCGGTGGTTGTGGTGGCGAGAACGAGGCCACTTCCAGGTGGTATTCTGGTTCTAGTATCGAGCTCGAAGGCTCAAATTTTGCTTTGATGATTTTTGAACGTTTTGCTGATCGGAATTAAGGGTATAGGTCACTGTCGACCTATCGAAGGCGGTCTCGGTGGTCGGAGCATCACCATGTAGTGGTACACGTGCACAGCTGGTAATTTGTGTCAGTAGAAGAAATTGGGGAAGAAGGATGGTCTTGGGGAAGAACTCGTGAGATTTGGTGGGAAACTCGGGTATGGGTACGAGTAGAACGCGAGTGATAGCCGTATTCCCATATTTCAACTTAAAAAATTAAACTAAGTTTTAAAGAAGAAAAAAAAAGAAGGAGAAGATGATGTTGCGTACAGGGAGGGTGACTCGGGGAATAGGGTGTTTAACTCGAAGTGATACTCGGGTTGCTACTCGAGAAACAGGGTGTTTGACTCGGTCCATTTTATAAAGAATTAGCCTAGTTTTCCTGTTAAGTTATTTGTTTATTCAAAGTTGAGTATTAATTAAATAAACAATGTTGACAAATTTTTAAGCTAAGATTTAATTTAAAATCATTAAGCAAGGTTTGCAAATGTAAGAAGGCCAATTAATTTAAGGTGTAAGTTAATAAAAAAAATGTGATTAACCTATACTTGTAATTAGATAAGTAATTTAAGATCAAATAAATTTATAATTAGAGATTAATTAAAAGTGATTAAGAAATGTTATTAGTTAATGAAGATAATTAACTAAAGATTATTAAGTATTAATTAAGGTGATAAATTTTAATAATTAATTGGATTTATTAATTAATTTAGATAATCAATTATAAATTGTTTAAATGTAATTACTTAATGAAAGTAATTAAGGACTAATCACTTACTGTAATTAATTACGGATATTTTGATTTATTCAAGTTAATTAATTTAAGAAAATCATTAGATAAATTGGTAATTAATGATTTGTAATAAATCAATCAGAATTGGATAATTAATTCATTTAACTGAAAATTAATTGAATTGATTAGGATTAAACGATTAATTAATCCTGTTTATAAATGACTATTAAATGCTTGACCTTACTTATGGATGCTTAGATTATATTGGATGATTTGAATTGTTTGATATCCCTGATATATGATGCTTTGTGATATACCCTGATTTATGTTGTGATCTGTAGTTTACTTATCTGTGATATATATCTGTGATCTGTGAATGACGATAAGCGTTATAGTTATATCGCTTATCAACTACATTTCTGTATTTTGATATGTGATGATTCATTGTGTTGCACTACTGTGTGAAACCCCTGGACTACACTTTTACACACACAAATATGGATTTCACGTGGAAATCGGTTAAGTCACAGATAATGTAAATTTGATGTTTTTGAAATTGAAATTTTAATTTCAATTGATTTTGAAATTAGAAATTCGGGTTTTAAGGTGAAAAGCTTTTGAAATGGAATTTCAAAGATAAAAGTTATTTTGAATAACTTAATCGAGTTCTGAAAATTTAAATAATTTGATTTAAATTTGAATTCAAGTTTGGAATTGAATCCTATGATTTGAAACTAGGGATTAAAGATGATATAAATGTGTTTGTATGAATCTAAACCATTTAAAAGTATAATTTTGAGAATTTGAACTTAACCCAAAGATTTCAACTCGTATGAATGAATCAGACTTTCTGAAATGAAACTGTTGTTTTAAAAGAATAAAAGCTTCCAGATAAGAAATGAAATTCCAGTTTAATTAAAGGAATTTCAATATTGAATTGAAAATGGTTTTCCAAGTTATGAATGAATTGTTTTGAAAAGCTATGATTTGAATCTGTTATCTTTAACAGATTTAAAATAATGATTGGTTTAAATCATTCGAAATAAAATTGTTTTGAAAGCTATAAGTTAAATCTTGATTTAAAGGTTTAACGAGTTAATCAAACTGAAATGGAAATTAATTTGGAAAATCTGTGAATGAATCTTTTGTTTAAAAGATTAAAGTGTGGAAACTGTTTAAACCATAAAGATTGAATCTTTTTGTTTAAAAGATTTAAAATGGTAATTTGTTAAACCATTTGAAAAGAAAGATTTTGGGTAATAAGTTGTGACTTAATTGAAATCCCAATATCCATATGTTTTTAAATATTACGCTCACTATTCGGTTTAGCAGGGAGAGGACCTTTGGGTCGTATAACCCATTCCGAATATGTGATACGTCGATATGGATAGCATTTGAAGACCGGTGTTGAAGACCGGATATTTTTGAAAACGGAAGGATTACCGTCGAGTTACTCTGCATCGGCTGATCCCCGATATAGAGGTTTTATCATCCTTAGTGACGGGAAGTCCGGACGTGATTGGAAATTATCCGGAATTGCAAGGGCTTCGTGAGAAGTGCCTTCGGTTCTGTTCGATCCCGGAACAGACTTGTATGGATTGTATGTCTGACATTAAACTTTGAGATATAAAGCCGATTTCTTTCAAATACATTTCTGTTGGTGGCGGAGAATTTATTCTCTTAGCTTAACACCCTTCTCTGAGACGTACGAGCTCAGAGGTTATGTAGTTGAAATTTATCAGCGATATATTCCCAATTTGGTAATGTGGCATGCTGAGTGTTGCTGTGTGATGATCAGTGTTTGATCATTTGTGATATGATCATTTATCTTTGTGATCATAGGTTGATCATCTGTTGACCCAAAGCATGGCTTTGTGACAAAGTGTAGCTTTGTGGACGAGACTTCGTCAGGACCTCACTACCCGGAAATGGTCGAAACAGGAATGTTGCGGCAAGGTTACGAGGGTCGCGCCCTTTAGGGTATGTCATTTCCTTCTGGAAAGGGGTGGTATCATGGTATGGAGCCCAGATACTTACTCATGTGGATACACTTTCTTTATGATGTGTGATGTTGGATACCGAGCTCGGATAAAGGTCCCAAAGGACCGGGAGGTGGCATATTCGTGAGTTACCTGTTACAGGGGTAACCCGGCCTTGTTGGCAGAGAGCAGTTTGTCTCTCGGAGCGTCCCGCCAGAGGCGTTTCCTTCGTGGCATAGGAAGTTCCTTAGCCTGACCATTTGTTGGAAATCCATTTCCCAATACAGAACTTGTACGGTATTAGTTGTAGAACCTGCCATTTACTTATGGTGGCGCCCCACTGTTTAGATGGTAGCTATAGTAGGCATAGTTCGAAATGTCTATGCTGGCTAAGATTAATATTATACTTTCGAAATGTTTTCTGCACTATGCACTAATAATAATATCCAATTGATTTTGCGTAGTAAGCATCTTTGACTATCATAAGAAGAAATCTCCTCCAATTCTGCGTTTGCATTGTGTGTGTGGCGGAAGGTCTTATGGTAGTTTCATTTTCCAAAAGCATTGCGGATTTCAATGTTTAAAACCTTTTGTGTTTGTTTAAAGATAAACTGTTTTTGTTGCTCACACCAGTCCCATGACTGATCCGGAGTTTATTGTTCCCTTCCTAAACTCTGGGTGCTCAAAATTTTCCACACGAGCAGTCTAGAGTTGGGTTTCTTTTCAGATATTCAGGTTTAGTAGATTATCTGGAGCTAGTTCATTCATCGAAGTTGCTTATCTTGGAGTTGTGGATTCATTCTTGTCTGAAGATCATTTTGGAGTTATCACTCCTATTGATATTGTTCCGCTGCTGTTGTTATCTTTTCTTTTCCGCCGTTATTTGTTGTATCATATCTCTGATGTATATTGATATCTGTTGCATCATTCTGTTGTATCATATTGTATCAGATTTTGTATCTGTCATTGTATCAATGTTATATATATTGATATATTCTTTTTCTTCCGCTGTGTTATTTACTTAATTGTGTTATAGCTCCAGCGAATCGGATTTGAACGGTCGAATCTGCGGCATTCTAGTACAATGTGAAGTACGGATGTTGATTTTCGAGCGGGCAAAACCCGATACGTTACATGTGGTATCAGAGCTAAGGTTGAACTTTAGCTCAGGAGTATAACACGTTAAGTAGCTCATTAGAGATAGGGTGAAGTATACCCTAGAATGAGTAATTCTCAGATATCTGTCCGTATGCCTCAGTAAATTCTCTTGCTATCCACTGATAGTGAGTATGAGTGCAAGAAGAGGATGAGATAGGGGACAGAGAAATACGACTAGAAATGGTCAATACTCTGTAGCAACAAGGAAACAAATCTTTTCTCTATCAATCTCTTTTGTTCAGCATCTTTTCTCAATTCTTCGATGATTTCTGGTAGATCCAGGAAGAGATTCGATATATTAAAATGGGACATAAACTCCGGATAGACCAAAATTGTTTGTTTGGATGTATTGGTTGCCTTGTTTGCTTTGATTGCTATGGTTGATAGGTATAATTTAGTGCTAAACTAAAAATTTTGAAATTGTATCCATATATCTATCTATTCTTTTGGATCCCAGTATATTCTATGAATGGTTGGTTATCACTTCGAACTAACCGATGCCACTGCATATTTCGTAGATCTGGATAACCCGAGTATCTTGTAAAGTTTTAAACAGATTCGTTCTTTTATATGTTATTGATATTCTGATTTGGTGAGCCAAATGCAGAATAAATGTTCAGTTTGCGTCGATGAAATATTCTTCATCTATCTTTGTGTCTCCTTGGTAATTTCGAGGACGAAATTCTTTTAAGGGGGGAACTCTGTAACGACCCCAAATTTTCTATATATTTAAATTAATAATTAATAGTATTTTTGAATAAAAATTTGCAAAATCGATAAGGTGATGTGAGTTTCCCGGATCCAAATATATTTGGTGTAAATCATTTAAACTTTAAATATTGTATGTGTATATATACATATGTGTGAATTTAAATCGTAAATAAATGGGTTGAAATAATGATACAAATTATATAAGAAACAAAAGTATAAATATAAAATACGTAAGATAAAATTTTAGAAAATGTATATAGTAAACAAATTAGTTAAAAATATAACAATATATTAAATATAGGAAGATAAAACAAATACTTAAGATGGAAATAAAAACAAATATGGGCTGAACCACAAGGCTGCAAACATACAAAAGATAAAATCAAATGGATTCTAAATAGACAAAAGTACACATGTACATGCTTATACAAAGTAAACAAATGAAATACATAAAGCATGGGTTGTAAATAAATAGGACATTGCATTTATTACCTAATCCTCTCAGGCACACCCTATGTATCTTCTCAGCCGAAAACAAAGTATGACAATATATACAAGATTGTACATACAAGATAAAGGAAATAGTATTGAAAACTTGATAAAGTACCTTAGCATTAAATGATATTATCTCTAGTACTCAAGACATATCATTTCAGTCTCCAACACTTAAAAATCTCTGCGTGTGTTTGTACTGGAAGAAAATATTACTTGTACAAAGTAATTATCACCTGTACAATATTTTTACTTGTAAACTTAATTGTATATCAGCTCTTCTCACTTCATTTCTAGTTCGTTCCATTTTAACTGAGAAAATATGAAGTAAACATCATCTTTAAAATTTAAATAAACTTAATCAACAACTAGAAGATTGAAGAAATGATTTTAAAGCAAGCAAGGAGATTCAAGAGAATCAGGCTTATGGCTTTTCAAAAAGACATGCTCTGTTCTTCCTCTTTTTAAAACTGGTGAGTAACCTTTCTTTTTAAAACAGATTTCCTTGTTTCTCTTTTCCTGTGAGTAAAATCTTTAATTTAAAGTTTAGGTAGATAAACAATAGTTGCTTGTGAAATTTTCTGTGATAATCATGTTTGAAGTGGATGTATGTGTTGTAATTTCCTGTAATAAGTATGTTTTCTGAAAGCATGCTTATATTGTGATTTGTTTTGCCTGTCCTAGAATTATAGGATTAATCTCTGATCATAATCATGATCCTATGTTCAAACATTTGTTAAGATTCAAGATTCAAAACAATATATAGTTTATGTAATATAAGTTAAAGTTTTAATTTTATTTAGAACAGAATAAAATAAAAACTATAATGCCTCTGGAAGTGCTTATATATGCTTGCTCTCTGATACTCTGGAAACAAAAAAATCTTGCTTTCAAAAAAATCATTCCTTCCCAACCTATTAGATATTTGGACTTAGAGTCAAAATAGATATTGTTTATTTAAACTTGAACTGAATTTTAAAAATAAATTCAAATTAAAATAGCTTGGTATCACCTCTGAAAAGAAATATGTCTGAGCACAACTCATATTAATCAAAAAAATTCGAATCTCTAAATTTTCGAATTCAGGTACCTAACTTGAATCCTCACTGGAAAACTTGAATTTTAAAGTTCGTATCATAATTTTTAGTGATCAATTTTAAAAGAAGCTTGGGTTTTTCTGTTGTTGGCATTTCGAGTGATCATGGTTGATCTAGATGACTGGAAGTGTCGGATTTTTGTCTAGAGGTGGAGAAGCGAACAGGGAGTATGGGAAAAATACTCGGAGGTTGAACGAAGCTTTGTGGTGGCGGTGGGAGGTGTTCGAACTGCGGTGACCTAATTTTGGGATGGCTGGTGATTTCTCCTCGCGCGATGTCGACAGTGCATCGAGTTCGACGTGGTCTTGTAGGGAGGTAGAGGGGAGAGTGACGAAGTTGAGGCCGGAGTTTCACGCGTTCCGGTGGTTGTGGTGGCGAGAACGAGGCCACTTCCAGGTGGTATTCTGGTTCCAGTATCGAGCTCGAAGGCTCAAATTTTGCTTTGATGATTTTTGAACGTTTTGCTGATCGGAATTAAGGGTATAGGTCACTGTCGACCTATCGAAGGCGGTCTCGGTGGTCGGAGCATCACCATGTAGTGGTGCACGTGCACAGCTGGTAATTTGTGTCAGTAGAAGAAATTGGGGAAGAAGGATGGTCTTAGGGAAGAACTCGTGAGATTTGGTGGGAAACTCGGGTATGGGTACGAGTAGAACGCGAGTGATAGCCGTATTCCCATATTTCAACTTAAAAAATTAAACTAAGTTTTAAAGAAGAAAAAAAAAGAAGGAGAAGATGATGTTGCGTACAGGGAGGGTGACTCGGGGAATAGGGTGTTTAACTCGAAGTGATACTCGGGTTGCTACTCGAGAAACAGGGTGTTTGACTCGGTCCATTTTATAAAGAATTAGCCTAGTTTTCCTGTTAAGTTATTTGTTTATTCAAAGTTGAGTATTAATTAAATAAACAATGTTGACAAATTTTTAAGCTAAGATTTAATTTAAAATCATTAAGCAAGGTTTGCAAATGTAAGAAGGCCAATTAATTTAAGGTGTAAGTTAATAAAAAAAATGTGATTAACCTATACTTGTAATTAGATAAGTAATTTAAGATCAAATAAATTTATAATTAGAGATTAATTAAAAGTGATTAAAAAATGTTATTAGTTAATGAAGATAATTAACTAAAGATTATTAAGTATTAATTAAGGTGATAAATTTTAATAATTAATTGGATTTATTAATTAATTTAGATAATCAATTATAAATTGTTTAAATGTAATTACTTAATGAAAGTAATTAAGGACTAATCACTTATTGTAATTAATTACGGATATTTTGATTTATTCAAGTTAATTAATTTAAGAAAATCATTAGATAAATTGGTAATTAATGATTTGTAATAAATCAATCAGAATTGGATAATTAATTCATTTAACTGAAAATTAATTGAATTGATTAGGATTAAACGATTAATTAATCCTGTTTATAAATGACTATTAAATGCTTGACCTTACTTATGGATGCTTAGATTATATTGGATGATTTGAATTGTTTGATATCCCTGATATATGATGCTTTGTGATATACCCTGATTTATGTTGTGATCTGTAGTTTACTTATCTGTGATATATATCTGTGATCTGTGAATGACGATAAGCGTTATAGTTATATCGCTTATCAACTGCATTTCTGTATTTTGATATGTGATGATTCATTGTGTTGCACTACTGTGTGAAACCCCTGGACTACACTTTTACACACACAAATATGGATTTCACGTGGAAATCGGTTAAGTCACAGATAATGTAAATTTGATGTTTTTGAAATTGAAATTTTAATTTCAATTGATTTGGAAATTAGAAATTCTGGTTTTAAGGTGAAAAGCTTTTGAAATGGAATTTCAAAGATAAAAGTTATTTTGAATAACTTAATCGAGTTTTGAAAATTTAAATAATTTGATTTAAATTTGAATTCAAGTTTGGAATTGAATCCTATGATTTGAAACTAGGGATTAAAGATGATATAAATGTGTTTGTATGAATCTAAACCATTTAAAAGTATAATTTTGAGAATTTGAACTTAACCCAAGGATTTCAACTCGTATGAATGAATCAGACTTTCTGAAATGAAACTGTTGTTTTAAAAGAATAAAAGCTTCCAGATAAGAAATGAAATTCCAGTTTAATTAAAGGAATTTCAATATTGAATTGAAAATGGTTTTCCAAGTTATGAATGAATTGTTTTGAAAAGCTATGATTTGAATCTGTTATCTTTAACAGATTTAAAATAATGATTGGTTTAAATCATTCGAAATAAAATTGTTTTGAAAGCTATAAGTTAAATCTTGATTTAAAGGTTTAACGAGTTAATCAAACTGAAATGGAAATTAATTTGGAAAATCTGTGAATGAATCTTTTGTTTAAAAGATTAAAGTGTGGAAACTGTTTAAACCGTAAAGATTGAATCTTTTTGTTTAAAAGATTTAAAATGGTAATTTGTTAAACCATTTGAAAAGAAAGATTTTGGGTAATAAGTTGTGACTTAATTGAAATCCCAATATCCATATGTTTTTAAATATTACGCTCACTATTCGGTTTAGCCGGGAGAGGACCTTTGGGTCGTATAACCCATTCCGAATATGTGATACGTCGATATGGATAGCATTTGAAGACCGGTGTTGAAGACCGGATATTTTTGAAAACGGAAGGATTACCGTCGAGTTACTCTGCATCGGCTTATCCCCGATATAGAGGTTTTATCATCCTTAGTGACGGGAAGTCCGGACGTGATTGGAAATTATCCGGAATTGCAAGGGCTTCGTGAGAAGTGCCTTCAGTTCTGTTCGATCCCGGAACAGACTTGTATGGATTGTATGTCTGACATTACACTTTGAGATATAAAGCCGATTTCTTTCAAATACATTTCTGTTGGTGGCGGAGAATTTATTCTCTTAGCTTAACACCCTTCTCTGAGACGTACGAGCTCAGAGGTTATGTAGTTGAAATTTATCAGCGATATATTCCCAATTTGGTAATGTGGCATGCTGAGTGTTGCTGTGTGATGATCAGTGTTTGATCATTTGTGATATGATCATTTATTTGATCATTTATCTTTGTGATCATAGGTTGATCATCTGTTGACCCAAAGCATGGCTTTGTGACAAAGTGTAGCTTTGTGGACGAGACTTCGTCAGGACCTCACTACCCGGAAATGGTCGAAACAGGAATGTTGCGGCAAGGTTATGAGGGTCGCGCCCTTTAGGGTATGTCATTTCCTTCTGGAAAGGGGTGGTATCATGGTATGGAGCCCAGATACTTACTCATGTGGATACACTTTCTTTATGATGTGTGATGTTGGATACCGAGCTCGGATAAAGGTCCCAAAGGACCGGGAGGTGGCATATTCGTGAGTTACCTGTTACAGGGGTAACCCGACCTTGTTGGCAGAGAGCAGTTTGTCTCTCGGAGCGTCCCGCCAGAGGCGTTTCCTTCGTGGCATAGGAAGTTCCTTAGCCTGACCATTTGTTGGAAATCCATTTCCCAATATGGAACTTGTACGGTATTAGTTGTAGAACCTGCCATTTACTTATGGTGGCGCCCCACTGTTTAGATGGTAGCTATAGTAGGCATAGTTCGAAATGTCTATGCTGGCTAAGATTAATATTATACTTTCGAAATGTTTTCTGCACTATGCACTAATAATAATATCCAATTGATTTTGCGTAGTAAGCATCTTTGACTATCATAAGAAGAAATCTCCTCCAATTCTGCGTTTGCATTGTGTGTGTGGCGGGAGGTCTTATGGTAGTTTCATTTTCCAAAAGCATTGCGGATTTCAATGTTTAAAACCTTTTGTGTTTGTTTAAAGATAAACTGTTTTTGTTGCTCACACCAGTCCCATGACTGATCCGGAGTTTATTGTTCCCTTCCTAAACTCTGGGTGCTCAAAATTTTCCACACGAGCAGTCTAGAGTTGGGTTTCTTTTCAGATATTCAGGTTTAGTAGATTATCTGGAGCTAGTTCATTCATCGAAGTTGCTTATCTTGGAGTTGTGGATTCATTCTTGTCTGAAGATCATTTTGGAGTTATCACTTCTATTGATATTGTTCCGCTGCTGTTGTTATCTTTTCTTTTCCGCTGTTATTTGTTGTATCATATCTCTGATGTATATTGATATCTGTTGCATCATTCTGTTGTATCATATTGTATCAGATTTTGTATCTGTCATTGTATCAATGTTATATATATTGATATATTCTTTTTCTTCCGCTGTGTTATTTACTTAATTGTGTTATAGCTCCGGCGAATCGGATTTGAACGGTCGAATCTGCGGCATTCTAGTACAATGTGAAGTACGGATGTTGATTTTCGAGCGGGCAAAACCCGATACGTTACAACTTTACACTCCATTTTCTAATTTTTTTCTTTTCTAAACCTTATTCAGATCCAAAGATAAGAAGTGGAATAGAATGTAAAAATTAAAATTGCAATATTTATACAATTCCATTATTTTAATATAGAATAATTGAGATTCTAACTTAAGAATTGACATTTTTCTTTTGTGAATTTTAGGGTTTCTGTGTGATGTTTACGTAAACAAATTCCCCAATGGCATATATCAAATCCAAGTTATACTATACAATTGCTAAAATAAGGAAGACTAAACTTTCCACTCACAATCAGTCCTTAGCTCTTTCCATTTTGGATTTGATACGCCTGCTATAATCTCTTACAGATCCCTCCTTTTAGAAGCATATAATAAGGGAATTGTGTACAAATTAGATTAGAATATTTAGGGATTGGAGGAGAAAAGGATTAGAAATTAAATATTGAACATCCAAAATTTCTTTCCTGAAACCCTAGATTAATTTCTGAATCTTTAAAGAGAGAGACCGACAGAGCTTTGCATAGTTCCCAAAGTAACTTATGAATAAAAGTGAGAGCGCTAGGCTCTTATTTATAGTGGTTAGAAAACACAAGAACCGTTGTATTTAAGTCGGTCTAAAATAAAAAATCCCAATTGTTCAAATGCACAAAACCCTAGCTACCGCCATGGTTCCTCGGTCGACTGGTCTACATAGACGGTCGACCGCAAGCAGTCAACAGATCCCAGTGAGCGGTCAACGGTCGACCAGTTCCCCTATTTTGGAACCATTTTACTTTCTTCCATTGTATATTTATTTCATTCCTTAATTATCAATTAACGTTAACGTTTATTTAAATGTTTACGTAACTCCTAAGTCTAATTACGGTTAATTTTTGAATTTTGGAATTAATTATTAATTTGAATTTGAGTTCCATTTATATTATTTTGAATCTGAAAACTTCAAATGTTCATAACTTTTCCATTTGAGCTCCATTTTCAAAACATTATATATGGAAATTGATCAAAATATCACCATGAACTCAACATCACAACTTTCATGGCCAAATTATGGCATTTATAAAATTTCTGTATTTAACTTTATTTATTAATTAATTCATTTATGTCTCACAAATTTTTATGGGGTGTTGCCTTATCCATGTACCATTGAGCCTTCAAAATCAAGTTTAGAAATTGAAAATTTTGAAGTTTGAAGATAATCATCCACCAAAATTGGTTATAGGTAATCCAACGGTAGATATGCAAACATGCTCATCATTAAATAGAAATCTTTATGCTCTGTGTATCATAGTGGTTTTATTTCTAAAATTGTATCAAAAATATAGATGTTGCACTTAGTGATGAATGTTGGATAATTGCCATGCAAGATGAACTTGACCAATTTATGAGAAATAATGTTTGGAAATTAGGTCTTAGACCAACTTACTATCCAGTTATAGGGACTAAATGACTGTTCAAAAATAAACCTAATGAATCCGGAAATTTAATTAGAAACAAACTAGATTTGTTGCAAAGGGATATAATCAAATATAAGGCATCGATTTGGAGGAAACATTCATCCCAGTTGCTAGGTTAAAGGCCGTTAGAATTTTTCTAGCATTCACATGTTTTAAAGGTTTTAGACTTAAGCAAATGAATGTGAAAAGTACCTTTCTAAATGATTATTTGAAAGAAAATATTTATTTAAAAGAACCCCCTAGATTTGAAAGCCATGAATTTCAAATTATGTGTACAAAGTTGAAAAACATCATATGGTCTTAACCAACCTCCTAGGGCTTGCTATGAATGTATTAATGCATATCTTTTGGAAAATGGATTTAGAAAGGGAAGTGCTGACACTACTTTGTTTCTATTACATGAGCGTGATGACTTTTTTGATTGTACAAATTTATGTTGATGATATCATTTAAGGTGCTACAAATGAAATTTTATGTAAAAAGTTTAAAAAAGTCATGCATGATAAGTTTGAAATGAACTTGGGAGGAGAAAAGAAGTATTTTCTACGATTTCAAATCAAGCAAAGCAGAAAGGAAAATTTTATCTCTCAAACCAAATATGTGAAGGAGTTGTTGAAATCTTTTTGTGTCGTGAATGCAAAACCACTTAGAATGCTTATAAGCCCTTCAACCAAGCTTAACAAAGATGAAAAGGGAATTGTAGTTTGTAAAAAGAAATATCAAGGTATAATTAGTTCTCTTTTCTATCTTACTGCTTCTAGACCTGATATTATGTTTTATGTCTGTTGTTGTGCATGTTTTCAAGCAAATTCAAAAGAATCTCATTTAGAAACTAGAAAAAAATTTGACATCTCTTTTGCACACACAAAAAGTTGGATTATGGTATCACTCATGTGATAATTTGACTTAATTGGTTATTCTGATGTTGACTATGTCGGTTGTCTTGTGGATAGAAAAAGCACCAGTGGGACATGCTTCTTGTTAGGTCACTCATTAGTTTCATGGTCAAGTCGATAAAAAACCGTGTTGCACTATCTACTACTAAAGCAAAATATATTACCATAGGAAGATGTTATGCTCAAATTCTATGGATGAGACAAACTTTGTTAGACTTTAGCTTAATACTTCTACATGTTCCCTCAAAACGTGACAATAAAAGTGCAATTGACCTGTCAAACAAACATATTCACCACTCATGTACTAAACATATAAACATAAGACATCACTTAATTCGAGATCGTATTTCAAAAGTGGACATCTTCATTGAATTCATCTCTATTAATTTACAACTTGCTAATATCTTTACAAAACCTCTTTTGGAATATAGATGTTCATGATTACGTTTATATTTAGGGTTTATGGATACAGAGTAGTATGAAGTCTGTTTGTTTTAATGTTCGTTTAGTTTTTTTATCTCTGTTGTTTCTTAAATTTCCTTTTGTTTTTACTTGATTATTATTTTTCATTCTTAAAAAGAAATTTTAGAATTTCTTTGTTTGTTAACTTTTTTCTAACTTTTTTTAAGCATCAAAGATGAGAGAGAAATACTCTTAGATTGCCTCAAAAAAAAGTTCTTCTTGAAACGTGACTATGACTTAGTTGAACTTTTTATGCTTATCAGATCTGTGAGTAATGGTTACATAGTTGTTAGGAGATGGACTATTATGATCTTGAGTAGAATACTAGCGTTATATATTAAATCTAAGTTAATCATGAGTAACTAGCATTCTATTTCATATTATTACATATTCCATCACATCTTCTTATATATCACATTCTAACAATCTTTTTTATATTATTATTCTATGTATGTGTGGGTAGCATGGAATATTAAGTCGTGGACTATTAAGTGAATGATAAGCATGGATTTGACCTCAGTAGTCAAGTACGTTTTTGGCATATGAGCTGATACTTTGGCTTGGTCGTGTGAATACTTTTGCGACAATGGAAAATTGGGACTTTAGACTCAATCATACTAAAATCTTTTTCAGTTTGCAAGCTAAGAATTTGGGCTCGGCCGTGCACATATGTTTTCAACGATGGAGAGTTAGGACTTTGGGTTCATCATATCATAGTTGTTTTTATCAAGCGAGCTAAGACTTTGGGCTCGGTTGTGTGAATACGTTTTTGACGATGGTGGGTTGGGACTTTGGGCTCATCATGTCACAATCTCTTTCATCATGCAAGATAAGACTTTGAGCTTTGTTGTGTGCATAGTTTTCGACACTGGAGTTGGGACTTTGGGCTCAATCATGTCACAATCGTTTACAACATATGAGTTGAAATGTTGGGCTCGACCGTGGGCATATGTTTAAACAATGGTTAGTTAGGACTTTAGGCTCTATCATGTCATAGTTGTTTGAGCATAAGAGTTAGGACCTTGAGCTCGGTATTATGCATATGATTAGACCTAGTATATATATTTTAGTGGGACATTAGCATATGATGTCACTAGAGTACTATATCATTTTTAGCTGACTTGTTTGGTGCATGTGAGGTATGGTTTTCGAGCATAATACACTTATATGAGGTGTTTCACTCATCATACACATGTCTGACCCCTATATCATTTTCTTCCATTATTTATAGGTCGATAGGAGGATTGATGGTGGCTTGGAGGCTCGATGGTGCGATGGAGATGTACATTTATTCATCTATTAGCTATCTACTATTTTATTCCCATACACTAATATTGTTCATTTTACCAATATAAAGAGAAGTTATAGTTAGAGTTTATTTTGATATTACGCTTTTTTTATCTAGGATTGTATTATTAATTTTTATATTTTACTACTTTTAATGTGAGTTTCAAAAGTGTATAATATTGTAGATAGCTCTGTGATGTTTTTTACCCTTTATCTCAAAACAATTCGCCATCTACGACATCTGTGATGCTAGTGCCACTTTTAGACGTTGGTCTGACTGTTGTAGATGGTGGGTTATTACAATAGGTATTACTACCTCTAGTGGAAGTCAATAGGAGAGATGTATCTTATCATAGTAGGACTATAAGATTGTAAAGGTGTTCTTGCCACCCGTGTAAAGAAAGGAAGTGATAGTGAAATTCTACATTGAGAGTACAATGTTAGACGTAGAATTGGATATCCAGACAAGTATAAAAATCCTAATATTTTCTACTCTTTTACTTTATTTACATTTATCTGCTCGTGCTTTTGATTTTTTTACCCATTCAAGCAGATAACTTATATTTATCTGAAAGTTAATTTTTAAATTGTTGATATACACTATTCACCCTTATTTAATGTATTAGTTACCTTAAGATTCATTCCACACGAGTGTGTTTGGGTATTCAATAACCCATATTGGTACTATAACACACGGTTTTAAATAGATTCATAATCGAAATTAATGAAAAAGATAAATGGCCAATAATACTAGTAATACACTTTTTAACACTTTTGTAGAGGTTCAGTATACTGCTAGACCACTGCTATTTAATGTTAGCAATTATATTTATTGGTCGTTTATAATGAAAATTTTCTTATAATCAAATGTATTAGATATTAGGAATTTTACACAAATCAATTACATTTAGCCCAAACAGATTGCAAATGATGGACCATTAAAGAAAAGACACAAGCTCTCAAAAATTCAAAGGCTATGAATATTCTATTCTATACATCGAATAAAAATAAGTTTAATAGAGTGGTTGTCCATAAAAGTGCATGAAATTTGGAGGACTCTACAAATTAAGCATGAAGGACTAATAAAGTTAAACAACCCAAAATATCCATGTTAATTAATCAATTTCCAATTTTAAAAATGAAGTAATATGAATTTACATTAGATATCTATTCTAAATTTCAAGACATTTTGCATTCATTAGTATGATTAGGAAAGGATTTTCCCAAAGAAGACCAAGTTATAAAAATCTTAAATTCAATCTTTAGTGAATGAGATCAGAAGTCTTTGGCCTTGAAAGGAACAAATAATATCAGTATCATGAAAATAGAAGAATTAGTTAGAAATATAATGTCATATGTAGTGCAGTTGTATGAAAGAAAAGAAAATCATACCGAGAAGAATAATCACTATCATTCAATGCTACAAATAAAAATCATGGTTCAGATGATGATGATCAGGAAACCGCTTTCATGATAAGGAATTTCAAGAAATTCTTAAAATACAAGGAAATGAATGAACTTCAAAAACCGATAACTACATGGATCATTCCAAAATAGAAATATTGTTAAGTTATTGAATGTGACAAAATCAGTCATTTGAAAAGAGATTGTCTAAATCTCCAGAAACAGAAGTACTCTCCAAATACTGATATCTAATAAGAAGAGTAAGTGAGATTTCAATTAAATATGGAATGATTCAGACACATAATCAACGGATAGTGATCCAAAGTCTGAAAATCCCAATATGTGCTTCATGGCAGATGATGACTAGACATGGGGTTCTAATAAAGAAATTGTGAATCTTTTTAATGATATGAAATGATACCAAATTCTTAGAAAAAAGTACAAAAATAGTTTAGCAGAGATAGATAGTGTTAACCCGCCTTTTGGCAAGGCACCATACAGGCGGATTTATCCCAATCGACCGCACGGTGGTCAAAGCTAAATTTTCACAGATAGTAAGCCTGATCACGAGACTAAAATATAGCATAGTCGACGAACAAACATTTTGAAATGTTATCCCATCTTTTGGCAAGGCCGTGACACCAAGGAATTAACTGGAAACTAAAGACAGTCTGTCCCGAAGATCGGCTACACACAGGTTCACTATGGATACCGGTAAATTTTGCCCATGTCCGGATCGAACCACGATCGATATGGTATGACTAGCAAAGCTGTGAAAGCCAATGTTCCAAATTTCAAGCCAATCGGAGTTCTTATGCTTGAGATATTGACCGATCAAAATCAATAAAAATCGCTACAACTCGCTTCACAAACTTGCTTCACATACTCGCTTCCCAAACTCGCTTCGCAAACTCGCTTCCCAAACTCGCTTCGCAAACTGGCTTCCCAAACTCGCTTCCCAAACTCGCTTCACAAACTCGCTTGTACATTGAAGATCCAAACTTGCATCGATCATGTTTCACAATCTACAAGTCCAAATGCCACTAAATTTTCATAGGAACTTGCATACAACCTCAAGAATGTCCATGATCGATCCCAACCCAAAACGATCATTTTTGGATCGATACGAATTTGGTTCGTATCGATCATGAAACTCGCTTCCACATTGAAGATCCAAACATGCATCGATCATATCTCATAATCTACAAGTCCAAATGCCACCAAATTTTCACTGGAGCTTGCGTACAACCTCAAGAATGTCCATGATCAATCCCAACCCAAAATGAGCAATTTTGGATCGATACGAATTTAATTCGTATCGATCATGAAACTTGCTTCCACATTGAAAATCCAAACTTGCATCGATCATATCTCACAATCTACAAGTCCAAATACCACCAAATTTTCACAGGAGCTTGCGTACAACCTCAAGAATGTCCATGATCGATCCCAACCCAAAAAAATCAATTTTGGATCGATACGAATTTGGTACGTATCGATCATGGATCGAGTCGAAATGTCAGGGGATCGATCACGTGGGCCCACCCACATGAGAGAAGGAGTCTTCCGAGATCTGGGCGACAAATTTGCAGCCTACACTTATAAATAGCATTCCAAGAGCTTTAGAAAATGGATCTTTTGGCTCTTCTACGCCGATACTCTGTCGGAATCATTGTTGTAACTCGATTGTACTGTTGTAAACCTCTGTAGCCAGTGAGTTATAATCAATAAAACAACAACTCTTCAAAGTGGACGTAGGCTACAACGCCGAACCATTATAAATCTTGTGTTTCTTCTGATTTCCTTTTAAATTTTGAGTGTTCTTCATATTTATATTCTCTACATACTTGCTATTTGTGATCTATGATTATGAACGGGTGCTTTCATCGGCACTTGGGTGTTTGTGACCAATTTTGGCGCAAACATTTTGGTGCTTTCACTGAGAATTGAACTCTGGAATCCTACAGCTTGGATTTTGAATTTAAAAGCTTAAGGACTTGGATATGGAAAGCTATGGTGAAGCAATCAGCAAGGAGACCAAGAGCAGAAAGTAGTCAGGAGGCTTCCACGGGAGCGAATCAAGCCTCAGTCTTTATCACCCGAGAGGAGATGGATATGATGATGGAAGCCATGTAGGAAAGAATGCTGAAAAGACAAGAAGAGATGATGTAGAACCTACTCCAGCAAATTGGACAAGCTAGAGTGCAAAATCAAGGAAACACAACTACAGGAAGCGCTGGAAACAGGGATTAGGAGCATAGAGCAACCATGATTCGGAATGGAGCTGGACCATCAGGAGTAGTCCACGAGATAGGGGGCATGCCCCTGGAGCATATAGATCCAATCCCTGGCAGGATACCAGGCAGAACTATGCAACACGGCGTTGATAGAGGAATGGATGCTCATCCAGGAGAGCAGATTCCAGAATTCCCTCGTGAAATCGGGGGGCAGATCGGAGGCAACAGACAAGGACCCCCACTTGATGACAGTGACAGATTGGCGGAGATGGTCAGACGAGCCATGAAGGGAGGACTAGTGAATAAAGATCTAGAAGACGTGAACAGGAGCCCCTGTTCCCTTGCAATCAGGCAGGCTAGGAACCCACCTAAATTCAAGCTACCAGCACTAGAGACGTACGATGGGAGGATAGATCCTGCTGTTCATCTGACGAGGTATATGTGGCATATGGAAGTACTGAGGGCATCAGAGGAAGTCATGGCCCGATGCTTCTCGCTATATTTGACAAACATAGTAGCATTATTATTCGGGCAACTGGAGAGCGGTTCGATTGGAACGTGGACTGAGTTGATTGAAAAGTTCATGAGGCAGTTTAGGGTTCATATATCAAGGCCCAAGAATGTAATGAGTTTGACAACGCTGAAACCGAAAGCAGGGGAGTATCTAAGGAACTTTTTGACACGATTTAACGCAGCAGCAGCATCGGTGGATGACCCAGATTCATCCATGGTTTTGATGGCAGCTGTGTTTGGAATAGCTAATGGCACATAACTCAAGAATTCACTAACAAGGGATCCACCTATTGATCTGGGAGAGTTTTACCATGAAGCGGAAAGGTTTCTATGGCAGGAGGATGCAAAGGCTGAGAGAGAGGAAGGAGATGAAGTTGAAGCTTATGCAGTTAAAGGCGGAGACCCACCTAGAAAAGATTCAAATAAGGACAAAGGAAAACGAAAGGCAGAGAATAGTTTTGACAAGTCAAGGCGGCCGCGAAAGGAGCCAAGATTCACCTCATATTTGGAGTTGAGCAAGACTTTGGAGTGAATATATCAAGACACCAGGGGGCAGGTTCCCTACCGGAGGCCAATGAGAAGGGATCCAACCAACAATGAAAAAAAATCAAACAGGTAATGCCTATTCCATGAGCTAAGTGGGCATAGTACGAGTGATTGTAGGAATTTGAGGGATGAAGTTAAAGGACATATCCGAAATGGATTCCTACTACCGTATGTGAAAAGGCGAGCAACGACGGTGGAACAGGAGCGACCGCCATCTGCATCAACTGGGGACGGCTCAGGATCAAGGCATCAACTTGTCATCAATTGATTGAAATAATGACGAATATGTCGCAAACTTCGCACTAGTGCGGTTAAGTCGCATACATATGTACGAGGTCACGAACGGTCCTAAGGCATGCTCTGAAACGACTATGAACTACGACAGTGGGGGTGTTTGCACTTTGACGTATCTGTTTTGCTTTTGTTGTTTGTTTTTTTTGCACTTGAACTTGATTGATTTGGAAATTTCTATTGTAAGACTCATTTGAATGTAATTCTAGTATTCATAATTCCATAATGGCCAAGTCACTTACACATGTACAGTATCGCCAACGGTCCATAGGAATGCTCTGAGAGGAATGAACCGCCATAACGAATGATTCAGAAACTCACTCGAACGTGAAATCTGGCATTAAAGTCCCCCCCGGGCACCCGACCGTGAACAGTCATAGTTCGCCTCGAACGGCACCTGACCGCGAATGGTCACAATTCGCCTCGAACGGCACCCGACCTCGAACGGTCACCGTTCGCCTCGAATGGCACCTGACCTCGAACGGTCACAATGGCCTCGAAAGGCAATACGATCTAGAACGATCGCCATGCATAATCAGGTAAGATTATCAATCTCTTTACAGGTCATCAACAGGATACGAACATCCAGCTTATGGCATAACAAAACACACTTTCCTACAGAAAGGCATGTTTAGGGGGGCAAAGTGTTAACCCGCCTTTTGGCAAGGCAACATACATGCGGATTTAACCCAATCGACCGCACGATGGTCAAAGCTAAATTTTCATAGATAGTAAGCATGATCATGAGACTAAAATATAGCATAGTCGACGAACAAACATTTTGAAATGTTATCCCGCCTTTTGGCAAGGCCGTGGCACCAAGGAATTAACTGGAAACTAAGGATAGTCTGTCCCGAAGATCGGTTACACACAGGTTCACTATGGATACTGGTAAATTTTGTCCATGTCCGGATCGAGCCACGATCGATATGGTATGACTACCAAAGCTGTGAAAGCCAATGTTTCAAATTTCAAGCCAATCAGAGTTCATATGCTCGATATATTGACCGATCAAAATCAAGAAAAACTGCTACAACTCGCTTCCCAAACTCGCTTCCCAAACTCGCTTCCCAAACTCGCTTCCCAAACTCGCTTCCCAAGCTCGCTTCCCGAACTCACTTCCCGAACTCGCTTCCCAAACTCGCTTCCCACGCTCCCTTCACAAACTCGTTTCCCAAACTCGCTTCCCAAACTCGCTTCCCAAACTCGCTTCCCAAACTCGCTTCCCGAACTCTCTTCGCAAACTCACTTCCCGAACTCGCTTCCCGAACTCGCTTCCCACACTCGCTTCCCACGCTCCCTTCACAAACTCGCTTCCCAAACTCGCTTCCCAAACTCGCTTGCACATTGAACATCCAAACTTGCATCGATCATGTGTCACAATCTACAAGTCCAAATGCCTCCAAAGTTTCACAGGAGCTTGGGTACAACCTCAAGAATGTCCATGATCGATCCCAACCCAAAAAGAGCAATTTTGGATCGATATGAATTTGGTTCGTATCGATCATGAAACTCGCTTCTACATTGAAGATCCAAACTTGCATCGATCATATCTCATAATCTACAAGTCCAAATGCCACCAAATTTTCACAGGAGCTTGCGTACAACATCAAGAATGTCCATGATCGATCCCAACCCAAAAAGGGCAATTGTGGATCGATACAAATTTGGTTCGTATCGATCATGAAACTCGCTTCCATATTGAAGATCCAAAATTGCATCGATCATATCCCACAATCTACAAGTCCAAATGCCACCAAATTTTCACAGGAGCTTGCGTACAACCTCAAGAATGTCCATGATCAATCCCAACCCAAAAAGAACAATTTTGGATCGATACGAATTTGGTACGTATCGATTATGGATCGAGTCGAAATGTCACGGGATCGATCACGTGGGCCCACCCACGTGAGAGAAGGAGTCTTCCGAGATGTTGGTGACATATTTGTAGCCTACACCTATAAATAGCAGTCCAAGAGCTTCAGAAAAGGGAAATTTTGGCTCTTCTACGTTGATGCTCTGTCAGAATCATTGTTGTAACTCGGTTGTACTATTGTAAACCTCTGTAACCAGTGAGTTATAATCAATAAAACAACAACCCTTCAAAGTGGACGCAGGCTACAATGCCGAACCACTATAAATCTTGTGTTTCTACTGCTTTCCTTTTAAATTTTGAGTGTTCTTCATATTTATATTCTCTACATACTTGCTATTTGTGATCTGTGATTGTGAACGGGTGTTTTCATCGGTAATTGGGTGTTTGTGACCAATTTTGGCGCAAACAGATAGATTAAAAATGTTTAATGAAATACAATTCTAAATAAAAATAATGCCTTGAAAAGAAGATCGATAGATTCAATAGACTTAATAATGACAAGGATTTGAAACAAGAAAGTTTTGAAAATTTTGAAAATGAATTCTTAAAAAAATAATAATGTAACATCCCCCTACTTCGAGGCCCAAAACTAACCGCTACGGGTGCTACAGTCATCCATAGCTATTAATTCTCGACGACCAAATACGCCGATGCTAGATACATTGATCCACATATCATAGGAATATGGAAAAAATTTAACAATTCAAAACATATTTCCACATTCAAATCAAAACATTTGATGTTCATTACATAGTCCCAAAATCGTTAGCCATGTTCAGTAAAATATAATTATTACATATACGCCAAGAGAGACATGTGAAGATGCACCATTGGTTGATCATAGTATATAGTAAGGCTAATAAATCTGCCTTTACAAACAAATACACAGCGGAAAAGATAATATTAAATAATTATCTGCCTCCTGCATGCCTTCGGAAGCTTTATTCGTCAAAGAAGAGAACCTAAGAACCTTAAACCTCAAACTACTCAAAATCAATTGAGTACCCGAGAGTTTAAGGGGAAAACAAAAACTTCGAGTCAGACGTAAGCCTAGTATGAATAATAATCGAACATCTCAATCCTTTTAGATATCTAGTGAGACCATGCTGCTTAGCAGAATGGGTTTTCCCCTCACTAGTATCCTAAAACCTTTATAAAACCATATTCTGTGCTTCTTGCATCCACAATGGTTAAAACATAAATTTTCAAAGTATTATGATGATATGCATACTTGAGAACAATTAGGATTTCCCATCCCATTTTAGTTAGCCTAACCATCTAAGTTTCAACTGACTATCCGTCTAATATTTTCAAGGACTACCCATCCCATTTTAGACTTTTATTTTCATCAAAGAGAGACTATCCGTCCCACGTTCATTTTACATAAACTAATGCGGACTATCCATCTTACATCCCATAGTTTTCCCAGGTTAACTATGAACCTTGCTTTAATCCTATGGAGACTATCCATCCCCGACATGATATTGACTATCCATCAAACATCCCATAGATTTCCTAGGATGACTATGAAACCTTCTTCAATCATATGGAGACATCCATCCCCGACATGATGTTGACTATCCATCAAATATACCATAGTTTTCCTAGGATGACTATGAACCCATCACTTGGCTATTTAACTCCTGCTACCCACATGACTCCAATTATTTCATGCTATCCACATGATTAACCTATTTCAATTAGTATCCCTAATTTAGGTTATACTCATTTCTAATTTACATTGGTATCCCCCAATGATTGTGTCAAAACATATAAGTGTTGGTATCCCCAACTATTGTGTTGAACTCATTAAACCTACCCCGGTATCCCCAAGGTTAAACGAAATTTATTATATAAGGTTACTCACCCTACATATCCAAAAATCAAGTGTCATATAAGCATACCCTTTCGAAAGTGTCCCCTTCGAAAGTATAAAGCTTGGTTAAAAGAAAACAATTTTACAACCCCTTCGAAAGTAACCCCTTCGAAAGCTTTGCTTTTGACCCCTTCGAAAGCATAAAACACATATTTTAAAACAATAAGCTTCAGCCTTTATAATACTTTAAAACACCTCTTTCGAAATCAATGAAGGTTACCCTTCGAAACCACTGAAAATCCACTCTTACGAAAACTTTGGGTTTATACTTAAAACATTAATTTGGGTCAAAGTGAAAATAGGTGAAAGCGTCTCTTTCAAAACCACTCTTTATTTTATAAAATATTGGGGAAAGTTTGATGGTGTCGAAACCATCCTTTCGAAAGCATTGAAATATCTGGGAAAAACAATCGAAGGTTGGCTTTGAAACTCCTTTTGAAACCATTACCTTCGAAACCTTCAAAAGCTTTGAGAAGTGGCTTGTATTTATAAAAACAGTTGAACCTTTCGACAACATCGATGCCTTCGATGCCATCGGAAGGTCACAAATTCACAGAAGGGTTTTGACCTGGTCGGCAACTACTCCTTCGAAAGCTTTAAACAAAAACTAAGTAATTCCTTTGGAAGCTACTTCTTTAAAACAAAAGCAGCAGCTCTCTTTCGAAAGTCTCTTTGAAATACCCTTTCGAAAACATAGCTTTCGACTTTGTCGAAAGCACCTTTATAAACTATCCTTTTGAAACCTTAGCTTTTGACTGTGTCGAAAGCTCCTTTATAAACTACACTTTGGAAACCATCACTTTCGACTGTGTCGAAAGCTCCTTTGTAAACCACCTTTTCAAAACCATAGCTTTCGACTGTGTCAAAAGCATAGCTGTCGACTGTGTCGAGAGCTCTTTAAAAACTATCCTTTCGGAATCATAGCTTTCGACTTTGTCGGAAGCATAGCTTTCGACTGTGTCGAAAGCTCCTTTAAAAACAGGCAAGTGATTTTTTTTTCAAACGAAAACAAACTATGAAACCAACTCCTTTGAAAGAAACCCTTCGACAATCGACCTTTCGCCTTTGTCCAATTCATTACATACCACAAGAATGATATCATGTGCATTAGTTTCAACCTTGTTAATTTCAATGAAGTCGACAGGTCTTGGTCGAGAGGTCTTAGTCGAAAGGTCCTTCCAGAGAAGGGGGAACCCCTTTTTTTGAACAAAGCTACTTTCACCAAATTAAGTAAACTTTTTGTAACAAACTTGCCTACTTGTAAACATTTGATTGGCTTTCACAAACTTTTGAATAATTTAGATAATATTTGCCGCATTTTCTCAGATCTAAAACCAAGATAATTTTTAACAAACAACCCCTTCCTATTATCAAAACAATTAAATCATTTAGGTCCTACTTTCGAAATAATTTAATTTCCATACTAAATCACTTGGTAAAAATCCCTTAAATTTATAGAAATTCACTTTAATCATGTTATCTAACACACTAAAATTCCAGATCCAAATTCTTAATTTATTTTCCAAAATAAATTTATAAATCCAAATAACCATATTTTCCTTTCAAAATTTATAACTAATCCTCCACGGCTTGGAAAATTATGGAAATTTAAACCCAACTCCAAAATCATGGTTTCCTTAACATAAAATTTTCCCATGGCATTTAAAAATCATTTAATCTTGGTTTTACCCTAAAGCCGTATATATCCCCTTGAAACAACCTTGTTCAAACCATATAAATCATAAATCAAGCACATCATCATTCAATATGTCCTAAAAAAGATTTACTCTTAAATCTGAATCCATATGATTTTAAAACCAAAATAGAGATGTATAAATTTTTATTCACCTTAGATTGGATAAGGAAATTGAAGTTTGATTGAGATTGATTTCTTCTAGCTTGATCCTAAGCTTTACTTTGATTTTTCTCTTCTCTTCTTCCTAATGGCCGACCTTGTTTTCTTCTTACAATTATAAATTTTGATTGAGGTAAAATGAACGTGTATGACTAAGGAGAATAGTATAATAGTGGGAAATATGTGGGTCTATTTACCCTAATGCCCTTATGATTAATTACTTAACCATTTATAAGTTCATTTGTTTAAATAAGCGCGGCCACTTAGTTTATTAATCAATCCCAATTTCCTTATCTACATTATTCTATTTAATTTATCTAATTAAATCTCCTGAATAATGCTATTAAAATCAAGAGTGTTACAGGCTCCCCTCTTTGAAGAATTTCGTCCTCGAAATTCAGTAAGGACTAACTAGCAAACACAGCAATCATCTGTAACATCTCCTAATAACCATACTAGCCTACCTGACTAGCAACTAATCTATATCGATCCAATATAGACATATCGTCAAAGTAGATCAGGATAAGCCTCTCGAATCCTGTCTCTTGTCTCCCAAGTATAGTCTTTCTCGTTGTTGCTCCACTGAACTTTCACCAACTTGACTCTCTTGGTCCTCAATCTCTTCTCATCTCTCGCCATAACCCAAACTAGTTGTCTAAACAAAGTCAAATCAGGCTCTACTACCAAATCCCCTAACTCTGTCTGAGGAATAGTAGCCTCTGGATCATGCACGAATTTGTGAAGATGAGACACATGGAATACATTATGGACCCTTGACAAACTGCTCGGTAACTCTACTCTGTACGTGAGCTTTCCAATCCTTACTATAATCTGAAATGGACCAACATACCTCGGGGCTAACTTTTTTGACTTTCCAAATCGTACCACACTCTTCATCGGTGATACTTTAATGGAAACCCTATCTCCCACTGAGAACTCTAGGTCTTTACACCTCTTATCTGTGTAACTCTTCTGCCTGGATTGAGCTTCCTTCATCCATCCTCGAATTAACTCAATCTTCTCTGATGCCTCTCTGACCAAATCTGGACCTAAGACTAATCTGTCTCTAGTCTCCAACCAACATGCTGGAGATTTGCATAGCCTTCCATACAAAGCTTCAAAAGTTGTCATTCCTATACTAGTTTGATAACTATTATTATAGGAAAACTCAATCAGATGCAGATGATCTTCCCAAGATCCACCAAATTCCAATACACAAGCTCTCAATAAATCCTCAAGTACTTTATTGATCCTCTCTATCTGCCCATCCGTCTGTGGGTGATATGATGTGCTCATCTTGAGCTCTTATAGACTCCACTAAAATTTGCTAGTAAATAATGCATCTCTGTCGCTGACTATGCTACTAGGAATTCCTTGAAGTCTGACTATGTTCTTCAAGAACAACTTAGCCAAAACAGGTGCCATCCTGGTTGACTTTACCCGAATGAAATGAGCACTCTTGGTCAACCTGTCCACAATAACCCATATACTCTCATTTCCTCTCCTTGACCTTGGCAACCTATCTATAAAATCCATGGATATCGAATCCTATTTCCAATCCCATTTCCAAACTGGAATATCTAGAGGCTGAAGTAACCCACTTGGCTTCTGATGTTCGGCTTTCACTTGTTGACAGCTTACACACTGCCTAACCCACAAGCCAACATCCCTCTTCATGCTTTCCCAATAGAAGCTCCTCTTCATATCTTGATACATCTTGGTCCCTCCAGGATGAATCGTAAACTTGGATCGATGACATTCCTCAAGAACTTCTCTTCTCGAGTTCTCCACATCTGGAACAGATAATCGTCCCTTCTTTCTCAACCATCCTCTTTGATTAAGACTAAAATCCTTTAGGTCATCAACCTCTGATCCTACCTCAAGCCTTCTAATTATTTCAGCTAAAACCGGATATTCTCTCTGCCTAGAAGTTATCCTCTCGATCAACACTGGTCGAACTTCTGAACAAGATAGCATGACTGTAACTTGATTAGAACTAGCAGTAGATCTCAAATTCACTCCACAAATGGCTAAAAATTCTAGATCCTTCCATTCCGCCAACATCGCTAACACCATGTTCTGATGTTTTCTATTGAGACCATCTGCTACCTTATTTTCTTTCCTAGGAGTATACTCTACACCGAAGCCAAAAACTCCATCCATCTCTGCTGCCTCATATTCAACCCCTTCTGAGAGAATAAATATTTTAATGACTTATGATCGGTATACAACTCAAATCACTCTCCCAAAAGATAACGTCTCTAAATTTTCAATGCAAATATCACCACAGCTAACTCTAAGTCATGCGTAGAATATCTAGCTTCGTGCAGTCTAAACTGCCTAGATGCATAAGCAATAACTTTGCCCCTCTGCATCAATACTGCTCCCAATCCAGTAGCACATGCATCAGTGTATACTACCATCCCTTGGTTACCATTTAGAACTACTAACACTGGCGCATTGGTTAACAAATGCTTTAACTTAAGAAATGTTTCCTCACATTTGTCGGACCAAACAAACTTCACATCTTTCCTGATCAACTTAGTTAAAGGCGCTGCTATCCATGAGAAATCCTTAATGAATCTCTTGTAATAGCCAGCAAGTCCAAGAATACTCCTGATCTTAATTACTGTCTCTGGCCTCTTCCAATTATTGACAACTTCTATCTTAACTGATCGACTGCCAATCCCTCCTCTGAAATCACATGACCAAGAAACTTAACCTCTTTCTTCTAGAAATGACACTTGGAAAATTTCGCCTTTAGCTGATTCTGCCTCAGCATCTCCAACACCACTCTAAGATTAATCTCATGCCCCCTTTCATCTTTAGAGTACACCAAAATGTCATCTATAAACACCAACACAAACCTATCCAAGTGCTCTCGAAAAACCCGGTTCATCAAATCAACAAAGCAAGCAGGTGCATTTGTAAATCCAAATGGCATCACCAACCACTCATACAAACTATATCTAGTGCGAAATGCCGTCAAAGGAATACTATCCTCCGCCACTCTCAACTAATGGAACCCCATCGCCAAATCCAATTGGGAAAATACTCTGGCTCCACTCAACTGAGCAAACCGATTATCTATCCTCGGTAGAGGGTACCTATTCTTGATCATCTTTTTGTTTAACTTACGATAGTTGATGAACATTCTTAAAGACCCATCCGGTTTCTTCACAAACACCACGGCCACTCCCCAAGGTGAACTGCTTGGTCTGATAAAATTCCTTCCCTTAAGATCCACTAGTTGCACCTTCAATTCCTTCATCTCTGTCGGTGTCAACCTGCTAGGTAGTTTACTGTCAGGTTCGGCTCCTGGAAAAAGGTCTATCTAAAACTCAACAGTTCGTTTTAGGGGTAATCCAGTAACCGACTCAAAAACATCTACAAACTATCTAGCCACACGAACCTGACTAAGGTCTTGTCCAACCTCTGTGGCACTCAATACAACACAAACACTCTTGCTGGAATTCTCCATTGAGAAAATGATTCGATTATGACTATCTGGGTGTCTCAATGATATCTCCCGATCGTGGCAAAATATCCTAGCCTTATACTTACCCAACCAATCCATATCAGAAATGATCCCGAAATCTATGAAATCAAAGACATACAAACTGCATGCAAACTTATGACCTAACAAATCAAGTTCTAACTAGTCACATCTCATCCCAAGAGTTGCATATCATCTTATTGGATTCACAACCCTTAAGGAAGTAATAAGGTATGTGGGTTTTATACATAACGTATCAACCAAATACTGTGATATAAATGAATGCGATGCTCCGGTATCAAAAAGTACCCTAATTGGTATACTCTGAATCAAAAGCGTACCTTCCATCACAGTCTTCCCTCTCTCAGCAGTAGTTGGTTTAGAGGATGATGGTTCCAAAGCAAAGACCTTTCCTTTTCCTGCCTTGGTAGCTTCGGGACACTTGTTCTTGTAATGCCCCATATGGTTGCAATTATAGCATTTCACATTCTGCTTCCCCACAACCATCTTTCCATCACCAGAATGACACTCATAAGCATAGTGCCCCTTCTTATCACACTTGTAGCAAACTATATCCTTTTTCCCTTTCTTGGATGCTCCTCCAATCTGAGCGCCCTTCTTCTTGAAGAACTTCCAATTCTTTCACTGAGGACCTCGGGATTCAATTGGCTTCTCTCTAGCATAAATAGCAAGCATCTCCTCATGGAAAATGGCCATCTCCACCATCACATTAGAAGGATCTCGGATATGGGCCATAGTCATTATGCCTAGCTCTGGCCTCAATCCTCTAATGAATCTCTCATTCCTTCTGACATCAGTGTCAACCAAAGCATAACCATATCGAGATAGCTCATCAAATTTAGTAGCATACTCGACCACAGACATCCCTCCTTAGACAAGATCCATGAACTTACTCATCAAAGCCGATTTGGCAACCTCAGAAAGAAACCTCTGCTCAAACTTTCTCCTGAAATCTGCCGATGTCAACTCTTCCTTCGGTACTCCGGCCGTCACACTGTTCCACCAATGAAGTGCTAACCTTGCAACTGCCTAGAGGCTAGCCTTCTCTTTTATCCATCATCCATGCCTAAATCAATAAAGATCCTATCACAGTTCAAAAGCCGGTTCTCAATTTCAACAGCATCCTCCGTTCCAACAAATGGCTTTCCATCCAAACTAGTGTAGTCTCTGCTCAGCCTAGAATAGTTATACCCAACTGGAACTACCAGATTAACTCCACCAACATTACCAGCAGCTCCTGCTTGCAAAAGATTAGCCAACAACTGATACACTATCCCCACATCTACTGGTGGGTTTCCAACACCTACATTGGCCCCAACATTTTGGTTAGCATTAGCCAGTCGACCTTGGTATCTCAGGGTATTAGGTCGAGCATTTCCATTAGTGGTGGTGCTTCCTCCACCTAGATTTCCTCTTCCGTTTCCTACTTCCATATCCACTTTCCCATAAATTTGCATATCAGCCTTAGTAGGATACAAAAGGACGGTTTAAGAGAGAGGGGAACATTTACTTAGATATATACCAATATATCAAATACAAGTACGTTACTATAGCATTAACCTAAACCCTGATCACCTTTTTTTAATTCATTAGATTATGTTTCAAAAAGCTTTTAGGTTTATCTTTTCTTTTAAAGTTTCATAATCCTATGCTATAATACCAACTTGTAACATCCCCCTACTTGGAGGCCCAAAACTAACGGCCACGGATGCTGTAGTCATTCATAGTTATTAATTCTTGGCGACCAAATTTGGCGGTGCTAGCTACATTGATTCATAGATCATAAAAATATGGAAAAAATATTTACAATTCAAAAACATATTTCCACATTCGAATCAAAACATTTGATGTTCATTACATAATCCAAAAAACGTTAACCACGTTCAGCAAAATATAATTATTACATATATGGCAAGAGCGACATGAGAAGATGCTGCCTTGGTTGATCAGAGTATATAGTAAGGCTAATAAATCCGCCTTTACTAACAAATACACAGCGAAAAAGATAACACTAAATAACTATCTTCCTCTTGCACGCCTGCAAAAGCTTTATTCGTCAAAGAAGAGAACCTGAGAACCTTAAACCTCAAATTACTCAAAATAAATTGAGTACCCTAGATTTTAAGGGGAAAACAAAAACTTCGAGTCAGACATAAGCCTGGTATGAATAATAATCGAACATCCCAATCCTTTTAGATATCTAGTGAGACCACGCCGCTTAGCGGAACGTGTTTTCCCCTCACTAGTATCCTAAAACCTTTATAAAATCATATTCTGTGCTTCATGCATCCACAATGGTTAAAACATACATTTTCAAATTATTATTATGATATGCATACTTGAGAACAATTAGGATTTCCCATCCCATTTTAGTTAGTCTAACCATCTAAGTTTCAACTGACTATCTATCATATATTTTCAAGGACTATCCATCCCATTTTAGACTTTTATTTGCATTAAAGAGGGAATATACATCCCACATTCATTTTACATAAACTGATCCGGACTATCCATCTCACATCCCATAGTTTTCCTAGGATAACTATAAGCCTTGCTTTAATCCTATGGGGACTATCCATCCCCGACATGATGTTGACTATCCATCAAACATCCCATAGTTTTCCTAGGATGACTACAGACCCTTCTTCAATCATATGGAGACTATCCATCCCCGACATGATGTTGACTATCCATCAAACATCCCATAGTTTTCCTATGATGAATATGAACCCATCACTTGGCCAATTAACTCATGTTAACCACATGACTCTAATTATTTCATGCTATCCACATGATTAACCTATTTCCATTAGCATCCCTAATTTAGGTTATACTCATTTATAATTTACATTGGTATCCCCCAATGATTGTGTCAAAAAATATAAGTGTTGGTATCCCAACTATTGTGTTGAACTCATTAAACCCACCCCGGTATCCCCAGGGTTAAAACAAATTTATTATACAAGGTAACTCACCCTATATATCCAAAAATCAAGTGTCATATAAGCATACCCTTTCGAAAGTATCCCCTTCGCAAGTATAAAGTTTGGTTAAAAGAAAATAATTTTACAACCCCTTCAAAAGTATCCCCTTCGAAAGCATAAAACACATATTTTAAAATAACAAGATCTAGCCTTTATAATACTTTAAAACACCTCTTTCGAAAGCAATGAAGGTTACCCTTCGAAACCATTAAAAATCCACCGTTTTGAAAGCTTTGGGTTTATACTTAAAACATTAATTTGGGTCAAAGTGAAAATAGGGACTTTCGAAACCACTCTTTATTTTAGAAAATATTGGGGGAAGTTTGATGGTGTTGAAACCATCATTTCGAAAGCATTGAAATATATGGGAAAACCAATTGAAGGTTGGCTTTGAAATCCCTTTCGAAACCATTGCCTTCGACCCCTTCGAAAGCTTTGGGAAGCGGCTTGTATTTATAAAAATAGTTGAACCTTTCGACAACATCGATGCCTTCGATGCCATCGGAAGGTCACAAATTCTCGAAAGGGTTTCGACCTGGTCGGCAACTACCCATTCGAAAGCTTTAAAAAAACTAAGTAACACTTTTGGAAGCTACTTCTTGAAAACAAAAGCAACAGCTCTCTTTCGAAAGCCTCTTTGAAATACCCTTTCGAAAACATAGCTTTCGACTTTGTCGAAAGCCCCTTTATAAACTATCCTTTCGAAACTTTAGCTTTTGACTTTGTCGTAAGCTCCTTTATTAACTACCCTTTTGAAACCATTGCTTTCGACTGTGTCGAAAGCTCCTTTATAAACCACCCTTTCGAAACCATAGCTTTCGGTTGTGTCGAGAGCTCTTTAAAAAATATCCATTTTGAATCATAGCTTTCGACTTTGTCGGAAGCATAGCTTTCAACTGTGTCGAAAGCTCTTTTTAAAACAGGCATGTGATTTTCTTTTCAAACCAAAACAAACTAAGGAACCACCTCCTTTGAAAGCAACCCTTCGACAACCTACCTTTCGCCTTTGTCCAATTCAATACATACCACAGGAATGATATCATGTGCATTGGTTTTGACCTTGTTGGTTTCAATAAAGTCGAAAGGTTTTGGTCGAAAGGTCTTAGTCAAAAGGTCCTTCCAGAGAAGGCAGAACCCCCTTTTTCTAAACAAAGCTGTTTTCACCAAATTAAGTAAACTTTTTGTTACAAATTTGCCTACTTGTAAACATTTGATTGGCTTTCACAAACTTTTAAATAATTTAGATAATATTTGCCGCATTTTCTCAGATCTAAAATCAATAAAAAATTTAACAAACAAGCCCTTCCTATTATTAAAACAATTAAATCATTTAGGTCCTCCTTTCAAAATAATTTAATTTTCATACTAAATCACTTAGTAAAAATCCCCAAAATTTCCAGAAATTCACTTTAATCATGTTATCTAACATACTAAAATTCCAGACCCAAATTCTTAATTTATTTTCCAAAATAAATTTATAAACCCAAATAACCATATTTTCCTTTGAAAATTCATAACTAATCCTCCACGACTTAGAAAATTATGGAAATTTAAAGCCAACTCCAAAATCATGTTTTCCTTAACAAAAAATTTTCCCATGGCATTTAAAAATCATTTAATCTCGGGTTTACCTAAAAACCGTATATATCCCATTTAAACAACCTTGTTTAAACCATATAAATCATAAATCAAGCATATCATCATTCAATATGTCCTAAAAAAGATTTACTCTTAAATCCGAATCCATATGATTTTAAAACCAAAATAGAGATGTAGAAATTATTATTCACCTTAGATTGGATAAGGAAATTGAAGTTTGTTTGAGATTGATTTCTTCTAGCTTGATCCTAAGCTTTACTTTGATTTTTCTCTTCTCTTCTTCGTAATGGTCGACCTTGGTTTCTTATTACGGTTATAAATTTTGTTTGAGGTAAAATGAACGTGTATGACTAAGGAGAATAGTATAAGAGTGGGAAATATGGGGGTCTATTTACCCTAATGCCCTTTTGTTTAATTACTTAACTATTTATAAGTTCATTTGTTTAAATAAGCACGGCCACTTAGTTTATTAATCAACCTCAATCTCCTTATCTATATTATTCTAGTTAATTTATCTAATTAAATCTCCTGAATAATGTTATTAAAATCAGGGGTGTTACAGAGAATCTTTCAATGAAGTCATCGATAGCTTGTTTAAATGGAAAAATTACCATTCTAGACAATGTTATTCTTAATTGTGACAAATATATTAATAATGTAGAAATCGATGTTGATAAATTTAACAGCGGTAAAGATTATTAAGAAATTTGTCATGTTTATCTAATCCCTAAAATAACAAAAATGGACGATATACCCCAAAGCCTAAATTAAAGAAATATAGCACTCGTAGTATAGATTCGTTAAGGCTACCTAGTTAAACCATAAAATAGAAATTAAGATTAAAGCCCTTGAATAAATTTAGTAATATATGAGTTCCTGGAAATTTAGATAGCAATTGAAAAGAGAAATATATAGATAATTTTATTGATAAAGTTCATTTAGTGGTTACATTTTCAAAGCGTATACAAACTCTTTAAGGGTTTGGCTTCCCGAACTTAACCTCACGTACCCCAAGTAAATCTGGGTACCACCATGCATTATTCTTATTTTTTTGATACCTGATCATGTAATGAATATAAAGAAGGAGATATTGATATTGGACAATAAATGTTCAAAACATATAACATAGAACCCCCAGATACTGAGCGACATTATATACATAGATGGTCTAACCACGAACTTTGGAGATAAGTCAAAGGGATATGTCATTTGAATCGATGATGTAGGTAATTCTAAAACTCATACTATTTCAAAAGTTTTATTTGTTACAAAACTAAAACATAATTTGTTAAGTATAAGTAAGTTATGTGATAAATGTTTTAAAATAATGTTCGATAAAGATAATTTTTATATAGATCATAATTCTAAAAATATTTTTTAAGGTATAAGGAAAAGAAACTTACATATTTCAAATTTGAAAGTTTTCAACAATGAAAACTTATGTCTTATGTTTGATTTGGACAATCCTTGGATTTGGCAAAAACATTTCAGTCTTTTAAATTTTAAACATTTATCAATAGTTGCAAGATATGAACTTGTGAGAGGACTTCCAAAACTAAACTTTAAAGTCAAATAATCTTTGTGATGCTTGTAAGTTTGGAAAACTTTACAAGAAACCATTTGAATCTAAGGATATGATCTCTACTACACATCCTCTAAAACTTCTTCACTTAGATCTCTTTGGACCTTCATATATCCAATCTATAAGCCACAATAGATATGCATATGTAATAATATATAATTTTTCAACATATACTTAGACAATTTTCTTGAAAAATATAAATAAAACTTTTGAGATGTTTTAAACTTTTTTTAGAAGAATTTAAAATCTAGAATTAATTATAGTTAAGACTATAAGGAGCGATCATTAAGGAAAATTTTAAAAAATTTTGTAATAAGAAAGACATAAATAATGATTTCACTTTTTCAAGAACTCCACAACAAAAGTTGTAGAATGTAGAAATAGAAATATTCAGGAGTGTGCGAATATGTTGTTAAAGTATCGTTACTTATCAAATTATTTTGGGCTGAAACTGTTGTATAACATGAATAGAACTTTATTTAACAAAGAAACCTCATGTATTATTACTTGATAAAAAACCCAAAGTTTCATAATTTAAGGTTTTTGGAAGCAAAAGCTTTACACATGTTTAACCTGCTAAGGATATACTGGATACTCAAAAAGAAGTAAGGCATACAAAGTTTTCGGTAAAAGAATATATACCATTAAAGAAACTTTACATGTATCCTTTGATGAAAATTGATGTCTATTAAAGCTAACAAAAATGAAAATGAATTTATTAACACAGATGAAACTTATAAAACTCCAATAACAAGACTTCGAAAAATAAAGATATATATAAAAAATATCACCAAAGCTAGAATTTTGAAAGATAATCCTAAAGAAAATATATTTGGAAACATAGAATCCTTTATAAGAATAAGAAATCAACTAAATAAAATGAGTAACATAACATTCATCTCAACAAATGAACACATAAAACAAAAAAGAAGCATCACTGGATGATTCTTCGATTCTTGCTATGCGAGAAGAATGGAATCAATTTACAAAAAATGATGTTTAAGAATTACTTCCATAAATAGAATTATTCTATAATTGGAACCAAATTGGTTTTCAAAAACAAATTAAATGAATAAAGGGAAGTTATAAGAAACAAGGCACATTTTGTGGCATATGTATATAATCAAGGAGAAATTGATTTTGATGAAACCTTTTCACCTGTAGCAAAACTTGAGGCCATAAGAATATGGCTTGCCTATGAAAATTATAAGCACTTCAAATTATTCTAAATGGATGTTAAAAGTGCATTCTCTAATAGAGTAATCAAATAAGATGTATATATTGGGCAACCTCCTCTTTTCGAAGGAGAAAATTTCCCAATCTTATCTATAAGCTAGAGAGAGTCTTATATGGTTTAAAACAAGCACCTTGTGAATGGTATGAGAGACTCAAATCATATTAATTAAGTCAAGATTGGGAATAAGGAAAGTCGATACTATGTTATTCATAAAATGAAATGATAAATATATTCAACTTATATAAATATATGTAGATGATATTATTTTTGGATCAATAAATAAACAATTAAACTTGGAATTTTCAAAAAGGACAATTGTATTTGAGATGAATCAGATGGGAGGATTGACATTTTTCCTAGGACTTCAACAAAAAAATAAATAACGTAATTTTTGTTAGTCGAGAGAAATATGCTAATGAACATGTAAAAATATTTTGTTTCTCAAATGAGAGTGGTAAACCTACTCCTATGGCATTTGGGGAAACTTTAAATAGAAATTAACATTCTAAAGATGTGGATCAAATGTTCTATCATGGTATGGTATGATCTTTACTTTTTATAACTGCTAGTAGACTAGATATAAAGCATAGTGCCCATCACTGTACAAGATATCGGTCAAATCTAAAGGAAACACGCCTTAAATTGGTAAAAAATATATTAGGATATGCCAATAATATTTTTGATTATAGGCTTTCCTATCGTAAGGATGACTTGTTTGACTTGGTATCGTATAGTGATGTAGATTATGTTGGCAATAAATCTAATAGAAAAGGTACAAGTGGAACTTGTCACTTTTTTGGATATTCATTTGTATCTTGGTTCAACATAAATGAAAAATTCTATCATTATGCCCATAATAAAAGAAATATATATACCTGTTGACCCAAAAAATGGACCAGCACCCTTGTTTGGATTTGAAAGCACCAGCAATGTCCTGATAGAGCAATATCACTGATCACAGATATAAAGAAAGAAAAGTAAAAGAAAGTAGAAAAAGAATTTTTATAGTGGTTCGGCTGTTAATGAAGCCTATGTCCACTTTTTAGTTTTATTATAGACTGATTGTTGTTAAAACAGATGTTTGGTTACAAGGCTTTGGTTATTTTCCAGCTAGATTGAATCTCCAGAGTTGGAAACCACTGGAGAATCACACTGTATTCCTTTGGAGATTATTATGAGGGAGGCAAAGAGTGAAGAATAGTTCCAGCAGAGCTTCTGCAACCAGTCCGTAGAAGATCCTCTTTATGTTGTAGGTAGGTTGGTATTTATATCGGTCGAAGAGCTTCTAGGCCAGGCCACTCCATTGTCAGCTCGCAGGTAGGTAGAAAACGACCCTGGGGAGGTTTGGCATGCAAAACGAGGCAAAGCCATGGGTCGCTGGCGACCCATGGTCTATGGGTTGCTGGCGACCCATAGACTTGGCTCATTTTGTGACCTAAGGTCTTGGCCTCCTTTCAAAGTATTCTTTGGCTGTCTTGTTGGAAGGTTTGTGGAGAGGTATGGGTTGCTGGTGATCCAAGCATTTAGAATTTTTCTGGAGTTTGGAATTGGAGATATTTTGATAGTCTTCTATCCTAGTTGCTTCATTTTGATGGCGGTTCACTAGCTGTTTGCGCTCAGCTATTGATTGGACTGACTGAATGCTGGTCTCTCGGCTTTGTTGGTCCCATTCGTTGTTTTAGCCATATATCTTGGCCCTTGTTGATCCCTTGTCTTAGATTTTCTGGTTAAGTCCTGAACCATCTTGTTTACACGAGGTTGTTCTGTTTTCTATTAGTTTCTGCTTGGTTAAAAACCTGGATAACATTTTTCCCCCAGAGTACGTCTTAGTTGTAAACAAGGCGTGCTTTTGAAGTTATCGCTCTCAATATCCATCTGTCGATCTCCAAGTGATTACATTAGAGCTTTACGAATACATTTACCCAATGTTGTTGGTCATCTTTCTTTGGTTCTGACTGCTACTACTTGTTGCAACATATCACATTTCTGCTTGTATTTTCCTGCATGCCTCGAAATGATGAACAGTCATAAGAGATCAAGTTCGAGAAGAATAGGTGAAGTTTCTTTTACTCTTTCTCTCTATATATTTTCGTATTCATTATTATTATTATTATTATTATTATTATTTAGAGTCGCTAGCGATCCATGTGAGATGGGTTGCTAACGACCTGATTTCTTTGTAATATTGGGGTTGGGTCACTAGCGATCCATGATGGGTCACTCCCGACCCTAGTACATGGCAAAAAAATTTGCTTCCTCTTGCTCACTTATATACATTGCCAGAGCCGACCTAACCTCAATCGACCCAAATCAATAGAACCTTCAAGCGATCCAATTTTCGAGCGATTCATCTTCAAGAAATTCAGCAATCTTCTTGCACGTTGATCCATTAGTCCTTGGGGATACCTCCCATCGTGATTCCTAATCGTGACTCCTTCCATCACGATTCCAATTCATGATTCATGAACCCTAGCTCGAATTTCCAGCTTGCTACCCTCTTGAGTCGCCACCGATTTTCTAACTCACCACCGATCCATTCAAAGCATGTTGAATTCGATTCTTCATTCTTCTGGTGCCTTAGAAGTTAGTTTGAGGTGGGCTTGCTTAGTTGATTTGCTAATTACTACGTTCGTGTAATGACATAATGACTAGCGTCCATTTGCAACGTTGATTACGAGAAGTTCGAGTTGATTACAGTTTAATGGAGGAAGATAGTAAATCGAGTCTCGAGTTATTTCCTGGAACGACATTTGGGCTTCGGCCCAGTGCTTGACACGTTTTGCTATCTTCGTCCATTAGACCAGAATTGACTTGTGTCTAGTCCCGTAGCAGTTACTGTATGTCACATCACCAGTCAATCACGGTGAGGTAACCATGCAAATTTGGCTTTGACTATTCAGCCATCTGTTGAATTTTTAGTGTGAATCGTCGGTGGCCACTTCAAGATGTTGTTTTCAATCGACTGACTTCTGATAGCCGTTTTGATTTTGATTTGAATTTCAATTCCTGGTATTGACGATGTAATCTATGCTCCATAGTTTTCACAAGGGTTTAGGTTGGTAAGTAGGTGCATGACGTAGGTTTGGAGTTGTCCTATATAATTTTAATTCGAACTACGGTGAAGCTATGTTTTGTCTCGAATGACTGTATGTCGTTCTGGAGCGAAGTCTTGCTCTTGGTCTTTAACTTTTTCTTTTTGAGAATATATTTAAGTTCCCATCGATGCTTTTGAATTCCAATGCAAAGATTTATTCCAAAATCGGATATAGTGGATGATTCAATTGTATCGCTCTTTCTATTTCTATATTCCAGTGATCCAGAAAAGAAAAGCTTCCCACGTCGCTTCGGATGACCTAGAGATTTTTGTCCGCACTCCGAGGACTTAGAGATTTTCTTCAATCATTTATACTCTAGTCCGCGCTTCGAGGATTAGAGATTTTTGTCAATCGTTTATACTCTAGTCCGCGCTCCGGGGACTTAGAGATTTTTGTCAATCGTTTATACTCTAGACCGTGTTCCGAGGACTTAGAGTACTCTAGTCCGCGCTCCGGGGACTTAGATATTTTTGTCAATCGTTTATACTTTAGTTCGCACTCTAGGGACTTAGAGTCAGTTTGGTGATGGTTGAATCATTCATCTTATCTTGTAGAGTTGAGTAAATTCCCTTTAACCCAATGTGGTGGTTTTCTCAACGTTGTTTAACTTCGGGATGCACCATGTTCTCTAACGATAAGAGTCCCATGTGTTTCTGTTGCCTAGCTTTGTTTATAGCTGTCAAGTGTTACCCTTGGAGATGCAAGGCTGTTGCTTAACCAATTCCATAGTTATTCTTATTCATGAAAAAACAAATTTTCTCCAACCGGTTTTTGTCATGTTCTGATGACTACCTACAGAACCCTTCATTTCCAGGTGGCAAATTTCAAGTTCTTATAGAAAATCTGAAATTGAGGAGCAAGCTATCACATTGCCTCCAGTATGACCATGTTTATTTCTATACTGATCATGGACCAGTAGAGTTCGGTAGTGTTTGTCTTGAATCTGTGGCATTTAACCTTGCTTATTTCAGGCCATATGCATTATGCTAAGCTGATAGCATTATTGCGGATATCAACCTTATTCATTGGTTCCAATCTTCAGTAATTAATGGTTTAGCTACTCGGTTTTGAATGTTCTCTCCTTGCCATGGTCTTTCTTCGGGTAACAGCATGTTTTATGCAAGTTAGGGTTTATGACCTTAGTCGAGCACTTGCTTATGTTCTTTGGAAACTGGTGCATTGATGATTTGATTCTGGAACAGCCTTCCATCGTCATCTATCTCTGGACGACAGTAAGTTACTCCTTTTATTGCAAGCTGGAGCGATCTTTTATACTGACCAAGTGTTAATGTGTTTTGTGCCCCTCAGTCCACAGGGCTGGTTATTCTGAACAATTGATGTGAGACTTGACAGTTTGGGCGGCTCCCTGGATGACCCCAGTCAAAGGTGCATCGCAGCTCCTATCTCTGGGAACTCATGACTTGGAAGCCTTGAATTTTGACATTTTTTACATCAACTTTGGTCAGAAATCAGAATTCTTTGCCGACTTCTTGGTTTGTGAGCTTTGCGGTACTACCGAAGCAATGTCAGTTCTTTCGAGTATCGAGAGTTGATCCCTGTTAATCGAAGTGCCCAGCTTTTGAGAGTGCGCCACTTATGAAATTCATTTGTGTTGCCTATCTTCGGGCAACATGAGGGGTTTGTGTTTTGAAAGTTAGTGCACGGGTTATTGGATGCGCAACTTTTAGTTTTCCTCGGTGTTGCCTATCTTCGGGAAAAGTGAGGAGTTTAAGCTCTTTAAGAGTTAGTGTGCGGCTTACAAAATGTGCGGATTTCCATGCTCCATGGTGTTGTCTATCTTCGGGAAATGTGAGGAGCGTACGTTTTAGAAGTTAGTGCGTGGCTTATGAAATGCACGGCTTTTGGCGCTCCTTGGCGTTGCCTATCTCCGGGCAACGCAAGGAGCATAAGTTTTGATGCGTGGCTTTTGGTGCTCCTTGGCGTTGCCTATCTACGGGCAATGCGAGGAGTTAGTTTTTTTTATGCTCCTCGAATGTTGCTATCTCCGGGCAAGGCGAGGAGATAGTTTTTGATGCTCCTCGGCATCGCCTATATCCGGGCAATGCGAGGAGTTAGTTTTTGATGCTCCTCGGCATCGCCAATCTCTGGACAACGCGAGGAGTTAGTTTTTGATGCTCCTCGACGTCGCCTATATCCGGGAAACGCGAGGAGTTTAAGTTTTGTGCCTTCTCGATGTTGCCAGGGCAACATTGGTTTTCGGAAGGCAAGGATCGTGTTCCGCTGATCCAACGGTTTGAGTCGATTTGCTTCCGTCGACCAAGCGGGTATTTACTATAAACACGGCTTTATTGGTTCAAGAAGCAAAGCATGGATTATGGGATACACATAGTGGTTTGGGCCTTCCTGATGGTGAAGGAGTGATACCAGTTCATAGAAGGTAAGGATCGAGTTTTCCCATCAACCCGGCGGTTTGATTTTGCTGGGACGCGGTTTCTTCAGTTCTAAGAGATAATTAGTTTTTAGATCGAGTAGTCATGGCTTGGATGTTCCTCCTAATTTTGGGAGGATGTTCTCGGCCAAACAAATAAGATTGCCATAACGGAGAGATCTACAGTCGACCACATGGAGATGGTTATGAAGAAAGATCTTATGGGAGTTCGGGGCAAGACTCTCAGTTTTCGGTCCAAACTACCTCTAGAGAATTGGTCTTTAACTGGCATACGGTCTATGAGGAAGAGGAATTGGTCACCAAGAGTGGTAAAATAGTATTTGGAAAGAAGTAGGTAAGTATTATGCTAGTATTTCATTTGTTGCACTACCTAGGTCATGAAGTCCGCGGTTGTAGAATGCCAGAATTTTTGATCGGGCATAACATAAATGTGGTATGATTAGTCTCGACCTTTCTTATGGCTATTCAAGTGTCTGCGGTGCCCCCCACACCACAGGGCTATCAGTGCACTTGAACTATATCCATGGTCTCTCCACAACTCGTTTGGTAGCCCCCAGTCCAGTGGGAGCGGTTCTTCCGAGTTCTACGTCTTGGCTTGATTCGAGTCAGCCTCTGATTAAATACAAGGCCAGTTCAGTTTTGGCTTAGTTAAGCGACTTTGAAGCTCTAGGGTTTAGCACTGTTTGTTTCATCGGTCGTTTAATTATGCTGAGTAACTAATATGATTGTCGATTTGTGGTCGTGGAGCATGGCTTCATTGACTCTAAGGGTCTCTCGATTAGATGACTACTGATCTTCTAGTCCACCTTCACGGATATCGGTCGTACATAAATTTTGTTGATCTATCGGTTCGCCGATGCTTTAGTTCGTGAAAGACCTTCATGTTCGCAAAGGGTTTTTAGGATCAGTTGGCCACTGATCAATCGGTTTACCTTCACGATGCTTTAGTTCATGAAAGACCTTCACGTTCACGAAGGGTTTTTTGGATCAGATGACCGTTGATCTACCAGTTTATCTTTACGACGCTTTAGTTCCTGAATAACCTTCGCGAAGGGTTTTTTGGATCAGATGACCGCTGATCTACCGATTAATCTTCACGAAGCTTTAGTTAATGAAAGACCTTCACGTTTGCGAAGGGTTTTTTGGATCAAATGACCGCTGATCCACTGGTTTACCTTCACGATTCTTTAGTTTGTGAAAGATCTTTACGTTGGCGAAGGGTTTTTTGTGGTCGGATGTCCAACGACCAGACGGCCTTGGAATGATAATTTATCGATTACGAGAGGAGTTTTAGGTTGTGTGTTCGATGGCTAGGCGGTCTTAAAGCAATGATTCATCGACTATGGGGAATTTTTTAGATTCAGCTTGAGGGAACACAGTTTTATCGGTTCCTTTAAGCTACGGTGTTGGATTTGTTCAGTGATCCTTTGAACAAGACCTCTCGATGCCACCAGCAATGCCGATTCTCAGAGCGGGGATTGACATGACTCGTCGAGGGTCTAGAAGCATTTCTTTCGCCTTGCTGTCTACAATGCCCCTAGTGTCCCGGTACGGCTCATTTGGAAAAGGAGAGTAGACAAGGATGGATGAGAAGGCATCTCTTTAGGTTGCTGTTCTATTCCTTAGTTTCTAGCTAGCTAGAGTGTTATTTGATAATCATACTTTCGTCTGATTTGGTCAGTAAGTTGGAGCGCTTTTCTGCTGGGTCTTAGTACCCTTGCTTGGGCAGAAGGTCCCTAAGGTCCTGTAGCTCCTTCGCCGTTTGTGATGTTCTTTGGCACACTGCTGGGTTTGCTTTCTTCAATTGCACTACTTCTAGTCTTTAGAACCGGTTTGCCATCCCATAGAATTCTTCCAGGGTAGCAGGTTGTTTCATCCTTTAAGGATTCCTGATGGCCTTGCAACTGGCTATATCTGTCGCCCTCGCTTCGTCCATATGCCGGTGATACCCGAGTTTGACTTCGAGTCGGGACTTTCGGAATCTGCTTTGAGTCAAATAGTCGATTACCCAAGTTCGACTTCGAGTCAACCCTGAAGTGTGTTTTTCAATGGCCATTTTGAAGATTTTGATGATTTTCGACGATGAACATTCATGATTCGATGATGGGATCTAAAGCTGGTTAGTTAGGAATGGTCACAATATAGCATGGGAGCTTAGTATTGTAATCGATCTCAGTTTGTATCATATCTTCTAGGTCCTTCAACCTCTCAGAATACCGTTTGGGTTGCAGTTTCTCGTCTATTTCTTGGCATTGTGCTACAGTACAGGTTTTAGAGCTTCTTCTAGCATTTTGCACGTTGGAATTTTCATCCAGTTTGTCTTCCTCAATTTTTTTTCTCATCTTCAGAGCCGAAGAGAGCCATCCTTATATGTTTACATGGGGCTTTCACCCCTAAGTTCGGGTTTGTAGCCGATGCTTTTGTAGTAAGTGGAGTGTTGACGTTTTCTTCTACCATGATTCTTGGAGCTCCGCCCATTGCTTCCTTTCTATATAGAAGTGTTCATAGTATATGTTACGACACTTCCAATAAGCTGATTCACTGGAAAAAAGCATAGCGACCCAAGCCAATTCAATGGGTCGCTAGCTAGGCGATCCAAAATGTATGCTGGAAAGCAAGCCAACTCCCTAGTATCCTTCTCCCATCTTGTTCCATGTAGGTCGTTACAAATCAATAAAACGGTATGGATCGCTAGCGATCCATAGCATAACATATGGATCACTAGCGATCCATATACTTAGAATATTATTGGACTTTGCTTTTTAGAGTTTATGGTGGTGTGGTAAAAAGGTATGGATCGCTAGCGATCCATAGTGCATGGATCACTAGCGATCCATGTACTTAGTTAATTTTTGAGCTTTACCTTTTGGATCGCGTCTACTATCTCATATTGATGTTCTCCATCTAATTTCATAGCTTGTTGCCTTATTTTAGTGATGATCCATACATTGGTTGCATTGGACTGCTATTGGATCATGATGCAAGGGGATTGGTGGATCCACGAGCTAACCATATGAAACGCTAGCGATCCATAGGAGATGGATCACTAGCGACCCATCACCTTAGCATGTGTTTGCTTACTTTTTCACTGATCCTTCTTGGTTGGTTCTTCTATTCTCAACAGCAAATCTTCTAAGCATAGAATGAGGATCTAACTTCTAGACCTATGGGATCCAACGTAGATAGCTAGATCTGAACCCTAAGTTGGAGTTCTTAGTGAAAGCACCAAAATGTTGACCCAAAAAATGAACCAACATCCTGGCTTGGATTTGAAAGCACCAGCCCTGTCCTGATAGAGCAATATCACAGATCACAGATATAAAGAAAGAACAGTAAAAGAAAGTACATAGAGAATTTTTATAGTGGTTCGGCTGTTAATGAAGCCTACGTCCACTTTATAGTTTTATTATAGACTGATTGTTGTTACAACAGATGTTTGGTTACAAGACTTTAGTTATTTTCTAGCTAGATTGAATCTCCACAGTTGGAATCCATTGGAGAATCACATTGTATTCCTTTGGAGATTATTCTGAGGGAGGCAAAGAGTGAAGAATAGTTCCAGTAGAGCTTCTGCAACCAATCTGAGAAGATCCTCTTTATGTTGCATGTAGGTTGGTATTTATATGGGTCAAAGAGCTTATAGGCCAGGCGCCATTGTCAGCTCGTAGGTAGGTAGAAAACGACCCTAGGAAGGTTTGCCATGCAAAACGAGGCAAAGCCATGGGTCGTTGGCGACCCATAGCCTATGAGTCGCTGGCGAACCATAGACTTGGCTCGTTTTGCGAGCCAAGGTCATGGCCTCCTTTCATAGTATTCTTTGGCTGTCTTGTTGGAAGGTTTATGGAGAGGTATGGGTTGCTGATGATCCACGCACTTAGAATTTTTCTAGAGTTTGGAATTGGAGATGTTTTGATAGTCTTCTATCCTAGTTGCTTCGTTTTGATGGCAGTTCACTAGCTGTTTGCGCTCAGCTATTGATTGAACTGAAAGAATGCTGGTCTCTCGGCTTCGCGGTCCCAGTTGTTGTTTTAGCCATATAGCTTGGCCCTTGTCGATCCCTTGTCTTAGCTTTTTTGGTTATGTCCTAACCATCCTGTTTACACGAGGTTGTTCTGTTTTCTATTAGTTTCTGCTGGGTTAAAAACCCGGATAACAATATCTACGGTGTCGACCTATTCGCAAGTCATATATTTGCAACAAACTTCAAAAAAATTGAGTTAAATATTAAACAACCACTAATGCAACCACTAATATATTGTGATAATATGATTGCTTATCTAAAAATCCTTCAAAGTATGCTAGAACAAAACATATAGTTATAACACTTCATTTCTTAAGGGATAATGGAAGTAAAGGTATTATAACTTAAGAGTTTATAAATACAAAAAATGTAGATATTTTAACAAAACCTTAGTCCAATATATGTTCATTAAACTACAAAAAGAATTGGGAAGAGCTTGTTCTTTTACTATAATCTGAATAAAATTAGTAAGTATATACATCGTTATGGGAATTAGCACCCATGAGTTTTAAGCACAATGAGATGGACCTAAGATGAAGACAAGGGAAGTCATAAAGACATTAACGAAGTGGTTGGGAGGATCAAAGAAAACATATTATACAAATGCTCTGGTGCCCTCAACCTTGCTTTGTCGAGGGTTTCCTAACCACAATGTCGGTCCGATGGTCCTCTAATTCTTTCTATCTGGTGATGAAAATATACCAAATAGGAATTCCTATTCGGTAGTCATACCACCAAACAGGAATTCATGTTCAGTAGGTGGTGCATCGAATAAGAATTCTTGTCCGGTGCGAAACCATAACGGACAGAATATCCTATCCGTTAGGGTAAGCATTGGACAAGATATTTTGCATGGTATGGGCCAAAGTCAAACAAGGGATGGATGGGCTATGCCGAACCAAAGTAGCACATCATAGAACCTAGTCTAGAAGCCACATATGTCCATCCATCGAACCAACCGCTATCGAATAGAGCCATTTCATCCAAACCAAATAGGATATTTATGGAATGATATCTAAGTATACAAAGAAATTTTAGATCATATCTGCTATATATGGAAATAACCGAACCAAATGAGTTATATAAGGAAACTACATGATTTACCAGGATGACCTCCCTACCTCTTTACTCTTATAAATATCCAAGCTTCTAACAGCCATGGGGACAACTTTCCAGAGCAACATAACTCTGCTAAGTAGGAATAACTAAACAGAGCCTAACAAATCCAGTATTTGATAACAAATCATTATATTCTACATTCAAACACTTGTAAAACCATGAATATGAGAAAGGAAATAAAAATGAATAGTGGACGTAGGCCCGTTATAGCTTAACCACTATAAATCTACATGTACTTTACTTTTCGACATTTTCTTTCTATTTTCTTTACTACTATAAATTCGACAGGAGGTGTTTGTCCACTTTTTGTGCAAACAATTTTGTTGCTTTCACTATTCTCAGCATGACTCCTAAATCGAAGAGCAAGGCTATGCTAACCAAACAGCTACAAGTCGAGATAACCATTCATACGGTACTTCGGCACTAGACACCATCACCAGAGTTGACTTAGATAGAGTTATGGCAGATCTTGATATGCAGTTTACTGCCCAGCAGTAAGTAATTATGGACCAAATCATGACATGTTTAGGGCAGATGCAACCTATTGCGCACAAAGTGAGAGGGAGACACTAGACTAGGGGATCCTAGAGGTGGACAAGATCATACTCGGGTAGTAGGTCCGATCAGGAAAATCAAAGAGCAGGGCAATTTAATGCTGAGGAAGCCGATCGGGAAAATTTTTAGCCTGAAGTAGCACTCGAGGATTGGTTTGGCATTAAACTAACTAGGGAGGTGGCAGACCTAGGCCAACTATGGTTGAACCTTCCCAATCTAGGTGGTGCTCTCCTATCTTAGTAGAAGCAGCAGTCGACGAAGGGTGAACTTACTGTGGCAAACGATCCTGAAGCAGAGATCGTAGGGAAAGTCATCATTGCAAAATAAAAAGGAGTCTTTCACCTCGAAGGGAGAGGTCAACCCAACTCTGCTCATCCCTCAAACTAGAAGACTGATTGACACAGATTATAAAGGAATGTGTTCATTCCAACAAATAAAATGTGGAATTGGAGCATGGGTCAGTAGCCTATTTTCCATAGATATAGAGACCGCCCAAAATCCTAATAGTTTCTGAATACTTACCATGAACCCCTATCAATGGTGTATGCAACATATGTTGATGAGTTGAGTGACGAACGAAGTTTTGTGCAAATGCTTTCCCATATTCTTGGCAGGTTTGGTAACTATGTGGTTTTGATGCCTTTCCCCTAGCATAATCCATTTGTGGGAAATGTTAAAGTTAAAGTTTAACAGCCAATCTTGGGTTCATATAGAGTTGCCTAAGGACTCATACTTATTGTCGGATGTAAAACAATAAGAAGATTAAATGTTGTGGTAATACTTGACTCACCTTAACACCGCAGCCGCCAACATCCAAAATTCCAACGAACAATTAAATCTTATGGCATTATGTGAGGGCATACATCTAGACACGAAGATGGCTCAATGATTAACTAAGTATAAACCGGCTACCTTGCAAGACTTCTTCTATGAAGTAGTAGAATATATGTGATTGGAGGAGGTCGCAGCCTGAAGATAGCCGGAACTGTGGTCAAATCATTAGAGGCATCCAATAGTGTGAATGCTATTGAAAAAAGTAGTAGAGGTGGTTATGCCGAGAAGGAGAAAGACAATAATCAAAGCAAGTCTGGTGGAATGAAAATAGAATGAATAAAGTTTAAACCCGGAACGTGGTTTGATACTTGCATGGATTAGAACGATACCATGGAAAATATCTACCTAGCAACAAATGCAGAATTTAAATATAGTTGGCCTTTGCCGAAGAAAGAAATTGAAGTCGAAATGAATATGGGGAAGTATTGTAGATTTCATGAATCTCGTGGGTGCACTAATGAATGTTGCATGGGATCCATGTAAATTGAGCCCCACCACCTTAAATTTTTAGGGTAGGTCCAAGACACCATCTAGAATATAGCTATAAAGTTTGGTCTAATTTCGTTAATTTTTTAGCGAGTTATGGATTATTCTTTTGGACAAGATGACCTATGAAGACGGATGATCAAACAAAACTCCAAACGACTTGGTGTTTGGACAAGACATTCAAATAGATGAAAGGACGACAACCCAAAAAGGTAGACTCAAAAATAGTTTAAGGGCATGGATCGTTAGCGATCCATCATGTTAGCACGAGTTGCCTTGAGTTTTTCTAGACTTCTTCCTAGCACTGAGTAGAGGCTTCTGACAAGTCGGCCTTAGCCCAACTGCTCTCCTACCCCTATAAATACAATCCTACCTGCAACATAAAGAGAATCTTCTGGACTAGCTACTGGAACTCTGTAAAGATTATTCTTCACTCTTATTCTCCCATACAACAGTCATCTAGGAGTTCACTGTGATTCTCCAGTGAACTCTTGCACTTGTGACTTATTCTAATTTCATCAACTTGTAACCGAATTCAACTTGTAATAACAGTCAGTTGATAATAAAGCTTATAAAGTGGACGTAGGCTTCACTAACAGCCGAACCACTATAAAAATCTTTTTGTCACTTTACTATTTTTGCACTTTTTACATTTATTTTCTATATTATTGCTCTGCAAGAACAAGGCTGATGCTTTCACACTCAATCCATGGTGTTGATCCATTTTTTGGGTTAACACATTTTAGTGCTTTCACTGAGAAAACAAAACTTAGGGCTAGAGCTGAAGACTTGAACTTTAAATCTAAGACTTGGAAAAGATAAGCATGCCTAATACCAAATCTTGAGCCGGAGAAAATCAACCAAAGCCTGGTGGCACCCAGGATGTGTCCTCAAATTCTCATCAACCCAACTATGTGATTAGAGAGGAGATGGAAAGGATGATGCAAGAGATGTAGAATGGAATCTTAACTAGACAACAGTAGATGATGGACAACTTTGTCGAGAAGATGGAGCAGTAAGGGATAGCTAGATCTGCAGGGAATATGAATCAAACTCCCGGGAACAACGCACGAGCTGCCGGAGTTGGATTGGAATAAGTTGGAGTCTTGCCTCCATGCTGAGATCAACCGATACCTTGGGGCAACGCTGTAATCAACATGGGAATCAATCCCAATGCTGAAGCGACTGTTAAAACAACATGAATTGGTGGTACGGGTGCTAATCCAAATACCAGGATGCAACTGACAAAAGAATATGTACCAGAACTTCCTCGATGAAACATAGGTCTGAATAAAGCTAGAGTTATGAATCAAAACAAAGGCGTGCGGCCGGAAGAGTACATCCTAGGATACCCCCATTGGAACAGGGGAAAAATATTTCTTTAGGACGAAGATCTTCATTGAATGGTCAGAACCAAGTTGTTGAATTAGTACAGATGTTTATTAGAGGAGGACCCCCGGACCAGGGTCTGGAAGATCTGCTAATATCCGGAATGCGAGAAATCCTCCAAATTTCAAGCTTCCAACGCTGGAAATTTACGACGGGAAGATAGATCCGACGATTTATATGATGAGATACATCCAACATATGGAGGTGTGCAGTGCTTATTAGGAGGTAATGAGGCAGTGCTTCCCATTATACTTAATGGATTTGGCTGCAATGTGGTTCAGACAGTTGGAGAATGAGTCCATAAGCATATGGACCGACTTGGTGACAAGTTCTTGAGACAGTTCAAAGTTCACGTCTCACAACCGAGGTATGTACTTATGCTCTCAAATGTAAAACAAAGGCTTATAGAGTCCTTAAGAAGTTATTTAACAAGATTCAATGCGGCGACAGTTGCGGTCGACAAGTCGGATCCATTGTTTATCCTAATGGCAGCGGTATTTGGAGATGTGAGTAAGACTGATTTCAAAGATGCATTGAAAAGGATCTACCGATGGATCTTGTAGAATTCAACTATGAAGCTAAGATATATTTGCATATGGAAGACGTTGAAGTCGAGGATGAAGATGTGGATGACAAAATAAACGCTTTGGAGAACAAGGGACCGTCCGAAGTTGGAATTGGAAAAGACAAAGGGAAAAGGAAAACCGAAGACGACTTCAGGGAGCCGAAACGACAAAGGAAGGAGCTGAGATTCTCTTCATACACTGACCTGATTGAAACCCCAGAGAGGATATACTTGGATACTAGGGGCAGAACCTCTACCGAAGGCCACCTAGGAGGTAGCCCACTGATCAAGATCATATGGAAAGTTTTGCATCTTCCATGAGCTGAATGGGTATGAAACGAATGAGTGTCGACACCTTCGTGATCTAATAGAAGAACTAGTTCGGAACAACCAGCTACCACAATACGTGAGGAACAGAACTGTGGTAGAATTGCAAGAACAGCCACCATCCATGGCAAATGCATCAAGAAATGTCCAGGGATTTGAGCCAAGATAAAGTATCCCATGATCGGGGTAGATGAGAGTCTGATCCGTCTCCCATGCTTTGCTTTTTCATTTCATTTTCTGCACTTTTATTTTGGTATTTAGACAATAATAACCTTAGGCCGCTTATATGTGTACGGGATCTTGAATGGTCCTTTGGCACGCTCTTAGTCGAATGCCTGAGATGACTATTTAGGACAATAATAACCTCGGACTGCTTACCTTTGTACGAGACCCAGATTGGTCTCTAGGCACACTATGAGTCGGATCTTTGAGGTGAACATTTAGGATTTCTACTTGTTTTGATTCCTACTTGTTTGATTTTTGCTTATTTGCTTTGATTTGAATATTTGAATATTGAAAAATCCACTAATGACTAATATTGATCGCCTTAGAGTCCCGACACGGGACCGAAGCGCAAGGTGCAAGTCCCCTTGCCAGTAAAGCGAGTGGATGGACTTGTATGATATTTATCGCCTCAAAGTCCCGACACGGGACCGGAGTGCAAGGTGCAAGTCCTCTTGGATGGACTTGTACAATATTGATCGCCTTAGAGTCCCGACCAGAGAGATGGGATCAGAGTGCAAGAAGTAAGTCCCCTTACCGGAGAGTGAGCAGATGAGCCTATTTAATCCCTTTTAACTTAACAAACAAACGATCCGGAGAGAACATTTCCCTTAACTTAAACATTAAACTAAACATTAAATGATCCAAAGAGATCGAACCGATTTGAATTAATAAAAGGATTTGAATGCCTTATAAATAGAATAAAACTGATAAATCCTAGATGAACACAAGATGATTTTGATATTTGATGTGATTTTGATATATGATGTGATGTGATTTTGATATATAATATGATTTGATATATGATGTTATAACTTTGAATTAGAGTAGGAATGATGATAATGTAAACCCGAAAGGACATGTGATAGTTAGAGATGTGTGATGTAATAACTTCGAATGAAATCGGAATGATTGTGATGTATAGATTACACTTAGGCAAAGTGTAGTGTCTTAGACTGTAAGAGATTTGGAACGACTTGTGATTGACAAGAGAATCCAAAGGAACCAGACGATTCACTAAGGCTGAAGCTGCTGGAAAGATAAACTATCGAAGAATGAAGGTAGTAACTTGTTCTTAAGTAAAGCACACCTTTTATTCAAAGGCATACTTTGGGGGGCAAATGTTTACCTGCTTTTTGACCAAAGCAGCTAACTTAAAATGGATCTAGAGAACTCATACGGAGTCGGATTGATTTATAATTTTGAAAGAACACTTAGAAGACATAAAAGAATGTACTCACCAAAAATTGGCTTGATTGGATAAGGCTAAATGGATCGCTAGCGACCTATCTAGATGGATCGCCAGTGATCCATGTAGATTGGGTCCCACCACTTAAAATTTTTATTGTACGTCCCAGACACCCTCTATAGTGTACCTACAAATTTTTGTCCGATTTTGTTAACTTTGAGCGATTTATGGATGATTCTTCTTGACAAGATGACCCATGAAGACGGATTATCAGACAAATTCCGAACAACTTGATATTTTGACAAGGCATTCAAATAGATGAAAGGAAGGCAATCCAAAAGGGTAGACTCAAAAATAGTTTAAGGAATGGACCACTAGCGATCCATCATGTTAGCTCAGGTCACCTTGAGTTTTTCCGGACTTCTTCCTAGCTCTGAGTAGAGGCTTCTGACAAGTCAGCCTTGACCCAACTGCTCTCCTACCCCTATAAATATAATCCTACATGTAACACAAAGTGGATCTTCTGGACTGGCTGTTGGAACTCTATCGAGATTATTCGTCACTCTTCTTCTCCCACACAACAATCATTTATGAGTTCACTGTGATTCTCCAATAAACTTTTGCACTTGTGACTTATTCTAATCTCATCAACTTGTAATTGAGTTCAACTTGTAATAGCAGTCAATCAATAATAAAGCTTATAAAGTGGACATAGGCTTCCTTAACAGCCAAACCACTATAAAAATCTCCATGTCTCTTTGTTATTTCTGCTCTTTTTACATTTATTTTATATATTATTGCTCTGTAAGAACAAGGCTGGTGATTTCACACCCAATCTAGGGTGTTGATTCATTTTTTGGGTTAACACTAATATAGCTAAAAAAAGTTAGGCAAAGGTGGAAAGATGTGCAAAGTCTTTAAAGAACAGAGAAGCTTTCGTCTACACTAAAAGCAAGGAGCAAAGAACTAAGGCTCCTCGTCGGGAGAAGAACGAGATAATCTTTAGAGATAGTGATATACGTGGCAAACAATACCCGCGTACTGACCCCATGGTGATCTCCACAATGCTTGGCCGAACAGAAGCACATCAGATTTTGGTAGATAATGAGAGTTCGGTTAACATCTCGCTCAAAGGTGCATTTGATAAAATGGGGTTGTCCATGGTGGATGTCGCGTCGTGCAACCAACAACTACATGCCTTTACAAGAGAGGGAACGATGCCCTTAGGAAGGTGGGATATTTTTTTGAGCTGGGAACATATCCTCAATCAGCTATACGAAAGAAAACGTTCATTTTAGTGTATTGATTCTCGATGTACAATGCCTTCCTGGGGCGGCCAGCCCTATTATATTTTCATGTAGCGGTGGCTCAATGGTTCTTGACCACGAAAATTCATTCTGCTAACAGAGTGGGAGAAATGGAAGGAAATTAGGATGTAGCCAGGGAATGTTATGTGGCGGAGCATCGAGAAAAAAAAGAGAGAAAGGGAAGTGCACAAAGGTCACAGTCTTTTCCAAAAATGCAATTGCATAGCAATTAAAGCAAGCCCCTTGCCCGAGTTTACAAGTAATCCTTATAATGAACTTGACGTGAGAGATAGGGGCGATGGGTGCGGCGGTTAAGCCTGGAGAGGCAGTAGAGTTTGCTGAAGTAAATAGTATTTACCCGATAAAGCTAATGAAAATCTGGTCTAGGTTGGAGTGAGAACTAAAAATACAGTTAACAGGCTTTTTGCAAGATAATCAAGATGTGTTTACTTAGTCCCACGTGGATGTGTGGAATCCCCCCCTCAATTTTATGTCACGCCTTGAACATTGAACCAAGTAAACCCTCGGTAAAGTAGAAGAAGAGAATTATGGGTCTTGAATAATCGCCTACCCTTAATGAGAGGTGGAGACTTTATTAGCAAATGGGTTCATCAGGTAGTCTTGGTATCCCGAATGGATAACAAACCTAATATTGGTCAAGAAGCTGAACGGGAAATGGAGGATGTGTATTGACTTCTCCAACTTGAATGGTGCATGCCCTAAGGATTGCACAAACTTCTATCATTTATGGATGCATACTCTGGGCATAATTAGATTGCTATATATGTCCCAAATCAAGAACGAACTAGCCTTATCATCGACTTGGGACTCTATTGTTATAAGGGCATGCTAATTAGACTCAATAATGCAAGGCAACGTATTAATGTTTAGTCAATAAGATGTTTGTTGATCGGATTGGAAAGACTATGGTGGTATACGTTAATGACAAATCGGAAAAGTCGAATAAAGCCGAAGATCAGATTTCACACCTGGAAAAGGTGTTTCAAATCCTATGGGAGTTTGGGATAAAGCTGAACCCACTGAAGTGTTCTTTTGGGGTTTTTTGTGGAAAGTTCTTAGGATTTATCGTATATGCTAGAGGGATTTGAAGCCAACCCATAACAAGTACAACCTTCGAAATATATCAAGATCCCTGAAACTTGGAAGGAGATGCAAAGCCTGAACGATAAGATGACAGCATTGACCAAGTTCATATCCAAAGCCACTGATAAGTGTGTTCCATTCTTCGAAGCACTCAAGAAGGAGAAAGGAAATTTTACTTGGACAGACGACTACTTGACTGCATTCCTTAACTTCTTGGAGCAAAAATGTCATCACCCCTTCCTTGATTGTCCCAAATATGTCATCACCTCGGTGGTCTTTGCAAACCATTTCTATGGCCACAAGAAAACATAATCCATCAATAAATATAGATATAGATACAAGTGATGACCATACCCTAATGGTAGCAAACCACATAGCCCTAAAGCATATCCTCTGTCTTAGTCATTATCGGTTGTGAGGCTTGAGGCTATGTTTTACCTTTTTAGCAAATCCTACTTGGAATGCTAACACTAACCTCCAAGCAACAATTCAATGTCAGCATTCATCCATACAAGTTGTTTAGGATATGAGTAAACTGAAGGCACTACTTTTACTACATCCATTTTGGGAATCACCCTTAGGATTAGTAGCAAGTAGCCCTTGCACTTCACAGAACTCTGTCTTCGATCATCTTCAAGATGTCTCAAATCCGAACGCTTATACTGGTTTGAAGTTGTTTTTCGATAACTTATACATATCTGATCCTGATTTTCCTAAACCAAAAATCGGTAATTTTCAAAACTGGATAAGACTTAATAATCAGTTGTTTAACTATCAAATAAACAAATAATCAAATCAGAGATTTAATTTCATATGAAAACAAATCATGATTAAGCACATAAGCAACTACGAAGCCTCTTTACTTAATCCTTTCATTAATTAAAATATCTTTTCAAATGCTCGTATTAAAATACCTTTTTCAAAAGATATATTCACAAATCCTCTCGACTCTTCTCAATAGTTGAAAAATATTCATATACTTATCCTGATGGTATAAGTATATTTCAACACTTAGAAAACTTTTTGTATACTTATCTCAACGGTATAAATATATTCACAAAATCTTAAGAAAGATTTCACTTCTAAACCATACTTATTTAGGTTAAAAAAAATGTCATTTAGAAGCATTGACAACGATAACCCAAAGTACTTTTGGTGTAAGTAACAGGGTCATATAGAAATTAGACAAAATGTATTTACCACCACATTTCGATTTCAAACTTGTTTTATCCGTCGATTAACAATGATGTCGGACACATCAGAAAACTATCATTACCTCGACATACATTCTTAATTTTCAGGACAAAGACTAGTTTTCCTACCTAAGAATTTGGTGTTAAGTATGAAAAGAATACTTTCCATACCACCATATTTTAAAATGACCATTTACAGAGATCAAATCTCATTTTCTTTTATAAAATCCATTTTTATAAATCTCATTTATATTTATAAAACCTTTTATAATTATCCTTTCTATTTATAAAACATCTTTTATAAATCTCCTTTATATTTATAAAATTTCTTTTATAAATCTCTCTTATATATTTATAAAACCTCTTTTAAAATATCTTTTCTATTTCAAAAACTTCTCTTATAAGTCACCTTTCTATTCAAAAAGACTTTATTTTATAAATCACTTTTCTTTAAATCTTACATACTTATCAAAAATCTTTGGTTCCAAAATCAGACTAAATACTTTCTATAAAAGGATCATTTATATATCACTATAAATTCAAAAATGTGATTTATTTTCCAATTTATCAAAATGATATCAATTTCTCTTTTTATAAAATCTCATTTTAAAATTTGTGCTTTTGTTTATAAAATTTCATTTAAATCTATGCTTTTATTTATAAAATCTCATTTATAAATCTAAGCTTTCATAAAACATTTTATTTAAAGCGTCTTACAAATATTTATCCCAAAATATTTATATCTTCTTTTAAAACAGGATCATTTTATAATAAAGATAAACCCCCTTTTTCTCCCTTCATAATAAACATTATATCAACTTTCCTATAAATAAGTACTTCCTAAAATATTTTATAACATTTCCCTATTTGTTAGAAAAGACTAATAAAAGGTTGATGTGAAACAGAGAAGTTAAAAATCATCTAGATAAAATATCATAGAAAATTCCAAAAGTCACATTAATAAATCATCATTCAAATTAAATCCATTTCAAATCAAAATAACAATTAGTAGTATTTCCAAAATACTATAACGAGGCCAATAGCTACTGTAGTGCTTAACCAATGTTGCTACTACCTTTATTACTAAAAAGGTTTGACTTTTAACATATATCAAAGTCACATCAAAAAAGGTCAAACCACCAAACTTTGATATTCAACAAATTTTTGACTTAGGTATATAAATGAAATTAACATCAACAGTGACAAGGAATCTGGATACCACTACAAAATTCCATGTATTATCTGTATTTCGTTTTATATGTCATTCTCTTTTCAAAGTGAAAATTCAACCAAACCAGACCAATAAATCATTCAAGCACAAAAACAATAATCTATACCTTATATGTATCATATAGTGTTCATCCAAAAGTGAGTTAACTCATTCTAGCCGATGCTTATGCATTCCAGAATAGTCTATAATCGAACGTCGTTCGATTTTAGCTAAAAAATTCAACTCGCTCTGAACTTAATGAATACAACTCTAGTGCATAGATAACACTCCTACGAGGGCAATGCAAAAGACCGCTTCTCGATTGGACCTCTTATGAAAAGTTATTCATTTTATGAGTTTTTGGGATTAACTAAATAGTTAAATAATTAAATTAGCTAATTAACAATTAAAGATCCTAAACCATTCTTCCCCCTTTCTTAATCACTCCCTTATACACACACGAACGTGCACACCACCTAGGCCATGCATTCTCCTCCCTTAACTCAAGAAGTAGGCACGAAATCGCATGTTGGCTTCACCAACATTCATCTCTTCATGCGAGCTTCCCACTGCACCCAGCCTCTATCACCTTGGCTTCACCCCTATAATCGTGACCTTCTCCCCTTCACCTTTGGCTATGAAAAGTCACAACCCCCTCTACCACGTTGCATATCACCAAATTGACACTGTCCATGCTCCTTCGCACGAGAAATGTGATGAAATCAACACTATCGCCTAACTCCGTCTATATCCCCTCAAATCCAAAACCCTAGTTTTGCCACAAAACATCACTCAAGGCCAAGATCGATCACACCCTCCAATCTTCACAAGTATTTGATCCCCACCTCGCTACAAATTCAACAGATCCAATGCCATCAAGTGTAGCTCTTAGTTTTGATTTTTAAAGATGGACATTTGATTTTCTTTTTACCATAAAAGGGAAAGATAAAAGGTGAAGAGGGAAAAAGGAAACGAAGAAAGGTAAAAGGGTGGAGTTTTGTTTATTTTACAAATTCCGGCACTTCGCTACACAATATCTCGTTCGTGTACGAACCGCATGTTGGGTGTGTTTTCACCCCTACCGAACCAAGCATACAAGCTCCTACCACCGGTCCAAACAACAGCCGAACCAAGCATACAAGCTCCTACCACCGGTCCAAACAACAGCCGAACCAAGTATATCCCAACTACCGCCGAACCAGGGAGCTACCGAATCAGCTTCCTCCACCCATGCCGGATGAAGCCTCGCCGAACCAAATCGAAGCACTGCATACCGAACCACCACTGCTCCAACCACTACCGAATGAAGCCTCGCCGAACCAGAACGTTGCCAGGCCAGATTGCTCCAGCCCAGGCCCACAGGCAGCTATATACATCCAAGACCCCTGCCCCCAGCCTCACTCTATAAATAGAGGGGCAGGGGTACAACAATGGGGACAAGTTTTGAGAGCTCAAGCACGGAGAGAACTTTCAAACAACTTTCTTTTACTTATATCAAAGCTTTGTACTTGTAATAAAAAGAAGAGAAGAGAAATAACATATAAAGTGGACGTAGGCATATTCTGGCTGAACCACTATAAATCTGCGTGTCTTTTTACAGTTTAGCCCCTGCTTTTCATATATTCGCATAAATCACCCAAATCACTAAGAACTACATAAGATCTGCTAAATCATACAACTTTGAGGTGTTTGTCCATTTTTTGTGCAAACATTTTTGGTGCTTTCACTGAGAGCTAGAAGCTCGAAGCTTCAGCTTCATCTACTTAACAAGTTTTCCTAACAGCATCGTCCGCCACTTGGAAAACATGCCTCCCAAACAGAGAAAAGATGTTAACAAAGGAAAAAACATCGCATCCAGCAGTCTTCCAGATCCAGCTGTCACGAATCAAGTGAATCGTCCTCCTCCAACAACGGTAACAAATGAAGGACAGGCTAACCCAACCACTCCTGCCACAGAACAGCCTGCAGAAATCACTAGGGCAGATTTGGACAGAGTTGTTGTTGAAGTAACTAACCTCTTCACGTCCCAGCAGGAAGCCTTGGTGGACCATCTCATGTCACGCTTGAGGGATGCTGAAGAATCCAACCGCAACACTGAATCATGGGGCGAGTCCCAGTCTGGAGGATCTCAGAGACAGCAAAGATCATCCTTCTTCGAAGGAGCTAACGGCAGAAGTAGCCGTGGTAGGAGCCGAGACCGAGCACAGCCCGAAGTTAGGCCTGAGGAAACGTTTGGTACCGAACCCAACAGGGAAGGTACCGGGCGAAGGTCAACTGTAGCTGAGCCTGTCATGCTGCCTAACCACAGAAACACCAGTAAACGGGGCCGAGCTAGAGTTCAGCCCGAAGTTGAACCCGAGGAAGTGCTTGGATCAGAACCCAATAGGGGAAGATCAAGGCAAGGGCCAACTATAGCTGACCCAAGCATGCTCCCAGAAGATCAAAGGCAGCCACTGGAAAATATGAGGAATGATAGACGGTACCATCCCTACAGGTCGTCTGGACGGAATCAATCCCACAGAACAGAACCAAACTCATTTTTATCCGCTCCAAGTTCTGATGAAAGGATGGCACGCTTATTCAGAGAGTGTGTCCAGCGGGAGCAAAGAGATCGAGGGATAGGCGCTAGGGTAACCAGCCCTTTCGCCCGCAATATCGAAGTTGCTATCACCCCCCGAGAATGGAAGATGCCAACAATGGAACCCTACAAAGGAACCTCTGATCCCGTTGTACACTTACAGAGGTACACGCAGCATATGCTCATGAGTGGAGCAACAGAGGGAGTACTATGCAAATGCTTTCCGCTCTTCTTAGCAGATCTTGCTACCTCCTGGTTCTGTCATCTACCCCAAGGATCCATCAGCTCATGGGAGATGTTGAAAGAAAAATTTATCAGTCAGTTCCGCATCCATGTGGAGCAACCTAAGGACGCTTATTCCTTATCCAGCGTCAAACAGAAACCTGGAGAAAAGCTGCAGCAATACCTAACCAGATTCAACGCCGCAGCAGCCGCAGTTCAAGATGCCGATGAGAAACTTATCCTAATGGCCCTCTACAGTGGGGTGCATCCAGACACTAAATTTGCTAGAAGATTGACAAAAGAAAAACCAGCCACTTTACCCGATTTCTTCCATGAAGCCGGGAAATACATGAGGCTTGAGGATGCTGCCATTGAGGAGCAGTCAGGACAGCAAAGTAAGACGACCCATGGCAACGCCCCTGCTGTGGCGAGGGACGTTCGAAGAAATGATTCCAGAGACAATGCTGGGGGCAAGAAGGTAGAAAAGCGCCTATATCGGCCAGGACCAAGATTCGACACTTACACCCCTTTGAACGAGACCGTCGAAAATATCTTCCTTGCCACCCAAGGCGAAGTTAGATACAAACGCCCACCATACAAGAAGGAATCAGATAACGCACAGAAGTCTGGAAAATTCTGCCGCTTCCACGAATCTCACGGACATGATACCAATGAATGCCATCATCTCCGAGATCTGATTGAGGAACACATCAGAAGGAAGAAACTGGAACGTTATGTAAAAAGTCAAGACAGGACTTCAGCCCCGGCCAATGAAAACCCGAGGCTACCCTCACCAGGGACCGACAGAGGAAACGACAATGCTAGCAGCTCTAGTCAGGAGAAGATAGTGGTCCATACCATCTCAGGAGGTCCGCACATCGCAGACAGAAGTTGGAGAGAGATGGAAAGATATGGGAAGTCGCTTAGAGACAATAAAGACTGTGTCAATACGGTTATAGAAGAGCGCCACCCAAAGCGGAAAGAAAGCGATAACATCATATTCAGTAAACGCGACCTAGAAGGAAGACAGTACCCTCACATGGATCCCATGGTTATCTCTGCCCGACTCGGTCCCGCCGAAGTTTACCGAATCCTGGTAGACACTGGAAGCTCTGTAAATATCCTGTTCAAACACGCATTCGACAAAATGAAGCTATCAATGAAGGATGTATCTCCCTGCGATAAACCACTACACGGTTTCACTGGAGATGCGAAGATGCCCCTCGGGCAGCTGAACCTCTTTGTTGAGATTGGAAGCCATCCCCGCTCCGTTGTAAGGAAACAGACGTTTGTGCTGATAGAAAACCATTCGGCCTACAACGCCTTCTTAGGAAGACCAGCCTTGTCTGACTTCCAGATTGTCCTAGCCCCATGGTGCCTGAAAATGAAGTTTCCAACAGACAATGGGGTAGGGGAAGTGGAAGGAGACCAGGATATTGCACGAGACTGCTATGTAACCGAACTTCGCAACAAACACAGGAAAGATAAAGGGAAAGGTGTAGAGATTGCCCTCTGCACAAAAAGCCTTGAAGCATAGCAACTAAAGAAATCCCCTCCTCTTCGATACACCAGCGACCCTTTCAATGAATTAGACCCTAGGGACAAAGAGGAGGAGGCCACCGCCGAGCCTGCAGAGGCTATGGAATTTATATCTGTAGACAAGCACGACTCAAGTAGGCTACTGAAAATTGGGTCGCAGCTGAAAGCTGAATTGAAGGAACAACTCATTGATTTTCTCCGCCACAACTTGGATGTGTTCGCTTGGTCACACGCTGACATGACCGGAATCTCCCCCGACATAGCATGCCACGTATTAAACATTGATCCTACCAAGGCGCCTGTAAAACAAAAAAAGAGAAGTATGGGGGCAGAGCGATCAGCAGCCCTCGATGAAGAAGTAAAGAATCTACTCGCCAATGACTTCATACGAGAAGCTGTGTACCCAGAATGGGTCGCCAACCCGGTACTAGTAAAGAAGGCTAATGGGAAGTGGCGGACCTGCATTGACTTCTCCAACCTAAACGACGCCTGCCCAAAGGATTGTTTCCCGCTTCCCAGAATCGACCAACTTGTAGACAGCACAGCCGGGCACGAACTCCTATCTTTTATGGATGCATACTCAGGATATAACCAAATTCCTATGCATGCTCCCGACCAAGACCACACTAGTTTCATCACTGACCGGGGTTTATACTGCTACAAAGTGATGCCCTTCGGACTTAAAAATGCAGGAGCCACCTACCAGCGCCTCGTCAACAAGATGTTTGCCGGGCTAATAGGACAAACTATGGAAGTATATGTGGATGACATGCTGGTAAAGTCAAGGAAGGCCAAGGATCACATAAGCCACCTAGGCGAGATGTTCCAGGTACTTCGACAGTATGGAATGAAGTTGAATCCACTAAAGTGCTCCTTCGGAGTGTCATCGGGAAAATTCTTAGGGTTCGTCGTCCATGCCCGAGGGATTGAAGCAAACCCTGAACAAGTCTGAGCGCTAAGGGATATCAAGATACCTTCCACCCGAAAGGAAATGCAAAGCCTAAATGGAAAAGTGGCCGCCCTAAGCCGATTCATCTCCAAAGCGACGGACAAGTGCGTCCCCTTTTTCGAAGCTCTAAAGAAAGATAAAGGAAAGTTCGAATGGACGGACGAGTGCTTAACCGCTTTCCTTAACCTAATCGAACACCTCCAGAAACCACTGGTGCTCTCGACCCCAAGCGAAGGCGAAGAATTATACCTATACCTTGCTGTATCATCTCACGCTTTAAGCGCTGCCTTGGTAAGGGAAGACAACCGCACACAACGACCAGTTTACTTCGTCAGTAAAAGGTTTACTGGGGCAGAAGTCAGATACCCTAAACTTGAAAAGTTAGCATACTGTTTACTAATCACCTCACGAAAACTACGTCACTACTTCCAATCCCATTCCATCAAAGTTCTGACCGATCAGCCACTAAGGCAGGTACTCCATCGTCCCGACACTTCCGGGCGACTACTTAAATGGTGTATTGAGCTGAGTCAATATGATATCACTTATCACCCTCGCACCGCCATCAAGGGACAAGCCATGGCTGATTTCATTGCAGAGTTCACTACCAACGAGGATAAGGAGCAACTGGAAATATCAGAAGATATCAAGTGGAATCTCTTTGTGGACGGTGCATCTAACGAACAAGGCTCGGGGGCAGGTGTGGTAATAATCACTCCCAGGGGAAATAAACTGCACTATGCTATAAGGTTGGATTTCGCTGCCACCAACAACGATGCAGAATATGAAGCAGTGATAGCTGGACTAGAAATTGCCATAGAAATCGGAGCCAATTCTTTGTGTCTTCACAGCGATTCTCAACTTATTGTTAATCAAATACTAGGAGAATTCCAAGCTCGAGAGGAACGACTCATAGCATATCTAAAGAAGACCAGGTTGCTTCTCAGCCGATTGGATCAGTACTTAGTCAAACACATCCCTCAGGAAGAGAACCAAGAGGCCGACGAATTGGCAAAGCAAGCGAGTGTGAGAGACATCGCCATCTTCGGGGCAGTAACCATCTCAAAGCAAACGGTCCCAAGTTTTGAGCAAGTGAATCTGATAGCCGCAGCCGAAGAAGCAACTTGGATGACTCCCATCCGAGACTACCTACAAAGTGGCACACTACCCAACGGGCGTAATGAAGTCAAGAAAATCTTGAGGAAAGCATCCCGCTATACAATACAAGAAGACATCCTCTATCGGCGCGGTTTCTCTAACCCATTATTAAGGTGTGTCGCCGGAAGGGAAGCCAAGGAAATCTTATCCAACATCCATCAGGGGAGCTGTGGAGATCACACCGGGGGGCAAACATTAGCAAAAAAGATACTCCGATACGGATATTTCTGGCCCACCTTAAGCAAGGACGCCTTAGATTTCGTCAAGAAGTGTGACAGATGCCAAAAATTTGCTAAGATCCCTCGGCTACCAACAACCGAGATTACTCAGATGACCAGCCCTTGGCCCTTCGCGATATGGGGAATTGACTTAATCGGCGAGCTACCAATGGGCCGAGGCGGGGCCAAATATGCTATAGTCGCAGTTGATTATTTCACCAAATGGGTGGAAGCGGAACCTCTAAATAAAGTATCTTCAGCAAAAGTTATTAACTTCTTGATCAAAAATGTTCTATGCAGGTACGGAGTCCCACTCAAAATCATATCAGACAATGGACTTCAATTTGACAGCGAGGAATTCGCCAACTGGTGCCAAGAACACAGAATTCATAAAAGCTTCTCATCCGTAGCATATCCCCAGGCAAACGGACAAGTCGAAGCGGTCAACAAAATTCTGAAAACTCTAATAAAAAAGAAGCTCGAAAAGTCAAAGGGCGCTTGGGTGGATGAACTTCCTACGGCACTATGGGCCTATCGCACATCTTTCAGAACATCGACAGGGCACACTCCTTTCTCTTTGGCATACGGATCGGAGGCTATGCTCCCAATTGAAACTATTGTGCCTTCCCATCGTCGGATCCACTATAACCCAGAAGAGAACGAAGAACTCCTTCACATGTCTTTGGATCTAATCGAGGAGAGAAGAAACGATGCAATCCTCAAAACAGCAGCCCACAAGCAAAAAGTGGCAGCACAATACAACTCCAAAGTCAAGCATCGTACCTTGCAGGAAGGGGATCTTGTCCTCAAGCGAATCTTCCCTCGCACCGGAGCACTAGACCCAATCTGGGATGGACCATATGTAATTCATAAAGATCTCCACAACGGAGCCTATATTTTGTCAACAGTGGACGGAGAGGTGTTCCAGAGGGCATGGAACATCCAACACCTCCGTCGATACTTTTCTTAACTTGTATTGCCCATATGAAGTGAATTAACAAAGAGAATCAGTGGACGTAGGCCTTTTCGTGCCGAACCACTTTAAAAAACCTTGTCTCTTTTTTTTTGTTACTTTGTATCTTGGCTGCTTGTTAGCTTTATCCTTTTCTGTTGAACAAAATCCTGAGTATACAGCATTTCTATTCAAAGCACTCCACGACGCAACTTCACCTGGACAAGACCTAACAGGTACTATGCGAATCTATGCCCTCGCCAATGAGACACTTTTGCTCCAGCATCCCTCTGCTGCGGGTTAACTCATTGCTCGCGACGGCCCTTAAAGCCAACTGTAATGAGCCGATTATAAGCCACCGAGAAGGCCGACTATAGCCGAGGCAGCTCATTACGGCGTTAGGCTCGCCGGCAACTGTGAACCGACTATAAGCCCCAACATAAGGTGTGGCCAGCCAGGGGCAGTTCACAGTTGACGATCGGCACCCACGCTAGCCGGCCACAGTAAATCGAATAATACCCACGATTACGGGCCATAATGGCCCGGGTAGTTACTGTGCGCGATCTCGGCTCCGATGTGTCTTAAGTGCGACTGTGGTAAAAAAGAATTAACTCCCCGCGGAGGCGTAAGATGGGTGACAAATGTCTCCAAGACCCACAGCTAGGGAAAGTGACTACAAAACCCGTTTGCCACGAACTTAAGCACATCGAAGGCCTTCCGTGATTGGAAGTTTTACTATTTCACGTATTTCAATTTTACTTAAAAAGCTTCTTTTTTTTTCTCTATCCCCCATAACAATCCCTAAAGTACATGATACAGAGTAGGGGATACTCGCCAATGGGTGTAGGGACTCACAGTGGCAGGACATTCGACTACATTCCATGCTCGGTCCTACAGGATATTCAAGACTGCCATCTACGATTAAAACATGAAAGGCGGTATTTTCTTCTTTTATGTACAAATACATGACCATAATTTGTTCACACCACACGCTAATATTGCAAGTCATAAAATTATGGTGTAGAACCAGAGTCTAACATCAAACACAATTTAATTACAAGAATATACATAGCTACATTTCTCATACGATATGTCGAAATAGCAACAAATATTCAAGAAACGGCAAAATCAGCTTAAGTTAAAAAATTACACGTCAAGAATAATGTTGATTATTACAAGTAGCAAGAATTACAACTTAGAAGTTACTCTACTGTCTTAAGACTAACAGATACAGCAATGCCAAGCCTACAAAAAGAATTTTCCAGGTCTAATCAGGGAGCCGGTTGCGTCGAAGTCTTGTCCTTGCTCTGTTGCCCGCCTGTCCGGTCATAAAAAGGATTCATTAGTGATAAGTAACCAAGTTAACGGAAAGGCTAGAAAGGAAGACTTACCAGCACCTGCTTCTTGACCATCCTGGTCGTCATCCTCTACCTGCACACCTGCCTCCTCAGCAGCTAGCAGCCGCATACCCTCCTTTACCGCCACTTTCTCCTCCTTGGTGAACTGGGCAGTGACCACATCCATACTGAAGACCGTTCCACCTTCTTTATCTGCATCAGCCTTAGCCTCCTCCAAAGCCCGAAGATAGATCTTGGCCATGACCCTGGGATAATCATCCATCCAAGAGAGATTGCCCTGCTTCCAAGTCCGGAAATACATGTCCTGGAGCATGTCATCCATCATTCCCTCATTCTCCTCAAACTCCCTCATCCGGGCATCGGAAGCCGACAACCTTTCGACGGCAGCATCCCTCTCCAATCTGTATCTCGAGCAATCAGCCTGAAGGGACCTCCGCATCACCTTCATCTCTTCCCTCAACTTAGCTTGAGCAAGCTCTGCAGCCTCAAGTTTCTCGGACAATTCCTCCACCTGCTCGAGATCCGCTCTTCGAACCTCATCCACCGTGGCAATAGCCATGTCAATCCGCTCTTTGCAAGCAGCTTCCATTTTCCGCAATTCGGCCCGACTGGCCTCTTCCATGGTTTTCCTTAGTCGCCCAGTAGCAGCCTCATGTTGAGAAATCTGAATAGCCTGATCCGCAAGCTGTTTGGTCTGATCCGAAACCACCAATCGAAGTCGGATATTGGCGCTCCCAATCTCCTCTCCGGCCTTAACCAGCGGAGCATGATGCCCCATCAGCTTCTTGGTCTCCTCTGCCACCCGATCAATATTAGCCTTGGCCTCGTCTCCCATAGTGACTATACGAGTAGTGAGTAGATCAAGATCTAAGGACTTGGCTTCATCTAGTACTCGTACCATGGGGTTACGGGGGAGAAGGTGTTCACCAGTGACTTCGTCAAAAGTAATATCATGAGAACTTGGATCCAGATCAGGATGACCCGCAAATGGATTACGGGCCAAGTCGGGACGGTCGATATGAATAACAGAAGGGTTTCCGGACGGGTGCGGAGAAGGTGCAAACTCGCTACCCTCCTCAGTAATATCATGAATAGGCTGAGTCGGAGGCTGAGGACCGGGCGAAGTCTCGGATAAAGGATGACTCCTCTTCCTCTGCTGAATACCCTCTTCGATGACCCCAAGAAGAGGACGGTAGCCGACTACGTCCCCGGAGCGTTGGGTTGGGGGCTTCGGCTTAGCAGAAATTTTGGAAAGTTTATATTGCTCAAGCCTGTGTCGAAGGTCTGAAGCTTTGGACGTCTTGCCTGCTCCTGATATAAAGAACAAATGTCACAATCTTACATTACTATACGATTCGAGAAGCGCGGTAAATTACAAGTTAAAAAAAAGGAAAAGAAACACAGCTGTGGTTGTACAAACCCTGGGGAGGAGTGGGATACTGCAATAAGTCCTGGATTTCATTCCAGGACGGGAGCGGGTCATAAAATGTTCCTAAGTCCCTATCATTAATGAAGCATGCAGGAGTCAAGAGTTCACCTTGAGTCGTCGGAGCCACCTTGGCTGGAATGGTCGGAGAAGACTCACTTGCACCAGTCCCGGCTTTGTCCGCCTTCCCGGTCTTCTCTACCAAAGCCGGAGCCTCATCCAACCCCTCAAAAGCCTGGTGGAACGCATCGTCCGTCCACTCCTGAATCTCGCCCGCTTGCCCAGGGAGTAGGGCCCCGATGCCATCGCCACCTTTGTCACCATCCCGACCATCTCCACCCTCGCCTCTTTCCTCCTCTATGTCTTCCTCCTCCCGGGTAAGTGGACAATTGCTGGGGGAGGGACCATCCGATTTCTTGAGTTTCTTGCCTCCGACAGCTGGAGGTTTTGTGAAAGGTTTCCTCTTGCCACTCTCTGCCGTAACACCTTCCTTGGTCTGAGCAGCCGCCCTCTCCTCCGCCGTTTCCCTCAGCTTAACTACAGACTGATGCGGAAGGATTAAGTTATATTCCAGAAGGATCGCATTTCTAATCAAGAAGGCAGATGATCTATATTTCCCAAGAATGGCTTCTATCTCAGCCGCCGTCTGAACCAGGCGGTCAGTCTCCACCACCGGAAAGCCATCTGTCGCTAGCAAAAATGAGAAAGTATGAGAAGAAGCATCGCAATCGGAATAGAAATTATAAGTAAAAGCATCAACTTACATCCAGAGGTAAATCGCCGGATTGAAACGGAGTCGTCCCTAACAAAGAACCATTCTTTCTTGAACATGCTGAATTTAGAGTACAAGTCCAAGACCGGCTTGAAGGTCACAGCTGACTCCAAACTAATGTATGGGGATCCTTTCTTGTAGCCTCTCAAATTATATAAGTACCGGATCTCCCGGTTGGAAGGAGGGCGCCCGTACTTCCTCTGAAAGATGACGAAAAGGCTCGCCAGTATGGCATAAGAGTTGGGCTGAAGCTGGAATGGGGCCACCTTTAGATACGTGAGGAAGCTGACTACCCAAGCATTGAGAGGCGGGATAGCACCACACATACAATGGTACCTACTATAAGCAAAGTACCCTTCGGGAGGATTGTATGGCATGACTCCTGGGCCCGGCAACAGCATGAGGGCTCTATCGATCCCAAAGGAACGAGATATAACATCGAGCTGCTCCTCTTTGAGAGAGCTAGGAAAGCAGTCAGGCGGGGAATCCAGCAGCTCTTGGGGACCATGTCCATCCACTAATGACCTTGGGGCGGGCCCATGACGCTCCGATCCTGATTGAGCTGGGGGCACGGCCGAGGACTCTCCTTCGCCCCCGGACTTCCTTTTATCCGAGCGAGTTTCCACTTTGCGAGACATTTATCTGCAAAACAAAAGATACGAAAGTATAGAACAAGCAAGTATATGATTTCTGGAATTTAATTTGTCATTCGAAGCATAAAAAATCATTCGATACAGAAAAATTCTCAAGTCCATTCGACACGGGAAGTTTTTAAGTTCGTTCGGTGTTAAGTTCGTTCGGTGTTAGGTTCGTTCGGTATTCGAACTCCTAATGTTCATTCGGCGATCACACTCTCCCATTTTCATTCGGTAGGACTAAGACCCATTAGGTAACAAAGGTTCATTTGGCGGTTAAGAGAAATCACCTGGTTCGGCTAGCACAGCTGATTCGGCAGAAGGCAGAAATTTTGATTCGGTAAAGTCAATCGTTTTGGCTATCTCAAACGGTGAGGAGACGACGGTAGCATAGCGCCCATATTTATAGGCAAGGGAAAGGCCACCGAACCAAAGCATTCGGCGCACAAGACCGAACGAGAACAACCAGGATCAAACAAAGCAAGCTATATACCAGCATATACCTCGCTTTGGGGGGCAAATGTTGGGTGTGTTTTCACCCCTACCGAACCAAGCATACAAGCTCCTACCACCGGTCCAAACAACAGCCGAACCAAGCATACAAGCTCCTACCACCGGTCCAAACAACAGCCGAACCAAGCATACAAGCTCCTACCACCGGTCCAAACAACAGCCGAACCAAGTATATCCCAACTACCGCCGAACCAGGGAGCTACCGAATCAGCTTCCTCCACCCATGCCGGATGAAGCCTCGCCGAACCAAATCGAAGCACTGCATACCGAACCACCACTGCTCCAACCACTACCGAATGAAGCCTCGCCGAACCAGAACGTTGCCAGGCCAGATTGCTCCAGCCCAGGCCCACAGGCAGCTATATACATCCAAGACCCCTGCCCCCAGCCTCACTCTATAAATAGAGGGGCAGGGGTACAACAATGGGGACAAGTTTTGAGAGCTCAAGCACGGAGAGAACTTTCAAACAACTTTCTTTTACTTATATCAAAGCTTTGTACTTGTAATAAAAAGAAGAGAAGAGAAATAACATATAAAGTGGACGTAGGCATATTCTGGCTGAACCACTATAAATCTGCGTGTCTTTTTACAGTTTAGCCCCTGCTTTTCATATATTCGCATAAATCACCCAAATCACTAAGAACTACATAAGATTTGCTAAATCATACAACTTTGAGGTGTTTGTCCATTTTTTGTGCAAACACCGCAAATGGCGGAAATAAAAATACGATCACTCACAACAATGTGATACAATCACTAAACAACAATAAAATGCACTGGTTATCTTATTATGTGAAATTTCAAGAATACCAACATTTTCCACAAAATACATCAAATGATAATTTAAATAATTTCCAAATTAAAAATTATGGAAAAATTCTATAAATTTAAATAAAAATACATCATAAAAATCGATTCGTTATATATTAAAATTTGATTTTCTTATCATTTATTAAATTTGAATCAATTTTGAATATTTAAATAAATTAAATATCCAAATTCAAAACGTTAAAACTTGCGGGTCATTACATTCTTCCTTCTTAAAAGAATTTCATCCTCGAAATTCCCAAAGGAAGAAAATATCTTCCAACCCTTAGACTTTTAAATTCAATTAATTAAATTGAGTTATTAAGCTTTTAAATTCCCATATATTACGGAAAATTTCAGCAGCACCTCCTTTGAGTGGCTCGGTATGAAAAAAATAACAGCATCAAAATAAGCCCATATCTAGTACCTTCCATAAATTGGATAACACAACAACAATATATACTTATAATATGTGTATGACACATAGCAAACACACCTGTTATGCATAAACATATACCATTTGTCAAACAATCAAACTCTACTCATGAAACCTAAAGAAACTAGCAAGTCGTTGCTTCAATTTCCTTGAATCTCACTTACGTAACCCAAAAGAAAGTTATACACGACAAATAAAACAATACGACAATTCATCCATCATATGTCCTAAATCCAAACATACTAAATACTATATAGCAATCAACTCATATAAACAAGTCATATCAAACTATATAACTTGCATTTCAAATGTAAGAAGCATACTATATATTAAAGCTCATACGATGTACATATGGCATATGTATGCAATATCAAATTCGATCACATAAACTTCTCTTCCGAACTAGTATCGCTCACTCGACTTCCCTAGTGTTGACTCCGATCAGGTTCCTTGACTAGAAACCTCTGTTCTCCTTACATTGCCATATAGTATAATAGAATACTTCAAAACCATATTAAGAATCTGAATCAAGTGCTCGCCATCAATAATCGAGTGAAAAATCCTTGTTTGGACCGATGTAAATCACCTCAAAATCATGTACTCGAATCTGGATCAAGGACAGTTATGCGAATAAAATGATCTATATACAACTTACTTATCTATTCCATTGTTTTCTTAACTACACCAATTATTTTTAATTCGCATTTATTTACACCAATAGTATTTCATTTAATACTAAAATCATTATGAATCATTTCATACCACATTATATTTATTTTATAAACATTCAATAATGGCTTGTCTTTACTGATAAAATATTTCATTAAAACGAAGTTTCAATTAAAACATTTCAGGACTTAAGTTCATATTCGGATAATACCCCACTACATCCAAAGAGTATATATACAATATCAGATTTGTTTTACTTAACCATTATGTTCAACAAATTTAAAACTTGTTTTAACGTACCATCTTCTCAAATTTATAAGTTACAAAAACTTATTTTCTTATATTTTTACAAAAACACTTAGCTTCGATTTCTATATCAATTTGAAGTTTCCGACTATCAAAAATCGCCGAAAATTCATATTCATTTCAACAAATGAAAACTACCAAACAACATATCATAATGGGATGCACAAACCAACTACCCTAATGCAGAGGATATCTACGTCCATGAAATAACTTAATAGAAAACTTAAGAACTAAATATTGGGTTTTATTTCAAATCATTTTGGAATAATGTATACATATATCTCCTTTTGTATATCACATCATACCTTTGAGATTAAATCAAAATCTGTTTTACCAACACAACTCTATAGCAAATTACTATGGTAGCATCCCTCACTTAGAATCTCGAAAATGAATGTCGATGATGCAGCAGTCATCACTAGAATTATTTTCTAGCGACAGATGTGGGTTGAATACATCCAAAACATGCCTTTTGGACTTAATCCAAAATTGTTTTCAAAGAAGCATCAAATACTTCATAACTATCACTAAGTATCATGATCTCAATTAATAAAACGATTTCCCAAATATTCACTTTCAATTAATATTCTTAAATAAAATCATTTCACAAATGTATATCTTTGTTTAGATTATAATAAAAAACTCTTATTAAAATTAAAATTTAACATAAAATTATCACCGAACGCCTTATAGTCAAACTATAAAACTAAATTCACAAGGTGTTTGTTTCAATGTTCCCACAATTACTGTCTATCCAACTCATATAGTGAAAAGGTAAAACTGCTCATAAACTGGTAGAGAAAATTCAAAAATCAATAAACAATAGTTAATGCTCCTAAACTGACCGAGCACAACTAATCAAACAACAAATGATAATAATTGAATATTTTCATTTCCTAACAAACAAACATATCATAAATAACTTTATCAATTTTTTTATATGAAACTATTCTTTTATATATAAACTATAAAATCCAGATAAAACTATTTCATTTACCAATTTCAAAAATAATATTGTGTCGGTTTGCCTTGTCCAACTGTTTTGAAAACCTTATCGATAAAGTTGTTCCTTCTGTACCGACCAGAATTCATAAACTGCTCAATAGATCAATCAACATAATATAAAATATTTTTATAGCACTAACAAATACGTGCTCTTATATACATGCACGCGCACACGCACACACACACACTCTCAAACTCATTCTTGGGTATTACTTACCCTATCTCTAATGAGTTAACCTACCAAGGACGAGGTGTTTTATCAACCTAAGCTCTGATTCACATGTAACGACCGGCCTTTTTGGCCCTCAAAAATCAACACTAATACATCCACAGTATTCACATACCGAGCATCCAAGTGCTGGAAAGACAAATTGTTGGGGTGAAAGGGAGAAAAGACAGATGAAAATCTCATATCGTGACGAGTAATATATAATATACAACAAATCTTTACAAAATAAAACTGTAATATACATACATCAATCAAAGTAAACTAACCTTTCACCGACCTAGACATTTATAACAGCCTATTCTTACAAATGCTGATAAATACAAACAACAAATACAACAAAAATAAAAGATACATGAATATGTCTTGGAGGCACCCAACTCGTCTCCCGAGGCTCCAAAGTATCCATAACTAAATCTGGAATTATGCTCATGCTGACCCCATATTATGAGAAATAATGCCCGAATCATTCTGGTAAACTGGTGTGAAAAACAAAAATCATATGGATTTTAAATGCTATAAAACCTTTCAAAATAAAGGTATCTCATAAGACCATGCCGCACATATACACAAATGGGATTTTACCTTAAGATATCCAAACTTGATGAAACTAACTCCAGTGCATAGATAATGCTCCGACGAGCGCAATGTAAAAGATCACATCTCGATTGGACCTCGTATGAAGAAGTTATTGATTTTTATAAGTTTTGGGATTAATCAAATAATTAAATTAGCTAATTAACAATAAAATTACCCTAAATCCTTCTTCCCCCTATCTTAAGCATGCCCCTATACACAAACGAATGTGCACACCACCAAGGTCGTGCACTCCTCCTCCCCTAACTCAAGCAACAAGCTATGAAATCGCATGCCACCTTCGCCAACGTTCATCTCTTCGCATGAGTTTCGCATTGCACCCATCCTCCATCACATTGGCTTCACCGCCATAATCGCGACTTGCTCCCCTTCACCCTCGACCATGAAAAGCCATGACCGCCATAAAAAGAGTGATGTGATTAAACATAATTATATATATAAGAGAGCGATGTGATTAAGCATAATAATTATATATATATAAGAGAGTGATGTGACTTGAGAAAATGATGAGATGTGAAACCTTTCTTATAAATAACCCATATGTTTCTCCATTTTTCCTCCTCTTTCCACCAACCTTTTCTTCCTCATTTCTGACTCAAATGGAGTTTTTCATTTTTTGAAACCGTGTGAAATTTTAATGGCTACAACATTCTAGTTGACCACGTTTTCAAATTTTTATTATAGTTATGTCAAAACACCAATTCTTTATAAAGCAATTTTTTTACTCAGAATTTCAAGTCCGAAAATTACCCTTCTTCTTTTGATCATAAATTCTTCAAACCAAATCGAAAATGAGTGATACTTTTTTTGTAATGATAAAGAAAAGAACTTCCTACAGCTTTCCTTTTGACTTCTTTTCCAATTTCCTTGAGTTGGTGGCCCAAAAACCAGTGGGAAAATGACCTAATTTTGGATTCATTTTCGACAAATCGATGATAACCCAAAGCTCCTCTACCTTCAAGCTACTACCCCACATCCACCCCCACACCTCTAGCGGAGCCTACATATACCTGGACTAAGCCTATTTTGATGGTTGCTAGCACCTAAAGCTTTCATCCTTCAAAGCTAGGGAGTCGTTGACAAGTATAGCTTAAGTTTGGGTATTTTTGCGAAAGTTTGGTGAGTAAACTACTCGTTTTTTTAATGAAAATGGTAACTTTATTTATGTCAATATATATGGTGAGTATATAGTGTAGAATTTGAATGATAATCATGTGGTTTGATTATGATTTGGATGGTTGATTTTAGTTTGATTTGGTTATGGAAAACGATGTTGTATTATAAAGTTAGTAAGCATGTATATATGGATGTATAATTGAAATCTATGATGAAGATGGTTGGTGTTAGTAATATGTTAATTGTAAAACATGAGCTATGGCATGAGCTTGGTAAACAAAGTTAAATACTTTGTGTAATTGCAATGGTTATGAGATCCGGTTGGAATCGAAGTTTGTTTTCGATGTTTAAAGTTTTGAAATGGATTAAAGTTTGTAACTTTAGTTTTAAAGTTTTTTTTAAAAGGTTTCTAAAGTATGTTTCAAATCATGAAAAAGTAAGGGTTTGTGAAGTGGTTCACCAGGAATATGTTAGAGCGAACAACACCCATAGCGATAGTCGATGTTGATGCAGTTCGGCAAAGGTTTAAATTTCTATTTCAAATTTGTTTTATTTTGAAATTAGTTTACTAAGTTTTTTTAAAGTAAATTAGTAATATTAAAAACTAATTAAGTTGCAATATAATTATTTCATTAATTAATTAAAATGTAATTAGCACCTAATTGGTAATTAAGAAGGTGATTAGAGGTTAATCATCACTTAAGTTAAGTAAATGACAATTAATTGATTTATAAAGTTTTAATTAGTGATTAATAGGGTTAAGAAGTAATTAAGCGATTTATAATTATTTAATTAAGATTAATGGTTATTTATTTATTTATTTAATTAATGGGTTATTTAATTAATATTTAATTAATTAGGCTTTAACTCTTAAAAATTTGGTTTAACTTTAACCAAGTTGCATTAGGAAGTTAATTAGTATTAATCAAGTTCATTAAGCCTAATTAGAGTTTAATTATAATTTAATCTTGATTTCAATTGGATTAATTAAGATTTAGTTAGGGTTTAAGCTAATTAAATATACTTTTAACTTTTCAAAAGTGATTTTAAACTAAACGGAATGTATTTTAATCAATTTTGTTTTTCAAAGTAACTTGATTCCATATCAAATGATCTCCTTTCCAGACCCTTAAGTAACCCATATGATTAGGAGAATTAAATGACATTTGTTAGCAGAACAAAACACCATTCTGCTATAGTGTAAGTGATTTGATTGTGTGGATATGTGTTAAGCAGAATAAAATCCTCATTCTGCTATAAATTGATTGAATTGTTTGGTCATCTATTTAGCAAGATAAATCACCGTCCTATTGTTATATTATTTGAACTTGTATATGCCAATTGGTTATATTGATGTGTTATTCTCGTATTGGATATGAACTATATTTACATATATGGTAGCTTATGTAAATAATTGTTAAGTGACTTGGGACTCGAATTGAAATTGAATGGTAACTTAAACTAGTGCCATTGGGATTGCTAAGCCTCTTTTTGAATTTGTAAAGTGTGTTTTTGAATTAACTTAATATCTTTAGTCAATTTAGAGTTTAAAGTTTATAAATGATTTCCAAGTTATGCTATTAAGTTATAAAGTTGTTTATAAGTAATAACGTGTTTATAAAAGAGGTTTTTACTGAAGGGTTACTTTAAGTGTTTTACAAATGATATTTATAAAGGAGTATAGAAAGGTTTATATAAAGAGTTTTAAAAATAGGAAAAAGGTTTATATATAATTTTAGAGATTTGGAAAGAAGTTAAATTAACTTAAAGGTTTATAAAAGTGGGTTATAACTTTATTTTAAAAGTTATAAGTTAATTGAAATATGAGATGAGCTTATAAAAAGGGAATTTTTGATTAAGGATAAGCGGAATGTTTTATTTGGAAGAAATGTTTGGATTTGGAAAGAAGAAAACTTTGAAAGGTTTGTAAATATACTTATACTGATAAGATAAGTAAACAATTTTGTTTCAAGGCATGAAAAGTAAAATGTTTTGGTAATATACTTATAACATTGAGAAAAGTATATAAATGTTTCCCAAGTATAAAGGAAATGTAAGGGGTTTGGAAAAAGTGTTTTGAAAAGATCTTTTGATCAAGTTTTATAAAGTGGTTTTATTAATTAAAGAGAATTAATAAAGGCTTAGTGGATCCCATATGGAAATTAATCCATGATTGGATGTTTGTTTATTTGATAGTTAAATAACCAACTATCAAATTAGGACAAAACGTAACTCAGGAAATATCTAGGAGAAACTTGAGAATTATATGGTACAGTTACCATCGAAGGTGCTATACTGTATGTATAAACTCGTTTCTTTCTTTTAGGATTAATGATAAGGTAATCCATCCACAAATGGTTAGGAGGTGAACTCCGCTCTTGTCAATTTTCTATTATTTGCTAAAGAACCAGGGTTGAGTTTACTAGAAATATCGAAAGTTGTTTCGAAGAGACCGGGATCGGATATGCTCTCTGAAAACCACTTCGATCCAACTCAAGCGTTTCGAAATGAAGACATCTTGAAGCATGGGATCGAAGACGGGGCCATTGAAGTGCAAAGGCGGCTTGCTACTAATCCTGAGGGTGGTTCCAAAATGGATGTAGTAGAAGTAGTGCCTTCGGTCTGTGCAGTTAAAGCGCTCGGCAGATTCAAAGCGGTGGAGGTGCAAAAAGTTATAGCGGGGATACAGCGAGAATATAGCGGGATATAGCGGATGGCTCTAAAATAGCATATAAAACTCGTACTTAATGTTTTTACAAATATATAAATGGTAATTAAATGAAAAATTATCATTCAATTGAATTATAATTAATACATAAATAATTTTAAATAAAAACATGTGCGAATATACTTTAAATAAACGTAAAACTGTTATATAACATAATTGAATTTTGTAGAATATTAGAGTATTTTCATTTCTGAAAATATATTAAAAATTAAATCAAAAAAATTAGTTTCATAATTTTTATAATGTATAAATGCAATTTTTCAATTCATTTTATTAAAGAAGATATAGCGGATATAGTGAAATAAAGCGGGAATAACGGGATATATCGGAAATTGCGGGGCTTAAAGCGGAAAGGCTATATTTTGGGGCTATATGGAAATATCGTAGCGGTGGAAATCCGCTATGAGATATAGCGGGGTTATAACGGGGTAATAGCGGGGCATTAACTACACAGCCTTCGGTTTGTCTTTATCCTGGACAACTTGTATGGATGAATGCTAGCACTCCGTTACTGCCTGAAGGGTAGTGTTAGCATTCCAAGATGGATTGATATTCAGAAAGGTAAAGTGTAGCCTTAATCCTCACAACCAGGAGGAATGGCAAAAGTAAGGCATGCATGAGAGCTATGTGGTTAGCTACCATTAGGAGCGGTCACCTCATTCTAGATGTCGCTTTCAGAGTTGGTTTGCGTGCAAACACCATGGTTGTACAAGGCCACGATGTCAAGGGGTGAGGTAATCCGGCCTGCCATGTTAAAGGGGCAGCCAGCTCTATGTTAGCATCGGTGCATTTTCTAGAGATGTATCATCAGAAGGTAGTCCCTTACCTTGCCATTGTTGGAATCCAATCTCCAATACGTGCCTTACGTTTTTGACTATAGAGCCTAGTATGTTGGTATGTGAGATGCAAGCATTTTAAAAATTTTATCTATTTACTTTAAACCTAGACACTATGATAATATCATTGGATTTGGATATAAAATGTTTTGGTTATCGTAAGGTAAAAACCCATCTGTTTTTATGCGTGGTGTGGTCTTACGAGATGTCCTTTGTTTGAAAAGTTTTCAAATGTAGAAATCAGTTTGGTTGTTTTTTGTTTTATCGAGTTTTACTCACGCTGGTTTACCGAACTGACCCGGGCGTTATTCCATGTAATGCTCAGGTCAGACCGAGCATGTTTTCCTAGGTTTAGCTGGATACTTTGGAGTTAGAGAGGAGCTGGATGGTCAAGATGTATTCACGTATATTTTTCTTCCACTTTATTATAGAGTCTGTATGTTTGTCATTGTAAGGACAGGTTTCTATAACTGTCCAAATTTAGGATAAGTCTTGTGTACTCCGATGTTATATGAATAAAGATGTTTCCTTTTTGTAAAGACCATTATTTATTATATATTATTCGCTGCATTGTGAGATTCTGTGTTGTTTAGTTTTCTTCTATTTTCTACCTTCTTCTTTCACCCTAAAAAATCGGTATTTTCGGCACTTGAATGTTCAACATGTGATATAGTAGACGTATTAGTGCCGGTTTTCAAGGGTCGAAAATCTGGTTCGTTACATTTGGTATCGGAGCTGAAGGTTAAGCAAGAACCTTGGCTTTGGTGGGGTTAACTCATTAGAGATAGGGTGAGTGACACCCTAGAATGAGTTTGAGTGTATATATATGAGCGCGTATTTGTTAGTGATTATCAAATGTTTTATATTGTGTTGATTTATCGGTTTAGTGGCTTATGAACTCTAGTCGATACAGGGTGTACAACTGTACTGATAGGGGTTTCTAAACAATTAAACTAGGCAAATCGACACAGTATTGTTTTGGAATTGGGTAAATGAAATAATTTTACCCAGGGTATGCTTTATATATAAAAGAATGATTTTCACAAATAGTGTAATATAGTTGGTTGAGGTGTCAGGAGATAATAATATGTTGTTGTTATTATCATTTAAGGTTTTTTTAATCATTCTAATCTAGATGACCATTGACTATTGTTAGTATGTTCCCTTTTTAAGATATGGGTTGGGAAAAATATGGAAATGAACACCTTGTGAATTAAGTTTCACAGTTTGACTAAAAGGCGTTCGATGTTAATGTTGAGGTAGAATTTGATTTTAAGTTAGAATATTTTGGGATAAATATTTAAAAATGGTTTAATAGAAGTGATTTATAAAATGCATTTATAAAAATGTATCATTTAAGTTGGAAGAAATTTAGGTTGAAAACTTGAGAACCTAAATTCCAGTGCTTTCGAAAAATGATTTTCAAGGTTTTGGGAAAATAATAATAATAATATTTGAAACCAATTTGTTTTAAGTATAAATTTTTGAGAATAATATCTTCTACCTACTTCTTTCACCCTAACAAATCAATATTTTCGGCACTTGAATGTTCAGCATGTGATACAGTGGACGTATTAGTGCTGGTTTTTAGGGTCAAAAATCAAATTCTTTACACTAGTCTTCAACCCACTCGCCAAGGCCGTTTGCAAAGTCAAACACTTGGTGCAGCGACTGACAGCCATCCCCGGGATTACCGGACATCAGAGGCATTTGTCGTTTATATGGTTAAGCGATTGATGGATGAAAATAAAAACAGAAGAGAGGATGAGTGGGGATCCATGCCAAGTCGGATTCCCTTCACTGATGAGATATTGAATGAGCAATATCCAGAAAAATTCACGATGCCAACTATCCCATCCTATAACGGGACGAAGGACCCAAAACCCCATTTGTACAAGTATAGTTGATACATGGACGGAGCAAATGCTTCAGAAGCTGTTCGGTGTAGATGTTTTCCCATTTTCTTGGAAGGAATCGCTTCCATGTGGTTCACTAAACTTCTGCCGGGATCAATCTCTACTTTCGATCAACTAGCCATGAGATTCCTCGATTAGTTCAAGATCCATACCGTGCAACCTAAAGATGTGATGTCCCTGTCCAGATTGTTCAAGGGACGAAACGAATCGCTAAAGTCTTTCATGAACCGGTTCAATATGGCAGTGACAGAGGTCAGCAATCCAAATGAAGACATGGTTTTCATGGCTTTGGTCCGAGCCATTCATCCTGAACTGAGTTCGGAAAGTGGATCAAGATGAAGTTACCCACTACAAGGAAGGATTTCAATCGCAAAGCAAGTCAATACCTGAGATTGGAGGAGGCGTAGGAGTTAGAAAGGAAGTCAACTAGCATGCAACCATTGAACGTCAGACAGAGTGATGTGGCAATGAATCAGAATACGAACGCTTCTGGAACTGCCCAAGGAATCGCGAGGAAAGATGGAAATCAGAAAAGGAAGAATCAGAATTCCAATAAGAAAAATGGAAACAATAAACACCTTAAAGGCTTCGGGCCTGAAGATTACACCCCTCTCAATGAAACTCCAAAAAATATTTATCTTGCGACACAAGGGACCAAGGAATATAAAAAAACCCCTAAGAAGGAAGCAACCGAGCAACAGAAGCGCTCGGAGAAGTTCTGCCGCTTCCACGGGACACACGGTTACAACATAAACAAATGCCGCCACCTAAAGAATTTAATTGAAGAGCTGATTTGGGAGAATAAACTCTAGCAATATGTAAGAAAACCACAGAATCCTGACCAGCCCATGGCTCCTCAAGCCTCTAGGAATCAAAGAAACCAAGTCGAAACCAATGATGTGGGATCGAAGCAAACTGACCAGAGACTCATTATTGGGATGATATCTGGAGGCCCACATCCTGCAAAGAGAAGTTGGCGAGAGATGGAGCAGTATGCAAGTTCATTGAAGCATGCTCCGAAGGAATCATGTCTCGCGTTAGAAGATGGAGCTCCAACCAAGCAGCAAAAAACTTTAAATGATGATATTATATTCAGAAACTGAGATACCGAAGGGATCGAAGCTCCGACTCTCGACCCGATCGTGGTGACGGTAGGAATCGGACCCGCTGTGGTCCGATGAGTATTGGATCATAGCGGCAGTTCTATCAATATACTTTTCAAACGTACCTTTGACCAAATGAAGATCGACATGAAAAGCATGTCTGCATGCCAAACAAAAATCCAAGGGTTTACTGGTGAACCCAAACAACCTGTAGGGACAGTTGATTTGCCAATGGAGCTTGGAGAGGGTGATCGAAGAGTTACCCTCGTTCAGGCCTTTGTAATTGTAGACAAAACTTCTGCATATAACGCCTTCTTGGGACGACCTGCCTAAGTTGATTTCAGAGTCGCTCTGGCCTAATGGTGCCTTACAATGAAGTTCCTGACTGCAAATGCTCAGAGAATGTAACATTGCAGAGTTACATGAATCCAAAAGAAGGAAAAAGAGGAAGGAAGTGGGGAGGACTCTCCACATTCGTGAACCTTCTAATAGCAACTACAGAGCCGCCCCTGGCTCGGGGACCATAGCCGATTCGATAAGGCTTTGAACCCTAGAAAGAAGAGTTTAGGGGAGGATCGGGCAGCACCAGCAGAATTGACGGTGTCTATCCTAGTCGATATGGACGACCCAATAAAAGTCTTGAAAATTGGATCGCACATTGGAAACAAGGTGCGATTGGAACTTACTAAATTTCTTCGCACCAACTTGGATGTGTTAGCATGGACGCATTCCGATATGTGTGGGGTGTCACCAGAAATCACGTGCCACGCGCTCAACATTGACCCCAAGTTCACACCAGTAAAGCAAAAGAGGTGCAGCCTGGGTCTTGAACGGTCCAAGGCGTTAAGAGAAGAGGTGGACAAGTTAATGGCCAACGGTTTTATCCATGATGCAACATATCCTGAATGGATATCTTACCCGGTCTTAGTCAAAAAGTCCAATGGGACGTGGCAAACCTGTATCGATTACTCGGACTTAAACAAAGTTTGCCCGAAAGACAGCATCCCATTGACTAGAATAGACCAGCTTGTAGACGGAACGACGGGACATGAGCTGATATCATTCATGGATGCATAATCCAAGTACAACCAAATCCTGATGCATGAACCTGATCAAGAAAACACCAGTTTCATCATCGATCTGGGACTATACTGCTATAAGGTAACGCCATTCTGTTTAAAGAATGCTGGAGCAACTTATCAAAGGCTGGTGAATACCATGTTCAGGTGCTAAATCGGGAAAACCATGGAGGTTTATGTGGACGACATGTTGGTCAAATCGCGAGTAGCTGCCAACCACCTAGATAACCTCGCTGAAATGTTCGAAATACTCCAAAAGTATGGAATGAATCTCAGTCCACTTAAATGTCACTTCAGAGTAGCCTCCGGAAAGTTCTTAGGATTTATCGTAAGTATCAGGGGGCATTGAAGCAAATCCCAAGAAGATAACGGCGCTGCGAGAAGTCCGAGCCCCGAAGAACAAGAGAGAATTGCAAAGCTTGAATGGGAAGGTCGCAGCTTTAAGCCGATATATCTCGAATGCCACCGACAAGTGCATACGTTTTCTGATGCTGAAGAAAGGAAAGAAAAACTTCAAATGGAATGCGACATGTAAAATTGCAATTGAAGAATTGATGTGACACATGGAAGCTCCGCCAATCCTGTCAAAGCCAGTGGACGGAGAGGACCTATTAATTTACCTAGCAGTCTCACCTCATGCTTTAAGCGCTGCCCTTGTGCGTGAAGAAGCGAAAATCCAACGACCCATATACTACATTAGTAAGCAGTTTACCGGAGCCGAGAAAAATTACCCAAAGCTGGAAAAGCTAGCATTTTGCCTCCTGCTCGCGTCTAGGAAGCTACGACCGTATTTCCAAGTGCATCTAATCAAAGTACCAACCGATCAACCTCTAAAACAAGTACTGTACCGACCTGAAACTTTCGTATTACTTCTCAAGTGGAACATTGAACCGAGCCAATATGATATTACTTACCATCCGAGAAAAGCGATCAATGGGCAAGCGCTGGCAGATTTCATCATCGAGTTTACCATATGGGATGACGAAGAAGAAACACCATCGGAAGTGGAGACGCAATTGAAACTCTTCGTTGATGGCGCATCTAACAACCACTGTCGGGGTGGTAGTAGTGTTTGAAACCCCCGAAGGATGAGCCATTTGATACGCCCTACGCTTGGAATTTCCTGCAACAAATAACGAAGCAAAATACAAAGCATTAATAGTAGGGCTGAAAGTTGTGAAGGAACTCGGAATAAAATCCATCCACATCTACAATGACTCCCAGCAAGTTGTCTGCCAACTAAAGGGCAAGTACCAGGCTCGAGGGAGGAACCATGCACCGTATCTGTCTAAAGTACAAGAGTTGCTGAGCAACATCGAACATTATGCTATAACTCATATTCCATGGGGGCAGAACAGCAAGGTTGATTACTTAGCTAAACTGGCAAGCTCTGGAGAAGCTCAATCGTTGAGACTAGTCCTAGTTGAGACCTTGACTGTCCTGAGCATAGGCGAAATGGACATCGACTAGATTCTCGAGACCACCATCGAACTAGAAACATGGATGACACCAATCAAGAACTACTTACTAACAGGGACTCTCCCAACTGACCGGAATCAACGGAAAACGCTTCTTTGGAAGGTGCCGTGATTCATGATGCGGGATGGAATACTCTACCGAAGGGGATTCACAACCCCTCTTCTTAGGTGCGTGACCGACGACGAAGCTCGATGGATCCTGAAGGAAGTCCATGAAGGTAAATGCAAAGACCATACTGGGGGTCAAACCCTTGCAAAGTAACTTCTCCGGTATGGATATTTCTGGCCAACAATAAATCGTGATGCAGTAGACTATGCCAGGCGATGTGATCGTTGCCAAAGATTTGGAAAAATTAAAAGAACTCCCTCAACAGAATTAACGCAGATGGTTAGCCCTTGGCCATTTTCGATATAGGGAATCGACTTAATTGGCATACTGCCAAAAGATAAAGGAGGAGCCAAATACGCTATAGTTGTTATTAACTATTTCACGAAATGGACCAAAGCAGAACTGCTGGCCACCATTACTACAAAGAAAGTCATTAATTTTGTTACTAAAAACATTATTTGCAGGTTTGGCGTGCCATAAAATTCATCACCAATAAAGGGACCCAGTTTGAAAGCATTATGTTCAAAGATTTCTGCAAACGCTTCCGAATCGAGAAGAGCTACTCCATAGTTGCTCATCCACAAGCAAACGGGCAAGTGAAAGCAACAAATAAGATCATCAAGTCCACCATCAAAAATCGACTAACTAAAGCAAAAGGAAACTGGGTTGATGAACTTCCACTCGCACTATGGGCATACAGGACAACTCATAAAGCGGCAACTGGACACACTCCGGTCGCCTTAGCATATGCCTCAAAGTGATGATTCCTGTCAGACTAGAAGTCCCCTCTCAATGAAGGCAAAAATTTAATCAGAAGCAAGACGAGCAGTCTTACTCGAATAGTATAAGTATGGTAAAGAATAGTATTTAAATACAAAGAATAGTATGCTACACATATATATATATATAAGTATTTTATAATATATACACATATATTCTAACAACCTGTAAAGATAGAAATTCATTTATAATACAAAGCAAAAAGGTGTCAGGCATTATTTTATACATATATAAGTATGGTAAAGAATAGTATGCTACACATATATATCAACTTCTCATTAATGCTTTTAACTTCAGCCGAGTGAGAAAATGCAAGGCAAGTATAAACCAAATATAATATACTACCTTTATAGAAAGCAAACCAGACAAAGTAAATAAAGTACACCCTAACATACCATATCAGCCAAAAACAAGAAAGCATGAGACTAATATATTTAATGCAAGATAATATATTTAAATATAAGATAAGTATGGAATGAAGTATGGCCAAAAGATCAAGGGACTAAAGAAAATAATGCACGCACGAAATATCATCTCTTTAGCCACCAAACTAGACATCAGTAGACAAAGCAAGAAAAAATCTCTGATTTCTTCTGTACAAAATAATATATACACCCTGTACAAAGTTTATACCCTGTCTACTTCATTTCTTATGTATATTATCTTCATCATCACTTCGTTCCTTCAAAGCTAAGAAAAAAAAACTGAAGCAAGTATCATTTCAAACTTAAACAACAAATCAACTCAAGCTATAAATCAAAGAAAAGATCTTCAGCTTGCAAATCTCAAAAGCTGGTTCCAAAGTTAGGAAGGCTCTGTTCTTCTTCCTAAAATCAAAGTGAGCAACTCTAAATCCCATTTTTCTTTGGTTTGCATGTGATGATTTTTTATGAATGATGTGTTTGTTTTGCCTGCATGTACAATATATAGATATATGTTGATATGCATGAATAAGTTAAGTCAGTTCTTAAGTTACAGGTTCATCAAATCAAAACAAATTCAGCTTTGAAAATCTGTAAACATGTTTATAATGTTGGTGATGAATTTTTGAAAGAAAATTATGGTTTGTATATGTCTATATATGAGAATATATATGTGTATTTGCCTGTTCAAACTATATATATAAAGTCTGTTCTCTGTTTATATAAAGGCTTCAAAAAAGAGAAATTTAAAGAGAAAAATTCATATCTCTCCAGATATTTGATGATAGTCTAAAATTTGTAAACAGAAAATGTTTGTAAGTGTATAAACTTAATTTTAAAAATAGTTTCACATTTATATATATGAACAGTATTTTATAAAGTATGAATTTACAGGTCTAATTAAAATATAATCAAATTTCGACTGTCAGTGATTGATGAATCAATTCTATAACCTGAGTCTAGTTGGTAAATCATGAATTTCAAAAGAAGAATCCAGATTTTTAATTCGTTTATGAGCAAGTAATCATAAGATGAACGAGAAACATAAATTTGTCAATTTTTGGAAATCAAAGTAATTATAAATCTTAGGATAAAAGAGGAAGTATGTTTGGAGGTTAAAGATTGTTGGAAAAATGTTCGATTGTTTTATAATTTATCAAGGGAGACAGACGAGAGGGATTTAGGGTTTAAAAGCTCGTTTTGACAGTGATGGTTCTCGAGTGTGTTCGTTGCCGTGGAGGCATCGAGTCGCACGGGAGCTAGGGGGATTGAAGCGGGAAAGATTGACGAAGCTCCTGTTGATATGGTGTGGTTGATCGTGGTCATGATCGTCGGCGGCGTTTGATTTTTTCGATGGAACGTTTTCCAGTTTTCGACCATTGTGCTAAATTTTGATTCGCGGTGGGTTTTGGCGTTTTAGGTTGTCGATGGGTTCGAGATGATCGTGGGCGACTTGCCGAGGGTGGTTCTGATGATCGAAGGAATGTCGATGACCTATACACGTGCACCTTGTATCCGGCGTATCAGTTAAAAGGAGAAGAGGGAAGAAGATTTTGCCTCAGGTTCGACTCGTGGGATTCGTTCGACTGACTCGAAGCACTCGTGGATTTTGCTCGAAGAACAGCACGTTCTGACTTGGGTTGTTTGGCATGATATCGAGTCGATTTTAAAACTTAAACAAATTTTCGAAAAATATCACTCGGGTTGATTAAGTAATAAAATCGAAGCAGGGGGCATTTTTCCCCGGGTTAAACTCGAAGCATGTCTCGAGTACCATGATTTCTGGCCTAAAACTTCAACGATCCGAATTTAGTAAAATTCTAAAGCATTCTTATAAAAGATGATAGTTTTAAATGGTACTGAAATGACTTTGAAATTATGGAGATCAAAGGTATTTCAACTGTATAGCTTTAAAATAAAATTGTTTAAAATTTGATTTGGTAAAAAAATCAAGAAGTTAATCAAATATTCAAGTATTAATTTGAAGACCCAATTTATTTAAAGTAATTAAATAATAATTAAACAATTTATGATTTAGATAAATTTATAATTAAAGAATGATTTTATATAAGAAACATAAATTTATGTAATTAATTACTTAATGAAAGAAAATTTAAGATATTAGTCAAATAATAATTACTTAATGTAATTGATTAAAGGGTTAATTAATTTATGTAATTAATTAAAGATAATTAATTAATTAGAATGATTGAAGTTAATTAATCAAGTGATTAACAAAATTAATTTTTATGATAATTAATTAATGTGATTGATTAATTAAGGAAATTAGGAATAATTTAATTAATTAAGGTAATTGATTAATTAATTTATATCAAATGATTTGAAATTAATTCATCGAGATTGGATAACCAATTCATAAGTAATTAACTAAATTGGAAATAAATCGGATTAATTAGGATTTAACAATTAATCAATCCTACTTTCAAAGGATTATTGAATGTTTGACCTTACTTATGAATGATTGTATTGTATGAGATGCCTTGAATTGATTGTCCTATTTGATCTGTGATATTTTGTTCTGTGGATTAAGCTGTGCATAATTTAATCATTTATTTGTGATACATTTGTATATTATCTGTGAATCTGTGAAATGAACGATAAGCGTTATAGTTATACCGCTTATCAACTACATTTCTATATTTCGATCTGTGATGATTGAATGATGTTGCACTACTGTGTGAAACCTCTGGACTACACCGTACACACACAAATATGGATTTCACGTGGAAATCGGTTAAGTCACAGATGATTTAAATTTAATATTTTGAAATTGAAATTTTGATTTCAAATTAATTTTGGAAATGGATTTGGGTTAAATGTTAAAGCTTTTGAAAAGGAGTTTGTAAAATAAAAGTTATTTTGAATAACTTAATAAAATTTCCAATTTAAATAATTTAATTTGAACTTGAATTCAAGAGTTGGAATTGAATTCCATAATTGGAAATTACGGTTAAAGATGTTATAAATGTGTTTATATGAATTGGAACCATTTTAAAATATTGGTTTGAGAATTTGAATTTAACCCAAGAACCTTAACTCGTATAAATGAATCAGATTTCCAGAATGAAACTGTTTGTTTTCAAAAGAATAAAAGCTTTCATATAAGAAATGAAATTCCAATTTAAGTTAAATGAATTTCAAGTTTGAATTGAAAATGGTTTTCCAAGTTATGAATGAATTCTTTTAGAAAGCTATGAATTAAATCTGTTTATTTTTAACAGATTTAAAATGATGATTTGTTTAACCATTCGAAATGGAATTGTTTTGAAAGCTATAAGTTAAATCTTTAATTTAAAGATTTAACGAGTTAATCCAATTGAAATGGAAATTGATTTGGAAAATCTGTGAATGAATCTTTTGTTTAAAAGATTAAAATGTGGAAGTTGTTTAAACCATTGAAGGTTGTTAAAATGAATCTTTTTGTTTAAAGATTTGAAAATGGTAATTTGTTTAAACCATTTAAAAAGAAAGTTTGGGTTTAAGTTGTGACTTAACTGAAATCCCAATATCCATATTTTTTTTAAATATCGCGCTCACTATTCGGTTTAGCCGGGAGAGGACCTTTGTGTCATATATCTCATTCCGAATAAGTGATGCGTCGTATATGGATAACATTTGAAGACCGGTGTTGAAGACCGGGTGTTTGCGAAAACAATAGGATAACCTATCGATTGTCTCTGCACTGGGTAGCTCCTGGTATAGAGATTCCCTAAGTGATGGGAAATCCGATCGGGATTGTGATTACCCGGATTTGCAAGGGCTTCTTCGGAAGTGCCTTCGGTTCTGTTCGAACCCGGAACAGACTTGTATGGTTACATGTCTGACATTACATTTTGAGATATAAAGCAGATTTCTTTCAAATACATTTCTGTTGGTGGCGGAGAATTTATTCTCTTAGCTTAACACCCTTCTCTGAGACGTACGAGCTCAGAGGTTATGTAGTTGAAATTTATCAGCGATATATTCCCAATTTTGTAAGGTGACATGCTGTGTGTTGCTGTGTGATGATCATTGTTTGATCATTTGTGATATGATCATTTATTTGATCATTTATCTTTGTGATCATTACTTTGATCATCTGTTGACCCAAAGCATGGCTTTGTGACAAAGCGTAGCTTTGTGGACGAGACCTCTTCAGACCTCACAACCAGGAAATGGTCGAAACAGGAATATGCGGCAAGGTTATGAGGGTCGCGCCCTTTAGGGTATGTCATTTCCTTCTGGAAAAGGGTGGTATCAGGTATGGAGCCCTGGTATTTAACCTATGTGGATACTCCGATCTCATTTATTGTGATTGTGTGTTTGATCGAGGCGCCTCGGATAAAGGTCCCAAAGGACCGGGGGGTGGCATATTCGTGAGTTACCTGTTATAGGGGTAACTCGGCCTTGTGTTGGCAGAGAGCAGTTTGTCTCTTGGGACGTCCAGCCAGAGGCGATCCCATGCGGCGGAAGGAAGTTCCTTAGCCTGACCATTTGTTGGAAAATCCAAAGAAACAATACGAACCTTGTACGTTTTAGTTGTATAACCTGCTATGGAATGTGGCGGTAACCTGCTATTGAACATAGTAGCTATAGTAGGCATACGATACTGGTCGTATGTTGGCTAAGATTAATATTATACTTTCGAAATGTTTTCTGCACTATGCACTAGTAATAATATTCAATGATTTGCGTAGTAAGCATCTTTGACTATCATAAGGAGAAATCTCCTCCGATTCTGCGTTTGCATTGTGTGTGTGTGCGGGAGGCCTTATGGTAGTTTCATTTTCTAAAAAGCATTGCGAATATTTCCACTCCCTTGTTGTTGTTTTAAAGATAAACTGTTTTTGTTACTCACACCAGTCCCACGACTGACTCGGAGTTTATTGTTCCTTTCCTAAACTCTGGGTGCTCATAATTTTCCACACGAGCAGTCTAGAGTTGGGTTTTTCAGATATTCAGGTTGAGTAGATTATCTGGAGCTAGTCAGTCCTTGGACGACTGACCTTGCTTTCCGCTAGCTATGGATTGGAGCATTCGATTGGAGATATTCTATCCACTGTTGATGTTATCTTTTCTTTCCGCTGTTATTTCTTATATCTCTGATATTGTTGTATCATATTGATATCATTGTTGTATATCATACTGGATATTGTATTCATTGGATTGTATATGATATCATCTATTTTTATTCCACTGTGTTGTTGTACTTAATGGTGTTATAAGCTCCGGAGAACCAGATTCGACGTTTGAATCTACGGCATTTTGAGTACAAGTGAAGTACGGATGCCGATTTTCGAAGGTCGACTTTTGGGTCTTCACATTTGGTATCAGAGCTAAGGTTGAACTTTAGCTCAGGAGTATAACACATTAAGTAGCTCATTAGAGATAGGGTGAAGTATCCCTAGAATGAGTAATCCTTAAGATATCCGTCCGTATGCCTCAGTAAATTCTCTTACTATCCACTAAAAGTAAGTATGAGTGCAAGAAGAAGATGAGATAGGGGACAGTGGAATATGACTTTAAATGTTCAATACTCTGTAACAACAAGGAAGCAATCTTTTCTCTATCAATCTCTTTTATTCAACATCTTTTCTCAATTCTTCGATAATTCCTGGTAAATCCAGGAAGGAGATTCGATATATTAATATGGGACATAAACTCTGGAATAGGCCAAAAAAAATTGTTTGTTTGGATGTATTGGTTGCTTTGTTTGTTATGGTTGATAGGTGTAATTTGGTTCCTAAACTGAAAATTTTGAAATTGTATCCATACATCTATTTATTCTTTGGGTCCGGATATATTCTACGAATGGTTGGTTATCCCTTCGAACTGACCGATGCCCCTGCATATTTCGTAGATCTAGATAACCCGAGTATTTTGTGAAGTGTTAAACAGATTCGTTCTTGTATTTGTTATTGATATTCTGATTGGTAAGCCAAATGCAGAATAGATATTCAGTTTGAGTTGATGAAATATTCTTCATCTATCTTTGTGTCTCCTTGGCAATTTCGAGGATGAAATTCTTTTAATGGGGGAAGTCTGTAATGACCCCTAATTTTTATAAATTTAAATTGATAATTAATTTGATTTTTGAATTAAAATTGTTAAAATAAATCGAATAAAGGGATGCGAGTTTCCCCGAATTAAAATAAATTTTGTATAAATCATTTAAATTTAAAAATATTATTCGCATATTGTAAATATGCGAATATATATATTTGGGTATATACGAGTCAAGTTGAAAAATGAAATATATGTATATATATATATATATTGATTTGAATTTAAATTGTAAGTAAATGGTTTAAGAAATGAAAATATATAAGATAAATTATAGAAAACATATATAGTAAACAAATTTGCTAAAATCTAACAACATGTAAAGATAGAAATTCATTTATAATACAAAGCAAAAAGGTGTCAGGCATTATTTTATACATATATAAGTATGGTAAAGAATAGTATGCTACACATATATATCAACTTCTCATTAATGTTTTAAACTTCAACCGAGTGAGAAAATGCAAGGCAAGTATAAACCAAATATAATATACTACCTTTATAGAAAGCAAACTAGACAAAGTAAATAAAGTACACCCTAACATACCATATCAGCCAAAAACAAGAAATCATGAGACTAATATATTTAATGCAAGATAATATATTTAAATATAAGATAAGTATGGAATGAAGTATGGCCAAAAGATCAAGGGACTAAAGCAAATAATGCACGCACGAAATATCATCTCTTTAGCCACCAAACCAGACATCAGTAGACAAAGCAAGAAAAAATCTCTGATTTCTTCTGTACAAAATAATATATACACCATGTACAAAGTTTATACCATGTCTACTTCATTTCTTATGTATATTATCTTCATCATCACTTCGTTCCTTCAAAGCTAAGAAAAAAAACTGAAGCAAGTAATATTTCAAACTTAAACAACAAATCAACTCAAGCTATAAATCAAAGAAAAGATCTTCAGCTTGCAAATCTCACAAGCTGGTTCCAAAGTTAGGAAGGCTCTGTTCTTCTTCCTAAAATCAAAGTGAGCAACTCTAAATCCCATTTTTCTTTGGTTTGCATGTGATGATTTTTGATGAATGATGTGTTTGTTTTGCCTGCATGTAGAATATATAGATATATGTTGATATGCATGAATAAGTTAAGCCAGTTCTTAAGTTACAGGTTCATCAAATCAAAACAAATTCAGCTTTGAAAATCTGTAAACATGTTTATAATGTTGGTGATGAATTTTTGAAAGAAAATTATGGTTTGTATATGTCTATATATGAGAATATATATGTGTATTTGCCTCTTCAAACTGTATATATAAAGTCTGTTCTCTGTTTATATAAAGGCTTCAAAAAAGAGAAATTTAAAGAGAAAAATTCACATCTTTCCAGATAATTGATGATAGTCTAAAATTTGTAAACAGAAAATGTTTGTAAGTGTATCAACTTAATTTTAAAAATAGTTTCACATTTATATATATGAACAGTATTTTATAAAGTATGAATTTACAGGTCTAATTAAAATATAATCAAATTTCGACTGTCAGTAATTGATGAATCAATTCTATAACCTGAGTCTAGTTGGTAAATCATGAATTTCAAAAGAAGAATCCAGATTTTTAATTCGTTTATGAGCAAGTAATCATAAGATGAACGAGAAACATAAATTTGTCAATTTCTGGAAATCAAAGTAATTATAAATCTTAGGATTAAAGAGGAAGTATGTTAGGAGGTTAAAGATTGTTGGAAAAATGTTCGATTATTTTATAATTTATCAAGGGAGACAGACGAGAGAGATTTAGGGTTTAAAAGCTCGTTTTGACAGTGATGGTTCTCGAGTGTGTTCGTTGCCGTGGAGGCATCGAGTCGCACGGGAGCTAGGGGGATCGAAGCGGGAAAGATTGACAAAGCTCCTGTTGATATGGTGTGGTTGATCGTGGTCATGATCGTCGGCGGCGTTTGATTTTTCTGATGGAACGTTTTCCAGTTTTCGACCACTGTGCTAAATTTTGATTCACGGTGGGTTTTGGCGTTTTAGGTTGTCGATGGGTTCGAGATGATCGTGGGTGACTTGCCGAGGGTGGTTCTGATGATCGAAGGAATGTCGATGACCTATACATGTGCACCTTGTATCCGGCGTATCAGTTAAAAGGAGAAGAGGGAAGAAGATTTTGCCTCAGGTTCGACTCGTGGGATTCGTTCGACTGACTCGAAGCACTCGTGGGTTTTGCTCGAAGAACAGCACGTTCTGACTCGGGTTGTTTGACATGATATCGAGTCGATTTTAAAACTTAAACAAATTTTCGAAAAATATCACTCGGGTTGATTAAGTAATAAAATCGAAGCAGGGGGCATTTTTCCCCGGGTTAAACTCAAAGCATGTCTCGAGTACCATGATTTCTGGCCTAAAACTTCAACGATCTGAATTTAGTAAAATTCTAAAGCATTCTTATAAAAGATGATAGTTTTAAATGGTACTGAAATGACTTTGAAATTACGGAGTTCAAAGGTATTTCAACTGTATAGCTTTAAAATAAAATAGTTTAAAATTTGATTTGGTAAAAAAATCAAGAAGTTAATCAAATATTCAAGTATTAATTTGAAGACCAAATTTATTTAAAGTAATTAAATAATAATTAAACAATTTATGATTTAGATAAATTTATAATTAAAGAATGATTTTATATAAGAAACATAAATTTATGTAATTAATTACTTAATGAAAGAAAATTTAAGATATTAGTCAAATAATAATTACTTAATGTAATTGATTAAAGGGTTAATTAATTTATGTAATTAATTAAAGATAATTAATTAATTAGAATGATTGAAGTTAATTAATCAAGTGATTAACAAAATTAATTTTTATGACAATTAATTAATGTGATTGATTAATTAAGGAAATTAGGAATAATTTAATTAATCAAGGTAATTGATTAATTAATTTATATCAAATGATTTGAAATTAATTCATCGAGATTGGATAACCAATTCATAAGTAATTAACTAAATTGGAAATAAATGGGATTAATTAGGATCTAACAATTAATCAATCCTACTTTCAAAGGATTATTGAATGTTTGACCTTACTTATGAATGATTGTATTGTATGAGATGCCTTGAATTGATTGTCCTATTTGATCTGTGATATTTTGTTCTGTGGATTAAGCTGTGCATAATTTAATCATTTATTTGTGATACATTTGTATATTATCTGTGAATCTGTGAAATGAACGATAAGCGTTATAGTTATACCGCTTATCAACTACATTTCTATATTTTGATCTGTGATGATTGAATGATGTTGCACTACTGTGTGAAACCCCTGGACTACACCGTACACACACAAATATGGATTTCACGTGGAAATCGGTTAAGTCACAGATGATTTAAATTTAATATTTTGAAATTGAAATTTTGATTTCAAATTAATTTTGGAAATGGATTTAGGTTAAATGTTAAAGCTTTTGAAAAGGAGTTTGTAAAATAAAAGTTATTTTGAATAACTTAATAAAATTTCCAATTTAAATAATTTAATTTGAACTTGAATTCAAGAGTTGGAATTGAATTCCATAATTGGAAATTACGGTTAAAGATGTTATAAATGTGTTTATATGAATTGGAACCATTTTAAAATATTGGTTTGAGAATTTGAATTTAACCCAAGAACCTTAACTCGTATAAATGAATCAGATTTCCAGAATGAAACTGTTTGTTTTCAAAAGAATAAAAGCTTTCATATAAGAAATGAAATTCCAATTTAAGTTAAATGAATTTCAAGTTTGAATTGAAAATGGTTTTCCAAGTTATGAATGAATTCTTTTAGAAAGCTATGAATTAAATCTGTTTATTTTTAACAGATTTAAAATGATGATTTGTTTAACCATTCGAAATGGAATTGTTTTTGAAGCTATAAGTTAAATCTTTAATTTAAAGATTTAACGAGTTAATCCAATTGAAATGGAAATTGATTTGGAAAATCTGTGAATGAATCTTTTGTTTAAAAGATTAAAATGTGGAAGTTGTTTAAACCATTGAAGGTTGTTAAAATGAATCTTTTTGTTTAAAGATTTGAAAATGGTAATTTGTTTAAACCATTTGAAAAGAAAGTTTGGGTTTAAGTTGTGACTTAACTGAAATCCCAATATCCATATTTTTTTAAATATCGCGCTCACTATTCGGTTTAGCCAGGAGAGGACCTTTGTGTCATATATCTCATTCCGAATAAGTGATACGTCGTATATGGATAGCATTTGAAGACCGGTGTTGAAGACCGGGTGTTTGCGAAAACGATAGGATAACCTATCGATTGTCTCTGCACTGGGTAGCTCCTGGTATAGAGATTCCCTAAGTGATGGGAAATCCGATCGGGATTGTGATTACCCGAATTTGCAAGGGCTTCTTCGGAAGTGCCTTCGGTTCTGTTCGAACCCGGAACAGACTTGTATGGTTACATGTCTGACATTACATTTTGAGATATAAAGCAGATTTCTTTCAAATACATTTCTGTTGGTGGCGGAGAATTTATTCTCTTAGCTTAACACCCTTCTCTGAGACGTACGAGCTCAGAGGTTATGTAGTTGAAATTTATCAGCGATATATTCCCAATTTTGTAATGTGACATGCTGTGTGTTGCTGTGTGATGATCACTGTTTGATCATTTGTGATATGATCATTTATTTGATCATTTATCTTTGTGATCATTACTTTGATCATCTGTTGACCCAAAGCATGGCTTTGTGTCAAAGCATAGCTTTGTGGACGAGACCTCTTCAGACCTCACAACCAGGAAATGGTCGAAACAAGAATATGCGGCAAGGTTATGAGGGTCGCGCCCTTTAGGGTATGTCATTTCCTTCTGGAAAAGGGTGGTATCAGGTATGGAGCCCTGGTATTTAACCTGTGTGGATACTCCGATCTCATTTATTGTGATTGTGTGTTTGATCCAGGCGCCTCGGATAAAGGTCCCAAAGGACCGAGGGGTGGCATATTCGTGAGTTACCTGTTATAGGGGTAATCCGGCCTTGTGTTGGCAGAGAGAAGTTTGTCTCTTGGGACGTCCAGCCAGAGGCGATCCCATGCGGCGGAAGGAAGTTCCTTAGCCTGACCATTTGTTGGAAAATCCAAAGAAACAATACGAACCTTGTACGTTTTAGTTGTATAACCTGCTATGGAATGTGGCGGTAACCTGCTATTGAACATAGTAGCTATAGTAGGCATACGATACTGGTCGTATGTTGGCTAAGATTAATATTATACTTTCGAAATGTTTTCTGCACTATGCACTAGTAATAATATTCAATGATTTGCGTAGTAAGCATCTTTGACTATCATAAGGAGAAATCTCCTCCGATTCTGCGTTTGCATTGTGTGTGTGTGCGGGAGGCCTTATGGTAGTTTCATTTTCTAAAAAGCATTGCGAATATTTCCACTCCCTTGTTGTTGTTTTAAAGATAAACTGTTTTTGTTACTCACACCAGTCCCACGACTGACTCGGAGTTTATTGTTCCTTTCCTAAACTCTGGGTGCTCATAATTTTCCACACGAGCAGTCTAGAGTTGGGTTTTTCAGATATTCAGGTTGAGTAGATTATCTGGAGCTAGTCAGTCCTTGGACGACTGACCTTGCTTTCCGCTACCTATGGATTGGAGCATTCGATTGGAGATATTCTATCCACTGCTGATGTTATCTTTTCTTTCCGCTGTTATTTCTTGTATCTCTGATATTATTGTATCATATTGATATCATTGTTGTATATCATACTGGATATTGTATTCATTAGATTGTATATGATATCATCTATTTTTATTCTGCTGTGTTGTTGTACTTAATGGTGTTATAAGCTCCGGAGAACCAGATTCAGCGTTTGAATCTACGGCATTTTGAGTACAAGTGAAGTACGGATGCCGATTTTCGAAGGTCGACTTTTGGGTCTTCACATTTGGTATCAGAGCTAAGGTTGAACTTTAGCTCAGGAGTATAACACATTAAGTAGCTCATTAGAGATAGGGTGAAGTATCCCTAGAATGAGTAATCCTTAAGATATCCGTCCGTATGCCTCAGTAAATTCTCTTACTATCCACTAATAGTAAGTATGAGTGCAAGAAGAAGATGAGATAGGGGACAGGGGAATATGACTTTAAATGGTCAATACTCTGTAACAACAAGGAAGCAATCTTTTCTCTATCAATATCTTTTATTCAGCATCTTTTCTCATCGATAATTCCTGGTAAATCCAGGAAGGAGATTCGATATATTAATATGGGACATAAACTCCGGAATAGGCCAAAAAAAATTGTTTGTTTGGATGTATTGGTTGCTTTGTTTGTTATGGTTGATAGGTGTAATTTGGTTCCTAAACTGAAAATTTTGAAATTGTATCCATACATCTATTTATTCTTTGGGTCCGGATATATTCTACGAATGGTTAGTTATCCCTTCGAACTGACCGATGCCCCTGCATATTTCGTAGATCTGGATAACCCGAGTATTTTGTGATGTGTTAAACAGATTCGTTCTTGTATCTGTTATTGATATTCTGATTGGTAAGCCAAATGCAAAATAGATATTCAGTTTGAGTTGATGAAATATTCTTCATCTATCTTTGTGTCTCCTTGGCAATTTCGAGGACGAAATTCTTTTAAGGGGGAAGTCTGTAACGACCCCTAATTTTTATAAATTTATATTGATAATTAATTTGATTTTTGAATTAAAATTGTTAAAATAAATCGAATAAATGGATGCGAGTTTCCCCGAATTAAAATAAATTTTGTATAAATCATTTAAATTTAAAAATATTATAAAATATTGTATATATGCGAATATATATATTTGGGTATATACGAGTCAAGTTGAAAAATGAAATATATGTGTGTGTATATATATATATATATATTGATTTGAATTTAAATTGTAAGTAAATGGTTTAAGAAATGAAAATATATAAGATAAATTATAGAAAACATATATAGTAAACAAATTTGCTAAAATCTAACAACCTGTAAAGATAGAAATTCATTTATAATACAAAGCAAAAAGGTGTCAGGCATTATTTTATACATATATAAGTATGGTAAAGAATAGTATGCTACACATATATATCAACTTCTCATTAATGCTTTTAACTTCAGCCGAGTGAGAAAATGCAAGGCAAGTATAAACCAAATATAATATACTACCTTTATAGAAAGCAAACCAGACAAAGTAAATAAAGTACACCCTAACATACCATATCATCCAAAAACAAGAAAGCATGAGACTAATATATTTAATGCAAGATAATATATTTAAATATAAGATAAGTATGGAATGAAGTATGGCCAAAAGATCAAGGGACTAAAGCAAATAATGCACGCACGAAATATCATCTCTTTAGCCACCAAACCAGACATCAGTAGACAAAGCAAGAAAAAATCTCTGATTTATTCTGTACAAAATAATATATACACCCTGTACAAAGTTTATACCCTGTCTACTTCATTTCTTATGTATATTATCTTCATCATCACTTCGTTCCTTCAAAGCTAAGGAAAAAAAAACTGAAGCAAGTATCATTTCAAACTTAAACAACAAATCAACTCAAGCTATAAATCAAAGAAAAGATCTTCAGCTTGCAAATCTCACAAGCTGGTTCCAAAGTTAGGAAGGCTCTGTTCTTCTTCCTAAAATCAAAGTGAGCAACTCTAAATCCCATTTTTCTTTGGTTTGCATGTGATGATTTTTGATGAATGATGTGTTTGTTTTACCTGCATGTAGAATATATAGATATATGTTGATATGCATGAATAAGTTAAGCCAGTTCTTAAGTTACAGGTTCATCAAATCAAAACAAATTCAGCTTTGAAAATCTGTAAACATGTTTATAATGTTGGTGATGAATTTTTGAAAGAAAATTATGGTTTGTATATGTCTATATATGAGAATGTATATGTGTATTTGCCTCTTCAAACTGTATATATAAAGTCTGTTCTCTGTTTATATAAAGGCTTCAAAAAAGAGAAATTTAAAGAGAAAAATTCACATCTCTCCGGATATTTGATGATAGTCTAAAATTTGTAAACAGAAAATGTTTGTAAGTGTATCAACTTAATTTTAAAAATAGTTTCACATTTATATATATGAACAGTATTTTATAAAGTACGAATTTATAGGTCTAATTAAATATAATCAAATTTCGACTGTCAGTAATTGATGAATCAATTCTATAACCTGAGTCTAGTTGGTAAATCATGAATTTCAAAAGAAGAATCCAGATTTTTAATTCGTTTATGAGCAAGTAATCATAAGATGAACGAGAAACCTAAATTTGTCAATTTCTAGAAATCAAAGTAATTATAAATCTTAGGATTAAAGAGGAAGTATGTTTGGAGGTTAAAGATTGTTGGAAAAATGTTCGATTGTTTTATAATTTATCAAGGGAGACAGACGAGAGGGATTTAGGGTTTAAAAGCTCGTTTTGACAGTGATGGTTCTCGAGTGTGTTCGTTGCCGTGGAGGCATCGAGTCGCACGGGAGCTAGGGGGATCGAAGCGGGAAAGATTGACGAAGCTCCTGTTGATATGGTGTGGTTGATCGTGGTCATGATCGTCGGCGGCATTTGATTTTTCCGATGGAACGTTTTCCAGTTTTCGACCACTGTGCTAAATTTTGATTCACGGTGGGTTTTGGCGTTTTAGGTTGTCGATGGGTTCGAGATGATCGTGGGCGACTTGCCGAGGGTGGTTCTGATGATCGAAGGAATGTCGATGACCTATACACGTGCACCTTGTATCCGGCGTATCAGTTAAAAGGAGAAGAGGGAAGAAGATTTTGCCTCAGGTTCGACTGGTGGGATTCGTTCGACTGACTCGAAGCACTCGTGGGTTTTGCTTGAAGAACAGCACGTTCTGACTCGGGTTGTTTGGCATGATATCGAGTCGATTTTAAAACTTAAACAAATTTTCGAAAAATATCACTCGGGTTGATTAAGTAATAAAATCGAAGCAGGGGGCATTTTTCCCCGGGTTAAACTCGAAGCATGTCTCGAGTACCATGATTCTGGCCTAAAACTTCAACGATCTGAATTTAGTAAAATTCTAAAGCATTCTTATAAAAGATGATAGTTTTAAATGGTACTGAAATGACTTTGAAATTACGGAGTTCAAAGGTATTTCAACTGTATAGCTTTAAAATAAAATTGTTTAAAATTTGATTTGGTAAAAAAATCAGGAAGTTGATCAAATATTCAAGTATTAATTTGAAGACCCAATTTATTTAAAGTAATTAAATAATAATTAAACAATTTATGATTTAGATAAATTTATAATTAAAGAATGATTTTATATAAGAAACATAAATTTATGTAATTAATTACTTAATGAAAGAAAATTTAAGATATTAGTCAAATAATAATTACTTAATGTAATTGATTAAAGGGTTAATTAATTTATGTAATTAATTAAAGATAATTAATTAATTAGAATGATTGAAGTTAATTAATCAAGTGATTAACAAAATTAATTTTTATGATAATTAATTAATGTGATTGATTAATTAAGGAAATTAGGAATAATTTAATTAATTAAGGTAATTGATTAATTAATTTATATCAAATGATTTGAAATTAATTCATCGAGATTGGATAACCAATTCATAAGTAATTAACTAAATTGGAAATAAATGGGATTAATTAGGATTTAACAATTAATCAATCCTACTTTCAAAGGATTATTGAATGTTTGACCTTACTTATGAATGATTGCATTGTATGAGATGCCTTGAATTGATTGTCCTATTTGATCTGTGATATTTTGTTCCGTGGATTAAGCTGTGCATAATTTAATCATTTATTTGTGATACATTTGTATATTATCTGTGAATCTGTGAAATGAACGATAAGCGTTATAGTTATACCGCTTATCAACTACATTTCTATATTTTGATCTGTGATGATTGAATGATGTTGCACTACTGTGTGAAACCCCTGGACTACACCGTACACACACAAATATGGATTTCACGTGGAAATCGGTTAAGTCACAGATGATTTAAATTTAATATTTTGAAATTGAAATTTTGATTTCAAATTAATTTTGGAAATGGATTTGGGTTAAATGTTAAAGCTTTTGAAAAGGAGTTTGTAAAATAAAAGTTATTTTGAATAACTTAATAAAATTTCCAATTTAAATAATTTAATTTGAACTTGAATTCAAGAGTTGGAATTGAATTCCATAATTGGAAATTACGGTTAAAGATGTTATAAATGTGTATATGAATTGGAACCATTTTAAAATATTGGTTTGAGAATTTGAATTTAACCCAAGAACCTTAACTCGTATAAATGAATCAGATTTCCAGAATGAAACTGTTTGTTTTCAAAAGAATAAAAGCTTTCATATAAGAAATGAAATTCCAATTTAAGTTAAATGAATTTCAAGTTTGAATTGAAAATGGTTTTCCAAGTTATGAATGAATTCTTTTAGAAAGCTATGAATTAAATCTGTTTATTTTTAACAGATTTAAAATGATGATTTGTTTAACCATTCGAAATGGAATTGTTTTGAAAGCTATAAGTTAAATCTTTAATTTAAAGATTTAACGAGTTAATCCAATTGCAATGGAAATTGATTTGGAAAATCTGTGAATGAATCTTTTGTTTAAAAGATTAAAATGTGGAAGTTGTTTAAACCATTGAAGGTTGTTAAAATGAATCTTTTTGTTTAAAGATTTGAAAATGGTAATTTGTTTAAACCATATGAAAAGAAAGTTTGGGTTTAAGTTGTGACTTAACTGAAATCCCAATATCCATATTTTTTAAATATCGCGCTCACTATTCGGTTTAGCCGGGAGAGGACCTTTGTGTCATATATCTCATTCCGAATAAGTGATACGTCGTATATGGATAGCATTTGAAGACCGGTGTTGAAGACCGGGTGTTTGCGAAAACGATAGGATAACCAATCGATTGTCTCTGCACTGGGTAGCTCCTGGTATAGAGATACCCTAAGTGATGGGAAATCCGATCGGGATTGTGATTACCCGGATTTGCAAGGGCTTCTTCGGAAGTGCCTTCGGTTCTGTTCGAACCCGGAACAGACTTGTATGGTTACATGTCTGACATTACATTTTGAGATATAAAGCAGATTTCTTTCAAATACATTTCTGTTGGTGGCGGAGAATTTATTCTCTTAGCTTAACACCCTTCTCTGAGACGTACGAGCTCAGAGGTTATGTAGTTGAAATTTATCAGCGATATATTCCCAATTTTGTAATGTGACATGCTGTGTGTTGCTGTGTGATGATCATTGTTTGATCATTTGTGATATGATCATTTATTTGATCATTTATCTTTGTGATCATTACTTTGATCATCTGTTGACCCAAAGCATGGCTTTGTGTCAAAGCGTAGCTTTGTGGACGAGACCTCTTCAGACCTCACAACCAGGAAATGGTCGAAACAGGAATATGCGGCAAGGTTATGAGGGTCGCGCCCTTTAGGGTATGTCATTTCCTTCTGGAAAAGGGTGGTATCTGGTATGGAGCCCTGGTATTTAACCTATGTGGATACTCCGATCTCATTTATTGTGATTGTGTGTTTGATCGAGGCGCCTCGGATAAAGGTCCCAAAGGACCGGGGGGTGGCATATTCGTGAGTTACCTGTTATAGGGGTAATCCGGCCTTGTGTTGGCAGAGAGCAATTTGTCTCTCGGGACGTCCAGCCAGAGGCGATCCCATGCGGTGGAAGGAAGTTCCTTAGCCTGACCATTTGTTGGAAAATCCAAAGAAACAATACGAACCTTGTACGTTTTAGTTGTATAACCTGCTATGGAATGTGGCGGTAACCTGCTATTGAACATAGTAGCTATAGTAGGCATACGATACTGGTCGTATGTTGGCTAAGATTAATATTATACTTTCGAAATGTTTTCTGCACTATGCACTAGTAATAATATTCAATGATTTGCGTAGTAAGCATCTTTGATTATCATAAGTAGAAATCTCCTCCGATTTTGCGTTTGCATTGTGTGTGTGTGCGGGAGGCCTTATGGTAGTTTCATTTTCTAAAAAGCATTGCGAATATTTCCACTCCCTTGTTGTTGTTTTAAAGATAAACTGTTTTTGTTACTCACACCAGTCCCACGACTGACTCGAAGTTTATTGTTCCTTTCCTAAACTCTGGGTGCTCATAATTTTCCACACGAGCAATCTAGAGTTGGGTTTTTCAGATATTCAGGTTGAGTAGATTATCTGGAGCTATTCAGTCCTTGGACGACTGACCTTGCTTTCCGCTAGCTATGGATTGGAGCATTCGATTGGAGATATTCTATCCACTGCTGATGTTATCTTTTCTTTCCGCTGTTATTTCTTGTATCTCTGATATTGTTGTATCATATTGATATCATTGTTGTATATCATACTGGATATTGTATTCATTGGATTGTATATGATATCATCTATTTTTATTCCGCTGTGTTGTTGTACTTAATGGTGTCATAAGCTCCGGAGAACCAGATTCGGCGTTTGAATCTACGACATTTTGAGTACAAGTGAAGTACGAATGCCGATTTTCGAAGGTCGACTTTTGGGTCTTCACAGTAAATAAGCCATCCCAAGATGCCGAGGGCATTGTAAATAGGCAAAAACTTGCCCAACTTCTATTAATAAAATTGATTCGCTTTTTGAACCAATGAAATATGTTCTTAATAGTAACCTGCTGAGTCGACGGGGTCAAATTGACTCAAAACCATATAATTGCTACTTGAGAAAGTGGAATCATACCCAAGTATGCTCCACTTACTCACCGAGTCGAAGGAAGCAAATCAACTCAAACCGTTAGATCGGGAGAACCCAATCCCTGCCTTCTAAGAATTAGTGTTTCCTCGGCAACGTTGGGAAGGCTCAAATGAAAAAGCCGCGCATCCCTTAAAGCGTGCACTAACTCTTAATACACAAAATCCTCGCGTTGCCCAAAGATAGGCAACGCTGAGAAGTATCAAAAGCCGTGCACTTCATAAGCCGCGCACTAACTCTTAGAACACAAGCTCCTCACGTTGCCAGAAGATAGGCAACACTGAGAAGTATCAAAAGCTGTGCACTTCATAAGCCGTGCACTAACTCTCCAAGCCATGAAATTATTACGCTCTTAAAACATAAACTCCTCACATTGCCTAAAGATTGGCAACATTGAGAAGTATTTTAAGTACTAGAATTGCCCTGGCAATACCGTGAAACTCATCTATCACAGAAATTGCAAAGATCAAACCACTCCCATTACCGGAAATAACGGGCGTGACTCCAACAAAATCGGAGTGCTACGAACCAGTAGAAAACTCCAATTGCTGACACCCTTTGATAAACTGTAACATTTAACATGAATAACATTTGACTGCCTATAGTTAACTCGTATGATGTGCACACCCTAAGCAATGAAGTACATATTTTAGGATTGCAAAAAATCCAAAGAAATGATACTCATAATTACCAACTCACACTTTTGAGAAGTGATAAATGGTTTAACTTCAAAGATTATTCATCAAGTTAATCTCATAACTATATGTTCAACACTAAGTTTACGTTTTCGCACACATTTTAAACATGCATATGTTATATACTTTCCAGAATTGCATAAAAACATAAGTCGCAAAACTTGTAAAAGGAAAAAATCAAATTGTGACTTAGTCAAATTCCAAGTTTTGGCATGCAAATTATTTAAACCATAAGTTACCAGTCGTTTGTCGAGTGTTTGAAGTAAACAGCCCTGTGAACTAGGGGGCATACATCAGCACTTAAATAAAAATCTTATGCTTAAAAACATAAACTTCATATTTCATAAGTTCTGTTACTCCAAACAAAGAATTCTAACAGTAATTACAGGATTAGATAAAGTGAAATGGAAGCAGACAAAATAGACATAAGTGCACATGACACATATAAGCAGATAAATAAAGGTATAGTCAAAATATCAACAGTATATTACTTATAATTTTCTCACGTACAAGGTTAAAACATGGGGGCCATACCCACACAATATCGGCCAACAAAAGAAAAAGTACATACATCACAACAAAAATACTAAGTGCAAACTCTGCACTTGAACAAAACAACGCAAAATAAATCAAAACCAGATCAGCTACCACCTAAGCTTCTCAACGCTTCTTTGCACCACTCCCCTTCCCGCCTTTTGTTTGAAGTTTTTGCTTCACCTAGGGTGTGGTATCGCTGCCAGTAACGTCGACGATCTCCTCAGTGCTGATGTCTTCTTCCTGCTCTGTAACTTTTTCAGAAGACTCGCCCTTCATTTTGCGCCTCTGAGATCTACGGGAGCTTTTAGAAGCCTTTATTGCTTCCACCTTCTCTTTTTTAACGACAACCAGTTGTTCTTGAGATCTGCGCGGCTGCTCAATCTGAATTTCTTGCTCCCAAGCTTTGCTTGCTGTGAAATCACCCTCCAAAGATACGGACGAGTCGTCCAAACCATGCAGTGCAGCGATCTTCTCGGATACCGGCCCTGGTTGCGAGCTAAACACAGACGCGACGACTGGAGCAGATATAGAAATGAGCACGGAAGCGGTAAAGATACAGTAGTCCCTCGCACCGGAAGAACCGATGGATCAACAAGTAAGGAAGACGGACCTATAAGATCAAAAATGAAAGCGTTAAATTCGTCCTGCTCTTGCGGCGTGAGATGAAAATTCTCAAACTCGGGAGAAGCAAGTAGATTACCTGCACCAGAAGAATGACCAAGAATGTCAACTTAGTATTCACCGATTTCACCCTCCTTCGATGGCTTCAATATCCGAGGGGAAGCTTCATGCCCAGGACTTGCTGAAGGATCATAGGGCTACCTCGATGGTTCAGCGACACTGGAAATAAAAGGCTCCGAAAGTGCTTCGGCAGTTGATGTCGTGGTAGGATTGGCAGCTTCTTTCTCTCTTTCAATCCGCAAGATCTCCTGCACTCCAGCAACGCCTTTTGTGATTGTTCGTTGAGGTAGGCCTTCTCTAACTCTTGCTCGGTATAAACATTGCCGCAATCACGAAAGCGAGTCAAAATCTCCTCCGGAACCACAACGAGAGTGCACGAGAATTTAGGGCCTAAGTAGCTGAGACTCCCTTGGTGCAGCATAGAGTTGCAATAGAAATTCAAGATGGCCTCATCCATTTTCTCCATCTTTCTCTCGAAAGTATTCCGAAGCTCCAAATAATCCACCGTAACAGTGGCCTTCTCAACTTCGACACGAGTTTTATCGGCACTAAGCTACGGGACACGGTCCTGGAGCATGGCAATCATCTCAGTCTGGTCGGAGATTGTCTTATCGCACAACTTCACGATGTCTTCATATTCAGTGATTGTCTTATTGTAGTTTTCTATAATCTTTTCGTGGTCGGAGATAGTCTTCCTCTAGGCTTCAATGATCATACCGCGGGCTTCAAGTTCCGCTTGCAATTTAACTTCTTTGGTATGCGCTTTTTTGATTTCGTCTCTCAGGACAATCTCGATCTTCGCATGCGCCTCTTTTAGCTCCCTTGACAATATGACGTTGTTCTTGCTTTCTCAAAGCACTGCATCCTTTTCCTCTTCCAGCTGTATGATTCTAGCATCGCGTTCCGCTAACGCTCTTTCAAAATCATCTTTCTCTGAGTCGAATGAGATGATTTCCTAATAGTTGTTACAGTTCGCGTCCACTAACTGTTTTCATATTTTTTCCCACCCTTCGCCTTTTCTAAATCATTCTAGATTTCCTGGATGTGGGGCATATATGTATCTCTACAAACCGGATGAAGATCGCGATCAAACTTAACCCCCCGAAGAACCACCCAGGGAGTGCTACCTCAAGCCTGGGAGGATCAGATGGAAGGACATAGGTAGGTCTCCGGTGAGGGCATGAAGAACCTGGGGCAAAAGCTATATTAGACGATGGAGCTTGAGTTGAAGATGGAATGTGTACAGAAGAAGCTAGGATTTCAGAACCAATTGAGGCTGGGGCTGGAGCGAAGGCCTGTTGTTTTGAAGAATAGGAATCGCGATCAAATTTTGACTTTTTCGACGGCTCCTCTCTCTCATCAAAATTCTTCCTTTTTTCATACCCTCCTTTACATACTCGGCCCCATTCCCTCTCGTCTCGACGACGAGCCTTAGCCTATAAATCTTTTCTTTTTCGATATTCTTCCTCCGTTTCATGGGGCTGGTGGCGACTGAAAGACCGCTTTTTCCAACGCTGAGAGTCAGTGAATTCTTCAAAATCATCATAGAGACCGCGTCCTCTCATTGTACCTGACATGGAAGATAGATAAAAAGTTTTAGAAACGGAGAATAGGCATGAAAATATTTGTGTAAGTGAGTGTAACCCTAGTTAAACATGTAATGTGTTTTGGGGGAGGGCCTAAAGCGACGTCATGAACCGGAGAAGGAGGACATCATGGAAGGAATTAGGCTAATTTCGGGCCCAATATGGCTCGAATGAGTATACATCTCTTCGAATTTGAAATCTTCCCCCATGAGCGTGTCAAAATCGACGTATACATTGCCTAGATCTCCAAAGTCTACGCTGGTGTTTTTGATCGGTGAATCCCGACATCGTCCGGCTCCTGGAGCGTCACCTTTTTCGCTTACCTTTGGGGGAGGAGAATTTAGAACAATGGGGCTCATCCCCGGAGTCTCATCACATGATTCAGAATCCCTATCATCGGATTCTACATAGAAATCAACACTAGAAGTGGACTCATCGCTACTACTGCCAATTTCTCCCTCCTCTTTTTCTATGTCCATCGCAACCTTGCCTTCACTTTGATTAAATTCCTCTTCCTCTTCTTTTGGAATCGAGGGCATCCTTACCGAGCTACTGGCCTCGGCTGCAGTGTCTTTTTCCTCGCGAGTCTCTTCTGCCGACTCGCCGAATGGGCCTTCCCGTTCTTGAAAAGCGCCATATTCGGAACCGTAAGACGAGGAGGTGGATCGCGTGAGCATCCTAGATCGAGAATGGGATGGGACCTCAATTGGAACTGCGGACTCCCCGGATGCAGCAGTCCGTATCATAGCAAGTATTCGTCAGTCAACAAGCCTTCAACAAATCTTTCTCCGGCAGTGATAGCCTTCAGGGTTCGGAAAATTCCATCGAGAGACAAGTCCCTATTCAGACTCGGAATAACCATAAGAAGTATTCGACTTGTTAGAAATCTCGCAGTGACACATCGAAACTCAATAAGAATGAAAGGGAACTTACCCTCGGTTGTCCAAAGATGGTTGAACCCCTCAGGACGTTTGACAAAGAAGTATTAAGTCTTGAATTGGGACATGTTACTCTACAATCGCAATACAATTTTACAATTCCTCTGGGCCTCTATTATAACTAAGGAAGGACACTCATGTCTCCTTTTGAATGAAAGAAAGTTTCTCAACTCGTCAAAGGTCGGGGCGCGATTGAATGTTCGCATGAAAAGGACGTGCAAACAAGTTAAGATGGCGTAGCCATTGGGGTGAATCTGAAATGGAGCAATCCTTAAGTTCGAGAGGGCCTCTCTCAAGAAATCGTTAAAATGAGGCACAACTCTGTTCAAGCACATATAGTGATGACAAGCGGTATATCCCGGGGGTAGCATATAAGTGAACTCATCCTTCTTTGGGAGGCACACATATTCCTCTGGGATGTCGTGCTGTAGGCAGATATTGTGCAAGACCTTGGCATAGATCACAGAAGAAGCTCTCTCCTTCGGATTTAAAAGAACTTCAAAATTAGGAGGAGTCTGATCCATAACGGACCAACCAAAACTAGCTAGCTATACTCAGCCTGTGAAGCAGAAGGAGGGGCAACGGACGACGACTCGCCTCAGAAAGCGCAGGACTTCCTCCGCTAGACTTCCAATGAGAGGATGGATACTACATTCTAAACAACAGAACTTACGTCCAAAACAGTCAGGTGATTCAACTCTAAAATAAGAACTACCTGTACTACATTTGAATTCCAAAGAACTATCCGCTCATATTGATGTGTCGTGCTTCAAGTATGTACCGTGGCAAGTGCGATGTGTTATCTATCGGTAGTGGGCTTGGTGTCCTGAACACTACAAACGATCTAGCCCGTGTAGATAGTACGCTTGTAGCTTAAAGTGAAAGGACTTCCCGTATCACTTTCCTTTTGAAATTACTTCTCCTACACTTACCCGTTATCGATCAACGATCAATAATGAATCCGTTGTCCGAAACGATGTGGAAAGTCCCTTCTAGTATAGGTACACCGTGCATGCAAAAGAAAGTAAACTCAAGTCGAATCCTCCGGAAGGACGAAACCAATTCACGATGTGTCGTGCAGTATCGACTATGGGACCTAGCTCAAAGGACGAAGACAGCAAAACATGTCAAGCACCCAGGGCAAGGCCCGAATGTCGTTCCATGAAGAACTCAAGACTTGATTTACTATCTTCCTCCATTAAGCCACAATCAACTCGGACTCTTCACGACTAACACCACAAATACAACTTCACCTACAAAATGAAAAACCAACGTCATGATCAACAAACCCACCTTGAATCAGTAATCAAGAGGCAAGGAAGGTTGAAGTTCTCGATTTAGCGACCTAAATAGTGGATCGGTGGTGACCTATGCAAGTCGGCGAGCTAAGGGATGGATCGGCGACGATCTAAGGTAGCGGGCTAACCTAGGGTTTGGAGATAGCGGCAAAAGAGGATTGGAAGCTATGGCAAGACGACTACCGCGAGGCTACGAAGTCGACGGTGGCGCTGGAGGGTAGGAAGCTTGGATCAAGTCGCGGAAGGGAGCATGAATCACTAGAGAGATTTGCAAGCTCGGGTCGTGTAATGGAAAGGGGAAGGTTGGCTCGAGTGTTCAAATAAGAAAGGAAAACGTGGAAAAGAAAATGCTCAGTATTCGGTTTGCTAGCAATCCATCAGCTATGAATCGCTAGTGATCCATCAGCTATGGATCACTAGCGATCCATAGGGTTGCATACGTGCACCTCAAATTTGCCTGGAGATGTTTACCCACTACTTCAAGACGCTCCGGAAAGTTATAGAGCGAATTTGATCTTTTCTAGCAAGCAATGGCAATTCAAGGCAAAACTTGGTAGGCGACAGTCTGGTCTAATTCAAATTCGTGCGGCTCTAGCATGACTACTTGAAATTCAAAAAAAAGAGACTAAAAAGAAATTAGTTCCAGAGCTCGTCTTGAATTCAACGAAGAGATACTCTGGGGGACAAATGCTATCCGGGTTTTCAACATAGCTGGATCCAAGAGATGTCGAAACAATTTGGTCGAGTCAAAATAACCCAAAAGTCAACCAAAAGAACTAGAGTAACAAGCCAAAGGAAGCCAGGAAAAAAGAACGAGAAGATCCACTAAGGACATGGATCGCTAGCCATCCATGGCCTATGGATCGCTAGCAATCCATGGGATTAACCCGTGAGTTCACCATTTCTCATGCATCATGATACAAACACATATTCGAGAAGCAACGACTAAGTTTGGGGAGATTCCGAGTTAGTTAAAACAAGAGACAAGCATTTGCCTCGTCTAATCAGTAGCTAAATACAACCAGCAAGTAAACTGTAACGATTGCGATTTTTCGTCGCTCGGAAATCGACATTAATACGTCTACTATACCAACTGCCGAGCAATCGAATGCCGAAAACCAAATTGTTATGGAGAAAAAGAAGAGGTAGAAGAAAACAGAAGAAAATAGAAAGAAGAAATAACAGGAGAACACAGAACAATATCAGAATCTCACATTCGCAGCGGAACAACATATAATAGATAAATGAATAATCTTTAAATCAAAGAACTATATCATTTTATACATTACATCATCATCATCAGAGTTTACAACAACAATATACAACACTGGACAGTTATACAAACTTGTCCTCATACAGAATACACAATGGAATAATACATTGTATAGGGTACATCTCGCCATCCAGCTCGCCACCTGAGCTCCATAGCATCTCCTGAATCTAGAATGACCTGATAACCTGACTCTAGACTGCCCGTGTGGAAAATGATGGGCACCCAGAGTTTAGGAAGGAAACAATAAACTCCAGGTCAGTCATGGTGACTGGTGTGAGAACTAAAACAGTTTATCTTTAAAAACAAACAACAATAGAATTTTAACATTGAAACCCGCAATGCTTTTGGAAAATGAAACTACCATAAGACCTCCCACCACACACACAATGCAAACGCAGACTTGGAGGAGATTTCTTCTTATGATAGTCAAAAATGCTTACTACGCAAAACAAATCATTTTTTATATTATTACTAGTGCATAGTGTAAAATTCTTTCGAAAATACAATATTAATCTTAGCCAGCATAGGTACCATTATATTATGCCTACTATAGCTGCCTCCTGAGGAGACAGGTTATACAATTTCAATCGTAAAGGGTTCGTATTGTTTCTTTGGATTTTCCAATAAATGGTCAGGCTAAGGAACTTCCTATGCCACGTAGGAAACGCCTCTGGATGGACGCTCCGAGAGACAAACTGCTCTCTGCCAACAAGGCCGGGTTACCCCTGTAACTAGGTAACTCACGAATATGCCATCCCCCGGTCCTTTGAGACCTTTATCCGAGCGCTCGGTAACCAACATCACACATAATAAATAAAGTGTGTCCACATGAGTAAGCTTCTGGGCTCCATACCATGATACCACCCCTTTCCAGAAGGAAATGACATACCCTAAAGGGCGCGACCCTCATAACCATGCCGCAACATTCCCGTTTCGACCATTTCCGGGTTGTGAGTCCCTGACGAAGTCTCGTACATAAAGCTACGCTTTTTCACAAAGCCACGCTTTGATCACAAATGATCAATAAATGATCATCATCACAGCAACACTCAGCATGCCACATTACCAAATTGGGAATATATCGCTGATAAATTTCAACTACATAACCTCTGAGCTCGTACGTCTCAGAGAAGGGTGTTAAGCTAAGAGAATAAATTCTCCGCCACCAACAGAAATGTATTTGAAAGAAATCAGCTTTATATCTCAAAATGTAATGTCAGACATGTAACCATACAAGTCTGTTCCGGGTTCGAACAGAACCGAAGGAACTTCCAAAGAAGTCCTTGCAAATCCGGATATTCACAATCCCGATAAAACTTCCCATCACGAAGGAAATCTCAATACCGTAGCTAACGGTGCAGAGACAATCGATAGGTCATCCTATCATTTTCACAAACACCCGGTCTTCATCACCGGTCTTCAATACGATCCATATCGTCGTATCACTAATTCAGAATGGGTTATATGACACAAAGGTCTTTTCCCGGCTAACCCGAATAATGAGCGCTTATTCAAAAATAAGTGTGGCATTCAAATTCAAGCAAATCACAACAAATACCCTTTCAAGGTAATTATTGATAGTCGGTTATTTAACTATCAATAGGTCTGCACAGCATCATCAGATTCCAAATAATTTTCCAAATTATTTATCTTCCAAAAATATCTTTACAAGATATATAATTTCTACACTTCAACTATTTGAAAACAATTTCAAATCAATTTCCATATTTCAATTTATCTTTGAAGATAAAATCTCAAAACATTTCACTTCATATTGGAAAAACATTTCCATACCTATTCAATAATAGGTAATTCACAAATTCATTTATTTTCAACATTTGAAAATATTCAATATACTTAAATCACAGTTAAGTATATATTTATTCTTTAAGGAAACATTCTCTTAACATTTATTTGAGTCAAAATGAATGTTGCGTAAAACATCGTTATGACAACTAAAAATCACTAGTATAGGGATTCAAAATTAAGATAGATATATAAATCCCAATACTATATAAACCATTTCCTTTCGGAAACCATTTACTATAACAACAGTGTTATAGTCCACCATTTCCTTATTTCTCGAAACGTCTATTTCAACAATAAATGTTGAAATCTATGTTTTCGATACTTAACACGTTTTAAAACATCTTTTTAAAACAATTACTTCATTTCGTAATATCACTTCTCCAAAACATATCCATTTTATCTAATAATATATTCATTGTCCAAAATCGTGAATATACTTTATTTACCCAATTCAATATTTCTACACATTTATTAAAAGATTTTCCATTCTCTAAAATCATGGATAAAATTCCCAACCAAACTCTTATTATTACAACATTTAACTTAAAGGATAATTCGCTGTCCAAAATCACGAATATATCCCCTTTATTAAACTTTTATGTTTAATTTATCAAATTCAATTGGTTACGGATTTATAAAAAAATGTTTATAAATTCACATCTATATTTATAAAAGCTTCGATTATAAAATCCCTTTTATAAATCAATTCAATTTATAACTCAACTTTATACCCAAAATACGATTTATGAGTTAATTATTTATAAATCCTTTATTTTACAAAATCTATTCATTTCATAACTCCACAATTTATAAATATATAAATTTTATTCACTTGTGAAATCCATTTATACTTCATTCTAATACTTATAAAACTTTTTTATAATTCCAATATCTTCAATTTATAAATATCAACTTTATAAATCTTTTATATAAATCGCTTATAATAATTCAAAAATCCCAATTTAAAATCAAAATCATTATTTTTAAACTTCAAAAATGGATCCGATGATGCAACAGCACCAAATGGTCAATCACATCATCCAAACATCATATATCATCATATGATAACAGAATATACAACAATATCTGTAAATAAATCACTATGGTGAGGAATCCAGTCGGATCTCTTCAACCTGTTTCCCTGCATCATAGATGTTAGCACAATACCAATTTCACTTCACGGTGAAATTATCGTGGTATATGGGATTCATAAATATTATCCGCTATTATGCGACGCAATAGGGTCTCATCCACGATACAATGTGGGAAATCAACAACTCCAATATATACATATTCCAATATATATATATATATATTGCTATATACATATATAATACCAATTCCACTAAACATTGGAATATTCGCGGTATATGTTTTTAATAAATAACCCCCGCTTAATAACGGCGTATAATGTCTATTTATCACAATAAATAGCAATCATCATTCAATTATCACAATTAACACTATCAACAATTTTAAATCTTAACTATTTAAAATTTTAAATCGAAACAAAACATTCGATTGAGTGAGGAGTTCTCACCTTTGCTTTTTAAACGGTTGCAGCGTTTTATTTCAAATAAAATTAAACAGACGTTTAATATTACCCGAAATTCACACTAGCTCCAAATGACTTCAATCCAGTTCCATTGCGTAGTGCTCGACAAAACGAAGCCAACGCAATTCGTTTCGTCCAAAACGGACCTCGTATGAAGAAGTTATCGCATTTTAAAGTTTGTACGAATTTATATAATATAAATATACAATTTTTATTTGATTTTCAAACCCTATTGCATCTTGGCCGTCCATTCTCTTCCACTTCAGATCTGGCCACACCCCCTTTCTTTCTCCCAAACGTGAAAAACCCACGTTCAAACCCATAGAAGCCGCCGTCTTCATCCAATTATCACCACCACCTCGGTCCACTTGAAGACGATCAACTACCACCAATACATGCGCCTACCAGAGCCCTACCATCGGCCACAATATGGTGGAGCTCGGCCATCTCTGCTGCATGAAAAACGAGGAGAAACGCACCACTTTGATCGCCAATTGTCGTTGATCCGTTGCCCCGTTTTCGATCATTACCGTATGGAATCGAAGTTCTCGTCGAGATCTTCGATTTGTTAGTTGATGATTTTCTCTAATTATTAACGGGTTTAGAGATATTGGAGGAAGAAGCTCAGCCATTTTCGGCCATTAAAATGATAGTGGCGGCTGAAGATAATAGACTAGGGTTTCCTCTTGTTAACGTATATATATACGTATATAAATAATATTAAATTTATTTTAAAACAACTTTTTCAAACGATCTCCAAACAACGCATGCCGACAGGCATTTCTAAGGTTTACCCCACGTTCCGAACACAATGGTATGTGTTTCGGGAGCTAATTCGGTCATATGTGCGAGTTACAGAGAAAAACGATCAAATTTAAATTAAACCGATTTAACCCGATTTCGATGCGTTTTGGCTTGCCCTGAACAAACGATAAATCTGATTGACACGAAATTTGAAACCATACAATAATATCACATTACGAATCCGATGAAACTGGTTTCGTTGAAATCCGAGACTTTTTGAAAAATGACTATTTTAACTCGCCAAATTAATATTAAAACAATTTCGATGCGTTTCGAGCTGCCACGGTCAAACGACAACTCTGATTGCTATGAAAATTGAAATCCGATAATAACAAACTATTACGGATCCAATGGAACTAGTTTCGTCCAATTCTGAGACTGTCCCAAAAATGACTAATTTCACTAGTCGATTAAATATTAAAATATTCAATTTTCCCAAATTTACTTTAAATTCAATTTTAAAAGTTCTATAACATCACTATAACTTCAAAATGATTTAATATAACTTCATAAATCATTTTCAATCACATTAAATCCAGATTTCAATTATTTCTGGAATTTCAACTATTAAATTATCGATTTAATTATCCAATTAAATCCAGATATTCGAAAATAAATTATTCGACTTATTAATTATACTTGTTAATATTTAAAATCAATTAAATATACAAATTTTAATTGACAGAAATTCTGGGTCGTTACAAACTTCCCCCCTTAAAAGAATTTCGTCCTCGAAATTACCAAGTAAGAAAAATGCCCAAATCCATTAACATTTCAAAAATCCACTTAGTGAAAATTTTATATTCACCTTTTTCAAAACCTTTAACTTCAACCAAAACAATGGTTTCCATCTTCTAGTTCAATTCGTATATTTTCATTACAATTTAGAAATCAACTTTTCATTAACAAAAATTTCCAAAATTTCCCGAAAATTTTCTAACGCCTTAAATTTCCAGAAAAATTCGCCAGAGTCTCTTTTGCGCGGTTCGATCATAGTAGGATCACAATAGACATAAATATGTATACATCGACCCACCCGGTCGGAAAAGCAGAAAAACAGTTCATATTTCCTATTTTTATTGCGTAGGCGTACCTTTTTAGCATTTTTAAGCAAAGCAGTTATTTATTTAGCATTTTAGCGCAACCCAATCAACCGATCGGCAGCCACGACACCTGTACTTACTCAATTTAAACACGTAAGTGACATATATAAAAAATCTATTCACATTTCACTTGTTTTCAATAATAACAAGTAGTTTTCATAAGCAATACATGTGATATTCATTCATAAGCACATATTCAAGGTTTTGACACTAGTTTCATTTGTTTGCAACCAAATTACATACCATTCCATTCAATCCGAATAGTTTCAACTCAATTTCTTACATTCAATTCATTTTCAATTAGTTTACATTCACTAATTTAAATTCAAATCTAATTTCTATTTAATTTTACTTCACTTTCAATTTGGATTCAATTATTATAGCTTTCAATTTCTTTTATTAATTCAATTTCATTAACACTTAATGAATTATACTACATACAATCAACCAACAATCAAATAACAACCAATGTATATTCAACACAACCAAATAAATTCAATTTACTTTACTTACATTCAATTTGGTTCAATACTTTTAATTCAATTGGTCGATATTAAATTGACTTACATTCAATTATTCAACTTCCAATAACATTTAGCTTTTAATGAATTAACACTTACATCCATTTTTTCATATCAATTTATTCACATTAGATTGATTAACATTCAATCCATTCATTAATTCAATTGCTAATTCATTTTACAAATAAAGTTGAATTTCATTTATATAGCTCAAGTTCACATTCATTTAATTCACTTGATTAATTTACTTTGATATCAAAATCAAACTCATTCAACATTACTTAAGTTATTTTCCATTTCAATTTCATTTGTTCAAATTAACTTAAGTTTCCACTCATAAATCCAATTCAGATTCAAATTTTATTTAACTTTTACCAAAGTCAAATTTATTATCTCATATTATAAGTTCAAAACTTGATTACTTATATTCAACAATCACAACTTAGATTTAATTGATTCACTTATACTTACTTTAATTTAACTCCATCCTTTAAGTTCAATTTATTACATCAAAATTCAAATTATATAAGTATCAACTCATTTATTATTCCCATAAATATTTTAAATAGGATTCCAAAGTCTTTTCAACCTTTCAAAACCATTTTGAAATCAATTCAAATTATCTTTTGAATTTCCAAAACCAAATCCAAATTTTCCAAACAACTTTCATTTAAAATAATCAGGCAGCAATTCCTCTTTTGGAAACCCGAAATGAACACCAATGATGTCGCGATCATCATCGGAATTATTTTCCAGCGATCGAAAAGAGTTTAGAGCTTTCATCTCTCCAAAACAATTTTCCAAAACATCAAATCCTTTCAAAACACTTCTTTGGAATTTTATTTTAGATTATAAATCACATCTACAAATCTTTTACTTATAAAATTTCACTTCTTATATATAAGATTATTTTTACCATTGTAAATCATTTTAATTATAACTTCATACTTATAATTCATTTGCTTATACACTTTATTCTTTTACAATTGTTGTTTTCATTTACCTTATTCAAACAACTTTCATTAACTTATATATATTCTTACATTTTTAACAACCAAACAATCAATTATATACACTTTAATAATTTCCGAAAAATTATTTCTTTATATACAAAATATAATCGAGGTAAAATTATTTCATTTACCTAATTTAAAACAATATCGTGCCGAATTGTTCTGGACAAGTGTTTAGAGATCCTTATCGATATATTTGTACGGACTATACCGACCAAAATCCATATACCACTCAACAAATCAATCATCACAATATAAAACAATTTTATATTCACTAACAAATACGCGCTCGTATCTATTTTTACACTCAACTCATTCTAGAGTACTACTGACTCTATCTCTAATGAGTAACACCCAACAGAGCCATGGTTGTCGCTTAACCATATGCTCTGATACCAAATGTAACGATTGCGATTTTTCGTCGCTCGAAAATCGACATTAATACGTCCATTGTATCAACTGCCGAGCAATCGAATGCCGAAAAAACCGAATTGTTATGGAGAAATAGAAGAGGTAGAAGAAAACAGAAGAAAAGAGAAAGAAGAAATAACAGGAGAACACAGAAAAAATATCTGAATCTCACATTCGCAGCGGAACAATATATAATAGATAAATGAATAATCTTTAAATCAAAGAACTATATCATTTTATACATTACATCATCATCATCAGAGTTTGCAACAACAATATACAACACTGGACAGTTATACAAACTTGTCCTCATACAGAATACACAGCGGAATAATACATAGTATAGATGATACGTCTCGCCATCCAGCTCGCCACCTGAGCTCCATAGCATCTCCTGAATTCAGAATGACCTGATAACCTGACTCTAGACTACACGTGTGGAAAATGATGGGCACCCAAAGTTTAGGAAGGAAACAATAAACTCCAGGTCAGTCATGGTGACTGGTGTGAGAACTAAAACAGTTTATCTTTAGAAACAAACAACAATAGAATTTTAACATTGAAACCCACAATGCTTTTGGAATATGAAACTACCATAAGACCTCCCACCACACACACAATGCAAACGCAGACTTGGAGGAGATTTCTTCTTATGATAGTCAAAAATGCTTACTACGCAAAACAAATCAATTTTGATATTATTACTAGTGCATAGTGTAAAATTCTTTCGAAAATACAATATTAATCTTAGCCAGCATAGGTACCATTATATTATGCCTACTATAGCTGCCTCCTGAGGAGATAGGTTATACAATTTCAATCGTAAAGGGTTCGTATTGTTTCTTTGGATTTTCCAACAAATGGTCAGGCTAAGGAACTTCCTATGCCACGTAGGAAACGCCTCTGGCTGGACGCTCCGAGAGACAAACTGCTCTCTGCCAACAAGGCCGGGTTACCCCTGTAACTAGGTAACTCACGAATATGCCATCCCCCGGTCCTTTGGGACCTTTATCCGAGCGCTCGGTAACCAACATCACACATAATAAATAAAGTGTGTCCACATGAGTAAGTATCTGGGCTCCATACCATGATACCACCCCTTTCCAAAAGGAAATGACATACCCTAAAGGGCGCGACCCTTATAACCTTGCCGCAACATTCCTGTTTCGACCATTTCCGGATTGTGAGGCCCTGACGAAGTCTCGTCCACAAAGCTACGCTTTTTCACAAAGCTACGCTTTGATCACAAATGATCAATAAATGATCATCATCACAGCAACACTCAGCATGCCACATTACCAAATTGGGAATATATCGCTGATAAATTTCAACTACATAACCTCTGAGCTCGTACGTCTTAGAGAAGGGTGTTAAGCTAAGAGAATAAATTCTCCGCCACCAACAGAAATGTATTTGAAAGAAATCGGCTTTACATCTCAAAATGTAATGTCAGACATGTAACCATACAAGTCTGTTCCAGGTTCGAACAGAACCGAAGGCACTTCCAAAGAAGTCCTTGCAAATCCGGATATTCACAATCCCGATAAAACTTCCCATCACAAAGGAAATCTCAATACCGTAGCTAACGGTGCAGAGACAATCGATAGGTCATCCTATCATTTTCACAAACACCCGGTCTTCATCACCGGTCTTCAATACGATCCATATCGTCGTATCACTAATTCGGAATGGGTTATATGACACAAAGGTCTTTTCCCGGCTAACCCGAATAATGAGCGCTTATTCAAAAATAAGTGTGGCATTCAAATTCAAGCAAATCACAACAAATACCCTTTTAAGGTAATTATTGATAGTCGGTTATTTCACTATCAATAGGTCTGCACAGCATTATCAGATTCCAAATAATTTTCCAAATTATTTATAATCTTCCAAAAATATCTTTACAAGATATATAATTTCCACACTTCAACTATTTGAAAACAATTTCAAATCAATTTATCTTTGAAGATAAAATCTCAAAACATTTCACTTCATATTGGAAAAACATTTCCATACCTATTTAATAATAGGTAATTCATAAATTCATTTATTTTCAACATTTGAAAATATTCAATATACTTAAATCACAGTTAAGTATATATTTATTCTTCAAGGAAACATTCTCTTAACATTTATTTGAGTCAAAACGAATATTGCGTAAAGCATCGTTACGACAACTCAAAATCACTAGTATAGGGATTCAAAATTAAGATAGATATATAAATCCCAATACTATATAAACCATTTCCTTTCGGAAACCATTTACTATAACAACAGTGTTATAGTCCACCATTTCCTTATTTCTCGAAACGTCTATTTCAACAATAAATGTTGAAATCTATGTTTTCGATACTTAACACGTTTTAAAACATCTTTTTAAAACAATTACTTCATTTCGTAATATCACTTCTCCAAAACATATCCATTTTATCTAATAATATATTCACTGTCCAAAATCGTGAATATACTTTATTTACCAAATTCAATGTTTCTACACATTTATTAAAAGATTTTCCATTGTCTAAAATCGTGGATAAAATTCCCAACCAAACTCTTATTATTACAACATTTAACTTAAAGGATAATTCGCTGTCCAAAATCACGAATATATCCCCTTTATTAAACTTTTATGTTTAATTTATCAAATTCAATTGGTTTTAGATTTATAAAACAATGTTATAAATTCACATCTATATTTATAAAAGCTTCAATTATAAAATCCCTTTTATAAATCAATTCAATTTATAACTCAACTTTATACCCAAAATCCGATTTATAAGTTAATTATTTATAAATCCTTTATTTTACAAAATCTATTCATTTCATAACTCCACAATTTATAAATCTATAAATTGTATTCACTTGTGAAATCCATTTATACTTCATTCTAATACTTATAAAACTTTTTTATAATTCCAATATCTTCAATTTATAAATATCAACTTTATAAATCTTTTATATAAATCGCTAATAATAATTCAAAAATCCCAATTTAAAATCAAAATCATTATTTTTAAACTTCAAAAATGGATCCGATGATGCAACAGCACCAAATGGTCAATCACAGCATCCAAACATCATATATCATCATATGATAATAGAATATACAACAATATCTGTAAATAAATCACTACGGTGAGGAATCCAGTCGGATCCCTCCAACCTGTTTCCCTGCATCACAGATGTTAGCACAATACCAATTTCACTTCACAGTGTAATTATCGCGGTATATGGGATTCATAAATATTATCCGCTATTATGCGGCGCAATAGGGTCTCATCCGCGATACAATGCGGGAAATCAACAACTCCAATATATACATATTCCAATATATATATATATATATATTGCTATATACATATATAATACCAATTCCACTAAACATTGGAATATTCACGTTATATGTTTTTAATAAATAATCCCCGCTTAATAACGGCGTATAATGTCTATTTATCACAATAAATAGCAATCATCATTCAATTATCACAATTAACACTATCAACAATTTTAAATCTTAACTATTTAAAAATTTAAATCGAAACAAAACATTCGATTGAGTGAGGAGTTCTCACATTTTCTTTTAAAACGGTTGCAGCGTTTTATTTCAAATAAAATTAAACAGACGTTTAATTTTACCCGAAATTCACACTAGCTCCAAAGGACTTCAATCCAGTTCCATAGCGTAGTGCTCGACAAAACGAAGCCAACGCAATTCGTTTCGTCCAAAACGGACGTCGTATGAAGAAGTTATCGCATTTTAAAGTTTGTACGATTTTGTATAATATAAATATACAATTTTTATTTGATTTTCAAACCCTATTGCATCTTGGCCGTCCATTCTCTTCCACTTCAGATCTGGCCACACCCCCTTTCTTTCTCCTAAATGTGAAAAACCCACGTTCAAACCCATAGAAGCCGCCGTCTTCATCCAATTATCACCACCACCTCGGTCCACTTGAAGACGATCAACTACCACTAGTACATGCGCCTACCAGAGCCTTACCATCGGCCTCAATATGGTGGAGCTCGGCCATCTCTTCTGCACGCAAAACGAGGAGAAACGCTTCACTTTGATCGCCAATTGCCGTTGATCCGTTGCCCCGTTTTCGATCATCACCGTATGGAATTGAAGCTCTCGTCGAGATCTTCGATTTGTTAGTTGATGATTTTCTCTAATTATTAACGGATTTAGAGATATTAGAGGAAGAAGCTCAGCCATTTTCGGCCATTAAAATGATAGTGGCGGCTGAAGATAATAGACTAGGGTTTCCTCTTGTTAACGTATATATATACGTATATAAATAATATTAAATTTATTTTAAAACAACTTTTTCAAACGATCTCCAAACAACGCATGCCGACAGGCGTTTCTAAGGTTTACCCCACGTTCCGAACACAATGGTACGTGTTTCGGGAGCCAATTCGATCATATGTGCGTGTTACGGAGAAAAACGATCAAATTTAAATTAAACCGATTTAACCCGATTTCGATGCGTTTTGGCTTGCCCCGAACAAACGATAAATCTGATTGACACGAAATTTGAAACCTTACAATAATATCACATTACAGATCCGATGAAACTGGTTTCGTCGAAATCCAAGACTTTTTGAAAAATGACTATTTTAACTCGCCAAATTAATATTAAAACAATTTTGATGCGTTTCGAGCTGCCACGGTCAAACGACAACTCCGATTGCTATGAAAATTGAAATCCGATAATAACAAACTATTACGGATCCAATGGAACTAGTTTCGTCCAATTCTGAGACTGTCCCAAAAATGGCTAATTTCACTAGTCGATTAAATATTAAAATATTCAATTTTCACAAATTTACTTTAAATTCAATTTTAAAAGTTCTATAACATCACTATAACTTCAAAATGATTTAATATAACTTCATAAATCATTTTCAATCACATTAAATCCAGATTTCAATTATTTCTGGAATTTCAACTATTAAATTATCGATTTAATTATCCAATTAAATCCAGATATTCGAAAATAAATTATTCGACTTATTAATTCTACTTGTTAATATTTAAAATCAGTTAAATATATGAATTTTAATTGACAGAAATTCTGGGTCGTTACATAAACCGTCATCAAAACAAGGCATTGTGCAATAAGACTACATGAACAACATCGATAGAAGATGATAAAGACACTCCAGACACCAAGGTCTAGAAAAAAGCTAAGCGTATGGATCGCATGTGATTCATGCACTATGGATCGCCAACGATCCATACATCTTCATTGGGTCGCTGTGGCTCAAATGGAATAGAGCAAAGGGAAGTGCTAAGGAATCGGCTCGCCTTCGAACATACTCTATGGATTGTTAGTGATCCATAGATCATGGATCCCTAGCGATCCATGCTTTTTGCTCGGGTCGCTGTAGAACTCCCAATGTTCCTTCCTTTAATCATCTATAAGCGTCTGGTGAACGGGCTTGGCCTAGGGACTCTCCAATCTCTATAAATACTCTCCTGTCTGCAACATAAAGGGGATCTTCTCCGGACTGATTGTCGAAACTCTACCGGAAGCTTTCTTCACTCCTCACCTCCCTCACAGTTGTCTTCAAGGGAATTCACTGCGATTCTCCAGTGGATTCCAACCTTTGAGATTCAATCTAGCTAAGGATATTCAAGATCTTTGTAATCAAATACAACATGTAACAGCAACTAGTCTATAATAAAAACTATAAAGTGTAAGTAGGCTTCATTAATAGCCGAACCATTATAAAAATCTTCTTGTCTCCTTTCTATTTCTATTTTCTTTTGATATCTATTATCCCTATTATTGTCCTATGAGAACAGGGTTGGTTCTTTCACACTCAAACCAGGGTGTTGATTGATTTTTTGGGTTAACAACGATGAAATCGCATTAGGATATGGATGCAATATTTTACCATTTTTACTACCAGACAATGGGTAGTTGATTATGGTTACCTTATAATTGATGGTGTGTTACTAACATTGAGCTGGTTAATGCACATGTTGTGTTACTATTATGAGGTGATCAGTAAACATTTAATGATTTACACTTATATTGGTGACATATTACTATAATGGATGATTAATATGTATGTAAATATATTTTTATTATTACTATTTTCTTATTTATTGATTGGGGTTGATATTGAGTGTTGTAAAATGTATGTGATATTTACTGGCTAAGTGTATCACTGTTGTCATTGCCATATGATGATTTGTTGTAATGGATGAGTAGGAATATTGTCTTTTGCGTCTACAATTTGCATTGGTTGCATTGATGGCATTGTTTGTTATGGTTGCAATGGTTGTTATGTACTAACAAGTATTTGGATGCAGAAGAAGAGCAGAAAACATAATTACATGACTTGATCCCCCGAAAGGGGTTGCAGTCTTTTTCTACGCAATAGCCACCAGTTCCCTTGAGGTAGGGTCATCTAGAAATTGGTGTAGTTCCAAGCAAATTGACACTTTTTTCCCTTTTTATTATACATAAATATGTGTATTTGTCATTTTGAAAGTGGAAGCAAAGGAGGGAGAAATGGGTTTGGAGTGAGTCATATCCATAGGATGGTTTGGTATATCTCCTACGTCATAATTATAAAAATGTCGTTTAATAATTGATGTAATGAAATGTATAAATTATGTGAGGTATTCTATTTGTATAATATTTAATTGTTGAAGTATGTATAAGTACATTGATTTTTAAAATCCACTGTGAGGTTTCCCTTTTTATGTCTATTGTTTATGGTTATTAATTTTACTTACCCATATTCCACTAGCTTTAACATTTTACATTTGTTTAAGGATATTTTGATGGTGTTTATAATTATTTTTAGACGTTAAATGTAGTGGGTTGTCACACTTGGTATCAGAGCCTAGGTTTAGCGATTCCCTAAGCCTTAGGTAGGTTTAAATCAATTAAGGTAGTTTATTTCATATCTTAGGTTAGGTTAAAATGTAAATGAGAGAACATTTATTTGATAATTGTATGCTTTTGGTGTAGGGGTTGTTTATTTAACCTCCATTACCTCACCCTAAAAATTAGGTTTATTTATAATGTCCTTTGTATGGAAAATAAATAAAGTAGGAGTAGGGTAGGATGAACACTTATAAGTGCGGTTAAGTGTTGGTTATACCCGAGTGACACACACTTGATGTTAAATTAATTGAAACCTGACCTTAATATGATGGAGCCATTTTTATTTTTAAGTGAATAGTATTTGTTTAAGAAATTTATAAAGTGTACATTCCTGATTTTAAAGATATTTTATTAAAAAGGGAAAATGTTTAATTTTGACATAAAGTGATCAATCAAAATTTTTGTTGAGAAATAAATATTTACCTTGGGAAATGAAATACTTTTCGAACAAACTTTTTTAAGAATAAATATTGTAAAAATATTTTATTTGAAAGTATTTTTGTAAAATGCTGTTTTAATTAGATATTGGAAGTTGAATTTAGTCTTTGAAGAAAAATCATTGTAAGAAAATTTTGATTGGTTTTAAAACATCCCTTGGAGGATAGTTCTCCAATAACAATTTAGAAATGCTTTACTAAAAGTTGAAAATTTTATATGGAGAAAGAAAATTTATATTGATAAATATTTTATTTGAGAATGCTTTGTGAAGGATATTTTAGATTAAATTTTTTGAAAAAAGGTTTTAGTGAGAACAACTTAACTAAAATTATTTTTATTTGAGTACATCCTTTGAAAAAATGATATGCACTGAAATGTATTTTGTATCCTCGTTATGATTTGGAATACTTTGTAAAAATATTTTATTGAGGGACATTTTAGAAAAGAATATGTTTGGTTAATAGATATTTTAAATATATACTAAAAAACTAATGGAATATTTGTTTAGAAAGATATTTTGAGGAAAAAACTATTTTAGTGATAGTAAAAGATTCAATTTTTTCTGGCTAAAAGTACCTTAGGAAATGTCTAGTGAGAACCCTTATTTCAAAGAAATGAATATCTTGTTGAAACATTCTTTACAATGAATATTATATGATTTGGAGAAGTTTTATTTTAAAGATATTTTATAGGAAGGTTATTTCTACAGAATGGTGTTTTATTTTGAATAAATTATTTTCACAAAAGAGGTATTTAAAAATAATATAGTGGAAATTTTTTTGATTGATAAAGTATATTATTTGTAGAAATATTTGAAAATAGTTTGATGGATGTATTTTTGAGAAGTATCTTTTTGGTGTGAAGAATGCGATAAAATATTTATTTGAGATGAAAGCTTTATTAAAGGAGTGTACTTGATTTCAAAAAACTTTTTATTTGGAAATTAATTTTAGTTGTAAGGATTTTCGCTTAAAGGGTGCTTTGATAAATGATGTTTTGAAAAGAAAAACGTTTTGGGATAAAGAGTTTTTATTGAAATGACCTAAGTTGAAATTTTTTATTAAGGATATTTTTGGAGATATATTATTATGAAATGATGTAATATAAAACATCTAGTTTTACAATTCCTTGGAAAAATATTCTACTAAGATGAGGATGATTTAATTTGAAAAGTAAATGGTTAAAAAAGTAAAGTATATAATTGAATAACAAACTTTAGAGGTGTATGTTAAAAAAGTATTTTATTAAAAGATGTTTTATTTGAAATTTTAAGCAAGAACTATAAACTAGACTTGTAACATCTGATGTAAAGCAATGGGATAAGATGAGTTTTGAGTTTGCCTGATATCCATTATGATGATGTTACCCTTATGGTTATTGTGTGTAATTTTTCCTAATGAGCTATAGGAATGCCTAATGATTGTTCCCTTCCCTGGAGAGAGTAGAGATATGAAAAAGGGCATGCCCATTTTAATGTTTGGGATAGTGTATGTCTTTGATAATTTTGTGAGAAATGCGGATTACGGATCTTAAGGCTAGAATAACACTAGAGGGGGGTGAATAGTGTTTTATGTATTTTTTAAATATTTCTGAATTTTGTTCAATTTAAACACCAACAATGCAATTCACAAACACAGATATAATCATAGAATCAGACACAGATGCAAATACTAAATAAAAGCAATAAAGGAAAGAACACAACATGATTTTATACTGGTTCGGAGTTACCCTACATCCAGTCCCGTACAATCATACGGGTTTCTTTTCAAAATAATCTTCCAGATTACACCCTCGGTTTCAAGGCTACGAGGTACACCCTCCTGTATTCGAATTCAGGGCAACTCTCTTGATTTAACCAGGCTACAAGGTCATTTAATTGATTTCTGGGGCTACAATCACACCCAATTGATTTCAAGGCTCAACCGCACCTTTTACTCAAAAGTTTGATTTACAAAAGATTCTATAACTCTGAATAGCACTGATATCTTATGGAGAGAGTGGCAGAGAATCAAACAAGAGATAATCAAGTTTGATTCACTTGGTATTTTGACAGAGTATAGTTTAGGATTCTTTAGAATAAATGTGGAAGATGAAGAGGAGAGAAAATAAAATGAAATCTAGTAAAAATTCGTTTAGAACTTACTGGTATTTATAGTAGAGCAACAGCCATATCTATTCGTGAAAGGATACGATGAATAGACACTTCTTTTGAAAATTGAAATTTGAAAATAACGGACACCATGTCGACATGGGGGGTTGAGGTATGTCGACATGCTCAAGGAAAAGTTGATGTTCTGATTTTCTTATTAAAATTGGTTTCTATAATTTGTCAAAACAATTTCTAAACTTTGTAAATATATTTGAATATAGTTTAAACATATAAATGAGTTTAGAAAATAATTTTTAATATATATAATCTTAATCTATAAAGTGATTTAAAATCTGAGTATATAAATATTTTAAAGCTAAATATTTAAAACAATAGATGGTTTAAAAACAAGGACAATTTTGAAATAAAAATATTAAAAATGAGAAAAATAGTTTTGAGGCCAAAATATTTCAAACAAGAGAGATGCCTTTTTGAGAAGAAAGCTTTGAAAACATTTTTAAAAACAAGAGATATATTTTTGAAAAACATTTTTATAAAATTAGTGGATATCAAAATAGGACCACTATATGTTCCACTAGATATTGTCGTGGGTTCCATCCCACTAGGGTTCCATCCCTTTAACAGGCTCGAAGTGGATTCCATTCCACGAATAAATTTCGAATAAAGATGTAAGTGCTTTCAAGAAATTTTAACATAATTCTAGACTAACTACATTATCTTGTATTGTTTGAAATCTTGAACTCTTGATAACTTGATTTCTTAATACTCATGAGTTTTCAATCTTGATATCTTCGATCTTTAAATTCATCAGTCTTGTATCTCTATACTGTACAGTCTTCATTCTTGGTACCTACATGTTTATATTCTGCATATACATATATATCTAAACCATAACGTTAGTATTTATATTTTATAACAAGTCCTAAGGTTGTTGTCATCAAAACCTTCATCTCAAGGACTAACAATCTCCCCCTTTTTGATGATGACAGCCTATGTTTATAAAATATACTTCACCTTCACTATAACTCCCCCTAAAACTAATAACTCCCCCTTAATCTAAGCCTAACTACTCTATTTTATACTTCTCCCTCTTTGTCATCAACAAAAACTAATTCTAAACTTATATATAGCTCCACCTTAATCTAATACTATCTAAACTAAATACTAATAAGGAAGTATAATAAGCGAAACAATTTTTTATTATTATATATGATGTTATATTTAAATATATATATATATATATATGTGGAACATAAATGCACAAATATATTCAAGTATATAAATTATAGAATAACACTACTAACGAGAGTTTTTGACAATTGGAGATTTGTGAAGCGAACAATTTGGATAATGAAAACAAAAGTTTCCACGTTGTTCGACCAAATTCCCATCTTTGTCAAAACAGACTTCGCCTACGCAGACCATGTTGTCGTCTTCTTCCATAGGTGCTTCTTCCTCTTCTTCTTCTTCCTCTTCGTTGTGCTCTAAGGGGTTATGCACTTGAATGTTAGGAGAATCTTCTTCAATCACAATATGATTTTCATGATTATCCATTAGAAATTTTTGCAAATTCCGAAGAATTTTGCCTTGCTTTTCTTGTTCTTTTGCCATCCTTATTTGCACAACTTGAAGTTCAGTCAACATTTGCATGGATCCTTCATAGATTCTTCAATCTTTATCACACCTGCTAGTGTAGTGCGTTGGAATGGACCAGAATGAGGAGAATGGAAAGAAACGATGTCATTTTGGTATGATTTAGTGGAGGAGGACATAAATTTTAATTTTCAGAAGTTTATTACAGCGAAAGAGAGGTGAGAAGACAGAAAAATTCGAAATACATAGGTTTATATAACTACCAAATTGATTTTAGAGGGAAAATCAAATTTTCAAATTTTACCATTGTATGTCGACATGGGTGGTAGGGGTATGTCGACATACCTATGAAAAGTTTGGTTTTCTTGTATATTTTTGTTTATTAAAAATATATGTTACTATATCTATATTCTATATCTCAGTTATTGAACAAATGCCTAGTTCTCTTCTTAATTTAGTAAATATAGGTTGATTTAAGGGTATGGTTAAAATGTCAGCAATTTGATTCTCGGAGTTGATAAATACAAGAGAAATAATCTCTTTACTTATACTATCTCTGAGAAAATGATGTCTGATATCAATATGTTTAGTCATAGCATCATGAGTAGGATTTTTAGATAAATTTATTGCACTAGTATTATCACAATAAATTGTTGATTTTGAAATTGTTAATCCAAAATCTTTTAGGGTTTGTTGCATATAAATGACTTGAGAGCAAGCCAAAGCAGCAGAGATATATTCTGCTTCAGTTGTTGATAAAGAAACAGTGTTTTTCTTTTTACTAAACCATGAAACAAGAGAATGCCCCAAAAAGTGGAAAGTTCCACTTGTACTTTTTTGATCAGATTTGCAACCAGCATAGTCAGCATCACAATAAGAGATTAAATCAAATGAATCATTTTTATGGTAAAATAAACCATAGTTAAAAGTATGTTTAACATATCTTATGATATGTTTCACAACTTTTAACCGAGTCTCTTTGGGTTGAGATTGGTATCTTGCACAGAGACAAACACTATGCATGATATCAGGTCTACTCATAGTGATATAGAGTAGTGATCCAACCATTCCCCTATATAGTTTTTGATTTACATCTTTTGAAAGATCTTCTTTATTTAAAGCTTCATTGGTTGCCATGGGAGTGGGTTTTCCACTCGCAGTAGTCATACCAAATTTACTAACTAGATCCCTAGCATGTTTTTCTTGACTAATAATAATACCATTATCTAATTGCTTTATTTGTAAACCTAAGAAGAAAGTAAGTTCACCCATATGACTCATCTCAAACTCTTTTGTCATTATTTCAGAAAATTCTTTATTTATTTCATGATTAGTTGAACCAAAAATAATATCATCTACGTAAACTTGTACTAGTTGGATATCATTTTTATTTCTTTTAATGAAAAGAGTATTATCTACTTTACCAATTTCAAAATTTGATTGTAATAAAAAATACCTTAGTCTGTCATACCATGCTCTAGGAGCTTGTTTTAGACCATATAGAGCTTTCTTAAGTTTGAAAACATGGTTTGGAAATTTTTCATCTTCAAAGAGTGGAGGTTGTTCAACATAAACTTCCTCTTTAACAAATCCATTTAGAAAAGCACTTTTAACATCCATTTGAAATAATTTGAAATTATTATAGTTTGCGAAAGCAAGTAGAATTCTAATGGCTTCTAATCTTGCTACGGGTGCAAAGGTTTCATCAAAATCTATTCCTTCTTCTTGACAATAACCTTGTGCGACTAATCGAGCTTTATTTCTAACGACCTCACCTAGTCATTCATTTTATTTTTATAAACCCATTTAGTTCCTATTATAGTTTTATCCTCGGGTCTAGTAACAAGTTCCCAAACATCATTTATGGTGAATTAATTCAGTTCTTCTTGCATAGCCAGAATCCATGAATCATCAGACAATGCTTCCTTTGGATTTTTAGGTTCAATAGATGATATAAAAACTACATTACTCATATTATTTAGTTGATTTCTAGTTCTAACAATAGATTCAATATTTCCTAGTATATTTTCTATAGGATGATCTTTTAAAAGCTTAATGGATGAATAAGATCATGATTTGTTTCAATTGATTCATTTTTTAGGGTATCAAATTCTTCTTCATCACTAATTTGTTCAACATTTTTGAAATTTTCATCAAACGAAACATGCATTGTTTCTTCAATGGTATTAGTTCTTAAGTTGAAAACTCTGTATGCTTTACTTCTATTAGAATATCCGATAAAGATTCCTTTGTCAGATTTAGGATCAAATTTAACCAAATTGTCTTTTGTATTTAGAATAAAACATTTACTTCCAAAGATTCTAAAATAAGATACCTTTGGTTTCTTCTTGTAAAGAAGTTCATAAGGTCCCGTCCTCCTTGATTAGCAGCTGTAGAGGTAGTCCGTGTACTTACCATGGTGGAATGATGAAAGTCCTTTCCTATATCTGATGCAGATCTGAATAGAATGGAAGGGCTTCAAAGTTCTAGATCTGGATCTTCTTCTTGGATTTATGCAATCCGATATAGATATGAGATCCAAAGAGCAGGAGAAAAATTGGGTTTGTTTCTTAGTGAAAGCATCAAAGTGTTTGTACCAAAATTGGGCACAACACTCTTCGGAAGTTTTTGAAGAGATAAAGTGAAGAAATTAAATGGAAAAAGAGGATTATCTAACAAAAACTCTAAATTTCAGATATGAAAATAATTAAAATGCAAGGAGACACAAGAATTTAGAGTGGTTCGGCGTATCGCCTACGACCACTATGAAGTTGTTTGCTTTATTGAACTTTCTTCGAAGATTACAAGTGAATTCAGTAAGTTACAGCAGATGATTATGATTTGCAGCAGTAAATTTCGTTATTGGCAGCAGCAATGGAGTTTAGATCTGGATCCGGCAGAGTCTGGGCGTTGGAGAGCTCAAAGAAGAAGAAGAACCCCTTTTCTGTTGGCTTTGGGGGTCTATTTATAGGTGTAGGAGGCTGATATTTCATTCAGATCTGGGGAGGCTCCTTTTGGCACGTGACCAGGCCCGCGCGTCCAAGCCCGCGAAGTTTCGGTCCGATCCGTGATCGATACGAACGGATTTCGTATTGATCAAGATCGCATCCGATGGAGTCGAAATTTGGCGTGGACATTCTTTAGCATGCATGTAGTCTTCCGTGAAAATTTCATAGCATTTGGACTTGTAGATTAGGAGATATGATCGATACGAATTGGGATCTTCGGTTGGCTGTTTCATTCGACTCGCTCTTATTCAACTCACTCTTATTCGACTCGGTTCCATTTGACTCGATGACGTGGCATTTGAACCTCTGGATCACTCCGCCTTTGATGCCGTTTTGATTGAGTCGTTCTTGGACCTTGCCTTGTTCGTATCGATGGAAACATCCTCTTTTCGTATCGATAGAAAGTGGGTGGTGCGCATTTTCTGATGGCTTAAAGCGGAGCGAGTCGAACAAGTGCTTTCTGATGGCTTGAAGCGGAGCGAGTCGAACAAGTGCTTTCTGATGGCTTGAAGCGGAGCGAGTTGAACAAGTGCTTTCTGATGGATGCGAAGTGGAGCGAGTCGAAGTAGGCATTCCTGATGGATTCAAACTGAGCGATTCGAACAGTGGCTGTTTTTATCCAATTTTGCATCGATCATAACTTGAGCATATGAACTCGGATTGACTTGAAATTTGGAACGTTGGCTCTCATAGCTTCGCTTGTCGTGCCATATCAATTTTAGCTTGATCCGGACTCAAACAAAATTCGTCGATATCCATAGTGAGCCCGTGTATAATCGATCTCTAGGATGGACTGTCATTGGTTACTAGTCAATTCCTTGGTGTCACGGCCTTGCCAAAAGGTGGGAGAACATTTGCCCCCCAAAGTACGTCTTGTGGGAACATGATGTACTTTGAAATGCCGCAATCTTCATTCTGAATAGTTGTCGTCTTTTCGATGAAAGCTGTAACCTTCGACTGATTCTCTCAATAATGTAAACTGTTGACTGTCAACTGCTGTACAACGTATTGTTGAAACTAATTATTGTATGCCAGTGATTAACCGTTAGTTGTTGTAATCGTTATCAAATGAGTTTTCATTTCCTTCCAATCTGGAATATTGAATATTAGTCCGACATATATGCATATATGCTAATCTGACTTTCGTTGACGTTTGCACGCTCACGAGTCGCTGCTAGTTTATTTTATATTGAATTCCGTATCGATCCTCTCCTAAACCAACGTGAAATTCATTGTAAAAACGCTCGACGGTTGTTTTTTGAATGTTCCTTCGTAACGATCCTCTCCTGAATCGATGTGAAGGGTTGAAACATTGTTTTCGCATCGGTATCCATTGCATTGATGGATATGAAATAAGCAACCCGTATTGACGAATATGAGCTTAGATGGATACGAAACGGTCATTCGTATCGATGGTTACGGACTTCGGTGGGTCCCAATGCAGTTGTCTTCACTTTTGAATCAGTGTGGACCATAGAAATGGATACGAAACGCACCTTCACATTAATGAATATTGGCCTCCGGATGCCGTGGCTTGATGGATTCGAACTGACTGTTCATATCGATGCTCTGGGGAAGGAGTTGGAAATGATCGATACGAACAAGGATTTCGTATCGATGGACGCGGGTTTCGATGGATACGAAATGCTTGTTCGACTCGATCTTGTGGTGACACTTCGTAGCCAGTTGAACTCACTGGGAGGTGAATCGTTTTTTACCTTTGTGCTCGAGTCCATATAAATACTCTGTACTTAGCCATTTTTTCACTTTTCTATTCTGGCGCATTGTCGTCGTATCGCTCAAAAAACTTAGAAGAGGAAAACTGCTCGACTTCGAATCGACTCAAATACTTCAATCCCTTAAACTAGTTATTGAACATAAGGTAATCAATTGAATAACATCAGCCCTAACACGATGAGATTCGGATTCTCACGCCATTCCACTCGAACTCGCGCCTGATCGTTGTTCGAGGAAGTAGATTTTGTGCGAGGTCGAAGGAGGAGAAAGATGTTGTTCGAATCGATCTGGGGAAGATGGAGTGTGGAGATAAAATGGTGTTCCGGTCCTCGTTTTCACATTGATTCGAGAGTCAAGGCTTCGAGATGGTGAGACAGAGGCCTTCGTATCGATCGATGGCTAAGTTGTTGCATCGAGTCGATCAGTATCGATGAGTGTCTCGAGCAGGTTGATCGATACGAAGGGGTTGTGTCTGATGGAATCGAAACCCAGGGTTTTCGATCGATTCGAATTATGCGCCCGGGATCGATACGAAGACGACTCAATTGATGGATGCGAAATGAACACTCCGGATCGATTCAAAATCTCCAGTTTTTAGACCGAGTCGAACTCGCACATGGATGAACGAAATCTCCAGTCTTTTGACCAAGTCGAACTCGCACATGGATGAACATGATTTCCAATTTTTAGACCGAGTCGAACTCGCACATGGATGAACATGAATTTTCGATGCGAACAAGGCTCTCGTGACCGATACGAATTTGAATGTTAAAGAATTTGTAATTCCTTGCACACTTGAATAAATGACTCCGACGAGCTTCAAACTTGCATAACTGGACTTGATCGTTGAACTGCATATTTGATTTCCCTTCGAAGCTCGTCGATGGAACTGCAACTCTAACAAAATTTTAACAAACTTTAACTTGGATTGATTGCTAATTTCTGGATGGCATGGTTATGACGATCAACGATGACGGTCACTCCGACTGAATTTCGAAGTCTCGTCGTTTTCATGTTTTCTCTAGTTCAGTTGAACTTTTCAAGTGATATACAGTACCACACTGCACAACGCACTCACACACTTTACACTGGGGGATGCATGAGCGTTATTGTCTGTTTAACAATGATTTTTCATAAGCTAGTTAGTCATGGAACCCTCAAGTTCACATCATCAGGAACTCCCGAGTTTAATTCCTTCAACCATCGAGATACCGGTCATTGAAGCCGAAGTTATAGACCCAGCTCCGGACAAGCGTCCAGGTGCCCGGTTCATTTGTCGTCCGCAAGATTCTGTGCCGTCTGGTATCTCCGAGGATATTTTGGGACAGATTTGTTTAAGGCATGGCTTGTCGCTTGACGACGTGTTACTGCCTGGGCCGAATGATAGGCCACATGATCCCCCGGAGGGGTTTACTGCTTTCAACCGTCACGCTTGTATCGCGGGGACACTCCCTCCTTTCAATCAATATATAAGGGAGATGTTATCATTTCTTGGAATATCACCATCCCAGCTACACCCCAACGGGTATGCCCTGTTGAATAGCACCTTTATCTTGTATATGGAGATTCTCTTTCGACCACCAAAGCCGATCGAGATTAGATATCTATTTAATGTTAAGAGCCATGGAGAGAGTCCTTCTTTCACCTTCTTGGAAGCGGTTAGGAACTGCCACATTGTAATGGGCTCCTGGGGAAGGCTAAGTTATTTTAAAACTGAATGGTTCTACGTTCGGTGCCCCCTGGGTTTGCTAGGCGATGGTTGGATAGACATAAGTGTCGCAATCTTTCCCTTGAATTATCGAGATAATTATGACCGACCTTAAAACTAACATATTTCTCTTCTTTTATAGCTGCAATCTCTCGACATGACGGTGCATACTTCAGAGAGCAAGTTCGGATTCTCCAAGCGGCTCCGGGCGAAGAGAGGCATATCGACTGGGTTCTGACTGACAAAAACTTGAGGACTTTCGAGCTAATTGAATGGAGGCAGAGCATACGGCTGGAGGGGACACTTAGAGTGGTCTCGAAGAAACGAGTGAAGCGCAAAGCGCTCGGAGTCGTAATAGTCGAAGAAGTTGGTCCAGAGAGAACGCCTACCAATAACGAGCTCCCAGCCGGGCCTTCTTCCGATGTTCAGGATTCAGGAGGAAGGAGAAAAGGCAAGGCTGCTGCTCACAAGCGTTCTAAATCGAAGAGATTAAAATCCGTGGTTGTGTCCTTGCCCGTCCCAGGGATTAGAATTTCGAAGGCTCCTCCCCTGCCAGTAGAGAATCCTTTTGAAGGGCTTGCTGACATTCCGACTTCGGATTATGTGTCATCTCAACACGACGCTGGGATGGAGGAGCTTGATAATGCTCTTGAACTGAGCGGGTCGCTCGCTACAAGTGTGGCCGACATTTCCGGTTGGTCGGGGGGTTGCACATGCATACACTTCACTGCACTACATGATTCCTAACTGTAAATCGTCCAAATTAAGAAACCACTAACTCTTCCTTCGTCTCTCATTTTCAGGTACGATGTCCGGAAGAGGGTCAATGCTCGGGAATCTTCGCTCGGCCCAAAAGGATTCTTCTTATTACGACTCCCATAGGAGCGACTCAGATAGAGACCATGATTGCGAGTACTCTAGTTAAGATAGATATGGGCGTGACAGGGACAGAGAATACAGACATCAGTCTAGATCACCCTCGCCTCCTCTTAGACTCCCGTCTCCACCCCTTGTTCTTGTTCCACACCCGCTAGAGCCTCCTCGTCACATGCCGTCTTCTCATACTTCTAGATCCGAGACTCACCTCCAGAGAGTCGAGACCACGGCCTCCATAATTGCAGAGCAGGTCCCAGCTGAGCCCACAGGAGAAGGGGCCCTTAAATTGACTCAGATGAGGAAGGATTTTCCGAATATTTGCTTCGATGGCTATGTCTTCCACCACACTTAAAAAGAATTCCATCTGGAGTGGAAGGCACGATGCATGATTACATTCATGACATCTATACCCAGTACAGAGAGTGGGTAAAGGCTGCAGAGAAAGCTTCTAAGGTGGCCTTTGAGCGAGCCAAAGCACTTGAGAAAATGGAGACCGAACTCGTTCAAAGAGATAGGATCTTTTAAGTGCTCACTGCTGAGTCCAAGTCTTCTCGAAAATCTAAAATTGAGGCCACCAAAAAAGCTGACAAAGCGAATGTGGCCATGGAGAGGTTGAGGAAGACACATGTTGCCTTAGTGGAGGAGATGGGCCATCAGAATACTACAGTTACCGCCGAGCGGGATGCGGCGGTCAAGGAACTTAATGAGCTTAAAGCTAAATTTTTTGACATAGCCAAGGAGAAGGACGATGCGAACAACGCAGCCCAGGAGGCGTGTGAACAAGCTGTTCTGCTTAGGGGTGAACGGGATGCGGCTGTGGCTAAAGTCCGCAAGGTGGAGATTGAGGTCGAGGAGAAAGTGAAGTCGACCGAGTCTAGGCTAGAAGCTGACATCGAAGACCTTCTCGTTGTTTATACCGCTAACGTGCTGAGGCACAGGGGTCTAGCTTGGCTCGATGATTACCCGGCACACTTATATAACGCCTGGGGCCGATTGGTTGAGGAGGAGAAAGCGGTGCATCTGGGTGAGTCTATTGATGAGTTTGAGCTCGAGAATCGTCTGCTAACTAAAGATGAAAAGAAGATTCTCCATGATTCAATGATTTCCTATGAGAAGGAGAGACTCAGCACCCAACACCTGGAAGTAGGAGAAGGCTCTGGGGTTGAACATCACAATGCAAGTCCTGAACTTCCAGCGTCAACCCAGCTTGAATCTTTGCCTGCGGTTGATCCTCAAGCTGTTCCTGCCTATAATCCGGATCAGCCGCAGATGTCTCCGGCTACACGCAAGTGATTGAAGCCGTTCTGCCGCCGACAAGTCAAACTGAGGAAGGTATTCTGAACATTCCACATATCTGCCTTAGGTCGGAATCTTTATCTGAATTAGACTCTAACAGTTCTCTTATTTTTTTTCCAGTATCGATGCTGCACCGGCCATGCCTCCTGCTACTCAAGAATCATATCAGACGCAGGAGGCTATCGTGACCGAAGCGATCACCTTAACTACAACTGCCCCACTAGACGATACACAGGGGAATACGATTGTGTTTGATGAGCAGTTAATGGAAGAACTCTTTCGCCGTCATGGCGATCCTTTAGCTAACTTGCCATTTGTGATGGGTGGAGGCGCTCCTGCTACAAGTTCTACAATGCCGACTACTGTTGCCCACAGCGTGGCTCGAGCAGTTACTGAGGAGGAGATGTTCGCCCAAATTGACGCTGAAATGGCAGCAGCGGCTCATGGTGGCAGTTCTGGAGGTGGGATGGCACCACCGGGACCAGCTCCGCTTAGAATGATGTCTCCAGGTGGCACCGTTTTCATCACTAGCATGCCCATTCCATCTTCTGTACTTGATCCTGTTCCTCCGACTCTGCCCGCAGGAAGCATTCCAATCCACTCGAGTTCGGAGGAGGATGTTGATATCATGCCCTCGCCTGGAGACCAACCACCTAAAAGCAAAGGCTCGAAGAGGAAGGTTAGCGGTGGCTCCAGCGGGTCTACACCGAGAAGGAAGCCAAGGAAGAAGATAGATTAGGCATGCTTCCCCAGTTTATTTTGACTTGCATTTTGTTGGCCGTGTATAGATGCGGGTTCGGCCCCTGCTAGTAGGAATTTTTTGGGATAAACTTGTATACGAACTCCTTTTACAAACAATAGAAATGAAACTTCTCTTTTTTGGCTTCTTTTCTATCATTGTGTATTTGCCTAAGTGTTTCAATATCTGAAGTGCACTTGTAAAGTTTCAGCTTTCGAATAAAGTTTGTTTTTGTTTGCCAAGTTCGGAAACTGTGGACATGGTTAATGACCGGGAAGCGAGTTGAATTTTGACATTGCATCGCTTCAGTCAATGGTTGATGCTTAAGTCCTACCCTCCAGTCTCGGGGATGAGTTGTGGAACATCAGCCAGCGATTGATTCTCGCTTATAACATGTTGAGTCTAGTGCCACTGAATGAATGTTTGAGACAATCAGAGGTTGAGCGGTTTATTCACGCGTGTCCGATTGTCGATGGTCCTATCCGCACTCCGGGGATCCTCATTTGTTTATTAGCGGTTGGTCATGCCAGCTTAAGTTCAATTCATACGTCCGCGCTCTGGGGACTTGGAATCGACCTTTGTACTCCGACTCGCACTTTGGGAGTTCAGAGTTGATGTTATACTTCAATTCACGCTTTGGGAACTTAAAGTTGATGTTTATACTCCGACTCGCACTCTGGGAGTTTGGAGTTGTTGTTTATACTCCGTTTCGCACTCTGGGAATCCGGAGTTGATGTTTATACTCCGACTCGCACTCTGGGAGTTCAGAGTTGTTGTTTATACCGTTTCGCACTCTGGGAATCCGAAGTTGATGTTTATACTCCGTTTCGCGCTTTGGGAATCTGGAGTCGTTGTTTATACTCCGACTCGCACTCTAGGAGTTCGGAGTTGATGTTTATACTCCGTTTCGTGCTATGGGAATCCGGAGTTGTATCAGGATCATGGATGGTCGGGTCACATCCACCCTGAGTTAACAAGTGAGGTCGTTGGATGGACGGGTCCACCCTCCTCAAACTTGGTTCAGATATGGACGAAGTCGTTAGGCGGACGGATCCACCCTCTTTGTAGACGTATTTTTTATACTCCAGTTCGCACTCTGGGAACCGGGAGTTAAGTGGGGGATTGTCGTGTATCAATCCGTTTTTGACTTTGATGTGATGGCTTGTCCCCGAGCTCGGGTTTCACATAGTGAGTGACCGGTTGCATCGCAGTCACTCCCTATTTGAATAAATTCCACAGTATGGTGAAACTTAGCTCTCCGTGCATTGTGATGACCATATGAAGCATTTCAAGTAAATCACAGCTCTGGCTTCAAGAGATTGCATTTTATTGCTGAAATAAGAAAATATGGCAAAGTTAGTTGCCTTGTTACAAATTCTAATTTCGAAATACAGAAACAAATTGCGAAATGGAAAATAAACTAAATGGATAAACATAGCCTGTTATGTGTAGTAGCGGCGAAGACTCTCGCTATTCCAGGCTCTTGGCAAAGTAAGACCGTCAATGGTCGATAATTTGAATGTGCCATCTCCGAGCCTTCGTTCAATAACATACGGTCCTTCCCATGTTGGCTTCATATGCGAAGGAATCGGATAAATTCTTTTTAGGACGAGATCGCCTTGCTCAAAGGTTCACGGGCGGACCTTAGCGTTATACAATCGGGCGACTCGACTTCGATGCACGGCTGCCCTCAAATCGGCCTCTTTACGCTTCTCATCCAGTAGATCAAGATATTCAGCAAGTAATATAGCATTTATCTTTGGATCGTAGTATGTCACACGATGAGAAAAATCTTATAGCTCGACTGGAATAACGGCTTCTGAACCATAAGAGAGAGAGAATGGAGTGTGACTGGTCGCGGTCTTGTGGGTGGTTCGGTAAGCCCATAAAGCCATAGGAAGTCCATCGACCCACTTGCCCCCGACCTTTTCCAGTCGTTTTTTCAGAATGGATTTTATAACTTTATTAACTGCTTTGACTTGTCCGTTTTCCTGAGGGTGTGCAACTGCAGAGAATTTCTTTTGGATGTGAAATCATTTGCAGAAATCTTGAAATTCAGCACTGTCGAATTGAGTTCCATTGTCCGTAATAATGGTGTATGGGAGACCGAATCGACAGATGATGTTGCGAACTACAAAGTTGATTACTTTCTTCGTTGTTATGGTAGCAAGAGCTTCAGCTCAGCCCACTTTGTAAAGTAATCAACTGCGACGATGGCGTATTTCGCACCACCTCTGCCAGAGGTAGAGCACCAATGATGTCGATGCCCCACATTGCAAATGGCCATGGGCTGACCATTTGCGTTATCTTGGTAGGAGGAGCTCTAGGAATCCGGGCTTATTTTTGGCACTTATCACATTTCTTTGCATAATCCGATGCATCACGATTCACAGTCGGCCAGTAATATCCGTACCAAAGTATTTTCTTGGCGAGTGCTTGCCCCCCGGTGTGATCGCCACATTCTCCCTCGTGTACATCGTGCAATACTCATTTAACTTCATCGTGAGCGATGCACCGGAGTAAAGGAACTGAGTACCCTCTTCTATACATGACTCCATTCTGAATGGTAAATCGTGAGGCCTTTCGAAGAACTTGTCTCTTCTCACTCCTGCGTTCCGGTAGGGTTCTGTGCTCAATGTAATTTCTGAGTGGAGTCATCCATTAATCTTTTTCGGGGATGGTTTCGCATACCCAGTCTATTTCTGCTCGGTCAATGCTTGGAGAAGATAACGTCTCTACGGGAACGAGTCCCATTTGCTGAGCTTCACCTGTGCTGGCTAGCTTTGCCAATGAATCGGCCTTTTGGTTGCGTTCCAGAGGTATACAATAGATGGCATAATAATCAAACTGATTCAGTACCTCCTGAACTCAAGCTTAGTAAGCAGCCAACCTTCGATCTCTCGCTTGATACTCTCCCCGTACTTGACACACAACTAATTGCGAATCTCAATAAATTTCCATTGCGATAATTCTCAAATCTCTAGCAAGTTTCAAGCCAGCTAAGAGGGCTTCATATTCAACTTCATTATTAGTTGCATGAAAATCGAACTTCACAGCATAACATATGGATCGGCCTTCGAGAGTTTCAAGTAAAACACCAGCACCCGAACACCGGTCGTTTTATGCACCGTCGGTGTAAAGCTTCTAGACGTATTCAGGGGATTCACTAGTTTCGGGCAAGTCCTTTGGAATGGTAAATTCAGCTATGAAATCGACTAGGACTTGTCCTTGAATGGCTCGTCTTGGAGTGTAAGTAATATCAAATTGGCTCAGTTCGATGTTCCACTTGAGTAACCTACCAGATGTCTCAGGCCGCGAAAGGACCTGTCGTAACGGCTGGTCGGTGTAAACAATAACGGGATGTGCCTGGAAATACGGTCGGAGTTTTCTTGACGTAATAACCAGGCAATAAGCCAACTTTTCTAGCTTCGGATAATTCCTTTCAGCTCCAGTCAATCGTTTGCTGACATAGTATACTGGTTTCTGCATCCTGTCTTCTTCTCGAATTAATACAGCACTGATAGCGTTTTCTGATATCGCCAAATATACGAACAACTTCTCATGATCAATGGGCTTCAATAGGATAGGTGGTGTGGATAGATGTTGAACTAGTGCTTGGAAAGCGCCCTCACACTCCGTGGTCCATTCAAAGTTTTGTTCCCTTTTCGAATCAGATCGAAGAAGGGAATGCATTTGCCAGTGGACTTCGAAATGAACATGCTCAATGGCACTACTTTTTCATTGAGACTCTGGACTTGCTATATGGTTTTCGGAGTCTCAAGATTTCTTATAGCCTAGATCTTTTCAGGATTAGCTTCGATCCCTCGAGCGTTGACGATGAACTCGAGGAATTTTCCGGATGCAACTCCAAAGTGACATTCCAGTGGATTTAGCTTCATTTTGTATTCTCGAAGTATGTTGAACATAGTTTCCCGGTCTTTAACATGGTCGGTGGAGAGTCGTGACTTCACAAGCATGTCGTCTACATACACTTCCATTGTTTTCCCGATTTGATTGGCAAACATCCGATTGACCAATCGTTGATAGGTAGCCCCGGCATTCTTGAGTCCGAATGGCATAACTATCTAACAGTAAAGTCCCAGATTGGTTACGAAGCTGGTATGTTCTTGATCGGGTAAATGCATCGGTATCTGATTGTAGCCAAAATACGCATCCATGAAGGATAATAGTTCATGCCCAGCTATCGAATCTACTAGCTGATCAATTCTGGGAAGTGGGAAACTGTCTTTGGGACATGCTTTATTCAGATCGGAATAATCGACACATGTTCTCCACTTTATGTTCGGCTTTCGAATGAGCACGAGATTCGACACCCATTCAGGATATAGCGCATCTCGAATGAACCCGTTCGCTTTAAGTTTTCTACTTCTTCTTTAAGGGCGGTAGATCTCTCGGGATCCATACCACGCCTTTTCTGTTTGATCGGGACATGCCACGGGTCAATATTCAAAGTGTGGCTCGCGATGTCCGGCGAGATCCCACACATGTCGGAATGCGTCCAGGCGAATACATCAAGATTTGCCCGTAGAAATTCAACCAATTCCTCTTGAATTTGCTGGCTTAGCTGAGACCCAATCTTTATCCTCTTCGAATCATCATCATTGTTAATTGGGACGTCGATTGTCAGTTCGGCCGGGGATGCTTGACTTTCTTTAGATTCTCCTTCGTCTTTAGTTTCTCTTGGGTCAAGATCCTTGAGGAATTGGCTGGGGTGCTCGGGCCTAGGCCCGGGCGTTAATTGTCAATTACCAGCAAAGCGGACGCAGAGAGATTCCTCTACGCCATTTCCTTTCTCCTTTCGCTGCGCCTCCCGTAGCTCCACAACATAACAGGCTCTTACTGCAGCTTGATCTCCCTGAATGATTCCCACTCCATGATCGGTGGGAAACTTTAAAGTCAAACACCACGGGGCAATGGCTCCCCTGAATTCGGCGAGGGCCGGTCGGCCCAAGAAAGCATTGTAAGGGGAGTCTATGTCCAACACAATGAACTGTAACATCCGTACTCTCCGGCGTTCTCCAACTCCCAACTCCACTGGCAGTTCCACCATTCCAGTGGGTATAGTAGCACTTCCGTTGAAACCATGGACTCGGGATTGATAAGGTTTCAAGTCCGTGGCCTCCATTCTCATTTGATCATAGGCTCGCTTAAACAAAATATTCGCAGAGCTTCCACTGTCAATTAGGATCCTCTTCATCCAAGCGGGACCTACTTGAGCTGAGATGACCAATGGATCGATAGTGGGGGCTTCGACTTTGTCAGCATCTTTGTTCCTGAACACGATGTCATCTGTCATCGTCTTTTGTTGCTTGGCCGGAGCCCCTTCATCAAAACTACTACAACACTCAAAGTCCGCATGCCTGATAGAACTGTCATACGACTCCATTTCCTTCCAGCTTTGATCTGCTGGGTGAGGACCACCACTTATTGTATTGATAACCAACCTCCCACCTGTATGAGCGGGTTCCTCTTGCCTCTCCGGATTTGGCGCACGATTCTGATTCGATGGGCCCGCACCACCTGACTGCGGTGCCCGCACATACTGATCCAACTTCCGTTTACGTATCAGTTTTTCAATGAGGTCTTGTAAGTGACGACACTCATTGGTGTTGTGGCCATAACTCTCATGGAATCTACAAATTTTCCTGTCTGAACTTGTCTTTCTGTTGATGGTTTCGGGGCAGGCTTTTTGTATTGCATGGTATTACAAGTCTGCAAATACACATTTTCCAATGACGTGTTCAATGGAGTGTAATTATCGTACATGGAAGCTCTACGCCGTGGACCACGATTCTGATCGCGTTTTTTGCTTGATTTCCATTGTCCCTCTACTGATTCTGTTTATTTTGCACGTTCAACTGAACTTTTCCAGAACTCTCTCCGGATTGTTTTACAGGGATGTTACTCTGAATTCCTTCGATGTTGGGCCCCGCGTCATTCTGCTTCCTAGACCGTTTCGCATCCTCCCTTCTCAAGAATTGGGCTGCCTTGGAATAGAAACGGTCCAATGACGCGGGTGGTTTCCCAGCTTACCAATTTCCGAACTCAGAATCAGCGTCAATCCCCTTAGTCAATGCCATCAGGATAGAGTTGTCATTAGGATTGCATATTTCCGCACACGTAGCATGGAATCGCTCCAAGTAACATCTAAGTGTTTCTCCGAGAGCTTGTGTAACACTAGACAGAGTGTTAACGTCTTTAGGCCTCGCCACGTGCATACGGAATTGTTCAACAAACTTGGTGGCCATCTGGTCAAAACTAGAGATGGATCATGGTGGCAAACGAGTAAACCACATGGTAGCGATGCCCCCTAGGGAAATAGGGAAACTACGGCACTTTACTGCATCATCAGCTCTCGCAGCATTCATTAGCCATTCATACTTCAGGATGTGTTGGTTGGGATCATAACTTCCTTCATAGACTGGTAGAGTTGGCATCCTAAAGCGCCGAGGTGGTTCAACATACAATATTTCATCGGTGAAAGGGGTATGACTCCGGGAGATTCCCCAGTCGTCATTAGTGAGACCCTGACTTTCACGAATCATCTGATGAATCATTGTCGATATATTTGGCATACGGACACTTGGAGCATGTTGCGCCAATGTGTGGTCGGGTTCCACAGCGCGAGTCTAGACCGGACGTGGTCGACGGTCTGTGTCTCGCCTCCTTGGTTCAATACTTTCTGGGATGTAAGGCCTGGGGTCTGCTCTCGTTGGCTACGATGAGGATCAGCATGTTTTCTAGCATCGCCTCCCTGTTCGGTAGTGGTGGTGGTAGCGATATTGCCTGTGACATGATAAGGAGCAGCACCTCCTCGGGATGAGGGCCCTGTACGGTGACTAGTAGATGGCCCAGTTCTGGGTTGTCCAAGATTCGAAGAAGGTTGGTGCCCTATGGCCTGGGTGTAGCTTACATCCAGCCGTGGGCGTGTGGATCAGTGATGACCGTCAGATGAGGCTGAACTCTCTGTGGAAGAATAAGAACCTTCGTCTCTTCTGAATCTTCTTCGCCTTTGGCGATTTAGCTGGTTGGACAACTCTGTGTTGGCGCGCAGCTGCTCAGTAAGTTGTTGTCGACTCTGGGTCAATTCTTGGAGCAGCATCTGAAACTCTTGCCTGGTAACCGAGCATGTTGGATCTGAAGGTCCGGCGGCATCTTGATTGGATGGAGGCAATTGCACGGGATTCTGTCGGTCCCGTCCTCCTTGATTAGCAGCTGTAGAGGTAGTCCGTGTACTTACCATGGTGGAATGATGAAAGTCCTTTCCAAGATCTGATGCATATCTGAATAGAATGGAAGGGCTTCAAAGTTCTAGATCTGGATCTTCTTCTTGGATTTATGCAATCCGATATAGATAGGAGATCCAAAGAGCAGGAGAAAAATTGGGTTTGTTTCTCAGTGAAAGCACCAAAGTGTTTGTACCAAAATTGGGCACAACACTCTTCGGAAGTTTTTGAAGAGATAAAGTGAAGAAATTAAATGGAAAAGGAGGATTATCTAACAAAAAATCCAAATTTCAGATATGAAAATAATTAAAATGCAAGGAGACACAAGAATTTAGAGTGGTTCGGCGTATCGCCTACGTCCACTATGAAATTGTTTGCTTTATTGAACTTTCTTTGAAGATTACAAGTGAATTCAGTAAGTTACAGCAGATGATTATGATTTGCAGCAGTAAATTTTGTTATTGGCGGCAGCAATGGAGTTTAGATCTGGATCCGGCAGAGTCTGGGCATTGGAGAGCTCAAAGAAGAAGAAGAACCCCCTTTCTGTTGGCTTTGGCGGTCTATTTATAGGTGTAGGAGGCTGATATTTCGCTCAGATCTCGGGAGGCTCCTTCTGGAACGTGACCAGGCCCGCGCGCCCAAGCCCGCGAAGTTTCGATCCGATCCGTGATCGATACGAATGGATTTCGTATCGATCAAGATCGCATCCGATGGAGTCGAAATTTGGCGTGGACATTCTTTAGCATGCACGTAGTCTTATGTGAAAATTTCATAGCATTTGGACTTGTAGATTAGGAGATATGATCGATACGAATTGGCATCTTCGGTTAGCTGTTTCATTCAACTCGCTCTTTTTCGACTCGGTTCCGTTTGACTCGATTACGTGGCGTTTGAACCTATGGATCACTCCACCTTTGATGCCGTATTGATCGAGTCGTTCTTGGACCTTGCCTTGTTCGTATCGATGGAAACGTCCTCTTTTCGTATCGATAGAAAGTGGGTTGCGTGCATTTTCTGATGACTTGAAGCGGAGCGAGTCGAACAAGTGCTTTCTGATGGCTTGAAGCGGAGCGAGTCGAACAAGTGCTTTCTGATGGATGCGAAGTGGAGCGAGTCGAAGTAGGCATTCCTGATGGATTCGAACCGAGCGATTCGAACAGTGGCTGTTTTTATCCAATTTTGCATCGATCGTAACTTGAGCATATGAACTCGGATTGACTTGAAATTTGGAACGTTGGCTATCATAGCTTTGCTTGTCGTGTCATAACAATTTTAGCTCGATCCGGACTCTGACAAAATTCGCCGATATCCATAGTGAGCCCGTGTATAATCGATCTCTAGGACGGACTGTCATTGGTTACCAGTCAATTCCTTGGTGTCACGGCCTTGCCAAAAGGCGGGATAACAATGAAGTAACTCAAGAGGTTTTGAAGTTGAAATCATATCTTTTAATTTGAAAGAACTCTTCCTAAGTTTTCCTAATTGACAAGCATCACATAGACTATCTATTTTAAAATTGATTCTAGGGAGACCTCTTACTAGATAAAGTTTAGAAAGTCTAGATAAGAGTTTAAAATTCAAATGCCCAAATCTTTTATGCCAAATCCAAGGGTCACTTGTATTAGCCAAAAGACATAGATTATCATTTGAGATTTTCATACTAAGAATATAAATATTTTTCTTCCTAATTCCTTTAAATATAATATTTCAATTATTATCTTCGATGTGACACTTATCTTTTTCAAATTTAATTTTGTATCCTTTATCGCAAAGTTGAATAATGCTAAGCAGATTGTGTTTCAGATTCTTAACTAATAAAACATTCGAAATAGTAGGAGTTTTAGAATTACCGACATTGCCGATGCTAATCACATATCCTTTTGAGTTGTCTCCAAAATTAACCAATCCTCCATCTTTATAGGTAATATCATTCAACATATCCGGATTACTAGTCATGTGTCTTGAACATCCACTATCAGGTATCCACTTATTCTTCTTGATTTGTACAATTTGTCCATTGAGTGTTGATTCTTCAAAGGCCATATAACATATTTCTTTCTGCACAGAATACAAACTCGGTAGATAACATGATTTTCTATAATAACTATATGCAGACTTATGAGACAATGATGATTTGAACATTTTTAAACTAGTGTTAACAAAATCCCCAAAAATAGCCATTTTAAAAACTTCTTCAAAATTCAGATTATGAAAACTTTGAAAACCAATGCTCTGATACCAAATGTGAGAAATGCGGATTACGAATCTTAAGGCTGGAATAACACTAGTGGGGGTGTGAATAATGTTTTATGTATTTTTTAAATCTTTTTGAATTTTGTTCAATTTAAACACCAACAAATGCAATTCACAAACATAGATATAATCACAGAATCAGACATAGATGCAAATACTAAATAAAAGCAGTAAAGGAAAGAACACACCAGGATTTTATACTGGTTCGAAGTTACCCTACATACAGTCCCGTACAATCGTACGGATTTCTTTTCAAAATAATCTCCCAAATTACAACCTCGGTGTCAAGGCTACAAGGTACACCCTCCTGTATTCGAGTTCAGGGCAACTCTCTTGATTTAACCAGGCTACAAGATCACCTAATTGATTTCCGGGGCTACAATCACACCCAATTGATTTCAAGGCTCAACCGCACCTTTTACTCAACAGTTTGATTTACAAAAGATTCTATAACTCTGAATAGCACTGAGATCTTATGGAGAGAGTGGCAGAGAATCAAACAAGAGATAATCAAGTTTGATTCACTTGGTATTTTGGTAGAGTATAGTTTAGGATTCTTTAGAATAAATGTGGAAGATGAAGAGGAGAGAAAATAAAATGAAATCTGGTATAAATTCATTTAGAACTTACTGGTATTTATAGTAAAGCAATAGCCATATCTATTCGTGAAAGGATACGACAAATAGACACTTCTTTTGAAAATTGAAATTTGAAAATAACGGACACCATGTCGACATGGGGGGTTGAGGTATGTCAACATGCTCAAGGAAAAATTGATGTTTTGATTTTCTTATTAAAATTGGTTTCTATAATTTGTCAAAACAATTTATAAACTTTGTAAATATATTTGAATATAGTTTAAACATATAAAAGAGTTTAGAAAATAATTTTTAATATATATAATCTTAATCTATAAAGCGATTTAAAATCTGAGTATATAAATATTTTAAAGCTAAATATTTAAAACAAGAGATGGTTTAAAAACAAGGACAATTTTGAAATCAAAATATTAAAAATGATAAAAATAGTTTTGAGGCTAAAATATTTCAAACAAGAGAGATGTCTTTTTGAAAAGAAAGTTTTGAAAACATTTTTAAAAACAAGAGTTATATTTTTGAAAAACATTTTTATAAAATTAGTGGATATCAAAATAGGACCACTATATGTTCCACTAGATATTGTCGTGGGTTCCATCCTACTAGGTTTTCATCCCTTTAACAGGCTCGAAGTGGATTCCATTCCACAAATAAATTTCGAATAAAGATGTAGATGCTTTCAAGAAGTTTTAACATAATTCTAGACTAACTACATTATCTTGTACTGTTTGAAACCTTGAACTCTTGATAACTTGATTTCTTGATACTCACGAGTCTTCCATCTTGATATCTTCGATCTTTAAATTCATCAGTCTTGTTTCTCTATACTGTACAGTCTTCATTCACATGTTTATATTCTCGTATACATATATATCTAAACCATAACGTTAGTATTTATATTTTATAACAAGTCCTAAGGTTGTTGTCATCAAAACCATCATCTCAAGGACTAACAAATTTATGTACCTTGTTGTATTGTATTGTTTACTTGATGTCCACTTATTGAATCATGTCATGCTTGTTTGGACTAATATCTTTTGTATTGGTTTCTATTGATAGTCAATTTTAGCATGATTAGTTTTGATTGTTACTTGTTAACTATTTATTAAATTAGTACATATCGTGCTTGCCTGAACTATTTTTTATTTTCTTTATGTTGTGGATTGTCTGTTACATTATGTTTGTTTAATTATTTATTGAATACTTATTGCCTGTTTGTTTTGATTAGTTGTTGTTTGTTTGATTGTTTACTTGTTGTTTGACAAAATGTAATTGTTTACACCGTGTTTCACTAAGAAATGTGATGACGTTCCATGAAGATGAATAGTAGTGGTTTTAGGATTTTAGTGACTAAAGGCTTGATGAATACCATTGAGGAATCAAGAATAGACAGGAGGTCCATTATGCGAAATTTTAAATATTTTTTTGGCTTTCATAAATAGTTTAAAGCAAGGGTTTCTATTTTGAAGAAAGATTTGTTTTTCATATGAAACGATGTTTCCCCAAAAATTATTCTGAATTTGCTTAAAATGATGGAAAATATTGTGATAAATTATTTTATAAATTGATGGTGTTTTCATGTAGAAAATCCTCTTTTGTCTTAACGGGAGATGGTAGCTTTGATTTGAAAATAAAAATATTTTGGTAAATGTTTTTTTAAGCTGTATTGGAACTGTCCTTGCTAGCAGGTACCTTTATGGTATTTTGGGTAGGTTATCCCAACCATTAAATGGAGAAATCATTATGGAAAAAGGAACGAGGATGCGTTCGAGGAAGGAATCTCATGAGTAGAAGGAGGAAGTGTTCTTCCATGGAAAATGGAACGAGGATGAGTTTAAGGAAGGGAGCTCATGGGTAGAATGAGAAAGGGTTCAACCATAGAAAATGGAATGAGGAAGGGTTCTAACATGGAAAATAGAATGAGAAAGGGTTCTATTATGGAAAATGGAAATGAATGGAGTGGGGAAGGGCTCGGAGACATGTGTAACGGGATCGTTGATACTTGAAGTGTTTCAAAGTGTGCTCGTAAAGAAGTGGTACATGAGGAAACTCACTTGGGTATTAGGACGTGTACCCTTGATCAAGGAAGGGATCCTGTACCATGGAGAGTGGAAGGTATCTAGTTTCAAGTATTTATGTGGTTGGGGTTAGAGCACCTAGAAACCTGGATTTTACCATTAATCTCCGGCGAAATAATGGCCATACGAGTTATCATATATCCAATGCACACAACTGATGCATGGATTAATGTAGTTGTAATACAAGTGGATGACCAAATCATTTGATGAATGTAACAATGACAAGACACATACTATTTTTGAGGATGTGACCATAAGTAGGCGCACATGATATTTTAGATGGTATAAGTATGAGATATCTTGAGGATGGGACTATGAGAATGTTCATTGACGGCTTTTGAGGATATACATATTATGATGGATGTGTAGTCAGCACAAGTATTACACACACGTGTTATTAGTTAATAGTTTAGTATGGTGATGATACCACGTTATTTTGAGTTTGTGTATTTATTTTGATGAGCTATGTTGATTATTATTTCATGTATATTCATTTATTTATACATGCATGTTTTGACCAATCTAAGCTTTCTCGTAGGCCTTTGTATTGGTTAATTATGGTTGAATTGTTAAGATGCATGATACGAATTAATCCATGATTAATAAGTGTCACCCTTATTAATGAAGTGTTATTTACTTACTATAATTTGGGTTGCATGATTGAGAAAGTGTACGTGTTACTATAATATGTGTATGTACAGTTTAAAATCAGTTTATAGATGATTTGATTGTATCATGGTTAATGTTATATGGTCATATATATATATATATATATATTACTTTATAAGTAATTAACTTGTGATTGATGTATTTCCCCATATATTTTTATTAGCCCAATAATAATAATTTATTAATTTTTTTGAAGGTTGTATTTGGGGAATTGTGGAGGCGCAATTCTTTCGAGTAGGGAAGAATGTAATGACCCACAAATTTGACGCTTTTAATAATAAAGTAATTAATATTGAATTTCAATAAAATTGTGAATTAGGTAACGTGTTAATAACTGTTGCAAAGTTCTTTTCATTTTGATCAATTTGATATACAATTTGGATGCATTCAGAATTACGGTTTGCAAAATAGAGGTGTTATAGTGTTTAAATATGGTACCCAGCTACTTTTAGCCAAATGGTTACATACAATTAAACCCACCTCATTGTGTATATAAGTAACGCTTAGAAATCCTAGGAGGCAGCTGTCACATCAGTTTCTCTTCCTTAATCTTGAATTCTTCCTACATTTAAAGGCATATGTTTCGCTAATTACAAATTGATTTAAAATTCAAAGTGTCCAAACTATATTGAATTATATATCATTGCGAAGCTGCCAATGAGTGGAGTTGACAAGTGGTGTCCATTTGTCGAAAAAGAGCTTAATTCAGTGGCAAATCATGGTCAAAGTTCCAATCGACGAAACCCTAAGCATCAATTTGGGGCTTTTTAAATCGGTGCTCGATTGATGCAATTGAAGGTGGAAAAACGTAATCCTCGATGAGAGGAGTCTAGATTTGGTTTTGATTTTCGGAGAATAGTGTGGCGATTGGAATTTTCCACTAAAGGCATGATAGATCTGAATTGAAGGTGGCGACAATGGCTGCCGTGGGTGGTCGGGGACGGTAAAGTTGGTGCAGATGGTCATGGGGGATCATTTCCTGGTGGTGCGGACCAGCTCTAGGTGGTTAAACTTTTCTATTTTGTTTTAATCTGATTTTACCACTCGACAACTTGCTTTTTGGATGCTTGGGCAATAGCACATGAATACCGAGGATGTATTAAGTGTCATTCCCAGGGGTCAGAATGGTGGGTTGTCACAGTTAATATCGGAGTTTTGGTTGAGTGAACACCTTAGCCTGATTGGGGTACAACTCTTTAGAAATAGGGTAAGTGATGCCCTAGAATGAGTAAATCTTGAGAGAGTGTATTTGTAATTTTTATAATAATAATATCGTTCCTTTAAAGTCTTATTTTAGATCCTTTGGTATTTTTTCCTTAAACCATATTAATCCTATTCTTGTATTATAAAGATACCTTTTATTTGTTTGGGTAATAGAAGATGGATACAATAAGAGGAGGAAGAAGAGGGTCTGGAACTAGAATGGTTGCTAATGGTAGGGTATCTAGAAGTGCTACTATACCAACTGTAGATCCGGTGGAGGAAGTGGTAGCACAAGTTCAATCCCCTATGAACTTCATGACTTTGTGCAAGAATTACACCACATTGGACGGGAAACCGTTCTATGGAACTAAAGGTATTCTCAGAGTGTAGACATGGCTTCATTCGTGTGAAAGGATATTTGGAGATCTTCGATTGGTGGATGCAGAGAAACGACTGTTGGCATCACGAAAACTTCAAAAGTCAGTGATGGATTGGTGGGATTCTGTAACAGCTAATACCTTAAAGGAGGAGTTTTCTTAGGATCAGTTCAAGGAAGTCTTTGAAGCATAGTTTATTCTAAAAGCCGAAAGGACAAAACTATTTAGGAGTTTCTTGGATTCGAAGCAAGGTGATATGACAGAGGCACGGTATGAACATAAGTTTAATGCATTATCCCATTTGGACTTGGATTGATAAACACACCGCTAAAAAGGAATGAAATGTTTGTAAATGAGATGTGACCATAGTTCAACGAGAAATGACTAATCAACTTACGGGTACTACATTCACCAACCTTATCAGTATGGCTTTGAGGTTTGAAGCTCTGGATATTAAAGAAGGAGTCTAGAGAGTACTGCCAGCAATCAGTGCCAACCCATTATCAGTTATACCAGTTGGAGGCAAGCCAAAATTCAAGCATAAGTTTAAGGGAAAGAAGCAGTGGGCAGGTAAGAAACTCGAAGGTGGGGCTCCAACACAGAAGAAGCCGCTTAACTTGGCTAATATTACTTGTTTCAAGTGCAACAAAATAGGTCACTTTGCACCTAATTGCACGAATACCACCTACTATAATTCTCACAAACAAGCCACATAAAGAATGAGTGCCCTTTTCCAAAGAAGGGGTCGCAAGGACAAGCTATTACTATAGAGGAGATACCATCCACTTCTTCGGGACAGAGGGGGAAGTAGGTGTTATTAGGTATATTATCCATTTATGATATTCCTGTTAGAGTGTTATTTGACACGGGTGTTTCCCATAGTTTTATTTTAGTTGATCCCGTTGATAAACTTAACCTTAAACCCATCCTTATGTATAATCCTCTTTGTGTGTTAAAGCCTAGTGGAAGTTTGACCAAGCTTAACACCTTTTGTTCAAAAGTGCCTATTTCTTATAGAAATCATCTCTTTCTTTTTAATTTGTTTATTCTTGGGTTCATGGTTTTGGACTGTTATTGGGAATGGATTGGTTATCCAAATTTAATGATGTCTTAGATTGTGATAGAAGGAAGGTCGTGGTAAAGGATGCGGTAGGAAGAAGCATTGATTTGAAGAGCCTAACAAGTTGATGAGTAGTTTTTTGTATTCCCTCGAAGTAGTTAAGGAGGAACTTAGGGATATACCGGTTGCTTGGGATTTCATGGATATTTTTGATGAAGTGCACGGTTTACCACCTCACCGTGAAGTGGAGTTCCGCATTGATTTAATTCCAGAAACCATACCTATTGTACAACCCCCTCGAAGGTTGGCTTCGAAAGAGAAGAGGGAGTTAGGAAGCTAGATATTAGACTTGATGTGGAAGGGATTTATAAGACGTAGTACCTCGACTTGGGGATCGCCAATCGTCTTTGTTATAAAGGTGGATGGTTCTTTAAGGTTATGTGTAGACTACCAGGAGTTGAATAAATAACTATCAAGAATAAATACCCTTTACCAAGGATCGACGACATGTTTGATCAGCTCCATAGCGCTCGGATATTTTCCCAATTGGATCTTGCCACCAGTTTTCACCAATTAAAGGTAGCAGAGAAGAGTGTACCCTTAACAGCTTTGAGGACTCCAGATAATTTCTACGAGTGAGTAGTTATGCCTTTTGGGTTGACTAATGCATCCGCTTACTTTGTGGACATAATGAATCGAGTATTTCGGGACATTTTTAATAAATTTGTTCATGTCTTTATTGATGACATTCTTGTCTATTCGAAAACGAAGGAGGAGCACAAGTACCATCTTTGAGTCATACTCAATACCTTAAGGAGCCATGTGTTGAAGGCTAAGTTTTCTAAGTTCCTTTTTTAGAATCCCGAAGTTAGGTTTCTAGGGCATGTTGTTTCGAAAGAAGGCATATCAGTAGACTCGGCTAAATTTGTTGCAGTTCAAGAGTGGAAGAAGCCCGAAAGTGAGACAGAAGTTAGAAGTTTCTTAGGATTGGCTAGATTTTACCGAAGGTTTATCAAAGATTTCTTGAAGATTTCTTCTCTTCTAACGAAGTTGATAAAGAAAGTTGTTAAGTTCGTATGGACGCCTAAGTGTGATCGAATATTTAATGAATTAAAGGAAAAGTTGACTAGCACTCCTGTTTTGACCATCTCAAATGGGAGCGGAGGTTTAACAGTATATACATATGCTTGTAGTACCGATTTGGGAGCAGTTCCAATGCATCATGGGAAGGTTATTACCTATGCAAGTCGACAGCTGAAGCCATATGTGAAAAATTATGCTATGCACAATTTGGGGCTTTTGGTTATTATCTTCACACTTAAGATGTGGGGGCATTATCTTTTGGATCAAAAGTTCGTTTTATACAGGGACCATAAATTCTTAAAATATCTCTTTACTCAAAAAGACTTGAATCTGAGGCAGCAAAGATGGCTGGAGTTTCTCGCTTCTTATGATTTGGACATATTTTATACCCCTGGGAAACCAAATGCTAATGTGGATGCATTGAGTTGAAATGCAGCAATGGTTGCTAACTTAGAAGTTAATCCAGTATTGATGGATAGGATTGCAGCTAGTCAAGAAGAAGACCTTATTTTAGCTTGACTTAAGAAAGATGTTCAAAAAGGTATTGTTTCTAGTTTTGAGATTGATCCCCAAGGCGTATTGAAAATGAATAGGCGTATCTATGTTCTGAATGTTAATGGGGTTAGGAGAGCAGTGTTACTGAATGTCCCCGTTCAAAGTTATCTTTCCATCCAGGAGTGACCAAGATGTTCAAAGAAATGAAGAGGATATTCTAGTGGAAGGGGATGAAGCCAGATGTTTCGATCTTTATGAGTCAGTGTGCAAACTGACAACAAATTAAGAGTGGCCAACATAAGTCAGCCCAACTGCTTTAGCCACTTGAGATCCTGAAGTGCAAATGGGTGCAGATCTCTATGGACTTTATTGACAGACTTCCTAGGTCAAGAAGAGGGAACGAGGCATTTGGGTTATAGTCGATTGGCTGACCAAGAGTGCTCATTTCATTCCTGTTAAGCCGACCAGGACTGCTAAAAGTCCGGCGAGTTTGTATGTAAAGGAGACTACGAGGCTCTATGGTATTCCTCATAGTATTGTATGTGACCGAGACCCGATATTCACTAGTAGGTTCTAGAAGGGTCTACAAACCGCTTTAGGGATCAAGCTGAGTGCAAATACAACTTACCATTCCAAGACAGATGGACAGACGGAGAGAGTGAACAAGATCTTGGAAGATTTATTACGAGCATGCATTCTCGACTACAGAGGTTTGTGGGAAGATCATTTAACCTTATTCGAATTCACTTATAAAAATAGCCATCAGAAAATTATAGGCATGGCCCCTTCCGAAACTCTATATGGTCGTCCATGTCATTCTCCTTCATGTAGGGTTGAGTCTGGTGATAGAATTGTTCTTGGGCCTGACATGATCTTAGAACCTAGTGAGAAGGTATCTGATATTAGAAGGAAGATTAAGGAAGTGCAGGATCGACAGAAGTGTTATGCAGATCGAAGTCGTCGGGATCATGAATTCCCAATTGCAGATCCGGTGTTTGTGAAGGCCTCTCCATTGAGAAGTGTTGTGAGGTTTGGGAAATCAGGGAAGCTAGCCCCTCGATATATTGGTCCTTTTCCCATGTTGGACTGGATTGGTAGACTTGCATATAGAATGAGGTTGCCAGATGGACTATCGGATGTACATAATGTATTTTACATATCTCATTTACGTAAGTATGCACACGACCCTTCGACGATAATGGAACCGGCACAACAACAGAATTCGAAAGTTCAGCCTAACCTAACCATTCTTAAGCAGCCTATTCATATCATTGCTTAAGATATAAACCAATTGAGGACGAAGGATGTGAATCTTGTTAAGGTTCAGTGGAGTGGAGAGGATAGGGATTGTACTTAGAAAACCGAGGATTATATTAGTGATTCATATCCCGAGTTATTGTCATAGTTGTTTATTTATTGTTATATCTTTTTAGAGTATTCACCAGTTGTGGTGGAGTCACTTTCTTTGTACTTGTTTGATTGAATGATATCATTTGAGTTACTTTTTGTATCTTTTTCGTGTATGTTTAATTTCAGAGACGAAATTTCTTATAAAGAGAGGAGGATGTAATGACCCGTAATTTAATCACTTTGAATTTGAATATTTAAATATTTCTAAATATTTAAATAATGGATTTTATAACTCAAATAAATCTCTTTAAGTAATAACTAATGATGGTGATGTTGTTATAAAATTTGTTTTACAAAAATAATTAGTTTGAAGAAAAGAGAAATTGTGACCGAAATTCATTTTTTGAATTTCGATTTTTCGTTGTCTAAAAATTGTCGGAAACATTATGTACATTTTAGTAAACATATACCCTCATATATTTATGTTAACATAAGTATGGATAAGTTAAATAATATGATGAAAATGTATCTACTTAAGTACATATAAGAAGATGTGACATCTTTTCAAAAATATAAATATAAATAAATTAAGAATGAAATGTCCTTTTACCACTTACACATCATGGTACAAAGAAGAGTTAAACATGGTGGAAAAAAGGGAGGGCTTTCATGCCTGCGTGTGGAGATGGCAAGGGATGAGGGTGATGATAGGAGAAATTTTAATGGAGGGTATGTAAGAAAAGACATTGTAGTAATTCTCTTATTCCACTTTTTATAAAAACAATTCTCTTATTTTTCTTCTCATTTTTATCATTTCAGTTTCTTACTTTTCAAACGATCCAGCACCTTCCTTAATTTTTTAAAAACTTGTTAACGGCTTCCTAGGTTTTCAAATTTAAAAATCCATTCTTTTTTCACTTCTTCCTCAAGCAAAATCACTTCTTTCTCCTCAATACCTTCTAACTAACCGAACAAGACCCATATCTCCTCAAAACATCCATGGTAGAGCCTATATAGTCTATGGCCGAACCCATCTAGCCTATTCAGGCTCCAAAAATACAAACTTTTAAGAAGAAGAAAAGATCAGGTGTTAGTACAAGGCATTGAGTTAGTTCGACTTTGTTTGGTTACATTTTGGTGAGCAAAATCTCACCTTTGTAACTAAATTTTGATCTTTATTATTGTGATAAAAATATATGTTATTTCCTTCTGTTTTTATGTGTTAAAAGTGTTGGATTAATTGGCTTAGTGACCACTTTAAAAGGTTGACATTGTTTGCGCCAAAAATGGTCATAAACACCCAAGAATAGTTTTGTAGAGAAGAAATGAAGAGAAGTAAAATTAAAATGAGTAAATGAATAAGTAAGCAATAGAGGTTTATAGTGGCTCGGCGTTGTGTGCCTACATCCACTTTGAAGATTATACTTTATTACTCTCTTATGAATCTGATTACAATAGTAGAACAAAGCTAGCACTTGATTACAATGGAGTCTAGAGTAACAAGCAGCGTAAAGATCCTGAAACTAAACCAATAGATCTGTATTTATAGTGTGAGATGACGAGATATTTCACTAAGATTTTGGCAAAGGGTTCTCCAGGTCCATAGGGGCCCACCATAACGATCGGTGGTCATGACTCAACATTTTGGAATGATTGGTAAGATTTATACCGATCATTTTTATTTCACTTGATTGATGCTTGATCGTTTATGGGGGGACCCACATGCCTCTAGACCTTGCACCAAAAATATGAAGTCATTTTGAGTTGTAATTTATGAGATATGGATCAATCTTCGTCGAATATGGAATGTTGGCTGATATATACCGATCGTTATGAACGATCGGTGGTTCCTTGAACTTGAGAATTTTGACCTACGATCGTTTTATGGGCTCCACCCTTCAATATATTGATGCCCTAAAATTTTAAAGTGAATTGGGCTTGTGGATTTTGGGATATCGATCGATCTTCACTGATTTGAGCTGTTTTATGGATCGTTCACGATCGATCTATATAAATCCTCGCTTTGTCCGTAACTCAAGCATATGAACTCCGATCGGCTTGAAATTTGGAATGTAGCTTCACAGGGCTATGCCTATCACTCCATACTGATTGCACCTTAATTGGGTCCCGGTCCGGGTCTGCTCGAGCATAGTCCATAGTATCGTATACAACTGATTCTCAAGGCTGGTAACCACCCGTTTCTAGCCAAGTCAATGATATAACGACCTTGCCAAAAGGTTGGATAAAATTTGCCCCTCAAAGTACGTCCTGTTTGAACATGACGTGCTTTAAACCATCTCGAGCTTTGATTATCATAAATGATTCCATCCAGTTTATTGAACGGGCGCTACCTTTCCATTGAGTCGCTATTTGCCAAGGCTTGTGTCTCCTACCATTCATTATGACTATTGGTCGACTTCCAATAGTATAAATACTAGATCACTGCTTGTCAATTATAATCTTGTTGTTTTTTTAGTGATTAACAAGCCACAATAATCTGGTTTTGATCTTTGTTCAGTTGATTTCAGGTGAGAATTCAATTTCTGTCGATTTCGACAAATTGGACTCTAGAACGTATATTGGTTCGTCTACATGTCCATACCTAACCCCCAATCATGATTGCACGCCACGGTTCATTGTCAAGTTTCAAAGTTATTTCTTGTTTTGTGTGAACAACCACGACCGATCATTTATCATTGAATAAAAGTTTGGATCGCTTTTGTACGATCGTTTTTTATTATTATAAACAAATGATCAAGGCCGATTGTTATAACTGAATGGATTTTCGTACCCATCTATTTACGATCGTCCTTGTATGATTCTTGCCATTTTATATACACACACACAAATATATATATATATATATATATATTGAATCAAGGCCGATCATTATTGGATATAGCTAAATTTCTGATCGTTTTAGTACGATTGGTGTAGGAAACGATTTTCGCGATTGCTCTTGAGGAACAATCGGCTCTACATTTGGGCCATAAGGGGTCGACCTACACCTCCATATAAAAAAATTTCTACTTGGCCATCTCCACCACTTCTTTAGCTTGTATCGTTCTCTCCAAATCAACAAGAAAAGGAAGCAACCTTGTTCTCTTCCCCATCATTCAAACAACGATCGGAATTTCTCAAGCAAAAATTGATTCCCCTTTTCACGAGTTACCGTCGCACTATTCCTTCTTGATTTCTCATAGATTCAAACTCGAACCCATTTCCTTCTCCAAATTTCAACCTAGTAGGACGATTCAAACATGCTTTGTGATTTTGGCATGAGACTTTGGGTTTCATCAATTTCGTGATGTTAGAATTGAACAGTGGATCAGTTGAAGGTTGGAAGAGACGAAAATTGGAGGAGATTGTGGCCTTAACCGATCATCTTTGTGGAAGATGAAGCAGTGGTTGAATGATCGTTTTGAATGGTGTATAGTTTAGATGCGGATTATTCTTGAACGATCGATTATGCCACGTACATAGTGAATTTTGAAGTGGATAAGTTGTTTGTTCTGATCGTTCTTGAATGGAAGTGGAGGAAAATGATCGGTTGAAGTATTGAGTCAAATAATCGGTGTGAGGAGTTGAAGTAACGATCAGATAAGGAGGTTATGGGGAACGATTAGCTGGAGTGAGAGAGTGAACAATCGGTGGGAGCGTTTTTTATGAATGATCGGTCTTGTTCGTAGAACGATCGATTGTCAGCAAATGAACTTAAAAAAATGGAGCTTAAACAAGTGAACTTGAACTAAATGATGAGCTTCGACTTGCATACTTAAACAGACATTCAAACTTGCATCTTACTTGAACTGCACATTCATAAATATATTATGTTTGAACATCGGCGTGAACCAATGCCTTTGAAAAATCCTTTGAAGCTCATCTGTGACTTGAACATAAAAATCAATCTCTTACATGCTGACAATCAATCATGAAACTTGAGCTGAATCTTCCCCAATGATGTAGAGAAACGGCTGAGACGGTTAGCGATGACGGTCACTTCGGTTGAACCTTGAAGTCTTGTCGTCTTTTTTGCCTTTAATTTCGTACAACTTATTACTGTATTGTATAGTACTTCACTACCCTACACTAGCACTCACTATGCACATGGAGTACAGTTTACTTTATCTAAGCATGATTTTTACCGAGTTTAATAGCAATGGATCCTAAACTTTCCAAGTGTCTCGTTGTCGTGACTGCTGGACCATCTTCTCAACAGGATAATCCTGGCATGGAATCAAGTTCTGCAACCGAGTCTGATAGTCCATCCTCTAGTCATCATTCAGAACAATTGGAAAGCCCAGGCCCACCGTTTGATTTTTCCACTGCAGTTCCCATTATTCCACCGGAAGTAGTTGATCATGCTCCCGACACTCTAGAGGATGCAGTTATTCTGGAGGATCCTATAGATTTCGTAACCTCTAAAATTAAGGAAGATGCTCTTCGCTGAATCTGCGTAAGGCATAGAATTCCTTTTGATGATGTATTGGTTCCGTTACAGGATGATAGGGCTCATAGACCTCCAGAAGGATATACGGCGTGCAACAAATTCATGTGTTGGGTCGGATGCATCCTGCCATTTATCTCATACATCTAGGAAATTCTCCATTATTTGAGGATAGCTCCAACGCAGTTTCATCCGAATGGCTATACTCTTCTCAATCGTATTTATATGGTATTTATAGAGTTCCTGCATCATCCGTCCAACCATCAATGACATTCGGTTCATATTCTCTTTCAAGCGACGGATAGAGAGTCTTTCATTTACATTTCTTGAGTCAACGAAGAAGTGTCAGATTCTAACTACCACATGGAATAAATTAAGAGCTTTTAAAAGTGAGTGGTCCTTTGTCCGATGTCCTCTTGGTTTTGCTCGAAAATGGATGGAAAGATGTAAGTAATATCCATCTTTTTTATATTAGCGTGGAAAACTGATATCCAGGTCGTACTCTTGACTAAGTAATTCTTTTTACAGGCAAAGTCACATGCCCCAGCGGTAATCTTTATGAGGAGGCGGTCACGACTCTTAAAAATGCACCACCTAAAGATAGGAACATCGAATATCTTCTTACGGATGAATGCCATGTTACTTTTTGTTTGATGGAAGAGGGCCTTAGCGTAGGACTAAAAAAAGTTGCTCAAGCTGCAGGGTTAAGACCATGGGCTGCAGCCGGTCAAAGGGGCAATTGAATCGATCCCACCGTGCCCCCAGCTATGGGTGCTCAGGAATTCACTAATATTGATGTCGAAGGAGATAAAGGCGATGTGCTTGGCTGCAATGATGATGGATCTAGTCTTGGAGTCAAGGTCAGATCCTCGCAGACCTCACAACCTTTGGCTCTCAATAAAGGAAAAGAGAAAACACTTGTTTAAAAATTTCCAAAAGTCGCCTTTTTAATCAACTCATGCTGTCGATGACTCCCAAGGTTGTTCAAGATGAATCCTCTTCTCAACCGTCGGAGCATTCAAGTTTGCTGCTTGATTCTTTGTCTAGTCTACCAATACCACATGATCTTGACACTTCTCACTTCACTGATGTGAGTGTTTATGGGTCGGAATCTTCCACCAGATCTAGCACTAAAATACCAACTTCTAAAGGGGAAATTACTCCAATGTGCAAACCTCCTACATCTGGTCCATCGGGGGGAAACACAAGGGCACTTGCACACACTTGCACCTCTCAACGTTGCATTATGCTCAACTTGTGCCCTTTGATGCTTAAAGTTAATTTAATTTTGTTTTCCTTTACAGGAAGGCTGGTGACTAAAAGAAACATGTTCGATTCCCTTCGGGGTATATACCACCAATCCTCTAGTTCACGCTCTAGCTTGTACCATCAAGGTGGCAGTCGAGAGTATTATGATTCTAGTTATCGCTTCGGTTAGGACTAGAGTCATCTGGATAGGGGTGATAGGGATAAACCAACTCAAGATAAGCATCGATCAAGATTTAGATCCCCTACTCCAAAGGGTTCCGATCGTCGTCGCCATAGCGAAAATATTGCTAGCCCCTCGATATATTGGCCCTTTTCCCTTATTGGACCGGATTGGTAGACTTTCATACAGAATGAGGCTGCCAGATAGACTATCGGATGAACATAATGTATTTCACATATCTCATTTACGTAAGTATGTATACGACTGTTGGGTGAGTTTCAACCAAACTAACTCACTACCGGATCAAGACGACCGAGCCAACCTTCTCCAAGCTCCTACCGAACCAACCTTCTCCAAGCTCCTACCGAACCAGCTCCTTCCCATGCCTACCGAGCCAGAGCCAATTCCACTCACCACCGGACCACCTACCACCGGTCCAATTCCACTCACCACCAGACCACCTACCACCGGTCCAATTCCACTCACCACCGGACCACCTACCACCGGTCCAATTCCTCTCACTACCGAACCAACCTACCTCCAATACCCAGCCTAACCAGCCTCAACCCTCTACTACCGGACCAAGACGTACCGGACCGACACTACTAGGTTAGATTGCATCAGCCCAGGCCCACCAGCAGCTATATACATCCAAGACCCCTGCCCCCAGCCTCACTCTATAAATAGAGGGGCAGGGGTACAACAATGGAGGACAAGTTTGAGAGGTCAAGCACGGATAGAACTTTCAAACAACTTTCATATACTTGCATCAAAGTTTTGTACTTGTAATCTGAACAAGAAAGGAGAAATAATATATAAAGTGGACGTAGGCACATTCTAGCTGAACCACTATAAATATGTGTGTCTTTTACAGTTTAGCCCCTGCTTTTTACATATTTGCATAAATCACCCAGATCACTAAAAACAACATAAAATCAACTAAATCATACGACTTGGAGGTGTTTGACCATTTTTTGTGCAAACATTTTTGGTGCTTTCATTGAGAGCAAGAAGCTCGAAGCTTCAACCTCTCCCACTTAACCTTCTTCCTAACAGCATCGTTCATTGCTTGGAAAACATGGCTCCCAGGCAGAGGAAGGATGTTAACAGAGGAAAGAACATCACAACTAGCAGTATTCCAGATCCAGTGGTCACAAATCAAGAGGATCGTCCCGTTCCAGCAGCAGTACCAACTGAAAATCAAGCAAATCCGACAACCCCTGCCACAGAACAGCCTGCAGCAATTACTAGGGCAGATCTAGACAGAGTTGTGGCTGAAGTGACTAACTGCATCACATCCCAGCAGGAAGCCTTGGTGAACCATCTCATTTCACGCTTAAGGGATGCTGAAGAGTCCAACCGCAACACTGAATCATGGGGTGAGTCCCAGTCTGGAGAATCTCAGAGACATCAAAGATCTTCCTTCCTCGAAGGAGCTAACAACAGAAGCAGCCATGGTAGGAGTCGAGACCGAGCACAGCCCGAAGTTAGGCCTGAGGAAATGCTTGGAACCGAACCCAACGGGGGAGGTACCGGATGGAGGTCAACTGTAGCTAAGCCGGTCGTACTGCCTAACTACGGAGACACCAATGAACGGGGCCGAGCTAGAGTCCAGCCCGAAGTTGGACCCGAGGAAGTGCTTAGATCAGAACCCAGCAGGGGAAGATCAAGGCAAGGGCCAACTGTAGCTGACCCTAGCATGCTTCCAAAAGACCAAGGACGGCCACTGGAAAATATCAGGAATGATAGACGATACCATCCCTACAGATCGTCCGGACGGAATCAGTCCCACAGAGCAGAACCGAACTCATTGCTATCTGCTCCAAATTCAGATGAATGGATGGCATGCTTGTTCATAGAGTGCGTCCAACGGGATCAAAGAGATCGAGGGATAGGCGCTAGGGTAACCAGCCCCTTCGCCCGCAATATCGAAATTTCCATCACCCCCAGAGGATGGAAAATGCCAACAATGGAACCTTACAAAGGAACCTCTGACCCTGTTATACACTTACAGAGATACACACAGCATATGCTCATGAGTGGAGCGACATAGGGAGTACTGTGAAAATGCTTTCCACTATTCTTAGCAGATCTAGCTACCTCCTGGTTCTGTCATCTACCCCAAGGATCCATCAGCTCATGGGAGATGTTGAAAGAAAAGTTATCAGCCAGTTCCGCATTCATGTGGAACAACCCAAGGACGCTTACTCCTTATCCAATGTCAAACAGAAACCTGGAGAGAAGCTGCAGCAATATTTAACCCGATTCAATGCCGCAGCGGCCGCAGTCCAAGATGCCGATGAAAAGCTTGTCTTAATGGCCCTCTGTAGTGGTGTGCATCAGGATACTAAATTTGCTAGAAGATGACAAAAGAAAAACCAGCTAATTTACCCGATTTCTTCCATGAAGCCGGGAAATATATGAGGCTTGAAGACGCTGCCACTAAGGGACGGTCAGGGCAACAAAATAAGGTAGCTCACGGCAACACGCCCGCTGCAACAAAGAACGTTCGAAGAAATGATTCTAGAGACAATGCTGGGGGCAAGAAGGGAGAAAAGCGCCTATATCGGTCAGGACCGAGGTTCGACACTTACACTCCTTTGAATGAAAACATCTTCCTTGCCACCCAAGATGAAGTTAAATACAAGCGCCCCCCGCACAAGAAGTATTCAGATAACGCGATTAAGTCTGGAAAATTCTGCCGCTTCCACGAATCCCATGGGCATGATACCAATGAATGCCATCATCTCCGGGACTTGATTGAAGAACACATCAGAAGGAAGAGACTGGAACGCTATGTAAAAGGTCAGAACAGGACTCCAGCTCTTGCCAATGAGAACCCAAGGCTACCCTCCCCAGAGGTAGGCAGTGGAAATCGCAACACTAGCGGCTCCAGTCAAGAGAAGATAGTGGTCCATACCATCTCGGGAGGACCGCACATCGCCGACAGAAGCTGGGCAGAAATGGAAAGATATGGAAAGTCACTTAGAAACAATGAAGACTGTGTTAATTCTGTTATAGAAGAACGCCACCCGAAGCGGAAAGAGAGTGATAACATCACATTCAGTAGGCGTGACCTAGAGGGAAGGCAGTACCCTCACATGGATCTCATGGTTATCTCTGCCCGGCTCGGTCCGGCCGAAGTTTTTCGAATTCTAGTAGACACTGGAAGCTCAGTAAATATCTTATTCAAGCATGCATTCGACAAAATGAAACTATCAATAAAGGACGTTTCTCCCTGCAATAAACCACTACACGATTTCACTGGAGATGCAAAGATGCCCCTCGGGCAACTTGACCTCTTTGTTGAAATTGGAAGCCATCCCCGCTCCGTTGTACGGAAACAGACATTTGTGCTGATAGAAAACCACTCGGCCTACAACGCCTTCTTTGGAAGGCCAGCCATGTCTGACTTCCAAATTGTCCTGGACCCATGGTGCCTAAAGATGAAATTCCCAACGGACAATGGAGTAGGGGAAATAGAGGGAGACCAGGACGTTGCTCGAGACTGCTATGTAACTGAACTTCGCAACAACCACAGGAAGGATAAAGGGGAGAGTGTAGAGGTTGCCCTCTGCACAAAAAGTTTGGAAGCATAGCAACTAAAGAAAGCCCCTCCTCTTCGATATACCAGCGACCCTTTCAATGAATTAGACCCCAGGGACAAAGAGGAGGAGGCCACCGCCGAGCCTGCAGAGGCTATGGAATTTGTATATGTAGACAAACATGACTCGAGTAGACTATTGAAAATCGGGTCCCAACTAAAAGCAGAATTGAAGGAACAACTCATTGACTTTCTCCGCCACAACTTGGATGTATTTGCATGGTCACATGCTGACATGACCGGAATCTCTCCTGACATAGCATGCCACGTACTAAACATTGATCCTACCAAGGCGCCCGTAAAACAAAGAAAGAGAAGTATGGAGGCAGAACGATCAGCAGCCCTCGACGAAGAAGTAAAGAATCTACTTGCCAATGACTTCATACGAGAGGCCATCTACCCAGAGTGGATCGCCAACCCGGTGCTGGTAAAGAAGGCTAATGGGAAGTGGCGAACATGCATTGACTTCTCCAACTTAAATGATGCCTGCCTGAAAGATTGCTTCCCACTTCCCTGAATCGATCAACTTGTAGACAGCACAGCCGGGCACGAACTCTTATCTTTTATGGACGCATACTCAGGATACAACCAAATTCCCATGCATGCTCTCGATCAAGACCACACTAGTTTAATCACTAACCGGGGATTGTACTGCTACAAGGTAATGCCTTTCAGACTTAAAAACGCAGGAGCCACCTACCAGTGCCTCGTCAACAAGATGTTTGTAGGGCTAATAGGACAAACTATGGAAGTGTATGTGGATGATATGCTGGTAAAGTCAAGGAAAGCCGACGATCACGTAAGCCACCTGGATGAGATGTTTCGAGTACTTCGCCAATATGGAATGAAACTTAATCCTCTAAAATGCTCCTTCGGAGTGTCATCAGGAAAGTTCTTGGGATTCATCGTCCATGCCAGAGGGATTGAAGCAAACCCTGAACAAGTCCGAGCTCTAAAAGATATCAAAATACCTTCCACTCGAAAGGAAATGCAAAGCCTAAATGGGAAAGTGGCCGCCCTAAGCCGATTCATCTCCAAAGCAACGGACAAGTGCGTCCCCTTCTTCGAAGCTCTAAAGAAAGACAAAGGAAAGTTCGAATGGACTGACGAATGCTTAACAGCTTTCCTTAACTTAATCGAACACCTCCGGAAACCGCCGGTACTCTCGACTCCAAACGAAGGCGAAGAGTTATACCTATACCTTGTTGTATCATCTCAGGCTCTAAGCGCTGCTTTGGTAAGAGAAGACAACCGCACGCAGCGGCCAGTATACTTTGTAAGTAAGAGGTTTACAGGAGCAGAAGTCAGATATCCTAAACTTGAGAAGCTAGCATACTGTCTACTAATCGCATCACGAAAACTGCGACACTATTTTCAATCCCATTCCATCAGAGTTCTGACCGATCAACCGCTGAGGCAGGTACTCCATCATCCCGACACTTTCGAACGACTACTTAAATGGTGCATTGAACTAAGTCAATATGATATTACCTACCATCCTCGCACCGCCATCAAGGGGCAAGCCATGGCTGATTTCATTGCCGAATTCACTACCAACGAAGGTAAGGAGCAATTAGAGATAGCAGAAGACGTCAAGTGGAAACTCTTTGTGGATGGTGCATCAAACGAATAAGGCTCGGGGGCAGGTGTGGTAATAATCACTCCCAAGGGAAGTAGGCTGCACTATGCTATAAGATTGGAATTCACTGCCACTAACAACGATGCAGAGTATGAAGCAATGATAGCTGGATTAGAACTTGCCTTAGAAATCAGAGCCAATTCTTTGTGTCTTCATAGCGGTTCTCAACTTATTGTAAATCAAATACTAGGAGAATTCCAGGCTCGAGAAGAATGACCCAGAGCATATTTAAAGAAGACCAAGTTACTTCTCAGTCGATTGGACCACTACTTAGTCAAACACATCCCTCGGGAAGAGAACCAAGAGGCCGACGAATTGGCGAAGCAAGCTAGCATGAGAGACGGCGCTATTTCCGGAGCAGTAGCCATCTCAAAGCAACTGACTCCAAGTTTTGAGCAAGTGAATCTGATAGCTGCAACCGAAGAAGCAACTTGGATGACTCCCATCCGAGACTACTTACAAGGTGGCACACTGCCCAACGGACGTAAGGAAGTCAAGAAAATCTTGAGGAAAGCTTCCCGCTACACAATACAAGAGGGCACCCTCTATCGGCGCGGCTTCTCTAACCCCTTATTAAGGTGTGTCGCTGGAAGGGAAGCTAAGGAAATCTTATCCAACATTCATCAAGGAAGCTGCGGAGATCACACCGGAGGGCAGACTTTGGCAAAAAAGATACTCCGATATGGATATTTCTGGCCCACCTTAAGCAAGGACACCTTGGATTTCGTCAGAAAATGTGACAGATGCCAGAAGTTTGCTAAGATTCTGCGACTACCAACAACTGAGATTACTCAAATGACCAGCCCTTGGCCCTTTGCAGTATGGGGAATTGACTTGATCGGCGAACTGCCAATGGGCCGAGGCGGGCCAAATATGCTATAGTGGCAGTCGACTACTTCACCAAATGGGTGGAGGCAGAACCCCTAAATAAAGTATCTTCGGCAAAAGTTATTAACTTCTTGATCAAAAATGTTCTATGCAGGTACGGAGTCCCATTCAAAATTATATTGGACAATGGTCTTCAGTTTGACAGCGAGGAGTTCGCCAACTGGTGCCAAGAGCACGAAATTCACAAAAGCTTCTCATCCGTAGCTTATCCCCAGGCAAACGGACAAGTCGAAGCCGTCAACAAAATTCTGAAAACTCTAATAAAAAAGAAACTCGAAAAGTCAAAGGGTGCTTGGGTGAATGAGCTCCCTACGGCACTGTGGGCCTATCGCACATCTTTCAGAACATCAACGGGGCATACTCCTTTCTCTTTGGCATACGGATCAGAGGCTATGCTCCCGGTTGAAACCATCGTGCCTTCCCACCGTAGGATCCACTATAACCCAGAAGAGAACGAAGAACTCCTTTACATGTCTTTGGATCTAATCGAGGAGAGAAGAAATGATGCATCCCTCAAAGCAGCAGCCCACAAGCAAAAGGTGGCAGCACAATACAACTCCAAGGTCAAGCATCATATCTTACAAGAAGGATATCTTGTCCTCAAGCGAGTCTTCCCTCACCCCGGAGCACTAGATCCAATCTGGGATGGACCATATGTAATTCATAAAGATCTCCACAATGGAGCTTATATTTTGTCAACAGTGGACGGAGAGGTGTTCCAGAGGGCATGGAACATCCAACACCTCCGTCGATACTTTTCTTAACTTGTACTGCCCATATGAAGTGAATTAACAAAGAGAATCAGTGGACGTAGGCATTTTCGTGCCGAACCACTTTAAAAAACCTTGTCTCTTTTTTAACTTGTTCCTTTATATCTTGGCTGCTTGTTAACTTTATCCTTTTCTGTTGAACAAAACCCTGTGCAAATAGCATTTTCACTCAAGGCGCTCCACAGCGCAACTTCTCTGGACAAGACCTAACAGGTACTATACGAATCTATGCCCTCGCCAATGAGACACTTTTGCTCCGGCATCCCTCTGCCGCGGGTTAACTCATTGCTCATGACGGCCCTCAAAGCCAACTTTAATGAGCCGATTATAAGCCACCAAGAAGGCCGACTATAGCCGAGGCAGCTCATTACGGTGTTCGGCTCGCCGGCAATTGTGAACCTACTTTAAGCCCCAACATAAGGTGTGGCCAGCCAGGGATAGTTCACGGTTGACGATCGGCACCCACGCTAGTCGGCCACAGTAAATCGAATAATACCCACGATTACGGGCCATAATGGCCCGGGTAGTTACTGTGCGCGATCTCGGCTCCGATGTGTCTTAAGTACGGCTGTGGTAAAAAAGATTAACTCCCCGCGGAGGCATAAGATGGGTGACAAATGTCTCCAAGACCCACAGCTAGGAAAAGTGACTACAAAGCCCGTTTGCCACGAACTTAAGCACATCGAAGGCCTTCCGTGATTGGAAGTTTTACTATTTCTCATATTTCAATTCTACTTAAAGAACTTTTCTCCTGTCCTCTATAACAATCCCTAAAGTACAGGACACAGAATAGGAGATATTCGCTAATGGAATCGGGAACTCACAACGGGGCACTAGGCCGCATTCCATACTCAATCACACAAGACATGCAAAGCTGCCATCTACAAGTAACATATGAAGGGCGGTATTTTCTTCTCTCGTGTATAAATATGTAGCTATAATTTATTCACACATCACACAGACATTGCAAGACATGAAATTATGTTTTAAGCAAGAACTTGACATCAAACACAATTGAATTACAAGAATATGCATAGCTATATTTCTCATACAACATGTCAAAATAGCAAAAACATTCAAAATCGACAGAATCAGCTTAAGTTAAAAAATTACACGTCAAGAATAATGTTGTTTATTACAAGTAGCATAATTACAGCCTAAGAGTTACGTTACTGTTCTGAGACTAACATACACAACAATGTCAAGTTCACAAAAAGATATCCAGGTCAAATCAAGGAGCCGGCTGTATCGGAGTTTTATCCTTGTCATGTTGCCCACCTGTCCGGTCAAAGAAAGAATTCATTAATGATAAGCAACCAAGTTAACGGAAAGACTAGAAAGGAAGACTTACCAGCACCTGCTTCCTGACCATCCTGGTCATCATCCTCTACTTGCACACCTGCCTCCTCAACAGCAAGGAGCCGCATACCCTCCTTCACCGCCACCTTCTCCTCCTTGGTAAACTGGGCAGTGACCACATCCATTCTGAAGACCGCGCCACCCTCTTTATCCGCATCAGCCCTGGCCTCCTCCAGAGCCCGGAGATAAATCTTGGCCATAACTCGAGGGTAATCATCCATCCAAGATAAATTACCCTGCTTCCAGGTGCGGAAATACATATCTTGGAGCATCTCATCCATCATCCCCTCGTTTTCCTCAAGCTCCCTCATTCGGGCCTCAGAAGCACGCAGCTTAGCGACGGCAGCATCCCTCTCCGATCGGTATCGTGAGCGGTCAGACTGAAGGGATATCCTCATTGCCTCCATCTCCTCCTTCAACCTAGACTGAGCAAGCTCCGCGGCCTCAAGTCTTCCCGATAATTCCTGCACCCGCTCAAGGTCCGCTTGTTGAACCTCATCCACCGTCGTGATGGCCATGTCAATTCGCTCCTTGCAGGCGGCCTCCATTTTTCGCAACTCTGCCCTGTTGACCTCTTCCATAGTCTTCTTCAGTTGCCTGGATGCGGCCTCGTGCTGAGAAATTTGGATGGCTTGATCGGCAAGCTGCTTAGCCTGGTCGGAGACCATTAACCGTAGCCGAATGTTGGCACTCCCAATTTCCTCCCCGGCCTTGACTAGTCGGGCATGATGCCCCATCAATATCCTGGTCTCCTCAGCAACCCAGTCAATATTTGCCTTAGCCTCATCCCCCAGAGTTACAACCCGGGTAGTAAGCAAATCAAGGTCCAGGGACTTAGCTTCGTCAAGCACCCGTACCATAGGATTGCGAGGGAGAAGATGCTCACCAGTAACCTCATCGAAGGAGATGTCATGAGATGCCGGGTCCAGGTCCGGAAGACCCGCAAACGGATTGCGAACTAAGCCAGGGTGATCTATCGGGGTGACGGTTGGATTCTCAGACAGATGTGGGGAAGGTATAAACTCGGTGTCCTCCTCCTCAATATCATGAATAGGCTGGAGTGGGGCCGGAGGGCCAGGAAGAGATTCAAACGTAGATGGACTCCTCTTCCTCTTTTGTATATCTTCTTCAATAACTCCAAGAAGAGGACGATAGCCGACTACGTCTCCAGGACGGTTAGTAGGAGGCTTCGGCTTGGCGGAAGCTTTGAGGAGTTTGTATTGTTCAAGCCTGTGCCGAAGATCTAAGGTCTTGGCCGTTTTTCCCACTCCTGGAATAAAAATCAAGTGTCACCAGCATGCATTGAGCCATCATTCGAGAATTAAAAAGAATAGAGAGAAATTCACCTTGAACCGCAGAAGTTGCCTCAGTAGAAACACTCCCGGAAGATAAATCGACGCCGGTCCCAACTTTATCAGCTTTCTGGGACTTCTCCATTTCCTCCAACTCTTCAAAGGCTTGGCGGAGAGCATCATCCGTCCACTCTTGGATCACGCCCGCCTGCCCAGGAGGCAAAGCCCCGGTGCCATCACCGCCCTGTCCTTCGCCACCATCATCGCCGTGACGATCACCATCACCTTCTCCATCGCTTCCGCTCTCCGCCTCACCTCCTTCATCCTCGCCTTTTTTCCCCTCCACTTTATCCTCCTCCAGAACATATGGATGTGTGCTGGGAGAGGGTCCATCAGACTTCTTGAGTTTCTTCCCCCCGGCGACTGGATGCGCCGAGAAGGGTCTCCTTTTGCCGCTCTTCGCCGTGGCCCCTCCTGTGGATTTGGCAGCCCTCTCCTCTGCCGTGTCTCTCTGCTTGACCCACAGACTGATGTGGTAGGATCAGGTTGTGCCCCAGAAGTGTAGCATTCCTAATCAAGTAAGTGGCCGACCTATCCCTTCCCGTGATGGCTTCTATTTCTACAGCCATCTGAACCAGGCGGTCATTCTCTATGACCGCAAAGCCACCTGTCGCTAGCAAGAAATAAAAACACATGAGAAGAAGCATTGCAGTCAGAATAGAAATCATAAATAAACTTTGACTTACAGCCTGAGGTGAAGCGACGGATGGAAACAGAGTCATCCTTAACAAAAAACCATTCTTTCTTAAACATGCTGAACTTCGAATATAAGTCCAGGACCGGCTTGAAAGATACGGCTGATTCCAAGCTGAGTATGGAGACCCCTTCTTATAGCCTCTCAAGTTGTACAAATACCGGATCTCCCGGTTGGAGGGAGGACGCCCGTATCTCCTTTGGAAAATGACAAACAGGCTCACCAGGATGGCGTAGGAGTTCGGCTGAAGCTGGAATGAAGCCACCTTTAAGTAAGTGATGAAGCTGGTTATCCAGGCATTGATCGGGGGGATGGCCCCACACATACAGTGGTACCTACTATAGGCGAAATATCCTTCGGGGGGATTATATGGCATCACTCCCTCCCCCGGCAATAGCATGCGTGCTCTATCAATCCCAAAGGAGCGAGAGATGACATCGAGCTGCTCGCCTTTGAGTGAGCTAGGGAAACAATCGAGAGGCGAGTTCAGAAGCTCCTGAGGACCATACCCATCTACTAATGATCTCGGGGCGGGCCCATGACGTCCCGGTCCTGACGGGGCTGGGGCACGGCAGAAGGCTCTTCTCTGTCCTGAGATCTCTTCTTTTCTGATCGGGTTTCCACTTTGTGAGACATTTATCTGCAAACACAAAAAGGCACGTTGTTAGAACAAAGGATGTAGAAATATAAAACATAAAGTTTTCATGTTCATCCGGTCTTAAGCCCATTCGACAATAACTCATTCGGCACTCATGATCCACATGCCCATTCGGTAACTCATGTTCCCAAGCCCATTCGACAATAACACACTCGGCAGAAGAAGATCTCACCGGGTTCGGCAAAAGTTAAGAGCTCGATTCGGCTAACACGTTTTGGTTCGGCGAAGACAAAGGTTTGGCTCGGCTGATAAGGGATAACGATGGCATCAGACCCCTACTTATAGGCAAGATGTAAACGACCGGACCAACTGGTTCGGTACACCGAACCGAATAAGAATGACCGAACAAAAACAAAGCATGCCATGTGCATACACATGCCCTACTTTGGGGGGCAAGTGTTGGGTGAGTTTCAGCCGAACCAACTCACTACCGGATCAAGACGACCGAGCCAACCTTCTCCAAGCTCCTACCGAACCAACCTTCTCCAAGCTCCTACCGAACCAGCTCCTTCCCATGCCTACCGAGCCAGAGCCAATTCCACTCACCACTGGACCACCTACCACCGGTCCAATTCCACTCACCACCGGACCACCTACCACCGGTCCAATTCCACTCACCACCGGACCACCTACCACCGGTCCAATTCCTCTCACTACCGAACCAACCTACCTCCAATACCCAGCCGAACCAGCCTCAACCCTCTACTACCGGACCAAGACGTACCGGACCGACACTGCCAGGCCAGATTGCATCAGCCCAGGCCCACCAGCAGCTATATACATCCAAGACCCCTGCCCCTAGCCTCACTCTATAAATAGAGGAGCAGGGGTACAACAATGGAGGACAAGTTTGAGAGCTCAAGCACGGATAGAACTTTCAAACAACTTTCATATACTTGTATCAAAGTTTTGTACTTGTAATCTGAACAAGAAAGGAGAAATAATATATAAAGTGGACGTAGGCACATTCTGGCTGAACAACTATAAATCTGTGTGTCTTTTACAGTTTAGTCCCTGCTTTTTACATATTTGCATAAATCACCCAGATCACTAAAAACAACATAAAATCAACTAAATCATACGACTTGGAGGTGTTTGCCCATTTTTTGTGCAAACAACGACCTTTTGACGATAATGGAACCCGCACAACAAGAGAATTTGAAAGTTTAGCCTAACCTAACCATTCTTAGGCGGCCTATTCGTATCATTGCTTAAGATATAAATCAATTGAGGACGAATGATGTGAATCTTGTTAAGGTTCAATGGAGTGGAGAGGATAGGGATTGTACTTAGAAAACTGAGGATTATATTAGTGATTCGTATCCTAAGTTATTATCATAGTTGTTTGTTGTTATATCTTTTAGAGTACTCACCAGTTGTGGTGGACTCACTTTCTTTGTACTTGTTTGGTTGAATGATATCATTTGAGTTTATTTTGGTATCTTATTTGTGTATGATTAGTTTCGAGGATGAAATTTTCTTAAAAGAGGGGAGGATGTAACGACCCGTAATTTAATCAATTTGAATTTGAATATTTAAATATTTCTAAATATTTAAATAACGGATTTTATAACTCAAATAAATCTCTTTAAGTAATAACTAATGATGGTGATGTTGTTATAAAATTTGTTCTCATTCTCAACGGTCCAGTGATCGTCGTCACTATAGCGAACATATTGCTACTCATAGGCCCGGCAAGGAAAGCACTGAAGTCGAAATTGCTGCCGAAGACCCTATGATCGATCTAGTTGCTCGCATGGCACAACTTCAAGAAAAGTTTCCAAACCTATGCTTTGAAGGGTTTTTTTCCCTCCTAATCTGAAGTGGGTCCCAGACCATGTCCAAAAAATGACTATCGATTGAGTCACTGATATCCACAAGCATTACCATGAATGGATGAAAGCAGCGGAGAAGATGTCAAAAGTATCTTTCGAGCGTGTTGCGGAAATTGAAAATTTAAAACGCTAGGAGGCTCAGAATAAAAGAACCATTGATACTTTGACAAATGAGTTAGAGGCTTCTAAGACCTCTCAAGCAGAGGCCGAGGGTAAAGCTAATGTTGCCGTCAAATCTATGGAGGAGATGAAGTCTAGTCATCTAGATATGGTCCAGGTGTTACATCATCGAAATCAAGAAATCGCACTCAAGAGAGATACAACTTGAAGTAATGAATCTGCAGCCTTGAAGGAGATAGCGAAACTCAAGGCTAAGCTCAAGTATGCAAACAAGGACAAAGATGATGCTCAGAAAATCACTCAAGATGCCTGTGATGAGCTTGTGAATGTTAGACTTGAGAGAGATACGGTCATTGAAAAGGAAAAAGATGTTGATGCACTCATTCTGCACGAAGTAGAAGCTGCCAAGGATAAGGTTAGGGAAGAGATAATGAACGAGCTCGACCCGCTTATTATTCTTTACAACACCAACATTCTCAAGCATAGAAATCTAATATGACTTGGCGATGATTATCCCTACCAGCTCTGGCGTGCGTGGGAATTTCTTGTTGCATAGAAAAAGCGACTCCTTAACACTATGGAAATCCACCTATTCAAGCTTGAAGGTGAAATGCTATTGGGCGATGAATCCAAAACGTTGCATGATATCCAGCTTACACTTCAGAAAGAACCTGTTGCTGCTTCTTTACATGAAGTGGGTGAAGGATCCGGGTCGGCATAACCCGATGTTACAACTGAATTTCCCCCAACATCCCAGGCAATTCTAAGAACCGTGGCAGATTCTTCATCCATCCCCGAGTATGATCCAAACAAGCCTCAAATTTCTCCAATTCCTGAACGCAGTTCTGAAGGTATTTAAGCTCAACTTGGGAGCTACACTGAGGAAGGTATTTCGCTGAAAACTTCTGTCTTTCAAAAGGTTGGGGTGTCATCAATTGATATTTCTAATCTACTCGCCTATTTTTCCTTAGCTTTAAATCTATCAGATGTCGTTCCTACTCCCTCGCAAGAGCCTCAATTGGGATCACAAGTGACCATGACGGAACCCATTATAGTTACAACTTCAGTCGCTGCTCAGGGTGATCAAGAAGAAACCTTCGTCATTGATGATCAATTCATGGAGGCACTGTTCAAGGAAGGAGGCAACCCACACCTCGAAATTCCTTTTGATGAGGATGTTGTAATCACCGCCTCTTCCAACCCTACTGATGAGCTCAGCATGAAAGAGCATGTTGAGAAGGAATAGTTATTGAAAAAGAAGGCAAAAGCTGAGCCTGTTGATATGGATTTCATTGAGCCAATTCTTATTCTACTTCAGATAATCCCTACTGGTGGGACAATTCCACGAGATGATGTTCCCCTTGCTTCTAGTGTTGAGCGTGCCTCAATCCTTCCTGCTTCTAAATATGATGCTGCCTCGATCCCCATAATTGAAGATGTTTCTTCGAAGAAAAGCCGAGGCAGAAAAGGGTCAAAGAAAGGATTGAGTAGTAGTTCGGATGGAGCCACTCTAAAGAAACAAAAGAAAGAGAGGAAATCCAAGAAACAATCATTGGGTTGATGTGATGTGTAAATAGCTTGGATGGCTACCTTTTCTTTTTGTTGGTCGTGTTTGTAGTGTGAATAAGAATTCTTTTATTCTTGTGTAGAATTCTCGTACATGCTTGTTTAAATGATCGGGTCGGTGTGCAGCTGCCCTCAAATCAGCTTCCTCATACTTCTCATCTATAAAGTCTAGAGATTCCAAGCGGATATCTTCATTTGTTCTGGGATCGTAATAAGTCACTCGATGAGAAGGAAATTTGAGCTCAATAGGAATAACAGCCTTGGAGTCGTAATCGAGGGCGAATGGAGTATGGCTAGACGCGGACTTATGTGTGGTCCTGTAAGCCTATAGTGCTGTCGAGAGTTCATCCACCCACTTGCCTCTAGCCCTTTCCAAATGCTTCTTCAGAATGGGTTTTATGATTTTGTTCACAGCTTCAATTTTCCCATTCGATCGAGGGTGAGCGACTGCCGTAAATCACTTTTCAATACGATGTTGATGGCAGAAGTTATTGAATTCATCACTGTCGAATTGAGTCCCATTGTCTGCTACAATAGTTCATGGAAGACGAAAACGACAGATGATGTTCCGGACAATGAAGTTGATAACTTTCTTGGTTGTGATGGTGGCTAAAGGTTCCACTTTGGCCCATTTGGTGAAGTAATCAACTGCGACAATAGCATACTTTGCACCACCTTTAGAGATTGGTAAGGAAAAGATAATATCTGTACCCACAGGGCAAATGGCTTTTATGTAATCGATGGAACTCTTGGAACTTTTGCATATATCTGCCACTTGTCGCATCGCCTTACATATCAGCATCATCTCGACTAACGGTCAGCCAATAATACCCATATTTGAGTATTTTCTTCGCTAGAGTTTGCCCTCCGGTGTGAGTGCCACATTCCTCTTTATGAACTTCCTTTAGGATTGGTTTTGTTTCATCATGAGCGATACACCAGAGAAGGGAACAGAGAAACCATTTTTGTACATAACTCCTTCCTGTATGATATAACTTGAAGCTTTGCGAAGGACTTGTCGCTTTTCATTCCTTCTTTCGGGAAGAACTCCCTGTAGCAAATAGTATTTAATCGGAGTCATCTATGACTCATTCTCAAGCTGCGTCTCTAATACCCGATCAATTTCCATCAGGCTTATGCTTGGAGCATTTAGTACCTCGATTGGAACCAAGCCCATCTGTTGTGCATCCCTAGTGCTAGCAAACTTTGCCAATGCACTAACCCTTCTATTTTGATCCTGAGGAATGCGCATAATGTTATAATACACAAATTCAGTCAACAACTCCTGGACTTGGCAAAGGTATGGAGCAAGTCGTTGTCCTTTAGTTGGGTAATCTCCCCTGACTTGGTATACTACCAATTGTGATTCGGAAAAGATTTCAAGAGACTTTATTCCCAATTCTTTGGCGAGTTTAGGTCCAGCAATCAGAGCCTCATACTCAGCTTCATTGTTTGTTGCAGGGAAATCAAGCTTTAAAGCATAGCAAATTGACCGATCTTTGGGACTTACAAGCTCAATCCCAGCTCTAGAACAATGATCATTAGATGCCCCATCTATATACAACTTCCACCTATGGTAGGGATTTCAATGCTCTCCGAGAAATCATCCTACGCAGTAAATTCTACTATAAAATCTAGCAGTGCCTGACCCTAAATAGTCCTCCGAGGAAGATAAGTGATGTCAAATTGGATAAGTTCGACATTCCACTTGAGTAACCTTCCAGACATCTCAGGTCGCTGCAAGACCTATCGTAACAGTTGGTCGGTGTAAACATTAATAGGGTGTATTTTAGTTAGGGTGAAGCTTTCGTGATGCAACCAACAAGTAGTATGCCAGTTTCTCTATCTTCGAATGGTTCCTTTTAGCCCTCGTCAATCGCTTTCTAACATGATAGACCGGTCCCTATATTCAATTTTCTTCATGACGCAATGCACACTTATAGCATGTACTGACACAGCCAAGTAGATATATAAATCTTCATATCTAATGGCTTTAATAAGATGGGAGATCTCTCCAAGTGGTTCACCAAAGCTTGAAATACATCTTTACAATCCTGTGTCCATTTGAAATTCCATTTTCCTCTCCTAATCGAGTCAAAGAAAGGAATGCATTTATTAGTAGCTCTTGAAATGAATCGGCTTAAGGCAGCAACCTTCTCATCGAGGCCCTATACTTATTTGATAGTCTTTGGCGCTTGGAAATTGCGAATAGTTTGGATCTTCTTGAGATTAACTTCGACTCCGCGGGCACTAATGATGAGACCCAAGAATTTTCCCGATGCAACGCCAAAGGAACATTTCAGAGGATTAATCTTCATTTTATAATGTCGGAGGATGTCGAACATTTCTGCCAAGTCTCTAATGTGGTTGCGAGACTATCATGACTTTATGATCATATCATCCATATATACCTTCATCGTTTTTATGATATGATCTTTAAACATTATTTTAACTAGGCGTTGGTAGGTCACTCCTACTTTTTAGTCCAAACGGCATCACCACACAGCAATATAACTCAACATTGGTAATGAAGCTGGTGTGCTCTTGATCGAGAATGTGCATCAGGATTTGGTTATATCCTGAGTATGCATCCACAAAAGATAGCAATTAGTGTTCCATGGTTTAATTTACCAGCTGGTCGATCCTTGGAAGGGGAAAACTATCTTTTGGGCATGCCTTGTTCAAGTCCGAGTAATCGACGCACGTCCACCATTTCCCATTCGCCTTTCTCACAAGTATAGGATTAGATACCCACTTAGGGTAGAGGGTGTCGTGATAAACCTATTGTCTTTGAGTCTATCCACCTCCTCTTTAAGAGCGGCAGATCTCTCTGGATCCATGCCATGTTTTTTTATTTCACCAAGACATGCCTCGGGTCGATATTCAATGCATGGCTCGCAATGGCAGGCGAGTTCCACACATGTCAGTGTGAGTCCAAGCGAACATGTCTAAATTCTCTTAGAGAAATACACATTATAGTTCTTTCATCATCGAGATTCTGAGCTGTGATTCGATCTTTAGGACCCAAGAAATAGTTTGATAATTTATTTATATAGATCCTATGACGGGTCATCGTAGCTAACTGTAATGTCAATCGTCAGCTCAGCCGGTGCGGCCATAGTCTCTTTAGGCTCCTTTTCGTCATCCTTGGATCTATATTTCTATAGAACGATATGGCACATAAGCCGAAGCTTAGGCTCTAGTTGTCAATCTTCATAGACTTGGATGTAGAATGATTTGTCCATACCCTTACCTTTCTCCCTCCGTTGAGCATCCCTCAAATCAGCTACATAACGGGCACGTACGGTTGCCTGATCACCATGAACAACTCCAAAACCATTATCTGTCGGAACTTCATAGTCAAACACCATGGGGCAAGAGCTGTCGGGAACTCAACTAGGGTCGGTCGACTCAAAAAAGCATTGTATGTAGAGTCGACATCCAAAACAACAAAAGGCAGAATACACACTCTCATATTGTTATTTTCTCCCAACTCTACAAGTAATTCAACGTAACCAACGACTTCATTTGCAGCACCATTAAAGCCATGAATGCAAGCTTTAGACTTTTTTAAGTCCTTGACTTCCATCCTCATCTGATCATAAGCTTTTTTGAAAATTATATTTACAGAACTTCCATAGTCAACCAATATCCTTCTCACCAAAGCAGGGCCGATCATGCCCAAAATGACCATTGGGTCAATCGTTAGAGCCTCCACCTTGTCTGCATCTATGTTTCTAAACACGATATCATCTTCCATTGCACGTTTTATTTTGCTGGACCTCCATCTTCCATATTTGGACACTGTTCAAAATCCACATGCTTAATTGCGCTAGCATAGCGCCTCATCTCATGCCAACTTTTATCAAACGGATGTGGTCCATAAACTATTGTATTAATTACCAATCTTCTAATGGTTCATGCAGGCTCTTCAGCCCTGTGCAGTACTTGTCCTCGGTTAGGGTAAGATGTCCCCTTCCCGCCATCCTGTGGGTTTTTACAAACTGTTGTAACTTCCTTTCTCGAATCAACTGTTCGATAATATCCTAGAGATGCCTACATTCATTTGTGTTATGCCCATAGCATTCATGAAACCAACAATATTTTTCAATTTGTTTCTGCTTCTCTATTGATTCTTTTGGAGGTGGCTTCTTATACTACATGGTATTGCAGGTAGACGAGTAGATATTCTCCTAGGATGTATTCGGTGGCGTGTAAGTATTGTACATCAGAATCCTAGGCTTTCCTCTTCTAGAATACCTCTTTCGTTCTCGGCTCCTATCTCCACCTTTCTTTTATTGATTCGGTTTGTTTCGGACATTCACTTGTACATTTCCAGAACTATCATCGGATTGCTTTACAGCGATATTTCTATATACTCCCTCTCCACTCAGTCCTGCAACTATTTTCTTCCTGAAGGATCCGGCTTCCTCCTTCCTCAAATACCGAGCCGCCATTGCATGAAAGCATTCCAACGTTGTGGGTGGTTGGCCAGCTAACCAATCGCCAAATCAGATTCTGGATCAATCCCTCTTGTCACGGCCATGAATATTGCATGGTCATTCGGATTACTAATTTCTATAACAGCTGTATGAAATCTGTCTAAATAATCTTTCAACGATTCTCTTGGAGCCTGGATCATGCTAGACAGGGATATTACATCCTTGGGGCGAGTTGTGTGCATTCAGAACTGCTCCACAAACCTTGTTGCCAAATCATCAAATCTAGAGATCAACTGTGGGGGTAGCCTTATAAACCACATCGTTGCTATTGCAGAAAGAGTTATGGGAAAACATCTACACTTGGTTGCATCATCTGCTCGTGCGGAATCCATCAGTCATTCATATCCCATGATGTACTTCCTGGGGTCGGTTTCTCCCTCGTAGGCAAGCATCGATGGCATGTTCAACCTCCTAGGATACTCTACATGCAGGACATTATCAGTGAATGAGGTATGACTTCTTGAGATTTCCTAGTCATCATTGGTCAAACCTTAGCTGTCTCTCACTAGCTGTCTGACCATAGCCGACAAGTCCGGCGTTTGGATAGTTGTTGCTAAGCGGTGGTCGTGTTCCACCTTATGTGAATGGTTTGATTGATGTCTACGAGCCGTTCCATGCCTTCTTGGTTTAACATCTTCCCGATGTATATCACGTAAATTTACTTCATCGTCATTCCGAGGAAGCATTTAGTCAACATTTAATTGAACTCCATCATCCAAATCGACCGCAGCAGCTCCAGTTTGAACCCCAGTGTGCATAGGTAAGTTCCCTTCCCTGGAGGACGGATCGACATCGATCGTTCCAGGTAGACCATGATGATCTGCCTGTTGATGCCTCAAAGTTTTTGCATGATATCTGTCTGTTCTATAATTCCTATGCCCATGATACTCATTCGTTGAGCTAGAACTCTCTAATGCCAAGTAAGGGGTAGGAGTAAGGGGTAGGGTCCCTTCTAGCTTTTCCTCGATGTTGCTGACTAAGTTGTTTCACTAGGTTGATATTGGTCCGAATTTGCTGATTTAATTATTGATGGCTATCCATTAGCTCTCTAATCAGATTCTAGAATTCAGCTCTTGTAATAGAATCAGTCGAATTCTGGACTTCAACTGGTTCACATCCATTGGTTAACTGCTCGAGCCTCCTTGTTTGATACTAGCGTTCTCATTTCCTTCCAGGTTCTGAGAAGTAGATCAAGTTTTCCTCACCATTGTTGATAATTTTGTTTAGATTTTTGCAAATCTGAGTAGAACGAGCAAACTTCCTGAAGATAACTATGGATCTCCTTCGGGGGATTTTTCCAATCTAGTAGCAACAAAGGGATCCTAATAAGCTAAGAATCAAGGTTCTCAATGAAAGCACTAAAATGTTTGCACCAAAAATGGTCTCAAACACCCAAGAATAGTTTTTGTAGAGAAGTAAATGAAGAGAAGTAAAATTAAAATGAGTAAATGAATAAGTAAGCAACAAAGAATAAGCTGTAATCAAAGACGCAGAGGTTTATAGTGGTTCGGCTTTGTGTGCCTACGTCCACTTTGAAGATTATACTTTATTACTCTCTTATAAATCTAATTACAATAGTATAACAAAGCTAGCACTTGATTACAATTAAGTCTAGAGTAATAAGCAGCGTAAAGGTCCTGAAAATGAACCAATAGGTATGTATTTATAAGGTGAGATGACGAAATATTTTGCTAAGATTTTGGCAGAAGGTTCTCAAGGTCCATAGGGGCCCACAATAATGATCGGTGGTCATGACTCAACGTTTTGGAACGATCGGTAAGGATTACACCGATCATTTTTATTTCACCTGATTGACGCGTGATCGTTTGTGGGGAGTCCCACATGCCTCTAGACCTTGCTCCTAAAATATAAAGTCATTCTGAGTTGTAGTTTATGAGATATGGATCAATCATCGTCGAATATGGAATGTTGGCTAATATACACTGATCGTTATGAATGATCGGTACAAAGCGATCGGTGGTTTCTTAAACCTAGAATTTAAAATGCGATCATTTTTTTAGGCTCCACCCTTCAATATATTGATGCCCTAAAAGTTTCAAGTAAATTGGCCTTGTGGATTTTGAGATATTGATCGATCTTCGCTGATTTGAGTTGTTTTATGGATCATTCCCTATCGATCTATATAAATCCTTGCTTTGTCCGTAACTCGAGCATATGAAGTCCGATCGACTTGAAATTTGGAATGTAGCTTCATGGGGATATCGCTGTCACTCCATACTAATTGCACCTCGATTGGGTCCCGGTCCAGGTCTGCTCGACCATCGTCCATGGTATTGTATACAACTGATTCTCAAGGCCGGTAACCATTCGTTTCTAGCCAAGTTGATGATATCATAGCCTTGCCAAAAGGCGGAATAATAGACATCTTTGTGTTTAGTAAAGTAACTTGAAATTAGTTGGGAAAATTTAAAGTAAAGAATATAAGAGATGCTCTCCACATATTGCATAGTTGTTACTTGCCTTTGTATTTGTGCTCATACTCATGTTATGTGATGCTTGGATGAATAAGTGACATATGAAAGTGTACGTATAACGGCTATCGCTATATCGGCACTTTGAAAATTATCACCTCTTTTGGAAACCTTTTGGTTGAATCTTGTGCTTGGGTTTTTATAAAGATAATTAATCATTTTAATAATGATACTTAAAATTAATTAATCATTTTAAATAATTATGATTAAGGATAATTAATTATTTAATTAATGATGTTTTAAGATTAATTAATCATTTTATTCATGATAGTTTAAGATTGTTAATCACTTTAATAATGATGTTTGAAAGGTAATTAATCATTTTAACTAATGATGTTTAAGGTTAATTAATCATGTAGATAATGATGTATTAAAGTTAATTAATCATTTTATTAATGATAGTTTAAGATTGATTGATCATTCTAATAATGATGTTTAAAATAAATTAATCATTTTAAATAATGATGATTAAGGGTATTTAATTGTTTAAATAATGATGTTTTAAAATTAATTAGTCATTTTAATAATGATGTTTTAAAATTAATTAATCATTTTACTAATGATGTTTTAAGACTGATTAATCATTTTAATGATGATGTTTTAAAATTAATTAATCATTTAATAATGATGTTTTAAAGTTAATTAATCATTTCAATAATGTAAAGATGTTAAAATAATTAATCATTTATTAAAGTTGATAAATCATTTTAAAAATAATGAAATTGAAGAAATTTATCATGTTTAAAAATTAATTAATCATTTTGATAATGTTGTTTAAAGTTAATATCTGCAATGTGAAATCCCAGCATAAGTCTGGTTTAAAAGTTAAAAATTTTGATTCGGTTACGGAAAGGATAAGAAATTTAATTTCCATAAAAGATATCACTTATATGGAAAAGATTTAATCATACTCTTAGCACTAAATGTCAAGGTATGGAAACTCGTCTCTTTCTCGAAAGTTAAAAATGTCGTTAAGGCAATCCCTAGAGGTAACATTATCTTCAGTTGCCCGACTTCATTTTAACCGAGAAGTAGTAAAAGTTTGAAATTGACGAGTAATGTTAAGAATATAAGATTTGATTTCCATATATGATCATTTTAAATATTCCCAATAGTTGATTTATAGACTATCAATTCAGCTTTCTTTTGTGTATCATCAATTTAAGACGATTTGTTGCTTATTTTGAGCGTTGATATCCTTTGTCGAAAATGACTAAACCCAAAGAATGAGTGCAAGCCAAGCTATGTGAGGTTGCTCCCATTAGGGTATTATCACAGCTACTCTAGAGTGGTTCCGGTTATATGTGCACTAAGATGTGAAATACTCAGATTCTCGGTAAAGGTTACGGGGGTCAAGCTTGCATAGTCCGAGAGCCATCGTAGTTCTCAAGTATATTCTAGATGTATACTTTCGGCAAGGGGGTGCACCCTTCTAGTCATTTGTTGGAAAATTTCCCTTTCCTTGCCTTTGATTCAAAACCATTGATTATTATTCTTTCTTAATTGCATTGGGAAGTGTCTAGTACACTTCACGATGTTTAATTTTTCGCGTACATTACTTGTAGTTGGAAGTTTTTATTGTAAGGAGAAACCCATTCCACAGGTGGTGGTGTAGTCACATATTGTTGTTTATTTCCACCTTTTGTTTAGATATTTACTCATACCAGACTTATTCTCGGACCCGAGTTGTTTGTTTCCGTAAACTCTCGGGTACTCAATTATATTTGAGTAGTCCAAGAGTAGCATGTTCTTTGGGCTCTTTGAAGATGATGGACGAGCAGGAGGCTTCTTTATGTAACTAGTTATCTATTTCCGCTATATGTTTATGTATATATGTATTTTGTATCAACAAGTATAAGGGAAGAGTGTATAACTGCCTAGATTGATTGTAGTACTTTTTGTGTAACTTTGATAACTCCAAGTTAAGGAGTAGCCTTATGTACTATATTATTGTTGTATTATATGTAACCTTTACGATGTGAGACTTTTATGTTCTATTCTTATCTATTCTTTTATTTTATCCCACGACAACTCGTTTTTCGGATGCTTGGGCAACGACACAAAAATACCAAGGATGTTTTAAGTGTCATTCCCTGGGGTCAGTAAGGTGGGTCATCACATTGAGCATTGTAAAATGTATGTGATGTTTAGTGGCTAAGTGTTCTATTATTGTTATTGACCATATGATGATTTGTTGTGATGGATGAGTAGGAATATTGTTTTTTGCTTTTACTATTTGCATTAGTTACAATGTGCAATGGTTGTATAGATTCTAGGTTGTTATGTGCTAACAAGTACTTGGATGTAAGAGAAGAGTAGGAAATAGAATTATATGGGCTTGATCCTCCAAAAAGGGTACGTAGGCCGTCTTTTTCTATGCAATAGCCACTGGGTCCCTTGAGGCCGGCGTGTGTAGAAGTTGGCACAGTCCAAAACATAGTTGGTACCTTTTTCCCTTCATTATATGTATGTGTGTATATATACACATATAGAGGCATTTCACCAGAAGGACAAACTTTGCAGTCCAATTAGTTTCTAGGACACACATTCAAAGAAATTACTTTCAAGGCCAAAGTCAACAGAATAATTACTTTCAAGGACAAAGTCAGGAGTCCAATTACTTTCAAGGACATAATTTCATAAGTTTTTAGGCCCTAGAAACTAATTTTTTTTGCGTTTTGTCCTTGAAAGTAATTATTTCAATTGTGTGTCCTAGAAACTAATTCCACTTGCTAAAGAGGCCCTTGTGGCTAATTTCCACATATATATGTATTTATAAGTTTACAGATTGAAGCAAAGGAGGGAGCAATGGGTTTGGAGAGGGTCATTCTCGTAGGATGGTTCAGTATATCTCTTACATCATAGTTTTTGAGGAGAACGGTTGTGTAGCAGGAAACTACACAGCCGATTAGATATATATATAATACTGGTTCGATCAACAAGCCTAATCGGTAGCGAAATCAGAACATCATAAAAGTGTTTAGGTTACAAACATTGTGACAGATCATGAAAGAGTTTAATATACATACTTAGCCAAGTATTGTCAGAAAAAACTGTAGCATAAAGTAAATGCAAATCATAGAAAGAAAGAAAAGACGGTCCATCTCTTAGTCGGCACCATGCTGGCCAGTCGGAGCAGCTGAGGATGCACTACCCACCGATTCCTCCGAGGGCGACTTTGCTGAGGGAAGGCGAAATCTGAAAGGGGCCGAGGATGAGGAGCTTGCCCAAAAAGCAAATAAATTAGAAATTTTACTGCATAAGCCGAGTCGCGAGTTGGTGGGTTTGTTGAAGACAAGGGTGTTTCTCTCTTTCCAAATGACCCAGCAGAAGATAGCCAGAAAGATGTCAAGATGGTGGTTAGGTGAACTGTACTGCCAATGATCAAAGAAATCTGCGATAGTGTAGATATTCCCAAGATTGTGGACGCAAACCGAAACCCAAATGTAGAGAGATAAATCACAGTCGAAGAAAAGATGTCGGATAGATTCGGTTTCAGAGTTACAGAAGACGCAAGTCAGGTCCGAAGTGATATTAAGGCGGTGAGGCGATCTTTGGTATTAACCCGGCCATGGATGAGACACCACTGGAAGAATTTGATTCGGGGAGGGATACGACATTTCCAGACACGGGAAAAGGCGAACAATCTACCAGGATGACTAAGGAATGAATAACATTGGGAGATGGTGAGGCCATTGGAGGGAGCCAGGGCCCAGGAATGGTGATCCGGCAGAACAGGGTTAAGGACAATCGATTGCAGGAGGTTGAGGGCGGAGAGGAGCTCGGAGAGGGTATCAACGTCGAAAAGGGAAGGGGGGCAAAGGCTGGGTAGGCCAAGGTTGACGGCATCCGCCACTGACAAAAGGGGACGATTGGAGGAGGAGAAGAGGGATGGGAAGGAGCGATGGAGTGGGGAGAGGCTGTGCTAGTAGTCGAACCAGAAGAGACATTTAGCGCCATCGCCAAGCTTTACTTGAAAAAGAGGTTTAATGCGATCAACTGATGCAAGAACACCCGACCAAAAGGGTGAGGGCTTGGAGAGAGGAGCGAAGTGGATGGCATGAAAAGGGTTCGCATTGTAATGGTAAGCCAGGATCCAGTCTTTCCAGATGAACTGGCCCGGTGAGAGGAGATGCCAGAGCCATTTAGCGAGATGCGCCTGATTGAGGGTAATCAAGTTGGAGATACCTAATCCGCCATGGTCCTCGTGCAAGCAAATGATTTTCCAGTTGATCAGGCATTTGGCTCTCCCCCCATTCCAGAGGAAAGTACGTCTAATAGAGTCAATTTTTTTGGATACCCAGTTAGGAATTTTGTGGAAAGAGAGCCAATAGAGAGGGATAGCAGAAAGTACTGCTTTGACCAAGACAAGCCTACCTGACGCTGATAAGGTGTTCGCTTTCCAACCTGCTAGTCTAGATTCAATTCTGGATACAAGGGGAATCCAGTCCGAACGATGAAGCTTAGTGGGGCGTAGGGGGATGCCTAGATAGGATATTGGAAAAGTGTCAATGTTACAGTTGAGAGCGGAGGCAATGGGGGGACCGAGATGATCAGCATTTCTAAGCATGATGACAGAGATTTTACTAAAATTAATTGAAAGACCAGAGATGAGTTCGAAGGTGTAAATAAGAACCTTGAGACAGTGGATGTGTTCAGGGGCGGGGGGGACGAAAAGGATCGTATCATCTGCAAACTGAAGGTTAGATATCGATAGGTCAGAATGGGAGTTGGGATTAGGATTGTGGAGACTGATACCAGCCAAGTGATTATCTGCTGCCGCCAGTTTGATCATACGGTTAAAGACATCTGCAACCAATACGAAAATGAGCGGGGAGAGAGGGTCTCCCTGTTTGAGACCCCTAGCCGATTTGATAAGACCTCCAGAGGCGCCACCGATCTGGATCAAGGAAAGGCTCGAATTCAGTATACATTTGATCCAGTTGCACCACTTAGGCGAGAATCCTCTGTGCATTAGAAGCTCAAGGATGAAATTCCAATTGACTGAATCAAAGGCTTTGGAAAAATCCAATTTTATAAGGACCCCTGGGATGTTGTTGGAATGACAATAGGAGATAACGTCTTGTGTTGCCGCGACATAGTCCAGTATGTCCCTACCTTTGATGAAGGCCGATTGTTCCGCTCCTACAAGCAATTCCATATGGTTTTGGAGACGATTGGCGAGTACCTTAGTTATCAGCTTAAAGGTGGTGTTGAGCAGGCTAATAGGTCGGAAGGCTGAAAGAGAGTTGGCGCCATCGGATTTAGGAAGGAGAACAATGTTGGCATAGTAAAGGCGAGCTATGGCCATGGGGTTGGAGCAGAATTCGGCACACATGTTTAGGATATCTTCTCTGACAAGCCCCCAGAAATGCTTAAAGAAGAATGGGCCAAAGCCATCTGGCCCCGGGGATTTGTTGTCGTCCATATCTTTGAGGGCGGCCAGGATTTTCTCCTCCGTGAAGGAGGAATCTATAGGGATGGGCGATGGATTAGGATAGAGTAAGTTCCAATATATGGGGGGTAGGGGAGGAGAAGGTTTTCCAAGGATGGAGCGGTAAAAATTGGAAAAGAGGTTCAAGATAATGGTGGGATCGGATATTGTGTTGTTGTTGTGCACTATTTCAGGGATGGATAAGGATCTGCGCCGGCCATTGGCTAATTTGTGAAGATAAGAAGTGTTTTTGTCGCCATCTTTTAGCCACTTGGCTTTTGACCGCTGTTTCCAGCCAATCTCTTCTTGCTTCATCAGTCTTTCAAGCTCAGCTTCTAAGTTCGCAAGGATGGTTGAGTCACTGTTGTTTAGGGGGTGAGACTCCTCCTGGATATTTAGAGCAAGGATTTCATTTTGGATGATGGCAATGTGATTACGGAGGGAGCCTCAAATAGACTTAGCCCAAGGCTTGAGGAGTTTTCTTAGAGATCTGAGCTTACTTATTACACGTGAAGTGGAAGAGGTGAATTTGGTAGGTTGATCCCATGCCAGTTTGATAAAATCGTCGAATGATGGTTCGAGAAGCCAGAGTCTCTCGAATCTGAATGGTCGCTTGGAGGTCGAAGGGGTGCCCGAGTCGAGACAAAGGGGACAGTGATCCGATAGAATGGTAGCAAGGCCAAGACAAAAAGAGAGAGGATGGATGTCTTCCCAGGCGGGACTGAAAAGGAAGCGGTCTAGTTTGGCTAGGGCATGGGAATGGCGCTTATTGGACCAGGTGAATTGACGGTTATTGATTGGGGATTCGATAAGGGAGCAGGAGTTAATGAATGCATTGAAATCTTCTGAGTCGAGTGAAATATTTCCAGAGTTTCTTTCATCTGAATATCTGGTTGTGTTGAAATCGCCACCAACTACCCATGGCCCCTGAATAGCTGAAGCAAAATCCGAGCAATCTGACCAAAGTTCCAACCTTTCCTGCACTGTTTGGGGGCCATATATGTTTGAGAAAAAATAAATAGTGTCGGACTGCACGTGTCTGAGTGCAACATGGAGGACAGAGGGGTGGGATATGATTTGGTTGAGGGACCACACTAATTCATTCCACATGGTGATTAGACCTCCTCTGGAGCCAATAGAGTTGGAATGGGCCCAGCCTGTGAGATAAGGACCACCTAGTTGTTTAATGAGGGAAGGGGTTGGATCAGACAGTTTAGATTCTTGGAGCAGAAGGATGTCGATGTTAAGGGGAGACAAGGTAAGGAAGATTGAATGTCTTTTAGAGGGGTCCCCTAGCCCACGAATATTCCATGATACGATTTTCATTGGGAGAAGGACAATCTCTCATGTTCTAGAGTTTGCATGGAAGTATAATGTTCGTCTTGAATATTGACTCCCATGCAACATGCTAATTTTCTGTTTAGTCTAGAATTAGCAGAAGAAAAAACTACAGTTTTATAAATGCTACCTACATGACCAGGCAAGGATCTTGAGTTCTACGCACTTCTCCTAACCCGAGCTGGGGTTAGGTCTTGCCTCGCAAGTTGCACCCGAGGAGGGGAGGCCAGGTTAGGGTTCGGGTCCAGGTTGGTGCTTTGGACGTGGAGGGGCGCAGGTTCAATAGCAGGGGCTTGGAGGTGAGGAGGCATCGAGAGGTCCATGTCAAGCAGTGGGTCCCAGCGCTGGGGGGCTGGATCTGCATAGGGACCTAGGATGCTTGCAGCTTCAAAGTCCATGTTGGGCATCTGGAGTCCGGGGAAGGGAGGGGTGGATGAAGCAGGCTCAAAGTTCATTACATCAAAGCGGTCGTCCGAGTCTAGTTCATCAGATTGCACATTCATCGGGTCACTAAAGCATTTCATATCCCTTTCATAGTCAAGCCCCAAGAGAAATGCTTCCGGTCTACTGCACGGATGGGCATGATCCCATCTAGAAACAGTTATGAGATATTCGGCATCGTTGAGACGCACCCTATATGAGGAGGAAGCAGGAACCCCCACCAGGAATTGCATTTTGATATACAGTAGCCTGCGATCAAATTCAGAACAGTCGCATCTATCGAACTCAGTGAATCTCCCCACTGGGTTGATAGCGGTCTGCACTACATCTGGGTTTTCTCGAAGGAACTCCGGGATTCCTTTAACTGTGGCCCAGCTAGGCGGTTCTAAGTCGATATGGGCTGGTTGTTCATATTCAGGCCAGGCTTCGAGGTAGATAGAGCCTCCAGCTTTGGTGAGGATTTTTCGGTTAAGGGCTATATATTTTAAGGATTCGGAGGGGCAAGCGATAAGGAAACGGTTGTTGTCTAGGAGCCAGATTGCCCAATCTGAGTGATCGAAGGCAGACTTAAGAACTCTGTTGAGGACTTCAACTGTCCAGGCACCGTCGATTATAGTAGCAGTGATGTAAAGTGAAAAATCTGCCATTGGAAAGTGGATTGATGACGCTTGGGGGAGAGGGGGAACAGAATGACTCGAAGAAAGAGGGGAAGGGAGGGAAGAAAATCTATTGGGTGGGGGGTGTACAACAGCTTTAGCAATGTGACTTGAGTGGATTTGAGAAGACGGCTTGGCACGAGGGGCACGAGGGGCAGTGGAAACGACAAAAGATGTATTAGCTGCTTTGGCACTAGAATCGAGGGGAGGATGAGTGTTTGAGGGAAAAGAGGGGTTTTTTGTGGAGGCTTTGGCAGGTCCCGATACAGAAGACTTGGAAGGGCAGCTGGCGTAATAATGCTCATAATAACCACAATAGAAGCAAATCTTTGGTTCCCTACATTTTGTCGCCACGTGGCCTATGCCAGCACAACGAAAGCATATTTTTTTTATTTTTAAAAATTCAAGTGTTTGGAGGCAAGATTCAAAAGCTGGAATTAGGCGCCTGCGGTTGAGATTATGGGGGGTCGGGAGGAGGGGCTCCTGTTTGGGTGGAGCAGGGGTGGCCGCCACCTGCGCATAGGTTTTAGTGATGTTGGATAGTGGACGAGAGGAGCCTGTAGGACCCCTTACAGAGCCGGTGTTTGCACGGGGTGTGGGGGGAACAGTAGGTGCTGTTGCGGGGAGAGGAGGGTGTTGACGGAGGTAAAAAGGGGGGACGAAAGAGATATCGGAAAAGGATAGGGAAGGAGCAAAGGAAGGAGGAGGAGGGCGGGAAGAGGACGAGGAGGCCATGTGTAAGTTATTCTTACATCAAAGTTGTAAAGATGTTGTTTAACAATTGATGTAATGAAATGTATAAATTATATGATGTATTTTATTCCGGTAATATTTAATTGTTGAAGTATGTATAAGTACATTTATGTTTAAATTTCACTATGAGCTTTCACTTTTTATGTTTATTTTATAGTTTTTTGGTATTACTAAACTAGCAGTCCATTATCTTTAATGTTTGAAATTAGTTGTATGCGTATTTTGATGGCGTTTATAATTATTTTTAAATGTTAAAAATAGCGAGTCGTCACAAGAATGCAAACATTCAACCGCAATGATTACAATCGGAAGTTCCCTAGAGGAATGGAGAGCATAAAGAAGATTTGGATCAAAGGCGTGCGAAGCCATGGAGATTTCAACCGAATCAAGGTGAGCGAATAACAGAGATGGTAAGATAGGTGCTTAAGGGTGGGGCTCTAGATTGAAGTTTAGAGGATGTGAAGAGGAACTCTTTAACCCTTGTTTCACTCAGTTTTCTTTCATATATAAACATTTAATGTAGGTTCAGATGCATGTAATTAAAGGACCGCATAACTTTGTCAAGGAATAAAGAGCCAACTTTGTTGGACAAGTGAAAAATGTTGAATCGTAATAATTTAACATATCAAAGACTATACATACAGGAGAAGGCATTTTTATCTTAAAACAAGAATGCGTTGTTATCCATATATCATGACTAGGCAGAGATAAATCATTTTTCGCAGAAGCCATGCTCCCATTAAACAATGTAGTCGCGAATTTCACACATGAATTTTATTTTATTTTTCATATATTTGTATATAACATAAATAAAATTTATAAAAATATATAATCAAATATTATTAAAATATCTTTTTTGTATTCAAAAGTGATCTTCCCTTTCATGGGGACCATTCCTCAATCTGCTCTTCCCTTACCTACTCCTGTACCTCCTTCTGTCCTACCCATTCCTCCCTTGTCTCATCACCTTTCCGTCCCTCTTTCTGCTACCCCTCCCATTCTTCCACCTCCTACTCCTGACCCTCCTCCTCAATCAGTTGTTGAGCTGTCATCTCTTCCTCCATGCTTGTCTCCTTCTGAACTCCAAAGCTCCTTACAACCTTTAATCCCTTCTTCTGCCCTTAACTCTTTGCCTTGGACTTCTCTATTCAAATCCAAGCCTTGAAATTCAGGCTCTTACATCCCTCATGAAATTCCTCTTCAGTTCTCTGGTGATGTGCTCATGCCATCAAGTGAAATAATCAAGGCTGGTACTGATGTTTGGAAGGACTGCCTTGTGGGGGTTTTCCTAGATAAACCTCTACCTTATGCTTCTGTAGTGTATCATCTGAAGAAAGTATGGAAGCTGAAAGGTGAAGTTAATGTTAAGTCTGATGGCTTTCTTTTTCTCTTCAGTTTTTCTTCTACTGATGACAAACATAGGATTTCTGAGGCTGATCCTATTATAATGAGAAACAAACTTTTTAGCTTAAAGCCGTGGGATGTTATAGTAGGTAATAGTTGTGGAACAATACGATCTATCCCTGTTTGGATCAAATTATATAATATTCCTCTTTATGCCTGGTCACATTACGGTATAAATTGGTTGGCATCAAGGGTAGGGAAGTTTCTGTGCATGGATCAGTCAACTGAGAGGTTGGAAAGGATAACTTATGCAAAATGTCTTGTAGAGGTTAAACCAGACAAAAACTAGTTAATAATTTTCTAGTAAAACTGATGGATGGTAGTGACCAACTAGTAACAGTTAATTACTTATGGAAACCGGAAGTGTGTGTTTTTTGTAGGGAGTTTGGACATTCTGATTTTAATTGCTTATTTTCATCAAAAGTTTCTGAGGTCTCTAATCATGATGAAATAGTTGCTCCAAGTGTTAATGAGTCAAGTAAAGACAAACAAGAGGTGTTAAGAAAGACTAGAAATCAGAAACAGGTTTGGAAAAAAGTAACTTATAATAAAAAAAGAACAAAGAAATCAGTCTTATTGAAGTTAGTGAAAACCAAAGTGAGTTAGTAGGCACTGAGTCTTTTCAGTGTGCTAATGTTAATGAAGGGGGTGGTACCAAGGTCAGAGCAGAAAAAGATAAACAAAATCCAGTTTCCCATCTTGGTTCAGATAAAAGTATGGTGAATAGTTTTCAAGTGCTTGCAGATGACCTAAATGGGGTATCCAAGGAAGCAGTTCTAGAAGACAAGGAAAAAGCAATAGGAGTTGACATAGGCATTGAGGAGGGAGAGTTTCTCGAAGTAGGCATGGTAAATTCCACAGATTGCCTCCAAGTTGCTGATAGTGGTAAAATACATAACAAAACTTCTGTGCATGGTGTATCTCTTGTGCATGTGCACATCATCTCTGGATCCAACAATCAAGAATCTACGCTATTACAACCTGATAATGATCATATTCAAATGATGGCAACAAATGACACAAATATGCAAGGTTCTCTTTCTTCCGAAACAAACATCATCAGCTCTTATGCAAATAACATTTTTGATCTTGCCTGCTCTATGCAAAATGTCCCTTCAGCATCTTCCTCAAAACACTCTCTTCAATCTTCATCTTCTCCTATTTCAGTTCCCCAAAACTCTCAAATCCTGTCTTCTACTCCTCCTTCAGCTTCAGCTCAGTTTCCATATGTTAATAATTCTATTATTCCAGGATGGTATAACAAAGGAAAACAATTGTGTGATGATTCAGTCCATGGTAATAATGATAGTAATAAAAGAACGACATCAAAGAAATTGACTAATTTCAAATCTGGTCCTGCAGATTCTCATTCTCCTGCAACTAGGAGCAGAAAAAACACTGTCCACCAATCACTCTAGTTTTATGATGATACAAAATATAGGAGTTTTGAACATTAGGGGTGCTCATTGTCACTTGAAACTTGATCAAGTTAAAAATCTCATAATCTTAAATTAATAGCTATTCTTGAAACAAAACTCAACCTCTCTTTATCTAATAGGGCTGCTAATTACATTAACCCTAATTGGAAACATCTCCATAATCTTTCTGATTCTGAATATGGTAGGATTTTAATCCTTTATGATCCTACCGCTATATCCATAACCTCTATTCTATCCTCTAGGAAATATATTCACACTAAAATCATATGTCAGCAAACTAAAACTTCATTCTACATTACTTTTATTTATGCGGATAACTCTACTGCTTCAAGACAAAATCTTTTTGACTTCTTGCCATTTCTTAGGCAAGAATCACATCCATGGCTGGTCATGGGTGACTTTAATAGCTGCCTTCAGCTTGATGATAAGTATGGTGGCCAGCCCTTATTCCCAAAGCATATCCTTCCTTTAAACATTGCTATCTCTGATTCTGATCTCCTCAAAATTCAAACTTCTGGTGCTAGATATTCCTGGAATAATAGAAGCAGGAGTGGAGTCAGAACTTTCTCCACTATTGATCATGCTTTCTGCAATTTAAAATCTCTCTCTGTTTGGCCTAACCTCTCTGTCAATCTTCTTCACCCAATCCTCTCTGATCACTCCCCTTTGATTCTTTCAAATGGTCCCTCTATGAAAAAGAAAAAAAGAAGTTTCAAATTTTTTAATGATTGGACTCACTCCTCTGAATTCAAACCAATTGTTGGTAAAGCATGGTCCTCTCACTGTTATGGTAACCCTATGTTTATTCTTTGCAGGAAGCTCAAACTTGTTAAAAATCATTTGAGAACTTGGGCAGCTGAAATGTATGGTGATGGTACTAAGCAGTCAACTTTATTGAAGAATTGGTATAAACAAGCTCAAGAATTTATGATGAATAACCCTCAAGTCCCTGTTCCTGCTAAGGAGGAAGGAAAGCTCTGCACTCTACTTAACAAAGCCCTTGATATTGAAAGTGGGATGAAACAACAGCAGTTACATTGTAAGTGGTTTCAATTTGGTGATCGTAACACTGAGTTTTTTCATTCCTCTATCAAAATTAAGCAAGCTAAAGAAAATATACGCACGATACATTCTCTCGATGGTACTCTTGTCTCCTCTCCTAAGCAAATTGATGCTGCCTTTCTTAGTTATTTTGAAGACTTACTTGGTAACTCCTCTAACTTTAGTCCGGACCTTGATATGTTGAACGATATTCCCCTTCCTACTATATCCAGTTTGCAGTCTACATTGCTTGTTGATCAGGTTTCTGATGAGGAAATAAAGCATACTCTTTTTGCCATGACTAGAAAATCGAGTGGTGGTCCTGATGGTTTTAATGTTCTTTTCTTTATTACTTGCTGGGACATTGATCAATATGATTTCTGCAAGGCTATTCACAATTTTTTTAATAAATGCTCTCTTCTATCTGAAGTCAACTCTACTAACATTGTCTTAATCCCAAAATGTCCTGATGCTTGCTCTGTATCTTCCTTCAGACCTATTTCTTGTTGAAATGTGGTGTACAAATGCATTTCCAAACTTATTGCCACTAGATTAATGCAAGTTCTCCCTCGAATTATTTCGCAGAATCAAGTAGCCTTCCTACCTAACAGAAGTATTTTTGACAACATTCTTCTTGCCCAAGAACTTCTTTGTGGGTATGCGAGATCTAATGCAACTCCATCTGCAATGTTAAAGCTTGACATCACGAAAGCTTATGACTCGATTCACTGGTCCTCTATAGTTCGTATTATGGCCTTAATGAAATTTCCTAAGCCTTTTGTTGGATGGGTTTATGAATGTATTTCAACTCCTAGCTTCTCAATTGTTCTGAATGGTCGTCATGTTGGTTATTTCAAGAGCAGGCAAGGAATTAGGCAGGGTGATCCTATCTCATCTTATTTATTTCTTTTAGTGATGGAAGTCCTCACCAGATATATGAAAACCAAGTACTCTTCTGGTCAGATCAGATACCACCCTAAGTGTAAGCTTACAGATGTTACAACTCTTATGTTTGCTGATGATATTATGATATTCACTCAGCCACATCTTCCTTCGATTCAGTGTGTTATTAGTACTTTGTCTGATTTCTACAATATGACTGGTTTGCTGCTTAATTGTTCAAAATCTAGTATTTCTTTTGCTGGAATCTCCTCCCAACTATCCTTGTCTCTGCTTCAAATTTCTGGGCTTCAACTTATGGACTGAAATATGACATATCTTGGCCTCCCTCTCTTAACCTCTAGATTAAAGCTATCTGATTGCCTTCCTCTGTATACCAAAATTGTTTCATTACTAGACAGGTGGGCAAACAGATACTTATCTCAGGCAGGAAGGCTAGTTCTTATCAAATCAGTTACCTTTTCGATGGTTGTTTATTGGTCAAAAGCTTTTATCTTGCCTGCTAAACTTTTGTATCTGATTAGAGGTGCAATGCTAAGATTTTTTTGGACTGGTTCCATTAATAATAGGAAGCCTCTGCCTTGCTCTTTTAGTCTTTTTGAAAAAGATAGAAATTCTGGAGGGCTGGGAGTTATTAACATCATGAAATGGAATGTTGCTACTTTCAGTACTCATCTGAATTCAATAATTGATAGGAAGAACAGTGGGTGGGTTAAATGGGTTTGGGCCCATAGAATAGGTAGGATTAGCTACTGGAGTTTGCCTATTCCACAATCTTGTAGTTGGACTTGGAGAAAGTTGCTTGGCTTGCGTGAGACCTTACTTCCCCTGATTGTAGGATGGCTAACTCATCTGAAGTTAAGTTTTGGTTTGATCCATGGGTATCCAATGGTGTGATATTGCATAAACTTTTCAGCTATCAACAAGCTTATCAGTCTGGAATTCCCAAAACTGCTAAGGCAGTTGAATATATTAGTCAAGGCAAATTACTGCTTCCTTACTCCTCTAACCAATACATCAGGTTTGTTTAGAATGAAATAAAAAGTAAAATCTACCCTTCTGTTGAGGTTGATGATGTTCATTGGAGTGCCAAACCGCACTCTGTCTCTCATGTGTACAATCAACTCAATCTTTCTAGTAGTATTCAGGCTTTTAAATGGAGTAAAATCATATGGTCATCTGATTCTGTGCCCAAAGATAATCTAATGCTTTGGAAGGTTGTTCAAAATGCATTTTTAACTAAAAGTAAGATGATGGAAATGGGGCTTGATTTTGGTATTTCTTGTGTTTTCTATTCTAACCTTCCTGAGACCACGCACCACTTGTTTTTTGAATGTAGCTCTAATCTGATTCTTTTTAGAAAAATGATGCAGCTTGCTGGTAGTAAATTTTTGTCCAATCGTAGGCCTATTGATATGGACATGATATACAAAGCTACTAGGTAGAGAACTTTGAAAGCAAGATGTCTTTCTATTTTCCTGAAGAAGTATATGATTATTGTGTGGATTGAACGAAATATGATCTGTTTTGAAAAAAAGAGGAGGGATGGGGAAGTGTTATGGAAAATCTTAAAGCATGATATTTATGTTGCTACGATGAATCTGCCTACTTTTCCTGCTGCTTTGAGTGATGCTTGGAGGTAGCTGGTGGTCTACTTCTTGTTATGTCTGTTTCTCCTTCCATTTCTTGCTTTGTTTTCTGAGTGTGCCTTTTTCTCTAGTTCATCCTTGTGTGTTTGATTTTCTTGCTTGTATTTTTTGTGCAAGCTATGTATTTTATTGTTTTTGTTGCAATAAAATCAGGTAGGGGCCTTGTTAACCCCGCTAGCCTATGCTAAAAAAATATATTATTAAAATATATATATATATATATATATATATGTATGTATGTATGTATGTATGTATGTATGTATGTATGTATGTATGAAAATGCTTTTGGCCATACAAGTTTTTTTCAGTTTTAAATTTATTTTTTAATAAATTACTAATTTCTATGCCGAAATAATTAAATAAAATTGAAAATTTTGAAAATAACTTTAAAACATTACATACCATATTGTAGGTTTTGTAAAATTATTATATAATTTTTAAAGAATTTATTTTACATAAATTTAAATTTAATTATATATATATATATATGTGGATTTTAATATTTATGTTAAAAAATTAATTTTTTTGTTAGATTCGAATTCAATATATATGTATATAAAATTAATAAAATAAAATATGTACATTATATATATAAATTAGTAATATTTTATTTCTATGTTTTAAGAACAATTTAATACATACATTTAACTCCAAAAAAATATAAAAAAATGTTTTTTTTATTTTCGGCCTCAAGCATGTTTTAGCATATATATATATATATATATATATATATTACATACAAATACGTATTATCCATTTAATGGTAACAAAACTAATATATGTATCATAATTACATAATGAACAATATATATCTATACACACACACACGCATATGGTATAGAATAGATTATTACCTTTCACTAAAGCCTAATTGATATACCTAGAAACGTTGAATCTGTACATTCCTTGAATCAAATTTGGAATCCAGAAATTGCTACTTCCCGAATGCGGCTATCGCCGACAATCGAACTGAATTTGGTTGATGTTTTAAAGCTTAAATATTTAAGGTATGGAGAGAGGGAGAAGGTGGCCTAATCTGGTCTAGAGGAATGAAAAAGTAAAATAATATAATGAGGGTTCAACATCCTTAAATAGAAGAGATACCAAGGAGAAAAACGTGGATCTAGATCCCTGTTTTTCTCTTATCTTTTATCCTCTTTTTAATTCAAAACTCAGCCTCTCTATTGTCATCATACGGTTGGCCTCACCACACTTCTATAACCGGCTATAATAGCCCTCCTTATGGGGCGCAAAATTGATTCAATCCCCATCAATAATTAGCACATTTAAATATAATTTAAATGTGTATCAATATCATATATTGATTGGTGTATTTATAACTATTATACACACACACATTCAATATTGATCAATAAATATCAAATAAAAGTATAATTGATATATCATATATATTAACTAATTTAACTAATTTATAACAATTATAATTTAATTAAATCGGGTGGTAAAAGGAGTATTCAACGTTTTGGTTGTGTGACTGTTAGGTGTAAATTCGGTCATTGATTCATATCAAACAATTCAAATATTAGCATTCACACATCACTCAGCAGATGGTGTGACATTATGACCAAATTCATCTCTTATTTGGCTTCGGTAAAATCTAATTTTACTTATTAAGCGTTACCCAATAGTGACAGTTATTTACACCGTCAAAACTATATCACTTAGGACTTATGGAATTTGGTAATGGTCAAAATACTAGTATCGTCCACATTCAACTTTATAGTCCAAACACAAAGTCCTTGGTTAAATAATAACAATTATTATTAACCAAACCGTTCTTGCCAGGGGCTTTGAATTTGAGTTGAATTCAGTTGACTGTGATACTAACTTCATATAACTGATGAGACGAATTTTATATTGAATAGAGTCTCGCTTCCTATGCTTCCCCTTGACCTAACTGTAGTCATTCAACGGACATCGTGCCACGATTTAACTATAATCAAAGTGGAGTTTCCACATTGAAGCTCGATGGTATTCTCTAGTCGAGGGAATTATGTAATATTGTTACATCGATATTTTCTGTTTGACCTTAGTTATATTAACAAGCAGAAAACTGTTGAGTGAGGCATTCTTAAGTTATCAATAACTATCAGTATGTAACCTCTTGATGACCCCAGCAATAATGAGTAATACATTGTCCAACAATTGAAGAGTCCTACATATTTTAATCTCAACAGATGTATCGATATCCAGTCTCGATGCATCTTGAGTCCTTGACTAAGAATATTTAAAATGGTAAGTTTATTTTATTGTATCAAATCACTCGTGACTACTGTAACAATCCAATTTTTAAGTAATAAATAATTAACTTTAATAATAGAAATTTGTTTAATTAAATTGGAATTTGATGATTTATTAGATATTGGTTTTGTAATTATCTAATAAATTAATTTAATAAAATGAGTAAATTGAAATAAGATAAAAATTAATGAAATTGAAATATAATATTGATTTTGTAATGAGGTGATTTTAAATTGAAATTTGTACTCTTTTAAACTAAATAGAATTTAGATTACAAATAAACGAAAAATAAAAACATGTATATATAAGTTTTCTTTTTAGCTTAGGCCTGATTTCACTACTAGAACTTTCTTCCACTTATTTTTCTTGCTCATGAATTTTTCATTCATACAGAGATATACTTCTTCATTATTTTAGCTTCCTCTAGAATTTAAAATTTAATTCTTTTCGTATTTTAAAAATCAAACATAAATCATTTTAACTAAACTAAATACTTAAATTTAATGTTGATACTTCTCGTTGGTTTATGAGTGCGGCCGAAGGGGTTCAAATCTTCGTCGAGATGTTGATTTTCTGATAGTGTGTGTGCATATTAGGAAATAGGGAGAAAGTAGGAAATGCGGATACCAAGTGAGTGTTTAGCTCACAAAATCTATGTCCATATCTCCATAATTTTTACATATGAATTGTTGAGTTTATTATATACTTGCTGTTTATTTTGCTCTATGTTTTGGTTGCTAAATTTAAAAGTACTCATCTTTGTGTATTTTATTTTGTTTGCCGATCCTTGTTACATTTCTGAATTCATTTGCCTACCTATATATACAACTGGTGCATGATTGTGTAGGTAGTGTGTATGTATAACCTATATATACACGCACATACATATATAAGTGCAGTTACACAGGTAGGACTGTGAATATGAGTGAGCATCGGTGTATATGTTGAGTTTTTGTGTGAGTTATTTTAGCTGAAAATGTGTTGGTGAGCTCCCCTTTCTACAACGTGCATGTGAGTTAGTGTCAGGTGAGAGTGGGATTCATATATCATAGTGTATGTGTGTGTGTGTTTAGGTGTAAGTTATATAAATGTATACTGTGATGTGTGTGTAGTGTCTGTGTTATAATATACACGAGACAGAGTTTTAATATGTGTTTCTTTGATTGTCCAGGTGCGTGTGAGTGTGTGTGTCTATACACACACATTCAGGTGAAAAGTTAAAGCTTTATGTTGGAGTATGAGTTAATTAAATTGTAGTTGCATGAATTTTGTTTTATAAAACCAAAGTAGATAAAAAGGGTTAGCAAGTTTTATCATATTATTTGCAGGTCCGGTTATCCGGGGCACTGGACGTATGCATGCGTTTTTGTGTACGTGAGGTGTGTGGGGTTACTGTACAGGGTTTACTCAGGTGTGTGCTGAGTGTGTGATAGTGTGTGTGCAGTTAGTAGAGTATTTATGAGTGTGTGTACTAATGTGTATTTATTTTGGTGCACCATGCTTTTACTGCCGTTAGTGCTAGGACAAATAAACTTTATCTGTATTGCTATCTGTTTCTGAATTATTGGTTATGTTTGTGCACTTATTACCATATTGCTTTGTAGTTTTCACATTTTAACTCAGCAACTCAACTATTTTATAAATATCAAGCTGCTGTTGCTATGTAGAAATCTATGCTTTTGTCCACTTCACGTGTTTGGGTATGGATTCAACTCTCTATATATATACTTAATTAATCTATAATTGAAATATATGTGTGTGTATATCTATGTGTGTGTATATATGTGTGTGTATTATGTGAATGTAAATTTAATAAACTAATCATAGTTTTGAACACCGGACCCGACCGCGGTTGAACCGCGGTTAACCGTGACCGTCAGTCATCACGGTCCGGAGATGATTAAAACCCTAATTGCATTTCGATCGCGATTTAACCTTGAGAACCGCGGTTTACAGGCCGAGTCGAGCCGAAAAGAAGTGAAAGAAGCGAAGATTTCAAGTGAAAATTTTGAATTTTAAGTTGAGAAAAAGACGATGTTAGATGGTTTTGGTTGCTGTTTAGACAGAAAAATCATAGCGAATAGACGAGAGGAGAGAAATGAAGGTATTTAAATAGTATTATATCTTTCGTTCAAGCTGAAATAGCCTAGGCTAGAAGTTCTGAGCTGTCCATCATTGGCCGATAACCTATCTTCCGTTGTCCTTTACTTAAATATATTTCCCACATACTTTATATTTACGGAGCGCAGATCTGTTATTACAAACAAACATTTGAAGTATGGTCTTGTATTTAATTGCTACAACAAGGTAGGTATTGACACAGGTTAAAAATTTGGTTTGGTTTTTTGGTATATTATCAAAAATAAATTTATTAATTCAATGAATATATTAGTTTTAATTAAATTAAATATATATAGAATTGATACGGGTTAGCCTTCAAAAGCATGCATTAACCAACATAGTCTATAATTCACATTTTAAATGTACAATTTTGTAAATTAAAAATGCACGGTTCTAACGGTCCAACCGGTTCGACCTTCAAAATCTTGAACCTTGAGACACCATGGTCCGACTTGCGGTTCGGTTCTCAAAACATTGAAACTAATAAACTGAATTTACTTATGTTAATTAAATGATTATTAATTATCTTTCTATTAAAATATAAATTTTAATATAAATTTCATATTTTAAAAGTGTGTTTGTTGGATTGTGAATAAATTAAGTTAATTTGGTTGTTTTGTAATTATTTTAAATAGCATGTAGATGATAATAACTATGGAATAAATCTTAAATGTAATGTTTTGTTTGACAAACTATCTTTGGATTACTAAAAGAAAGAAATAAGTTTTCTAATGTTAACGGTAAATATTAAATTATGATTTAATTTATAAAAGTTTTGAAAATTTAACTTTTATTAAAAAGAGAATGATATAGCCATAATTGAAATTTTATAGATTTAATGTTTGATATTCTAATATATAAATCAAGTTGTAAAATGATAATGGGTTTTGAGTAATTATCTATTTATAAGTATTTAATAAGTTAAGTTAAGGTTTTATGTTATGAATATTATAGATTTATTTGTGGTTATGTATATACATTTATTTATTTGAATAATCTATTTTGATATTTCTTCCTTGTTTATTGAATTAATTCATATGAATGATTCACCGTTGAGATGAGTTTGATTGGTGTTTTAATATGATACTATGGTGACACCCTCTGTATGAATTTGTGTTATTTAATTCTGTGTTACAAAAAATCTGAATAAATGGAGTTATAATATCGTTTGGGATGAGGCATTCAGTGATATTTCTCTAGCTATTCTTTGAACTACTTATACAGAATACTGGATAATTTAGTGTTGTTTATAAGCAGTGAATAAACGATTGAGTATCATGTAGTGGTATGGGACACTGTTGTGATATTTATTCGGTTATTCATTGTAAGTAGATGATACTCATGTGATAGGAATAGAGAGGATAGTGTGAGGTGATTTATACCTTTGTGACTATAATTAGTGAGACTTCGAGTCTATGTGTATTGTTCCTATATGCCACTATTATGATGTACTTCTATTATGTTTGTTGGAGAGGATCAGATGGCCAGTATTCACCCTAGCGGCCTGATCGTGGGGTCACGCCCCAGATCCGTGATACCATATTATTATATATCTTTGTGGTTAGCTTTGTAATCAACCATGTGTCACTTAGGTCAGCAGTCTGTTACCTATAAGGGCATTTGTATTGTCGTGACTGATTAGTCCTCGCGTTGATGAGCACATAGGTGGATATGGGTCATAATGAATCAGAGGTAACAAAGGCTGTAGAGACTTTGTGACTCTAGAGCTTGCTTTGTGCTATCGTCTCCCTTTCGGTACTGACAGAGTAGTAGATTGGCGTATATGATTAATACACCTCATTATAGCATTGATGTGGGCCAGGTGTCGCATATTGTTATATAAATGACTCTACTTGGGACTTCGAGTGTGTCGTACAGTTATATCCCGTCATAATACTTTCTAATGGTATAGATGTGAGGAGGTGGGATTATATTAGTGGTATGTGATATGAGTATAGTGAATTCTCAGTATATTGATAGGCAGCCTATCCTATTTGATATTAATGATTTTTTGTCGAGATTGAGAGTTATATTTGGGCAGTGCTTCATGCTAGCCTAATTATACTAGATGATATCTCTTGTATTGTTATTTCTAGATTTGATGTTGACCTTAAGATATGGGTGATTTACCCATTTGTGTTGATTTTTTTATTTTTTATTTGATATGTTTCGATATGGGTGATGACATCTTTCGATATGAGAATTTATTGTTTTAGATGAATTTGAGATATTTCGATGTTGTGATATCTTGATGATTATTTATTGCATTATATATATGTATATTCTTCGATATGGTGTCTTATGATTTGATTATCGATGTTATCCATATTATATTATTATTCTGTATTTATACTGTGTTACCATTATTATATACCATTGAGTAGACATATCTGACCCATGTGTTATTTTATAATACTCGGGTCAGTCCGAGACATTTCATGTACAGGGATGACATGACCAACATATGTGTTTAGTGGGCTAAGAGAAGTTATATTAGGGATTGTTATATTATATTGGTGTAACATTGATTCACTATTCATTTTGATGATGAGATGTATATTGATTATACATTACACTATATATGGATATTTCGCAATTGTATTCAGTTGTACCCTTATTGTTTATACCATATATATATTATATGTTATCGCTGTGATTGACTTTTTGTTCTCTATTATTGTATTGTATATTGTGTATTGCTTTGTCCTAGAGGTACACATGTTTACTGTTTTGTACCGACACTGTGTATATACTAGTGATTTTTATATTTGATGTTTCAGTACATATCAATGTTAGTCCAAGAGACTATTTACATGTGTATCCCATATAGCCTCATTCTCCGTATTATCTCTCAGTATTACTCTGTAATACTCTTTGATAGTATGAGTATAGAGGTGGGGTGTTTCAATTGGGTATTAGAGCAGGTTCAGAACAATTCATTATATATAAGAGACACAAGTCGAGACTTTAGATGAGACTTAAAGTCCCTGGCCCTTAGGTGTGTTAGGACTATTTTATATTAAATGATAGTATATTATATATATAGTATGATTACGAGGGTAATCATCATGAGACATATTTGTGATTTTACTAATATATGTGTTTAAATATAAAAGTAAAAATTTTCTTTAAATGTGAAGTATGAAATGGTTGGAGTAGCAAGGATGAAAGGAGTTAGTTCAACCAGTAGCTCGTATATCAATGATTTTGAGTGGTTTTGTATTGTATTGTGGTGTTTGATTTGATATCGTAGTTAAGTTTTGATTTGATTTTAATTAGAGTGCGTGGTGGAATATTTATTTATTTGTTTCCACTAAATGCATTTATTTAAGGCTTTTGAGTTACTTTGGTTATTTGAAATTATTGAAGCTGAATTTAAATTTGAAATTTGTCTACATTTATCTAAGTAGTGAAGTGAATTTCAATGTTGATTTATATTTATTATGTATTGGCATGGTGTCTATTTAATAGTATAAAATTTTTAAATGGTTTATTGTAAAGTATATCTATATAAATATGATTGTAATAAAGGTAGTATGGAAGTTTTTTAAATTTGAAATCCTTTAGAAAGTATATATTATAAGTATAGTATTACAAGTGAATCTAAAAATAAATTAGTAAAGTTTTATTGAAATTAACATACCAATTGATTTGTGAAATCAATACTTATAGGTAAATTTTGAAATAAAAGTTGTGTTAATTTGTCCTTTGAGTGTGTTAAGGATTTATATCGATGCGGGAGCACATGGATTCGATAGAAATTTTTAAATGCTTAAAAGAGACATTTGAACAAAAAAAATTAGTAAATGTAAACATTTTAAGGGATATAAAAGATTTTGAAATGGAATTTGTATAAAGAGTTTGTAAAATAATACGTAAAAATTAAATTTGGTTGGAATAGAATGTTTTGGAATTAAGAGATATGTTGGAAAATATTTTATTAAATAGAAAAATAAATTTTAGTGGAAATTTTTTCGATAAAATTTTAAAATTTTGTTAAAGTAATTTAAAGCTATTTAAAGTGAAATTTGAATTCAAATTATGTTTGAGTTAAATAAGAAATGAATTTGAGGAAAGGTATACATAATGTGTATGATATTTGGAAGGAAATTTATTTAAATATGGGATTTTAAGATTTTATAAAGTAACTTTCCCTTGTGTAAACATTTTGATAATTGAAATAAAGTGAAAACAATATAATTGAATTAGTATAATTGATTTGTTATAGATTTTCCTAATAGGATATTACAAGGACGTAATTTTGTTAAGGAGGGAAGTCTATAACAATCTGATTTTTAAGTAAAAATTAGTTAACTTTAATAATTGAAATTTCTTTAATTAAATTGGAATTTGATGGTTTATTTGATATTGGTTTTGTAATTATCTAATAAAATAATTTAATTTTTGATAATAAAATGAATAAAATGAAATAAGATAAAGAAAATGATGAAATTGAAATATAATATTGATTTTGTAATTACGTGATTTTAAATTGAAATTTGTACTCTTTAGATTAAATAGAATTTAGATTACAAATAATAAAAAATTAAAAGCATGTATATACAATTTTACTTATTTTATTTCTTGGCCCAAGCTAAAATAGCTTTTGAACCAATTTCACTACTGGAACTTTCTTCCACTTATTTTTCTTGCTCATGAATTTTGTATTCATACAGGGATATTGTAATGACCCACACATTTATCACTTGGATAAATTTGGTTTACTTTTAAAATATTCAAAAAAAGGTTAATAATATAAATAATATTGTTTTGAGTAATAATAAATAATAATAATCTTGTTTTGAACAATGAATAATGGTTATCTTATTTGTAATGGATATTTACAAAAATATCATCCTAAGGATTTAAATCGATAAAATAGCCGAAAATTATTTTATCAATAAATGGCTCTATAATTATCCAAAGTCGTGAATGGGAATGGATACATAAACTCAATTTTATATTTAAAACAAGAATATGAAATAAAATAATTTATTTTATTTTTGAAAAATAAAATGTATTTATAACATCATCAGTAATGTCATTATCTCTACTATTAATAATGTAAATTCCATCCATATCATTTCAACCGTGTCTTTTTAAAATACCGCAAATACCCTCCTCGCATCATTCTTTTCGCATCTTCTGTTCGCATCACATCGTTTTATTTTCGCATCGTTCTTTTCGCATCGACAAACTCACCTAAACAAATAGGGCACTCAGTCGCCATTTCGGGTGTTTCGGCCACTTCCGACCCGAAAACTGCAATCGGAATCTGCTTTAAAGTCTTCTTCTTTAGCCTAGTGGCTGCCAGCCTGGTAGTTGTTGTTTCAGCCGTTTCAAATATGACATGGCGGTTGCATCTCAGTATGCAGCGTACCATAGAATTGAGCCGTAGGGCACATATTAAAGCAAAAAGGAGAGTGGCTAGGATTATGACCATGTTAGCATCGAACATGGTCACAGAGTTGGGGCGCTGAGGTTATGTGGATGAATCTAGAAGAACTCTAAGCATGGATCTTTTGAATGAGGGATGAGGACAGAGGAGAGTACAAAAGGAATTTTCAAACAACTGGTTGTAGAATCCGTATAGGTTGGAGTTGGCCTTTTGAAGATAGAGAGCCTAAATATCTTCTTGGGTAATTTATACGGGTAGTGATGCATAATACATTATCAAGATATTTTTCATTTAGATCCTATGAAATATTTGAAAACGAGATGTTTTTTATTTTATTTGGTTCTCCTTAATATGAAAATAGGAAATAAAGATATTTCTTTTCATAAAAAAATTATATCTCACTGCAAGTATTCTTGAATGAATATGCAGGTTCACATGATGACAAGGGACAAATGTTTGTGGTATATTTTACTAAACTTACTCTTCCTACCAATACACAAAGTCATATGCAGCTTGGATAGCAATGAGTGATTGCATTAAGACTATTGTGGCACATATTTAATTCTATGGCTGTAACTTTTCTACCATATTTTTTGTATTTCGAGAATTGAAATTCCAATGGAACTTTCCATCTTTTACCTTCATAATGCATCAGACCGTTTATGTAACAAAAGGATGATATGAATTTAGTTGTTGAGTTTAATAAGCAGTAACCAATCTATTGTTATAAGTCATTTGTTAGGAAATTGTACATTATGATATAAGGGTATGATACTACATGTCTCCAACTATCTATGCATGCTTCACAGATTTCAATTAAGGATCGCCGGGTTTATGCATGCTTCACAGATTCCAATTAAGGCCACAAAAGACTACGATGGGATCTTTAAGTGATGCATCCTAAACTGGCCATAATAATAATTTGTTGGAAGCTTTCAAATTTCAGAATATAGACATGGTCGCATATCAGAAATCACCTTTCAAATTTGAAATATCAAAATACCATGGTGGAAATCATACTCATTAATTCTTACAACTATTAATAGAAGCGGAAGAGATAAAGCCATGTTGTGAAGTGATGGTGTACTTAGATACATTTTTGCTCAGAGCACGCACTAGCTAAAAGAGCATGTGCATATATAAGTACGAGTATTATTTCCATTTGCAGTAGTATAAAATAAACTAAAACAAAAGAAACAAATGATAAAACTTTAGTATTATAAAAAAATTGGTTCTACAACGGTTCTTCAGTTGTTTCGGTTTGTCGTTCGTTGCTTTAGATTCAGTTATGTTGGCAAAGGCACTGTCAAATCAACCTCCAGTAGTGCAACTACAAATGCATGTGCATTGTGATTAAATGCAGGTCCACATGGACGCGCATATATACTCGTAATTAATAATTAATTAATGATTTTAAATTGAGATTAAATGATTTAATAATTATTTTAATTATCCAGATAATTGTTTTAAAATGATAATAATTCATTTATAATAGAAATAAAGTGATAATAAATGTAACGACCCACCATTTTGGATGGTTTAAATCGACAATAAACCACACATGTCGAATCCAAACCATTCAAAACGGAGGATTGTTATGGGTAAATAAGAAAAAGAAGAGAAAGAAAGAAAAACAAAACACGGAATCTCACAGCGAAATGACAAAATATAATAATCAAATAAACAGTTCATGAAGATTTTTTACAAACAACATTTGATTACACTTTTACAATACACATCAGAGCTATGCAGTCAGCAGGAATAAATAAATAATGCAGCGGGACAACATGATGTAGTGGATAAATATAATAAATAGTAATGATATACTAAACCTTCGTCTTCATCCTTCGAATAAAATGGCTTCAATACATTGAAAGGCTCAGACTGACCCGAGCGTAATGAAAAACAAAAAACTCGAGTCAAAAGTAAAAGATCTTATGTAAGTTGAATCAACAGTAAATAAACATGAGTGTAACGGCTTCAGAGATGTTTACGGGGTTTTACATCTCCTATCCAGTGTCTAACGTGCGTGCAATAACTTAAGAGATGTTTGGGATTCCATCTCCTAAGGATTCGTTAAACTATCTACATACATAGTACAACACGCTATTATAATATGTCTACAGTAAAGTAAAGTATTAAAATAGCGTTAAGGAATTACCCATATCCCCCTTAACACATTTTTATATAAATGTCGTAGTCTATACAGTACTGTAATTCCTCCGTAAACTGGAGGGCTATCAGAGGGTACTCCATAGTGTATGACACAAACCAAACTCGTACTGGGTTCGATAAGGCATATGACAAGGCACGCGAGGCAATGCCAGTGTAGGATTCTACCGTTTGCACTCCCGGATTGGAGCTAATGCATAGCGGCTACTACCGCCCACCTTGGAACACACTCCCATAATCAAATCGAAGGGTTCCCATCAAATCAATCACAAAGTAATAAATATGGTATCGAAGAAATGTGCCCGATAGGAGGAGCGAACCCACTTGGCCCGGTATAGCTCCTGTTTTAGTCATATCAAGCTGACTCGAGGGAGTCAGGGCTGCATTAATACCTCATACAGAATTATTCGCCAAACCATCCTACTTCGTTCTGGATTCTCCACCACATGCACAGTTGTTAAAGTGGTTTTTGGTATTGGCAGAGAGTATGACAATATCCGATGCTGGTCACTTTAACAACCAAACGCTTATTTCACACCGGTTGGTTCTTTTACATTTCCAAAACTGATTCATAATTGACATCAAAATATCATATTCGCTTCAAAATCATAACACTTTCGAAATCATATACACTTTCGAAACCATTATTCACTTTCAAAATCATATTCGTTTTCAAAATCATAACCACAAAATAGGTTAAACCATCGTATCAAAATGTTTGCATTTGAATCAATTAAACCTAAATCATAACAGTTCCAACTTAAACAGTTTAAATATTGAAAGTAGTTTATATTTTGGATTAGTTATAAAATAAAAATAGTTTATATTCTTAAAAATAGATTATAGATTAAAAAGGTTTATATATTAGAAATAGTTTATATATTAAAATAGGTTATATATTAAAATAGTTAATGTATTTGAAATAGTTTAAAATAGTTTAAAAATAGTTTTAATAGTTTAAATTAGTTTAATAGATTTAAAACAGTTAAAATAGTTTAATATAAAATGGTTTGATTATTGAAAATGGTTTATATAGTAAATAGTTCAACAATCTAAATAAATCTAAATTTTAAAATAATAGATTCTTAAACAATTTGTGTTAAAATAATTAATTTGAAAATAATATCAAATCAACTGTTTCTTCCATTTCAACAAATCTGGACCATATTCAGATTTCAAATCGACAAACTCAATTTAAATCTTTAAATTCAAATTCTCTTAAAAACAATTTCAATTTATTTCGATTTCAAATCCATGTTTGAACTACAAATTTAAACCACTTTAAATTCAATAGATTTCAAAGTTTAAATATTCAAACGTTTACAATAACTCAATTTTGATAAATTTCATTTAAAACAATTCCAATTTCAACATTTAAAACTTGAATTTTGAAAATAATTCAGTTTATATAAATCGGGTTTTATTTCATAATATCATTTAACAGGATTCAAAATTTAAGGATTTAATAAATCATTTAATTTAACCAATCCGGTGTCCGTATATAATTTTCTACCCTATGGTCAAGTGATACAGATATATATCATTTCAACTCGCAATAACTTAAAATTTATGGGTATATATCATTTCAACCTGCAATACCGAATTAAAATTCAACATCCATAAAATCACTCGAGTCTATTATTTCAACCCATAATGATTTTTCCCCAATCTATAAGACCATTCGGGTATGTATCATTTCAACCCGTAGTGATTTCTAACAACAAACTAAGGGAACTTGCAGTGTGATAAAAACATATGAATAAACATAAATCCAATCATCCAAATATCAACAATTAAACATCCATCACGATCATCATTCAAATCAACCAATAAATAACAACAATTAACAGGTATTTAACTGGCAATTTAAATTCAGTATTAAATAAAAAGGGCAATTAAATTCAATAAAATTCATATTTAACTGGAATGACAATTTAAATATACCAAACAACTATCAATCAACTTCTAATCACATCATAAATTTAATTTAACTAACATAGGATGATTTTGTAGTTGTGAGTGGGTTAAAACACTCACCATTGATTTTCAGTCGATTAAAATCCAATTAAAGCCCAAAAATTGAACAGTCTTAGATTCTAACCAAACAAATTCCATGACGTTTGAAATTTTGATATGATCACAAAGGAGAAAACCGCGCGTGAATCCAAGCTCGTATGAAAAAGTTATGATCGTTAGAAGTTTGAAATTCAAAATTAAATAAAATAATATAGGCAAATAACTATTTACCACGTCAGCCTCGTTTATCAGGCACGCGACAATCTCGATCAAATTTCCAACTATGCTCGAACCCTTGGCCACCATTATATCATCAATTTTCGCCGCCTATCCACGCCATTCCAGTCAGATTAAGACCACCATCGAAATGCTCGAGCCAGGCCGCCCCTTGGTAAAGTCGCGGCCACCTTAGGTGGCTCCGCCTGGCCAACGTCGTCGCTGCCATCTCAGGCATTTTCTGATGAACCCCTCGACCTCCAATACGAACGAACATCACCCCCGAGACCTGCTCGACATCCTCTTCCCAACGTCGCTTCTCGATCGTCAAACGGTCGACGATCCACCGTTGGATCGTAAAACCTAGAAATGGACGACCTTGGTTCTTCGTCAATTTTTGGTCGAAATATGCATCCAATTGAAAAACGAATTGCTGCAGTAGATTGCGGTCGTCGAGTGCTTTCCAATGATATATAATATGATAGGGTTTGGTGTTAGCGCCAAAATTGGTCACTAACACCCAAATCCTTGGTGAAAGCACCAAATACTAGTCACAGCTCAGAGATAGAGTGTATGTAGAGAGTAATAATGTGAAGAATAGTCAAAATTAAAATGCAAGCAGTAAAGAACAACAAGTTTTATAGTGGTTCGGCTAACTCCGGCCTACGTCCACTCAAGAAGTTTCCTTTTTATTGATGTTAGAATCAATTACAGTTACAAAATGGCAGAGTAGCCTTAGCCTTGGAAAAGAGAAAGTAAGAGAGCCAAAAAGAAGATCCCTTTTCTGAACCCTCACATGCTGTATTCATAGGTAAATCCTGAGTTGTTGGGCTTTCTGAATGATCCGGGCCCATCAAGGCCTTCCACCGAGCCACATACCTCCACAATGCCAAGCCACATCGGCCTCTCCATAGTTCCGAGCCACACATACCTCCACAATGCCGAACCACACCGGCCTCACCACAATGCCGAGCCACACCAGCCTCCCCACAATCCCGAGCCGTCTCACCAATGCCGAGCGAGGTTCGATGCCGAACGCCTTCCAATGCCGAGCAACTTCCAATGCCGAGCGAGGTACAATGCCGAGCGACATCTACCGAACCACCACCTTATGCCAAACGACCCTGACCCCTCTGCAATGCCGAGCGACCCTAACTTCTCTACAATGCCGAGCGACCTTATCTAGGTCAAACCATCTCACCAATGCCGAGCCATGCCAACAAGGCCAAGCCACAACGACTAACCTCAGTGCTGAGCGACATTACCAGGGCCAACCGGCCCTTGACTTCCAGACCGAGCCATGTAACTCCTCCACTTCTTGATCAAATGACATATCCAAGTGAACTTCATCATTTTAAACCGAATCCATCATATTCCAGCCTCGATAAATGAGAAGTTGACTTAGTTAAATCTGCCTGTCCGTGGCCTTGCTGAAAGGCGGGTTAACATTTGCCCCCCAAAACATGCCTTGCTATCTGAAGGTGTGTTTTGAATAGCCCCAAGTCCGATATCCGAAGTTCGTATGTTATCCACATCCATATTTTCCGATTCATAATCCAATCCATTTTATCCAAGTGTCGTCATCGTATCTTTATCCGAATCTACGACTGCTCTGAGTCGATTTCCAATTCCGAATCCAGTAACCAAATCCTAAGCTAAATCCATATCCATCTGAACTCGACAACCGAGTTCCAATCCATCCATATCCGACGACCAATAACCACGTCCATGACCTCTCCGGGTCGATGTCCAAATCCGGGACCGTTCCGGGTCCATGCCCAAATCCTTAGCTGTGCATAGCCAATATCCAAATTTGTAACCTCTCCGGGTTCTTGCCAAGCGCAGTCCACACTTGACGACCTATGTTAAGTAATTCCATGGTGTTCCTAGCTTAGTGTCCCTAATGCCATGGCTTAAGTCCTAAGCCGAATCCTGGTCGCTCCAGACCCTTGCCGAGCATAGTCCATACTCGACGACCTGAAATAGTAACCTATAATATAGGGCCTAAGTCCTAGGCCGAATCCTGGTCTCTCCGGACCCTTGCCGAGCATAGTCCATACTCGATGACCTTTTAGCCAAAATCCAGAGAAAATCCAATCAAAATCCAATTCGAAATCCAAATCCAAACAGAAAACCAAAAATCCATATCAAAAATCCTAATCAAAAATCATAATCCAATCAAAAATCAAGCATCCAAACCAAAACCCAAACCAAAAAACCAACAAGACCGGGAGTTCAGACCAAAATCCAAAACCAAAGCGGAAAAAGCAAGTGTCCAAGCCAAAAGGAAAAAACAGATTTCACAAACCCGGGCATCACGGTTTATCATCATCTTAGAGCATGCCTAAGGGTTATCTCCGATCCCGTACATGAGTAAGTGACTTTTCCCATTTTCCCGGAGTTTGTTACTTATTCCAAACCATCAAGATTAGTTGATGACCAACCGGCCACCATTCCTGAGCCTCATGCCCTCGTCGTTCAAGGAAGGCAGTGGCTGCTCCTGTTCCACCGCCGCATTCCGAGTTTCAACGTATTGTTGCAATTGGCCATTCCTTACATGCTCCTCGATTATATCCTTTAGATTTCGGCAGCTGTTAGTATCATGCCCGTCCAGGTCATGAAAGAGGCAGTGCCTTCCAGATGCCCTTTCATGTTTTGAGGGTTCCCTCCTTGCCGGCCTTCGATAAGGAAGGCGATCTCGAGTGTCCAAGTATATCCGTTCCAATGTTGCATTCAGTCCTGTGTAAGTGGAGAATTTGGGTTCTCCCCAGCGCTTCCTTTTCTCTTTATCCTTGTCTTTACCCGAGTTTTCACCGGGCGGTCCTCCATCTTTAACCATGTTTACTTCCTTTGACTTCGTCCTCTTCCTGGAGAAACCTCTCGGCTTCATGAAAGAATTCCCCGAGATCCATTGGTGGGTCCCATATTAACGATACTTTGAAATCCGAATTATCCCTGACTCCCGATACCGCAGCCATCAGAACCATTGATGGATCCAACCGATCCACCGAAGCAACTGCTGCATTAAATCGAGTTAAGAATGTCCTGAGCGATTCATCCGCCCTCTACTTGACTGACGTCAATGTCATCACGTTCTTTGGCCTTTTTATGTGAACACGAAACTAATTCAAGAACTTATCCACCAGTTCTTTCCATGTCCCAATAGATCCATCTTCCAACTGCCTGAACCACATAGCAGCTATATCTATCAAGTACAAGGGGAAGCACCGAGCCATAACCTCCTCTGTTGCCCCCAACACTTCCATATGTCTGGTATACCTCATCAAGTGGTCAGTGGGTTCCGTCTTTCCGTTGTATACTTCTAGAGTGGGTAGCTTGAAATCAGGTGGATTCCTAGCTATCCTGATGTTCCGGGTAAACGGACTTTTGTTGAATCCCTCCAAATCTCTATTTGTTAGACCTCCTCGAATGGTTCGCCTGATGATGTCAGCCAATCCAGTGTTACATACCAAGGGTTGCCCCCCATCCACATTTCCTGACTGCCCTCCAAGTCCACGAGGAAATTCTGGCACATACTCCGTGTCACATACTGTTGTATTCCTATTGGCGTCGGGCCGCGTAGCTTCATCCGGTATCCCACCATGGACTGGTCCAGCATTACCTGGTGGTGTGCCCCCGAGTCTAGGTCCATCCAAATTGTTAGTTGTTTGTTGATTGGGAGCTGCCCCCTGTTGAATCAATCCATTTGCCTACTGGTTGAGTTCCTCTGGTCCAGTTCCAAGAACTTGAGCACCTACAGTTCCTGGTTGTCCAAATTGCCTAAGAAGAGCCTGCATCATCTCCTCTTGTCGTTTAATCATCTGCTCCTGCATAGAATTCATCATAACCTGCATCTCGTCCCGAGTTATGTAGATGGAGGCATGATCCTCTCCAGCTCTAGAAGAGGCCGCTTGACTTCCTTCCTGATTGCTCCTTTCCGCAGCTTGCTTCCTTGTTTGTGGTATAGCCATTACTCCCTGGAATCCAAGTTCCAAAATCCCTGAGTTAAATTCTCAGTGAAAGCGCCAAAATTGGTCACTAACACCCAAATCCTTGGTGAAAGCACCAAATATCAGTCACAGCTCAGAGATAGAGTGTATGTAGAGAGTAATAATGTGAAGAATAGTCAAAATTAAAATGAAACCAGTAAAGAACAACAAGTTTTATAGTGGTTCGGCTAACTTTGGCCTACGTCTACTCAAGAAGTTTCCTTTTTATTGATGTTAGAATCAATTACAATTGCAAAATGGCAGAGTAGCCTTAGCCTTGGAAAAGAGAAAGTAAGAGAGCCAAAAAGAAGATCCGTTTTCTGAACCCTCACATGCTGTATTTGTAGGAAAATCCTGAGTTGTTGGGCTTTCTGAATGATCCGGGCCCATCAAGGCCTTCCACCGAGCCACATACCTCCACAATGCTGAGCCACATCGGCCTCTCCACAGTGCCGAGCCACACATACCTCCACAATGCCGAACCACACCGGCCTCACCACATTGTCGAGCCACACCGGCCTAACCACAATGCCGAGCCACACCAGCCTCACCACAATCCCGAGCCGACTCACCAATGCCGAGCAACCCTGACCTCACCAATGACGAGTGAGGTTCGATGCCGAGCGATGTCCAATGCCGAGCGAGGTTCGATGCCAAACGCCTTCCAATGCCGAGCAACTTCCAATGCGAGCGAGGTACAATGCCAAGCGAGGTACAATGCCGAGCGACATCTGCCGATCCACCACCTTATGCCGAACGACCCTGACCCCTTTGCAATGCCGAGCGACCCTAACTTCTCTGCAATGCCGAGCGACCTTATCTAGGTCGAACCATCTCACCAAGGCCGAGCCGTGCCAACAAGGCCAAGCCACAACGACGAACCTGTGCCGAGCGACATTACTAGGCCGATTGGCCCTTGACTTCCAGACCGAGCCATGTAACTCCTCCACTTCTCGACCGAATGACATATCCAAGTGAACTTCATCATTTTAAACCGAATCCGTCATATTCCAGCCTCGATAAACAAGAAGTTGACTTAGTTAAATCCGCCTGTCCGTGGCCTTGTCGAAAGGCGGGTTAACATTTGGAGAGTTTGAATTTTTGAAATTGGATTTGAAATTGAATTTGGAATTGGGAATTAAGTTTCAACCATGGGGAAGGAAGGAAGGACAGAAATTTTCAGTATGTACAGTAACAGAAAATAAAAAGGTTACTAGGGTAAGAAAATCTATTTATATATAGAGAGATAGGTAAGAATGAATAACATATCAAATTGGGTCGAGACGACAACAACGACCCGAAAAGTCCGTTCCGCCTCCGAAACGAAAGTAGGTCATTCCTTATATCAAAATAGATTTTTTTGATATTTTTAAACTCAATGGAACTAGTTTCAAAACCTAATTTCATTGTATATAGAAGTTAGCTTTTAAAATCAGCTTATTTTAATTGAATTCATTAAATTGATTTCTACGCGTTTTGAGCTTGCACGATCAAACGGCAAGTCCGATCACTACAAAACTTAAAATCCTACAAACATTCACTGTTACGGATCCGATGAAACTAGTTTTGTCAAAATCCGAGATAGTGGCCAAAATGGCTATTTTCACATTAATTAAATAAATTATTATTATATTAATTTAATCACTTTTAAATTCAAATTTTATTACTAACAATTTTTATCATTTCTAATTACACAAGAACTAACAATCTTCTAAAACAAATATTCCATGTCAAATTCAATATTTAAATATTGCACAACGTTCAATTTCAATTGAAACAAATTCATTAATTATAATTTAAATTTCAATTAATTCATTTATTTTGATTTACATCTTATTATTCAATCATTCAATACCAATATGAATTCATTTGACACTAGTTCACTTTTTATTACATTCTTATTGTACAGTTATCATCTTAACTCATATTAACCGTAATATTTAATTATATTAAATTCACATTGATTTCCAAATTAATTCAACAGATTAAATAATAAAATAATAACTAAAACAATTATCACTTTTAAGCAATTTAATCACATTTATAAATTGATTGCTCACAACAAAAAGTATAAGTACTTACTACACCACTGATTTCATATTCTATATTAACCAATTTCAACACATTACCTATAATTTCTCTTTTTAATACAACATTGAATTTATTCCTTACCTACAATTATAACCAAATTAATTTTTCAATTATTTCAATTGATCAAAATTACATTAAAATAGTTATCCATTACATTGAATCAACATTATTAAATTATACACTAGTTATTCTTCCTCATTAATAAATCACAAATTTTAATTTCTTCCAATATTAAATTCCAAAATCTCATTAAATTTAATATTTTAATTTTCGAAAATTACGGGTCGTTACAATAAATCATTTATAATAGTTTTATAAAGATATATAGTAGATTTGAAATTATAAAGAAAATCGATATCGGTTTATTGATATAATACCACTTTTTGTAAACAATCGTTTAATATTGATTTATATGGTTTTATAAGTAAAATGAGATCATTTCAATTCATGAATAATAATAAGAAAATAGTTTTCAAAGTTTGTTTACAAATATATGTATATACGTTAATTAATAAATGAAAATATGACTGAAGATCGGAATCCAAATTCATACACACATTATCATGTACATATAATTTGTATACATTTGTGACATGCACGTACACACATTATCATGTACATATACACATGGTAAGAGAAGAAAGTAAATATATGTTTACTAATGGTAGAATAATAAAATATCTAAAGTAATAATTACTTTAAAAAGCAAACATCAAATCAATCTTACACCACATCACATCACCACCTCCTCTGTAACAACCCGCACCCCAATAGGCTCAAATTTTCGATGAACCGAAAATCCACGTCCACTAAAGCACGAATTGCTGGTTTGGTATCCTGCAAATAACAAAGGTAAGTCAGAGTAATGTTGATAAAATCTCACCATGGAATAATAAAGTATATGACATATGGTTACTAACCAGGATTAGGCAACCGCCCCTAACAGTGTTCAACCTAGGAGTGAAACATGGATTTTTTTTGCTATATCCCAATAACTGCTAACCTATCATCATATGGTGTGAAAATGTGAATGTGTCAGACATAAAGTCTGGTGAATGGAAGCTAAACTGAAAAGAAAAGCGAACCATCTAGAGCCAGAGCTGCTCCATACTCCATAAAGTAGGAATAATATGAGTGTCAATCTTAGATATAATTCCTAATAAGAATGAGCCTGTAATATAGGTCCTACTAAAAAGGTCAAACCAAAGTCATCAAAACGAAGATCGGCCTGTCATAACTACTATCCTTACCTATCCACGTTACTACTACGACAAGAGCAAGTGACGAAGCCTACCCTAGGGATCATCGGACACAACCCATACCCTTCTCTAGTCGTACCGTGACCAAATGTCTCCTATGTCTACCCTGGTTCTGCAACAATATTGTGCGAACACCGCTAGACTGCAACGTACCCTCGGTTTCTGCCGATGAACCGCTAAATGCCTACGGGTATAACCTGGACCGCCAAATGCCTACATCACAGCCAACCGAAAAAAATCTCACAAACATGATGGACCGCCTTTCGCCTACATCATGTATCCCGCAAAGGACCGTCTGATGCCTACGTTGCAGACTCCGCCAGTGGTCCACCTTATGCCTACACTGTGAAGTACCAAACAATATCCCATAAAACCTTGAACCTGGACCGCCTGATGCCTATAGGTTTCACAACGATACCTGGACCGCCTGATGCCTACAAGTATTAAAACATAGCCTGGACCGCCTAATGCCTACATGTATAAGAAAACATAACTTGGACCGCCAAACACCTACAGGTATAAGAAAACACAACCTGGCCCGCCAAATGCCTACAGGTATGAAATCTAAGTGCATAAACTTTCTTTTTAGCCCATTAACTTCATAGGAGGATTCATTCACAAAAAAAGAGATATATATATATATAGGCTGAAATCATCCATAAGTTAGCCTAATAACATAATTAGGCTAATATGTTCCTTTTATTATGTTGGCGATGTGTTAAAAACAGTCGCCATCCTTTTTCTGATTTACAAACAATTAAAAACTGAGGATCTAATCTATTTCTTTTTATTCAGATTTAATTTCATTTGTCCCTTATTTTATTCACCGATCTTGGTTTTTAAGACCACATTCTTCTACCTGTATGGTTTACAAATAATTTCCTTTGATTTGTTTAGATCTGTTTTAGAGTTCCAAGGATCTATTCATTTTACCCAAAATTTAATATAAACCAAGTCAAAATTTTATCCAATTCCAAATTAACCAATTTATAATTTAGATCTGAGAGGAATCTTCATTATACTTGAAATTAGAGATAAAAATAAAGATGAAAATAAAGATGAAAATCAAAATAGATTTTAGATCAGAAGAAGTAGAAGAAGATCTGAATCTAAATATTAAACTTTTGCTTTAAGAATTTAGATTCCACTCACCTGAATCCTTGCACGCATATAAGCGTACCCAACTCCTCTTTTCTAACCTCCTTGCTATTCACGAATCTGCTTCTAACTATATTTTATTTTGTATATAATTTATTTTATAAAGAAGATGAATATTTAGAAGAGGAAGAGAGACTAGAATATAGAATAGAACAAAGAATAGTTTCTAAATGGGAATTAGGTTAGGCTTAGGCTGAATTTGTAGGATTTGTAAATTCATATATGTCATTGGATAATTGCTTCAGGTGGAGTGAATCAATTAGGGGCGTTGAATAAGATACATTGAACTTAGACACTTTTCTAAATAAATATGTACATGTTTAAGCTTTTAATTTAGGTTACTCATATATGTATATCATTTTAATTCAATCAATTAATAAATCAATTAATTAGTATCAAACATACACATATGTATATAATTGACCATATTCTTTACTATCTAACTGCGCAATCAATTTTGAAATTGATTAATATTAATTCGCTTCCCTGATTCACATAAATGTTACCCTTTTTTAACCGATATTAAATCCTTCTTGATTTAATTAGTCAATTACATCTTAATCAATATCTTCCTAACCAATTAACTTATACATTTACGTACATATGTTGCTAACCATTTAAGCATAAATAAATAAATACATATATATACACAAATATATGTTTTATACATAATTTTCTTTCTACCCTTAATCAGTAATACATAATCACATTTGAATTATTAAACCTGGAAGAGAAACCCTACATATATATGTGAATAAGTTGACACATATTCCTTCTCTTCATTTAATCAATGTTTCGTAAAAATATGAACTTTCTGTATTTGGTAATAAATACCCCTATTAATTAATATGTTTGTTTACATACTTATTTTATGTTAGTATTTTACCTTCTTATACATTTATTTATGGTTTAAATGTGCTCATAAAAAATTAACTCTACAAGACTCGAACCTAGGTCACTTGGTTGGAATGCACATGTCTTACCAATGTGCCACCCATGCTTTTGTCTTTTATTATTTTATTTTTAAATGTATACTCATCATTATACTTTTTTTCTTTTCTTACAGTCAACCTACACATATTCAACTTATTTATTAACAAATAAGTCTTCTTAACTCCTTCTTTAATCTTTAATCTTACTCCCAAAATATGCGCAAAATGCAAATTGCGCATTGCAATAAACATTCCATATGTTTTTCATACGGTGTCTATTTCTAATAAATTATATATGAATTTAGGCTAGGAAAAATCTACTTGATACAATGTAAAAGGTAGATTTCCCAAATTCCTTCATTTGTAAAAATTTATGATTTCATCCTTTTATGTAAATTTACATTTTTGTTCTTATTAACATTTTAATTTATTATTAAAATTTACGGGGTGTTACATCCTCCATCATCACCAACATCACCTACACCTCATTACTATATGGTGGGGCTGCCGTGCACCTCAACATGTGGAAGGGTAGGTGTTTTCTTAGGTAGATAAGAGTATGGTGGTAATTTCACTTCAAAGATATTTTCTCACTTTTTCCTATAAATACCACCCCTCCTTCTCACTTATTCTTCACATTCTTCTTCATTCTTGAGCCTTCTTATGCTCTTTAATGGCTTCCATAGAAGTCTCTCTTCATTCTCAAAACTTGAGAAAAAGTAGGAGGTTTAAAAATTGTTAAAGTGCTTAAGCACTAATCCACTGATTACTCTCTAACTTTTTCAAAAGTTAACCAAATCTTCTATAATCTCTTCTAAACTCTAGCATTAAGCCTAAGTCATTAAGGGAAGCATGATTAGCAAGTTGAAGGAGGGATGGCCGTGTGCTTTGGGTGTTTAGGGGATGTTTAGTGAAGCGTTGATTTTTTTGAATGTTGGTAGGAACTATCGGTTGGATTATGGTGAGAAACTATATATATATATATATATATATGAAAGTCTATAGTATGGTGGATCGAATATACAAATGACAAGTATATGACTAATTTAAACTATATTGTATTAATATTCAAATATGCAAATAAGAATAATCACACCAGGGATTTTATACTGGTTCGGACCTCCCGTCCTACATCCAGTCCCGAAGTTCCTCTTCGGAATTTCCTTTCACCGAATAACCCTCACTTCACCCGGAGGAACAGGTTTACAATAGCAGAGTTTCTTTGTCAACTGTGTATTCTCTATTACATGGATTTTGACTATATAGTGCAAATGCTTCCAATATATATATCTAGAGATTGTTGTCTATGAGGAACTATATATTTGGAAGTGTAGAGTACAAGTATAGATTGCTAGAGATCAAGAATATATTAGAGTATAAGAGTAGAAAGCGCAAGTAAGTCAGGTGAGTTCTTCTCTTGAATTCCTGATGTTATTTATAGTGGTAGAGAGATCCTTTGTGTAGTTGCATCTGTTAGTAAGTGCTCTAAGGTCGCTTCTAATAGTGATGAAGAGTTGCAGTGAAGAGGAGCGATCGTGTCTTTTCAATTGTGACAGTTGTATTTTGAATATACACAGCCGAGTTCAAAATCAGACATCTGGAAAATGTTTCATATGTCTCATACTCATATATTTTTTATATACAGTTGTTTGTCAGACGTCTGAGTATATTAACCAGACGTCTGATTCTGTCTGATTTGCGAACCAGAGAATTCAGTCAGACATCTGGTTAGTGCACTCAGACGTCTGGATTTGTGCATGTTGCTTTTCATGTGCCTGTATCATTCATTTTCCAATTCTCTCGACTTGTAGCCTCTTGATACTTCTTTTGAGTCTTGTTCTTGTCTCTTTGGTGATGTTACTTTATCAATTACCTGTAAAATATTACCTATAAATATAGATATATATGCATATTCGATTTCCATTGTATAGTTGTTATCATCGAAACCATAGAATTGATTTCATAACAATATATATTGGATGATATAAAATGGTTTGCTATGTTTGGTTGTGATAATTGTTAATCATGTTTGATTGCTTTTTTATACTTTGATCATCAAGTTTCGATTATTTAATATGGTTGTTTTAACAAGTCACGTTAGATACACATCAAAAATCACAAAGGAAATCACATTCCTCTTATTAATGAAATGGTGTATATGAAATGTTAAACCTCTTAAAAATGGTTCAAAATGTTTTAATAATGTTTTATAAACACTAAAAACAAATTTGGTGAAGTTTGAATAAGAAATGAAAAAAAGTCGAAACTAGTTGTGTCGTGTAATGGTAGTTTGTGATTTCACGTCGTGCAATGGTAGTGAGTACATAAAGTTGAATATAGCTATGAATTCTTCAAGATAAGAATATTCCGGACTATTATATCAATAGTTTTCAAATAAAGAAAGAAAATCAAGTTTTCATCTTATAGATTTTCAAATAAGCCAAAAATAAGTTTTCCAAAATATCACGGTTTTGCAGTTTAATGACCAATGTTTAAAAATGATTTAAAATGGAAAAAACATAGAGAGATCTTTATAAACATTTTAAAATGTTTTAAAAGAGATTTTGGGTATATAAATGAATTTCTAAACGATAGAAAACTCGTTTTAAATCAATATAGCTTTCAAAACACTATTTGCATCACTTTTTGCATCGATTTTTAATAACTTTTGAAATATAACTTTAAAAGTAACAATTCTTTTCCAAATCTTTTATAAATGTTTTCAAATGAATAATTAAGTGTTTTAAAGATGATTTGAAGATTTTATAATTTATTTAAATGAGCTTACAATAAGTAATTTAAAGAAAAGCAATTATAAACAAATGTGTTAATCTTGGCTCTAATAAACCGACGAGTACACCTGATTTTTCAATTCATGAGACCTGGGTGGGGTGCTTATATTAAGAAGATGTTCATGAGCAACCAGTGCCATGGCTCACCTGGCCTCCCCTAGGCGAGGGATAAACAGGGTTGAAATGTGGGAAACGATTTAAGTATAAAAGATCAAATTTTCCAAATTTAAACAATTCAGATTAACCATCTTAGGTTACATGGTTTCAACTTATTAAAAAGTTACGTTTTGAAAATAAAAAATCTTTTTTCTGATTTAAATAAATGATTTGGAAATATTTTCCTAAATAAAATGTTTTGGAATTATTCCAATTTTAAAAAAGGGTTTAATTAAACCAAGGAATTTAATAAAAAGAGGTTTAATGATTCCGTATATATTAACAAGAATGTTTTTTAATGATATATATATGTATCGAAGATATGTTTCGATAAAAAAGAGATGAATAAATCAAATGATAAACTGCTTTTATAGAACATCTTTTTATCGATAATTGGTTTGAAGGAACATGGGTCGAATTTGGGTAATTCCTATTCGAAAACCACTTCGAACCAATTTATGTTTCGAAAGTGAAGAAAATATATATTGAAGAAATTGATTTTGAAGGCGGGGATCTTTATAATGGAAGGACTACTTGTTGAAAATATTCTGATTTGCTCCTGAGACAAATAAAAAGAAATGGTCCCTTCTTTCTGGAATATTCGTATGTAAGGACTATTCACTACTAATCCTAGGGGGAATTTCCGAGTGGGTGTGGTAGGAAAGTACCTTCGGTTTGTGGACTATTCACTACTAATCCTAGGGGGAGTTTCTGAGTGGATGTGGTAGGAAAGTACCTTCGGTTTGTCCTGTTCCTAGAAAACTTGTGCGGGTGAATGTCTAACCTTGCATTTCTAGATCATATTGATTGATCTCTATGAACGTATCATCTGTTTGGTCATGGAGAAGGCAACTTCTCTTAGCTTAACACCCTTTCTTCAGATGTAAGAGCTCAAGAGTTATACGTTTGTAGAAATCAGTTGTGAGATTGTGAAATGGAAAAGTAGCATTCAAAGTAGAAGATGTTCTATGTAAAAAAGGCAATCTTTACCTCAAAGCCTCATACCCGAGAATAGTAAAACAGGAGATGCTTTAATGCTAAAGTGGGTCACAATCTATTAGGGTATGAAATCACCTTATGGATGGATAAAATTTCTACCTTCTATAACGTCGGATTCAAATTAAATGGTGTATGCTATAAGATGTCTTAGATAGGTCGGGAACTGACGGGTGATGTAATACTCGGTGCTATTCATATATTATATTTTCAAATAGGCCGGTCTTAATTCACATGAGGACCAACATAGGGGCCTTGTGTGCATTCCCCTAGAAATGCACTGTACGAGAGGTAGTCCCTTACCTCGCTATTTAGTTGGAAATCCAATCTCCACTAAGCACCTTCGGTTTTGTTTTGTAGAACCTTAAATGATTAGGTACATAATTTAATATGGTAATAATTTCGGCTAAGATTCAAAAGTTTACTTGCAAATGTTTTCAAAAGAATGCCATTAAAAATAATATTACCAAATTTCCACATAAAAATGTTTTGGTTATCATAAGGTAAACCTGTTCCGTGTTTATATGCAGCGTGGTCTTATGAGATACCTTTTGTCTTCAAAACCCGTATTTTGAGTTTCCCATACCAGTCCTATGACTGACCCAGAGTTTATTTCCTTTTCCTTAAACTCTGGGTGCCCAATTTTTCTGGGCAGCCTAGTAGTCAGGTTTAGTTAAAAGAAATCTGAAAGAGCTCAGAGGATGGAATTAGAAGATTCTTCAGTAGACTATTACCTCTTTCCCACCACACTTGTTTACTATTTTATTCCACCTTTGTATGGATAGAGATTTATAATTGTCCATATTTAACTCTGATAAATGTATTTAAAATTTCCACTGTAATGATTTTATATATTGAAATATTATATGTTATTCCATTCATGTAAGACTCTATTATGTCTTCTTTTTCCCTTTTACCCCTAACGAACCGCTTCTCCAGCGCTCGAATTTGTGGCACATGAGTATTGAGGATGTATTAATGTCTATTTCTGTAACGACCCGATATTTTGCACCATTCGCATCCGCACATGTCGGACTTGAATAATTCAAAATACCGCGTTGTTAATTTAAATTTGGCAAAATTGAACATATACAGTAAATAAATAATCACAGATCACAGACACAGAGTAATAAATGCAGCGGAAATAAAAGAGATAGTAGTTCATGAAGCTACTATATAAATATATAAGTTACATCAGAGTTAAACCAGATACAACGGAAGAGTAATACGATACATCAGATACAAATCAGAATACATCACTGGAATCATCGAAGACTGGAAGCAGAATAGATGGCTGGATCTTCAAGCAAAGCTCCAACTTCAAAGGTGAGTCTCGAATACTGGTACACTCAGTCTGACCCGAGCGTAAAGCAAAACACAAGACACTCGAGTCAGGATTAACATTCTTATATCAATAAATCCAACTCAAGTGAAATAACAACTGAAATACAAGTAACTCAAAGGATGTTTGGAATAACCATCCTTTAAGGATCCGTTAAACTATCTACTATGTAGTAGTGTACGATAAGTAGATAATGTCTATCAGTAATATAAAGTATCAAAATAGTGTTAAGGCGTTACCATTATCCCCCTTAACACATTTCTGTAAGCATCATAGTCTATACAGCACTGTAAACTCCATCGTAAACTAGTGGGCTATCAGGGAGTACTCCATAGGTATAACGCAAAACAAATCGTAGTGGTCGCGTATAAAGGGATCCAAGTATGGCAAGGCACATGAGGCAATACCCAAGGTAGTGAAACTACCGTTTGCCTGATCCGGACTGGTGAGAACGCATCGCCGCAGCGATCGCAACACCGCGAAACAACACTCCCAAAATCAAGGGTGCACCAATCGACAACAAGTAATGAGTAGTTCGAAGAAGTGTTTTCGCTCGAGGTAGCTAGCCCCCATTTGGCCCGGCACGGCTCCTGTTTTAGTCATTTCCAATTTGACACAAGTGTCAAGGCTATCCATTATCGTTCTCTTTCTTCAGTCATCACGTACATCATTCCAACCACTTCATTCTGGATCACACTCCGCGTATAGTTATTAAAGTGGTTTTCGGTTTAGACAGTGAGTATGTCCCTATCCGATTCCGGTCTCTTTAATAACTTTCGTAATTATTACACCGATTGGTCGTTTAATAAATTTCAAAACCAAATCAATTACAATTCCAATTAGAATTTGTAAATCAACATTTCCTTTGTCTTTCTAAACCAATTTCCAAAATTTATGTTTCAAAACTTCCAAATTACAATTTCACAATCTTATAATACAATTTCAAATTTTATTCAAAACAATTCAAATATTGATTCAAGTTCATATATAAATTTCGTTCCAAAATCATTTAATATTAATTTAATTTAACATTCAAATCAATTTCAAATTCATTTATCGATTTCATTCAATCTTCGTTAAATAAATTTATTCTTCAAAACAACTTCTATTTAACTTCCAATTTATTAAATCAATTATTTAAGTTCAACTCCATTATATCAAAACTTACAAATTGCATTAAATTAAATTCATCAAATCAAATTCTTTACATTTCAAGTCTTACATTAATTTCAATAAAATACATTTTATTTCTTATTAGAGAAATTAAATTTCACTTATTTATTTACTTAGTTACAATTTCAAAACTCAATTTATAAAGAAACTTAATTTCACTTATTCAAGAAGTTCAATTTCACTTAACAAAGAATTCAATTTTTATTTAATTATTAAATAATTCAATCTTATTCAATTATTAAATAATTTCAAAAACTTAATTATTAAATTTTAAACAACATTCTTTCATCAACTACTATGTTAATATTTTGTTTCAGATTATTACATATTAACATTTCCTTTCATTAAAATTCAAATTCCAACTTCGTTTCAAAACCATATTATTTATTCAAATAAAATCTTCATTTTATTTTTAAATCAAATTATTGACCAATCGGGTTTTATTTAATTCTCTACCCTAAGTCAAAGTTAAATTTTGGGTATTTATCATTTCAACCCGATTCCAATTCAATTTAAAATCAAAGCATATCAAAGGGAACTTGCAGTGTGATAACTGGGATGGTGTCAAAGTAAATAAACAAGTAATAACAACAATCAATAACAATCCAATAATCAATTCAAATAATCCCGAAATAACCGTATTAATTCGCATTGTTATTTGTACGAATTAATATAATTATTTCTAGAATCTACACTATCATTTCATGTAGATTAAAGATTATTGCATTACGGTTTTTCACTTGTCATCTATTTCAATTTCATGCATCATCAGTTTAAACAACATACAATTGATGGCTCAAGGTGTAGTTAACACTATTTTCTACAAATGATTAAACATTACGGGGTCATATTAAACAAATTTAACTAACCAAATTCAACACATATGTCGATTCAATTTTTTAACTATTCTACGTCAAATTCAATTGCATAATATTTATCACTTTATACATTACAATTTAACATCCAATATAACAACAATCAATCAATCAATTATCGACCAAACTGTATTATCATCGCATAAATAATTAACAGATAATGGTGTCAGATGTCATAGGTGAACAGATACAGGTAATAGCATATATAACAGTGTAAATAACTAACAGCAGCATATTCCAAGTGTCATTTCAATTGAAATCAGATTTAATATATAAAAGAACATTAATCGTGAGTGATTGCTCACCTTTCGAGGCTAGATAGAACGGGAGATGACATGGATACACACACTGATACGGATACTGAAATTGAGTTACGAATCCAAGCACGAGTTCGATGATCAAAGCTGATAGATAAGGCATCGAGAAACGATTAGAACTATTTTGATAGAACAGAAATTATATAATATTATTATTATTATTATTATTATTTCCAAACCATTTTGATTTTTACACATGGATCTAAGATCACTAAACCCATATATCCTTGTACATATAGACTAATATATAACCTGAAACAAATTATATTTATATATATATATGCTTTCATACAGCATATATATTATAAATCAACATTTACTACAAACAATGCAGCTTGCTTTACTATACTGCCTATAGACTCGGCAGTTTATATATATCTTATAAACTTATACCATACTTAACAATTATTACTGACGTATAACTATATAACCGTTGTAATATAAAATAGAAAAAAATATATGTAACTTTACATTTATACATACTGACCAAACATATATAGCTTACATAAATATACATCTTTGTCAACAGATTACTGCCAACAGAAAACAAAACTGTATATACAATTATCTATACATAGACTAATCTATATCAACAAACATATTACATAACTTATTTATATTTCAACAAATCTTATATAACATATATAAACATATATTTAAAAATCTGAATACATTAAAGATCTATTATCCATATATATAAACTTGTAGATATAAACAATATATACAGACATAGTTTTCAAAGTATACAACAAAATATACCACTTAAGTAAATTATGTCCTGCTGTAACGATTTACTAAACTTGAACACGTTGTATATAAATACCTTTAAACCCATTTATATATAAACTTATACAAATGTATATATATCGAACACTATTAAAATATTAACAAAATATATCATACTTTATATACCAAAACAGAACTCAGGCATGGCATAACTTACATATATATATATCATCAACTTGATAAATAAATTAACATGCTATATATATGTATATACAATTTAAACAAATTATATGTAACAAAAATAGCTTACTTACTAAAACATAACGTACATATACAAACTCAACTCATGTTTAAAGTAATATATATACTGTACTTTTATAAACTTATATACGGTACATATAAACTGATATATATATATTGAACTTACACATAAACTTAACAAAATTAAAACTATTAACTATACATACAAACTCATTTAACATTTCAACTACAGATTTATATGAACTATATATAAGTAAGCATATGAACCAAAGTATACATGTATAACCTATGAACAGATCAATAACAAAGTTTAAACATATAATATTATATAACTATAAACCAACATGTACAACACTTACTTTATTACACTAAACATAAACTATATATATATATAAACAGTTCAAGTATATACCATAGGTAAAGTTTCCTTTATAAACAATGCGTACCCCTTTTTCAATAGAAGACTCGGCAATGGGAAAGAGAAGGTGGAGATGGGCTGGTTGATAGTTTCAGGGAAGAGGGCGACGGTGCTGTTGGAGCGTGGTGGGTACACGGATGACGGATGGTTGGCATGAGGCTAAGTGGACTGGAAAGCATGGAGGAAGTGGGAAGGCAATAGGCTGTGGGGACGATCGGCTATGGAGGAGAGGCTATGGATCAGGGCACGAGGAGATGTGGTCGGCGATGGAGAAAGGTTGTTATGGTGCTGTGAGTGGAAGCACAGCGAGAGGAAGGGAGGTCGGCATTTGGATTTGGTGGGTAGTGAGCACAATCTCGGCAAGGTTAATTATGTCGTACATATAATTCCAGAACAAAAGAAAGAAAAACATAGGAAAGAGTAAATGAAGATGAAGAGAAAATGAAGAAAGAATGAACAGAGGGAAAGGGAACGTGAACAGCAACTAGAGATATGTGTATTCTTATGGAAAATGAAAGAACATAGCTGACAATTTAATGAATATACTAAATGGATACTTCAATTTTCTAAAAGTAATAAAAGCAATGAAGGTTTGTTTCAATCGGTAGAAAATGAAAGGTCATCGAGCACGCTAGAATTCAACGGGTAGGTGTATGAAAGGTGGATAGAAACCAAAAGTTTAAAATGTGTACCAGTACGATTAACCGTTCCATAGATTTCATCACGTACCGAATTTCCGAAATACACAAATGAATACACTGTTGCAATCAGCACGACGAGACGATCAAAATGGCATATAGATATCAGTGGTATGATTGAATTATAAAAATTCGAATTTTCTACTAGCGGAAAATGCAGCAAAAACGCAGAAAAATAAGATCGACGGAGCTAAAGAAGTCCGAATTTGGAAAAACAAAAAATGACGTCTTGCTCAGAAGACGGTTTAGAATTTTTCTATGTAAAAATATTTAGGTTCCGGAAACATTTTATTTTCATCGCTTTTTAACTGATTAAATTGAAGTAAATTTACGCGCGAAATAAACTTCCGTATTTTCGGACGAAAATTTACTAGTTGCTATGTTTAACTAGACGCATTCCAAATATAAAATTTATATTTCAAAATTTTAACGTTTAAAGTTTCACAAAATTTCAACTAATTACGATATTAAAACAGTTAAAATTTACGGGTCGTTACACTCTCCCCCACTCAAAACTTTTCATCCCCGAAAAGGAAGGGGGTAGGAGAATAGAAACAACCAGAAAGGAAAACAAATTTGAAATACAAAATAACAATTAATTTAAACCATATAAATTCAAATTTAAATTAACTGATATTCAATAATTGATTTAATCCATTTGATTTCACTAAAATCAATCTCAACTATTTTAAATTCATTATCTTATTATTCAAGTATCTTCAATTTACAATTCCTAAAACCATAAATTTGAATAGTCTTTTATTATAATCATATTTTTTCAACAATTTAAATTCTTCTTTATTCCAAATTATTGTTAAATTTATTCTACTTAATATATCTTATCTCATATATTTAACCCATATAAATTAAATTAAACCATATAAATTTCAATTTAAATTAATTTATATTCAATAATTGATTTTAAATTCAAGGTATTTCCATAAGTTAATCAAATTTCAATCTATTAATTCCTTTAAAACAAATTTATTTGCCTCATCTATTATCAAATAACCTATTATCCTATTTATCTCTATTAACATCTTTATAATAAAATTTAAGTGTATAACATTTATTATAAACACTCGAATTTTTATTTATAAAATTATTTTATATTGTATATTATCCAATTACATTTTAACTTATGAATAATTTAGGTAAGTTATATTGAAATGCAATTTAGTACTATACAATAAAAATTTTAAATTTAATTATTTCAAGTTTAAATACTTATCCAAAATTTTGCTTTATTTATAATTGAAAACATCTTTTAACATGATTTTTAAGAATCAATTTTCCGTTTAATTTCAAATCCTTTAGAAATAATTATGTATATACTATATAAATTGAATCAAATTAAATTTCAAATAATATACTCATATATATATATAAATCAAGTCATATTTAAGAAATTCGAATCAAAATATTTTTCCAAAACAAAACCGTAGCAAAGCTACAGAATGGTTTCTCCACTTCGAAACTCGAAAATGAATGTCGATGATGCGGCCGCCATCACCGAAATTATTTTCCAACGACAAAGAGAAGAGCACTAATTTCAATATTTTAAAATTCTTTGAAAACGGTTTCTATTTGAAAATACGTTCAATAATATACATTTTGAAAATTTAATAAAACAAAGCTTGAAATTTTAGGAAATTAAATTCTCAAATTTTTACTTTAAATTCATTTAAATTTCTAAATAAATCTATAAACCAACTTTTATAATTCCATTTATTTTATGTTGGAATAATCAATGATTTACAAAACAAATAGTGAAAATCAAATATTACCTTTCTGACAACCAATTCGGTTAACAATTCAATTTCAGAAAATTTATACTTATATATAATATAATCATACAAGATTATTTTATTTACCAAATTTTGAAAATACTATTGTGTCAGTTTGCTCTGTTCAAGTGTTTTGGAAATCCTATCGATAGCGTTGATCAGACGAATCGATCGGAAACCCAAATCAACATCAACAACTCAAACAACACAGCATAAAAACATTTTAAAAATTTATTTACAAATACACTTCCTCACTTACCGATACAATAATGGATTTCAAAGCAAGGATAGAGATTCAAATTTGATGGACTCAAATCAAAGAGAATTTCGATTCGAAGATAAGTTCGAAACAAAGATATGATGATTAAAATAACAAAGTAGAAAGATTTGATAAGTTTATATAAATCGCGGGCAACCTTAACTAGGTCGACCGTGACTTCAAGAATAAGATCGTTGTAGAATTTCGAGGCAAATCTTCATTCGATCTCAAGAAATAGAATTCAAGTATAGCAGAAGATAGATAGCATCGTAAACTGAGGATACAGAAATCTCCAGTAAATCGATGCCTATTGTAAAGGAGTTTTGCTCCTTTACGAATCATTCGAAGATTGGCGAGACCACCGATCTATTATAGATATCATTCAAAATGAAGTTATGGGGTGCTCCAAAATTAAAAGAAGACGAATAGTGAAGGACACGAATGAATTTCGGAACCGAGAGGAACGTTCCAAAATTCAAAGGAATTGATTCAAAGGAAGAGATTGAAACTCGAATGAGAGTGATTCTGTAAATACATTTACCCTATATGCTAAGTTTTGCCTAGAGCTACCAAAGCTCTGATACCAACTGTAACGACCCGATATTTTGCACCATTCGCATCCGCACATGTCGGACTTGAATAATTCAAAATACCGCGTTGTTAATTTAAATTTGGCAAAACTGAACATATACAGTAAATAAATAATCACAGATCACAGACACAGAGTAATAAATGCAGCGGAAATAAAAGAGATAGTAGTTCATGAAGCTACTATATAAATGTATAAGTTACACCAGAGTTAAACCAGATACAACGGAAGAGTAATACGATACATCAGATACAAATCAGAATACATCACTGGAATCATCGAAGACTGGAAGTAGAATAGATGGCTAGATCTTCAAGCAAAGCTCCAACTTCAAAGGTGAGTCTCGAATACTGGTACACTCAGTCTGACCCGAGCGTAAAGCAAAACACAAGACACTCGAGTCAGGATTAACATTCTTATATCAATAAATCCAACTCAAGTGAAATAACAACTGAAATACAAGTAACTCAAAGGATGTTTGGAATAACCATCCTTTAAGGATCAGTTAAACTATCTACTATGTAGTAGTGTACGATAAGTAGATATTGTCTATCAGTAATATAAAGTATCAAAATAGTGTTAAGGCGTTACCATTATCCCCCTTAACACATTTTTATAAGCATCATAGTCTATACAGCACTGTAAACTCCACAGTAAACTAGTGGGCTATCAGGGAGTACTCCATAGGTATAACGCAAAACAAATCGTAGTGGTCGCGTATAAAGGGATCCAAGTATGGCAAGGCACATGAGGCAATACCCAAGGTAGTGAAACTACCGTTTGCCTGATCCGGACTGGTGAGAACGCATCGCCGCAGCGATCGCAACACCGCGAAACAACACTCCCAAAATCAAGGGTGCACCAATCGACAACAAGTAATGAGTAGTTCGAAGAAGTGTGTTCGCTTGAGGTAGCTAGCCCCAATTCGGCCCGGCACGGCTCCTGTTTTAGTCATTTCCAATTTGACACAAGTGTCAAGGCTATCCATTATCGTTCTCTTTCTTCAGTCATCACGTACATCATTCCAACTACTTCATTCTGGATCACACTCCGCGTATAGTTATTAAAGTGGTTTTCGGTTTAGACAGTGAGTATGTCCCTAACCGATTCCGGTCTCTTTAATAACTTTCGTAATTATTACACCGATTGGTCGTTTAATAAATTTCAAAACCAAATCAATTACAATTCCAATTAGAATTTGTAAATCAACATTTCCTTTGTCTTTCTAAACCAATTTCAAAAATTTATGTTTCAAAACTTCCAAATTACCATTTCACAATCTTATAATACAATTTCAAATTTTATTCAAAACAATTCAAATATTGATTCAAGTTCATATATAAATTTCATTCCGAAATCATTTAATATTAATTTAATTTAACATTCAAATCAATTTCAAATTCATTTATCGATTTCATTCAATATTCGTTAAATAAATTTATTCTTCAAAACAACTTCTATTTAACTTCCAATTTATTAAATCAATTATTTAAGTTCAACTCCATTATATCAAAACTTACAAATTGCATTAAATTAAATTCATCAAATCAAATTCTTTACATTTCAAGTCTTACATTAATTTCAATAAAACACATTTTATTTCTTATTAGAGAAATTCAATTTCACTTATTTAGTTACTTAGTTACAATTTCAAAACTCAATTTATAAAGAAACTTAATTTCGCTTATTCAAGAAGTTCAATTTCACTTAACAAAGAATTCAATTTTTATTTAATTATTAAATAATTCAATCTTATTCAATTATTAAATAATTTCAAAAACTTAATTATTAAATAATTTCAAACTTAATAATTAAATTTTAAACAACATTCTTTCATCAACTACTATGTTAATATTTTGTTTCAGATTATTACATATTAACATTTCCTTTCATTAAAATTCAAATTCCAACTTCGTTTCAAAACCATATTATTTATTCAAATAAAATCTTCATTTTATTTTTAAATCAAATTATTGACCAATCGGGTTTTATTTAATTCTCTACCCTAAGTCAAAGTTAAATTTTGGGTGTTTATCATTTCAACCCGATTCCAATTCAATTTAAAATCAAAGCATATCAAAGGGAACTTGCAGTGTGATAACTGGGATGGTGTCAAAGTAAATAAACAAGCAATAACAACAATCAATAACAATCCAATAATTAATTCAAATAATCTCGAAATAACCATATTAATTCGCATTGTTATTTGTACGAATTAATATAATTATTTCTAGAATCTACACTATCATTTCATGTAGATTAAAGATTATTGCATTACGGTTTTTCACTTGTCATCTATTTCAATTTCATGCATCATTAGTTTAAACAACATACAATTGATGGTTCAAGGTGTAGTTAACACTATTTTCTACAAATGATTAAACATTACGGGGTCATATTAAACAAATTTAACTAACCAAATTCAACACATATGTCGATTCAAATTTTTAACTATTCTACCTCAAATTCAATTGCATAATATTTATCACTTTATACATTACAATTTAACATCCAATATAACAACAATCAATCAATCAATTATCGATCAAACTGTATTATCATCGCATAAATAATTAACAGATAATGGTGTCAGATGTCATAGGTGAACAGATACAGGTAATAGCATATATAACAGTGTAAATAACTAACAGCAGCATATTCCAAGTGTCGTTTCAATTGAAATCAGATTTAATAAATAAAAGAACATTAATCGTGAGTGATTGCTCACCTTTCGAGGCTAGATAGAACGGGAGATGACACGGATACGCACACTGATACGGATACTGAAATTGAGTTACGAATCCAAGCACGAGTTTGATGATCAAAGCTGATAGATAAGGCATCGAGAAACGATTAGAATTATTTTGATAGAACAGAAATTATATAATATTATTATTATTATTATTTCCAAACCATTTTGATTTTTACACATGGATCTAAGATCACTAAACCCATATATCCTTGTACATATAGACTAATATATAACCTGAAACAAATTATATTTATATATATATATGCTTTCATACAGCATATATATTATAAATCAACATTTACTATAAACAATGCAGCTTGCTTTACTATACTGCCCATAGACTCGGTAGTTTATATATATATCTTATAAACTTATACCATACTTAACAATTATTACTGACGTATAACTATATAACCGTTGTAATATAAAATAGAAAAAAATCTATGTAACTTTACATTTATACATACTGACCAAATATATATAGCTTACATAAATATACATCTTTGTCAACAGAAAACTGCCAACAGAAAACAAAACTGTATATACAATTATCTATACATAGACTAATCTATATCAACAAACATATTACATAACTTATATATATTTTAACAAATCTTATATAACATATATAAACTTATATTTAAAAATCTGAATACATTAAAGATCAATTATCCATATATATAAACTTGTAGATATAAACAGTATATACAGACATAGTTTTCAAAGTATACAACAAAATATACCATTTAAGTAAATTATGTCCTGCTGTAACGATTTACTAAACTTGAACACGTTGTATATAAATACCTTTAAACCCATTTATATATAAACTTATACAAATGTATATATATCGAACACTATTAAAATATTAACAAAATATATCATACTTTATATACCAAAACAGAACTCAGGCACGACATAACTTACATATATATATATCATCAACTAGATAAATAAATTAACATGCTATATATATGTATATACAATTTAAACAAATTATATGTAACAAAAATAGCTTACTTACTAAAATACAACGTACATATACAAACTCAACTCATGTTTAAAGTAATATATATACTGTACTTTTATAAACTTATATACGGTACATATAAACTGATATATATATTGAACTTACACATAAACTTAACAAAATTAAAACTATTAACTATACATACAAACTCATTTAACATTTCAACTATAGATTTATATGAACTATATATAAGCAAGCATATGAACCAAAGTATACATGTATAACCTATGAACAGATCAATAACAAAGTTTAAACATATAATATTATATAACTATAAACCAACATGTACACACTTACTTTATTACACTAAACATAAACTATATATATATATAAACAGTTCAAGTATATACCACAGGTAAAGTTTCCTTTATAAACAATGTGTACCCCTTTTTCAAGAGAAGGCTCGGCAATGGGAAAGAGAAGGTGGAGATGGGATGGCTGATAGTTTCAGGGAAGAGGGCGACGAGGCTGTTGGAGCGTGGTGGGTACACGGATGACGGATGGTTGGCATGAGGCTAAGTGGACTGGAAAGCATGGAGGAAGTGGGAAGGCAATAGGCAGTGGGGACAATCGGCTATGGAGGAGAGGCTGCGGATCATGGCACGAGGAGATGTGGTCGGCGATGGAGAAAGGTTGTTATGGTGCTGTGAGTGGAAGCACAGCGAGAGGAAGGGAGGTCGGCATTTGGATTTGGTGGGTGGTGAGCACAATCTCGGCAAGGTTAATTATGTCGTACATATAAGCCCAGAACAAAAGAAAGAAAAACATAGGAAAAAGTAAATGAAGATGAAGAGAAAATGAAGAAAGAATGAACAAAGGGAAAGGGAACGTGAACAACAACTAGAGATATGTGTATTCTTATGGAAAATGAAAGAACATAGCTGACAATTTAATGAATATACTAAATGGATACTTCAATTTTCTAAATGTAATAAAAGCAATGAAGGTTTGTTTCAATCGGTAGAAAATGAAAGGTCATCGAGCACGCTAGAATTCAACGGGTAGGTGTATGAAAGGTGGATAGAAAACAAAAGTTTAAAACGTGTACCGGTACGATTAACCGTTCCACAGATTTCATCACGTACCGAATTTCCGAAATACACAAATGAATACACTGTTGAAATCAGCACGACGAGACGATCAAAACGGCATATAGATATCAGTGGTATGATTGAATTATAAAAATTCGAATTTTCTACTAGCGGAAAATGCAGCAAAAACGCAGAAAAATAAGATCGACGGAGCTAAAGAAGTCCGAATTCGGAAAAACGAAAAATGATGTCTTGCTCAGAAGACGGTTTAGAATTTTTTTATGTAAAAATATTTAGGTTCCGGAAACATTTTATTTTCATCGCTTTTTAACTGATTAAATTGAAGTAAATTTACGCGCGAAATAAACTTCCATATTTTCGGATGAAAATTTACTAGTTGCTATGTTTAACTAGACGCATTCCAAATATAAAATTTATATTTCAAAATTTTATCGTTTAAAATTTCACAAAATTTCAACTAATTACGATATCAAAACAGTTAAAATTTACGGGTCGTTACAATTTCTAAGGGCCGAAGAGACTGATCGTTTACATTTGGAATCAGAGCTTTGTTTGAGCGAACACCTAAGCTTGATCGGGGTAAAGTCTCATTAGAGAGAGGATTAGTAATACCCTAGGGTATGTAACTCATTAGAGACAAGCAAAGCTTGGTTCTCTAGGTCTTCAAAAAAAACCCAAGAATGAGTTGAGAGCATTATATATATGAGTGCGTATTTGTGAATGATATATAGAAATGGTTTTTGAAAAATATGGTAAATGAAATAATTTTACCTACAATTATATTTTATGTATAAAGAATACATTTTAAAAAGGATATATAGTTAGATATATTATAACTTGGATGATTTTTAATCAAGATTTGTAAAATCTAAGTATAAACATCTTTTGATTAGAATTTCACAATTTGAATATAAGATTTTTAGTAAATGACATTGAGAATATTAAGGGATATAAATATTAAATAAAACCCAATAAATTGAAAAATGGTTATAAAATGAGGATTTTAATCTAAAAGGTTTTCAAATAATTTTGAAAGTTGAGAATAATAAATATTCAGTTATTATCATTAATTAATCAATTGTTTGGTTAAAAGTTTAAATACAAACACCTCATGAATTTAGTTTCATAATTTAACTCTGGGGTATTCGATAAATAATAAGTTAAAAATAAATTTGTAATCCGTTAAATATTTAGGTTAATTAAAGTAAATTGGAAATGTTATACTGTAAAAGAGTGTGAAATAAAGATAAACTTTAGTTGTAAAATGATTATATATCTAGAAGCTGTAGTTATATAATGTGAATAAACTTAAGTAAGGATTTATAAATTTTAAGTAAATAAGTTTGTTATAACTTGTGAATTTGAGAAAATGGAAAGTAAAACCAAATTTTAAAAATGGTTAAACATTTTGGTTAAGTAAAAAATAAAATTTGAAATTGCACTATGAAATGAAAATTTAACTTAAGTGAAGTTAAACGAGATAATATTATAAATATAAACTTAAATTTTGAAACGGTAATAAAACATAGGTTCATAATAAACTTAAGTAATGATTTTATAGAATGGTTCCTAAAGTATTATTTGTATTTCAGAAGATATACTAAGTAATAAATGAATATGAATAAAAAGAATCTAAAAATTAACTAGTTCGAGTGGCTCGAAAGTAACTAAAAATAGGTAGGAGTTGTGTCCGAATGGTAAACACTTCTCTTAAGTAGAGGATATGTGATACTATTGGTAGTACCCAGTTCTTTGGTATTATTTTAGAGTTACTCGATCTAGATAATTTTTTAAAGTTAAAAAGGAATATATTATAATAAGAGAAGTTTATTGTAAATTTGGAAAATAAAGATAAATGGTTTCTTTGGGAAAAGAGATAGAAATATTTTGTAAGTAAATATTTCGAAGTAATAAATTTATAAACAAAGTTTAATAAATAAAGGGATATATTTATAAATGACATTTTTATAAATAAAAGTGATAAGTGCTGTAAAGGAGATATTTTAAAGAAGTAGATTTTGAGCGAAACTTAATAAATAAAAGGTTTTCATAAAGATTTTGGGAAGTTAATAAGTACATATGTTATGCATAGATCATTTCGTCGCACAATTTTAACCTAAGATTCAAGTACGGAACTTTGAGGTATTTACACCAATCCAAAAAACGGATTTATCACTAGATTCTTGACGACGAACATTGACGTGGGTTTATGGTTAGGTACTTGAGTTTTCTACCATAGTTGATGCTATGCAAGGAAGACTAAAGTTTTGATCGGAAAGCCTGATCAGGGTCCGTACTAGAGGATCGGGGGATCAATACTAGTTCGGAAGTAAAGTTGTGGATTCGAATAATTGATTGAATCAGAAAATGCGTACGAATTATTTATATACATCATACAAGGGTAAGTTTCAAAATAAATATTTTACGCAAACACCTTCGGGTTTTTGATCTTGTGTAATTTCGAGGACGAAATTTTTTTAAGGGGGGAAGTCTGTAACGACCTGCAAATTTATCACTTTGATAAATTTGATTTATTTTTAAAATCTTATAATAAAAGATTAATAATACAAATAATATTGTTTTGACTAATTATAAATAATAATAATCTTTTTTTGAATAATGAATAATAATGATAATCTTATTTGGAATGGATATTTAAAAAAATACCTTCCTCAGGATTTAAATCGATAAAATGGCCAAAAATCGTTTTATTAATAAATGACTCTATAATTATCCAAAGTCTTGAACGAGATTGGATACATACACTCATTTTTATATTTAAAAGAAGAATATGAAATAAAATAATTTATCTTATTTTTGAAAAATAAAATGTATTTATAACATCATGAGTAATATCATTATAATTAATAATTAATTAATGATTTAAAATTGAAATTAAATGATTTAATAATTATTATAATTATCCAGATAATTGTTTTAAAATGATAATAACTAATTTGTAATATTAATAAAGTAATAATAAATCATTTATAATAGTTTTATAAAGATATATAATAGATTTGAAATTATAAGGAAAATTGATATCGGTTAAATCATATAATAACACTTTTTGTAAACGATCGTTCAATATTGATTTATATGGCTTTATAATTAAAATGAGATCATTTTAATTCATGAATAATAATAATATAAAATAGTTTTCAAAGTTTGTTTAGAAATATATACACGTTAATTAATAAATGAATATATGATCGAAGATCGGGACCTAAATTCGTAATGGTTCGACGTATATAAGTTGTACGATGTTGTTCAAATAACTTGTACACATTTGTGACATGCACATACACCAATTATCATGTACATATACACATGATAAGAGTAGAAAGTAAATATATATTTACTAATGGTAAAAGAATAAAATATCTAAAGTAATAATTACTTCAAAAAGAAAACATCAAATCAATCTTACACTACATCACATCACCACCTCCTCCATCATCACTGTTCGGACGGCTAAATGTCCATCGAGTTAGAAAATAGCCGAACGAATTTAAATTAAAATTATAACCGCAAGCGCACGACGTACTATTGAAGTACGTGGCGAGTACGGGTCGATCCGCAGGGAATTGATGATTTTAAAACTATGTTCAATCAAATTATACCAAAGTCGAGAGATTGTTAAGCTAGAAAAATGAGAAAACTAACAAAAAGAAAAGAAATGCAAATATAAGAGTTAAATGACAATTTAGAGAATAAATCCACTCTCTAGATCATGTAGTTCAACACATATGAAATCATAATCTCTCTTTTATGGTCATTAGTGCTTTAATTGATGTGTTTATCATAAATATGGCATATTTGTGCTATTGATTAGCCAATATAAGTCATCAAACTATAATACACCCCTTAAAACACTTACTAACTTTCATGAAACTTGACAATGAAAGTGAAAATGAAATCTATTTTAAGTATGGCCTATTAACTATTGATTAGAAATATAGACCATCAAATTTTAATTTCAAATCACTTTCTTATGCCATAATCATACTTTGATGAAGAGGCATTTGTGTTAGTGATTGTTTAAGCATAGCCTATTTTGTGTCAATAATATAGGCTATCAAATTCAAAGCAAGAACAACAAATAAAACACTTCATTGATCATCATTAAGCACAAAAAGAGAGCATGAATTAACAAATAGTTGAAGCTACATAATTAGAGAGCTTCATTACCCCTAAATTGAAGGGGTTTAGCCTCTCATATTTGTCATTTGATTAACAAATATAGCTAGCAACATGAAAGAAAGGAAAATGAAAGCTAATGGAAAAGAGGAGCTAATTAACAAGAATTAAACTAATCTACTTTACATGAATGTAAATCTACACTACCAACATTAAAGTAAATGAACAAGGAAAGAAAATGAACAAGTAATTAAATTGCATAAGAAAAAGAAAGGAAATTACATGAAAATAAAAATGGATAAGTAGCCATGAAAAGAGAAAGAGAAGAGAGGTTGTCTTTTTATTTTGAGCCTAAACTAAACTAAGAGAGACTAAGGTAGGAGAGGAGGAGGGTTACTAGAAACATAAGGGGTATATATACATGTGTTAAACCCTAATTCATATTTTTTGGGGAATGCCCAAAATACCCTCGTAGGAAGTGTGGAGGCCAAGTAATCATTAGCTTCAAATAATCCTCATTTAAGTGTACATGAAGCCATTAATTCCATAAGCATGTGCATTAGCCTCTAAATTGTACATTAAGGTAGGTGGGTAGGTGGGGTCCTCCATTATCTTCATTTTGAATTATTTCCATCTTCATTTGTTCTCTTCACACTTGTGCTTGCATATATCATCATGTAATCACTTGTAAAATTCACCAAATTTCCTACAAAACAACATAGAAAATTCCAAGTAAATTTTCACAATTTAATAAATGCATAAAAATGACCATTTTGCCCCTATATGAAGATGAATATGTGACAATTTCAAATAATTTGAATTTTGGTTTAAACAAGTTAAAATACCCAATATGATCATTTATTTAATTTAAATAGATTAAATATGGTGGTAAAAATATGCACATTTACGTGCACATCAAATACCCCCACACTTATCTTTTTATTCGTTCTCGAATAAAGAAAAACTAAGATAAATCTGTTTTCGTAGGGAGCACGATTGCATTGAGCGTATGCAACAAGCCGTTAAACCTCTGGGTGTCCCCAGTAGGACGAGTGTTGTCTCGTGAGGGTTTTCAGTGGATACTACCCACAAAATCCAAATGCAGAATGGAAGTATTTACACAATGCATGATTTATTTACAAGGAGATGAATGCAAGTTTTTGAAAATATTTACAATGAAGGATTTATTTTTAAAATTGACAAAAATAAGTTAAATATAGGTTTTGGTTATTATCTTGAAATTTAAGTCATTTTACGCGTCAAAATTTCCAACAAAAATCAAGTTATCATAACAAATGGACAATAGTTTAACCCGTTGTTTTGGTTGATAACAAAGTCTAATTATAAAATGGATCCTTATTTGATTATCAAAGTTTATCAAAGTGGTATTTCATTTCATTTCAATAACAAATCAAATCAAATAAGTTAAATAGTGCTTGGATTTCATTTGCTTACTCTCTCCATTTTTTTTTTGAAAATTTTGTTGATATTAACAATATTTACATATGCCTAACTCAGATAAACTAAGGCCAGATATATTACCCATGCACTGCCTTGCGGACTGATGTGAGGAGAATACAGAGCGTGGCGAGTGAACACACGAGTGTGAACACCTATTGACTGTAGGCGTTATTAAAAAGAATTTTTATATATATACACCTAACTCAGATAAACTGAGGCCAGATATACCGATCGTGCACTGCTTTTCGGGCTTACGTGAGAAGGGTACAGAGCATGGCGAGTGAACACACAAGTGTGAACACATGACTCTAGGTGTTTATTAAAAATTATACATATATACAAGAAATACTTTTTTTGTAATAATTTTTTTTTGTTTTTTTTTGTTTTTAAAGAGAGCTTTGCAAAATCATCTTAGCACCATTTAACTTAGAAGACAAAAAAAATGTTATATCATTTACTTTAAATTAACCACTCTTTTAAACAAAGATTTTCAATTAGGATATATTTCATAATTAACATGTATGAATCTTCCTATATACTAGTTAAACCATTATTATTTGTAATCAAACTTCATTTTTATTTTTGTTAAGACGAATAAATTTTCAAAAATTTCAATTTAATAAACCAAAACCACATATTTATCTTATAGTGTTTCTTTAAAAATAAATCAAAATGCTTAAAAAAAATTGTTTTTTTTCTTTTTGTTTTAAGATTTTTTTTTTGAATTTTGGAAAGAAAAATTAAAATAAACCATGAAAAATAGAAAATGATGATGAGTCTCCCCCCACACTTGATTTTGACTGTGTCCCCACAGTCAACCCAAGTGGAAGGAGAAAAATAAAAATAAAAATAAAAACATGACCTTTATTTAAATGAAAATGAAAAGATGATTATTTACATGACATCAGAAAGTATATCGTTAAAAAGTAAATGAAACGGTCTTCCAAAAACCGATTCATTTGTCTCATCAAGTATACAAGACACAGCTCAAGCTCGAAAAACCAAATCGTAAAAGATTTCAAAGTTGAATGTTGATTTGGAAAAACGAATGTCGTTTTATTGAAAACCGTACAAGTTGTTTTGGTTTCGAGAATTTTTGGGGTAGATATAACGATTGATTGAAATTCAAGTTTATTTTCACCAAATTGAAATTCAAGTTTGTCATTGAAAAATTCTTCAAAATTATTGATTTCAAAATCAAAGTGGTGATTTAAATCTTCCCCGTCGGAATTTGACAACTCATCATCCAAAAGTCCAAAAAACTCGTGTTCGTTAAATTTGACTTCCTTTGTTGGATTATCAACAACTTTATTGCATAAATCAAGTTCAAAATTCAAAGTTGGTGTATTCAAATTTTCAGAAAAAGGAAGATCGAAATTTAAATCGAGTTTATCACCCTCAAAAGAATTGAAATCCAAGTCAATCACCATGTTTTCAACAACTTCGTTAAGATTTTCATTTTCAATTTCAAAAGTTGTTACTTGAAAATCGTCGATTTCGGTAAAAGATGGATTATTGTTTGACTCGTCACACGTTGGAATTTGATTTTGTTGTTCACGTTGTTTCATAAAAGTTTCAAACAACGAATCCGTGTGATCATCGTAAATTTCGTTCATTTGTTCAACAAAATCCAATTTATAGTTATTAACTCGAGAATTTTCGATTTGGATTTGCTGAGAACAAAAATTTTCAATCGCATTGTAATCGAGATTATTTCCATTGCCAAAATTATTTGAAATGTGGATCACATTTTCGTTTTGATTTTGAAATTCATTTTGGAATTTGAAATTGAATTAGCGTGGGTTATAATCGAAATCGTTTGAATTTTGAATTGAATTCAAATTTTGAAATCCTTGACTCGAGTTATTACACAAATAAGAATTACACAAATCATTTATCTCTTGATTTTGTTGGGTAAAGAATTCAAGTAAAGATGAAATGCAATTTTCAAGAGTCAAGGGTTGGTCATCATTTTGAAAATTTTGTTGTTCAAAATTCGAATCATTTAAACAATAGTTGTTGTTAAAATATCCATACGAATTTGGAGTGAAATTATATGGATTATATTGATTTCCACAACTATCATAAAATTCATATGAATTTGGAAATTCTGACATTTTCAAGAATGTTTTTGTTTTTTTATAAAGGAAAAATATTTACAAAAAGAATTTATTTTTCAAAATGGAAAATTGATTTTTGTTTTGTTTTTTGGTTTTTCAATTTTTTTTTGTTTTTTAAAAGGTTATATTTTTTTTTGGATTTTGGTTTTTTTCTAAATTTTTTTTGGACTTTTTTAAAATTTCAAAGAAAAAGGATTTAAAAATTTCAAAGGAAAAGGAATATATACAAAAAAAATTATTTTGGATTTTGAATTTTTTTTTAAATATGCATGAACTAATGCAACTAAATGAATGCAAGGGTTAATTACAAATGATTTATCCTAAGTTAACCCAAATTGTATAATTACAAATTGTCTTAAATCAACAAGATAGTTCTCAACCAGGTAATGGGCAGGAGTTATCGGTGCACCACGAATCACCATAGCAATGCAGCCAAAGGTTTAAGTACCTTCAGAGGAACAACCGCTATAATATTTACGAATCACCGTAATATTTATAAATGGTTATTACTCTGCCGTAGCCTAGACACCAAGAAATTAAATTATTCAAAGAAGACAACTTGTCAATATACAATTAAGAGTTACCGATGTCTAACCGTTATTATTAATCAAAATCTAAGATGAAATGCAAAACCGAAATTAAACGTGTATTAACAATGCAACTACGAATGAATTTTTGTTTTTTTTTCTGGATTTATTTTTTGAATTTTTTTTAATAAAATGCAAATGCAAATGCAAGTAACCAACAATGCAATTCAAATAAAACTGGAGATGAGGTTAAAAGCAGCAAATTTTCTTATATAAGCAAGCTAGCAATTTATTTTTGGAAAGCGGAGCGGTAGTTTTCCGCAAACTATTCTTCCTTTATTTCCTGCTTTGCCAACCTGAAAATTAAAAACAAGATATATACATAGTTTTTTATTTTGAAAAGGAAAGAAAATTTAAAAGTAGCGTTTTACTTTAAAAAAAAATTAAAACAAAGAGAAAGACAAAACAAATTAAATAAAAGAAAGGAAAAAAATTTATATGTGTGGATTTAAAACTAAACAAAAGAAGGCAAAACCTAAAAACAAAAAACAAAAGTATAAAATAAAATAAACAAACCCGGCCCAATAAGATACCCAGACCCGCAATGTTTGGTTCAAATTCACAAACTCAAAAAAAACTCATTCAATTTCGTTCCCACAATCTCAATCCCGAATTTTCACAAACACAATTTCACAGAGAAACGAATAGAAAAAGTCAAAGTTGCGATGTCGAATTTGCTCGTTAATGGAAGAAGTCAAAGTCTATTGTTCGTAGTGGCTCAAGAGGAGGAGCTGTTGATTTCTGGAGAGGTAGGTGGTTCGCGCAACTTGGTTGAAGTGGGCGAAGTCTCGAAATAGTGGAAGTCGCGATTGGGTTTACTGTTGTTTACAGTGAGTTGCTGGTGGTAGCTCGGTTTTGGGTATGGCGATGGAGATGATGTTGGAGAGTTTGGAGAGGATCGCAGGTATGGGGTTCGATTTGTGGTGGTTTTGGTGATTTGCGACTTCGATGGCGAATTGGTGAGGGGTCGTTGGAGGGGTGATGAGGCAGATGCGATGGCTATGAGGATGATTGTTTGTGGGAGCGTTTGTTTTTGGGGCAGTACATTGTATGTCAGTAAGTAAGCAAAATGATGTTCCTTTTTTTTTCTTTGATGTGTGCTGAGGATGTCTTAAAGGTAGAGGGAGGAACTGCAGAGTCTTAATGGTAGAGGGAGGAACTGTAGTTAGAGGTTGTGGTTGTTTAATTGAAAATGGTCACTGCAGGGGTCTGGGTTGAATGTGAAGGAAGTTTGTCTGATGAATGTTTGTATATGATGTGGGTAATTACTGTGGGTTGATGGATGTTGCAGTGGAGGGGATGTGAGAATTGTTATAAATGATTTGTAAATGGCAGTATTTGTCCAAAGGAAGGCAGGTACCGGTGAGAGTGGATTTGAAGTTGATGGCTTTGGCAAGTGAGTGTATGGTTCTGAAGTTGGCCAGTGACGTGGGTAGTGACAGTTGTGTCGAAGCAGGGGCAGAAGTAAGGCAGATGAAGAACGGTTGGCACTTGAAGTGGGTATTGGATGTATTTGTATGGGTTGTGAAGTCAAAGCAGTTGTGTTTGGTTTTGAAATTTGTGAAGTGTGACAATGTTTCAGACTGTAAGAGGCATTGTGCGTGGTTGTGGTGGTTAGAGTGATTTGGGATGGTGATCAGGGCTGCTTGACAGTGGAGCAGTTTGATTTGGTCAGTGTTTGGATGGGATGGTCTTGTGAGGAAGTTTGATTGTGTTGTGTAGTTGCTAGGTGATAATAGTTAGTTAGTGTGGATAGATGTTGTATGAAATATTCAAAAATATGCAAGTGATATGGTGGTGGCTGATAGTATTGGTTGAAGAGAAGTTGGTATGGTTTGCTGTTGTTGTTGTTGGAGATGATAGGAGATGATGATCCGAGGGGAGTATGCAGTAGTATGCAGTGAAGCCTAGGTTGTGATGACAGAAGTTGATTGTTGCAGCAAGGAATTGTGATGTTTGGTAGCTCTGTTTGTGCACACAGTTTTTGTATTGAAGTAAGGGGAAAAAAAGTATGATGGAGATATACAGGCAGTAATGCTCTGGTAGCAGTTTCTGGTGATAGCAATTAGTTAGAAGTTTGGGTGGTATGTTGTTGAATAGAGAGAAGTGGACAGAGGACTGTGCGGTTTGGAAAAGTGAGTTGAAGTTGAGGCAGTGGAGCATAGTTGTGCTGTATGCAGTGGGTTTGTTGTCGAGACTGTTGGTAGAAGGCGATCGTGATAGGCTGTGGGTTTGCTGGGAACTTCGATGTTGGTGAATGATGGAGGCAGGATGCAGTGAAGTGTTGAAGTGGGCAGAGGTGAATAGTGAGTAAAATGAAATTTGATTGGCAGTGAGGAACAGTGGCTGGTGATGTTTTTTTTTTCTGATTGTAATCCGATAAAAAAAATGCAATAGTGAAAGAAAAATAAAATGCAAATGCAATATTGTAAAAGAGAAGAAATAAAATATATATTTTTTTGTTTTGAAATTGTATTTTTTTTCTTCTTTTTTTTATATATACAATGCAAATGCAAAACTAATAGAAGGCAATAATCACACAAACAAAAATGAAAACGACAAACACACAACAAAAATTTCTTTTTTTTTTGCAAACACACACAACAAACACACAATAAAAATCAAATAAAAAATAATTCGAAGAATAGAAAATCAAAATCAAAACAATTCCTCGGCAACGGCGCCAAAAACTTGTTCGGGCGGCTAAATGTCCATCGAGTTAGAAAATAGCCGAACGAATTTAAGTTAAAATTATAACCGCAAGCGCACGACGTACTATTGAAGTATGTGGCGAGTACGGGTCGATCCGCAGGGAATTGATGATTTTAAAATTCTATTCAATCAAATTATACCAAAGTCGAGAGATTGTTAAGCTAGAAAAATGAGAAAACTAACAAAAAGAAAAGAAATGCAAATATAAGAGTTAAATGACAATTTAGAGAATAAATCCACTCTCTAGATCATGTAGTTCAACACATATGAAATCATAATCTCTCTTTTATGGTCATTAGTGTTTTAATTGATGTGCTTATCATAAGTATGGCATATTTGTGCTATTGATTAGCCAACATAAGTCATCAAACTATAATACACCCCTTAAACCACTTACTAACTTTCATGAAACTTGACAATGAAAGTGAAAATGAAATCTATTTTAAATATGGCCTATTAACTATTGATTAGAAATATAGACCATCAAATTTTAATTTCAAATCACTTTCTTATGCCATAATCATACTTTGATGAAGAGGCATTTGTGTTAGTGATTGTTTAAGCATAGCCTATTTTGTGTCAATAATATAGGCTATCAAATTCAAAGCAAGAACAACAAATAAAACACTTCATTGATCATCATTAAGCACAAAAAGAGAGCATGAATTAACAAATAGTTGAAGCTACATAATTAGAGAGCTTCATTACCCCTAAATTGAAGGGGTTTAGCCTCTCATATTTGTCATTTGATTAACAAATGTAGCTAGCAACATGAAAGAAAGGAAAATGAAAGCTAATGGAAAAGAGAAGCTAATTAACAAGAATTAAACTAATCTACTTTGCATGAATGTAAATCTACACTACCAACATTAAAGTAAATGAACAAGGAAAGAAAATGAACAAGTAATTAAATTGCATAAGAAAAAGAAAGGAAATTACATGAAAATAAAAATGGCTAAGTAGCCATGAAAAGAGAAAGAGAAGAGAGGTTGTCTTTTTATTTTGAGCCTAAACTAAACTAAGAGAGACTAAGGGAGGAGAGGCGGAGGGTTACATGAAACATAAGGGGTATATATACATGTGTTAAACCCTAATTCATATTTTTTGGGGAATGCCCAAAATACCCTCTTAGGAAGTGTGGAGGCCAAGTAATCATTAGCTTCAAATAATCCTCATTTAAGTGTACATGAAGCCATTAATTCCATAAGCATGTGCATTAGCCTCTAAATTGTACATTAAGGTAGGTGGGTAGGTGGGGTCCTCCATTATCTTCATTTTGAATTATTTCCATCTTCATTTGTTCTCTTCACACTTGTGCTTGCATATATCATCATGTAATCACTTGTAAAATTCACCAAATTTCCTACAAAACAACATAGAAAATTCCAAGTAAATTTTCACAATTTAATAAATGCATAAAAATGACCATTTTTCCCCTATATGAAGATGAATTTGTGACAATTTCAAATAATTTGAATTTTGGTTTAAACAAGTTAAAATACCCAATATGATCATTTATTTAATTTAAATAGATTAAATATGGTGGTAAAAATATGCACATTTATGTGCACATCAATCACCACCATCACCTACACCTGACCACCGCATGGAGGGAGAGAGCTGCCGTATGCCTTAAGAGGTGGATGGAGAGGTAACTTCTTGGGTAGGTTCAAGGTTTCAAATCTCGGATTTTGGCCAATATCTCGGGCAAATATCTCGGCTGTCTCGGGCGATATTTAAAAGACTTATAACTAACCAAGCTGCCAAATCTCGGATTTTGGCTAATATCTCAGATTTTCATCTCGGCTGATCTCGGGGAGATTTAAAACCTTGGGTAGGTTAGGGTATGGTGGTAATTTCACTTCGAAGATATTTTCTCATTTTTTCCAATAAATACCACCCCTCCTTCTCACTTATTCTTCACATTCTTCTTCTTCTTCATTCTTGAGCCTTCCTATGCTCTATAATGGCTTCCAAGGAAGTCTCTCTTCTTTCTCAAAACTTGAGAAAAAGTAGGAGGATTAAAAATAGTGGAAGTTCTTAAGCACTAATCCACTGATTACTCTCTAACTTTTACAAAATTTAATCAAATCTTCTCTAATCTCTTCTAAACTCTAGTATTAAGCCTAAGTCATTATGGGAAGCATGATTAGTTAGTGGAAGGAGACATGGCCATGAACTTTGTATGTTTAGGAGATGTTTAGTGAAGCGTTGATTTGTTTGAATGTTGGTAGGAACTATTAGTTTGGATTTTGGTGAGGAACTGTGTGTGTGTATATATATATATATTAGATGATATAATATAATATGGTTTACTATGTTTGGTTGTGATGATTGTTGATCATGTATGGTGCTTTTTTATACTTTGATCAATAAGTATTGATTATTTAATATGGTTGTTTTAAAGAGTCACATTAAATACACGTCGAAAATTACAAAGAAAACCACTTTCCTTTTATTAATGAAATTGTATATATGAAATGTTAAACTTCTTAAAAATGGTTTAAAATGTTTTATAAAAAAATTGGTGAATTTTAACAAGAAACGAAAAATAGGTCAAAACTATGCACGTCGCGTAACTGTAGTTCGCGGTTTCGCACCGTAAAATTCGAATGAGTATATAAAGTGGAATATAGCTTGGAATTCTTCATGATAAGAATTTTCCGGACTATTATATCCATAATTTTCAAATAAAGAAAGAAAATCAAGTTCTCATCTTATAGATTTTCAAATAAGTCAAAAATAAGTTTTCAAAAATATCGATGTTTTGCAGTTTAATGACCAAAGTTTAAAAATGATTTAAAATGGATATTTTAAATGTTTAAAAATATGGAGAGATCTTTATAAATCCTTTAAAATGTTTTAAAAGAATTTGGGGTATATAAATGAATTTCCAAACGATAGAAAAGTCGTTTTAAATCAATATAGCTTTTAAAACACTATTCACAACACTTTTTGCAGTGGTTTTTAATAACTTTTGAAATATAACTTAAAAGCAACAATTATTTTCCAAATCTTTTATAAATATTTTTAAATGAATAATTAAGTGTTTTAAAGATGATTTGTATTTGCGCCAAAATTGGTCACAAACCCCAAATGTCGTGAAAGCACCAGTGTATGAACACAAATCAGCAATATAAGATCACAGATCTCAGATCTAAGTAATGTAGAGGATAAAAAGTGAAGAATAATAAACTTAAAATGGAAAGAAATAGACAGAGACACAAGATTTATAGTGGTTCGGCTATCTCTGGCCTACGTCCATTCCAAAAGTTAATTTTTTATTGACTTTCCTTGCTGGTTACAACTGATTACAGCAGATTACAATGATAGAATTCGAGTACAACAGCAGCTATGGAGTGCAAAGTTGAATCGGGCAGAGTCTGGATGTTGAGAAGCCAAAAGTCCTCTTTTCTGCTGGCTTTGGGGTGCTATTTATAGGTGTAGGAGGCTGATATTTCGCCCAGATCTTGGGAGACTCCTTATGGCACGTGAGTAGGCCCGCGCGACCAAGCCCGTGAAGTTTCGGCGCGATCCGTGGTCGATACGAACGAATTTCGTATCGATCAGGATTTCATTCGATGGAGTCGAAACTTGGTGTGAACCTTCCGTGGCTTGTACGTAAGCTCCTGTGAAAATTTCGCTGCATTTTGACCAGTGGATTATGAGATACGATCGATACGAATTGGGCTTTCTGACCTGGAACGTTTTCGTATCGATCCCTTCGCGTCCATCCTCTTCGCATCGATCCAAGGCACGTGCCTATCTGCTGACGTGGCGCTACTTTCCAGGCCTGATCCTAACTTCTTGCCGAGTTGAATGTTTCTTCACTTGAATCATGGTCGTTCTTCGCTCACATCCATATCTCACATTCATTCGTGTCCATAATTTTGTTTCGCGTTCGTACCCAACTACTCGCGTTATACCATTTTTCGTATCGATTCCAGGAGTGTGTTTCGTATCGATCTGTCTGATCGATACGAAATAAGGATATAAGAGGCATTATCGATAGATACGAAAAACGCACGAAGGGCCAACAGATGGATACGAAACTAGACTTTAGGATGGATACGAACGAATCCTTACCTGATAGGTACGAGTGAGGCCATACCTGATGGATACAAAGACGTCGATGTGAAGCACGCCGCTTGTCTCCATTCTGATCGATTCGAATTGATCGAGTCGAACAAGCCATCGCAATCTTGCCTATCCCTTCTAGGTCCACTTTCATCGAGTCGAAATCCTTCCGGCCTTCCTATTTGATCGATACGAACACTCTCTTCGTATCCATGTGGACCGATACGAACAACATCGATTCGAACCAATGCCGATCGATACGAACTGCATCGAGTCGAAACCCATCTGGCCTTCCTACCTGATCGATACGAAGACGCTGTTCGTATCCATGCTGATCGATATGAATGCATTGTTCGAATCGATCGATTATCTTGAGCAAATGAACTCCTTTTGACCTGGAATTTGATATGTAGTTCCTCATAGCCTTGATCATCATTCCCAATCGATCCCGCCTTGATCGGAGCTCGGCCAAATTTTGACGACATTGATCAAAGCCTTATCTCCAATCGATTTCCAATCCTGATATCCGTCATTTTCCAGTTATTTTGTTGATATTCCAGCCTTGACCAAAAGGTGGGATAACATTTGCCCCCCAAAACATGCCTTGTGATAAGAAGGGGTGTTTTGAGTAGTTCCGAATACAATATCTAAGGTCCATTGCCATATCACCCAAGTGCATCGATCTTGACTACTCCGAGTCGATGGATGATTCCAAATTCAGTAGCCTTAGCCTTAGCCAATTCCATATCCATTCGTACGCGATATTCGAGTCCTAATCCATCCTTGCCCAATAACCAATAACCGAATCCAGGACCTCTCCGGGTCGATATCCAAATCCGTAACCTCTCCGGGTTCTTGCCAAGAGCAATCCATACCTGACGACCATGGTCTAGTGTCCCTGGATGCTGAGTAATACCATGGCTTAAGTCCTAAGCCGAATCATGGTCGCTCCGGACCCTTGTCGAGCATAGTCCATGCCCGACGACCTGAAATAGCAACCGATAATATAGGGCCTATGTCCTAGGCCGAATCCTGGTCGCTCCGGACCCTTGCCGAGCATAGTCCATACCCGACGACCATTTACCAAAACCCACATGAAAATCCAACCAAAATCCAAATCAAATCGGAAAACTAAAAAATCCATATCAAAAATCCAAATCAATATCCAAAACAGAAAATAATCATCCAAACAAAAGTCCAAACCAGAAAACAAACAAAAACAGGAGTTCAAACCAAACTCCAAAACCAAGCCAGAAAAAACAAGCATCCAAACCAAGAGAAAAAACAGATTTCACAAACCACAGCGTCGCGGTTTATCATCATTCAGAGCATGCCTACGGGCCATCCCTGTCCCCGTACATGAGTAAATGACTTGGCCGTTTGCCAATAGTTCGCTACTTATTTCATATCATCCCTGTCAATTGATAACCAACCGACCATCATCCCTGGGCCTCGCGCTATCGTTGTTTGAGGTGGACGGTGGTCGCTCCTGCTCCACCGCCGCATTCCGAGCCCCGACATATTGTCGCAACTGTCCATTCCTTACATGCTCCTCAATTATGTCCTTCAGATGCCTGCAACTGTTGGTATCATGTCCGTCTAAGTCGTGAAAAAGACAGTGTCTCCATGATGCCCTTTCACGTTCCGAGGGTTCTCTCCTAGCCGGCCTTCGATAGGGAAGGCGATTCTGAGTTTCCATGAATATCCGTTCCAATGTTTCGTTTAATCCTGTGTAAGTGGAAAACTTTGGTTCCCTCCACCGCTTCCTAACTTTTCCTAATTCGTCATCCAGCTTCCTTTTTTGCTTTATCTTTATCCGAGTCCCCATTGGATGGCCCACCATTCTCAGCTGCATTCACCTCCTTTAACTTCATATCTGAACATGCATCTTCCTGCCGAAGGAATCTCTCAGCTTCGTGAAAGAATTCTCCGAGATCCATTGGTGGGTCTCGTATTAGAGATACTTTGAAATCTGAATCCTCTCTAACCCCTGATACTGCTGCCATTAAAACCATCGATGGATCCGGCCGATCTACCGAAGCAACCGCTGCATTGAACTGAGTTAGGAAAGCTCTGAGCGATTCATTTGTCCTTTGCCTTACTGACGTTAGCGTCATCACGTTCTTCGGTCTTTTGATATGAACCCGAAATTGCTTCAGAAAACTATCCACCAATTCTGTCCATGTTCTGATAGATCCTTCCTCTAGCTGTCTGAACCACATCGCAGCTATATCTGTTAAGTATAGAGGAAAACACCTAGCCATAACTTCCTCAGATGCCCCCAGCACTTCCATATGTCTCGTATATCTCATCAAGTGATCAGTCGGATCAACTTTTCCATTGTATACTCCTACCGTAGGTAGCTTGAATTCTAGTGGATTCCGAGCCATTCTGATGTCACGAGTAAACAGACTCCTATTTACTCCTTCCAGATCTCTATTCGTCAAACCTCCGCACATAGTTCGCCTGATAATCTCAGCCAATCCTGCTTTGTCTGCCAATGGTTGCCCCCCGAGTCCCTGAGCGAATTCTGGTACGTACTCCTCATCCCGCGCTCCTACATTCCTGCCAGCATCTTGTTGGGTAGTGTCAACTGGAATTCCTCCATGAACTGGTCCATCATTGCAGGGCGGTGTCCCCGTGCCTGGATCCATCAAGATTAGCAGTTGTGTGCTGATCTGGGGTTGCGCCTTGTTGAGCTGCTCCATTTGATTGCCTGTTTGGTCCTTCTGCTCTAGCTCCGTGGATCTGAACTCCTGAAGCTCCAGCCGTTGCTGCTTGTCCAAACTGTCTGAGGAGGTTCTGCATCATCTCCTCCTAATTTTTAGAAACTCTTCATGCATGGCTCCCATCATTACCTCCATCTCGTTTCTGGTGATGAAAGCTGAAGTCTGGTTAGCCCCTGATGATGCCTCTTGGCTCCCTTCATGCTGACTTCTCTCGACTCTTTGTCTTCTACTTGATTGCCTTGTCATAGCTTATTAGATCTGAACTCCAAATTTGGTATAGCAGGCGCTAGTTGCCTCTCGGTGAAAGCACCAAAGTGTCTGCGCCAAAATTGGTCACAAACCCCAAATGTCATGAAAGCACCAGTGTATGAACACAAATCATCAATATAAGATCACAGATCTCAGATCTAAGTAATGTAGAGGATAAAAAGTGAAGAATAATAAACTTAAAACGGAAAGAGATAGACAAAGACACAAAATTTATAGTGGTTCGGCTATCTCCGGCCTACTTCCACTTCAAAAGTTAATCTTTTATTGACTTTCCTTGCTGTTTACAACTGATTACAGCAGATTACAATGATAGAATTCGAGTACAACAGCAGCTATGGAGTGCAAAGTTGAATCGGGCAAAGTCTGGATGTTGAAAAGCCAAAAGTCCTCTTTTCTGCTGGCTTTGGGGTGCTATTTATAGGTGTAGGAGGTTGATATTTTGCCCAGATCTCGGGAGACTCCTTCTGGCACGTGAGTAGGCCCGCGCGACCAAGCCCGTGAAGTTTCGGCCTGATCCGTGATCGATACAAACGAATTTCGTATCGATCAGGATTTCATCTGATGGAGTCGAAACTTGGTGTGAACCTTCCTTGGCTTGTACGTAAGCTCCTGTGAAAATTTCGCTACATTTGGACCTGTGGATTATGAGATACGATCGATACGAATTGGGCTTTCTGACCTGGAACGTTTTCGTATCGATCCCTTCGCGTCCATCCTCTTCGCATCGATCCAAGGCACGTGCCTATCTGCTGACGTGGCGCTACTTCCCAGGCCTGATCCAAACTTCGTGCCGAGTTGAATGTTTCTTCCCATGAATCGTGGTCGTTCTTCGCTCACATCCATATCTCACATTCGTTCGTGTCCATAATTTTGTTTCGCGTTCGTACCCAACTGCTCGCGTTATACCATTTTTCGTATCGATTCCAGGAGTGTGTTTCGTATCGATCTATCTGATCGATACGAAATAAGGATAAGAGGCATTATCGATAGATACGGAAAACGCACGAAGGGCCAACAGATGGATACGAAACTAGAATTTAGGATGGATACGAACGAAGCCTTACCTGATGGGTACGAGTGAGGCCATACCTGATCGATACGAAGACGTCGATGCGAAGCACGCCGCTTGTCTCCATTCTGATCGATTCGAATTGATCGAGTCGAACAAACCATCACACTCTTGCCTATCCCTTCTAGGTCCACTGCCGTCGAGTCGAAAGCCTTCCGGCCTTCCTATCTGATCGATACGAACACTCTGTTCGTATCCATGTGGACCGATACGAACAACATCGATTCGAGCCAATGCCGATCGATACGAACTACATCGAGTCGAAACCCATCTGGCCTTCCTACCTGATCGATACGAAGACGTTGTTCGTATCCATGCTGATCGATAGGAACGCATTGTTCGAATCGATCGATTATCTTGAGCAAATGAACTCCTTTTGACCTGGAATTTGATATGTAGTTCCTCCTAGCCTTGATCATCATTCCCAATCGATCCCGCCTTGATCAGAGCTCGGCCAAATTTTGACGACATTGATCAAAGCCTTATCTCCAATTGATTTCCAATCCCGATATCCGTCATTTTTCAATTATTTTGTTGATATTCCAGCCTTGACCAAATGGTGGGATAACAATTTGAAAACTTTATAATTTATTTAAAAGAGTTAAAAATAAATGATTTAAAGAAAAGCTGTTATAAACAAATGTGTTAATCTTGGCTCTAATAAGCCGATGAGTACACCTGATTTTTATATTCATGAGATCTAGGTGAGGAGCTTTAACTAAGGAGATGTTCAAGAGTAACCAGTGTCCTGGCTTACCTGGCCCCCCTTAGGCGAGGGATAGATAAGGTCGAAATGTTGCAAATGAGTTAAGTATAAAAGATTAAATTTCCAAATTTAAACAATTTGGATTTACCATCTTAGGTAACTTTGTTTCAACTTATTAAAAAGTTACGTTTTCAAAATAAGAAATCTTTGTGAAGATTTAAATAAATCATTTGGAAATATTTTCTTAAGTAAAATGTTTTAGAATTATTCCAAGTTTGAAAAAGGGTTTAATTAAACAAATGAATTTAATAAAGAGAGGTTTAATGATTTTGTATACACAAACAAGAATGTTTTTTAAAGATATATATATATATATATCGATGAATTTTTTTGATAAAAAAGTAATGAATAAATCAAATGATAAACCGCCTGTTTATAGAACATCTCTTTATTGATAATTGGTTTGAAGGAACCGGGTCGGATTTGGATAATTCCTATCCGAAAACCACTTCAAACCAATTTATTTTTCGAAAGTGAAGAAAATATTTATTAAAGACCTTGATTTTGAAGGCAGGGATCTTCATAATGGAAGGACTGCTTGTTGTCAATATTCGGATTAGCTCCCAAGACAAATAAATAGCAATGGTCCCTTCATTCTAGGATCTTCATATGCAGGGACTAATCGCTACTAATCCTGGGGGAATTTTAGAAAGGATGTGGTAGGAAAGTACCTTCAGTTTGTCCGGTTCCTATACAACTTATATAAATGAATGCCTGACGTTGCATTTCTAGATCATATTGATTGATCTTTATAAACGTATCATCTGTCTAGTGGTGGAGAAGGCAACTTCCCTCGGCTTAACACCATTTTCTTCGACGTACGAGCAAAGGAGTTATACGTTTGTAGAAATCAGTTGTGAGATTGTGAAATGGAAAAGTAGCATTCAAAGTAGAAGATGTGCTATGTAAAAAGTTAATCGTTACCTCAAAGCCTCACATCCGGGAATAGTAAAACACGGGATGCTATAAGGCTAAAGTGGTCGCAACCAATCAGGGTATGAAATCACCTTTTAGATGGATAAAATTTCTACCCGCTATAATGCTGAGTTTAAATTAAGTGGTGTATGCTATGAGACGTCTTGTATAGGTCGGGAACGACCGGGTGATGTAATACTCGGTGCTATTCATATATTATATTTTCGGATACGCGGTCTTAATTCGCATGAGGACCAACATAAGGGCCTCGGGTGCATTCCCCTAGAAATGCACTATACCGGATGTAGTCCCTTACCTTGCTATTCAGTTGGAAATCCAATCTCCAATAAGCGCCTTCGGTTTTTTTTGTAGAACCTTAAATGATTAGGTCCGGAATTTAATATGGTAACAATATCGGCTAAGATTCACAAGTTTACTAGCAAATGTTTTCAAAAGAATGCCATTAAAAATAATATTACCAAATTTCCATATAATAATGTTTTGATTATCATAAGGCAAAAAACTGTTTCGTGTTTATGTGTGGTGTGGTTTTATGAGATACCTTTTGTTTTTAAAACCTTTATTTTGAGTTTCTTACACCAGTCCCATGACTGATCCGGAGTTTATTTCCTTTTCCTTAAACTCGAGTGCCTAATTTTTTCGGACAGCTTAGTAGTCAGGTTTAGTTAGAAGAAATATGGAAGAGCTTGAAGCATGGAGTTAGAAGATTCTTCAGTAAACAATTGCCTCTTTCCCACTTATTCTGACTTTGTACAGACAGAGATTTATAACTGTCCATGTTTAACTCTGATAAATGTATTTACAATTTTCGCTATAATGATTTTATATATTGAAATAATATATATATTTCCATTCGTGTAAGATTCTTTTCTGTCTTCTTTTTCCCTTTTACCCCTAACGACCACATGTCCGACGCTTGGATTTGCGGTACGTGAATACTAAGGATGTATTAGTGTCGATTTCCAAGGGTCAAAGAGACGGGTCGTTACAGATATACTTCTTCATTATTTTAGTTTCCTCCAAAATTCAAAAACCAATTCTTTTCCTATTTTCAAAATCAAACATAAATCATATTAACCAGCCTAAATCCGTAAATTTAATGTTGATACTTCTCGTTAGTTTATGCGTGCGATCTGAGGGGTTCAAATCTTTGTCGAGATGTCGATTTTCTGATAGCGTGCGTGCGTACTTAGGAAATAGGGAAAAAGTAGGAAAAGCTGATACCAGTTGGCTGTTCAGCTCACAAAATCTATGTCTATATATCCTTAACTTTTATATATGAATTGTTGAGTTTGTTGTATACTTGTTGTTTATTTTGCTGTTCTGGTTGCTAAATTTAAAAATAGTCGTCTTCTTTGTGTGTTTTTCTTTCGTTTGCTGATCCTTGTTAAATTTTCTAATTCAGTTGCCTACCTATATATACAATTGGTGGATGAGTGTGTTAGTAGTGTGTGTTTATGACCTATACAACACACACATATATATACATATATATATATATATATATATACATATATATATATATATATAAAAGTGCAATTACACATGAGTAAGACTGGAATATGAGTGAGCAACGATGTATATGTTGAGTTTTTGTGCGATTTATTTTAGCTGAGAATGTGTCTATACGCTCCCTTTCTACAACGTGCGTGTGAGTTAGTGCCAGGTGAGAGTGGGATTCATATATGAGAGTGCATGTGTGTGTATTTAGGCGTAAGTTATATAAATATGTACTATGATGTGTGCGTAACTAAAATGTGTAGTGCGTGTGTTATAATATACATGAGACAAAGTTTTAATATGCATTTATTTGATTGTCTGGGTGTGTATGAGTTAAAAAAACACACACACACACAAACACATAGATATATTCTATAATATCTATAAAATAGGGGGTGTTGGAAGAAAAGACAGCGTTTAGTTATATGCTGCCGGGAGATTTTTTTTTTTTTTTTTTATAGATTGTTAAACCACATATTAATTAAATGTGATGTAAAAACTTGTAAGTAATATCCCAGAGCATAACATGCTATAAATATTACAGTGTAATTTATTATTTCGAATAATATGTAATATTCTTGTTCTTGTTTCTTCATTTTTTGTAACTACCTTGCTGGCAGCTTGAAAGCATAATACCCAAGGGTGCAGCAAGTAGGAGTATTTGAACTAGGAATTAGGAACCTTCTCATCCTTAGTTCAGAGTCTTCTAATTTTTTGTTCAAATCCTTGTAGTTTCCCTCTTTAATATGAATCATCTTCATACCAATATTCTGTATCTATGTGATTTGTCCATGTTAGGTCTAGGGGTTTATTTAGCCATTCTCTGTTTTCTTTAATCATTTCTTGTCTAATCTGTTCATAATGTTCTTCAACAAAAAGATCCAACATCCTGTTGGTAATCTTCATTTTCGGATTTTCAGTATTAAAGACAAAATAGGTACTTCTAAGACCTTTTACTATTTTCTTTTTGTTTATTTTAGGTTCATCATCGAGGTTGATGAGTTTTTCTGTATAGTTATGTCTAAATATCTTTGCAATATTATATTGTTGGTTTTCGTTTAGTTCTGTTTGTTTTAGAATAATCATGAGTTTAGTCATAAATGTTTGTTCTAAATAATTCTGTAGAGATTCTACATTCTCAATTTCTGAAAATCCGTTCATCATTTTTTTTATAGTTCTGTATTTTCCCAGTTATTTTTTTTCTGTTATGTTGTAATCTGCTTTATTTTTGATTTCTAAGTAATTTTACCATTCTCTATAGAATTCTTTAACAAATCTAGGTGTTAGTACTATGTTTCCAGGTTCTCTCCAGATGTTAAAGTTATTATATATTTCAGTTAAACTTGTTTCACAGTCATAAATACTGATCAATTCATGTGAATATTTTTGTTTGAAAATACTTATTATTTGGTGTTTTTGGTTTTCTGTAAGGTCTGTATTGTTTTTCATAATGTTTATTATATTTATCATAAATTTATTTTCTAAATATTGCTGTAATTTTTCCATTGTAATTGTTTCTTCTTTTTATGCAAGATTGGTTGTTTATGTTAGAGAAAATAGCCAAAGCTTTTGGAAATACTAAGATACAATTCTGCTTATTATGTATTTCTTATGTTGCCAAACCGATTTATCATTAATATTATTTTCAGGTTTGTTTAAAACAACCATGAATCTTTTTAAAACCTTTACCAGAAACCTATATCTTAAATCATTTTTCCTCACCTTGTCATCCTAAGCGTCTACTCTTTCCCTCACACGGTACTTCTTTCGACTAGCGGATTTACGTCTATTGGAATTACTTATTAAGCTTATAGCAACTGGTGTCAATTGTTTTTTAAAGGATCATTGTCATTCAAACATAGTGAGCATAATATGAACGAATAATCTGTGGTAAAACAAGAAAACTTACATAGCTGAAGCAGTTTTGTATCCTTTCTTTCCTCAGCTCTGACTGAATGTTTAGTTACCCATAAATTTTGAAGAAGAAGAAGAAAGGTCGGAGCAGGTAGCCATTAACAACAGATAGCTTCTAATTTTACAATAATATTACAATACTTGGTAATTGATATCCTTACAGGCACACTAAGAGACTCATTATATAGGCTGAGCCAATCAAGCTAAGGACATACAGCTGTCCATTATTACTTACAGATGAAGGTGGAAAGATACCTTCCACTCAAAAAAGGAAAAAGCAAAAGTATTTACATTTGTCAAAAGTAGGCATAATATGTCACATCTGTGGCTTCTTTATGAATTTTTATTTCATAATGGGAATCCCATTATAAAAAGGTGGATGACGTTTTTATCTTTACGTCACATCTTCAATCTTCAGTGGACATTGTATTGGAGCCTGTGTCTTCTTTATCTTCTGTGTCTTTATTCAATCTTCTGGATTTTTCTTTTTTGTAGCTTTTAATCATTGAAGGTTTAGGATGGTATATATCAAAACCTCTGTAATTTAGTCTGTGGTCTTCAAGAAATCTTGTGATGAATATTTTTTGGACTGGAGTTTCTGCAAATAAGAACAAAGTACTGTTTTCCCAGTCTTGGTCCTGAGCTATTTTGTATGCTCTATATCTTTCATAGCTTTGTTCATTTAATTTGATATTGTTTATTTTGTCTATATTAAGATTGTCATTCCAATCTTCGTAATCTGGATCTAGGAATTTAGCTTTGATTTGGATTATGTGTTTTGTTGGTTCAAATACATTTTTCCCAAAATGAGGAGGAGTTGATTTGAAATCCATGTATACTTCTGTGGCTAGTACGTTTGTCAATTGTTCTGAGATACTTCCTATGGGTTCAGGCAAGTCTTCTTGGACCCATTCGTCAAAGTATATTCTCTTGATTAATCCATAATTTATAAGGGTGGTTGGATCATATGTGACATTATCATGGATAAGGTATTTGTATTTGGTTAGGTTTAGGTTTATTTGGGGAACTGCACATATTATTGTGCATTGGCAGTTTGTGGATTTGTTGAGGCAGTCTTCATTCTGCTTTGTACAAGGAATGTTGGTATTCCTCAAGATCTCCCAGTTAATTTGTATCCCTTCAACTTTTGTTCGAGAAATTTCCGTGAAGAATTTGCAAGCTTTGTTGAAGTTTACAGGGTTGAGGTCTGAAGAGTGTTGTAGGAAGTAAAGTTCCCTGGTTAATTGTTCTGGAAAGTTTGGTGAACATGTTATTTTAGGATTTGGATTTGGTGGGTTTGAGAAAATTTGTCTAGGGGTTCCAAGGCTGGTATATTTGTTTGGTTCTGTGGTTTTGATAATATGAGCAAAAGAGGGGGTTTGTGGTCTAAAATTTGAGGCTGAAGATGCCTCAGGTAGCTCAGTTTTAATCTTTTTCCCTAGGGTTATTTGTTGGATACTTGTTATGTCTTCAGAAATGACATAGTCCTTTCCAAATATTTTTTGTAATTCGTTTGTAGCAGCTTCAAAAGAATTAAAGCCTTTGTATAAAGGTTTCCCATATCTAGGATTTTGTTCTAGAAATTTGATCTTAGAGATCATTTGTTCCCATTTTATGTTTGAAATTATGTTCACATAATTCTTTGTTTACAATATTTAGTAGATATTCATGTGGTATATTTTCTTGAAAATCTGTTAATTCATCAATTAAGGTGTAATTTGATGTTTGTATTTGTTCTTGTAATCCTTCTAAGGATATTATAGAATATATTGTAGAAGTTTCTGAAACATCAGAAGCAATTTCAATCAAATCTTCTTTGACTGAATCTATAAGGTTAGATTCCCTAGTAAATAAGTTATGTCTTTTTGGACATGAGGAAGATAAATGTCCTTTTTCATTACAGGCAAACATGTGATTGTATTTGCATATGTTTTTCTTGGATTATATTTTCTAACATGTTTTTCTTTGTTAAGATATGGTTTTTTTGCATTTGATTTTCTTAAGTAGTATTTTTTTGTATATCTCTTTTTAAACTTAGGTTTTCTATCTATGTTGTAATTTCTTGATCCATATTGTTGTGGAGTATATATCTGTCCACAAAATCCGTAATTTTTTTGTTTTAATTCTCTTTGGATTTGTATATAAGTACATTTCTTTTTTAGTTCAGAAATAATATGTGTTATTCTTATTCCAATGTTATCATATCCTTTAGGGATGTTTGCAGTATTATTTTGGTAATGTTCTATCCAAGATTTATGTATCTCTTTTCCTAAGTCTCCTGGTAGTTTAGAAAAGAGTCTATTTCCTATTTCAGCACTGTAATAATTTCCTGAAATAGTTGCATAATGTAAAAATTCTTTTAAGAATTTTATTATGTATTTCCAATCTAGCAATTGGATTTGTTCTAAATCTCTCATGGCTTCTTGTTGTCTTATGGTTACTCCTGTGTTTACATCTCTTCCTGTTATTATTCTGTGCATGATGTAAGCAAAGTTGTAAATATTACTTCCTTGTATTATTAAGTTGTTTATTTCTTCAGGGAAACTTTGTTTATAGGCTTCCCATATGGCTTTAGCTATATCTCCTAAATAGTTTTCAGCAATTCTGATCATTTCTTCACCAGAATTTATGTTTGTATGCCTTGCTGCATAATCTCTTGCTATGGCAGCAGTCCATTGTTCTAGATATGTATCTAGTAACTGGGGATGGCATTCTGTGACATTTAGTATTACTGAATTGTCTTTAAAGAAAGTTGTTTCATTAGGTAATCTTTTGCCTATTGTTCTTAGGTTTTTATTTTCATTTGTATATGGTTCAACTGGTTGTCTAGGGGGTTATCCTAATGTGTAAGGCATTGTCTCTTGGGTTTTATTAGGATATGAGATCCCTGAGCTCCCACTTTCCTCATGGTCAGCCAAGTCTACGTGTTCTGTGAATTCTGATATTATATCATTTATCAAACCTTGTTGTTGAATTTCATTATCCGTTTCCTGGGAATCTTCCAAGAAGTCGTCTAGATTATAGACTTCCCTTGTTCTTACATTGTTTTCATCATCTATGTAAACAAAAGTATTTTCATTTATTTGGTGTGTTAGCCTTAGGGTTTGTTCTAGTTCATAAATTTCTGATGGTTCGAGGACCATTCCAAGTTCCTTTGGATATATAATTTTATCCATTAATTCGTTTATTTAATTCTTCAGCTTCTTCATCTGTTTCTATTTCTTGTTGGTTTGATGGTCCATAATCTCTAAATCTTATGGACATAGATTTGTTTAGGTTGTTGTATGTCAGAGCATTGTTTGGTTTTAATGTTGCTGTTGTATTATTTGGGTTTTCTATATTCCATTCATGGCCAGCAAGAATAGAAGAATCTATTTCCATTGGTTTTATGAAACTTATGCCAGTTGAATTTAAGGCTTCTATGACTTTGTCTAATTTTATTTTTATTTTGGGAGTATATTTGGACATACATTTTCCTAGGAATGTAATGTCTAGTAGAATATTTTTTCCTATAAAGTTTTCAAATCCTTTTGTTTGTATTATAATTTTTATGTGTTTGTAAAAATCATTTAATGTCATTGTAAAATTTGGAGCTATATAAACAATACCTATGTTATTGTTCATATCTACTTCCATCATTCCAAATATGGCTTTATCCATATCTTGGTGTCTATCGTCTATAAGTAGTAATAATAATTTAGTTCCAATTTTTTGCCTTACTAATCCTCTTATGCCTATGACGATAAGTCCTAGATGCATCAGTTTGTATTTCTGGATTTTTAATTGTTTTACGGCTTCTTGTGACATTAAACTTATTATTTGTTGGCTTCCATCTGGAATGGAAAGTATTTCTTCCCTATGGTGTCTATACAATCCTGTTACCGTTGTAAATAGCCCCGTTCTATATATTTCTCTAGGGTTTAAAGAATCTAGTTGGTTATTTGAGAATATTTCTATATCCCTTTCCAAATTTATTATTTCTTCTAGCTGGTTTTGTGTATTATTAGATCTTCTTAATAGATTATCAACCCATCCCATGGATGATAAGATATTTGATTCTGTTGGTCTATCTGTTAAGGTTCTAGATGGACCTGTAAAAGATAATCTTCTATTGTTCATATTTGATCAAGTTTCTTATACATTAGAAAATTGATTTTAGTCTTTTTACTCGTTATTTGTGTAGTAGGATCATTAGATCCTAAATTCATTTTTTGTAAACTTTCTGTGAGTTTGTTTATTTCGAATTCCTGTTCTTTACCATTTTTGTCTATATCAAACATTTGTTTCTGGATGCTATCTATCTTATTTTGTATTTGGGTGAGCATTGCTATTATCATATTATTCTGTAATATTTGTATTTTATCACTTTTTCCTGGAAATTCATCTTTGTTATATCCAACATTTATGCTAGGATCACTGAACCTGTAGTTGGATTCTACATATTTAGTTGCTTCTTGGTAGTATTTGTTTTCAAAACTCATTAACTTAGTATTAAATTTTTTATTTCATCTAACATTTTCTCAATTTGTTGTATATGTTTTTCAAATTGTTTTTTTATCTTCTTCTGTTTGTTCTTTTAATTCTATTATTAATTTTCTGGAATGTGCTTCTATGTCTTTGGGTTTGTCTTCTTCTATTATATGTTTTAAGTATATTATATCGTTCTTACTTGGGAATTCTTTCAGTTTTATGGCTTTGAATTTGTCAGTTAGTTTTTTTAAAGTTATTTCTATGTTGTCTATTTTGTATAAATTTAATTTTAAATATTCTTGGTTGTTTGAGATTTGTTTTAGTAACTTGTTTTTCTCAATTATGCCTTCTAATACAAGTTGCATCAAGCTATAATGTTTTTCATTGTAGAGATTTAAGTTTTCACTTAGTTCTATAATTAAGTCTGTAAGTGAATTCATATGTTCCATTTCTGAATGTAATTTATGTTTGTAATCAGTTTCTCTGATATAACAATTGTGTTTTTGTTTGTCTAGTGTAATAATTCTTTTTATTGGATTGTTAATTTCTAAATTTAAATAATTAAATTTCTTATAATGTAAATTCATTGGGCCAAGAAATCTTTTAGGCTCTGATACCAAAATAGGGGGGTGTTGGAAGAAAAGACAGCGTTTAGTTATATGCTGCCGGGAGATTTTTTTTTTTTATAGATTGTTAAACCACATATTAATTAAATGTTTTTATAGTTAAATCACATATTAATATGATCCAAATATCATATTTTGGAGATCCTGTATTTATAGTTAAATATGGGTTGATTATATCTAATTTGCATTGTGTAGAGTCTTTGTTCCAGTATCTTAACGGTTTTTCTCCTATAATTTCTATTTTTTCTAGTTTAGAGATTAATTGATCTATGTCGTCTATGGTTAATAATAGTTTGCTTATGTCTCTTGGATTTATAAGTTGGACATCTTTAGTAAATCCTTTTCTTTTATATTCATAATGTTTAGAAGTTTCATATAAAATTTCTTCATTTTCTTGTTCTGTTAGTATATTTTCGTTGTTTTTGCATTGTCCTGGAGTGGGACAATTACATTTGTCTTTTTCATTTTCTCTTTTATGTTCTGTATTCCCACCACGCTTCTCAAGCGCATATTCTGATAGTATTGGGGTTAGTGTAGTCTTTTTTGAAATTTGTATATAATCTTTATTAAATGCAAAACTCCCGTTGTCATTTAACAAGAAATCTAATCCTAGGATTAGTTTTATTCCTTCAAGGTTTAATTCTAAAACCCATAATTGTTTTATGTTGTAATAAGGAGACCATTCTCCACATGTATTGGTAAAACTTATGTTTATATTTTTTACAATATTTGTAATAATATTAGTAGTTCCATCAAATTGGATACTTTGTTTTGGCCTATCTGCTTTTGTTACATATTTGTAAGGAATAAGGCTAGAACATATAGTCGAACTAGTAGCCCCCGTATCGATAAATGCTAACATCTGAATTTCTAATCCTTTGATATTCAGCTTTGTTGGGATACGTAATTCCTTTAGGTTTCCTGAGTTACATATCAGTGGGATTTGTATTGGTTTGTCAATGTTATTTAAATTGTTATTATTTTCATATGATGTTGATACATCATGAGTAACCTCTTTCTTTTTTTCTGAGGTTATAATTTTTTCTCTTATTTCTTCTAGTTCTAGTTCAATATTATTTGTTCTTTCTTCAAGTACCTTAATTCTATCTTCATTTATCTTATTTTTATCTGTGTAAGCAGGTTTATTTTCTCTGGGTAAATCTATATCGAATTTATTCTTTGCACAAATATGGCATATTTCCATTGTGCATTCTATACATTTAAATCTTTTATTAAAAGCAGGGTACCAAGGACAGAACTCACATTTCGTGGTATCTGTTCCCATTTTATGTTTGAAATTATGTTCACATAATTCTTTGTTTACAATATTTAGTAGATATTCATGTGGTATATTTTCTTGAAAATCTGTTAATTCATCAATTAAGGTGTAATTTGATGTTTGTATTTGTTCTTGTTCTTGTAATCCTTCTAAGGATATTATAGAATATATTGTAGAAGTTTCTGAAACATCAGAAGCAATTTCAATCAAATCTTCTTTGACTGAATCTATAAGGTTAGATTCCCTAGTAAATAAGTTATGTCTTTTTGGACATGAGGAAGATAAATGTCCTTTTTCATTACAGGCAAAACATGTGATTGTATTTGCATATGTTTTTCTTGGATTATATTTTCTAACATGTTTTTCTTTGTTAAGATATGGTTTTTTTGCATTTGATTTTCTTAAGTAGTATTTTTTTGTATATCTCTTTTTAAACTTAGGTTTTCTATCTATGTTGTAATTTCTTGATCCATATTGTTGTGGAGTATATATCTGTCCACAAAATCCGTAATTTTTTTGTTTTAATTCTCTTTGGATCTGTATATAGGTACATTTCTTTTTTAGTTCAGAAATAATATGTGTTATTCTTATTCCAATGTTATCATATCCTTTAGGGATGTTTGCAGTATTATTTTGGTAATGTTCTATCCAAGATTTATGTATCTCTTTTCCTAAGTCTCCTGGTAGTTTAGAAAAGAGTCTATTTCCTATTTCAACACTGTAATAATTTCCTGAAATAGTTGCATAATGTAAAAATTCTTTTAAGAATTTTATTATGTATTTCCAATCTAGCAATTGGATTTGTTCTAAATCTCTCATGGCTTCTTGTTGTCTTATGGTTACTCCTGTGTTTACATCTCTTCCTGTTATTATTCTGTGCATGGTGTAAGCAAAGTTGTAAATATTACTTCCTTGTATTATTAAGTTGTTTATTTCTTCAGGGAAACTTTGTTTATAGGCTTCCCATATGGCTTTAGCTATATCTCCTAAATAGTTTTCAGTAATTCTGATCATTTCTTCACCAGAATTTATGTTTGTATGCCTTGCTGCATAATCTCTTGCTATGGCAGCAGTCCATTGTTCTAGATATATATCTAGTAACTGGGGATGGCATTCTGTGACATTTAGTATTACTGAATTGTCTTTAAAGAAAGTTGTTTCATTAGGTAATCTTTTGCCTATTGTTCTTAGGTTTTTATTTTCATTTGTATATGGTTCAACTGGTTGTCTAGGGGGTTGTCCTAATGTGTAAGGCATTGTCTCTTGGGTTATATTAGGATATGAGATCCCTGAGCTCCCACTTTCCTCATGGTCAGCCAAGTCTACGTGTTCTGTGAATTCTGATATTATATCATTTATCAAACCTTGTTGTTGTATTTCATTATCCGTTTCCTGGGAATCTTCCAAGAAGTCGTCTAGATTATAGACTTCCCTTGTTCTTACATTGTTTTCATCATCTATGTAAACAAAAGTATTTTCATTTATTTGGTGTGTTAGCCTTAGGGTTTGTTCTAGTTCATAAATTTCTGATGGTTCGAGGACCATTCCAAGTTCCTTTGGATATATAATTTTATCCATTAATTCGTTTATTTAATTCTTCAGCTTCTTCATCTGTTTCTATTTCTTGTTGGTTTGATGGTCCATAATCTCTAAATCTTATGGACATAGATTTGTTTAGGTTGTTGTATGTCACAGCATTGTTTGGTTTTAATGTTGCTGTTGTATTATTTGGGTTTTCTATATTCCATTCATGGCCAGCAAGAATAGAAGAATCTATTTCCATTGGTTTTATGAAACTTATGCCAGTTGAATTTAAGGCTTCTATGACTTTGTCTAATTTTATTTTTATTTTGGGAGTATATTTGGACATACATTTTCCTAGGAATGTAATGTCTAGTAGAATATTTTTTCCTATAAAGTTTTCAAATCCTTTTGTTTGTATTATAATTTTTATGTGTTTGTAAAAATCATTTAATGTCATTGTAAAATTTGGAGCTATATAAACAATACCTATGTTATTGTTCATATCTACTTCCATCATTCCAAATATGGCTTTATCCATATCTTGGTGTCTATCGTCTATAAGTAGTAATAATAATTTAGTTCCAATTTTTTGCCTTACTAATCCTCTTATGCCTATGACGATAAGTCCTAGATGCATCAGTTTGTATTTCTGGATTTTTAATTGTTTTACGGCTTCTTGTGACATTAAACTTATTATTTGTTGGCTTCCATCTGGAATGGAAAGTATTTCTTCCCTATGGTGTCTATACAATCCTGTTACCGTTGTAAATAGCCCCGTTCTATATATTTCTCTAGGGTTTAAAGAATCTAGTTGGTTATTTGAGAATATTTCTATATCCCTTTCCAAATTTATTATTTCTTCTAGCTGGTTTTGTGTATTATTAGATCTTCTTAATAGATTATCAACCCATCCCATGGATGATAAGATATTTGATTCTGTTGGTCTATCTGTTAAGGTTCTAGATGGACCTGTAAAAGATAATCTTCTATTGTTCATATTTGATCAAGTTTCTTATACATTAGAAAATTGATTTTAGTCTTTTTACTCGTTATTTGTGTAGTAGGATCATTAGATCCTAAATTCATTTTTTGTAAACTTTCTGTGAGTTTGTTTATTTCGAATTCCTGTTCTTTACCATTTTTGTCTATATCAAACATTTGTTTCTGGATGCTATCTATCTTATTTTGTATTTGGGTGAGCATTGCTATTATCATATTATTCTGTAATATTTGTATTTTATCACTTTTTCCTGGAAATTCATCTTTGTTATATCCAACATTTATGCTAGGATCACTGAACCTGTAGTTGGATTCTACATATTTAGTTGCTTCTTGGTAGTATTTGTTTTCAAAACTCATTAACTTAGTATTAAATTTTTTATTTCATCTAACATTTTCTCAATTTGTTGTATATGTTTTTCAAATTGTTTTTTTATCTTCTTCTGTTTGTTCTTTTAATTCTATTATTAATTTTCTGGAATGTGCTTCTATGTCTTTGGGTTTGTCTTCTTCTATTATATGTTTTAAGTATATTATATCGTTCTTACTTGGGAATTCTTTCAGTTTTATGGCTTTGAATTTGTCAGTTAGTTTTTTTAAAGTTATTTCTATGTTGTCTATTTTGTATAAATTTAATTTTAAATATTCTTGGTTGTTTGAGATTTGTTTTAGTAACTTGTTTTTCTCAATTATGCCTTCTAATACAAGTTGCATCAAGCTATAATGTTTTTCATTGTAGAGATTTAAGTTTTCACTTAGTTCTATAATTAAGTCTGTAAGTGAATTCATATGTTCCATTTCTGAATGTAATTTATGTTTGTAATCAGTTTCTCTGATATAACAATTGTGTTTTTGTTTGTCTAGTGTAATAATTCTTTTTATTGGATTGTTAATTTCTAAATTTAAATAATTAAATTTCTTATAATGTAAATTCATTGGGCCAAGAAATCTTTTAGGCTCTGATACCAAAATAGGGGGGTGTTGGAAGAAAAGACAGCGTTTAGTTATATGCTACCGGGAGATTTTTTTTTTTATATAGATTGTTAAACCACATATTAATTAAATGTGATGTAAAAACTTGTAAGTAATATCCCAGAGCATAACATGCTATAAATATTACAGTGTAGTTTATTATTTCGAATAATATGTAATATTCTTGTTCTTGTTTCTTCATTTTTTGTAACTACCTTGCTGGCAGCTTGAAAGCATAATACCCAAGGGTGCAGCAAGTAGGAGTATTTGAACTAGGAATTAGGAACCTTCTCATCCTTAGTTCAGAGTCTTCTAATTTTTTGTTCAAATCCTTGTAGTTTCCCTCTTTAATATGAATCATCTTCATACCAATATTCTGTATCTATGTGATTTGTCCATGTTAGGTCTAGGGGTTTATTTAGCCATTCTCTGTTTTCTTTAATCATTTCTTGTCTAATCTGTTCATAATGTTCTTCAACAAAAAGATCCAACATCCTGTTGGTAATCTTCATTTTCGGATTTTTAGTATTAAAGACAAAATAGGTACTTCTAAGACCTTTTACTATTTTCTTTTTGTTTATTTTAGGTTCATCATCGAGGTTGATGAGTTTTTCTGTATAGTTATGTCTAAATATCTTTGCAATATTATATTGTTGGTTTTCGTTTAGTTCTGTTTGTTTTAGAATAATCATGAGTTTAGTCATAAATGTTTGTTCTAAATAATTCTGTAGAGATTCTACATTCTCAATTTCTGAAAATCCGTTCATCATTTTTTTATAGTTCTGTATTTTCCCAGTTATTTTTTTCTGTTATGTTGTAATCTACTTTATTTTTGATTTCTAAGTAATTTTGCCATTCTCTATAGAATTCTTTAACAAATCTAGGTGTTAGTACTATGTTTCCAGGTTCTCTCCAGATGTTAAAGTTATTATATATTTCGGTTAAACTTGTTTCACAGTCATAAATACTGATCAATTCATGTGAATATTTTTGTTTGAAAATACTTATTATTTGGTGTTTTTGGTTTTCTGTAAGGTCTGTATTGTTTTTCATAATGTTTATTATATTTATCATAAATTTATTTTCTAAATATTGCTGTAATTTTTCCATTGTAATTGTTTCTTCTTTTTATGCAAGATTGGTTGTTTATGTTAGAGAAAATAGCCAAAGCTTTTGGAAATACTAAGATACAATTCTGCTTATTATGTATTTCTTATGTTGCCAAACTGATTTATCATTAATATTATTTTCAGGTTTGTTTAAAACAACCATGAACCTTTTTAAAACCTTTACCAGAAACCTATATCTTAAATCATTTTTCCTCACCTTGTCATCCTAAGCGTCTACTCTTTCCCTCACACGGTACTTCTTTCGACTAGCGGATTTACGTCTATTGGAATTACTTATTAAGCTTATAGCAACTGGTGTCAATTGTTTATTAAAGGATCATTGTTATTCAAACATAGTGAGCATAATATGAACGAATAATCTGTGGTAAAACAAGAAAACTTTCATAGCTGAAGCAGTTTTGTATCCTTTCTTTCCTCAGCTCTGACTGAATGTTTAGTTACCCATAAATTTTGAAGAAGAAGAAGAAAGGTTGGAGCAGGTAGCCATTAACAACAGATAGCTTCTAATTTTACAATAATATTACAATACTTGGTAATTGATGTCCTTACAGGCACACTAAGAGACTCATTATATAGGCTGAGCCAATCAAGCTAAGGACATACAGCTGTCCATTATGACTTACAGATGAAGGTGGAAAGATACCTTCCACTCAAAAAAGGAAAAAGCAAAAGTATTTACATTTGTCAAAAGTAGGCATAATATATCACATCTGTGGCTTCTTTATGAATTTTTATTTCATAATGGGAATCCCATTATAAAAAGGTAGATGACGTTTTTATCTTTACGTCACATCTTCAATCTTCAGTGGACATTGTATTGGAGCCTGTGTCTTCTTTATCTTCTGTGTCTTTATTCAATCTTCTGGATTTTTCTTTTTTGTAGCTTTTAATCATTGAAGGTTTAGGATGGTATATATCAAAACCTCTGTAATTTAGTCTGTGGTCTTCAAGAAATCTTATGATGAATATTTTTTGGACTGGAGTTTCTGCATATAAGAACAAAGTAATGTTTTCCCAGTCTTGGTCCTGAGCTATTTTGTATGCTCTATACCTTTCATAACTTTGTTCATTTAATTTGATATTGCTTATTTTGTCTATATTAAAATTGTCATTCCAATCTTTGTAATCTGGATCTAGGAATTTAGCTTTGATTTGGATTATGTGTTTTGTTGGTTCAAATACATTTTTCCCAAAATGAGGAGGAGTTGATTTGAAATCCATGTATACTTCTGTGGCTAGTATGTTTGTCAATTGTTCTGCGATACTTCCTATGGGTTCAGGCAAGTCTTCTTGGACCCATTCGTCAAAGTAGATTCTCTTGATTAATCCATAATTTATAAGGGTGGTTGGATCATATGTGACATTATCATGGATAAGGTATTTGTATTTGGTTAGGTTTAGGTTTATTTGGGGAACTGCATATATTATTGTGCATTGGCAGTTTGTGGATTTGTTGAGGCAGTCTTCATTCTGCTTTGTACAAGGAATGTTGGTATTCCTCAAGATTTCCCAGTTAATTTGTATCCCTTCAACTTTTGTTCGAGAAATATCCATGAAGAATTTGCAAGCTTTGTTGAAGTTTACAGGGTTGAGGTCTGAAGAGTGTTGTAGGAAGTAAAGTTCCCTGGTTAATTGTTCTGGAAAGTTTAGTGAACATGTTATTTTAGGATTTGGATTTGGTGGGTTTGAGAAAATTTGTCTAGGAGTTCCAAGGCTGGTATATTTGTTTGGTTCTGTGGTTTTGATAATATGAGCAAAATAGGGGGTTTGTGGTCTAAAATTTGAGGCTGAAGATGCCTCAGGTAGCTCAGTTTTAATCTTTTTCCCTAGGGTTATTTGTTGGATACTTATTATGTCTTCAGAAATGACATAGTCCTTTCCAAATATTTTTTGTAATTCGTTTGTAGCAGCTTCAAAAGAATTAAAGCCTTTGTATAAAGGTTTCCCATATCTAGGATTTTGTTCTAGAAATTTGATCTTAGAGATCATTTGTTCCCAAGTAGTATAAATACCGGCGTCAGGACCATTAAAAAGGCCATAGTAGAGATAGTTTGTTTTTTCTCGTTTGTAAATATTGCAACTAAGGTGTATAACACGCTTAGTTTTTGTTTGTTAGACTCTTGGGGAGTCTTTATGTTCCATATGTTGTCTAGAACAAGTTGTTGTTCTTCTGTGACTTTTGCCTTTGTAACGAAATGATTTGTTTTGTATGTCTTTAATTCTTCCATATCCATATCTGCAGACTATGTGTTAGTAAAATAAAAAATATTTATCTCAATAATCTGGATAATTGGTCTGGTAGGAAATTGTTTTTCCCTTTTATATGTTCCCAACAAATATTGGTTCCACAATTTGAGATAGCATGCTTAAATTTCAGCCATCTATTGTTTATAGTTCCTTTTTCTTTTTTATTATCTGTGTATTTTACTATGGATTCACAGTCTGTTCTTAATGTTATTTCCTTTTGGGATATTATAAATAATTTAAATGATTCTAGGACATAAATTATAGCTAATATTTCGTAATCCAAGGATGTCATATATCCCTTTTCTTTGTATACACCTGAAGTGTACCTACATATTTTTTCAGTAGATTTGTTTTCATATTTATTATTTTTACTTAGTAAAATTCCTCCCCATCCTATAGAGGATCCATCTGTTTTAATTATTATATAATCTGTCTGTAATGGTAGACTTAAGGGCTTCAGGTTTTGGGCCAGCTCTTTTATTTTTTGGACTTGTTTTATGTCTTCTGTATTGAAATCCCTATTTCCCTTTGGGCTTGCTTTGTTATATAAAGGGCCAGTGTATTTTGAAAGATCTCTTATATAGGGCCTTGCATAATTTACGAGTCCTAAAAAGGCTTGTAATTGTTTTAGATTATCCAGTTTATCAGGAAATTCTAGTATCTTTCTGGTTATATGGGATTGTAATTCTATGACTCCCTTACCTATTTTAGCCCTCAGAAATTCTATGTTGTTTTTAATTAATTCTATCTTTTTCTTGGATATAATCAATCCGTGTGCTTCTATAAGTTTTAACACAGTATATAGATGTGATATGTGCTCTTGCTTAGTTCTAGAGAATACGAGAATATCATCTATATACACACAAGTGTACTTGTTGCAGTTTTGGAAAACATTATCCATTTTTCTTTGGAATATTTGTGGTGCATTTTTTAGGCCGAACGGCATTACTAACCATTCATAATGTCCTTCACTGCATGTAAATGCAGTCCAAGGTATGGATTCAGGATGCATTTTTACTTGCCAAAATCCTGATTTTAAATCAAATTTGGAGAACCAGTTTGCTCCTTGTATTTTATTTATCAATACATCTTTATTAGGAATACAATATCCATCTTCATGGGTATTGTCATTTAGTCTAGTGTAGTTCATAACCATTCTAGACTGACCCCGTTTTCTTTCAGATTCTTTTTGGACAATAAAGGCTGCTGTTCTATGCCTTGAGTCTGTTTTCCTAATAATATTTAAGTTTGTCAGAATTTTTATATGTATCTTGAATTCTTCCATGATCCAAGTATCATATTTTGGAGATCCTGTTTTTATAGTTAAATCTGGGTTGATTATATCTAATTTGCATTGTATAGAGTCTTTGTTCCAGTATCTTAACGGTTTTTCTCCTATAATTTCTATTTTTTCTAGTTTAGAGATTAATTGATCTATGTCGTCTATGGTTAATAATAGTTTGCTTATGTCTCTTGGATTTATAAGTTGGACATCTTTAGTAAATCCTTTTCTTTTATATTCATAATGTTTAGAAGTTTCATATAAAATTTCTTCATTTTCTTGTTCTGTTAGTATATTTTCGTTGTTTTTGCATTGTCCTGGAGTGGGACAATTACATTTGTCTTTTTCATTTTCTCTTTTATGTTCTGTATTCCCACCACGCTTCTCAAGCGCATATTCTGATAGTATTGGGGTTAGTGTAGTCTTTTTTGAAATTTGTATATAATCTTTATTAAATGCAAAACTCCCGTTGTCATTTAACAAGAAATCTAATCCTAGGATTAGTTTTATTCCTTCAAGGTTTAATTCTAAAACCCATAATTGTTTTATGTTGTAATAAGGAGACCATTCTCCACATGTATTGGTAAAACTTATGTTTATATTTTTTACAATATTTGTAATAATATTAGTAGTTCCATCAAATTGGATACTTTGTTTTGGCCTATCTGCTTTTGTTACATATTTGTAAGGAATAAGGCTAGAACATATAGTCGAACTAGTAGCCCCCGTATCGATAAATGCTAACATCTGAATTTCTAATCCTTTGATATTCAACTTTGTTGGGATACGTAATTCCTTTAGGTTTCCTGAGTTACATATCAGTGGGATTTGTATTGGTTTGTCAATGTTATTTAAATTGTTATTATTTTCATATGATGTTGATACATCATGAGTAACCTCTTTCTTTTTTTCTGAGGTTATAATTTTTTCTCTTATTTCTTCTAGTTCTAGTTCAATATTATTTGTTCTTTCTTCAAGTGCCTTAATTCTATCTTCATTTATCTTATTTTTATCTGTGTAAGCAGGTTTATTTTCTCTGGGTAAATCTATATCGAATTTATTCTTTGCACAAATATGGCATATTTCCATTGTGCATTCTATACATTTAAATCTTTTATTAAAAGCAGGGTACCAAGGACAGAACTCACATTTCGTGGTATCTGTTCCCATTTTATGTTTGAAATTATGTTCACATAATTCTTTGTTTACAATATTTAGTAGATATTCATGTGGTATATTTTCTTGAAAATCTGTTAATTCATCAATTAAGGTGTAATTTGATGTTTGTATTTGTTCTTGTTCTTGTAATCCTTCTAAGGATATTATAGAATATATTGTAGAAGTTTCTGAAACATCAGAAGCAATTTCAATCAAATCTTCTTTGACTGAATCTATAAGGTTAGATTCCCTAGTAAATAAGTTATGTCTTTTTGGACATGAGGAAGATAAATGTCCTTTTTCATTACAGGCAAAACATGTGATTGTATTTGCATATGTTTTTCTTGGATTATATTTTCTAACATGTTTTTCTTTGTTAAGATATGGTTTTTTTGCATTTGATTTTCTTAAGTAGTATTTTTTTGTATATCTCTTTTTAAACTTAGGTTTTCTATCTATGTTGTAATTTCTTGATCCATATTGTTGTGGAGTATATATCTGTCCACAAAATCCGTAATTTTTTTTGTTTTAATTCTCTTTGGATCTGTATATAGGTACATTTCTTTTTTAGTTCAGAAATAATATGTGTTATTCTTATTCCAATGTTATCATATCCTTTAGGGATGTTTGCAGTATTATTTTGGTAATGTTCTATCCAAGATTTATGTATCTCTTTTCCTAAGTCTCCTGGTAGTTTAGAAAAGAGTCTATTTCCTATTTCAGCACTGTAATAATTTCCTGAAATAGTTGCATAATGTAAAAATTCTTTTAAGAATTTTATTATGTATTTCCAATCTAGCAATTGGATTTGTTCTAAATCTCTCATGGCTTCTTGTTGTCTTATGGTTACTCCTGTGTTTACATCTCTTCCTGTTATTATTCTGTGCATGGTGTAAGCAAAGTTGTAAATATTACTTCCTTGTACTATTAAGTTGTTTATTTCTTCAGGGAAACTTTGTTTATAGGCTTCCCATATGGCTTTAGCTATATCTCCTAAATAGTTTTCAGCAATTCTGATCATTTCTTCACCAGAATTTATGTTTGTATGCCTTGCTGCATAATCTCTTGCTATGGCAGCAGTCCATTGTTCTAGATATGTATCTAGTAACTGGGGATGGCATTCTGTGACATTTAGTATTACTGAATTATCTTTAAAGAAAGTTGTTTCATTAGGTAATATTTTGCCTATTGTTCTTAGATTTTTATTTTCATTTGTATATGGTTCAACTGGTTGTCTAGGGGGTTGTCCTAATGTGTAAGGCATTGTCTCTTGTGTTTTATTAGGATATGAGATCCCTGAGCTCCCACTTTCCTCATGGTCAGCCAAGTCTACGTGTTCTGTGAATTCTGATATTATATCATTTATCAAACCTTGTTGTTGTATTTCATTATCCGTTTCCTGGGAATCTTCCAAGAAGTCGTCTAGATTATAGACTTCCCTTGTTCTTACATTATTTTCATCATCTATGTAAACAAAAGTATTTTCATTTATTTGGTGTGTTAGCCTTAGGGTTTGTTCTAGTTCATAAATTTCTGATGGTTCGAGGACCATTCCAAGTTCCTTTGGATATATAATTTTATCCATTAATTCGTTTATTTAATTCTTCAGCTTCTTCATCTGTTTCTATTTCTTGTTGGTTTGATGGTCCATAATCTCTAAACCTTATGGACATAGATTTGTTTAGGTTGTTGTATGTCACAGCATTGTTTGGTTTTAATGTTGCTGTTGTATTATTTGGGTTTTCTATATTCCATTCATGGCCAGCAAGAATAGAAGAATCTATTTCCATTGGTTTTATGAAACTTATGCCAGTTGAATTTAAGGCTTCTATGACTTTGTCTAATTTTATTTTTATTTTGGGAGTATATTTGGACATACATTTTCCTAGGAATGTAATGTCTAGTAGAATATTTTTTCCTATAAAGTTTTCAAATCCTTTTGTTTGTATTATAATTTTTATGTGTTTGTAAAAATCATTTAATGTCATTGTAAAATTTGGAGCTATATAAACAATACCTATGTTATTGTTCATATCTACTTCCATCATTCCAAATATGGCTTTATCCATATCTTGGTGTCTATCGTCTATAAGTAGTAATAATAATTTAGTTCCAATTTTTTGCCTTACTAATCCTCTTATGCCTATGACGATAAGTCCTAGATGCATCAGTTTGTATTTCTGGATTTTTAATTGTTTAACGGCTTCTTGTGACATTAAACTTATTATTTGTTGGCTTCCATCTGGAATGGAAAGTATTTCTTCCCTATGGTGTCTATACAATCCTGTTACCGTTGTAAATAGCCCCGTTCTATATATTTCTCTAGGGTTTAAAGAATCTAGTTGGTTATTTGAAAATATTTCTATATCCCTTTCCAAATTTATTATTTCTTCTAGCTGGTTTTGTGTATTATTAGATCTTCTTAATAGATTATCAACCCATCCCATGGATGATAAGCTATTTGATTCTGTTGGTCTATCTGTTAAGGTTCTAGATGGACCTGTAAAAGATAATCTTCTATTGTTCATATTTGATCAAGTTTCTTATACATTAGAAAATTGATTTTAGTCTTTTTACTCGTTATTTGTGTAGTAGGATCATTAGATCCTAAATTCATTTTTTGTAAACTTTCTGTGAGTTTGTTTATTTCGAATTCCTGTTCTTTACCATTTTTGTCTATATCAAACATTTGTTTCTGGATGCTATCTATCTTATTTTGTATTTGGGTGAGCATTGCTATTATCATATTATTCTGTAATATTTGTATTTTATCACTTTTTCCTGGAAATTCATCTTTGTTATATCCAACATTTATGCTAGGATCACTGAACCTGTAGTTGGATTCTACATATTTAGTTGCTTCTTGGTAGTATTTGTTTTCAAAACTCATTAACTTAGTATTAAATTTTTTATTTCATCTAACATTTTCTCAATTTGTTGTATATGTTTTTCAAATTGTTTTTTATCTTCTTCTATTTGTTCTTTTAATTCTATTATTAATTTTCTGGAATGTGCTTCTATGTCTTTGGGTTTGTCTTCTTCTATTATATGTTTTAAGTTTATTATATCATTCTTACTTGGGAATTCTTTCAGTTTTATGGCTTTGAATTTGTCAGTTAGTTTTTTTAAAGTTATTTCTATGTTGTCTATTTTGTATAAATTTAATTTTAAATATTCTTGGTTGTTTGAGATTTGTTTTAGTAACTTGTTTTTCTCAATTATGCCTTCTAATACTAGTTGCATCAAGCTATAGTGTTTTTCATTGTAGAGATTTAAGTTTTCACTTAGTTCTATAATTAAGTCTGTAAGTGAATTCATATGTTCCATTTCTGAATGTAATTTATGTTTGTAATCAGTTTCTCTGATATAACAATTGTGTTTTTGTTTGTCTAGTGTAATAATTCTTTTTATTGGATTGTTAATTTCTAAATTTAGATAATTAAATTTCTTATAATGTAAATTCATTGGGCCAAGAAATCTTTTAGGCTCTGATACCAAAATAGGGGGGTGTTGGAAGAAAAGACAGCGTTTAGTTATATGCTAATAGGAGGGTGTTGGAAGAAAAGACAGCGTTTAGTTATATGCTGCTTGGTATCAAAATAGGGGGGTGTTGGAAGAAAAGACAGGTCCAAGCACTAACAGCAGTAAAAGTATGGTGCACCAAAATAAATACACGCATTAGTACACACACTCATAAACACAATAATACTAACTACACACACACACTACCACACACGCAACACACACCTAAGTAAACCTGTACATACACAAAAACGCATGCATATGTCCAATACCCTCGGTACCCAGACCTGCAAATCATTTGATAAAGCTTTCTAACCCTTTTATCTACTATAGTTTTATGAAACAAAATGCATGCAAATGCAATTTAATTAACTCATACTCCATCATGAAGCTTTAGCTTTTCACCTAAATATATACATATATATTTACTCACACACACCCAGACAATCAAAGAAACACACCAACTCAACTATTTTACAAATATCAAAATGCAGTTGCCATGTATATGCAGAAATTTGTGGTTTTTTCCACTTTAAGTGTTTGGGTATGGATTAAACTTTATATATATACACTTAATTAATCTATAATATATATATATACACACATACTTATGTATGTATGTATATTCCTTAGTTAGGATGCATCCATAAATGTGAATATAAATTTAATAAACTAATAAAGTGAATTTACTCGTACTATTTAAATGATTATTAATTATCATTCTATTGAAATATAAAAGTTAATGTATAATTCATGTTTAAAAGGGTTTTTATTGATTGTGAATAAGTTAAGTTAATTTGGGTGTTTTGTAATTATTTAAAATAGTATTTAGATGTTAATAATTGTGGAATGAATCTTAAGTGCAATGTTTTGTTCGACAAACTATCTTTGGATTACTAAAAGAAAGAAATAAGTTTTCTACTGTTAACGGTAAATATTAAATTATGATTTAATTTATAAAAGTTCGGAAAATTTAACATTTATTAAAAAAAGAATGATATAATCATAATATTATTTTATAGTTTTCAATGTATGATAGCCTAATATAAAATCATGTTGTAAAATGATAACGGGTTTTGATTGATTATCTATTTATAAGTATTTAATAAGTTAAATTAAGATTTTATGTTATGAATATTGTTGATTTATCCGTAGTTATGTATATACATTTATTTATTTGAATAATCTATTTTGATATTGCTATTTTGATAATTCTTCCTTGTTTATTAAATTAATTCATATGAATGATTCACCGATTAGATGGTTTTGATTGATGTTTTAATATCGTAAGGTGATGACATCCTTTTGTTTGATTTTGTGTTATTTAATTTCGTGTTACGAGAAATTTGAATAAATAGAATTATAATATCATTTGAGATGGGGCATTCGGTAATATTTCTCCGGTTATTCTTCGGACACGTTATACAGAATACTAGATAGTTGAGTGTAGTTTATAAACAGTGAATAAACGACTGAGTATCACATAGTGGTATGTAACGCTGTTATGATATTTATTCGGTTATTTATTGTAAGTAGATGACACTCACATGATGGAAATAGAGAGGATATTATGAGGTGATTTTTAGCTTTGTTACTATAGTTAGTGAGACTTAAAGTCTACATGTATTGTTCCTATATGCCACTATTACAATATACTCCTATTGCATTTTTTCGAGAGCACTAGATGGTAGTATCCACCCTGGTGGCCTGATCGTCGAGTTGTGCCTTAGATCCATAACGCCACATTATTATATATCTTTGTGGTTAGCTTTATGATCGCCCTTATGTCATCTAGACGAGTAGTCTATTACATATAGGGGCATTTTAGCATCGTGACAGATTAGTCTTCGCATTGATGAGCACAAGGAGGATATGGATCATGATGACTGAGAGGTAACTAAGACTGTAGAGACTCTGTGACTCTGGAGCTTGCTTTGTACTATCAGTCTCCCTTCTGGTACTGACGGAGTAGTAGATTTGCATATATGATTAATACACCTCATTGTAGCGTTGATGTGTGATAGGTGTGACATATTATCATATAGATGACTCTACTTGGGACTTCGATTTTTTCGTTGTAACACCCTATGATTTCGCATTAGCCATTTCTTTAGTTAGTTGGTTAATTAATTTGGCTCCAAAAATTGAATTTGTGCAAACGATGGAATTTGGCCATTAAACTTGCACCATTGCGTTCGTGGTGAAATTCTATGCAATTATCATATTTGGAGTTTTTCGATCATAGTCCAAATGAAGAAGTTACGAACGAAAAATAAATTTGAAACGTAAATAATTTGAGTAGGAAAATTAACATTTTTATATTAGTTGTCGGGTCCACCGGTCGATCCATTATTGAGGCCGGTTGACCCTCGGCGGTCAACCGGTGACCAATGGGCGATCGACCGGTAACCCATGGGCGGTCGACCGGTGACCCATGGGCGGTCGACGAGTGGCGACCTGGTGGCTACAATAAATCTAGGCCGCAACGGCCTAGATTTTTATTTTAAATCGAACGGCTATGGTTGATTCTAGTGCCTATAACCCTCTCTTCTCTTCTCGTACTTTTCTTAAAGCGACAACGAAGCTCTGCCATTTTCTCTTCTCCACTATTTACTAAATTATAAAATAAAATATTTATATATAGAGAAGAATAGAAATAAAATAAGAGATGAAGAAGAGCGAACCAACACTACGTGAAACAAGGTAATACATATATATATATATATATATTTATTTATATTTCCCTTCAATCTTGAATCTCTTCTCGGATCTGTAATTCTAATGTATGTATTTACCCTTTTATACATATTTCTTGGATTTAAAAGGATTTGGAGATGAATTTAAAGTTCAACTTCAGATATGGAGATTTGGATCGCTTTTAAAGGTAAGTAGGAAATTTTATATATTGTTTATAATTTTAAATCTATTCCGTTGGCAAAAGTTTGATTATTATGCCTAAATAAATTTTATTTGTGAATTTTAGGCTTAAATTAGTGTAGTAAAATATTGCCTACATATTCTTATTTTATATATAATTTGAAATATGTTTACACCTAGATCTGGAAACTAGTCCCAAAGATTTTAGAATTTGAATGTTGTATATTTTTATTCTAGATCTATACTTGGGTGTAAAATAGGACTTTTGTATTATTGCCCAAAGTTGTGCTAAGCTAGATTTCCATAGTTTAATTTATGGGAAGAACATCCGTTTGATTTTTATAAATTTGTTTACTTTTTCCACTTTTGATTCAAAGTGGCTACGTTTGATTTAACAAGGAATACCCACAACCAAAAGGGAAGAGATGTGTAAAGTACAGATTTATTCTCCGTAGTTTAAACGGTCTATTCCAATTAAAAAGAAATTTTCCATTCCTTGTAATTTCAACTGGAGTTAATCTTTCCTTTTTGTGTTAAACCAATGGAAATCATAGCGAAAAATCTTCTTAAGGAATTAAACTCCAGCAAATTAAATATGGAAAGTATATTCTAGTTACATATTTATGACTATAATATATTTGGTTATGAATATGTTGTTTTATTTGGCAGTTTATACGTATTTATTACGTTGATATAGAAGAACAATGTTTACTCATGCGTTATTTATGCATAACGTTCGTTAGTTATTATTATATTTAGGAAAGCAAATAGATAGAATTAGGAAATGTAGTAATTTATATTAATGAGCAATAAATTAGGAATTGCCAATAATTAATTGAAAACAAAAGACTGTAACCTCAATTAATGGGTAATTAATAAGAAATAATGGATTTTATTAGATTAGGGGTTACAATTAGTCAATTGAAGATTGTAACTCCAATTAATGGGCAATTAATAGAAATGAGTCGGGAGTTACAATCAATAGGGACAAGTGGATTAATGAGACTAATAAAAATTGAATAGATATCAAAAGGTTACTAGTTTGAAATTAGTAATCATACATAAATGTCTTAGGAAATGTCCGTTAAGATTTTATGGACAAATTGACATTTATGAGCATAAAAGGGGGATTTAAGGATAGATAAATATTTAAGGTAAATCTTATTGCCTTAAATAAAAAACAAATTAGTAAGCTAAGTCCAATGTTTACCTAAGATAATATAGGTAAATACTTAGGATGGTTAATTGGACTTAGTAGATTAGTGATGCAAGGTCAATGGAGTCACTCGACGAAAGACTGCTCTTCAATTTGGGGGTTCCAACAGTCAGGCGCACTTATTATTGATGTGAGATATCACTAATCCTAGGACCCGTGACTTTGTGAGAGTTAGGACCTGCTTTATGGTCAGAGGTATTAAGTGGTTGTTTGAGGACCCACCTCTTTCCCCAATTAAAAGTACTAAATGGTTCAAATTTGGAATTAGAAGCGGTGAGGGATATCTCCATAGGGGTTCACTTGTGATGTAACACCCCTAATTTTAATAACATTATTCAGAAGATTTAATTAGATAAATTAAATAGAGTAATGTAAATATTAGTGTGATAAGGGGATTGAGATTTGAAAATTCAATAGAGGCCGAGCTTAATTAAATAAAACCCTAAAAGAATGGGCCTATGAACGGTTTTATATGTTAATTAGTGAGAACATAACGCAACGGCATTATAGGGATTTGCCGCCACCATAATCCCATTACCCTTAAAAATCTCGTTTCCATTTCTTTGCACATTCATATTTCAAAACACGAAAACGTAAATCAAAGAAGAGCAAGCTGGCCATTACCTAGGGAAGGAAAAAGGGGGAAATCAATTAAAGCTAAGCAGTCAAGCAAGGGGAATTAATCAAAGATCAAATCTCAAGTTCATTATCCTAAGCAAGGTAAATAATAATCAAAACCATCTTTATTTTTGGTTTTATAGATCATTTGATTTCGGGTTTATGTTTAAATCCACTATGATGGTTTTTGATGATGATATGCTTGGATTTCATGATATGTTATATTCAAACAAGTTTGTTTGATAAATGTTTTATTCGATTTTAAGGCTAAAACCATTTATATTACGTTTCAAATGCCATGAGGATTTAACATGTTATGTAAAATATTCTTTTAGAGATGGGCTAAATTTTCATAATTATCCAAGCTATGGATAATTTATTATGAATTTTCAAAGGAAGAAATGAATATTTGGGATTAAATTTTATTTCGGCTGTTAAATGAAGGAATTTGGGTCAGAAATTTTTATATGTTAGATAACATATTAAAAGTGAATTTCTATGATATTTGGGGATTTTTCCTAAATAATTTACTATGGAAATTAAATTAAATTATTTGGAGGATTTAAATGTTTTAACTGTTTTGCTTAAAAGAAGGGCTCTTTGCTAAGTATCTTTATTTAGATATGAAATGAATGCGGCAGTTTTAGAAAATAATTTGAGAAGCTTATGGAAACCAATTAATTTTTTACAAATATGCACTTTAGTTAAAAAGAAATTACTTAATAAGGCAATAAAACAGTTTTTGTACAGAAGTATGGTTTCGCCACTTCCAGTAGTACCTTTCGACCCTATACTTCTGCCTCAACCAAGTCGAAACCAATACACAAGTTATCAATGCATTGGTACGTAGTGGATTGGAGAATGGCGGTATGCATGGAGTCGAAACCACGCTTTTGAAGGGGTCGAAACCCATTTAAATAGCTTTTGAAGATGCCACTTGCCTTGTTTTCAAAAGAATGCTTTCGAAAGGGTTTAAAATAGCTTTCGATGAGGTTGTCGCTTTTTTGTTAAAGTGTAGCTTTCAAATGAGTTACCTTGTTTTTAAATCAATGCTTTTGATGTGCACGTAAATGTGCATATATTTACATCTATGTTTTATCTATTTTTATTTAAATAAAAGTCATATTTGGGCATTTTAACATGTTTAAAACTAAAATTCAATTATTTTCAAATCATCATATATTCATCTTCATTCAGGGGCAAAATAGTCATTTTTGTGCATGTGTCATTTTGAGAATTTTTACTTGGGCATTTTTTATGATTTTTATAGGAAATTTTGATGCATATGGAAGAGGGATTCATGAAGATATATGCATGCACAAGGAAATACAAAGGAATGAAGAGAAAATAATTCGAGTTCATGATCATGGAGGACCCCACCCACTTATTTAAATCTACAATTAGAAGCTAATGGACAACTAAGTGGAGGTTAAAGCTTCATGCACATTAAATGATGGATTAATTAGTGACTAATGGTTACTTGGTGACCACACTTCCAAAAGGGCATTTTAGGAAGCACCCTAAAAGTTGAATTAGGGTTTTATGCATGTATAAATAGCCCTCTTATGTACATGTAAATATCTTCTACTCTTTGAAATTAGTTAGGAAATCAAAATGAAAGTTGTAAGCTCTATGTTGAATGAAATAAAAATGGCTTCCTAGCCTCTTTCTCTTCTCTTTTCTACTTGTTTTTCTTTACTTTTATGCTCATTTCTATTCTTATGCTCTCTTTCATTTCATGTTCATAATTTAGATTTACATTTATGCACTAGTTTAATTCATTTCCTTCTAGTGGTTAATCTTCTTTTTCTTTGTTTATTCTCTACTTTATTTCATTTTTAATGTTGAAATCTCTGTGTGTTGAAATGATAACACAAATGAGAGGCTAAACCCCTACAATTTAGGGGTAATGAAGCTTTCTTTTATCGTGTAGTTTCAACATAAAATTTTCTATGTATGATCTCTTTTATGCTTTATGAGAAAATGGATGTTTATGCTTGTTTGTGTTTTATGTTTAATTTGATAGCCTACTTTGTTCATAACAAATAGGCTATGCTTATCTCATTAATCACAATTTTCCTCTTCATCTAAATATGATCATGGCAATGAAGTGAAGTTTGAATCAAAATTTGATGATCTATGTTACTAATTAATAGTAAATAGTTCATGCTTAAATTAGATTTTGGTTTCATTTTCTATGCTATGTTTCATGAGATATGAAAAGGAGGACTAGAGTTGTATTATAGTTTGATGGTTGATTTGTGTTAATTAATAACTCAAATAGGCCATGCTTATGATAAATACATCACTAATCCTACTTCGATTAAAAGAAATCATCATTTGATTTTATGTTGATTTATGTGAAAGATATAAGAAAGTGGATTTGCCTCTAAATTGAATTTTAATCACATAGTTTTTAATCTCAACATTTGCTTAGCTTTCTAGTTTTCCAAACAATCTCCACTTTTGGTTTAATTTGATTGATTAGAAAATTTTGAAATCTAACAATTTCCTGGGAATCGACCCGTACTCGCCACGTACTAACTTTTGTATGCCGTGCGCTTGTGGTTAAATTTTAATTTGAAATTTTTCGACAGTTTTTTAAAACGATAGAAAACTAGTCGTTGAATAAGTTTTTGGTGCCGTTGTCGGGGAGTTGATTTTATTTTATTTTCTATTCTTCGAATTATTTTTGTTTGATTTTTGTGTGTTTTTATTTTGTGTGTGTTTGCATTAAAAAAATTATGTTTATCGGATTTTTGTTTGCATTTGTTTGCGTGCATGTTGTTGTAGCTTTTCTAGTTGCTTTACATTTCTATTTATAAAGAAAACATACACAATTCCATTTAGAAAAGAATTTTTTTTATTTCATCTACATTTTTACATTTCATTTTTGCATTTACAATTTACAATTAAAAAAAACAAACATTGTTTTGTTTTATTACTGTTGCTGCTCTCTACACATCTCTTCTCTAAGCAAATTTTCAAACTGCAGCTCTCTACGACTTCATTACCCCTACCGCCTCAACTTAGTTCTTTCACAAACCAAATCCAGAGCACCAAAACAACAAACATCCTCCTTACTGCACATCACCCTCCTCTTGCCATTCATTAACTCCACACCGTGTCATCACTTCTGGCAATGCAACCATACAATTCATACTCACAACTATATCACATCTTCTCTCTGACCTCCTTGCTTCAACAACTTCTCTAACTCAAACTGTCCCACTACCACTTCTATATACTCTACCACTTCTACAACAACTACAAACAACCTACCATTCAAATATTTCAGTCACCACTTCACCATTTACATAAACTTCTGCCCTACACAACATCTTCCTGCCTCGCTCACAAACTACTGCCTCATTCATTTCCACTCTAGTATCAGAGCATCACAGTGCCTCTCACTGAATCCATTCACTCAAAACAACTGACCTTCACATACCATCACAATTCATACAACTCCACTACAACACTTACACACTGACAAACATCTCCAGATTGACAAAGTTCCACAGCAATAATAGCAACATTGCACTGCCCTCTAACCATTTTCTCCTTTCCTCTACTGTAACAAATCTCAAACCACCATCTGCCCGCATCTCTACAACTTCAATTTGTTTTCACTGCCTATTCATTTCTACAAAACTGCCATTGAGTTTACATTCTACATTGCATTCTAAATCGAGTTTATATTCAATACTTCAACATAACTTCTTCTGTGCATCTCAACACACAACCGCTTCACAACCTTTGACTTCAATAGTGCAACTGCTTCATTGCATACCTCCTTCTCCACTTACAACTGCAATCACTTCACTCCAGTCTCTGTACTCAACCATACCCCCTTGCCTGCTACCACCTTCATACAAGCATGCAACTTCATTCTCGCCTTCACGCAAGCTTCAAGCAAACACCACCAAAAACTCTAACCATCACCCTAAACCTTACTGTCTTGCTTACCTCACCAAACAACAACAATCCACCCACAATCGAACTGCCCTACTTCCAGTCACCACCAAACACCATCGCCCCAAATCGACCGCGAGCATCAAATCACCCAAGCCCCAAACCCACCGTGTTGACTTCGCCGCAACCATTCGACACAAACCAATTGCCTCTGCCTTCCTCCCCACGTGACCAGAACCCACCCTCTCGAACATCGAAGCGAATGAACTGAGCAAAAAGAAAAATTTTTCTTCAGAGCTTTACTTTCATATTAATTTGCAATCGTTCTGTGTTGGGTTAGTTATGAGAGAAAAGGGGTTTTTTGGTTAAATCGGCTTTGTTTTGTTCGAAGGCCATAGTGGGCTTGTTAGTTTTTAAAGTATAAATTGATTTCCTTTCTTTTTTTTATCTAAAAAAAATCATCTATCTTTTAAAAAAATAGTGTTTTGTTTGTTTTTATATTTTTTAACTTTGTTTTGTTTAAAATTGTTTAGTTCAATCCTAAAAAAAATTAAAAAAAATAAAGTTTGCTTATTTTGTTTTTAGTTTTTTTTATCCATTTTTTTTAAAACAAAACAAATTGTTTTGGTTTTAATCGTTTTGAGTTTCTTCCTTGATTAAAAAAATGGGGGGTTTGCTCAATTTGTTTTGTTTACCATGTAAAAAAAATAGTTGTAAATTTGTTTTAGCCTTCTTTCTCTTCTAAAAAAAAAGTTGTATGTATCTTGTTTTTATTTCAGGTCGCCAAAGCAGAATTTCAGAAGGAGAAGAACTGTTGCTAAAAATAAAATTGCTTGCTTGCTTGCTTAGAAAAAAATCGCCGCTAAAATAATTGCTAATAAAATCTGCACGCTCTGGTATCGTGCCCCTATCTCTTGTTTTTTTTGAATTGCACTGTTGGTTGCTTGCATTTGCATTTATATTTAGTTGCATTGTAAATTCACGTTTAATTTTTGTTTTACATTCATCTCATCTTATTTTTATTTTCTAAGGGCAATACCCCAATTCACATAAGGTGAGGAATTTCATCACCCTTTCCTTAGCCTACAAATCGCATTTCAGCGTAGAATTTGACTAATAATAAAGGTTAGACATTCGACTTAAGGGTGTCGCGAGCTCACCTAGGGCTTAATTGTATCTTCACAATTGTTTTCTTTGAACAATTTTATTTCTTGGTGTCTAGGCGACGACAGAGTAATAACCATTTATAAATATTACGGTGATTCGTAAATATTATAGTGGTTATTCCTCTGAAGGTACTTAAACCTTCGGCTGCATTACCATGGTGATTCGTGGTGCACCGATAACCCCTGCCCGTTACCTGGCTGAGAAATATTTTTGTTGATTTAAGAAAAAGTGTGATTATACAATTTTGGGTTAGGAGCTACTAAGGACAGAAAACTATAATTAAGTACTTTGCATTCATTTAGTTGCATTAGTATGCATATTTAAAAAAAAATCAAAAATCCAAAGTCCAAAAAAATTGTAAATTTTACTTAATTTTTTTTATCCAAAAAATTCCTTTTAAATCCATTCCTTTGAAAATTTTCAATCAAAAACAAAAATCCAAAAAAAATCTTTTCAAAAAGAAAAAAAATTTAAAAATTCAAAAACAAAAAAAAACTAAAAATTCAAAAACAGAAACAAAAATAAAAAAACAATAAAAAACAAAAAATTCTTTTAGTAAATATTTGAAAATTTGAAAATTCAAAAAAAATATAAAAACATATAAAAATTTGAAAAGCCAAAAAAAATCAAACTTTTCTTTTGAAAATAAATTTCACTTGGTAAATAGCTTTCTTCCTTGTAAAAAAAAACAAAACAAAAACAAAAACAATTTTTCACATCATTTTTCTAATCTTGTTTCATTCTCTAAACTCGTTTCTAACTTCCTTCTCTTCTCGACTTTCCCTGGTGCATGAGTACTTGGACTCGTGACACAACAACAAATCGTTGGACTCGCGACTCAACAACTAATCGTTTAACTCGAATAGACGATCCTCCTGAAATGGCGAACGAAAATGCCCCTCGAACTCTTATGGATAGAATCTTTCCCGATAGAGTTTCTATTCCATCTTGCATCACGTTACCCGCCCATACGGAACCATTTCGAAATTCACTCGAACCATATTGCCACGCGTCCAAAATTTGGCAATTTCGAACGCAATGACCCATACATCTTTTTGACTAAATTCGAACAAGTTTGCGCAACCATTAAACTCCAACAACTTTCCGATGACGGAATCAAACATCGATTAATCCCATTTGCTCTTACGGATTACGCTGAAAAATGGTTGTACAGCTTACCATCGAACTCGATGAAAACTTGGCAAGAATTTGTAAAAGCTTTCTTAAAAAAATTCTACCCCTTGGAAAAAACGAGTAGAATCCGAAACGAAATTGTAAATTTTCATTAATTCAAGGGAGAACCATTCGGAAAATATTTTGAAAGATTCAAAGAGCTTTTGATAAAATGTCCACACCATAACTTTGAAAAATGGACGATTTGCCAAATCTTATATGATGGACTCGAAAATAGCTCACGAACCATGCTCGAATCAATGTGCCAAGGCAACTTTCTTGCCCAACATCACGACGATGCTTGGCAATTTCTTGAAAACCTCGCTGAAAAAATCATCCCAATGGGAATGTTCGAATGAAAAATCAATTTACTCATGATCGAGTGCACACTCGATAGGATCTTCTTTTGCTTTGGAAGCTAAGATCGACGCAATAATTAAAAAATTCGATAACGTTTTCTCATCGAATCAAATGAACCAAGCTTCCCAACCGATGTGTTATAAATGGAACGATCCTAATCATATAACCGATTAGTGTCCCAAATATGTCGAACAAATCAATGCTTTCAACAAAGCCAGAAACGACTCGTTTTCTCCAACGTACAATCCTAGTTGGAGAAATCATTCGAATTTTGCTTGGAACCAAAACAATCCCAACACGAATACGGTTCGTCCCAATTTTCAAGCATTCTCGAATAATGCTTCGAATCCTCCCTTTCAGCCCAATCATTTTCAACCAAACTTTGCGGGTCCGTCTCATAATCAACCGCAAAAATCAATTTTTCAACCAAATTTTGCTCATCCACTCCAAGACGATAAACGTTTAAGTTCACTTGAGAAAACCCTTGAAACATTGGCTAAAGCAACGACTCAATGCCTTCAATCAAACAGCAATTTGCGAAATTTATTAACCTCATATATGCAAAACACAAACCAATCGATTGCAAAACTTGAAATGCAAATGAGTCAATTAGCAACATCTGTAAGTGAACGTGAACGAGGCACATTCCCAAGCCAGCCCCTTCCTAATCCTTGAAATCAAAACGCAAATTCAAATCAAGCCCATGTTGTTCAAGATAGCAACATCACCCAATTGAATGCTATCACAACTTTACATTCCGGTAAACAAATCGATAATCAAGTCGTTAACCCAAACGATTTATCGGAAACCTCTCTCGACACTTTTAAAACAACGAACGAATCTGAACAGAACGTGGAGCCAAACGTTGAATCGAATGCCAATCAAAATTCTTCTTCTTCTACTCGAGTAAAACCGCTTACCGAGTATCGTGCTCTATTTCCACATCGTCTTCAACCAAATGAACACTCAGACCAAATGGAAAAGATGTTGGAAATCTTTAAACAAGTGAAAGTGAACATTCTGCTTCTTGACATCGTTCAGCAAGTCCCCACTTACGCAAAATTTCTTAAGGACTTGTGCACCCAAAAGCGACACACTTAAGTGCCCAAAAAAGTCTTCTTAGCCGCCAATTTGAGTGAAGTCTTGTCTCAATCCATGCCCGTTAAATACAAAGATCCTGGCTTCCCTACGATTTCGTGTACAATTGGAGACAAGATGATTAACAAATGTTTGATAGACTTAGGCGCAAGTATCAATTTGATTCCATATTCCGTATACGAACAGTTAGGCTTAGGCGAGCTCAAACCCACAAAAGTTATGCTTCAATTCCCCTATCGTTCCAATAAGAAGCCCGTGGGAGAAATCGAAGACGTGCTCATTCGAGTAGGGCAATTCATATTCCTCGTTGATTTTATCGTTCTCGAAACACAACCCGTGACAAATCCAGCGAGTCAAATTCCATTGATTTTAGGCCGACCATTCTTAGCCACCTCAAATGCCTTAATCAATTGTCGTAACGGTTCAATGAAAATATCTTTTGGAAACATGACTTTGGATCTTAATATTTTTAATCTTGAAAGCCAATCGAACGAACCTCATGACCAAACGTTGGAAGTTAGTGCCATTCACGAAAACTTCGAAAATGAGACACTTGACCTTAACGACAAACACGAAGCCGAGTACGAAAAATTGTTTCATGAAATACCAAATGAGATTGAATACACTCTTCCTTTTGAATCGCTTCCAGTTGAGTCTGAATCTCAACCCAATTCTTTGATCAAGAAACTCCCAAAGTTGGACCTCAAACCACTTCCCGATCACCTTAAGTACGCATACGTAGGTGATAACGAAACATTGCCCATCATAATTTCCGCAACTCTCTCTCCCTTGATCAAGAAACCTCCTTACTTTCTATTCTTTCGAAAAACAAGGAAGCGATGGGATGGTTGATCTCCATTATAAAGGGAATTAGCCTAGCTATTGTTCAACATCCATTTGATCGATGATGCCAAGCCTGTTCGTGACGTGCAGCGAAGGCTTAATCCAAAAATGAAAGATGCGGTGCGTGATGAAATTCTTAAACTTCTTGACAACAAAATCATTTACCCAATCTCCGATAGTTCATGGGTTAGCCCAATTCACGTTGTACCGAAAAAGTCTGGGCTAACCGTTGTCAAGAATGATTCAAACGAACTTATTCCAACTCGTACTCAAACGGGTTGGCATGTTTGCATTGACTACCGAAAACTAAATGCCGCAACACGTAAAGATCACTTCCCTCTTCCTTTCATTGACCAAATGCTCGAATGTTTAGCCGGCCATGAATTCTACTACTTTCTTGATGATTATTCCGACTATAACCAAATTCTAATTGCTCAGAAGATCAAGAGAAAATGACTTTCACGTGTCCATTTGGTACCTTTGCTTATCGAGGTATGCCATTCGGACTTTGTAATGCTCCTGCTACTTTCCAACGATGCATGGTTGGCATTTTTTCCGAAATGATTGAACGCTTTCTAGAAGTTTTTATGGACGATTTCTCTATCTTTGGCGATTCTTTTTCCTTATGTTTACATCATCTCGAGTTGGTTCTAAATCGATGTAAAGAAAAACATTTGACTTTGAATTGGGAAAAATGCCACTTTATGGTCAAACAAGGCATAGTCCTTGGACATATCATCTCAAATAAAGGCATTGATGTAGATAAAGCGAAAATCGACATAATTGCAAACCTACCCATTTCCAAATCTGTTAAGGACATTCGATCATTTCTAGGACATGCTGGCTTTTACCGATGCTTTGTGAAAGACTTTAGGAAAATCGCTCGTTCTTTGACGACTCTTCTCGAAAAAGACGTTCCATTCGATTTTAACTCTGATTGTATCTCTTCTTTCGAATGTCTCAAAAGCGAACTCATTTCTACTACAATCATTTGCGCACCTATTTGGGATCTTCCTTTCGAAATAATGTGTGACGCTTCTAACTTTGCGGTTGGTGCTGTTTTAGGACAACGCATCAACAAAATCCTTCATGTCATTTACTACGCAAGTATGACTTTGAACGATGCTCAACTCAACTACACAACAACCGAAAAAGAGCTTCTAGCTGTCGTTTTTGCTCTCGAAAAATTCCGACAATACTTGATAGGTTCACACATTACTGTGTACACTGACCACTCTGCGCTTCGATATCTCTTCGCTAAAAAGGATGCTAAATCTCGTTTGATTCGTTGGATCCTTTTACTTCAAGAATTTGACCTTACAATCAAAGACAAAAAGGGATCCGATAACGTCATAGCCGATCACTTATCTCGTCTTTCGAACGCACCATCTTCTTTGCCAATCAATGAAAACTTCCCCGATGAACAACTCCTTTCAATTTCTATTGATCCATGGTACGCTGATATAGTGAACTACTTAGTCACTAAAGAAACTCCCTCATCTTGGTCTAAACAGGACAAATTCAAATTCATGTCCCAAGTGAAATATTTCTATTGGGACGATCCATACTTGTTCAAATATTGTCCTGACCAAATCATCCGACGTTGCATTCTGGATAAAGAGATCAGGAGTGTTCCTTCGTTTTGCCATGATCAAGCGTGCGGTTGACATTTCGGTCCTCGAAAAACCGCGGAAAAGGTGCTTCAGTGTGGTTTTTATTGGCCTTCTCTTTTCAAAGACTCATTTAAATTTTGTAAAACTTGCGATCGATGTCAAATGCTTGGACGAACTTCTCGACGAAATATGATGCCTTTAAACCCCATTCTTACGATCGAAATATTTGATGTTCGGGGTATCGACTTTATGAGACCTTTTCCCAATTCTTTTGGAAACTTGTATATCCTTCTCGCTGTCAATTACGTCTCAAAATGAATCAAAGCCGTTCCTTGCAAAACCAACGACCATCGAATTGTTATGAAATTTCTGAAAGAAAAAATCTTTTCGAGGTTCGGCACACCTCGCACAATAATCAGTGATACCGGAACCCATTTTTTTAACCACTCTTTTGAAACTTTAATAAAAAAAATACTCGATAATCCACAAGTTATCCACTCCATATCGTCCTTAGACTTGTGGCCAAGTTGAAATTTCAAATCGACAAATAAAACAAATTTTGGAAAAAACTGTTAACAAAAATTGAAAAGATTGGTCTTAGAAATTGTCCGACGCGCTTTGGGCTTAACGTACTGCTTTTAAAACTAACCTTGGGATGTCCCCATTTCGTTTAGTTTACGGTAAAGCTTGCCATTTACCCGTTGAAATCGAACACAAAGCGTTGTGGGCAATAAAGAACTTAAACTTTGATCTTGAGAAAGCTGGTGAAAACCAAAAACTACAACTCAACGAACTAGAAGAACTTAGGAACGACGCATATGAAAACGAGAAAATTTACAAAGAAATTTCTTTTATATGACTGAAGACTTCATTTATTCCCTGGGAAACTTAAATCAAGATGGACCGGACCATTTGCGGTACGTACTGTTTTTCCACATAGTGCCGTAGAAATAAAAAACCCCAGGGATGGATCGATTTTCAAATTCAATGGTCATTGTTTGAAACCTTTCTTGAAATTGCCTAATAACCAAGAGGATGAGCTCATGATCCTTCATGAGGCAAGCTACGTCTAGTAAGAATGTTAACCCTCTTTTGTAAATATATGTACATAGTGTTCCCTGTTACACTCATTATATCATGCATTGACTGTAGAGACACAGTCAAAATTAAGTATGGGGGGAGTCTCATTTTCATTTTTAAAAAAATTTCATGGCATTTTTGAATTTTCATTTTCTCTTAACTCAAAAAAAAGAGAATCTCAAAATTTCTAAAACATTTTCTTTTTAGCATTCTGATTTATTTTTGAAGAAACACTATGGGAGTATAGGTTTTGGTTAATAAATTGAAATTTTTGAAAATTTATTCGTCTTAACAAAAATAAAAATGAAGTCTGATTACAAATAACAATAGTTTAACTAGTATATAGGAAGGTTCATATGTGTTAATTATGAAGTATATTCTAATTGAAAATCTTTGTTTAAAAAAGTGGTAAATTTAAAGCAAAGGATATAACATTTTTATCTTCTAAGTAAATGGTGCTAAGATGATTTTGCAAAACTTTCTCTTTCTAAAAAAACAGAAAAAAAAACACAAAACATAAAAACATAAAAAAAACATTTCTATATATGTATATATTTTTAACACCTATAGTCATGTGTTCACACTCGTGTGTTCACTCGCCATGCTCTGTACCCTTCTCATGTAAGCCCGAAAGGCAGTGAACGATCGGTATATCTGGCCTCAGTTTATCTAAGTTAGGTGTATGCATATAAAAATTCTTTTTAATAACGCCTACAGTCGATAAGTGTTCACACTTGTGTGTTTACTCGCCACGCTCTGTATTCCCCTCACATCAGTCCGCAAGGCAGTGCACGGGTAATATATCTGGCCTCAGTTTATCTGAGTTAGGCATATGTAAATATTGTAAATATCAATAAAATTTTCAAAAAATAAAGAAATAGAGAGAGTAAGCAATTGAAATCTGAGCACTATTTTTACATGTTTGATTTAACTTGTTATTGAAAGGAAATGAGAATATCACTTTGACAAACTTTGATAATCAACTAAGGATCCATTTCATAATTACATTATGTTATCAACTGAAACAACTAGCCAAACTATAGTTTATCTATTATGACAACTTGATTTTTATTAGAAATTTTTACGACTAAATGACTTAAATTTTCAAGATAATGACCAAAACTTATATTTAACTTATTTGTGTCTATTTAAAAGTAAATCTTTCATTTTTAAATATTTTCAAAAACTTGCATTCATCCCATTGTAAATAAATCTTGCATTTTGTAAATATTTTCACTTTGCATTTGGATTTTGTGGGCAGTATCCGCTGAAAACCCTCACGAGACAACACTCGTCCTACTGGGGACGCCCATAGGTTTAACGGCTTGTTGCATACGCTCAATGCAATCGTGCTCCCTACGAAACGGATTTATCTTAGTTTTCCTTTTTTCGAGGACGAATAAAAAGATAAATGTGGGGGTATTTGATGTGCACGTAAATGTGCATATATTTACATCCATATTTTATCTATTTTTATTTAAATAAAAGTCCTTTTTTGGGCATTTTAACATGTTTAAAACTAAAATTCAATTATTTTCAAATCATCGTATATTCATCTTCATTCAAGGGCAAAATGTTCATTTTTGTGCATGTGTCATTTTGAGAATTTTTACTTGGACATTTTTTATGATTTTAATAGGAAATTTTGATGCATATGGAAGAGGGATTCATGAAGATATATGCATGCACAAGGGAATAAAAAGGAATGAAGAGGAAATAATTCAAGTTCATGATCATTGAGGACCCCACCTACTTACCTAAATCTACAATTAGAAGCTAATGGACAACTAAGTGGAGGTTAAAGCTTCATGCACATTAAATGATGGATTAATTAGTGACTAATGGTTACTTGGTGGCCACACTTCCTAAAGGGCATTTTAGGAAGCACGCTAAAAGTTGAATTAGTGTTTTATGCATGTATAAATAGCCCTTTTATGTACATATAAATATCTTCTACTCTTTGAAATTAGTTAGGAAATCAAAATGAAAGTTGTAAGCTCTATGTTGAATGAAATAAAAATGGCTTCCTAGCCTCTTTCTCTTCTCTTTTCTACTTGTTTTTCTTTACTTTTATGCTCATTTCTATTCTTATGCTCTCTTTCATTTCATGTTCATAATTTAGATTTACATTTATGCACTAGTTTAATTCATTTCCTTCTAGTAGTTCATCTTCTTTTTCTTTGTTTATTCTCTACTTTATTTCATTTTTAATGTTAAAATATCTGTGTGTTGAAATGATAACACAAATGAGAGGCTAAACCCCTACAATTTAGGGGTAATGAAGCTTTCTTTTATCGTGTAGTTTCAACATAAAATTTTCTATGTATGATCTCTTTTATGCTTTATGAGAAAATGGATGTTTATGCTTGTTTGTGTTTTATGTTGAATTTGATAGCCTACTTTGTTCATAACAAATAGGCTATGCTTATCTCATTAATCACAATTTTCCTCTTCATCTAAATATGATCAAGGCAATGAAGTGAAGTTTGAATCAAAATTTGATGATCTATGTTACTAATTAATAGTAAATAGTTCATGCTTAAATTAGATTTTGGTTTCGTTTTTTATGCTATGTTTCATGAGATACGAAAAGGAGGACTAGAGTTGCATTATAGTTTGATGGTTGATTTGTGTTAATTAATAACTCAAATAGGCCATGCTTATGATAAATACATCACTAATCCTACTTCGATTAAAAAGAGGTCATCATTTGATTTTATGTTGATTTATGTGAAAGATATAAGAAAGTGGATTTGTGACGCCCCACCTCTATACTCACACTAACCAAGGACACTTCTGGGTAATGCCGTCAATTAGTACGAAGAATAAGGCTGTTGAGGAGCGACCATCTATGTAATTGCTTTGTGCGAGTACCGATATGTCAGATAGTATGTCATGCATTTCATTTCAAGAGGAAATCTAACACATCAAATACAAACTCAAAGCTACTACACAGTGGCTATGTGGCCTTCGGAAACAAATATAAATTAAGCATAACATAAATCTGTCACAGATATTCATATCAGAAAGGCGGAAACAGATATGAATATATAACATAGAAGTGAACATCAAAGTAGTGGTCATACAAGATCCACTACATCACAAAAGAATCGGTACAAGTGCTAGACAAAAGAATATGTATACATCAAGGGGTCTTTATCTCGAATGTATAAAAAAAAACTACTAAGCTAAAGTAGTTAGCCAAAAGTCAGAAGCGAGTCCCTGCTAAGAAGTCAAGTGGAAGCACCTGAAACACCTCGGTTTGACCCGAGTATTATTTAATAAGACAAATAATAAATGGATCAGTCTAGCTATAAATATCATATAAGATGAGATAGGATAAGAGATATGACAAAAATATATGATAACAATAATGCCATACTATGACAAGTATATATTTGATAACAATGAAAATCATATAATATCTCCAATCTCCTCAAATATCCAAAAAGAATATCATAATCTTTAGCTTATTCACCAAACCTCAAATATTGACAAAACATATCAATGCAAATCACAAAAATTGGTGAAACACAAATTCTAGAAATCAGTAATTAGAAATCCAGAAAACACAAAGGGGGAGGCCTATCACAAACGGGAGCATGATAACTCACCAACACGTGTATCACAAACGGGATGCTATCCCATGGGTTGCTAACCTATAATGAGCCGAACATCGACATACCTAAAAAGATACGCCCCATGGATAGAAACTCGATTGAGCCGAACATCGACGCACCTAAAAAGATACGCCCAATGGACAGAAACTCGATTGAGCCGAACATCGACGCACCTAAAAAGATACGCCTCAAGCATAGATTCATTAAGCCGATTGATCCACGAACGGTCAAAAGACCATGGGTCGCTACCCCACCAAACTGAGCCGAAGCTCTACAGAACGGGGTATAGTCCCCCATGCGGACAAAGAGACATCGCACATCGCAAGTCTTTATCACAAAATGATCATCATTGATCAATAAAAGTGTAAATTACACCAAGCTTGTAAATAAATGAGTTTAGCTTCATGTCCCATAACCACTGGCTTAACTTAAATATTTACGAACAAATTATAGATTTCCACTCAAAGATTGTCACGAGATTTCAATCGAACAAGTCCAAAAATTAACCGATGAAGTAAACGCAAGCGTTTCATACCACTTGTTTTGCTAAGCCATTTAATTAGATTTCTCATAGGAATGAGGTAAAGGTTTGTATATACTAATAGATTGAAAAACAGTTTTAAAATGAGTTTTGTATTAAAATAATGTTGAAAACATTTTTGTGAAAGAGTTCGAGTATTTACTACTAGTATAAATACCTTTATATTTTAAAGTGACAAATCATAGAAATGATTGTATAAACAATCTATCACTAAAATCCACATTCGACGATGTGAATTAAAACCATAAAAATCGATATCAAATCCATCAAATGGATATTCCCAAAAATACATAAAAGAAGTCATCAAAGTCGATAATAAATGGCAACAACTATCCGGAACAACAAAAATCGATAAAAATTGGAAATCCACTCAAAAACAGGCAAAATGGGCAAAAATCAACAGGACCAGACGTCTGTTTGGTTCGGCCAGACGTCTGACCTGGGGTTATGCCATTTTCTTTTTAATTCCTGAAGCCAACCAGACGTCTGACCAGTTGAACCAGATGTCTGGTTCTTGGCTCTGGATTTTTTTTTTCTACCGTTATTTATTTCTTCTTCTGGTGCCCTAACCAGACGTCTGTTTGCCTGTACTGGGCAACAGTTTGCTTAGGCCATTGATGGCCAAATCAATTCGGAAGCGATCGGATGAGCGACAGAGGCTAGGGATTTATGCCAAGCGACAACCCAGTCCTATAGGCTCTTCGATACACCCCAAATAACATGTCCAAACATCCAAGATACGATCTTTATAGTTTTGACTTCAAAACACCAAAATTGGAAAATTCACCAAATCAATTCAAATCAAAAGCAAATGAACATGAAATAGATTTTAGGAATTCATACCTAACAACAATAAAAGCTATAGACATAGATGTGGGTTCAAAAACTCACCTTTAAACTCAAAAACAAGGAATGAGAAGCTCTAAAACAAAGCAAGACCCATTCCTCTTCACTACTCCTCTAGAATCTTCAATCTATTATCAAATGCATAGATTTCCTAAGTTAGTTTATATGAATTTCTGAAAATTGGAGAGGGAATTAGATGGAGAAGATGAAGAGGATACTTACCTAAGCTTCTCTTTGATTTATAACTTGAATTTGAATTCCGAAGAAAAGCTAGGGCTTAGAAATTTTAATTTCCTTTCTTTTCCCCCATTTTTCCTTTTTCTTGAGAGTGTTAGGAAATTATGAAAGGAATGAATGAAGAGGAGTGGAGTTAGGGTATTTGGTAGAGGAGTTTGGGTTATCTTGTTGGGTTGGTGGGCTAGAACCAAACCCAAAGCCTAAATGAAAATACCAAAATCCTAATCAACTCCAAACATATCGATGTTTATACTCAAACAAGTTGTAAACGTCGTTTTAAACTCAATGGAAGTGGTCTCGAGTCCAGATTCGACTGTTTACAAAAAGTCACATTTTGGACTTTAAATTCAACTAACAATGCTATATTTAAATAAAACATTTAAATATATAATCGTAAAATATGCGGGTTGTTACAGACTCCCCTCCTTAAAGAAATTGCATCCTTGCAATACTTAAGAAGAAAATAAAGAGTAACATCCGCTCTAAGGTATAACAACACAAAAGAAAATTTTGAAGTGAGAAGTTCACCTTAAGGAGCATGAGAGAGTAAGTCCGGATGTGTTCGCTCGATGAATTCTCCGGATTCCCAAGAACAATCCTTAGGATTTGCGGACCATTGAACTTTCACAATCGGAACATCTTTATTATGAAGGCGTTTAACCTCCGTAGCAATGATACAAATAGGATGTTGCTCATAAGTCAAATTAGGTGAAACTTCAATTTCTTCAATAATACCGGGCTCTAGAATAGAATCGGAATCTCTAAGACATTTCCATAGTTGAGAGACGTGGAATATGTCATGAATAGCAGAAAATTAAGCCAGTAATAAAAGGCGATAAGCCCCGGAACCAATGCGTTCGGTGATGGGAAATGGGCCAATATATCGAGGTGCTAATTTTCCCGATCGACTGAAACGCACAACACCCTTCATACGTGAAACACGAATAAATACCATATCTCCCATCGAAAATTCTAATTTCCTTCTTTGGTTATCAACATAGGATTTTTGTCTACTTTGAGCTTCTTTCATCCTATGACGAATAAGGTCAATCTTTTCTATGGCATCACGAATAAAATCTAGACCTAAAACCGGCTTCTCACCAGCTTCAAGCCAACACGAAGGATATCGGCATGGCCTTCCGTAGAGTGCCTCGAAAGGTGTCATACCAATACTAGATTGGAAGCTATTATTATAGGAAAACTCAACAAGAGAAATATGATCTTCCCAACTTCCACCAAACTCAAGAACACGTGCACGAAGGAGATCTTCAAGAGTTTGATTCACACGCTCAGTTTGTCCATCGGACCGAGGATGATAAGCAATGCTAAAATTAAGCTTCGTTCCCAAAGCTTTTTGAAGACCCTTCCAAAATCCACTAGTGAATAATGGATCACGATCGCTAACAATAAAAGTAGGAACACCATGCAATTTAACAATTTCTTTAACATAGAGTTTGGCCAAAAGAGGTACGGTCTGGTTGGACCGAACGAGAGGAAAATGGGCGGATTTTGTAAGTCTATCTACTACCACCCATAGACTGTCATGATCTGAACGAGAACGGGGAAGACCGTCAATGAAGTCCATGGAAATTTGATCCTACTTCCAAACTGGAATGTCCAAAGGTTGCAATAACCCACAGGGCCTTTGATGCTCGGCTTTTACGGGTTGGCATGTCATGCAACGCTTAATAAAGTTAGCAATATCAGATTTCATTCCATCCCAATAATAAAGTCGTTTCATGTCCGCATACATTTTACTACTACCGGGATGAATTGTAAATTTAGAAAGATAAGAATCTTCTAATATATCTTTACGGAGATCACTAATATTAGGCACAATAAGTCTACCAAATTTTCGAATGCCTCCATTAACATTGATTTCAAAGTCTTTTAGATCATCAATATTATTTTTGTCCCTACAACTTTGGCTAAGAAGAGCCAATTCGGGATCTTGCCTTTGAGCTTCATGGATGTGGTCTTAAAGAGAAGGATGAGCCTCAAGGCTACATAAAACAAGAGATGAACATGAATCGGATTCACGATCTCGAATCTCACAAGTAGACAAAGTCTCGAGATCATTCCATTCAGATATCATCTTGGAAACAACCGCTTGTTGCTTACGACTAAGGGCATCGGCAACACAATTTCCCTTTCCAGGAGTATAAAGAATATCAAGATCATAAGATGCAAGGAATTCGAGCCAGCATTGTTGATGCAAATTAAGTTCCTTTTGAGAAAATAATAACTTCAAAGATTTATGATCGGTGTAGAGAACAAATTTCTCTCCCAAAAGATAATGATGCCAAATTCTAAGGGCGAAAACAATGGTCGCGAACTCTAAATCATGAGTGGAATATCTAGTCTCGACAGGCTTTAATTGCCTAGAAGCATAAGCGATAACACGTTCCCTTTGCATGAGAACGGCTCCCAAACCAACACGACTAGCATCGGTATAAACAATCAAGTCTTGGTTCCCTTCGGGAATCACAAGAATAGGAGCATCGGAAAGGAGTTCTTTTAACTCCCTTCTTTATCAAAATAGTAAGAGGTACGAAAATTTTAGAAAAGTCTTTTATGAACCGACGGCAATAGCCCGCCAATCCAAGAAAACTATGAATTTTCGTCACACTCTCCGGTCTCTTCCAATTTTGAATCGCTTCAATCTTTGAAGGATCCATGGAAATTCCGTATTCAGAAATAATATGTCCTAAAAATTTCACACGGGATTGCCAAAAGTGGCACTTAGAAAATTTTGCTTTCAATTGATTGCTCCTAAGAGTTTCCAACATAATCCGAAGATGTTTTTCATGCTCTTCCTCGGTTTTAGAATAAAAAAGAATATCATCGATAAAGATGAGAACAAATCGATCGAGGAATTCTTTGAAAATTCGATTCATAAGGTCAACGAAATAAGCTGGAGCATTCATTAAACCAAATGGCATAACAATCCATTCATAAGATCCATAACTAGTATGGAACGACGTCAAAGGAATATTATCCTTTGTAATTCGAAGCTGATGAAAACTGGTTGCTAAGTATAACTGTGAAAAGACCCTAGCGTCGCTAAGTTGATCGAATGGATAATCAATCTGAGGCAAGGGATATTTGTTCTTGATGGTGAGATCATTAAGCTTGCAGTAGTCAACGCAAAGCCTAAGTGTACCATCAGATTTCTTCACAAAGATAGCTGAAGCTCCCTAAGGAGAGGAACTAGATCGAATAAACTGTTTTGCTTCCAACTCGGATAATTGTTTATGCATCTCCTCATTTTCTTTATAGGACATACGATAAGGAGGACGAGTGATAGGTAGAGCCCCAAGGATTAGATTAATTCTGAACTCAATTGCCCGCTTAGGTGGTAATCCTGAAATGGGCTCAAATATATCGGGAAATTCACGAACAATGTGAATGAGGGAAATGACATCTTCTCCATCATCAATATCGTCATCATGTGGATTTAGAGAATACAAGGATGCTACTGAATTGGAATCTGAATCTTTAAGAACAATAGAAATCTGCTTAACAGATTGAGGATGTCGAAGATGGATAGTCCTCTCAGGACATAGGATGTGGGCTTTATAACGATTAAGCCAATCCATTCCCAAAATCATTTCGAAACCTAAGTAACGCATAACATGCAAATCGACATGGAAAGCATAATCACATAGAATAATTTCAACATCCTTCCAAAATAAACTGAGTGTTGCGGATCCACCAACTGGATTCATAATTCTCAATGAAGTCATCATGCCCATAACATTTAAAGACAAAGTATCAACAAGTTCTTTTGATATAAAAGAGTGAGATGCACCCGTATAAAAAAGAATTCGAATAGGATGATCACGAATCATAATAATGCCATCAAGGACAGAATGAGAAATACCTTGACCAAGAGAAGTGCTACTAGAGGCTTGCACAACATTCAACTTTCCCTCTTTCTTACTTTGAAGTTTGGAACATGCAGATATATGATGACCCAAACTTTTGCAATAGCGACAATAAAGGGGTTTCAGACACTTATTTGCATAGTGGTCCTTAGAACCAAAATTGTAACACTCTCCACAACTAGAGGTAGGAGTCTTTGCTACCAAAGTTGCTTGCTTTCCTTTCTTGTTAGGATTAGGGCCTTTGAAATTACTGTTGAATTTCCTCTTCTTGTTGTTATTGAAGTTCTGTTTGGCACCCCCAACATCACCATTACTTTCTTTATCGGCCTCTTCAAGTCGAAGAGCGATATCTACAAGCTGATCGAAAGGAACTTCTAGTTTAAGAAGTAAAGGCTTTTTGAGGTTCTTATTCAACCCATAGATAAACCTCTGATTTTTCTTCAATGGGGTATTAATATACTCGACCCCATATTTAGAGAGGGATTCAAAAGATGCGACGTAATCCATCACAGAAGATTCACCTTGAAAAAGGTCAATAAAGCATCGGGCTAAAGTTACTTTTTCAGCGTCCGGCACAAACTTTAACCCGAACCTTTCCCGGAATTGCTCCCAAGTAAGATCCGCTTCAACAATTTATGAAACCAAAAGCTCATACCAATCTACTCCTGGAGCATGTTAGAATCCACTTGGACTCGATGTAGATCCACAAGGTTCATGCGAGAAAAGATGCGATCACATGTTCTAAGCCAAGCTTGGACTTCTATAACGCTTTCGGAACCCTTGAATGGCTTTCCACCCAAATTGGTATAATCACTGCACAAGCGTGCAAACCCGGATTTAGGATGAGTAGGCTCTGGAATGGGTCCGGCAGCTTGGGCATTCTTTACAAGATCCAAAAGCTGTTGGGCAGACATGAATACGCCATCCTGAGGAGTAGCACTGGATTGACCAGCGCTGGGACAGCCAGGTCTAACCATTTCTCTTCTTTAAGAAAGAAAGAAAGTAGAGGAAAAATGTTATTCTTAGAATGAATATGAAACAAACTTGATTGATAAAACAAGGCATCATAAAAGAAAATAGGATAGAACGGGTCGTAAAACTCGAATTAAATCCTAAGGCACGATTCCTCAGAGAGACTTAGGACAACGATCCTTGCTAGATTATTCTATATTATTCCGAAGTTTGGCTCTGATACCAAGCTGTTACGCCCCACCTCTATACTCACACTAACCAAGGACACTACTGGGTAATGCCATCAATTAGTACGAAGAATAAGGCTGTTGAGGAGCGACCATCTATGTAATTGCTTTGTGCGAGTACCGATATGTCAGATAGTATTTCATGCATTTCATTTCAAGAGGAAATCTGACATATCAAATACAAACTCAAAGCTACTACACAGTGGCTATGTGGCCTTTGGAAACAAATATAAAATAAGCATAACATAAATCAGTCACAGATATTCATATCATAAAGGCGGAAACATATATGAATATAACACATAGAATTGAACATTAAAGTAGTGGTCATACAAGATCCACTACATCACAAAAGAATAAGTATAAGTGCTAGACAAAAGAATATGTATACATCAAGGAGTCTCTATCTCGAATGTATAAAAACAAAACTACTAAGCTAAAGTAGTTAGCCAAAAGTCAGAAGCTAGTCCCTGCTAAGTAGTCAAGAGGAAGCACCCGAAACACCTCGGTCTGACCCGAGTATAATTTAATAAGAAAAATAATAAACGGATCTGTCTAGCTATAAATATCATACAAGATGTGATAGGATAAGAGATATGACAAAAATATATGATAACAATAATGCCATACAGTGACAAGTATATATTTGATAACAATGAAAATCATATAATATCTCCAATCTCCTCAAATATCCAAAAAGAATATCATATTCTTTAGCTTATTCACTAAACCTCAAATACTAACAAAACATATCAATGCAAATCACAAAAATTGGTGAAACACAAATTCTAGAAATCAATAATTAGAAATCCAGAAAACACAAAAGGGGAGTTCTATCACAAACAGGAGCATGAAAACTCACCAACACGTGTATCACAAACGAGACGCTATCCCATGGGTCGCTAACCCGTAATGAACCGAACAACGACGTACCTAAAAAGATACGCCCTATGGACAGAAACTCGATTGAGCCGAACATCGACGCACCTAAGAAGATACGCCCCATGGACAGAAACTCAATTGAGTCGAACATCGACACACCTAGAAAGATACGCCCCATGCACAGACTCATTGAGCTGATTGCTCCACGAACGGTCAAAATACCATGGGTCGCTACCCCACTAAATTGAGCCGAAGCTGTATAGAACGGGGTACAGTCCCCCACGCGGACAAAGAGACATCGCACATCGCAAGTCTAAATCACAAAATGATCATCATTGATCAATAAAAGTGTAAATTACACCAAGCTAGTAAATAAATGAGTTTAGCTTCATGTCCCATAACCACTGGCTTAACTTAAATATTTATGAACAAATTGCAGATTTCCACTCGAATATTGTCACGAGATTTCAATCGAACAAGTCCAAGAATTAACCGACGAAGTAAACGCAAGCGTTTCATACCACTTGTTATGCTAAACCGTTTAATTAGATTTCTCATACGAATGAGGTAAAGGTTTGTATATACTAATAGATTGGAAAACGGTTTTAAAACGAGTTTTGTATTAAAATAATGTTGAAAACATTTTTGTGAAAGAGTTTGAGTATTTACTACGAGTATATACACCTTTATATTTTAAAGTGACAAATCATAGAAATGATTGTAAAAACAATCTATCACTAAAATCCACATTCGACGATGTGAATTAAAACCATAAAAATCGTTATCAAATCCATCAAATGGATATTCCCAAAAATCCATAAAAGAAGTCATCAAAGTCGATATAAATGACAACAACTATCCGGAATAACAAAAATCGATAAAAATTGGAAATCCACTCAAAAACAGTCAAAATGGACAATCAACATGACCAGATGTCTGGTTGGTTCGACCAGACGTCTGACCTGGTGTTCTGCCATTTTCTTTTTAATTCCAGAAGCCAACTAGATGTCTGACCGGTTGAACCAGAAGTCTGGTTCTTGGTTCTAGATTTTTATTTTCTGCCGTTATTTTTTTCTTCTTCTGGTGCCCTAACCAGACGTCTGGGTTCTTCAACCAGACGTCTGGTTGCCTGTACTGGGCAACAGTTTGCCTAGGACATTGATGGCCAAATCAATTCGGAAGTGATCGGACGAGCGACTGAGGCTAGGGATTTATGCTAAGCGACAACCCAGTCCTATAGGCTCTTCGATTCACCCCAAATAACATGTCCAAACATCCAAGATAGGATCTTTATAGTTTTGACGTCAAAACACCAAAATTGGAAAATTCACCAAATCAATTCAAATCAAAAGCAAATGAACATGAAATAGATGTTAGGAGTTCATACCTAACAACAATAAAAGCTATAGACATAGATGTGGGTTCAAAAACTCACCTTTAAACTCAAAAACAAGGAATGAGAAGCTCTAAAACAAAGCAAGAACAATTCCTCTTCACTGCACCTCTAGAATCTTCAATCTATTATCAAATGCATAGATTTCTTAAGTTAGGTTATATGAATTTTTGAAAATTGGAGAGGGATTGAGATGGAGAAGATGAAGAGGATGCTTACCTAAGCTTTTATTTGATTTATAACTTGAATTTAAATTCCTAAGAAAAGCTAGGGCTTAGGAATTTTAATTTCCTTTCTTTTACCCCATTTTTCCTTTTGCTTGAGAGTGTTAGGAAATTATGAAAGGAATGAATAAAGAGGAGTGGAGTTAGGGTATTTGGTGGAGGAGTTTGGGTTATCTTGTTGGGTTGGTGGGCTAGAACCAAACCCAAAGCCCAAATGAAAATACCAAAATCCTAATCAACTCCAAACATATCAATATTTATACTCAAACAAGTTGTAAACGTCGTTTTAAACTCAATGGAAGTGGTCCCGAGTCCGGATTCGACTGTTTACAAAAAGTCACATTTCGGACTTTAAATTCAACTAATGATGCTCTATTTAAATAAAACATTTAAATATATAATCGTAAAATATGCGGGTTGTTACAATTTGCCTCTAAATTGAATTTTAATCACATAATTTTTAATCTCAACATTTTCTTAGCTTTCTAGTTTTCCACACAATCTCCACTTTTGGTTTAATTTGATTGATTAGAAAATTTTGAAATCTAACAATTCCCTACGGATCGACTCGTACTTGCCACGTACTAACTTTTGTATGTCGTGCGCTTGTGGTTAAATTTTAATTTGAAAATTTTCAGCGGTTTTCTAAACCGATAGAAAACTAGTCGTTGAACAGCTTTCGAAAGGGTAGTTTGAACCCAGTCGAAACCATGCTACCGACACTATGCCTTTTGAATGAATTGAAGTCAACAACTAGTTCGAAGGGTAGCTTTTGTTTTTTAAATATAATAAGCCACTTCCCAAAGCTTTCGAAAGGCCTCAAGTAGCCACATAAGGGTTTTGAAGGCAATGGCTTCGAAAGGGGTTTATAAGCTATCCTTCCAAATGTTTTACTTAAATGATTTAAGCTTTCGAAAGAATGGTTCTAAAGCCATCAGTTTTCCTCAAACTCTTTTATATGAAGGTCAATGATTTCAAAAGGGGTACTTTCGTTTACATTCACTTTGACTCAAAAGATATTTCAAAGATAAACCTAATGGTTTCGAAAGAGGTACTTTCAAATGGTTTCGAAGCAATGCTTCTATGTATAATTTGGTACTTTCAAAAGGATTGTTTTGATGTTTCAAAAGGAAGGTTCTAATGCTTTCGAAAGGTTTCAAAAGTCATATGTTTTGAATGTTTCGAAAGGCATATGCTTAGTGTTTTAAAAATAAGAATTGAATGCTTTCGAAGGAGGATTTCCAATGGTTTTGAAAGTAAAAGGTCTAAGTTTTTGAAAGCCTTAGTTTTCAAAAACAAAGAACCCAACTCATTTTTAAAGGAAAACCCATGGCAAAATAAATGAGTTCTGAAATGGCTTTTAAGTATGGAGGTTTTAAAGAAGCTTTCCTTGATAAAGTAATAGTTAAAGGGATTAACCATGTTTCATATGAAAATGATTTCAAGGATAATAAACCATAGATGTTGGTGTTATTATGTTTGCTTCTTCTAATATACATATTCACTGTAAAATGGACCTGTAACTGTATTTTGGGGAGAAAGGCAGAATAACCAGTTAGGTTGACCCAGTAGTGAATATAAATTGAGTTAATTCCTGAATGAGTAGAATTACATCCAGGAGGTCAGGAAGACCGGAATATAGGATGCTTAAATACTGATTAAAGAAGTTATCAGATAGTTAGGTTCATAGTAAACCCATGAAAACTATGTTTAGTAAGGGTTATTGGCAGGGGCCAATAGCTTTCGTAGTGATCCCATGAAAACTATATCCGGATAAAGTTATTGACAGAAGTCAATAGGTTCTTAGTTAACCCATGAAAACAATGATATAAGCGGAGTTATTGGAGATACCAATAGGTTCAGGGAGAACCTATGAAATAATTGAATGAAGTTATAGGCAGGGGCCAATAAGTTCTTAGTGATCCCATGAAAACTATGAAATAGGACAGGTAGTCCACAAATTTAAATCAGGTTATTTGTCAGCCCATGAAAACTAATAGGTTAATAGTGACCCTACAAACTATAACTGAGACAGATAGTCAAATGAATTGGGATGACAAATCCAAAAATAATTTACGTGCTTGCATATCATCATAATATTTTAAATTGTTATGTTTTAACCATTTTGGATGTAGGAGCATAGTATATGGTTATTATAAAGTTTTGGCTAAGATACTAGTGAAGGGAAAACCCGTTTCGCTAAGCGGCGTGGTCTCACTGGATATCTAAATGGTTTGAGATGGTAAATTATTATTCATACCAGGCTTTATGTCTGACTCGAAGTTTATGTTTTCCCCTTAAACTCTCGGGTGCTCAATTAACTTTGAGTAGTTTGAGAGTTGAGGTTTTCAGGTTCTCCTTGGACGAATAAGCTTCCGAAGACGTGCAAGAGGCAAGCTAGCTAGTAGGAGTTCTTTTCTATTTTGATTCCCTTTGTTTTATTGTAAAGGCAAAGTTGTTTAATTGCCTAAATATATATATACTTTGATCATCCAAGGGGGCATCTTCATATGTCGCTCTTGGCATATGTTGTAATAATTATATTATCTTTGAATGTGGTTCTCAAATCTGGGATTATGTAATGAATTTGAAATGGAATGTGAAACTTGTTTAATGATTTTAAAATTTTTCCATATCCATGTGTTTCCGTTATATCAATGTATCTAACATTACCGTATTTAGTCGCCGATGATTAATAACTATGGATGACTGCAACATCCATAGCCATTATTTTTGGGCCTCCAAGTAGGGGATGTTACATGTGAGTTGAGGTATTAAGTGGCTACAGTGTCCGCCTCTCTCCTAAAAGGAAGTACTAAGTAACCTAATGAGATTCCAAATAAATAAGGATGTCTCTAAAAAGGTTAACTTCGGTGTTGAGGTATTAAGTGGCTGAGGGTTCACTTCGGGTTTGAGGTACTAAGTGACTGATCTAGGGTTCGCCTCTCTCCTATAAACGAAGTACTAAGTAGCCCAATAAGATTCCCCAGCAATGTCAACTAGATAGTACCAGTGAGTAGTCCGCCTTGGGGTTAGATATTAAATGGCAAAGGCCTACCTATAAATAGGTGTTTAATGGTCAGATGCCTACCCAGTCCTTATTAATGAGGTAATAAGTGGCTTGGGTATAGTCTCTCACATTGTTAAGACTATAATAGCGATAGGTGCACTAGTAATATGACTATTATAAATTATAAGGCAATAGATAATGGTCAAAGGTCTCTATAGCTAGGACCAATAGACCAATAATAATGACACAATAGTCCACCTTGGATATAGGTCTTAAATGATGGGGTCTACCTCGATTGAGGTCCTAAATGGCAGAGTCTGTCTATTTCTCTTTTAAAAGTATTATGTGGTGATAGTAGAAGCCCGATTCATATTTAGAAGTATTAAGTGGCAAAATGGGTATTGAAGTATTGGGTGGTTGATAAGGCTTTGTCAGTATTTTGTACCATGAGAATGGGTTGGTAAGTAAATGTGACCGATTAGAATTGCTAGCAGTTACAGCCCCACTGTGATACTCATATTATTAAAGAACATTATAGTAATACGAATAACACGGCTTGTTAAAGACGACCAAATGTGAATATATCTTTAATCTAACACTGACACATCACACTTAACCTTTTTGTTAAATATTTAGAATGAAATTTTGATGTGTAGAGTCTCAGTTTAAAGAAGTAAACCCATCGGTTTCTCAAAGTCAGAACAATATATCATATAAATAACAATCACAGTTTATAGCGGATAAATTACATCATATACAATACATAAGGTGAGTCTACAAAATGAAATAGTACTCACATAATAAACATCCAAAATAAGTCATTGTCTCAAATAATACATCCCATAATACATCATGTCAATATATACAACATAATATAAACTAAGATGTCAAAATGTCTGTCATCTGCCAGCATACCTACCCAAAACTTGAGTTTCCAAAAAACCTAAAAAGTCTTGACCTGACCCGAGTATTATAAAATAAATGGGTCAGACTGTCTCTAAATATTCACAAGTGTGAGGAAAAGATGTAACATAAGGGATATGGTACTATAAATGTAATCCAGTTACATAAATGATTTAACATGGAACTTATCACAAAACTCAAGAACATTTTTAATCCAGAAGCAATAGAATCTAAGATATCCGAAATAAAACATGTCAATCACCTAGATCGTTCATACCGATCATAACGATCGTCCATACCATGGAAACAAACTAGTAACACTCGTGCAAATCTAATATTAAGGATCTCCATACCATAAACAACCCTAGCCGGTAACCAGGAGTTGTCTATGCTAATCCAATCGATTGTAGAACACATAGCACGACACAAAAGAATTTAAAGAAATCCATAAGTATATCTTTTAAGGATTTATCGGCCCTCGACCGAACCCTTAAAGAAATATACTCTAAAGTGCCAGATACTATCGCTTTCAGTTATCGCTAGAAATTAACCAAAACATCTCATATCATATGGTAAGATTCCAGCATTTGCTAGAAGCTAGTAAATCTCACTCATTGTGAATACCACCGGAAAACCTTAACTATATTCTCCTAAGGATCTAGCAGCCCCATGCCGCACACTAAAAGAGAATACAACTCTAAAGTGTTAGAAACATCCTAATAGCAATCACATGAATTTAACCAAAGCATTCCATACTACTTGGTGAAATTCGAGTATTCACTAATGGGTTAGTAAATTTCACTCATACATTCTATTCAATGAGTCGTACCATATTCAATGAAGCGTTACTCGAGAGAATTTAAATCAACCGGTAACACTAAGTTGATTATCAATACTCACCAAATTATAGAACAAAGGTTTTTAGAACTTAAAAAAAACAAAAATCGTAGGGTAATACTAAATGGTAGAAAATATTATAAGAGTTTAAGGATTGGAAGTAATTAATTACACTTTGTATAATAGTTTTCTAAAATTTCCTCACATAAAATCTTAGTTTCAAATTCCTTTATAAAAGGAATCCATAACTTGATTATTATTTACTTTGTATAGATATTCAACATTAAATAAATTACTACATAAATCCGAATTATTCCAAAAATGAACTTATATATGTATATTTATCTTAAAATTCCATATAGAATATTTATTTCATAAACCATGTTCCAAAAATATATATAAGTCCTTGTATTTTATAAAATCATATTTACTCTTATCCAAAACTATATAATTATTTAAAACCTTAATTAGCAATAACTTTATTTACATTTCAAAATCATTCTTATTATATAAATAATAATAAGTATATCTATTTACACTTTTAAATATCCTGTATTAATAACATAACTTTCTTCTTACAAGATTAAGCAGAACAGTTCAGCTTGAAAATCCATTCCCTTTGAAAATCCTTATTGAAAACATGCGATGGAGATTTGATGTTGTACTATGCATGCTATGGCATAACCATTCCAAAATAAGTTCATAACTCTAAAATCCGAAAATAACGTTGAAATTATTACAAAGCGGCATGAAATAAGACATCAAATACAAGCAAATATCAACAAGGAAATAAACGGGTGAGCAGACGAGCGAACTGAGCGATCGGGGAGCAAAACGAGCACGATCAAGGACTTATAGTCCGTGACTAGTGCACCAGTCTGGTGGGACCGGTCCCAGTGACACCGCCTGGGGTGAGTCTCACGTAGTGCAGGCGGCTCCAGGATCGTCCATTGGTAGAGGTTTTTCACTGAATTGAACCTAGACTTCAACTACAATAAATTAGCTATCATGCAAGCAACCAACCAACTTTAAATTGATGATTTAAAGGATCATATAAATAAGGGTTTCCAATAATACTAAATTCCATAATAGAAAATGCAAATACCCCAAGCAATTCATATAGATTCGACATCTAATTCATCCAAAACATCAAATACATCCAATATAAATCTAGAGATAGATTATGTGAGTTGTTAACTCACCTTTATATCTTGAATTGAGGCCCAAACCTTTCAGCAATTACCTAAATTTATTTTCAGAAATTTGCAAAAATAATTATTATAATCCCTAATCAAAACTGAAATAAATTAGCAAATTAAACACAATAGAGGGTAAGGAAGATTACCTTCTAATGATTCCTACAAGAAATTGCCAAAAGCCCTTTGATTTTGAATTAGAAATTGGAAATTTAAGAACTAGGGTTAGAGGATGCTTTGAGTTTTTTCTCACGGTAGAAAATAGAAAATGAGGAAGAGAGTTCTGTACGTGTTTTTCTTCTCATTCGTTATTCTTATTTTCTTGGGCAAAGAGGGTTTGGGTATGAACCCAATAACAAGGGCTACTAATTTTCTATTCTAAAAGAATCGTTGCAATTTTTTTTGTTTTGTTACTTACTACATATCCAATTACACTAAACAAGGTTTTATATGTTACCAATTTGATTAAATAAAATTTAACAATTGCTAATACATTAAAAATTATTATTGTAAATCAATAATAAATGTTTTATATAAATTTAATCCAACTTTAGCAATTACAAAGTATTATCATTTTAATAAAATGGATTAATATTTCCAAAAATCTCATTTTTAACAATAATTTCAATATTAATAATTTTCTTAAATGCCAATTTTAAATAATTGGTTTGATAATATTTGAAATTTAAATTGAAATTCTCATTAAAAAATGAAACTCATTTCTTAATTAAATTAAATCAATTATTCACAAAAATTAGATTTAACTTCACAATTAAATTTGAAAAATTAAAATTTTAAATTAATTATCCAAAAACTTAATTAATTTGTTAGTTAACATAGGGTTGTTACAGACTTCCGTGTTTAAGAAAATTGCGTCCTCGTAATTTCTTTAATGAATGAAATCTATAATTTAAAATTTAAAATTTCACTTAAAGATTATTAAAATATCCTACCTTTTTTTAAGAACTTATTAAATTTTCCAACCAATTTATAAATTATGAATTAAAAATTTTCTCACTGGATAAAATAATATAAAGCTACAGAATTATTGTGATCCACTTTATTACTTACAAAGTTGACTGCATATGCTATCGGTAATGCCTTACCAAGTCCCTCCGCTTCACATAACTATTTTATGGCAAAAATATTATTTTGATTTATTTTTAACTCAAATTACTTTCCCAAAACAATTATTTTAGACCATCATGTCAAAGTGTCTTGATTGATGTTTAGAAATTCTAATTGATAGTATGGCGTACCATATATGGATCAAAATCTTTAAAAAATTACCGGACAAGTTAACACAATTATTAATTATAAATTTTTTCTGTAGTTGTATCTATATTATTATTAATAGAATCCATGCATCCAAGTTGAATAATAACTAAACAATCAATTCCTACAACCCATCAACTAAAACCAAACAAATTTTTATCTTAAGTCCTATCAATAAAATGCAAAAACTCACAAAAGGTGCTTGACTATTTCTAAAACAAACTCTAAGGCAGCCTAGCAAAAGAAAGAACACTTTCTAAAATAAAAAGATTCATACCTAGCTAAGTCGATCTACCAGAAGTTCCAATGATCCTCCCCTTTCCTTTGTTCTCTTCAAACAAATGACAAGTAGAAATTTAGTGACCTTCCTTTCTGCATATTTGAAAAATATCATGAAAGAAAAAGTGTGAGGCCTAGAACACTTTTTAGCTAAATGGTCATCCTCTCCACAATTATAGCACACTATATGTCTCCTAGGCAGTACTCCAAAATGAGATCCCTCTCGTCTTTCCTCCTTCCTCTTAGACTCAAAACTGCTTGGCTCAAAGTACTGCTTCCTATTTATCTTCAAATGCTCTATAGCTTCATTCTCAAATGCAGTTCGAAGAATTTGAGAATTGAGGGCATCTATAGTGAAAGGCTGAACTATTCTCACTAATCCCTTAAGTTGCTAACTAGTCAAAAATGTCCCTTCACCAACATGACCATCAACCGATCCAAGAAGAAATCTAGAAGATCCCTCTCCTGCCATAACTCAACTCTGCATAATCCAAACTCTAAATTAGAACAAATTCCAAATATTATTATTCTAAACATAAAAAAATAAAAGTGCGCCCCAAATGATTATACCATAATCATATTATATTCCTATCCTTAATTAGATAATTAATTTTAACTATCTACCACACATCCCAGGGACAGGACTCTAAGTCATCTAGGTATCAGATCTGTGATATGATATGTTACAATATTATGACTCTGCTCTGATACCAGCTGCAACAGCCCCACATCAATACCCATATTATTAAAGAACATTACAAATATTGTTGCTAATAATACGGATAATACGGCTTGTTAAGGGTGACAAGATGTGGATATATCTTTAATCTAACATTGACACGTCATGCATACACTTTTTGTTAAATATATGGAATAAATTTTTGATGTGTACAGTCTCATTTTAAAGAAATAAACCCATCGGTTTCTCTAAATTAGAATAACATATCATATAAATAACAATCACAAATCACAGCAGGTAATTTACATCATATACAATACATAAGGTGAATCTACAAAATAAAATACTAGACTCACATAATATACCTCCAAAATAAGTCACTTTCTCAAATAATACATCCCATGATACAACATGTGAATATATACCAAAGAAGATAAACTAACATGTCAAAATGTATATCATCTTCCAGCATACCTACCCGAAACCTAAGCATCTAGAAAATCTAAAAAGTTTTGGCCTAACCTGAGTATTATAAAAGAAACGGATCAGACTATCTCTAAATATTCACAAGGGTGAGAACAAGATGTAACATAAGGTATAGAGTACTATAAATGTAAACTAGTTACATAAATCATTTAACATGGAACTTATCACAAAACTCAAGAACATTTTAAATCCAGAAGCACTAGAAATCCAAGGTAACCGAAATAAAACATGTCGATCAGCTAGATCGTTCATATCGATCATAACGATTGTCCATACCATGGAAACAAACTAGTATCACTTATGCCGATCTGATACTAAGGATCGTCCATACCGTAAAACAACCCTAGCCGGTAACCAAGAGTTGTCCGTACTGATCCAAATGATCGTAGAACACATAGCACAACATAAAAGAATTTAAAGAAATCCATATGTATATCTTTTAAGGATTTATCGGCCCTCGGTTGAACCCTAAAAGGAAATATACTCTAAAGTGCCAAATACTATCGCTTTTAGTAATTGCTAGAACTTAACTGAAACATCCCATACCACATGGTGAAATTCCAATATTTACTAGAAGCTAGTAAATCCCACTCATTACGGATACCACTGGAAAACCTAAACTGTATTCTCTTAAGGATCTAGAAGCCCCATGCCACACACTAAAAGAGAATACATCTCTAAAGTGTTAATTACTTCCTAATAGCGATCACACAAATTTAACTAAAGCAACCCATACTACCCAGTGAAATTCGAGTATTCGCTAATGGGCTATAAATTCCAATCAAACATTCTATTCTATGAGTTCTACCATATTCAACGAAGCGTTATTTGAGAGCATTTAAACCAATCGGTAACACTAAGTTGATTAGTAGTACTCCCTATATTATAAAACTAAGGTTCTCAAAACATTTAAAAAAAACAAAAGTCACAGGGAATTACCAAATGGCAGAAAATATTATAAGAGTTAAAGGTTTGGAAGTAATTAATTGTACTTTTAATATACATAATAGTTTTCTAAAATTTCCTCACATAAAATCTTACTTTCAAATTCCTTTATAAAACGGATCCATAACTTGATTATTATTTACTTTGTATAATTATTCAGTATTAAATAAATTATTACATAAATCCGAATTATTCCAAAAATGCACTTATATATGTATGTTTACCACAAAATTCCATATAGAATATTTATTTAATAAACTATGTTCAGAAAATATATATAAGTCCTTGTATTTTATAAAATCCATATTTACTCATATTCAAAACCATATAATTATTTAAACCTCAAATGAGAAATAACATTGTTTACATTTCAAAATCATTCTTATTATATAAATAATAATAAGTATACCCATTTACGCTTTCAAATATCCTTTATAAATAACATAACTTTCTTCTTACAAGATTAAGTAGAAATGGTTCAACTTGAAAACCCATTCTCTTTGAAAATCCTTATTGAAAACATGCAACGGAGATTAGATGTTATGCTCTGGATTTTATGGCATAACCATTCCAAAACAAATTCAAATTTCAAAAATATGGAAATAACATTGAAATCATCACAAAGCGGCATGAAATAGGACATAAAAAAAAGTAATATTAACAAGGAAACAAACATGCAAGCAGACGGAGGAACGTAGTGATGGGGGAGTGAAACGAGCATGACATGGGCCTCAACCAGAGCTGTGATCGGTGTACCGGTTTGGTGGGACCAGTGGACCGGTGACACCACCTAGGCTGAGTCCCAGACAGTGCAAGCGGCGCTTGGATCATCCGTTGGTGGGGGTTTTTCGCGGAATTGAACCTAGACTTCAGCTACACTAAATTAGCTATCATGCAAGCAAGCAACCAACTTCAATTGGTGATTTGAAGGATCATATAAACAGGGTTTCCAATAATAGTAAATTCAATAACATAAAATGCAAACACCCCAAGCAATTCAGATAGATTCAACATCCAATTCATCCAAAACAGCAAATACATCCAATATGAATATAGAGATAGATTGTATGAGTTGCTAACTCACCTTTATATCTTGAATTAAAGATTAAACTGAAATTCACTTGGCCAAAACCTTTCAGTAATTTCCTAAATTTATTTTTGGAATTTGCCAAAAGAATTATTAAAACCCTAATAAAAATTGAAATAAATCAGCAAATTAAACACACTAGAGGGTAAGGAAGATTACCTTCTAATGATTCATACAAGAAATTGCTAAAAGCCCTTTGATTCTGAACTAGAAATTGGAGATTTAAGAACTAGGGTTGGAGGATGCTTTGAGTTTTTACTCATGGCGGAAAATAGAAAACGAGGAAGAGAGTTCTGTATGTATTTTTCTTCTCATTTTTTATTCTTATTTTCTTAAGCCAAAAAGGTTTGGGTATGAACCCAATAACAAGTGTTGCTAATTTTCTATTCTAAAAGAAGTGTTGCAATTATTATTTTTTGTTTTATTTCTTATTAAATATCCAATTGCACTAAACAAGGTTTTATAAGTTACCAATTTGATTATACAAAATTTGACAATTACTAATACATTAGAAATTATAATTTTAAAAAATAATAAAATATTTTATATAAATTTTGATCCAACTTTAGCAATTACGAAATATTTTCATTTTAATAAAATGGGTTAATATTTCCAAAATCTCATTTTGAACAATAATTTCAATCTCAACATTTTCTTAAATGCCAAATTTAAATGATTGGTTTAGTCATATTTCAAATTTAAATTGAAATTCTCATTAAGAAATGAAAATAATTTCTTAACTAAATTAAATTAGTTATTCACAAAAATTAGATTTATCTTCACAATTAAGTTTCATAAATTACAATTTTAAAATTTATTATCCAAAACTAAACTTAATTAATTTGTTAGTTAACAACAGGGTTGTTACACTAACCTTAATAGACATAACAATTAAATAGAAACCAATTGGTATAAATTTATGTTATGGACAGTTTATATATTTTTCAATCACTAGAATGTTGTTCTAGCCACTTCACTTACAACCCACTGGATAGATTTAGAGGAATAGGTCACTGGAGCTGGATGTGTTTAGTTGTTGGAGAAGTCTTCTTTTCATCTCATGCTCGATGCTGATATGACAATCTGCTATATAAGGAATATCATTAATTCCAAGGTTGTAATCATAATTTGTATTCTTATCCTATTATTGTTTCGGCTGTGAATTTAGATTTCTATCAATCTCTGATAATGCTCATGCTTATTTGCAAGTACCAAATCCAAAGATCTATGCTTTGATGCACTTGGGTTTCGATTTTTGTCAAAATTTTGGCCCTTTAAGGTATGGGTTGTTACATTTGCTATCAGAGCCTAGGTTAGTAGATTAGAGGAATTGGAATAAATTGAGAGAACGTATTCGTACTTTTCTATTTAGTATTATTATATTTATACGCTAGATTCTAAGAATTCCAACTATAGAAGTAGTTGTAGTTCCACTCTAAGGGAATGGGCAAAGCATCTATGGGTCGAAAATATCTTAAAGTTAAGATTTTCACGCCGACTCCAAAGTAACCCACGAAGTGCTGGCGATGCGTAAGGTGCTGTTGATACAGAGCATCATATATAGCAGAATCCCGAAGAGTGGAGGTGTTCAACTTGATGGTTGAGATTCTAGCTACCTTGTGATTTTGGATTTTTATGATGAGTTCCAGTCCGAGACATACATTTATTCCAGATGCATGAGAAATTAGAGTCTGTATGTCGCAATTGTCCGAAGGCAAGTTTTTGCTAGGGTGCATTCACCGATCACCTCTTTGATGGAAAACCGGATTTTTATTTGCATAATTAATGTCAATCCTTAGTCTAAAACCTGCGAGAGAATTTTATGAAGTATATTTTGGAAATCCCTTGGATTTTGGAAAAAGGGTTTTTCAAATGATTTCTTTTCCTAAGGATTTTTTTGGAAATTTTTTTTTTGGAAGTTTTGAAGTTTTAATTATCAAAGAAACACGTATACTATTATGTTAGTCATGTTAAGAAATTTTTAGAGATTAAGTTTTTTGAAATCTAGAAATATATGTATATAAGTTTGATTTTAAGGGAAATTTTTCTATGAAATAGTTCCTATTATTTAGAAACAAGTATAAAGGAGCATATATTTAGCTCAGTGATTTTTCGGCTTATAAAATCGAGGCTTTTAAAATCTTCTCCCTTTAAGGTATAGAAAAAATAGGAATGACATTCAATTTTATCGAGATATGTAGTTTGTGGTGTTGTTGGTTTTAGCAGTTTTGTTGAGGTTATTGTAATCTTACCGAGGAGGGGTCTATACGGTAAGGTAGATACCATCATGTGGAAGGTAGAAATTTTCTGGATGAGTCAAGCTGAAGATGGTGTGCGAAATGGTCATTAGAATATTAATTAGTTAATTTAACCCGACCCTATTGGGTCCATGTTCAGGCCGCGCCCAAATTTGGGCTAGCAGTCGATCGCAAGCGGTCGACCGGTTGACCTAATGGCGGTCGACCGCTGGGTGGATTCGGGCCGAACCCGAACCTGGAACGTCACTATAAGTCGCATCTAAAACATCAGCCACCGCACCCCTCATTCTCTTCCTCCTCTCCATTTTAAGCCGAACCATTTCCACCTTCCCCTTCCTCAACCTAATCAAAGCCTCCCTCCTTCATTCCTCCACCAACTGACCCTAAAATTCTTGCACGTCAGATCTCGCCCCAACACCACTCCGGATCTAAACCATTTTCTCCATTTTTCAATCAGCTCTTAGCCCATGACACTACCCCACATCGGCGGCCTCTCGTCATCCCAGCCTCACTCCATAAGAAGCCGCTTAGCTAATCGAAGTGAGCAGAAGAAAGCCACTTATCTCAGAACGATAGACCTTAATTTTCTCCATGGACGACCGGTGAAATTCGGAGATTTCACTGCTCTTGGGCTTGAAGATCTTTTCATCATGGTAGAACTTACATCGATCCTTGGCTTCGAGACCTATGAGTGGGAATATTACCCACACTGTGTCCGTCTTTTCGATACAAAGATGGCGTAGAATTTTGATGATGGCAATAGCTATATTGAGTCTGTGGCGAAGGGAGCTCGAATCGAGATGACAGATGATGATCTCGCTGGGATTTTGGAGATATCTTCTGTCGGCACAGATTTCGATGACATAGGGATGAATGATCCAGAGATTCTACAAGGGATCTTTTCTAGATATGTCGGTGATTGGATGATCGACAATTTGCGATTAGTTACCCATCTCGTCGTGCAAATCATTTAACACAACATCATTTTGAAGATGGGAAGCCTCGACCAGATCTATACCTCAGTGCGGAGGGCCATCTATAACATAATTGGCAGTGTAGCCATTAATTGGGCTCGTGTTTTGATACTTCATATGGTCGATCAGCGAGTTAGTATCCCGAGGACTCACTTTTCATTTTACAACTTGCTCACTCAAGTGTTTAGGCATTATGAGGTAAATTTGAGCGGAGAGCCAGTAGCGAGGAAGGTCCCTTTTGTAGAAGAAGCGTGCGCGTCTATTTTTAGACTTAATTCCATTTTGAAGCTTGAAAATAAGCCTCCTTGTGCGTTTTTTATGTGGAAAATTTGGAGTAAATCCATGTTAGTGGGGAAATTTCCACTGTACTATGGTAATGGAAAATTTTTAGGGGGGTAAGAATTATAAATTGTCCACCTAAATTCCTTTTTCTGGTGTATGAGTAGAGTTTAGGAAGTGATTTTTCGATGCATTAGATTATTGGATGGAGGGAAGTGGATGCAAAATTGGTTACTTCATAAGTATGGGGGTTTTGGTTGAAAAGGCTTTTCAAAAAGCCGCATACATATAAAAATGTCAGTATACTTATAGGTTGTTTGCATCATATTTTTCAAAAATGTTTTCAAAGAAATGCATTCATATAGGACGATCCGATTTAGAATCATTTTGTATACATATTTTTTGTATGGTGATATAGTAATACACTATGTACTTATGCACGTTTGGTTGCAAAATTGGTTGTACACTCATTGGTTATGTTTAGGATAATTAAAAGCCAAAACCATGACTTAGTCGTTGGTGAAATTTCGGGGACAAAATTCTTTTTAAGGGCGGAAGAATGTAACACCTCATAATTTGGTGTTAGTCATTTAATTAGTTAGTTAGTTAATTAATTTGGCTCCAAAAATGAAATTTATGCAAACGATGGAATTTGACCATGATACTTGCAGCATTGCGTTCGTGGTGAAGTTATGAGCAACTTTCATATTTGGAGTTTTGCAATCGAAGTCCAAATGAAGAAGATATGGACGAAAAACAAATTTTGAACTGAAATAATTCGAGTAGGAAATTTAACATTTTTATATTAGTTGCCCGGACTCACAGACTGACTCGTTATTGGGGCCAGTCGGGACCCCACGGTCGACCGGTGACCTATAGGTTTTCGACCGGTGGCGACTTGGCGGTTGCAATAAACCTATGCCGCAACGGCCCGATTTAATATTTTAAATCGAACGACTGTGGTTGATTCTACCGCCTATAAATTCAGGCCTAACCATCTATTCTCTTCTCACATTTTTTTGGTAGCAGCAGCGAAGTTTTGCCATTTTCTCTTCTCCACTATTTTCTAAATCATAAAATAAAATATTTCTATTTGGATAAGAATAGAAATCAAATAAGAGAAGAATAAGAGCGAATCAACACTACGCAATAACGCGGTAATAATATATATATATATATATGTATATCCCTTCTATCCTAAATCTCTTCTCAGATCTGTAATTCTAATGTATGTACATACCCTTTTATACATATTTCTTGGATTAAAAAGGATTTGGAGATAAATTTAAGGTTTTACTTCAAATCTGGAGATTTGGATCGCTTTTAAAACTGAGTGGGAAATTTTATACATTGTTTATGATTTTAAATATATTTCATTAGCATACGTTTGATTATTATGCCTAAATCAATTTTATTTGTGAAATTGTAGACTTAAATTAGTGAAGGAAACTATTGCCTACATATTCTTGTTTTATATCTAATTTGAAATATGTTTACACCTTGATTTGGAAATGAGTCCAAAAATTTTAGAATTTGAAAATTGTTTATTTTTATTCTAGATTTGTACTTGCATGTAAAATAGGACTTTTGGATTACTTTCAAAATTTATGCTAAGTTGTAGATTTTCCATAGTTTAATTTATGAGAAGAACATCCGTGTGATTTTTATAAATTTGTTTACTTTTTCCACTTTTGGTTGAAAATGGCGACATTTGTTTAACATGGAATACCCACAAACAAAAAGGGAAGAGATGTGTAAAATACAGATTTATTCTCCGTAGTTAACATAGTCTATTCTAATTAAAAAGAAAATTATTAATTCCTTGTAATTTCAAACAGAGTCAATCTTTCCTTTTTGTGTTAACTAATGGAAATCATAGTGGAAAATCTTCCTATGAATTTAACTCCAACAAATTAAACGTGGAAACTATATTCTAGTTACATATTTATGACAAGCTGTTTACGAATAGGTAGTTTTGCTAGGTAGTTTATACGTATTTATTGCATTAATAATGAAAAATGGTGTTTTTTCATGCATTATTTATGCATATCATTCGTAAGTTATTATTATATTTAGAAAAGCAAATAGGTAGAATTAGGAAATGTAGTAATTCCTTTAATGGGCAATAAACTAGGAATTGCCAACAATGATAGGAAATAAAAGATTGTAACCCCAATTAATGGGCAATTAAAGGGAAATAGTGGTCAGGATTAGATTTGGGGTTATAATTAGTTAGTTAAAGAATGTAACTCTAATTAATGGGAAGTTAATGGAAATGAGTTAGGAATTACAATCAATAGGGACAAGTAGATTAATGGGACTGATAAAAATGAAATAGATATAAAAAGGTTACCAGTTGAAATTAGTAATCATTATAAATGTCTTAGAAAATGTTCGGTAGGATTTTATGGACAGATTGACATTTATGAGAATAAAAAGGGGATTTATGGTAGGTAAGTATTTAAGGTAAATCTTATTGCCTTAAATAAAAAAGGAAATTAATAAGCTAAGTTCAATGTTTACTTAAGATAATATTGGTAAAGACTTAGGTTGGTTAATTGGACTTAGTAGATTAGCGATGTGAGGTCAGTAGAGTCACTTGATGGAAGGTTGCCTTTTACTTTGGGGCTACCAGCAGTCAGGTTCACTTATTATTGATGTGAGATATCATTAATTCTAATACCCATGACTTCACGAGAGATAGGACATGCTTTATGGTCAGAGGTATTAAGTGGTTGTTTGAGGGCCCGCTTCTTTCCCTAACTAAAAAGTATTAAATGGTCCAAATTTAGAATTACGAGCGGTGAGGGATATCTCCGTAGGGGTTCGCTTCTAAGTGGAGGTATTAAGTGGCTGCAGGGTCCGCTTCTCTCCTAAAAGGAAGTATTAAGTAACCTAGTGAGATTACAAATAAATAAGGATGTCTCTAAAAAGGTTTACTTTAGTGTTGAGGTATTTAGTGGCTATCTTAGTGTTCGCCCTCCTACCGAAAGAAATAACCTAATGAGATTCCATATTTATAATCAAGAGTGATTGTGGATATCTCAAAAGGGTTCGCTTCGGGTTTGAGGTATTAAGTGACTGATCTAGGGTTCGCCTATCTCCTATAAAGGAGGTACTAAGTAGCCCAATGAGATTTCCAAGCAATATCAGCTAGATAGTACCAGTGAGGAGTCCACCTTGGGGTTAGGGATTAAATGGCAAAGGTATAACTATAAATAGGTGTTAAATGGTCGGAGGCATGCCTAGTCCTTATTAATGAGGTATTAAGTGGCTTGGGTATAGTTTCTTGCATTGCTAAGACTTTAATAACGATAGATGCACTAGTAGTATAGCTATTATAAATTATAAGGCCATAGTTGGTGGTCAAAGGTCTCTGTAGCTAGGACCAATAGACCAATAATGACAACGCTAGAATTCCATCTTAGAGATAGGTCTTAAATGATAGGATCTACCTCGATTGAAGTCTTAAATGGCAGAGTCTGCCTATTTCTCTTTTAAAAGTATTATGCAGTGATAGTAGAATCCTGCTTCGTATTAAAAAGTATTAATTGGCAAATGGGTATGGAAGTATTGGGTGGTTGATAAGGCTTCATTAGTATTTTGTACCTTGGGAATTGGTAGGTAAGTAATTGTGTGTGCAATGCAAGGTTTGATTAGAATTGCTAACCTTAATAGACATAACAATTAAATGGAAACCAATCGGTATTAATTTATGTAATGGACAGTTTATAGATTTTCCAGTTACCAGAACGTTGTTCTTACCCCCTCTTCATTACAACCCATAGGATAGATTTAGAGGAACATGTCACGCTGGAGAAGTCTTCTTTTCATCTCATGCCCGATGCTGATGTGACAATCTATTATCTAAGGAATACCATTAATTTCAAGGTAGTATTCATAACTAGTATTCTCATCCTATAATTGTTTCCGCTGGGAGTTTAGATTTCTATCAATCTCTGATAATGCTCATGCTTATTTGCAGGTACAAAATCTAATGATCTGTGCTTTGATGGATTTAGGTTTCGATTTTTGTTGAAATTTAGGCCCATTAAGGTATGGTTTTTGCAGTTGTACAATTACAGGTTCAATATGTCGCCAGTTAGTGAGAGAGAGCCAAGGCTTGACCAATGACGACTGGGGAATCTCGAGAAGCCATACCTCGTTCATTGATAATATCTTACATGTAGAATATCCAAGGAGGTTCAGTATGACGTTAATACCTGCCTATGAGGGAAAGACTGACCTCAGGCAGCATATTATGAGATATGAATAGATGATGGATTTCGCTAGAGCAGTTGATTCAACCAAGTGTAGATGTTTTCCTATTACTCTCTCTGGAATAGAAGTGATGTGGTTTACAAAATTACCCCCACGGTCGATCTCTAGATTTGGCGATTTAGCAACAAAGTTTATGGAGCAGTTCCGTATGCACGCAACTCGCCCCAAAAATGCAATGTCCCTATCCAACATGATCCAGGCTCCGGGAGAATCGCTGAAAGATTATTTGGAGAGATTCCATATAGCTGCCATAGAAATCGGTAATCTGAACGACCTTGCAATATTGATGGTGGTAACAAGAGGGATTGATCCAGAATCCCATTTTGGTGATTGGTTAGCTGGCAAACTACGCACAACATTGGAACGTTTCTTTGCAAAAGCAGCTACGTTTTTTAGGAAAGAGGAAGCTAGATGTTCTAGGAAGAAGAATGTTGTGGAACCAAGTGGGGAGGGAGTACAGAGTAACATCGTAGTGAAGTAGTCAGGTGAAAGTTCTGGAAAAGTTCAAGTGAACGTCCAAAATAAACCGAATCAGCAAAAGAAAGGCGGAGATAGGAGCCGAGAATGAAAAAGGGATTCTAGAAAAGAAAAGCCTAGTATGATGTATGATGCCTACGCGCCACTGAATACATCCCTGGAGAATGTCTATTTGTCTACCTGCAATACCATGCAGTAGAGGAAGCCACCTCCGAATGAGTTAACAGAGAAGAAAAAACAAACCGAAAAATATTGTCAGTTTCACGAATGTTATGGTCACAACAAAAATGAGTGCAGGCATCTCCAGGATATTATTGAAAAACTGATTTGACAATGGAAGTTACAGTAGTCTGTTAAAGCCCTATAGGATAGCAGGCAAGGGACATCCAACCCCAACCGAGGACAAGCACCACATAGGGCTGAGGAGCCTGCGTGGACTAGTGAAAGGTTAGTGATCAATAAAATAGTTGGAGGACCGCATCCAGCTGATAAGAGTTGGCGTAGGATGGAGGGCTATGCTAGCGTGATCAAGCATGTGAATTTTGAATGTTGTTAGAATACAAAAGATGGAGCTCTGGCAAAACAACAACGTACAATAATATATGACATGTGTTCAGAAATAGAGATGCAGACAAGGTCGAGGCACGGACGATCGACCCAATGGTATTTCGGCCATGATTGGCCCCGCCTTAGTGAGGAAGATTTTGGTTGATTGTAGAAGCTCTGTAAATATAATTTTCAAAAAAGCTTATGATCAGATGAGGATGGAAGCCAAGGACTTGAAACGTCTGAAGCCCACATTTATAGCTTTAACGGTGTTGTAATCGAAGCTGTGGTTATGTTGAATAGCCCGTGGAGTTGTGAGAAGGTGACCGTAGGAGAGTGCGGATTTTGCCATTTTTTGTTTTGGATGTTGATTCTCCATACAATGCTTTTCTGGGCCGACCGGCCCTAACTGAGTTCCGAGCAGCTCTTGCCCCATGGTATTTGACTTTGAAATTCCCAATAGATAATGATGTTGGACTTGTTCATGGTGATCAGGCAACCGGACGTGCCTGCTATGTAACTAAACTAAGTGATGCTCAACAGAAGGAGAAAAGGTAAGGGTATGGACAAGTCTCTCCACATCCAAGCCACCGAAGATTGATAACAATCGTGTAAGTCTTAGCTAAGGCACCATAGTTGATTCTATAAAGACATAGACCCGAGGGATGATGAGGAGAAGCCCAAAGAGACCAAGGTTGCACCGGCTGAGCTAATAATTGACATCATGGTCAGCCACGACAACTCATCGTGGGTCCTAAAGTTCGGATCGCAGCTCAGCCCCTCGATGATGAAAGAACTTGCTGGTTGTATCCGAGTGAATGTCGACGTGTTTGCTTGGACTCATTCTGACATGTGTTGGATCTTGCCTGCCATTGCAAGCCATGCATTGAATATCGACCCCAGGCACGTCCCGGTGAAAAAAAGGCATGGCATGGATCCGGAGAGATCTGCTGCTCTTAAAGAGGAGGTGGATAGGCTCAAAGACAACAAGTTTATTCGCAATGCCCTCTACCCTAAATTCGTACCGAATCCAGTACTTGTGTGAAAGGCAAATGGAAAATGGCGGACATGCATTGATAACTCAGACCTGAACAAGGCATGCCCGATAGACGGTTTTCCCCTTCCTAGTGTCGACCAGTTGGTAGACTCAACCGTGGGACACGAATTGCTATCTTTCATGGATGCGTACTCAATATATAACTAAATCCCGATGCACATTTCCGACCAAGAACACACCGACTTCATTACCGATGTTGGATTATATTGTTATGTGGTGATGCCATTTGGATTAAAGAATGCTGAAGCGACCTATCAACGTCAGGTCAACAGAATATTCAAATATCAGAATGGAAAAATGATGGAGGTGTGCGTGGATGATATGCTTGTGAAGTCGCGACGATCTAGTGAACACATTAGTGACTTGGCAGAAATGTTTGATATCCTCTGATATTACAAAATGAAGATCAATCCTCTGAAGTGTTCTTTTGGTGTTGCATCAGGAGAGTTCTTGGGTTTCATTGTAAATGCCCGCGGAATCGAAGCTAATCCCAAGAAGATCCAAGCTATTCACAACATCCAAGCGCTACAGACCATCAATCAAGTACAGAGCCTGATTGAGAAGGTTGCCACCCTAAGTCGATTTATTTCAATAGCTACCGATAAATGCATTCCATTCTTTGACTTGATTAGAAGTGAGAAAAAGAATTTTGAATGGACACAGGATCGTAAGGACGCATTCCAGGCTTTGGCGAACCACTTAGAGAGAATTCCAGTTTGTCGAAACTGGTAGATCATGAAGACTTGTATATCTACTTGGCTATGTCGGTACATTCAATAAGTGCCGCATTGCTTCATGAAGAGAACCAAATCCAAAGACCAGTTTATTATATTAGCAAGCGATTGACAGGAGCTGAAAGGAACTGTCCGAAGATAGAAAAATTGGCTTGCAACATGTTAATTTCCTCATGAAAGCTCCACCCTTATTTTCAGGCTCATCCTATCAATGTTTACACCGACCAGCCATTGCGCCACGTCCTACAGCGACCTGAGACGTCCGAAAGGTTGCTTAAGTGGAATATCAAACTAAGCCAATTCGACATCACTTATCTTCCTTGGAGGGCTATTCAGGGACAGGCACTGGCGGACTTTATAGTAGAATTTACAGCACATGATGATTTCCCAAAGAGCACTTGAACCCCTACCATAGGTGGAAGTCGTATACGGATGGAGTATACAATGATCTTTGTTCTGGAACTGAAATTGTGCTAGTAACTCCAGAAGATCGGTTAATTTGTATTCTTTAAAGCTTGATTTCCTACAACAAAAAATGAAGCTGAGTTTGAAGGTCTGATACTAGACTTAACCTCGCTAAAGAATTGGGGATAAAATCTCTTGAAATATTTTACGACTCACAATTAGTTGTATACCAAGTTAGAGGAGATTATCAGGTTAAAGGACAACGACTCGCTTCATACCTTACCCGAGTCCAAGAGCTATTGATTGACTTTGAGTACTATGATATTACACACATTCCTCGAGATCAAAACAAGGAGGCCGACTCATTGGCAAAGTTTGCTAGCACTGGGGATGCACAACAAATGGGCTTGGTCCCAATCGAAGTATTAAATGCTTCAAGCATAAACTTAAAGGAAATCGGTCGAGTAGTAGAGACGTAGCCTAAGAAGGAATAATGGTTGCCTCTGATTAAAGAGTATTTGCTACATGGAGTTCTCCCCGAATGGAGGAATGAAAAGCAATAAGTCCTTCGCAAAGCTTTATGATATATCATTCAGGAAGGAGTTATGTATAAAAAGGGTTATTTTGTCCTCCTACTCCGGTGTATCATTCATGATGAAATAAAATAAGTCCTAAAGGAAGTTCATGAAGGGGAATGTGGCGATCATACTGGAGGGCAAACCCTAGCAAAGAAAGTATTCCGTTATGGGTATTTTTGGCCGACTATCACTCGAGTTGCTACTGATTATGCAAGGCGATGCGACAAGTACTAGAAGTATCCAAAAGTTCCGAGAGCTCCGTCGATGGAAATCACACAAATGGTCAGCCCGTGGCCATTTTCCATATAGGACATAGATATTATCGGTTCCTTACTGATCTCTAAAGGTAGTGTGAAGTACACCATCATCGCAGTTGATTATTTCACTAAATGGGCCGAAGCAGAACCTTTAGCCATCATCATGACAAAGATTGTAATCAACTTCATCGTCTGGAACATCATTTGTCATTTTGGTCTTCCACGAACTATTGTAACTGATAATCTGACTCAATTCGACAATGCTAAATTCAAAGACTTCTATCATCGACATCATATTGAAAAGAGATTTGCGGCAGTTGCTCATCCTCAAGCAAATGGACAAGTTGAAGCTGTGAACACAATCATAAAGTCCTTTCTGAAGAAGCATTTGGAAAAGGCTAGAGGCAAGTGGGTGGATGAACTCCCGACAGCACTATGGGCATATAGGACCACCCGCGAGTCCGCGACTGGCCATAATCCATTTGCCCTTGCTTACGGCTTCGAAGCGTAATTTCTATTGAACTCGAAGATTTTTCTCGTCGAGTGACCTACTACGATCCCAGAATGAATAGAGATCTCCCCTTGGTATCTCTAGAGATGAGAAGCGCGAAGTAGCTGATTTGAGAGTAGCTGCACACCGGCACCCAGTTACCCAATACTACAACACTAAAGTCCGACCTAGAACCTTTGAAATCAATGATATGGTCCTAAAATGGGTTTTTCCTGCCCCGTTGCATATGAATCCTACTTGGAAAGGACAGTATGTCATTGAACAGAGGCTTAGAGAGGGAACTTTCAAGCTAGCGATTGTTGATGGCGTCACAATCCCAAGGGCATGGAATAGAGAGCATTTACGATGCTATTTCACTTAGTTTAATCTTTTTCATTCAGTTGTATTCAGTTTTCAAATTTCCTTTAGCATTTGATTTTTTAGATATGTAATAAGACAGATTATGTCATTTCTTTTCATTTGGTAAATAAAGTTTGAAATTTCCTTCATATCAGTGATTGCTGTAAAATTGCATAATAGTTACGATACCCGACTAACTAATATTGATATGTCCAAGAAGGTTCTCGGTGTTTGGAGCTAGCCGATTACATAAGTTCATAATTGAACTAAACAAAATGAGAATGGTCCGATCACTCATTCGATGGTTCTCGCTCAAACCCGATGGATGGAGTATCTAACAAGGGATGGATGTGACCAGGCCATCCAATGACCAAATTAATCTTATCAAATGATGGGACAAATATGAATCAAATGCGATTATGATACGACCGATCGTTCGCTAAGTTAAACCCCGGATTTGGGAGCAAATCAATCAATTAAGGAAAGTACGGTCTAGCTATTTTCCGAAATAACTCTAAGTCCCTAGAGCGTGGACTGGAGTACTGGAGTATAAACATGAATGTGTTTGATCCGACTTCCCACTAACTAACTCTTATTTCCAGAGTACGGATACGAGTATAAACAAATTAATGAATGCGGTTCAACCATTTACTATTCCATAAACTCCAGCATGAAATCGACAGGAGGAGTATATACTCGCTAAGGATGGAGTTCGACTATCCACTATCTACCTCCGCAAACCCAAGACTGGGGGTAGGAGTATAATCGCTCAACTAGCTGAATCCGATAGCATAACATTAGGGCTTGAGCCCTGTGTTTGGTATGACTCAGGGCCACGACCAAATAGAGGCCTTAGGATAAAATTTACGGATTAGCATCCAAATCTACGAGCAACTAATTAAAAGTACATTAAATGAAAAAGTAATAACTCAACTACGTAGACAAAATTCATATAAGAGTTCGACATAAAACAAAGAACTTTTATTTGCATGCTAAACTTCAAAGGTGTGGTAAAAATTTATTCAAAAAATGAGAGTCGTACCTGCACAATCACATCCAATAAAAGAGAAAAACAGCTATACAATCTGTACGCAAACCGAGCCAGAGTTGCAGCCATCTCTTTTGCCCTTTTTCCCTTTTGGATTTTTAGGGAGTAGCATCACCAGAGCTTCTGCCTATCATTTTCCTTGATCCTTTACCACCCTTGGTAGAAGAGCTCTCGGAGGTAAGAGGGGGTTCTATGGGAATTGACCCCCCGGGTGGAATGATTTGTAGTGGGATGATATTTGGATCATCGATGTCCACATCAACAGGTTCAGCCTTAGCATTTTCTTTAGCAACTTCTCTCTCTCGATGCGCTCTTTTAAGCTCAGCTCATCGGTATTAAGTGGCGGCAGTAATCACAATGTCATCTGATTCATCTGGCAACGGCAAGTCTTCAAATTTATCATCATTAAGTGTTCTGATAACTTGAGCATCAGGCCCTGAAGCGTCGAGGGCCGCTGGAATATTAGTGATGTCGATTCTTGCTCCACGATGGCACTGCTTCTTGGAGTTTGGCTAGGATCCAGGAGACCCGCAAATTCGCAAAAACAAAAGAATAAGCCCATGACTATTGGGCATGAAGAACAAAATCTCTCAAAAAGTGGAGAATAAAGCGGGATACCTAGGTCCGGCTAACTCTCGGTTGTCATCGGAGTACTCCCCTCTAGGATAGGAGTCAGCACCTTAGATTAACAATTGGGTCTATTCGGATTGTAGCTTAGATCATGTTCCAGGATAAGAAAAACCGATGCTTCGGTTGTTTGAGAAGAGGAAGGGCCCTTGGGATCGAACTCCAATGAATCAGCAGTGTTTTTCCCTTTGCCGGAGGGTGCTAGGGTGTCAAAGTATTGGAGCCTTGCAGCAAAAAGGTCTAAATGTTCATCCCCACGAAGAATCTCCCATACCAGCTTCTCTTCATCTAAATTAGCTTCACCGAGGGTATTCTTTTTCATTTCGACAATGTATTCCCAGGCTTCGGCTAGCGACTCGAGTAGCCCATTCCAAGAAAACTCAAATTGCGATGAATAAGGATATTAGCATTATATTCAATGATCAAGGGATCGATCATGTCCTTAATTTCATTTCGACCAGCTTCCCTGGTATCTTCTAACTAGTCCTCGATCTATTCTCTAATCTTATTGTGGCCGCTTCCCTTGCCTCTTCCTTGAGGACTTCGATTTGAGCGAATTCCTCGTCAAGCTTAATTTTCAGTCCCGAGCTGCAATAGCCTCTTCGCAATATCTTTGCGATTCCTCCTTAGCTTTGATTTTCTCTTCCTTCTCTTTTTTAGGAGTTCTTCAAGCTCCACAATGCGGCAGGCCAAAATATATTTCTCCTTTTGCAAGGTATCTTTTTCTAAGGCAAGCACACCGCTACGGTTGAGGGCAGCATCTAGTTCCTTTTTTTGGCAGCTTCTAAACGACTCACTGCCTCAGATGTTTCCTTGGAACTTTTTTTTGCCTTGGTTAACTTCACTGTTACTCTGAGATCTCATTATCTTGATGTTTAATTATATCTTTATCATGGATTGCCTTGACTTGAGATGATCAATTTCATGCTATCTCTCGATAGACACCTCGGAGATCTTTTGGACTAAGTATTGGAACGATTTGTGTTGCACAAAAACATCGTTGACGCATGCGAGGGAACTCGCTTTAGCAGTCCCTGAGATTGTGTGAATGGAGGGAAGGAACTTAAGCCCATCGAAGCAAATCTTTGGGAAGTTGACTTTAAGTTCGTCCAATTTTTCCACTGTGGAAGCCTCAGAAGCTGCAGTCGGCAAAGACAGATTAGAAGTAACGATTGGGTATTTGCTCGACCTGCGATACTGTTCGAAGCTAGATGAACCAGAGTAGTGCTCAGGCGGAACAGCAAAATGAGGACCATGAAAAGAAGTCTGATCACCACTGTATATAGAAAATTTAGGCCGAGCTTCATGATGAGACGATTGAGGCTGGGATATATGTTTAGAAGATGAAGATTCCCTCGAGCGGCGACTTCTTTCTCGACCGGCATATCTCTTTAGGTCTACCCGATTTTGAATATCGGCTGGATCCATACTATGTCGAGGAGCCCCTCAAACAATCGAAAGTACGGGATTCAGACATCATACCTACAAACCAAGCAAAAGTATATAAGTGACCGTTGAATAAAAGATAGATGATAATCTTGTGGTGAAGTGCATGTGATTATGAGTGTCATAGTATCCCCTTAATGGACCAGTTGCTACAACCTTGCACATAGGAGTTTTCTCCTCTTTACCAATGGGAAGAATGCCATCACCACTTCTGGTGGGAGAATTGAGACCTCCATACTGATGTTAAGGATTGGACGGTTCGAGAACCCTTCCATCAAAATTTCTAAATGTTGAGATGAAGACTCTTCGTCAACGGAAGTGATAATAATCTCAGGTTCTTTAGCCGTTTTTCTCTTATGGATTTTATATGCAAGCTTTTTTATTCTCCTTGTTGGCATGTGAAGTTGTGCACCTTTTGATGGTTCGACCACGAGCGCATTGCCCGGACCTACGTTAGCATCGCTAGGCTTGTTGACTTCAGCACCCCTGATTTCACCCTCTTCGATGTCATCCTGAGTCCCCTCGATTGGGGGCACAACAGGGTTATCGGTATCGCCTTCTTGTTCTGCAACATTTCTAAGTGATGCAGCGCTTCCTAGAAGCTAATGCTATGACCTTCCAGCAGCCCAAATAGGGATAACCATTCATCAGTTACAAGGAATCTAATGTCCCTGTCTTCAACCTAGGTGGCATGAATTGCAGAAATTACCCTTGAGAAACAATTGCCCTCTGGATGTGGATGGACACCTATAGATTTTCAAAATATTAGTTGGTTTAGGATATGACTTGGACTAAGGAATTTGAGAGTAAAGTGAAAACGACACTTATGTCCTTCCAACCATCGCCTCACAAAGCATTGCGGACATCGGACATAGAACTATTCATGTTTAAAAGGGCTGAGTTTGTTCCTAGCGCTAGTTAAGACTTGACAGTTAGGAGAAGGCTCAAGGAAAGTGTAGGGAAGGCTTCATGTCTGTCGTTTGAAGTTATAAACGAATCTGATATCCTCAGGAGATAGCGGGCAGAACAGAACGTTCATGAATAGCAGGAAAGTGCCATGAAGAAAGGCATAGCTGTTTGGGTGTAGCTGAGCAGGAGCTATTTCGAGATATTTAAGCATTTCCTGGATAAGAGAATTGAATGGCAGCATGCATCCGGCCTAGCACATGAATTTATTACATGTTGTATACCCCTCCAAGGGTAAATGAGCCCTGTCGTTCACCGAAGGAACCATAACATCTCCAAATGGAATCCCATATCTAGAGCATAGTCTACGAAGAGCGGCCTCGTCGATCTCAGAGGCTTGGGAATCCATCGGATTATCTAAAAATATAGCACCTTCTACGACATCGGGTGCTTGGATTATATCTTCTGCAGGGAGGTCAGAACATTAGAGAAAAGGTCGGCTAACGGGTCGAAAACCTTCGATTGTTCAGTTCGACGATCAGGGTAAAATCTGCTAGATATAGTTACAGAACTAGATTCAGCTCCGCGGTTGCAATGTTGTGAATTCGGTTCGGAGGACATTGCAGCTAGACTCCTTGAATGTTTGGAGTCCATATCAACTAAACTCAGTAGATAATCGAGATTAGAAAATTTTACATGTCCATCTATGCTAAGTGTAAGCTAGTTTTGTGTAGTGTCATGCAATGAAGAGATAAGTAGTTAAAAACAGTAAAACAAAAGTAAATGACAAGACTTTGGATTCCGACCAGAGTGACTGTCATCGCTGACCGTCTTAACTGACGACTAGATTGATCAGTTGTATTAGCTTTGAAATTGATCATCCGCCTATCGAAGTATGAAATCCATTATCAAGGTCCATATGTTAACTTTTAATTCAGATTTTAAGTCCCAGGAGTTTAGCTGTTCAATTTTGAGTTTGATATTGAATATGCAGATCATATTGTTCATTATCCTCATATGTTAAAGTTTATTAGGATGGAATTGGTTCCTTTTGTTCAAATAGGTGCATATGGATTGGTTTTCAAGTTTAATCCAAAGCTAAGGATCGGGCAAGCACAAATAGCCAACCCCTATATATGCCAATCCCTATTCCAAAGCGAGATCCCTCTCTCAAAATTATTCATGCCGATCCCTTTTCCTAATAACGACCGATCCCTCCAACTATAACATGCCAACAAAACCACTGATCCCTTATTAATGTTATGAATATTGTAGATTTATTTGTAGTTATGTATATATATATAAATACATATATATATATATATTTGAATAATCTATTTTGATATTGTTATTTTGATATTTCTTCCTTGTTTATTGAGTTAATTCTTATGAATGATTCACTATTGAGATGAGTTTAATTGGTATTTTAATATGATATGGTGATGACATCCCTCTGTATGATTTTTTCACTACAAGAAAATGGGTTATAGATGGCAACTTGTAACAGCGTTTAATTGCTGGTTGCAATTATAACTTCCGGCTGAAGTACAAGAAAATATACATGGCGTTGAACCATGCTATAAATCAATAAGACGTCAACATTTATGTTCGGGCATACAATATATTTTTTAGGCCGCTTCTTTTCCAATTATTTTTTTTCTCCAGCATTTTCTTTTTCATTCCCACCTCTCAATTAGAACCTTAAGAAACAAATTCCCAATTCACTTGCTACTCTAGATAGTCTACTCCTTTATCGCTGCTCTGGACAGTCTGCCCCTTTGTCGCTGTGCTTTTCTCGCCTAAGTCGCCTTCAATAGTGAGCAGTCTTCTGGACAAGTGAACTCTACACCTAGTTGCTTGCGCTTCTCAATTTAGGGTTAGTTTTTATTTATCTATCATGATTTTAATCTAAGACAAATTTGATTATGATTATTGTTTACACTTTTTTGTTTTACGGGATGTCTAACAAATTTTGAACTTGATTCGATTGTGAATTTTAGTTGTTAGTGTCGCACTTATCATGGATTTCCTACCAGGCTGTTTGAAATTTTTTCAAAGTTGCAAGAGGTAAGTTTGACGTAGACAACTCAATTTTGTGCTATGATCTGCAGTTTTTATTCATAACAATAATATTCTTACAATTTTTCACTGTTCACTGGTTTGATTTCCAAAGGCTATGCTTCATTGATTTTCTGCCTTTCTAACCTTTTCCCAATACGTTTGAATTATTGACTGTTATTTTTTTCAAATTAATGAATGAACTTTAAGTGTCATCAGTCATAGAAATGAGAGACTTCAGACAGACGAAGTAACCGGCTAGGCAGCAAATGCATATCCTAGTAATCCTCTCTATATCTCTTTCTCATAAGCTTTTGTTTAAATGCATTCTTTTTTGCAAGTTATTTAGTTTTCTTTTATTTAGTATGTTTTTCTATTTTAGTCTGTATGTGAGTTGATACTGAATTCTTATTTACTAAGAATACCTTCAAGGCAACAATAAGCGAGGTGGTAGGGATACAATCATTATATACGTATTTGGTTAGGTCAATCGTCTAGGATGTTGTCGTCTTCCTGATCACATAAAAATTAATGGCTGAATTGTTTCTTAATTGATAACTGTTATATGCAAAAGAAAAAACAAAGGAAAGCTAAGCATTCATACAACTTTTATCAGCTTTGGTGGATTTATATATTGGTTTATTTCATCTAATATGCTATTCAACAATATGTTATTAACGTATTAAATATGCAGATGTTAGTTTAACTCACACCCTTGATTTTGAGAAAGTAGCATACTGTAGATCTTTATGTTACCTTATTTGCACTTATTAGCATTTTTATTTATCGAATGCTCATTTAAACAAGCAAGTCTACTGTTTAAACTCTGACAACTCACAAATAACCTATGTGAAATTTCCACTTTCCTTTTCAAACCATTTCATGAAAGTCGTAAGAAGGAAAAACCACTTTAAAATCGCCAGAAGGGTTTAAATTTTTACTATTTTGGACCATCATATTTTTTGTTCTGGGGAAATTAAAGAGGAAGAAGTATTTGATTTATTGCTCAGTCTAAATGAAGTCCCAATTCCTTAGGAAGTTGTTCGTAGCTTTGACACTTCCTTCGGGGATTTTGTTTGATCTTTGTTGCATTTACCATGTTAATGTTGTTATGCGCTGTTTTCTAACTATTTTGTTTTTTCATGTAAGGCTATATAATAGCCACAGTTATTTAATAAAGATTAAGTTATCAACTGCAGTTTTTGTGTTTGAGTTCTCTATTTTTCATTTTTTTTTTCATTTTGTTCTCAATCTCAATAGACTGGTATCATAACCAAACTAGGCATGAAAGAAAAGGTGTAGTCCTCCTAAGTGATTTCCAAAATACAGAATAAGGAAGTTAAAGATGCAAATATGGTTATTGTAGCTCTGTAGGCAATCCTATGCTGTTTGATAACTTGAAAGAATCTTGTGGATATCTAGAAACAAAAGGTAATAAGAAAAGTTTGTTGATCACTTCATGAAAGGTTTGTAGATATCCAGAAACTCATCTCCATGTGTTTCTTACAATTTCTTTTTCAAGGGTTACTATTACAGTCACAGGTTCTGTTGCTCTTCTAACAATGCTCTTTATAGCAATATACATATTTAATCAATCATATCCCTTCATGAAAGGTCAAACAAAACAGTGCAAGGTGTGTAATCATACATTTTCACGAGGAATGCAAGCTTTTTTTTGTTATAATAGAAGTTTGATTTTTGTCTCTTCATTAAGAATTTTTAGACAGGTGTGTAGCTCCATCATTTCCCTATTTGTGCTAGAAGTTTTACTAGCTTGTATACATGATGGATATCAAGGCTAAATACTATTCGAGGGATTTAAATGATAAGGTTAGGTATGCATCTAATCATCGTTTGTTTACATCGCCTGCTGTTGATTGGAGGGACACACTTTTCGTTATCTTTGATGGATCACTCAAACCTGAACAATTACCATCAGTTTTCAGGTTTAATAAATCATTTTCAATTTATTGCATGTAGTCAAATATTTATAAGAGTCCATCGAAGTTAGGCACAAGCTTGTTTTTCTTTACATTAAAGTTTTATTTTTGTTGCAGGGAGTAGATGGTGGAGTACAAAAGGCATGTTGATAGTGTAATATGTGAACTACTATCATAAGCTCTGGGACTCAACTCGAACTACCTAAAAATCATAAATTCCATTGCAAAAAGAAGTTTGGCATGCCATTATTACCCTCCATGTCCTGAACCAGAACTTACCCTGGGAGCAATAAAACATGCTGATTTTGCACTGTTAATTGTACTTGCATAAGATGAAATCGGGGGACTTCAATTATTTCATCAAAATCAATGGATTTCAGTAACCCCAGTTCTTGGATCTTTGTTATGCAATATTGGAGATCTTCTTCAGGTATTTTTCTCTGTACCTGCCTTCTTATTGCATCTTGTTGCTGCTTCAAAGGCTTGATACAACTAGGAATTCATGTTGCCTTTTATTTGTCTTTATACATATAAATCTAATTTAGAATAGAACACATCATTAGAAGTTTACTCCCTTAATGGCTAAGAGAATGGGGTAAATACATCTAATATTAATTAATGGCATTCCCTATTTGGAACATAAGGAGATTAAACTCCAATATGGATGTATGATGTTATTGAACATGTAAATAGAATTAAACCCACAATGATTGTGCTTTTAGAGAAAATTTTAAACTGTGATAATGTAAAAGTTTATGTGAAAAGCTTTAACCATATTGGAAATTCATATGTAACAATGATATACCTAATAAAAGCATGATATTACTAATATGGAACTTAAAGGTGTGGAAAACCAGTGTAATAACTAGTGGAGTACTATTTGTTTCTTATCTCAAGCAAATTAATGGTGGACTGAATACGGTTTTAATAAATTTTCATGATCCGTATACTCAGATATACTCAGTTCTGCCAAAAATATAAACATTTGAACAAGCTAGTTGGATAGCTAATTGTTAGTATTAATATATAGTTGGATAGCTAATTGTTAGTATTAGTATCTATGCAATCGATATTTATATATATTTGGTGCACACTTTAGAAGATACTAATGCCAACGATCCGAACTTTTAGAAAATTGTATGGTCTTACATTAATGTTAGTTATCTTCATGCACTAATGTATTATGTGAACCTACCATATGTACTTGTACCCCACTATTAACTATCAAAAAAAATTGTGCATCTTTAAACAACAAAACTAAATCTTCTTTGCTATAGATTATATTAATTGTAACTCTGCCCAAGTAACTAAGTTTAATTTGTGACCTAAAAAGATTTAATTGGCTAATGCGTACTTCAACATAAGCTATATTATATGTTTCCATATTACTAATCATGGGTATATATTGAGAGAGAAAATTATGATTTGTATAATTGTATTTCAAGTCCAGACATGAACAATTACAGGTTGTATTTTAATTATTGGTCTAACCTGAAAAATTACATGCCTTAAGAGTCTTAGTAGTTATCCTGAATGTTTTGCCTCTGTCTTGTAAGCATGAGAAACTTCAACTGAACCAGAATGTTGAATTTTGCTACAATTAGTTGATTTGATCTCAAGTTTTGGTAAGGGGAGTAAGCTTGGATGTTTCCATGTCTACTATTGTTATAGCTTTAATTAGTTGTATGTGAGAAGATTATGTATAGGTAGAAGTGCCAATCCATAAAATACTGTTGGTGAATGGTGACAGACAAGTTTGTTAATTTGAGGTGTCCTAATTTGTTCAAAGGTGTTCTATACGTAGTAAATTTGTGTCATATTTGGTGAAAAATTGGTGTGATAATGAGCGGTTTCATATTTAGGGGATATCTCGGTATGTAAATTGTAGATTATATGGGAAGTGAATATTTAAGATTATGAGTATGATCGATGTGAAATATATGGTTTGTATATTATAGAGCAGAAAGTGCTGCACTTATAGATGGAGTTGATCGCAGTGGTTGTGACAAACAACCTGTAATATAAAACGATATAGAAATTACCATTTTTAATGCAGAATACATTAAAACGACATTCATTTAGCCGTTCTAATGCAAATAAATTTATTTTAACGAATTTTATTTATTTAAAATACTGGTTTTGTGGTTGTCTTGTTTATGGGTATGGGGGGCTTTTTTGTTCAGTTTTTTGGTACCAAAAGGTTGAGGTGAACAAATGAGCCACTGGGAGTGGCTAAAATAAAATTGCAATATAAGACTCACAATTATAAGACTCGCAATTTGATCGAATTGACTACTTTAGCAAGGCGATTGAGGAGTGGATTTAGGGATTTTCGCAAGTGGTTGAAGTCGGGATTTGAGTTTGGAGTGGTTGAGGTATGTTAGTTGTTGTCCAGGCTGGTATGTATTGGAAGGCCGTGAGGAGTTGTAGATGTGAATGTTGAGTTGATGGTTTCATTGTTGTACCGTGTTGTTGTAGAGGGGAGGAAATATGGCAGCAAACAAAAAAACTTGTTTATGTATATGTGATGATGTGGTTAGGTAGTGGGTCAGTTTGATATGTTGTTATATGGGCTTGAAGGCAAGTTGTTGAAGAACTTGGGTTGCACTGCTGTAGGAAGTTAAAGGCAGTATGATGTATATGTTGTATTATAGTGGTTGTGTGATTAAGAGTTTGTTATGGCAATGGCACAAAGATGTGAAGTGGAAGCATAGTTTTATGATTGCAGTAATGAGTTGTTTGGGTTGTTTGTTATGGGTGTATGAGTTGTGAGGTGAGGGAAGTCGTAGATGGTTGTATGGGTTATTTGGTATAAAGGGGTTGGTGATTTGGCACTGGTTGATATTTGCAGGGTAGGAAAGTGATGGAAGGCAGGGGCTGTGGTGGAAGAGACAGTGGGTAACAGTGGAGCTGCTATTTGTATGTAGACAGGTGGAATGGCGAAGTTTATTGTGTGGCAGTTGTTTGATGTGATATTTGTATATGTTGAAGTGCTTGCTGTGGTCTGGTAGAAGATGTGTGAAATGAGGCCTTTGTTTTGTATGAAGGTGCACAGTTGCACAGGGGATGTGCAGGCAGGAATGTTGTGAGCGTAGCAGTTTGAATTTGATTCGCAAGTTGCTATCAACAGCGGAAGGAAGTCTGCTGGTTGATTGAGGGAGGTAGGCAATGTGGTGAGGTAGTGGTAGTAATAACAGTGGTTGTTGGGATGTGACTGATCACTAGTGAACTGGTGGTGACTGGTTACATGTCTTTTGCAGTCTAAGTGGTTCTTTGTAAATCTTTTCTGTTTCTAATTTTTCTTCAGGTACCTATGGACCGTAAGTAATGTTCGCTTTATACTTTACACATAGACTTAAATACGCAACCTTAAGCACCTACGGGTTTGCAATGAATTAAGAGGCATAAATAGGTATTCCTTGTTTAGGCGTTCTCCTAATGATGGAAGATGGATTTTTTTTCTTTCCTTATTTTCTTTTTTCTCCATATTTTTATCATCCACATGGTTTCTTTAGTTCTTCATATTATAGTGAGTGGGTATATTCAGCCACATGCATGCAAAACATTATCAATCGTTTTATATTTCAGGTGCATGAGAATGCTTTGCAAGCGATTTTCATCACTGCTTTTCCCTGGAATCAAATACATCTGGTGCGCATAAGTTTAATTTTTTTTTTTGAATGTTTCAAAAAGAGTGAAGTATAAGCATCAGGTATCATAGAGTCAAACACTGAAGCAAAATTATACGGAGTGAATGTTGTCATCGGAAAGTATGTTTCTGGTTGAATTTCAAATATTTAGCACAATAGTTATTATTGTTCGTTTATACACACATTACATTTCGAATTATTAGGCGGGGGGAATCCTATGATACAGCATGCAAATCAGGGGGACAGTGTTGTGTTCCCAGCAAGCTTGCTGTTTTAAACAACTGTGAATTGTAAGTATTACATTCTTCAATTTTAATAATTCATGTGTAGTTTAGTTTCCTGTTAGCCAGTACCTCTTAATATATTTGTTTACATGTACACCTAGAATCAAGAATTAGTTGTATATAAAACATGAGTAACTTTCAAGCTAGTAGATGAAAGATGGGCTAGTAGAATGCATTTTTATTACACACACGTTATTCCTCAGTAGACATGTGTGGTTTTTCCAACCTTAATATCCATTCCTATTCACTACATATAACAAATGCATATAGTTCTAGGTTTAGCTGTGTGTGTTTCCTTCCCTTTCTTATTCGGATTTAAATTCCATAGAAATTTGTGGGTGTAGCCATTTTAAAACTCAGCTTGTAGGTTTTAATATATGTCCTCAGTGGCCTAAATTTCCATTCAACCATATTCGGTCCTCAAGCATAAGTCGTATTGCTCTCATTAAATGTGTACATGTTTATCCCCATAAATTTTGACTATAATTTCAATTACTAATCTTTCTTTTCTCTTAAAGAGTTGTTATACTATGTCTTCAAAATGATGAGGTGTGACTTTTACAGTGATGAAATGTGGCCATAGATTATCCGGTTTCATTTCATAAAACCTTGTTCTAGCTTACCTTGATTATGGTATGTGCTCTGCTGCTTGTTTATTTTCTAATATACCCCTCATGGTTTAAAGATATATACACCAATTATCTTAAATTCAAACATATTCGAGATGCCCAGAATTATCTGGCCAGATTTTTATAATTCTACAGAACTTGAGGTGGCTGTAAATTGATTGAGAATGACATGGTTTGCTGAAATTACACTTTAAACCAATTCATTTTCACGCATAATTACAGTTTGAATTTTATTTTATTTTAACCAATACAAATGTTCCTTATATATAAAGTGTTCTATGGATTTGTACAATGGGGTGGTGGATCCAGGACAGGAGCATTGTGGCATAATGTAAATTTAATGAGTGACAAATAGTTAACAGGTTCCATACTGGAGTGCACAAAAATATTCCTTTATATACAGATGTAACTAGTCAATAAGTAATGATTGATCACAATAACAAGCCAGTGCCACTGTCTTTAGTGTGCTTCTTTAAAGCATGATTGATCACAATAACAGGTTCATTAGGGGTTATGCTAGTTTCAGTAACTTAGTCTTTGGCGATGCATCTTTTGTACTTATACATACTTGTATATATTGACTAACATATGTATGTTTGTGTTTCTTCTTCACAGGTGTTGTATGATGCTTTTGAGGTTGATACATGATGTCGCACTCTTTCTCCTTTAAATCAGTCATGCTTATCGACGGTCATTAAATATTTTTAGTATGTATCGTTTTGGTATGCTACACTCAATTTGTGTACTTATGTTTAATTTTTATCACAAATATTTATGTTTAATTCTTCATGTATGAAATATTTTGGATATATATATATATATATTGTGATTTGGCTTATGACTCAATTTGTGTACTTATGTTAATGTGATGAATGTGGTTTTTTGAGTTATAATATATAAGTAGAATTGAAAATTGTAAGCTTTGAATGTTATGGCAGCAAAAAATGTGCAATAGAATTTTTTTATAGCGTTCTAACTATGCAATAAAAAGAAAAATTGTTCAACTTTGTTATACTATAGCATCATGTTAGTGCTATACAAAATATTTTGCAAAGAGTAAATAGTTTTTATAGCAATAAGATGGTGCTATAATAGATAGTAATGAATTTTCTATAGCATTTCAATGTGTCATAAAAGGTTGACACGATGATTCCATAGCTCGTTCAAATGGTATAATAATATAGCATGTCGACATATTTATAGCAACTAAAATGCATCATAAAAAGTTCTATAGCATCTTTCATAATGCTATAGAAAAGCAGTTGCACCAATATGACCTATTTTAGATGGCAAGAAAAATATGTTTTCCATTGCAAGTATGACACGCTATAGTATCTACCAGACTTTTTACAACATGTTGATCTATGGCGATTATAGAATCGCTATAGAAAGTTCTTATAGCGGTTTTTACACGCTATAAAAAGTCCTTTTTGTTGTAGTGTTTGTTATTTAATTCTATGTTACAAGAAATCTAAATAAACTGAGTTATAATATCGTTTGGGATGGGCACTCGGTAATATTTCTCCGCTTATTCTCTGGACTCTTTATACAGAATACTGGATAATTAAGTGTTGTTTATAGGCAGTGAAAAAGGATTGAGTATCAAGCAGTGGTATTGGACGCCGTTATGCTATTTATTTGGTTATTCATTGTAAGTAGATGGCAATCACATGATGGGAATAGAGAGGATAGTGTGAGGTGATTTATAGCATTGTGACAATAGTTAGTGAGACTTCGAGTCTACGTGTATTGTTCCTATATGCTGCTATTATGATGTACTCCTATTATGTTTGTTGGAGAGGACCAGATGGCCAATATCCACCCCAGTGGCCTGATCATGGGGCCGCGCCCTAGATCCGTGACACTATATTATTATATATCTTTGTGGTTATCTTTGTGATCGCCCCTGTGTCACCTAAACCAGCAGTTTGTTACTTATAGAAGCAGAGTGTCGTTACTGATTAGTCCTTGAGTTGACGAGCATATATGTGGATACGGGTCATGATGATTGAGAGGTAACAAAGACTGTAGAGACTTTGTGACTCTAAGGCTTGCTTTGAGCTATTAGTCTCCCTTCTGGTACTGATGGAGTAATAGACTGGCGTATATGATTGATACACCTCACTGTAGCATTGATGTGGGCTAAGTGCGACATATTGTTATATAGATGACTTTACTTGGGACTTTGAGTCCGTCGTATACTTATTTCCCATCATAATACTTTTTGATAGTATAAATACGAGGAAATGGGATTATACCAATGATATGTGATCTGAGTATAGTGGATTCTCGGTATATTGATAGGCAGCCTATCCTATTTGAGATTGATGGTGTTTTTTCGAGATTGAGAGTTATATTTGGGTAGTGCTTCATGTTGTCCTAATTATACTTAGTGATATATCCTCTATTATTATTATTTCTAGATTTGATGTTGATCTTGAGATATGGATGATTCACCAAATTGTGTTGATTTTTTATTTCTGATTTGACATGTTTCTATATGGGTGATGACATCTTTCGATATGAGAATTGATTGTTTCAAATGAATTTGAGATATTTCGGTGTTCTGTTATCTTGATGACTATTTTTTGCATTATATGTGTATACATATTCTTTGATATGTTGTCTTATGATTTGATTATCGATGTTAGTCTTATTATATTATTATTATCCTGTGTTTATATTGTGTTTCCATTATTATATACCTTTGATTAGACATAGTTTGACTCGTGTATTATTTTATAATACTCAAGTAAGTTCAAGACATTTCAGGTACAGAGATGACATGACCAGCATATGTGTTCAGTGGGCTTAGAGAATTTATACTAGGGATTGTTATATTATATAAGTGTATCATTGATTCACTATACATTTTGGTGTTGAGATGTATATTTATTATACATTACGCTATTAGGATATTTGGTAATTGTATTAAGTTGTACCCTTATTGTATATACTATATATATATTATATGTTATCACTGTGATTGACTCCATGTTCTCTATTATTGTATTGTATATTGTGTATTGCTATGTCTTGGAGGTACATGTGTTTATTTTTTTGTACCGCACTGTGTATGCACTGGTAAGTTTTATATTTGATGTTTTAATTTGTACCAGTGTTAATTCAAGAAAATATTCATGTATGTATCCCATAAAGCATCATTCTCCATATTATATGACAGTATTACTCTGTGATACTCTTGGATAGTATAGGTATAGAGGTGGGGTGTTTCAACTAGAACACATTGTAACTACTATCATAAAACAAACCATTTATTAATTTTCTATTAAATATGCTTTTAATTGAATTAATTAATTAAAATAACACTTTATATCAAGTATATAATAAAAAGAAAACACCTTTATTTCGAACAAGATTGGATATCGAGTTAGGTATATGTAATAATTACATAATTAACCCTAAGGAAAACCCCTAACTCTATCAATCTCTCATTTGCACTTGGGGCCAATTGTGTAATCTCTATCCTATCCTTCGATCAGTTTGATGAGAACTAATCAAGTTAGACCCTTTTTGTATGGATATGTTATGTTGTTTTGATTATCTACTCTGTCAATCAATTCTCTCTGATGTCGATAAACTACCTTATCATGTGGAACTATTCGAAGAATGTTTCTTGAATTCTAGTGAGCTTTTATCATTATAATGTTATCGTCAATAATAATGTAGTATGCTCAATACTTGGAATTACCCCTAGCTCAGTTATAAACTTGTGAATGCATACTTATACATTGCTTTTATTATGGTGCCATTCAAGGCGATGTACTTAGCCTTTTCATTTAATCAGCCACAACTTATTGTTTGGAACATTTCCAACTTAAAACTCCTTACTAAGGTGTGAACATGAATTCAATATCGACATATTATACTTGATAGCACTTATGAAGTTCGAGTATAAACACTTCTTCATATGGAGTTCATTGTTTCTGCAAACAATTCTCTAGTATTTCATAAATACTCGAGAATACTCTAAGCTACCATTTAGTGATCCTTATTTGGATTTGATATTTGCTTCATGCATTAATTACATAAGAAATTACGATATTGTAGTCAATACAACACATATGATATTCCTATTGTCAATACATAAGGAATCAATCTTACATGTTCCATATTAAACATTTTAAAATGGTGGCTTTGCATATCTTTCAGGACATTCCCAATACCTTTTATATTTATTATAAAATATATAATTTACAAATCCAATATTAAGTATTAAATAACCAAACTATTACCGATTTCAACATAAGTACATCATTAACAATCAGTGGTATGTTGTTTACTTATAGTCTAGAAATATCTATGTACCTATTAGTGTTCTTTCTTATGGATACATGATTCATCTGCATTTTGACTGAAAATCAAACTAATCGATATTTTTATCAAAACACTTATTCAATTTTGATGCTTATAGAATGATGCTTTCGTATCAGTTCTTGGATTATATTCGGTAGAAAACCCACAAACTTAATATTGCTCCCACCGACTTCGAGACACTTTGGTTGTTTTGTGCAAAGATATTCTAGATCATTATTTAGAATTATCTTTCAACACATATGTACCAAAACACAAAGTCATATCAAGCAATAAATTTGTGAGTAAAATCTAAATTAATTTGAGTACATCGAAAAGTGAATCCGTTACATTAATTTCAACAACTGACGTTTACAATGTTATTCTTATCAATGTTGCCCGTCCGATACAACTATCGAAATCATATTTTGATGAAATACTTGGAATCCTTTCTGATTTGCACATCATACAATATTATAGAGTCAATACGCTTGATAACTTAGGATTATTTATTCTTGACATTGTTAGGAAACTCACAATTTCTCACCAGTGTGCAAGAATATTTATTAGACACTCTAATGTGCTGTGTTCGTTTAGGTTAAGTTAGTTTCATTTCATCCCACATAATCAGTTTCATCTTTAGTTCATATCTAAATCCATTTTCACCACCAACGATTTCTGAAAGAAATTACTTTGCTGTGAAGTTGGTATTTCTTGAAACGACAATTGTTTCTTGGTGTAAAGGAATATGTATTCATAAACATTTTATGAATTGTCTTATATATAAACTAATTTGGTTTTAACATAAATTGGTCATTTAATGACGACCGTTCCCAAACTTCTTTTTGGGCGATTCTTACAAGATCGCTCACGTACTATTATTACACATTGTCTTTTGAATCGCACAACCTATCAACTCCTTGACCTAAGATATCACTAGTACAAAACAGATCAGTTGCTTCGCCTCATTTGTGTCGGTTGTCCATAAAACCGACACAAATAGTGTAATTTGTGTCGGTTGTTTATTAACAACCGAAACTATTGACTTATGGGGTAAGAAGAAAATGTTAAAAATTTAATTTGCATCTGTTGTTCTTAAGAAACCGACACAATTGAAGGGAAGCAATAGATTTACTCGTGTCGGTTGTTTGAACAACCGACACAATTAAATACAATAGCATCGGTTGTCCAAAAACCGACACCATAGACACACAACTTTTCCCCCCAAATTCATTTTAGCCGCCCCCATCTTTTCCCGCGAACCCTAAATTTTCCTCTAAAATTTGCGAAGTGTATTTTTTTCAAAGCCCAAAAACCCTTTTCCGTTTATTTTCTCACGCATTCAAAATCACGGCAGCAGGCGATTGAACTCGACGCCAGCCTCCTCCTCAATGTTGCATCGCCACCAGCCTCCTCCTCAACGCCAATTGTCAGCCACTTCACCCTCGCCTCGACTCGACTCAATCGGGGGCCAACGCCTTGGATTCATCGTCAATCGCCGCTTCGCCAGACTCAATTCAGGGCCACCCGCCTCGTGGAGTTGCCTCGACTCAATTGTGTGAGTTAATTTCCTAAATTAGGGCATTTGATCAGGATGTAACGACAAATCATTAAATCAGATTATTAAGTAGTTTAGGAATTAACATTTATATGTTAATTTAGGAATTGCATAATTGGATTAGTTTAGCAATTAGGGCATTTGATTAGATGTTAGTTTACTGAATTTTTTTTACCAATCCTAGACTAAGGCTATGTTTGTTTGAGTTAATAAAACGCTGAATGCTGAACTGAATAAGGAATCAGAGGTTTCAGACTTGTTTGTTTTAGAAATAATGTTCTGATTATCCTCTTTCATTCATCAACATTAATCAGCGATGGTTTGCTGCTTATTTTCAACGCTGAACACTTATTAGGGTACTTTTCTCAGTTATACCTTACGTAGAACAAAAATAACAAATCCTATTTTCTAGCTTTCTTCTGAAAAATAAAATAAAATAAAAAAATAAAATAAAACAAAGATGAAAATTCACACGCCAATACTACCCCACAATGGTGAAAATCAACCGATAGTTTTATTATTGTTTCTTGTTTTATCAACAACGTAAAGAATATAATTCATAAAAGTGCACTCCTAAATCAATTTGAGCTTTATACCTTGTTTGGAGTTTAGTGACATGGATTTAATTACCAACTGTTTAGCTATAATCTAACAACTGCCAGTTATATATTATTAAGAAATTGAATTACCTTATGTCAAAATATATAAGATTGCAATAGTTTATGTAAAATTGAAAGCCTAATTTTGGAGCCTGCTTGCATCTATTGTTAAATATTTAGTGAAGATGTTGAATTAAATTGGAGTTTTATTGGACCAGTGGTCTGCTTGTTTGCAACTCTATTAGTATCCTGCCATGGTAACAAAATTTAGAGGAATGGTGGCCTTACACTCCACTTGATTCGTTAAGACATGCATAACAGTCAAAATGCATTAATTAATCAAAGCATTCTATTTATTTTCAACCAATCTGTATTTCTCATACTTAACAAGTTTGAGTTTAGCATTGCTAAAGTATTCAAAAGTCAGTGTCAAGTTTAGCATTGCTTAAGCATTCAAAAGTGAGTTGACACTTAAATTGAATGTGTTGCTCATTTTTTGTGATCAATCTCTAAAAGTTGCTGATAGCAAGTTGCCCCGTTCTTCAAAAAGAGTGATATCTGAAATATGATTACTGATTCGTGGAAAGGTAAAGTTTCTTATTTATGCTACATTTCCTTGCACATGTTATCACTTTCAACCAAATAAGATTACGGTGTATGTAGCACACTTTTTTCAGAAAAATTGTGTGAAGTTTGCGTTACACTTTTGTTATTTTTATGATAGCATATTTTCAGAAAAAATTTCCTTTTCCCATTATTTTGGTTACACGCATGTGAGCAAGGCAATGATAATTTGATAAGCTACTTTTGCTTTTTATGATAGCAAAGACCTTATCTGCTATTTTGACCTTTAATTATCTCCCTAGTCCATAAGAGTGAGGTCGTAAAAAGCAGTCTCTGTTGCCGGTCCATGTAACTCTGATTCATATATTTTAGGGTGTTCTTAACAAAGCGAAATATGGTGCGAAAATTATACTTGAAAGAAGTTGGGAAGAATAGGGTGCGTTTGCATTTGTGACACCCAAATGTTTCACCTACAATATTTGTACATGTTGCAGGAGAAACATATGATAAATTCATAAGTGTACTCAGTTGGGGCGAGGTACCTAATCTCATGGGAAAATATGCCTCGGGCTCGAGGAATCCAACGTATTATTATTAAAAGCAAAGCGTAATCTACTAGTGGTTATCGGTTCTATCTTTTGTTATTGTTGGAATAAGCAAAGTACAATAGACGTTCGACAAGTTTTAATAAAAGCCGTGATAGGCGTTTAAACAATGGATTTTAAAAATGTAGCAGCATGGGTTTAGAAATTTTTTGCGAATTACTGTAATAGACATTCATAGCAGTTCACTAAAAATTGTAGTAAGGCCCGCTTAATACGACGTCTGCTAATGAAGGTTAGAAAGTCTGGTTAAATGAGATGACTATAATACAACGTGAAACTAACTGTAAATTAACATGAGATGACTATAATCCAAATTAAATTCCCATGTTAAAATTAACATGTCCAAAACGTACAGAAATTGCACATAACTTCACTCTTATCTAAAAATAATAAGTGTTAATATGTACAAAAAAATTACTTGCAGAAACTACGACCTAAAAATTTGAAAATAATTACAAAACTGAAAGCTACTAGTAGTCATCACCAAGAATCTAATGAGTCGAAACCGTAACTAAGTTTGTTTTCAAGAAGTTTGAGTAGCCAAGTCTAATTTTATAAGATCGGTAGAACCCTTTTCATAAGAATTTATAGTAGTTAGTGAAGCTCCGATCGATATAAGACAATTCATCACATGCAAATGTTCACCCCTAAATATGGGAAAGGGATAGTTATAACTGTAGAAGCCATGAACTGGTAACCATTAGTTGTAAAATTTCTTTTCATGTAAAGCAGATAAAGTTTGAAGTATACAGGAGTACACTTATGTTGCTTTGTTAAATGTGGAATTGGTTTGTAAGTTTTTTTAGCTCTCGAACAATGGTAATGTTTATTTTACTAAATCAAACTTGACTCGGATGACTAAATATTATTTCTTTATATTATGTTTACTCTTATCTTTCAAAAGGTGCAACTTGAAAGAGTTAGTCTAATCTGACCTAATAAGCAATGACGTCTCAAATAGGGGTAACCATATAAGAGAATGGAGATTTTGTTACACGATGACTCTTTATAATTATACGCCACAACAGCTTGATATTCAAATAAAAATAATTATGAACGATATTCAAAATTCATCTTTTGCAGTGGAAAGGGATGAGGATGTTGATCAGTGCAATGCACTGGTAACACATCTATTAACAGAGCACCCTCCAACCTATATAGGGTGCATGCTTCTTATGCCAAAGTTTTCATATAGGGTGCATACGATTTCAACATTTATTATTATCCCACACCGTCATATGATAGCAAAGCAGCATGGGCACGAACAATTAGAAAATGTAGAATGGTTAATTTAGGTAGTGAAAGCATTAAATGATCGTGCCATGTGTCATTTGGCTGGAATGTAAATTATCAACTTAATCAAGGTACTTTGACCAAACAGATAGTGACAGTGTGTTTTCTATTATCACTTTTAATGTTTTCTTACATTGTTTAATGCACACCAATGTTTATGATGGTAGGGAGTGAAAGCAGCGGGGGTCAACAACCAATCACGTGCATTCTGGAGGCTCCAGTGGCCTTACCAATGCATACGGTACCTCACCCTTCAGTGATCGGTACAGCGCCACAGCCCTTAATGCTTGAAGCCCCCCTTCCAAATTACAATCATCACTATCAGCAACAACAACAGCAGCATCATCATTGCAATCATAATGCAATGCCTTAAGGTATAGTAAAGCTAAAATTTCCCAATTCCTCCAAAAAATACTAATATTAAAAGTGCTATAAACTATGTAGGTGTGTCAGGGTACTTAACACAACCTAATCTGTTTGCTGCTGGACCATCTAGTGTTAATCGCTCCATGGAGGCAGATCCGTTAAGTTTTCTTGATCATGGTATGTACTCTTATATACGTAAATTATGTACTCCTATATACGTAAATTATGTATCAGTTTTGCATTAGAACTTTCCTGTTATTTTGTCATATATATTTTTTTTAACAGAAATTCCAGATTGGATGAGAGGAGCAAGTAGTCCAGAACCGGAGGAAGAAGATGATCAAGTTATAACACCCAGGCCTACGGTTGGTATTCAGGTACGTATACTTTAATTATTTCATATTCAAACTTCCATTGTTAAAGGGTATTACTGTTATTATTAACAGAGAGAAAGAACAGCAAACATGTCATTATTGGACCTGGCACGGTACTTTCATGTTAAAGCCGAGAAGGCATCGACTAAGTTGAAAGTGTGTTCGCCTACACTGAAAATCGTGTGCCGGAAAAAGGGACTTAAGCGATGGCCATACAGGCAGATAAGAAGCTAAAGAGAAGAAGAGTGTATTTCTTCACTCAGGTGAGTATTTTAACAATCAAATATATGTCTACATAATTACCAGGAGTTCCTATTTTTTTATACGTACGTGTGGGTTTTCCCTATATACAAAACTGTGCATACAAGTGTGCATTATGAACTGCTGCTCCATGTCGTGTAAAACAGCATGCCTATCTCGTTTTTGTAGGTATGTGTGTCTGTGATATTGCATGTATATACTTGGTGAGCTGCTGTCAAGTTCGGTGTATTTGTGTATATGATGGTGTCAATGCATGGCTATGTTAATATGTGTGTGTATGGGTGTAGTGTTCATGTGTGGGTTGAGTTTGCTTGAGTACTTGCTGTTTTTATTTTGTTTTGTTTGTCTTATGCTGAGCTAATTTTGGACTCATCCTTTTTGTATTTTCTTAGTTGTTGGATTTGATTTCTTTGCACGTTTATGTATATTATTCTATATATACCTGAACCTTTGAGAGCTGGGGAAGAAATGTAAAGCTTTCGGAATCAATGAGTCAGTCCAATGTCTGCTTTTAGAGTTGGAGAGATCATACAACGTTACAACCAATACACCTATTTTTTGCTGTCTTTTTATGATGGATTTTTTGTTGAACTGAAAGTCACTATCGACAGCTCTCCTTGGCAAAAAATTTCTAACCTTTCATCTGAAAGTCTGAGGTTTGTAGCTGTTAGTTTTTGGCATGTGGATTTTACATTTCATTGGCCTATTAGTATTGTGTGGTTTTGAGTAATATGTCAGGGACGTGCCTATGTGTGGTTTTTTTCTTACAACTTACATTCTGTATGTTACCAGTAAAATGTAACTTTGAACAGTTTCTCATTGTTGCATCTGGAAAACAATGTTGAATCTGAATATTAATAAGTGAAAAGGCACCCTCCCTTCACCGTAGTGCACTATGTAATGCACCATGGTACAAATCAAATACTGCACAATTGACCCTGGTACAAATTCAGATGGTAGTGTAACTTGTTTTGAATGGTATACTGAGAAATAACAACTTGTACATCTTCGTTTGTGGATTGTGTACAAGTTCTGGACAAAGAAAATAATTATGGCTGTAATTTGTTTTGTGAAATGCAAAGTAGATGAATCTGAAATCATAACTGATATATTTTTAAAAAATTAGGAATTGGATTATATTTTCTAATTGGAAATAAATAGTAAAGATATTTGTTTATAATCGAGTAAAATATTGAACTTGACAAATTGGAAATGAAAATCAATTATTAAATGGATTGTATGATATGGATTGGGGATAATACATAATATATTCAGCTTATGGTTCAACATGTGTTTGAATTACACTCTCAGATTCTTTTATGCAGAGCATTCCTGACTTAATTATTGTCTTTTGTATAACAATTCTCTTAATTGCAGGACTTTGTACGAGACGGTTCTTATAACCAACAAGAGATAGACGAGGTTCGAGAGAATTTAGCTAGTTATATCATATATAATTGGATGTAGTTGTTTTTTGTTGTGTACGCTGATCTTTTGTAATGTACGTTGGTATTTTGTTATGTACGTTATGTTTGTGATAGATTATATTCTATTTTGTTCTGTAAACAAGAATTATGTTGATGGATAATATAATTATATTTTTTGTTCAATCAGTTCATAGTAACGTTCGTTTATAAAAAAAATAAAATTCAATTTCATGCTGTTTTTATAATCTTAAACGGTAATAATATTTTTTTTGCTTCAGATATAACTTGTGTCGGTTGTTACTTCAAAGGGAACCGATACAACTGCATATCAATTGTGTCGGTTGAAAAAACAAACATAACCGACACAAATATCAATCATTTGTGTCGGTCGTCAATAAGGAACCGACACAAAACAAGCAACAGTTGTGTCGGTTTTTCTTAAAGGACCGACACAATAAACGGCGGTTTGGTTCACTATACAAGCTGATTTGTGTCGGTTCTATTAGAAAGACCGACACAACTGTTCATAGTTTTGTGTCGGTTCTCTATTACCAACCAACACAAATAATTGATATTTGTGTCGGTTGTACAACCGACACAACAGAAAAATGTCTTTTGTGTCGTCTTCATTTGAGTCGGTTGTAAAACCGACACAACAGGGGTTACACAACCGACACAAATGACCAGTTTTGTAGTAGTGTATATTGGGGTTTCTTATAAACCCTTATCTTGTATGATTTTATAAACTATTCTTTATATGAAATTAATTTTAACCGTGTGTGCTACTCTTAAGTACACGATCTAAGTTAACTCAACCTCACTCACATTTAATCATACTATGTTCAACAAAGTTTGATTACTCCTTATCGATACATCATTAAGTATCATAAAGAGGAGTGACTTTTGAGATTGAATCTTTATTCATTTTTAGGTATGCTTGGAACTCATTCCAATATAATCACCTATTGGTTCAAATTGAATCAATTTTATTTTCTCTTGCACATTATTTTATTTATTTCTAATTTATACTCTATGAGCTTATCATAGACATATTACATGTATATTAAATACATATGTTTATGTTTGTGGTAATTCATCAGTGAAAAATATATGGAAACATTTTGGTATTATTAGACTGACGATTGCTTACATTTATATGTTTCAACCCGAATAGTTCATCAACTCTTATGTCACTCCTACCCAATGGGTACTTTGTCCTTTATTGTTTGAGATATAACTCATTTGTACTATATGATTCATAATCATATAACCAAAGAATTATTTCTCCAAATCACGGCTCGGTTTATAATTCCAAAATAATTGCAAATGAATTTAGAAACATTTGTATTTTCAAATGCATCACAGATACCACTATTATAGTTTTCTTTTATAATGAATATTCATAGTATTCATATTGAAATAAAACTATTTCTTTTTTTCAATCAATACCAAAAAATATTTATTATTTCATAAATATATTTGGTATGTTTTACAAAAATAATTTTTGTAACTTGATGTGATTAATAGTGTTATATAGCATGCTCTAACTATTTCCGCCATTAATATAATAGCGTACAAAATACGAAGTTCCATTCAACCACTTAATATAAACTATTTATTTCATCTGTTGTAACCAGTTTACAGTTGAGAGTTTTTAGATCAAATATTTTTAACTCAAAGAAATAAATCTCATAGAAAACAATTTTTCTATTTGAAAATACATCTTGGAATAGAAATCATATTTCACATTCCAATGTTATGTTTCATTTATTATTATACAATTCTCATTTTGGATGTTCATTTATGAAGCAGAAGTGACCATTCGCTCTCTTCATCACAACTGTGTCTTAAGTTATCTCCACTCTTATACATTCAATTTCCTTTCTAAACTGTCCAATCATTTAAAGAAATCCTTACTAATATATTATAAAGAACCCTTTACAAAAGTGCATTGGGTCATCCCTAACTTTTGAGGACATCAAGTAAATTGCACTTTACATAAAATGATCAAATTGACATTTCAGTGATTGAATTCTAAGGTCTATCTTGTAGCCTTTGGTCCAATGTTACATTTACATAACAAGATCATAATTGCAATCAATCATATTGAATACATGTTCTTACACTACAGTTTACTTTCTTATTTCAATGAACTAATTTCATTGAAGTTTCATACATTATGAACGTCGTTCACCATATTACATTTATATGTGATCCTATATGGATCAAATATCCATATTCTTGTGTTGCTTTTTAGAGTTTGAAACTCATTGAAGACAATACATAGTCTCGGACAAGTAAACTCATAAGTAACCAAGTTATCAAAGTATTTAGTAGTTGTATAATTAGGTGCTTCATGGGTCAAAGTGTAAAAATTTATCGGTAAGTATACTTTATATTTTTATTTATCAATATTTATTCAATTCTTATGTATATTTTAATTGATAAACATTTATCAATTATATCAATTGCATAACTTTACCAATGTAGATTATTATAACTTTATACATCAGATGCTCTTACAATAATAGAAAGGTTAAATGTTGCCATTTTTTATAATAAGGCTCCCACTAGTCTTTTATGTTTCTCCGAAACATAAGATGAAATATAGCAGTCTTTCAACTTCGCTAGTGGGTGTTAGGGCTCGTCTGTCTTGGGATTCGAACCTTGAGTTTGCTCAACAAGTCATAGTCCCATAAACAATGGATAAATCCTTATTAGTTGTATCATATACAACTCGAAACCCCTGATTCTTTGTCCTAATCTCATTTCGACCTTGAGTTTGCTCAAAAAACCAAAAGATATTACTTACCTGTACCCACCATTTCGCGATGGCCTAAGTATAATATATGTACCCTAAGTTTTCTCAACAAAAACATATAGTTATCTTACGTCATCTAGTCAATATATTAACAATACTACACATGACATCTCTAGCTTGAGTGTGCTCAACAACCAAAGAGTATGCAAGTAATTTATTAATATATAAATGGTAGAGGACAACACTTACATTAAGAATTCATAATCTTCAATATATTTAATTGAGTGACATCGACTTATGGAATAAAGTATTTCTTATGAAATACTCTCATGATTCAAGTGTTAGACGCATCAGAAACCACGGTATATGTACTTTTATGTATGTATTTATTCCTTAAGTCTACTTAGGGTTTCTTTAATGTTCCACCTTTAGTTTATTTATACATTTATATTATATTAGTTTTATTATTATATAACTTTAATACTTTATTTAACTATTTTCTACATAACATTATGTTAATTAAATCTTATTTAATTAATTAATAAACACTTTAATTAATTAATATATTATACAATTATAACATATTATATTGAATATATATACTACAAGCTTTATAATAATACAAATATATCTTATATATGTATTTTAATTTATTAACTAACTTTTAATTAGTTTATTTAATTAATTAAATTTTATTAATTTCAGAAATTCTTTTATATGCACATGTATACTCGTATTGTCTTAAATAATTTAAGACAACATAATATATATCATTATATATATTAAACATGTGTGTGTGTATAATTAATTTTAACTTATTTAGTTAATTCATTTATTTTATTAATCTTATTAATAAATAATATTTTCACATTTTCAAATATTTTGGAAAATTATAACTCATCATATGTGTTTTATTTTAAATTTAAGTTTTAAATTTAAAATTTTATTTTATTTTCAAAACAATCTGAAAATCTATATTATTGTGTTAATAATACTTTTCTTATTTTAAATTTAACTTTTAAATTTACAACTTTTATTTCAATTTCAAAACAATTTTGAAATTATCCTATGGCCTAATTCAAATTGGGCATTTTCTATTAGAAATATCCTTTGTGCTTACCTCATCTTTACGAGCCAAGTTAGTAGTTAGATAGGGTAGAGTACTTGATTACCCTAACCGGACCTTATAGACTACTTTTCTAGACACCCTATTATATGAATAGGATTTAATGAGTTAGCCCTAATACTACTAATTTAGACCAAATAGGGTATTTGGCTCCGATACCATTGTTGGGCCTGGGCCAGCCCGTAGTTGAGTAATAAAGTAAAGTTCAATTTTCTAAACTTTTTTATCTTTGTTGGGCCTACGTACACTAAATTTATGTATAACTTTTCTAAATTTTAGTTTAAATAAAATTAATGTTTTATTTATTTCATAAATAAGGTTTATTTACTTTTAGATATGTATTATGTTGTATGATATGTGTATCATATACACATATGTGTGTACGTGCATGTGCAACATAATAAGGCATACGGGTTTAACAATCTGCACCTTAGTAGGTCCAAATTTTTACTAAATCGAAAACCCAAGTCCACTGGGGTACGAATCATTGGTGTTGGTATCCTATAAATAAACAAAAGTATATCATAGCACTATCGAAATAAACTCACAACGGGATAGTTAAGTATAATAAAACAATGAATTACTGATCAAAGCTAATACCGCTGGTGTCTAGTACCCTTGTTAGTAACGAGCATGCATAAGGAAATCTATACTTTCACCATTTCCGCCTTGTACTAGTACATGTCCCTCTAATCTATCATATGGGTTGTAATGAGGAGGGAGTCAGAAAAATTTCTATTGGCTAATAAAATACATATTTTATTCATAACACTAGTTTATATCGATTGTCTTACATTACGTGTTATGTCTACTATTTAACTTAATCGTCTTGATTTCATGTACGTGTACGATACGCCCAACCTACTCGAGGTATAAAATAACTACATACGTATATATATACACATATATATATATATGTATGTATGTATGTATATGTAAGTACAACAATCCTCTCATGGACCAAGATACATTCCCTGCTCATATCTGTAACTCTGCACCGCACTAGGTATCCACCATCTATGTCTAGGCCGAATTGCTAGCATAGACCGAGGAACCTCCTGTTATTGCCTAATAACGGCATTATAACTAATTAGTCATATTCTAATTCATCTCGAAGACTTATTTAGCCACTTCATATCGAGGACTTAGTTCCTCGGACTGTTGTATATTGAGGACTCGGTTCTTCGAACATTGAGGACTCCGCTCCTAGGAATATAATATCTTAATCACTCATCTAGAGATTATCTAGCCTTGCCCCCTAAATACAAACAAACTAAAAAACAACTTTGAGGCGGTGCATGTCCCATATGGAATCTACACTAGTTGGAGGTGTAGTATGTCTAGGCATAACCCGAACCTTTCTAATAATGCTCCACGATCGATGACGCTCTCGACCTATATGTGCAGCCTTCCACCTCGCATATATGGTACCAACCTTGCTGACATAGCACCAAATCTATGCTTATCATCCAATTTTAGATTGCCTAATGCAATCAAGGAAATGTCACTTGTTACTTAATAACCCCATAAGGATTGAAGTAGACCCAACTTAGCCCTTTAACACTTCAAACCAAGGCAAACTCCACTTTGGTATATTTCCTTCACCTATGTGCGAACGTATATTCCCACAGATCCTACAGTTGGAGATGTGCCACATTAGTACAATGTATACATAACTGCTAGTATCCCATTTCGGAAGGCATACTTCTGTTATGCTACACTACTGACCTCACTTTCCAACCCTTATAAATGACTACATCATTCTTAATCAATTCAAATAATTGGCTAGATCCAATAATTCACACCTATCATAAATGTATACTCGAGACTATATAAATTCTGCTGAATTACTGCACCTCTTATGTTTAACTATTGGTATTCATAACTTACTTATTGCTTCATTAGTGCCATTTAATGTCATTTACCTGTTCTAATTTAATTGATTAAATATCTTTTTATGCTTAACTTCAACTTAACACTATTAGATATAGTTTGCCGTTCCTTTTCAACTAGTAGCTGCATTTTTTTGATTACTATAACTTAATTCCACATTGTTGTATTTATACTTCATCGCTTATTGATTATTCTCTAACTCATCTTAAATCACGTATATTAGATTGACAGTTAAATTGTTGTTATTAACTCTCTTACAATACTTTGGTTTATGCTTAGGGATTTCCACATTTTAATGCATTGGAATTATATCTTCCCAAAAAGGAAATGTTAACACTGTAATTCCCATAAATTATCTAAAGGAGGACTTGTGTAATGTTTGGTATTACAAGGAATTATCTTTTTGATTATTATTGAAATAGACAATACAAAATATGGTAAACATCCCTATTTTGTACATCCCTTTCTTTTAAGCATATTCCTTATTGTTTCAAACAATACACTTTAATACATAATTATAAAACTGGATAATTTATAGAAATTTACATTCTAATATACTTCATTCCAAATGAATTAAAATGCTACTCGAATCCCAATCCAACTTATAATAACTTTCAATTCATGTTTAATGACATACAACATTCAACTAACAAACATAGAATTATCATACAATCTCATTAGCGAATTATCTCATTAGGGACTATTTTCACCCTTTCTTTCCTTATTTAAGTATATGCAACATTTAACAATTCACATTATATATAGGCATGGTTCTTAAATTCATTACATATGTATATTTAAGCCTACGACTCTAAAATTTATATTTATGGATACAAGGAACATATTTACAACGATATAAATCCAATATTATATAGAAATATATAATTTCTCACTCATCTCTAAGCTTCCAAATCTCCAGATCTAAATCTATTATTCCTGATTGACTTCTTTCTTTCTACTAAAATATGTATCATATATATTTTTTATAATTTTAGATCCGAGAAGAAATTTGAGTTAAATGTAGACTTGGATTTAGATTTACAATTTACCTTGCTTTAGTGATTTGATTCGATCCTATTCTTCCACTCTGTTATTCCCTGCTATTCTCCATGTATGTGTGTGGGTATATGTATATATTATATTTTATATAGATTTTAGAATCTACGGAGAAAAGAAAATGGTAGAGCTTCACCGTTGCTTATGAAAATATGGGAAAAAAGTGAGGGGCTATGCCTGTATTTATAAGAGTTCGAATCAGTTGCAGCTGTTGGATTGGATTATATTGAATCTGGGTTGTTCCGCGTAGGTTTAAAACATAGTCCAGTCTACTGCTAGCATTCGACTGGCCCCAATAAGGAGTCGATCAGTTGCCTTTATTTGTTAACTGCTAATTTTCTTGTGTTTTGTTCCCTAATTGAAACGGTTTCTTTGATTTGATTTAAAGTTAATTTTTCTTAAACGTTAATTAACGTTAATTAATTATATTTATTTCCTTAATTGCATATATAATTATTTCTAATCTCAAATCTTTAAATGGGACTTTTTCGTTTGAACTCCGATCGTAAAACTTTATATGTGAAAATTGATCAAAAAATCGCCATGAATACAATAGTACAAGTTTTGTAGCCAAATTCCAACATTTGTGAAAATTCCATTTTCGACTTTAATAATTATTAATTAATTTCGTTTTAGTTAATTATCGTTCAATTTACGGAGTGTTACATACTCCCTCCTTAAAAGAATTTTGTCTCTGAAATTTCTCAAAGACTAAATCACGTAATATAATGCGCAACCATTCTGAGCTATGCAACCAATTAGTATGCCACCAATTTTGCAGCAAATCGTGTACAGATGCACAGTTTATCACAATACATATGATACGTATGCTGAATAATAATAAATCGGCTCCTCCTATATGAATGCATTCTTCAACACAACTTTTGAAAATATGATGCAAGCAATCTATGTATATATACTGGAGGTATTATATGTATGTAAGTTTCCAAAAATCAAAATCTTTGTTTTTGCACCTGAATTTTCTCACGTCCTATGAATAGAAGTATGGTTCAACTAATTTTGCATCCAATCCCTACCATCCAATACCTAGCACACCATTTCTAACGTCTAAAATTTGAAAATCCAGTTTTCTAAACCTATATTCTTATGCCATGAAAAGGGGTTTAGATAGAGAATTACATATTTTCATCCCTCTATTGTGTACCCATTCCGTTGTACTTTAGAACCATTTCTTATACCCCAGATTCTTTTTCAACATTTCCAAGTATAGTCCGCATAAGGAAATTTATTTTTAAAATTTTAAAACAGAGTTATTTCAAAACAAGTTTTGCTCCCTATCAACAAGACATGGAAAAAGAAATTACAAAGCTAAAACAGCTTGTTATCTCGTCGCTAATTATATTTTTCATACTGTCATTTCTAGAATTCATTTTCGTAACCATCGACTTTCCCTATGCTAAGCATGTGGTGTTTCGAAGATCAGAAATTTTTCTCTTTTCCGTTCAAAATTCATTTTCAATTATGTTTTTGGAAAATTTTAAAATAAAATAAAAATCATTTTTTACAAACCTTATACAAAAAATATTTATTTTAAAAGCCAAAGATTTTTGAATAATAATTTTCAAAAGTATTCATTTTTAACTTTCCAAAACAAATTAAGCCACATCCTATGCAATCAGGGTCAGTCAATGTGTCAATGTCTATGATTGACTCTATCCTATGACATGATAAATTTTCAAATTTCGAAAAAAAGGTCTTTTATTTTAGAACAACAATCAACATACAAGTTTATTTTTAAATTTTAGCTTTTAAGGCATAGGGATAGTGATCCGTGATTTCACAACAACCTTTCCCTGTCCTTCGCTCGCTAAATTTTAATACTTTTTGGGACTTTACTTTATTTTTAGTAGCTAATTTTATACATTTTCTAACTTATTTTATAAACTTCTAGTCTTTCGTATATTTATATTTTTTCTTTTGCATTAGTTATATGTATTTTATAAGATTTCCTTATTTATACTATTTACCAATAAATGTAGCGATCAATCCAGAAAATAAATAAAAATGAACATTTCTCATAACATCGTATGTGTTTTAAACAAATAGTGACAACTAATTCTTACAACCCAAAGCCTAAAAGAAAACAAAAGCTGGAAGAAAATTACAACTGCTACTAAAAATCCTACTACTACCTATGGGTTGTTGGATGGCCCTGATATTCCACGAGAGCCCGAATCACTGCCGTGATCCCTAATTAATCGGAGCATGGAAGATATTCATCCAAGCTCGTTACCCTTGCGCTGCTTCTCAGCTCATATCTCTTGCAGCTAGGCCTCAATCCAGATTTGGTAATCTCGTATTGCTACATATATAGGGACATATGGCTATGGCTCTACAACCTCTTGGTTTGGCTACAGAGCTGAGTACACCTACATCTAACCTGCATCATCCTGTGCACTAAACTCTACATGTGCCTATCTAATCCCAATCCTCCTAAGAGAGGACCTATCCAATAGTGCAAGTGCCTTTGTCTTTACCTTCTCCCTTTGAAGGCCAACTCCTTATTGTCAGAAGATGGGATGAAAAGATGACAATACGGATATATCTCCTCCACATTGCAACTTCCGGGCCTATGTAATGGCACATAATGAACTTAGCTCAATTCTCCTAAATACCACCTATAATGGTTTAGTTGGAATTCTACACCAAGAGGTAGATTTGATCAAAACTCCCCATGTTAGGGTAGATGTTATGCTGAATGATGCGGGTGACCAGATGCGCTTGGTCCCGCATGTTGTCGGTTCGCCAGACGCTTACTCCCTAATCGAAGGTCTACTATAAAATCGCTGGATCGAACGTTTCGATATCCTCTAAATCTTCTCCTTTTATGAAGATGTGCATAATACCTTCAAACTTCTCGTCGGTCATCCGAATCTCCACCCCCTTCATTACAGATGTAAAGCTGTTGATGTCCTCATCAAATGAATACTTCAAATTAGCATCGAATAGATCCATGCATCGCTGGTAGCATTCCACTCCAAAATATCATGGTTAAGGATCTACACTAATCCTGTAGCTGCAAACAAACCCTCTAAATCATAAGCAGCGAAGTCCCCAAACTTCACTGGTCATCCTTGTAGAAACGCGAAATTTGTCGCCTCTTCATAGCCTTTTATCTTTTCTTCATTGTTCAGGAGCCATGTGATCTCTTGTAGGGACGAATTTGGGTGGTGAGAGGATATGTTGCTTTGTGGAGGTGTCATGATTTTGTTTGGTAGGGGGTTTAGAGTTGGATCTGGAGGCGCATTTGAGTGGAGCGTCGGTTGTCTTCGAGTTGCTGGAGCCATCACAATCGTTGCCTATAGTGGGGTAAGTGGGGTCATGCAATTTATGGAGAAAGAGGAGGAGGTCGGATGGGAAGAGGAAGAGGAAGAGGAATCAAGAGAAATGAAGGGGCGGCTTGACCTGGACACGGCTTTATATCCTATTCGAGGTTCGGGTCATGCTCGAAACCAGCTAATCGGTTGACCAACTATACTCTAGAGGTTGACCGCTCTTGTGGACCAGTTGAACCCAATGGCTAACCAGTCATGGCCTATTTAGGCCAGGATGAACCTCGACTCTATTCGAGTTAGGTCGAATCACAACTATTATTTATAACTAACATTGTTTCATTCCGCTTTTGCCTACTTCATCTTTGTTCTAACTATTCTAAAAAATTCCAACCTACCTATGGCGATGCATTTGCCTACCTCTTTATTTTCGGGTTCTTATCTTCTTTACTATTCTTTTTATCCCATTTAAACCTTGTACCACTTTCTATTGTCCACCCACTTAAACAAAATTTCAAAACTTAAATTTTTTTTTCATATCAGAAAAATCGATGAGTTACACAGCCGCTCTACTTTCTTTTCATTTCGAAAGATATATCTCTTCATTATATTCCTTTTTTAACTAAAATTTTTGGTCTAAACAAATTTTACTTTCTACTAGAACTTTCATTTAAATTAAATATTGTTTGTACCAAAATTGGGCACAACACTCTTCGGAAGTCTTTGAAGAGATAAAGTGAAGAAATTAAATGAAAAAAGAGGAATTATCTAACAAAAACTCCAAATTTCAGAAGTGAGGATAATTAAAGTGCAGGGAGACACAAGAGTTTAGAGTGGTTCGGCGTATAGCCTACGTCCACTATGAAATAGTTTGCTTTATTGATCTTCCTTTGATGTTTACAAGTGAATGTAATGAATTACAAGAGGTAGATATTATTTGCAGTAGTGAATCTTGTTGGTAGCAGCAGCGACAGAGTTCAGATCTGGATCTGGCGGAGTCCGGGCGTTGGAGATCTCAAAGAGGAAGCAAAACCCTTTTTCTGTTGGCTTTGGGGGTCTATTTATAGGTGTAGGAGGCTGGTATTTCGCCCAGATCTCAGGAGACCCTCTCTGGCATGTGACCAGGCCCGTACGCCCAAGCCCGTGAAGTTTCGGTCTGATCCATGATCGACACGAGCAGATTTTGACTCGCTCGAGATTTCATCCAATGGAGTCGAAATTTGGCGTGGATATTCTTTAGCATGCACGTAGTCTTCTATGAAAATTTCATAGCATTTGGACTTGTAGATTGGGAGATATATCGATACGAAATGGAGTTCTCGGTAGGCTGTTTCCTTCGACTCGCTTCCCGTTTCGACTCGCTTCCATTCGAATCGATGGCGTGGCATTCGATTCTCACTCTGTCCTGGATGTTGCTTCGAGCGAGTCGAAGCAAGCATTTGGTCGAGCAAGTCGAAGCAATCGTTGGTTGAGCGAGTCGAAATGGAGCGTCCTCGGAGGTTTGAGCAGTGGAGTCGAAGTATGCACTTTTGAGGGTTTCAAACTGGAGCGAGTCGAACTTGAGTAGCTCTGAGGGACGTGGAGCGAGTCGAAGTTGAGAGCCTTGGGAGCGTGGAGCGAGTCGAAGTTGGCTTCTCCTGGGTGTTGCGAAGCGAGTCGAAGGAGCGAGTCGAATGGTGACTGATTTTCGTCCAATTTTGTATCCTTCATAACTTGAGCATACGAACTCGGATTGTCCTGAGATTTTGAACGTTGGCTCCCATGGTTTAGCTTGTTATGTCCTACCAATTTTGGCTCGATCCGGACTCGGACAAAATTCATCGATATCCGTAGTAAGCCCGTATATAACTGATCACTGGGACGAGCCGTCACTGGTTACTAGTCAATTCCTTGGTGTTACGGCCTTGCCAAAAGGCTGGATAAAATTTGCCCCCCAAAGCTTATCTTGTGAAAACATGATGTGCTTTGAAGTGCTGTAGTCTTTACTCTAAATAGTTATCGTCTTTTCGATGAAAGTTGTAACCTTTGACCGTTCTTCTTGATAATGTAAACCGTTGACTGATGTACGATGTATTGTTGCAACTGATTGTTGTATGCTAGTGGTTACCCGTTTGCTGTTGTAATCGTTATTAGATGAATTTCTGATTTATGAAAATCGGGAATATTGGATGTTAGTCCGACATTCATGCATATATGTTAATCTGACTCCCGCTAACGTTCGTACATTCTCGAGTCGTTGTCAGTTTATTGTTTTTTGAATTCCGTATCGATCCTCTCCTGAACCGATGTAGAATTTGTTGTAACAACGCTTGACGGTTGGTTTTGAATGTTCCTTCGTAACGATCCTCTCGAAGTGCTTGTTTGACTCGATGATGGACGTGACCCGAGCGAGTCGAAATGGAGCGAGTCGAAATGGAGCGAGTCGAAATGGAGCGAGTCGAAATGGAGCGAGTCGAAAGGCGCTTCCCTGACGGATTCGAACTGCTTGTTTTGCTGCACTGGAGAGGGAGTCGAAACGTACCGGAGACAGGGGAGTGAGTCGAGGAAAAGACGGAGTCGAAGTGATGTCTTTCATTGCTGCATAAGGGAGTCGAACTGGTCACGGGGATGGAGTCGAAGGAGCGACACGAAAGGGAGCTCTGCATCAGTGCACTGAAGAGGGAGTCGAAGCACGTGTTCGACCCTACTGGAATTCGAATCGGTTATTCCCCTTACTTTCGAGTCCATATAAATACCTGGCACTTAGCCGTTTTTTCACTTTTTACCTTTCATCTTTATCTTCCTTGCCTTCGTATCGCTCTGAGACTCGAGAAGAAAGAACGAAAATCCTTGCCTTCGAATCGATTCACACCATCACTTATTCGAACTAATCTAACAGATCTAGGTAACCCATTAAACGAATCCAACGCGTGAACGATGAGACTCAGTTTTCTAGCACTAAATCAACTTGAGTTGTGATTGATCGAAAGTTTCAGGATCTTAGCTTCGAGTCGATCTGGAGTGGGAGGTTTTGAGAGGATGAGGCAGAGGCTTTCGTATCAATCGATGGTGGAGCTTCGCATCGAGTCGAACCCCCTGAATCTATGGATCGATACGAAGCGGCTGTGTTTAATCAATTTGAAACGATGGCCTTTGATCGAATTGAAGTGGGTAGCTTCGGAGAGAGTCGAAGTCGATGGCTCTGGATCGAGTTGAAGTGTAGAGCCTTGGGAGCGAGTCGAACTCGATGGTCCTGGGGAGCGAGTCGAACTCGTGATCTTGGGACCGAGTCGAAGGAACAAATCGAACTGTGGATTTCGAATCGGGTCCTCCTGGTTTGAGTCAAATTTTGCATGCCAATCTTCTGACCGAGTCTAACTTATATGCATATGACCATAGCTTATTGATGCGAACACGGCTCTTGCGAGCGATACAAATTACTCGTCCAAAAATTTGAAATTTTTAACATACTTGAACAATTGCCTCCGACGAGCTTCAAACTTGCATAACTGGACTTAACTTTTTCACTACATATCTAATTTTCCTATCGAAGCTCGTCGATGAAACTGCAACTTATAAAAAATGACAACGAACTTTGACCTGAAATGATAGTCGATGGTAAGATAGTATGGTTATGACGGTCAACGATGATGGTCCGTTCGACCGAATTCCAAAGTCTCGTCGTTCATACGCTTCCTTCAATCCTGTTGATCTTCTCAAATAACATATAGTACTGCACTGCACAACACGCTCACACACTTTACACCGGGGGATGCACGAGTGTTATTTTTCAGTTTAACAATGATTTTTTATAAGCTAGCTAGTCATGGACCCTTCAAGTTCTCAGCAGTTGGAAATTCCAAGTTCTATTCCTCCAACCATAGAGATACCGGTTATCGAAGCCGAAGTCATAGAGCCATCTCCGGATGAGCGTCCGGGTGCTCGGTTTATACTCAATCCATCAGATTTCGTGCCGTCGGGTATCTCTGAAGATATGCTTGGACGGATTTGCTTAAGGCATGGTTTGTCGCTTGACGACGTGCTACTTTCTGGGCCCACTGACAGGCCACACAATCCCCCAGAGGGGTATACCGCTTTCAACCGTCACGCTTGCACAGCGGGGACAGTTCCTCCCTTCAATGACTATATAAGGGAGATGTTATCGTTTCTTAGCATAGCTCCATCTCAGCTACATCCCAATGGGTACGCCTTATTGAACAGCATCTTTGTTCTCTTCATGGAGATCCTTTTTCGACCACCGAAGCCGATCGAGATCCGATATTTATTCAATGTCAAGAGCCGTGGAGACAGCCCCTCTTTCACCTTCCTGGAAGCGGTCAGGAGCTGCCACATTGTACAGGGCTCCTGGGGAAGGCTAAGTTATTATAAAACCGAATGGTTCTACGTTCGGTGCCCCCCTGGATTTGCTGGGCGGTGGTTGGATAGACGTAAGTGTTGCCACTTCTCTCTTGAGTCATTGAGATACTAATAGCTGACTTAAAAAACTTACACATTTTCCCTTCTTACAGCTGCAATCTCTCATCCCGATGGCGCATACTTCAGAGAGCTTGTTCGGATTCTTCAAGCATTTCCGAGCGAAGAAAGGCACATAGACTTAGTCTTGACCGACAAGAATTTGAGGGCTGTCGGGCTAATAGAGCGGGGACAGAGCATACATCTGGAAGTGGCACATAGAGTGATCCCGAAGAAACGTGTGAAGCGCAAAGCGCCCGCAGTTGTGATCACCGAAGAAGTTGACCCAGAAAGAATGCCCACCGATACCGAGCTTCCAGCTGGGCCGTCTGCCGATGTCCTGGACTCGGGTGGAAGAAGAAAAGGCAAGGCCGCTGCTCACAAACGCCCTAAATCTAAGAGATTTAAATCCGTCATCGTGTCTTTACCTTTCCAGGGGATCAGAATTTCAGAAGCTCCTCCCCCGCAAATGGAGAGTTCTTTTGCAGGGCTTAATGATATCCCGATCCCGGATTTCGGTCGTCTCCACACGACGCCGGGATGGAAGGGCTTGATAGTGCTTTTGAACCGAGCGGGTCGCTTACTATGAGTGCGACCGACATTTCTGGTTGGTCGGGGGATTGCACATGCATACACTTCACTACACTACATGATCCATAACTGTACTTCGTCCAACTTAGGAAGTTGCTAACTCTTTCTTTGCTTCCCATTTTCAGGTACTATGTCTGGAAGAGGATCAATGCTGAACAGTCTTCGTTCAGCCCGAAAGGCTTTTGGTTAATACGATTCCTGCAGGAGGGATTCTGATAGGGATCGCGATCGCGAGCACTCTAGTCAAGATAGGTATGGGCGTGACAGGGATAGAGAATACCGACGTCGGTCTAGATCACGTTCTCCTCCTCATAGGCTTCCATCTCCTCCTCCCGTTCAAACTTCATATCCATAAGAGCCTCCTCGTCACAGGCCTTCTTCTCACACTTCCAGATCTGAGACTCATCTCCATAGAGTCGAGACTACATCTTCCATGGTTACAGAGCAGGTCCCCGTTGATCCCACTGGAGAAGGGGCCCTTAAGTTGGCTCAAATAAAGAAGGATTTTCCTAATATTTGCTTCGACGGTTATGTTTTTCCTCCCCACTTGAAGAGAATTCCATCATGGGTAGAAAGCACGATGCATGACTTTGTCCATGACATCTATACCCAATATCGAGAGTGGGCAAAGGCTGCCGAAAAAGCTTCCAAAGTGTCCTTCGAGCGGGCTAAAGAGATCGAGAAGATGGAGACCGAGCTCGCGAAAAGGGATCGTATTATTCCGGTACTCTCTGCTGAGTCCGAGTCTTCTCGGAAATCTGAGATTGAGGCCATTAAGAAGGCTGATGAAACGAAGGCGGAGATGGAGAGGTTGGGGCAGACACACGTTGCCCTGGTGGAGGAGATGGGCCACCAGAATACCAAAATTATCGCCGAGCGGGATGCGGCGGTCAAGGAGCTTAATGAACTAAAAGCCAAATTCGCCAGCTTGGTCAAAGAAAAAGATGACGCGAACAATGCAGCCCAGGAGGCGTGCGATCAGGCTATTCTGCTTAGGGGAGAATGGGATGCGGCGGTGGCCAAAGTCCAAAATGTGGAGACTGAGGTCGAGTTGAGGGTGAAGTTGGCCGAGTCCAGGTTAGAGGCCGACATTGAGGACCTCCTTGTTGTTTACAACGCTAACGTACTGAGGCACATGGGTCTGGCCTGGCTCGATGATTATTCGACGCATCTCCATAGTGCTTGGGGCCGACTGGTTGAGGAAGAGAAAGAGGCGCACCAGGGTGAGTCTGTGGATGAATTCGAGCTCGAGAATCGTCTGTTAACTGATGACGAAAAGAAGATTCTCCATGATTCAATGATCTCTTATGAGAAGGAGAGGCTTGGCACCCAACACCTGGAGATAGGAGAGGGCTCCGGAGTTGGACATCATGATGCAAGTCTTGACATTCCGATGTCAACCCAGCCTGGATCTTTGCCTGCGGCTGATCCTCAAGCTGTTCCTGCCTATAATTCGGATCAGCCGCGGATGTCTCCGACTGCAGCGCCAGCGACTGAAAGTCGCCCCGTCGCTTACAAGCCAAACTAAGGAAGGTACTCCGAACATTCCACATGTATTTCATGAGTCGAAGTCTTCGATCGAGTTTAAGTTCTAACAATTCATTTATTCCTTGTCCAGTGATTGACGTTGCGCCGCACATGCCTCCTGCTACTCAAGGATTATATCAGACGCAGGAGGCTATCGTGACCGAGGCAACCACTGTGAGAACAGCTGCCCCGATTGATGATATGCAGGGGGGTTCGATCGTGTTCAATGAGCAGCTGATGGATGAACTTTTTCGCTGCCACGGCGATCCACGTGCTGACTTGCCATCTGTTATGAGCGGAACTGATCCTGCTGCAAGCTCTTCAATGCAGACTGCTGATGCCCCCAGCGGGGCTCAAGCAGTGACCGAAGAGGAGATGTTTGCCCAGATTGACGCTGAACTGGCAGCAGCTGGTTATGGCGACAGCTTTGGAGGTGGGATGGCAGCATCGGGACCTGCCCCGCTCGGAATGATGTCTCCTGGTGGTTCTGTCTTTCTCACTAGCCTGCCCATTCCACCGTCTGTAATTGATCCCGTTCCTCCGACTCCGCCCGTAGGGAGAATTCTTATTCACACGAGTTCAGAGGAGGACGTCGACATAATTCCCTCGCCTGAAGACCAATCGTCGAAAAGCAAAGGCTCGAAGAGGAAGACTGGCGATGGCTCCAGTGGGTCCGCATCGAGGAGGAAGCTACGGAAAAAGAAAGATTAGGCATGCTCTCCCAGTGTATTTTGATTTGCATTTTGTTAGCCGTGTATAGATGCGGGCTCGGCCCCTGCTAGTAGGAATTTTTTGGAAACTTGTACATGAACTTCTTCTATAATCAATAGAAATGATACTCTTCTTTTTTGACTTCTTTTCTGTCATTGTGTATTTGTCTAAGTGTTTCAGTGTCTGGACTGCACTTGGGAAGTTTCAGTTTCCGAATGAAGTTCGTTCCTGTTCGCCAAGTTCGGGTATTGTGGACATGATTTGCGACCGGGAAATGAGTCGAACTTTGACGTCGTATTGCATCAGTCAATGGTTGATGCTTAAGTCTTGCCCCCCAGTCTTGGTGGTATGTTGTAAAACATCAGTCAGCAATTGCCCTTTTCTCCTAGCATGCCGAGTCTAGTGCCGCTGGATGGGCGTTTAAGGCAAACGGGGATTGAGCGGTTTATTCGCGCTTGTCCGATTGTCGACGATCATATTCGCACTCCGGGGATCCTCATTTGTTTACTGGCGGTTGGTCACGCTGGCTTGAGTTTCAATCATATGCCCACTGTCTGGGGACTTGGAATTGGCATTTGTACTCCGACTCGCGCTCCGGGAGTTTGGAGTTGATAATTATATTTCGATCCACGCTTCGGGAACTTGAAGTTGGTGTCTAGGCCCCGTTCTGCATTCTGGGAATCCGGAGTCGATGTCTATGCTCCGACTTGCACTCTGGAAATTCGGAGCTGATGTTTATACTCCGGCTTGCGCTCTGGGAGTTCGGAGTTGATGTTTATACTCCGCTTCGCACTTTGGGAATACATAGTTGATGTTTATACTCCACTTTGCACTCTGGGAATACGGAGTTGGATGTTTTTACTCCGACTCGCGCTCTGGGAGTTCGGAGTTGATGTTTATACTCCGGTTTGCGCCTTGGGAATTCGGAGTTGGATGTTTATACTCCGACTCGCGCTCTGGGAGTACGGAGTTGAATGTTTATACTCCGGTTCGTGCTTTGGGAATTCAGAGTTGGATGTTTATACTCCACTTCACACTCCGGGAATATGGAGTTGATGTTTATACTCCGGTTCGCGCCTTGGGAATTCAGAGTTGGATGTTTATACTCCGACTCGCGCTCTGGGAGTACGGAGTTGAATGTTTATACTCCGGTTCGCGCTTTGGGAATTCGGAGTTGGATGTTTATACTCCACTTCGCACTCCGGGAATATGGAGTTGAATGTTTATACTCCGGTTTGCGCTTTGGGAATTCGGAGTTGGATGTTTATACTCCACTTCGCGCTTTGGGAATTCAGAGTTGGATGTTTATACTCCACTTCGCACTCCGGAATATGGAGTTGAATGTTTATACTCCGACTCGTGCTCTGGGAGTTCGGAGTTGATGAAGGGTTGTCGTGTACCAATCCCTTTTTTGACTTTGATGGGATGGCTTGCCCCCGAGCTTGGGTTTCACTTAGGGAGTGATTGGTTGCACCGCAGCCACTCTCTATTTGAATAAATCCCACCGTATGATGAGACTTAGCTCTCCGTGCATAGTGATGGTCATATGAAGTATTTCAAGTAAATCACCGCTTTGGCTCGAAGAGTTTGCATTTTATTGCTGAAATAAGAAAGTATGGCAAAGTCAGTTGCCTTATTACAAGTTCTAATTTCGAAATGCATAAAAAAATTGCAGAAAAGGAAAGTAAACTAAATGGATAAAGATAGCATGTCAGGTGTAATAGCGGCGAAGGCTCTCGCTATTCCAAGCTCTTGGCAGGGTAAGACCATCGACGGTCGATAACTTGAATGTGCCATCTCCGAGCCTTCGTTCAATAACATACGGTCCTTTCCATGTCGGCTTCATGTGTGAAGGAACCGGATAGATTCTTTTTAAGACGAGATCGCCTAGTTCGAAGGTTCGCAGACGGACCTTGGCATTGTACAATCGGGCGACTCGACTTTGATGCGTAGCTGCCCTCAAGTCAGCTTCCTCACGCTTCTCATCTAGTAGATCGAGAGATTCAGCGAGTAATATAGCATTTGTCTTTGGATCATAGTATGTCACACGATAAGAAGGTACTTCTAGCTCGATTGGAATAACGGCCTCTGAACCGTAGAAAAGAGAGAACGGAGTGTGGCCGGTTGCGGTCTTATGGGTTGTTCGGTAAGCCCATACAGCCATAGGAAGTTCATCGACCCACCTGCCCCCGACCTTTTCCAGTCGTTTCTTCAGGATGGATTTTATAACTTTATTAACTGCTTCGACCTGTCCGTTTGCTTGAGGATGTGCAACTGCGGAGAATTTCTTTTGGATGTGAAATCGTTTGCAGAAATCTTTGAATTCAGCGCTGTCGAATTGGGTTCCGTTGTCCGTAATTATGGTGTGTGGGAGACCGAATTGATAAATGATGTTACGAACCACAAAGTTGATTACTTTCTTCATTGTAATGGTAGTGAGAGCTTCGGCTTCAGCCCACTTTGTAAAGTAATCAATTGCGACGATGGCGTACTTCGCTCCACCTTTTGCCAGAGGTAGAGCACCGATGATGTCGATGCCCCACATTGCGAACGGCCATGGGCTGACCATTTGCGTTATCTCAATAGGAGGAGCCCTAGGGATTCGGGCGTATTTCTGGCACCTATCACATTTCTTTGCATAGTCTAACGCATCGTGATTCACGATGGGCCAGTAATATCCGTAACGAAGTATTTTCTTGGCAAGTGCTTGCCCCCCGGTGTGATTGCCACATTCTCCTTCATGCACATCGCGTAACACTTGTTTAATTTCATTGTGAGCGATACACTGAAGTAGGGGAACCGAGTACCCCCTTCTGTACATGAGTCCGGATGGTAAATCTTGAGGCCTTTCGAAGGACCTGTCTTTTTTCACTCATGCGCTCCGGTAGGGTGACATGCTCAATGTAATATTTGAGTGGAGTCATCCATGATTCTTTTTCGGGGATGGTTTTGCATACCCGGTTTACTTCCGCCCGGTCGATACTTGGGGAAGATAGCGTTTCTATGGAAACGAGTCCCATTTGTTAAGCTTCGCCTATGCTGGCTAGCTTTGCCAACGAATCGGCCTTTTGGTTGCGTTCTCGAGGCATACTGCAAATGGCGTAGTAATCGAAATGGTCTAGTACTTCCTTAACTCGAGCTAAGTAGGCAGCCAATCTTCGATCTCTTGCTTGATACTCTCCTCGTACCTGACACACAACTAACTGTGAATCACAATAAACTTCCACCGCGATAATCCTCAAATCTCTAGCGAGTTTCAAGCCAGCAGGAGGGCTTCATATTCAGCTTCATTATTAGTCGCATGGAAATCGAACTTTAAGGCATAACATATGGATCGACCCTCGGGAGTTTCAAGCACAATACCAGCGCCTGAACACCGGTCGTTTGATGCTCCATCGGTTTAAAGTTTCCAGACGTATTCAGGGGATTCACTGGCTTCGGGCAAATCCTCTAGGACGGTAAATTCAGCTATAAAATCGGCTAGGACTTGTCCTTGTATGGCCCGTCTCGGAGCGTAAGTAAGGTCAAACTGGCTCAGTTCGATGTTCCACTTGAGTAACCTACCAGACGTCTCAGGCCGCGAAAGGACCTGTCGTAACGGCTGGTCAATGTAAACAATAATGGAATGTGCATGGAAGTATGGTCGGAGTTTTCTTGATGCAATGACAAGGCAGTAAGCCAACTTTTCCAGCTTCGGATAATTTCTTTCAGCCCCAGTCAATCGTTTGCTGACATAGTATACTGGCCTCTATATCTTGTCTTCTTCTCGGATTAATGCAGCATTGATAGTGTTTTCTGATATCGCCAAATATACGAACAATTTCTCATGATCGATAGGCTTCGAGTATTGGTGGTGTGGACAGATGTTGAACTAGTGCCTGAAAAGCGCCCTCGCATTCCGTGGTCCATTCAAAGTTTCGTTTCCCTTTTCGAATCAGATCGAAGAAGGGAATGCATTTGTCAGTGGATTTTGAAATGAACCTGCTCAATGCTGCTACCTTTCCATTGAGACTCTAGACTTGCTTTATAGTTTTGGGAGTTTCAAGATTTCTGATTGCCCAAATCTTTTCGGGATTGGCTTCGATTCCCTGGGCGTTAACGATGAACCCAAGGAACTTTCTTGATGCAACTCCAAAGTGACATTTCAGTGGGTTGAGCTTCATCTTGTACTCCCGTAGTATGTTGAACATGGTTTCTAGGTCTTTTACATGGTCGGTGGAGAGTCGTGACTTCACAAGCATGTCGTCTACATATACTTCCATTGTCTTCCCAATTTGATTAGCGAACATCCGATTGACCAACCGTTGGTAAGTAGCCCCGGCGTTCTTGAGTCCGAATGGCATAACCTTGTAACAGTAAAGTCCTGGATTGGTCACGAAGCTGGTATGTTCTTGATCAGGTAAATTGCATTGGTATCTGATTGTAGCCTAAACACGCGTCCATGAAGGATAGGAGTTCATGTCCAGCCGTCGAATCCACTAGCTGATCAATTCTAGGAAGCGGGAAACTGTCTTTAGGGCACGCTTTATTCAGATCGGAATAGTCGACACATGTTCTCCGCTTCCCGTTTGGCTTTCGGACGAGCACGGGGTTTGACACCCATTCAGGATATAGCGCATCCCGAATGAATCCATTTGCTTCAATCTTTTCTACTTCCTCTTTAAGGGCGGCAGATCTCTCTGGATCCATACCGTGCCTTTTTTGTTCGACCGGGACATGCCGCGGGTCAATGTTCAGGGTGTGGCTTGCAATGTCCGGCGAGATCCCATACATATCAGAATGTGTCCAGGAAAATACATCCAGATTTGCCCGTAGAAATTCAACCAATTCCTCTTGAGTTTTATGGCTTAGCTGAGATCCAATCTTTATCATTTTTGAATCATCGTTATTGTCAATTGGGACATCAATCGTTAGCTCGGCCGGGGATGCTTGACTTTCTTTAGATTCTCCCTCGTCTTCAGTCTCTCTCGGGTCAAGATCCTTGAGGATTTGGCTGGGGTGCCCGGGCCTAGGCCCTGGCGTTAATTGTCAATTATCGGCGAAATGGACGCAGAGAGATTCCTCTACGCCCTTCCCCTTCTCCTTTCGCTGCGCCTCCCGCAGCTCAACAACATAACAGGCTCTGGCAGTGGCCTGATCTCCCTGAATGATTCCTATTCCATGATCGGTCTGAAATTTTAAGTTCAAACACCATGGGGCAATGGCTATTCTGAATTCAGCGAGGGCTGGTCGGCCCAAGAAAGCATTGTAAAGGGAGTCTATGTCCAAAACGATGAACTGCAACATCTGTACTCTCCGACGTTCTCCAACTCCCAACTCTACTGGGAGTTCCGCCATCCCAGTGGGGATTGTGGCATTTCCGTTGAAACCATGGACTCTAGATTGACAGGGATTCAAGTCTGTGGCTTCCATCTACATTTGATCATAAGCTCGCTTGAACAAAATATTCACAGAGCTTCCACTGTCAACTAAGATCCTTTTTATCCAAGCGGGACCTACTTGTGTTGAGATGAACAGTGGATCGATAGTGGGAGCTTCAATTTTATCTACGTCTCTGCTCCTTAACACGATGTCATCCGTCATCGTTTTCTGTTGCTTGGTCGGAGCCCCCTCATCAAAACTACTGCAACACTCGAAGTCTGCATGCCTGATAGAACTAGCATATGACTCCATCTCCTTCCAGCTTCGATCTGCTGGGTGAGGGCCACCACTTATTGTATTGATGACCAACCTCCCGTCCGCACGAGCAGGTTCTTCCTGTCTTTTCTAGTCCGGGGCACGATTCTGATTTGATGGGCCCGCACCACCGGATTGCGGTGCCCGTACATACTGATCCAACTTCCGCTCTCGTATCAGTTTTTCAATGAGGTCTTGTAAGTGACGACACTCATTGGTGTTGTGGCCATAACTCTCATGGAATCTACAGAACTTTCCTGTTTGGATTTGTCTTTCAGTCGGTGGTTTTGGGGTAGGCTTCTTATACTGCATGGTATTGCAGGTCTTCAAATACACATTTTCCAACGACGTGTTCAATGGAGTGTAGTTTCGTACATGGAAGCTCTACGCTGTGGTCCATGATCCTGGTCGCGTTTTTTGTTCTGATATCTATTGTTTCTCTACTGATTCTGTTTATTTTGGACGTTCAACTGAACTTTTCCAAAACTATCTCCGGACTGTTTAACAGCGACGTTACTCTGGATACCTTCGATGTTGGGTCCTGCATCATCCTGCTTCCTAGACTGTCTCGCATCCTCCCTTCTCAGGAATTGGGCTGCCTTAGAATAGAAACGATCCAATGATGCATGTGGTTTCCCAGCTAACCAACTTCCGAACTCGGAATCAGCATCAATCCCCTTGGTCAGAGCCATCATGATAGAGTTATTGTTGGGATTGCTTATTTCCGCACACGCGGCATGGAATCGCTCCAAGTAACGTCTAAGCGTTTCTCCGGGAGCTTGCATAACACTAGACAGAGTGTTAACGTCCTTCGGCCTCGCCACATGCATACGGAATTGTTCGACAAACTTGGTGGCCATTTGGTCAAAGTTAGAGATGGATCGCGATGGCAAACGAGTGAACCACATGGTAGCGATGCCCCCTAGGGAAATAGGGAAACTACGGCACTTTACTACGTCATCAGCTCTAGAAGCACTCATCAGCCATTCGTATTTCAGGACGTGTTGATTGGGGTCAGAACTCCCTTCATAAACTGGAAAAGCTGGCATCCTGAAGTGCCGAGGTGGTTCAGCATATAAAACATCATCAGTGAAAGGGGTATGACTTCGGGAGATTCCCCAGTCGTCATTAGATAGACCCTGACTTTCACGGATCATTTGGCGAATCATCGCTGGTATATATGTCGTTTGGACACTTGGAGCATGTTGTGCCAAGGTGTGGTCGGGTTCCACAGCGCGAGTCTGGACAGGACGCGGTCGACGGTCCGTGCCTCGCCTCCTTGGTTCAACATCCTCAGGGACATAAGGTTCAGGAGTCTGCTCTCGTCGGTTATATTGAGGATCAGCTTGGTTCCTATCGTCACCTCCTCGTCCAGCAGTGGTGGTAGTAGCAATGTTGCCGGTAACATGATAAGGTGCAGCTCCTCCCCGAGTTGAAGGTTCTGTGCGGAGGCTAATGGATGGTCCAGCTCTAGGTTGCCCAAGGTTCGAAGCAGGTTGGTGTCCCGTGGCCTGGGTGTAGCTTCCACCCAACCGTGGACGTGTGGATATAGTTTGGCCATCGGAGGAGGCTGAGCTCTCTGTGGAGGAGTGAGAACCTTGGTCTCTTCTAGATCTTCTTCGCCTTTGGCGATTTAGCTGGTTAGTCAACTCCATGTTGGCGCGTAGTTGCTCCGCTAGCTACTGTCGACTTTGGGTCAACTCCTAAAGCAATGTCTGGAATTCTTGTCTAGTGATTGGACCTGATGGATCTGAAGGTCCTGCAGCATTTTGGTTGGAGGGAGGTGATTGCACGGGATTTTGTCGGTCCCACGCTCCCTGATCAGCAGCTGTAGAGGTGGTACGTGTGCTCACCATAATGAATTGATGAAGTCCTTTCCTAGATCTGATTGCAAATCTGAGTAGAATGGAAGGGCTTCGAAGTTCTAGATCTGGATCTTCTTCTTAGATTTATGCAATCCGATATAGATAGGAGATCCAAAGAGTGGGAGAAAAATTGGGTTTTCCTCAGTGAAAGCACCAAAGTGTTTGTACCAAAATTGGGCACAACACTCTTCGGAAGTCTTTGAAGAGATAAAGTGAAGAAATTAAATGAAAAAAGAGGAATTATCTAACAAAAACTCCAAATTTCAGAAGTGAGGATAATTAAAGTGCAGGGAGACGCAAGAGTTTAGAGTGGTTCGGCGTATAGCCTACGTCCACTATGAAATAGTTTGTTTTATTGATCTTCCTTTGATGTTTACAAGTGAATGCAATGAATTACAAGAGGTAGCTATTATTTGCAGCAGTGAATCTTGTTGGTAGAAGCAGCGACATAGTTCAGATCTGGATCTGGCGGAGTCCGGGCGTTGGAGATCTCAACGAGGAAGCAGAACCCTTTTTCTGTTAGCTTTAGGGGTCTATTTATAGGTGTAGGAGGCTGGTATTTTGCCCAGATCTCGGGAGACCCTCTCTGGCACGTGACCAGGCCCGCACGCCTAAGCCCGTGAAGTTTTGGTCCGATCCGTGATCGACACGAGCAGATTTCGACTCGCTCGAGATTTCATCCAATGGAGTCGAAATTTGGCATGGACATTCTTTAGCATGCACGTAGTCTTCTGTGAAAATTTCATAGCATTTGGACTTGTAGATTGGGAGATACGATCGATACGAAATGGAGTTCTCGGTAGGCTGTTTCCTTCGACTCGCTTCCCGTTTCGACTCGCTTCCGTTCGAATCGATGGCATGGCATTCGATTCTCAATCTATCCAGGACGTTGCTTCGAGCGAGTCGAAGCAAGCATTTGGTCGAGCGAGTCGAAGCAAGCGTTGGTCGAGCGAGTCGAAATGGAGCAAGTCGAAATGGAGCGTCCTGGGAGGTTTGAGCAGTGGAGTCGAAGTATGCACTTTCGAGGGTTTCAAACTAGAGCGAGTCGAAGTTGAGTAGCTCTGGGGGATGTGGAGCGAGTCGAAGTTGAGAGCCTTGGGAGCATGGAGCGAGTCGAAGTTGGCTTCTCCTGGGTGTTGCGAAGCGAGTCGAAGGAGCGAGTCGAATGGTGACTGATTTTCATCCAATTTTGTATCCTTCATAACTTGAGCATACGAACTCGGATTGTCTTGAGATTTTGAACGTTGGCTCCCATGGCTTAGCTTGTTATGTCCTACTAATTTTGGCTCGATCCGGACTCAGACAAAATTCATCGATATCTGTAGTAAGCCCGTATATAACTGATCTCTGGGATGGGCCGTCACTGGTTACTAGTCAATTCCTTGGTGTTACGGCCTTGCCAAAAGGCGGGATAACAAATATAAAGGTTATTTTATTATACATAAAAATTAATATTGCTTACTTTTAAAAAGTAGGGTTTTTCTACTTTTAAATAAATCTCATGAAAATCATTTAAACTATATTATTTATTTATTTATTTTTCAAACCTTTTTATTAAATTATTTCTTATAGAGTCAAACTCAGAGTGGATTTTATTTGTCCCTACTTTTCGACTTTTATTCTTTTTCACCTACATCCTGACATATTCTCTTTCCAAAATATACTAAAATTCTGGTTATCATCTTGAAGTGATTTCTATACACCTTTCTTTAAAAACCTATTTAATTGTTACTTTCGGATATCTACAACATATAGATTCTTACCTTCCCACTTATTTGGATCTAATATACATCATCAATTGGCAATCCTATAGGGATATACTATCATAAGGAAATCTAGGCCCAACAAGGTAATCAAGTACTATCCGGCTTTAGGAACTGTTCTATGGGGTTATTGGGATAAGCGTATATTTTTAACTCTTTTTGTTGTTCTAACTCACAGTTGATTTATCCATCTTTTAAGAACATGGTTACAACTACTTTTATAGTCGGAATTTGTAAGGTTTGCATATAAAATATACTCTTAAGTAAAAATACAAATACGTTCACTTAGCATATTTTAATGTCTATGATCAATTAAGCTAAGCTATGATACCAAATGTAAGAACCCGCACCTTTGTGGGCTCGAATTTGCGCTAAATCAAAAACTCAAGTCTATTAGGGTACGAATCGTTGGTGTCAATGCACTATTGAAATAAATTTATAGTGGAATAATAAAGTATAATAAAATATAATATTACTGACCAAGGGTAATACCTATGGTGTCTAGTACTCTGTCAATGTCGAGCATGCATAAGGAAATCTGTCCTTTCACCATTCCTGCCTTGTACTAGTACTGATTCTTCTAATCTATCCTATGGGTTGTAACGAGGAGGAGGTTCAAACAACATTTTGGTGACTAATAAATTACATACTTTATCTATAACACCGGTTTATGCTGATTGTCTTCCAATATATGTTATGTCTACTATTTAACTTAGTTGTCTTAACTTTATTTACGCGTATGATATGCCTAACCTACTCGAGGTTTATAATAACTATATATATAAGTATATGTAAGCACCGCATGTTTAATGGCTAATTTTCTATTGGATTAGAAAATCGCCGATAAAATTTTAGTTAAAAATAACTGCAAGCGCACGGCGTACAATTTTAGTACGTGGCGAGTACGGGGCGATTCGTAGGGAATTATATTGATTTGAAATCCTACTCAATCAAATTAAACCAAACTTGAGATTGAAGTTGTTTACAAGTGAATGAAAATATGAGATTAGAAAACAATTTAGAGGCAAATCCACTCTCATATTTTTACATTACAAAAATAATATATGATCTCTCTATTTTAACCTTAAGTGGAATTAGTGATGTATTTATCATAAGTATGGTTTATTTATGTTATTAATTAATATAACTTAAACCATCAAGTATAATACAACAACCAAAACCACTTATCAAATGTAATAAAAATGAAGTCAAAGTGAAAGCTATTTTAAGTATGATCTATTTACTATTATATTTAGTAACATAGATCATCAAATTTTGTTTCTACCTTAATTTCACAATCAAAAATCAATTAGTAAAATGATGATGTAAATTGTGTTTATGTTTGAATAAGAATAGCATATTTGTGATTACAACATAGGCTATCAAATTCACTTTATAAACTTACATCAAAATCAAAATCTTCATGAAGCGTAAAAGAGATCATAAATCACACAATATGTTGAATTTACATAATTTTTAGAGAGCTTCATTACCCCTAATTGAAGGGGTTTAGCTACTCATTTGTGTTATCATTTCAACATTTGTAAATTTCAACATAGAAAAACAAGTAAAGTAAGAGCTAATTAAAATAAAAAGAGAACTAATCTACTTGCATAAAATAAATTACACTACTAACATGAAAGAACAGAGAACATATAAATGAAAATAAGCATAAAAGAACATGTAAGCATGAAATAAAAGCAAGTAGATAAGAAGAGGCTTAGGAAGCCATTTTATTTCTCATTTCATTTGAGGCTACAACTTGCATTCTAACATGATAAGTGATTAAAGATCCATTACATGAACATAAGAAGGCTATTTATACTTGCATAAAACCCTAATCCACGTTTTATGGGGCTTCCCAAAATATCATTTAGGAAGTGTGGCCATCAAGTTATCATCAGCACGAATTAATCCTCCATTAAGTGTGCATGTAACTTTAACCTTAGCTCGTAATTGTAGATTAAGGTAAGTGTGTAGGTGGGGTCCTCCATGATGCATGAGGATTTATTTCCATCTTCATTTGCCTTCTTCTCTTGTGCATGCATAAATACATGAAAGCCTTTTCATATTTCCATTCAAATTTCTACAAATAAAAATAAAATGTGCAAGTTAATATTCTCAAAATTAATATATGCACAAAATTAACATTTTCCCCCAAATTAATGTATGAATGACGACTTGAAAGCATTTTGAAATTTGGTTTTAAACATGTAAAAACACCCAATATTTAAAATAAAAGTAGATTAAATATGGACGTAAAAATATGCACATTTACGTGCACATCAAATAACCCCATACATATCTTTTTATTCATCCTCGAATAAACTAAAACTAAGATAAATCCGTTTTCGTAGGAAACACGATTGCATTGAGCATATGCAACAAGCCGTCAAACCTCTAGGTGTCCCTAGTAGGACGACTGTTGTCTTGTTAGGGTTTTTAGTGGATACTACCCACAAAATCCAAATGCAACATGAAAAATTCATAAATGCAAGATTTGCAAAGATATGAATGCAAGTTTTTGAAAATATTTACAAATGAAGAATTTACTTTTAAATTGACACGAATAAGTTAAATATAAGTTCTGGTCATTATCAAGAAATTTAAGTCCTTTTACTCGTCAAAACATCCAACAAAAATTAAGTTATCATCACAAATAGACTCTAGTTTAGCTAGTTGTTTCGGTTGATAATATAGTGCAACTATGAAATGGATCCTTAGTTGATTTTCAAAGTTTTTAAAAGTGTATTTTTATATTTTTTTAAATAACAAGTCAAATCACATAAGTGAAAATAGTGCTTGGATTTCAATTCCTTGCTCTCTCTTATTGGAAATTTTTATTGATATTAACAATATTTACATATGCCTAACTCAAAAAACTGAGGCCAGATATTTCACCCATGCACTGCCTTTCGAGCTTACATGAGGGGAATACAAAGCATGCGAGCGTACACAAAAGTATGTACACCTATCGACTGTAGGCGTTGTTAGTGAATGAATTTTTATATACATACACCTAACTCAGATAAACTGAGGTCAGATATATCAATCATGCACTGCCTTTCAGGCTTACATGAGAAGGGCATAGAGCATGGTGAGTGTACACACTTGCGTGTGAATACATGACTCTAGGTGTTAATAAAATATATACATATATTCAATTTTTTTTGAATTTTTGTTTTATGAAGAGAGAGTTTTACAATATCATTTTAGCACCACTTAACTTAGAAGATCAAAAATGTTATTGTCTTTACTTTAAATAAACCACTTATTAAACAAAGATTTCAATTAGGATATACTTCATAATTATCACCCATGAACCTTTCTATATACTAGTTAAACCATCATTACTTGTAATAAAACTTTATTTTTGTTGAGACAAATAAATTTTCAAAGATTTTAATTTAATAACCAAAACTTGTACTTATCCTATATTTCTTCAAAAATAAATCAAAATGCTAAAAGGAAAATTTGTTTTGGGATTTTTTTATAGAAATTTTGAGTTTTGCAAAGAAAATGCAAAAAATAATCCATGATGAAAAATCTAAACCATGAAAAATCAAAAGATGAGACTCCCCCACACTTGATATTGACTGTGTCCCCACAGCCAATGCATGATATAATGAGTGTAATAGGGAAAAATATGTACATATTCACAAAAGAGGGTTAACATTTCTTACTAGATGTAGCATGGCTCATGAAGAATCATGAGCTCCTCCTCTTGACCACATGACAACTCAAAGAATGGTTTCAAATGATGACCATGGACTTTGAAGATTGATCCATCCCTGGGGTTTTATATTTCTATGGCACCGTGTGGAAAAACAGTTTGTACAATGTATGGTCTGGTCCATCTTGATTTTAGTTTCCTGGGGAATAAAAGAAGTCTAGAGTCATATAAAAGAACTTTTTGGTTGGGTGAAAATGTTTTTCTTATGATTGACTTGTCATGAAAAACTTTTTTTCTTTCTTTGTAAATTCTCTCGTTTTCATACGCGTTGTTCCTAATCTCTTCTGATTCGTTGATTTGCAATTTTCTATTTTCACCGGCTTTTTCAAGATCAAAGTTTAAGTTCTTTATTGCCCAAAGCGCTTTGTGTTCGATTTCAACTGGTAAATGGCATGCTTTCCCATAAACTAAACGAAATGGGGACATCCGAAGGTTAGTTTTAAATGCAGTACGGTAAGCCCAAAGTGCATCGGTCAATTTCTTAGACCAATCTTTACGATTTTTAATGACGGTTTTCTCCAAGATTTGTTTTATTTGACGTTTTGAAACGTCAACATGGCCATAAGTTTGAGGATGATATGAAGTGGATAACTTGTGGGTTATCGAGTATTTCTTCATTAAAGTTTCAAATGAACGATTGCAAAAATGTGTTCCGTTATCACTTATTATTGTGAGAGGTGTGCTGAACCTTGAAAAGATGTTTTCTTTAAGGAATTTCACAACAATTCTATGGCCGTTGGTTTTACACGGAACGACCTCGACCCATTTCGAGATGTAATCAACAGCAAGAAGAATGTACAAATTTCCAAAAGAATTGGGAAACGGTCCCATAAAGTCAATACCCCAAACATCAAAGATTTCGATCGTAAGAATGGGTTTTAGAGGCATCATGTTTCATTGAGAAATTCTTTCCAGCATTTGGCAACGATTTCAAGTTTTACAAAATTTGAATGAGTCCTTGAAAAGAGTAGGCCAATAGAAACCACATTGAAGCACCTTTTCAGCAGTTTTTCGAGGACCTAAATGTCCACCGCACGCTTGATCGTGACAAAATGAGAGAACACTCTTGATTTTGCAATCTGGAATGTAATGTCAAATTATTTGGTCAGAACATTATTTAAACAAGTATGGATCGTCCCAATAGAAGTACTTGACTTAGGAAAGAAATTTACATTTATCTTGTTTCGACCAAAATGAAGGGATTTCCTTATTGACTAGATAGTTCACTATGTCGGGATACCACGGATCAACAGAAATAGAAAGGAGTTGTTCATCGGGAAAGTTTTCATTGACTGGTAAAGGCAATGGTGCGTTGGGAAGACGAGACTAGTGATTGGCTATGACATTGTCGGATCCTTTTTTACCATTGATTGTAAGATCAAATTCTTGTAGTAAAAGGATCCAACAAATTAAGCGAGACTTAGTGTCCTTTTTAGCGAAAAGATATCGAAGGGCGGAATGGTTAGTGTAAACAGTAATGTGTAAGCCTATCAAATATTTTCAGAATTTTTCGAGAGCAAAACTACCACTAGAAGCTCTTTTCCAATAGTTGTGTAATTGAGTTTAGCATCTTTAGAGTCATGTTAACATAGTAGATAACGTGAAAGATCTTGTTGATGAGTTGTCCTAAGACAGCACCAACTGCAAAGTTCGTAGCATCACACATTATTTCAAATGGAAGTTCCCAATTCGGTGAGCAAATTACGGAAGCAGAAACAAGTTCGTTTTTGAGACGTTCGAAAGCAGAAACACAATCAGAATTAAAGTCGAAAGGAACGTGTTTTCCAAGAAGAGTCGTAAGAGGTCTAGCAATCTTACTGAAGTCTTTCACAAAGCGTCGATAAAAACCCACATGTCCAAGGAAAGAGCAAATGTCTTTAACAAATTTGGGAATGGGTAGATTTGCAATGACATCGATTTTCGCCTTATCTACCTCAATGCCTTTATTTGAAATGACATGTCCAAGGACTATGCTCTGAGTGACCATAAAGTGGCATGTTTTCCAATTTAGCGTTAAGTGTTTATCCTTGCATCGTTTAAGAACCAATTCAAGATGGTGCAAGCACTCAGAAAACGAGTTTCCAAATATAGAAAAATCATCAATAAACACTTCAAGAAAACATTCGATCATATCAAAAAAGATGCTTACCAAGCATTTTTGAAAGGTAGGAGGAGCACTGCAAAGGCCGAAAGGCATACGTCGATAAGCAAAAGTGCCAAAGAGACACGTGAAAGTTGTTTTCTCTTGGTCTTCGGAAGTGATTAGAATATGGTTATAGCCGGAATAACCATCAAGAAAGCAATAGAATTCGTGGCCGGCTAAACATTCAAGCATTTGGTCGATGAAAGGAAGAAGGAAGTGATCCTTACATGTTGCAGCATTTAGTTTTCGATAATCAATGCAAACATGCCAACCCGTTTGAGTACGAGTTGGAATAAGTTCGTTGAGTCGTTCTTGATAACGGTAAGCCTAGAATTTTTTGGTACGACATGAATTGGACTAACTCATGAACTATCAGAGATTGGGTATATGATTATGTTATCGAGAAGCTTAAGAATTTCATCACGAACCGCAACCTTCATTTTTAGGTTAAACCTTCGTTGCGCATCACGAACAGGCTTGGTATCGTTGACTAAATGGATGCAATGTTGAACAAGAGCGGACTAATTCACTTTATATCGGTGATCGACCATCCAATTGCTTCCTTGTTTTTGGATAGAATTGAAAGTAAGGAAGTTTCTTGATCAAGAGAAAGAGTTTCAGAGATTATGATGGGAAATGTTTCATTGTCACCTAAGTATGCGTACTTAAGGTGATCGGGATGGGGTTTAAGGTCGAACATTGGGGGTTGCACGACTAAAGAATTAGGTTGAGATTTGAACTCAACTGGAAGCGATTCAAATGAGATTTCATGAAATAATCTTTCGTACTCAGCCCCCGCATTCATCGTTAAGGTCAATCATCTCGTTTTCAAAGTTTTCGTGAATAGCACTAACTTCCAATGTTTGATCATGTGGTTCATTTGATTGATTTTCAAGATTGAAAATGGTAAGATCAAAAGTCATGTTTCCAAAAGAAATTTTCATCGGACCGTTGCGACAATTTATGAAAGCATTTGAAGTGGCCAAGAAGGGTCGCCCTAAAATCAATGGAATTTGACTCATAGGATTATTCACGGGTTGAGTCTCCAACACGATGAAATTGACAGGGAATATGAATTGACCGATTTTGATGAGTACATCCTCGATTTCTCCCACAGGTTTCTTAATCGAACAATCGGCAAACTGATGTGTTACTTTTGTCGGTTTTAGTTCACATAAGCCAAGTTGTTGGTAAATGGAATAAGGAATCAAATTGACACTCGCACCCAAATCGAGTAAGCATTTGTTAATCGTTTTGTCTCCTATCGTGCATGAGATTATTGGACATCCAGGATCTTTGTATTTAACGGGGATTGATTGAGACAAAACTCGCTAAGTCCGACGGCTAAGAAAACTTTCTTGGGTACATGAGTATGTCATTTTTGAGTACAAAAGTCCTTAAGAAATTTAGCGTAGGTTGCGACTTATTGAACGATGTCAAGAAATGGGATGTTAACTTTGACTTATTTAAAAATTTCCAACATCTTTTCCATTTGGTCAAAGTGTTTCTTGGGTCGGAGACGGTGTGAAAATGGAATACGATACTCAGTAGGCAGGTCTACATGAGTAGAAGAAGAACTTGGATTGGAATTTAGCTCAATGTTTGGCTCCACATTCCATTCAGATTCGTTTGTTGGTTTAGAAGTGTTGAGAGGGGTTTCCAGTAAATCATTTGGATTAACGACTTGATTATCGATTTGTTTTCCGGAACGCAAAGTTGTGATAGCATTCATTTGAGTTACGTTGCTATCTTGGACAATATGGGCTTGATTCGAATTAGTGCTCTGATTTCTGGGATTTGGAACTGGCTGGCTTGGGAATGTGCCTTGTTCACGCTCACTTACAGACATGGCTAATTGACACATTTGCATTTCATGTTTAGCAATAGATTGAATTGTATTTTGCGTATATGAGGTTAACAAATTTTGCAAATTACTGTTTGATTGGAGGCTTTGAGTCATTGCTTTAGCCAACGTTTCAAGTCTTTTCTCAAGTGAACTCAAATGTTTATCGTCTTGGGGGGAGGGAGCAACATTTGGTTGAAAATTTGATTATTGCGGTTGATTTTAAGATGAAACAGCAAAATTTTGTTGAAAATGATTGGGTTGAAAGGGAGGATTTGAAGCATTATTTGGGAATGCTTGAAAATTTGGACGAATCACATTTGTGTTGGGATTATTTTGGTTCCAAGAAAAATTCAAATGATTTCTCCAACCAGGATTGTACGTTGGAGAAAACGGGTCATTTTTAACCTTATTAAAAGCATTGAGTTGTTCGACAGAATTAGGGCACTGATTGGATATGTGATTCAGATCATAACATTTATAATACATGGGTTGGGAAACATGGTTCATTTGGTTCGATGAGAAAACATTATCGAATTTGTTAATCATTGCATCGATTTTAGCTTCTAAAACCAAGGACGATCCTATCGAGTGTGCGCTCGATCGTGAGTAACATGATTTTCCATTAGAACGTTCCCATTGGGATGATTTTTTGGGCAAGTTTTCAAGAAATTGCCAAGAATCATCATGATGTTGGGCGAGAAAGTTGCCTTGGCACATTGATTCAAGCATGGTTCATGAGATGTTTTCGAGTCCATCGTATAAGATTTGGCAAAACGTCCATGTTTCAAAGTTATGGTGTGGACATTTTATCAAGAGCTCTTTAAATCTTTCAAAATTTACGTTTTTACGATTGATGAAAATTTACGATTTTGTTTTGGATTTTTGTTGTTTTTTACAAGGGGTAGATTTTTTTTTAAGAAAACTTTAACGAATTCTTCCCAAGTTTTTATTGAGTTAGATGGTAAGCTGTACAACCATTTTTCAGTGTAATCCGTAAGAGCAAATGGAATTAATCAAATTTTGATTTCGACATCAGAAAGTTGTTGGACTTTCATGGTTGCGCAAACTTGTTCGAATTTCATCAAGAAAATGTACGGGTCATCATGTTCAAGATTGCCAAATTTTGGAAGCGTGGCAATATGGTTTGAGTGAATTTCGAAATGGTTACCCGTAGAGGCGGGTAACGTGATACAAGAAGGAATAGAAACTCAATCGAAAAAGATTCTATCCATAAGAGTTCGAGAGGCATTTTCATTCGCCATTGTTGGATTATCGTCTGTTCGAGTAAAATGATTTGTAGAAGGGTCTCGAATCCAAGTATTCGTAGAAGTGTCATGAGTCCAAGTACTCATGCACAAGTAAAAGTTGCGAAGAGAAAGAAGTTAGAATCGAATTTAAGATAAAGAAGTAAGGTTTAGAAAATGAAGTGAAAAATTGTTTTTGCTTTTGTTTTTTTACTATTTCTTTTAAAGGAAAAATATTTGCCAAAAGGAATTTATGTAAAAAGAGAAATTTAGTTTCTGTTTTTGTTTTGTTTTTTTTTAAATTCTTTTTATATATGTTTTTGTTTTTTTTTGAAAAGATTATATATATATTTTGAATTTTTGTTTTTCTAAAAAAAACTAACTCAATTTTTTTTTTGGATTTTCAAAAGTAAAATACTTGTTTTTTTGGATTTTTTTTATTTTGATTGAAAATTTTCAAAGGAGAAGATTTAAAAGGATTTTTGTTTTGTTTTGAATTTTTCTTTTAGAAAAAAAACTAAGTTAAGTTAAATTTACAATTTTTTTTATAGTTTTTTTCTATTTTTTAATATGCAATGAACTAATGCAACTAAATGAATGCAAGGACTTAATTACAAATTTTCTATCCTTAGTAGCTCCTAACCCAAAATTGTATAATCACACTATGTCTTAATTCAGCAAGGTATTTCTTAGCTAGGTAACGGGCAGGAGTTATCGGTGCACCACAAATCACCGTAGCAATGTAGCCGAAGGTTTAAGTACCCTCAAAGAAAAAATCAGTATAGTATTTTCGAATCATCGTAATTTTTATAACTGATTATTGCTCTGCTGTAGCCTAGACACCAAGAAATAAAATTGTTCAAAGAAGACAACTGTCAAGATACAATTAAGCCCTAGGTGCGCGACACCCTTAAGCCAAATGTCTAACCGTTATTATTAGTCAAGTTCTATGATAAAATGCAATTTGTGGGCAAAGGAAGGGGTGATGGAATCCCCCACCTTATGTGAATTGGGGTGTTGCCCTTAAAAAGAAAATAAGATGAATATGAATGGAAAATAGAATTAAACGTGAATTTAACGATGCAGCTACTAATGAAATTTGTTTCTGTTTTTGTTTTGAATTTTTTTTAAATGCAAGCAACCGACAATGCAAAGCAAATAAAAACAAGTGATAAGAGCACGATACCAGAGCGTGCAGAATTATTAGCAATTTATTTCAAAGCAATGATTATTTTTAAGCAAGCAAGCAGTTTATTTTTTGCAAGCAAAGCGAAGCAAGCAATTCCTCTCGATTTCCTGCAATTTGCAACTTAAAAATATTTGAAAAGGAGTTATATATATTTATTCAATATCAAGGAAGGACTAAAAAAACAAAACAAAACAACCGAAAACAACTCAAAACAAAAGAAAACCAAACAATTGAAACTTGTTATATATATATATATCTATACTATAATGCAAATACCTGGTCAAACCGGTCAAACTGAAGCCTTTTTGGCATTTCCAAAAATACCCACTTTGACACTTAACTCAGAAATTTTTGTCCGGGGTTAGTTTTGGCATTATCACACGCATGTGGCAGTTACTTCGACATTACCATTCGTATTTCTCGGCCTCCCACATACGCATACACCATAACTTCATAACTACGGTTACTTCCGCTCAAACCCCCCATCTTCTCTTACAACTCATCCACCGCTCTTCAAATCAAAACAGACAATTACCTCCCAAAACCAGCACTGATGGCTGTCGATCTACGGTTCGCTTTTACTTCATTCGTCCAATTTTGCTTTTATCTTTTTTATTTCCAATTTTGTTCGCTGATTTTGGAACTGTACAAATGTAGTATTCTCTCACGTATTCTCTTCTTTGCCCAACTCAGAGATTAGGCTTCCCAACAGAGTTTGGACTGCTCTCTACCAATTCCATACGTCTTCATCTTCAGTGGTAGATGGATCTTTGAGGAAGATGCATGGTGAGGGAAATAGGCGAAGGCTGTTGATCTACGGTTTTGACCGCATGGACCGACTTTCCAGTTTAAGGTATTCTTCCAATTTTGCTTTTACCTTTTTTATTTGCAATTTTGTTCGGTAATTTTGCAACTATACAGATGCACTCATATCATAAATGAAAATTCCGTTTTGTTTCTTAATCCATAAACAGATTAAAAGGTTTTTTTAACTGCGAAATTAAGTTCACACTTACTTTTCATGGATTCCAAAAATAAGAAAGGTACTTAAGAAGGAATGAGGTAGACGACGAAAATGAAAACAAAGGTGATTGTATGGATGAAACAAAATGGCTTTCACATTTGACTATACCATTAGAAAGGTGATTTTTTTTTCTACTGCTGCATTTGTTAAAAATATTACTGATTTTTATAAGGTTTCTGCACTTCATTTTTCCATGCGAACAAAAAGATGAATAATTAAAATGAAGGTGAAATGTTGTTACTACTATATTACTACAGCATTTGTTGGAATTGGTATATGATATTTAGCTTTTTAGTTGCATTTACGAAATAAGTCTACATGTGGCTTCATTTATGTTAGGGTTATACTATAAATTAAAGGACTTGGATTGTTGATTTCTTGAACTCAAACAATTTTCGCATATTTATAGTTACTCTTAATGAAAATGATGTGATAAACTTTGAACCTGATTATGTACGTGGATTGGTCTTTTATGTTATGATCTGTAACAACAGGAATTAAAATATTTTATAATTCTACTAATGATACAAGTTTATCTCTCCTATGAATTGTACCTCAATTATAAACACAATACAAATATATATCCGTGTGTGATTCAATCTACTAACTGTGCATGTACATTTAAAACAACTTCATACAGTAATTGGAAGGAAGAAGAAGTCAAGACATATAATAAAAAAAGTATATTTCCCCATGCTCAAACTAAAGTACATTAAGAGGTGTTATCTTCCATGCAAAAATATACAAATATAGTTGCTCATGCACATAATAATATCCAAACCAGTTTTATATGCTTAATAGCCAGTACTTGGTTTTGACATATAGAACTCTATGTTTTGGTAGATTTTCGATGAAGGGGGTGGCATACCAAGGAGTGGCCTTTCTAAGATTTTCACCTATTTGTACAGTACAGCGAGAAATCCGATAGTTGAGAATTTTGATGATACTGATGGAGTAACAATGGCTGGATATGGTTGCAGACTTCTATTATTCGGTTGTATGCTAGATATTTTGGAGGGGATTTGCAAATTATTTCTATGGAAGGTTACGGTATGTTAAACTTATTATATAGACCGCGTTAGTTTATAAGTACAATACTTGGTCTACTATATGTGTGTGTGTGAGTGCTTATTTTATGTAGTCAACAGAGTAACAAAACCAATAACTACAAATTATTGGTTGATTGATGATTATATTAATTTACATGCAACCTAATGTAGAATAAGTATTGTAGAAAGGTTATGACCAACAATGAATAAAAATTTATGCCAATTAGTCTTAACTTTTAAACCCAAGTTTAATTTTTATATTTGGTTGTTAAGTCCATAATCCTGCATTTAGGTTTATGTGGATGGGTGATGTTCTTGAATCAGAGTTCAATTATCTTTATACAAGCAATTAGTTCGCAACATTTGCATAAACTAAGAAGTAAGGTTAGTTACCGTGTTCAATATTTTACTGGAATCTTCATGATTTGATTATACATTGTAAAATATGAGTTTCTATTCATGTAAGATTTTATAATTTTTATTCACTAATGCGATAGATACTGGAATTGGGTAGCTGCACATGGCATCAACCCAGAAGTAAAGTAAAGTAAAGTCAACTATGTGATGACTGCGACCGTAAAGTTCATCATGCTACCAAAGTTGCAAGCAAACATCTTCGTTTTTCACTCTCTGAATCGAGCGAACTTCATCTCTGTGATATATGCAAGGTTTTCCTTCTTTTTTTCCCTTCTACATCATATATTTTTACAGTACTTTTAAGCTAATGATGTGTAAATATTTGATTTTTGATCCAGGAAAAAGGAGGGTTCTTTATATTTTGCCAGGAGGACAGAGCCATACTGTGTTGGAACTGCGACGACTCAGTCCACTCTGCTAATAAGCTCACCATGAAACACAGCAGATTTTTACTGACTGGAACACAAATCTCAGCTGTTTCTTCATTAGAGAGTAGCTGTAGCAGTAATAATTACCTGATGAAGTCAAGCCAAGATAAAAGTAATCAAATCAATGATGGTACAAGTAGTTATATCAGAGTATCTGATCAAAACTCTTCCAGGCTACTGTGTCGAAGATTTGCTAGATTTTACCGTACCATACAAGGTATATGTAACACCCTATATGATATATACATGTGTGTATTATCATCTCTTCTTTGTCTTTTTTTCAAAGGATTGGGATTGATCATGTGAATTCTCATTTCCCAATGATATGTTCATGACAAAAGAATAGATTTGAATTATTATTTTGTGTGCATCTTATTCTTATCATATAGATCATCTATACATAATTTGGATAATTTCAACGCATCCCTATGTAGTGCTGAAAAATTGTATGAAAAAAATGGACAACGAATCTTGAGGGACAAGTGAGAATATAAAGTTTGAACTTTGAACACAAGTGACGATATAATCTTAAGAGTTTATGATTTTTTTGGTCTTTTATTCTTTTGATTACTAATGGAAGAAATATACTTGAATCAAAATTTTGGTATTTGGACTCTCGAATATACAAAAAGATGAGATTTGTCCAGAGCCAGAAGAAAGAACTGAAGTCCAATGTCCAGTCTGGGTACCTCATGTTCCAAGAGTGCAGCTCCCAAATTACACACAAAACGATTTCGATACTTTGTTCAGTCATAACTACGTGGATCTGAAGTATAATCAAAATGAAAATGAAGTTATGGAAGAAGCAAGTTTAGTACAAAGCCAAGGCGAATTGTCATGCATGGTGCCCCAGCTTAATACTCCTGTTTTGAAAAATAATAAGAGATGCATTTCAGATTATATTTTCTATGAACATGATTTTGAATTTATCATTCCTCGGTGAGGAAATTGTAAACATTGTGGAAATAACAATCTATCGGGAAAAACTACCCTTTATAACTCACGTTTTGATGCTTTAATTTTTATTGTTGTTTAACTTCATTTATGTAGATTTAGCTTACATTATTTCGTCCATGAAATGGTCCACTAAGAACAAAAGAATCTAAATGCTAAACTTAAGACAACAACCGTCTTTAGAAATACAGAAGAAATAGGATATTCAAATCAACATGAAAAAACATAAGTCGATAAAGCTGAAAGAAAAAAATTCAAATCAAGGGCCTTTGATCAAACTTCTTTACAGTTTCCTAAACAACAAAACACTCATTGAATAACCAAATACGAGTCTATTGAAGCAAGTGGAGCTTTGAGGATTAGACTGTTACTACTAAAGCTTCTTCTTTACTAAGAATACCTTTTCCAAATTTGATACTTATATCGTTATTAACTAGCATAGACCCATATTGTAGCTCTGATTTCATTCGTTTTCTAAATTCTCCATTTGTTCTTTGTTCTTGATATTATATTATGTTCATCTGTAGAAATTGATCCCTCATAAAATAATTAGATATAAAAAGTTTTTGTGTGAGTTATGTTCTAACAATACATTATTTCTATTTGGTGGCCATATCATTCCCCATTTTCCCCACAGCTGCCAAACATTTTACCATACTCTCTGACAATACGACAACTGTAACAAAGAGAAAATTTACTCTCTCCCTTTTACGCACACGTCCAACGGACGTGCCACCATACTCGTATATATATATAGTATTTTTTTTAATTTTGAAAGAAACTTGAAAACAAAGAAATAGCTTTAACGCAGAATTTTTTTCTTTTTTTTTAAGAGAACACACGGTCCCGACCTCGATCAATCTATTACTTTTATCTTAAAGCAGGAACTTCTCCCCGTTGATGTGGACTTTTCTACATTTCTCACTTCAAAATCCTGCCTTCTTATCCACTTCCGCCTTTTTTTAAACTCCCGTCAAACTGTTCCACCACGTGACTTTCACCTCATCTTCCTTCTTTTTCACCACGCTTCTGTCCATCCAACTTCCTCTCTTTCCCGTTCAACAACCGCTCATGCTTACTTCCTTTCTGCATCTAGTACTGCAATTCCGTCAAGCTTTTCCACCGCCCTCTCCCACTCCACCCCTACTTCCCCTCCTTCCGCTAATCTTCTCTTGGAGAAAAATACACCCAACTGTACTTCCCTTATCCCAATCGAGGTCTAATTTTACCCCCCGACTGTCCTCATCTCCCGATTTCATGCAACTAACCTTCCTAAGGGCTAGCCGGTCGAAGTCCAAGTGGTTTGTCAACCTCCTCTCACCCGCCGCTCAGTCGATAATACAGGTAGGCTTTCCTATTACTTAGCAAAACTTCTTTTACTTACAAATAAATTTTCTTATTACTCAGAAATATGGTAGGCTTCCCATATACCATATGATTCTTCAGTTCACAACATTTCCAATTTTGTCCATTTTATTTATGAATCCTTGGTCTAAAAAAATTATGCATCTACCACCCGAAGGTTCAACAGAGTTGTTTATGATACATCATCACACTTGGTTGTTTTTACTATTGTCCAATCACTTGTGTACTGTTATAATTGGGAAGCCACTTTCATATAGTTTGATTCGGTAGTTCACTTACAGAGATAATTTGTAAGATCTATGCGAATTCTCAGAATTTAAAAGAACACGTACTGTTGACCTCCCACTATTAACAGCTGTCCCAAAGAAGAATTAAAAAACGATTGGCATATAGCAAAAATTGTATTTATAAGCCATGAGACTAACCTCCCAATTTTTCGTTATTCAAGCATAGTCGTCTTGATTATATCACCTATATCCATGCTTTGTAAGAATATGACAGAAGGTAACATTCGTAGAAAAGAAAACTAAAATGGTAAGAATTAGTAGTAACTACAATTTTGTTTAGAGCTAGTAAATTTACCTGCAACAAAATACATAAACTGATGAAAAATGCATGAAATACAAAATTTTATCAGTTGGTCGTTAGAATAAATTATATATCTGGACTATTCCTTCAAAGCAATTTGCATATTTAAATGTCTAGAAAGTAATCGTATAGAAGCTTTGGACCATTATTTAATATGTAACTCGTATCAAACTCAATTCAAATTCAGCAGATTTTATAAGCTTTGGGTTTAATGGGAGTGGAATTCTATTTTTCCAACATTATTGTTTTGGTTTTTTCCTTTTTCTTTCATAAAAAAGAATATAGTTTATAGTATGGTATGCAAGATGTTGGTTAAACTTATTTTGTTAGTTTGCGAACATGAATGAAAACGAGACCCTCACAACTAAGTATGGAAAACAACCTGACTATGAACTCAGAAATAAAGCAAGAAAAACATGCATTTGACAAAGCCTTTGTATATAGCGACCTCATCATTACAATTATTTTTTTATTTTAAACAGGTAATGGGATAAAGTATAACCCAGATGATCCACTATTTTCTTTTTTTGCCTCCACTTTAGTTTGCTACAGGTCCTACGTACAATCAGGTAGTTCCATGTTTTATTTCCATATTTATATAAAATATTTTCTCAGCTTTTTTGTTTGCTGTGATATTGCATGTTAATGTGATGTTTGTAACATTACAGTTGACTTTATGGCTGATCTAGCATTAGAGGAAACTATAAAAAGAATTGTAGATTGAATTGCGAGTATGTGGAAACAATATGCTCTATAATGCCACGTAGTCTTAAATTTTCTAATCATATTATTTTAAAACCATGTTACGAGTACTGTTTATATGGAAATGATTATTAGAAGATGTACATTCGTTTTTCTTCACTGTTGTATCCTCTTAGCCAAGTAGTTTCAAACTGTAAATGATCTGCTTCCTATTTTCTTGACACGAGGATAAGGAAGAATCGGGAATTATGTTACACTTAAAGAGTTGGAGAAGTGTAAGGGTGAATATGAGGTTCTTCCTTGGCGGTCAGTAGATATCCCAAGTTCACTAATTTTGTTCAGATCCGCACGCATAAACTGATATACAAGAGATATGCATGACTGTTTTTCTCCCTGTCTGTTTATATTACTGATAATGAGCCAGCATACCTGAGTGTATCCATTTATTTGTCGAGATATTATATCAGTTGTTCAAGTATGTGTCCAAATCTGATTTGGTCTTTAGTTTTCATAAGGTATATATCTGATGCTGGACGAGTTCATCGTTCTTGGTGAGTTGCAAGAAACTAGCACACTACCTTCCACCTAACTGTTACCCAATGATTTTTAGTACCATTTATTTGGCTTCTGATTTTCGTATTTCGTTGACTTTTATATATCAAAGTTGCTGGAAAATCATATTACACTTACACTTCATTTGCTTTGTTTGATGTGTAGTACTGCCCCTACCTTTAGCATGTTCGCAACACTATAAACCATCATAACTAAGTATGGAATACATATCGTTTGAATTTATTGGCTTCTGGATATTGCATAAACAATATCATAATAAAGTTTAACAAAACTATTTCCTGACACCGTATTAATTTGTGAGAGTGGAAATTATTATGTCTAATATAATTTCTATATATTGCAGAAGCAGCAGTCTATATCCAAAGAAGGAGGAGGAGCAACATCCAATAGGTAATCCTTCATTCATGCTGCGATTGTGACCATCGGGTCCTTTTTTTTCCTTCGTTCTGTTTACTCAATTATGTCTAACTGCTATGGAAAGGATACAGTTTTCCATTCTTTTTTCGTGTGTTCGTATAGGAGTGACTTTTAAACAAACCATCCTTTATAGGCTACATATCCATTTATGGTAATTCTAAGCATGGCAAAACAAACATGTTTATGTTGGGGAAAAAACGTATATGCAGAATCGTAGCAGCAGCTTTGTAAATAAACTTCTTTGCCGATATGGTCTGCAATGTGAATAAATGCATATTGTACTTAAAAAACAGTTATTGGCAACCTATGTTGCATCAACGATATCTTACCCTGACAATGCGGTATTATACTTTGGTTCAACTCACAGATATTCAAAAGTATTTAACTACATATTGTTTTCCATTTGTTCCATGCCTATGTTTACTCCACTACTACCACATATTTTGATATTCATATCGAAGCTTGTTAACCCGCCTTTTGGCAAGGCCATAAATAAGTGGATTTAACTAAATCGATTGCTCGGTTATCGACGCTAGAATACGATGAGGTTAAGTCAGCTGGATGGATAGACGAACAATCATGGATAATGATCATGATTATGAAGTCGGGGTTCGGCATGGTCGATGGACAAAAGTCGCGGGATATTGGAAATATGGGTTCCGACAAAAGTCGAGTTGTTTCGGGTTGTCTTGGGTTTGCTTTGAGTTATCATTGGAGTTTCTTCGGGTTTTCAGGCGACTTTCTTCGAGTCAGGTAGGGGCACGCTTCGGGTCATGGAGTGATTAGCTCGAATTGGCATTAACATCAAGGGGTCGGCGTCATATTGGATCAGATCGGCATCTCGTTCTGGGTTCAACAAGCATTTGGAGACAGGATCGGAAGCTTGGGTTTGGAATTGGTTCGGCATGCTTTGGGTCGGTCGAGCATAAACACTGGGACGGTATTGTGAAAGCTTCGGGTCGGTAGGATGGTGGGTCAGTCTTGTTGGAGGGTCGACATGGTTGAAGTGGCTCGGGGTCAGCATAGGATTATACTTGGGTCGGTGCCAAGCCCTTGGGTCGGCATATTGTCTGGGTTCGGTGTGTTCGCACTACTTGGGATCGGTCATGGGTTTTCTCCAGGTCGGCAAGTGGAGATCGGGTCGGAAAGTATGGGGTCGGTACAATCTTGCTTCGGGTTATGTAACGAACTACTTTCGGTCACACGCAGGGAAGCTTCAGGTCGGTAGGAAGAAGACTCTGGGTCGGCTAAAAGGGGTCGATACTTTGAAGGAGGAGGATTGGCACTGGGGTGCTCTGAGTCCAAACATGTTTTGCTTCGAGTCATGGACGATCATGCTTCGGGCCAATTCTATGTTTACTTCGGGTCGGAAAAACTCCAACAGGGGATCGGTCGTAGTGATGGATTTTGGATCGGCTATGGTCTTGATGGGCTTGGACCACTCGGGATGCCCAGTAACTCGAATTTTGCCTATAAATACAACGAGCAGGGCTTAAGAAATGGGGATCTTGACTTGCTTCCCTTCTTCTTCTTCATTAAGGCTACTCTGTCATTATCGTTTTAAGAGCTCCAAATTATAACTGTAATTGATACTTATATCAATAAAAAGGAAATTTCGGGAGTGGACGTAGGCCAGAGTCAGCCGAACCACTATAAATCCTCTGTTATTATTGCTTTCTTTTTAATTTTGATTGTTCTTCATATTTGTACTCTCTACATACACTATATCTGTTATATGTGATTGTGAATTGGTGCTTTCAATCGCGTTTGGGTGTTAGTGACCAATTTTGGCTCTAACATTTTGGTGCTTTCACTGAGAATTGAACTCAGGGATTCCGGATCGAAGATTCTGATTTTGAAAGCTTAAGACCTCAGATTTTGGGAAGCAATGGTTAGGTCATCGACAAAGAGACAAGTGACAGAAAGGATCGATCAAGAGGGAAGTCAAGAGGCCACTTATAGAGGTGGTGCAGATCAGGCATCCATCTACATCACTAGGGACGAGATGCAGATCATGATGGATCCCATGCAGGAGCAGCTGATGAAAAGGCAAGAGGAAATGATGTAAACCCTTCTTAGGCAATTTGGATAGGCAGGAATAGCAGGAGCTGTGGGAACTCAGACCAATGGAGCTGGATTAGAAGGACTCAACAGGCAAGCAAATGGAGTGGTTTAGTAGGGGGCAGCCCCCAATCAGCAAACAACTATCAATCTGGATGGACCTAGACTTGTGGGCACACCACCAGGTAATACTGGACCAATCCATAGAGGAATATTGGATGACGCTGCGCAGCCTGGCGCCAACAGGAATACATGGGTACGTGACGAGGAGTATGTGCCAGAATTCCCTTGTAGACTTGGAGGGCAGTTAGGAAATGTGGATGGGGGCAACCCTTGGTAGGTAACACTGAATTACCTGACTTTATCAGGTGAACTATTCGCGGAGGTCTGACAAACAGGGATATGGAGGGAGTAAACAAAACTCCGTTTACCCGTAACATTGGGATAGCTAGGAATCTACCCGATTTCAAGCTGCCCAATCTGCAAGTATACAACGGTAAGACGGATCCCACTGACCACTTGATAAGGTACACAAGGCATCTAGAAGTGCTGGGGGCATCAGAGGAGGTTATGGCCCGGTGTTTCCCCTATACTTGACCGATATAGCTGCTATGTGGTTCAGACAGCTGGAAGATGGATCAATTGGAACATGGACAGAATTGGTGGACAGGTTTTTGAAACAGTTTTGAGTTCACATCAAAACACCGAAGAATGTGATGACACTGACGTCGGTGAAGCAGAAGATGGGAGAATCGCTTATGTAACGACCCGTATTTTACGGATCGAAACATCGTAAAATAATTAACAATTGGTTGCATTGTTGTTAAGACGTTCAGGATTTTTCTAAGTCCTAAGTCGGTTTGGACGAGTTAAGAGATAAGTCTGGGTCGAGTTGCCGACTTAAGTAATTAACCGAGTTAAGGAAGTGTGGTTGACCGACTTAAGGCAGTGACCGACCTAAGTGATGAGTCGTGACCAACTTAGGAGGTTTAGGCGACCTAAGGAAGAATAGTAGGCGACCTAAGTATTCTGGGGTTAGGTCGTGGGGTAGAGTTAGGTCGGCAACGACCTAAGGAAACTGTTGTGAGCGACCTAAGTGTGGTATTGGATAGTTAGGTCGGCTAGACGACTTAGTAGATAGGTCGTATCCCAGTTTGTTCGCGACTTATGTTAGGTCGCGTAGATGTTTAAGGGTTTAGGTCGTAGACGACCTAAGAGATAGGAGACTTAAGAGTTTAAGGCGAGTTAAGGTTTCGAGCGACCTATAGGATGTAGTTAGTATAGTTAGGTCGGCAACGACCTAGAGGAGCTGGGATAGCAGGTTAGCGACTTAGTAGTTAAGTCGTTGGTCAACCTAAGGAGTTAGCGTGTTAGCAACCTAAGAAGTTGGCGTGTTTGCGACCTAAGGAGTTATACCGTGTTAGCGACCTAAGAAGTCGCATAAGCGTTAGGTCGCGTGAGTTGTTAGGTCGCTAAGGTAATTTAAAGTGTTAGGTCGCGTGACTTTTAAGTCGTTGAAGCGCCTGGGGAATAAGTCGTTAGGTTGTTAGGCGCTAAGTGTTAAGTCGCAGATGCGCACTGTTGTAGGTCGTTAGGCTTAGGTCGGTGGGTTTTAGGTCGGCAAGGTCTTAGGTCGTAGGTCGGAAACGACCTAACTTCGAGCGACTTAGTGTATTTTCAGCTATAAATAGGAGGGGTTGTTCTCGCTTTTTTTGGGATCCGGATTTTGAAGCGACGAAGTGCTGCCATTTTGAGAGCTCGACTTCTACACTTCTTCACTTCTTTTCTCCACTCTAATCTAGTGCTTCCATCCATCCAAGTTGAAGATCAAATTGAAGATCCAAGAGCTTAGATTGAAGATCTTCATCTTTTCAAGAGGGATTTCTTCGTTTGAAGCGGATTCGTGATAGATCAAGCTCGATCCTTCGCTGTCCAGATCTGAAGCGTGTAGATTTGTGGTTGTTTAGGTGATTTGGTGAGTGGTGATTATCTCTCACACGGATCCAAAGAAGTATATCGGATTGTTGGCTCGTTTTGATGTTAAAATAGTGATTTCCATGCATTTTCTTCATCCTAAGTGTAGATCCATGTAGATCCATTGTTCATGATGATGTTACATCCATTTTATCACATGTTAACCTATACAAGTTCATTCATCAAGTTTGTAGAGATATTGTACATGTTTTCATGCTTATTGGACTTTCAACTCTTTAATTACGAAAATGCCATTATTGTTATAATTGTCTACTTAGATCATATTGAATGCTTGATTGTTTGGATTAATGTTTGATTTGATTGATTGCTATGAATTAGATGATTGATGGTTTGATTTAGACCAAAGGTGATTCAAAAGCTAAGGGAAAGGCTCTTGGATTGGGAAAGCTGCTCGTGACATATGTAGCGGGATGATGAAGCTCTTATGCATAAATTTGATGATGTGATGTTGAGATGAGGCTTCGCGAGGATGTGATGAAGCGAGGCAATCATGTGATGAAGACTTGGTCTAATCCAGACGGGATCATTCCAAGCATGTTGATAACTCGGTGATATGATTCGAGTTGAGGATAATGAATGGATATGAGAATAGTCGTCGAGGAGGATGACTAGGAGGCTTGGATAGCATCGTTGTTGAAGGTTCTAGCATGCTCTAAGCAAGAGTACGTTTGGGCAGATTCGATAGTCCCAACGACCAACTGTTGAAGGTCGAGTACTCTGGGCAGATTCGATAGTCCTAGGCACGGGTTGCGACGACGTGCGGGAGTTATGTCTAGAACCGGAGTTTCCATTAGCCCTTGACGGACGGCTGAAAGAATGTGCCGGTCATTCAATTAACGGTGATATCGAAGCAATGATAACAGTGATAGCCAGAGTCATGGATGTTTGGTTGTATCGTAATTCGGACTCTAGAGCGGTATTTTCTGGGTGCTTATCTGATTAGGCCTTGGTACTTGGAAAAACATCGCCCTTGACTCGAGTGATAGTAGCTTTACTTTAAATTGTATGCTCTGTTATGTTTGCTTCTGCTTAATGTGTGTCTGGGGGCTATCACTGTAGAATGAGGTTGGAGTGGGAGGGTTGTATTCCTATTCCTTTTCCTTTATGCTCTTTTGGTATGTTGTTAGTTAATTTACTGCTCACTAAGACTGTTGTCTGACTCAAGGCTTTATGTTTTAATTCTTATTGCCTTGGGCTGTTCGTCCATTTTGGGACGGGCAGACTAGGTAGCAGGTGACAGGTGCTGTTCTCTTCTCACGATGCTGATATCGAAGACGAGCTTGAGGGTTGCATATTATCTTCTTATTATATGTATTGGATATTCCGCTGTTTTGTATTCTCTGAGAGATATGTAGTGAGGCTTGATGTATTGACTATTTGGATGCTTGTATTCAACTATTATGGAGTTTTATATGATGTCATTTTGTTCTGTAAAGCTTCACTATACATATGTTCTATTGTATTTTGTCCATGCGCTGTGAGTAATACGATGGATTCTGTTGTTGTAATTTGCCTTGACAATCGTCCATGGTCGCCTGGCACACTTTACAGCGCACTTTCTCTAGATTCGGTGCAGGGGTCATGGGCGGTCGTCACAGCTCAGGACTTTTTTTAACTCGGTTTAATGCAGCAGTTGCTTCAGTGAATCGGCCAGATCCATCAATGGTTCTAATGGCAGCGGTGTCAGGAGTCAGGGGTAATTCGGATTTCGAAGTATCGTTGATATGGGACCCACCAATGGATCTCGGGGAATTCTTTCACGAAGATGAGAGATTTCTTCGACAAGAGGATGCATGTTTGGATATGAAGTCAAAGGAAGTAAACATGGTTAAGGATGGAGAACCGTCCGGTGAAAGCTCGGGTAAAGATAAGGATAAAGGGAAGAGGAAGCGTTGGGGAGAACCAAAATTCTCCACTTACATAGGACTGAATGAGACATTGGAACAGATATACTTGGATACTCGGGATGGCCTTCCTTATCGAAGGTCGACAAGGAGGGAACCCTCAGAACGCAAAAGGGCATCGGGAAGGCATTGTCTCTTTCATGACCTGGACGGGCATGAAACTAACAGTTGCAGGCATCTAAAGGATATAATCGAGGAGCATGTAAGGAATGGTCAGTTTCAGCAATATGTCAAAACTCGGAATGCGATGATGGATCAGAAGCAGCCACTGCCTACCTTGAACGACGATGGCGCGAGACCCAGGAATGGTGGTCGGTTGGTCATCAACTAATCGTGTTGGTTTGGAATAAGTAACAAACTATAGGCAGACGACTAAGTCACTCATGTACAGGGGCGGAGATAACCCTTAGGCATGCTCTGGGATGATGATAAACCGTGACGCTCTGGTTTATGAAATCTATTTTTTCTTTTTAGCTTGGATGCCTGCTTTTTCTGGTTTAGTTTGAACTCCTGGTTTTGTTCGTTTTCTGATTTGGATTCTGGTTTGGACGTTCTCCTTTTGGTTTGGACTTTTTATATGGATTTATGGTTTTCTGGTTTGAATCTGGATTTTGGATTGGATTTTGATTGACTTTTTATCTGGTTTTTGGCTAAAAGGTCATCGAGCATGGACTACGCTCGGCAAGGTCCGGAGAAACCAGGATTCGGCCTAGGACTTAGACCCTATATTATCTATTGGTTACTATTTCAGGTCGTCGAGTATGGACTATGTTCGGCAAGGGTCCGGAGCGACCAGGATTCGGCTTAGGACTTAAGCAACGGCATTACTCAACGTTCAAGGACACTGAACCAGGAACACCATGGCATTACTTAACACAGGTGGACGAGTGTGGAGTGCGCTTGGCAAGAACCCGAAGAGGTTACAGATTTGGATTTCGGTTTTGAATGGCTAAAGATTGGCTATGGTCCAGAGCGATCCCGGATTTGGATATCGACCAGGGAAGGTCATGGATTTGGTTATTTGTTATTGGATATGGATGGAATATAACGCGATTATCGGGTTCGGATGGATGTGGAATTGGATAAGGATTTGGTTACTGGATAAGGATCGGATATCGACTCGGAGCAGTCAAGGATTTGGATAAGGATACGACAATGGCGCTTGGATAAAATGGATTGGATTATGGATCAAATGGTATGGCTATGTATGACATATGGACTTTGGATGACGGATCAAAAGCTATTCAATACACGCCTTCCTACCGCAACGCATGTTTTGGGAGGCAAATGTTAACCCGCCTTATGACAAGGCCGTAAACAGGTGAATTTAACTAAATCGATTGCTTGGTTATCTTGACTGGAATACGACGAGTTTGAGTCACCTGGATGGATAGACGAACAATCATGGATAATGATCATGATTATGAAGCCGGGGTTCGGCATGGTCGATGGACAAAAGTCGCGGGATATTAGAAATATGGGATTCGACAAAAGTCAAGTTGTTTTGGGTTGTTTTGGGTTTGCTTTGAGTCATCATTGGAGTTGCTTCGGGTTTTCAGGCGACTTTCTTTGAGTCAGGCAAGGGTATGCTTCGGGTCATGGAGTGATTGGCTCGGATTGGCATTAACATCAAGGGGTCGACGTCATGTTGGATCGGATCGGCATCTCATTCTGGGTTCGGCAAGCATTTGGAGACAGGATCTGCAGCTCGGTTTTGGGATCGGCATAATGTAGTGGTTCGGCATGCTTTGGGTCGGTCGGGCATAAACACTGGGTTGGTGTTGTAAAAGCTTCGGGTCGGTAGGAAGGTGGGTCGGTCTTGTTGGAGGGTCGGCATGGTTGAAGTGCCTTGGGCTCGGCATAGGATTATATTTAGGTCGATGCCGAGCCCCTAAGTCGGCATATTGTCTGGGTTCGATGTGTTCGCACTACTCGGGGTCGGTCATGGGTTTTCTCCGTGTCGACAAGTGGAGATCGAGTCGGCAAGTATGGGGTCGGTACAATCTTGCTTCGGGTTATCGAACGAACTACTTCGGGTCACATGTAGGGAACCTTCGGGTCGGTAGGAAGGAGACTTCGGGTCGGCTAAAGGAGGTTGGTGCTTTGAAGGAGAAGGATCGGCACTGGGCTGCTCCGAATCCAAACATGTTTTGCTTCGAGTCATGGACGATCGTGCTTCGGGCCAATGCTATGTTTACTTTAGGTCGGCAAAACTCCAACAGGGGATCAGTCGTGGTGATGGATTTTGGATCGGCTATGGTCTTGATGGGCCTGGACCACTCGGTAAGCCCAGTAACTCGGATTTTGCCTATAAATATAGCAGGTGGGGCTTCAGAAAAGGGGATCTTGACTCTGCTTCCCATCTTCTTCGTCATTAAGGTTACTCGGCCATTATCATTTTAAAAGCTCCGTATTGTAACTGTAATTGATTCTTATATCAATAAATAGGAAATTTCGGAAGTGGACGTAGGCCAGAGTCAGCCGAACCACTATATATCCTCTGTTATTATTGCTTTCTTTTTAATTTTGATTGTTCTTCATATTTGTACTCTCTACATACACTCTATCTGTTATCTGTGACTGTGAATTGGTGCTTTCAATGGCGTTTGGTTTTAGTGACCAATTTTGGCTCTAACAAAGCTGTTCAACCAATCATCTAAAAAAAGAAGATATTTTAAAAGCTCACTTTATCAATGATCTTGAAGTATTATAAAGCTCACGACTTGTAAACTGTACTATTTTATTTTATTTATACATAATGACAGTTGGCCTAAAATGCCCAACATAGTGTGCACTGTAAACTATCTACTTGGAAGTTTCAGAAGGTCCAATCCAATCGAATGTAAATTAAAAAACTAATAATGTCTTTTCCTAATATGTTACTCAACTGGCTCTTTGTTTGCGCCAAATTTGGTCACAAACCCCAAGTATTGTGAAAGCACCAGTGTATGAATACAAATCAGCAATATTCAAACACAAATATCAGATTTAAGCTAGAAAGAAACAGCAATCCAGAAATGATGAACAGTGACACACAATTTATAGTGGTTCGGCTATCTCCGGCCTACGTCCACTTCAAGGTTTTTATGATTTTATTGCTCGATGCTTGAAGATTACAATTTCTTATCGCCTAATACAACAGATTTGATGATTATAATCTGAATCTAAGGCAGCAATGGTGACCTGGGGTAAATCTGGCGGAGTTTGGGCGCTCTTTAGCTCTTGAAATTGTCCGACCTCCTTTCTGAATGACCAGGGGCTCTATTTATAGATGTAGGAGGCTGATATTTTGCCTAAATTTCGGGAGACCAGTTCTGGCACGTGAGGGGGGCCCACATGCCCGCTTTCAGGAAATCCGGGCCCACTTTGACATCGATTCGAAGTCCATTCGAATCGATCAAGAAATCATCCAATTGAGCTGAAATTTGGTGTGGACATTCTTCAACATGTGCTTAAGCTCCTGTTAAAATTTCATGGCATTCGGACTTGTAGATTGTGAGATATGGTCGATTCGAAAGTGCTTTTCCGGTTGCTGTGTTTTGTTCGAATCAATCCCCTTCGAATCGATAGGGTTGAATCGATGGCCTAGTGAGCGAAGGCGTTGACGTGGCGCGTGCTTCTCGGGTTGATCCAGTTTTGCTCCGAGTTTTACTGGGTCGACTCCGTGTTTTTCGCCGCCTTGACTTAGTGGGTTCGAGGGAATGGATTCGAGCAGATGTTCGTTCGTATCGATCGTGATATACAATAGTCGATCGATATGAAGTCGCTGCAACAGGATGGATTTGAAGCAGGACCACTGGATGGATGCGAAGTCGCTGCAACAGGATGGATTCGAAGCAGGACCACTGGATGGATATGAAGTGGAGTGACTTCATGGATTCGAAGTGGCTTATCCGGTCCGATTCGAACGAATGCTTGTTGGTGGTTGCGAACTGTATGGAGTCGGACCGATGGATACGAACAGAGGTTGCACTGATGGATTCGAATAGAATCTCTGACTATGGATTCGAACTTAGGGTTATTTCCTCCATCTTGCATCGATGATATCTTGAGCGTACGAACTCGAATTGACTTGAAACTTGGAACGTTGCTTTTACTGACCTTGCTTGATGTGTCTTATCAATTGCAGCCCGATCCGGACTCGAACAAAATTCATCGATATCCATGGTTATCCTGAAATGCATAGTTTGATATTCATGACTAGTTATTATTGATTTTCAGTTAATTTTTGGGTATCTCAGCTTTGCCAAAAAGGTAGATAACACTCTTTTCTTCATTTTTTTTATATTTTGACAATTTTTATTTCTTTAAACAATGAAACTAAATGTAGTTTCAACTGCATATCTCATAAAACGGAACATGCAACCTGATGCAAATGGTTCTTATGTTGAAATTCTTGAAAGATACCTAGATCTTGGACCAATTGTTGATTTGTGCGTTGTTGACCTTAAGGCTCAGGGTCAAGGTCACATCGTGATATGCTTCATATTGAGTTTACTATTCAAATTGTGATTTGCAAACTACTGCTTCATATCATACAAATTGATGCTTCATATAGAGATGTTGTGCATTATAAGTCTATTATCCAAAACTATTACTGAAGAATTATTACTATAAACGTAGAAAGATTGATAAGTGTTATTGTACAATATTTTAAATTGATTATTCAAATTATTACCGTAAGTATTGTACAAACCGTTGTTTCATACCCATTTTGACTGGTGACTAGAAAGTTATTCCTTTGGTATATATATATATGGAAAAAGAAGACATATGATTCTTTACTATACAATATGTGAATCATAAGTTTATTGCTCACTGTCTTTCAAACGATCTCGGTACTCGAAAACATTTTTACTGTTAGAAAAACGATTTTTCTCGCAAACTCTATATCATCTGGTCTTTTAGATTTATTTTTACAGTGGTTGATCACGCTCTGACCATCTTTTGATCAACTTACTATTTACAACTATACCATCTTCACTTGCTAATTATTTCTAAGTTGGTTGTCCAGTTTTGTTATTCAAAACCGTAGTATTATTCTCCCAACCCTTCAGCCTGTACAACACGAACAAATGCATATATGATACTTTCATCTTTATGTGCATCTGTTCTTTTTTGTTTACTGTGTTATGTGTGTCAGTTACCCTTCCTCGGCCGTGTGCTTATAATCAGATATAACCATCGTTGTTATTTTTTCTTTTTTTAGAATCACTTTTTTATCTCAGGTCAGCTATCCCCAACTCAATGCAATCTTAGTATCCAATCTCCCTGGTCTGGGTGGTTGATTTTGATGCGGGACAACAGATTATCCCACACGCGTACATGCTAGCAGTCGGTACACATATTTCGTCCATCATGTTTATAAACAGCGCAGTAGCATTTACAATTATGTTTATATTTCCTGGAGTTGTTCCTGCTAATATATTTCATTTGTTGAGACTGTCTTGAAGATGAAATAATTTATAACTCCAAATTTGCAAGTCCGCAAGAGACAGATGTAAATTGCTGATGGCATGGAAATGAGCAAAAAGATACCATACAAGTAGGTGGATGTAGTGCAGCAACTGCTGTCATGATTTTGTAGACCTGTCACTACATAATTTTTTGGACTTTCTTTGTCGACGCCATGAGGAAGACGCCAAGAAATTACTTTCGATCGAGCAATCTTACCGTTGCAGAGTTAGTAGCATTTTACTACCAGCAGATTTTTTTTGGTCCTCTGACCTTACATACTTTGCACATCCATTTCTGATATGTAGTTTTCTGTGTGAAGTTTGTCAGATAAATCGTCATCACAAACATCGAAAACCGAGACATAAGAAAATGTGGAAGACAGTTGTAGGTATGACCTAAATTATTTTTCTAACGCTGTAAGCCATTGATAGATATATATACGTCTATTGTACATTATGGTTGTTAGCACTAATTACAACTTTTCAACATGCTTAGTGCTGGTAGTTGTTATTGCAGGAAACCACGATTTGACATTGTGTCCCACTGACTCATTCCCGACAGCAACTGACGCAGCCCGATGGAGGAATAGTGTACCTACCTGTGATGTTTCAGAATATTCTCGTTCTTCCGCATTTGAGAATTATAGGCAGCGTATGTTACGCAGTTTAAGTTGATAATTGCAACGATGCATTAGCTGTTCAAACCTTTTCTTACTCTTTTCTCTAAATTTGCAGTTAAAATGTTTTCAGCGCACAATTTTAGTCCTCCTACATGTACCTGTTTGTACCGCGGAGCGGTACTTTGGTTTAAAGAAAGAGTAAAAAAGGGGAGTATGAATGCAAATCCAAGATTTTCAATATGCTGTCAGAAGGGAAAGGTTCAGCTGCCCTCCTATCAACCAGCCCCCAATTATTTGATGGAGCTGCTTGACTACAATGGAGGTTCTGCTTCACAGGGATTTCGGCAACATATACGAGCTTATAATTCTATTTTTGCTTTTACGTTGATGGGTGGAAATGTTGATAACTCCGTAAACAACGGTCGTGGTCCATATGTTTTTAGATTAAATGGTTAGAACCATCACCAAATTGGCTCACTTTTGCCGACGACGGGTAAACCAAAATTTGCTCAGTTATATTTTTATGACACCGGTAATGAAGTCAGTATTTGGGTTTCGTCGTTTGGTGAAAGTATGGCGTAAAATTTAGATGTGGTTATTGTTAACAATCTAATACGCATGTTCAACCAGTATAGCGAATTGGCTAAAGTTTTTAGAATGGCTAGAGATAGATTTCATGTCTTGGGATACCAGCTTATCACTGTTAAGCTGTTGGAGAGACGGTATAGGGATGGACGACAGTACAATTTACCAATAACGTTGGAGATTGCGGCGTTGATTGATAACTCAAATGCGGATTCATGCGGTTGTCGTGATATCGTGATTGAAGATAGCAATGGGATTCTGAAAAGGATTAATGAAAAGCATCCTTCTTTTATGTCGATGCAATATCAAATTTTGTTTCTGTATGGTGAGGATGGTTTCAGGTGTGATATAGATAGAGTACTTGACGTATGTGCACCGACTAAAAGAATGACTGTTATAATGAGGGAGTATTACGCTTACCTTATTCAGTGCAGACGAGAAGATAGCTTGGTTCTGTTATGGGGTGGAAGGATTTTCCACCTGTTTATCATAGACAGTTACACATGTATTGAAGAAGACAGGCCGTCGTGGGTTAAGAACAATCAAAGTACGTTAAGATGTGAATTGTACAAGGGCCTTCATGATGCTATTACGGCTGGTGACACGATTGCACGTGCGATAGGAAGAAAGGTTATTTTACCCTCCTCTTTCACAGGAGGTCCTAAGTACATGGTACAAAATTATCAAGATGCTAGGCTATATGTCGGTGGGCGGGATCCTCGGATTTTTTTGTAACGTTTACATGTAATCCAAAGTAGCCCGAGATTGAAATGGCTTTGCTAACCATTCCTAGTTAGAAAGCTGAGGATAGACCGGACATTGTTTCATGTGTTTTTCACATGAAGCTTATGGATCTAATGCGCGATATTAAGACTGAATGTCATTTCGGAAAAGTCAAAGCACGTAAGTTCGCTAATTTATTACTAATTTTTTCACATTTTTTTCCTCTACTTCCGTTGACATAACTTTTTTTCCCTTTCTTTTTTTTACAGTTGTTTGCACAATTGAATTTCAGAAGAGAGGACTACCGCATGCTCATATTCTTATATTTGTGTTCGGCTATCAGAGACCAAAGACTGTTAGTCAAGTTGACTCAGTAATTAGTGCTGAGATACCAGATAAACAAGCAGATCCATTTGCTTATCAGTCAGTATGTCGGTACATGATTCATGGACCATGCGGTTATGCGAATCCTTCTTGTGCTTGCATGGTGGATGGTTCTTGCTCCAAGCATTATCCTAAACAATATAGTAATGAAACCAGTTTTGACAAAATTGGGTTTCCTATTTATAGACGACGGAACAATGGGTTCTCAACGGAGACGGCAAAAGGGTTCGTGCAAGACAATGGTTGGGTTATACCTCATAATGTGGATTTGGTTGTCAAATATCAAGCGCATATTAATGTGGAAATGTGTAACAGTGCAAGGTTAGTTAAATACCTATTTAAGTACATCAACAAGGGTCACGACAGAGCAACTGTTGTTATCGAAGATAGTACAAACAAAGAACGCACGTTAGTTCAGTAAAAACTTATTTGGACCGCAGATATATTTCAACTTCAGAGGCATCCTGGAGAATATTTGAGTTTGATGTTCAATACCGCACTCCAGCGATGGAGAGGTTAATATTCCATTTACCGGGAGAGAAAACTATGTATCTCGATGAAACAGACCATTTAAATGACGTCCAAGGTAGACATAATATCCACAAAACTATGTTTAACCAGTGGTTAAACACTAATAGAACGTGTGATGTAGCTCGACAGCTTACCTATGTTGATTTTCCTACTAAGTGGGAATGGGATAAGTCTGCGAAGCAATGGAGGATGAGGCAGAAAGGGGATTGTATCGGTAGAATATACTATGCACATCCGATGTTAGGGGAGAGGTTTTATCTGCGTATGCTTTTAAATATTGTTCGCAGCCCCACATGCTACGAAGGCATTAGAACAGTGAATGGTGTTGTTTGCAATACATTCAAAGATGCATGCCTTGCACGTGGTTTGTTAGAGGATGACAATGAGTGGGATGATGCATTGACTAAAACTGCAACATGGGCATCCCCAAATTCTATAAAAGAAATGTTTGCAACGCTGCTGTGTTTTTGTGAGGTTTCAGATCCTAAAAAACTGTGGGATAAACATTAGGAGAAGTTTAGCGAAGATATGGAATGGAGGTACGTATGCAGGAATGGAGGTGGTTCACATGAGCTGTCTTCGAATATGGTGAGATTAGACGCATTACTTACGCTAGAAAAGATTATGCTCAGAAACAACAGATCAGTAACCGAGTACTGGTCGTTAGGTGAAGTCGACTTTGCAAATTTTTCATTCGGTAGATAACACACTACTATCTGATGAAGGGGACTATGACTGCGACTTATTGCGCATGGAAGCCGAACAGTCAGTGCCTTTGCTAAATGCAGAGCAAAAAACAATTTTTGACGCCATAATCTACGCTGTTCGCACTCACAGTGGAGAGTTTTTTTGTCTATGGAAGTGGAGGGACTGGGAAGACATTTTTATGGAATACTTAAGCATGCGCTGTACGGACAGAAGGTAGAATTGTATTAGCGGTAGCGTCTTCTGGCATTGCATCACTTCTACTTCCCGGTGGAAGAACTACACATTCGAAGTTCAAAATTCCTATAAATCTTGATGACATGTCCACCTGCAATATTTTCAAGCAGTCATGTTTGGCTGATTTTCTTAGGCAGACAGATTTGATTATTTGGGACAAGGCTCTAATGGTTCACCGAAATGCACTTAAAGCATTTGAAAAGTCATTGTCAAATATAGTTTCCTCTGATTCGAATAACAAAGGCGGTCAAATTTTTGGTGGGAAAACAGTTGTACTGGGTGGGAATTTTAGGCAGACACTGCCTGTGGTTCGTAAGGGCACAAGAGAAATGATTGTTTGCTCTGTTAAATTACTCTCCTCTATGGCAAAAGTGTAAATTTTTCACTCTTGCAGTAAATATGAGAGTGAAAAATAACAACTTAACATGCGATGAAAGAGCAAAGCTGTCATTGTTTTCTAGATGGATACTAGATATGGGTGAAGGGAAGGTGTCGTCTATGTCGTTGGACGTGGATGAAGGACATAATTGGATTCAAATACTTGATGAATATCTTATACCGGACGCAGATGATGCCATTCATACAATTGTGGAAATGACATATCCTAATTTGGATAAGAATATTTTAAAAGAATCTTATTTATGGGATAGGTGTATCCTAGCTCTAACAAATGAATGCGTTGAAGAAATTAATTCCTATGTAATTGAACTGTTTGGTGGTTCCATGCAAACTTATTACAACGTGGATTCAATCAGCCCTGTGTCTGATACAACCGAAGAACATCATCTTTTATATCCTCCCGAATTTTTAAACACGTTAAAACTTTCAGGCCTACCAAATTATGAGTTACGTTTGAAGGTGGGTGTGTCGATAATGTTGATGAGGAATTTTAACCAGAATCTAGATTTATGTAATGGTACGAGATTAATTGTTACGCAACTATGCAGAAAAGTTACTGAAGCTGAGATTGTAACCGGGAACAATGTGGGTAGGAAAGTATTGATTCCAAGGATATTTTTAACCTCTGACGACACGAAGTGGCCAATTGTCATGCGTCGACGTCAATTCCCAGTTAAGGTTTGTTTTGCAATGACAATCAACAAAAGTAAAGGACAAACTTTGGAGCAAGTTGGAATTTATTTACCAAGGCCTGTTTTCACATACGGACAACTTCATGTAGCAATTTCTAGGACGACATCGATGTCTGGGCTGAAGATATTGATTGGCGCTACTAACTGGGTTTTCAAAAATACATGCAAAATATTGTTTACAAGGAAGTTTTTACAAATCTTGCTGGTATGATGTCTGTATCCATGATTCAGGTTTTTTAATTACTAATTTTAACCATACCAAACTTTTACCGTAAACTGATGTTCGTTGTGTTTCCTACGCTCTAGGTGTGGAAGGCGCAGATGATGCCTAGGAGGTTTATGCCTGACATCGCATTCCGCTGTCAACAGTAATTTTCTTCTAACTTTTAGTTATTACTGTCTGTTTGTATATGCGTAAGTTGGTTTTGGTAATATGTGGCTTTACATCTCTGCCGTCTTCACATCTTATCATATTCCGAATATGGATGAAATGCTGTTATGGCTGCTGATGACATAGTAAAACTAAATTTTAGAATATAGGCCAAAAATAAACAAAATTGTTCTCCACGGTCTACTGTTGTACTGTGCATTTCAGTATTCCAATGGTTCAATAACTATAACACAGTTTAATTATCTATACTTTAAGGAATTAGAATAGGCGTTCATAGGATTGTACAGAAACAACGCTGTGCAATGACTGAACTGTCAACAGGCTACGATCACATCACATTACGGATGACTCGGATATGACCATTTTATCTCTGTACTGCTGCTGGAAAAATTTATATTTCTGTATGCCATAATTATGTAATAGTGTGATACTGGTTCTGTATGACATATACACGTACAGTTTGTTGGTTAACAATATGTTTATGCATGTTTCTGGCCATCTACATATGTATTACAATGAAACTGTATTGCCTGCACTGTCCCATCTTTATACATGTTCTCTATTTCTGTATTCACATTTTTCCTTCATCTATTTTGCCTGTCCTACACCTCAGTCTACTGAACTTGGAACATTTATTTTTTAAGCTTCACTTCTTACTCTGCGCATCATTTCCTGAATTGTATGCAATATACCGTTTCAAACTGAACTCGGTAAAACTGTGACATACGAACAAAAGATTTAAGTCATGTGTACAGTCATACAATTTGTTAGCCATTTTTGTGTAGTGATTGATATTATAGGATATGGCTACTTCTCTGTTTGACAGGTGATGTATGTAAAAGTACACTCATCAAACTTATGCTCTTTGCAACTTTATTATAACCTATTAGTTATACTGAATTTACATAACTGTTTTGTTTGTTAGTTTATTTACAACTAACACAACACCTTGCACAACCCTTATACTGGTTGTTCAATAGTTGGGTAATTATTATTTGCTCTTAACTAGGATTTGGTGTTTCCTGAATTATGCACTAATTTGAAAGAAGCTTTTGTGCAATTTGGTGAAGTTGAATAGTGATATAAAATTAGGATGACATGAAGGTTATTTCCGTAGAGTATAACTATTGAATTCATGTTCCTTATTTGAATTTATCATGACATCATTAACTACATGCCACCTTCTAAATCAACGGATGTTAGGATAAGCAATGACGCCTTTTAAGGTTACTACAAAAATAGGAAGCTAGAATTCATTTACTCATTATAAATTTCTAAATAAGTTTTGATAGTACATTAGCAATACACTTCATAAAACCATTATCAAGAAAATAACAAGCATCATGGCGCTAACCCATATGACGGTGAAACCATTCGGCACAAAGATTCCTAATTAGTCTTCTAACCTATAGATGGACATTGACGCATAGTTTTGTCAACAAACTTGGCAAAGTTTGCAGCATTTTTCATTTTATTATGCACTGCTATGATTCATATGCCTTAAAATGGGTTTTCTCTCTTACAAGAAGACACAGATTCCAATTTTTATTGTTGTGTCCAACATTTTGATGCATGCATTGGGTGTTTTGACTCTAACCTAGACTAATAGATACAACTAGATAGAAAAAACAGAAACTTACCACTTTCTCAAGAAAAATTACTTTTTCACATAGTTTAGTTAAATTTTATGTGGAGTTCACCCAATCTCAAATTTTGAAAGCAATCAAAATAATGATGTGTTACATATGAATATATACAGTTAATGGCGGATTAGACAAGAGTAAACGAAGATCATCTCAGTCAACCGATCCATTCATCAAATGCAAGTCAACTGTGTTGTATATGACTATTATATAAAACTGATATTTTATTCATTTATTAGTTTGGTGCATTGTATTTTTTAATCACCAACTAGATGTTTTAGTTGTCCTGCCACAGCTCAATATGTATCGTACAAGAACTACTTTTTGTCAATTCAATGCCCCTAAATATGTTAGGAAGAACAAGAAGCTACTTAAAAGGAGCTTCAGAAAGAATTGGACTTTGAAAGCCTAACTGTGCTAGGTTTTTACCTGGAGGCCCTCCATCAAACGTTGAACTGAAATTGGTACTTAAAATACCTCGGTTATTTATTTATTTATTGATTTTCCTTTCATAACCATTGATAAATATGTCTTCAGCTTACTTGCTGTACATCGAGTTTCCAAACCAGTGGTATACTTACCACTAAGTAATTTTTGTAGACAAATACAATTTATTAGTTGCAATTTATTTGTTTGCACTAAGAAGGACTTTGTAAAGACAGCAAAATAAGTAATCTTTATTCGGTCTAACTTCCATAAATATGTATGCCATGAATATTTAACTGGAATATAACTAGACACTGCTTGATGCATCCAATCAGCTTGCATTGCAATATGTTCATCAGATAATGGCCCGTTATCTACAAAACCTTAATTGTTTTCATTACTCGGTCCCACCAATAATTGATTTTTTCAATAATAAACTATTTTAATTTGGTAAACTACATATACTTCCAATCAACTGATAATTTTGCAATTTTCAATACCGTCCCTTCAAATTCTTAACTGGATGTGAGTTTGGCAAATTGATGTACTTCAATCTCTACAAGTATTTAGGAGATCAAGAAAACACTACTTACTTACTGTCGTTTGGTTAAAATTAATAAAGGAAATTAATATTATAATATTATGAATTTAACTTGCTATTACAGAAGATGGCTTAGCCACAAAGTGGTATTTGTTATCATATACTGTCAATACATATTATTTGTGTTAACTTTTATTGCAATTTGTTCCTCCATACCGTTATTCCTTAGCTAAAAACATTAACCCTTCACTCAACATAAGATTGTAATATGATAAACACCAACAAGAGTTAATAGTTATACAAAAGTATAAAGTAATCGACCATTTTCCAATACTCGACAAATAAGCGTTAAAAAATCATGCACCTTGATTTTAAAGCTTTTAAGGGGTGCTCGAACATGAACAGGAAAAGACAAGGATAGATTTCATGAACATGAACATGAACATGAACAGGATGGGGTGCTCCAAAATCAAGAAGAACATGAACAGGAAAAGACAAGGATAGATTTCAGAACAAAGGGGAGAGTTCCAAAATCCGAAAGAAGTCCGAACCAAAGAGGAAGGAATTCAAGCTCGAACGAAGGTGATTCTGTAATTAAATTTACTCTATATGCTAAGTTTTGCCTAAAACCAGAGCTGTGATACCAACTGTAACGACTTGGTATTTCGTGCCATTCGCATCTACACGTGTCAGCCTTGAATTGCTCAAAATATCAAATTGTTAATTTATATTTGGCAAAGCTCAGCATATACAGTAAATAAATCAATCACAGATACAGAGTATTACATTAGTAAGCAACGGAATAGATAAATAGTAGTTCATGAAGCTACTATATAAACAACAGAGTTTGAAATAAAATACAACAGAATATCTCAAATACAATATAGTCTCGAATACAAACAGATGACGCATCTGAACAAAACAACTGGATAGATGAAGGCTGAATAGATACAGATGGATCTCCAAGTGAAGCTCCAACTCCAAAGGTGAGTCTCAAATGCTGTGACACTCAGTCTGACACGAGCGTAAAGCAAAACACAAAACACTCGAGTCAGGATTAACATTCTTATATTAATAAATTTTACTCAAGTGAAATGCCAACTGAAATACAAGTAACTTAAAGGATGTTTGGGATTTCCATCCTCTAAGGATCCGTGGAACTATCTACTATGTAGTAATATACGCTACAATAATATGTCTATAGTAAAGTAAAAGTATTAAAATAGCGTTAAGGCGTTACCCACATCCCCCTTAACACATTTTATATATTCACATAGTCTATACAGTACCGTAATTCCTCCGTAAACTGGAGGGCTATCAGAGAGCACTCCATAGGTATGGAACAAACCAAACTCATAGAAGGCACGATAGAGCATGCGACACGGCGCTCGAGGCAATGCCAGGGTAGATATACCGTTTGCAGATCCGGACTGGTGGTAACGCATAGCAGCTACTACCGCCCACCTCGTGACACACTCCCAAAATCAAAGGGTGCACCCAATCAAATCATAAAAGCAATAGAATGGTATCGAAGAAATGTGTCTGATAGAAAGAATGACCTCACTTGGCCCGGCGTAGCTCCTGATTTAGCCTCATCAAACTGACTCACGGGAGTCAGGGCTACGTAAATACCATATATAATCGTCACCAAACCATCCTACTTCATTCTGGAATCTCCACCACGTACACAGTTGTTAAAGTGGTTTTCGGTATTGACAGAGAATATGACAATATCCGATCCCGGTCTCTTTAACAACCAAACGTTATTATAACACCGTGGTCGTTTCAAAATCATACTTCAAAACCAAAATATCATATCCATTACAAACCATATAAATACGTTATCATTTCTCACTTAAAATAATATTCATTTCCAAAATCATAACACTTTCTAAAATTATAACTTTTCGAAATTATAACACTTTGAAGTTATACACTTTGAAGACATAACTTTGAAATCATAACACTTACCTCTTAAACCATTTAGATATTAAAAGTAATATATATTAAATTAGTTATAAATAAAATAGTTAATATAATAAAATAATTTGTATATAAAATAGTTATAAATTAAATAGTTTATATTAAGGTAATCAATATATTAAAAGTAGTTTTATTTAAAATAGTTTATATTAAAAATAATTCGTAAAGTAAAATATCTTTATATATAAAATACTTTATATAAAATAATAATAGTTTCCTCAAATTTCACAAGTCGATTCAGATTAATTCGAATTCCAAAATTCAATTTAATTTAATCTTGATTCACCAATTTCAATTCAATTCAAAACCATTCAAAACTTATATCGATTTCAAATACATATATATATACTACAATTTAAATCATTTCAATTTCAATAGATTTCAAAGCTTAAATTCATTTATATTTCAAATTCAACTTAACCATTATTTAATATTGATAAATTCACTTAGTCAATCCAATATAAACTAAATATTCCCTTCAATTTATTTACTTGAAATATTCATTTAATCACTTTAAATCAAAAATCAAGTCATAAATCATATCTTTAAAATCTCAAATTAATGAGTTTCAAATCGATTTATTTAAGTAAAATTCAAATAAATTTCATATGAATTTCGATTTCTCTTTCCACTTAATTTATTTAAAATTATTATAAAATCTATATTAAAAATATAATATCTTAAAATCAATATTTATTAAAACCACATATATTTCTTTTCAAAACCTTGGAAATCATTTTCAATATATATATATATATACACACACACATACACCAACGGTGTCTGTATATATTTTTTCTATCATATGGTCAAGTGATATGGATATTTATCATTTCAATCCGCGATTTAAATATTTACGGGTATATATCATTTCAACCCGCAATCCCAAATTCAATTCAATGAAAATCGCTTGGGTTTATCATTTCAACCCATAACGATTTTCTCCTATTCTACAAGATCGTTCGGGTATGTATCATTTCAATAAATTAACAGGGTACTTGCAGAGTGAGAGTAGTAATGATAACAATATAATAAACAGTAACAGGCATATATCATCAATATAAATAACAGATAATGGTGTCAGATGTCACAGGTGAACAGTTACAGATAATGGCAAATATATAGCAATTTAAATAACTAACAGCAGTATATTTCAATTGTCGTTCCAATTGAAATCAAATTTAATAAATATAAGAACATTAATCGTGAATGATTGCCCACCTTTCGAGGCTACAGGAATTTTGACAATGATATGAGTTACGAATCCAAGCAAGAATTTTCAAAGGAAAGCAAGATTGAACGCGAATTTGATGACAAAGCTGATAAATAGAAATTGATGAGAACGGACTAAATCAGAATTGGATCGATGATGATAAATGGTATAAGTGAACTTATATATATATATATATATATATATATAACCATATATAACTGTTTATGAAATCATATTCTCAATTCAGACACATTTTAAATTTAAATATATATAGGTATTTCAAAATCATTGTTTAAATAATAACACATAAATAAAACCAACATATCTTCATAATAATATTTGAAGTAAATATATATACTTATTAAAATATAGAATACTTACATATTTTTAAATCAATATATATAGACACACACACACATAAACAAGTCACTATAAATTTACAAACTATAAACCTATACTCTGTCAGGTATACTTCCATAACTACATATTTTATAAAAAATAATATATAAACTAACACAATATCCATATATACCCTGAAATGAACATAGTATATCTAACTAACATATAATATATTACTTTTAACATATCTAAATAATGTAACCATATACATATATACATGCTGCAAAAATATAGTTGATGCTTCTTCTAAAATAATATATATTATAAATAAATATATATGTATAACATCATATTGTAAACCAAACTTAATATATAGAATCAATATGTATATACAGTAACATGCATACCAACATATTATTGTATAAAATACTAGTACATATATACACAACACATATATTAGATTAATGCAAACATATACATAATATTCTACCACTAATTATGTACCAATCTAAATATATATACAAAACTATAAACACTATATCTTTTTACCAGCATACAAAATGTTACAATAGTATAGTATATAACAAAAAAAACAAGGCGAATCTTAGCTTCATAAATCAAAATCTGTACAAAACAACTAGGAATACCAGGCTTTAAACACTTTATTATATATATATATATAATACGAGAGTAGGAATAGAATGTAAACCTTAATGTATATAAAAAATTTCCTTACAGTACATGTGATATGCGACAACTTTAAACTATCATATATATAGTACTATTATAGAATAAAATATATACAACACACATATCTTTTCTTTTCTTTTCAAATATATACTCTTTTATATATAATAGATCTATATATTATAAAATAAAATAAAAAAAATAAAAAATAAAACCAACATATATATAACTAGATATACTTACATATACACAACAAATCTTGTATAAAACTATTGTAAGCATATACATCAAAACCCAACCAAACGAGCAATATATATATATATATATAAGTATATGATCCTCCAGTATATATACTAGAAGGTGGGATGGTGGGGAAGTGAAAAGGTGGAGGCGGAAGTTGAAGGAAGGTGGAAAACATTGCATGAAGGCCGACATGGGTGATGGGCTTAGGATGCAGCGTTCGAGAGGGAGAGGTGGATGGGAAAAGTGGTTGGTGTGTGCGCTGCAGATGGACGTTGAGTTACGGCGGAGGAAGCAAGGCCTGGATGTAGATCGGAGCTAATGATGCTCGGTGGAAAGGAAGTTGCTGTAACGCCCCACTCTGAGACCCACTGTAACAAAGAGTATTACGGGAGTAATACTGTTTGTTAAAGCGGAGAATAGAGTATAGTGGAAGCGACCATTTGTAATCAAGCTATAATATCTACTGAATACGTCGAAAGGATGGTATATATATATATTTTTTCAAGTGGTTCGACATATTCAATAAATATTTATAACGAAATTACAATGGCTAAAGACCTATCAGAACAAGCATAGTAATAAATGATAAAACATCACAGAACAGAATCACATAACAGATATAAAATCCCAGAACAATACATCGTCAATACAGATCCAAATACTATAAGTGGGTACAAAGTCACTGCCCACACATGTGAGTCAAAAATATGTACATATCAAAGTCTGAATAATAATAGAGTAGCGGAATAGTGGACAAATAAAAGCGCTATCTATCAGCATAGCAGATAATGTCCAAGCGGAAGCACAGAAGCTAAGTCCAGAGACCTAACCTGAAACAACTCGGTCTGACCCAAGCGAAAAACACTCGGGTCAGGCTAGCTAAACAATCAGTAATAACTGAGATATATAATAATGCAGTACATAAATGAAACAGTACTTTTCCTAAGAGAAGAGTATTTTGGACCACATGAATATAATGATGGTCCCTAATCATCAATCAACAGTGAAAATCTCCAAAGAGAATATCAGCACCAAAGTGTTGAATAAATAAAATTGCCTCATATCATCGGCGTAGCCAAAGCTATATAAAGTTGCCCATAGGCAATAATCCCAAGAGTGACCAGAGTCTGTAATCAATGCCCAAGCAAAGATCGATGCTCCAGAGAGCAATGGGGATATACCGAAAAGTCAATGAAATCAAACACTGAAAAGTAGTGTCCAGAGACACTGTGGATCCACAAGGTAATCGCACTTACATCGTATGGTTCCATAGAACCAACACCGAATGGCGGTACTCGAATGGATATAAAAATCATCAGATAATACAAGTATAGCACGTGCACCGACCGGAGTCGTTATTGCCAAGTACTGTAGAGTTGTGATCGATTACTCGCACAGATGCGGAACGCACGAGATGGCAAGATCCTTCCCAGAAGGATAAAGGCCCAGAGGCACATGTCGAAAAAAAGAAACTGATCCATAGAACAGGTGTCCAGAGACGGTTGCCCAGAGGCGTGGTGACCCAGAGGTCCAGTACTGGCTGCCTAGAGGCTAATGTGTCACAAACTTCTTGGAGAGGAACCCGTAAAGTGTTAACGATGAGTCCCATACCCCACGTTCGCACTAAACGGTTTACTAACCAATAGCAAGCTCACACTCCAAACAATAAAAAGTCCACCTCGTATCATCGGCAAACTAGACCCAAAGGTCAAAACGATCAATCGAATAGGTCGGGGATTAACCGGAAAGAAAATATGCACGGTTCCATAGATCGGAGATTTCCTAACCGTTTAAGCACCTTTCCACTTCGCTCGACGTGCTAAAAAGTGAGTGTGAGATTTTTATTATAGAAAATAATGGTGCGAAACGGTTTTATAATTGATTTTGAAATCACTTTAAAACGGCTTTTGAATACTCTCCTATTATGGAGTAAATAGTTTAATAATTAAAAATAACATTATATAATAATTTCGAAAGCCATTTAGGAGTGAAAAATCCTTTGAAAATAATTCATAAAACACGTGTACGAAATCTAGAGACAAATCTCAAAGAAATCGATAAATCAGAGAATCACTGAAAACCAATATTCGTGTTGGAAAATATTCTGAATGGTTGTGAACCAAAGTTCGACAATTTCTGATTCGCAATTGAAACTCAAAGGTTCATTGCAGAAATAATCAATTTGAAGCGGTTGCACCAAAATGGTGCAACCCGGACTCGGTTGCACCAAAATGGTGCAACCGGTGGGTCGGAACCCGGCTGCACCAAATGGGTGCAGCACATTTTATAAAGGCCGGCTGCACCGCATGGTGCAGCCCGTTTCTGTGAACCATGTTGCACCATGCGGTGCAACTGGTTCGGTCCAGCCCCAGCCCGCTTGGGCTGGGGAAGTAATAGCAAGCCCCAGCCCATGCGGGCTGGGGAGAAGTTGCAAGCCCCAGCCTGCATGGGCTGGGGAGATGTTGCAAGCCCCAGCCCATGCGGGCTGGGGTTCTGTCAAGCCCCAGCCCGCCTGGGCTGGGGAAGCCCCAGCCCATGCGGGCTGGGGTCCTGTTATGCCCCAGCCCGCCTGGGTTGGGGAAGCCCCAGCCCATGCGGGCTGGGGACTGTCATGCCCCAGCCCGCCTGGGCTGGGGAAGTATCAAGCCCAGCCCATGCGGGCTGGGATTTCTACGCGCCAGCCCACTAAGGGCTGGCCTGCTACCGGCTAGCCCAACTGGGCTAGCCTGCTGTGCCCAGGCAGCAGCCTGGGTGCAGCCCAGGCCTGCCCTGGTGCACCCAGAACACTGTTTCAGCCTGTTTTCAGGCTGAAACATTCCAGCCAGCTGAAAATGCTGGTTTTTGGTGATTTGGGGTGTTTTTTTCAAGTTTTTGGCATCAAATTTCACTAATATCAATCACTAATTACCATATGATGATTACTACACTGTATTAAAGGAAACAAAGGCCAAAGCTTAACATTACCTTAGGAAGCAATAACACAAACACCTTATGTGCACACCCCAAAATGAAAGCAAAGATGATCAAAGAGCTATGATTCACATGTTACATAATAAACATGTGTTACTAAATGATTACTGAAATCAAAAGATGATTAAACACATATTAGAAGAGGTTTTTAGCAATATACCTCTCTAGAAAGCAACAAAGACTACTATAGCATCAACCCAAGTTAGCAAAAGATGATTAGGAGGCTATAAGATCAAAAAAACACATAAAACATGTGTTACCAATTAAATTTCAGAAATTAAAAAGATATAAAAACGGATTTGAGGTGGGTATTTGCATTACCTTTCCATAGAATGACTTGCATAAGCTAAAACAAGAAGGAGATGAAGATAGAGGCCATTTTTGTTAAGAAGCTTTAGGAAATGATTAGGGTTTTGATTAGGGATGAATGAATGAGGTTATGAGAGTTTGAGATAATTTATAGAGGAGGTTTAGGGTGGGTTATTGGGTTAGGTTTAGTAACCCAATAAGAAGAGAGTTATTTACATGTTTCCAAAAATTATTCTAAGTGTTCATATATGTTTATAAAACTCATTTTTCTTATCCAAACCCGTTTTAAAAATCTCTCCTAAAATATTTAACTTTCCAAAAATAACATTTTATCCTCATTTTAAAATCCCATATTTCCCATTTAAATAAAAATAGCCTTTTTCAAATAAATTTTGTTATTCCAAATCCTTTTATGCTTCATTAAAATAAATAAAAATCCTAACTTTTATTTATTAATTGGTAATGCAAATCCCGGGTTGTTACAGTTGCTGAGGCTAAAGGTGGAAGGGGAAAGAAATAGAGTAGGGGTTTCAAACGAAGAGTAAGACAGTTGTGCAATATATTCCTTAAAAAAATGAATGAATACAAACGGGTATACCACTTTTATGCGTTTAGATTTTTGAACTGACGAACATAGGAGCGGAAATTGGGGCATAGGGAATGGCTGAATTGTAGCAAACAATGAATGTTATAATAAATGCTAGTTGCTGTCAATTCCTATTTGAAATTTGAATGGACACCACTATTAAAAGTGTAAAAGTGGCCGATACAGTTAATTGTTTCACGGTTTCAATGCGTACCGGATTCCGGAATGCACAAATGTATACACTGTTGAGATCGGTACGACGAGACGATCAAAACGGTATACATATATCAGTGGTACGATCGAACTATCAAAAGTCGATATTCGGTATTGAAAAATGCTGCTAAAACGCTGGAATTAAGATAAACGGAGCAATAGCTGTCCAAATTTGGCGAAATGAAATATGACGTCTCACTCAGAAGATGATTTACAAATTTATTATATAAAAATATTCAGATTTGAAAAATATTTTATTATCATCAAATACTAACTGATTTAAATTTAAATAGAATTACACAATAAAATAAACTTCTATATTATCAGATGAAAATTTACCATTTTCTATGTTTAACTATACGTATTCCAGACATCAAATTTTCGTTTCCAAATTTTATTATTTCAAAATTCACAAAATTCAGTTAATTATGTAAATAAAATTATTAAAATTTTACGGGTCGTTACACTCTCCCCCACTCAAAACTTTATGTCCCCGAAAAGGAAGGAGGTAGGCGAATAGAACCAACCAGAAAAAGAAGATAGATTGAAATACCAAATACAACAAATTAATTTAAAACCATATAAACTACATTTATTTTAGAATTGGTTTATATTCAATTAGTTGATTCCAATTCATTTTATTTAACTAATCAAATTTATTGTGTTCACATTTGATTGGTTTCATCCCATATATTTTATTCAATTGATTTGTTTCCCATTTATTAAAATTTATTACAAAAATTTTCACAACAAAATTTGTTTTATTTTACTCATCTATTAAATCTATTTGATCAACCATAGTTAATTCTACCTCAACATTCAACTTCAACTATTCAAAACCATATAGATTTCAATTTTAGATAAATTAATATTCAACAATTTGGTTTAATCCATTTTATTCAACTAATAAATAGTCATTCAATTTTTAAAATTGATTTTCTTTCATTTTATCAATATTTCTTTCAACAAATTCATTTTTAAATTAACTTATTTATTTCACTTAACATGTTTTGCCACATATATTTGGTGTATACAATTTATAACCAAATATTATTCAGCAAATAAAATTTCCTTTTTATTGCTAAATTTATTATCCAATTTATTATCAGTAAATTCCCTTAACAAAAATATCATTTTTGATATCCTATTACTTATATCATAGTGTATATTATCCAATTACATTCTAATTACATTTAAACTTCCTAGGTAAGTTATATAAATGCTTATGAGTGCAATTAAATACTATACAAATTTTACTTTTATTTGCAACATTTTTATTAAGCCAGATTTTAGTTTGAACAATTTATTACTTAAGTTTTCTTCTTGTACAACCTTATTATATCCTAACATTTTTAACTTTTTGAATAATTTAGGCAAGTTATATATATTAGAATGTAATTTAGTGTTATACAAGTAAGTTTGTTCAAATTCATTATTTCAAGTTGGTTTAAATTTCATTTATCATTTCAGATATTCCAATTATTCAAACATTTCACTTTATTTCAATAATTGAAACCATTTCTTAATATAAACATAAGATTCAAATTTCCGGTTTCACTTCAAACTATTTTGAAATAATTATATACATATATATTTTATAAATCAAATTATGCACAAGGAATTTAAATCAAATTCATTTTTCCAAACAAAAGTGTAATAAAGCTATTAAGGGGCCTCTCCACTTCGAGACTCGAAAATGAATGTCGATGATGCTGCAGTCATCATCGAAATTATTTCCCAGCGACAAATGAGGAGAGTAGTGACTACCTTCATTAAAAAATTCTTTGAAAACAATTTATACTTGAAAATACTTGAAAATAATATATTTGTTCAAATCATGAAAACCAAACTTTGTAAAGCACCGGAAATTAAATTCTTAAATCCTTAATTTAAATTTATTTCATTTTCAAATCAAATAAACCCTGTTTATAAAATTTCAACACCTTATAACATATAACAATAGACAAAATAATAATGATAATCTAGTATTATCATTCCTAACAACCAATTCCTTTAACTACCAAATTTCAAAAAAAAACTACACTTTTATAGATAAAATACAATCATACAAAATTTTCAAATTTTTGGAACAATATTGTGTCAATTTGCTCTGTTCAAGTGTTTTGGAATTCCTATCGATAGCGTTAGCTAGGAAAATCGATTGAGACCCAAAATTCAAACTTAACAACTCAAACAACATAATATAAAACATTTTATTTTAAATACAAGTGCACTCCCTTACTCGATGATTCAAGAATGGATAGAGATCCACATATAGCGGAATCCTACTCAAAGATAATTCTAACTAACGCGATAGACTTGAAAGGAAGATAGGATAACTAAATTACAAAAGAGGAAAATCGAAAGATTGATCGTGGGTGACCTTAACCGGGTCAACCGAGATTCCAGGGATAAGATCAATGCCGAAATTCAATTTCCCGCTTAAATGGGAGAGATGTGACTTCAGAAAATCATGATGAAATTGCCAATTGAGGTGGCAAGATATTCACAGATTCATTATAGAGATCAGCCGAGTGGAGCTATGGGGTGCTCCAGAATCAAGAAGAACATGAACAGGAAAAAACAAGGATAGATTTCAGAACAAAGGGGAGAGTTCCAAAATCCGAAAGAAGTCCGGATCAAAGAGGAAGAAATTCAAGCTAGAACGAAGGCGATTCTGTAATTAAATTTACTCTATATGCTCAGTTTTGCCTAAAACCAGAGCTCTGATACTAATTGTAACGACCTGGTATTTCGTGCCATTCGCATCCACACGTGTCAGATTTGAATTGCTCAAAATATCAGATTGTTAATTTATATTTGGCAAAACTAAGCATATATACAGTAAATAAATCAATCACAGAATCACAGGTATACAGTATTACATTAGTAAGCAACGGAATAGATAAATAGTAGTTCATGAAGCTACTATATAAACAACAGAGTTTGAAATAAAATACAACAGAATATCTCAAATACAATATAGTCTCGAATACAAACAGATGACAAGTCTGAACAAAACAACTGGATAGCTGAAGGCTGAATAGATACAGATGGATCTCCAAGTGAAGCTCCAACTCCAAAGGTGAGTCTCGAATGCTGTGACACTCAGTCTGACCCGAGCATAAAGCAAAACACAAAACACTCGAGTCAGGATTAACATTCTTATATTATTAAATTCAACTCAAGTGAAATGCCAACTGAAATACAAGTAACTTAAAGGATGTTTGGGATTTCCATCCTCTAAGGATCCATGGAACTATCAACTATGTAGTAATATACGCTACTATAATATGTCTATAGTAAAGTAAAAGTATTAAAATAGCGTTAAGGCGTTACCCATATCCCCCTTAACACATTTTATATATTCCCATAGTCTATACAGTACCGTAATTCCTCTATAAACTGGAGGGATATCAGAGGGCACTCCATAGGTATGGTACAAACCAAACTCGTAGAAGGCGCGATAGGACATGCGACACGACACTCGAGGCAATGCCAGGGTAGATATACCATTTGCAGATCCAGACTGGTGGTAACGCATAACAGCTACTACCGCCCACCTCGTGACACACTCCCAAAATCAAAGGGTGCACCCAATCAAATCACAAAAGCAATAGAATGTTATCGAAGAAATGTGTCCGATAGGAGGAATGACCTCACTTGGTCCGGCGTAGCTCTTGTTTTAGCCGCATCAAGCTGACTCACGGGAGTCCGGGCTACGTAAATACCATATAGAATCGTCACCAAACAATCCTACTTCATTCTGAAATCTCCACCACGTACACAGTTGTTAAAGTGGTTTTCGGTATTGGCAGAGAGTATGACAATATCCGATCCCGGTCTCTTTAACAACCAAACATTATTATAACACCATGGTCATTTCAAAATCATACTTCAAAACCAAAATATCATATCAATTACAAAACCATATCAATACGATATCATTTCTCACTTAAAATAATATTCATTTCCAAAATCATAACACTTTCTAAAATTATAACTTTTCGAAATTATAACACTTTGAAGTTATACACTTTGAAGACATAACTTTGAAACCATAACACTTACCTCTTAAACCATTTAGATATTAAAAGTAATATATATTAAATTAATTATAAATAAAATAGTTAATATAATAAAATAATTTGTATATAAAATAGTTATATATTAAATAGTTTATATTAAGGTAATCAATATATTAAAAGTAGTTTTATTTAAAATAGTTTATATTAAAAATAATTCGTAAAGTAAAATATCTTTATATATAAAATACTTTATATAAAATAATAATAGTTTCCTCAAATTTCACAAGTCGATTCAGATCAATTCGAATTCCAAAATTCAATTTAATTCAATCTCAATTCACCAATTTCAATTCAGTTCAAAACCATTCAAAACTTATATCGATTTCAAATACATATATATATATACTACAATTTAAATCATTTCAATTTCAATAGATTTCAAAGCTTAAATTCATATATATTGCAAATTCTACTTAACCATTATTTAATATTGATAAATGCACTTAGTCAATCCAATATAAACTAAATATTCCCTTCAATTTATTTACTTGAAATATTCATTTAATCACTTTAAATCAAAAATCAAGTCATAAATCATATCTATAAAATCTCAAATTAATAAGTTTCAAATCGGTTTTATTTAAGTAAAATTCAAATAAATTTCATATGAATTTCTATTTCTCTTTCCACTTAATTTATTTAAAATTATTTTAAAATCTATCTTAAAAATATAATATCTTAAAATCAATATTTATTAAAACCACATATATTTCTTTTCAAAACCTTGGAAATCATTTTCAAAATATATATATATATATATATATATACAGACCAACGGTGTCTGTATATAATTTTCTATCCTATGGTCAAGTGATACAGATATTTATCATTTCAATCCGCAATTTAGATATTTACAGGTATATATCCTTTCAACCCGCAATCCCAAATTCAATTCAATGATAATCTCTTGGGTTTATCATTTCAACCCATAATGATTTTCTCCTATTCTACAAGATCGTCCGGGTATGTATCATTTCAACCCATAGGGAATTCTAAATTAATAGGGTACTTGCAGAGTGAGAGCAGTAATGATAACAATATAATAATCAGTAACAGGCATATATCATCAATATAAATAACAGATAATGGTGTTAGATGTCACATGTGAACAGTTACAGATAATGGAAAATATATAGCAATTTAAATAACTAACAACATATTTCAATTGTCGTTCCAATTGAAATCAAATTTAATAAATATAAGAACGTTAATCTGAGTGATGCTTACCTTTCGAGGCTAGAGGAATTTTGACAATGATATGAGTTACGAATCCAAGCATGAATTTTCAGAGCAAAGCAAGATTGAACGCAAATTTGATGACAAAGCTGATAAATAGAAATTGATGAGAACAGATTAAATTAGAACTGGATCGATGATGATAAATTGTATAAGTGAACTTATATATATATATAACCATATATAACTGTTTATGAAATCATATTCTCAATTCTGACACATTTCAAATTTAAATATATATAGGTATTTCAAAATCTGTTTAAATAATAACACATAAATAAAACAAACATATCTTCATAATAATATTTGAAGTAAATATATATACTTATTAAAATGCATAATACTTACATATTTTTAAATCAATACACACACACACACACATAAACAAGTCACTATAAATTTACAAACTATAAACCTATACTCTATCAGTTATACTTCCATAACTACACATTTTATAACAAATAATATATAAACTAACACAATATCCATATATACCCTGAAATGAACATAGTATGTCTAAGTAACATATAATATATTACTTTTAACATATCTGTCACCATATACATATATACGTGCTGCAAAAACATAGTTGATGCTTCTTCTAAAATAATATATATTATAAACAAATATATATGTATAACATCATATTGTGAACCAAACTTAATATATAGAATCAATATGTATATACATCAGCATGCATACCAACATATTATTGTATAAAATACTAGTACATATATACACAACACATATATTAGATTAATGCAAACATATACATAATATTCTGCCACTAATTATGTACCAGTCTAAATATATATACAAAACATAAACACTACATCTTTTTACCACCATACAAAATGTTACAATAGTATAGTATATAACAAACAAAACAAGGCGAATCTTAGCTTCATAAATCAAAATCTGTACAAATCAACCAGGAATACCAGGCTTTAAACACTCTATTATATTATATATATATATATATATACGTATATATATATATAATACGAGAGTAGGAATAGAATGTAAACCTTAATGTATATAAATTTTTTCCTTACAGTACATGTGATATGCGACAACTTTAAACTACCATATATATAGTACTATTATAGAATAAAATATATACAACACACATATCTTTTCTTTTCTTTTCATATATATACTTTTTTATATATAACAGATCTATATATTATAAAATAAAATAATAAAAATCAAAAATAAAACCAATATATATATATAACTATTGTATATATAAAACTATTGTAAGCATATACATCAAAACCCAACCGAACAAGCAATATATATAAGTATACAATCCTCTAATATATATACTAGAAGGTGGGATGGTGAGGAAGTGAAGAGGTGGAGGCGGAAGTTGAAGGAAGGTGGAAAACAAGGCATGAAGGCTGACATGGGTGATGGGCTTAGGATGCAGCGTTCGAGAGGGAGAGGCGGATGGGAAAAGTGGTTGGTGTGCACGCTGCAGATGGACGTGGAGTTACGACGGAGGAAGCAAGGCCTGGATGTGGATCGGAGCTACTGATGCTCGATGGAAAGGAAGTTGTTGAGGCTAAAGGTGGAAGGGGAAAGAAATAGAGTAGGGGTTTCAAATGACAGCTATGCAATATATTCCTTAAAAATGAATGAATACAAAGGGGTATACCACTTTTATGCGTTTAGATTTTTGAACTGACGGGCATAAGAGCGGAAATTGGGGCATAGGTAACGACTGAATTGTAGCAAACAATGAATGTTACAATAAATGCTGGTTGCTGTCAATTCCCGTTTGAAATTTGAATGGACACCACTATCAAAAGTGTAAAAGTGGTACTGATACAGTTAACCGTTTCACGGTTTGAATGCGTACCGAATTCCGGAATGCATAAATGTATACACTGTTGAGATCAGTACGACGAGACGGTCAAAACGGTATACAGATATCAGTGGTACGATCGAACTATCAAAAGTCGATATTCGGTATCGAAAAATGCTGCTAAAACGCTGGAATTAAGATAAACGGAGCAATAGCAGTCCAAATTTGGCGAAACGAAATATGATGTCTCACTAAGAAGATGATTTACAAATTTATTATATAAAAATATTCAGGTTTGAAAAATATTTTATTATCATCAAATACTAACTGATTTAAATTTAAATAGATTTACACAATAAAATAAACTTCCATATTATCAGATGAAAATTTACCATTTGCTATGTTTAACTATACGTATTCCAGACAACAAATTTTCATTTCCAAATTTTATTATATAAAAATTCACAAAATTTAGTTAATTATGTAAATAAAATTATTAAAATTTTACGGGTCGTTACACTCTCCCCCACTCAAAACTTTTCGTCCCCGAAAAGGAAGGAGGTAGGTGGATAGAAACAACCAGAAAAAGAAGATAGATTGAAATACCAAATACAACAAATTAATTTAAAACCATATAAACTACATTTATTTTAGAATTGGTTTATATTCAATTAGTTGATTTCAATTCATTTTATTTAACCAATAAAATTTATTGTGTTCACATTTGATTGGTTTCATCCCATATATTTTATTCAATTGATTTGTTTCCCATTTATTAAAATTTATTACAAAAATTTTCACAGCAAAATTTGTTTTATTTTACTCATCTATTAAATCTATTTGATCAACCATAGTTAATTCTACCTCAACTTCAACTATTCAAAACCATATAGATTTCAATTTTAGATAAATTAATATTCAACAATTTGGTTTAATCCATTTTATTCAACTAATAAATAGTCATTCAATTTTTATAATTTATTTTCTTTCATTTTATCAATATTTCTTTCAACAAATTCATTTTTAAATTAATTTATTTATTTCACTTAACATGTTTTGCAACATATATTAGGTGTATACAATTTATAACCAAATATTATTCAGCAAATAAATTTTCCTTTTTATTGCTAAATTTATTATCCAATTTATTATCAGTAAATTCCCTTAACAAAAATATCATTTTTGATATCCTATTACTTATATCATAGTGTATATTATCCAATTACATTCTAATTACATTTGAACTTCCTAGGTAAGTTATATAAATGCTTATGAGTGCAATTAAATACTATACAAATTTTACTTTTATTTACAACATTTTTATTAAGCCAGATTTTAGTTTGAAAAATTTATTACTTAAGTTTTCTTCTTGTACAACCTTATTATATCCTAAAATTTTTAACTTTTTGAATAATTTAGGCAAGTTATATATATTAGAATTTAATTTAGTGTTATACAAGCAAGTTTGTTCAAATTCATTATTTCAAGTTGGTTTAAATTTCATTTATCATTTCAGATATTCCAATTATTCAAACATTTCACTTTATTTCAATAATTGAAACCATTTCTTAATATAAACTTAAGATTCAAATTTCCGGTTTCACTTCAAACTATTTTGAAATAATTATATACATATATATTTTATAAAACAAATTATGCACAAGGAATTTAAATCAAATTCATTTTTCCAAACAAAAGTGTAGTAAAGGTACTAAGGGGCCTCTCCACTTCGAGACTCGAAAATGAATGTCGATGATGTTGTAGTCATCATCGAAATTATTTTCCAGCGACAAATGAGGAGAGCGGTGACTTCCTTCATTTAAAAATTCTTTGAAAACAATTTATACTTGAAAATAATTTCAAATAATATATCCGTTCGAATCATGAAAACAAAATTTTGTAAAGCACCGAAAATTAAATTCTTAAATCCTTAATTTAAATTTATTTCATTTTCAAATCAAATAAACCCTGTTTATAAAATTTCAACACCTTATAACATATAACAATAGACAAAATAATAATGATAATCTAGTATTATCATTCCTAACAACCAATTCCTTTAACTACCAAATTTCAAAAAAAACCCATACTTTTATAGATAAAATACAATCATACAATATTTTCAAATTTTTGGAACAATATTGTGTCAATTTGCTCTGTTCAAGTGTTTTGGAATTCCTATCGATAGCGTTAGCTAGACGAATCGATTGAGAACCAAAATTCTAACTTAACAACTCAAACAACATAATATAAAACATTTTATTTTAAATACAAATACACTCCCTTACTCGATGATTCAAGAATGGATGGAGATCCACATATAGAGGAATCCTAGTTAAAGAGAATTCTAACTAACGCGATAGACTCGAAAGGAAGATAGGATAACTAAATTACAAAAGAGGAAGATTGAAAGATTGATCGCGGGTGACCTTAACCGGGTCAACCGAGATTCCAGGGATAAGATCAATGCGGAAATTCAATTTCTCGCTTAAATGGGAGAGATGTGACTTCAGAACATCAGGATGAAATTGCCAATTGAGGTGGCAAGATATTCTCAGATTCATTATAGAGATCAGCCGAAGTGGAGCCATGGTGACGCAGCGGATATTACAAAAATGATGTAGATCGTTGAATGTAGCAATCGGTGGATTGGAAGATGCTGAAATGCCCAAATTCGTTGATCCGAAGATACCGAATTCTAGCTATCCTGAACTCGTTGATCGCGCACGATACCGGGTTCGAAGATCTTCAATTCTTCAAGCGTTGATCAAGCGCACTTGATTCCGCGAATCGGCTTCTACAATCGTTGAATCGAGCGCACTCGATTATCCGAAAGAGGAGATAGGAGATTACACTCAACTACCAATTTGAATGAAAGCACAAAGCAATCAAAAGAGAATTTTATTCAATATTCAACAACCTTTTACAAATGACTCACACTTGCTATTTATAGCTTTACAACTCAACACGCAAAAACTTCAAAAAAATACAAGTACTTAGGTCGGAAACGACCTACGACCTAACATGGCGCGACCTAGAACAGGCGCGACTTAGCATAGGTTGGCAGCGACCTAACAACAAATAGTTACAACTCGTTACAATCTTCAGCGACTTAACAACTTAGACAAAATACAAACAGACAAAATACAAACAGACAACTACTTAAGTCGTTGCCGACTTAACAATGCTACGCAACTCAACTTAGTAGCGACTTAAGGAATCAACGGTCCAGCTTAACTCGGCAGAGAAAAACAACGGCAACAGGCTTTCGCGGCTTAAACATGCGCATCCCAGTTCAGCGACCTAAAAAAAACTCAATGGTAGAGATTAACTCGCAGCAGATTCAACGGCATCCAGCTGTAGCGACCTAAAAAGGTAAGTGGTTCCAGACTTTCTTCGCGATTTAAGACTTTGCGACCTAAGCCTTCGCGACCTAAGTCCTTGCGACCTAAGCCTTTGCGACCTAAGTCCTTGCGACTTAACTCCTGCTTCATTAGGTCGTCCACGACCTAATACTTCACCAATTTGCTCTGTTTTCTTATTTCGTAACTCGGTAGGTCGTATACATGTTAACCCGGTAAGTCGTTCCAGCATCTCGTTAACTCGCACCTTCCCACTAGGTCGTTGCCGATCTTCACTAAGTCGTTGGGACGACTTAAAGCTTTTGTTAGGTCGGTTGCGACCTAGAACTTCATTTTTCCACCATTTCTCACTAAATCTTAACTCGGTGGCTTCCTTTTTAAGTCGTACCCGACTTACCAGCATCATAGGTCGCACACGACCTATGTCTTCAACTTTCTGGGCTGCATCATCCTCCCTAGGTTGAGAGAAATTCGACCTCGAATTTGTAAATTCATCTCCATCAGCCCGTTCATTCCCATGATATGGTACGAGATGCTTAACATTGAACACGTCAGATGCATACACATCATCTGGCAGCTTCAGTTTATAAGCATTTTCATTGATTCGTTTCACAACTTCCACCGGACCAATTTTTCGTGCTTTCAATTTATTGTACGCGCCTATTGGAAAACGATCTTTCGTTAATACTGCATAAACCAGATCACCTTCATGAAATTCAACATTCCTTCGTTTCAAATCTGCGGATTGTTTATACTTCTCATTTGCTTTCTCTAATCGTTCTTGAACGATTTTATGACACTCCGTCAGCCCTTCAACAAAATCAACGGCTTTCTTAATTGTCCCCTTTGAATGTGGTATCGCAGTTAAATCCGACGGTCCTTTCGGTAAGCTCGAATAGACAATCTGGAATGGACTGAACCCAGTACTTCGATTCATAGCATGATTATGAGCAAATTCTGCCTGGCATAACTTCACATCCCAGCTCTTCAGATTATCTTGAACAAGACACCTCAACAAGTTTCCCAATGATCTGTTAACCACCTCAGTCTGTCCATCCGTTTGCGGATGATAAGCACTACTGAACTTCAGCTTCGTTCCCACCATTTTCCACAAACTCAACCAAAAATGACTCAGAAATCGTGTATCTCTATCCGACACAATAGATTCTGGCAATCCATGAAGTCGATAGATCTCCCTGAAAAATAACTGAGCAACATGAACAGCATCCGCCGTCTTTTTACAAGCAATAAAATGTGCCATCTTTGAAAATCTGTCCACCACCACATATATGGAATCGTTACCACGCTGTGTCCTCGGTAATCCCAACACGAAGTCCATACTCACATCAACCCATGGTTTAGTTGGTACCGGCAACGGCATATATAAACCCGCATTAGTCGCAGTTCCTTTCGAAACTTGACAGATATGACATCTCTCAACAAACCTCTCTATCACTTTCCTCATTGACGGCCAAAAATAAGATTGTGAAATTAACTGTAGCGTACGATCTCTACCCACATGGCCTTCTTCATGTAATTCTTTAACAATCTTCATTCTCAAGCTACAGTCTGGGATGCACAATCGATTTCCTTTAAACAGAAAACCATCCACCACCACAAATTCATCAGTGCTTCCTTCCTTTACCTTTTCAACAAATTTCACAAAGTAAGGATCTTCTTCAATCAATTCTGGCAATAATTCAAAACCTGTCACTTCAACTTTCATTGTCGTCAACAAATGACTCCTCCTGCTCAAAGCATCAGCCACACGATTTGTTACCCTTGACTTGTGTTTAACAACAAAAGTAAACTGTTGCAGATATGCAATCCACGATGCATGTCTCGCTGAAATCTTATCTTGCCCTTGCAAATGCTTCAATGCTTCATGATCAGTATACAGAACAAACTCTTTCTGAAATAGATAATGTCTCCAGTGTTTAATAGATTGCACAACAGCATAGAACTCCACATCATATGTATTGTATCGCATCTTCGCTCCTGACAACTTCTCACTGAAATATGCAATAGGACGCCCCTTCTGACTCAACACCCCTCCAATCCCAACCTTGGATGCATCAGTATGTAGTTCAAACACCAACTGAAAATCTGGTAGCACTAGAATTGGTGCAGAGGTCAAAAGATCTTTGATTCGTTCAAAAGCAAACCCGGCTTCCTCCGTCCATGCAAAACTGTTTACCTTTCATGCAATCTGTAACAGGCGCCATCACACTACTAAAGTGTGGAATAAACCTTCGATAAAATGAAGCCAACCCATGAAAACTACGAACTTCCGTTATCGTCTTGGGTTGTGGCCAATCTCTAATTGCTTCAACTTTACTTTGGTCAACCTGTATTCCTTTCTCTGAAACAACATACCCCAGAAATAAAATACTGTGCGTCATGAACACGCATTTCTTCGTGGCAGCATAGAATTGTTCTTGTCGCAATACCATCAGCACTTCTCTAAGATGATTCAAATGTTCCTCTGGACTCCCACTGTAAATTAGAATATCATCGAAATATACCACCACAAATTTCCCAATGAACGGTCGAAAAATCTGATTCATCACTCTCATAAAAGTACTTGGTGCATTGGATAAACCAAATGGCATGACCAACCATTCGTATAGACCCTCCCTGGTTTTAAAAGCCGTCTTCCACTCATCGCCTGGTCTGATACGAATTTGATGATATCCGCTCTTCAAATCAATCTTCGAAAATATAGTAGCTCCGCTTATTTGATCCAACAAGTCATCCAACCTTGGCATTGGAAATCTATATCTCACAGTAATCTTATTTAATGCTCGACTGTCAGTGCACATCCTCCACGTTCCATCCTTTTTGGGTACCAATAAAGCTGGTACAGCACAAGGACTTAAACTCTCCTGCACACGCCCCTGCTCAAGCAATTCCTCTACCTGTCTCTGCAACTCTTCATGTTCCTTCGGACTCATTCTATAATGTGGTCTGTGTGGCAACACAGCACCTGGAACAAGATCTATCTGATGTTGGATATCTCTCAACGGTGGCAACTCCGTTGGTAATTCCTCTGGAAATACATCGTCAAATTCTTTCAAAACTGGTTTAACTTCTTTTGGAATTTCAACTTCTTCGCTGCTCTCACGCCCAATCAACAAGAATACTTCCGGCTCTTCTTCAACTTCTTTAACAAACTCCTTTAAAGTCAATAAAGTTTTCAGCTCTTCGATTTCTTCTGACTTACTTTCTCCTTGTGGTCTCTTCTTTGGAACTAGGATAATCTTCGTGCCTTCAAACATAAAACTGTAGCTATTGGTCCGACCGTCATGTTGTACTGATCGATCATACTGCCATGGTCTTCCCAATAATAAGTGGCAAACATCCATCTCTACTACATCACACCATATTTCATCTTTGTATTTCTTCCCAATAGAGAATGGTACACGAACTCGTCTATCCACTTTCACTTCTCCTCCTTTTCTCAACCATGCTAATTTGTATGGACTCGGATGTTTCTCTGTCTTCAATTTCAACTTTGTCACAGCCTCGGTTGAAATAATATTATCACAGCTTCCTGCGTCAATCACAAACTTACACACCTTTCCCAAAATAGTACATGTTGACTGAAAAATATTATTTCTCAACCAACTAGCTTCCTCCTGCTTTGGTGTTAAACACGATCTCCTCAGCATTAGGTTACAACCTTCATCTCCTGATGCAATATCCTGCTCATCTTCCTCAACTGGACTGGAACACTCCCCATCAACATCCTCATCTTCAACTTCTACAATCATGGTTCGTTTCTTCGGCTTTGGACACTCACTGCTTTTATGACCCAATTCCTGACAATTGTAACATTCGAAACCATTGTTAACCCTTGTCTTCTCAACCTCCTTCACCACTGGTCTACTGATAGGTTTAGAAACATTAGAACTTCCTCCAACTCCCTTCGCTTGGTTGTTAGAATTAGTAAACACGCCACTTCCTCGTCTCCCTTGTTTTTCCCAAGCCAACGCTTTCTGATGTGCTTCTGCCACAGATCTTGGATCGAACATATTAACCATATCCTGAATCTGCATTCTCAATCCCCCAATGAACCTAGATGTCAGCTGCTCTTCTGTTTCCATAATATCGTTCCTTGCAATAAGTTGATAGAATTCATCAGCATAGTCATTAACTGTCTTTGTGCCCTACCTCAAGTTCTGCAAACGTTGATACATCAAAGATTGATAATTGTATGGTAAGAACGTTGCTTTCATCAATTTCTTCATCTTCTCCCAAGATTCAACTTTTGACTTTCCCATTCGTTCACGTGTAAGTTTGGTTTGCTGCCACCATGCCAAAGCTCTACCCCTCAGCCTCGTAGCAACCAACTTCACTCTACGATGTTCTGGAACTCCTTTGAAGTCAAAAATCTCCTCAACATTAGCCACCCAATCTAGAAATTCCTCTGCTTGCATACCACCTTTGAATTCAGGAATTTCAGTCTTCATTCCCGACTCCCACTTATGATCATATTCAGAATAGTTTCTTCCTTGACCTCTTCCTTGAATACTACCACCATCATACTCCTCTTCAAAATCAGATGCATAACGATGTCGATTCTGACCACCAACATCTCTACTACCATTATGCCTTCCACCTTCATCCCTTCTATCGACATTCCTCCGTTCACGATCATTCACGTTCCTCCCACGCCCTTGATCATTTTCAACACTTCTGTCTCGATTGGAATGTGGCGAGACTCTACTACCCCCATGGTTAGATTCTGGTGAAACCCTTCTCCGATTTTGATTCATCTCCGTCATAAGCCTCTCTAACCGGCCAATTCCTTCATTAAGGTTCTCACTAAAATTCTCATTGATTCTTTGTTCCATCTCATCAGCTTCTTCTCTTCGGTACAAAGCTTCTACGTTTTGGTGGCGATTAGCTCTTCTTGGCCGCATACTTGAAAATCTTCCAACACTTCAAAATTCAAACACAATTCGGACTTTGATCCAAAATGAAATGGATCGAAAACTTCTACTTTGTAGCAAATCGCGATGAACACGATGGACAAAGCTTCGGCCTCCAATTCAAATTTTGATCAATCAATCTTCGACAATGATGACTCTTCTTCCTCTCGGCCACGGTTTAACACTTCAAGCACTCGGCTTCTCTTCAAGCTTCAAATTCTTTAAAATGATTAGGCTCCAAGTCTCGATCTAGCTATGATTGGCTAGAACAAGCTCTGATACCAAAACTGACGCAGCGGATATTACAAAAATGATGTAGATCGTTGAATGTAGCAATCGGTGGATTGGAAGATGCTGAAATGCCCAAATTCGTTGATCCGAAGATACCGAATTCTAGCTATCCTGAACTCGTTGATCGCGCACGATACCGGGTTCGAAGATCTTCAATTCTTCAAGCATTGATCAAGCGCACTTGATTCCGCGAATCGGCTTCTACAATCGTTGAATCGAGCGCACTCGATTATCCAAAAGAGGAGATAGGAGATTACACTCAACTACCAATTTGAATGAAAGCACAAAGCAATCAAAAGAGAATTTTATTCAATATTCAACAACCTTTTACAAATTACTCACACTTGCTATTTATAGCTTTACAACTCAACACGCAAAAACTGCAAAAAAATACAAGTACTTAGGTCGGAAACGACCTACGACCTAACATGGCGCGACCTAGAACAGGCGCGACTTAGCATAGGTCGGCAGCGACCTAACAACAAATAGTTACAACTCGTTACAACCTTCAGCGACTTAACAACTTAGACAAAATACAAACAGACAAAATACAAACAGACAACTACTTAAGTCGTTGCCGACTTAACAATGCTACGCAACTCAACTTAGTAGCGACTTAAGGAATCAACGGTCCAGCTTAACTCGGCAGAGAAAAACAACGGCAACAGGCTTTTGCGACTTAAACATGCGCATCCCAGTTCAGCGACCTAAAAAAAACTCAACGGTAGAGATTAACTCGCGGCAGATTCAACGGCATCCAGCTGTAGCGACCTAAAAAGGTAAGCGGTTCCAGACTTTCTTCGCGATTTAAGACTTTGCGACCTAAGCCTTCGCGACCTAAGTCCTTGCGACCTAAGCCTTTGCGACCTAAGTCCTTGCGACTTAACTCCTGCTTCATTAGGTCGTCCACGACCTAATACTTCACCAATTTGCTCTGTTTTCTTATTTCGTAACTCGGTAGGTCGTATACATGTTAACCCGGTAAGTCGTTCCAGCATCTCGTTAACTCGCACCTTCCCACTAGGTCGTTGCCGATCTTCACTAAGTCGTTGGGACGACTTAAAGCTTTTGTTAGGTCGGTTGCGACCTAGAACTTCATTTTTCCACCATTTCTCACTAAATCTTAACTCGGTGGCTTCCTTTTTAAGTCGTACCCGACTTACCAGCATCATAGGTCGCACACGACCTATGTCTTCAACTTTCTGGGCTGCATCACATGGTGTGCTCCAGAATCAAGAAGAACATGAACAGGAAAAGAGAAGGATAGATTTCAGAACAAAGGGGAGAGTTCCAAAATCCGAAAGAAGTCTGAATCAAAGAGGAAGAAATTCAAGCTTGAACGAAGGTGATTCTGTAATTAAATTTACTCTATATGCTAAGTTTTGCCTAAAACCAGAGCTCTGATACTAACTGTAATGACCTGGTATTTCGTGCCATTCGCATCCACACGTGTCAGACTTGAATTTCTCAAAATATCAAATTGTTAATTTATATTTGGCAAAACTAAGCATATATACAGTAAATAAATCAATCACAGAATCACAGGTATACAGTATTACATTAGTAAGCAACGGAATAGATAAATAGTAGTTCATGAAGCTACTATATAAACAACAGAGTTTGAAATAAAATACAACAGAATATCTCAAATACAATATAGTCTCGAATACAAACAAATGACAAGTCTGAACAAAACAATTGGATAGTTGAAGGCTGAATAGATATAGATGGATCTCCAAGTGAAGCTCCAACTCCAAAGGTGAGTCTCAAATGCTGTGACACTCAGTCTGACCCGAGCGTAAAGCAAAACACAAAAAACTCGAGTCAAGATTAACATTCTTATATTAATATATTCAACTCAAGTGAAATGCCAACTGAAATACAAGTAACTTAAAGGATGTTTGGGATTTCCATCCTCTAAGGATCCATGGAACTATCTACTATGTAGTTATATACGCTACTATAATATGTCTATAGTAAACTAAAAGTATTAAAATAGCATTAAGGCGTTACCCATATCCCCCTTAACACATTTTATATATTCCCATAGTATATACAGTACCGTAATTCCTCTATAAACTGGAGCGATATCAGAGGGCACTCCATAGGTATAGTACAAACCAAACTCGTAGAAGGCGCGATAGGACATGCGACACGGCACTCGAGGCAATGCCAGGGTAGATATACCATTTGCGGATTCAGACTGGTGGTAACGCATAGCAGCTACTACCGTCCACCTCGTGACACACTCCCAAAATCAAAGGGTGCACCCAATCAAATCACAAAAGCAATAGAATGTTATCGAAGAAATGTTTCCGATAGGAGGAATGACCTCACTTGGCCCTGCGTAGCTCCTGTTTTAGCCACATCAAGATGAATCACGGGAGTCATGGCTACGTGAATACCATATAGAATCGTCACCAAACAATCCTACTTCATTCTGGAATCTCCACCACGTACACAGTTGTTAAAGTGGTTTTCGGTATTGGCAGAGAGTATGACAATATCCGATCCCGGTCTCTTTAACAACCAAACGTTATTATAACACCGTGGTCATTTCAAAATCATACTTCAATACCAAAATATCATATCCATTACAAAACCATATCTATATGATATCATTTCTCACTTAAAATAATATTCATTTCCAAAATCATAACACTTTCTAAAATTTTAACTTTTCGAAATTATAACACTTTGAAGTCATACGCTTTGAAGACATAACTTTGAAACCATAACACTTACCTCTTAAAATAATTTGTATATAAAATAGTTATAAATTAAATAGTTTATATTAAGGTAATCGATATATTAAAAGTAGTTTTATTTAAAATAGTTTATATTAAAAATAATTCGTAAAGTAAAATATCTTTATATATAAAATACTTTATATAAAATTATAATAGTTTCCTAAAATTTCATAAGTCGATTCAGATCAATTCGAATTCCAAAATTCAATTTAATTTAATCTCAATTCACCAATTTCAATTCAGTTCAAAACCATTCAAAACTTATATCGATTTCAAATACATATATATATATACTACAATTTAAATCATTTCAATTTCAATAGATTTCAAAGCTTAAATTCATTTATATTGCAAATTCTACTTAACCATTATTTAATATTGATAAATTCACTTAGTCAATCCAATATAAACTAAATATTCCCTTCAATTTATTTACTTGAAATATTCATTTAATCACTTTAAATCAAAAATCAAGTCATAAATCATATCTATAAAATCTCAAATTAATAAGTTTCAAATCGGTTTTATTTAAGTAAAATTCAAATAAATTTCATATGAATTTCTATTTCTCTTTCCACTTAATTTATTTAAAATTATTTTAAAATCTATATTAAAAATATAATATCTTAAAATCAATATTTATTAAAACCACGTATATTTCTTTTCAAAACCTTGGAAATCATTTTCAAATATATATATATATATACCAACGGTGTATGTATATAATTTTCTATCCTATGGTCAAGTGATATGGATATTTATCATTTCAATCCGCAATTTAAATATTTACGGGTATATATCCTTTCAACCTGCAATCCCAAATTCAATTCAATGAAAATCGCTTGGGTTTATCATTTCAACCCATAATGATTTTCTCCTATTCTACAAGATCGTTCGGGTATGTATTATTACAACCCTATAGGGAATTCTAAATTAACAAGGTACTTGCAGAGTGAGAGGAGTAATGATAACAATATAATAATCAGTAACATGCATATATCATCAATATAAATAACAGATAATGGTGTCAGATGTCACAGGTGAACAATTACAAATAATGGAAAATATATAGCAATTTAAATAACTAACAGCGGCATATTTCAATTGTCGTTCCAATTGAAATCAAATTTAATAAATATAAGAACGTTAATCGTGAGTGATTACTTACCTTTCGAGGCTAGAGGAATTTTGACAATGATATGAGTTACGAATCCAAGCATGAATTTTCAGAGCAAAGCAAGATTGAACGCAAATTTGATGACAAAGCTGATAAATAGAAATTGATGAGAATGGATTAAATCAGAACTAGATCGATGATGATAAATGGTATAAGTGAACTTAAGTATATATATATATATATATATATATAACCATATATAACTTTTTATGAAATCATATTCTCAATTCAGACACATTTTAAATTTAAATATATATAGGTATTTCAAAATCATTGTTTAAATAATAACACATAAATAAAACAAACATATCTTCATAATAATATTTGAAGTAAATATATATACTTATTAAAATGCAGAATACTTACATATTTTTAAATCAATAAATATACACACACACATAAACAAGTCACTATAAATTTACAAACTATAAACCTATACTCTATCAGGTATACTTCTATAACTACACATTTTATAACAAATAATATATAAACTAACACAATATCCATATATACCCTGAAATGAACATAGTATATCTAACTAACATATAATATATTACTTTTAACATATCTAAATACTGTAACCATATACATATATATGTGCTGCAAAAACATAGCTGATCTTCTAAAATAATATATATTATAAACAAATATATATGTATAACATCATATTATGAACCACACTTAATATATAGAATCAATATGTATATACAGCAGCATGCATACCAACATATTATTTTATAAAATACTAGTACATATATGCACAACACATATATTAGATTAATGCAAACATATACATAATATTCTACCACTAATTATGTACCAGTCTAAATATATATACCAAACTATAAATACTACATCTTTTTACCAGCATACAAAATGTTACAATAGTATAGTACATAACAAACAAAACAAGGCGAATCTTAGCTTCATAAATCAAAATATGTACAAAACAACTAGGAATACCAGGCTTTAAACCTTAATGTATATAAAAAAATTCTTTACAGTACATGTGATATGCGACAACTTTAAACTATCATATATATAGTACTATTATAGAATAAAATATATACAACACACATATCTTTTCTTTTCTTTTCAAATATATACTCTTTTATATATAATAGATCTATATATTATAAAATAAAATAATAAAAATCAAAAATAAAACCAATATATATATATAACTAGATATACTTACATATACACAGCAAACCTTGTATATATAAAACTATTGTAAGCATATACATCAAAACCCAACCGAACGAGCAATATATATATATAAGTATACCATCCTCTAATATATATACTAGAAGGTGGGATGGTGAGGAAGTGAAAAGGTGGAGGCGGAAGTTGAAGGAAGGTGGAAAATACGGCATGAAGGCTTACGTGGGTGATGGGCTTAGGATGCAGCGTTCGAGAGGGAGAGGTGGATGGGAAAAGTGGTTGGTGTGTGCGCTGCAGATGGACGTTGAGTTACGGCGGAGGAAGCAAGGTCTGGATGTAGATCGGAGCTACTGATGCTCTGTGGAAAGGAAGTTGCTGAGGCTAAAGGTGGAAGGGGAAAGAAATAGATTAGGGGTTTCAAATGAAGAGAAAGACAGCTATTCAATATATTCCTTAAAAAAATGAATGAATACAAAGGGGTATACAACTTTTATGCGTTTAGATTTTTGAACTGACAGACATAAGAGCGGAAATTGGGGCATAGGGAACAGTTGAATTGTAGCAAACAATGAATTTTATAATAAATGCTAGTTGCTGTCAGTTCCCGTTTGAAATTTGAATGGACACCACTATCAAAAGTGTAAAAGTGATACCGATACAGTTAACCGTTTCACGGTTTCAATGCGTATCGGATTCCGGAATGCACAAATGTATACACTGTTGAGATCCGTACGACGAGATGATCAAAACGGTATACAGATATCAGTGGTACGATCGAACTATCAAAAGTCGATATTCGGTACCGAAAAATGCTGCTAAAACGCTAGAATTAGGATAAACGGAGCAATAGCAGTCCAAATTTGGTGAAACGAAATATGATGTCTCACTCAGAAGATGATTTACAAATTTATTATAAAAAAATATTCAAGTTTGAAAAATATTTTATTATCATCAAATATTAACTGGTTTAAATTTAAATGGAATCACACAATAAAATAAACTTCCATATTATCAGATGAAAATTTACCATTTGCTATGTTTAACTATACGTATTCCAGACATCAAATTTTCGTTTCCAAATTTTATTATTTAAAAATTCACAAAATTGAGTTAATTATGTAAATAAAATTATTAAAATTTTACGGGTCGTTACACTCCCCCACTCAAAATTTTTCGTCCCCGAAAAGGAAGGAGGTAGGCGAATAGAAACAACCAGAAAAAGAAGATAGATTGAAATATCAAATACAACAAATTAATTTAAAACCATATAAACTACATTTATTTTAGAATTGGTTTATATTCAATTAGTTGATTCCAATTCATTTTATTTAACCAATAAAATTTATTGTGTTCACATTTGATTGGTTTCATCCCATATATTTTATTCAATTGATTTGTTTCCCATTTATTAAAATTTATTACAAAAAATTTCACAACAAAATTTGTTTTATTTTACTCATCTATTAAACCTATTTGATCAACCATAGTTAATTCCACCTCAACATTCAACTTCAACTATTCAAAACCATATACATTTCAATTTTAGATAAATTAATATTCAACAATTTGGTTTAATCCATTTTATTCAACTAATAAATAGTCATTCAATTTTTAAAATTGATTTTCTTTCATTTTATCAATATTTCTTTCAACAAATTCATTTTTAAATTAACTTATTTATTTCACTTAACATTTTTTGCAACATATATTAGGTGTATACAATTTATAACCAAATATTATTCAGCAAATAAATTTACCTTTTTATTGCTAAATTTATTATCCAATTTATTATTAGTAAATTCCCTTAACAAAAATATCATTTTTGATATCTTATTACTTATATCATAGTGTATATTATCCAATTACATTCTAATTACATTTAAACTACCTAGGTAAGTTATATAAATGTTTATGTGTGCAATTAAATACTATACAAATTTTACTTTTATTTACAACATTTTTATTAAGCATGATTTTAGTTTGAACAATTTATTACTTAAGTTTTCTTCTTGAACAAGCTTATTATATCCTAACATTTTTTAACTTTTTGAATAATTTAGGCAAGTTATATATATTAGAATGTAATTTAGTAATATACAAGTAAGTTTATTCAAATTCATTATTTCAAGTTGGTTTAAATTTCATTTATCATTTCAGATATTCCAATTATTCAAACATTTCATTTTATTTCAATAATTGAAACCATTTCTTAATATAAACTTAAGATTCAAATTTTCGGTTTCACTTCAAACTATTTTGAAATAATTATATACATATATATTTTATAAATCAAATTATGCACAAGGAATTTAAATCAAATTCATTTTTCCAAACAAAAGTGTAGTAAAGCTACTAAGGGGCCTCTCCACTTCGAGACTCGAAAATGAATGTCGATGATACTGCAGTCATCATCGAAATTATTTTCCAGCGACAAATGAGAAGAGCAGTGACTTCCTTCATTTAAAAATTCTTTGAAAACAATTTATACTTGAAAATACTATCAAATAATATATTCGTTCAAATCATGAAAACCAAATTTTGTATAGCACCGGAAATTAAATTCTTAAATCCTTAATTTAAATTCATTTCATTTTCAAATCAAATAAACCCTGTTTATAAAATTTCAACACCTTATAACATAGAACAATAGACAAAATAATAATGATAATCTAGTATTATCATTCCTAACAACCAATTCCTTTAACTACCAAATTTCAAAAAAAAAACTATGCTTTCATAGATAAAATACAATCATACAAAATTTTCAAATTTTTGGAACAATATTGTGTCAATTTGCTCTGTTCAAGTATTTTGGAATTCCTATCGATAGAGTTAGCTAGACAAATCGATTGAGACCCAAAATTCAAACTTAACAACTCAAACAACATAATATAAAACATTTTATTTTAAATACAAATGCACTCCCTTACTCGATGATTCAAGAATGGATAGAGATCCACATATAGAGGAATCCTACTCAAAGAGAATTCTAACTAACGAGATAGACTTGAAAGGAAGATAGGATAACTAAATTACAAAATATGAAGATCGAAAGATTGATCATTGGTGACCTTAACCGGGTCAACCGAGATTCCAAGGATAAGATCAATGCGGAAAACCAATTTCCCGCTTAAATGGGAGAGATGTGACTTCAAAACATCAGGATGAAATTGCCAATTGAGGTGGCAAGATATTCTCAGATTTATTATAGAGATCAACCGAAGGGGAGCTATGTGGTGCTTCAGAATCAAGAAGAACATGAACAGGAAAAGACAAGGATAGATTTCAGAACAAAGGGGATAGTTCCAAAATCCAAAAGAAGTCCAAATCAAAGAGGAAGGAGTTCAAGCTCGAATGAAGGTGATTCTTTAATTAAATTTTCTTTATATGTTAAGTTTTGCCTAAAACCAGAGCTCTGATACCAACTATAACGACCTGGTATTTCGTGCCATTCGCATCCACACGTGTCAGACTTGAATTGCTCAAAATATCAGATTGTTAATTTATATTTGGCAAAACTCAGCATATACAGTAAATAAATCAATCACATATACGGAGTATTACATTAGTAAGCAACGGAATAGATAAATAGTAGTTCATGAATCTACTATATAAACAACAAAGTTTGAAATAAAATACAACAGAATATCTCAAATACAATATAGTCTCGAATACAAACAGATGACAAGTCTGAACAAAACAACTGGATAGCTGAAGGCTGAATAGATACAGATGGATCTCCAAGTGAAGCTCCAACTCCAAAGGTGAGTCTCAAATGCTTTGACACTCAGTCTGACCCGAGCGTAAAGCAAAACACAAAATACTCGAGTCAGGATTAACATTCTTATATTAATATATTCAACTCAAGTGAAATGCCAACTGAAATACAAGTAACTTAAAGGATGTTTGGGATTTCCATCCTCTAAGGATCCATGGAACTATCTACTATGTAGTAATATACGCTACTATAATATGTCTATAGTAAAGTAAAAGTATTAAAATAGCGTTAAGGCGTTACCCATATCCCCCTTAACGCATTTTATATATTCCCATAGTCTATACAGTACCGTAATTCCTTCGTAAACTGAAGGGATATCAAAGGGCACTCCATAGGTATGGTACAAACCAAACTCGCAGAAGGCGCGATAGGACATGCGACATGGCACTAGAGGCAATGCCAGGGTAAATATACCGTTTGCAGATCCGGACTGGTGGTAACGCATAGCAGCTACTACCGCCCACCTCGTGACATACTACCAAAATCAAAGGGTGCACCCAATCAAATCACAAAAGCAATAGAATGTTATCAAAGAAATGTGTCCGATAGGAGGAATGACCTCACTTGGCCTGGCGTACCTCCAATTTTAGCCGCATCAAGCTGACTCACGGGTGTCAAGGCTACGTAAATACCATATAGAATCATCACCAAACAATCCTACTTCATTCTGGAATCTTCCCCATGTACACAGTTGTTAAAGTGGTTTTCAGTATTGGCAGAGAGTATGACAATATCTGATCCCGGACTCTTTAACAACCGAACGTTATTATAACACCGTGGTCATTTCAAAATCATACTTCAAAACCAAAATATCATATCCATTACAAAACCATATCAATATGGTATCATTTCTCACTTAAAATAATATTCATTTCCAAAATCATAACACTTTCTACAATTATAACTTTTCGAAATTATAACACTTTGAAGTTATACACTTTGAAGACATAACTTTGAAATCATAACAACCTCTTAAACCATTTAGATATTAAAAGTAATATATATTAAATTAGTTATAAATAAAATAGTTAATATAATAAAATAATTTGTATATAAAATAGTTATAAATTAAATAGTTTATATTAAGGTAATCAATATATTAAAAGTAGTTTTATTTAAAATATTTTATATTAAAAATAATTCGTAAAGTAAAATATCTTTATATATAAAATACTTTATATAAAATAATAATAGTTTCCTCAAATTTCATAAGTCGATTCAGATCAATTCGAATTCCAAAATTCAATTTAATTTAACCTCAATTCACCAATTTCAATACAGTTCAAAACCATTCAAAACTTATATCGATTTCAAATACACACACACACATATATTACAATTTAAATCATTTCAATTTCAATAGATTTCAAAGCTTAAATTCATTTATATTGCAAATTCTACTTAACCATTATTTAATATTGATAAATTCACTTAGTCAATCCAATATAAACTAAATATTCCCTTCAATTTATTTACTTGAAATATTCATGTAATCACTTTAAATCAAAAATCAAGTCATAAATCATATCTTTAAAATCTCTCATAAATCGTATCTTTAAAATCTCAAATTAATAAGTTTCAAATCGATTTTATTTAAGTAAAATTCAAATAAATTTCATATGAATTTCTATTTCTCTTTCCACTTAATTTATTTAAAATTATTATAATATCTATATTAAAAATATAATATCTTAAAATCAATATTTATTAAAACCACATATATTTATTTTCAAAACCCTGGAAATCATTTTCAAAAAAATTATATATATATAGACCAACGGTGTTTGTATATAATTTTCTATCCTATGGTCAAGTGATACGGATATTTATCATTTCAATCCACAATTTAAATATTTACGGGTATATATATCCTTTCAACCCGCAATCCCAAATTCAATTCAATGAAAATCGCTTGGGTTTATCATTTCAACCCATAACGATTTTCTCCTATTCTACAAGATCGTTCGGGTATGTAACATTTCAACCCATAGGGAATTCTAATTTAACAAGGTACTTGCAGAGTGAGAGCAGTAATGATAACAATATAATAATCAGTAACGGGCATATATCATCAATATAAATAACAAATAATAGTGTCAGATGTCACAGGTGAACAGTTACAGATAATGGCAAATATATAGCAATTTAAATAACTAAGAGCAGCATATTTCAATTGTCGTTCCAATTGAAATCAAATTTAATAAATATAAGAACGTTAATCGTGAGTGATTGCTCACCTTTCGAGGCTAGAGGAATTTTGACAATGATATGAGTTACGAATCCAAGCACGAATTTTCAGAGCAAAGCAAGATTGAACGCAAATTTGATGACAAAGCTGATAAATAGAAATTGATGAGAACGGATTAAAACAGAACTGGATCGATAATGATAAATGGTATAAGTGAACTTATATATATATAACCATATATAGCTGTTTATGAAATCATATTCTCAATTCAGACACATTTTAAATTTAAATATATATAGGTATTTCAAAATCATTATTTAAATAATAACACATAAATAAAACAAACATATCTTCATAATAATATTTGAAGTAAATATATATACTTATTAAAATGCATAATACTTACATATTTTTAAATCAATACACACACACACACACATAAACAAGTCACTATAAATTTACAAACTATAAACCTATACTCTATCAGGTATACTTCCATAACTACACATTTTATAACAAATAATATATAAACTAACACAATATCCATATATACCCTGAAATGAACATAGTATATCTTACTAACATATAATATATTACTTTTAACATATCTAAATACTGTAACCATATACATATATACGTGCTGCAAAAACATAGTTGATGCTTCTTTTAAAATAATATATATTATAAACAAATATATATGTATAACATCATATTGTGAACCAAACTTAATATATAGAATCAATATGTATATACAGCAGCATGTATACCAACATATTATTGTATAAAATACTAGTATGTACACAACACATATATTAGATTAATGCAAACATATACATAATATTATGCCACTAATTATGTACCAGTCTAAATATATATACAAAATTATAAACACTACATCTTTTTACCAGTATACAAAATGTTTTAATAGTATAGTATATAACAAACAAAACAAGGCGAATCTTAGCTTCATAAATCAAAATCTGTACAAAACAACTAGGATTACCAGGCTTTAAACACTCTATTATATTATATATATAATACGAGAGTAGGAATAGAATGTAAACCTTAATGTATATAAAAAATTTCCTTAGTACATGTGATATGCGACAACTTTAAGCTATCATATATATAGTACTATTATAGAATAAAATATATACAACACACATATTGTAACAACCCGAGTTTTTCTAACACGAAAAACCGGACCATTTTAGTTTAGAAGAAGAGGTAGAAGAAAAAAAAAAAAAAAAAAAAAACAACAGCAGAATCTCACATACGCAGCGGAATAAAATATAATATATCTCAACAGATCTTTACACAAATCAAACTGTATCTGTATATATATATATATACATCCAAATACATCATCAGAGTACATCACATCAATATCATACAACTGGACAGTAATCATAACTTGTCCTCACAATCTGAATACACAGCGGAATATATAACTCAATTACGAAAGTACGTATCGCCATCCAGCTCCACAGCATCATTTCCTGTAATTTATAATACTCGGTCTGACCCGAGCATCATATAAAACAATACCCGAGTCAGTCTGGAAAACCAGCGTGAGAAAATCACACTCAATTGATTATTAAAGTTTAAAACCCTTTGAAAACAAAAGCATCTCGTAAGACCACGCCACAAATAAACATGTCGGGTTTTTACCTTACGATAGCTAAAACACTTATATCAAAATCCTCTGATATTATAATAGTGTCTACAGAAAGTAAAATATAATCTAGCTGAAATGCTTGCATCTCACATTTCAACAATAGTTGGGCACAATCAAAACCGTACAAGGCACGTAGGAAGAATGGATTTCCAACGAATGACTAGGCACTGGGGTACCACCTATCACAGTACGTGGCCTAGATCACAGTACCGAGGAGTACGCCCGCTCCCCTGCAACACAAGGCCGGAACCATCCCTTACTGGATGATCCCGAATAAAATCACCCCACGGTTGGGATCAGCAACCGCACCACTAAGCCGAAATAAAAAGGGACATCTAGACAGGGATGACCTTACCCTCCAGTGGGAGCTACCCACGAAGCCTTGCTGCATAACCCCTGATTTTCAGTCATTCCCGGTTGATGAGGTTCGGGGCTAAACGATACCTTTTTCAGAACATATCCCTTAGAATGCCCATCTTCCGCTGACGATGTTTCGCAAGCATTCGTCCATACAAGTCCGTCCTGGGTTTGAACGGAACCGAAGGCACTACTCCTACTACATCCATTTTGGAAATATCCTCAGGATTAGTAGCGACTAGCCCTTGCACTTCACAGCTCCATCTTCGACTCCGAACACGTTACACGAAACGTACAAACCGGATCGAAGTGGTATTCGAGTCTCCAGACCTAGAATCCCGGTATACGGAAACTCGATCCCGGTCTCTTCGAAACGATCAGCGCATTTGGCCAATATTGATAGTCGGTTATTTAACTATCAATTAACATCCACAAACAACCATCACACAATAAATAATTTACCACATTATTTATTTGTCCAAATATCTTTCCAAGATATATTTCCAAATTTTCAAACTCCTTTTGAAAACAATTTCAAACAGTTTCCGCTTACGGAATACATTTCCAATTATTTATTTCTCTGAAACACCAAGTACAAAACACTTAGATTTTAAAATAATTTAAAAACACTTTATTTTAAATATATCTTGTAACATTGAAATTAAACTACTTTAATACTTTATTAAAAATATATACTTTAAAATAAACCACTTTATAAATATAAACTAAATTTCTCCTTTTAAAACAAAATAGCAAATCACTTTTATATAATTACTACAATAATATATTTTTTTAAAATACTTACTTTAAAAATTAACATTTAGAAATAATCAATTTTCTAAACATGCTTTTTAAAACATACTTAAAACTTTTAACTTATATTTAAAATTGCTTTGAAAACGTACTTGGCTATCCAGAGAAATACACTTCTCATTTCCATCTTTTTTTAAAAATAAATCAACATATATTTTTAAACCAAACTATATCTTTTTATAAATTCCCACCTTGAATTTATATTCAAATATCCACTGATATTTTATTTTACTTTATAAACCCAGTTTATATTTCCAAAATCTCACTTCTCTTTTAAAATTCCAATTTCAAACAACTAAATCAATTTCCAATTGATTTTCCAATTTACTTTACTTTACTTTGAAATAAATTTCATTTACTACTTCATTTATTTCAAAATACATTAACTTTTAGATTTATTCCTTTATTTGAGTTAAAACCCTTTTTAACTGAAAATACCAATTTTAAACTTCCAAAATTCCTTCTTTAGCCTTTAATTAAATTTAATCCTTACATTTAAAATAAATCCTTTATTCTTTAAATTTAATATCACTTTAGTTTAAAGTTAATATTTCCCTTATTATTTCGAAATTCCCTTATTCCAATTCACTTGAATTATTTACTTAAATTTTACTCTTTTATTTCTTTCAAAATTCAATTCAATATATTTTGATAACTCCTTTTATTTAAATATTCAATCCAACCATATCATCCAATATTTCAATCATCAATAAAATCATCACAGGATATCAATATTCATAGAACAGAATATCAAATAATCTAAATAATTTTGAGGAATCCAGTTGGATCCCTCCAACCTGTTTCCCTGCATCCACAGACGTTAGCACAATACCAATTCCACTTCGAGGTGGAATATCGCGGTATATGGGTTTTATAAAATATCATCCGCTATTATGCGGCGCATAGGGTCTCATCCGCTATATAAATGCGGGAATATCAACAACTCAAATATATATACATATGCCAATATGTATATATTTCTATATACTACTATATATATAATATAGCATATTCAATCAATGCAACCATTCAATCAATTATTTAAATTTAACCATTTAAATTTAAATCTAACTGAGTGAGATTAACTCACCTTTTGCCTCTTCTATTTTGCAATTCAACCCAAATCAATAGTCCTCTTCACGATGCCAGACCTTGGAAAAACAATTTATAGGATTTATTAACATCTGAATTAATCGCATGATCAATTACCACGTAGTAAATTTGATTAACTAATTATTTCCTTTAAACTAAATCTTTCCTGGAAAAATAAATTTTAAGTTTACAAAAATAATTAAAATCGGTTAATTTAAACCGGACTACTAAATCTACAATGTATATTTGTACTTACTATTTATTATATTTTTTTCATTTCCAACTGTATATAATAAAAATCTGTAGGCTTAAAAATCTAACATTTATATAAACTCTTAAATACCTATATCCAATCGAATCAGGATTAACTTACTTTTTAAATAACTGCTTAACAGACCAAGTTACTTATTTTAAAAAACCTTATCTATATATATAGTATTGTTTACCAATACATATTCAAACTCGAATGAATATTTTCTGCTGGATATATTCTATTTCCTGTTGTAAATAAAAATTAACAGAAAAACAAAGACTAATACCTCACAGCTTTGAACGAAGGCGGCGAACCACTACCCATCACCTACTCGCGAGCCTACTCGACCTTCTGAACATAGCAGGTCACTGACCCCTCCCATTCCGACCTGCCATCACTAACATGCGACGATTACTTGCGAACGAGCCATCTTGAACATCCATCAGATCAATCCAGGCGAGACGCCGCCATCAACAAGCTCGAATCCCTATCGCAACCCACAGCCACAACGCGAGCTCCGAACGCTCGAATGCATCGTGTCCTCCAAACCCTAGCTCGAAAACAAGCAGCTCGCAATCGTAGCCTAGACCCTAGGTCGCAATCCACCTCCCACGTATGACGATGTCGCCTAAAAATTCGCCCCTCCGTCTTCGTGAAACCCAATACGAAGCGTTACCTCCCCTATGGCGCCGCACTCGTCTTCACCCAAACTCGTTGTCGCTTCGCCTCATTCGTGCTCGCGATGCCAGTCTCCTTTTTATTTATACGAAAGTGATTTCGAATGGGTGATATAATTTGGGGATTTAGATTTTGAAAGGGAGCTTCGTTCGAACTGAAAGAAAGTGAAATTGGAGATCGCGATTTCAAAAGAACGAAAGTGGAAATGCTCGGCTGAAAAGTTTTAACGGAGAAGGAGACGCGTGTACAGATGTTTCAACGCGTGGACAAACAGCGTGATTCAGAAGGCTCGTAGTCTGGATATGGAAAGAAATATCGACCAGTTAAAATATTAAATTTCCGATTAAATTTCAACGCGTTTACATTCCGTGCAATCACACGACAACTCCAAACACTACGAAAATTGAAATCCAATAATAATACAATATTACGGATCCAATGGAACTGGTTTCGTCGCATTCCGAGACTGTGCCTCGGACGGCTATTTTTAAATTCAATTTCAACGATATATTTTTAAGACTGAACAAAACTCTTTTAAAATTCCATTTTAAAAGTTCTATCATCTTCAGTATTAACAATATAAATTTTCTGAACCTTTGAACTATTTTTAACAGGCTTAAAATCAAGATTCAATATTTTACCCAATCCCGATAATTAAATTTAATAATTAATTATCCAAATAAATACTGTATATTTAAAATTAAAGTTAAAATTTAACCTTCGAATATTTAAAATAAATTAAATATTTCCATTTCAAATATATAAAAATTCCGGGTCGTCACATTCCTCCCCCCTTAAAAGAATTTCGTCCCCGAAATTACCAGTTAAGAGAAATGATTCGATACCCGTTCTTTTTCCCAATCCAAATAGTTTTAACAACTTTCCATAACAATCTTTTATTAATGATACACTAATCATCTTTTAACTTCCCAAACTTATTCATAAGTTCAACTCATACCACCTACTTATCCATTCAAATTTAAATTTGAATTCAAATTTTAACTTATCAAAATTTCTCAAAATTTTTCTAACTCCCTAAATTTCCGAAAAATTTCGCCAGCGTCTCCTTTGCGCGGCTAGCTCGGTACTACTACAAAATGGCTCTACGGCCTCCCAATCTCAAAAAGAAAACAAAAAGCCAAGTGGCTGGATCCAAAACCCAATCAAATTTCATATAGAAATTCAAATACATACCTTTTTGTCGGGCCATTAAATTTTATCTTCTAAAATCAAAAATCCCAATTTATCCATTGCTTTTATACACCTGTATATCCTACTAAGCAATAATATTCAATCACAATTCCAAAACCATTCTAGACATTTCTTTACAAATTTTCAATATTTGCTTTACTTAAGCCCGTACGATGCACATATATCATCCGTACGCAATATCACATTCGATCGCTCAATCGATCACACAATTCCACTTCCGAACTAGTATCGTCCACCCGACTTCCTAGTGCGGACTCAGATCTGGTTCCTTGATCAGAAACCGTCATTCTCCTTGCATAGCCACAAACTATGATAGAGAATATCCAGAATCAACCAACAATCCATATCCAGGTTCGCCGTTGAAAATCGAGTGAAAAATCCTGATTCGGATCGATAAACTATCTCGAAATTCTGTGTTCGACATCTGGACCAAATAGCTATGCGAATAAAATAATATACGTACATCTTACGTATAAATTCTAATTGATTACCAATTATATCAATTCTCTTTTATTCACATTCATTCTGATTGTTATCCCCTTATTCACAACTATCCCATTTCACAACTTCAGTTTTAGTCTTCATTCAACTATTCACTTAGTATATATATATTTTCATTCCAAAATTACTAAGTATATTTCCAATACCAATTTTCTTAAGAATTTCATTCTTCAATTCTTAAGTTCAATATAAATTTTTCTTATATTCAATTCATCTCCAACTTCCAAAAATGAATTTTATTTAGCTCGAAAACAATCCAAGTTAATTCATTCAATAACTATTTCTCAACTTATTTAAACCACTCCTCTGTTGAGTTCAGTTTCCATTCAACACTTACTTAAGTCAATAACTTAAGTTTATTTTCCATTTAACCAACCCTTTAAAGTTTTATTTCCATCTTTCATTTGATTCTTATTTAATCAAATTCCATCCATTTATTTATTAAATCTAATTGGTTCATTCACTCAATCATTATGAATTTTAATTTCCATATTCAATTCATTTGGAATTATTTTATAAATAACCAGGTCATTTCCAATTTATAATTGCAATTTCAGATTATAACTCTTAATGGTTCAGAGAAATGAATTCCCATTTATGACTTACAATTTCATTTCTATTCATAAGTTTTAACTTACTTACTTAAGATCTAGGACTATTCATTTAAGTCCATTTCCATCTTATAATCAAATCTCAATTTATTACACTTAAGAACTTAAGAATATGAATTTCTTTACACAATTATAAGCATTTTACATTACCTTTATATCGAATTCAATTCGACTTCAACTTACTTACATTTAATTCAATTCCAATTCTCTATTCTTATTTAACTTATCTTAAGTTAAATTCAAATATATTTTATTCACCTTCAAGTTCTCTAACTCTTTTATCTACCAGCTTATATTACTCATTGAGTTAATTTCATCTCATAATTATAATCCCGGATTTAAACTTTCATTCCCTTCTTATTTCAATCAACTTCATTCTATACTTAATATTGTTGATTCATTTAAATTTCACATTTAAATTTTAAATAGAATTTCCAGAATTCAATTGCCCGGTTTTATTTCAAAACCATTTTGAATCCATAAATAACTCACACATCTGATATATCACATCAAATCTCAATTTCCAAAACAATCTGCTTTTACCAAACAATTTTCCCTTTGAATTTTAAAGCCAACCCAATTCACAATCATTTCCAATTTAAAACAGTTTGGTAGCAATTTATCTTTGGAAACTCGAAAATAGACATCGATGATGCTGCAGTCATCACCGAAATTATTTTCCAGCGACCAAAAGAGAATTTAATGCTTTTATCACTCTAAACATTTCAAACATTTTTAAATCCCAAATCCCACCAGATTTCAATTCAATTTCAAAAATATTCATGAAATAATATCACTATTATTTCCCCCAAAACCTTTAAAAACTATTTTTAAATCCAAAGGAATTTAAGCCTTTCCCAAAACTTCAAATTCAAAATCCATTCAATTTTATATCCAAACATTACTCTGGAATTCTATCACATTTTATTTCAAATTATAAGTCACATTTACAATTTACATTTACAAATTTCATTTGTTTATGAATTTATCTCATTTGATTATAAATCACATTTGTAATTCACATTTGTATATAAAGTTTATCTCAATTTATAAATTTCATTTAGTCTATATTTCAAATTCCATTTTGATATATAAATTTATTCTTCAACTTAGGTTATAAGTTTCAATTCCTACTCAATAATGAGACTAACTCATTATTGTCATTTTCTAACAACCAAGCATCCAAATATATAACTATAATAATTTCAAATAATTATTTCTTTTATATACAAAATAATTTGGGCAAAATTATTTCATTCACCCTATTTAAAACAATATTGTGTCGAACTGTTCTATTCAAGTGTTTAGAAACCCCTTCGATACAGTTGTCCAGACTGTGCCGACGAAGGTTCATATGCCACTCAATAAATCAACCAACACAATATAAAACCATTTTATATTCACTAACAAATACGCGCTCATATCTATTAATACTCTCAAAATTCCCACCAGAGCCAAGGTTATCGCTAGCCTAAGCTCTGATACCACTGTAACAACCCGAGTTTTTCTAACACGAAAAACCGGACCATTTTAGTTTAGAAGAAGAGGTAGAAGAAAAAAAAAAAAAAAAAAAAAAAACAACAGCAGAATCTCACATACGCAGCGGAATAAAATATAATATATCTCAACAGATCTTTACACAAATCAAACTGTATCTGTATATATATATATATACATCCAAATACATCATCAGAGTACATCACATCAATATCATACAACTGGACAGTAATCATAACTTGTCCTCACAATCTGAATACACAGCGGAATATATAACTCAATTACGAAAGTACGTATCGCCATCCAGCTCCACAGCATCATTTCCTGTAATTTATAATACTCGGTCTGACCCGAGCATCATATAAAACAATACCCGAGTCAGTCTGGAAAACCAGCGTGAGAAAATCACACTCAATTGATTATTAAAGTTTAAAACCCTTTGAAAACAAAAGCATCTCGTAAGACCACGCCACAAATAAACATGTCGGGTTTTTACCTTACGATAGCTAAAACACTTATATCAAAATCCTCTGATATTATAATAGTGTCTACAGAAAGTAAAATATAATCTAGCTGAAATGCTTGCATCTCACATTTCAACAATAGTTGGGCACAATCAAAACCGTACAAGGCACGTAGGAAGAATGGATTTCCAACGAATGACTAGGCACTGGGGTACCACCTATCACAGTACGTGGCCTAGATCACAGTACCGAGGAGTACGCCCGCTCCCCTGCAACACAAGGCCGGAACCATCCCTTACTGGATGATCCCGAATAAAATCACCCCACGGTTGGGATCAGCAACCGCACCACTAAGCCGAAATAAAAAGGGACATCTAGACAGGGATGACCTTACCCTCCAGTGGGAGCTACCCACGAAGCCTTGCTGCATAACCCCTGATTTTCAGTCATTCCCGGTTGATGAGGTTCGGGGCTAAACGATACCTTTTTCAGAACATATCCCTTAGAATGCCCATCTTCCGCTGACGATGTTTCGCAAGCATTCGTCCATACAAGTCCGTCCTGGGTTTGAACGGAACCGAAGGCACTACTCCTACTACATCCATTTTGGAAATATCCTCAGGATTAGTAGCGACTAGCCCTTGCACTTCACAGCTCCATCTTCGACTCCGAACACGTTACACGAAACGTACAAACCGGATCGAAGTGGTATTCGAGTCTCCAGACCTAGAATCCCGGTATACGGAAACTCGATCCCGGTCTCTTCGAAACGATCAGCGCATTTGGCCAATATTGATAGTCGGTTATTTAACTATCAATTAACATCCACAAACAACCATCACACAATAAATAATTTACCACATTATTTATTTGCCCAAATATCTTTCCAAGATATATTTCCAAATTTTCAAACTCCTTTTGAAAACAATTTCAAACAGTTTCCGCTTACGGAATACATTTCCAATTATTTATTTCTCTGAAACACCAAGTACAAAACACTTAGATTTTAAAATAATTTAAAAACACTTTATTTTAAATATATCTTGTAACATTGAAATTAAACTACTTTAATACTTTATTAAAAATATATACTTTAAAATAAACCACTTTATAAATATAAACTAAATTTCTCCTTTTAAAACAAAATAGCAAATCACTTTTATATAATTACTACAATAATATATTTTTTTAAAATACTTACTTTAAAAATTAACATTTAGAAATAATCAATTTTCTAAACATGCTTTTTAAAACATACTTAAAACTTTTAACTTATATTTAAAATTGCTTTGAAAACGTACTTGGCTATCCAGAGAAATACACTTCTCATTTCCATCTTTTTTTAAAAATAAATCAACATATATTTTTAAACCAAACTATATCTTTTTATAAATTCCCACCTTGAATTTATATTCAAATATCCACTGATATTTTATTTTACTTTATAAACCCAGTTTATATTTCCAAAATCTCACTTCTCTTTTAAAATTCCAATTTCAAACAACTAAATCAATTTCCAATTGATTTTCCAATTTACTTTACTTTACTTTGAAATAAATTTCATTTACTACTTCATTTATTTCAAAATACATTAACTTTTAGATTTATTCCTTTATTTGAGTTAAAACCCTTTTTAACTGAAAATACCAATTTTAAACTTCCAAAATTCCTTCTTTAGCCTTTAATTAAATTTAATCCTTACATTTAAAATAAATCCTTTATTCTTTAAATTTAATATCACTTTAGTTTAAAGTTAATATTTCCCTTATTATTTCGAAATTCCCTTATTCCAATTCACTTGAATTATTTACTTAAATTTTACTCTTTTATTTCTTTCAAAATTCAATTCAATATATTTTGATAACTCCTTTTATTTAAATATTCAATCCAACCATATCATCCAATATTTCAATCATCAATAAAATCATCACAGGATATCAATATTCATAGAACAGAATATCAAATAATCTAAATAATTTTGAGGAATCCAGTTGGATCCCTCCAACCTGTTTCCCTGCATCCACAGACGTTAGCACAATACCAATTCCACTTCGAGGTGGAATATCGCGGTATATGGGTTTTATAAAATATCATCCGCTATTATGCGGCGCATAGGGTCTCATCCGCTATATAAATGCGGGAATATCAACAACTCAAATATATATACATATGCCAATATGTATATATTTCTATATACTACTATATATATAATATAGCATATTCAATCAATGCAACCATTCAATCAATTATTTAAATTTAACCATTTAAATTTAAATCTAACTGAGTGAGATTAACTCACCTTTTGCCTCTTCTATTTTGCAATTCAACCCAAATCAATAGTCCTCTTCACGATGCCAGACCTTGGAAAAACAATTTATAGGATTTATTAACATCTGAATTAATCGCATGATCAATTACCACGTAGTAAATTTGATTAACTAATTATTTCCTTTAAACTAAATCTTTCCTGGAAAAATAAATTTTAAGTTTACAAAAATAATTAAAATCGGTTAATTTAAACCGGACTACTAAATCTACAATGTATATTTGTACTTACTATTTATTATATTTTTTTCATTTCCAACTGTATATAATAAAAATCTGTAGGCTTAAAAATCTAACATTTATATAAACTCTTAAATACCTATATCCAATCGAATCAGGATTAACTTACTTTTTAAATAACTGCTTAACAGACCAAGTTACTTATTTTAAAAAACCTTATCTATATATATAGTATTGTTTACCAATACATATTCAAACTCGAATGAATATTTTCTGCTGGATATATTCTATTTCCTGTTGTAAATAAAAATTAACAGAAAAACAAAGACTAATACCTCACAGCTTTGAACGAAGGCGGCGAACCACTACCCATCACCTACTCGCGAGCCTACTCGACCTTCTGAACATAGCAGGTCACTGACCCCTCCCATTCCGACCTGCCATCACTAACATGCGACGATTACTTGCGAACGAGCCATCTTGAACATCCATCAGATCAATCCAGGCGAGACGCCGCCATCAACAAGCTCGAATCCCTATCGCAACCCACAGCCACAACGCGAGCTCCGAACGCTCGAATGCATCGTGTCCTCCAAACCCTAGCTCGAAAACAAGCAGCTCGCAATCGTAGCCTAGACCCTAGGTCGCAATCCACCTCCCACGTATGACGATGTCGCCTAAAAATTCGCCCCTCCGTCTTCGTGAAACCCAATACGAAGCGTTACCTCCCCTATGGCGCCGCACTCGTCTTCACCCAAACTCGTTGTCGCTTCGCCTCATTCGTGCTCGCGATGCCAGTCTCCTTTTTATTTATACGAAAGTGATTTCGAATGGGTGATATAATTTGGGGATTTAGATTTTGAAAGGGAGCTTCGTTCGAACTGAAAGAAAGTGAAATTGGAGATCGCGATTTCAAAAGAACGAAAGTGGAAATGCTCGGCTGAAAAGTTTTAACGGAGAAGGAGACGCGTGTACAGATGTTTCAACGCGTGGACAAACAGCGTGATTCAGAAGGCTCGTAGTCTGGATATGGAAAGAAATATCGACCAGTTAAAATATTAAATTTCCGATTAAATTTCAACGCGTTTACATTCCGTGCAATCACACGACAACTCCAAACACTACGAAAATTGAAATCCAATAATAATACAATATTACGGATCCAATGGAACTGGTTTCGTCGCATTCCGAGACTGTGCCTCGGACGGCTATTTTTAAATTCAATTTCAACGATATATTTTTAAGACTGAACAAAACTCTTTTAAAATTCCATTTTAAAAGTTCTATCATCTTCAGTATTAACAATATAAATTTTCTGAACCTTTGAACTATTTTTAACAGGCTTAAAATCAAGATTCAATATTTTACCCAATCCCGATAATTAAATTTAATAATTAATTATCCAAATAAATACTGTATATTTAAAATTAAAGTTAAAATTTAACCTTCGAATATTTAAAATAAATTAAATATTTCCATTTCAAATATATAAAAATTCCGGGTCGTCACACATATCTTTTCTTTTCATTTCAAATATATACTCTTTTATATATAACAAATCTATATATTATAAAATAAAATAATAAAAATCAAAAATAAAACCAATATATATATAACTATTGTATATATAAAACTATTGTAAGCATATACATCAAAACCCAACCGAATAGCAATATATATATATAAGTATACGATCCTCTAATATATATACTAGAAGGTGGGATGGTGAGGAAGTGAAGAGGTGGAGGCGGATGTTGAAGGAAGGTGGAAAACACGGCATGAAGGCTGACGTGTGTGATGGGCTTAGGATGCAGCGTTCGAGAGGGAGAGGTGGATGGGAAAAGTGGTTGGTGTGTGCGCTGCAGATGGACGTGGAGTTACGGTGGAGGAAGCAAGGCCTGGATGTGGATCGGAGCTACTGATGCTCGGTGGAAAGGAAGCTGCTGAGGCTAAAGGTGGAAGGGGAAAGAAATAGAGTAGGGGTTTCAAACGAAGAGGAAGACAGATGTGCAATATATTCCTTAAAAAAATGAATGAATACAAAGGGGTATACCACTTTTATGCGTTTAGATTTTTGAACTGATGGACGTAAGAGTGGAAATTGGGGCATAGGGAACGGCTGAATTGTAGCAAACAATGAATGTTATAATAAATGCTAGTTGCTGTCAATTCCCGTTTGAAATTTGAATGGACACCACTATCAAAAGTGTAAAAGTGGTACCGATACAGTTAACCGTTTCACGGTTCCAACGCGTAACAGATTCCGGAATGCACAAATGTATTCACTATTGAGATCGGTACGACGAGATGATCAAAACGGTATATAGATATCAGTGGTACGATCGAACTATCAAAAGTCAATATTCGGTATCGAAAAATGCTGCTAAAACGCTAGAATTAAGATAAACGGAGCAATAACAGTCCAAATTTGGCAAAACGTAATATGACGTCTCACTCAGAAGATGATTTACAAATTTATTACATAAAAATATTCAGGTTTGAAAAATATTTTATTATCATCAAATATTAACTGATTTAAATTTAAATAGAATTACACAATAAAATAAACTTCCATATTATCAGATGAAAATTTACCATTTGCTATGTTAACTATACGTATTCCAGGCATCAAATTTTCGTTCCAGATTTTATTATTTAAAAATTCACAAAATTCAGTTAATTATGTAAATAAAATTATTAAAATTTTACGGGTCGTTACAGAAAGCATGTTCGAAGAACCTTTGGTGTACGACGTGACAAGGTTCAATGTCCAAAACGTTGAAACAAAATGCAGAACTGTACACGGTGACTGGATAATAGTTCTGAGAACTGATACCCGAGCAGTCCAGGTAGCAGATGCAACAGACAAAATACCACGGTATAAGTTTTCCTTTGCTGATGAAAGCATGCTTATAAGCAGGCTATGCCGTATAGACAACCTTACGGGTACTTTTTCTCCCCTCCATTTATATCACCTGTTTCCATTGATGTAAGTACGCGCACTCACGTTTTAACTGCATGACTTGGTACAGATTTGGTTGGTATATTACGTGTTGTAACTAATGTATTCAGTGTAACTTCTAAAAGTGGAACCCAAACAATGAAACGAGAGTTTCATGTGGAAAGCACTAGGTGCTGCCAGTTTAACCTTTTTTTTAATGCAATCAATCTATAGCTGTTTTAATTTTCTTTCTACGTAGTGGGAATACGAGCGTCTTGTCACTATGGGCGAGCCAAAGTGGTTTACTTGACTAATCCGTTATACAGAAGTTTGAGAAATTGCCTATGGTTGTTGTCACATCGCTGATAGTCGCAACATACTATCATATGCTTTAGATTCATGTACTTGCTTCCCACCATCCCAAAAAAACTGCCATCTAATTTATATTTTACTTTCTCAGGTGCATTTACTTTCAGCTCTACAAAGGCGACAAAAATATATCTGCACATTGATTTGCCTAAACTAATTGACAATAAACTCATGTATGTTTTTTCTTTACACTGCATAGATCCAACCAAGATGATGCAAAAAAAAAAAAATCGAGTACATAGACCACTCCACTCTTAACCGTGCTGGTGTGTTAGAACGGATCAACGCTACGCTCACCCAACTCTTGAACGATGTCAGGACAACAAACTGTCAGGTACGTTGTTCGTGCAGCTAACACATGCCCATGTATTACATTTTTATGCCCGCATACATACCCTCCTACTGGTTGACCATATACTTTTTTTCTACCTTTCTTCTACGCAATGGTATTAGTATGTGTATTCTCAGATTTTGGAAAAAAAAAGAAGTCTAATCCGCTTGGCGTTCCTATGTTCAACATTTGCAGTTTGAACTTGGAATATTTATGTCGATATAAATAATTACTTATTTGAACAAACACTTTTATTTAGGGTAAAATATATGTTGTCCCCGCAACCATTATGAAATTGAAAAGTTCTACTTGGAGCTATCATTCATGTGCATTCTGTAAATCAATGGTTAACTTTGAGGGGACAAACTATTTCTGCTCCGCATGCCACCGAATGGTTGTGCATCCCGTTAACAGGTAACATTTCTCAAATTCTTTGTTCCACTTTTTTTGATATATTAACTACTACCACTAAAAATTTGTTTGGTAGGTATCGTTAAATGTTAACATATTAGACTCCTCTACGTCTACTACTATCACCGCTTTTGACAAGGAAGCCGAATGGCTACTCGGACATAAGGTTGACGACATGCTTACCATCCTCAACTCGGTAAAAAGCATAATTATACATTTTACTACTGTGTTCATTTTATTCCGTCCTTTTTACTATTCAATATATATAATTGTAAATCAGTATCTCTTTCGCTTCTCTCCAATTTTACGGTAATAATAATGTAATGTGCGTAATTTTCCTTTGTTTCATAATTATGCTATCTTCCACAATAGTAATGCTTAAACCTCAAAGATGTAAGTCACCATTTCTGCACAATGCCATGGCTTTAGGAAATCTTATGAAAAATTAAACATATAAAGTTGTCAGACCTAAAGACGCCAAAAAAGTCAAATAATATGAATTAAACATAACTCGAAACTCATACTTCATCTAAGTACTTGGTTCAGACACTCCGTAATTAGATTTAGTACAAAAGCTACATTAACACCATATGATCTTAATTGAATTCAATCAACATATTAATTAGAACATGCAAATCTGAAGGAACCAAGTGCATATTCAAGAAATAGTACGAACTAATATCCATGCCATTGTGTAAAAAAACTTGGTTAAACATGTAGATTATGTTTCTTTAGTTATGAATTGTTCAATATAACCAAGTAAAAATAAACACTGCGTATGCTCTCGCACGTTATTCTAAGAATAGAAGAAAAAATCTAGCATTTTTATAAATATGCAGCTCATGCCTTTTAAAATATTATTATCCTAGCTACTTCATACATATCATGTCTTCTTTTCATTCTCTTCTTTGAATTTATGTTGTCATAATTGGTTGGCTTATGGAATGGGAGATTCTTATTAAGCATTATTGACGTAGTTAATGTGCAAGACTGTGGGTTGGCTTAGTGCACATTCCTTCTTTGAGATGCGTTGTTAAACAAAGAATTTTTTTTTGAGTTTAGTATGCGGGTTCACTGATAGCTAGAGGCTTATTTGGTTTTTTGTCATCATTCATTAACTTTTGCAATGCGTAAAGATTTCAGAGGAAAATGTGACCACGGACTTGGATTAACCTCCTTTTTTGCAGTGCCAACATTATTTTACTCATGCAAATTTTATGAATAATGGTTTACGATTTCCTACCGTAGATTCTCATTCCTATTTCATCATCGAATATTTTACTCATGCCAACATTATTATACAGTTTCACCACATATACATGTTATTCGTATAGCAAACAGTTGTAAATTCTAAACTACGCTCTCTCTATTTAATACAAACTGCTATCTAATAATGGTTTACATTATTCAACCGTACTGTCATATTTTGATAAACATATATAGACGTAGGAAACCAGATCTACACGTTAACATGTACACATGTTCTGCATACACCAACGTGGACTGTGAGAGATTTCGTATGATATGCATGTTTATCATGTATCCACTTCCATTTTCTATTGAATTATTTATTTAGTTTTACTATTCACCATATTGTTTCCCCCAACTATACCACATCCATGCTGTAGCCCCATCTACTTTTACACTGTCCTCTCGCACGTTGCATTTCATCCAAAACATTAGGTTTCATATGTGCGCATTTATGTATTGCTCCGCATCCACTCAACTATGTTGATAATAACAGAATTACCTGCACGTTGTACATACTATTCCCCAACATAAACTGTTATATGCTGTAGGAAAATGGGATACAAAAAATTAACAAGATTTTCCACCATCTCTCGGGGTCTAAAGTGATATTTGAATTTAGACCGAGTAACTATGAGATGAATAATCCCGACGCTTACCTCACTACTAGAAAAATAACAAAAAACATAGTTGTAACTGAGACGGTACGTTCTCAATCTCGGGTAGCTATTAATTTATAATTTACGTACTTACCTTTGAACATTTATTCCTGTACTTTGTTGTCTTCCGTTATTTAAAATTTACAGCTAACTCCTCCTAGTGATCAAAGTTCTAACTTAGTTTATCCCTCAACTACGGATAAGCATAACGTACCTTCCGGAACAGATATCAAAGAAAAGAAACAGATTAGTCAGGTTTGATCTACAATCTTGATCAATCTTCTATCTATATTCGATTGGTGGCATAACTCTGACAGTTTGTTATGTTTACCAGGACGATAGTAGTGCGATCCATCCGGTAGTACGTACTTCTGATCCACCACTCCCCAGAAAGACGCTAGGAAGAAGAAATATGATTTTGGTACTGCTTTTTTCACTATTTTATTCTCCATTTATTGCTGCCAATAACTATTTAAATGCATGCGCAATTACTGTCTATGCATTACTTATGTCTACCGGTACATATTATCTGTCACATACAAGTTACACTGTACATCCTATGCTACGCTGTTTTAGTAAATACCAAAACATGACTTTATTCCTACCAAATCCCGCCCGATTGCTGTACTTCTATGAACTCATACTGCTAACTATTAAACCTTTCAAACCCATACTGTACCTATGTATCTTAGCTTGATATTATTACTTTGTGTTACTTCAACATGTTTCCTGCTAACGAACCTAAACCATATCTTCTTTTCCTTAACCGCAGGAAGGTGATACATATCAGCGGGCTACAGCAGCACCTGGAATCAAGATTCGAGAGAAGAAGCAAAGAAATTAATTTCTAGCATTTTATCATTTCATGTTTATGGTAAAGTTTCGGTTTTATGTCTGCAGCTACTAATTTTTTGTATATTTTCCACGTCGTCCTTTTTTTCTTTACCTTCATTTTGAACTTTTTTTCAAGATTGTACGTCAGGATGTATGTTGATTGAATTAGTTTGCTTTCACCTACCTTACATATGTGCGTTTTAGAAAGAATTTGAAATCAATATGATGATGATTGCAGAAAGTTTATTGAGAAGAAAATAGAAATGTTTCTCTTTATTGATATGATATAATTGATACAAAATAGAATACAATAAACTGCAGAGAGTTTGCTCTTTATATATTAAGCAGAGAAGGTAAAACGGGCTTTTACAATATCCGGCCCAACACAAATATAAAGGGGAAGATAACTGGTTGCGTATACTCTATTCTATTATTTTACTCCCCCACTCAACCAGAAGCTAGGGTTAGGGTTCGAGAGCGATTCAGAAGCCTTCTCTCTCTGCTTCTCTCTCAATATTTGGCCGAGCTGATTCTTTCTAAATCCCTTCTCTCTCTTTATCCCTTGAATCTCTACTTTATGAAAACATACTAAGATTGTGATCTGCTTTGATGCAGATCTGAAGTAAAATCAATCACAGCTTCAATTCGTCTTCGAATTTTGATCTAAAGACCGATGCAGCTGTGGATCTGAAGCATTGAGCTGAAAGATGGAGCCTTTGTTTGTTTCTTCAGCGATTGCTTCAATCTTCAAGTCTTGTCTGAATCGATGAAAATTCTTTGCTGATAATGCCTTTGTAAGTATGTCATCGCGTTGGTAAGTTGATGGTAAGTGATTTACTTGGAGTTTTCCTTTCTGTACCAACTCACGAACAAAATATAAGTTATCTCTATATGTTTTGTTCTTGAGTGCATAATTGGATTAGCTGCCATGTAGACTGTACTTTGATTGTCGCACCATATCGTTGGTTTAATCTCTGTTTTGATGTTCATTTCTGAGAGTAATGATTGAATCCAAGTAATTTCAGCGGCAATGCTAGCTATACTTCGGTATTCAGCCTCTGTGCTGGATCTGGAAATAGTAGTCTGTTTCTTTGAGCACCAAGAAATTGGATTATTGCCTAAGTATATATAGTAGCTTGTCACTGATTTTCTGTCATCGACATCTGTTGCCCAGTCTGCATCTGCATATGCTGTGATGCTTAGTTGTTTGCACTTCTTTAGCATAATTCCATAATTTGTTGTGCCATTGAGATATCTGAGTATCCTTTTTACTGCTTTCCAGCGTTCCTCATGTGGTTCCTGCATAAATTGTGAAACTTTGTTAACACCGAAAGATATACCTAGTCTTGTTATTGTGGAGTATTGTAGGGCTCCTACAATACTTCTATATTGTTTGATATTTAATATTGGTTCCCCCCTGTGTTTGGATAGTTGTTGATGACTAATCATTGGTGTAGGCTGAGATTTCGCACCATCCATTTTTGCTTTAATCAGCAACTCCTTGATATACTTCTTTTGGCTTAGAAAAATTTCTGAGTCTGACTTTTTCTTCACTTCTATTTCCAGGAAATAATTTAGTTCACCCAAGTCCTTAATTGAGACTTGCTTGTCAAGATACTGTATTATTCCTTTGATCTCATTCTCATCATTACCTGTTATAATTAAATCATCAACGTATATTAGTATGTAAACAATAAGATTACTGCTAATTTTGATGAATAAAGAGTTATCAGATTTGGTAGATTGATAGCCTAAATGAACTAATGTGGCTTTTAATCTATCAAACCATACTCTGGGGGCTTGTTTTAACCCATATATAGCTTTATTTAGCTTGCACACAAGATTAATGTCTTGCTTATATCCCTGTGGCTGCTCCATGTAGATTTCTTCCTGTAGAACACCATTTAGAAATGCATTGTTTACATCTAACTGTCTCAAGTTCCAGTTATTATTTAAGGCAATCGTAAGAACTATTCTGCTGGTTGTTGGTTTCACCACTAGTGAGAAGGTTTCACTGAAATCAAAGCAATATTCTTGTGTGTACCCTTTGGAAACAAGCCTTGCTTTATGTCTGGACATTGTTCCATTTGGATTTCTTTTCAATTTATAAGTCCATCTGCATCCTATGATGTTTTTGTTGCTTGGTGGATGAACAAGACTCCATGTATTGTTTTTCACTCATGCCTGATACTCTTCATCCATTGAAGCTTTCCAGTTTTTGTCTTTAAATGCATGTTTAAATGTTTGTGGCTCTGTGATGCATGTAGTTACAGTATAAACCTTTGGTTTATAAATTCCACTTTTTGATCTGGTGATCATATAATGGCCTGTTCTGTTCTGTAGTTCAGCATCAGATGACTCTGAACTGCTATTCTGACTTGCAGTATCATCTGGTTGATCTTCATAATTATTCTGATCTTGATTGCTTGATTCTACAGGTGATTGAGGATGAGTAGCAGGTTGATCAGCTGCATCATGACCTGGTCCAGATGACATTGTGTGTTGTGATCCAGTGGCTCCTGTTCTTTTCTCAGTTTCACCAGCATGCCATATATGTGGCAATACTGGTATGTTTGGTATGGAAACCTTTGGATTATAGACTTTATGTGTAGTTCTAATACTTGCATTGGCAAAAGGAAATATTCTCTCATTTGAAACAACATGTCTGCTTATGAATATTTTTCCAGTTTCATCTAAACACTTGTATCCTTTCTGTTTAATTGGATAACCTATAAATGTACATGGTTGAGATCTAAAGTATAGTTTATGATTGTTGTATGGTCTCAGATAGGGAAAACACAAGCATCCAAAAGTCTTTAAGTTTTGATAGTCTGGTTTGATACCTAAAAACTTTTCTAAGGGACTTATTTCATTCAGTACTTTGGTTGGAAGTCTATTGATTAAATAAACCGCAGGGCCAGAATTTCAAAGGTAGTGATGCGTGTGCTAGTAAGGTCAAACCAGTCTCAACAATGTGCTTGTGTTTTCTTTATACCAGGCCATTTTGTTCAGATGTGTAGGGACATGTGATTCTATGAACTATTCCATTATCTAGAAAATATTTACTAAGAGGCTTATTCAGTACCCCCATCACTTTGAATGATTTTAACTTTATGATTGGTCATCTTTTCAACTTGAGTGATAAAATATATAACAACATTATAAGTCTCTACCTTTGATTTTAAGAAATATATCCAAGTGTACCTTGTACATGCATCAACAAAGGATATGTAATACTTATACCCATAATCTGAGCAGATAGGTGCAGGACCCCACAAATCTGTTGAGATCAATTCAAGAGGTGCTTTGTATTCTGTAACAGAATCTGTAAAAGCTAATTTGTGGCTTTTGCCCATTTGACAGTAAGAACATATATAAGGAAAATTTATATCATCAAAAGAAATTTTATTTTCTTTAAGAACCTGTTTTACAATACTTGTACATGGATGACCTAATTTGTAGTGCCAAAGATCAAAATTATTTTTACTGGTTTCACATGACTGCAATTCACTGTTATTACAATTTGTCATTCTTTGATTTGAACCTTTGCTATTAGTCAGTGTGAACTTGTTTAGACCATTTACTGCATTACCCTGCAAGAGTATTTCCTTAGTTAGAATATCTTTAACTAAGCAATAATTTGGGTAAAATTCGAAATAAACATTATTATCATGAGCAAATTGAGAAACACTCAACAGGTTTTTCTTAATGTTGGGTACTTTTAACAGATTATTGAGATATAATTGTCTTTTACCTTTGATATAAGCATTACCTGTGTGTGTGATCTCAATTGCTTTGCCATTTCCCATAATAATAGATTATTTACCTCTGTATTCTCTGCTGCCCAGATTTAGATTCTCTAAATTGCTTGTTAAGTGATTTGTTGCCCCTGAGTCTGGATACCATGACTCATCTTGAATATGATCTGCTTTAGTAATTTCATCCTGATTTTGATTTCTATTTCCACTGGGCTGTTTGCCTGTATCCTGTTGCATTTGTGCCATATTTGCACTATAGTTACTATTTCTCTGGTTGCTTGGTCCCTGTCCTGACACATAATTTGCATTAAACCTGAAATAGCATTTTGCAGCAGTGTGACCAATTCTTTCACATATCTGACATTTTGGCTTGTTATTGCCATTAAATCTTCCTCTGCCTCTTCCTCTGGCAGTCTGACCTCCCCTCTGTGATTGCTGGTCTGTTCTTCCAAAGTTCTGATTTCTGTTTTTACTATTTGAAGCATAGTTGATTGACATGTCTGTATCTGAGGGTTTCTTATAGTCTAATCTTCCTTCATGAGCCAGTAATATAGAGTGGACATAGTCAATAGTTGGGCAATGTTTCTTGTGATGCAATGACTGCCACCACTGCTTCATATTCATCGCCTAACCCACTTAGTATTGTTAAAACATGCTCTGTATTGGACATCTTATGTCCTGCTGCTTCAAGCAGATCACAAGTATTCTTGATCTTGTAGAGGTACTCTTTCATGGACTGACTATCTTTCCTTATGTTGTGTAGTTGCCTTTTGTAATGCATTATTTTGGCTACTGACTGTGTATTGAAAATCCTTTCAACTGTAGTCCAAATTTCATTTGCTGTTTTGCATCCAATAACTTGTGGTAATAGCTTTACACTGATTGAAGAAAGCAACCAAGAACTTATTAAACTGTCTTGCCTTTGAAATTTGACATATTCCTCATTACTCACAGTTTTGTTTTCTTGATTAGTGATAAACTTGGATGGAGTGGATATCATGCCAAGAATATATCCATCAAGACCATATCCTCTGGCAGCAGTTTCAACTTGCACCTTCCAGAGAAGATAGTTGTCATCTTCAAGATGTGCAGTGATGAGATTGGAGTGTGGACTGATTACAATTTTGATTAAACTGTCAGTAACATCCATGGATTGTGGTGATGTGCTAGTATCATTATCTGATGTTGCACTGCTTCCTTCGGCCATGAAGAAACTTCTTTAAAGTGGAATTGAGAAAAAGGAAATCAAGAACTGGGTAATCAAGAAATTCTTCCTTCAATAGGTTTGTTGCAACCGAGCAATATGATGAGGCTTCTCTGATTGCTCCTGGTATGGCACTTACTTCCTTTGATTGATGAGTTTCTGTTCTCTTCCCTGTCTGGATTTCTGTTTTTTTTTCTTGATTCTTGAATCTGTTTCTATGGATATTCTGCAACCGATTGCAAATCTTGGTAAGGCAGTGGATCCTTGAACAGATTCCTTACCCAAGTGATGATAAAAGAGTTCTGATGGGTAAACTGATCCAGATGATGAGATATCTCCGATGGATCAGCTTTTGTATGAAAGCTGTTAAGCTTATAGATGATTCTATCTCTGGCTCTGATACCAAGAAAGAATTTGAAATCAATATGATGATGATTGCAGAAAGTTTATTGAGAAGAAAATAGAAATGTTTCTCTTTATTGATACGATATAATTGATACAAAACAGAATACAATAAACTGCAGAGAGTTTGCTCTTTATATATTAAGCAGAGAAGGTAAAATGGACTTTTACAATATCCGACCCAACACAAATATAAAGGGGAAGATAACTGGTTGCGTATACTTTATTCTATCATTTTACTGTTTTTTTACACCGCAACTCCAGTTTTGAACTACCATTTCTGTTTGTCATGCTCATTTGCGCTAACGCTTTACCTATATACCACGTCTGTGCTGACATATGTATCTGCTATACATTATGCATGAATATGTATATGACAGATATGGTCACCCTTCCGTCCTAACATCGCCTGTCTGATGTTGGGATTATAATTTATGGAGTATAACACTGCTCATGTGCGTAGCACGGTATACTGACTAGTTTTTAAATAGATTTCCTAAACTTCAAAAGAAAAACTTCAGTTACGATTCCCAGTTTTAATTCTCTAAATCAATTTTCCACAACCAATCCCCAGTTTTAATTCTCAAAATCGAAATCACTAACAAAACTTCAACTATGATTGCAGGCGATTACGATTGGAGGAGGCCAGTGATAGCAACAGAACCACGGTGAAGGGTAATTACGCGTTCGGCTATGTTTAAGGTGGAGGTCGATTTTGTTGTAGCCGCGGTTTGTGAATGGAGGTGCGATTCGGGTTTTGGTTCACATCGAGGCAGAAGTAGGTTGGTCGAGGAGGTGTCAGTGGTTGGAAGTTTGGTTCAGTGTTCAGTGTGCAGTAGTGATTCAATGTTGACTGTGGAGGGGGCATATGATTCAGTGTTCAGTTTGGATATGTTGTAGTATGGAAGTTGAGGGATGGTTAGGCAAGTGGGATGTTGTTTGTAGTGTAGTTGGATGGTATAATAGAGTGGAAATGGTAGTGGTGGATGTGGAGATGGTCAGGTGCATAGTGGGAAAAAGGTGGTTTGGTGATAGTTTTTTGAGAATGTTATACAGTGGTGACCGTTAGTTGGTGGGACAATGGTTTAAGATGGTTCAAGAGGCGTGATAGTGGCTGGAGGATAGTATGGCAGTTTGTATGAAGTAGACGTGAAGCATAGTTTTGATGAATTGGTGGCAGTTTAATGAAGTAAAAGTGTGGATGATGAATGGTTGTAGATGCAGTTGCTTTGACAATGTTGCAGTGACTGGGTTGGTGACTCTTGAAAGTAGTGATTGTATGTGTTGTAGGTTGATGGAGAAGTGCTTTGGTTATGATGTGGTTGGAAATGTGATGGTGTTTATTGTAGGGGTTGACAGGCAGCAATTTTGTAGATGTCAGATAAAGCGACTGGAGGAAGTCAAGTGGACAGTGTTGATGTATGTGCAGTTGATAGTGGTATGCAGGGTGAATGTTTGTTGAGGGGAGTTAAATAGCTATTGCAATGAGATGTGAAAGATAGTGATATGTGGTAAGTTGGGATGGCAGTGCAGTGGAGATGGTGCACTGGGATGTTTTTTGAAGTGGCAAGGTTGGAGGCTATAAACAGAGAGATAGGTGGTCGAAGAGTATGGTGGAGGAGCAGGCAGTTGTAGGTGAATGTGTAGTTATTGATAATGTATGACTATGGTTAGGCAAGCAGTCTGTGATTTGTGACAGAGGTGGAGTGACAGTTTGATAGTTTGAAGGGGTGGATATGCAGTGTTATGTAAGCACAAGTGTGGTTGTGGTGGCAGTGTACATCCACAGAGGTAATGAGATGTACATGCACAGAGGTAAGTGGAGTTGATGTTATTTGATGGAGTATGTGGAAGGTATGCAAACAATAAGGAGGTGGAAGTTGATGGTTTCGGTGGGTTGTTTGTGGTAGAGGTGAAGAAGTAGTGATGAGGTGAGAACAAGCTGTAGGGAGATGGTGATAGGCAGTTTGGTGGATGTGCATAGTTGCAAGTTGAGGCACAGTAGTGATGATCAGTGTGTACTAGTGAGTGTGCACAATGATGGATATGTCAGTGGGATGGTTTATGTTCAACAAAAGGGGTGGTTTGAAGCAGTTTAAATGGTGATGAAGGAGAATGTTACCGATGAATATATGTTGACAGGGAGGGTGATTGTTGAAGTTGTATGAAGTGTAGGGTAGTAGGAAGGATGTATGGTCAGAGGCTAGAAGAAGTGATAAATAATTGTTTGGCAGCAAGATGAAGGTGCTTGATGAAGTACGAGGTAGAGGCAGTGAGTTGTAAGTGGAGGAACAGTTTTTTTTGTATATGTTCACAAAGTAGTGCACATAAGTTCTGTAAACAGAGAGCGGAAAATTGAATTGAAATAAAAATGGAAATACAAATTGAAAATGTAACACAAAACTTGAAATGGAATATTTATTTTTTTTTAGAATGAAATTGTGTATACAATTTTTTTTTAAATATTTAAATTTAATTCCAACTAGAAAACAAGTGCACAACCACAATGAACAAAAAAAAATCACACACAACCCAAAATATTATTATTATTAATTTTAAATGCAACTCACACACAAAACTAACAACACACTATAATCAAACAAAAATAATTCGAAGAATAGAAATAAAATAAAATTAATTCCTCTGCAACGGCGCCAAAAACTTGTTTAACAGCTAATTTTCTATCGGATTAGAAAATCGCCGATAAAATTTTAATTAAAAATAACTGCAAGCGCACGGCGTACAATTTTAGTACGGGTGGATCCACAGGGAATTATATTGATTTAAAATTCCACTCAATAAAATTAAACCAAACTTGAGATTGAAGTTGTTTACGCTAAAAAAAATGTAAAACTAGATAGAACAAGTGAATGAAAATATGAGATTAGAAAACAATTTAGAGGCAAATCCACTCTCATATTTTTACATAAATCAACACAAAAAATAATCTATGATCTCTCTATTTTGATCTTAAGTGAAATTAGTGATGTATTTATCATAAGTATGGTTTATTTATGTTATTAATTAACATAACTTTAACCATCAAACTATAATACAACAACCAAAACCACTTATCAAATGTAATGAAAATGAAGTCAAAGCAAAATTTATTTTGAGTATGATCTATTTACTATTGTATTTAGTAACATAGATCATCAAATTTGATTCTATCTTAATTACACAATCAAAAATCAATTAGTAAAATGACGATGTAAATTGTGTTTATGTTTGAATAAGAATAGCCTATTTGTGAATACAACATAGGCTATCAAATTCACTTTATAAAGTTACATCAAAATCAAAATCTTCATGAAGCATAAAAGAGATCATAAATCACACAATATGTTGAATTTACATAATTTTTAGAGAGTTTCATTACCCCTAATTTGAAGGGGTTTAGCTACTCATTTGTGTTATTATTTCAACACTTGTAAATTTCAACACAGAAAAACAAGTAAAGAGCTAATTAAAATAAAAGGAGAATTAATCTACTTGCATAAAATAAATCTACGCTACTAACATGAAAGAAAAGAGAGCATATAAATGAAAATAAACATAAAAGAACATGTAAGCATGAAATAAAAGCAAGTAGAAAAGGAAGAGGCTAAGGAAGCCATTTTATTTCTCATTTCATTTGAGGCTACAACTTGCATTCTAATATGATAAGTGATTAAAGATCCATTACATGAACATAAGAGGGCTATTTATACATGCTTAAAACCCTAATCCATATTTAGAGGGCTTCCCAAAATTCTCTTTAGGAAGTGTGGCCACCAAGTTATCATTAGCATGAATTAATCCTCCATTAAGTGTGCATGTAACTTTAACCTCCATTAACTTGTGTATTAGCTCCTAATTGTAGATTAGGGTAAGTGGGTAGGTGGGGTCCTCCATGATGCATAAGTTGATTTAATTCCATCTGCATTTACCTTCTTATCTTGTGCATGCATGAATACATGAAAGCCTCTTCATATTTCCATCTAATTTTTTACAAATAAAAATAAAACGTGCAAGTGAATATTCTCAAAATTAATATATGCACAAAATTACCATTTTACCCCCAAATTGATGTATGAATGATGACTTGAAAGCATTTTGAAATTTTGTTTTAAACATGTAAAAATACCCAATTATGACATTTATTTAAAATAAAAGTACATTAAATATGGAAGTAAAAATATGCACATTTACGTGCACATCACTGCGTCCACCCGTAGAGCAGGATACATTCCCCACTCATCCATAAATATGCACCGTGCCAGGTATTCACCATGTGTGTCGAGGTCGAATTGCTAGCAATACCGAAGAACCTCCCGATAGTGCCCAATAACGCTATTACAACTAATTAGCCATAGTATAATTTGTCTCGAAGGCTTATCTAGCAGCTTCATACTGAGGACTCGGCTCCTCGGACTATCATATTTTAAGGCCTCGGTTCCTCGAACTATTGAGGACTCAGCTCCTCGGACTACCATATCTTAACGACTCATCTAGGGGTTATCTAGCCTTGCCTCCTAACTACAAACAAACTAACAAAAAACTTTGAGGTGGTTGATGTCCTATAGGAACCTGCACTAGTAGGAGGTGTATCATGTTTAGGCATAACCCGAGTCTTTTTAATGACTACTCCAAGACTGATGAAGCTCTAGACCTTTGTGTACAACCCTATTCCTCTCATATATTTTTAACCCCAAAAGTGGATCAACACCTTGGATTGAGTGTGTAAGCACCAACCTGTTTATCAAGGCAAATAGAATAGAGATAAGAAGTAAAAACTTGCAGATAAAGTAAAAGAGACAAGAGATTTTTATAGTGGTTCGGCTGTTAACGAAGCCAACGTCCACTTTATAACTTTTCTTGTTGACTGACTGCTATTACAAATTGAATCTGATTACAATGCAATTGAATTATGTAAATGGGATCAAGCCCCCAATGCTAGAGTTCACTGGAGAATCACGCTGAACCCTGTAGATGACCATTGTGTGGGAGAAGAAGAATAAAGAGTAGTTTATGTAGAGTTTCAGCAGCTAGTCCAAAAGATCATGTTTATGTTGCAGGTAGGATTGTATTTATAGGGGTTGGAGAGTTATTGGGCTAGGCTGACTTGCCAGATGCTTGCAAATGAACATATGAAGGTGCACTGAAAGTTTCACAGCGATCCGAATCAATTTGATGGATCGATAGCGATCCATAGGTGATGGATCGCTAGCGATCCATAGCTTTTGGGTCGTTGAAGATTCGACTGCTTGTGATGCTTTCCATCATCCTCTTCTTTAAACTTCATGGCAATCTGGCACAATCATATGGATCGCTAGCAATCCATAGTGCATGGATCACTAGCAATCCATGTACTTGGTGGATTTTTGGACTTTGTCTTTTGGATTGCATTTGTTGTCTCGTGTTGGTGTTCTCTATGTAATTTCATAGCTTGTTGCCTTGTTTTAATGATGATCAACACACTGATTATATTGGACCGCTGATTGAATTAGACAAATGTTCACTCCTCGATTTAGCTAGCTTGGAATTACATCAAACTTAGCCATCATTCCTAGAATGCCTATTGGATCATGATGTAAGAGGATTGATGGACCCACGAACGAACATTATGGATTTGTCACGAACCAAAATTCATCATTCGAAGATAGACATCAAATACTTTACTTGTATTCGACTGCCCAAAATTCAAACGTCAAATTTCAGTTCGGATGGAGCTTATAACACAGTTAAGTAAATAACACAGCGGAATAAAAGAATAATACATTGATATACAATATCTGATACAACAGAGTGATACAATGAATATCAATATACATCAGAGATATGATACAACAAATAGCAGCGGAATAGAAAATGATAACACCAGTAGCGGAATAGAATGTCTCCAATAGAATGCTCCAAGATAAGCAACGTCAGTCTATGAACTCCAAGAACTGAACTAGCTTCAGATAATCTACTAAACCTGAATATCTGAAAAACCCAACTCTAGACTGCCCGTGTGGAAAATGGTGGGCACCCAGAGTTTAGGAAGGGAACAATAAACTCCGGATCAGTCATGGGACTGGTGTGAGCAACAAAAATAGTTTATCTTTAAAAACAAATAGCAAAAGAATTTGAAGTAAATTCGCAATGCTTTTGGAAAATGAAACTACCATAAGGCCTCCCGCCACACACACAATGCAAACGCAGAATTGGAGGAGATTTCTCCTTATGATAGTCAAAGATGCTTACTACGCAAAATCAAATCATTTCATATTATTATTAGTGTATAGTGTGGAAAAACATTTCGGAAGTAGAATATAAATCTTAGCCAGCATAGGCATTCCGCACTTATGCCTACTATAGCTACTATGTTCAATAGCAGGTTACCGCCACATTCCATAGCAGGTAATACAACTAAAACCGTACAAGTCTCGTAGTGTTTCTTTGGATTTCCAACAAATGGTCAGGCTAAGGAACTTCCTTTTCCACGATGGGTACGTCCCTGGAATAGACGACCCGAGAACCTAACCGGATCTCTGCCAACACAAGGTCGAGTTACCTCTGCAAAAATAGATAACTACTGACACGCGTATGCCATCCCCCGATCGTAACCGATCTTCCCGAGGATCCTCGATTTCCAACAACCACATCAGAATAATAATGCAGTAACCACATAGGTTAAGTATCTGGGCTCCATACCATGATACCACCTCTATCCAGAAGGAATGACATACACTAAGGGGCGCTACTCCCTAGAACCTTGCTGCGTCCTTCCTGTTTTGACCATTTCCGGGGTGTGAGGTTCGATGAAGTCTCGTCCACAAAGCTACGCTTTCTACAAAGCCATGCTTCGGGTCAAACAAATGATCAACCTATGATCACAAAGATATAAGATCAAACAAATGATCATATCACAAATGATCAAACACTGATCATCACACAGCAACACTCAGCATGCCACATTACCAAATTGGGATATATCGCTGATAAATTTCAACTACATAACCTCTGAGCTCGTACGTCTCAGAGAAGGGTGTTAAGCTAAGAGAATAAATTCTCCGCCACCAACAGAAATGTATTTGAAAGAAATCGGCTTTATATCTCAAAGTGTAATGTCAGACATGTATCCATACAAGTCTGTTCCGGGTTCGAACAGAACCGAAGGCACTTCTCACGAAGCCCTTGCAATTCCGGATAATTTCCAATCACGTCCGGACTTCCCGTCACAAAAGAGTGATATAAATCTCTATACCGGCGCGACTCAGTGCAGAGACATTCGACAGGTTGTCCTTTCATTTTCGAAAAATATCCGGTCTTCAACACCGGTCTTCAAATGCTATCCATATACGACGTATCACTATTCGGAATGAGTTATACGACCCAAAGGTCCTTTCCCGGCTAACCCGAATAGTGAGCGAAATATTTAAAAACATATGGATATTGGATTTCAATTAAGTCACAACTTAAACCCAAACTTTCTTTACAAATGGTTTATCAAAATACCATTTTAATCCTTTAAACAAAAAGATTCAATTCACAAAGTTCGCTTAATTTCACAAAGATTCATTCACAGATTTTCCAAATCAATTTCCCTTTCAATTTAACTCGTTAAATCTTTAAATCAAGATTTAACTGATAGCTTTCAAAACAATTTAACTTTGAATGGTTTAAACAAATCATCATTTTAAATCTGTTAAAAATAAACAGATTTGATTCATAGCTTTCAAAAAGAATTCATTCATAACTTGGAAAATCCATTTTTCAATTCACTTGAAATTCCTTTAATTTAAACTGGAATTTCATTTCTTATCTGAAAGTGTTTATCATTTGAAAACAACAGTTTTTACTTTGGAAATCTGATTCATTCATACTAGTTGAAATCCTTAGGTTAAATCCAAATTCCCAAAATTATACTTTTAAAATGGTTTAAATTCATACAAACACATTTATATCATCTTTTATCCCTAGTTTCCAAATCATAGATTTAATTTCAAACTTGGATTCAAATTTAAATCAAATTATTTAAATTTTCAAAACTCGATTAAGTTATTCAAAATAACTTTTATCTTTGAAATTCCATTTCAAAAGCTTTTCATTTTAAAACCCAAATTTTCAATTTCAAAATCAATTGAAATTAAAATTTTAATTTCAAAAACATCAAATTTAAATTATCTGTGACTTAACCGATTTCCACGTGAAATCCATATTTGTGTGTGTAACAGTGTGGTCTAGGGGTTTTACACACAATAGTGCAATATCATTCAATCATTACTGATCAGAATACTGAAATATAATTTGATAAGCGGTATTAACTATCCCGCTTATCGTTCATTCACATATCACAGATATATATCAGAGGTAAGTAAATTACAGATCACAACATAAATCAGGGTGTATCACAAAGCATCATATATCAGGGATATCAAACAATTAAATCATCCAATAGAATCCAAACATTCACAAGTGAATTTATTAACCAACTAATTAATTTAAATCAGATGTTTCAATTATTAATCCGAGTTAATTATCATGATTTAATTTCAAATTATTTGAAATAAATTTCCTTTCGAATTCATTTGTTAATCTTTATTAACTAATCAATTTTAAGTAAATGAATCAATTAAACCTTTAATTATTTACAAATAATTTACTCAAATTTCAAATCATCATTTAATTGATTACATTCAGTAATTATTTATTCATTACTTCTCTAAGTAATTTTTTTATTTTCCAAATCGTCAAGTGATTATTAATTTAAACTTTAGTTAATACATTTAAACTTATAATTACAAATTATCAATACCAATTATCAATTATCACTCTAATTATACTAATGGTTAAAGAATTTAAATCTTTAATCTCTATTACTAAGAGTAATTCCATTTCCCATTATTTATTTTATTTTCAATATGTTGAAACATTTATTTCACTCTTCCTTTTTAACTTTCATTTTAAATTCCAAGTTTAAAACGAACACCAATTGAGCTTTAAATCAATTCATAAACTAACTTAAAAAAAATCTTTAAATTACGAATTAAAAGCAAATCTTAGTTATGGAAAGATTTTAAATCAAATCCCCTAAAATTTCAAATATTTAAATTAAATTAAAGTATTTAGATTTTAAATTTTGTCTACATTCAAAAATCTAGAAATTTAAACATTTATTTACCCTAAGTTTAACTTTGGTTCCAAGTTAAAAGAAATCAATATTTCAAAACTGTGAAACAGTTACAGTTTAAACTTGAAACAAAACTACCCGAGATTCACCCCAAATTACTTCAAGTAAAATAGGGCTTCCCTCGAGCAAAACAACAACCTACTCGAGTAAATCTCGAGTCTCTTCCAGCCTGAATTCGAACCCACCAAAACAGTTCACCAGAGAATCACCCCACCGTTCACGTGCACGTGCACGCTCCCATCAGCCACCTCCGGTCGACCACGACCATCCCCACATCACGGCAACCACCCCGACATTCTATCCCTAACCTCCGAACGTATTCCCAGCCTCGAAAACGAGATCGAGCTCCTCACCTCAAAGACTGGAAACACTGTCCTTATCACCTAACCTGGCAACGCTTCCAGTTCGTCGCTCCGACCATCTGCGCACCTGAAATTTTGGCCACGAATTCGTCAATCACCCCTCTATCAAAATCCAGAAAATCGAGACACTCGATCCATTTCTGAGCTTGAACGAGACAAAAGATCTCAACATACAAAAACTAGGTCTCCAGTTTTCAAACGCTTCTCGTCGCCACCACGATGATCTTCCGACCCTTCCACCATTTTTTCCAGGCTCCCCTATCACTCCTCTACCTCTCGACCAAACTACGTCATCTCCAGTCGATTCGAACATCTCGGGCAACTCAAAACATCCAAAACAGAGAGGTAGGAACTGCTCTTCACTCTCTTGTTTAAAAATTGTAGTTCTCGTTTTAAAAATCATGAATTTGTATGTAGTTTCAATTTATATACCTGATTTCTTAAAATAAGAAAGTTTGTTTTTAACACATTTAAAAGTTATACTGTTTTCCTTAAATTACCAGAGGAAATTGCAGTTTTGTTTAATCTTAACATTTTTAAATACTTAAACTACAATTGTCCAACAGTTTTTATTCACAACTTAAAGACAATTAAGTGTTGGATCATGAGATGGAGGTGAGTTTCTGTATTTACCAACCCATGAACACAGATACAGGTAACAGAGGAAACAAACACACATAGATTTGCACAGTTATAAATATACAAATACATAACATCTTTGATGGAAACATATCATATTAGCTTTGGTTATAAGTTTAAGTAAAATGTTACTCACCAGCCATTTGAAAAAAAGAACAGAGCACCCATGTTGAAACAGTTTTGAAATTGCAGTTTGAATTTGCAGGCTTTTGAATTCCTAGTTGAAATCATACCCTTGATCTCTGGTTTGCTAGTTGAGATAAATTGTTGTTGATGTTGAAAATTTAGTTGTAGTTTATTTCAGATTTCTTTTTCTCAGTTTAAATGGTGAACGAAAACTGAAGTGGTATGATTGATATAGGAGAAAGCAAGCTACAGGCTATCTTGTAATTTGTACACGGTGATGTTTGTTTAAAAATACTAGGCATGGCTGCAGTGATGTTATTTACAATAGGTATGGCTGAGAAGATACTAAGTCGTGCTTGCATTTATGAGTTTGTACAATATCAATTTTTTTTATTTCCTTCGGCTGTACATGTTTGTGTTGAGATGATTGTGGCTTCCTATGCAATCTAACTTATCATCAAAAATCTTTCTTTGTGTTGTCTGGACTCATACTTATGTATATAGGCTTGTTCAGCTTAAATATACAATGTTGTTATCTTTTATTTCATTTAATTTTCATTTGTTTTATTACTTTGCAATGTAAATGAAATTCTATTTTGTACTAATTCATATTGATTTATAAATATGATATTATATTTATTTACCTTATATTTTATAAAACTATATATTTTTATAAACTCAAAATATTATTAAACCATTTACTTGAAATTTAAATTCAAATCAAAACATATTATATTATTTCAAATTTACTCCGATATGTTCAAATACATATATATTAACTTCAAATTTTCTCATATACCACATATACATATATATATTCACATATATGTACACTATTTACAATATTATTAAATTTAAATGATTTATACAAAATATACTTGAATTCGGGGAAACTCGCATCACCGCATTGGTTATTTTCACAAATTTAATTCAAAAATTTATTTAGTTATCAATTTAAATAAAATTAAATTTCGGGGTCATTACAGGATTGCTAGCGATCCATCACCTTAGTGTGTTTTCTCTGATCCTTCTTGGTTGGTTCTTCTAGTCCTTTTGGTTGGCTCTTGAGTTGTTCTAACTCGATGAAGCTATTCCGACTTTCTTCGAATTCTGCTAGGTTAAAAACTAGGATAACATCCCCCCCCAAAGTATGTCTTCGTTGGAAACAAGGCGTACTTTGGAAGTAACTACTTTTGAGTTCCCGCTTGTTGAGGTTCAAATGATCGTGTTAAGGCCATCACGTGAATTTGGCTTCGGCTGTTCAACTACTTGTTGAGTTTTGACGTGGATTGTCGTTGCTTGTTATCACAAATCAATTTTGATCTCATAACTTTCAATATGCTTGCTAATAAAACGTGGATCATGCTTGGTGAATTTAGGGGAGAACAGACACAATTAGATGGATAGCAGCTAACCATAGTCCATGGATAGCTAGCAATCCAATGACTTTGAAGTTTTTTTCGTCCAATCTCCTATTTAACTTAATCGAGCCGACCCTTTCTTCTCATCTACCTTTGTACCACGACTCAAGCCATTTGCATCACGACCCAACCTAAATTCATCTAACCCTAGATCTATTTGTTCTATTGTCGTCGCCAAACATCCACCGTCGAAGCTTATTGTCGTTGACCGCTCTGATGTTCACCATCGCCTTAGGCCAGTCATCATAACCTGAGACTCCGTTGATTTAGATCATCATCGACCTACTTCCTTTGGATCGTTGTTGTCGAAAACTTCAATCATCCTTACCCTTTGATTCTTGATTCAAGGTGGGTGACACTGATTCTGGCGTTCGTTTAGCTATTCGACGATGGGGTTGTATTAGTGATGATTATCGTCGAAAATCCGAGTTAATTGTGATTTTGTGGAAGAAGATAGTAAATCGAGTCTTGAGTTCTTCATGGACCGACACTTGGGCCTTGCCCCGATGCTTGACATGATTTGCTATCTTTGTCCACAGAATCAAAATTGACTTGTACTAAGTTACATTGTTGATATAACATGGCGTGTCGTGACTTGGTATTAATCCTTCCGTAGGGGAATAACGGCTTAGTCGCATGCAGCTTATGTTGTTATCGCCTTTTGGACAGTTAGGATTGGTCCTATTTTTGCACACTCAGTGTACCTGAACTAAGAAGAACTTTTCACGTCGCTTCAGACAACGGATCCGTTATCGATCATTGATCGATAACGGGTATGTGAGAAGAAATAATTTCAAAAAGTGATACGAAAAGCCCTTTTCATTCTTTACTATGAGCGAATTATCTACACGGGATAGAGCGTTTGTAGTGTTCAAGACACCGAGCTCATCCCACATAGATAACCCACTACACTTGCCCTGGTATATTCTTGAAGTCCGATGTGTCTGTGTAAATCGATATTCCTTCGGAATTCAAGTGTTGTAGGGGAATTTTTAGTTAATGATATAATTACCTGACTGTGTTGGATGCAAGTTCTGTTGTATAGATTGAACTATCCGTCTTTCGTCGTAAATCTAGCGGAGGAAGTCCAGCACTTTCAGAAGCAGAATCATCGTCAATCGCCCCTTCCTCTTCTGCTTCGAAAGCTGAATACGGTCAACTAGTTCCAGTTGGCCCGGTTGTAGACTGGGCTCCTTCGAATTTTAGTGTTCTACTTAATCCACCGAAGAGAGTTTCCTCCATAATCTTTGCTAAGATTATGCATAACATTTGCTTACAACATGGAATTTCATAGGACGACGTGCGCCTTCGGGAGAAGAACGAGTTTGCCCATACGTTGCCTTCGGGATACACTGCTTGCCACCGGTACATGTGCTTAAATGGAGCAGTTTCTCCCTTTAATGACTTCTTGAAAGAAACTCTTACGAACTTGGGAATTTCCCCCTCAAAATTCATCCTAACAGATATGCAATCGTAACTTTCCTTCATGTTTTTTTTATGCGGACATTTAATCATTCCTCGAGTTTCGATGAGTTCGGATATTTTCTCTCATTCAAGAGGAGAGACGAGTGCTCATCCCTTGTCGTCATCAAGGCCAGGTATCGCAAGATCATGCTGCAGCTACAAAGCAATTTGTCTCAATTCAAGACTCAGTACTTCTTTGTTAGATGTCCCGCAGGGTTTAACCACCTTTGGACAATGGGGGGTAAGTTCTCTCCTTTATTTATTGAGTTTCGATACATCGCTATGAGATTTCTGATAGGTCAAATACTTTTTGCAGTCACTTCGAGGCCGAATAAAGACCTATCACTTGACCAGGTTTTCCATACCCTGAAGGCCATAGATGTCAGGGAGAGATCGGTAAAATTTTTGCTAACGGATGAAAATTTGCTCCGGTATAGATTATTGCATCCTGGGAGATCCGCCGTAGCGGTTGAAGTCCCGTCTCCTTCCCATTCCAGAATACGAATATGCTCCACTTCTTCATCACATGGCTCTGAAGAGGATGTTTTTCAAGAAAAGGAAGGCTAGTTTGGCAAGTCAACTAAAGAAACTCATGAGGGAAGGGATGTCACGACTGAAGCCAGCTGTCCGGCTAGAATGCCCCCAATTCCAGAGGAAGGGGAAGAAAAGTTCAAGCAGTGAGAGGGCAAGGCTGTAGTGGCAACAGAAAAAGTGGATGGTGAAGTTGAGAGTAGCAGTAGCCATGATTCCTCCTCCAGGGATGATGATTTCGACGTAGGCTCCGGTGATGGAGACTTTGAATTGTGTGACGGGACTACGGGCATGAGTCCCGTTCTCCTAGACTTGCCTCCCTGAGAGATCCGCAATAAAGATGCTCCCTCAGTAGCCGAGCAACGTTAGGATTCCCCGATTAAAGATGCCAACGTAGACTTTGGGGATTTGAGCAACGTTTATGTGAATATCGACGAACTTATATGGGAATATTTCAGATTCGAAGGGACGTATCCTTGTTCGGGTCATATTGCGCCTGAAGTCAGCCGATTTTTACCACAGTGGCTTCCCGATCCGGTTTGTGACGTCCTTTTAGGCCCCCAAGACACATTACACATTTCATTAGGGCCACGTTCACTTACACATTCATTATTCAAGCCTATTTCTCATCGCTAAAGCTCTTTATTTATTCTTCTTATCAGGTACCACGAGAGGTCGTGGACTTTAGGATGATCTTGAGCAATTCACTGATTCGTAATGTTGGTCAAAAAGGTCTACAAGCCTCCATCAGCCTCGTGAAACTGACGAGGAGTGGAGAAGGCAAAAATACTTGGAGGCCAAAGCTTGTTGTCATGATGACAAAGAACGGGGTCGGACGTATAAAAGTGGATATGAGAAGAGAAAAATCCCTGATGACCGAGAGGAACTATCCAAGAAGTCAAAGGTTGATCGTGGTTTTCATCCTTTTGAGCATTAGGCCTTTGCCTCGGCCCTAGTTCCTGTCGGTCTTGAAGTTCTGGTTTCTTCCATTCAGGTTTCTTTTATTCAGGTTATGTTTTCATCTCAAGCCCCATCGACCAACGTGGTGCTTGCTTCTGGTTCCTCCTGCCCTCATAGGAGGTCGGCTTACATTGTTCTGTCACGTCCCCTTAGACTCGAAGCTGCGCTCCCCGGGTGGTTTTTAAAGGGGTTAAGTTTGACCACGACCTTCACCCAGTCCCCAAAGATTCCTATATGCCCTCACCTTCAAGCGATCCAAAGTGATTTAGAGCAAGCTAGGGATGGAAAAATTTATGCAAGCAGCCGGCCGACACGAACCGCAATAATTATCAAGAGATCCTCTCCTTTGAATCAGAGAAAGGCGACTTCGAGAGGGTGTTAGCAGAACGTGACGCCAGAATTAAGTGACTAATAGAAGAGAAGGATGCGGCACTCCGGGAGAGTAAGAACAGTGCCAGCTTGCTTAAGGAGCTTAAAGAGGCCCGTGCAAAAATAGAGATTGTATTTCGAGATGAAATTAAGAAGGCCCATGCGAACGAAGTTAAGTTGAAGGAGGAGCTCGAAGCTCATGACATGATTATTGAAGCCCAAAAGAAGACTATTGCTAATCACGACAATATTGTTGAAGGGCATAACAAAAAAATTGCGAAATATGAGGACACCGTGAAATCCCGTGACAAGACCGTTTCCGATCAAGCCTAGAGATTGCCTCGCTCAAAGAAAGAGTTGCACAACTTAGGGCCAACAAAACTCGTGTTGAAGTTGAGAAGTCCACTATTACATCAGATTATTTGGAGCAGTAGGACACTTTTAAAAAGAAGATGGAGAAGATGGACGATACCATCTTAAATTTCTATGTCAACTCCCTGTTGCATCAAGGGAGTCTCAGCTATTTGGGCCCCAAGTTCCCATGCACTCTTTAAGTGGTTTGGGAGGAAATTCTGGCCCATTTCTGAGAGAACGGGGATGTTTATACTGAGCAAGAGTTGGAGGATTCCTATCTTAATGAGGAATCGAAGAGAGCACTAATAGAGGATCGAGAGGTCCTGCGAATTGAGAAGGAACAGGAGGTTGTCGATGCTGCTATGACTTTGCTAAAACATTGCCAGAGCCCCTCGTTTCTAGTCCTGGGGAATCATCAAGACAGCCTCGCATTCAGTTGGCAAGTTCTGGGCCTGAAACTTCTCTGAAGATCATGTAACCATCAAAGAAGGAGAAGGTTGGGAATATGAGATCGACATTCTCGGCCATTCCTCTAATGCATGTAACCCTCTTGTTTCTCCCGAGTTTGATCTTATAGGTCCGTCTTCTTTACCTATTGACCTGCCGGTTCCTCGATGCCCGGGCTCGCCGCTATATCAACCGCTTGATGCTTGTCTCGTAACTGCTCCGATCACCGTGTCTGGTTCGCAGCCCGGGCCGAAATCTGAAAAGATTGGTGCATTACATGGTCTAGACGACCCTTTTGTATCTTTGGAGGGCGACTTCACGGCAGTTGAAGCTCGAGTGTCGGAGGAACAAACTGAACAGCTGTGAAAATCTGAACAGCAATTGGTTACCATTAAGAAGGAGAAGGTTGAAGCGATAAAATCTTTGAGGAGCCCCCGCAAATCCTAGAAGTGCAAGACCAAATGGAGGCCTCCCGAGAAGGTCGGAGAGTAGTGAGGAGATTCCGTCACCAAGGAGATAGTTGATATTATATGTAGTGACACTACCCCTGGTCAGGATTCTGAGGGAAAGCAGAAACTTCCAACTAAAGGTGGGAAGGGGAGCGGTGGAAAGAGGCATTGACAGGTCCTGATAGCAGTGGAGCCAATTTTTTTGGGACATTCTGTTTTGTTTGATACGTGTTTTGTTCATGTGCAGAGTTTGCACTTACTACTTTGATCGTTGTAGCGTTTGTATTTTTCCTTTTTGTTGGTCGATATTGTATGGGCACAGCCCTTACCTTTTGACTTTGTACAGAAAACGTTATAAGTAATACAATGTTGACATTTTGGTTGTAACTTTACCTATCTACTTATCTGCATTTCATGCACTTATGTCAATTTCATTTACTGCTATTTTATTTTATCTAGTCCTGTGATTACCACCAAAATTCTTTGTGTGGAGTAATAGAACTATGAAATGTTTTTGTTTTGAGTATTTTTATTTGAGTATCAGTGTGTGCCCTTATGTGCCCCCTAGTTCACGGGGCTGCTTACTTCGAACACCTAACAAATGACCAGCTGATCCGAGTGATCTTTAGGAACTTATGATTTGTACGACTTGATTTCAGATTTATTATTGGTCAACGATTGGAATTTTCTGCTGACTCGTAGTAGTTTGACATTGTTGGATTCATACCCATTTCTCTCGATAGTGGGACTGGGTTGATTCTTGTTATTCCTACAATGGACAAGTTTCCTAGTATTGCATGGGCAATACCGGTACTTAAGAGTATGTGTGGCTTATGAAATGCATGGCTTTTCGGATCGATACGACTCGTCGACCCAAAACGATTCGAACTTCTTGATGTTACCAATCTTTGGGCAATGTGAGGAGTTTATGCTTAGAGAGTGTGATTCAATGGCTCAAAAGGTAATGCACGGCTTATGGGATGCGAAACTTTAATTTGGGCCTTCCCGATGCTACCGGAACAACACCGGTTCTTAAAAGGCGTTGATCGGGTTTCGCCGATCGAACGGTTTGAGTCGATTTGCTTCCGTCGACCCAGTGGGTAAGAGGGGGCATACTTGAGCATGATTCCACTATCTCAAGCAGCAATTGAATGATTTTTGAGCCCATTTGACCCCGTCGACTCAACGAGTTACTTTTATGAACGTAGTTTTATTGGTTCAGAAAGCAAAGCAATTTTATTAAGAAAAGTTGGGCAAGTTCTGCCTATTTACAATGCCTTCGGTATTCCGGGATGGCTTATTTTCTAAAAAATAGGAAGTACATAAGATAGCTTCAGCTAAAGTAACAATGCAGCGATTCGCTATTCCATGCTCTGGGAATTTGAATTCCGTCACTGGTTGTCAGTATGAAAGTTCCGTCCCTAGCTTTTGACTGATTACATATGGCCCTTCCCAGTTTGGTCCTAAGGTTCCCGGTACGAGATAGACTCGTTTGAGGATGAGGTCTCCTACTTCAAAGGTTTGGTTATAAACTTTGGAGTTGAAGTACCATACAATCCTTTTCTGGTAAGCACCGGTCCTCCCGGTTGCTGCTTTGTGTGTTATTTTGTAAGCCCACAGTGCGAGCGGAAGTTCATCAACCCAATTCCCCTTAGCTTTAGCTAGCTGCTTTTTGATGGTGTACTTGATGATCTTGTTTATTGCTTCTACTTGCCTGTTTGCCCGCGGATGAGAAATCGTAGAAAAGCTCTTCTCGATTCGGAAGCGTTTGTGAAAGTCTTTGAACTTGGCGCTTTCGATGGGTTCCGTTATTAGTGATGATTTTTTGTGGCACACCAAACTTGCAAATAATGTTTTTAGTAGCAAAATTAATGGCTTTCTTTATGGTAATGGTGGCCAGTGATTCCGCTTCGGCCCGCTTTGCGAAGTAGTCAATGGCAACTACAGCATATTTAGTCCCTCCTTTAGCTATTGGCAATACTCCAATCATATCAATTCCCTATATTGCGAACGGTCATGGGCTGACCATCTACATTAGTTCTGTTGAGGGAGTTCTTTTGATCTTGTTGAATCTTTGACATCAGTTACATCGTCTTGTGTAATCTACTGCAACACGATTTACCGTTGGCTAGAAATGTCCATACCGAAGGATTTTCTTTGCAAGGGTTTGCCCCTCGGTATGGTCTCCACGGTCGCCTTCATGGACTTCTTTTAGGATCCGTCAAGCTTCATCGTCGGTCACACATCTGAGCAAGGGGGTAGAGAACCCCATTCGGTAGAGTATCCCATCTTGTATTATAAATCGCGATGCCTTCGGCAGAAGCTTTTTCCGCTGGTTCCTATCTACGGGAAGAGTTCCTATAAGCAAGTAGTCTTTGATTGGCATCATCCATGTTTCTGGTTCAACGGTGGTTTCAAAAATCCAGTTGATATCCATTCCGCTTATACATGGAGCAGTCAGGGTCTCAATTGGGACTAGTCCCAACGATTGAGCTTCTCCGGAGCTGGCCAGTTTTGCTTAGTAGTTAGCCTTCGTATTTTTCTCCCTTGGGATGTGAGTTATGGTGTAATTTTCTATGTCGTTCAGCAACTCTTGCACTTTAGATAGATATGGGGCAAGGTTCTCCCCTTGAGCCTGGTATTTACCTTTCACCTAGCAGACGGCTGGTTAAGAGTTGCTGTAAATGTGAACGGATTTTATTCTGAGCTCCTTCACGACTTTCAGTCCCGCTACCAATGCTTCATATTCCGCTTCATTATTTGTTGCAGGGAATTCCAAGCATAGGGCGTAGCAAATGGCCCGTCCTTCAGGGGTTTCAAGCACTACTCCTGCCCCGGAGCGGACGTAATTAGACACACCATCAACAAAGAGTTTCCATCGCGTTTCCACTTCCGAAGGTATTTCTTCTTCATTATCCTGTGTGGTAAATTCGGCGATGAAATCTGCCAATGCTTGCTGTTGATTGCGCTTCTAGGATGGTATGTGATTTCATACTAGCTTAATTCGATATTCCATTTGATGAGCTACCCAGAAGATTCGGGTCGGTACAATACTTTCTTTAAGGGTTGATCGGTCAATACTTTGATTGGGTGCACCTAGAAATACGGTCGTAACTTCCTAGACGCGATCAAGAGGTAATAGGCTCGCTTTTCCAATTTCGGATAATTTTTCTCGGCTCCAGTGAACCATTTTCTAATGTAGTATATGGGTCGCTGAATTCTAGCTTCTTCATGCACAAGAGCAGCACTCAGCGCGTGAGGTGAGACTTCTAAGTAGACGAACCAGTTCTCACCGTCTACTGGCATTGATAGAATCGGCGGGGTTTCCATATGTCGTAGTAACTCTTCAAATGTGGTTTGACAAGCCTCGTTCCATTTGAAGTTATTGTTTCCTTTCTTTAATGCATCAAAGAATGGTATACATTTGTCGGTGGCTTTCAAGATGAACTGGCTTAGCGCTGCGACTTTCCCATTCAAGTTTTGTAACTCCATCTTATTCTTCGAGGCTTGGACTTCTCGTAGGGTAGTTATTTGCTTTGGGTTTGCTTCAATGCCTCTGGCGCTCACTATGAATCCCAAGAACTTTCCGAAGGCTACCCCAAAGTGACATTTGAGTGGATTGAGTTTCATTCCATATTTTCAAAGCATTTCAAACATTTCAGTGATATTATCTAAGTGATTGGCAGCTATTCATGATTTAACCAACATGTCATCCATATAGACCTCCATGGTTTTTCCAATCTGACACTTGAACATGGCATTTACTAATCTTTGTTAGGTTTCCCCAACGTTCTTTAAACCGAATGGCATTACCCTATAGCAGTATAATCCTAGATCGGTGATGAAGCTGGTGTTTTCCTGATCGGGTTTGTGCATCAGGATCTGGTTGTATCCTAAGTACATGTCCATAAATGATAGCAGTTCATGTCCAGCCATCTCATCCACAAGCTGGTTAATTCTGGGTAGTGGAAAACTATCTTTTCGGTAGGCCTTGTTTAATTCTGAATAGTCGATGCAAGTTCACCATTTCCCATTGGACTTCTTCACCAAAACCGGGTTAGATATCTATTCGGGGTAGGTCGCATCATAGATAAAACTATTGGCCATTAGCTTGTCTACTTCTTCTCTCAAAGCCTTGGACCGTTCAGGGCTCGGGCTGCGCCTTTTCTGCTTTACAGGTGTAAACCTGGGATCAATGTTGATTGCATGGCAATGATGGCATGCAATTTCCGGTGATACCACACACATATCGGAATGTGTCCTAGCGAAAACATCCAAGTTGGCATGAAGAAATTTAGTGAGTTCTAATTGCACGTTGTTTCCAAGGTGCGGTCCAATTTTCAAGACCCGTGTTGGGTCATCCATGTCGATTGGAACTGACGCCGTCAATTCTACTAGTGCAGCCCGATCCTCCCCTGAACTGTTCTTTCTAGGATCCAAAGCCTTATCAAATCAGCTATGGTCCCCAAGCCAAGGGGGCCCTGTAGTTGCTATTTGGTAGGTTGGTGAATGTGGAGAGTTCTCCCCACATCCTTTCTGTTTTTCTTTATTTTAGGTTCGTGCAGTTCTACGATGTAACATTCTCTTACAGCACATTGATCTCCTTTGATCACCCCAGTTCCATTTTCCGTTGGGAATTTCATGGTAAGGCACCATTGGGCTAAAGCGATCCTGAAATCAACCAGCTAGGGCCTTCCTAAGAAGGCATTGTATGCAGAAGTTTAATCTACAATCATGAAAGTTTGGATGAGGGTGATTCTTTGGTTGCCTTCCCCAAGTTCTACAGGTAAGTCAATCGTCCTAACGGGTTGTTTGGGTTCGCCGGTGAATCCTTGGATTTTTGTTTGGCAGGCAGATGCGTCTTTCATGCTGATCTTCATATGATCAAAGGTGCGTTTGAAAATAATATTCACAGAACTACCGCTGTCAACCAACACTCGTCGGAAGCCGGTGGGTCCGATCCCTACTATCACTACTATGGGATCGAGAGTTAGAGCTTCAATCCCTTCAGTGTTCCGATTTCGGAATACTATATCATCATTAAGAGTTCTCTGCTGCTTGGCAGGGGTTCCATCTTTGATCGCGAGGCATGAATCCTTCGGAGCATGTTTTAATGAGCTTACATATCGCTCCATTTCTCCCCAACTCCTCCATGCAGGATGAGGTCCTCCAGATATCGTTCCAATGATCAGTCTATGGTCAGTTCGTGTAGATCCCTCTTCGCTAGTTCCAGCTTAGTTTCCTCAATCCCTAGGAGCTTGGGGGCCGCGGGTTGGTCCGGATTTTACAATTTTCCCATGTATTGCTGAATCTTGTTTTCCAGAATTAACTCTTCAATCAAGTTCTTTAAGTGGCGACACTCATTTGTGTTGTGGCCATGCGTTTAGTGGATGCGACGATACTTCCCGGAATGCTTTTGTTGTTCAGTTGCGTCCTTTTTATGGGGTTTCTTGTACTCCTCTATCCCATGTGTTACGTGATAGACATTTTTTGGAGTATCATTGAGCGGGGTGTAATCTTCAGGCCTAAAGCCTTTAAGTCGCTTATTGTTACCATTTCGTTTGTTGGAATTCCGATTTTTCCTCTTTTGGTTTTCGTCTTTTCTCACGCCTCCTTCAGTGGTCCCGGAGGCATTTTTGTCCTAGTTTATCACCATGCCACTCTTCCCAATGTTCATCGATTGCAAGCTAGTTGATTTCCTCTCTAACTCCTGCGCCTCTTCCAATCTCAAGTATTGACTCGCCTTACGGTTGAAGTCCTTCCTAGTAGTAGGCTGTGTCAATTTGATCCACTTTCCGAACTCAGTTTCAAGTTGGATGGCACAAACCAGGGCCATAAAAACCATATCCTCGTTCGGATAGCTTACTTCTGTCACAGTGGTGTTAAACCGGTTCATAAAGGACTTTAAAGATTCATTTCTTCCCTGGAATAGACCGGACAAGGACTCTACATCTTTAGGCTGTGCTGTGTGAAGTCTGAATTGATCAAGGAATCTTGGTGCTAGTTGATCGAAAGTGCCGATGGATCTTGGCGGAAGCCTCGTGAGCCACATGGAAGCAATTCCCTTCAGAAAAATTGGGAAACATCTACATTGAACAGCATCTGAAGCATTTTCTCCATCTATGTACCAAATGTACTTGTATAGATACAGTTTTGGATCTCTCGTTCTGTCAAAAGATGGAATAGTTAGCATAATGAACTTTTCTGGGTACTGCTCATTCAAGATCTCATTAGTGAAGGGAGTTCGAGTTGGAGCAGATCACCACTCATCATCTCTTCTATTCTTATTCTCATTCATCAATCGCCTGACCATATCCGCGATGTATGCCTCAGATGCCCAGTAGTCTAGGAGTTGGCTTCACCACAACAAGCGTTTGCCTTTGCAAACGTTCTTGGTGAGCGGGCTAAAGCCTAGGCTCTCCTATCTTCGGAAGAGCCGCTCTCTCGGGATTCCGTTGGCTTGCGGTTGACCTGATTAGGGCAGTTTCGACATTCCTTGCGTTATCAAATGCATTGGAATTTCCTTCCAACTTGCCGTCATTAAATTGCTCTCCATCTTCCGAGTCGGAGAGGTTCATGGCTATATCCTTTTGTGGGGACTTCGCTCCTAGGTTCAAGTTCATAGCTGGTTGCCTTGTGGTCGGTGGAGTGCTTGTGTTTCCTTCTACGTTAATTCCCACGGTTCTAGCTATCACTCCTTTTTGCGGCCGCTTCCCGTTTCTTCTGTTTAGGACAGAAACTGAAGAATTTTCTTGTTCTACGGCAGCGCAGGTTCTGCCATGGTTCTTGGAGCAGGATGTGATTGTAAAGTCAAAAGGGCATTAAGTTTATCCATAAGAGCCCCCTACTGCTTTCCATTTTCTGATTGATTTCATCAACCATTTTATTCAATTCATCTCTTGTAACAATTTCGTGCTGATTAAAGGATCCTCGCACCTGATATCCGCATTGATGCCAGTTACCTCGATTTGTCGATGATTCATCTCTTCTTCGGCTATTACTGCCCCTATGGATCTTCCAGAAGCAGTTCACTTCTTCCTAGAGCCATTGATTCTTAGTAGCAGATCTTTCGAACAGAAATTAAGGACCTAACTTCTGGATTTATCTAATCTAAAGTAGATAGCTAGATCTAAGCCTGAGTTGGGTTCTCAGTGAAAGCACCAAAATGTTAACCCAAAAGATAGATCAACACCCTGAATTAAGTGCGAAAGCACCAGCCCTGTTTATCAAGGCAAATATAATAGAGATAAAAAGTAAAAACTTGCAAATAAAGTAAAAGAGACAAAAGATTTTTATAGTGGTTCGGCTGTTAGCGAAGGCTATGTCCACATTATAACTTTTCTTATTGACTGACTGCTATTAAAAGTTGAATCCGATTACAATGCAATTACATTATGTAAATGGGATCAAGCCACCAATGCTAGAGTTCACTGGAGAATCACAGCGAACCCTATAGATAACAATTGTGCAGGAGAAGAAGAATAAAGTGTAGTTTATGTAGAGTTTCAGCAGCTAGTCTAGAAGATCCTGTTTATGTTGCAGGTAGGATTGTATAGGGGTTGGAGAGCTATTGGGCTAGGTCGACTTTCCAGATGCTTGCAAATGAACATACGAAGGTGCATTGAAAGTTTCACAGCGAGCCAAATCAATTTGATGGATCGCTAGCGATCCATAGCTTTTGGGTCGTTGATGATTCAACTTCTTATGATGCTTTCCTTCATCCTTTTCTTTAAACTTCATGGAAATATGGCACAATCATATGGATTGCTAGCGATCCATAGTGCATTGATCGCTAGAAATCCATGTACTTGGTGGATTTTTGGACTGTCTTTTGGATTGCATTTGTTGTTTCGTGTTGGTGTTCTCCATGTAATTTCATAGCTTGTTGCCTTGTTTTGATGATGATCCACACAATGGTTGCATTGGACTGCTGATTAAATTAGACGAATGCTCGCTTCTCGATTTAACTAGCTTGGAATTTCATCAAACTTAGCCATCATTCTTAGAACGCCTATTGGATCATGATGCAAGAGGTTTGATGGACCCACGAGTGAACATTATGGATCGCTAGCGATCCACCACCTAAGTGTGTTTTCTCTTTCTTTTTCTCTGATCCTTCTTGGTTGGTTCTTCTAGTCCTTTTGGTTGGCTCTTGAGCTATTCTGAATTGACGAAGCTATTCCGACTTCCTTTGAATTTTGCTGAATTCTGCTGGTACCAATTTTACTGGAGCTTACGCTCATCGTCCCATTTTAGATTGGCTAATGCAATCAAGCAAATGCCCACTTGTTACTTAATACCTCCTATAAGGATTGAAGTTGACTATATTTAGCCCTCTAACACTTCAAACTGAGGTAAAATCCACTTTGGTATATTTTCTACACCTGTACGCAAATGTATATTCCCACGGGTCCTTTAGTTGGAGATGTCCCACATCAGTACAGTGTATACACAACTGTTAGTGGCCCATTTAGAAGGGCATACTTCTGTTGTGCAACACCACTGACCTCACATTCCAACCCTCAGTAATGACTATGTCATTCTTAATTAATTTTGGTAATTGGCCAGATCTAATAATTCACATCCATCATAAACGTATACTTGAGGCTATATAAATTATATTGAATTACTACACCTCTTATATCCAACTATTGGTATTCATAACTTACTTCTTGCTTCATTAATGCCATTTAATGTCATTTACCACTTATTTCTAATTTAATAGATTAAATATCTTTTACTACTTAACTTCCACTTAACACTATTAGATAAAGTTTGTCGTTAATTCAACTATTAACTGTGTTTCTTTGATTACTTTAACTTACTTAATTCCTCATTAATGTATTTATACTTCATCACTTACTGTTTATTCTCTAACTTATCTTAAATAGCGTATATTAGACTGACAACTGATTTGTTTTTACTAACTCTGCAATACTTTGGTTTATACTTAGGGATTTCTACATGTTAATGCATTGGAATTATATCTTCCCAAAAAGGAAATGTTAATGCTGTAATTTCCTATAAATTATCTAATAGAGGACTTGTGTTATGTTTGAAATAAGAAGAAAATATCTTTTCTATTGTTATTGAAATAGACGGTGCAAAATATGTTAAACATCCCTATTTTGTACATCTCTTTCTTTTAAGCACGGTCCTTATTATTTCAAACAATACATTTTTGTACACAATTATAAAATTGGATAATTTATAGAAATTTACATTGCAACACAATGCATTCCAATGAATTAAAATGTTAATGTAATCTCAATCTAATTTATAATAACTTTCAATTCATCTTTAATAACATATAACATTCAACTAACAAATCTGGAATTATCATACGATCTAATTAAGGAATTATCTCATAACTTTAGGGACTACTTTCACCGTTACTTTCCATATTTAAGTAAATGCAATATTTAATCAAAGTTAACAATTCACAGAATATGTAGACATGGTTCTCAAATTCGTTGCATATGTATACTTAAGCCTACAACTCCAAAATTTACCTTCAGGCATACAAGGAACATATTCACGACGATATAAATACAATATTATGTAAAACTATCTAATTTATCACTTACCACTAAGCTTCCAAATCTCTAGATCTAAATCCGTTATTCTCGATTGACTCCTTTTCTTTCTACCAAAATATGTATCAAAAGCATATGCACATTTATTAAAATTTTAGATCCGAGAAGAGATTTGAATTAAATATAGGTTGATTTATATTTACAATTTACCTTAGTTTTAGCGATTTGATTTGATTCAATTATTCTTCTCTATTATTATCTGCTATTCTCCACTTATATATATTATAGTTTATACAAATTTTAAAATTTGTAGAGAAAAGAAAATGGTAGAGCTTCGCCGTTACTTCTAGAAATTTTGAGAAGAAAATTGGGAGGCTAGACCTATATTTATAGGGGTTTGAATCAATTATAACCACTGGATTAGATTATATTAAATCCGAGGCCTTTAGGATATGTTTAATACACAACCACCAGAAACAACTGGTCCACTGCTATGTTTTCACAGGTTGATCGCTAAAGTTCGACTGTGTGATGACCCGGTATTTTGGCAATTTTATTTTAATAAATACTTAATCCAATTAAATAAAAAGGTGAACTTATCATTTTAAAAAGTTAATGCTTTTGGAAATATTTTCCATCGTTTATTTAAATTTGTATTTTGAAAGGGAAGATTTGATTTGAAAATTTAAAATAAAATCTCTTAATAATATGTATAATAAAACCTACCTTACATAACTGAATTAAAATACTCTACCTTGTTATATTTGATAAATATATATAGATAATAATGTTTAAAATAAAAACAATTCTATCCATCTTAAATATAAAATATAAAATATAAATACAAATATATGTTATAAATTAAATGTTTGTAAGTTAAATTACAAATAGGAAACAAAACTAAGAAACTATGCTAACAATAATTATAATAATTTTATATATGCATATAGGATAAGTTTAAAATAGGGTATTGCTGTGTAACATACATATGTACAATACAAAGAAGACAAATTTATTTACATATACAAAATATCTTGGTACAAAAATAGATAAATATCAGAAACCATAATTTTGTAAAAACATATATGAAGACATGTTCATTAAATGCTAGCACACATTTGTCATTTCAAATTTACATTGGAATCTTCTTAGTACAAACAAAAGTCCAGCCGAAATGTAGGATCATTTCAAAATTTTAGTAATTAAAACACAAAATCTAATATGATCAAACTAAGTAAAGTTTGTACCAGTTATAACCTATAACAGTTCAAGCCATTTCTATTTGTACATCATCTTGTTTTTAGTTCATTTCAAAGCAAAACCAGATAAGTAATGTATATGTATGAATTTAGATATGCCAAGCAAAAAGAAAAAAATCTATGAACATAGATAAAATGGGATAAGGATGAAGGACATTTGCATTTAATGCTAGCACAACATTAGGTCATTTCGAAATGTTCCACATCATTTCAGCTTATAAAATATTGCCTGGGAAGATAAGAAAAAAAATCAAACACTGTACAAAAAAATCGTGTACCTGTATATTCATCAACCTGATAAGTGATAACTATCTTTATATATATATCACTTGTCTGTTTCCAGTTCGTTCATAATCAACCTGAGCTAAATAAAAAAAAGTAATAATAAAGGAAGAAAATAGCAATCTGAAGAAAATTCAAGATTCAACAACTTTTAATTTAACTCAGTTTAAAAACAAAGTTCAAACAGATCAAAGCAAGAACAAGTTTCCAGATTTCAAAACCTCAGGACTTCTCTGTTTATTTTTGCAAGGTGAGTAAACCTTATTTTAAACAGTTTAAGATCTGTTACTATGTTTGATATGTGTGGTAAATGTTGTAGTAACATGATATGAAGTGATTACTTGAATGTTGGATGTGAATGCATGTTTACTTAAGAGTTTGTTTGTGAAATATCTGTGTATATGTATGTTCCTGCTTCTCTGTTTTTGTTTCAGACTCAAGATTCTCATTAAAAATTTATATATACTTATATAATCATATACAAGCTATGATTCCTGAAAGGGGAATAATTATAACAATGCAATATAGATTTTATAGATGGTTACAAGTTTGTAAATTTAGAAATCATTTCAGGAAAAGGGAATGACAGTGGGAAAAAAATAATAAATGGGTCAAAATCAAACATGATAATTTCAATTTTTGATTTTAGAATCTGAATTTTAGTGAAAAATGATAAATTTAGGTGATGAACTCTTGATTTTTAGTATGGTGCAAGATGAGATAATGGGAGTTAATCGAGTTTTGGTATTTTGCCGATTCCTGTTGATCGGCGGTGACTGGAGGGTTGTGGTTGTTCTTGGAGGTGGAGGACAGCTCGGTGGTCTCGAAAAAAATAGTAGAAAATTTTATTTAGGGACGCGGTGGCCGGCCAGCGACGAACTAGGGTTCGAAGGGGTGTTTTGGTCGAGTGTATTGGTGAGCTTCGTGCGACGTCGATCGATCACCGGAGGTGATCGCGATAGGGGGACATGGTTCGTCGGAGTGTGGGGTATCTTCGGCAAGGTCGACGAGGGTTCTCGAGGGCGGGTTCATCGGCGATTGGTGGTTTCCGATCAAGGTCGTTTCCAATTTCCAATCGAGTGTCTCGATTTCGAAGGGTAGTTGATTTCATTGATCTGGGTTATCGAGAGGAGTGATGTAGTTATCGTCGACATGTGGGTGGTCGTGGAGTCGATCAATGGTGGTCCGAGTAGATGTATATGTGCACGTGCACGTTCGTATCTGATGTGAATTGATAGGTTTGGGAAGAAGCACTGTGCACGGGTCAGGCTCGAAGTAGGCGGGAGATTTTCTCGAAGTCAAGTGACGAAGGGAGATGCTCGGGTTTTTAGGGGTTTACTCGGGGAAAATCGAAGTTGGCTTGGGTTGATTTATTTGCGTACCCAGGTTTAAAATTTTAAAAGAGAAACACGTTCAAGTTTTAAATGTAAAGGAAAATTTTGTAATCCAAGTTTTTAAATGGAAGCATGATCAATTTCTAAGTATATAAGTTTTTTTAAAAAAAAAAAGAAAGAAAAAAAATAAAAAGGGGTTAATTTCTTAATGGAAGAAATTAAAGGGGATTAATTTCTCAGTACAATTAATTAAATTAATGGGACTAGTTTAAGTTAATTAATTAGTTTAATTAATGATCATGGGATGATGGGTTAAGTATAAATTACTTAGTATAATTTATAAAGTATAATTACTTAATGAAGTAATTAAGAGATTGATTAAATTTAGGTAAATTAATCAATGAAGAAATTATAGAAGGATTAGTTAATGTAATTAACTGAGAACTAGTATAATTAATTTAATAGGAGTAATTAAAGGTTAATTACTATAATTGTTTGGGAATAATTAATTTATGTAATTAATTAAGGATAATTACATAATGTAACTAGAGAATGACTAATCAAGGATGATTTATCAAGATGAATAATTAAGGGATGATTTATGTAATTAAATAAAATTAATAAATGTTAAATAAGCAAGATTTTTAGTAATAAAGTAATTAATTTAATTCATGGGTAGTTAATTAAATTAATTAGAAATGGTATGACTAATTTATCTTGCCTATGAATGATTGAATGATATCTGAATACCTTGGATTATTCTTTACCCCTGATATGTGATGGTGATGCTTTGTGAAATGAAAGGTTTTGTAATATGATAAGTTGGGTTGAACAGAGAAAATGTGGTTATCTATGATGAATTTCTATGTAAAAGTAACATCCTGTATTTAAAATTTAACCACTTGAATAACTTGGGTTAAGATGACATTGGATTCGAAGAGACCGGAGTCGGGTATTAGTTAATACTCGAAACCACTTCGATTCTTTGTAAATTGATGTGTGAAATCAATAGGCTGGTATGGAATGATTTAAGCGAATTGGACCATTTAATCTAAGTTTTGGTACTTAGAAATTGATATGTGAAATAAATGATGTCTATAACAAATTGTGAATTTGTAAATTGATGTGAGTTACCCCGGGTTTTAGGTAGTTCTATGTTGTTGTATTCCATGTTAGATGGGTTTACTCACGCTGGTTTCCAGCCTGACCCGGGTGTTACTTTGATGTAATGCTCGGGTCAGACCGAGTATTACAGATTTTCAGGTAAGGACGTTCTGGAGCTCAGGAGGCGAGCTGGATGGCAGGACGTATGGAGTGTTCCGCTATGACTATTATTTTTGATTATCTGAGACATATTTGATTTATATATGACCATCGTTGTGTATTGGAATATAACTCTGATGTAAATAAATGTAAATTGACAGATACAGTATTCTTTTGTAAACTGTTATTATTTGATATCATATTTTGTTCCGCTGCGAATGTGAGCATTTGTGTTATGTTTTCTGTTTCTTTTCTTCTATCTCTTCTTCTATTCATAACTATCTAGAATTTTCGAGATCGAAATTTCCGGGTCGTTACAGTTGGTATCAGAGCAAAGGTTAAGCGAGAACCTTGGCTCTGGTGGGTAAACTCATAAGGATAGGGTCAATAGAACCCTAGAATGAGTTGAGCGTTTATATATATATATATATATATATATATGAGCGAACGTACTTGTTATTTTCTATATAAAGATTTTAAATGATTTTATGTAAGAATAAACTTCGGTATATATAAAGCAATATTTCTTACTAATAAATGTTAAAGTTATTGGTTGTTAAAAGTTATTGGAATTAAATAGAATAATGAGAATTAAGTGGTAATAGTAATACAACCAAATTGAAATTGAATGAAGATAAATTTGGAATGGATCCAAACTGAACTAAAATCCTGAATTAGTAAAAGTATTTCAGAACGAGATGATAATGAATTGGTTTCCAGATATGATAATCTTGGTTATTATCATAAATGGTTGTTGTATTTAATAGTGGAATGTGTGTTAATGAGTAAGCAAAATAAAAGGGTGTCAAAGATATAAACTTAGATGAGTATAACCTGTAAATTAGAATAGATTTAATTTGTGAAGTTTAAACCTAAGTTTAGAAACATTTGAATTGTTTCAAAGTGTTAAAAGAAAAGAATAAATAATATTGTTCAGAATATATATTTGAATGCGATCTTATTTTAAAATAAGAAGTTGTTTGAAAACTTAAAAAGAGATCTGTCTTAAATTAAACCCAAAGATGGTTTGAAACAAACTCTAAATGTTGAGTTTTAAATTTGGAAATGAGGTGTGGTACCCAAGGTGATAAGTTTTTGAACTTATAAGATTTATTAATGTAAAGTTTAAAATTTGAAGTGGGAATTCAAATTTTAATATGTTTGACGAGATTAAATTGAATTTAACTTAAAGGAAGTTAAACAAGTTTGGAACAAACAACCTGAATTAGAAATTTCAAGATGAAATTGAGATTTAACTTAGGAAAGTTAAATGGGTTAATTTGGTAGGGAACTATATGTGATCTCAAATAGGTTTGAGATCTCGAATGGGTAGTGGATGATGAATGTTTTTAAATAATCTGGATGTTTATTTACTTTGGCTTACCCCGATATCATCCTTTTGTTATTAATAATCCATGAAACTGTGAATTGGATTATTCTAATTAAATTAAGAAATGGATTGAGGTAATATACATCCATTGCAGAAATTTAATGGAATCACTTTGAACTTAAGAATTAAATGTGTAAATTAAAACTTGTTTAAGAACTGGTTTCAAAATGGAAGATAACATTGTTTTGAACTCTCATTTAAACTTTGAAATAAGTTAAGTAAAGATAATTTAAAATGGAATTTTGAGAATCGAACTCAGGGATTAAGTTGTTTAAATATATTGATTTGAAGATAAATGTTAATTGGATTAAGGGATTAATCAACTTTTGAAATTTAACTCGAATTTATATGATCCGAGATGGTTTAAAATTGAGATTTAAAATTTAATTAGTTCAAACTGAATTTGATTTGAATTAATGGGAAAATTGAATTGGATTAATTTAAAATAAAAGTGGAGAATAAATGAGTTCTAATTCAAATGGGAATTGGAATTAAAGCAAGTCCAATGGAATTTGGAGTTATTTGAATTGGGTCAATTTAAATGGAAATTTAAATTGAATTGATGAAATTTGAATTGTTGGGAAAGTGAGCAGTTTTGACTCTGGACTATTTTCAATATAAATTGTTTTAACATGAACCTATTTTTCCAAGCTATTAAATATATACAACCTTTCTTTCTTAAAGTCAAATTATTTTATACTTGTTTTACAATTATTTTTGGAGCTATTTAACCATTTTTCAACTGTTTTATAAATAATTACTATTTTTCAATTATTTTACAATTACTTAACTACCTTACAGCTATTTTACAAACTAATAATTATTTTCCAACTACTTATCTATTTTTAAAATTTTCAAGCTATATTTCTAAATTTAAGCTGGTCGGAGTTCAAACTGTTATTGATTAAATACCCAACTGAGATAAGAATTGAAGTAATAATCCAAATGGGGATTAAGGCAAATGAGGATAAGTGAATAAAATTTGAGTGAATGTGAATGGAAAGGAAATTGATATGGTGAATAATCAATGAAGTTAAATACGTAGGATGTACGTATATTATTCTATCCGCATAGTGATTTGGTCCAGATTCGAGCACAGAATTTCAAGATAGTATTATCGATCCGAGTTGGGATTTTTCGCTCGATTTTCGACGGCGAACCTGGATATGGATTTTTGATTGGTTCTGGATATTCTCTATCATAGGTGTGACTATGCAAGGAGAATGACGGTTTCTGATCAAGAAACCAGATCTGAGTCCGCACTAGGAAGTCGGGTGGACGATACTAGTTCGGAAGTGAAATTGTGTGATCGAGTAAGCGATCAGATTGATATTGCGTACGGATGATATGTGGACATCGTACGGGTTTGAATAAAAATTGATATTGAAGTTTTGTGGAGAAGAACTGTAAATGATTTTTGAAATTGAAAAAATATTTTGTTAAATATATGACGAAGTAAAGTGGGAATTGAACATTTCTATGATTAAAATTTATTTTATGGAAGTAGGCAATATGGAGAATGACTTTACAAAAGAGTAATCAAAATTTGAATATTTATTTGGGCTAAACAAAGTTATATATCTTTGTTATATATGATAAAACTCCCCTTGTTGAATCTTTTACCTGAAAAAAAAGGGTTTTTAGAAATATTTGAAGTATAAAAAGGGGTTTTATACAAGTTTGAAAGGATCCATAGAATTTTCAAGATTATATATATCTATGTATATATAAAAGATTTTGTGAAAATGATTTGAGAAAAGGTTTTGGGAACCTTTGGATTTGGAAAGGCTTTTGATTTTTGGATAAAATCAATATTAGATTTGGAAAAGCCTACTTTGAAAATTATCGATTTTGGGAATCGATTTGTGTAAAGGAGCCTTATATGTTCTTCATACTAGGTGTATGATTTTGAGAAAAATACTATATGTGTATAGTATAAAGTATTTTGAGATTGGCTCTGGGGAAAAAGGCGCTCCCTTGAAATGAACTTCTCAGGAGTGCCACAGGGTGGTACTGCCTTGAGCCTCTAAGGGGGAGGTTCTAAAGTTGATCCTGTGAGGAGTCCGGACAAAACTAGTTCCTGAGGATTTTTGTGTAGCGAAAGTCGAGGGGCTGGTGCCCACAGAGGCATTTGGGTTATGTTGTGACGACAGTGTAACTCGATGTCACTGCGATCTACTGCAGACCATAGCGAAAGTCGTGTGTGCCGCTGAGAGCCAACAGTCTACGTTTGATTTTATATCGGTAGACTGCGACACTATGGTAACATAGCGAAAGTCGTGTGTGCCGCTGAGAGCCAACAGTCTATGTTTGATTTTACATCGGTAGACTGCGACCTATGTAGGAGTGGAGAAGTTTCATTTTGACAGCGTAAATCGTGTGTGCCGCTGAGAGCCAACAGTTACATGGACTTTTGCTGCAACGGCAACGTAACCCTGGATGTAACTGCGATCTGTCGTGGGTTCTATGGTGTAATCAGTTACATGGACTTTTGCTGCGACGGCAACGTAACCCAGGATGTAACTGTGACCATGGATGGGTGTGATGATTTCCAGAGCATTTTCACCAAAGATATTTTATCTATTTTCAAAACTGTTTTCTATATTTTCAATAAAATTATTTTCCAAAGTAATTTCACTAGGTGTTGGAAACGAGTTTACCAAGTACTTATAGATTTTCAGTCCTACGCCTGATCAACGTATGACCGAATTTCTATGAGAACAAGGATGGACTTGTCGAAACATCGAGTTATAAAAGTATTTGTATAAAAACTATTTTAGAAATATTACATAGATTTTTAAAGTAGTTTAAAAATGATTAAAGAAAATTTATCTGAATTTGAGCATCTTAATAAATCTGGCTTCATTCCTTTTCGAGGACGAAAAGATTCAAAGGGGGGAGGAATGTGATGACCCGGTATTTTGGCAATTTTATTTTAATAAATACTTAATCCAATTAAATAAAAAGGTGAACTTATCATTTTAAAAAGTTAATGCTTTTGGAAATATTTTCCATCGTTTATTTAAATTTGTATTTTGAAAGGGAAGATTTGATTTGAAAATTTAAAATAAAATCTCTTAATAATATGTATAATAAAACCTACCTTACATAACTGAATTAAAATACTCTGCCTTGTTATATTTGATAAATATATATAGATAATAATGTTTAAAATAAAAAAAATTCTATCCATCTTAAATATAAAATGTAAAATATAAATACAAATATATGTTATAAATTAAATGTTTGTAAGTTAAATTACAAATAGGAAACAAAACTAAGAAACTATGCTAACAATAATTATAATAATTTTATATATGCATATAGGATAAGTTTAAAATAGGGTATTGCTGTGTAACATACATATGTACAATACAAAGAAGACAAATTTATTTACATATACAAAATATCTTGGTACAAAAATAGATAAATATCAGAAACCATAATTTTGTAAAAACATATATGAAGACATGTTCATTAAATGCTAGCACACATTTGTCATTTCAAATTTACATTGGAATCTTCTTAGTACAAACAAAAGTCCAGCCGAATGTAGGATCATTTCAAAATTTTAGTAATTAAAACACAAAATCTAATATGATCAAACTAAGTAAAGTTTGTACCAGTTATAACCTATAACAGTTCAAGCCATTTCTATTTGTACATCATCTTGTTTTTAGTTCATTTCAAAGCAAAACCAGATAAGTAATGTATATGTATGAATTTAGATATGCCAAGCAAAAAGAAAAAAATCTATGAACATAGATAAAATGGGATAAGGATAAAGGACATTTGCATTTAATGCTAGCACAACATTAGGTCATTTCGAAATGTTCCACATCATTTCAGCTTATAAAATATTGCCTGGGAAGATAAGAAAAAAAATCAAACACTGTACAAAAAAATCGTGTACCTGTATATTCATCAACCTGATAAGTGATAACTATCTTTTTATATATATCACTTGTCTGTTTCCAGTTCGTTCATAATCAACCTGAGCTAAATAAAAAAAGTAATAATAAAGGAAGAAAATAGCAATCTGAAGAAAATTCAAGATTCAACAACTTTTAATTTAACTCAGTTTAAAAACAAAGTTCAAACAGATCAAAGCAAGAACAAGTTTCCAGATTTCAAAACCTCAGGACTTCTCTGTTTATTTTTGCAAGGTGAGTAAACCTTATTTGAAACAGTTTAAGATCTGTTACTATGTTTGATATGTGTGGTAAATGTTGTAGTAACATGATATGAAGTGATTACTTGAATGTTGGATGTGAATGCATGTTTACTTAAGAGTTTGTTTGCGAAATATCTGTGTATATGTATGTTCCTGCTTCTCTGTTTTTGTTTCAGACTCAAGATTCTCATTAAAAATTTATATCTACTTATATAATCATATACAAGCTATGATTCCTGAAAGGGGAATAATTATAACAATGCAATATAGATTTTATAGATGGTTACAAGTTTGTAAATTTAGAAATCATTTCAGGAAAAGGGAATGACAATGGGAAAAAAATAATAAATGGGTCAAAATCAAACATGATAATTTCAATTTTTGATTTTAGAATCTGAATTTTAGTGCAAAATGATAAATTTAGGTGATGAACTCTTGATTTTTAGTATGGTGCAAGATGAGATAATGGGAGTTAATCGAGTTTTGGTATTTTGCCGATTCCTGTTGATCGGCGGTGACTGGAGGTTTGTGGTTGTTCTTGGAGGTGGAGGACAGCTCGGTGGTCTCGAAAAAAATAGTAGAAAATTTTATTTAGGGACGCGGTGGCCGGCCAGCGACGAACTAGGGTTCGAAGGGGTGTTTTGGTCGAGTGTATTGGTGAGCTTCGTGCGACGTCGATTGATCACCGGAGGTGATCGCGATAGGGGGATATGGTTCGTCGGAGTGTGGGGTATCTTCGGCAAGGTCGGCGAGGGTTCTCGAGGGCGGGTTCATCGGCGATTGGTGGTTTCCGATCAAGGTCGTTTCCAATTTCCAATCGAGTGTCTCGATTTCGAAGGGTAGTCGATTTCATTGATCTGGGTTATCGAGAGGAGTGATGTAGTTATCGTCGACATGTGGGTGGTCGTGGAGTCGATCAATGGTGGTCGGAGTAGATGTATATGTGCACGTGCACGTTCGTATCTGATGTGAATTGATAGGTTTGGGAAGAAGCACTGTGCACGGGTCAGGCTCGAAGTAGGCGGGAGATTTTCTCGAAGTCAAGTGACGAAGGGAGATGCTCGGGTTTTTAGGGGTTTACTCGGGGAAAATCGAAGTTGGCTTGGGTTGATTTATTTGCGTACCCAGGTTTAAAATTTTAAAAGAGAAACACGTTCAAGTTTTAAATGTAAAGGAAATTTTTGTAATCCAAGTTTTTAAATGGAAGCATGATCAGTTTCTAAGTATATAAGTTTTTTTTTAAAAAAAAAAGAAAGAAAAAAAATAAAAAGGGGTTAATTTCTTAATGGAAGAAATTAAAGGGGATTAATTTCTCAGTACAATTAATTAAATTAATGGGACTAGTTTAAGTTAATTAATTAGTTTAATTAATGATCATGGGATGATGGGTTAAGTATAAATTACTTAGTATAATTTATAAAGTATAATTACTTAATGAAGTAATTAAGAGATTGATTAAATTTAGGTAAATTAATCAATGAAGAAATTATAGAAGGATTAGTTAATGTAATTAACTGAGAACTAGTATAATTAATTTAATAGGAGTAATTAAAGGTTAATTACTATAATTGTTTGGGAATAATTAATTTATGTAATTAATTAAGGATAATTACATAATGTAACTAGAGAATGACTAATCAAGGATGATTTATCAAGATGAATAATTAAGGGATGATTTATGTAATTAAATAAAATTAATAAATGTTAAATAAGCAAGATTTTTAGTAATAAAGTAATTAATTTAATTCATGGGTAGTTAATTAAATTAATTAGAAATGGTATGACTAATTTATCTTGCCTATGAATGATTGAATGATATCTGAATACCTTGGATTATTCTTTACCCCTGATATGTGATGGTGATGCTTTGTGAAATGAAAGGTTTTGTAATATGATAAGTTGGGTTGAACAGAGAAAATGTGGTTATCTATGATGAATTTCTATGTAAAAGTAACATCCTGTATTTAAAATTTAACCACTTGAATAACATGGGTTAAGATGACATTGGATTCGAAGAGACCGGAGTCGGGTATTAGTTAATACCCGAAACCACTTCGATTCTTTGTAAATTGATGTGTGAAATCAATAGGCTGGTATGGAATGATTTAAGCGAATTGGACCATTTAATCTAAGTTTTGGTACTTAGAAATTGATATGTGAAATAAATGATGTCTATAACAAATTATGAATTTGTAAATTGATGTGAGTTACCCCGGGTTTTAGGTAGTTCTATGTTGTTGTATTCCATGTTAGATGGGTTTACTCACGCTGGTTTCCAGCCTGACCCGGGTGTTACTTTGATGTAATGCTCGGGTCAGACCGAGTATTACAGATTTTCAGGTAAGGACGTTCTGGAGCTCAGGAGGCGAGCTGGATGGCAGGACGTATGGAGTGTTCCGCTATGACTATTATTTTTGATTATCTGAGACATATTTGATTTATATATGACCATCGTTGTGTATTGGAATATAACTCTGATGTAAATAAATGTAAATTGACAGATACAGTATTCTTTTGTAAACTGTTATTATTTGATATTATATTTTGTTCCGCTGCGAATGTGAGCATCTGTGTTATGTTTTCTGTTTCTTTTCTTCTATCTCTTCTTCTTTTCATAACTATCTGGAATTTTCGGGATCGAAATTTCCGGGTCGTTACAGACTGATTGCCTTTATATGTTAATTGTTGATTTTCCTATGTTTTGTTCCCTAATTGAAACGATTTAGTCAATCTGATTTAATGCAATTTTTCTTAAACGTTAAGTATTCATTAACGTTAATTAATTGTTTTTATTTCCTTAATTACATTATAATTATTTTCGATCTATAATCTTCAAATGTTAGTAACTTTTTCATTGGACTCCAATCGTAAAATTTATACACGAAAATTGATCGAAAAATCGCTATGACACAACAGTGCAAGTCTCAAAGCCAAATTCCAACGTTAATGAAAATTCAATTTTTATCTTTAATAATTATTAATTTATTTATTTTTAATTAATTATCGTTCAATTTATGGGATGTTACATATGATTTGACATGCCCGTGTATAGATGTTGAGATTTAAGTCGCAACGGACATGTTAACCACTTTGTATATATATGAATGTTGCCAATATATATATATATATATATATAAAATTCTATGTATTATAAAATAATAATTATAACATGTAAAATTTATAAAATGATATATTTGTAGTTAAATATATATATTCTAAATTAAAATTATTACACATATTAATTTTTTTAAAATATTTATATGTATTTAAATAATTTCGAATGTAATATAATAAATTAATTTAAATATGTATACATATGCATGAAATATTTCAAAACTATAAAGTGCCATATATAAAGTATATATGTTAATTTTTCTAAATATTAGATAATATTTAAATTGTTTTTCATATAATTATTTATAACTTAAGTAAAACATATAAAATATATAATTAAATATATTTTAACGAAATATATTAATATATGTGTGTGAAAATGCTTTTGGCCATATAGGTTTTTTTTAGTTTTATATTTTTTTAATTAATTACTATTTCTATACTGAAATAACTAAATAAAACAATAAAATATAACTAAAAAGATATAAAAACACTGCATATCATAAAGTAGGTTTTGAAAAATTATGAAGTTTTTAATGAATTTATTTTACAAAAATTTAAATTTAATTATAAATCAAAAAACATAAATATATATACACATGGGTCCAATAGTTTCGAATTCAATATATATGTATATAAAATTAATGAAATAAAATATGTAAATTATATCAACAAATATTATAATATTTTGTTTCTATATTTTAAAAATAATTTAATATATATAATTCAAAAAATATAATTAAATTAGATTCGAATTCAATATATATATAATTAATAAAATAAAATATATACATTATATATATAAACGTAGTAATATTGTGTTACTATGTTTTAAAAACAATTTTATATATATATATATAATTTGAATAGTAAAATAAAAAACATTTCTCTACTTCTGGCCGCAAGCATATATTAGCATATATACATATGTATATGTATGTATGTATGTATGTATAATTTTTTTATTTTACATACAAATACATATTATCCATCTAATGGTGATAACACTTATATATTGAGATTCGTGATATAAAGCATATAAACAATGAGAACATAATTACATAATGAACAATATATATAATATAAAATAGATTATTACCTTTCACCAAAGCCTAATTGATACACCTAGAAACTTTGAATCTGTACACTCTTGAATCAAATCCTGAATCCAGAAATTGCTACTTTTTGAATGCAGCTACCACCGACATTTGAGTTGAATTTTGTTTGATGTTTTAAAGCTTGAATATTTGAGGTATAGAGAGAGGGAGAGGCCCACCTAATCTAGTCTTGAGGAGTGAAAGAGTAAAGTAATAAATTGAGGGTTAAAGAGCCTTAAATAGAGGAGATACCAATAAGAAAACCATGGATCTGGATACTTATTTCTCTCTTAAGTCTTCTCCTCTTTTTAATTCAAAACCAAGCCTCTTTATGGTCATCATATAGCTGGCCTCACCACACCTCTATAACTGGACAAAATAGCCCTCTTCATAGGCCTCAAAATTGATTCAAGCCCGATCAATAATTGGCATATTTAAATCCAATTTATATGTGTATCAATATCGTATATCAATTGGTGTATTTATAACTATTATATATGCACACATTTAATACTGATCAAATAAATGAAATAAAACTTTATAATTAATATTTCATAAATATTGATTAATATAATGAATTTATGAAAATTATATTTTAATTAAATTGGGTGGTAATAGGAGTATTCAAAATTTCAATTATAGGACTCTTGGGAGTAAATTCGGTTAGCAATTAATATCGAACAATTCAAATATTAACGTTCACACGTCACTTAGCAGGTGGTGTGACATTATGACTAAATTTATTGCTTATTTAGTTTTGATAAAAATAAATTTTACATTATTAAGCATTACCCAATAGTGATAATTATTTACACCTATTATCTTCGTCTAAACTATATCACTAGGACTTATGGAATTTGGTAATGGTCAAAATTCCAATATCATCCACAATCAACTTTATATTCCAAACAAAAAGTCCTTGGTTAAATAATAATAATTATTATTAGTTGAACTGCTCCGGCTAAAGGCTTTAACTTTGAGCTGACTTTAGTTAACCATGATACCAACCTCATATAACTGAGGAGATGAATTCTCTCTTGAATATCGTCTCACTTCTAATGCTTCCTCTCGACCCAATTATAGTCGTTTAACGGATGTCATACCATGATTTAACTATAATTGAAGCAAACTTTCCATATTGAAGCTTGACAGTATTCTCAAGTCATGGGAATTGTGTAATATTGTCACATTGACCTTTTCTATTTGACCTTAGTTATATTAACCGACAAAAATCTATCGAGTGAGTCATTCCATAATTATCTAATAACTATCAGCACATAACCATTTGGTGCCTTTCGACGGCCATAAGTAATACTCTACCCAACATTTGGAGAGCGTTACATACTTTAGTCTCAATGGACGCATCGATATCCAGTCTCGACGCACCTTGACTAGAAAAAATTAAAATAGTATGCTTATTTTATAGTGATAAATCACTCATTGTTACAACACATTATAACTACTATAAAAAAGATACCATTCATGGATTTCCTACTAAGTAAACTTTTAAATAAATTAATGAATTAATATAACACATTATATCAAGCATATAATAGAAAGAAAACATATTTTATTTTAAATAAGATTGGTAATCGAGTTAGATATATGAAATAATTACATAACCGCCCCTAGGGCGTACCCTTAACTCTATCAAAAAAGCGTTGGAATTTTCTTTATTATCTCAAAATCTAATGCTATAGGAAAGTTGTACTCTAAGCCATTAAAATTCAAAAAGCCTGTACTAAGAAGAATATAAGAGATAAAGATTTGACATGTGGACGTAGATTCCTTAATATCCGAACCACGTAAATGTTTGTGTCCTTTACATTTATGCATTTATTATCTTGTTTTCTTGTACTAGATTTAGTTTGAATTTGATTGGATTATAAATTGAAGTGACATCTTAACAAACAGTTAAAGTGCAACTACATAATTATGCAAGCTAAAGCGACATAATTACTTCATTTTAAGGACAATTTGATATTAATAAAATTTGTTAATTCCTAATTATGGAAGCATTTAGCACCGTAATTACTTCATAATTAAGTTGGTGTTGTGATAAAAAATCTCATTAACAACCCTAAACATCTGATAGGTTAGGAATCCACCTAATTTCAAACTATCTACCTTAGAGCTGTATGATGAAAAGATGGATCCAATAGTTCATTTGATTTCAAACTAGCACATGGGAGTATTGGAAGCTTTAGAAGAAGTGATGGGAAGGTGCTTCCATTTGTACTTGATTGATGTTGATGCCATATGGTTTTGCCAATTGGATAATGGGTCCATCAACATGTGGACCGAATTATGGAAAAGATTTATGAGCCCATTCAAAGTTCATATCATTCGACTAAGCAACATGATGTGCTATTTGGTGTGAAATAGAGGGATGGAGAAACGTTATGAAGTTACTTAACCAGATTCAACACAACAACAGTTGCAGTGCAAAAAATCAAACCCGTCAATGATGGTGGTTCCTAAAGTCATAAAGAAAACTGATTTCACAAGAGCATTGGAGAGGGATCCGCTTATGGATCTCCCTGATTTCTATTATGGCTGAGAGATATTTATGCTAGGAGGATGCAGAAGCAGAAATGGTAAGCTTACTTCTATGGTGGATGGTGGACCATCAAAGACATGATTCAGAAAGGATAAAGGGAAAAGAAAAGTTGATGATGGCTTTGGAGAATCGAAGCAGCATAAAAGGGAGCCAAAGTTTTCCTCTTACACTAATTTGATAGAAACCCCAATGAGAATCTATCTTGACATTAGAGGGCAGGTTCCCTATAGGAAACCGGCAAATTGATAACCCATAGATTAGGAAAGAAAATACAGAAAGTTATGCCTATTCCATAAGCTAGATAGGCACGAAATGAATGAATGCAGACATTTGCGAGATTTGATTGAAGAGAAGCTTCGTAGCAACCGTATGCAACAATATGTTAGGAATTATATTACACCAGCACAAACCTTAGTGGTGACATAGGAGCGACCACCATCTTTGGTGGATATACCTGATCACAGTAAAGGATCTAGATCGGACATGGTTCTCCCATGATCAGGATGGGTCGGAGTCAGTTTTTTTCTACAATTTTTTTTTGCTTTAAATAAGATATTATTACTACTAGACTACTTACACATGTATGTGATCCCGATCAGTGCCAAAGGTATGCTTTGAGTTCAAGTCCAAGAGTAATCCTCGATTGGAGTAGATGTTTTGATTTTGATGCAACTTTGATTTGAATGGTAATGTTTAAATAATCTAATGATAGATATTGATTGAACATGATATATTAATGTTGTTATGATGTTAAAAAAACTTAGTTATCCCCTACATTTGATAGTATGTGCTAATTGTACTTCTCCACGATCGGAGAGACGTGGTGATGAACCATGAAATGCAAGTCCCTTTGTCGGGGAGCTAGCAGATGGACTTACATAGGATAACAAATCCCCTCATCAGAGAGAAAGCAGATGGACGTGCTTTAAATATTAAGCCCCCTTGCCGAATGGCGAGTTGATGGGCCCAGTATAAATAAATGATTATGCAATCTGGAGAGATCAGAACCTAACGTTAAGGTTTGAATGCATTTTCATATAAAATGATTTGATAATGATTACTGAATGATTGATAAATATCATTGCCACAATTTAGCTGGACTTACTTATGATGGGATGCTAGGTGATACTAGAAGATTTATAAGTAATGTTTCAATTGAGGACAATGCACCATTATGGTTAATGATGCATTTTAGCATGATATATGATTTATGATATGGTAATCTAGAGAGAACATGGGATAATACTGATTTAGGATCGACATTTGAGCAAAGACTTGAGAACTTAGCCATTATGGGTCAAGAATGGCCATTGGTTTGTAGGCGAATCCTAAGGAACCAGATGATTTGCAATGATTGTACCGGTCGACTACCAGAGAGTGCAATTGATGTTAATTTTCCAGTCTTGATACATTTTGTTGATCAAAGAATGCTTTGTTTGCGTAAAAACATTCTTCAGGGGTAAGTGTTTTCGATAAATTTACCACAGTCTTGAAATTGACATAGATCAAAGAAACTAGATTATAAAATGATGAAGGAATGAGTCAAAAAGCTTGGAAGATGTCAACACTGAAGAAATCAACAAATTTTGCTAAGTTTTCGAAATGCAAAACAGGTCGGCACCGATATGATCAGGTCGGCACCGACATGTTTTGTGCCTACATGATTGGTACCGACATGATTTAGCAACTACTGAGAATGATAAAAGGAAGAGTATGCCAAATTTGACTAAGTTTTAGACAACGAAAACAGGTTGGTCCTGACATGATTTTGGATCTTGACTTTGCTAAATTGGAGGTTTGATACTCGATCTATGAAGAAAAAAAAAGAGTTTTGACACACACAAAATATTGGTACCTACACAACCATGTCGGTAAATACATGATTGGCTCCCTTGGAAAACATGTGTGATAAAATGTTCTTTTTGCTAGAACTTTGGATCTTGGAATATCAACTCATTCAAACCTGGAATTTTGAAATTCATGCTGGGTCTCGTCTATAAATTACAAGTTATGTCTAACTAGAAAAGGACCTTTTGGGGCCTGGATCGATCTTCTTCTTCTCCTAACTCATAAGACTTTGAAGGAAACTGAGATCTTATAGTTTACATTCGAAAATTAATTGGTTTTAAAATTCAAATCTAAACTACATAACAAAACTGATTCATGATTAATACCATATATTTGTATCACTTTCTTCAGTAAAACAAATATATATTCTAATAGACCCTAGTAATTCGAAAAAACCAGGAGAGAAATCTTCCCTTTGGCATCCTCCTTATAAAGCTTTGCTCTTTGAATCTTTTGCTAACATTGAGAATGCTTCGAAGCATAACATATACATGCTTATCAAAGTACAAGTTATCCAATACGATCCAAACATTAATAAGAAAATTAGGGGAGAATGATCAGGATCTTTAGAATCGTCTCTTGAATAACCAAACAAATTTAATTGTCATATCGAATAATGACCCTGGACCAAATTTAGTTATTCATAACTATAAGTATGGGAGAAGGTGATGGAGGGGAAGAAGAAGAAGTGGAAGAAGAAATAAAAATTTATTATGAGGAAGATATCTGCTGTGTTGATGAAATGATATTCAATGCATAAGGTAAATTATTGAATGTATGGGCCATTTTCGTGCATTTTATCCATATCGTGGTACACATAAATCACCCATAGTAAAGAAATGTTGTTTTCAAAATTAAAAGGGGTATCAATAATATGAATCATCATATATATTATGTATAAGACGTGACAACCCACGCCTCTAAATACACCGATCCAAAGCTAGGATGACTTTCGGACTCGCGTCAGTGCCAATAAATATGAGCTATCAGGTTATTAAACATTTTAGAAACAAAAATTATAAGGATAAAATCTAAGATATTCTATGCTTTCAGATCTCACAGCGAAGGCTGAAAAAATATAAGTATAGAAAATAGTTATCTTAAAATATATCCGAAAAGAAAATAACACGTCTTACAACAATACGTAGTCAAATCCACAGTACATAGAAATACAACAAGTAGTCTGATAAAATAATAATACAATAAATAGTACATGGAGAGTAATAAAGAATAAAAAGCAACTCCAATGCCAAGCTCGTCTCTCCCTGCAAGAATCTCTCGGCCTATCACCTATTGCCCTGCACTACTATGGTGGGGGAAATAGAAAGGAAATGAGTGGGACAGACAAAAGTCTGGTGAATGAGTTACATCATTAATATATGGTGATCATATGCGATTGAATCTAGTAATACTCTATGTGACCTAGGATGTCCTACAAGTATCTGTGAATTACTTGTTTCATTTTTCTAAGGAGTTCAGTATTAAACACACCAACACTAATAACTTGTGAAGGCTCATATGTAGGGTCGAACCGGTATTCGAACCTTAAGACAACTAATGATCGGCTAATAACTACTAGGACTATTCCAACATAGGATTATCCTAAAATTTTCACTATGAGACTACATTTCCCACATTACAACTGCACTTAACTACTTTAACATAGATTTCCCTACAATTTTCACCATGGGACTACATTTCCCACATTACAACTGCACATATAATATTTAAGCATTGAGGGGAAGTCTGCAATGCCGACTCATGCTGAAGATGTCAAGGATTGCTGCATCCATGTCCACCTCTCAATGGTAACCTAACGCCTCTTATCGCACCGTGTCAGGATCCATCAACAACACATAACATGTCGCGCCCGTGAATACCAAGAATCTGCCGTTAGTGCTACACCACACACTCCATCATGCATCATCATCAGTGTTGCGCATCCACCATAGAACCTCCCGTGAGTACAATTTGCGATAGAATCGCCCCAGTCGAATATCGACACTGCTGGATAAACATAATTTATCCACTCTTGTAACGTCCTAGAATTGCCAACATAGGGAACTAACTTCCCTACTACTTCCAACATCCATATATATACGTATAGTATATGCAGTATATAATTTAATTTATAACTTGGGCTTTAGGCCGTGGTTCAGGCCGCGCCCAAAAAACTCTAACCGGTCGATCGTTGCTTACTGGAGTAGTCGACCGCTTATTGTCGATCAACTCCAACGAGCCTGTCGACCGGTCGGAGTGTATATTTATTTTTTCTATTATCCTCATTGTTTATTAATCCGATTACAGTAACCTTGATTATAATTTTGCATATGGAAATTCTAATCATAGTGAACCCAAACTTGTGAATTTGTAATTATAATTTTCGAAACATTCATATTTAATTTAGGTTGTCATCTACATGCATATATCGATCCATATTCAATTTTACAAAAAGAGCGTATTAACATGAATCAATTCTTATTTACTTAACAAAAAGTGATGTGAAATCAACCTAAATCATTAGTTGTTCACAGATCTAACTTCACCAAATTAGGTTTATAAGAAAGGGATTAGGCTTGTAAATTAATTTATTAACAATTTCCTCGTTCATCAATTTCAACAGCTCCAAGTTAATTAGGGTTTAACAAAAATCAATTATACGTAAATCCCCAAATTAATTATGCACCCACTCAGCTCGAAAAAGCTATTCCTTATCCTAACATGCCTGGAATCGCCTCCGCTTGTTGTAGATCTCCTCTTGATTTGCTTTAATCATTAATTTAATTTTAATTTTTTTTTGAAGAAATTTTGTTTTGAGGAGAAAAGGGATTTCAGAGAGAAAGAGTTTGGACGTATTGTTTACGATTAATGAATTAAGGTTCGGTTTTGTAACATCCCGCCATTTTGGACCATTCAAATCGACAATAAAACCACACATGTCAGACTTGAATAATTCAAAATAACAGATTGTTAATAAAATTTGGGGCAAATAAAATCAATCACAGACACAGAATATCAGAATAACTTCGCAGCAGAATAAATAAACATAGGAGTTCATGAAGCTCCTAGATACAAAGTCCCAAAACCAATACATAATACCAAGTCTGGAAACAATATACTTGTAAAGTTAGATACATAAGTTGCTACTACAAAAGAAAAAGTGGCGTGGAAATAATTGGAATAAAATATCAAGTAGACGACTGAATCTTCAGCGGATCTCTAGCTCCAAAGAGGATGAAACCAAAGCTGTGAAACTATTTGCTTTTCTTTCTAGTGCGCAAGCACTCAGGCTGACCCGAGCGTAAAGCAAAAACACAAAACACTCGAGTCAGGACATACATACTTATAAAATGTAAATCAACTAAAGTGACCTGTAAAGAAATGCATCAGTAACTTAAAGGATGCTTGGGATCGCCCATCCTCTAAGGATCCGTTAAACTATCTACTATGTATTAATATACGCTATTATAATAGGGTCTAGAGTAAAGTATACTATTTAAAAATAGCGTTAAGGCTTTACATTTTCCACCTTAACACATTAAGAGATCATAGCACTTTAAAAATGTAACCTTTAGAACCATAACATTCGAAACTATAACCCTTTAGAAAAATTTGTAGCATTCAGAAAATGTCACTTTTAAGAAAACGCGGCATTACAGAAATGCTACGGTAAGAATTCGCAGTGGTGCAGAATTGCTACTATAAGAATTCGTAGTGGTGCAGAAATGCTATTGTAAGAATTTGCAGCGGTGCAGAAATGCTACTGTAAGAATTCGCAATGGTGCATAATTGTTACTGTAATAATCCGCAGCAGTGCAAAATTGTTACAGTAAGGAAATCGTAGCAGTGCAGAATTGTTACAGTAAGGAAATCGCAGTAGTGCAGAATTGTTACAGTAAGGAAATCGCAGCAATGCATAATTGTTACCGTAATACTTCCTACTACCATAGTTTATATAATCAAATAGTACATATCTTTGCAGTTTTTATCAAAGTCATTATATCATTCCTATTTTACTACTCAACTTTAGCTATTTGGACATTAAAAAACTACACTTTTAGTAAAGTAACTTTGTTACTAAAATATCAAATTTTAAAACAGAAATCTTTATACCAAGTTAAAAGTATTCTAACTTACAATTTAATTTCTTTTCAGTAAATGACATTTATCTTTTTCTATTTCCCAATCATACCATCTCATTAGTTAAACTTACATGTCAAATGTACGTTTTAACTTACATTTCTTTTCACAAAACATTTATCATTTTAATCACTATTACATGAGTTAAAACTTACAATTTATAGGTTATAATAAAATACTATTATTAAGTCAAATCGGCTTATAAAATTTCAATTAACCTTCATACTGTAAATTAGATTCCCAAAATTTACATTTCCAACTATTTATTTCTTATAAAATCTTAACACATGTAAACAAATTTTTCTTCAGCAATTCTTACACTAAATTTTAGTTGAGGTTCATATATAAAAATCCAAAATACTTAATAATTTTTAGAAAAATCATTTTAAATCAACCACGGAGTCTGTATAAAATTCTCTACCCTAGGGTCAAGTAAATAAGGACATATATCATTTCAATCCTTAATTTATAAATTTCCTGATTTTATATCATTTCAAACCCGCAATCCCAAGTCAAATAAAATTGCTCAAGCCTATCATTTTATCCCATAACAATTTTCCTTAATCTAAAAATCATTCGGGTATGTATCATTTCAACCCATAGTGAAGGAACTTGTAGTGTGATTCCAGAATATTAAATAACATAAAAATATTCAACATATCATGACATATGATCAAACATATATAATATGATATGAAATAACAAAATAAAATCATATGAATGACATAATATAAACATGTGAAATAACATGATATTAACATATGAAGTAATATGATATAAACACATGAAATAACATGATAACACATGAAATAACATGATAAAATCATAGGTGAAATGTCAAACTTGCATATACATATCCTCACAATTCAATTGTCATCAATTCACCAAATCAATAAGTACGTATGTCAAGTGTGATTTTCTCACCTTTCTTTGGTTGGAAAAGTGATTCAAAGCGCAACACAAAAATCAACAAACTATGGACCAGTTTGAGTGAGAGGAGAATCCAAATTCGACGCTTGAAAAATAAAAATAAATTCCATATGTATACAAATAATTTTACATTGAAAAATAAAATAGGAAAAACTATATTTGCAAAATACATAAGAGGGCTTGTCTAGGGTTTGCATTGGCTTGGTCTAGAGGGGGTTTTGGTTTGGTCTAGGCTAGGTTTTTGGGTTCGGCCAACATCTCTAGGGCAAGGCTAACGGCTAGGAAGGCAAATGGAAGGAGAGGCAAAGGGTTGTTCTCGGCTATGGGGATGCTATTTGGTGATGGTGGTCGGTTTTGGGTAGGGAAGAGGTCACAACTAGGGTTTGGAAGAGGAAGGTCTAGGGTTTTGGGAAGAGGTTGAGAATAGGAGAGAAGAGAAGAAGGTGAGAGGAGGTGGTGAAGGTGATGGCAAATTATGGAAGAAGAGGAGTGGTGGAGAAGAAGGTGAGAGGAGGTGGTGAAGGTGATGGCAAATTATCGAAGTCGAGTCGCCCGATTGTACAACGCCAAGGTCCGTCCGCGAACCTTCGAACTAGGTGATCTCGTCTTAAAAAGAATATATCTGGTTCCTTCGCATATGAAGCCGACATAGGAAGGACCGTATGTTATTGAACGAAGGCTCGGAGATGGCACTTTCAAGTTATCGACCGTCGACGGTCTTACCCTGCCAAGAGCTTGGAATAGCGAGAGCCTTCGCCGCTATTACGCCTGATAGGCTATCTTTATCCATTTAGTTTACTTTCCTTTTCTGCAATTTGTATCTGCATTTCGAAATTAGAACTTGTAATAAGGCAACTGACTTTGCCATACTTTCTTATTTCAGCAATGAAATGCAATCTCTTCGAGCCAGAGCTGTGATTTACTTGAAATGCTTCATATGACCATCACTGTACACGGAGAGCTAAGTTTCACCATACGGTGGGATTTATTCAAACAGAGAGTGACTGCGATGCAACCAATCACTCGCTAAGTGAAACCCGAGCTCGGGGACAAGCCATCATATGCCATCATTATCAAACGACCGGTGTTCGGGCGCTGGTGTTGTACTCGAAACCCTCGAAGGTCGATCCATATGCTATGCTGTAAAGTTCAATTTTCATGCGACTAATAATGAAGCTAAATACGAAGCCCTCTTAGCTGGCTTAAAACTTGCTAGAGATTTGAGAATTATCGCAGTGGAAATTTATTGTGACTCACAATTGGTTGTGTGCCAAGTACGGGGAGAGTATCAGGCAAGAGATCGAAGGTTGGCTGCTTACTTAGCTCGAGTTCAGGAAGTACTGAATCAGTTCGATTATTACGCCATCTATTGTATACCTCGGGAGCACAACCAAAAGGCCAATTCATTGGAAAAGCTAGCCAGCACAGTAGAAGCTCAGCAAATGGGACTCGTTCTCGTAGAAACGCTATCTTCCCCGAGCATCGACTAGACAAAAATAAACTGGGTATGCGAAACCGTTCCCGAAAAGGATTCATGGATGACCCCACTCAGAAATTACATTGAGCACGGAACCCTGCCAGAGCGCAGGAGTGAAAAGAGACAAGTCCTTCGGAAGGCCTCAAGATTTACCATCCAGGATGGATTCATGTACAGAAGAGGGTACTCAGTCCCCCTACTCCGGTGTATCACTCACAATGAAATTATACAAGTATTGTGCGATGTGCACAAGGGAGAATGTGGCGATCACAATGGGGGGAAAGCACTTGCCAAGAAAATACTTCGCTATCGATATTACTGGCCTACCGTGAATCGTGATGCGGTCGACTATGCAAAGAAATGTGATAGGTGCCAGAAATATGCCCGAATTCCTAGAGCTCCTCCTACCGAGATAACGCAAATGGTCAGCCCATGGCCGTTCGCAATGTGGGGCATCGACATCATCGGTGCTCTACCTCTGGCAAAAGGTGGTGCGAAGTACGCCATCGTCGCAGTTGATTACATTACAAAGTGGGTTGAAGCCGAAGCTCTCGCTACCATTACAACGAAGAAAGTAATCAACTTTGTGGTTCGTAACATCATCTGTCGATTCGGTCTCCCCCACACCATTATTACGGACAACGGAACCCAATTCGACAGTGCTGAATTTAAAGATTTCTACAAACGATTTCACATCCAAAAGAAATTCTTTGCAGTTGCACACCCTCAGGCAAACGGACAGGTCGAAGCAGTTAATAAAGTTATAAAATCCATCCTGAAAAAACGACTGGAAAAGGTCGGGGGAAAGTGGGTCGATGAACTTCCTATGGCTTTATGGGCTTACCGAATAACCCACAAGACCACGACCGTCCGCACTCCATTCTCTCTCTCTTATGGTTCAGAAGCCGTTATTCCAGTTGAACTAGAAGTACCTTCTCATCGTGTGACATACTATGATCCAAAGACAAATGCAATATTACTTGCTGAATCTCTCGATCTACTAGATGAGAAGCGTGAAGAGGCTGATTTGAGGGTAGCCGCGCATCGAAGTCGAGTTGCCCGATTGTACAATGCCAAGGTTCGTCCGCGAACGTTTGAGCTAGGCGATCTCGTCCTGAAAAGAATCTATCCGGTTCCTTCGCATATGAAGCCGACATGGGAAGGACCGTATGTTATTGAACGAAGGCTCGGAGATGGCACATTCAAATTATCGACCGTTGACGGTCTTACTTTGCCCAGAGCCTGGAATAGCAAGAGTCTTCGCCGTTACTACACATGACAGGCTATGTTTATCCATTTAGTCTATTTTCCATTTCGCAATTTTGTTTCTGCATTTCGAAATTAGAATTTGTAATAAGGCAACTGACTTTGCCATATTTTCTTATTTCAACAATAAAATGCAATCTCTTCGAGCTAGAGCTGTGATTTACTTGAAATGCTTCATATGATCATCACTATGCACGGAGAGCTAAGTTTCACCATACGGTAGAATTTATTCAAATAGAGAGTGACTGTGATGCAACCGGTCACTTGCTAAGTGAAACCCGAGCTCGGGGACAAGCCATCACATCAAAGTCAAAAGCGAATTGATACACGACAATCCCTCACTTAACTCCCGGTTCCCAGAGTGCAAACTAGAGTATTGAAAATTCATCTACGAAGAGGATGGATCCGTCTGCCTAACGACTTCATCCGTATCTGAACCGATTTTGAGGAGGGTGGACCCGTCCATCTAACGACCTCACTTGTTAACTCAGGGTGGATGTGACCCGACCATCCATGATCCTGATTCAACTCCGAACTCCCAGAGCGCGAGTCGGAGTATAAACCTCAACTCCAAATTCCCAGAGCGCGAATTGGAGTATAAACACCAACTCCGAACTCCTAGAGCACGAGTTGGAGTATAAACATCAACTCCAAATTCCCAGAGTGCGAATTGGAGTATAAACACCAACTCCGAACTCCCAGAGCGCGAGTCGGAGTATAAACATCAACTCCAAATTCCCAAAGCGCGAAAGGGAGTATAAACATCAACTTCGGATTCCCAGAGCGCGAAACGGAGTATAAACGTCAACTCCGAACTCCCAGAGTGCGAGTCGGAGTATAAACAATAACTCCAAATTCCCAGAGCGTGAATTGGAGTATAAACAACAACTCCGAACTCCCAGAGTGTGAGTCGGAGTATAAACATCAACTTTAAGTCCCAGAGCGTGAATTGAATTATAACATCAACTCTGAACTCCCAGAGTGTGAGTCGGAGTACAAAGGTCGATTCCAAGTCCCCAGAGCACGGACGCATGATTTAAACTTAAGCCGGCGTAACCAACCGCCAATAAACAAATGAGGATCCCCGGAGTGCGAATACAACCATCGACGATCGGACACGCGTGAATAAACAGCTCAATCTCCGCTCGTCTCAGACATCCATTCAGTGGCACTAGACTCAACGTGTTGTAAGCGAGAATCAATCGCTGACTGATGTTCCACAACTCATCCCCGAGACTGGGGGGCAGGACTTAAGCATCGACCGTTGAATGAAGCGGTGCGACATGAAAATTCAACTCGCTTCCCAGTCGCAAACCATGTCCACAGTTTCCAGACTTGGTGCAAAAAAGACAAACTTGACTCGGAAACTGAAACTTTACAAGTACATTTCAAACATTGAAACACTTAAACAAAGGCACAGAGAAGCCAAAAAAGAAAAAGTTTCATTTCCACTATCTATGAAAGAAATTTTTATACAAGTTTGTTCCAAAAAAAAAATATTCCTACTAGCAGGGGCCGAACCCGCATCTATACACGGCCAACAAAATAAAAGTCAGAATCACAAAGGAAGCATGTCTAATCTTTCTTTTTCCACGGCTTCCTTTACGGTGCAGGCCCACTAGAGCTGCCACTATCCTTCCTCTTTGAGCCTTTGCTTTTTGGTGGTTGGTCTCCAGGCGATGGCATAATATCGACATCCTCCTCTGAGCTCGAGTGAATAGGGATGCTTCCTGCGGGCGGAGTCGGGGGAACAGGATCAAGTACAGAAGGTGGAATGGGCATGCTCGTGATGAAAATGGTGCCACCAGGAGATATCATTCTAAGCGGAGCTGGTCCCGGTGCTGCCATCCCACCTCCAGAACTGCCACCATGAGCCGCTGCTGCCATTTCAGCGTCGATTTGGGCAAACATCTCCTCTTTAGTAACTGGTCGAGCCACGCTGGGGGCAACAGTAGTCGGCATTGAAGAACTTGTAGCAGGAGCACCTCCACCCATGACAAATGGCAAGTCAGCTAAAGGATCGCCATGACGGCGAAAGAGTTCTTCCATCAACTGCTCGTCAAACACAATCGTACTCCCCTGCATATCGTCAAGCGGGGCAGTTGTAGTCATGGTGATCGCTTCGGTAACGATAGCCTCCTGTGTCTGATGTGACTCTTGAGTAACAGGAGGCCCGACATGTGCAGCATCGATCATTGGACAAAGAATAAGAGAACTGTTAGAGTCTAATTCAGATAAAGATTCCGACCTAAGGCAGATATGTGGAATGTTCAGAATACCTTCCTTAGTTTGACTTGAAGGCGGTAGAGCGGCTTTAGTAACTTATGCAGCAGCCGGAGACATCTGCGGCTGATCCGGATTATAGGCAGGAACAGCTTGGGGATCAACCGCAGATAAGGATTCGGGCTGGGTTAACGCTGGAACTTCGAGACTTGCCTCGTGATGTTCAACCCCTGAACCTTCTCCTATTTCAAAGTGTTGGGCGCCGCCGAGTCTTTCCTTTTCATGTAGAATCATTGACTCGTGAAGAATCTTCCTTTCATCTTCAGTCAGAATGCGATTCTCGAGTTCAAATTCATCAATAGACTCACCCAGATGCACCGCTTTCTCATCCTCAACCAATCGGCCCCAGGCGTTATATAAGTGTGTCGGGTAATCATCGAGCCAAGCTAGACCCCGGTGCCTCAGCACGTTAGCGTTGTAAACAACGAGAAGGTCTTCGATGTCAGCTTCTAGCCTGGACTCGGCCGACTTCACTTTCTCCTCGACCTCAGTCTCCACCTTGCGGACTTTAGCCACAGCCGCATTCCGTTCACCCCTAAGCAGAACAGCTTATTCGCATGCCTCCTAGGCTGCGTTGTTCGCATCGTCCTTCTCCTTGGCCATGTCGGAAAATTTAGCTTTAAGCTCGTTAAGTTCTTTGACTGCCGCATCCCGCTCGGCGGTAACTGTAGTATTCCAATGGCCCATCTCCTCCACCAAGGCAACGTGTGTCTGCCTCAACCTCTCCATGACCACATTCGCTTCATCAGCTTTTTTGGTGGCCGCAATTTCAGATTTCCGAGAAGACTCGGACTCAGGAGTGAGCACTTGGATGATCCGGTCCCTTTGAGCAAGTTCAGTCTCCATTTTCTCAAGTGCTCTGGCTCGCTCAAAGGCCACCTTAGAAGCTTTCTCTGCAGCCTTAACCCACTCTCTGTACTGGGTGTAGATGCCATGAACGTACTCATGCATTGTGTTTTCCACTCCAGAGGGGATTCTCTTCAAATGTGGAGGGAAGACATAGTCATCGAAGCAAATATTCGAAAAATCCTTCCTCATCTGAGCCAATTTAAGGGCCCCTTCTCCTGTGGGCTCAGTGGGGACCTGCTCTGCAATTATGGAGGTGGTGGTCTCAACTCTCTGAAGATGAGTCTCAGATCTAGAAGTATGAGAAGTTGGCCTGTGACGAGGAGGCTCTGGTGGATGTGGAACAAGAATGGGAGGTGGAGATGGAAGTCTAAGGGGAGGTAAGCGTGATCTAGACCGATGTCTGTATTCTCTGTCCCTGTCACACCAGTATCTATCTTGATTAGAGTACTCGCGATCGCGGTCTCTATCCGAGTCTCTCCTACGGGAGTCATAATAAGAAGAAGCCTTTCGGGCCGACCGAAGATTCCCGAGCATTGACCCTCTGCCGGACATCGTACCTGAAAATGAAAGACGAAGGAAAAGTTAGCGATTTCTCAAGTTGGACGATTTACAGTTATGAATCACGGAGTGCAGTGAAGTGTATGTATGTGCAATCCCCCGACCAACCGGAAATGTCAGCCGCACTTGTAGCAAGCGACCCACTCAGCTCAAGAGCATTGTCAAGCTCCTCCATCCCGGTGTCGTGTTGAAACGACACATAATCCGGAATCGGAATATCAGCAAGCCCTTCAAAAGGATGCTCTACTTGCAGGGGAGGAGCCTCCAAAATTCTAATCCCCTGAACAGGCAAGGACATTACAACAGATTTTAATCTCTTGGATTTAGAATGCTTGTAAGCTTCAGCCTTGCCTTTTCTCCTTCCTCCTGAATCCTGAATCGGAAGAAGGCCCGGCTGGGAGCTCGTTATCGGTAGGCGTTCTCTCCGGATTGACTTCTTCGGCTATTACGACTCCGGGCGCTTTGCGCTACACCCGTTTCTTAGAGACCACTCTAAGTGTCCCTTCCAGCCGTTGCTCTGCCTCCGTTCAATGAGCCCGACAATCCTCAAGTTTCTATCGATCAGAACCCAGTCGATATGCCTATCTTCGCCCGGAGCCGCTTGGAGGATCTGAACTAGCTCTCTAAAGTATGCACCGTCAGGTCGAGAGATTGCGGCTGCAAAAGAGGAGAAGTATGTCAGTTTGAATTTGGTTATTAGTATCTCGCTGATTCAAGAGAAAGGTGGCAACACTTACGTCTATCCAACCATCGCTTGGCAAATCCAAGGGGGCACCGAACGTAGAACCATTCAGTTTTAAAATAACTTAGCCTTCCCCAGGAGCCCATTACAATGTGGCAGTTCTTGACTGCTTCCAAGAAGGTGAAAGAAGGACTGTCTCCATGGCTCTTAAAATTAAATAGATATCTGATCTCGATCGGCTTTGGCGGTCGAAAGAGAATCTCCATAAACAGAATAAAGGTGCTATTCAACAAAGCGTACCCGTTGGGGTGTAGGTGGAATGGAGCTATGCCAAGAAACGATAACATCTCCCTTATATATTGATTGAAAGGAGGAAGTGTTTCCGCCGTACACGCATGACGGTTGAAAGCAGTAAACCCCTCCGGGGGATCATGTGGCTTGTCATTCGGCCCAGGCAGTAACATGTCGTCGCGCGACAAGCCGTGTCTCAAACAAACCATCCCAGCATATCTTCGGAGATACCGGACGACATAGAATCTTATGGACGACAAATGAGCCGGGCACCTAGACGCTCGTCCGGAGCCGGGTCTATAACTTCGGCTTCAATAACCGATATCTCGATGGTCGGAGGAACTGAACTCGGGAGTTCCTGCTGCTGAGAACTTGAAGGTTCCATGACTAGCTAGCTTATGAAAAACCATTGTTAAACAGACAATAACGCTCGTGCATCCCCCAGTGTAAAGTGTGTGAGTGTGTTGTGCAGTGCGGTACTGTATATCATTTAAGAAGTTCTACAGAATTGGAAGAAGCATGTAAACGACGAGACTTCGGAATTCGGTCAGAAGGACCGTCATCGCTGACCGTCATAACCGTGCCATCCAGTTATTAGCAATCAGTCCAAGTTTAAGTTTGTTAAAATTTTGTCAGAGTTGCAGTTCCATCGACGAGCTTCGAAGGGAAATCAAATATGCAGTCCAAAGGTTAAGTCTAATTATGCCAAAAATGAAGCTCGTCGGAGTTAGATGTTCAGATGCACAAGGTTTTTTCAATATCATCGAGGTTAGGTTTATTTTCAATCATCAAAGGTTCAAGTTCGAGTCGATCGCTCAAGTTCAAGTTCGAATCGCTCGCTCAAGTTCCAGTTCGAATCGATCGCTCAAGGACACGTTCGTATCGGTCCCAGGGTTGCGCAGTTCGACTCGGTCCAAGGCCCCTACTTCGACTCGGTCTAAGGCCTCCACTTTGAATCGATTCAAAGCCTCCAGTTCGACTCGGTCCAAGGCCTCCGCTTCGAATCGATCCAAGGCCACCATTTTGTATCGATCAGACGCAACCCCTTCGTATCGATCCACATATTCAAAGCACTCGATTCGATGCAAAGCTCAACCATCGATCGATACGTAGGCCTCCGTCTCATCATCTCGAAGCCCCTACTCCAGATCGACGCGAAGCTGGGGCCAAAAAATCTTTGATCGATCACGACTCTGGTTGATTTGGTGTTAAAGGTCGAGTCTCATCGTTTACGCGTTGGATTCGCTTAGTGGATTACCTAAATCTGGCAGTTAGTTCGAGTGGTTGAGGAACTGGATCGGTTCGAAGGCAAGAATGTTTTCTTTTTTTTCCCAAGTCTCAGAGCGATGCGAAAGAGAGAGTGCAAGAGTAAAAAAGTAAAAAAGTGAAAAAATGGCTAAGTATAGAGTATTTATATGAACTCGAGCACAAAGGTAAAAAACAATTCGCCTCCCCAGTGAGTTCAACTGGCTACGAAGTATCACTACAAAATCGAGTCGAACAAGCAGTTCGTGTCCATAATCGAGTCGAACAAGCAGTTCGTGTCCATCATCGAGTCGAACAAGCGCTTCGTATCCATCGAACCCCGTGTCCATCGATACGAAATCCTTCGTCGTATCGATCATTTCCAACTCCTTCCCCAGAACATCGATACAAATAGTCAGTTTGAATCCATCAAGCCAAGGCATCCAGAGGCCAATGTTCATCGATGTGAAGGCGCATTTCGAATCCCTTCTTATGGTCCACATCGATTCAAAAATGAAGACAGCTGCATTGGGGCCCACTGAAGTCCATAACCATCGATACGAATGATCGTTTCGTGTCCATCCAAGCTCACATTCATCAAAGCAGACTTCTCATTTCGTATCCGTCAATGCAATGCATATTAATGCGATAACAATATTTCAATCCTTCACATCGATTCAGGAGAGAATCGTTATGAAGGAACGTCCAATATAGAATAAACTGACAATGACTTGTGAACGTACAAACGACAACGAGAGTCAGATTAACATATATGCATGTATGTCGGACTAATATTCGATATTTCGAATTTACAGGAGTGGGAAACCCATCTGATAACGATTACAACAACAAACGACTAATCTCTAGCAAACAGCAATCAGTTGCAACAATACAGGGTACAGCAGTTGACAGTCAACGGTTTACATTATCAAGAAAATCAGTCGAAGATTACAGCTTTCATCGAAAAGACAATAACTATTCAGAATAAAGATTGTAGCATTTCAAAGCACATCATGTTTTCACAAGACGTACTTTGGGGGGCAAATATTATCCCGCCATTTGGCAAGGCCGTAACACTAAGAAATTGACTAGTGAAACAATGACGGTCCATCCCAGAGATCGGTTATACACAGGCTCGCTATGGATATCGACGAATTTTGTCTGAATCCGGATTGAGCTAAAACTGGTTTGACATGACAAGCAAAGCTATGAGAGCCAACGTTCCAAATCTCAAGTCAATCCGAGTTCGTATTTTCAAGTTACGAACGATACAAAGGTGGATGAAAACCAACTACACTTCGACTCGCTCAGCTCGAATCCATCTGGGAAGCCTACTTCGACTCGCGTAGTTTGAATCCGTCATGGAAGCCTACTTCGACTCGCTCCACTTCGCGTCCATCAGAAAACCACTGATCGACTCGCTCCACTTCGACTCCATCTCATAGCCTCTGTTCGACTCGCTCCGCATCCTTCAGAAGACAACAGTTCGACTCTATCGATATGAAGCCACAGTTCGTATCGACCACCTTCGACTCCGTCTCCCATGCAGTTCATATCCATCGTGGACCTTCTGATCGAATCCATCGTGTTGCCATATTCGAATCAATCGACCGGAGTTGAGTTTCTATCGATACGAACAAGGCAAGGTCCAAGAACGACTCGATCAAAGCGGTATCAAAGGTGGAGTAATCCAAAGGTTCAAACACCACGTCATCGAGTCGAGCAGCGACTCAAATAAGACCGAGTCGAACAGCGACACGAACGAAAGCGAGTCGAACAAGAGCGAGTTGAAATGAGCGAGTCGAACGAAACAGCCAACTGAGAATCCCATTTCATATCGATCATATCTCCTGATCTACAAGTCCAAATGCTATGAAATTTTCACAGAAGCTTACGTACATGCTAAAGAATGTCCACGCCAAATTTCGACTCCATTGGACGAAATCTTGATCGATACGAAATTCGTTCGTATCGATAACGGATCGGACCGAAACTTCACGGGCTTGGGCGCGCAGGCCTGGTCATGTGCCAGAAAGGGTCTCCCGAGATCTGAGCGAAATACCAGCCTCATACACCTATAAATAGACCCCCAAAGCCAGCAGAAAAGGGGTTCTTTTTCCTCTTTGAGCTCTCCAACGCCCAGACTCTGCCGGATCCAGATCTAAACTCCATTGCTGCTGCTACCAACGAAATTTATTGCTGCAAACCATAATCATCTGTTGTAACTTACTGAATTTACTTGTAATCTTCAAAGAAAGGTCAATAAAGCAAACAACTTCATAGTGGACGTAGGCGATATGCCGAACCACTCTAAATTCTTGTGTCTCCATGCATTTTAATTGCTTTCATTTCTGAAATTTGGAGTTTTTGTTAGATAATCCTCTTTTTCCATTTAATTTCTTCACTTTATCTCTTCAAAAACTTCCGAAGAGTGTTATGCCCAATTTTGGTACAAACAATAACTAAGGGCGAATCTTGCAGAGATTGGTTCAATCCCTTTACAAATTTTAGAGCTTTCTTGTAATGGGTATTTATCAACTCCGTCCTAATCCTATCCAACTCATTAAACTAATTGACATAGTCCTTCACCGAATTCTCTCCTTGCTACAAATGTATGAACTTCTCCAACTATACTCCCTCTTTTGCTCTAGAAAGAAACTTCATCTCAAAACGCCTTTCCTAAACTCTCCTCAAGTAATCTTTCCCTCATACACCTCCGTAACTACCATATCCCACCAATTCAGAGCCTCCCCTTACAAATGCCAAGTAGCAAATTATATCCTAATCCCTTCTTCAAGACCCAACATCCCAAAAATCCCATCATAAGTACGAATGTTTGCCCTCGAATCCACATACGACTTTGTTTCACATACAGCTTCCATCTAGACTTGCAAAGTCCTTACACAACTTGGAAAAATCGATGGCAGGTGGGTGGGTAGGTACTTCACCTGGCGCTCGCTCTGTGGGTCCTCTATTAGGTTAAGCTCAACTTGTCCTCTTGCTTACAAATACCGACATAACCAAATCATGATGTTCACACCCAAAATCTCAACTGCACCACCTGAGCCGTAACCAGTAGGATCGCTCATCCTTTATATCTGTGATTTTAGGAATTTATTAGCAACTTATCCAGATAGTACAGGCAAGAATAAGTTGAAAGCATTATCCATATTATACTTATATATACATCCTTGAAAAGCTTTTTATATATATAAACACATACACATTTATACTTTGGAAGCCCATTTTGAAAATAAATTAGAAAACCATTTTGAAAAACTTTTTCTTTCAAAAACTTTTTAAGTATGCTCACTCATTACGCACCTAATTCCTAAGGGATTTCAAACCTAGGCTATGACACCACATATGACAACCTACACCTCCAAACACACCGATCCAAAGCCCAGGGTGAGTTTGGGACTCACATCAGTGCAAAGAAATACAAGCTATCGGGTTATTAAACATTTTATAGACTAAAAATATAAGGATAAAACCTAAAACATTCTACACTTTCGAATCTCACAGCAAAAGGCCGAAAAAATATAAGTACAGAAAATAGTCATTTTAGAAAATATCCAGAGAGAACATAATACAGTCTCAAAGCAGTACGTGGTCAAATCCACATACACAAAAATAAATCAATTAGTCTGATAAAATATAAATATGATAAATAATACATAGAGAGCAATAGGGAATAAAAAGCAACTCCAATGCTAAGTTCGTCTCTCCATGCTGGAATCTCCGGGCCTATCACCTACTTCCCTGCACTCTTATGGTTAGGGAAAAAGAAAAGAAAGGAGTGGGTGAGATAAAAGTCCGATGAATGAATTACATCATTAATATATGCTAATCACATGTAATTGACTTTAATAATACTATATGTGACCTAGGATATCCTACAAGTGTCCGTGAATTACTTGTTTCATTTTTCTTTGGGGTTCTGTCCTAAACACACCTACACTAATAACTTGTAAAGGCTCAGACTTAGGGTCAAACTAGTATCCGAACCTTAAGATAACTAATGATCGGTTAATAGGTACTAAAACTTTTCCAACAATAGATTATCATATAATTTCCATCATGGGACTACATTTCCCACATTATGACTACGCATAACTACTTTAACATAGGTTTCCATGCAATTTCCACCATGGGACTACATTTTCCACATTATGACTACACGTATCATATTAACGCATTGAGGGGGAGCTAGCAATGCTAACTTGCACAGAAGACGTTAAGGTTTGCGGCATCTGTTTCCACCTCTTAATGGTAACATAACGCCTTTTATCACACCGTGTTGGGATCCATCAACAACATAGTACCACGCCATGCCCATGAATACCAATGAACTTCCATTAGTGTTGAGCCACACACTCCATCAGGCATCATCATCAGCATTGTGTATCTACCGTAGAACTTCCCGTAAGTGTAATTTGAGATACAATCGTCCAATCGAATAACGACCCTGCTGGATAAATAGCATTTATCCAACCCCGTAACGCTACTGAATTGCCAACATAGGGAGCTAACTTCCATACTACTTCTAACATCCATGTATATACCTGTAATATATATATAATGAATAATTTAACCTATAACTTGGGCCTTAGGCCGAGGTTTAGGCCATGCTCAGAAAACGCTAACCGATGGACCGCTTATAATTGACCGACTCTATCGAGCCTGTCGACCGGTCAGGGTATTATATTTTTTATATTATCATCATTATTTATTGATTGGATTACAATAACCTTGATTATAATTTGGCATACGAAAACCCTAATTACAGTGAACCCAAACTTGTGAATTTGTAATTTATAATTTTACAAAAGTTCATTTTTAATTTAGGTTTCCATTTACGGGTTTTCATCAATCCAAATTAAATTTGACTAAAATGGTGTATTAACTTGAATCAATTCTTATTTATTTAATAAAAAGCGCATGTAATCAACCTAAATCATTAGCTATTCATAGATTTAACTTCACCAGATTAGGTTTAAAAGAAACGGAATAGACTTGTAATTTAATTTATTAAAAAGTTCCCAATTCATCAATTTCAACCAAGTCAATTAGAGTTTAACAAAAATAAATTATATGTAAATCCCCAAGTTAATTATGAACCCACTGACCTTGTAAAGCTATCCCTTTTCCTAGCACACTTGGAATCCTTTTTGCTTTATGTGGATCTCCTCTTGATTTTCTTTTATCTCTAATTTAATTTAAATTTTTTTGAAGTAATTTTATTTTGAGGAGAAAAGGATTTCATATTTCATTGAGATAGAGTTTTGACATATTATTTACTATAATGAATTAGGGTTTGGTTTACTGTTTTATTTATAGGTATAGGAACAACCAGAACCATTCAATAAAACCATATCAAATCCGAGCCGTTTGGCCAAGACGAACCCTTGTTGATTACACAAGATCGGTCGATCGCTATAGATGGAGGTGGTCAATTGCAAATTTTGTAGCCAAATTCGAACATCTATGAATATTCCATTTTTTTCCTTTATTATAATTAATTTAATTCGTATATTAAATTTTCTATTAAAATTTTAGGGTATTACACCAAAATATTCTTATGCGTTTGGTGTAGTAAGTATATATCTCCCACATCCATATGAGAATCACTAAATGGTATTTAAGAGTACTCTCAAGTATTTGCGAAATACTAAAGAACTATTTATGAAAACAAACTTCTTATGAAGTAATGATCAAATTCGAACTCATAAGTAATATCAAAAAGAGTAAATACATCTTAAATTCATACTTACCTTTAACAAAGAGTATGTAAGTTGGAAATGTTCCAAATGAGAAGTTATGCGGATTTAATAATAAAGGCTAAGCACATTGCCTTGCATAGTTCCATAATGAAGGCAATATGTGTGCACAAATAAATAATAAAACTAGGAGTGATTCCCACCATTGAGACCCAATAATGTATTGTAATAAAAATGATAATTGTTTGCTCAAAAATTGGACAAACACCTCAAAAGTTTGATGTGTAGTTAAGTCTCGTTCAAGTTGATTGATGTGGAATTTTTGTTGTTTCAACACATAAACGAATGATTTCAGCAATTGCAGGAGACAATTCACAAGCTCAAAGTTTGGAAAGCAGATAAGGAAAGTAAACAACACAAAATTTTATAGTGGTTCAGCCAGAATGTGCTTACATCCACTTTCCATCTTATTATTCTCTCTTTGAGTTGATTACAAGTACAAGATTGTTTGGAAAGAGTAAAAAAACTTAGAGTAGCTGAAGTGATGGATTCTCAGCAGAGTTTTCTCTCTTTTCTCCCAAAAGTCGTCCCCATTGTTGTTGAGAAACTCTGGTATTTATAGAGTGGAGTTGTGAAGTGGGGAGAAGAAGTTATAGCTTACTGAGTTTGGTTTGGCATTTGAGACAGGAACAGTTGGATCGGCATTTGAGTCAGGAAGCTTGCTAGGACCGATTATCCTTCTTTGGCTTGGTTCGGTGTTTCTGCCCTGGAGTACCTTATTTGCCGGACCAAACATTTGATCCGACATGTTTATGTACCGGACCAAATGTTTGGTCCGGTGATGGATGTGTCGTGCCAGACCAGATATTTGGCCCGACATATTAGAGAATGCTGCACCAAATATTTGGTCCAAAATATTAGAAGATGCTGGACCAAATATTTGGTCTGACATATTTGAGGATGCCGGACCAAATATTTGGTCCAGCATAACATAGGATGCCGGACCAAACTTCAGGTCCGGCATACCATAGGATGTCGGACCAAACTTCTGGTCCGGCTTGCCGGCCACATGTTTGGTTCGGTAACCATATTCCCTATATCCCTGCTTGTCCTTGGTGCATTCTTTCTTCGTGCCCCAGAAAACAGAGCCAACACTTGCCCCCTAAAGTATGTTGTGTAACTACACAGCATGCTTTGTTTTTTTGGTTCGGCATTGATCTTCCACCACCGAATGAAATTGGTGACCGTTCGTCTTCCCCTCTTTTTCCTTTAAATACACCTTCTTCCCTTTACTTTGTTACTTCTATTTTTATCAACCAAATTTCTTCAATTCAACTAGGTCAACTACAACTAATTTGAGTTTGTTCTTTTTTTCTTGTTTGAATTTAGCTATTCTCGTGCCATCATAGCTTGAGGTAAGTTTCTCTTGACTTGATTGATGGTTATAAGGTCCTAGGGTTTCGATGTGTATGAGAGTTTAGTGCGAGGATGGGTGACTTCGGTCTCGAATCGGCGAGGAGGCATCTCATTTGAATGAGTGCGGAAGGATCATGATGTTTATGTGGTCTTTATCCTCTCAGTGGTAGTTGAGGTATTTGGAGATTCGTGTTGGGAATGGGTGTGTAAATAACCACCCGCCCATCAGGTGTTTGATCCATTGCCTGACCGGTTAACTGAGTTGCTATTGGCAGAGGCACTAGTGGCAGTATTCTAGTTTTCTGGTATAATGTCGAAACTGAGAATAGATATTTGTCTAGGTAAGGCCGTAGGAGGGTATGCTTTGGGTCAGCAGTTGGTGTGTGGCAATTTTGGTTCGGCATTTGGCAGAGGATAATACCGGGCCAGATTTGCTGAGCGCATTTTTTTTACGGGTATGCCGAGCCAAAAGCAGTTCTTCCACTAGATGGCTAGGTTGGGGGTATGGATTCAATTGGCTAGATGATAGGAGATTCCCATGCATGTTTTAACTTCTATTTATGATTTGGACCTTTGCTTGACCTTCATTTTCTTGCACAGGGAATATGTCTTCTGGTCGTGAGCTTCGTTCCAAGTTTGCGGCTTTACAGCCTACCGGGGCTGGTCCTTCCTCTTCTGACGCTCCAGCCAATCCTCCCACGCAACCAAGTTCTTCTTACCCTTTGGTGGAAGGTTATGCTCCTAATCAAATGCTGGTTAGGTCTTCGGAGTGTTATCCCAGCGTGTTGACGATAGTGAAGCTAAACTCCATAGCCACTACGTTTGGGATAGACTGTCGGGACATAATATTACCTGGTCCAGATGATAAAGCATGCTTTCCCCCAGGCGGGTATATGGCATATAGCAAGTATCATTGTATGTGCGGCATGATTCCTCCGCTTACCGATTGGATTGCCATCTTCGTGATATACTTGAAGGTCGCTCCCATGCAACTTCAACCAAATTCCTATGCTATCCTAACATGTTTATATCAGATATTCATGAAGCGGTATCGGAGACCCCCTACCCATAGTAACATTAGGAGTTACCGAAAGGGGAGTCCTTTTATCAGCCTAGAGTCTTCCCACAAGTTCAAGCCTGTCTTGGATCTATGATCCAAGTTTAGTATGTTCAAGAGGGAATATTTATTTATACGTGACGATACCGTGGCTCAACATGCTTTTACTTCTGGCTGTAAGTTATCAAATTATCTTTTCTGAGCTTTCTATCGACTTGGCTTCTTATTACTCCATAACTTTCAGGTTGTGTGAAGGTGGTGGAGGATGACGGCTTAAAATAGATGGCCAAGGAAATATTAGCTATCCTGGAGGCCGAGCGGGAAGCCTCATTCCTACTCCATGATGTAGCCCTCCGATTCTACAACCTGATCGGCCCAGACAGTCCGTGTACAAGATTAGGCCAAGTTCTGCTGAGAGAGCAGGAGGAGCCGGAGGAGACGGGGGTGACAGAGACAAAGGCAAGGACCTAGATGAGGAGGGTGGTGTGACCGAAGCCCCCAAGAGGCCGAGGCATAATAAGAGCGCAGTTCGTCCTCCTCTCTCGGGGAAATCTCTGCGTATTCGGGATGCTCCTTCCCTTGGCGATAAGGGAGGTACATATTTGGAAGGAGAGAGTGAAGAGGAGGAGAGATCAGAGAGCGACTCTGAAGCAATGGAAGTGGAAGTGTATGTATATCCAGATGTGGATATTATAAGCAGCGAGGGTTTGGGAGTGGATCCTTTAAACAATGCTGAGGATGTGCGAGAGTGGCCCGAGCAGTTTGAAACAATCCGAGCCAGTCCCAAGGCCGACTCCTGCTGTTGATCTTTCCCCGTAGAACATGGCTTCGGGTGATTTGGGTGGAATATCGCCTCTTCTAGTACAAGGTGGAGTGGGAATTGGCGAGGAGTTTGGGCTTTCTCCAGGTACTTTCAATTACTGTATGGATTTTGAGATACTTCTTGAATACCTTTTGTTTTTCGACGGGTCCCAGCTTCCTCCTGCTCCTCAATCCAATGAAGTCTGATCGTCGTGTGTTCTCCTTCCTTCAAGTGGAGTCCCGTCCCAAAGTATTCCTTACTTGAGTGAGACCCTCCCCCAGCCATATGATCCAGTCTACCCTAAGGGTTTATATTAGCTTGCAGTGTCCTAGTGTCTTGAGCGTTTCGCTTTATTTTATGCTTTCTCGCTTTCTTGGATCTAATGTTATTGCCTGTATTCCAGGGAAAAGGAGAAATCCAAGGAGGAATGAAGTTTCCAAGTGGATTGAGCAGTTCAAACGGATGAAAATGGCTTCTGTTTCTTCCAAGATAACTTTTCAGGAGGAAAAAACTGTGCAAGAGAATATTAGGGAGACCTTGCCGGGCCCAGATAGGGAGAGAGCCGTGAGTCGTCCCAGAAACATGTGAGGTCCCTGGATAAGGAAGCCACCTCCCCTGGCTCCCCAACTTCCTCCTGCCATCGCCATCACTATCCGAAGGGTTCTGAAGTGCACGAAGTGCCAGATGAGTTGGGAGAGGGCAATTTTGATCCTTTATTCTCGGATTATTAGCAGCCGATGTAGAATCCCTTTGTGAGTTATCCTAATATAAATCCTGACTATGCGGGTCGTCATGCGGCGAATCCTGACACTGAGTTCCTTTTACCTCGAAATCCCTGGGTCCGAATCCTAGAAGAGGCGAAGACTTTTGATTTTGCTAACTTGACAACGAGGATGGTCCAGATTACAGATGAGACCAGGAACATTTTTGATTATCTATTCCGTTTGCCAAAGCTAGTGAAGACATTGGGAGCGCCAATGTGCGGTTGCGTTTAGAGATGGAGGATCTTTGCAAGGCACTCAGGGAGAAAGAGGCTAAGTTTGAGGAAGTCGAAGCATCCCGCGCTTTCGAGATAACGAAGGCCAAGGAAGAGGCAAGGAAAGAGGTTGTCGACCTATGCAAGACACAAATTGACATGGCTATCGGTTCAGTGGATGAGGCTCAGCAGAAGGATCTGGAGCGAATCCGCTCCCCTAAGGGCAAAGTGAAGAAATCGAAAGAGGCCTTAGCTGAGCTGAAGGAGTCTCGGGGCAAGTGGCAAAAGGAGAAGGACTCATATTAGGCTGAGATCAACAGGTTGAAGGTGGAGCGTGCTCAATTGAGGAGAGATAAGGAGCAGTACATGAATAAGGTGGTGGCCCTCTAGAACGAAGTCGATAAATCCAGCGATTTTTGTGACATAGTCAACCAAATGCTGAAGGATACATATTATATGTTCTAGAAACAAAGGAACCTTCAGTGGATGGATGACTACCCTCAGGTGATGGCAGGAATCCATGCTCGGCTCATCGAGGAGACCAAGGCCATAGTCGTGTAGGAGGAAGGGGTTGTGTACGATGTTGGGATGGTGAACAGCCAGTTCACAGTGGAGGAGACCAAAGCCATTGCCAAGGGGTATGAACTATTGGCGGAGGACGAAGACGATGAGGATGGCTCAGACCTTGAGGGACTTGGTGATCCATGCCACGCCACCGCAGGTATCATGTCTTTTTTTGTTGTTTCAGTTTACCTATTCTGGATTGCAAAACTTACGATCCTTCATGCTTGCATTGTGCAGGGACGTCTTTGGGGCAAGCTGGGCCCTCGTAAAGGGAAAATGAGCCTTTGAAAGATATAGCTGGAGGGAGCAGGTCAGGAGGCAAAGATGTCCCCCCGTCTTGAAGAGATTTCCATTTTATTTTATGTATGTGGTTGAGAAGGATGTATGGCTATTTAGTATTTGTATATATGGACAAAAAGCTATGTATGTAAAGATTTCAAGTGTGTAATGTTTAATCTATATCTTTCGTTTGCTTATCTGGAATGACTTTGCGATGTACGATTTTCATAGCCTGGTTGCAAACTGTTTACAACTTGGTCAATCGTTATTTTGTTCAAAAAAATGCTGAAAACCGTAATCGTGTTGTTATTCAAGGCCGGTCGCTAATGATAACTACTCGGGTTGGTACCCGTGTCATAATTATTATTCGATTTATCGTTGTCGGCGTGTGTAAGGCCGATCGTCAAGTGCGAACTACCCCTAGCTGCAGCCATGCCTTAGTCGTGGGGCTTATAATCGATTCGTAGTTGTCGGCAAGCCGAACGCTAATGATGAACTGCCTAGGCTATAAATTGTGCCTAATTCGTGGCTTATGGTCGGTTCATCATTGCCGGTTTGGGTGCCGATCTTCAGCAATGAACTGCCAAGGCTTATTTCGTGTCCTTTATCATGGCTATCTTATTTCCACTGCTGCCGGCAAGTGTCTGCGATTGCTCGTAGTAGGAATAGTCATTAGATAAGATAATTAAACGAAAGAACATTTGAATAGGATAAGTAATGTAAGACACAAGATTTTTATAGTGGTTCAGCCGAAATATGCCTACGTCCACTGTCTTTCTTTTATTGCTTTAGTACATGTTTCTATACAACTCAAGAGAAGTAGCGGCGAAGATGTTGGAGATTCCATGCTTTCCCAAACACCTCTCCATCTACCATTGACAAGATGTAAGCTCCATTGTGAAGATCCTTATGAATAACAAATGGCCCTTTCTAAATTGGATCTAGTGCTCCGGGTCGTGGGAAGACTCGTTTGAGTACCAAGTCTCCTTCTTGTAGTGTTCGAGGCGTCATCTTAGAGTTGTACTACCTTGCCACCTTCTGTCTATGGGCGGCGGCTTTAAGGTTGGCGTCGTTTCTTTTTTCCTCGATCAGGTCAAGTGACATGTTCAAGAGCTCCTCATTTTCTTCTGGATTGTAATGTATCTTGCGGTGCGAGGGGACGACTGTTTCAACGGGGAGCATGGCCTCAGTTCCATATGCCAATGCGAATGGCGTGTGCCTTGTCGCGGTTTTATAAGAAGTTCGGTAGGCCCATAAACAGTAGGCAATTCGTCAACCCATGCCCCCTTTGACTTTTCTAGTTTCTTCTTGATTAGTGTCTTCAACACCTTGTTCACTACTTCGACTTGTCCATTTGCCTGGGCATATGCTACAGCTGAAAAGCGTCTGGCAGTCCCGTGTTCATGGCACCAATTGGAGAATTCTTCACAGTCGAATTGAAGTCCGTTATCCGATATGATTTTCTATGGCACCCCATACTTGCACAGGATGTTAAGTATTAGGAAGTTTATCACTTTGGTAGATGAATTTTTTTAAAGGCTCCGCTTCCACCCATTTGGTGAAATAATCCACTGCCACTATAGCGTATTTTGCTCCTCCTCGACCAATGGGGAGTTCTCCGATCAGATCAATTCCCCAGACGACAAAGGGCCAGGGGCTAACCATCCGGATTACACCGGTAGGTGGCAACCTCGGGATTTTGGAAAATCTTTGGCACTTGTCACATTTCCTAGCAAACTCGGCCGCGTCCTTGTTCAGTGTGGGCCAAAAGTATCCATAACGCAGGATCTTTCTGGCTAGAGTTTGCCCTCGGTTGTGGTCGCCGCAACTTCCTTGATGTATGTTGTTTAGGATATCTTTTGCTTCGTTCTCGACAATACATCTTAGTAGCAAATTGGAAAAGCCGCAACAGTACAACATGCCATTCTGGATGGTGCAGTAGGATGCCCTCCTTAAGAATCTCCTAACTTCGTTTCGATCTGCTGGTAAGGTTCCTTCTTGTAAGTACCTGTCGATGGGGGTCATCCATGTCTCCTCCTTGTCTGTGATCTCTGTGATTTGCAGACACTCGAAACTCGATGCGGATTGTCTCATGACGAGGGTTACCCTCGGCATTGGTTTGGTTCTTATGCTAGCCCCTTTGGCGAGGGCATCTGCCTCTAGATTTTCCCCTCGTGGGATGTATTTTATTACATAGTAGTCTAGCTCATCAAGGAAGGTTTTGGCCTTTTTGAGGTAGGATGCAAGCTTTTGTCCACGAGTTTGGAATTCTCCAAGGATATGGTTAACAATTAGTTGTGAATCGCTGTGCATACAGATTGATTTAACTCCTATTTCTTTAATTATTTCTAAGCCGGCTATTATTGCCTCGTATTCAGCTTCGTTATTGGTTGCAGCGAACTCTAGTCTCAGTGCATAGCTTAATTTCCTTCCTCGGGGTGTGACTATTATGACACCTTCCCCTGAGTCGAGCTCGTTCGATGCTCCATCAACGAACATATTCCATTTGACAGCTTCCTCATCCCTTGCGACAGCCTCCTCGTATCGCATTGTGAATTCAGCTATGAAATCATCCAAGGCTTGTCCCTTAATTATAGTGCGCGGGTGGTAGGTGATGTCGTACTGGCTCAACTCAATGCACCATTTTAACAATCGGCCTGACGTGTCTGATTTATGTAGGACTTGCCACAAAGGTTGATCCATTAGAACTCTAATGGAGTGCGATTGAAAGTAGTGTCGTAATTTCATGGATGCTATCAGCAGATAGTAAGCCAATTTTTCGATCTTTGGGTACCTAGCTTCTACCACTGTGAATCTTTTGCTAATGAAGTATACCGGTCTTTGGATACGATCATCTTCTCGTACTAATGCGGCACTTAGTGCGTGGGAGGATACAGCTAGATATAGGTAGAGGCTTTCACCATTTATCGAAGTGGAGAGTACTAGAGTCTTTTGTAGGTGTTCTTGCAGACTCCGAAAGGCTGAGTAGCATTCATTGGTCCATTCAAATTTTCCTTTGTCCTTTTTGATGGCTTTGAAGAACGGGACGCACTTGTCCGTGGCCTTGGATATAAACCTGCTCAGAGCAGCTACCTTCTTGGTTAGGCTCTGCATTTCCCTCCGCGTGGCTGGGATTTTGACGTCTTTTAAAGCTTGTACCTTTTCAGGATTCGCCTCTATTCCTCTAGCGTGCACGATGAAACCTAAGAATTTACCCGAAGATACCCCAAAAGAGCATTTCAGAGGATTCAGCTTCATTTGGTATTTGCGCAATATTTAGAAAATCTCGTTTAGGTGGCTCAAATGATCCGTTGCTCTTCTTGATTTGACAAGCACGTCGTCGACATAGACTTCCATAGAGTGACCAATTTGCTGCACAAACATCTTATTAAGTAGACGTTGATAGGTAGCGTCGGCGTTCTTAAACCCGAAGGGCATGACCTTGTAGCAATATAGGCCTAGATCCGTAATGAAGCTAGTATGTTCTTGATCCAACACATGCATGGGGATCTTGTTGTACCCTGAATATGCGTCCATGAATGACAATAACTCATGTCCTGTGGTTCCGTCTACCAGTCGGTCGATTCGGGGCAAAGGAAAACAATCTTTGGGGCAAGCATCATTTAGGTTGGAGAAGTCAATGCAGGTCCGCCATTTCCCATTAGACATTTTCACTAAAACCGGGTTGGAGATCCATTTTGGGTAAATGGCTTCGTGGATAAAACCGGTGGCGAGCAGGTTCTTCACCTCTTCGTTAAGAGCAGTCGACCATTCTATCTCCATGCTTCTTTTCTTTTGTTTGATTAGGATCTTGGCTGGGTCAACATTGAGGGAATGCTAAGCTACTTCTAGGGATATTCCCACCATGTCTTCGTGGGTCCATGCGAATACATCCAAGTTCTTGCGTAGAAATCCTATCAACTGGATTTTTAGGTTCTGGTTCAATTGAGAACCTATCTTTAAAAGCCTTGTTTTGTCGTGTTCGTCCACTATCACATGTTCCATAGCATCCACGGGCTTGTTGTTGACCTCCTCCTCCTCTCTATCTCTGGGGTCCAACTCATTAAAAGGGTCACTAATATATTTGAGAGGAGGAGACTTCTTTGATTGCTATGCTTCTGCAGTTTTGGCGCAGAAGGCTACCCCTATGCTCTTACCTTTTCCTTCTTTTTGTTTTGGCAGAGTTCTGTCACGTAACAATCGCGAGCTGCGTCTTGGTCGCCTTCTACCTCTCCTATTCCGTTATCAGTTGGGAATTTCATCTTCTGGCACCATGGGGCCAAGACTATCCAGAAATCTGACAATGCAGGCCTCCCTAAATATGCGTTGTAGGAAAAGTGTCCATCTACCAACACGAATGCTTGCTTTCGGATTATTGTTTGGGGGTGACTTCCTAGCTCAACAAACAAGTCTAACTGTCCAAGTGGCATCGTGGCCTCCCCCGTGAACCCGTGTAAGGGCTTATTGCATGGGGATACATCTTTTATTGATAACTTCATTTTTTAAAGACATGTTTGAACAAAATATTCACTGAGCTTCCTGTATCAACTAAGATGCGGAACAGCTCTGCCGGTCCGATCCAGGCGGAGATAACCATGGGATTGGTATGCGGATACTGCTTTCCAACCAAATCTTCATCGCTGAAGGTTATGTTGGCCCTTTCTCTTTGTTTTGCGATGCGTCCTTCAGTAATGGAATGAACATATCCTTCCCTATCTTTCAAAGACTTTCTGTACCTCACCATCTCGACCCAACATCCGTCGGCCGCGTGCGGGCCTCTAGATATGGTATGGACAACTATCTTCTCCTGGTTGGAGCAGCTTGTTCCTGCTCCTTCTTTGTTGTTTCCTTGTGGGTGCGGCCCAGGTCCCTCATGGACAGGAGCGGGAGAGTTGTGTCTTTGTTGTACGTATCGTTCTAGTTTCTTTTTTGGATGTACTCCTCAATGAGATCCCACAAATGCTGACATTCTTCAATGTTATGCCCGTGAGACTCGTGGAAGCGACAATAATTTCTTGTTCTAATTGTGACTTCTAACTCTTTTTTATATGGAGGGGTTCGTATTTTAATTCGTGTTGAGTAGCCAGGTAAATGTTCTCCACGGTGTCATTCAAAGGTGTGTATGCATCGAATCTCGGTCCAGGTCTGTATCGTCGCTTATTGCCCTTTTCAATTCCCAAGTTCCTTTGATGGTTACTTTTTCCTTCATTGTTTGGCTTACTTCCCTCTCCTTGGGGTAGGGCACTCATGTTTTTTTGGACGCTAGAACACCCTGTGGGTTGCTCGCTATGTCGGTGAGCCGCCGTGTGTTCCAATCTCAAGTATTTTTCGACTTCATGAAAGAATTCTTGAAGAGTTAAAGGCTTTTCGTTCATTAACCTTCTTGCAAGCTTTGAATCAGGGTAGATGCTTCCGCATAGTGCCATCAACGTAAGCCTTTCATCCGCGTTTTATACTGCTGCCGCGGCAGCATTGAAATGGGTAAGATATTGCTGTAGCGATTCTCTAGCTTCTGTTTTATGTCTGACAAGGAATAAGCATCTCTAGGCTTTTCCACATGGGTTCGGAATTGAATTATGAATCTTTCCTTCAACATTTCCTAAGAGATAATGGAGCCATGAGGCAGGTGACAAAACCATGTGGTTGCTAAGTCTGACAGGAATAGCGGAAAACATTTACACAGCATACCCTCTGTTGCTCCATTCATGAGCATGTGCTGGGTGTAGCGCTGCAAGTAGATGATTGGGTCGGATGTGCCTTTGTAGGGATCCATAGTGGCCATCTTCCATTCTCGAGGAGTGGCTGTCGCTTCTATATCCCTGGTGAAGGGGCTGGACATCCTTGCCCCTATCCCTCTTTCGAGTTGTTCGCATCTGAGATATTCCTAAAGAGGCGTGTCATCCTCTCCTCAGATTCTGGGGCAGCCCTAGGAGAAGTGGGGGCTTCCCTTTGATGGCATTTGGAACCTTGGTTGAGGTTGGATTGGCAATGATTGGCTCGAAGCATGACAGGGTCAGCCATAGTCGGTCCTTACCTTGTTCCCCCTTGACTGGGCCCATCCCTTGATGCTCTTTCAGGACCGGCTTTGGGTTGAGTCCTGGCTCGGCTTCAAGTTCTTGTATCTTCTTGATTGAGTTCTTCATTTGTAGGGGATCTATTCCGTCTATGTGACTCTCTAGATTGAGACTCACCTCGAGATTCAGTGTTGTGAGTGGATTCCTCCGTGCCTCTCAAACGTGTCATGAGTTGGTCCACTAAAACTTTTTGCTGGGCAGCGAAGCGGTCAGTCATCTCATTCACAACCCTATCTAAATCTTCTTGGGTGACAGTTGGATCTGGGGGTTGAGAGTGGGTAGTCGGGTTTTCTTGATCTTCTTGGATGGGGTTGAGTGTATTAGCAATGGCCACGCTCTTACCCTTATCGGTGTTCCGCCTAGAGGAAGCCATGTTCCAATGTTGAGTTAAGGTTTGGAAGGATGGTTTCTCAGTGAAAGCACCAAAAATGTTTGCTAAAAAATTGGACAAACACCTCAAAAGTTTGATGTGTAGTTAAGTCTCGTTCAAGTTGATTGTTGTTTGATTTTTGTTATTTCAACACGTAAAAGAATGATTTCAGCAATTGTAGGACACAATTCACAAGCTCAAAGTTTGGAAAGCAGATAAGGAAAGTAAACAACACAAAATTTTATAGTGGTTCAGCCAGAATGTGGCTACATCCACTTTCCATCTTATTATTCTCTCTTTGAGTTGATTACAAGTACAAGATTGTTCAGAAAGAGTAAAAAACTTAGAGTAGCTAAAGTGATGGATTCTCAGTAGAGTTTTCTCTCTTTTCTTCCAAAAGTCGTCCCCATTGTTGTTGAGAAGCTCCGATATTTATAGAGTGGAGTTATGAAGTAGGGAGAAGAAGTTATAGCTTCCTGAGTTTGGTTCGGCATTTGAGACAAGAACAGTTGGATCGGCATTTGCATCAGGAAGTTTGCTAGGATCGGTTATCCTTCTTTGGCTTGGTTCGGTGATTCTACCCTGGAGTACCTTATTTTCCGGACCAAACATTTGATCCGGCATGTTTGTGTACCGGACCAAATGTATGGTCCGGTGATGGATGTGTCGTGCCGGACCAGATATTTGGTCTGACATATTAGAGAATGCCGTACCAAATATTTGGTCCGACATATTAGAAGATGCTTGACCAAATATTTGGTCTGGCATATTTGAGGATGCCAGACCAAATATTTGGTTCGGCATATTAAGGGATGTCGGACCAAATATTTGGTTCGGCATATCTGAGGATGTCGGATCAGATACTTGGTCCGATATACCATAGGATGCCGAACCAAACATCTTGTCCGGCATGCCGACCACATGCTTGTTTCGGTAACCATATTCCCTATATCCCTGCTTGTCTTTGCTGCATTCATTCTTCGTGCCCCAGAAAACCGAGCCAAAAATAATATAAATTGCAATAGGGTCAAAAGTTGAATACGAGATCGATACATGTTCTTTGTAATTACCATGTGATAAAATAGTTTATTCACGATGAAGATGTATGATAAGAAAATTAGACAAGATAAATATTATAGATCCATTAGCTAAGCCCTTTCTCAGTTTAGTCCATGAAAAGTATTAGATAGTATGGTTATGTAACACCATAATTGGCCCCAAGTGTAAGTGGGAGACTGATTGAGTTAAAGGTATCCTAAGGGCAATTATCTAATTTGATTATATAACATAACTATTGAAAGAATCACAAAATAAAGTAAGCTTTTGGTTATATTTTCTAATATATATATATATATATATATTCTTATGTACTGTTTTACATACGTTAAAAAATGTAAGTAGAAAATCCATAGAAAAAGTATTTAATCATTTGTAGTTACAAACATATTTGTAACCATGAGTATAGAATCGTGTCACATATATACTTATCCTTAAATGTCCCTAGTCAATATATGTCAAGAACAAGATATCGATACATCCACTGAGATTAGTGTAACAATGCTCTCCATATGGTGGACATTGAAGTACTTATGACTGCTGGGGGCCTCAAGGGGTTATGTACATGTAGTTGTTTGGAGAAATTATCGAACTCACCAAATCTTCTGACCTCATGTGATGATGCCCAATAGTCTAACTTGAGAATATTGTGAATCTTAAGCGCCTAAACTATACTCATACTATAGTCAACCACGTAACGACAATTATCATGTTAAGGTCATAATTGGGTATCATGATAATTGGTAGTGACATGATAACACGAAACATTATTCAAGTGAGAGTTCATCCCCTTAGAATAAAAGATTAGTCTCATTTCAATTGGTAGTCCATTAAAAGTTAAAGTATTTGGCCAAACCAAATCAGTTAATTGATAGATGTTATCGAATTGAGCTATGCATTTTATTGTCGGACTTTGTAACTTACTATGGAGAATATTAAAGTTTAGACAATTGACCAAGCCTTAGATATCTAAGTGATATAGTGACGACGAAGAGAAAACATGCACAATATACTAGTGTTTAAGGTTTGGCTTAAATAATTAGAATTTGATTTCACCTTTATAATTTGTAAGCAAGTGCACCTTTGTCCACTACCATGTTTCAACAAAGTCTGTACATGCCTTAGTATTAAAGTTTAAATATTGTTAAGGGTTGAGTTCACATCATGGAGTCACAATAATGGAATTGTCAATATATTTTCGAATCTAGCTCATTTAAATTAATTTATAATTCAAATAAATTAAAATGGAGAATATTAATATAAATTTTAAATTAATTTTTAGGCGATTTTAATTATTATTAGAGGGCCTAAATTAATAAAAATAAGATATAGAATGTTATACATATTTTTAATTAATTAAAGCTAAAATATTTGTTTAGTAATCATTAATAATCAATAATTATGGTTGAAATTTTTATCTATTAAAAATATGAATGGACTAGCCCGCTTGGTCTTAGTTGACAAATATACATGATTATTTATACTGTCATTGGATTATGAGGTAAAAGCTTATTGAGACTTATTGAGAAAGACTAGGCCAAATATTTTTAAAAAATATTTAGCTTTATTAGTCTTATAAATATAAGGGTGTTTTCTCTCATTCGGTATATACACCTTTAATAGTCTAGTAATCCATTAGAAAGCTAGGGCCAATAGTTAGATCTTGCAAATCAAACTAGGAGGAATGAAGAGTAGTTCTCCATAAAAGAAATCACTAGCAACTCAACATATAATCAAACTCTATTAATCATCAAGGTAAATATCCTATTTTAATTATTTATGCTACATCATTATTATAATGATAATATCAACCTAAAAAATGATGTTTTTATTTTTTAATATATAGACACACACATAATAATCTGAAAAAGTTTATATAATAAATATAACTTTAGTGCAATAGTTACTTTTGAGAAATGGAAATTTCATAACTTATTTATATTACTTTCAAACTTAAGTTTATATGTATACCTAATTAAGTGCTGCAATTTATTTTAAATATATGTTAAAGTATATTTTTAATCTAAAAATTACTACATTTTATTTCTAACAACATGGCAATTTTATTTGAATATTATCCAGATTATTTTAATTATTATGAATTTTAGAAATAATGATACATATTAAAAACATATTTAAATAATTAAATAAAATAATAAATAAATTTAAAAAATCATTTTTTATTCTAAAGAATTTAATAAGATGTAAGCATATAAATATATTTATTTAAATATTATTAAGGATATATTGATAGTTATAACGTTTTGAACTAGTTAAACATATTAAAATCAATTTAAAATGAATGAAATAATCGAAAATTTTATTCCTCATATTTGGAAAATTAAATAATACATTTTATGCATTAAACTATTTTATTTAATTCTTGCCACGAATATATACTTATTAAGAATTCTAAAATAACCAACTAAAATTTAAATAGTTTATATAATTAGTACAATAACCTAAAAAATATTTGAAATTAATTATTTTGTTTATTATAATATTTTAGAATTTTTCATGGTTATATTAGTTGTAATAAAATTTAGAATAATTTAAATATATTATTAATTATATATGTGTGTGTGTGCATGTGTATATTTAACATAAATAGGTCAAAAATTATATATATATTTGAAAATGAAATATATATATATATGTATATATTATTTTGTGACTTATAAATGTGTGTGTATTCTCTATGTATTATTATAACATGGTAATACATATGTGTTGTACGTTATATACATTATGCATAATTTAGTTAAAATAGTTACAATAAAAATTCATATTAATTAAAAATTAATCTTACTATTTCAAATCAAAAATTAACGTAATTTAATTTAAATAATGTTATTTGTAATAACACGTTAAAAAGATTTGCATGATAATAAAAGGAATTTTTCTAAAAGTGCCATTTCTATCCCATTTCCCTATGCACTTGATCCAAAACAATCATCCATTCATTCACCATAGTAACTATTATCTGGTATTTTTTCCAAGTGACCTTTCAATAGAATTGGACTACAAAATGATGAAGTAATGGCTGTTGAACCTGAAAACGATCGAGTATGAGTTGTGCAAGAAGAAGGTGCAAAAAATTACCCCCAAGTCCATGGATTGAGGCTGATCCGTGAATATATTATAATTGGTCTGTCAAAGTGACAATTTTTCCTCCAAAATCAAGAAGATCATGAAGAAATCAAAGCATGAAGGAAAATACAAGAAGTGGGCTAAGGCCATGGATCAATGTCAATCTATGAATTCATCGGTACTGATCCATCAATCCAGAGAGATTTTTTCCATTTTTTCCTTGATTTCTTTCCTACTCCATCGGATCGGATAGTTTGAGAAAATCTATAGTGGTTGGGAGCCTAAAGCCTAAAAACAACCTATTACATTTGTAAACAAACGACTATCTTCATTAGGAAAGAGGCTAGGCTTTGCTTATTCTTACCGAGGGGAGGCTGCCATTTTTTATCTTTGAAATAGAATCTCGAATCATACTTGTAACTTTGTTAGACCTAGTGTGAATCAAGCAAAAAGAATGATAAAGTGGATGTAGGCCAGTGATTTGTGAAACCTCTATAAAAGTTGTGTGTTTTCTCCCTTTCCTTATTGATCTTCTTACATTTATCATTTTTATTATTGAATTTGCAATCTATAGATATAAATCGTCTACCTAGAATTTTTATCTCTTCAAAATTATAACACTGGGGATGTTAGACTAATTTTTTGGCCAACTTTTTTATGCTTTCACTGAGAAATAGAAGATCATGCTAGATCTCTACTCCAAAGGGATCTAATCATGGGATCGAAGAAGAACTGGGAAAGACAGTCATTGAAGAATCTGGTGGACGAATGATAGGGTGAATGGAACTATTCAACATTCACGTAATCTGCTGACCATGGAAGATTTTGATGGAATGATGGCATGTGTGAATCAAAAGATGGAAGTGATGCAGTGGGCTATCATGGATGAATTGGCTAAGAAATTTGCATCGATAAGGCAACCTATTCAAGAGATGGATCCCACCCTAGAGATTATGGAGTTAGAGGAGGATCTCTCGTCAGATCGGATGAAGGAAGTTCTGCTAGAAGACATAAAGTAGAAAGGGAAAGGGCTAGATATGGAGATGCAAATGAAAAGGGGAACCAAAACAATCGAACTAGAGATGATGCTTGGGCTCCTAGGTCGATCGGTACCTATCAATCATAGATTAACACATCAATCATAGATTAAAACTAATCCATCGAAAAGGAGGGGTTGTGATGGAAAAGATGCTGGTGAAGGAGATGGTCGAGGTGTGAATTGTATCGGTGTGAGATCTGGGCACAATGCTGACTAAAATATACATAGGATAAGTAGATATAGAGGATGCTTGTAACACCCCATTGTTGAAGCATTAAATTGGGATTTTATACTGAAATTGATTTAAATAAAAAGGGTTCAATATATTAAATATGTATAAATATAGGTTATTTAAAAATTAAAATGGTAAAATATTTTATAAACTTAGAAAATAATTTATTTGGGTAATATTTGATTTTCATAACCGAGTCTAATTATTTTAAAAGCCAAAGTGATATTTAAAATATATTAAATGTGGATAAATAATTTTTATAAATATAAATATTAAAAATAAATGCAATAAGAAATTTATTTCAAAGGAAAAAGAATTATATTCTGCTTTAGAAGGAGTTTATAAATTTACCTTTGTAAATAGGCATTTAAGAGTAAGTATAGATAATTATTTGAATGGGTTAAATAATAGGAAATAATTAATATAAAAATTAGGAATGGAATTTAAACAGTTACGGGAAGTGAATATGATTTTTATTTGGAGATGTGAACTAGTTTGAATAGGGTAGAAAATTGATTTATAAAAGTGTTTCCTGGAGATTTGACCAGGCAACTAGTGCTCGGCATCTAGGAGCGTTCGGCGAAGTACACAGCATTCATAGTGTCCGGCATTCAGTAGTGCTCGACATCCAGTAGTGTTCGGCAAAGTACACAGCCTCCATAGTGTCCGGCATCCAGCAGTGTTCGGCATCGACTGGCACTCGGCGACAACCAATGCTCAGCGCTAGCGTTCGGCATCATTAGAACTCGGTGATAGGAGAACTCGGCAACAAGAGCGCTCGGCATCCCAAGGTACTCGGCGTAGCACTCGGTGACAAGAGCGCTCGGCATCCCAAGGTACTTGGCGTAGCACTCGGCAACAGGAGTACTCGGCATCCCATGGTGTTCGGCGTAGTACTCGGCATCCAGAAGACATTCCGTATGCACAACTACTCAAGATAACGGTGTCGTTCGGCCTGCATGCACCGTTCGTTCAAGAGCTTGAGATGGAGGCACGTTCGGCCTCAACAGACAACCATCCTACACTTCCCACGACACCAACACACCATTCGGCATAGAAGGAATGGTTCGGCGTAGCGGCGTTCGGCACACCTGGTTCGGCATACAGCGACCACTGCACTAGGGCTTGAGCGTTCGGCTATCCAGCCCACTTGGGAAGTCCAGCCCATATTTGCCTATAAATAGAGGGGTAGGGTCACAGTGAAATGGATCCTTTTTTTTGGAGAGAAAACACCGGGGAGACTCTGCCATTTTCAAGACTCATCTTCTCTACTTAACAACTTCACTCAAGCATTTGATTCACGAATTGTATTTGTAATCAACTATAAAGGAAATCAATAAAGTTGAACAAAGTGGACGTAGGCAATTACGCTGAACCACTATAAATTTGGTGTTCTTACTTTCTGCATTTAAATTAGCATTGTCTTCTCTGTTTAATTTACTTTCATCACTTATATCTCTACACAATCTTTCTGAACGAGGTTAGTGATCAATTTTGGTGCTAACACTTTGGTGCTTTCACTGAGAATTGAATTCTCAGACCTCAAGGATCTGCTTTGAAGCTACTGGATTGAACAAATCCCCCAAAGAAGATCCGACTCACTGATAGGACATCCGTTGATTCTACTCAGAGTTCGTACCAATAACTCTACAATGGCAAGACCACGTACCAGGTCAGCTTCTCACAATGTGGATGCCCACGAGACTGCTAGCGTGCAACAAGCAGGGCCTAGCAATCAACCAGCAATTCCAAATACAGGAGTTGCCACTCAGGACCAAACTCCAGTTGTCACCAGAATAGAGTTCAACGACTTGATGAGAGAGCTCAGGGAAAGTAGGAGACAACTAGGAGAGCAGATGCAAGCCAATGCCAACCTGATGGCACAACTTACTCAACAGCAGCAACAGAATTCTGGGGGCAATCCCGCTGCTTACTCCTCATCTGACAGCTCTACTTCCTCTGATGAACCTCCCAGGCGCAGACGCCGTAAGACTGATGCTGTGCGAGCAGATGCTGCTGTTCGAACAGCTGGAGACCGCGACCAAGCAAGAGCTGGAAGCTTCAGGACCGGGATACAGATGGAAGATAGAGGCCCAGATCATCAAAATGCTAACGATGTCGAACCTCAAGACGCACGATTGGCAGATCGCCAAGAGAGGAGGCATCAGCATGGACAGGCGCGTAGAACAAACTCCAACCTTCCGCCTTCCATACAGACACCCGATCTGACAGCCATGATCAGGCAACTGATGAAAGAGAATCAGGGCTTATCAAATGATGACTGGGGAGTGTCAAGAAGTCATACTTCGTTCACGGATGTTGTGTTGCAAGCGGCATACCCCAGGAAGTTTAGTATGCCTACTATTCCTGCATATGAAGGAAAGACTGGCCCTAGACAACATGTCATGAGGTACAATGGATGATGGATTCAGCCAGAGCGAATGATGCCACCAAGTGTAGGTGCTTTCCGATTACTCTATCTGGGATCGCTACTATGTGGTTCACCCGACTTCCTTCGCGATCCGTATCAAATTTCGAGGAGTTGGCAAAGAAGTTTATTGAGCAGTTCAGGATACACACTACGCGCCCAAAGGACGTGATGTCTCTGTCAAGTGTAATCCAAAATCCTGGGGAATCGTTGAAGGAATATTTGCAAAGATTCCACGTAGCAGCAACTGAAGTCAGTAATCCCAATGACCATACAATTCTGATGGCTGTAATGAGAGGTGTGGATCCAGACTTTGAGTTTGGAGACTGGCTGGCAGGAAAACCTCCAGCTACGCTAGAGCGTTTCTACTCTAAGGCACACTAGTTCATAAGAAGAGAGGAAGCTAGGTGGGTACGACGAGATAAGGCGCCAGGGCCTGTCCAAGAGTCAATAAAGAGCAACATCGCTGTGAAGCAATCTGGAGACAGCTCGGGAAAGGTCCAAGTCAATGTCCAGAACAAGCCTGGGCAACCCAAGGAGTCCAGAGGAAGGAGTCAAGGGAAAAGAAAAGAAGCAGGAAAGTGGAAGTCGAGAATTCCAAGCTACAGCGAGTACACTCCGCTAAACGCCCCACTTGAAAACATTTACCTATCCACCTGCAATACTTTTCAGTACAGAAAACCACGTCCAAAAGAATCAACCAAAGAACAGAAGCGGACCGGGAAATATTGTCGCTTCCATGAGACTTATGGACACAATACGGAAGAATGTAGACACTTGCACGACGCTATCGAGAAGTTGATCAGGTAGAAGAAATTGCAAGAATTTGTGAAGGATCCACAAGAAGGAGGACAGGGAACGTCCAACCCAGGTCGTGCACCAGCTCCACATCATCCCGAGGAGCCTGCCCGGACCGTTGGTAGACTGGTCATAATCACAATTATCGGCGGGCCTCACCCCGCGGATAAGAATTGGCAGGAGATGGAGCGATATGCAAGTTCCTTGAAGCATGCAGATTTTGAGTGTTGTTCGCATGGAGGACGGAGCCCCTGCTAAGCAGCAGCGCGTAATGACAGACGATATTGTGTTCAGAAGCAGAGACGCTGATCAGGTAGAGGCTCCGACCATCGACCCCATGGTCATATCTGCAACGATCGGACCAGCATATGTAAAAAGAATTCTGATTGATTCTGGAAGTTCAGTCAACATCATCTTCAAGAAGGCCTACGATCAAATGAAGCTAGAAACAAAAGACTTGAAACCATCCAAAGCTCGTATTCACGGCTTTAAGGGCGCTGCAACTGATGCAGTGGGATATGTCGAGTTACCAGTTGAACTGGGACAAGGCGAGTGTCGGAGAGTGCGAATTCTACCCTTTGTAGTTTTGGATGTGGACTCTCCGTATAACGTTTTCTTGGGTCGGCCGGCCCTGGCGGAGTTTAGGGCAGCGTTAGCCCCGTGGTGTTTAACTTTGAAGTTCCCGACTGACAAAGGAGTAGGCATTGTTCACGGCGACCAAGTAGCTGGTCATTCCTGTTATGTGGCCGAGCTCCGAGAGGCCCACCGGAGGGAGAAGGGAAAGGTTGTGGACAATCCCGTCCACATCCTCAATGCGGATAATTGACAAGTAGTGCCCGAGCCCTGGCTCGGGCATAGTTCTCGGATCTATGGAGATATAGATCCGAGAGACGACGATGAGAAACCCAGGGAAGAGAAGGCGGCACCGGCTGAATTAACAATTGACATTTCAGTTAGCCGTGACGACCCTTCGCGAATACTGAAGATCGGATCACAGCTAGGCCCCGCAATGACTGAAGACCTTAGCGACTTCCTCCAGGCGAACCTTGATGTTTTCGCCTGGACGCATTCTGATATGTGTGGGATTTCTCCCGCCATCACGAGTCATATGTTGAACATAGACCCGAAATACGTCCCAGTCAAGCAAAAAAGGAGAGGAATGGATCTGGAGAGATCCGCCGCTCTCGGAGAGGAGGTGGACAAACTCAAAGCGAATGGGTTCGTCTGCGACGCCCTCTACCCTGAATGGGTATCCAACCCCGTGCTAGTAAAGAAGGCGAATGGGAAATGAAGGACTTGCGTAGATTATTCTGACTTGAACAAAGCATGCCCTAAGGACAGTTTCCCGTTGCCTAGGATCGATCAGTTGGTCGATTCCACCGCAGGACACGAGTTACTATCATTCATGGATGCGTACTCAGGATACAACCAAATCCCAATGCATATTCCGGACCAAGAACACACCAGCTTCGTTACAAATGTCGGACTGTATTGCTATGTAGTGATGCCCTTTGGATTGAAGAATGCTGGAGCAACTTACCAACGTCTGGTGAATCGAATGTTCAAGGACCAGCTGGGTAAAACCATGGAAGTCTATGTGGATGACATGCTCGTGAAGTCACGACGGTCAAACGACCACATTCAAGACTTGGCTGAAATGTTCGACATACTCAGGTTTTATGGCATGAAGATCAACCCGTTGAAGTGTTCTTTCGGCATTGCATCAGGGAAGTTTTTGGGATTCATCGTCAACGCTAGGGGAATCGAGGCCAACCCAGAAAAGATCCAAGCTATTCGAGATGTACAAGCGCCCAGGACTATAAAGCAGGTACAGAGCTTGAACGGAAAAGTAGCTGCGCTGAGTCGATTTATATCCAAGGCAACTGACAAGTGCATCCCGTTCTTTGACATAATAAAGAAAGGAAAGAGAAATTTTGAATGGACGTCTAGGTGTGAGGAAGCATTCCGGAATCTGGTGAGGCATCTGGAGAGCCCACCAATGTTATCAAAACCAGTTGACCATGAGATGTTGTACGTATACTTGGCTGTATCCCCACATGCGATAAGTGCGGCTTTGGTACGAGAGGAGGATCGAGTCCAAAAGCCGGTGTATTATGTTAGCAAACGTTTAACAGGGGCCGAGAGGAATTACCCTAAAATAGAGAAATTGGCTTATTGCTTGGTGATTGCATCACGAAAGCTTCGCCCGTACTTTCAAGCACATTCAATCGGTGTTTATTCTGATCAACCCCTGAGGCAGGTACTCCAACGGCCGGAAACTTCTGGAAGATTGCTAAGATGGAACATCGAGTTGAGCCAATTCGATATCGCGTACTTACCACGGAGAGCCATCCGAGGGCAAGCGTTAGCAGACTTCATCGCTGAATTTACCATACCCATCAAACCGGACGATCACGACATCATTCCCCCCGTTCGATGGAAATTATACACTGACGGTGCATCAAACGACCATTGCTCCGGCGCGGGCGTAGTTCTTGTAACTTCGGAAAACCGATCGATCTGTTATGCCCTGAAGCTCGATTTCCCGGCTACAAATAACGAAGCCGAATATGAAGCACTGATCGCTGGCTTGAAGCTCATCAGGGAACTCGGGATCGAATCAGTCGAAATCTTTTGTGACTCGCAGTTGGTGGTTTACCAAGTACGGGGAGACTACCTAGCAAAGGGACGAAAGCTTGCTCCGTACCTCATTCAGGTCCAAGAACTACTATCAAATCTTGAGCGTTATGACATCTCACATATCCCGCGCGAACAGAACAAAGAAGCCGACTTATTGGCTAAGTTCGCAAGTACCGACGATGCGCAACAAATGGGATTGTATCCCGTCGAAGTCTTGCATGCCCCGAGCATAGACGAAATGAAAGTCGATCGCGTGTTGGGAACAGAAATCGAGAAGGAATCGTGGATAACCCCATTCAAACTATACCTGACGACCGGGGCTTTACCAGGAAAAAGAAGCGAAAGACGGCAGGTCCTTCGAAAGGCCGCGCGATACATAATGCAGGATGGATCAATGTATCGAAAAGGATTCTCAGTCCCGTTATTACGATGCATCGCTCATGATGAAACAAAGCGAGTCTTGAGAGAGGTTCACGAAGGGGAATGTGGCGACCATACTGGGGGGAAACGCTAGCAAAGAAGATCCTCCGCTATGGATATTACTGGCCCACCGTAAACCGGGATGCCGCGGACTACGCAAGAAAATGCGACAAGTGTCAAAGATATGCGAAAATCCCGAGGGCTCCATCAACGGAACTCACACAAATGATCAGTCTCGGGCCATTTGCGATCTGGGGAATCGACATAATCGGCTCTTTGCCTCTATCCAAAGGTGGTGCAAAATACGCAATAGTTGCAGTCGACTATTTCACGAAATGGGCTGAGGCAGAACCTTTGGCCACTATCACCTCTAAGAAGGTCATTAACTTCGTTGTACGAAACATTATATGCCACTTTGGCCTTCCACGCACCATCATTACAGACAATGGAACGCAATTCGAAAGTAGAGAGTTCAAAGAGTTCTGTTTAAAGTACGGCATCGAGAAAAAGTTCGCCGCCGTTGCACACCCAAAAGCTAACGGACAAGTCGAGGCCGTTAACAAAATAATCAAGTCCATACTGAAGAAGCATCTGGAGAAGGTTGGAGGCAAGTGGGTAGATGAACTCCCGACAGCATTATGGGCGTATAGAACTACCCACAAGTCCGCGACCGGCCACACTCCGTTCGCCTTGGCATACGGCTCTGAAGCCGTTATACCCGTGGAACTTGAAGTTCCATCGCACCGAGTGACATACTATGACCCCAAGACGAACCAAAACCTCTTGCTGGAATCACTGGACTGCATCGACGAAAAGCGTGAAGAAGCTGAATTAAGGGCGGCGGCGCACAGACATCGAGTCAAGCATTACTACGACGGCAGAGTCCGGCCAAGAATCATTGATGTGGGTGATCTCGTTCTGAAACGAGTCTTCCCGGTACCATCACGCATGAATCCCAGCTGGGAAGGTCCATACGCCATTGAACGGAAGCTTGGAGAAGGAACATTCAAGCTAGCGACCATTGATGGCGCGACACTCCCCCGAGCATGGAACAGTGAACATTTGCGGCACTATTACATTTAGCATGTTTTCCTTTCTTGTTGTAGGCACTGTTATTTCCTGCATGTTTCCATCCAATAATGACTTAGTTTCCTTTTAAAAGTTGTAATCAAGCAATTTAGTTGATTTTCATTAATAAAGGCTTGAAGCCATATTTTCTATGAAGTTTCTATATCTCTTAATTGGATGATAAATTACATTATCCTGCACGACATACAGACTCGTATAAACGATTCCAAATCTCTGAATCCCCAGAGTGCGGAGCGGAATACTCTAAGTCCCCAGAGCACGGACTAGAGTATAACGACTTCAAATCTCCGAATCCCCAGAGTGCAGAGCGGAGTACTCTAAGTCCCCAGAGAGCGGACTAGAGTATAAACGACTTCAAATCTCCGAATCCCCAGAGTGCGGAGCGGAGTACTCTAAGTCCCCAGAGCGTGGACTAGAGTATAAACGAATACGAATCTCCGAATCCCCAGAGTGCGGAGCGGAGTACTCTAAGTCCCCAGAGCGCGGACTAGAGTATAAACGATTTCAAATCTCCGAATCCCCAGAGTGCAGAGCGGAGTACTCTAAGTCCCCAGAGCGTGGACTAGAGTATAAACGACTTCGAATCTCCGAATCCCCAGAGTACGGAGCGGAGTACTCTAAGTCCCCAGAGCGCGGACTAGAGTATAAACGAATACGAATCTCCGAATCCCCAGAGTGCGGAGCGGAATACTCTAAGTCCCCAGAGCGCGGACTAGAGTATAACGACTTCAAATCTCCGAATCCCCAGAGTGCGGAGCGGAGTACTCTAAGTCCCCAGAGAGCGGACTAGAGTATAAACGACTTCAAATCTCCGAATCCCCAGAGTGCGGAGCGGAGTACTCTAAGTCCCCAGAGCGCGGACTAGAGTATAAACGATTTCAAATCTCCGAATCCCCAGAGTGCGGAGCGAAGTACTCTAAGTCCCCAGAGCACGGACTAGAGTATAAACGACTTCGAATCTCCGAATCCCCAGAGTGCGGAGCGGAGTACTCTAAGTCCCCAGAGAGCGGACTAGAGTATAAACGAATACGAATCTCCGAATCCCCAGAGTGCGGAGCGGAGTACTCTAAGTCCCCAGAGCGCGGACTAGAGTATAAACGACTTCAAACCTCCGAATCCCCAGAGTGCGGAGCGGAGTACTCTAAGTCCCCAGAGCGCGGACTAGAGTATAAACGACTTCAAATCTCCGAATCCCCAAAGTGCGGAGCGGAGTACTCTAAGTCCCCAGAGAGCGGACTAGAGTATAAACGAATACGAATCTTCGAATCCCCAGAGTGCGGAGCGGAGTACTCTAAGTCCCCAGAGCGCGGACTAGAGTATAAACGATTTCAAATCTCTGAATCCCCAAAGCGCGGATCGGAGTACTCCAAGCCCCCGGAGCGCGGACTAGAGTATAAACAGTCTCAAGTCACCAAGTCCCCGAAGCACAGTGTCAGCAAACCGGATAAAGACAAGAGAATCATTCAAACAAAAAGAAACTAAATTTTATTCGATAAGTCCAAAATGGGGATACATGATCACTCCTACAAAATTCAGACCTCTCTATACAAACTGCAAGTTGTGGAAGATAAAAGCAATTACAAGACTTAAGCAAAAAACTCGTTGAACGAGTGTATCGATTATTTCTTCGACTTCTTCTTTTTGTCTTCCTTCGTTGTTTCCGACGACTCCTCTCCCTCACGCTTTTTCTTGGACTTTTTGCTTGCTAGAGAAACAGAGTCGGGAGTAGGAGACGGAACATCTAGTGGTTTGGACCTGCCCGGGAGAATGATTTTCAAAGGTCTGTTCCGCGGGTCAGTGAGTTCCAGTATTTCAGACTCAACTTTGACTTTGACTTTTTTCTTCTCCTCGTCGGCAAGACGGTCCTTCATGCTCATCTCTGAAGTATGCTCAGAGGCGCCAGTGATTTCAATTTCATCGCTTCCTTCGGCAGGAGACGAAGTATCAAGTTTGTCATCATCTAGCGCCCCGATCACTTGAGCGTCTGGACCGGGAGTTACTCCTGCGTGAGCAACGTCGCTTGTTTTCTCTGCTTCCTCCTTGGCGTCATCGCTCCTCGGAGTTGGCTCGGCGTCAGAGTAACCTGCACGAAAACATAAGGAATGAGCATTAGAACGAGTAGCCACTGCTGAAAAATGACGGGATCTCTTCAATTTCTAGAGAAAGAAGAATTTCCTACCAGGGTCCGGTTGGCTATCGGTGGCACGAGGGGTTTCACCCTCCAGGATAGGTGACAGCACATGAACACCAAGCCCGGGATCTTTGGGATCATAACTAGCATGCTGCTCGAATGGATCAAGTGTTGGCCGACCGGCCGATTGAGCAGCGTAAGGAGCGGCAATGTGAGGAGTAGTAGAATCGGCCCCAGACGGGCCAGCTTCGTCATTCTTCTCTTTCGGAGGGGAAGAGCCTTTGCCATAAAGTGCCAATGCTGCGGATAAGTCTGATGGCTCATTCCCCCTTAGAAACTCCTTCACCAAGACATCCTCATCGACCTCGTTGGAGCCCGACTCGACCTTCCTGATCCTTATCAGAGTTTCCCACGCCTCAACCAGGGATTCGAGGTAGCCGTCACCCAGAAATGTTAAGTCGCGGTGCATAAGGACGCGGGCTCCATACTCGGCGATCAACGGGTCAAACATACTTTTGACCTCTTCCCTGCCGGCTTCTGCGGCCGCCTCGAGGCAAGAATCAAGCTCTTCCACAGCCATTCTTTTGCCCTCCTCACGGGCCTCGTCCTTCATTTTCTCGACCCCGGCGAGTTCGTCATCGAGCTTTGTCTTCAGGAGTCGGGTAGCAACAATCTCATCACAGTATCGCTGCGATTCTTCTTGAGCGGCTACTTTGTCTTCCTTCTCCTTGGAAAGTAATTCCTTCAGTTCCTTGACTTGAGTAGCAAGTGCGTCCCTTTCCTTTTGGACAGAGTCTTTTTCTAGGGCGAAGGCACCGCTGCGCTGGACTGCTTCGTCAAGCTCTTTTTTGTGAGCCGCCTCTAAACGAGTAACTGCCTCGGCAGTATTTTTTGCGCTTTGTTCAGCGGCTTCTAGCTTTGACTTATACGAAGCGAGCTCTTCATCTTGGAGTTTGATGATTTTCTTATCGCTGTCAGCCTCCAGATTCAGACGGTCAATCTCGTGTTGACGCTCAACAGATACTTCCAAGACCTTCTCCACCAAGTGCACAAACGCGTCATATTGAATATAGACGTCGTTATTGCAGGCAATGGCACTCTGCTTTACATGCCCAGGAATATGATGAATGGCCGGGAGGAACTTCAGACCATCGAAGCAAATTTTTGGAAACTTGGCCTTAAGATCGACCATCTTTTCCGCAACAGTTGGGTCCACCGCAGGAGTAGGAGGAGGAGGCTTTGAAAACTCCGTTCTTTTACGTTGCTCTCGAACTTGCCTTGTACTCGATGAACTGGAATGTTGTTCTCGAGGAGCATCAGACTGATAACCCTTCTGTAAGGATTTCTCTCTATCCGGCTCAGTTGGAGGAGGAAGATCACGGGACTGGGAAGATTGAGAGTATGCTTTCTTGCGGTGAGACGACTCTCAGGGACGATTATCCCTATCTTCATACTCGCCTCGGTCCCTGCGTCTGCCTGAACCAGAATCCCGTCCAGAGTGATGGAATATAGAAGACCCCTGAAGGCGATCAAGCCCGTGAGAGTGGCCCATATCACCTGCAAAGAATGGAGATAACAACGAGTTAAGGAGAATTCACGAGTTAAAAAGACTTGAAGTATATTATGGAATGCGCATGTGCGTGTGTGTCCTAGTGTTCCCCCCGATGGACCCGTTCGTTTATCTTTGCTAATCGGAGTGTTGTCTCCTTGAGCCGGGAGTTGAACTCCTACATTGCCTCTAGCGGGCGAAGAGAATTTGAGAGCTTCAGGATCATCGAACCCGTAATTAAGTAAATCATCGGGAATGGACAGGTTGGACAGACCCCTCAGAGAACTTTCCAGGTGCTGTGAGGAAGCCTCTTTCTCAGGCGGAATAAGTGTGACTTTTGAAGTGCCACCAACTTTCTCCTTCTGAACTTTATGTTTTGACTTCTTCTTTCCCTTCGAAGGGGAGGACGACGTCTCAATGTCGTGAACTTCGACTGCCGGATTCTGAGCGGGACCCGCATTCTCACCCTGAGTTTCAGGGGCATCATCCTCTTTGCGCTCGCCTTCTTCGTGCGTGTCGGGAGCGCGGCGCGACGACGATCCGGCAAGTTTTTTCCCTTTACCGGACGGAGGTTTGGGAATGGTAACATCTTCTGGAAGGCTGATCCAACGACCAGGAGCCAGCAAGCCAAACCCCGACAATGATTCATTTGAAATGATAACTCGGATGTCTCGATCCTCGGTAGGAAGAGCTCTAATGGCATCGACAGCCTCAGAATATCCTCGGCCTTTCGGGCGCGGGTTGATACCTGAAAAGATGAAATGAAGAGTTAGGAAAAGCATGACTTCGATCAAATACGAATAGTGACTCGGCAGAGAGACTTACTGCCTTCAACCCATCTCCTAGCGAAACCAGAAGGGCAGCGCACATAGAACCATTCCTGTTTGTACAGGGCGAATTTGCTACAAGCCCCTATCAAGATCTGGCATTTGTGGTATGGCTCGAGGAACATAAAAGAAGGACTGTCTTTCTGTCTCTTGAACATGTAAATATATCTGATATCACCGGCGGTTGGAGGTCTGGAGAAGACAGCCATGAAAAGTAGGTAAGTCCCATATAGAAACGCATGGCCGTTCGGGTGCAGCTGCGACGGAGCTATGTCTATGTACTGCAGTACATCCCGGAGAAATAAGTTGAATGGAGGCACGCTGCCCATCCAACACATGAACTTGTTGCAGGTAGTGTACCCGACTGGGGGCAGATGAGGGCGATCGTGTCTCGAAGGGACTAACACGTCGGCAAAAGGAATCCCATGAATAGAGCATATCCGTCGCAGAGCAGCTTCGTTGATCTTCGAGGCTTGAGAATCGATCGGATTGTCTAGTAAGATGGTTGCCTCCAGAGCATCAGGCGCCAAGTTATGAGCGGGAGAAGTTGACGGGTTAGAAGTATCAGCGGCTCCTTGCCTTGCTGACGGCCCAGGCCTGTCAGATATGGTGGCAGAGCTAGATTTTCTCGACATCCCGAATTTATAATGAACCTGGCTAAATGCTTGAGAAAGCTATACTTAAAAAACGTTGAATGTTAGAATTAGAAACACGATTTTTCCCCCGCGTGGTGTGTGAACTAGTGCAAGCAATTGTGTACAGGCAATAAGAATCTAAAGGTTTTAAAGATATAATAATTAGCTTCGAATCATCGCCTTCGAAGACCGTCATCGCTGACCGTCTCAAAAAGCTCGCCTTGAGGTGATTACAGTTCCAGATTCAGAAGACATATGATTTCTAAAGTAACCGGCCTAAGTGTAGTTCGACATTTATACTGTTCGGCATTTAAGTAGTGATCGACAATTGTATTGTTCGTCCTAAGTATAGGTCAGCAGGCATTCCGTTCGGCATTCAAGATTGTTCGGCCTAAGTATAATGTTCGGCTGTGTTTTGCTCGGTCTAAGTCTATGTTCGGCTAAAGGCCTCGTTCGGTTAAGTCATCGTCCAGTTAAAAGTTCTGTTCGGCATGTGTGTGTTCGTTTGGCATGTCTAAGTTCTGTTCGGCAGGTATGTGACTGTTCGGCATGACAGTTGTTCGGCAATTATGTCGTTTGGTCTAGATGTTATTCGGCGTATATGTCTATTCGGCATAAGGGTAGTGTTCGGCCTTAGTTCGTTCGGCTAAGTTTTTGTTCGGCGTTCTAGCGAGTGTTCGGCCTCATTCAGACGAAATACTATTCGGCAGCCTCTATCGTTCGGCACATGACAACATACGCCGAACCATAACTATGCCATCCGAAACCCTTACCACCTCCAGGGTTTTTCGTTTCCTTCATTTTTGACTGTGGTTCGACGCGATGGAGCTAAATACAATAGCCACATGTGCAAACACCTCAAATCCTTCCTCCTCGCCTCGCATTATCGTTCGGCAATGAGGGCAACCTACTCGAAAGCTTCCTACAGGACACATTTGACTCATTTAAAACTTATTCAAGTTATACAAGGAGCGGTACCTAGATTGCAGTTAGGAGCTTAGGAAGGAATGTTCAAGTTGTAAATTTGTTCGACTAGAGAAGGTTTGAAATCTTGGAAGAATGACAGAAACGAAAAAGTAAAGGAGAAGGGACGGGAAGGACCTGGTTATATAGAGGGAGGTAGAAGTTGAAGAGGCTATACCCGGTAGAACCGGTCAATACCGGAGTGTTCTGCATCACAGCAGAGTGACGTTCGGCACACGAGGTACGTTCGGCTTCGAACGTATTGTTCGGCATCCATACCTTGTTCGTCTTGCATCTCCTTCGCTAACATTCTCGAGAAGGCACCTCCGAGGTAAATTGTACCAGATTCAAAGCGCATCACGTTCGGCCACGCGATACACTTTAGGGGGCAAGTGTTTCCTGGAGATTTGACCAGGCAACTAGTGCTCGGCATCTAGGAGCGTTCGGCGAAGTACACAACATCCATAGTGTCCGGCATTCAGTAGTGCTCGGCATCCAGTAGTGTTCGGCGAAGTACACAGCCTCCATAGTGTCCGGCATCCAGTAGTGTTCGGCATCGACTGGCACTCGGCGACAACCAATGCTCAGCGCTAGCGTTCGGTATCATTAGAACTCGGTGATAGGAGAACTCGGCAACAAGAGCGCTCGGCATCCCAAGGTACTCGGCGTAGCACTCGGCGACAAGAGCGCTCGGCATCCCAAGGTACTCGGCGTAGCACTCGACAACAGGAGTACTCGGCATCCCATGGTGTTCGGCGTAGTACTCGGCATCCAGAAGACATTCTGTATGCACAACTACTCAAGATAACGGTGTCGTTCGGCCTGCATGCACCGTTCGTTCAAGAGCTTGAGATGGAGGCACGTTCGGCCTCAACAGACAACCATCCTACACTTCCTACGACACCAACACACCGTTCGGCATAGAAGGAATGGTTCGGCGTAGCGGCGTTCGGCACACCTGGTTCGGCATACAGCGACCACTGCACTAGGGCTTGAGCGTTCGGCTATCCAGCCCACTTGGGAAGTCCAGCCCATATTTGCCTATAAATAGAGGGGCAGGGTCACAGTGAAATGGATCCTTTTTTTTGGAGAGAAAACACCGGGGATACTCTGCCATTTTCAAGACTCATCTTCTCTACTTAACAACTTCACTCAAGCATTTGATTCACGAATTGTATTTGTAATCAACTATAAAGGAAATCAATAAAGTTGAACAAAGTGGACGTAGGCAATTACGCTGAACCACTATAAATTTGGTGTTCTTACTTTCTGCATTTAAATTAGCATTGTCTTCTCTGTTTAATTTACTTTCATCACTTATATCTCTACACAATCTTTCTGAACGAGGTTAGTGACCAATTTTGGTGCTAACAAAAAGGGCAAGAAGGGAAAACAAAGGAATGAAAATGAGCCCATATAGCCCAAAAACATTACCAATATTTTTTCATTACCCTACATCTCTTAAGAAGTCCAGAACCTTTCCTTTATCATATAAATATTTCATCATATATCACTCTTACTTTATCTTGTAGCATTCATCTTCTTTTTAATATAATTAAACCCTAAGCTACTTCTTAAATTATTGAAATCAAAATAAAATAAAATCCCCCAAGCTACCAAATCAAGATATATGCTTCTCAAAATGGTTCTATACCACTAGTCAAGGCAAAGTTAGAGTTTTGATAGAGTTTGGAGCTTTGCAAATTTATAGTGAGTGGAGAAAGAGAGGAAGGAGAAAGAGTTGAAGTGTTCTAGAGCAAGGAATTTGCTGCTACTTCAGGTGAGTGCATTTCCCACTCACAATCTATGTTTGCAATGAATGTCAGATATTAGTGTTGTGTCGTGCTTGTATAATAGTGTAGATACATCCCTGATATTGTTTCTGCGTATTGCGCTCACTATAACTAACAAAACTCATAGAATGCTCAATCTCCCGTCTGATGTATATAGTTTTTGTGTTGTTATGTGATGCTATTGAATTTGTTTGGACGTGTATTTGAGTGCTTGAAGTGGTGTATGGTCGTAGGTGAGAGTGGTTGTGGGATTGAAGGAAAAGGAGAATGGTGCATGGAGCTCTAAGGCTCCAGGCCATGTCCCAGTGGTCGACAGCCTACGACATGAGCGATAGACCACTCGTGTCATTGGTCAACTGCTTGCTTCAATCGCCTTGAGCTTTAAGTGCCCAAAGCTATTTCCATGTACATTTTCTAAATATCAAATTATTTTTTCGAAAATAATTTATTTTCATCGAAAATAAAATATGAGAATTTTTAGTCATTTAATTAAACAAAATTATGTTTTGGGTTTAAAAATTCATTTAAAGATCTAAATAAATTCTATAAAATTATAGAATAGTTTTTAATAATTATCAAATGATTTTGAAAGAATTGCAACTTGTTTTTTGATTAGAAAGAGATTTTGAAAATTATTACTGCTATTAAAACTCCAATTTAAGAATTTAATAAATAAGTAAAATATTGTATTTTTACTTGGAAATTTAAAGAAGTGTTTGGGGTGAATATATAAAAAAAGTTCTAATAGATATTTTTACAAATAAATATGAGTTTTATGTGATTGTATTTTTTATGTAATGAGTAATTGTAATAAATTGAGTTATAATATCGTTTAATATGAGACTTTCGAATATATTTCTCTGATCATTCGTTGGACTTATTATATATAAAAACATAGGAATGACGAGAGTGCAGTAGCTTATAATAAACGATTGGATAACAATGAGTGGTATAGTATGCTCAAGCGATATTTGATTGGTTATTATTTGTAAGTAAATGTCACTTGCTTTAGGATTAAGGGTGTCAAAAATCGTCTAAAAGAGACCAATTGGGTCTGACGGTTGAGAGATGTTATCTCTCTAAGGAGTATGAGCTGATTATATGGAGTTGAGAATAACTAAATATAGCCACTCTCATTAGGACATATTGAGTCGAGAGTATTTAAATCTACGTCATATAGTTCATGCCATTATAGAGAGCACGTGATTACATTCCACTAAATTAGCCAGTATTCATCATAGCGGTCTTGATTGCGAGGTTGGTGCACTAAATCCATATTGTCAATCTTGTGAGCTGAGGCTGAGGGTCATTACCCTCATTGAGCCATTGCCCAGATGTTATAATAGGACCAACAATCATTACTAAGGGCAAGTAGGAATCGCGACTAATGCACATCGTAGTCTTGCGGCATGTTTAAGACATGTCGATGGATGTAGATGTTAAAATTCTAGGGAGTAACTAAGGAACTATAGGAAATGGGTTGTGTCATTAGTGTCTCCTGGAGTGGTGTTGTGGTATATTAGTCTCTCATCGAGATGACTTAGGTAGAGTCACTTTTGATGATTGTTCTTGGGCATAACCTCATCATATAGACGAAGATTATATGAGACATTAGAGGCTAGCTTCGCGTTAGCTTGTTACCCGAGTTACCCTTACCAAAATACCATTGGTGCATAAGTATTCTATAAGTGGTTGCTATTCTATTTTGTATGTTCAACTTGCATGGAGTTTACATATCTTATCATCATATATACCTCCTAGGGACAATCAGTCAAGAGTTTTATTCTCTCACTAGGACCACTTATTCATTTGACATGTGTATGATACTTCTCTTACCATATATCACCATGTATACATTGACATTGCTTTTTAGAAATAACCTGACCCATGTGTTATTTCATAATACACGGGTCAGTTCGAGATGTTTCAAGGCCAGCGATGAAGTTGGTTGCTTGACTAATGGGATACCTTTTGGAGGCTAGTGTACATGTTAGGATGTTAGTTTCCCATATGTGTTTTATAGCCTTATTTATGTATTTGTTATGATGTTATATATATAATGGGATAAAGACTATTATTCTATGGACGTACTGGGACTATGCATATTTGATGTACTGTATATTATAGCTGCATTCTGACTCTGTGCTTTATATTTATTATTATTATTTTGTCTTGTGTATTGTTCTATCCTGGAATCCACATAAGTTTATTGCTTTGTGCCGACATTGAGCACATAATGGTAAGTGATGTATGTACTGGTGTTAGCCCAAGATAATATTCACATGTGTAAGCCTAATATCTTCTCATTCTCCATATTATCAGATAGTATTACCTATTAATACTCTTTGGTAGTATGGGTATAGAGGTACGACATTATAGTTAGTATTAGAGTAGGTTTGAATAATACAAAATATATGAGATAGGAGTCATTGGCCTTAGATGGACTTAGGAGTTCTTTCCCTTAGGTTTTGGGTAGATCCCCTAAGTATATGCTAGAAGTACATGGTGAATATTGAGGTATTCTCCTGGGGGCGTACTTGTTATTTGTATGTTCAAATATATAAATATATCAATTTTGTTTATTCTAAATGAGAATCTTACTTTAGTGTAGAAGTGAGAATGATTGGCGGTCGACTTACTTGAGTTGATATCGGACAGTATAATGGACACGGTAGTGAGGGTGTGTTCATGATCATTGATTAGTTGATGGAGCTCGTGCAGAGCATTTAGACCTCTAGTGCTCCCACTACTCCTAATCCTCCTATTCCCCACTTTGGTTTTGCTCAGATGTGTAGTGCATATGACAGCCTTAGAGTTATACCTTTGAGGGAACCGAGGGAGTTATTAGAGTTTAGGGCCGGCTCTAGGCATGCGAGCACACCTTTACATGCATGGGAGTCACATATTACTAGAAGGAACAAGTTAATAGATTTGATCTTGATGTCCTTTTCCTTGTTACATCTTTGAGGATTGATAATCCCATAAGGGGATACACAATGCTTAGGATGCTATGTGAGAATGTTGAATTGGTCTTATGTGGTTTCTTCTTCTTGTGTGATTTGCATGTGTTTGAATATCCCAGATTTGGCATTATTCTTGGAATGGATTCGCTTGATCGATATGAGGCTCATTTATTTTGTTCTGAAACAATCATCGCTCTTAGATATCTAGATTCTATAGAGTTACTTAGCCTAGCTCCTGGAAATTTGAATCAAAGCTCGAGTGGTTCTCTTTTTTCCTTAGAGTCTCGAGATGAAGATTATATTGCAAAAATCCCTATTGTCCGAGGTTATTTAGATGTGCTTGAGCCTATCATAGATTAGCCTTCGAGGCAAGCTATAGGGTTCCACATTGATCTTTTTCTTGGAGCTCGGGTAGTTAGTCATCCACCCAAGAGGATGTCCGCCAAGGAGAATAAAGAACTGAAGAATCAATTTCCAGAATTAGAAGTTAAGCATTTTATTCATCCTAGTAGTTCACCTTAGGATGCCACAACAGCGTTTGTGAAGTAAGCAGATGGTTCCCTTAGGTTGTGCATAGAATATCAGAAGCTGAATGAGCTCAATGAAAAAATAAATATCCCTTTTCAAGAATCGATGATATGTTTGATTGGCTAAGTGGTGCTAAGCCTTTTCCTAATTTGATCTTGCAACCAGTTTCCATCAGCTTTGAATTATAGGGGATAACATTCCCTTGATAGCTTTTTGGCCAGATATGGCTCTTATTAGCGGCTTACATTTGGATTGACGAATGCACATACGTATTTCATCAATCTAATAAACAAGGTTTTCGGTGATTTACTTAATAAGTTTGTTCTGATTTTCATTGATGAGATCTTGGTCTATTCTAAGTCAGAGGTAGAGCATGAACTACATCTCAAAATTGTTTTGAAAACTCTTAGGTGGAATCAGTTGAAAACTAGGTTCTCTAAATGTCATTTTTAGAAGAAGGAGGTGGAGGTCTTGGGCCACATTGTATCTAAGGCTAGTATTTCTATAGATCTAGCCAAGGTTGAGGCTATTCAGAATTTGAAGCGGCCTGAGATAGTTATAGTGATCATAACCTTTCTAGGTTTAGTTGGTTTTTTTGGAACTTTATAAAGGATTTCTCAAAGATTGTGTTACCTCTTACTAATCTTATCAGTAAGAGAGTTAAGTTTCAGTGGATAGATAGACATGAAGCGGCTCTTTAGAAGCTGGAGGACTTGCTTACTGGTGCACCTTTTCTTATTGTTCCAAAAGGCGGCTAGGATCTTGAAATTTATTCTAATGCATTCCGTTCTGGTTTAGGTGCAGTTCTTAAGTAGAGAGGCAGAGTGGTCATTTATGCATCTAGGTAGTTGAGGCCTAATGAAGTTCATTATGCCACTCATGACTTAGAGCTTACCGCCATTGTCTTTGCACTAAAGATACGATGAAAATATTTTCTTGGTGAGATATTTGTTCTTTATACAGATTATAAATCGCTGAAATATATGTTCACTCAGAAGGATCTCAACATGAGGTAGTAATGGTGGCTTGAGTTTCTTGTAGCCTATGACTTTGAGATTCAGTACACCCATGTAAAGGGGAATATAGTTGATGATGCATTGAGTAGGAAGCATCAAGCAGTTGTTTTCATGATAGTTGGTGGAAGGATCTCGTGTTGCTTTCCATGTGTGATATCTGTGATAAACATTATGTTGTTGGTTTGGGTGCGATGTTAGCTAGTCTGGTAGCCTAATCATCTACGATTGATCGAATTGCTAATGCATATAGGAGATATCCGACAACTCTTGCTTTTATTTAGAGATTGGAGTCTGGAAATGATGGAGATGATTTGGTTGGTTATGCTCTTGATACTCATGGTTTCTTATGGAGAAGGGATGCACTTGTTCCTGATTTGGATGGTCTCTGTAAGCAAGTGATGGATGATTATCATCATTCACGCTATACCATCCACCTTGGAGGACGTAAGATGTATATGGATATGAAGCTTCTTTATTATTGAGAAGGGATGAATTGCAACATTTGCAAGTATGTGAGGGGATGTATGACTTGTCAACTTGTTAAAGTAAACATCAGAGGCCTTGATGTCATCTTCAGCCTTTAGAGATTCTGCTATGGAAGTGGGATCATGTATAAGTGGATTGAAATTTCTAAATATTTCACTTTTATAAATACCAATGTGAAATTTATTAACGATATCATCAATGTTGTATTTTTTCAGGTGTCAATGTATTTTGATGATGGCATGCCTAGATATAGGAATAGCCCTGACGGCATTTGGCTAATATTTGACCTCTAGACCAAATTAGCACATTTCTTACCAGTGAAGCCAAATAGGACTACTATAGACTTGTCCAAGCTTTATGTAAAGGAGGTAGTAAGACTTCATGGTGTTCCCAGTGCCATTATGTGTGAATGCGACCCATTACTTACTAGTGCCTTTTGGAAGAGTCTTCAAAAAGCAGGGTATGAGGATGAACTTCAGCATTGCATATAACCTATAAACCAATGGTTAGACGGAGTAGGTTAACCAAGTTTTTAAAGACTTTGCTTCGTTCTTATGTTCTTTACTTAGGTGGTAGCTTAGAAGATCATATATATATATATATATATATTTGTTCAAGTTTGCTTACAACAATGGCTACCAGTCTAGAATTGGCATGGCACTATTTGAGGCTCTATACGGTAGACCATATCGATCACCTTTTTATTGGGCTCGAGACTGGAAATAAGTTTTTGAGAAGATGAAGTTGATTAGAAGAGGATGAAGGAAGCTCAGGATCAACAGAAGTCTTATGCAGACTGTAAAAGGAAGGATATCGAGTTTAATGTTGGTGATACTGGTTTTGTGAAGAAATCTCCTCTAAAGGGTGTTATAAGGTTGAGTAAGTTGAGAAAGTTTACACCTTGCTTTGTTGGTTTATTCTCGGTTATTGAGTGTGTTGGTAGAGTTGCATATCGAGTTGCTCTTCTAGATCAGTTCTCCTGATGTCTTCTATATATCTCATTTGAGGAAGTGCTTGAGGAAACTGAGACAAATTAGGAGTTGAGGTATATTAATGAGCTCAATATTTCTCCAAATTTGACTTATGTGTAGCATCCTATTCATATAGTTGACTCGAATGTCCAACAGCACAGGAGTAAAAGAGTCTCGATAGCGAAGGTGCAACGGTCCGACAACCCGTTGGATTGTACTAAGGAGACTATAGAGCTTATGGCATGGACCTACCCCGAAGATATTTCCTGGTGCACATGAGTGTAGTATGTCTTATTTTCTTGTTGCTTTCTTTTCTTTTATTGGATTTTCTACTTGTTTAATAGTGAAGGGTGTAGATAAACTAAAAGTTCTTAGCTACATTATAAATTTTCCCTAAGGAGAAATTTCAAGGACACAATTTTCTTAAGGGGGTCTGTAACACCTCGTTGTTGAGAGCTTTAGGATTTTATAATGAAGTTTTATTTAAAAAAGGGTTTTAAATATTAAAATATGGGTAAATAGAGGAAATTTGGAAATAAAATGGTAAAATATTTTATAAAGTGAGAAGATAATTTATTTAGGTAATTTTTTATTTTTAAAAAATAAGTTAGTTATTTTGAAACCCGAAATGATTTTCAAAATATATTAAAAAGTGGTTAAATAATTTTTATAAAGTTAAATATTAGAAATAAATAAGATTGGAATTTTTTTGTCAAACTTATAGAAGGGTACTGTGTTTGTAAATTGTCTTTGTAAATGGGCTTATAAGAGTAATTATGGAAATAATTGTTTAAAAGGGTCAAATTATAGGAAATAATTAATATAAAAATGTGGAAGGGAAGTTAAACACTTGGGGAAAGTGAATATGATTTTTATTTGGAGATGTGAACAAATTTAAATGGGGTAGAAAAGTGATGTATGAAAAGGAAAGAAGGGAAAACAAATAAATAAAGGTATGAAAATGAGCACATATAGCTCAAAAACATAACGAAGATATTTCCATTATCCTATTTCTCTTGAGAAGTCCAAACCTTCCCTTTAGCATACAAATAGTTTATCCCACATCACTTTTGCTTTATCCTGTAGCATTCATCTTCTTTTCAAAATAATTAAAACCTTAAGCCACTCCTTAAATAAATCAAAATAAAATTCCAAAAATTGCCAAATCAGCATATATGCTTCTCAACATTTTTTACACCACCAGGCAAGGAAAAGTTGGAGTTTCAATAGAGTTGGGTGCTTTGAAAATATATAGTAAGCAAAGAAAAAAAAGGAAGGAGAAGGAGCTGAAGGATTTTAGAGCAAAAATTTGATGTTTCTTCAAGTAAGTATATTTCCCACTCACAATCTAGAGGCGACAGCCCTATACCACCGACACCCAATATAACTAATAGGTTCACTACTATCGTTCCAAGTCAATGTAGAATGATTTTCAACGGTAAAAGGAATAAACGTCATATAACTTGTAGTATATCTCACAATGCATGGAATAAAATATAACATATTTCACAGATATGAAACAGGAATGACAGTAATAACCATGTGAACCAAATATCAGAGCACAAATCCACGGAGTTATACAACATAGTAATAGAATTTATACAATGGAAATAAACTCAAATAGACTGTCTCATAATCGTAAAGCGAATACTTCCTAGGCCCCACAGTGTTGCACATTGGAATAAGCAATATAATATCCATATAAATACGAGAAAATCCATCATGCTCGTCCTTTGTGCCGCCACTATGTACCATCTAGACCTACTATCTAGTCTACTCATTTAAGAGTATCCAATATAATAAGAAACAAAGCATAAAACCTCAAGTCAATCAACAGTCTGGTGTGATCGATAAATGTATCCCAAAATACTACACAAGTCGATATGGTAAGGAACAAGGGTATACAAACCATACCCAACCTGTCCCAGCAACCAAAGAGTTAGCATATAACATCATCATATGCAACTCTCCAAACATCATAAGGGTATACATCAAGCTAAGTACATAACGGGTGTCTAGGTATACCTATCCACAATACCTATCTCAAGTGGCATCCCTGAAGTTATAGACCATGAGAAAAACAATTAAAGCAACCATATCATTCATCAAATAATCCTCAGATATCTCTCATTGTGCCACAGAGATATGATAACTCATATAATATCAAGGATTAATGGATAAATCTCGATTTTCGATGTACTTGCCTTTAGCACGAAGCTGATACTAGACCTATTCCACCAGTAGAGGTACACGGATCCATTCAACCGATCTGGGGTAACCAAAGCACCCATGAGAGTCCTCACAATACCCCTGCTTTCGAGTATATTAGAAAACACTCTGAGTCTCAATAATCCCTTAGCACACTTATCCAAGCCCTTTCCTTTCTTCACTCTCAAGGAACAATTTCACATTCCTTCTTTCCACGATAGAACCATTTACCATTCTACTGACAGGTCAACCTTCTTAGAACCCAACCCTTTGTGGATAACCTTTCTCTTGACTCCTTTCAACATCGAGCTGCCATCATTGGAACCTAACTTCATTCAATATCGAGTTACCATCGTTGAAGTCCTAAAGCTATCATCTTGATACTACGTATCCATCGAACCCCAAGTGAAGAAATAAACACCTTTAGCACGACCTACAGAGCCCTATACTTCACCTCACCAAAGTTCTATAACCCTTTGTGATGACCGCCCTACACCACTAGCACCCAATATAACTAAATAGTGCACTGTTGATGTATCTAGCCGATGTAGGAAGACTGTTAAAGGGTAAAAGAAATAAAACATCACATAACCTATTGTATATCTCAAAACGCATGGAATAAAATAAAATATATATTATAGATATAAAATAGGAGAGACAACAATAACTAAGTGAACCAAATATCAAAGTAAAGATCCATAGAGTTATAAAATATAGTAATATAGTTTATAAAAAGTGGATATAAACTTAGGTAACTGTCTCATAATAATAAGTAAACACTGTCAAGGCTCCATAGTTTTTCATAGTAGAATAAGAATAGTAATCCATATATAATACGAGAAAGTTCCATCCAACTCATCCTTTGCATAGCCACTGCATCTCACCCAGACTTGGTATCTAGTCTACTCATTGAAGAGTACCCAAGATAATAAAAAGCAAAGCATAAAACCTTGAGTCAGACAATAGTCTGGTGTGAGCGATAAATGAATCTCAAAATACCATACAGGCTGATATAGTAAGGAACAAGGGTATTTAAACCATACCTAACATGTCCCTGCATCTAAAGTGTTAGCACATAACGAATATAATATGCTACTCTACAAAATCATAAGGGTGTACTCCAACCTAAGTAAAATGATGGATGTCCAAGTATTCCTACCCCTAATACCTATGTCAAGTGACATCCCTAGGGTGATAGATTATGGAAGAAAACAATCAAAACAGACATAGCATCCAATAAAAAATCCTCACTATCACCTCTGTGCTTTAGATATATGATAACCCATATGCCATTTCACTTGTTAGGGATTAATGGAAATCCCAGTTTTTAGTGTACTCACTTTTAGCCTGAAGCCGATAATAACCCATTCCATCGGTCTAGGGAATACAAATCCATTCCATCGATCTAGGGTAACCGAACAAAGTACCCAAGAGCACACTCACAATACCCCTACTTTCAAGTACATAAACACTTCGAATTTATACAATCCCTTAGCATGCATATCAATGCCCTTTCTTGCTCCACTAAATTTCCATTATCTTCAAGGAACCATTCCACATTCCTTCATTCCACGATAGAACTATTTAACATTCTATCCATGGCTCACCCTTCCTAGAACCCACCCTTTATGGACAATCATTCTCACGACTCCTTTCAACATTGAGTTGCCATCTTTAGAACCTAACTCCATTCACCATTGATTTACCATCATCGAAGTCCCAAAATTATCATCATGTTATTACATCGCCATCAAACCCCAAGCGAACAAACAAACACCTTCAACATGTCCTGTAAAGCCTAAACTTTCCTCCTGGAATTTCCACCACAACCTAACCAAAACAAACTAGTCGATACCAATCAAAACAACTTGGTGCCGAGTAGTTTACCTAGGAAAATTTTGGTCCTTCTTCTTAACATGAAGTCCCTCTCTTCTAATGCTCCATGTTCCAGTGGTCGGGCCCCACCATTCCCCAAGAAAAGTACTCGGCACCGACCCCTTTCCTTATCCAAATTTTGGCTTTCGACTGTTGGAGTTTCTCTCCCTTGCCAACCTAAGGTTCAACTCGAAGCTTTCCTCTGTTTTCCTTAGGTAAGCCAGAAGCACGACACAAAGTTTAAATCCATCGAGTTGATTTCCACTGACCAAAAACCACTAATCATCAACCACCCTCCTCTGATCCAATCTTGATGCGACTTGAACTGTAAGATCCTCCCTACTCTAGATCCCCTTCTCTAAGTTTCATCCAATTTAGACCATCTTGCTTTCGATTTGCCCAATTCGGCAACCTCTTGCCTAACTATCTAAAGAACTAGCAAATCATATCAAAGCACAATATAAAAACATTAAATATCATCCATATACATCCATACACACATACAATTCATTAAAACATGAAAATCATCTTCTAGATGTAACTTTAGCACTAACATGCCAATATGATGAAAAGGGGTTGAAAAACCATTTCAAATCATTTTAATATCGGTGAAACAAACATGTATAAAGGTGTGATTAAGGTTTGAAAACAATTTTCATATTGAAATAATATTAAAAACATCTAATTTAACTATATTAACAAGCATAGGATAGCGGCAGGTCAAGAACCACTCACTTAATACCCAAAATTAGCAAATTTCCCCTTAGATCTAAAATGGACAACAAGGAGAACGAATTCAACTCAGCCAAAAAAATGATAATCTCTAATCCATCTATGCTAATTACCCCTCCAATAATGACTTGGGCTAAGATTAGTAGGAAAAATGTAAGCTTTTTGATGAGATTAGGATTATGGAAGCTTAGAACTATTTTGGAGAAAATGAAAGTGACTTAGATTGATCCCGTTAATTCCTCATAGTCTCTATTCTTGAAAGGGATTAATAGGCCTAAATATGAGTTAGTCTAATCACCCAATAATGCAGGCCAATGGTAGCCAAAATTTAAAACATCCATAACTTTCAGACAGTGAGTTCGTTTTACTTTTATGACCACTCTACGGAATAGAGAACCATCATCGTGAAGCAATAGAAGTGGTTTGAGCCCTTAACTCGGATCTTATCCAATGTTATAGTCCATACAATATTTTTAAGGTCAAAATAGTCACATAGATGTTCGACAAAAATCCTAGATGTGGAAAATGTCCCTAAGTGTCATTTCCAAAAAATTTAGAGTCATACGACCTCATATGAATAAAATAAAAAATATTTTACGATCTTTCAATACGTAAAATATGGGTTGTTACACTCTCCTACCATTTAGTAATTTCGCCCCTGAAATCCCCACCAAGTCAAAGAACCGTCAATCATAGTTGCTTTGTATGCCTAACAATCATATGCAACCATCAAACATATCAAGAAACCATGCAATCAAAAGTATAGATAAACCTATCTTAGAATGTGAGATCCTAATCTATCATATATGATATCAAATGTGAAAGTAAATATGATAAACAGTGGGCCTTACCAACAAAGAGCTCCGGATATGTAGCATTCATGCTCTCCTTGGTTTCCTACATGCAATTACTTCCACTTTCGCATTATTAAACCTTCACTAACTCCATCATCTTCCTCCTAAGCTATTTTGTATCACATAAATACGAACAAGCCTAAGAGATCTCGAAGCTTCTGGTTTAATATCGATATCATTATGTTGATCTGGTGCAATCGTCATGCCTGAGCCAAGCATAAATTTCCGCAAAAGACAGATATGGACAACATTGTGCACGCCTGTCAACTTCTGAGGGAAGTTAATCCTATATGCTTGGTTCCCAATCCTCTCTACCTATGATAGGCGCCAACTTCACCTTACTACTATTAGTGAAAATTTTCAACTTCACAACACTCAACTTGTTCATAAAGCAATCTAGGTAATGATTACTACTAAGAATTTGAATCGACGGAATTAGCTTGTGTTAAACCTGGCTTTAGGAAGTGACTATGTCATTGAATGCTTATACAGTCCTGTAGTCACACTCCAACTAATTGTTAGAATGTCAAATTCATTTCGTAAAGAAATCACGATTTATAATCTAATGCAACACAAGAAAATAATAAAACATGAAAAGTAAAGGACATAGAAAATTTTTATGTGGTTTAGATTTTTGTAAATCCTACGGCTATGGATCAAATCCTTTGTATATACTTCTTTTTCTTAATATAAGTTTTTTTTAGGGCATTCCCCATATCATACAATACTCTCCTATTGCCTTTGCCCTCTTTTTCTTAGAAAAGTAGTAAATGATTGGAGAAAGATCCCTTGCCCATCCTTCAGTCTCTTCTATTCGTAGTGTAGAAGATGGGTTGCCTGTTGCCACAATTGCCCCTTATTCGTTGTTTCAATCTCCTCTTTTGGATTCTGCCACATGTCATCCATTTACACTATTTATCTAACGTGCCTGGATTGCTAACGTGTGTTTAGCGAAAAATTTGACTTTTAGCAGGAAAACCCAAAATTAGAGCAGGAGACTTGAATTTAGACGGGTTATGCATTCCTGATCTTGTGAGGTGGATGGTCTGTATGTCATCTTAGGAGGGCAAGGAATGTTACTTTTTGGCTTTAGGGTGCGGTCATCATATTTGGAGTGGCGCTGCAGTAATCGGTGCGCGATATTTGCATGATATTGTGGTGCTCGCATCTTAGTTATTTATCTAATTTGCACTTGTTTGTTTAACATCATATCGGAGTGAGATTTTACTACTCTGCCCTAGCTTGGGTGCTGGCTTGTTATGCTTGCGGATGGGACTTGAGCTGGCTTTGATTAAAGTGACCCCGTGGCTGATGTGCATAGGTTGTTGATAAAGGAGGAGGAGTTGGTATCTCTACCGTCTACCCTGTGAGTGTGGATCTGCGTTGGAGTACTATTTGAGTGGCTATATGCACAGCCTATGAAATGCTCCCTGACTCCTTATGGTACTGCTTAGGTTTCCCTCAACAACTGTAGTGCATATCTGTTCTCGAAGGTGCCAGCAAAGTATGAGTTTTGTTGACAGTGCTGTTTGGTTACCCATGCTCTTTGGCTTTTGTGCACCACGTATCATCGCTCATGCGTAGCCTTGTTTGACTAGGATGCATTGTATTACCAAAGTAGCAGATTACATGGCTGCGCAGTATCAATGTTTTTCTTTAGCTTTGTGAATTGCAATTGCTTCCTACTCCCTGTAACTATGTTAGATGTTGAGGAATATGACATAATATTGAAACTTAAGGGATAGGTGCAGATCTGATATCTTTACGGGTCTTCTTTTAAGCATAGTATTTCATCCCCTTTCTGCTTATTTTGGCTGTGGTTCCTCTGGTTAAGATTAATGATAGTGGCCGCAGCAAGTTTGTTGCACGGTATCATTTGGATCGCTTTGATTCCATCTCTTCTCACCTTGATTTTAATTGTAGATGCAGCTTTCATGGTTTTCTACCTTATTCATTTCTCTTTATGATATTGCGAGAAATGCAAGTGTAACACTTGCCTCCAAGTCTACGGCGATCGTAGGTCGGCGTAGACTTGTCATTAGTATGCGCACTTTTCGCTTTTTCCTAATCTTTCCTTCTTTTTATAACAGAGGAAAAGGTCTTATTATTAATTATGCATTTAATGCTTTCATCCACATGTTATTTTCCTATTGGGCCATGGTCTGAACCATTGTTGAATCAAATTTTTCATCTTTCCATTTAAATCTGTATTGATCTCTGTGCTTATTGTTTTGGCAATTCAATCGACGTTTCACAATTTTTCTCATCATTGCGATCGTGTGACCATTATTCAAATTAACGTACGTATATTTACCTTCATCTTATCTTTATTCAATTTTGTTCAAGAAAAGAAATGGGAGGAAAAGATATTTTTAAATCGATCATATTCTTGCTTTTGGATTTACTTCTTTGATCGAAGTAAGAAATTTGGTTTTTGTTTTAATTTTTGTCAAATTTCTTTGGTTTAGCATCTTTTCTTTTGATTAATCTTGAAATTTCAATATGGCTTCTCTCCATCTTCCCTTTTACTTCCGCATTCTAAAATTACTCAAATGGAGGATGTCAAGGATATTTTAACCCAATTTGGGTTTTGGGTTATGAAGCTAAGGTTCCTGAATCCCATGAGCATTTTGATACTCCTCTAGCTGGGTTTACTCCTATTACTTCCAAACATATACGTTGTGGGCTCTTCCTCCCCCTTATCCAATTCATCGCTAATGGCTTGCTTCTTTCGGTCTTGTGCCTACGTAGCTCGCCCACCTCTTTTACACTCTTGCGATAACCACTTTTATTCTTTATGTGGAAAATGATTAACCTCATTCTTATAAGGAGCTTCGGTTTCTTTTCGATATTAAAAATAGTCCTTCATAGAGCGAGGATGCCTTTTTCTATGCCCAAGCCAAAACGTCTATTTTTCCGAGGTCCCCCTGAAAACCCAGCCATGAGCCGATTTATAATTTTTTGTTTCGAATTTTGTTGGTTTTCCTTATTCTTTCTACAAATGCCCAACTCATTTTGTTTGTTCTAAAAAAAGACATCGAGGAATTTAAGAGGCATAGGGAACGTATTCTAGAAATAGATGCAGAAAAAAGGGAATATGGGATATTCTTTACTGAAGAAAAATGGATAAAGAATGGGTTCTTGCCCCCACCTCAATGCTTCTCTCATTTCATTTTCAAACCTTCCTCATTTTCGACTGATTCTAGTAATGTAGGATACCTATGATAAAGTTCAGATTTATTATTCCTACAACCCAATTTTTCATTGTGATCTTCTCCTAGTTTTAACATTTTCCTTCTATATAGGTATAATGGTTGTAGCCCTTCTTGGTTCAGCTAGCCAACCGAGAAAGCCACTGCAAAAGGCCAAACGAAAACAAGCATATGATGCGGCCCTTGACTCCGATCGAGGCCCAAAAAAGGAGGCTCCTTCTCTTCTTCCTCCTTCAGGCGTGTAACAACCTAGAATTTTGGTCGTTGAATTTTAAATGTTTAATTAATTTTTAAATATTTATATAATTGGAATTTGAAAAGCTAACTTCTGTATATGATAGAATTAGATCCCGATAATAGTTGCATTAAGTACAATAGGGATATTTAGCTAAACACGCCAACGAGCACGCCATATTCGAAGTTGGTGCGTTTTGGAGCGTGAATTGTACTAATTAGAGAATCCTATATAAGGATCCCCATAACTATTCATTTTGCTCAAACCCTAACCCTAAAAGATAGCCGCCATTTTTATATAGCCAAATCCAACCGCCTATGTCAACCAAAGCCACTCGAGGCAGTTTTAGGCTAAGGGTCCAATATTAAAGTTATTCGGCATGAGGTGTTGAGTGAGATGGATGGTTGGATTATGGCGTGGGGAGTGAGGCGATGGTAAAAGGCCGATGATCATGGGTTAATTTTTTGGTCAGAACTCCAACGTTAGGGCGTTTCTAGCAGCGAGGTTTGTGGTGTTGGGTGGCTCGTGGTCAAGGCTAGCTGCGGGGTTAATACAACGATCTCTGTTGGTTCATAGTGGCGATGGGTTGGAGTTATTCACGGTGAAGTTTGGTCGAGCTTATTTTTGAGCTTTGGGGTTTGATGGCTTCGGAACTGGAGGTGTAGGGTTCATCGAGGTCTGGGAATTCATGGTTACAATGCGACGGTGGCCATGGCAGCGCCTCGCTAAAGTTGATCGGAGTGGATATTATCGGCATGGGCTGTTTAAATAAGATTAGGGCTTGGATTAATTAGGTATTATATTACTTAATGATGTAATTAAGAAATTAAATTATATTATTTAATTTATAGATCTTATTTAACTCATAACTGGTTCATACAAGGTCCAAATTGAACGTGGTCAGTCGTGTTGGATTCATAATGATGTTAGCTATGTTTTGGAATTGGATTAGTAGAGTTTGTAGCTTATAAAATTTCAAGCTAAAATCGAATGCGAGGGAATCAGAATGTGAAAGCGATATCTAGAATTTCGATGAGTTAAACTCGCCTTTTTGGTTAGTCAGTACATTATATAGTAGATAAAAAATATTTATTGCCTGCTTGGAAGTTAGTTGATATTGTTGTTTGTTTCCACCTAGTAGTGGATGACATAAATAACCATTTTGTTTCAGAGGACAAAAAGAAGAAGTTGGAGTGTTATCGTAGTGAACGGGTCGCTATGGAACACTTTGAAAAATACACATACATATATATATGATTTACAGGGGATATTTGTAGAGAGACCCAAAGGGGTTTCTCGCCATTATTTATTTACTATTATCTGCATCTCATTTATATTATTTTATTGCTTATATTGATGTTTAGTTAAAATAATTTATGACCATCTATTTGAATTGTTTAAGTGCCATTATAGCAATTTTTCACTATATCGTCACTTATTGAATATCATCTCTCTAAACCTTTTTGTGCTGAACTTGAGCTTGTATTTTCACAAAATAGATGTTTAAAATTCATTAATCATTTTGATTTAATGATATTTGAATTATTAAATCATTTTAATTTATGATGTTTGAATTTAGAAAATTATTTTAATTAATGATATTTAAAATTAAATAAACATTTTAATTAATGGGGTTTGAATTTAATTAATCTTTTGAATTAATGATGTTTTAAATTTATTAATCATTTTAATTAACGATGATTTAATCTTATTAATAATTTAATTTAATGATATTTGGATTTAATTACTAATTTTAAATTTATGATGTTTGAATGTAATTAATCCATTTAGTTAATGGTATTTGGATTTAATTAATGATTTTAATTAATGGAGTTTTAAAAAGTTAATCAACTAATTTAATAAAATAATTTAAAGTAAATCAATTGATCTAATAAAAGTGTTTAATGGTTACTCAATTGATTTAATAAAAATATTTTAAAGTTAATTAATTAATTTGATAGAAGTGTTTAAAGATAATTGATCAATTTATTAAAAAGATTATAAAGTTGTATATAAATTATCCTTTGGGACAAATTTACATTGTTTTAAATTTATAAAGGTATTTAAATTGATTTATTATCCTTTGGGATAATAATTATATTTATAAATGCTGGTTTAAAAATGAGAAAATCTTTTAATAAAAATTGTTTAAAAATAAAGCTAAGTGTAAATTGTTTTGGGTTTATAGTAAACAATGTTTTAATGACATTTGTTTTTGACCCTTATTTTAGTACAACTAGTATTATAATTTGCCCTCTTAAAAGAATATTTCAAAGAGTATTTTGAATTTTTTTTACAATATTTGAACTGTGGAAATCAATCCTAAGTGTGGATCAAATATTTTAAAAGTTTGATTCATTTATTAGTGGTAAGCATATGCGATTTAATTCCCATACACAAATCAGTTTGTTATTCTCAATAGTTGAATTACCAACTCTCGATTTTGATTCTGCCATCTTCTTATATTTTGTCACTCTAAGCCGATGTGTTGCTCTTTTTGAGTTTTGATATCCTTTGTCGAAAATGACTAAAACCAAAGCGTGTGTAAAAGGAGGGTGCACCCTCCTAGTCATTGTTGTGCTTTATCATTCTAAGATGATTTGTCGCTCAATTTTGAGCATTGGTATCCAACACCGAAAAAATTAAAACCAAATCGCAAGTGGGAGCCAAGCCATGTGGGTCGCACCCGTTAAGATATATTCACATTCATCAAGAGAAGTCGATAGAATGCATGCATTGATGTAAGTATATTCGAATGCCTGTGGATTTAGCAGGGTCCTGTTTAGGAAGTGATGTGTTTTCCCTCAAGTATACTTTATCTAAAGGTATACTTTTGTTGAAGGGGGAGCACCCTTCTAGTTATGTTGGATAAATTCATTTTCATTATTTCTATCTCGAACCTTGGAATTGATTTGTATATCTTTTGTGTTTCGTCAATTCAAGATGATTTATTGCATATTTGAGTGTTGCTATCCTTTGCCGGGAATGACTAAAACCAAAGTGCGAATGAAAGCCAAGCTATGTGGGATTTTTCCCATTAGGGTATCTTCACATCTACTCTAGATTGGATTTGGTGGTATGCGTTCGGAGATGTGAAATACTCGGATTTCGTTGGTGGGTTCCGGTTTAGTGTTGTCCGAGAGCCATCGAAGCTCTCAAGTATATTTTTAGAGGTATACTTTCGGTAAGGGGCGCACCCTCCTAGTCATTCGTTGGAAAATTTTCCTTTCCTTATTTGATTCAAATCTTTGAATTATGTACTCTTAATTTGCATCGAGAGGTGTCTGGAGCTCTTCTCGATGTCTAATTATATTTGTCCATTCTTTAAGTTTAGATTATGTGGTTATTTGTGTACATCCTTTCTTGTTTGGATTGTTATTTTGATTTTTTTTCCATTTCTTTGTATATGGATGTTGTTTTTGTGAGGAAAACTCATTTCACGTTTAGCGGCGTGGTCTCACGGAATTATTAAATGTTAGTCTTATTACTTGAGTTTTCTCATGCTGATTTTTCGGACTGATCTGGGTGTTATTTTATTATAATGCTCGAGTCAGACTGAGTATTTTTCCAAGCTGCCATTGGTGGGACATGGAGCTTATGGAGTAGAGCTGGATGTTCACCTATCGTAGTATTTTATTTTCCACTATAATATATATATAGCAATCAGCGTATAGTAAGGTCATAAATTTATAACTGTCTAGCTAATGGGATTTGTTTTTAACTCTAATGTATCTTGTATGTTGGTGTGACAGTTTATACTATCCTTATTATATTATATGTTGTTGATTCCGCTGTGAGATTCTCTTTTCCCCTGTTCTTTTCTATGATGTTCTTTTATTTACCATAATAATCTACCTTTCCGGCGATTGGATGCTAGGCATTTGAATACCGTGAATGTATTTGGTGTCGACTTTCTATGGTTGAAAATGTAGGTCGTTACAAGGAATTTCTTCCCCCTTCTACTTAAACTCTATTGACTGTTTCTCCTTTGTAGAATGATCATCCCCCTTATGTCTGCCATTCTTTGCCCGTGGGGGCCATATCCGCTCTAGCAGAGAAAACGGGGGAGATTCCCGAAAGTCATTACTTCGTGCTGCATCATCCTATCCGCTTTATTTCCATCCTCTTCCATTTCCCAAGCTTCCCTTTTCCAAGCTACTGTCTGAGCTGGAGAAGACCTGGTCCTATGTATGATTTTTTTTTAAATTTTGTTTTATCTTATGCCAGACATACTTGTTCGTTTTATTAATTAAATTTTTTATATAGCATGCTGCCTTGATGATGGAAGCACGAGAGCATTAAAGTGAACAGGTCATTGCTCTTAATCGGTTAAATAAGCTTGAAGCTAATCTCGTTGCTTATACCATTGAGAGTGCTGACCTTGTTTCTGTGAAGGTCAAGTTTGAATAGGCGGCCACGGCTGCGGCGGAGGCCTTGTATTCTAAAAACTTGCATCGTAGAAAGAGTTGTCCAAGGTGGAAAAAGAACTAGCCGATTCAAGAGAAAAGTTTAGGATCGACACCTCCAACTTGGTTTATAATCTAAATATCTCAGCTTGAAGTGAGTTTAAGTAGGAGATAGGCCTTGACTTCTTGGATAACCAGGCTTTGATCGATGTGATTTACAACTATTGTTGTGACAAGTGGAACAAAGAGTATACTGAGTCCGAAACTTTTCCCTACCGTTCACCACTGAAAGGTGTGGGTAAGGGAGTAGGGGAGGAAGAATAAGATATGCCTCATAATGATACTAAGGGATGGGATGAAGCTAATATTGAGGTTATCTCACCTTCTCGTGTGCATATTTAAAATCTTTTGTAATAACGCTTAGACATGCTACCATATGGGATTTGTTTCTTGATTTTTTTCTAAATAGTTTGTTATAGTTCCTTTACTATGTTATTGCTTGATAAATGATTCGGCCATTTTTTATTTGTTTTAGTTTTCTGAAGAAGCTTTGTTTATTAAGCTTCTGAAGGATAGTGAGGACAGGCTCAAAACCCAAACTTTAGATCAAATTTTTGTCTTAATGATGTGGCCATCAGTAAGCATGAAAGGGAATTGGATGAGTTGAATGCCATCCTTAAGAACACAAACCAAGAGTTCCTTTCGAGGATTGATCAAGTAGTTGAAGAAAAAGAAGCCCATAGTGATTTCTTGTTGGCCGATGATGATACACACTAGAAAATGGTTCATTCCTAGCTGACAGCATCCACTTACAATGGTTTAAGCTTAGGCTTAGAACTTTGATTGATGATTGAGCCTTCTGTCCCCTTGTTTTTTTACATATGATCTTTAAGTACATGTAGAGATAATATAATAAATGATGGATATCCAATGTTAAAAATTTATTTGTCTAATTTTGATTAAGTTATATTTTATTATTGATTAAGTTGGTTCTCACAAAAATCTGCTTAACACTAACAATGCCTGTGGTCAAGATGCTCCTACCTCCTCTGTTGCCCCTAACCTTAAAGGTCTTGACGCGATTGACGTCGGGGTTGAGGTGGAGGATGCTTCCAATGCTCTTAAGAATGAGTTTGTTCAACTTATGGATGAGAATGAAAGGCTTGAAATAGAGTTTAGGTTTGCCGATGAGGAGCTTCAGAAATCTAAGAATGTGTTAGAGCGCCAGTATGATTGTAACAAAAAATTGCATGCATGGTCTGAAGGTGCCGCGTCAAGGTTAGAAGAGATATAGTAGGCTTTAGAGGATGGTGAAGAGCTCTATGGTATTATTTATAAAGATGAGATTTCACAGTATAAGAAACAGGTGGAGGACATGTCCGTGGATATTACCCATTTGCTTAGTGAGAAGGAGGCTGCTGAATATGAGAAAATAGCCATGGTACCCTACTCAAACACAGTTTCTGCCTTCCTTATACATTCTGGGTCTTCTCATCCTTGACACGGGGGATGGAAAACTGATGCCCATAGGCTATTTGGTTGTTTTGCTAAAAGACTAGAAAGACAAGAACCTCCATCAATTGAAAATCTAGAGGACACGAGCAAAATAATTATATTGAAGATACATGAGCTTGAGCATTCCCTACGAGTTATTTAGGGCAAGATTGCCTCCTACTAAGCAAAACTTAAGCAAGAGAAGATCAAAAGTAAGTGGGCAGAGGCTTTACTTTAACATGCCCGGGATGTCTTAGAGTTCTAATACCCTGCGCTTAACCAGAATTTCCCAAACAACAAAGTGGACATCGATACGATCGTCGAACAAACTACCGACCACTGGGCAGGAAATGTTATGATCCCTGCAGGAACTTTCCCACTAGCATTGCTCCACCTTTATGTAATACCATTTCACTACTAGAAAACACATCAATTTCCTACATAAAATTTCCTACGTCTTTCCTACGCCAAAAGGCGGGGCGTAGGTATGGCGTAGGAAATACGTAGAAAGAGGTAATGGTGTAGGAAAGACGTAAGAAAATTTCCTACGTCTTACCTACGCCAGCTTCGATATGCTGAAAAATAATTAAAGCGTAGGAAAGACGTAGGAAACTCCTTACGTTAAAATAATGGCGTGGGAAGGTCGTAGATGATTTCCTACGCCGTTTCCACATCTACAAAGTTTTCATGGCGTAAGAAAGGCGTAGGAATTGTTCCTACGCCATGCCTACGCCATGGTCTTAGCCAAAATATTAACCTAATTTATCAAAACCGGCGTATGTACAAAACCCTTTCATTCTCATTTATCAAAACCGGCGTATGTACAAAAACCCAATTCGTCTTCCAAATTAAACCCATTCATCTCAAATCACACTCTGAAACCTTCGATCTCCGACGTCTCCGACTCCATCTCCGACGTCTCCGACTCCATCTCCGACGTATGCGACTCCATCTCCGACGTCTGCGACTCCATCTCCGACGTCTGGAAACCTTCTTCCTCCCTCATACTCCTTATTACCCTCCTCATACTCTCTTCCTCACTCATGCCGTCGATTTCTTACATACCAACTTCCAACCGAGTTAACTTCAAAGCGTCCAACGGCGGTCAGATCCCGAACTGCAATGAAATCGGGTCGCGAAGTGAGTGTGAGAGTAAATCAAAATGGTGCAAATGGTGCAGAAGCGACACAGTTGATGACATGTGTTTTGGATCTCAAGAAGCGTGGAGGTTGCCTCGTCAGGTCTTCTCTTGTTCTACCAAGTAAATCTTGTATTTCATCTTACCTTATTGGTCTATATCGTTGATTCTATTAGTATTTTTTTTTGCCATTTCAGATTCACCAAATTCTAATTATGTTGTATAAACTCTCTGCTTGCCAATTACCGGCAGCTGCTTTTTTTAATTCCGATGTTTCAAAACCTTTCTTCCTTTAACATTTCCAAATTCCATGTTTTTCCTCTTTGATTCAAAATCCGCTTCATTTGTGTTTTCTGTTGATTGAATTAGCGGTTAGCAAGTTCAGCTTCTTATTTGAATTCAGCACCGAATGATTCAGACAGCTTTATAAATGGAACTTGCGAATTGATTGATTAATCAGTATAATTTTCTAGGCCTTTTGCAATTGGGATATTGTTCCTTTCATTTTATTTTTTTACGATTTGATTCGCAAAATAATCATGGTTGTTAAAGAGATTGTTCGAACTTTTCTAAGCAGGAAAAATTGCTTTTTTTTCACTGTTATGTTTTAATTTGTAATCAGTGAATATAGACTTCATATTTTTTATGCCGACTTCCCTGTTGATACTTTTATCGCCCAATTGGATTCAGTTACAGCATTAGATTAAGGTATGCAAAAACAACTTCTTGTTTTAATTCAGCATTGAACGATTCAATCAATTTATGAACAAATGAACTATAATAATGTTTCACTCTCTTGGCTTTAATTGAGTAGCTCAGTATGTTTGTTGGAGTTCGTGGTGAAGTTTCTGATGTTGGAGGAGATGGATTATGGTGGGCAGAACTGTTGAAGGAAGGTAGTGTAGAAGGATTTTGTTAGGCTGGAGGAGGAGTTGCTATTTTCAGGTATGTAGTTTTCGGGTATGGAGGATGAGGAGGAGTTGCTGTTGTTAGGTGGTGGTGAACTGTGGTTGATTGTAGTAGTGTTGTTTTCGGGTATGTGTAGATTTGTTAGGTGGTGGTGAACTCCCACCTCCATTCCCTCTTCTCCCTCCCTCTTCATCAGAAGCTCCAGGCCGCCCAAACCGACACTAACATTTCTGGTTATGGCGGTGTCCCCATTGCCAACTTCTTCTCTGCCTGCATGTGGTCCGAAGGCTTCACCTATCTCAATTCTCCTTTGCAGCATGCTCGCAAGCTCTTCCCTCATGATCCCATTCCATTCTGCAACATAATGGAGGAGTACAACGAGGGAATGAAGTCACTCGCTTGTAGACTTATAAATCTGATACTGCTCTCTTTAGGACTGGACAAAGGTACCATGCCTGATGAGCTCACCGGAGTGGTTCGGCTCAACTCCTACCCTGCCTGCCCCGAACCCGATCGAGCTATGGGTATGGATAATTTGTCTCTTGACTTATTGGATGAAACACCTGGTAATATATGCTGTTATGTTGCATAATTTGCATTTCTTTTGGGTTTTGTAGTTCCTAATTAACTAAATGTCAACACAATATTCCACTTGATTCCACACTACATTATGCCGACTGCCGCTACTGTTAGTTGGTTTATCATGAACCTAAAAGCCACCATTTATAAATATACCCTGGTTGCAAAATTTATGAGATTGAATGTTTTATCTCTCTTGTTTTTTGGAGGGAGGAGCTGGCAGTATAATCTTGTAAAAATAGCTAATAAAATTAATCCATCAATTAGTCATTTTGCGTGGACTTTTACTTCGACTACAGTCCGGATTTGCTTCTCCTGGCTCTCAAGAAAAAGGCAAACTGTAATTTCTTATGAGTGCTAGAAATTTACTCCTTATCCCCCTTTCTTTCTCATATTGTTATTTCATAATCAAGTATTATCATTTAATAACCATAAGCATTTTTGGAGCAAATATTTCGTTATCCCTGGTCGTTTGTTCGATTAGATCTAAACCGTCATTTAATTACAAAATGAATTAATTAACATTAAATAAAATAAACAATGTTTATATTTGGGATAGGAAAGACATCCGATTGGCGACAGGTGAACCATACTTTGACTTTGTTGAATAGTTGTCTTCCATCTTGGACACCATTAAAGATGTGAGTATATCGCTCTTCCCATATATCCTAAATCACAATAGTGACTATGATGTCAAGTAGGTCATTTAATGTTTTATTTTTATGATGGTTGTCCTGTAATTCTTGCTCAGTTATGATGGAGTGTTTATGGTTGTTGAGGAAATCATGTTGCGTTTACAGTGAGGTTCAAAACTGAATTAGGATATTTTACACTTGCACTAATTTTTTTAGCATTCTTTAGATTTTTGTATTATCTGAACTTAAGAATTATAAATGCAGGCAAAATATTAAGCTAGAATTGAAGAATTGAAAAGTGAAAGCACGGAAATTACTTATGAAGTCGAAGAAGAAGTATTCGATATGCTTACCGGTGCTATCGCTAAAAGAAAGGATCGCAAACCCTATTATGGAAATATCCCTGGAGTAAATATTTAAACTTTCACCAAAATATTATTTTAATTAGTATAAAATGTAGAAATTGATGCAATATTTGATAAAATGCAGAAATACAAAGATGCCACTTATAGCATCAACAGGGGTGAAGCGCAAACTAGAGCTGAACTAAAGGAAAAGATGGAGCGTCAAGATGTGGAAATTCAAATGCTAAAGACGCAGTATGAACAGCTTACTGAGATGATTCGACAACGATTTGATGAAGAGTCAAATGATCGTCGTGAAGGATGAGAGTATTTTTCATTCTTAGTCGTATCTGTTTGATGTCATGTATTATGAACGTAATATCGTACTATTTAGACATATGAGAACTTGATTGATATTGATTTGACTTTGTAATATGAATGAGATATTTGAATTTAATTGAAGATGAATGATTTGATGTTAATCGTTTTGTTGAAATGTTTATATACATGAAATAAGTTGATTTTAGTTTCTATTTAATGTACGAAGAAAAGAAATATAATAGTATATAATATATAAAAATTTCTTCAGAAAAGGCGTAGGTAAAGCAAATATTGGTACAGCAAAAAATCGTGTGTATGGCGTAGGTAAAACGTAAAAAATATAGGCGTAGGTAAACCGTAGATAAATGAATGACGTAGGGAAGACGTAGGAAAAACGTAGAAAATCAAAGGCGTAGGGAAATCGTAGGTAAACGAAGGGCGTATGAAAGGCGTGGGTAAAAAAGAAGTAGAAATGTCGTACCATATCCGTAGGAATATTACGGCGTAGGAAAGACGTAGAAAAATATAGGCGTAGGAACGGCGTAGGAAACACCACTACGGATGGCGTAGGTAAGGCGTAGGCATATTTTTAGCTACGCAGGTTTTACCTACGCCAATTTTGGCGTAGGCGCTGCGTAGCTATTGCATTTACCTACGCCCCGCCTACGCCATATTGGCGTAGGTAAACTGCAGTTTTCTTGTAGTGTTTAAACATCATATTGCTGAAATCTTAGGATAGGGAATGGTTTTTTATAACCTCATGATACTTGGCGCTGTTTTTAGAGTTATACATATGTTTGTTGAATTAATATTTTTCTACAAAGTTTGTGGACTTCCTTATTTGTATCATTATTTAATTATATTTCGTGTGGGCTTATTTAATTTTCATCCCGCTTGCTTTAACCATGATTCGAAGATGGGATGGATAGGGTTTCCTTGGTAGAGCAACTCCATAATGAAAAAGTAAAGAAGGTAATGGCAAAAATATGTAGGAGGCGAGCAATCAATGTTTTCACATGCTTTATACCTATTCTTGACCTGTCTTTCTTATACAATTATGCAGATTATGAATTTGATTTGTGGGATTGCGGTGACCACTGGGCTGGTACCAATTATGACCCACTTACGGCTTACTACAGTCTCGCTTATGTTGTACTGCTCCCATTCGCTCACTATTCACTATTACTGAACTGGATGATTCGCCTTCTATTCTTTCTATGGCGGGTTGCTCTTCTTTATGTTCGAAGTCATACTATTGCAGATCATCTTATCATAGAAAAATCGTATCTAGCTCTTCTTATGTCATATTTTTTTTTAATGAAGTGTAACTCTGTGAATTTAATACAGTTCGTGTTATGTTTTTACCTATTTCTTGCTTGTGAAGTAAGCGTAGGTGTGTTGAATCACATATAAAACCTTTAGCTAATAGGAATAGAACTAAGTTAACTTGAGTAAGTTTTTAGTTTCTGATGTTTACCTAGCAAGCTTTAATTTATGGAATTGCACCTGATTGTGAGTCGCGGTACACTCCGTGGATCATCTCTCCTTGCTATTTCTTGCTCGTGCTTCCAGAATTTGACTTGTGGATCACATGTTTTGTTGCGAGTCCGATATGACATGCCCCCTTGTTTTAGAAGCAGTGTCCTATGCCGTCTTGACCGCATGCTTGATATTACCTACCCTCCTTTTTGGGGTGCAATATCATACGTACGCTTGGTCGCACCATTATTTAGCATTGTCGTTCTTATTTCTGAGATTGTCATTGTCGCTCTAATGTTGCATTACAACTGTAAAATAATGGTGATGAGCTATGAAAAGTGGTCTATTCATGCGCTTGGCATAGTCTTCCCACTGTTTAGGCGAGGACCAGAAATTTTGACTGTGAAGTCAAGTCGTGTTTTACAACCTTCGCATGCACATGATTTTTTATACTGGTTCTGGTTGTCTAGTGTCCATACGTCCACTGTGCCATGTTAGTAGTACTAACATAGAGGGGTTATAATACTTGTTTGGGCCATCCAATATTCCTACGACCAGTTAGACTGAGAAGTCGAGCTATGTTCTGCGCAGCTCCACTTTGATAACTGGTCCAAGCAATCTAATATCCCTATGTCCAGTGTGGTATTTGGCTGAAGAGCCGGTTACATTGATGCAATTCCAAGTATGTAAGTCCAGTTTCACCATTCTCATCATTGAGATTGTCGTTTTTGCCTACTGACCTCGCGCTTTGCTTGATGAATGGCTGTTGGTAGTGAACTAGGGATGTGCACGGAGAGATCCTTTAACCATGCCAAACAGGAATAACATAGGGATATTTATACTGGTTCAGGACGTCTAATATCCCTACATCCAGTTTAATACATCAATACACAATATTTTTTACGATGCTCATTTACATAAGTAGTGCAGATCACTTAGGACGAGGTCTGAGACTCCGAGCGCAGTATTGAATGCTTTTCTTTTGCAGTTATAGTCAGTGCTTTGACTTTAGCTCCTCCACCGGATTTTGAATCCATCATGCTCCCAATCTCAGCTATTTGTCCGATATGAATTCTCCTTCAGGTTAGGGAGAGAAGCATCAATGCACTCGGTACTAATAGCTGGATTTGGTTATAGTGGGGGTAGGAGCTAACCTTCAAATCAGTATGCATCTCAATCACTTCAACTGGCTGCTTAGCACGAATGGGATGTGTGTTGAAGGGCACGACAGTTGAATAACCTAATTTCTAAGAAGAATGTGCAACCGTCCTTGCCTACCCGACTGTAGTAAGAGGGTCTTTTCTAAATCCTCTTATCATCGTAATAAGAGTTCCTGGAATCCGTCTTTGGGTTTTTTGCCATCATCAGAATCACTATCCACATCAGTAAATACCCATGTGCTTTCATCCAAACATGTAGTCATTGGTTGATAAGAGGGGAGAAGATCAACTGGTAGCAGCCGTTCAACTTGATTCCATGCAACACCGATTATTGAGTCTATTTATCAAGTAGTTTGTGGCTGGCCTCACCGTTCTCATTTCCAGGAGTGCCCTTATTACTCACATGTTGCATAACCAGCATGATTGGTGAGTAATGGTGGTGGGTCATGGATAATGGAGGTGTCGTTGATCGAAGAGCGACGGTTTGGGTCATCATTCCATTTATCCTCTTTGCCCGTTGGCCTGCTTGGTTAGAGAGGGTCTAGATCGCGGTTTGGAGAGGATCTATGTAGGCCTTGAGTGACCATCTTTAATCAAAGGGAATGAATAGGTTAATGAGCTTCATAGTTGGTGTAGGAAACGAATGTAGATTTTACCGAGAGCTGGGAAATGGAGGTTATGCGAATTTATTAGAGATCGGAAAAGGGAATGGAGGTTCGGGCCCTCTTTCTAGCATCAAAAATGTTAGTGAAAATTTTCAACTTCACAACACTCAACTTGATCGTGAAGCAATATAGGCAATGATTACTCTTACGAATTTGAATCCACAAACTTAGCTTGTGTTAAACCTACCTTTAGCAAGTGACTATGTCACTGAATGCTTACACGAACCTGTAGTCGCACTCCAATTGCTTGTTAGAATGTCGAACTCATTCCGTAAAGAAAACACGATTTATAATCTAATGCAACACAAGCAAATAATAAAACATGAATAGTAAAGGACATAGAAAATTTTTACGTGGACAGAAGATTTGCAAAAATCCAAACCACGTAAAAAAAATTGTCCTTTACTTTTCCATTTGTTATTTGCTTGTGTTGCATTTGATTGTAAATCATGAATTCTTTATGAAATGAGTTCGACATTCTAACAAGTAGTTGGAGTGCGACTATAGAACTGTGTAAGCATTCAGCAACATAGTCACTTCTTAAAGGCAGGTTTAACACAAGCTAAATTCGTTGATTAAAATTCATAGGAGTAATCATTGCTTAGATTGCTTCATGATCAAGTTGAGTGTTGTGAATTTGAAATTTTTCACTAATAACTACCGAATCGAATAACATTCTTCAATGGTGATATCTTCACAAGCACCATATCACCAACAGAGAACTCCAAATCTTTATATCTCCTATCTATGTTGCTCTTCTACCTATCCTAAGCAACTTTCATGCCTTGCCGAATGATCTCAGTCTTCTCTGAGGTTTCTCTAATCATATGTGGCCCAAGTATCAGTTTCTCATCCGCTTCCCACCAACATGAAGAAGCATTACACGATCGACCGTATAATGCTTCGTACGGTGACATACCGATACTAGACTGATAGCTATTGTTGTATGAAAACTCCACCAAATGCGAATTATCGTCCCATAAGCCTTAGAAATCGACTATACAAGCTTGTAAGAGATCCTCCAATATAAGATTCATTTTCTCGGTATGTTCATCCGTTTGTGGGTGATAACCTGTAATGAGATGCAGCTCGGTCCCCAATGCCTCTTGTAAGCTCTTCCAAAACCCACTAGTGAATAAAGGGTCTCAGTCACTAACAATGCTATTTGACACACCATGCAATCGTATAACCCATTTCATATACAACTTGTCTAGTTTGGATGTCATTCTACTAGACCTAATGGGTATGAATCGAGAACTCTTCGTCAACCTATTGACTATTACCCAAATACTATTGTACCCAGCTCTGGTCCTCGATAACCCATCTATAAAACCATCGACACTTGCTCCCATTTCCACTCGGGAACTTTAAGTGGTTGTAACATTCCACGTGGCTTCTTCTGTTCTGCCTTCGCTAACTGATAGTTCATGCACTTCGAGATGATTGTCCCGACATCCTTCTTCATCCCTTTCCAATACTAGGCCTACTTTATATCATAGTACATCTTATTACTGCCGGGATGTACAGTCAACCAAGAATGGTGGAACTCTCGTAGAACATCTTTTCGCAATCCATTGATATCGGGAACAAAGTTTCTCCCATCCTTATGGAGCCAATCATCTCGATTGAGTCCATACCAATTCATATCTTAAGACATATGTAGTTAATATTGGATAATAACATCGATATATCTCATATCGCTCCTTAACCGATATTTTTCCAAAATATCTCTTAAAATATCATTACCGATATATCGCCCGATATTTACCGATATATCACTTCGATATTTAGTGTAAAATCCTCGATTATTTTGAAGAATATCATTCATTATTGTATGTTTTAGAGAAAATAAATTTACAAATAAATATCTTCACATTCTCAATATTTATTTTTACTATATATTGAACGACAATACATAGAAATCCTAATGCAATTATTTTTTTAGTTTTAACCATTATTTTATTGGTATATTTCATTCGTCTTTTACCAAAGAAAACTCTATTTATTCTATTATTTTATTTGTTTTATTTAGTGTGAAGGCTTTACCACTAAAAATTATATTGTTTAAGGGCTTCTTGTCTTTATATTTATATTTTGGTTCACCATTTCTAGTTGGTAGGTTAGATTAAGAAAATTGAATTTATTAGTTATTATCATATAGTTAGCCCATTTATTTCCTATTTTAGCATAATAGATTTTGCTATATTATTATTATAATCAGTTAATTAACCAGTTTGGTTGCAGGAAAGGATTTGCAAAATATATGTTTTGAAAAGAGATATTAGTGAGGGAAAACCCGTTCCACTAATTAGCGACGTGGTCTCACTAGATATCAGTAAACAGAGATGTAACAGAAATTATTCATACCAAGCTTTATGTCTGACTCGATGATTTTGTTTCCCCTTAAACTCTCGGGTGCTCAAAATTGATTTGAGTAGGCTGAGGGTTTAGGTTTTCAGGTTTTAGCAGATTTTGGCGATTAAGCTTCCGAAGACGAGCAAGTGGCTGACGGATAACTAAATTAGGAATTTTTTCTTTTGAGTTTCCGCTGTGTATTAAGATAGTTGTGTCTATAGTGCTTTGATCATCCAAGGGGGCATCTTCATATGTCGCTCTTGGCGTATTGTTGTAAATTATATTTGATCATTGCCTGGCAATACGAATGGGGATTTTTGTAATTTGGATATGAAATGTAATCACTGAAATTATTGTTTTTTGAAAATCTGTGATTTTGTTCATATTGAAGTGTTTCTGATATTATGGATACTATTAACATTACCATATTTCGTCACAAGAAGTTAATATTGTGGATGACTGCAGCATCCATAGCGCTTAGCTTTTAGCGTCCAGATACGGGATGTTACACTGTTTTACTATTATGACCACTCTATGGAATGGGAAACCACAATCCTGAAGCAATGGAAATGGAGCCTAACTTGGCTCCTACCGAAGGTTATAGGCCACATAAGATTTTTAGGGTCAAAATTGTCACATAGAAATTGGATAAAAATCATAGGTGTATAAAATGTCAGTATGAGCCATTTCTCGAAATATCATAGTCATATGACTCAATATGAATTAAATAAAAATATTTACGATCCTCCGATAAGTCAAATACGCATTGTTGCCTGGTATTTTGCTTTGAACTATGTTGGAACTTCCATACCACCTCCTCAAGAAATCATAGATGATTGTATTTCATTTTGGCAAGATTACTTGGTAGGCTTTTTCTCAGAAGACAACGTAAATTATATGGGTGTGGTATCATATTTGAAACGTTTTTTGCAAACTTAAGGGGTCTTTTGTAGTAAAATCAGATGGATCTAACTAATTTTTCAAGTTTACTTGTGTGGAGGACAGAAATAAAATTTTACAATTGATAATAGAGGACAAATGTTTGTCATAACAACGTGGAAACCAGCATTTGGAACCGTTCAAGAACAAGTTAAGAATGTTCCTATTTGGGTACATTTTTCAAATATTCCCTATTTAACATGGACCTTAATTGGTATTAATTGGCTAGTTTGATTTATAGGAAGATTAATAGCTTTAATGAAGCTACAAAGAAGCAAGAGCGTCTTGAGTATGCGAATTATTTGATTGAAATCACGCCGGATAAGGAATTGCCTGAATATATTAACATTGGAGAGGGAGAATGTCAAAGAGTTTATATAGATTATTCTTAGAGGCCACTAATTTGCACTTTATGTCATTCTTTTGGGCATGCAACTGATACATGTGATATGCAAAACAATGAATCTAATCCAGTCCATGAAAAGTCTTCTACAATGCCACATACAAATGGAAATGATAGTGAAAATCTGAATTTTCAAAAACCTGTGCAAGGTCAATTGCAACAAGCTTCCAAAATAATTAGTCATAACAAGGAAAAACCTTTTTCTCAAGTATAGAAAAGGAAATTACCTATAACAAAGCTGCAGATCCTATTATACAGCAAACTTCTTGTGAATCAGACTTAAATTCCAATGATCGGATTATTTCTACAAATGAACTCGAACATGTCAATGTTTCTTTTGAAACCTTTGCTCATTGTTCTCCTACTTTCCTCGGCAATATTCAAAAATCATCCAATCCTTTTTCTATCTTGGAAGATTTAGAGGAAGGTGAAGTGGTTTCTCGTAAACATGTTCACAATGACCACAACCTGATGATACATCATTACCTCTTTTATCCAATGTTGATAATTCTCATAGTAACATAACAAATTCTACGTCTATTCCAATTGTTTTATCTGATACTTCTAATTTGTCAACTAGCCACAATATCATATCTCCCTCTCATAATCTTCATGTGCATGTTGTTGACATGCATAAGTCCCTTGTGCATGCAGTTGTTGACAAAAATACCTTATTATATGTGTCTAATCCTATTGATCCTTTTGATAACTGCTCCTCCTCAATTGATTGCAGCAAAACTACTCCGACCATTCCATCTCATGATATGAATGTGCAAGAACATTACAAGCTCAATATTTATGTGCATTTTGGTATAACAATTGACTGTATACCTTCATTCCTATCATCAACAGCTCAGTTATTTCTAATTCTTCAATCATTACTAAAAATCATAATTTCTTACCTACTCAAAAAATCCCTCCTGATTTACAAAATCCCTTTCAAACACTTCTAAACCATTGCTCTCTGTTCATGATGCACTTGTACACATTGATAACATGCACACCTTTAATCAGGAAATCTCTACTACATCTTTAGACCCATATGCTTCAATCAGACCCCCTGATTTCATTCAACTTTTCTCTCCAAAAGGCATTCCTCATTCTAATCATGATCCTCCTCCTTTTGGATCTATAGAAAATATCAATTCATCTAGCAAAAAGAATTAAAACTGGTATCTAAACAATAACAAGCAGAAGATTCTCTCTGAAGTAGAAGACCTTAACTCAAATAGAGAATTTATAGAGAATCAAATACTACCTTGTTCTTCCAAACCTAGCAGGATAAGCACTCCAACAACTTCAATGACCACTAGGCTATCTGCCTCCATAAACAAAAATAAACCATGATAGATAACATAAGGTTTTGGAATGTCATGGGTGCTTACAGTGATTCAAATTTCCATGAAATAAAACTTCTCACTTCCTCTCATCATCTTCAACTAATTGATATATCTGAAACTAAGCTTAATGCTAATTTAATAGCCAAGGCTACTCTTCAAATAGCTCCTAATTGGTCTCATATTCACAATCTCATTCAAGCCCTATATGGTCGTATTCTTATTTTATGAAACCCTCAAAATTTTCTTCCGAATAATCAGGAACCCCATAGGCAATTTATTCACTGCAATTTCACCCATATTTCCTCTAACTTATCTTTTAGTCTATCCTCAGCATATGTTGATAACTCAAAATCTAGAAGACGATAATTTTTAGATATTTTGCCTTCTTTCCAATCTTCTCTTCTTCTATGGATTTGCTTTGGAGATTTCAATTGTGTGCAATCTTTTTTGAAAAAAGATGGTAATCCATTAATGTTAAGGGACATTTCTCCTCTTAATCATGTCATAATCCAAGCCAATCTATCTCAAATTCCTATCTCTAGTTCCTTTTTTACATGGAACAATCAAAATAGGTTATGTAATAGGAATTTTTGCAAATTAGACAGATCTTACCTTAATTCAGCAACTATCTCTATCTGGCCCAACCTCATTTCCCTCCTTCCTCCTCTATCTTTTTCTGATCATAGTCCTATAATATTACACTAGGGCATGGCTACTATAAAAGTCCCTCTTGTTTTAATTTTTTTAATGTTTGGACTAAAGATTCTAAATTTCTTTCTCTTGTAGCTCAGGTTTGGGAAGCACATATTTATGGTAATCCAATGTTCATCCTCTAGTAGAAGTTGAAGCAAACTAAAAATATGTTGAAGGATTGGTCTCAAAGAAAGTTTGGCAAAGGTAATCTTCTCTCAATAAGCTAAGGGATGAGCTTCACTTTACCCAACTCCAACTGCAATCTAATCCAAATGACATGGATATCTCTGATAAGGAGCACTTTTTATCTTCTCAACTGTCGCTGGCTATTGGTATAGAACTTGATATGCTCAAACAGAAAAGTAGAGATCTCTAGTATTCTGAAGGTGATAAGAATACTAAACACTTTCATAACTCTCTTAAATTTAGGAAAGCAAGCAAAATAATTCACTCTATAAAAGATCATTAAGGAATGAAGCAATCCTCTTCTCTTGATATTAAAGAAGCTTTTATCAGCTATTTCTCTCAGCTTATGGGTGATAATTCCTCTCAAGTTTTTAAATTATCTCCTCTGGCGCATCTGCATTCGCTAGCTATTTCTAATACTCAACCCAATAGCCTTATCACTCAGATCACTTATGATGAAACTAGAAATTCCATATTTGATATGAAATAGGATAGTTTTGCGGGTTTAGATGGTTTTTCTGCTCATTTTTTCTAGTACACATGGAACATCATCAGTTCTAATTTCACTAAGACAATTCTTCAATTTTTTCAAATCCAACGTTCTTCTAGGTGGTATTAACCATATTAAATTGGCATTAGTTCCCAAAAATGATCATCCCCAAGGTGTCACCCAGTTTCGTCCTATAGCATGCTGCAATGTCACGTATAAATGTATTACAAAAATCATTTTAGCTAGACTAAAGGCCAGTCTTAATTCTATTATTTCTGCTAATCAAATAGAATTCTTGCCGAAGAGATCTATTAATGAAAATATCCTGTTATCTTAGGAATTAATGAAAGGTCACAAGAGGAAAAATATCTCTATAAGATGTGTTCTCAAGTTAGAAATACATAAAGCTTATGATACTGTTAAGTGGGAAGTTATCATCTCTGTTATGTCAAAGATGAAATTTCCTTTACCTCTGCTGGCTTGGCTATATACCTTTACCTCTACAGTTAAACTTTCATTATCTCTAAATGGGGAATGCTTTGGTTACTTTTCTTCCAAAAGAAGAATTAGGCAGGGAGACCCTATGTTATCCGGATTTTTGAATCGGCTATATCCGGGTTGACTGGACAAGTTTGACTCGATGATAGACAAGGAAAGCAGTTCAAGGAGGTGATCATAGAGTCTAAAGATCAAGCACAGACGACAATATAAAGTAACGATCAAGCGAAGCCAAGAAATAGACTCTAGGCAGGGAATAGTGCTTCCCTAGGTAGGGGATCGGATCAGATCACTATGGCTATGAACAACTTGTATCAGCAGTTCAACTCAACGGGAACCGATCGATATCTCTTAAAACTTAAAAGCAACTATGCAATCAATTTAGAAAAAATGAAGCTAATACAGAGGGGGGGCCCATCTAACTGATCCTAGCTCACCATGTAGTCAGGAAGACCGATCGGCCCTAATTGCCAGATATTGGGAATTAGGCTTTGAAATTTCCTGGGTGACCTCGTCTACATCTGGAAATTCTGCTGGTGAATTTTCAAGAAGGTATTCGGTCGCCTAAGCCTATAAATACAGGGTTCATGTGCAGTTGCAGACGCAGCAAAATAGATGCATATGCAACTGGAGCATCGAGACAGGAAAATATGCATATGCAAATGGAGCATTAGGACATGATTAGGTGATCGGCTATGGCCAAATGGCATCGATCGGTACCGAACTCACCATAGGGATTGACACTGAACCCTCTAATCAAAGGAGCGATCGACATGTAAGAGAGGGGGCTTACTCTAGAGGTGATGCAATCAATCAAGGTGCTGGAGCTCCAGGGAATATAGTTGAACTATAGTTGAGAGACGATGATAAAACTACTACTTAGGGAATGGATCAAGAGCAAGAGGAGCCAAGGCAACGTGGCACTGCCCGGATGCATGGATCAGGTCATTCACATGAGGTGGAGCATGACTACCGCTTGGCACCAACTTTCCAAACACCAGACTTAACACTATAGCGAGGCAGCTATTGAAAGAAAGCCAAGACTTGACTAATGATGATTGTGGACTCTCCAAAAGTCATACACCATTCATCGTCAACATCCCACATGCAGAATATCCATGGAGGTTCCATATGCCTACAGTGCCTTCCGATGCTAGAAAAATGACCCGTGGTAGCAACTTTTGAAGTACGAATGGCACATGGACTTAACCCGAGCCACTGATGTAGTCAAGTGTGGGTATTTCTCTATTTTTCTAGATGATGTTGCAACCATATGGTTTACCACCACGGTCGATCTCTTCATTTGAAGAGTTAGTATAGAATTTCCTAGAGCAGTTTCGCATGCACATGACTCGCCCCAAGGATGTAATTCACTCTCCAACTTGGTCCAATCACCGGAGGATTACTTAAAGATTTTTTGGATAGGTTTAATACAGCTTTTATAGAAGTCAGTAATCTAAATAATGATGCAATACTCATGGCACTAACTAGAGGAGTCGACCCTGATTTTGAGTTTGGAGATTGGTTAGCAGGAAAGCCTCATTCTGCATTGGACCATTTCTTTGCAAAAGCGCCTCAGTTTTTAAGTAAGGAGGAGGTAAAGCGAACCAGGAAGAGAGATGTTGCAAGCCCAAGCACTAAGGGAGTACAGATTAATGTGGCAGTAAAGTAGTTCGGCGATAGTTTCAAAAAAGTTCAAATCAATATTTAGAATAAATCGACTGAGTAGAAGAAGGATGGTGATAGAAACCGTGACTGAAGATGGGATTCTGGGAGATGGAAGTTGAGGATCCCATCATTTTATACATACACACCATTGAATACGCTACTAGAAAATGTTTGTCTATTGACTTATAATACTATGCATTATAGAAAACCACCTCCAAAGGAACCGACGGATAAGTAAAGACAGTCCGGAAAGTACTGTAGATTTGATGAGAGTTATGGACATACCATGGATGAGTATCGCAACCTCTGTGATGTTATTGAGAAGTTAATTTAAGAAAGAAAGTTGCAACAGTTTGTTAAAGCCCCATAGGATGACGGGTTGGGGACATCCAACCCTAATCGAGGACAAGCTTCGCCTAGTGCAAAGGAACCTTGGTGGACAACAAGGAGATTAATTATTAATACCATTGTCGAAGGACCACATCCAGTCGATAAAAGCTAGAATGAGATGGAGCTTTACGCGAATGCTATAAGACATGTCGATATTGAATGTTGCTCCAACATGGAGGATGGTGCTCCAGCAAAGCAGCAGCGAACTATGACAGATGATATCGTATTTCGGACTAGAGATGCACACAAGGTGGAGGCCCCTATGATTAACCTGATGGTGACCACCGCCATGATTGGCACCGCCTTGGTGAGAAAGATTCTGATTTATTGTAGAAGTTTCATGAATATTATTTTCAAAAAGGCATACGACCAGATGTTACTAAAAGCCAAAGACCTAAAACCATCCAAAACCTGTATCCATGGCTTTAACGGTATAGCAACTGAAGTGGTAGGCTATGTCGAGCTACTAGTGGAGTTAGGAGATGGCAGCCGAAGTAGAGTGCGGATGCTGCCATTTGTTATGAGGGATATGAGCTCTCTATACAATGATTTTTCAGACCGACCGGTTCTTGCTGAATTCAAGATAGCAATCGCCCTTTGGTGTCTGACCCTCAAATTCCCAACAGAGAATGGCGTGGGAATTATCCATGAAGATCATGCGACTACACGTGCCTGTTATGTGGATGAGTTGAGAGACGCTCAGGGAAGGGAGACAGGAAAGGATGCGGAGAAGCCTATTTGCATCAAAACTAATAAAGCTTAGCAATCAGCATATGGGCCTTGGCTCGGGCACCATAGTTGGTTCTATAAAGATATAGAACCGAGAGAGGAAGAAGTGGAGCCCAAAAGAAACTAAGGCTGCACTCGCTGAGCTAACGACGACATCACAATCCCCCACGACGACCCATCATGTGTCCTGAAGATCGGATCACGGCTCAGTGCAACGATGATGAAGGAATTAGCTGGCTTTTTCTGAGTGAATCTTGATATGTTCGCTTGGACTGACTCTGATATTTATGGGATCTCGCTAAAACTATCCCAAGCCATGCATTAAATATCGATTTGAGGCATGTCTCGGTGAAACAAAAACGATGCACCATGGATCCGGAGAGATCCGCTGCACTCAAGGAGGAGGTGGATAAACTCAAAAAAATGGGTTTATCCACGATGCCCTCTACCTGAAATGGGTATCTCCAGTTCTTGTAAGAAAGGCTATTAGGAGGTGGGGACGTGCTTCAACTATTCGGACCTAAACAAGGCATGCCCAAAAGACAGCTTTCCACTTTCGAGGATCGACCAGCTGGTAGACTCCACCGCTGGACATGTACTGCTTTCGTTTATAGACGCATACTTCTGATACAATCAGATCTGGATGCATGTCCCAGACCTGGAACTCACCAGCTTCATTACGTACCTGGGATTATACTACTATCTCGTGATACCTTTTGGACTAAAAAACACTGAAGCAACTTTCCAGAGACTGGTCAACCGAATGTTCAAAGATCAGATCTGGCGATCAATGGAAGTATACGTAGATGATATGCTTGTGAGTCATGACGATCAAATGACTACATTGATAACTTGGTGGAGATGTTCAGTGTTCTATAGAAATATGGAATGAAACTTAACCCCTTGAAGTGCTCTTTCGGCATTATGTCAGGAAAATTCTTGGGTTTCATCGTCAACTCTCGTGGAATTGAAGCCAATCCCGAGACGATTCAGGCGATGAGGTATCTCCAGGTGCCAAAGACAATCAAGCAGGTGAAAAGTCTCAATAGGAAGGTCACCACCCTGAGCCGGTTCATCTCCAGAGCCACTGACAAATGCATTCCTTACTTCAACTTAATTAGAAGAGGGAAGAGAAACTTTAAATGGATGCAGGATTATGTTAATGCGTTTTAAGCTCTAGTACATCACTTAGAGAGACTCCCATCCTATCGAAGCCACTGCATCATGAAGACTTATATATTTACTTGGCAGTGTTGGTACATGCCATAAGTGCCGCATTGCTACTTGAAGAGAATCAAATCTAGAGGCTAGTGTATTGTGTTAGCAAGCGGTAAACAAGTGCTGAGAGGAAATATCTGAATCTAGAGAAGCTCACGTATTACCTGTTGATTGCATCAAGGAAGCTCCATCCTTATTTCTAGGCTCATCCCATCAATGTCCTCACTGACCAGCCATTATGACAGGTCTTACAGTGACCTGAGAAGTCTGGAAGGTTACTTATATGGAACATCGAATTGAGACAGTTCAATATCACTTATCTCCCTCGAAGAGCTATCCAGGGACAATCATAGGTGGACTTCATAGCCGAATTCACTGCATAAGATGACTCTTCGAAGAGCAGTGGAGAACCTACCATCTAATGGAAAATGTACATGGATGGAGCATCCAACGATCGATGTTTTGGTGTCGAAGTCATATTGGTAATTCCTGAGGAATGCTCAATCCGGTACGCCCTGAAGCTTAACTTTCCTACAATGAATAATGAAGCTGAATATGAAGCCTCAATCACTGGGCTTAAATTGGCTAGAGAGCTAGGAGTAAAAGCTTTGCAAATTTTCTATGATTCCCAGTTAGTAGTGTATCAAGTCAATGGAAAATATCAGGCCAAAGGAGAGCAACTAGCTCCTTATCTCAACCGGGTCCAAGAGCTGCTAACTAATTTCGAGCATTACACCATTACACACATCCCCAAAGAGCAGAATGAGAAAGCCAACTCGCTGGCCATGCTGGCCAGTTCTAGGGATGCATAACAAATGGGTTCAGTTCTAATTGAAATACTCAATGCTCCGAGCATTGACCGGATGGAGATTGATTGGGTCTCAGAAATGGAGTTCGAGAAGGAGTCATCGATGACTCCAATTAAAGACTACTTGCAAAAGTGAATCTTTTACGAATAGAAGAATGAAAAATGATAGATCCTTCATAAAGCTACGCGATACATCCTTCAAGAAGGAGTCATGTACAGGAAGGATTTCTCCATCCCCCTGCTTTGGTGTATCGCCAACAATGAAATCAAGCAAGTATTAAGAGAAGTCCGTGAAGGAGAGTGTGGTGATCACACCGATGGCCAAACCTGGCAAAGAAGATACTCCGCGATGGTTATTTCTGGTCAACTGTCAATCGAGATGTAACTGATTATGCTAGACGATGCGATAAGTGCAAAATGTTTACAAAAATTCCAAGAGCCCTGTCGATAGAAATCATTCAGATGGTCAATCCGTGGCCATTTGCTACTTGGGTTATAGACATTATTGCTCCTTGCTAATTTCCAAAGGTATTGCAAAGTACGCCATTGTAGCAGTTGATTACTTCACTAAATAAGCTGAAGCCGAACCTTTGGCCACGATTAGTATGAAGAAAGTAATCAATTTTGTTGTTCAAAACATCATCATTTTGGTCTCCTTCAAATCATCATAATCGACAACAGTACCCAATTTGAAAGCGTTGAGTTCAAAGACTTTTGTCGCCGACATAGAAAAGATTTGCGGCAGTTGCTCACCCTCAAGCTAATAGAAAGGTTGAAGTTGTCAACAAAATCATAAAGTGCATTCTGAAGAAGCATTTGGAAAATTCTAGAGGCAAGTGGGTTGATGAACTCCTGTCAGCATTATGGGCATACAGAACCACCCATAAGTCCACGACTGACCACACTCCATTTGCCCTTCCTTACGACTCTGAAGCTATAAATCCGACGGAACTTGAAGTCCCTTCTCATCGAGTAACTTACTATGACCCTAGAACTAATGGAGATCTCCTTTTGGAATCTCCAGACATGGCCGATGAGAAGCGTGAAGAAGCTGACTTGAGGGCAGCTGCACACCGACACCGAGTCGCCCGACACTGTAATGTTAAAGTCCAACTTAGGAACTTTGAAATTGGATTTCTTGTCCTAAAACGAATCTTTCCTAGTCATGCAAACATGGGTTTGAGATGGGAAGGACCGTATGTCATTAATTAGAAGCTTGGAGATGGAACTCTCAGGCTAGCGATAGTCGATGGCATCGCACTCCCTAGAGCATGGAATAGCGAGAATTTATAATGCTATTTCACTTATTTTTGTTTCATTCAATTGTATTTCATTTAGAATATTCTTTTGCATTTGAATTCAAAGGCATGTAATAAGACAGACACTGTCACTTCGTTTTTAGTTTGTAATAAAATCTGAAGTTTGCTCCATATCTGTGAATTGTTTGTGCATAATATAATAGTTGTGATATACGACCAACTTACGTCCACATATGCATAATATAAACCAACAATTGCCCAAAGTTTGGGGCCAACTAAGTACTCGGGTCTATAATTTAATTAAGAGAAATGAACCTGACTCAACCGTTCATCCATTAATTCTCGCCTGCAATTCGACGAGCTGAGTATAAAATAGAGAGCGAATGTGAATCGACCATCCGTTAACTAACTCCATTTCCTGATTTGACAGAAAGAATGTAAAGTAAAAATGGTCATGGTACAACTAACCACTCTTCGACTTTTTCCCTAGACATGGAGGCAAGGGAATTAATCAAAGTAAATGTGATTCGACCATTTCCCAAAACAACTCCACTCACCAGAGTGTGGGCTAGAGCCTATACATCAAATAGGTGCAATTGACCGCCCATCAACTAACTTTGATTCCTAAAGTGTGGATGAAAGTATAAACACAATGAATGAGTGTGATTCGACCTTTCATTCTCCAACTCTGGCTTGAACCTGATAGGAGGAGAATAAACTCATCATGGATGGGACCTGACCGTCCACGAACTCACTTCGCCAACCCAAGACTGGGGTCTGGAGTATAATCACTTAACCATTGGACACGACAGCGTAACACTGTGGCTCGCACCTAGTGTTTGATACAACTTAAGGCCACGACCGAAAGGAGACCTTGAGATGGATTTTTCAGATCGACACCCAAAGTAATAGGCGACCAAAAGACATTGCAACCTGAATAACGAGCGATGAATTAAAGTACATTGAATGGGAAATGTGATTGCTCAAACATTTAGACAAATTTTATATAGAAGATGAACAAAAATGAAAGAATCTTTATTCACATACTAAAACTTGGAAACTACGTACAAGTTTATTTTGGAAACTATAAGCCAAAAATGGGGGCTGCATCCTTACGTTGTGGCTAACAAAAAGAAACTAGCTACCTAGCTACGTACTACCCAAGCTTGTTTGACGGCTATTTCTCCCTTTTTTAGGCTTCTTCGGGATGGATTCTCCAATGCTACCACCTCGTTCTCTCCTCTTCGCCCCTTTATTCCCTTGCTACCCTTATGAGAGATGCTTTCAGAGACAGAGGTGGTCTCGCTTTAGGATACGAAAGGATCGACCTCCTCGGGAGTGACGTCGTCCGGCAGTATAACTTGAAGCAGAGTAATATCCACTTCGGCACTCTCCTTCTTGGCTTGCAACTCCAACTCCTCCTTTTTAGTGTGCTCCTTTATGCTAAGTTTACCAATGTGTTCAGAGGCATGGGTCACTACAATGTCCTCTGTTTCATCCTGGCCCTTCGGGTCATCAATCTTTTCTTCATGCAGAGCTCCTACGACTTCCACATCCGGGCAAGGAGTCTTAACATGTTGATCATGAGGATCCATCTATGTAGTGACATCCGTAGTGGACCCTATGGTCAGCGCCTATTGCTCCATGGAAACATCATCATTGGGAGCATGGGTAGATGTAGACGAACCTACAATTTCATGAAGATCAATGGGTAAGCCCATGACTATCAGGTGCAAGATATAAACCTTCTCGAACGATGGAGAAGTAAGAGATATACCTTCACCAGATTGACCTTCGGTCGTAGCTGGAGTGCCGCCTTCCAAAATTAGAGACATCCCAAAAAATTTGTCCATCCCTGGATGATCTGGATCGTAGCTCGCATCCTTTTCCAGGGCATGAGAAATTGAAGCACCAACTGTTTAAGTAGTAAGAGGGCCTTGGGAACCAGATCCCGAGGATTCGCCACCATCTTTCCCATTTTCGGTGATAGTTGGATCACTGTCTAATCTAAGCCAAGCAGCACTGAGTTCATCGGGCTCTTTATTGCACAAGATTTCACACCTGAGTTGCTCTTCATCAACTTCAGCACCACCGAGGGACTTCTTTTTCATATCTACAATATGGTCCTAGGCTCCGACGAGCGACTCGGGATACGCATCTCCAAGGAAGCGGAGGTTGCAATTAATCAGGACGGATGCATTATAGAATATCAACAGTGGATCAAACTCATCCTTCATCTCTGTCTGGCCTGCCTCCCTAGCCTCTTCTTTGAGGACCTCTATCTGTTCAAGTTGTATGTTGGCTTCTATTTTAGCTTCATGAGTTTGACAATCTCCACGTAGTATCGTTGGGACTCTAGTTGAGCCTCAAGTTTCTCCTGCTTTTCCTTTTTGGTCTTTCCCTCAAGCTATGTAATATAAAGGGCCATAGAATCATTATCCTTTTTAGCACCTCCTTCTCCTTCTGTAAAATGTTTTTTTAGAGCTAAAGTACCGCCACAACAAACGAGAGTGTCCAGTTCATCTTGGTGCACTTCATTGAACGCTCGACGGCTTCAGAAGATTCGCTGGCTTTTTTCTCAGCATCGACCAGCTTCGTACCCAACTGCCTGACCTCCTTGTCCAAGTACTTGATGATGTCTTTGTCGTGGATTGCCTTAAGAGTTAAGCAATCAATTTCATGTTTTCTTTTCATCGACACCTTGGAGATTCTCTCGGCCACACAGAGAGCTGTACTGTGCTAGACATAGACAACATTAACATAAGAGAGCACCATGTCCTTGGCCTCTGGAGGAATTGATTGCAAAGCGAGAACAAATTAGAACTCATCAAAGCACAACCTAGGAAATATGGCCTTAAGCTCAGCCATCTTCTCAGCAATCGTGGTATCAAGAGTAGTCAAGGCTGAGAGGGCATGTATGTCATGCTTGCGGGATGAAGTGTTAGGATCTTCTGTGCCAAACTGGCATTTTGAAGATCGACAGGCACCGAAAGAACCTGAATGTTGCTCAGGCTAGGTGTCCGAAGTGGGAGCATGAACGAGCGATTTACTACTACTATGTATAGGGGTGTGTTGACTGGCGCCTTTGTGGTGAGAAGACTAAGATTTTGATTTATGCTTGGACGACAGTATTTGGATTAGTGGCTTCAATCTCAATCTTCTCTTCCTTCATACCCTTCGCTGTCTTGGTTGGGATCCGACCTTGATTGTGCCAAAAATAAGACGACCAAGAGTATGTTGATCTCATTAAGCGATTATAGTTATGGGGACGTCCCATCAAGCCTACAAACAAAATAAAAGTGTATAATAATTACTGGAGTTAAAGGTGAATAAGTGTCATGCGATGCAGTGCACGTGATCATGAGTGTCCTAGTGTCCCTCAATGGACCAGTTACTGGAGTTTTGCTCGTTGGAGTAATCTCTCCCATACTAGTGGGAGGAATGTTGACATCAAATCAAATAGAAGATTTAGACCCCCCCAAGGTTTAAATTGGCAAAGTCATAGTTTCCGACATCGTTCGGGAGCAGGATGTCCGATGACCCCTCAAATAGATTTTCTAGAGGCAAAGAGCTAGATTGATTTGTAGCAGTAGAGATTGGCTCGGATTTCTTGGATACCTATCCTCTGCGAAGCTTATAACGAGCCTTTTTCCCTTTCTCTTCTCTGAGGTGGGGAACTGTGGGTGTTGGGAGGATCCGATCGTAGGCTCATGGCTTGGGCTCATTGTGTCACAACCGGGCACATTAGCATCGCCCCATACCTTGCCTTCCTCGGTGACATCCTGAGCCCTTTCGACTGGAGGCACAACAAAATCAACTTCGTAGCCCTCTTGCCAAACGATGCCTCTTCCCTTAACAAATTCCTCCTTGGTGTTTTTAGGCAGTCCCATGCTGCGACCTTATTCTAATAGGTTGAAGACAAAAAGGCGCTCATTGGTGAGAAGAGATATGATGTCTCTTTCTGCCACAGGTATGTTTTTGAACGCTGAAACCGCCTTCGGGTATATGTCGCCGATGGGACGTGGATGACTACCAGCAATGTTCAATAAAAAAACTGCTTAATTCAGGATATGGCTTGGACAAAAGCAATTTAGATTAAGTTTAAAATGACATTTACGTCCTTCTAACCACCATCCTGCAAAACTAGGTGGGAAGCGCACGTAGAACCATTAATTCTTAAAAGAGCTCAGTTTGTTCCAAGCATCAGTTATGACCTGGTGGTTTGTGATTGACTTGAGAAAAGTGTACGAGAGACTTGTCCTTTACCGCTTGAGATTATAAATGAATCTAATGTCTTTCGAGGTCGGCTCTTGATATAAGAATTCGAAGAATATCATTTACGTGCAATGTAGAAATGCATAGCTGTTCGGATGTAGCTGAGCTGGCGTTAATCTTAAATAATGCAATATTTTCCGAATGAACAGATTGAAAGGCGGAATGCAACCAGCCCAGAATATAAACTTGTTGCATGTAGTACACCCCTCTTGGGGCAAGTGAGCCTTATCGTTATAAGGCGGGACTCGCACATCCTTATACAGAATCCCATGTTTAATGCATAACTTGCGAAGAGAGGCCCATCAACCTTTGAAGCCATTGAATCCTCCGGATCATTCAAAAATATGGCATCTTTTAGAGTGTTAGGGGTTGGCTCGATCACTGCTTCTAAGTTCGAAGGAATTTCTGGAACCCGTTGAGAACTTTCAGGCCGTTCAGATTGATGGCCTGGAGGGTTTCGAGCGGATATTATTATAGAACTTGACTCAATGTCAGAATTGTCATAAGAAGTAGTTTGTTCAGTATTCACGGCAACTAAACGCTCCGTGCATCTGGAACCCATAGCTATCAAACTCAGCAGATCGTAATCTTTAGAAAAATTAACATGTTCCCTTCGTGCTAAGTGTAAACTAGTGTAGTGTGGTGCACTATAGAGATAGACAGTTCATAATTAAAATGATAGTTATGACGAGACTTTGGGATTCGACCAGAGCGACCATCATCACTAACCATCCCAACCGGCTTTCACGTCGATGATCGTGGATTTCGTTTAATCTCCGGGATCAGTTATCGGCATATTGGAGTATGATATTTGCGTTCAGGGTCATTTAAGACCATATGTTATACTTGTTCAAGTTCAACTCATATTCAAGTGTGTGTGACTTCGGGTTCCGATGATTCAAGTCATCTAAGTTCAAAGTAAAAGTCCAAACATTCAAATTCTAAGTCATATGCATTTGTTCCGAAGTTCAAGTACTTGAGTTTAAGGTCATACATAGTTCCTAGTTCAAGTTCAAACTTAAATCAATTGTTCATGTGTATTTAATAGAGATCAAGTTCATTAAACCAAAAATGGCTAAGTCCCCCAAGGGAGTGGTATTGTACCTGATCCCTTACATAAGCAACATAGCCCTATTCCATTCCGAACTTGATATGCCAATGACTGATCCATGCAACCTAAACCACGATCGATCGCATATCCGCCACCGATCGCCTTCCATTGCTTCACTCCACTTCAATAACCAATCTATCCCTCTCTCCACACAAAGTCTTCTCCATCTTATACCACAACCGAATCCTCTATGATCAATCCCTCCATTCCATTAAGTAACCGATCCCACTATAATGGATTGACCGAGCTCAACTCTGAAATACTACAAATGATCGCATCACGTCGATCGATCCCTCCTTATCACTTCATCTCTTTCACATCAACATTTATTACCATCGGTCAATCCCAATGAATCCAAATCGATCCTAAAACTCATGTGAAATAGAAATCAAAATTTCCTTGCCTCAATTTATATTCTAAACTCACCTTTATATGATGGCATAGATCAGGTTGTTGAACAAACGAGAGTTTTCCCAAACAATTATGGGTTCTGGCTAAAATTTAACTGGAAAATTGAATCGATTGCAATTAGATGATGGATGCGTTCAAAGACAATGACGAGGATTATAGAGGGAGATAGGGATTTGAATCGGTGATGGATTTGGATGGTGAGGTGATAACCTTGAGCACGAGTTTGATAATGGTGGTTTTGAAGGGAAGTAAGGGTTCGGATCGGTTGAAGGAACAAATGAGCATAGTGGAGTGGAATAAGCTAAGTCCATAGCTTATATATGAACACGGCTCGCTTAATTAGGCTCAAAAAATTTTTAAGTCCATTTACACTAAGGTATAGGTACCGATCCGCTGCTTAGGGATTGGTACCGAATGCCCCTTACCAATGTTAAATATATATGTATGTGTGTGTATATATATATAAAAGAAAAGAAAATGTGAATGAATGAAAAAGATAAGAAATTGCAATGCACTTATGCTTCAACTAAATGATATCGATGACGACCCATAAGTGTACAAGCATGTTTGGGAGCTGATTACCGTGATGTGTACTTAATCATGCATGCACACCCAACATTCAATTTCTTGAATCGACAGTGAATGAATTCTTACCATGATTTCTCAAAAAAGAAGTCACTGCCGATAGTCAGGACCTGCTAACTCGATCGATTTGCTCAATGGAACCGAGCATAGACGAAGACTGGAGATTACATCCTGAATTTATATTGACTAATTTTATGTAAGCATCACAACGAACAGAAAGAGATACAACACTACTGAAGAATAACAACTATTTAGGAAACTGAATGGGATTCTTCCCAACGATTCTAACTTGTTTCGATTCAAAGCACGTCATGTTCGAAACAAAACGTACTTTAGGGGGCAAGTGTTATCCGGCTTTTTGACCCAGCTATATCCGGGCTAACTGGACAAGTTAGACTCAATGATAGATAAGAAAAGCAGTTTAGAGAGGTGATCATAGAGTGTAGAGATCAAGCACAAACAATAATATAATGAAACGATCAAGCGAAGCCAAAAGATAGATTATATAGAACATTCTATGAATGGAATAGTGCTTTCCCTAGGCAGGGGATCACATCATTATGGCTATGAACAACTTGTATCAGCAGTTCAACTCAACGGGAATTAATCAATATCTCTTAAAACCTAAAGCAAATATGAAAACAACTTTGGAATCGTGAAGCTAGCATAGAGGGGAACCCACTTGACTGATCGCAGCTCACTACATGGTCAGGAAGACCAATTGGCCCCGATCGCTGGATATTTGGAATTGGGCTTCTAAATTTCCTGGGTAACCTCGCCTACATTTAGTGATTCTGCCAACGAATTTTTAGGAAGATATTCGTCTATGCCTATAAATACAGGGTTCTTAGCTTATTTGAGGGATCTTTTACACTGTTGTTTTCTTTGTACTCCATTGCACTTATGGATTCCAATCCGATCCCTTTTGTAATCAAAATTTGGGTAATTAATAAAGCAATTTCATCAAAGTGGACGTAGGCATTCAACACTGAACCACTATAAATCTGTTTGTTATTGTTTTTTACTTGTTTTCTTCTTGTTTCCTCTGTTTTAATTTTGATTTCTTCATTTATTTCTCTACATATAATCTATCGGGTGTTTGTCCTAACTTTTGGTGCAAACACCTCATCTCTTCTTACCTATTCATTTCTATCATGGAACTATAAACTAGTTTGATCAGTTATCAAATTGAAATTAAAATGATAGAAATCCATCCCAAATGTAATGGGCACAATGTTTCTACCCCAATGTTTGCAGAAGATTTATTACTTTTTTTAAACCTTCTGTCAAGTCTATAACTAATATCCTTTTAGCCTTGGATTTATTTAAAAGTATGACTGGGCTAGAAATTAATAAGCAAAAATCTCAAATTGGTATTGTTGGTATATCTGAGAATGCTAAACAAGATATTCTCTCCATCTCTATTCATAATCCTCTTGATCCTAAAGCTTTATATCTTTGTGCTCCTATGTGTACTTCTAGAGTTTCTTATGCCTAACATCTTGCTCTCTTTTAGAAAATTATTGCTAAGTTAAACACCTTGTATAATAATAACCTCTCTCAAGCTGCCAGATTAGTAATTACCAAAAGTATGGAGATAGCTATGTGTTCTTATTATTTTAGAATTTATACCCTTCTTGGTAAGCTTATTTCCATTATTATTGGGGGCATTTAATCACTATTTATGGCGTGGTAACCCCTATTTAAAGAAACTCATCCATGTGGCTTACAATAAAATACAATTACCTTGCAAATTTAAAGGATTTGGCATCATAAATCTTAAGCTTTGGAATCAAGCAGCGACTTGATATTTCAATTATCAAACCCTAAAGAATAGTTTATCTTGTAGGCTAAATGGAATAATCGCTGTAACATGAAAATAAAAATTATGGAAAATGGATATTCCCTTGGATACTAGCTGGTATTGGTGCAATATTTTAAATCTTAGAAATAAAGTATTGCCTATGATCAGATGTAATCACATGGAATCCTTTTGGAATTCACCTTGGAGTGGTAGTGGAGTTATTCTTTCAAACTTAATTGAATATGGCCTGAGGCAACTTACTGTTATTCCTGAATCGGCTGTTGCTAATGATTAAATTCACTTTGGAACAGCAATTCTTCCTCTTGTCAGCTCTGCCTCTATTAGATCTATATGGGATTTAATTTAGATCCCATTCTCCCTTCTTTTTGATATGATCACTCATTGGAATAACAAGGGCATGCACTCTATCTCCTCTACTTACAATGCTCTTTTATCTAGCCAACACCTTGCTTATTTCCTTAGTTCAAGAGAATATGGAAATCGGGTACAAAACCAAAAGAAAATTTATTGTTGTGGAAAATTCTCAATAATAGAGTACATACTAAGGATAATCTTCTTGGAAGAGGTATTATCAACTCTTTTAATTGTTTTCCTTACTTACGTGCTCCTGAAAATATAAGTCGTCTTTTCTTTAATTGCACTTTTGTGTACAACTTTTGGAAAAGATTACTTCGGCATTATAATCTTCATTGTTCTGTTAGAACCATAGGTCGAAATGGTTAACTATATATAAAGCTACAAGATGGAAAACTACGGATTTAATTATGCTTTTAAAAATGCTGAAAAGGGTTATCGTGGTGATATGGGAGAAAACAAATTCACGTTTCTTTAAAGGGAATAAACTACCGCTTTCTATTTTATTTCAGAAACTAGTGAATGGCTCTTGCTCCAATAGAATTTGAAAATAGCGTACTTCTTTAACTATTTAGTTAGGACATTTGTAGTTTTTATTTTCTTCTTCGGGTTGTGTTCTCTTGTCTTAGTTTTTCCTTTTAGTTTTGTTATGTTCTATTTTAATTGTGGTAATAAAAGTGGACGGTCCACTATAAACCTGGCTTACCATGCCCAAAAAAATAAGGGTCATTACAATCTATGTTTGTAATGAAATGTTAGATATTGGTGCCATGTTGTGTTTGTACAATAGTGCAGATACCTCCATGTCATTACTTCAGCATATTGTGCTCTCTGTAATTAACAAAACTCATACACTTCTCAATCTCCCCTTCATTGTACATAGTTTTTCTATTGTTATGTGACGCTATGGAATGTTTTTTAGATGTGTATTATAGTGCATGAAGTGGTGTAAGGTCGGAGGGGAGAGTGGCTGCGAAATCGACGAAAAAGGAGGACGGAGCTTAGAGCTCTACGGCTCCAGGTCATATTCCAGCACTCGATAACCAGCAACATGAGCGATCGATGGATCGTGTCGATTGCTCGTGTCGATGGCCAACCGCTTGGGTTGACCACCGACCAAGCTATTTTCATGTACATTATTTTAAAAATTATTACATAAAAATAAAATAAAATATTTTGGAAAATAGAAATTTGACGTTTTCTAAATATCAAATTATTCTGTTAGAAAATTTTCTAGGAAAAGTTAAATTCATTTGAATTAAATAAAAATTAATTTTTGGATTTGAAAATTCATTTAAAGATCTAAATAAATTCAAGAAAATTATATAACGGTTTTAACAGTTATTACATGATTTTAAAAGTATTATTCCAATGTTTTCCTATTAGAAAGAGATTTGGAAAATTATTTCTCCAGTCAAAATTCCAATTTAATTTGGAATTGAATAAATAAGTAAAATATTATATTTTTACTTGGAAATTAAAAAAACTCTTGAGGTAAATAAATAAAAAAATTCAAATAAATATTTTACAAACAAATATGGATGTTATGTGATTACATTTTTTGTGTAATGAGAAATAGGAGTAAATGGAGTTATTATACCATCTGGTATGAGACTTTCGAAAATATTTCTTTTGTTATTTGTTGGACTTGTTATATAAAAATAACGAAATTAAGAGAGTGTAGTTTACAAGCTTGTAGTAAATGACTAGATAACATAAAGTGATATGGGACGTTCAAGTGATATTGATTTATTACTATTTATAAGTAAATGTCACTTGCTTTAGGGTCAATGGTGTCAGAAATCGTCTAAAGTTGACCGATTAGGTCTAACGATCGAGAGATGTTATCTCTCTAAGTACTATGAGTTGATTATGTGGAGTTAAGAATAACTAAGTGAAGCCACTCTCATTAAGACATACTACATTAAGAGTATTCGAATCTACGCCATTGGGTTCACGCCACTATGGAGAGCGCATGATTAGAACCTACCAGACAGGCTAGTATCCATCCTTGTTGTCCTAATTGCAGAGTCGGTGCCCTAGATCTGTGATGTCGATCTTGTGAGTTGATGTTGAGGGTTATTACTCTCATTAGAGGCATTGCCAAGACTTCACAATAGGATTAATAGTTTGTTACCAAGGGCAAGTAGGAATCGTGATCAATGCACAACGTAAGCTTGCAACATGTTTAGGACATGTCGATGGATGTAGGTATTGAAATTCTAGAAGTACCTAAGGGACCGTAGAAAATGGGCTACCATCATTAGCATTTCCTTGAGCAGTGCTACTTTATTGCCCCATTAATTTTAATATCAAAATTCAATCACAAATGCTACAAAATACGATTGCAACTAATTTCTGATATTAAAAGCAGTTGATCGTTTGTTTTAGCATTTAAATTTCAACAATTAAGGAAAAGGGAAACCTCACAACAAAATCAAAAATCAATATAAATGAACATTAACTCAATAATATAATTATTTTACAACACCATCGTATAATTTTCCATTTTAATACATCAATGATCAGTAACTCATGAACAATATAAAAATTGTATAAATGAATATACCAAATCAACTATCCATGATATAGCCTAAATCCACATTTCCATTCTCTCTTATTCTCATACCTGCAACTTAACATATGTGTGTGTGAGTGAGAGTGTGTGTGTGTATACAATGGAAATGGTATCAACTATGTTTGGACTATGCCTTGTCCTATAGACTACGGCCATAAGCTCGATAGCTATTGCAAAGGGAAAAGCTACCTACATACCCTTTTTAGGGGATCAAGCTCATGTAATTATGTTTCCTGCTCTTCTCCTACATCCAAATACTTGTTAGTACATAATAATCATAGCATCCTTGCAGTCACTTCAACTAATGCAAGCAGGAATGCTACTCTTACTAAAATATTCTAATCAATCACCATAAATATGAAGTTACAACATTAATAGCACACTTAGCCATGAAATATTACAAACATTTGAATACACACAATGTCAACCCCAAACATCAAATAACTAATGACAACATATATAATCACGTATGCTAATCATCAACTATTAGTAATACTTCGTCAAGTAAGTATAAATCAATCATATGTGTACCGATCCACTATATTAGCGACACAAACCATCAACACAATAAAACCCTAGTTAACTACACACAAAGTTGTAATAATGGAAAAATATCGCGCACACATCCAAATACGATTTCATTTTCATAAAACAACATATGTGATAAATAAAATCAATTATTAATCACATATTACATCCATCCATAACATCATATTTACGACCATCGCTTTATCTTAAGTATAAAATCATTTTATTATTATTTAATCTAAAAGCACCTTTATTTATTTCAAAACAATAATAATCCTTCCAAAATGATAATATACTTCAGAATACTTTATGGTAGTCTCGTTATTTCAAATCTCTTAAAACATATTTTCCATCAAAAACGGAAATTTACATCAAATTACTTTTAAAACCAATAATATTGCTATTTTACATCAAAATGGTATTATATTTTAAACCTTTATGGTATTTCCCAAAACCAATTCATTACTATTTATCTCAAACATTACAATATTTATATTAAACTTCAAAGCTCCTTTTATTTCTATTTACCTCAAAACAGTAATAATTCAACCCAAATTTTTTTTGAAAACATACCTTTACTATTATTATTATTATAAAAATATATTTTATTTAATTACATAAATAATCATTATAACATTTTTCCAATAAACATTGCAAAATGCATTACTTTGTCGCTTACTCAAAACAACGTAACTTTCACAAAAACCATAATATTATTATTTATGAAATCTCATTTTATTAAATAATAATAATAAACTTTCCAATTTTAGTTTAGAATATATTTTCCACTATCATTCAATATCATATTATTAAATAATAATAATAACCTTATTAAATTTCTTTCATTAATACCATCTTAATTCAATAAACCGTTGTTATTTGCAAACATCATCTAAAACCAGTAAATAACCATATTTAACATTTATTTATCTAATATTCGCATTGCTAGTCAATTTCATCCATTTTATCTCAGCCAATTACATCAACATTTATAATCCATAATTGATAATGGTTAAACACCCAATAATACAATATTAACAATAGATTATCAACAAGGCACAACATATCCAAAATATCTGCAACATCTGAACAATCATCAATATATCACAACACGTATATGTAACTATAAAGTGTCATCAATGGAATGCATTTAATATTTTAAAATTCAATCAATTAAATTAAATGAATTATACCAATGCGCTTTTGCTAACAGCTTCCAAACTCACAGTGCCAAATCATTCGAAATTCTACCACAAGTCTAATGGAAGAAAGGCGCATGAATCAGAGTACGTATGCAACAGTTATTGCGATTAGAGGATTCAGGACTAAATTTGTAATTAATAAAAAGTAGGGCAAAGGTGTAAATTACCTTCTCTCCTACAGTAACACACTACCCCATTTCCCCCCTCAAACCAATCATCTGCCATCTTCAACTATCGGGGTTGACCACAACAGGCCATCGTTGGCTGATTCGAGACCATCACTAAACTTCCCATGTCCTGCTCCACCACCCTATTCCATTGCGATATCCTAAAATTTGTTACTGCTACCTACGACCAACACTGGCCGTTGGGAATCCTAAGCCAATTTTGGAGAACTCAGGCTGATCTGAGATGATCGGCCACCATAGATGCACTCCATTTATCATCACCTAACCAACGGTACTCCTCGATCGTCGATTGGTCGTCGTTTCGCTATTGAATTAAAAGCCCTAGATTCGATGGCAAAGAATAAATCATGAATTTCTGGTCAACCAGAGTGTCAGATTAGAAAATGGATCTCATATGCCTTTTTGCCTTGTCGAGAGCTTTGAATCCATATATAATTTGATAGAGTTTGGGCACTTCGAATTTTTAATAATTATTCTGCTAATTACCATTAGAAGATAATTAAGCAATTTCAGGATTAAACAAGAAAACTGAAGACTGAGGTGATGACTAGGGTTTCATGGCCTCACATAATAGTGGTTGGGTCGGTTATGCATTGTATATCAAGTTTGATCTGAAACAGCTACGTACGTTATTTAAATAGTATAACACCTCTTTTCTGAAAACCATAACCTCAAATGTATCAAAATCATATATCAAACTGATCATCTCATAAAGACCTTCACAATGGCTATAAACTTGGTACACACTTCACCCTTTTATTAAAAATACATTTTTAATTAAGTTAATATTTGCAATGTCAAATTTGTGAGTCGTTACATTTCCCCCTTAAAAGAATTACGCCCCTGCAATTTTCCAAATACAACCCTCAAGCAAATCAATAAAGTCTCATCATGGGTTTAATTACAAAATATGGGGAAGTATCCTACTCATAATCAATTTTCTTTAATGTAGTAACACAATTAATCATGACATGCAACAATTTACTCATAATAATGAATTCAACACACGTGCTATAGTAACACCTATAATTCTTCAATTGTGCAATTCAAACTGTAGTATGTAAAAATAAGACTCCATCATTAAAGGGTGAAATAATCTCAACCATAGATCAACTCCATACACAAGTCACAACATGCATCTTAGCAATCCAAACACAGCCATCTATAGCGAAAATTCATAACAAAATTTAGGTTGGTCTAAACATGCATGCAGAATAAAAATATACATAAATCGATAATCAACATAAGCATTAAAGTAAAGCATGCACACACCCAAAAATGGTAATCATCATCCCATCATACCAAAAATTAACACATGTATGCTAGTCCCTCTGTTGACTATAATTCCACTACAATATGTATTTTTTTTCAAAACTACCAATGCACTTATCTATGGTCTCATCTTCATAACAAATGGTATACTATCTCATACCTACACCTTCCAAAGTAATATACGTACCCACTTATGACTACATCATTAAAATAATTCCTAACTTACATCCAACCTTGATTTCCTGGTCCTTCAAATACAGTCGAGAAATATAAACCATCACTAAGTTCAGTAACTACTTAACATCGCGGCTTCACCAACGTCCAAAGTGGCTCCTTTCCATCACTAAGGTGAATATACCATCAATAGGTCTTTACATCATAATAGCCAGCATCAAGATCTCACATCACCATGAATTTCCCAAAGTCTCACGTCAACACCATCATTATAGAAGCCCCACTTTGTGAAAAAATAAGGTAGTGTTTGGTTTAAAAACAAATTTTGTGTTTTTGGTTTTCAATATGTATCTCAAATATGAGAAAAATGGAGGGACGACGAAGAGGATGAAAGAAAGATGGATGGGAAGGTGAAGGGGATAGAGGCACGACGGAAGAATGGATTGTTTCACGTGCTTGTGTTATTTCCCAAAACACGGAAAATAAAAAAAGCTGTTTTCTATTTTGTATGTTAACTTCGTTTTCTAAATTGGTCGTTTTCGACAATATAAATGTGTCGTGTGAATTTTTGTATGGACGAAAACTCAAAACTAAAAATAACAAACCAAACACTACCTAAGATTTCCACTCATAGATAGTTCCCTTGCTTTTACTTGGATTCGATTCGTGCCTACACCTAACTCTTCTTTTAGATGTCATCTTTTTGGAGTATACAAAAATTCAATTGTGTACAAATTAGATTCAGAATTTAAAGATTAAGGAAGAATAGGAAAAACATACATAAATATAAGCCTATTACCATTTTCTCTTGGATTTGAAATCCAGAATCTAATCGAAGAATCGAGAAAGAAGACTGATGGAGTTTCACAAACGTTCCAATTTTTTGTGAATAAAAAGGGGGCTAGCCTCTCATTTATAATGGCTAGGATGCGCCTGGACCATAGGATTTAAGTTGGTTCAATCTAATATAATCCAAGCCATTCCTGACCTAACCTAACCCTAGTCGTCGTGCCTTAACGGATAGTCCACTCACCCTTGGGTAGTGACCGCTAGCGATCGACCGGCCTAATGGAGGAGTCGACCGACCTTCTACTATTGGCCCTGATTTATTCATTGTCGTTTAATGCTTATTCTTTCCCACTTTTCGACATACCATTAAAGTTTGCTTGAATTTTAAACTTTCGTTAATGTTAAATATATTTATTACCATTTTAATTTCAACGATAAAGTTTATAAAATTTCAAATTCGAATTCATTCGATTTATTTTAAATTCGAAAACCTCAAACGTCAATAACTTTTTCATTTGAGCTCCAACTGTAAAATTTTATATATGAAAGTTGATCAGAAAATTGCCACAAACGTAATGGTGTAACTTTCATGGCCAAATTCCAACATTTGCAAAATTTCCATTTTTAGCCTTACTTTTAATTAATTAATTTCTTATTAATTTTTACGGGGTGTTACATTCTCCTCCCCCTTAAAAAGGATTTTGACCCCAAAATCCCTGAGGAACAGATAATGTAAAGCGCACTCTACAACTATGTTATACAACTAAGTTATCCGCACAACCATCTATTTAATCAAAATGCAATGTAATTATGTATGCAATATACTATAGGTCGGCTCAATCCTTGCCTGAATGCAAAATTGTGACATATAGGCATGTATGCAAGCATTCTAAATATGCATAAGATTCTATATGCATGCAAAGATAATAGTAAAAAGTATGGCAACCATTTCCTACCATCCAATCTAGCAACCATGATGCAACCAAAACCTATACAGTACTAAATTTTAGAGAGAGATTTTACCAGAGAAAAGCTCAGGATGAGAAGCCTTCATCTTCTCTTCAGCTTCTTATGTGCTTTCCATTGGATTATCTCCTCGTTACACTAGGACTAGCCTAATTTATTTGTTATGGAACTTCCTAACTCCGTGCTCCACAATGCATGCGGTGGCACAGGGTACTATCGGCTCTATTTTTATATATGCTAACTGATCAGGTTCTACTATGCCAGCCGTGATATGCAGACGTATCCTTAAGTGAGATATGTGAAAGACATCATGGGTTCCCATTAGCTTGGCCGAAAGCTCTACACGATCTGCCAGTTTCTCTACCCTTTCCAAAATCGAGAAGGGTCCAACAAATCTTGGCAACAACTTCCCCATTGTTCTGAACCTTATAACCTTCCCAAGTGGGGAAACCTTAATAAATACCTTGTCCCTAATCGAAAACTCCAACTCTTTTCTTCCACTATCAACATAGGACTTCTAACGGTCATGTGCAACCTTTATTCGCCGCCTAGTTTCATCTCTACTTTACTAGAGGCCTCGCGGATCAAATCTGATCCAAGTAGAATTTTATCGATAATTTCCCTTCCATAATTAGGTGACTTGCATGGCCTCCCATATAAGGCTTCAAAGGGTGTCATGTCAATCATCGCTTTGTAACTATTATTTTACGTGAACTCTACCAACGGTAAATGCTGCTCCCAATGTCCTTCAAAATCCATGATGCAATCTCTCAATAGATCTTTCAAAATCATATTCACCCATTTCATCTGACCATCGGTGGTAAGCGATGCTAAGATTCAATGTCGTTCCTAAGGCTGATTGAAAACTCCTTCAAAATTCACTAAGGAATAAGGGGTCTCTATCACTAACAATGTTGAATGAAAGTCTATGCAGTTGTACCACTTCTTTGATGTAGATTTGCGCCAAAGATGCTTTGTAGTCCTATTGCTCCTTACGAAATAAAGTGGGCACTTTCAATGAGCCTGTCCATTATAACCCAAATAGCCTCATTACCTCTTTTAATCCAAGGCAACCAATCTATAAAGTCCATCGATACATGCTCCCACTTCCAAGTCGGTACCTCTAATGGCAATAACATTCCTCCGAACTTCTCTTGTTCCGCATTTACCTTCTAGCATATCAAACACCTAGAGACATACTCCGCTACCCTCTTCTTCATCCCCGGCCAATAGAAAACCTGCTTCATATCCATATGCATTTTATCTCCATCGACGAATAGTCATCCTAGAATGATGAGACTCATCTAGTGCTTCCTCCAAACATCCTCCACCATTGGAACATATAGGCGTTCATCTCTCCTCAGCCATCCCCTTTTGTCTATTGCATATATGCCAACATGGGGGAAATGTTCTCCTTTACTTAGCATCGAAAATATCTACTATTGCCTCATCCTTCTTCTGTTCTTGCCCGATGCGGTCCATTAATGTTGGCCTAACTTCTATTGCTACCAGATAACCTAGAGTGGGTTCTGATGGTGGTTAGAAATTGAAATTTGAGAGGAACTCCGACTGTCTCTACTCATGTATAGCACCAAGAGTAGCATGCCTCCGGCTAAAGGCATCGGCAACAACATTTCCTTTTCTAGGGGTATACTATATCTCAAAGTCATATGATGTTATAAACTCCATCCACCACTGCTGTCTAAGATTCAAATCTTTTTGGAAAAATAGGTATTTAAGGGATTTTTAGTCGGTTTATAACTCAAACCTTTCTTCCAAAAGATAGTACCTCCATATCTTCAAAGTGAAAACAATAGCTGCTAACTTAATTCATGAGTGGGGTACCTTTTCTAATGGTTCTTCAACTGCCTGCTTGCATAGGCTATCACATTTTCTTGCATAAGAACAAGCTCCTACTCCCATACCACATGATCGGTGTAAACGGTGAAAGGCTTCGTCCCAGTCGAAATAGTATGTACTGGCGCACTAGTCATCAGCTCCTTCAGCTTCTCAAATGCTTCCATGCATTTCCTATCCCATGCAAAAACTAAAATTTTCTTGGTTAAGCCAGTCGTTGGGATTGCTATCTTTGCAAAGTATTTGATGAACTTCCTATAGTAGCCTGCCAACCCAAGAGAACTCCTAACTTCCATGGCGTTCTTCGAAATCTTGCAGTCTTGAATAGCTTCCACCTTTGCAGGATCAATAGACAATCCCTTCTTGAAAAAAAAATAACCGAAAAATCTTACCTCCTTCATCTAAATATGACACTTTGAGAATTTGACTTTTAGTTGGTGCCTTCTCAAGGTCTCTAGTACCTCTCTTAAGTGACTTTCATGCTCACCTTCACTTTTAAAGAATATTAGAATATCGTCTACAAGGACTACGATGAACTTATTTAGCCGCCCCCTAAAGGCTCTATTCATTAAATCTATAAAGTATGCAGGGGCATCCGTCAATCCAAAAGGCATTGCCTCCCATTCATAAAGTCCGTCTGGAATGCGAAAAGTGGTCTTCTACATGTCGTCATCAACTATTCTCAGTTGGTAGAATCCAGTGGCTAAGTCCAACGGAGAAAAGATTTTGGCTCCAACAAGCTGGTCAAATAAGTCATCTTTTCTAGGTAAGGGATGTATATTTTTCTTGGTCAGATTGTTAAGCTCTTTATAGTCAAGGCATAGCCTTAAAGAGTCGTCTGTGTTAATGGCGAAGACAATAGGTGCTCCCATTCCGAAGTACTATAACGAATAAATCCCTTCTATAATAGCTCTGAAATATGCTTATCCAACCCTCGCCTTTCTTTGGAGGCCATATGCCTTAACGACAGCATCACAGGTCTAATATCCTTCTTCAAATCAATCCAAAATTTGATCTCCCTTTAGGGTGGGAGACCAAATACTTCTTTAAAAATGTTTGGAAAGTCTTGGACTACGGGCACAGATGAGAGCTTATCCCATGACAAGCTAAAAGAATATAAATAGCTTAACTTGACTGAGTTTTAGGGTGCACAACGAACATCAATATCTCATCCCTTTCGAATCCTTAACCAATCGATCCTCCTATCACAATCTAGGACAGTCTTGTAGTAAGATAACTAATCCTGCCCTAGGATAAGTCAATACCCCTCAAAACCTAGAACATACGCATTACATGTAAAAACAACGTTACATATATCTACTACTAGGTCTTTACATATCAAAGAAAGATGTGTCGACACCCCAATAGGATTGGATATGCTAATGGGTTGGTGGAAACTTAGGTTTTTAGACTCAAGGAGTTGACTACATTTCTATTTATGAATGAATGTGATGCTCCTAAGTCAAAGAAGGTATGAATAGCATTCACGAAGATGATATTTGTACCTTCCAATGCAGCTCTTAATTTGTCTCTGGGAAAAGGTATACTTGAGACAAATACAACTTCGATGGCATAAGCTTACCTAGCATGAACTTCCTTTGCTAGCTTAAGGCACCGATTATTATAGTGCTTATTTTCATGATAGCAATATCATCTCCCCCTGAACTCTTCCCTTATTAAACTCACTTTACAGTTCTTAATAACATGCCCATTCTTCTGACATCTACGACATGTCACCCCTCCCTTCTTTATCTTCCCCTTGTCTTTCGTATCAGCCAAAACACCCTCTTCTTTTCTCCATCTTGATTTTGCACCTGTACTACCTTCTCCTTTTCCTCAATAGCAAAAGTCTGAAGCATGGTCATTTCAACTATCATCTCATAAGTGGCGCCTATGGGTACCTGGGTCAAGAGTAGGTCCCTAAGTAGAGAATTTAGGCCTTTAAAAAACTTTATAGCTTCTTCCTAGGCGTGTCAATCAGACTCAATCCAAACATAACTATATCCATGAACTTATTGATATACTCCTTCAATGTTGAGTCTCCTTGCCTTAGTTGTATAAACTTCTCCAATTGCAAACTTACTTTAGCTTTCGATATGAATCGCGACTCGAAACAAGCCCTATATTCTTCCCAAGTAATTCCTTCCTCGGCATTCTCTTTTACTAATGTCCACCAATCTAGTGCTTCCCCTTTTAAATGCCATGCAGCCATCCTTCTCTTAATCTGGTCTTCCCATCTCAGCTTTTGGAATATACGTTCACAGTCGTTAATCCAAGCCTTTGTTTCAACAAAATCTTCAGACCCTGCATATGCCTGTCCTCCCATATTATGAATGTCTTTACACATTTTGAGGAAGTCTACTGGACAGGGCTCTACTTCAGTTGACGAAGCAACTGGCGCCACTGGTGTAGCTAGTTAATGAATGAGAACTTGTTGGCACATGCCTTAGGTATTTCTTGAACCATTCTGGCATACCTCGTATGGTGGGTACTTCTTGGATGGAGCAATTACCAGCCTCCGATCAATTGTTTTCAGCCATAATCAACAATCTGTACGTTTGAGCTTTTAGTTACACTTTCTAAGATAGTATTATTTGCGGAAATAAAGATTTTCCTAGTGTGTTTGTGTATGTTCATAAAAGTGTGTATATATATAGAAGGGTTTTGAAAAATACTTTTGAAAATAACAAATATGCACTCTTACATATGCATATTCCTACTGATCGGGCAACTTGGCTCTAATACCAAATGTAACAACCATCTCTGGAATGGGCCTAATTTTAAATCCAATAAATGCCCATCGAACCTTAGGCCATTCCAAAGTAGGCTATTGGTTTGTAAAATTTGTACAGTGAACAATATACAACGCTATCTATCTATGCTTTCAAAATCTCACAACGAAAGAGATAAAATATAAGAACAAAAATAAGTACCCATTTCATAAAAACCAAATCTCAAAATTATAATATCCTAAAATATCCATAGTACAATATCTTAAAATAATACATTAACATGTTTGAAATCTAGGTACATCTGAATACATAAAAAACATAGATAAATAATTAAACTGCCATAAATAGTCACCGCTGGCTCCGTCTTCTCCATCATCATCATTCCCCATAGCCCGTGGAACAACAATGTCCAGAGAATGAAAATCTCAAGTTTTACCATAATAATATTTGGGTGGCATCATTTAGATAAGTAATATGTCCTACGCATCATATACTTTAACCTGCTAAGTATACATCCACTATAAGCCAAGGACTTTGCCAGTCCAACCTCACAACATACCTTTAACTATAGGCCAAAGGCCCTTTTCAGTCCAACTTTATATCTCTAATGCAGGTGAAACGCAGCTACTGTCAAACATGCCCTAACGACGTGAGAGAAAGCGCCTAAGCCACTTAATACCTCTTTTGTGGGAATTACGTGGACTCTGACCATTTATGTAACGACCCGTAAATTTTCAATAATTAAAATTGTTAATTTAATTAATTTTTGTTACTTAATAGTGGGAAATATAGAAATTGTGATTTATTTATGAAATAATAACCGAAATAAAAGGTAACAAAGTTGATTAAAGTTAATTATTAACAACTTGAATGGAATTCCAATCAATTGAATTAATGTATGAAATAGTATAATAAATGGTAACTAAATAAAATCAGTAATATGTAAGTGATTACAACATTGGTTGTAAGTAATAAACTTATAAATGTGATTTAAAAGTTAATGGTAACAATTATTTTATATTACCTATTCATTTAGCCTGTTAATTTAAATTGGAAATAAATTTCAATAAATGTAATTAAATATTATGTTAATGTAAATTAAGTTGATATTTGGAAATAATGTTAATTTTATTCATAATATGATAATTGGTTGAATAAAAAGAATGGAAATCAAGATTTATTAATTTATTGGAATTTAAATTATATTAATTGGATTTATTGCAATTAAATGAAATTAAATATTTAAATATTACGTAAATGGAAATTAAGATGAAATTGGGAATTATTAATGTACTAAGGAGTAAACCAATGTTAGTTATATCCTTATGGTAATAAAAGACTTGAATAACAAGGTTTAAAAATTTATTAAATGGATTTTGGAATTTTAATTTATAATTTATAATTTCTGAATTTAATGAAATTGAAATTTAACGCTGAAATTGATGAATTAATCAACGTTAAATTGACATCTAAATTTGTTTAAATTATCGTAAATGGTTAAGAAATAAAAAATGATAGATGCTGTAAATTATTAACATTTAAACTGAAAATTTGATTTAATTAATTTAATATTAAATTATTTAATTAATGTGAAAATAGCCATTTTGGCCACTGACTCGGATTTCGACGAAACTGGTTTCATCAGATCCGTAACAGTGAATTATTATAGGATTTCAAGTTTCATAACGATCGGACATGTCGTTTGATCGTATCAGCTCGAAACGCCTAGAAATCAATTTAATTGAAATCAATTGAAATCAATTTGAAATAAGCTGATTTTATCATAAATTCTTCATACGATAGAATTTAAACCTGAAACATGTTCCATTGAGTTTAAAATATCGAAAAACATCTATTTTGATATATGGGTTGATCCAATTTCATTCCGGAGACAGAACGGGCTTTTCGGGTCGTTTATCGTTCAACTTTCCAAACCAATCGAGCCCATTCATTTCTATTTTGTTCTGCCTATATATATATATCATTATAAACCCTAGGTCATTTCTTATTTCTGATATCAGTACGTACAATTCCATTTGCTTCTCTCTTCCCAATGGCAGCAAACCCTAATTCCCAATTACAATTTCAAAATCAAATTCAAAATTCAAACTCCTCAATCACTATCGAATTATATATCGATTTGAAGCTCTCGGTGAGCGCAAGTCAAATATGTGATTCGTTTTTCGATCTGGGTTGCTGTGTGGCCGGAATTGGATGATCAAGTCACGGCCGTTCATCGCGCCTTCATTAATCGTCGACCGATCGTCAAATAAATTGTACCAGGCTGTGGAGAGCGACGTATGGAGTGCATCAGAGGTGGTCGTTTGGAGATTCAACGGCTAGATCTCCTGTGGAAATTCAATTAGGTCAAAGAATTGGTGGCGGCGGCTGTGCCTACGCGTGCGATCGCGTGGCCGGGAAGTGACGGCGTTCGAAGTCGTGGGTCTTGGGCGTCGAAGGCGAGGGTTCCGGTTCGTTCTGACAGGCTGTAGTGGCTCAGCGACGTTCGACTTCGTGGCGGCTGTAGCTACAGCGTGCGTGCTAGGGTTACTTGAGGGAGATGATGACATGTCATGTTGAGGTGTTTTATTTATTTATCTATTTAATTTTAATTAAATTTTGAAATGTTCTAATCCACATAACTTTCTCATACGAGGGCGAATTCACGCGCGGTTTTCTCCGCTGCGATCCTATCGAAATTTCTGACATTTTGACGCTGGTTTGGACAGATTTGGAGACTGTTTGAATTTTGGGCTTATTTTGGATTTAAATTCGATTTAAATTCAAAGGTGAGTGTTTTGACCCACTCACAACTTCTAAAATTTCTTATGTTAGTTAAATTAATTTTTGATGTGAATTAGAAATTTATTTATGACTGTTTGGTATATTTTAAATCATCATCTCAGTTAATTTGAATTTATTTGAATTAAATCATTATTTAATTTATTATCGAATATAAATTGCCAGTTTGATACCCATTATTGATTATCAGTTCTATATTGATATTTATTGATTGATTTGGATGATGATTGTGATGAATGTTGATTGTTGATGCTGGTTGAATGGATGTTGTATTTTATACCGTTATAAACTGCAAGTTCGTTATGGATTTTTATATATTTCGGGATTGCGGTTTGAAATGATATACAACCGTAAAATGTTTAAATTGCAAATTGAAATGATAAATATCTGTATCACTTGACCCTAGGGTAGAGAATTATATACGGACACCGGATTGGTTAAATTAAATGATTTTAAAATCCTTAAATTTTTGAATTTAATCAATTGATGTTTTGAAATGAAATTGGATTTATATAAATTGAAGTATTTTGGAAAAATCAAGTTTTATGATGAAATGTGAATTGTTTTAAAAAGGAATTGCTTTAAGAAAATTAAATCGGAAATTTAAGTTAAACTTTTAAGTATAAATGAAATTCTATCGAAATTGAGTTATTGTATTTGTTTGAAAATAAATTTGAAATATTGAAGTTGGAGTAATCCGTATTGATATTTTGAACATGGATTTAAATGATATGAAATTTGGTAGTTTATTGAAATTTGGTTCGTTGATTTGGAAATTTGAAATGGCCCAAATAGGTTGAAATGTAATGAATAGTTTAATTTGGTATTAATTTCAAACTCATATTTTTAAGTAAACTATTTTAAAATATATTATTTTAAATTTTCTAGTTATTAAGATTTTTAAATTTATTAAACTATTTAACTAATATTAACTATATAAATTATTTTGATCTGTTTAAACCAATTTGATTTATTTTAAACTAATTAAACCATTTTAATTTATTTTAAATCTAATTAATCTATTTTAAGCTATTTAATCTATTTTAATTATATTTAATCTAAATGAAATCTATGTAACTATCTTAAATCAATCTAAAAGTACTTTACCTATAATTAAACTATTTTGGAGTATTTTACCTATTTATAATTATTTAAACCATTTCTAAATTTCCAAACCAAGTAAAGTGAAAGTGTTTAAAATTCAATTCATTGTTTTAAAAAGAAAATAAAGCCAAATGATGTTATAACCTAAGTTGGAATTTAAATGTATAATGAATTGAATGATGATTTTGAAGTAAGAATTTAACCTGTTTTGGAACTATGATTTTGAGAGAAATTATGATTTTGGAAACGATATGATTTGGAAGCGATATGGTTTTTGAGAACACGATATTTTGATATAAATTGTGAATTTGTCTTTGAAAGGAAATATAATTATCGAAATATGATTTCAAATGCGATATGATTTCAAAAGTGAATATGATTTCGAAAGTAAGTAATGATTTCGAAAGTGATATGGTTTGAATCGAATATGATATTTTGATATCAATTATGAAATGATTTTGGAAATGTAAAAGAACCATCCGGTGTGTAATAAGCGATTGGTTGTTAAAGAGACCGGGATCAGATGTTTTCATACTCTCTACCAATATAGAAAACCACTTTGACAACTATGTACGCGGTGATGATTCCAGAGTGAAGTAGGATGGTGGTGACAATCCTATATGAGGTATATACGTGGATCCGACTCCCGTGAGTTGGCATAAGGTGGCTAAAATAGGAGCAATCGACGGGCCAGTGAGGTAGCTCCTCTGAGCGGACACACTCCATCGATCGATATTCTGACTTTATGATTTATTTGGTGGCCACCCTTCAATTTTTACTCGGGAGTGTGTTTCGAGTTGGGCGGTAGTTGCGGCTATGCCTTACCAACAGTCCGGAAGTGTAATTGGTATATCTATCATGGCATTGCCTAGTTGTGCCGTGTCACCTACCCTAGCGCGCCTTCTACGAGTTTGTTTTATGTCATACCTATGTGGTATCCTCTGGCGGCTCCAGTTTACGGGGAGTTACGGTACTGTATAGACTATTGGTATACCTAAAAATGTGTTAAGGTGGAAAATGTAAAGCCTTAACGCTATTTTTAAATAGTATACTTTACTTTAGACCCTATTATAATAGCGTACTGTACTACATAATAGATAGTTTCATGGATCCTTAGGAGATGTGAATCCCAAACATCTTTTAAGTTACTCCACTCACGTTAGACACTGGATAAGAGATGTCAAACCCCGTAAACATCTCCGATGCCGTTTATACTCATATTTATTTACCGTTGATTTGACTTACATAAGATCTTTTAGTTATGACTCGAGTGTTTTGTCTTTTCAATTCGCTCGGGTCAGCCTGAGCATTTCAGGATTTGAAGACCTTATTTTCGGAGGACGAAGACGAAGATTTTATTATTATTATTTACTATATTATTCCACTGCATCATATTGTTCCGCTGCAATGTTATGTATTTATCTCTGATATGTGTAACTCTGATTTTTGTATTGGATAAGTATAATCAAATGTTTTGTATACAGCTTCATGAACTGTTATTTGATTATTATATTTTGTCATTCCGCTGCGAGATTCTGTTTTGTTTTTATTTATTTCTCTTTTTCTTATTCACCCCAAATAACAATTCGCCCTTCTGTATGGTTTGAGTCGGCATGTGTGTTTATTTAAAGCGAACAAAAAGGCGGGATGTTACAATTTAATACCTATACCCTAGGCAGATCCTCGTCATTTAATACAGAAACCCAAGGTAGTCCCCTCCCTAGTACTTCCTAACTGACATCATAAAAAATCCCATTAGGCTACTCAATACTTCTCTAATGGGAAGACGCGGACCCTACAATAGCCACTTAATACCTCAACCCTAAAGCAGACCCCATCCATAGGTTTCCCACTATCACACCTAAAAGTGAATCCTGACCATTTAATACTTCTTTAGTAGGAAGGAGCTAGACCCTACAATAACCATTTAATAAATTCAACCCAGAAGCAGGCCCGTACTAGGATATCTGTCTTATAACCCGTAACCTAACCGTGACATCTCACATTAGTCTGACTATTCTTAGGTGCTGGTAGCCAGATTAGCTTTGTAGACTCATGGTATAGAATTGAGACTAACATCGCATCCATCATGGGTACTTATTAGCGATGTCTTACATCAGTCCCAAAGTCATAATGTTGATAGTCAGATTAGCTGGGCAGACTTTTGTGTTCTTTTGACGAACCTCGCATTCCTATAGCTTACTCATATTTCTGCTCTCCTAACATATTACCATACACACACACACACTCCTCATCACATTTACGCGTTAAGGCCATATAAGGAAAACTCCTTATTCCGCCTTTAATTATCGACTAATTTCCATTATTATATTTACCATCCTTCCTAAAGGGTTTATGCTATTTATTAACCCATTTATTATATTCGATACGATTTATAAGTTACTATTTATATGCTAGTAATATATTTACACGTACATTTAGGCTAACTAAATATTCCTAAAAGTACGTAGAAATATTCTTATTCTAAGATTTCTGCTTCATATACTAATTGTTAAAATGTGAACTTCCATATTCATACAAGCCTAAATTCCATATAATAGTTTGTAAAATAGCCAATATCTGTAGCCCGACAAAACAGACTTGTACAAGAAAATGGAATCAAAATACCAAACTTATTTTTACGTTAAATAACAGAATAAACACCTTTTTTCAAGGGAACAAAACTTTACAATTAAAACCCTTGATATTCTATTCAAATTTTATATACAAACTTGAAGTGGAAAAGGAATTCATAGTTGTCTAAATTACGGAAATAGACAGTGTAAACTACAAATAGAAAATTCATACTTTGCACACCGTAATAATTTCCCATTTGAACCCTTTTATCACAATAACAGAACTTAGAAAAGGAAGTTGAATAGAACATAAATTATTTAAAATTCAAACAACAAACTAATCCTACTATATTAATGGAAAACAATTGAGATTCCAACTATCTAAGAATCGACATTTTATTAAGGGAATTTTAGGGTTTAAGGTTTTCATATACAAAATTTCTCAAGGCTAAAAAAATCCAAACTTTTACTTCACAATTTACTAAAATGAGAAAAACTAAGATTTCCACTCATAGATAGTTTCCTTGCTTTCCCTTTGCCACGACCCGGTTTTCGACCCCCGAAAATCGACATCAATATGTCCACTATATTACATGCCGACAATCGAATGCTGGAAATACCAGACCATAAGGGAAAGAAGAAAGAGGTAGAAGGAGAAAATAGAAGACAATAACATAGAATCTCACAGTCGCAGCGGAACAATATATAATAGATAACAATTGGTCTTTATACAAAAAGAACTATAACTGTTTTTATACATTACATCATCAGAGTACAACACAATCAATAGCACAATACTGGACAGTTATAATAACTTGTCCTCACCAAAGCTGACTATACAGCTTACAATGCACAGCGGAAAACATATCAAGTACGTGTGATACGTCTCGCCATCTAGCTCGTCTCCTGAGCTCCACAACATCATATCCTGTATCTGTAATACTCGATTTGACCCGAGCATTATAATAAAATAACACCCAAGTCAGTCTGGAAAACCAGCGTGAGAAAACACACTCAATTTGGATTATTAAAGTTTCCAAAATCCTTTGAAAACCAAAGGTATCTCGTAAGACCACGCCACAAATAAACATGTCGGGTTTTTACCTTACGATAACCAAAACATTTTTATATCAAAATCCTCTGATATTATAATAGTGTCTAAGTACAAATACTTATTCAAATAGTTTAAATGCTTGCATCTCACCTTCCAGCATAGTTGGGCACAATCAAAACCGCACGGCGCTTATTGGAGATTTGCTTTCCATACAATGGCAGGGCTACTGGCGTACCGCCAATCACAGTACCTGGCCTAGATCAGCGTACCGAGGACCACTCCTGATCCCCTGCAACACAAGACCGGACTACCCCTTACTGGATAGCCCGAATAAGAACACCATGCGGTTTGGATCAGCAACCGCCACACAGCCGAAATAAAGGGACTCTAGGCAGAGGAAATCTTACCCTACTTGGGTGCTACCCACTTATCCTTGTCGCACCTCCCCTATTTTAGCCATTCCCGATTGATGAGGCTTAAGGCTACGATTACCTTTTTAGCACACATTCACTTAGAATGCTCATTGTCCTCCAATGACAATGTACTAATAGCATTCATCCATACAAGTCCGTTCCCGGTCCGAACGGAACCGAAGGCACTACTCCTACTGCATCCATTTTGGAATCACCCTCAAGGTTAGTAGCGATTAGCCCTTGTACTTCACTGCTCCATCTTCGACTCCAAGTTCTTGTCTTCATTCCGAACACGTACTCGTTGGATCGAAGTGGTTTTCGGATCACAAATCCGATCTCGGTCTCTTCGAAACAACATTTGCTAATTCCGCTAAACTCAACCCCGGTTCTTTAGGAAATAAACAGACGAAAATAAGATCGGAAATCACCTCCTAACCGTTTTATGGACGGATTACCTTATAAACGTCCTAGAAGAAGGAACGAGTTTATACGTACAGTATAGCACCTCGAATGGTAATTGTACCATATAATTTTGGTATTTCTCCTAGATATTTCCAAAGTTATATTTAGGTCCAGATTTTTGATAGTCGGTTATTTAACTATCAAATTAACAATCATTCAACCAAATATTTTATTTCCACTGAAAGTATCGAGCCTTATTAAATTTAGTTTTTAAATAAATTAAATCACTGTATCCAAAACTTTACACTTAAATTATTTAAAATAAAGCCGCTTAAATTCTTTATTCAAAATAATACTTATGAAATTATATAATAATCTTCAAAGTAAAACTTTAACCAAAAACTACTTTTAAAATAAAGCTATTATATAAAGTATAAATATTTAATAATTATTCTTTAAATCATGATACCAATTTATCCTTTAAAAACAATTAACTACTATAATTGACTTAATTAATATTTCCTTTAACAAATTTTAAAACAACCAAATAATAAATTTTTCTAAAACATTCTTTTCAAAACACTTTTAAAACTTCTAATTTATACTTAAAAATCTTGCTTTGAAAATATACTTAGCTTTCAAGGGAAAATGCACTTTCCATTCCAATATAGCCCTTCTAATCATTTATAAATCCTCCCCGATTTATCTCCAGTTTAATTTACGTCCCAATCCCGTAAATTTCCTTCTCACATTTTCTAAAAATAAACCATTTATTTTTAAAAACGATTTTCCATCTCCTTATAAATTCCCACCATGAATTTAAAATCTCAAATATCCACTGATATTTTTACTTCACTTTATATTATAAACCTCGTTTATAATTTCCAAAATCTCATCTCCCGTTTATCACTCTTTCAAAAACACTTTATCGATTTTTAAATCGATTTCCAAAATTGAACTCCATTTTTAAAATAAATTTCCCAATACATTCCAAAATCCACTAATTTCAGATCTTACTTCCTTTTTATGATTTAAACAGCTTTATTTAAATCTGAAACATTAATTCCACATTTTATTCCTCAAATTCCCTCTTTATTTTCCTCAAGTTTATTTTAAATCTCGGATTTTAAAAATAAATACTTTTATACTTAAACCAATCGTTTAAGCCCCATTATCACATCCTTTTATTCAATATCCCAAAATTCCTTTCTTTCCACATTAAAAATTATCAAGTACAAGATTTAAATTCAAACTATTCATTTTCTCTCAAATTCATTACTTTTAAACTTATCCAAATTTTTTATAAATCTCTCACTTTAAAATTCCCCTTTTTATTTCCCTTTTAAAATTCAATATTTATATTTCTGATATTTCAAAATGTCAGAAATATATCCAGCAATATCATATCATCCAATAAATTTAATTCTCCAACATAACCTACCATAGATTATCAAATAAATCATACCATTGCAAATGTAAATAATTTTCAACATTTTTGAGGAATCCAGTTGGATCCCTCCAACCTATTTCCCTGCATCCACAGATGTTAGCACAATATAAAAATACCAATCCCACTTCGAGGAGGATATCGCGGTATATAGGGTCATCCGCTATTATGCAGAGCGCATAGGGTCTCATCCGCTATATGATGCGGGAATATCAATCACTCCAATATATACACACTACTATATATAATATCACATCCAGACTGATAATAATTGTCAATTTCAATCAATCATCCAATAATTTAATTTTAACTAATTAAATTAACCAGTAATCCAATTTGAGTGAGAATAACTCACCTTTGACTTTTAATTTGCAATCCGATCAAAACTAGCTTGCTCTCCCCCGATTTTAGACCTTGTATAAACATTATATGGTTTATTAACATTTGAAATAATCGAACAGTCAATTACCATTTATTAATTAAATTTAAACTAATAATTTAATTTTAAACTAATTTTCCTATAATAAATAATTTTTAGTAACTAAAATAATTTAATAAGTTAATAAAACAAGTTAATCACCGTAATACATTATTCTAAAATTAAATAGTAGGTTTAATATGTGTATATGTAGACTTATTTTCTTTTTGAAACTACATATATACTAGAAAAAAATCTATATAGATTCAAAAATCTAATTTTATATAAACTTTCAAACATTTTAAAATTCCTACTTTCTTTTCTTCAAAACCTTATCTGTATATATATTTTTTTCTATTTATCTATATATATTTAAATTAAAATATCTATCTGTTTATATACATATATATTTTTTAAATTGAAAAAAACACTGCAGATATACCTCACTGTCCTCACTGCCCTCGCGTACCCTCTACTAATCACCTGAGCCCAAGCTTTGACAACACCCGACAAGCCAGCCCCATCGCATTGCTGCCCTCTTCTATGTCCATCACAACCGAAATTGAACCCCTCTCCATTTCAACAGCAAACTCTACTTTTCCCCAACCCTACATCATCACAGTCGAGTTCGCCAACGAGGCACCGCACCCTACCCTTCATACTCCACCTATTTGCCACCGCACGACCAAAACGAAATCATGACAACCCTACACGCGTGCGTTCGTGAGGCCTCCAGGAGCAACCCTCAAATCGAACCTTCCCTTTGCCAGCCTTGCCTCAGGCGCCTCCGCCTAAGTGTCTTCATCGCGCGCGCGAGTGAACGATGCTCCTATAAATTTTTTAAAAAAACTGTATACGAACGAATTTGTTCGAATAAAAAGGGATAGGATGGGAAAGACATGATTTTGTTTTAACTGGAATAGAAGAAGAGGGGAACGAGATTTGAACGAATTCAGGTGTTCTTTTTTTTCGAAGTTGATTTTTTTTCTTGTTTTCAACTATGTTCGGCTATCAATCTTTAAAGAGAAGATGCGTGCTTTTATCAGGGAGGGAAGCATGTTTAAATTTCCTAGCGTGAAGAAATGGGTATGGTACAGTGATTTGAATTGAGGGAAATGGCTGACGTGATTTTGTCTTTGACTGGTCACACAAATATATATTATTTATTTTTTAAACGTCTCGAAATCGTAGCTTAAAATTTTGACATCCTATCGAGGCGTGCCGCTAGGCGTTTATAATGTTATACCCCTATTTCGAGCGCAATGGAAATGGTTTCGAGTCCTAACTCGATCGTATGGAGAAGATAGCTTTTTGGACCTAGTTGTTATATTGAATTTTCGATATAACTTTCAGCGCGTTTATATCCCGTACGGCCAAAGCATAACTCCAAACACTATGAAATTTGAAATCCGATAATAATACAGTATTATGGATCCCATGGAACGGGTTTCGCTGAATTCCGGGACTGTATCCCGGAAGGCTATTTTTAAATATCAATTTAAACGATATATTTTCAAAACTGAACAAATCACCTTTAAATTCAATTTTAAAGGTTCCCTTACCTTCAGTATTATTAATATAAATTTTATAAGCCTTTATATTAGTTTTAACGAGCTTAAATTCCAGATTCAATATTTTACCCAATTTCCAATTATTTAATTAAATAATTTAAATCCTCCAATAAATAGTGATATTTGAAATTCAAGTTAAAAATCAACTTTTAAATATTTAAAATCGATTAAATATTCCAATTTCAAATATCCAAAATTCTGGGTCGTTACATTCCTCACCCCTTATAAGAATTTCGTCCTCGTAATTGCTAGTTAAGAAGAATGGTCCACAACCCGTTAACTATTTTCCAAAACCAAACAGTTTTTAACAACACTCCAAAACATTCTTTTTATTAAAGACACCCTATTACTCTCACTAACTTTCCAAACTCATCCATAGGTTCCAAATAATCTTATCCCCTCAATAATTCAATTTATAGTTTAAAACCAAATTTTAAACTATCAAAAAAAATTCTAACTCCTTAAATTTTTGAAAAATTTCGCCAGCGTCTTCTTTGCGCGGCTAGATCGGAACAACTACAAAACGCCTCTACGGCCCCACATTTTCAAAAGAAAACAAAAGCCAAGTGGCTAGATCATAAAATCATCAAATTTCATACGATAATTTAAACACGTACCTTTTTGTCGGGCAATCAAATTTACCTTCTGCAATCGCAAACATCAATTTAGCTCTGCTTTTAATTTCCTGCAACCTACTTACCACTAATATCCAATCATATAATTCAAAATCATTTTATTCATTTCTTTACAAAAATTTCAATATTTGCTTTACTTAAGCCCGTACGATGCACATATATCATTCGTACGCAATATCAAATCCGATCGCTCACTCGATCACACAATTACACTTCCGAACTAGTATCATTCACCCGACTCCCTAGTGCGGACTCAGATCTGGTTCCTTGATCAGAAACCGTCATTCTCCTTGCATAGCCATAACTATGATAGAAAATTTCAGGATTAATCAAAATCCATATCCAGGGTTCGCCGTTGAAAATCGAGTGAAAAATCCCAACTCGGATCGATATAACTATCTCGAAATTCTGTACTCGAATCTGGACCAAATCATTATGCGAATAAAATAATATACGTACACTTACGTATTTATCTCTAATTGATTAATATTTATATCAATTTCTTTCTATTCACATTTATTCAAATTTCCATTCACTTATCCACAATTATCCTTTACACAATTTTACTTAATCCTCATTTAAATACTAACTTAGTATATTTTCCCCATACCAATTTTACTTAAGAATTTCACCCTTTTCTTCTTAAGTTCAATATAAATATTTTATACAACTCCTTATATATATTTTCCACTTCATCACTTTGGTTAATATCCACTTCTTATTCAACTTTTAAATTTCAATTCCATTTGAGTTCAATTTGTTTTCCAAGCCCATAAACATTGAGTTTATCAATCGTCTCTCAACTACTTTTAGTTCACTAATTACTTTAATTAGTTTCATCTACCAATTTATTTCAAAATTTAATGGACCTTATTCCCAAATCAAATTTCATTTCCAAAACCTTTACTCTATTTAGTCCAGTTGAACAAATTTTCCATTTCACTTTATTTTAACATAACTCAAATTAAATATCATTCGAATATTCAGTTCCAATTCCATTTAGTTACAACTAAATCAATTTGTTCATTCACAAATTTATCTCCAATTTATTAAATTTTATTTCAATGACCATTCCATTTAGCTTACTTAGATTCATTTCCTCAAAATTAACTTTACTTAACTTAATTCAGTTACCTTCCAATTTAATTCAAATTTTAAACTTCTATAAGTTTTCCTACTTATTTACATTCCATTCACTAATCTCTTTAATTTACTTCATTTAATTGGTTTACTTTTCTAATTTATTTCGTTTTCTCACTTACTTTAATCCAACTCTTCCTTAAGTTAAATTTGATCCTAACAAATTCCAAATTTTATAAGTTTCCAAACTCATTTTTATTCCATAAACATTTTTACATAAGATTCTAGAGTTTTTAAACAATTACTCCACACTTCAAAATCACCTTTGAAATCAACTATATCCAAAATCCCTTGGTATATCAAATTATTCTTTGAATTTCAAATCAAATCAGTTTTGCACACAAATTCCAATTCAAAACTTTCAGGTAGGAATTCCTCTCTAGGAAACTCGAAAATGAACACCGATGATGTCGCGATCATCATCAGAATTATTTTCCAGCGACCGAAGTGAGTTTAGTGCTTTTATTTCCTTTTAAAACATTTCAAATATTTTTAAATTCCAAATCTCACCAGATTTCATATCCAATTCAAAAATATCTTCGAATAATATCACTATTATTCCTCCAAATCCTTTGAAAATCATTTTCAAACTCAAAGGGAATTAAATTTTCCCAAATTTTCGAATTTCAAATCTTTTCAATTTATATTCAAGTATTACTTTGGAATTTTATCTCATTTCAATTATAAATCACATTTATAATTCACATTTACAAATTCCATTCTGTTATATGAATTATTTTCCTTAAATTTTGGTTATAATTTTCCATTCCTTATTCAATTTCCACAACAACAATGATAATAGTCTAATATTGTCATTTCCTAACAACCAAGCAAACCATATTTAACTATAATAATTTCTAAAAAATTATTTCTTCCATATATAAAATAATTTGGGCAAAATTATTTCATTTACCCCATTTAAAACAATACCGTGTTGAATTGTTCTATTCAAGTGTTTAAAGATTCCTATCAATAACATTAATTACTTGTATCGACCAGAATCCATAAACCACTCAACAAACCAATCAACACAATATAAAACAATTTTATATTCACTAACAAATATGCGCTCATATCTATTAATACACTCGAACTCATTCTAGAGTACTATCGACTCTATCTCTAATGAGTAACCCCCACCAAAGCCAAGGTTCTCGCTTAACCTTAAGCTCTGATACCAAAATGTCACGACTCAGTTTTCGACCCCCGAAAATCGACATCAATACATCCATTGTATTACATGCCGACAATCGAATGTCAAAAATACCAGACCGTAAGGGAAAGAAGAAAGAGGTAGAAGGAGAAAATAGAAGACAACAACACAGAATCTCACAGTCGCAGCGAAATAAAATATAATAGATAACAATTGGTCTTTACACAAAAAGAACTATAACTGTTTTTATACATTACATCATCAGAGTACAACACAATCAATAACACAATATTGGACAGTTATAATAACTTGTCCTCACCAAAGCTAACTATATAGCTTACAATGCACAGCGGAAAACACATCAAGTACGTGTGATACGTCTTGCCATCCAGCTCATCTCTTGAGCTCCCCAGCATCCTATCCTGTATCTATAATACTCAGTCTGACCCGAGCATTATAATAAAATAACACCCGAGTCAATCTGGAAAACCATCGTGAGAAAACACACTCAATTTGGATTATTAAAGTTTCCAAAATCCTTTGAAAATCAAAGGTATCTCGTAAGACCACGCCACAAATAAACATGCCGGGTTTTTACCTTACGATAACCAAAACATTTTTATATCAAAATCCTCTAATATATAATAGTGTCTAAGTACAAATACTTATTCAAATAGCTGAAATGCTTGCATCTCACGTTCCAGCATAGTTGGGCACAATCAAAACCATACGGCGCTTATTGGAGATTTGGTTTCCATACAATAGCAGGGCTACTAGGGTACCGCCCATCACAGTACCAGGCCTAGATCAGCGTACCGAGGACCACTTCCGATCCCCTACAACACAAGATCGGACTACCCCTTACTGGATAGCCCGAATAAGATCACCCCGCAGTTTGGATCAGCAACCACCACACAGCCGAAATAAAGGGACTCTAAACAGGGGAAATCTTACCCTACTTGGATGCTACAAACTTAGCCTTGCTGCACCTCCCCTGTTTTAGTCATTCTCGGTTGATGAGGCTTGAGGCTACGATTACCTTTTTTAGCACACATTCACTTAGAATACTCATTGTCCTCCAATGACAATGTACTAATAGCATTCATCCATACAAGTCCATTCCCGGTCCGAATGGAACCGAAGGCACTACTCCTACTACATCCATTTTGGAATCACCCTCGGGATTAGTAGCGATTAGCCCTTGCACTTCACTGCTCCATCTTCGACTCCAAGTTCTTGTCTTCATTCCGAAAATGTACTCGTTGGATCGAAGTGGTTTTTGGATCACAAATCTGATCCCGGTCTCTTTGAAACAACGTTCGCTAGTTCCGGTAAACTCAACCCCGGTTCTTTAGAAAATAAACAGATGAAAATAAGATCGGAGATCACCTCCTAACCGTTTTATGAACGGATTTCATTATAAACGTCCTAGAAGAACGAACGAGTTTATACGTACATTATAGCACCTCGAACGGTAATTGTACCATATAATTCCCGTATGTCTCCTAGATATTTCCAAAGTTATATTTGGGTCCAGATTTCTGATAGTCGGTTATTTAACTATCAAATTAACAATCATTCAACTAAATATTTTATTTCCACTGAAAGTATTAAGCCTTATTAAATTTAGTTTTTAAATAAATTAAATCACTGTATCCAAAATTTACGCTTAAATTATTTAAAATAAAGCCGCTTAAATTCTTTATTCAAAATAATACTTATGAAATTCTATAATAATCTTCCAAGTAAAAATTTAACCAAAAACTACTTTTAAAATTAAGCTATTATATAAAGTATAAATATTTAAAATTATCCTTTAAATCATAATACCAATTTATCCTTTAAAAACAATTAAATACTATAATTGACTTAATTAATATTTCCTTTAACAAATTTTAAAACAACTAAATAATAAATTTTTCCAAAACATTCTTTTCAAAACACTTTTAAAACTTCTAATTTATACTTAAAAATCTTGCTTTGAAAATATACTTAGCTTTCCAAGGAAAATACACTTTCCATTCTAATATAGCCCGTCTAATCATTTATAAATCCTCCTCGATTTATCTCCAGTTTAATTTACGTCCCAATCCCGTAAATTTCCTTCTCACATTTTCTAAAAATAAACCACCATATTTTTAAAAACGATTTTTCATCTCCTTATAAATTCCCACCGTGAATTTAAAATCTCAAATATCCACTGATATTTTTACTTCACTTTATATTATAAACCTCGTTTATAATTTCCAAAATCTCATCTCCCGTTTATCGCTGTTTCAAAAACACTTAATCGATATTTAAATCAATTTCTAAATCAATTTCCAAAATTTAACTCCGTTTTTAAAATAAATTTCCCAATACATTCCAAAATCCACTAATTTCAGATCTTACTTCCTTTTTTTGATTTAAAAAGATTTATTTGAATCTGAAACATTAATTCCACATTTTATTCCTCAAATTCCCTCTTTATTTTCCTCAATTTTATTTTAAATCTCGGATTTTAAAAATAAATACTTTTATACTTAAACCAATCGCTTAAGCCCCATTATTACATCCTTTTATTCAATATCCCAAAATTCCTTTCTTTCCACATTTAGAAATTATCAAGTACAAGATTTAAAATCAAACTATTCATTTTCTCTCAAATTCATTACTTTTATACTTATCCAACTTTACTATAAATCTCTCACTTTAAAATTCCCCCTTTTATTTCCCTTTTAAAATTCAATATTTATATTTCTGATATTTCAAAGTGTCAGAAATATATCCAGCAATATCATATCATCCAATAAATTTAATTCTCCAATATAACCTACCACAGATTATCAAATAAATCATATCACTGCAATTGTAAATAATTTTCAACATTTTTGAGGAATCCAGTTGGATCCCTCCAACTTGTTTCCCTACATCCATGGATGTTAGCACAATATAAAAATACCAATCCCACTTCGAGGGAGATATCGCGGTATATAGGGTCATCCGCTATTATGCGGGGCGCATAGGGTCTCATCCGCTACATAATGCGGGAATATCAATCACTCCGATATATATATACACTACTATATATAATATCACATCCAGACTGATAATAATTATCAATTTCAATCAATCATCCAATAATTTAATTTTAACTAATTAAATTAACCAGTAATCCAATTTGAGTGAGAATAACTCACCTTTGACTTTTAATTTGCAATCCGATCCAAACCGGCTTGTCTCTCCCTCGATTTTAGACCTTGTATAAACATTATATGGTTTATTAACATTTGAAATAATCGAACAGTCAATTACCATTTATTAATTAAATTTAAACTAATAATTTAATTTTAAAATAATTTTCCTATAATAAATAATTTTTAGTAACTAAAATAATTTAATAAGTTAATAAAACAAGTTAATCACCATAATACATTATTCTAAAATTAAATAGTAGGTTTAAGATGTGTATATGTATATTTATTTTCTTTTTGAAACTACATATATACTAGAAAAAAAATCTATATAGATTCAAAAATCTAATTTTATATAAACTTTCAAACATTTTAAAATTCCTACTTTCTTTTCTTCAAAACCTTATCTGTATATATATATTTTTCTGTTTATCTATATATATTTAAATTAAAATAGCTATCTGTTTATATACATATATATTTTTTAAATTGAAAAAAAGCCACTACAGATATACCTCACTGCCCCCACTGCCCTCGCGTACCCTCTGCTAATCGCCTGAGCCCAAGCTCTGACAACACCCGACAAGCCAGCCCCATCGCACTGTTGCCCCCTTCTACGTCCATAATAACCGAAATTGAACCCCTCTCCATCTCAATAGCAAACTCTACTTTTCCCCAACCCTACATCATCACAGTCGAGTTCGCCAACGAGGCACCGCACCCTACTCTTCATACTCCACATATTTGCCACCGCGCGACCAAAACGAAATCGTGACAACCCTACACGCGCACGTTCGCGAGGCCTCCAGGAGCAACCCTCAAATCGAACCTTCCCTTTGCCAGCCTTGCCTCAGGCGCCTCCGCCTGAGTGTCTTCATTGCGCGCACGAGTGAACGATGCTCCTATATTTATTTATTTTATTTTATTTTTTTAAACTGTATACGAACAAATTTGTTCGAATAAAAGGGATAGGAGGGGAAAGACATGATTTTGTTTTAACTGGAATAGAGGAAGAAGGGAACGAGATTTGAATGAATTCAGTTGTTCTCTTTTCTTTTTTTCGAAGTTGATTTTTTTTCTTGTTTTCAACTGTGTTCGGCTATCAATCTTTAAAGAGAAGATGCGTGCTTTATCAGGGAGGGAAGCGTGTTTAAATTTCCTAGCGTGAAGAAATGGGTATGGTACAGTGATTTGAATTGAGGGAAATGGCTGACGTGATTTTGTCTTTGACTGGTCACACAAATATATATTATTTAATTTTTAAACGTCTCAAAATCGTAGCTTAAAATTTTGACATCCTATCGAGGCGTGCCGCTAGGCGTTTACAATGTTATATCCTTATTCCGAATGCAATGGAAAAGGTTTCGAGTCCTAACTTGATCGTATGGAGAAGATAGCTTTTTGAACCTAGTTATTATATTGAATTTTTAATATAACTTTCAGCGCGTTTGTATCCCGTACGGCCAAACAATAACTCCAAACACTATGACATTTGAAATCCAATAATAATACACTATTATGGATCCCATGGAACTGGTTTTGTTGAATTCCAGGACTGTGCCCCAGAAGACTATTTTTAAATATCAATTAAACGATATATTTTCAAAACTAAACAAATCACCTTTAAATTCAATTTTAAAGGTTCCATTACCTTCAGTATTATTAATATAAATTTTATAAGCTTTTATATTATTTTTAACGAGCTTAAAACTCCAGATTCAATATTTTACCTAATTTCCAATTATTTATAAATAATTTAAATCATCCAATAAATAGTGATATTTGAAATTCAAGTTAAAAATTAACTTTTAAATATTTAAAATCGATTGAATATTTCAATTTCAAATATCCAAAATTCTGGGTCGTTACACCCTTGGATTCGATTCACACCTACGCCTAACTCTTTCTTCATATTCTGTTTTTTGGAATATACAACGATTCAATTGTGTATAAATTAGATTTAGAATTCAGAGATTAGGGAAGAATAGAAAAAATGTGTGTGTGTATAAACTTATTACCTTTTTCCCTTGGATTTGAAATCTTGAATCTAATCGAAGAATCGAGGAAGAAGACGGAGCTTCTCTAATGTTCCAATTTTCTTGTGGATAAAAGTGAGGGGCTTAGTCTCTTATTTATAGTGGTTAGGATGCGCCTGGATTGTAGGATTTAAGTCGGTTTAATATAATAAAATTCGGGTCATTCCTAGCCAAACCTAACCCTAGCCGTCATGCCTTAATCGGTTGACTGACCCAATGGAGGGAGTCGATCGATCCTGTTGTTGGCCATGATTTATTTGTTGCCATTTAATTTTTATTTCTTTCCCACTTTACTACGTACCATTAACATTTTCTTAAACGTTAAACTTTCGTTAACATTAAAAATATTTATTACCATTTTAATTTCAACGTTAACTTATAAATTTTAAAATTTGAATTCGTTCGAATTATTTTAAATTTGAAAACTTCAAACGTTGATAAATTTTCCATTTCAGTTCCAATTCCAAAACTTTATATGAAAGTTGATCAGGAAATCATCACGAACACAATAGTGTAACTTTCATAGCCAAATTCCAACGTTTGTAAAATTTCCATTTTTAGCCTTATTTTTTATTACTAATTTCTTATTAATTTTTACGCAGTTTTATAATATGCACCTGTTTATCACTTATACTCCAACAACAATCATAAAATCTTACAAACATCATCAAACAATAAAATTTATGTATAGGGCTTACTAACTTGTTTAGATACACATTTACTGTAACGACCCTGAATTTTTGACATTTGAAATGTGAATATTTAATTGAGTTTAAATATACGAATGATTGTTTAAATTGAAATTCAAATATCAGAATGAATTTGGTAATTAAATTTTTGAATTTAATTATTGAAACTGGGTAAAAATTTGAATCTTCAGTTTTAAGCTGATTAAAAATAATATGAAGTCTTGGAAAATTCATATTGATAATACTGAAGATAATGGAACTTTCAGAATTGAATTTGAAATTGTTTTTGTTCAGTTTTGAATTTTTATCGTTTAAATCGATATTTAAAAATAGCGTTCCGGGGCACAGTCTCGGAATTCGACGAAACCAGTTCCATTGGATCCGTAATATTGTATTATTACCAGATTTCAATTTTCGTAATGTTTGGAGTGATCGTTTGGCCGTATGATAAGCAAACGTGCTGAAATTAAATCGAAATTTAATTTAATAACTGGTCCAAAAAGCTATTTTCTCCATACGATCGACTTTGGAGTTGAAACCTTTTCCATTGCGTTCGGAATAGGGGTTTAACATTATTGAAATGACCCACCTTCTGTTCCTAAAGTTTTTTTTTTACATATATATATACACAGTGGTCGTTTAATCAAGAAAATATTACATTCTACTTTTCTTCTATCCAGGATCTTTATGCCAATATAAAAATATTGGTTTGCTCAAATCATCATAAACTTACATATGTGAAGATATATAAGTTACTTTCTACTTGAATAAGAGTACAAAAGTTTGGAAGTAGAAAACTATTTGGGAATCATTAAAAGAAATAATTCCAACATAGCAATAGTGTTTCTAAAAACCAGGTTTTCCAAGCATACTTAGATTATTGCATAACTATTGGTTTCATGTCTCAAGGCTTAGCCATTTGCATGTATTTCCATAATTTTATTACTGTATGAACTGTGCTCTTGCATGTGCATGTGTGTGCATGTTCCTGTGCATGTGTGTGTCAGTGGAAGATTTAAGTGCTTAATTTTTTTTTCTTCTTGTTAGCAAAAATGACTAAGTCTCCCATACATTAGGGTTGTAAAACTCTACTGATAATTGAGCTTAAACTCTTTAGTGCTGGCTTAACCCAGGCTCAATAAAATGGTCATGTTAGCCATATTCAACTTGCTCTTATTCTTAAGCAAAATACATGTCATTTTGTTTTCTTTTCAAAGCAACTCAAATACTTTTTTGCCAGATTTTATATCAACTTAAACATGGATTTTCCTATGTCAAATACTTAGTTGTACATTCAATCCATAAATCCTTTTAATCTCAGATTTTCTACCATTATAAACTAACTGTTCTTAAAGCTTAAAATTCCATTTCTTAGCAAACATTTTGCAAAACAAAATACATAAGTTTCAACTGATACACATATAGGCTCAACACTTGTAAAACAGTAGTTCTAACCATACATTAGTTTTCTAAGAAAATTTAAACAAAATAGCTTAACATAATTCAGCATAAACATCTATTTTGACTTCAGCAAATCTTTAAATATATCATCCAATTCCTTAAGCAGCTAAACATCCAAAGCCTGATCAAAGAAATTCCTACTTTCCTGCAAAATCACCATGAACTGCCCCATATAAACATGAGACACCCAATGGTGCATAAAACACACAAGGGTCAGACTAAAGTCTGGTATGAGTAATCTAACTGAAAACATGATTTATATGACACTTATTCATATTCAAATAACTTCAAAATGGATAAAGGAACTCAATACCACTCTTGTGCATGTTTCTGTGATACATGTGTATATACATTAGTGCACAACAAATTATATATGATTCAATGGTTTAGTTCAGTGATAACAATCATAGGATCCATCCATAAAACATCATAAACCAATCAACACATTCATCAGTTCAATCATATAGCCTTTTCTACCAGATTACTGGCCATCAGGGATTTTACCCAAGCCCTCTCATGAACCTATTTCTATTATTCACTATCAAGTATATTATGGTCTTTAGCTACTTTCTCTTGTTAAACCACACACTTCCTGGGACATATCACTGTTAACCCAGCACACTCAGGCCCCTGGGTATAAGCATACCATGTGTGAGCTTGCAATGTTCACCTTGCCAAGCCATATTTTGTAGCCCTAAGATCCAAAAGTCCTTAGTTAAATTACTAGGTGTTACTTTCCCTTTCTCATTCCTATGCTAATCCCTTCTGCATATCATATTTTAATTAGAGAAATAACCATTCAGCCAACATGTATTCATCTGGAGATTGGTGAGTCATGTTCTCATAAGCAAGCATTTTAATCATGCAAACATATGTGATTTCTAAGCATATTATTTTGTCTATGGGTTTCAATGGATCAAGTTACAAACATATGGTCATATATAGTTTTCCGGTTGTCTCCTTTTACCTCTGGTTCAATCAGACCTTTGTTAATTAAATATCTGGCTAAACCACAAGTATATGCTTTGATTTGGAGAGTTCATAAAACATAGAAGCTCAGCACATGTATAACATTGCACCTCTACATTTATCTTTATTTTAGTTGATGTAAGACATAAGCAACAACACAATGTTGCAGCCCCACATTTCCTTTCAATTTTAGACCATATATCTACAACATCAATCCTGGGTTTTTAAGTAAATAAATGGTATGTGGTCCTTGTTTTTATTTCCAAAAATAATCCTTATCTCTTTAATCTCACTCCGGTCATGTTATATGCATGATTCCTATTTTCCAAAATAAAAGAATTGCTGGAAATGGATAAAGTACTTGCTTGAGGGTTCATGCCATCTCCATGCAATTTTTGTTTTCTTCCAGCAAGTGTTTGCTTGTGCACATATATAATATATATGCCTATTTTGCCTAAGTCCTTATTTTCTTTCTTTAAATAATTTTTAAGTACTAACCATTTTTCTTGCATACATTTATTCCTGCCTAATCATATATTTTCTTTGTGCCAGACTTAATAAAGACATAATCATATCTTCATACATATGTATTTCTAAATTATTTATTCTAATTTATAAATTGATTTCTGCCTATTTCATTATATAGAAAAATGTGTGCATGTGTGTGCACTGTCTTGTGCACATGTACATGTTTAAACCATACATTTGCAATCAGTTTCCATTCCTATATTTCTCAATGCAAATTTTTTTTAAACAAACATAAACTAATTTAAATCATGAAATTGCTAACAAAAATCAGGGTTATCACATATACCCCTCCTTTTAGGAATTGTGTCCCACAATTCTCTCATACTTAACTTAAGTATCATCAATCCAGAAAATCAACTTTTCTGATCTCAAATCATTCTCAAGCCAATGACTTGATTAAACTCTATGCATATTAAAACAAAAATCACAATGCATATTCAATCAAAACATTCATCAGTATATATAAATTTACCTTTCATTCAATCAAACAGTTGTGGATAATCATTTCTGATTTTATCCTCCACTTCCCATGTGCAATCATTTGGGTCAAGACTCCATTGCACTTTTACTAATTTAATTTCTTTGTTTCTCAATTTCTTGATCTCTCTAGCAACTATGCCCACTGGCTCCTTTTCATAAATCATCCTGGGGTCAATCTGCACATCCTTAGGGGATTCTAGGATTGCCTCCTTATCATGAACCCACCTTCTTAGTTGAGACACATGAAAAACATCATGCATTGCTCTCATTTCTTATGGCAATTCCAGCTTATAGGCTATAGTTCCTATTCTCTCTAGAATTTTATATGGCCCTATGTACCTAGGAATCAACTTTCCTTGTTTCCCAAACCTTAGAACCTTCTTCATGGGTGATATTTTGATAAATACATAATCCCCAACACCATATTGTACTGCCTTCCTTCTTTGATCTGCATATTTCTTTTTCCTATCCTGGGCAGAAGCAATTCTTTTTCTGATCAAAGCTATTTTGTCTGAAGTTTCCTTCACACTCTCTGGCCCTAAGACCACTTTTTCCCCAGATTCAAGCCAACTTGAGGGTGATAAACATGGTCTCCCATAGAAAGCTTCAAAGGGTGCCATGCCTATGCTACTATGATGGCTATTGTTGTATGCAAATTCAGCTAAAAAGATATGATCCTCCCAACCTCCTCCCCAATCCAATACACAAGCTCTCAACATGTCTTCAAGCAATTTGTTCACAATTTCTGTTTGACCATCAGATTGAGGATGGTATGCTGTGCTTAAGCATAAATCAGTCCCCATTGCCTTGTGAAAACTCTGCCAGAATTTTGAAGTGAAGATGGTATCTCTATCACTTACTATAGTCTTTGGTATACCATGTAGTCCAACCACTTCCTTGATAAACAACTGGGCTAGTGTACATGCATTTCTCTCTGACTTTACTGGTATAAAATGGGCTGACTTGGTTAACCTATCAACCACTACCCAAATGGTATCATTTCCCCTCCTAGTTTTAGGCAAACCATCAATGAAATTCATTGATATATCCTCCCATTTCCACTGTGGTATTTGCAAAGGTTGAAGCATCCCTGAGGTTTTTGATACTCAGCCTTCACTTGTTGGAAAACCATACATTTAGATACATAGGTTGCCACTGCACTCTTCATACCACTCCACCAATAATCTCTCTTGAGGTTGTGATACATCCTTGTGCTTCCTGGGTGTATAGTGTATTTGCTTTTGTGGTAAGCATCCAAGATTTCTTGCTTCAACTCATCAATTGCTGGAACACATATTCTTTCTCCTTTCTTCAAATGGCCTTGAACATTCAACTGAAAACCTTCCACTGCTTCACCATTTAATATATGAGTTCTCTTTTCAAATAAAAATGGATCTTGGTCTTGTAACTTTACAACTTTGTTTTTCAATTCTGACTCCAGAGTGATAAAGCTTAACTTTCCCATTTCTACATGCTCACTGCATAGGCTCATGTTTTCTACATTATCACTTTCTATCTCTAAATCAGTTAACAATGATAAAGTGTTAAACTCTTCTATCATTAATCTAGCCACTTTAGCATGTTGTCTACTTAGGGCATCTGCTACTTTATTAGCCTTACCAGGGGTATATAATATTTCAAAGTCATATGAGGCTAGGAGTTCAATCCACCTTTGTTGCCTCATATTCAATTCTCTTTGTGAAAATAAATATTTAAGTGACTTATGGTCTGTGTAAACTTCAAACCTTGCCCCTAACAAGTAGTGTCTCCATTGCTTAAGAGCATACACTATAGCAGCTAATTCAAGGTCATGAGTAGCATATCTTACCTCACTTGGTTTCAATTGCCTAGAAGCATAAGCTATCACTTGTTGTTGTTGCATCAATACTGCCCCAAGCCCTTGTCCACTTGCATCAGTATACACCATCAAGTTTTCATTCCCTTCAGGTACTTTGAGGATTGGAGCTTGCACTAGTGCTTCCTTTAATTTCCCAAAGGCTTTCTCACACTCTTCAGTCCAAGTAAACACTTGATTTTTCCTAGTCAATCTGGTTAATGGGATTGAAATTTTTGCAAAATCTTTTATAAACCTTCTATAGTAACCAGCCATTCCCATGAATGATCTGACCTCAGTGACATTGGTAGGTCTTTTCCAAGCTTGCACTGCAATGACCTTATTGGGATCCACAGATATTCCTTTTTCTGATATAATGTGGCCTAGAAAATTCACTTCATTTTTCCAAAAAGTGCATTTTGAAAACTTTGCTTTCAAGTCTTCCTGCCTCAATTTCTCAAATACCATATGCAAATGATTTTCATGCTCTCTAATTGACTTAGAATAAATTAGCATGTCATCAATAAATATCAATACAAATTTATCCAAGTATTCTCTAAAAATCCTATTCATCAAATCAACAAAATAGGAAGGAGCATTTGTCAAGCCAAATGGCATTACTAAAAATTCATAAAGTCCATATCTTGTGTTAAAGGTTGTATACTTAATGCTTTCCTCTTCTACTTTCATCTGATGAAAGCCTAAAGCTAAATCAAGCCTAGAAAATATTTTTGCACCACTCAATTGATCAAATAGATCATCAATTCTTGGTAAAGGATATTTATTTTTAATTGTGACTTTATTTAATTCCCTATAGTCAATACATAACCTAAGGGATCCATCTTGTTTCTTAACAAAGACTACTGGTGCTCCCCATGATGAGCTACTAGGTCTAATAAAGCCTCTTTCTTCTAATTCAACCAATTGATTTTTCAATTCTATCAACTCCTTAGGCCCCATTCTGGTTGGTCTTTTAACCACTAGGCTAGCTCCTGGAATTATTCTGATTGAAAACTCAACTGGTCTGTGGTTTGGAACTCCCCTAACTTCACCAAACACATCAATATATTGATTCACTATGGGGATTTCTTCTAATGCAGGCATGGGTTTTTCACTACACAATGCAAAAAGGTTGGCTATATTTCTATTCTTGTCTGCCTCACAAAGAACAACTACCCTTTGTCCATCAGAAATTTTCAATGATATGGTGGATGTCTCCATATTTATGAGAGCCTTATATTTACTCAACCAATCAACTCCTAAAATAACCCCTATGCCTGGATATTGCAACACATATAGGTCTGAGTTAAACACATGCCCCCCTATATCTAACCCCAGTTGCATACACATCATACCCAGAACACATGAGCTACCTATAGGGCTTCTAATAAACAGTGGCTTATCAACAATCATACAATTCAATTTTAATTGTTGTGCAATATCATGGGAGATCAATGAGTGTGTAGCCCCAGTATCATACACTACTGCAAAAGGTATTGAGTGAATAAACAAAGTACCTTCAACTTGGCCATGTTTCTCAACATTTGATCCCTCAGTTGCCTTGCCTTTTCCTTCCAAAGCCCCTAATTTTCCTTGCTTAAAATCTGGACAATTCCTCTTTATGTGACCTTCCTTCCCACAATGGTGACATTTGAAGGATGCTGGCCTAACATTTGTGCACCTATTCTTCATATGCCCCTCTTGGCCACAGTTATAACAAGTAATCTTCTTCTTAATTTCAGCAGCACTGGCTTCTTCTGGTTTCTTAGTGGAAGCTGTGTCTACTTTCTTCTTATCATAAGGGTGAAATTTTCCCTTTCCTTTCTTGTTTTGGCTATTCTTGAATGCCCTAAAATTCTCTCTAGCCTTATCATGTTGTTCAATGCTCAAAGTCAAGTCCAAAACTTAATCAAAAGTCTTGTCCTTGTATGGTAGCATGGCTCTACTAAGGCTAGGGTTTAGCCCTTGAATATATATGCCATTCTTAGCCTCCTCAGTGGTGATGAGTACTGCATCATACTTTTCCAATGATTCAAACCTCTGAGTGTACTCAGTGACATTCATAGTCCCTTGCCTTAATTTGATGAATTCCTCTAGCAAAGACTCCTTGGCTGATGCGGGGACAAACCTACCTTCCAGCATTGCTTTAAATTGATCCCATGTCACTTCTCCTTCAGGTCTTCCAGCTATGATAACCTCCCACCAATCCAAAGCTACTCCTCTCAATTGCCTGGATGCAATTTGCCTCTTCCTTTGGTCTTCAACTTGCATGTCTGCAAAGATTCTTTCCAAAATCCTGAGCCAATTTTGAATTCCCATAACTCCTTCTGTGCCATCAAAAGTTTTGCCTCCAAGGTTGGTAAAAGTCTTGAGTAGTTTGGAAATCTCCTCATGTGGATTTTCCTGCCTATTGCCTACTCCATCCCTTATGGCTCTCATGAATTCTTGCACATTCACCATGGGTGGTTCACTTGTTCCTACATTTTGATGTCTGGGTCCTACCATAGCTCTATGGATATGACACATAGGTTAGTCCGTTTTGCCTAATACTCTATAGATTAATTCATTTCAATCTATCTCTATTCAGTTATAATAGATATTAGTAGTATAAGCACTAACAAAACAAAGCATCCAAGGCAGTCAACACCTCCATACATCCAATGCAAACAAATTCATACAAAATTTTGCTATGTTATTTAACAACATAGCTCTGATACCAAATGAAATGACCCACCTTCTGTTCCTAAAGTTTTTTTTTACATATATATATATATATATATATATATACAGTGGTCATTTAATCAAGAAAATATTACATTCTAATTTTCTTCTATCCAGGATCTTTTTGCCAATATAAAAATATTGGTTTGCTCAAATCATCTTAAACTTACATATGTGAAGATATATAAGTTACTTTCTACTTGAATCAGAGTACAAAAGTTTGGAAGTAGAAAACTGTTTGGGAATCATTAAAAGAAATAATTCCAACATAGCAATAGTGTTTCTAAAAACCAGGTTTTCCAAGCATACTTCGATTATTGCATAACTATTTGTCTCATGTCTCAAGGCTTAGCCATTTGCATGTATTTCCATAATTTTATTATTGTATGAACTGTGCTCTTGCATGTGCATGTGCATGTGTGTGCATGTTCCTATGCATGTGTGTGTCAGTGGAAGATTTAAGTGCATAATTTTTTTTCTTCTTGTTAGCAAAAATGACTGAGTCTCCCATACATTAGGGTTGTAAAACTCTACTGATAATTGAGCTTAAACTCTTTAGTGCTGGCTTAACCCAGGCTCAATAAAATGGTCATGTTAGCCATAATCAATTTGCTCTTATTCTTAAGAAAAATACATGTCATTTTGTTTTCTTTTCAAAGCAACTCAAAACCTTTTCTACCAGATTTTATATCAACTTAAACATGGATTTTCCTATGTCAAATACTTGATTGTACATTCAATCCATAAATCCTTTTAATCTCAGATTTTCTAGCATTATAAACTAACTGTTCTTAAAGCTTAAAATTCCATTTCTTAGCAAACATTTTGCAAAACAAAATACATAAGTTTCAGCTGATACACATATAGGCTCAACACTATAAAACAGTAGTTCAAACCATACATTAGTTTTCTAAGAAAATTTAAACAAAATAGCTTAACATAATTTAGCATAAACATCTATTTTAACTTCAGCAAATCTTTAAATATATCATCCAATTCCTTAAGCAGCTAAACATCCAAAGCCTGATCAAAGAAATTCCTACTTTCCTGCAAAATCACCATGAACTGCCCCATATAAACATGAGACACCCAATGGTGCATAAAACACACAAGGGTTAGACTAAATTCCGGTATGAATAATCTAACTGAAAACATGATTTATATGACACTTATTCATATTCAAATAACTTCAAAATGGATAAAGGAACTCTATACCACTCTTGTGCATGTTTCTGTGATACATGTGTATATACATTAGTGCACAACAAATTGTATATGATTCAATGGTTTAGTTCAGTGATAACAATCATAGGATCCATCCATAAAACATCATAAACCCATCAACACATTCATCAGTTCAATCATCCAGCCTTTTCTACCAGATTACTGGCCATCAGGGATTTTACCCAAGCCCTCTCATGAACCTATTTCTATTATTCACTATCAAGTATATTATGGTCTTTAGCTACTTTCTCTTGTTAAACCACACACTACCTGGGACATATCACTGTTAACCCAGCACACTCAGGCCCCTGGGTATAAGCATACCATGTGTGAGCTTGCAATGTTCACCTTGCCAAGCCATATTTTGTAGCCCTAAGATCCAAAAGTCCTTAGTTAAATTACTAGGTGTTACTTTCCCTTTCTCATTCCTATGCTAATCCCTTCTGCATATCATATTTTAATCAGAGAAATAACCATTTAGCCAACATGTATTCATCCAGAGATTGGTGAGTCATGTTCTCATAAGCAAGCATTTTAATCATGCAAACAGATGTGATTTCTAAGCATATTATTTTGTCTATGGGTTTCAATGGATCAAGTAACAAACATATGATCAATAGATAGTTTTCTGGTTGTCTCCTTTTACCTCTGGTTCAATCAGACCTTTGTTAATTTAAGATCTGGCTAAACCACAAGTATATGCTTTGATTTGGAGAGTTCATAAAACCTAGAAGCTCAGCACATGTATAACATTGCACCTCTACATTTATCTTTATTTTAGTTGATGTGAGACATAAGCAACAACACAATGTTGCAGCCCCACATTTCCTTTCAATTTTAGACCATATATCTACAACATCAATCCTGGGTTTTTAAGTAAATAAATGTATAAAGAAAACCCATAAAATCTACTTCATCTCAAAGTTAAACCACAACACAGATAACCATATTCAAACATGAAATCCATGACTCTTTTATACTGGATAATGTCACTATAAAGGTTTTACACTTGAGTAGATCATTGACAAGCCAAAGTTATCAAATCATAAAATGAACATAGCTTGCAAAAGTGAAATATAAATTTAATTAGGCTGCCTCAATATTCAGGACTTATTGCCAAAGTTTCCAGTGAGGTTACTCACCTTAATCCTTCTTTTTTCTAAGCTTTTTGAACCCTTTTAGACTTCTTCCTTCTTCTAATTCTAATGGTCGGTGCTCCTTATTTTTTTTCTGGCTTATGAAATGATGAAGAGTAAATGTGTAAGGTCTCACTACACCAAGCCTCCTTATACAAAACCCTGGCTGCTACTAGGGTTTAACAAAATTGCCCAATGTCATTTTTACCCTATACAAAACATGGTCTGCCTCTCATTTGATTCAAGAGACAAAATGGTATGTGGTCCTTGTTTTTATTTCCAAAAATAATCCTTATCTCTTTAATCTCACTCCGGTCATGTTATATGCATGATTCCTATTTTCCAAAATAAAAGAATTGCTGGAAATGGATAAAGTACTTGCTTGAGGGTTCATGCCATCTCCATGCAATTTTTGTTTTCTTCCAGCAAGTGTTTGCTTGTGCACATATATAATATATATGCCTATTTTGCCTAAGTCCTTATTTTCTTTCTTTAAATAATTTTTAAGTACTAACCATTTTTCTTGCATACATTTATTCCTGCCTAATCATATATTTTCTTTGTGCCAGACTTAATAAAGACATAATCATATCTTCATACATATGTATTTCTAAATTATTTATTCTAATTTATAAATTGATTTCTTCCTATTTCATTATACAGAAAAATGTGTGCATGTGTGTGCACAGTCTTGTGCACATGTACATGTTTAAACCATACATTTGCAATCAGTTTCCATTCCTATATTTCTCAATGCAAATTTTTTTTAAACAAACATAAACTAATTTAAATCATGAAATTGCTCACAAAAATCAGGGTTATCACATATACCCCTCCTTTTAGGAATTGTGTCCCACAATTCTCTCATACTTAACTTAAGTATCATCAATCCAGAAAATCAACTTTTTTGATCTCAAATCATTCTCAAGCCAATGACTTGATTAAACTCTATGCATATTAAAACAAAAATCACAATGCATATTCAATCAAAACATTCATCAGTATATATAAATTTACCTTTCATTCAATCAAACAGTTGTGGATAATCATTTCTGATTTTATCCTCCACTTCCCATGTGCAATCATTTGGGTCAAGACTCCATTGCACTTTTACTAATTTAATTTCTTTGTTTCTCAATTTCTTGATCTCTCTAGCAACTATGCCCACTGGCTCCTTTTCATAAATCATCCTGGGGTCAATCTGCACATCCTTAGGGGATTCTAGGATTGCCTCCTTATCATGAACCCACCTTCTTAGTTGAGACACATGAAAAACATCATGCATTTCTCTCATTTCTTCTGGCAATTCCAGCTTATAGGCTATAGTTCCTATTCTCTCTAGAATTTTATATGGCCCTATGTACCTAGGAATCAACTTTCCTTGTTTCCCAAACCTTAGAACCTTCTTCATGGGTGATATTTTGATAAATACATAATCCCCAACACCATATTGTACCGACTTCCTTCTTTGATCTGCATATTTCTTTTGCCTATCCTGGGCAGAAGCAATTCTTTTTCTGATCAAAGCTATTTTGTCTGAAGTTTCCTTCACACTCTCTGGCCCTAAGACCACTTTTTCCCCAGATTCAAGCCAACTTGAGGGTGATAAACATGGTCTCCTATAGAGAGCTTCAAAGGGTGCCATGCCTATGCTACTATGATGGCTATTGTTGTATGAAAATTCAGCTTAAAAGATATGATCCTCCCAACTTCCTCCCCAATCCAATACACAAGCTCTCAACATGTCTTCAAGCAATTTGTTCACAATTTCTGTTTGACCATCAGATTGAGGATGGTATGCTGTGCTTAAGAATAAATCAGTCCCCATTACCTTGTGAAAACTCTTCCAGAATTTTGAAGTGAAGATGGTATCTCTATCACTTACTATAGTCTTTGGTATACCATGTAGTCTAACCACTTCCTTGATAAACAACTGGGCTAGTGTACATGCATTTCTCTCTGACTTTACTGGTATAAAATGGGCTGACTTGGTTAACCTATCAACCACTACCCAAATGGTATCATTTCCCCTCCTAGTTTTAGGCAAACCATCAATGAAATCCATTGATATATCCTCCCATTTCCACTGTGGTATTTGCAAAGGTTGAAGCATCCCTGAGGGTTTTTGATACTCAGCCTTCACTTGTTGGAAAACCATACATTTAGATACATAGGTTGCCACTGCACTCTTCATACCACTCCACCAATAATCCCTCTTGAGGTTGTGATACATCCTTGTGCTTCCTGGGTGTATAGTGTATTTGCTTTTGTGGTAAGCATCTAAGATTTCTTGCTTCAACTCATCAATTGCTGGAACACATATTCTTTCTCCTTTCTTCAAATGGCCTTGATCATTCAACTGAAAACCTTCCACTGCTTCACCATTTAATATCTGAGTTCTCTTTTCAAATAAAAATGGATCTTGGTCTTGTAACTTTACAACTTTGTTTTTCAATTCTGACTCCAGAGTGATAAAGCTTAACTTTCCCATTTCTACATGCTCACTGCATAGGCTCATGTTTTCTACATTATCACTTTCTATCTCTAAATCAGTTAACAATGATAAAGTGTTAAACTCTTCTATCATTAATCTAGCCACTTTAGCATGTTGTCTACTTAGGGCATCTGCTACATTATTAGCCTTACCAGGGGTATATAATATTTCAAAGTCATATGAGGCTAGGAGTTCAATCTACCTTTGTTGCCTCATATTCAATTCTCTTTGTGAAAATAAATATTTAAGTGACTTATGGTCTGTGTAAACTTCAAACCTTGCCCCTAACAAGTAGTGTCTCCATAGCTTAAGAGCATACACTATAGCAGCTAATTCAAGGTCATGAGTAGCATATCTTACCTCACTTGGTTTCAATTGCCTAGAAGCATAAGCTATCACTTGTTGTTGTTGCATCAATACTGCCCCAAGCCCTTGTCCACTTGCATCAGTATACACCACCAAGTTTTCATTCCCTTCAGGTACTTTGAGGATTGGAGCTTGCACTAGTGCTTCCTTTAATTTCCCAAAGGCTTTCTCACACTCTTCAGTCCAAGTAAACACTTGATTTTTCCTAGTCAATCTGGTTAATGGGATTGAAATTTTTGCAAAATCTTTTATAAACCTTCTATAGTAACCAGCCATTCCCATGAATGATCTGACCTCAGTGACATTGGTAGGTCTTTTCCAAGCTTGCACTGCAATGACCTTATTGGGATCCACAGATATTCCTTTTTCTGATATAATGTGGCCTAGAAAATTCACTTCATTTTTCCAAAAAGTGCATTTTGAAAACTTTGCTTTCAAGTCTTCCTGCCTCAATTTCTCAAATACCATATGCAAATGATTTTCATGCTCTCTAATTGACTTAGAATAAATTAGCATGTCATCAATAAATATCAATACAAATTTATCCAAGTATTCTCTAAAAATCCTATTCATCAAATCAACAAAATAGGAAGGAGCATTTGTCAAGCCAAATGGCATTACTAAAAATTCATAAAGTCCATATCTTGTGTTAAAGGTTGTATACTTAATGCTTTCCTCTTCTACTTTCATCTGATGAAAGCCTAAAGCTAAATCAAGCCTAGAAAATATTTTTGCACCACTCAATTGATCAAATAGATCATCAATTCTTGGTAAAGGATATTTATTTTTAATTGTGACTTTATTTAATTCCCTATAGTCAATACATAACCTAAGGGATCCATCTTGTTTCTTAACAAAGACTACTGGTGCTCCCCATGATGAGCTACTAGGTCTAATAAAGCCTCTTTCTTCTAATTCAACCAATTGATTTTTCAATTCTATCAACTCCTTAGGCCCCATTCTGGTTGGTCTTTTAACCACTAGGCTAGCTCCTGGAATTATTCTGATTGAAAACTCAACTGGTCTGTGGTTTGGAACTCCCCTAACTTCACCAAACACATCAATATATTGATTCACTATGGGGATTTCTTCTAATGCAGGCATGGGTTTTTCACTAGACAATGCAAAAAGGTTGGCTATATTTCTATTCTTGTCTGCCTCACAAAGAACAACTACCCTTTGTCCATCAGAAATTTTCAATGATATGGTGGATGTCTCCATATTTATGAGAGCCTTATATTTACTCAACCAATCAACTCCTAAAATAACCCCTATGCCTGGATATTGCAACACATATAGGTCTGAGTTAAACACATGCCCCCCTATATCTAACCCCAGTTGCATACACATCATACCCAGAACACATGAGCTACCTATAGGGCTTCTAATAAACAGTGGCTTATCAACAATCATACAATTCAATTTTAATTGTTGTGCAATATCATGGGAGATCAATGAGTGTGTAGCACCAGTATCGTACACTACTGCAAAAGGTATTGAGTGAATAAACAAAGTACCTTCAACTTGGCTATGTTTCTCAACATTTGATCCCTCATTTGCAATCAGTTTCCATTCCTATCTTTCTCAATGCAATTTTTTTTAAACAAACATAAACTAATTTAAATCATGAAATTGCTCACAAAAATCAGGGTTATCACAATTATAAACGCCTAGCGGCACGCCTTGATAGGATATCGAAAATTTTATTGTTGTGCAAATCGAGACAATTTGGAATCAATTTAATATATATATGTATATTCACATGCACTAGTCAACATTGAGCTGAAATTCTTTACCATCAGTCAGCTCATTTCTTTAAATGATGTTCCCTCTTTTAAGAACAACACGTAAGCGTCCCCTCTTTTCTCCCCTTCCTTCTCTGTTAAAATACACAAGAAAAAAAAACAATGAAACCATTTCTTTCAAAATTTTCTACAGAGCTTCAAAAGAAAATTTTTATCGTTCCCTCCCCCTCTAAATTAAAATCGAAACCAAAGATAATGGCCGCTTGTTCTCCTTAAATTAAATCCATTCTTCGTTCAAAATGAAAAGGAAATTTAAAATGGCAGAGCCTTAAATTCACGAACTCAAGCTCACGAACATGGCCGCGTTCTTTCCCCACTTCAGTTCGAAGTCAAACTCGTTCGTTTATCAATCGCAGTTGGTCGCGTACGTGAGTCGAGTCACGACTTTGCCTAACTCGAGGCAGAGACATTAGGATATGGGTTTTGGTAATTCGCGTGGTGGCGAGCAGTGTTCGCGACGAGGTCGCGGTGATGGTCGCAGGAAGGCGCAACAGCTTGGGTCGGCGAAGCTAGGGTTCGCGATGAGATTTGGGAAGCACGGTGGCGCAATCGCGATTTGGTGGCCACGCGAGATAGGGGATTCGTTTTCCAGTCGAGTTCAACACGAGATGTTGCTGTTCATCGGAGTTGGGTGGGTTCGTTTTCCCAGTGGGTCGAAATCATGAGGTATATACATTTTTTCTTTAATTTAATTCAGTATGTATAGATTGAAAAAAGAAATATAATAATGTGCGGTTTATGATTTTTACAGCAAAGAAAAAATATAAAGATAAGATTTTGGAAAATATATATATGCAGTTTAAAATTAGATAGGACTTTTGAAGTGTTGTAAGAAAAAAAATTTAAGTTAAGTTAAATTGTTAGTTTTTAAAACAATAAATTATAGTGGCTAAATTATTTAGTTAACCTATATAATTATTCTGGTAACTAGAAAATATTTTATTAAAGAAAATTTAGTCTTAACTTTAATTTTTTAGCTAAATAAAATTGTCAAAAGGAATTTGTTTAAATTTAAATCACTAGCTTAAAATTTAATTTATTTGTTGAATTAAGATTTTAAAATGAAAATTTAAATTGTCGATTGATTCGAATATTGATAAATTGTATAAAATATTTATACAAGGTCTATAAATCGAGAAAACAAACTGGAGTGGAAATGGATTGCAAATTAAAGCAAAGGTGATATCTTCTCACTCAAACAAAGGGTTTTGTTTAATTTTAAATAGTTATATTTAAAATTATTGATTGTGTTGATTGTGTGCTTGAAGGATAGTATATATAGTAGTATATATAGCAATATATATATTGGCATATATATATTGGTGATTGATTTCCCACATTATATAGTGGATGAGACCCTATGCGCCGCATAATAGCGGATGATATTTTTATAAATCCCATATACCGCGATATTCCACCTCGAAGTGGGATTGGTATTGTGCTAACATATGTGGATGCAGGGAAACATGTTGGAGGGATCCAATAGGATTCCTCAAATTGTATGAATTTGTTTCATATATTGTGTGTTGATTTATTTATAATATGTGTATGATTATATATGTGATTGAAATTGTTGAAGGCTAAAATTTAGCCGAATGTATTTTTGGTATGGTTGGATACCAGAAATAAATGAAATTGGATTTTTGAAATTAAAGTTGAAATTTTTAGTAAATTCCTTTTGAAAGAATTGGATTAATTTAAAAGAAGTTTGAAAAAGATAAAGTTTTTTTTTGAATTATATTGAATAAAATTCCAAAAATATGGGAAAAGATTTTTATAAATGGATTTTGAATAGTATTATTCGAAAGTTGAAGAATTTATTAAAAATGGAATTTTAAGTGGTTTGGAAAAGATTAAGGAATTTATTTTAAAAGGGTGATAGATTTCTAGAAATCAAATTGGTAATTGATTTGGTAGTTGAAAATAAATCTTTGGGAAATCGATATGAAAGTTTATTTGATGTTGAAGGAAAAATTGATTTGTGTTGAAATAAATTTGGAAATCGATTTGCAAATGTTATGGTATTTGGAAATAAATTTTGAAATCAATTTATAATTGATTTGGTGTTGAAATAAATTTAGAAATCAAATTTGGAATTTGATTTTGTGTTTGAAAGTGAATATTTGGAAATTTAAATTCACAATGGAATTTATAAAGGAAAGGGAATTTTTTTTAAAAATAAACATTGATTTATTTTAAAGTGTGGAAAATACTATTTGAAATTGGTTTTCAAAGTGATGAAGTGTGAAAATGTGATTTGAAATTGGTTTTCAAATGTTGAAGTGTGGAAAAATATATATATCTTACGAAGATATTTGAAATTTAATAATTTGGGAAAAATTATTTAAATTAGTTGGTTGTTGTGAATGTTGTTGATAGTTAAATAACCGACTATCAATATTTTCCTTTGAAATGGCACTTGATTTGTTTTTAAAAACAAACGCTCATTATTCGATTAAGCCGGGAGAGGACTTTGTGGCATATAACCCATTCCGAATAGTGATACGTCGTGAATGGACATTATTTGAAGACCGGTGTGAAGACCGGGTATTTTCGAAAATGAAAGGACAACCTGTCCAATGTCTATGCACCGAGTAGCTCCGGTATTGAGATTTATATCACTCTTCTTGTGATGGGAAGTCCAGACGTGATTAGTGAATACCCGGATTGCAAGGGCTTCTTTGGAAGTGCCTTCGGTTCCGTTCGATCCCGGAACAGACTTGTATGGATGTGTGTCTGACGTTACACTTTGAGATGTAAAGCTGGTTTCTATCAAATACATTTCTGTTGGTGGTGGAGAATTTATTCTCTTAGCTTAACACCCTTCTCTGAGACGTACGAGCTCAGAGGTTATGTAGTTGATGGTTACTAGTGATACATTCCCAATTTGGTAATCTGGCATACGAAGTGTTGTTGATCATTTGTTGATCAAAGCGTGAATTTGTGAAAAAGCGTGGCTTTGTGAAAAGCGTGGCTTTGTGAAAAAGCGTGGCTTTGTGAAAAAGCGTGGCTTTGTGAAAAAGCGTGGTTTGTGGACGAGACTTCGTCGAGCCTCAGAACCCGGTAATGGTCGAAACAGGAATGTTGCGACAAGGTTGTTAGGGGTCGCGCCCCTAGAGTATGTCATTTCCTTTTGGATAAAAGGTGATATCATGGTATAGAGCCTAGATATTTTACCTATGTTGATGCTGCAAATTTATTATACTTTGTGGTTGTTGCTTTGTGGTTGAGGATCCTCGAATAAAGGTTGGTAACGACCGAGGGATGGCATAGCTTGTGTGTTAGCTACCTAGTTACAGCTGTACAGCGTGAGGTAGCGTCGGCCTTGTATTTGCAGAGCGCAGGTTGACTCTCGGGGCGTCTTTCCAGAGGCGTTTCCATTTCGGTGTAAGGAAGTTCCTTTGCCTGACCATTTGTTGGAAATCCAAAGAAACAATACGAACCTTGTACGGTTTTAGTTGTAGAACCTGCCATTTACTTATGGTGGTCACCACTGTTTAGATGGTAGCTATAGTAGACATACAATAATGGTTGTATGTTGGCTAAGATTAATATTATACTTTCGAAATGTTTTCCACACTAGACATTAATAATAATATCAACTGATTTTTCGTAGTAAGCATCTTTGACTATCATAAGCAGAAATCTCCTCCAATTCCGCATTTGCATTGTGTGTGTGGCGGGAGGTCTTATGGTAGTTTCATTTTCCAAAAGCATTGCGAATCTATTGTATTTTCTTTGTGAAAATAACTGTTTTACGATCTCACACCAGTCACCATGACTGACTCGGAGTTTATTGTTCCCTTTCTAAACTCTGGGTGCCCATAATTTTCCACACGGGCAGCCTAGAGTTATGTTATCAGGATATTCTGGATATTCTAGAGCTTTGGAGATGAGCTGGATGGCGAGGCGTACTCCCGTACTTGTTTATTTATTCCGCTGTGTATTCTGTGTGAGGACAAGTTTATATAACTATCCATTGTTGTATTGAATTGTATATTGACTCTGATGATGTATTGTATAAACTGATATAGTTCTTTGTTTAAAAGACTAGTGATTATCTATTATATATTGTTCCGCTGCGAATGTGAGATTCTGATATTGTTCTGTTTCTGATTTTCTGTTCTTTCTTTTCTTCTATCTTCTTCTACCCCTTCTTTTTAACCCTAATGGTTCGGTTTTCCGGCATTCGATTGCGTGGCATTTGATACAGTGGACGTATTAATGTCGACTTTCGAGCGTCGAAAAATCGTGATCGTTACATGTGGTATTAGAGCTGTTGGTTAAGCGACAACCCTGGTTCTGTTGGGTGTTACTCATTAGAGATAGAGTCAGTAGTACTCTAGAATGAGTGTGAGTGTAATAATAGATATGAGCGCGTATTTGTTAGTGAATATAAAATTGTTTTGTATTGTGATGATTGGTTTGTTGAGTGGCATATGGATTCTGGTCGGTATAGTCTGTACAACTCTATCGATAGGTATCTCTAAACACTTGAACAGAACAATTCGGCACGATATTGTTTTAAAATAGGGTAAATGAAATAATTTTACACAAAATTATTTTTGTATATAAAAGGAAATGATTTCCATAAATTATTATAGTATATGGTTATTTGGTTGTTAAGGGAATGGTAAATATTAAACTACTATCATTATTGAATAAGAAATTAAAATGTTAAACAAAGGGTTAAGAAATGAAATCCACATACAAATGAGATTTGTAAATGTAAATTGTAAATGTGATTTATAATTTGAAATAGAATTCCAGAGAATTATTTGAAAGTAGATTGAAAGGTTTTGAAAATTGAAATTTTAGTGAAAGGTTTAAATTCCCTTTGAGTTTGAAAATAATTTTCAAAGGTTTTGAAAAAAAGTGTTTTGAAGAGATAAAAGCACTAAACTCTTTTAGGTCGCTGGAAAATAATTCCGATGATGATCGCGACATCACCGGTGTTCATTTTCGGGTTTCCAAAAGAGGAATTGCTGACAAATGGTTTTAAATGGAAGTTGTTGAAAACTGGGTTTGGTTTTGGAAATTCAAAAGATAATTTGAATTGATTTCAAAAAATGGTTTTGAAATGATGGAAAAACTCTGGAATCTGATAAAAATAGTGATGGAATGAAATTTATTAAGGTGGAAAATAAATTCGTGAACAAGTAAATTAATTTACAATTGCAAGTAAATGAAATTGAAAACTGAATGTTGGAATTCATTTTAAATTTGTAAGTAAATGGAAAATTAGTCAAGTGGACTAAGTATTGGAAAAAAATTAGTAAGTGAAACTAATTGAGGAATGACAAATTTAATATGGTTTAAAATGAATTGAATTCAATAATTATATATGAAAGATAAATTGAATTATATGGAATTTGAAATCCAGTTTAAATATAAGTGGTTATAAACCAAAGTGATAAAGTGAAATAAATATAAGAAGTATGAAAAATACTTGTATCGGACTTAAAGAAATAAATGGTGAAATTCTTAAGTAAAAGAATTTGGAGTTGAGAAAATATTCTAAATTAATAAGTGAATAAAGATTAAACTGAAAATTGTGAAATGGTAATTGAGAATGAGTATATAATGAATGAAAATCGATGTGAATAAAAGAAAAGAAAATTGATAAAGCTAATCATCAATTGATAAATACGTAGGATAAACGTATATTATTTTATTCGCATAGCGATTTGATCCAGAATTCGAGCATAGAATTTCGAGATAATTATATCGATCCGAATTGGGATTTTTCACTCGATTTTCGACGGCGAGCCTGGATATGGATTTTTGATTGATTCTGGATATTCTCTATCATAGTTTACGGCTATGCAAGGAGAATGACGGTTTCTGATCAAGAAATCGAATTAGAGTCCGCACTAGGAAGTCGGGTGAACGATACTAGTTCGGAAGTGAAATTGTGTGATCGTGTGAGCGATCGGATTTGTATTGCGTACGAATGATATGTGTGCATCGTACGGATTTGAATGAAGTAAATATTGAAACTTTTGAAAGAAAATGTATAAAATGATTTTGAATCCTGTAATTGGACATTATTGTTAAGTAAGATATACAGGTGTTGTAAAGAAAATGGAATTGGGATTTTGATTTCGAAGATAAATTTAAATTGGCTCGACAAAAGGTATGTATTTAAATTTCTATATGAAATTTGATCCTCTTCTTGTCTAGCCACTTGGCTTTTCATTTTCTTTATGGAATTTGGGAGTCCGTAGGGACATTTTGTAGCAGTACCGAGTTAGCCGCGCAAAGGAGACGCTGGCGAAACTATTCGAAAATTTAGAGAGTTAGAAAATTTTTGAAATTTTTGGATAATTTGAAATTTGAATTTAAATTTGAATTTGAATTGTGAAGTAAAATAAAGTTGTTTGAAAACTATAAAAGTGTTTGGAAAGTTAACTGAAGTAATAACGAATCTTTAATAAAAGATTTGTTTTAGCAAGTTAATAAAAAATTGTTTGGTTTTGGTAAAATGATAAAAGGGTATTGGAGCATTCTTCTTAACTTGTAATTTCGGGACGAAATTCTTTTAAGGGGAGAAGATTGTAACGACCCTGAATTTTTGACATTTGAAATGTGAATATTTAATTGAGTTTAAATATTCGAATGATTGTTTAATTTGAAATTCAAATATTAGAATGAATTTGGTAATTAAATTTTTGAATTTAATTATTGAAACTGGGTAAAAATTTGAATCTTCAGTTTTAAGCTGATTAAAAATAATATGAAGTCTTGGAAAATTCATATTGATAATACTGAAGATAATGGAACTTTCAGAATTGAATTTGAAATTGTTTTTATCTAGTTTTGAATTTTTATCGTTTAAATCGATATTTAAAAATAGAGCTCCGGGGCACAGTCTCAGAATTCGACGAAACTAGTTCCATTGGATCCGTAATATTGTATTATTACCGGATTTCAATTTTTGTAATGTTTGGAGTGATCGTTTGGTCGTACGATAAGCAAACGTGCTAAAATTAAATCGAAATTCAATTTAATAACTGGTCCAAAAAGCTATTTTCTCCATACGATCGAATTTGGAGTTGAAACCTTTTCCATTGCGTTTGGAATAGGGGTTTAACATTATAAACGCCTAGCAGCATGCCTTGATAGGATATCGAAAATTTTATTGTTGTGCAAATCGAGACAATTTGGAATCAATTTAATATATATGTATATTCACATGCACTAGTCAACATTGAGCTGAAATTCTTTACCATTGGTCAGCTCATTTCTTTAAATGATGTTCCCTCTTTTAAGAACAACACGCAAGCGTCCCCTCTTGTCTCCCCTTCCTTCTCTGTTAAAATACACGAGAAAAAAAACAACGAAACCATTTCGTTCAAATTTTTTTACAGAGCTTCAAACGAAAATTTTTATCGTTCCCTCCCCCTCTAAATTAAAATCGAAACCAAAGATAATGACCGCTTGTTCTCCTTAAATTAAATCCATTCTTCATTCAAAATGAAAAGGAAATTTAAAATGGCAGAGCCTCAAATTCACGAACTCAAGCTCACGAGCATGGCCGCGTTCTTTCCCCTCTTCAGTTCGAAGTCAAACCCGTTCGTTTATCAATCGCAGTTGGTCGCATACGTGAGTCGAGTCGCGACTTTGCCTAACTCGAGGCGGCGACATTAGGAAATGGGTTTTGGTAATTCGCGTGGTGGCGAGCAGTGTTCGCGATGAGGTCGCGGTGATGGTCGCAGGAAGGTGCAGCAGCTTGGGTCGGCGAAGCTAGGGTTCGTGATGAGATTTGGGAAGCACGGTGGCGCAATCGCGATTTGGTGGCCACGCGAGATAGGGGATTCGTTTTCCAGTCGAGTTCAACACGAGGTGTTGCTGTTCATTGGAGTTAGGTGGGTTCGTTTTCCCAGTGGGTCGAAATCATGAGGTATATACATTTTATCTTTAATTTAATTCAGTATGTATAGGTTGAAAAAAGAAATATAATAATGTGTAGTTTATGATTTTTACAGTAAGAAAAAATATAAAGATAAGATTTTGGAAAATATATATATATGCAGTTTAAAATTAGATAGGACTTTTGAAGTGTTGTAAGAAAAAAAATTTAAGTTAAGTTAAATTGTTAGTTTTTAAAACAATAAATTATAGTGGCTAAATTATTTAGTTAACCTATATAATTATTCTGGTAACTAGAAAATATTTTATTAAAGAAAATTTAGTCTTAACTTTAATTTTTTAGCTAAATAAAATTGTCAAAAGGAATTTGTTTAAATTTAAATCACTAGCTTAAAATTTAATTTATTTGTTGAATTAAGATTTTAAAATGAAAATTTAAATTGTCGATTGATTCGAATATTGATAAATTGTATAAAATATTTATACAAGGTCTATAAATCGAGAAAAAAAACTGGAGTGGAAATGGATTGCAAATTAAAGCAAAGGTGAGATCTTCTCACTCAAACAAAGGGTTTTGTTTAATTTTAAATAGTTATATTTAAAATTATTGATTGGGTTGATTGTGTGCTTGAAGGATAGTATATATAGTAGTATATATAGCAATATATATATATATATTGGCATATATATATATATATATTGGTGATTGATTTCCCACATTATATAGTGGATGAGACCCTATGCGCCGCATAATAGCGGATGATATTTTTATAAATCCCATATACCGCGATATTCCACCTCGAAGTGGGATTGGTATTGTGCTAACATCTATGGATGCAGGGAAACATGTTGGAGGGATCCAACTGGATTCCTCAAATTGTATGAATTTGTTTCATATATTGTGTGTTGATTTATTTATAATCTGTGTATGATTATATCTGTGATTGAAATTGTTGAAGGCTAAAATTTAGCCGAATGTATTTTTGGTATCGTTGGGTACCAGAAATAAACGAAATTGGATTTTTGAAATTAAAGTTGAAATTTTTAGTAAATTCCTTTTGAAAGAATTGGATTAATTTAAAAGAAGTTTGAAAAAGATAAAGTTTTGTTTTTGAATTATATTGAATAAAATTCCAAAAATATGGGAAAAGATTTTTATAAATGGATTTTGAATAGTATTATTCGAAAGTTGAAGAATTTATTAAAAATGGAATTTTAAGTGGTTTGGAAAAGATTAAGGAATTTATTTTAAAAGGGTGATAGATTTCTAGAAATCAAATTGGTAATTGATTTGGTATTTGAAAATAAATCTTTGGGAAATCGATATGAAAGTTTATTTGATGTTGAAGGAAAAATTGATTTATGTTGAAATAAATTTGGAAATCGATTTGCAAATGTTTTGGTATTTGGAAATAAATTTTGAAATCAATTTGTAATTGATTTGGTGTTGAAATAAATTTAGAAATCAAATTTGGAATTTGATTTTGTGTTTGAAAGTGAATATTTGGAAATTTAAATTCACAATGGAATTTATAAAGGAAAGGGAAATTTGTTTAAAAATAAACATTGATTTATTTTTAAAGTGTGGAAAATACAATTTGAAATTGGTTTTCAAAGTGATGAAGTGTGAAAATGTGATTTGAAATTGGTTTTCAAATGTTGAAGTGTGGAAAAATATATATATCTTACGAAGATATTTGAAATTTAATAATTTGGGAAAAATTATTTAAATTAGTTGGTTGTTGTGAATGTTGTTGATAGTTAAATAACCGACTATCAATATTTGCCTTTGAAATGGCACTTGATTTGTTTTTAAAAACAAACGCTCATTATTCGGTTAAGCCGGGAGAGGACTTTGTGGCATATAACCCATTCCGAATAGTTATACGTCATGAATGGACATTATTTGAAGACCGGTGTGAAGACCGGGTATTTTTGAAAATGAAAGGACAACCTGTCAAATGTCTCTGCACCGAGTAGCTCCGATATAGAGATTTATATCACTCTTCTTGTGATGGGAAGTCCGGACGTGATTAGTGAATACCCGGATTGCAAGGGCTTCTTTGGAAGTGCCTTCGGTTCCGTTCGATCCCAGAACGGACTTGTATGGATGTGTGTCTGACGTTATACTTTGAGATGTAAAGCTGGTTTCTATCAAATACATTTCTGTTGGTTGCGGAGAATTTATTCTCTTAGCTTAACACCCTTCTCTAAGACGTACGAGCTCAGAGGTTATGTAGTTGATGGTTACTAGTTATACATTCCCAATTTGGTAATGTGGCATACGAAGTGCTGTTGATCATTTGTTGATCAAAGCGTGGCTTTGTGAAAAAGCGTGGCTTTGTGGACGAGACTTCGTCGAGCCTCACAACCCAGTAATGGTCGAAACAGGAATGTTGCGGCAAGGTTGTTAGGGGTCGCACCCCTAGAGTATGTCATTTCCTTCTGGATAAAAGGTGATATCATGGTATGGAGCCTAGATATTTTACCTATGTTGATGCTGCAAATTTATTATACTTTGTGGTTGAGGATCCTCGGATAAAGGTCGGTAACGACCGGGGGATGGCATAGCTTGTGTGTTAGCTACCTAGTTACAGCTGTACAGCGTGAGGTAGCGTCGGTCTTGTATTTGCAGAGAGCAGGTTGACTCTCGGGGCGTCTTTCCAGAGGCGTTTCCATTTCGGTGTAAGGAAGTTCCTTTGCCTGACCATTTGTTGAAAATCCAAAGAAACAATACGAACCTTGTACGGTTTTAGTTGTAGAACTTGCCATTTACTTATGGTGGTCACCACTGTTTAGATGGTAGCTATAGTAGACATACAATAATGGTTGTATGTTGGCTAAGATTAATATTATACTTTCGAAATGTTTTCCACACTAGACATTAATAATAATATCAACTGATTTTTCGTAGTAAGCATCTTTGACTATCATAAGAAGAAATCTCCTCCAATTATGCGTTTGCATTGTGTGTGTGGCGGGAGGTCTTATGGTAGTTTCATTTTCCAAAAGCATTGCGAATCTGTTGTATTTTCTTTGTGAAAATAACTGTTTTACGATCTCACACCAGTCACCATGACTGACTCGGAGTTTATTGTTCCCTTTCTAAACTCTGGGTGCCCATAATTTTCCACACGGGCAGCCTAGAGTTATGTTATCAGGATATTCTGGAGCTTTGGAGATGAGCTGGATGGCGAGGCATACTCCCGTACTTGTTTATTTATTCCGCTGTGTATTCTGTGTGAGGACAAGTTTGTATAACTGTCCATTGTTGTATTGAGTTATATATTGACTCTGATGATGTATTGTATAAACTGATATAGTTCTTTGTTTAAAAGACTAGTGATTATCTATTATATATTGTTCCGCTGCGAATGTGAGATTCTGATATTGTTTTGTTTCTGGTTTTCTGTTCTTTCTTTTCTTCTGTCTTCTTCTACCCCTTCTTTTTAACCCTAATGGTTCGGTTTTCCGGCATTCGATTGCGCGGCATTTGATATAGTGGACGTATTAATGTCGACTTTCGAGCGTCGAAATATCATGATCGTTACATTTACTCTTGACTTTATTCAACATTAATTCATTTATGTGTTATACAAGCTCTAAATAACGTAATCCACTCATCGTTGTCAAATCCCTAACATCCTAATCAAAACCTCTATACCAACTTAACAATCAAACATGAAATAGAGGCGTAAGAAAGATCATAGATAAGAGAGAGGTTCCACTCACCAAATCAACCAAAATCCATTATATAGGCTCTCTAATCTTATCCAACGCTCTCTTAAATGCTAACCTGAAATCCAAACATGCTCAAAATGTGACCAAACGAAAAAGTTTGTTTTTCATAGCTAATTAGACCAAATAACGTTTTTATTTGATTTTAGAGAATTTTTTTGACATGAAGTCGTAGTTTTTATGCAATAAATAAGAGATCACGGACTAGAGAGAGGTTACGCTAACTAAATCAACCAAAATCCATCATCGTAAGCTCTCTAATCTTATCCAACGGTCTCTTGAATGCTAATATGAAATCCAAATGAGCTCAAAATATCACCAATCGAAAAGGTTTGTTCTTCATTAGCTAATTAGACTTAAGGGTTTTCATTTGATTTTAGAGAATTTATTTAATGTTGTTTGAAGAAGGACAATAACATGACAATAAAGGAGTGTGTTGTCGAATTCTCTTTTAAGGATGGAAGTGAGTTTTAGGTCTAATTACAACTTACCAATGATTTCCAAACTCGTGACGTTCATCTCTACTAATATGTAACTTCAACATATAAGAGCCTGTTTTGTTTCATTTTGTATTTTGCGTTTTGCGTTTTCAACAATCATAAAAATATATATAAGAGTAACGGAGGAGAAACATAAATTTTAGGCAATTACGACGACGATGGAGGGACAACGGAAGAGATGGAGGTACAGCGGTGGAGATGGATTGTTTTTCATTTTTTTTTTTGTTATTTCTCAAAACATGAAGAAAAAAATTGGAGATGGAGAGGCAGCGGTGGAGATGGATTGTTTTTCCTTTTTTTGTTATTTCTCAGAATATGAAAAACAAAGTAAATTTGTTTTCTATTTTATATGTTAGCTTCATTTTTTAAATTGATTATTTTTCAAAAATACAGATGTTTTATGCATGTTTTTCAGACGAAAACACAAAATGACAAACCAAATGGAGCCTAAAGTTTTGTATGTCATTTTGTGTTTTGCTAACGTTAGAGATATAATGGAATATGTTTCATGGTCCAATTTGTCCTTGTTCAAAAGTTGTCTTTTTGATCCTTTTCAAAAGTTCACTTTAATCACTAAAACAATTTATCAAACATTAGGGGTTTGAATTAGGCACAATGACAAATTTTAGAAAATATTTAGACTGAAGGACATCAAGTTTCATTTTTGGATTGTAAGACAAACTTTGAAAGAAAATTAGATTGAATGACAAATTATAACTAGCATTACATTCAGTTTTTACACTATACAAAATGTTAGTTATAACTAGCATTATATTCAGTTTTACACTATACAAAATGCTAGCTATATTTAGCATTTTTCTTCAGCTTAATTTTTTTCGAAATTTGTCCTTATGTCTATTTTTCACTTTACAAATTATTATATTACATTTTTTCAATCCGTAGATTTTCGTCCTGTTTGTTCGGACGGTATGTCAAATTGAATTTTTTTTAATACAAAGAACACTCCGTGATTGTTCATCGTTTTAGTTTGGCGGAATCATCAACTTTTGTAAATAAGCTGAAAATAAAAAATGAACAAAATGAGATGAAGATTTTTCTGCGTGGTTGGCTCCTAGCTCATTGCCCACGACGATTTACAAAAGCAGGGGGCGACACTTTTTACCTTTTTTTAGTTGTACAGGAAAATGGAAGAAAATATCAACTATATAGTTGTCCACCACCGCAAATCAACTCCATAATAAACGAGTCAAATTTCCAGATACGGGCACGTTATTATAACAGCACCCGTTTCCCAAAATTCAAACGCTAGTGTGAATCCAAATTCTTCCTCTTGTCTTGTCCACATTCAAACAATGTGGATAGGAAATAAATTTAAATAATTGCTGAAATCATCTAAAATATTATTTGCTAAATAATTAGATTAGTTCCCAAAATGAAATGATGGTCTTGGACCAATTCTTTTCTTATAAATTCCCGCTTCCAGTGGTACCGAGATTCAGAGATCCTTATTTTTACAGGTGCGTGTTTTTTATTTTATTTATTTTTCGTTTATCGCCTAGATCAGTTTTCGTGAGTTTTCTGTTACGGTAGTTTGATTGGAATTTTCTTTTTCGTATTAGTCTTGTATTTTGATTCTGGTATGCTATGTTAAACAGATTTGATCGAATCCAATTTTTTTAGGTTATTTTTATTCCCAATTATGTTAAGCCGAATTTGCAGTTTGAGCGTATAGAGTTTATGAAAAAATCGAATTTGTAACGTTTATTTTAATCCGATTGCTTAATTTTTTTATATACTGTTATATAGTTGTAATGAATAATACGGTTGGATAATAATTTTTTTTGGAGGAATTTATACATCACTTTTGTGTTTAATGGCAATGAATTTGTAATTCAGAATTAATATTCTTATGTACTGATTTTTTTTTTCTTTCCAAAAATTGAAATAAAATAGCTGTATGTGTATAAGAATTTTAATTCTGAAGTACAAATTCATTAGCTTGTAAACGAAGTGTGTTGCTAAAGGCGTCTCACTTTCCTCTTTCTAGTACCATTGTCAAAAAATATCATTAAATTCTACATTGTACTCTTTCTAATGCCAGATTTTTTTAAGGGGATGCCAAATGCATCTTTTTCGACTCTTTTATGCACGGCGAACAAAAGCCGATCAATACCATTTTCCACGTCGATCATGGTCGTGGAAAACGGTATTGACTGACAGTTGTTCACCGTGCAAAATGACTTTACGCGGTTTTTTTATTGTCGTGTGAAATGACTTTGGTATTAGGAAGCACATAAATTTTATTGCGTTTATTTTTCTTAGAGTACTAGGAAGAGGAAAATAGGGGTGTCATTAGCAACACACTAAACTAATTAAACCGAAATGAACTAAGCAACAGAAAACCACGATCAATAACGATTTTTCCTGTAACATTTCACCTTAAATCTCTTCAAAGTTATCTCTATGAATATTACAAATCCTTTTCTTTTTGTGTATTATTATTTGAATGATCATAAAATCAGTATGCTTATAGTTCAAATGGAAGACTTTTTTTTTTTGAAAAATTCAAATATTCTCAAAAAGAAAATCATCCTTTTTCTGCCGAAAATGCTTGACTTTTCACAGAAAAGTTTTTTTTGTTGTTGTAAATCAAATATTTCCAAATATCCTTTTCAAAATAGTTCAAATTTTGCTAATAAAATTCAAATATTATTTTTTAATAAATAAAAATTATCGAATGGTCTAATCAATTAACCTTCGAGAGTTTTTTTACGGTTTAATGCAATAAACTTAATAATATACATACATATGTGTATGCGTATGTATATATGTGTGTGTGTGGGTGTGTGTATGCGTATGCGTATATGCATATGTATATGTATATATGTGTGTGTATCGGTTTCCGCTGTTGCATGGTACTAGTAGGTACATGTGACTTGTCCTTTTTTTTGGGTCTTGTTTTTGTTGGATTGTGTTATGATTGCTATGGGAAACATTAACACAAGTTTTTTTTCAAAGGTGGAATTAAGGTTCTTATGATAAATAAAAGAGTAGTCTACCGTTTCTTGCATATGATTATTCTTTAGTCTTCCTATTGCGTAAATGGAGAAATAACTTTTGAGACTGTTCTTGAATTATGATATACGTGTAAGCTGTATAGGTGGAACCCAGTGCAGGACTCTCGCACGATAGCGAGTTCTGAGGAGGTCGATAATGTATGTAGCCTTTCCCTCGCATTTCGAAAAGGCTATTTCCGGACTCAAACCTGGATGCGTAGATCACCATGTGGGTGGCCTAACCGTTGCGTCAAGGCTCCACCTCTACTTATAAGCTGTATGCTACAATAAAAAATAACGTCCTATTTTTTTAGCTTATAACCTAGCTTTCAAATTCAATGAGTGGGTTTGGGATTGAAGAGCTTGCAAGCTACTTTATCTAATTATATTGGAGTACTGCTTGTGTTTGGGAATCCTCTTCTAGCTACTTCTTTGGCTTTTAAGGGAATGTTTGGGCACAATTTGCAGATACAACTCAAATGTAACTTGGATTAAGTTTTAACTTATAAATCAAAAGCAAAACATAGATATCACTTACTTTTGAAATTTCTTACTTTTAACTATAAAATTTATATGGATATTTCTTACTTCAACTATAAAATTGAGGTATAAGTCAAAATATAAATTTTTTGAAATGTTTATAAGCTAGAAAGAGGCGAAATAAGTTGTCAAACATTAGTCGGATTGTAAAATTGATTTTAATATATTTTTCAGCACTGGGTCAAGGACCACTAGCTCAAGTGGTAAGATCTTTAGATTGTGGTTCCAAAGGTCTTGGGGTTCGATTACCGGAATGCTAAAATGAGTGCTCTGTCAAATTAACTATCATTCTTGTTATCATATATACACACTCACACACACAGAGCTTCTAAACATGCCGCACTTTCTTTCTTTTTTCTTTTAGAAACTTAGCTACATATATCACATCCTTTTTTCTTAACAATTCATAGAAACTTAATCACACATGGCTTATGTTTACAACCATAGTTACATAAAAATATATAAGCAGCACTGTTTGAAAACCCAAATATCTTGGAAATTCATATAATAAAACAAACAAATCATAATCATAATTATGTAATAATTTACTGATGTTAACATGTGTCCAATGGACTCACTTTATCACTTTCTGTCTCACCTTTATTTGTTATAGGGTTTTAAAAACGTTAATTTGAATTAACATTGCGATATTACTCTGGTATGCATGAAGTTCTCACTAATTTATATTTTCTTGCAAATGTCATGTTTTCCTATAGAACAAGGGCAGGACAGAATTTAAAGCAAGATGGTATTGGATATTGACCTCAATTGTACACCTGTTGAAGAAAGTTCTGTCTGTATACTTCCACAAGTGTTTACGAATGAATTAAATAAGGGACAGTATGATTCTCCCATTGATGTCGATGCGTTAGATGATGATATTGAATTATTATCTTCACCACCATTGTTCTCTCAAGTTTGTTTATTTTTCTTTTTCTTTCAATTTTAATCCATGTACTTTTAGTTTTAATTCTTAAACTTCTAGTCATAATAAAACTAGCTAAATTTTTTATGTCCTTTTAAGTTTGTTAAAGTTGTAAGGTAGACCATAATGTCCAGTTTTGTGATTAACTTAAGTGCATGACTTAGGAACTTTAGTATTATTAGAGCATGCTAAAATGCGCATATTAGACAAGCAATCTCCACTAACTTTACAGGCTTTCCTTTCCATCAGTCATTTGTATAACCATCCCCAAGCCTTAAAAATCACTGACAGGTGACTATACCCAGAAGTAATGGGACCAACAAATTTTCATGACTTAGGAACTTAGTTTAATGTTGTAAAATAAAACATATTGCAAGTCCATAATTCTGCTTCCTGTTATCTATGCCTAGTCATGCCTACCAGTATATTGTACATTTTTTTTCTACCGCGTTCTTTTCTGTTATTTGAATATTGTTTTAAAATCGTTGGTTCTATATTACAATAGATCAATATCAGGGATGGTGATTGTGGGTTTTTGAAGTCCCACCAAAATTAAGTTCCTTGTCTTCGCAATTGGTTTGCGGAGATTTTTTCCTTTTTTTTGTGGGGAAGGGGGGGGGGGGGGGGGGGAGGAGGAGTTAGGCATGAGTAATTTGTGGTTAGATAATGAATTGGATTGTATTGATAATAGACTGTTTGGTTACTTTCTTATTTATACCAATTAAAACTGACTCATCACTTCAGGATATACAAAGTACTGCTGTGGAATCTGAATGTACAATAAAATGCGTTTGATGTAGTTTTATTGAATGTACAAGTACTTTGATTGCTAGTTTCCTCAATCCTATTACAATCGTATTAGGTAAGAAGGCAATCTCAGAAGAATCATAGAATAACAATGGACCTTGAAGCGGATCCAGAGAGGCTTCCAGTGGAAACAGGTAAAGTTTATGTATCTTCAATTTAACTGTATAGGTATTACAGCAAGTTCTTTGTGCATTAATTTAGTTTTGCTAATAATATTCTTTCAACTATTATACCCGTCGATTCAAAGGGCACACACATACACGTGTGTGTGTACATATATCCTTTTTCCATCTTTGTGTCAAAATTTCTAATTTGAACAAAATTTTGGTCGATATAATCTATTGTTTACCGAGATCATCAACAAAAAGTTGGATCGTTTGAAACTTTTAAATCCATCAAAATTACATTTCCAATCAATGATCAAAATACATATAGTTGATGGTTTATATATGTTTGTGATTTGGAAAGAGTTAAAGCTTTGAAATGATCTTAATTGTTATGGGCATAAATCAATAACAAATAAATTATGTCTACTAATATTTTGTTTTGTTTCCCGTTCTTTTTTACACAAAAGACGAAGAGTGTGTATATAAGAGAGGGGCTATGGATCTCTCGTACATGCATATGTCATATAGAAATTATTCAATGTAAATGTGTTTACATGTGAAGTTCATGGATATGCAGGTGAAGTGCATATGCGATCTTCACATGCAAACATGATGTTCAAGCGCGAGTAAGTACTATTTCATACTGCGCTCAGTCTCCCATTCTCCTTACAAACACTCCCCCCCCCCCCCCCCCCTCCGATCATGCCTCTTAATTTGAACCCATTTATTTGTTGGAGAATGACAATTTTTATTTTCCATCTTTTGAACGTTGTTATAATGGTTTGAAATAGGTCGTTTTCAATTATTAATAGTACAGATTATTGTATCATTGAGTTTCTAAGCAAGTAATAAGTTATGTGATTACTACATTTATATCCTTGTATATCTTTCTAGTTAGCTTGGTAATAGCTTATGTTTTTTTCATCAAAGCCTCATGCACTAACTTTGCAGTCGGTGGTGTGCTTTTGTTTTGAGTTTTGAATGTCAATGAATTTATTTTTTGGGAATTTTTATAGGGAGGTATTTTCAATAAAAAGAGTGAACGGTCGGTGAAAAATTGTAAGAGAAAATAAAATCACAAATGGAGAAATGTTATTCTATACATGTTTTAATGTAGAATGTTTTTACTCCTCCCAAAATATCATTCTATACATGTTTTAATGTAGAAAGTTATTCTATACATGTTTTATCGTAATCTTCTTTCTCTCTCTTCCACTCAATTAAAGATTTGTTCATCATAAGATTTTAAATTGGAAATCTATTTGGATAATAGTAAATCTGAATTGATATGGAGATTGATATTATGAAAAGTTAGATGGAGAGTGAGATGAAGATTGGAATGAGTCCTCTTTCATGGTCATTTTTAACTATTTAATTAGAGAATCAAGGATTTTGGTGATGAAAAGATAGAAACGACGATTTTGACGAGACAGAAAATTACTTAATATAGAAGAAAAAAATTGTTAATTTCAATAATTTTGGTTTATTTGATAGGGGAAGAATCAATGGTTTGATTCTCTTTTTTTTTCTAATATCATTTTTGCGCTCCTTATCTAAAACATTTTGTTTAATAGTTTTCTATTTTTTGAGCTGGAAAAACAGAATTAGATAGCAATCTATTGTCAAATATGGGAGTCATAAGATGTCTATGAGATGGATGAGATCACCTTGTCCCAATATGGAAACATCCCTCTATCCCCATGTTCTCACCCAATCAACATTTGACGAACAATCAATGTTTTGCAAATAGATCTATGATTTGATGTAAAATCAGACCATTTTAAATCTTTAATAATAGTTTTAATAGCTTTGATGTCATACTTTTTTGGTATCAACGTGAACTATCAAAAATGCCCCTCTATATTATCAAACTTTAATAACTTAAAAATAAGATATAATATTAAACTTCTTTTACAAATTCAAACACCCTTAAAAGCAGGATCTAACAGTTAAACATGCTTTACAAATTCAAAACGCTTCTAAAAATAGGATCTAAAGTTAAACTTCCTTTACAAATTTAAAATAATTCTTTACAAATATACAAATTTTAATATTACTTGAAAATAAAAAATCATTTTTTTGACTGGTTTAAACATATACAATATATAAGGAAAACAATTCGCGCGAAGCGCGTGCCGTAACCCTCGTATTAAGAATTACACACGCATGCATGCACGAGGAAACCCTCATTTGAAGCTTTTGAATTGTCCAACATTTTACAATTTTTACTATACGAAGTGGTTATTTTTGTCATTATATTCCCCATATGTCCGTTACACTATATGGAGTTTGATCATAGTTTTATTCACACACGTCCAACGGACATACCTAACGTACATGTAATAATAATAGTATAGTTGAGGAATATGATTGATTTGGCACATGAGACGAGATATCGGATTGAGAGGATTTGAACTCTCAATGAGGACCCTGTAATGAGCTGGTTAAAGGTCAAATAATACTTGTATTTCTGTATTAATGATTTTGTATGATACTGTGGATTCTTATCATTACCATTCAGATTGAGGATATTACTTCTTTCTGAGCTGTTAATCCTAATATTTAAGAACATAAACTATGGGACCTAAAGTGTAACATTGTATAGGAACCGCTATTGCTGAATCAGCAGCCATATTGTTATCTTTCAATGGTCGCTGTGATTTTGAACGGGTGGATGAGCAACCTTGTACAAGTCTGACACTCTTTTCCGCAGGATATGGTAGAATTGAGGTATTTATATATTTTGCTTTATTTTTGTATTTTTAAATGATACATTACATTCATTTATCTCACCTTGTCATCCCTGTCCACCCTTTTTTTACCAGTACACATTGCAGCAAAGATCTTGCACATGTAAATATGTCATCGTTTTTGTTTTACGGCCAGAACTACCTTTTGGGTTTGCTTTTTATCTTCGCTTTTTCACTATCGAAGTGGATGCCATTTATTAACTGCTTTTTTAAAGTATGGCCAATCTTTTTGGTATTCTATGGGTAAAGGTTGAAACTTTGTACACCTCAACCCTCTGCACTATTTGTATAGGAATTTTGAAAGTTCTGTTTGTCTATTGTACCACAGTTCTATTGGTTATAATTTGATGCAACTAGAGGTTAGCTTTTTTTATTTTATTTTTTTCCCCTTTTGTTTAAAAATAAAAATAAACGGTGATTGGTTTGAAGGAAGCTCAGTGATCGTTGATCTTTGAGAGTTTTTGTTGAACTATCATCTGTTTCAAGAAAAGGAAGAAAATGAATGAAAATAAAATCTTATATCTTGACATCAAATCTGCATATATTGTAGATCATCAAGCTTGTATACAACTCAGTTGTATTGAGCGTACAAAAATTAAAGTGACAGCTACTTTATTGATATTTCAATGAAAAAGTTCATCGATTGTGTTACTCTTATTTAACTAAACTTGGTGCATTTTCAGGGAAAACAATTTGTTTCATCATCTTCATCGTCAATGTCAGCTCTCCCACCATCTTTGCCATCGGTTCCTCCACCGTCACCATCCAGGACAGATTCAAGCATGAATTGTCCTATATGTCTTGATACATTTTCAAATCCATGTTCGACTGCCTGTGGTCATATTTTCTGTGAAAAGTGTATCGATGCTTCAATTAAAGCTTCCGTGAAACAGAAGAAGGGTCGATTATGCCCAAATTGTCGTTCGAAACTTCCTAGTAGGAAGAGCTATCACCGAGTCTATCTTCCAAATATGAACTAGTGATGGAAATGGATGCTGTGATTTTAACAATTTGTAATTCCCCTTGCATTTAATTTATGTGCATGCTTAAAATTAGTACCATTTATGAATTAATCTCTGTAATGAAATACAATATTTTAAACCTGGAAAGGTTATATTTTGTTAGTGTTTCTGGTAGCAAAAGTTTTGTGATGAACTTTTCCCTCTTATGGATTTTTCATGTAATTGGTGAATTCGAGTGCGTTTGTGGGAAACGGAAACGGACCATTTAAGCAGGGAAGTTGAGCGAACGAGGTTTCGTTTTGGGCTACGAAAGGGGTATTTGAGCAGGTATTTGAGGGGGAGGAAGGGGAAAGATAAAAAATCAACGGCCGTTGATATCGATCGGTGGGGACGCGTTCAACGTCAACATACTTTCCACCACCATTCATCTGAAGGGGGTTGGGATGGGGTTATCCCCGTTTGGGCGTCCGACGCGTTGGGCGCATCGGACGTGTAACGAACATGATTTTCGGCTCTCGAAAAATTGACACTAATATGTCCACTATATCACATGCCGAGAAATCATATGCCGGAAAACCCGATTGTTAGGAAAAAAGAAAAAAGAAGGAGATAAGAAGGAAAACTAAACAACACATAATCTCATAGCGGAACGAATAATTTATAATATACAACAAATTTTTACACAAAAGCAAAACTGTAATATGTGTATATACAATCATTAATCAGAGTATATTATCCTATTTCAGCCTGAACAGTTATAACAGCTTGTTCTTACAATTGCTAATAAATACAACAACGAATACAGTGGAAAAATAACCATCTACGTGAATATGTCTCTGGACCTCTAGCTCGTCTCCTGAAGCTCCAAAGCATCCAAACTAATATGTAATATGCTAGGTCTGACCCGAGCATTATAAAAAATAACACCCGAGTCAGTTTGCAAAACCAACGTGAGAAAACACATCCAATTTGATTTAAAGTTATAAAAAAAATCATTGAAATCAAAAGTATCTCGTAAGACCACGCCGCACATAAACACGGACTGGTTTTTACCTTACGATAACCAAAACATTTCATATGAAATCCTATGATATTATAATAGTGTCTAAGATATAAATACTTATTAATCTTAGCCGAAATTGTTACATTATTAAATTCCAGTATACTAAGTTCTACAATCAAAACCGTAAGGCACATATTGGAGATTGTATTCCATACTATGACAAGATAAAGAACTACCTTCCAAAGGTACATCTCTTGGTAAATGCACCGGGGTCTGTCAAGAACATCTTGTACCCCTGCCACACAGGACTGGCCTACCACTTGACTAGTAGTACCGAATATGATCACCCCTCCGTTAATGGGCCCCGAAGCATACAAATGAGAGATAATAACAGATCTAGATTTGGAATGACCATACCCTACTTGGGAGCTACCCACTTGGCCCTGCTGCATGCCCGATATTTGTCATTCCTCGGTTGATGAGGTCCGAAACTACGTTTTACCTTTTAATATAGCACTTCCCACTTGGAATGCTAATACTGCCTTCCAAGCAACAATGCAATACCAGCATTCATCCATACAAGTTTTTTCTGGGACTGAACGAAACACTTGAGAGCTCCGTCTCCAAAATTCCATCATCTTCAAGATGTCTTCACTTCGAAACGCATTCGTTGAATCGAAGTGGTTTTCGGATAACATACCCGATCTCAGTCTCTTCAAAACAACTTTCGATAATTCACGGTAAACTCAACCCCGGTTCTTTAGGAAATAAATAGTCAAAGATAAGATCGGAGATCACCTCCTAACCGTTAGTGGACGGATTTCGTTATCATTGTCCTAGGAGCGAAATGAGATTTATACGCACAGTACAACATCATCAGAGATGACCATGCCATATAACTCACGTGTTTCTCCTAGATATTTCCAAAGTTACGTTTGGGTCCAATTTCGATAGTCAGTTATTTAACTATCAAATAACAAACATTCAATCAGGGATTTATTTCATAGGGAAAACCAATATTGGTTAAGCACATAAGAAATCACTAGCCTCCTTTTATAAATTTTTGATAAATAAAACCATCTATAAATTACTTGCATAAAGATACTTTTACAAAGATATATCCACAATTCCTATATTTTCAATACTTAGAAAATATCCATATACTTCTCTTAACGGTATAAATATCTTTACGAACTGAGAAAGATTCCCTTTTTATTCAATTCAAAAATCATTCATAAACTCCTTATAATTCTCTAAAACCATTTATAAACCATTTTATAAAAACTTCTGGAACCATTTATAAAACTTCTTTTATACATATATAAATCCGTTCGTTTTATAAATACCTAACCATTTATAAAATTCTTCGCCTTATAAACAATCTTCCTTACGTCTCCAAATCATTTTATAAGCTCTTTTATAAAATCCAAGACTTTCAACTCTATTCATGAGTTTCAGAAAAACATTTATAAATAATAATTAAAAATCCTTTTACTTCAAAACATCATTATATAATAATAATGATAAACAATAAACATTATAAATAAATGAAAATTTTTAATTATAAAACTTCTTAAATAATAATTAATAATTTCAAAATATTGTTTAAGAAACAATAATAATTAATCTTAACCATTTTTATAAATAATAATGATTTATTTTCAAAACCTTGTTAATAACCCTTATTATTAATTTCAAACCATAATTATTCTTGAAATAGTTAACCTTTCAATTTATCAACCTTTTTATAATTTCTTAAAACATATTAACTATAAACAAATACTTTTAAACAATATTAAAATAATTAAATAAATTTAAAATAATATTAATATAATTATATAACTTAAAATAATTTTAATATAATTAAATAACTTAAAAATAATACTAGTATAATTATATAACTTTAAAACAATTTTAATATAATTAAATAACTTTAAAATAATATTAATATAATTATATAACTTTAAAACAATTTTAATATAATTAAATAACTTTAAATAATATTAATATAATTAAATAACCTTAAATTAATATTATTATAATTAAATAAATCAAAATTAATATTATTTTAATTAAATAACTCAAAAACAATATCAATATATTAAATTAACTTAAAACAATATTAATATATTTAATTAAATAATCCTTAAACCAAATATTTTCGAAACCCAATTTCGGATTTAAAAATCGTTTCTTGTCTAAAAAACCAATTCTGACTTAAACGGCAATTTATAATATTTTTAAAATACTAAGTTGGGGCTAATAGCCACCCATCACTTAACCAATACCGATATTGATTTTCTATCACTACTAGGTTTTATTTTTAAACGTATAACGATGTTATAACCACAGTATCCACAATCATGTTCATTTTACATAGTCTATATAACATAATATTATGGAAACAATCCAACCATAAAAAGGAATCCCGTTGGATCCCTCCAACCTATTCCCCTGCATCATAGCTCATATATATTAGCATATATATATATATGTAAATAAAATTAACAGTTGTGAGGAATCCTATTGGATCCCTCCGACGTGTTTCCCCTGCATCACAACATTATATAATCATAAAATATAATCAACAACTTCGAGGTGGGATTCGTATACAAAGGGTCATCCGCTCTTACACAGGAACGTAGTTGGGTCTCATCCGCTCCAATATACGAGAATATATCCAAACCAACTAATAAATATAATAATTCATCCAAACAATCATTCAACCATTTAAATCAACTATATATCATACTAGCTAACCAAAAATGTGAGTTTAACTCACCGAAATTTTCTATCGCCGTCGAGGCGTTCCGGTTTGGAACTAAAACCGAACGACGTTTGATTTTAGCCCAAATTTCAATAGTCTCCAAATTCGTCCAAACTAGCTCCATCGCGAAGCTTTCGTCGTTACGAGCGCAACGCAAAAAGTTCCGTCTCGATCGGATCTCGTATGAGAGAGTTATGAAAATTTTAAGTTATCGATTTATTTTTGAAAAAAAACACAATACAACTTCAATATATTTACACAATTGCCCTTACCCTCTTCTTCCCCAATTTCTCCTTCCTTTACATGTCGTTGGACATGGCAGTGCACGTCGTCCCTTGACACGCTGTTTTCTCCACAACCACGCGATGATTCGACAAGCCGATTTCGCGAGCGTGTCTCTCTTCGCGCGAGCTACCTCCCCGTCACCATCGCTAGGCCTCCGCTCCACTGGATCAAAACGCGACCTTCCCATCCCCCTCTCGTGTACGTATAGGCCACGACGACCAATATGGCACCTGACATCATGAAATTTTGTGGCAACGTGTATTTTGGCAAGAGAAACTCGCTGGTGAACTCCAATTTGACAATCGTTGCTCGAATTTGCTAGAAACCTAAACCCTAGCTGCTAATGGCCACGACTTCCACCGCGATCATTTCCTAAAACTGCCTCATCCTCTCCCAGTCATGTCTAAATGATGATCTCATCAAAACATGAATTTTAAAGCTTGTTTGACAATTTTTCATTGAATAATTTTTGAAATATCATTTTTTGAAGCTTTGAATCCCTTTCTTTTTACGGACAAAGGTTTTTATAATGGCAGGAAGGATGGGAGATATTGTAGAGGGTGTGGGTTTGTACGGGAACAAGCAGAGATAAGGGTATGGGCTTGTGTAGTCAAGTCTCTCTCTCTCTCTCTCTCTATATATATATATATATATAAATTCAAAATATCTAGCTATATAATTTCAAACCCCGATAGAGACATGCCGCCTGACGTTCTATATGTTATAACCCTATTCCGAATGCAGTGGATCTTGTTTTGAGACTTAATTTGATCGTATGTAGAAGATAGCTTTTTGAACACAATTATTATATTAAATTTTCAATATTAAATTCTACGCATTTTGATCTCGCACGGCCAAACGATACATCTGATCACCATGAAATTTGACGGCGTAATATAATCCATTATTACGGATCCAATGAAACTAGTTTCGTTGAAATCCGAGACTGTGCCCCCAGAAGGCTATTTTCACTCGTTAATTAAAACAAGTTATTTTCAAAATCAGTTAAATCACTTTTAAATCCAATCTAAAAGTTTTATTATCTTTATTCTTATTAAATAGAATTTAAATAAGATTTTAAATCATTTTTACCCAACTTAAAACCTAAAATTCAATTATTTACACAATTTCAATTATTAAATTCAACAATTAAATTATCAAATAAATCGCTATATTTGAAATTTAAATTATTTAATCTGTAAAATTTACTTTTCAATATTTAAAATAAATTAAATACTCCAATCTCAAATGACTAAAATTCTGGGTCGTTGCATTCTTCCCCCCTTAAAAGAATTTCGTCCTCGAAATTTCCAATGTAGGAAAAATGCCAAAACCCCTTACTTTAAAAAAAACAATTAGTTGAAATAACTTACCAAATCCCTTTAAACCTTTAACTTCCCAAAACCAATTTGTTGAAACCTTGTTATTACTTTTGCTATGTTTCCAAATTCATTCCTAGATTCTAACTAATATCATTTCAATCATTTCAGGTTATAACCTAAAATCAAATTTTAGTTGTCAAAAATTTCTTCAAAATTTCTCAAATTTTTTCTAACGCCTTAATTTAAGGAAAATTTCACCAGCATCTCCTTTTCACGGCTCAATCGAAACAAATATGAATCGCCACTACGGCCAAACCAACAAAAGAAAACAAAAGTCAAGTGGCTCAATCATAAAACCATCAAATCAATCAACAATATAAACATGTACCTTTTAGTTGGGCAACCTAATTCTACTTATGAAATGAAAGCATCAACTAGCTTTTTCTTTTATATACCTTCATCTTATTTACTAATGATATCCCAACATATAGTTCATAATCATATTAATTAGCAATTTCAGTTTTCAACATCTGCTTTACTAAAGCCCGTACGATGTACATATATCATCCGTACGCACAATCAAATCTGATTGCTCACTCGATCACATAATCTCACTTCCGAACTAGTATCGTTCACACGACCATGCTAGTGCGGACTCAGGTCTGGTTCCTTAATTAGAAACCGCCATTCTCCTTACATAGCCATATACTATGATAGAGAATCCCAGAATCAATCAAAAATCCATATCCAGTGTTCACCGTCGAGAATCGAGTGAAAAATCTTAACTCGGATCGATGTAAATCATCTTGAAATCATGTACTCGAATCTGGATCAAACCGTTATGCGAATAAAATAATATACGTACAACCTACGTATTTATTTCAATTGATTCTTAACTATACAAAATTCCTTTTATTCACATTTACTTCATTTACATCCAATTATTCACATTCCGTTATTATCATTCATTTATTACTTAGTATATTTCTTTTAATACTAATATCCTTTAAGAACTATTCCATCAAATTTTATGTTTAACAACATTTCACTTTATACTAAATCCATTTATGGATCATTTTATAAAACTTTACTCAAGTTTATAACAAACATTTTATATTATACTTCACATGTTTATTTCCACTCTACAACTTAAGGCTATGTTTGGTTTACCGTTTTTAGTTTTGAGTTTTCGTCCATACAAAAATACGAACAACACACGTATATTATGAAAAATGGTCATTTTAGAAAACGAATTTAACACACAAAATAGAAAACAACTTTTTTTCATTTTTCGTGTTTTGAGAAAAACGGAAGCACGAGCAACAATTCATCCTTCCGTCGTTCCTCCATCCACTTCGTGGTCCCCTCCAATCTTCCGTTCATCCCTTCCGCCTCTCTTCATTCTTCTCATATTTTGTATTTAATGTAGAAAACTCAAAACATAAAATACAAAATAAACCAAACGACCCCTAAGTTTTTGTCTATTTCTAATCAAATTCAATTTCATTCAACTCAATTCAATTTCTAATTTTAATATTCAATTTTATCAACCACATTCCAAAACCATATCCAACTCACTAATTAATTTAATTAGCCCATTCATTAACTCATTTCAGCCAAAACCAATTTATTTCAAAAATTATTTTATTCAACTTAACTTAAGTTAAATTTCATTTCAAATTTGCTTTTCTCAACATTCATACTCAACAAATTAAAACATTGTTTTAACTTACTAATTCTCAAAACTTATAAGTTACCAAACTTATTTTATCATATTTTCAATAAACACTTAATTGAAAATTCTCAAAGTTCAAACACCTTATTCTTATTCGTTTCAAATCATTTTGAAATAACATACATAATTCCCTTGGTATACCAAATCATTCTTTTGGATTTCAAAATTAAATATAATTTTACCAAAACAAAACTCCATGGTAGCAATTCCTTCCTTGGAAACCCGAAAATGAACGTCGATGATGCTGCAGTCATCATCGAAATTATTTTCCAGCGACTGAAGTGAGTTCAGTGCTTTCTTTCTCTATTAAATCCTTTTAAAAATATTTTTATTCAAAATATTTTTTAAATAATATTTTTATTCAAAATATTTTTCAAATAATATTATTATCATTTTCCAAAACCTTGAAAAAACCATTTCCAAATCCAACGGGATTTAAATTCTCAAATTTCCAGCTTTTAAATCCTTTCAAATTTATAAACTGCTTTATAAATCATATTTACAAATTCTCACTATGGTTATATAAAACCATTTTCTTAATTATTTATCTTGTTTGTATTATAATAATAACAACTTTTATTCGATCACAAACAACAATCAAAAAATGATAATAATCAAATATTACCATTTTCTAACAACCAAGTACACAATATATACTATAATCATTTATGAAAATTTATTCTTTCATATATATAAATATAATCAAGGTAAAATTATTTCATTTACCCAATTTCAAAACAATACCATGTCGAATTGTCCTTTCAAGTGTTTAGAAATCCCTATCAATGATGTTAATTACTCGTATTGACCAAAATCCATAAGCCACTCAATGGATCAACCAACACAATATAAAACATTTTTATATCACTAACAAATACACGCTAATATATATAAACACTCAAACTCATTCTAGGGTGCTACTGACCCTATCTCTAATGAGTACCCTACCAAAGCCAAATTTCTCGCTCAAACTTCAGCTCTAATACCAAATATAACGAACAGGATTTTCGGCCTTCGAAAAATCGACACTAATACGTCCATTGTATTACATGCCGAGAAATCAAATACCGGAAAATCCGATTGTTAGGGAAAAAGAAAGAAGGAAGGAGATAAAAAGGAAAACTAAACAACACATAATCTCACAGTGGAACGAGTAATCTATAATATACAACAAATCTTTACACAAAACAAAACTTTAATATGTGTATATACAACCATCAATCAGAGTATACTATCCTATTTCAGCCTGGACAGTTATAACAGCCTGTTCTTACAATTGCTGATAATACAACAACGAAAAATAACCATCTACGTGAATACGTCTCTGGGCCTCCAACTCACCTCCTGAAGCTCCAAAACGTCCAAACTAATCTGTAATATGCTTGGTCACACTCGAGCATTATAATAAATAACAACCGAGTCAGTCTGAAAAACCCACGTGAGTAAATACACCCAATTGGACTTAAAGTTATAAGAAAAATCTTTGAAATCAAAAGTATCTCATAAGACCACGCCGCACATAAACATGGACGGATTTTTTCCTTACGATAACCAAAACATTTTATATGAAATCATCTGATATTATAATAGTGTCTAAGATACACATACTTATTAATCTTAGCCGAAACTGTTACATTATTAAATTCTAGTATACTAAGTTCTACAATCAAAACCATAAGGCACGTATTGGAGATTGGATTCCATACTATGACAATGTAAGGAACTACCTTCCAAAGGTACATCTCTAGATAAATGCACCGGGGTGTGACAAGAACATCGTGTACCCCTGCCACACAGGACTGGCCTACCACATGACTAGTAGTACCGAATATGATCACTCCTCCGTTAATGGGCCCTGAAGCATATAAATGAGAGATAATAACCGATCTAGATTTGGAATGACCATACCCTACTTGGGAGCTACCCACTTGGCCCTGCTGCATGTCCGATTTTTGTCATTCCTCGGTTGATGAGGTCCAAGGCTACGTTTTACCTTTTAATATAGCACTACGCAGTTGGAATGCAAATACTGCATTCTAGGCAATAATGAAATACCAGATATAACATCCCGCCTTTTTGTACACTTTAAGCAGACACACGTGCCAACTCAAACCATACAGAAGGGCGGATTGTTATTGGGGTGAATAAGAAAAAGAAGAGAAAGAAAAAACAAAACAGAATCACGCAGCGGAATGACAAAATATAATAATCAAATAACAGTTCATGAAGCTGTTTACAAACATTTGACTATATTTATACAATACAGAATCAGAGTTACACTTATCAGAGATAAACAAATAATAATGCAGTGGAATAGTATGATGCAGTGGAATAATATAGTAAATAATAGTAGTACAAATCTTCGTCTTCATCCTTCGGAAATAAGGTCTTCAAATCCTGAAATGCTCAGACTGACCCGAGCGAATTGAAAAGACAAAACACTCGAGTCAGAACTAAAAGATCTTATGTGAGTTAAATCAACGGTAAATAAATATGAGTGTAAACGGCGTCGGAGATGTTTATAGGGTTTGACATCTCCTATCCAGTGTCTAACATGAGTGCAGTAACTTAAAAGATGTTCGGGATTCACATCTCCTAAGGATCCGTTAAACTATCTACTATGTAGTACAATATGCTATTATAATAGTGTCTAAAGTAAAGTATACTATTTAAAAATAGCGTTAAGGCTTTACATTTTCCACCTTAACACATTTTTAGGTATGCCAATAGTCTATACAGTACCATAATTCCCCGTAAACTGGAGCCGCTAAAGGATACCACATAGGTACGACATAAAACAAACTCGTAGAAGACGCGCTAGGGTAGGTGACACGACACAACTAGGCAATGCCAGGGTAGATATACCAATTACACTTCCGGACTGTTGGTAACGCATAGCTGCAACTACCGCCTTACTTGAAACACACTCCCAAGTAAAATCGAAGGGTAGCCACCGAATAAATCACAAAGTCAGAATATAGATCGATGGAGTGTGTCCGATCAGAGGAGCAACCTCATTGGCCCATCGATTGCTCTTGTTTTAGCCACCTTATGCCAACTCACGGGAGTCGGGTCCACGTATATACCTCATATAGGATCGTCGCCACCATCCTACTTCATTATGGAATCTCCACACCGTACACAGTTGTCAAAGTGGTTTTCGGTATCGACAGAGAGTATGCCCATATCCGATCCCGGTCTCTTTAACAACCAATCGCTTATTACACACCGGATGGTTCTTTTACATTTCCAAAACCATTTCATAATTGATATCAAAATATCATATTCAATTCAAATCATATCATTTTCGAAATCATTACTCATATATACCTTTTAAATTATATCACATTTGAAATCATAGTTCGAAATTATATTTCCTTTCAAAAGCCGTTTTTCCAAAATAGGTTAAAATCTCATTTCAAAATTTTCATATTGAACCAAATATGTTATTTAATTCCCAACGTAGGTTATAACATCATTAACCGTATTCACTTAAAAATCGAGAATTTGAATATAAACCCATCCATTTTACTTAGTTTGGAATTTAGATGAAAATAGTTTTAAATAATTATAAATAGTAAATATAGATTTAAAATAGATTAAATATAATTAAAATGGATGAAATAGCTTTAAAATAGATTAATTAGATTTAAAATAAGTTAAAACAGGTTAATTAGTTTAAAAGTTGAAAATCTTAATAATTAAAGTCTTTAAAATAATATATTTTTAAAATAGTTTATATAAAAATATGAATTTGAAATTTATATCAATTTAAACAATTTATTCCATTCCAATACGTTTGGACCATTTTAATATCCCAAAACCCAATTTCAAATTTTCCAATTCCAATTCTCAATAAAATATTTAATTCAATATCGCCTCCAATCCATGTCCGAAATATCAATTTAAATTACTCCAAATTCAATATATTTCAAAGTTATATTTCAAACAATTTAAAATAATTCAATTCTGACAAATTTCACTTTTTATTCCAAATTCAACTTTGAAATTTCAATTAAATACTTTTAAGAATACCTTTAAACCAATTCCAATTTTTATCATAAACTTGAATTTCGATAATAATTCAATTCGTATAAATCAATTTTTATTTCAAAATATCATTTAAAAGGATTCAAAAATTTAAAGCTTTAAAATCATTTAATTTAACCAATCCGGTGTCCGTATATAATTCTATACCCTATGGTCAAGTGATACGGATATTTATCATTTCAATCCGCAATTTAAAATTTTTATGATTATATATCATTTCAAACCGCAATCCCGAATTAAATAAATATCCATAACGAACTTGCAGTTTATAACGATATGAAATACAACATCCATTCAACCAATCATCAACAATCAACATCCATCACAATCATCATCCAAAATAATCAATAAATATCAATATAAAACTAATAATTGATAACATGTATTTACTGGCAGTTTATATTCAATAATAAATTAAATAACGATTTAATTCAAATAAATTCAAATTAACTGAGATGATGATTTAAAATATACCAAATAGTCATAAATAAATTTCTAACCACATCAAAAATTTAATTTAACAAACATAAGAAATTTTAGAAGTTGTGAGTGGGTTAAAACACTCACCTTTGAATTCAAATCGATTTGAACTCCAAATTAGGGCCCAAATTTGAACAGTCTCAGAATTTGTCCAAACCAGTGTCAAGATGTCCGGAATTTCGATACGATCCTAACAAAAGAACCCGGGCATAAATCGGACCTCGTATGCAGAAGCTATGATTATTAGAAGTTATACGATTTTTATTACAAAACAAATAAAATAAATAAACTTATCTTGCCACGTCAGCTTCTCCAATCTCAGATACGCAAACCCTATTATCGCGCAGCACGAACGAAACCCACCGCCAACTTCAACCAAAAACGCCGACCAACTCGTCACCAGCCACCATGATCGGACCACGTCGCTGGAATTCCCATCACGAGCCGCCCATCCCACTGCCAACGATTTCCCCTCCGGTCATGCCTAGCCAAGTCGCTGCCGCCGACGTCAAATGCCAATCGTGGCGATTCCGACCCTTCCAGTACAAGCTAACCATATAGATCGAAGCCCCTCGACACCCTCTACACTCCAGTACCACCCGATCGCAACAACATCGACGATCCACCGTTGAACGAGAAGTCACACCACAAACGGCCGAAAATAATCTAGCCAATTCCTGCCACATAGCAACCCAGATCGAGAAACGAATCACATAATTGAATTTTGCTCTTCGAGAGCTTCAAATCGATATATAATTCAATATATATTGAGGAGTTTAAATTTTTGATTTGATTTTTGGTATTGAATTTGACATTTGGGAATTAGGTTTTGTCTGCCATTGAGAAGGAGGAGCAGATTGAAAAGTACGTACAGAAAAATGGGAATAGAAACAACCTAGGGTTTATAACGATATATATATAAGCAGAACAAAATAGAAAGGAACAGGCTCGATTGGTTTGGAAAGTTGAATGATGAATGACCCGAAAAGCCCGTTTCGTTCCGGAAACGAAAATGAGTCAACCCATATATCAAAATGGATGTTTTAAGTAATTTTAAAATCAATGGAACAGGTTTCAAGTTAAAATTCCATCGTATGAAGAAGTTATGGTAAAATCAATTTATTTCAAATTTATTTCAATTGATTTCAATTAAATTGATTTCTAGGCATTTCGAGCCCGTACAATCAAACGACAAGTCCGATCGTTACGAAACTTGAAAACTTAAAATAATTCACTATTACGGATCCGATGGAACTGGTTTCGTCGAAATCCGAGTCAGTGGCCAAAATGGCTATATTTCAGTTAATTAAATAAATTAATATTAAATTAATTAAATCACATTTTCAGTTTAAATTTTTATAATTTACAACTTCTATCATTTTTGATTTCTTAATCATTTGCAATAATTCAAACAAATTTAGATGTCAGTTTAAAGTTGATTAATCCATCAATTTCGGTGTTTAATTTCAATTTTATTAAATTCAGAAATTATAAATTAAAATTCCAAAATCCATTTATTAAATTTTTAAACATTGTTATTCAAGTCTTTTTCTTCAATAAGGATATAACTAACATTAGTTTATGTCTTAGTACATTAATATTTCCCAATTTCATCTTAATTTCTATTTACGTAATATTTAAATATTTAATCTCAATTAATTGTAATTAATCCAATTATTATAATTTAAATTCCAATAAATCGATAAATCTTTATTTCCATTCCTTTAATTCGACTAATTTCATAATATGAATAAAATTAACATTATTTCCAAATATTAACTTAATTTACATTAACATAATATTTAATTACATTTATTGAAATTGATTTCCAAATTAAATTAACAGGTTAAATAAATAGGTAATATACAATAATTGTTACCATCAACTTTCAATTACACCTATAAGTTATTATTAACAAACAAATGTTATGATTGCTTACATGACACTATTTTTATCCAATTATCATTAATTATATATTAATTCATAAGTTTATACAACATTTACATTTATTTAATTACATTCAATTTATAACTAAGTTATAACACTTACATTATTTCAATTAATTGGAATTTCATTTCAATTGTTAATAATTAGCTTTAATTAACATTGTTACCTTCGTTTTAGTATTACTTTAATAATTCACTGATTTTTATTTCCTTCAATATTAAATTACCAATTTTTTTATTAAATCAACAATTTTAATTATTGAAATTTTACGGGTTGTTACACTCTCCCCTACTCAAAACTTTTCGTCCTCGAAAAGGAAAAGAAGGGAAATGAGAGAATTAAGAAATTAATATACCTTATTTAAAATATTAAATTTATAAACAAATAAATTTTACCAAATTAATTAATTTAAATAAAATATATCCATTTATAACCATTAAATCCTTTTATACTTAAATTAATAAAGTTTGGAAAACTTTTCTCAAAATTTCCTAAGTCCAAAATTTACGGAAAATTTCGGCAGAGTCTCCTTTGTACGAAGAGGCTCAGGAGAAAATAATAATATCAATAATAATAATATATATCAAAAAATTTCAAAATAATATATCCCAACAGTGGAAAAATAATATAATATCGCTATAAAACCGTAATACGAGAACATACCTATTTGTCGGGCAATTAACGCTTATTCTATGAAACCAAAAGCAGTAGCAATTACTTCCATACCTGTATTTCACTCATGTAATCTAAAAGAGTTAATAATTATATAAAATGAAATACTTAAAGTTGTTTCAACCACCAACAAACAATCAATATAAAACAACAATCACTTACAATCACATCATACACTCATCATATGAAATCAATAAAATCAACTATCCATCCATAGCAAACAAACAAATGATTTGTTCGGGTTCAGAACTTTTTAACCGCCTAGAATGACAAATAAACTATTGAGTTCACCATTTACTCAGTAGTCTTAGATGAACTCAATAGATTATTCATACATCTTAAACAATTAGAAGTATCCTATACCAAACAACCCATAAACCAAAACAAACAATAATTTACAATGTACTTGAGTTATTCTTATTAAATTTCTTTCACAACATTTACAGTTTTTATTTATTTTTCTATTCATTCATACAAGGATTATATTCTTTAACTTACATTTATTTCTTTCAAAATTTTATTCCCATTCATTCATTCAGTGCTTATTTCATTTATTTTCCTTTATTACTTACAAAAATTCATTTTCATCTATTCATGTCATGTCAATTTTTTTTATTGCATTACATTCATTTTATTATTTACTTTAATTATAAATAGTTTCAATATTAACTTAAGTTCAAAATCCTTTACTTACAGTACTCATTATCTATTTCATTTAATTAGTAGTATTACAATTTTTAACTCAAGTTTATAACTATTTTATATCAAATTTCTTATTTATAAAAGTAAATTTCATTGAACACTTCCATTACATAAGTTTTACTTGTAAAATTTCCATTACATATTCTTTTAACACTTCAACTTTTTATAATTGGTAAGTTATATATATATGTCTTTAAGAATGTAATTGAAAGTTACACAAGTTTATCTTACTTATTCTAATTAACTTAAGGTTCAATAGTTATCATTTCTTATTTTCATATTCTTTTCGTTTACAAGTTACAAATTTCAAATTCCTTGTACATTTCAGTTATAACTTAGCATATAATTTCTTATTTTCATTTAGAAGTTTCAATTATTAAATAGTTAAATTTTTTATTCCATTTTAATAATTGAAATCTCTAATTTATAGCAATTTTAGAACTAAATGCCGGGTTCCATTTCAATCATTTAAAATAATATATACATACATATATACATATATATATACTCATAACCTTTATATCCCATCATATTTAAACTTAAAAAAAATCATTTGTTTATCAAAATAGATCTGTAGTAAAACTACTACAATGGCCTTCCCACTTTGAAACTCGAAAATGAACGTCGATGATGCGTGCACTCATCATCGAAATTATTTTCCAACGACAGAGAGGGGAGTACAGAACTTATTTCTTTCCAAAATTTCATTAAAACAATTCTTTCAAATTATATTGAAATATTAATATCAGAAAATACTTCTAATAATATTATTATTATATACCAAAATCATTCGAAAGAAATTTTCAAAAAAAAACCCCGGAACTTAAGTTCTAAATTTCCAATTTCATTTATTTTATTTCCAAATCTTATTTCCAACCTATATTTATAAATTTCACTACCTAACAACCAATATATTACAACCAAATACATATCATTTATATATCATTATTTTATATATAAAAATATACAATAGGCAAAATTATTTCATTTACCTATATTTCAAAACAATATTGTGTCGGTCTGTCCTATTAAGTGTTTAGAAATCCCTACTGATGTCATAGCGTCCTATGCACCAACCAAAATTTATAAATACAAAACGGAACAAATTAACACGATATAAAACATTTTATAACACTAACAAATACGTCTCTTATATATATATATACACTCAGCGACTCATCATAGGGTATTACTACCGTATTTAATATGAGTCAGACCCCACAAAGCTAAGGTTTATCGCTAAACCTGGCTCTGATACCAACTGTAACATCCCGTCTTTTTATATGCTTTAAGCAGACACACGTGCCAACTCAAACCATATAGAAGGGCGGATTGTTATTGGGGTGAATAAGAAAAGGCAGAGAAAGAAAAAACAAAACAGAATCTCGTAGCGGAATGACAAAATATAATAATCAAATAACAGTTCATGAAGTTGTTTACAAACATTTGATTATACTTATACAATACAGAATCAGAGTTACACTTATCAGAGATAAACAAATAATAATGCAGCGGAACAGTATGATGCAGTGGAATAATATAGTAAAGAATAGTAGTACAAATCTTCGTCTTCGCCCTTCGGAAATAAGGTCTTCAAATCCTGAAATGCTCAGGCTGACCCGAGCGAATTGAAAAGACAAAACACTCGATTCAGAACTAAAAGATCTTATGTGAGTTAAATCAACAATAAATAAATATGAGTGTAAACGGCGTCGGAGATGTTTACGGGGTTTGACATCCCCTATCCAGTGTCTAACATGAGTGTAGTAACTTAAAAGATGTTTGGGATTCACATCTCCTAAGGATCCGTTAAACTATCTACTATGTAGTACAATACGCTATTATAATAGTGTCTAAAGTAAAGTATACTATTTAAAAATAGCATTAAGGCTTTACATTTTCCACCTTAACACATTTTTAGGTATGCCAATAGTCTATACAGTACCGTAACTCCCCATAAACTGGAGCCGCCAGAGGATACCACATAGGTACGACATAAAACAAACTCGTAGAAGGCGCGCTAGGGTAGGTGACACGGCACAACTAGGCAATGCCAAAAGTAGATATACCAATTACACTTCCGGACTTTTGGTAACGCATAGCCGCAACTACCGCCCAACTCGAAACACACTCCCAAGTAAAATCGAAGGGTGGCCACCGAATAAATCACAAAGTCAGAATATAGATCTATGGAGTGTGTTCGATCAGAGGAGCTACCTCATTGGCCCGTCGATTGCCTCTGTTTTAGCCACCTTATGCCAACTCACGGGAGTCGGGTCCACGTATATACCTCATATAGGATTGTCGCCACCATCCTACTTCATTCTGGAATCTCCACCACATACACAGTTGTCAAAGTGATTTTCGGTATCGACAGAGAGTATGCCCATATTCGATCCCGGTCTCTTTAACAACCAATCGATTAATACACACCGGATGGTTCTTTTACATTTCCAAAACCATTTCATAATTGATATCAAAATATCATATTCAATTCAAATCATATCATTTTCGAAATCATTACTCATATTTACCTTTGAAATTATATCACATTTGAAATCATAGTTCGAAATTATATTTCCTTTCAAAAGCCGTGTTTTCAAAATAGGTTAAACTCTCAAAATAGGTTAAACTCTCATTTCAAAATTTTCATATTGAACCAAATATGTTATTTAATTCCCAACGTAGGTTATAACATCATTAACCGTATTCACTTAAAAATCGAGAATTTGAATATAAACCCATCCATTTTACTTAGTTTGGAATTTAGAAGAAAATAGTTTTAAATAATTAGAAATAGTAAATATAGATTAAATATAATTAAAATAGATTAAATAGCTTTAAAATAGATTAATTAGATTTAAAATAAGTTAAAACAGGTTAATTAGTTTAAAGTTGAAAATCTTAATAATTAAAGTCTTTAAAATAATATATTTTTAAAACAGTTTGTATAAAAATATGAATTTGAAATTTATATCAATTTAAACTATTTATTCCATTCCAGTACGTTTGGACCATTTTAATATCCCAAAACCCAATTTCAAATTTTCCAATACTAATTCTCAATAAAATATTTAATTCAATATGGCCTCCAATCCATGTTCGAAATATCAATTTAAATTACTCCAAATTCAATATATTTCAAACAATTTAAAATAATTCAGTTCTGATAAATTTCACTTTTTATTCCAAATTCAACTTTGAAATTTCAATTAAATCCTTGTAGCAATACCTTTAAACCAATTCCAATTTTTATCATAAACTTGAATTTCGATAATAATTCAGTTCGTATAAATCAATTTTTATTTCAAAATATCATTTAAAAGGATTCAAAAATTTAAAGCTTTAAAACCATTTAATTTAACCAATCCAGTGGTCGTACATAATTCTCTACCCTAGGGTCAAGTGATACGGATATTTATCATTTCAATCCGCAATTTAAAATTTTTACGGTTATATATCATTTCAAACCGTAATCCCGAATTAAATAAAAATCCATAACGAACTTGCAGTTTATAACGATATGAAATACAACATCCATTCAACCAATCATCAACAATCAACATCCATCACAATCATCATCCAAAACAATCAATAAATATCAATATAGAACTGATAATCGATAACAGGTATTTACTGGCAGTTTATATTCAATAATAAATTAAATAACCATTTAATTCAGATAAATTCAAATTAACTGAGATGATGATTTAAAATATACCAAACAGTCATAAATAAATTTCTAACCACATCAAAAATTTAATTTAACAAACATAAGAAATTTTAGAAGTTGTGAGTGGGTTAAAACACTCATCTTTGAATTCAAATCGATTTGAACTCCAAATTAGGGCCCAAATTTGAACAGTCTCAGAATTCGTCCAAACCAGCGTTAAGATGTTCGGAATTTCGATACGATCCTAACAAAAGAACCCGCGCATAAATCAGACATCGTATGCAGAAGCTATGATTATTAGAAGTTATACGATTTTTATTACAAAACAAATAAAATAAATAAACTTATCTTACCACGTCAGCTTCTCCAATCTCAGATACGCAAACCCTATTATCGCGTAGCACGAACGAAACCCGCCGCCAACTTCAACCAAAAACGCCGACCAACTTGTCACCTGCCACCATGATCGGACCACGTCGCTGGAATTCCCATCACGATCCGCCGATCACACTGCCAACGATTTCCCCTCCGGTCGTGCCTATCCAAGTCGCTACCGCCGACGTCAAACACCGATCGTGGTGATTTCCGACCCTTCCAGTACAAGCTAACTATATAGATCGAAGCCCCTCGACACCCTCTACACTCCAGTACCACCCGATCACAACAACATCAACGATCCACCGTTGAACGAGAAGTCACACCACAAACGGCCGAAAATAATCTAGCCAATTCCGGCCACACAGCAACCCAGATCGAGAAACGAATCACATAATTGACTTGTGCTCTTCGAGAGCTTCAAATCGATATATAATTCAATATATATTGAGGAGTTTAAATTTTTGATTTGATTTTTGATATTGAATTTGACATTTGGGAATTAGGTTTTGTCTGCCATTGAGAAGGAGGAGCAGATTGAAAAGTACGTACATAAAAATGGGAATAGAAACAATCTAGGGTTTATAACGATATATATATATAGAAGCATAAAAAAATAGAAAGGAACGGGCTCGATTGGTTTGGAAAGTTGAACGATGAATGACCCGAAAAGCCCGTTTTGTTCCGGAAACGAAAATGGGTCAACCCATATATCAAAATGGATGTTTTCAGTAATTTTAAAATCAATGGAACAGGTTTCAAGTTCAATTTCCATCGTATGAAGAAGTTATGGTAAAATTAATTTATTTCAAATTTATTTCAATTGATTTCAATTAAATTGATTTCTAGGCATTTCGAGCCCGTACGATCAAACGACAAGTCCGATCGTTACGAAACTTGAAATCTTACAATAATTCACTGTTACGGATCCAATGGAACTAGTTTCGTCAAAATCCGAGTCGGTGGCCAAAATGGCTATATTTTAGTTAATTAAATAAATTAATATTAAATTAATTAAATCACATTTTCAGTTTAAATTTTTATAATTTACAACTTCTATCATTGTTATTCAAGTCTTTTTCTTCAATAAGGATATATCTAACATTGGTTTACATCTTAGTACATTAATATTTCCCAATTTCATCTTAATTTCCATTTACGTAATATTTAAATATTTAATCTCATTTAATTGTAATTAATCCAATTATTATAATTTAAATTCCAATAAATCGATAAATCTTTATTTCCATTCCTTTAATTCAATTAATTTCATAATATGAATAAAATTAACATTATTTCCAAATATTAACTTAATTTACATTAACATAATATTTAATTACATTTATTGAAATTGATTTTCAAATTAAATTAACAGGTTAAATAAATAGGTAATATACAATAATTATTACCATCAACTTTCAATTACACCTATAAGTTATTATTAACAAACAAATGTTACGATTGCTTACATGACACTGCTTTTATCCAATTATCATTAATTATATACTAATTCATAAGTTTATACAACATTTACATTTATTTACTTACATTCAATTTATAACTAAGTTATAACACTTACATTATTTCAATTAATTGGAATTTCATTTCAATTGTTAATAATTAGCTTTAATTAACATTGTTACCTTCGTTTTAGTATTACTTCATTAACAATTCACTAATTTTTGTTTCCTTCAATATTAAATTACCAAAAATTTTATTAAATCAACAATTTTAATATCGAAATTTTATGGGTCGTTACACCAGCATTTATCCATACAAGTTCGTTCTAGGACTGAACGAAACACTTGAGAGCTATGTCTCCAAAATTCCATCATCTTCAAGATGTCTTCAATTCGAAACGCATATCGAAGTGGTTTTCAGATAACATACCCGATCCCGGTCTCTTCGAAACAACTTTCGATAATTCCCGGTAAACTCAACCCCGGTTCTATAGGAAATAAACAGTCAAAGATAAGATTGGAGATCGGCTCCGAACCGTTAGTGGACGGATTTCCTTACCATTGTCCTAGGAGAACGAAACGAGATTTATGCGCACAGTACAGCATCATCGGAGATGACTGTGCCATATAACTCATGTGTTTCTCCTAGATATTTCCAAAGTTACATTTGGGTCCAATTTTGATAGTCGGTTATTTAACTATGGAATAACAAACGTTCAATCAGGGATTTATTTCATAGGGAAAACCAATATTGGTTAAGCACATAAGCAATCACTAGCCTCCTTTTATAAATTTTTCATAAATAAAACCATTTATAAATTACTTGCATAAAATACTTTTACAAAGATATATCCACCAATTCCTATATTTTCAATACTTAGAAAATATCCATATACTTCTCTCAACGGTATAAATATATTTACGAACCGAGAAAGATTCCCTTTTTATTCAATTCAAAAATCATTCATAAACTCCTCGTAATTCTCTAAGACCATTTATAAACCATTTTATAAAAACTTCTGGAACCATTTATAAAACTTCTTCTATACATATATAAATTCGTTTCTAAAATTCATTTTGTAAATATCCAACCATTTATAAAATTCTTCACCTTGTAAACAATCTTCCTTAGGTCTCCAAACCATTTTATAAGCTCTTTTATAAAATCCAAGACTTTCAACTCTATTCATGGATCTCAGAATAACATTTATAAATAATAATTAAAAATCCTTTTACTTCAAAACATCAGTATATAATAATAATGATAAACAATAAACATTATAAATAAATGAAAATTTTTAATTGTAAAACTTATTAAATAATAATTAATAATTTCAAAATATTATTTAAGAAACAATAATAATTAATCTTTACCATTTTTATAAATAACAATGATTTATTTTTAATACTTATTAATAACCCTTATTATTAATTTAAAACCATAATTATTCTTGAAATAGTTAACATTTCAATTTATCAACCTTTTTATAATTTCTTAAAACATATTAACTATAAACAAATACTTTTAAACAATATTAATATAATTAAATAACTTTAAAATAATATCAATATAATTATATAACTTTAAAACAATTTTAATATAATTAAATAACTTTAAAATAATATTAATATAATTATATAACTTTAAAACAATTTTAATATAATTAAATAACTTTAAAATAATATTAATATAATTATATAACTTTAAAACAATTTTAATATAACTAAATAACTTTAAAATAATATTAATATAATTAAATAACCTTAAATTAATATTATTATAATTAAAGAACTCAAAATTAATATTATTATAATTAAATAACTTGAAAACAATATTAATATATTTAATTAATTTAAAACAATGTTGATATAATTTATTAAATAATCCTTAAACCAAATATTTTTGAAACCCAATTTCGGACTTAAAAATCATTTCTTGTCTCAAAAACCAATTCTGACTTAAACGACAATTTATAGTATGTTTAAAATACTAAGTTGAGGCTAATAGTCACCCAACACTTAACCAATACCGATAATGATTTTCTATCACTACTGGGTTTTATTTTAAACATATAACGATGTTATAACCACATTGTCCACAATCATGTTCATTTTCCATAATCTATATAACAAAATATTATGGAAACAATCCAACAATAACGAGGAATCCCATTGGATCCCTCCAACATGTTCCCCTACATCACATATCATATATATTAGCACATATATATGTAAATAAAATTAACAGTTGTGAGGAATCCTGTTGGATCCCTCTGACTTATTTCCCCTGCTTCACAACATTATATAATCATAAAATATAATCAACAGCTTCAAGGCGGGATTCGTATATACAAGGTCATCCGCTCTTACACGGGAACGTAATAGGGTCTCATCCGCTTCAATAGGCGGAAATATATCCAAACCAACTAATAAATATAATAATTCATCCAAACAATCATTCAACCATTTTAATCAACTATATATCATACTAGTTAACCAAAAAGGTGAGTTTAACTCACCGAAATTTTCTGTCGTCGCCGAGGCGTTCCGGTTTGGAACTAAAATCGAGCGACGTCCGATTTTAGCCCAAATTTCAATAGTCTCCAATTTCTTCCAACCAAGCTCCATCGCGAAGCAAAAAGTTTTGTCTCGATTCGACCTCGTATGAGAGAGTTATGAAAATTTTAAGCTATCGATTTATTTTTGAAAAAAAAACAATACAACTTCAATATGTTTACACAATTGCCCTTACCCTCTTCTTCCCCAATTTCTCCTTCCTGTACATGTCGTTGGACATGGCTGTGCACATCGTCCCTTGACACGCTGTTTTCTCCACAACCATGTGATGATTCGACAAGCCGATTTCGCCAGCGTGTCTCTCTTCGCGCGAGCTACCTCCCCGTCACCATCGCTAGGCCTCCGCTCCACTGGATCAAAACACGACCTTCCCATCCCCCTCTCGTGTACGTATAGGTCGCGACGACCAATATGGAACCGCACATCATGAAATTTTGTGGCAACGTGTATTTTGGCAAGAGAAACTCGCTGGTGAACTCTAATTTGACAATCGTTGCTCGAATTTGCTAGAAACCCAAACTCTAGCTGCTAATGGCCACAACTTCCACCGCGATCATTTCCCAAAACTGCTGCATCCTCTCTCAGTCGTGTCTAAATGATGATCTCATCAAAACATGAATTTTAAAGCTTGTTTGACAATTTTTCATTGAATAATTTTTGAAATATCATTTTTTGAAGCTTTGAATCCCTTTCTTTTTACGGACAGAGGTTTTTAAAATGGCAGGAAGGATGAGAGGTATCATAGAGGGTGTGGGCTTGTACGGGAATGGGCAGAGATAAGGGTATAGGCTAGTCAAATCTGAATATATATATATATATATATATTTAAATTCAAAATATCTAGCTATATAATTTCGAACCCCGATAGAGACATGCCGCCTGGCATTCTATATGTTATACCCCTATTCCGAACGCAGTGGAACTTGTTTCGAGACCTAATTTGATGGTATGCAGAAGATAGCTTTTTGAACCCAATTATTATATTAAAATTTCAATATTAAATTCTATGCGTTTTGATCTCGCACGACCAAACAATACATCTGATCGCCATTAAATTTGACGGCGCAATATAATTCACTATTACGGAACTAATGAAACTAGTTTCGTCGAAATCCGAGACTGCACCTCGGGAGGCTATTTTCACTCGTTAATTAAAACGGGTTATTTTCAAAAATCAGTTAAATCACTTTTAAACCCAATCTAAATATTTTATTATCTTCATTCTTATTAAATAGAATTTAAATAAGATTTTAAATCATTTTTATCCAACTTAAAACCTAAAATTCAATTATTTACACAATTTCAATTATTAAATTCAACAATTAAATTATCAAATAAATCGCTATATTTGAAATTTATGTTATTTAATCTATAAAATTTACTTTTCAATATTTAAAATAAATTAAATACTCCAATCTCAAATGACTAAAATTCTCGGTCATTACAGGATGCGTCCCAGACGTGAGCATGCCACAACAAGCTTGCGAACAACATCTTCACGTTCAACAAAAAATGCTTTAATATATGTGTGTGTGTGCGCGCGCGCGCGTTTAAAATTTTATTTGGACACAACATGTAGACATAAAAGATGGCACAAGAAATCTTAATCATTAGACCTTCTTCTAAATTACACCTTCCATATAAAGATAAAAATATCCAACGGTCTATACTTGTGTTAAATTTTGTGTTCCAATAGCGGCTCCTTATATTCTTAGCTCATTTATTATGTAGTTTTATTTTTTTGTTTGAACTTTTCAAAACCGACCAAATTTTCCATACGTGTTGTGTTTGCTACGATGGTATTCTACAAAATTTGAATCATTTCGGAACTTCTAACTTATTCAAAATTACAATTCAGTACGAAACATAGAACATATAATTTAGTCGTCGATCAAATATGCAATTTTAATGAAGTTAAAAGTTTCGAGACGATTCAAATTTTATATTTCTTATAAGGCATATATTATGTTTGTGAAATTTTGTTCCATTTTAGAAAATTAACACAAAAGGATGGAATGAGGCAACATAAGTAAGGGGGCCTTCAATATCACCACGTACACATATACACACACATCATATACATTTTTACACATACACTTATACACACACACACACACCTACCTAAATCTTTCTCTGATTCCTTGTTTGTCTTTTTGTGAAAAAATAATTTTGTTTACATATAAGTAAATTTTTGTACATATATTTTATTTGTTAGAGTGATCGTCTATACAAGAGTTTGGATCATTTCGATACATTTAACCCCTTTAAAATAGCGTGTGAATGTGAGGTATTGAAAAATATATATTTGTAATTTCGATGGGGCTAAAAGTTTCAAAATGACTCAAATTTTTATGAATGTAAATTCACTAACAAATTGAACATATCTACAAAGCTAATGACCACTATTTAAGTGGTAAAGCTACTATCTTGAGTTATTGTTAGAGGCTTTGTATTTGATCCCTTATACACACATTAGTACCAAATATAAGAAAAACTATGTATTTGATTCGACGCGAAACCTTTTGTCTTAAAAAGACGAGGGGAGGAGGGAGTGACAGACGGTTTATAAAGAGTGGAATCTTGATCCTTGCCATAAATACATACATGTGCGCGCGCACGCATACACGCATATGTGTGTGTGTATAAAAACACATCCACACACGCATGCATGCATGCGTGTGTGTGTTAATGTATGTGTGTGTATAGACATAAACACATTAATATATGTATGTGCCAGTATCGACATACCCTTTATTTAGCCTCCATTTTAGGACTCATTTGGTTCGACTCAAATAAGCTATTTTTTGGTTTTTTGAAAACCTCTAATTTTAAGCATAAGTTTGTATTTTTAAATATTTGTAGTTGTGACGACCTACATTTCGGAAGGTTTAAATTGAAAATAACCCATACATGTCCAATTCAAACAATCCAGAACATAGATAATCAATGTGGTTAATTGAGAAAAATAAGAAAAGAAGAAGAAAACAAACACAGAATCTCGCAACGGAATGACAAAATTTAATAATCAAATAAACAGTTCATGAAGCTGTTTACTATACATTTGATTATAATTTATACAATATTTATCAGAGTTATATATACAATAGAAACAAAATATAATGCAGCAGAACAACATGATGCAGGGAATAATAATAGTAATAATATACCAAATCTTCGTGTTCGGCGTCCAGAAAATAATCTTCAATGCGCTGAAAACACAGGATTGACCCGAGCGTAATGAAAAGACAAAACACTCGAGTCAGGACTAAAATATCCTTATGTAAGTCAAGTTGATATTACATATAACATGAGTATAATGGCGTCAGAGATGTTTACGGGGTTTTACATCTCCTACCCAGTGTATAATGTGTGTGCAATTACTCAAGAGATGTTATGGGATTTTCCTTCTCTTAAGGATTCGTCCAAAATATTTATATATATTAGAATACGCTATATATGTAATGTCTAATCAGTAAAATAAATATTTTTCGTAGAGTTAGGCTTTACATTAATTCCCCTTAACACGTTTTTAAGCATGGTCATACAGTTCGCATATAACGCCCCAGTAGAACGATGGGGGATAAGGATGCGCCTGATACGACAACACTAAACCAAAATCGTAGGGGTCTCGTATAGGGATAAAAGTATGACAAGTCACATGAGGCAATGTCCAAGGTAGGATACTACCAGTTCGGGTCGTAGGGCTAGTGGTAACGCATCGTAGCCATGATCGCCCACCACGTCCATCCATCCCATATTGAGTCAAAGGGAGGTTATCCCGAAATCAAGGTGCACCAATCGAAACCAACATCAAGAGTAATAATATGGACCAAGTCCAAGAAGAAAATCGAAGAACGGATGTCCGCTAGGGGTAGCTAGCCCGCTTGGCCCTGTCAAGCCGTCCTGTTTTAGTTATTTCAAATTGGCGCAAGTGCCGGGGTCTATTCATCATTGTTCTCTTTCTTCAAATCCAGCAAAAGACGCCAAATCCAACTACTTCATTCTGGAGTCTTCTCCACATACACAGTTGTTAAAGTGGTTCCAATATTGATAGAAAGTATGCCAATAAGAGGCCCTGGTCTCTTTAACAACAAAACGTCGTTTTACATACCGGTTGGTTCTTTTACATTTCAAAAACGATTCGTACTTGATATCGAAATATCATATTTGTTTCAAAATATAATATTTACTTTAAATATCATATTCAGTTCCAAAGTCGTTTCGAATTTCAACTTAGGTTATAACTTCATTTTAACCCAATTCGCATTTAAATCGACGATTTAAATATAAACAGTTTGCACTCTGTCCAGTTTGAATTTTTGAAAATAGTTTGAATAGTTTTAAATAGTTTTAAGAAGTTAAAATAGTTTGATAAAATGGTTTAGATATTAAAATGGTTTATATAGGAAAATAGTTTGGAAAATCAAAATAATTTTAATATTTAAAAAGATAGATTTTAAACAGTTAATATTAAAATAATTTATTGAAGACATTTTTAAAGTCAAATTGATTCAATTCCAAATCTTCCAATTCAAATCAATTTCAATTTCCATTTCAATTTAAATCGATTCAATTTCGATTTAAATTTGAACTAATCTCCATTTCAATTTCCATTTGAAATAACTTCAATTTCGAAATGTTCATTTAATTTCAAATTCGATTCATAATTCGATTCAATGGTTTAAATTTCAATTCAATTCTTATTTTAAACCATTTCTATTTATATTGATTTCAAGTTCAATTTCAATTTATTGATTTAAACCGCTTAAATCAAATTTAAACTTCAATATTCAATTAAAGGTTCAAATCTTCAAACTAATTCAACTTCGAGCCCAAATATGAAATATCCATTTAAATTACTTTTACTTAACAATATTTCAAAGTTCAAGTAAAAGTTCAAACCCTTAAAACAATTCCAATTTCTATAATTTAAATCATATTTCAATTATAGCTTCAAAATCTCAAATTTCATTTTTAAACAATTCCGTTACAATTTTTAAATTTCACATTTCAAAACTCAAATTCAAAATTAATTAAATTTCTATATTTCAATTAAATTTTTTTTTTATAAAACGAAATCATTTGAATAAATTCAAATCCAAAATTTTTTAAATCATTTAATTTAACCAATTCGGTGTCCGTATATAATTTTATATTCTATGGCCAAGTGAATAGTTATTTCGATTTTAATTTCAAGGATGGATATATATCATTTCAATCCAAAATAAATGTCATAGGTATATATCATATCAACCTATTTCTTAATTTATTCGAAATAATTCAAATAATAGTTTATATGATGTCAATAATATACAAGGTGACAATTGGAAGATAAAAAAAATAAACATCCAAATCATCCAAAATATCAATCAAATGGGCATCCATCACAATCAATAAGCCAAACAGTCAATATATCACAACAGTTGACTAGTTATGGCAGTTTAATTTCCATTTCAATTTTCCTATCAATTTAAATTTCTATCAGTTTAAATCATCTCAATTTAAATGTCAATTAAATTTTACCAAACAACAGTCAATAATCATGAATCACTTCATGATTTTAATTTAACTAACATAAAAATATTTAGTGCGTCGTGAGCGTATAAAACACTCACCTTTATTTGAAACTAAAATTTTTTCCAGCTTCAAATAAATTTCAAACCAACTTCATAACGTAGCCTTCGTCGATACAATTCCAACGCCACATATTTCGTTCGAAACGGACCTCGTACGAAAAAGATATACGATAATTAGCATCGAGATAATTAAACTTAAAATTAATTTAATAAAATAATTAACAAAGAAAATTATACCCTAATCACATCTCGTCTGACCTCGCGCACGCTCTAGGATCGAGCTTCTTCTTCCACTCGCAACCGCGTTCTGCTTCGTTCTCTTTTATATATATATATATATATATATATATATATATATTGTAATACCCCAAAATTTTGTGAAAAATCATTTTTATAAAATGATTTAATTTTTGAAATATTTAGATTTAAATATGGTGAAATTTTTGGGAATAAATAGTATGCAAGGATATGTGGGCACATGCACACTGTAAATGGCACAAGGAAAAGATTCAAAAATTTCTGGAAAAAAAAATGATGATAATAAAATAAATAAACCGAGCAAGGAAGCATTTCAAATGTGATTTTGAAATGTAGATTATTAATAAAATTAAAGATGTTTTTTTTATGCATGAAAATTAAATATTCCCAGTAAAAATTGAATATGTGCACATGGTGAGATTAGAAATATATTTGTATACTGAAATTAAAAATATAAAACATATGTGTATAGATATTTTCAGTAAAGCAAAAAAAAAAGATCAAATAAAATATGTACACTTATGCACTTGTATATTTTCTGTGAGCAGAAAGTGTTAAAGCAAAACAATAAAAAGGAAACATTAAAATGACATGAAATGTAATACAAGTCAATATGCTTGTGTAGGCAAAAATAGCAAAGGGGATTCTCAGAAATAATTAAAATATAAAATATGGTAGTCACACTTTTAACATGACTAGGTGAGTGGCCATTTTCTGAAAAAGTAAAGAAAAGAAAATGCAGCCTTTAATTGGTTAATATGGCCGGGGGTAATTAGGGATAAAAATGAGAAAATGCAAACACACCATGCATGATGCTAGCCAGGACAGAAATGGAATTTTGTTTTAACAAAACCCTAGTGAAAAAATGCATATAAATAGGCAGTTTTAGCCAGTAAAATTATCTTTACCCCGAGCTGCACAAAAATAAGAAAGGAAGAAAAATATTGGAAGGAAGGAGAAAACACACATACAAGGGTTTTCAGGATCAATAAGAAGAAATTTTTAGGTGAGTAATCTCACTAGATTCATGGCATTAAGACCTGATATGAGGCAGCCAAGTACTTATGTTGCTATTGATATTTTCTGATTTTTGTTAATCACTGTTATATTAATGTTGTTGAATGGATTTTATTTTCTTGAGCTGATATAATGTGTATTATGGATGCTCTTTGGATGAATTCCTTTGATCTGTTTGAATGGTTGCTATGGATGTGCCTACTACTATTTACTACATTTTGAAAAAAAAAACTAAGGCAACAATACCTTAAAATCAAGGAAGGAATACTCACTACTGATGGGGATCTATGGCAGGAAATTATTCTTTAAAAATAAAATAAAATAAATATATTATGAGCTGCATTATATTTTATATAAGTGCTGAGGCTTAAGAGAAGAAAATGTTAGGGATGCAATAGAGATTTCTATGTGCTGATTCCCTAATGAAATAGAAAAATTCACAAGATAGAAATTGTGATTCAGCTAGATCTTGAATCTAGTTCAATCACAGTTACTTGTAAATCATAATAACATAGCATGCCATGGCTCCACACTCAGTTGTAGATGTTCTTTTATATGATTTAAAGTTAAGACATCTTATAGCAATTTTTATGAAGTGATTGTCTGTTTGTTTTTGAACAGTATACTTGTAAGATATAGGGAGGTGTTTTTATACACTGTGACATGTCCACATAGCTATCTGATGATAGGATTTTAACCAACACTACTAGTAAATAAACTAGGGAAGGGAAGGCCAAGAAGGCTGCTGGAATGCTTGTCATATTTGAAGTATGCAAGTTGGCACATGGTTTGTTTAAGCCCTGAGATCTTTGTGCAATGATGTGAATTAGTTCATTGCAATGTGTCCCTGTGATTCCTTAATAGCAGATGAGGCAGGAATTTAAATTGAATTATACAACCTGTAAATGAAGAAATAGGAATATGAATATTTCTTAGGTTGGTTGGTATGGAACCATGATGGTTCCAGTGAATGCAAATGTTGCAGATAGATAATTATGTTTGCATGATTATGTATGCAAGTGTAAGAATGATAGATGAATATATCATACCTGAATCAACTTATTTATACCATGTTAAAGTAATAGATTGCAGAAATTTGCTTAAATAACAAGTTAGTACTCTTACATTCTCTGTTGCTTAATATCATGAATATTTTGATGTTGCTCATACCAGATCATAGATCTGACCCTTGTTTGCTCATGGCATATGGGGGTGTCTCACTTTAAAATGAGGCAGCCTCTAATGTTCTTGCAGGGAGTACTAAGATTTAGTAGAAAGTGAAGTTGTGACTGATGGAAAAGAATTGAGTGAACATGCCTGCTAGTTCTTTTTAAGAGTTTAAGATGATGTTATTTGCATGTATTCGTGAGATAGTTGAGTTTGATTCTGATGCTATGTAATGGATTCTATTATGATTAGATGGACTAGTTGTATCATGTTAAATATTGTTATGCACTAAGGTTTAAAATCTAAAAGAAATATCTGAGTTGGGAACAAGGAAATGATCTTAAGTATTGATATGGATGCCTGGAAAAGAAATATGCATATGTAGGTGAGCTACTGTTTTGCATAATTTATATTATGTATTAGCTAATCTTGAGACATAGCAGAGCACTGAGTTTTAGAATAAAAATCTGGATTTAGCTAGAAGTAAACTTATAAGGATTTTAGTTTCTTTTTACTGAAATGCTTTATAAATAAGTTTAAGTTCATTTCTGAATTGTATTGAGAAAAGTAAAATGTTTTTAAAAGCTTCAGATAGAATGCAATGAATGGTATCTCCATTGCTTTGAACTAGTGTGAAGCAGACACAGGATACATGAGTTAACCAGCTTCAAATGAATGAAGTATTGGTTGATCATGTTAGATTGTATTTTGAAAATAAAAATGCATTTCAAAAGCTTAGTTCATTTAGCAATTGTTTCACCACAATCATCTTTAAAAGGCTAAGACAGATAAGCAATGTAAACTGGTTTGAACAAACAAAACCTGGCAACACTCCATATACTTTGAAGTTTAGAACCTTGTCATAGTAAATTCATATGTAAAGGATAAATCTACAGCGTGATATCTAGGTTAAGATTGTAACAGACAAGTTGTATAAATTGAATCAAGATAAGAAGGTTTTAAAGAAAGTGTATAAGTGGAAAATGATAAGTGAATATATCATTTCTGGCCTTAGCCAAATATCAATACCTTTGATCCATGATCTGAAATAAAAATCTCAAGAATCTTGAAATTTAACTGTCATGGTAAATTGATATTAAAAACTATCAATTAGAATGAGCAAGTTCATATAAATTAAATATGCATAGGATTTACTGACTTATTACAAATATTCAAAAGTATATAGTAATTAACTTTATGCAGAATTGCTCAAATCCAAATCAAACAGAATACTCTTGTTTAACAAAGCAAAAAAAAATATACTCTGAATTTAAACAAGAGAAACACATACATCTTCATATGTATGTGTATATTATTAGGGATACACTGATATATTTATATTGGTAATGAGTTTTGAATCCTGGTTGAATTGTTTGAAAGATAAATGACTCTGATAACTCAAAGGAAGTTTAAATCAAACTTAAAAGTGCAAATGAATATAGGTGGACATCCAGATACATATAAATTAAATGTGCATATGCATGTACATATATTTATATATATTAAAAAAAAATCCTTATGAAATTAAGGTAGAAATAGGAGGGTCATTTCATATATATATATATATATATATATAACGAACGATCGCTGCCATCATCGACGAGCTTCCTTCGCGCGCCTTCGCCTCAAGTCATGCCCCTGCCTCTTCCAACCACCGCGCGCAGCGATGAACGCATGAAAAAAACTCAAACCCTAAACTGTCGCCGCCGGAACCCCCCACCATCTCGAGCTCCTCCGCGCCACATCAACGCCGCGACCATCGCTAGCGTCTCACAATTTTTAGTTTTTTTCCTTTTTTTTCTTTTTTTTATCACTATCGATCTGCTGAGATTTGAAATAAGAGAAAGAGGGGAGTGTTACGGGTAGACAAGTAAGTGGCGGGGTGTACGAATGGTCGAGAGATGGGTGAGTATATATATATTATAATAATTAACAAATATCTACTTTAAACATCCGAAATCCTCGAGCTCCAAACGAGGCATGCCCTCCGGCGCTCTATATGTTATACCCCTATTTCGAACGCAATGAAACTAGTTTCGGAAGCCAATTCCATTATATTCGGAAGATAGCATTTCAAAATCAATTTATTTTAATTAAATTCTTTTTATTAATTTCTACGCGTTTCAAGCTCGCACAACCAAACGATAAGTCTGATCGCTATGAAACTTGAAATCCTATAATAATTCACTGTTACGGATCCGATGAAACTAGTTTCATCGAAATCCAAGACAGTCGTCAAAATGACTATTTTTACTCACTAATTAAAACGAGCTATTTTCCAAAATCAAATTATTCATTTTAAATTCGATTTTAGAAGTTAAAAATCTTCATTCTTGTTTAAATAAAATTTAAATCAACTTCCGATATCATTTCCATTCACATTTAATTTAGGATTCAATTATTTAAATAATTTTAATATTAAATTTAAACAATTTAATTATCCAATAAATTACATTAATAATCATTAAAATTCAAATGAATTTTATCAACAATTATTTTATTTCTATCTAAATAATTCAATATTTATTATTCAATTCCAGTATTGATTATAAACACAGTCAATACATAGAATTTCATTTCAATACCTGTTATTGCTAAAATCTTCGAAATTGTTTATTTCAAAATTTTATTCAAGGTTATATTCAATAAACTACATTAATAAATCATAAAAAAATTTATTTCTAACTATTTTTATTTAATAATTATATCAAATTTAATAATTTAAAATAGTTAAAAATATGGGTCGTTACAATATCCCCCACTCAAAACTTTTCATCCTCGAAATGGGGTTAAGTAAGGAATCTAACATTTGATATATTTTATTCAAAATAATTAACTTACAAAACATAAAATCTTGTTTGAAAACTTTTACTACGCTTCCACTACGCCACTCCAATCGGCTTACGGAACTATAACTTATATATATATATAAACAAGTTATAAAATTTGAAAATCTCAAAAAATTTCTAACACCTGGATTTACGGAAAATTTCAGCAGCTGCGCGGCTCGATTGTAAAATTTTTACAATACAATATATATCACAAATATACCAAATGTACATCTCATCTCAATGGTGAGGCATCCCATAGGAAAAAAATAGAAAAATGCGGTATGTAATCCGAGATATGTACCTTATTATTATTAATACGAGCGAGTTCGCTCATATTAAGAAAGCAAGTAAAAGCAAAATCAAATTCGCATATATGTCCAAACATCTTCGTATGTACCTATCTCAACTCAAATTTGAAATATTAGTCACTTATAAAGATATAGAACATGTATGAGTTAAATAAAAGCACATAGCATGAATTATTAATCCAAATCATAAACATTAGCACCAATACACAACAAAACAATCATATGCAGCCAAAAGTAGTTATAACAGTGATTGTCAACAAAAGAAACCATTCAACAATCATTAATATTCATCTAATTAATCCAAACTATCACAATTTACATTTCCAATGTTAAATTTATACACTTCATTGCTTATTAACATCCAATTTTTATTAACATTTAATTGGTTTGCTTCAAATTTATTCACACATATTTCATTTACATTCAATTTATTCAATTCAATTTGTTAAATTCCAATAGTTTCATCTTATGTTTAACCACATCTCATATCAATTCATTTATGGACCATTTTATAAATCATTTCATTTAATTTTATTCAAGTTAAATTTTTATTTCATTACCACTTAGTATGTTCTCTTTAATACTAATGTCATTTATAAACCATTTCATAAACCATTTAAGTTTATTATAAACATTTTATTAAACGCAATTAATATTTATTATTACTACATAACTAAAGTTCATATTAACTCATTGATTCACTTCATTAGTTCATTTCATTAATTCATATCATTAATTTGACTTAAGTAAATTTTATTTTATAACCCAAATTCATATTAATAATTTTCTCTTTTTATCACAATCGATTTTATTCAACTTTTCTTAAGTTAAAATTTCATTTCATAATTAAAATTTCAACTTTCTTATTTCCTTAATCATTTTTTTAAGTTTATAATTATTTTATACAAATGTATCTTCTTTTACACAATATTATTGAAATTATAATTATCTTAGAAAATTACAACTAATCTTAAAACATCCTTTGCAAATTTAATTTTTCTCAAACAATTTACAAAGATATGATTTAATTTATTATTATTTTTACCTTCTCTTAAGTTCATATCTAAGTAGTATTTTCTTCTTACTACTCAAATTATCCATTTAACATTACTTAGAACATTAATTAAGTGTATAACAATTTTTATAACAACTTAAATTAATTTTATAAACATTTCTTTAAACACAATTCCAATTTGAAATATTTTTATTACTTTAAGTTCAAGCTTGTATAATATTCAATTACATATTCATATTTAATATTTCAACTTTTTAATTATTTCTGGTAAGTTTTATATATGTTTTTAGAATGTAATTGAGTGCTATACAAATTTATTTTATTCATTTTAGTCAACAAGAATGTTCAATAATTTACACAAGATTAAATTTCCATTATCTTGAAATTTAAGAGTTATAATTTAACTTTTCATATTTTATTTAAACACTTAGCTTCAATTTATTATTTCCCATTTTAGAAGTTTCCAATTATTCAAAATAATTCACTTTATTTCTACAAATGAAAATCATTAATTAACAGAAACTTAAGAATTCAAATACCAGGTTCTTTTCAAATCATTTTGAAATAATATATATGTGTGTGTATATATATATATTCATATATATATATATATATATATATATCAAATCATATTTAGAAATTTTAGATCAAAATATGTTTATCAATCCAAATGTGTAGGAAAGCTACTAAGTGGTCTCCCCCACTTTGAGACTCGAAAATGAACGTCGATGATGCTGCCCGTCACCACCGAAATTATTTTCCAGTAATAGAAGTGGGGAGTACAGGATTCATTTCCTTTTAATTCCCTTTTGAAACAATTTCTATTTGTAACTATTTTTAAATAATACTATATTATTTTCAAAATCTTAGAAACAATTTCAAAAGCACCGAAATTCAAATTCTCAAATTCTTAGCTTAAATTCATTCTTTTAAATTAAAATAAGATTAGATTTTTACTTCATAACTCATTACTTAAGTCTATAAACATCCCTAAACTAAAATTAGTTGAGTTAGTATTTCCAAACTTGGTTTTACAACCTATTCACTTCATATTCAATTTATTTTATAAATCTATTCATTTCATAATTTAAAATTAAAGTACTTCTTACCACTTATACTTAAGTGTATCAACATTTCTTTATTTAACATTCACCTATTTCATATTCAATTATTAAAACTCATTCCATTTGCATTCAATTTATTTACATCCAATTTAAATCCAATTTAAATCAAATTCAATTGCTCACATTAATTTCACTTACTCATTTATTCTGATTCAGTTTCTTTTATATATAATATATAATTTAGGTAAAATTATTTCATTTACCCTACCTTAAAACAATATTATGTCGACTTGCCTCGTTTAAGTGTTTAGAAACCCCTATCGATAACATGGTGTCCCACGCACCGACCAGAATTCATAAACAACTCAACGGATAAGTAAACACAATATAAAATATTTTATAACACTAACAAGTACGTGCTCTCATATATTTACACTCAAACAAATCATTCTAGGGTATTACTACCCTATCTCTAATGAGTCAAACCCTCTAAAGCTAAGGTTATCGCCAAACCAAAGTTCTGATACCAACTGTGATGGCCCATATTTCAGAAGGTTTAAATTGACAATATTCCACATATGTCCAATTCAAACAATCCAAAACATAGATAATCAATGGGGTTAATTGAGAAAAATAAGAAAAGAAGAAGAAAACAAACACAGAATCTCGCAGCGGAATGACAAAATATAATAATCAAATAAACAGTTCATGAAGCTGTTTACTATACATTTGATTATAATTTGTACAACATTTATAAGAGTTATATATACAACAGAAACAAAATATAATGCAGTAGAACAACATGATGCAGGGAATAATAATAGTAATAATATACCAAATCTTCATCTTTGGCCTTTAGAAAATAATCTTCAATGCGTTGAAAACTCAGGACTAACCCAAGCGTAATGAAAAGACAAAACACTCAAGTCGGGACTAAAATATCCTTATGTAAGTCAAGTCGATATCGCATATAACATGAGTGTAATGGCGTTAGAGATGTTTACGGGGTTTTACATCTTCTATCCAGTGTATGACGTGCGTGCAATAACTCAAGAGATGTTATGGGATTTTCCATCTCTTAAGGATCCGTCCAAAATATTTATATATAGTAGAATATGCTATATATGTAATGTCAAATCAGTAAAATAAATATTTTTCCTAGCATTAAGGCTTTACATTAATCCCCCTTAACGCGTTTTTAAACATTGTCGTACAGTTTGCATATAACGCCCCAGTTGAACATCGGGGGATAGGGATGCGCCGTGATACGACAACACTAAACCAAAATCGTAAGGGTCTCGTATAGGGATAAAAGTATGACAAGGCATGTGAGGCAATGCCCAAGGTAGGATACTACTAGTTCGGGTCATCGGGTTGGTGGTAAAGCATCGTAGCCACGATTGCCCATCGCGTCCATCCATCCCATATCGAGTCAAAGGGAGGTTATCCCGAAATCAAGGTGCACCAATCGAAACCAACATCAAGAGTAATGATATGGACCAAGTCCAAGAAGAAAATCGAATAAGGATGTCCGCTAAGGGTAGCGAGACCGCTTGGCCCTATCAAGCCGTCCTATTTTAATCATTTCAAATTGGCACAAGTCTCATGGTATATCCATCATCGTTCTCTTTCTTCAAATCCAGCAAACGACGCCAAATCCAACCACTTCATTCTGGAGTCTCCTTCGTGTACAAAGTTGTTAAAGTGGTTCCAATATTGACAGAAAGTATGCAAATAAGAGGCCCCGGCCTCTTTAACAACCAAACGTCATTATACACCCCGGTTGCTTCTTTTACATTTCGAAAATGATTCATACTTGAGATCAAAATATCATATTCATTTCAAAATATAATATTTACTTCAAATATCATATTCAGTTCCAAAGTCGTTTGGAATTTCAACTTAGGTTATAACTTCATTTTAAGTTGATTTAAATATAAACAGTTCCCACTCTGTCCAGTTTTAATTTTTGAAAATAGTTTGAATAGTTTTAAATAATGTTAAAAAGTTAAAATAGTTTTATAAAATGGTTTAGATATTAAAATGGTTTATATAGGAAAATAGTTTGGAAAATCAAAATAATTTTAATATTTAAAAAGATGATTTTAAACAGTTTATATTAAAATAATTTATTTGAAGACAGTTTCAAAGTCAAACTGGTTCAATTCCAAATCTTCCAATTCAAATCAATTTCAATTTCCATTTCAATTTAAACCGATTCAATTCCAATTTCAATTCGAATTAATCTCCATTTCAATTTCCATTCGAAATAACTTCAATTTCGAAATGTTCATTTAACTTCAAATTCAATTCACAATTCGATTCAATGGTTTAAATTTCAATTCAATTCTTATTTTAAACCATTTCAGTTTATATCAATTTCATGTTCAATTTATGTATTTAAATCTCTTAAATCAAATTTAAACTTCAATATTCAATTTAAGGTTCAAATCTTCAAAATAATTCAACTCCGAGCCGAAATATGAAATATCCATTTAAATTACTGTGACGCCCCACCTCTATACTCACAATAACAAAGAGTATTAAAAGAAATACTGTCTGTTATTATGAAGAATAAGGCTGGGTAGGAGCGGCCATCCGTAGTTGGCCTTACACTAGTATTGGTTACCTCGACAGGAGTGGTATATATTTTAAATTTTTCATCTCTTATTCATTCACTCCCATCGACATATCTAATTCCAGTATAAAACGAACTACGATGGTTCATAATGGTTTAGGACAATATATATAAAAACAACACAGATACACAAAGGATGCGGAACACAGATAAAAACAAAAGTCTCATATATATATAACTGATGTCAGTTACAATACAGTTGATACAATACATATGATACAACTACAATTGTCGACTCTGGAAGTTATATATACACGTACATTATCAACTAATATACATGAATACATATCAACCTATACTATGACACGATTACTCCAAAAGATGTGAAAAGTCTTCATAGCTCAAACAGCAACTCAAAGCAGGAAATCTACAACCTGAAATAACTCGGGTCTGACCCGAGTATTACATTCAAAAGAAAATAATACACGGGTCAGTCTAATTCAAACTCAGTTATTAGTGCACAGAACATTAACAATTAATTATCAAATAGACGACAGTCACAGAAATCTCGTATATCCGACTCCTCGATAAAAGAATCGGATAACGGCAGATATAACACTAAACAGTGTTAAACAAAAATTAACAATCCAAATCTATTTAATCAATTGAAATGTCAATTTAAAAATGGCAATGCTGATTGGCTGCAGTACACGCTAACGTGTACTGCCTCGCCAATACAGCCTACGAATTACGCAATAGGTCAATGAATCAAGAACAAAATAAATATCAATTAAAATATGTCAATTCTGTTAGGGCTGCAGTACACGCACGCGTGTACTGCCTCGCCACTACAAAACAACTCAAACAATACTAAACAAGATCAGAGGCAACAAGTGAATCGAGTTCAACATGTCACAAGCAAGGCACAGTGGAATAGCAAACTGAAAGTGAGAGCACCAAAGATATGGCACTACAACACATAAATACATGAGTAAGTGACACAACAAATAAATGAACAAGTAAACACAAAGGCTACAGGTTCGAAACCAACAGGCAGTGGCAACATAGAGTATACCAATGTGAAGGAAATATCACTGCAACATGCACCAGTGACGCATGTCAGCAGCCACAACAGAATGATAGCACCCAACACGATTTTAACATGGCAAGTCCAATATGTAACTGTTTACATATACTCAAGCAAACTCAAGTAACAAAGTATAAAATAGAATGAGGGAAGACACCAAAAGATACGGCCTCATGGTAACAAATTCAAATGACAATGCCTTACTACAATACTTCATATACATGAAATACAACTGAATCCAAGTGGATAAAACAGTGCAGACTTGACTGCCACAACATGGTGAGTCAAATACAAGAAACAATCACTGGTTAGACTGGTCAGGTAAGTATTATATGCAAATTGAACAAATGGGAGAAACATGTCAGGAGCAATTAGGTGTGCCTAAGGTACAACATGTATGCAACTGTAAGACTGAAAAATGCAAGTACCAGACTCGAATGCAAGGACTACAAACTCAAGTGCAGTGAAGTCAATTATAAACTCAAACAGGGATGAAACCATAATGCAGCTTCAATTGAATCAAGCAACATTGCAACTTCATTCATGTATATATGGCTAAAATCACAAAGCCACTGTTCAACTAAATTCCAAGTCATGACCAGATAGGAGCAAGATCAGTGAATATAAATGGACGACAATGAATTCCATATCTATGCATATGTATTGAAAGCCAGTAACATTGAAGTGGTTTGAACTGCAGTCAACTATATGTATGTGCATGCTCAGTACAAACTCAAAACTACAACAGTGCAAGCTACAAATGCCCTCCAGACTAGTTCAGGTATGAACATACTCAAATCTCAACCAACAATGTACTGTAATTAAACAACATGACACTACAAATCGAAGAAGCAAACTTGTTCAGGTAGTACAAGTATAAAGCAAATGCCCCTTAAACCAACTAGTGTACTAATAAGGTTTACATGACTGGACATGTACATGAAGACGACACAAGGGCTCAATACATGTGAACCCAGGTGGACAAGACAAATGCAGTGCAACTCAAAGCTACAAAAAGGTACCGGACTCGAGCACAGATGTAACATGCTCAAGGTAACCCTATGGATGCAACAACGAACTCGCTCGAAAGTCAGAAGTAAATACAGTGTGCACATGACAAAGAGTTCGAGGCCAAGACTAAAACAAAGATGGTCAGAGTAAAAGTCTACAATGCAACCAGAGTGAATATCAACATCAGGGACTTAGCCTACATTCAAGAATATGCGCATACACACATACATATGTATGTATGCACATATACAGTCTTGAATAAACAGAAGTATGGTATAACAAAATGGGACAGTGGACAGAACCATCAGACAAGTAATCAGACCAGGCTACAAATGGACCAGACTACAACAGTTAAGGGATGCATAAGTAACTGATGTAAACTAACCATCACATGATATACAAGAACAAAATGGTTGGACCCAATGCGTATGGATACTATGCAAGACTGTAACCAAGATCAAAGGCAGACCAGTAAAAGGAACTACAAGTGTACCTCTACGACAGACCAGGCAGTAATAAAGCAACTGCACAACTAACTAGAGCCGAGACTACAAGCACAAGGCACGGTGCACCATCAAGAAACCAAAATCAAAATGTACAAATACAACTAAGATTGATGAATCTGGACAGTACAAGACTGACTCAATGCGACTTATGAGTACACAAACAAGTGTAGACGACCCAAGCTCATCACAACAATATGGTAATCCAGGACAGGTTGTACTAAGAATGGCCAGAGACATAATATGTAAATCCAGACTCAATCAAAAATGAACAATGCTCAGATAAGGTCAACAGTGGTGATGCAATGCTAACAACACTCAGAGGAACACATGGCCAAGGATTCAACCTAGTAATCATAAAAAAATACGCGAGTGTGACAAAGTCAAATGTCACCAATTTAAAGCCAAATTCAAGCCGTGGTCACCACGAAATGAGTCAATGCCGTGAATGTCAAGCAACCAAAATATATACGAATTGAAGAAGTCTGAATCAATATCAAACAGCCTAACGAAAACGAATGGCTGAGAGAAAGATTTAACTATTTCCAAAAATCACCAACAAAAACCCAATGAAACTCACGAATTAAAACAAGACAGAAACCATCTAAATTTAAATTAGATGTGAGTGAATATAACATCACTTACCTATTTCAACGATCGAATCTGAGGTCATGGTAAACGAGGGGAACGAGCGAAGTTACCCTAGCAGCCATTATCTTTGATTTCTACGACACCCAAATTTGCAGAAGAGCGAAGGTGAGGGCGAAGCCGCCATTTCCTTTTTCTTTTCGATCTCGCGATTTAGGGTTACGAACTGAAATGGATGATGAGGGAAAAGAATGGGTATCCACTGATATCACGGTCACGAACCAATGTGGGCCGATATTTCCAATTCGTAAAGTCCAATACCCATTTACAATTTATAAAAGAGTTTTAACTTTATAAAAATCCAATTGCAATCTTGGTAGCAAATTTATCAAAGGATTCCACCCGATCAAATTCAATATCAATTTCCATCACTTTAATCGTATAATGATGATAACTAACTTTTACAATCCCAGGTTGTTACAATTACTTTTACTTAGCAATATTTCAAAGTTCAACTAAAAGTTCAAACCCTTAAAACAATTCCAATTTCAATATATTAAATCATTTTTCAATTATAGCTTCAAAATATCAAATTTCATTTTTAAATAATTCCGTTAAACAAATTTTAAATTTCACATTTCAAAACTCAAATTCGAAATTAATTCAATTTCTATATTTCAATTATAATTTATTTTTATAAAACGAAATCATGTGAATAAATTCAAATCCAAAAATTTTAAAATTATTTAATTTAACCAATCTAGTGTCCATATATAATTTTCTATCCTATGGCCAAGTGCATAGTTATTTCGATTTTAATTTCAGGGATGGATACATATCATTTCAATCCAAAATAAATGTCACAGGTATATACCATTTCAACCTATTTCTTAATTTATTCGAAATAATTCAAATAACAATTTATATGATGTCAATAATATACAGGGTGATAACTGGAAGATATAAAAATAAATGAACATCCAAATCATCCAAAATATCAATCAAATGGGCATCCATTACAATCAATCATCCAAACTGTCAATATATCACAACAGTTGACTAGTTATCAATATCGGATGTCTAACTGGCAGTTTAATTTCAATTTCAATTTTCTTGTCAATTTAAATTTCTATCACTTCAAATCATCTCAATTTAAATGTCAGTTAAATTTTACCAAACAACAGTCAATAAACATAAATCACTTCATGATTTTAATTTAACTAATATAAAAATATTTAGTACGTCGTGAGCATATAAAACACTCACATTTATTTGAAACTAAAAAATTTTTCCATCTTCATATAAATTTCAAACCAACTCCATGACGTAGCCTTCGCTGATACGATTCCAAAGCCACTCGTTTTTGTCCAAAACGGACCTCGTACGAAAAAGATATACCATAATTAGCATCGAGATAATTAAACTTAAATTAATTTAATAAAATAATTAATAAAGAAAATTATACCTTAATCACATCTCGTCTGACCTCACGCACGCTCCATGATCGAGCTTCTTCTTCCACTCGCGACCGCGTTCTGCTTCGTTCTCTCTTATATATATATATATATATATATATAAGGAACGATGCTGCCATCATCGGCGAGCTTCCTTCGCGTTCCTTCGTTTCCAGTCATGCCACCACCCCTTCCAACCACCGTGCGCAGCGACGAACGTGTTAAAAAATTCAAACCCTAAATTGTCGCCGACCGAACCCCCCACTATCTCGAGCTCCTTCGCACCACGACCATCGCTTGCATCTCGCGATTTTTAGTTTTTTTATCACTATCGATCTGCTGAGATTTGAAATAAGAGAAAGAGGGGAGGGGTAGGGTAGACAAGTAAGTTGCGGGGTGTACAAATGGTCGAGAGATGGGTGAGTGTATATATACATATTATAATAATTAGCAAATATCTGACTTTAAACGTCTGAAATCCTCGAGCTCCAAACGAGGCATACCATCCGACGTTCTATATGTTATACCCCTATTTCGAACGCAATGGAACTAGTTTCGGAAGACAATACCATCATATTCAGAAGATAGCATTTCAAAATCAATTTATTTTAATTAAATTCCTTTAATTAATTTCTACATGTTTCAAGCTTGCACGTCCAAACGATAAGTCCGATCGCTGCAAAACTAGAAATCTTATAATAATTCACTATTACGGATCCGATGAAACTGGTTTCGTCGAAATCCGAGACAGTGGCCAAAATGGCTACTTTTACTTGTTCATTAAAACGAGCTATTTTCCAAAATCAAATTATTCATTTTGAATTCAATTTTAGAAGTTAAAAATCTTCATTTTTATTTAAATAAAATTTAAATCAGCTTCTGACATCATTTCCATTCACATTTAATTCAGGATTCAATTATTTAAATAATTTCAATATTAAATTTAAAAATTTAATTATCCAATAAATTACATTAATAATCATTAAATTTCAAATGAATTTTAGTTATCAAAAATTATTTTATTTCTATCTAAATAATTCAATATTTATTTTTCAATTCCAGTTATTGATTATAAACACAGTCAATACATAGAATTTCATTTCAATACATGTTATTGCCAAAAACTTCGAAATTGTTTATTTCAAAATTTTATTCAAGATTATATTCAATAAACTACATTAATAAATCATTAAATTTTTTGTTTCTAACCATTTTTATTCAATAATTATATTAAATTTAATAATTTAAAATAGTTAAAAATACGGGTCGTTGCAGTAGTTTTCGTCCATTGATGCATCATATTATTAACTGAATACAAACTTGTGCCTGAAAATAAGAAGCTAAATATGAGGGATAAAAATGGGGGCTGTAGATCTTAGCTACATGTGCGCACGCACATACACGCAGATTTATAATTATATTTATAGGCAAGCATTTCACTACACCCCTATTGTTAACCTCACCAGAACACGTTCTTGTGGATTGGATTTGTAATGACCCATATTTTAGGTATTAGAGAATCGTAAAATATTTCTATTTTATTCATATGAGGTCGTATGACTCTAAAATCTTAGAAGAAGACTCTTAGGGGTATTTTCCACCTCTATGATTTTTGCTGAATTTCTATGTAATCAATTTGACCTTGAAAATCTTGTTTGGACTATAAATTTTAATAAAAGCCGAATTGGATCTACTGTTTGAAAATTATTGCTATTTTAAGTTTTGACTGCTGCTGGCTTATATTAGTGGGTAATTAACTAAGCCCGTGCTTAAGTCCACTAACCCATCTCAAAAATTGTGCTAAAGGGAGTCTATAGGAACTGATCTAAGTCATTTCCATCTTCCCTAAAATACCTCTAAACCTCCATTAACCCTAATTTCATCAATAAGCATACAATTTTCTTACTAATCTCTAACAACAATTTGTAAATTTAAATAAAATATATGATTTTATTTAAACTAAGTTTTGAAAAGTTCTAAATGAATTTAGACTTCATAGGCCCATTAAAGATCCAAAATAGTAAAAAAAATTGAAATTCATCCATTTCTTCCGCTGCGGGCTGGCCAGGTTTCAACAACAGTTTCAGAGTCCAATAGCCTATGCGGTATAAATTAGTCATGTTAGGGCTAATTAATTAAGCTTGTGCACTTAGTATGGTATCTGGAAATGTGATGTCTAGGATTAGAATTGGGTAATCAAGTACCATGTCCTACCTAGTTACCCACCTGGCCTGAAAGGTGATGTGAGCCCAAAGGTTGCCCTTAATAGAGAAAGCCCAATTTGAATTGAGTCTTGGGCTAATTTTCAAAATAGTTTTTAAAATTAAGACAAGAGTTTAAATTTAAATTTTAAATTTAAATAAAAATATGTTTATTATACAACGTTATAATATAATATAAATTTTCAAAATGTTATAAATGAAATGAAAAGTTCAAAATGTTTGAAACTATTTAAATATTAATATCGAAATTTAAAATTTATTAACATTAATAAAAATAAATTAATCGAATGAGGTAATTAATTAATGCTTATATGCATGTATTATGTATGTTGATATATGTTATGTTATTTTAAAGTATTTAAGATAACAAAAGTATACATGTATGTGTACAAGGTAAATTTTAAAAATTAATATAATTTAATTAAAATTGTTTAATTAAATAAATAAATTAAAAGTTAATTAATTAAATAAAAATACACATATATAATATACATGTGTTACACTATAAAGGTTATAGTATACACTATAAAGGTTATAGTATACACTATAAAGGTTATAGTAGATATGTCCAATATAAAAGTTGTATTGGAATACTAATTTAAAATTAATTAAAGAGTTAATTAATTAAAAATTAGTTAAATAACATTTATTTAAATAACATTATACATAAGACTATAATATAAGTGACATGAAATATAAAAGTTATATAATAATAAAACTTATAAGATATGAACGTATAAACTAAAGGTGGAACATTAAAGAAACCCAAACAAACCTAAGTGATAAATACATATGTAAATGTACATATACCATGATTTTTGATGTGCCCGACACTTGAATCACGAGGATATTTCATAAGAAATACATAATTTCATAAGTCTATATCACTCAATATATATATATTGAAGATTATGAATCTTTAATATAATGTTGTCCTCTACTATATATATTAATAAATTACTTGCATACTCCTTAGTTGTCGAGCAAACTCAAGCTAGGTATGTAATGTGTAGTATTATTAATATATTGAATAGACGAGGAAAGATAACTGTATGTATTTATTGAGCAAACACAAGGTATATATACTATACTTAGGCCGTTGCGATATGGTAGGTAAGAGTGAATAATCTCTTTCGATTTGTTGAGCAAACTTGTGACGACCGCTCATGACCCCTGCACCGAATCTAGACATAGTGCGTTGTAAAGTGTGCCAGGCGAACATGGACGATTGCCAGGGTAAATTAAAACAACAGAATATATCGTATCACTCACAGCGCATGGACAAAATACAATAGAACATACATATAGTGAAGCTTCACAGAATAGAATCTCATCAATAAAACTTCATAATAGTTGAATACAAACATATGAATAGTCAATACAACAAGCCTCACTACAAAACACTCAGAGAAAATACAAACAGCGGAACACCCAGTACATATAAGAAGATAATATGCAACCCTCCAGCTCGTCTTCGATATCAACACCGTGGAAAGCAAGAACAGCACCTGTCACCTGCTACCTAGTCTGCCCGTCCCAAAATGGACGAACAGCCCAAGGCAATAAGAATTAAAACATAAAGCCTTGAGTCAGACAACAGTCTTAGTGAGCAGTAAATTAACTAACAACATACCAAAAGAGCATAAAGGAAAAGGAATAGGAATACAACCCTCCCACTCCAACCTCTTTCTACAGTGATAGCCCCCAGACACACACTAAGCAGAAGTAAACATAGCAGAGCATCCAATTTAAAGTAAAGCAATTATCACTCGAGTCAAGGGCAATGTTTTCCAAGTACAAACCCCCAAGGCCTAAACCAAGATCAGATAAGCACCCAGAAAATACCGCTCTTGAGACCGAATGACGATACAACCAAACATCCATGACTCTGGCTATCACTGTTATCATTGCTTCGATATCATCGTTAATTGAATGACCGGCACATTCTTTCAGCCGTCCGTCAAGGGCTAATGGAAACCCCGGTTCTAGACATAACTCTCGCACGTCATCGTGACCCGTGCCTAGGACTATCGAATCTGCCCAGAGTACTTGACTATCAATCATTAGCCTTCAGGGACTATCGAATCTGCCCAACGTACTCTTGCTTTGAGCATGCTAGAACCTTCAACAACAATGAGATCTCAGCCTTCTAGTCATCCTCCTCGATGACTATTTCCATACTAGCTCAAGCGCCTCTTGAGCAAACTATTATCCTCTAACCCGAACCATATCACCGAGTTGTCAACATGGTTGGAATGATCCCGTCTGGATTAGACCAAGGCTATCTCATATCATGCCTTGCTTCATCACATCCTCGCAAATCTTCATCTCAACATCATCATCATCAAATCTATGCATAAGAGCTTCATCATCCGCTACATATGCCACGAGCAGCTTTTCCAATTCAAGAGCCTTTCCCTTAGCTTTTGAATCATCTTCGACCAACTTGTCTAAATCAAATCATCAATCATCTAATTCATAGCAATCAATCAAGTCAAACATTAATCCAAGTAAACAAGCATTCAAATATGATCTAAATAGGCAATTATAACAATAATGGCAATTTCGTAATTAAAGAGTCAAAAGTCTAACAAGCATGAAATCATGAGCAATGTCTCTATAATCTTGATGAATGAACTTGCATAGGTTAACACTTAGTAAAATGGTTGTCAAATCATCATAAACAATGGATCTATATGGATCTATACTTAAAGTTTACAAAGATGCATGAAAATCACTACTTTAACTCCAAATCAAGCCAACGATCCGATATACTCCTTTGGATCCGTGTGAGAGATAATCACCACTCACCAAATCACCTAAACAACCTCAAATCAACACGCCTCAGATCTGGACAGCGAAGGATCTAGCTTGATCTATCACGAATCCGCTTCAAACGATGAAATCTCACTTCAATGGATGTAGATCTTCAATCTAAGCTCTTCAACCTTCGATTTGATCTTCGATATGGATGGAAGGAATCACTAGATTAGAGTGGAGAAAAGAAGTGAAGAAGTGTAGAAGTCGAGCTCTCAAAATGGCAGCACTTCGTCGCTTCGAAATCCGGATCCTAAAAAGTGAGGAAATGGACGAGTATTTATAGCTGAAAACCCCCTTAACTCGTCCGCCTTCTTAAGTCGTTGCCGACTTAACTCCAGACGACCTACGACTTAGCTGATGTGCCGACCTAACACTCCAGACAACCTACGACTTAACCAAGACGCGACCTAACACTTAGCTATCCTCCTTAGGTCGCTTACAAGCTAACAACTCACGCGACCTAACATTTAGCTAGGGTAGCAACACAGAACCCACGACCTAACTCTTAGGTACACGACATAACGACTTAACTGGGTATACGACATAACGACTTATCTCTGGCCGACTTAACACACACGCGACCTAACGACTCATCACCATATTCCCTTAACTCGGCCACGACTCAACTGAGTTACGACTTAACTGCTAGACTTAGGTCGCTCACATCCTAACTCCAACACTCCTTAAGTCGTTAACTCGCCCAGCCGACCTAACATAAGTCGCGAACAAACTGGAATACAACCTAACGACTTATCACCTTAGGACGTTTAACCCACTTAGCTCCTTATGTCGCTGCCGACCTAACTCTACCCCACGACCTAAGCTTGTCACACGACCTATATCCCCTACGACCTAACCCCAGAATCCTTAGGTCGCCTATACCTCTTAAGTCGGTCAATTCCTTAAGTCGTCTAAATTCTTAAGTCGGTCAAGTACTGTAGGTTCTCCCAATCCTTTAGGTCGTCCACTTGACCTAGCCTACCCCACGACTCAACCTTTGAACGACTTAAGCTACATCATGACTTAACTTCTAGACAACTTAACTCCTACGCGACTTAAGCTTTAGTCGAACTAAACTCGGGACGACTTAACAATACTAACAATCTAATATCGACTGTTTTACGATGTTTCGATCCGTAAAAATACGGGTCGTTACAAAACTCAAGGTCGAAATGAGATTAGAACAAGGAAACATGGGTTAGGAGTTGTATGTGATACAATCGATAAGGAGTTATCCATCGTTTTTGCGGCTATGATTTGTTGAGCAAACACAAGGTCGGAATACCAAGACAGACAAGTCCTAACACCCAATAGTGAAGTCAAAAGACTTCTATGTTTCATCTTAGGGTTTGGAGAAACATAAAAGACTAGTGGGAGCCTTATTAGAAAGAATGAAATGATAACATTTAACCTTTATAATATTGTAAGAACATATACTATATAATGTTATAATAATCTACATTGATAAATTTGTGCCTTTAATAAGTTTGATAAATGTTTATCAATTAAGATATACAAATGAATTGAAGATTGACAAATAGAAATATAACATATACTTACAAATAAAAGATTATTCATAGTTTGATCACTTGCGCATTTATTTGGTCGAGACCGTGTACTGCAGTCTATGAGTTTCGAAATCTAGAAGCAATACAAGACTATGGATATTTGATCCATATACAATCACATATAAATGTTATATGGTGTACGATCAAAGTTTGTAATGTACAATATTTCGATGAAGTTAGTTCATTCGAAAAACCTAATAAACCTTTGCGCGAGATCGAGCATTTAATTTGATTGATTACAAAAGGACCATATCGTGTTAAACGTAACACTAGACCAAAACTGCAATATAAATCTAAGAACTCGATCACTGAAATGTCAGTTTGATCAATTTACGCAAAGCGCAACATATCAGATGTCCTTAAAAGTTAAGAATAGTCAAAAGCACTTTCGTAAAGAGTACGTTATGATATTGTAGTAGGGTTTTTGAATGGTTTGACCATTTAGGAAGAATAACGAATGTACAAGAGTAGATGCGTCTTAAGGTACAGTAGGGATGAAGAGAGTGAATGTACGCTTCTGCTTCATAAAGAGACATCGGAAACAAGAATTGTAATAATATGATATGATACTTAACATTGGAATAAGAAATATGATTTTTATTCAGAAATGTAATTTCATACAGAAAATTATTTTCTATGAGATTTATTTCTTTGAGTTCAGGATAATTGATAAAGAACTCTCTTCTGTAAACTAGTTACAATATATGAAATAAATAAACTATATTAAGTGAATGATAGACCTCCAAATTTACTACGCTATTATAGTAATGGCGGAGATAGTGGGAGCATGCCATATAGCACTTACATTTGCATGAAATTACGAAAATTGTTTTCATGAAACGTACCGAACATTATTTATGGAATAATTACTATTTTTGGTATCGAATGAAAAATAGACATAGCTATATTTTAATATGAATATTCTATGAAATAAAACAATAATGTGATATTTGTTTTCATAATAAAAGTGATGCATTAGAAAATACAGAAGTATCTAAAATTATTTATAATTATTTTAGAATTATACACTAAGTCGTAGTTTTGAGAAATAATTCTTATTATATGATTATGAATCATAGGACGCCAGTTAATTATATCTCAAATAATTGAAGAGATATGCACCCAATTAGTGGGAGCATCATAAGAGTTGATGAACTCTTTGGATTGATACATACAGATGTATGCATTCGTACGTCTATTAATACCATAACGGTTCCACGCACTTCGTCACATTCACTGATGTGTTATCATCGACATGAAAATGTGTATTTAATACACATGTAATATGTCTATGGTAAACTTATAGATAATAAAACAGAAGTAAGTAAAATAATATGCAATAGAAATGATTTAATTTGATCGAATGGGTGAGTATATTGGAAAAAGTTCCAAACACACCTAAAAATGAATAAAGATTCAATCTCAAAAGTCACTCCTCCATGTGATACATAATGATGCATCGTTAAGGAGTAATCAAACTTTGTTGGACAATGTACGATTAACCGTGAGTGAAGTTGAGATAGTTTCTTTCTATAAGGTCATGTACTTAAGAGTAGTACACAAGGTTAATATTATTTTATCTAAATAACAATTTCAAAATCACACAAGATAAGGATTTATAAGAATCTCCAACATATCCTAGGCCAAGGAGTTGGCAGGTTGTGCAAGTCAAAAGATTGCATGTAATAATTGTTCGTGAGGGATCTGTATGGATCTTCCCAAAAGGATTTTGGAAAAATAGTCACTGAATGGCATATTTATGTTTTGAACATAAGTTTTGTAAACTAGAACCAAAACAGTTTTATAAATAAAGAAATTCATAAAATGTTTATGAATATTCTGTTGCATTGAGAAATAATTGTTGTTTTAAGAAATACCAACGTCATTGTGAATGAATTTCTTTAAGGAATTATTGGTGGTAAAATGAAAATTGGATATGATCCATAGATAGAACTGGTTAGATGAAATGAAATGAAATTTACTAACCTAAATGAACACATTGCATTAGAGTGTCTAATAAGTATTCTCGCACATTGAAGAGAAACTATAAGTTTCTTATCAATGTCGAAAATATATAATCCTCGATTGTTTAGTTAAACCAATAATAGTGTTGACTCTATGATATGGTATGATGTGCAAATCTGAAAGAATTCCAACTACGCTACCAAAATATGATTTTGGTAGTCATAACCGAAGGGATGTGATCTATCGGCCACGATTGTGTCTTTATAAGCAAGACTAATGCAATTTGAATTAAATGACGAATGTTGATAAGAATAATATCGCAAATTTTATTGTTGAAATTTGCGTAATAGATTCGGTATTCACCATGATTCGGATTTACTTAGAAAAATTACCACTTAGTATGACTTTATGTTTGGTACATATGCGTTGAAACAGAAAATTCTAAATAATGATTTAGAGTAAACTATTTGTACATAATAACCAAAAATGTCTCAAAGTCAGTAGAAGCGATATTGAGTTTGTGGGTCATTGGATAGGATCCAAGAAATGATATAAAGTATCATTTTGCAAGCATCAAAATTGAAAAAAAAAATTAATAGAAATATCAAATAGTTTGATTATCAATCAAAATGCAAAGGAAGCATGTGTTCATAAGAAAGAACGTTAAAAGGCACATTGATATTTCTAAAGTATAAGTAAACTACACGTTGTTGATTTTAACGATGTATTTATGTTAAAATCAACCTTATATGTTTTAATACTCAACTTTGGATTGTAGATGATGTATTTTGTAGTAAGTATAAAAGATATTGGGAATGTGAGATGGGTTCCTTATGCTTTGGCAATAGGAATTATCATACATGTTATGTTGTCTACGATATCATGATTTTTTATGTATTTGATACATGAAGCGAACATCAAATCCAAATTGATATCACTAAATGGTTTTTTGAAGTGTTCTCGTGTATTTATGAAATACTAGAGAACTGCTTGCAGAAACAAAAACTCCTTATGAAGGAGTGTTTGGACACAAACTTCATAAGTGATATTAAGTATAACATGTCAATAATAAATTCAAGTTAAGAATCTTTATATTGGAAATGTTCCAATGAAAGATCGTGGCTGATTCAATGAAAAAGGCTAAGTACATCGTCTTGAATTGCACTGCAATAAAAGCAATATATATAAATATGTAAGTGCTCAAATTTATAACTGGGTCGATTCCAAATGTTAAGAATCTCATAACATTGTTATATAATAATAATGTCGCGATATAAGTCGTAACAGAACTTAGAGCTCACTAGTAGTCGAGAGACATACTCTGAATTGTTCTACATGATAAAACAGTTTATCACCATCGAAGAGAGTTGATTGACAGAGTGGATAATTGAAACATAGTATCATATCCATTCGCCGAGGGACTAACCCAATTGATTTTGAGAAAACCGATTGGAGAATTTGGAATAAGATTCCATGATTGACCCTAAGTGCAAGTGGGAGATTGATAGAGTTAGGGATATGCCATAGGGGGGATTATGTAATTTGTTACATATATCTAACTCGCTGACCAATCTTGTTCGAAATAAAGGTGTTTTCATTCTATTATATACTTGATATAATGTGGTTATATTAATTAATTAATTTAATTAAAAGTATATTTAATAGAAAGTTCATAAATGGTATGTTTTGTGATAGTAGTTACAAAGTGTTATGACCGTGAGTAATTTATCACAATAAAATTAAATATACCATTTTAAATATTCCTAGTCAAGATGCATCGAGACTGGATATCGATGTATCCGTTGAGATTAGAGTATGTAAGGCTCTCCAAATGTTGGGCAGTGTATTACTCATGACTATTGGGGGCACCTGAAGGTTACGTATTGATAGTTATCAGATAACTATGGACTGACTCGGTTGATGGTTTTTTGTTGGTTAATATAACAAAGGTTAAATAGAAAATATCGATGTGATTGATTTACCCAGTTCTCTCAACTTGAGAATACTATGGATCTTCAATATGAAAGCTCCACTTTCATTATAGCCAAATCATGGCATGGTGTTCGTCAAGTGACTATAGTTGGATCGAGTGGAAACATTGGAAGTGAATCACTATTCAAGAGAGGATTCGTCTCCTCAGTTATATGGGGTTAGCATCACGGTCAACTCAAGTCAATTCAATGTAAAAGTCTCTAGCTAGAGCATTTCAGTTAATAATAATTGTAATTATTAAATCAAGGACTTTATGTTTGGACTATAGAGTTGAATATGGACCATGTTGGAATTTTGAACATTACCAAATCCAATAAGTCGAAAGTGATAGTTTTGACGAAGAGAATTGGTGTAAATAAATGTCACAACTGGGTAACGCTTAATAAAGTAAAATTAGATTTTACCGAAACTAAGTAAGCTATAAATTTGGCCATAATGTCACACCACCTGCTAAGTGACTTGTGAACGTTAACATTCGAATAGTCGATATTAATCGTTGACCGAATTTACACCCAAGAGTCACACAACCAAAATGATGAATTCTCTTTAAACCAAACGATTTAATTAGTTTATAATTACTATAAATTAATTAAATTAATTAACATTTATGAAATTTCAATATGATTTGAGAAATAAAATTGTTGCATATATTTATAATAGTTATAAATATATTGATCGATATGAGATATCGATAACAAATTAAGTTAAATATAATTGTATATATTTAATTTGAGCTCCCAACCCATGATGTTTAGAGATGATAGGCGGCTGGTTTGGCTAGGGTTAGGAGCAACTAAAACATAGGATTAGGGTTTGGAGATATATGGTTAAGATCTAGTCAGAAACTTATATAGTTTCCTCTCTTATCCTACCATTATAAATACTAATCTCAAAACCCTAATCAAATTCTAGTTTCTTTTAAGACACCATCTCCTTCTTCTTTCATGGCTGCAACTTTTTTTCCAAATTAATCCCAAAATCTCAAATCCAATTCAAGTTAAAACAAGAAGCTAATTGATAGTGAAAGGTCGTTGATTCTGGACTTGCACTCTGACAGATTAAAGAGTTTTAGAGAAAGAGAATTCATTATTTCAACATGGACTTTAGGGCATCTATTCCAGGTAATGTTTATTTATATGTTGATCATATTATTATGTTTTTAGGTTTGTTAATCATGTAAACTTATGTGTCTAATCAGATTATTGTTATTTCATTATTTATGTGAGATTTTTGAATGTATTGTTGTTGTCACAATGGAGATTGGATATGTGCATAAAATTTGAAGATCTAGTTCATGATTTATGTTTGTAATCCGATATGAAATATTAAAATAAATTATAATTTAAAATTATATATGTCTATACATATATGTTTATTAATTTATGATTGAATATTCACATACGATTTGAATTAAAACATATGTTTTCATATTTAATATATAATATTGATTTGAAAATTTTCAAACACTTGTTTATGTTTATTATGAATTATAAGTGCTAAATTTTTTTTATTTGTATATATTATTATTAATATTTAATGATTATCTGATTCAATAAATTCATATAAAATAATCCATGTTTCTACAATTCAATTATATATTTTTTAAATTAATTCATCATGTCAGGTGCCTTCGAAAAAAGTTTCAGATTTTTCCATTTTATCTGATTTTAATTGAGAAAGTTTAACAATTAATTTGAAAAAAGTTTCATATAAAAAGTTTCAGATATTTCCATTTTATATTTTCTACAATTCAATTTTATTTGATTTTAAATTTAATTTCGACATGTTATCAATTATTTAGTTAAAAAATTATGTTAATGGAGAAAATTCCAGAAATTTTCCTAAACCCTAAAACGTGTTTCAAGATTTTCTAAAAATTTAAAACTTGAATTTTTATCATATAATTATTTTATATTAATTTATTTTGCCCGAAACTGTTTAATTCATTATAATATATATATATATATATATATTAAATATTAAAATCATTGTAACTTCAGATCTGATATGTTTTCTAACTAGTAAGTTATAAAAATATAATTATTTTATTATATATATCTATATACATATATGTTTATTGTTATTTATGGTACAATATATAGTTATACAAACAAATAAATACTTTCTATAATATTTTAATGATAAAACATATTTTATGCATACACAAATACACACACACACACACACAAATAATCATTTGAAATTTATAACTATATGTTCATGCACATATTTGACAACATACAATACATACGAAATAAGCTAATGTGTCCGTCGCGATGTAAATCTCAGCATCCATATACGTGCATGTTATACCCTACATGGATTGCTATGTTACACATGCACATACATATATATGTATGTTACATATATATGTATATTACATATATATGTATATTACATATATATATATGTGTGTATTTATATAAGTAAAACCAAAATTAAATAAATCTCAAACACAATTTGTAAATTTAAATAAAATATATGATTTTATTTAAACTAAATTTAGAAAAGTTCTAAATGAATTTAGACTTCATAGGCCCATTAGAGATCCAAAATGATTAAATTTTTTGAAATTTATTCATTTCTTCCACTACGGACTAGCCCGGTTTCAACAGTCATAGCATGCTCATCCATCTCTTTTATCACAACCTCTCACCAACGCAAGGCTTCCTCTTCAAGTTGCCTATTTATTAATGTCTTAAGCACCACGTCGTCAAGGATTCGATCACTAGTGCAGAGCCACACTTGAGTATCAATGAATGACTCCATCCCCAAATATGACTTGCCACTCATATAGAGGTAATCTATATAAAGCCGGGGAAATCAAGAATGGGTGGTGGAGAAATAGGAATCAACTTAGTTGTTGTCATTATTGAAGGGACTCCCACTAGAGTGAGGTACCACACGCTGTAAACTAAAGGCATAACAACCCACCCTTCCAAACATGTTGATTCAAAGCCTAAAAGCAACCTTCAAACTCGCATCATGCCAAGAATGATGGATCATTAGGTTGAGATAGTTTTGTATGGTAAAAAGATAAAATAAATTTTAAATACCTACACTTTTGGATCTCGCAGCCGAACAATTAAAATATAAATAATTAAAATAAATGAAAAATATCTCTACTTAAACAATAATGACAAATACAGAAAAAGAACTAGAGAAAGTTTATAATAGCTAACTAGAAATATAAACAAGTATCTATCTGACTAGTACAATATAATACATATAGAATGACCGTAAAATAAGTAACTCCAGAGCTTGTGGTCGCCTTCTCTATGTATCTTACTCTTGTCACATCACCTGCTATCCTGTCAACCTATAAGTCGGTATAAAGAGGAAAAAATATAGAGGGTTAGGTATAGTCTGGTGAGTAAGAAATATCACTACTTCTATGGTGCTAACAAATGATTAAATTAACATTTATTATCTACACAATCTAGTTGTGTTGCCTGAACCTATACAACTGCACCAACGAGTCAACCAACTTATATGATATATAACAATAACTTATAATACATCAATATTAGTCCACTTGGATCTCACTCGAAAGTTTAACATACAGAAACTGAGTAAACCAAAAAAAATATCGAGTATACAGTCTCGATGATAATCCACCTTGGGTATACCGTCCTGATGGTACACCGCCTAACGATACGTCGAGTAAATAATCTTGATGTTAAACCACCTATATAATGTAATACATTGAATATACAATCCCGATGGCATATTAACATGACCTACTCTCCATATCATTCAACTGATAGATTACATGGATCAAACAACAAAGCGATTTCCCCATAGGTACATCGATCGAACAATGTAATTCCTACTAATATGGATATCTCCATACTTCCTACGATTCACATACTAAAATGTGCAACTGTGGAGCTAACAGTAATAATAAGAGCAATCTAATTACGATACAATTAGACGCTCATATTCAGTGCTATGTTATATAATATCATAATGATATGTAGACTCATAAACATTAAAAATGGGAAACAAGTCCCCAATGCATCCCTACTTGGCCTGTACCAGATCTAGGTTCAACTTGGCCTGATGGAGGTTTCGAATCGTTTGGAAAACATCACCAGTCAACTGAAACTTATTTCCAGTCGACTGGTTGCCTATAGCAGGCACCTATCTTCTTTTTCAGTCAATTGGAACGTCATTTCCAATCAACTTTAATACAGCTCCTTCTCTGATATATTTTAGCTTTTCTCCGGTCAACTGGAACTTTTCACCAGTCGACTCCTCACTGGTAGCATGTGTTTCAACACTCCAAACTTCATTGTTTCACCTATTTTTGTTTGCTATGTCATCTACATTCTTTCCAAACTTCAAATATGATGTAATTTTTTTATGGATTCATTCTAATATTTATTCATGTTTATCTACATCATTTAATATACTATAACGATTATTAATTCATTCAATTGATTATAATACACTTCCGATTTAAATTTACAATTTAATCATATAAACTACACTATGATTGATATATTCACAAAGTTAGCGATGTCCATCTTTAATGGTTATAGAATTTTTGTATGAGTTCTTTCTATAAAATCAAGGATAAATTATACATATATCAATTAACTCTCCTCAACCCATATCAATTTTATTATTAAAGTAATAGTCTTGTGAAGATCCGGACTCGGCCTTCGAAAATCGGCACCCGTACTTCACTTGTACTCGAAATGCCGTAGATTCAAACACCGAATCTAGCTCTTTGGAGCTTATAACACCATTAAGTATAACAACACAGCGGAATAAAGAAATAGATGATATCATATACAACTCCAATGAATACAATATCCAGAATGATATACAACAATGATATCAATAATATCATTGTTGTATATCATTCTGGATAAACCCATTTACCATAAGACCTCCCACCACACACACAATGCAAACGCAAAATTGGAGGAGATTTCTTCTTATGATAGTCAAACATGCTTACTATGCAAACAAACTCTTTTGATATTATTACTAGTGCATAGTGTAGGAAACATTTCGAAAATATAATATTAATCTTAGCCAGCATAGGCATTCCGCACTTATGCCTACTATAGCTACTATGTTCAATAGCAGGTTACCGCCACATTCCATAGCAGGTAATACAACTAAAACCGTACAAGGCTCGTATTGTTTCTTTGGATTTCCAACAAATGGTTGGGCTAAGGAACTTCCCACTGTCAATGGGTACGCCTCTGGATGGACGTCCCGAGAAACCAACCTGGCTCTCTACCAACACAAGGCCGGGTTACCTCTGGGTATAGGTAACTACTTCACGAATATGCCATTCCCCGGTCCTTTGGGACCTTTATCCGAGCACTCGATAACCAACATCACACAATAATAAACATAGTGTGTCCACATGAGTAAGTATCTGGGCTCCATACCATGATACCACCCTTTTCCAGAAGGAAATGACATACCCTAAAGGGCGCGACCCTCATAACCTTGCCGCATCATTCATGTTTCGACCATTTCCGGTCTATGAGGTTCGATGAGGTCTCGTCCACAAAGCTACGCTTTTCACAAAGCCATGCTTTGATCACAAATGATCAATAAATGATCAACACACAACAACACTCAGCATGCCACATTACCAAATTGGGAGTATATCGCTGATAAATTTCAACTACATAACCTCTGAGCTCGTACGTCTTAGAGAAGGGTGTTAAGCTAAGAGAATAAATTCTCCGCTACCAACAGAAATGTATTTGAAAGAAATCTGCTTTATATCTCAAAGTGTAATGTCAGACATGTAACCATACAAGTCTGTTCCGGGTTCGAATAGAACCGAAGGCACTTCCGAAGAAGCCCTTGCAATCCGGGTATTCACAATCCCGATCGGACTTCCCATCACTTAGGAAATCTCTATACCGGAGCAACTCAGTGCAGAGACAATCGATAGGTTATCCTATCGTTCTCGCAAATACCCGGTCTTCAACACCAGTCTTCAAATGCTATCCATATACGACGTATCATTATTCGGAATGGGTTATATAACACAAAGGTCCTCTCCCGGCTAAACCGAATAATGAGCGTAATATTTAAAAACTATGGATAATGGAATTTCAGTTAAGTCACAACTTAAACCCAAACTTTCTTTTCAAATGGTTTAACAAATTTCCATTTTCAAATCTTTAAACAAAAAGATTCATTTTAACAACCTTCAACGGTTTAAACAATTTCCACACTTTAATCTTTTAAACAAAAGATTCATTCAAAGATTTTCCAAATTAATTCCCATTTCGATTGGATTAACTCATTAAATCTGTAAAACAAAGATTTAACTTATAGCTTTCAAAACAATTCCATTTCAAATGGTTTAAAAAAATCATCATTTTAAATCAGTTAAAAATAAACAGATTTAATTCATAGCTTCAAAAAGAATTCACTCATAACTGCAAAAACCATTTTCAATTCAAACTTGAAATTCCTTTAACTTAAATTGGAATTTCATTTCTTATATGAAAGCTTTTATCATTTGAAAACAAACAGTTTTCATTTTGGAAAATCTGATTCATTTATACGAGTTAAAGTCTTGGGGTAAAATTCAAATTCCCCAAACAATATTTTGAAATGGTTTAAACACATTTATAACATCTTAACCAAAATTTCCAATAATTGAATTCAATTCCAAATTTTGAATTCAAAATTCAAATTAAATTATTTAAATTAGAAAATTTACCAAGTTATTCAAAATAACTTTTATCTTAAAAACTCCTTTTCAAAAGCTTTAACATTTAATCCAATTTCATTTCCAAAATCAATTGAAATTAAAATTTCAATTTCAAAAATATAAAATTTAAATTATCTGTGACTTAACCGATTTCCACGTGAAATCCATATTTGTGTGCGTATGGTGTAGTCCAGGGGTTTCACACAGTAGTGCAACATCATTCAATCATCACAGAATCAGAATACAGAAATATAGTTGATAAGCGGTATAACGATAACGCTTATCTTTCATTCACAGATCACAGATATATATATTACAGAAATTAATTTCATTTATCCCAGATAAATAAATTAAATTACAGATCACAACACAAATCAGGATGTGTCACAAAGCATCACATATCAGGGATATCAAACAATTCAACCATTCAATAAAATCCAAACATCCACAAGTAGGATCAATTAATTATCTGATTAACTTAAATCAAATTAATTACTTACTAGTCCTGGTTAATTATCATTAATTAATTACAAACCGTTTTAATTTAATTATCCTTTAATAATAAAGTAATTAACCTTTAATTATTAATTAATCAACCTTAATTAATAAATCAATTAACCCTTAATCATTAAATAATTAACCTTTAATTATTTAATTATCCTTCAATTAATTATCCTTAATTAATTACATTAATTAATTAATTCTCAATTAATTATCTTTCCTTAATCACCTTCATTTATTAATTAACCTTTAATTAATTTCATTAATCAATCACCTTGGCTAATTATCCTTTAATTAAATAATCCTTTACTTACTCAATTACCTTTAATTATTTAATTATCCTTAAAATTAATAATTAATTAACCCTTAATTAATTATTCTTAAATTATTAAGTAATTATAAATCATTAATTACCATTTAATCTTTTAATTAATAAACTTGTAATTAATCATCATTAACAATATGAATTAACTTCACTTTTAAGTTAATATTAAAACATTTTTATTTACTTCTTAATTTCATTGTTAGGTTTTATAAACATTTAAAAATATATGTTTAAAACATTTTAAAAACACTTAATCTTTTAGATATAAATCTTGGAAAATTGTTTTAAACCCTTGTAAATAAATTCCCCTTGAAAACTTGATTGATTTAAATTTTAAACTTGATTGATGTAAAATTTAAACTTGATTTGTCTACAAATTCAACCCTGTTACTGTTCATCCCAAGATTACTCGAGACCATCCCGAAGTAAATACAAATTTTCACGAGCCTTACTTCAAGTTTTCCACAACATCTATTTCCCCAAGCATCTCCACGAATTTCTTCAAGACGAACCCACACTTTCTTGAGTTTAGACACGAGAGCCCTCTTCTTCCCAAACCCACCTCATTTTCCTTATGCATAAACTTTTACGCGTGCATGTGCACGATGATCTGGACGTCGCTGCCACCTTTCCGACGATGCTCCCAAGTCGACGACGACCTCATCGATCTCCCTGACCATCCCAATCGCCGATATCACTAGCGAATCGCATACGAACCAAAATGACCAAGCCTGGAATCCACTACCACCGGAAATCCACCCCTCACCATCGATCCCGACCTCGATGTACCTCGCCGACCACGTCAGATCTTCATCTCGATCCCAAGCTTCGATCCCACCCATCGCGAACTACTCCGATCCACCCTAGGCAACGCCATCGCCTCGAATACCCGACCTACCCAACAGGTGACGAAACCCTATTCCACCTCTACGCCGCCGCCTCGACCAACTATAAATGCCTCGAGCATTTTTCCAGTGATCATCAACATGCAAGCCACCTTCGACATCAACCTCGAGATCTAAAAACCCTCCGATCACCAGAATTTCGTGAAACATGCAATTTCGTTCATCTCATGGTTTCTCCATAAATACATACTTAAAAATCTTGATTAAAGTTTTAAAAAATCATCGTTTGTTAGCACAAATCCAATTATGGGATCAAAATACAAAATTAAGTTTATTGAATTTTCTGTTTTAAAAGAAGTTTCACTGTAGTTTCACCTTTATAATTATCTACCAAATATTCCAACCTGATACCTTTTTTAAATTTTGAATTCGGTGAATACAAAAACTTTTCCTTTAATATAATCATGACTTAATTTTGATTAGATGAGGAGATATAAAAATTTTAGTGAACCTGAGCCTGTAAATACAACAGAGATGTGTATTTACATATACACAGACATGGGTACTCAATCATACATCCATACATGCATATTCACACAATCTTACCAGCACATTTTATATCATACTACAAGTACTAATCTAAACATCAACGGATAAAACAAGGTCAAGTGGTTTGCTCACAGGTTTGAAGAATAAAGAACAGAGCTTCCTTTTTGTTGAATCAGGCTGTGAATTCTTGCAAGCTGAAACTTCCCTGGTCTCTGATTTGTATTGATTTGTTTGAGTTTAAGATGATATTTGTTTTAAGTTTACACAGTTTTGATGGACGAATTGAAATGAGAAGGCTGATAAAAAAAATGAGCTTTACAGGTGATGATATTTACTTTTGTACAAATGATAATGTTTTGTTTGTACAATAGGATCAGAGATATCCTTTTGCTTGGAGGCTGATATGTTGATTTGGTGGCCAAGCATTAATTAGGCTTTGTACAAATTCATTTCTTTCTTTTTATTTCATTCCGGCTGATGGTAATATGTGTGGTGGCTGAGATGATAAACTTTGGCTTGCATTAATTGATATTGTACAACTTTGCTTATTTTATTTTCTAAAGTCTTTGTTCAAACTTGAATATATTTTTGATGTCTTCATTTGTTTATACTTGTTGACTTCGGCTGTAAATGTTTTGAGATAACATGATGGCTACCTTTACAAGCTATTCACCTATATATCTACTTGTTTCCTTTTACAAGTTAACTCATACTTGAATGTATTTTTGTTTCTTTGTTTGTTTAAGTGTACATGCTTATCTGGTTTGCTTTATATGTCTCTATATAAAATTTTGGTCATGTTTCATATTTGAAGATATTTTGTTTGTACTTGAATTTTCTTTTCTTTTGCAATATCACTTTGTAATATAGGTGAACTTCATAAATAATTGTATATTTTATTTTCTTTTATAAGCTAATTCATGGATATATTTTTATCATATTTGTCTACATTTATTCATATTTAAATGTATTTTATTTTCTTTTGTTTTCTTTTTTAACTTGTCTTTATAGTTGAATGTGTTGTTTCTTTTTATTTTGAATGTATTTTATTTCTTTATAATATAAATGAAGTTCTATTGTAATATGTTGTTAGATTTTAGCAAATGTTCTACTTTCTATTTTTATTAAAATTTATCTTATATTAATTTCTATTTCTAGTTTAAATATTAATTGTTTTTATATTCATTTGGTAATATAAGTGAATCTCTAGATTCTAATTTATTATTAGATTTTACCCAATGTATTTACTTTATATTTTTATATCTTATATATTTCATTTTTTTTATTTTTAAACCATTTATTTACAATTTAAATTCAATTCAAATATATATATATATATATATATTATTTCAAATTTACTCATATATGCTCAAATACATATATATTCATATATATACAATATTTACAATATTTTTTAAATTTAAATGATTTATACAAAATATATTTGGATTCGGGGAAACTCGCATCTCTTCATCGATTTATTTCACAAATTTTATTCAAAAATAAATTTAATTATCAATTTAAATATATATAAAATCCGGGGTCGTTACAGACTTCCCCCCTTAAAAGAATTTCATCCTCGAAATTGCCAAGGAGACATAAAGATAGATGAAGAACGTTTCATCAACTCAAACTGAATATCTATTCTGCATTTGGCTTACCAAATCAGAATATCAAGAACGAATCTGTTTAACACTTCACAAGGTACTCGGGTTATCCAGATCTACGAAATATGCAGTGGCATCGGTTAGTTCGAAAGGATAACTAACCATTCGTAGAATATATTGGGACCCAAAGATCATAGATAGATATATGGATACAATTTCAAAATTTTCAGTTTAGAAACCAAAGTATACCTATCAACCATAGCAACCAAAGCAACAATACATCCAAACAACAATTTTGGTCCATCCGGAGTTTATGTCCCATATTAATATGTCGAATCTCTTCCTGGATCTACCAGGAACTATCAAGAATTGAGAAAAGAGATGTTGAACAAAAGAGATTGATAGAGAAAAGATTGTTTCCTTGTTGTTACAAGGTATTGACCATTTAGTCGTATTCCCATGTCCCCTATCTCATCCTCTTCTTGCACTCATACTCACTATCAGTGGGTAGCAAGAGAATATACTGAGGCATACGGACGGATATCTTAGAGATTACTCATTCTAGGGTATACTTCACCCTATCTCTAATGAGCTACTTAATGTGTTATACTCCTGAGCTAAAGTTTTACCCTCAGCTCTGATACCAAATATGAAGATCCCGGACTCGGCCTTCGAAAATCGGCACCCGTACTTCACTTGTACTCGAAATGCCGTAGATTCAAACACCGAATCTGGCTCTCTGGAGCTTATAACACCATTAAGTAAAACAACACAGCGGAATAAAGAAATAGATAATATCATATACAACCCCAGTGAATACAATATCCAGAATGATATACAACAATGATATCAATAATACACAACAATATCAGAGATATGATACAATGATACAACGGAAATAATAACAATGGAAGAGATCACTCCAAATGATCTCCAAAAGAGAATGACTCCAACAACTCCAATATCAAGCTTGAAACACCAACACGATGCACCAAGATAAGTAGGTGCAGTCATCCACTCCGATGAAGTGAACTAGCTCCAGATAATCTACTAAACCTGAATATTTGAAAAACCCCCAACTCTAGACTGCCCGTGTGGAAAATTGTGGGCACCCAGAGTTTAGGAAGGGAACAATAAACTCCGAGTCAGTCATGGGACTGGTGTGAGCAACAAAAACAGTTTATCTTTAAACAAACAACAACAGAATTTTAGACATTGAAATCTGCAATGCTTTTGGAAAATGAAACTACCATAAGACCTCCCGCCACACACACAATGCAAACGCAGAATTGGAGGAGATTTCTTCTTATGATAGTCAAACATGCTTACTACGCAAACAAACTCTTTTGATATTATTACTAGTGCATAGTGTAGGAAACATTTCGAAAATATAATATTAATCTTAGCCAGCATAGGCATTCCGCACTTATGCCTACTATAGCTACTATGTTCAATAGCAGGTTACCACCACATTCCATAGCAGGTAATACAACTAAAACCGTACAAGGATCGTATTGTTTCTTTGGATTTCCAACAAATGGTCGGGCTAAGGAACTTCCCACTGTCAATGGGTACGCCTCTAGATGGACGTCCCGAGAAACCAACCTGTCTCTTTGCCAACACAAGGCCGGGTTACCTCTGGGTATAAGTAACTACTTCAGGAATATGCCATTCCCCGGTCCTTTGGGACCTTTATCCGAGCGCTCGATAACTAACATCACACAATAATAAACATAGTGTGTCCACATGAGTAAGTATCTGGGCTCCATACCATGATACCACCCTTTTCCAGAAGGAAATGACATACCCTAAAGGGCGCGACCCTCATAACCTTGCCGCATCATTCCTGTTTCGACCATTTCCGGTCTGTGAGGTTCGATGAGGTCTCGTCCACAAAACTACGCTTTTCACAAAGCCATGCTTTGATCACAAATGATCAATAAATGATCAACACACAGCAACACTCAGCATGCCACATTACCAAATTAGGAGTATATCGCTGATAAATTTCAACTACATAACCTCTGAGCTCGTACGTCTCAGAGAAGGGTGTTAAGCTAAGAGAATAAATTCTCCGCTACCAATAGAAATGTATTTGAAAGAAATCTGCTTTATATCTCAAAGTGTAATGTCAGATATGTAACCATACAAGTCTGTTCCAGGTTCGAACAGAACCGAAGGCACTTCCGAAGAAGCCCTTGCAATCCGGGTATTCACAATCCCGATCGGACTTCCCATCACTTAGGAAATCTCTATACCGGAGCAACTCAGTGCAGAGACAATCGATAGGTTATCCTATCGTTCTCCCAAATACCCGGTCTTCAAATGCTATCCATATACGACGTATCATTATTCGGAATGGGTTATATGACACAAAGGTCCTCTCCCGGCTAAACCGAATAATGAGCGTAATATTTACAAGCATATGGATAATGGAATTTCAGTTAAGTCATAACTTAAACCCAAACTTTCTTTTCAAATGGTTTAACAAATTTCCATTTTCAAATCTTTAAACAAAAAGATTCATTTTAACAACCTTCAACGGTTTAAACAATTTCCACACTTTAATCTTTTAAACAAAAGATTCATTCAAAGATTTTCTAAATTAATTCCCATTTCAATTGGATTAACTCATTAAATCTTTAAAACAAAGATTTAACTTATAGCTTTCAAAACAATTCCATTTCAAATGGTTTAAACAAATCATCATTTTAAATCAGTTAAAAATAAACAGATTTAATTCATAGCTTCAAAAAGAATTCACTCATAACTGGAAAAACCATTTTCAATTCAAACTTGAAATTCCTTTAACTTAAATTGGAATTTCATTTCTTATATGAAAGCTTTTATCATTTGAAAACAAACGGTTTTCATTTTGGAAAATCTGATTCATTTATACGAGTTAAAGTCTTTGGGTTAAATTCAAATTCCCCAAACAATATTTTAAAAAGGTTTAAACACATTTATAACATCTTAACCAAAATTTCCAATCATTGAATTCAATTCCAAATTTTGAATCCAAAATTCAAATTAAATTATTTAAATTAGAAATTTACCAAGTTATTCAAAATAACTTTTATCTTAAAAACTCCTTTTCAAAAGCTTTAACATTTAATCCAATTTCATTTCCAAAATCAATTGAAATTAAAATTTCAATTTCAAAAATATAAAATTTAAATTATCTGTGACTTAGCCGATTTCCACGTGAAATCCATATTTGTGTGTGTATGGTGTAGTCCAGGGGTTTCATACAGTAGTGCAACATCATTCAATCATCACAGAATCAGAATACAGAAATATAGTTGATAAGCGGTATAACGATAACGCTTATCTTTCATTCACAGATCACAGATATATATATTACAGAAATTAATTTCATTTATCCCAGATAAATAAATTAAATTACAGATCACAACACAAATCAGGATGTGTCACAAAGCATCACATATCAGGGATATCAAACAATTCAACCATTCAATAAAATAAAAACATCCATAAGTAGGATCAATTAATTATCTGATTAACTTAAATCAAATTAATTACTTACTAATCCTGGTTAATTAACATTAATTAATTACAAACCGTTTTAATTTAATTGTCCTTTAATAATAAAGTAATTAACCTTTAATTATTAATTAATCAACCTTAATTAATAAATCAATTAACCCTTAATCATTAAATAATTAACCTTTAATTATTTAATTATCCTTCAATTAATTATCCTTAATTAATTACATTAATTAATTAATTCTCAATTAATTATCTTTCCTTAATCACCTTCATTTATTAATTAACCTTTAATTAATTTCATTAATCAATCACCTTGGTTAATTATCCTTTAATTAAATAATCCTTTACTTACTCAATTAACTTTAATTATTTAATTATCCTTAAAATTAATAATTAATTAACCCTTAATTAATTATTCTTAAATTATTAAGTAATTATAAATCATTAATTTCCATTTAATCTTTTAATTAATAAACTTGTAATTAATCATCATTAACAATACGAATTAACTTCACTTTTAAGTTAATATTAAAACATTTTTATTTACTTCTTAATTTCATTGTTAGGTTTTATAAACATTTAAAAATATATGTTTAAAACATTTTAAAAACACTTAATCTTTTAGATATAAATCTTGGAAAATCGTTTTAAACCCTTGTAAATAAATTCCCCTTGAAAACTTGATTGATTTAAATTTTAAACTTGATTGATGTAAAATTTAAACTTGATTAGGCTTTGTACAAATTCATTTCTTTCTTTTTATTTCATTCCGGCTGATGGTAATATGTGTGGTGGCTGAGATGATAAACTTTGGCTTGCATTAATTGATGTTGTACAACTTTGCTTATTTTATTTTCTAAAGTAGTCTTTGTTCAAACTTGAATATATTTTTGATGTCTTCATTTGTTTATACTTGTTGACTTCGGCTGTAAATGTTTTGAGATAACATGATGGCTACCTTTATAAGCTATTCACCTATATATCTACTTGTTTCCTTTTACAAGTTAACTCATACTTGAATGTATTTTTGTTTCTTTGTTTGTTTAAGTGTACATGCTTATCTGGTTTGCTTTATATGTCTCTATATAAAATTTTGGTCATGTTTCATGTTTGAAGATATTTTGTTTGTACTTGAATTTTCTTTTCTTTTGCAATATCACTTTGTAATATAGGTGAACTTCATAAATAATTGTATATTTTATTTTCTTTTATAAGCTAATTCATGTATATATTTTTATCATATTTGTCTACATTTATTCATATTTAAATGTATTTTATTTTCTTTTGTTTTCTTTTTTAACTTGTCTTTATAGTTGAATGTGTTGTTTCTTTTTATTTTGAATGTATTTTATTTATTTATAATATAAATGAAGTTCTATTGTAATATGTTGTTAGATTTTAGCAAATGTTCTACTTTCTATTTTTATTAAAATTTATCTTATATTAATTTCTATTTCTAGTTTAAATATTAATTGTTTTTATATTCATTTGATAATATAAGTGAATCTCTAGATTCTAATTTATTGTTAGATTTTACCTAATGTATTTACTTTATATTTTTATATCTTATATATTTCATTTTTTTTATTTTTAAACCATTTATTTACAATTTAAATTCAATTCAAATATATATATACATATATATTATTTCAAATTTACTCATATATGCTCAAATACATATATATTCATATATATACAATATTTATAATATTTTTTAAATTTAAATGATTTATACAAAATATATTTGGATTCGGGGAAACTCGCATCTCTTTATCGATTTATTTCACAAATTTTATTCAAAAATAAATTTAATTATCAATTTAAATATATATAAAATCCGAGATCGTTACAGACTTCCCCCCTTAAAAGAATTTCGTCCTCGAAATTGCCAAGGAGACACAAAGATGGATGAAGAACGTTTCATCAACTCAAACTGAATATCTATTCTGCATTTGGCTTACCAAATCAGAATATCAAGAACGAATCTGTTTAACACTTCACAAGGTACTTGGGTTATCCAGATCTACGAAATATGCAGTGGGATCGGTTAGTTTGAAGGGATAACTAACCATTCGTAGAATATATTGGGACCCAAAGATCATAGATAGATATATGGATAAAATTTCAAAATTTTCAGTTTAGAAACCAAAGTATACCTATCAACCATAGCAACCAAAGCAACAATACATCCAAACAACAATTTTGGTCCATCCGGAGTTTATGTCCTATATTAATAGTGTAGGAAACATTTCGAAAATATAATATTAATCTTAGCCAGCATAGGCATTCCGCACTTATGCCTACTATAGCTACTATGTTTAATAGCAGGTTACCGCCACATTCCTTAGCAGGTAATACAACTAAAACCGTACAAGGATCGTATTGTTTCTTTGGATTTCCAACAAATGGTCGGGCTAAGGAACTTCTCACTGTCAATGGGTATGCCTCTAGATGGACGTCTCGAGAAACCAACCTTTCTCTCTGCCAACACAAGGCCGGGTTACCTTTGGGTATAGGTAACTACTTCACGAATAATTTTGTAATTATTTAATTATTTTAAATTGAATTTACTGATTTAAAAACTTTAATTTATTTATTAAATTAAATAATTTTGTTATTTTAAATATAAATTGTGTTTTGAATGTGAATTATAAATTTCAAACATGAATAAATAAGATATTTCCAGAAATGTGAATTTTGGTTAATATGGTCAAACTTTGACTTTTAATTTAAAATTTTAAAATGTTTAAATTTTGAATTTTATCTTTTATTATGAAAGTAAATAAAATTTTAAGAATACTGCTTTTCGTTTCGTTGAAATCTGATTTATAATGTGAAAGTTATTCCCGTTTTACTATTGAGTGTAATTTGCGGTATTTAACAAAATTGTTTATTTTAAATTATATAAATAATATTTTATTTGGTCATGTAATGTTCTAATATGGGTAAAATAACTTGTTATGTATATATTTTGGTTTTAAAGCATTTTTCAAAGTGTAATTGATATTTTCCAATGTCAGTTGTATTTTGTTTATAATTTCTAATTTCCAGTTTCATTTAATAAAAGAAATTCTTTATTTATTTTCTATTTTCTTAAAATCTTATTTTATTTTCATTTCCACTTCATTTTGTTCAACATTTATTTTATTTACTTGACTTTTATTTGTTTAAAAGTATTGTTATAATTTTTAAATGTTTATTGTACATTGTTTATATTGTAAATGCTAGTTTCAATATATTTGCTATTTTCTTAATTATTTTCTATTTTCCCTTAAATTATTTATTTATTTTCTTTTTCAATTTATTTTAAATTTAATTTCATTTCAATATTTTATTTTTATAACATTTTTAAAAGTTTTAAAAGTGAAGTTATAACTTTCCAAAGTTAAGTGTATCTTGTTTATATTTTTAAATGCTTGTTTCAATATATTAGCTATTTTCTAATTTTATTTTCTATTTTATTTATTTATTTATTTTATTTTTCATTTTATTTTGTTCAGCTTTTATTTTTATTTACTGGAATTTATTTGCTTTATTTTTTATTTAAAGAAATGGAAATACAAAGAGTCAAAACCTTTTCATTTTCTGGAGACTTTTCATCTACTTGTCTTTTCATTTTCTTTGCCTTTTCACCTCATTGCTTTTGGCCGTTCATTCTTATGCTTTTGCCATGTATTCCTCTTCATTTTTCACATGAGAAACTTTCTCAAATCTCAAAACTCACGGCCAAGAAAGAAAAAAACATAGCAATGGCTACCTCTCCTTCCTTTTCTTCTTATTTCCATTGATTTTGCCTTCCTCCTCTTCTAGCTTTGCTTGGCCTCTAACACCTTTATCTCTACCACTACTACCACCATCTACAATAGCACCACCTTCCCTCCTCTGACCAAGATCTGGCCGTGGCCTCCCTATGATGCAAACCCCTCAAATTTGCAAAGCAACCCTTGGAAACAATGCCTAGACCACAAAACTTCACTACCCCTTTACATATGGCCTCGGCCACACCCCTAGCTCCACCACCACCTGCCAACACCACCTCTGGCCACTACTTAAGCAACCACCTATACTGACCTGACCTGTACAAGCATGAGCCGAGCCCAATTTACCCATAGGCCGAGCCAAAATGTTGCATCCAAGCTTGCCTTTTTGCCTTGTCCCTTTATATGCTTCATATTGCAACTCCTACACCTTCATACCCATATTGCCGTGCCTACATGATACTATACCTGACCCAAACACACATTAATGGCCGAGCATATGTTCCTTTGGTCAAGCTTTTGGATGGTCAAAAGCAAGGTCTAACTATTTTGTCCTTCGTTGCTTTTTATTTCAATTTATTTCAATGCTGTTTTGTGTTAAATAATTCATGTGTTATATTGTCTTGCTTATTGTTGTTTGCAAGACCATACCTTGGCTCTCTTCACTCACTTGAATCAAAAGTCGTGTAGTATCGTGCTTGTCGTGCTTTTTGGAATCTATTCTGTGTGTTTTGATCGCTAACTCCAGCATAAAAAGGTGAGTCTTCCTCACTCTGACATTTATACTTATGCAAATGTGAATTGACAACAATTGAATGTGTAGAATATTATATATGATGTTATAACTGCCTATGATTATTAATTATATGATGTTAAACCTGTTATTTTACCTGTCATATTATCTGTTACTATTATATATTGTATACTGTTCATTTTATATCTGTTTATCACACTGCAAGTTCCCTGTAGATTAGATTCACTATGGGTTGAAATGATACACACCCGAACAGACTTTAGAATAGGGAAAGATCGTTATGGGCTGAAATGATAAGCCTGAGCGATTTTTATTTATTTTATTTAACTTGGGATTGTGGGTTTGAAATGATAGAACCCGGATTTTTCTTGTAAACTGCGGATTGAAATGATACACATCCGTATCACTTGACCTAGGTTAGAAAACTATATACAGACCCATGGTTAATTTTTAAAGTGCTTGAATTATTTTTAAGTATTTTGAAAGTGAAAATTTATGGAAATTTGATTTAAATGGATTTTTAAATTGTTTAAATAAAGAAATTATGATTTTTCTATAAGTTAAAAATGTTGAATAAATGACTAGTTAAATTGAATTTTGAAATATAACTTAAGTTTGGAAATTTGGATTTTTTGTTTAAATGATATTTAAGTTATGAATAAAATGGAATTTAATTACATTTGGAAATGGAAAATATGATAATTTGTTTTAAATTTGAATTTAAATGATTTAATAAAGTATTATTGATTTTTCTATGAATTAAAATGGTTAAATGAATGAATGCTTAAATGTGAAATTTTGAAATATAACTTGACTTGGAAATGGGAAATTTGGTTCTAATTAAAGATTTAAATTAATTAAATAATTTGGAAATTTAGTTTAATATGTGAAATGGTAATTTGAAGATGTAAGTGTTAATAAATTGTAAAAGGTAAAAATGGGAAAATTGTACACTTGAATGTGTTAAGTGAAATTATTGGAAACTTGGATTTTATTGTAAAAGTTTACTTAATAAAAATCATAAATTAAAAGAGTATTGTTAATGAACATTTTGAATGTTAAAAATATGATTTTTATAATGTTTAAATGGTTTAAAATGAATTTATTTATTTGCTGGAAATACACTAAAATCTGGAAAATACTTTTAATAGCATTCAGAAATGCTATGGTTTCTGAATTGAACTAAAACTGAATAAAAAGGGCTATTACAGCAGTTCTGAAATGCTGTAGTTGCTGTAGTAAATTAAAAAGATAAAAACTTAATAAAGGCCTATTACAGCATTTCTGTAAATGCTGTAGTTGTCCGCTGTCTTTGCTGGAATAAATGAAAACCTTTAAATTGAAACCTGAGCTATTACAACATTTCTGGAAATGCTGTCTTTGCTGTTTTAAACTAATTTCAACTAAAACTGAGTTTTAACAGCAGTTTTAAAATGCTGTCTTTGCTAAATTAAAATGTTTTCAAGTATAACTTATTACAGCCTTTTCTGAATGCTGTGAAAAGCTGAAATTTTCAATGTTTATGGTTTTTAACTTAGTAAATGAACTCATAATGGTTTAAACGTTGGAAATTGAATACTTGATTTGAAAATATAATAAATTACACTTTTAAATGGTTTAGATGAATTATTTTGATTGAAATATAAACTATTTAAAGGGTGACTTGAAATGATAATAAATGAATTATATCTTTGAATTTAAAAGGTATTTAAAGTTGAATATTTGGATTTGAACTCAAATGATGTTTTGATAATGAAGTTTTGTAAAGATATGATATTTTGATATATTAAAATGGTTTGAAATGAAGTTTTGGAAAGATATGATATTTTGATATATTAAAATGATTTGAAATAAAGTTTTGAAATGATGTGATGTTTTGGGTATATTAAAATGATTTGAAATGAAATTTTGAAATGATATGATATTTTAAATATATTGAAATGGTTTGGAATTGATTTAATCTTTATTTTGTTAAAGATTTGGATTGGAAATGATATTCTATTTTTAAGTATAAATTATTATTTTAAAATTATAACCACGGGTTATAATAACGATTGGTTGTTAAAGAGACCGGGATCGGATATGGACATACTCTCTATCGATATCGAAAACCACTTTGACAACTGTGTACGCGGTGGAGTTTCCAGAATGAAGTAGGATGGTGGCGACGATCCTAAGGTATATACGTGGACCCAACTCCCGTGAGTTGGCATAAGGTGGCTAAAACAGGAGCGATCGGCGGGACAAGGAGGTAGCACCTCTGATCGGACACACTTCTTCGATACCATTCTATTACTTGTGATTGATTTGGTGCGCACCCTAGATTTGGGAGTGTTGTTCGAGGTGGGCGGTAGTGGCTGCTATGCGTCACTACCAGTCCGGATGCGTAATTGGTATATCTACCTTGGCATTGCCTTGTGTGCCGTGTCACCTACCATATCGAGCTTTACTACGATTTGTGATTTCTCCCGTAGCCTGTGGAGTATCGAGGGTAGCCCCCATTTTGGGAGTATGCTAATACTGGATAGACTACTGGGACTATTACGTGTTAAGGTGGAAAATGTAAAGCCTTAATGCTATTTAAAAGTATGTTTATTTTAGATTAGACATTATTATAATAGCGAATATTACTACATAGTAGATAGTTTACCGGATCCTTAAAGAATGGGCGATCCCAAGCATTCTTTAAGTTACTTGTACCTTTATTACAGTTCACCTGAGTTGGTTTACATTGTATAAGTATGTATGTCCTGACTCGAGTGTTTTGTGTTTTGCTTTACGCTCGAGTCAGACTGAGTGATACAGCATTTGAGACTCACCTTTGGAGTTGGAGCTTCGCTTGGAGACCCAGCTATCTATCGATCCTGCTTTCAGTTGTTCAGTTGATTCCAGTGATGTATTCAGATCTTGTTTTTTACTATTGTATTGAGACATCTATGTATTTGTGACTTCGGTTGTATCTTGTTTAACTCTATTATATATATAGTAGCTTCATGAACTACTATTCTTTTGGTTTCCACTGCATTATTGTGATATTACTCCGTGTCTGTGATCTGTTATTATTTTATTTACTATATATGCTGAGTTTGCCAAATTTAAATTAACAATTCGGTATTTTGAATTATTCAAGTCAGACATATGTGGATTTATTGTCGATTTGAATGGTCCAAAATACTGGGTCGTAACATCTGGGTATAGGTAAGTACTTCACGAATATGCCATTCCACGGTCCTTTGGGACCTTTATCCGAGCGCTCGATAACCAACATCACACAATAATAAACATAGTGTGTCCACATGAGTAAGTATCTGGGCTCCATACCATGATAACACCCTTTTCTAGAAGGAAATGACATACCCTAAAGGGCGCGACCCTCATAACCTTGCCGCATTATTCATGTTTCGACCATTTCCGGTCTGTGAGGTTCGATGAGGTCTCGTCCACAAAGCTACGCTTTTCACAAAGCCATGCTTTGATCACAAATGATCAATAAATGATCAACACACAGCAACGCTCAACATGCCACATTACCAAATTGGGAGTATATCGCTGATAAATTTCAACTACATAACCTCTGAGCTCGTACGTCTCAGAGAAGGGTGTTAAGCTAAGAGAATAAATTCTCCACCACCAACAGAAATGTATTTGAAAGAAATCTGCTTTATATCTCAAAGTGTAATGTCAGACATGTAACCATACAAGTCTGTTCCGGGTTCGAATAGAACCGAAGGCACTTCCGAAGAAGCCCTTGCAATCCGGGTATTCACAATCCCGATCGGACTTCCCATCACTTAGGAAATCTCTATACCGGAGCAACTCAGTGTAGAGACAATCGATAGGTTATCCTATCGTTCTCGCAAATACCCGGTCTTCAACACCGGTCTTCAAATGCTATCCATATACGACGTATCATTATTCGGAATGGGTTATATGACACAAAGGTCCTCTCCCGGCTAAACCGAATAATGAGCGTAATATTTAAAAACATATGGATAATGGAATTTCAGTTAAGTCACAACTTAAACCCAAACTTTCTTTTCAAATGGTTTAACAAATTTCCATTTTCAAATCTTTAAACAAAAAGATTCATTTTAACAACCTTCAACGGTTTAACAATTTCCACACTTTAATCCTTTAAACAAAATATTCATTCAAAGATTTTCCAAATTAATTCCCATTTCAATTAGATTAACTCATTGAATCTTTAAAACAAAGATTTAACTTATAGCTTTCAAAACAATTCCATTTCAAATGGTTTAAACAAATCATCATTTTAAATCTGTTAAAAATAAACAGATTTAATTCATAGCTTCAAAAAGAATTCACTCATAACTGGAAAAACCATTTTCAATTCAAACTTGAAATTCCTTTAACTTAAATTGGAATTTCATTTCTTATATGAAAGCTTTTATCATTTGAAAACAAACAGTTTTCATTTTGGAAAATCTGATTCATTTATACGAGTTAAAGTCTTTGGGTTAAATTCAAATTCCCCAAACAATATTTTAAAATGGTTTAAACACATTTATAACATCTTAACCAAAATTTCCAATCATTGAATTCAATTCCAAATTTTGAATTCAAAATTCAAATTAAATTATTTAAATTAGAAAATTTACCAAGTTATTCAAAATAACTTTTATCTTAAAAACTCCTTTTCAAAAGCTTTAACATTTAATCCAATTTCATTTCCAAAATCAATTGAAATTAAAATTTCAATTTTAAAAATATAAAATTTAAATTATCTGTGACTTAGCCGATTTCCACGTGAAATCCATATTTGTGTGTGTATGGTGTAGTCCAGGGGTTTCACACAGTAGTGCAACATCATTCAATCATCACAGAATCAGAATACAGAAATATAGTTGATAAGCGGTATAACGATAACGCTTATCTTTCATTCACAGATCACAAATATATATATTATAGAAATTAATTTCATTTATCCCAAATAAATAAATTAAATTACAGATCACAACACAAATCAGGATGTGTCACAAAGCATCACATATCAGGGATATCAAACAATTCAACCATTCAATAAAATCCAAACATCCATAAGTAGGATCAATTAATTATCTGATTAACTTAAATCAAATTAATTACTTACTAATCCTGGTTAATTAACATTAATTAATTACAAACCGTTTTAATTTAATTGTCCTTTAATAATAAATTAGTTAACCTTTAATTATTAATCAATCAACCTTAATTAATAAATCAATTAACCCTTAATCATTAAATAATTAACCTTTAATTATTTAATTATCCTTCAATTAATTATCCTTAATTAATTAAATTAATTAATTAATTATCTTTCCTTAATCACCTTCATTTATTAATTAACCTTTAATTAATTTCATTAATCAATCACCTTGGTTAATTATCCTTTAATTAAATAATCCTTTACTTACTCAATTAACTTTAATTATTTAATTATCCTTAAAATTAATAATTAATTAACCCTTAATTAATTATTCTTAAATTATTAAGTAATTATAAATCATTAATTACCATTTAATCTTTAATTAATAAACTTGTAATTAATCATCATTAACAATATGAATTAACTTCACTTTTAAGTTAATATTAAAACATTTTTATTTACTTCTTAATTTCATTGTTAGGTTTTATAAACATTTAAAAATATATGTTTAAAACATTTTAAAAACACATAATCTTTTAGATATAAATCTTGGAAAATTGTTTTAAACCCTTGTAAATAAATTCCCCTTGAAAACTTGATTGATTTAAATTTTAAACTTGATTGATGTAAAATTTAAACTTGATTTGTCTACAAATTCAATCCTGTTACTGTTCATCCCGAGATTACTCGAGACCATCCCGAAGTAAATACAAATTTTCACGAAACTTACTTCGAGTTTTCCACAACATCTATTTCCCCGAGCATCTCCACGAATTTCTTCGAGACGAACCCGCACTTTCTCGAGTTTAGACCCGAGAGCCCTCTTCTTCCCAAACCCACCTCATTTTCCTTATGCATAAACTTTTATGCGTGCACGTGCACGATGATCTGGACGTCGCTGCCACCTTGCCGACGATGCTCCCAAGTCGACGACGACCTCACTGATCTCCCTGACCATCCCAATCGCCGATATCACTAGCGAATCGCAAACGAACCAAAACGACCAAGCCTGGAATCCACTACCACCGGAAATCCACCCCTCACCATCGATCCCGACCTCGATGAACCTCGCCGACCACGTCAGAGCTTCATCTCGATCCCAAGCTTCGATCCCACCCATTGCAAACTACTCCAATCCACCCTAGGCAACGCCATCGCCTCGAATACCCGACCTACCCAACAGGCGACGAAACCCTATTCAACCTCCACGCCGCCGCCTCGACCAACTATAAATGCCTCGAGCATTTTTCCAGTGATCATCAACATGCAAGCCACCTTCGACATCAACCTCGAGATCTAAAAACCCTTCGATCACCAGAATTTCGTAAAACATGCAATTCCGTTCATCTCATGGTTTCTCCATAAATACATACTTAAAAATCTTGATTAAAGTTTTAAAAAATCATCATTTGTTAGCACAAATCCAATTATGGGTTCAAAATACAAAATTAAGTTTTTTGAATTTTCTGTTTTAAAAGAAGTTTCACTGTAATTTTACCTTTCTAATTATCTACCAAATATTCCAACCTGATACCATTTTTAAATTTTGAATTCGGTGAATACAAATACTTTTCCTTTAATAATCATGACTTAATTTTGATTAGATGAGGAGATATAATTTTTTTAGTGAACCTGAGCCTGTAAATACAACAGAGATGTGTATTTACATATACACAGACATGGGTACTCAATCATACATCCATACATGCATATTCACACAATCTTACCAGCACATTTTATATCATACTACAAGTACTAATCTAAACATCAACAGATAAAACAAGGTCAAGTGGTTTGCTCGCAGTTTTGAAGAATAAAGAACAGAGCTTCCTTTTTGTTGAATCAGGCTGTGAATTCTTGCAAGCTGAAACTTCCCTGGTCTCTGATTTGTATTGATTTGTTTGAGTTTAAGATGATATTTGTTTTAAGTTTACTTTTGATGGACGAATTGAAATGAGAAGGCTGATAAAAGAAAATGAGCTTTACAGGTGATGATATTTACTTTTGTACAAATGATAATGTTTTGTTTGTACAATAGGATCAGAGATATCCTTTTGCTTGGAGGCTGATATGTTGATTTGGTGGCCAAGCATTAATTAGGCTTTGTACAAATTCATTTCTTTCTTTTTCTTTCATTTCGGCTGATGGTAATATGTGTGGTGGCTGAGATGATAAACTGTGGCTTGCATTAATTGATGTTGTACAACTTTGCTTATTTTATTTTCTAAAGTCTTTGTTCAAACTTGAATATATTTTTGACGTCTTCATTTGTTTATACTTGTTGACTTCGGCTGTAAATGTTTTGAGATAACATGATGGCTACCTTTACAAGCTATTCACCTATATATCTACTTGTTTCCTTTTACAAGTTAACTCATACTTGAATGTATTTTTGTTTCTTTATTTGTTTAAGTGTACATGCTTATCTGGTTTGCTTTATATGTCTCTATATAAAATTTTGGTCATGTTTCATATTTGAAGATATTTTGTTTGTACTTGAATTTTCTTTTCTTTTGCAATATCACTTTGTAATATAGGTGAACTTCATAAATAATTGTATATTTTATTTTCTTTTATAAGCTAATTCATGTATATATTTTTATCATATTTGTCTACATTTATTCATATTTAAATGTATTTTATTTTCTTTTGTTTTCTTTTTTAATTAGTCTTTATAGTTGAATGTGTTGTTTCTTTTTATTTTGAATGTATTTTATTTCTTTATAATATAAATGAAGTTCTATTGTAATATGTTGTTAGATTTTAGCAAATGTTCTACTTTCTATTTTTATTAAAATTTATCTTATATTAATTTCTATTTCTAGTTTAAATATTAATTGTTTTTATATTCATTTTGTAATATAAGTGAATCTCTAGATTCTAATTTATTATTAGATTTTACCTAATGTATTTACTTTATATTTTTATATCTTATATATTTCATTTTTTTTATTTTTAAACCATTTATTTACAATTTAAATTCAATTCAAATATATATATATACATATATATTATTTCAAATTTACTCATATATGCTCAAATACATATATATTCATATATATACAATATTTACAATATTTTTTAAATTTAAATGATTTATACAAAATATATTTGGATTCGGGGAAACTCGCATCACTTCATCGATTTATTTCACAAATTTTATTCAAAAATAAATTTAATTATCAATTTAAATATATATAAAATCCGGGGTCGTTACAAGTTTAATGTTTCAAATTATCCAGTTCATGTAAATCATCTATTAAAACATCAAATAAGTTTTTTAATTATATCTTTTAAGCCGAAATAGTTGTATAAATGCAATTTAATGCATTTATAACAATGTAACCATTTTGCAGAAAAACCACTCACCTAGAATCTCTTCTTTGGTTGATTCTTGTTGAAATCTTCAAATCTCCTTCTCCAATTTGATTTAAATTTAGTGCCTTTCCTTTTTTATTTGATTTGCTCGGATTTGTATTAGATTCCTTTTTCTTTTCTATTTGATTTAGTATTGTTTCTGAAGAATTTGATATAGATTTGAAGAAGAAAGATATAATTTTTTTAGTTTAGGTTTGGCAGCAGTTACAGGATGAAGGAAGAAAAGATGGGAATGAAAAGTGCACACAATGCCCTTTAATTTATACACAAATCATGAAATAGCCCTAGGCCCACTTGGGCTTTTGATCCGTTTGGCCTCAAGAAGCATGTTACAGCAAACCATCTGCATCTTCTTCATTCGGTGTCTATTCCTGACTTTTTATATATGAATTTATGGTAGAAAAATCTACTTGAAATAATGGAAAAGTCGGAATTTCCAAATTACTTCATTTCTAAAAATTTGTTTTAAGCCTTTGTGTAAAATTACCAAAATGCTCTTTTCAGATCAATCCAACCAATTCATATCAAACATATCCTATCCCTAACATTTCTACCAATATAAGATATGATACTTATAGGGATACCAACTATAACCTACATATATATACATATATATACATATATATATACATATACATATATATATATATAACTATACATAGCAACGGTAGTATACATGCAACCAAACAAATAATATGCATCCATCAAATCAACATGCATCATGAATATGGCATGTGATAAATGCATAAATGCAACCAATGCAGCTCCTACATGAATGCAAAATCATGGCATATAGGCATGGATGTAGAACAACCTAAAATATACTAATAATTTCTATATGTATGTAGCATAATTATATAATAAGTAGGTTGCATAGCAAAATATAAGTTACACAACAAAGAATACGATGCCAAACAATTTCCTAATTTAACAAAGAAAACAAAATATGAGACGTACTGGAAAAGAGTGAGAGATAGAAAGCTATAATATTTTCCTTTAGCTTCCAAGTAATCTCAACCAGATCGCTTCCCCACTGGACTATAATCGACTTTTTTTGGAATCGCATTTTCTTATTCCCAATAATGCGAGTAAGCGCATTATGAACAAGTGAGTCTCTCTCCACTTCAACCTTCTTTCACTGACTTGACTCAACAACAGTAGCTGAATCGTATTAAACACAAGTGCAGCACACGGAAAATATCATGAAACCCTACCAACATTTCAGGAAGCTTCGCCTTATGTGCTAACTTTCCTACTCACTCCAATATCGAGAAACCCTACAAACCTCGATGCCAACTTTGTTGAATTATCAAACCTTATAATGTGTCTTAATGGTGAGATTTTCATAAAAACCATGTAGCTAAGGAAATCCAAATTCTCTACATTTCCTATCAGCATAAGAGTTCTACATGTCATGCACAACTTCGTCCTTCTACGAATCGAATGTACTTTTTTTGAAGTCTCCCTTACCAAGTCTAGTGCAAGAATAATTCTATATGTAGTGTCCCACCAACAAGATAGAGATCTGCATGGCCTTATGTACAATGCCTCAAACAGTGTCATTCCAATACTTTTCATATAGTTGTTATTATAAGAAAACTCCATTAATGGCAATTGGTCTTCATAAGAACCTCCAAAATCCAAAATACGCATCTACAATAAATCCTCCAACACCCACTCAGTCTGTTCGTCTGTCTATGGATGATAGCTTATACTCAAATCAGCTCAATTCCTAACGCCCCGAAGACTCTTTCAAATTCACTAGTAAGAAGTGGATCTCGACCAAAAAAATGGATCTTGACCACTAACAATACTGGAAGGAACTTCATGCAGTCGAACTACTTCTCTAACGTACAAAGTCGCCAAATATGTGGCTATCATCATACTCTTAATCGGAGTAAAATGAGCACATTTGGTCTAACCCAAACATTCTTGTTTCCCCTTCTACTTCTAAGCCCATCATTGAAATCCATTGGAATACTTTTGCATTTCCATTGCGGACTATTCAAAGGTTGCAACAATCCACTAGGCTTTTTTGCTCGACCTTTACCCACTAACATGCCAAACACTTCGTAACAAACTCTGCTACATGTCTCTTCATACTTAGCCAGCAAACTACCCACTTCATATATTAATACATTTTGTCACCATCTGGATGAATTGTCATCCTAGAATGATGGGACTCATCTAATACCAAGTCAATCAACTCTGAAATAAGAGGAACACTACCTACCATCTTTATGCAACCATCCTTAAGAATCAATGGAATAATGGTCCAAATGACTCGAATGTTCGCCTCTACTTAACTTCTCTAAAATAGCCAACAACTTCGTGTCTTGTTTTTGATTTGAACAATGCGGTTCATAAGTGAAGGCTGAACATCTAAAGCTGCTATAATCCTGATGTTTGATCTGACAAAGGTTAGAAATCAAATGTAGAAATAAACTCCAACTACTTCCACTTTGAAAATATTGAACTAAGCATCACGTGTTTCCTACTCAAGGCACCTACTACAATATTGTCTTTGCCTGGAGTATACAAAATATTGAAGTTTTATAATGCTAAGAAATCCATCCATCTTTGCTGCCACAGATTCAAATCATTTTAGGAGAATATTTTTAAGGATTTATGATTTGTAAACAACTCAAATTGTTCCCTAAAAGATATTGTCTCCAATATTTGAGAGCCAAAACAATAGTTGCCAACTCAAGATCATGAGTTGAATTTTAACTCTCATAACAAACAACTCTAACCTCCCGCATCAAAACAGCGCTATGCCCTATATCATAAGCATTGGTGTACACAGTAATCGGCTTCGAACTATTAGGAAGTACTAAAATAGGTGTGCTAGTCAATAACTCTTTCAACTTAATAAATCATGCTAGCATTCTGAATTCCACAAGAAAACCAAATTCTTCTTGGTAAGGCATATCAAAGGCGCATAAATCTTTGCAAAGTCTTTAATAAACTTCTTGTGATAGCTAGTTAAACCAAGAAAACTTCTTAACTCCATAGAATTTTTTGGTACATGCCATCTTGAATTGCGGCAACTTTACTTGGATTAACCGACAATCCATGCTCAGAAATAAGATGACCAAGAAAGCTAACTTCATTGAGCAAAAAGTGACATTTGGAAATTTTCACTTCAACTTATGTCTACAAAGGGCATTGAGCACTTCTCTCATGAGCAACTTGTGTTGTTCTTCACTTTTCGAATAAACAAGTATATTATCTAAGCATACCACCACGATCTTATTCTAAAATCCTCTTAAGACTCAACTAATAAGTTCAATGATATATGTTGGTGCATTGGTCAGTCCAAAGGGCATGACTAACCACTCATAAAGTCCATTAGATGTACAAAATACAGTTTGAATATCGTCCTCAACAACACGCAACTGATGATTCCAATAGCCAAGTCAAGCAGAGAAAATAACTTTTCTCTAACTAACTGATCAAATTAGTTGTCAACAAGGGGTAGTGGATAGCGATTTTTTCCATCGGCTTGTTTAATTCATGATTGTCAATGTAAAACACTGGAGTGTCATTTACTAAGTTTCGTCTTTCTCTGAGAGCCATATACCTGAGTGGTAGGGCAATAGGTCTGGCATCCTTTTCTATATAAATCTGGAATTTGATCTCCCTGTTTGGAAGGAAACCGAAGACTTCGGTAAAAACATATGGGAATTTCCAAATTACTATAATGGAAGATAATTCATCTTGTGATAGGTCTTGATGATATAAATATCTCAGCATAATAAAACCATTGGGATAGCAATAAACATTAACGCCGTGCCCATTACAAGTACCTAAGCGAACAACTTCCTTTCACATCCCACCACCGCTCCATACATGACATCCAATCCATCCAGATAATTAAACCAAAACTAGAAAATCCCAATACAAATGTGTTGTTATAAAATTCGACACCCATGATATATAACTTCAAACCCCAACAATTCATGGACAAATGGATCGAGCCCCTAATAGAATTCGATACTACAATAGGGTGTGTGACAACACTAGTCTCTAAATGTAGTTCATTTACTATTACTCAAAATACATGGGTTGGATGCTCCGGCATCAAATAAAGTGCGAATAGATAAATTAAGAGGAATTAACACACCTTCCATGACAACTTTCTTCCCTTTATCAACAGCTGGGGCTATGCTTCAGCTAGGGACAACATCAAGTGCATAAACTGGAACCAATCTTAGGCATGATTGAATACTCTCTCTCCATATGCCTCGGTTGGTTGCATTTGAAGCATTTGATCTTTGCAATATTTACTTTGTAGTCCTTTTCCACTCATAGTGCACCTCCTTCACTTAAATCGTAGTTTCTTTACGTTGCCTTGAGCTCCTACTTCACCTTTGCTTTTATTCTGGTGAATTGGCTTCCCTTCTACCTTCCTAGGTTCTTCTTTAGAATTTGAATTCGACAATACTATCTCTACCAAGCTCTCAAAAGTAGCTCCAGTGGGTACATAGCTCAAAGTTGTATCTCTTAAAGACTTGTTCAACCCTTTAATAAATTTTATCACCTTCTTCATTGGTGTATCAATGAGGTCTTGGTCACACTTTGCTAGCTGGTTGGAATCATTGACATACTTCTTGACACTACGATCTCCACTGCCCAAATGAATGAACTTCTCTAGCTCCACTCCTCATTCAGCCCCCGATATGGACTTGACCTCAAAATCCAAAAATCAGCCAAAGAAATCTCAGTCTTCTCAATCTCAGCAATAATAAGTATCTATGTGACTTGTACAATAGGATACATACAAAATGACTATAAAATAAGTAACTCAAGAGCAAGAGGTCACCTTCTCTGTGTATCTTACTCTTGTCACACCACCTACTATCCTATCAACCTATAAGTAGGCATAAAGAGGGAAAATAGAGATGGTTGGTCGTAGTATGGTGAGTAAGTAATATCACTAATGGTATGGTTCAAACAAGAAATCAAATTGACATTTACAATCTAAACAATCTAGTTGTGTTGCATGAACCTATACACCTACACCCAATGAATTAACCAACTTGTACAATATAGGACAATAACCTTTAATACATATACATTCTCGTAACAACCCACCTGGATCCCACCCAAAGTTAAATATCCATAAATAAGGTGAACCTAACAACACATAGAGCATACAATCTCGATGGTAAACTACCTACACAATATAATACATTGGGTATACAGCTTTGATGGTACACCACTTGATGATACATCGTGTAAATAATCTCAATGGTAAGCTACCTATACAATATGATACATCAAGTATATAATCCCGATGATATACTAATGTGCCATACGCTTCATATCATTCAACCGATAGTTTATAAGGACCGAACAAAAAATCGATTCCCCCGTAGGTACATCGACCGAACGACGTAATTCCTACAAATATAGATATCTTCATTCTCCCAACGATTCACATACTGAAATGCAACCATGTTGCTAACAGTAACAATAAGAGAAATTTAAATGTGACATAATTGTGTGCTAGCATTGATTATCCGTTATGCAACATTGTAATGCTACACGGACTCCTGAACATCAACAAAGCTGGAAACAAATCCCCAAAGCATCCATACTTGGCTCGCATCAGGTCCAGGATCAACCTGGCCTAATATTGATTTCCAATCAATAATTAAAAAGATCAACTCATCTGATTGATTTTATTGATAAAGTGATTGTCTAGAGTTTTCCAAATTATCCAATGCACGTAAATTATCTATTAAAACATCAAATCGGTTTCCAAATTATACATTTTAAGCCTAAATAGATGTATAAATGAAATTTAATGCATATATAACAATATAATCATTTTGTAGATAAACCGACTCATATAGAATCTCCAATCTGGTTTATTTTTGTTGAAATCTTCGAATCCTCTTTTTCTATTTGATTTTCTAAGATTTGGATTAGATTACCCTTTCTTTTATATTTAATTTTGTATTATTTCTAAACAATTTGATTTAGATTTTAAGAAGAAAAATAATTTTTTATCTTAGGGTTTGTGTGGGTTGTAGAGGATCTTACGGCTAATTAAAAACTAAAAGGGGTGAATAGTATTTTCTAACTTTTGTAAATCTTTTTAAATTTCTTTCAAGTTTAATATTAAATCATATATTTTTGATACAGAAATATATCAACAATAAATCAATTATGTAATCATAGATAAAATTAAAAGCAATAAAGTAAAGTAGAGAGCTAGAGAGATGACACTAGGGATTTTATACTGGTTCGAATTTCTCCTACATCCAGTCCCGTACAATTGCTTGTATAGATTTTTTTCAAATGCCAATCTTTAAACGGGTAGAAGGCAACTCCAATTACATTCATGATTCGAAGGCTACGAGACACACCCTTCTGATTTTACAGGCTCAGGGTACACCCACTTGATTTAGATGAGCTACAAGCACACCCACTCGGATTTTCGAGCTACCAAGCACAACCAATTGATTTGAATGTGCTACAATCACACCCAAGAAAATAAAAATAGAGTTTGATGGTTTTTCCAAAGACAAGTTCTTGAACTTTGGATACAATGGATCTATAACCTCTTGGAAAGCACTTTGATCATTGATTTGAGAGAGAAATGATTTCAAAATAGTAAGAAAGTAATATTGAATTAATACAGAGAAGTTTGAATTGAGTTTATTTGATTTTGAAGAGAAAAGAGTATAACTTCAATGGATTTTTCAAGAGAGTAAGAGAAGGAAAGAAAATAAGATAATAGCTGCTAAAAAATTTGTTTGAAACCTCCTATATATGGTGTATAAACAAATGTGTCCGTCCGTGAAGAGTTGCGACGAATAGACACTTCAATTCAAAATTTGAAAAACTGATTTTTGGCATATATATTGACATACCATCTGGGTATATGTCGACATATGCTTGTAAAATTTGAAAACTCATTTCTTTTTAGAACATTTTGAAAATACTATACTTTGTAAAATAAATTGATATTTTACAATAATTTGATACTTTGTAAAATAATTTAAACATAGTTCATAAATATTTTAATGTTACCATAAAAAACCACTCCAACTTGATCAAAGCCTTAAAGAATACAAAAGGAGGATTCATGAAGAATGATGGTTATACAAGAGCTTTCGAAAGAGTCGAAGGGATGCTTCTACAAAAGTTGGATGAGCAATGTGCTTTCGAAGAGGTCGAAAGGGGATAGGGACAACCTTTCGCTTCAGTTAACCCCTTTCGAAACGGTTGCTTCTTAATGCATAAAGGTATTTCGAATGTGTTAAAGGCACCTTATGAAGGAAATAGATTACAAGCTTTTATATGTGCGTTAAACCTTTCGAAGCAATGGGGTTCGTCAACATTTACTAACCACAGAAGAATATTAGGCCAAAGCTACCCCTTCGAAAGCATAAATTAGCCTTTCGAATCGGTTAAAACCATCCACAATCACAAAAGGAAAACTTACATGGGTTCAGTATGGCCTCCTCAAACACCAGAGGATAGGGGTTCCGCATCAATCAACAAGAGTGCATTGGAAAGCCATCTACCATGTTGAAGCCTTCTACTATACTCCAACTTATTCGAAGCCCCAAAGATACACCTTTCGATAGTATCGAAAGCTCGCATCCTATCTTTCTTGCAATAACACATCAACAACAAAGCGGAGGGCACATCTATACCTTTTGACGAAGTCGAAAGAACTCAAGTTCCATTCAAAAGTGAAGTTAGAAGGCGCCCTGAATTTAACAGCAACGAAAGGTCATATAGGCACCCTTTCGACTAAGTCGAATGGACTGATTCGAAAGGATCCAACCTGCGATAAGACCCTAGCGATATTATTTTGGGGATCTGATTTTGATTCACTCAATACTCGTTCTTTCTTAAATTTTGTAACCCTAATCTTTAAATCAAATTGGGAATTTTACTCCTTTGTAATACTTAGGCTTCTTGTATTCAAGAGAATTATTATTAAAGCAAGTATATGGCATTTCCAAATATAATTATTGATATGTTGCTTCTATATAGTTCTGATTATGAATTACTTGCATCAATATCAATCAAAAGGTTACCTTTCGAAGGAATGGGAACCTATTGAGCTAGTCAAAGTCTTAGATATATTAGGTCCTAACCTATAGTCACCTCAACCACTTCAAAAGAAGGTTTTGAAAGGATCCTAAGCCAATTCAACTAGTTCGAAAGGTAGTTTCAAAGGAAATCTAAGTATCTCGACCATTTCGAAAGGTTGTTTAGAAGGAGTTCCAACCGCCTCAACTTTTTCAAAAGGTGGACTTGAGGGAGATCTAAATCACCTAGATTATTTGGAAAAAGGGATTCGAAAGGTTCAATCTGCCTCAATCTCTTCGATAGGTGGTTTCGAAAGGAACACTTACACTTTGAACTTTGCTTTGGGGTGTTAAAAAGTTTTCTTGTTAAGAGGGAGATCTAAATCATCTATATTATTTGGAAAAAGGGATTCGAAAGGTTCAATTTGTCTTAATCTTTTCGAAAGGTGGTTTCGAAAGGAACATTTACACTTTGAACTTTGCTTTGGGGTGTTCATAAGTTTTCTTATTAATATTTTTGGCGCTAGAAGGAGGGCCGAACCTTCGACCTTGTTGAATTCCCAACCTTATTTTCCTGTAACCAATTCTATTCCAAGCTTACCTTAGACCTTACACCACCATGCTTAATAAAATTAAAAAGTCCAAAAAAGGGTCCTCAGAGCCACACTTAATTGGATTCTCCCATAGAATTATTGAAGATTCCAAACAATATGAGAATGAAATGTTAAGATTGGAAGCTTTAAGGATCGTAAAGAGAAAGAGAGATGAATCTAATGACCTAGACAAGTGTAGCTTAAACCCTTTTCATATTGGCCCTACACCCATCTTTGCCTTAGGGGGAACAAAAGATAAGAGTGATAATTTGTTTGATCAAATGAAGAAGAAAATTCAATTCTATACCAAAGGCACTATCTTTAAAGAAGGGATGATGGCTGATTACTATACCTTTGCACAAAAATGGCATCAAGCAACAAGCGGAACATTACCTACATATGAGCTTCAAAAGGTTTTGAAAAGGAAATTGGTTATTAAGAGTGAAGTTCCTGAATCAAGCAATAAGAAATCCAGAAATCATCCTCAAAAGACAAGCTTCAAATCAAGACTCCTTAAGGAATGCAATCTGACTACATCGATTGAGAACGTTTATTTACTAACTAGGAAGGAACTCAACTATTGGCCATCCAAAAAGAAAAGGCCCAAATATGAAAGGAATCGGGGAGGATCATATTGTCACTATCACATAGTAAATGGGCATGAAACAAATCAATGTAGAGCACTTGAAGGAGTGGAGATCAACTTTTTCAGACAAGGCAAAATCAATGGATTTGTAAAGCGATCTTAATCAAATTCAATAAAGCACAACTTTTCTAAAAGAGAATCTACATGGTTGGGAAAAAAGTTCTCCTTAATCTTGGAAATTACTTTAAACGGTTATAAGCCTTTGACTGCGTCGAGTTGGCTAGGTCAAAGCGCCTCTTAGAGGGAGGTTAGAGTAAGCATTTATCCGTGCCACGCTATGGCCAGGTTAAAGCATCAAAAAGCCTTTGATCGCACCATGCTATGGCCCGATCAAGTCGCCCCCTGTAGAGGGGATGGAGTAAGCCCTTAGTCCTGCCACGCTATGGCCTAGCCAAGGCACCGAACAAGCCTTCAGTCCCGCCACGCTATGGCCTGGCTGAAGCACCTCCTGGAGGGAGGATGGAGTAAGTCCTTGGTCCCGCCAAGCTATAACCTAGCCAATGCACCGAACAAGCCTTCGCTCCCGCCTATAAGGCCTGGCTGGAGCCCCTCCTGAAGGGAGGTTGGGTAAGTCCTTGGGTCTTGCTTGTGGATAAGCTAACCAAGCACACCAGACAACAATAGACTAAGACATCCAAGCCTGAGATGCGGCACACTAAACAATGACAACATACGGAGCCTAAAAGATGACACATGTCAAAGGAATCAAAACCCAAAGAATGGTGCAAAATCAAATAAGAATTTACAGCCTTTGACTGATTTCCAAAAGAGGATCTCTGGACTTCATTAATACCCGAATCTTGGTTTCGGGTCTCTTACGATTGATTTCTGGACTTCATCATGAATGCTTGAATCTGGACTTCGAGACCTCTATTATGGACTTCTGGTCTTCTATTAATTCCAGGGTCTATCTTATTAATACCTGAATCTGGGTTTCGGATCTTCTATTATTTCTAGATGAGGATTTCTGGACTTAAATTATTTATTCCCAAAAGATGATTCCTAATCTCCTATGACTTATTTCCATATAATGATCTCTGGACTTTTATTATTGAAGGATTATCCTTGGTCTTCTATCAGTTATTTTTAGAAGGGGATTTCTAAACTTCCATTATCAATGCTAGATTTGGATTTCTGGCCTTCCATTATTAATTCCTTAATCAAATTTCTGGTCTTTTATTAATATAACTGGAGTCGGATTTCTAGTCTTTTCCTATCATTAGCAAAGTTGGATCTTAAGATTCTTATTTGTTTCTATCTGTGGAATTTCACTTCACTTATTATTTTTCACATGATGATCTATTAACCACCATTATTTAGACTTTTGAAATTAGCAGGATTCCTCATGCTATTTCCAATAATATAAAGAACCACCAAATATATTCTTGCATAGGTTTCGAATAATGATAAGAAATGTTGTCTACTCTGTACTTTTCACTAAAACAAGATCAATAAGGACGACTGAATGGGTCAACAAATACAAAAACCAAAGTCAAAGTTATCAGGAAGCAAATTTAGAAACAGCATTGTATAAACAGGCAAAGGATACAAACCAGGTGATACATACATAATTTATAAGATTATTTAAAAGTATATAGTAAATGTGTATATTATAGAACTTAGACAACCTTATCTAGACTCTCAGCAATTAAAGGATCGACAACATGGTGAATCGCTATACAAAGAATTTCTTTAAGCTTCTTTTCCATTTTCTTAATTTCATCGGCATCATCAATGGACTCAATGAGGGTCATCAAAGCACAGTTGTAAGCTTTGTTGGCACCTTTAAGGGTCTTGTTTTGCCTTTCTAAATCGGCAATGTGCTTTCGGAGAAGATATTTTCTTGTTCAAGTTTTTGAATTCTAGCCGCATACTCATTAATGCGTTGTGAATATCTCACTTTCTGTTGGTCGTCAAAATATCTCATCATTTCAAATTTGACCTTCCTGCACCTTTCACCTACTACTTTCTCATCTAAACCTGAGGGAGGGTTGGTTATAGCTGGAAATTTCTGAATAGAAAGAGATGAAGACCTTTTCGATTTCACAACAGACGAGGCGATTGGAGAAGTTGGTAAATTGATATTTTGAATGTCACCCCCATGATAAATTCCAGGGATTTGCACTGAGCTTGACTATCTTTTAATTTTATCTCCAAATCACTTATCAGTTGAAGAAGCTTAGACATATCTTGATCAAAGTCGATCAAAGGATTTGATTTAACTTAACGTTTTAATTGAGAAATTGTTTCATCTTTACTCTTGATGTCCGCTTCGAGATTAGTGATCTGACTGTTAAGGTCCTTGACAATTGTCTTCTGAAGAAAAAATTTCTGGCACCATTCCAGCGCTTCAGTGTTGCCTTGAAGACGAGCAGACAGGGGATCTTTAAAGAGGCTTCTCTTTTCAACATCCGCTACCAACCTATCTCTAATGATGGTGAAACGAGATAATGAGTCTAATGAGAACGACATGGTAGATAACTATAACTCCTATTTAAACAAACAAAAAACAAAGTTAATACTCAAATTACCAATTCCTTTTATTACAATAACAGAGGTTACAGTTCAAGGAAAAATAGAATAAAAAGTACTATCTCATTGTAATAATCAAATACTTGTTTTATTACACTTAAAGCCGAGAAACAACATTTTTAACTTTGTTCAAAGAATTAGCTGAAAGAGTAATTATAGAATCAAAAGGGATATTAAATCCTTATGGGGTAATAAATGGAGGATATTTGCTATAATTCCATTCCCTAGCAAGAGGACTATCACAACCGCATATTAATTTGGTATGATATGTTCGAATTTCCTTAAGAAGCCTTTTCTTTTCTTCGCCAAGAAAATCAAAGCGAAAGCGGGGATGTTGCATATAAAGCCTCTGCAGATCTCTAAGAAAGCAATATCTAGCCAATTTTGAGCATTCAAGAGCAAGGCCTTTTCTAAATAATCTCTCCTTAATTTGACATATTTGCCTAAATAATCTCTAGAAAGAAGGCTGCTTGAGAGACATTTATTCTGTAATAACGTAATAACATACGACTAGGTATAAAATGAAATTAATACAGAAAATTCACAAATCAATAGTATTACATAATTACAAATGTTCTTCTTGTTCGTATAAGACTGATTTTTTGAATAACTTGAAAACGAATTTATCCTTATAATATTTGAGTTTTTCGGAGGCAATTCACAAGGGAATAATTTGACTCACGGTAAATTCCAGCAAGCCCCTAGATGTGGATCAGATCCAAATTCATCTAAATATATCATATATAGCCGTCTAAGTAGTCCCCCGCTAAAATCGCCCAAGTATGAAAAATCTACGGTTGGGTGTCTGCAATAAGCTTTGTATAGAAAGTCTACTAGGATATCCATGTCTTTAATCAACATCCAAAAGAGTGTTATTAACTCACTGTTCTCTTCCAAGAGCTTGTCATATCGAAGGCGCCCCCATTTCAATCGGGGGCAGCTTCCTGATCTTTGAAGGGCGGTAACACTGCGGCACTTTTATTAAGCTTATAATACTTGTCAAAGAGTGCATTATGTTCTTTTAATTGTTTATCTAACTCTCTATATAAGCTATTTGTTTCCGCTTGTTTTCTTTTGAGCTTTGTTTTATGAAGTTGAATGGATTTCTTATTTATCTAAAATAGAAAGATATCAACTACTGTTATCTTGGAAGTGAAACCCATTAGACAAAGAATTACATTCCTAATAAATAGGAATTGACGTTTGTGGGGTCTGCTTTTTTCCCTCTTGTTCTTCAACATCAATATTGGTGTCTTTCCCGAGGAGATCAGAAGGCTCAGGGAGTTCAGTTTGACTTGCTTCATGGGCATTGGGATCAGGGATGACTTTCTCTGAAGCATTGGGAATATCATCGCCATCTCCTCTATGAGAACCATCATGATCACCTCCACTACCGCCAGAACCCTGACCTCTATCCTCATTGTCAGGATTATTGTCGTCATTATCATCATCATCCCCGCCTTCCTCAACGACGATTTCATCATCCTCATCATCTTCTTCCTCGTCGGGGTCAGAATCTCCTTCTATAGAAGGAATTTCGGAAGATAAGTGTTTTGCGGCATTAATTTCTTCTCTCTCAATAACTTCAATCCCTTGCTCCATTTCTTTGATTTTATCCATGAATCTTTTGACCAACACAGGATTGAGTGAGGGGAAGCTTAAGTCTGGACTCTTTTTGATACTGTCGAATAAGCCAAAAAGAGAGCGTCTACGTAAGAATTCACGATGATGTCATTAAGAGAAATGCTCAAAAATTGTGACATCTTTTGTTTGGCCTCAGAAATAGTTTTAATGGCCATATTTAAAGAATTTTTCTTCTTTTCCAACTTCTTCTTGGAAAGAGTGCACTTCTTTTTGAAAGAAGATTGTATAGCAATCATTCAGGCCTTCTCTTCCTCTGACTCTTTTAAAGTCATTTTTAAAGCCAAATTCTCATTAGCTAAGACTTGTTTCGCCTTCCTTTCCTCGGAAATGGTGGATTCAGCTTGAGCAAGAGAAGCGCCCAGCCTTTCTTGCTCCCTCACTGCATTATCTTTAGCAGCAAAAAGGGAAGTAATTTGGTTATTCAGTGTTGAGACTTCTTCTTGGAGCTTAGATGTCTCGGCGGAAGATTTTGAAGCCCTTTCCTGGAGAGAGTACCAGCTGTTAGAAATCTGAAAGGAAAAATACGACATGAGTCAAATTCAGTAAGAAATAAGTACTAAGAAGGTCAAGTAGTATGAAACATACCATAAGTTGTTGCTCAATTAAAGATCGACAATGTTTTGTCGGGTCAGGAACAGAGGAAGGCGGATGAGTGGAAGTGAATGAGAAAGAATTAAAAATTGATTGTACCATCATCTCAAAATCGTTCGGAGAAACCGGTGATGGGGATCTAGAGGGGTTCAACTCTTGAGAGGGAGTTGAAGAGCCTAAATCCTTTTGCATCTGTTCGATGACGCTAGGAGAATCGAACACCAAATTGTGGGACATGAGGTCGTACGTTGAAAGAGTTATTTTGGATTGGTCAATAGAAGCTTCAAGAGTAGGACCCTCTAGAGTTTTTCCCACATCAACAGTTTCACCCTCTTTTGGAGGAAGAGAAGATTGGACATCAGCAGTTTTAGTTTTCTTGAGAGAAGGACCTGCTGCTATCATTTCGCTCAATTTTCTTTTGGTAATCATCCTCGACCTAGCGATGGCTTAGGTCAGAGCTGAGGCGCTATATTCAAAAATTGGAAGGAATGGATCTTTTATGGTTATTTCAACAGAGGAAGCGGCCGCTAGAATCCAAAAAGCATAGGTTAGCAAAGCAATCTAAGTAATAATACGACGACAATTTATAAACAACAGATATAAGTTTACCAGGCCGGTCAGGACAGATTGAAGATAACAGTGAAAAATTTGTGGGTTCGCCCAAGGATAGGAAACTTTTGCCCTTGGAAGTGTGTTGGACAAGGGGAGGTTGCCCTAGAATCCTTTGGCCTACTGGGAGAAGAGAATGTTTTTGAAGATTGCTTGGGATCAACAATGTAAGTTTATTCCCAATGCTATCAGAAGCAACCATTAACGACTTCACGATTCCCTTTCCTTCATCATTAAGATCTTTAGGAGCAGGGCCTAAAAAGAAAACATAATTTAGGAAAAGGGAATAATTTAATGAAAAATGAAAATAATGATCAACTTACGTGGAGAAGAGAAAGCTCCACTAACATTTGGAAAACTTTTGACATAAAAGAATTGTGTCTCCCAATCTCTAAACTTGTTTACCCCCTCAGAATTAACTTCTTGCGTGTGTTGGCCCTGAAGATTTGGCTATTTAAGTTGCCGAGCTTAACAAGATGCACCAAATAATTCAAAACTTCAGCAATTATCGAAGGAAGGCTTGACTCTAAAGCCATAAGTTCTAAGGAGACAAGATATGTATATACATTTGGAGACAATTGAATTGGAGCTATGCCAAGGTGACTCAAGAATCTTGACAAGAAATCAGAGAATGGAATAAAGACGCCATGCCAAATGTGGATGGCAGTGCAAGAAAAATATCCTTTAGGAGGACTCTGGATAGTGTCATTTTCATCAGGAGGAATGGCTTCAACTCCTGTGATTCCGAAGTCGTTAAGGATCGCATCAACTTCGTCTAGAGTGGATATAAAAGAATGCCTCCAGACTGCTTTGGCCCTCTTTGGAGAAGACTCTAATTCTAAAACTACACCCTTTTCAAGTTTCTTAGAAGTCTTCTTCAAACCCATGATCCTGCCAGGTGAAGTCATTTTATTAAAGTTATAATTTGTTTCATTATTAACACCTTTCGAAGATGTCGAAAGCCCATTGCATTGACCCAGATATCCATTAAGGCATATAGATCAATACCTTCGAAAGGGTGTTAAAGTTAATTAAAATCATGAAATCCATCGAGCCTTTGACAGTGACAAAAGGGAAACAGAATACAGAAAACTAAACATACCCTTCGACAATGTCGAAAGCCTAGAAAAATCTTACTATTAATAAGTGCAATTGTCCCCACAATACTGATTTGAATATATACATCATTGAATCAATTAACAACAATCCTCAATCAAGTCAAATAAACCCTTCGACAATGTCGAAACCCAGAGATTTTATTTTACTAAAAAAAAGAATATGAATACTGTCGAAACGATATACTCTCATTAAGTCGAAAGACTTGGAGCAAGGTAATTTTAGTACAAATAAAAGAGCCTAAGGACATTTCGATAATGTTTTTATTAAGAAAATGACAGTTATGTTCCTATTGACTATAACAGGTCTCGAACAAGTCGAAAGGGCAAGGCGAAGTTTCAAAAGCATGCAAATGACTAGGCTTGTCTCAATTTTGGGGATTTCGATCAAGTCGAAAGGCTGGATAAGGTTTTCTACTGTAACAAAAATGTATTATTCTCAATCCAATTAGTGGTAGGAGATATGAATTCCTAACTTTTAACATCTTCTAGAGTAAATTAAAATTGGACATGGTCTACTTAAATAAAATTCAATAGCAAATCAAATTTACTTTTTATGTACATTGAGTTTGGAACGCTTTCGAAGAGAATTGGGCCTTCGAAGAGATACACTGTATAATCATTAAATTGAACTCTTTAAGATGACTTCTTCAAAAGGTGTCAGAATACGTCAGAACATACATTAGCTTTCGAAGAAGTCCATCTCATAACAACAACATCAACCCCTTCGAAAGGATCCATTTAAAGTGGATACTTGACTTCCTTTCGACCCCTTCGAAAGGTGCTAGGAAATGAAGTGGAGATAGTCGCATTAACCCCTTTTGAAAGGGTTGGAAAATTAAGTTGTAATATTAGTTTGTTGATCTATACAATTTGGCCTTCTCTTCGAAGTTACCAGGAAGGAATTCTTTCCTGATTCACATTCAATCCTACACTTCTTAGATGATGACAACAGTATTGATTTAAGCTTGAATTCGCATCTAGCAATAACGAAAACCCTAACTTTAGCAGATTCAAACTCAGACCATAATTGGCTCCTTAGATTATCAAAATCGAAAGAAATTTTTTCCCTCCCAAGCTAATCAAAATTGAACGTAACAGAATTCGAGCCTAAATTTGCGTACAACAATGGCAAATAAACCCAAATTTGACAAATTCAAGTAAAAACCCAATTGATATCATAGATTAATCGAAATCAGCAAAAAAATGAATCTAAAGATCATTTTATATGAATGATAAACTTAAATCATTCTTAAAAATCGAAACAGTAACACAAATTCGAACCCTAAGAATTTGAAATTTCGGTCAAACATGATAAATTGGTTTGTAATATAAAACAATGAGTGCATACCTAGAATCTGATCATGTGTCTACTGAAAGTAGGAATGTAGTAAGAAATTGAAATTTATGATTCTTGCTTTGAGTTATTTTAATTATAGGTAAATGAAAAAGGAGAAGAAAGAAGCATGATTTATAAGAAAAGCAAATGCAAAGAACAAACCGTTCGATCAAATTTAAATCAACGGCCAAGATCCACGTGAGTATATGAAAAGGTGGGAAATTTCTATGTTGAAATAAAGGTAGGGTATCGAAATAGTTGGCTTGAAAAGTCAAATAACATCCCTTTGTTGGGGAGGCAAGTGTTACCATCAAAAACCACTCCAACGGACAAGCACCGTTGTCCCAGTGGTTAAGTGATTCGACTTTGGTGCAAGAGGTCATAAGTTCGAAACTTACGTAGCGTGATTCAAACATATATTGACATATGATTTGTGTTGTGTTGTCTCAGTGACATATTGTATCTAAGTACCATTTCAAAAAAAAACCACTCCAACTTGATCGAAGCCTTAAAGAATACAAAAGGAGGATTAATGAAGAATGATGGTTATAGCAAGACCTTATGAAAGAGTCGAAAGGATGTTTTTACAAAAGCCGATGAGCAATGCACTTTCGAAGAGGTCGAAAGGGGACAGGGACAACCTTTCGCTTCAGTTAACCCCTTTGAAAACGGTTGCTTCTTAATTCATAAAGGTGTTTCAAATATGTTAAAAGCATCTTTCGAAGGCAATAGATTACAAGCTTCTCCATGTGCTCTAAACCTTTCGAAGCAATGGGTTTCTTCAAAATTTACTTTCCATGGAAGAATATTAGGCCAAAGCTGTGACACCCCGCACCTCTAGGCACCCCGAAAATCGGACATGGCTAGAAGCACGGGTGGTCGGGTGAAATAAAAATCCATAACATAGCACAAAGACTAAGGCAACAGCATAAAATGATTAAAATATTATAGCGGAAGAAAACTTTCACTATTTTTAATTAATAGCAAAACAGCTTCATTAAATACAACATTATCCCAAATTTATTCCTAAAACCAAAAGTACCAGGTAGTCTCCACCAAAACATAAAACATAACAAAGTTCACAATATAGGTCCCTATATATAGAGTAAAGTGCGGAAAAAAGAAAAACGAAGTACATGAAACAAAATAAATAAAAGCTGAAGATAACAACTGCTCCAATGACCCTCCAAGCTGCAAAGAACTGCAACCTAGACCTACCCTTTTATGATTTGAGGAAAATAGGAAAAATAGGAATGGGTCAGACATAAAGTCTGGTGAATGAGAAATAAAATGAAGCAAAAAGAATAAAACAGTTTAATTCTAGGGGTACTACAAAAGCTGCCCCTTCAAAAGCATAAATTAGCCTTTCGAATCGGTTAAAACCATCCACAATAACAAAAGGAAAGCTTACATGAGTTTAGTATGGCCTCCTCAAACACCAGAGAATAGGGGTTCTGCATCAATCAACAAGAGTGCATTCGAAAGCCATCTACCATATTGAAGCCTTCTACTATACTCCAACTTATTCGAAGCCCTAAAGATGCCCTAAAGATACACCTTTCGACAGTATCGAAAGCCCGCATCCTATCCTTCTTGCAATAGCACAGCAACAACAAAGTGGAGGGCGTATCTATACCTTTCGACGAAGTTGAAAGCACTCAAGTTCCATTCATAATTGAAGTTAAAAGGCGCCTTGAATTTAACAACAACGAAAGGTCATATAGGCACCTTTTCGACTAAGTCGAAAGGACAGATTCGAAAGGATCCAACCTGTGCCTATAAATAAGACCCTAGGGGTACTGTTTTGGAGGATCCAATTTTGATTCACTCAATACTCGTTCTTTCTTAAATTTGTAACCCTAATCTTTAAATCAAATTTGGGATTTTACTCCTTTGTAATACTTAGGCTTCTTGTCTTCAAGAGAATTATTATTAAAGCAAGTATATGGAATTTCGGAATATATTGATTGATCTGTTGCTTCTAAATAGTTCTGATTATGAATTACTTGCATTAATGTCAATCGAAAGGTTACCTTTTGAAGGAGTGTGAACCTATTGAGCTAGTCAAAGCCTTAGATCTATTAGGTCCTAACCTTTAGTGACCTCAACCACTTCGAAAGAATGTTTCGAAGGGATCCTAAGCCAATTCAACTAGTTCGAAAGGTAGTTTCAAAGGAAATCTAAGTATCTCGACTGTTTCAAAAGGTCGTTTTGAAGGAGTTCCAACTGCCTCAACTTTTTCGAAAGGTGGACTTGAGGGAGATCTAAATCACCTAGATTATTTGGAAAAAGGAATTCGAAAGGTTCAATCTATCTTAATCTGTTCGAAAGGTGGTTTCGAAAGAAACACTTACATTTTGAACTTTGACTTAGGGTGTTGATAAGTTTTCTTGTTAAGAGGGATATCTAAATCACCTAGATTATTTGGAAAAAGGGATTCGAAAGGTTCAATCTGTCTTAATCTGTTCGAAAGGTGGTTTCGAAAGGAACACTTACACTTTGAACTTTGCTTTGGGGTGTTAACAAGTTTTCTTATTAACCTTTAAACTTTGAAAATATTTTATAAAATATTTTTAGATATATTTTGTTTGAAATATAAAAGATAAGGAAATAGGAGATAGAGATCAAAGATTCCTACTGCACTTGGTGTAGGCCATTCACTCATAGGACAAAACTAGTTTGATTATCACTTTATCAAAGAATTTGATATGATATGATTTTAAGAAAGTTAGAGAGAAGAAATCTTTGATCTGAACATATTATGCCTATTGATCTTAAGATAAGAGAAAATTTTTATCTGAACTCGTTTAATTGTATCAATTCATACGACCAATACATGAGAATGTGATAATCAAACAGTTTTGTCCTAAATCTAAGTTTTACATAAACATATGCATATGAATGATGGGGATTACTCTAGCATGTGGATATGAGTAAATATATTTCAAAACCCATTTCTAAAATCACTTAAAAATCTCATATTTCTGGTCATAAACATATATGAACAAGCGATTAAAGTTAGAAAACCATTTTAGATCCAAAAACAAGTTAAAAACAATCATTTTAACTATATAAAAAGTATAGATGCGTGAGAGGTCAAGAACCACTCATCAAATACTTAAAATACCTAATTTCCTCCTTAGATCTAAAGTGGAAAGAAAGAAAGAAAGAGCCAAATCAATAGAAATGATAACCTCTAGCTTCTATATGTTAATCTCCTCTCTAATCAATGATTTGGCTAAGATTAGTAAGAAAAATGTGTGATTTTTGATGAAGTTAGGGTTATTGGAGGTTTAGATCTATTTTGTGGAAGAAGGAAATGACTTAGATCAGTTCATACAGCCTCATATTAGCTCCAATTTCGAAGTGGGTTCATGGGCCTAAGTATGGACTTAGTTAATTGCCTACTAAAAGAGGCCAGTAGTTGCCAAAACTTAAAACTGCTATAACTTTTATATGACACATTTGTTTTTTATTATGATCACTCTACGGAATGGAAAACCATCATCCTGAAGCAATGGAAGTGGTTGAGACACTAATTCTGCTCCTATCAAAAGTTATGGTCCAAACAAAATTTTCAGGGTTAAAATTGTCATATAGAATTTCAGGAAAAATCATAGATGTGAAAATATCCTTAAGAGTCACTTCCCAAAATCTTAGAGTCATACGACTTCATATGAATAAAATAAAAATATCTTACGATCCTCCGATACGTAAAACATGGGTCGTTACAAACCCCCTATATATAGTGTATACAGGAAAATAGGCATAGGGAATAAGTTGCAAAAAAAATTAGTCTCAAGGACAACAAATTTGTTTTTTAGTCTGAAGGACATTTTTTAGTGTAAACAGAAAATGATAGTTACAACTATCATTCTGTGATATGCACTAGAAAGTGTCCTTCAGCCTAAAAACAAACTTATTGTCCCTGAGACTAATTTTTTTTCAACTTTTTCCTTGAGCCTAAAAACCCCTAGTGTATAAACAGATGTGTCTGTTCACGAAGAGTTGCAACGAATATACACTTCAATTCAAAATTTGAAAATAATAATTTAGGGCATGTATGCCGACATACAATCTGCCGATATGTCGATATATGCATGTGTATTTTGAAATCTTATTAATTTAAAAATGTTTTGAAAATTCTATACTTTGTAAAATGATTTGATACTTTGTATAACATTTTAAACATAGTTTATAAACATTTTGAACTTCGAAAAACTTATAAAATATTTTTAAATATATTTTGAAATTTTATTTTGTTTGAAAATATAAAAGATAAAGATCCAAGATTGTTACCAGGGACTTTAACAAAATTCCATGACTTTATACACTATATTATAGTCTTGATATCTTCATATCTTGGTCTATATACTCATGAGTCTTCATGTCGATTTCTTCAGTCTTTATACTATATAGTCCTTCGACTCAACAACTGTATAATATCCTGCACTATATACTATATGACTTGGCAAAACATTAGTATCTATATTTTATATGAATGTATATTGTAGTTATCAAGGTTGTTATCATCAAAATCAATAACTGAGGTATTAACACACACATTACCTTAAATCATCCCAGTGGTATAGTGGTACTCCATCTTATTGATAGCAAGGCAAGACAACTTAAAAGTGGATGGTGTCTTACCTAGAATCAAATGACTTGCACTTCTTACTATTTTATTCAAACCTAGCAATTAAAATCCAAAGTCCAAAGTCTTAAACTTAAATTAAATCCTAACCTAAATTGTTTTAGAACTAAAAATTATCGTTGAGTGATATACGTATAACTATTACTAAAGTCAATGCCCCATGATAGTTTTGCTAAATAAATAGTCTCCTTTTTATCTAAGGGATGATTGAAAGGAATCCTATCATTTTCTTTTGAAAATATTAGGAAAATCTTCCAAATATCATTTTCCATAAATGTTGCCTCTGCATCCTTAATGCATACAAACTATAGTATCTTTTTCTTAGTGGAGCCCAAATCCTTGAATTAACCATCATTTGTGCAATCTTAACTCCAATTTCATCTAGGGTATCTTTTGTAGTTTGAACTTCCAAATTTTACCATTCCTCAATGCAATTCCACCGATGGAAAAAAATTTCAATCTTAACTTCTCACCATTTTATTCCAACTTTTTTTATTGTCAAGTCGACTCAATATGAAACAGTGCCAATTTTAATCCAATAGACATAATGGCCAATATTTAACTGACACCATACCCAAAAACTCATTTAGGAACACCTAAAATGAACGATGTCCTAGCCTAGTAAACATCTTATGGAACTCTCGTCACCCCAGCCCCAACAACATGCTTGTAATTGCGATGACAACTCAAGTACCAATTGCTTTATAAATATCGCCATATAACGTACACTATAAGACAAAAACCTACTTGCTTGGTTACGTATAATTCACCAAGTCAAAAGCAACATGTGTGGCATAACGTTACCCAAAATGTGGGATAAATGCCACCCACCCATAAGTAATCTAAATCATCTTCCTCTTTCGGTGATGTTAAAACAACTAACACTTTAGGGACCTATAACTTAAATCACCTCTAAGACTTGAGAGCAAAACAAAAGTTGTCATCTAAAGATCATGGGTTAGATAATCCTTCCCGTGTACAAGTTAATAACTCCTTTCAATAAAAGCATGCTCAAATTCCAAGTTCCAAGGAAAGCTAAATTCTTCTAATAGCAGCCAGCCAAATAGAGAAAACTTCATGCATAAAGATTCTACTCTACAAACCTTACTTGAATAGAAAAACACAAAGTGGTATTTACACTTCACTATTACCAGTAGTTTGATTTACTACTCTATCCTTTCAATTCAAACATTGGTTGAAAAGGTATCTGAATCTCTATGCTACTTCATATCTATACGCTAAATATGTCCAAGCTTTAGCATTCCATAGTCAATTTATTTCTTGTAGGCTATGTAATTATATTTATCTAACTCGAATCAATTCTTTCATTTTAAGTTTAAGTGATAGTCATACTTTCAATTTTCCATTTTAAAGCAAAAGCTTTGATATTTAACATTATTTTCACAGGATTAGTAAGCTTCTAAAATCGTAAAATGCTCTATTAATTTTAGCAAACGTCCCCCTTTTACCAAAAAGTATAACATTCTTCTTCAACTTAAATGTTTCTCTTTTTTGAATGGTTCAATAGGAAAGAAGACATGTAAAAGGTATCCTTTTAAACTTCTACTTTTATAAATAAGAAGTTTTCAGAAAAGAGTATTTTAACATTTTTCTTCAAAGTTTGTTAAAAATATTATAGAATAATGACATTCTAAAAAGTTGAAACTTTTATTTTCATACCTTTCAATTTACTTTTCAAACATTTCATTGTCCAAAAACAAATATATCAAAAGATAGGTACAATTATGCGCTTTACAACTAAATTTTTACAAAATAAAGCTTTTGAAATAGTTACAAAAAATTACTTTTTATTAAATTTTCCTATGTTGAAGCTAAAATAAAACGGTTACTAGTTCAAACTTCAACTTTTATAGTTTTTCCAAAAATTCAAACACGGATGTTTCTAGCTTATTTTAAAAGTTCTTTTAATTCTACTTTTTAAATAAATTTCATATTTTGATCATTTCGTAGAAAATCATAAACCAACTTTCTTTTAATGATTTAATAGTTAAATTAGAGTAGATAAAAGCAACCTAAATTACTCAAGCACGATTACACCTAACAATGCTTGTAAAAGGGTTTCTATTCCTCTGCTTCAAAGATTGTTAACTCAAGTTCATCTTCCAATGTAGTATCCCACTCCAATATAGGAGCACTCAAGCTATAAACTTAATTCAAATGGAGTTTTCGCGACTACTACCAACATAAGAATAGGATTTCTACTTTAACTAAGGAGATTGCTCTAAGTTTGTGAAGTGCTTTCATGTTCCCATTATGCCTTAACATTTTTATTATATAGGTCCAATAATGGTACTAATCTTCTTCCTACTCACCCTTAAATCTATAATTTACTTGTAACTACTAGTTGGTATAGGCACCTCTACTAGTACTTCTTTTGTGCAGTAAATTATAATAAATGTGAAGGACTTATTTTTCCATCTTAACTGTTATAATCTTAACATTTACTTTAACTCATAATCGTTTGCTTGCAAAAGGGAAAAGCCTACAACTACCTTATGAGTCAAAATGTATAAGGTATTGCATGTGTTCACATACACACATATATATATTAAAAAATTACAAATATGCTCTCTCTCTCTCTATCTGTGATAGAAATTGTTAACAACTTTTGCACAGATAATATTAAGTAAGAACAGAGCAAAAACATTTTTCATGTCATATTTTTATATGTATAAAACCTTAAAATAGTTTTCATATACACACACACACACACACACACACATACATACATACATACATATATATATATATATATTTGGAAACCTTTCGAAAAACATTTTCAAAATATACAAGTACTTTCTCTCAATACGAATCCAATCCCTAAGGAATCTCGAACCTAAGCTCTGATACTAGATATAACAACCTGCACCTTCAGACGCACTGACCCAAAGCCTAAAGTGACTTTTGTACTTGTATTACGCTAAGAAATGCGAGCTGTTGGTTTTTAAACATTACAGAGACCAAGATAAAATCTAAAACATTATACACTTTCAGATCTCACAACGGAAGGAATTAAAATATATGTACTGAGAACAGACATTTTAGAATAAACTAGTATTCAAATATACTTAATTCACATACAGTTTTTCAAAAGTACAATATAGATTTTGATAAACATTTAATACAATAAATAACTACATGAGGAATAACGAAGAATAACGGGAGTCCAGCCCTTAGCTCCTTCCTTTGGGTATTATGCCTAACTAAATCAACTAATGCCCTGTCTTCGTGTGATTTGGGGGAAAATGAAAGGAATGAGTCAGACAAAAGTCTAATGAATAAGTTACGTTATTAATATATATGATAATCACATGCAATTAACTTCACATATAACTTAACTAGCTAGGGTGTCCTACTTGTGTCTATAAATCACTAGACTTATACTCAGGGTCGAACAACTAAACCAACCTCAAGACAAACAATAATCAGGTAAATAGCTACTAGAACTATTCCACATAGATTTTTCTAAAATTTTCAACCATGGGACTACATTTTCAATATTATGTCAAACATATCCTAGCTACGCATTGAGAGAGAGCCTGCAATGCCGACTCGCCAAAGTGTCCCATCGTCACTACATCCGTGTCCAACTCTTACTGGTAATGTAAAGCCTCTTATCGCACCGTGCCAGGATCCATCAACAACACAACACCATGTCATGCCCATGAATACCTAGGAACTCACGTTAGTGTCGGGCCGCACACTCTATGAAATGACGCTCTCTTCTTTACCTTAATTTGTAAGGATTTTTTTTTTCATTTACAATTCAGTTTTAATTCTCAGAGTCATTTTCTTTTCAAACAATTTGTCCAGGATTTTAAAATTCCTACTAATATAAATATATCAGTTTAATCATAAAAATATACATATGATGATGTATATGTCCCTCTTGTTTAAATCAGAGTATATATATATTTAAATTTTGTAAACAAGAGCATATTCTGTTTGATTTGAATTGAATTTTAAATTTCCCATCCCATTATTGATTTTCATGTTTTTGAGGCTTAAAATATATGAGTAGATCCTGCTCATATTTATTTATAATGATAACTTTGATCATTCAAATTAAGATTTATTAATAATTTATCTTGACAAGATAATCTCTGAATGCTTGAGATTATATTTTTTTCTTTGTACAGTTCAAAAGTTTAATATTTGACTAAGGCCAGAAAATGATATTTACATATATCATTTTTGGCTCATGATTTTTCTTTGAAACTCATCTGCTTTTAACTTAGCCTATAAGTCACACCATGTTTTGTTCTTGTGCATAATGGTTTCTAAATTTTCTGGAAGTGTTTGTAAATGGTGCAATCCCTAGATTTTTGGTGAGCAAGGTTTGATTGCAGAGTGTTCTCTGGTTTGATAGTACAGACCAGTTCCAAAATGCACATATATTTATAGCATTTGATGGGAAGTTTTGGGTTAAACACTTGCTAAATGGACAAGGGGTTTTATAATGCATTTCACTACTGAATTACAGACCAATATGATCAACCAAACAAACATCAACCATGTATCTTTAAAATGTTATTCATTTGCAAACTACTTGATGCCTTATTTAAGATATATACACTTCACAAAACAACTCACAAATGGACTTGAATTCTTTTACAAAATTCTCCAATGAAAGGTAACTAAATACCTGAAAGATTACCCCAGGTTAAACCATATTTTACTCCAAACGTAATGCTTTTAAATGACACCAGATTGACTAATGCAAAGTATAGAATATGTTAGTTAATTGCTTAAGTATATATATATTTTTTCTTTCAGATTTTGAAAGATAATACTTTAAGCTTGTTCTCTTGTTCATAACTCAGATAATCTTTCAATTCTCAAACCTTAATACATAACAAAATGCAACAGAAAACAACCAGTTCAGACAAACATAGCAAATTCATTACATAACAGAACATTTAAAAATATAATTTTTCATGAATACATGCAGATAAATCATCCTATGCTCTTATTAAAAGAAAAACTAGCAAGCATGCTCTTTCATCCTTTCTCATTATCCATAACTTTCCTTCCTACTTAAGTCCTGCATTTCCTGTAAGAGCATTAGTGGCTGCCTCATTTTGAAAATGAGACACCCTCATACGCCATGAGCAAACAAGGGTCAGATCTATGATCTGGTATGAGCAACATCAATATATTCATGATATTAAGCAAATAAATGATACATAAATACTAGCCAGTTGCTTAAGCAATTTTCTTAAATCAACTATATTACTATGTTTCAAATAAATTGTTATGCAAGTGCAATAACTTCACAAATTAACCATTAGCACAAGCATGATTACGCAAGCATTCACATCAATCTGCAGCACTTAGATGCCCGGGAACAATCATGGTTCCATTTAAACAAATCTAAGAAATACTCATATTCCTATTTCATAATTTTGCATAGCCTTTACATATATATCACTTTAATCCTAGCCTCATCTGCTATCAAGGAATCACATGGACACATTGCAATGAACTAATTCACATCATTGCATAAAGATCTCAGGGCTTAAACAAACCATGTGCCAAACTTGCATACTTCAAATATGACAAGCATTCCAGCAGCCTTCTTGGCTCACAGTTCCTAGTTCATTTACTAATTTATATTTATTTAATCCTATCATCAGATAGGTAAGTGAACATGTCACTGTGTTCATTGAAACACCCCTGTAATACTGCAAGCATATTTTCCAAAGGCAAACAAATAGTTATTTTCAAGAATATTGCTAACATATATCTTGTCTTTGAATCAAGTACAAGAATATTTACACTGAGAATAGAAACATGGCATAATGAATTTATTATGATCTGCAAATAACTATGATTGAGCCAGATTCAAGATCTAGCTGAATCATAATTTTTGTCTTGTAGATTTTTGCTATTTGATTAGGGACTCAGCACATAGAAATCTCTATTGCACCCCTAATATCTTTTCTAAAGCCTCAGCACTTATACAATGTATATTGCAGCTTATTTTATTTTCTCTGTTGAGATTTACTTGCCATGATTCCATATCAGATATAAGTATTCTCCCCCTGATTTCAAGATCTGATGCCTTAGCTTTTCAGAATATAATAAAACAGTAGCTTGCACATCCATAATAAAACATCTTATCAGATCAAGGCCATCCAAAGAGCATCCATAACAAAACATTATATCAAATCAAAACCATTCAAAGATATTAATAAAACTGTGTTTAACAAAAACCAGAAAATATCAATAGCAACATAAAGGTTTGGCTGCCTCCTATTAGGTCTTAATGCCATGAATCTAGTGAGATTACTCACCTAAGTATCCCCTTCTAGTTGATTCAGAAAATCCCTGAGTATTTTTCCCTTCCTTTAAAATGTTTTCTTTCTTTCTTATTTTAAGTATCTCGGATAAAAATGATTTCCCTAGAAATAACTACTTATTTATAAGAATTTTCACTAGGGTTTTATCAAGATAAAATTCCATTTCTGTCCTGGCTAGCATCATGCATTTGTATCCACATTTCCATCCTTAATACCCCGGCCATACTAGTTAATTAAGGTCAGTACTTTCCTCCTTTTGCTTTTCCAGAAAATTGCTATTTTTGAATACTTGCTCAAGTCATGTTAAATGTGTGACTTAGTCATATTTTATATTTTTATTCATTTCTGAAAATCCTCTTTACTATTTTTACCTACACATACTTACTTACTTATATTATTTTTCATACCATTTTAATGTTATTTTTCTTGCTTAGTTCCAATATATTCCTGCTTCAAAGAAAATGTACCTATGTATAGACATATATGTATTTTATTTAATTCTTCCTTACTTCCTGTAAAAATATTCATATGCATATGTTTCATATTTTTAATTTCAATATACTAATATATTTTTAATTTCAGTATGTATACATATCCAATTTCATAAAGAGTATTTAATTTCAATGTATACAGAAAAACATATTTTAATTGGATTAGTAATTCACATTTCAAAATCATATTTGAAATGCTTCCTTTCTTTCTTTATTTATTTTATTATCATCATTTTTTTTCAGAGATCTTAAACCTTTTCCTTGTGCCATTTCCAGTGTGCATGTGCACACATACTCTTGCACATCATTTCATAAAGAAATCCTTCAACATTTAGTCTAAATATTTTAGAACTGAATTATTTTATTAAAATAATTTTCCTCAAAATTTTGGGGCATTACATTCACCCCTCCTTTTAGGAATTGTGTCCTCACAATTTTTCTAATACTTATAACAAGCATTTACTGATTCTAAGGAATCCATCAAACATATGCATAAGCAAACAAATTCAACCATAATAACCACACACACATATATATATATATATATATTAGATTTTCCAGAAATTTTAAAATTTACCTTTAATCTGCTAAAAGCTTAGGATAATCTATCTTAATCTTGTCCTCTAACTCCCATGTGCAGTCATTTGGATCAAGACTCCACTGGATCTTCACCAGTTTCAAAGTTTTACTTCTTAATTTCTTTTCTTCTTTAGCTAAAATCCCCACTGGTTCTTTCTCATAAACCAAATTAGGATTTATTTGAATTTGGGTAGGCTTTTCCAGAATTTCTTCTTTATCATGTACCCATCTTCTAAGTTGTGACGCATGAAAAACATTATGCATTGCTTTCATTTCCTTTGGTAGTTCCAATTTGTATGCTAAAGAGCCTATTCTCTCCAGAATTTTATAGGGTCTAACATACCTTGGTGTGAGCTTTCCTTGCTTACCAAACCTCAGGACCTTTTTCATGGGTGAAACCTTGATGAAAACAAAGTCTCCCACTCCATATTCCACCTGTTTTCTCTTCATGTCTGCAAACTTCTTTTGCCTATCTTGAGCTGCTGCCATCCTTTTTCTTATTAGCCCAATTTTCTCTGTAGTCTCGTTTACATATTCAGGCCCTAAAACAGCCCTCTCTCCTGTCTCTACCCAACATACAGGTGATAAACATGGCTTGCCATATAAGGCTTCAAATGGAGCCATCCCTATGGTGCTTTGATAACCATTATTGTATGTAAACTCAGCTAGATGGAGATGATCCTCCTAGTTGCCTCCAAAATCCAATGCACATGCTCTCAATAAATCTTCTATAACTTTGTTCACCACCTCAGTTTGTCCATCTGATTGTGGATGGTAGGCAGTGCTTAAGCATAATTCACTCCCCATGGCTTCTTGAAAACATTTCCAGAATCTTGAGGTGAAGATGGTATCCCTATCACTCATAATGGTTTTGGGAATGCCATGCAATCTTACCACCTACTTCATAAATACTTGTGCTAATTTTGGTGCATTCCTTTCTGATTTGACTGGAATGAAATGTGCCACTTTAGTTAGCCTATCTACTATCACCCATATACTTGTGTTTCCTCTTTTAGATCTAGGCAGGCCATCTATGAAATCCATAGATATATCCTCCCATTTCCACTGTGGTATGCTTAGAGGTTGTAACAACCCTGATGGTCTTTGTGTTTCTGCTTTAACTTGTTGGCAAGTCATACACTTTGCAACATGTTTGGCCACATCTGATTTCATTCCCTTCCACCAAAAATTTCTTTTCAAATTTTGATACATTTTTGTACTGCCTGGGTGTATGGAGTACTTACTCCTATGATATTCATTTAAAATTTCCTCCTTCAATTCTGTGTTTTCTGGAACACATATCCTATTCTTGTTCCTTAAATAACCATTTTTATCAATATGGTAATTTGTCACTTCTTCCCCTTTTGATATGAGAATTTTCTTCTCAACTATAATAGGGTCTTGGTCTTGCATTTTACTTACCTTCAAAATTAATTCAGATTGAAGTGTCATCAAGCTCAACTTACCTCTATTTTCCTGTGCACCATGCACATGTACATCCATGTGCACACAACCATTCTCCCCAATTTCTAATTCAGCAAGCAAAGACAAGTCCTTAAACTCTTCTATCATCATCATAGCTAACTTAGCATGTTGTCTACTTAGAGCATCAGCAACTTTGTTTGCTTTACCTAGTGTATAGAGTATATCTAAGTCATAGGCAAATAGAAACTCCACCCACCTATGTTGCCTCATGTTTAAATCTTTTTGTGAGAATAGATATTTCAGTGCCTTATGATCAGTGTACAAAATAAATTTGGCACCTAATAAGTAATGTCTCCAAAGCTTTAAGGCATACACTACTGCTGCTAGTTCAAGATCATGGGTTGCATACCTAGTTTCATGTGGCTTTAATTGCCTAGATGCATAGGCTATTACTTGGTCTTGTTGCATCAACACAGCCCCTAGCCCAGAGCCACTTGCATCAGTATACACAATTAATCCCTCATTTCCTTCAGGTACTCTCAACATTGGTGCATTAACTAAGGCTTCCTTTATTTTGATAAAAGCTTGCTCACATTTTTCAGTCCATATAAACACTTGATTCTTTCTAGTTAAATTTGTGAGTGGTGATGACATTCTAGAAAAATCTTTTATAAATCTCCTATAATATCCTGCTATCCCCATAAATGATCTTACCTCACTCATTGTACTTGGTCTTTTCCATGCTTGAATTGCTACAGCCTTATTGGGGTTCACTGAAATTCCTTTTGCAGAAATTACATGGCCAAGGAAATGTACTTCCTCTTTCCAAAATGCACATTTTGAAAATTTTGCCTTTAAATCTTTTTCCCTCAATCTAGACAAAACCAGATGCAAATGATTTTTATGCTCTTCTACTGTTTTGGAATAAACCAAAATATCATCAATAAAAATTAGCACAAACTTGTCTAAATAATCTCTGAATATTCTATTCATTAAATCTACAAAATATGAAGGGGCATTTGTCTGCCTAAATGGCATAACTAGAAACTCATACAAACCATATCTAGTGTTAAATGTAGTGTACTTAACACTTGAGTCCTCAACCTTCATCTGATAGAACCCAGATGCTATGTCTAACCTAGAAAATATTTTAGCTCCACTGAGTTGATCAAAGAGATCATCAATTCTAGGCAATGGGTATTTATTCTTAATAGTAACTTTATTTAGCTCTCTGTAATCTATACACATTCTCAAAGTACCGTCATGTTTTCTTACAAACACTACTGGAGCACCCCAGCATGAATTACTTGGCCTTATAAATCCTTTGCTTTCTAATTCTTCTAACTGATTTTTCAATTCTTTCAGTTCACTTGGCCCCATTCTATAGGGTTTCTTTATTATTGGGCTTGCTCCGGGAATAAGATTGATTTGAAACTCTATTGGTCTATGGAGTGGAACACCCTTAACCTCCCCAAACACATCCAAGTATTCATTGACTATGGGAATTTCTTCAATAGTAAGTTCACTGAAATCTTTTCCCAAGTCAATTAAGTGATATAATTTTCTTTCTTTAGCTACTTCACATAAAATTGTGATTCTCTGGCCTTTAAGATTTTGCAATGATACGGTGGATGATTCTAAGTTAATTATGGCTTTAAATTGCCTTAACCAGTCTACCCCCAATATAACACCTATATTTGGGTAGTTTAAAACATATAAATTGGAAATGAAAATGTTTCCACCTATGTTTAATTCCACATCCACACAAATCATATCTAAAACACTAGAACTCCCCAGTGGACTTTGTATAAGCAATGGAGTTTCAACCAATATGCAATTCAATTTTAGCATTTTAACTAGTTCATAAGAAATCAAAGAGTGAGTTGCCCCAGTATCATATACTACTGCTATGGGTATGGTACAAATAAGTAGTGTACCTTCCACTTGGCTATGATTTTCAGCATTAATTTCCATTGTAAATTTGCTTTTGCCCTCCAGATTTGCTAACTTCCCTTGCTGCTTATACTCAGGACAGTTCCTCTTCATATGCCCCTCTTTCCCACATAGGTAGCATTTGAAGGCTCCTCCTTTTAACTCTGGGCACCTTGGTTTAATGTGTCCTTCCTTTCCATAATGATGGCAGACCAATTTCTTCTTAGCATCATTAGCCTTGGTGTCATTGGCCTTCTTGTTGTCTGTCTCCTCCTTCTTTTTATCATAAGGGTGATATCTTCCCTTATTCTTCTTGTTATTTTGGTTCTTAAAATTCCTGTACTTCTCTCTTTCCTTGTCATGATGTTCCAATTTTAAAGCCAGATCTATTACTTGATCAAAAGTCCTATCTGCATATGGTAGCATGGCTCTGCTAAGTCCTGGGTTCAAACCTCTAATGTACCTATCATTTTTGGATGCTTCATCTTCCACTAGCATTGCTCCATATTTGGATAATCCCTCAAACTTTTGAGTATACTCAGTGACCTTCAAAGTTCCTTGCCTGAGTCTAATAAATTCTTCAAGTAATGTGGTCTTAGATGATGCTGGTACAAATCTTGCCTCCAACATCTCCTTGAATTGATTCCAAGTGATTTCATTTTCAATTCTCCCAGCTTTGATCACCTCCCACCAGCCTAAAGCTACTCCTTTCAGCTGTCTTGAAGCCACTTGCCTCTTCCTTTGATCATCAAGCTGCATGTCATTGAAAATCCTATCCAGTGTTCTCAACCATGCTTGAATTTCCATCACATTCTCAGTCCCTTCAAAACTTTTATCTCCCAAGTTTGTATAAGCTTTTAATAGTTTTGAAAGTTCCTCATGTGGATTCTCAGGCCTATGCCCAATTCCATCCCTTAAAACCCTTACAAACTCTTGCATATCATGCATTTGTGGTGCACTTGTTCCTGCATGATGTGATCCCCTTCCTACCATGGTTTGCTAACCAAGTTATGGGCAAATAGTATTAGTGTACTGTGAGTATTTTCTATAATTAATATTTTCCTATCTAAATTATTTCATCAAAAACAAACAGATATAATACATTTCTATAGTATTCAACAATCAATGCAACCATTTGCTCTGATACCAACTGAAATGACCCTCTCTTCTTTACCTTAATTTGTAAGGATTTTTTTTTCATTTACAATTCAGTTTTAATTCTCAGTCATTTTCTTTTCAAACAATTTGTCCAGGATTTTAAAATTCCTACTAATATAAATATATCGATTTAATCATAAAAATATACATATACATATGATGATGTATATGTCCCTCTTGTTTAAATCAGAGTTTATATATATATTTAAATTTTGTAAACAAGAGCATATTCTGTTTGATTTGAATTGAATTTTAAATTTCCCATCCCATTATTGATTTTCATGTTTTTGATGCTTATAATATATGAGTAGATCCTGCTCATATTTATTTATAATGATAACTTTGATCATTCAAATTAAGATTTATTAATAATTTATCTTGACAAGATAATCTCTGAATGCTTGAGATTATATTATTATTATTTTTCTTTGTACAGTTCAAATGTTTAATATCCGACTAAGGCCAGAAAATGATATTTACATATATCATTTTTGGCTCATGATTTTTCTTTGAAACTCATCTGCTTTTAACTTAGCCTATAAGTCACACCATGTTTTGTTCTTGTGCATATTGGTTTCTAAATTTTCTGGAAGTGTTTGTAAATGGTGCAATCCCTGAATTTTTGGTGAGCCAGGTTTGATTGCAGAGTGTTCTCTGGTTTGATAGTACAGACCAGTTCCAAAATGCACATATATTTATAGCATTTGAAGGGAAGTTTTGGGTTAAACACTTGCTAAATGGACAAGGGGTTTTGTAATGCATTTCACTACTGAATTACAGACAAACATCAACCATGTATCTTTAAAATGTTATTCATTTGCAAACTACTTGATGCCTTATTTAAGATATATACACTTCACAAAACAACTCACAAATGGACTTGAATTCTTTTACAAAATTCTCCAATGAAAGGTAACTAAATACCTGAAAGATTACCCCAGGTTAAACATTTTACCCCAAACTTAATGCTTTTAAATGACACCAGATTGACTAATGCAAAGTATAGAATATGTTAGTTAATTGCTCAAGTATATATATATTTTCTTTCATATTTTGATAGATAATACTTTAAGCTTGTTCTCTTGTTCATAACTCAGATAATCTTTCAATTCTCAAACCTTAATACATAACAAAATGCAACAGAAAACAACCAGTTCAGACAAACATAGCAAATTCATTACATAACAGAAGATTTAAAAACATAAGTTTTCATGAATACATGCAGATAAATCATCCTATGCTCTTATTAAAAGAAAAACTAGCAAGCATGCTCATTCATCCTTTCTCATTATCCATAACTTTCCTTCCTACTTAAGTCCTGCATTTCCTGTAAGAGCATTAGTGGCTGCCTCATTTTGAAAATGAGACACCCTCATATGCAATGAGAAAACAAGGGTCAGATCTATGATCTGGTATGAGCAACATCAATATATTCATGATATTAAGCAAATAAATGATACATAAATACTAGCCAGTTGCTTAAGCAATTTTCTTAAATCAACTATATTACTATGTTTCAAATAAATTGTTATGCAAGTGCAATAACTTCACAAATTAACCATTAGCACAAGCATGATTACGCAAGCATTCACATCAATCTGCAGCACTTAGATGCCCTGGAACAATCATGGTTCCATTTCAACAAATCTAAGAAATACTCATATTCATATTTCATAATTTTGCATAGCCTTTACATATATATCACTTTAATCCTAGCCTCATCTGCTATCAAGGAATCACAGGGACACATTGCAATGAACTAATTCACATCATTGCACAAAGATCTCAGGGCTTAAACAAACCATGTGCCAAACTTGCATACTTCAAATATGACAAGCATTCCAGCAGCCTTCTTGGCTCACAGTTCCTAGTTCATTTACTAATTTATATTTATTTAATCCTATCATCAGATAGGTAAGTGAACATATCACTGTGTTCATTGAAACACCCTTGTAATACTGCAAGCATATTTTCCAAAGGCAAACAAATAGTTATTTTCAAGAATATTGCTAACATATATCTTGTCTTTGAATCAAGTACAAGAATATTTACACTGAGAATAGAAACATGGCATAATGAATTTATTATGATCTGCAAATAACTATGATTGAGCCAGATTCAAGATCTAGCTGAATCATAATTTTTGTCTTGTAGGTTTTTGCTATTTGATCAGGGACTCAGCACATAGAAATCTCTATTGCACCCCTAATATCTTTTCTAAAGCCTCAGCACTTATACAATGTATATTGTAGCTTATTTTATTTTTTCTGTTGAGATTTACTTGCCTTGATTCCATATCAGATATAAGTATTCTCCCCCTGATTTCAAGATCTGATGCCTTAGCTTTTCAGAATATAATAAAACAGTAGCTTGCACATCCATAATAAAACATCTTATCAGATCAAGGCCATCCAAAGAGCATCCATAACAAAACATTATATCAAATCAAAACCATTCAAAGATATTAATAAAACTGTGTTTAACAAAAACCAGAAAATATCAATAGCAACATAAAGGTTTGGCTGCCTCCTATTAGGTCTTAATGCCATGAATCTAGTGAGATTACTCACCTAAGTATCCCCTTCTAGTTGATTCAGAAAATCCCTGAGTATTTTTCCCTTCCTTTAAAATGTTTTCTTCCTTTCTTATTTTAAGTATCTCGGGTAAAAATGATTTCCCTGGCTATAACTACTTATTTATAAGCATTTTCACTAGGGTTTTATCAAGATAAAATTCCATTTCTGTCCTGGCTAGCATCATGCATTTGTATTCACATTTCCATCCTTAATACCCCGGCCATACTAGTTAATTAAGGTCAGTACTTTCCTCCTTTTGCTTTTCTAGAAAATTGCTATTTTTGAATACTTGCTCAAGTCATGTTAAATGTGTGACTTAGTCATTGTTGGGTACGTTTATACCACCACCGAACCATGCTCCTACCGGACCATTCGGTACCGAGCCAACAAGCTCCAAGCTCCCACCGAATCATCTCGAACCGGACCAACAACACCAACTACCGAACCATGCTCCTACCGGACCACCTACCATCGGACCGAGACATTCCGAACCAAGCTCCTACCGAACCACCTACCACCGGACCGAGACGTTACGAACCAAGCTCCTTCCGGACCAACACTACCAGGCCAGATCGCGTCAGCCCAGGCCCACCAGCAGCTATATACATCCAAGACCCCTACCCCCAGCCTCACTCTATAAATAGAGGGGCAGGGGTACAACAATGGGGGACAAGTTTGAGAGCTCAAGCACGGAGAGAACTTTTAAACAACTTTCTTTTACTGGTATCAAAACTTTGTACTTGTAATCTAAACAAGAAAAGAGAAATAACATATAAAGTAGACGTATGCACATTCTGGCTGAACCACTATAAATCTGCGTGTCTTTTACAGTTTAGCCCCTGTTTTTCATATATTTGCATAAATCACCCAAATCACTAAGAACAACATAAAATCTATTAAATCATATGACTTTGAGGTGTTTGTCCATTTTTTGTGCAAACATTTTTGGTGCTTTCATTGAGAGTTGAACTCAGGAGCTTCAGCTTCTTCCACTTAACCTTCTTCCTAACAGCATCGTTCATTGCTTGGAAAACATGCCTCCCAAATAGAAGAAAGATGTTAACAAAGGAAAAAACATCGCAACCAGCAGTCTTCTAGATCCAGTGGTCACAGATCAAGTAAATCATCCCCCTCTAGTAGCAGTACCAAATGAAGGACAGGCTAATCTGACCACTCCTGCCGCAGAACAGCCGACAGCAATTACTAGGGTAGATCTAGACAGGGTTGTGGCTGAAGTGACTAACCGCTTCACGTCCCAGCAGGAAGCCTTGGTGGACCATCTCATGTCACGCTTAAGGGATGCTGAAGAGTCCAACCGCAACACTGAATCATGGGGTGAGTCCCAGTCTGGAGGATCTCAGAGACAACAAAGATCTTCCTTCTTCGAAGGAGCTAACGGCATAAGCAGCCATGGTAGGAGCCGAAATCGAGCATAGCCCGAAGTTAGGCCTGAAGAAACGCTTGGAACCGAACCCAATGGGGGAGGTACCGGGCGGAGGTCAACTAAAGCTGAGCCGGTTATACTGCCTAACCACGGAAACGCCAGCGAAAGGGGCCGAGCTAGAGTCCAGCCCGAAGTTGGACCCGAGGAAGTGCTTAGATCAGAACCCAGCAGGGGAAGATCAAGGCAAGGGCCAACTGTAGCTGACCCTAGCATGCTCCCAGTAGACCAAAGGCAGTCACTGGAGAATATGAGGAATGATAGACGATACCATCCCTACAGGTCATCTGGACGGAATCAATCCCACAGAACAGAACCGAACTCGTTTCTATCTGCTCCAAATTCTGATGAAAGGATGGCACGCTTGTTCAGAGAATGCGTCCAACGAGAGCAAAGGGATCGAGGGATAGGCGCTAGGGTAACCAGCCCTTTCGCCCGCAATATCGGAATTGCTATCACCCCCCGAGAATGGAAGATGCCAACAATGGAACCTTACAAAGGAACCTCCGACCCCGTTGTACACTTACAGAGATACACACAACATATGCTCATGAGTGGAGCAACAGAGGGAGTACTGTGCAAATGCTTTCCACTATTCTTAGCAGATCTCGCTACCTCCTGGTTCTGTCATTTACCCCAGGGATCCATCAGCTCGTGGGAAATGTTGAAAGAAAAGTTTATTAGTCAGTTCCGCATTCATGTGGAACAACCTAAGGACGCTTATTCCTTATCCAGCATCAAACAGAAACCTGGAGAGAAACTGCAGCAATACCTAACCCGATTCAATGCCGCAGCGGCCGCAGTCCAAGATGCCGATGAGAAGCTTATCCTAATGGCCCTCTGTAGTGGTGTGCATCCGGACACTAAATTTGCTAGAAGGTTGACAAAAGAAAAACCAGCTACTTTACCCGATTTCTTCCATGAAGCCGGGAAATATATGAGGCTTGAGGAAGCTGCCGTTGAGGGGCAGTCAGGACAACAAAATAAGGCAACTCACAGCAACGCGCCTGCTGTGGCAAGGGACGTTCGAAGAAATGATTCCAGAGACAATGCTGGGGGCAAGAAGGGAGAAAAGTGCCTATATCGGCCAGGACCGAGATTTGACACTTATACTCCTTTGAACAAAACTGTCGAAAACATCTTCCTTGCCACCCAAGGCGAAGTTAGATACAAACGCCCACCATACAAGAAGGAATCAGATAACGCGCAGAAGTCTGGAAAGTTCTCCCGCTTCCACAAATCTCATGGGCATGATACCAATGAGTGCCATCATCTCCGGGACTTGATTGAAGAACACATCAGAAGGAAGAAACTGGAACGCTATGTAAAAGGTCAGGACAGGACTCCAGCTCCTGCCAATGAGAACCCAAGGCTACCCTCACCGGAGATCGGCAGAGGAAACCGCAACACTAGCGGCTCTAGTCAAGAGAAGATAGTGGTCCATACCATCTCGGGAGGACCGCACATCGCCGACAGAAGCTGGGCAGAGATGGAAAGATATGGAAAGTCGCTTAGAAACAATGAAGACTGTGTTAATTCTGTTATAGAAGAGCGCCACCCGAAGCGGAAAGAGAATCATGACATCACATTCGGTAGGCGTGACCTAGAAGGAAGGCAATACCCTCACATGGATCCCATGGTTATCTCTGCCCGGCTCGGTCCAGCCGAAGTTTTCTGAATTCTAGTAGACACTGGAAGCTCAGTAAATATCCTATTCAAACATTCATTCGACAAAATATAACTATCAATGAGGGATGTATCTCCCTGAAATAAACCACTACACGGTTTCACTGGAGATGCGAAGATGCCCCTCGGGCAACTGGACCTCTTTGTTGAAATTGGAAGCCATCCCCGCTCCGTTGTACGGAAACAGACGTTTGTGCTAATAGAAAACCACTCGGCCTACAACGCCTTCTTAGGAAGGCCAGCCTTGTCTGACTTCCAAATTGTCCTAGCCCCGTGGTGCCTAAAGATGAAATTTCCAACGGACAATGGAGTAGGGGAAATAGAAGGAGACCAGGACGTTGCTCGAGACTGCTATGTGACTGAACTTTGCAACAACCACAGGAAGGGTAAAGGGAAAAGTGTAGAGGTTTCCCTCTGCACAAAAAAGCATAGCAACTAAAGAAAGCCCCTCCTCTTCGATATACCAGCGACCCTTTCAATGAATTAGACCCCAGGGACAAAGAGGAGGAGGCCACCGCCGAGCCTGCGGAGGCTATGGAATTTGTATCTGTAGACAAGCACGACTCGAGTAGACTATTGAAAATTGGGTCCCAACTAAAAGCAGAGTTGAAGGAGCAACTCATCGACTTTCTCCACCACAACTTGGATGTATTCACATGGTCACACGCTGACATGACCGGAATCTCCCCCGACGTAGCATGCCATGTACTAAACATTGATCCTACCAAGGCGCCCGTAAAACAAAGAAAGAGAAGTATGGGGGCAGAACGATCAGCAGCCCTCGATGAAGAAGTAAAGAATCTACTTGCCAATGACTTCATACGAGAAGCCATCTACCCAGAATGGATCGCTAACCCGGTACTAGTAAAGAAGGCTAATGGGAAGTGGCGAACATGCATTGACTTCTCCAACTTAAACGACGCCTTCCCAAAGGATTGCTTCCCACTTCCCCGAATCGACCAACTTATAGACAGCACAGCCGGGCACGAACTCTTGTCTTTTATGGACGCATACTCAGGATATAACCAAATTCCTATGCATGCTCCCGATCAAGACCACACTAGTTTCATCACTGACCGGGGTTTATACTGCTATAAGGTAATGCCTTTCGAACTTAAAAACGCAGGAACCACCTACCAGCGCCTCGTCAACAAGATGTTTGCAGGGCTAATAGGACAAACTATGGAAGTGTATGTGGATGACATGCTGGTAAAGTCAAGGAAAGCCGACGGTCACGTAAGCCATCTGGGCGAGATGTTTCAAGTACTTTGCCAATATGGAATGAAACTCAATCCTCTAAAATGCTCCTTCGGAGTATCATCAGGAAAGTTCTTGGGATTCATCGTCCATGCCAGAGGGATTGAAGCAAACCCTGAACAAGTCTGAGCGCTAAAGGATATCAAGATACCCTCCACTCGAAAGGAAATGCAAAGCCTGAATGGGAAAGTGGCCTCCCTAAGCCGATTCATCTCCAAAGCAACGGACAAGTGTGTCCCCTTCTTCGAAGCTCTGAAGAAAGACAAAGGAAAGTTCGAATGGACTGACGAATGCTTAACCGCTTTCCTTAACTTAATCGAACACCTCCAGAAACCGCCGGTACTCTCGACTCCAAGCGAAGGCGAAGAGTTATACCTATACCTTGCTGTGTCATCTCACGCCCTAAGCGCTGCGTTGGTAAGGGAAGACAACCGCAGGCAGCGGCCAGTTTACTTTGTAAGTAAGAGGTTTACGGGGGCAGAAGTCAGATATCCTAAACTTGAGAAGCTAGCATACTGTTTACTGATCACGTCACGGAAACTACGTCACTACTTCCATTCCCATTCCATCAAAGTTCTGACCGATCAACCACTAAGGCAGGTACTCCATCATTCCGACACTTCCGGGCGACTACTTAAATGGTGCATTGAACTGAGTCAGTATGATATCACCCTCGCACCGCCATCAAGGGACAAGCCATGGCCGATTTCATTGCAGAATTCACCACCAACGAAGGTAAGGAGCAATCGGAAATAGCAGAAGACATTAAGTGGAATCTCTTCGTGGATGGGGCATCAAACGACCAAGGCTCGGGGGCAGGTGTGGTAATAGTCACCCCTAGGGTAAATAAGCTACACTATGCTATAAGGTTGGAGTTCGCTGCCACCAACAACGATGCAGAGTATGAAGCAGTGATAGCTGGATTAGAACTTGCCTTAGAAATCGGAGCCAATTCTTTGTGTCTTCATAGCGATTCTCAACTTATTGTTAATCAAATACTAAGAGAATTCCAAGCTCGAGAAGAATGACTCATAGCATATTTAAAGAAGACCAAGTTACTTCTCAATCGATTGGACCACTACTTAGTCAAACACATCCCTCGGGAAGAGAACCGAGAGGCCGACGAATTGGCGAAGCAAGCAAGCGTGAGAGACGGCGCCATTTCGGGAGCAGTAGCCATCTCAAAGCAACTGACCCCAAGTTTTGAGCAAGTGAATCTGATAGCTGCAACCGAAGAAGCGACTTGGATGACTCCCATCCGAGACTACTTACAAAGTGGCACACTACCCAACGGGTGTAACGAAGTCAAGAAAATCTTGAGGAAAGCTTCCCGCTACACCATACAAGAGGACATCCTCTATCGGCGCGGATTCTCTAACCCCTTATTAAGGTGTGTCGTTGGAAGGGAAGCCAAGGAAATCTTATCCAACATTCATCAAGGAAGCTGCGGAGATCACACCGGAGGGCAAACTTTAGCAAAAAAGATACTCCGATATGGATATTTCTGGCCCACCTTGAGCAAGGACGCCTTAGATTTCGTCAAAAAATGTGACAGATGCCAGAAGTTTGCTAAGATTCCGCGGCTACCAACAACTGAGATTACTCAAATGACCAGCCCTTGGCCCTTTGCAGTATGGGGAATTGACTTAATCGGCGAACTACCAATGGGCCGAGGCGGGGCCAAATATGCTATAGTGGCAGTCGACTATTTCACCAAATGGGTGGAAGCAGAACCTCTGAATAAAGTATCTTCAGCAAAAGTTATTAACTTCTTGATCAAAAATGTTCTGTGCAGGTACGGAGTCCCATTCAAAATCATATCAGACAATGGACTTCAGTTTGACAGCGAAGAATTCGCCAACTGGTGCCGAGAGCACGGAATTCACAAAAGCTTCTCATCCGTAGCGTATCCCCAGGCAAACGGACAAGTCGAAGCCATCAACAAAATTCTGAAAACTCTAATCAAAAAGAAACTCGAAAAGTCAAAGGGCGCTTGGGTGGATGAACTCCCTACGGCACTGTGGGCCTATCGCACCTCTTTCAGAACCTCGATAGGGAATACTCCTTTCTCTTTGGCATACGGATCGGAGGCTATGCTCCCAGTTGAAACCATCGTGCCTTCCCACTGTAGGATCCACTATAACCCAGAAGAGAACGAAGAACTCCTTCACATGTCTTTGGATCTAGTTGAGGAGAGAAGAAATGATGCAGTCCTTAAAGCAGAAGCACATAAGCAAAAAGTGGCAGCACAATACAACTCCAAAGTCAAGCATCGTACCTTACAAGAAGGGGATCTTGTCCTCAAGCGAATCTTCCCTCGCCCCGGAGCACTAGATCCAATCTGGGATGGACCATATGTAATTCATAAAGATCTCCACAATGGAGCTTATATTTTGTCAACAGTGGACGGAGAGGTGTTCCAGAGGGCATGGAACATCCAACATCTCTGTCGATACTTTTCTTAACTTGTACTACCCATATAAGATTCGTTCGGCATTCTCAGTATAAGATTCATTCGGCTTCCTCAGTATAAGGTCCATTCGATACAGAAAATTTTCAAGTTCGTTCGGTATCGAGTTCGTTCGGCATTAAAAGTCCTTAGGTTCATTCGGTAGAACAAAGAGACTCAATATTAAAAACTGGTTCGGCAGAAGAAAAAAAATTACCTGGTCCGGCAGCTAAGATTGATTCGGCAGTTCAGAATTTGACTCGGCTATTTTCGTTCGGCAAGGTATGACGAAGGCATATGGCTCCTACTTATAGAGGAGGGTTGATAGCCGGACCAGCCGGTTCGGTTCTCGGGCCGAATGTGGTCGTCCAAACTGGAACAAAGCACGACATACGCTAAGCGTATGCCCTACTTTGGGGGGCAAATGTTGGGTACGTTTATACCACCACCGAACCATACTCCTACCGGACCATTCGGTACCGAGCCAACAAGCTCCAAGCTCCCACCGAATCATCTCGAACCGGACCAACAACACCAACTACCGAACCATGCTCCTACCGGACCACCTACCACCGGACCGAGACATTCCGAACCAAGCTCCTACCGGACCACCTACCACCGGACCGAGACATTCCGAACCAAGCTCCTAACGGACCACCTACCACCGGACCGAGACGTTCCGAACCAAGCTCCTTCCGGACCAACACTACATGGCCAGATCGCGTCAGCCCAGGCCCACCAGCAGCTATATACATCCAAGACCCCTACCCCCAGCCTCACTCTATAAATAGAGGGGCAGGGGTACAACAATTGGGGACAAGTTTGAGAGCTCAAGCACGTAGAGAACTTTCAAACAACTTTCTTTTACTGGTATCAAAACTTTGTGCTTGTAATCTAAACAAGAAAAGAGAAATAACATATAAAGTGGACGTAGGCACATTCTGGCTGAACCACTATAAATCTGCGTGTCTTTTACAGTTTAGCCCCTATTTTTCATATATTTGCATAAATCACCCAAATCACTAAGAACAACATAAAATCTATTAAATCATACGACTTTGAGGTGTTTGTCCATTTTTTGTGCAAACAGTCATATTTTATATTTTTATTCATTTCTGAAAATCCTCTTTACTATTTTTACCTACACATACTTACTTACTTATATTATATCTCATACCATTTTAATGTTATTTTTCTTGCTTAGTTCCAATATATTCCTGCTTCAAAGAAAATGTACCTGTGTATAGACATATATGTATTTTATTTAAGTGAAAATTAGGGTCGCATCCCTAAAACCAAACGTAATTCACAAAAACTCCTTCCATTCGAAACTTTATAAATCCGGTCCCTATTTTTGTTTCGGCTTAATTCTTTTCCATAAATACCCTCGTTTATACCGTGCTCCATTTTTTCTATCTGTGATTATTTGGTTTATATTGAACGATAAAATTATCTTTGCTTAATGATTTATCTGTTTGCAATAAAAGATTTTTACTGAAGTACTGTGTAAGTTCGTTTTCTGCAACTATTTGCAATAGTTGCAGAAATGCAATTATATGCAACTATATGGTATAGTTGCAGAAATGCAACTATATGCAATAGTTGCAGACATTTCTGCAACTATTTGCAATAGTTGCATTTGCAACTATTTACAATAGTTGCATTTCTGCAACTATATGCAATAGTTGCATAAATGTCTGCAACTATATGAAATAGTTGCAGACATTTCTGCAACTATTTGCAATAGTTGCATCTGCAACTATTTGCAATAGTTGCATCTGCAACTATTTGCAATAGTTGCATCTGCAACTATTTGCAATAGTTGCATTTCTGCAACTATTTGCAATAGTTGCATCTACAACTATTTGCAATAGTTGCATTTCTGCAACTATATGCAATAGTTGCAGAAATGTCTGCAACTATATGAAATAGTTGCAGACATTTCTGCAACTATTTGCAATAGTTGCAGAAATGTCTGCAACTATATGAAATAGTTGCAGACATTTCTGCAACTATACCATATAGTTGCAGAAATATTTGCAACTATATGTAATAGTTGCAGACATTTCTGCAACTATACCATATAGTTGCAGAAATATCTGCAATTTTTTGCAATTTTTATATATTTGAAAAAAAATCGAAAATGTTCAATATTTGCTGAATTGTCTGCAAATATTTGAAATAATTGCAGCTTTAATACAAATTTAAATTTTTGGTATCAACAATGGATCTCATTTTAAAGATCATAAAATTTGCGATTTTTTGGTGAAAACGTTATGTTGATCCGGTTTTTGTAAATAAAGTTATACACGTTTGAAAAGTTAAAAACATAAAGGGTATTTCGGTCTTTTTGTGTGCGTGAATTTGAAAACAGGGAGCGAAAACGTAAATGTTGGTTGGAAAGGATGTTTTCTCTATTTTAAAGCTTGTTAAGGATGTGAGCCAAACTTACCCTTTATTTAATTCTTCCTTACTTCCTGTAAAAATATTCATATGCATATGTTTCATATTTTTAATTTCAATATACTAATATATTTTTAATTTCAGTATGTATACATATCCAATTTCACAAAGAGTATTTAATTTCAATGTATACAGAAAAACATATTTTAATTGGATTAATAATTCACATTTCAAAATCATATTTGAAATGCTTTCTTTCTTTCTTTATTTATTTTATTATCATCATTTTTTTTCAGAGATCTTAAACCTTTTCCTTGTGCCATTTCCAGTGTGCATGTGCACACATACTCTTGCACATCATTTCATCAAGAAATCCTTCAACATTTAGTCTAAATATTTTAGAACTGAATTATTTTATTAAAATAATTTTCCTCAAAATTTTGGGGCATTACACTCTATTAGGCATCATCATCAGTGTTGCGCATCCACTAGAGAACCTCCTGCAAGTACAATTTGCGATCGAATCGCCCTAGTCAAATATCGACATATGTTGGATAAATAGAATTTATCCAGTCCCGTAACATTCTAGAACAATCAACATAGGGAATAAACTTCCCTATAATTACTAACATTCATATATATACCTATAATATATATACAATATAATTTAATTTATACTTGGGCCTTAGACTGAGATTCAGGCCATGCCCAATTTTCGGTAATCGGTCGACCAATGTTCACCGGAGTGGTCGATCGCTTGCTGTCAATCAATTCCAGCAAGCTTGTATTGTTTACTTTTTAATTAACGATTATCATTTGTTTTATTTGTTAATTACTGTCGTTCCTAAATCCTATTACAGTAAACTTGAATTATAACCTGTCATAAAGTAAATTTAATAACAATTAACCAAACTTATGAATCTATGATTTTAAATTGTCAAAACTTCCTATTCAATTTCATACACAGTATTTCAATTTGCGGTAAATCAGTTTAACCTAGGTTTAACATCAATGAGTTATATCAGTTCTTATCAAATTTGACCAAGAGGGTATATTCAAAATTATTAATTTCTTAATTTACAGATTTTCATTAGTCAGACCTAGATTAGAAGAAAGGAATCATCATCATGTGATCACTGTTAAATTCCCAATCCAATTAAACAATGTTTCCAATTCGATTTATAATATTTCTAGATCAAATAGGGTACAATAAAATTAATTACATATAATCAACTTAGTAATCATGAACCCACTCACCTCGAAAGAATTCCTGTTCTGATTTGATTTGATTTCATCGCCTCTTTTCTTTATTGATTTAATTTCCTTCTTCCTTTCTTTTTTAATTTGATTCTCTCTCCCATTTAATTGATGTCTAATATTTTTATTTTTATTAAGGAACTTTAGGGAAGAGAATAGGAAATGTTTTTAAAAAAAATTGAGGAGGAAGAAGAAGAAGATGGAGGGTAGGGCTTTTTTAGAATGAAAAGAATGGGGTTTGGCTATGTATTTATGGTTGAAAACTAGGTTTAGCAAAATTACATATTTACCAATAAGTTAATTAACCTTTACGTATAGAAAACTTTGCTTCCTTTTTTTCAGTTAGAGAAGGTAACCTCTTCATCCTCCCCTTTAATGCCATTAATAGTCATTTATTTAAATTGGTTAATACCATTCATTGATGTTTTACACCTTTATTATTATTTGAATATGGTAGAGAATTATCTATTTATATTCCGAAGTACATGCGTATATGTGTGTGTGTACATACATACATACATATATATATATATATTTCCATTGTATTTATAGATTGAAATCAAAAGAAATATATTTTTAGAAAAATCATTCCTTCATTCATACCCTTTTTTCATACATATATACAAAACTCTTTCCCTTTTCCTTCGTTAACATAATGATCACATTACCTTAGTTAATGCTACTAATTATAATTAGGTCAATTAATTACAATCTAAATGGATATCATTAATTATTATAATTCCAATCAACATTCTTAATTGATATTCTACAAATGTATGTGTGTATTTATTCAATTGGAAACGGTATCCCTTACCATTTAATTAGTATTAAAGTTTCCAATTTCAAATCGATTTCATTAATTATAATTTAAATCAATTACCTTAATTGGTATCATATGTATGTATGTATGTATTATTAACCTTTATGGGTGAATCTTGGATTTATATTCAAACGTGCGCATGCGTGTATGTGTATTAATTAGAGATCTTGTTCTTTAACATAAACTAAGCAATCAATTACACTAATTGATTGGTGTTAATGTTTTTAATTTCAAAAACCAAACTTACGTATATTGTTTGGAAGTAACACTCTTACACATTTTATCTTCAAAATATATAATGTTTATTTTACTAGATACCTTCTTTATATATATATATATGGTAAAGTTGCCTTTCTTTCACAATACCTCGTTACTTTCATATATCGTTATCTTCACTTCCCAAATATATAAAAGTAGGTGCATTCTTTTCTTTTCAAATATCATTACATCTTTTTTAGTATATTCAGCATATCATTTTAATTACAACAATAATTTCATCATTAATGCTTTTCCCTTGGAGCGTTATCACATTTGTGTATATAAATACTTTTCCTTCTTTTCTTCTAAATGCACATACACTATTGTACCCTCTTTTGTCTCTTAACAAATTCATACATATTCAATTTATACATATTCATACATATTTAGAGTAATTCATACATATTCTATTTATTTCATAACAAATAAGTTTTTCTTTAATCTTGTATTGATTCTTAATATCAAAATAGGCGCAAAATACGAAATAAGCTCTACGATAAACATTATATATATTCTTCATAGAATCTGTTGCAAACAACTTATATATGAATCTGGACTTAAAAATCTATTTGAAACAATGGAAAAGATATATTTCCCAAATTCCTTCATTTATAGAAACTTACTATTTTGTCTTTTATATGAAATTACATTTTTATCCTTATTAATAATTTAATTTATTATTACAATTCATGAGGTGTTATGGTTATATTTCGATGAGAATATAATGAATATTTGTTATGAAATAAAGCTTTAGTAGAGTATTTTGATGCATTAAAAAATACAGAAGTATCTAAAATTATTTGCAATTATTTTGAAATTATGGACTAAGCCAAAGTTTGGAGAAATAATCATTTAATTATATGATTATGAATCATATGTTACTAGTGAATTATATCTTAAATAATTAAGGGCAAAAGCACCCATTCAGTGGGAGTGTGATAAGCATAGATGAACTCTTCGGATTGATACATATAGATGTATGCAATCGTAAGTCTACTAATACCAAAATGACTCCATGCACTTTGTTATGTTCATCAATGAGTTATCACCAACATGGACATGTGTAATGATACACATGTAGTATGTCTATGATAAGCTCATAGAGTATAAAACGAAAGTAAATAAAATGACATGCAATGGAGATTAAAATATATTTGATTTGATCGAATAGGTGAGTATATTGGGAAGGATTTTGAAAGTACCTGAAAGGAATAAAGATTCAATCTCAAAAGTCACTCCTCTTTATGATACATAATGATGTATCGATAAGGAGTAATCGAACTTTGTTTTACAATGTATGATAATTGTGAGTGAAGTTGAGTTAACTTCTTTCTATAAGGTCGTGTACTTAAGAGTATTACATAAATTTAAAATTAATTTCATATAAATAATTGTTTACAAAATCATACAAGATAGGGTTTATAAGAAATCCTAACACATTCTAGGCCAATGAGATGGCAGGTTTTGTAAGTTGAAAGACTACATGTAATAATTGTACGTGATAGATCTTGTATGAATTGCCCAAAAAGGAATTTGGGAACAATTGTCATTAGATGATCTATTTACATCTTTGAACATAATTTGTGTAAACTAAAACTAAATCGATTTTATATACAGGGCAATTCAAAAAGTGTTTATGAATACTTATTCCATTGCACTGAGAAACAATTGTTGTTTCAAGAAATACCAATTTTATAGCGAAGGAATTTCTTTCAGAAATTATTGGTAATAAAATGGATTTGGATATGATCATAAGATAAAAGTGGTTATGAGGGATGAAATAAAATTAACCTAACTTAAACGAACACATCATATTAGAGTGTCTAATAAGTATTCTCACGTATTGAAGAGAAACTATGATTTTCTTATTAATGTCAAGAATAAATAATCTTTGGTTGTTTAATTAAACCATTAAAAGTACAGATTCTATGATATGGCACAATGCGCAGATCCGAAATAAATTCCAATTACTTTATCAAAATACGATTTTGATAGTTGTACCCAAAGGGATATGATCCATCGGCCATAAATGTACCTTCAAGTAAAGCACTAATGCAGGGGGAATATAACGAGTAACGTTGATAAGAATAACATCGTAAATTTCAGTTGTTGAAATTAACGTAGTAGATTCATTATTCAACATGCTCAAGTTAATTCATATTTACTCACAAAATTATCGTTTGGTATGATTTTGTGTTTGATACATATGTATAGAAATGGAAAATTCTAAATAATGATTTAGAATAGACTGTTTTCATATAACAACCAAAGTATCTCAAAGTCAGTAAAAGCAATATTGAGTTTGTGAATTTTAGGATATGATCCAAGAAATGATATGAAAAAATTATTTTATAAGCATCGGAGTTGAATAAGTATTTTGATAGAAATATCAAATGGTTTGATTTTCAATCAAAATGCAGAAGAATCGTGTCTCCATAAGAAAGAACAACTGAAAGTTACATAGATATTTCTATACTATAAGCAAACTATATACTGCCGATTGTTAACGATGTACTTATATTAAAATCAGCTTTGGTTGTTTTAATACTAGACGTTGGATTTGCAAATGATGTCTTTTATAGTAAGTATAAAAGATATTGAGAATGTCCTAAATGATACACAAGGACATCTTATCAAAATGTTTAATACGGAACATGTAAGATGGATTCTTTATGCATTGACAATAGGAATTATCATACATGTTATGTAGTCTATGATATCATGCTTTGTTTATGTATTTGATATATAAAACAAATATCAAATTCAAATTGATATCACTAAATTATTGTTTGAGATGTTCTCGTGTATTCATGAAATACTAGAGAATTGCTTGCAGAAACAACAAACTCCTTATTAAGAAGTGTTCAGACTCAAATTTTCATAAGTGATATTGAATATAATATGTCAATAATAAATTTAAGTTAAGAATCTTTAAGTTGGAAACATTCTAATGAAAGAATGTGGTTGATTCAATGAGAAAGGGCTAAGTACATCATTTTGAATAACGTCGCAATAAAAGCAATGTATATAAATATAAATGCACAAACTTATAACTGAGATTAGGGTGATTCTGAATATTGAGAGTCCCATAACATTGTTATATGATAACAATGTCACGATATAGTTCATAACATAACTTAGAACTCACTGAAAGTCAAGAGACATACTTTGAATTGTTCTACATGATAAATGTAGTTTATCAGCATTAAAGAGAGTTGATTAACAGAGTAGATTATTGAAATATAATAGCATACCCATTCACTGAGAGACTGACCCAATTATTTTTAAGGAAACCAATTGGAGAAGTTGGAATAAGATTCCAAAGCTGACCCAAGTGCAAGTGGGAAATTGATAGAGTTAGAGGCATACGGTATACCTTAGGGCAATTATGTAATTCGTTACATATATCTAACTCGATAACAAATCTTATTCAAAATAAAAGGTGTTTTCTTTCTATTATATACTTGATATAACATGTTATATTAATTGATTTAATTAAAATTATATCTAGTAGAAAATCCATAAATGGTATGTTTTGTGATAGTAGTTACAAAGTGTTGTAACCGTGAGTAATTTATCACAATAAAACAAATATACCATTTTAAATGTTCCTAGTCAAGATGTATCGAGACTGGATATCGATACATCCGTATAGGCTAGAGTATGTAACGCTCTTCAAATGTTGGACTGGACAGTGTATTACTCATGGTTGCTGGGGGTACCAAGGGTTATATACTGATAGTTATTGGATAACTATAGAATGACCCACTCGATAGTTTCTATTGGTTAATATAACTAAGGTCAAGTCAAACAGAAAATATCATTGTGACAAAATTATACAGTTCTCTTGACTTGAAAATGTTGTTGATCTTCAACGTGGAAACTGCAAAGTTTATTATAGTTAAATCATGGCATGACCTTCATCGAACAACTATAGTTGCGTCGAGCGAAAGCATGAAAAGTGAAACACTATTCGGAAGATGATTCGTCTCCTCGGTTATACGAGGTTAGTATTACGGTCAACTGAAGTCAACTCAAAGTCAAAGTCTCTAGTCAAAGCATTCGATCAATAATAATTGTTATTATTAAACTAAGGACTTTGTGTTTGGACTATAGAATTGAATATGGATGGTATTGGAATTTTGACCATTACCAAATTCCATAAGTCCAAAGTGATGTAATTTTGACGAAGAGAATTGGTGTAAATCGTAGTCATAACAAGGTAATGCTTAATAAAGTAAAATTGGATTTTACCGAAACCAAGTAAGCGATGAATTTGGCTAAAATGTTTCATCAGCTGCTAACTGATGTGTGAACGTTTATATTTAAATAGTTTGATATTAATCGTTGACCAAATTTACACCTAACGGGTCACACGGCCGAAACGTTGAATACTCCTTTGACCAAACAATTTGATTGATTTGTACTTATTATGAATTAATTAAATTAACTAATATTTATGAGATACTAGTTATAAAATTTTACTTTGATTTGATGAAAAAATACTTTAAATATATTTATAATAATTATAAATATATTAATCGAAATATGATATTGATGCGCGTTTGAATTAGATTTAAATGCAAAATATTTTGTTCGGGCTTTAAATGAGTTTAAAGCCTATATTGGGGGGTTTGGTATGTTTCAGCCATGATGAGTCTATGATGGATGTGGAAATATAATGGCAATTAGGTGGGTTTGTTTTGCATGGATAAGGAAAAGAGAATTAGTAAGAGATAAAGGATGATCCAGATCCTAACTTGTCTTTAATCTCTCTACTGTAAAAGCATCTCTACCCACACCTATTTGAGGACTTTTGAAGCCTCCGAGTCCTTTACCTCTGGCCTAAAATTAACTCCTCCCATCCCTCCACTTCCAAACACAAATCAAGCTAAATCAAATATTATTCGATAATTGGTGTTAATCGGTTCAGGGGCTAGCAATCTGCTAGATTGGAAACTTGTTCTAGTAGTAGATCTCATTCAAGGTATTCTCACAGGCATTGGATATAAGGTAAATCTATCACTAAAAAAATATACTTTTAGTGGCATATATTCGTAGCATTTTAAACTAAGTGTTACCGTAGATGTTTGGGTTTTTTTATTACTACGATAAACGCTATGGTTAAGTATTGGTTACCCGGGAAAAACTTTGCCAAAAAATTCTACGTACCATCTCTCAATTTTCTTATCCAGATTTTTCCACTTTAAAATTTTCTCATCCAAAAACCCTAAATTACCATCTTTATTATTACTCCATCTTCAAAAGAAAACAAAAGGCCAGATCGTCGATCTACTCCATGTGGTTCAGAAACATCCGACGCACAGACACCTTAAATAGATTTTCAACTATCTACTTTTGCTTCTTTAGTTGCTGGTCTTTAGTCACTGACCTACCACACATGGCCTCAGCACCGGATCTGTAGCATGTGCTAGATCTTCCATGGTTGATGTTGTCTCGCATCTTGCTGCCGTGAAATTGGTTGACCCTCTTGCTGCCAGGACGTAGTAATGGCTAAAGTTGAGCAACGTTTATCTTTTGTAGGTTAATTAGGCTGCTACTCAGTATCTGGTTTTAGGGAATTGTCTGTCTCTTGGGTGTTTTGGGATTTCATATTGGTTATGTTTTGAGTATGGTGGGGAAGATTTGGAGTTTGTCACAATTGAGATTTTGGGATGTTGTTTTTGTTGTAGTATGAACTTTTTTTGATGGATCTGGACATAATGCTATGGTTATCTCAATGATTAGGAAGCTTTGCAATCTTTCTTATTGGTGATGCATGCGGTTTTCTTGGACATATGGGTTGAAGGATTGTTGATTGCTTTTGGCTTACTTTTGGTTCCCTTCTAACATCTGGTTCTGCAAGTCGGAAATTATGGTGGTTTTTAATACTATCTTTGGCGAAAACTTGCACTGTTATTTTTTGTTAGTGAACAAGTTTACAAGGTAGGTGTTTATTAGTTATTTGCTTTTTAGTGATACTCAATGCCACTTTGATAGTTAGGTCAAGGGTGTGTGGAGGTTCATATCAACATTGTTTCCTTGATTTATAAATTGATAGTACTAATTGTTTTTGAGATATTTTGGTGCATTGGTCAAATACAACTTATCTCTGCTTTGATGATTACATATCAATGAATTTTATGAAAATAAGAAAAGAATCTACACAACCAACCTTCCTGGTTACCATGTATAAAAATATGATAAATACTAGAATGAGATACCTTTCTACCTGAGTAGTTGAGTGTTTCCATTGTGCCATTTCAATTAATCATTCCACTTGTAAGAAATAGCTTTATCATGTATCTTAGGTAGATACTTTTGTATAGTGCTAAAGGTGAAACAATGGAATAAATTAAAATGAAAGGAAATTTGCTCAATGGATAATTAACATAGCTCTTACAATTATTGGAACTGATTTTGAGTTGGAAAAAATTCACTGAAGTTATATTACATCACTATGACAGTAAATCCAAACAACTGAGTTAAATTATAAATGCGTATTTACAAGTATATATGATTTACAAAAGGCAAACATACTTCAAATAATATATCATAATATAAGCAAAGATTAAATTTACTATAATATCATCAGTAAAAAAAACTAAAAAGTTACGACATAGTGCATCGTTGATTTTGTGTGCTCCACGGGCTTCATAGTGTTTATAGGGCTTTGTTTGTTAATTTATTGTAAAAAACTATAGATTCGTGTATAAGAGATAATGAATAAACAATGTCTGAGTCTCATATACAAATAAGTATAATACATTGTAACCGAGTAGCGGGTCGAAGGCCCATATACAAATGTATCATTATAAATATACAGTGTACCGAAGTCGGTATGCTATGTATGAAATTACAATTAAGTTACAAAGCTTATAACTACTGCATTCTTTACATAGTATCGGAGCCTTCTTCAACCTAATGGTCATCACCAGAAGTGTCGTGCCATACCCTCATCAGAGAACTGTCATCATCTGAAGGTGGTTGCACCGCTGTTCTTCTCAGATTATCAATCATCATCGAAGGAGTATCTTGTTATACTTCTTGAACCCTGAAATTTACAATTCTTTATCATGAACTTTAAACTTCTTCTTGTTCATCATCTTACTATAATTTTACCTTTGTTGTGCCTCGCCAAGAAAACAACATCAGAAAATATTCATCACCTGACTTCTCTGGCTGCACCATATTATCTGATCTCAGAACATAGAAGTTCATCATCTGACCATCATTCACCTTCCTTTTAATCATCTACCATCATCATGGCTGGAAGCAATGACAATGAGGCACCGAATTCTTTAAATAATTCAAGAATTGCTACATCTCAGCAATCAACCAATTAAGATCTGCTTAAAACAATAATAAAGCCACAAAGTCAGGTAATCACGATTCAGTTGAATGAATCAAATTATCTACTTTGGAAATTCCAAATAGAAACAGCTATCAGAGGGTATGATATTGAAGAATATGTTCTTAGAACATTGGTTACACCACCAAAATATATTACTGACAATAAAGGGAAACTGGTGGTCAATAAAGATTACATGAATCATCAAAGACAAGATAGCCTCATCAGTTCTTGGCTACTTGTTGATTCGGCTAACTTCCTATCGGTTTAGAAAATAGCCGAAACAATTTTAATTATAAAAATAACTGCAAGCGCACGGCGTACAATTTTAGTACGTGGCGAGTATGGATCAATCCGCAGGGAATTGTATTGATTTAAAATTCTACTCAATCAAATTAAATCAAGATTTGAAGTTGTGTTAAGCTAAAAAAATGTAAAAACTAACTACAAGCAAAAGTGAATAAAAAATATGAGAGTAGAAGGCAATTTTAGAGGTAAATCTCTTCCCATGATCACATAAATCAACACAATGAAATTATGATCTCTCTTTTTGGTCATTGGTGAATTTAGTTGATGTGTATATCATAAGTATGGCCTATTTGTGCTATTAGTTAGCCCAAAATAAACCATCAAACTATAACACACCCACTAAACCACTTCTTAACTCTCATGGAAATGACAATGAAATTAAACATAAAATCTATTTTAAGCATGATCTATGTACTATTGATTAGTAATATAGACCATCAAATTTTGATTCTAAAAACCACTTCATTACCATAATCATATGTAGATGAAGAGGTACTTTGTGTTTGTGTTTGTTTAAGCATAGCCTATTTGGTGTCAACAACACAGGCTATCAAATTCAAAGCTAAAACAACAACAACAAAATTACCCATTCAAACATTTCATTAAGCACAAAAAGATATTATCAATTAACAAATACGTTGAATCACATGATTAAGAGAGCTTCATTACCCCTAAATTGAAGGGGTTTAGCTTCTCATATTTTTTATCCTTTCAAAAAATGTAGAGTTCAACATGAAACAAAAATAAGAGGAAAATGCAAGCTAATTAAAATAAAAGGAGAGCTAAACTACTTGCATAAAAGTAAAACTAAGCTGCTAACATAAAAGAAAAGAACAAGAGAAGAACTTGAATTAGAAGTGCATGAATTAAAATTGCATATAAGAAAATTACATGAAAGAAGCCTAAGAAGCCATTAAAAAGAAAAGAGAGTTTTGGTTTATTTTTGAGCCTCAAACTAAACTAACTAAAGAGGAGGCTAAGAGCTCATTACATGAAATATAATGGGTATTTATACAAGCCTAAAACCCTAATCCATATTTTTGGGGACTACCCAAAGTACCCTCTTAGGAAATGTAACCTCCAAGTAATCATTAGCATGAGCATAATTCTTCATTTAAAAGTGCATGTAGCTTTAATCATGTGCATTAGCTCTTAATTGGGGATCATGGTAAGTGGGTAGGTGGGGTCCTCCATGTTGCATGAATTGATTTATTTCCACCTTTATTTGTCTTCTAACTCTTGTGCATGCATATTTCAATGAAGCCTCTTCCATCTTTCATCCAATTTCCTACAAATAAAAATAGAATGTGCAAATAAATATTCTCAAAATTAATATATGCAATGACCATTTTGCCCCTATATGAAGATGAATAAATGATGATTTGAAAATAATTTGAATTTTGGTTTAAACATGTTAAAATATCCTATATGCTCATTTATTTAATTAAATTAGATTTAATATGGAAGTAAAAATATGCACATTTATGTGCACATCACTACTATCATCCATCAGTCCCAATATCTTACCACAACTCATAGGGTGCAAGTCATCTCATGAAATTTGGCACTCAATAGAACAAGCATTCAACACTCAATCTGCTGCAAGAGTCTTGCATTACAAAAGACAACTGCAAAACTTAAAAAAGGATGGCATGCATATGAGAGAATATTTAACCAAAATCAAAACATTGTGTGACCAATTGGCTACAGCAGGCCATTTAGTGTCTGAGTCAGAGCAAGTGTTGTCAATTTTCAGCGGTTTAGATGATGAATATGAGTCTGTTGTGGTCGTGATCTCATCTAAAGAAAGAACACCTTCTATTGAGTATGTCCATTCTATTCTTCTTTCTCATGAAGGAAGAATTGAGCAAAAGAAACCAACTATTAATGAATTCTTTGCCAACTATGCATCAATAAATCAAGATAAAGGATACAGTAACAAAAACTAGAGAGGTGGATCATCAAAAAAATTCAGAGGCAGAGGTGTCAAATGGTATAACAACAACATGTTGAGATGCCAAATTTGTGAAAAGTATGGTCACAGAGCAAACAAATGTTATTTTAGACTTGATGTTAACTGCACTCCAAATCAGCAAGGAAACAACAATCAAAAGAACTATTAAAGTGCAAATATGATTAATATGCAACAAGAGACAAAAAATCTAAAAGAAAACACCACAAAGATTAAGGCTATTCAAGATGAAAGTTGGTTTCCAGACTCAGGGACAACTAATCATGTAACCAACAACCTTGGGAATCTAAATCTTGGCAACCAAGAGTATAAAGGTAAGCAATGTATACACATGGAAAATGGTAAGGTCATAAACATTACACATATTGGTAATGCCTATATTAAAGGTGCAAGAAAACTCTATCTCAGTAATCTTCTTAAAGTATCACTAATCAGAAAAAACTTACTTAGTGTTTCACAAGTTTAATGTTGACAATATAAGAAATCAAGTGTGTAGAGATAAATGGTGTAACAATTCGAGAATAACTCAAGCAAGTATCTGTAAGACTTTTGATAAGTGGCATTGCAGATTGAGACATGCCAATGCAAATGTTGTAAAACAAGTACTAAATAGCAATAGTATTTCTTTTGAAAATATTTCTATGCCATATGTATGCACATTTTTCCAAAGGGCAAGAGTCATAAACTTGCTTTTTCAGATTCCATAACTATTTACACTAAAACATTAGAGTTAGTTGCTACAGATTTATGGGGTCATGCACCAGTTGATACTGATTATGGCTTTAAATACTATATCTCATTTATAGATGCTTACTCTAGATATGTGTGGATTTATTTCTTAAAATCAAAATCTGAAGCTCATAATGCAGTAGTTCAATTTATTACTTTAGCTGAAAAGCAAACTGATTGTCAGGTAAAACTTTGCAAACTGATGGTGGGACTGAATTTTACCCACTAAAAGAATATTTTCAAAAGAGAGGAATTATTCATAGAACAACCTGTCCTTATACTTCTGAGCAAAATGGTTTAATAGAAAGGAAATACAGACACATTGTTGAAACTGGTTTAACACTACTTGCTCAGGCTTCATTGCCACAAAATTTTGGCTTGATGCATTTGCTACCAGTGTGTACTTGATAAATAGATTACCAACAAATTTTTTGCAATTTAAAAGTCCTATAGAGGTTCTATTTAGTATCAAACCAGATTATCATAGTTTAAAAGTATTTGGATGTTTATGTTTCCCTTGCCTAAGATCATACAATTCTCATAAATTAAATTTCAGATAATCACCATGTACTTTTCTAGGATATGTAGCTAATAAGAAAGGTTACAAATGCTTAGACAGCAATGGAAAAATATTTATATCAAGGCATGTGGTATTTAATGAACAAATATTCCCATTCAGTAACATAAATATAAAAACTTCACAAAAAATACATAATGCAAAATTTTCTATACCACCATTACCTGACTTGGTAATGAAAAAGACCACTGAAACTGCTCAAGGGGTATCATATCCACAACAAGTCACATCAAATTCAAAAGCAGGCGATGATCAAAGAAATATTTCTAAAAGCCCACATCAAATCATACAGCATGGCAGCAGTCATTCTGAATCCAGTCAATCAATTGATGATTTAGAACCACCAATTGATCAGCAGGAAACCTCAACAAGCAACACTGCTCAGCCTACTGCTCAACAAGTCATTCCTGATAATATTGGTCATCAAATGATCACAAGAGCAAAAAGGGGAATATTCAAGCCAAAAAATATACAACACAATTACTGAAAGTGAAGAACCAAGTACTTATTATCAAGCAATTCAAAATGAGAAGTGGAAAGCTGCCAAGAATGAAGAATATAAAGCACTATTAAGAAATAAGACTTGGGATCTTGTTCCATTACCAAAAGATAAAAATATCATAGGATGCAAATGGACTTACAGATTAAAGAAAAATGTTGATGGTTCGATTTCTAAATACATGACAAGATTGGCGGCAAAAGGGTATTCACAATAGAATGGATTTGATTTCAATGAAACATTTTCAATTATTGCGAAACCAACATCAATTAAAATAATTCTCACAATTTCCTTTTATAGAAATTGGATCATAAGACAACTTGATGTGAATAATGCTTTCTTGAATGGTGATTTACATGAGGAAGTTTACATGGAGCAGCCACTTGGGTTCAAGAAATACAACACAAAATAACTTGTGTGCAAATTGAATAAAGCAATTTATGGACTGAAGCAAGCACCAAGGGTTTGGTTTGATAAGCTAAAGTCAACTTTGGTTAAAATGGGATATATTTCAACCGAATCTGACAATTCTTTATTTACTAAATTCAATGATAATGAAGTTACATATATACTAATATATGTTGATGATTTTCTAATTACAGGAAGAAGTGAACTGGAAATCAAAAACATCATAAAGCAGTTGAACAAAATATTTTCTATTAAAGATATTGGAAATCTAAATTACTTTCTGGGAATTGAAGTAAACCGAGTTTCAACCACAGCAATGAAACTAAGTCAAAGAAAATATATTACAGACATACTTATTATTAACCACAGCAATGAAAGGGAAAATGAAAGTTTTTATATATGGGGCAGACAAAAAATGCTACTATAATATTTTTTAGTGGCATCAACAATACTTTTTAGTGGCGATTGTAAACCTTGGGTGGTATTTTTTAAGAGCCACAATAAAAGTTTTTATCTGCGTTTTGTGGATACCGCAAAAAGATGCTTTTCAGCAGTGTTTGTGTTAAATGCAACGAAAGTTCTGGATTTTTAGTTACATGTCGTATAACGACGTTCTCCAAAATGCTACAATAAGTTATGGTAGCATTTTTTGTGCACCACCAAAGACTGATTATGATGAAGTTATGAATATTAATGTTTATATAATATTTATATAATGTGTATTATATTTGTTAGTTGGGTGGCGATCTAATATATGGATATATTATCACAATTAGATTGGTTGTATGTTTATATTCTTTTAATATTAAAAAAATTATGTCTATTTTGTATCTATAAATTGCATGGCTCAAATAAAAAAACACATTTTTTATTTTGTTAATTTAATATACAGTATTTGATTATACATATAAGCTTTATAAATTTAATATTACATCTTACTATAGCAAAGTAAGATTTTATAATTTTATATAAGTAGCATCATATATAAAATATTTTCGGCAGAGACAAAATAATTTTTATATATATTAAATATTATTTTAAATTAGCTGATATGTAAATTAATTATATTAACGTATATACATTATATAAAATATATATTTTATAAAATCAAATTAGTATCAGATATACTTTCGGTAGAGAAAATAAATAAAATAATTATTTTCAAATATTTTAAATATCAGTCGAAAATTAAAATAGGTTTTAAAATAGATTTTTAAATTATGTTTTAGATATTCTAACAACAAAATATCACTCAGAATTTCACTAAAATTTAAAATTCAAATTTTTTTTTGAAAATAATGCTTTTATATTAATTTTAAACAATATTCACATGGATATTTCATTTAAAATATATTTAAAAATTAAAAAAAAATCTGCCATGTGCATTATCTAGCATATTTATATATTTAACATATATATTTTATATATTTTAAAATATTAATATATATATATCTGTGTGTGTGTATATATATGTGTGTGTAAGTATATATTTAATATATGTAATGTACATGTATATGTATATATTTAAAAAAATTTATATATATATACACATATATATATATACACATATATATATTTCTTTCGAATTTATAGTAAAAAAATTAATTCAATTTATAAATATCTTAAAATATACTTGTATATAATTATATTTTTACAATGTTATAGTTCCATGTATATGCTTATACACACACACACACACACACACACACACTTATTTAATAAAATATAGTTTATATGGCTATATATATACTAATAATTTAATATTTTGTATATATAAGTTAAAATATATGAACATACATTTGGACAATATATTTATATACTAAATAAGCTAAGATGTCTATTGCAGTGTAAATCCCAACACTTATACACAGGCGCGCGCGCACACAAATATATATATATATATATAATGTAACACTAACTGCATAAAATAAAAATTGAATAACATATTTTAAATAAAATAATGATTTTAATTATAAAGAAATTTAGAAATGTTCTAATAAATTAGACTTCATAAGACCAATAAAGATCCAAAATGATAAAAAAATTGAAACTCACCAATTACTTACACTACGGGCTGGCCCAGTTCCAACACCAACCAACTGAGCCAACCCTGTTGGTTCGGGAGTTACTTTCTTGAAAATTCATATCTACAAAAGTGTCTGGACTATAAAAAGAAGAAAACCATTTTTGAGAGGAAAAATTGTAAAATAACTAATAGATCAACCATTGATACATATGCTATAAGAAATCCTAACATTCTTTGGAATGTGTCATATAAGATGTTAAGTTATTATTTTATGTCATACGCATCAAGTAAAGTAATGTTGTAATTCATATTAATTATAGTATGATATAAATTATATCTCAAATAATGTTATGAGTATCTGTTTCAAAAACTAATGGTTTGATGTGAACATTAAAATAATATACTTAAAATATAATCATATATAAGTAGGAGAGCTATGGAATAATAGTCGTTCCTAATATATGGACTAATCAATGATATTTAGATACTATCTAGATAAGATTTTATTTGAGAAGCAAACTAGGGATTATGAAACTCACGGTTATGGGGATAAGCTAGATCAACACAAATGAGTTTGCACTCGACCTACAGTATCACTCGAGATTAAAGTATGTGAGGTCCTCTAGTGAAAAACTTGCTTCTTAATAATTACTCGAAAGGTTACATATACAGTACAAATTCAATACATTGAGAAGAATGTCTTAATGAAATAAATTGAATAATGTGCATATCAACAAATTTAAATCTAAATTTAATTCTTTGATACAACCTAAGAATAAATAAGAGATTTCTTGAGTTCCATTAATTAATTTAGTTGTGTCTCATTTATTTATAGTAATAAGTAGAATAAGATTTAGTAAATTTAAGGATAAATTATTAATTTGGGGAAAAATTCATATTGTTAACTCAAAATATATTATGATAGTGGAATCCCAATTTGTAAATTATTACCAACAATGTTCAATTTTGGATGACAGCTTGCAATCACTTTACTTTTGCTCCTACTTTTAGAAGCAATCATCCATCAGAAGGCCACAATATGACTTTGTGTTCATGAGATCATGGTCCATTGGACAGTGCTTATTTGTTGATGCTATCAAGTTTACACTATAATGGAAACCATTATACACAACAACTAAGAGGTGGTCCATCAAAAAGTCAGGCGGAGACCTTAGAAAGTCTGGAAGATGACGTTCGAGGGCTCTCTGTGGTATATATTCATGATTTTGAAGATATTATATTGGCCCATATGATGCCGAGTACACATTGTGATTATTATAAACTACGTCACTATCCTAAAAAAATTCTAGTAAGAAGAGGCATTAAGCTAATCATGGTCATGCTTCAGCTCCTGGTCCAGTTTGCATTGTTCATGCTCTTTTTTCACACAAATGCTTTCACGACCTTAACGTACAAAGAATCCATTGAATTTGTGATACAATTTGTTAACATTAATGAGACTGATGTTACTACAACATTATTAGACAAACATTTGAACTAGATTATGTAGAATAAGGATGATCATTTTTTGGCATATGTAGTCCATGAACTTGTAAAGGAGATGTAGCTCGAAGAAACATTAGGAATATATGATTTTATCTTCTTGAAGTAGGGTTTATGCATTATCATATATTATGCATTGTCCTGTTTTATTTTCTTAATGCATCGAAGAATACAATTTTGAAATTTCTAGTATTCTCCATTATTGTTCAGTATAAGGTAAAATTTATCAGTTATTATTAATTAACTATAAATCAAATTGTGTTACTTATCCACTAAATTTTTTTAATTATTAAGTACAATATAGTAATTAAAATTATAACTTATTAAATAAAATGTATTAATTATTAAAAATTAAAAATTAGTTATTAAATACTTATTATTGATATATAAATAAAATGTCTTAATCATCGACTACATTTTATTAATTATTGATTTGATTACTTATACTACTAGTAATAATAAAATAAAATAAAAAAACATTTCTATTTTATATCATCAGAATTGCACTGTTCATGTTAAATTTGGACGATTTAAATCTATTCCAAATATTAAAAGAGAGAAGAAATTAATTGATTCTCGCAATCAATCAAATATGAGAAACAAATAGAAAGATAATCAATTAATGTCAAAAAATATATTAATAGATTTGAGTAATCAATTAAATAAGGATATACGTGGAAACAAATATCAATATGCTAAATATGTGTTGAAATCAAATCAAATAAATCCGGAAAGATTTCATCCTTATCTTCAAGGCAATCTTCATCCTTCCACCTATATATATGAAGACATTTGTTCATCTTTTAAACACAAGACGATAAAAGAGTTCTATACAAAATATCTTCAATAAGATCTATATTTCTATATCTATTGTAGGGTAAGAAATTTATATTGAGTGATTTATATTCTTCTCATATTATACTCTCTCTTAAAGCGAAGAAGAATAAAGATTGTTGGGTCTGAGGACGTAGGCACCGAACTTCGTTATATCGATGTGTTCTTTCCTTTCTGTCTTTTATTTATAATTCATGCTCTTTGATTTTCTTTTTATTCTCTTTGTTGGATTGGAATTATTGAGATTGTCCACGGACTAGATTATTGGGTGTTCTGCTTCCGCTGCCCAAAACTCTTATTTTTCACTATAGTTTGATATCATAGCTTGTTCTATTTGAAGACTATTTCAGCTATGTCTAATTCTACAAAGAATAGCACAGGTAGAAGCTCTACAAATTATGGAGTCGCTAGATTTGATGGAAAGGGAGATTTTGGCACATGAAAGATGAAGATGGAAGCGGTATTCAAGAAATAGAGGACTTTTAATGTTGTCTCAGATCTAGAGAAATTGAAGAAATTAGCACCTGAAGCGAATGAGGAATGGAAAAAGGGTGCTCTTACTACCATCCAGCTTAGCCTTTCTGATGGAATGCTTAGAGAATTTTCTCATGTAAAAACTGCTAAGGAATTATGGGACGTTCTTCAGAAAAAGTTCTACAACAATTCTCTCACCAACCGCATCATCCTACAACAACAACTTTACTCGTTCAAGATAACGCTTGGAACCGATGTATTAGCTCATGTGGATGTCCTAAACACACTTGTTATGAATCTTCGAACAACTGAAGTAAAAATTGAAGATGAAGCACAAGCTGTTGTTCTTTTATGTTCTTTGCCTATAGAGTATAACACTTTGTCAACTCTGTGATCTATAGGCACTCTTTTATTTTCTTGGAGGATGAGAAGACAAATTTGCATAACAAGATGTTGAGGGGAAAGTTAGCAAACATGAGCATAAAGAATGATTCCGAAGGCCTTATTTCGCAAAGGGGAGGAAGTAAGAGTAAACCCAAATATGGTGGAGATAGAGCCAAGTCAAGATCTCGGTCAAGGGGAGCTCCGAAGGGACTTTGTCATTATTGTAGAAGGCATGGACATTATATTGCAAGTTGCCCCAAGTTGGAGAATAAAATCAAAGTCATTACCTAAAAGGCTTCAACTTCTACAACGGAGACATCAGATTTAGAGGGTGATCCTGGCATTTTTACATCTTCTGCCTCTTTTACGAAGAGTACTATATGGATTATTAACTCTGTAGCATCCTATCATATGACACCTGATAGACACTCTTTTTCCACTTATCGTCAGTTTGATGGAGGAGAGGTTCTCATGGGAAGTATTGCTACTTGTCGCATGACTGGTATTGGAACGGTGAAGATCAGGATGTTTGGTAGCATTGTTTGTGCTTTATGTGATGTCAGGCAAATGCCAGATTTGAGGTGTAGTTTGATCTCCGTTGGAGCATTATGCAATCATGGATTGAATTGTGTAATAGAAAATGATTCATTGAAAATTACAATGGCTCATTGGTAGTTATGAAAGGGGTAAAAGCTGGAAATCTATATTTACTGAAGGGTACCACTATTATTGCAGAGTCTTCTTCGGTTGTTGATTCTATTGATTCTGATTCTACCATATTATGGCATTTTCGTATGGGACACATTGAAGAGCTCAGTTTGGAAGTGTTGATAAACCGAGGTTTGATTGACGGTATTCATTATTTAAAACTTGGCTTTTGTGAGGGATGCGTACTTGGAAAACAGACGAAGGTTTCTTTCGGCATTGCAGAGCACAAGTCTAAAGATGTATTGGAGTATGTTCACATTGATGTTTGGGACCCCACACCATGCCTATCTTGTGGAGGAGCCAGGTATTTTGTTTCATTTGTTGATGGTTTTTCTAGAAAGGTATCGGTTTACTTTATGAAGTCCAAGGACGAAACTTTTGATAAGTTTAATAGTTGGAAATCTCTTATTAAGAAACAATCAGGAAAGAAAGTGAAGATTCTTCGTTCAGATAATGGTGGTGAATTCACTTCTAAAAAATTCACCAACTTCTATGAGTCCGAGGGAATTAAAAAGCACTAAACCACACCAAGGGACCCTCGGTCAAATGGGGTTGCAGAGAGGATGAATCAGACTTTGTTAGAAAGAACTTGTTGCTTACGTCTGACTGCTGGATTAAAGAAGAAATTTTGGACATAAGCATTATCTACAGCGGTTTTCCTCATCAACCGTACACCTTCTAAGGCCATAGATATGAAAATTCCTAAAGAAGTATGGAAGGGAGAGCCTATTTCGTATTACTTTCTCAAAATGTTTGGTTGTCCAGCTTATGTGCATGAGAGCAAAGGGAAGTTAGATCCAAGATAATGAAGTCTATTTTTCTTGGCTATAGGAGAGAAGTTAAGGGTTATAGGTTGTGGTATCCTACTATCTAGAAGATTGTTACTAGCAAGCATGTTACATTTGATGAAAAGGCTATGTTGAAGGTGGAGCCTTCATCTTCAGTTAATGATGATGTTGAGAGGATAAATCCAGAGTACCGGACACAAAGTAGATCATCAGACTTTCATACAAGTAAAATTGGTGTTTTCGATGACACCGTGGTTGATGAGAAGAGGATGGATGATCAATCTTAAGGTGGAGCTCAAATTCAAACTCAACCAATCAGAGAGAGGAAAAGACCTAGATAGCTTGATGATTTTATGGGATTGAACATTGAATACATTGAATTTAATGACATGGCAGCCTATGCATTAAGCATATTTCATGATAAGCTCAGAGACTATAGAGATGTCATTAGTTCAGTTGATAGTTCCCATTGGATGGTAGTTATGGAGGAGGAAATTGAGTCTTTGCACAAAAATCACACTTGGGATTTAGCACCACCTCCTTCCGGTAAGAGAGCAATTGAGTGTAAGTGGATCTATAGGGTGAAAGATGGCGACAATGGCGACTTGAGGTATAAGGTGAGATTAGTGGCGAAGGATAATGTTCAAAGGAAAGATGTGGAGTTCCATGATATTTTTTCTCCAGTTGTCAAACACACTTCCATTCGAATTCTTTTGGCATTGGTTGCTCACTTCGACATGGGGTTGCAATAATTAGATGTCAAAACAGCATTCTTGCATGATGACCTTGAGGAGGAAATTTACCTACAGCAACCAGAGGGGTTCATTGACAGTAGCAGGCCCAGTCATGTTTGTAAGCTTAACAATTCTCTTTATGATTTAAAACAATCTCATAGGCAATGGTATAAAAAATTTGATAAGTTTATGATCTCACACGGTTACTCTAGAATCTTTAAGGACTAATGCGTCTATTTTAAGAAGTGTAATGAAGACATCATCTATTTGTTGTTTTATGTTGATGATATGTTGATAGATTCTAAGAGCATGACTAGAATTCCAAAGTTGAAGACGGAGCTCAGCAAGAAATTTGATATGAAAGATTTGGGAAAGGCACGGAGAATTTTGGGGATGGAGATTTAGAGGGATGGAAAGCAAAGAGTTTTGAATCTCACTCAAACTCAGTATATCGAGAAAGTCCTATCTCAATTTTGTATGGAGAAAGCTAAACTGGTGGCTACTCAACTAGGCTCTCAATTTCAGCTATCCAAAGATTTATGTCCCACATCAACTGAAGACAAAAGGGATATGACTAATATTCCTTACTCTAGCGCAGTTGGAAGCCTTATGTATGTTATAGTATGTACAAGGTCTGATTTAGCTCATGCAGTTGGTGTTGTTACCAAATAACCCAAGCAAGACTCATTGGCAAGCAGTAAAGTGGATTCTATGATATTTGAGAGGCACTTCTGATATTGGCTTGTTGTTTGGAGGTAGCGACATAACTCTAAGGGGTTATTGTGATTCAGATTATGTTAGGGATAGAGATGGTAGGATAGAGATGGTAGGAAATCGATTTTCGGCTATGTTTATACACTTAGCATAGGCCCAATTTCTTAGAGATCCAACCTACAATACATTATAACTTTATCAACTACAGAGGCAAAGCTTATTTATATTGTGGAATCGACCAAGGAAGGATTGTGTTTGTTGCAGATTTTGGAGGATTTATCAATGATGCAAAAGACGGTGGAGTTGTTTTCAAATAGTCAGAGCGGCGGTCATCCTGTTGAGAATCAAGCATGTAGCTCACAGACAAAGCACATTGATGTTAGGAGTTTCTTTCTCATACTTGAAGAAGAGAGAAATAAGATAAACTATCGAAGATACACACAAAAGACAATCCAACTGATATGTTAACAAAGTCGATTCCAAAGGACAAGTTTGAACATTGCTCAAACTTGATTAGTGCGGTACGAGCTATTTAGCACCATGGGGCGCTGACCCAACAACCAGCTTAGTTAATTGATTGATATATTTAAATCGAGATGGAGTGTTAAATTTGGACAATTTAAATCTATTTCTAATATTAAAAGAGAGAACATATTAATTGATTCTTGCAACCAATCAAATATGGAAAATAAATAGAAAGATAATCAATTAATGTTAGAAAATATATTAATTGATTTGAGGAATCAATCAAAAGGTTATACGTGGAAACAAATACCAATACGCTAAATTTTTGTTAAAATCAAATCAAATAAATCTGGAAAGATTTCATGCTTATCTCCAAGGCAGTCTTCATCCTTCCACTTATATATATGAATACATTTGTTCATCTTTTAAACACAAGACGACAAGAGAGTTCTCCATAATTCAATAAGATCTGTATTTCTGTATCTATTGTAGGGTGAGAAATTTATATTGAGTGATGTTGGACTTCATGCTTTTGATTCATGACAAGAAGTTCAAGATAGAGAAAGGATTATCAAATATTCGACTAGTATGATTTTTTAGAGTCTAAGTTAGAATTTTGTTGTTAAAATCTATCCTCAACTAAACCTGCACTTCTGAAAATATGCAGGTCAGTCGACTGGATCCATCCAGTCAGTCGACTAACCAATACACATGCAATTTTATATATTGCACAATTCAGTCGACTAAATATCATAATCAGTCGACTGAAATGTGCCATTTTCGAACTAAAAATTTTCTGTTTTAATTCAGTCGACTGATTGATCATATTCAGTCGACTAAATATGTTATAACTGTCATATTTTTTAAATTTTCTGAAGAGACACTCCTCTTCCTGAAGAGGAATCTCTTCCAGGAAGAGTTGCAACAATTTTTGTTCGTCAGAACTCCTTACCAAATGTTGTAACTCTTCATTCATTATAAATATACATTCCATTCAAGATCAAAGAACTAACTTTTCTATTCTCTACTCTCTTGAATATTCAGAACTTCTTATTGCTTAGAGTTTGTGAAATCACGCTTATAATTCTTCATTTCTAAAGCAATCTATTCTTTCCTTATCTTCACGAAGACACAAATATACATATCGTACTTGAGAAAAAGATTATAGGAAGGGTGTACTTCATTCGAAAAATCTATGGTAACAAGAACACACAAAGCCAAGAAAACAATTTATTTGTATCAAAGTCGTGTTCGGTTGCTCATGTGGGAAAAATCCTGTTCAGTTGCTCAGGTGGTCACAGTCCTGTTCGTTTGCTCAGGCGAGGTAAACCTATTCCTCCGGGTTAAGAGAGGGTTGATAGTTAAATTTTAGAGGGAGTCTGGGACTGGACGTAGAATGAGAGTTCGAACTAGTATAAAAATCTCTGGTGTCATTTTATTTTACTGCTTTATTTACTTACATTATATTCCGCATAAGTAGTTTAGATAATATCCATATTACGATCCTTAGCTGCACTTTCATTTGGTATCAGAGCAGGTCATCTTATAACCGTAAAACAGTTATATGATATTTTTAGTAATATGGAACACAACACTGGCACAAGTAGTTTTATTAAAGGTCAACCTACTACACGACCACCACTATTTAATGGTTTAAACTATAATTATTAGTCTACTAGAATGAGAATTTATATGCAAGCCAATGGTTATGACACCTGGAATATTACTCAAGCAGAATATCACATAACTACTACAGAATTTTTACAATGGTCTAACACACAAAAACTAGATGCTACTACAAATGCCAAAGCTATGAATATGTTATTTTGTGCATTAGACAAAAATGAGTTTAATAAAGTTAGCATGTATACTACTGCTTATGAAATTTGGTGTACACTTAAAGTTACACATGAAGGAACTAAAAAAGTTAAACAAAGTAAAATTTCTATGCTTAAAAATCAGTTCCAAAATTTCAGAATGAGGCCAAATGAAACTATAAATGACATATATTCCAGATTTCAAGACATCATCATTCATTATTGGCATTAAGAGAAAAAATTTCAGACTTTGATATTGTTTCAAAAATCCTCAACTCTTTAACGGATGAGTGGGAACGAAAAGTCTTAGCAATCGAAGAAGCTAACGACATTTCAACTATTAAACCAGAAGAGTTGATAGGAAATCTAATGTCTTATGAAGTTAATCTCTAGGAAAAACGAGTATAGGCGCAAGACAAGAAGAATATAGCATTCCAAACAGAAAAGGATGAATCAGATTCAGATTAGGAAGATATGGCGTTTATTGCTAAGAATTTCAAAAAGTTTTTGAAATTCAGAAAGAGCAACAAATTCAAAAACAACAAGAATAGCTTCAGCAGTAATAATAACAACAACAAGCCATTGTCCTTTGCTCTTGAATGTTATGCATGTCACAGGAAAGGGCGCATCAAGAAAGATTGTCCTGATTGAAAGAAAGACAACTTTAAGAATAAGAAAGACAGATTCAAAAAGAAAGCCTTCTCTGTTACATGGGATGATTCAGAATCATCTTCATCATCAGGCAGTGACACAGACAATGATTCTGAACAAGCCAACGTTTGCTTTATGGCCGCTACTAATGATGTAAGTGATTTAACTTTTGATGATTTAGTTGATATAAATTCAGAATTACTTGATAAGCTGAGAAACATCAAAAGAAAATATAAAGACGCTCTTCAAAAATTAATTAGGACTGAAATTGAGGTAGATATGTTAAGAAATGAGAAAGAAATTTTAGAAGAAGAACTTGAAACTTCTCAAGAATCTTGTTCTAATACAACTTCTCAACTTTCTATGTTAAGTCAAGAAATAGAAACTCAAAAGGAAAAGAATGATGCTATTTTAGTTGAAAATCATGATTTGAAAGCTAACATTATAATATTAGAATTAGATATTTCTAGTCTTAAAACAAAATTAAATGATATTACTAAAAATGTCTCTAATTTTAACAAATGAAGAGAGAATCGTTCTAAAATTATAGAAAATTCTCAAACAGTTTCAAATAAACAGGGACTAGGATATAAGCAAGTATCAAAAAGTATTCCTAAGAAAAAGAATTTTTTATATAATAATTTTAAAAGGAATAATGATATTATTGCAAAATAAATTTCAAAAGTTCCAAACCATTCTAAATCTATTAAGATTTGGGTTCCTAAAACCAATAATTCTTTGATTAGAAACAAATACATTAAATCTTTCAAGAAATTGTTCACAAAAATAAAGATTTTATTTATAAAGGGAATTCTAAACCCTCATGGGTTTGGCTTCCTAAGATCTAACTTTTAGGACCCTAATAAAAAGTGGGTATCAACGTCATTTATATATATTTTGCAGGTATTGACTAAAAAGAGTGGAAAATAGATATTGGACAGTGGTTGCTCAAAACACATGACAGGAAACAAAGACATGTTGACTAACATGATTTACTCAGATGGAGGTTCTGTCACTTTTGGAGATAATTTCTAAGGATACATCATCGGCAAAGGCGATGTGAGCAATAACAGTACATCTAATTTACCTCTTATTATAAATGTTTTGTTAGTTAAGAATTAAAAACACAATTTACTTAGCATCAGTCAACTGTGTGACAAAGGATTCAATGTATCTTTTTCCGAAGATAAATGTAGCATTTTTGATCAAAATAAAAATCTTATTTTTGAAGGTTTTGGAGACAAAAAATATATATGTGTTAAATATGAATATAAATCACAACACATATGTGTCTAATAGCCAAAGAAATTGATTCTTGGTTATGGCACAGAAGGTTTTGTTATATAAATTTCAAACCTATAAACAAATTATCTAAGAATGATTTAGTAAAAAGTTTACCAAGAATGAATTTTAAAATAAACAATATTTGTGATGCTTGTCAATTAGGTAAATTATGAAAATCATCTTTTAAATCAAAGAAAAATATTTCTACATTACAACCCCTTGAACTATTGCATTTAGACCTTTTTGGCCCAACTCAAATTCAATCTATAAACCATAGCAAATATGTGTTTGTAATAGTAGATGATTTTTCAAGAAATACATGGACTATTTCAATGAAAAATAAAAGTGATACTTTTGAAAATTTCAAAATTTTTGTTAAAAGAATTCAAAATCTCAAAAATTTAAAGATTAAAAACATTAGAAGTGATCATGGAGGTGAATTTGAAAATGAAGCTTTTGAGCATTTTTGTAATAAAAAGGGAATTTACCATAATTTTTTTTTCCCTAGAACACCACAACAAAATGGAGTTGTAGAAGGAAAAATAGAACTTTACAAGAATGTGCATGAACTTTATTAAATGGAAGCACTCTACCAAAACATTTTTGGACAGAAGCTGTAGCAACTGCTTGTTATGTTTTGAACCGTGTCTCCATCCGATTACTAACAAAACACACTCCATATGAACTTTTTAATAAAAGAAAACCAAATATTTCATATTTTAAGGTTTTTGGTTCAAAACGTTTTATTTTAAACACAAAAGATCAGCTTGGAAAATTCGATCCAAAATCTGATGAAGGAATATTCATAGGATATTCGGAACGAAGTAAAGCTTATCGAATTTTCAATAAAAGAACTAAAACAATCGAGGAAACACTACATGTCTCCTTCGATGAGAATTTTAACTTTAATAAAAGTCTTAAGGATGATGAGATAATGACTAAGACAATCACAAATACTGATACTCAAAATAATTTTGAAGAAGATGAAAACATTGTTCATAATGAAAATGGATTAAGATCTCCTCCTAGGATTTTACGAGATCGCCCTGTAGAAAATGTCATTGGAGAAATTAATTCAAATGTCAGAACTAGAAATAAACTTAATCAAATGGGCCATGTAGCATTCCTTTCTAACATTGAACCTAAAAATGCTAAAGAAGCCTCTATTGATGACTATTGGATTATAGCTATGCAAGAAGAGCTAAACCAATTCGAACGAAACGAAGTTTGGGACTTAGTTCCTAGATCAAGTGATCAAACAGTCATTGATACTAAATGGGTCTTCAAAATAAAGCTGATGAACAAGGAAATATTATTAGGAATAAAGCTAGATTAGTTGCATAAGGATATAATCAAGAGGAAGGAATTGACTATGAAGAAACATTTTCTCCAGTCGCTCGACTAGAAGCAATACATATCTTATCGGTCTTTGCATGTTTTCATAATTTTAAACTTTATCACATGGATGTGAAATGTGCTTTTCTAAATGGATTTATAAAAGAAAATGTTTATGTTGAACAACCTCCTCTATTTTTACATGAAAAATTTCCAAACCATGTCTATAAACTTAAGAAAGCTTTATATGGTCTAAAACAAGTACCTCATGCTTGGTATGAACGTCTTAAAAGCTATCTTATAGACTCTGGTTTTGAAATTGGGAACGTTGATCAAACTCTTTTTATTAAACGTACTAAAAAGGATATTTAATTATTCAAATTTATATTGATGATATTATTTTTGGTTCCACAAATAATAAGTCATGTCAAGAATTTTCTAATATAATGACCAAAGAATTTGAAATGTCACATATGAGAAAATTATCATATTTTCTTGGATTACGGATTAAACAATTAGATAATGGAATTTTCATTAATCAAGAAAAATATTGCAACAATCTAATTAAATGCTTTGGTATGGAAAATACTTCTGCCAAATCAACTCCAATGAGTACAACAATCCATCTCGATCGAGATGAAGATAGCAAAAGTGATGACCAAAAATTATATCGAAGTATAATTGGATCATTACTTTAGATAACAGCTAGTAGACCTGACATAATGATGAGTGTTTGTTTATGTGCACGATTTCAAGCAAATCCTAAAGAATTACATATGCGAGCAGTGAAACGCATATTACGTTATCTAAGCAAAACCAAAGATTTCAGACTCTTTTATTCGAAAGAATGTCCTTTCGAGTTAGTATCATACAGTGATGCCAACTTTGGAGAATATCGGACGGATCGAAAAAGTACGAGTGGGACTTGTCATTTTATTAGACAATCCTTAGTATCTTGATTTAGCAAGAAATAAAATTGTGTTTCACTCTCGACATGTGAAGCAGAATATATTTCAGATGCTTTAGCATGTGTTTAAGTCATTTATATGCAACAAACACTTCAAGATTTTGGAATTAATTTATCTAATTCAACTATTTTCTATGATAACACAAGTGCTATAAACTTATCTAAAAATCCTATCAATCATTCACGAACAAAACATATTGACATTCGTCATCATTTTCTTCGTGATAATATTGAAAAAGATATAGTCAGATTAGAATTTGTATCTTTTGAAAACCAACTGACTGATATATTTACAAAACCTTTAAATGAAAATACTTTTATAAAATTAAGAAGAGAATTAGGAATTTTATCTTTAAAAGATTTATAAAATAAAAAAATAAAGAATAATAATAAATTAGAAATTTTGCTATATGTTATTTCACTCTATAGGCTGAACTTCACTTTTCTTTATACATTCAATTTTCATAGCTATATTTTGTACCCATACATTGTTTTAGACAATTGTTTATCTCCATTATTATTTTTCTCTGGTTTCTCACCATAAATCTGCTTCTATTTTTGCTCATTCCTTCTACTATATAAATATTCATCTTTTCATTTTTTTATATCAATCTCAAATAGCTTATTTCACAAAAAATTATCAAGTCATTATGTCTTCTCAAGAAAGCTCAACATATTCTTCCATTAGCTACAGCTCTCCATCCACCAATTCTTCTGATCTTTCAACTCCTACTCCTGCATATGAACCTGTTCCTATTGTACCACCCTCAAATTATCATACCAGATATACACTGGAAGCAAAGCGTGGAAGGAAACTACATTTTGGTTTACCATCTGTCAACGATAAGATCGATGACATTCACCATTATCAAAGAGAAATGCTAAGCTTACAACGAGAAATGTACTACGAACAAAAACTTCATGCTAGGAGACTCGGTTTTCTGGAAAAGTGTGCATTAAAGTTCTGTGGTGCTTCACCAACGAACAATAATGTTCATGTTCCATCACCCCAGAGGCCTCCATACTCACCAAATTCATGGGAACGCTCAACAATTCAACCAGCTCGAGAACACACTAAATTTGAGCAGGAAGAATGTGGGACTCCAAAGAATTCGACTTCCTCTTCTTATACTACATTTTCTTGTTTTTATCTATGTTTTATTAATATATATATATATATATGTGAATTAAGTAATTCTTTTTGTCAATAAAGTTAACATATACTATTTTTCACAGCAGCAGTCGACTGAATTAGTACATTTAGTCGACTAAATAGTGTTTTAATAAAAAAGTTATACATGAAATTCAGTCGACTAAACAACTTATTCAGTCGACTGAATCATACACAAAATGAACTACAAAGGTTCTGGATACAGTCAGTCGACTGAAACTATATATTCAGTCGACTGAATCATCGCCCTAACAAATTTTTTGCCCCAAGTCAATATTCAGTTGACTAAACTTGCATTTTTAGTCGACTAAATCTGGAAAACGATTTTTTTAAAATAAAAAGGCAGCACCTTTTCATTCCATCTCTTCATAACATCTCATCTTTTCAACTACCTCCATACCTATTCACTATCTTTAAAATTCCGTCAGTTTAATCCAAAATTAGTAAAAATTATCCAAGCTCGTCTTCTCCAAAACCCTAACCACAATGCCACCAAAAAGAGCTAGACCTTCTTCCTCTTCAGCAGGACCTACCGAATCTCAAATTAGAAGTTGGCTATACAATGATAAGGCTGCTCAAAGGTTCAACAAGATGAAGAATTCCAGGATTTTCGAAGGTTCGTTTGTAAAATTCCCTGATTTTGCTTCCTATGCACTTCAAAACTTAGCAAGGAGAAGTGGCCTAGAATCATTGCTTGATTATAATGCCAACAACTTGAAGATTAATCATCTTTTGATCAAGCTGTTCTATGCTAACCTTAACTTGGATCATCACACAATTTATAATACCGACGATTGTGTATGGACACTCGTGTGTGGTGTGAAGATGTTTTTACTCATTTATAGAATAGGAAGGATCCTGCAATGTACTTCAAAAGGCGAGGATTTAAACGAGATAGAGGTTGATATGGATCATCGAGATAGAGTAAGTCATCTTTTTCTTTTCGATGACTTAAAAGAACTTAAGGCTATAGGGCTTCGACCAAAAGCAAGAATCATGCATCATGCTCTTACTCACTCCATTAACCCTCGTACCAGAAGCTACGAGAAAATTTATAAGCGAGATTACCAATCACTTTATGCTATATGGGGACAACGATCTGTAAATTGGGCAAAGGTCATTCTCGAAGAATTTCAAACCTTTAACCAAGGCCGCATGAAAACTATTCATTACGGTGCTTATATAATGAGACTTATTCTTCATTTTGAAATCCCTCTCCCTGATTCGGACTTTACTGCCATTGGCTCTCTTAACACCAGGACCTTAAGTCTTATGGGTCTTCCTAAACACTTCCAAAGTCATACAATTATAACTTTTGAACATTGGAAAGAGAATCAAGCCGCAGGACAACCTCAATCTTCTTCCCGTCAACATACTACTCAAACCGAAATTGGTTCTTCTTCTCAAGCTTGACGACAACTACATGTGATTGAAGAAATTGGACCGGATACACAAGCACGCCAAGCTTACACGATTATTTTTAAAAACCAAAAGATATTAGATAGGCGACTATCTCAAGTTGAAACTACCGTTACCAAAATGGATTCCAAACTCGATCGTATCAAAAGCTTCTTAAATAACATATGGGATGTGTTAACTTGTGGTCCATCCTCCTCCACGGCAATCCATGCTCCTAAAGATCTGGGGAAACGACCGCAACCTCGTTTCACATGGTCATCCTCTGGAGGAGAAGAAGAAAGCGATGAAGGTGAAAATTCAGGTGCAATCGGTGATGAAGAATCGGAAGGTGATGATGAAGAAGGCGAAGATAGCTCAAATGGTGAAGGGGAAGAGTAAATTATTTTCTATCTTTTATTTTGACATTATCTGATGGGGTTTTATGAACTATGTTGTATTTTGACTTAAATGTTGTGTCTGTGCTAAGTACTTTATTAACTTCGTTAGTACAATTGTTTTTGTTGTTGTATGATCATATGTTGTGTGTTTGTTATCACTATTGTTGTTATATGATCATATGTTTGTTATCATGATTATTGTTATGTATTATCATATGTTTTGTAAAAATAAATATATCTCTATCTTTTTTGCCGATGACAAAGGGGGAGAAGAAGTTTCGCACTAACAAAATTTGCAGGATTACAAGATACTGAAACAGTTTCAGGGGGAGTTATAGATTTTCGTCGAAATTTATCTCAAATGAAGTTGTCATCAATCAAAAAGGGAGAGAATGTTGGACTTCATGCTTTTGATTCATGACAAGAAGTTCAAGACAGAGAAAGGATTATCAAATATTCGACAAGTATGATTTATTAGATCTAAGTTAGAATTTTGTTGTTAAAATCTATCCTCAAGTAAACCTGCACTTCTGGAAATATACAAGTCAGTCGGCTGGATCCATCCAGTCAGTCGACTGACCAATACACATGCAATTTTATATATTGCACAATTCAGTCAACTAAATATCATAATCAGTCGACTGAAATGTGTCATTTTCAAACTAAAATTTTTCTGTTTTAATTCAGTCGACTGATTGATCATATTCAGTCGAAAATATGTTATAACTGTCATATTTTTAAAATTTTCTGAAGAGACACTCCTCTTCCTGAAGAGGAATCTCTTCCAGGAAGAGTTGCAAATTTCTGTTTGTCAGGACTCCTTACCAAATGTTGTAACTCTTCATTCATTATAAATATACATTCCATTCAAGATCAAAGAACTAACTTTTATATTCTCTACTCTCTTGAATATTCAGAACTTCTTATTGCTTAGAGTTTGTGAAATCACGTTTATAATTCTTCATTTCTAAAGCAATCTATACTTTCCTTATCTTCACGAACACACCCTTTACGTTTTTAACATTTCAAACGCGTATAACTTTATGTAGAAAAATCAGATCAGCATACCGTTGTCACCAAAAAATCACAAATTTGATGATCTTTAAAATGAGATCCATTGTTGATACCAAAAAAACATATTTAAGGTAAGAGTGCAATTATTCCATATATTTGCGGAGAATTCTGCAAATTTTAAACATTATTGATTTTTCTTCAAATGCCAACAGCTATTGCATATACTTGCTGAATTGTCTGCAACTATTGCGTATACTTGCAGGCATGTCATCAATTATTGCATATAATTGCTGAATTGTTTGCAAATATTGCATATAAATCTGCAATTATCTTTAATAATTGCATGTATGTCTGTAAATATTCTGATTAATTGCATGCTCATCGGCAACTATTCATATAAAAGCATTTCAATACAAAACTAGACATTTATAACTATAAATAACAAAATAAAGAATTTTAGTTCAATTATGAAGATTAAATTCATCATTCGTTACAATTATTCATAATATTTGCATAGTTATCAGCAATTATTCTCAATAATTGCATTTATTTCTGCAAATATTCAGAATAATTGCATTCTTATCAGCAATTTTTCTTGTAAAATCATTTCAATACTAAATTCATCTTTCTCTGCAATTATTCATAATAATTGCATAGTTATCAGCAATTATTCTCAATAACTGCATTTATTTCTGCAAACATTCAAAATAATTGCATTCTTATCAGCAATTATTCATGTAAAATCATTTCAATCCGAAATTCATCTTTCTCTGCAATTATTCATAATAACTGCATAGTTATCGGCAATTATTCTCAATAATTGCATTTATTTCTGCAAATATTCAAAATAATTGTAGTTTTTCAGTTAAATCGAAAAATAAACCTTCGATTTTGTAGAGTCTTCAATTTAATTTCTTGATTCTCATAGTTTATAGACTCGGCTCGGTTTTTCATTTGATCAGAAGAAACTGAAGAAGAAGAACTGAAGCTCGACAGTGAAGCGTAGGGGTAATTTGGGGAAAAAATAGGCGGAAATCAAAAACAGGGACGTAGAAAGTATAATTTTTTCCACAGGGATCCGCTTTGAATTAAGTTCTGTTTTAAGGATGCGTGCCTAATATTCACTTTAAAAATACTCTACTACCCATCAGCGGTTTTCAATTTTAACCACCATTTTCGATCACCCATCAATGAAATTTATACTAGTATGAAATAAGGACGGAGGTTGTTCTTTGTAAGTGTATTTTCAAATTTTCCACGAATAAAATGAAATTCTGAATTGGAAACAAGAAAAGGAAATATAGAATAAAAGAGACGACAATTTAAAATCCAATCGTATCTGAAATGATGTTATTTCATTTTCTTTAATTCCGCATTTCTGCACTGCTCCAAAGCGAGAAAATGCGTAGAGGCTTGGTAGAAAGGTCCAGAGTCCGGGAAATGCGAGGAAAAAGGAGGAACGCGCGCCAGGAAGGGGTCGAACCTTCGACTTTCTGCTTAGGAAACAGACGCTCTATCCACTGAGCTACAGGCGCATTGGTGTTTCACTTCCGAAAAACTTTATATATTTCCAATATTAACCGTGAAAAGGGCACACCTAATTACAGTACAATTTAATGATTTATTCGATCAAAATTTAGAAATCAACTTAAATCTTATAGGATTTAAATTTTGAGTGGAAGAAGCGGAGTACATATCCAAAGCAGTTATTGTTTTTGTATACTTACGTGACTTTAGTTTGTTTCTCACTGTCTTTGCTTAAATTGTAAGAAAATGCTACCAGGAATCATTTTATATTAGTTTCTGCTTTGATATAAGATCATTGGTCTTTGGTTTTCTTCATAAGTATGGAATTATACTGGTTGGCAGAAATTAGTTGGTCAAAAGCACCTTATTATGCCATTATTCTAAAATGTTATTCAGGTTTCTTGTTTGGTCCTAATATCTTCTATAAAATGCGAAGAAAGCAGAAAAAAGAGAAGGGAAAAAAGAATGATTTTGATACGTCGTGTAACATTTGGACAGTTTTATATTCCTGACTACTAGTTTTGAAAATGAAAAGGCACTTGATTTCTTTTACTCAAATGGCTGCACACTGCACAGTGAACCCTGACCTTCTACTATTTTTGGTTGCAGAACGGAATGATTTTATCCTGCAGTAGAAGTTTTACTAGACGGATATTTTATACTTAACTATGTGTCTCAGAGACATTCCACACAGAAAGTCATACCCAACATTATTATTTGCACATTTCTCCAAATAAACAAGGACAATGATCAACAGCATGCAACTTACACACAAAATATACAAGTAACTAAGCTGTTTAAAGTATTCCGCACCGAGTAATTATTCATGCCTCCAATTTGAAAATCTGCAAACTACAACCCTCATACAAATATTTATAAGAAAATAGCACAAAAATGGAAAGAATAACAATGACAATAGAAAAACAAGAATAATGGCAAAGATATCATTGAATTGAAAGAGATCATTTAGAAAGTTTTCTCCATTGGGTGCGGCCTCGATTAATTTCAAGGCCACTGTTGGCTAATCTTAAGAAATGCAAAAATTGGCACTGATCTTGGGAAGATTGCTTCTTTTTAGGGGATCCATTCATGCTTTCTTCAGCTTCTTCGAGCTCCAAACTAGTAAGGGAATCGACCATGTCATCGCGTTGGCATTCTCTTCTGTAATCCAGTGTGATTGATTGGAGCTCATGTGTGTCTATTATCTCTTGAGGCATGCTCTGATATGATATAAGAATAATATAACATTGTCAAAATCTTTGAAGATTAGGTTAAATATTCATTTGTTCATGCAAAAAACAAAGCCAAAAAATGGCACCTATTTTCTAACTGCGTATATGGATTGGTTTCGGTTGAAGATTAGAGCTTGTAAAGATGATCTCTTTAGTTTGATCCTTGTGCAATAAGTGGCATGGATGAATGGATAATTACTTGTGTAGTAAAAGGTTATATTACTCCCTTTGCGAGGTATTACAGTCAGAACCACTTGAAATAAAATGTGAGATGAATAGATATAGGGAAATAAGTTTTTGTTTTATTTTCCTTTCTTTTCAGCAACTTCATTATCATGTGGCATGTAAATAATCTTAATTCTAACAAAGAAAGTTTGTTCGAGTGGCATATAAAAATATCAAGGAGAGATTACAAGTTACTATTGATCTCAACAATGCAACAATTACCATTAATCGCAATTCAATTGAATGGACAAAGAAACAAACGTGATACTTTTATTTCTTTTCTTTTTTTTCTTTTCTTTTTTTTCTTTTTTGAAGACACAAGTAAACCATGAAGGTTGCATGTCCACCCAACGATTATACATTTACTTTTACTAAAGTATGAACTCAGGTAACCATCCAATAGAGAACGAGAAATGCATCATTTTCTTACCTCAAGAACCCAACCAATGTATGTGACATTGTTGACATGCTGATTCATATCAAAATCGGCTCTCCTTGGCTGCAAACAATGATATACAACTTCATACTACAATCTTGTCAAAATAATTAAGAGGCAGTAAGCGAGGATTAATTTTAAAAATTTACCGCAAGCCCTAAACACAAATTTTGCGCAGGTTCCTCGAGTTTGGGGATTTTCTTTAAGCTATCGTTATCCTCCTCAGGGAATGCAAGCCTGTATAATAAAAGCATGTTAAAAAGAACATTGACATAAGCTTTTTTATATTTTATCCTAATAACTTCAAAAACACTTAGATTCATAATAACTAGCATACCTAGGTGTGCGTGGGCAGAAGACAAGATATTCCTCCCTCACTTCATCACTTACTCTCTGAAGCTTCCTAGTGTCTTGATTCATCATCACCCATTTACTGTATTTAATTTCGACAGATATAAAATTTTAGAACAAAACCAGTTGGAATAAACAAAAACATAATAACAAACAGTACAGACATTGCTCATGTACCAGATAGATATTTTGTGATGAACGTCAATTATCCACATTGCGTATGATTTGTGTTCAATTATTTACTCAGCTTACTTATCTTACAGACATAGGAGAACAACAAAACTGTACATGGGCTAATAAGTAGTTCGATTCATATTTATCCTTAACCTTTTACATGCTTTTTATGTGGGTAGGACAAGTCAGGAAAATTTAGGCAATTCATCATATAAAGAACATTTCTAGGAGATATAGCCAACTTTTTAAGACAATACTTTTTATGATGCCATCTTTAGATTCTGCTTGGAGTTTTCATACACTGGTTATAATCGTTTTTAACCAGATCTGTTTGTGAAAATATATAAAAACCAATGCATGTGAGTTTGTTAAAGCATCGGCTCTAACTCTTTAAAACAACTATTTTAAAAATTACAAGTCTAACTATAAAACTTTGGTTTCATATTTTTTATTTTGAAATGAACTTTTCTCAAAAAAAAATAATCTATTCAGCGACTTTTAAGAAATAGAAAAAATGCTTTAAAAAATATTATTTGTTTTATTTTATCGTCTTATTGAAAATTGGCATTATTCGAATGTGATTTTTTTTTAAATCTTAAATTAAAAGTATAAGTTTATAGTTGATTTTATATGTCTTAAGCGAGAAAAAAGGAGAAGATATAATATTTTGTTTTGTACGTGTTATTTTGGTAAATTTATTTTGTTTTGTGTTCCGTGCACGAGGCTCCCGCGTGATAGCAGGCTCTGGGGAGGTTGATTGTACGCAACATTTCTCTCGCTTTGCGAAGAGACTGTTTCCGGACTCGAATCCTTGACGTCCAGATCACCAGCCGGGTGACCTTTACCGTTGCGCCAAGGCTCCACATCATTATGAATTTACCATATTATGAATAAATATGTAATACATTCAAACATCGACATTTACTAGTTTGTGCATACATGATCAATATTTTATTATAACTTGCTTAAAAAATATTATATAAAAGAGCTGTTATTTCCGAACCAATAACTACACATGTTTGTCTTCGAGCCAAAAAAAACTGTCATTTTGAACTTAAAAATACAGCTTAATTAGTAAACACGTAACATGATGAATATTAACTTGAATTTTTGGATCATGAAAAACGGATAAAAAATGAAAGTGAAAAATAGCGAAAAACTAAAAAAGGCATGTCTTTTTGCACCGTGCGCCTTTGCGCTATATACGTAATTTGGTGCACCTTTCAAGTGTGTTGCAGCATGCAGCTTAAAGGCATAATCGTGGAGCCTTGCTGCATCTTACCCCATGACGCACCATTCATAACAATGCATAAGGGAAAATGTAGGTCTCCAATTAATAAAAAAACTGTTTATATGGCAACTAAGTTGATTCATCTAGTGCCAATCAAATGAAGTAAATAATAGCTAATAACATAATAGCATATAAATTGCAAATTACGTAGAAGTGGATAATCAATGGATTATTTATTTAATTAACAGATATCTATTTGCTGCTATCAAGAACATTTACGATATAAAATTTTATTATTAACCGACCTAGTAGCTCTGCCTATCACACAACCAGTAGCTACATCCTTAATGATCCAATCACGCCTCGTACCAATCTTTCCTTCTCCTTGACACCATGTTTCAATCTCAACAACATCACCCCTAATATGAAACAAGCATTAGTCAATTTCACCTAAATTATTATATGAAATAACCACATACATGAGGGAGATGTTACCGAACTCACCAAGCTGGATATTTATATATCTCAATATGCATGCGAGAAGTCACCCAAATAAGATGAAGTTTTCTCATTGTTGTAGTGGTGGCAAACCCATCCGTGGAAAATCCAACACTTTGTGCATGATTACAACCAACTTCCTAAATTAAGAGTTGAACACCGATATATTGTCAATTGTCAATTTAATATAATTAGACCTTATAAATTGTTGTTTTGTTCATAAATCTTTATACATAGAGGTTACAAGATCGGTGGCATTAAACCCTTATTTGCAGATGAATGCAGATCTATATGAAAATAAATTAGGTGTTTGGTTCATATAACTGAAGAAATGAATTTCAAAGAGTTTAATGGAAAAAATAGATAAAATATGCAACGTCCATATCCATTCCAATTTATAATATATACCATATTCTAAAACTCATAGCATTAATTTTTCGGAATGGCAAATCCAATCAAATAATATACTAACAATACAAAGAGAACAATGTAAAATTGGAATGGTATTTCATTGCACATACGACAAACCGTCTCTCAACTATTAGCCTGCTATGAATTCATTATTTAGAAGAATATGTTTAAATACTGCCTATGGGCAATTAGACAAATCCAACTTAATAAACAATCAAGGTAACGATTAAAGAAGCACGAGTCAATGTTCAGTGACCAAATCCAAATAATAACTGAACCATAATATAATAAACTGAGCTCCCTGATTGTTTGATAAAATTTAATATTGTCATAAGCATGCAAATATGCTACTGCTAATTACCGATCCCAAAAATATAAAAGTTCAACAAAACAACACTAATATTCAGAAATGAAAATTTCAATTAATTATACCTCCACACTAATTTATTTACTTTGTAAAAAAGAAAGAATCTATCCTGAAAGTAAAGTTTTACCACCAAATAAAGTTCAAAATCAAAATTCAACTCGAACCCGATTCCAAAATCAGCAGAAAGGCCAAACCTGAAGCAAATTGGCTATGGTTTCGACTGTGGCAGTCTTGTTAATTCCAACCTCATAGCATCTAACGATAAAATTCTCTTTATACGACAACCCATCTTCCACCAAGCTACCCATCATCAACTTCACAGCCGCTCCCTTTTCCTTCTTCGCAATCTCCGGCACTGAGGCAGCAGCGACGGAGGAGCACCGTAGGGAGGCGGAAGAACATCGTGACGCCGCAGCGACGGTGGAGAAGCAACGTATTTCCAGGGGAATGAGGAGACGGAGGAGGTGGGTGGGGACAACCGCCGCGGAAGAAGGCGATGCGGTGGATTTGAACATGTGTGCCTAGGATTCGGATCCAAATACTTTTGGAGCGTGGAGAGAAGATGGTTTATAGGTCCGAATCGATAGGAACGATGTTGTTAACTGATGTAGTGCGGTGCGTTTTTGGATTTAATTGCATGATTGCCCTCACTTCATTAATTTTGGCTTGCCTTGTTTCTAGACTATTAATAATTAAAATTCAACCAACATAAATTTCAACTATGTTGTTGAAATTTGAAAAATACTCTAGATAGTATCCCTTCATGACTTCTACCAAAAGAATCTTACAAACGTCTTCTAATCATCCATATTGATGGAATTTCACTATCGATTTGCATCCAACACCACCAACTAGATTGTTTGAAATAAAAATGTTATGACTATCAAAATTTTTGCAATTATACTATATATCTTCATTAAATTTTATTAAATAAATAGTAAATACGTTTAGATATTAGATGCACATACGTGTGATTTATAGCAGTGTAATAGAATATGGGTCATTATGTTAACACAACATTTGTTTGACATCCAATTTTTCATTTGTTCCAATGTGCATTTATGTGTTCTTAGTATCTTTAGCAATAGGCGTTGAAACGTGAAAAACCATGCTTTCGTGCATTCAGCAAAGGTCAAATTGAGACAATAATTTTGTTGAAATTAAGTGTTTGAAAACATTATGAATTAGGATAGAAGAGTTATTCTATTTTATTTTATTTAAATATGAACAAAAAATTCAAATTACAACTACACTTAAATTAACATATTACTTTCAGTATTCGAAATGCTATAACCTTTTAAAAAAGGTTAGATTTAATAATCGTTTGTATTAAATCACAAAAATAATAATTTTTTACTGATATGCATTGCCCACATGTAAAAACAACTTTTACAAAACACTTTTATATAATGCAATTGTAACTACATTCAATAGAAGCATCGGTTTGATACATCAGAACGAAATATTGGAATAATATATCAAATAACTACATCAAACGATGCAGTTATGGTGCTTCGACTAAATGCAATTAAGATTACATTGATTAAGTGCGGCTATTACTTCATCGACGATTACAGTAATTGTTGCAAGTACACATCCGATGAAGCTTTAACAATATCAAAGCGTGTTGTAGTTTAAATCACATAAGTTTTGATAGAGTCAAGAATGTGGCTTAGGGGGCAGTTATATATGTAATTTGTCGTATAATTTAAATCTTGTATAAGAATCATGATGAAACATGTTTTTTGTTTTTTTATCTATTGTATATGTTGTTATATTGTGACATGCATAATGATTTAAATACATTAAATATATACAAATGGAAAAATCCTTAAGAAAACTATTTAATCGATTGTAGCTACAAATGTATTCGTAACCATGAGTTTTGAATCGAACATTTAAAACACTTATCATTAAATTGTTCCTAGTCGAGATGTATTGAGAAAAATGATATAGATGCATCCATTGAGACTAGTGTACATATTGCTCTTTATATGATGGACGGTGAATTACTCATAACCGTTGGTGACACCAAAAGATTACGTACTTGTGGTTGTTTGGAATAATCACAGAATAGCTTAACAAAAATCTTTTATAAGTTAATATAACTAAATCAAAACAGAAGGTTTCATGTAACAATGTGCAATAACCTTTAAACTTCAGATTAATATCGTCTTAAATATCTAAATTGCAATTTGATTGTGATCAGTTACATGACATTATGATAATGTTACGACCATTGTTTAAACGTTGAACTACTTAAAGTGAAACGCTACTCAAGAGAGGATTCGTCTACTTCGTTGTAGAAGGTCACTGACAGTTAACTTAGAGTCAAAACCTCTGGCTAGAGTAAACTGGTTAATCGATAACTATTACACGATTGAACTAAGGGATTTTAAGTGACTCTACGTAATTAACTACGGATATTATTGGATTTTTTGACCATGGACCTAACTTTTGGTATCTAAGTGATATAGTGTTGACGAAAATAAAACATGCACAAAATATCATTACATGAGGTGAAACTGGATTTTGCCTAAATGTTCAGCAAAGTTGGTGTTTAATATTTAAAGTACTTGAGTATTACCATGGATCAGGTTTACACCAGGAAGTTAACACAACAATGTTCTTAGCAATTTTCCAAATTCAAATTGTTCAAATTAATTTGTAAATGTTATGAGCTAATAATGAAAATCTGTACATTTTTGTGGTTATTAATTAATTATTTAGAGCCTTAAAATTAATTGAAATAATATATAATTATTATATATTAAGCCAACTGAATATATGGACCAAAATAAATTTTAGTTGATTGATATATAATGTTAAGTAGGCCCAACATCATGGGAGTAAATCCCTAAGGGGGATGGCAATATATGGGGTAGGAGTAAATCCGTAAGGGGGCTGTCAATATATGGGGTCTATAAGGGTTTTGAACACTTCTCTTTGACTAAGGTTAGATCTAAAGCAAAAGGAGGAGGAAAAGGTGGAGATATTTGTGATATTCGATAGCTATAAATAACACCTCCTTTCCACATTAAGTACACAAAAAAATAAAACTCTAACTCTCATTAACTAGTTGGAGCCATCCTAGCTCACAAGGTTAAAAGAAAGAAGGAACCACACTCCATAAAGGAATAGCTAATAACACAACTTGTCAATAACCGGTAAGATCTAAGGTAAACATTCATTTTAAAATTATTTATTTTATATACATATATCAAATTCAAATTCATTTTGACCAAAAGAAAATTCGAAATCAAATTATTATTTTAAAATAAAACTGCACACACACACACACACTACATGCATATATATAGAAAAAGACCACTAAATTAAGTGGCATTATGATGCTCTAAACAGGGGTTTTGGAGGTCATGGGTTTGAACCCCTAAAATTCAAATGAGTATTCTGTTTAAATAAAGTATTACTCTTGTTATCTAAAAAATATGTGCATGTATTATATATATATATATATATATTAAAAAAAATTACTTTCGACTAGAAAATTAAAAATAGTTTATATTATTTAATAATATGGGCATGAGTATATACATACTATATTTAAAATTAATAGCCTATATGTATATTTATTTTTATTTTTCAAGTTTAAAAAGTTTATTTCGCTTCTGATAAAAAACATTACGTGTGTGTATATGCATGTATGCATATTTGGAAATATTAAATTAAATTTTGAAATATATTTTTATACACGCAATACGTATATACTAAAAGTAACATGCTTCGTCCTAACCATGTGAATCTAAAAAATTTAAATATATAATTATATATATATGTATATGATATAATGAAGATACATTCATAAAAAACATTTATATGTATGCATGGTGAGAGCATTTAAATACACTTTTTAAGCGAATAAAATTTATTATTATTTATTTTTTATAAGTTGGAAATAAATCATATATATATATGATAGAGTTAGGGGTATGCCCTAGGGGCAATTATGTAATTTGTTACATATATCTAACTCGTTGACCAATCTTGTTCGAAATAAAATGTATTTTCTTCCTATTATATACTTGATATAATGTGATTACATTAGTTAATTAACTTAATTAAAAGTATATTTAATAGAAAAATCCATAAATGGAATATTTTGTGATAGTAGTTATAAAGCATTGTAACCGTGAGTAATTTATCACAACGAAACAAATATACCATTTTAAATGTTTCTAGTCAAGATGCATCGAGACTGGATATCGATGCATCCGTCAAGACTAGAGTATGTAACGCTAGGGGTGCACACAACCCATACTCAACCCGACCCAACCCACCAACCCGACCCAACCCACATAAACCCGACCCAACCCATCATAATTCGGGTCGGATATAGGTTGCAATTTGTAACCCATACTATATACGGGTCGGGTGAAATATTTTGTTCAACCCAACCCTATTTTAACTCAACCCAACCTTATATAATAAACTAATTTAATATCAGCCTATGTAAAATTAGAACAATCAAAATCTAGAATAAAATTTATGTATTCTCGAATAAATATACCAAAAAAGCATATTTGATGTCGGTCCAAAATACATAGGATTGACTAAGAGATTTCGAAGAGCATTTTAATGTATTTTGAAATGAAATTCTTACTCTAATATGTAGTGAATTAATTTTGTATGATGTATTTTATAATGAAATCCTAATAAATATGTGTTGTAGTGAATAAGTTATATTTAATTTATGCTAGCTAAAATTTGATATTTTAAGCTGAATATTTTAATATTATATTTTAATTTTCTCTTTATATTCTCATTTTTGTATTAGATTCATGTAACCCAACCCTACTAAACCCGACCCAACCCATACTTCAACCCAACCCATATCCAACCTCATATAGGGTCGGATACGGGTTGAACTACTTTTAACCCATACCTATACGGGTCGGATGAAGTATTTGATCAAACCCGACCCAACCCATACTTTGTGCAGCCCTATGTAACGCTCTCCAAATGTTGGGCAGTGTATTACTCATGACTGCTGGGGCACCTGGGGGTTACGTACTAATAGTTATTGGATAGTGGAACGGCTCACTCGATAGTTATCTGTTGGTTAATATAACTAAGGTCAAACGGAAAATATCGATGCGACTGATTTACACAGTTCTCTCGACTTGAGAATACTGTGGATCTTTAATATGAAAGCTTCATTTTGATTATAGTCAAATCATGGCATGGCGTCCATCGAGTGACTATAGTTGGGTCGAGTGGAAGTATTGGAAGTGAAGCACTGTTCAAGAGAGGTTTCGTCTCCTCAGTAATATACGGTTAGTATCACAATCAACTCAAGTCAACTCAAAGTCAAAGTCTCTGGCCAGAGCATTTCGGTTAATAATAGTTGTTATTACTGAACCAAGGACTTTGTATTTGGACTATAAAGTTGAATTTGGATGAGGTTGGAATTTTGACCATTACCAAATTCCATAAGTCCAAAGTGATATAGTTTTGACGAAGAGAATTGGTGTAACAAATGTCACAACCGGGTAACGCTTATTAAACTAAAATTGGATTTTACCAAAAATGAGTAAGCGATAAATTTGGCCATAATGTCACACCACCTGCTAAGTGACGTGTGAACGTTAATATTAGAATAGTTCGATGTTAATAGCTGACCAAATTTACACCCAAGAGTTACACAACCGAAACGATGAATTCCCTTAAGACCGAACGATTTAATTAGTTTATAATTGTTATAAATTAATTAATATTTATGAAATATTAATTATAAATTTTGAATATGATTTGAGAAATAAATAATGTTAATAGTTCGATGTTAATAGCTGACCAAATTTACACCCAAGAGTTACACAACCGAAACGATGAATTCCCTTAAGACCGAACGATTTAATTAGTTTATAATTGTTATAAATTAATTAATATTTATGAAATATTAATTATAAATTTTGAATATGATTTGAGAAATAAATAATGTTATATATATTTATAATAGTTATAGATATATCGATCGATATACAATATCGACAAGCGATTAAATTAGATTTAATTGCATAGTATTTTAGTTTGGGCTTAGATGGATTTAAGGCCCATCATTAGGGCTACAAAATTTTGGTTTTGGGAAGGTCTAGGGGTGACTAAAACATAGGGAATTGACTTAGGGATAATGGGTTGAGATCAAGTGAGAATGGGTAAAAAGGTTTCCTCGTTTTTCTCTAATACAACCCAATATATGTATGTATGTATCTATATATATGTATCTCTAAAAACAATTACTAACCTTTTTGGCCGCCATTACCTTCTACATTGCTGGTTAAAACATAGCTCTCAATCCACTCCAAAATTCTCAAATATATTTCAAATCAAAATAATACTATTCGATAGTTAGAGGTCGGTGATTCCGAACTTGCAATCTGACGAACCAAGAACAGTAAAAGGAAGGGAAGTCATTGCTTCAACGTGGATTCAAAGGCATCATTAAATTGGTAATTTTAATTCATATTACAGTAATTAAATTATATTCTATGATCCTATAATGAGCAATTTCATATATATTTAAATATATTGCTACTTTATGTTTAGTTAGGTGAGATTTTGTAAGTAGGTGTGGTTGTCACAAATCAGTTTGGTTATGTGGATAATTTGTTTATTATACTATTTGATTTATGTATAAACAAATGTTTTTAACTGTACAAAATCAATTTTGTCATTACAAATTGTTTAATATATATTTATTAATAAATTCGTATATATATATATATATATATTGGTGTTTATCTCTCTCATAATAGCATATATGCATATATAAGATATATATATATATATGATTTAAAAAATTTAGTACACTTATTTATATATAATATGAATTTAAAAATTCGAAAATTAATTATCATACATATATTCATATTTTTAAATTAACATTTATTGAATTTTTGAATTTATATAAAATAATTATTACATTAAAAATTCAATTTTGTATTCAAAAAAAATATTATATCATTTCAAAAACATATAAAAAAAATTTCGGAATTTTTCAATAAATGTTATTATTTTTAATAATTAATATTATTTCGAAAAAATTGTTTATGATTTATTAAAAATAATAATTAATTGAAAAATTCTTCAAAAATTTTTTTAACCTTTCATTCATGATCCTGGAATTTCTAAAATTTTGAATTTTGAATTTTTAATAATATATTATTTTATATTAAATAATTATTGCCAAAATAATGTATTTGTTTTTAAAAATAATATTTCAACTTTGAAAAATCTCCAGATTTTTTCTAAGCTCTATTTTATGATCCAAGATTTTTGAAAATTGTAAAATTTGAATTTTCATTAATAGGTTATTTTATGTTAATTATTTATGCATGAAAACGTTATTTTATTCATAATATATACAAATTAAAATATTAAAATTATTATGTTTACAAAACTAAGTTAATATTGAACTATAAATAACATTTTAATAAAATTTCTCTCTCTTTCTATATATATATTTATCTATATATAAATGTTTTATGTTCATATATTATATATAATATATTTATACATACATATGTGTGTGTGTATATATACATACATATACATACATATATATATATATATTGTAACACATATACATGCACATATTTAGAAAACATACATGACATACAAAATGAGCTAATATGTTTGTTGCGATGTAAATCTCAACATTTGCATATGGGCATATTATACCTTTCATGGATTATTATGTTACACATGCACTCACACATATATGTATATGATACATTTATGTATAAACTAAATCAAAGAAAATTAATTTCATATCTTAATATATTTGAATTTAAATAAAATAAATGATTTTATTTAAATGAAATTTAGAAATGTTCTAATTCAGGTAGACTTCATAGGCCCAATAAAAGATCTAATAGGGTAATTTTTTTGAAATTCACCCATAACTTCCGCTGCGGGCTAGTCCAGTTCCATCAATGGTATCATAGCCCAATAGCCTATGCGGTCTAAATTAGTCATATTAGGGCTAACTAATTAAGCTTGCCCACTTAGTATGGTGTTTAGAAAGGTAATGTCTAAGATTGGAATTAGGTAATCAAGTACCCTGTACTACATGGTTACCGGCCTGGCCCGAAAGGTGAAGTGAGCCCAAAGGTTGCCCCTAATAAAAAGGCCCAAGTTAATTTGGGCCTTGGGCTAATTTTCAAAATCATTTTGAAAATTAATGTTAAAGATTTTAAATTTAAAAGTTAAATTTAAAATAAAACATATTTATTATAAAAATTATAATACTACATAAGTTTTCAAAATGTTTGAAAGGATAATAATATTTTCAAAATGTTTGAAAATATTTATATAATAATTTCAAATTTTAAATTTATTAATAAGGTTATAAAATAAATAAATTAAATACGTTAATTAATTAATGCATATATGCATGTATTCTATATATTGATATATGTTATGTTATTTTAAAATGTTTAAGATAACATAAGTATACATGTATGTATACAAGATAAATTTTGAAATTAATAAATTTTAATAAAAAAAATTAATTTAATAAATTAATTAAAGGTTAATTAATTAAATAAAATACACATATATATGATATATGTGTGTTACACTATAAAGGTTATAGTATCCACTATAAATGTTATAGTAGATATGTCCAATATAAAAGTTATATTGGAATACTAATTTAATTAAAGAGTTAATTGATTAAAATAAATTAGATAAGATTTAATTAATGATATATTATACGTAAGACTATCATATAAGTAATATGAAATATAAAAGTTATATAACAATAAAACTTATATGTTATGTGTATAAACTAAATGTGGAACATTAAAGAAACCTAAATAGACTTGAGAAGTAAATACATATGTAAATGTACATATACCGTGATTTCTGATATGTCCGACACTTGAATCGCTGAGGTATTTCATAAGAAATATATTATTCTATAAGTCGATATCACTCAATATATATATTGAAGATTATGAATATTCAATATAATGTTGTCCTCTACCACATATATATTAATAAATTACTTACATACTCCTTAGTTGTTGAGCAAACTCAAGCTAGGGATGTTATGCGTAGTATTATTAATATATTGAATAGATTAGGTAAGATAACTATATATATTTATTGAGCAAACTCAAGGTCAAAATGAGATTAGAATAAGGAAAAATGGGTTAGGAGTTGTATGTGATATTGATGCAGCAACGGAATAACAAAATGATGATTCTGTGAAAGTAGCAATCGATGGAATGAAGAATACTGAATGGCCCAAATTCGTTGATCTGAAGATACCGAATTCTAGCTATCTTCGTCACGTTGATAGCGCACTATACCGTGAAAGAAGATCTTCAATTCTTCAAGCGTTGATCAAGCGCACTTGATACCGCGAATCGGCTTCAACAATCGTTGAATCGAGCGCACTCAATTAACCGAAAGTGGAGATAGGAGATTACACTCGACTACCAATTTGGTGAAAGCACAAAGCTAACTGTAACGACCCACATTTTTGACCGTTCAAGTCGACAATAATCCACACATGTCCAACTCAAACCGTTCAAAAAGGCAGATGGTTATTGGGGTTAAATAAGAAAAGGAAAGAAAGAACAGAAGCAAACTCAGAATCTTGCAGCGGAAGGAACAAGATATAATAATAAAATAACAGTTCATGAAGCTATTAAATAAATAAATTTGATTATTATTATACATCATAAATCAGAGTTACATACATATCAGAGATAATACAATAATGCAGCGGAAAAATAATATGGTAGTAGAATACAAATGATGTAATACCAAACTCCGTCTTCGTCCTCCAAAATAGATCTTCAACCTTATCTGAAATGCTCAGGCTGACCCGAGCGTAATGAAAAGACAAAACACTCGAGTCAGGACTAAAATATCTCATGTAAGTCAAATCAAATAAGAAAATATGAGTGTGACGGCATCAGAGATGTTTATGGGGTTTGACATCTCATGTCCAGTGTCAACGTGAGTGCAATAACTTAAGAGATGTTACGGGATTTTCCATCTCTCAAGGATCCGTTAAACTATCTACTATGTAGTACAATACGCTATTATAATATGTCTACATTAAAGTAAAAGTATTAAAATAGCGTTAAGCCATGGCCCATTCCACCCTTAACACAGTTTATATTCCCAAGAGCATATACAAGACCGTAGTTTCCCCAAAACCGGAAGTCACCAGAGGGCAATCCATATACTAAAGGTACAAACCAAAATCGTAGTGGTCGCGAATAGGATAATCAGTATGACAAGGTACATGAGGCAATACCAACTAAGATACTAGTAGTTGCGTGATCCGGACTGATGTTGGGCATAGCAGCTACTACCCCAACACCGCGAAACAACACTCCCAAAATCGAGGGGTGCACCCAAATCGAATCACAAAAGCAATAGACATGGTAACGAAGAAGTGTGTCCGCTAGAGGTGGCGAACCTCAATGGCCCGGCGCGGCTCCTGTTTTAGTCATGTCAGGGGTCATCCAATATCGTTCTCTTTCTTCAATCAACGCGTTCAGCAAACCATCCACTTCATTCTGGATCAACACTCCGCGTATACTAGTTATTAAAGTGGTTTTCGGTATCGACAGAGAGTATGTCCATATCCGATCCCGGACTATTCAATAACTACGTAATTATTACACCGATGGCTCTTTTACATTTTCAAAATCAATTCATAATTGATTATCAAAATATCATATTCGCTTCAAAATCAAATCCATTTCAAAATCATCATATCTACTCAAAATATACGATTTCATTTCAAAATCATTTTCGCCTCAATATCTCATTTCAATTTCAAAATCATTTTTGCCTCAATATCTCATTTCGATTTCAAAATCATTAATTTCAACTCGATTTAGCTTCTAAATAAACCATTTCAAATTATCAATTTCAAATACATATTTGAACCACAAAATAAACAATTTCACTTTCAATATATTTCGCTTTAAATATTCCACATTTCAAAACAGCTCATATATTTATATAAGAATATAAGATTCGCTTTAAAACCATTTCGTATTCAAATTAGAATATACTTCAAATTAAACATCCGTATTAAGTAGTTTACTTAATTTCTGGAACAATTCCAATTCAATAAACTTGGATTAACATTCGGATTTCAAGAATTCATTTAAGTATTACATTCCAAATCAATTTCAGTTCAATAAACTTAGATTAACATTCGGATTTCGAGAATTCATTTAAGTATTACATTCCAAATCAATTTCAGTTCAAATCCTATTCAAATCAATTTTATCTTCAAATTTAATTCAATAGTTTCAATTTAGTCCAATTCACAAATTTCTTTGAATTTCAATTAAATTCCAAATTAATTAAATCTCAATTTCAAATTAATTTTCAATTCCAAACTCAAACTTGAAATATCATTTCATATAAATTTTCTTAGAAATATTCAGAGTTCGATTAAAAGTCCAATCTTTTAAAACACATCAACTTTTGAATATTTACGTCGTATTTCAATCTTTTTCTTAAAAATCTAAACTTCGAATAATTAAACAATTTCATTTACCAAGTTTAAATTCCAACATCTCGAGCTTCAATTTCCATAAATTGGATTTTTTTCTTAAAATCAATTCATTTAAATAATTTCAAAACAACTTTTTAAAATCATTTAATTTAACCAACCCGATGTCCGTATATAATTTTCTAACCTACGACCAAGTGATAATTTATTTCAGTTAAATGTCAGGGATGAATATATATCACATAAACCAATCACAGTGTCATATGTATGTATAACAAGATACATATAAGCAAATAAACATCCAAACATTTAAATATCAACCAATAGCATCCATCGAAATAAATCATCCAATAGACAATACAATTCACGACAATTTCATAGTTATCAATGTCAGGTAATTTAATCGCAATTCAATTTTAATTTCAATTTGACTGTCAATTTAATTTTCAACGGTGAATTCACACGACAATCTATATGACAATTAAATTTTTATCAAACAACGACAAATAAATTCATATAACTTCATAATGTCAAATTTAACTACCATAAAGATATTCAGTACGTTGTGAGCATTATAAAACACTCACCTTGATTTTCTGTTGTCGCCGAGACGTTCCGGTTTGGAACTGAAACTGGCCGACGCCCAACTTTAGCCCAAATTTCCACCGTCTCCAAATCCATCCAAACTAGTTTCATTTCGAAGCTCTCGTCATTACGATCGCAACGCAAAAAGTTTCGTTCCAATCGGACCTCGTATGAAGAAGTTATGCATTTTTAAAGTTTGAACGTATTAAAATATATATAAATTTACATTTCCTTATATATATTTACCACCTCAACACATCTGGGCCGTCCATTTTCAACCCATCAGATCTGGCCGCACAAGATCATCTTCCTCCTCACGTTCTCTTCCAGGTTACACACGCACAAAACCAAACCCATCTCCATTAGCTAGGGTTACGTGCCACCGCCTCCACGCTTGACGAAACTTCATCAAATTACCGACATTCGAAGCGCCTCGGCCACCACCACCCACGCCTACCACCATGATGAACTCGGCCCCACCATTTGCACGCAGCTCGAGAAAAACCGTACACGCTTCCAAGTCAGATCTGGACGAATCCGTGATGTAAAAGCATAGAACAACCGTATGGATTTGAAGAGCTCGCCGAGAACTACAACTTTGCTTTTGGAATTTTTTGATTTCGTTGAACGGATTGAGAGATATTAAGGAAAGAAGTTTCGAAATTTTCTAGCCACTGAATTAAAAGTGGCGGCTAAGGGCTGAAACCCTAGGGTTTTTGGAAAATAGAGAAAGTGAGGGCTTTTATAGAAAAATACGCGACACTATTCATCCCGGATTTTCCGAACTCCAAACGAAGCGTGCCGGCTGACGTTTCTAAGGTTTACCCCGCATTTCGAACACAATGGAACATGTTTCGGAGGCTAATTCGGTCATCTGTGCGAGTTACGGCAATAAACGATCGATTTAAAATTAAATCGGTTAATCAAATTTCTGTGCGTTTGGGCTCGCCCCGGACAAACGGTAAATCTGATTGACACGAAATTTGAAACCTTACAATAATATGACATTACGGACCCGATAAAACTGTTTTCGTCGAAATCCGAGACTTTTTGCAAAATGACTATTTTAACTCGCCGAATTAAAATTAAAACGATTTCGATGCGTTTCGAGCTGCCACGGTCAAACGATAACTCCGATTGCTACGAAAATTGAAATCCGACAATAACAAACTATTATGGATCCAATGGAACAAGTTTCGTTCAATTCTGAGACTGTTCGAAAAATGGCTATTTTTCAGTCGATAATTAAATATTAAAATATTCAATTTTCACAAATTAACTTTAAATTCAATTTTAAAAGTTCTATAACATTACTATAACTCCAATATGATAAGATAAAATTTTACAAATCATTTTCAATCATATTCAACTCGATTTTCAATTATTTCTGAAATTTAACTTATTAAATTATCGATTTAATTGTCTAATTAAATCCAATATTCGAAAAATAAATTATTCGCCTGTTTAATTTCAATATAAAATTCCCAACCTTAAATTATTAACTTTTAAATCAAATTTCAATTGTTCACAAATTCCATTTTTAATTTCACAGTAATTAACAATCTTTTACAATGCAGTTTTCCATTATAAATCCAATATAAAAGATTATATTAGATTCCACGTTCAATTATATTGTAATTCAAATTTAAGTTATTTAATTCCAAATGAATTCTTTTATTTCGATTTACACTTTCATTATTGAATCAACCATTTACTTATACATTATTATCAATAGTTTATAATTCATTTACTTTCATTTTCTTCAACTATCATCTTATTTAAATTCACAGTAATATTAAATTACATTCATTTACGTTGATTTCCATATTATAACTTCAATATTAAATGCAACATTTTATTTATTTCGTTGTTTACAATCGAATTCAATTCGTTTCAATTACTTGTTACATTCAAATTTAAATCTTTACTTACGTTCAATTACAAGTTAACATCCATATTTAATTTACAAATAAGTTATTTCAGAATTTAGTTTTGTATTTTAACTTGTAATTCACATTTAACAACACAAAATTTTATTTCCTTCGGAGTTTTATCCAAAATTTTCATTTTTAATTCGTATTTTTAAAGTGTTAAAAATACGTGTCGTTACATTCTCCCCCACTTAAAACTTTTCGTCCTCGAAAAGGAACGAAGAAGGGAAAACCATCATTTAGATATAATTCATTCAAAATATTCTACTTATTTGCAAAATTTAGTTATAGGATTTTTTTTTCACAAAATTTTCTAACTCCCGGATTTTTGAAAAATTTCGGCAGCACCTCCTTTGCGCGGCTAGGACCGAAAAATTTCACAGTGGTAATAATTGCATGATATATATCTCATTACAAGAATGAGGCATCCCAAAACATGGGGAACACAATAATATACCACAACATAAACCGTAATCCGAGAACGTACCTTTTATTAAGCGTTTATTAGCATTTTAACTTACATTTTGCATTTAGCGCGGAAGCGAGCTCCACAAGCGAAGCGCAACCCCTTTGCTACCTACTAAAATGCTCAATAACCAAGTTAGAACCATGCATATAAAGATAGATCGATATACTTATCATAAACAACACACATATAACATGTTTAGCTTCAAAACTGAAATTCCAATTCCAGGACAGCAAACGAATCTCAGTTTTTGGTCACCTAAACGATAAAATTTGACGATGGAATCTAAAGAAAAGTTGTTGCATTCGTTTCAGGCTTTCCGGAATGTCCAAAATTATTGAATTCGAACCTTCCGTTCAAAAGTTACGACCGTTTTACTAAATAGACACGCCTCAGCCTGGCAATGAATTGCGCAGGTCAGCGACGTTTGGTCACGTTTTTGACCTTCTAAATGACAGCAAAACACCAAATGCTTAAAACAAAAGTTTTAGCTTAAGTTCTAAGCTTTCCAGAAAGTGCAAGATCATAAAAATCCGATACACCAGTAAAAAGTTATGACGAGAATACTAAGGTGCTTCAGATTTCTACTCCGCACAGGCCAACGACTAATATTGGTGTTTTAAGCCTAGTGGATGAAGGTATTTATCGAAACATTCTAAACAAAAGATGTAGCACAGTTTCTAGGCTTTCCGAAAAGTCTAATATCGTTGAATTTCGTCTAGCCATTTAAAAGTTATGCTTATTTCCGTTTCAGCATATATTGGACAATTTTGGAATTTTTTTTTCCAAAATTTTGCTTTTTTTATTATTTCAAAGTACAAACCATCAAACTTCAAATTTTCTAAAGAACAATCATAAACACAAAGTCGTTTATTTTCTTATTTATCCATGAACTAAGTTTACATTCGATTTGTTTCCGATTTATTCAAGTTTGTTTCATTCATAATTTAAATTCAAGTCAATTTGCTTCAATTTAATTTGAATTCAATTATATTTAATTCCACTTTGCTTCAAATTTGAATTTAATTATTTAAAATTTTTATTCCGTTTATTCAATTCCATTTACACTAATGAATTCTATTTAATCAATTACCATCAGTCAAACAACCAGTGCATATCAAACATTACCATCCATCCAGAATCTACACTAAATCAATTATACATTTCCAAGTCAAATTTTTTTTTCATACACTTCCAAGTTTATTGACATTTAGTTATATTCAACTTTAATTAGTTTCCATTTACAAATTTTATATTTCATTAATTTTAAATTTTATTCATTCACTTGTATATATCATTCATTTTACAGCTTAAATTTCTTTTATATTTACAACTATCAATAGATCTTCACATTTTATTATTCACTCTCACACTAGTATATTATTCCTCTACTTATCCTTATTAGCATTTTAAACTTTTTAAGTATTTGGTAAGTTTTTGTTATGCAAATAGAATGTAGTTAAACAACATACAACCTCTTTTCATTCAAAGTTGAATTTTCAATTAATTAATTCTTAAGTCATTACTTAAATTTCACTATAATTTAATTTCACATGTACATTCACATATAGTATTTCCATTTTATATTAACATAATGGTGAATCACCTTTAAATGTTAATTTAAATTTCAATTATTTACCAACAATTTTATTTATATTTGCAAACCATTAATTAAATGCATATTTCATTATTCAAACCTACTTGTATATTATCCAATTAACAATTCATATAACATTTTTGAACTTCTTAAATATTTTGGTGAGTTATATTTATGCTATAGAATGGAATTTAATACTATGCGAGTTTTACAGTTTCGATTTTATTTTAAATTCATAATTTCCTAATTCTAAGGATTTCTACTTCAATTGATATTTTCACTTAGCTCTTAGGTTCATTTCTCATTTCACAATTTAGAAGTTCCGTAATGATTCAAGTATTTGTTTATCTCAATAGTTTGAAGTCATTAAATATTAAAGAACTTAAGAATTTCAACTCCGGTTTCAATTCAAATCAAGTTTGAAATAATATATACTTATATTAATATATATCAAGTAATACTATAGAGAATACAAAATAAAATTCAATTTTAATCAAAACAGGGTTTAGAAAAACTATTAAGTGATCTCCCCCACTTAGACTCTCGAAAATAAAGTCGATGATGCATGCACTCATCACCGGAATCAATTTCTAGTGTCAAGAGGGGAGTATAACACTTACTTCATTTGAAAATCCTTTGAAAACAATTTCTAATCGAATATACTATCATATAATACCTATATTATACATTTCAAATTTTTGATAATAAATTTTCAAAACACCGGAATTTAAATTCTCCATCTTAATTTAAATTCATTTTTATTTTATTTTATTTACCATTTATATTCATTGTCAATCGTATTTACAAGTTTCATTTCTTAAAATCATCCATTAGTCAATAGTTAGAAATATTGACTAATCAACAATAAACGATGATAATCTAATATTATCATCTCCTAACAACCAATACAATCAAAATTTATAAATTTTCAAGATAAGTCTTTTATATATAGAATATAATCCAAAACAATATTATGTCAATCTGTCCTATTCGAGTGTTTAGAAATTCCTATCGATGCCTTGGCGTCCCAAGTACTAACCAGAATTCATAAATACTCAACGGAACAAATTAACACAATATAAAATCATTTTTATATCAAAATTACAAATATGCTCTCTCATATACACTCAACTCATTCATATAGTTTACCTCTATTTCAATGAGTTATTCCCCACTAGAGCCAAGGTTTATCGCTAAACCAAAGCTCTGATACCAACTGTAACGACCCACATTTTTGACCGTTCAAGTCGACAATAATCCACACATGTCCAACTCAAACCGTTCAAAAAGGCAGATGGTTATTGGGGTTAAATAAGAAAAAGAAAGAAAGAACAGAAGCAAACTCAGAATCTTGCAGCGGAAGGAACAAGATATAATAATAAAATAACAGTTCATGAAGCTGTTAAATAAATAAATTTGATTATTATTATACATCATAAATCAGAGTTACATACATATCAGAGATAATACAATAATGCAGCGGAAAAATAATATGGTAGTAGAATACAAATGATGTAATACCAAACTCCGTCTTCGTCCTCCAAAATAGATCTTCAACCTTATCTGAAATGCTCAGGCTGACCCGAGCGTAATGAAAAGACAAAACACTCGAGTCAGGACTAAAATATCTCATGTAAGTCAAATCGAATAAGAAAATATGAGTGTGACGGCGTCAGAGATGTTTACGGGGTTTGACATCTCCTGTCCAGTGTCAACGTGAGTGCAATAACTTAAGAGATGTTACGGGATTTTCCATCTCTCAAGGATCCATTAAACTATCTACTATGTAGTACAATACGCTATTATAATATGTCTACATTAAAGTAAAAGTATTAAAATAGCATTAAGCCATGTCCCATTCCACCCTTAACACAGTTTATATTCCCAAGAGCATATACAAGACCGTAGTTTCCCCAAAACCGGAAGTCACCAGAGGGCAATCCATATACTAAAGGTACAAACCAAAGTCGTAGTGGTCGCGATTAGGATAATCAGTATGACAAGGTACATGAGGCAATATCAACTAGGATACTAGTAGTTGCGTGATCCGGACTGATGTTGGGCATAGCAGCTACTACCCCAACACCGCGAAACAACACTCCCAAAATCGAGGGGTGCACCCAAATCGAATCACAAAAGCAATAGACATGGTAACGAAGAAGTGTGTCCGCTAGAGGTGGCGAACCTCAATGGCCCGGCGCGGCTCCTGTTTTAGTCATGTCAGGGGTCATCCAATATCGTTCTCTTTCTTCAATCAACGCGTTCATCAAACCATCCACTTCATTCTGGATCAACACTCCGCGTATACTAGTTATTAAAGTGGTTTTCGATATCGACAGAGAGTATGTCCATATCCGATCCCGGACTCTTCAATAACTACGTAATTATTACACCGATGGCTCTTTTACATTTTCAAAATCAATTCATAATTGATTATCAAAATATCATATTCGCTTCAAAATCAAATCCATTTCAAAATCATCATATCTACTCAAAATATACGATTTCATTTCAAAATCATTTTCGCCTCAATATCTCATTTCAATTTCAAAATCATTTTCGCCTCAATATCTCATTTCGATTTCAAAATCATTAATTTCAACTCGATTTAGCTTCTAAATAAACCATTTCAAATTATCAATTTCAAATACATATTTGAACAACAAAATAAACAATTTCACTTTCAATATATTTCGAAACTTTAAATATTCCACATTTCAAAACAGCTCATATATTTATATAAGAATATAAGATTCGCTTTAAAACCATTTCGTATTCAAATTAGAATATACTTCAAATTAAACATCCGTATTAAGTAGTTTACTTAATTTCTGGAACAATTCCAATTCAATAAACTTAGATTAACATTTGGATTTCAAGAATTCATTTAAGTATTACATTCCAAATCAATTTCAGTTCAATAAACTTAGATTAACATTCGGATTTCAAGAATTCATTTAAGTATTACATTCCAATGCAATTTCAGTTCAAATCCTATTCAAATCAATTTTATCTTCAAATTTAATTCAATAGTTTCAATTTAGTCCAATTCACAAATTTCTTTGAATTTCAATTAAATTCCAAATTAATTAAATCTCAATTTCAAATTAATTTTCAATTCCAAACTCAAACTTGAAATATCATTTCATATAAATTTTCTTAGAAATATTCAGAGTTCGATTAAAAGTCCAATCTTTTAAAACACATCAACTTTTGAATATTTACGCCGTATTTCAATCTTTTTCTTAAAAATCTAAACTTCGAATAATTAAACAATTTCATTTACCAAGTTTAAATTCCAACATCTCGAGCTTCAATTTCCATAAATTGGATTTTTTTCTTAAAATAATTTCATTTAAATAATTTCAAAACAACTTTTTAAAATCATTTAATTTAACCAACCCGGTGTCCGTATATAATTTTCTAACCTACGGCCAAGTGATAATTTATTTCAGTTAAATGTCAGGGATGAATATATATCACATAAACCAATCACAGTGTCATATGTATGTATAACAAGATACATATAAGCAAATAAACATCCAAACATTTAAATATCAACCAATAGCATCCATCGAAATAAATCATCCAATAGACAATACAATTCACGACAATTTCATAGTTATCAATATCAGGTAATTTAATCGCAATTCAATTTTAATTTCAATTTGACTGTCAATTTAATTTTCAACGGTGAATTCACACGACAATCTATATGACAATTAAATTTTTATCAAACAACGACAAATAAATTCATATAACTTCATAATGTCAAATTTAACTACCATAAAGATATTTAGTACGTTGTGAGCATTATAAAACACTCACCTTGATTTTCTGTTGTCGCCGAGACGTTCCGGTTTGGAACTGAAACTGGCCGACGCCCAACTTTAGCCCAAATTTCCACCGTCTCCAAATCCATCCAAACCAGATTCATTTCGAAGCACTCGTCATTACGATCGCAACGCAAAAAGTTTCGTTCCAATCGGACCTCGTATGAAGAAGTTATGCATTTTTAAAGTTTGAACGTATTAAAATATATATAAATTTACATTTCCTTATATATATTTACCACCTCAACACATCTGGGCCGTCCATTTTCAACCCATCAGATCTGGCCGCACAAGATCATCTTCCTCCTCACGTTCTCTTCCAGGTTACACACGCACAAAACCAAGCCCATCTCCATTAGCTAGGGTTACGTGCCACCGCCTCCACGCTTGACGAAACTTCATCAAACTACCGCCATTCGAAGCGCCTCGGCCACCACCACCCACGCCTACCACCATGATGAACTCGGCCCCACCATTTGCATGCAGCTCGAGAAAAACCGTACACGCTTCCAAGTCAGATCTGGACAAATCCGTGACGTAAAAGCATAGAACAACCGTATGGATTTGAAGAGCTCGCCGAGATCTACAACTTTGCTTTTGGAATTTTTTGATTTCGTTGAACGGATTGAGAGATATTAAGGAAAGAAGTTTCGAAATTTTCTGGCCACTGAATTAAAAGTGGCGGCTAAGGGCTGAAACCCTAGGGTTTTTGGAAAATAGAGAAAGTGAGGGCTTTTATAGAAAAATACGCGACACTATTCATCCCGGATTTTCCGAACTCCAAACGAAGCGTGCCGGCTGACGTTTCTAAGGTTTACCCCGCATTTCGAATGCAATGGAACATGTTTCGGAGGCTAATTCGGTCATCTGTGCGAGTTACGGCAATAAACGATCGATTTAAAATTAAATCGGTTAATCAAATTTCTGTGCGTTTGGGCTCGCCCCGGACAAACGGTAAATCTGATTGACACGAAATTTGAAACCTTACAATAATATGACATTACGGACCCGATGAAACTGGTTTCGTCGAAATCCGATACCTTTTGAAAAATTACTATTTTAACTCGCCGAATTAAAATTAAAACGATTTCGATGCGTTTCGAGCTGCCACGGTCAAACGATAACTCCGATTGCTACGAAAATTGAAATCCGAGAATAACAAACTATTATGGATCCAATGGAACTAGTTTCGTTCAATTCTGAGACTCTTCGAAAAATGGCTATTTTTCAGTCGATAATTAAATATTAAAATATTCAATTTTCACAAATTAACTTTAAATTCAATTTTAAAAGTTCTATAACATTACTATAACTCCAATATGATAAGATAAAATTTTACAAATCATTTTCAATCATATTCAACTCGATTTTCAATTATTTCTGAAATTTAACTTATTAAATTATCGATTTAATTGTCTAATTAAATCCAATATTCGAAAAATAAATTATTCGCCTGTTTAATTTCAATATAAAATTCCCAATCTTAAATTATTAACTTTTAAATCAAATTTCAATTGTTCACAAATTCCATTTTTAATTTCACAATAATTAACAATCTTTTACAATGCAGTTTTCCATTATAAATCCAATATAAAAGATTATATTAGATTCAGCATTCAATTATATTGTAATTCAAATTTAAGTTATTTAATTCCAAATGAATTCTTTTATTTCGATTTACACTTTCATTATTGAATCAACCATTTACTTATACATTATTATCAATAGTTTATAATTTATTTACTTTCATATTCTTCAACTATCATCTTATTTAAATTCACAGTAATATTAAATTACATTCATTTACGTTGATTTCCATATTATAACTTCAATATTAAATGCAACATTTTATTTATTTCGTTGTTTACAATCGAATTCAATTCGTTTCAATTACTTGTTACATTCAAATTTAAATCTTTACTTACGTTCAATTACAAGTTAACATCCATATTTAATTTACAAATAAGTTATTTCAGAATTCAGTTTTGTATTTTAACTTGTAATTCACATTTAACAACACAAAATTTTATTTCCTTCGGAGTTTTATCCAAAATTTTCATTTTTAATTCATATTTTTAAAGTGTTAAAAATACGGGTCGTTACACTAACAAACAAAAGTTTTTATTCAAATCAACTAAACTATTACAAATGGCATTACCCGCCTATTTATAGGCTTACAACTCACACAACAGAAAATTGTACAACACATAGGTCGGCCACGACCTAAAACATCACGAGTTAAACTATCACGACCTAAAAGTAGACGACTTATGACTTATTATACTTACAACAGTCACGACATCACGACTCAACACTTGAGCGACCTTACATCACACGCGACCTAACTCCACACGACTTAAGTCTGAACAACATATGCGGCATTAGGTCGTTGGCCCCCTTGAGCGACCTAAAGAATAGCGGTATAAGGTCGAGCAACCTAAAAGAAGCGGCTTAAGAAAACTTCACGACCTATAGTGAGTGACCTATCTCTCCACATCTCCCCGCGACCTAACTTAGGTCGTTCCTTTTCTCTGCGACCTAACATAGATCGAAACATAACTCCGCGACCTAAGGTAAGTCGTAACTCGTTAGGTCGTTTGAGCGCCTTTCCGTTAGCTCGCGAGTCTCCACTAGGTCGTTGGAGCGACTTAAAAGCCTCGTTAGGTCGTTCACGACCTAACACTTTACCAACTTGAGCTGCATCATCCTGGAACGACTTAAAGGACTCGTTAGGTCGTTCGCGACCTAACACTTCAACATTCTGGTTGTCATTCTGGGCTGCATCATCCTCCCCTGGTTGGGAAAAATTCATCCTCGAATTTGCGCCCTCCTCTTCCACAACAAATTCATTCCCATGATACCGTATAAGATGTTTAACATTGAACACGTCAGAAGTGTACACATCCTCCGGCAGTTTTAATCTATAAGCGTTTTCATTGATCCGTTTCACAATCGTTACAGGACCAATCTTTCGAGCTTTAAGCTTATTATATGTTCCTACTGGAAAACGATCTTTCGTTAGCACTGCATATACTAAATCTCCTTCATTAAATTCAACGCTTCTTCGTTTCAAATCCGCAGATCGTTTATACTTTTCATTTGCTTTCTCCAATCGTTCCTGAACGATTTTATGACATTCTGTCAGCCCTTCAACAAAATCAACAGCCCGTTTAACTATCCCCTTTGGCTGTGGTACTACTGTTAAATCCAACGGCCCTTTTGGTAAGCTTGAATATACAATCTGAAATGGACTGAAACCAGTACTTCGATTGACTGCATGATTATGTGCAAACTCTGCTTGACATAACTTCATATCCCAACTCTTCAGATTGTCCTTCACCAGGCCCCGCAACAAATTTCCTAAAGATCTATTTACAATTTCAGTCTGACCATCGGACTACGGATGGTAAGCACTACTGAAATTCAGCTTTGTTCTCACCATCTTCCACAAACTTAGCCAAAAATGACTTAGAAATCTAGTATCCCGATCAGAAACAATGGATTCTGGCAAACCATGTAAACGATACACTTCTTTAAAGAATAACTCAGCGACACGGACGACATCAGCTGTCTTCTTGCATGCGATAAAATGTGCCATCTTCGAAAACCTGTCCACTACAACATATATCGAATCATTCCCCCTTTGCGTTCTAGGTAACCCCAACACAAAATCCATACTGATATCAACCCATGGTCTAACCGGTACGGGTAACGACATATACAATCCCGCATTCGTCGTTGTCCCCTTGGAAACTTGGCAAATATGACATCTCTCCACAAACTTCCCAACTTCCCGCTTCATCGAAGGCCAATAATAAGATTGAGAAATCAATTGCAATGTACGATCTCGGCCCACATGACCTTCCTCATGCAATTCCTTTACAATCTTCATACGTAAGCTGCACTCCGGTATACATAATCGATTTCCCTTAAAAAGAAAACCATCTACCATAACAAACTCATCCGTCTTTCCCTCCTTGACTTCATCAACAAACTTCGCAAAGTAAGGATCATCGACAAATAATTCAGGCAACACATCAAACCCTGTCACTTCAACCTTCATTGTAGTCAACACATGATTTCTTCTGCTCAATGCATCTGCCACTCGGTTCGTAATTCCCGATTTATGCTTCACCACAAATGTAAATTGTTGTAAGTATGCAATCCACGAAGCATGCCTAGCAGCAATCTTGTCCTGTCCCTGCATATGCTTCAATGCCTCATGATCAGTATATAAAACAAATTCTTTATGAAACAAATAATGTCTCCAATGTTTGATAGCTTGCACGATAGCATAAAATTCCATATCATATGTATTGTATCTCATCTTTGCTCCCGATAGCTTCTCACTGAAATATGCAATAGGACAACCTTTCTGACTCAACACCCCTCCAATCCCAACCTTTGATGCATCAGTATGTAATTCAAACAATAACTGAAAATCCGGCAACACTAGAATTGGTGTTGTCGTCAAAAGTTCCTTGATTCTCTCAAAAGCAAATCCTGCTTCCTCCGACCATAAAAATTGCTTCCCTTTCATACAATCAGTAACTGGTGCCATCACGCTACTGAAGTGTGGAATGAATCTTCGGTAGAATGATGCCAAACCATGAAAGCTTCTAACTTCGGTAATCGTCCTCGGTTGTGGCCAATTTCTGATTGCTTCAACTTTATTCTGATCCACTTGTATACCTCCTCCCGATATAACATATCCCAAAAATAAAACACTATGCGTCATGAACACGCATTTCTTCGTTGCAGCATAAAATTGTTCCTGTCGCAGTACCATCAACACTTCTCTCAGATGTTGCACGTGTTCTTCTGAGCTTCTACTATATATTAGTATGTCATCAAAATACACCACTACAAACTTCCCAATGAATGGTCTAAAAATCTGATTCATCACCCGCATGAATGTACTCGGTGCATTCGAAAGACCAAACGACATGACCAGCCATTCATATAATCCTTCTCTCATCTTGAATGCTGTCTTCCATTCATCCCCTGGTCTTATACGAATTTGATGATAACCGCTTTTCAAATCAATCTTCGAAAAGATAGTAGCCCTACTCAGCTGATCCAACAAGTCATCCAATCTAGGCATAGAAAATCTATATCTCACAGTAATCTTATTCAATGCTCGACTGTCGGTGCACATTCTCCACGTCCCATCTTTCTTCGGTACTAACAATGCTGGCATAGCACATGGACTTAAACTTTCCTGCACACGCCCATGCTCAAGCAACTCTTCCACTTGCCTCCTCAACTCCTCATGTTCTTTTGGACTCATTCTGTAGTGTGGTCTATGGGGTAACACAGCTCCTGGAACAAGACCAATTTGATGTTGAATGTCTCTCAACGGTGGTAACTCCGTTGGTAGCTCTTCAGGAAATACATCGTCAAACTCTCCTAGTACTGGCTTTACTTCTTCAGGGATCTCAACCACTTCATGACTCTCACGTCTAATCAACAAGAATACTTCAGGCTCCTCTTCTACCTCCTTAACAAACTCCTTCAAAGATAACAAAGTTTTCAACTCTTCTATCTCCTCCAACTTGTTTTCTTCTTGCTGTCGCTTCTTAGGAATCAAAGTGATTTTAGTTCCTTCAAACATAAAACTATAACTGTTAGTACGTCCATCATGTTGCACAGCTTTATCATATTGCCATGGTCTCCCCAACAACAGATGACATACGTCCATATCAACAACATCACACCAAATTTCATCCTTGTATTTCTTTCCAATTGAAAAATTAACACAAGCTCTTCGTCCAACTTTCACCTCCCCACCTTTCCTCAACCAAGCTAACTTGTAAGGTTTCGGATGCTTCTCTGTTTTTAATGATAACTTCTTCACAGCTTCTGTAGAGATAATATTGTCGCAACTTCCCGCATTGATGACAAACTTGCAAACCCTTCCCAAGATAGTACATGTTGATTGAAAGATGTTACTCCTCAACCAGCTAATTTCCTCCTCCTGCTTTGGTGTTAAACACGACCTCTTCATCATCAATGAATACCCTTCATCTCCCGACACATTCTCTTCCTCCTCATCGTGTGGTGAATTGAAACATTCAGCTTCTACATCCTCTTCTTCAACCTCAGCAATCATCGTTCGCTTCTTCGGCTTTGTACATTCATTGCTCTTGTGACCCATCTCCTGACAATTGAAACATTTTATACCACTATTGACCCTGGTCTTAGCAATTTCATTAACAACTGGTTTTGCCACAGCCTTAGAAACATTCACACTGCTACTAGCCCCTTTCATTGGATTGTTAGAATTTGTAAACACACCACCTCCTCTCCTTCCTTGTTTCTCCCAAGCTAGAGCTTTCTGATGTGCTTCAGCGACAGATCTGGGATCAAACATATTCACCATATCCTGTATCTACATTCTCAACCCTCCAACAAATCTAGCTGTCAGCTGCTCCTCCGTCTCCATGATATCGTTTCGTGCAATCAGTTGATAAAATTCATCAGCATAGTCATTAACAGTCTTCGTTCCTTGCCTTAAGTTCTGCAACCTCTGATACATAAGCGATTGATAATTATAAGGCAAGAAAGTAGCTTTCATCAATTTCCTCATCTTTTCCCAAGATTCAATCTTTGACTTCCCCATCCGTTCACGTGTCAGTTTGGTTTGCTGCCACCATGCCAAAGCTCTACCCCTCAACCTTGTAGCAACCAACTTCACTCTACGATGTTCTGGCACTTCCTTGAAGTCAAAAATCTCATCCACATTAGACAACCAATCCAAAAACTCCTCAGCTTGCATACCTCCTTTGAACTCTGGTATTTCAGTCTTCATCCCAGACTCCCACTTGTGATCATACTCCGACTGATTCCTTCCTTGTCCTCGTCCTTGTCCATGAACACTACCACCATCAAACTCCTCCTCGAAATCTGATGTATAGCGATGTCGATCCTGACCACCAACATCTCTACTACCATCCCGTCTTTCACCAACATCCCTTCTATCTACATTCCTCCAATCTCGATCATTCTCATTCCTATCACGATTTCGATTGTCAACATTTCTATAACGATCTCAACTCATGCTTCGATGATCATTATCTACACTTCTCTCCCGATTGGAATGTGGTGAGACTCTACTTCCCCCATGGTTGGATTCAGGTGAAACCCTTCTCCGGTTTTGATTCATCTCTAACATCATCTTCTCTAATCGTCCAATTCCTTCATTAAGCTTCTCACTAAAATTTTCATTAATTCTTTGCTCCATCTCATCAGCTTCTTCTCTTCTATACAAAGCTTCAACATTCTGATGGCGATTAGCTCTTCTCGGCGGCATACTTGAAAACTTCACAAACACTTCAATTCTCGGTTTGGACAAATCAAAAGATACCAAATGATGTACACGACTTAACCCGGCCTCGCGACTTAACTTGGATCGGCTCAATTCAAATTTCTCTTGGCGCGCAAAACAATCCCGCGCAAATCCAAACACTTTTCCAACTTTGATCTAAAATGAAATGGATCAAGATCTTCCAATTCGTTTCAACTTTTGCGATGAACACGATGAACACTAAACTCCTCAAAATGATGTACGGATTCAATTAACTCCCAAACTCTTCGAATAAATTGGCTCCAAGACTCGGCTTAGCTATGATTGGCTAAGTCTAGCTCTGATAGCAAATGATGCAGCAACGGAATAACAAAATGATGATTCTGTGAAAGTAGCAATCGATGGAATGAAGAATACTGAATGGCCCAAATTCGTTGATCCGAAGATACCGAATTCTAGCTATCTTCGTCACGTTGATAGCGCACTATACCGTGAAAGAAGATCTTCAATTCTTCAAGCGTTGATCAAGCGCACTTGATACCGCGAATCGGCTTCAACAATCGTTGAATCGAGCACACTCGATTAACCGAAAGTGGAGATAGGAGATTACACTCGACTACCAATTTGGTGAAAGCACAAAGCTAACAAACAAAAGTTTTTATTCAAATCAACTAAACTATTACAAATGGCATTACCCGCCTATTTATAGGCTTACAACTCACACAATAGAAAATTGTACAACACATAGGTCGGCCACGACCTAAAACATCACGAGTTAAACTATCATGACCTAAAAGTAGACGACTTACGACTTATTATACTTACAACAGTCACGACATCATGACTCAACACTTGAGCGACCTTACATCACACGCGACCTAACTCCACACGACTTAAGTCTGAACAGCATATGCGGCATTAGGTCGTTGGCCCCCTTGAGCGACCTAAAGAATAGCGGTATAAGGTCGAGCGACCTAAAAGAAGCGGCTTCAGAAAACTTCGCGACCTATAGTGAGCGACCTATCTCTCCACATCTCCCCGCGACCTAACTTAGGTCGTTCCTTTTCTCTGCGACCTAACATAGATCGAAACATAACTCCGCGACCTAAGGTAAGTCGTAACTCGTTAGGTCGTTTGAGCGCCTTTCCTTTTAGCTCGTTAGCTCGCGAGTCTCCACTAGGTCGTTGGAGCGACTTAAAAGCCTCGTTAGGTCGTTCACGACCTAACACTTTACCAACTTGAGCTGCATCATCCTGGAACGACTTAAAGGACTCGTTAGGTCGTTCGCGACCTAACACTTCAACATTCTGGTTGTCATTCTGGGCTGCATCAGATATAACTGATAAGGAGTTATCCATCGTTTGTGGGGCTATGATTTGTTGAGCAAACTCAAGGTCAGAATACCAAAACAAATGAGTCCTAACACCCACTAGTGAAGTTGTAAGACTTCTATGTTTCATCTTAGGGTTTGAAGAAACATAAATGACTAGTGGGGGCCTTATTAGAAAAATGAAATGATAACATTTAACATTTCTAATATTGTAAGAACATATGCTATATAATGTTATAATTATCTACAATGATAAATTTGTGCATTTAATATGATTGATAAAACGTTTGTCAATTAACATATAAATACAAACTGAATTGAAAGTTGACAAATAGAAATATAATATATACTTACTAATAATTCTAATTGCATGTTATATAATGTTTCTATACCCATGAAAGTGTCTAATTTCAACTACTTAATACATTCGTAAGTTGGTCACTTATATGTTTATTTGGTTTAGACCGTGTATTGCATTTCATGAGTTTTTGAACTCCAAATGCAATTCAAGACTATGGATATTTGATCCATGTACTTTCACATATAAATGTTATATGGTGAACAGTCATTGTGGGGTACAATATTTCGATGAAGTTAGTCCATTCGAAGTAAGCCAATAAACAGTATTTTCAGATCATGTATTCAACTTGAATGATTTCAAAAGGACCATATTGTGTTAATGTAACACAAGACCATAAACTACAAGATACATCTAAGAACTCGATCGTTGAAATATCATCTTGATCGGTTTACATAAAGTGCAACATATTTGATGTCTTAAATGTTAAGAATAATCGAATGCGCTTTTGTAAAAGGTTGTTGTGATATTGTAGTAAGGTTTTCTTTTGAATAGTTTGACCATTTGAAATAAAAATGAATTTATAAGAATATATGTAATTTAAGGTAAAGTTGGAATGAAGAGAATGAATAGTCACTTCTGCTTCATAGAGAAACATTGGAAACAAGAATTGTAATACTAATTGATACTTAATATTGGAATATGAAATATGATTTTTATTCCAAAATGTATTTTCATATAGAAAAATGTTTTCTATAACATTTATTTCTTTGAGCTCAAGATATTTGATCAAAGAACTCTCCTTTGTAAACTAGTTGTAACATATGAAATAAGTAAACAATATTAACAATATTAAGTGAAGGGTGGACCTCTAAATTGAGTATGCTGTTATAGTAATGGCGGAAATAGTGGGAGCATGCCATATAACACCTAATGATTGCATCAAATTACGAAAATTGTTTTCGTAAAATGTACCGAACATTATTTGTGAAGTAATGTTTATTTTTGGTATTGAATGAAAAATAGATATAACTATATTTCAATATGAGTATTACGAATATTCATTACGAAATAGAACTATATTATGGAATTTGTTTTCATAGTAAAAGTGATGCAACAAAAATACATATGTATCTAATATTATATATAGTTGTTTTGGAATTATAGACTAAGCCGTAGTTTTGAGAAATAATTTTACTATATGATTATGAATCATACAATACAAGTTAATTATATCTCAAATAATTAATGGCTATGCACCCATTCAGTGGGAGTATCATAAAAGTTGATGAACTCTTTGAATTAATACATATTGATGTATGCAATCACAAGTCTATTAATACCAAAATGGTTCCACATACTCTGTTATATTCATCGATGATTTATTACCAACATGAACATGTGTATTAGATACACATGTAGTAATTTTATGATAAAATCATAGAATATAAAAGAAAAGTAATAAAATAACATGCAATAGAATAAAATGATTTGATTTGGTCGAGTATGTGAGTATATTGTAAAGAGTTCCAAAAGTTCCTAAAAATGAATATAGATTCAATCTCAAAATCACTCCTCCATGTGATACATAATGATGCATCGATAAGGAGTAATCAGATATTGTTGGACAATTTACGATTAATTATGAATGAAGTTGAGTTAGCTCCTTTCTATAAGGTCATGTACTTAAGATTAGTACACAAGGTTGATATTATTTCATCTAAACAACAGTTTACAAAATCATACAAGATAAGGGTTTGTAAGAAATCCCAACATATCATAGGCTAAGGAGTTGGCAGGTTGTGCGAGTCGAAAGATTGCACGTAATAATTATTCATGAGGGATCTTGTATGAATCTCCAAAAAGTTCTTTGGAAAGGTCTGTCATCAAGTGACATATTTATGTTTTGAACATAATTTTTGTAAACTAAAACCAGTTTTATAAATAAAAAAGGTTCGTAAAGTGTTTATGAATCCCTATTCTATTTTCACTAAGAAACAATTGTTGTTTCAAGATATATCAACTTCTTTGTGAAGGAATTTCTTTGATAAAATTTTGGTAGTTAAATGGAATTGGATTCGATCCATGGATAGAACTGATTATATGAGATGAAGTGAAATTAACCAACCTAAATGAGCACATATCATTAGAATGTCTAATAAGTATTCTCGTACATCGAAGAGAAACTATGAGTTTCTTATGAATGTCGAAAATATACATTACCCTCGGTTGTTCAATTAAACCATTAAGATTATTGACTCTATATGGTATGATGTGCAAATCTGAAAGAATTCCAAGTACGCTATCAAAATATGATTTTGGTGGTCGTAACCAAAGAGATGTGATCCATCGGCCGAGATTGTGTTTTTATTGGAAAGACTAATGTGGTTGTAAATGAGCAATGTTGATAAGAATAATATCGCAAATTTCAATTATTGAAATTAGCATAATAGATTCAGTATTCAACATGCTCAAATTAATTTAGATTTACTCACAAAATTATCGCTCGATAAGACTTAGTGTTTGGTACTTTTGTATTGAAACAGAAAATTCTAAATAATGATTTAGAGTAAGCCGTTTACGTATATTAACCAAAAATGCCTCAAAGTCAGTGAGAGCGATATTGGGTTTGTGAGTCTTTGGATATGATCCAAGAAATGATACGAATGTATCATTTTATAAGAATCAAGATTGAATAAGTATTTTAATAGAAATATCAAATAGTTTGATTTTCAATCAAAGTGCAGAGGAAGCGTGTGTTCATAAGAAAGAACGTTAAAAGGTACATTGATATTTCTAAACTATAAGTAAACAACACATTGTTGATTTTAACAATATGCTTGTATTAAAATCAACTTTAGTTGTTTTAATACTCAATTTTGGATTGTAAATGATGTCTTTTATGGTGAGTATAAAAGATATAGGGATTGTCCCAAAACGATATACAATAGCACCCTATTAAAAAGAGAACATGTAAGTTGGATTCCTTACGCATTAGCAATAGGAATTATCATGCAGGTTATGTTGTGTATGAAATTGTGTTTTGTTTATGTATTTGATACATGAAGTAAATATAAAATCCAAATTAATATCATTAAATGGTTATTTGAGGTGTTCTCGCGTATTTATGAAATATTGGAGAATTGTCTATAGAAACAACGAACTCGTTATGATGGAATGTTTGGACACAAACTTTTATAAGTGATATTGAGTATAACATGTCAATGATAAAATTCAAGTTAAAATCTTTAATTTGAAAATGTTTCAAAATAAAGGTGATTGTGGTCGATTCAACGAAATGTTGAGAACATTAACTTGAATAGCACAAATTTATAATTGAGCCAAATGTGATTCCAAATGTTGAGAATCTCATAATATTGTTATAAGATAACAATGTCATGAAATTGATCATGATAGAACTTAAAGCTCACTAGAAGTTGAAAGACATACTTCGAATTGTTCCACATGATAAATGCAGTTTATCAGTGTCAAAGAGAGTTAATCGACAAAGTAGATAATTAAAATGTAATAGCATACCCATCCACTAAGAGACTAACCTAATTGGTTTTGAGAAAACTGATTGGAGAAGTTGGAATTAGATTCCATAATCGACCCCAAGCGCAAGTGGAAGATTAATAGAGTTAGGGCTATGCCCTAGGGGCAATTATATAATTTGTTACATATATTTAACTCGTCGACCAATCTTGTTCGAAATAAAAGGTATTTTATTCCTATTATATACTTGATATAATGTGATTATATTAATTAATTAACTTAATTAAAAGTATATTTAATAGAAAAATCCATAAATGGTATATTTTGTGATAGTAGTTACAAAGCGTTGTAACCGTGAGTAATTTATCACAACGAAACAAATATACCATTTTAAATGTTTCTAGTCAAGATGCATCAAGACTGGATATCGATGTATCCGTTAAGACTGGAGTACGTAACGCTCTACAAATGTTGGGCAGTGTATTACTCATGACTGCTGGGGAACCTAGGGGTTACGTACTAATAGTTATTGGATAGCTATGGAACGGCTCACTCGATAGTTATCTGTTGGTTAATATAACTAAGGTCAAACAGAAAATATCAATGTGATTGGTTTAGACAATTCTCTCGACTTGAGAATACTATGGATCTTCAATATGAAAGCTCTGCTTTGATTATAGCCAAATCATTACATGGCATCCATTGAGTGACTATAGTTGGGTCGAGTGAAAGTATTGGAAGTGAAGCACTATTCAAGAGAAGATTCGTTTCCTCGGTTATATACAATTAGTATCACACAGTCAACTCAAAGTCAAAGTCTCTGACCAGAGCATTTCGGTTAATAATAATTGTTATTATTGAACCATGGAATTTGTATTTGGACTATAAAGTTGAATGTGGATGAGGTTGGAATTTTGACCATTACCAAATTCCATAAGTCCAAAGTGATATAGTTTTGACGAAGAGAATTGGTGTAAACAAATGTCGCAACCGGGTAACGCTTATTAAACTAAAATTGGATTTTACCGAAAATGAGTAAGCAATAAATTTGTCCATAATGTCACACCACCTGCTAAGTGACACGTGAACGTTAACATTAGAATAGTTCGATGTTAATCGCTGACCAAATTTACACCCAAAAGTTACACAGCCGAAATGACGAATTCCCTTAAGACCGAACGATTTAATTAGTTTATAATTGTTATAAATTAATTAATATTTATGAAATATTAATTATCGAATTTGAATATGATTTGAGAAATAAATAATGTTATATATATTTATAACAATTATAAATATATCGATCGATATACAATATCGATAAGCGATTAAATTTAATTTAATTGCATAGTATTTTGGCTTGGGCTTAGTTGGGTTTAAGGCCCATCATTAGGGCTACAAAGTTTTGGTTTTGGGAAGGTCTAGGGGTGACTAAAACATAGAGAATTGGCTTGGAGATAATGGGTTGAGATCAAGTGAGAATGGGTAAAAAGGTTTTCCTCGTTTCTCTCTAATACAACCCTTATGTGTGTGTGTGTGTGTGTCTCTAAAAACAATTACTAACCTTTTTTGCCACCATTACCTTCTACATTGCTGGTTAAAACATAGCTCTCAATCCACTCCAAAATTCTCAAATATATATCAAATTAAAATAATACTATTCGATAGTTAGAGGTCGGTGATTTCGGACTTGCAATCTGACGAATCAAGACCAGTAAACGGAAGAGAAGTCATTGCTTCAATGTGGATTCAAAGGCATTATTAAATTGGTAATTTTAATTCATATTACAGCAATTAAATTATATTATATGATCCTATAATGAGTAATTTCATATCTGTTTAAATATATTGCTACTATATGTTTAGTTAGGTGAGATTTTGTAAGTAGATGTGGTTGGCACAAATTAGTTTGGTTATGTACATAATTTGTTTATTATACTATTTGATTTATGTATAGACAATTGTTGTTTACTGTAAAAATTCAATTTTTGTCGTTAATAATTGTTTTATATATATTTATTAATAAATTCATATATATATATATATTAGTGTATATTTCTCTCTCATAATAGCATATATGCATATATAGGATGTATATATGATTTAAAAATTTAGTACACTTATTTATATATAATATTAATTTAAAAATTCGAAAATTAATTATCATACATATATTCATATTTTTAAATTAACATTTATTGAATTTTTGAATTGTTTATTATATAAATAATTATTACATTAAAAATTCAAATTTGTATTTAAAAAAAATATTATACCATTTTAGAAATATATATAAAAAATTTAGGAATTTTTCAATATAGTTTATTATTTTTAATAATTAATATTATTTCAAAAAAATTATTTATGATTTATTAAAAATAATAATTTAATTGAAAATTTCTTTAAAATATTTCATAACCTTTCATTCATGATCCTACAATTTAAATTTTAAAATTTGAATTTTTAATAATATATTATTTTATATTAAATAATTATTGCCGAAATCAATGTATTTGTTTTTAAAAATAAATTTCAACTTTGAAAAATCTCCATATTTTTCCTAAGCTCTATTTTATGATCCTAGATTTTCAAAAATTATAAAATTTGAATTTCCATCAATTGATTATTTTATGTTAATTATTTATGGATGAAAACATTATTTTATTCATAATATATACAAATTAAAATATTAAAATTATCATGTTTACAAAACTAAGTTAACTTTGAATTATAAATAATTTTTTAATAATTGTTCTCTCTTTTTCTATATATATATATTTATTTATCTATATATAAATGTTTTATGTTCAAATATTATATATGATATATTTATACATACATATGTGTGTGTGTATTTTGTAACACATATACATGCACATATTTGGACAACATACATGACATACAAATTGAGCTAATATGTCTGTTGCGATGTAAATTCCAACATCTACATATGGGCATATTATACCTTTCATGGATTATTATGTTACACATGCACTCACACATATATGTATACGATACATTTATGTATAAACTAAATCAAATAAAATTAATTTCATATCTTAATATATTTGAATTTAAATAAAATGAATGATTTTATTTAAATGAAATTTAGAAATGTTATAATTCAGTTAGACTTCGTAGGCCCAATAAAAGATCCAATAGGGTACAATTTTTGAAATTCACCCATAACTTCCGCCGCGGACTAGTCCAATTCCAACAATATATACATATGTGTGTGTGTGTCAATAATTATGCGCATACGTGCACACACATAGATACACACACACATACGCATTGTATGTTCATTTGACATAATGTGATCATAAATTCCAATGATCACAAATACCCTACTTTATTTATATCGTGTACTTATTGATAGAGTTAAGCGTATATCCTAGGAACAATCATGTAATTTGATTATATAATTTGACTCTTATAGAAAATCTTGTCAGAAATAAAGTTTGCTTTTGGTTTTATTTTATTTTATATATGTTGTTATACAGAAATATAAGTAATGATATTAAATATTAAACATATATATTGGTTGTATTTTGCGTAACACCATCACCCCAACGATCGAAAGGCAAGCTTCAATCAGTTGATTTAACGATGGAAACTTCGGTAGGTTGATTTCCGAAGGCTTAAGGTTATTACCAGAAGTTAAATCAAGTTTCAAGAGCTAGTATTGGGAAAGAGTTTTTGACTTATGCCGAAGGGATGGTAAAAGTTTGGTTGGAAGTAAAAAGTACAAAATTAGTAACGAGGCAACAAGATTTATAGTTGTTCGGGCTAAATCACTACATTCACTTTGTCCTTTCCTTCTTTAAAAGCTTATACCGAAGCCGAAAGGCTATTACAGGATTGAGCTGACAAAGTTTGCAATTAATGATTTTACAAAAAGCTTTAACATAGAAAAGTACAGTTTATTCTTAGTATCTAAATTATTTTATTGCCAAGAAGATCCTTAATGTTTGAGATTTGCACCTATTTATAGCCATTTAGAGAAGATGTGGATTGATGACATGGCTTGTACTATTGAGCTTAGACATTAGATTGCTGACACTTGGCAAAGATCCAGCTCTTGCTCTAAATATAACATGCAGATTGATGATGTGTACTTTCTCAGCGCCTTCTCTTTAACTATATCTGGAATGTACACATGGATAGTTGAGGATTCATAGTATTATAGTGCTACTGCACATTCGTCTTAGTTAATCAAATCTCTCCCTAGGCATTGCTCCTTTGAGGTACATCTTTTTTAAATCTTTTGTTTTTCTTGTTTTTTAAAAATTACATCTTTTTTAGATCTAAATTTATATGTACATGCATTTACACACACATACATACATACATACATACATACATATATATATATGTGTGTGTGTGTGTATGTATATGTATATATGTATTCGAACTATTAAATTAAACATGTATATATAATTAAATTATAAATTTATGGATTTAAATATAAAAATATAAAAATCTTTGTTTAGTGTTGGCCTCTTTTGAAAAAATAACATTAGATAATTCAAATAATATTAATATCTAATTTTTTTATCATTCAAATTTAAAATGAAATGTTTTATAATACACACAAACACACAAACATATATGTTTGTACATATGTATATAAATGTTTTGGCTTTTATATGATAAAAATGTTTTTTTAAAATCCGAACAGATACATTGAATTATATATATTAAATACATTCACGACCAAGAAAAATATTATTAAGTAAAATATATTAATATGTATACATTCATGCACATTATATATATATGTATGTGTGTATGTATACATTCATGCACATTATATATATGTATGTATATCATATCCATGTATCATTACCTTTGACGCTGTACTATATTAACCATAAATTATAATGGTTAGTTATACATCTATGTCATTTATTAATTATTTATACCTTAGGTTAGCATCCCATATTTATTAGCTGTAATGTTTGCATTATGTATGCCAACATATCGTAAACTAAAATATAAAATAAAATTAAAATAAAACACATAAACACACACTCAGATATGTGTGTGTGTATTATAATTAAATCATGGCATATAAATTTATAAACAAAAATATAAATAATTAAATTAAAGAAACAATTAAAAACCCCAACTCTTTCATTAATCAATACTAAATATTGTTTAGTACAAAATTATTATCCATGTAAACACAAAGTATGAACCCGCTGCCAATGCACCTGGTCCAACACTTATATCATAAACGTAAATTTAAAACTGTTTTATAAATTTTACATAAATGTAAAATTATATTTACATTAATTAAAAGGTAATAAACAATCGCATATGAATGTGAGTGTGTGTATAACTTTATATATTATAAATGTTATAATAATTAAAGAGGGGGTGTGTGTATCACATATGTATAAAAGAAGGAGGTTAAATAAATTAAAATTCTTATAGACATAGAGGGGTATACAAAAGATGTAAATGCATACGATGTCATGAGATATATACTTATCTCCCTTAAAATATCGATAATACTCAATCACTATTATTATAAAGTATGAATTCAAAATAAAACCGCCCTCGGTTATTTTGCATTATAAATTCATACTTTTGGTTGTTGAGAACTCTATAACTATAAAATATTTATAGTGATGTTTATATTATTCATGGATTGGTAAGAATATTTGTAACTTTGTTGAGTACCCTTAAGGATTACAAAATTACTCTTAAGCAAAGACGAAATGACCAGTCAAGAGTATCTAATATACTTTATGATTTGTTGAACACCCTCAAGGTCATAAAGATGGCTAGGAGCAATTATATATATATATATATATGTATATATATGGCAGGAGTTATATATGAGATATGATTAATATAGTGTCACTTAAAATTTATGGAGTCTATAATTTGTCGAGCACCTTCCAGTTTGTAGTAACATGATAAATGAATTCTAATATCCACTAGAGCAATTTTGAAGTTAGTGTATCTCTTTTAGGGTTTTTAAGGGTACTGAGAACTTTATTAGATAAATAAATACAATAAAAAAATCTAGTAAGTATAAGAACATATGCGATATTATTTAATTTACTCTAAATAATTTGAATAGATTAAAGGTAACAATGAAGTTATTTTTAAACAAAAACGCACTTGTCAGCGTGAACTATAAAGACTAGTTAAGAAATGTAGATGTCAATGAGCCTATGGCTAAACCTAATAAAAATGCAACATCAAAAGATGTATCGACGTACAAGTCATATGCATAGGAACATGTTCAATATCACGTACTGTTTACTATGAGCATCGAACTCCAAAAACAACGTTAAATATTGAAGTTTGTTTTATATTTAAGCATCTACAAAAGATGTACGAAGAATAATCTCATATCACAAGATATAAAATCTCATGGAAATTATTTCATACAAAATTGAACAAAGTGACTTCCTGATAGTGTTAGATGTATGCCTCAGGGGCATTAATTGTAAACTATTAACTCTATAATATAATCTCGTTCGAAATAAAATGTGTTTTTCTTTATGTTATTTACTTGTTATAATGTTTTATATTAGTTAGTTGTTTAATTTAAGTACATTTAATAGAAAATCCATAAATGGTGTGTTTAATGATAGTAATTACAAAGTGTTGTAATCATGAGCAATTTATCACAATATAATAAACATACCATTTTAAATATTTATAGTCAAGATGTATCGAGACTGGATATCGATACATCCATTGAGACCGGAGTACGTAACGCTCTTCAAATGTTGAGCAGTGCATTACTCATGGTTGCTAGGAAAACTAAGGGTTTATGTGCTAACAATTATTGGATAACCATGGAATGACCATTTGATAGTTTTTTGTTGATTATTATAACCGAGGTCAAATAGAAAATATCGAGTGACAATGTTACACAATTCTCTTGACTTGAAAATACTTTTGAACTTCAACGTGGAAACTCCAGTTTGATTATAGTTAAATTGTGAAATGTCGTTCATAGAACAACTATAGTTGGGTCCAATTGAAGCATTGGAAGTACAACACTATTCTATAGAGAATTCGTCTCCTTGGTTATATGAGGTTAGTATCGCGATCAATAAAGTCAACTCAAAGTTAAAACATTTGGTCAGAGCAGTTTGGTTAATAATAATCGTTATTATTGACCCAAGAACTTTGTGTTTGGACTATACAAGTTGAATGTGGACGATATTGAAATTTTGACCGTTATCGAGTTTCATAAGTTATAATGTGATATAGTTTTAACGAAGAGAATTAATGTAAATAATTGTCACCATCGAGAATCGATAAAAATAACTAAAATTGGATTTTACCAAAACTATGTAAACGATAAATTTGGTCATAATGTCACACCACTAGATAAGGTGACGTATGAACGTTAATATTCCAATTGTACGATATTAATATTTTGAACGAAATTTTAATATAGAGTTAATAATTTGGTAATAATTGTGTATAACTGTTAGAATAATTTGGTAATGATTTCGGTTACATTTCGATTACAGAGCTAAGGAATTACCACTTGATTTAACTAAATTATAACTATTATAAATTAATTAATTAATTAATACTAGTGAAATATTTGATTTGTCTCGATCAACATTGAGAATAACATGTATATAAAAGTTATATGCACATATCGATATACGATATCGATGTACATTTAAATTTAATTCAAATATGAATTATCTGATTGTGCTTGAAATGAACCGAAGGCCTATAAGGAGGCATGTATAACTAGTTTTGAACTAGGGAGAAGAGGTTGATTTGGTTTTGTTGGGGATTTAGTTGGTAGAGAAAATAGTGTATCCGGATCCACAATTAGCTTATAACCCTCCATATTTTTAGTAACATTATTTAGAATATTTAATTAGTTAAATAAAATAAAATAATGTGTTGATTAGGGGATTGAGATTTGATTTAATTAAGGTGTAGCCATGCCATTTAAACAATGAATTAAAATGAAATAGAGGAGGGGTAAAATAGGAAAGAGGTCATTCCTATATCATTAAAACTTGGCCGTGTATCCTATACACGTTCATTTCCATTTATCAAAATTTTAAAACCTTGTGGCCGGCCACCATTAATAAGAGAAAGGGGAAGAAGATTAAGAAAAGCTAAGGAAGAAGCTTAAGCAAATCAAATCCATTCACATCTCAATCTCTTTAATCTCTAAAGCTAAGGTGAATAATGTTTACTCTCATATTTGTTTTGTTTTTGGTTTTAAGATGAATCCGAAATATTTTGCATTGATTTGCTATGTTTTTGAATGATGGAATGATTATATACACTTGTTGATGATTTATGTATGTTCATATTGACTTTATGATATGTTTTAAGGTGAAAACCCTATTAAATGACATCCAAATGCCTTGCGAATTTTTATATAGACCAGAAATAATATTTTGAAGATGGGTTTCAATTTTCAGAATTTTATGAAATTTTGTGGAGTTTTATATAAATTTTCTAGTGAAGAAAATATTATTTTAGGTTACAAATTATTTACAGTCAAATAATCAATGGTTTGGATCTGAAATTAATATATGTTAGAAAACTTATTAAAAGTGATTTTCTAGAATTTTTGTAGAATTTTCCTAAGTGTTTTAATGGGTACATAAAATTATTTAAGGTATGAGACATAAATGTTTTATATATTTCTAAAAGGAGAAGGAGCTTTTTGTAAATAAATTCAGATTGTTATTTCTGGAAAGTCGGCACTATTTTTGGAAAAGAGAAACTTGCAACCAATCACAATTTGACAAACAAAGCAGGTTAGGTACAAAGAAATAGTTTAGAAAGGACAATATACAAGGTTTTTACTATTTCAATGCTTTCGGCACCAGGTTCCGCCTCCACACCCCCACCTCCAACTCCATCGAAACCAATGCACATGGTATCGGGGAACTGGCACGTAGTGAATTGGATGTAGGCGAAAGGTACATGATCGAAACTAGGGGTTCTAAAGGGGTTAAAGCACTACTTTGCTTTTAACTGAAAATGCGCCTGCTTGCTTTCGACTAAGTAGCTTTCGACTTGGTTAGCTTTCAACTAGGTCAAATGGATTTAAAGAAATGGTTTCGATTGGGTTGCGCTTTTTTTAAATGACTGTTTTCGACTAAGTCGAAACCATTAGCTGCCGCTTTCTACCTTCCGACCTAGATGGTTTCGAAGGGATTGTTTTGTTTTTTAAAATATGACCACTTCTCCAAAGCTTTCGAAGGGTGGTTTCGACTCCATCATTTCTTTACTTAGGAAATGGTTTTGAAACAAATGCTTTCGACTTAAATGTTTTAAAGACCCTTTTTCTCCGATTGAAGTATAACCCAAGTGGTTTCGAAAGAGACAATTTTAATGGTTTCCAAAGGTGTTTCCACATATTTTAAATTGAAGCCAAGTTCTTTCGAAAGGTAGGTTTTGATGCCTTCGAAAGGTTTTAATGAATGGTTTCGAAGGGGTACTTTCAATGATTTCGAAAGGGTTGTTTAAAGGTTTTAAACAAAGGTTTCAAATGTATTAACCAGGAATTATAGCCTAAGTGTTTTCAAGTTAAAAAGGGTTTTAACTTGCTTTGGAAGGATAATAAATCCTCATTAAATTTCATCAACATTATTTTGAGTAAAGTATATATAACATGACAAAATAGCTTAGAGTAAAGTTAAAGATGTATTTTCCTTGTATAATTATGATTTAAAAAAGTTTAAATCATTTTGAAAAGGTTTTTCAAGGAAAAATATGAAGGGTAGTTAACCCTATGAAAATGACTCAGATTAGAAGACCAGATAGGACTTGTGTAGGGTTGCACCCTATGCTCATTAGTTATTAGCCCCTAGCTAATTTAGTCTAGAATTCCAATGTGTAGGGCTTAGTCACGGGTAAGACTAAAATGTTGGTTACACATAGAAAGGAATATTTATTTGCAGAGATAGGTTATTGGTTAGCCCGCAAAACCATTAGGACCAGTTGGTCCTTGGAGAAGTAAGTTAAGGACAGACCGTACAGAAGTTTTGTCTAATAGATGTTTAGACCATTTGATATTGTATCTGGTAGGCCCGAGTCGGTCAAAGGGACAGTTAGTCCAGTTTGTAGATAGTTAGTCCAGTTTGTGGGCAGTTAGCACAGTTTTCAGACAGATAGTCCATTTATTACCTGTTTTAAGCATAACAGATATTGTTATTATTATTATTATTATTAGTTTGATTAACTAGTTTGGTTGTAGGAAAATATTTGCAAAATATAGGTTTTGAAAAAGATATTAGTGAGGGGAAACCCGTTCCGCTAAGCGACGTGATCTTACTCAATATCAGTAAACCAAGATGTAATAGTATTATTCACATTAGGCTTTATGTCTGACTCGAAGTTTTTGTTTCCCCTTAAACTCTCGGGTGCTCAAAATTGATTTGAGTAGGCTGAGGGTTGAGGTTTTCAGGTTTTAGTTGTTTTGGCGAATAAAGCTTTCGGAGACGAGTCGGTGGCTAACGGATAGTTATTTAGGAGTTGCGGCTTATTCTGTTTATTTGTGTTGTGTATATTAAGTCAGTTATGACTACACTGCTTTGATCAACCAAATGGGCATCGTCATATGTCACTCTTGGCATATTATTGTAATGGTTATATTTGATCTTTACCAGGAAAACGATATTGGATTATGTAACCTGGATATGAATTTGTTTTGAAGTGTAATCAGTAAAATGTTGTTTTTTGGAAATCTGTGATTTTGTTCATATCCAAGTGCTTCTGATATTATGGATACCATTAGCATTACCGTATTTTGTCACCAGAAGTTAATACTATGGATGACTGCAACACCTGTAGCGCTTAGCTTTGGCCTCTAGATATGGGGTGTTACATAGCTCCTTCCTTTCTCCTATTTAAACTCCTCTAACCCCTTACTATTGCTATCTCTCTCTTACTTTCTACCTTACCTTCTCTGGCCGAAAATACTAGGGTCCCTTCTCTATCATATCAATCTTTAGAAACACAAGTTCAAATCAAATATCAACAAGGTGCGAAGATCTTTCAATCGGGTAGCGCTTTCTGGAAGAATTTGAATTTAGATCCAAAGGAGTCAGTCGGGTTCAACATTCAAAGTGTAATAATTAGGCCATAGTCAAGGTAACTTATATATATATATGTGTGTGTGTGTGTGTGCGTGCATGCGCTTGATGCTTATATATATGCTTGGATTAAATCATGATATCACGAATCTTTATGTGTATGTACTATCACCCTAGAACAGGTATATATAAATATATTGTTATTATAATTATATATATATATATACACATATGCTTTCGGCCAATACAGAAAATAAATAATAATAATTAATTTTGAATTTAAAATGATTTAAAAGGTTTTAAAACAAAAGTTGTTTTTAATAATAAACATATGTATATAACATATAAAAAAATTCTTATTGGACCATATATATTATATTTTTGAGAATTTTAAAAAGTTATGTACATATAGTGATTTATAAAATTCGAATACATAGATATGTGTGTGTGTGTCTATGTGTGTGTATAATATACATTGTAAAGCTTGTTTTCCAAAAACAATAAGTTTTTATCAATTTAAGTACAGAAATTGTTTAAAAGAAAAATAAAATAAATTTGCAAGTATTTAAAAGCAAATGACTTTTTTCAAAATACAAATATGGCCAAAAAATATATGTGTGCATATGTAATTATTTACTACATATGTAATTATATAACCTTTGTTTATTATTATATATTGATTTAAAATATTAACATATATATATATATATATATATAGCTTTCAAAAAAAGAAAAATATTTGTATATATATTTTAAATATAATTTTTCACAGAATCAATATTTCAAATTCCAAATTAAAAGATATTTTTAGATCTAGATTTGAATTTTAATTCAAAATTATCTAGATTTATATTTATAAACAATTTTTTATATATTACATATGTATGTATATAAATAATATTACTTTTACAATATTACATGTTATATATATATACACATGCCCACTCTAATGTGAAAATAATTTTATATCATATTAAAATATATATTAATTTTTTTGAAAATGATCATATTAATATATATATATACACATATATATTAGATATCACATATGTATAAGAATGGGCTAACATGTTTGTTACAGTGTAAATCCCAATACTTAGATACATGCATGTTAAACCCTACACACTATATATGTTGCGCATACACGTACATGTATATGTGTGTATGATACACATGTACACATTATATAATACAAATATAATATGAAACTTAACTTTTATTAATAAATAAAACAAAATAATGATTTTATTTAAAATCAATCCATATCAAATTTAAAATCAGTTTAGACTTCATAGGCAGAATAAGATCCAAATGGTAAAAAAATTGATATTTACCCATTTAACTTGCTGCGTGCTGGCTTGGGTCCAACACACCCATCCAAGATCACAAACTCAATATGATTGGGTACTTAGAGATTGATTGTGTTGGAAATGAAGCTTAATCAACAGTATAGTTCGACTTGATTTTTAGACAAACGACCATGTAGTAGATTCATTCATATTGAACTTCAATACGAGCACGGGAAAGCGTACTATCATGGATATCCTTAATGTGTTGACAATGAACGAGAGCACGTTAAATATTAACATTAATTTTATTTTGGCCTCAAGGACGAACCTCTATGAATCAACATAAAAGCAAGCGGCAAACACAAGTAGTGGCAGTGATGATAACTATAGGCGGCGATAAGGTGATGGAGGCGACCACAACCTAATTGGTTGACAGTGGTGGTAGTTGTGTTTTTTCTTCAAAATTTTAGCATGGCAATTCTAATTGTAACTAACATTTTTTTGAACTATAAAAATGAATATTACATCATATATATTTATATTTATATAACGATACTTTAATTTAATATTTATTAAACTATAAAAATGAATATAAAATTATATATTTATATAATGCTAAGTTAATTTAGCATTTTTGGAATATGAAAATGAATATAACATCATATATATAATACCCGTTTAATTTAGCATTTTTACCCATCCATTTTTTTGCATCGTAAGTTAGGGTTCAAGTGAGGTTTTATGTACTTACTGTGGTGCGTTGTCGAAGCAAGTAGTGGTGCATAGGGTTTTTGTGATTTCAAGTTTATAGGTGGAGGCTTTGGTGACAATGGAGGAAATCAAGAGAGAAGGGATGTCGATGCAATGGGCGCGGCGGCGTTGTGAACAGTGGTGGGGCAACGTCAATTTTTGTGCAAGGACAAGGAATTATAGACGGAATCCGAATGAGATAGAAGTATGTATCCTCGAAATTAAAATTTGAAATTTTGAGCTAGATGTATAACTTTTGGGATAACTTTATTTGAACCCGAAAATTTTCTTAGTAGCTCCCTACCTGTGCAGTTAATGCCCCGCTATATCCCCGCTATAACTCCGATATATCTTATAGCGGATTCCTACCGCTACGAGTTTTCCATATATCCCCAACATATAGCCTTTCCGCTTTAATCCCCGCTATTTCCGCTATATCCCGTTATTTCCGCTATTTCCGCTATATCTTCTATAAAAAATTGGATTGAAAAATGATATTTATACGCTATAAAAATTATGAAATTAATTAATTTCATTGAATTTTTTATATATGTTTAGAAATGATAATACTCTAATATTCTACTAAATTAAATTAAGTTATATAATAGTTTTACGTTCATTTACAATACATTTGCACATATTTTTATTTAAAATTATTTTTGTATTAATTATAATTCAATTGAATGTTAATTTTTCACATAATTACTATCTATATATTTGTAAAAACAACAAGTATGGGATTTATATGCTATTTTAGAGTAATCCGATATATCCCGCTATATCTTCGCTACATCCCCGCTATGACTTTTTGCACCTCTACCGCATTGAATTCATCGAGCGCTTTAACTGCACAGCTTCCTACAAAACTGGAAAAAAACATTATACTCGTATTTTTACCGAGTATACCCATGTTATCGAGGGCGCTTTCCCTTTACACCGTGTTTGGGAAAACAATCGATTTCCCTCTACAGTGCTACAGGGGGGTACAATAGACAAAGGAATTTTTGTTCTATTAATTTTAACATCATTTATATCCCAATATAACAATATATATAATAGCAAATAAAACAAAATTCTTACTTTATTTTGAACAAGATTCACTATAGGAGTTAAATTATATAATCAAATTACAAAATTGCTCCTTTTAATACACACTAACACTATCATGTATTAATATGAATACATAACGTATGCATATTATATATGTTATATAAAAAATAATTTTTCTCCCGATCAAAACATAAAAAAAGCAATATATATATATAATACACATATGTATGTAATTTTGAATATATATATATATATTTATTTATATTAATATATATGATAATGTTAGTGTGTGTGTGTGATAAGATGATATATATATATATATATATACATACAAGTGGAGAAATAAGATTATATATATATATGTGTGTGTGTGTGTATGTGTGTGATAAGATGATATATTAAACATACACATTGTATGCTCATTTTATATAATATGATCATAAATCCAGTGATCATAAATACCCTCTTTATTCATATCACATACTTGTATATTAATTTTGAATTCAAATAAAACAAAATTTTATAGAAGTTATAAAATGAAAAATTAATTTTTTATATAAATTTTATATAAATTTAAAAGTTATATTTACGTTAATTAAAACATTATAAAGAATCTCACATATGAATGTGTGTGTATAAAATTTTATACATTATAAATGTTATAATAAATTAGAAGTGTGTCTGTCACATATGTATAAAAGAGGGAGATTAGATGAATTAAATCTCATATAGGGTTAAAAGGGTATACAAAAGATGTAAAGACATATGACATCATGAGATGTTATACTAATCTCCCTTAAAATGTTGATAATATTCAATTACTATTATTCTAAATTATGGATTTAAGATAGGGGCTTTGCACGAAAGGTCCCTATTTCTGATGTTGTTACAAGAAGTCCTTGTAGAAATAAGTGTGTAAATTAAGTCCCTGTTTTTTTCTAAATCAGAAAGTGCAAATTAGTTTGTGCTTTTTAAAAATTTCAAAAATTTTAAAAAAATTTCAAAATTTTCAAAAAAATTCAAAATCAAAAAGTGCAAACTAGCTTGTGCTTTCGTGATAGAAAGTGCAAGATAACTTGCGCTTTTCAAAAATTTTGAAAATTTCGAAAAAGATTTCAGAAACAGAAAAGTGCAAGTTACCTTGCATTTTCTGTCAGATAAGTGCAAGGCACCTTGCGTTTTTTATTTTTCAAAAATATGGACCAAATTTACATATTCATTTCTGCAGGGACTTTTCCTATAACAACATCAAAAACAGGAACCTGGAACTCTTTTCTTGTTTAAGATAATGTTTCTCTTAATTATTTATAATATAAATAAAGTATTATACACATTGTTGGTTATTGAGCACCATTAAACCATAAAATATTTACAGTGATGTATACATTATTCATAAATTGATAAGAATATTTTGTAATTTTGGCGAGCATCCTCAAAAATTACAAAATTGCTCTTATGCAATTGCGAAATGATTGGTCAGGCGTATCTAATATACTTTATGATTTATTGTGCGTCTTCGAACATTTTTGAACTATGAAAATGAAAATAGCATTATATATGCATAATATTAGTTTAATTTAGCATTTTTATTCTCATTTGATTTTTTTTGGTGCCTTAAGTTAGGGTTCATGTAAAGGTGTACTTGTCGTGGAGCGATCTCGAAGTAGGTAGTGGCTAGGGTTTTCGTGATTCAGGGTTTCTAGGTGCAGGCTTTCATGATGTTTGAGGCTATAAAGAGAGAAGGGATAGTGATGTGGTGCGCATGACGGTGTAGTAGGCGGTGCAGTGGACCTGGTGCCACAGACGTTGTGTTGAATATTAAACCAATTTAGTTAATGGATTCACCGAAGAGTCATGTGTTTTGGTGAAATATCACTTCTATTTAGTAACAAGTATATTTGAAAAGTCAGTTTTCTTTAGAAAAGTGTCATTGAAAGTAAAATTTGAAAGTTTGCGAGCTAGATGTATAACTTTCGTTGAAGATTGTCTTTTGGCTAATTTCCTCAAGAAAATAAAATATAGCCGGTGGATGAAGGAATTCATAAGTAAACCCAAAACGGAACATATAGATAACTTCACGATCAAGCATATTACTGAGCATATAGCCCATAATCAATAAAGAAGAAACTTGGTTTGCAAACTAATAAAAAGCCAAATCTGCCGAATTAAAGCAGTTCATCGACGTTAATGATCTAATGAACAAATAAATTAAAACAATAAATTGCAGTGAATGATGAACCTGGAGGAGGTTAGCAACAGTAAAAACTGTAGCCTTGCAGTTAGCTCCGACCTCGTGATGCCTAATTACAAATCCCTCCTTGTACACTAATTTCTTCTTCTCCATTCTTTTTACTGCAAAAACGGAACACTGCAGTAGTCCATGGCATGACATTTTACTCACTGCTGGTCGTGTACTGTAGTAGTAATGCTTATTCTGATAATGCTGTGAGCATGTAGCTACCGCTGATATTGTTGGAAAACAGTTAACCAAGGACATGATATTATTGTTTGATTCTTTCAGTTCACTGTCAAATGTGCATATATGGAGTTCTTTGGTTATTAGTTTGGTTTCTTAGTTCATACAAAGGTTCTGGTCTCATAAAATCAGGCGAGCATATACAAACATTCTTATTTGTCATGTCCTTTATATGCCTGGAGGTAAGATATATGTTGGTGTGGCTGCAGATAACTTATTTATTCTCCTTTGGTTTTGCAGTTATGTCAGCCTCTTAATTCGATATCAATTATCAAACGGTATATTCATGCATTGAATTCATAACCAGATATTTGTACTTCATCTAATATAGTCTAGGAACATGAATGAATGGAAATTAAACACTTCCAGCTATTAACAGATAACCATATGCAAAATATGAATATATTGCATGATGTACATGACGTGGGGGCAAATGCGGTGCAACTGTGCAAGTGCATTGCACATGTTTAGGTATATTCTAGGCTGACATAAGTAAAACAATTTAATAACATTCGAAATTGAAAAACTAAGAGGTAGCAAACATTTCACGTGCTTTTTAATTAATTGATGGGATAGAATGGTTGGTTTGATTTGGAATTGGCAAAAGAATATCAAAATCAAAATAACTATTTAGAAAGAACCTCTTCTGATTCTTCCTCTTTAGCTATTCTTCAGTTAGATCGGCTTCTCAGCGAGTGCCTTTTGGTGCTATCGCTCTGCTTACTTTCTTTTATTGTTCGCTGCTGTATTTTGGGTGATTGTTATGGAATTGGGGGTTTTCTCCTTTAGTGGTGATTTCGTACGGCTTTGCCCCTCTTTTGCTGCCATCGCCGATGCTTTGCTCGACGTGGTGGCTCCCCCGTTGTTGGTGTGTTTCTCGAATGATCGATCGGTTGAGATTTCTGTATTCTCGATTGGGGCCTTCACTGCTTTGGCTCGTTTCAAATTCCTGTTGGTCGATGGGTTGTTTATGGAGTTGTCTCCGTGTTTTGTGGAGTCAATTCACTGCTCGATTAGCTCCTCTTCTCTGGCAAATCGGGAATTCACTACCCGATTCGTGCCAAAGCTGATATTTGGGGCATCGGCGGGCGTTTTGGCTTTGGATTCATCTGAGTTTTGCTTTGGTTCTTTGGATGGTGGTTCTGTCAGTGGTCCTTCGGGCGAATTCACTGATGTGGGTTGCATGACGAGGAAGATGGGAGAGTTAACCACTCCTTTCTTGCCTCGCCTGTCGGTTGTGAGTGAAGTTGCGAATGCTTGTCCGTATGGTGATGATTTATTCTTTGGATCGGCTGTTGGTGGTGCGGGAGATAAAGAATTGACCGCTTTATCTTCTCGCCCGTGCCAATTGTTTGCTGCTGATTTGGCATTGACTGGGAGTTCTTCCTTGTCGGTGGGTTTCGTTTGTGGGCTGCCTATGGTTGGCAGAGGGGATTCGGTTCCTGTCTCGGTTTTGGGAGAGTTGGAGTCTATGGTATCGGCTGCTCCTTATCGATGGGTTGCTGAGGCCGTTTGTTGGCAGGTTTGCCTTTCTCGTTCTTTGTCGCTTTTTGTTGAATTTGCTGGTTTGCCTGTTTCCTTTTGGTTGTTGTCCGTTGGGGTTGGTTGTGTTTTCTTGAGCTTTGACACACTTAGGTGTGTGCTCCCTGACATTATTGTCCCGTTCCAGTCTGATAGTGTGTCAGGCCCCTGTTGGTTGGGTTTTTCCTATTCGGCTGTCCTTTTGTTCGGTTGTATGCAGAAGCGTTTTTGGCTTCTGTCGGTTTTGTTGGCTTATTGTAGCGGCATCGGTTGTGTCCATACGAGGACGTTAGTATGGAGCATTCCGAGGAGCTCGTTGTGTTGGGTTTTGGTTTTGAGTCACTTCGAGGCCAGCTCTGTGTCGTTAGTGACTTGGTCTATATATCGTATTTCGTTCTTGGCAGGATTCATTATGTGCCGTCGGAAGGCACAGTGGGCCTGGAGCGATTGGTTTGGGCGGTACCCCATCTCCTTATCTGTGCGTATAGTGATCGCCCGTGATCACTATACGGACAACCTGGGTTATTGCCAGTTTTCTTTGTTCCACTCTACTGTTCCCTCTGCTAGGTTCGACCCGCGAATCTTACCGGTGTTGCGGGGCTGTATTGTTAGTGACAATCTCGCTTTGGTAAGATTCCCACAGCAATTTGGGATGCGACTGGTTTGCTCCCTTACACTTGTCCGGACCCTATTTTGTCTGCCTCGCCTCGACTTTTCTTCCTATTCTTTTCCTTATTCTGTATCGCAGTCGGATGCGTCGGGGGTTTCTGGTTTTGATTTCTCTTCATCCTCCATCTTTTCCTCTCTACCAGCCTTTCCTTGTCCCACCCTAGATTGGTTCAGGAGGTAGGCTGGTGTTCGCCTTCCTCGCCTTCCCTCTTGTTTACGCTTTTATGGTTTTGATTTCTCTTCATCCTCCAGCTTTTTTGCTGATTTTTCTGATCCTTCAGATCACTTGGGCACGTCTTCCTCTTCCTGCTCTTCGGCGTGCTCCCTCCCCTCTTCTTCTTGCTCTCTGTTAATTACCATCCCGTTGATGAGTAAGGCAGAAATTGCGCTTCTTAATGAGCGCCTTGATTGCCTGTCCAGGAACTCCTCTCCGGAGGTTGCTGAGGCGTCTCCGTCGGCCTTGCGGGGATCCGTGGGTGAGGAGTCTTATGTGACTTCTCCACAGCCCCTTGCTTTTCCTTCCCGTTCGACTCGACACAGATCGCGCAGAGTACCCTCTACTCCTCGCACCATTCGTACACGCTCTATAGCGGCGTCCGAGCAGATTGATAGATCTACTCGATACTCGTTGTATCTTGTCTGAGCGCACTCGGTCATCCTGCTAGTTGTGGTCTGGCCTCCGCTCTTGCTATATTTCTCTTTTGTTTTTTGTCTCCCTTTTGTTTTTCCGTCATGTCGAACTTTCTTTTCTGGAATGTTCGCGGTATAGGCAACGATGCGTCTTTGGCTAGGCTAAAACGCATTGTTCGGAAACACTCGGTTGGCTTGGTTGCTCTTCTGGAACCTTTCCTAGATCCGGAGGGCATAACCAGAACCGTTTTATCCTTAGGTTTTGGCGGCGGCTGTGCCAATGTCTCCGGCAAGATTTGGATTTTATGGTCCAAATCCATTGCGCTCCGATCTGTTTTTGACTCATCTCAGCTTCTCTCGATTTCCTGCTCATCTCCCTCTTTTGCTTCTCCTTTTCTATTCTCGGCTGTTTATGCCATATGCGATCGTACGGAGAGATTATCTCTTTGGTCCGACATTTTAGGTCTCAGTTCCTTAGGCATTTCTAACTCTATGGTTGGCGGCGATTTTAATATCGTCGCCTGCCAGGCAGAGAAACGGAGAGGAGCAGCCATTAACCGTCTTGCGATGGAGGATTTCAACTCGTTCATTGTCAGCTCTGGTCTCTCTGAGCTACCTTTTGTGGGCTCTGCGTTCACCTGGTCTAACAACCAAGTTGGCCCTAGCCGTATTCTTTCTAGGCTCGATCGGGTTTTCGGATCGGAGGATTGGTTTCGCTTACCATTTTCCTTCTCAGTGGCTCATCTTCATCGGTCATTCTCTGACCATTCCCCTCTGTTAGTTCGTTGTTCGCCTTTCTCCCAAACGGGTCCCTCTTCTTTTCGCTTCCAGAGCATGTGGAGATCTCACCACACTTTTCATCAAGTGGTTGCTGACTCTTGGTCTGTTCCCTTTGTTGGCCCCCCCTGCTCTGTCTTCAGTCGCAAGCTGAAGCGTCTCAAGAGCTGTCTTAAGGTATGGAACGCTGATGTTTTCAAGAACATCTTCGATCGTGTCCGTTTGGCGGAAGAATCGCTTATCGTAGCTGAATCTTTGTTAGACGAGGCTCCGTCTGCGTCCAATAAGGAGGCGTGGGATTTAGCTCAATCCAACTTCTCTGCGGAACTTCGTATTGAGAATGACTTCCTTCGTCAAAAGGCAAGGGTCAAGTGGGTGGTCGACGGTGATGCGAACTCCAAATTCTTCCACTCTTTTATTCGCAAGAAGAACAACCTTCTCACCATTCGTGAGATTTTGCGACCTGATCAGTCTATGGCCTCCTCGCCGGAGGAAGTCAAAGATACCATTTTGGCTCATTTCCAATCTTTTCTTGGATCTCCGTCGGTTGTAGTAACCGACCCTGCTCTGTTAGCTTTCATTCCTAGGGTGGTTCTCTCGCCTGATAGAGACCTTCTAGCGGATCCCCCTTCTCCTAAGGAAATCCGTGCTAGTGTTTTCGCCCTGAGTAAGGATAGTGCCAGCGGCCCAGACGGTTTCAACGGTACCTTTTACCGTTGCTCGTGGCCTATTATTCAGGCTGATTTTTGTCTTGCTGTCCAGTCTTTTTTCTCCGGGAGATGTCTCCCCACTAGCTGGACCTCCACCAACCTGTTTCTCATTCCCAAGTGCGACAACCCGCGGTCCTGTGGGGACTTTCGGCCCATTAGCCTGTGCAACTTCTCGAATAAGGTTATATCCAAGATTCTGGCTAGCCGCTTGGCCCCTTTCCTTGAGCGTATTATATCTACGTCTCAAGCGGGGTTTGTTAAAGGGCGCTTAATTTCCGACAACGTACTGTTGGCCCAGGAACTGATCTCCTAGCTTGACAGGAAAGTTAGGAGCTCAAATGTTGTCTTCAAACTGGACATGGCTAAGGCTTACGATCGTATGTCCTGGTTTTTCGTCATCAAGGTTTTAAGAACTTTCGGTTTTCCGGAAACTATCATCGACCTGGTTTGGAGGCTTATCTCCAACTTTTGGTTCTCTGTACTCATTAACGGTTCTGCTAATGGGTATTTCAGGGCGGGGAGGGGTTTGCGTCAAGGAGACCCGCTTTCGCCCATGCTTTTTGTGATCGCGGCAGAAGCTTTCATTCGTGGTCTACATACCTTAACGGTTTTTGGTCAGATTCAGCGTTTCAAGATCCCTATAGGGGTTGTCCTCTTATTTCTTCTTTGTCCTTCGCTGATGACATTGTTATCTTCTCAAACGGTAGTCGTTCCTCTATTCGGCGGCTACTTAGTTTCATCCATCAATACGAGAGGTCCTCTGGTCAGCTCGTAAACCCTTCCAAAAGTTGTTTCGTTTGTGCGAAGGACTGTTCTTTGTCTCGATCTTCCTGGATTGAGACCTTCTCGGGCTTCAAGGAAGCTTCCCTTCCGTTGCCATACCTGGGTATTGTTCTGTACCGAGGTAGGAAGCTCAACGCTTTGTTCGACCCTTTAACTGACAAGGTGAGGGGTAGGATCATTCGTTGGAATGCGGCTCTTCTTTCCCAGGCCGGCAGACTGGTTCTCATTAAGTCTGTGTTAGATTCTATGGGAACTCATGTCTATGCGACTATGACCCCTACATCCTCCTTCTTCCGATCGTATCGGTCTTTGGTCTCGTCTTTTTTCTGGGGCAACAAGGAGGAAGGCCGTCGTCACCACTGGATTTCGTGGGACACGATTTGTCATCCCAATGACGAGGGCGGCTTGGGGCTTCGTAATCCCAAGGATATTTGTGCTGCTTTTGCTTGTAAACTGTGGGACAGATTTGGTCCTAATGACTCTTTATGGGCTAATTTCCTTCATGCAAAGTACCACAGACTGGCGGGTTCTAATTATTCGGGTTCCCCGTCTTATGCAAGTGAAACCTGGAAGCACATGCAGTCTGTGAAGTCTTTCTCTGATTCTCATGGCGGACTTGCGGGCTGGGACGGCGCCTCGTTTTCCATTCAGAGAGCTTGGACTTCAGTTAGAATCCCTAGTCCCATTCGTTCTTTGTTTTCCTTCATTTGGGATTATCGCTCTCCTCCTAAAGTTTCTTTTCTGATGTGGCGTATCCTACATGATGGGCTGCCATTGGATGAGAATCTCAAAAAGTTAGGCATCCCCTTAGTTTCCCGTTACAGATGCTGTGGCAACGGGGAATCAGAATCCTTGAACCATTTATTCTTCGAGAGTTCCTCTGCCAGATCTTGCTGGAATTACTTCGGAAACCTAGTCGGTGTCCGAGGGATTGCCAGATCTGCTAATGATCTTCCATTTACCTGGTGGTCTGGGATCGCTAGGAAATCGCTCCGTTCGATCATTCATCGCCTGATACTCTGTCTTATCTGCTGGCACATTTGGTGTGCTCGGAATAAGGCAATCTTCGAGAGCTCTCCTATGGACCCCTCGACCATTATTCGACACGTTAGGAATGACGTTTTCCTTGCTTTCCGAGGAAGACCTTTCAGGGGAATCTCGGGCTCCAGTAGTCAGCGTCTAGTGCGTCTTCTTTCTATTTCTTGTGTGTCGAGCTCCGCCAGAATCGGCGTTGGCTAAGTCCTCCAGGCGGGTCGCTGGCCTTCATCCAGCGCTCTCGATCCCCCCACCCCCCTACTTTTGGTTTTGATGTGTTTGCTAGTTTTTCAGGATTAGGTATCTTCGCGGTGTTTCGACTGCCCAGTTCTGGTATTGTTACGTTGAGTCATCGCTGCTGTCTTTGGCTTTGGTTGGTTCTTTGGTACTCTTTGCTGGTATTCCTCCTTCTTTCTGTATGGCGGTGGTTGGTTTTCTATATGGTGGTCTGGCCTACACCTTTTCGGGTGTAGCGGGGTAGCTGGTTCAGAGGGCTGTTTATTCCTTTTGGTTCCGCCGGGATGTTATGACTTATTCTAGCTGTGGATCCTTTTTTCTTGTCTTGTGTTCTTTATATGCCTGTATCTGTTTTCGGTATTAGGGTAGGCAAATTTTCGTATGCATTGATCTCTTTTGTGAGCTCCCGGAGAAAGGCTTTTTTTCTCCTTGTTGTTATATAATAATTTCTTTCTAAAAAAAAACTATTTAGAAAGAAAATCAAATCCGATCGATAATTTTCAAATTCGAAACTACTGAACCGGAAATAATTGATTTGGTGTGATTAATTTAATTGGTTTGTCATTAAATAAGCTAGATTAAGTCGACCCAACATTTAATTGACTAAATAAACATAAAAATGATGCGATAAATTTTAAAGCATGCTACTATTATCACTAATTCAATTTTTTTTTTAAAACCATCTAAACTAATTGTCACCTTGCAAAATTAATTCACTTTCCCTCTTTCAAGCACCATTCATTATTTCGTTCTAGTGATTAGACATCCAAAATTTAAACAAAATATATTTTCACTCCTTCAAGGTACGAACCATTGCCGCTGTGATGAGGAAGATTGGTTGATCATCAAAGTCAGCAAGTCAGAAATCCACCTCGTCACTTCAACCTAGTCAGTCAAGTAAGTGTTTTTTACATGTATCGATTTGTTCAAAACCATAGATAGTCTCGTCGATCCCTATATAGTCTTGCGCGATTGTCAATCACACGACATTATCACGGTTATTTGTTCAAAACCTTAGTTTTAATTTTTTTGTAAATTTTATTGTTTGTCACAGTTATTTGTAGTCGTGGGTTTTAATTTACACGGTGATTGGCAACCGTGGTCATCAAACCTTAGTTTTTTTGATTTTGTTGATGCATGGTGTGTTATAGCTGTGATTTCTAATTTGGCAACCGTGACTTTTTTTTTATTTGGTTGATGCATGGTGTGTTATAACCGTTGGTTTTAATTTACCACGGTGGTTGACAACCACATGTTGCTTTATGCGCTCGGTTAGAAGTGACCATTTGATCACTTTTTTTAACGTGCAACAAAAGAGTTTTTATTTATTAGGTTTTATGGTTTTCATTTATTAAGATTTGCTGCCGAAAAAAGAGGTATGACTGTGTATGGCTTTGTGAAATAATAGAATATGATGGTCGAAGTACATAAAAAATATTGATATATACTAAAATTATAATGGTAATCTAAAGAAGAAAAAAACCTAGATGCAAACTATGGTACTCTTTTAAAAACAAATCCCTCTCCTTCTAGAACTATTAGCATTCGTATGTCGGCTGCAACAACAAACACACATCTTAAACAAGCTTGGTCACAAGGCTATTAGCTACACGATAGCATCTCATCCAACGGCTCTTAGCTTTTGCACATCAATGTTTCGGATAGCTATTATACTTTTGGGCCGTTATTGTTTTAAGCCCAATCTCCTCTTTATTATAAATACAGACTGCATTTGTAATTATAAATGTATCGAATCATTGTTACAATTTAGTACAAAATCAATATACAAAGTTTGCATCATCTTACATTTCTTTTTTTTTCAATTCAAACTCTAATATGGTATCAGAGCTATAATCAAAGGCTTAACAGCCATTCGATCCATCTCTCAATTCTTATCTTTCTTCCTGAAGCCGATTGTATTCAAGAAACAACATCCACTTTTGCAGTATCATTTGGTGTTAACATAATATTATGAATGATAACAATAACGTTGATAATCATGTTTCTTTTTATTGTTAAAGTTTTATCTTTGGTTTAGTTGATTGATTTGGTTTCAAGATGCTGAAAGTGACACCAATCAAAAAGACCAAATATGATGGGAAAAAAAAAACTAATTAACAAATATTAACGAACAGAGCTTATTTGGTTATGCTCATTTGTTCGGTTTAATCAATATAAGCTCACCACCGTAGATGTTTAATCGATGATTTGTCAGAGTGCATGCCTAATGCAAACAAAACCCCCACTCACTCTCGAATGTCCAGTTTTATTATAAAATTTTCACTTCAAAAAGGTGAACCCACATGCTACTGTAGGAACCTGCAGTTCGAGTTATTTTGCTTAGGCAACCCTGTACTGGGTTCAATTGCTCCGTTCCCATCATTTCACTTTGGTGGTGTATGTACATTTCGTGGTTTTTTCTTACGTTTTCGTTATGCTACTAATTGTCATTATTATACACATTTAAATCAAATGTTTGCTTTTGTATGTTCTGGTGTAAACGAGTGGCGTACAATCAAGAAAACCTGCAATAAGAAGTACATAAAATCACTCTGTACTTGCCGTCCAGAAATTATCTTACCCGCAACGAGCATGTGTACATTTGGTTGATGAATGCTATTTTCCTCGATCATTTTTCATTATAATAGGGCTTCACACAACATGCCGAAGAGAGAAATTAGAATAGGTTAGTATTAAAGGACAATCATTAGGTTTTTTTTTTAATCATGGCAGAAAATTAGGTAGTAAATTAGGCCCAAACATAATAGCTTGCATCCAATGAAAATAAATAAGGCCCAGTGAGGGAGTGAGAATCCTTGTCCCTGTTTTCCAGCTCCACCTTATATAACTCCAATATCAATCAATGGGTTAGCATTCTATGGATAAATATCAAGACGTCTCAATCGCCTTTCAACCCATGCAAATGCAAGTCGTGCTTGATGGAGATATCTCCTACTGTACATATCTTTTTATCCATATATATCGCTTTCTGCTATTTACTATTATGACTGCCATATAATATATATGTCCCTTATATTTGCAATCTTCAATATTAAAGGCGGGCTTTGCAGTAACGTGAAAGACTTGGAAGCGAAGATGGAAAAGCAACAAAATGGGCGGAATATAATGTTTTTAATCAACTTTCTTAGTTTTAACGCATGATGCAAAACAAAATTAATGAATAAAACTCTATTCATACACATAAACCACGTTTTATTCCAAAATCATATTCATCATCTTTCAGCTAATATACATTGTCTACCGACATCTACATATTTTTCAACCATCAAGTACGCATGAGAAGCCATCAAGAAGAAAAGAAGCAACCAATTCCATAAGAAAGCGATGGAAACAATCCAAAGAAGGTTTATACCGATAAATTAAAAATTTATAAGGCAATAACATATCAAGCGTCTAAAAGACACTCGAGCATGTAGATAACAAAGATGCCTAGCTTGTAAGTGGACGTGTTGAGCACGGTAATGTCAAGTCCATATCTGAAGGTAGAATCAAACTTCCACGGCAAAGATGATATCGAGCCTCTAAAATTGCAAAGGACACCAAATCTCTATAACTAGAAGAGATGATGTTGAGCCTTGACAGCTATAAGGGTTGTCGAGCATATAAAACAAAAAGGGGATAGCGAACCTCAAGCAATAACAAGGAGATGTCGAACATCTAACGACCAAGAGAATGTCGCACTTTAAATAGTTACAAAGAAGTGCCGAGTCCTTAAGGGAGCAACGAGCTTCTACAACAGGAAGGGTTATCGAGTAATTAACAAGCAAGAATCAGATGTTGAGTATTGACAATAAATCAGATGAACCAAGGTATCAAGTCAATGGGTTGATGAAGGTGCCGAGTCAATAAAGGCTTATGGGTGTAGAGCAACAACAAACCTGGCAAAGTAAAGGATATCAAGTCTATGCGGCACAAGGGTTATCAAGCCTTTACAACGCTAATTGTTGTGAAGCACCTACAAACAGCTAACGATATCGAGTTTCTACGGAATAATGAGCATCGATCTAATAAAAGAATACCAAATATCAACAATGCAAATGTGATGCCGAATATCAACAATGCAAATGAGATTTCAAATACCAACAATGCACAAGAGATGTCGAATATTTAGCTGGATAAACATGCGGCAGCCATGCCGCCTATCACTACCTCTATAAATAGGCAACCTCCACCATTTAGAAAGAGGTGATTCAGTCTTTTTTCTACTTCTCAAATTACAAATTGTAAACCTTAAATTGATTTGGAGATTTTTTGATACAATTGTATTTTTTGCATCTAAGGACTTAGACAATATACCTTGCATGTCATAATGCCTTTGATATCTTTGACTATTATTAGGAGGATGGACATGCATATAATTTATATTTGAACTTGGACCTGAATTTGGACTGCATATTGATAATTTGAACAAGACCACTGAAGCCCTTGCCTGAATTAAAATTTACTTTGCATTATGACTATTATGCCCATTGGCATATGAACAAAGGTATAAGCAAATTGCCAACTTTGCCCATAAAACAAAGGACTATTGCACATTTATGCGACTTGTCTATTTTATCCTTGGACATATGAGTCAAACTTTTGAACAACTTCACCACTATATTAAAACTCATGGGTAATATCGGGTCCATTTCAAATAATACTATCTTATGCAACATCTCGAATGTTGAGCCATTTTTTGATTTAACATTTTGACGCTAGAAGGATGACTCGAACCTCTAACTCATTATTTCCTTACTTAGAAACTAATTATGTAAAGTTTTGTTGCAGAAAAATGGTAAGAGCTAAGAAAGTTAACGTTTCGAACGAATAAATTATGCAACAAAAAACTTGTAGGAAAATATCACTCTAAAATTCAATATGGAAAATCCAGAAATTGGACAGCCATTAACACCAGCAAAGCCAACAAATAGCGAGGCTAAAATTCAAGATTTAACAAGACAGCTTACATCGATGCAAGAGCTTCTAGAGAAAGTTCTCTCTCAAAACTCCTCTAAAACAACAAAGCTTACTGAAGAGGAGAAGAAGTGGAATCTCCAAGGAGGAATCTAGATACCTCACCATTCAAAAGAAAAGATAAGGGTAAAAGTACCATGGGCCAGCAAGGAATGAAAGAAACTCAAAATGAAGGACCAACAGTGTATTCTTCGAACTCGCAAGACAATAAAATTAAGATGAATCATCAAAGAGAAATCCAAGAAAGGAGAGCAAGAAAATCTTCTAAGCAGTCAAGTAGGTTAATCTCAGGCAAAGAATACAAGCCCTACAGAAGGAATTATCATGACGACGAAGCATACCTGAAGGACATGACCAATAAAATAGCGAAAGACATGCTTGATCTTAAGGAAAAGAGGACCATTGACCCAAGGGTAAATAATAGTCCTCGCGAAGCTCCATTCATAGAGGAAATAATATATGTTAGAATTCCATTGCACTTCAAAATCTCATCATTAAAGTATAACAGAACCACTAATCCTGACGACTATCTTTTAACTTTAAAGAGTCAAATGGATTTGTACAATGCTTCTAGAGCAGTACATTGCAGACCCTTTCCTACAACTTTTCAAGGAGCAACTGCCAAATGGTACAGACACTACAGAGAGAAAACTATCTACTCTTGGGAATAATTTTCTTATGAGTTTTCAGCACAATTTTGCATATGCAAAGATCCTATCATTGACTCTAGTGTACTGGAAAATGTCAAACAAAGACCAGATGAGTTGCTGAGTGAATATCTGAAGAGATTCAACACCGAGGCACTAAAAGTGGAAATTATGACTAATAAAGAAAAACTAATGGTAGTGCACTCAGGGTTAATTGAACGAACCCCGTTATGGAAGGAACACTACGTCCATGGATGTAGAATCTACAAGATCTTCATTTCCAGGTTAATAAATAAGTTTATCCATATTGATGAAATGTACCATGCTAAGAAGAAATTTGAGCTAAAGAAGGAAGGAGCAAAATTTGGCTATGATCACCCTAACAAAAAGCCGAGATATGATGAAAATAGCATAGGAAGATGGTAGGAGATCCCTAAATCCAACTATGTGGCTTTAAATAAACCTAGTTCCTATGTTTTTGTCATGGCTAAAAATGGAGGAAACTTCTATAGCGATTCAGAAATTCGAACACTTCGCCTTCGAATGTCGAAATGTTTTGATATAGCCATGTTAGACATCATTAAATTAATGAATAATGGTAAGAAACTTGTTTTTGAAAATTGTTTGCTAAAATATATTCTTCGAAGAAAAATCGATAATGTGACCAAAACGGTTTATCGGGAAATAGCTTTTTAATCAATATAAGTTGTTCAAACACTTTTGCACTTGTCTAATGATCAAATGAACATATTAGCAACTAATAAACACACATTCCTCTTCATAAAGCAATGGAAGGTTCTATAAGCTTCCAAGTGGATAAGAGATATTATCGTGAGAAGGGTATAAGTGTAATTTTACTAAAGGAGAAGTGATGTAAAGGAGAAGTGACGTGAGGTGAGTCTTCCATGGCATGGTGGAGGGAGTGAGAACAAGTCTAAGAAATACCATTCTTAAGCCTATATAAGGAAGGGCATACCTATGTTAATAAATCGCATATTCACAAAGCAAAAGTGAGCTATTTCATGTCTTCCTCTCCATAATTTCCTAAAGCAAAATTATTGCAAATCTTATCCAAATCAACTCAAATTTGGAGTAAAGCCTTACTGGCACATTAAAACACAGCCTACCTAGTTTATTTGGAAGAAGCAAAGCCATACTCACCCTATCTCTAATGTTTGTGAGAAATAAGTGAGGGGAGGAGGCAAAAGCAAGTGAAAACGAGGAAGAAGAAGGAAGGAAAGGAGGTTGCAAGGCTGGGTTTGGACTTAGGTGCTTGGGTCTTGGTTATTTGTTGGATATAAGGTGAGCTAACTCACCACTTGGAATGGAAAATATAACATACACACACACACAGATATATATATATATATATATATATTGTGTTTGATTGTGTTTAAGTTGTTGGTTTTGATATTGACATATGTCGAAAACATTGGTTTTGATTCTTACTTTGAAAGCAAATGACATATGTATAGACTTGAACAAACCTGAATGAACTTGAATAGACTAGTATAACATGTAGCAAGGCCTTAGAATAAAGCACATATGTTGTAGTTGAATGTAGGTTTGAATATGACTTGGGTTTTAAAGTGCACTTATAGCGATAGTCGTAATGGATGCACTTTGGACTTGGCTTACTTTTGAAGATTTCTGTGGAACATTGTAGAGAGTTCCTTAAGGGTTTCTCACCATATTTATAATGTTTTATACGCATACTTGTTGCCACAAAAAGTTTAGATAGTAAAAGGTTAAGTAACATCTCGAAAAGCGACCAAAACTTCACTTGTGCAAAATTTCTCCGTTTAGACTTGATTTTTGAACTTTAATAGTTTGAAAAGAATATTTAAATTTAAGTATTTTGTTTAACTCTTTTTAAAAGTGTTTACTAACTATTATCAGAGTATTTTAAAAGTGATTTTAGATTTTTATGAATTTTAAAGAGATAGTTATAAATTTCTAAAGAAGTAGCTTTTATAAGGAAAACTTGTTTTTCCCAAGTTTTAAAGATTTTACAAATTGTCATTTTAAAGTATTATTTTGGATAAATATTTTAAAATCTATTATAAGTATTTTAAAAGTATAAACAAATGTTTTCAAAAAGGGGTTAAGAATTGCTTAGTGGCTAAATAGTTTGATTGTACGATTACTTATTGAAAAGTAATTAACTATGCTTAACACTAAAAGCCGAGCGAGGTAGACTTCTCTATATGTGAGAGATAAGATTAACGTTCGAGTAGGAACAAAGCAATAGTGCTTTAACCTACCGCCTCCCCTCTTAACCGAGGAATAATTAAGTTGGAATGTCGAAAATGTGTTAATCTTGTTGCTTTCTTACTTATTTATGGAAACCATTATGAGATTCAAGAATGAAGTGCCTAGACAAGGCTTTGATATGCAACCAGTGCTCTAACTTACCCGACTTCACTCTTGACCGAGAGATAATATAAGTTGAAAACGTGTTATGTATACGAACATTAATTTCTATAAGCGAATGTTTTAACCGGATAGTCGATTAGTCAACTATCGATCATGACAAAATGTAACTTAAGAAGTAATCGAAAAGCTTTGCTATTTCATACGAATGAGAACCCCTAGGGAGGAGGATTGGTACAAAATGTCTCTAGCTTTCACTTACTTCTGAAAGAACCGAAATTGAGTTAACCGAAAAATCATCGATTGGTTTTGAAGAGTCCGGGATTGGTAAGTGATTTACTTACCGAAGACCAGTTCAAAACTAGTATACGGGTTCTATGTTTTGGAAGTGGTTGCAAAAAAGAATCTATGTGGAGATTTGAGATATGTTCGAGATGCTCGAATCCATGTAGTGATTTGTGATCTGTTCGAGATACTGGAATCCATTTTGGGATTCATGTTCTGTTCGAGTGATGAAGACTTATGTGAGGGATGCTGAACGAGACCTTAACATTGGGAATAATAGAAAACATAATAGGGGCATAGCTTGGGGTTTTGCTAACCCACGATAGGGTATTATCAACTCCATATCTAGAGTATGATTATTCGATATGTCGGCACCAAGAGTTGATGATATTCGAGATCACGTGATTAGACGTGGACCAGCTATGTTTTCCTCAATAGTATATTTTATGTAGAGATATATGTCGCTCGAAGGTGATTTTTGACCCTTGTGCAGGAGATTGGATTTCAGCTTGACCGAAGGGATCTGCACGGAAAATTGATTATGCGAATGTAACTTAGCTGTTTTGAATGCAACCAAAATATGTTACGGTGTGACCAATGTAAACATCACGGTTATTTGATATGATTTATATTCTACACTCTAGACATTATCTATTATATCACTCTATTAAACATAATGAATGGTTGGTTTCTTTTAAGAGGAAAACCGTTGCGGGAATCCGTACGGTCTCAATAGTTGTTGTTACATATTGCATGTATATCGGGTTTTCTCATGCCGTACTTATGTTTGATGTTTGGTTTTTATTTTCCCCAAAATCCTCGCGTACCTTTCGAGTAGGTAGAGTGTAGCAGGTTTTACTTGAGATGCTTCAGAGTTTAGGAGACAAGCTGGAGGTTTCCATTATCTATCTATTTCTATTTCTGTTCTTCCGTATTAGTTATGTATGTATCAGCATTGTGAGGACAGACAGTTATAACTGTTCAGGCCGACGATAGCACTTAGGTTTTGTAACTTTGAAATTCTTGTATTCAGAGTAACCATTTGTACTATTCTTTTAATATTATATTTACCATTCCGCTATGAGATTCTGATGTTGTGTTCTTCCTTTCTTATTCTATTCTTTTTTTATTTACCCTAACTTTCTGTCTTTCCGACACTTGGATGTTTGACCATGAATATCGTGGATGTATTTAGTGTCTACATTCGAGGGTTGAAAAGTTGGGTCGTTACAACTTCCCTACATCCTACATAGCAAGGAACAATCATGAACCAAAGAAAGGAGGAGATTATTGCGCTTACCATAAGGCAAATGAACCTAAAACTGGCGAGTGTCGTGTCTTAGCCGGAAACATGATTAGATCTGGATCTTTAAAGGAGTTTGTCAAGGAGAATAAAAAATCCTCCCATCTTGAAGGGAACAATCAGAGGTCCCTAAGAAATGCTACAAATTTCATAGAGAATGATTCTCAACATGAATTTATTCCTCCGATTAACCATATAGATGTCATCCATAGAGGTCTCTATATCATTGGAAGCAGCAAAGGAGCCAAGAGCGGATACATAAGGGAAGCGAGAGATAAAGTCTTTTCTATTAGGAGGAGCCACCATTCAAAAATCGTAAATATCAACTTCTAATGCCCAACTTAACAATAATCCCATAAGAGCTGAGGGGTGTCAGTCACTTGCATAATGATACACCGATGATAACTTCACAATCGAGCTCTTTGTTATAACAAAAATCTTAGTAGACACTGGAAGTGCAGTGAATGTAATTTTCAAGCACGCTTTTGATTAAATGAATATTCCATAAGAGAAGTTGGAACCAAGCGTCGAACCTATCTTTGGGTTCAATAACAAAGGGTATAGTCCCGTAGGGAAGATAAAGCTTTTGGTACAAATGGGAATCCTGCTACACTCCAGAACTTTTGAAACTTTGTTCGTGATAATGGACCAATCCTTTTATTATAATGCTTTCTTTGGAAGGCCAGCTTTAGATTAAGTGGACGCGTTTGGTCTCACCAAAGTATCTAATGGTCAAATTTTTGACTAAGAATGGTCGAGAAACCATAAGAGGGGAGCAATTTAGCTTCCGAGAATTTTACTTTGTTATACTTGAGCAATGCATAAGAGATGGCATTTCTTGTTAGGATTTGGAGAAAGTTAAATTAAATAATACAGAAATTGAGAAGCCCTTGGATAATAGTCTTTCAAGCCTACTATTCGAGGCCTACTATCCGAGGAAAACAAAAGGATAAGAGTAGTTGAAAAGCCCGAGAATGTGTTAAGAAGATTCAATTTTTTTGAAAGGAAAAGAAAACCAAAAGAAGAAAACCAGATAACCAGCGAAATAGAGGATAAAGAAATCATTACTAAATTAGATTATAGAGGAGTGCAAGAGGGAATAAAATCTGCTGAAGATCTGGAAAAAGTAAGCTTGGATTCACTAGATCTAACAAAAACGGTAAAGACTAGAAAAGATTTAGATGGAGAACTCAGAGGAGAGCTTATCTAATTTCTCCAATCTAGCAAAGATGTGTTTGCCTGGACCCACTTGGATATGATTGGGATAGATCCAGCAATTATGATCCATGCTCTAAATATAAATCCAGATATTATCCCAGTTCGACAAAAGAAAAGGCAGTTCGATAAGGTTTGCGCTAATGCATTAAAAGAAGAAATTAAAAGATTACTTGAGAATAAGTTTATCAGGGAATTGTTTTACCCCAAATGGCTAGCTAATCCTGTGCTAGTTAAAAAGTCCAATGGAAAATGAAAAACGTGTGTCGATTACACCGATCTAAACAAAGCATGCCCTAAGGATTGTTATCCTTTACTCTAAATATACTAGTTAGTTAATACCATTGGTGGACATAAGCTGTTATCTTTTATGGATGCATACTCAGGTCATAATCAAATTCCCATGTTCAAACCAGATGAAGAAAAACACAAGTTTCATAATAGATTGGAGAACTTATTGTTACAAAGTTATGCCTTTGGACTAAAGAATGCAGGGGTTACGTAGCAAGCTAGTAAACAGGACGTTTAGAGAAGAAATCTAACGGAACACGAAAGTGTATGTATACGATATGCCGGTCAAATCCCAAGAGGAAGTTAATTATCTAAAAGATCTTGAGGAAATGTTTGGATAAGAAAGTATCGAATGAAGCTCAATCCAGAAGAATGGAAAAGAAAGTATTGAATGAAGCTCAATCCACAGAAATTGGATAAGAAAGTATAGAATGAAGCCCAATCCACAGAAATTTTCTTCTGGAATGCAATCTTGAAATTTCTAGGATATATTGTCAGTGCTCAGGGAATTGTGGCCAACCCTAACCAATCAAAACAATTAAGGATATGACAGAGCCAAAAATAAGTTAAGATGTGAATATTTTAAATAGTAGGGTAGAAGCTCTAAACATATTTATCTCCAAGGTTACTGATAAGTGCATCCCTTTCTTTAACGTGATTAAGAAAAAGAAGAACTTTGAATAGGGAGAAGATTGTAGAAAAGCCCTTAAAGAATTAAAGGACCATCTTGAGAAACCTTTGATCTTATCTAGTCTTATAGGAGAGAATTTATACCTTTACATAGTAGTCTTCGAACATGCGGTGAGTTCGGTTTTAGTAAGAGAAGCGATAAGACCCAGCTTCCGGTATACTATACTAGTAAAATGTTTAAAGAGGAAGAAGTTAGGTATCTTGAAAATTAAGAGCCTATTTTCAAGCATACCCAATCAAGGTCTTAACTAATTTTCCACTTAAGCAAGTTTTCAACAAGCCTAGGCATCGGGAAGGTCTGTAAAATGGGGAATAGAGTTGAGCCGATATGAGATTGAATTCCAACCCTGAGTTGCAATTAAGGGGCAGGCTTTAGCCAATTTTGTTAATGGGTGCACAAGATTTATTAAATAACAATCAGAAAGGGAAACGGATTTGAAGCCTTAATGGCAGTTGTTTGTTGATGGAGCCTCAAATGAGCAAGGGGCTGGTGCAAGATATGTAATCATACTCCTAATGGACATCGATTACACTATGCAGGGAAGCTAGGCTTTCCCACTACCAATAATGTGGCTGAGTATGAATCAATGGTAGTGGGACTTACTTTAGCCTTTCAGTTAAAGATCCCAATAATAGAAATTTTCACCTATTCACAATTAATGGTCAACTAGTTAAATCAGACATATCAAATGAAAGATGCAAAGTTGATCCTTTATGTCAAAAAGGTGCAGAAAATGTTAACTCAGTTTGAAGATTTTTCGATACATCAAGTACCTAAAGGGAAAAATTCTCAAGCCTATTCTTTAGCTAAACTAGTTAGCTCGCTCGGAGCACCAAAAAGCCAAATTGTTCCAGTAGCCTTTCAACATAATTCTAGTATTGAAGAAAAATCCATTGAACTAAAAGATGAGGTTATGGTATTGACTAGATCCCAAGCTCTTACACATGTAGAAAAAGAAAAGAAACTGGGAAGTGGAAACAATGGAATTCAGGAAGGAATCATCCAGATGGAAATGAATAGTCAATATGAGAACAATTGGATGGTGCCCATTGTAAAATATTTGGTAGAAGGTAACCTACTAGAAGATAAAAAGGAACCAAGAAGGATAAAACACCAAGCTCCAACTTTTATCATGATGGATGGAATACTATATAAAACGGGATATTCGCTTCCTTACTTAAGATGTGTTATTCCAGAAAGTGCTACAAAATTGTTGAGAGAAGCCCATGAAGGGTTCTGTAGAGATCATTCTAATGGCATAAAATTGGACAAAAATGTCATGAGGCCAGGATTATATTGGCCCCATATGAATAATGATGCAATGAATTACGTGAAGAGATGTGAGAAATGTCAGAGATTTTCAACAATCTCACGTATGCAACTAAGCGAATTAACCCCAATCTCAAGTCCATGGATCTTCGATGTGTGTGGAATCGACTTAGTTGGACCATTACTAATATCTAAGGGTAGAGCAAAGTTTGCAGTTGTAGCTATCGACTACTTTACCACATGGATAGAGGCAGAACCATTACCAAATATAACATTAGGATAAGTACTAAAGTTTGTGATTATGAACATAATCACTTGGTTTAGAATATCACATAAAATAATATTCGACAATGAAACTTAGTTTGAAAGTGGGGAATTCGCTAGATTTTGTAATAAGAATGGAATAATCAAAAGTATTTCATCCGTAGCTCATCCTAAGGCTAATGGAGCCGTTGAACTTGCCAATAAAACCATTAAGACTATCCTCAAGAAACGACTGGACAAAGCAAAAGGAAATTGTGTAAATGAGCTACCACTTGTGCTTTGGGCATATCGAACTTCTACTAAGACTGCAACAAGACATACTCCATATTCTTTGACATTTGGATGTGAAGCAATGTTACCAATTGAAGTTGAAATACCATCCCATTGGAGGATTTCAAATGCCTTCAATTCCAATCAAGAGCTGAGAAAAGAATCCCTAGATTTGATCAATGAATTAAGGGATGAAGTGGCCATACAGACGGTCGAATATCAACGAAGGATAAAAAAATACTATAACTCCCAAATTAAGGAAATATCATTTCAAAAAGGAGACTTGGTACTCCGAAAGCTCATGGCAAATACCAAGAATCTGACAGATGGACCACTCGGACCAAATTGGGAAGGACCCCTTGGCATTCATAAAGTAATCCCACCAGGGACTTATTGACAATGCCGACCTAATGGATACATAATAGTAAGAACTTAGAATGCCGAACACTTAAGACCATATTTTCCTACAATGGATGATGAAGAGAATGAGACAGGTGTATTTACGGAATCGATAATCAAAAGAAAGAAAGGAACTTATAATGGAAAAGCCTTTGATCCCGCCACATGGGCCTGGTCAAAGCACCTTCTAGAGGGAGGTCAGAGTAAGCCTCTGGTCTCGTCTATAATGCCGGGCCAGAGCACTGCAAGTTTTTGGTCCCTTCTACGTAGCCTGGTTGGAGCATCTCTTAGAGGGAGGATGGAGTAAGCCTTTGATCCCACCTAAGATAGTCTGGCCAAAGCACCGACCAGCCTTTGGTTCTGCCTATAAGGCCTAACTAGAGCACCTCCTAGAGGGAGGATGGGTAAGACTTTGGTTCTGCCTAAGATGACTAACCAAATGCACTGATTGGCCTAAATCATTGCCAATAATGTAATAAGGGGCTCGATCTAAGCCTAAATCATCAACTATAAGCTGATAAGGGGTGAAAGGGATCAATCAAAGCCTAAATCACCTATAAGGTGATAAGGTGCTAAAGGGAATCAATTAAACAAGTGTAGCTTCGTCCTAAGAATGATAGAGTTAGGGGTATGCCCTAGGGAAAATTATGTAATTTGTTACATATATCTAACTCGTCGACCAATCTTGTTTGAAATAAAGATATTTTCTTTCTATTATATACTTGATATAATGTGGTTATATTAATTAATCAATTTAATTAAAAAGTACATTTAATAGAAAATCAATAAATGGTATGTTTTGTGATAGTAATTACAAAGTATTGTAACCGTGAGTAATTTATCACAATGAAACAGATGTACCATTTTAAATGTTCCTAGTCAAGATGCATCGAGACTAGATATTGATGTATCCGTTGAGACTAGAGTACATAACGTTCTTCAAATGTTGGGCAGTGTATTACTCATGACTGCTGCGGCACCAAGTGGTTACATACTGATAGTTATTGGATAACTATGGAATGACTCACTCAATAGTTTTCTGTTGGTTAATATAATAAGGTTAAGCAAAGAATATCAATGTGACTAATTTACACAGCTCTCTCGGCTTGAGAATACTATTAATCTTCAATGTGGAAGCTCCGCTTTGGTTATAGTTAAATCATGGCACATTGTCCATCGAACTGCTATAGTTGGGTTGAGTTGAAGCATTGGAAGTGAAACGCTATTCAAGAGAGGATTCGTCTCCTCGGTTATATGAGGTTAGTATTATGGTCAACTGAAGTCAACTCAAAGTCAAAGTCTCTGGCCAGAGCATTTCGGTTAATAATAATTGTTATTATTGAACCAAAGACGTTATGTTTGGACTATAAAGTTGAATATGGATGATATTGGAATTTTGACATTACCAAATTCCATAAATCCAAAGTGATATAGTTTTGACGAAGAGAATTGGTGTAAATAGTTGTCACTATTAAGTACCGCATATAATAAGCAAAATTGTATTTTTATCAAAAGATGTGTAAGCGATACATTTGGCCAAAATGTCACACCACCTGCTAAGTGACGTATGAACCTTAATATTCGAATAGTTCGATATTAATCGATGATTGAATTTACACCTTTGAGTCGCACAACCATAATGATCTTCATGCCAGATGAATTTCTTGGTCTTCTTGACTAATGAACCTATGATCTTCATGCCAGATGAATTTCTTGGTATCTTATTAAAAAAATTCTGGATTCCTTGCCAAAGGGTTTCTGGACTTTTAACCGGATGGATTTCTGGTCTTCTTATCGACAGGTTTCTAGATTATAAATCTTGCTCTAAAAATAGAGTTTATGGAATTCTTTCTTTTAATTCCTAGTCCATAATCCCAAGATAAAAGTTTAAATTCTCCTATATATGGCAACCATTTATCCATGGATTTTTGGATTCTTTTAGAAGATTGGCTTGTGCAATCCAAGCTTACCATCCCTAACATGGCAATTGATAAAGCCTCTTAGGTCAAACACATCGTCAACCACTCCTAATTGAACCAATCCATTTTAGGTGTTGAAATTGATTTTACACTAAAAAGTATAAGAAGCTGCTTTCATGCAATGAAAAAAGCAAATCAATCCGTCTTTATAAAATCCGAAAGGATTTGCATAAAATTCTGTTGATTTGATAATTATTCCTCGAAAATGAATTTTAAAACCAAGTTTTCAAAGTTGTAAAGGTCAACTAGAAACTCTTAACAAATTTATAAAGCAAAACAATCAATTTAGGAAAGAAATAATTTCTTGAAATAATGAAAGTCATCATGATTTACTTTATGTTTTCCAAAAAAATAAGAATTATAGAGAAAGTCTCATGGAGAGCTGGAAAAGTGGGAAGATACTTGGTTTTACACTAAAGTGTAAAAAATTCTTTTATATAAGGAAGGGGGCAAATGTTATCCACGTATTTTTCAGCTGTCAAGTGTGCTTGAGAAGCCATCAAGAAGAAAAGAAGCAACTAATTCCATAAGAAAGATATGGAAACAATCCAAAGATGTAGGTGTCAAGCCAATAAGTTTATAGCGATACATTAAAACTTCTAAGGAAATAACATATCGAGCATTTAAAGAAGACACATCGAGCATGTAGATAACAAAAATGCCGAGCTTGTAAGTGGACATGTCGAGCACATAAATGTTAAGTCCGTATATGAAGGTAGAATCAAACTTCTGATGCAAAGATGATATCGTGCCTCTACAATTGTGGAAAGGATGCCGAATCTCTTTAACTAGAAGGGATGATTTTGAGCCTCGACAACCATAAGAGTTGTCGAGCATATAAAACAAAAGGGGGATAGCAAACCTCAAGCAATACCAACTAGATCCCGAACATCTAACAAACAAGAGAATGTCACACTTCAAATAGTCACAAAGAAGTGTCAAGTCCTTAAGAGGGAACGGGCTTCTACAATAGAAAGGGTTATCGAGTATTTAACAAGCAAGAATCAGATGTTGAGTATTGACAATAAATCAGATGGACCAAGGTATCAAGTCAATAGGTTAATGAAGGTGCCGAGTGAATAAAGGATTATAGGTGTAGAGAAACAAAAGACCTGGAAGAGCAAAGGATACCAAGTTTACACAGCATAAGGGTTATCAGCCTTTACCACGCTGATTATTGTAAAGCACCTACAAACAGCTAATGATATCGAGTTTCTACGGAATAATGAACTTCGACTCTAATAAAGGAATGTCGAATATCAACAATGCAAATGAGATGCCAAATATAAACAATGCAAATGAGATTTCGAATATCAACAACGCATAAGAGATTTCGAATATTCTGGTTGGATAGCCATGCCTCCTGCCCCCACCTCTGTAAATAGGCCCCTCCGCCACTTAGAAAGTGGCGAATCATTCTTTTCTCTACCTATCAAATTACAAGTAGTAAACCATAAATTGATTTAGGGATTTCTTGATACAATTGTAACTTTGTGCATATAAGGATTTAGACAATATACATTGCATGCCATAATGCCTTTGATATGAGTATCTTTGACTATTATTAGGAAGATGGACATGCATATAACTTATATTTGGACTTGGACTTGAATTTGGACTGCATATTGATAATCTGAACAAGGCCACTAAAGCCCTTGCGTGAATTAAAGTTTACTTTGCATTATGATTATTATGCCTATTGGCATACGAACAAAGGATTGTGATATAAGTGAATTGCCTAATTTGCCCATAAAACAATGGACTATTGCACATTTATGTGGTTTGCCTATTTTATCCTTGGACATATGACTCGAACTTTTGAACAACTTCACAACTATTGTTATCCGACATTTTGACTCGGCTATATCCAAACCGACTGGACAAGTTAGACTTGACGGTCATCAAGGCCAGTAGCCCAGAGCGATGATTGTGGGCTCCAAAAATCAAGCATAAATGATCATATGAAGCAGAAGCATGAAATCTCACTACTCCCCAAAGATGGATTAGGTACGATCCATATTCAACACTATGGATTGTATCGTATCAGTTCCACAACTAAATTTTGCAGCGATGATCGGTAAATAACTCAAAATCTACACATGCTATAAACATGAAATTTGGAGTACACGCTTACTACTACATATGGAACATCCCCTAGGGATCTCATTCCAATTGGAGGAAGTTGGAGGGATTGGCATAACCCCCTTCGGAGGGATCGGTAGAAATTAGAATTCAAGCAACACTACATCATGGAAAATGCGATATCTCACAAACCGTACGTCGGAGTTACATGAAATTTGGAAGCAACATCATGGGACACCCCTCATAGGATCGCAACCCATTTGGACACACTAATAGGGATCTATACCGATCCCTATTATGAGCCCTGATGGGCCTTGAAAATTTTGGGTGGACTCGTCTTGGTCTCCCGAACCTTCTGCAGAAATTTTAGTCTGATCCATGCATGTCTTCCCTTATAAATACAGCAGGCATGGCACCAGAAAATGAATCCCAATTTCTGCTGAAAAGGCTCTTTCATTTTTATTCTTCATTCTTGTACTAATGGATCCTAACTGATCCAAACATTCTTGTAATCATAATCAAGTGCAAGATCAATAAAAATATGAAGTGGACGTCACCCAAGATTGTCGAACCACTATAAAAGTCTATGTGTTCATTTATGATATTTGCTATGTTTTAATTTCATTCTTCATTTAATCTCTACAAGATTCTATTAGGTGTTGATGTCCATTTTTGGCGTCAACAACTATATTTAAGTTCATGGGTAATATCGGGTCCATTTCAAATAATACTACCTTAGGTAACATCTCGAGTATTAAGCCATTTTTTGGTTTAACGTCTACATTACAAAGCTACCATCCCTTCAAACTAAAAATAAGAAGCTTTTTGATGACTTTTGTACCAAAAAAAACTTATTTATACATTGCTCCCATAAATTAGTATGGTAGTATTGATTTTCAAAAACTTGCTTCTAACTCCACAATCTTTTTATTCTATATCAATTTCGTTTTCATATGCTCGTGGCCATCAAAATCTATTTTCCCATTCAACACTAAACAACCGCAGTCTCTTCATCTTTTTCAAAAAAACAAAAAAACTTTTTTCAAAACATCATCAGAAAATAAAATTTTCAAACTCTAAAGCCAAAAAAATAAAAGATCTCTATTTCTTTTTGCCTAAGAGATGAAGCCAAGTGAATATTTAGTAGGTGATCCTGATTTTGATAAATGTAAAGAGACTATTTTACTTTTTATTTCTTATAGCCTATTTTTCTTCTATATATCAATCTAAATTTGTTGTTTAGGGCTTTTTATTGTTATTTTCGGACGAGGTTAACAATCATGTGGCTAACACAAATTCGGAGGATATAAAATTTGATGATTTAGTAATTGCGAGTCTCAATGTAGGTTATTGAATTGTTATATTCTATCATACAATGTTTATGCCCTTTTTTCTATTATTTTTATCCCTTTTTTCGTTTGTTAGGTGGAAGAAACCAATCACTATAAAATTGAGATTGCACTCTGTGTTTCGAATGAAAAACTGTATGATAGTGAAAATAAGGAAGAAGATGATACATCAAATGCCTCAAAAGACATGCAAGTTGATTTGAAAACCATTTTAGCTGGATCATGTAAGTTTATATTTAAAATTCCATCATCTTATATACGGTTGGAAAAATCAATTTTATTATTTTATTTTTTATTTTTGTATATGTTAAGTGATTTTGGGGGTTTGATTCGTAGAATTCTTTAATCTAATGGTGTCAAGTAACAACAAAAAGGTTAAACACCTTTGGCATAATTATCAAGTCCAATATATTTGGACCTAGAAAAAACCATGATTGTAATTGGAATGTAAATGAGGCAGAATGTACTGTAGCCATCACTCGAAAGTGGTAAAAAAAAGAAAACAGTGTGAAATGACATAGACCTAGTGCCACTAAAAAAATATTCAAATATCTAAATCTTGGCTTCAAATTATTTTTGAAATTTTTTCTTTAATTGGTTTTAGATGTTAATATTTATATATAAATTTAGTTACGCATTGCATTTATTTATACATATACACACTTACATACTGAAGAAAAAATATTTTATGAATTGACAAATTACTATATAGTGTTGTAGACGCTATAATATTTTTATTTGAATGTTATCATAGATATTCTAGTTATTACGAATTTTATAAATAGTGATACATATTAAAACTGGATTTATATAATTAAATAACATAGTAAACCAAATCCAAAAAAATTATTTCTTTGATATGGGAAATGAAACAATGTATTTTGCCCATTTTAATATTTTTTGATTGGTTTTTATCACAGATATATTAATTAATATAAATTTTGAGCTAGTCAAATATATTTAAATGAATTATTAGAATAGATATTATAAGAATAATAATAATAATAATGGGATAAGAAAAATATAACTATATTTTTGTACATTATAATCCTTCAATAAAATTTCAATGGCTATGTAAATTATTACAAAAATACCGACAATTTATATATATAACTATCATTAATTGGTCGAAAATTATATATACACATTACATACACATATTTCAATCTATGTTATGAAAGGCGCGCTTAAGTGTCACTTAAGAGCTAAATGCATGTGTAAGGCTTAATTTTTTGAAACAGAAAATGAATTTATCGATGAGCTTTTAGGAGCACTTGGTTGACTTTTATTTTTTGCATTGCTTAATTTTTAAGCAATGATCAAGCACTACTAACAAAAAAAATAGATATTATTTCTAAAATATAAGGAATGGGTTATAACAAAAACGCCCCATTCCTAATGAAATTTCCTTTTTTTGTGATATGGACCAATGGATGATGAGTAATTTTTGGCATAAAGATAAGATTGTATTTATTTGATAATGATCACTCATGGTACTCACCTCGAGTTTGCTTATTTTATTAAAATGTTAAAGTAAAATCTAACTTTTGCAACCTATGAATTTATAAATTAACTCTAAAGTTGAACTTTGATTCTTTGTGATCAACTTATGATGTACAAATGATGCACTTAACCTAGCCTCTCTGTCTCAAATTTACAAATAATGTCTACTGTGAAATAACGTAGTGCTTAGGCGATGCTTGAGAGATGCTTAAGCGACATTAAGTGGGGATACTTCTATCAACTAACCTCATTTAGTGCTTAATATAACATAAATTTGAATTTGTACTTATATGTGGACCATATTTATTTACATACAATGCATGCTTGATTTTTATATATATATATATATATATATATATATATTTGTGTGTGTGTATGTAACTCTAGGATCAATACCCCTTTATTTAGCACTATTATGTTGCCCCCGATATTAGCCATAAGTTTCTATTTAAATATTTGTTCTTTCTCTTTTATGTCACATAAACCAAATATTTAAATATAAACTTGTGGCTGATATTAATAAGCTACAAATGGTGCTAAATAAAGGGAGCTATTAGCCTAGCTCATATATGCACGCATGCACACGCACACAGATATGTATATATATATATGTGTGTGTGTGTGTGTATTATTAAGCATGCACTCTACCCACTTGACATGATTACAATACAATAGTGGACATATGATGTTTGATTTACTCGTTACATACAATTCAACTAAAATAATGGCAATGAATTTAGTTCAAAAATAAATCTTATTATACAAATCGAGTATTAGATATGACTTAGTGTAAAATATAACCATTATTATTTAAGATAACACGTCAAAAACACATGATGCATAATAAATAAAAGAATTTATTTGAAATTTTCCCTTTTACCCTACTTCTTAATGCAGCTGACTCAACAATGGTATCAGAACCTACATTGTATTATTATGAATAATTAAACAACATTTCCGGTCTTCCTTAAGAGTATTCAAATCTAAATTATTAAAACATTCACTTTGAGTTAACATAATATTAATCAACGTAAATGAAAAGGTTTCCATAAGCTTCTCTAGCTCTTGCCTTTTAGAAGTTTATAATTTTACTCTTTTTCTTCCCTTAAAATTTTCTATTGAAATGTACATTGTAACAATCTTGCTTTCAACGCTGTAAAAATATGTAAATTTAATTAAAATGGAAATATTCTAATTCAATTTTTGATATTTATTATTTTGAAAATAAATTCTTACTTATTCAAAATCTAATTAATAAACAATTTTGTTTTAATAGATTGAATTAAATTAATAAATTCTTTTAAATAATATTTTGAAACTAAATGAAATGTTTTAGTAGGTATAAAATATTTTATAATATAAATACTTTTATATGATCGAAATAGTTTAAAAATAAAATAAAAAATTATTGAACTGGAAGAATTTGTATAGATATCGAAATATATCTTGTGAACGAAGTGTAGATCAATTTGAATTAAGCTGAAGTTTATTTACAAATAAATAGGAGAGTTATTTAAAAGAAAAGAAAGAAAAAATGGGCAAAGTAAATTAATTAAAACTAGCCCAATTAACCCAAGCCCATTCTTCTTTCCCCTCTCCTTTATTTTATTTTTAACCCAAGTCCAAGCCCACACTCTTACTTACAAAATCTCAAACCCGAACCCTTTTGCCCTATTCCCCTGCATACCAAAATTTTCAAAATAAAATCGCACAAGAAAAAATAAATAGTCATGCAAAAGGCGCTTATTCCTAGCAACGACAACAAGATGCCGTGGAAGGGGAACGACCGCATTGGAGGATGGAAATGCACGTGAAGTTGGTGCGATAGGTGGTTGCGACGTGGCGCTGCATCATTTTCGAACTGGGCAACGAAAAAGTGGGGGAATGCGAGGAGGCTGCTGGCGGTGAAGTCAATGCTCTGATGTGGTGCTTGGAAACAATGGCAAACGGAGCAACGCTGTGCTTTGTGCAACACGAAGTGGAGTCTTGGCGACAGAGTGGAGGCACGTGCACAAGCTTCGAGGCATAGTGGAGGCTTACTACAATGGCGACTGAAGGTGAAGCACTTGCTCAATTTTTGGGTGACCGTAGGTTGAAGTTGAGATGGTGAAGTTTTGGGTAGTTTTTGGTTGAGGTGAGTATCTAAGCTTACATCTATATCTATATTTCATTGCCGCTATATATATTTATACCGATTATTGAATGAATCGTTTGGTTGAACTGATATGAATTGTTTAGTTGAACCGATTGTTTGAAATATTGGATATGGTTTTGTGTTAACGATTGGAATTTATATATATTGGAACATCAAAATACAGAGGAGAAGCTGTCCAAATGCATTTGGATTCATGTAGTTTAGTTGCATGTTGTGTGTGCATTGTATGCATGGCTGAAATTCGCTGTAATTCGACTTGGGCCATGTAAAATTTATTTTGATGATTGATTGTTATTTTTGGAGAATTTTGCTCCATGATTATATTTTGAATATTTTATTGATTTTTATGTTTTAAAAGATTTTTGAAAGCTTGGGAAAATTATTTATAGGGTTTAAAGTGGTGGGAAATAAAATGATTTATTTGGTTGGAAAATAAAATGATTTATTGGAAACCGTTTTAGATATAAAATTTCTTTTAAAAATAAAAATAGAGATTTTCAAGAGAATTTAAGAAAAAGGGGATTTAAGTATACAATCTATTTTGAAGGAAAGTCAAATTTGTGAAATTATTTTAGAGAGGAAGTATTATTTAAATTGAATAATGATTATCTAATTAAAGATATTGTGATAACCCGCATCTATGGATACACCAATCCAAAGCCTATGGTGACTTTTGGACTTACGTCATGCCAAGAAGTATGAGCTATCAGTTTTTAAAGCATTATAGAACATTGCTAAAAGGATAAAATTTAAGACATTCTACACTTTCAAATCTCACAGCGGAAGATAGTGAAATATAAATACAAAAAATAGTCATCTCAAAAAATATCTCTGAAAACATAGTATCAAAATATTAGTCAAAATCCAAAATTTACAAAATAACTGCATAATGTTTGATATACGATAGACAATTACATGAAGAGTAATAAGCAATGCCAACGCCAAGCTTGTCTCACCACGTACTAGATTTGGGCCAATCACTTCTGCCATGTCCTCCTATGGTGGGCAAAAAGGAAGGGAGTGGATCGGACAAAAGTCTGGTAAATGAGTTGCATCATTAGTATATGGTGATCACATGCAATTGACTTCATTTATAACTTATGTTACCTAGGGTGTCCTACTTGTTTTTTGAGTTTCTTACTAGGGTTGGTCATGTTAACCTAAGGAATATAACTCAAAATACACCTACACCCAAACATCTTGTGAAGGTTTGTACTTAGGGTCGAACAACTAATCAAAACCACAAAAGAATGACAGATCGAACTAATAACCTCTAGGACTGCTACTAACATGAAATCGCATACAACATCGCTCTTAGGACTACATCGCCCAAACTACGACTATAACATATTGTACTTACGCATTGAGAGGAGCCTGCAATGCTGACTCACGCCAAAGATGACTTAGGGTCCGCTACATCCATGTCCAAGCTCAAGGGTAACACCACTTATGCACTGCGCATCCAATCACAATGTCACACCCTAATTGTCGTATGCAACAAGGAATATCCCGTTAGTGCTGGGCTACACACCTCTCCAGGCATCCACCAATAGTGTTGCTCATCCATTGAGGAACCTCATATGAGTGCCACTTACGATCGAACCGCTATATATCGAATACTGAAATAGCTAAATGAATAGTGTCTAGGCCTAATTTCCTGTGTATTCATCTATCTAGTCCCGTACATTCCCAAGTCAAGAATTAAGGAACTATTCTTCCTACTAATATACTATTATATATATATATATTATAATAATAATTATATATATAAATCTATATGCCTAGGCCATAGGCCGAGGTTCAACCTGCATAAAAAAAGCATTTAAGGTCAACCGTTGGCTACTGTAGCGGTCAACCACTTGCTGTCGACCGGCTACAGTGAGCCTGTCGACCGATCGCTTTTTATTGTTGTAAACTAAATTTTGTTTTTCTTCTTCTATTTTGAACCTTGATCAAACTTTTACTATATAATAGTGGATTATATTTCGTTAACAATGAACTAGATTTCATCTATTTGTTAAAATCTACAATTTAATTTATCTCTATGTACCACTTATATTCCATTTTCACGATATCAGTCTTATCAATTTCATAATTATTTTGGTATATTATTATCTCAAATTAATTCAGGGACAAAATCAACATCAATAGGGCATAAATATACACATATTAATTTCTAGATTCAATTTGAGGTGAACAAAAGGGTGCATTCATATTTCAAAATCAATTTTAACCATGTTTTGAATCCTACTTCATATTCAAATCAAAACAAAATATACTGGAGGTTATACCCATACAGTCTATACTTAAATTTGGCTAATTCCTAAGGTGTATGAATAAGTTCGATTAATTATAAATTAAGATTGTTAATAATAACCCACTCACCACTTAATGTTTCTTCCCTTTTACTTGACTTGATTCACCCCTCCATGGATTGATTTAACTTTGTTTACCTTGTCTTTCTCTAATTTACCTTTTAGATTTTTTTTGGAATTTTGGAGGAGAGAGAGTATTGTTAGATTAAAATTTTCTGATCAATTACTGAAGGACCAGCATTCTATTTATAAATGCTCTGATCAACGTCAGTCTTAGATTTAATAATATAAAATCTAGACCGTTCGGCCTAGGCAAACCCTAGCAAAATAGTTCAACTGGTCAATCAGTTAGTCTAGCGCAGTCGATCGGCCCCAACCATGGTGTTGATCGGTTGAACTTACCTAATATAAAAAAATTCATATATATATATATGTTACTGCTATCATCATTGAAGATGTTTAAGGAAATAGTGATGAAGAATAGCGACATCACATAAAGTTCATTAGCCTCGATAAAGCCTAGACATATAAAGCGTGAACATATTCCAACAGTCACCACGACTGCCGAATAGTACTATGATTGACATCGAGACTCATTATTTCTGAAGCAATGTTGAACGAAGTCATATCCTATCAATGTTGGTATTGCCAAAGTCAACCATTCTTAGTGATGTTTGTGATCAGAATTATTAGGTACCGATGGTGTTTTCCATCCCAACGTCGCTGCTCATTGAAACTGCCTTATAAAGTGAAACACAAGTTATAAATGTTGTTGAGGTTCAATACTATTACAACATCAACTCTTATGAACATGCTTGGGAGGCACCATATATCTACATGTGCGATGTTGATGGTTGTCATCATCAATATCCATAAGTGCAGTTAATGTTGTATTTAGTAGGCTACTAAATATCGACATCGAGGGTCATCAATGTCACCATTGTTCAATGTCGCCGACCATCAATCAAACAAGGTCTCAAGATATAGAGTCGTCATCGAAATTCATGCCGAGAAACATCAATACACCCAAAAGATTTGTCGAAGGCTCTTTTACTAATGCCACCTTCATCAATGTTAATGTGTGGTGGTAATGATAGATGATCGACGAAGAATAAACTATCAACATCGAGTTTAGAAATGCTGAGCATTGACCCTATTGAATCAATGTCGAAGCTTAGCTATATGAATACAAGAATGCTGGCCTTAATGTTCGATGATGGTGCTAATATTGAAGCTGATAGAGTATCAACTTTGATGATCGACGACGCTGCTAGTGCTGAAGCCAATGAATGCCAAAGCCTGTCACTTGTCGAGCCCTATGAATATGTTTTAGTGGCTTCGTGGCAGAGGCCGAATTCTCCTCATTTCTTACTTTTAAAACTTTGTAAATCCAAAATTGAATTGGGGATTTTTCCTATTGTAACACTTGAACAATTGTACACATGAGGATTTGAAAATTGAAGCAAGCACATAGCCTTTCTGACTTGATTTGGACTATGACTTGCATATTCGCTTGACTTTGTACATCGATTGACTTGAACTTGTGACTTGCATAGCATATTAATCTTCCTTGAAGTTGTGATTTGACTTACCATGCACATCGATTTGAATGTCTACTCTCTTATACTTCGCATACTGTCTCGAGCCCTTAATGATGACGATGACTAAATTCAAAGCTGATATGGATGAATACTTCGATTATCCTCGTCAATGCCTCACTTTGAAATTACTTTGTTTTCCACACACTTTTAGGGTTAGCGAATTTATTCATTAACATTTTGGCACTAGAAGGAGTGCTCGAACCTCCGACTTCGTTGAAACCCCAAGTAGAACTTCCCTGGCCTGCATATTTAGGGCATAAAGAACTTTTTTAACCAAGCATATCCTCTTTCAAGATAACAAACCTTAACTCTTAACATCATGCCATTGAATCGTGCTAAGAGGTCCAAATAAGGGTGTTTGGAACCTCGAATAATTGGGCTTACCTATCAAATTACTAGTGACCTTCAACTTCATGAAGAACAAGTGTTGAGATCAACAACCTTGCAAATTATTAATGAGAAGAAGCAGGTAGCTCATTATGATCCGAATAATTGGAGCATAAAACCATTTCATATAGGCTCTACTCCCATTTTTTCATTGGGAAAGAGAGCCTGATGAAGGGTAACTTATTCTTAAAGACAAGGAGTGCCATCCAATTCCAATCCAAGGGAACTTTATTTGAGAAAGAGATAACAAGTGATTTTGACATGTTCGCTCAAAAATGGCATAAAGTCACGAGTCATTCATTAACCTCGAGTGAAGTGCAAAGGATATCAAAGATAAAACTAATCATAGAAGATGAGATACTTATAATAAGCGGAAAAAGGGTTAAGTATCAACCAAGAGCGATAGCCTCCAAATCACACAGCTTCCAAAAGATTGCATTCTCACAACTTCTATTGAGGACATCTATTTTCTGACTATGGATGAGCTTGACTATTGGCCAAAAGGAGACCCAAATTCAAAAGGAATCATAGAGATTCATATTGTCATTATCATATTTTAAATGGGAATGATACCAATCAGTGTCGGAGCTTGAAAGGAATGATCATCAATTTTCTGAGGCAAGGAAAACTTAATCGGTTTGTATAAAGATGTTAAGCCAATCATCAATAAAGGTCTCCTAAACAAAATAAGTATATCTACATAGTCATCAAAGGCTTATGAGTGCAAGAATTTACCGCCATCAAAGGCCCTAGCGGTCAAAGGCTCATGACCATAAAAGGTCGTGGCCATCAAAGGCCCCACCCATCAAAGGCTTATGACCATAAAAGGTCCCAACCATCAAAGGCCCCAGCCATCAAAGGCTAATGACCGCAATATGTCCTAGTTATCACCGGCCCCAACCTTCAAAGGCTGGACCGCAAGAGGTCCCGTCCATCATAGGCCTTAAGCCTTTAGTGCCTACTATCAAAGGCCTTATTGAAGTGTCTCCTAGAGAGAGGACATGTAAGCTTTTAGTGCTTGCCATCATATGGCCACAATAAAGCACTGGGAAAGCCTTCAGGGTCGTCATCAAAGTCCTCGCTGAAGCGCCTCCTAGATGGAGGTCGGGTAAGCCTTTAGTGCCATCATCAAAGGCCTCACTAAAGCATGGGGAAAGCTTTAGCCCCTACCTACCTACATGGCCTGGTTAAAGCGGCTCATAGAGGGAGGACAGAGTAAGCCTTTAGTACCTGCTATCAAAAGCCTCATTAAAGCATCGAAATCTTCAAAAGGAAGATCAATCAAAATCAGAGCCAAGTTGCGTTCCCAAATCAATCAAGATCAGAACTGAGTCGTGCTCCCAAGTCAATAAAGATAAAAGCCAAGTAGTGCTCCTAAATCAATCAAGATTAGAGCCGAGCAGTGCTCCTAAGTTGATCAAAATCCAAGCTAAGTAGCGCTTTAAATCAAATCAAGTTTTATAAAGATAGGTCCATCAAATGTGGGTTATTTACGTCTCCCAACAAATGTAATTCTTAGCCACCAGACAAGAGATTTTGGTCTTCTACTATTTCTTGGTATGGAATTCTGGAATTCTATTATTATTATTGCCAAATATAAATTTCTGATCTACTATTTCTGTTGTTACCAAGTTTGGGTTTTTAGTCTTCTTCAATTTCTAAATTAAGTTTCAAGGCTTCTTTAAGCCAATTTTCAACTCAAATTCATTCAACGGAATCTCCATTACTGAAACAAATTTCCAAATATTTAAATCGAGCTCAATCAGTAAGGTTCTTGATTCCTAAATCAATCAGAAAGTTAATCTACACATCGGAAAGCTCAAATATGGAAAAATGAAATGCTAAGTCACCAAACAATTTCAGATCAAAATCAGAATTAAATTCATGATTATATACCCTCTATTTGAGGTAACATTCATTCAATTGTAAATTTATTTATAATCTAATACACTATGTACAAAGTGGCGGGTACAAAAGCCAAATGCAAAAGGAAGCTAGATTAAAGCAAATTATCACTAAAGTTCAAAATTTTGTACAGTCTCCTCTAAATCTCGGGCAATTATGGAGTCAACAACATGGCGAACAGCAGCATCAAGGAGTCCTTTGAATTTCTTTTCCGTTTTCCGAGCAGTATTTGCATCGTCAATTGAAGAATTTGGACAGCGTGCTGGAGAGTCTTATTGGCTCCTCGTAAAGTTTTGAATAAGTTGTTCAACTCTTCGATCTTTTGTTTGAGAGTATATCTCTAACACTTAAGCTTTAGAACTTTTCTCTCATATTAGCTTATACATTGAGAAACTTTCTCATCTTATTTCTTATCAAAATGTTGTATGACCTCAAATTTGACCTTTTGGCTCCACGATGAGATTGTTTCATTACTTAAGCCCCGTGGTGGATTTAGCAAAGTAGGGAATTCTTGGCTCGTCAAAGAATGAGATCTAGTAATTCTTCCAGGAGTGGGGTTAGGGAGGCTGACTTCGCCCTCACTCACAATAAGCTCTAGTTGTTGACAGTGAACTTGAGTCTTTATTAAGCCTACTTTAAGATCATTTATTCTCTGATGTTATTTAGCTATCACTACGTCAGCTTCGATTAAAGGTCCGGACTCGCAAATTTAGTTCTCTCTTTTAATGCCTGAAGCTATTACTCCATTTCTTTAAGCTACTCCTCAATAGGAGCAATCATTTCCTTATAAGTCCAAAACGTCGATTTCAATATAAAGCCGATCTTGCACTACAGGATTATTCGGGAATCGCGGAGATGAGTCATCTTAACATGATCATTTTTCTTCTATGTAAGCGAGCAATCTGACCTTAGTTTCAATAATTCGTGAAGCTTCCAGAGAATCAAATGCATGCACTGGTTGAGTCTCCTATTAAGAATAAAGAAGACGAGAATTACTATATGAAAAACAAAGTTTACTATTAATAATAAGAAAAGTTCACAAAAAATACAAAATTAAGTTTACATCCCAGTTCTATTTTCAAAAAACATTTAGTCAACATTCAAAGTTCCGAGATAGTAGTTTTAGCATTTTTCAAACGACTTAACAAACAACATAAGTATAGAATCGAAGAAGGCCTTAATTCCTTTTGGGGTGTAAACAGGAGCGAACTGACAATAATCCCACTCCCCAATTGGAGGACTATCACGACCACATGTAATTTTGGTGTGATAAGATCGGATTTCACCGAGTAACTTGTCCTTTTCATCATCTAGAAAGTCAAACCAGAAAAGAGAGTAACGCATCTAGACTTCATGTAAATCTCTAAGGAAGTAATGTTTTGCTAACTACGATGCTTTGAAAGTCAAATTTTTTTTCATAAAATTTCTCTTTAACTTGACAAATTTACTCAAGAGGTCCTTTGGAATTGGACTGCGCGAGAGGTTTTTATTCTGTAACGACATGTTAAAATGAAATTAAACTAAGCATAAGAAACTAAAACGACAAACGAGTTGAGTATTATAAACATTCGGGTTCATACAAAATTGATTTCTCATACATTTTAGAAATGAATCTCTTCTTATTATACTTGAGTTTTTTAAGAGGAAGAGAGCTAGAAGAAAATGGGAAAGATGCCACTCTAGGAAGGTTCCAACACACCCGGGGTGGGGAACGAATCCATACTCGTCCAAATATCTACGATGGTAGCATCAGAGCAGACCTCCACAGTTAACACCTTGGTATGAGAAATCGACAAATTTACCCCTACAACAAGCTTTGTACAGAAACTCCAGTAGGGCGTTCCTGTCAAACTAGCATATAGAAGAGAGTCATTAGTTTGGAATTCTCCTTCATGAGTATTTTTCGGTGATGACAAGCTTTCTTCATCCGAGGGGGGGGCAATTTCCCTCTCCTTCACGAATCTTAACTTCGATGCATTTTCAGCAAGTTTCTTATTTTTTTGGACAGCCCATTATAGTCTTTCATTTGCTTGTCCAATTCTCTATGTAATCGATCAATTTCTGTTTGTTTCTTTTTGAGTGTAGTTTCATAGCAGTATTTCGATTTTCTTCTTAACTAAAATAATCAATGTGTTAAAGAAAAATTATTTCATAACTTAACACATTTGAATATAGTGACATATACCTGAGAAAGCGGAACCGATGATGAAGAGATTTTCCCTTTGTTCTTGGGTCCTTGGTCTCGACAAGCACTGCCTAACATAAGAGAATCATTTTTCGGAAGATCCCGTAATCGCCAACTTCAGCATCCTGGCAGTTAAGTCTAAAACAGCTTCACTAGGTCCATCCTTGTCACCTGGCCCCTTAGAAAATCTTTGTCCATCACCTCCATTACCTCCACCATCACCATTATCATCATCACCACGATTATCTCCATCATCATGATCAATGTTATCATCATCGTCGTCGTTGTTTTCCTTTTTATCAAGTTTTAGCTCTTTATCAATGGGAGCATCGTCCAATGATAGCCACTCCCCAACATCAACTTCTTCCTCGACAGGGAACTCTGCATCATGAGTCTTCTTGTCTTCCTTTATTCCAAGACTAAATTTCTTCTTGCATTTTTCATTTAAGATAGAAAGAGGTAGGAATCCAGATCTGAGCATTTCTTGATGCTGTTGGCAAATGCCATATATAGAGCGCCTTCATAACATCTCTTAGTGATCTTAAAAAGAACGACGTCAAGGAAGGAAGTGACATTTTTCTTAGCATCATTGATGATGTTATTTGAATAATCTAAAGATTAGATTTTCTTTGAAGTTGATCTTCTAATGATTTGTTCTTCTTAACTAGTTCTAAGTTTCCTTTAGCTAGCTCAGAGTTTTCTTTGGTCATTTTCTCCAGGTCAACTTTGAGTTTGTTGAACGATTCAAGATCAGCTTCCAAGTTTTTCACTCTCTCTTCTAGTAGTTGCCTAGTTTTCCTTTCTTCCTCAAGAGAAGAGAAGAGTCTGCCTTTTCTAAGATCGCCTCGTCTCTTTGCATGACAATGTCGATATATCATTTTGAAGTGAGGAAACCTTCCCTTTAAGCTCAACTACTTCGTTTGAAGGCCCCTGAGAGGCGCCTTGTAGGAGAAACATATGTTTTCTACCTAAAATATGTAATCCGTATAAGTTAAAATAGAATCTATAAAATTAAAGGTAATCGAGTGAGCAGGAAAATGTACCGATATAAGCTGTTTGAGAATAAGAAAAAGATGGTCATTTTAGTAAATCGGAGGTTGTGATGCTCCGAGAGAAGAAAGGGAAGGAGATTGAATAGCCAACTGTGCAAGATCTTCAAAATTCATTGATGAAGTTCAAGTTTAAGTCCTCGTGGGAAGAGGATCATCTGGAGAGAGAATAAGATCAATTTCAACACTTATGCGGTTGATAGACATTGAAGAAGTAGGAAATGTAATGTTAAGAAGGGGGTTGGGGTTGGAGCCTCCTTGGATATCTCATTTTGAACTTCTGTGGGCTATTCCGGAGCTTTGCCCAAATAATTTGCTAAGGGACTTGGATCAATATTCACATGCTCTACCTCATCTATGATAACGGGAGTGAAGTCACTCACAATTTTGGGCCTCTTATCTTAGGGAGAAAAAGGAACATCAATGGATACATCATCACCTATCTCATCTTTATCTAATTCTTCAATGGCTTGGGCGATGGAATCTTTAAAGGAGAGAGTCTTAGTTGGTTGGGACAAAGCCATAACTTCATCTTTACTTTATCTTTTTTTGAAACTTATTCTTTGACTTTTATTTCTTTGGGAACAATGAAGAGAGAAGATGAACCTAAAATGAAAATGAAGTTAGTAAGTTGATAACGTTAGAAATTCTATTTTTAGCTATATCAAAACTTACCAACAACATCAAGTTGGACCTGAGAATCAGATGTAAAGGATTCTGATCACCCCATCATCAATGAGCATCCTTCTCTAGCATTGAGTCTGACTTTCGGGGGCTCTCCCAAAACCTTATGACGATCCAAAATGATAGAATACTTATGGAGGTTAGCCGAAGTTAGTAATCTAAGCTTATTCTCCGTACTCTTTGTTACTTTAGTTAAGGATAACATGATCTTCTGATCATCAAGTTTTAGCTGTTTAGGAGCAGAATCTGGAAAAAAGCATCCATTAGAGAAAGATAATAAGTGGGCATGGTATAAAAAACAATAACAACAGCAGTAACTTACTGGGAGTAGAGAATGTCCTACTAATATTATAAAAATATTTGATGAAAAAGTATTGAGTCTCTCATTCCCTTGCTTTGTCATAGATCATGCTTTTGGGTAAGGATGGATGCGGTATAATTAATGATCTGATTAGTCACCAACATTAGCAGGAATTGCTATGGAATGGAGGATTTTAGCACTAAGGGAAGGGAGCCCCAATTCCTGAGCCAGAACCTCTAAGCAGGTCAAGTATGAGTATGAATTAGGCAGGAATTGGCTGGGAGCAATGCCTAAGTGCTCAGATATCTTTAAAGCAAACTTGAAAATGGAAGATAGCCGGTATGCTAAATATGTACTTCGGTAAACGTAAAGTATCTCTTAGGTGGATTGGTAATAATATCTGAAGGACCTACAGGAATGGTTTCTATTCCAATAATGCCAAACTGACCAAGAATAGAATCCACTTCTTCTTGGGTTGTTATATATGATGGATTCGACAGACTATCTTCTTTCTTGCCAATTGAGGGTGAAGATTTGGACCCCTTGCTAGATTGCTTAATGAGCTTCATGCTAGCTTATTGACCTTCCATTAACCTGCCAGATGATATTACTCTAAACTTGAGAAATGATCATGTTCATGATATAGGAGAATTTAATATGTTTTTGTCTAAATAATTTTTCGTTATCGAAATAATAAAGTTTGAAATAGCTATAAGGAAACAATCCATAAATGGCATATGGAAAATTTGTTAGTCAATCTAGGTTTTACTCTTAATAAGAGAGCCTTATGAGAGAACAATACCAAAGTTGAGTAGGAATGAACATGTAATAAGCTCATGATCTAAAATGATAATAATCTTTTCAACTATAATTAACAATGAACTGATGAATGTCGCCGACATTAATGAGCAAGCAGCAATGCGGATTGTCGGCCATCTAACCAGTTAAGTTGCTCATAATGTGTTAAAGAAGATAGTCTATAGATAATGGTGTTGAATGAAACCTAATTCATGACATGAAAAGTACTAATGAAACAATAACAATAAACAAGAACTCACATACATTAAATTACGGCACTACGAATTGATGTTAAAAGCAAGCGACGTCGACTATGGTTGAATGTCGCCGCCTCTAACTAGTATATGTTTACTCTTACAATGGGAAGTTATCATATTTCACCTTAATCACTAACACCAAAATATGGAAAGATATCAAAATAATGGGTTAATAAAGCATATTACTAGTGTTGTGGGACATGCTAGTGCAACAACTCTGACTTTAATTAATGTAAAGACGGTTGATGTCTCATTCTAATAACGATGGCGTTTGTAATTCTGTATGGGTTACCAACACAAATAAGCAACAAAGAAAAGAATTAGCAGTGGTTAGACAACATTAATAAATCTATGTCAAGAGTTATAATGACGACAAGTATCACAAAGCATTAATGAACATTGCTGATATAGAGAAAGTTGAAATAATCAAAATTACCTACATCACTGAATGACGACGGTAATATATAACGTCTATCGATGGATGGTGACAACATGAGTCAATATGTATCAGCAAGTGAAAACATCAACTATAATCAAATAAATCTACAACTAATTTGAATGCACTATCTTTTGGTAATAAGAAGTTATCGCGTTACATCTTGATCAATAAGAAGTTATAACATCGACGTTAACTATGACCAAAATGGTCGATATTGCATTTAATCGGTTTAAGTGTCCTAGATTACTCACAATATAAAAGTTTTGAATCAAAAACGTCAGCTCATAAAATAATAACAAAATATAACACTTTTTAATTTTAAGTGTAATAATAACATTGAGGAGCAGTGTATTGACATCATTAACGACGTTGTGAATGAAGATAATGAAAATTGATACCGACTTTTAGGCCTAGTATGTCACATTCATTGATAAATAAACTTAGAACATATCAATTTTCATACCAACTTCAACTAGTATCTATGATAAACTTAGAAACATTGCATTAATGGATTAACAACTAGATTAATCATCCTACTTCGAGTTTATGGCACCATAGACAACGACATCAACACGAGTCTAAATAGTTGTGGGTCTGGATTTGATATGCTACTCGATTCGTCGTAAAACAAAAAATGCCCAAATCCCCAAATCAACACCACTAAGCACTAGTCCAATATAATGAAAGGTTAATAATAACAATTCACAACAAAATTTGGGTTATTAGGATCAGATAATCAAACTCGATTGCTGATTCCAAAAGTAATAGAATCTGAGAAAAACCTTATTTACGACATCAACAAGAAATTCATGAAAAACTAATTTATGGGTTAATTGAGACAGGAGCCATGCTTGAGTGTAGAAAATTGCTAATAAAGAGCCTAGGCTTGCAGCTAATTTTGAGAATTTAATTGTTTGTTTAAGTTTTTGAAAAAGGAGAAAGGGAAGAAAAGCTTACATATTTATAAAAAGAAGTAATTTGATGTGTGTCGTTGGATTTGATTCAAATGAATGGGCAGATCGGCACAAGAAGACTAAAAGGTGGGAAAAAGGATGACACTAAGAATATTGACTTGAAAAGTCAATGGTTTCTTTACACTATGGGGGCAAATGTTACTACTTTCATCATCATCAAGATGTTCAAAGAAATAGTGCCGAAGAATAGCGACGTCATGTAAAGTTCATTAGCCTCGATAAAGCCAAGAACTAAGAAGCGTGAACGTCTTTCATGAGTCACGACGACTGCCAAATAGTACTGTGATTGACGTCGAGACTCATGATTTTCAAAGCAATTCAGAATAAAGTCATATCCTATCAATGTTGGCGTTACCAAAATCAATCATTCTTAATGATGCTTGTGATCAGAGTTATTAAGTATTGATGGTGTTCTCCATGACAACGTCATTGATCATCGTAACTGCTTTATAGAGGGAAACACAAGTTATAAATGTTGCCGAGGTTCAATACTATTACAACGTCGGCTCTTATGAACATGCTTGGGAGACACCATACATCTATATATGCAATGTTGATGACTATCCTTGTCAATATCCACAAGTGCAGTTAATTCCGCATTTAGTAGGCTACTAAATATCGACATCCAGGGTTATCGATGTTGCCGCTGTTCAATGTCGCCGAGCATCAATCAAAGAAGGTTTCAAGATATGGAGTCCTCATCTACGATATTCATGCTAAGAGCCATCAATACACCCAAATAGGTTGTCGATGATGCTTTTACTAATGCATCCTTTCATCAACGTTAATGTGTGGTGGTAATGAAAGTTGATCGACGAAGAAGAAACTATCAACGCTGAGTTTAGAAATGCCGAGTATTGACCCTATTGAATCAATGTTGAAGCTTAGTTATGTGAATACAAGAATGCTGGCCTTGATGCTCGATGATGCTGCTAATGTCAAAGCCGATAGAGTGTCAACTTTGATGATCGACGACACTGATAATGTCGAAGCCAATGAATATGAAGCCTGTCACTTACCTAACCCTATAAATATGGACCTAGGAGCTTCGTGGCAGGAGCCAAATTTTCTCTTCTCATTTCTTTCTTTTAGAACTTTGTAAACCCTAAATTGAATTGGGGATTTTGCCTATTGTAACACTTGAACAATTGTACACATAAGGATTTAGAAATTAAAACAAGGACATAGCCTTTCTGACTTGATTTGGACTATGACTTGCATATTCGCTTGACTTTGTACATCGATTGACTTGTGACTTGCATAGCATATTAAACTTCCTTAAAGTTGCGATTTGACTTCTACCATGCACATTGACTTGAACTTCGACTCTCTCATACTTTGCATACTACCTCTAGCCCTTAATTATGACGATGAGTAAACTCAAAGTCGATATGGATGAATACTTCGACTTGATGACTTCAATTAGCCTCGACAAGGCATCGCTTGGAAATTACTTTGTTTTCCACGCATTTTTGGGGTTGGCGAACTTATTCGTTAAATATATATATATATATATATAAATATATATATTAATTATTTTCTATTTCAAATCTTTGAACTTTAATAACTTTTTCATACAAAACCCTGTTTTCAAAACTCTACGTATGGAAATTGTCCAGAAAATCACCACAAACGTAATGGTGCAAGTTTTATAGCCAAGATTCCAAAGTTTGTAAAAATTCCGCTTTTGCACTTATTATATTTAAATTAATTTCTTTTATTAAATTTGGTTAAATTTTACAAGGTGCTATATTCTCCCTCCCTTAAAAGGATTTCATTCTCAAAATCTCTAAGAATGGAAAAATGCGACTTATATACATGGAAATCAATATCTACAACCGCCTGCACAACCATCAACCATTTGCAACCATTGTCCTTAGTCTAATTACCAATGTAATATGTACATATAGGCATGGAATGCATATGTACCTATACTAACGTAAAAATTACGCAGTCTCCTGATCTAGTCGACCTCCTAAAATGCAAATGCTTATGTCATGTATCCAAATGTATGTAACATCCTATGTAAATATACTGGCCGTTATATATATATATATATATATATATATATATATGCGCAGCAATTCAATCCATATGCAACAATCATATGCATATGACTTGATAAAATAAAACAAGTTATGGTATGAGTGCATGCAAACCAAATTTTTTTTGCTTATGTACATAAAGATCAATTTAATAAATACATCCATTAACAACCATCATCCAAAACATGTAATGACCCGACATTTCGATCATCAAATGTCGACACCAAATACATCTACGGTATTCGTGTGTCAAACATCCAAGTGCCGGAAAGATAGAAAGTTAGGGTAAAATAAAAAAATAGAACAAGAAAGAAAGAATACAACATCAGAATCTCGCAGTGGAATGATAATATATAATTTCATAAGAATAGTATAAAGGGTTGCTCCGAATACAGAAATTTCAGAGTTACAAAACCTAAATAATATTATTAGCTGGACAGTTATAGCTGGTTGTCCTCACAATGCTGATACATATATAGCTAATACGGAACAATAGAAGTAGAAATAGATAGATAATGGAAACCTCCAGCTCATCTTTTGAACTCTGAAGCATCCAAAGTAAAACTTGCTATACTCAACCTACTCGAAAGAGTATGCAAGGATTTTAAGGAAAACTAAAACCAAGCGTCAGACATAAGTCTGGTATGAGAAAACCCGAGATATATGCAACATACAAGAGTAACTATTGAAACCGAAATAGCTCCGACCTATGATAGAGGGAAGGGGTGTGCTTCACTTCTTCCAAAACAACTAGGTAGAAAGTGTTGTAATGTTGTCTCAAAGCTCCACTCCAAGTTTGAATTGATTTGGATGAGTTTTACAAATATTTTGCTTTAGGAAATTATAAAGAGGAAGATATGAAAATAGCTTGGTTTTGCTTTATGAACATGTGATTATTTAACAAGAGTATGCCTCTCCTTATATAGGCTCAAGAGTGGTGCCCTTAGACTTTTCTCACCCCTCAACATGCAGTGGAAGGCTCACCTCACTTCAGTTCTCCTTTATATCACTTCTCCTTTAGACAAATTTCTCTTACACCATTACATGATAATATCTCTTATCCACTTGGGAGCTTCTGTAACATTCCATCGCTTTATAAAGAGGAGTGTATATTAATTAGTTGCTAATATGTTCATTTGATCATTAGAAAAGCACAAAAGAGTTCGCAAAACTTATAACGCTCAAAAGCTGTTTACCGATAAACCGATTGCCGGTCATAATATCGATTTTTCTTTGAATAATATATTTTTGTAAACAATTTTCAAAAACAAGTTTCTTACCATTATTTTATTAATTAAATGATGTCTAACAAGGTTATATAATCATATTTACAACACTTAATTAGATTTCAAAATGTTACGATACTTAAAGACGAAGTGTTCGAATTCCAAGGTCGCTACAAAATATGTCCTAATGACATGTTCGTAGTCATTTCTAGCATCCAAACGTCTCTGTCTATGGGATACACTAAGATAAAGCCTAAGCGCATGAGCAGTTGTATACATATTAACTAAAGTAGAAACGTACCAGAAAAGAGTTCTTGATAGGTAGCTCGGATCCTCTCTCCATGCCCTCGTGTACTCTCTACTGGGTTGTTTCCCCACTGGACCTTAGCATGATTAATAGCTTTATTACAGAGTCGCTTTGTACCATGATCTAGGATGTGGGTAGGTGCATGATGAACAAATGACTCCCTTTCTACTACCACCTCCTCTAGCTGACTCGGCTCGATCACAGCTATTGTATCGTGTAGACACTTCCATAAGTGTGACATATGGAAAAGATCATGTACTCCTAATTTTTCAGGAAGATTCGCCCTATGAGCTAACATCCCTACTTACCTATGATCAGAAAATGCCCACAAACTATGTCGCTAACTTTCCCGAACTACCAAACCTTATGACATGCCTAAGTGGTGAGACCTTCATAAAAACCATGCCGCCCACTGCGAACTCCAACTCTGTGCATTTCTTGTCAGCATAAGACTTTTGCCTATCATGCATGGTTTTCATCCTTCTACATATCAAGCCTATCTTCTCTGAAGTCTCCCTCACCATATTCGGTCTAAGAATGATCTTATTTGTAGTGTCCCACCAACAAGATGGTGATCTACAAGGTCTTCAGTATAATGCCTCAAATGGTGTCATCCCAATACTTGCTTGATAGCTATTATTATAAGTGAACTCCACTAGTGGCAAGTGATCCTCCCAAGGACCTCCAAAATCCAAAATACACATTTAAAGCAAGTCCTCCAACACTCAATTCACTATCTTCGTCTATCCATTTGTCTATGGGTGATAACCAGTGCTTAAGCTCAACTCCATGCCTAAAGCCTCCTGAAGACTCTTCCAGAACTCATTAATGAAAAGCGAATGTCGATCACTCACAATACTAGAAGGAACATCGTGCAATCGAACTATCTACCTCACATAAAGAGTCTCCAATGATGCAGCAGTCCTTGTACTCCTAATTGGAATAAATTGGGTGCATTTGGTTTGCCGGTCGACTATGACCCACACACTCTGATTTCCCCTCCTACTCCTAAGTAGTCCATCAATGAAATCCATAGAAACACTCTTCCACTTACACTATGGTATATCATGACTGCAACAATCCACTCGGCTTCTTTTGCTCCACTTTTACCCTTTGGCAAGTCATACACTTAGACACATACTCCGCCACATGCTTCTTCATACCCTACTAATAAAAGATCCTCTTCATGTCATGATACATTTTGTCCTCAGCCAGATGGATGTTCATCGTAGAATAATGGGACTCAGCTAATATCATGTTAATCAAATCCCTAATGAGAGGAACACATAGTCTTCCATGTCTCCATAGCCACCCCTTCGAGTCAATGGTGTAGCACCTCAAATGATTTGACTGATCTCCTTTAGCAAGCTTCTCAAAAATATCCAGTAACTCCATATCTTACTTCTGACTTGACCCAATGCGGTCCATGAATGTAGGTCGTACATCCAAAGCTGTTAACAATCTTGAAGTGATGTCTGATGATGGTTGAAAATCGAATGTAGAGATAAACTCCAAGTGCTTCCACTCTAAGAACTTAGGACTCAACATCACATTATTTCTACTCAAGGCATCGGCTACAACATTGCCCTTGCCTGGAGTATATGAGGTATCAAAATCATACTATGCCAAAAACTCCACTCATCTCTGTTGTCTTTAATTCGAATCCTTTTGGGAGAACAAATACTTCAAAGACTTATGATCCGTGAATGGCTCAAACTGCTCTCTTAATAAATAATATCTCAATGACTTGAGGGAGAAAACAATGGATGCCAACTCAAGATCATGGGTAGGATAGTTTCTCTCGTGGACTTTCAATTGTTGACTAATATAGCTCACCACTCTCACTTCCTGCATCAAAACTGCACCCAATCCCTTACTCCAAGCGTCGGTATGTACTGTGAATTCCTTCGAACCATCGGGGAGTACCAAAATGGGTGCACTAGTCAATGATTCCTTGAGTTTAATAAAAGCATCCTGGCACTTTGAGTCCCATGAGAAAACCAAATACTTCTTGGTAAGGTGGGTCAAAGGAGAAGAAATCTTAGCAAAGTCCTTAATGAACTTCCTATAGTAGCCTGCCAAACCAAGAAAACTCCTCACCTCCATGGCATTCTTTGGTTTGTGCCAATCCTATACTGCTGCCATTTTACTAGGATCGACCACCAGTCCATGTTCAGAGACAACATGTTCCAAAAGGCGAACCTCCTTGCATCAAAGTGACATTTGGAAAACTTTGCCTTCAACTTATGCCCACACAGAGTATTGAGCACTTCTCCTAAATGCAACTTGTGCTGCTCCTTACTTTTTAAATAGACCAATATGTCGTCAACAAATACCACCACGAAATTATTAAGCAACCCCCTAAAAACCGACTCGTCGGATCATCAAAATAGACAGGTGCATTGGTCAGTCTAAAAGGCATGCCTAGCCACTCGGAAAGCCTGTCGGGTGTACAAAATGATGTCTTCTGAATACTATCTTCGGCTACACATAACTGATGGAGACCGATAGCCAAGTTAAGTTAAGAAAATACCTTTGCTCCAACTAACTGATCAAAGAGATCGTTTATGGAGGGCAACAGGTAATGATTCTTCTTTGTCAGCTTATTCGGCTCACGATAATTGACACAAAGTCTCAAAGAACCATCTACCTTGGCGGCAAAGACAACTGGTGCTCCCCACTTTGAAATACTCCTCCTAACGAAACCCTTCTCTAACAGTTCATTCACTTGTTTATTCATCTCGCGTCTTTCTTTAGGAGCTATATGCCTCTAAGGTAAGGTAGCAAGTCTAGCATTCTCCTTGAGGTAAATCTGAAACTCGATCTCCCTATATGGTGGAAGATCGGTAACTTTGGAAAAGACATCTAGGTATTCTCGAACTACTGGCATTAAAGCTAACTCATTGTGTGATAGCTTTAAAGAATATAGGTAACTCGACATTACTGAACTTCTGGGGTCGCACTAAACCTCAAGACCACGTCTACAACAAGTACCCAAATGAATGACCTTCTTATCACAATCTAAGACTGCCCTATACATAATCATCTAGTCCATACCCAGAATCAGATCAAACCCAGAAAATCCTAAGACAAAAGCATCGTAATCGAACTTGACCCCCAAAATAAACATTTCAAACCCTTACAAATCATAGATAAATGAGCCGATCCTCCAACATTGTTTTATACAACTACTGGGTTAGTAACTATGCTACTGTCTAAGTGCAACTCATCTAAAATTCTACTCAAAATAAAAGAATGTGATGCCATAGTGTCAAATAAGGTACAAACGGATAAATAAGATAAAGTTAACAAACCTTCCATTACAACCATCTTCCCCTTATCTGCTGCTAGAGGCACACTCAAGCTAGGTACGACATCCAGTGCGTAAGGTGAAACCACTTGGGTATAGGTCTTCGGTGGGGCCAGACACTCCCTTCTCATATGCCCAAGTTGATTGCATTTGCAGCATTTGATTTTTTAGAGGTCCATCCTGCACTCCTTTACAACATGCCCTTTCTTACCGCATCTTCTACACTTGATCTCCTGCTTCTTAATGTTCCCTTGGATCCCCATTCCACCCTTGCGCTGATTTTGCTAGGGTGTGTTTCCTTCTGACTTCTTGGGCTCACTCCTTACTTCTTCTTTGGAAATAATATTTAGCAAGGCCATCTCCACCAAACCCTCATAAGTCACCCCTATGGGAATGTATCTACGGACCAAACCTTGAAGAGTTTGATTATGCCCTTTTGCAAACTTTAAAGCTTTCTTGTGAGGGGTATTTATCAGATCTAGTCCAAACCTAGCCAACTTATTGAACTAATTTACATAGTCTCTCAATGACATCTCTCCCTACTGCAAATGTATGAACTTCTCCAGTTGTGATCCCTGTCTACCATAGAAAGAAATCTAGTCTCAAAATGCCTCCTGAACTCTCCCAACTTATCTCTTCTTCATTGGTCGTCATCACTACCATGTCCTACCAATTTACAGCCTCTCCTTATAAATGCCAAGCAACAAGGTGTCTCCTAACGTCATCTCCAAGGCCTATCAATTCGAAAATCCTCTCACAAGTACGAATCCATGCTTTTAAGTCCATATAAGATTCGGTCCCCATATATGGCTCTCCTCTTAGACTAACAAAGTCCTTACATAGCTTGGCAAATCGCTGGCAAGAGCTACACATAGAACCTGCTCTGTGGGTCCCTCATTAAGGTTAAGCTCACCTTGTCCTATTGCTTGCACATACCAGTAAAATCGTATCAGGATGTTCATGCTCGGAATCTCAACTCATCACCTGAGCTGCATCCAGTAGGATTGCTCATTCTCTCTATTTGTGATTTAGGAATTATTAGCAACTTTTTCCAAAGATAGTATTAGCAATAATAAGTGATAGCATTTTTCGTATTATACTTCCATACATAAAGCCTTGGGAAATCTTTTTATTTATACACACATACATATATATACACCTTTTTTTTCTAAAAACGCTCTTTGAAAAAAAAAATTCAAAATATACAGGTACGTTCCCTTAATACGTACCTAATTCCTAAATTTTGTCTTCCAAAATATACAGTGGGCCTGTTAACTGATAGGTTTTTATTGCTGTAAATTGAATTTAATTTTTCTACTTCTTTTATAACCTTCATCAAACTTTTACTATATAACAGTGAACTATAATTCGTTACCAGTGAACTAGATTTCGTCTGTTTGTTCAAATCTTCAATTTCACTAATCTCCATGTACCACTTATATTTCATTTTCATGATTTCAGTCTTCTCAATTTTTTAATTATTTTGGTATATTTATATCTCAAATTAATTGGGGGTAAAATCAACATCAATAGGGCATAAATACACACACATTAAATTCCTGGTTCAATTTGTGATGAATAGAATGGTGTATTCATAGTTTAAAATCAATTTTGGCCATATTTCAAAACCTAACTCATATCCAAATCAAAAATAAATATACTAGAGGTTATACCCATACAATCTATACTTAAATATACCTAAATTTCTGGATCAAATAGGTGTATAAATAAATTTGAGTACTTGTAAATCAATATAATTAATAATAACCCACTCATCACTTAAGAGTTTCTTCCTTTTTACTTGACTTGATTCGCCCCTCCTTTGATTTGATTTAACCTTGTTTATCTTGTCTTTCTCTGATTTATATTTTAATTTTTGTTTTAGAAATTTTGGTGGAGAGAAAGTTGAGAGCATACTGAATAAATTTTGGAGTTTTCTAATCTATTACTGAAGGACATACGTTCTATTTATATATGGCCTAACAAATGTCAGTCGTTAGATTTAATAATATAAAACCAAGGCCATTCAGCCTAGGCAAATCCTAGCCGAAATAGTTCGACCGATCAACCGGTTGGATTGGGGCGATTGATCGCTAAGAGTCGACCGGTCCTAACCAAGGTATCGACTGGTTGAACTTACCTAATATGAAATTTTTTCCTTACATATATATTCTAATCATTTTCTATTTTAAATCTTTAAACTTCATTAACTTTTTCATATGAACTCCATTTCCAAAAAGCTATATAAATTGGCTAGAAAATCACCGCGAACTCAACGGATAAAATTTCGTAGCAAAATTTTAACGTTTGTAAAAATTTCACTTTTACCCATATTATATTTAAATTAATTTCTTTTATTAAATTTTTGGTTAAATTTTATGGGGTTTTGTAGATATTTATTTATTAAAGAAAAAATTAATTTTGATTTTTAATAATTATTTGAAGTCCTATAATATCTTGAAAAATATGAAATGGGTTCTAATAAACTTTGGAAGATTTTCAAAGTATATTTTATGGCTTATAAGTATAGACAAGTTTTGGAAAGAATATCTTTTATGGATTTGAAATAAAAGGAAATTGATTTAGAGTTATAAATTCATTTAAAATTGAATTTGATCTAATTTTTGTAAGTAATATTTTGCTAAAAAGAGATTTCTAAGAGTTTTAGATATAGAAAAGAAGTGGAGAAACATATTTTATGAATTAAAAGTCCTTAGTTTTGGGATAAAGGAAAAAAGAAATTTTCATTATCAATTTATAAGAAAAGTTTTGGAATAAATAAATATAATTTTCCTTTAAATAAAAATATATTTTCCATAAGAATTGTGTGCTTTGTGTGTATACATTTCTATGTAACAATGATATGGAATAAACGAAGTTATAATACTGATTAGTACGAGACATTTGATAATATTTATTTGATTATTCCTTGGACTTGTTATATAGAATATTATCGTGTTAATTCTATATCGTGAGAATTCTGAGTAAATGGATTAGTAATACCGAGCGGTATTGGACGTTCGGTAATATTTTTCAAATCACTCCTTTAACTCATCATATAGAATAATTATGTGATGAGGAGTGTAACTTATGAGCATTAAGTAAACAGACGAGTAACACTAGGTGGCATGGAACGCCTAAGCTAATATTTATCCGATAACTTTTTATGAGCAAACATCAGTTAAATAGGGACGAGTATACAAAGTATTATATTTGTGGTGATGCAAATTGAGAGTGAGCAGGCTGAGAGCCACAAGTATGTCTACCTATTATATGTACACTCCTATTATATATCATGGAGTAAACCAGATTAGGCTAGTATCCATCCTAACGGTCTGATTGCGAGGTCGCTCCTAGTATCCATGACACACCATTTTAATGTGTATGACTGAGAGCCATTGGCCTTATATCAAATAAGCAAGCAGTCAGTTACCATCAGGGGCACTTGTAGGGTCATGACCAATGTATAACACATTCTTTCACTTGATGGATATTGGGTCACGATTGCCGTAGAGGTAACTAAGATTATAGGAGTAATGGTGAGAGAGTGTGAGGAAGGCTCTTGGAGAAGGCTGAGAGATGTCAGTCTCCCGTCTGATTAGTATTGATAAGGTTCTAAAGATACTTACTTATTCACCTATATGAGATCATTATCTATACGGCTAAGAGCCGATTAGATCATTTGTTATAACCGATGCCGAAATAGTTATTTATAATGCTGAGAGCCAGATGACTATCTATGATACTAAGAGTTGAGTAGATTATCGAAGGTCCAAGAGACAGTATGATTATTTCATTGGTTGAGAGCAAAGTCGATTACTATAAGTTTAAAAGTCTAGAGGATCATTATCTGATAATCGATTGAAGTATTCATGAATCCGAGTGTCCATGAAGTTGTTTGGCCCCGTACACATCAAGGATAGCTAGAGATGCTAAGAGCAAGGCATTGGACCCCGTACTTTTCTTTTACATGGTTATCAAAGAGATGACCCTGGCTGCCGACGGTATGTTTGATTTGGATGATTGTTCTATGTTTTCATATATGTTGAGTATGGTGGACCCTGGGTATGTCTACTTTATGATTATCTAAGAGATGACCTTGGGCATTGTTGAGAGCTTGTCATATGTGAAAGTCTATATGGATCGTATATGTATATAATATATGACAAGTGAGTGTATGATAGTATGAATTGCACAGAATAATAATGCAGATAAAAATTAAAAGTAATCACACCAGGAATTTTATACTGGTTCGGACCTCCCGTCCTACGTCCAGTCCCGAAGTTCCTCTTCGTAATTTCACTAACCAATTGCCCTCGCTTCGCCCGGAGGAATAGGCTTTTACAAGAATATTTCTTTGACAAATGTGTGTTCTATGCAACACTGATTTTGACTATAAGTACAACTTCTTCCTATAATCTCCTTGAGTAGTATGTAGTTTAAGCTTTGATATAAGGAAGAGATAAAAGTGTATTCTTGAGTGCTTTTGTAAATCACAGAATTATTAGTAAGTAAAGAAAGAAAGTTCAGAATAGCAAGTTGAATTCTAACTTTCAATTTCATGTTAATTTATAGATGGTGAAGAGTTTGTTTGAAGAGTAGTGACTTCTGATTCATTCTATTTCAGTCTAAGAGTCACAATGCTTGAGAAGAAAGAGTCATGATCAAAATAGGAGGATGCAACCCTTTGTTTGAGAAAGATGTCTTTTTGAAGAAAATGGTCGTTTCTCAGGTTAGACGTCTGGCCTGTTAAAATTTTTATGACAGAACATCTTACCAGACGTCTGATCGTATATGCCAGATGTCTGGTTTGTTTTAGAATTTATAATCAGAACATGTAGCCAGACGTCTGAACATATATGCCAGATGTCTGACATATGTACACTCTGCTATCTTTATTTTATAAGTAGTTTGTATGAGCAAGTGTTTGTAAAGACTACTCAAGGAGATTGTACATATCATCTAACTACAATATTAACAGAATGTACTGATATTTCTAAGTGTAATAATCCTTGTGTCGGTCTTCAAGTCTTGGACGCGAAAATCTACCTACATATGAATGATATATATATTCCTATGTATATTGACTCCAAGTGCTTGTATAGTTGTTGTCATCGAAATCAAGGTCGTAACATTCTCCCCCTTTTTGATGATGACAACTATACAATTTATTTAAGAGTCTCCCCCTATGTTTTGTAATATATCCTCTCTTCCTTTGTCATTATCGAAAAAAAATGAAAGAAAAGAGCAAAAATCATAAAATAAACAGAAAGCACATTATCATAGTTTATACAAGCGGAAAAATAAATTAGCAGTTAATTTATTGAGAAGAAAAATAACCCCAAAGATTAGACGCAGTGTCATCATAGTCATTGTATTGCCATTGCGACTGATCATGGTATTCTTCATTCTCTTGAATAGAAAGTCCTTGAAAAGAGGAAAAGTGTTCATGGTGTTGGGCTTCTTGTGGAGGCCAGGAGAAATCTTCACTTTCCTCAGTGTCGACAGTGATCAGAGCTTTTCCAGGAGTATGGCCCTGTATAGGCTCTTCGACTGTTCGAGTTCTGGATGAATGTGCATGAGGTGGTGGGGGTGGTGTAGGAGACGGAGATGATGAAGATCGTGAAGACGAGAAACATTCTTATCCAAGGCTTTTTGATTCAGAGATAGAATATGTTGGTTTTGAAGTGCTGCATCTCTAATACTTTCTCCTTGCCCTGCTGCAATTCGAGCCTCTTGAATTTCGAAATTAGAGTGATAACCTATTGATTCAGAGGGTCTTGTTGTAGAGGTAGGTTGTATAGGAGTAGACTGTTGGGGTTGGGGTTGGCTTTGTTGGCGTTGTCGGTGTTGATACTCAACAAATAGTGTACTATTTGGAAGATTCTCGGGAAGATGCATTAAAGATAGAAAACGAATTCCACTCTCCTTTACAGGATGTTCTTCATATTGTGATAGGAAAGATGGCACGTTGTGTACTAGGAGAATTCGCATAATATATGGAGCATAAACGATTGTTTGATGAACCAGTGTCCAGAAGCTCTTGATTTGGTCAAAAATATATTGGGACCAATTTACTTTTGTATGACCAAAGATTGCATATAAGGCTTTATGGTCATGGTCATATACTTGCTCATGACTACCTAACCTAGGAAGTATGGTATTGACAATCATTCGATTAAGTAGTCTAGCTTGTGGACGGAAATAAGTTGGTGATAATTTTCTCATGTCGTCTTCCCATATGAGATGTGTAATTGCATCTCTTGGTTGGTACCTCATATCAGGTATATCTTGAATCTTATCCCTGTATATGAGCACTGTAAAATTTGTCCAAGCATTTTTACGTTGAGTTTGATAATTTCCCCATAAATAATTGTCCAAATCCAATTCTCGGGATCAGAGGGGTTCCAAATGTGAAGTGAGCATAAGTTTATGAAAAATAAAAAGATAGCTAACTGATCAATTTGACCCGAATTAGAATCGTAATTAATGAGATGGTGAATCTCAGCATCACTCACCAAATCATCGATTTCATAGTTGAAGAATCATCTCAACGGGTAAAACGGACCACAATGAAATCTTTTCTTCTCTAATTCTTGTAGTTTTTGCTTGCCATCTTGTTCCACCATCCAGTCTTCAATAATTTCGTTAGTGAAAAATTGTTGAGATGGTTGTTGAGAACTTTGACCGGCCTTTTTGCGTTTGGGAAATGGTTTTTTAGCCTTGGGTGCCATGGATTTGAAGTATTCAGACTGATTTTGGGGGTTAGGGTTTTTGAGATGAAGTGTTTTAGGTGAAAAATAGTTAAAGAGGGTAAAAGATGATTTATATATGGAGGTAAAAAGTTGATGCGGAGTACGGTCAGACGTCTGAATTGTTAATCAGACGTCTGGTCGTTTAGGCATTTTTGAGACAGAGACATTGATTAGACATCTGAGCGTAATATCAAACGTCTGAGCTAAGTTAATGAGATTTTCAGAAAAATGAATCAGACGTCTGAGCTGAAATGGTATAGTTTTTCCAGATAGTTGTTTTAGGCGTCTGGCTTAGATAACAGACGTCTGAGCTGTAATATGAGCTGTTGAAAAATTAGTTTTTTAGAGAATTATTATATATATAACTTTTCGTTTTAACATTAAGATACAAGTTATATTCTTAAATGGTTTTAATCTTATTACAACTTGAATATAAATATTATATATATATATATATGAAATACAATTTGTAGAAGACCAGAGTTATTTTTTTCTCCCATGAATTCGGTTTTGCATGTGTATTTTATTTTGACGCTCGTATTGGTGACCAAGAAGGAGGTATTGGACTGAATTGGTCTTCACATGTTCCTTCTCCCCATAGTCTACGTGGAGTTATGTGACGAGCATGCGGAGGAGTTTCGGTTATACGAGGAGATCGTACATGAACACAATCCTTAGTAGGAGAATTTCCACATATGGCAAGGATGCATTTCTCTAGAAAATTTAAATGTGCTCCCTGGCATTTTTGTTCGTAATACATTTGTCTTTGTACATCCATCATTTCTTTTTGGTATTGATGGATTTCGTATGCTTTGTCCGAAAGAGAGGATGTTTGAAGATTAATACTACGTTTGGCTTTCTTTCCTTTTGGAGAGTACCCAGTATGATATGTAAGCTATGGTACAATGTGAAGGGATGGAGATGATATTGGAGTTGTTTTTGCAGGAGATGTGTATGTACTACCCAATGATGGAGATGAAAAATTAATGGTAGATTAAATGGAGTTATGATCGGATGACATGCTGGAAAATTTTGATATTGATTAACAGAGGTATATTAGAATTTTATGAAGGAGGATGGTTGTGAGCTTATTTTTGGAGGATAAGAGGAGTAGAGAGGAAAAGAAGGTTTTTAAATAGGCAAGAAAATGAATTGTTTTTAAGAATCCATGGAAGGCAAGATGGAAGATTGAAAAAAGAGAGAAGAGTTTGAAATTAAAGAAAATGAAATGAAATAAGAAATGGAAAAATAAATTTGTTTTTATATAAATTGAAATATAAGAATTTACCTTTTTGCCCTTAACCCTTTACCCTTCATATCTTCATGCCACATCACCCCCTACCTTAATCCACATGCAATACATCAACTTTCCCCCATTCTATCGCTTCAATGCTTTTCCATGATGTGAAGTTACCTCTTACACTTTTTCATTTATTTTAAAAATTTAAAAGAAAAGTCAACACTCATTTTATTACTTAAGTAAATAATTTAAACATACTTTACTCTAACTAAAGCACATGTTATTAATATATGTGTGCGTGTATATATTCTCTAGTGTACACAGCATGTTCCGACAACTTTTAGATGATGAAAAGTCGTAAATCCGAAGAATGATTTTCGGTCACATTTTTTATTTTTCTTCGAACTAATTATTTTGTTAAACCAAGTTTTAAAACAACCCCACCATCATTAGTTATTACTTAAAAGAGGTTTATTTGAGTAATAAAATCCACTAATTAATTATTTAAAAATATATCAAATGTTCATATTTAAAGTCATTAAATTACAGGTCGTTACATTCTCCCATTTAAAAGAATTTCGTCCTGAAATTAACACACAAAAAGATAACTTCAAATAACTTAAAAGCCATATATTATATATAATAAAACACATATAAAAGATACATATTAGGCAATCACATCACAAATGATGAGTACACAATCCACACAATAAGCAAACTATTGTTATATTATTATCTCGGGATAAGCTTCCTTCATGATATCTTCCATCTCCCAAGTGCAATCTCTGGAATCTTCACTCCACTGAACCTTAACCAATCTCACCACCTTATTATGCAATTGTTTCACATCTTGATCCACATTACGAATTGGATGCCTTAACACTATTAAATTTGGTTCCACTCCAAATCCTCTTGGACAGATGACTCAATTTTCAGTGATGGATCATGCACATACTTCCTTAAATGTGACACATGAAAAACATTATAGACTCCCAACAATCTTTCGTGCAACTCAACTCTATAAGCAAGTGGCCCAATCCTCTCAAAAATATGAAAAGGTCCAATATACCTAGGCGCCAACTTCCCTACTCTTTCAAATCGAACATCTCCTCTTATCGGGGAAATCTTCATAAACACAATCTACAACTGAAAATTCCAAATCCCTTCACCTTCGATTGGCATAGCTTTTCTGTTGATCTTGAGCTTCCCTTATCCTCCTTTTGATCATAGTAAACTTCTCTGTAGCCTCCCGAATCATATCAGGTTCAATCACTATCCAATCCTCGGTCTCTACCCAACACGATGGTGACTTACATGGCCATTCATAAAGAGCTTTATAGGGTGCCATGCCAATGCTTTCATGATAAATGTTGTTGTATGAGAATTCCACCAAATGCAGATGATCATCCCATGATCCTCCAAATTCCACGATACATGCTCTCAAAAGATATTCTAAGGTTTGGTTAACTCTTTCCATTTTCCCATCAATTTGAGAATGGTAGGCTGTACCCAAATTTAGCTGTGTTCCCAAAGCTCCTTGTAATGCATCACAAAATTGGCTGGTAAAGATCGGATCTCGATCACTTGCAATGCTAACTGGAACTCCAGTCAATCGGATGATCTCCTTCATATAAATCTCTAACAAAGTTAATGCAGTCCTCGTCGGCTTTACCGGAGTAAAATGGCCACTCTTCGTTAGCCGATCCACAATGTCCCAAACATCTTCATTACCTTTCCTTGATCAGGGTAAAGCATCAATAAAATCCATTGGTATCTGCTTCCATTCCCAATTTGGGATTTCCAGTAGTTGGAGTAATCCAGTAGTCCTTCGGTGATCACCTTTGATTTGCTGATAGTTTGCGCAGGTTGACATAGATTGAAATATTCCTCTTCATCCCTACCCACCAAAATACCCTCTTAATATCCCGGTACATCTTGTTAACTCCAGGGTGGATACTTAACTTAGAGTTATAACATTCCATCAAAACCTTTTGTCTAAGACCATCAACATCCAGAATGTATAACCTTTCATTTATCCATAAAACTCCACGGCTATCGATCTCAAAACTCGAACATCGACCTTCCTTCACTCCTTGCATAAATTTTACCAAATGTCCATCTTCCCTCTATTTACTTGCAATCCTATCTAGAAGAATCGGAATAACTTCCAAAAGAGCACAAACTGCATTCATGCTCAAAACTTCCGCTACCATGTTTGATTTTCCCAGCGTATATAGAATATCCAAGTCGTGGGCCGTCATAAATTCCCACCACCGCTGCTGCCTCATGTTCAGATCCTTCTGCATGAAAAGATACTTCAAGGAATTATGATCCCTAAAGAGCTTGAACTTTTCACCCAACAAGTAATGCCTCCCCATCTTCAATATAAACACCACAACTAATAAATCTAAATCATGTGTTGCATAATTCTTCTCACAAGGCTTCAGTTGCCTGCAAGCATAAGCAATAACTCTACCGTGATGAATTAGAACTACACTCTATCCTACACCATAGGCATCTCATCGTTAATCCTCTGCTTTCATCAGAATAGGTAAGACCGAAATGCTAGTCAACCTCCTTTTCAACTCGACGAATGCTTCCTTACAGTTTGAAGTCCAAACAAACTTCTTATCTTTCTTCATTAACTTGATCAGGTACAAGGCAATCTTAGAGAAGTCTTGGATGAACCTTCTATAATATTCCCCAAGCCTAAGAAGCTTTGAACATCCATCAGATTTTGTGGTGTGTTCCACTCTTAAACAGCCGCTACCTTTGCCGGATCAACCGAAATACAATCCCCGGACACTGCATGTCCAAGGAACCTTACCTCTAATTGCCAAAAATGACACTTTGAAAATTTAGCTTTTAAAACATGATTCCTTAATGTCTCCAACACCACTTCCAAATGGTGTTTGTGTTCTTCCTTGGTCTTAGAGCAAAAGGGATATCATTTATAAAGACTAACATAGACTTATTCAACACATCTCTAAAAATCAGTTCATAAGATCTACAAAATAAGCAGGTGTATAGGTTAGCCCAAAAGACATACCAACCACTCGAAGAAATAATTTGGTCCTCTAAATGCTGTTAAGAAAATACTATCCTCCACTACCCTTAGCTGGTGAAATCGTGTAGCAAGGTCCGCTTGGGAAAATACTCGACCAATATGGAGTTGGGCAAATATATCATCCATATTGGGTAAGGGATATTTATTCTGAATTATCTGCTTGGTTAGCTCCTTATAATCCACACAAAGTCCCAAAGAACATCAGACTTTGCAACAAAACTACAGCTGCTTCCCCAACTTGAAAAACTTGGTCTAATCAGTCCTCTTCCCAATCAGTCGTCTATTTGATCCCTTAACTCTTGTTTCTATCTCGGAGCCATTCTACGGATAGATTGAATAACAGGTTTCCAACCAGAAGTTAAGTCAATACAGAACTCAATCTCCCGATGTGGAAATGGACCGTTAACTTCTTTAAAAACATCAAGAAAATCCTTAACAATTGCTATCGACCCTAACTTTTTTTGGGACGATTCTAAGGCATAAAGGAAACTACTCATTCGCTTTTCAAGCTCTTCACATGACACTTCCACATGCTTCCTTCTCTTATTTTGTAATAATATTGTCCTTTCAATGCAATCTAGAATAGCTTTTATACTTTGATAACCAGTCCATACCAAGTACAACATCAAACCCATTAAAATCCAAAGCATATAGGTTACATGAAAAATGGTGGGTAAGGTAAGTAATCGGTAAATTTTCATAAATCATGCACAGATTAGCCATACCTCCTACGGGGTTAGACACACAAATGGGGGATTCTATCATTATTAGGGACCCTAACCTACAACTACGTGCTCTCCTAGAATAAACTCATTCCAGGGTATTACTAATCCTATCTCTAATGAACTGACCCTAACCAAGGCCTAGGTGTTCGATCAACCTAAGCTCTGATACCACGTGTAACAATTTTCCTTTCTTACTCCCAAGATGACGCTTAATACATCCATGGTATTCATGTGTTGGTCATCTAGGTGTTTAAAAGACAATTTATTGGGGTAAAAAAAGAAAATACAAGAAGAAAGAAACACAAAATCTCATAACTCAAGGCAATCATTTATAATAATACATGGTAGTTCATATGGTCACTTTCAAAATGAAACATTAGAGTCACAACAAGTAATAACTTCGGCTAGGGATAGTTATAACTGCCTGTCCACATAATCCTAAGACATAATATACATATACAATAGAAATAAAATAGATAACTAGATAATGTCGAAGCCTCCTGCTCCATTCTCCTCCAAAATTCATCTGTAAGAACCCGGACTACTTGGCTACTCATACAAATTTGAATAGCCAAGAGTTTTAAGGAAAGAAAGAAAAACTCTGGGTCAGACATAGGTCTGGTGTGAGTAAACTCCAAACAACTGAATTGTTATACTTGTAAAACCCCTTTAAAAGTAAAGGTATCTTGTAAGACCACGTCGCATATAAACACGGACGAGTTGCGATAACCAAAACATTTAAGTAGAAAATCCAATGATATTATAATAATGTCTAGGGTTTAAAATAAATATTGAACATAGCTGGAATGTTTGCATCTCACATTCCAACATATTTGGGCACAACTAAGTACGTAAGGTACTTATTAGAAAATGGATTCCATCAATGATGAGGCTACTGGGGTACCGTCTACCACAGTTCAACTCTAGATAAAATATACCGAGGGCCACACATGGACCCCATGCATGGCTAGACCGACCTACTTCTTATTGGATAGTACTGAATATGTCTCCACCCTGGTTGCAATCAATAACCGTACTTGGGTTACTAGCATACAAAATATGAAAATATCAATCTAGATCAGGTGGTCACCATACCCTAATGGGTGTGACATACATAGCCTTGCAGCATATCCCATGTTTTTGTCATTCCCGATGGTGAGGCTTGAGGCTATGTTTACTTTTTATATAGCAATCCCACTTGAAATGCCAACATTGCCCTCCAAGAGACAATGCAATGCTAGCATTCATCCATACAAGTTGTTCAGAATATAAACAAACCGAAGGCGCTACTTTTACTACTTTCCTTTTGGAATCACCATCAGGATTAGTAGCAAGTAGCCCTTGCACTTCAATGATCTTCGTCTTCGATTCCATCATCTTCTAGATGTTTCCGATTCGAATGCTTACGTTGGTTCAAAGTGGTTCGAATAACTCATACTTATCTGATCCCTGTCTCTCCGAACCAACGTCAATAATTTTAAAACTGGTCAAGTTATCAATAGTGGACAAATCCACTACATGAGGTGAGTGTAGATTTGCATATGGAAAGTAAGACATCCTATGCTTATCCCTACTTTTCGATTTCAAACTGTACTATCTCTTAATTAACAATGAAGTCAAACAAGTTAAAAAACTATCCTTTCCTCGACATTCATTCTTACTTCTTGGAATAGAGATGAGTTTCCATACCTCAGAATTTGGTGTTAAGTATACAATGAACAATCTTCCATATACTTAAGTTATCATGACCAATTTATTGAAATTAACCCTCTTATATTTATCATGTTTCCGACATTTCGACTTCTCTATCCTTTGTCTAGAAAATCTGCTTCTAGATCCCCACAGATAGAGGAAAGTATACTCATCAGCTTTTAGTGCTAAATAAAATATGACTTACTTCCAATAAAACGTGTCAACGTTTTAGTATAACTTATCGTATTTGTATGGCTACTTAATGGCATAGATAAAGAAATCCTCCGTATTCAAAAACAGTCTTTGTGAAAGAAAATGCTTCTAAAACAAACCGACCTTCGGAAATAAAGTGACTTAAAATTAAAAACCTTTGTATAATAACTGGTAATAAATTTAAACCTTTACTTTAAATAATAATTAAACCTTTTCTTAATTAACAATTAACTAATAATTAGACCTTTACTTAATTAATAATTAAATAATAATTAATCCTTTTTAATTAATAATTAAATCTCTACCTAATTAACAACTAAATAATAATTACACCCTCACTTATTAGTAGGTAAATAATATTAAACCTTTACTTAGTTAATTAATTAAACCTTAATTAATTGACTGATTAAAAAATAATTAATTATTTAAAATACTTTTAATATTTAAAATTCCTTTTTAATAATTTAATATATTTTAAAGTACTTTTCAAAAATATTTAAAGTAAAAACCCTTTTTAGTTTATATAAAAGTGGTCGATTTACGAACTGCATCCATAGCGACTATCGCTATATGGACTATAAATTTCTAACTTGCTTTATATATCAAAATAGTCTTTAAACCTTTTCCTTTTGTATTTAAGTTACTTAAATAACTTTGTATAAAGGTATAAAGGTTTTGAAAACCAAAGTAAAGTTTTAGAAAACTTTTTAGAACCATTTATAAAGTAAGTTAGTAAACTAGTTTTAAAAACACATGGATAGTTTTAGAAACACATGGAATCTCGATGTCGAACATAAATAAATTCAAATGTTAACTTTCCATTGACATACAACCATCCGTACACATAACCTCAAACATATATTCAAATGTAAACAACATCCGCAAACAAGTAAAGACCATCACTTGCACATAATCACTTAAACACTTTGACTATATTTTTCAAATCAACATAAAATCATTACATAAAACACGTATATGTATAAACATAAGAAATATTACTCTCCAAGCCAAATAACTAACGACTATTATTAACACCAATAATAAAGTTTAAAACTTTACTTTAAAAAGGTGAGATTTACTCACCAAAACCAAATGGATTCAAACCAAAACTACTGCAGCTTTTACCTAGGGAAAGAGGGCTTGGCCTATGTGGAGGAGGGTGGTTTTGAGCTTGTTGTTGGAGGCTAAGAGAGGTAGAGAGGAAAAAGAAGGTTTTTAAACAGGTATTAAGGATTTAAGAGGAAAACGAAAGGATTTTTAACTTGAATTTTTTTAAGAAGCCATGGAAGGCAAGATGAAGCTTGAAAAAAAGAGAAAGGAGTTTGAAATTAGAGAAAATGAAATGAAATAAGAAATGAAAAATATAAAGTTGTTTTTATATAAATTGAAATATATGAATTTACCTTTTTGCCCTTAACACTTTATCTTTCATATCCTCATGACGTATAATACAAACCTTCCCCACATTCCATCACACTTCCTTTTCATAATGTGAAGTTACCTTTTATAATTTTTCTTTTATTTTAAAATTTTAAAAGAAAAGTTAACACTCATTTTATTACTTAAGTAAATAATTTAAACTTACTTTACTCTATCTAAAGCACATGTTATTTATATACATGTGTGTGTGTATTCTCTAGTGTATACAACATGTTTTGACGACTTTTAGAAGATGAAAGTCGAAAATTCGAAGAACGATTTTTGGTCACATTTTTTATTTTTCTGCGAACTAATAATTTTTGTAAACCAAATTTTAAAACAACTCCACTAACATTAGTTACTACTTAAAAGAGGTTTATTTATCCATTAATTAATTATTTAAAAATATATCAAATATTCATATTTAAAGTGATTAAATTACGGGTCGTTACAAGTGCGGTGATGGAGGTGGTGTTTTGGGTGGCGGTTTCAAAGATTTGTTAAGTAGCTTCTTTTAAAGCACGGTTGTAAGTGGTTTCAACATGGTGAGGAGGGTGAGTATGGGGTGAAAGCACCAATGATAAGATCTATATGTTCTTTGTGTGATAGAATAGAAAATTACATAGGAGAAGAGAAGAGAAGAAGGAGGAAGAAGAGCATAGTACAAGAAGAGCATAGTGCAAGAAGAGGATTGTGAGTAGGGTGGTCATGCATGTCGCATCTCTTCAACCCAAATGAAAACATTGGGTGTCCAAACGACTAACTATGTACCTTAAAAATCCATACATACATACATACATACACATACACACACACACAGATATATATATATATATATTGGTAGAGTTAGGGGTATGCCCTAGGGGCAATTATGAAATTTGTTACATATATCTAACTCGATGACCAATATCATTTAAAATAAAAGGTGTTTTCTTTCTATTATATACTTGATATAATGTGCTATATTAATTAATTAAATTGATTAAAAGTATATCTAATAGAAAATCCATCAATTGTGTGTTTGTGGTAGCAGTAACATATAGTAGTAATCATGAGTATTGTATCACAATATTACAAAACACATTACTTTAAATGTTCCTAGTCAAGATGCATCGAGACTAGATATTGGTGTATCCATTGAGAATAAAGTACGTAACACTCTCCAAATGTTAGGTAGTGTATTACTCATGACTGCTGGGGGGCACCTAGGGGTTACATGCTATTATTTATTAGATAACTATGGAACGACTCACTCGATAGTTTTCTATTGATTAGTAAACTATGTTCAAATAGAAAATATCGATATGATTGATTTACACACTTCTTACGACTTGAGAATACTGTCGATCTTCAATATGAAAGCTTCGCTTTGATTATAATCAAATCATGGCACAATATCCATCCAGTGACTATAGTTGGGTTGAGTGGAAGTATTGGAAGTGAAACACTATTCAAGAGAGGATTCGTCTCTTAGTAATATGAGGTTAATATCATGGTCAACCGATGTCAACTCAAAGCCAAAGTCTCTAGCCAGAGCATTTCGTTTAATAATAATTTTTATTATTGAACCAAGGACTTTATGTTTGGACTATAAAGTTAAATGTGGACAATGTTGGAATTTTAGGACATTACCAAATTTCATAAGCCCAAAGTGATATAGTTTTGACGAAGAGAATTGGTGTAAGTAAAAATCCCAAACTGGGTAATTCTTTATAATGTAAGATTGGATTTTACTGAAACTAAGTAAGCGATAAATTTGATCAAAATATCACACCACCGGCTAAGTGATGTGTGAACATTAATATTCTAATTGTTCGATACAAATCGTTGACCAAATTTACACCTGAGGAGTTACACAATCGAAAATGATGAATTCTCCTTTGACCAAATGATTTAATTAATTTATAATTATTATAAATTAATTAATTTAATTAATATTTATGAAACATTATTTGTAAATTTGTTTTTTATTTGATAAAAGAATATTAAATGTTTTTATAAAAGTTATAAATACATTAATTAATATACGATATCAATAAGCGTTTTAAATTAGATTTAAAATTCAAATATTCATTTGGGCTCTAAGTGGGTTTATGGCCCATTACGAGGCTGATAGGATCAGCTGAAGCATGAAAGCTAGGGGCGGCTACTAGATGGGCTAAAGAGGAATAAAGATGGATGGTTGAGATAAAAGGAGATTGTGTAAAAAAAATATGATCCTAAAATCTCACCTCTCCTTCCTCTATTTAAACATTTCTTCCTTCATTTGATAGGGCCTTTTTGAGCCTCCATCCCATTGCTTTTGCTGGCCGACTTCCCCCTCCATCCCTTTGGTCTCCCAAGCTCAAATCAAGTCAATTTAGCTGTTATCCGATAGTTGGTAGCCAACGGTTTAAGGACTAGCACTCTGTTGGATCTAAAATCATTTTCTAGATACTTACATCATCGTTTCAAGGTGTGCTTAAGGGCTTTGGTTGCAAGATATGTTTTTAATTAACTATAAACATTGATATATATTTATAATGCTCATTATATATATATATATATATATTATTGTTAGTTAGGTGATGATTATAATATGTAGATTTATTATCGCAATTTAGATTGATTGTATGTATCTATGTTTACAAATATTTTTATGATAATTCATCCTTGTGCAGTATGGCTCAGAATTAAAAAAAACATTTTTTGATTATTTAAATGATCTAATATATGACATACACATATATTTATATAGTTTATAATTTAAATACTATAGTATAATTATGTAAAATATGAAAATAAAATTTTATATATGATGTTTAATAAGTAAATTATTTTCGATAGAAAAAAATTTATTTGTATATATTATTTTCAAATAACATTTAAATCAATTTATCATATAAATAATTATATAAATTCATACATATATTATAATATATATTTTAAATTTTATAAAATCATATTAACACATATTGAACTCGCGCCAAAAATTTAAAAAAAATCTTATTTTTATATATTTAAATTAAAATTGGAAATTTTAAAAATTGGATTTTTAATTGTTTTAAATAATAGAAATTACACAATAAATTTTTAATTTTTAAAATTTCATCTTAAAATTTGTTGGTAGTTTAAATTTAAATTTAGATTGGAATAAAAAAAAATTTCTAATTTTAAATAATTATTTTCGGTTTTATTAATATAGATAATCATTTAATCTAAGAGATGAATAGTAGTGAAAACAAAAGTGGAAGGAAAGACTAGATCAACCAGTATGTTTTGAAAAACAAACGCAACACATTATATTTATTTAAAATTAAAAATTAAAAAAAATCATGATCTATGTACAAGACAAGATCAATAAATATATTTAAATAATTTTTTTTTAATTTCATATATATATATATAGGTATTTAACATATTCATTTATATGTATATAAATCTATATAAGTATTTTTATGTATTTGTATAAATACCATTTTTGACATTATAGCAAAAAATATATATTTATTTTATTATATTTTGAAAGACATAAACATATTTATACAGTAATTAATATATATGCATTCTGTTAATACTATATATATATATATTCATATACATATATATACAAAATTATATACAAATAAATTTTAATTTATAAATATATATATATTGAAATATTTTATTATAAAAGAAAAGGTATATATACATACATACATTTGGACAATACATTTACATATTGGATGACACAATGTGTTTGTTGCGATATAAATCCCTACATCTATATATGGGTATGTTATACCTTACACAGATTAATATGTTACACATGCACACACTTATATATGTGTATATGATATACATATAAATATTTAACATAACATAAAATTAAGTAATATAATATCATTTTATAAATCTGAAAAACTAAAAGATTTTGTTTAAATAAAATTTAAAAATATTCTAAATAAAATAGACTTCATAAGCCTAAAAAGGATCCAATAGGGTAAAAAAAATTAAAATTCACCCGCAACTTGCCCTATGGGCCAGCCCAGTTCCAACTATGGTATCAAAGCCAAATAGCATATGCGGTCTAAATTAGCCATGTTAGGGTTAACTATTAAGCTTACAACCCAAAGGTTGTCCATAGTAGAAAAGGCTCAAATTTGAATTGGGCCTTAGGCTAAATTTCAAAATTGTTTGAAAATTAAAATATAAGATTTTAAATTTAAACTAAGATATAAATATATTATAAAACTTATAATATAATAAAATTTTCAAAGTATTTGAAAATGTTTAATACTAATTTTAAAATTTTAAATTTGTTTATAATAATAAAATAGATAAATTAATTAAGTTATTTAATGAAAAATTATATACATGTATTATATATGTTATGATATTTTAAAATTTTTAAGATATCATAAGTATACATGTATGTATATAATATGATTTTCGAAATTAATATAATTTAACTAAAATTGTTTAAAAACAAATTAATTAAAAGTTAATTAATTAAAGGTTAATTAACTGAATAAAAATACACATATATGAGATATATGTGTTATACTTGTTAACGAATAAATTCGTCAACACCCAAATGTGTATAAGAAAGGAATTGTTTTAAAGAAGGGCCTTGTTAAGGAAAATGGGAGTCATGGAGGATGAGCATGAAGTCATTAAGGTCATCGAGGTATATGCGAAGCTGTTATAGTCATCAAGTTTGTATGTTTACTCGTGTTGAGCTTTAGCTTTGATATCGAGGTCTTTGATATTGTCGAGGATGAAGTTATTCAAAGTGAGGCTAATATAGAGGTCAGCAAGGTTCTAAAAAATTACGGGGCTTGCCGAAGTCTATATTAACGTGATCGATCATAGTGAGGTTATAAGCTCAGATAAAACTTGACATAACATATAAATGTGTAAACCATAGCTCCAATCGAGTTAATCGGACCATCTCCTTGTTAATTGAACAAATCATTGTAGATATAACACTTTCGATATTACAATGAGCAAAATCCCCAATTTAATCCAGGGTTTGCAGAATTGAAATGGGTAAGAAGTGAGAACAGAAGAAATCCGACCCCAAAATGAAGACCCTCGATCCCTATTTATAGAGTATGGTGGATGGCCAACTTCCGCGTCCACGAATGTCGGCATCTTTAGCTTCATCGAGTCTCAAAGGTGAATGCTTTTTCAGCCTCGACATGATCAGCATCATTGCGCATCGAAGTTTGCACAATTGCATCTTCCTCAACATAGCCTTTGTAGTCTCAATACTCGACGTTGGCTCCCCATTATTGATAGAACGTGACGTTTACATCATCTATGGACATCGACGTTGAAGGATATTGACATCGCATGTGTAGGTATGTAGTGCTTTTCATTTGGCTCAATGACTTGGCAGTATTGATCCTCGACGAGTCCTAACTACAACTATTTGTAGATTAGGGGTAACGTTGAGATGGAGGCTTGGTGTTCTTCGACGAATCTAATAGCTTCAATGTTACTCTTCTAACTGTGCTTATTGATGTCGATATCATCGTGTTAATGATGTCAAGGGTAGCTGATGTGTAAGTCTTCCTTGATGATGACAATGATAGCAACAACCTTTGCTGCATCATCGACATCGCTTTTTCTAACGACGTCGAGGTTGAATGTCATTCAGGACCTTCTCGATGACGAGAGTAGTAGTAACATTAGGCCCCCTCCCCCCTAATGTAAGAAAAGCTTTTGTTCTTTAGGACAAAAGCCCAAGAATTCTTTTATATTGCTTCATGTTCAGTGAGCTTTTCTTAGTAATCTTCTTTTCTTACAAAACACGAAACAGATAATAGCTTTTGTTAAGATGATAATTTAGGTATAAGAAACTAATAAATAACAGTAAAAATAGAAGTTCAAATTATAAATTTTTAAAATAGAAATCTAAAGGATTATTTTAGTAACATTATCAGATAGAGCATCTAGAACTTTCTTCAAAAAGTAAGATGATAAGGCCTTTTTGGCATCGCTAATAGAAACATGGAATGATGTCACCTAGTTAAGGAATGTAGGGTTCTTCCATAAACCCTTAAAAGGTTAATGTAAGTTTCAAAACATCTTTTGAATCAATTTTTCTTTTGCTGTCAGAAATTGGTTTTCATCGTTGAATTGCTTGTGGAACTTTTACATCAGACTTCCTTCTTATTCAAGCTTCGTTCCTTTAGAACTCTAGTTTGATGCGGGGTGATGTATAACCCTTAGCTCGTCTTCTTACTGAAATTTTTATTCTCAATCCTGCAATTTACTTTGATGATATGTTAGTAATTTTAAGAAATTAGACATTCATTCAACAATAAACTATTAAATGGTTCGGTATTAATCTAGAGCTCCGTCTGGTAATAAAAAGATCAGAGGGCTACCATTTTCTTCTGTCTCCATCTTCTGATTAAGAAGACCATAAATCCATCTAGTAAAAAGAGGTCCTTGTTCATAATTCTTATCTAACAATAGCACGAAAACATCAAATTCCTAAGAAAACCATGAAATCAAGGGAAAATCCAAAAATATCATGAAAACCAACAAGAAGGTCAAAATCCATAAAACCAGAAATTCGATAGGAAGTCTGCAAATCATCATGAAAAACAATAAGGAAATTGAGAATTCATAAAATCGAAAATTCAATCAAAAACTTGTTAGAATTTCATCTGACAAACAGACGACTCAAAAATTCATCCAATAGCGGTATAAAGTTAGAAAACTAGCTAATAATAGTACCCTGGGCAGACTTAAAGCACAAGATTCTTAGTTCTATCCGACGCTAATTCTAAAGCCCTACCTAAAATGTTATGCCGAAAACTTATTAGGATCTAATGCTTTGAATAGCAATGGCGATTCCCGTTGTTTAATGGAAAGTCTCCTGCTAATAGATAAATAGTTTTGAAGTACTTATAACCTATTATTGTTGTTGTTGTTATATTGGAGCCGAGTAATTTTGTAAGGTCGTTCAGTCATTTGACATAGTAGTTCTGTAAGACCAGTCAGTCATTTAGAGTAGTATTCCGTAAGACCATTCAACCGTTCAGCTTTTTAGCCGTCCAGCCGTTTAGCAGATAATTCCGTTCGATTACTTGGTCGTTCAGCAGTGCAAGCTCCGTTTGACTATTCGGCCGTTCAGCAGTTCAAGCTCCGTTTGACTATTCGGTCGTTCAGTAGTGCAAGTTACATCCTACTTCTTGGCCTTTCAGCAGTGCAAAGGTCCAAATAAATATAATAATATTTATTATATATAATCTTTACCTTAAGATCTCCTTATTACTAGACCTGGATTGGATCTATCAAAGTTCTGCTTTGATCTATTCTCCAAACGACGTTACCCTTATCCTTCTAGTAAGAATGGAGTCTTTATTTTATTCCTTTTGTTATTCCTTTGTTTTCAAATTTCTTTACATGTCCTATCTGTACATCTTTTCGAATTTTGTGCAAATTGACTTTCCTTCATTTTTTTGCCTCTTTCTGGAGTTCTGTTTCTGTTTTGAATTGCAAACATCTCCGTCCATTTACTTGCTTGCTTTGTAACTTCTGACACCTTTATCCTCTTTAGTTGTCCTTGCTTCTTTTTGAGTTTTGCCTCCACCTTGGGCTTTGGACACTTCGTCCTTTATATTATGGTTTCGAACACCTTCATCCATTTCCCTTTTTTATGCCCCTATTTCTTGGGCTTTTTGACTTTATTTTTAGTTGGGGACATCTTCGCCCATTTATTTTTTTATGCCCCTCTTGGGCTTTGACTACGCATTGAAGTGTTATAGTTTATGCTTATTGACCTTCCTCTAAAAGGTTGCTAGTGGGTGCTAGACTAGACCCTCCCTCTAAGAGGTAGTTTGGACTGGACGGTAGAGGTTTTAACCCTCCCTCTAGGAGGTCCTCCGGATTGGACATCAAAGGCTTTAGTCCTCCCTTTACGTCCCTCCCTCTAGGAGGTGCTTCTGCTGAAGTCTAAAATAGAAGTTTTTGTTCCTCCCTCTAAGAGGTGCTTTCGGAGAAGGCATAAATTGTTTTGGCTAATTATAATGTTCGTTAAAATCCTTTTTGAACATCAATTCTTTTGTCATGAAACTTTTTTGGAGAGAAAGAGTTTTTATAAAAGATCCCTTAACAAATTGAGGAATTGTATTCGAAAAGGATTTGAACATTTGATTTTTTGATAAAAGAATCTTTTCTTGATGTTGTCTCTAATAAGGGCTTTCAAACTATTCTCATAGCAGAAACACCAATCTCAAGTAGGAGACCTAGTGGTCATGATTCATGAACCACCAATCTTTTAGTCGAGAATAGGATTCTCCAATTAGATTTTTTGTCAATGAGCTTTTGATAGTTCTAAAATCTTTTCTTCAAAAAACATGAATAGATTTACCTTGTCAATGTTATTAGAAAGCTTTGAAAATGTTTTTTTGTCAAAACATGATCGGTTAAAATCTATCTCATTTATTTACTAATGCTATGTAATATTTTTCGAAGATTGTATAAATCATTTCTTGAAATAGACAAGCATTTGTCGTAATTAAAATATTCTTTCTTGATTTTCGAAAGTAATTTCTCTTAAAACTATGTTTAGAAGATCCATTTTTGATAATGAAATAACTTGTTGAAAATAAAGTCGGTGTATTTATTTTCACCCTTATATAATATATATAGTTTTACCTCTGAAGGTCTTGCTTAGCAAAAAGAAATGTCTAGTTTGCAAGTTTGAAAAGTCATGATTCATGGACTAATAGACTTTTAAGGAAAAGAGCACGCTTTTTCCCAAGAATCCCCTTTTTGGGAAAGTTCTGGATATTTACCTTTTTCCTAGAAATGAGTTTATGATGTAAATTTGATAGTAGCTTAGGATCCTATTAGGGAAGTTCTTCGCACCATATTGATTTAATTTTTAAGATAAAGGTGAGTCATGTCGTTCTGGGTATTTGAACTAGCTTTCTTTAGAAATGACTGGAAATTTGTAACTATTCTAAAGTCTTTTGGATGCAGTAAATTGGTTTTGTTTTTATCTATAAAGACACTCGAATTTTGTGTTAATACATGACTGGTTTTAAGTACAAATCAAAAGAAAAATCAAATTAAGAAAGTTTATGAGTAAAGAGGTAATCTGTGATAGGCTACTACTGCAAAGCTCTATAATTTGACTGGAATTTGAGTTTAGAGTTGCTTTTCTATTGTAAAAAAGTTAGACTTCAAATGTTTGGGCTATCCCCTTCGGAATAAGAGATGCTTTAAGCATCTTTGATGAATTTCTTTAAAGATCATGATTTGATCATATTCTAGATTACTCTTGACAAGTCGCAACATTCATCAGTCTTATGTCCATTTACTTAATGATAGTCGCAATAATCTCCTCCTTCATTTGGCTCAGGACGATTCCATACTTTGTAGGAATCAGATAGTTTATGTTATCTTTTATTGCAGCGAAAATGTAGGTGAGGGGCTTTCTCAAACTCACATAATTGGATGCGAAGGCCTCTTTCTGCATTCCTCTTCTACTCTTATTCCCCTTTGCCTCTTTCTAAGATGCTCAGAACCGAACTTTTCTTGTTCTCAGCTCGGTTGAGACACCTTCTTTTAGTATGTGCATCTCGTCCATGTAAATGAATTTTTCTGCTTGAAAATATTGTAGATCCTTGCACCTATTAATATAAAGGTCTATCCAGAAAGGTGTTTGCTCGATCAGCCCTGATTGAACCACTATTAGCTTATCTCTATCGGTTGCATTTTCTGCTTTTAATGCTTGTGTATTAAATCTCCTTTGATATTCACCCAGCAATTCCCCTGGTCTTTGTTTGATATTAGCCAACATGCTGAAGTCCATAGTTGGATCTTTGTATATGTAAAACTGTGCCACAAATTCAAAAGAAAATTGTTCCCAAGAATAGAAGTTTCCTTCTTTCTAATGCCTACACCATTTGACAACTGCTCCATGGAAAGTTACGAGGAAAAGTTTACAATAGACTGCCCCAGAAGCGTTATATGAATTCATCCGACTTTCAAAAGCTACAAGGTGATCATCTTGATCAGTAGTTCCATCATAGTTTAGTGGAGGAATTTCGATGTGAGATGGGATTCTATCTGCATTATTTCTTCTAAAAAAGGATTTTTTTTCGAAGGATATGATTTCTCACTAGGTCAAGGAGTATATCCTTTGTCATTTGGTTAAGGATGTCATTTTGGCAGGTTTCGCCATTGTAGTGATCTCTATTGTTTCCTTGATTTAAACTATTTGCTTGCTTAAGGGGCCTTTTAGCTTGACTCTCTCATTTTTCATTTTGTTGATTCGTCTTAGCTTTGCTACTTTTTTCTATTTGCGATTGAGAAGAATGCATTTCCAACTTGTCATCTTGAGTTTTGCTTGGAGATTCTACTTTATTCCTTTTTTCCATGATCTCAATTATATTGAAAGCTTTTTACAATAGCCCTTGTTCAAGAAGTTCTTTCATAACTATCAATTGTTGTGCTGAATCTAATTTTAGCTTCATTGCTTATGAGCTCTTTCATGATTGAATATTGTCTAATTTCCATATTATCTAAGTCGAAGTTATGGATATCATTATTCTCCCTGGCTCTCACCATTTTCAAGAAATTTTGTGTTATCAAACTGAAAAGAGAATTATATGGGCTCGGAGGTTCGAGCCCTCCTTCTAGTGCCAATATATTAATGAATAAATTCGTCGCCATCCAAATGTGTATAAGAAAGGAATTGTTTTAGAGAATGGCCTTGTTAAGGCAAATGGGAATCATCTAGGATGAGCATGAATTCATTGAGATCATCGAGGTTATATGCGAAGCTGTCATAGTCATCGAGTTTGTATGTTTACTCTGTCGAGCTTTAGCTTTGATATCGAGGTCTTTGATATCGTCGAGGAAGAGGTTATTCAAAGTGAGGCTAATATAGAGCCAGCGAGGTTTTAAACAATTACGGGGCTTGGTGAAGTTTATATTAACATGGTTGATGATAGCGAGGTTATAATGTAACGACCTGTAAATTTTCGATAATTAAAATAGCTAATTTAATAAGATTTCATGATTTAATGTTAGAAAAAAATAAAAATTTGTAATTCATTTGGAATAATAATAACTGGAATGAATTGCAACAATAATTATCCAAGTAATTATTAATAGATTGAATGGAGTTCCAATCTAATTGAATTGACTCAAATGTTATAACTTGGTTATAAGGGAATATATGGAAAAACAAATGTAAATAAGTGAATAAGAATTGTGAATTATTTAGGTAGAAATACAAATGTTAATAAATTGGTTTCGAAGATTTGAATAGTAATAAGTATTGAAAAATAAATGCTACTTAGTGAATGCCTTTGCAATCAATAGTTGGATAGGATAATAAATGTTGAATTCATTGGGTATAATAGAGTAATTGATTGATAAGTAAAATCTATTAAAAATCAAATAATTGAATATTGAACAGGTAAATTGTTTAAAGTAAATATTTAAAACTTATTGAATAATTGAATAACTGTAAAATGGAGATAGTGTTCTAAGATGTGAATTGGTTTTAAAAGTTGAATCTTATAAGTTCAATTTCAAATATTTCAAAGGATAATGAATTATTGGATAATCAAAATTGTTTAAATTTAATATTTGGAATTTATTGAATAATCGAATAACGGAGATTGAATAACTGATTAATGGAAATGGTTGTTCTATAATTTGAATTTGTTTTAAAGGTTAAATTTTATAAGTTCGTTTTGAATATTTCAAAAGATAGTGATTTAAGAATAATCAAATTTTTTTAAATTTAATATTACGAATGTTTGAATAATTAAATTCCGAATTTGATATGATTAATTTGATATTGAAATTTAATATATGAAAATAGAGTGAATAACTGAAATTTGATTTAATATGATTCAAATTGGTTTCCAAAGTGAATATAAGTTATATTTGGATTATAGTAGAGTTAACAAGATTTTTTAATTTGGAATTTTAAGAAATTCTGTAAATTTTGAAAAGTCGTCGATTTAATCGACGAGTAAAAATAGCCTTCCGAGGTGCAGTCTCGAAATTCGACGAAACCAGTTCCATTGGATCCGTAATAGTATGTTATTATCGGATTTCAAATTTCGTAGCAATAGGAGTTGCCATTTGACCGTGGCAGCTAAAAACGTTTAGAAATTCATTTAATCATTTTAATTTAAAATCGATCGTTTATTTCCATAACTCACACAGACGATCGAATTAGCCTCCGAAACATGTTCCATTGTGTTCGGAAGGCGGGTAAAACCTTACGAACGCCTGTCGGCACGTCTATTTTCGAGTTCGTTCAGAAAGTTGAAAATGATAATAAAATAATAATATATATACGTGTATATATACGCGTTCTCTACTGCAAACCCTAGTTATCTCGTGGCCGCCAGAGATAATGTCGATGGCCGAAATCTTCCCTTGTTCTTCCTCTTTGATCTCTCAATCCACAAACTATTTCAAAAATCTTCCAACAGCAAAACTGTAGAACTCTCCGAGCTCAATACATCCAACGGTGGGTTTCCGTTCTAGGGCCTTAGATTGTCGTCGATATGGCAATGTAGGATTTCGATTCGAGCTTGTTTTCATGGCGTAGGAGGCGACCGGATGCGACGTGGTGGGGAATGGGTGTGCGTGGTGGTGAGGCGCTCCGTTTGGCGCTCGTGGATCAGATCGAAGTGGCTCACGGTGGTGGTGGCAATCGGTTGATGGTTGCGTTGATGGGTTGCTTCGTGCGTGCTTTACCTGGTACTCGCGATGGAGAAGACGCTGGAGGTGCGGCTCTGATTTTCTGGATCTCAGATCTGCGGCTGTGATTTTCTGTGGGTATAAAAAAAAGGAAATTTGTTTTAAATTATAAATATATATATATATATATGCAATCTTGTAAAACTCATATCTCATCCATACGTTATCAGAATCGGACGAAACTTTTTGCATTGGAATCGTGGTGACGAGCTCTACGTCATGGAATTGATTTGGAGACGTTCGGAGCTAACAAAAATTTCAGGTTAAATCGAACGTCGTTTGATTTGATTTAAAATCGTAAAATCAAGGTGAGTGTTTTATAACATTCACAATGTACTGAATATCTTTATGGTAGTTAGATTTGATATTATGAAGTGATATGAATTTTATTTGTCGTTGTTTGATAAAATTTAATTGTCACATAGATTGTCATTACCGTTGAAAATTAAATTGACAGTCAAATTGAAATTAAAATTGAATTGCGATTAAATTACATGACATTGATAACTATGAAGTCGCCGTGAATTATACTGTCTATTGGATGATGTATTTCGATGGATGCTATTGGTTGATATTTAAATGATTGGATGTTTATTTGCTTATATATATCCTGTTATGCATACATATGACACTGTGATTTGGTTTAAGTGATATATATTCATCCCTGACATTTAATTGAAATAACTAATCACTTGGCCATAGGATAGAAAATTATATACGGACACCGGATTGGTTAATTTAATAAAATTTTAAAATAGTTGGTTTGAAATTTATTTAAATGTTTTGATTTAAAAGTTATAAATAAAATCAATGTATAGAAATCGAATTTATCGCAAATTGAGTTCGGAAGGTTGAAATAAATTTTAGTTAAAAGAAATTGTTAGATAATTTAAGTTGAGACTTTGAAATCTAAAATTGGGATATGATTGAATTTCGAAAATTTATTTGTTTTAAGGATTGAACATTATTTCGAGCTTTGAGTATTACTAAGTAAAAGTGATATGAAAATGATATTTTGAAATTGAGCTTGGAATTGAATCATATTTGAAATTTGGATTTAAAAGTGGAATATTGAAGGATAATTTTGTTAAGTGTTATAAATTGATATTTTGAAAATCAAGCTCCAAATCGATATAAATTGAAATTGAATTAATTAAAGGTGAATGTAGAATTGAATTAATTTGAAGTCAAGTTGACATTGATTTGAATTGAAATCGAAATTGAATCGGTAGAATGGAAATTGAAATTGATTTGAATTGGGAAGTTATAATTGAAATGGTTTGGTTTTGAAGCTGTTTCATTTTGTTTCCAAATTTCTCTGTTATATAAACCATCTTTAAATACTTAAACTATTTTAATCTATTTTAAATCTACTTAACCCAATTTAAATTATTTAAACTAATTTATCTATTTGAAATCCATTTAAAGATTTTAAGTATTTTTACTATTTAAATTATTTAAAACTATTTTTAAACTACTTAAAGCTATTTTCTAAAATTTCAAGCTGGTCAATAAGGTTAAATGTTTATATTTAAATCTTGAATTTAAATACAAATTGGGTTAAATGAAGTTGCAACCTAAATTGAAATTCGAAATGATTTTGAAATCGGAATGAGATATTGAGGCGAAAAATGATTTTTGAAACGGAATCTTACATCTTGAATAGATATGATGATTTTGAAATGGATTTGATCTTTGAAGCGAATATGATATTTTTTTATAATCAATTTTGAATTGATTTTGAAAATGTAAAGGAGCCACCGGTGTAATAATACGTAGTTGTTAAAGAGACCGGGATCGGATATGGACATACTCTCTGTCGATACCGAAAACCACTTTAATAACTAATATACGCGAAGTGTTGATCCAGAATGAAGTGGATGGTTTTGGTGAACGCGTTGACTGAAGAAAGAGAACGATTTTGGATGACCCCTGACATGACTAAAACAGGAGCCGCGTCGAGCCATTGAGGTTCGCCACCTCTAGCGGACACACTTCTTCGATACCATGTCTATTACATTTGTGATTCGATTTGGGTGCACCCCTTGATTTGGGAGTGTTGTTTCGCGGTGTTGAGATAGTAGCTGCTATGCTCAACATCAGTCCGGATCAGGCAACTACTAGTATCCTAGTTGGTATCGTCTCATGTACCTTGTCATACTGATTATCCTATTCGCGACCACTACGTTTTGTTTTGTACCTTTAGCATATGGATTGCCCTCTGGCGACTTCCGGTTTTGGGGAAACTACGGTCTTGTATATGCTCTTGGGAATAAAAATGTGTTAAGGGTGGAATGGGCCATGGCTTAACGCTAGTTTGATATTTTACTTTATGATAGACATTATTGTATATAGCGTATTCTATTATATAGTAGATAGTTTAACGGATCCTTGAGAGATGGAAAATCCCGTAACATCTCTTAAGTTATTGCACTCACGTTGACACTGGATAGGAGATGTCAAACCCCGTAAACATCTCTGACGCCATTGCATTCATATTTATTTATGATTGATTTAACTTTCATAAGGATATTTTAGTCCTGACTCGAGTGTTTTGTTTTTCATTACGCTCGGGTCAGTCCCGAGTTTTTCAGCTTATTGAAGATCTATTCTGGAGGACGAAGACGAAGATTTGGTATACTATTACTATTATTATCCTTGCATCATGCTGTCTGCTGCATTATTTTATTTGTTCTGGTGTATATGTATAAATCTGATAAATGATGTATAAATGATAATCAAAAGTATATTAAACAGCTTCATGAACTGTTTATTTGATTATTATATTTTACCTTTCCGCTGCGAGATTCTGTGATTGTTTCTTGTTCCTTTTCTCTTCTTTTCTTATTTACCCCATTAACCATCCGCCCTTTTGAATGGTTTAGAATCGGCATGTGTATTTGATCGTCGGTTTAAACTGTCCAAAAGGCGGGTCGTTACAGTTGGTATCAGAGCGAGGTTTAGCGATAACCTTAGCTTTGTGGGGTCTGACTCTTTATAAATAGGGTAGTAATATCCTATGATGAGTCGCTGAGTGTATATATTTGAGTGAGCGTATTTGTTAGTGATATAAAATTGTTTTATATTGTGTTGGTTGATTTGTTGAGTGGCTTATGGATTCTGGTCAATACGAGTAATTAACGTCATTGATAGGGATCTCTAAACACTTGAACAGAACAATTCGACATAGTATTGTTTTGAAATTTGGGTAAATGAAATAATTTTGCCCTAATTATATTTTGTATATAAAGAAATAATTTTTCAAAAATTATTATGATACATCCAGTTACCTGGTTGTTAGGAATGATAATATTGGTTATTATCATTAATTGGATATTGTAATTTAATAAATAAGGTGAATTACAAGATGAACAATAATAAAACAACTTGTGGAATGTTTTAAGAAAGAAAATCTTATAAGAATATTTTATAAAGGTAACTTATAAATTAAAATAGATTTAAATTGAGAAATATTGAATTTAAGACCCAGAGATTTTGAAAATGGTTTTCAAAACTTTGAAGAAAAATATGTAGTGATGTTAGTTGAAAAAAATATTTATGGGAAATATTTTGAAAGGATTTTTAAGAAGGAATGAATTCAGTAATCCTCTCTTATGTCGTTGGAAAATAATTTCGGTGATGACTGCGCAGCATCATCGACGTTCATTTTCGAGTCTCAAAGTGAAGGAGACTTATGCGAAGCTTTGCTTTGCTTCAAAACTGTTTTGAAAAATGCATTTTGGTTTAAACTTAGAAGGTATGATTTGATATATATACATTTCAAACGATTTTATTTTATTTCAAATGATTTAAAATGAACCGAGCATTTAAATTTCTAAGTCCTGTTAATTAATATTTTTCAAATTATCTGAATGAAATGTGAATAATCAGAACTTATATAATAAGAGGATTTAAAAACTCTAAGCTAAAGGTTTTGAGAAACTTTAGAGTTGAAGTGTAACTTTTAAAATTGAAAGGTATTGAAAAATAAAGAAAATTTAAAACAAGTAAAAATTTGTGAACATTCTAATTTAGAAAAATGAATCCTATAAATTGGTATTGTATCAAATTGCATTCTAATAACATATAATATGACTTACCAAATGCTAAAAGTTAAATGATGTTTTAGATATGAAATAAGATATTATACAAGTAAGCAAAACCTAAAAGTAATTGAAATATACAAGTAAGCAAAACTTAAAAGTAATTAAAATGTATATAAATGGAAATTTGGTTGTGATAAAATTTTATATACTTAATTATAATATGAAATGATGAATGGCTAAATGGAATAAGTAAGTAGAATTTAAGGAAGCAGACAAATGAACTAAATAATATCTTTGTAAATTTGTTAAAGAATTGAATATAAATTTGCAAAGAAATTGTGAAATTGAAATTTGTAGCTTTTGAGGTAATTATAAACTTAGATAGAGTCTAACTTCTTATATATGACTTTTATAGGATGGTTAATAAACTAAAGTGTTGGTTAATAAAATGTTCCACAAATAAATTTGTTATTAACTGAAATTATGAAAATGAAGTACATTATTAACTGAAATTATGAAAATGAAATAAATGTAAACAAAGGAATTTCGTATAGCTAAGAATCAATTGGAAAATGAAATTGAATTTAATTAAATTATATAGAATGTTTAAAATGAACTTGAGTAAGAAAATTCTATGATATGATGTTTAAGAAAAGATAATGTTAAAGAATATGCTATGTAGAGAAATGAATACACTAACTGAATAATGGATTGTGAATAATTAATTGTAAATAAAAATAGAAGTCAATAAAATAATTTAGTATAGATAAATTGGATAGAAAATCCACTGAAAGGTGATATGTGAGTTGTACGTATATTATTTTATTCGCATAACGATTTGATCCAAAATCGAGCACAAAATTTCAAGATGATTTATATCGATCCAAATTAGGAGTTTTCACTCGATTCTCGACGGCGAACCCTGGATATGGATTTTTGATTTGATTCTGGAATTCTCTATCATAGTATATAGCTATGCAAGGAGAGTAACAGTTCCAATCAAGGAACCAAATCTGAGTCCGCACTAGAGAGTCGTAGGAACGATACTAGTTGGAAGTGAAATTGTGTGATCGAATAAGCGATTAGATTTGATTTTGCTCACGGATGATATATGTACGGCTTACGGACTTAATTAAAGTTAATATTGGAAATTTAAGATGCCAAACATAAAATGATTCTTTTAAATTTATATGATTGGTTATCATTGGTAAATAAGATGCAGGTATTTAAAATCAAGGAAATTTGGATTGCCCGACAAAAGGTACATGTTTATTTTGTCATTGGATTTGGTGATTTTTGATGAGCCACTTGGCTTTTGATTTTCTTTTGTTGGTTTGGGGCCCGTTGTGGCGTTTTGTTGCTGTACCGATCGAGCCGCGCAAAGGAGACTCCGCCGAAATTTTTCGTAAATCCGGGTGTTAGAAAATTTTTCAAGTTTTAAAATTTATAACTTGTTTTGATAATTAATTTTAAATTTAGAAAGCCGTTCGGAGTAACTTAGTGGAAGCGTAGTTATGACTTTATAAATGGAATTTCATTATTTTATAAGTTGGTAACTTTGAATAAAATATCTAATGTTGAATTCTTTACATAGTTCCTTTTCCCTTCTTTTTCCTTTTCGGGGACGAAAAGTTTTGAGTGGGGGAGAGTGTAACGACCTGTAAATTTCCGATAACTAAAATAGCTAATTTAATAAGATTTCATGATTTAATGTTAGAAAAAAATAAAAATTTGTAATTCATTTGGAATAATAATAACTGGAATGAATTGCAACAATAATTATTCAAGTAATTATTAATAGATTGAATGGAGTTCCAATCTAATTGAATTGACTCAAATGTTATAACTTGGTTATAAGGGAATATATGGAAAAACAAATGTATATAAGTGAATAAGAATTGTGAATTATTTAGGTAGAAATACAAATGTTAATAAATTGGTTTCGAAGATTTGAATAGTAATAAGTATTGAAAAATAAATGCTACTTAGTGAATGCCTTTGCAATCAATAGTTGGATAGGATAATAAATGTTGAATTCATTGGGTATAATAGAGTAATTGATTGATAAGTAAAATCTATTAAAAATCAAATAATTGAATATTGAACAGGTAAATTGTTTAAAGTAAATATTTAAAACTTATTGAATAATTGAATAACTGTAAAATGGAGATAGTGTTCTAAGATGTGAATTGGTTTTAAAAGTTGAATCTTATAAGTTCAATTTCAAATATTTCAAAGGATAATGAATTATTGGATAATCAAAATTGTTTAAATTTAATATTTGGAATTTATTGAATAATTGAATAACGGAGATTGAATAACTGATTAATGGAAATGGTTGTTCTATAACTTGAATTTGTTTTAAAGGTTAAATTTTATAAGTTTGTTTTGAATATTTCAAAAGATAGTGATTTAAGAATAATCAAATTTTTTTAAATTTAATATTACGAATGTTTGAATAATTAAATTCCGAATTTGATATGATTAATTTGATATTGAAATTTAATATATGAAAATAGAGTGAATAACTGAAATTTGATTTAATATGATTCAAATTGGTTTCCAAAGTGAATATAAGTTATATTTGGATTATAGTAGAGTTAACAAGATTTTTTAATTTGGAATTTTAAGAAATTCTGTAAATTTTGAAAAGTCGTCGATTTAATCGACGAGTAAAAATAGCCTTCCGAGGCGCAGTCTCGAAATTCGACGAAACCAGTTCCATTGGATCCGTAATAGTATGTTATTATCGGATTTCAAATTTCGTAGCAATAGGAGTTGCCATTTGACCGTGGCAGCTAAAAACGTTTAGAAATTCATTTAATCGGTTTAATTTAAAATCGATAGTTTATTTCCATAACTCACACAGACGATCAAATTAGCCTCCGAAACACGTTCCATTGTGTTCGGAAGGCGGGTAAAACCTTATGAACGCCTGTCGGAACGTCTATTTTCGAGTTCGTTCAGAAAGTTGAAAATAATAATAAAATAATAATATATATACGTGTATATATACGCGTTCTCTACTGCAAACCCTAGTTATCTCGTGGCCGCCAGAGATAATGTAGATGGCCGAAATCTTCCCTTGTTCTTCCTCTTTGATCTCTCAATCCACAAACTATTTCAAAAATCTTCCAACAGCAAAACTGTAGAACTCTCCGAGCTCAATACATCCAACGGTGGGTTTCCATTCTAGGGCCTTAGATTGTCGTCGATATGGCAATGTAGGGTTTCAGTTCGAGCTTGTTTTCACGGCGCAGGAGGCGACCGGATGCGACATGGTGGCGACTGGGTGTGCGTGGTGGTGAGGCGCTCCGTTTGGCGCTCGTGGATCAGATCGAAGTGGCTCACGATGGTGGTGGCAATCGGTTGATGGTTGCATTGATGGGTTGCTTCGTGCGTGCTTTACCTGGTACTCGCGATGGAGAAGACGCTGGAGGTGCGGCTCTGATTTTCTGGATCTTAGTCTGCGGCTGTGATTTTCTGTGGGTATAAAAAAAAAGGAAATTTGTTTTAAATTATAAATATATATATATATATATGCAATCTTGTAAAACTCATATCTCATCCATACGTTATCAGAATCGGACGAAACTTTTTGCGTTGGAATCGTGGTGACGAGCTCTACGTCATGGAATTGATTTGGAGACGTTCGGAGCTAACAAAAATTTCAGGTTAAATCGAACGTCGTTCGATTTGATTTAAAATCGTAAAATCAAGGTGAGTGTTTTATAACATTCACAATGTACTGAATATCTTTATGGTAGTTAGATTTGATATTATGAAGTGATATGAATTTTATTTGTCGTTGTTTGATAAAATTTAATTGTCACATAGATTGTCATTACCGTTGAAAATTAAATTGACAGTCAAATTGAAATTAAAATTGAATTGCGATTAAATTACATGACATTGATAACTATGAAGTCGTCGTGAATTGTACTGTCTATTGGATGATGTATTTCGATGGATGCTATTGGTTGATATTTAAATGATTGGATGTTTATTTGCTTATATATATCCTGTTATGCATACATATGACACTGTGATTTGGTTTAAGTGATATATATTCATCCCTGACATTTAATTGAAATAACTAATCACTTGGCCATAGGATAGAAAATTATATACGGACACCGGATTGGTTAATTTAATAAAATTTTAAAATAGTTGGTTTGAAATTTATTTAAATGTTTTGATTTAAAAGTTATAAATAAAATCAATGTATAGAATTCGAATTTATCGCAAATTGAGTCCGGAAGGTTGAAATAAATTTTAGTTAAAAGAAATTGTTAGATAATTTAAGTTGAGACTTTGAAATCTAAAATTGGGATATGATTGAATTTCGAAAATTTATTTGTTTTAAGGATTGAACATTATTTCGAGCTTTGAGTATTACTAAGTAAAAGTGATATGAAAATGATATTTTGAAATTGAGCTTGGAATTGAATCATATTTGAAATTTGGATTTAAAAGTGGAATATTAAAGGATAATTTTGTTAAGTGTTATAAATTGATATTTTGAAAATCAAGCTCCAAATCGATATAAATTGAAATTGAATTAATTAAAGGTGAATGTAGAATTGAATTAATTTGAAGTCAAGTTGACATTGATTTGAATTGAAATCGAAATTGAATCGGTAGAATGGAAATTGAAATTGATTTGAATTGGGAAGTTATAATTGAAATGGTTTGGTTTTGAAGCTGTTTCATTTTGTTTCCAAATTTCTCTGTTATATAAACCATCTTTAAATACTTAAACTATTTTAATCTATTTTAAATCTACTTAACCCAATTTAAATTATTTTAAACTAATTTATCTATTTGAAATCCTTTTAAAGATTTTAAGTATTTTTACTATTTAAATTATTTAAAACTATTTTTAAACTACTTAAAGCTATTTTCTAAAATTTCAAGCTGGTCAATAAGGTTAAATGTTTATATTTAAATCTTGAATTTAAATACGAATTTGGTTAAATGAATTTGCAACCTAAATTGAAATTCGAAATGATTTTGAAATCGGAATGAGATATTAAGGCGAAAAATGATTTTTGAAACGGAATCTTACATCTTGAATAGATATGATGATTTTGAAATGGATTTGATCTTTGAAGCGAATATGATATTTTTTTGATAATCAATTTTGAATTGATTTTGAAAATGTAAAGGAGCCACCGGTGTAATAATACGTAGTTGTTAAAGAGACCGGGATCGGATATGGACATACTCTCTGTCGATACCGAAAACCACTTTAATAACTAATATACACGAAGTGTTGATCCAGAATGAAGTGGATGGTTTTGGTGAACGCGTTGACTGAAGAAAGAGAACGATTTTGGATGACCCCTGACATGACTAAAACAGGAGCCGCGCCGGGCCATTGAGGTTCGCCACCTCTAGCGGACACACTTCTTCTATACCATGTCTATTACATTAGTGATTCGATTTGGGTGCACCCCTTGATTTGGGAGTGTTGTTTCGCGGTGTTGAGATAGTAGCTGCTATGCTCAACATCAGTCCGGATCAGGCAACTACTAGTATCCTAGTTGGTATCGCCTCATGTACCTTGTCATACTGATTATCCTATTCGCGACCACTACGTTTTGTTTTGTACCTTTAGCATATGGATTGCCCTCTGGCGACTTCCGGTTTTGGGGAAACTACGGTCTTGTATATGCTCTTGGGAATAAAAATGTGTTAAGGGTGGAATGGGCCATGGCTTAAAGCTAGTTTGATATTTTACTTTATGATAGACATTATTGTATATAGCATATTCTATTATATAGTAGATAGTTTAACGGATCCTTGAGAGATGGAAAATCCCGTAACATCTCTTAAGTTATTGCACTCACGTTGACACTGGATAGGAGATGTCAAACCCCGTAAACATCTCTGACGCCGTTGCATTCATATTTATTTATGATTGATTTAACTTTCATAAGGATATTTTAGTCCTGACTCGAGTGTTTTGTTTTTCATTACGCTCGGGTCAGTCCCGAGTTTTTCAGCTTATTGAAGATCTATTCTGGAGGATGAAGACGAAGATTTGGTATACTATTACTATTATTATCCTTGCGTCATGTTGTCTGCTGCATTATTTTATCTGTTCTGTTGTATATGTATAACTCTGATAAATGATGTATAAATGATAATCAAAAGTATATTAAACAGCTTCATGAACTGTTTATTTGATTATTACATTTTACCTTTCCGCTGCGAGATTCTGTGATTGTTTCTTGTTCCTTTTCTCTTCTTTTCTTATTTACCCCATTAACCATCCGCCCTTTTGAATGGTTTAGAATCGGCATGTGTATTTGATCGTCGGTTTAAACTGTCCAAAAAGGCGGGTCGTTACATATAATCTCAAATAAAACTGGACATAATATATAAATGTGTAAATCATAGCTCAAATCAAGCTAATCGAACTATCTCCTTGTTAATTGAACAAATCATTGTAGATACAACACTTTCAATATTACAATGAGCAAAATACCCAATTCAATCCAGGGTTTGCAGAATTGAAATGTGTAAGAAGTGAAAACGGAAGAAATCCGACCCCAAAATGAAGACCTTCGATCCCTATATATAGAGTTGGTGAGTGGCCAACTTGCATCCAAGAATCTTAGCATCTTTAGCTTTGTCGAGTGTCAAAGGTGAATGCTTTTTCGGCCTCGACATGATCAGCATCGTTGCACATCAAAGTCTGCACAGTTACATCTTCCTCGGCATGGCCTATGCAGTCTAAATACTCAACGTCGGCTCCTCATTGTTAATACAACACGACGTTGACATCGTCTATGGACATCTACATTAAAGGATATTGATATCGCCTGTGTAGATATGTAGTGCTCCCCAGATGGCTCGATGACTTGGCAGTATTGATCCTTGGCGAGTTCCAACCGCAACTATTTGTAGATTGGCGGTGATGTTGCAATGAAGGCTTGGTGTTCTTCGACGAGTCTAATAGCTTCAATGTTTCTCTTTTGACCGTGCTTATTGATGTCGACATCATCGTGTTAATGATGTCAAGGCTAGCTGAGGTATAAGGCTTTCTTGATGATGACAGTGATAATAACAACTTTTGCCACATCATCGACATTGCTATTTCTAACGACGTCGAGGTTGAATGTCATGCAGGACCATATCGATGACGATAGTAGTAGTAACAATACTATAAAGTTTATAGTATATAATAATTATTAAATATAAAGGTTATACTAAATTAATATAAAATTAATGAAAATGTTAATTAAACTAATTAAATAAGATTTAATTAATATAATATTATACATAAGACTATTATATAAGTAATATGAAATATAAAAGTTATATAATAATGAAAACTTATGTATTACAAATGTATAATAAAAGGTAGAACGGTAGGAAACCTAAAGTAGACTTAAGGGATAAATACATATGTATTATAAGCATACCGTGATTTCAGATGTGTCTGACACTTGAATCACGAGAGTATTTCATAAGAAATACATTATTCCATAAGTCGATATCACTCTATATAATATATAAAATATTATGAATTGTTAAGATAAAGTTGTCCTCTATCATTTATATATTAATAGAATACTTGCATACTCTTTAGTTGTTGAGCTTTTCTCAAGCTACAGACATTATGTGTAGTACTATTAATATATTGAATAGACGAGGTAAGAAAACTACAGAAATTTATTGAGCTTTCCTCAATGTATGTGCATTATACTTAGGCCGTAGTGAAATGATAGGTCCGAGTGACTAGTCCCACTTTACTTGTTGAGCTTTCTCAAGGTAAAGGCGGGATTAGGACAAGGAACCATGGGTTGGGAGTTATATGTAATACAACCGATAAGGAGTTATCCATCGCATGCGGGCCTATGATTTGTTGAGCTTTCCTCAATGTTAGGATCCTAAGGCATACGAGTCATAGCACCTACTCGTAACGTCAAAAGACTTCTACGTTTTGCTTAGGGTTTGGTGAAACATAAAAGATTAGCAGGAGCCTTATTGGAAAAATGAAAAAATAACATTTAACCTTTCTAATATTGTAAGAACATATGTTATATAATGTTATAATAATATACTTGATAAATTTGAGCATTCAATATGATTGATAAAACGTTTATCAATCAAGATATACAAATAAACTAAATTAAAGATTGACAAATAGAAACATAATATATACTTGCTATTGATAGAGTTAGAGGTATGTCCTATAGGAAATTATGTAATTTGTTACGTATATCTAACTTGATACCAATCCTATTCGTAATAAAAGGTATTTTCTTTCTATTATATACTTGATATAATGTATTATATTAAATAATTAATTTAATTAAAGTATATTTAATAGAAAATCCATAAATGATATGTTTTGTGATAGCAGTTACAAAGTGTTGTAACATGGGTAATTTATCACAATACAAAATAAATACACCATTTTAAATATTCCTAGTCAAGATACATCAGACTGGATACTAATGTACCCATTGAGACTAGAGTAAGTAACACTCTTCACATGTTGGGCAGTATATTACTGATGACTACTGGGGGCACCAAGAGATTACATACTGATAGTTATTGGATAATTATGGAATGAGTCCCTCGATAGACTTCTGTTGGTTCATATAACTAAGGTCTAACAGAAAACATTGATATGATTAATTTACACAGTTCACTCGATTTGAGAATAATGTCAATTTTCAATATGAAAGCTTTGCATTGATTATAGTCAAAATTATGGCACGACATCCATCGAGCGACTATAGTTGGGTCGAGTGGAAGTATTGAAAGTGAAGTACTACTCAAGAAAGGATTTGTCTCCTCAGTAATATGGAGTTAGTATAACGGTCAACTCAAGTTAACTCAAAGTCTCTGGCTAGAGCATTTCGATTAATAATAATTGTTATTATTGAACCAAGGACTTTGTGTTTGGATTATAGAGTTAAATATGGATGATATTGGAATTTTGATCAATACCAATTTCCATAAGTCTAAAGTGATATAGTTTTGATGAAGAGAACTAGTGTAAATAATAGTCACTACCGGGTAACGCTTAAGGAAGTAAAATTGGATTTTACCATTACTAAGTAAGCAATAAATTTGGCCATAATGTCACAGCACCTGCTAAGTGAAGTGTGAACGTTAATATTTGAATTGTTCAATATCAATCGCTAACCAAATTTACACCTAAGAATCGCACAATCGACATTGAATGCTCCTATTACCACCTGATTTAGCCAAATTATAATTGTTATAAATTAATTATAATTAATATTTATGAAATATTAGATAAATTTTTGTTTGATGCATATTGAACAATATTAAACAGTATGTTTATAATAGTTATAAATATACTAATCGATATACGATATTGGTACGCGTTTAAATTGGATTTAAATAAAACGAATATTGTTTGGGCTTTGGAATGGACTTGAGGCCTATATAGGCTTGATGATTTCAGCAAGGAGGTTGCAAGAACAAGCCGGCTAAGAGTTGGTTAGGTGTGGGGCTTTGACTGGTTCAAGGGGAAAGAAAAGGTAAGAGAAATAAGGATTTTGATCCACTTTTCACTCCATAACCTCTCCCTTATGCAATACCACCCAATCCTCATTTGAACTTAACCTTTTTTCACTCTCCTATTTGAACATTTTGACCTGAAATCACCATATTCAGCCTCCAAAATTCCAAGCACAAAATGCATCAAAGACACGTCATTCGATCGTCGGTAGTAAGGTATTCGGGAGCTAGCAAATTCTGGATTCTGATTCGATTCATGGAGCATTATTCTTCACTTCAACATGTATATTCTAGGCATTGGTGAATGGAAATACTCTACACTTATTATTATACATGAATGATAATTATATAATCATATACTATGTTAGTTTAGTTAAGTTATTGATATAACGAATCGGTATATAATTGTATTGTCACATTGGATGGTTACACATATATATGCAAAAAAAAAATATAAATTTATTTTTTGGTATTATTTAGTATACATGCTCAAGGTCGGATATAATAAATTTTATTAAAATAATATTATTTAATGATTTTATGGATTAAATCTAAATATAAATTATTAAATAATAATATATACACATTTAAATTTTTTTAATAATTTTATTCACTTCTTAAAATAATTTGGTAGTAAAAAAATTAAAACTATTTATTATATATATAATTTAAATTATTTATTTGATTTAAAAATTAATTAAATAAACAAAATCTATTTGAAACATTTATAAATAATATAAAATTCTAGAAAATATTTATGTAGTATAAATATGTAATATGATTTCGAAAATGAATTTTAAATATTTTCTTCTTATTGAATTCATATGGATTTTAATTTATTTTTAAGTATTTAATTTAAAATTATTAAATTGAAAAGAAAATTAAATAAATAAATAATATAAAATTCAAAAAAATCTTTTACAATATAAAATATGCATTATAATTTCCAAAATGAATTTTAAATATTTTTCCTTATTGAATTCATATGGACTTTAATTTATTTTTAAGTATTTCATTTTAAAATATTAAACCAAAGAAATAAATAAATAAATAAATTTATTACCTAGTTGAGAGTAGCAATAATATATATAAAAGAAAAATAAAAAAATTATATGTAATATTTAATTTATAACTAGTTATATATATATTATAAATAAATAAATCTTTTGGTTTTTATACTATATAATAAATACTCAAATTTATTTTGCAAATTAATATTTGAATTAATCTTGTAATTTAGTTATATATATACATACATACACACGTACTTATATATTTATTCATTCATGTTTTATACAAATTATTTACAACTAATATTTTATAATAATAAATACATAATGATGTTTATACGTATATATACACATTTATTTATACTATAATTTGATGCGCACACACACATATATGTGTGTGTGTATTTAGACGATACATTTGTATACACAAGGGACAAACATGTCTGTTGTGGTGTAAATCCCAACATCTATACATGGGCATGTTAAACCATGTGCACCCTATTTATGTTGCACACATATGTGTATATGATACATACATATATATTATAATATAAACTATATAAATAAAACCTTATTTATAAATATAAATAAAATATTGATTTTATTTAAAGGAAAATGTAGAAATGTTCTAGAGAAATTAGACTTCATAGGCCCAATAAAGATCCAATAAGGGAAATTTTTGAAATTCACTCATAACTTTCGTCGTAGGCTGGCCCAGTTCTAACAACTATTAAATACTTCTTGCATGTTAACGTTTTCTATACCCATGTAAGTGCCTAATTTTACAACTACTTAACACATTCGTTTATTTGGTCGCTGACGTGTTTACTTGGTCGAAACCGCGTATTGCATTCTTTGAGTTTCAAACTCAAAAGCACTACAAGACTATGGATATTTGATCCATATACTATCACATATAAGTATTATATGTTGAATGGTCATAGTTCGTAATGTACGATATTTTGATGAAATTAGTTCATTTGAAATAAGCAAATAAACCATAGTGCGAGGTTGAATATTCAATTTGATTGATTACAATAAAGATCATATTGTGTTAAATGTAACACAAGACCAAAACTACAATATAGATCTAAGAACTCGATCACTGAAATGTCGGTTTAATTAGTTTACACAAAGTACAACATATTTGATGTCCTTAAATGTTAAGGATGATCGAGTGTGCTTTTATAAAGAGTTCGTTATGATGTTGTAGTAAGGGTATTCTTTTGAATGGTTTAACCATTTAGAAAGAAAAACGAGTGTGCAAGAGTATATATGATTTAAGGTGCAGTTGGTAAGAAGAGAGTGAACAGTCACTTTTTCTTCTAAAGAAATATCGAAAATAAAAGTTGTAATAATAAAGATTATACTTAACATTGGAATAAGAAACATGATTTCTATTTCGAAATGTATTTTTTATAGAAAATTGTTTTCTATGAGATTTATTTCTTTAGAACTCAAGATATTTAATCAAAGAACTCATCACTGTAAAATAGTTGTAGTATATGAAATAAATAATCTATATTAAGTGAACGATGGACCTCTGGTTTTAGTACGCTATTATACCATGGAAAACACAGTGGGAGCATGCTATATAGCACTTAATGATTGCATTAAATTACGAAAATTATTTTCTTAAAACATACCAAAAAATATTTATTAAATAATGACTATTTTTTGGTGTTGATTGAAAAATAGACATAGTTATATCTCAATGTGAATATTATGAATATTTGATATGAAATAAAACTATAAGGTGGTATTTGTTTTGACAACAAAAGTGATGCATTCGAAAATACTGAAGTATCTAAAATTATTTATGATTATATTGGAATTATAAACTAAGCTGTAGTTTTGAGAAATAGTTTTATTATATGATTATGAAACATATGATACTGGTTAATTATATCTCAAATAATTAAGGGCTATGCACTGATTTAGTGGGAGCGTCATAAGAGTTGATGAACTATTCGAATTGATACATATTGATGTATACAATCGCAAATCTATTAATACCAAAATGATTCCACGTACTTCGTCATGTTCATCGATGAGTTGTCACAGACATGAATATGTATATTTAGTACGTATTTATAAGTCTATGATGAGCTCATAGAATATAAAATAAAAGTAAATAAAATAACATGTGACGAAAATGATTCGATTTGATCAAATTGTGAGTATATTGGAAAGAGTTCTGTATGTACCTAATATGAATAAAGATTCAGTCTCAAAGGTCACTCCTCCCTATAATACATAATGATGTATTGGTAAATAGTGTAATCGAACTTTATTGGACAATGCATGATTACTGATAAGCGAAGTTGAGTTAAAATCTTTCTATAAGGTGCTTACTTAAGAGTAAATATCATCCAAAAAATAGTTTACAAAAGCAAACGAGATAAGGGTTTATAAGAAACCCATACATATCCTAGGTCAAGGAGTTGGCAGGCTGTGTGAGTCGAAAGATTGCACGTAATAATTATACACGAGGGATCTTATATGAATCATCCCAAGAGAGTTTTGGGAACAATATTCATTAGATGTCTAATTTATGTTATGAACATAAATATACTGTGAACTAATGCATTATATAAGTCAATTCATAAAATGCTTATGAATGCCATTTTCATTGCACTAAGAAACAACCATTGTTTCAAGAGATACCAACTTCGTAGCAAAGGAATTTCTTTAAGAAAGTTTGGTATAAAATGCCTTTGGATATGATCCAATGATAAAACTAATTATAAGGGATGAAATGGAAATTAACCAAACATAAATGAACATAATACATTAGAACGTCTAATAAGTATACTTTTATAGAGAAACTATGAATTTCTTACCAACGCCAAGAATAAATAATCCTAGGCTGTTTAATTAAACCGTTAAGATTGTTTACTCTATGATATGGTATAATGGGCAAATTCAAAATAGATTCCTAATACATTATTAAAATATGATTTTGATAGTCGTGTTCGAAGGGATATGATCCATTGGCCTCAAATGTTTCTTTAAGAGAAAAGACGAATGCAGTTGGAATATAATAAACCACATTGATAAGAATATTACCGTGAATTTCAATCGTTGAAGTTAACATAACAGATTCATCATTCGATGCGCTGAAGTTGGTTTGGATTTTACTCAAAAAATTATCGCGTAGTATGACTTTATGTTTTGATACGTATGTGTTGAAATAGATAATTCTAAATAAATATTTAGAGAAAACCGTTTACACATAATAAACAAAAGTGTCTCGAAGTCAGTGGGAGTGATATTGAGTTTTTGAGTTTTTGGATATGATCCAAGAACAGATACAAAAGTGTCGTTCGACAAGTATCAAAATTGAATAAATGTTTTGATAAGAATATCAAATAGTTTGATTGTCAATCAAACAAAGAAAACGTGTGCTCATAATAAAAAAAGTTAAAAGGTACACAAATATTTCTAAACCATAAGTAAACAACACAATGCTGATAGTTAACGATGTACTTGTGTTGACATCAGTTTTAGTTGTATTGATACTCGACGTTGGTTTTGTAATTGATATCTTATATAGTAAGTATAAAAGATATTGTGAATCTCCCAAAACGATATGCAATGACACCTTATTAAAATGTTTAATACGAAACATATAAGATGCATTTCTTATGCATTGGCAATATGAATTATCGTACATGTTATTGTAACAACCCCCTCCCCCCGGAAGCATTTCTTATGCATTGGCAATATGAATTATCATCATGTTATTGTAACAACCTACCCCGAAAGATGCCAAAATTCGACCTAGAAAACGACCATCGAAACTTAGATCCATTCTAAGGCAAGCTGTTGGTAGTAAAAAGAAACAACATTACAGAGCCATATCTAAACTTTCAGAACTCATAGCGGATGGAACAAAATATAATACCAAAGTGTACCCATTTACTTTAACACCATAAAAAATGTCATGACACAAAATCCCATAAAAACCATAACATAATATTTGTTACAACAATTGTCCAAATCCATGGGTACACATAAAAGCAAATAATACTAACAAGCCAAGCTTCTCCATCTCTAAGCATCATCACTGCCATCACTCTGCCCTTAACCTGTGTTGTAATGAGGAAGGAGTCATAACAATAAGTGTTTGGTGAATAAAAACCTCGAGCCTTACCTTTTTAATACTTGTGCAGTATATTTCAAAATAAGAATATATCTACAAACACAAAACCATTTAATACTTTTTTATAAGGAAAGGAGGTGGGTCCAACCACTTAATACCTTCTACTCCAGATGCAGGTTTCTAAAATCTCATATGTCAATCATACGTCATAGATAGTTAATAATGTGAGAGATGATACCCAAGCCACTTAATACTTCCAAGTGGAAAATAGGCAGACTCTGCAATTAAGGCAGACCTCATCATTTAAGGCTTATTTCCATAAACGTGCTCCTGAATGGTACTATCTAGCCGACATCATATGGAATCTCATAGGCCGCTTAATACTTCCAAGTGAAAAACAGGTAGACTTTAGTCATTTAAGACCTTAATTAAGGCAAACCCCATCATTTAAGACCTATTTCCAGAAGCAAACCCATGTAGGGATACCACCTAATATGTCCCCTTGGCCATTTAATACTTTATCTGGGGAAAAGAGGCGAGTCTACCCACTTAATACCTCAAAACCCCAAGCAGGCCCTTCATTTTATGGCCCATACTTATAATGATGTCTCACATTAGTCCGCTTTTCGTAGGAACTGGTAGCCAGATTAGCTAGGCAAATTTCCCCTACAGAATTTAGGACTAACCTCATGTCATTACAAATATTTATCATAAGGATATCTCACATCAATAAAAGTGTACACAACTGCCGGTAGCCTCAAAGTGAAGAGCAGACTTCCGTCATGTAACTCTATTGACCTCGCATCCCTATGACTTAGCCATAAATCAATTACTCTCTGTATACACACACACACACACACACACACACACTCATCTCACCATTTCATAAATAAGGCCTTATAAGGAATCTTCCTTATTACACCTTAAAATAATAATTAGGCTAAATAAGAGCATCCTCTTATTTTCACCTCACAATCAATTATCTTCCTAATAGGGAAAATAAATTAAATAAATGCCTAACTAACTACGCCATATCGCAATAATTATACATTAATTATGTAAATATAGATAAATAAATATTCGTGCCTAATAATTTTTGAATGCACGGATTTTACGCCTTAAACTAATGTCAATTCCCTAACCAATTATCATCACAAGTCCTTTTTCTTCAAATTCCTAAGATTCCATGAGATTATAATATCCAAAGCAGGGAATAAATATTCATAACCAAAACTACAATAACAGACTTGTAAATGAAATAGAAACTTAATTTATTACACCAATTCAATGGAATATCTTAGACAATAAGAATTGCAATCTAAACCCCATATTAAATTCAACTCCTCTTTTACAAAGAAATAGATAAGAATAAGTGGTGTAAACTACGAATAGAATTCATAATCTAAACCCCTTATTTTATTGAAGGATAACAATTTGGCCCAAAGAAGAAGGAGAAGTGGAATAGACTAGGAAATTATCAAAAACTGTATAAATGAAACAAATCACATCAAATTAATGTAAATAAGAATCTCAGCATAGAATTGACATATCGAATTGAAAAGAAATTTTGAGGGATTTTTCATCTATCACATTTTCGAAATCCCAAAATCTCTAAGGCATATTCAAATCCAAAATGAAATACATTAACAATTGCTGAAAAGAAATACTAAGGTTTCCACTCACAGATTAGCATTAGCTTCACTTAAATGGATTTGTAGCCTTCCAATCCCTTCCAGAATCTCTCTCATTTGATATACACACACATAATGGGGAAAGGTATATATATTCATTAGAATCAGAATAATTGGAGAAGGATAGGATAAGAATAGATTGGAGGAAGAAAAAACAAATAGGAAATAAGTTGAATTCTTGACTGAATTCTCTATGGAGTTTCTGAATCTTATCAAAGAGATAGCGCACCAGAACTGTAGGATGGAAGTAGGTAGGAAATAGGTAAATCTAGAGCATACAACCAAATAAAACATAACTTAAAACCCTAGCTGCCACTGAAAACTTTTGTTGCCAAACAGTCGACTGCCTTTAGGCGACCAATCGACCGCTACGGTTAACCGATTGACCTATATAGGTCGACAGCTCCTCTATTTCGGGGAACATTTATTTATTTCCGGTTCAAGATTATTTTATTCCATAATGAACTTTTTAAAGTTAAACGTTAAATAAATTTTTACTTAGTCACCAAGCTAATTTTTGAAATTTAAACCCTAAATTAATTTAAATCTAAGAACTTTGAATGCTCATAACTTCTTTGCTTAAGTCCGTTTTCAACATGTTATATACGGAAATAGATCAGAATTTTTCCACTAATGCAACGGAATAACTTTTGTGGTCAAATCCCAAAAATTCCAACTTTTATAAAATTTCCATATCCAACTCTTATCATATTTAATTCAATTTACTTTATTTCTTTATAGTTCATTTTAGGGGTGTTACATTCTCCCCCTTAAAAAGGATTTCATCCCTAAAATATTATATGGAGCGAACAGCGTATCTCGCAATAACATCCATGTTATACAACCAAGTTCTCTACACAACCATCTACTCAACCAATAGTGCAATATGATTATGCACTTCAGACATGCTATAATGTGCTCAATCCTAGTGTGAGTATGTAATCCTGCCATGTAAGTATGTATGCCAATATCCTAAACATGTATAAAAATTCCTACATAAGTGTAAAGTGATTGTAAAAATGTGTAACAACCATCCCCTACCATCTAACCTAGCAACTGCGATGCAACCAAAATCCTAATTTTGGAGAGAACCAGCAAAAATCTCTAGGTGAGTGTGTTTCATCTTCTCCTCGGTCTCCAATGTGCTTTCCATCGAATTGTCCCCCCATTGTACTCGGACCAACCTAATTATTTGTTGTGGAGTCTTCTAGTACCGTGCTCCATAATGCATGTAGTGGCATGAGTCACTATCGGCACCATTTCAATATCCTCTAATTGATCGGGCTATATTCTGCTAGTGGTGTCATGAAGGTATTTCCTAAGGTGAGAAACGTGGAAAACATTGTGGACTCCTGCTAACTTGTCAGAAAGCTCCACACGGTACATCAATTTTCCTATTCTTTCCAGAATTCTGAATGGCCCAACAAATCTAGATGCTAATTTTCCAGACTTGCCAAACCTAACAACTTTTCTAAGAGGGAAGATTTTAACAAATACCATATCTCCAACCTCAAATTCAAGCTATTTCCTTCTTTTATCCGCATAAGATTTCTGACAGTCTTGCACTACCTTCATCTTTTATAAGATCACCTCTACTTTTTCTACTGTACCGTGGATCAAATCGGGTCCGAGCAATACTTTTTCGATGGTTTCCCACCAACAACTAGCCGATTTGCATGGTCACACATACAGTGCTTCAAAAGGGGCCACACCAATCGTCGTTTGATAGCTATTATTATACACAAACTCAACCAAAGGTAGATGCTGCTCCTAATGTCCTTTGAAATCCAAGACATAAGCTCTCAACAAGTCCTCCAAAATCCTATTCAACCTCTCTATTTGTTCGTCGATTTGTGGGTGATATATTGTGTTATGGTTCAAAGAAGTTCCCATAGCTGTTTGTAGGCTCCTTCAAAACTCGCTAGTGAACAAGGGTCCCTATCACTTACTATGCTTACAGGAATTCCATGTAGATGCACTACCTCTTTAATATAAATCTAGGCGAGAGAGGCGCTAGTCCTATTTCTCCTAATTGGAACAAAATGAGCACTTTTGGTGAGTCTGTCCATAACAACCCAAATAGCCTCATTGCCCTTCTGACTTTTAGGCGATCCATCCACAAAATTCATCGAAATATGTTCCCCTTGCAAGTTGGAATTTTCAAAGGTAATAATAATCCACCAGGCTTCCCTTGCTCAACTTTTATCTTCTGACATGTCAAACCCCTATCAACAAACTCAATTATGCTCCTCTTCATTTCTTTCTAAAAGAAAATTCTCTTCATGTCCTTGTACATCTTATCTCCTCCGAGATGAATGGTTATCCTTGAATTATGACACTCCATAAGCACATATCTCATCAACTGATGGAATACCGTTGCTAAGTCTAATTGGGAAAAAACTTTAGCCCCTACAAGTTGGTCGAACAAGTCATCTATTCTAGATAGAGGGTACTTTTTCTTTCTTATCAACTTGTTCAACTCCCTATAATCAACGAAAAATATCAAAGAACCGTCTACCTTGGTAGCAAAAACAACAGGGTCTCCCCACTCAGAAGTACTCCTATGGATGAATCCTTTGTTTAATAGCTCTAAGATTTGCTTATCCAATTCCCTTCTTTCTTTAGGGGCCATATGTCAGAGCGATGGGTCTTGCATCCTTCTCTAAGTCGATTCAGAACTCAATCTCCCTATCGGGTGAGAGACCCGAGACTCCTCAAAGAGATCAAGAAATTCACAAACTACGAGTACAAATGATGGCTCTCGAACAACAGATAGATTTAGTGAGCATAAATGTCTTAACTCAACTAAAGCTTTGGATGTACAAAAAACTTCTAGGTCACAATCTCCATGGCTCCTTAGTCGTATTACCCTCTTATCACAGTCAAGAATGGCTCCATAATATAACAACCAATCCATACCCAAGATAAGCCCATATCCCTCGAAATTTAGAACGTACGCAGTACATATGAAATCAACGTCGCATATGTCTAACACTAGATTTTTGCAAATAAGAGAAAGATGGGTCAAATCCCTAATCGGATTAAAAATCTCTATTGGGATATTGGCCATCTGGGTTTGAAGGTTTAAGGAATCTACTACATCTCGAGCTATCAAGGAATGTGATGTCCCCGAATCAAATAGGGCACAAATAGTAGCCCTAAAAATAAGAGTTATACCTTCTAGAGCGGTTTTTTCTTGGTCTCTTGGTGACTTACAGGCAATAGGGGCAGCTTCAATGACATAGGCATGTCCGCTTGATCCTTCCTTAGCTATCTTAGGACATTGATTCTTGTGGTGCCCTTCCTCGTGGAAATTAAAGCATCTTCCTTTAAAGGCTTCCTTTATTATACCCCCCTACAATCTTTGCTTCATGACCCTTCCTTTGGAAATTCTAACACACATTCACATCCTTCCTAAACTTCCCCTTCGACTTCTTGTTGGCCCAAAAGCTCCCCTTCTTGGACCCTCCTTACTTTTGGGTCAGTGCAGACTTCTCCTTCTCTCTTCCCTTATCTTCCTCATTGGCCACATACACCATTGTCGTTTCTGCCAACATCTCATACGTGGCCCCCATAGGTACTTGGACCAACAACATTTCTCTTAGCGGGGAATTTAAGCCCTTCACGAAATTCATGGCATTTTTCATAAGTGCGTCTATTAGGCTCATCCCAAATTTAGCCAATTCAGTAAACTTAGCTTGTACACCTTAAGGGTAGAATCTCCTTGTCTCAATTGAATGAACTTTTCCAATTGCAAGCTAACCTCTGCTATAGACATGAATCTCATCTCAAATCGATCCTCGAATTAATCCCAAGTGAATACCCTTCCTGGGTGCTCACCAATCACAAAGTTTCATCAATTCAAGGATTCTTCACCGAGGTGCAAAGCTGCTATTCTTCTTCTTAGCTAATCATCCCAACCAAGATCTCTAAATATCTTCTCGCGGTTACTAATCCAAGCTTTATCTTTCAATTATCCTTTAGTTCCAGAGTATGTCTTCCCTCCCATATTGAGAAAGTCCTTACACAACTTAGAAAAGTCAACAGGATGGGTTGTTGCATTGGCGGGCATGGCAAATAAGAATTGTTTGACAGTCCTAAGATATTGTTTAAACCATTCAGGCATTCCACGAATGGGTGGTCTTCTGTGGGTAGGTTCCCTTGTTCAGAATAAGATTGATTATCAGCCATATCATCTACCTCTAGGTTAAAACTTTAGTGACGATTTCCTAAGATAGTATTTACATGCTGAAAGGAAAAAGGTTGCCTAGTGTACGTGTGTATGTTCAAGAAGAAAGGGTATGTATGTATATGTATATATAGTAAGAATTCTTTGAAAATTCTTTGAAAATTCTTTTTGAAAAACCTTTTTCAAAATAACAAGTACATCTTTCATATGTATAGTTTTCCCCATTGATCGGATAACCAAGGCTCTGATACCAAATGCAACAACCCACCTCGGAACAAGCCTAAATTTCGACCCAGAAAAGGTCCATCGAAACTTAGATCCACTCTAAGGTAAGCTGTTGGTAGTAAAAAAGAAATAACATTGCAGAGCCATAACTAAAAGTTCAGAACTCACAGTGGATGGAACAAAATATAATAGCAAAGTGTACCCATTTATTTCAAAACCATAAAAATGTCATAACATAAAATCCCATAAAAACTGTAACATAATATCCATTACAACAATTATCTAAACCATGGGTACACATAAAAGCAAATAACAATAATAAATACTGCCACAATCCAAGCTTCTCCATCTCTATGCATCGTCATCGCCATCACTCCATCCTTAACCTGTGTTGTAATGAGGAGGGAGTCAGAACAACAAGTGTCTGGTGAATAAAAACCTCGAGTCTGACCTTTTTAGTACTTGGGTAGTATATTTCAAAATAAGAATATGTTTACAAACATAAAACCATTTAATAATTCTTTATAAGAAAAGGAGGCTGGTCCAACCACTTAATACCTTCCATTCTAGAAGCAGGTTTCTAAAATCTCATATCCCAATCATACGTCATAAGATAGCTAATAATGTGAGAGACGGTACCCAAGCCACTTAATACTTCCAAGTGGAAAATAGGCCAACTCTGGTCATTTAAGACCTATTTCCAGAAGTGTACTCCTAAATGGTATTATCTAGCTAACATTATATGGAATCTCATAGACCACTTAATACTTCCAAGTGGAAAATAGGCAGACTCGGTCATTTAAGACCTTTATTAAGACAGACTCCATTATTTAAGACCTATTTCCAAAAGTGGACCCCTGTAGAGATATCGCCTAACGTGTCCCCTTAGCCATTTAATACTTCATATGGGGAAAAGAGGAGGGTCCAACCACTTAATACCTCAAAACCCCGAAGCAGGCCCTTCGTCCTATGGCCCATACTCATAATAACGTCTTACATTAGTTCGCTATTCATAAGAACTAGAGCTAGATTAGCTAAGAAGATTTCCTCTACAGAATTTGGGGCCAACCTCGCGTCATTACAAATATTTATCATAAGGATGTCTCACATCAATAAAAGTGTACACAACTGTCGGGAGCCTCAAAGTGAAAGAAGACTTCTGTCATGTAACTCTATTGACCTCACATCCCTATGACTTAGCCACAAATCAATTGATGTATATACATACATACATACATACTCATCTCGTCTAACTAACTACGGCATATACACAATAATTATACGTAAATAGAGATAAATAAATATCACTCCTAATAAGTTTTAAACGCATGGATTTTACACCCTAAACTAGCGTTAAATGTCAATTCCCTAACCAATTATCATCATAAGTCTTTTTTCTTCAAATTCCCAAGATTTCATAGGATTCTAATATCCAAAGTGGGAAATAAATATTCATAACCAAAACTGCAATAACAGACTTGTAAATAAAGTAGAAACTTAATTTATTACACCAGTTCAATGTGATGTCTTAGATAATAAGAATTGCAATCAAAACCTCATATTCTATTCAACTCCTCTTTTACAAAGAAATAGATAAGAATAAGTGGTGTAAACTATGAATATAATTCGTAATCTAAACCCTTTATTTTATTAAAGGGTCATAATTTTCCCAAAGAAGAAAGAGAAGTGGAATATACTATGAAATTATCAAAAATTGCATAAACGAAACAAATTCCATCAAATTAATGTAAATAATTAGGAATCTCAGCATAGAATTGACATATCGAATTAAAAAGGAATTTTGAGGGATTTTATCTATCATATTTTTGGAATCTCAAAATCCCTAAGGCATATTAAAATCCAAAAAGAAATACAAACAATTACTGAAAAGAAATACTAAGGTTTCCACTCACAAATTAGCCTTAGCTTCACTCAAATAGATTTGTAGCCTTCCGATCTCTTCCAAAATCTCTCTCTTTTGATACACACACAATAGAGAAGAGGTATATATATTCACTAGGTTCAGAATTATTGGAGAAGAATATGATAAGAATAGATTGGAGGAAGAAGAAACAAATAGGAAATAACTTGAATTCTTACCTGAATTCTCTACGGAGTTTCTGAATCTTATAAGAGAGATAGTAGTGGCACCAGAACCGTAGGATGGAAGTAGGTAGGAAACAGGTAAATCTGGAGCGTACAACCAAATAAAACATAGATTCAAAGCCTAGCCACCACTGACAACTTTTGTTGTCAAGCGGTCGACTGCCTTTGGACGACCGATCGATCGCTACGGTCGACCGGTTGACCTATATAGGTCGACCGCTCCTCTATTTCGAGGAACGTTTATTTGTTTTCGTTGCAAGGTTATTTTATTCCCTAATTAACTTTTTAATGTTAAACATTAATTAAAAGTTTAATTAGCCCCCAATCTAATTTTTGAAATTTAAATCCTAAATTTGGTTTCTTATTTAAATTTGAATTCAAACTAAATTATTTTAGATCCAAGAACTTCAAATGCTCATAACTTCTTTGCTTGAGCTACGTTTTCAGCCTATTATATATGGAAACAGATCAAAATTTTGCTATGAATGCAACGGAATAACTTTTGTGTTTAATTCCAACTTTTATAAAATTTCCATATCTAATCCTTATCATATTTAATTCAATTTACTTTATTTATTTATGGCTCATTTTAACGGGTGTTACAGTTATATTGTTTTCGATATCCTGATTTGTTTTGTATTTAATACATAAAACAAATACCAAATCTAAATTGATATCACTAAATGGTAGTTTGGAGTATTTTCGTGTATTTACGAAATACTAAAGAATTGTTACAGAAACAACAAACCCTTTATGAAGGAGTGTTCAGACTCAAACTTCATAAATGATATTGAGTATAATATGTCAATAATAAAATTCAAGTTAAGAATCTTTAAGTTGAAAATGTTCCAAATAGAAGAGATTATGGCTGATTCAATGAAAAGGATAAGTACATAGGCTTGAATAACGTCACAATAAAAGCAATTTATATATAATAAATGCACAAATGTATAATTGAGCCGAGGGTGATTCCAAATGTTGAGAATCCCACAACATTGTTGTATGATAACAATGTTGAGATATAGTTCGTAACAGAACTTAGAGCTCACAAGAAGTCTAGAGACATGCTTCAAATAGTTCCACATGATAAATGTAGTTTATTAGCGTGAGAGTTGATTGACATAGTAGATAATTAAAACATAATAGCATATTAGTTCACCGAGGGACTAACCTAATTGTTTTTTAGGAAACCGATTGAAGAAGCTGGAATAAGATTCTATAATTGTACCTAAGTACAAGTGGGAGATTGATAGAGTTAGGGGTATGTCCTAGTGGAAATTATGTAATTTGTTACATATATCTAACTCGATAACCAATCCTGTTCAAAATAAAAAGTATTTTCTTTCTATTATATACTTGATATAATGTGTTGTGTTGATTAATTAAATTAATTAAAAGTGTATCTAATAGAAAATCCATAAACGGTGTGTGTGATAGAAATTACAAATAGTTGTAATCATGAGTATTGTATCACAATATCATAAACACATCATTTTAAATGTTCCAAATCAGGATGCATCGGGACCGAATATCGGTGTATCCATTGAGACTAGAGTATGTGATGCTCTCCAAATATTGAGCAGTGTATTACTGATGACCGTTGGGGGCACCTAGGGGTTACGTACTGATATTTATTGGATAACCATGAAATGACTGACTAATAGTTTTCTGTTAATTAATATAACTAAGGCAAAAAAGAAAATATCGATGTGACCGATTTACATAGTTCTCCCGACCTGATAATACTGTCGATCTTCAATATGAAAGCTCTGCTTTGATTATAGTCAAATCATGGCATGGAGTCCATCCAGTGACTATAGTTAGGTTGAGTGGAAGTATTATAAGTGAAGCAGTATTCAAGTGGGAATTCGTCTTCTCAATTATGATTGAGGTTGGTATCACGGTCAACTGAAATCAACTCAAAGTCAAAATCCTCGGCCAGAACATTCCGATTAATAATATTTTTTATTATTGAACCAAGGGCGTTGTGTTGGGACTACAAAGTTGAATGTGAATGATGTTAAAATTTTGACCATTACCAAATTCCATAAGTCCAAAGCGATATAGTTTTGACGAAGAGAATTAGTGTAAACAAAATTCACAAATCGGGTAATGCTTAACAAAGTAAGATAGGATTTTACCGAAACTAAGTAAGTGATAAATTTAGCTAAAATTTCGCAGCACCCACTAAGTGATGTGTGAACGTTAATACTCGAATAGTTCGATATTAATCACTGACCAAATTTACACCTAACGAGTCACACAACCGAAAACGATGAATTCTCCTTTGACCAAATAATATAATTATTGTTATAAATGAATTAAATTAAATAATATTTATAAATTTGATTTGATAAAACAATATTAAATGTATTTATAAAAGTTATAAATACATTAATCGATATATAATATCGATAAGCGTTTTAAATTAGGTTTAATATGCAAAATATTCTTTCGGACTCTAAATAGGTTTATGGCCCGTCATAGGCTAATAGGATAAACTGCAACATGACTCTAGGGGCGGTTACTGGGTGGGCTAAAGAGGAATAAAGATGGATGGCTGGGATAGAGGATTTTGAATAAAAAATATGATCTTAAAATCTCTCATTTTCTTCCTCTATTTAAACATCTCTTCCTCCAGTTGATATAGACCTTTTTTGAGCCTCCATCCCATTGCTTTTGCAGCACAACTTTCCCCCTCCATCTCTCTAGTCTCTCAAGCTCAAATCAAACCAATTTAGCTGCTATCCGATAGCTGGTGGTCAACGGTTCAAGGGCAAATGCTTTGTTAGGTTTGAAATCGTTTCTAGGAGCTTACATTATCGTTTCAAGGTGTGCTTAAGGGCTTTGGCTACAATGTATGTTTTTAATTAACTACAAACATTAATTTATATTTATAATGCTCAGTATATATGTATGTATGTATATTATTGTTAGTTAGGTGAAGATTCCAATATGTAGATTTATTGTCACAATTTAGATTGGTTGTAAGTATATATGTATATATATTTATATATATTTTAATAATAATCCATCCTTATATAGTCTGGGTTAGAATTAAAAAAAACACTTTTTGATTATTTAAATGATTTAATATATATAAGATACACATATATTTATATAGTTTATAATTTAAATACTATAATATAATTATGTAAAATATGAAAATAAATTTTTATATATAATGTTTAATAATTATATTATTTTAGCACATATAAATAATCATATAAATTCATATATTATAAAATATATTTTAAATTTTATAAAATCATATTAATAAATATTGAAATCACAACAGAAATTAAAAAAACCAATTTTTTCATTTTTAAATATTTAAATTAAAATCGAAAATTTAAAAAATTGGAATTTTAATTACTTTAGATTATAAAAATTAAATAATAAATTTCAAAGTTTTTAAATTTCATCTAGAATTCGCTACAAGTATAAAATATAAATTTATATTCATATAAAATATTTTTTTTCTAATTTTTAAATAATTATTTTCAATTTTATTAATATATATATATATATCTAAAATTTTAAATTAAAAAAAAATGCCGATCTATGTACAAGACCAGATCAATAAATATATTTAATAAGTATTTAACATATTCATTTATATGTATATATATACAATATTTATATGTATTTGTATAAATACCAATTTCGACATTACAGTAAAAAAATTATTTACTATATTTTAAATGATATAAACATGTTTATATAGTAATTAATATATATGCATTTTGTTAATACTGTATATATATATATATATTCATATATAAATATTTATATGTTTATAAAAAATTATAAATATTTTTTTTAATATATATATATTGAAATATATTATTATAAAAGAAAAGGTGTGTATATATACATACATGTGGACAATATATTTACATATTGGATGAGCTAACGTGTCTGTTACAATGTAAATCCCAACATCTATGTACATATATGTTATACCTCGCACGGATTAATATATTACACATACACATACTTGTATATGTGATACACACATATATTTAACATAACATAAATTAAATGATACAATATCATTTTATAAATTTAAATAAAATAAAAGATTTTATTTAAATAAAACTTTGAAATTTTCTAAACAAATTAGACTTCATAGGCTCAACAAAGGAACAATAGGGTAGTTTTTTTTTTTGAAATTCACCTTTAACTTCCATTGCGGGTATATGTGTGTGTGTGTGTGTGCATGTGTGTGTTTCAAGACGTGGGACAAAAGAGCCTCAGTGCACTTCTTTAGATTTTTTAGAATTCACACATTTAAGATAAATCCAACAATCCCCTACTTGAATTTTTAGCAATATTTTCTCGAATTTTTTTCCAGTTTATAAGATTGTGCATAAAAATGTATCTTCCAGCTTGAACCTTTGTATAATGAGTAAAATTCAGATTGTACTAGAGTGACATGTAATCTTGAACTCTATCTCTGATATCAAATCAAACATGATATCAAATCAAACAACACAAAACATTTCTAGGGTGTAGTTAATAGCTCGTGCCTTAAATGTTATGCACGTCTATCCCAGTATGGTGAACGCTTTAAAAATTTTCGTGCAAACTTGTGTAGGAAACGAGCATATTTATACATTCACATAGGTGTATCAAGAGTACTCCTATTGCTAGGCATTCCACTCCATTAGCATATAGATCTCATTGAGAGTTGTTATCAAGTTATCATCTTATCGCTTCAGGAATAGACGCTTGCTTATATTATTTGAAAATAATATGTCAAAGCACTATCACATCACAACTTGCTATTACCCATTGAACATAATATTTGGGATCTCTAGTCTTTAGGTTGGATTACCATTATAAATAACTTATAAATATAAAGGCAATAGTCGCATACTTTTAGGTGTATTAAAGATTTCTCTCTAGTCAATACTTTCGTTAAAGGGTCAGCCAAATTTTCATTAGCATGAATATAATCCACTTTAATTCCTCATAAAGAGAGAAACTCTCTAACAGTTTGTACTTGAGACTCAAAGATGAACGCAATGATGTTGTAATCATCATCAAAATTATCTTCCAGGGATGAAAGTGAGCCCAATTTATTAATAACATAGATAAAGTAAACAGAGCAGCTAAATATTTTTTATTGCATCAAATTTTTTTTAAACATTCTTTACAAGTACTTCGATTAGAATTAAACTCAAAACGTGTTTACATAGGGGACAAATATAATAGAAAAATAACATAGAAAAACCGAGTCAACATTTGAGCCAGGTCAACATATGATGATGCGGCTCGCATTCCTTAACATTACGGAAACTAAAATCTTTATTAGCTATTAAGCCTCCTACTCCGTCTTCGATCTGCTACTGCGACCCTTATTTCAAACATGTCTAATCCCATAAACTAAACCTACTTAAATGAGCATCTGCAAGTTTATGGAGAAAAAAATAATAAAAACATCGGTCGGATATAAAGTCTGGTGTAAATAATACTTACCCAAAACAATAATATAGTAAGACCAAACTGTACTGCACAGATTGAGTTTCCCCCTCACAATTCTTCAAGAGTGGAACACTAAAAAATACTCACGCAAATAGTTCTTGTTTACGTATGTGTCTTACGCTTTCCTAAGCAGTCCCCATTTAATTCTATACCCCCGGCATAGATCCCACTTAATTCCTAATTTAGTTCATCTTTTTAATTTATCACATTACTTTACTACTGCGCTCCCTGCACAATCCCACCTGGGTTCTCTCCTTAGATTATTATTTAATTGACTATAATACTACGCCCCGCACATCTTCTTGCTTCTCATTTGAATGCTTAATACGGCGCCCCACGCCCCTTATTTATTCTTTTTTAGTTGTTTAATACCGCGCCCCTCGCCAGTCTTACTTATTTTTTCTATAACCGTTGATTTCTACGTCCCACGTAGGTCTTCTTACTTTTCTTTAATGATTTGATACTGTGCACTGCGCAGTTCTTAGTCATTTCTTTTTTTTACCAATTTATACTGAGCCCCACAAAGTTCTGGGTTTATTTTCTTTCACAATTTAATACTACATCTCGCGTAGTTGAAGACCTCATCTTCCCTAGGGTGCATTCGTGAATGCCTCCCCTCACCTTTCCAAGGTGTACATCCACTTTAAACATTTGTTTAACTTATGAAACCGTCCCGCTTCCCCCGGAAGTTGAATGCCTATCCTTACCTTCTCAAGGTGTGCATTCAAGTGAGCGTTCCCTTCCAACCTTATTTCTAGTGTAGGATCCCTTTCCATTACTAACGTGGCTTCTTCCCAAGTCCCATTTATTTATCTTTTATTAAATTTCATTTACTACTTCCCCTGGCGCAGTACCAACCTATCTCAACACTACGTGCTTCCCTTTTTTTCTTATTAAGTATACTCTTCTCAATTTTGGCTCAGCATGACCCCGTCATACTGTACGCAGTACTTACTTATAAATACAGCCGCCGCCCCAACACCGTTTCCAAACAAACCCTGACATCTCTAACAACGTCTTTACATGTGTCGTTATCTTATTCGTCCTTATTTTACTTTCAGTTATTTGCAACGTCCTTTTTCGTTCTTTTCAGCGAATGACTTGGATATGATTTCCACTTCCTTTTTCCCAACACCAATTAATATATTTTTTCATATAAGTTTATTCATATGTGCCCCCTTAGTTCCCCACTTGCCCCCAACGTAGTATTTAGTCCTGTTTGGTTTATTTCCCTTATCAAAAGTTATAATTTCCAAAAAAATTATGAATACTTATTCTAATATATTTAATCTTTATTCGGACTTTTAAGGCATTTTCCCTACTTATTTTCTAGTTGTGCACCTTCAATAAATCGTGTAAAATCCTATAAGCTTAACAAACTTCTCAAACTAAAAACCGATCTCTATAACCATAATTAGAACATGATATAAAACTTTCATGGTGTTTCAAAATTATTAAAGTAGGAGAAACACATCTAAACATTCTATGTTTATCTATTCTTGTCCAAAACATTCATTAATCCATTTTATATTTGTTAATAGAAACCCATACGACCTCATCATGCTTAAAAACATAAAAATCTAAGCCAAATCCATATATTAGAGATCATTATAGATATGTTAATTAATACCCACCTAGATCTTTAAGATGTCTAGCTTTAGTCTTCTTAGTCCCATTTAGCTTGCGTTTTTTTTATCTTCTTTCTGCTTGTTTTCTCTCTAAGCCACCACCATTAAAGTTCTTTCTTAGCGTTTTATTTTATTTTGAGTAATATGAAAATGAATGAATAGAAAAGAGTAATGTTTATTGTCCCACAATAATTTGGGCTTGGGTTCTCATACCTCTTTTCCATTAGTTTATTCCGCTTTATTTCTTTTATTTATCCCACCATGGCTTTTTAATTGGTTTATTTGATTAATTAAAAATTTATAGTCGTTATACAGTTTCGTGCCTGCGGTGTATCTGTCATTTCTTACCATTATAATAATGGTTCTGAAGTTTGTAATAACCGTGGAACTATTATGGTGAATCGACATAATTGGTATTGGATTTTCCCATAAAAGAATCTCAACTGGCAAATTTCTTAATCAATCTGCTTTGTAGGTTGAGCCAAAATAGTCAATTTCTTTGATTTTCAAGAAATAGCTTCAACGTCTATGCTTACAAATACAGACATTTCTTAATTCGAAGACATTAGAAAAGGTGTGTTGATTTACATCATTGTATCCTTTAAGGACAATTGGAAAATTCCGATAATGCTACCAAGATTCATGGTTCTATATATGTTTCTAATAACCCTTTCAATAGTATACCAATGCTATATACCAGTCTACTAGTAAACCTGCATGATAATATCAAGACATAAACTATATCGGATATAGTACAACCAATGGAGCAACGAAGGCTGCCGATGCCTGCATGATCAAACTGTTTTACAACTTCGGCGATGCCTTTAAATAATTTTACATTAGGATAGCAAGTTTACATTCAAATTAGTTATATTTCTGTAAGATTTTCTTAACACGGTAGATAGACCTGAATTTTTTTACTTTTAGACATTGTAATATTAATATCAAGAATTACACTTGCTTGTTCAGGATCTTTCATCAAAATTAGCACGTAAATAAGACTTAACATTATTAAGAGCGTAAATATTATTTTCATATCATTTCTTAGATGTTTGTTTAAGACCATATAAAAATTTATCTAATTTTCAAACTATATGTTCTTGATCAGGATTGCAAATACTATATTGTATCATGAGATCATGTCCTGTAGAATTTCCCACCCAATGAACTTACTTAAATTTTAAGAAAATGCCACAGAAACATTGATCAAATTTCCGTTCGTAGAAAACAAAAAAACATCCAACTGAAACAAAAAAACATCCAACTGAAACAAAAAAACATCCAATGAAACAAAAATTAACTTAAAAAAGTATGAACAAACTGTAGACCCTACTAATAGTGGGTCCCACGAACCAACATTTTAAACGCGATCCTTTTCTTCCTTTCTTCCATCTCTTCCAATACCAACAGCAAAACCTCTCTTTCCTTGACCACGCCACCAACTTATTTATTATTACTTGTCTTTCTGAAACCCGTATTATATACATAATTTTAAGGCAAATCCTTCCTTCATTTGAATTTCTGGACCATTCGAAAAGCAGCTGTTCTGTTACCATCACGGAGTTCGTCCAAATGCCTTGGTGAATACTGTGATCATGGTGAGATATTTTACTCGTTTTTTCAATCATAATCTTATTTTACAATCTATGGGGTTTTCATTTGTTTTCTCCCTGGGCTTTTTTTGTATTTCAGGTCTTTAGTGGTAAAAGTAGGAACATGAAGCTTTCCAACTTTGTAAGCAATTTTCTATGTTCTTCTGCTTTAATTTTGTTAAAGAACTAAACTTTTGATATATTCTAATCTCGGGTTTTTGTCTTTGGGAGTGTTTTTTCGTTTGGTCGTGTATCCGGGAAATTTTAGTGATGCAATTTGAGTATAGCAATTGCTATTACATTTGGTTTTCTTAATTTATCTCAGTATGGAAATTGTTTTAAATAATTGGCAGTTATGATTATACGGTTTGAATTCTCGATTTTCATTTTGAAATCATTGTTCGATCAGATTTTGGAAAATAATTTGTTTCATACAGGATCGATATTTCTGTCTTATTATGGAACATTTTGCTGTTTTATTAAGGAACACGGTTCTATTAAGGCAGTTATCAATTATTACTTTTCTGATTGTATTTGTTATTTTAGGGGTTTTAGGACCAGTTGAATGACAATTTTGTAGTCTGAGAAGACTGTTCAACATTATAGCAAAGTTCTACATGTTTCTATTGTTTACTTTTGCCGTAAAGCTACCACCTTGCCAAATATGAAGCTGAACCTGTAGAAGCAAAATACTGGCTGTTAAATTGATTGTCAAGAAATCCAATCCAAAGTAGCCTAGAAGCTATAGTTCGTAGAACTTCAAAACAAGCTTGATTTGGGAAAAATGAGATTTGATGATTTTTCTTCTTACATAACCTATTGAACCTTTGAGTGATCATAAATCACATGCATACCTTCTTTGAGATATTGTGGTTGTAGCAAATTTCTGATTGTTGCAAGACTGCATGCAAATGCTATGTTTTGTTATTCGGTTTACTTGTTTGGAAAAGTTCACTGATACATATTTCTAATCGTTTACAGCAGAGTTATGCACTTAATGATTCCCCTTGTGCCCGATTGTGTTTCTGCAACTTAGTGCCCGCGGCTGCATTAATCTCTTTAATTTTGTTCTTTGGAAATGCTTTCGTAACTTATGATCATAATGAGGTATGCCTATATTAATTACTTCAGTTTGGTAGCCTTCAACTGATTATATCACTTTATTTCCTTTCAGGATGTATATTTCTGTAATTGAAACTGCTTATACTTTTTATTACTGTGTCCTTTGTTGTGCTCTTGAATATCTGCTCTAAGATGTTTACCATAAGCTTTTATGTATTTCAGTTCTAATTACAATGACATAATGTGTATTTGTTGGATATGTAATTTTAATCATTATATCATCCTTAAACTTGTCTACGTCAATTATTTCTTTATGATATATGTATGTACGTACGTACGTATCTGTGTGTGTATATCTGTGTGTGCACGCGCATTTGACTGTTATAATACATTTGAAATATAATTACTTTACCTTTAATCAAGTGGCCATTCTGTCTTTATGCAGAAAATATCAGATTGGGAACCAAGTATATCCTTAAATGAAGCAATAAAAGGCAAGGCAACAAGAAACGTCTTTTGTGAGGTTTTCTTTCTCACTTACATCTTATATTTTAGGACTACTATCATATTCCACTGTTTTCATCACTTGACATGCTAGAATAACTGTTAAAGTACAATACCAATTTATGTAGAGCCAGAGGAAGCCACTGGGAAGTGAACCATTGCCTGAAGGAATAATTAGCCGAACATCAAACTTAGAGATGGAGCTTTTATGGGGACCCCCTAGTTCCTTGAAACAAAAGGTTTGCATATGTCTTAAGTCACCATTTAATGTATGCCAAAGATGCTAATTATCAATTTATATCTAGGTATCGAACAATCATTCAGAAGTGGAAAAACAAATAAATTGATAGAATCATTTAAATGCATGGTAACATGTAGCAATAAAAAGTAAGGCATTGTTTAGGGCCTTTAGGCTCAGTACAATCGCAATATAAACTTTTCAGATGTTAGTTCAGTACTTGCTTAATGTTTTATATACATTATTTATTGTTCATTATGCTTAGAGTTTTTTTATGACTGAAGTGTCAATACATGGTTAGACTCTGATTTTGCGGTTATGATAAATTGTCAACAGCCAGTATGCATATTGTATTGTATCTTTTGATCTTTTGTAGTGTTTTCCATTTATTAAGTACTTATTCTGGAATTTATTTGTTGATTTGTTTTTTCAACTCAAAAGTATAATTGAAGAATTCGGTATGAAAATAAATTAAGCTCAAAGGAATCTATCAAGCGTCATCCCAACCCTATGGTGGTCCCAAACAATACCCAAACTCTGATATTTATATTGTAACCAATATAATATTTGTCCATAACATAAGTTGGTCTTTACAGTATGATCCAGTCATGTTAAATTGGGGCCTATATTGTGAATGTGGTTATTTGTATGAATAATAGATTTTCCATAAAGATATGTATTAAAGGCAACAAACTCCAATTTGTGTGAATCTGAGCATGATTTTTTGTTCCTTACATGATCATCATCATACATAAAAATTCATAAATTCTAGAAAACCTGGCATAAGAATGGCCCTTTTATGATGCAAAGGAAATAAAATAGTCAACGTGGCCTTCAGTTCGTGGATAAATATTGCCTGATTGTGTTATTTCAGGGTCATAACGGTTCATCGAAGAAGAGCTTGTTAGCCATTCCAGTTGGAATAAAGCAGAAAGAAGTAGTTAATAGAATAGTTCGAAAGGTGAAAACGAGCATCATCTTTTCATGTTAACTCCTGCATTGGATCCTATTTTTCGTAAAATCTAACTCATACAATGCTACAGTTCTCGTCCAATGATTTCATTGTGATGTTATTCCACTATGATGGTATTGTTGATAAGTGGAGAGATTTATCATGGAGCGACAAGGCTTTACATGTCTCTGCAATTAATCAAACAAAATGGTACTTCTATTAATAGTTTCCTAAACTGCTAGCTTATAATAAACAACATTTCCAATATTAATTTGGTTGGGCAGGTGGTTTGCCAAGCGATTTCTACACCCAGACATAGTTGCAGATTATGAATATATTTTCCTTTGGGATGAGGATCTTGATGTGGAGCATTTTAATGCCAGACGGTAAGCAAATTTCTTCTGTATTGTTTACACTGCACAATGCTAGAACCAAACCTTGATGTATATAATTTTCAAATGGGGTACATTTCAAATATGTAGGTATGTATCAATTGTTAGAAGAGAAGGGTTAGAGATATCCCAACCAGGATTAGATTCATCCATATCCCCAGTTCATTATCCCATTACTGCACGAGGTCGAACTGGAGATGTACACAGGTTTGTAATAATTCAGACTGCCTATTTTCATTCAGTTTTATTTATGAGAAAATTGTAGGCATTATATGGTTATTGGCCTATATGAAGGTTTTATGATTTGTCAGAGATTTTTTGCTTGCATTAACAGAAAAGTTTATAAATTTTCTGGAGGGGGAAAGTGTTTGGAGAACAGTACAGGCCCTCCATGCTCAGGGTAATTTGCTTCTTTTTTTCTCTTCCTAAAAGATGTTATCTGTACTTGCATTCTTTTTCTATTCAAAATATGTCGTCTTTAAGCAGCTACTTGTGCTTTTTCCCCTGTTTATCCGTCATTTTTTGTGATTTCATCTAATATCACTTGGTAGCATGTGCTTCTTTTACAAAGAAAGGTTTGACTTTTTGCAAAAATTATATCGTTTAGTATGCTCAGCATAAGCTTGTATACGTGGTTGTAGGTGGGTTGAAATGATGGCACCTGTGTTCTCCAGCTCTGCATGGCGTTGTGTGTGGTACATGATCCAGGTATGCAGCCCATTTATAAGTTTTAGTGCAACTGATGTGTTTTTTTTATTGTGCTATTTTCATGCAAGTAATGCATTATATTTGCAGAATGATCTGATTCATGCATGGGGACTAGATAAGAAACTTGGTTATTGTGCTCAGGTGAGCCTACAAGCTATTTTAATCACCATCGTATTTATACGAGTGGTAATTTTGACCTCTATTATCATCTTTCACAGGGCGATCGGAGCAAAAACATAGGTGTTGTGGATAGTGAATATATAGGCCATTTAGGACTCCCAACCCTTGGTGGTGTTGATGAAGATACTAAGGTACCTATATAAATTAGGTGACATTAGTACATTTGTTTGTTTTCCATTATTTTAGAACAATTGAATTGACAGTTTGAGAATTACTATCAATTTCTGTTGCTTGATGCAGTCAAGTACAGAAAGCGACTCCTCTCAGAAAAAGTCGTCCTCTGTCTCAGAATCCGCTCAAACAAAGACGTCTTCTGCATCAGAAAGATACAAAGATAGACTTGGAGTAAGTATCTGAACATATTATATCAATACCCCAAGACTGCTACATTTTGAATAAATTTATGTTTGATAAACCATGATATTATTTTGACGATCATTGCATGTTGTGTGGTATAGGTCAGATATCGTTCGAATATCGAACTTGAAATATTCAAGAAAAGGTGGCGAAGAGCTGCAGCTGAAGATAAGTGCTGGATAGATCCTTATCCTAAATTGACAAAAAAGGAAAATGGAAGATAGCAATTTGAGTTCTGCATCATTTTGCATAATTCAGCATTTTGCTGAATGAGTATACAAAAGCACCAGAAGCGCAAAGAATACAAATTATAGAAAATATGTTTGAATCTCGGATACTTGTTCCATCTGAATATGTTGTTAATGATGTTGTTATAGCTGCGGGTGTCAGTAATTTCAGTCTCAGCGACGTGTTAGATATTCTGTATACAAGTTATACCTGTAATTAATTGTGTGTTATATGTAACAGTTTTGGTAAGTAATATGGGTACGAGTACACTGATGTCTGAATAGTTTCAAACTTCCAATTCTATACAGAAATTTCCTGCAAGAAGGCTTCCCCTAAAAGAAAGGCTTAGTGTGCTGAAGATGTGTGTGTGCATGGTACCATTCATGCCATCATTACTTGACTTGTCTGCATTCCTAGCTACAATCGTTTCAAGTAAAAGAAAAGAATTGACTTGATTAATTCTGTAGGAAGCTATTTGGGGTCTTTTCGAGTGAGGTGATTATTGGTATCTCCATGAATGTAGATAATGGATAAGTGTACAAAGCATACACTAAACTTTTTTTTTTTTTGGTTATCTGAAATTAGGCTTCACACTTTAATCATTTTGTATGGGATTGTACACACACTATAGACTTTATAAAGTTACACACTCTAGAATTTAAATAAATCTATTAAATAATAGTAAAGTAGATGAATTTGAAGCCCTCTCATTAATTCTAGGAGTTATCTGTGTTTTCCTTAATTCTCTCCATGATTTACCACTTTACAATCATTCTACTAAACTTTTTACATTATTTTACATTTGATTACCTACTATTAAAAGAATCTACAGTTATTCACAAATATTTCACGGTTCTTTCCCAAAATTTTACATTATAGTCCACACATATAAATTAATTACATAATCTAAAATTTAAACTAATCGACAAACTTAATTAACTAATATTTATTAATAAATCCTAAAATATGAAATTTTCAATATGTATATTATAGGTGTATAACAAATTGGTAAAAAAAAATCATTTAGATGCAAATATAAATTACATAATATAAATTATATACATTAATGACAATAAAAAATTTATTTTATAATTTATTTACTAAATGAATTTATCATACATTGCACCTAAAATTCTATTAACTTCAAATACCTAAAAATTTAATTTTTTTACAATTACCTAGAAATCTTTCTCAGTTATCTTTTAATATTTTACATTCAAGTCTATATATTTAACTAATTGTGTAATCTAAAATTTAAACTATTGAAATAAATATGATTAACTAATATTTATTAATCCATCTGATAAATCCTAAAAATAAGATGATTTCAATATATACAATATTCATATATATGAGAAACATAATAAAATTATTTCTTCTTTATTCGGATATATGAAGATATATAAATCACATAACATTAAATGTATACATAAATAATAATAATAACTTTTTTATTCTAATTCATTTATTTCAACAAAATATCATACGTTACATAACATAATTTCATTTTTAACAACCTTTAAAAGATAAATTTATATTTTACAACATTATGATGTGAACGCACAGATTTAATCGATAAAAATTAAATTATATAAACATTCTCACTTTCAACATGTTATCAAACCATACCCAACTATTAACTCAACTAAATGCTACATAGCATTATTTTGCAATTATCAAAGTTGTAAGCATGACCCTTCTACAGGAACTTGAAATCTATGGTTAAGTGCAACGATAAAATTGTTTAAAAATGAATAAAAGTTCACGTCTGATTCAAAAAAAAAATTCACATGCAGATAAGCTAACCATAAAATCTATGCTCTTCTCAATACGAATTTGTAAAAAGCTCTTCTCAATTTTAACTTTCTTTACATTTAACTCCTTATATTTAATTAGTTATGTCGATTAATTCAAATAAATTCAATTATTTATGTTCATTTATCCATTTATAAATCCTTCAGATAGATGATAATTCAATATATATACAACAATCATATTAACAAAATAGTGGAGTTACATATTCACTTATATATATATATATATATATATATATATATATATATATATATATATATATAGTATATCACATAACATAAATTATTTACATATATAGTATTAACAATTTTAATTTATAATTTTTTTTGAGTTGGGACATTAATTTTTATAGAGATATATAGTTAGCGAGTATTGAACCCTCAACCTTATATCTGAGCATCGCAAATCATTTTAGTTTATAATTAATACATCATAATAAATTTATCATATATATTGCATAATTAAAATATATTTTAGCAATAATTAAAATATAAATAATATTTTTAACAATTTTACCGTGTGCATTGCACGGATTACACACTAGTTGCTCAAATAGCTGAAGTTGATTTGATAAAATAAAAAATATGCTCCTAACTCACTGGTTTGTGTAGTACGTACTCAAGTGCAAAGCTCATGTGATTTGTTGCCTGTTATTGAGTCAAACTGAAAAGCTTATATAATTGTACTACAAAATCTACAAGTACAATAGCAAAGGACAGCGGTTAGTGTAGTTGGTTTTAGCGTGGAATACAATGTTTCATAAACACTCTAGTTTCAAAATACACACTCATTCCTTAAAATACGTCTAAAAAACCATTCACGATTTTAGTTTCAGCTAAAATGAAAATATATACCCTTTAGCAAAATGCATATATTTACCATAATGCAAATGGTTGCCCAATAAAAAAAGTAATTGCATTTTTCAAAAGAAATTTAGAAAAGTAGTAAGGTGCTTCGAGTTTAGAATTAATTTTTGAAAAAAAAAACAATAATCAAAAATAAAAATAGGGATGTAAATTAAAACATGTTTTTAAGAAGAATTATTTGTTTATTAACTTGAAAATAAGTGGCGTATCCAAATTTGTACTAATCATGGTGTGAGGTTTCGGCCGAAACATCGGAATTCCGGCTGTCCCGGTTAGGTTTCGACCTGAAACGAAACGAAATAGGGCCAAAATCTCGGTTTCGGCCAAAAACCTCTCCTTTTTTTTAAAAACTAAAGAACGAAGGAGCAAGAAGAAATCAGAAGAAAGAAAGAAAACAAATCACAAAAACCCATGAATTCAACAAAATAAAACGTACAAAATTACCTCGATGCACTTTTGATTTGCATCTTTACATAAACTGAATTCGAGTTTCACTTTGAAATTAACTCTTTAGCAATCTCAAAATCTCAATTCTTCTTCAGACGTCGTGACTAAATCTCACAGCAGCACAAAATGTTAAGTCCTAATTTGAAGTTTCTAAGACTGAAAAGGCTTTGTTAATATTTGAACGTGGGTTGGGCTTTTAAATAATATATGTGAGGCTAAGTGATAACTGTGTGTGTTGTAGGCTGGTTGGGTTATTTAGTCTAAATTTTTGCTAATCTTGTTTTATTAATGGGCTAGTGTGGGCTAGGTATAGAATTTAAGCCTATTGAGGTCTATTTTAAGTAAAAAAAATTGAAAAGTTTTATTAATTTGGGATAAAATTTAAGTTAATCTGCGTTGATTAGAAAATTAAGTTAATTTGGACCGAAATTGAAACTTTCGAAATTTTCAAAACTATGAAAATTATCAACTGAATGAAACCGAGTTCTCAAACCTTGCTACTAATATAAATATACTTGACGTTCAAGATTTTATCAATTGTGCACTTTTGTTTGTAGCATTATAGAGCCAAATTTTTTTTAATTGGACTCCCCAAACAAATGTCTTGCAAGTTTATGTCTCATTGAAAACTAATTATAAAAATAGGTCTGGTTTTATATAGCTTGCGCGTTTATAGAATGCGCAAGCTATATTTTTTATAAAAAATTTGAGCTTGTGCATTTTTGAAATGCGAAAGCTATATACTATTTTTTTAAAATATAGCGTACACATTTCATAAATACGCAAGATATATATATTTGTATTTACGTATTAATAAAATACGTAAATACATTTTCAAGCTGAAATAAACGACCAACCTCTTTTGCTTTCTCTAGCTTTGTATGTGGATCATAACTTTGTATATCTAACAAAACTAAAGGAAGCAAAAGGGGCTGGCTGTTTATTTCAGCTCGGAAAATGTATTTGCGCATTCCATAAATGCGCAAATACAAATATATATGTCGCGCATTTATAGAATGCGAAAGCTTTACTTAAAACAAAATTATATAGCTTGCGCATTTCAAAAATACGCAAGCTCAAAAAAAAAAATATATAGCATGCACATTTTATAAATGTTAAAACAATATAGAAGCAGACATATTTTTACAAGGGGATTTTAGACTCCAGGAAATTATTGTCAAGGATAAAATTTCTCAGCATTTTAGCTTCAAGGTCAGACCTTCAATATTTTAACTTGAAGCACAACTTTCTTTAGGTATCAGTTTGTAGTTATCGGTAGCAGTTTTTAGTTATCAGTTTTTAGTTCGGTAGCAGTTTTGAAAAAAATGTTTGTCCTTATGAATAATTTTGAAAGAATGTTTGTCCTTATGAATAATTTTTAGAAGAATGTTTGTCCTTATGGTTAAAATATTGAGGTCGTGTCCTTGAGGCTAAAATTATACAAATTTTTGTCCTTTAAATTAATTCCCCCTTTAGAACCAAGGAAAAAGTTGAAAAAAAATTTAGTTTCGAATACAACAAGTTTGTTTTTTTATGCAGAAGGACACTTTCTAGTGCAAAGCACAAAATGATAGTTGTAACTGTCATTTTCTGTTTACACTAAAAAGTGTCATTCAGACTAAAAAGCAAACTTGTTGTTCATATGACCAAATTCTTTTGCAACTTCTTCCCTGTGCCAATTTTGCTGTTTTTACAATTAGTTTTAGACGAGGCATAAACTTGCAATAAGTTTTTTTTGAGGGGTTCAATTCAATACTTTGTCCTATAATGATTACTTGGAAAACATGCGGTTGTATTGAATTTTGAAAATTTAGAGCAGTTTAACTGCAAAATAAAAGGCAATAGACTTTTTTTTCAAAAAGAAATAATACTGATGTTTTTTTATAGAGATAAATAATAATAGTGGAGCTTTACAAAAAAAGAAACCCTTTACATATTATATGTATACTTGTTTAGTTGATTCTTAAAATCTAGCACAGTCATGTCCCATATTTCTAACCTTAACGTTAGATGCTTTAAATACAAAGCAAGTTTTTAAGTAGAGTTATTGTATTCTGCCTCTTATAATTTATGGGGGCTATTTTATCTGTGAATATAATCACTGATATAGGCAAATATCATTTTTGCCCCTAATATAGTTTGAGGCTAATTTTGTTTTGCCTCTAATTTGTTTGGAGGCTGTTTTATTTGTGCATACAATTATTTGTAGAGGCAAATATGATTTCTTTCCCTAATAAGTTATCATTAAGGACAAATAATTTTATTGCCCCTATTCCAGTGCCTCAAATACCTCATAATTTGGTAGTGAAAGTCAAAACCAAGTATAACGGTAATATACTAGTCCAATTATAATACACTGAATATATATTCATGTAATATGTTGTATTATAGACATTTAAAAAAAAGAATTAGATTTAGTTTAGGGATTCAGTTTAACCGGTGTTAAATATGTTCATTTTATTTTTTATTGATTGATGTCTTTTATCAAGTGACAATGAAATGTATAATAAAACATCATTACAATGTAGAAATAAAGTTTTAACTTTTCAGACAAATGGTAATTTACCATCTCTGATGTAATGATTATCAATTTATGTATATCAGCCTTCGGTATACCAACAAACCAGAACGATAACCGTAAACAATTTTGGTTTACTGGTGAAAACAATAAGGTTATAGCATTTGCAAAACGCTAACGGTAACCATTATCATAACAACCACGTTGAGCAACTCTACGACTTCTCTAAACAGTCAAGGCTACTCATTGCATCCTCTATGCTCAACCTTCTTCTTCTTTCATTATTGTTTTCTCGTTTTTGATTCTTCTTCTAAAATTTGATTTACCTGATGAGTCCGATTCTTGTTAAGTTTAAAATCTGCAAACTCTTGCTGTCCTCCATATCTCTACCCCACTGTAAACTTCATCAATCAATATGAAGTCATTAAAAATTTACCATGACAATAAGCATAATGTAATCTCCATAGCGTTACCATAAATATCACTTGACTTAATTGATTCTAACATGTACGTACGCCAATACATATGTGGTTTAATAAAGTTGGTTGGTCAAATTGGAATAAAGAAACAAATTAAGGATGAAAGTAAGCATTTTGTTTTTATCAGGCTGAATGAACGAAACATGATAATGCACGAGTCATACATCAAAATAATGCAATATGAGAGTTTAAGCAACGTATATAAAGAAGAAAGCAATGGAAAATGCCTCATTTGGCACCTGAATTGAATTAAAGCTAAGAATATGCACCGCAGAAATAAAAAACATTCCATTTCTGTACATGGGTTTTTTCTATAGAATTGTTTTATTCCATTTTTACAGCTAGTCATGTCCCATGGATAAACTAGTCTTCTATATAACAACAAAAATGCTGCTTCGCATTTGTAACTAAAATTAACATTTTATTAGTAAATATAGAAATGTTCATATAACAATATTTATTCATCTAACATTGAGGTATTCATTCATCTAACTATTTTAGCTCAACAGGTACGAAATTTGCTTAAACATTCACGTAACTTAGAACTTTATTTTTACTGAAATTGAAATTTAAATTCAAAGTGATGAGCTTCTTTCACTCTGATCATCAGTTAATACTTTGAGCAATATCTTATGCACCAAACTATCCAAGCTTAAAAGCCCTAAACCAAATAGTCATGCAAAATGGTTCACCATTTTTCGAAGCTAGGTATTAGTTGGATAAGTACAAGCCTTCTGATCTTTTAGGTTCAAACGACCTGCTTTGACAAAAATCAAATCGCAAAATTGATATCATGTTATAATAATGCAATACAACTGTGCACTCACTTCGAAGAGTGTATGATTTGGGGCGTCACGGAAAAACACTTTATAAAAAATGTGAATTTGACAAAATAAGGCCTAACATAGAATAAACAATTTTCATACAAACAATCCATAATTATGTTAATTTTGCAAATTTGACCATGAACAATAAACAATTCCAGTCTATCCTAATCTATTAATTTCTGATCAGATCGGATTTACAAGTCAGGCGGATCGAATGCGACTCAAAAATCTAAGATCCAACTATAGTTTTGATTAGATAGACACTATCATGTAAATCTGAACTAGACACTTGGAATGTTGGTAAACCTTTTCTGACGTCGAATCCCGTGGGAATAGGCCAAACCTAGCATGATATGCTCTTAAGTGAACCCAAGTAATGTTGACTTTATTATGATATAGGTTATGTTTGTTCTTAACCTTATCCATTATTATGGCGCATTAAATAGAATTTGAGAAAGATTTGATGAATTCAGAAATGTAATAGATGAGAATGAAAGTTGTATATCTTTTATTAATGCAAACTGAATGATACAAGTTGTTAAAAGATACAGGCAAGAGCAAGCTCTTTAAATACAGGCGGAACAACTAAGTGGGCTAGGCCCAATACAAAACAGATCCAATACAAATGTGCTATAATACGTTGAGTAGATCTGGTTGATAAAATACTCTTTCATTTTACTCTCCCCCTCAACCAGAAGCTAGGGTTAGGGTTAACACTCGAGAACGAATCTGAAAAATGGCGGAGCAGATTCATCTTTTTAAAAGCCAAAAAATCTTCTCTCCCAATTTACTTTGTCTTGAATCTCTATATTATGATGAGTTCTGAGTAAATGATCTGCTTTGACCAGATCTGAGAAGAAGACTATTGCTGCTTTAAGTTGTCTTCGACGCTAGATCTAAGAGTTGGTGTAGAGAGATCTGAAGAGCTGAGCTGAGAGATGGATTCTTTGTTGGACTCTTCAGTGATTTCTTCAATCTTTAAATCTTGTCTGAATCGATGGAAATTCTTCGCAGATAAGGCCTTTGTAAGTATATCCGCGCGTTGGTAAGTTGATGGTAAGTGATTCACTTGTAGTTTTCCTTTCTGTACCAACTCGCGAACAAAGTATAAATCGATCTCTATATGTTTAGTTCTTGAGTGCATGATTGGATTAGCTGCCATGTAAACTGTACTTTGGTTATCACATCATATTGTTGGTTTTACCTCTAGTTTGATATTCATTTTCGAAAGTAATGACTGAATCCAAATAATTTCTGCAGCAGCGCTAGCTATACTTCGGTATTCAGCCTCTGTGCTGGATCTGGAGATTGTAGTTTGCTTCTTTGAGCACCAAGAGATAGGACAGTTACCTAAGTAAATATAGTAGCCTATCACAGATTTTCTGTCATCGACATCTGTAGCCCAATCTGCATCGGCATATGCTGTGATGCTTGGTTGTTTCCACTTTTTTAGTATAATTCCATAATTTGTTGTGCCATTCAGATATCTGAGTATCCTTTTGACTGCTTTCCAGTGTTCTTCGTGTGGTTCCTGCATAAATTGTGAAACTTTGTTAACACTGAAAGATATATCTGGTCTTGTGATAGTGGAGTATTGTAGGGCTCCTACAATACTTCTATATTGCTTGACATTAAGTATAGGTTCCCCCCTGTATTTGGACAGATGTTGATGACTAATCATTGGTGTAGGCTGAGATTTAGCACCATCCATTTTTGCTTTAACCAGTAACTCCTTGATATATTTCTTTTGGCTTAGGAAAATTTCCGAGTTTGACTTTTTCTTTACTTCTATTCCCAGAAAGTAGCTTAGTTCACCCAAGTCTTTGATTGAGAATTGCTTGTCCAGATACTGTATTATCTCTTTGATCTCATTCTCATTATTGCCTGTTATAATTAAATCATCGACATAGATTAGTATGTAAACAATAAGATTATTGCTAATTTTAGTGAATAGAGAGTTGTCAGATTTGGTAGATTGATAGCCTAAATGAACTAATGTGGCTTTCAATCTATCAAACCATACTCTGGGAGCTTGTTTTAACCCATATATGGCTTTATTTAGCTTGCACACTAGATTAGTGTTTTGCTTGTATCCCTGTGGCTGCTCCATGTAGATTTCTTCCTGCAAAATACCATTTAGAAATGCATTGTTTACATCTAACTGTCTCAAGTTCCAGTTATTATTTAAGGCAATAGTGAGAACTATTCTGATGGTTATTGGTTTCACCACTGGTGAAAAGGTTTCACTGAAATCAAAGCCATATTCTTGTGTATATCCTTTGGCAACAAGTCTTGCTTTATGTCTGGATATTGTTCCATTTGGGTTTCTTTTTAATTTGTAAGTCCGTCTGCATCCTATAATGTTTTTGTTGCTTGGTGGATGAACAAGACTCCATGTATTGTTTTTCACTAATGCCTGATACTCTTTATCCATTGCTGCCTTCCAGTTTTTGTCTTTAGATGCCTGTTCAAATGTATGTGGCTCTATGATGCATGCAGTTGCAGTATATACTTTTGGTTTATAAATCCCACTTTTTGATCTGGTAATCATGTGATGGCCTGTTATGGTCTGTAGTTCAGCATCAGATGATTCTGAACTGCTGTTCTAAATAGCAGTATCATCTGGTTGATCTCTATAAGTATTCTGATCTTGATTGCTTGATTCTACAGGTGACTGAGGATGAGTAGCAGGTTGATCAACTGCATCATGACCTGGTCCAGATGGCATTGTGTGTTGTGATCCAGTGTCTCCTGTTCTTTCCTCAGTCTCACCAGCATGCCATATATGTGGCAAAACTGGTATGTTTGGTATGGAAACCTTTGGGTTATAAACTTTATGCGTAGTTTTAATACTTGCATTGCTAAAGGAAAATATTTTCTCATTAAAAACAACATGTCTGCTTATAAATATTTTTCCAGTTTCATCCAAGCACTTGTATCCTTTTTGTTTAATTGGGTAACCTATAAAAGTACATGGTTGAGATCTAAAGTCTAGTTTATGATTGTTATAAGGTCTCAGATAAGGAACACACAAGCATCCAAAAGTCTTTAGGTTTTGATAGTCTGGTTTGACACCTGAAAATTTTTCTAAGGGACTAATTCCATTCAGTACTTTAGTTGGAAGCCTATTAATTAAATAAACATCAGTACTGAAGGAATCTGGCCAAAATTTTAAGGGTAGTGATGCTTGTGCTAGTAAAGTCAGGCCAGTCTCAACTATATGCCTGTGTTTCCTTTCCACCAGACCATTTTGTTCAGAGGTGTAGGGACATGTTATTCTATGTGTTATCCCATTATCAAGAAAGTACTTACTAAGAGGCTTGTATTCTGTGTCCCCATCACTCTGAATGATCTTAACTTTATGATTAGTCTGCTTTTCAACTTGAGTGATAAAATATATAACAGCATTATAAGTTTCTGCCTTGGATTTTAAAAGATATATCCAAGTATACCTAGTACATGCATCAACCAAAGATATGTAATATTTGTACCCATAATCTAAGCAGATAGGTGCTGGACCCCACAGATCTGTTGAGATCAATTCAAGAGGTACTTTGTATTCTGTAACAGAATCTGAAAAAGCTAATTTGTGGCTTTTGCCCATTTGACAGTAAGAACATATATAAGGCAAAGTTATATCATCAAAAGAAATTTTATTTTCTTTAAGAACCTGTTTTACAACACTTGTACAAGGATGACCTAATTTGTAGTGCCAAAGATCAAAGTTATTTTTACTAGTTTCACATGACTGCAATTCACTGTTATTACAATTTGTCTTTCTCTGATTTGAACCTTTGCTATTAGTCAGTGTGAACTTGTATAGGCCATTTACAGCATTACCCTGCAACAGTATTTCCTTAGTTAGAATATCTTTAGCTAAGCAATGATTTGGGTAAAATTCGAAATAGACATTATTATCATGGGCAAATTGAGAAACACTCAACAGGTTCTTTTTAATGCTGGGTACTCTTAACAGATTATTGAGATATAATTGTCTTTTACCTTTGATAAAAGCATTACCTATGTGTGTGATCTCAATTGCTTTGCCATTTCCCATAATAATAGATTGTTTACCTCTGTATTCTCTGCTGCCCAGATTTAGATTCTCTAGGTTGCTTGTTAAATGATTTGTTTCCCCTGAGTCTGGATACCATGACTCATCTTAGACATGATCTGCATTAGCAATTTCATCCTGATTTTGATTTCTGTTGCCACTGGACTGTTTGCCTGTATCCAGTTGAGCTTGTACCATATTTGCACTGCCATTGCTATTTTTCTGATTGCTTTGTCCCTGACCTGACACATAATTTGTATTAAATCTGAAGTATCATTTTACAGCTGTGTGACCAAGCCTTTCACATATCTGACATTTTGGTTTGTTATTCCCATTAAATCTTCCTCTGCCTCTTCCTATGGCAGTCTGACCTCCTCTCTGTGATTGTTGATCTGATCTCCCATAGTTCTGATTTCTGTTTTTATTGTTAGATGCATAGTTGACAGACATGTCTGTATCTGAGGATTTCTTGTAATCTAGTCTTCCTTCATGAGCCAGCAATATTGAGTGGACATAGTCAATAGTTGGTAAAGTTTCTTGCGATGCAATGACTGCCACTACTGCTTCATATTCATCCCCTAACCCACTCAGTATTGTTAAGACATGCTCTGTATTTGACATCTTATGTCCTGCTGCCTCAAGTAGATTACAAGTATTCTTGATCTTGTAGAGGTACTCTTTCATGGATTGACTGTCTTTCCTTATGTTATGTAGTTGCCTTTTATAATGCATTATTTTTGCTACTGACTGTGTATTGAAGATCCTTTCAACTGTAGTCCAAATTTCATTTGCTGATTTGCACCCTATAACTTATGGTAGCAACTTTACACTGATTGAAGAAAGCAACCAAGAACTTATTAAACTGTCTTGTCTCACAAATTTGACATATTCCTCATTACTCACAGTTTTGTTTTCTTGATTAGTGATAAATTTGGGTGGAGTGGCTATCATGCCTAGGATGTATCCATCAAGACCATATCCCCTGGCTGCAGTTTCAACTTGCACTTTCCAGAGAAGATAATTGTCATCTTCAAGATGTGCAGTTATCAGATTGGAGTGTGGGCTAATCACAGTTTTGATCAAACTGTCAGTGATATCCATGGATTATGATGAGGTGCTAGTATCATTTCCTGATGTTGCACTACTTCCTTCAGTCATGAAGAAACTTCTTAAAAGAAAAGAACTAAGATTGAAAGAACTCGGAAATTAGGAGATTAAGAGATTCTTTCTCCAACAGGTAAGATGCAACTGAGCAATATGATGAGGCTTCTCTGATTGCTCCTGGTATGGCACTTACTTTACTTTTGAAAGATGGGTTTCTGTTCTCCTTTCTGATTGGATTTCTGATTCTCTTTCTTGATTCTTGAATCTGTTTTTATGGAAATCTTCTGTAGCCGATTGCAAATCTTGGCAAGGCAGTAGATTCTTGAACAGATTCTTTGCCCAGATGATGAGTAAGAAATCTGATGGGTAAGCTGATCCAAATGATGAGATTTCTCTGATGGATCAGTTTTTGCACAAAGCTGTTAAGCGAGAAGATGATTCTATTATCTGGCTCTGATACCAAAATAGAATTTGAGAAAGATTTGATGAATTCAGAAATGTAATAGATGAGAATGAAAGTTGTATATCTTTTATTAATGCAAACTGAATGATACAAGTTGTTAAAAGATACAGGCAAGAGCAAGCTCTTTAAATACAGGCGGAACAACTAAGTGGGCTAGGCCCAATACAAAACAGATCCAATACAAATGTGCTATAATACGTTGAGTAGATCTGGTTGATAAAATACTCTTTCATTTTACTGCATTGGATGTTGATGGAAGGACGCATAGAGGTACCCAATTCCACGGGAAGGCTTGCGACAATAAAAGACCATATGGATGTAGGCCAGGTCCATCTCGTCAACTCAAGTGCTTAACAAAGATTAGCCATTTTTATCCTCATATATCTCTCCATGGGAGTTAATGATCCAGCGTCGATCTTCTAAAGGGTATCCAAACGTCTTTGCAGGGATTATGATTTACCTCCTCAATGTGAGACTAAGTCTTGTATCGATCTAGAGTGCCCATCGTTATGTTTACGGTGAAGGACACCAATGGAGAAATGGATGGAATAGAGCTACGAGTCAAGTAACTACTGAAGGATAGACTCATCCAGGATGAGTACTTCAAAGCAGGCTACATTTGTAGTGTTTTCTAAGAAGGTTGATGGATTGTTATAGACCTGCATCGATTACCACAAGCTAGATATGAATGTTAGGAAGAACAAATATCTATGGCTTCATGCAAATGATTTGTTTAACCATCTCAGCACAGTGGGTGTATTTTCATAGTACATTTATTCACTAGGTTCCATCAACATAGAGTTGTAAGAGATAGTGAGTAGACTATAGCATTCAATACTCCAACCGAGTCCCACTTGTTATAGTTGATCTTGTGAACCATGTGTTCAAAGATTAACCTGTGGAGTTTGTATGTGTCTTAATGGATGATACATTGGTCCACTCGAAGTCCAAAGGAGGACACGGGATACTTTCGATGATAATGTGCAAAATTTTGACCGAACAAAAGTCAAAAGTTAGTTCCCCAAAATGTCAATCTTAGAATGCGCATTTTTTAGATCATGTTGTCCTAAGGCTAGACATATCAGTTGGCCAATAATAATTATTGTAATTTGCAAAGAAAGTGGGATGGAGCTTGTGAGAGGGATGTTAGGTGTGGCAACCCACGCCTTCCGATAGCTTATACTTTTTGGCACTGACGCGAGTTCGAAAGAAGTTTGAGCTATCGGAAGGTGCAAATTGTCACATTAGGAGTATCTCAGGTTATTCGACTTCTATAGAAATTCTTTGAGGGCTCTCCAGAAATAACAGCACTGTTGGCACTCCTTTCTTGAAAAGATCATCATCTAATTTGAGAAGTTGGTCAAAAAAGTATGCATGAAAACATATTTTTTGATGGTAAGAATTACAATCAAAATCGTTATACTAGTTTGTTGATAGAACTAGGGGTATGTCCTAAGAATGATTACGTAATTTGTTACATATATCCGACTCTGTGGTCAATCTTGTTCAAATAAAAAGTTTTATTTTCTTTTTATTATATATACCTGTTATATAGTGATATAAATAATTGAGTAATTAATTTAATATATAAATGGAAAATCCTTAAACGATACGTTAAGTGATAGTAATTATAAAGGGTTAAAATCATGAGAATTTTATCGCACTGAAAATAACATATTATTTTAAATGTTCATAGTCAAGATGTTTCAAGAAAAGATATTGATTCATCCGTTGAGATAAGGGTATGTAACGCTCTCCAATTTTGGACAGTGTATTTCTTGTAATTGTTAGAGGCACCAAGGGTTACGTACTGATAGCTATTGGATAACTATAGAATGACTCACTGAAGAGTTTTCTGTTTATTAATATAGCTAAGGTCAAACAGAGAATCTTGAAGGGACGATGTTACATAGTTCTTTCGACTTGATAATACCATTGAGCTTCAATATGGATATTTCACTTTGATTATAGTTAAATCGTGATATGACGTCCATTAAGCAAATCGACTTCGATTCATGAATGATCCACGATTATGGTTGGGGTTGAGTTGATGCATTGAAAGTGAAACACTATTCAATAGAGAATTTATCTTCTTCTATGGGGTTAGTGTCGCGGTCAACAGTAGTAAACTCAAAGTCAAAAATTTTGACCGGAGTAGTACGATTAATAATAAATGTTATTATTGAACCAAAGATTTTGTTTTTTGGACAAGTTGAATAATGTGGATGATATTGGAATGAGAGAATTAGAGAAAATGACAAACTTTGACAAAAAAATAGACTCAAGGACGTGGAGTTTTATTTTTAGGTTGAAGGACAAGTGTTAGTTATATTTAGCATTATATTCAACTTTTACACTATACAAAATGCTAGTTATAACTGTCATTGTCCTTCAGCCAAAAAAATAAACTTGCTGTCCTTCAGCCTAAAAAAATTTCTAAGTTTGTTTTTTTGCTTATTTTTCTGTATTAGAATTTGATCAAAACCAGATTCTATAAGACCTAATATGGTATAGTTTTTTTAAAAAAAGAATTAGTATAAATGATTGTTACTGCTAGGTACAACATATATAATAAGTAAAATTGGATTTTACCAAAAGATGTGTAAGTGATAAATTAAGTCAAAATGTCACATCACTAGCTAAGGTAATGTGCGAACATTGATTAACTGTTCAATATTAATCTGTAACAACCCAGAATTTCATCGTTTGATTTTGAATATTTAATTTATTTCAAATATTTAAATAATTGGTTTTAAAGTTCTGAATTTTGAATTTAAATAAAATGATTATATCAAATATTTGAATTGTGAATTAATATTTGAATGGTGTGTTAAATAACTGGATTTTTAATTGAATGTTAATAAATGAATTTAATGGTCTTATTTAATTCCTTTTAAATTAATAAATAATAACGGTGAATTCGTTTTGTAAAATTATTTGCAATAATAAATGGTTCGACTAAATAATAATTTTTTTATGTTTATTATAACGAATCGATTTCTGTTTACTAAACATAATTTTATTTTAATTTATTTGATTTTTCTATAATTTTTAATTTGGAAAATATTTAAATTATTGTCTGATGATTTTTCGGCAAACGAACGATATTTTTATGATTTTACAAAACGATAACCAGAGTATATTACTATTGCTTTGAGGTCACGTCACTGTTTTGGACGCGACCGTATTTTTGTTTTGACACTCGCGGTTCGTACGTGAACAAAAATCTGTGCGACGACATGTCGGAATTCACAAATTAAATATATACTCAACACTTAGGCTATCCAATTCCACAGGCTTCCTCTTGCACTTTTCAGTGTTACATTAAATCAAACAAAAACAAGAAAATAAAGTTTCCATTTTCATTCAAAACAAAATATATACTCGAGTAAAATTTTTAAAACTGGTAGCTTTGAATTCCTATAAACTAGATCTACACTTTGGTATGAGATTTGAGTGTGTTTGGTCGAGTTTGGGAAGAGGAAGTCGGAGGTGGCTTCGGATATTCCATTCATAATGGGATGGCCGATACGGGAATTAAGAGACTTGAGTAATTAAGAGACTTGAGTGTTAAACAGATGGCATACAAAGATTCAACTCAGCATACCTAAAGGCCTCTTACCACAGCTCCAAATGATGAAACTCAAAAAAAGATGAATATGGATAGGGTTCTCACTCCCCCCAATGATACTTTAACCTATATTTTCCAAGGAACACATGACAAACTTTGGTATCCATATTACTCTCCACAAAAAAGTGAAAGTCCTAAGAGCCAAAATTAGTGCATCTACCATCGAGTGAATGGGCATAAGACAGAGGAATGTCGAAAGCTCTCCTATGCCATTGAAAAGATGTTCCAAAATGGGGAACTTTCCGAAATTATTAAGAAATAGTTTTATATCTTGTTTTGATATAATGTTTTACTTTGTCATCCTTTTCTTTCTAGGAAATATCTTATGTCAAACTCAAATCTTTCGGTAAATGGGTGAGATATATATTTGTATTTCGCTAATGTGAAACCTATTCTTGAAGATCTGAACTCAAAACATAGACAAAGTTTAAGGTTTCTTGGAAAAGCTTTATGCCTTCGGAAGGTAGTTACTCAGTTTTCACTACAAAAAAGAGGGCTGTTTTACAACCCAGAATTCCCTACGCCATCCCTACGCCGCGTAGGCGCGGCGTAGGGAAAACGTGGAAACATAGGAAAGGGGTAGGGACGGCGTAGAGAATTCCCTACACATTTCCTACGTGCACCAGGTTCTCCAACAGTTGACTACGGCGTAGGGAATGAGTAGGGAATTGCCTACCCATTCCATACACCTTATTGTTCTCCCTACGTATTCCCTACGCCTGTGGAGGAAAGAGGTTGGAATTTCTCTACGCTTTACCTATGCCAGACAATTATTAACTTTTGTAGTTTAACTTGAAATTATATTATAAAAATATATGATTTAATTTTTCAGTAAATCGTATTAACTTTTGAAACTAAATAAAATTATATGTATATATATATGTATATTAAATTTAAATTATAATAATTAACTTTTAGATATTTAATTAACTAAAAAAGAATAATAATTAAATTTAATAAGTTGAATTATCAAATTAATAGTCCGAAATATGAAAATTATGATTCAAGAAAAGTAAGCAAGAAATTTACATTATATAAAAAAAATTAAATTCAGTTAAAATTAAAAATAAAACTGATTAAACCTTGCGGAAAATCTTCTTTTGTTAGAAATGTGACATTTTTTAATGAGTTATTGTTTTTCTATATTATTGTAAAAGTCTTTTTTTTTCTTTTGATAATTGATTATACTTGGTTTAAATTTTAACCTGGTTAACATAAATTTGCAAAATATAGGCATTGAGATATATCTGTTCAACTTTTGCATCCAAATCAACTATTTTTTGTCTTTTTAACATATTAAACATTTAGTAATTTTTTATTTTACATGGTCTACAAAAGAATGAAATTGCGTAGGAAACGCATCAGCCACAAGCACTTAAACAATTACTTAAATAATAAATTATACAGTAACAAACGCATCAGCCACTTTCCTTCCTCAGTACGCCTAAACTACCAAAACCCTAAATCCCAAATCGTTTCCACCTACAACCGACTACAGCAGCAACCGATCCGAGCAATCCACGACTACAGGCGCCAACCTCCGACGATAATCGACGACGCAACCTCCATCCACACCGCTGCATCTATCGAAGAAACTCCATCATCCATGGCTTTGATCAGGTAACACATTCTTTAGCTAATTGATTTATTCGTTTTATATTCATCTTCATCCGCTCCTTATGCAATTGCTCCTCAAAGTCGACTACGACCTTATGCAATTGCTCCTCAAAGTCGGCTCGTAGTCGCTCATCTCCCTCTATCTGTCCAAGCCTAAGTCTTTCAATCTCCTCCTGTCTAGATTTAAGTTGCTTAGCTGCTTCAGCTTGTTCACGTTCTCTCCTCCTGTAGCTCTTTGACAATTTTCTCATTTAGCTCTAACATTTTCTTCATGCGAGTTGCTTACTCGTTATCCACCATAATAGAAGATGAGGTTAAAAGTGTGAATAAATTTACAAAAGATATTATTTGCTTTAACAAGATAGGGGAAAGTGTTGTTAATATTGAATCAAAAATATTATTTATAGAAGAATGATATACAGAAGTAGTTGTGGACTCATCATCAAATATATGTACATGCAGAAGTAATGTTGTTGTCATTGCTCATCAGCTATCTATAATTAACTAGTACGTAGCAAAGATCCTCAATTGGCACCATGGCAGCAATGAGGCTTGCATTAATGATGCTTATAATGGTTTGTTTTCTGAATATCTTCAGTAATGGAAGGAAGCTAGTAGTAAATAATAATAATAATAGCATGATGATGATATTAATCAATGGAAGCGATGAAAATGGATTTGCAATGACTCTTCCTACTCTTAATTTCAAATTGCTAAACACCACAACTCAAGTACAAACTCCAAATGAGGGCATAGCTAGAAAGGAAGAAATAGTTTTCAAAGCTACCCTTCCTGATTGTAGTAAAAACATTTCCATTGCGCTTGTAAAGTACAATGGCTTGGCTTAGGCTCTTAAATGTCTCCACCTAATGAGCCACCCCTAAGAAACCCAAAATAGGCAAAAAGTTGTAGCTGCCTTTTGTATTTTGATCACTTCCATTTTTTGTACAGTCATGTACAGGAATAGATCCCATTCTGTACCAAAAGAAAGTGATAAATAAAAGTATATTTCTTTCATTTACTACTTTTAGTAATGCAGATGTCTGAGAGGGGTCATAATGGGAACTAGCACTTCCCTGAATGCTTTGATAGACGTTCTTGCCGTTCAAACCTATGATAGGTGGAAACATGACGGCTTTGCTTTTATCTGTGTATACACGACAAACATGATGGATTTTGGTTTTGGCATTGTAGGTATGTTATTATCATCCCATCTTTAATATAAGTAGTTGTATCATTCACAGGTTAGATATATGCATGCTCTATTATTATTTGTGTATGCAGTTATGATTTTTGTGCTGCTATGCAACTAAATATGGGTGATTGGAGCAATGCTTGATTATCATAGGAAAAAACTACATAAATAAGTTAGGGTGATGAATATAGAAAACTGTACGAATAAAACTTAAATAAGATGAATCGCAAAACATTAATTTAGACTCTAGTAGGTACCTTGAAGATATCAGATAACTTTACACTGAAGTCAATGTAAACTTGTTACTCGATCAATATCATAATACCATTTCATTTTTGCTGTGAAACTGTTTTAAAACTTATTGCCATTCATGTGTAGGAAGCTAAGTGGAATAACCAGCAAAACAGATCAAAGAGGTAAATTTGAGCTATCGTTTTTACTTTTTCTTTTACCAGTATAGTTCAATTTATTATATATTTAATTATCTAATGTGAACAATGTAATGCAATGACAATATCATCTACATTTAGCACATATATTTAAACCATCGAATTTTAGAACCTAATATTTCGGTGTGGCTGGGGGTGAAAGTAACCTAACGTTCTATTATATGGTCTCGACTAGAGGAAAAAAAGTGTTATAATGTCAACTTCAGTTTTAATTCAGTTTTAACTCATTTGTCGACTAGAGGAAAAAAAAGTGTTATATGACAGTATCATTCACATGCTAGATATATGCATGCTATATTATTATTAGTGTATCCAGTTATGATTCATGTGCTACTATGCTACTAAATATGGGTAACTGGAGCAATGCTTGATTACCAGGGAAAAAAAATTACATAAATAATTTGTGGTGAATATGGAAAACTGCACGAATAAAACTAAAATAAAATGAATTGTAAGGCATTTTTTAAGATTCTTGTCGGTAGCTTGAAGATCCCAGATAACTTTACACTGAAGTCAACGTAAACTTGTTATTTGATTAGTATTGTAACAAAAGATTGTCATATTTTTGTTGTGAAACTGCTTTAACACACAAACATCTTGCCATTCATGCAGGAAGCTAAGTGGACTCACCAGGAAAGCAGAGCATACAACTCAAGATTGCACCTTGTTATCACCTTCCAAATAAGATTGAAAACGAAGGCATTGATGTCAACACAAAAAAATTAGGCATGGTTTACTCGGTAGCATATCACATTGGTTCAACCACTGAAAGAGGTAAATTTGAGCTATCCCTTTTTTAACCACTATTGTTTAGTCTATTGCATATTTAATTATCTAATGTGCATGCTATAATGCAATGAAAATAGCATTAGCGCATAAATTTATATAGAGCTGCTTGGAGCAGTAATGCATGACTTGCCTTTTTTTGAATTTTTTAGATTTAGTTTGGAGTTGTGAGGTGAACTTATCCCACTATGAATTATCGATCACATCAAAGCTTGTATCTTTGAATTCGAATCCTTTTTCTTCACTGTGCGTTTTGCAAGTGAGCCTTTGCTTGTTATTTACTTTGTTTAGGAACCCATGATTTCTGCACTGAGCATTTAGCATCCAAATGACCGTAACAATATACCCAGGCCCAGCTTTGTTTTTCACGCATTGATAATTGATTCATGTGTGCTCAGTTTTGTGTTAATATAAGCTACCATATCCTCTGTGCTATTCTGAATTTGTATAAAATTTATTTTATCACTCACACAATTTGATTCATGTGTGCTCAGTTTTGTGTTAATATTATGCTGTGTTTGTGCCATCTGGATCATGTGTAAGATTTTTTTATTTTCGTTGTACTAATTTGATTAAATAATTTATATGTAGATATATAGAGACAATACATACGCTGCTAGGTTTGGAGCTTCAGATGACAGAAAGAAACTTGTAGAGGAAGTAAAAGAGATAAGAAGTAAAAATCAAGAAATGGATGTTACAATTAACAAACTACAAGGGGATTTATCTTCCATGCAGGAAGAGATGAACTCTGTGCAAGAGTTTATACGGGGGTTGAGGCGGGAGCAAGGATCAGAGATATGACATACTTCGTGAGTTAGTCTTGTTTTGACTGTGGGTTTGATGTTCTATTTTTATAAGGTACATTGTATGATGTTTGAATTAGATGAAACAACTATGTTTGAGTTATGTAACAACTTTATTTTATTGTTGGACATGATTTTTTAAATACATTTGTAGCAATTTTATGGTAATTTGACAATGATATGCATTCTACATTAATGTTTTGTAATGATATATGTTGTTACGATTTTACATGTGGTTATATATTATATTTAATGCTTTATGTTGTTGATGTTCGAGTTTATTATATTTTATTATGATCTGTGGTAGATGAAGATAAATACAATAGAATCATATTGAATTTTAGTGTACGGTGGCGTAGGGAAGGCGTATGGAACTCGTAAGGAAAATTCGATTTCTGCACTTTAAAAGGAAGAAGGCTGGGCGTAGGGAAGGCGTATGGAATGCGACGTAGGGAAGACGTATGGAAATAGGCGTAGGGAATGCGTATGGAAATCGACGGAAGGCGTATGGAATGCGGCGTACGGAAGGCGTATGGAAATAGGCGTAGGGAATGCGTATGGAAATAGGCGTAGGGAACCCGTAGGAATTTTTTGCGACGCATTGTTTTCCAACCTCTTCTTTGGCGTAGGGATGGCGTAGGTAAAATCTTTTCCCTACGCCGCGCCTACGCCAAACTGGCGTAGGGAATCCAAAATTCTTTTGTAGTGTTTAGAATTCTCAACCTCCCTTGGATTTTATAATAATTCTCTCAAGAGGCTTTCAGTATTCTTTTCCTAGGTTATGGTAGGGTCATTTTCCTTGTGTGATTGAGCTCTGGTTATTGTCATGGTAGCATCAGGTTTGCGGTGTTCAAATACAAGAAATACAAATAAGAAGAAGAAGAGGTGATGACCAAAATAGTTGAGAAATGAGATGAATTCAAGGTAAGACAGAAACAGGTGAGGAAATAAAATGCAGAAGAAGAACTATGCACAGCTAAGAACAGGTAAAAGAAAAGGTGTTTTTTTATTAACTTCCTTCATATGGTATGTACGCAAGATCTAACCCATATTTATACAGTTTGCATCACTGACTTATTTAACCTAACCGTTGGCATTACAACTCATAGCCAACTAATCAAAAAATAAAAATAAAAATAAGAAATTATAACTTGACTTGGCTATGCATGTGCACACGTGCACAGTGTGCACCTTCTTTTTTCTAACCATGCTTTGTTATTTTTCCTTCAACCGATTGCTTCCTCAGGGTCCTATATCTTCATTGAGTCTCTAGAAGTTTGTACTTTGAATCCAGAGGAGCTACAGGATGATTTGCTAGGTGTTCGACAGCTTACACTAGATGTTTTAATTTCAAAAAATTACAAGTCAGATTTTCACCTGTTTTTTATTTATTGATTCTTCTTCTAAAATTTGATTTCACCTGATGTGTTTGATTCTTGTTAAGTTTAGAATGTGCAAACTCTTGCTGTCCTCCGTATCTCTACCCTACTGTAACCTTCATCGATCAATATGAAGTCATTGAAAATTTACCATGACAATAAGCATAATGTAATCTCCATAGTTTTATCATGAATCTCACTTGATTTAATTGATTCTAACATGTACGTACGCCAATACATATGTGGTTTAATAAAGTTGGTTGGTCAAATTGGAATAAAGAAACAAAGGATGAAAGTAAGCATTTTGTTTTTATCAGGCTGAATGAACGAAACATGATAATGCACGAGTCATACATCAAAATAATGCAATATGAGAGTTTAAGCAACGTATATAAAGAAGAAAGCAATGGAAAATGCCTCATTTGGCACCTGAATTGAATTAAAGCTAAGAATATGCACCGTAGAAATAAAAAACATTCCATTTCTGTACATGGGTTTTTTCTATAGAATTGTTTTATTCCATTAGTAAATATAGTAATGTTCATATAACAATATTTATTCATCTAAGATTGAGGTATTTATTCATCTAACTACTTGAACTCAACAGGTAAAATTCTCGTTCCGAAATTTTCTTAAACAGTCACATAACTTACAACTTTAATATTACTGAAATTGAAATTCAAACTAATGAGATTCTTTTACTCCGATCAATAGTTAATACTTTGAACGATACCTTATGCACCAAAATATCCAAGCTTAAAAGTCCCTAAGGTTTCGTTTGTTTAAAATGCTGAATTCTGAATTCTGAATTCTGATTGTCGAACTCCGAAGTCTGAATGTTGATTGCTGAATTCTGAATAATCACTTGTTTGTTTGCATTTAGCATTCAAAACAAAAAACAACATTCAGCATTCAGAACAAAAAATAAGCACTAACAAAGTTTTAAATTATTTTGTCTGAATAGATGATTTTATTCAGAACACCGATAAAAAACAAACAGCGTAGAAAGTTCTGATTTTTAAATCAGAACTTGGATTCAGAACTTTTTATTAAAAACAAACGCAGCCTAAACCCAATAGTCATCCAAATGGTTTACCATTTTTGAAACTAGGTATTAGTTGGATAAATACAAGCCTTCTATTCTTTTAGGTTCAAACAACCTGCTTTGAAAAAAATCAAACCGCAAAATCAATATCATGTTATAATAATGCAATACAATTGTACATTCATTTCGAAGAGTGTAAGTTTTGGGGCGTCACGGAAAAACACTTTGTAAAACAAAACGCATACTTTGGTAAAGTTTACGAGCGAAGTTTGATTCTCTAGATCTTATAAAAAATGTGAATTTGACAAAGTAAGGCCTAACATAGAATAAACAAATTTTATAGAAACAATCCATAATTATGTTAATTCTGCAAATTTTATCATGAACAATAAACAATTCTAGTCTATCCTAATTATTAATTTCTAATCAGATCGGATTTACAAGTCAGGCGGATCGAATGCGACTCAAAAATCTAAGATCCAACCATAATTTTAATTAGATAGACACTATCATGTAAATCTAAACTAGACACTTGGAATGTTAGTAAACCTTTTCTAATGTCGAATCCCATGGGAATAGGCCAAACCTAGCATGATATGCTCTTAAGTGAACCCAAGTAATGTTGACTTTATTATGATATGGGTTATGTTTGTTCTTAACCTTATCCATTATTATGGCGCATTGGATGTTGATGGAAGGACGCATAGAGGTACCCGATTTCACGGGAAGGCTTGCGACAATAAAAGACCATATGGATGTAGGCCAGGTCCATCTCGTCAACTCAAGTGCTTAACAAAGATTAGCCATTTTTATCCTCATATATCTCTCCATGGGAGGTATTGATCCAACGTCGATCTTCTAAAGGGTATCCAAACGTTTTTGCAGGGATTATGATTTATCTCCTCAATGTGAGACTAAGTCTTGTATCGATCTAGAGTGCCCATCATTATGTTTACGGTGAAGGACACCGATGGAGAAATGGATGGAATAGAGCTACGAGTCAAGTAACACTACTAGAACCGGATGGTATAGCCACCGAGGGTTGCAACGGCTAGCGACGGCTAAAAAAAGCGGCCGTCGCTAGCCGTTGCACGATCTGCTGATAGAAACAGAAACCCGCGAAGCCTTCTCCCTCATTTTTTTCCCACCAATTTCTAATCCCTAAACCCCCAATTCTTCCCCGTCGCAATTCCGGCCGTTTCTACCCGTTTCTACCCGTTGCAATCACCTAGGTGTGTTAATCTCCGCTCCTTTTGCATTTAATTAGGGTTTAAATTGGGTTTAATTGATATTTAGTCAAAAAACCCTAATTATGAAAAGTGTTTGTTTGTTGATTATGTGATATTGGTTAACGAAAACTAGTAGATTCGAGTGTTATTGCGACAAGTTATAGTTGATTATGTGTGTGAATGGTGATTATTGAATATTGGTTGATGATAATTGGTGTTAATGGTGATTGAAATGGTTGATTATGTGTTTGAAATGGTGATTATATTGAATATTTGGTGATTGAATAGTTGGTGATTGTTTGAAATTGGATAATTAGTGGTTATTTGATGATATTAATGGTTGTTCAATAATATTAGTGGTGAATAATACGAGTGGATAAAATTGTTGTATAAGTGGATAAAATTGTTGTTTATGGTGCAAGCCAATTTAGGAAGAGGTGTAGTGCATAGACATTACTCCGGTGCTACCATGGCGCCGTTGTAATGAAAAAAAAATTGTAAACAGTTTGAAAAAAAAAGTAGTTGTAGTGCATTTATTATAGTTAAATGAAAGTTGAAAAATGTTTTATAATTTAAAATTTAGTTCAGAAATATTAAAATAGTTGAATGAATAATAAAATATTTTGCTGTTGTTCAAATTATAAATTATATATAAAATGTGGTTTATTTATTTAGTTGGTTAAAAAACAGTGAATTAAACATTGAAAAAATAAATCAAGGAGTTATTTGAATTTTGTACAAGGGTCTTTGGTTATAAATTAATCGTACCGAACTTTTTATTCAAATTTTCTAACATATTTTTTAAAATCAGGAAAAATGTTCGATTATTTCATCGATCGTAGTTGGATGTATGAAGTCCGAACCGGTCTGAAAGGATCAATAAAGGAACATTTCTATAAAGGTGTAAACGAATTTATTAGATTCGCTAAATCTAATAATAAATATGACGATGAAATTCGTTGTCCGTGTACTAAGTGCAAACATTTGAAGCATTGGAAAGCGGATGTAGTAGAAGTACATCTGTATAAATATGGTTTTGTGCCGAATTATGGATGTTTTTTTGAATCACTGGAACAAAAAAATGCGGAAAAACTATAGGGAGACGATTTCTAGGGCGAAGAATGTAGGGAAGAAGCCCAATTGGATGGGTAATGAAGTGTGGGCACAATTTGTCACCCATTGGGACACGGAAGTGGTGAAAGTAAGTCATTAATTTATATTTTGTATGTTCGTTGCATTATTTAGTTGATTAATCGTGTATCTCAATTAACAGGCATTATCAGTGCGAAACAGCGCTAATAGAAATAAGAACCCCGCTGTGCACCGTGGTGGCTCGAAGTCGTTTCAGGAATGGCGGAGAGAATTGGTAAATTTCTAAGTTGTTTTTATAAAAATATGTAATATTATTTAAACAATTAGTTACATTTTGTATTCATGTATAATTTCAGACGACTAAGCTTCACCGGGAGCCGACGCTTGCTGAGGTGTTTAGGGTGACACATGCAGTTGAAACAACCAACGAAGATGGGAATATCAAATATGATTACTGTGATGATAAAGCTGAATCTGTTATGGTAAATATGATTATTCTTTTAATTTTGCAATGATATTGTTGCACATATTCTTTTAATTTACAGTTTAAATATAAATTATACTTGATGTAATTGCAGGAGAGATTTGATGCCGAGTGTGCAAAGGTATCACAGAGACTTGGACGGGATGATTTGACGGTTCAGGAGTCAAATAATATATGGGATAAGATTGTAGATCCAGGGACGCGAAACAGGCGTTACAGTTATGGCAATCAGGAGGTATATAGTTTTAACTACTTTAATTTAAATTAATAATTGCTATAGTTTAGATGAAAGTTAAGCAGTTGTTATAAAAATTTCTGGTTATTGTCAAATTTAACACATAGCTAAGTTTTCTAAAAATAACAAGTAAATTAACTAAGATTATAAAATATTAAATTTTGTATAATAATAACGTTAAATTTTATAAAAATTAACAAATTTATAAAATATTAAATTTTGTATAATAATAACGTTAAATTTTATAAAAATTAACAAATTTTATAAAAATTAAAAAATTAACAGGCTATAGACTTCCAAAGGGCGTATGAGAGATCTGTGGGGTCCACTGAGATTTTGGAGATGCGGAAGCAGCTGGCCGACCTCAATGAATGGCGAAGCAGCATTTCGCAGCATTTCCCAACAAATGTTGCGCAGCATGGGACTATGCCCGGGACGAACGATGATGATGAAGACGATGATTCGTAGGTTTGTTTTTTTGTTTGTGTTGATGGATACTTTTCGTGGATATGACTTATGTATGTATTTGGTACTTTTTCGATGCTTGACGACTTATTCTGTGATGGTTGATGACTGGAGATGGATGATATTTGTTTTGTTGTATGATGGATTTTGGTTGGTAGAATGTTATGGTTATTTAAGTATATAGCTGTGTTATTATTGATATATGTGTTATATTGGATTATTGGTGATATATTTGATTATGGGAAGGATGATTGAAGTGTATATGATGTGGTAAAAGTGATGGATATTGATTAGTATTGGAGTTGGTGCTGGAAGGGACAAGGATGGTTTGCTGGTCAAAAAAAACAACCCAGATTAGCGACGGCTTGCAACGGCTTGCAACGGCAAAGTGGTCCAGGCTTGCAACGGCTAGCGACGGCAAATTGGTCCAGGCTTGCAACGGCTTGCAACGAATAGTGATGCATAGCTGTGTAACCACCAACCTGCCACGTAGACAATTTGCCATTGCTAACCGTTACTAAATTGGTGACGGAGCCGTCGCTAATGCCGTCGCTATACTGCCTTGTGACGACTATTAGTGCAACGGGATTTAGCGACGGTTTGCAACGGCCGCCAACGCATAATAGCCATCGCTATACGAAGAGTGTTTTGTAGTGTAACTACTGAAGGATAGACTCATCCAGGATGAGTACTTCAAAGCAGGCTACATTTGTAGTGTTTTCTAAGAGGGTTGATGGATTGTTATGGACTTGCATCGATTACCACAAGCTAGATATGAATGTTACGAAGAACAAATATCTATGGTTCATGCGAATGATTTGTTTAACCATCTTAGCACAGTGGGTGTATTTTCATAGTACATTTATTCACTAGGTTCCATCAACATAGAGTTGTAAGAGATAGTGAGTTGACTATAGCATTCAAGACTCCAACCGAGTCCCACTTATTATAGTTGATCTTGTGAACCATGTGTTCAAAGATTAACTCGTGGAGTTTGTATGTGTCTTAATGGATGATACGTTGGTCCACTCGAAGTCCAAAGGAGGACATATGATACTTTTGATGATAATGTATATAATTTTGACCGAACAAAAGTCAAAAGTTAGTTCCCCAAAATGTCAATCTTAGGAGCATCGGAAGGTGCGAATTGTCATTAGGAGTATCTCGGATCATTTGACTTCTATAGAAATTCTTTGGGGACTCTCCAGAAATAACAGCATTGTTGGCTCTCTTTTCTTGAAAGGATCATCATCTTCTTTAAGAAGTTGGTCAAAAAAGTATGCATGAAAACATACTTTTTGATGGTAAGAATTACAATCAAAATGGTCATACTAGATTGTTGATAGAACTAGGGGTATGTCCTAAGCATGGTTACGTAATTTGTTACATATATCCGACTCTGTGGTCAATCTTGTTCAAATAAAAAGATTTTTTCTTTTTATTATATATACTTGTTATATAGTGATATAAATAATTGAGTAATTAATTTAATATATAAATGGAAAATTCTTAAACGATACGTTAAGTGATAGTAATTATAAAGTGTTGTAATCATGAGAATTTTATCGCACTGAAAATAACATATTATTTTAAATGTTCATAGTCAATATGTTTCAAGAAAAGATTTCGATTCATCCGTTGAGACAAGGGTACGTAACGCTCTCCAATTTTGGACAGTGTATTTCTTGTAATTGTTAGAGGCACCAAGGGTTACATACTGATAGCTATTAGATAACTATAGAATGACTCTCTGAAGAGTTTTCTGTTTGTTAATATAACTAAGGTCAAACAGAGAATCTTGAAGGGACGATGTTACATAATTCTTTCGACTTGATAATACCATAGAACTTCAATATGAACATTTCACTTTGATTATAGTTAAATCGTGACATGACGTCCATTAGACGACTATGGTTGGGTATGAGTTGATGCATTGAAAGTGAAACACTATTCAATAGAGAGAATTTATCTTCTTATATGAGGTTAGTGTCGCGGTCAACTGTAGTAAACTCAAAGTCAAAATCTTTGGCCGTAGTAGTATGATTAATAATAAATGTTATTATTGAACCAATGACTTTGTTTTTTAGACAAGTTGAATGTGGATGATATTGGAATGAGAGAATTAGAGAAAAGGACAAACTTTGAAAAAAATTAGACTGAAGGACGTGAAGTTTTATTTTTAGGCTGAAGGACAAGTGCTGGTTATATTCAGCATTATATTCAACTTTTACACTATACAAAATGCTAGTTATAACGATATGATTTACGAAACGTAATTACGTTATAGTGTTTGTAACTTGTCCAATACAGGAACAAATCCAACAAATATTGTATCAGATGAATATGAATATCCGTTTTGCAATAAAAACGAATATTCATACAACGATCATATACAACACTTGTCAAACGGGACCAAAAATTCACTAAGGGATTTAAATTTTGTTTATATGTTACCGTTTTATTAAATATATAAAATAAAGCATATTATGCATTATTTTATTTATATTCTACTATTTTATTAAATATATAGTAAATTATATGATTTTTACTATTTCGCAAAATATATAATTCATGTGTGTATATATACTAAATTATATACTTATCTAATGCTAATATATTTTGTAAAAGATATAATTCATGTTCGTAAAATATTCGACTAATTCATGTTTGCCTAATATTTTACAAAACATACACAAAATAATTTAAATCAATCCTAACTAATCTAATGCTAACTCAAATGCCCATTTACACTAAATTATCAACATATGTATATATATGTGCATAATATATATACACAAACAATTTGGACATTTGGAAGGTAATAATTGTAATCAACACTTAGTTTGGTATAATAAACAATCAATAGGCCATTAGATACAACTATAAGAGCAAATTAAACACAAAATTAGCAAAATTTAAAATTTTAGGGTTTAGGTAAAACCTGATTTTGGAGTGTATTTGGATGGAGAGAGGCCGCTGGTGTTGATTGATGGCGTCGGAGTGGCTGCCGGTTGCGTGGGGAGGCTGGGAGCAAGAAAAGAGGAGGAGTAGAGGACGATGGTGTAAGATTTGGGTTTTTTTGCCGTAGGAGAGAATGAGGTTTGCTCTTGGCTTGCTGCAGGTTTACACGAATAATTCCAACGGCCGCAAACGGTATTTTTACAACGGTTACCAACGGCTTGTTAAAAAATAACTAGCCGTTGGTAGCCATTGGAAATTTCCGTTGGCGGCCGTTGGAACCCTGTCGTGACAATATACTGTAGTTCTAGTAGTGATAGCGTGCACATTTCATAAATACACAAGATATATATATTTGTATTTACGTATTAATGGAATACGTAAATACATTTTCAAGCTGAAATAAACGGCCAGCCTCTTTTGCTTTCTCTAGCTTTGTATGTGGATCATAACTTTGTATATATAACAAAACTAAAGGAAGCAAAAGGGGCTGGCTGTTTATTTCAGCTCGGAAAATGTCTTTGCGCATTCCATAAATGCGCAAATACAAATATATATATCGCGCATTTATAGAATGCGAAAGCTTTACTTAAAACAAAATTATATAGCTTGCGCATTCCAAAAATATGCAAGCTCAAAAGAAAATATAGCATGCACATTCTATAAATGTTAAAACAATATAGAAGCAGACATATTTTTACAATTAGTTTTATACGAGGCATAAACTTGCAATAAGTTTTTTTTGAGGAGTTCAATTCAAAACTTTGTCCTATAAAGATTACTTGGAAAACATGCGATTGTATTGAGTTTTGAAAATTTACAGCAGTTTAACTGCAAAACAAAAGGCAATAGACTTTTTTTCATAAAGAAATAATACTGATGTTTTTTTATAGAGATAAATAATAACAGTGGAGCTTTAAAAAAAAAAGAAACCCTTTACATATTATATGTATACTCCTTTAGTTGATTCTTAAAATCCAGCACAGTCATGTCCCATATTTCTAACCTTAACGTTAGATGCTTTAAATACAAAGCAAGTTTCTAAGTAAGGTTATTATATTAACGGTAAATTTTTCATTAGCATACCATTATCGGTCAGTCGGTTGTTTTTCTATGTAAATCTGTTATAGCAATATAATCAGTATGAGGTTTCAACAATAAATATCGGTAACATTTCCTTAAAAGTCAAAACCAAGTATAACAGTAATATACTAGTCCAATTATAATACATTGAATATATATTCATGTAATATGTTATATTATATATAAGCATTTAAAAAAAAGAATTAGGTTTAGTTTAGGCTGAATGAACGAAACAAGATAATGCACCAGTCATACATCAAAATAATGCAATATGAGACTTTAAGCAACGTATATAAAGAAGAAAGCAATGGAAGATGCCTCATTTGGCACCTGAATTGAATTAAAGCTAAGAATATGCACCGCAGAAAACAATAACATTCTATTTCTGTACATGGTTTTTTTTGTATAGAATTGTTTTATTCCATTTTTACAGCTAGTCATGTCCCATGGATAGACTAGTCTTCTATATAACAACAAAAATGCTGCTTCGCATTTCTAACTAAGATTAACATTTTATTAGTGTAAATATAGAAATGTTCATATAACAATATTTATTCATCTAACATTGAGGTATTCATTAATCTAACTATTTTAGCTCAACAGGTACGAAATTTGCTTAAACATTCACGTAACTTAGAACTTTAATTTTACTGAAATTGAAATTCAAACTGATGAGCATCTTTCACTCTGATCATCAGTTAATACTTTGAGCAATATCATATGCACCAAACTATCCAAGCTTAAAAGCCCTAAACCAAATAGTCATGCAAAATGGTTCACCATTTTTCGAAGCTAGGTATTAGTTGGATAAGTACAAGCCTTCTAATCTTTTAGGTTCAAACGACCTGCTTTGACAAAAATCAAATCGCAAAATTGATATCATGTTATAATAATGCAATACAATTGTACACTCATTTCGAAGAGTGTATGATTTGGGGCGTCATGGAAAAACACTTTATAAAAAATGTGAATTTGACAAAATAAGGCCTAACATAGAATAAACAATTTTCATACAAACAATCCATAATTATGTTAATTTTGCAAATTTTATCATGAAAACAATTCTAGTCTATCCTAATTATTAATTTCTAATCAGATCGGATTTACAAGTCAGGCGGATCGAATGCGACTCAAAAATCTAAGATCCAACTATAATTTTGATTAAATAGACACTATCATGTAAATCTGAACTAGACACCTGGAACGTTAGTAAACCTTTTCTAATGTCGAATCCCGTGGGAATAGGCCAAACCTAGCATGATATGCTCTTAACTGAACCCAAGTAATGTTGACTTTATTATGATATGGGTTATGTTTGTTCTTAACCTTATTCATTATTACGGCGCATTGGATGTTGATGGAAGGACGCATAGAGGTACCCGATTTCACGGGAAGGCTTGCGACAATAAAAGACCATATGGATGTAGGCCAGGTCCATCTCGTCAACTCAAGTGCTTAACAAAGATTAGCCATTTTATCCTCATATATCTCTTCATGGGAGTTAATGACATCCAGCGTCGATCTTCTAAAGGGTATCCAAACGTTTTTGCAGGGATTATGATTTACCTCCTCAATGTGAGACTAAGTCTTGTATCGATCGCGAGTGCCCATCGTTATGTTTATGGTGAAGGACACCAATGGAGAAATGGATGGAATAGAGCTTCGAGTCAAGTAAACTACTGAAGGATAGACTCATCCAGGATGAGTACTTCAAAGCAGGCTACATTTGTAGTGTTTTCAAAGAAGGTTGATGGATTGTTATGGACCTGCATCGATTACCACAAGCTAGATATGAATGTTAGGAAGAACAAATATCTATGGCTTCATGCGAATGATTTGTTTAACCATCTCAGCACAGTGGGTGTATTTTCATAGTACATTTATTCGCTAGGTTCCATCAACATAGAGTTGTAAGAGATAGTCAGTTGACTATAGCATTTCAAGACTCCAACCGAGTCCCACATGTTATAGTTGATCTCGTGAACCATGTTTTCAAAGATTAACCTGTGGAGTTTGTATGTGTCTTAATGGATGATACGTTGGTCCACTCGAAGTCCAAAGGAGGACACAGGATACTTTTGATGATAATGTACATAATTTTGACCGAACAAAAGTCAACAGTTAGTTCCCCAAAATGTCAATAGGAGCATCGGAAGGTGCGATTCGACTTCTATAGAAATTCTTTGGAGACTCCAGAAATAACAGCACTGTTGGCACTCTTTTCTTGAAAGGATCATCATCTTGTTTGAGAAGTTGGTCGAAAAAGTATGCACGAAAACATACTTTTTGATGGTAAGAATTACAATCAAAATGGTCAGATTGTTGATAGAACTAGGGGTATGTTCTAAGTAAGATTACGTAATTTGTTACACATCCGACTCTGTGGTCAATCTTGTTCAAATAAAAAGTTTTTTTCCTTTTATTATATATACTTGTTACGTAGTGATATAAATAATTGGGTAATTAATTTAATATATAAATGGAAAATCCTTAAACGATACGTTAAGTGATAATAATTATAAAGTGTTGTAATCATGAGAATTTTATCGCACTGAAAGTAACATATTATTTTAAATGTTTATAGTCAATATGTTTCAAGAAAAGATATTGATTCAACCGTTAAGACAAGGGTACGTAACGCTCTTCAATTTTGGACAGTGTATTTCTTGTAATTGTTAGAGACACCAAGGGTTACGTACGGATAGCTATTGGATAACTATAGAATGACTCACTAAAGAGTTTTTTGTTTGTTAATATAACTAAGGTCAAACATAGAATCTTGAAGGGACGATGTTACATGATTTTTTCGACTTGATAATACCATTGAACTTCAATATGAACATTTCACTTTGATTATAGTTAAATCGTGACATGACGTCCATTAAACGACTATGGTTAGGTCTGAGTTGATGCATTGAAAGTTTAACGCTATTCAATAGAGAATTTATCTTCGTATATGGGGTTAGTGTCGCGGTCAACTGTAGTAAACTCAAAGTCAAAATCTTTGGCCGAAGTAGTATGATTAACAATAAATGTTATTATTGAATCAAGAACTTTGTTTTTTGAACAATTTGAATCTGGATGATATTGGAATGAGAGAATTAGAGAAAATGACAAACTTTAAAAAAAATTAGACTGAAGGACGTGAAGTTTTATTTTTAGACTGAAGGACAAGTGCTAGTTATATTTAGCATTATATTCAACTTTTACACTATACAAAATGCTAGTTATAACTAGCATTATATTCAGTTTTACACTATACAGAATGCTAGTTATAACTGTCATTGTCCTTCAGCCAAAAAAATAAACTTGCTGTCCTTCAGCCTAATTTTTTTTTAAGTTTGTTCTTGTGGCTATTTTCCTGTATTGGAATTTGATCAAAACCAGATTCTAAAGACCTAATATGATATAGTTTGATAAAAAGAATTAGTATAAATGATTGTTACTGCTAGGTACAACATATAATAAGTAAAATTGGATTTTATCAAAAGATGTATAAGTGATAAATTAAGTCAAAATGTCACATCACTAGCTAAGGTGATGTGTGAACATTGATTAACTGTTCAATATTAATCTATAACAACCCGGAATTTCGTCGTTTGATTTTGAATATTTAATTTATTTCAAATATTTAAATAATTGGTTTTAAAGTTAAAACTTGAATTTAAATAAAATGATTATATCAAATATTTGAATTGTGAATTAATATTTGAATGGTGTGTTAAATAACTGGATTTTTAATCGAATGTTAATAAATGAATTTAATGGTCTTATTTAATTCCTTTTAAATTAATAAATAATAACGGTGAATTCGTTTTGTAAAATTATTTGCAAAGGTAAATAGTTCGACTAAATAATAATTTTTTTTATGTTTATTATAACGACTCGATTTCTGTTTACGTAATTTTATTTTAATTTATTTGATTTTTCTATAATTTTTAATTTGGAAAATCTTTAAATTATCGTTTGATGATTTTTTGGCAAACGACGGTATTTTTATGATTTTACAAAACGATAACCAGTGTATATTACTGTTGCTTTGAGGCCGCGTCACTGTTTTGAACGCGGCCGTATTTTTGTTTTGACACTCGCGGTTCATACGTGAACAAAAATCTGTGCGACAACATGCCGGAATTTGCATATTAAATATATACTTAACACTTACTATCCAATTCCACATGCTTCCTCTTGTACTTTTCAGTGTTACATTAAATCAAACAAAAACAAGAAAATAAAGTTTCCATTTTCATACAAAACAAAATATATACTCCAGTAAAAATTTAAAAACTAGTAGCTTTGAATTCCTATAAACTAGATCTACACTTTGGTATGAGATTTGAGTGTGTTTGGTCGAATTTGGGAAGAGGAAGTCGGCGGTGACTTCGGATATTCGATTCATAATGGGATGGCCGATATGGTGGTGGAAGGGTACGACAATGGTGAGGGTATGCCCGCAAGTGTTGGTAGGAGTTTTGTTTGGAGGAGAAGGGTTTAAGTTGTTAATAGGATAATTAATTTTATTTTTTGTGATTAGTGTATGTGTTAATTTAAAATTTATCTCAACCTTATAAAATCAATAACTCTTTCATACGAGATCCAATCGAGACGCGCTCTTTCACGTTATGCTCGTAATTGGCTACGCGATGTAATTGGTTTGGTTGAATTTGGAACAAGTGAAAATTTGAACTAAAATCAGATGTCGTTGGATTTCAGTTCAAACGGAAATGCTTCGGTGCCAACTAGAATTTCGACTGGTGAAAAAATCAGTCGCCATCTTTTATTTGCCCATGGAATAATAAACAAACAAATAAATAAAAATTTAAAACTTTCATCTCTAATTAAAATTATACACGCACATAGATACATAGATATGTGTGTATATAAAAACACAACTTATAAATTAAACTATGGCTAAATTAAGATTCAGAATGTGGTTACTTCTCAATCTCTAAATTAAACACAACGTATAATTTAAAACTTTCATTTCAAATATATATGAACATTTCAAATATTATGTATGTATGTTTGTATGTATGTACGTGTATAGAGGTAAATGCTCATTTCAAATATATATGAACATTTCAAATATATATGAACGATAAAATGTACCAGTAAAGAAGGTTTATGGAGACCGTGTGCAATATTAATAAACCATACACAATCAACCAAGGTTAGTAATGTCTTATTCAAACCTCATCAAGTATGTAATCATTTTCAATGTCAAGGAAGATGAAACTTTCTTCCAATAAATGCGGCATTCCATTTATTTTTCTCTCTATATAACCATCGATAGCTTCACATTTCACTACTAAACTTTGTATGCAAGGTGAACATTCATAGTTACCATCTTATCATTGAAACGATATCCACTACTCCTTCAAATGAGTGAAAGGGACCTAAAACAATATAACTCGGTTTACCGATGTTATTTTCTACATACATCTTCACAAAATGCTTTGTTTACTACGACCTAGATCATAAAAGTAAAATAACTGGATATACTGCGCAATAAATAGTGCATTATTAAAGGTTTTAAAGATTCAACTCCTAATCCAAACCCTAGTATGTAGGGTAAATAAGTTGAACTACTAAGAAGGAGCACTTTATCCTTAAATCTGACCACCATAAAAATTCAAGACCACGATGAATCCAGTATAAAAAAGTTGGATGAAACATTTGAGGATGATTTAGATAATAGAATATGAAGATACCATACTGAGGATAAAATAAACCAAAAAAGAGTGAAATTTGTGAAAGTGCCTATTTTGTAGTATGAAAATAATAAATGTTTGACTTTGGAAAAAATTTAACATAAAATATATGTTGAATATTTCTTAAAATAAACGGAAAAGGAAGGGCATTTTTGAAATTTTCAAAAGATACCGAATAAATTAGTTCAACGAATTTTCTTTATTAGTAGTAGAGATGTGTATATGCACGCGCGCATGTATTATGTATGTATGTTGTACGTATGTACGTGTATAGAGGTAAATGCTCATTTCAAATATATATGAACGGTTGGTTCGGAATGTGGATACTTCTCAATCTCTAAATTAAACACAACGTATAATTTAAAACTTTCATTTCAAATATATATGAACGGTTGGTTCAGAATGTGGATACTTCTCAATCTCTAAATTAAACACAACGTATAATTTAAAACTTTCATTTCAAATATATATGAACGGTTGGTTCGGAATGTGGATACTTCTCAATCTCTAAATTAAACACAACGTATAATTTAAAACTTTCATTTCAAATATATATGAACGGTTGGTTCGGAACGTGGATACTTCTCAATCTCTAAATTAAACACAACGTATAATTTAAAACTTTCATTTCAAATATATATGAACGGTTGGTTCGGAATGTGGATACTTCTCAATCTCTAAATTAAACACAACGTATAATTTAAAACTTTCATTTCAAATATATATGAACGGTTGGTTCGGAATGTGGATACTTCTCAATCTCTAAATTAAGGTGATTGCACACTTATGTTGCGAACAATGGCTAAAACCACAACTTATAATATTTTTAACCATGTAGGAGGAAAAACTTTGCATGTGTATTATTGTTCCAGGGAGTTATACTAGGTTAAAAGGCATAGAAAAAAACGATCCATATTAAGTTACGACTGATAAACAAATATCAAAGATAAATATATCATGCTTCATGCGTTTTAATATTCTTAGGTTGCATTTATTTTTGATAAGAAGGTCTGGACTCAAGCTTTGGTTTGTAAATTAAAACTTCCTATGTTGTTTGGTTTTGTCGGTGTTCTGAATAAAACCATTTATTCAGACAAAATAATTCAATATCATTTTTCTGTTTATTTTTGGTTTTGACCGTCGAATATTGTTTTTTGTTCTGAATGTTGAATACAAACAAACAATTAAGTGATTAAACGATTAAGTGATTATTCAAAATTCAACATTCAAATTTCAGTATTCAACCATTAGAATTCAGCATTTCAAACAAACGGAGAGTCGGGGAATAATTAAACTTACATGTCATTAGGAATATGCATGAAAATTTAACATTACAAAAGTTGATGCTCTTATTTTTTGTACATTTTAGTCATTGATGCGAGGTTCATATATTATGTTTTTCTTTTCAATGAACAAAAAGTATGACGCTTAAATTTAAATTAAACGAAAAGGAATATACTATATTTTGAAATTCCAAGGATATTGCTTAACTCATGGTGCGGATAATTCACGATTGAAGTTAATTTATTATGTCACCCTTGGTTTGTATTGCATTGCATATAGTGTTACGGTACAGCAAGTATTTGTTGATTGGTCAATATTGTGCAGATGAAGAAGCCATCGTTGGCAGTCAATATACCTGAGTGGACAAATGTGAAAAGGTTTAGCAGTACTGTAACATGCGTTTGCCAAGGCTCTTTGAAGAACCAGTATTAATATACAGAAAATGGAGAACGCATGTGAGAATTAAATGGGCTGAACATTTGTACAAAACCCGCAGCAGCAGCTTGGAAGATAACACGAAGCTGGGCTTCCTGACAACATAGTTGCAGATTGTGGGCCTTGGAATAACGCAGAGGCGGACTAGCCCATGTGGCAAGAGGTTGTTGCGTCCTTGTATTCGATCTCGGAAAAAACAAAAAACAGCATGCGTCTGCCGGGAGTCGAACCCGGATCTATTGCTTGGAAGGCAATTATCCTAACCGTTGGACTACAAACGCACATGTTTCTTAAGTTAAATATTTCCTTTTAGAAATTAAAGTACAGACGAAAACTGAAGTAGCGCCAAAGCTGCCTCCACCGGCATGCACGTTGAATAAAAATTATGAATGAACCGTATGCTCCCATCTTAGAACTTTGTACGAATCCGTGCTGCGCACACGGGGAGCATTAACATTTGTTGATTAAATTTTTTTCCAAACTTAATTAATTTCCTAAAGGATGGCTGTACGGATTTAGTAAGGAACATATGTTATAATGAGCCATAGGGAGAGTAGACGTTTGCTGATTGGTCAGATTATATAAGCCTATGCATGTTTTAGAATGTACGCAGATTATATTTGGGTTTGCGTTGGCGACATAAATGCTAAAACAAATTTGTCCTTTTGATCGTGGATTTTACACTGCAACCGTTTAATATTTGCATATTGAAAATAGCATAAACCGTTGAAAAATCAAGTTGTTTTAAGCTAAATACACATAGCAGATAGAAGAGAACAAAGATTTTGTATGGAGTACATGTCAGTTCATAGCGGCTGTAGAAGTATGTGTTTACACGTTCGTGAATCCGCACCTGATAATTTGAAGTTGATACCCAAGCAATTTTGCATAGAAGAATGATGTTGTGAAGAGGCAATACAACTATGTGCTTTAAAATTAGTGTTCAAATCCAATTTAGTTTGTATTGAAAGGAAGTTGAGAGAAGTTTATATTTTCTGATATTGTAATAATAATGTTAATATAAGTGGTTGCTGTGTATTTATAACAGCAATACAGAGAATATAAACTTTACAGGCTATTGGGCTTTGGGCTTACATATACCCGCACCATTCACGTACTTTGTTTTAATACACACACACACATACATATGTATGTATGTTAAATGATCGTTTTCTCATTTCATCTGATATATTACTTTAGACTTATGGAATTTAAACTTATCAGAATAAGCACGCATTTCATAGTGAAAGGGACTTATAGAATTTAGACCGATCGTTTTCTCGTTTCATAGTGAAAGGGATAAAATATAATAATAGAAATAAGCACGCATTTCATAAAAATCAAATATCAGAATACAACTTCCCAAAATATCTATAATGCAATATCTCAAACTACAACATGAACATGTCTGAAATTTGGGTACATTTGAGTATATCAAAAACATAGATAAATAATTAAACTTTCACAAATCTTTACCCCCGCCTCTGTCTTCTCTATCAGCATTGTTCCCCTTAACACGTGGGTTGTAACAAGAAAGGGGCCAGAATAACAATGTCCGATGAATTAAAATCTCAAGTCTTACCATAATAGTATTTAGGTGGTATCATTTAGATAAGTGATATGTCTTACGCATCCTACACTTCATCCTACTAAATATACCTCCACTATAAGACAAAGTCCTTTTCAATCCAACTCCATAACGTAACTTTAACTGTAGGCCAAGTGCCCTTCCAGTCCATCTTCACAACTCTAATGCAGAGACAACACAACTACCGTCAACCATGTCCTAACGATGTAAGAGAAAATATCTGAGCCACTTAATACCTATTTAATGGGAATTAGGTAGACTCTGACCATTCAATACTTATACCATATATAGATCTCTGTCACTTAATACCCAAACCCAAGGCGGACTTCTCTCTAATACAACTAACATCGTAAGAAATCCCAATAGGCTACTTAACACTTCGTTTATGGGAACAGGGGGAACCTACAATAGCCACTTTATACCTTAACCCCGAAGTAGATCCCTTCCATGAATTTTCCACTACTGCACCTAAAAGAAAATCCTGACCATTTAATACTTCTTGAGTAGAAAGGAGGTGAACCCTATAACAGCTACTTAATAACTTCAACCCAGAAGTATGCTCATATTGCGATATCCATCTTATGACCCGTAACCCAACTGTATCTCACATTAGTTTGACTATTCATAAGTGCTAGTAGCCAAATTAGCTAGACAAACTTATCCTATATAACTGGGACTAACCTCACATCCACCTTAGGTACTTATTATAGGAGATACCTCACATCAGTCAAAAGTCATACTGTTTGTAGTCAGATTAGCATGACAAACTTCTATGTACTTTTGGCTAACCTTGATCCCTAAAACTTAGTCATATTTTTGCTCTCCTAACATACTCTCTCTCTCTTTCTATATATATATATATATATATATATAATGTTACCCCTCATCGCATTTATGCACACGGCCAATTCTTAATTTTCCTTTAATCATAGATAAATTTCCATATTTATCCTTAAATTCCATCCTAAAAGGTTTAATGCTATTTATTAACCTATTTATTCTATACAATACTTTATATGTTACAATTTATACATTGCTAATATATTTATATGTACTTGTATTTTAAGCTAACTAAATATTCTTGAGCATGTGTAGAAATATTCTTATTCAAAGATTTTCGCTTCCTACACTAATCGTTAAAATGTCAAAACTTCCACATTCATACAATTCTAAGTTCCGCACAATAGTTTACAAAATAGCTAACATCCTTAGCCCGACAAAACAGACTTGTATGTACAAAAATGGAATTAATTTACATTAATATGATAAAATCAATACTTCTATTTCAAGTAAATAAAACTTTACAATTTAAACTCTTTATATTTTATTCAACTTTTACATATACAAATTTGAAGCGGAAAATGGGATTCATATTTGTCAAAATTATGAAAATAGACGATGCAAACTACAAACAAAAATATTCAAACTTGCACACCATTTCCTAAAATTTTCCTTTTTGACCCCTTTTATTGTAACAACAGAAATTAGGAGGGGAAGTTGAACAGAATATAAAATTTTCAAATTGCAAACAACAAACTAAATTCTACTATATTAACATAAAATTGTTGAGATTCCAACTATCCAAGAATTGACATTTTACTTAGGATAATTTTGGGGTTTTAGGGTTTAGGACTTTCGTATACAAAATTCCTCAAGGCATAAAACAAATCCAAACTTTTACTATACAAACTACTAAAATATGAAAAACTAAGATAGTGTTTGGTTTTTTATTTTTAGTTTTGGGTTTTCGTCCATACAAAAACGCACACGACACATTTATATTATCGAAAACAACCAATTTAGAAAACGAAGTTAACATACAAAATAGAAAACAACTTCTTTTTATTTTCCGCGTTTTGGAAAATTACACAAGTATGTGAAACAATCAATTCTCCCATCGTTCCTCTATCCCCTTCGTCCTCTCATCCATCTTTCTTTCATCCCTTCCACCATCCCTCCATTCTTCTCATATTTGAGATACATGTTGAAAACCGAAACCAAAAATTCGTTTTAAACCAAACACTACCTAAGATTTCCGCTCATGGATAGTTTCTTTTCTTTCTCTTGGATTCGATTCATACTTGCGCCTAACTCTTCCTTTAGATTACTTCTTTTTGGAATATACAATAATTCGATTGTACATAGATTAGATTCAGAATTCAGAGATTAGGAAAGAATAAAAATAGAAACAAAAAATACAGACACACACAAATATGTGTGTGTGTGTGTATATATATCCTTTTCCCTTGGATTTGAAATCTTGAATCTAATTGAAGAATCGAGAAAGAAGACTGATGGAGTTTCGCTTAAATTCCAATTTTCTTATGAATAATAGTATGGGAGCCAGCCTCTTATTTATATTGATTAGAAGGCATCTAGATCATATGATTTAAGTTGGTTTAAAATAATAAAATTTGAACCATTTGTGGTCGGGACAAACCCTAGCTAACATTCACTAACCGATCAACCAACCAACCCTAGGCGGTCAACTGGCCCAACATAAGTGGTCGATCGACCTTCTACCACGAGTGTAATTTATTTTCTGCATTTATTCATTTCCCCTTTCAAAACTAAAGTTAATGTTTTCTTAAACATTGAGTTTCCCTTAATTTAAAAATATTTATTACCATTTTAATTTCAATGTAGCATTTATAGATTTTAAAATTTGAATTCATTTGAATTATTTCAAATACAAAAACTTCAAACATCAACAACTCTTCTATTTGAGCTTCGATCTCAACAGTTTATATATGAAAGTTGATCGGAAAATCTCCATGAACACAATGGTGTAACTTTCGTGGTTAAATTCCTAACAAATAAGAGTAGACTTGATTTAGATGAGTAACTAAGAACACCCACTTGATTTGAATGGGCAACAAGCACACCCAAACAAATAAGAGTATACTTGTTGATTTCCTAATAAAAACAGTTATACTTGGGATAAAAGTTATCATATAGCCCTTCTGATAGCGGTTTGATCTTTGAGTTTGTAAAGAGAATGCTTCCAAAACAGTAAATAATTTATAGAGAATAAATCTAATAGTGTATGTATCAATTCTACGTGGTTTTGAAGAATGTAGTAAGTAGTTTTCAAGAAATATTTCAAGGGAGTAAGGAGTAAGAAGAAAATAAGAAAAATTAGGTAGAAAATTCATTTGCACTCCCTTTTATATAGTGAATGAACAAATGCATCCATTCACGAAGAGGTGTATCCAAATGACACTTCTTTTCAAATTTAAAAAAATAAATGAATGGTCACTACATTGACATATCTAGGAGGGGTATGTCGACATACCCTAATTTGAAAATGATTTTCTTTTAAATTGTTTTCAAACTTGTAGATTTTTATAAAATAAATTAAACATAGTTTTAAATACTTTGAACGCATAAAAACTTTTATAAAATATTTGTAAAAATATTTTTTGAATTTTAAATAATTTATTTTGATAAAACATCAAAGATTAGAAATTTGTGATAAAGATTAGAATCTGCTAGGGACTTTAATAGTTTATTCTAATGACTCATAACTATAAACTAAAGTATTTAGCTCTTCAAATCTTTATCTTTAAACTCACGAGTCTTGATCATCTTTGAATCTTGAAATTTTAGTCTTTATACTAATCAGTCTTCAAGCTTGATCATTTTATGCTCATGTAATATTCTGCAATATATACTATACAACTTGGCAAAATATCAGTATCTTTATTTATATGGTTGTTGTTATCAAATTAATATATGAGGTATTAAAATTACATTCTTCTCCCTTAAAACAGATTTCGTCCTCGAAATCCCTAAGGGACGGATAGTGTAACGCATATTCTACAACCATGTTATACAACAAGTTATCTACACAACCATCTACTCAACCAAAATGCAATGTAATTATGTATACAACACACTATAAGTAAGCTCAATCCTAAAGTAAATGCAAGATCATGACATATAGAATGCATGCAAGCATCCTCAATATGCATAAGATTCTATATGAATGCAAAAATAATAGTAAAAAGTGTGGCAATCATTCACTACCATCCAATCTAACGAATACTTTGCAACCAAAACCTGTATAGTACTAAATTATAGAGAGAGAAAGTTTACCAAAGAAAAGCTCAGGATAGAAAGCCTTCATCTTATCTTTGGTGTTCCATGTGTTTTCATCGGATTATCTCCTTATTGCACTTGGACCAGCCTAATTTCTTTATTATGAAGCTTTCAAATTTCGTGCTCCACTATACGTGTGGTGGAAGGGGGTGCTATCAGCTTCGTCTCTATATCTACTAACCGATCAAGATCTACTATAGCCGCTGTGCTATGCAGACATTTCGTCAATCTTGATATATTGGAAACATTATGGACTCTCACTAACTTATTCAGAAGCTCTACTTGATATGCAAGTTTCCCCACCCTTTCCAAAATCAGGAAGGGTGCAACAAATCTTAGCGCCAACTTCCCTATTGTCTCAAACCTCATAACCTTCCTAAGAGGGGAAACCATAACAAATATCATGTCTCCGACCAAAAACTCCTACTCTTTGCTTTTCCTGCCAGCATAGGACTTTTGATGGTCCTACGCAGTCTTTATTTGCCGCCTAATCATCTTTTGCTTATCTGAGGTCTCTTTGAACAAATATGGTCCAAATAGAATTTTGTTGATAGTTACCCATCAATAATTAGGTGACTTGCATTGCCTCCCATACAAGGCTTCAAAGGGTGTCATACCAATAGTTGCTTGTTAACTATTATTGTACGCGAACTCTACCAATGGTAAATGCTGCTCCCGATGTCCTCCAAAATCCATGATACAAGCTCCCGATAGACCTTCAAAATCATATCACCATTTCCGTCCGACCATCAGTCTTCGGGTGGTAGGGGTGCTAATATTCAATGTTGTTCGGATAGCTGATTGCAAACTCCTCCAAATCCACTAGTGAATAAGGAGTTTCTATCAATAACAACGCTGGCCAGATCTCCTTTCAATCGTACCATTTCTTTGATGTAGGTTTGCGTGAGAGATGCTGTAGTCCTATTACTCCTTACGGTAATATACTGGGCACTTTTAGTGAGCCCACCCACTATAACCCAAATAGCCTCATTGCCTCTTTGACTCCTAAGTGACCCATCTATAAAGTCCATCGATATATGCTCACACTTCCAAGTCGGTACCTCTAATGGTAATAACAATCCACCAGGCTTCCCTTGTCCCGCCTTTATCCTTTGGTATGTCAAAGACCTAGAGACAAACTCCGCTACCCTTTTCTTCATCCCCGACCAATAGAAAATCCACTTCATATCCTTATACATTTTATCTCCACAGGGGTGAATGGTCATCCTAAAGTGGTGACACCCAGCTAGTACTTCCTCTAAAACATCCTCTACCATCTTAACACATACACATCCATCTCTCCTCAGTCATCCCTTTTTGTATAGTACATACCTACTGATATAAGGGAAATATTCTCCTTTACTTATTTTACCTAAAGTACCTACTATTACCTAATCATTCTTCTGTTCTTGCCCGATGTGGTCCACTAATACCGACATTGCTGCTAGATAACTTAAAGTGGGTTTTGATGGCAGTTGGAAATTGAAATTCGAGAGGAACTCCAACTGCCTTCACTCATGTATAGCTCCAAGAATAGCATGCCTCCGTCTAAGGGCATCAGTGATAAAATTTCCTTTTCCCGAGATATATAGTATCTCAATATCATATGATGCTATAAAGTCCATCCATTGTTGTTGCCTAAGATTCAAACATTTTTGGGAGAATAGATATTTCAGGGATTTGTGGTCAACGAATAACTCAAAGTTTTCTCCCAAAAGATAGCACCTCCATATATTCAAAGCAAAAAATGATAGCCGCTAACTCTAAGTCATGAGTGAAGTACCTTTTTTCATAGTCCTTCAACTGCCTGCTTGCATAGGCCATCCTTAACTTCTTACATAATAACATCTCCCAAACTTGTACTATATGCATTCGTACAAATATTGAAAGGCTTATTCCCTTCCAAAATAGTAAGTACTGGCTCACTAGTCAATAGCTCCTTCAGCTTCTCAAATGCTTCTGTGCATTTCTCATCCCATGAAAAAGCTAAATTTTCTTGGTTAAGCAAGTTAGTGGGACTGCTATCTTTGCAAAGTCCTTGATCAATTTCCTATAGTAACCCGCCAAGCTAAGAATACTCCTAACTTCTGTGGCGTTCTTCGGAATTTTCCAATCTTGAATAGCTTCCACCTTTGCAGGATTAACTGACAATCCCTTCTCATGGACAATATGATCGAGAAATCTTTTCTAATTCTTCCAAAAATGACACTTTGGGAATTGGATTTTAGTTGGTACCTTTTCAAGATCCCTAGTTTCTCCCTTAAGTTATTTTCATGCTCACCTTCATTTTTAGAGAATGCTAGAATATCATCCACAAATACTACGATGAACTTATTTAGCTGCCCCCTAAAGACTCTACTAACCAAATCTACAAAGTATGCAAGGGCATTCGTCAACCAAAAGGCATTCCCTCCCATTCATAAAGACCATATGAAGTGCAAAAAGTGGTCTTCTACTTGTTATCCTCAGCTATTCTCAATTGGTGGAATCCAGTGTCTAAGTCCAACCGAGAAAGGATTTTGGCTCCAACAAGCCGGTCAAATAAATCATCTATCCTAGGTAAGGGATACCTATTTTTCTTAGTCAACTTGTTCAGCTTTTGATAGTTAACACAAATCCCTAAAGAGTCGTCTATCTTAGTGGCGAAGAAAACAGGTACTCCCAATTTTGAGGTACTGTGACGCCCCACCTCTATACTCACACTAGCCAAGGACACTACGAGGTAATGCCGTCGACTAGCACGAAAAACAAGGCTGTTGAGGAGCGACCTTCTGTGTAATTGCTTTGTGTGAGTACAGATATGTCAGATAGTATGACATGCATTTCACTTCAAGAGGACATCCGACATATCAAATACAAACTCAAAGCTACCACACAGTGGCTATGTGGCCTTTGGAAACAAAGCATAACATAAATCAGTCACAGATATTCATATCACAAAGGCGGAAACAGATATGAATATAACACATAAAAGTGTACATCAAAGTAGTAGTCATACAAGATCCACTACATCATAAAAGAATAGGTACAAGTGCTAGACAAAAGAATAAGTATACATCAAGGAGTCTCTATCTCGAATGTATAAAAGCAAAAACTACTAATCTAAAGTAGTTAGCCAAAAATCAGATGATGGTCCTCGATAAGAAGTCAAGTAGAAGCACCTGAAATACCTCGGTCTGATCCGAGTATTATTTAAGAAGAAAAATAATAAACGGATTAGTCTAGCTATAAAATCATATAAAATGAGACAGGATAAGAGATATGACAAAAACATATAATAACAATAATGCCATACTATGACAAGTATACATCAGATAACAACAAAAATCATACAATATCTCAAATATTCTCAAACACTAAAAAGAATGTCATATTCTTTAAATTGTTCACCAAAACACAAATATTGATAGAGCTTATCAATGCATATTATCAAAACTGGTGAAACACAAATTCTAGAAATCATCAACTAGAAATCCAGAAATCACAAAAAGGGGAAGGCCTATCACAAACGGGAGCATGAAAACTCACCAACACATGTATCACAAATGGGTCGCTATCCCATAAAATGAGCCGGAGCTCCTCCAAACAAGGTATAGTCCCCCTTTGCAGACTATGAGCCAAAGCTCCTCCTATGAGCCGAAGCTCCTCCAAATAGGGTATAGTCCCCTCTTGCGGACTATGAGCCAAAGCTCCTCCAAATAGGGTATAGTCCCCCTTTGCGGACTATGAGCCGTAGCACCTCCTATGAGCCAAAGCTCCTCCAAATAGGGTATAGTCCCACTTTGCGGACTATGAGCCGTAGCTCCTCCTATGAGCCAAAGCTCCTCCGAATAGGGTATAGTCCCCCTTTGCGAACTATGAGCCGTAGCTCCTCCTAACAGGGTATAGTCCCCCTTTTACGGACAAAGAGACATCGCACATCGTTAGTCTAAATCACCAAAGGATCATCATTGATCGATAAGTGTAAATTACACTAAGCTAGTAAATAAATGAGTTTAGCTTCATATCCCATAACCATTGGCTTAACTTAAATATTTACGAACAAATTGTAGATTTCCACTCGAAAATTGTCACAAGAGTTCAATCGAACAAGTCCAAGAATTAACCGACGAAGTAAATACAAGCGTTTCATACCACTTGTTTTGCTAATCCGTTTAATTAGATTTCTCATACGAATGAGGTAAAGGTTTGTATATACTAATAGATTGGAAAACAGATTTAAAAATGAGTTTTGTATTAAAAATGGTATTGAAATCATCTTTGTGCAAGCGTTTGAATATTTACTACTAGTATAGAACCTTTGTATTATTAAAAGTAACAAATCACAAAAAACGATTGTAGAAACAATCGATCACCACAAATTCACATTCGACGACATGAATTTAAACCATAAAAATCGATATCAAATCCATCAAATGGATATTTCCAAAAATCTCAAAAAGAAGTCATCAAAGTCGATAATAAATGACAACAACTAATCGGACCAACAAAAATCGATTAAAATTGAAAATCCACTCAAAAACAGTCAAAATAGGCAAAATTGGCAGTTCCAGACGTTTGGGGGTTCATCCAGACGTTTGGATTTGGGTTCTGGAAATATTCCAGAAACCTACCAGACGTTTGAACTCTAACCAGATGTCTGAAAACTAACCAGACGTCTGGTAGGTTTGGACCAGACGTCTGGTCCAAGTCTCTGCCATTTTTTCTTTTCTGTCGTATATTTTTTTTTCATGTGCTGCCCTAACCAGATGTCTGGACCTTCCAACCAAACATCTGGTTGCCTTTTTTGGGCAACAATCTGCCTAGGCCAAAGATGGCCAAAATGATTCGGAAGCGATCGGACGAGCGACGGAGGCTAGGGATTTATGCCAAGCGACAATCCAGTCCTATAGGCTCTTCGATACACCCTAAATAACACGTCCAAATATCCAAGATAGGATCTTTAAAGATTTTGACTTCAAAACACCAAAATTTGGAAAATTCACCAAATCAATTCAAATCAAACGCAAATGAACGTGAATAGATGTTAGGAATTCATACCTAACAACAATGAAAACTATAGACATAGATGTGAGTTCAAAAACTCACCTTTAAACCTAAAAACAACGAATGAGAAGCTCAAAAACAAAGGAAAGATCAACTACTCTTCAACTTCAACTCTAGAAGCTCCAATCTAAGATCATAAGCAAATATTTCCTAAGTTAGGTTATAGTAAATTTCTGAAATTGGAGAGAGATTGAGATGGAGAAGAAGAAGAGGATGCTTACATAAGCTTCTCTTTGATTTTGGAGCTTGGATCTTGAATTTCCTAAGAATCTAGGGCTTAGGAATTTTAATTTCTTTTCTTTTCCCCCATTTTTCTTTTAGGGCTTGAGTATTAGGAAATTGGAAATGAAATAAATGAAGAGTAGAGGGGTGGAGTGAGAGTTATTATAGAGAGGAGTTGAGTTCTCTTAGTGGGCTGAAACCCAAACCCAAAGCCCCAAATGAAAATATCAAAATTCTACTCAACTCGAAACATATCGATGTTTATACTCAAAAAGGTTGTAAATGCCATTTTGAACTCAATGAAAGTGGTCTCAAGTCCCAATTCGAGGTTACAAAAAGTAAGATTTTAGACTTTAATCCGATTAACGATGCTATATTTAAATAAAACATTTAAATATATAATCGTTAAATATGCGGGTTATTACAGGTACTGTGGTGAAAAAATCCTTTCTACAATAGCTTTGAAATCTTCTTATCCAGGTCCTATCTTTCTTTGGGGGCCATATGCCTTAACAACAGCGCAACAGGTCTAGCATCCTTCTTCAAGTCAATTCTAAACTCAATCTCCCTTAGGAGTGAAACTGGTAACTTCTTCATAAACGTTTGGAAAGTCTCGAACTACAAACACAACTGAGAGCTCATCTTGCTACAGGCTAAAAGAATAAAAATAGCTTAACTCTACTATGCTTTAGGGTGCGCAACGAACATCAATATCTCGCCCCTTACAACTTCTTAGCCAAATTATCCTCCTTTCATAGTCTATGTCATCCTCGTAGTAAGATAACCAATCTATCCCTAGGATAAGTCCATACTCCTCAAAACCCAGAACATGCGCATTATATGTAAAATCAACATTACATATATCCATTACTAGGTCTTTACATATCAAAGAAAGATGCGTCGATCCCCTAATAGGATTTATACGACTATTAGGTTGGTGACAACTTGGGTTTTTAGACTTAAGGAGTCGATTATATTTCAAGCTATGCATGAATGTGATGCTCTTAAGTCAAATAAGGTACGAACGGTATTTCTACAAATAACAGCCGTACCTTTTAATGCAGCATTTCCTTTCTCTTTAGTAGGAGGTCTACTTGAGACATGTACAACGTCGATGGCATAAGCTTGCCTACCTTGTCCCTCCTTTGCAAGCTTCAGGCATCGGTTCTTGTAGTGCCCTTTCCTCATAGCAGTGGTAGTATCTGCTCTTGAACTCTTCCCTCATTAAACCCACTTTGTAGTCCTTAGCAACGTGCCCTTTCTTTTGACATCTTCGACATGTCACACCTCCTTTCTTAATATTCCCCTTGGCTTTCTTATCACTCCAGAATCCTCTTTTCTTCGTACCACCTTGATTTTGCACCTGTCCTACCTTCTCTTTCTCCTCAATACCAACTGTCTGAAGCACGACCATTTCAACTATCATCTCATAAGTGGTGCCTGTGGGTACTTGGGTCAAAAGCAGCTCCCTAAGCGGAGAATTTTGGCCTTTAACAAACTTCGTAGCCTTCTTCATTGGGGTGTCAATCGAACTCAATCCAAACTAGCTAATTGTGACGCTCCACCTCTATACTCATACTAGCCAAGGACATTTCGGGGTAATGCCATCGACTAGCACAAAGAATAAGGCTGTTGAGGAGCGACCATCTGTGTAATTGCTTTGTGCGAGTACCGATATGTCAGATAATATAACTTACATTTCTTTTCAAGAGGAAATCCGACATATCAAATACAAACTCAAATCTACCACACAGTGGCTATGTGGACTTCAAAAACAAATATAGAAATAAACATAACACAAATCAGTCACAGATATTCATATCACAAAGGCGGAAACAGATATGAATATAACACATAGAAGTGTACATCAAAGTAGTGGTCAAACAAGATCCACTACATCACAAAAGAATAGATACAAGTGCTAGACAAAAGAATAAGTATACATCAAGGAGTCTCTATCTCAAATGTATTCTAACAAAAACTACTATGCTAAAGTAGTTAGCCAAAAGTCAGGTGAAGGACCTTGATAAGAAGTCAAGCAGGAGCACCTGAAATACCTCGGTTTGACCCGAGTATTATTTAAGAAGAAAATAATAAACGGATCAGTCTAGCTAAAATATCAGATAAACTGAGATAGGATAAGAGATATCACAAAAACGTATGATAACAATAATGTCATACTATGACAAGTATACATCATATAACAACAAAAATCATACAATATCTCAAATATTCTCAATCATTAAAAGAATGTCATATTCTTTACATTATTCACCAAACACAAATATTGATAGAGCTTATCAATGCAATCCACGAAAATTGGTGAAACACAAATTCTAGAAATCATCAATTAGAAATTCAGAAATCACAAAGGGGGAGGCCTATCACAAACGGGAGCATGAAAACTCACCAACACGCGCATCACAAACGGAACGCTATTCCATGGTCGCTAACCATTAATTTTGAGCCGAAGCTCCACAAACGGCCCGAAGACCATCCCCACCAAATTGAACCGAAGTTCCACAAACGGGGTTTTTAGTCCCCACACAAACAAATAGACATCGCACATCGCTAGTCTAAATCACAAAATGATCACCATTGATCAATAAGAAGTGTCGATTACACTGAGCTAGTAAATAGATGAGTTTAGCTTCATGTCCCATAACCACTAGCTTAACTTAAATATTTATGAACAAATTATAGATTTCCACTCGAAAATTGTCACAAGATTTTCAATCAAACAAGTCCAAGAATTAACCGACGAAGTAAATGCAAGCGTTTCATACCACTTGTTTTACTAAGCCGTTTAATTAGATTTCTCATACGAATGAGGTAAAGGTTTGTATATACTAATAGATTGGAAAATGGCTTTGAAAACGAGCTTTGTATTAAAAATAGTGTTGAAATCATTTTGATGAAAAAGTTTGAGTATTTACTACTAGTATAAAAAACCTTTATATTTTTAAAGTGACAAATCACAGAAATGATTGTAGAAACAATCAATCACCAAAATCCACATTCGACGATGTGAATTTAAAACCATAAAAATCGATACCGAATCCATCAAAATGAATATTCCCAAAAATCCCGAAAAAGAAGTCATCAAAGACGATAAATGATAACAACAATTCGGATCATCAAAAATCGATTAAAAACCGGAAATCCACACAGAACTGCCTAAAATAGGAAAAATACTCATTTCCCAGATTCAGTCGACTGAACAGAAGGTCAGTCGACTAATACAAGGCCATAAACTCTCGGGTTCCTGGTTCAGTCGACTGACCTTCTGGTTCAGTCGACTGATACAGGCCAGGAAACATTTGTTTTCCAGTATCAGTCACTGAATCAGAAGGTCAGTCGATTGATATAGGGCCAGAGAATTTTCTAGTCCCTGGTTCAGTCGACTGACCTTCTAGTTTAGTCGACTGAACTGCCATTTCCAGTATTTCCAGCCTAACCCCCAAAAGGGGCAAAAATCCAAACGGGAGCGATCGGACGAGCAGCGGAGACTAGGGATTTATGCCAAGCGACAACCCAGCCTTATAGGCTCTTCGATACACCCCAACAACATGTTCAAACATCAAAGATAGGATTTTTAAAAGATTTGACTTCAAAACACCAAAAATTGGAATATTCACCAAACCAATTCAATTCAAAGGCAAATGAACAAGGAATAGATGTTAGGAATTACTACCTAACAACTATCAAAGATATAGATATAGATGTGAGTTCAAAAACTCACCTTTTAACCCGAAAACAACAAACGAGAAGCTCTAAAGCAAAGAAAAGGTCAACTACTCTTCAATTTCAACTCTAGAAGCTCCAATCTAAGATCATAAGCAATATTTCCTAAGTTAGGTTATAGGAAATTTCTGAAGTTGGAGAGAGATTGAGATGGAGAAGAAGAAGAGGATGCTTACCTTAGCTTCTCTTTGATGTTGGAGCTAAAATTTGTATTTCCTAATTAAACTAGGGTTTGGAATTCTAATTTCCTTTCTCTTCCCCCATTTTTACTTTAGCTAGAGTGTTAGGAAATGTTATGAAGGAATGAAGTGGAGTGGAGTGGGAGTTAGGGTATTAGATGGGTTGGGTGTTAGGTTATTGGGCTGAAACCCAAACCCAAAGCCCTAAATGAAATTATCAAAATTTCACTCAACTCCAAACATATCGATGTTTATACTCTAAAAAGTCGCAAATGCCATTTTGGACTCAATGGAAGTGGTCTCGAGTCCTAATTCGACTGTTTGCAAAAAGTGACATTTCGGACTTAAATCCGACTAACGATGCTATATTTAAATAAAACATTTAAATATACAATCGTAAAATATGCAGGTTGTTACAGACTCTCCTCTTTAAAGAAATTGCGTCCTCGCAATACTTAAGAAAAGAAATAAAAAGTAACAACCATACAAAGGCATAACAACACAAAACGAAGAAATTTTGAAATAAAAAGTTCACCTTAAGGAACACGAGAGAGTAAGTCCGGATGTGTTCGCTCGATGAATTGTCTAGATTGCCAAGAGCAATCCTTAGGATTTGAGGACCATTGAACTTTCACAAGAGGAACATCTTTATTTCGAAGGCGTTTAACCTCCGTAGCAATGATACGAATGGGTGTTGCTCATAAGTCAAATTAGGCGAAACTTCAATTTCTTCAATAACACCAGACTCAAGAATAGAATCGGAATCTCGAAGGCATTTCCGTAGTTGAGAGACATGGAATACGTCATGAATAACAGAAAATTGAGCCGGTAATAAAAGGCAATAAGCCACGAAACCAATGCATTCGGTGATGGGAAATGGACCAATACATCGAGGTGCTAACTTTCCCGATCGACTTAAACGCACATCACCCTTCATAGGTGAAACACGAATAAACAAAAAATCTCCCACAAAAAATTCTAATTTCCTTCTTCGATTACCGGCATAGGATTTTTGCCTACTTTGAGCTTCTTTCATCCTATGACGAATAAGGTCAATCTTTTCTGTGGCATCCCGAAAAAAATCTGGACCTAAAACCAGCTTCTCACCGGCTTCAAGCTAACACGAAGGAGATCGGCATGGCCTTCCGTATAGTGCCTCGAAAGGATAAATACCAATACTAGATTGGAAGCTATTATTATAGGAAAACTCAACAAGAGAAATATGATCTTCCCAACTTCCACCAAAATCAAGTACACATGTATGAAGAAGATCTTCAAGAGTTTGATTCACACGCTCGGTTTGTCCATCGGACTGAGGATGATAAGCGGTGCTAAAATTAAGCTTCGTTCCCAAAGCTTTTTTAAGACCTTTCCAAAATCCACTAGTAAACAATGGATCACGATCGCTAACAATAGAAGTAGGAACTCCATGCAATTTAACAATTTCCTTGACAAAGAGTTTAGCCAAAATAGGTACGGTCCGATTGGACCGAACGGGAATAAAATGGGCGGACTTGGTAAGTCTATCAACTATCACCCATAGGCTATCATGACCCGAACGAGAACGGGGAAGACCGTCAATAAAGTCCATGGAAATTTGATCCCACTTCCATATTGGAATTTCCAAAGGTTGCAATAACCCACCGGGCCTTTGATGCTCGGCTTTTATGAGTTGGCAAGTCATGCAACGCTTAATAAAGTTAGCAACATCAGATTTCATTCCATCCCAATAATAAAGTCGCTTCATGTCCGCGTACATTTTACTACTACCGGGATGAATGGTAAATTTAGAACGATAAGAATCTTCTAAAATATCTTTACGAAGATCACAAATATTTGGCACGATAAGTCTACCAAATTTTCGAATACCGCCACGAGCATCAATATCAAAGTCTTTCAAACCTTCTATATCAATTTTATCCCTACAACTTTGGCTAAGAAGAACCAATTCAGGATCGTGCTTTTGAGATTCAAGAATGCAGTCTAAAAGAGAAGGATGAGCCTCAAGGCTACATAATACAAGAGATGAACATGAATTGGATTCACGATCTCGAATCTCACAAGTAGACAAAGTCGCGAGATCATTCCATTCAGATATCATCATGGAAATAACCGCTTGTTGCTTTCGGCTAAGGGCATCGGCAACACGATTTCCCTTTCCGGGAGTATAAAGAATATCAAGATCATAAGTTGCAAGGAACTCGAGCCAACGTTGTTGACGCAAATTAAGTTCCTTTTGAGAAAATAAATACTTCAAAGATTTATGATCGGTGTAGAGAACAAACTTCTCTCCCAAAAGATAATGACGCCAAATTATAAGGGCGAAAACAATAGCCGCGAGCTCTAAATCATGAGTGGCATATCTAGTCTCGGCAGGCTTTAATTGCCTAGAAGCATAAGCAATAACACGTTCCCTTTGCATGAGAACGTCACCCAAACCAACACGACTAGCATCGGTATAAACAATAAAGTCTTGGTTCCCATCAAGAATCACAAGAATAGGAGCATCGGAAAGGAGTTCTTTTAATTTCTGAAAAGCAGTTTCACATTTGTCTGACCAAATGTATTTAACTCCCTTCTTTGTCAAATTAGTAAGAGGTACGGAAATTTTAGAAAAGTCTTTTATGAACCGACGATAATAGCCCGCCAATCCAAGGAAGCTACAAATTTCCGTCACACTCTCCGGTCTCTTCCAATCATGAATCGCTTCAATCTTTGAAGGATCCACGGAAATTCCAGATTCAGAAATAATATGCCCCAAGAATTTCACACGAGATTGCCAAGAGTGGCATTTAGAAAATTTTGCTTTCATTTGGTTGCTCCTAGGAGTTTCCAACACAATCCGAAGATGATTTTCATGCTCTTCTTCGGTTTTAGAATAAATAAGAATATCATCTATAAAGATGAGAACAAATCGATTGAGGAAGTCTTTGAAAACTCGATTCATAAGGTCAACGAAATAAGCTGTAGCATTCGTTAAATCAAATGGCATAACAAGCCATTCATAAGATCCATAACGAGTACAGAACAATGTCAAAGGAATGCTATCCTCTGCAATACGGAGCTGATGAAAACCGGTTGCTAAGTCTAACTATGAAAAGTCTCTAGCACCATTAAGTTGATCGAATAAATCATCAATCCGAGGTAAGGGATATTTATTCTTGATGGTGAGATCATTAAGCTTGCGGTAGTCAACGCAAAGCCTAAGTGTACCGTTAGATTTCTTCACAAAAACAACTGAAGCTCCCCATGGAGAGGAACTAGAACGAACAAACTGTTTTGCTTCCAATTCGGATAATTGTTTACACATCTCCTCATTTTCCTTATTGGACATACGATAAGGAGGACGAGTAATAGGTAGAGCTCCAGGGATTAGATTAATTCTGAACTCAATTGCTCGCTTATGTGGTAATCCTAATACGGGCTCAAATATGTCGGGAAATTCACGAACAATGTGATTGAGAGAAATAACATCTTCCTCATCATCATTATCGTCATCATGAGGATTTAGAGAATACAAGGATGCTTTCGAATTGGAATCTGAATCTTTCAGAACAAGAGAAATCTGCTTAACAGATTGAGGATGTCGAAGATATATAGTCCGCTCAAGACATAGGATATGGGCTTCATAATGGTTAAGCCAATCCATTCCCAAAATCATTCTGAAACCAAGGTAATGCATAACATGCAAATCGGCACGGAAAGAGTAATCACATAAAATAATCTCGACATCTTTACAAAGTAAACTGAGTGTTGCGGATCCACCAACCTGATTCGCAATTCTCAATGAAGTCATCAAGCCAATAACATTCAAAGACAAAGCATCAACAAGTTCTTTTGATATAAAAGAGTGAGATGCACCCGTATCAAAAAGAACTTGAATAGGAAGATCATGAAATATAATAATGCCATCAAGGATAGAATGAGAATTACCTTGACCAAGAGAAGTGTTAATAGGGGCTTGCACAACATTTAGCTTGCCTTCCTTCTTGCTTTGAAGTTTGGGACACAAAGATATAGTATGCCCCTAACTCTTGCAATAGCGGCAAGTAAGAGACTTCAGACACTTGTTCGCATAATGGTCCTTAGAACCACAATTGTAACATTCTCCACGACTAGAGGTAGGAGTTTTTGCTACCAAAGTTGCTTGCTTCCCTTTCTTGTTGGGATTAGGCTTGAATTTAAAAGGCCTCTTCTTATTGATGTTTTGTTTGACTTCAACATCACTTTCTTTATCGGCCTCTTCGAGTCGAAGAGCGATATCAACAAGCTGATCGAAAGAAACTTCTAATTTCAGAAGTAATAGCTTTTTGAGGTTCTTATTCAACCCATAGACAAATCTCTGATTTTTCTTCAATGGGGTATTAATATACTCGACCCCATATTTAGATAGAGATTCGAAAGATGCGACGTAATCCGTCACAGAAGATTCACCTTTAACAAGGTCAATAAAGCGTCGAGCTAGAGATACTTCTTCAGCCTCCGGCACAAACTTAAATTCGAATCTTTCCTGGAATTGCTCACAAGCAAGATCCGCTTCAATAATTTCAGAAATCAAAAGCTCATACCAATCTAATGCTCTCTCCTGAAGCATGCTAGAAGCCACTTGGACTCGATGTAGATCAATAAGATTCATGCGGGAAAAGATGTGATCGCATGTTCTAAGGCAAGCTTGGACTTCTATAATGCTTTCGGAACCCTTGAAAGGCCTTCCACCCAAGTTGGTGTAATCACTGCACAAGCGTGCAAACCGAGATTTAGGATGAGTAGGCTCTGGAATGGGTCCGATATATTGAGCATTTTTCATAAGATCTAGAAGTTGCTGAGCAGACATAAATACTCCGTCCTGAGGAGTAGCACTGGATTGACCGGCGCTGGGACGGCCTGGTCTAACCATTTCTCTTCTTTAAGAAAGAAAGAAGAGGAAAAAGGTTATTCACAGAATGAATATCAAACAAACTTGATTGATAAAACAAGGCATCATAAAAAGAAATACGATAGAACGGTACGAAGACTCGAATTAAATCCTATGGCACGATTCCTAAGAAAGTCTTAGGACAACGATCCTTGCTAGATTATTCTACATTGTTCCGAAGTTTGGCTCTGATACCAAGCTGTGACGCCCCACCTCTATACTCACGCTAGCCAAGGACACTACGGGGTAATGCCGTCGACTAGCACGAAGAATAAGGCTGTTGAGGAGCGACCATCTGTGTAATTACTTTGTGCGAGTACCGATATGTCAGATAATATAACTTACATTTATTTTCAAGAGGAAATCCGACATATAGAATACAAACTCAAAGCTACCACACGGTGGCTATGTGGACTTCAAAAACAAATATAGAAATAAACATAACACAAATCAGTCACAGATATCCATATCACAAAGGCGGAAACATATATGAATATAACACATAGAAGTGTACATCAAAGTGGTGGTCAAACAAAATCTACTACATCACAAAAGAATAGATACAAGTGTTAGACAAAAGAATAAGTATACATCAAGGAGTCTCTATCTCAAATGTATTCTAACAAAAACTACTATGCTAAAGTAGTTAGCCAAAAGTCAGGTGAAGGACCTTGATAAGAAGTCAAGCAGGAGCACCTGAAATACCTCGGTCTAACCCAAGTATTATTTAAGAAGAAAATAATAAACAGATCAGTCTAGCTAAAATATCAGATAAACTGAGGTAGGATAAGAGATATCACAAAAACGTATGATAACAATAATGCCATACTATGACAAGTATACATCAGATAACAACAAAAATCATACAATATCTCAAATATTCTCAAACATCAAAAGAATGTCATATTCTTTAAATTATTTAACAAACACAAATATTGATAGAGCTTATCAATGCAATCCACGAAAATTGGTGAAACACAAATTCTAGAAATCATCAATTAGAAATCCAGAAATCACAAAGGGGGGGAGGCCTATCACAAACGGGAGCATGAAAACTCACCAACACGTGCATCACAAACGGAACGCTATTCCATGGTCGCTACCCCACCAAATTGAACCGAAGTTCTACAAACGGGGTTTTTAGTCCCCACACAAACAAATAGACATCGCACATCGCTAGTCTAAATCACAAAATGATCACCATTGATCAATAAGAAGTGTCGATTACACTAAGCTAGTAAATAGATGAGTTTAGCTTCATGTCCCGTAACCACTAGCTTAACTTAAATATTTACGAACAAATTGTAGATTTCCACTCGAAAATTATCACAAGATTTTCAACCGAACAAGTCCAAGAATTAACCGACGAAGTAAATGCAAGCGTTTCATACCACTTGTTTTACTAAACCGTTTAATTAGATTTCTCATACGAATGAGGTAAAGGTTTGTATATACTAATAGATTGGAAAACGGCTTTGAAAACGAGCTTTGTATTAAAAATAGTGTTGAAATCATTTTGATGAAAAAGTTTGAGTATTTACTACTAGTATAAAACCTTTATATTTTTAAAGTGACAAATCACAGAAATGATTGTAGAAACAATCAATCACCAAAATCCACATTCGACGACGTGAATTTAAAACCATAAAAATCGATACTGAATCCATCAAAATGGATATTCCCAAAAATCCCGAAAAAGAAGTCATCAAAGACAATAAATGATAACAACAATTCGGATCATCAAAAATCGATTAAAAACCGAAAATCCATACAAAACTGCCTAAAATAGGCAAAATGCTCATTTCCCAGATTCAGTCAACTGATACAAGGCCAGAAACTCTCGGGTTCCTAGTTCAGTCGACTGACCTTCTGGTTCAGTCGACTGATACAGGCCAGGAAACATTTGTTTTCCAGTATCAGTCACTGAATCAGAAGGTCAGTCGATTGATATAGGGCCAGAGAATTTTCTGGTCCCTGGTTCAGTCGACTGACCTTCTGGTTTAGTCGATTGAACTGCCATTTCCAGTATTTCCAGCCTAACCCCCAAAAGGGGCAAAAATCCAAACGGGAGCGATCAGACGAGCACCGGAGACAAGGGATTTATGCCAAGCGACAACCCAGCCTTATAGGCTCTTCGATACACCCCAACAACATGTTCAAACATCAAAGATAGGATTTTTAAAAGATTTGACTTCAAAACACCAAAAATTGGAATATTCACCAAACCAATTCAATTCAAAGGCAAATGAACAAGGAATAGATGTTAGGAATTACTACCTAACAAACTATCAAAGATATAGACATAGATGTGAGTTCAAAAACTCACCTTTTAACCCGAAAACAACAAACGAGAAGCTCTAAAGCAAAGAAAAGGTCAACTACTCTTCAATTTCAACTCTAGAAGCTCCAATCTAAGATCATAAGCAATATTTCCTAAGTTAGGTTATAGGAAATTTCTGAAGTTGGAGAGAGATTGAGATGGAGAAGAAGAAGAGGATGCTTACCTTAGCTTCTCTTTGATGTTGGAGCTAAAATTTGTATTTCCTAATTAAACTAGGGTTTGGAATTCTAATTTCCTTTCTCTTCCCCCATTTTTACTTTAGCTAGAGTGTTAGGAAATGTTATGAAGGAATGAAGTGGAGTGGAGTGGGAGTTAGGGTATTAGATGGGTTGGGTGTTAGGTTATTGGGCTGAAACCCAAACCCAAAGCCCTAAATGAAATTATCAAAATTTCACTCAACTCCAAACATATCGATGTTTATACTCTAAAAAGTTGCAAATGCCATTTTGGACTCAATGGAAGTGGTCTCGAGTCCTAATTCGACTGTTTGCAAAAAGTGACATTTCGGACTTAAATCCGACTAATGATGATATATTTAAATAAAACATTTAAATATACAATCGTAAAATATGCGGGTTGTTGCACTAATTCCATGAACTTATTGATAGACTCGTTCAACATGGAGTCTCCTTGCCTTAGTTGGATGGACTTTTCCAATTGAAAATTTACTTCAGCTTTGGACATGAATTGCGACTCGAAGTGAGCCTTTAATTCAGCCCAAGTAATTCCTTTCTTAGGATTCTCTTCAACTACTATGGTCCACCAATCCAGCATCTCCCTTTTTAAATGTTATGCAGCCATCCTCCTCTTGATCCGGTCTTCCCAACCAAGCTCCCGGAATATACGTTCTGAATCACTAATTCAAGACTTTCCTCAACAAAATCTTTAGCCCCTGTATATGTCCATCCTCCTATTTTTTTGGAAGTTTTTACATATTTTGTGGAAGTCTAGTGGGCAGGTTCTGCTAATGCCCTTGTTGAGGATTGGGAACTTGCCCCACGTACCTTAGGTATTGCTTAAACCATTCTGGCGTACCTTGTATGGTGGATATTTCTTGGGTGGAGGGGTTCCTAGCCTCTGAGCAGTTGATTTTAGCCAAAATCAACTATCTGTAGCTTCGAGCATTTTTTGTCATAACTTCCTAAGTTAGTATTATTAGCTGAAATAAAAATTTGCCTAGTGTGTTTGCATATGTTCATAAAGAATATATACATAGTAGGGTTTTGAAAAATACTTTCAAAAATAACTAATATTACTGTCATGTATATCTATTCCTACTAATCGGGCAACCTATGTTCTGATACCAAATGTAACAACCCTCTCTGGAACGAGCCTAATTTTTGAACCAATAAAAGCCCATCAAACTGTAGGTCCATTCCAAAGTTGGCCATTGGTTGGTAAAATTGATACAATGAACAATATACAAAGCTATCAATCTATGCTTTCAAAATCTCACAACGGAAAGGATAAAATATAATAATAGAAATAACCACGCATTTCATTAAAAATCAAATCACAGAAATTCAACGTCCCAAAATATTCATAATACAATATCTCAAAATACAACATCAACATGTTTAAAATCTGGATACATTTGAATATATCAAAAATATAGATAAACTGCCACACATCTTCACCATCTCCTCCGTTTTTTCCATCAACATTATTCCCCTAACCTATGGGTTGTAATGAGAAAAGAGTCAGAACAAAAATGTTTGGTGAATGAAAATATCAAATATTACCATAATAGTATTTGGATAGTATCATTTAGATAAGTAATATGTGTTACACATCCGATACTTCATCGTACTAAGTATACCTCCATTGTAAGCCAAAGGCTTTTCCAGTCCAACTCCATAACGTAACTTTAATTGTAGGCCAAGGGACCTTTCCTGTCTAACACGGGTACAACTCAACCACTGTCAATCATGTCCTAACAATGAGGGAAAGCACCTGAGCCACTTAATACCTTTTTAATAGGAATTAGGAAGACTCTAACTATTTAATACCTATACCCTAGGTAGATCCCTACCAATAAATACCTAAACCCAAGGTGGACCCCTCTTTGGTACTTCCTAACTGACATCGTAAGAAATCCCATCAGGACACCTAATCTTCTTTTATGGGAAGAGGCGGATCCTATAGTAGCCACTCAATAAGTCAACCATGAAGCGAACCACTCCCATAGATTTTCCACTACCGCACCTAAAACATAATCCCGACCATTTAATACTTCTTGAGTTGGAAGGAGGTTGACCCGACAACAACCACTTAATACCTTCAACCCAGAAGCAGGCCCATATTGGGATATCTGTATTATGACCAATAACCCAACAGTTACATCTTACATTACTGTGACTATATGTAGGTGCTGGTAGCCAGATTAGCTGGGCAAACTCACCCTATAGAATTTGGATTAATCTCACGTCCGCCGTGTGTGCTTATTATAAGTTATGTCTCACATCAGTTCCAAAGTCCATCAAAGTATGGATCATTGGTATTTAGTATCCTATAATAACAAAAACATATCAGATCTGTATCGATATAAACTCACAACAGAATAGTAAAGTATAATAAAACATATAATTATCTTTAAATTTTAAAATAGAATAATTTTAAAGAAATAAAAATTTTGGATGGTATGTTAGGTATTGGATGGAAGGGATTGGATGTAAAATTGGTTGAACTATACTTCTATTCGTAGAAGTGTGGGAAAATTTGTGCGCAAAAACAAAGATTTTGATTTTCAAAACTTGCATATTTGTAGGACTACCACTATATATTGGTAGTTTGCACCATATTTTTCAAAATTGTTTTAAAAAATGCATTCATATAAGAGGCGTCGATTTAGTATTATTTTGCATACATATCATATGTGTAGTGATACACCGTGTACTTGTACATGATTGGTTGCAAATTTGGTTGTACTAATTAGAGGGATATCTTAGAATGTATCCCACTATGTTACATAATTCAGTCCTTGAGGAATTTGGGGGACGAAATTCCTCTAAGGGGAAAGAATGTAACACCCTGTAAATTGAATGATAATTAATTAAAGAGAATTAATAAATAATCATTAAAGCCCAAAAAATAGAATTTTTGAAAACGTCAAAATTTGGCTATGAAACTTTTCCCATTATGTTCATGGTGGTTTTCTGATCGATTTTAATATATAAAGTTTTATGATCAGATTTCTTATACGTGCTCAGTACTAATAAGGATACTAGTTAACTAAGGTATCAGCCTTGGTCAGTATATGTTTTATTACACTTTACTATTTCACTATGAGTTTTATAGATAACGCTCTGATATACTTTTATTTGTTACAGAATATGAACACCAATGATTCATACTTTAGTAGACTTGGGTTTTCGATTTAGCGAAAATTCAGGCCCACCGAAGTGCGGGTTGTTACAGTCACAATACTGGTAGCCAGATTAGCTGGGTAGATTTCTGTATACTTTTGACTGACCTCGCAACCCTATATCTTGGTCATATTTCTACACTTCTAACATACTACTATATATATACCCTATTTTTACATACATACGTACATACATATATATAACTCCTCACTACATTTATGCATAAGGCCATATAAGGAAGATTCCTTATGTCGCCTTTAATTATGGATAAATTTCCGTAGTTGTCCTTAACATCCTTCCTAAAGTGTTTATTGCTATTTATTAACTTATTTATTCTATACGATACGACTTATACGTTACTATTTAATGCTACTAATATATTTATACGTTAGTAAATTTTAGGCTAACTAAATACTCTTGATCATGTGTAGAGATATTACTATTCAAATATTTTTTCTTCCTATACTAATTGTTAAAATGTCGAAGCTTCCATATTCATACAAGCCTAAGTTCTACATAATAATTTACAAAATATCTAATATCCTTAGCTGGAAAAAACAGACTTCTATACAAAAAAAAGGAATGAATTACCAAACTTATTTTACATTAATATAATAAAATCAATGCCTCTATTTCAAGGGAACAAAATCTTACAATTTAAACCCTTTATATTCTATTCAACTTTTATACATACAAATTTGAAGCGGAAAAAGAGATTCATACTTGTCTAATTACATAAATAGGCGGTGTAAATTACAAATAGAAAAATTCATAATTCACACATAATTTTCTAAAATTTTCCTTTTTGAACCCTTTTATTGCAACAACAGAAATTAGAAGGGGAAGTTGAATAGAACATAAATTATTCAAATTATAAACAACAAATTAAATTCTACTATATATTAACATAAAACAATTGAGATTCCAACTGTCCAAGGATTAACATTTTATTTGGGGGAATTTTAGGGAGGTTAAGGGTTTTCGTATACAAAATTCCCCAAGGCATAAAACAAATCTAAACTTTTACTACACAATCTACTAAAATGTAAAAAACTAAGATTTCTATTCACAGATAGTTTCCTTACTTTTCCCTTGGGTTCAATTCACGACTGACCTAACTCTTCCTTTAGATTTCTTCATTTTGGAATGTACAACAATTCAATTGTACATAGATTAGATTCAGAATTCAGAGACTAGGGAAGAATAAATACATAAACACACATGCGTGCACGAGCGCACACACACACATATATAACCTAATACCTTTTCACTTGGATTTGAAATCTTGAATCTAATCGAAGAATGAAGGAAGAAGACTGATGGAGTTTCGCTAGCATTTCGATTTTCTTATGAATAAAAGTGAGGGGGTTTGCATCTTATTTATAGTGGTCGATCATACGATTTAAGTTAGTTTAAAATAATAAAATCCAGTCCTTTCATGGCCATGACAAACCCAAGTCGACATTCACTAATCGATCGACCGACATACCCTAGGCAGTCGATCGATCCAATATAAGCAGTTGACCGACCTTCTACCATGAGCGTAATTTATTTTTTGCCTTTATTCGTGTAACGACCCACCTTTTTGGACAGTTTAAATCGACAATAAACCATATCTGTCAAATCAAACCATTCAAAAGGGAGGATTGTTAATGGGGTAAATAAGAAAATAAGAGAAAAAGAAGAAACAAACACAGAATCTCACAGCGGAACGATAAAATATAATTATCAAATAAATAGTTCGTGAAGCTTTTTATATTTACATTTGATTATAATCTATACAACATTCATCAGAGTTATATATATACATCAAAGATAAATAAATGATGCAGCAGACAACATGATGCAGGACTAATAATAGTTGTAATATACCAAATCTTCGTCTTTGTCCTCCAGAATAAATCTTCAATAAGCGGAAAAACTCAGGGCTGACCCGAGCGTAATGAAAAGACAAAACACTCGAGTCAAGACTAAAATATCCTTATGTAAGTCAAATCGATATCGCATAAACATGAGTGTAACGGCATCAGAGATGTTTACGGGTTTTCATATCTCTTATCCAGTGTATAACGTGCATGCAATAACTCAAGAGATGTTACCGGATTTTCCATCTCTCAAGGATCCATCAAACTATTTATATGTAGTAGAATACACTATATATATAATGTGTAGTCACTAAAATAAATATTTTTCTTAGTGTTAAGGCTTTACATTAATCCCCCTTAACGCGTTTTTAAGCATTGTCGTACAGTTTGCATATAAAACACCAGTTAAATGGTTGGTGGATAAGGATGCGCCGTGATATGACAACACTAAACCAAAATCGTATGAGTCTCGTTCAGGGATAAAAGTATGATAAGGCACGTGAGGCAATGCCCAAGATAGGATACTACCAGTTTACCCTTCCTGGCTGGTGGTAACTCATCATAGCCATGATCGCCAACCGCGTCCAACACTCCCATAATTCAGAGGGTGCACACCAATCAATCACAATGTAAATGATGGTAATACGAAGAAGTACGTCCGCTCGGGATAACTAGCCCACTTGGCCGGTACGGCACCTGTTTTAGTCATTTCAAATTGGCACAAGTGCCAGGCTAATCCATCGTCGTTCTCTTTCTTCAAATCCAGCAAACGACGCCAAATCCAACCACTTCGTTCTGGATCATCACTCCACGTACACAGTTGTCAAAGTGGTTCTGGTATCGATAGAGAGTATGTCCATATCCGGCCCCGATCCCTTTAACAACCAAACGTCATTTTACCCACCGGTTGGTTCTTTTACATTTCGAAAACAGTTCATACTTGATATCAAAATATCATATTCGCTTCGAAATCAAATCCATTTCGAAATCATCATATTTACTCAAAATATACCATTTCAATTCAAAATCATGTTCGTCTTAATATTTCGATTTCACTTCCAAAATCGTTTCGAATTTTAATTTAGGTTATAACTTCATTTAATCCAATTCGTATTTAAATCCATGATTTAAATATAAACATTTCACCCTATTGACCAGCTTGAATATTTTTTTTAGAAAATAGTTGAATAATTAAAAAATAGTTTTAAATAATTAAAATAGTTAAATAGTGTAAATGGTTAAAATAGCTAAAAATAGTTTGAATTGTTAAAATAGTTTAATATAAAATAGTTTAAGTATTAAAATGGTTTTTATAGCAAAATAATTCGAAAACCAAAATAATTTATATATTTAAGAAGATAGCTTTTAAATATTTTTATATTAAATAATTTATTTGAAAATAGTTTCAAAGTCAAATCAATTCAATTCCGACTTCCCAATTCAAATCAATTCCAATTTCCATTCGATCGATCCAATTTTGATTTCAATTCAAATCAATTTCAACTTCGATTTCACATTAATTCAATTCCACTTTCAAATCCAATTAATTCAATTTCAATTCCAATTTAAGTTAATTTCAACTCAATTCTCAATTTACACCATTTCCATTTATATAAATTTGAGTTCGATTTTCAAAAATATCGATTAAAACACTTAATCAAATTTACCTTCAATATTCAATTTAAAATCCAATCTTCAAATATAGTTCAATTCTAAGCTCAATTTCGAAATATCGTTTTGTCACTTTTTTTAGCAATATTCAAAGTTCGAACAGAAATCCAATCTTTTAAAAACATATCAATTTATGGAATTCAAGCATATTTCGATTTTAACTTCAAAATCTCAACTTCGATTATTTAAACAATTTCGATTACCAAATCCAAATACATTCAGGGCTCAAGTCCGAAAATAATTTGATTTCTATAATTTGATTTTTATTTCTTTTAAATCAAAAACATTTAAATAATTTCTAATCAAAATTTTTAAAACCATTTAATTTAACCAATCCGGTGTCCGTATATAATTTTATATCCTATGACCAAGTGATCAGTTATTTCAATTCAATTTCAAGGATGGATAAATATCATTTCAATCCACATCATAGTGTCATAGGTATATATCATTTCAACCTATTTCTTAATTCATTCGAAATAATTTAATTTACAGTTTTATATACTGTAAGTAATTTACCAGGTAATAACAGGATATATAAAAAATAAATAAACATCCAATCATCAAATATCAATCAATTTGCATCCATCACATTCAATCATACAACAGACAGTATAATTCACAACAATTTCATAGTTATCAATATCAGGTGTTTTACTGGCAATTAACTTCCAATTTCAAGCCTAACTGTCAATTCTAATTTTTAACAGTTAATTCAAATGGCAATTTGGATGAAAATTAAATTTATCAAACATCAATAAATTTATATCACTTCACAATTTCAGATTTAACTAGCATAAAAATATTCTAGTACGTTGTGAGCATTATGAAACACTCATCTTGATTTTCAATTGCAAATTAAATCGAACGACGTTCGATTTAACCTAAAATTTTAACAAGCTCCTATCAGCTCCAAATCTGTTCCATGATGCAGTGCTCGGTAACACGAACTCAAAGCAAGTCGTTTCGTGCGATTCCGACCTCGATTTTTGTTATTGCTTCCACGTTTTGGTTCGTCTAAAATCAAACAGGCGTTTGATTTTAGTGCAAAATTCCAATAGCTCAGATCTCAACCAATCCAATTACATGTCGAAGGATTCGCCAATACGAATCCAACGCGACTGACTGCGTTGGATTTGGATCTTGTATGAATGGATTATTTAATTTATAAGTTATCAAAAAATAACAATTAAAACAATTAAATTAACTCATACGTAAACTAAATTACTAAGCTTCTCACCAATATGCTCGCATGTGCTCGGCCCTACAAGAAAACAAACCCAAATAGCCATAACGCATGCAACAACTTTCCCTTTTCCTAACCCAATTGTTCAAATTGATGTGGACTAAATTGCAAATTCTTATGTAATGAATAGTGCTTCTTGGCTTGCAATCTACTACAGCTTCCTTGCTACCAATATACGCAGCTTGCCTTCCCTGTCCACGTTGCCACTTTGCCTCTTATTTTATTTTATTTTATACGCATGCAAGACAAGAGAGAATGGGGCTTCGGTGGTGGGGTGTGAGGAGCTTGGGCTGTAGTCGGGGAAGGTCTAGGCTTTGGCGGCGTACTTCGGTGGCGGGCGGTGCAGGTGGGGTCTGTTGCTAGGAGGGTGGAGGTGGTCTGGTCGTTCGGGTAGGGCTGGGCGGCGGGGAGGTGATGGGTGAGTGGGTCCAGGCAGCGATGAGGGACGTGCGATGGTAGGGAGAAAAGGAATGGAGAGTTTACGTGATCCTATATATAAAAGCAAGTTTATATTCTTCTCAAAATTTTGTCCATAAAGAAAAGAAGTAGAAGAGAAAATGGAGATGGGTGGAAGGGCACATCGCATATATATATACACAGGGAGGGAGGATTAATTGCAGCATTCAATAAGTTGAGGGGCGTACGCAAGGGATAACAGCTAGCACAAATTTGTGGGCTGAAGGGATGTGGAAGAAAGTGAGCAATAATGACTCCAGAGCACAGTCACAGACCAATATCTCAACCATGTAGCATTTTGCCACGGAAGCCAAAACTCGAAACAAATATACCATGGAGATCAGCGCGATGAGACGAATCCAGCGATGTAATCAAATCTGTGCTACGACATTCGTAGCAAAATCTCGTCTGTTGTCGCCGTTTCCGCTACGAAATTGGACGACGACGACAATTCTTGATAAACGGAGCTAGAAAGTTCAGAATTGGACGGAACAAACTTCGCCTTTCAAATCAAAGAATTTTTTAGATGTTTCTATGTTAAAATATTTACATGTCGAAAAATGATATTTTACCCATAAATTTATTAACCGGGTTTTACTTAAATTTGAACGACATAAACTTTCACAAAATTTGAAATTTGAATTCATAGATTACACTTATTAAAAACACGTTTTAATTATACAACTTTAATTTATTGAAATTTTGAGTTTACCTGTTAAAATAAATTCTATATCGATTACGACTGTTTTTTCAACGACCTTAAAATATTATCGTCAAACCCAAAATTTCTTTTTTTATATAAAATTCTACTTACTTTTAGGATGAAAACGTATATTTTATATTTCTCAAAATATTCTTTTATTTTCATTAAAACATTTATTTAATTTCAATAGAAACGCGCGATAAATTCCATATTAAATGTAAATGTTTTTTATTCTATTTCTATTATTATCATCTTTTATCCTATTACACACTCTCTCACTTTTATTTGTTTTTGTAACAACTTAAAATTTTTTATAACCATTTTTATTCAAAAATTAAATTAAATTTAATAATTTAAAATAGTTAAATATACGGGTTTTTACATTCTCTCCCACTCAAAACTTTTCGTCCTCGAAAAGGGCCAAGTACAGAATTTAACACTTGATATATTTAATTCAAAACAATCAACTTATAAAACATTAAAATCTTATTTACCAAACTATTACTATGCTCTCGCTATGACACTTCGATATCGGTTTTGCGTAAATTTCAACTTATATAGAAAACAAGTTATAAAATTTTCAAAACCTCAAAAATTTTCTAACTCCCGGATTTACGAAAAATTTCGGTAGAGTCTCCTTTGCGCGGCTCGATCAGAACAACTACAAAATGCCTCTACGGGCCCTAAACCAACAAAAGAAAACAAAAGCCAAGTAGCTCCATCATAAAACCATCAAATCAAATGACAAAATAAACACGTACCTTTTTATTGGGCAATCCAAATTTTTCTTGATTTTAAATACCTGCATCTTATTTACCAATGATATCCAATCATAAAATTTAAAGTCATTTTATATTTTGCATTTCAATTTCCAATATTAGCTTTATTTAAGCCTGTACGATGTACATATATCATCCGTATGCAATGCCAAATCTGATCGCTCATTCGATCACACAATTTCACTTCCGAACTAGTATCGTTCACACGACTTTCTATTGCGGACTCGGATCTGGTTCCTTGATCAGAAACTGTCATTCTCCTTGTATAGCCATATACTATGATAGAGAATTCCAGAATCAATTAAACATCCATATCCAGGGTTCGCCGTTGAGGATCAACTGAAAAATCCTAACTCGGATCGATATAAATTATCTCGAAATTATGTGCTCGAATCTGGATCAAAACGTTATGCGAGTAAAATAATATACGTACAACTTACATATTTATTCTAATTGATTCTTAGTTACACCTTACATATTTATTCCAATTGATTCTTAGTTACACCAAATTCTTTTGTTTAGATTTACTTCATTTTTATTCAATTATTCATAACTATCATTCAAATTTATAATTCACATTACTTAATTTCTTAGTATTTTTCAATACCAACTATCTCTTAAGTTACAAATTCAATTTCAAAATTTCTTTGCCAATTTATATTCTATAACCAATTTACAAGGATATTATTTATTTCATTTGTCTACTTTCTTAGGTTCCACTTACTTATTTCATTTAGTCATTAATCATTTTATAATATACTCAAGTATATAACATTTATTATTACAACTAAATTTCCATTTATACACATTTTAATTTATTTTAAGTTTGTTTACTTGTATAATATCCCATTACATATCCAAATCACCATTTAACTCTTTAGCATTTGGTAAGTCTTATATATGTTATTAGAATACAATTTGATATTATACAAATTAATTGATTCATTTTTGCTTAATTAGAATGTTCACTATTTTAGTTTGTTTAAATTTTCTTTACTTTCAATTTCTCTCTAAAGTTTCTTAAAACATTTAGTTTAGATTTTCTTAATTCTCTTATTTTATAAGCTCTAGTTATTCAAATATTTCATTTCGTTCAAATAATGTTAAGATTATTAATTAACAGAACTTAAAAATTTAAACACTGGGACATTTCTAATCATTCGAAATAAGTATATATACTTATCCTTTTTTTTATCAAATCATACTTTTGGAGTTTAAACCAAAATCTGTTTGTCAAAACAATTTCATAGCAAAGCTTCTCAGAAGTCTCCCCCACTTTGAGACTCGAAAATGAACGTCAATGATGCTATGCAGTCATCACCGAAATTATTTTCCAACAAACGAAGAGGGGAGTACTGAATCCATTCCTTTTAAAATTTATTTGAAAACAATTTGTATTTGTATATACTTTTAAAAAATACTAATATTATTTTCCAAACCTTGAAAACCCTTTCCAGAAACACCGGAATTTAAATTTCTCGAATTCTCAACTTTATATTCATTTTACTAGCAATTTATATTTTATAAATCACACGTATACAATTTCATTTTTTCCCATATAATAGCTAATAGTTTAGGAATATTGACTATTCAATAATAAATGATAATGATCAATATTATCATTTCTAACAACCAATTCACACTATATATACCCTAATAATTTCTGAAAAATTATTTCTTTATATATAAAATATAATCAGGGTAAAATTATTTCATGTACCCAATTTCAAAACAATACCGTGTCAGTTTACCTTGTTTAAGAGTTTAGAAACCCCTATCGATACGGTTGTACTTCCCGTACTGATCAGAATTCATAAACACTCCACCGATAAGTCAACACAATATAAAACATTTCATATTCACTCACAAATACGCGCTCATATCTATTAATACACTCAAACTCATTATAGGGTGCTACTAACCCTATTTCTAATGAGTTACCCCACAAAGCTAAGGTTATCGCCAAACCAAAGCTCTGATACCAACTGTAACGGCCCACCTTTTTGGACAGTTTAAATCGACAATAAACCACACATGTCAACTCAAACCATTCAAAAGGGAGGATTGTTAATGGGGTAAATAAGAAAACAAGAGAAAGGAAGAAACAAACATAGAATCTCGCAGCGGAACGATAAAATATAATAATCAAATAAACAGTTCATGAAGCTTTTTATATTTACATTTGATTATAATCTATACAACATTCATCAGAGTTATATATATACATCAGAGATAAATATATAATGCAGCAGAATACATGATGCAGGACTAATAATAGTAGTAATATACCAAATCTTCGTCTTCGTCCTCCAAAATAAATCTTCAATAAGCTGAAAAACTCAGGGCTGAACCAAGCGTAATGAAAAGACAAAACACTCGAGTCAGGACTAAAATATCCTTATGTAAGTCAAATCGATATCGCATAAACATGAGTGTAACGGCGTCAGAGATATTTATGGGTTTTCACATCTCCTATCTAGTGTTTAACATGCGTGCAATAACTCAAGAGATGTTATAGGATTTTCCATCTCTCAAGGATCCATCAAACTATTTATATGTAGTAGAATACGCTATATATATAATGTCTAGTCAGTAAAATAAATATTTTTCTTAGCGTCAAGGCTTTACATTGACCCCCCTTAACGCATTTTTAAGCATTGTCATACAGTTTGCATATAAAACACCAGTTGAACGGTCGGTGGATAGAGATGTGTCGTGATACGACAACACTAAACCAAAATCGTATGGGTCTCATTCAGGGATAAAAGTATGGCAAGGCACGTGAGGCAATGCCCAAGGTAGGATACTACCAGTTTACCCTTCCCGGCTGGTGGTAACGCATCATAGCTATGATCGCCCACCGCGTCCAACACTCCCATATTTCGGAGGGTGCGCACCAATCAATCACAATGTAAATGATGGTATGGCCGCTCGGGGTAACTAGCCCACTTGGACGGTACGGCTCCTGTTTTAGTCATTTCAAATTGGCAAAAGTGCCAGGCTAATCCATCATCATTCTCTTTCTTCAAATCCAGCAAACGACGCCAAATCCAACCGCTTCGTTTTGGATCATCACTCTACGTACACAGTTGTCAAAGTGGTTCTGGTATCGACAGAGAGTATGCCCATATTCGGCCCCAGTCTCTTTAACAACCAAACGTCGTTTTACCCACCGGTTGGTTCTTTTACATTTCGAAAACAGTTCATATTTGATATCAAAATATCACATTCGCTTCGAAATCAAATCCATTTTGAAATCATCATATTTGCTCAAAATATACCATTTCAATTCAAAATCATGTTCCTCTTAATATCTCGACTTCACTTCCAAAATTGTTTCGAATTTCAATTTAGGTTATAACTTCATTTAATCTAATTCGTATTTAAATCCATGATTTAAATATAAACATTTCACCCTATTGACCAACTTGAATATATTTTTTAGAAAATAGTTTGAATAATTTTAAAATAGTTTTAAATAATTAAAATAGTTAAATATTGTAAATGGTTAAAATAGCTAAAAATAGTTTAAATTGTTAAAATAGTTTAACATAAAATAGTTTAAGTATTAAAATGGTTTATATAGCAAAATAATTTGAAAACCAAAATAATTTCTATATTTAAGAAGATAGCTTTTAAATTTTATATTAAATAATTTATTTGAAAATAGTTTCAAAGTCAAACTGATTCAATTTCGACTTCCCAATTCAAATCAATTCCAATTTCCATTCGATCGATCCAATTTCGATTTGAATTCAAACCACAACTTCGGTTTCAAATTATTTCAATTCCACTTTCAAATCCAATTAATTCAATTTCAATTCCAATTTAAGTTAATTTCAACTCAATTCTCAATTTAAACCATTTTGATTTATATAAATTTGAGTTCGATTTTCAAAAATATCGATTAAAACACTTAATCAAATTTACCTTCAATATTCAATTTAAAATGCAATCTTCAGTTATAGTTCAATTCTGAGCTTAATTTCGAAATATCGTTTTGTCACTTTTGTTTTAGCAATATTCAAAGTTCAAATAAAAATCCAATCTTTTAAAAACAAATCAATTTATGAAATTCAAGCATATTTCGATTTTAACTTCAAAATCTCAACTTCGATTATTTAAACAATTTCGATTAGCAAATCCAAATTTCAACATTCAGGGCTCAAGTCCGAAAATAATTTGGTTTCTATAATTTGATTTTTATTTCATTTAAATCAAAACCATTTAAAAATTTCAAATTAAAAATTTTGAAATCATTTAATTTAACCAATCCAGTGTCCGTATATAATTTTCTATCCTATGGTCAAGTGATCAGTTACTTCAATTCAATTTCAAGGATGGATATATATCATTTCAATCCACATCACAGTGTTATAAGTTATCAAAAAAAAATTAAAACAATTAAATTAACTAATACGTAAACTAAATTACTAAGCTTCTCACCAAAATGCTCGCATGTGCTCGGCCCTACAAGAAAACAAACCCAAATAGCCATAATGCATGCAACAACTCTCCCTTTACCTAACGCAATTGTCCAAATTAATGTGGACTAAATTGCAAATTCTTATGTAACTGTGCAGTTAATGCCCCGCTATTACCCCGCTATAACCCTGCTATATCTTGTAGCGGATTTCTACCGCTACGATTTTTCAATATAGCCCCAAATATAGCCTTTCCGCTTTAAGCCCCGCTATTTCCGCTATATCCCATTATTCCCGCTATATTTTGCTATTTCCGCTATATCTTCTTTAAAACCAATGAATTAAAAATGAAATTTATACATTATAAAAATTATGAAATCAATTTATTTGATTGAATTTTTAATATGTTTTCAGAAATGAAAATACTCTAGTATTCTACTAAATTCAATTATGTTATATAACAGTTTTACGTTTATTTACAGTATATTCGCACATATTTTTATTTAAAATTATTTATGTATTAATTATAATTCAATTTAATGTTAATTTTTCATTTAACTACCATTTATATATTTGTAAAAACATTAAGTACGAGTTTTATATGCTATTTTAGAGTCATCCGCTATATCCGGCTATATCCTCGCTGTATCCCCGCTATGACTTTTTGCACCTCCACCGCATTGAATCTGCCGAGCGCTTTAACTGCACAGTTATGTAATGAATAGTGCTTCTTGGCTAGCAATTTACTGACAGCTTCCTTGCTACCAATACACGCAGCTTGCCTTCCTTGTCCACATTGCCACTGCCTCTTTTTTTATATTTTATTTTATGCACACACAAGACAAGAGGGAAAGAGGCTTCGGTGGTGCGTGTGAGGAGCTTGGGCTGTAGTCGGGGAAGGTCTGGGCTTTGGCGGAGGAGGTCGGACTTCGGTGGCGGGCGGTGCAGGTGGGGTCGGTTGCTAGGAGGGTGGAGGTGGTCTGGTCATTCAGGTAGGGCTGGTCGGCGGGGAGGTGGTCCAGGCGACGATGAGGGACGTGCGGTGGTAGGGCGAAAAGAAATGGAGAGTTTACGTGATCCTATATATAAAAGCAAGTTTATATTCTTCTCAAAATTTTGTCCAGAAAGAAAAGAAGTAGCAGAGAAAATGGAGATGGGTGGAAGGGCACGTTGCATATACACAGGCAGGGAGGATTAATTGCAGCATTCAATAAGTTGAGGGGCGTACGCAAGGGATAATAGCTGGCACAAATTTGTGGGCTGAAGGGATATGGAAGAAAGTGAGCAATAATGACTCCAGAGCACGGTCACAGAACAATATCTCAACCACGTAGCGTTTTGCCACGGAAGCCAAAGCTCGAAAATAAATATACCACAGAGATTAGTGCGACGAGACGAATCCAATGATGTAATCAAATCTGTGCTACGACATTCGTAGCAAAATCTCGTCTGTTGTCGCTGTTTCCACTACGAAATTGGACGACAACGACAATTCTTGATAAAGGGAGCTAGAAAGTTCATAATTGGATGGAACAAACTTCGCCATTCAAATGTTTACAAACCGCCATAAATACAATGCTGTAATATTTACACTTCGAAAAATGATATTTTACCCATAAATTTATTAACCGGGTTTTACTTAAATTTGAACGACATAAATTTTCACAAAATTTGAAATTTGAATTCATAGATTAAACTTATTTAAAACACATTTTAATTATACAATTTTAATTTATTGAAATTTTTAGTTTACGTGTTAAAATAAATTCTATATCGATTACAACTGTTTTTTCAACGACCATAAAATATTATCGTCAAACCCAAAATTTCTTTTTTTTTATAAAATTCTACTTACTTTTAGGATGAAAACATATATTTTATATTTCTAAAAATATTCTTTTATTTTCATTAAAACATTTATTTAATTTCAACACAAACGCGCAATAAATTCCATATTAAATGTAAACGTTTATTATTCTATTTCTATTATTATCATCTTTTATCCTATTACACACTCTCTCACTTTTATTTGTTTTTGTAAAAAATTAAATTTTTTTCTAACCATTTTTATTATAAATTATATTAAATTTAATAATTTAAAATAGTTAAATATACGGGTCTTTACAATTTGTTTATTTATTTCCCCATTTAAAACTAACATTAACGTTTTTCTTAAACATTGAGTTTCCTTTAACATTAAAATATTTATTACCATTTTAATTCATTGTTAACATTTATAAATTTTAAAATTGAATTCGTTTGAATTATTTTAAATCTGAAAACTTCAAACATCAATAACTTTTTTGTTTGATCTCAGATCGCAAAACTTTATATATGAAAATTGATCAAAAGATCGCCATAAATACAATGATGTAGCTTTCATGGATATATTTCAAAGTTTGAGAAATTTTAATTTTAAGCCTTATTATTAATTAATTAATTCCTTATTAATTTTTATGGGGCCTTATATTAACTAAAATAATTAACATTTGAGAAGTATTAATTATTATTTAATTTGATGTTTTTAAGTTGCATGGAAGTATTTGAATGCATATATAAAAGTGATATTTGCATGTATTGATATACAATATCGATGTAACTTTAAACGAGTTTAAATAAAAGATAATTTCATGAAGGGATTTATGAAATTTTATGCCATTTGATGGCATATATGGCTGGCCAAATCATGAGAAGAAGGGGGTGAAGAGGAGAGATAATTAAGGGAATTGATTAGGAAAGTTTTAATTGAAAGAAAGGGAAGGGTTTCATTCTTTCACTATGAACAAATCCACTAATTCATTTTTCATTAATTTTCCATTCGTTCAACTTTTCTCTCCTCCTCTCCATAGCCATGGCCAAAACTAACTTCCCCGTTTTTGAAAATAAACAACTTGAAATAAAATAAAAACATCATGTTAAATGAAGAGTTCAATGGTTCATCCATCTCCTTTAAAGATTGGGTAACGATCTTAGAAATTTGAGAAGAATTAACATATATAAATGTAACTTACTGGCTAGTTCTATAAAGTAAAATTTCTCTTTCATATTTATATTTTGCATGTATCACTATATAATGATTATGTGTGTGTATATACAGATATAATTATTTTAATGGCTATAACTTATTTGTAAATAACGGTTATAGGGGAACCAGGGATTCAAAATCCCATCTTTTTAATCAATTTCCAATCTTGATTCTTAGTTACAATTCTCAATTGTAATACAATCTTAGTTCAATTCTCTTCTAAAACCCCACGATCCATGCTAATTAGGATATGAAAGATAAATCTAGAGATAAAGAAGGATATAATGACTTGTATGATTTAGAATGGATAATGGTCGACGGGAAGAGTAAGGGGTGGAACCTACTCAGGCGATAAGGTTGAGTCATGGAAAGAATCAATCAATGAGTGATAATAGACCATTGTGGTGGAATCAGAAAGGGAGATCTTGACATGAGAATAAATTTTTTTGAAATGACATTGTCAAGTGGAACTTGAATATAACTAATCCTAAACCACATAATTTAAAATTTACAAACATGAAACTCATGTTATTGGTGGATGCGCTTAAGGGAAAATCTGAAGATGAAAACATAAAACAATTTTATGAGCTAGTTAAAGACAATGAAGGCGAATTTGCAAAATTGAATGTAGAATCGATGAAACAAAACGATGTTGAATGGAAGAATTCGATATATGTATATGTTCTTGGTAGAATGCCAAATTACTCTCATATTAAATACTATATTGATAAAAATTGGCAACATACTAGGAGTACTTCAATTTATTCGAGAGAAAATGGATTCTTTCTAATTAATTTTGAGTATGAAAGTGATGTTATTAAAGTGTGTAAAGGAGGACCATGGCTGTTAAATGGTATGCTTAGATTGTGACCTTCTCCTATCTGTTCCCATTTGGGTAAGGTTACCCCATTTAAGTATCTCAATATAAGATAAGAAGAACATATGTAGCTTGGCTAGTTTATTGGGTAAACCAATAAAACTTGATGAATGGACTATTAAACAAACTAGACTTAACTATGCAAGAACACCGATAGAGACTAAAGTAGATGCTATGTAACGGCCCTGCTTTCTACATCATTAAATGAATAAATTTTATTGAAATAAAATGGTTGAATTTGATTTTGATAACTATTGTTTTTTAAAATATATTTTTTTCTTAATTAATTTTTATTTAATAAGAGATTTTGTTTTAATAAATTAAATTAAATTAATAAATCTTTTTCGGAAAATATATCAAAATCGAATAAAATGTTTTAATTAATTATAAATATTTTAAAGTGTAAATAACTATTACAAAATTGAAATAGTTGAAAAATGAATTTATTTTGCAATAATGCAACAAATAATTAAATAAAAATAAATGATTATTGAATTGAAAGGAATTATTCAATTACTAAAATATATCTTGTTTATAAAGTGTGAATCGGTTTGAATTAAATTGATGTTATTTACAAATAAATAAAAGAATTATTTAAAAGAAAAAGAAATGGAGAAAAAAATGAAACTAAATAAAATAGGGGTAAAATAGGAAAGATTTATAGTAGCCTAGAACTTCCCTTTTCTCTATCTAACTTAAGCCCTAAATTTGTACCAAAACCCGTTATTCCCAATTTCTCCTAGCTCTAATCAAATTTGGGGATATGAGAGGGAAAAAAGATTTAAGAAGTTTTAATACATTTTTATAAATATAGTCACTTTCCTCATTTGTATTTGAATGTTCTGAAATTATTTTATGGTTTGGGTTACAAATATTTTGGATTTAAAATATATATGTATATGTATTTAAGTAAATAATAATGTTTTAATCTTTATTGTTGGTAATCATATAATTAAAGTAAACTTATTTGATATATACATGTTTTACCGAATTTTATTAGTTTTGGAATATAAAATTAATTAGAGAAGAGATTTATTCAAAATTATTAATTTATTGAAAGGAAATTGATAATTGGTTTTAAGTACTTATTTAAAAGTTTATATAATTATGAAAATAAGTAGTTTATTCGATGAATTGTTTAATGATGCGTTACAACATTTTCTCATATCTTATTCCTTTTGCATTTATTTTGTGTTATGAGTGATTCACCATTGTCTATTTTGATTAGTTGATGTTGATGTAATTTCATACAGTAATGACATCCTTTTGAGATTTTGTGATGGTTTCTATTTTATATGATGAGAAAACTGAATAAACAGAGTTATATTACCGTTGGGATTGGACATTCGATATTATTTTTCCAATTATTCTTTGGACTTGTTATATAGAATATTGTAATGATTGAGTGGAGTTTATGAGCAGTGAAAAATGTTTGAGTACCACACAGTGGTATGATGATGTTGTAATATTTATTCTATTATTCATTGTAAGTAGACGACACTCATGTGACGGAAATAATGTTATTAAACTGTGCCTATATAAGGTGTTTCTCATAGGGACAAGCAAGGTAGGTGCCCTTATATTTATTAATATTATATGCTACTATCATGATGTACTTCTTTTATTTGTGTTGGAGAGAACCAAATGGCTAGAATCTACCCTAGCGACCCGATCTTAGGGTCGCGTCCTAGATTTGCGACACCATTATTGGATACTTTATTTGATACACATCATATATTAGGGTTAGCTAACCCATAGGGTAGGTGCATATTAGCCCCTTTTTATGTCGCATAGGCCAGCAGTCTGCTACCTATTGGGGAAAAACAGGGTCGTGACTAAGAGGCTAGGCATTAATGAGCTATTGGTTGATATGTGTCATGATGTCCGTTGAGGTAACCAAAGACTATAGGAGCGGATCCAGTTAAATGACCCTGGGCTCCTGAAGTAGGCAGACGACCATTAGTCTCCCTTCTGGTTCTAATAAAGTGGTAGTTTGGCATATACTATTGATACACCTCAAATAAGTATAGATATGGGTTAGGTAGCCTAGGTTAGGTGACTCACACACACGCACAAGACTCTACTTAATACTTCGAGTCTATTGTACAACCATTCCTCGTCACGATATATTATGATTTATATATGAGGAGATGAGATTATGTCTGGATAGGCGTCAAAAGTATTATGGATTCTTATATCTTTTACTATATCAGACCGGTGGGTAGGTGCCCTATATTTTACAATCAGACAATCTATTTTACATTATTTCAATGATAGTATTTTATTATTTGAGATTGAGAGATATACTTGATGACATCTCATATTTGATGATTTATGGATTTTGATGATGATTTTGATATGAATGATTCACCTGTTTGATATCATTTCGATTTGATAATATTTGATTTGATTTTATATGGGTGATGACATCTTTATATTTGGTTTCGTGGATGTTACTATTTTTGTCATACTATTGTTTGTATGTCATCACGATTATACTATGCAGATTCTTTATCTATATATATGTATTAACCCCTTGATTTAGATATAATCTAACCTGTTTACTATTTATATAATACTTGAGTCAGTCTAAGACTTTTTAGGTACGTGGGTGATGAGACCAGCTTGTGTTTTCTGGGCATAGAGAAGACTAGATATTTAGTGTTGTATAGTCATTTGAGGATTTTTCATTGTGATCTATATTGGACATATGTTGTGTACTTTTGTATTATATATTGTCATTATGATTCTGGCTCTATGATCTCTGGTATTTACTGTATATTATGTATTATTCTATCCTGGAGGCACATGTGTTTATTGCTTTGTGTTGATACTATGTACGTATATATGAGTTATTTATTTGTTGTTCAAATACGTACCAGTGTTAGCCTAAGCGAATATTTACTTGTGTACCCTATATCATCTTATTCTTCATATTATCCAATAATATTACTCTGTAGTACTCTTGGATAGTATGGGTATAGAGGTAGGGGTGTTTACATGCTGTGAAACAAGATGTTTGAGCTAAAAGAACACATGTGATGTTTATTTGAAAGAAGTGGAGTGTGAATACACTCCACATAGTTGCAACAACTATAAGTGCTTTAGGCATATCAGACATCAATTCCCAATTGGGGATTGGTGTGATAAGTGTAAGGAGTCAGGTCATATGCCTGAAAAGTGTAGATAAATTTGGGAGTAAAAGGAACATGTTGATGTGATAGGAAACAACGTTAAGTAAGATACTAATAAGCAAGTCACTAATATAAATTCCTTAGATAAAGAGTTTGGAAGAGAACGTTACAAATCAACATACACCTCCTATTGAGGTCAATGCTAATATTGTCCCAAAAGGCAATGTAGTATCTAAAAGGCTACCTATTGATGCAGAAATTTAATATTTGATGAGGAGGACCACCACACTGATTCACCAAAGGGAACTTCTAATGAACCAGTGGATGCCAAGTTGGTAGGGACTAATATAACATCAAATGGTTATAGATACGACTTGTCGTCAACGTAGCAAGAAAAGATACATAAAGGAATTCAACTGCAGCAAATTTTATAGTAGAACATCATCGAGATGTACTTGGTATATCCAATAAAGGGCATCATTGTGAATACACTAGCTTGAAATCACTAGGTTAGGGTGTCTTCAGCCCAGTTTTATCATTATAGAAATCAATAAAAAGCAGTGCCATACATACAACTGCATATATATAGCTCAAGGAGTTAAACATGCCAATTATATAAAATGATGATACACCACATAAAATTAAGAGACAGTTTGGCATATGTCCCTAATAAGTTTCAAAATACACAAAAAACCCAGTAAAAAAAAGTTTGTAAATTAGATCCCTAGAATTAAGTTACCGAATAGTGATATACACTTATGCAATTATTCAGTAAATAATTGCAGACATTTATGCAATTATATCAAAAAATTGCAGACATTTTCACAATTATTCATTGAAAAATTGCGGAAATTTCCGCAATTATTCACCAAAAAATTGCGGAAATTTACGCAATTTTTTCAAAATTTTTCGGAAAATTCTGCAATTATTCACCAAAAAATTTGCGGAAATTTCCGCAATTATTCACCGAAAAAATTGCATAAATTTATGCAACTTTTGGACATAATTGCATAAATGTCTGCAATTATTCAGTGAATAATTGCATAACTATATGCAACTAGTGCGAACCTGTGCTTCGCACACAGATATTTTTCAAACAATCAATAAACTGTACAATAATTTTTTCATTTATGTTTGAAACATATAACTGTCATTTCATCTCTAATAGCAACATGAAAATGCAAATTAGTTGGTGTTTGTTAACTGGAAAATTGTAGCTGAAGTTGATTAGTAGGTGAAGTATATGTTAGAAAAAGAAGTCGTAAAATAAGTACTACAATTTGGAATTTAAAAATAGGCTAAATGTTGCAGTTGGCATTAGTCTTGCTGTACGATCATTAATAACCAATAGGACATCTGCACATACAGAAAGTGGATGTGTAGGAACGAACTTTGAGGGAGGCGAAAACTACAATCATCAGGCTACCTTTACTGTCTTTACAAAAAAATATGTGGAAAACTTTCCATTGATTACATGAATTTGATCATAGTTTTTTTATTCAAATAATACATTGCTCATAGAAAATTGGTAAACTTTCAGCATAATAGTTAGCAGTTATGCAACAGTCAAATGTCAGCAAGAGGAAATATTGCACATATTGAACCAACTGTTAGCAGTGATGTCTAAAGTACAACATAGCATATAAGTATAACAGCGTGCCATTCGTAGCCTGAGATTGATGTTTCAGCACTGCAACTACTTGTCAGTCTTGTTCATTGTTTGCGAAAAGTTGGAAATGATTGCAATCTGCATATACAGTAAATTAGTTAAAATGCAATATTTGTTGCTTTGTGGAGATGAACAGAGCATTTAAAGCACTATTTCATGTTGGAAATGTTTTAAAAGCTACGGGGTAAGCATGCATAGTAGTTTCTAGCTAACGTTGTGAAAGAGCATTGAGGAAAAGATTATAAGGAGAAAAAATACATGTCCAGTCAGAGGCTAATTACTATGAGAGGAAGATATATTTAGTTTATACCTGAGAAATAAGTTGTGCAGCTATTGCTAAGAAAATGTTTAGAAAGATTGAAAACAAATTCAATTTTAGAAAGATTGAAAACGAATTCAATTGGTCAAATGTTTAAAAATCGAAGTGGTGTAGATGGGGTGTATGGGATAAGGTTATGACAAAATCATTTTATTAGGATAATACATAATAAGTGATGAAGGAAATGTACCCATATAAGCCATTGTTAAAAAAGGGTCCTGTTTGTGTTCTCCAATATACAGGTAACAAAAAAAATGATGAAACAGAGTTCACAGTTAAAGTCATTGAAATGAAGCAAGCAATTACCGCTATGGCGAATATCTGCTGTATTATTTCTTCAGATATATTTGAGATATGTATGAATGAAATAATGGTAGAAGGCATGAAAGTGTGCTTAACACAATTCATCAACCTATAGCAATAAATATCAAAATTTCATAGCCAACTATATTTCAAGGAAGTTTGCAATAAACTGCAAATCTAAGAGGCCGCCTCATGTCACCGACCAACTTTTTTGGTTTCTTGTCTTAAATGTATAATCTGTACGAATCACTAATATTTTATAAAGCAATAATGTACATGTTAACTTGTATTTGTATCTAAAATGAAGTAAATGAGTTGCATTAATATCAGTTCAGCATGTAAATGGTCTCCGCATACACTTTTAAAAGGAATGGCGTACGACACAAATATCAATACACCGAAAAAATTAATTGCCTTACGGCATAGGTTACTGTTCACATGAATTGCATTTGTCACCGTTATTAGATAGTGTGTGAGTTTTGTAATGGGAGTTCAAGGATAAGTTTAATAAAAAAAATCATTCGAAAGTTCCTTGTTACCTAGTTTCAGCTTAAAAATGGGGGGGGGGACAGTCTAACGTCAGCAAACTACCCATCTAAAAATGCGAATAAAGATACCAAAAAGGCAATGTTAGTTAGAGAATAAAATGTACATAGTGAACAATCATACCTCCCTATCCAAGAATTGCAAATTGAACCCAAAACCATCATTGCTTCTGAAGTAGGCCGAGGCCTACATCCTGTCTACACGCGCTCGTATTGTTGCTCCTTCTGTATCAATGGTAAGTGAATTGAGCGGTGCATGTTCAACGTCCATAACTGAATACTTGGCGGTGGATAAGAAGATGGTAGCAAATAAGTTACCTGATAGGTATTTATTAGGCATGGAAATGCGTAAAGAAATGGTTGAAGAAAACCATACCTGATTTAGAGATTATCCATGAAAGGTGTTTTTTTTGGTTGATGTCTTATGGCTATGAGATAATCTGTAAAAGTAAGCAGAGTAGGTCCTAAAAAATGGGAGTTGCACTTTATTTTCATGCAGGTACGAATGTCAACATCGTAGAGAAAAATATATTGACAAATCAAGTTTGGGTGAAAATTTGTTTAATGCAGCAAACCTATATATATAGGTAAATTCATCGTTCTTCTAAGATCTTGAAAACATAGGTGATTACAATAAAATATTGCAGTGTTGTTTAGTGCAAAACGTAAAAACAATATCAACCCAAGGTCAGCAATTGTTGCTATCAACTGTGAAAAAATGTTCATGTATTTTTAATGTATGTTATATACCAATGGTGGGGCATATAGCTGACATAAACCATTGCTGCTCGACTCCAGAATTGAACATATTAAAATTGTTATCCATACAAACATGAGGAAAAAAAGAGATCAGTTGTTTTTTGATATATAAAATCATCATATTACTGACGGACCTACACTGTTATGAATCCAATTTTCTAAAACATCATAGTAACATGACTCATTCAGTACTTACCTTAAATCATATTTAAAAGGATTGATGCTAGAATTACTACAAATTCAAATGGAAAGCTTTAATGATCCAGCATGAATATCTTAGTTTTGAAATCTTTGAACCAATCACTGGCTATGCACACTTTTATTCAGATAAAGAAAGTGACCTAATTTATAAGTACTTATGGAACCAAAAAGAATTGTTCGTATTCTCTTAATCCATGTTAGCATTAGTTTAAATTGAACATCCTAATAAATTGGAAGTATATTCCATTATTAAGTCGAAAACTTAACTGGTGTCTACATTAGAATAGCTGATCATATGTATAGGTACTAACCAAATATTGAAGGGGATCAATTTTTTAATGCATAATTGTATATTTATCTGGTATGCATATAAACACCAAAAGCTATAGCTAAATATACCGGCACCGCATGCCGATATTTTATTTAATGTCTAATGCAATGCAATCATCTTTTGAAAAGCCACTGATATCCACTTATTCTGATTTTTATTTAACTACCTTGTAACTTTTTATATTTTGAGCTGGAAACTTTAATGTGTTTCTGCATATAGAAATTATTTCTTCATATATGAGCTACAAATATGTTATCCATGGAACACGTTAGGGTCAATATGCTCATATTGATTCCTTTTATGGCATATGGCATGCAGCAAAACTACAGTACACGATAATTACAATTGAATGATATACTTGTGAAATGCATGGTTTCATAAAAAGTTACTTTAAAGTGAAGGTTATGGAAGCAAAACTTGAACCCAAAGTAAATCATCAACAACATACCCTATTTTTTCCTTAAGTTTCTACTGGAGTTTCTTTCCAGTTTTGGTAATATAGCTTTTTGCGTTATATTAGGAGAGAACTGCAAAAAAGTTGTCAAATAGTTTCAATGGGTAGGTTATACATTTGCAGTTGGAGAATAACATCGAGTTACAATTTAAATACTCATATTTTTCCTTTATGTTTTTACCCATTAAGACATCGACTATTTTGTCAAAAAAGTGGAGAATTGTATAAAAACTATTGATTGAAATAGAAGTCTTGTAAAAAAGGTAGAGACATATATCAAAACCACTGATTGAAGTAGAGGTCAGTTGATATATTATTAGATGATGAAAGAAGAAAGCAAGTTAATCTTCAACTTTTAATAGATGTTAGTCTATAACCACAGATATTTTAATTCAGAAATATGAAGTAATGGCGATCGACAACATTATAGAACTTAAATTATATCATGTAATTTATATTTCTAGGAAATATGCCTCTCATATGTGTTATTTTGTAATCGAGTAAAGTAGATTTTTATGAAAAGTTGTGTGGATAAATGAAAAAAAATGGTTTACAGTAGTGGCATTAGCTCTGTACAACCACTATAGTTAAGATTATTATTTTGCACTTAAATAAAAACATGGTGATGCTATATATTTCTTCATATGCTTGATTTTAAAGGGTAAAAGTAATAGAATCGGAATATAAAAATAGCATTGAAAGGTTTAATGAATCATACATAGCAATATGGATCAGGCATAGAAATATTAATGATGGAATACTTGTCACTTTATGTTCAGCAATACAGATATGATTACATAACCTACAACAATATCAAATAAAAATATCACCGAATTGATATTTATTGTGTTGGAAGTAATGGTGTTAATGCAACTAAAAGTCTTATCATGTGAGTTACAATAGCAATAGCGTTTTTGTGGTTGAGAGAAGCTACATGCTATATTATCTATAATATGTACAGAACCGTAGGAGTGATATCTTGCAGTCGATAAACGGAAAGAAGCTCAAGCCTCAGTTATAATACATGCACGTTGTGATGCGTGGTTGAATTTTTTATGGAAAAACTGTTCCCTTCCCCTCCATAAATATAGCCTATGAATTAATCAAGGAGTAAGATTCATGCAGGATTTTGATTTATATGAATTATTACTTATGTCATAATAGCCTATTACGTAAAGTCTTTAAAAGGTACTGTTATTTGTTAAAATACATGTATAAACAATACACATGTCTATTTTAGCTTTATGTCTTAATTTGGATCATAGTATCCTGCATAGGATAATTTATTGAGCTGAAGAAATCCAGCTTATGAAATTGCAACATGGGTACACTGTGTACACATACGTGATCATCAATATCTTAATGAGCAACCAATGCCAGGTAAAGACCGAGTTATGCATTTCAATTATGGAATTTATGTTCTAATATATTATATATATTACCCACATGATTAGTTCCTATTTTGGAATATTCTGACTCTAGTTATTGATAATCAGAGATGAACCCGCCAAAATAATTAGACAATCGTAACAGGTCTAACGACATTTTCCTAATATGCAATGTCATAAAGTACGTTGATGTAAAGTGACGCTCTAAGATAATCTGGTGAATTATTAATGTTTTAGACATAACCTAACAATTAATTATTCAATAGACGGTCAAGACTTTGCTAGTCATTAATTATGCAGTGTACAAATCAAATAAAAGCAGTCTTTATTACTGTTTTTGATTTAGTAACTTCAAATGTAAGTACCAGCATATTTTATTGAATTTGACATAAATAACATTGTTACCTTCATATACAAATCAATATCCGGATCAGCTTTAACATTTGCCTTTTTCCCTTCTTGAAAGTTTAGTCAACGTATCTGCAAAAATCACAAGAAAAGTGCATAGTTTAATTTCAAAAAATTCACAATCATACCAAAACAATCGAATATTATGGAACAATATTATGTCAAAACATATAAAATCATACCATATCTTGTGCCTACTCTTTGGCATCTAGTAGAAAAAAGCCAAAGTTTCTGTAAATGTCATTTCTCACATATGCAAATCATGTTGGCCAATATAAGCAGAAGTTCTTTGTGCTAGAAATTCATCCATCCCATGACCATTGTATGCAACTCCTTCCTGTAGTTTTAGTGTCGAGCCCAGCTTTCCTGCTAAAGCTAGTAGCAATGTTGTCTTTCCAGAACCAGGAGGCCCTAACACCAAAGTCACTCTACATCAATAAACAGAAAGAAGTCATTAAAATTTCAAGGACTTGCAGCATAATGAGTTTCTTTTTTAAACTTGTAAGTGTTTCCATACCTGTAGGGCTTGATGATTCAACCCATATCATGTAGTATGGAAATCGACCTCTTCCCGCTTGGTAGTATGTGAAGAGCATTCAAAATGCCATATGATGATATTTAAATTATTTACACTGACATTTTATAATGAAACAAACAACCCCAAAATTATATGTCTTACAATGAATTTGATAACAAAGAAGTCAAGGAAGGTTGGAATTCGTCTATTGCCAATATAAGCCTCTACATCAATATTCAAATTCTCAAATCGAACTTCAATTGTTGGATTGTCAATCCCAACACTACATACATGTCATATAGATGAATCTGTTAAATTGAGCTTATAAAGTAGATACAATATCATATAAAATTTAAGAAAATATTTGATTATTACCGTTCCATTCGATTGCAGAGCTTGAGCAAGAACTTTTCATTATCTTATTCAGCAGTTCAAACCAACCTCTCAATCAAAATTTTCTTATCTTCAAATCTGAGGTCTCTAATATCAACTTCTGCTAATTGAAACTATGGCTCGATGAAGCTGGAGTTTCAAATTCGAAGAGGAACGGTCAACGTTGACCGCTGTTTTATCCAGCCATTGAGGCGATAGGATTTAGTGAGTTCAAATTAGGGGAAATGAATATTTAGGGTTAGGATGAGAAAAGAGGAAGGGGCCAACTACTTTTGTATACAGGAGGACGATTGCGACAGAGCGGTGGTAGGATGGGAGGACGACGACGATAGACCGGAAATGGTACAAACAAAGGTGACTTCATTATTTAGGGCTGAAAGCGTGAGAGAGCAACGACAGTAGAGACAGAAAATTAAAATCACGACGGTTAAAATCTTTAAAAAAAAAAAGAGGGGCTTCCGAAACCTTAGTCGGAGACCGTTCAGTTGTCAAATTTCAAAGGGGTCTGTGTAAGCTTGAAATTTAACTCACTAATAATAATATAGTATAGATTACTTAGCAACTTAATTCTAGGGACCTAATTTACATACTTTTTTAACTGGAGTTTTTGTGTATTTTGAAACTTATTAGGGACCTGAGCCAAATATTCACTAAAATTAATATAACTTCTATTAATATTACTGCTAATCCCTACAATGTGCAGGTTCCGAGTGAAGTAGCAAAGCCCACAAATTAATCTGAAGGCATCAAAATTCGGTCCACTCAATTGACTCACTCACTGCTCTATTTACACCTAACATTATTGAAGGGGAAAAAAATTAGTCGATGATTATGAAAAGCGGAATGAAAAACTAGCAGCAAAAATAAAGCAAAAAGAAAATTACATTTGATAAGGATGGGTCTACTGCCCTAGTGAGAAGGAGTGACAGACTCTAAAAGTGATTATGTTATGTCGAAGTGAGAGGGTCCAATGGACCAGATAGATGGTTAGACATTCAATTTTTAAATGGTAAATAAAAAACATCGGTAGTTGCTTTATTAGAAACCAAAATACATAATGTTAATATTGATAATTTTTTGGATGAGTGGGACAATAATTGGATTTGTGTAAATAATGCAATTCATAGATACAAATATAAAATTATGGTATTCATTAGTGCACTGATTTGGGATGTCTCTATTAAGTCTAATAGCTCACAACATGTTACAACTATCTTGAATAATATAACATGTGGTAAAATAATGTGCATTTTTGTGCATGTTGAAAACTTGCCTACTGATAGAGTAAATTCGTAGCAGTGCTTAAATAGTGAAGCTCAAAACATTCAGTGACCTTGGTATGTGTCTGGAGATTTTGATTGTTAAATCACTGAAAAGTCTATGGCAACAGGTTAACAGAGGCTAGAATTAAAGAATTAAATGATTGTATGTTGAAGAAAGGCTTATGTGCATTGAAAGGTACTATATTTAATTACTCATGGATATGAGGGCCTGGTATGAACATAGCTTGAAAACTAGATAAATGATTGGTAAATGTCTACCGGTGTACTAAATTTTCATAAGCTAGTGTTCAATATTTACCTTCAGAGACAAGTGATCATAACCATATGCTCCTTAGATTTTTTAGCGAGGAAAAATTAAGTGGATTTAAACCATTCAGATATAAAAAAATTAGCATTTACAAACTGGGAACAAGTTATTACGACTAACTTTAAAATTAGTAGAATGGGAAACCTATTATATAACTTTGTTCATGTGCAAAAGTTACTTAAGAACACACTTGACAGCTGGAGCAAGAACATAATAATATTATCAAATGGTTGAAACAAATAGGAAAAAGTGTGCCAGTTTATAGGCTACTCATGATGCATACCAAAGTAAAGAGAATGCCTTGGCTTATTCAGAAGCTCAAAGGGAGATACATTTAAGCCTACAAATGCTTGCATTAGGTAATAGACAAAAGGATAAAATCAAATGGTTAGCTATGGAGGATGACTGCACTAAATGTTTTCATGCCAAAATAAGTATAAGAAAACATATAAATAATATAGACTCTTTACTTAATGATACTGTGGATTCCCATGCTAGTCCGTGTAAAAATGCAGTTGAATTTTACACGAAACTATATAATGGAGATCATGTATGTAGTGTATTTCCAGACATAATATGCAAAAGAGGAGTTAATCAAAGAGGAAAATTAGCTGTGTCAAAGGGTGAAACTGAGTTGCATAAGGCTTGCATAGAAATTGATCCAACTTTTTTGACATGATTTTTAATCCAACCCTATTAACCCTTTTTTAATATGGGTTAACCCTTATGACCCATATACAACAGTCCACATTGCAATGCATAACAATAAAGATAACATTACACACTACACAGCTATTACAGTACAGTAATTCATACATGATATTCAGTAAGTTCATGCTAATACATTACATAATACATTAGCACAGTTCATATTTCATCAAGTTCAAACAGCAACCATAGTCCTAGCAACTAGCAATAAGAAGTCAGCAACAAAAACAATTAGTCATACTTCATAGCCATTAGCCAATTAGCCATGCTTCCTGCAATGTAAACAACAATAGCAAGAATTATAAAGATTTGAATCATGAAATGGAACATAGGCAAGGGAAAAATGAACTATGAAATAAACTAGCATATGCAATATTAAGGACTGCCATCAAATATCATAAAGAATTATCACAAACTTGTAGTTAAAACATAATGAGTGGCTGCAAACTGAAGATATGAGCATACATACATATATATACAGTACATACATACATACATACATACATACATACATACATACATACATACATACATACATACATACATACATATATATATATATATATATATATATATATAAAACCAATAAGAAAGTTCTAAAACCAAAACAGGTCCTTAAACTTATCAAAAATAAAGTACTTGTGAAGATTTGAGCATACTACAAACTGAAGATTATTTCTTCGCAATTCACTAGCATGTTCTTCTCCAAACCTGCATATAAAATAGTTGACGAAATTTATAGCAGCAGCAACAAAACAATTTCAATTTGACCAAAAGACATAAAATGAAAGATAACTATAAATCAAGTAGTGTACCTCTAACAATGCATCAATCAGCTAAAAGAGGAGTTAAAAATTAAGTAGCTTGTTCGTTATCAAGAACAGTAACATCTTCTGTATGATCTTCGATTGTTGATATTATAGATGTTCCATACAACCAATCTCTTGAACAAAGTAACGCTTCAACAACATCCTCCTTAAGTGAACTGCGATAGTCATCTAAAACTCTACCACCAATACTAAATGCACTTTCAGAAGCGACGGTAGTAATTGGAACAGCTAAAATATCTCTTGCCATGAGAGATAAAATTGGATATTTATATTGTTGCGATTTCCAAAATGAAAGAATATCCAATTGCATTTTACGATCGACTAACCCATCTTCCAAATAAGAATCAAGTTCGGACTTGCGAGGATTGCTAGCAAATTCGGAATAATCAAACTGATCCATCATATCTTCGCATTCTTGCGAGTAAGGACCAGTAAATGATTGTGTGGATTCCACGATTTCCACGACACATGTTTCAATGGACGATTCTTTTCTCACCCTCTCCCTATACTCATCATATAGTGCTTCCAACTTTTTTTTTTCACCCTTTCAAACTCTAAGCAATCGCCATACAATGTGTTATAAGAAAACCGAACAAAATTTGTTTTGTATCGCGGATCAAAGATGCAAGCAATGGAAAGTAACACACTAAATTCACTCCCACATTTATTAAACTTTCTGAGCATTTCACTTGCCATTTGGGACATAAAGTCATTCTCTTCCGTGCACTTCTTCAAAGTAAAATGAACTAAGAAAATTTTTGGAAAAAATAAGTTAGCCGTTGGGTAATTTGTGCCGGAAAATAAAGAAGTGGCATCGTAAAAAACTCCTAGAAAACGTGAAATTTTCTTTGCTTTGATCCATTCTTCGGATGTTGGAAAATAACTATAACTAGAATCAATAAGCTTAAGACGGTAAAGCGCTTGTTCATAATGTATTGCGCTTTTAAGCATTATAAAAGTTGAATTCCATCTAGTAGGAACATCCTGACGCAATCCTTTCCTAACGTCATTCAATGAAAGAGTGGTAATGCATTCGACGAAACTTTTCTTTCTAGATTGAGAATCCTTGATATATTTAATACTCTCACGTATGTTACTTAAGAAAGAAGCGACACATTTTAAACCATCCTGCACTATCAAATTTAGCACGTGGGCTGCACATCTAACATGCAAAAACTGTCCATCCGCAACCATTGCTTTTCTATGACAAAGATGTGATTTCAATAAATCAACGAATTTATCGTTAGCAGACGCATTATCCAGAGTGCATGCAAATATTTTATCGACTACTTCCCAATCAACCAACATACTTGAAATTTTTCCAAATATAGCCGAGCCCGAGTGTGGAGGTGCCATTAAGCAAAAATTCAACAATTTCTTTTGTAGATTCCACTCATTATCAATAAAATGAGCGGTAAGAGTTATAAAACCATCCGTATTTACTGAAGTCCATAAATCAGATGTTAAACTAACTCTTCCACTACATGATTTTATAAAATCTTTAAGTTTGACTCTTTCATTCTCATATACTTTCATAACATCAGAACGCGACGTGTTCCTTGAATAATGCTCCACTTGATTGTTTAAGTATGAATGAATCTCACGAATACAATCATATTGAACAAATTTGAAGGGTAGATTATGTTGTATAATTGCTCTAGCCATCAAGTCTCTATATTTCTTTTGTTCGAAATCACTTCTTTGATTAACCTCTATGCTTTTATCGATTAAGGGACATTTTCTACATGATTCAGCAAATTTTTAGTCCCATAGGTACCACCCCATATATATTTTCTTTTACACTTTTTGCAAAAACATTTGATTCTCAAAAATAGAAGCTGTTGTATTTTCAACGGAAGTTGAAAAAGCCCCCAGGCCTAATGGATTTAATGTCAAAACTTACAAACTACATTGGAGTAGATATGGTAAAGGTTTGCAGAAAGCTTTAAAAAATCCATTCAATAATGGTAAAATCATTAGAGAATTAAATCACATATTTATGGCTTTGGTATCTAAAATTCATCCAGCTATGGATATAAGCAGGTTTAGGCCTATTGCTTGCTGTAACTAATTATACGAAGTGTTCGCCAAAGTTTTTGTAATAGATTACAACCACTAATGGATCTTTTGATATCTCAAAATAAGTGGTCTTTCATTCTTAATAGGAATATCATGAATGGTATTTTGTTGGCACATGAACACATAATTGTGTTTCACACTGCTGGCATCTAAAAAATGTAAATTAAAATTAATTTGAAAAAGGCATATGATAAGCTAAACATGAAATTTAAGATATCTATGCTTAGAATGATGGACATTACGCAAAAATGGATAAATATCAATGAGGAATTCATAAGCCCCCAAAGTTTTGGTGTTTTTTTAATCAAAGTATCCCATATGGTTATTTTCATAGTAACAGAGGTATTTGATAGGGTAACCCGCTTTCATCGTATCTATCCTCTATTGCAATGGAGTATTTAAGCATCAAATTGGATTCTAAATTAGCTGGTGATAAAATAAAGTAATTCATGATGTGTATCCTATTTTAATACGTATAAATATGCAGATGATATTTTATATTCATGAAACCAGACATTAATAGGGCTAAGGCAGTTAAAAGAGTTTTCTAGAAACTGGGAAAACAAACAAGGCCTATGTGGTAAATGGATTCATATAAAATATGTGGGTGATAAATCTTTTTGAGGAACTGATTCAACAACAGTATCTCAAGAAGCTTATATTTATGTTTGTCTCAAGATATAAAGCATTTCTATTATAGAAAAAAGAACTATAGATGGAAAAACTACAAATTTATGGTTTGATCTTCAGCTAATTGAGGGTATTTTATTACATAAACTGGGTGCTTAAGTTCTGGCAACTCTAGGAAGCAAGTTGATAGAATCATCAATAATGGTAAGTGGGACACTTACAGTTTGGCTCATATTAGAAATCTAAACATGGAAATTAATAACACTAACATTTACAACAATAAAATTCAGTGTGACACCCTGGAACCCTCGACATAGTCTTCCAAAGTCTATGGTGATTTTCGGACTTGCGTCAGTGCTAAGAAGTATGAGCTATTGAGTTTTATAAAATTATAGAGACTAAAAGTAAACAGATATGATCTAAGATATACTATACTTTCAGAACTCACGGCGGAAGGAATAAAATATAAATACAAAAATATCCATCTCATAAAATATCTCAAAACACAGTCTCAAAAGACATTATGTAGTCAAATACAGAGTATGCAAAAATACCACTCATAATCTGGTAAAAGAAACACAAAGTACTGATAGATAGACAGTTACATGGAGAGTAAATAAAGGATAAGCAACTCTTGTGATGAGCTTGCCTCTCCACATAGTAAAATCGAGCCAAATTACCTGTTTCCCTATCCTCCTATGGTGGGGAATGAAAGGAAAATGGTGAGTCAGGCAAAAGTCTGATGAATGAGTGCATGTTTAATATATGATGATCATGTGCAGTTGACTTTAATTCTACTCTATGTGACCGAGGTCGTTCTACAAGTGTTCATTCATTCCTAGGATCCTTTACTTAAGGTTTTTATTTAACACACACATCCCCCTACACTAACAACTTGTGCGGGCTCCTACAATGATCAAACTATGGAGCGAACCTTAATAACTAATGATCAGCCACCGCTACTTGAGCTACTCAACATAGGATCATCCTACAACTTTCCCGTATGCGACTGCACCTCACATTACGTCTATAACTATCTTATAAAGGTTTCTTTACAATTACCACATGGGAATAAATTTATCACAACTACGACTACATGTACACCAACTACGCATCAACGGGGAGCCCGCAATGCTGACTAGTCGATGTATCTCATCATATGCATCTATGTCCACCTCTTGAATTATAATATACGCCCATTATTGCACGCATCGAGATCCATCAACAACATGGTATAATCTTGCAATGGAATCGTGAATACCAAGGAGTCCCATTATGTCGGGTCCACATACTTCATTAGGCATCAGCCAATGTTGCGTGTCTATTGTAGAACCTCCTGTGAGTGCTATTTATGATATAATCACCCCAGTCGAATAATCGACCCTATTGAATGAAGTACATTTACCCAACCCCACAACGTCCTAGCATCGACTTATAGGGAACTAGCTTCCCTACTATCTCTAAAAGTCACACATATATATACAATATTGTTATACATACTATTATTATTTTTATTTCTAACCTAGGCCTCAGGCCGAGTTTAGATTATGAATCCGGGCTGTTAATTGGTCGACCGCTTGTGGTGACAGCTCAGGGTGAATGGTCGACCGATCGTAAAGTAAATTTTAGGGTTTTCCTATTTTGTTAATTAGATTTTAATAATTTATTAGTTTCATCAATTCTGATTTACACAGTCAACCCTAAGCATCAATTTACAACGACTAGTCTTTGCAACTTACCCTACTTTTTATTAATTCAAATTCATAGATTTGAACCACTTTAAATATAATAGTTTAATTTAGGGGTAACCAATTGTGGGGATTTTTTCAATCACAAGAGGGGTTTAACTAGGGTTAAAATTATTTTAACCAATGTATACAAATTTCAATTATTAATTCAAATCTCATATTTAAAAATTAGGGTTTAAAGTTTAATTACAAACATCCTAGATCAGATAGAATAGATTAAAATTAACTGTAAATAATCAACTTATTAAACTTGTTCCCACCACCTTAGATCCAAGCTCTAGCTATATGCTCCGTTGGAGAATCGACACCCATTACCTTGCCCCTCCTTGATTCGATTTACTAGTGTTCCTTTCACTTTGTTTTAAAGAAATTTTTGTAAGTGAAGAGAAGATATTTTAGTAGAGTTCTAGTGGTATCTAGCCTTTTGACTTAGCAAAATCTAGACAGGCTGGACGGATAGAACTTGGGGTTATCAAGATGGAAATCCCCGAGGAATAGCCCAGGATTCCATAAACCAAGCACGGACAAAGTCGCAAAGTCAAAGCCAAAACCATTAGAAACAACAAGACAATGGGATTCCTCAAGTTGGGGATCGGTATCGACTCCTACTCAAGGATCAATGCCGACTCTAAAATATAGCTTGGGTGGACCCTATCGTTTTCCCATATGTTTATCTTGATACCAAGACCCTATTTCCTAAGTCATTCTATTAAATCAATGCAATTCTTCATCGATCTTCATGAAAACTTGAAACTATAACTTTTTTCTCCTTTAGCTCCATTATTAGGACTCAAAAGCAAGCTAATATTGGTGCAAATAACCAAGAAATCACAAAGCTAACTACATGATGATTCGAGGTGAGCGATTGAAGACACCAAATGTGGACATCTTTGGGATCGGTACCAAATCCCACTTAAGGATCGGTACCGACTCCCAGCTTTTGCTAAGATGGCACTTATCACGTTTGGAGAATGTGTCTAATTCATGCACAATGGCTTGGAGATATTTTAGATGAGATTTTAGGCTTCCTACCTCTATAAGTAGAGGAGTAAGGCTCATTTTTCAAGATCTTTTGGTCTTTAGCTCTATTATTTCTTATATTCTAGTATCTTTGAAGTTCCAAGTGTTAGAGTTGTACCGAGACCTAAGAACTTCCGCCTCCAAGTCAGAAATCGGCAATAAAAATATTAAAATGGACATAGGTCTTGCTTTGCCAAACCACTATAAACGATTATGTCTTGTTTATTTCCTCATTTTCATTTACTATTCTTCATTTAATCTCTAATATATATAATTCTAGGTGTTTGTACCATTTTTTGTTCAAACATTTTGGTGCTTTCACCGAGAGATTGTATTCTCAGGCCATTTGGATCCATCATCGACTATTGGATTTCCTATATCTAAGAGATACGTCCAATTTCTCTATCTTTTTGACAAATCATATTTGCAAAGATCTACTAAAAGCTTTCTGCCATGGCCCCATCAAGAAGAGATCATTTGACCAATTCCAGAGCTACTACTGAAGTTGAGAATCAGAATCCTCAGCAAGGAGATGGAGTTGTCCAACCAACTCAACCCGAGATCCAAACTCTAATAGATGTCGGGACCAGAATGGAGATGGATGTGATGATGAAGCAGATGGAAGATAGATTCCAAGCTAACCAACAGAAGATGAACAACATGATGCAATAGAGCATGAGGTCGCCGAACGAGCTGACTCAAAACAGCCGCAGACGAAGTAGAAGGGATTCCAGCTCAGAATCAAAGAGTTTTTCATCCGAGTGAAGACAGAGGGAAGGATGGCAGAAGAAAACTTAATATGCTATTGGAACATCTACACAAGAAAGAGGACAAGCACGAGGTCAAATTCAGGGATTACCAACCCTCACTTGGGCTCGGTACCGACCCCCAAAATGGTGGGCCTAGGGCCCATTCTCTAGAAGGCGGTGTGGATGTCATACCTAGATGTGCCTTTGAAGGTCCAAATCTAGAAAATCACAATATTGCTAGTGGTGCTGCTGATGGGAATCAAATAGGTGTGAATGCTGGACGAATGGGTCCCCCGGAGTTTTGGGAGCCTAGGTATCGAGAACCTTCCCGAGAGCATTCGCTTGGCTGAACACTTAGGGCAGGAACCGATCATCGCTGTTTTGTCAAACCTGTTGATTTGGATTATTTGGAGGATATGGTTAGGAGATTGGTTAGTGAAAATAGATCCATAACTAATGATGATTAGGGAACTTATGCTAGTCAGAACCCGTTTATAGAGGACATCCTTCACACGAGATATCCCAAAGATTCAACATGCCATTGATGCCGTTGTATAATGGAACAACGGATCCTAGGCAGCACTTATTGAGATATGAATGGCACATGGATTCAACCAGGGCTTCAGATGCTATGAAGTGCCACCGTTTCCCGATTTTCTTAGAAGGGGTGGCATGATGTGGTTCACTTGGCTTTCGCCGAGGTCCATATCATCTTTTGCTGAATTATCATGGAAATTCATGGAGCAATTCCGTTTGCACACCTCACGTCCGAAACACATGTTGTCATTGTATAATGTTTATCAAGCTGAAGGGGAGTTGTTTAGGGACTATTTGAATATGTTCCACACTGCTGTAATGGAGATAACGGATCCCAAGAAAGATACACTGTTGATGGTGCATTGTAGAGGAATTCATCCTGACTCAGATTTTGGGGATTGGATAGAAAGAAAGTAACCATAGATAATGGAAGCTTTCTATAGGAACGCTAATGAGCATTTGCATCGGGAGGATGTTCGCAAGCGTCCACGGAGGATTGATGCTGGAAATTCTAATGAGCCTATTCAAAGTAATATTGTTGTAAAGCAATTTGGAGAAAGCTCTGAGAATGTTGATGTGAAAGTTAGTAATCGGAACAAAGGAGGGAAACAAAACAATGATGGGGCAAAGAAGGGAAAGCCAGGTAACAGGAGTCGTTTCAGAGGTCCCAAGTTCGAAAATTACATTGAATTGAAGAACTCAATAGAGAATATCTATCTAGTTATTCAGAATATCAATCCAAATAGGAAGCCCGCTCCTAGGGAGTCAAGTGAGAAGGAGAGGAAGTCGGGCAAGTTCTGTAGATTCCATGAGACTCACAGTAATAATAATGATGATGAGTGTAGGCACTTGCGCGATATGATTGAAGATTTAATAAGAAAAAAGAAATTGCAACAATATGTAAAAGCCCCGTAGGATGGCGGGCAAAGAAATTACAATGCCCCTAGGTCGTCTTCCAACAGGGGCAAGCTAAGCTTGGTGCTGATGCATCAGGCGACCAGCAAAATGATTAGTGATTAACACAATCATCGGTGGTCCTTATCCTACTGATAAGAGTGTTGTGGAAATGGATAGATACATTGGAGCCTTAAAGCACGTTGAGAATGAAAGTTGCTATGCTTTTGAGTATGGAGCTCCGGCAAAACACTCTCAAACCATGACAGACGATATTGGTTTTCGGAATAAGGATGCTGATGGAGTGGTGGCTCTGACAATTGACTTACTCGTGATCTCAACCACGATTGGTCCTGCTGTTGTACGAAAGGTGCTTGCTGACTATGGGAGTTCAGTCAATATTTTGTTCAAAAAACTTACAATTACAATGATGTTGGAGGAGAGAGATTTCAAGCCTTGTAGATCTCATATACAGGGGTCTAACGGGATGGCTACTGAAGCCATATGATTTGTCGAATTACCGGTGGAACTTGGTTAGGGCGACCGCAGGTGAGTGCGGGCCATGCCATTTTTAGTGTTGGATATTTATTCTACTTATAAAGCATTCATAGGCCGACCGGTCCTAGCTGAATTTAGAGCGACCATCGCTCCCTGGTGTTTAACTATGAAATTCCCTACAGATAATGGAGTAGGGATCATGCATGGAGATCAAGTGGCTGGCCGTGAGTGCTTTATTGTTGAACTAAAGGAGCAAGGCGTAAGGATAAACGAAAGAGTGTAGAGGAGGTCCTCTGCATAACGGCTATGGACGCATAGAAACTACCGCCCTAGCCTTGGGTTAGGCAAACTAGTCAGTTTTACGATAACATGGACCGATGAAAAGAGCCGAAGGGAGGACGAACAGCTCTCGTCGAGTTGACAATCGCTATTCCAGACAGCAGGGATGATCCGATTAAACTCATAAAGGTTAGAACTCAGCTCGATATTAGTGTGGAGGGAGTTGGTTTGTTTTCTTTGGGCAAACCTCGATGTGTTTTCCTAGACACACTCGGATATGTGTGGGGTCTCGCCCAAGATAGCGAGCCATGCATTAAACATCAATGCTAAATGCGTTCCTGCGAAATAAAAATGCTGCAGCTAGGTTCGAAGAGATTTGCTGCACTCAAGGAGGAAGTAGATAAGCTAAAGGACAATGGCTTTATCCACGATGCTCTATACCCTGATTGGGTATCTAACCCTTTTTTGGTGAAGAAAGTGAATGGAAAGTGGAGGACATGCATCGACTATTCGGACTTGAATAAAGCATGCTCGAAGGATAGCTTCTCGCTTCAAAGAATAGTTGGTGGATACAATTGCTGGACATGAGCTACTTTCATTCATGGACGCGTAGTTTGGATACAATCAAATCCCGATGCACGCCCTGGACCAGGAAGGCACCAGCTTTCTTCCAAGCTGGCAACTGTGGATGGGATTTCACTCCTAAGAGCATGGAATAGCGAGCACCTACGAAGCTATTTCACTTAGAATAAACTTCTAAATAATTGGTTAGAGCTGTGTAATATGACATATTCTGTATTTTTTGTCCTTTATGAATTAAACCGCCTTTTCAGCCCAAATTTCTATCATCCCATTTCTTAAGAGTTGTGACTTGATCAACTCGAATGAATCTGCATATGATTAATGCAGATGCTTAGGTACTCGGAGGTAGGTGCCGGTCAAACTTCTGCAGTCCATAATCGAGCCCACGACGTCCCTCTTGATGTCCGAACATCAACATCAGCTAACTCTTACCTTTGAATTGAGGCCATGAGTATTCATATAAGTCGGCATGATACGATCGTCCGCACCCTACTTTTGCTCCCAGAATAGGAGCAAGAGTACAAACATAAGTCGGACATGATATGATTGTCCGCATCCCAACTCTTGCCTTCGGATTGAGGGCAGGAGTATAAATGAAAACGGGGTGGAATATAATCATCTGTAAGCTAACTCTTTCCTTTGGATTGGGGCAGGAGTATAAGTATAAGCCGGACATGACACAACTATCCATATCCTAACTCTCGTTCCTGGAGTAGGAGCCGGGGTATAAACCTAAGCCAGATGAAACGTGATCATCCACAAACTGACTATTGCCTTCGGATTGGGGGCAAGAGCACAAACCTAAAATAGCATGTGACACAATCTTCCGAACGCCAACTCTTACCCTCAGATGGAGTGTAGGAGTATAAGTCAAAAAGAGCACGATACGATTGATGTTCACTCAATTCTCATCCCCGAACTGGGGGTAGGAGTATAAATGGAAACATGCATGACAAGTCCGTTTAATCCTGAACATCTTTCCTGGAGTAGGCAAAATGAAAGGTCCACGCTTGAATTAAAGCGAGATCTAATTTTTAAGCCTTCAATCAATGCCCAGAGCTAGGCATGATCGAATGCTAACATCCTAGATGTGGATGTACAGACTACGATTCTAAGTAGTTAACTTAAACTCGCGCCTGAAGTTTGGTGCAGTAGGGACTTATTTTCCTGGAAAAGGATACTCAAGCCACTATTTTAAGTGGTTACCCTAAAGATTACTTTACATTCACTAGAATGATGCGAGTCGGCAAATCAAAAAATGGATTAAGGACTTGATCAGAAAATGATCACTAAAAGGAATAAATTACAAGTACATTGAATGGAAAGCATATTTCTTGAGTACTTAGACAAATTTGAACAAATAATTTACAAAAAACAAAACGTCTTTGTTATTGACATTAAACCAGGAAAGCCAGGTACAAATAGTTCGCACTAAAAGCAAAAGACTCTATATATATAGAAGCAAGCATGCAACTATTTCTTCTTCGATGACTTTTGCTTCTTCTTCTTGCCACCGGGGGGAACTTCACTTGAGATTTCTCCTACTCTCTTACCTCCCCTTCCTCCGCCTCCTTTAACCTTGGCAAGAGTGCTTTGTGATGAGCCGACGGGTGCAAAGTGGGCACTCCCAAGTGGAGGAACAGAGGTTGGAATGCTTTGTGAAAATATTATCGATGTATTATGAGCACTCCCGAGCGAAGGAATGTAAACTGGAGTGAAAATGGTCTGCCCGGGAAAAGCGATTAACAACGAAGGAGGGGAAACTTATATTTGCTCATGCTTGATTTGACTGGGAAAGAGGATATTCGTCTCAAGTTTTTGCTCAAGCTCATGCATGGAGGGGCCCAACAGGGACTAGGAGACCCCAGTAATAATAACATCCTCATCAACTTGATCCCCTGATTCTCATCATTCCCTTCTTCCAACAAAGCTTCTATCATGCACTCATCAAGGCTCGGGATCTCCTCAACCAGGATGGTGGGAATAGATGTCAAAGTCATGACGGTTATGGAATGTCGCCGATATTTGTTGCCCCGATTGAGAGTCCTTGGTAGGAAGTGGATCAATTGTAGGCTAACCTGTAGCTAAAGAAATACAAAGAGAGAGATTACTGACGTTGATTGGTGACACGTCAACTCTCTGGAAAATGGAAGAAGTATATGAGGTACCATCTTCAGTTTGAACTTTCGCATGAGCTGGAGTGATGTCGGGAGTTCCCTTGGGAATAGGGAGAGAACAATGGATTTCTAGAGCTATGGCTTCTCTGGGTCATAACCAGTGTCAGTAGAGGAATCAACGGTAAAACTAGGAGCAGCTCAAGCCCAGGAGTTTGATCTGCTGTAGCATCATGATGTGTAGAGCTGGAAACTTCGCCTAATTCTTTTCAAGCTGTTGCATCAAGTTCTAGATGAATCAGATATTGGTTATCATAAAAGATTTTAGGCTCATTTCCCTTTAAAATCTCTTTTCCCAACTGCTTCATATCAATATTATCATTTTAAGAAATTCTTTCTCTTCCTTGATAACTCGTTCCCAGGCACGACAAGCATTAAAAGGTAGTCCTCTCCAAAACACTCCGGATTTCAAAATTTGAGCATATTAGCGTTGTATTGAGTCATCAGTGGCTCAAATATCTGCATTATCTGCTCTTCGACCCACTGTTCTAGGGTTCAATTTCTCTTTTAACCGTGGCTTTGTTCTCTCTTTTTACAAGGGCATCCACATCCCTGACTTTCTCAAGTGCTTCATCCCTCTCTATTCTAATGATGACTAGCTCATCGCATGCGTCTTGAGCAAATTTCTACACTTCATCTTTTTCCTTGGTCTCACATTCGAGCTTGGTTTTCAATTCAGCCGTGTTCCTCCTAGCAGCATCCATTTCCATTACAAGCTCGTGGTTCCGATGATGCTTTTGCTCGATTTCATTCAAATGCTTGGATCTCTCGGCTTCGAGTGTTTTAATGGCCTCCTCGGCCTTATTCTCCACTTTGGCTTGGGATTTTATTGAGTTCTCAATATCAAGGTCGAGAGCGGCTATGATTTTTTTATTCTCGGCTTCAAATAAGTTTCTGGTTCTCTATCTCCTATAGCATGTCTCTTAAAACTTTTGAAATCTTTTAAGCCAGCTCTGCCCACTCGTTATATTGATTGTGGATATCGATTGTACACTCAATGGTCCTCTAGTGGACTTTAGTAGAAATTCTCTTTTAGTTTGGCAAAAATATGACTCCATCAAAGCAAATGTTAGGAAATTCATTCTTAAGCTCGGCCATCAGACCCATAGTGTCTACTTGCTGCTCCTCTATAATGGCCGGAGCAACAACACTTCCTTTACTAGACTTCTGAAGAAAAGTGTTGGAGCCTAATGTCCGTGCTTGAAGGACCTACTAGAATGAGATAATTTTTTAGGCTGTATAGGGATAGAGGTAGGTAGTGGAGCTCGAGAAGTGTTGGTCAGTGGAATTTTCTCATGGCAATCTAGTTGCCTGTCTAGACCTCTGGGAGGAGGTATCTGGATCTGGGTCATGATCTAGAAGTGAAATCATGAGAAGAATAGTCCCTATCATAAATGCTTCTGTCTCGGTCATCTCTGCCACAACTGGAGCGACGACTTGAATCGTAGTCTTGGCCACTCCCTTGATGGTACGAGCTTGACCGGGGCCTTTAAGCATTGTATGCTTTCTCCTTCAAGGATCAATATGAATGCTTCTTGTTATCCATAGAACTTGCAAGGCAAATAGGAATGAGTTATAATAAAGGAACAAGGACACGGGTCAAGTGCAAGTGCCATGACGTGCACTTCATGTGAGTCCTTGTGTCCCTCCGACGGACCATGTACTAGAGCTTTACTCGTGGGAGTAACCTCTCCCGCACTGGTTGGAATGGTCTCCTTCTCAAAGCGAATCGAGGTACCGATTTCACCGACGCTGATGTTACCAACATCGAAAATGTAACACCCCAATATTTTACGGAAATATAATTAAAAAGAGATTAAAAGCGCCATTTGGTACAGTGGTAAAGGTGCATGTTGACTTCCTTAGTGACCAGGGATCAAGTCCCGTTATCGCCCAAAATCTGGAGCGACGTTTTTTTAGCTGGTTCGTTTCCAGCGATTTTCCTACGTATTTTAGCGTTGTTTCTAACATGTGGCGGCTTTCCATTCGCTCCAGTGATGTAATAAGATGAGATGGCTAAATTTTATTGGTTGAGTGATGTGTATAGGCTAGAATGGATAACCGTTATGAAAGAACCAGATTTAATCTAAAATAATCTAATGGGTTATATTCACGCAAACAATCTATAAATAAACCATCTAACCTAAACCTAATCTCTTATTCAGCCGTCGCCATAATTCTACAGTAAAATTAGTGTGTATTAGTCTTCATCCTTTTCTCTACTAGATAAACAAATCTCTACTAAATTAAATTATCTATCTATATATATATATTCAAGCAATTTGGGGAGTTTAGAAGAATCAAAGGGAGAAAGGTTAAATCAAAGCTTTTTCAAATTTATACAAGCTCAAGTGCCAGATGAGTGGGAATTAATATAAAATAGAAAAATAAAGTAGTACAATTTCAGTTCTTTTCTGGCACGTTAATACGAATTAATTTCTGTTATTAATTGAGAATAGATGTAAATTATTACAACTTCTTCTTCGTCTTTCACTTCTCAAATCTAATTCATGTTTAGTTTAAAATATGGGACATATAAATTGTCTATTCACGTTTTATGGCATAAATAAAATGGAAATTTATGCAAATTATTGTATCTTCTCCTTCTACCACTTCTCAATTCTAATTCATGTTTGGGTTGAAATTTGGAACAAACAAATTGTTATTCACGTTTCATGGCGTAAATAAGATTGGTTTAATTAAATAAAATTAGAATTGTTATTCAATATCTAATGGTAGAACAGGTTAGTTGAATAAATTCAGAATATTTTACTTGAATAAAATTGTGATTTTGATTGATATAATTACATAATTTTGAATATGGTTTTGGAACAAAATTGGGAAGTCTAATTGGCATAATTGTTTGTTTCATATGTTGCCTAAAAATGTAAAAGTCGAATTTTGAGTAATTAAATGGTTTGTGGCTATTGGATAAAATTTTTATACAGGTTAAATCTCTAAAAGGAGAACGTAAATTAGGGTGGAAAAAAAAGTAAATTAAATGGACCCTAAAGGCTAGTGTAAATCTATAACAAAATGGTATAAAAATTATAAACAAACCATACGGACTGAACGGACGTGAAATTGAAATACCATTTATGTAAGAAAAAGGAAAATTGTGAAATAACCAAATCGGATGTAAAAATGGCCTAAAGCAGATTAATGGAAATAAATAGTATGTAAACTGCAACGGTAAAATTAATTAATCTGGAAGCGATTTGGTAGGCAGACCTTGTAAAGGTCTGGATAGGTGTTTCATGCTGTTAAGACCAAAATATAGTTTTGGCTATGCATACTAGGAGCGGGCAAGTAGGTTCGCAAGGATGTTTGTTACCTTTCATAGGTTGCTAGTACGTAGGATAGATGACATCCGCAATCGTAGGCTTCTTCAGGCAGATCGACATGAACGAAACATGACAAGTGTGCTCCGACGTAGGCTTCTTTAGGCAGATCATTGGAGGATTTTGCGTAGCCGACCCAGCTGCGGGCGCTCTTTCGAAGGAACGACACTTTGGATAGGGGCAAGTCCATCTTGGTGACCGAGGAGACTGGAGGATAGGAGTCCATTTTGGTGGAGCCTGAGCGCAACTTTGGGGTCCTACGAGGTTGTTTGAGTTGGCGTCGGTTAGACGTAAGAAGCATTTAGTCACAGTGCACGAGTGAAGAGCATGACTTTCACATTGTAGCACATGGATAGGTAAGGACAGCAGGTCCGATAGGCCGATTGACGTTTAGTATTACTGCATGGTTGACTTCCCTAGAGTGACCATGGACTTTGGCTTCTTAGGAACTGTATCTAAGAAGGATTCACTGCATTATATTATTCACCCTCTGCAATATCCGGGCAAGACCTGGAATTAAACTGTTTTATTCTTTCTGCTTCATTTTATTTCTCATTCACCAGACTTTATGTCTGACCCATTCCTATTTTTCCTATTTTCCCCAAATCACAGGAGGGTAGGTCTAGGTTGCAGTTCTTTGCAGCCTGGAGGGTCATTGGAGCAGTTGTTATCTTCAGCTTTTGTTTCTTTTGTTTTATGTACTTCGTTCTCTTTTCCGTACTTTACTCTATATATGGGGACCTATATTGTGAACTTTGTTATGTTTTATGTTTTGGTGGAGACTACTTGGTACTTTTGGTTTCAGAAATAAATTTGGGATAATGTTGTTTTTAATGAAGCTGTTTTGCTATTGATTTATATTTAGTGAAAGTTTTCTTCTGCGGTAATATTTTAATCATTTTATGTTGTTGCCCTAGTCTTTGTGCTATGTTATGGATTTTTATTTCACCTGACCAGCCGTGCTTCTAGTCATGTCCGATTTTCAAGGTGCCTAGAGGTGCGGGGTGTCATAGTTGGTATCAGAGCTAAGGTTTCGGTAATCCAAAAAATATTCTAAAAATATAAAGGTTTTCGAATAATTTTTAAAGGATATTCTAAATAAAACTTTTAAATGTATATTTATATATTTTGGAAAAAAAAGAAATTTAGAAATGGGTCCCTTATATCTCTTCCTCCCTATCTATTGAACTATTTGTGGAGTACCTAATCTCATCTTTTTAATATCCACAGATAGAAATGTCTGAACCGCAAGGTATCCCCAAGTTCCAAGCCTTAATATGTTTGACGTTATTTGCAGGCTACTGCAAGGCATTCCCGATTTTTCCAAGTTATGCAAGGACTACACTAGCTTAGGTGGCAAGCCGTTTCTTGGCACCGAGTCATATACTGAGGCGAGAGCTTGGATCCATAGGTTTAAGTGGATATTTGGACTTATGGGATTGGAGGACTTGGCTCGGAGGTAGTTGGCTTCATGGTAGTTACAGGGAGAGGCTCTTTCTTGGTGGGAGATTGTGCAGGCTGAGGCTGATAATTTGACTTGGGTAGATTTTCATACTAGGTTCGAGAGGAAATTCTTATCACAGGCTAAAGAGGGAGTGCAGCTAGAGAAATTTATACAGCTCAACCAAGGGGATATGACAGTTAAGGAATATGTTAATCAATTCAATGAGCTTGCCAGATTTAGACTAGACCTGATCAATACTCCTCACAAGAAGGCGCTGAAGTTCGCTAAGGGTTTGAGTCAGCCACTGTAGAGTTTGGCGGTGAGCCACATTCCGATGGGAGCCACTTTTGAGGGATTGGTAGAGATGGCTTTACTTGTGATACTAAGAAGAAAGGAGATGTGGCGTAGAAGAGTGATGGGAAGAAGTAGTGGAAAGGAAGGAGGAGAGGAGGAGGAGGGTCAGGTGGAAAAAGGAAAGTTCTAAGGAAGGACTGGAAGTGCAATACTTGTAGGATACCAGGTCATATTGATAAGGATTATAGAAGGGCAGGAGAGCGACCGAGACCAAGGTGCTATGTTTGCGATCAAGTAGGGCATATCAAGAAGGACCGTCCATCAAAGCCTAAGGATAGTTCACAGACACATTCACAGCCTACTCAGGCTTATGCTTTAGAGGCAGCTCCTTCCTCTAGTACTCGTCCAGTTGTGGACAAGGGAAATAAGGTGATCATCGAAGTTGTGTTATCTATCTTGGATTTTCCTGTTCGTACCCTATTTGATTCTGGAGCTTTGTACTCTTTTATATCTAGTACTCTTGTAGAGAGTCTTGGTCTTGATGCTTGCTTAGTGACCGACTTGGTAGTAGTATCAAATCGCATAGGAGGATCGGCCTATTTATCCATGTTATGTCCGGATTTGAAATTTTTTATTTTAGAGGTTGAGTTTGACTGTAGTTCCTTTGTATTGGACTTTTTCGGGTTTGAGTTGGTTCTTGGTATGGATTGGCAATCCATGCATGGTGCTGTTCTTGATTGCGATTAGAAGGTAGTGAGGTTAGGCACTTGTAGTGGATGTACCTTGGAAGTATCTTGTGATCCTAGAGGATCAGTCATGTTGAGCTACCTTTATTCTCTTGAGTTATCGTCCGATAGTTTGAGTTCGGTACCCATTGTTAGGGACTTTCCAGATGTGTTCGAAGAGGTTGCTGGCCTTCCACCTTGAAGAGAGATCGAGTTCAAGATTTATCTTGTCGATAATGCCAAACCGGTTGCTTTACCGGTAAGGCATATGGCTCCCAAGGAACGCCGTGAGTTGAGCAAGCAAATTGGAGAGCTTTTGGAGAAGGGCTTCATTCGTAGGAGCATTTCTGAGTGGGGCGCACCTGTCGTCTTTGCCACTAAGGCGGATGGCTCTCTCGGGCTTTGTGTGGATTATAGGGAGCTTAATAAGCCGATGAAGAAGAATCGTTATCCTCTTCCCCGTATAGACGATCTCTTCGACCAGCTAGTAGGAGTCAAGGATTTTCACAGCTCGATTTGGCCACGGGATTTCATCAGTTGTGTGTGGCAGAGGATAACATCGAGAAGACTGAGTTTAGGACTCCAGATGGGTTATTTGAGTGATTAGTCATGCCATTTGGGCTAACCAATGCTCCGGCATATTTTGTGGACCTGATGAGTCGAGTATTTCACGAATCGTTAAACAAGTTTGTGGTGGTGTTCGTCGATGACATTTTGTTTATTCGCAAAGCAAGGAGGAGCATACTATTCACTTGGAAGAAGTGCTTAGGACCTTGCGAGCACATAAGTTGAAGGCGAAGTTCTCCAAGTGCCACTTTTGGAGGGACGAGGTTCGCTTTTTGGGACACATCGTTTTGGAGAATGGTTGCAGTAGATCCGGCGAAAGTGGCCGCAGTACAGGATTGGCAGACCCCTAAGAATGCCACGGACATAAGGAGTTTCCTTGGTCTTGCAGGCTACTATAGGAAGTTCATTAAGTACTTTTCTAGGATATCAGCTCCACTTACTCGCCTTACCAAGAAGAACTCATCTTTTGTTTGAGATGCCAAGTGTGAGGATGCCTTTGGTTGATTGAAGGAAACTTTGACCACCGCGCCCGTATTGGTATTACCGGATGGAACCAAGCCTTTCTCAGTTTATACGGATGCTTGTGGTATGAGGCTAGGGCGGTACTGATGCAAGAGGGTAGGGTAGTGTGCTATGCAAGTAGACAGTTGAAAACGCATGAGAAGAACTACCCGATAGATGATCTTGAGTTGGCAGCTATAGATTTTGCTCTCAAGTCTTGGAGGCACTATCTCTTAGGAGAAAGATTTGAGATTTTCATGAATCATAAGTCTTTAAAGTATCTATTCTCTCATAAAGACTTGAATTTGAGACAGCAAAGATGGATGAAGTTTTTAGCCTCTTATGACTTTGAGATTTCTTATACCCTTGGCAAGGGTAATGTAGTGGCAAATGCGTTGAGTAGACGCAAAGTGGTTTTAAGTCCTATGTTTTTGGAATGGAAGCATTTGGAGTACATTGCTACCTTTGATTTTAGACCTCCATCGGATTTAACTTCAGGACTGTTAGCAGCCCTCAACGTCTAGCCTAATTTTATGGAGCAGATTGGAGCAAGGCAAGGCGAGGACGAAGAGTTAAAGGACATTTTAGATAAGCTTGGTAGAGGAGAGTCATCACCACATCTTAGGCGCTATACCATGGACACTAGGGGATGGCTTAGAAGGGATGGTAGACTTTGTGTTCCCCATAGTGAGAATTTAGTAGATGCGGTATTGGCCGAGTCACATTATTCTAGGATGATAGTGCACCCCGGTAGTGAACAGGGATATGAAGAGGGTATTCTATTGGCCCGGAATGAAGAAGAGGGTGGCGGAGTATGTACCGAAGTGCATCACTTGCCTAAGGGTAAAGGCGGAACAGAAGAAGCCCGGAGGACTATTGCAGCCATTGGATATTCCACTATGGAAATGGGAGAGCGTCTCTATGGACTTCGTGGATCGATTACCAAGGTCACGGAGAGGGAACACGAGCATTTGGGTCACTGTGGATAGACTGACGAAGAGTGCTTATTTTATACCCATTAAGAGTAATAGGACGACAGCCTCTTTGGCGACTCTTTATGTAAGGGAGATAGTTAGGCTTCATGGAGTTCCCACCAGCATTGTGAGCGACAAAGATCCATTATTCACCAGCGAATTTTGGAGGAGTCTTCGTAAGCCTTGGGAACAGAATTGAATCTGAGCATGGAATATCATCCTCAGACAGATGGACAGACAGAGAGGGTAAATAGGGTTTTGGCAGATTTGCTCAGATTGTGCATCATTGACTTCGAAGGCTCTTGGGAAGACCACCTACCTTTGGTGGAGTTCGCGTATAACAATAGTTATCAAGCAAGCATTAGGATACCACCGATAGGATCTTGCTTGGACCATACTTGGTGAGGGAAACTTCCGAGAAAGTGGATTTGATTCACAAGAGGTTGAAGACTGCACAAGATAGACAAAAGTCAGATGCCGACAGAAGACATTTAGATTTGGAGTTTAAGGTTGGAGATATGGTTTTTGTCAAGGTTTCTCCTCGGAGAAACGTTATAAGATTTGGCTCAGTGGGTAAGTTGGCACCGAGATTTGTATGACCCTTCCCTATTACCGCACGGATTGGAAAAGTGGCAAACAGAGTTTATCTTCCAGATAAGTTGACAGGAGTTCACGATGTTTTTCATCTTTCGCATCTGAGGAAGTGTCTACATGATTCTACAGTAGTAGTAGAACCCGATCAGCTAAGGAAAGTGGAGGTAGAGCGCGAATCACTTGTGCGTCGTACACCCACCCGTATATAGGAACACAGCGTCAAGAGATTACGCAACAAGGAAGTTCGTCTAGTGAAGGTTTAATGGGGAGATGACCCTAAGGAGTGCACATGGGAATCTGAGAAGAGAATTCGAACTTCTTATCCTTTTCTATTTGAAGGTACAGTTCAAATATCCTATCTTTGATCTTTGATCTCTCCTTAGTTAGGGTCTTTTCGATAATCTTTAGGTGAAACCTATGGATGGTAGCTTGGTTGTAAACATGTCATTAGGGCATGTTATGTTTGATGGATGAAAATGATTGCAAGTGGATGCCAATGTTTGCAAATGGATGGATTGCATGCGCTAGATAGATATTTATTAGGATAATCAGCCAACTAGGTATACACACCTGCATACGCGTACCTGTTATCTATTGCATTTGCATATGGTTGTGTGTTGTGTGTGTGTGTATATATATATATATATATGTGTGTGTGTGTGTGTGTGTGTGTGTGTAAATGGATGTTGCATATGGATGGTGGATTTGGGTGAATGATTGAAACATACATATAGAATTATCAATTATAATAGGGTAATTGCATACATTTGGTTGCATGGCATAAGCATATTTGCATTACAGGAGGTCAACTTAATCAGTAGACCGACGGCCTTTTCGCATTAGGTAAGTTTTTATGCATTTCACTTTGCATAAATCATAAATTGCATTAGTTAAAAATAAGGACAATGGTAGAAAAGGATGATGGTTGAGTAGATGGATGTAGTTCTTGGACGCTGGTTGTTAATTACGTTCTTCTGTCTTTGGAGATTTCGGGGACGAAATCCTTTAAGGGGGGAGAATGTAACACCCCGATATTTTATGGGAAATATAATTAAAGAGAAATTAAAAGCGCATTTGGTACAGTGGTAAAGGCGCATGTTGACTTCCTTAGTGACCAGGGATCAAGTCCCGTTGTTGCTCAAAATCTAGAGCGATGTTTTTTCTTAACTGGTTCATTTTCAGCAAATTTCCTACGTATTTCAGCATTGTTTCTAACATGTGGCGGCTTCCTATTCGCTCCAGTGATGTAATAGGATGAGATGGCTAAATTTTATTGGTTGAGTAATGTGTATGGGCTAGGATGGATAACCATTAAGTGTATGAAAGAACTAGATTTAATCTAAAATAATCTAATGGGTTATATTCATGCAAACAATCTATAAATAAACCATCTAACCTAAACCTAATCTCTTATTCAGCTGTTGCCATAATTCTATAGTAAAATTAGTGTGTATTATTCTTCCTCCTTTTCTCTACTAATAAACAAATCTCTACCAAATTAAATTATCTATATATATATATATATTCAAGCTATTTGAGGAGTTTAGAAGAATCAAAGGGAAAAAGGTTAAAGCAAAGCTTTTTCAAATTTATACAAGCTCAAGTGTCGGGTGAGTGGGAATTAATATGAAATAGAAAAATAAAGTAGTTCAATTTCAGTTCTTTTCTGGCACATTAATATGAATTAATTTCTGTTATTAATTGAGAATAGATGTAAATTATTGCAACTTCTTCATCTTCTTTCACTTCTCAAATCCAATTCATGTTTGTTTTAAAATATAGAACATATAAATTGTCTATTCACGTTTTATGGCATAAATAAGATTAAAATTTATGTAAGTTATTGTATCTTCTCCTTCTACCACTTCTCAATTCTAATTCATGTTTGGGTTGAAATTTGGAACAAATAAATTGTTATTCACATTTCATGGCGTAAATAAGATTGGTTTAATTATATTAAATTAGAATTGTTATTCAATTTCTAATGATAGAACATGTTAGTTGAATAAATTCAGAATATGTTACTTGAACAAAGTTGTGGTTTTGATTGGTATAATTACATAATTTTGAATATGGTTTTGAAACAAAATTGGGAAGTCTAATTGGCATAATTGTTTGTTTCATATGTGGCCTAAAAATGTAAAAATGGAATTTTGTGTAATTAAATGGTTTGTGGCTATCGGATAAAAAATTTGTATAGATTAAATCTCTAAAAGGAGAACGTAAATTAGGGTGGAAAAAAATGTAAATTAAATGGACCCTAAGGGCTAGTGTAAATTTGTAACAAAATGGTATAAAAATTATAGACAAACCATACAGACTGAACGGATGTGAAACTGAAATACCATTTATGTAAGAAAAAGGAAAATTGTGAAATAACCAAATCGAATGTAAAAATGGCCTAAAGTAGATTAATGGAAATAAACAGTATGTAAACTGTAATGGTAAAATTAATTAATCTGGAAGCGATTTGGTAGGCAGACCTTGTAAAGGTCTGGATAGGTGTTTCATGCAGTTAAGTCCAAAATATAGTTTTGGTTGTACGTACTAGGAGCAGGCAAGTAGGTTCGCAAGGATGTTTGTTACCTTTTATAGGTTGCTAGTATGTAGGATAGATAGCATCCACAATCATAGGCTTCTTCAGGCAGATCGACGCGGACGGAACATGACAAGTGTGCTCTGACGTAGGCTTCTTTAGGCAGATTGTTGGAGGATTTTATGCAGCCGACCCAGCTGCGGGCGCTCTTTCGGAGGACCGGCACTTTGGAAAGAGGCAAGTCCATGTTGGTGACCAAGGAGACTGGAGGATAGGAGTCCGGTTTAGCGGAGCCTGAGCGCATCTTCAGGGTCCTGCGAGGTTGTTTGAGTCAGCACTGGTCAGACGTAAGAGGCATTTAGTCATAGTGCATGGGTGAAGAGCATGACTTTCACGCTATAGCACATGGATAGGTAAGGACAGCAGGTCCGACGGGCCGATTAACGTTTAGTATTACTGCATGGTTGACTTCCCTAGAGTGACCACGGACTTTGGCTTCTTAGGAACTGTATCTAAGAAGGATCCACTACATCATATTATTCACCCTCTGCGATATCCGGTGAAGACCTGGAATTAAACTGTTTTATTCTTTCTGCTTCATTTTATTTCTCATTCACCAGACTTTATGTCTGACCCATTCCTATTTTTCCTATTTTCCTCAAATCACAAGAGGGTAGGTCTAGGTTGCAGTTCTTTACGGCCTGGAGGGTCATTGGAGCAGTTGTTATCTTCAGCTTTTGTTTCTTTTGCTTTATGTACTTCGTTTCTCTTTTCTGTACTTTACTCTATATATAGGACCTATATTGTGAACTTTGTTATGTTTTATGTTTTGGTGGAGACTACTTGGTACTTTTGGTTTTAGAAATAAATTTGGGATGATGTTGTTTTTAGTGAAACTGTTTTGCTATTAATTTATAATTAGTGAAAGTTTTCTTCTGCCGTAATATTTTAATCATTTTATTTTGTTGTCTTAGTCTCTGTGCTATGTTATGGATTTTTATTTCACCCGACCACTCGTGCTTCTAGTCTTGTTCGATTTCTTGGGTGCCTAGAGGTGCGGGGTGTCACAGAAAAAGTTGAACTTAATAAGGATAGACCCTAAACAGGCAAACGTGCCTATCGAAGGAATAGATGGAGTCTTCTCTGCACTTGTGACTGGTGGAGGCTGAGTGGAAGTTTGCATCTTCGAAATTTTCACAATCAATATCTTTTCAGGAGCAGGCGGTAGGTCGACTTTGAGTTGTTCCGTCTAAGACCCGTGGCTCACTTCGATGTTACTTTAGCCAACCTCACCACTCTCTCCAATAATTTCGCGTTCCTCGACGCTTCATGTTCTATATTCTCTGCATCCAACCCTAGGACTTGGCACTGGGGGAAAATCTTGATTGACTTCGCCTCCTGCAGGCAGATTGTTACCATCATTATGACTATCATTTTTAATGTCAACAATTGGAAATATGCTGGTGCGACGACATTCCTCTAATAAACCATGGGCAAGAAGATACTCGTCTGTCAATAGAGTTCTTATATAGCTATCCTTGACTAGAACTACCATGAGAATATTAACGGTATCTGAAAGTGATCCACCGCTGGGTCTCGCCGGAACATCTATATAACAAAAAAGGTAAATTAAGTATGCACACTATAAGACAAATGCATGAATGGCATTTGAAATAAAAATTACGTCCGGATATTCATCTATAAGCAAACCTGAGTGGACAACATACATAAAACTATTCAGCCTTAAAATAACTTAGCTTGTTCCAAGCCCCGATAACTATTCTACAACCCCTTATCGGCTCCAAGTAAATAAGTGATAGGTTTTCTTTGCAGCTCTTAAAGCTATAGATGTATTGAATTTCCTCATCGCTAGGCAATCTATTCAAATGCCCAGAGAAGACCATATAAGTGTAAGAAGAAAAGCGTAGCTATCTCGATGTAGCTGTGTGGGAGTTAGTCTCATAAAGTTCAGGACTCGATGGATGAATTAATTAAATGGCGGGATGCAACCTGCTAGGAACATATATCTATTGCAAGCTATATATCCTTCTGGAGGATCGTGAGCTCTTTGGTCACGAGACCGTGTAAGAACATCATCAAATAGAATTTCGTGCTAATTTCATATCCTCCAAAGAGATCCATCTTTGATTTGGAGGGAACGGAATAGACCGGTTTATTCAGTATTATAGCATCTCAATATTATCGGGTGCTGGATCTATTTATGGACCATCTGCTGATTCAACCAGATTTTTAGGAATTTGTTGCTCTACTTCGGTATTCTCAAGATTTTTTTGATCAACATGTGGAATTTTTGGTTGTTGCCCTTGCTAGATAGGAGTTTGTTGCATTTGTGAAGTTGTGGCTAAGCTTAACCCTACGTAAGATTCGATGTATTTGGAAGTTGATGTACCCATGGCCTGAGCAGCCATACGTTCGAAATGTCTTTGGTCCATTTCTGTAAAAAAAAACTTGATAGATAATCGACAATAGAAGATTAACTACAAACCGTACCCCTCGTGCTAAAGCAGATTCTAGTGCAGTCTGGTGCAGTCCGGATTTCAATTATTATTTAACTATTAATATAGCAGTTCATTTTAAATTCTGGATGTTGCTCGATGTGACCATCATCGCTCACCGTCCCTACTAGCTTAATATTATCAGTCGTGCTTTGTAAATCTTCGAGATGAAAGAGGAATTCGATATTTCCAAGGCAAAGTTTAGTTATAAATCTTGGAATAGGCAAAAATTTGCCTAAGTATGGGAGTCTCACCAACCCCTACAATTAAGGCAAATTCCACCTTCCTCCTTCATCCCTGTCGACTCCAAAACCACGATCAACAACAACCTCATTCCACCGTGTTCACGGCTATGCTGGTTCTTCTCCATCGACGAGTACACCATACACCCATCTATTAAGATTGATTCAAGTCAAAATGGGTTCTGGAGAAGGGTTTCGGGTCGGTGGAGGCGGGTGTGACCAAGGCAAGGACGAGGTGGTGTAGTCGTTTTCGATTGGAGGTGAGAATGCAGTGGCAATGGATCCAGGCGTGGACGAAGGCGGGATTAATTGGTGAACTTGAAACTTCAACGGGGAGCTCGAGTTTTTAGGTTAAAGGAAAGAATACAAGTGAGAAAAAGGAAAGAAATGAGACGGACTTATATAACCTCTCATGCTCGAATTCTCAAAACCAAGAAACTTGAAAATTCTTTCAAGTATAGAGTCGGTACCGACTCCCAAACCAGGGATCGATACCGAGTCCCAAATACAGAAAAAAAAGTAAATACACACACACACGAGCACATGTATGGTATATGCATGTGTGTGTGAATGCCTATGCACATGTTATGAGCTATTTGTGTATATACTCAACACTTAACGACCAAAGTTAAAGGAAAATTGGATTTATACCTGAGGAACTCTTGGAGTTAGTTAAAAATCATCAGACTTGGAATAGCAAACCATGGGATCACGTTCCAGATTCATAGTCCCGGATGTTGGTAGAACGTTGCAACAGATCATTATGGACATGACAATTCACATAATTGATTCGTGGAAGGATAGCAACCATTCAGAGTGTTAGCACCAAAATTGGTCACTAACCTTGTAGAAGAAGATTGTGAAGAGATATAAGTGATGAAATCAAATTAAACAGAGAAGACAGTGCTAATCTAAATACAGAAAGTAAGAACACCAAATTTATAGTGGTTCAGCGTAATTGCCTACGTCCACTTTGAGGTTAAACTTTATTGATCTTCTTTATAGTTGATTACAAATACAATTCGTGAATCAAATGTTTGAATGAAGTTGTTAAGTAGAGAAGATGAGTCTTGAAAATGGCAGAGTCTCCTCGGTGTTTTCTCTCCCAAAAAAGGATCCATTTCACTGTGACCCTGCCCCTCTATTTATAGGCAAAAGTGGGCTGGACTACCCAAGTGGGCTTGATAGCCGAACGCTCTAGCCCAGGCGCTGCATGCCGAACCAGGTACGCCGAACGCTTCCATGCCGAACGGTCCTTCCCATGCCGAACGGTGCTTCTGATGTATGGGAAGTGTAGGATGGTTGCAGTGAAGCCGAGCGTATCTCTGTTCGAAGCTCTTGACCGATCAATGTATGTAGGTCGAATGATATCGTTACCTTGCGTAGTTGTGCATACTGAATGCCTTCTGAATGCCGAACGCTCTCATTGCCGAGTTATCCTATCGCCGAGTTCTACTGACGCCTAGTGCCTCTGGATGCCGAGTACTCCGGATGCCGAGCACTCCGGATGCCGAGTACCATGGGATGCCGAACACTAGTTGACACTGAGCATAGGTTGTTGTCGAGTGCCAGTTGATGCCGAACACTACTTGACGCCGAGTTCCCTTGTTGCCGAGTACTACGCCGAGTAGTCTCGATGCCGAGTGCTTTTGATGTCGAGTGCTCTCGTATGCCGAGCAGTCTTGGTGCCGAGCAATCTTGATGCCGAGCGTTGGTTGACGTTGAGTGCCAGTTGACGCCGAACACAGCTGAGTACTACGCCGAACATTCCTGGACGCCGGACACTATGGATGCCGAGTACTACGCCGAGTACTCATGGATGACAGTTGCTTCGTCGAACACTCCTGGATGGCAAGTGCTTCGCCGAACACTCCTAGATGCCGGACACTCTCTGATGCCGAGCACTTATTGCCGAGTACTAGTTGCCTGGTCAAATCCCCAGGAAACACTTGCCCCCCAAAGTGTATCTCGTGGCCAAACGTGGTGCGCTTTGAATCTGGTACAATCTACCTCGGAGGTACCCTCTCGAGAATGCTAGCGAAGGGAGGTGCAAGACGAACAAGTTTGGGATGCCGAACGATACGTTCGGAGCCGAACGTTCCTAGCGTGCCGAACGTCATTCTGCCTCGATGCCGAGCGCTCCGGTATTGGCCGGTTCTACCGGGTATAGCCCCTTCGACTTCCACCATTCCCCTCTATAAAACCAGGTCCTTTTCTTCTTTTCTCCTTTTACTTTTTACTTCTACCGTTCTTGCAATTCTATTCAGTCGTCCGAATTCGAGACTTAATTACACCATCTCAATCTCTGATCTGCAAACTTAGGTACTTTCCTCGTATATTCAAACGAGATGTTCGAACGATGTCGTGTAGAAGGTTTTTGTATAGCTCGTCTGCATTGCCGAACGACATAGCGTGGAGGAATTAGGAGTATGTCCACTTATCGTCTTAGTTTCCTCGTGTTGAATCGAGGTTAAAGGGAAGAAAAAGAAAGAAGGTGTTGGAGGAGGTAAAGGCGCTGTTCGCTGCTCCGGCGCATGTCGTCATGTGCCGGACGGTGGAATGGTTAGTTGCCGAGCACTACCTTGGCCGGACAATCCCAGGCCGAACGCTTACTAACATGTCAAACTATAATTGAGCCGAACGAACTAAAGCCGAACAATACCCAAATGCCGAACGATTGACACGCCGAACATTGACTTCAGGCCGAACGTTGAATTCAGCCGAACAATCCTTAGGTCGAACCGTGACTTTAGCCGGACAAAACAATTGCCGAATATTCCCTAGGTCGAACAATGTCTATTAGCCGAACTATACAATTGCCGAACATTCTTAGGTCGAACAATGTCTTTTAGCCAAACAATACAATTGCCGAACAGTACAATTGCCGAACAGAACTTTTAACTGGACAATGTCCTAACCGAACGAGGCTTTCTAGCCGAACAAGGACCTTAGCCGAACAATTGACAATGACTCTACCAAACCAAGACACATGCCGAACAATGTTTAAATGCCGAACGATATAAATGTCAAATTAGACTTACGTCGGACACTTCATAAATCACATGTTTTCTGAATCTGGAATTGTAGTCGCCTCAAGGCAAGCTTTTTGGGACGGTCAGCGATGACGGTCTTCGAAGGCGGCGATTCGAAGCTAATCATTATATCTTTAAAATCTCACTGCTTGTACACAATTGTTTTCACTAGTTCACACACTACATAGGGGGGGAAACTCGTGTTGCTAATTCTAACGTTCAACGTTTTTTGAGTATAGCTCTCTCAAGCACCTAGTTATTTATTTGGGATGTCGAGAAAATCTAGCTCCGCCACTATATCCGACAGGCCTGGGCCATCATCGAAGCAAGGAGCCGCAGATACTTCTAACCCGTCAACCTCTCCCGCACATAACTTGGCGCCTGATGCTCTGGAGTCAACCATCTTACTAGACAATCCGATCGATTCTCAAGCCTCCAAGATCAACGAGGCTGCTCTGCGACGGATATGTTCCATTCACGGGATTCCCTTTGCTGACGTGTTAGTTCCTTCGAGACACGACCGCCCTCATCTGCCCCCAGTCGGGTACACTGCCTGCAACAAGTTCATGTGTTGGATGGGCAGCGTGCCTCCATTCAATTTATTTCTCCAGGATGTGATGCAGTATATAGACATAGCTCCGTCGCAGCTGCACCCGAATGGCCATGCGTTTCTATATGGGACTTATTTACTTTTCATGGCCGTCTTCTCCAGACCTCCAACCCCCGTGATATCCGATACATTTATATGTTCAAGAGACGGAAAGATAGCCCTTCCTTTATGTTCCTCGAGCCATACCACAAGTGCCAGATCTTGACAGGGGCCTGTAGCAAATTCGCCCTGTACAAACAGGAATGGTTCTATGTGCGCTGCCCTTCTGGTTTCGCTAGGAGATGGGTTGAAGGCAGTAAGTCCCTCTGCTGAATCGCTATTCGTATTTAATTGGAGTCATGCTTTTCCTAACTCTTCGTTTCATCTTTTCAGGTATCAACCCGCGTCCGGAAGGCCGAGGATATTCTGAGGCTGTTGAAGCCATTAGAGCTCTTCCTGCTGAGGATCGAGACATCCGGACTATCATCTCAAATGAATCGCTGTCGGGGTTTGGCTTGCTAGCCCCTGGTCGTCGGATCAGCCTTCCAGAAGGTGTTACCATCCCCAAACCTCCGTCCGATAAAGGGAAAAAGCTTGCCGGATCGTCGGCGCGCCGCGCTCCCGATACGCACGGAAAAAGCGAGCGTAGAGAGGATGATGCCCCCGAGACTCAGGGCGAGAATGTGGGTCTCGCTTGGAATCCGGCGATCGAAGTTCAGGACATCGAGACGTCGTCTTCCCCTTCGAAGGGAAAGAAGAAGTTAAAGTATAAAGTTCAGAAGGAGAAAGTTGGTGGTACTTCAAAAGTCACGCTTATACCGCCTGAGAAAGAGGCTTCTTCACAGTGTCTTGAAAGTTCCTTGAAGGGTCTGTCAAACCTGTCAATTCCCGATGATTTGCTTAATTATGGGTTCGATGATCCTGAAGCCCTCAAATTCTCTTCGCCCGCGAAGGGAAACGCAGGAGTTCAACCCCAGGCTCAAGGAGACAATACTCTGATTAGCAAAGATAAACGAACGGGTCCGTCGGGGGAACACTAGGACACACACGCACATGCGCATTCCATAACATACTTCCAGTCTTTTTAATTCATGAATTCTCCTTAACTCATTGTTATCTCCATTCTTTGCAGGTGATATGGGCCGCTCTCACGGACTTGATCGCCTCCAGGGGTCTTCTATATTCCATCACTCCGGACGGGATTCCGGTTCCGACAGACGCCGGGACCGAGGTGATTATGAGGATAGGGACAATCGTCCTCGCGAGTCGTCTCACCGCAAGAAAGCACACTCTCAATCTTCCCAGTCCCGTGATCTTCCTCGTCCAACTGAGCCGAATAAAGAGAAGTCTTTGCAGAAGGGTTATCAGTCTGATGCTGCTCGAGAACAACATTCCAGTTCATCGAGTACGAGGCAAGTTCGAGAGCAACGTAAAAGAACGGAATTCTCAAAGCCTCCTCCTCCTACTCCTGCCGTGGACCCAACTGTTGCGGAAAAGATGGTCGACCTTAAGGCCAAGTTTCCGAAAATCTGTTTTGACGGCTTGAAATTCCTCCCAGCCATCCATCACATTCCTGGGCACGTGAAGCAAAGTGCCATCGCCTGCAACAATGACGTCTATGTTCAACATGACGCATTCGTGCACTTGGTGGAGAAGATCTCGGAAGTATCTGTCGAGCGTCAACACGAGATTGACCGTCTGAATCTGGAGGCTGACAGCGATAAGAAAATCATCAAACTCCAAGACGAAGAGCTCGCCTCTTATAAGTCAAAGCTAGAAGCCGCTGAACAAGGCGCAAAAGATACTGCTGAGGCAGTTACTCGCTTAGAGGTGGCTCACAAAAAGGAGCTTGACGAAGCAGTCCAGCGCAGCGGCGCCCTTGCCCTAGAAAAAGACTCTGTCCAAAAAGAAAGGGACGCGCTCGCTACTCAAGTCAAAGAGCTGAAAGAACTACTCTCCAAGGAGAAAGAAGACAAAATAGCTGCTCAGGAAGAATCACAGCGATATTGTGATGAGATTGTTGCTACCCGACTCCTGAAGACAAAGCTCGACGATGAACTTGCCGGGGTCGAGAAAATGAAGGATGAGGCCCGTGAGGAGGGCAAAAGAATGGCTGTGGAGGAGCTTGGTTCTCGCCTTGAGGCGGCCGCAGAGGCCGGCAGGGAAGAGGTCAAAAGTATGTTTGACCCGTTGATCGCCGAGTACGGAGCCCGCGTCCTTATGCACCGTGACTTAACATTCTTGGGCGACGGCTACTTTGAATCCCTGGCTGAGGCATGGGAAACTCTGATAAAGATCAGGAAAGTCGAGTTAGGCTCCGATGAGGTCGACGAGGATGCATTGGTGAAGGAGTTCCTGAGGGGGAATGAGCCATCGGATTTATCCGCAGCATTGGCTCTTTATGGTAAAGGCTCTTCCCCTTCGAAAGAGAAGAACGACAAAGCCGGCCCATCAGAAGCCGACGCTACTACTCCTCACATCGCCGCTCCTTATGCTGCTCAATCGGCCGGTCGGTCGACGCTTGATCCATTCGAGCAGCATGCCAGTTATGATCCCGAAGATCCCGGGCTTGGCGTTCATATGCTGTCACCTATCCTGGCGGGTGAAACCCCACGCGCCACCGATAGCCAACCGGACCCTGGTAGGAAATTCTTCTTTCTCTAGAAGTTGAAGAGTTCCCGTCATTTTTCAGCAGTGGTTATTCGTTCTAATGCTCATTACTTATGTTTTCGTGCAGGTTGTTCGGATGCCGAGCCAACTCCGAGGAGCGATGACGTCAAGGAGGAAGCAGAGAAAACAAGCGACGTTGCTCACGCAGGAGTAACTCCCGGTCCAGACGCTCAAGTGATCGGGGCGCTTGATGATGACAAACTTGATACTTCGTCTCCTGCCGAAGGAAGCGATGAAATTAAAATCACTAGCGCCTCTGAGCATACTTCAGAGATGAGCATGAAGGATCGTCTTGCCGACGAGGAGAAGAGAAAAGTCAAAGTCAAAGTCGAGTCTGAAATACTGGAACTCTCTGATCCGCGGAACAGACCTTTGAAAATCATTCTCCCGGGCAGGTCCAAACCACTAGATGTTCCGTCTCCTACTCCTGACTCCGTTTCTCTAGCAAGCAAAAAGTCCAAGAAAAAACGTGAGGGAGAGGAGTCGTCGGAAACATCAAAGGAAGACAAAAAGAAGAAGTCGAAGAAATAATCGATACACTCGTTCAACGAGTTTTTTGCTTAAGTCTTGTAGTTGCTTTTATCCTTCACAACTTGCAGTTTGTATAGAGAGGTCTGAATTTTGTAGGAGTGATCATGTATCCCCGTTTTGGACTTATCGAATAAAATTTTAGTTTCTTTATTGCTTGAATGATTCTCTTGTCTTTCTTTGCTTTGTTGACTAACTGTAGCCATAACTCAAGTTCTCATGAGTTGCATTATCTCCCGGTCCGTTCTTAAGTACTTGGACTCTCTTCGATTCTGCGTTCCGGGAACTCGGAGATTTGAGATCGATTATACCCTAGTCCACGCTCTGGGGACTTAGAGTGCTCCGCTCCGCACTCTGGGGATCCGGAGATTTGAAATCGTTTATACTCTAGTCCTCGCTCTGGGGACTTTGAGTACTCCGATCCGCGCTCTGGGGATTCGGAGATTTGAAATCGTTTATACTCTAGTCCTCGCTCTGGGGACTTAGAGTACTCCGCTCCGCACTCTGGGGATTCGGAGATTTAGAATCGTTTATACTCTAGTCCGTGCTCTGGGGACTTAGAGTACTCCGATCCGCGCTTTGGGGATTCGGAGATTTGAAATCGTTTATACTCTAGTCCTCGCTCTGGGGACTTAGAGTACTCTGCTCCACACTCTGGGGATTCGGAGATTTAGAATCGTTTATACTCTAGTCCGTGCTCTGGGGACTTAGAGTACTCCGATCCGCGCTCTGGGGATTCGGAGATTTGAAATCGTTTATACTCTAGTCCTCGCTCTGGGGACTTAGAGTACTCCGCTCCGCACTCTGGGGATTCGGAGATTTAGAATCGTTTATACTCTAGTCCGTGCTCTGGGGACTTAGAGTACTCCGATCCGCGCTCTGGGGATTCGGAGATTTGAAATCGTTTATACTCTAGTCCTCGCTCTGGGGACTTAGAGTACTCCGCTCCGCACTCTGGGGATTCGGAGATTTAGAATCGTTTATACTCTAGTCCGCGCTCTGGGGACTTTGAGTACTCCGATCCGCGCTATGGGGATTCGGAGATTTGGAATCGTTTATACTCTAGTCCGCGCTCTGGGGACTTTGAGTACTCCGATCCGCGCTCTGGGGATTCGGAGATTCGGAATCGTTCGTACGAGTCTGTATGTCGTGCAGGATAATGTAATTTATCATCCAATTAAGAGATATAGAAACTTCATAGAAGATGTGGCTTCAAGCCTTTATTAAATGAAAATCAACTAAATTGCTTGATTACAACTTTAAAAGGAAACTAAGTCATTATTGAATGGAAACATGCAGGAAACAACAGTGTCTACAACAAGAAAGGAAAACATGCTAAATGTAATAGCGCCGCAAATGTTCGTTGTTCCATGCTCTGGGGAGTGTCGCGCCATCAACGGTCGCTAGCTTGAATGTTCCTTCTCCAAGCTTCCGTTCAATGGCGTATGGACCTTCCCAGCTGGGATTCATGCGTGATGGTACCGGGAAGACTCGTTTCAGAACGAGATCTCCCACATCAAAGGTTCTTGGGCGGACTCTGTCGTCGTAGTAACGCTTGACTCGATGTCTGTGCGCCGCCGCCCTTAATTCAGCTTCTTCCCGCTTTTCGTCGATGCAGTCCAGTGATTCCAGCAAGAGGTTTTGGTTCGTCTTGGGATCATAGTATGTCACTCGATGCGACGGAACTTCAAGCTCCACGGGTATAACGGCTTCAGAGCCGTATGCCAAGGCGAACGGAGTGTGGCCGGTCGCGGACTTGTGGGTAGTTCTATACGCCCATAATGCTGTCGGGAGCTCATCTACCCACTTGCCTCCAACCTTCTCCAGACGCTTCTTCAATATGGACTTGATTATTTTGTTAACGGCCTCGACTTGTCCGTTAGCTTTTGGGTGTGCAACGGCGGCGAACTTTTTCTCGATGCCATACATCAAACAGAACTCTTTGAACTCTCTACTTTCAAATTGCGTTCCGTTGTCCGTAACGATGGTGCGTGGAAGGCCAAAGCGGCATATAATGTTTCGTACAACGAAGTTAATGACCTTCTTAGAGGTGATAGTGGCCAAAGGTTCTGCCTCAGCCCATTTCGTGAAATAGTCGACTGCAACTATTGCATATTTCGCACCACCTTTGGATAAAGGCAAAGAGCCGATTATGTCGATTCCCCAGATCGCAAATGGCCAGGGACTGATCATTTGCGTGAGTTCCGTTGATGGAGCCCTCGGGATTTTTGCATATCTTTGACATTTGTCGCATTTTCTTGCGTAGTCCGCGGCATCCCGGTTTACGGTGGGCCAGTAATATCCATAGCGGAGGATCTTCTTTGCTAGAGTTTGCCCCCCAGTATGGTCGCCGCATTCCCCTTCGTGAACGTCCCTCAAGACTCGCTTTGTTTCATCATGAGCGATGCACCGTAATAATGGGACTGAGAATCCTTTTCGATACATGGATCCACCCTGCATTACGTACCGCGTAGCCTTTCGAAGGACCTGTCGTCTTTCGCTTCTTTTTTCTGGTAAAGCCCCGGTTGTCAGGTACAGTTTGAATGGGGTTATCCATGACTCCTTCTCGATTTCTGTTCCCAACACGCGATCGACTTTCATCTCGTCTATGCTCGGGGCATGCAAGACTTCAACGGGATACAATCCCATTTGTTGAGCATCGTCGGTACTTGCGAACTTAGCCAACAAGTCGGCTTCTTTGTTATGTTCTCGCGGGATATGTGAAATGTCATAATGCTCAAGATTTGATAGTAGTTCTTGGACCTGAACGAGGTACGGAGCAAGCCTTCGTCCCTTGGCTTGGTAGTCTCCTCGTACTTGGTAAACCACCAACTGCGAGTCACAAAAGATTTCGACTGATTCGATCCCGATTTCTTTGATGAGCTTCAAGCCAGCGATCAGTGCTTCATATTCAGCTTCATTGTTCGTAGCCGGGAAATCGAGCTTCAGGGCATAACAGATTGATCGGTTTTCCGGAGTTATAAGAACCACGCCTGCGCCGGAACAACGGTCGTTTGATGCACCGTCGGTGTATAATTTCCATCGAACGGGGGGAATGATGTCGTGATCGTCCGGTCTGATGGGTATGGTAAATTCAGCGATGAAGTCTGCTAACGCTTGCCCTCGGATGGCTCTCCGTGGTAAGTACGCGATATCGAACTGGCTCAACTCGATGTTCCATTTTAGCAATCTTCCAGAAGTTTCCGGTCGTTGGAGTACCTGCCTCAGGGGTTGATCGGTATAAACACCGATTGAATGCGCTTGAAAGTATGGGCGCAGCTTGCGTGATGCAATCACCAAGCAGTAAGCCAATTTCTCGATTTTAGGGTAATTCTTCTCTGCCCCCGTTAAACGCTTGCTAACATAATACACCGGCTTCTGGACTCGATCCTCCTCACGAACCAAAGCTGCGCTTATCGCATGAGGGGATATAGCCAAGTAAATGTACAACATCTCATGGTCAACTGGTTTTGATAGCATTGGTGGGCTTTCCAGATGCCTTACCAGATTCCGGAACGCTTCCTCACAGCTAGACGTCCATTCAAAATTTCTCTTTCCTTTCTTTATTATGTCAAAGAACGGGATGCACTTGTCAGTTGCCTTGGATATAAATCGACTCAGCGCAGCTACTTTTCCATTCAAGCTCTGTACCTGCTTTATAGTCCTGGGCGCTTGTACCTCTCGAATAGCTTGGATCTTTTCTGGGTTGGCTTCGATTCCCCTAGCGTTGACGATGAATCCCAAAAACTTCCCTGATGCAACGCCAAAAGAACACTTCAACGGGTTGATCTTCATTCCATAAAACCTGAGTATGTTAAACATTTCAGCTAAGTCTTGAATGTGGTCGTTTGACCGTCGTGACTTCACGAGCATGTCGTCCACATAGACATCCATGGTTTTACCCAGCTGGTCCTTGAACATTCGATTCACCAAACGTTGATAAGTCGCTCCAGCATTCTTCAATCCAAAGGGCATCACTACATAGCAATACAGTCCGACATTTGTAACGAAGCTGGTGTGTTCTTGATCCGGAATATGCATTGGGATTTGGTTGTATCCTGAGTACGCGTCCATGAATGTCAACATCTCGTGTCCTGCGGTGGAGTCGACCAATTGATCGATCCTAGGCAACGGGAAACTGTCCTTTGGGCATGCTTTGTTCAAGTCGGAATAATCTACGCAAGTCCTCCATTTGCCATTCGCCTTCTTTACCAGTACGGGGTTGGATACCCATTCAGAGTAGAGGGCATCGCGGACGAACCCATTCGCCTTGAGTTTGTCCACCTCCTCTCCAAGAGCGGCGGATCTCTCCGGATCCATTCCTCTCCTTTTTTGCTTGACTGGGACGTATTTCGGGTCTATGTTCAACATATGACTCGTGATGGCGGGAGAAATCCCACACATATCAGAATGCGTCCAGGCGAAAACATCAAGATTCGCCCGGAGGAAGTCGCTAAGGTCTTCAGTCATTGCGGGGCCAAGCTGTGATCCGATCTTCAGTATTCGCGAGGGGTCGTCACGGCTAACTGAAATGTCAATTGTTAATTCAGCCGGTGCCGCCTTCTCTTCCCTGGGTTTCTCATCGTCGTCTCTCGGATCTATATCTCCGTAGATCCGGGAACTATGCCCGAGCCAGGGCTCGGGCACTACTTGTCAATTATCCGCATTGAGGATGCAGACGGGGTTGTCCGCAACCTTTCCCTTCTCCCTCCGGTGGGCCTCTCGGAGCTCGGCCACATAACAGGAACGACCAGCTGCTTGGTCACCATGAACAATGCCTACTCCTTTGTCAGTCGGAAACTTCAAAGTCAAGCACCACGGGGCTAATGCCGCCCTAAATTCAGCCAGGGCCGGCCGACCCAAGAAAACATTATACGGAGAGTCCACATCCAAAACTACAAAGGGTAGAATTCGTACCCTCCGACGCTCGCCTTGTCCCAGTTCAACTGGTAACTCGACATATCCTACTGCATCAGTCGCAGCGCCGTTAAAGCCGTGGATACGAGCTTTGGATGGTTTCAAGTCTTTTGACTCTAGCTTCATCTGATCGTAGGCCTTCTTGAAGATGATGTTGACTAAACTTCCACAATCAATCAAAATTCTTTTTACATATGCTGGTCCGATCGTTGCAGATATGACCATGGGATCGATGGTCGGAGCCTCTACCTGATCAGCGTCTCTGTTCCTGAACACAATATCGTTTGTCATCACGCGCTGCTGCTTAGCAGGAGCCCCATCCTCTACGTTCGAACAGCACTCAAAGTCTGCATGCTTCAAGGAGCTTGCATATCGTTCCATCTCTTGCCAGTTCTTATCTGCGGGATGAGGTCCGCCGATAATTGTATTTATGACCAGTCTTCCAACAGTCCGGGCAGGCTCCTTAGGATGACGTGGAGCTGGTGCACGACCTGGGTCGGACATCCCCTGTCCTCCTTCTTGTGGATCCTTTACAAATTCTTGCAACTTTTTTTGTCTGATCAATTTCTCGATAGCGTCATGCAGGTGTCTGCACTCTTCCGTGTTGTGTCCATAAGTTTCATGGAAGCGGCAATATTTCCCAGTCCGCTTCTGTTCCTCGGTTGATTCTTTCGGGCGCAGCTTTCGGTATTGAAAAGTATTGTAGGTGGATAGGTAGATGTTCTCAAGCGGGGCGTTTAGCGGAGTGTACTCGCTGTAGCTGGGAATTCTCGACTTCCACTTTCCCGCTTCTTTCCTCTTTCCTTGACTTCTTCCTCCGGACTCTTTGGGCTGCACAGGCTTACTCTGGACATTGACTTGGACCTTTCCCGAATTGTCTCCAGATTGCTTCACAGCAATGTTGCTCTTGATTGACTCTTGGGCAGGTCCCGGTGCCTTATCTCGTCGTACCCACCTAGCTTCCTCTCTTCTTATGAACTGATGTGCCTTGGAGTAGAAACGCTCTAGCGTAGCCGGAGGTTTTCCTGCCAGCCAGTCTCCAAACTCAGAATCCGGATCTACACCTCTCATTACAGCCATTAGAATTGCATGGTCATTGGGATTACTGACTTCAGTTGCCGCAACGTGGAATCTTTGTAAGTACTCCTTCAGCGACTCTCCGGGATTTTGGATTACACTTGACAGAGACATCACGTCCTTCGGGCGCATAGTGTGTATCCTGAACTGCTCAATAAACTTCTTTGCCAACTCCTCGAAATTTGATACGGATCGCGGAGGAAGTCGGGTGAACCACATAGTAGCGATCCCAGATAGAGTAATCGGAAAGCACCTACACTTGGTGGCATCATTTGCTCTGGCTGAATCCATCATCCATTCATACCTCATTACATGTTGTCTGGGGTCAGTCTTTCCTTCGTATGCAGGAATGGTTGGCATGCTAAACTTCTTGGGGTACGCCGCTTGCAGCACAACATCCGTGAATGGAGTATGACTTCTTGACACTCCCCAGTCGTCATTTGATAAGCCCTGATTTTCTTTCATCAGTTGCCTGATCATGGCTGTCAGATCGGGTGTCTGTATGGAAGCTGGGAGGTTGGAGTCAGGTCTACGCGCCTGTCCATGCTGATGCCTCCTTTCCTGGCGATCTGCCAATCGTGCGTCCTGAGTTTCAACATTGTTAGCATTTTGATGACCTGGAGCTCCATCCTCCATCTGTACTCCGGTTCTGAAGCTTCCAGTTCTGGCTTGGTCGCGGTCTCCAGCTGTTCGAACAGCAGCATCCGCCCTTGCAGCTTCAGTCTTACGGCGTCTACGCCTGGGTGGTTCATCAGAAGAAGTAGAGCTGTCAGATGAGGAATAAGCAGCTGGATTGCCCCCAGCATCCTGTTGCTGTTGTTGAGTAAGTTGTGCCATCAGGTTGGCATTAGATTGCATCTGTTCTCCTAGTTGTCTCCTGCTTTCCCTAAGTTCTCTCATCAAGTCATTGAACTCTACTCTGGTGACAACTGGAGTCTGTTCTTCAGCGGCAATCCCTGCACTCGGGATCGCTGGTTGATTGCTAGGTCCTGCTTGTTGCACGCTAGCAGTCTCGCGGGCATCCGCATTATGAGAAGCTGACCTGGTACGTGGTCTTGCCATTGTAGAGTTATTGGTATGAACTCTTAGTAGAATCAGCGGATGTCCTATCAGTGAGTCGGATCTTCTTTGGGGGATTTGTTCAATCCAGTAGCTTCAAAGCAGATCCTTGAGGTCTGAGAATTCGATTCTCAGTGAAAGCACCAAAGTGTTAGCACCAAAATTGGTCACTAACCTCGTAGAAGAAGATTGTGAAGAGATATAAGTGATGAAATCAAATTAAACAGAGAAGACAGTGCTAATCTAAATACAGAAAGTAAGAACACCAAATTTATAAGTGTTCAGTGTAATTGCCTACGTCCACTTTGAGGTTAAACTTTATTGATCTTCTTTATAGTTGATTACAAATACAATTCGTGAATCAAATGTTTGAATGAAGTTGTTAAGTAGAGAAGATGAGTCTTGAAAATGGCAGAGTCTCCCCGGTGTTTTCTCTCCCAAAAAGGATCCATTTCACTGTGACCCTGCCCCTCTATTTATAGGCAAAAGTGGACTGGACTACCCAAGTGGGCTTGATAGCCGAACGCTCTAGCCCAGGCGCTGCATGCCGAACCAGGTATGCCGAACGCTTCCATGCCGAACGGTCCTTCCCATGCCGAACGGTGCTTCTGATGTATGGGAAGTGTAGGATGGTTGCAGTGAAGCCGAGCGTATCTCTGTTCGAAGCTCTTGACCGATCAATGTATGTAGGTCGAATGATATCGTTATCTTGCGTAGTTGTGCATACTGAATGCCTTCTGAATGCCGAATGCTCTCGTTGCCGAGTTATCCTATCGCCGAGTTCTACTGATGCCTAGTGCCTCTGGATGCCGAGCACTCCGGATGCCGAGCACTCTGGATGCCGAGTACCATGGGATGCCGAACACTAGTTGACGCTGAGCATAGGTTGTTGCCGAGTGCCAGTTGATGCCGAACACTACTTGACGCCGAGTTCCCTTGTTGCCGAGTACTACGCCGAGTAGTCTCGATGCCGAGTGCTCTTGATGTCGAGTGCTCTCGTATGCCGAGCAATCTCGTATGCCGAGCAGTCTTGGTGCCGAGCAATCTTGATGCCGAGCGTTGGTTGACATTGAGTGCCAGTTGACGCCGAACACAGCTGAGTACTACGCCGAACATTCTTGGACGCCGGACACTATGGATGCCGAGTACTACGCCGAGTACTCATGGATGACAGTTGCTTCGCCGAACACTCCTGTATGGCAAGTGCTTCGCCGAACACTCCTAGATGCCGGACACTCTCTGATGCCGAGCACTTATTGCCGAGTACTAGTTGCCTGGTCAAATCCCTAGGAAACACAGAGCATAGAGTAGGGTCCTTCAAAAAAATCTGAACTTATCTCGATTCAAAGCACATCACATTGGAAACGAGATGTACTTTAAGGAACAAATGTTATCCAGCCTTTTGACTGGATAAAATTCGGATAGGCTGGACAGATATAACTTGGGGTTATTAAGGCGGAAAGCCAGGAGGGATAACCCAGGAGTCTAGAAACCAAGCACATACAAAGTCGCAAAGTCAAAACCAGAACCATCAAAAACAACAAGGTAATGTGGTCCCCAAGTTGGGGATCGATACCGACTCCTACTTGAAGATGGTACCGACTCCCAAATATGGCTTGGGTAGACCGCATCTTCTTCCCACATATCTATCTTGATACCAAAGCCCTATTTCCAAATTTGTTATATTAAATCGATCCAATTTTTCATCACTCTTTACGCACACTTGAAACTACAACTTTTTTCTCCCTTAACTCCATCATTTGGACTCAGAATTAAGCTAGTATTGGTGCAAACAACTAAGGAATCACAAAGCCAAGATGATTCGAGGTGAGGGATTGAAGACACCCAATATGGACATCTTATGGATCGGTACCGAATCTCACTTAGGGATTGTTACCGACTCTCTGCTTCTGCTGAGGTGGCATGCATTATGTTGGAAAAACGAGTCTAATTCATGCACAACGATTTAGGGATATTTTGGATGAAATTTTAGTCTTCCTACCTCTATAAATATAGAGGTATGGCCCATTTTTCATGATCTTTTAGGCTCTGGTTCTATTATTTCTTATATTTTGGTATCTCTGAAGTTCTAAGTGTTGGAGTTGTACCGAGTCCAAAGAAATTCTACCACAAAGTCTTAAATTGGACGTAGGCATTGATTTGCCAAACCACTATAAGCGATTGTGCCTTGTTCATTTCCTCATTTTCATTTACTTTTCTTCATTTAATCTCTACTACATAAACTTTTGGGTGTTTGTACCATTTTTGGTTCGAACATCCATTATGCTGTAGATTTCTAATAAAATTAGGGTTAGGTTAGGTGTTTATTTATAGTGGTTTGGAATTAAAATGAAGCGTTAGATTTACCTTAGAGAATTGTTATTTTCATCATAGACGCACATCAGTTACTTCGCACCAAAGAAAAATATTTTGTTCAATCCGAGTCGTCCAATCTTTGCTCTAGATCACCAAAAGTATACATCAACCGGTCCCGCTAGGGTAGATCATCGACCGGCACACCCTAGGATGTTTAGTAGTGATATATTTTTATAAAGAAAGTTTTTATTTTAAATTTATTTCATTTTTTAACTTTCAAACATTTGTAACTTCTCCGTACTAATTCCCATTTCAAAGTGTTATATGTGAAAATTATCTAAAAAATCACTACAAATGCAATGGTGTAGGTTTTATAGCCAAATTCGGATGTTTGTAAAAATTTCATTTTAGACTTTGGTGTATTTTAATTTAATTTTCTTGTTAAATTTTCCGCTAAATTTCCTAGTGTTACATTCTCCCCTTAAAAGGATTTCGTCCCTGAAATCTCAAAGAATGGAAAAATGTAACTTTTACGTGCAGCAATCAATAGCTACATCCATCTACTTGTCCAGCATCCATAGACAATCATTGTCCTTCGTAAAATTTTCTAATGCAGTATATGTATATGCAAGCCTGAAATGTACGTGAACCTATACTAATTCAAAGAGTAGGCGGTCTCCTGAACTAGTCGATCTCTTGCCATGTAAATGCTTGTGCCATGAATCCAAAATGTATGCAACATCCTAAGTTAGTATACTTGCGATTCTACATATATGTGCTACTATTCAATCCACGTGCAACTTCCATATGCATAATAGTCAACAAGATAAACAAATAAACAAGAGATGATGTGAGTGTGTGTACTATCTAGAAGATATACTATCCTAAATGTGTAAAAGAAGCAATCTAACTAATATATCCATTAACATCCATTATCCATAACTGGTCCTAATGACATGTTTACAACCATCCCTGCCAACCAATGTTCTCTACCTGAAAGGTATACCAAGCTAAGTCCTAATGCATAAGTAATCTCTACTTATTAATTAAACTGGGAACGTACCATAAAAGAGTTGTGGGTGGGTAGCTCGGATCTTCTTCTCAGGCTCTCATGTACTCTTTATTGGATAGTCTCCCTATTGGACATTAACAAGTTTGATTTCTTTATTGCGGAGTCGCTTTGTACCATACTCAAGAATATAAGTGGATGCACAGAGAACAACTGATTCCTTCTCTACCTCTACCTCCTCTAGTTGAGTCGGATCAACCATAGTAGCTGAATCAGTCAAGCACTTTCGCAAGTGCAACACATGGAAAACATCATGTAGTCCCGCCAACTTCTCATAAAGCTCCACTGTATATGCCAACTTCCTTATCCTCTCCGTAATAGGAAAAGGTCCTACGAACATCGATGCTAGCTTCCCCGAACTACCAGACCTCATGACGTGCCTAAGCGGAGAGACCTTCACAAACACCATATCGTCCACTGCGAGCTCTAACTCTGTACATCTCCTATCAGCATAAAATTTATGCCTATCTTGCGCAGTTTTCATTCTTCTATGGATCAACTCTACTTTCTCCAATGTCTCTCTCACCATGTTTGGCCCAAGAATAATCCTATCCATAGTGTCCCACCAACATGACAGTAATCTATAAGGTCTACCGTATAGCACCTCAAATGATGCCATCCCAATGCTCACTTGATAATTGTTATTATTGGTAAACTCCACTAACGGTAAACGGTCCTCCCAACAACGTCCAAAATCCAAGAGACACATCCGAAGTAAGTCCTCCAAAACCTAATTTACTCTCTCCATCTATTTGTTTGTCTACTGGTGATAAGTGGTACTCAAGCACAACTCGGTGCCCAAAGCCTTCTGTAGACTCCTCCAAGACTCGCTGGTGAAAAGCGGACCTTGGTCACTAATTATGCTAGTAGGAACTCTATGCAACCTAAAAACCTCCCTCATGTATACAGCCACTAATGGTGTCACCGTCCTCATACTCCTAACTGGTATAAAATGAGAATATTTGGTTAGCCGATCGACTATGACCCAAATAGTCTCATTCCCTCTCCTACTCCTTGGTAATCCATAGATGAAATCCATAGAAATATCCTCCCCCCTCTACTAAGGTATATCTAATGGGTGCAACAATCTCCCTGGATTCTTCGTGCTTTTACCCTTTGATAGATGATATATCAAGCTACATACTCCACTACATGCTTCTTCATACCAAGCCAATGAAAAAGTCTCTTTATATCGCGGTAAATTTTGTCTATGCTGGGATGAATGGTCATTCTCGAATGATGAGACTCAGCTAATACCATACCAATCAACTCCATAATAAGAGGAACACATAGTCTACAATCTCTCCGTAACCATCCCTTCGAGTCAATGGCATAATGCCTTAAATGAATCGATTGTTCTCCTCTATTAAGCTTCTCAAAGATATCTACCATCTCCTTATCTTACTTCCGATTGGATCCAATACGTTTCATAAGTGTAGGCTGCACATCTAAAGCTACTAACAATCCCAAGGTAATATCTGATGATTATCGAAAATCAAATGTTTAAATGAACTTTAAATGCCTCTACTCCAAGAACAATGGACTCAATACTACATGTTGTCTACTCAAGGCATCAGCCACTACATTACTGTTGCCTATGGTATATGAGATATCAAAATCGTATGATACCAAAAAATACATCCATTGTTGGTGCCTTAAATTCAAGTCCTTCTGAGAGAATAAATACTTCAAGATTTGTGATCCGTATATAGCTCAAATTGCTCTTCTAAAAGATAATGTCTCCATGACTTGAGTGCAAAGACAATAGGCGCTAACTCAAGATCATTGGTAGGGTAGTTTCTCTCGTGGACCTTCAATTGTCGACTAGCGTAGCTCACCACTCTTCCTTCTTGCATCAAGAACATTGCCAACCCCATACCACATGTGTCGGTATATACTGTGAATGTATTCACACCATCAGACAATACCAAAACACGTGCACTAGTCAACATCTCCTTTAACTTAATAAAAATATCCTCACACTTCGCGTCCCACGAGAAAACTAAATTCTTCTTGGTGAGGCGTGTCAGAGAGGTAGAGATCCTCATAAAGTCCTTAATGAACTTCCGATAGTAGCCTGCCAAACCAAGAAAACTCCTCACTTCCGTGGCATTCTTTGGCACATGTAAATGCTAAACTGCTGCAAATTTACTGGAACCAACCACTGGCCCACTTTTTATGACAACGTGTCCCAAAAAGCATACCTCCACTTTCCAAAAGTGGCACTTTGAAAACTTTGCAATCATCTGATGCTCAACGAGTGTATCGAGCACTTCTTCTAAATGCAATACGTGCTCCTCCTTGCTCTTCGAATAGACTAAAATATCGTCCACAAATACCATGATGAACATTTTAGGAAACCCTTGAAAGCTCGACTCATCGGATCAACAAAGTAGGCAAGTGCATTGGTCTGTCCAAAGACCCATAACTTATCACCAACCAAGAGCCACTCCCTATAACTACCTCCCACCAACTAAGAGCCACTTCCTATAACTACCAAGTAGCTAGTTGCCTCCTCATCTTATCAACAAGACCCATCAACCCCGGAAATCCTCTCATAAGTACAAATCCATGTTATCGAATCTACATATGAATCAGTCACCACATATCGCTTTCCTTCAAGGCTGGAGAAATCCCTATATGACTTTGCAAAATCGACGGTAGGTGAGTAGGCAAGAGCTGAACATGTCGCTTTCTTTATGGGTCCTCTAGTGAGATTAAGCTTGGGTTGTCCCCTCGCCTGAAGATATCAACGGAACCAAATCAGGACGTTCACGCCTGGAACCTCGGCTACGTCGCCTGAGCCTAACCCTGTATGATCACTCGTCTTCTATATGCGATTTTTAAGAATTTGAGTAGCAATTTTTCACAGATAGTATAGGCATAGATAAGAAATAGCATTGGAACAAATAAGAGAGAGAGATTACGATATATAAAAAAATTGTAATTTTTTTGAAAACTTTTATCTATATATAAATACACACATACTTTGGAAACCCATTTTGAAAACTTTTTGGAAAACATTTTGAAAACCTTTTCAGAAAACCATTTTCTTTTCAAAAAAATTTCAAGTACGTTCTCTCAATATGCTCCTAATCCTTAAGAAACTTTGAACCTAGGCTATGATACCAAATGTGACACCTCGCACCCCTCGACACACCGATCCAAAGTTTAAGGTGACTTTCTGACTCACGTCGGTCCTAAAAGGTACAAGCTATCGGGTTTTATAATATTATATAAACTAAAATAAATAGATATGTTATAAGATATACTACACTTTCAGAAGTCACAGTGGAAGGAACAAAATATAAATATAGAAAAATATCCATCTTAGGAAATATCTCAAAAAACAATCTCAAAAAATAGTACATAGTCAAATACAGAGTACATAGAAACACTACTCATAGTCTGATAAAGGAAATACTAAGTACTAATAGATATATAGTTACATGGAGAACAAATAAAGGATAAGCAACTTATATGATGAGCTTGCCTCTCCACATACTGAAATCGGGCCAAATCACCTGTTGCCCTATCCTCTTGTGGTGGGGAAAGAAAGGAAAAAGTGTGGGTCGGACAAAAGTCTGGTGAATGAGTACATGTTTAATATATAATTATCATGTGCAGTTAACTTTAATTCTACTCTATGTGACCTAGAGTGTCCTATAAGTGTTCGTGCATTCCTAACGTTCTTTACTTAAGGTTTTTTTTTATTTAACACACATATCTACACTAATAACTTGTGCAGGCTCATACAAGGATCAAACTATGGATCGAACCTTAATAAGTAACAATGGGCCACTGCTATTAGAGCTACTCAACATAGGATAATCCCATAACTTTCCTGTATGGGACTGCACCTTACATTACGCCTACACGTACCTATCTCACATTGATTTCCCTACAATTACCATATGGGAATAAATTTCTCACAACTACGACCATACGTACTCTAACTATGCATCGAAGGGGAGCCCGCAATGCCGACTCGCCGGTGTGTCCCATCATCTTCATCTGTGTCCACCTCTCAAATTATAGTATACGCCTCTTATTGCATGTGCCGGAATCCATCAACAATACAGTATCATGCCACGTCAGAATCATGAATACTGAGGAGGCCACTTGTGCCAGGCCCACACACTTCATCAGGCATTAGTCAATGTTGCGCATCCACTATAGAAACTCCTATGAGTGCCAATTGCGATAGAATCGCCCCTAGTCGAATAATCGACCCCCATTGGGTAAAGTACATTTACCCAACCCAGCAACGTCCTAGCATTATCTCATAAGGAACTAGCTTTCCTGCTATCTCTAACAGTCACACATATGTATACAATACAGTTACACCTACTACTATTATTTTTATTTCCAACATGGGCCTCTAAGCTGAGGTTTAGATTACGCATTTGGGTTGTTAACCGGTCGACCACTACACTCTACCAATTGACCACTTGCGGTTGATTGCTTAGGGGAACAATCGATCGGTCGTGGTGTAAATTTTAGCATTTACCTGTTTTGTTAATTCAATTTTAATAATTTATTAATTTCATCAATTCTGACTTACACAGTGAACTCTAAGCATCAATTTACAATGACCAGTCTTCGCAATTCACCCTACTTTTTATTAACTCGGATTCATAGATTATACCAGTTTAAATATAATAGTTTAATTTAGGGTTAACCAATTTTTGGGGATTTCTCTTCAATTACAAGAGTGGTTTAACTAGGGTTACAAATATGTTAAATATTTTGTACCTATTCCAATTTCTAATTCAATCTCATATTTAAATAGTTAGGGTTTACGGTTTATTTACAAACATCCTTGATCAGCTAGAATAGATTAAAATTAACTGTAAATAATCAACTTATTAAACTTATTCTCACTCACTTCGGATCCAAGCTCTAGCACTATACTTCATCGGATAATTGACACCCATTAGTTTGCCCCTCCTTGATCCGAATTACTAGTGTTCTCTTTTCTTTATTTTGAACTTATTTTCAAGAAATTTTTGTAAGTGGAAAGAAGAAATTTTGGTAGAGTTTCAGCATGTCATAAATTTTCTAGTAAAATTTGGGTTAGGATAGGTGTTTAATTATAGCGGTTTGGAGTTAACATGGAGATTACCCAAGAGAATCTTTGTTTCATCACAGATGCACATCAGTTACTTGGCAATAAAGAAAAAAAAAATGTTCAATTCGAGTCATCCAATCTTTGCTCCATATCACCAAGAATATACGTCAATCGACCGACTGTTAGGGTAGACCGATCAAATGCTTCATGTCAACCAGCACACCCTAGGGTGTCGACCAGCGACATTTTTTATTAGGAAAGTTTTGGTTTTGATTTATTTTGTTTTCAAACTTTCAAACGTTCATAACTTCTCTGTATTAACTTCTATTTCAAAATGTTATACATGAAATTTTCTAGAAAATTGCTACCAATCAATGGTGCAGCTTTCGTAGCCAAATTCGGACGTTTGTAAAAAAATTATTTTAGTCTTTGTTATATTTAAATTTAAATTTCTCCGCTAAATTTCTAGGGTGTTACATTCAGGACTTCTGGTATTGCAAAGAAACATTAAATGGAGATTTTCAGTTCAAGTAAGCATGGGAAAACACAAGAGCTACATATTCCATTGTAAACTAGGCTAGTATAGTATAAGACAAAATATCAACCTAAAGATGTCAAAATGCACCTATAGAGCCTTAACAAATAAGCTGTCTACAACAAATAATCTAAGAATAAGGCATATCATAGTGGATAATGCATGTGTTCTATGTAATCAAAGTGAAGAGATGGTCAAACATTTGTTCTTTGAATGCAATTTCACATCTTATATATGGTGGAAGTGTAAAACAAGATTAGCAATTCCATTTAGTCCTATAACTGAACTTCATATAGCCAAGCAAAATTTATAGCATAAAGGGTTCAAGCCAACAATAAGTTGTGAGATTTAGAAAGAGTGGTGTAACATCCTGCCTTTTCGACCTTCAAAAGTCGACACTAATACATCCATGGTATTCACGTGCCAAGTATCTAAGTGCTGGAAAGACAGTTTGTCGGGGAAAAGAAAAGGAAAAGAAAGAATAAAATCTCATAACAAAATGAATAATCTATAACATAAAATGATCTTTACACAAAGAAAAAGTTTTTTACACACAATCAGAGCAAACTATCATATAATCAGCCTGGACAGTTATAACAACATGTCCTTACAAATGCTGAAAATACACCAAAACAATGTAGTGGAAATAGAATATACGTGAATACGTCTTGGGCATCCAGCTCGTCTCCTAAGCTCCAAAGCAAATCTAGAAAACATGTTCGGTCTGACCCGAGTATTATAAGAAAACAATGCCTGGATCGGTCTGGTAAAACCAGCGTGAGACACACAATCATATGGATTATAAATGTTATGAAAACCTTTGAAAATAAAGGTATCTCATAATACCACGCCGCTCATAAACATGGATGAGTTTTTACCTTAAGGTAACCAAACCATTTTTATAAAACATTAAATGATATTATAATAATGTCTAGGATGTAACATAAATTATGGAACATACCGAAATTGTTACATTAATCAAATTCCAGCATAATAGATATACAACTAAGTCTGTGAAGTCACGTACTGGAGAATGGATTCCAGACAATGACAAGGCACCGAGGTAACGCCTGCCACAGTACACCACTAGAAACATGTGCCGAAGGCCTCACATGGACCACCTGCAAATTAGGACCGGCTCTACCTCTTACTGGATAGTTTCGAATATTTCATCACCCCGGTTGTTTCTACAACCATTCTGAGAGCTCTCATGCACAACCAAATCCATAAATGAATATATATCTAGAAAAGGTGATGACAATACCCTAATGGGTGCGACCCACATAGCCCTGAAGCATATCCCATGTTTTAGTCATTCTCGGTTGATGAGGCTAGAGGCTACATTTTACCTTTTGAATAGTAATCCCACTTAGAATGCTAATACTGCCTTCAAGGAAGCAATGCAGTGCTAACATTCATCCATACAAGTTGTTCAGGATATGAACAAACCGAAGGCACTCTTTCTAGTATATCCATTTTGGAATCACCCTTAGGAATAGTAGTAAATAGCCCTTGCACTTCAAGAGCTATGTCTTCATTTAGATCATCATCAATATGTTGCATAAGTTGGATCGAAGTGGTTTTCGGATAATTCATATTTATCCGATCTTGGTCTCTTCGAACCAACATTCGATAGTTCCCAGTAAACCCAACTTTGGTTCTTATGGATATAAACAGAATAAATAAGAACAGGAATAACCCTCTAACTATTTAAGTGGATGGATCTCCTTATCATTATCCTAGAAGAACACGAGTTTATACGTATAGTAGTATCATCTAAGATAACAATACTATATATTCCTCGGGTTTCCTATAGATATTTCCAGAGTTAAAAATTGGCCAAGGTTTGATAGTCGATTATTTAACTATCATATAAACACACATCAATCATAGATTTAATTTCCCATGGAAACCACTAAGCCTCATTTAATTAATCTTCCATTAATTAAATCTCTTAAATTATTTACAAAAATATTTATATATTTGTACTACTGGTATAAATATATTCTCAAACCCATTTAAATGATTTCTTGTTTCAAATTTATTTAAATGGATCTAAACATATGTCTTTGAAAACATAGTTCATCATGAATCCCAAAAAACCAATCCTCTGGTGTTAAGTAGAGAAATGCTTCCCTACCACCAAAATTAAGAAGGACTACTTATTTATATGATTCTTAACTTGATTAATATAAATGATCTAATCAATGATTTATAAACTCAATCTTTCTTTCCAAAATCCAAGATTTCTTTCCACAATATAACTCTCTAACTTAGTTCTTTTTACGAAGTAAGACCCTTATCATAAAACAAACTTATTAGCTTTAAAACCCTTTTATAAAACGATATTATTATTTAAGCATATTCTTAAGTTAAACAAATTAACTTAATCACCATAAATAAATAAATTAGTTAACTCAAAACACGATCATTAGATTAATTAATCAAATTAAAATACCAATTAATAAAATGAATTATTAAATTTAACCTCATTATTACATAATTAATCAACTAAATAGCTTTTTATAAAGTAATTAATTAAGCTAAGCTTGTAAGTAAATAAATAATTAACTTAAATATCTTTATTTAAATAATTAATTAACTTCTAAACATCATTAATTAGAATATTAATTAACTTAAGACAAATCATTAATTAAAATGATAATTAGCTTAATCATTATTAATTAAAACAATAATTAACTTAAACATAATTAGTTAAAGTACTAATTACTTAAACATTATTAATTAGAATAATAATTAACTTGAAACATTGTTGATTTGATTAACTTAAAACATTATAAATTTAAATCAACTTGAACCCTTATTAAAAATTCACTAAACATCATAAATAAAATTAATAATTGAACATTTTTAATTAATTTAATTTCTTTAATTTGTTGTAAACCTAAGTTGATTTCAAATCCATAACTTATCAAATTTTGAAAAGAGGCTTAGCACATCTCAATGGTACTTAAACAGGCTACCATTATATTTGAATCAAGATTTAAGTCACCACACAAACATTTACATAAACAACATTTATGTAAATAAAATCTATACTATCAATCGAGACAACATGTTAATATAATTCAACTGGCATATAATTAGATGGCTAACCTAACATTATAGTAGAATGGTGGTTTATTTTGCTAAATAGATGACCAATATAATCAACTTAACTTAAATATAGCATTATGGGGTTTTATTTTGTTAAAAGGAAGTGATAAACTATAATTATTGACTAACGTAACTATTTTTATTCCTATCAAAATTTAAATATATTACTCTTTGATAATTTTGTAAAACAGCTTTGTGAAAGTGATCTATTAGGCAATGCGAATCTAACGTCAAAATCCATAGATTGAACGAATTTAAATTGAATGTGTTATTCAATTTAAAGTTAAAGCTTATTTAAATTAAAATACTTAATTAATCAAACAACCCACTCCACTCGGACCTAAAACCGGCCCAGACCCACTAAACAAGACCAACCTAGATAAAAAACAACAACCTCCCTCCAAAATCAAATACTACCTACTAGAACCATATACACATGCACACTGGTGCATGTACACCAACCGCCACCTCCATCGAACACCACCAAGAGACTGCCCACATATGCCAGTTGACACCCTCTTCCCATCGACCACCCAAACAACCAATTCTGTGCCCTAAATCAAAATCATGCATGTAAACTAGAAAACACACTCAAGGTTACCGAGAAATGATCACCCATCGGCGTGCCTTTGTCTATCTCCAACCAAAGTCACCATCGCCGTACAAACCTTGAGACAGCCCTGCACCTTTGCCCCTCTTCCACTTCCAGACCGATGCCCCTAATCGCCTCCAGTTCTACCACGTCCAAACCTCATCCACACCCAAACCCAAAAACCTACACTAAGCTTGATCGATCACCTCACCCCACTTGAGACCTTACAACCTTCGCCAATGGATTTCCCAAATCCCAAGGCTGCTCCAGCCACTGCCATTTGACCCATCACCAAAAAGTTCATCAAAAAATCTATTTAAACCAAAAATCGAACTTTTAACAAATTCAAATAAACCAAAAAGCTAGAAATCCTGAAACTCGTGCTAAAAATCATGGTTTATTGAGAAAATCATGATCATGTAGGTTGTTCATCGATTCGCGATCGACGAAAAACCGTCAAAGTTGCCCCTTTACTGTATTATTCGATTTTTCCCGAAATATATACATATATTCCATAGCTATTTTTAGTGTAATCAATGGGTAAAATACACAACTTTGTATTTGACGACATACCCAGATTTGTAAGGGTTTGAGTGAGATTGAATTTAGAAGTTGAAGAAGAAGAAGGGTTTAAAAAGGAACAGAGAAAGAAAGTGTTTTATTTCACTTCCAATAAGCTATTTTTCACCATTTTTAAAACTAATTAACAAATAAAACATGATTTTTAAACAATCTGTACATATAAGAATATTATATCCAACTCAAAACCAAGATTATCAACAAAATAAACGATATTCAAATATTTAAACAAGGTGTAGAAATTTCATAATTTGCACATAATTTGAAGATGCTAATCCAAGTCTTAAGCTTTAAAGGTTTGGAGTGAATTTGGATTTTAAACTAAAAGATGAGAATTTTTTAAATTATTTTCGAATTTAAGAAGAAAAGGTGATGGAGGAAGATTATTTAGAAAATGAAGTAAAAATGAAAATGTAAGAATGAAAGTAGTATATACGTATATAAAGAGGATTTTTAAAAGAATAAAGAAAAATAAAAATATGGTTTTCAACTCTTAAATAGCTTCAAAACCATCAAAAAGGACAAACATTTTAAAACAAAGTGAATAATAGGGTGTTTCCATGCACTTAATCTATTCTATTGGGTATAAGGGTGCTCTTATGTGCTAGATCCATTTTTACACTTCATATCAAACCCTTCGTATGTTGAATTTAAATATGATTTTATATTTAAATATTTATTATTGATTTATTATTTAAAATATAAATGTTTACATTTTAGATGTTGTCTTAAAGCCAAATTAAAGATATTACACTTAAAATAACTTGCCATTCGATAAAAGATGAAAATTCAAAAATTACGTTTCGGTCACATTTTTAGTTTTCCGTCGGACTATTTATTTATGTAAACAACATTTAAAAATAAATTTCCGTTATTTGTTATAAATAAAACAGGTTATTTAATAAATAAAAACTATTAGCTGAGTATTAAAATTTAATTAAATATTCACAAACCAAAACGACAAAATTCCGGGTTATCACATTCTTCCCCCTTAAAAGAATTTAGACCCTAAAATTTCACCACAGAAATGCCCAATATTCTTCATAAGTCCACATGATGTTCATAGATCATCCATATGCAAAATCAATTTCGATCTCTACTCGAAACATAACTTCACTTCCAAACTAGTATCGGTCACCCGACTTCTTTAGTACGGACAACTATCAAGCTCCTTGATTTAGGAACCTCCGTTCTTCTTACATAACCATATACTATGATAGAAAAATTTGTTTCCATATCCAAAACCCTCATCAAGTGTTCATCGTAAAGAATCGAGTAACATATCCTCATTTGGAATGGTGTAAGACACCTCAAAGTTGTGTACTCGAATCTTGGATCGGAAACCATGTGAAAAATAGAAATGATCTACGTACAACTTACATACTTATTTTTATTGGTTCTCACCAAAACCAATTCTTTTTTTTTGTTAAAATTATTTACAAAATTATTTCATAAAAATAACACTATCTGATTTAATCTTTTCTTAAGGAAAATTTAAGAACTAAATACCGAGTTTTATTTCAAATAAATTTGTGTGTGTATATGTGTGTGTGTGTGTGTATTCTTATACTTTCAGTATATCAAATCCTACCTTTGGGATTATAAATCAAGATTTTGTTTTATCAAAACACTTGAAACGTAACTACTATGGTAGCATTCCCCATTTAGAAACTCAAAAATAAACACCGATGGTGCTGCAGTAATTATCAGAATTATTTTCCAGAGACCGAAGTGAGTTCATTGCTTTCTATTCCTTTAAAATTCTTTTAATATATTTATAATCATAAATATTATCATATAATACCATTTTTATTTTCTCAAAACTTAGGAAACCATTTTTCAAAGCACTGGATTTATATTTTCAAATTCTTAGTTTAAATCCATTTTCATTTATAACTCATAGTTGTAAACCATACTTATATAATTTCACTTCACAAATGTATATCCTTGGTTATTATTATTAAAACAAACAACTTCTAATAAAATTTAATTTTAACCCCATGTTAACACCGAACGCCTTATAGTCAAATCATGAGACTAAATTCATAAGGTGTTCGTATCTAGTTTTTAAATTAAAATCAACCAATAAGTGCTCATAAACTAACCGAGCATAATAAACAAACAAATGATGAAAAATAAACATCAATATTCCCTAAAAAACAATCACACAGATAACTATAATTATCATTTGAAAATTATTCCTTTATATATAAAATATAATCCTAGGTAAAATTATTTCATTTATCAAATTTCAAAACAATATTGTGTCGATTTTCCTGGTTTAAGTGTTTAGAAATGTAACGACTCGGATTTTTAATGGGTATATTTAAATAATAATTGAATATTGGAATTATCAAAATAAGTAAATCTTAAATTTAATGTGAATAAAAATGATTTCAAAAGCTTATTTAAATTCATTTTAAATAACAATGATACTAGAAAACTTTTGATTTAAATTTAAAAGTGATTTAATTGATTTTAATAATAATTCGTTAATTAACGTGTGAAAATATCATTCTGGGGCACTATCTTGGATTTGGACAAAACCAGTGCCGTTAGATCCAGAATAATGAATTATTGTATGCTGACGAGTTTCATGACGATCGAATGTACTGTGCGGTCGTGCAAGCTCGAAATGCAGAGAAATTAATTTCAGGAATTTAATATAATATAATTTGATCTTAAAAGCTAACTTTTGTATATGAAGGAATTAGGTCCCTATACTAGTCTCATTGTGTTTGGAATAAGGGTAGTTAGCTAGCAATGCCAGTGAGCATGCCTCGTTTGGAGTTCGTGATTTTTAGGTGTGAATAGAGTCAGAGATTTCTCAATACAAGGACCTCACTTTTCTGCATTTTCTAAAATTAAAACCCTGGCCGGGGAGATAAACCCTAAACCCAACGGCTAGAATTATCTTCGACGAATAGAACTGTTTCAGGCGAAGTGTCCAACTGCAAAGTAGTGTGACGGGCCATAGGAGTCAATCGCTGGTGGTGGATTGAGTTGCGGTGGAGTGTAGCACTGTGGATTGGAGGATGAACAGTGCGGCTGTTTTGAGCTTGACGGTGAGCTGTGGGTAATGAGAGGAGGCGGTGCTTGTGGCTTTGGGGTCATCTTAGCCAGGCGGGTCGACTGCTGTGACGCGGTGGGCTGGAGAAGAGGCGAGACGGCAGTGGTGGGTGATCGAATGTGGCGACCGAGGGTTTGAAGGATCGCGATCAGATTAGGGTAACGTGGAGGAAGGTAATTTACGTTTTAAATTTAATTAATTAAAGGTAATTAAATATTTAATTATTTCAAAAGTTCAAGTTCGTATCTTGTCCATACGAGATCGGATTGGGATGTGGTCAGTTGCATTGGACTCGTAGTAATGATATCTATGCATTGAAGTTGGATTCGTCGAGTTCGGAGATTGTTGGAATTTTATCCAAAATAGAATGACGTTTGATTTTGGACTATTTGGAAATGCGCAAGTGTTAGCTGAAGCTTGGTTGATATTTTCTCACTAGTTATTTGTCTATTCTCGTGGTAATTGTTTGTTATGGAAAATATAATTAAAATTGATAACTATGCAAGTTATTATTTTAGAACCTCTCATTGCTTATAAAAGAAAATGAGAGAAAAATTTGTTGTGTAATCTCTCTTTTAAATCCTCTATAACATGTATCGTGGCCCAGACTTATTTACATGATTGATATTGCTATTTGATTCGGTTGGAATTTATATTACGAATGTTTGAAGCATTATAGTCATTATAAACGTGCATTGAGATCCCTGATAATTGAAATTTATTAAATTGGATAAACTGTCATATATTGAGGAAATATATATAATGGGTTGTTTTACATGCATTTTGACGTGTTGGACGTAAACAGATAGTCCTGGGAAGTTATATATATTGGAGAACAAACAGGGTGTTGGAATCTTTATTTTAGTAAAGAATGAGGGGCTTTGATTTTGGATATTTTCCTAAATCTTTTAAAAGAAGTTTTGAAGTTTAAAAATGTTTTGTAATTATTTTTGAATTTCAAAATAAAGGATCTTATATTATAAAACATTTTTTATGGATTTTAAATAAATTATGAAATAAATATTTTTAAGTGATACTTAATATAATAATTTTAAAGGTATTTCCAAGTATAAATAGTTTTAAAAATATTTCACAGTATATAATAGATTTCAAAGTAAGTAATAGTTTTTTGAAAAATATTTCAAAGTATATAATATTTTTTAAACTGATAGTAAGTATATATGGTTTTTAGAAAATTAGTTAAATAGTTTAAAGTAAAAAGAAGTATATATAACATAATATCCTATATAAATTATTATCATATATTTTAAGTAATTTTAAAAGTGTTTTAACATATCAATAAATATCTTTAAAAGTATTTCTATATTATATATAAGTTTTAAATGTTAAATTAAGTATTTTACAAATTTAATAAAGGAAGTTTAGGTTTTAAACTTTAATTAAAATAAATGGTTTCGTGAAATTAAATTAAAGTGTATTATATTAATTAATGAGCATGGACATGCTTTGGTTTTTAAAATATATGTTTTTTTTTGCAGATTAAGCGGGGTTAAAACTGGACCTCTACCAGATTTATTAAATTAGGAAAGACAACAAAAGTACAGAAGAAAGCAAACAGGGCAGAGAAAAAAGAAACAAAGGAAAAACACACACAACAAAACAGAAAACAAAAGCAGCAAAAAAAAGGGGGAAACTAAGGAATCCAAGGTTCCAAATGAATGTCCAGAAACTTGTAAGGGCTAGCTCTCAACCCCAGCAAAATGTCATGCTTTAAGATGGACCAAAAAGTATCTTTACTTCTGCAAATGCCATCAAAGCACCTCTTATTTCTTTCCTTCCATATATCCACCATAAGTTTTTTTAAGATGAAGAAAAAGAACTGCTTATTGTCCTCTCTCCATGAAATGGCACTATCCATTAGGTTCCACTGATTATTAAAGATTGGAGGATTATATACCTTCAGGAAGCAGCTTATCATTTTAGACCAGATGAAATTTACATAAGGGCAGTCAAAAAAAATATGTTGAACACTTTCAGCATGATGATAACACAGTTCACAGTCAGGAAGGACATTCATACCATATCTCAACAGCTTATCTCTAGTCAACAGAGCATTAGAAATAACCTTCCAGAACATAAGATTATCACTGTTACAAGAAGCTGCAGTCCAAGTTACCTTTCTCCACTTACATTCTGGCATAGAGTCCAATCCACACAAGGCAACATAAACCTTTTTAGTGGAGTGCTCCTGACCATTCCACAGCACAGTGTCATGGTCATATGTTTCATAGGAGCTAGAATCGTAATTGCTCCAAAAATTCCTGACAACCTGGTTACTAGTGTAGGGCAACTCGATTTTACCATTAACAATATGTTCAATGGCAAGAGCATTATTTCTAATGCCACATTGGAACTTCTGTTGAGGACTGAATACAAGGTCAAGGATAACACCTTTGCTTAGCCATGGGTCATGCCAGAAACTGCACATGCTTGACTCAGAAAGCTTCAATTGAACAAGAGGCTTGAAAATGAGTCTTAATTTTAAAATGATCCTCCAAATCCAGCTACTAGACTGCAGGATGTCCATGAGCCAGAAGTTTTTGGTACCAATGTTGTACCTGTGTGTCCAATTCACCCACAGCGTGTCATGCTTGAGCAGCAATGCATTGAAATGATGGCTATAAGCAGCCTTGTTCCATATCCCAATACTTTGCAAACCCAAACCCCCTTTGCTTCTAGGTTTTTCAAAGGAATTGAAAGAACATGGAAGGACTTTCCTAGTGTGTATGGTGCCAAATCAAAAAAATCTCATCATTGCTCTTCTAACCAATTTCAAAAGTTTAATTGGTAGAATGAAAGTCCTTGCCCAATAAACCATTAAGGAGTGACTAACAGATTGAACTAGCACCAGTCTTCCAGCTTGAGAGAGGAATCTGTTGGCTCAACAATCCATGACAGCCGTGATCTTTTCATAAAGTGGAAGACAGTCAGCATAAGTAACTCTAGAAGTACATAATGGAAGCCCAAGATAATTCATATCAGCTGACATGGATTGGAAACCAGCAAAAGAGGTCAGATTCGATTCCTGAAGACTAGAGACTCCAGAGAATAAGATGCTAGATTTATGAAGGTTAAGTTTAAGGCCAGTCATCAAGTAAAAGGTATTAAGAGCACTTAAAATTCCTTCAAATGATTGCATATTGGGTTTTGTGAAAATCATAATATCATCGGCAAAAAGGAGAGCTGATATTTGAAGTTCTTTGCACTTGGGGTGGTAATGTATTAGCTTGCTTTGAAACATGGGTTTTAACATACTAGTGAAAACTTCCATCACCAGAATGAAGATATAAGAAGACAGGGGATCCCCCTGCCTGATTCCCTGCTTTGGAACAAAGTTACTCAAGCTTGTGCTATTGATAATCAGAGAATAGGAGGGTGTAGAAATACACTCATAAATCCAAGCAACAAAGACTTTAGGAAAACCCATGAGTGACATAACCCTAACTACTGACTTCCACTGAAGGGAATCATAAGCCTTCTGCAGATCAAGCTTAAGCATAGCACGAGGCGATACATTAGCACAGTGGTATCCTTTTGTTAGTTCATGGGCTAGCATAATATTATCAAGGATATTTCTACCAGGGAGGAAGGCTACTTGGTTGTTAGATATAATTCTTTGAAGGACAGACACCAGCCTAGAGGCAATGATTTTGGAGATACATTTATAAACCACATTACAACATAAAATAGGACGGATGGAGGTGACAGACAAAGCAGGTTTGATCTTAGGGATTAGGACCAAGTTGGTAGAATTCACTGATCTTAGCATTTTGAACTTGTCAAAGAAGTTGTGGACAGCTCTGCAAAATTGGTCACCAACTATCTCCCAGTTCGAAGTAAAAAAAACAACATTGAAACCATCTGGACCACCAGACGAGCTTCTATTCATTGCATGTAGGGTATTCTTGATTTCTTCATTAGTCACTTTAGCTATCAAAAGATTAGCTTCATCTTGATTTAGTTTAGGAAGGGAGATGGTGGACAGAACATCCAAATCCGGTTCAAAATTTCCAACATTACCAAAAAGGCCAGAATAATACATAAGAAAGGCTTTTTCTACAGTTTCAAGGGTAGTCTGAAGATTACCTGCTTCATCTACTATAGTTGATATTTTATTGATAGAATGCTTAATCTTCAGAGAGGCATGGAAAAATTTAGTATTACTATCACCTTCAGCTGCCCATTTGATTCTTAGTTGTTGCCTCTTCATATCAGACTCACAAGCTAGAGCAAGATTAAGGTCATTGAAAAGAGTAGCTTCCTTCTCAGCCAAGAAAACATTATCAGGATGAACCATCATTTGCTCCTGAGCAATCTTTAAACGGTCCATGAGTTTAGTTGATTGAAGATTGCCATTACCATACTTTGCCCTTGCCCACTCCCTCAAAGCTACCTTGACAGCTCCGAGTTTCCTGCAAAAAATAAAAGTAGGGTTTCCATAATACCTTATAGACCAAGTATTATTTATTATATCATAATACTCAGGTTCGAGGACCCAAGCATTGTAAAATTTAAATCCTCTTTTGGCTTCCAGTGGCTTTTTCCCAGTGGTCAAGATGAGGGGAGAGTGATCAGATAGAATAGGTTGGGGCAGAAAAGTGGTGATGTTTGGCCATGTGGAGAGGGCTTTGAAGTTAGCGAAAGAGTGATCAATGTTAGAGAAGACACGGGCACCAGTTCTAGAACGATTATTCCAAGTGTATGGGGCACCATATTTGTTAAAAGGGATTAAGGAAGAATCATCAATAGCATTGTTTAAAGGGAGAATGTCCCTAGGCAAGAGAGGAAGACCCCCATGTTTGTCAGACAAAGATAAGCAGCAGTTAAAATCACCAAGCAAAATCCAAGGATGTGTGTCTTGTCTTAGAGCAGGAAGAAGATTGAAAAGAGTTTGTCTGGAAGAGGGGGAGTTAAAAGCATAGATGAAAGAGATATAGAAAGATGAAGGGGAATCGAAATATTTAGCATGAAAATGCATTATCTGAGGAGTTGCCAGGATAAGATCAAGTGATAATTGCTCTGGATTATGAAGGACCATAATTCTCCCATAGCTGGCTTCTAGAAGACTGTGGTTCAAGGTCCATGATGGGTTTATGTACTTAGCAGCTTTAACAGTTAGTGGCAAATTCAATTTGGTTTCAAGAATTGCAAATACAGATAGTTGATGAGAGGAGATCAACTGTTTAACCTGATCCAGCTTGATAAAGTTGTGGGATCCTCTGATATTCCAAGCACCAATGTTGTGTATCATTAATTAAACCAAATTAAATTGTGATCGTTCTCTCATGCTCCTTGTAACAGGAGAATTAATTTTGGTGGAGCTTTGATTTTGGTTTTTTGCCTTTTTTGACTTTTTGCTTTTATCATTATCAGTTTCTTGGCAGCTATCGATCGTAGGGTCCTCCGGTGGCGATTTCCAACCTGGAATAGAACCCAGATACACATAAGGCTGACCTGGCTTTGGGATGATTGGTGGTGGTAGAATTGGGTTGGGAGGAGAATCTGATGTAATGGATTGAGGCTGCGAATGCATGCTATACACTAGATCAAATATTTCTTTTTGCAATGTGATACAGAAGGATTCTTCATGTTTGTTTGAGTTTGTTTTGGTAGTTAGTTGACCTGTTGAAGCGGGAATTACAAGATTGGGCAAGGTGCTAGAGCATAGTGTATTCATGCAGATATTTGCATGCACAAGTGATTCTGAAACATGCACAGAAGGATTTTCATTTTGCTGCAGAGAGGACATCAAGTTTTGTTGCACTACAAAAGAAGCACTTGGATGTTCAAGGGGAACAAGCAAATCTTCCATTATATGTGTGTTTTCATCATTCAAAAGTAATGTATTATTTTCTGTCCTTACATTTTGCTCTCCAGAAGATCCCACAACCACATTATTATCCTCAGACTCCAAGTCTTTTAACACATCAAAAATATTGCTTGTTTTAATTATGCCAATTTCATTATCAATTTCACAAGCCTCCATCTGAACTTCAGATGTACCACCAACATTTGTATCTGCTTTATTAGCATTCCCTCGTATAGCATTGATATTCACATTAACTTCAGCATGTACAATTTTATCATCTATCACTGGCAACTTCAGAGAATTTCCAACCTTTTCTTTATTTTTCTTATTCACAACTCTCTTCCAAATCTGAATGTTTTTGTTTGCCTGCTTTCCTTCATTCTGCACAGTGACATGTCCTTCATACATTTTCCCTTTTAGATTTGCCTCAACCTCGTTCCTCATGTTAACTACTCCTTCTCTCATGCAATCTTTTGCCATGTGACCAAAAACTTTACAAACAGTACAAATTTCAGGTTTCCAGAGATAACTAACCTGTATCATCTGAGTTGATCCATCGATTAATTTCACAGGAAACTCGTCTACCAATTCTTGGTTTGGAGTGACATCAACTAGACATTTGGCATAACCAATCCGCTCCAGTTTATCAGTGGAAGAATCCAAACAGAGCAATCTTCCAATCCTAGATGCCAGCCAGTTAATCCCTAAATGAGACCACGCAAAAAGTGGGACATTAGATAACTTTAACCAAACTGGCACAGATTTGATAGTGCTGCAACTGTTCCCAATGTATGGATCCCATGCCTTGATAATGAAAATCTTGTTCCGAAGAAATATAGGATCGGCTTCAATAATTCTCCTTCTATCCTCAGCACAGGAAAGATGGAAAAGGAACAAGGTTCCATCTGGTTTTATAGAGACTTCACCTTTGAGCTTCCAGAGTTTTTTGAGATGGTTGATGACTGTCATGTAGGACAGGGGCTTATCAAGGAAGAAACCAACCAACCATCCACCCCAAACTTCATTACCAGCTTTCAGCACATCAGGAGGAGGCACCAAAACTTGCCCATCAAAAGTTAGCTGAAAGTCAACTGGCAAGTAAGCACCAGTATTTCGGGGCTTGGATTTGAAAAGGGAGGACCAAGTGGAGGGAGAAGGAGCTGGATGGATGATTGTGGGAAAGTCTGGAGGAGGAACAGGAGGAGGTAGGTTTAGGGGGGAGTTGGGAAGAGTGGTCGGAAGTAGAGAAGGAGGAGGAACAGTTGAAAGAATGGGTAGGTCAGTTTGAAAGGACAGGGAATGGTGATGGGTATGGGCGGGAGAGGCCATTAGAAACCAAAAAGATTTTTTTAAAATATATGTTTTTAAGTTAATGATAAGTATAGAAATGATTTTGTGTTATAGTAAACACTGTTTTAGTAACAATTGTTTTAACCCTTATTATTATTTATACTTAGGATTATAATTAGATATCTACTAACAAATATTTAGTAGATAACTATAAATAAATGGTTTTGGGTTTGTTGTGATAATGTTTTAAACAACAATTGCCTTAAACCCTTATATATAATTGAAGCTTTAAAAAGGGGTTTGAAAGAGAAAAGTTTTAAACATGAAATAGATTTGGGTTTGTTGTAAAATATGTTTGAGTTACAATTGTCTTTAACTCTTAAATGTAATTAAATCCATAATGGCAAGTTTTAAAGGAAATGGTTAAGAGTGAAATGTTTTGGGCTATTGTAAACAATGTTTTAGTAACATTTTTTTAAAACCATTGAATTATATTTTAAAGTAGAAAAATATTATAAACATAATTAGAACTTAAATAATGGCATTTATAAAAATGAATAATAAGTATTGAAATCTTCCATAAAAAGATAGAAAATGTTATATGTTTAATTTATAATAGAGAAGGAGTTTATAGTAACAATGTTTTAGTAACATTTGTTTTTACCTTTGATTATATTTTAAAGTATGTAAAACTTGTTAAGTGATTGTGAATATACTTATACTGTTGAGATAAGTATATTAATTCTTTTTAAAATATTGAAAAGAGTATAAGTGAATATTGAAATAGTAGAAAATAAGTATATATCTTTTATAAAGAGAAATTATATATATGATTATATACAAGTTTATAAATAACGTTAAAATTGATTAATAAGTATTGATTAATAAAGAAAGTCTTGATTTATAAAAGAAGTTTCATTTGATAAAAATGTGTTTTACTAAACGAAAGGTTTTCAAATCAATAAAGGATAAATTAATTTAAAAGGGATTAAAAGTCGTTTATGTGACTTGATCATGCTTTGGATGAACTGATAGTGCATGTATAGTTACTTGCTTATGGAAAGTATATGGGAATTGGTTCCCTTTTGCGATCATTCACATTATTTTTGAATAAGACCAAACTCATCGATTTAGTCTTGGAGAGACCGGGATTGGTAAGTGTTCTACTTATTGAAAACCACTTTAAGACTAAGATACGAATTCTCTGTTTTGAAAGTGGAATGATAGAATCCATATGTGGTTTCGAATTCCGTTGAGATGATGGAATCCATTTGTGGTTCTGAATTCTATTGAGATGATGGAATCCATGTGGGATTCATTATTTGATCGAATATTGAAGACTCATATGAAGATGTTGAACGTAGCCTCAACATCGAAAAATGACTAGACATAGAGTAGGCTGCACAATCCAAGGGTTTAGCTAACCTAGTGGAAACGTCAACTCCATTATCTAGAGTATGCTTATCGATATGTTGCACATGGGGAGTTGTTGATACTTGGTTCTACGTGGTTTATGTTTACATGTTCGAGTGTGGGCCAGTTGTGTTTTCCTTATGATATATTTTATCTAGAGATATGCAATGCTCGGAAAGATAATCTTCTGAACCTTGTTATAGGAGATCCACTTTAGTTTTTAAGCTGGAGGCATCTCCATGGAAAATTCATTTATACGAACGTCCCTTAGCAGTTTATTTGTATACTGCATATGCTTTTGAATGTAACCATCCCAGCTATGATTTATATTTATTTGAAACTATAGACTTTGTTATAATATAATTGGATTTTCTAATAGAAATGGTTGGTTATCTTAAGGTAAAAACTCCTTCGTGTTTATTTGCGGCGTGGTCTTATGAAGTACCATTATTTTAAAAGGTTATAACATTAAGTAATTCAAATGACTTGAGTTTCTCACGCTGGTTTACCAGACTGATCTGGATGTTATTTTTCTTATAGGTTCCAACCCAGTGACAGCGGAAGCTGATTCGTTTGCTTGCTCGGGTCAACCCCATGTATATTTCCATATTTCGTTGATGTTCATTGGAGCTCTTGGAGAGGCGTTGGATGATTACCTACCATAGTTTTTTTTCCGCTGCATTACTTTGTTCATATTTATAAGCAATTGTAAGGACAGACAGTTATAATTGTCTAGGCTAATGATAGGTAAGTTTACTCTAATTATTGTACATATATTAAAGTGCTCTTTTTATATAGATCTATTAAGATATTATATGTTATCGTTCCGATGTGAGATTCTGATGTTTTTGTTCTCTTCTTCCTTTTCTTTTCTTCGTTTTCTCTTATCCTAACGTTCTGTCTTTCCAGCACTTGGGTGCTCCCCATACGAATACCGTGGATGTATTAATGTCGATATTTGGGTATCGAAAAAGGCGATCATTACAAGAAACCCCTATCAACACCATGGTGTCCCACGTCTCGACCAGGATCCATAAACCAATCAACTGATAAATAAGCACAATATAAAACATTTTTACAACACTAACAAATACATGCTCTCATATATAATACATTCAAACTCATCCTAAGGTCTCACTTACCCTATCTCAAATGTGTCAACCTTATAAAATCTTAGGTGTTTGCTCAGCCTAAGCTCTGATTCCACCATGTAACGTCTCACCTTTTTGACCTTCAAAAGTAGACACATGTATCAACGTTTTTCACGTGCCAAGGATTCGAGTGCCAGAAATACAATTCGTTGGGGAGAAGAAAAGGAAAAGAAAGAATAGAATCTCACAACGAAATGAATAATCTATAATATAAAGTGATCTTTTACGCAAGAAAAAGTTTTATACACACAATCAGAGCAAACTATCTTATACTCAGCCTGGACAGTTATAACAACTTGTCCTTACAAATGTTGAAAATACAACAAAATAATGTAACGAAAATAGAACATACGTGAATATGTCTTGGGCATCCAGCTCATCTCTTGAGCTCCAAGCATCCAAAGATAAATCTGGAAAACATGCTCGATCTGACCTGAGCATTATAAGAAAACAACGCCCGGATCAGTCTGGTAAAACCAGCATATGAAACACAATCATATTGATTATTAATGTTATGAAAACCTTTGAAAATAAAGGTATTTGTAAGACTATGCCGCTCATAAACATGGATGGGTTTTTACCTTACGTTAAGCAAAACAATTTTGTAGAAAATCGAGTGATATTATAATAATGTCTAAGGGTTTAAAATAAATTATGGAACATAGCCGAAATTGTTACATTAATTAAATTCCAGCATAATAGGTATACAACTAAGTCCATAACGGCAAGTATTGGAGAATGGATTCCATGAAATGACAAGGCATCGGGATACCGCCTGCCGCTATATACCTCTAGAAAAATGCACCGATGGCCTCACATGGACCCCTTGTAAATAAGGACTAGTCCTACCCCCTATTGGGTAGTTTCGAATATTTCATCACCCGGTTGCTTTGCAACCTTTCTGAAAGCTCCCATGCACAACCAAATCCATAAATGAATATATATATATATGTATGTATATATATATATATATGTGTGTGTGTATATGTGTATATATATAGAAAGGGTGATGGTAATGCCCTAATGAGTGCGACCCACATAGCCCTGAAGCATATCCCATGTTCTAGTCATTCCCAGTTGATGAGGCTAGAGGCTATGTTTTAACTTTTGAATAGCAATCCTACTTAGAATGCTAATACCGCCCTCCAGGCAGTAATGCAGTGCCAATATTTGTCCATACAAATTGTTTAGGATATGAACAAACCGAAGGCACTATTCTGCTATATCCGTTTTGGAATTACACTCAGGATTAGTCATAAGTAGCCCATGCACTTCAAGATGTCTTCAATACGTCGTCTGGGTTGGATCGAAATGATTTTCTGGATAATCGATACTTATTTGATCCCGGTCTCATCGAACCAATATTCGATGGTTCTTGGTAAACTCAACTCCGATTCTTTTGGAAATAAACATACCAGATAAGAACGGAAATCACCCCTAACCATTTAAGCGGACAGATTCTCCTTATCATTGTCCTAGAAGAACACAACAAGTTTATACATACAATAGTATCATCTAAGATAATTGTAACCATACGTACCTTAACAGGCCTAAATTTCATAAAAAATCAAAATCCAAGTTCATGAAAGCACAGATCGTTGGATTTGGTACCTACAAATAAGCATGAGTATTATCAGAGACTGGTAGAAATATAAACTCATAGCTGGACAATAATAGGATAAGAATACTGATTATAGCTACCATCTTGGAATTAATGGTATTCTTTGGATAGCAGATTGTCACATAAGCATCGAGCATGAGAGAAAAGAAGACTTCTCCAACAATTAAATACATCTTGCTCCAGTGACCTATTCCTCAAAATCTATCTTATGGGCTATAATAAGGAGGGGTCAAAACAACGTTCTAGTGAATGAAAAATCTATAAACTTTCCATAACATAAATTTATACCGATTGGTTTTCATTTAATTGTTAGGCCTATTATGGTTAGCAATTCTAATCTAAACTTGCATTGCACACACGATTACTTACCTACCTATTCCTAAGGTATGAAATACTGAAGAAGCCTTAGCAGCCATCTTATACTTCCAAGTCCATTATCCACTTGATACTTCTAAATATGAAGCGGGCTTCTACTATCCCCATATAATACTTTTAAAAGAGAAATAGGCAGATTTAGTCATTTAAGACCTCAATCAAGGTAGACTCCATCATTTAAGTCATATTTCCAAGGTGGACTTCTAATGTCATCATTATTGGACCATTGGTATTTGGTCCTAACCACAGAGACCTTTGACCACTATATATGGCCTTATAATTTATAACAGCCATACCACTAGAACATCTATTGTTATTAAAGTCTTAGAAACTTGAGAGACTACACCCAAGCCACTTAATACCTCATTAATAAGGATCGGGAAGGCTTCTGATCATTTAACACCTATTTGTAGGTAGGCCTTTTCCATTTAATACCTAGTCCCAAGGCGGACTCCTCACTGGTACTATCTAGCCGACATTGCTTAGAAATCTCATTGGGCAACTTAGTACTTCTTTTATAGCAAAGAAGCAGACCTTACAGCCACTTAATACCTCAAACCTGAAGCGAACCTCTCTCGAGATATGGACTATCACTCTTATAAATATGGAATCTTATTAGATTACTTCTTTCGGTAGGGAGGCGAGCACTAAGATAGCCACTTAATACATCAACACTGAAGTAAACCTTTCTAGAGATATCCCTCACCACTTCCAAATCCAAATTTGGATCATTAATACTTTCTAATTAAGAATGCAAGCCTAATCTCTCACTTTTCGTCACGGCTCCTAGGATTAGTGATATCTCACATCAGTAGTAAGTGCACCCGACTACTAGTAGCCCTGAAGTGAATGGCAGTCTTCCGTCAAGTGATTCTACTGACCTCGCATCACTAACCTACTAAGTCTAGTTAACCATCCTAAATCTTTGCTTATACTATCTTAGGTTGCCGTTGGACTTACCTTACTAATTCCCTTTTTATTTAAGGCAATAAGATTTACGTTAAATACTTATCTACACGTAAATCCCCTTTTATTGCTCATAAATGTCAATTTGTTCATAAAATCTTAACGGACATTTCCTAAGACATTTATGTATGATTACTAATTTCAAATTAGTAAACTTTTTATATCTATTTCATTTTTATCAGTCTCATTAATCTATTTGTTTCTATTAATTATAATCCTCAATTTAATAATATCCATTATTTATCATTACTTGCCCAAATACACGTATAGTTGCTTCTCTATTCAAATACGCGTAGAGTTGACTCTCTTCTCTTCTCTTTTTTATTAGATTTCTATTCTTCTCCAATTTGTATGAATATAGATATAAATATTTTATTTTTATAATTTAGAAAGAAAGTGGAGAAGAAGAAATGGCAGAGCTTCATTGCTTTATTCAAAAAAAATATGAGAAGTGAAGGGAGGGTTAGGCTTAAATTTATAAATTGCTAGAATCAACCAGAACCGTACGAATTAAAATCCGAGCCGTATATGGCCTTGGGTTACTGAAGCCACCACATAGAGGTGAGTCGACTGCCCCCTGTTGACTGCTTATAAATGGCGGTCGACCTATGGGCCCAAGCAGTTTTTAGTTAATTTTCTTATTTTAATTATCTTCGTTTCGAATTCATTTTTCATCTGTAACTTCTTCATTTGGACTCCGATCGCAAAACTCTGAATATGAAATTGCTCAGAATTTCGCCAAGAATGCAATGGTGTAAGTTTCGTGGTCACATTCCATTGTTTGCACAAATTCTATTTTTAGAGCTAAATTAATTAACTAACTAACTAAGTAAATAACTTACGCCAAATTACAAGGTGTTACATTCTTCTCCCCTTAAAATGAATTTCGTTCCAAAAATTTCACCAATGACTAAGTCATGGTTTTGGCTCATATTTATTCTAAACTACACAACCAATGAGTGTGCAACCAAACGTGCACATGTGCATAGTGTATTACTATATCACCACACAAAAAATATATATGCAGAATAATTCTAAATCTGATCCTCCTATATGAATGCATTTCTTTGAAAACATTTTTGAAAAATATGGTGCAAACAACCTATATGTGTACTAGCAGTTCTATATGTATGCAGCTTTTGAAAAATCTTTTCAACCAAAACCCACATACTTGTATGAAGCAACCAATTTTAGATCCAATTCCTACCATCCAAAAATCTAACGCATCAAAAATCGCTTTCTAAACTTTACTCTTATGTCGGAAAAAGGAATTTAGGTGGAGAATTTAACATTCTTACAGCTATATAATCTTCATATTCTCGTAGTACAGTGGAAATTTCCTTGCTGGTCCGGATTTACTCTAAATTTTCCATGCACAAAATGCATAAGGAAGCTTATTTTCTGACGCAGCGGATTAATCAAAACAATGTAGATCGGTGAAAGTAGCAGTCGATGGATTGATGAATGCTGAATTGCCCGAATTCGTTGATCCGAAGATACCGAACTCTAGCTATCTCGAACTCGTTGATCGCGCACGATACCGGGTTCAAAGATCTTCAATTCTTCAAGCGTTGATCAAGCGCACTTGATTCCGCGAATCGGCTTCTACAATCGTTGAATCGAGCGCACTCGATTAACCGAAAGAGGAGATAGGAGATTACACTCAACTACCAATTTGAATGAAAGCACAAAGCAATCAAAAGAGAATTTTATTCAAAAATCAACAACCTTTACAAATGAAACAACTCGCCTATTTATAGGCTACAACACGCAAAGCAGAAAAAAATACAACTCCTAAGTCGGCAACCGACTTAACAACATCTCCGACTTAACATAAGTCGTATACTACTTACAACACAAAGTTCAGAAAAACTTAAAAATATTACAAGTACTTAGGTCGGCAACGACCTACGACCTAGAACAGACGCGATCTATAAAACCCAGCGACCTAGCAGCCTCCATCACAACACAACCATATTACAACATAACCTTTACAACACTTAGGTCGTACGCGACCTATCTACCCACGACTTACAATCATACGACATACCATCTGTATCCATCAGCGACTCAAAGAATGAACGGCAGAGATTAAAGCGGCTTCAAGAAACAACGTCTTCAAACTTCAGCGACCTAAAATAAAACGGCATTCAACCCAACGACTTAACAAGTTTGCGACCTAAGGACTTCCTGCGACCTAACTCTCTTCGCGACTTAAGACTTTACGCGACCTTCCTTAGGTCGTAGCTTGAGGCAGTCTTCCTCCAGAACATCGGAGCGACCTATCTTAGGTCGTAGCTTGCTTATGCGACCTAAAGTAGGTCGTAACCCTTTACCTTGTTTGCAGCTCCTCAGTTTGAAGCCCGTAACTCGCATGCTATCTTTATTAGGTCGTGAGCGACCTAAAACCCCATTAGGTCGTGAGCGACCTAAGACTTCAGTTCTTAGCAAATTAGCTCGTATGCGACCTAAAAACAAGTTAGGTCGTTCCAGTATCTCGTTAGGTCGTAGACAACCCTGAACCTCCCCCTTAGGTCGTAAACTCGAGTTAACTCCTTCCTCTGGTCTCCAGTTAAGTCGTAGCTCCTGCTCACATGCTTCCTTAGGTCGAAGACGACCTATAGGTACTTTAAGTCGTGTGCGACTTAGCCCCTTAAGTCGTGAACGACTTAGGCCTTTATCCTGAGCTGCATCATTTTCAGGCTCTAAAACGGAATTGAGTCCAAAAATAACTCACACACCTCGTTGATAAGGTATGGAAATAGAAATTCCAAGGATAAAACAACTTGTCCCTTGTTACCGCTTGCATTTATCGCATCGTCGATCCAAATGCACCACTATTTCCGCAAATTCTAACTCCATTTGTCTTCCCTATGCTTAACATATAGCCTTCAAAATCAAATATTGCACATAAATCTTTCTCACTTTTCAAATTTGTATGTCATTTGAAAAATAAAATCCCAAAATATTTAGACACACGTTTTTCCTTAAAATCAAATTTTTGGAAAAAATTCTACAAATATTTTAAGAGCAAAAAATAACTAAAACCTAAAAGCTTTTTTGTTTTCAAAAGAGAAGCTTTTCAAAATATTTCCTTTTTAAAAAATTTAATAAATAAAGCCACAATTTCAGCGTAGTCAGAAGTCGGTTATGCGTTAAACGAATAAACCAAATTCTTAAAGTCTACGACTAACCTTTACCCATAAAACTTGATATTTTATTTAATAATGTCATCTTCCCCAATTAACCAAAAAATTTAGCTTTAAAGGAACATGAGCAATGACCCGTGATACTAAAACAACTTTATCATGTCTTTCGCTAAAATTTCCCAACTATTCCAAACTTCTAGTCTTATATTGCATTTACTGTTAGTTAAGTGTCTTTTATGAGATTTCCATATTTATACTGCTTCTTCAACATGCATATATAAGAGCAGTTTGCATGTCTAAAAACAATAACACGGTAAATAAATAAGAACTCATAATATCCTGTGTGCCTTTTACAAGTGACAACTAACAGTTACAACCCAAATAACTTAAAAGAAAAGAACAAATGCTAAAAGGGAAAATACAACACAACCAAAAATCCTAAAATAATGCCTATAGACTATGAGATACCTTGCTCCATGGCTGAAGCTCGATCCATTGCTATGACCTTTGAAAGGTCGTAGCGTTGCAGCTATACTCCTAATCCCGAGCCGTTGATGCTACTAGTGTTGCTGACGGCTTCAGAATTGCCATCTTCCTAAGGAAGGATCTAATGGTGACAAAAGGAACCTTCTACTAAACTATCTCTCCATGGAGCTTCACTCGTATTACCTAAAGACGAGAGTGGATAGGTGAAAATATGGAAAATGACTCTGCGGAGTGCTAGTCCTTGATCAACAAACTTCATCATAAGGGTGCAGGTCCAATTGACGATGATGCTGCCAATACTAGCATAGGTGGTCTTCCACACCATGGGATAAATTCGATCATAACTTCCTGTCTTAGGGATGACATTATGCTGAATGATGTGCACAACCTATCGGACAGTCAGGCGTGGATTACCCATCTTCCAAACACCGACATTTGGGGAAAAGATCCGCTGCAAAATCTTTGAGTCGGTCACTTCAAAATCATCCAAGTCCACGTCCTTCACGGAGGCCTCTAAAATATTAGCGAGATCATCATTAGTCAGCTCAATCAAGACACCCTTCACCTCTGAATGAATCAAACTGTTGCTTTCATCGAAATTCTATGCCAACAGGACATTGGAAAGGCAGATGCAACACGGGTAACATTTTCGCTCAAAGGTCTCGAAGCAGAGGATCAGTGCAAATCCTACCGCGACAAATAGCTCTTCCTGCATAAAAGCGGCGAAACCTTTTACTCATTCCAATCCTGCCAAGTGGCCTCTTGAGGGTTGAGACTATAATGGTGTGAGGAAAAACCGACAGTGCGGAAAGGTGTCTTGGGCTAAGAAGTGGTTGAATGGAGGAAATAGGGTTTAGATCTAGAGTGGTGGTGGAGCGAGATCTAATGTGCAAAACTAGCATGAGGGAGAGGCGAGGCTGCTGCTCATAGGGAAAAACGGCGTCACCCAGGGGAGGAACGGAGAGAGAAGCTGACTCTTGGAGAAGGAGGAGGATGAAGATTGGGTTCGGCTTATTGAGGAAAGAGGAACGAAAGAAGGCAATTGGGGAAATTCAGACGTGACTTTTATAATCCTGTTCTAGGTTCAAGTTGTGCCAAAACTCATCAACTGGTAGACCACTCTAGGTTTACTGCTAGGTGGTCAATCGCTAGATGAGCTTTGGGCGCTAATTGAACCTAGACCCAATTAGGGTCAGATAAAATAATAATAATAGTTTCACGCCATCTTCTTCAATTCGACATGATCCGAAAAATTCCTTTCTTCATCACGGTGAAGTCAAGGCCTACCGCCTAGTCTCGAACCATGCTCCAGCAATTCAGAGTAATCCCAACAAAACTGCTGCAACCAATAACAAATCCAAAAACCCAAAAATATTCCAGCTGCCATTACCTGTCTACTTCGCAAGGAAATATTTATTCCAATAGCAGGTGGTACAACAACACTTCAAACTGCATACCCCAATAAAATTGAATGTCATTCCTATTTTGTTTGTACCTTAAAGATAGAAGATTTTAAAAAACCTCGATTTTATAAACCGAAAAATCAATGAGATATATATGCTCCTTTATACTTGTTTCTAAATCATAGAAACTATTTCATGCCAAAACTTCCCTTAAAAGTCAAACTTGTGTGTGTGTGTGTGTTTCTGGGTTTCCAAAAACCTTCTTTTTTAAATGTAAATTTCCCAAATTGGAAAACTATTTCCTTGCCAAAAATCAAAATCAAGCCTTTACTGATATATACATATAAATATTTGAGGATTTCATAAATTAAACTTTATAAACTAAAAATTTCTTACCATGACTAACTTAGTGATATATGTATTTCTTTGAAAATTAAAATTTCAAAACTTCCAAAGATAAAATTTTCAAAACAAAACCTTGGGAAAAGAAATCCCTTGAAAAAGAAATCCTTTTCCCAATCTAAGGCATTTCCAAAATATACTTTATAAAAACTCTCTCATAGGTTTAAAACTAAGGAATTGATACTAATTCTCCAAATAAAAATCTGGTTTGCCACCAAAGAGGTGATCAATGAATGCACCTTAGCAAAAACTTGCCTCTGGACAATTGCGACATATATACTTTAATTTCCTACCCATATGGAATAAATGTGTCTCTGACTAGAACTCATCATTAAAATCCAAAATCGCATGGTAGCTAGATCCCAACCATCAAGTCAAACACCTCCAGTCTCTGGGATTCAGCCATATGCCGTACTCATGATCATTATCAACAGTGCCTGACGTATTGTCAGCACTCCATGAGGAACTTCAGAGTCGGCGTGAAAATCTTAACTTTAAGATATTTCCAACCCATAGTTGCTTTGCCCATTCCTTTGGAGTGAAACTACAACTACTTCTATAGTTGGAATTCTTAGAATCTAACATAAAAATATAATAATATTAGATAGGAAAGTATGAATACATTCTCTCAATTTATCTTAATTCCTCTTATTTACTAACCTAGGCTCTAACACTAAATGTAAACATCTGTACCTTAATAGGCCTAAATTTCCACAGAAATTGATATCCAAGTCCTTCAAAGCACATATCATTGGATTTGGTACCTGCAAATAAGCATGAGCATTATCATAGATTGATAGAAATCTAAATTCACAGTGGAAACGATAATATGATAAGAATACTGATTATGACTGCTACCTTGGAATTGATGGTTTTTATCGGATAGCATATCGTCACATCAGCATCGACCATGAGAGAAAAGAAGGCTTCCCCACCAACTAAACACATCTATCTCTAATGACCTTTTCCTCTAAATCAATCATGTAGGTCGTAATAAAAAGGGGTCAGAACAATGTTCTGGTGACTAGAAAATCTATAAACTGTCTATAACATAAATTTATACCTATTGGTTTGCATTTAATTGTTATGTTTATTAAGTAACAATTCTAATCCAACCTTGCTTTGCACACACTACTATTTACCTACCCATTCCTAAGGTACTAAATACTAATGAAGCCCTATAAACCACCTAATACTTCCAAGTCCATTAACCACTTGATACTTCTAAAGATGAAGTGGGCTTCTACTATACCCACAAAATACTTTTAAAAGAGAAATAGGCAGACTTTGCCATTTAAGACCTCAATCGAGGTAGACTCTATCATTTAAGACCTATTTCTAGTGTGGACTTTTAGCGTCGTCATTATTGGTCTATTGCTCCTAACTACTGAGAACTTTGACCATTATACACGGCCTTATAATTTATAGCCATACCACTAGCACATCTATCATTGTTAAAGTCTTAACAATGTGAGAGACTGTACCCAAGCCACTTAATATCTCATTAATAAGGACTAGGCATGCCTTTGACCATTTAACACCTATTTATAGGTAGGCCTTTGCCATTTAATCCTAACCCTAAGTCGGACTACTCATTGGTACTATCTAGTAGATATTGCTTGGAAATCTCATTGGCTACTTAATACTTCTTTTATAGTAAAGAGGGAGACCTTATAGCCGCTTAATACCTTAAACCTTAAGCAAACCTCTCTCGAGATATCCATTATCACTCATATAAATATGGAATCTCATTAGTTATTTCTTTCGATAGGGAGGCGTGCCCTAAGATAGCCACTTAATAACTTAGCACTGAAGTTAACCTTTTTAGAGATATCCCTCGCCACTTCTAATTCAAAATTTGGACCAATTAATGCTTTCCAATTATGAAAGCAAGTCCAATCTCTTGCATTGTCACAAATCATAGGATTAGTGATATCCCACATTAGTAGTAAGTGCACTCGACTGCTAGTAGCCTCAAAGTGAAGGGCGGTCTTCCATCGAGTGATTCTACTGACCTTGCGCCACTAACCTACTAAGTCCAATTAATCATTCTTTACTTATACTATCTTAGGTTGACATTGGACTTAGGCTTAGTAATTTCCTTTTTATTTAAAGCAATAAGATTTACCTTAAATAATTATCTACCCATAAATCACTTTTAATGCTCACAAATGTCAATTTGCCCATAAAATCCTAACGGACATTTCCTAAGACATTTATGTATGATTACTAATTTGAAATTAGTAATCTTTTTATATCTATTCCATTTTTATCAATTCCATTAAACCATTTGTCTCTATTAATTGTAACCATTAATTAAATATTATCCATTATTTATCACTAATTGCCCATTAATTTAGGTTACAATCTTTCATTTTCTATTAATTAATAATAGGAATTCCTAATTATTTTCCACTAATATGAATTACTACTTTTTCTAATTATAACTATTTTCTTCCTAAATATAATAATAACAACTAATGAACGTTATGCATAAATAACGAACGAACAAATACTATTCTTCTTTATTAACGCAATAAATACGTATAGATTGCCTAATAAAACATCCTATTCATAACCAAGTATATTCTAGTCATAAATATGTAATTACGATATGCTTTCTATATTTAATTTGCTGGAATTAAATTCCTTAGGAAGATTTCCTCTATGATTTCTATAAATTGGTTTAACACAAAAAGGAAAGATTGACTTCTTTTGAAATTAAAAGGAATGGATTTCTTTTTAATTGGAATAGACAGTGTAAACTATGGAGAATGTGTACTTTACGCATCTCTTCCCTTTTTGTTTATGGGTATTCCTTTTTAAATCAAACGTCGCCCTTTTGAAGAAAAGTGGAAAAAGTAAACAAATTTATAAAAATCAAACGGATGTTCTTCCCATAAATTAAACTATGAAAAATCTACAACATAGCACAAATTGGGCAATAACCCAAAAATCCTATTTTGCACCCAAGAACAGATCTGGAATAAAAATATACAACATTCAAATTCTAAAATCTTTTTGACTGATTTTCAAACTTGGGTGTGAATATATTTCAAATTAGATCTAAAACAAGAATATGTAGGCAATGGTCTTCTATAATAATTTAAGCTTACAATTCACAAATAAAATTGATTTAGGTATAAAAATCAAACGTATGCCAATGGAATAGATTTAAAGTAAAAAACAAGACATAAAATTTCCCACCCACCTTTTAAAAGTGATCCAAATCTTTAAATCTGGAGTAGAACCTTAAATTCATCTCCAAAATTTTTTAATCTAAGAAATACGTATAGAAAGGGTATATACATACATTAGATCTGAGATGAGATTTGGGATTGAGAGAAAAAATTGACAAACATATAAATTATCTCAAATACGCGTATAGTTGATTCTCTTCTCTTCTCGTTTTTATTAGATTTCTATTATTCTCCAATTTGAATGAATATAGACATAAATATCTTATTTTTTTTAATTTAGAAACAAAGTGAAGAAGAAGAAATGGCAGAGCTTCATTTGCTCGATTCTAAAAAATATGAGAAGAGAAGGGAGTGTTAGGCCTGAATTTGTAGGTGCTAGAATCAACCAGAACCGCACGATTTAATATCCGGGTCGTATATGGCCTAGGGTTATTGGAGCCGCCACATAGAGGCAGTTCGATTGCCCCCTGCCTAGGGGTCGACTGCCCTCCGTCGACCGTTTATACATGGTGGCCGACCTATGGGCCCAGGTAATTTTTAGTTACTTTTCTTATTTTAATTATTTTCGTTTCGAATTCATTTTTCATCTGTAACTTCTTCGTTCAAACTCCGATCGTAAAACTCCCAATATGAAAGTTGCTTAGGATTTCATCATGAACGCAAGGTGCAAGTTTCATTGTCAAATTCCATCGTTTGCACAAATTCCATTTTTAGAGCCGAATTAATTAACTAACTAACTAATTAAATAACTAATGTCAAATTAAGGGGTGTTATATTCTTCCCCCCATAAAAGAATTTCATCTCCGAAATTTCATCAATGACTAAGTCATGGTTTTGGCTCATAATTATTCTAAACTACAAAACGAATGAGTGCACAACCAATTTTGCAACCAAACGTGCACAAGTGCATAATGTATTACTGCATCACCGCACAGAAAATATGTATGCAGAATAATTCTAATTCGGATCCTCCTATATGAATGCACTTCTTTGAAAACATTTATATAAAATATGGTGCAGACAACCTATATGAATACTACCAGTCCTATATATATGCAACTTTTGAAAAATCTTTTCAACCAATACCCCTATACTCTTACGAATAGAACTATAAAGCAACCAATTTTACATTCAACTCCTACCATCCAAAAATCTAACGCGTTGAAAAATCACTTTCAAAACTTTACGCCTAAGCCGAAATAAGGAATTTATGTGGAGAATTTAACATTTTTACCGCTCTATAATCTTCTTATTCCTATAGGACGGTGGAAGTTTCCTCGTTGGCCTGAATTTACTCAAAATTTTCCACGCACAAAACGCATAAGGAGGCTTATTTTCAGGCTTTAAAATGGAATTGTGTCTAAAAATGGACTCGTGCGCATCGTCAACAAGGTTTGGAAATATAAATTTCAAGGGTAAAATAGCTTTTCTCTTGTTACCTCTATCGCAACCCTAATGTACTGCTAAATCTACAAATTCTAACTCTATTTGTCTCCCTTATGCTTAACATGCAGCCTTCAAAATCAAATATTTCATAAAAATCTTTCTCACTTTTTAAATTTGTACGTCATTTAAAAATAAAATTCCAAAATATTTAGATGCACATTTTTCCTTGAAATTAAATTTTTGGACAAAAATTCTTATAATAATTTAAGAGCCAAAAATCACTAAAACCTAAAAAAATTTCTTTTCAAAATATTTCCTTTTTAAAAAATTTGATAAATTAAGCCACAATTTCAGTGTAATCGGAAGTCAGTTATGCGCTAAACACATAAGCCAAATTCTAAAATTCTATAGCTAACCTTTACCCATAAAATTTGCCATTTTATTTAAAAATGTCATCATGCCCAATTACCCAAAAACTTTAGCTTTTAAGGAACATTAGCAATGACCCATGATACCAAAACAACTTTATCATGTCCTTCACTAAAATTTTCCAACTATTCTAAACTGCCAGTGTTATATTACATTTACTGTTAATTAAGTGTCTTTTATGATATTTCTATATTTATACTACTTCTTCACTATGCATATATAAGAGTGGTTTGCATGTCCAGAAACAATAATGCAGTAAATAAATAGGAACTCATAATATCATACATGCCTTTAACAAGAGACAACTAACAGTTACAACCCAAATAACGTAAAAGAAAAGAACAAATGCTGAAAAGGAAAAGTCAACACCATAAATCCTTAAATAATGCCTACAGACTATGAGATACCTTGCTCCACGGCTGGAGCTCGATCCATTGCTACGACCATTGAATAGTCATCAAATGGCGACTATACATCAATCTTGTGTCGTTGGCGCTACAGGTGTTGTTGATGGCTTTGGAATTGCCATCGTCCTAAGGAAGAATCTAATGATGGCAGAAGGAACCTTCTACTAAACTGCCTCTCCATGGAGGATCATCCATATTACCTAAAAATGAGAGTGGATAGGCGAAAGTACGGAAAGTGACTCTGTGGAGTGCTAATCCTTGATCAACAAATTGCATCATAAGGGTGCAGATCTAGTTGACGGTAATGCCACAAATACTAGCATGGATGGTTTTCTGCATTATGGGATAATTCCGTTTGTAATTTTCCATCTCAAGGATAATGTTACGCTGAATGATGCGCACAACCTGATGGGGAGTCAAACGTGGATGATATTATCCATTATTTCTCAGTAGTTGCCTATTAATTTAGGTTTCAATCTTTCATGTCCTATTAATTAATTAATAGGAATTTCTAATTTATTTCCCATTAATATGAATTACTACCTTTTATAATTCTAACTATTCACTTTCCAAAATATAACAATAACTAACAAACATTACGCATAAATAACGCATGAACAAATGTTGTTCTTCTTTATTAACACAATAAATGTGTATAAACTGCCTAATAAAACTACCAATTCATAACCAAATATATTCTAGTCATAAATATGTCACTAGAATATGCTTTCTATATTTAATTTGCTGGAATTAAATACTTTAGTAAGATTTTCCGCTATGATTTCTATAAAAAAAATTAACATAAAAAGGAAAAATTGACTCCATTTGAAATTACAAGGGATGTATTTCTTTTTAATTAGAATAGACAGTGTAAACTACGGAGACTTTACACATTTCAAGAAACTTAGAACAAAGTAAGGAAATAGCTCTTCCCTTTTTGTTTGTGGGTATTCCTTGTTAAATAAAACGTCGCCCTTTTGAATGAAAAGTGGAAAAAGTAAACGTCGACCACCCCCCTCATGGGATTTAATACTATCCATTATTTATCATTAATTTCCCAAATACGCGTATAGTTGATTCTCCTCTCAAATACGCATATAGTTAATTCTCTTCTCTTCTTCAAACACCCCACACCCCTTAGTATACCCCAAAGGACACACTAAAAGATGTGGTGCATTGTAGGTATAAATAAAACTAGCAGAGACTAAGATTCACACAAGACAAATTAGATAGATAATAACACAACATAAGTAATTAAAAACAATAAGTGATTTTAATTATTAATACTTTATAAATACTTTAGACAAACCACATATGTTCCAAATACTAAATACAATTATCTTATGAAGATAAAATCTCAGTCTCATCGAAAAAACCAGAGTACAAACACAAACTTTCCCTCAATACAGTGCCAGTACAATAAAAGAATAAAATGCTGGAAATAAAAAGAAGGAATACACGGTAGGGTCTCCAAGTCTTCAGGAAGCTGCGGTCTATCTTCCTTGCCCCTGATTGCCTATGGGGGAAGAAAGGGGGAAATAGAGGAGTCGGTCAGACTAAAAGTCTGGCGAATGATAGTAATTACTAGAATCTTTAAGCAAAGTAAAAGTAATAAATCTTACAACAGTTCTAGTATATAAAAGGAAACAAAGGAAATAGGGATAAGGAATAAGCTGGAAATAAATACGAATTAACATAATTGATTAACTTTGATTGTTTGCACTTGTCTTTGATAGCTTCTTTTATTAGAATGAATTCCTAATCCTATAATTAGGTTGAAATCCTAATTCTACCTTTTGATTGGCCCGCTACTCCATAGACCTTACTATGGACTAGACGCTATTTAGCTCCCTACACAAAAATGGTGTCTACGAATGACACACAAAGTATCTGCTATGGACTACACGTTATATAGCTCCCAACACAGAAGGCAATGGTGCCTATGAAAGGTACACATACTAAGCGCTTGGAACTCATAACGATTACTGAGCACCCGAATGGAAGTCGCACGCATAACCGCCACCATGCTCATGTTACTAGTTGTTCCACCTATTGGGTCTTCTTATTACCTCAAGCTCCAGCATAAGCGTCCCCCTCATCCCACTTCAGGCTAACGTGAGATCACCGTATCCATAGAAAATAGAGAAATGCTATTGGTATTGGCTCATCATCCAAACAATATTTAGTTGCGCCCTTTGCCCAAATCCCCATGATTTGGACTTCTACTTATTGACCAATTACTACCATTATTAGCATAAGCGTGCCCCTCGTCTCACTTCAGGATTATGTGAAACACCATGTCCATAGAATAATAGGGTAATACTATTTGGTACAGGTCCTACTTTAATTATTGCTTATTAACTTAGATAAATTATTTAAATAAGCCTTTACTTTTGTTCTTGCTATCTGTGCTTATTAATTTATCCTAAGTCTTAAAATAAGCTTCATTATGTCATTTTTCTTATTATAACCTACGTTATAATTTAGCTTATTTACTTAACCCAAAAGTCTAAGTGTAAAAAAATAAGCTCCTTTCATCTTATACTCTTTTTTAGTTATAGTTCTAAGTTATAACTAGGCTAATTATCTTTAATTAGTCCAGTTCTAACATTAGTATCATAATTAGACTCAATTTCAGTCTTAACTCCATTTTTATTACAGTCTTTACAATTTACATCTTATCTTCCGTTATTTCAGTATTCTTATAATTTTAATCCATATTCGCATTTAATCTATTCTAATCCATACGCAAAGAAGAAGGAGAAATAAAAAAACTGAAAATAGAAGAAAATCCAAGGCGTAGGAAAAAGATGTACATAACGCATAAATAACAGTAAATAAATTAAAATACTGTAAATAAATGGAAAAGCTATAATTAACAGAATTCAACTAAAATTAACTGAAAAAAATAGCCAAAAGAAATAGACTGAAAATAATTCTAAAAACTGTAAATAAATTACTAAAAAGGTTATTCCAAAAATCGTAGTAAAAACTAAACTATCGGAAACCCAAATATTTTAAATTACTTAAAGAAATCTAAAATAATTACAATCACTCACATGTGGTACTAAGCTCTTCCCTTTAGGCTTTCCTAGATTCACTTGGGGTTGTTAAATATTTTAATTCAAAACGATTTTCTCCTTGGAAAATTATTCCGCTTAGGGTCCTTCCTGAAAAGGTGAACCCAATTGGAGAAAATCTTAGAATGAGAAAAGGTGTTAGGTCTAGGGCGTTATTTATAGGGGTAGAGGTGGATCTCAAACTATTAGATTTGGGGATTGAATAGGATGCAACCACATCATATGCTGAATAGGAGCCGTCGGATGCAAGAACGGAAGGACCAGATGAAGCTAAAGAATGCAAAAATACGTGTATGAACGCTCTGGAATGAAGAAAATCTTCTTCATTCCAAACCTGTAGGCGGGTCGACCGTCCCTCCTCCTAGGTCGACCTAGCCTTTTTTTTCTTCCTCTTTTCTTGTTTATTTTCTTTCTAGCTCATATTGCTCGGATTCTGACGTTCTATATATGGAAATTGACTAGAAAATTACCATAGACACAATGGTACAACTCCCGTGGCTCGATTCTGATAATTTTACAAAGTTATTTTATTATTTATTTAATTAACGAATTAATTATTATGAGTTAAATCTCGGGTTGTTACACTTCTCCTTTTTATTAGATTTCTATTCTTCTCCAATTTGTATGAATAGAGATATAAATATTTTGTTTTTATAATTTAGAAAGAAAGTGGAGAAGAAAAAATGCCAAAGCTTCATTGCTTTATTCAAAAAATATGAGAAGTGAAGTGAGGGTTAGGCTTGAATTTATAAATGCTAGAATCAACCAAAACCGCATGATTTAAAATCCAGGCCGTATATGGCCTAGGGTTACTGTAGTCGCCACATAGAGGCGGGTTGATCGCCCCCAACCTTGGGGTCGACCGCTCTCTGTCGACCTCTTATACAAGGCGATCAACCTGTGAGCCCAGACAATTTTCAGTTAATTTTTTTATTTTAATTATTTTCATTCCGAATTCATTTTTCAATCGTAACTTCTTCGTTTGGACTCCGATCGCAGAACTCCAAAAATGAAAGTTGCTCAAAGTTTGGCCACGAATACAACGGTGCAAGTTTCATGGTCAAATTCCATCGCTTGTACTAGTTTCATTTTTGGAGCTAAATCAAACTAACTAATTAAATAACCAAAGCAAAATTATAGGATATTCCAATAATTGTACTCTATAATCCTCGGGTTTCCTCTAGATATTTCTAGAGATAAAACTAGCAAAGATTTGATGATCGGTTATTAAACTATCAAATAAACACATATCAATCACAGATTTAATTTCCTATGGAAACCACTAAGCCTCGTTTAATTAATCTTTCATCAATTAAATCTCTTAAATTATTTACCAAAATATTTATATTACTGGTATAAGTATATTCCCAAACCCATTTAGAGGATTTCTTATTTCAAATTTATTTAAATGAATCAAAACATGTCTTTGAAAACATAGTTCATCATGAATCCTAAACAGCTAATCCTTCGGTGTTAAGTAGGAAAATGCTTTCCTACTACCAAAACTAAGAAGGACTACTTATTTATTTGATGAATAACTTGATTAATATAAATGATCCAATCAATGCTTTATAAATCCAATCTTCCTTTCCACAATCCAAGTTTTCATTCCAAATATAACTCTCTTACTTAGTTCTTTTTACTAAGTAAGACCCTTTTCATAAACAAACTTATTAGCTTTAAAACCCATTTATAAAAACATATTATTATTTAAGTATATTCTTAAGTTAACTAAATTAACTTAATCACCATAAATAAATAAATTAGTTAACTCAAAACACCATTATTAGATTAATTAGTCAAATTAAAACATTAATTAATAAAATAGGTAATTAAGTTAAACTTCTTTATTACATAATTAATCAACTTAAATACCCTTTTATTGTTAGTTGCTATGCACGGGATCAAAGATGGCCAATAGTTGTAAACAATGTAAATGCAGCGGAAATAAAATAGTAGATAACACAGTCGATTTTATACTGGTTCAGACCTCCCATCCTACGTCCAGTCCTTAAGCACCTCTTAGGAATTTCACTATCGATATCCTCACTTCACCCGAAGTAACAGGTTTACAGACTCCGTCTGAACAACTAAACATGACTTCAATCTTTTCTTTTACAAAGAAATAACTCGACTATATATCGTGTTTTCAATACACTGAGTTTTAGAGAGTAGGATTGTGTGTTTGCTTTTGGGATGGTGGGTGGTTTATATAGAAGCAATAGGGAACCATTAAATAGTCGCAATCTTTCTGAATATTCACATTAGAAATGATACATCCATTGAAAGTTTGCAATTTGGTAAAAAGGCACCTAAATAGACACTTAAACTTTTCATTTTGAAACGTTATATAAATAGACGTAATATTTGAATCAAATCGTTATTTAGTGAAGTTGGTAAGCAGCTAGATGAGTTTTGGGCGTCAATTGAACCTTGACCCAATTAGGGTCGGATTAAATAATAAATAATCGTTTTATGCTATATCCTTCGATTCGATGCGATCTAAAAAATTCCTACCCTCATCACGGTGGTGTCAAAGCCTACACGTAGTCCAGAACCATGCTCCAGCAATACACATTAGTCCCAACAAAAATTTTGTGACCAAAAACAATTTCAAAACCTCAAAAATATTCCAGCTGCTATTTCTTGCCTACTTTGCATAGAAATATTCTTCCAATAGCCGATGGGTACAATAACATTACAAACTACATACCTCAATAAAATTGAATGTCATTCCAATTTTTTTCCATACCTTAAAGCGAGAAAATATAAAAACCTTGATTTTATAAATCGAAAAATCACTAAGCTAAATATATGCTCCTTTATACTTGTTTCTAAGTAATATAAACTATTTCATACCATAACTTCCCTTAAAAATCAAACTTATATATATAAATATTTTAGGATTTCTAAAAACCTTTTTAAAACACAAATTCCCTAAATTGGAAAACTATTTTGTTACAAAAATCAAATCAAGACTTTGTTGATGTATACATATAAATATTTAAGGATTTCAAAAATTAATCTTTTATAAACTAAAAATTTCTTAACACGACTAACTTAGTGGTATACGTGTTTCTTTGTAAATTGAAATTTCAAAACTTTACCAAAACAAAATTTCCATAACAAATCTTTAGGAAAAGAAATCCTTTGAAAACCCTTTTTCCAAAATCTAAGGCATTTCCAAAATATACTTATAAAAATTCTCATTAGGTTTTAGACTAAGGAATTGACATTTTACTCAAATAAAAATCCAGTTTGCCATCCAAGAGGTAATCAATGAATGCACCCTAGCAAAAACTTGCTTCAAGAGAATTGCGACATACAGACTCTAGTTTCCCGCCCATCTGGAATAAATACGTGTCTTCGACTGGAACTCAAAATCCAAATCACAAGGTAACTAGAATCTCAACCATCAAGTTGAACACCTCCAGTCTTTGGGATTCAGCCATATGTCATACTCTTGCTCTTCATCAACAGTGCTTTATGCATCATCAGCACTCCGTGGGGTACTTCGGAGTCGGTGTGAAAATCTTAACTCTAAGATGTTTCTAACCCATGGTTGCTTTACCCATTCCCTTGGAGTGCAATTACAAATACTTCTATAGTCGGAACTCTTAGAATCAAATATAAAAATATAATATTACTAGATAGAAAGTACGAATACATTCTCTCAATTTATCCTAATTCCTCTTATCTATTAACCTAAGCTCTAATACCAAATGTAACTACCCGCACCTTAGTGGGCCTAAATTTCGATAAAAATCGAAACCCAAGTACATCAGAGCACAGATCATTGGATGTGGTACCTGCAAATAAGCATGAGCATTACCAGAGATTAATAGAAATCAAGACTCACAGCGAAAACAATAATAGGATAAGAATACTGACTATGAGTACTACCTTAGAATTAATGGTATTCCTTTGATAGCAGATTGTCACAGCAGCATCGAGCATGAGAGAAAAGAAGAATTCTCCAACAAAAAAGCAAAACCAGCTCTAGTTACATGTTCCTCAAAATCTATCATGTGGGTTGTAATGAGGAGGGAGTCAAAACAACATTCTGGTGATTGAAAAATTTGTAAACTATCCATAATATAAATTTATACCGATTGGTTTCCATTCAATAGTTATGTCCATTAAGGTTAGTAATTCATACTAACCTTGCATTGCACACATGATTACTTACTTACCCCTTCCCAAGGTACAAAATACCGATAAAGTCTTATCAACCATCCAATACTTCCAAATCCATTTTCCAGTTAATACTTCTAAATATGAAGCAAGCTTCTATCATACTTTTAAAAGAGAAATAGGCAAACTTTGCCATTTAAGACCTTAATCAAGGCAGAACTCATCATTTAAGACCTAAATCAAGGTAGACCCCGTCATTTAAGACCTATTTCCAAGGTGGTTTCCTAACAATGTTGTCAATGGTCGGTGGTCCTAGGTACAAAAACTTCTAACCACTATTTAAGGCTTTTGACATTTAATGTCCAACTATTGCTGCATCTATCGTCGATAAATCATAGCCATGTTAATAGATAGTACCCAAGCCACTTAATACCTTTAAAAGGACTATGCAGAGTTCTAACCATTTAATACCTGTATTCTAGGCAGGTCCCCATCACTTAATACTTATCCCCAGGCCGACTCCTCACCGGTATTATTGTTATTATGGCCTTAGCAATATGAGAGACTGTACCCAAGCCACTTAGTACCTTATTAATAAGGATTATTAGTACCTTATTAATAAGGATTAAGCAAACCCCATCATTTAATACCTAACTCCAAGGCGGACTCCTCACTGGTACTATCTAGCTGACATTGCTTGAAAATCTCATTGAGCTACTTAATACTTCTTTTATAGGAACGAGGTGGACCCTACAATCATTTAATACGCCAAACATGAAGCGAACCCTTCCCGAGATATCCACTATCACTCTTAATTATAAATATGGAATCCCAATATGTTACTTCTTTTGGTATGGAGGCGGGCCCTATAGCCACTTAAAACCTCAATACCCGAGTAAACTATTTTAAAGACATCCTTATTTATTTGGAATCTAACTAGGTTACTTAATACTTCCATTAAGAGAGAGACGGGCCCTACAGCCACTTAATACCTCAAACCATAAGTGAATCCCTATGGAGATATCCATCACCACTCCTAAATCCAAGTCTGGACCATTTAATACTTTCCAATTAAGAAAGAAGGTCCAATCTCTCACGTCATTAAGGGTCCTAGGATTAATGATATCTCATGTCAGTAGTAAGTGCACTCGACTACTGGTAGCCTCAAAGTTAAGGGTAGTCTTTCACCGAGTGATTCTACCGACCTTGCATCACTAACCTACTAAGTCCAACTAACCATCCTAAGTCTTTACTTATATTATCATAGGTAGACATTGGACTTAGCTTACTAATTCTCTTTTTATTTAAGGCAATAAGATTTACCTTAAATACTTATCTACCTATAAATCCCCTTTTAATGCTCATAAATGTCAATTTGTCCATAAAATCATAACGAACATTTCCTAAGATATTTATGTATGATTATTAATTTAAAATTAGTAACCTTTTATATCTATTCCATTTTTATTATTTAATCCAATTTCTCTATCAAGTTATTGCAACTCTCATATTTATTACCATTTATTTCACATTTATTGGAGTTATAACCTTTTAAATTCCTATCCCATTAATTAGTTATCCAAAACGTGAATATTACATGTAAATGTCGTTATTAGCTTTTTATTCAATTATTATAAGCATAGTAAATTACGTACAAATATCTACTTTTATCAAACATATTCTAGTTATATATCTTCACTAGAATATTATTTTCCATGTTCAATTATTGGAATCATATCTAAAAAGATTATCCGCTATAATTTCCATATATTAGTTCAGAACAAAAGATTTAACTTTAAAATATAAAAGATTACGTTGTTTGAAATTACGAGGAATAATAATTTCTTTTCATTATTGAAATAGACACTGTCAACTACAATTAATTCATACTTTACACATCTCTTTCACTTTTTATTTGCATATATCCCTTGCTAGATCAAACGCTGTATTCTTTCAGAAAGGAAAAGAAATCAATTAATTTACAAATATTAAACGAATCTAAATTTCAACAAATCCAAACATAGAGATGTTTACATTCCAACAAGATTAGAGTAATAATCTGAATTCATAGCATATTATTATTTCAAATCTGGAATAAATTCAAATCGATATTCTAAATTCATACTTTTGGGACTGATTTTCAGATCATGCTGCAAACAATTCTAAATCAATTCATAAATAAGAACATGTAAGGGATATTTATTATATTCAGATTATATTTAATTTGTTGCCTACAACTCATATACAACTTTCCAATTAGGCATAATAATTGATAAATACTAACGGGATAATTTTCATATTATAAAAATCTATAAAATTTCTTACTCACCTTTTAAAAGCGATCCAAATCTCCAGATCTAAAGTAGAACCTTTGATTCATCTCCAAATCCATTTTAATCCAAGAGATATGCATAAAAGGATATATACATACATTAGCATTACGGATCTAAGAAGAGATTTGGGATTGGGATGGAAAATAGATACAAAAATATATAAATATATAAATTACCTTAAATACGCATATAGTTGATTCTCTTCTCTTCTCCTTTTTATTAGATTTCTATTCTTCTCTGATTTGTATGAATATAGATATAATATTTTATTTTTACAATTTAGAAAGAGAGTGGAGAAGAAGAAATGACAGAGCTTCATTACCGCTTCTAGAAAAATATAAGAAGAGAATGGAGGGTTAGGCAATTTATAGGCGCTAGAATCAACCAGAACCGTTAGATCGAAATATATTAAATTCGGGCCATACATGGCCTAAGTTTATTGGAGCCGCCACACATGAAGCGGTCGACCGCCCCCTTCCTAGGGATCAACCGCCCCTGGTCGATCGCTCCAATATGCGGGTCGAACTATGGGCTCCAACTAATTACTTAAAATTGTTAATTTTTCTTATTTATTATTTTCGTTTCGAATTCTTTTTTTCATCCGTAACTTCTTCGTTTGGACTCTGATCGCAAACTCCAAATATGAAAGTGGCTCAGAATTTCGTCATGAATGCAATGGTGCAAGTTTCGTGGTTAAATTTCATCGTTTCCATTTTCGGAGTCTAATTAAATAACCAACTAACTAATTGAATGACTAATGCCAAATTACGGGATGTTACAAAACTAGTCAAACAAAGTTAAGAAAGTTTGAAGTAAAAAAAGTCGCTATATGAGCACTTCAAAAAAATACCTTATATTTAGGAATTTTTATAAATTAATTGAAAGATATCCTTATGGTTCTATTTCAATGGTTTTTAAGTACTCTAAGTAAAGTAACTAGTATAAAAAAACTGGATCAAAAATCAATTGTTTATGTATCGAAAACTAGCCTCAAAGTTAATGTAAAATCATGTTAAAAACTGTCTAGAACTTTAGATAACATTTAAAGAATGCTATCTTTTCTTCTGAAACCATTTTGCCTGCTGCAAATACTTTAGATAGGAATTCCAAAAATGCTATCTTTTCTATTTGAAACTTTAAATTGTATAAAAATGGTATATAAATTAAGTATTTTTGTCTAATCCTTTTAGGGTTGTTTTCTTACTTATATTAGAGTGTTTTAAAATTAGTATCATGTTTAAATATATTTTTAATAATTGATTATGAATTTTTAAAGTAAGTGGTTTTTAGCATAAAACATGTTCATTTTCTATTTTTTCATTTATTTCAAAATTTGTTATTTTTACAAAATATGCAATATAGATAATTATAATATATTTTTTAAGTAGTTTAAAAGTGTTTTAACATAATTATAAGTATTTTAAAAGAGTATCTGTGTGTAAGTTTTAAAAAGTAAGTTAAGTATTTTATAAAAGCAATAAAAGAAGTTTTAGATTTTATCTCTTAAGTTAAAATAAATGGTTTTGTGAATTTAATTAAAAGTATATTACCTTAATCAATAAGTGTGGATATGCTTAGATCTTTAAAATGAATGGTTTAAAGCTAATTATAAGTAAAATGGTTTTTGGTTGTAGTAAACAATGTTTAAGCAACATTTGCTTTTAACCCTTACTAATTATACTCAGGATTATAACTAGATCCTTTATAAAAGGATGTTATAGAGATAATTATAGGCAAAATGGTTTTGGGTTGTAGTAAATAATGTTTAAGCTACATTTGTTTTTTGAACCCTTATTAGTTATACTTAGGATTATAACTAGATCTTTTATAAAAGGATGTTATAGAGATAATTATAGGTAAAATGGTTTTGGTTGTAGCAGATAATGTTTAGCAATATTTTCTTTTAACCCTTATTAATTATATTTAAGAATATAATTAGATATTTAATAATGAATACTTTAAAGATAATTATAAGTAAAATGGTTGGTTGTAGTAAATAATGTATAAGCAACATTTGTTATTAACCCTTATTAGTTATACTTAGGATTATAACTAGATCTTTTATAAAAGAATGTTTTAGAGATAATTATAAGTAAAATTGTTTTAGGTTGTAGTAAACAATGTTTAAGCAAAATTTTTTTAACCCTTATTAATTATACTTAGGAATATAATTAGATATTTAATAATGAATATTTTAAAGATAATTATAAGTAAAAGATTACGGGTTTGTTGTAATAATGGAATTTCAAAGACAATAACAATTATGAAATCTTTTAAAAAAATATAGAAAATTAAAAGTTTAACTTATAAAAGAGAAGGAGTTTATAGTAACGATGTTTAAGTAACATTTCTTTTTAACCTCTTTGATTAAATTTTAAACTAAGTAAATCATATTAATGATTTTTGAATATACTTATACCATTTTAGATAAGTATATGAATACTTTTAAAGTATAGGAAAGAGTATAAATAAATAGTAAAATATGTGAGTAGTAGAATACATGAATAATAGAATACGTGAATAGTAAAATACACGATAGTGAGATAGTAGTAAACAAGTATATATCTTTTATAAAGGGAAATTAAATTAATATGAAGTTTAATTAAATAAGTGAAGTTTTAGTTAATAAGAAGTTCAATTAAATAAGTTAAGTTTTAACTAATAAGAAGTTTAATTAAATAAGTGAAGTTTTAATTAATAAGAGAAGTTTTAACAATAAAGGAAGTTAATTAATAAAGGAAGTTTAATTAATAAGGAAGTTTAATTAGTGAAGGAAGTTTTATTAGATAAAGGAGTTCTACTAATAAAATAATTTTTATTTAATGAAAGATTAATTGGCTAGAAAGGGCATTAGAAGTCGTTTATGTGACTTGATCGTGCTTTGCGTGAGTTAATCATACTTTGTGTTTTTGCTTATGTATGGAAACTATTTAGTCGTGTGCTTAACACTAAAGGTCGACGAAGTAGACTTGATTCTATCTATGAAAGTTAAGAATGATGATTCGAGTAGGGTGTAGAAGCAATAGTGCTCTACCATATCGGGCTTCACTTTTGACCGAGGGATATTGGAAGTTAAAAAGTTCGAAAACTTGGCAAGTATATAAGACTTGGTTTCCATATATGATTGTTCCCATTGTTGTTGAATATGACTAAGTTAATTTAGGAAATATCTAGAGGAAACATGAGAATTATGTGGTATGGTTATTCACTCGATGATGATATAACCTACTATAAACTCATCTTACTCTTCTAGGACAAGTAATAAGGAAATCCGTTCGGGTTGGAGATGATCTCCACCTTATCATTGTCTGTTTATTTCTCAAGAATCGAAGTTAAGTTAACCAAAAATTCATCGATTCAGTCTTGAAGAGACTGGGATTGGATAAGTAAACTTAGGTATTACTTATCGAAAACCACTTCGAGGCTGAGATATGTGTTCTATCTCTTGGTAGTGGATCTGTTCGAGAATCTGGAATCTATATGGAGATTCAAGATCTTTTCGAGATGCTTAAACCCAAGTAGAGGTTCGTGATCTTTTCAAGATGCTGGAATCCATTTGGGAGTTCATGATTTTTTAGAGTCGTGGCTTGTATATTGAGATGCTGAACGTGACTTCACTATCGGGAAATGACTAAAAATAGAGTAGGATGCACAATCCCTAGGGGTTTAGCCAACCCATGGAAGGTACATTAACTCCATATCTAGAGATGCTTTCGATATGTTGGCCGATGGGAGTTGATGATACTTGGTTCACATGTTCGAGAGAGGTTCGGTTGCGTTTAGCTTATGTTATATTCTATCTAGCGATATATTATGCTCGAAAGGTAGTTTTTAATCCTTGTCATGGAGATTGGTCTTAGTTTACCGGGGAGGTCTCCATGGAAAATTCATATACTAACGTACCCTTGGCAGTTTTGAATGTGCTGTAATATGTTGTGCTATGATTAATGTAAGCATCATTGCTATTTTATGATTTATATTCTCCATCCTAGACATTATTTATTGTAGCGCAATATATACTTATTAGATGAGTTTGGTTCCTTTGAGGGAATAACCGTTACGACGGTCTCAAAAGTACTATTATATGCTGATCACCTATTTCTTGAGTTTCTCACACTATACTTATGTCCGACCCATGGTTTTATTTATCCCTTATTTTCATGGATGCTCGTTCGAGCAGTTTGAGAAAGGTATGTTTTCGTTGAAGTTCATTGGGCTCTTGGAGAGGAGCTGGATGTTTTACCTACAGTAGTATTTAGTATTTATTTCCACTGCATTACTTTATGTGTGATATCAGCAAATGTAAGGGCATGCTGTTATAACTATCTAGGATGATAATAGTACTTTGATTAGTAACTCTGAAGTGCTACATATATAAGATGTGTACTATCTTTTGATACTATATATTATCATTCCGTATGTGAGATTTTGATGTTTTTGTTCTCCTCTTTCTTGTTCATTTTCTTTTCTTCTTTTTTCTTTACCTTAACAATCTGTCTTTGCAGTACTTGAGTGCTCAGCACGTGAATACCGTGGATGTATTAATGCCAACATTCGAGGGTTGAATAGGGCAATCATTATAAATACTAACTTCATAGTGAAGAAATTTCTTTCAAAAATTATTGGTAGTAAAATGGATTTGGATACGATCCAAATACAAAACTGAGTATGAGGAATGAAATAAAATTAACCTAACCTAAATGAACACAGTGCATTAGAATGTCTAATAAATATTCTTACATATTGAAGAGAAACTATGAGTTTTTTATAAATTCGAGAAAGATAATCCTTAGTAGAAAATATATATTCAAGAGAAAGAATAACGTGGTTGGAATATAATGAGCAACATTAATAAGAATAAAATCGTAAATTTCAATTGTTGAATTTACAATAACAGATTCGTCTTTCAATGTGCTCAAGTTGATTCAGATTTTTACTCATAAAATTATCGCTCGATATGACTTTGTTTCTGCTACATTTGAAATGGAAAATTCTAAATAATGATTTAGAATAGACTATTTGCACATAACAACCAAAGTGTCTCGAAGTTAGTAGGAGAGACATTGAGTTTATGGCTTTTTCGGATATGATCTAAGAAATGATACGAATGTATCATTCTACAAGCATTAGAATTGAATAAGTATTTTGATAGAAATATCGATAATTTTTATTTTTAGTCAAAATACAGAGGAATTGTGTGTCTATAAGAAAAACCACTAAAAGATACATAGATATTTCTAGACTGTAAGTAAACAACATACTGCTGATTGTTAACAATGTACATATATTATAACTAGTAATAGTTTAGTTGTTCAACGCTCGATATTGGATTTGTAAATTAAATATTTTATAATAGGTACAAAGGATGTTGGGAATGTCCCAAATGATATGCAAAGGCACCTTATTAAAATGTTAATATGGAACATGTATGATGGATTCGTTATGCATTGGCAGTAGGAATTATCATACATATTGTGTTGTCTACAATATTGTAATTTTCTTATGTATTTGATGCATGAAGAAAATATCAAATCCAAACTAAGATCACTAAATGGTAATTTAAAGCGTTCTCAAGTATTTACAAAATACTAGAGAATTGTCTGCAAAGCAACAAACTCCTTACGAAGGAGTGCTCGAACTCAAACTTCATAAGTGATGTTGAATATATTATGTCAATATTAAATTCATGTTCAAACCTTGGTTAAGGAGCTATAAGTTAGAAATGTTCCAAACAAAAGTTTGTGCTTGATTCAACATAAAGACTAAATACATCGCCTTGAATAGTGGCAAAATAAAAGCAATATATATAAATATAAATATAAATGCATAAATTTATAACTGATATAGTGGTGATTCCAAATATTAAAAATACTACATCATTGTTATATGATAATAATGTAATAATAAGAGCTCATTAGAAGTCAAAAAATATAATACGAATAGTTCCATATGACAAAGGTAGTTTGTCAACATCGAAGAGAGTCGATTGTGAGAGTAGATAATTAAAAAACATAACTGATCCATTCATAAAGGTTCTAACTCGATCAGTTCTCATCAAACTGATTGAAAGGATGGGATTGAGATTCCAAAATTGGCTTCAAGTACAAGTGGGAGATTGATAGAGTTAGGGGTTGCTCTAGGAGCAATTATGTAATTGTTACATTATCTAACTTGAATCTTGTTCAAAATAAATGGTGTTTTGATTCTATTATAAACTTGATATAATGTGTTGTATTAATCAATTAATTTATTGAAAGTATATTTAACAGAAAATCTATAAGTAGTACGTTTTGTGATAGTAACCATGAGTAATTTATCATAATGAAATTAAACATACCATTTTAAATATTCTTCATCAAGATGTATTGAGATTGAATATCGATACATTCATTGAGACTAAAGTACGTGACGATCTCCAAATGTTTGGCAGTGTATTACTTATGACTGCTGGGAGCATCAAGGGGTTTTGGATAACTATATAGTGACTCACTAAATAGTTTTCTGTTAATGAATATGACTAAGGTCAAACAAAAAATAAAGATGTTATAAAATTACACAGTTCTCTTGAATTGAGAATACTATTGACCTTCAATATGGAAACCCCATTTTGATTTTCGTTAAATCATGGTACGACGTCTATTGAATGACTATAGTTGGGTCAAGTGGAAACAGTGGAAGTGAAACACTATTCAAGAGAGGATTCGTCTCCTTAGTTATATAAGATTAGTATCATTGTCAACTGAAGTCAACTCAAAGTCAAAGTCTTTGGCCAAAGCAGTTCAGTTAATAATGATTGTTATTAATGGACCAAGGACTTTTTATTTGAACATAAAGTTGACTATGGACAATATTGGAATTTTGACCATTACCATATTCCATAAATCCAAATTGATATAGTTTTGACGAAGAGAATTGGTGTAAATAATTATCATTACCAATTAACACTAAATAAAGTAAAACTAGATTTTACCAAAACCAAGTAAGCGACAAATTTGGCCATAATATCGCACTACCTAATAAGTGATGTGTGAACGTTAATATTCAAATTGTTCGATGTTAATCGCTGATCGAATTTATACCTAAGAGTCACACAACCGAAATTTTAAATACTTCTGTTACCACCAGATTTAATTATTTCTAATTGTTATAAATTAATTAATATTTATGAAATATAAATTATAAAATTTTATTTAATTTATGTTGATCAATATAAATAGTGTGTATATAATAGTTATAAACACATGTATCGGTATATGACATCGACGTGCATTTGAATTATATTTAAATGTTTTATTTATTGATCGGGCTTATAGCAGATTTGAGGCCTAAATTGGACCATGAAGGGGGTGGAAGTGGCTATATCAAGTAAGAAAAGGTTGGGATTTTGAATTCAAAAGAAGGAAATTTGGTTAGAGGAAAAGTAGGATCTAGATCCTCTTTTCACTATATGCCCTTTACTATTTATTTTCCTCCAACCCTCATGCTTTACTACTCTTTTTTGCTCCATTCTAAACCAGCAAAGGCTGACCCCTAGTCCCATTCTATTCCAAAAAATTTCAAACTTCAAAATACTAAATTAAATTAAATCAATACATCGGTAGTAGCTGCATTCAGACTGGTTGCACTCTCTAATTCAAGACTTGAATCACAGTGTTTTGATTCAACATTTCAAGGTGTGTCAACAAAACTTTGGATAAGGTAAATTCCTTGATTACGTTTTTATTTATGTGCATATAAATGTTCACCATGTTATATATAAGTATATAAAGTGAATTGATATCACGAATCGTTATATGTTATTATCGTCGACATTGGATGTACATGTTTCTATATGTGTGTAAATAGATATTTTTTTTAAACAAAAGTTTTTTTTTATATTCATTTTTGAGACTAATAGCTTAATTTTAAAATTAGTTATTTTAAAACATATAATTTTAAAACTAGTGTGGTTTAAAACATATTCATATTAAATATATATATATATACATATATATAATATACTTATAAATTAACTATGTATATGCATTACTTGTTTTCGAAATAAAATCTTTTTTGAGAACCCCACACACACATATATACATATGATTTATCTAAACACAAAACCATGCCTTACGATATCTATACATCTATAAAATAAATATAAAATATGAAAAATAGTAAAATTTTATACATCATTAATGTTACTTTAAAAAATAGAATTTTTTTATTTTAAAATGATTTCCGTGTAGAAATCATAATTAAAAAAAAATTTAATGTTAAAACCAAAACGAAAATTTAAAAAATATTTTTGTTGATTAGTAAATGTGTTTGTATATTATTATATATATATATTTAATTTATTAATTTTATGTCAAACTACATTTTTTAAAAAAAAAACTCAACCCAGAGCCCTGATGAAATCGAAGGGATGGGATGAGCTCCCCCCTAGCCTGGTCCGACCTCAGACAGGGAGATTTTAAGCCAGCCCAGCTTAGAGGTTTGATGCCCCCTACCCGATTATAGGTTTTCTGGGATCCCACCTCCGCGCCTTAATGGGAAGCACAGCTCAATCTACCAGGAATCGAACCCGCGACCTCAAGGAACTATGTTCCATGTCGCTATATGCATATATTTTAATATATATATAAAATTCTTAAAATTTAATATGAATATGTATATATAAAAAAATTACTTTTCAAAATATGTGCATATTTATATAAAATTAATGTATTGATTTAAATTCGATTTTATTAAATTTAAATTATGTTATATTATTAATTATATATATATATATATGCATATATTTATATTAAAATGTATATGTTTTACAAATATCATTTTATAATATATATATTTATATTTATATAATATTTATGTATATATATATATATATACTTATATATAAGATGGCAAATATGTATATGGAGGGGTTAATATGTCTTTTGCGATATAAATCACAGCTTCTATATACGGGCATGTTAAACTATGTATACCATTTTATGTTGCATGTGCACGCACACATATATGAGTATATGATACACATATTATAATATATATAATATAAAGTTAACATTAAAATAAAACTTTATTTACAAAGTAAATATAATATTGATTTTATTTAAAATAAATTTAGATTAGATCTAAATAAATTTAGCAATAAAGATCCAAATGGAATAAATTTTTTGAAAATTACCAATTTACCCCGCTACATGCTGGCCTAGTTCCAATAGCTGGATGCTTTTAGGGTAAGTGGGCTTAGATATTGTGATGTATACTCGATGAAGTGCATAGTTACGGGCACTAACAGAAGCTTACTCAATGATTTTGGGACATATGGGCCTAAGCATTGTAATGTATACCTGGTGCGGTGCACAAAGAATAGAATATAAGGCACTAACAGGGAGGTTGCCTGATGCTTTTGCGGCAAGTGGGCCTAAGCATTTTGATGTATACCAGGTGTTATGCATAGCATAACGAACATTAATGAGGGGGTTACTCATTGCTTTTAGGCAAGAAGGCCTAGGCATTATGAGGTATACTCGGTATGATACGCTGACTATCGAGATCGCGTGCTTGGTGTTTGTATTGGAGACTGTCTACTCAGTTTATTCTTTCGATGATTCATCATTGAGTATGTCTATTCAATGTTAGGTACACTTAGGGTGATTGTTACAAATCTGATTATTGCACTTTAATGCGTATATTACCATTTCTTTGCATATATATAGTCCATGAACACAAATGAACACCTTAGGTCATTCAGATTATAAATGAAAGCTAATGACTTGAGAATGTCGTATATCGGTGACTCAACTCATTCACCATACTTTGTCTTATCTCCTACTTTTCTTTCCCTTTTATACCCATTACAGGAGCATAGGGTAGTAGGTGAGTTGATATGGAAAGGTGCGTGGAGATGGCGACATGATAATTGGAGACTCATCTGTTGATAGCTATTCTTCTATGTACCATACTATTTATATTAGATAGACTTTTATTATGATGTTATTTGAAGATTTTATCCATGTCGAACATTTTAGGTACCACGGTTATTTTGAGACTGTATTACTCTGGATTATTTTTAGTATTTATATTTTATTTCCTTCTGCTATGAGATTTGAAAGTGTAAAATATTCCAAAATTTTATTTTACTCTATATCACACAAAACTTAAAAAACCTATGATTCGTACTTCTTGGCATGACACGTGTTCAAATGCCATTTTCTAGCTTTGGATTAGTGTGTCCAGAGGTGTGGGTTTTTACACTAGGTATCAGAGCTTAGGTTAAGGATTCATTAGGAATTAGCGCATGTTAAGAGAACGTACTTGTATATTTTCTGAATTATATATGTATGTATGTATGTATTTATTTACTTATGTATAAGTATAACACCAACATGGCCTCGTATTCCAACAATGCTTAATTCTATATGAGGAAGTTGTTAATAATTCCTATTTACAGAGAAGTGAGAATGAACAATCAAACTGGAAATAGTTCAAGTGAAGTAGTTGAGGTCCTAGGCGTGAACATTCCAGCATGGTTCCACCAATATCTTCAGATTAGAGGCCAGGCCGAAATTAACCCCAATGAGTGACTTGCAGCTCTAGCTCCTCAACCTGCTTCGCACTTTCCTAAGTTATGCTAGGATTTTTAGAATCTAGGTGGAAAGTATAATTTTGGGACTAATCATTTGTTGAGACGCGGACATAGATGAGAAATTGTGATAGTATATTTGCTATGATAGGAATGGAGGATGCAATGAAGAGAGAATTAGCTTCGCGGCATTTGCATGGAGAAGCCTTGAACTGGTAGGGTATTGTCATTGTTGAGACGAATGAGGTTGGGATTACCTAGACTAATTTCAAGAGGTGTTTTGAGACTAAGTTTATTCCGTCACCAAATAGGGAGTGGAGCTAGCGAAGTTCATCCGTCTGGAGCAAAAGGACTGTAGTGTTAAGGAATACATTAATGAGTTTAACTAACTAGCAACTTATGGCGTAGACCTCATTAATACACCAGTGATAAAGGCAAAAAAAAAGTTTGCTAAAGGAGTAAACCCATCTTTGAGGGATATTGCTTTTAGCCATGTACCTAATAGAGCTTCATTAGAGTGACTGGTTGAGATGACATTGTAGAATTCAATTGGTAAGGATTGATCTAATAGGTAGAAAGGAAGCAAGTTCAGCAAAATCAATGCAAGGGTGGAATAGGTTCGGAGCAAGATAAAGAAATAGGGAGCTGGATGTAGGAGATGCAATAATAACAAACATTTGGTAAAGGATTGCAGACTGAATCTTTCAAAGATTAAATGCTACAACTACAACAAGTTTTGGCACATGAGGAGGGAGTGTCCAAGTGCGCCTAAGATTTCCACCTAAGTGGTTCCAGCTTATGCACTTGATAATATTCCTAGCTCGAGCGCAGCCCTAGCTATGGAAAAGGGAAAGTTGGCCATCATAGAAGGTGTGCTGACTCCTTTTGATTTATCTATTCACACTTTATTTAACATCAGAGCATCACACTCATTTAGTTTACAGACCCTGTTATAGTCTCAAACTTTGTTGGAGGATCGATCCACTTATTTATGATTTGTAAAGGTTTAGAATGTATATTTTGGGCATTGAGTTTTGGTTTTGTATTAGGGTTTCAGGGTTTGGTTTGATTATGTGGATGGACTAGATGGCTATGTGTGGAGCGATATTCGATTGTTATAGAAAGGTGGTTCGTTTAGGTAATTGTAGTGGCCACAACCTTGAGGTTTACCGTGATCCCAAAAGTTCAGTTATGTTGAGTTATTTATATTCTCTTGACCTGTCACATGATTAGTTGGCTTCCTTTCCTATAGTTCGTTATTTCTCGTACCTTTACTAAAGTTTTCCATCTTCCTCCCCATCCAGAGATTCAATTTCGAATTTGTTTAGAGGAGAATGCTAGGTGCATTGCCTTACCTCTTAGGCACATGACTCCTAAAGAAATATGCAAGCTCAATAAGCAAGTGAATGAATTACTAGAGAATGGCTTTATTTAGAGGATTATTTTGGAATAGGAAGCACATGTTATCTTTGCTACCAAAGCGGATGGATCTCTAAGGCTTTAAGTTAATTACCGATGAGCTAAATAAACTATAAAAGAAGAATCGTTATCCACTGCTATGTATAGACAACCTCTTTGATCAGTAAGACATGCCATTTGGACTAACCAATGGACCAACATATTTTGTCGACCTTATAAGTCGAATCTTCGGAAGGTTACTAAATAAGTTCATGGTGATATTCATTGATGATATACTTTTTGTCTATTCGAAAAGCAAGGAAGAGCATGAGTTGCATTTAGAGAAGTTCTCAACACCCTCTATAGGCATAAGGTGAAGGTGGAAAATTTCAAATGTCACTTCTAGCGTGGGGTTCGCTTTAAAGAACATGTTGTTTTCGAGCATGGACTATCAGTCAGTCCTACTAAAATTGTTGCAATACAGGATTGGCATGTACCACGAATGTTACGGAAGTGAAAAGTTTTTTGGGTTGGCTGGATATTATCGAAAGTTCATGAAGGACATCACAAAAAATTCCGCACCATTGACATGCCTTACCGAGAAGAATTTAGTTTTATCATGGAACTTTGAGTGCAAGGATGTTTTTATTAAGCTAAATGAGTTGTTGACTAGTGCACCTGTTTTAGTACTCCCTGACGTTTCGAAAGTGTTTGCAGTATATATTGATGCTTGTGGTATAAGATTGGGCACTATTTTAATGCGAAAGGGTAGATTTATTTGTTATGTTGATCGATAGTTGAAATTACAAGAGAGAGGCTATCTAACCCATGATCTTGAGTTGGCAGCTTACTTTTTGTCCCTTAAATCTTAAGGCATTGTCTTTTGGGGGACAGATTTGAGTTATTCATGGATCATAAGTTCTAAATGTATTTTCTCTCCTTAAAAGATTTGAATTTGAGGCATTAGAGGTGGATGGGGTTCTTGGTTTAGTATGATTTTAGTATCTTACATACTCCAGGCAAAGGCAATGTAATAGCCGATGCCCTAAGTAGGAAGCATGTGATGCTAAGCCCTATGTCTTTGGAATGGAAGAACTTGGAGTTCATTTCTACATTTTATTTTTAACCTTCATCGGTCATAACTTCAAGATTGTGGATTTAACCTTGGATATGTTTTTAATAAATATGTAATAGTTTTAAAACATAGTTTACAATTTCTATAATTCAACAATCTAATTTTTAAATTATGATATTTAGAAGCAAAAATTTCATTACACTGTTATTCAACTTAGCATATGTGTATTGATTTCAAATTTAATATTTTAAAGGGGTATTTTGCAAAAGCTTCATTTATATAATATGTGTGCGTGTGTTTACATGTGCGTGAATTTTGAACTAGTTGAAAATAAATTTGTCTTATTTAAGTGAAAGTGTAGTTTGAATTAATTAAAAGTTAATTAAATCTTATTATTACATTTGTATAAACATGTTTTTATATTTCACAATATTAACAAAAGATCAATTAGAGATATTTTCATTAATTAACCTTTTCGAGATCCAAATTCAAGTTTATTCTACAAGTCAAACTTGGATCTTTAATATACAATTTTGAGTTGCAACTTAATTCAATCATTCTATGTCACAGACACAAACACACACACACACACTCTCTCTCTCTCTCTCTCTTATATGTATGTATGTACGCACACATATATATTTGTATATTTTCAATGTTTCCATGCTTGGTTAAATAAAAAATGGGTATTATAAGTATTTGATGCTATTAGGTCAAAGAAGATTGGAATAATGCATGTGAATATGTATGGATTTGTAAAGGCTACTATAAATAAAAGATTGAGTGGAATTAAACTAGATTTGACGCATGCTTATGAAAACTTGACGGTATAAGTTGCACATCCCAAGATCTATCCATGAATGTATTACACCATGATATATCTAGTTGTATTATTATACTATGTTTACGTCTTCACCCCAATCTTGATATAATTTGCAATTTACACCCTATGTTTTCATGTGACTTTTACCGTGCTAAAAAATGATGGGTGTTATTGCTAATTAATTTTACATTTATTATACTTATCACCTATTGAATAGTTTACATGATTAACAACTTGATCCTTTACTTACCAAAATGATAAAAAAATCAAACAACTATTACAAACATATACATGCAAGAGTGTATTTTGATACACTCTATTTTATATAAATATCTAATTAATTAATTTTATTGAGAAATTTAAATAAAATAAGATTTTATTTGAAATAATATTAAATTGGATCTAACTAGAGCTGGATTCGGTTTGGTTTCGAAAATTTATTTTCAAAATCATTACCATACTGATTTATATGGTAATAGAATATCGTCCATTACCAACTAGTGTAATCAAAAAACCAATAGTTTGGTTCATGGTTGGTAATGGTTGTTAGAGGTCGATAATAAAATTTTACCATTTACAAACATGACATTTATTTATTTGCAATATTTTATGTAAGAAGACTAAATATTAAGAGTTGTTGTTTTTTATTCTATGATGATTTGTCAGTTTCTTTTTGTGTAGAAAAGCATATATGGAAACGTTGTGGAAGAAGCTAAAATATTATACAAAATCATATTATTTTATAAAATACATAATAAGATCAATCTAATAACATAATAGCAATTTGCTGAATTTTCTATTAAATCAATACACATTAGAGGTTAGATTCTACATAATAAAAACATATTTGAAATATAAGAAAAAAAATTAGTTCGTGTAAGTGGTAGGCATAGTAATTACCATTTTTAGTAGTTGATTACCATTATCGTACAACATATTTTCATGTGGTTCGGTAAACCATACCGATCAAATCGATTACCATTTTTTTCGGTACCATATTACATGGTAGCGGTTGGCAATGATTAGTAAGTAGTGGTCTGATAAAAATGTCCAACCCTACAAACCCTTTAGACTTCATAGGCCCAATAGATCTAAAATATGATATATTTTTAAATCTACCCGATTCACCCATTTTAAACTAGCTAAGTTCCTTCAATGGTATCAAAGCCCAATGGTCTATGTGGTCTAAATTAGCACTATTAGGGCTGACTTATTAAAGCATACCCAAATAGTAGCTTGTCTCGAGTAATGTATAAGGGTGGGTTTGGATAATCAAGTGCTCTACCCTACTGTTAGTTCCTGAGATGATGGTTTTGATGGCAAAAACCTTAGGACTTGGTATAAAATATAAATAATAATATTCTTGTCTATATATATATGTATATGCAGGATATATATATATATATGCAGGTACTGAGAATGAAAACTGTATAGTATAAAGATTCAAGACTGAGTATAAAGATTCAAGACTGAGTATAGAGATTCAAGACTAACGAATTCAAGATTGAAGAAATCAAGACTGAAGACTCATGAGTATCAACAGTTCAAGATATCAAGATAAGTAATAGAGTCTAGATTTATGTTAAAACTTAATAATAGCGCTTAAATCTTTATTCGAATTAATTGTGGAATGGAATCCACCTTCTTGCTTTAATAGTGGGATGGAACCCATGACCGCTTTAGTGGGATGGAACCCACGACCTTCTCTAGTGGAATGGAATCCACGAAATTTTCAAAATGACTTATTTTTAGATTTTTTCAAAACTATCTTTTAAAAAGACATATCTCTCTCTATTTAAATATTTTAGCCTTAATTCAAAAACTGTTTTTAATCATATTAATTTCAAAATCATTTCTTGATTTAAAACTATCTCCTGGTTTTAATGTTTTAGCTTTAATCTCAAAATATTTATATATTTAGTTTTTATTACTTTTATATTTCGTAAGATCACTTTCCAAAGGTTTTTATAATCATAAAGTATATTCAAAATAGTTTACAAAGTTCTAAGATAGTTTCGACAAACTTTAGAAAGAAAATCTCTTTTAAAGCAAAATTCAATTTTCAAAATATACTAGGGGATGTCGACATGCCTCCACCCCCCATGTCGACATGCTAGCCATAGAATTTAAAATTCAAATTTTCAAAAGAAGTGTCTATTCGTCATAACCTTTCACGAATGGACATGACTGTTATTCTCCTATATATACCAGTAGTTTTCAACGAATTTTTGTACAAGTTTTCTTTGTTTTCTCTCCTCTTTCTCTTCCATTCTTATTTTCAAACATTCTTAACAAAACTCTACTGAAATCCCAAGTGAATCAAATTCGATCATCTCTAGTTTGATTCTCTGCCACTCTCTCTCAAAGATCTCGGTGCTATTCAGAGTTATAGGATCATTTGTAATCAAAGATCAAAGTGCATCGAGTCTCTCTTTATCAAAGTGTGATTGGAAACGGTGTGATTGTGGCCCGTAAATCAATTGGGTGTGATTGTAGCTCGTAAATCATTAGGTGACCTTGTAGCTTGGTTAAATCAATAGAGTTTGCCCTGGACTCAGAGACAGGAGGGTGTATCTCGTGGCCTTGAAATTGAGGTTGTAATATCAACATTATATTTGAAAAGAAGTATGCATAAGAAATTGTGTGGGACTGGATGTAGGGTAACTCCGAACCAGTATAAAATTCCGGTGTGTTCTTTCCTTTACTGCTTTTATTTACTATTTGCATCTTTGTCTGATTCTGTGATTGTTTCTGTGTTTGTGAATTGCATATGTTTGAATTTAATTTGAAAAGATTTCAAAAAGATTCATAAAATGAATTAAACACCATTCACCCCCCTCTAGTGTCAATTCTGCCGTAAGATCCGTAATCCACATTTCCTACATTTAGTATCAGAACATTGATTTTCAAAGTTATCATAATCTGAATTTTGAAAAGTTTAAAATGGAAATTTTTGGAGATTCTGTTAACACTGGTTCAAAACTATCCAAATCATCATTGTCTCATATGTTTGCATATTATTATTATAGAAAATTAAGTTATCTACTGAATTGGTGTGTTATGCAGGAACAGATGTTTAGATGGCTTTTGAAGAATCAACACTGAATGGACAAATGTTGCAAATCAAGAAAAACAAATGGATACATGATAGTGGATGTTCAAGAAACATGACTGGTAATTCGGAGATACTGAATGACATAATTTATGAAGATGAAGGAATGGTCAACTTTGGAGACAATTCAAAAGGATATGTGATTGGCATCGGCAATGTCGGTAACTCTAAACTCCTACTGTTTCTGATGTTCTGTTAGTTAGGAATCTAAAACACAACTTACTTAGCATAAGTCAACTATGTGACAAGGGCTATAAAATTAAATTTGAAAAGGATAAGTGTCACATCGAAGATAATAAATCAAATATTATCTTTGAAGGAATTAGGAAGAAAAATATTTATATTCTCAGTATGAAAATCTCAAATGATAATCTATGTCTTTTGGCTAATACAAGTGACCCTTGGATTTGGTATAAAAGATTTGGGCATTTGAATTTCAAACTCTTATCTAGACTTTCAAAACTTGATCTAGTAAGAGGTCTCCCTAAAATGGATTTTAAAGTAGATAGTATATGTGATACTTGTCAATTAGGAAAACTTAGAAAGAGTTCATTTAAATTGAAAGATATGATTTCAACACCAAAATCTCTTGAGTTACTTCATTTAGATCTGTTTGGTCCATCTCAAATTCAGTCAATAAATCACAGTAAATATGTTTTTGTAATTGTAGATGATTATTCTAGATTTACATAGACAATTTTTTTGAAACATAAAAATGATGCTTTTGATTTATTTAAAAATTTTGCAAAAAGAATTCAAAATCAACTTTCTTTAAAAATCAAAACTATTCGTAGTGATCACGGTGGAGAATTTGAAAATGAAAATTTTGAGAATTTCTGTAATCGAAAGGAATAACTCATAATTTTTCTTTTCCAAGAACTCCACAACAAAACGGAGTGGTAGAGTGTAAAAATAGGACGATTCAAGAGTGTGCAAGAACTATGCTTTCTGTAACGAACGCGATTTTTCGTCGCTCGAAAATCGACATTAATACATTCACTGTATCAACTGCCGAGCAATCGAATGCCGGAAAACCGAATTGTTATGGAGAAAACGAAGAAGTAGAAGAAGACAGAAGAAAAAGAAAGAAGAAACAACAGAAAACACAGAAACAGAAACAATATCAGAATCTCACATTCACAGCGGAACAACATATAATAGATAAATGAATAATCTTTTAAAACAAAGAACTATATCATTTTATACATCACATCATCATCAGAGTTTACAACAACAATACAACACTGGACAGTTATATGAACTTGTCCACATACAGAATACACAGCGGAATAATACATAGTATACATGATACGTATCGCCATCCAGCTCGCCACTTGAGCTCCATATCATCTTCAGAATCCAGAATGACCTGATAACCTAACTCTAGACTGCCTGTGTGGAAAATGATGGGCACCCAGAGTTTAGGAAGGAAACAATAAACTCCAGGTCAGTCATGGTGACTGGTGTGAGAACTAAAACAGTTTATCTTTAAACAATCAACCACAAAGAAAATAAAACAATTTCGCAATGCTTTTGGAAAATGAAACTACCATAAGACCTCCCGCCACACACACAAAGCAAAAGCAGAATTGGAGGAGATTTCTTCTTATGATAGTCAAAGATGCTTACTACGCAAATCATTGAATATTATTACTAGTGCATAGTGCAGAAAACATTTCGAAGATATAATATTAATCTTAGCCAACATACAACCATTATTGTATGCCTACTATAGCTACTATGTTCAATAGCAGGTTACCGCCACTTTCCATAGCAGGTAATACAACTAAAACCGTACAAGGTTCGTATTGTTTCTTTGGATTTTCCAATAAATGGTCAGGCTAAGGAACTTCCTTTCCTACTGCCGAATGGGATCGCCTCTGGCTGGACGTCCCGAGAGACAAACTGCTCTCTGCCAACAAAGCCGGGTTACCCCTGTAACTAGGTAACTCACGAATATGCCATTCCCCGGTCCTTTGGGACCTTTATCCGAGCGCTCGGTAACCACATCACACATAATAAATAAAGTGTGTCCACATGAGTAAGTATCTGGGCTCCATACCATGATACCACCCCTTTCCAAAAGGAAATGACATACCCTAAAGGGCACGACCCTCATAACCGTGCCGCAACATTCCTGTTTTGACCATTTCCGGGTTGTGAGGCCCTGACGAAGTCTCGTCCACAAAGCTACGCTTTGTCACAAAGCCATGCTTTGGGTCAATCAGATGATCAAAGTAATGATCACAAAGATAAATGATCAAACAAATGATCATATCACAAATGATCAAACAATGATCATCACACAGCAACACTCAGCATGCCACATTATCAAATTGGGAATATATCGCTGATAAATTTCAACTACATAACCTCTGAGCTCGTACGTCTCAAAGAAGGGTGTTAAGCTAAGAGAATAAATTCTCCACCACCAACAGAAATGTATTTGAAAGAAATCAGCTTTATATCTCAAAACGTAATGTCAGACACGTAACCATACAAGTCTGTTCCGGGTTCGAACAGAACCGAAGGCACTTCCAAAAGAAGTCCTTGCAAATCCGGATATTCACAATCCCGATAAAACTTCCCATCACAAAGGAAATCTCTATACCGTAGCTAACGGTGCAGAGACAATCGATAGGTCATCCTATCGTTTTCACAAATATCCGGTCTTCACCACTGGTCTTCAATACGATCCATATCGTCGTATCACTAGTTCGGAATGGGTTATAGGACACAAAGGTCCTTTTTCGGCTAACCCGAATAGTGAGCGCTTATTCAAAAATAAGTGTGGCATTCAAATTCAAGCAAATCCCAACAAATACCCATTCAAGGTAATTATTGATAGTCGGTTATTTAACTATCAATAGGCTTGCACAGCATCATCAGATCCCAAATAATTTTCCAAATTATTTATCTTTCAAAAATATCTTTACAAGATATATAATTTCCACACTTCAACTATTTGAAAACAATTTCAAATCAATTTCCACATTTCAATTTATCTTTGAAGCTAAAATCTCAAAACATTTCACTTCATATTGGAAAGACATTTCCATACCTATTTAATAATAGGTAATTCACAAATCCATTTATTTTCAACATTTGAAAATATTCAATATACTTAAATCAAAATTAAGTATATATTTTATTCTTTAAGGAAATCATTTTCTTAAACGCATCTATTTGAGTCAAAACGAATGTTGCGTAAAACATTGTTACGACAACTCAAAAATCACTAGTATAGGGATTCGAAATTTAGATAGATATATAAATCCCAATACTATATAAAACATTTCCTTTCGGAAACCATTTACTATAACAACAGTGTTATAGTCCACCATTTCCTTATTCCTCGAAACGTCTATTTCAACAATAACTGTTGAAATCTATGTTTCGATACTTAACACGTTTTAAAACATCTTTTTAAAACAATTACTTCATTTCATAATATCACTTCTCCAAAACATATCCATTTTATTTAAAAATATATTCACTGTCCAAAATCGTGAATATACTTCACTAGCCAATTTCAATATTTCTACACATTTTATTTAAAGGATTATCCACTGTCCAAAATCGTGAATATACTTCCTTTAATAAGCTATATAAACTTAACTTATCAAAATAAGTCGTTTCTCGGATTTACAAATCTATTTATAAAACTTCGATTTATAAATCTCCTTTATTATCCAATTCAAATTATATAACTCAATTATATACCGGAAGTCCATATTATAAATTAAGAACTTATAATCCATTTATTTACAAAATCGTTCTTTAAAACTTCACAAAATATAAATCTTATTACTTATAAGATTTTATTTATAACCTTATTTTCAACATTAACAGAACTCCTTTTAGAATTCCATTATTTCGATTTATAAAATATATATTTTATAAATCTCATCTATAAACCATTTGTCTTTATTCAAAAATCTCAATTAAAATGTCAAATCCGATTTATAAGTTAATTACTCATAAATCTTTTATTTTACAACATCTATTCATTTTATAACTTCACAAATTATAAGTCTATAAATTTCATTCACTTATGAAATCCATTTTTTCCATTTTAACACTTATAAAAACTCGTTTTATAATTCCAGTATTCTTACTTTATAAAATATCAATTTTGTACATCTTTTATATAAATCATTCATAATAATTCAAAAATCCCAATTTAAAATCAAAATCGTTATTTTTAAACTTCAAAAATGGATCTGATGATGCAACAGCACCAATCATCAATCACGACAATCAAACATCATATATCATCATATGATAATCAACAAATATCACAATATCTGTAATCAAATAAATATTAGTGAGGAATCCAGTTGGATCCCTCCAACCTGCTTTCCTGCATCCACAGATGTTAGCACAATACCAATTTCACTTCACGGTGAAATTATCACGGTATATGGGATTTATAAATATTATCCGCTATTATGCGGCGCAATAGGGTCTCATCCGCTATACAATGCGGAAAATCAACTCCAATATATACATATTCCAATATATATATTGCTATATACATATATAATACCAATTCCACTTCAATGTGAAATTATCGCGGTATATGTTTTTAATAAATAACATCCGCTTAATAACGGCGTATAATGTCTATTTATCACAATAAATAGCAATCATCATTCAATCCACACAATCAACACTATCAACAATTTTAAATCTAACTATTTCAAATTTAGATCGAAACAAACATTCGATTGAGTGAGGAGTTCTCACCTTGGTTTCAATTCCGTTCCAGCTTTTTATTTCGAATAAAATTAAACAGACGTTTAATTTTACCCAAAATTTTCACTGACTCCAATCAACCCCAATCCAGCTTCATAGCGTAGTGCTCGACCATACGATTCCAACGCAACTGGTTTCGTGCGTTTTCGACCTCGTAGCAAAAAGTTATGCTATTTTAAAGTTTGAACGAATTATAATATATATAAATTTACAAATTCTTTTTAATTTCAAACCCCACGTCAGATCTGGACCGTTGATTCTGCTTTGACCAGATCTGGGCCGTGACCCTATGCTTCTTCTCCAACGTGAATATCACGTTCACAACCTCCACCAAACCCTAATTGCTTCGGCCTCCTCGATGCACGAAACCACATCACTCCACCACCAAATCGAAGCCAACACTCGACTCTACCCTCACCCCAAATAGCACCAAGCTCGGCCTCATCTAGACCTGGGAATTCGTGCCCAAAGGCAGCCCAAACGCGAGCCTCTAGCAGCCTCTCCGTTGCTCCAATTCCGATCATGACCGTTGATCTCGTAGATCTCGTCGTGCTCTACGACTTTGTAGTTGAGAGTTTTTGCTAATTGCTGATGGATTGAGAGATTTGGAGGGAAGAAGATGAACGTTTTCTGGCCATTAAAAGGTTTCTGGCGGCTAGGGTTAAGAGAATTAGGGTTTTGAGCTGAAACGCGCGTATATATATACGTATAATCTATTATTTTAATATTAAATTCATTTTAAAACGATTTTTTCAAACGATCTCCAAATCACACGTGCCGCCTGGCGTTCGTAAGGTTTACCCCGCGTTCCGAACACAATGGAACGTGTTTCGGAGGCTAATTCGATCATATGTGAGAGTTACGGAAATAAACAGTCAAATTTAAATTAAACCGATTTAAACCGATTTCGATGCGTTTTGGCTTGCCCCGGAAAAATGGTACATCCGATTGACACGAAATTTGAAACCATACAATAATATCATATTACGGATCCGATGAAACTGGTTTCGTCGAAATCCGAGACTTTTTTGAAAAATGACTATTTTAACTCACCAAATTAATATTAAAACAATTTCGATGCGTTTCGAGCTGCCACAGTCAAACGACAACTCTGATTGCTACGAAAATTGAAATCCGGTAATAACAAACTATTACGGATCCAATGGAACTATTTTCGTCCAATTCTGAGACTGTTCCAAAAATGGCTAATTTCACTAGTCGATTAAATATTAAAATATTCAATTTTCACAGATTTACTTAAAATTCAATTTTAAAAGTTTTATAACATCACTATAACTTCAACATGATTTAATATAACTTTATAAATCATTTTCATTCACGTTTAATCCAGATTTCAATTATTTCTGGAATTTCAACTATTAATTTAACGATTTAATTATCCATTAAATCCAGATATTCGAATTTTAAATTATTCGACTTATTAATTCTACTTATTAATATTTAAAATCAATTAAATATTCGAATTTCAAATGTCAGAAATTCTGGGTCGTTACAAATTCAGATAGTAAATTACCAAGAAATTTTTAGGCTGAAGCAGTCGCTACAGCTTGTTACATTTTGAACAGGATTTTAATTAGACCTCTAACCAATAAAACACCATATGAACTTCTTTTTAATAAGAAACCAAAGGTATCTTATTTTAAAGTTTTTGGAAGTAAATGCTTTATTCTAAATACAAAGGATAATTTGGATAAATTTGATCCTAAATCTGACAAAGGAATATTTATTGGATATTCTAATAGAATTAAAGCATACAGAGTTTTTAATTTAAAAACTAACACCATTGAAGAAACAATGCATGTATATTTTGATGAAAATTTCAAAGATTTTGTTCAAATAAATGATGAAGATGATTTTATTACTTTAAATAATGAATCAAATGAAACAAATTGTGAAACTGTTCATTCTAATAAAAGGATCAGACTTTTAAAAGTTCATCCTATAGAAAATATACTAGGAAACATTGAATCTGTTATTAGAACTAGAAATCAACTAAAAAATATGAGTAATGTAGCTTTTATATCAACTACTGAACCCAAAAATCCAAAGGAAGCATCATCCAATGATTCATGAATTCTTACTATGCAAGAAGAACTGAATCAATTCACCAGAAATGACGTATGGGAACTTGTTCCTAGACCCGAGGAAAAAACTATAATAAGAACTAAATGAGTTTATAAAAATAAAATGAATGAACAAGGTGAGGTCGTTAGAAATAAAGCTCGGTTAGTCGCACAAGGTTATTGTCAAGAAGAAGGAATAGGCTATGATGAAACCTTTGCACCCGTAGCAAGATTAGAAGCCATTAGAATTCTACCTGCTTTCGCAAATCGCAACAATTTCAAATTATTTCAAATGGATGTCAAAAGTGTCTTTTTAAATGGTTTTGTTAAAGAGGATGTTTATGTTGAACAACCTCCACTTTTTGAAGAAGAAAAGTTTCCAAATCATGTTTGCAAATTAAAGAAAGCTTTATATGGTCTGAAACAAGCTCCTAGAGTCTGGTATGACAGACTAAGATCTTACCTATTACAATCAAATTTTGAAATTGGTAAAGTAGATAATACTCTTTTTATTAAAAGAAAAAAAATGATATCCAATTAGTATAGATTTATGTAGATGATATAATTTTTGGATTAACAAACAATGAAATGAACAAAAAGTTTTCTGAAATAATGACAAAAGAGTTTGAGATGAGTCATATGGGTGAACTTACTTTCTTTTTAGGATTGCAAATAAAACAATTAGATAGTGGTATTTTCATTTGTCAAGAAAAGTATGCTAGGGATCTAGTTAGTAAGTTTGGTATGACCACTGTGAGTGGAAAACCCACTCCTATGGCAACCAATGAAGCCTTAAATAAAGAAGACATGTCAAAAGATCAAAAACTATATAGGAGAGTGATTGGATCGCTACTCTATATAACTGCAAATAGGCCTGATGTCATGCATAGTGTCTGTCTCTGTGCAAGGTACCAATCTCAACCCGAAGAAACCCATTTGAAAGCTGTTAAACGTATCCTAAGATATGTTAAACACAATTTAGACTATGGCCTATTTTACCCGAAAAATGATTCATTTGATTTAATCTCATATTGTGATGCTGACTATGTTGGTTGTAAATCAGATCGAAAAAGTACAAGTGGAACCTGTCACTTTTTAGGACATTCTTTGGTTTTCTAGTTTAGTAAAAAGCAAAATACTGTCTCACTATCAACAACCGAAGTAGAATATATCTCTGCTGCTTTGGCTTGTTCTCAAGTTATCTATATGCAATAGACCCTAAAGGATTTTGGATTAAACATTTCAAAATTACCAATTTATTGTGACAATACAAGTGCAATAAATTTATCCAAAAATCCTACTCATCATGCCAGAGTAAAACATATTGATATTAGACGTCATTTTCTCAGAGATAACATAAGTAAAGAGATTATTTCTCTTGAATTTATCAACACTGAGAATCAAATAGCTGATATTCTGACCAAACTCTTGAATCAATCAACCTTTATTAAATTAAGAAGAGAACAAGGTATTTGTTCTATAACTACGATATAGAATATAGATATAGTAACATATATATATTTAAATAAATAAAGAAAAACAAAATTTTCAAAATTTTCAAAGGGATGTCGACATGCCCCTACCCTCTATGTCGACATACAACGGTAAAATTTAAAATTTTGATTTTCCCTCTAAAATCAATTTGGTGGTTATATAATCACAAGATTTCGAATTTTTCTGTCTTCTTACTTCATTTTCTCTGTAATAAACTTTTGAAAATATAAAATAATGGCCTCCTCTTCTAAATCAAACCAAAATGCAACCTTTTTCTTCCCTTCTTCTAATTCTGGTCCATTTCAACGAACTACATTGGCTCGAGTAATGAAGATCGAGGAAAGTATGAAGGATTCTCTACAAATGCTGACTGAATTACAAGTCATGCAAATAAGGATGGCAAAGGAACAAGAGAAACAAGGCAAGATTCTTAGAAATTTGCAAAAATTTCTAATGGATAATCATTCAGACCCTATTGTGATTGAAGATGATTCCTCTAACATACGTATTCATAATCCATTAGAGGACGACGAAGAAGAAGAAGAAGAGGAAGAAGCACAAATGGACGAAGATGATAAAGTTATTTGCATTGGAGAAGTCTGTTTTGACAAAAATGGTAATTTAGTCGAACAACATGGAAACTTTTGTCTCCATTACCCTAATTGTTCGATTCACAAGTCACCAATTGTCAAGGACTCTCGTTAGATTGTTATTATATTAATGTTTTTATATTTTGTGTACTTGTATATATTTGTGTACTTAGATTTATGTTTCGCTTATTATACTTCGTTATTAGCATTTAGTTCCAAAGTATTGGTTTAAGGGGGAGTTATGTAGTTTAGGCTTAGTTTTTTGTTGATGATAAAAGGGGAGAACTATAAAATAGGTTAGATATGCTTAGATTAAGGGGGAGTTAGTAGATTAAGGAGGAGTTGTTGGAATAAGGGGGGGGGTCGGAGTAGAATCGAAGTTTGTTGGAGTAGATTTTATAAACATAGGTTGTCATCATCAAAAGGGGGGAAATTGTTAGTTCCTGAGATGATGGTTTTGATGATAACAACCTTAGGACTTGTTATAAAATAAAAATACTAATATTCTTGTCTAGATATATATGTATGTGCAGGATATGTATATGCAGGTACTGAGAATAAAGAGTGTACAATATAAAGATTCAAGACTAAGTATAAAGATTCGAGACTGAGTATAGAGATTCAAGACTGATGAATTCAAGATTGAAGAAATAAAGGCTGAAGACTCATGAGTATCAAGAGTTCAAGATATCAAGATAAGTAATAGAGTCTAGATTTATGTTAAAACTTCATAATAGCACTTAAATCTTTATTCGGATTTTAATTGTGGAATGGAATCCACCTTCTCGCTTTAATAGTGGGATGGAACACACGACCTCTTTAATGGGATGGAACCCACGACCTTCTCTAGTGAAATGGAATCCATGAAATTTTCAAAATGACTTATTTTTAGATTTTTTCAAAACTATCTTTTGAAAAGACATCTCTCTCTCTATTAAAATATATTAGCCTTAATTCAAAAACTATTTTTAATCATATTAATTTCAAAATCATTTCTTATTTTAAAACTATCTCCTGGTTTTAATGTTTTAGCTTTATTCTCAAAATATCTATATATTTAGTTTTTATTACTTTTATATTTCGTAAGATCACTTTCCAAAAGTTTTTATAATCATAAAGTATATTCAAAATAGTTTACAAAGTTCTAAGATAGTTTCAAAAAACTTTAGAAAGAAAATCTCTTTTAAAACAAAAATCAATTTTCAAAATATACTAGGGGATGTTGACATGACCCTACCCCCCATGTCGACATGGTAGCCATTGAAATTCAAATTCAAATTTTCAAAAGAAGTGTCTATTCATCATAACCTTTTATGAATGGACATGACTGTTATTCTCCTATATATACCAGTAGTTTTCAACGAATTTTTATACAAGTTTTCTTTGGTTTCTCTCCTCTTTCTCTTCCATTCTTATTTTCAAACGCTTTTAACAAAACTCTGATGAAATCCTAAGTGAATCAAACTTGATCGTCTCTAGTTTGATTCTCTGCCACTCTCTCTCAAGATCTCGGTGCTATTCAGAGTTATAGGATCATTTGTAATCAAAGATCGAAAGATCGAAGTGTATCGAGTCTCTCTCTATCAAAGTGTGATTGGAAACGGTGTGATTGTGGCTCGTAAATCAATTGGGTGTGATTGTAGCCAGTAAATCAATTAGGTGATCTTGTAGCCTGGTTAAATCAAGAGAGTTTGCCCTGTTCTTGGAGACAAGAGGGTGTATCTCGTGAACTTGAAATCGAGGTTGTAATATCGACATTATATTTGAAAAGAAATCTGCACAAGAAATTGTATGGGATTAGATGTAGGGTAACTCCGAACAGTATAAAATTCCAGTGTGTTCTTTCCTTTACAGCTTTTATTTACTATTTGCATCTGTGTCTGATTCTGTGATTGTTTCTGTATTTTTGAATTGCATCTGTTTGGATTTAATTTGAAAAGATTTCAAAAAGATTCAATAAATGAATTAAACACTATTCACCCCCCTCTACTGTTAATTATGCCTTAAGATCCGTAATCCGCATTTCCTACACCTACTTGGTGATTGGCCTAGCCCAAAGGATGATGTAAAATCAAAGGTTATCCCTAATACAAAGGCCCAAATCATTTTGGTCCCTAGGCTAATTTTCAAATTCAATTTGAAAATTTAATATATGTTTTAAATTTAAAAGTTTATTCTAAATTATAAACTGAACTCAAATTCTTTAAAATTATTTTGAGAATTAAAATAATTAACTTCAAAACTTTAATATATTTCATTAATTTGATCATTTAAATTAAATAATTAATTAAAACATACGCGCGCGCACACACACACACACACACACATATATATATATATTGATATATGTGTTGCTATGTATCTACCTTAAATTTGTTTAAGTAAATTAAATGAAAATTTCTGAATTAATTTAAATATTTAATTAAATAAATAAATTTATTAAATATGATTAATTAAAGGTTAATCAATTAATATATACACACATATCGATATGTATATATAAATAATATTAAGGTTATAGTTAAATCATTTATCCTAAATAGTTTAAAATGAATAATATAAAATTTCAAAAATTTAACATAAATTAAATTAAATTAATTAATTATGATCTAATTAATAAGAATTAAAATTAATTAGATATGATTTGATTAATAAGATATATATATATATCCATATATATTATACGCTAATTAAATTATATTATAAATAAGTTAAAACTTATATATTTATATATGTATAAAACTTAATTGGAACTAAAATAAACTCAAAATAGATTTTTGGAATAAATACATACATTAAGTACGTATATCATGATTTTAGATATATCTAACACTTGAATCACATAGGTGTTTTCATAAAAAACATATTATTTCTTAAATCGATATCACTTAATAAATGTATATTAAAGATTATAAATCTTAAATATATAAGTTATCATGTACCATTTATGTATTAATAGCTTACTTGCATACTCTTTGGTTGTTGAGCAAACTCAAGCTCGAGATGTTATGTGTAGTACTATTAAATATTATTAGACCGCATAAGATACGTGCATGTATTTGTTGAGCAAACTCAGAGTATGTGCATTATATTTAGGCCATCGTGAAATTGTGGATATGAATGAATAATCCCTTACGATTTGTTGATCAAACTTGAGGTCAAGACTGAAATTAGAACAAAGTCCACGAGTTAAGAGTTGTATGTAATACAACCGATAAAGTATTACTCATCGCTTGTGGACTTATGAATTTTTAAACAAACTCAAGGTCATAATCCCGAGGTAAGCAAGTCTTAACGCCTACCAGAGAAATCGAAAGATTTTAATGATTTTCTTAGCGTTTTAAGAAACATGAAAATCGATTGGGATTCTTACTAGAAGAATGAAATGGATACATTTAATCTTTTTGATATTGTAAGAATATATGTAATGAAAGTTAAAATAATCTACTTAAATAAATTCGTGTAACCACTATAATTGATAAAATGTTTATCAGTTAAAATTTACAAATGAACCGAATTAAGATAGACATGGTAATATAAAATATACTTCCTAATAGACTATTGGCATGCTGTCACTTCAAGGCCTATGTAAGTGCCAATTAATACAACCACTAAAACATTTATGCATCAATAGCTTTAGTGTTTATTTGTACGAGACTATATATTGTCTTCTATGAGTTTCGAACTCTAAAAGCAATACAAGAATATGGATATTTGATCCATGTTCGATTACATATAAATTTTGTATAGTGAACAGTAGTGATGCATAATATTCGAAGATTCGATGAAATCAGTTCATTCAAAGTAAGCAAGTAAACCATAGTGCGAGATCATATATTCAGTACGATTATTTACAATAAGGATATTGTTGTGTTAACATGACACTGCACCAAGAGCTATAAGATGTACCTACGAATTTGATCATTGAAATTTTAGTTTGATCGATTTACGTAAAGTGTAACTTATTTGATATATTTAAATGTTAAGGATGACCGAATGCAATTTTGTAAATAATTCATTACAGCCTTGTAATAAGGATTTCCTTTTGAATGGTTTAGCCATTTTGAAAGGAAAGTTAGTGTACGAGAGTGGATGTAACTTAGGCACATTTGGGATGAAGAGAGTGAATGGCATCTCTGCTTCATGAAGAGACATTGAAAACAAGAACTGTATAAAATACTAAATGACACTTAATATGTAATGAAAATTTTGATTTCTATTCCTAGTGTATTACCATATAGAAAATTGTTTTTTATGGCGGTTATTTCTTTAAGTTCAAAATAATTGATTTGAAATTCTCGATTTGTAAACCAGTTACCATTTATGACATAAAATTCCATAATAAGTGGTCGAATTGAGCTTCACATTTCATATGCTATTATAGTAATGGAAGAAATAGTAGGATTATACTTTACAATGCTTATTAGTGGTCACATCAAGTAATGAAAAATTGTTTTCGTTACCAAATATTCTTTATGAAGTAATAATTGTTTTCACTAATGAATGAAAATAGATATAGTTTTATATTAATATGAATATTCATTATAAGATAACTTTAGTAATGGTATTTAATATCATAACAAAATGATGCATTAGAAAATACAAAAGTATCTGAAATTTTATAATGATGGACTAAGCAAATATTATTAATTATGTTTCAGAAATATATATATATATATATATGTATGTATGTATGTGTGTGTGTGTATGTATTTATGTATGTATGACAATATGTGTATATGTATAATCATTTTAGTTTGAAAAAAGAAATACACTAATGGATTAGTATTAAATATATATTTTGATAACAAGAGTGATACTTACTTAATACAGAGCACTTATTATGATGTCTCATAGGCTTGAACCTATGACCTCTAGAACTTCTACCAAAAGCATTATTGGCGTCAAAATTGGCCACCAATACCCAGTTGTAAGAAAGCACCAATATCCAATCTAATCGTAGAAATATGAAGAGAAATAAATGAAGGAAAAAATTAAAACAATCAGAAAGCAAGTAAATAAAGACACGGGTTTATAGTGGTTCGACTAACTCAGGCCTACCTCCACTCAAGAATAATCATTTTTATTATACTGAAGTTTGTTATAGTTACAACCCGAAATCCAAGAATAAAATTGGCAGAGTGTAGCCTAGGTTGAAGATAAAGAGTAGCAGAAAAAAGATCACTTTTCTGACGTCATGCCTGCTATATTTATAGGGGAAGACGTACATGGATCGAGCTGAACTTTTGACAGAAGGTTTGGGAGACCAAGACGAGCCCACCCATAAATTTCCAATCCCATTTGGGCCCATAATAGGGATTGGTACCGACCCCTATTTTGGTGTCCAAATGGGGTGCGATCCCTTTGAAGGGTTTTCCATGATGTTAGCTACTTGCCTCCAAATTTTGTGCCATTTCGACTTACGGTTTGTGAGATATCGCGTTTTCCATGAAGTGGTGTTGTTTAAATCCTGATTTCTGCCGATCCCTACGGAAGGACAGGTCCCGATCCCTCCAAATTCTTCCAAATTCCATGCAATTCCTAGGGGAGCTTCTCCATGTTGTATTATGCTTAGCCTCCAAGTTTCATGCCAATTGGATTAGTAGGACTCGAGTTATTGATCAATCTTTTTGCAAATCCAACTAAACTAATTTTGAATAGGATAGGTACCGATCCCTACCTAGGGAAGAGTGCCAATCCCTCCAAACCCCTCCAAATGACATGCGATCCCTATGGTAGGTTTCCTAGGGTCCATACACTTTTCTCTCTAAATTTCATTTGCTTTGGACTTCTAGATCCCAAGATATTGAACGTTGGAATAAAGAATGAACTTGGTTTCTGACATATGCTGATCCCTCCTTGGTGGACTCACTTATGCCGATCCTTTGCTAATTATCAAGCCTTGTCGATCCCTTTTATATGCTATGTCGATCCCTTCCTCACGAGTTGAAGTATAACTTTCCAAACCAATAAACCATGCCGATCCATCTACCTTCATCTATGTCGAGCCCTCCATTGCTTCATCCATGCCGACCCCTCGTCGAACCAACCATACCGATACCTATGGTACTACCAATTCATCCCAATTCATCTACCTTCATCTATGCTGATCCCTTTCTTACTTCGACCATGCCAACCCCTCGTCTATCCAACCATGCCGATCCTTATGGTACTTCCAAGCCATGTCGATCCCTTGCTTGTCTAAGCTAAAGTCCATATTTCAAGTATCCTGCATCGTTTATCTACCAATTCCATTCAACTCTGACTTCATATGGTCATTTGTACTTGAATTCTGGGTTCCATAATCATCACTCTAGACTCATCAACCTCGATAATCGTGAAGTCTACGGGGTTAAATCCGCCTATGTACTGCCTTGGTAAAAGATGGGTTAACAAGCATCGTACCTCTAACCACTTGAGTGGGAGGTCATTTATGTGTTAAATATTATATATTATGTGTATTACAAAAATCCTATTCAAAATTAAAAAATAGTTAAAATCCATTTTAATTTTGAAAGTAGGTTTTATTTAAAATTATGGCTAAAAAGAATATATGAATTTTATACATACATACATATATATACATATATATATATATATATATATAAGTTTTTTTTATTTAAACAATTTAGATGTGTGTGTGAGTAATATTGGAAAACAAATATATAAATAAATTCATTATAGTAATATAAGCAACATAAATGGAAATCATATATGATTATAAAATAATAGTGAAATTAAAATCATTACCAAACAACTATAACCTGTGAAGTGCACCTTGAGCGTTGAATGAAACTTTTGAAGATCTGATCCAAACGCCTCTAGAATTTGCAGCAGATTAGTTTAAAGCACATAGTTGTATTGCCTCTTCACAACATCATTCTTCTATGTAAAATTGCTTGGGTATCAACTTCAAATTATCAGGTGCGGATTCACGAACGTGTAAACACATACTTCTACAGCCGCTATGAACTGACATGTACTCCATACAAAATCTTTGTTCTCTTCTATCTGCTATGTGTATTTAGCTTAAAACAACTTGATTTTTCAACGGTTTATGCTATTTTCAATATGCAAATATTAAACGGTTGCAGTGTAAAATCCACGATCAAAAGGACAAATTTGTTTTAGCATTTATGTCGCCAACGCAAACCCAAATATAATCTGCGTACATTCTAAAACATGCATAGGCTTATATAATCTGACCAATCAGCAAACGTCTACTCTCCCTATGGCTCATTATAACATATGTTCCTTACTAAATCCGTACAGCCATCCTTTAGGAAATTAATTAAGTTTGGAAAAAAATTTAATCAACAAATGTTAATGCTCCCCGTGTGCGCAGCACGGATTCGTACAAAGTTCTAAGATGGGAGCATACGGTTCATTCATAATTTTTATTCAACGTGCATGCCGGTGGAGGCAGCTTTGGCGCTACTTCAGTTTTCGTCTGTACTTTAATTTCTAAAAGGAAATATTTAACTTAAGAAACATGTGCGTTTGTAGTCCAACGGTTAGGATAATTGCCTTCCAAGCAATAGATCCGGGTTCGACTCCCGGCAGACGCATGCTGTTTTTTGTTTTTTCCGAGATCGAATACAAGGACGCAACAACCTCTTGCCACATGGGCTAGTCCGCCTCTGCGTTATTCCAAGGCCCACAATCTGCAACTATGTTGTCAGGAAGCCCAGCTTCGTGTTATCTTCCAAGCTGCTGCTGCGGGTTTTGTACAAATGTTCAGCCCATTTAATTCTCACATGCGTTCTCCATTTTCTGTATATTAATACTGGTTCTTCAAAGAGCCTTGGCAAACGCATGTTACAGTACTGCTAAACCTTTTCACATTTGTCCACTCAGGTATATTGACTGCCAACGATGGCTTCTTCATCTGCACAATATTGACCAATCAACAAATACTTGCTGTACCGTAACACTATATGCAATGCAATACAAACCAAGGGTGACATAATAAATTAACTTCAATCGTGAATTATCCGCACCATGAGTTAAGCAATATCCTTGGAATTTCAAAATATAGTATATTCCTTTTCGTTTAATTTAAATTTAAGCGTCATACTTTTTGTTCATTGAAAAGAAAAACATAATATATGAACCTCGCATCAATGACTAAAATGTACAAAAAATAAGAGCATCAACTTTTGTAATGTTAAATTTTCATGCATATTCCTAATGACATGTAAGTTTAATTATTCCCCGACTCTCCGTTTGTTTGAAATGCTGAATTCTAATGGTTGAATACTGAAATTTGAATGTTGAATTTTGAATAATCACTTAATCGTTTAATCACTTAATTGTTTGTTTGTATTCAACATTCAGAACAAAAAACAATATTCGACGGTCAAAACCAAAAATAAACAGAAAAATGATATTGAATTATTTTGTCTGAATAAATGGTTTTATTCAGAACACCGACAAAACCAAACAACATAGGAAGTTTTAATTTACAAACCAAAGCTTGAGTCCAGACCTTCTTATCAAAAATAAATGCAACCTAAGAATATTAAAACGCATGAAGCATGATATATTTATCTTTGATATTTGTTTATCAGTCGTAACTTAATATGGATCGTTTTTTTCTATGCCTTTTAACCTAGTATAACTCCCTGGAACAATAATACACATGCAAAGTTTTTCCTCCTACATGGTTAAAAATATTATAAGTTGTGGTTTTAGCCATTGTTCGCAACATAAGTGTGCAATCACCTTAATTTAGAGATTGAGAAGTATCCACATTCCGAACCAACCGTTCATATATATTTGAAATGAAAGTTTTAAATTATACGTTGTGTTTAATTTAGAGATTGAGAAGTATCCACATTCCGAACCAACCGTTCATATATATTTGAAATGAAAGTTTTAAATTATACGTTGTGTTTAATTTAGAGATTGAGAAGTATCCACGTTCCGAACCAACCGTTCATATATATTTGAAATGAAAGTTTTAAATTATACGTTGTGTTTAATTTAGAGATTGAGAAGTATCCACATTCCGAACCAACCGTTCATATATATTTGAAATGAAAGTTTTAAATTATACGTTGTGTTTAATTTAGAGATTGAGAAGTATCCACATTCTGAACCAACCGTTCATATATATTTGAAATGAAAGTTTTAAATTATACGTTGTGTTTAATTTAGAGATTGAGAAGTATCCACATTCCGAACCAACCGTTCATATATATTTGAAATGAGCATTTACCTCTATACACGTACATACGTACAACATACATACATAATACATGCGCGCGTGCATATACACATCTCTACTACTAATAAAGAAAATTCGTTGAACTAATTTATTCGGTATCTTTTGAAAATTTCAAAAATGCCCTTCCTTTTCCGTTTATTTTAAGAAATATTCAACATATATTTTATGTTAAATTTTTTCCAAAGTCAAACATTTATTATTTTCATACTACAAAATAGGCACTTTCACAAATTTCACTCTTTTTTGGTTTATTTTATCCTCAGTATGGTATCTTCATATTCTATTATCTAAATCATCCTCAAATGCTTCATCCAACTTTTTTATACTGGATTCATCGTGGTCTTGAATTTTTATGGTGGTCAGATTTAAGGATAAAGTGCTCCTTCTTAGTAGTTCAACTTATTTACCCTACATACTAGGGTTTGGATTAGGAGTTGAATCTTTAAAACCTTTAATAATGCACTATTTATTGCGCAGTATATCCAATTATTTTACTTTTATGATCTAGGTCGTAGTAAACAAAGCATTTTGTGAAGATGTATGTAGAAAATAACATCGGTAAACCGAGTTATATTGTTTTAGGTCCCTTTCACTCATTTGAAGGAGTAGTGGATATCGTTTCAATGATAAGATGGTAACTATGAATGTTCACCTTGCATACAAAGTTTAGTAGTGAAATGTGAAGCTATCGATGGTTATATAGAGAGAAAAATAAATGGAATGCCGCATTTATTGGAAGAAAGTTTCATCTTCCTTGACATTGAAAATGATTACATACTTGATGAGGTTTGAATAAGACATTACTAACCTTGGTTGATTGTGTATGGTTTATTAATATTGCACACGGTCTTCATAAACCTTCTTTACTGGTACATTTTATCGGTATATTATTTGAATTATAGGGTCTCTTTAGTCTTTCATTTACAAGCATGGATGTGAGTAGTTACCATAGGTCTTGCCATCATTGTCTCTTTGCTTCCATATTCCACGTTTTGCCTATTTCTTCTCTTTCATTTTTTAATTCACCTAGGAAACAATACATCAAAACTAACGCAATAACTACCCCATTTAAAATATATTTAAGATAAACAAAACAAGGAATCACTGTCAACTCTCTGAAATTGGAAGATGATCTAAGAAAAGTCCCTCCCGAATAAATTATGAAAATTAAGTCCCTATTTTTAGATTTTGACTAATTATACCGTTTTTGCATAAGTTTTAAAAATAGGAACCTTTGGTCCAAAAGCCTTAAACAAAATGCAATCAACGTATCAGATTTAATAAACAAAAAGATATCAGACAGTCTGGAAATTGACAGCTCAGCATAATTAACGGTATTAACACAAATGAATCACGTCATTTCCGTCTGAACTCCTTGCCACGATTTAATTTTCCCCTCAACACTTCGTTCACCCATTAAACTATCACAGAAATTAAAAAATTATTAATCGCTTATGATTACTTTATCGTGAAATTACATGAACAGATTTGGGGATGGAGTATTGCTACTGTGATGTCAAAGCCCTAGGTTTTTTTTTGGTATTCGTTTTTTTGCTTCAGTATTCATTTTTAGGTATCCTACCGCATCTACTTTGTTACACATCTTCTTTGTTTTGGATGATAATGAATCTCGAAATTATATGCACGATTTGATTTGGTTTGATGCATATTCTTCATTTGGTATATGTAGATATTTCAGTTTTCGTGCAAATTTTATCTTTTCTGTAACCGGATCATATCAGCTTTTCGAATAGACTTTTGTAAAATCTCAGTGATGGTTCAAATTTTTTGTTAGTATTGAAAATAAATTGAATTGAATGATTTCCGTTATTTACTTTGAAGTCAAGAAAACTCTGATTCAATTATACTTCAGGCTGTAATCAACATGACAAAATTGTATTCTGTAAAGAAATATCATAGCTTTTTTCAACATTTTTTTTTTCTTTGATAAAACTGAAGTTATCCAACAGTCATTGCAAACTAAATGTACTAGTATAATTTCATTTTCCCGATATTACTATCTAACTTGGAATTTTACAGTGCATAAAAATTGTTCCAAAGGAAGACTATGACATAATCAAAATCTTCCTTTTTTATTTGGTAACCGTATATTGCTGAACATGATATATGTTTAGCTTATCTCACACAATTGATCTGTTATGACTCATTACAACATATATAGATTACTTATTACAACAACAACAACAATTTAAAATATAAATAAGCTAGGTATATTTCTATCTTTTCGGTGAAGCTCTCTCGGAATTTATATATATATAACTACTAGTGGAAAATAGGCACAAGGACAAACGTTGGAAAAAATTAAAGCCGAAGGACATCAAGTTTCATCTTCGGACTGAAGGACAAACTTTGAAAAAAATTAGGTTGAAGGACAAACTGAATATAATGCTAGTCTAACTAGCATTTTGTATAGTGTAAAAACTGAATATAATGCTAGTTAGAACTAGTATTGTCCTTCAACCTAATTTTTTTCAAAGTTTGTCCGTCAGCCAAAAAATAAAACTTGGTGTCCTTTAGACTAATTTTTTGTCAAAGTCTGTCCTTTTTTCTAATTCCCTCTAACTACTAGGTGTATCAATGAAGAAATATTGTTTCTATTTATTTTTTATTATAAGAAATTTCATAGTTTTTTAATTTCATTTTTTTTTGTTTCTTTGATAAAGCTGAAGTTAATTGATAGTTATTGCAAACTAAAATGTATTAGTATAATTACATTTCCTAACATTACTTTTTCATTTGGCATTTTACAATGCATAAAAATTGATCCAAATGAAGATAGTGCCATTTCAAATGCTTCTTTTTTTCTATGGTAACTAGTTGGTACCACACTACAAGTTAAGATCAGGTCTGCTGATGCACCTGCATGTAACCGACCCAGACGTGTGATACACAAACCAACAAGATATCAGAACTAAAATGCAATAATAAAAGCAGATGGGACAAAATATGGAGCAGCAAAACGCAGTAATCGGTTATAACCACCTTCTTTATATATTTCCTTTTTTTTTAGCAGTAGTGCACCTGAATTAATGATGTATGGACCACGTGTCCTAGTTTGTTACAAATGAATGGCTGGCAATTAGTTGCAGCAGCTATAAATATTAGGACATGTAATAGGAATGATATGAAAAAATATGTTCTAGCTTTCTTCCCTTACAGTTTTTCTTTCCTCCTTAAAACCTTTCTGTTAAAATGGCCGCACCTGAATAACTGCTGCCTATCAATTTGGTGCTTTCATTTTTGTCGCTCCCCTTCCACCCCTATACAACCATGGTTCAAACTGCACAAGATCGAAACCGGGCAGTGGATGAAGCTATTGCCCAACTCCGCGATGATTCCACCAACCACACAGCCTCCATGGATTCCATGCGATTCGACATCTCCAACCACCAAAGCTCCATGACCACCTTAACACAAATGATCCAAGATTTTACCGTCAAAGTCACTTCACCACCACCTCATTCACAAACTACTCATCAACACTCCCCTAGTAATGGCCAACCACCACCACTTCTTACCACTCCACTTCACTCAAATTTCCAACCCACCCCAATAGCTGTCCGCACCCCGAAATGCGATTTATCTCGCTTTAATGGATCTAATCCCCTAGATTGGTAATTTCAAGCGGAACGGTTTTTCACCTATCATGCCACATCGAAAGAACAACGAATCGAGCTCTCAAGCTTCTACATGGAGGGACAAGCTTTGACGTGGTTCCAATGGATGCATCGGAACAACCAACTCTCTTCATGGGTGGCCCTTACAAAAGCAATTGAACAAAGGTTTGGTCCCTCTACCTTCATTAACCCTCAATCTTCTCTATTTAAACTCCGACAAATCGGAACCGTAGAAGAATATCAAGCTACATTCGAAACTTTGAGCAACCGTATCACATCCCTCTCTCCCGACTCATTCCTCCATTGCTTCCTCTCCGGCTTAAAAACACCAATCAAAAATGAACTCCACATACTTCAACCAACATCCCTCTCTCATGCAATCGACTTAGCGAAACTTATCGAAACAAAATTCACCGACCAGCGCCCCACCTTCTATAAATCATTCCCACGCTCCCCTAATACTTCACAACAACCTCTACCTTTACCAGCACCTCCCACACAGTCAACCCACCCACAAAACTCCTCCAACACCCCCACAAACTAGTCAAACTACCACCAACTATCCTATTCGCCGCTTCACTTCTTCTGAAATGGTGCAGCGGAAGGCTCAAGGGCTGTGTTTTTACTGCGACAGCCGCTACAACCCCGGTCATCGCTGCCTTACACTGTGAGCCCTCCTCCTCCTTCCAGATCCAGCTCAAGAACCTTCTGATTTACTTGATGACACACCCGATACAGCCCCTCACTTGAACACTGAACCCCAAAATCCACCGCCAGCAGCCACTGACGACCTGATCGACCTCTCCACCAACCCAGCCGACGTCAGCCTCTACTCCATGGTCGGCGCAGCCAGCCCCCGTGCACTGCGCCTCTTAGCCACCATCGCCGGCCAGCAGATCTTGGCTCTAATCGACACGGGTTCAACCCATAATTACATCCTCCCACGTGTCGCCTCATTTCTCAAATTACCAGTTGAAGAGAAATCTCAATTTTATGTTACTGTAGGAAATAGGGCTAAGTTAATTAGCAAAGGAATTTGTAGAGGCATCCAATTTACAGTACAACAGTTTGCATTTGTGGTTGACCTACATTTACTTGAGTTCACCGGTGCAGATATGGTTTTGGGAATCCAATGGCTGGAAACATTGGGCCCAATCACTACTGATCACAAATCACTAACCATGAGTTTCATCTACAATCAAAACCTTATTACCCTATCCGGCCTTACCAATTTTTCCCACCCCACAGAAATCTCTCTACACCAACTAAAACGCCTCGACTCCACAAATTCTATCGCCTCTTATTTTCACTTACACCTCAACCCATCACCGCTCTCTCACGAACCTTCGACCAACCACATTCTACCTCCTATCCAAAAATTGTTAGACCAACACACTTCCATCTTTCAAAAACCAACCGAACTACCCCCTCACCGTAACTTAGATCACCACATCAATCTTAAACCCAACCAACCTCCCATGAATGTTCGTCCATACCGGCACCCTCATTTTCAAAAAAATGAAATCGAAAAACAAATTCGAGAAATGCTCATCACTAAACTTATCCAACCATCCACTAGCCCATTCTCCTCACCCATCCTCCTTGCAAAAAAAAGGATGGCACATGGCGTTTTTGTGTTGATTATCGGGCTCTTAACGCCATCACAATTAAAGACAGATTTCCCATCCCAACCATAGACGAACTTTTAGATGAATTTCATAGTGCTACATACTTCACCAAATTGGATTTGCGAAGCGGTTACTTCCAAGTGCGCGTACATCCTCCCGACATCCCTAAAACGGCATTCCGAACACACGAGGGACACTACGAGTTCGTTGTCATGCCATTTGGCCTCACAAATGCCCCGTCAACCGTCCAAGCAACCATGAATAACATCTTTAAACCATACCTTCGCAAATTTATTTTAGTATTCTTCGACGACATACTCATTTATAGTCCAACCCTTACCACTCACATCTCACACCTACAAACCACCCTTCAAATATTAACCATCAACAAATTCTTCATCAATCTTTCCAAATGTGCCTTTGCACTCACCGAAATCGACTATTTAGGCCACATAATTTCGAGTCACGGAGTTCAAGTCGATCCAAGAAAAATCCAAGCCATGCTTGATTGGCCCATCCCTAAAAACACCACGGAACTTCGTGGATTCTTAGGACTCACGGGATATTACCGTAAGTTCATCCAAAACTATGCCCAAATCGCCAACCCACTTACTAATCTACTAAAAAAGGATGCCTTCGTTTGGACCAATTCCGCAACCGACGCTTTCAACGCTCTCAAACTTGCCGTTACCACCACTCCAATTTTAGCCTTACCCGACTTCACCCAAACTTTTACCATCCACACCAACGCTTCCATTACCGCCATTGGTGTCGTTCTCTCTCAAAATAAACATCCAATCTCCTACTTTAGCAAAACTCTTCCTTCGCTCCTTCAACGAGCGTCCACATATAGTCGCGAAATGTACGCCATTACTTACGCCGTCAAACGTTGGCGTCACTACCTCCTCGGCCGCCATTTTACCATCATCACCGATCACCAAAGTTTACGCCAACTCATGACCCAAACTATACAAACTCCGGAGCAACAACGCTGGCTGACTAAACTGTTGGGATATGATTTTACTATACTTTATAAACCAGGACATTCTAACAAAGTAGCTGATGCACTTTCTCGCTGGACTTCTACAGCCCAGCCCAATTCCACACTTACCCAGCATACTAACCCCACCACAATTCCATCCCTTACAAGTTCTGTATCTCACAAACTCCCTACCATTCAAATTAACCCACCCCATTTCTCCTTCACAACACCAGATCCACCCACCGCGTTTACCCCACCATCGCCACCACAACTTCCGCCACATCCACCGTAGACCCTTGACCAAATTCCGACCTTCCCCGTACTGCTGCAACCAACCGCTCCTAAGCCGCCCCACCCACAACCACAGCCGGCATCACCCGACCCCAACTCCTCCTTGCCGCTTACCACCACGACCTCGCCTCAGCTCCATACCATTCTAACACCCAAATTTCTCCTCACCGAACAAATTAAGGCCGCAACAGCAATCGACCCTGTCGCTCAACAACTCCGGTAGCAAGCTTCCACTGGTGCAAACCATCTTCAATTCCGCAATGGCTTAATTTTGTACGATGGCAGAATTTTTGTTCCCGATGCTCAGAACCTTCGACAACATATTATCACCACCCTCCATGGGTCTAAGCTTGGCGGGCACTCAGGTATAAAAGCTACTCTCGCTCGCATATCTTCAAACTTTTACTGGCCCAAATTGTCAACTTCTGTCAAGGAGTTTGTCTCCCATTGTTCCACTTGTTTGCAGTCCAAACCTGAAAATACCCCACCCAAAGGTCTCTTACGACCATTACCCATCCCCTCTCGAATTTGGGAAGATATCTCCATGGATTTTGTTACGCACCTACCACCGTCTTCCGGTAAAACTTCTATTTGGGTCATCGTCGACCGTTTGTCCAAATACAGCCATTTCATCGCCCTACCAACATCCATTTCCGCAGCCCAACTGGCCCGTTATTTTATACAAGACTACGTACGCTTACATGGTTTTCCCTGTTCCATTGTCTCCGATAGAGACCGAGTTTTCATTAGCCATTTTTGGAAGGAATTATGCCACGTACATAGCACAGACTTAAAAATGAGTAGTTCCTATCACCCGCAAACGGATAGCCAAACTGAAGTCGTGAATCGTTGCTTAGAAACTTATTTACGAGCACTAGTTGGCGACACACCCAACCGATGGGTCCAATTTCTTCCTTGGGCCGAATGGTGGTACAACACCAATCACCACTCTTCCCTTGCACTTATCCATTTCAGGTGGTATATGGACGTCCCCCTCCAATTCTTGCCGACTATACCGGAGGAAACACCAATTTACACGAACTTGATGAATGGCTTATTGATCGCGATTGCCTACTCAAACAAATTAAATCAAACTTAGGAAAAGCTCAAACACGAATGACAAACCATGCCAACCAACACCGTACAGATAAGGAATTTAGCATTTGCACATGGGTCTTTGTTCGCCTCCAACCCTACCGCCAAATCTCCCTTGGCAATACACACCACAAACTTGCCAGAAAATTCTTCGGACCCTATGAAATTTTAGAACGAATCGGAAAGGTAGCCTATAAACTCCGCCTGCCCCATGACTCCAAAATCCACCCGGTGTTCCACATATCTCTCCTCAAATACTGCCCCGATCCACACTCTACCACACCCACCCCACTACCCCCACTTGCTCACGAAGGACACCCAGTTTACCAACCAGCCAAAATCCTTGCTCATCGACATCTCAAACCCAACACTCACCAAGTCCTTATCCAATGGCACGACCTTGACCCATCGGAAGCCATATGGGAAGATTGCACATAAATGCTATAGAGTTTTCCTCACCTCAACCTTGAGGACAAGGTTGCTGTTGGAGGGGGGAGTATTGATGCACCTGCATGTAACCGACCCAGACGTGTGATACACAAACCAGCAAGATATCAGAACTGAAATGCAATAATAAAAGCAGATGGGACAAAATATGGAGCAGCAAAAAGCAGTAATCGGTTATAACCACCTTCTTTATATATTTCCCTTTTTTAGCAGTAGTGCACCTGAATTGATGATGTATGGACCACGTGTCCTAGTTTGTTACAAATGAATGGCTGGCAATTAGTTGCAGCAGCTATAAATATTAGGACATGTAATAGGAATGATATGAAAAAATATGTTCTAGCTTTCTTCCCCTACAGTTTTTCTTTCCTCCTTAAAACCTTTCTGTTAAAATGGCCGCACCTGAATAACTGCTGCCTATCATCTGCACAATGCGTAAGCATGTTGGTCATTTAGTTTCTTTATTCCCTCTACAAATCTATTTCACAGTTGACTGATGAAGAGATTAACACAATGAATATACACTCCATCATTGATCCAAAAGCTATTTTGGACGCAGCACGGCTCCTTCTTCAAAGTATTCTTACAAATTATTTCATATATTTTAGGGTGATCAAGTTTTCAATTTAGGTCAAGCATAAAAATTGGGTTTATAGTGTTTAGGTTTAAATATTGTAATTCAAAGTATTTCAGAATAAAATATTCACAATTATATATAGTTGAAAGTGAGCAATAAATTGACACTGCCTTATAAAAGAAGAGTTTAAATGTGTATTTAAGGATTATTCTTCTAATAAAATGTGCAAATTATTCCTTTAATTTTTAGTAAGACATGTGCATTTAAGAAGTAGTTATGGGCGCTTGCTAACAACTAAATGATCCTTACAAAATGACCATGACGTAAATCATGTTTTGTCCCTACAATATTACAAGGCCTTTCATTATTTAGGTTTAACTATCACAATTAAATAAAAATATGTCAAACAAACATAAAACTGCTGCTTAAATTCTACAGTTTATGTTGTTTGATAATATTTTACAGAACTCAAGTAAAATGTTTTGAATAATGAAAGATTTGAATTTTGATGCCTACGGACTTCATCAAATAATAGTTTGGATGGAATGTCACTGATTTTATCTCTTACTAGAGATAAATACCATTTTGACACAGGTATGTCTGGACTAAGTTATTTGATATCAAACTATCACACATTCGGTTCTCTTTATGGTATATTAATTATTTGAACTTTCAACCAACATTTCAAGGGTCATGTGAAAAAAAAAATATTTGGACGTTTGAAATCATAGTTAACTAGCATTCTTAGTGCGATTAAGTATTCTTTGTTGGAAAGGTACTGCTTCGACAATCATCATATATAAGTACTGCCATAAGCGATATGTTGGATAACTATTTATCTCTATATCGGTGAAAAAATTACATGTGTGAAGTATTCATGCCAAAAATTCCAAAAATAACAGTTTTTTTATGCAAATACAAATATTCAATAGATACCATGTAAGTACGTGAAGTGGATGTGTTTTTACTTTCTCTTATTTGGATAATCATATAAATTATGCAACTGAACATAAAGAGAATGAAATAATAAGAATATATTATTAATAAAGAAGGCATAAATAAATATATTTGCATCATTTACAAGGTATTATGTAATGAAACATTTCTATTGTTGGCACATGTTTAAAAATAGGATGATAAATTTCCTTCTCTAATATAACATGATACAAAAAACACAAGTGATATAATATTGCCGGTAACTGCTTTTAAAAGCTGACTTAGAACAAAGAGGGCTTATTGATAAGATATTAATGACAATAATGAAAAGGAGATTGAGATTGACTAAAGGATAGATTTGAAACATACACACATGTGTATGTGTGTGTATCAATAATTATTACAACCATATCAATTATGTTTCTTTACTAACTAATATGGAGGAAAATATCTTTGCAGCCATTGGACTTTGTTCATTTTTGATGGAATCATTTTGTAGTTTTTCAAGTCAACTAAGTTGATAACAAGAGTTGCCTTTATATTAATTCGAGTTTGAAGCTTCATAGAAGCAATGATATGCTAATTTAAAGTCTTAATAACCGAGGAAAAGAATACTGAAAGCCTCTTGAGAGAATTATTATAAAATCCGAGGGGGATTAAGAATTCTAAAACCGAGTAACTGCCTTCAGAAGGCATAAAGCTTTTCCAAGAAACCCTAAACTTTGTCTATGTTTTGAGTTCAGATCTTCAAGAATAGGTTTCACATTAGCGAAATACAAATATATATCTCACCCATTTACCGAAAGATTTGAGTTTGACATAAGATCTTTCCTAGAAAGAAAAGGATGACAAAGTAAAACATTATATCAAAATAAGATATAAAACTATTTCTTAATAATTTCAGAAAGTTCCCCATTTTGGAACATCTTTTCAATGGCACAGGAGAGCTTTCAACATTCCTCCGTCTTGTGCCCATTCACTCGATGGTAGATGCACTAATTTTGGCTCTTAGGACTTTCAATTTTTTTGTGGAGAGTAATATGGATACCAAAGTTTGTCATGTGTTCCTTGGAAAATATGGGTTAAAGTATCATTGAGGGGAGTGAGAACCCTATCCATATTCATCTTTTTTTGAGTTTCGTCATTTGGAGCTGTGGTAAAAGGCCTTTAGGTATGCTGAGTTGAATCTTTGTATGCCATCTGTTTAACACTCAAGTCTCTTCATCACTCATGGATTTGATCATTTTCCTAAGTAGAGATGATTGTTGAAGTGATTAGTGAAGATATGTCGAAAGTTGTCTAGTTTGGAGAGCTTGAAGTTCATAGATATGGTCATATTCTCTGCCTTTATCTTTCTCCATGATCAAAGTAACGTGAGGTTCATTGTTGTATTCTTCGAAGAGCTAAATCCAAAGGCTTATGAGAAATTCCGAGTCGAATTTTACATTATTTGAAGTTGGACATTGGTATTTGAGGAGAATAGTTGATATCCATGATAGGCGAAAAAAGGAACAAAGATTCGAGCCCTCCTTCCAACACCAAAAATGTTGGTTGAATTTTCATCACACACCAATACCCATAAGAATGATGGAAAAACCTCGATCTATCTACTTACTAAATGCTTTAATAGACTAGTTACCTGTAACATCCGGTATCTAAAGGCCAAAATATAAGCGCTACAAATGCTGCAGTCATCTATAGTATTAACTTCCGGTGACAAAATACGGCAATGCTAATGATATCCATAATATCAGAAGCACTTGAATATGAACAAAATCACAGATTTTCAAAAAACAACATTTTGCTGATTACATTTCAAAACGATATCATATCCAAGTTACATAGTCCCTTAATCGTTTCCCAAGTACTGATCAAATATAATTTACAATAATACGCCAAGAGCGACATATGACGATGCCCACTTGGATGATCAGAGAAATATAGTCATAACTGACTTAATATACACAGCGGAATCAAAACAAGTAAAACTGAAACTCCGATTTAGCTATCCGACAGCCACCTACTCGTCTCTGGAAGCTTTATTCGCCAAATAATAAAATCCTAAAAACCTCAACCCTCAGCCTACTCAAATCAATTTTGAGCACCCGAGAGTTTAAGGGGAAACAAAAACTTCGAGTCAGACATAAATCCTGGTGTGAATAATACTGTTCATCTCTGTTAATTTATAGTAAGTGAGACTACACCGCTTAGCGGAACGGGTTTCCCCTCATTAACATTTCTTTAAAACATACCTTTTGCAATTCTTTTCCTGCAACCAAAAATGGTCAAAAATATCTGTAAAGCATCATTATGTAAACATACATAAATATATCGAGTAATAAAATGAACTATCTATTCATGGACAAAAGTTTTATTTGGCTAACTTTTAACCTTTGGCTGACTCGGGCCTACCAGATATTATTAAAATTTATCTAACATTTGTTAAAAACCTTTTCTTTTAGACGATCCGTCCTTAACTATCTGTTAAATACTTCTCCTCTAAACGGTCTGTCCTTAACTTATCATCTTCCAGGATCACCTGATCCTAATGGTTTTTCGAGCTCACCAATAACCTATATGTATACAAAAATATATTCCTTTCTGTATGTATACATAATTTTAGTCTTACCTGTGACAAAGCCCGACACAATGGAATTTTGGACTAAATTAGCTGGGGCTAATAGCTAATGTATATGGCGCGACCCTATACCGGTCCCATCTGGTATTCTAATATCTGAGTTAGTTTACTTATGGATACATTTCCAAAGTTTTCCTTGAAAACCTTTTCAAAATGATTTAAGATTTTTAAATCAAACTCAAATAAGAAAAATATATAATCTCTTATGCTTTACTCAAAACCACCTTGTCATGTTATACACACACACACACACTTTACTCAAATCTTAGTTGATGAAAAAATTAAAATTTTGAAAGTCCCCTTCCAAAACCATTGAAAGTACCCCTTTTGAAACCATTGAAAGTACCCCTTTCGAAACCATGTAAAACCCTTTATTTTATTTAGGCCGAAAGGCCAAATCATTCCCTTCGAAACCATTCTCAAAACCCTTTCGAAACCATTCTCAAAACCCTTTCAAAACCTTTCTTTCGAAAGCTTTAAAAACCTTAGACATCTTTCTTTTAAAAACCTTTAAACATTGTCATTCGAAACCATTGGAAAACCTTTCCTTTCGAAACCATTCGAAACCATCAGAAAACAACACCTTTCGACTCCTTCGAAACCTCTGGGGAACCACCCCTACGAAACCTCTTTTAAAATCTTTCGAAAGCATTAAGCTTAAACCTTTCGAAAGCATTTGGGTACAATTTAAAACATGTGGAAACCTTTCGAAACCATTCAAAGTTAACTCCTTCAAAACCCTTTGAAAACGTCTCGGTCGAAACCATTGGATAACGCCTTCAAGTAGCAAAAGGACATAAACCCATTAAAGTCGAAAGCATTTGCTTTTGAAATCATTCAAATCATCTATTTCGAAACCAATTTGATTTATACTTCAATTTAAAAAAAGGGTCATAAAAACCTTTTAAGTTGAAAGCCATTCTTTCAAAAGCATTTCCTATGTAAAAAGTGATGGTGTCGGAACCACCCATTCGAAAGCATTGGAGAAATGGACAGATTTTCTAAAACAAAAAACCCCTTCGAAACCTACTAGGTCGAAAGGTAAAAAGACGACAGCTAGGTGTTTCGACTTAGTCGAAAGCATTCATTTAAAACAAAGATGCAACCCAATCGAAACCATTTGACCTAGTCGAAACCAAACCAAGTCGAAAGCAAGCAGGCGTATTTTTCTTTAAAACCAAAGTAAAGCTTCAACCCTTTCGAAACCTCATGGTTTCGACCGTATACCTTTCGCCCACATCCAATTCATTACGTACCAGCTGCCTGATACCATATGCATTGGTTTCGACTGTGTCGGAGGCGGTAGTATGGAAGCAGAACCTGGTGCCGAAGGAGACGAAACAGTGAAAAACCTATTTATTTGTACTTTTAAACTATTTCTTTTGTACCTAACATGCCTTGTTTGTCTAAATCTGATTGGCTGCCATATTACTTTTTCAAAAGTGATATCATTTTCTAGAATTAACAAATTCAAATTATGTAATGGCCTGTATCTCCGTACCCTTTGAGTCGAAAATAATTCACAAGTGTCTAACCCAAATGGAACGGGAATACGAATCATTAGGGGTGAAGAAGAAAAGGATAGAAGATAATAAAAACAACAACACAGAATCTCACAATCTCAACGGAACAAAATATAATATATAATAACAGATTTTTATACAAAAGAATCTGTAGCTATTAATATATATATAAAATCATCATAGTACAACAATCAACAATCAATCTGGACAGTTATAATAACTTGTTCTTACAATGCTGAACATTCAGTTTTAACACACACAGCGGAATATAAATCAAGTACGTGATATACGTCTGAAATCCTCCAGCTCGTCTCCTGAGCTCCATAGCATCCTAACCTGAATCTATAATACTCGGTCTGACTCGAGCATTATAATAAAATAACACCCGAGTCAGTCTGGAAACCAGTGTGAGTAAACACACTCAACTTGAATTATTACTGTTATCAAAATCCTTTGAAAAACAAAGGTTTCTCGTAAGACCATGCCACCCATAAACATGATGGGTTTTTACCTTACGATAACCAAAACATTTTATATCAAAATCATCTGATATTATAATAGGGTCTATAGAAAGTAAATTAGAAAATAGCTAAAATGCTTACATCTCACGTTTCAGCATAGTTAGTATACAATCAAAACCGTACAGGCTCGTAGTGGATATTGGATTGCATACAATGACTGGGCTACTGGGGTCTCGCCCGCCACAGTACATCTCTAGAAAAATGTACCGAGGAACTCGCTTGGATCCCCTACCAACACAGGACCGACCTACCCCTGACCTGGATAGTACCGAATATGTTATCACTCCGGGTGTTCCTACCCTAATCGAGCGCTCTCTTTCTATGCACAACCATATCCATAATTATAATATATATCCGAGGGTATCTAGAAAAGTGATAACATAACCTACTTGGGTGCGACCTACTTAGCCCTGCTGCATCTCCCCTGTTTTAGTCATTCCCGGTTGATGAGGCTTGATGTTACGTTTTACCTTAAGAATAGCATTCATACTTGGAATGCTAACACTGCCTTCCAGACAACGATGCAATGATAGCATTCATCCATACAAGTTGTTCTGGGTCTGAACAAATCGAATCTCCTTCCAAATCACCGTCTACATTGTCTTCGAGATATCACAATTCGTAACGCACAAATCAGATCAAAGTGGTTTTCGGGTAATTAAATCTGATCCCGGTCTCTTCGAAACGATCAACGAATCTGGCCAGATTTGACTTCAGTTATTTAACTATCAAATAACATCCATAAGCAGTCACTAGGCCTTATTTTATACATCTTCAAACATTCATTCAAAAATATCTTTTCAAAGATACATATATACATATATCAAAGCTCTTCCAGTATTTCAATATTTGAAAACAATTTCAAATACTTATCCATAACAGGCTATTTTATTCACCATTTCTATACTTAGAAATATTTTCGAATTCAAGTTATAATTCAATACTTAGGAGATATTATAAGCAATTTTCAAAACCCATTTATAATGTCGATACTTAGAATTATCTCTAATTTTCAATTCCATCTATAATTCAACACTTTGAAAATATTTCTATGATAATAATCTCACGGTTGAACTATTTCAATCCCTTCCAGTTCAATACTTAGGAAATATTTATAAGTATATTTTCCCAAAATCATTTATTTTCAACACTTAGGAAATATTCCATTTATTCCTATCCCTCAAAATCTTTTACAATTTATTTGAAAATTCCTTAACTCTCTTATAACGAATTCTATAAGTTTCGGAATTCATTAATTAATTTCCTTTAATATTTCCAAAATCGATTACACTTGTCTATAATTCCAAATATCCATTTCTAACTTCTTTTATGAATTCTAATTCATTTTTCTAAGTTCTCTTATTTCAATGATTCGGAATTTCCTTAAGTTTCCAGAATTTCACTATAAGATTTATCTTATAAAAACAAATCCTTTAAATAAACCCCGTTTATAAATCTCGAGAGGATTTATAAATAAATTTCAATCATTTCAAAACTATATATATATAATAAGTATTTTAAAAGAATAATAATTTATTTAAAAAAAACATATTCAAGTAATTATTTAATATATTAAAACACTCCAAATGAGCATCAATAATTCATTTTTTAATAAAACTAATTGATTTACAAAGCTTATTATAAAATGTGAATTTATTTCAATAAATATTAAATATTTGAATAATCCATTTTCCAAAATATTTCAATACTAACAACTTTAACTACATAGTTTATTAAATAAAATTTTCCTTTTAAAAACAAAACTTAACTTCTTAAAAAAATTATATTTTTAAAATTTCAATTTATAAATCCCTCACGATTCATAACACATCAAATTCATTTCGATTCCCTAACCATTCTCACATTTCAAAAAAAGAATTTACTATTTTTCCCAAAATCGATTTCCATATCTCGATATAAATTCACACTGCGAATTTATATTCCCAAATTATAACTGATATCGTTTTCCTTATCTATAAACATCGTTTATAAATTTATAAACTCCTTTGAGTTTTCACTTGTTTATAAAACTAATTTCATTTATAAAATCTAATTTTACGAATTCATTCCTTAAAAAATCCAATTTATTTTCCAAATCTATTTTTAATATCGATTTCAACTTCTTTTCCATAAATCCAGAATTATAAGTTAAAAATCCACTATTAAAAATTCTTTATATAATTTATTTTAAAATCCCTATTTAAAATATTTTTACGAATATTTAAGTACAACCCAAAATCAATTATTATTTTATCCAAATTAATTTCTTTAAAATAATCCAAATTTCGATATAAATATTCTTATTCTTAAAATTCCTTTAATTTCCTCCAAAATTCAAAAATAATATTTATGGTATTTAAAATCCAAAATCTAAGGCCATTGCTACTATAGCATCCAATAAAACAAACCACACAACAATCCATAACAGATTATTCAATTTCATCATATATCACTATATATGAAAACAATAAATATATTTGAGGAATCCAGTTGGATCCCTCCAACCTGTTTCCCTGCAACCACCGATGTTATATAACATAAAATACCAATCCTACTTCGAATGGGATATCACGGTAATATAGGGTCATCCGCTATTATGCGGGGCGCATAGTGTCTCATCCGCTCCAATAGGCGGGAAATATATCCAACTAATGATATATATACTACCATATATAATATACCATCCAACTGATTGTAATATATAAATTCAACCAATCATCCAAAATTAATTTAACTATTTCAAATTTAAAAACTAGCAATCCAAATGAGTGAGATTTGATCACCTTGATTTTCAAATCTGTTAGTCGTTCCAATTCCAAATTTATTCCATTGCAAAGGCTTTTGTCGCTACGATCCCACGTGACTCTTTTTTTTGTAAATTTTGGATCTCGAACAAATTTTTATAAGTTAACTATTACAATTTGTAATTAATAAAACTGATTTCAAATTTGATTTAAATTTTCTAATTACCTTTATCAGATAAAGCAGCGGATTGTTGCTTTCTTCCTTCAAAGACCTTATACTGTCTTTGCATCCCAATGATTGTCCTTTCAATCCTGCATTCCTCCTCGCGTAAAGCTTCAATTGCAGCCTTGAACTCTGCAATTTCGTTATCAAGCTCCACCTGCTCGAACAAACCTTCTCCGAACTTCCTCCTTGCCAGAAACGACAGCGGCTGCCTCCATACGTGCGTACATAAATGATTCGCCTCCCTACTACGGACGATCGCCAGCACCACAACTTGACCGGAAACCACCGCCTCCCAACTCGCATGCGTTCGAACCCACGTCATACTCCAACTCGACATCGAACCAAAATTGCCTCACGCACGCTCCTCCCTTGCAGCCGCCATCGCACGTCCCTAACGCTGCCATGCTTTGCCTCGTCTCCAAGTTCGATCGAGATAGTAACGCTATTTAATCGCGTGTGTTTTTTTATTTCTTTCTCCGATTTTGATTTTCATTTCTGAAGAGGGAAAAATAGTGTACGCGACTTTAAAGATGAAGAAGGAGGCACTTCGTACGTGATAGGTCGGTTGGATTCAGAGGCAGGGTTGCTCGAGTTTGACCCTTGATTGAAATTTATAAATTTTATTTTCAAAATATCCCGCTTAGCATATCTTGAAATTCCGAACCCCTATTGAGGCTTGCCGTCAGGCGTTCCTAATGTTATACTGCTATTCCAAACCAAATGGAATAAGTTTCAAAGCCTAATTTGATCGTAGGTGGAAGATAGTTTTTAGAATGACTATTTAAATTAAATTCAATTAAATTATTTCTAGCCGTTTTTAGATCGTACGACCAAATGGTAAATCCAATCTCTATGAAAATTGAAATCTGATAATAATACACCATTACGGATCCAGTAGAACTGGTTTCGCCGAATTCCGAGACTGTGCCTCGGATTGTTATTTTAACGCGTCGATTAAATCGACGGTTTAAAAAGTTTGTGAAATCATTTGAAATCCTAGTTTTAAAAACTTATTAACTCAATTCTAATTCAAATAGAATTTATATCAACACTAGAAATCGTTTTGATTTCTATTCAACCCAAATTCAATTATTTAAACGATTTTCAATTATTAATTCAATAATTAAATTTATTCAATAAATAGCTATATTTGGAACTTTAATCTTATTCCACCTATTCGATTGATAACTTCATATTAAGAATCCAATTACAATTCAAATCCAATATTTAAAACTATTTAAATATTCAAAATTTAAATATCGGAAAAATCCGGGTCGTTACATTCCTCCCCCCTTAAAAGAATTTCGTCCCCGAAATTGCTAAGGTAGGAAAAATGCTCCAAACCCATTAACTTTTCAAAACCCACTTAGTTAAAACTTGATATTTCACTTTTCTAATTTTTTCTAGTTCTAACCAAAACAATTAGCTTTCATTTCTAATTCGAAACCCTTTATTTCCATTCCAATTTGGAATCAAATTTTTGTTAACAAAAATTTTCCAAAATTTTTCTAACACCCTAAATTTTCGAATTTTTTTAACAAAGTCTCCTTTGTACGGAGAGCCTTTTGCAATATGACAAAAATGATATCATCGACCCACAAGGTCGGAAACATAATATATATATTCATATTTATACCATCGCTGTATTTAATCCGAAAACGTACCTTTATTTAGCGTTTTTAAGCGAGCGAGCTTACTTTACATGTAATTTCACAACCTAAATCTAGCCCAATAGTCTCCTTGCACCTGTACTTACTTAATTTAAACACGTAAGTTCCAAAACATGAAATTTAATAACATTTCATTCATTTAACTAGTTAAACACAATATTTGCATAAACCAACATGCTAAACATGTATTTATAAGCAATTATAAGGTTCCATCATTAATTCAGTGACTTTCGATAAATTTATATGCTATTCCATTCAATTCGAATGATTCACAACCAGTATTACTTGCATCACAGTTATATTACACACAATATATATTCATATCCATTTCAAATGGATTCTAATCCAATTTATTCACTTACCACATATACTGAACAATTTTATTTGCTTCTGTTTGCGTCAAACGACAAAAATTTTCATGCAAATTCGTTGATATTCATTTAATACAATAACCGCTTAAGCTTATAGCTATATTAAATTGATTCCAAATCAATTTATCAGATTTTTATTATTCCACATTTAATTTATTCACAAAATCTTGTTTTCTCTATTTTATATTCAACAAAAATCCAATCCATGCCAATTTTATTTATGAACCACTTCATAAATTTACCTGAGCCAAGTTTTCATCCAAATATATTAACTTAAGTTAATTCGTTTATTTCCAATTATTTCCACTATATAACTTAAGTTTATTTCCATTGCATTCAAATTCCATTTTATTTTAAATTGATTGTTATTCAATTTATTCACCTTCGATCGATTCACATTTCCATTTACTTGGTATATCTCAATTTACACTATATTACCTGAGAATCATTTCACAAAATTAATATTAAGGTTTATTATAACCTTTTATACAACACATATATTCATTTCCAGTTCGAAACTTAATTTTCATGCTCGAATTCAATTAAATCATATCCCAAAGCCATATTTAATTTATTTACACTTAAATTGAATTTATTTATAACTTAAGTCATCACCACTTCAATCCATTTCTATTTTATTCGACAATATTTCAAAATATATTTAATTCGCTTATATTTAAGTCTAATTTTCATTTATAGCTCAAGTTCCACATTTAATTTAAATTTCAATCCACAATCCATTTTACTTAACCAAGTTAAGTTCCATTTCTATCTTCAATTAACTAATTAATTTATCTAATTAGTTCACTTCCATTCAACATCTGAATTTTATTTCAGACTTACTTCAATTGGTTTGACTTGAGTTCAAATTCTTTTATAATTCAAGTTTGGGCTTTCATTTAACTTTACTTAAGTCCAAAGTTTGTTTATTAATTTACTACAATTCAAATTCAATCCAACATTTAAACTATTCTCGGTTTATTTATACTTAGGTTGAATTTTCATTCTTATAGCTTGAGTTCATTTATATTTCAACCCAATTTCCATTTCACTTTACTTAACTCGAGTTAAGTTTAAATTTCAAGGATTGACTTATATAACTCGACTTGAGTTTAGCTTCAATCTATAATCAACTCCAAATTTCCATTTCTTTTTGCCAAGATATTCGACCATTTCAGTTTGGTTTATTTTTCACCTCCTCGAGCTTATAAGTTCACACTTCCATGTATTTTCCCCTTTAACTTAGCTCGAGTTCAACCTTGTTTCTCAACTCAATTCCAAATTGATTTTTATTTAACTTTTCTTTTGTCAAATATCAATTCATACCATTTATTTTACTAACTAAATTCATTTTAACTTTACTCAAGTTAGTTTTTAATTCTCAATTCCACATTTTCTTTTTAATCCATACTATTTTCCAAAATTATAAGTTCAACTTATCTTCTTATGTTTTCTCCAAACAATTAGATGAGAATTCCAGTATTTAAATACCTGGTTTTATTTCAAATCATTTTGAAATCTCATATATAAATATATATTCCTTTCTCTATATCAAATCTTACTTTTGGAATTTTTTTTAAATCAAACCTGATTTTTCCAAAACAATTCTAAAACCAAATAATCAAAGTAGCAATCTGTCACTTAGAAACTCGAAAATGAATACATATGATATTGCGTAGTCATCACCAAGATTATTTTCCAGCGACTGAAGTGAGTTTAGTGCTTTATCACTTCCAAAATCCATTTAAAAACATTTTCTATTCAAATACATTTTCACAATAATATTACCATTATTTATTTCAAAACACTTGGAAGACATTTCCGAAATTTCCGGGATTTAAATTTCCAAATTCTGGTTTGAATATAATCTTTTTTTCCTTACTCATTTGTATAACTCATATTTATACAAATTTAATTTGGTTATATAAGCCATTTCAATTTATAATCTTGTTTTGATTATAATAACAACAACCAAACACATCAATATACTATAATAATTTTTAGAAAATTATTTCTTCCATATCAAAATATAATTGGGTAAAATTATTTCATTTACCCGCTTCAAAATAATACTGTGTCAGTTTACCTGCTTCAAGTGTTTAAAAATTCCTATTGATTTCGTGGCGTCCCACTATTCGACCAGAATTCGTAAACCACTCAACATATAAGTAAACACAATATAAAACACTTTATATTCACTAACAAATACGCGCTCATATCTATTAATACACTCAAACTCATTCTAGGATACTACTGACCCTATCTCTAATGAGTAATCCCCACCAAAGCTAAGGTTCTCGCTTAACCTCGCTCCGATACCAACTGTAATGGCCTGTATCTCCGTACCATTTGAGTCGACAATAATTAAAACGTGTCCAACCCAAATGGAACGAGAATACGAATCATTAAAGGTGAAGAAGAAAAAGATAGAAGAAAATAGAAACAACAATACAGAATCTCGCAATCGCAGTGGAACAAAATATAATATATAATAACATATTTTTATACAAAAGAATCCGTAGCTGTTAATATATACGTACAATCATTAGAGTACAACAATCAACAATCAATCTGGACAGTTATAATAACTTGTCCTTATAATGCTGAACATTTAGTTTTAACACACACTGCGGAATATAAATCAAGTACGTGACGTACGTCTAAAATCATCCAGCTCGTCTCCTGAGCTCCATAGCATCCTAACCTGAATCTTTAATACTTGGTCTGACCCGAGCATTATAATAAAATAACACCCGAGTCAGTCTGGAAACCAGTGTGAGTAAACACACTCAACTTGAATTATTACTGTTATCAAAATCCTTTGAAAAACAAAGGTATCTCGTAAGACCACGCCATACATAAACATGACTGGTTTTTACCTTACGATAACCAAAACATTTTATATCAAAATCATCTGATATTATAATAGGGTCTATAGAAAGTAAATTAGAAAATAGCTAAAATGCTTACATCTCACGTTTCAGCATAGTTGGTATACAATCAAAACTGTACAGGCTCGTAGTGGATATTGGATTCCATACAATGACTGGGATACTGGGGTATCGCCCACCATAGTACATCTCTAGAAAAATGTACCGAGGACCTCGCCTGAATCCCCTGCCAACACAGGATCGGCCTACCACTAACCGGGGTAGTACCGAATATGTTATCACCTTGGGTGTTCCTGCCCTAATTGAGCACTCTCTTTCCATGCACAACCATATCCATAATTAGAATATATATATATATATCCGAGGGTATCTAGAAAAGTGATAACATACCCTACTTAGGTGTGATCCACTTAGCCCTACTACGTCTCCCCTGTTTTAGTCATTCCCGGTTGATGAGGCTTGAGGCTATGTTTTACCTTAAGAATAGCATTCATACTTGGAATGCTAACACTGCCTTCCAGACAACGATGCAATGATAGCATTCATCCATACAAGTTGTCCTGGATCTGAACAAACCGAATCTCCTTCCAAATCACCATCTCCATTGTCCTTAAGAAATAACAATTCGTAACGCACAAATCAGATCGAAGTGGTTTTCAGATAATTAAATCTAATCCCGGTTTCTTCGAAACGGTCAACGAATCTGGCTAGATTTGACTTCGGTTATTTAACTATCAAATAACATCCATAAGCAGTCATTAGGCCTTATTTTATATATCTTCAAACATTCATTCAAAAATATCTTTTCAAAGATATATATATATATATATATACACACACATATATTCAAAGCTCCACCAGTATTTCAATATTTGAAAACAATTTCAAATACTTATCCATAACAGGCTATTTTATTCACCATTTCTACACTTAGAAATTATATTTCCGAATTCAAGTTATAATTCAATACTTAAAAGATATTATAAGCAATTTTCAAAATCCATTTATAATGTCGATACTTAGAATTATCTCTAATTTTCAATTTTGATCTATAATTCAACACTTTGAAAATATTTCTATGATAATAATCTCGCAGTTGAAATATTTCAAACCCTTCCAGTTCAATACTTAGAAAATATTTATAAGTATGTTTTCCCAAAATCATTTATTTCCAATACTTAGGAAATATTCCATTTTTTCCTATCCCTCAAAATCTTTTACAATTTATTTGTAAATTCCTTAACTCTCTTATAACGAATTCTATTAGTTCCGGAATTCATTAATTATTTTCCTTTAATATTTCCAAAATCTATTACACTTGTCTATAATTCCAAATATCCATTTCTAATTTCTTTTATGAATTCTAATTCATTTTTCTAAGTTCTCTTATTTCAATGATTCGGAAATTTCCTTAAGTTTCCATAATTTCACTATAAGATTTCCCCTATAAAAACAAATCCTTTAAATAAACCCCGTTTACAAATCTCGAGAGGATTTATAAATAAATTTCAATCATTTCAAAACTATATATTAATAAAATAAGCATTTAAAAGAATAATAATTTATTTTAAAAAAACATAATTAAGTAATTATTTAAAATATTCAAACACTTTAAATGAACATCGATAATTCATTTTTAAATAAAACTGATCGATTTACAAAGCTTATTATAAAATGTGAATTTATTTCAATTGATATTAAATATTTGAATAATCCATTTTCCAAAATATTTCAATACTAACAGCTTTAACTACATAGTTTATTAAATAAAATTTTCCTTTTAAAAACAAAACTTAACTTCTTAATAAACATATATTTCAAAATTCCAATAACAAATTTCAAATTATTAATCCCTCTTGATTCATAACACATCGAATTCATTTCGATTCCCTAACCATTCTCACATTTCAAAAAAAGAATTTACTATTTTTCCCAAAATCGATTTCCATATCTCAATATAAATTCACACTGCGAATTTATATTCCCAATTTATAACTGATATCGTTTTCCTTATCTATAAACATCGTTTATAAATTTATAAACTCCTTTGAGTTTTCACTTGTTTAATTTCATTTATAAAATCTCATTTTATGAATCCATTCCTTAATAAATCCCATTTATTTTCCAAATCTATTTTTAATATTGATTTCAACTTCTTTTCCATAAATCTAGAAATATCACTTAAAAATCCACTGTTAAAAATCCTTTATATAATTTATTTTAAAATCCCTATTTAAAATATTTTTACGAATATTTAAGTACAACCCAAAATCAATTATTGTTTTATCCAAATCAGTTTCTTTAAAATAATCCAAATTTCGATATAAATATTTTTATTCTCAAAATTCCTTTAATTTCCTTCAAAATTCAAAAATAATATTTATGGTATTTAAAATACCAAAATCTAAGGCCAGTGCTACTATAGCATCCAATAAACAAACCACACAAGAATCTATAACAAATTATTCAGTTTCATCAAATATCACTATATATGAAAAACAATAAATATATTTGAGGAATCCAATTGGATCCCTCCAACCTGTTTTCCTGCAACCACAGATGTTATATAACATAAAATACCAATCCCACTTCGAGGGGGATATCGCGGTAATATAGGGTCATCCGCTATTATGCGGTGCGCATAGTGTCTCATCCGCTCCAATAGGCGGGAAATATATCCAATTACTAATATATATACTACTATATATATTATACCATCCAACTGATTGTAATATATAAATTCAACCAATCATCCAAAATTAATTTAACTATTTCAAATTTAAAAACTAGCAATCCAAATGAGTGAGATTTACTCACCTTGATTTTCAAATCTGTTAATCGTTCCTATTCCAAATTTATTCCATTGCAAAGGCTTTTGTCGCTACGATCCCACGTGACTCTATTTTCGTAAATTTTGGACCTCGCACGAATTTGTATAAGTTAACTATTACAATTTGTAATTAATAAAACTGATTTCAAATTTGATTTAAATTTTTAGATTACCTTTATCAGATAGAGCAGCGGATTGTTGCTTTCTTCCTTCAAAGACCTTATACTGTCTTGCATCCCAGTGATTGTCCTTTCAATCTTGCATTCCTTTTTCCTTAAAGCTTCAATTGTAGCCTTGAACTCTGCAATTTCGTTATCATGCTCCACCTGCTCGAACACACCTTCTCCGAACTTCCTCCTTGCCAGAAACGACAGCGGGTGCCTCCACACACGTACACACGTGCGCGTACGAAAATGATTCGCCACCCTACTACGCACGATCGCCAGCACCACAACTCGACTGGAAACCACGGTCTCCCAACTAGCACGCGTTCGAGCCCACGTCATACTCCAACTTGACATCAAACCAAAATTGCCTAGCATGCGTGCTCCTCCTTTGCAGCCGCCATCGCATGCCTCTAGCGCTGCCATGCTCCGCCTTGTGTCAAAGCTCGATCGAGATAGTAACGCAATTTAATCGCGTGTGTTTTTTATATTTCTTTCTTCGATTTTGATTTTCGTTTCTAAAGAGGGGAAAAAAGTGTATGCGACTTTAAAGATGAAGAAGGAGGCGTTTCGTATGTTATAGGCCAGCTGGGTTCAGAGTTAGAGTGGCTCGTGATTTGACCCTTGATTGAATTTTATAAATTTTATTTTCAAAATATCCCGCTTAGCATATCTTGAAATTCCGATCCCCTATTGAGGCATGCTGCCGGGCGTTCCTAACGTTATACCGCTATTCCGAACCCAATGGAACAAGTATCGAAGCCTAATTTGATCGTATGTGGAAGATAGCTTTTTAAATCAACTATTTAAATTAAATTAAATTAAATTATTTCTTGGCGTTTTTAGATCGTACGACCAAACGTTAAATCCAATCGCTATGAAAATTGAAATTCGATAATAATACACTATTACGGATCTAATGGAACTGGTTTCATCGAATTCCGAGACTATGCCCCGGATTGCTATTTTAATGCGTCGATTAAATCGACGATTTCTAAAATTTGCGAAATCACTTGAAATCCCAGTTTTAAAAACTTATTAACTCAATACTAATTCAAATAGAATTTATATCAACACTAGAAATCGTTTCGATTTCTATTCAACTCAAATTCAATTATAAACGATTTTCAATTATTAATTCAACAATTAAATTAATTCAATAAATCGCTATATTTGGATCTTTAATCTTATTCCACCTATTCGATTGATCACTTCATATTAAGAATCCAATTACAGTTCAAATCCAATATTTAAAACCATTTAAATATTTAGAATTTAAATGTCGGAAAAATCCGGGTCGTTACAAATTATGTGCAAAAAGCCCCTTCTCCATTTTAAAATACATAAAACATTTAAGTCTCATGCCTTTAATAATTTTATATACCTATCAAAACTCTTATGAAAAATTTGGAAAAATTCCAGAATATCTCTTTTAATATGTTTTCCAACATATAAAAATTTCAGATCCAAACCATATATTATTTATCAGTAAATAATTTATAACCCACATTATCATTTTCTTTACTAGAAAATTCATATAAAATCCACATTAATTCCAATAATTATGAAAATTGAAATCCAACTTCATAATATTATTTTCGATCTTCATAAAAATTCGCAAGGTATAAATAAAAAATTTAATATGCTTTTACCTTAAAACATATCATAAAATCAATATGAACATGTATAAATCATCAAGAAGTATATATATAAACATTCCATCATTCAAAAACATGGCAAAACATTGCAAATTAATTCGCAATCATCTTAAAACTGAAAACAATCAAAATAGAAATGTAAACATTATTCACCTTAGCCTTTGTGATTAAAGAGATTGAAATATGAATCGATTTGATTTACTTAAGCTTCTTCCTAACTTATCTTCTTCCTTTTTCCCTTTTTCTTTATTAATGGTGGTCGTCCTTGAGTTTTCAAAATTTTGAAATGAAATGAACATGTGAATTATACAGGGCTATGGGATAAAGATATAGGAATGGCCTCATTTTCATTTTACCCCTCCTCTAATTCATTTTAAACCTCTCTTTAATTCATTTTTAAATGGCACGGCTACCCCTTTAATAAAATCAAATCTCAATCCCCTAATCAATACATTATTTAATTTAATTTATCTAAATAAATATCCTAAATAATGTTATCAAAAATATGAGGTGTTACAGACTCCCCTCCTTAAAGAATTCCATCCTCGAAATTATGATAAGGTACATACAAATCAAACAAAGAGATAAAACATACCATCAAACAAATCAGGATAAGCATCTCTAATTCTGCTCTCAACCTCCCAAGTACAGTCTCTGTCATCGTCACTCCACTGGACCTTGAACAACCTGACTGTCTTGGTTCTAACCCTTTTCCGATCTCTTGCAACAATGCGAACTGGCTTTCTCACTATGGTCAAGTCCGGTTCTACCGCTAAGTCATCTAGCAAAGTCGGTGCAACAGTAGTCTCCAGATCTTTGACACACTTTCTGAGATGAGAAACATGAAAAACACTGTGGACACCTGCCAAACTACTCGGTAACTCAACTCTATATGTAGGTTTCCCGATCCTCTCAACAATAGGAAAAGGTCTAACGAATCTCGATGCTAACTTCCTCGATTTCCCAAATCTAATCACACCCTTCATTGGTGACACTTTGACGAACACCTGGTCTCCAACCAAGAACTCTAGATATTTTGTCTCTTATCTGCATAATTCTTCCACCTAGACTGAGCCTCCTTCATTGTAGCTCGAGCGACCTTAATCTTTTCTGCAGCTTCTCTGACTAAATCTGGACCAAGAACCAACCTATCCTCGGTCTCCAACCAACAAACAAGAGATTTGCATAGCCTTCCATACAAAGCTTCAAACGGTGCCATCCCAATACCAGTCTGATAGCTGTTGTTATACGAGAACTCGACTAGATGCAGATGGTCTTCCTATAATCCCCCGAAATCTAGAACACAAGCTCTTAACAAATCTTCCAAGATCTTGTTAACTCTTTCCATTTGCCCATCTGTCTGCGGATTGTAAGCGGTACTCATCTTAAGCTTGGTTCCCAAAAATTCCTATAGACTCTTCCAAAACTCGCTAGTGAACAAAGAATCTCTATCACTAACTATGCTACTAGGAATCCCATGCAGTCTAACCACATTATTCTTGAACAACCTTGCTAAAACAGGTGCCGTCTTGGTTGAATTAACTGGAATGAAATAGGCACTCTTGGTCAATCTGTCCACAATGACCCATATACTTTCATTTCCTCTGTTCGACCTTAACAACCCGTCAATAAAATCCATGGATATAGAATCCTACTTCCACACCGGAATATCTAACGGTTGAAGCCACCCACTTGGCTTCTGGTATTCGACCTTTCCCTACTGGCAATTCAAGCACTGCTTTACACACAAACCAATATCCCTCTTCATACCTTTCCAGAAGAAACTTCTCTTCATATCCTGATACATCTTAGTACCTCTTGGATAAATAGTGAACTTCGAATGATGGAATTCCCCAAGACTTCTTTCCTTATGTTTCCTACACTCGAAACACATAATCTTCCTTTCTTTCTCAACCATCCATTCTGGTAAAGATTGAAATCTTTCAAGTCATCACTCTTAGTTCCTTCTCTTAGCTTCCTGATCCGTTCGGCTAACAGTGGATCCTCCCTCTGTTTAGAAGCAATCTTTTCGATCAACACCGGTCGAACTTCCAAACAAGATAAACAACTATATCTCCACTAGACCCAACCTCGGATCTCCACTGCACTCTGCAATCTACTAATGCTTCCAAATCTTTCCACTCAGCAATCATCGCCAATATTGCATTCTGATGTTTCCTGCTAAGTGCATTTGCAACCTTGTTGCCTTTCCTTGGTGTTTACTCAATCCCAAAATCATAAGCAGCTATAAACTCTAACCACCTTTGCTGTCTCATGTTCAACTCCTTCTGAGAGAATAAAGACTTTAGCGACTTATAATCTGTATATAACTCAAACCTTTATCCCAAAAGGTAATGTCTCCACATCTTCAAAGTAAAAATAACTGCAGCCAATTCCAAATCATGCGTCGGATATTTGACATCATGCGGTCTAAGCTGTCTAGAATCATAGGCAATCACTTTACCACTCTACATCAGCATAGCTCCTAATCCTGTTCCACAAGCATAGGTATAAACCACCAAATCCAGATTCCCCTATGGAACAACCAATGCAGGTGCATGGGTCACTAAGTGTTTCAAACTCTGGAATGCTTCCTCACGCTTATCGGTCCACACAAACTTCACATCCTTTCTTGTTAGCTTGGTCATTGGTGTTGCTATCCGCGAAAAATCCTTAATGAACCTCTGATAATAACCATCCAACCCAAGGAAATCTCGGTTACTGTCTCAGGTCTCTTCCAACTATTTACTGCCTCAACCTTAGTCGGATCTACCGACAACCCTTCCTATGAGACTACATGACCAAGAAACTTCACTTATTTCTTCCAGAAGTGACATTTCGAAAACTTTGCTTTCAGCTGATGCTGCCTCAGCATCTCGAGCACCACTCTAAGATGAACTTCATGCTCACTTTCATCCTTAGAGTATATCAAGATATCATCTACGAAAAACAATACGAACCTATCCAAGTGCTCTCGGAAAACCCGGTTCATTAAATCCACAAAGAAAGCTGGCGCATTAGTCAGTCCGAACGGCATGACTAACCATTCGTACGACCTATACCTGGTCATAAATGCCGTCAAATGTATACTATCCTCTGCTACTTTGAGTCGATGGAAACTTTTTGCCAAATCCAACTGCAAAAATACCTTGGCTCCACTCAACTGGTCGAACAAATCGTCAATCCTCGGCAATGGATATTGATTTTTTATCGTCCTCTCAATCAACTTACGATAATCGAACATAGCCTCAATGATCCATCCAGCTTCTTAGCAAACACCACGGCTGCTCCCCAAAGCAAACAACTCGGCTTGATAAAATTCTTGCCTTCTAATTCCACCAACTGCACCTTCAACTCCCTTATCTCTGAAGGGGTCATCCTGCTTGGAGATCTACTCACTGGTTCTGCTCTCGGAATCAAATCTATCCGAAACTCAATGGCTCGTTTCAGTGGAAATCCAACTACAGGCTCAAAAACATCTACAAATTCTCTAACCACAAAAACTTGACTCAACTCATCCTCTGAATCCATAGCACCCAACAAAGCATACATCTCGCCGCTAGAATTTTCTATGGTATAAACAATCCGGTCGCTACAATCTGAGTGTCTAAGCGATATCTTCCTATCCTGGCAAAATATTCTCCATTTTAAAATATATAAAACATTTAAGTCTCATACCTTAAATAATTTTATATACCTATCAAAACTCTTAGGAAAAATCTGCAAAAATTCCAAAAAACCTCTTTTAATATATTTTCTAACATATAAAAAAATTAGACCCAAACCATATATTATTTACCCGTAAATAATTTATAACCCACATTATCATTTTCTTTACTAGAAAAGTCATAAAAACTCCACATTAATTCTAAAAATTCTGAAAATTGAAACCCATCTCCAAAATATTATTTCCGATCTTCATAAAAATTTGCAAGGCATAAAGATGTCATTTAATAGGGTTTTACCTTAATACATGTCATAAAATCAATATGAACATGTATAAATTATCAACAAGTATATATAAACATTCCATCATTCAAAAACATGGCGAAACATTGCAAATCAATTCGAAATCATCTTAAAACCGAAAACAATCAAAATAGAGATGTAAACATTATTCACCTTAGCCTTTGTGATTAAAGAGATTAAGGTATGAATAGATTTGATTTGCTTAAGCTTCTTCCTAGCTTATCTTCTTCCTTTTTCCCCTTTTCCTTATTAATGGTGTCCGACCTTGAGTTTTCAAAATTTTGAAATGAAATGAACGTGTGAATTATACACGGCTATGGGATAAAGATATAGGAATGACCTCTTTCCTATTTTCCCCTTCCTCTAATTCATTTTAAACCCCTCTTTAATTCATTGTTAAATGGCACGACTACCCCTTTAATAAAATCAAATCTCAATCCACTAATTAGCACATTATTTTATTTAATTTATCTAATTAAATATCCTAAATAATGTTATAAAAAATATAGGGTGTTACATTACCAAAGACTTTATGCAAATATTAGAAGTTAGGTTGAATTCTTATGTGTTGGTTCCGAAAGGTATAAGTATCAAATTGAACCGAAACCGAATACACTAAATAAAACTAAAAATAGATATGTTGAAAGTAATGACACCTAGAGTTATAGTGGTTCGGGATAAAAATCCCTACATCCATTGTACATTCCTACTTTAGAGTTCTATATTTGAGCCGTGAGGCTGTTACAAATATTGTCTGCTATAAACATTTTTTTGGTGTGAGCACTAATGTATGAAAGTACAATTTATTTAGTTTCTAAATTATGCAAGGGCCAAAAAGATTCTTAAAAGCATTGGGATTAGTGCCTATTTGTAGGCATCTTGTTGTGTTGCTATTATTGGAGTCGCTACACCAAAAAAGAGGATTCTCAACGAGTATAAGCGTAGCCAATAATTTCAGTAACACTTATATGTTTTGCTAGAGGGGCGTGGGTATTTATTTGTAATGCTTATAAGCATTGAAAGATATTTTTTTCCAATGCTTATAAGTATAAGCATTGGGGAAAATTATCTTCCAATGCTTATAAGCGTTGGGGAAAAATATCTTCCAATGCTCGTAACAAATAAATACAAACAAATAAACGCTTATCAGTAATGTGAACGTTGAAAGATATAATGTATACTATATTTAATATGAATATTATCTTAATTTAGCAAATTATAACCCAGTTAATGTCAATAAAAAGTATTCATAATCATGGTAATAAAATATAGTATCAATTACAAAAGAGAAGTTCAATACATAATTAAGTTACTAATACATAGTTTGCCAATTCCATTCTAATATCAAATTGAATAACAAAAGACCAGACTTAGTTCATAGTTAAAGTCTACAAATACCGAATACGAAACTTTGGCCATATAATGAAGCCTCTATCTGAAAAATCACATAGCTTGTACATTCCATTTTGAGGACTATCGTAAACTGGTGCATCCGGTTCAAGAACTTCAACCACCCAAATAACTTTCTCTACATTCAGCATCATCTTCCTAAAATGACAAGTTGTTTGTGTTCCAACATAATCTTTAGCTACATCCATCTCTAAATCTTGTGACAATAACATTACATATGTTTTCTCCTTTGTAAACGAATGAATATCATTATGTGAGACAGTTAGAGTGGCAACTGGATTATTTCTCATATGAGAATTTCCTAAATTAGAAGCTCCTTTCGTATGCGGAGTCGCCACAGGACTTACAACATGCTTTTCTTGCAAATTAAGTATAAATATCATAAAAGTTGAAGTAATTGATTTTGATGGCATCATTAACTTGATTAGCTACTTGCCTTTTTATCTCCAATTTCCAAACAGACAAATCCACGGTTTGCCTTTTTTCAGCTATAGCTTTTACCGCTTAAGACATCTTTACTTGTTTCTTTGAAAATGTAGAACTAACTGCTCGACAATAATTTTTCTTTCAATCGAAACCAAAAACTTCCACAATTGGATCATTTTCAAGACCTTGTACTTCACCATTACCACTAAAACTACCATCCAATTTCCTCTTTTCTTCTGCTTCTTCTATAAGTGCCTACATGCACTCAATACCATATTGAATTGAAATCTATACAGAAAAGAATGACAAATAATAATCAAGGTGATAACACATGATTTAACAAAAAAAGGACATTAAATAAAACTGAAGCAAATATGCAGGGACGCTAATTTGAAATTAAGTACTTCATATATGCATGTTGGCCTCAGTTTAAAGCTCAGGTAACCGAGCCTCCGTTTTAAACTTAGGCTCAACAACCATGCCTTGGTTTAAAATTGAGGCAACCTGGCCTCAGTTTTAAAATGAGGTGGCATGGCCTCAGTTTTAAATTGAGGCAAACCAAACCGAGGCGGCATGGCCTCGGTTTTAAACTGAGGTGAATCAGGCCTCAGTTTTAAACTAAGGCAAAACTTAGGCAACCAGGCCTCCGTTTAAAACCGAGTCTCGTGTCTCAGTTTAAAAACTAGGGCATCATTAACTGATGAGCATTTTAATTTTGTGTTTCTAAAGGTTTCTAAACATAACTAGATTCATACAAAAAAACAAGTTTCTATAGATACCCTTATTTTTATAGGGCATTTCACCAGAAGGACAAACTTTGCAGCCCAATTAGTTTCTAGGACACACATTCAAAGAAATTACTTTCAAGGCCAAAGTCAGCAGAATAATTACTTTCAAGGACAAAGTCAGCAGTCCAATTACTTTCAAGCACATAATTTCATAGGTTTTTAGGCCCTAGAAACTAATTATTTTACGTTTTGTCCTTGAAAGTAATTATTTCAATTGTGTGTCCTAGAAACTAATTCCACTTGCTAAAGAGGCCCTTGTGGCTAATTTCCACTATTTTTATTTTCAATCCTAATGAGCATTTTATTGCTGGAATCAAAACACTTACTTATGTTTCCACGACACTTGGTAGTACTTCTCTAGATTTTCTTTTATGCCCAACCATCCAAACCATCGCTCTTGAAATTATTTTTTCTGGGTTTACTACGACCTATACGAAAGATAAAAGTTAACACATAATTAACATAACATTTGATGATCAACGGCCATTTACTAAAGATATTTTCAATACCAATTCATCTATGGTAAGGTTTTCTTCCTAGAGTATGAGTGATCAGACATTTTGCTTTGTTTTTGGCATTTATTTTTACATTGCTCGATCTTTTCATCAGTATACTCAATATTAAGAAACTTTTCCCACCACACTTTATCTATATCCTTTGGACATCTATCAATAGCAACACGTTTAGGAATCATAGTTCCATCAACCCTAAGAAGACTTTTTTCGTAATGATGACTTCGTTGTTCTATAAAATGGTAGGAAATGTTTTTCCAATAACGGTCGAACTATGAAAGGGTCTACATCCATGTCAAATTCTTGCTATTACAAGAAAGGGAGAAAAGATTCATGAAACGGTCATATACACCATAATTTAAAATTGATGATGACATTGATGATAATGAAAATATAATTAAGTATTTAATTGGCGAACAAATAGCATGACCATTTTCTAAATCTGGAAAAAAAATCAATTAAATATGTAAATAAGAGTGCGTAAAATACCAGAAGTCCTTCCTATAGTTTATTCTTATAAAAAACATCTACATTCCTCCATTCTTTGTAGTCAATGGGTATGTGACAACAAATCAAATCACCACAACATGAACTCCATTTAGCCGCATCATCTCTCTTTGTACCCTCAACACCAACCATCATAAAGTGCTTTTCACCTTTTGGTGGGTGAGGTTCAATAGCTCTGTTGTACTTAAATTTGCATTGGCACTGGAATTGTTTGTCATTTTAGTGAAAATATGCACAAAAAGAGGCAAACATAATATAATATAATATAACACTTGGAAGACATCAAATAAAAGGATAGCATGCATCGCGTTTTATCATTAATTAAATGACAGCCAAACTATCTAAATATTTAATTCATGGATCAAAACAAGCATGGATCAAAACAGCAAAATATCTCATAACACAACACTTATCGTATATTACATCAATAAGAGTTAACGCATGGATCAAAATAAGCAAAATACATGCAAAACAGTTCTAATCAACAAGTTGATTTCGATCCAATACATTTCAATAATGGTTCTAATTTTGGTTGTTCTTTCAAAATTAATTAAAAGATTGTTTTTTTAAATGGTACTTAGATACAACATGTCACTGGGACAACAAACCATAAATCATGTTAATAAATGTTCGAATCACGCTATGCAAGTTTCGAACTTGTAACCTCTCGCACCAAAGTCGAGTCACTTAACTACTGGGACAATGGTGCTTGTCAATTAAAAGATTGTTGGTATTTCATAATCATCTATGTTATCCATTATGCGTTAGGAGAGAGTCGAACAATGGACCAATCAGGATTTTGCGTGTTTTTTATGTAAAATACTTGACTTGCTTCAAAACGCGAGAATAGCAGGTTCATCATATTCGCCATTGGTATTCTTGAGCTTCTTCAAGTTCACCATCAGCACATTGGCGTCTGAACAAACCTTGCAACCATTTGTCTTATCTCCAACATTCACCTAATCGTAATAGAATACTACATGTTAAAAATTATAGTAATCAACCTTCATGATCTCTTTAATAAAACCATATCAAGTAGTGTCATCATCCGTATGATTTAGATCTTTTGAACTGGCAACAAGTGTAGTGATCGCATCCATGTAGACGCCGCTATCTTGTGTTGAAATGGTGTCATCACAATGAGGAGAGAATGTATAGCCATTCACTCTATACATAAGATAAGTTTTGGCTTTCCACTTTGGACCACTAATATACAACCACAACATTGTGTCCATGCATTTTTCTTCCACTAACTGTTGCAAATTAAAAAAATAACATTAGTTAAAGAAGAAATGTAATACTTTCGTGTATAAGTAGCATACCTTCTTGTGTGACCAATCAATAAATTCAGATTGGACTATTACTTCTACCTTTGTGATAATTTTCCTTTTATCACGAGGATCGTCCTCTAAAGATAAGCGATATGCACTATAAATTGAATTTCATGGTGTGTGTATATATATATGCTTAACTAAATATGCTACAAGTATATGAAAAAGTGAAAAAGTATAACCTATAGTATTCATCTCATTCTAGTATATCAATTCTAAATAGTATCCATCGTCGAATCTACGATCATTGCACCCTAGATAACTTTAACGGTTTACCTTCAACAATGGAACGCTCATATATATCATCATCATTCTCATCTAAAAAGGATGCTTATTTAGAGTTATGATTTCCATCCCGTGGGTTTGGCATATATTCCATTGCATATCGAACTGATTCTGAAATAAGGTATGCTTTAGAATTCGATCCCTCTATATACCTTTTATTACTAGGTATGTTTTTGCAATCCTTCATAGCCCTAGTACACAAAAATTAATATGTATTTTTACAGTTAGTTGCTTCATAGCCCTTAGATAAAATAATTCGAATGCAAAAACAATATATTACCTTTCAAATGGATACATCCATATATAGTTCGATGGTCCAAAAAGTAGAGCTTGATCGGCTAAATGTACCATCAAATGGATGCTTGTATCAAAAAAGTGCATTGGAGGATAGTGTGCCAACAAACATAATGCTTCAACAATCATATCTTTAGCAGCTTGGACATGCTCCCGAACTAGAACTTTTGAACATATTATGTTGAAGTACAAGCTTACTTGTAAAAGAGCTCGTCTTAAATCATGACACTTTGGATGTGCATGTTGAACCATGATAGGGAGCAAATATTGGATAATAATATGATAATCATATGTCCTTTTAATTTGCAAACTGGGTGGTTGAAGACATATAAGGCCGTGTAACTTAGTTGGAAGACATGATGGAATTTTTGCATCTTTAAGAACTTGACAACATTGTAACTTGTGAAACTTATCTCTTGCATATTTATAAGATTGTTTTCCTTTATCAAACTTAAAATTGATGAGGTATTCAACAACATTTTTCTTAGTGTGCATCACATCAGTAATATGACGAACTTTATGACTACTCCAATAATTTAAGTCAAACAAAATTGACTTTTTATACCACGCCGGTCTTTCATCCTCATCGACAAAACAATCTACATTATCATAAGCTTCAGAAATCATCCTCTTCTTGCTTTGTGGTAGTTTGCCAGGAGCATATTTGATACGCTCAAGCTTTTCTAAGAGAGACGAGCCCCTTAACCGAGTTGGAGGTTCTTTGCATTCAACATTCTTATACCATCCGTGTTTTAATGCTTTATATGGATGACCATCCTTTACAAACCTTTTATACTTTGGGTAGATGACCTTATTGCTGATGTGCTCTGATTCAGTCTCGGTAGCACAAATAGGACATGCCTTATAACCATGCGTCAGACAACCATATAAGTTACCAAATGATGGAAAAGCATGGATCCCTTATAGTAATATTGCATTCATATTGAAAATTTCTTGCTTATCTGTATCAAAAACAGATGCTCCTTCGACCCAAAGATGCTTCAATTCATCTATAAGACGTTCCAAGTATACATCGATGTCTTGACTTGGTGCTCTTGGTCCGAGAATTAATGGACTTAGCATTTGAAATTGTGATTTCATACACAATGAAGGGGGTAGGTTATAAGGTATTATATAAACTGGCCAACAACTATAACTATTGGAGAGGACTCCATTTGGATTAAAACCATCAGTAGCAATACCAAGCCAAATATTGCGTCCTTCACTAGCAAATTCTGGCCATCGACTTTTGACTGATCTCCATTCAGCTGAATCTATAGAATGTCGCATGGAATTCCAGGAGGGTGTAGCTTTGTTGTGCCATTGCATTTTATGAACTATCCATGGTATAGTGTACAATCTGGTTAATCTTGGAATTATAGGAAAGTGTCTTAAAACTTTTCTTGGTTCTTTCATTAATTTGACGTCTCCTAACATTATTTTTTAGTTGTATACCTTGTTTTATGACATTGATGACATTCTTTCGTATCAACGTTGTCTTTCCAAAATAATATGCAATCATTTTCTCATGCATGTATATACTTCACCTCCATTCCCATATCCTTTAACATTTTATTTATCGTGGGATACTTGTCAGGTATTTTATTTTCTTTTGGAAGCCAACATTTTAATCCCTTCAACAACTCGGTCATACTATTTCCCGACTAATTAAACTGTTTTCTAAGGTTATAAAGCTCAATAATTACACCTAACGTTGTAAGCTCGTCTTCACAAGAAGAATAGAGTTTCACATTTGCTTTGTTTGTATATTCTTGGTGCTTTTCTCCATGGAAAGAACAAGAATTACTTATATTTGTCTGCTGAACATCCTCTTCACAGCTTGCTTGTGGCATATTATGCACTCCAAAAGCATCATCTATGAGATTTCTAAGACCTCCCTCTACACAATGGTCGGTTTGCATTTTAGTTTGGATATGAGGCTGTGGAATAATATTTCGTGTATGATTCACCACCGTGTTATTGTTGTTCGTTTCTCTATGGAAAAACCACCTATTATATGTTTTAACCATACTATGAATAATCAAGTGTCTCTCAACGTTTTCCAATAAGAGCTTTTTTGAGTTTGTACACTAAATACAAGGGCAAGTGCATATTTTAGTGTCGGGGTGAGTGATTCTTCACAAAACTCGTGAAATCTCGAATGCCTTGCTTATATTCTTTAGTATTTCTGCGTGGACTTTTAGTCCACTCTCTTGAACTTAAATTAGACATAAAGAGAAAGTTTTACCCTTTGGCTTATTAAAGAAAAGCATTGTTCATGGTTAAAATGATTTAAGCATAAACAAATGTAAAATGTACACATGCATGAATTCTTTGGCATGCACAAATATGAGTAAATTAAACTCTATATGACAAATTATGTAAACATATTATGCTTTAGAATCTTTCCTGGCATTATGTTTTCACACGTTTATAGCCAACTAGCGTTATTTAGCATTTTAAAAAGTTATTTTCATTTTTATTCTCATTTTTATTTTCATTGGCATTCACTGATTGATTTTCCTTTGGCATTCCACTGATTTATTTTCATAGCCAACTAGCCAACTTTCCTTTAGCATTCACTGTTTTATTTTCATTTTTATTCGCAGTACAAGTTATTTTCAGTTTACAAGCACAAAAATGCGCATGCTTTTATTTTCAGTTTTTAAACAATTTTATTAGTTTTTAAACTTTATAAAAAGGAAATACAACTTTCTAAATCAAAGTACATCTTGGCTACACATTTCAGTTTTTAAACAATTTTAGATGTGGAAAAAATGATGATGTTAATTGTTTTGACATTTTTGTAGAGTTGTTAATTAGATGTTGCAGCAAAAACACTTGCTTTATTCTCTATAGTTGTTATTTAAATAAGTATTGAATTATTTTCGTACTCATTCAAATATAAATATGGAAGGAAATAAAAAAACGAAACTATTTGTGTACTTGCATTGCTAACTAAAATGCATATCATTCACTTGCATATTAGTCACTTGCATCAAATCATAAGTTGTCACTTGCATTTCTAATTAAAATGCATTAAGCATTATACAATGTCTAGATCTTAAAACATAGTACAATTTGTACTCGGCTTTAAAATTGAGTAAAAATGCTCGGTTTTAAGGTTTTAAAACTGAGTAATGTACTCAGATTTAAAACTGAGTATAAATGCTCGATTTTAAAACTGAGTACAGTTTGTACTCGGTTTTAAAACAAAGTACTGTACTCAGATTTAAAACGGAGTATAAATGCTCGGTTTAAAATTGAGTACAGTTTGTACTCGATTTTAAAACTGAGTACAAATTCTCAGTTTTAAAACTGAGTATTGTACTCAGATTTAAAACTGAGTATAAATGCTCGGTTTTAAAACTGAGTACAATTTATACTTGGTTTTAAAACTGATAGCAACTGCTCAGTTTTAAAAACTTGTCATCCAAGACATACACATCTCTAACCAAGGTGCATGCAAGTGACAACTTATGATACTCCTTGCCATTTTACTCATGATAGAACTAATCAACGCTACTTGAATTACATTGAACTTGTTTTAAAAAACAAATTTCAAAACGATGTTAAAGTACACATGCGATTAAAATGTCAGCACATGCTCAGGAAAAAAATGTCAGCAGTCTTAGGACCAAAGGAACCGTGAAAATAGAATATAACATATAAAAATAAAACGAATCATAGAAAAAGCAATTTATCACAAAAATTGGACAGTATAAAAATAAAAAATATTGACAATATTATCACTTGCATGAATTTCAACTATAGGTCATTCGATTTTGTTGAACAAGTGGAATAACTTACAGAACCTCGTGCAACTAATTGTCTAGTTGTGTACTTTACAGCTCCTGAAAACGTATGACAGTCTTATGCAAGTGTGCTTTCTTTTCTTTTTTTGTGATAGATGCAAGTGTGCTTTATTATTCTGAGTCCATAAAGGCACAACTCCTTTTCTGCATGTTTTCGTATATAGTAAATGTTATAATATATGTATATTATCGTTGTAGTTCACATGTGTTTAAATGCAAATGTTAAGATTCTAGTGTCATACAATAAATACTTTAAAATTTTACATTGATAAACTATAACTAAGCTTGAAAAAAATTGCAACCAAGATTCTAGTGTCATACAATAAATACTTTAAAAATTTTCAAGTTATTCAAACATAATAGTAGCAATTTTATATGATCCAACCATATATCATGAAAAAAATTGCAACTAAGCTTGAAAAAAACAAATTCATGCGCCTTTGAATCCGTCCCTTTGAAAAAAAACTTATTCATCATTTTCATAAATTTAGAAATTGTTTAAAGCCAACCATAAGTATACAATAAGAATAAATGGTTTCACACCATAAAATTGATTCATGTAGATTATAAAGGTTGTGATTTGAATGATTTACTATAGAATTGTGTGAATCCAGAATAATAAAGAAAACATAGCGTATACTTCTCAACAGCCACGTAATTAAGAATAAACAAATATTTTAGGTAAAGAGTTTGGTATTAACTGATATTCATTTACAAAGTATAGATACATCTTATACAAAGTGATATACAAGGGTATTTATAATTGTTTCATCTTATTGGGCTTTATGATTGGCCTGCTTTCATTTACCTGCTTGCTTCATATTTACTTGAGATATTATGACTTGTTCACTGAAGAATATATAGCATACTTCATTTGCCCCCCTCAAATCCGACTTTAGGTTTAGGGTTTGTAATCTGAAATTCCCAAATTTAATTTCCTCAAATTTCTTCTGATTAGTTTGCAATCTCAAATTTCTTGTCTCTAATCATCTTTGAGCTTTATTATCTCTATTTAACATATGTCCGAGAGTCGAATCTGGTGATTGAGATGCTCCTTTTTTACTTCGAAAAATCAAATCGTGAGAAGTTGATAGCTTTGAGCTTGCTTTCTCTTGATTTTTCATGCTTCTGCTTGGATCTGATGAAATAAAGCTAGAATGGCTTTCACTGTCCTCGATTTTTAAGTCAGATCTAAATCTGATGAAGTTTCTTACAGACATTGTAATAACCCGCATATTCGACGATTATGTATTTGAATATCTTATTTAAATATTTTAATCGTTAGTCGGATCTTAGTCCGAAAAGCTACTTTTTGCCTACGGTCAAATTAGGACTCGAGACCACCCCCATTGAGTTCAAAATGACGTTTGCAATCTTTTTGAGTATAAACTTCGATATGTTTGGAGTTTGTGGAATTTTGTCACTTTTTCGCTTAGGGCTTTGGTTTGGGCTGAACCACTTATTAACTCAGTCCCAACCCATCTCCTCTTCATCACTTCCTTCTTCATTTCCTAACACTTCAAGCTTCTTCAAAAATGGTGGAGGGAATGGGAAATTAAAATTCCAAAGCCTTAGTCTTCATTGCTAATCCAACATCTACTCCAAATTCAAGTGAAGACATTGATTCAAGCTTGTTATTGTTCTTGCTTTGCTTTCAAGCTTCATCTCCCTCGAATTCCATGAAAATGTGAGATTTTTATCTCACATTCTTGCCTATAACTGTCATTGGATTGTTGGGAATGATTCCCTATCACTTGTGCATGTGCATTTGCATTTGGTATGGATTGGATTGTGAAAAACTCCAATTTTTATTGGGAGTGAATGAAATATGATATTGCTAACTTTTCCAATTTGGAAGTGGGACTAAATTTCCATGGATTTTAGTGATGGCATTTCCCGTTCTTGTTCGGGTCATGATAGCTTGTGGGTGATAGTTGATAGACTTACTATATCTGCCCATTTTATTCCCGTTCGGTTTAACCGAGCCGTTCCTCTTTTGGCCAAACTCTTTATTGAAGAAATTGTTAAAATTGCATGGAGTTCCTACTTCAATTGTTAGCGGTTGAGATCCATTGTTCATTAGTGGATTTTGGAAGTGTCTTCAAAAAGCTTTAAGAACGAAGCTTAATTTTAACACCGCTTATCACCCCCAGTCCGATGGACAAACCGAGCCTGTGAATCAGACTCTTGAAGACCTTCTTCGTGTTTGTGTGCTTGAATTCGGTGGAAGTTGGGAAGATCATATTTCTCTTGTTGAATTTTCCTATAATAATAGCTTCCAATCTTGTATTGGTATGGTACCTTTCGAGGCACTCTATGGAAGGCCATGCCGATCTCCTTCTTGTTGGCTTGAGGCCGGTGAGAAGCTGGTTTTAGATCCAGATTTTATTCGTGTTTCACCTATTAAGGGTGTTTTACGTTTTAGTCGATCGGGAAAAATTAGCGCCTCAATATATTGGGCCATTTCTTATCACTGGACGTAGTGATTCCATGACGTATCGCCTTTTATTACCGGCTCAAATTTTCTGATATTCGTGACGTGTTTCACGTTTCTCAATTACGGAAATGCTTTTGAGATTCCGATTTTATTCTTGAGTCCCGTGTTGTGGAAGAAATTGAAGTTTCGCCTAATTTAACTTTTGAGCAGCATCCTATTCGTATCATCGCTTCGGAAGTCAAACGACTTCGAAGTAAAGATGTTCCGCTTGTGAAAGTTCAATGGTCCTCAAATCCTAAGGATTGTTCTTGGGAATCTTGAGAATTCATCGAGCGAACACATCCGGACTTACCTTCTCATGCTCTTATTTCAAATTTCTTTTGGTGTTAATATGCTTTTATGGTTGTTACTTTTTATTTCCACCTTATATATTGCGAGGACGCAATTTCTGTAAGGAGGGGAGTCTGTAACAACCCTCATATTCGACGATTATGTATTTGAATATCTTATTTAAATATTTTAATCGTTAGTCGGATCTTAGTCCGAAAAGCTACTTTTTGCGTACGGTCAAATTAGGACTCGAGACCACCCCCATTGAGTTCAAACTGACGTTTGCGATCTTTTTGAGTATAAACTTCGATATGTTTGGAGTTAGTGGAATTTTGTCACTTTTTCGCTTAGAGCTTTGGTTTGGGCTGAACCACTTATTAACTCAGTCCCAACCCATCTCCTCTTCATCACTTCCTTCTTCATTTCCTAACACTTCAAGCTTCTTCAAAAATGGTGGAGGGAATGGGAAATTAAAATTCCAAAGCCTTAGTCTTCATTGGTAATCCAACATCTACTCCAAATTCAAGTGAAGACATTGATTCAAGCTTGTTATTGTTCTTGCTTTGCTTTCAAGCTTCATCTCCCTCGAATTCCGTGAAAAGGTGAGATTTTTATCTCACATTCTTGCCTATAACTGTCATTGGATTATTGGGAATGATTCCCTATCACTTGTGCATGTGCATTTGCATTTGGTATGGATTGGATTGTGAAAAACTCCAATTTTTAGTGTGCTTCAGAAAAATTCCTGGGCTTAGGTCGCTGGGCATTAGGTCGCTCGCGTGGAAAAGTCTCTGCCTGCATATAGCTCGTTCATCCCTTAGGTCGTTCGAGCCATTAGGTCGCTCAGCCTTCACGTTAGGTCGCTTCGTACCTTAAGTTGTTCGGCCTATATCACTGCATATTGCTCGCATACCTTTAGGTCGTTTGCACCATTAGGTCGTAGGTCGCATGACCAAATCCGTTAGGTCGCATGACCCCAATACCATTAGGTCGCTAGGCCTTATTTTCTTAAGGTCGTTAGACCTTACATCTTTTAGGTCGCTCGACCTCACCACCTTAGGTCGCATGAACCTTAGGTCGCATCACCTATAGGCCGCTCGCTCTAATGTTTTGATATGTCGCTTGGCCTTGTTTAAGACGTTAGCTCGCTCAACCCGTAGGTCGCTCGCTCATGTCACCTTGGCCACTCTTCCATTGGGTCGCATGACCTCGTTTCCACTAGGTCGCTCGACCTGTCTTACCTTAGGTCGCTTGACCTGTAGGTCGTTTCCATTGCATCTTTAGCTCGCCCTGCTTGTATTCCTTAGCTCGGCCATGTTAAGACGTTAGGTCGCTCGCCTTTTCATACTTAGGTCGTTTGACCTGTATTTTGTTAGGTCGCTCGGCATGTTAGGCCGCACCACCTATTTCTACTTTGATGCATTTTGGACTGATTTCCTTGGATTTCCTTCACGTCTTCGAATGTGAATTTTTATGACTGATTGTTTCTGAAAATGTTTTGTGATTCGTCACTTTAAAAATATAAAGGTTTCAATACTAGTAGTAAATATCAAAACTCTTTCATCAAAACGATTTCAACTCTATTTTATTACAAAGCTCTTTATCCTAAACCGTTTTCCAATCTATTAGTATATGCAAGCCTTTACTTCACTCGGATGAGAAATCTAATTAAACGGCTTAGCAAAACAGGTGGTATGAAACACTTGCGTTTACTTCGTCGGTTAATTCTTGGACTTGTTCGACTGAACCCTTTTGTGACAATTTCCTAGTAAAGATCTACAGTTTGTTCTTAAATATTTAAGTTAAGCTAGTGGTTATGGGACATGAAGCTAAACTCATATATTTACTAGCTTAGTGTAATGGACACTTCCTAATGATCATGACGATCATTTTCGTGATTTAGACTAGCGATTGAGCGATGTCTCTTTGTCTGCGAGGGAGACTAGACCCCGTTTGTGTGATGTTTCTACTCACATATGTGGGGTAGCACCCCATGGTCTTCGGTCCGTTCGTGTGTTCATGGTCTTCGGGCCGTTCGTGTGTTCAAAAATTAAATGGATAGCTTCCATGAGATAGCTTCTCGTTCGTGTGATACATATGTTGGTGAGCTTTCATGCTCCCGTTCGTGTGATAGGCCTCCCCCTTTTTGTGATTTCTGGATTTCGTGTGTTGATTTCTGGAATTTGTGCTTCACCAATTTTCATGATTTTCATTGATATGTTTTATCAATTTTTGTGCATTGGTGAATTCGTGTGTCATTACCTTTTTGTGGATTTGGATCTTTGAGAAGATTCTTGTGATATTGATTAATCTCTTGTTGATTATCATTTACATACTTATAGTAGTATGCCATTATGGTTATTATACGTTTATGCCATATCTCTTATTCTATATCATGTCATCTGATATTTATAGCTAGACTGATCCGTTTATTATTTTCTTATGAAATAATACTCGGGTCAGACCGAGATGTTACAAGTGCTTCTGCTTGACTTCTCTCCAGGGATTTATTACTCTGACTTTTGGCTAACTACTTAGATTAGTAGTTTTTGTTGTATACATTTGAGATATAGACTCCGTGATGTATACTTATTCTTTTGTGTAGCTTGTAGCTACTCTTTTGTATTATCATGGATCTTTCAGACCACTACTCTGATGTACACTTTTATGTGTTATATTCATATCTTCTTCCGCCTTTGTGATATGGATGTCTGTGACTGATTTGTGTTATGTTTATTTCTATATTTGTTTCCGAAGATTATATATAACCACCGTGTGATAGCTTTGAGTTTGTATCGGTATGTCGGACTTCCTCCTTAAACGAAATGCATGCTATACTATCTAACATATCGGTGCTCGCACAAAGAAATTACATAGATGGTCGTTCCTCAACAGCCTTATTCTCCGTGCTAGTCGACAACATTACACCGTAGTGTCCTTGGCTAGCGTGGGTATAGAGGTGGGGCGTCACCGACATAGCCTTGGTGAGTGTATCCGCTTGTTGGTAGATTGCAGGTATATGATTGACTTGCAGTTTTCCTTTTTGTACTTGCTCCCGAACAAAATATAAGTCTATCTCTATTAGGAATGGCAATGGGGTGGGTTGGGGCGGGTTTTTAGTGCCCCATACCCATCCCGGATTTTTTAGACTCGCCCCAGACCCGCCCCGTAGACCCGGTGCGGGTCTAGAATTTTTCCCCGTACCCGAGACCCGTACGGGTCAGGGTAGACCCGCCCCGCCCCAAGACCCGATGAGTCTCTATGTATTGATTCAAAATTATGTAGCAACGTACATATATTTATTTGTTTATACTCGTTATCACCAAATATACATGAAATACAAATAACAATGTGTCTATGGGAAGTTAATAAAAATGATGTCTACAATAACAATTCAGAAAATATATACATATGTTATTGTATAATCAATGACGCAACTTAATACTCTAATTTTTTCTATAAATATTGATTGGGACATTTAATATCCATGCTAGAATCACTTATATCTAAAAAGGTTAATAAATCATTATAGTAATAAAGCGGTTTCATGAAATGTTAGTAGTACGGGTCGGGTTGGGGCGGGTCGGCCAAGCCCCGACCTGACCCTAGACCCGGAGTACTCAAGAACGGGTCACGGGTCTACCCGCCCCAATGACCCAATGGGGCGGGTCTTGACGATCCAAAACAGGGGCGGGTTGACCGGGTTTGGACCCTAGACCCGCCCCATTGACATCCCTAATCTCTATGTGTTTAGTTCGAGAGTGTAGTACTGGAATTGCAGACATATAAACAGTAATTTGATTATCACACCATAGAATTAACTTAACTTCTGAATTGGGCTTTAACTCACTTAGTATAGATTGCAACCATATGATTTATATTGTAGCACTTGCTACACTTCTATATTCGACATCTGTGCTAGATCTAGAGATGGTTGCTTGTTTCTTCAAACATCATGATATTAGATTATCTCCAACATATATGCAGTAGCTAGTGACTAACTTTCTATCATCTAAATCAGTAGCCCAATCAGCATCAACATAATCAACTATATTTAGATTACTAATGCTTTAAATGATAAACCATAGTCTATAACTCCTTTGAGATATCTGAGAATTCTCTTCATTGCTCTACAGTGTTCATCTAGAGGATTCTGCAAAATCGAGAAAACTTGTTAACACTAAATGCAATGTCAGGTCGTGTTATAGTAGAATATTGTAATGCCCCTACAACACTTCTATATTATTTGATATTAAATATGGCCTCTCCCCTGTTTTTAGAAAGATTCTGACTTCTTATCATTGGTGTTGGCTGTGGTTTTGCATCACTCATCTTTGTTTTGTCCAGCAGCTGTGAGATATATTTTCTTTGACATAAAATTATTTTAGAGTTGGCTTTCCTTTTGATTTCTATGCCCAGAAAGTAGTTAAGTCTTCCAAGATCCTTTATTGAAAATTGTTTGTTTAAATAAGAAATGATGTGGTTGATTTCATCCTCATTATTACCTGTAATAATTAGATCATAAACATATATTAGTATATAAATAGTTGATGAACTATTATCTCTACTAAACAATGAATTATCTGATTTGGTAGACTGATATCCCATATTAGTTAATGTTGTTTTCAGTCTATCAAACCAGACTCTTAGAGCTTGCTTAAGGTCATATATTGCCTTATTTAATTTGCACACATAGTTTGCATTCTTATTGTAACCCTGTGGTTGCTCCATATAGATCTCTTCCTGTAAGATACTATTTAGGAATGCATTATTAACATCTAATTGTCTTATACTCCAACTTTTATGTAATGCAGTAGTAAGAATGAATCTAATAGTGGTTGGTTTGACCACTGGAGATAAAGTTTGATTGAAATCGAATCCATATTGTTGAGTGTATCTCTACAATAAGTCTTGCTTTGTATCTGCTGAGTGAACCATCAAGATTTTTCTTTATCTTGTATGTCCACTTACATCCAACTATATTTTTATAATTTGGTGAACATATAAGATCCCATGTCCTGTTTTTCATAAGGCATTATATTCTTTATCCATAGCTGCTTTCCAGTTTTTATCTTTTGCAGCTTGCTTATATATTGCTGGTTCATGTGTACTTGAACTTGCTGTATATAGCTTTGGCTTAAAGATGCACTTTTGGCTCTTGTAATCATGGGTGTCTTGGTCTTATTTGGGATTCAGTGTGAGGTAAGTATCCTGAACTGGTATGACCTAAACTACTTTGTAGGTCACTTTGTTGAAAGTTCTCTTCATTTTGATCCATGTTATCTGTTGATTGAATATGTGAGTGACTAACATGACTGGGATCATATGTACATTCATGATCTTGTTGAACAGATGTTGTGGGCAGTATATTTTGATCATTAGTAGTCCTCTTTGCCTCCACTTGATGCTCAGTTCAGAATATATAGGTAATTCTGGTATTGAAAATTTTAGATTGTAGTCAAGTCTTTATTTCTGATTTGCTAAAGGGGAAAACACTTTCATTAAAAACAACATACCTGCTAATGAAAACTCTAACACTGTCATCAAGACATTTTTTTCCTTTATGGTTTGTAGCATATCCAAGAAAGGTACATGGTTTAGATCTGAAATTTAAGTTATTAGTGTTATATGGTCTTAAGTAGGGAAAATATAGACATCCAAAAGTTCTCAAGCTATGACAATCTGATTTAACCCCATGCAGTTTTTCTATAGGACTAATTCCATTTTGAACTTTTGTTGGCAACCTATTAATTAGATATATAGCAGTGTTAAATGCTAGAGGTCAAAATTTTAAGGGCAGTGATGCATGAGCTAGTAAAGTAAGTCATGATTCTGCTATGTGCCTATGTTTTCTTTCAACTAAACCATTCTGTTAAGATGTATAGGGACATGTAGTTCTATGAATTATTCCCTTTTTTTGAAAATAATTACTAAGTGCTTTATACTCAGTACCCCCATCAGATTACATAATCTTAACTTGAAAATTGGTTTGTTTTCCAGCCATTATTATAAAATTTATAACTGCATTGCATTCAGGCTTTGCTTTTAGAAAGTATATCCAAGTATATCTGGAATATGCATCAACAAATGAAATGTAGTATTTAAACCCAAAATCTGAACATATAGGTGTAGGACTCCATAAATCAGCAGCTACTAATTCTAATGGCATATAATACTCAATTGATGAGTCACTAAATGGTAACTTATGACTCTTACACATTTGACAATAAGTCTATATATATGATGAAGGAATGTCATCAAAAGATATTCTATTTTCAATAAGAATTTACTTTACAACTTTAACACTTGGATGGCCTAGTTTGTAGTGCCATAGACCAAATACACTCTTATTATTTCTTTTCTCACACAAATTACAATGATTTTGCTCTTTTGCAGTACTGCTACAGTTAGCAGATTTAAATTTGTACAACCCTTTTTCTACATTACCATGCAAAAGAATATCTCTTGTTATTATGTATCTAACTAAACAGTACTTTGGGTAAAACTCAAAATAAAATTTGTAATAACCCGCATATTTTACGATTGAATGTTTTATTTAAATATAGCATCGTTAGTCGGATTTAAGTCTGAAATGTCACTTTTTGCAAACAGTCGAATTAGGACTCGAGATCACTTCCATTGAGTCCAAAATGGCGTTTGCGACCTTTTTGAGTATAAACATCGATATATTTGGAGTTGAGTAAAAATTTGATATTTTCATTTAGGGCTTTGGATTTGGGTTTCAGCCCACCAACCTAACAAATAACCCTAACTCCTCTTCTCTTCATCCATTCACTCATTCTATTTCCTAACACTCAAGCTAAAGTAAAAAAATGGGGGAAGAGATTGGAAATTAGAATTCCAAAACCCTAGTTTGTTTAGGAAATACAAATTCAAGTCCAAAATCCAAGAGAAGCTTAGGTAAGCATCCTCTTCATCTTCTCCATCTCAATCCCTCTTCAATTTTCAGAAATTCCTATCATCTAACTTAGGAAAAACTTCACCTTTGATAATAGATTGAAGATTCTAGAGGTGTTGTTGAAGAGAAGTCAACCTTTGCTTGTTCCAGAGCTTCTCATTTGTTGTTTTGGGTTTAAAAGGTGAGTTTTTGAACTCACATCTATGTCTATATCTTTGATAGTTGTTTGGTAGTAATTCCTAACATCTATTCCTTGTCCATTTGCTTTTGAATTGAATTGGTTTGATGAATATTCCAATTTTTGGCGTTTTGAAGTCAAATCTTTAAAAATCTTATCTTTGATGTTTGAACATGTTGTTGTGGTGTATCGAAGAGCCTATAAGGCTGGGTTGTCGCTTGGCATAAATCCCTAGTCTCTGTTGCTCGTCCGATCACTCCCTTTTGGATTTTTGCCCTTCATAGGGCTAGACTGAAAAATACTACAACTGGCAGTTCAGTCGACTGAACCAGAAGGTCAGTCGACTGAATCAGGGACTAGAAAATTCTCTGGCCCTATGTCAGTCGACTGACCATACAGTTCAGTCGACCGAACTTGGAACAGAAATTTTCTGTCCCCGTATCAGTCGACTGAACTGCAGAGTCAGTCGACTGAACCTGAAACCCGAGAGTTTCTAGGCTTGTTTCAGTCGATTGACCCTACAGAACAGTCGACTGAATCCGTGAAGTTTGCTTTTTGCCTATTTTAGAATGTTTTGTGTGGGTTTTACGGTTTTTAATCGATTTTTGATGATCCGAATTGTTGTTATCATTTATCAACTTTGATGACTTCTTTTTCGGGATTTTTGGGAATATCCATTTTGATGGGTTCGGTATCGATTTTTATGGTTTTAATTCACGTCGTCGAATGTGGATTTTGGTGATTGATTGTTTTTACAATCATTTTTGTGATTTTTCACTTCAAAATACAAAGGTTTCTATACTAGTAGTAAATTTTCAATCTCTTTCACAAAGATGATTTCAACTCTATTTTTAATACAAATCTCATTTATAAAATCGTTTTTCCAACCTATTAGTATATACAAACCTTTACCTCATTCATATGAGAAATCTAATTAAACGACTTAGCAAAACAAGTGGTATGAAACACTTGCGTTTACTTCGTCGGTTAATTTTTGGGCTTGTTCGATTTAAAATATTGTGACAATTTTTGAGTGGAAATCTACAATTTGTTCGTAAATATTTAAGTTAAGCTAGTGGTTATGTGACATAAAGCTAAACTCATTTATTTACTAGCTTAGTGTAATCGACACTTCTTGATGATCGATGATGATCATTTTGTGGTTTAGACTAGCAATATGTGATGTCTCTTTATCCGCGTGGGGGATTGTACCCCGTTCTATTGAGCTTAGTCTCATTTTTATAGGCTAGCGACCTATGGGTTTTATGGAGTTCGGTTCATCGGGCGTACCGTTGTACTACGTCGTTGTTCCGGCTTATTTGAGTTTTAGGTTTATCGGGCGTACCGTTATTGTACTACGTCATTGCACCGGCTCTATGGTTAGCGACCATGGGTTAGCGAATCGTTTGTGATGCACGTGTTGGTGAGTTTTCATGCTCCCATTTGTGATAGGCCTCCCCCCTTTTGATTTCTGGATTTTGATGATTTCTAGAATTTGTGTTTCACCAATTTTAATGATAGGCATTGATGAGCTCTATCAATTATTTGTGTTTTTGGTGAATAATTTAAAGAATGTGATTCTTTTTGGATGTTTGAGATAATTTGGGATATTGTATGATTTTTGTTGTTATTTGATGTATACTTGTCGCAGTATGTCATTATTGTTATCATACGTTTTTGTCATATCTCTTATCCTATCTCACTTTATCTGATATTTATAGCTAGACTGATCCGTTTATTATTTTCTTCTTAATAATACTCGGGTCAGACTGAGGTATTTCAGGTGCTCCTGCTTGACTTCTCATCAGGGTCCTTCACCTGACTTTTGGCTAACTACTTTGGCATAGTAGTTTTTGTTAGTATACATTTGAGATAGAGACTCCTTGATGTATACTTATTCTTTTGTCTAGCACTTGTATCTATTCTTTTGTGATGTAGTGGATCTAGTTTACCACTACTTTGATGTACACTTCTATGTGTTATATTCATATCTGTTTCCGCTTTTGTGATATGAATATCTGTGACTGATTTGTGTTATGTTTATTTCTATATTTGTTTCCGAAGACCACATAGCCACTGTGTGGTAGCTTTGAGTTTGTATTCAATATGTCAGGTTTCCTCTTGAAATGAAATGTAAGTTATATTATCTGACATACCAGTACTCGCACAAAGCAATTACACAGATGGTCAGTCCTCAAGCCTTATTCTTCGTGCTAGTCGAAGGCATTACTCAGTAGTGTCCTTGGCTAGTGTGAGTATAGAGGTGGGGCGTCACAGCTTGGTATCGATGATTTGGGATATTTTATGATTTTTGTTGTTATTTAATGTATACTTGTCGCAGTATTGCATTATTGTTATCATACGTTTTTATCATATCTCTTATCCTATCTCATTTTATCTGATATTTATAACTAGACTGATCCGTTTATTATTTTCTTCTTAAATAATACTCGGGTCAGACCGAGGTATTTCAGGTGCTCCTGCTTGACTTCTTATCAGGGTCCTTCACCTGAATTTTGGCTAACTACTTTGGCATAGTAGTTTTTGTTAGTATACATTTGAGATAGAGACTCCTTGATGTATACTTATTCTTTTGTCTAACACTTGTATCTATTCTTTTGTGATGTAGTGGATCTAGTTTGACCACTACTTTGATGTGCACTTCTATGTGTTATATTCATATATGTTTCTGCCTTTGTGATATGAATATCTGTGTCTGATTTGTGGTATGTTTATTTCTATATTTGTTTCCGAAGACCACATAGCCACTGTGTGGTAGCTTTGAGTTTGTATTCGATATGTCAGATTTCCTCTTGAAATGAAATGTAAGTTATATTATCTGACATACTGATACTCGCACAAAGCAATTACACAGATGCTCGCTCCTTAACAGCCTTATTCTTCGTGCTAGTCCACGGCATTACTCAGTAGTGTCCTTGGCTAGTGTGAGTATAGAGGTAGGGCATCACAGCTTGGTATCGGAGCCAAACTTCGAAACAATATAGAATAATCTAGCAAGGATCATTGTCCTAAGTCTTTCTTAGGAATCATGCCATAGGATTTAATTCGAGTCTTCGCACCGTTCTATCCTATTTCTTTTTATGATGCCTTGTTTTATCAATCAAGTTTGTTTGATATTCATTTTGTGAATAACCTTTTTCCTCTTCTTTCTTTCTTAAAGAAGAGAAATGGTTAGATCAGGCCGTCCCAGCGCCGGTCAATCCAGGGCTACTCCTCAGGATGGAGTATTTATGTCTGTTCAACAACTCTTAGATCTTGTGAAAAATGCTCAAGCTATCAGATCCATTCCAGAGCCTACTCATCCTAAATCTGGGTTTGCACGCTTGTGCAGTGATTACACCAACTTGGGCGGAAGGCCTTTCAAGGGTTCCGAAAGCGTTATAGAAGTCCAAGCTTGGCTTAGAACATGCGATCACATCTTTTCCTACATGAATCTTATTGATCTACATCGAGTCCAAGTGGCTTCTAGCATGCTCCAGGAGAGAGCATTAGATTGGTATGAGCTTTTGATCTCGGAAATTATTGAAGCAGATCTTACTTGGGAGCAATTACGGGAAAGGTTCGAGTTAAAATTTGTGCTAGAAGCTGAAAAAGTATCTCTAGCTCGACGCTTCATTGACCTTGTTCAAGGTGAATCTTCTGTGATGGATTACGTCGCATCTTTCGAATCCCTATCTAAATATGGGGTCGAGTATATTAATACCCCATTGAAGAAAAATCAGAGATTTGTCTATGGGTTAAATAAGAACCTCAAAAAGCCATTACTTCTGAAACTAGAAGTTTCTTTCGATCAGCTTGTTGATATCGCTCTTCGACTTGAAGAGGCCGATAAATAAAGTGATGTTGAAGTTGTGGGGGCCAAACAAAACATCAGTAAGAAGAGGCCTTTTAAGTTCAAGCCTAATCCCAACAAGAAAGGGAAGCAAGCAACTTCGGTAGCAAAAACTCCTACCTCTAGTCGTGGAGAATGTTACAATTGTGGTTCTAAGGACCATTATGCAAACAAGTGTCTGAAGTCTCTTACTTGTCGCTATTGCAAAAGTTTGGGTCATACTATATCTTCATGTCCCAAACTCCAAAGCAAGAAGGAAGGCAAACTAAATGTTGTGCAAGCCCCTACTAACACTTCTCTTGGTCAAGGTATTCCTCATTCTATCCTTGATGGCATTATTATATTTCGTGATCTTCCTATTCGAGTTCTTTTTGATACGGGTGCATCTCACTCTTTTATATCAAAAGAACTTGTTGATGCTTTGTCTTTGAATGTAATTGGCTTGATGACTTCATTGAGGATTGCGAATCCGGTTGGTGGATCCGCAACATTCAGTTTACTTTGTAAAGATGTCAAAATTATTTTATGTGATTATGCTTTCCGAGCCGATTTGCATGTTATGCATTACCTTGGTTTCAGAATGATTTTGGGGATGGGTTGGCTTAACCGTTACGAAGCCCATATCTTATGTCCTGAGCGGACTATATATCTTCGACATCCTCAATCTGTTAAGCAGATTTCTCTTGTTCTTAAAGATTTAGATTCCAATTCGGGAGCATCCTTGTATTCTCTAAATCCTCATGATGACGATAATGATGATGAGGAAGATGTCATTTCCCTCATTCACATTGTTTGTGAATTTCCCGACATATTTGAGCCCGTTTTAGGATTACCACCTAAGCGAGCAATTGAGTTCAGAATTAATCTAACTCCTGGAGCTCTACCTATTACTCATCCTCCTTATCGTATGTCCAATAAGGAAAATGAGGAGATGCGTAATCAATTATTCGAATTGGAAGGGAAACAGTTTATTCGTTCTAGTTCCTCTCCTTGGGGAGCTTCGGCTATTTTTGTGAAGAAATCTGATGGTACACTTAGGCTTTGCGTTGACTACCGCAAGCTTAATGATCTCACCATCAAGAATAAATATCCCTTACCTCGGATTGATGATTTATTCGATCAACTTAGTGGTGCTAGAGTCTTTTCACAGTTAGACTTAGAAACTAGTTTTCATCAGCTCCGTATTGCAGAGGATAGCATTCCTTTGACATCGTTCCGTACTCGTTATGGATCTTATGAATGGCTTGTTATGTCATTTGGTTTAATGAATGCTCCAGCTTATTTCGTTGACCTTATGAATCGAGTTTTCAAAGACTTCCTCGATCGATTTGTTCTCATCTTTATCGATGATATTCTTGTTTATTCTAAAACCAAGGAAGAGCATGAAAAAGATCTTTGGATTGTGTTGGAAACTCTTAGGAGCAACCAATTGAAAGAAAAATTTCCTAAGTTCCACTTTTGGCAATCTCGTGTGTAATTTTTGGGGCATATTATTTCTGAATCCGGAATTTCCGTGGATCCTTCAAAGATTGAAGCGATTCAAAATTGGAAGAGACCGGAGAGTGTGATGGAAATTCGTAGCTTTCTCGGATTGGCGGGCTATTATCTTCGATTCATAAAAGACTTTTCTAAAATTTCCGTACCTCTCACAAGTTTGACAAAGAAGGGAGTTAAATACATTTGGTCAGACAAATGTGAAGCTGCTTTTCAGAAACTAAAAGAACTCCTTTTCGATGCTCCTATTCTTGTGATTCCCGAAGGGAACCAAGATTTTATTGTTTACACCGATGCTAGTCGTGTTTGTTTGGGTGCCGTTCTCATGCAAAGGGAACGTGTTATCGCTTATGCTTCTAGGCAATTAAAGCCTACCGAGGCTAGATATGACACTCATGATTTAGAGCTCGCGGCTATTGTTTTCGCCCTTAGAATTTGGCGTCATTATCTTTTGGGAGAGAAATTTGTTCTCTACACCGATCATAAATCTTTGAAGTATTTATTTTCCCAAAAGGAACTTAATTTGCGTCAACAACGTTGGCTCGAGTTCCTTGCATCTTATGATCGTGATATTCTTTATACTCCCGAAAAGGGAAATCATGTTGCTGATGCCCTTAGCCGAAAGCAACAAGCGGTTGTTTCCATGATGATATCCGAATGGAATGATCTTGAGACTTTATCCACTTGTGAGATTCGAGACCGTGAATCCAATTCATGTTCATCTCTTGTTTTGTGTAGCCTTGAGGCTCATCCTTCTCTTTTAGACCGCATTCTTGAAGGTCAAAAGCATGATCCCGAATTGGTTCTTCTTAGCCAAAGTTGTAGGGATAAAATTGATATTGAAGGTTTGAAAGACTTTGATATTGATGCTCGTGGTGGTATTCAAAAATTTGGTAGACTTATTGTGCCAAATATTATTGATCTTCGTAAGGACATTTTAGAAGATTCTCATCGTTCTAAATTTACCATTCATCCCGGTAGTAGTAAATGTACGCGGATATGAAGCGACTTTATTATTGGGATGGAATGAAATCTGATATTGCTAACTTTATAAAGCATTGCATGACTTGCCAACTCGTAAAGGCCAAGCATCAAAGGCCTAGTGGGTTATTGCAACCTTTGGACATTCCCGTTTGGAAGTGGGATCAAGTCTCCATGGACTTTATTGACGGTCTTCCCCGTTCTCGTTCGGGTCATGATAGCCTATGGGTGATAGTAGATAGACTTACAAAGTCCGCCCATTTTATTCCCGTTCGATCCAATCAGACCGTACCTATTTTGGCTAAACTCTATGTCAAGGAAATTGTTAAATTACATGGAGTTCCTACTTCTATTATTAGTGACCGTGATCCATTATTTACTAGTGGATTTTGGAAAGGTCTTCAAAAAACTTTGGGAACAAAGCTTAATTTTAGCACTGCTTATCATCCTCAGTTTGATGGACAAACCGAGCGTGTGAATCAAACTCTTGAAGATCTTCTTCGTGCATGCGTTCTTGATTTTGGTGGAAGTTGGGAAGATCATATTTCTCTTGTTGAGTTTTCCTATAATAATAGCTTCCAATCTAGTATTGGTATGGCACCTTTCGAGGCACTATACGGAAGGCCATGCCGATCTCCTACGTGTTGGCTTGAAGCCGGTGAGAAGCTGGTTTTAGGTCCAGATTTTATCCGTGATGCCACAGAAAAGATTGACCTTATTCGTCATAGGATGAAAGAAGCTCAAAGTAGATAAAAAATCCTATGCCGATAATCGGAGAAGGAGATTAGAATTTTTTGTGGGAGATTTTGTGTTTATTCGTGTTTCACCTATGAAGGGTGTTGTGCGTTTCAGTCGATCGGAAAAATTAGCACCTCGATATATTGGCCCATTTCCCATCACCGAACGCATTGGTTCCGTGGCTTATCGCCTTTTATTACTAGCTCAATTTTCTGCTATTCATGACGTATTCCACGTCTCTCAATTACGGAAATGCCTTCGAGATTCCGATTCTATTCTTGAGCCCGGTGTTATTGAAGAAATTGAAGTTTCTCCTAATTTGACTTATGAGCAACATCCTATTCGTATCATTGCTATAGAGGTTAAACGCCTTCGAAATAAAGATGTTCCTCTTGTGAAAGTTCAATGGTCCACAAATCCTAAGGATTGCTCTTGGGAATCCAGAGAATTCATCGAGCGAACACATCCGAACTTACTCTCTCATGCTCCTTAAGGTGAACTTCTCATTTTAAAATTTCTTCCTTTTGTGTTGATATGCTTTTGTATGGTTGTTACTTTTTATTTCTTTTTCTTAAGTATTGCGAGGACGCAATTTCTTTAAGGAGGGGAGTCTGTAACAACCCGCATATTTTACGATTGTATATTTAAATGTTTTATTTAAATATAGCATCGTTAGTCAGATTTAAGTCCGAAATGTCACTTTTTGCAAACAGTCGAATTAGGACTCAAGACCACCTCCATTGAGTCCAAAATAGCGTTTGCGACCTTTTTGAGTATAAACATCGACATATTTGGAGTTGAGTAAAATTTTGATATTTTCATTTAGGGCTTTGGGTTTGGGTTTCAGCCCACCAACCTAACAAATAACCCTAACTCCTCTACTCTTCATCCATTCACTCATTCTATTTCCTAACACTCAAGCTAAAGTAAAAAATGGGGGAAGAGATTGGAAATTAGAATTCCAAAACCCTAGTTTGTTTAGGAAATACAAATTCAAGTCCAAAATCCAAGAGAAGCTTAGGTAAGCATCCTCTTCATCTTCTCCATCTCAATCCCTCTTCAATTTTCAGAAATTCCTATCATCTAACTTAGGACAAACTTCACCTTTGATAATAGATTGAAGATTCTAGAGGTGTTGTTGAAGAGAAGTCAATCTTTGCTTGTTCTAGAGCTTCTCATTTGTTGTTTTGGGTTTAAAAGGTGAGTTTTTGAACTCACATCTATGTCTATATCTTTGATAGTTGTTTGGTAGTAATTTCTAACATCTATTCCTTGTCCATTTGCTTTTGAATTGAATTGGTTTGATGAATATTCCAATTTTTGGCATTTTGAAGTCAAATCTTTAAAAATCTTATCTTTGATGTTTGAACATGTTGTTGGGGTATATCGAAGAGCCTATAAGGATGGGTTGTCGCTTGGCATAAATCCCTAGTCTCCATTGCTCGTCCGATCACTCCCGTTTGGATTTTTGCCCTTCATAGGGCTAGGTTTAAAAATACTGCAACTGGCAGTTCAGTCGACTGAACCAGAAGGTCAGTTGACTGAATCTGGGACCAGAAAATTCTCTAGCCCTGTGTTAGTCGAATGACCATACAGTTCAGTCGACCAAACTGGGGACAGAAATGTTTCTGTCCTTGTATCAGTCGACTGAACTGCAGAGTCAGTCGACTGAACCTGAAACCCGAGAGTTTCTAGGCTTGTTTCAGTCGACTGACACTACAGAACAGTCGACTGAATCTGTGAAGTTTGCTTTTTGCCTATTTTAGGCTATTTTGTGTGGGTTTTCTGGTTTTTAATCGATTTTTGATGATCCGAATTGTTGTTATCATTTATCGACTTTGATGACTTCTTTTTCGGGATTTTTGGAAATATCCATTTTGATGGATTCGGTATCAATTTTTATGGTTTTAATTCACGTCATCGAATGTGGATTTTGGTGATTGATTGTTTTTTCAATCATTTTTATGATTTGTCACTTCAAAATACAAAGGTTTCTATACTAGTAGTAAATATTCAATCTCTTTCACAAAGATGATTTCAACTCTATTTTTAATACAAAGTTCGTTTATAAAACCGTTTTTCCAACCTATTAGTATATACAAACCTTTACCTCATTCATATGAGAAATCTAATTAAACGGCTTAGCAAAACAAGAGGTATGAAACACTTGCGTTTACTTCGTCGGTTAATTTTTGGGCTTGTTCGATTTAAAATATTGTGACAATTTTTGAGTGGAAATCTACAATTTGTTTGTAAATATTTAAGTTAAGCCAGTGGTTATGGGACATGAAGCTAAACTCATTTATTTACTAGCTTAGTTTAATCGACACTTCTTGATGATCGATGATGATCATTTTGTGGTTTAGACAAGCGATATGCGATGTCTCTTTGTCCGCGTGGGGGACTGTACCCCGTTCTGTTGAGCTTAGTCTCATTTTTATAGGCTAGCGACCTATGGGTTTTAAGGAGTTCGGTTCATCGGGCGTACCGTTGTACTACGTCGTTGTTCCGGCTTATTTGAGTTTCAGGTTCATTGGGCGTACCGTTATGGTACTACATCGTTGCACCGGCTCTATGGTTAGCGACCATGGGTTAGCAACCCGTTTGTGATGCACGTGTTGGTGAGTTTTCATGCTCCCGTTTATGATAGGCCTCCCCCCTTTTGATTTCTGGATTTCTAGTTGATGATTTCTAGAATTTATGTTTCACCAATTTTGATGATTGGCATTGATGAGCTCTATCAATTATTTGTGTTTTTGGTGAATAATTTAAAGAATGCGATTATTTTTAGATGTTTGAGATGATTTGGGATATTGTATGATTTTTGTTGTTATTTAATGTATACTTGTCGCAGTATGACATTAATGTTATCATACATTTTTGTCATATCTCTTATCCTATCTCATTTTATCTGATATTTATAGCTAGACCGATCCGTTTATTATTTTCTTCTTAAATAATACTCGGGTTAGACCGAGGTATTTCAGGTGCTTCTGCTTGACTTTTTATCAGGGTCCTTCACCCGAATTTTGGCTAACTACTTTGGCATAGTAGTTTTTGTTAGTATACATTTGAGATAGAGACTCCTTGATGTATACTTATTCTTTTGTCTAGCACTTGTATCTATTCTTTTGTGATATAGTGGATCTAGTTTGACCACTACTTTGATGTACACTTCTATGTGTTATATTCTTATATGTTTTCGTCTTTGTGATATGAATATCTTTGACTGATTTGTGTTATGTTTATTTCTATATTTGTTTCCGAAGACCACATAGCCACTGTGTGGTAGCTTTGAGTTTGTATTCGATATGTCAGATTTCCTCTTGAAATGAAATGTAAGTTATATTATCTGACATACCGGTACTCGCACAAAGCAATTACACAGATGGTCGCTCCTCAACAGCCTTATTCTTCATGCTAGTCGACGGCATTACTCAGTAGTGTCCTTGGCTAGTGTGAGTATAGAGGTGGGGCGTCACAACATTATTGTTAATAGCAAATTGAGACACATTTATAAGTGAAACCACGAGCTCGGGGGCAAACAATACTAAGGAAAAGAGGGATTGAAACATGACAATTCTCTAACGAACTCCAGCTCCCAGAGTGCGAGATTTTTGGCACTCTTAACAAGTTTTGCAGAAATTATTGTCTCTTACCTTTAATATAAGCATTACCAGTATGAGAAATTTTGATGCGGACTACAACAAAAGGATCTTTTAATAGCATTTAAAAAATGTTATAAAAGGCTTTTATAGCGTTTTTATAAAACCTGTAAATCAACAAGTTCTAATAAGTCAATGACCTATTATTGCAACATAAGAAACGCTATAAAAACATATCTTTTATAGCCTTGTCAAAATGCTGTAAAAAGTCTTATTAATGGCGTTCTTAAAATGCTATAAAAAACCCTTTATTATAATGACATGTTGGTGCACAACGGTCATACAACACTATTATTAACTGTAATAGCGTTTCATAAACGCTATTACAGGCTTTAATAGCATTTTAAAAATGCTATTAAATCCTTTAAAAACGTTTTAAAAATGCTATTTAATCCTTTAACAGCGTTTTAAAAATCATTTTTGCAGTACGTACATATCCATTATCACACTATAATCGACACATTTACATAAACACAATGTATCATTTCACACAATCATATAGATCACATTAAATGAAGAATAACTAACCATTCAACATTCACATATAATAATGCATAATATATCATAATATTTAATGAACATTACACTAAAAGTGTAAATAATACAAGCGATAAAAGATCGTACTACACATGACGATTAAATGTGCAAACCAAAAAAGTTGTTACTTCAAAAGAACTTCAAATCGCTAATATACCGCAGCATGTTGCCATTTGTATGCACCATAGAAGGATAATTACCTATGAAAAAGAAATTCAACAATAAGCAATTATAACTATACATACATACATACATACATACATATATGTGTGTGTGTGAAACTTAATTATATAAATTTAATTAATTTAAATGGAACTTAATTAATTTATATGAAACTTGATTAACTTAGTTAATTTTGATAAAATTAAATTGATTTATATAAACTTTAGTTAATTTTATAAAATTTAGTTAATTTATATAATCATATGGAAACAATATCAATAACATATGGAATTTCCTGAAATGGATGTAAATTTTGTTTAAAATACTTTATTCAACAATTGTATGTATATTGTTATAAACTTATTAACTTTTATAAAACTATTAAATTTTATACAGTTATTTAATTAAAAAAAACAGTTGGCTTATTTAATTATTATAAAACTTAATTAACTTAGTTACTTATTTTAAACTTAGCTAATTTGTTGTTGTTATTATCATAATTATATTATATTATTATATTATTAATGTTATTATATTATTTTATTACTATTATTTCTATTATATTATATTATTATTCTTATTCTAGTAAATTTAGTTCATTTTTATAAACTTAATTAATTTTTATAAAACTTAGTTAATTTTTATAAAAACGAGATAACTTTTATAAGACTTAGTCAATTTTTATAACAATTTAACAAAGATTTCAAAATAGAGAACATGATTTTTATAAAACTAATTTTTATAAAACTTAATTAAATTTTATAAACTTATCTAATTTAAAAAAACAGTTAGCTTATTTAATTATTATAAAACTTAATTAACTTAGTTACTTATTTTAAACTTAGTTAATTTATTATTATTATAATATTATTTCATTACTACTACTACTATTATTATATTATTATTCTTCTTTATAAATTTATTTAGTTTTTATAAACTTAATTAATTTTATAAAATTTTGTTAATATTTAGAAAATTACTTAGTTCTTATAAAACTTGGTTAACTTAGTTAATTTTTATAAATTTATTTAAGTTTTATATAACTTGGTTAATTTTTAGAAAATTAATTAATTTTTATAAAACTTAGTTAACTTAGTTAATTTCTACTTATTTAACTTAGTTAAATTTTATAAAAATTAATTAAATTTCATGAAATTTTAGTCAAATTAGTTAACTTTTTATAAAATTTAAATATTTTTATATACTTAGTCATTTCTTATCAAAACATAGTTAACTTAGTTAAAAATTTGTAAAACTTCGTTAAATATAAATATGATTATTTTTATACATATGTTTAACTTTTATAAATATGTTTATTTGTATAAAACTTGCTTAACATGGCTATTTTTTGTAAAAATTAGTTAAATTTTATAGACATACTTAAAAGGTCAACTTAGTTTAATTCCTATAAAACTTCGTCAATTTCTGTGAACTTATCAGATTTCATAAAATCCCGACAACTCCTCTTTTGCACTGTTAGTTCTTTTCCGCACATCCCAATTCAATATATAGGTACACTATAAAAACAAGCTCAGATTCATATCATATAACAAAATATATTCCATGATAGCATACACATTTAAATGCATAAAAACATACCTTTTATTAGCAATTTTAGCTAGCAATCTTCCATATAACAAAGTAATGATTTGTGTACCTATATAGCAAAGTAAAAAAGAATAATTATGACGCAAATCTATAAAAGAGTTATGTATTATGCAAATTAGTGAAATGCTTACTATAAAACTTAATTAATTTTTACCAAGTCTGAATTTGTACATGCTCGCTTTTAACTAACGGTCACCAATTACCGTACTAATATTCAGAATAAATTTAGCTTATGAAACCACTAACATTCAGGAGGACAAGAACCACAAAATCAAACCTCAGAATTCATTAAAGGTTCCAGATCTGTAACCATTTGTAAAACTATTCAAAAAATCAACAGAACTTTAATAAGCTGATAATACAAAATAATAAGATGTTACAAAGGTACAAAGAAACACCAGATGCGTATTCACTAGAACAATATTAACAACAACATTCTCATCAGCTAAATCAGTTGCACTATTAATACTATTGCTTTTATCCCCATTCTGCCAAACCACATCAACTCAGTGCAAAAAAAGAGAGAGAAAAAGGACCAAATCTAACAAACAATAAAAATACTAACCAAATCTGGTGGGAAAGGGGCACCCAGAAATGGCATTCAAGATTGCAGAGATAATAACATGCCGTTGATGCATAAATGGAGCGTTCTGCAATAATTTGAGATCTGAGATTTGAAAAGGTGGAGTTTCAAAAGCAAATAGTACCTGATTTCTTAGTACATCCAACCATTGTTCATTTATCTTGGAGTATAGCCTAATTTCATTTGATCGCCAACAGAATTAATGTCAGTATGCTGACATAGCAGTATAGCCAACCATTGCTTTTATTTTTTGTGTAAAAAGTTTTGTCTTAAAAAAGTCAATGTGATATAACAGTTATACATAAGCTAAAAAAATTAACCTTACATGAGACAATTTTGGACTAACATGCTGACATAGCAGTGAAATTAAAAGAGTCAACTGAGCTACCTCCCAGAGAAAATAAATGCCTTCCAATAGATAAAAAAGTAAAATATGATTATTTTAAATTAAGTCAAAAAAAACTTTTAAAACCAGTTAATATTTTCTTATCTAAAGTTCACTAAATTTTTTTCCTGATAAAAAATATATATTTTAAGCTGTCATAGTACTTCTAATGGCTTCATAGGCCACAAACTTTGATCACTTCTTATTTTCACAACTATACATTCATCCTGTTGTTTTGCCAACCATTTTAAGGGCTTCCAAATGCATCTTATACTTCTATCAAAATGTGTTTTATACGCCAGTTACATATAATAACTTTTCTCATGATATTAGGCATTGATGCCTCTACATGCATAAGAAGTTGATTACCATTTGTTAATAGCTGGGTTCAACTGAAAGTCAATTTAAAAGTCATGGCAAACCACTTGTGATGACCGCCCACGACCCCTGCACTGAACCTAGAGATAGTGCGCTGTAAAGTGTGCCAGGCAGCCATGGACGATTGTCAGGGTAAATTAAAACAGCAGAATCTATCGTATTACTCACATCGCATGGACAAAATACAATAGAATATATATATATAGTGAAGCTTCACAGAATAGAATCTCATCAATAAAACTTCATAATAGTTGAATACAAACATCTGAATAGTCAATACATCAAGCCTCGCTACATAACACTCAGAGAATATACAAGCAGTGGAACATCCAGTACATATAGTAAAAATATAATATGCAATCCTCCAGCTCGTCTTCGTCATCAGCATCGTGGAAAGCAAGAACAACACCTGTCATCTGCTACCTAGTCTGTCCGTCCCAAAATGGACGAACAGCCCAAGGCAATAAGAGTTAAAACATAAAGCCTTGAGTCAGACAACAGTCTTAGTGAGCGGTAAATTAACTAACAACATACCAAAAGAGCATAAAGGAAAAGGAATAGGAATACAACCCTCCCACTCCACCTCTTTCTACAGTGATAGCCCCCAGACACACACTAAGCAGAAGCAAACATAGATACAATTTAAAGTAAAGCAATTATCACTCGAGTCAAGGGCGATGTTTTCCAAGTACAAACCCCCAAGGCCTAAACCAAGATCAGATAAGCACCCAGAAAACACTGCTCTTGAGACCGAATGACGATACAACCAAACATCCATGACTCTGGCTATCACTGTTATCATTGCTTCGATATCATCGTTAATTGAATGACCGGCTCATTCTTTCATCCGTCCGTCAAGGGCTAATGGAAACCCCGGTTCTAGACATAACTCCGCACGTCATCGTGACCCGTGCCTAGGACTATCGAATCTGCCCAGAGTACTCGACTACCAATCAGTAGCCTTCAGGGACTATCGAATCTGCCCAACGTACTCTTGCTTTGAGCATGCTAGAACCTTCAACAACGATGAGATCTCAGCCTTCTAGTCATCCTCCTCGACGACTATTTCCATACTAGCTCAAGCGCCTCTCGAGCAAACCATTATCCTCTAACTCGAACCATTTCACCGAGTTATCAACATGCTTGGAATGATCCCGTCTGGATTAGACCAAGACTATCTCATATCATGCTTTGCCTCATCATCATCATAGCAAAGCTTCATCTCAACATCATCATCAAATCTATCTATATGAGCTTCACCATCCGCTACATATGCCACGAGCAGCTTTCCCAATTAAAGAGCCTTTCCCTTAGCTTTTGAATCATCTTCGACCATCTTGTCTAAATCAAATCATCAATCATCTAATTCATAGCAATCAATCAAGTCAAACATTAATCCAAGTAAACAAGCATTCAAATATGATCTAAATAGACAATTATAACAATAATGGCAATTTCGTAATTAAAGAGTCTAAAGTCTAACAAGCATGAAAACATGAGCAATATCTCTATAATCTTGATGAATGAACTTGCATAGGTTAACATGTAGTAAAATGGATGTCAAATCATCATGAACCGTGGATCTATATGGATCTATACTTAGGTTTACAAAAATGCATGGAAATCACTACTTTAACACAAAATCAAGCCAACGATCCGATATACTCCTTTGGATCCATGTGAGAGATAATCACCACTCACCAAATCACCTAAACACCTCAAAAGCAACACACTTCAGATCTGGACAGCGAAGGATCTAACTCGATCTATCACAAATCCGCTTCAAACAATGAAATCTCTCTTCGAAGAATGTAGATCTTCAATCTAAGCTCTTCGATCTTCGACTTGATCTTCGATTTGGATGGAAGGAAGTACTAAATCAAAGTGGAGAAAAGAAGTGAAGAAGTGTAGAAGTCAAGCTCTCAAAATGGCAGCACTTCGTCGCTTCGAAATCCAGATCCCAAAAATGAAGAAGAACCCTCCTATTTATAGGCTGAAATCCACCTTAGGTCGTTCGCTCGGAGTTAGGTCGTCCACGACTTACGACCTAAAACCCCACGACCTAAAATCTTCGACCTAACAGCCCCAAGCCTCTACGACCTAACCAGATCTGCGCATCCACGCGACCTACGACCTAACCCAGATGCACTTCTACGACCTAACGAATGCGCATCCATGCGACCTAACAGATCCAACGACTACGCGCATCCGCGATCTACGACCTAACAGATCCAACGACCTACGCGCATCCGCGACCTACGACCTAACAACGATGCAGCCTAGCGACTTAACACAGATCGCTTCTACGACCTAACACACCTGCGACCTAACACACACGCGACCTAACTATCTTAGGTCGCCTACGACCTAACTCAACACAGAAGCTCACGACCTAACTCTACACAGAAGCTCACGACCTAACTCTTAGCTAGGATACGACTTAACATCTTAACTCGCTAACCACTAGGTCGCTAACTCGCTAACTAATAGGTCGCTAACTTCTATAGGTCGGCAACTTCCTATAGGTCGCTAACTCTCTTAGGTCGGCAACTTCTATAGGTCGCTCAAATTTCCTAGGTCGCTTACTCGACCTAACCTACCCACGACCTAAGCCACCACACGACCTAACTACTATACGACCTATCCCCAAATCCTTAGGTCGCCGATTCCCTTAGGTCGCTCCACTTCCCTAGGTCGTCCACTCCTTAACTCGCCCACTTCCTTAGGTCGCTCCAAACTCTCATACGACCTAAGACTTAGACTATGGACGACTTATCAACAATGCGACCAAATGATAACTGTTTTACGATGTTTCGATCCGTAAAAATACGGGTCGTTACATTCTCTCCCCCTTAGGAATTTCGCCCCCGAAATTCCAAACAAACAAAGCAATCAAAGACTATTCTGCATGCCTACCATCCATAGCAATCAACAAACCATGCATCCAATTCTAGCTTAGCATGCAGAATTCGAAAACTAGAACAAGTTTCAATGTCATTAGATGACACGACACCTTAGGGCCATACCTTGAAGAGTTCAGGATGAGCTGCTTTCATCCTCTCTTCCACCTCCCATGTACAGTCGTTATCATCATCACTCCATTGTATCTTGAGCAACTTAACTACCTTCCTCCTAAGCTGTTTCGTGTCGGTTTCCACAACACGAAGCGGCTTACGAGGTCTCCTATCGACTGGATCAACTTCGAAATCTTCACAGCTATCAGCAGAAACCACTGTATTCGAGTCGTGCACATACTTCCGTAGATACGATACGTGAAAAACATTGTGCACACTCGACATCTTCTCTGGTAACTCCAATCTGTAGGCGAGCTTTCCAATTCGCTCGATGATCGGGAATGGTCCAACAAATCTCGGAGTCAATTTTCCTTTCTTCCCGAATCGAATAACATTCTTTAGTGGAGAAATCTTCACAAAAACCATATCACCTACGTCGAACTCCAAATCCTTATGACGCTTATCGGCATAACTTTTCTGACGGTCTTGGGCTGCCTTCATTCGTTGCCGAATGATCTCTATGCAATCTGAAGTCCATCGAATCATCTCTGGCCCAAGTATCAGCTTTTCTCCGGTCTTTAACCAACATGTCGGGGAGTTACACGGTCTTCCATACAATGCTTCATACGGTGCAATACCAATGCTTGACTGGTAACTGTTGTTATACGAAAATTCCACCAAATGAAGGTGATCTTCCCATGATCCTCCGAAATCCAAGACACAAGCTCTAAGAAGATCTTCCAAAACTCGGTTGACTCTCTCGGTCTGACCATCTGTTTGAGGGTGATAAGCTGTACTCAAACACAACTCGGTTCCCAAAACTTCCTGAAAGCTCTTCCAAAATCCACTAGTGAACAATGGATCTCGATCGCTCACTATACTCTTCGAAATACCATGGAATCGAACTATCCACTTAACATACAATTCTGCCAACTTTGATGCAGTCCTAGTCGATCAAACAGGAATGAATCTTGCACTCTTAGTCAGACGATCTACGATGACCCAAACCCCTTCATTTCCCGTTCTTGTTCTAGGTAACCCATCAATAAAATCCATCGATATTTGTTCCCACTTCCATGTAGGAACTTCTAATGGCTGAAGTAATCCACTTGGCTTCTTTTGTTCGGCTTTTACCAACTGGCAGTTCATGCACTTGGAAATAAAATTTCAAACATACTTCTTCATACCTTCCCAGTAATAGGTTCTCTTCATATCCCGATACATCTTATTTCCACCTGGATGAATTGTCAGCTTCGAGTGATGACTTTCCTTCAGAACTTCACTTCTCAATTCATCTATATCGAGAACAACTAGTCGTCCTTGTTTCCGAAGCCAACCCTCTCGATCGACCTCGAATCCTTTATCCTTTTCTGGTTCCAATCCAGATTCCAAATCACGGATAACCTTGACAATCTTATCATCTCGCTTTTGACTCTCGCCAATTCTTTCCACAAGAGTTGGTCTTATCGATAAGTTTGCCAACATCTCAAGTTCCAATTCACATCTAGGCCTGAAGTCAAATCCAGCTAAATACTCGAGACTCTTCCATTCTGAAAACATGGCTCCCAATCCCGCATGTCTTCAATTTAACGCATCTGCTACTGCGTTACCTTTTCCCAGAGTATAGGCTATACCAAAATCATATGATGCCAAAAACTCTAGCCACCGTTGCTGCCGAAGATTCAAATCCTTTTGGGAGAAAAGATACTTCAATGACTTATGATCTGTAAACAACTCGAATCGAACTCCCAATAGGTAATGTCTCCACATCTTCAGAGCAAAAACAATCGCCGCTAACTCCAAATCATGAGTCGGATAATTCCTTTCATGCAGCTTCAGTTGTCGACTTGCATATGCAACAACTTTATCCTTCTGCATCAGCACTGCTCCAAGTCCTGTACCACATGCGTCGGTGTAAACCACCATCTCATCATTCCCACTCGGAATAGTCAAAACAGGAGCACTTGTCAGTCGCTTTTTCAGGATTCTGAAAGCTTGCTCACACTTATCATCCCATCTGAACACTTGGTTCTTTTTCGTCAATCCTGTTAATGGTGCAGTCACCTTAGAGAAGTATTTGATAAACCGTCGATAATATCCTGCTAATCCAAGAAAACTTCTCACATCAGATGCATTCTTAGGTCTAACCCAATCCTGGATTGCTGCCACCTTAGCGGGATTAACCGCTATTCCAATTCCAGAGATAACATGGCCTAAGAACCTCACTTCACTCTTCCAGAAGTGACACTTCGAAAACTTAGCCTTCAGCTGATGTTTCCGCAAGATTTCCAAAACAATACGCAAGTGCGTCTTATGCTCTTCTTCAGTTCTGGAATAAATCAGAATATCATCCACGAATACTAGCACGAACTTGCTCAACTGATCTCTGAACACTCTATTCATAAGATCCACAAAATATGTTGGTGCATTAGTCAATCCAAACGGCATTACCAGCCACTCAAAGAAACCGGATGGTGTCCTGAAAGCAGTCTTCGGCACACTATCCTTAGCCACTCTCAACTGGTGAAATCCCGTTGCCAAATCCATCTGAGAAAACACCTTAGCTTCGTGAAGCTGATCAAACAAGTCATCTATTCTCGGCAATGGATACTTGTTCTTCTTAGTCACCTTATTCAGCTCACGATAATCCACACCAAACCTCAGCGATCCATCTGCTTTGGTTACAAACACAACTGGTGCACCCCATTCGGACACACTACGCCGAATGAATCCTTTCTGCAAAAGATCATCAACCTGCACCTTCAACTCCTGCTGTTCCCTAGGCGCCATCCGCCTAAGAGGCATCACAATAGGTCTGGCTCCCTCAACTAGATCTATACGAAACTCGATCTCTCTATGCGGCGGTAACCCTTTGACCTCGTCAAAGACATCCTCAAATCCATTAGCGATTGGCACAGATGACAGTCCATCCCGTGGAACAACCAGCGAATACATGAAGCTCATGAAGACGCCTTCTTCATGCTTACATCGTATCACAATCGTTCGCCCCTCCACATTCTCGACTGTCACCTCCAACCTCTCACAATCAACCTTTGCCGCATACTTCCTAAGCCAGTCCATACCCAAAATAATTCTGAACCCCGCAAAGTTCAGAACAAAACAATCACAAACAAAAGAGCAATCATGACTCGATACAATCAGACCATGACATAACATACACAAACAAGACGAACCCCCAACTGGATTAGTCACAACCAATGGCCTATCAACAATATCCGGTTCTAAACCCAACCGGCCTACAAGTTCATTACAAACAAAAGAATGCAACGCCCCAGTATCAAATAACACTCTAACTAGAACTCCACATATGGAAAGAGTACCTTGAACCACTACACTCTTTCCTTTCTCTTCATCGGTAGGAGCTTTCGAAGATGATGGAACAGCTCCTAAAGCATAAGCTTGCACAATCTGCTTGTCCTTCCTCGGTTCTGGACAATTCCTCTTGATATGCCCCGGCTTGTCACAGTTGTGGCATTTCATCGGCACCTTCGGATTCTTGCAATCCCTGGAGAAATGGCCCTTCTGCTGATAATTGAAGCAGGTCACTTCGCCCTTCGACTTCTTCTGGCCATCCTTACCCTTTTGCTGCTGCTGCTGCTTCCTCTTCTTGTTTCCACCCTACTGGGGTTTAGACTCTTCCCTGGTCACAGCAACAACAGATCCTTCCTTAGGAAACAGATTCTCATGCCTGAGAGCTTTCTCCATAAGCTTCTCAAATGAATCGTCCAAATGATCCACCAACTGCCTCCCAAGATAACTGTCCAAACCTGTCACAAACTTCTCATTCTTCTGATACGAAGATTCAATATACGACCGGGCATACTTGGACAAAGCTTCAAACTCAGAAACATACTCAAGAACTGGTCTTCCACCTTGCTTGAGCTCCACAAACTTCTTGAACAGAACAGACTTCTGAGCTGTAGAAATGAACTTAGCTTCAAATCTGGCTTGGAATTGCTCCCAAGTAATCTCTTCCTCCGGAGTATCAATAGTGATAGAGTTCCACCAATCAGAAGCTCTCCCTTGAAGCTGTCTTGATGCTAACTTCCTCTTAGTCGCATCCTCAATTCCCAAATCACTAAAGATCCTTCTACAAGCATCTATCCACCTCTGGACCCAGAAAACCAAGATCAGATAAGCACCCAGAAAACACTGCTCTTGAGACCGAATGACGATGGAACCAAACATCCATGACTCTGGCTATCACTGTTATCATTGCTTCGATATCATCGTTAATTGAATGACCGACTCATTCTTTCATCCGTCCGTCAAGGGCTAATGGAAACCCCGGTTCTAGACATAACTCCGCACGTCATCGTGACCCGTGCCTAGGACTATCGAATCTGCCCAGAGTACTCGACTACCAATCAGTAGCCTTCAGGGACTATCGAATCTGCCCAACGTACTCTTGCTTTGAGCATGCTAGAACCTTCAACAACGATGAGATCTCAGCCTTCTAGTCATCCTCCTCGACGACTATTTCCATACTAGCTCAAGCGCCTCTCGAGCAAACCATTATCCTCTAACTCGAACCATTTCACCGAGTTATCAACATGCTTGGAATGATCCCGTCCGGATTAGACCAAGGCTATCTCATATCATGCTTCGCCTCATCATCATCATAGCAAAGCTTCATCTCAACATCATCATCAAATCTATCTATATGAGCTTCACCATCCGCTACATATGCCACGAGCAGCTTTCCCAATTCAAGAGCCTTTCCCTTAGCTTTTGAATCATCTTCGACCATCTTGTCTAAATCAAATCATCAATCATCTAATTCATAGCAATCAATCAAGTCAAACATTAATCCAAGTAAACAAGCATTCAAATATGATCTAAATAGACAATTATAACAATAATGACAATTTCGTAATTAAAGAGTCTAAAGTCTAACAAGCATGAAAACATGAGCAATATCTCTATAATCTTGATGAATGAACTTGCATAGTTTAACATGTAGTAAAATTGCTGTCAAATCATCATGAACAATGGATCTATATGGATCTATACTTAGGTTTACAAAAATGCATGGAAATCACTACTTTAACACAAAATCAAGCCAACGATCCGATATACTCCTTTGGATCCGTGTGAGAGATAATCACCACTCACCAAATCACCTAAACACCTCAAAAGCAACACACTTCAGATCTGGACAGCGAATGATCTAACTCGATCTATCACAAATCCGCTTCAAACGATGAAATCTCTCTTCGAAGAATGTAGATCTTCAATCTAAGCTCTTCGAACTTCGACTTGATCTTCGATTTGGATGGAAGGAAGTACTAAATCAAAGTGGAGAAAAGAAGTGAAGAAGTGTAGAAGTCGAGCTCTTAAAATGCCAGCACTTCGTCGCTTCGAAATCTGGATCCCAAAAATGAAGAAGAACCCTCCTATTTATAGGCTGAAATCCACCTTAGGTCGTTCGCTCGGAGTTAGGTCGTCCACGACTTACGACCTAAAACCCCACGACCTAAAATCTTCGACCTAATAGCCCCAAGCCTCTACGACCTAACCAGATCTGCGCATCCACGCGACCTACGACCTAACCCAGATGCGCTTCTACGACCTAACGAATGCGCATCCATGCGACCTAACAGATCCAACGACCTACGCGCATACGCGATCTACGACCTAACAGATCCAACGACCTACGCGCATCCACGACCTACGACCTAACAAAGATGCAGCCTAGCGACCTAACACAGATCGCTTCTATGACCTAACACACCTGCGACCTAACACACACGCAACCTAACTATCTTAGGTCGCCTACGACCTAACTCATCACAGAAGCTCACGACCTAACTCTACACAGAAGCTCACGACCTAACTCTTAGCTAGGATACGACTTAACATCTTAGGTCGCTAACCACTAGGTCGCTAACTCGCTAACTAATAGGTCGCTAACTTCTATAGGTCGGCAACTTCCTATAGGTCGCTAACTCTCTTAGGTCGGCAACTTCTATTGGTCGCTCAAATTTCCTAGGTCGCTTACTCGACCTAACCTACCCACGACCTAAGCCACCACACGACCTAACTACTATACGACCTATCTCCAAATCCTTAGGTTGCCGATTCCCTTAGGTCGCTCCACTTCCCTAGGTCGTCCACTCCTTAACTCGCCCACTTCCTTAGGTCGCTCCAAACTCTCATACGACCTAAGACTTAGATTATGGACGACTTATCAACAATGCGACCAAATGATAGCTGTTTTACGATGTTTCGATCCGTAAAAATACGGGTCGTTACACCACTTATTTTAATAGCCATTTAAGCATTTAACCTTACACATATATAGTTTATTCATAAGTATGATCTAATTCCATTCCATCATGGTTGGAAAAAATATTAAACTAGACGCACGAGATATAAATTATGGTCACTAACGGTAAATTTTAATTGTTCTTCCAACTATATTAATATTAGTGTACATAGTGGCCTTAAATGCTATGCTACAACTTAATGAGCAATATTCTATTTCCTAATTGCAATGTATCAGCTTGAAAGAAAGAAGTGAAAGCAACATCTAATAAATAATTTGCTAAGCGGCACAGTGTAACTTTGTTTATTTCATAGTCATCATATACACATAAGAAGCTGTATGGAATATAATATTCATATGAATCTTGAGATCTCAACTTTATATAATTAATAATTATTTTTTATGTAATTCAGGCAATTGAATTTTTTGAACTTATCTAGTCTATAACCTGAAGTGGGCATTAAATAATGAGCAAATTTTGACTGCTATTTAGTATAAAAGAATAAGTTAAGCCACTTTATTTATTTTTCCACCAATTTATACATACATTCAAGTTTTCTGCAACATTAAATTGCCTAATTTAGTAAAATTTACATTAAATGAATATTTTTTCCTGTCAGGGTTGAGATCCTTCTTCAAATTTATTTATTTTACAGAGAATAATCTGGCTGAAGATATCTTTCATTTCTTCAATTGAGTAACATATACATTGAAGTTGTATTCTGTTACTAAATCTATTAAGGGCTTCCAAATTACTATAAAAAATTAATTAACATTACACATCTAATTTATTTCAAATTTAAAGCTATTGGAAATACATAACGTGTCTGCACCAAACAATCTCAATAAAAAATGGGATGAACCATGTGCAAGTTTGTGCTTTTTATATATGAATCATCCTCTAACAAAAACATTTCATATGCACCAATATTGTGCTTACAGATATAGAGTTGCATTCAATAAGTATATGAAGCATATCTTATGACGATATATTAATTTTTTTCGTGTTTCAATTTTAGTTAAATGATAACAAGAGAAAGTTCAAGATTTTAAATTACTGCACAAAAAGGGAAAATCGAAACATGACCTCGTGTCTGTCTTGTAATATTGATCTAAAATAAAATATTTTGATACTCAAACCTTTTTAATCAAACAAAATAAAATATTGGTCTGAAAAAGGTACTCAAACCTTTTTTAGTTAGTCTTGTAATATTGCTTCAAACATGGACAAATAAAATACTTTGATAGTCAAACCAACTCACTCAGATCTTCCAAGTTAGATTGGTTCCTGAGGTATGTTATATAGTTTCACTTGGTAATTTAATATTAGCAAAATGTTTATTATTTACTCCTTTAGCTACCATGTGCTCCAAATATATGTTGATTATTTATTCCTGTTTACACTATTTAGCTACCTTGTGCTCCAAATATGTTCATTGTTATTTTCCATTATTTCCAAATATATAGTATCAATCAAATACATTCAAACCATTACTATCAATTTAAAACAAACTGACACACTTAGTGCAATTTCATTATTCCTTAGAAAAAGATTTGCACACAACTTAACTTATTATCAAACAAAATTACCCTTTATTGTAGTTATGCAGCATATAAAGTTATAAGAATAGCATGCACAAACCCGAGCGTAGCCTGTAAGACATGGTCCAAACATCATCATGCGCACAATAGCTTTAGCTATTTTTTCAACAGTCTAGTGAAAGAGATAAAGGTTAAATGAAATTCAACTTGTATTGAACCTAATGCACAAGACATCATGTTATGTGTGAGTTCAGAAGAGTCATCATTAGCAATAGTCTAACTTGAAATAATTATGAATAAGAACCTTGCCTTAAACTTCCAATTTTCAACTTGAAATAACATATTAATGATCTTATTGTCACCTAAAACTCACCCATACTTAGAATGTCAACTTATCTTGTAAAAACTATTAAGGATTCTGTAAATTAATTTGCTATATTCATGAAGTATGCCTTTCTATCTTGGCAGCTCTTAAACACCATGTATCGAATTTTAGTTTACTTCTATGCTGAAATCATGGCAAAGAAAGAGGTTAATGCAACAGATTGACAATAGATTTACATAATAAATTCTTAGTTGAAGAAGAAAAGAAACATGAATTATTTACTTAGCATAATACATAAAAATGATACGAATCCGTACAACAAACAACAATGAATAAAGGCATATATGTACTCCTATAGCGGTCAGAGACAAATGTAGTTTTAAAACACTTAAAAAATAAATAAGAAACCCATGTTACTCATGAATGAATGGATGTGGCTAAAAAATCTACGTTTGATTTTACTTTGATATGAAAAGAAGAAGAAAGATACTAATGGTAAATGATGCCTCTTTCACCTGTCACATGTAGAGCCAGGTCTGAGTCGTAAGTATGAGACGGTTCCTTGGAAATACAGTTTTTCTATGATATAACAATTACTAAAAATGATACAAGGAGAATAACTACAACATTACTTCATTTTAAAATATAAAAATATAGCTCATACAGAATTAAAATATAACTTTGAATCATATACTGTGAATAATACATAATTTGTTGTACTGGGTCAAAATACATCTAACAAACTTGCATCGTTTGTATTTAAACCAACCCGGTATAGGAAGGGAAAAAGAAAATTGATAGATTTCTCATATTCAAACTTGAATTATTACTTTTTAGTATAACTTGTTTTCATAGATAAATCAGTACTATTAATATTCCGGTAATGTAGGGATAGATGCTTAAAATATAAAAAATATGTATGAAAAATTAAATGTTTTCCCTATTGAATCATGACCTAATGACCATACATACATATGCAGTTATTTGAATTCAAATATATATATATATATATCTATATGTCTGTGTGCACGTGTGTCTCTCTGTGTGCGTGCGCGCGCATGTGTAATGTTGAACAAATAGACTTTATTTCCACTGACATCTACCTTTCAAAAATAGTGTTACTTGATATGGTATATTTATCATGTGTATCTTAACTTATGCCTTTTATAGTAACAACATTTCCACTGACATGTACCATTCAAAAGTATACGTGCATAAACAGCAAGAAACTTCATAAGAGAAAGGAAAATGATTCTGTAAATTAACTTACTATATTTAAGACGTATATCTTACTATCTTAGCAGCTCTTAAAAACCATGCATAGAATTTTAATTTACTTTTGTGCTGAAATCATAGAAAAGAAAGAGGTTTAATACAACAGATAGACAATACATTAAATAATAAATTGTTACTTGAAGAAGAAGAATAAAACATGAATTGTTTACTTGCCAAAACACATAGAAATGAAATGAATCCATAGAGCAATACTAGAGCAACTAGGTGAATGAAACTACATGGCATATGGATTGGAAATAGAGGGTGGATATCATGAGGTGAGAAAAAATGCATGGTTCTGATGCTCCCTATATCAGTCGGTTGTCTATTAAGCAGGTTGATTTAAGTATTCGCGGAATCCGTATGGCGAACAATATGGAACAAAGGCATATATGCATTTATATAATAGTCATAGACAAATGTAGTTCTAAAGAATTTAAAAGATGAGAAATCCATCTTACCCGTGAGTGAATGGATTATGCCGCTAGCAAATTTATATTGATCATACGAGAAGAAGAAAAATACTAATGATTGATGATGATTCTAAGTGTTCAAATTAGCTGTTTTACCTGCCAAATGTATAGCCATGTCTGAGTCGTAAGTATTTTATAAAAGTGGACAAGAAAAGATAACTTTCTCAAAAATAGAATGTTCTTACTTTCTTACCAACTTAAGTAAACTTAAAAATTAGATATAACCCAATGGGGAGAGATGAAAACAGGCTTCCATATTCTTCAAAGATAAAGACGTACTTTATGAAGTTTTAATATAAAATTACATCCAACTACTATCCATCACACTCAAGATTTCATTTGACATGATACTACAAAATTCTTATTTGAGTCCTGAGATGAGAGTGGGATATGAAATTGACAGGTTTGATGTTTACAAATTAAAATAAGCATATCGAATATGATTTAATGATTTATAATAGTGCAAATCTTGAAGGTTATAATATTTAGGAGACAACATTTATAATTGGAACTATGGTCTAGCAGTTCATGAATGGAAATTTGTTGTGAACACAATTTTAAGTGGACAAAAGAATATTTACAAGTACATGAGAATGCTTTCTTTTCCCTTTCCCTCAAATCAAACTTTGGATATATAAATAATTTCAGTCTAATATGTATTTGTTTGGAATGTTTCAGTAAATTATAAATTAAATATTAAGTGTAATGCAATTAAAAATCTATTTAAAAAAAAGTTAATTCGATAATTATAATAAACATTAACATATGTACAAAAAATTTATAACAGTGTTATTGAAAATTAGAACATGTCTTGCCCATCCATATTCCCATTCACATGAACCACACATATTTTCTTATTCCGGGCTTCTACCTATGGTTATTGAATAAGAGCAAGTGCAAGGAATATAAGGCTAAAGAAGAACCAATCAACTTTAAAGACAAGAGGATGCCCAATAAAAACAAACAATATTTCATGCTTGATGAACCAATGTATCATTCTTATCTAGTAAGACAGTAGAGCCAAAAAACAATAACTTCATAAAACTGAAATCAGAAAAACCAGATTTTGGCTATTAATAGAACTTATATGTATTCTTTTAGCTGCCAACAAAGAGGCCAATATTGATAACTTGAAGAATACAATAATCTAATGTTTACCAGTTTTAAGTCAATAAGATGTTCACCTGAAAGTGTTGGTAGTTTTATAACCAAACTACTACCAAACCTTAGTCACTTAAACATAATTTATCTGACCATAGTAAGATTTTCTCAGCTCAGTGTAGACAGGAAAAAAATTTGAAATTGAACAAACTAAATATAATTTGTGTTAAACTTATTATGTACACCTAGTAAAGAATTAAGACAAGCATTTGTTTCAGTCATCAAATTTATGATATATACGTTGATTGGACATAGTATATTTTTCAAATAATAAATAGAAGAAAAGACAAACTTTGCGATGCCATGAAACAAGCTTAAGCATAGACTTACTTGGCCACTAATAACTTCATTGGGCTTTCTCTCTTGAACAAACTTAAGCATAACTGCGTTTTACTCAGGTGCACCATCAATGTGAACTGTTTGCTCTAGTTCAACACGGGCGCTAAAAGCGGTGGACTAGAGATGCGCAACTGAGCTCGTCAAGGTGATCGGTGGGGTTGGACAAATTGTTGTTGATGGTTGTGCCAAGACGAGATTTGATTTGGTCGAAGTTTGGTATCGAAGGAGCCATTCATCGAAGTTGAGGAATTGGAGCTTCAACTGGTTGGATAAGAGAAGAAAAGTGTCATCGGAGCTTAAGCGAAGTTACTAAATTTTAAAGTGAAGACGAGATCTCATAATTTAGGGTTTTGGAAGTGAAAAGAGGGAATAGTGGTGGAATAGGAATTTTGAGAGAGGGGAGGGGGGGAGAAAAAATGTACGGGCAAAATTTTCTTTTCGTTAATAATAGTGTGAACTGGGAGTATATTTTAACCTAAATGACCAACAATTGCAAGTCATGTTCTGATGTAATCCCCCTTTGCTATAAATAGACCATTTTCTTGTACTGACACTTACCATTGTCCATGCAAATTGTTTGTTTACCTCTATACTCCTTGTTCCCAAAATTCAAGTTATCAAGAATAAGTGATGTGATTAGTTGCCCCAGAGTCAGGATACCAACATTCATCTTGTATGTGTTCAGTTCTTGCAGCATCATTTGAGTTGTGACCTTTGCTGCTGCTCCTTTGGTTGCAGTTGTTTTGATTTGAGTATTTGAAATAACACTTTACAACAGTGTGACCTACTTTCTCACAAATTTAACACTTTGGTCTATTATTGTTGTTCCATCTACCTCTTCCTCTGGATCTGTTAGAATAACCACCTCTTTGTGTTGCTTGTTCTGCTTTATTGTTGTTTTGATTTTTATTTTTGTGATTAGCATTGTAGTTGATTGAGAAATCTGATTCTTGTGGCTTTTTGTTATTAATTCTTGCTTTATATGTAAGTAAGATTGAGTGAACATCATCAATGGATGGTAAGACCTTTTGAGAAGCTACAACAGCAACAACTGCTTCATATTCATCACTTAAACCATTTAGTATGGTTAAAATTTGTTTCGAGTTTGATACTTTGTGATCTACAGCCTCTAGCAAATCACAAGTTGCCTTGATCTTGGATAGATATTCTCTCATAGTATAATTATCCTTTCTAATGCTTTGAAGTTTCCTCTTATAATACATGACTTTTGCTGTAGATTGAGTGTTGAAAACCTTTTCCACACGTCCATATTTCATTAGCAATTTTACATCCAATTACATGAAACAGTGCTTATTGATGAGAGCAACCATGAACATATGAGTCTATCTTGTCTATGATGCTTCACATATTTTTCACTACTGACCACTTTATTTTCTTGATCAGTGATACATTTTGGTGGAATTGGGATAGTTTCAAGAATAAACCCTTCGAGACCATATCCTTGGATTGCAGTCTCAACCTGAAGTTTCCATAAAAGATAATTATCTTCATCCAAATGAACTGTCACAAGTTGACTTTGTGGACTAATGATGGTCTTGACCAACTTCACTACTGCCGATCCAATCTATTGAGAATTGCTTACATCAACAGAGGTTGCTAAATTTGTTTCATCACCCATGATGATCTTAAAGGCAAAGAAGGCTGGTAAAAAGAAAAAGAACTGAGGGAATTCCAATAAAAGAAAAAATGAGAAAATTCAATCAATCTTGATCAAGATTCATGTCTCTAAAGACAAAGATGATCATCAAACAGGTTTGATGCAACCATGAAGCTTAAATGATGATTAGATTGAAATCTGATCTAATATGCTTTGTTGGATGGCACTTTCTTTGAAGTTTTATGATCTGTTTTTGTTTTCTTAATCTGAAATTGGTTGTTATTTATTGTTTTCCTTCAAGATTTGATGAAGTGGCCTTGATACAGCCGAGTTTCTTGAATTCTGGCAAGGCACAATACCCCTTTGTTGAATCTGTTTCTCAAATGAAGAGATTTGAATCTCTGATGAGAACAAAAAACTCAAATGATGAATATTATCTAATGAGTTTTAATCTCCAAAAGGATTGCTGTTAAGCAATGCAGCTCTAATACCATAAAAGAGTTTGATAACTGGTATTCATTTACAAAGTACAGATACATCTTATGCAAAGTGATATACACGGGTATTTATAGTTGTTTCATCTTGTTGGGCTTTATGATTGGCCTGCTTGCATTTACCCGCTTGCTTCACTTTAACTTGAGATATTATGAGTTGTTCTCTGAAGAATATACATCATACTTAATTTTTAAGATGAATAATTGATTAATCTAAGCTATAAGTTGAGATTATAACCTTATGTTACTCTTTAAAATTGCAAGAAGCTAAACTGATTTGAAGAATAACACTTTATTGTTCTGTAGCTTTAGACTAGGCTGCAAGTAAAACATCAATCTAAAAACTTGGTAAGAATTATCATGTATTTGGAAACTTTATTAAGAAAAAGGTAAGCGCTATAAAATATTAATTTATGGAAGAAAAGTTAATTTATGCTTTATTTGTTCATGCTTAAGAAAAGGAAACAATATCTGATTATGCATATAAGGAATTTTGGAAAGGAAAAAATTAAGCAAAGGCATGAAACCATTAGATTGAACATAAAAAATATCACTATGTAAACATGGTCTATTTAAAAAATGAATTGTCAGGCAATAAGATGGCTAAGTAATACAATGCATCAAATTTAAATATGATGTTCCCATTTACTCCATATATGGTGAAAGAAAATTATTATTTAGATACATATCAATTCAATTACTACATTTATTTATATTCATATCATTATGTGTAAACTTATAAGGTAAAAGTAGTTGATGAATAAACTGTATCAAGAAAAATTCCTATGTCAAATGGATATAAGAGGAAAACGTTACTATTATTTTCAAGTAAGACTGTTTATTCTGACTAATACTCCATAAATAAACATGAATCAAATGTTCAGAAGCCAAATCTCGGAATCCAAAAATAAAACATTGTAGATTATGTTTCAGGAATGTCAATGGTGTCTTCCAGTAACCCATATGATCATATCAACTCAAAACACTAACTGAGAATTTACAACCTTACATTTTAAATAATCAAAATCCTAAGATAGCACATACATACCTAAATAGTGTACTCTACGCCAACTTTTGTGTTAAAAATACTGTTTTAGTATGGATTGTCGAATCTTATATATGTCCCAACTTCCATATACCTGAATCGGTGGGAGAACCACTAATCAGTGGGAAAGACAGTGCTTAAGCACTCTACTTCTTCAAAGCAGTGCTGTGCAAACTAGTGCAAAGTTTTATAAATAAGGTAGCAGACGTTTGTAATGGAAAACTAGTGTAAATTATGGCACAAACTAGTGTGAAGTTTTATTCACATAATTTACTAATGCCATAATAAAATCCAACTGCTTGCTTAAGATTATAACATTATTTAATGAACTTGACTATAATAAACTAGTACAAATAAGGTAAACATGAAATATTGTGTATTGTGTAGAAACCCAACTAGAAAAACTGTAATTTAAGATCGAAAAAAATGAGAAATACCTAATGGAGGCGGTGTTGGAACGAGGTGGAGGTAGAGGGAGCGCCTAAAGTCGAAGTCTTCCTGAAGTCGAAGTCGAGAGCGGGCGCCTGCCTGAAGTCGAAGTCGAAGTCGAAAATATGAGGGGAGATCGAAATTTCGGAGGGGAGATCGAAAATTTGGAGGGAAGAGCGAAAAGTCGAAAATGACTGAATTGGAAAAGCGTGGATAGGGCTATGCGTAAGTTAGTTACTCATTTACTATTTTTCCCTAGCACATTCCAATTAATTTCAATTTAACTTGGGCTTCCAATGCAAACAAGTGTTGGGGTATTTAAAATTGTAAATGTTTATTTTTAGTCACACATTTGTTGGATTGTGACACTTTCTAGTGAGATTAAAATGCAACCCATGTAAGTGTTAGAAAATGAAACTAGAAAGTGTTGCCAAATGACTGTTTTGGTGTAGTGAGTGCTTTCTCCTTGGATTAATGACTTGGCTAACTGTAGGGATGATATTGGAACATGTGTCGGTATCACAGTTGTTTGTCAATTGACATGGATCACTTACCTGACATCTTGTATATCATTTTTGGATGTGGTAATCTATGTGTGTTGTATGTATTTTGGACCATCTGAACTATTGATCATGATTGTTTTATAGAGATTCTTCGACTTTGAAGCCTTGCCTTGGCATTAGCTTTCGGTTGGTGCCTCTTTGAGAGCCTGATCGTTTGGTTTTTAATCAAGTGAGTGACCACTGCTCTCAAATATTGTCTGTACGTCGGCATTGTTGAATTTATATGATTCAAATATTTCCAAAGAAGAGAAGAAAATAATTAATTGATTCAGTCAATCAATTAATTAGATTGTATATGGAAAGATAAAGAGGAAGGATATGTGTGATATCTTTTAAAGAAAGGAAACTAATTAATTGCTAATCAATTAATTAGTCAGATATGTTATATGAAGATAGACAAGTTTCTTATACAGGGAGATTGATTTAAGGAATGAAAATTTATGGAAACATAGATTTTTTGTCATTTATGTGCATTGGAATCAATTCAAGTAATTTGAAAAGGATGTCACATAATCTGGAAATTAATTTTTTCATCCCCAAGCATCCTTCATTTTCATGCCTATTTAAATGAAGGAAGTTCATCTTCATATTGGTGTGAATGTGAGAGAGCATCCACCATTATCCTCTTCTTCAGTAAACCCTAATTTCTGCAGTCAATCAATTAGGGGTTTTGAGCGTAAACAAGTCTTTGGATAAATTGATTATTCAATTTGTAATTATAGGTTAGTCTCTCCACTTTGCTACCTATAATTTTGTAATCTCTCTCTCTCTTTTTGTACTCTCTTTCTTCAGTGAAATAAAGAATAGTTGTTGGGTCCGTGGACGTAGGCAATCTAGCCGAATCATGTTAAATCTCTGTATTCTCTACTCTTCTGTTTCTCTTTCTTTGGTGATTATTTTTCATTGAATTGGCGGTTGATAATTAATCGACAAGCTAGATCCTTTTTTTTATTGTTTCCGCGCTTTAGCATTCCGCTGCATTTTTGGAGTTGGTGCAGATTAATTAAAATTTCCGCACAACAGGCATATGGTCCAATCCTTCGATTTGATGTGCTGAATGGAGCTATGCAAAAGTATATATTGTTATACAACCAGTATACCAAAGTAGAGACCAATATGTTATAAACTCGTCACACAAGTTTACAAATCAAATTTCCACTACTTTGGAATTATGTATTAATAATTTTGAACAATAACCATGTTGTAATTAATTTACAACAACAAACTATAGCAATAACAACAACAAATTGCTGCGTTAGACTATAGCGATAAACAAGCGTTGCACTACTTTGCATAAACAGCACAACGTTGAAACGGAAAGATTACAGAACGATGTATATAAATATAACACGGTCCACGGTTAAGATAGTAGAAAACTGTTTACTTCTGTACAGCAAAAATATAACACGGTCCACTGTTACCCAGCCCAGGCGGGCGGCGGCGTGCGCACGTGTTAGTTCATGACCATATAAGGCCCCCCCTCCCGTACAAAATTACCTGACCCTAAGGGCCAATATGGTTTGAGGGAAGTAGTATATAAACATGAATACTAACTTATTTTTGACGATGTTGGACAATATCTTATTCATCTATAAAGGCCTCTAACATATATAATATACCTATTGATGTTTAATATTCTTGAAAATATTAACACAATACAAAATTTATATGGTTTAGAAGTTGAATATAACTGAGTAAAATTTATGGTATAACAAAATATCTTCCTTAAATTTCTCGGCAAGCGATGATCTTATCCCTTAATGTGATATCTTATCTCATTTTAATTTTAAAACTAAAACATATGGTCGGCTTTAATATAAATATCCAACATCTAATTTTTTGCTATGTTTAATATCTATTGATTAATATTATTGTTTCGACATTTATTTAATAACTAAATATATAACATTTATATATATACTATTATTGAATAGGCCCTCTATAATAATTTCTCCATCCGATCGAATATATTGCTTTTATTCTTTTGCATGTTTTATTTCATGCTTACGTTATATATTCTATGAATTTATCGTAAATCTCTTACTTATGTTTCAAAAGAGACATATTTATTGTTGGAAATATGTGATTTTGCATCAAGGTGGAGTGTTAAATTTTGGTGATACAAAATCACAAATAGAAGGAAACAAATATGCAAAAGGGAAAGTAATCACGTTTGTTCATTATGGAAATGCATTAATAATTGGATTGCATTTGAATGAGATGGCAAGGAAATTTATGCATGCGCACGTTATGGAATAATATATATGCAAAAAATATGCATATTATTTCTTTCTTCGTAATCACATTGCTTTGGGATTATTTTCTTCCATTCTTTGGAACGAGTGAATTACTTGCTATGTTTGCGTGATTTGTTACCGTTGTAATTTGCCTCCATTATCTTCTTACCATATTTTGGTAATTTGATTGATGACTCACATGAATTTATATTGGCTATATATTGAGGGTAGACTTCATTGTAAACCCACCCTGGTATTCAGCCAGCGATCTCCAGATAGAGTGTCTCTTTTTTTTGTTATCCCTAATTGGGGCTTTGGTATGTAAACTCTTATCTTGTAATCTCTTGTAATTCTCTCAAGTGTAATAAAATCTCTCTCCTTTGGACTGGACGTACACTATCTAGATGATAGTGGAACCAGTATAAATATTATGTGTCTTCCTTTTTTTATAGTTATTTACTATTTATTTGGAGTATAGAATAATTGCTGCTAGATTAAGTGATGTTCAAATTGGCAAATCTAGATCCTGTTTATTGTTTTTCCGCATTTGTGCAATTTCTGCACAACAGATTGGTATCAGAGCTAAGCGATTTGTTCAGATTTGTGCATCAATGGCTTCTAGAAAGAGCGGTAGATCTGGTGGTGATTATGCTATTACTCATTTGGATGGAAAAAGGAGATTTTGTGCAATATGGAGTGGAGGAGATTATGTTGAGAGAGAAGAGTGTTACAGTCTTGGAAATTTGATGATAAAGAGTTTACTGTGTTGAAGAGACATCTGGATTTGGGAACTTGTATCTGCTTTATGGCTCGATGTTGATGTAAGAGTCTTATGTTGATTTCCATGGGAAATTTTTTGTTTGGCAGATAAGCTATGTGGAAGGAAAGAGATTTGTCTTGTATACAGAGATTTGGATCAGCTTTGTTATGTTTATTGGTTTTTTGTTTTCTAGCTCTGTATTTGATTGGTGATTGAGAGAATTTTTTGGCCTTGGTGGCTTTGAGATAATTTTGATATCTACCTTCTTTTGATTTTGGATATTTGCAACATTTTGTTGGCGGGCGGGGACATAGTCTGAGCTCGTTAGCAAGGTGTGATGGGGGATGGCCTTGCCGGAACCCATTGGGTAAGTATTCATTTTTGGTATCCATCTCGTTAAAAGATTTTGGTTGAAGGTGGAGTTTGATTTTAAGAGTTTTATGTTGAAAAGAGAATTTGACTCGAGGTGGAGTGTTGGAAATATGTGATTTTGCATTAATGTGGAGTGTTAAATTTTGGTGATACAAAATCACAAATAGAAGGAAACAAATATGCAAAATGGAAAGTAATCACATTTGTTCATTATGGAAATGCATTAATAATTGGATTGCATTTGAATGAGATGGTAAGGAAATTTATGCATGCGCACGTTATGGAATAATATATATGCAAAAGATATGCATATTATTTCTTTCTTCGTAATCGCATTGCTTTGGGATTATTTTCTTCTATCTTTAGAACGAGTGAATTACTTGCTATGTCTGCGTGATTTGTTACCGTTGTAATTTGCCTCCATTATCTTCTTACCATATTTTGGTAATTTGATTGATGACTCACATGAATTTATATTGGCTATATATTGAGGATAGACTTCATTGTAAACCCATCCTGGTATTCAGCCAGCGATCTCCAGATAGAGTGTCTTTTTTTTTGTTATCCCTAATTGGGGCTTTGGTATGTAAACTCTTATCTTGTAATCTCTTGTAATTCTCTCAAGTATAATAAAATCTCTCTCCTTTGGACTGGACGTACACTATCTAGATGATAGTGGAACCAGTATAAATATTATGTGTCTTCTTTTTTTATAGTTATTTACTATTTATTTGGAGTATAGAAAAATTGCTGCTAGATTAAGTGATGTTCAAATTGGCAAATCTAGATCCTGTTTATTGTTTTTCCGCATTTGTGCAATTTCTACCCAACATTTATATCTAGAGAACTTGTTAGTGAACGCAATGAAGTAAATGGTACCACTTTGGTAGCTTTAGACATTGACCATGTACATCTATGTGTATCAATTCAAAGATTTTATTAACTCTTCCATTCCTCCGGCTAATGTGGTGCTTGTCCATCAAGTATCATACGATTCCAAATCACATAAAGGAAAAAGTACTTCGTTTCTTAATTTGAGCAGTTGTTTCTCATTGAAATGGCTTAGGTACCAAAGTTAATTATCGACAATGCAATGACCAACTCTGACATGGTCAGCCACGTCATCAATTCGCATCCACTCTAAAGCTCTACAAATAGGCATGAATATCAACAAACAATAATTCAGATGCTAAAAGAAAAATGATAATTAGAGGAAAATACAAAAACTCATTGATGGCTTTTAGCCTGATTTCTATATCCTCGTGAATAACTCTAAATTAGAAAAGTAAAAGCAGTGAAAGTATCTATTTTATAAGTCATAGTCTAACAACCATAGTTTGACTCATGCTTATACGTTTACTGCCTCCATTGAATTAATTTACAAATATAGGTAGATGTACATTATATGCATTCACACTCTGATCAAACAGAAGTCAAAATATACGACAAGGTTGCACACGGCCAGAGAGACAAACTGCACCTAAGAAATCGAAACTGTCTTGGTAGACTCTTCGGGCTTGGATGGAAAATGACCTGGTGCAGTTTGACCGAGCTAACCAGGTTGGGTAACAACTAGAACAAAAACAAGCCAATTGGTGGTACTAACACCTCTATTAGAATTTGTTGTTAATTTTGTTGTCAGGGGTAGAAAATGTGAGTGAAGGTGGAACATTGAAAAAGTACTGTGAAGTGTAGTGTCAAATTGAAGGCATGTTCTTCTTCTGTAGTTGTTTTGATTTGGTTCTTGCAGCAACTATGCAAGTGAATTATAGCAAGGGTGCTAGTTTACACATCCACTAATACACTTCTTAATGTCACTTAAAAAGATAATTAAAGAGTTATTAAAAATCACTTAAAACACTCACCATTACTGTTAACACAATATGAGGATTTTCACTTCAAGGGCTTATTTGTGCAGGTAATAAGTTTTAAGGACACTATTTCTAAAAAAATAGTTTTAAAGGACATTTTACAGGAAAAGGATAAAAGAATTTATCATTTTTAGTTATACAGAAATAATGATAAAAAGGTTTATCATTTTCCTGTATAACTTAAAAAGATAAATGAATTTATCATTATCCTGTAAATTGTCCTTAAAACTAATTATTTAGAAGTATTGTCCTTAAAACTTATTACCCTGAAAATAGAAGCCCTTCAACATAATTTCCACAAAGATTTATGTTTCTACAAATTTACAAGGAATTCATCTATTAACTTCAGCAATTGATTCTGTGTAGATCAGTTTTGCCATATTTATAATTTTTATTCCTTGAAAAGAGATTCAAATAAAATCATCTAATATATTAAAATTAGAAAATTAACTACGACTTTCTAGTAAAAATTTCGATAGAAAAAAAATCTAGAAAAAATTGAAGGTGATGAAATTTGAGTTCTTTACGATTAATTTTTAGACAGATAGCACTTATTTTCTTTTAAAAAAAAAAGATAAGTGGATGCATAAACGTGAACACGAAAAAGATGGGTGGTGAAAGGAGAAAAGTTTGGTAATGTGCAAGTGCAACACATCACGTCTGCCGATTATTAAGATTCAAGTGTTTATGGATCACAATTTGTACAGGCTACACATATAGCGCTTAGGATGTCTGCATCAATATGTGTACTTTCTCTCTCTTCTCAAGAAGAATTAAGAACAATCCTTAACTCCTTAAAATAAAAATAAACATATAATGTATTTTTTTTAATTCTTCCTCGCTGACTAGCTTTCCTTTTATTCTTGATTAACTCCTAGTTGGATCGTTGTGGCAATGATGTGGAACGAACTGACTTGCTACACCTTCCGATCACAGCTGCACAACGTCCATACATGTTATATTAGATCATTTTTTAGCTCAACATGCATGCTAATATTTGGTTCAATCAACCAATTAGAACATTCTGAGCAAAGAAAACATTTTATTATATAATTAGATAAGACAAAAGGCATGCATGAAGCATCGATCATTTAATAATTTAACTGAAAATTTGACGGCTATATAGCCATTACAAAGTAGAAAAAGGAAATGGTGTTTGCCTCATTGTGCACTTGATATGAATAAAATAACATGCACAAGAGAGACAATATCGTTTTTAATTTAAAGCATTGCTTTACAGGGGGTTATGTATGAACTGTGTTCTTCAACTTGGCCACTGCAGTTATTTATAGAATATTTTTTTATACAAAAGGCAGAGTTGCAGAGATCAAATCCTCTATACCAAACCCCCCTTCCTCCTCTCTCCAACTAATCGGGGACGCCGGTTTTTAGCTATTTTGCAATTAAACCCCTTTCTCTCTCCTGTTGTTGGGGTTTAATCGCAAAATGGTTGAAAATCGGCGTTCTCAATTGGTTGGGGATAGAGGAAACAGGGGGCTTTGGGTACAGGGGATCTGCTCTGGAGTTGGCATCATTCCAGAAGAAAACAACTGGTGCAGGGTTTTATCACAAGCACCATCTTTTCTTTTCATATACTGCATGCAAAAACGAGGCTAGTTATATGATGCACATGCAAAAACTTACGACCGAATATACTATTACTGTAACCAATTATAATTGTCCATAAAAAGAAATGGATCAAAGCAAACGTACAAGAAGAAGAAAAGGACCAGTGAGCGAGATTATACAAGAGCTTAGCTAATAGCTTCCATTGTACATTAAATATTACATATGCATGGTTGACATGATACGAGACACCAATTTGCTAATTTAGTAATACATTGATGATAAAAGTTGTTTAGAGCTTCTTAATGCTTTCTTCATACATCATCAATTAATATATGTAGTTTAGACAGGCATCGTTACTTGAGTCTCCACGATTCAACCACTAATCATACAGCCACTGTAGCATACTGCTCTTGTGATAGGTGATTGCTATATATAACATGTTTTTTCATCAATCACTAACATGTAACATCAGGAATGATTGTACGTGTACGTATACAAATGTTCGTTCAACCAACAATTGTCTTTTTGATAGAGCAATCCATTTCTATACAAGGGTTCATGTCATCTATCACATAAATATACATTAACGATACAAGTATTATTCCTTATTCTTCCATGCTAACTAGGTTCCCCACATTATTATATATATTATCAAGAATATAAACACCAACATTAGCTAAGTTAATTAAACTCCCCCCTAAATCATAATTCTTCATTTGCCACCATGCAAGTGAAATGAATACTAACCGTTCACTATATCATATTCCTTATTCCAAGCATTTCATATAAGCCTCTATTTCCATGGCTATTACTAAAACCCGTAACAACCATTCTACCTTTAAAGCACTAATGCGCACATATTTAATAAGCATATCCATCCACAACACATTAAATAGCATCCTCTTCCATATCCTAATCTTTCTCATTCATTCTGTCTGCCCTCGTCATTTGTTTCGTTGTTTCGAGAATTCCAACGATCACACGCACACAAAACACACAGCAAAAAAGATTCATGTAAACATGAATAAGTAAAAGGAAAAAAAGAAATGATATCGCATAGCAATTCTCTTGTACAATAAATGAAGCTTTACGTACACAACCAAATCCTGTTCACGTTAATGCCAAATCATACGAAGGTTAACATTCAAGCTGAGGAATAATGCTTATGTAGTGGAAGCAGGAATTATGGAACCAAATTTCCCTTGAAAATGAAGACATACTGTCTTATCAAAGTAGGCATCATAAGCAAAACATTACAGTTCGACTTTAGAATAACATTGACAACGCTGGAGAAAGACTTACCAACAAGAAACACAATCATTAGAAAATTTTATCCTTTGCAAATTAAACTTTTGTATAGCATGATAAGATTTAGCAAATAGATTGAAAAAACAGAACTTGTGTTCAATCGAAGGATTCTGGTTTTTTAGTTTAACTTTGGGTACTTAATAGGAAAACATGGCAACATGCACATAGCATTTGTTTCCTAACAAAAATTGTTAGACAAAATTAAAATATGAAGCTACTTTCGTGGCATTCAAATGTATGTGTTCCTCATTCTATGCCACAGAATGTTGCATTGAATATTTTATTAATATGTTTCACTTACAAATATATATTAAAAGAAATTGTTGCTGAATGTTTAGGGACTGCATGGAAAAACTAATGGCAGTCACCACAAGAAATAAAAAAGGAAAAGGATAGCACTAATAAAATTTATCGGTGTTCCTTTGAGCAAGTTTACTTTTAGTTCTCATTTCACTTATACATAAATCTACTAACTTTATAAAGACCTTAACATACTATATTCCAAGAGGGGCACGTGCACCATCATGTCCCGATTACACCCTTCACTATATATATACCAGAAAATCCCACACTTAAATTCACTAATTCCAACTCTAATATTAAAAAAAATACTTATTGAGTCACGTACTAAAAGAGAGGCAAGAAGCAGTAGTCAATCAATAAAAGCAAGTAAACCATGATAGGATTTGGAGACATATACAAGGTGATAGAGGCCATGGTGCCCTTGTATGTAGCATTAACCCTAGGCTATGGCTCGGTTAGGTGGTGGCATATATTCACACCTGAACAATGTGAAGCTATCAATCGTCTTGTTGCCTTTTTCACTCTTCCATTCTACACTTTCCAGTTTACTCTTAACATAGACCCATTTGCCATGAACTACCACTTCATACTTGCAGACTGCATATCTAAGTTGATAATAGTGTTAGTATTAGCTCTATGGGCAAAATGTAGTGGTAAAGGAAGCTATTGTTGGACCATTACCGGCTTTTCTCTTTCTAATCTTACAAACTCTTTAGTCGTGGGGATCCCACTTTTGAACGCAATGTATGGAAAGTGGTCGCAGGATTTGGTGGTACAATCTTCTGTGTTTCAAGCTATTGTGTGGTTAACTCTGTTGTTGTTTGTCCTTGAGGTGAGGAAGTCATATACAATGACTAGCGAAGAAGTTGGATACGAAGGAAGCAACAATAACAGAGTTGGTAATGATGATCAGGTCGAGGTTAAGGATGTGGAAGTGCAAGAAAGAGTAATCGCTAGGACTTCATTTTGGATGTTGATGAAGATTGTATGGGTTAAGCTCGCATTAAATCCTAATTCTTATGCTAGTATTATAGGGATCACTTGGGCTTTCATATCAAATAGGTATTCTCCTAAAGTTTTCCACATGTTCACTCGTTTTACTATAATATTAATTATTTTTATTAGTATATTAAGCTTGGTTAAACTTACTGGAACTAAGATATATACCAACAGTTTAAACATCTCAATTATTTTGACAGGTGGCACATCCCAATGCCAGAAATATTTGAGGACTCGGTTCGGATCATGGCTAAAGCTGGGACAGGAATGGCTATGTTTAGCATGGGTATGACCTGCACTTTCACATAATCTTTTAGCATACCACAATTATGCAACTTCAGCTGAAACTTTTAAATAAAGTGATTTTCTGAAACAATAAACTATAAACTATAGGTTTGTTCATGGCACAACAAAAGAAGGTTATAGCATGTGGTCCAGCCCTTACAATATTTGGCATGGTTCTAAGATTCATTGCAGGACCTGCAGCCATGGCAATCGGATCTGTTATTGTAGGTCTACATGGCGATATTCTTCGGGTCGCGATAATACAGGTAGAACTCCACTGTAAATTCATTGACTATGGTTAATGTTTTTATGCCTCTCTAGTATTGATAAGGTATTGTATAATATTATGCAGGCAGCACTACCTCAATCCATCACCTCATTTATATATGCTAGAGAGTACGGTTTGCATGCTGATGTGCTTAGCACTGCGTAAGTTTTTGACATAGATGTCAATAAAGACACAATTTTCTTCAATGGATTATAATTTTTTTTAGCTTAGTCTAACCTATGATTCTTAATAATTCAGGGTGATATTTGGTATGCTGGTGTCTTTACCAGTGCTGGTTGCATATTACGTTCTGTTAGGCTTCATGAGTTAGAAGTTATAACTGTAGAAAGGGAACTTATTCGCCAGTCCTCTTCTTTGTAATTTGCCAAGTTACGTTTGCTATTTTATGTGAAAGGTGTATAGCGATGAACTTTTTGTAAGCTCTATATATGCTAACATGCTGAATATATTAAGTTTGGTTATGAAATGGTTTATATATAAATGAAAGCATTCAACCGTAGATTTGTAATTTTATGGTACAATACTATACAATCATATGCTCAATAATACTGATTGTGTTCAATTTAATCCTGAGTCCTTGACTATATCAGTCTTTGTAAAAGGTTAGTAATTAAGTACAGCGCAACGGAAAATAATAATAATAATAATAATAATAAAATTTATTTTGAAGATGGGTAAAAAGGGCCCAGCCCAAGAAAATAACAAATACATCGGGTTGGAAAACAACTCAAACCCGAAAGCCACCTACAAACATACCCTAATTAGGGTTGCCGACAACTCGAGCACCACAAAAAAAAAATAAAAACAGCGGAACAAAACAATGGCGGAAGGCGATTCAGGAAACCTAAGCCATCTCATCATCTTTCTTCATTCCACTAGTCTCGCCTCTTTCCCAATACGAAAGACCCTTGTTAAATATACCTCGCATGCCTTCCCTTTCTTCGTTTGTGAAGAAACTGTTCTGATGTTGAAGATCCCGAGGTAAATTAACAGATCTGTTGTCACTACGACTCAGATCTGTTAATTCCTCCATTTGAAGCACAGCACGAACTTGATTCGTAGCAATTGGATCTCTGTTCGATATATTATTGTTAAGATCATCAGATCTGTAGTCAATACGACTCTGATCTTTTGATTCAGCTCTAAAGAAAGCTACGGGATCTCTACTCGATGCAGATCGAACTCTGTTAGAAGCCCTATCTGGAGTAAATTCATCAAATGGATGATTCCTTGCCCTAATACTCTCTGGATGAGCTAACAGATGTTCCAGATGCTTACTACCAGCTTCTATACTCCAGTCTTTAGCTAAATTTGGAAACTTGGTTTGATCCTTCCTTTTTTTCTTTGATTTGTGAAGCAGGATCTTACTGTCAGTTTCGATAATTAGCCATTTCTGCTCTTTACAGCTACTAACTTTATTATGAATACGAGCATTTCCTTCTTTCCATATATGATAGACCGCAGTAGTTAAATATATGTGAGCTAAATCTCGATCCACTGATTTTCCTTTGAACTTGATATTTATTAGCTGGATAATTTGCTCGAGAACCAATAGATCATTGTTGTGAATATCCAATTTATCCTTAATATGCTTCCAAATAAACTGTGAATAACTGCATTCAAAAAATAAATGATTAGAGCTCTCATTTTCTAGATTGCATAAGGAACAAAGTGAACTAGAGCTATTACTCCACTTATTAATTCTGTCCCAAGTTGTCAATTTATTATGGAATGCAAAAAAAGTACAGTATGCCATCTTAGGACTGTTCACCTTATTCCAAATGCAGTCATACCAATCAACCTTGGTGACTTTATTTCTAATAGCATTCCAAGTGTTTTTAAATGAAAACTTCCCTTTATTGTTTGCTTTCCAAAACCAGTAGTCACTGTCAGCATTACAATCTAGATGAATTTTACAAATTTCATCTTTGTGAGGATTAGTTATAGGGTGAATTTGAGGATGCCATTGATTGTTAATAATAATAGATGACACTGTTGCATTAGCATCACCAAATATAACCAAATTACTCCAACCAATTTTATTGACAAATGAGTCATTATTGAACCACGGATCAAACCATAAGCTAGTTTCCTCACTTGCTTTAAAATTTCTATCCAAAAGAAACTTACCAATATTCCTGCAATTTAAAATTTGCTTCCACGTATTAGACTGATTGCTGTTGGGAGTAACATTCCAAAAATTACCTCTCCCGAGATACTTAGCCTTCATCCACCTAGCCCAAAGCGAGTCTGCACTAAGAAATCTCCATAGTAATTTTAAATGACAAGTTAGACTAAGGTCCTTCATATTTCTAATATCAAACCCACCTTCCTCCTTAGGTTTACACACAGTATCCCAACTAACTTTATGATATTTACCTCTCCATAAAAAATTAGCACATCTGCTTTCTATTTTTTAATAGAAGCTGAAGGGATATGAAAAGTTTGGAGCCAGTATAAAATTATTGCATAAACCACAGTTTTAATTAATTCTATTCTACCAGCAATAGATAAAAGTTTACTAGACCAAGTTTTCATTCTTTCTTGTATTTTATCCAATAATATAGAACAGTCTGAATCTTTTATTTGATTAACAGATAGAGGCAATCCCAAGTACTTTATAGGAAGATTCCCTTCAGTAATTTTTAAAACATTTAGAACATCATTTTTATAGCTGCTATATTTACTAAAGTAAGCTTTACTTTTGTCAAGATTTATTTGCAACCCAGCATAATTATTCAGAGTATCAAAAACATTTTTAATAGAAATTGCGTTTTTTTATTAGCTTTAATAAATACCATAAGATCATCGGCATAAATAAGGTGGTTAGTACAGGGTTGTACTCTATTTATAGGATTAATATTCCCTTTCAAAGCTTCAATTTCCATCAAAACAGAAAAATACTCCATGACCATAGTAAATAGATAAGGTGATAAAGGGTCACCTTGTCTAATACCCCTGTTACTTTTAATGAAACCTTCAGATTTTCCCTGAATAAGAATAGAGAAGGTAGGAGTATTAATGCATTCCATGATTAAGTCACAGAATTTACTGGGAAAACCCATACATTTCATAATGTGAATAATAAAGTGCCTATTTACTTTATCATATGCTTTCTGTAAATCAATTTTTAGGCACACATTATCACCTTTTTTAATATTAAATTTTCTCACCATTTCATGTGCTAGCATAGAATTTTTTGAAATTAATCTGCCAGGCACAAAAGCACTCTGGTTTTCAGAAATGATGAAAGGCAGAAAGTTTTTAATTCCGTTGCTTAAAATAGTAGATATGATTTTGTAAATAAAATTACAACAAGAAATTGGTCTATAGTCTCCAATATTAGAAGGATTTTTCTTTTTAGGAATTAAAGTAATAAAAGTGTGATTGATACTTTTAAGAATTCTACCTTTATCCACAAATTCATTTATGACTTCATAAATTTGATTCTTAATATTCTCCCATTGATTCTTGTAAAATTTTGCATTAAAACCATCTGGGCCAGGGCTTTTATTATCACCAGCATTAAAAATAATATGTTTAATTTCCTCTAATGAGATAGGAGCAAGTAAAATATCTGAAGCATTCTCTTTCAAAATGTTTTTGCAAATAATATGAGGAAAATTTGTTTCAATATTTTCATTAAAGTATAACTTCTCATAATATTCAATAGCCTCATTAGCAATTTTGACATAAGCATTAGAGAGATTACCAGAATTATCTATGATGTTACCAATATTATTAATATGCTTTCTGTTACTCATTTTAGCATAGAAAATTTTTGTGCAATCATCACCAAGAGTTAGCCAGTCTACCTTTGCTTTTTTCTTAGCATTTATTGCATTTTTATAGATTTCATTAGATAATTTTTCTGATTATTGAAAAAATTGTTGGTAATATCTTTATCTTCTGGATTATTATCAGCCAGATTTTGCAAAATTTTACCTTCCTTTCTAAAATAGTCCAGTCTATTGTTATTTAAATAATTATTCTTATTCCAATTCTTAATATTGAATTTAATATATTTCAATAACATACTGAATTGAAATTGTTTAGTGCCAACGCAAGAAAAGTTTAAACTATTATCCATCAAAGTTTTAAAATCCTCTTCTAAAACCCAGCTATTTTTAAATCTAAAAGGAGATACTTTATTACTTAAATTCTCAGTGGTAAATAGATTTAAAAGAAGGGGAGTATGATCACTATAGTTTTGTTCAAGAGTTGAACAAATAAAGTCTGGGAAAATATTTGAGAATTCTTTATTGATTAAAATTCTATCTAGTTTACAATGGATATTCCTAGCCACACCACACTTCCAAGTATATTTATTCCCACTAATATTTGGTTCCATAAGACCAGTTTTTAATAAAAAATTATTTACTCTATCAAATTTACTTTCAGGAATTTTACTTTCTCCAAATTTTTCTGAAACATGAAAAACAGTATTAAAATCCCCCAGAATAATCCAGGGAAAATTATACTTAGAATTCAAGTCAGTCAGATTATACCATAATTCATTTCTTTCATTTTCAAAATTACTACCATACACACTAGTAACTTGAATTAGGAAACCACCAATATTTTTAAACTGACAATCAATAAATTGTTTGGTTTTATTAATTTTTAAGTTTGTCCAAATATTAGAATCCCATATAACAATGATTCTTCCTTTACAGTCACAATCATTATAATAATAATAATAATAATAATAATAATAATAATAATCAACTCAACTACAAATTTTCTACCCATATGACCCACATTATACTCATAGGGAGCAGTTGCCCCCTTCAAATATTGAGTTATTGATAGCATTTTGTTTCTTATTATTGAAACTATGTTTAACTAAGTATGTTTTATCTTATATCATACACAACATTCCACCCTCTCTCAAATTTTGATCACCCTACAATAGTTGGGGGTTGTGTGTGGTATAAACATCCCATAAACCCGAGTATCTAATTACCTGAGGTTAATTAAGCAAAGAATGGATAAAAGTAAAGGGAAAGGAATCAGGAGTGTCATGCAGTGGACAACGCAATAGCATAAGTGGTTTTAGACTAGAGCTTAAGCTAGTATTTAATTATTATTACCAACTATTCTTGCTAGATACCTAATAACAAATGTGTAATATTTAATGAATGCAATGAAAAAGTTCAATAAATTTGACCGAATAGAAAACTAGTTTGACATATTGAAATGATATCACCTGACCTGGTAGTAATGGATAGGAGAAACTCAGCTTTCAAGATTTTGTCCCTTTTTTCCCCGGTCAGCTAACGGTTGGAAATAAACTTAATTTTGCAATTTAGATTTTTCTAGAATTTAGAATATATATGGAACAATATATTTGAAATTGTATGAGAGAATATTTAGGAGATATTTATAAACTAATATATTTGAAATTGTACGAGAGAATATTTAAGAGATATTTATGAAAAACCGTTAGATTAAGATAATCTTCACCGTTTATTTGACATGTAAACTCCTATAAATAGAGCTGCATTCACTCATTTTGGATATAAGAAAAAAATTATGAGCTTTTGTAATAAAGTTTAGCAATAAAGTTTTTCTTCTCATAAGAAAAAAATCCATTTTTTTCTTCTCCAAGCCCTTATTTATCTTCTTCTAAAATCAAATCTATTTGCTATTGAAAAAAACTTCCAACAAAGTTATATCAAAGCTTGAAGATCCTCCTAAAAAGATGGCGAATAGCGGCCTTCCCTTACAAATCCCAATGCTCACGAAGACCAATTATGACAATTGAAATTTAAAAATGATGGCTCTCGTTGAAGGACACGACGTATGAGAGATAGTCGAGAAAGGCTATACCGAACAAGAGAATGAAGATAGTCTATCCCGAACTCAAAGTAATAGTTTGAGAGACTCAAGGATGAAAGACAAGAAGGCTCGCTGTCTAATTTATCAAGTATTGGATGACGATACTTTTGAGAAAGTTTTGGGATCAAAGTCAGCCAAAGAAGCACACACCATCAGAATTGTCATTTCCCAACAGTTATAACCGTTATAAATTAAATTTGTAACGGTTATAATCGTTAGCAATAGGTACGTGGCAAAATCTATAATATATTTCCCAACGGTTATAACTGTTGGAAAATTCCTTATTCCCAACGATTATAACCGTTAGAAATTTTTGTATTTTCCAATGGTTAAAGCCGTTGGGAAATTACTTACTTCCAACGATTATAACCGTTTGAAAATATGTTGCTACGATAGGAATTTCCAATGGTTACAACCATTGTTAAATACATCATTTACCAACGGTTATAACTATTAGTAACCATTTTGAACGATAACACTTATAAGTGTTGCAAATTTTGTGTTGCTGAACCATCTTATACTATCACATGTTGTTTTACTCAACAATACAAATTTAAATTTGTAATAACAATAGACATATAACCAAATTTAAAAACCAATGTATCACCAAATTTCAAAAAAAAACATCAAACATAATAAATACTTCATACCAAATTCTACAAAGTTCATTGTATGATAACTTCAAATTTTACTACTACAAAATGTCTATAAGTTTACAAACAACACATGCGATATTCCGACCAAATTTTCAAAAAATTTAGCAATAACATCTCTTTCAAAATCTTCTCTCCTTCATTACCATTACCACCCGCTTCTGATTTTTGCTTTTCTTCTGCAACTTTAATTAAATCCTGCATATTCAGAAACAATGCTCGGTTTATAAAACAAAAAGAAAAAAACACAAGAAGAAAAAAGAGTGATCAAATTAGTTTTTATAAACTGAGAATTGCTCAGTTTTTAGAAAATTGAGCAAACTGCTCAGTTAAGAACTAAGCTAGGTTCAGTTAAGAACTGAGCCGATGCTCAGTTAGAACTGAGCGCTTTGCTTAGTTAAAAAACCGAGCAAACTGCTCAGGTAAGAACTGAGCGCTTTGCTCAGTTAAAAACTGAGCTATGCTCAGTTAAAAACTGAGCTATGCTCAGTTATAAACTGAGCGCAATGCTCTATTTATAAACTGTGCAGTAAGCTCAGTTAAAAACTGAGCTTAGCCCATTTAATTAACTGAGCGGTAAAGCTCAGTTAAAACATCAGACACCATCTGTCATCGACCACTTTGCACCAAAATTTGCAATATTCTCCCCAAGGACACTTCTCAACCAATGAAACTCAACCATTCATGTAACAACTAAAGAAAGTCCATAATTACAAATTAATTCTGGCATTGAAAAAAAAACTGAAATAAATTAGTTGGAACTCAATTTTGTTTACTATGATAAAATAGTACTGTGGAGAATTTCCTTTATGAATAGTAACAATGACATAAACCAAATTCTTTTCTTTTTGAGTAAGCATGAAACTGAGATAAAACAATACTGTGGAGAATTTCCTTTGTTCGTAACAATGACATAAACCAAATTCTTTTCTTAAAATTGAAGTAGTATTCCGTTTTTCACATATTCTAATGGTAAATTTATTTCTAGACAACCGGTATTCTTTGTTAAACTTAGACAAGAGATACATAAAACTTTTATCATGTTGCGCAATTTGTTTTGTTTTATGTTTTTTATTTTTAAAGTAAATATGAAACAAATAATTCTAACCTACTAGTATGTGTAAGGCAATGTAAGAATGAAGTCCTCGAAGCATTTTATTTCAATGTTGAACATTAAGTTAGTAATTAAGATCCAAAAATCTTTTTTTTTGCATTATTTTTTGTTTTGGCCAAGGATTACGTCTCAATGTTCATGGATAATCATCAAGGACATGCCAATATATATTGGATTATATAAAGCCATTTTAAACATTCGTGGATTTAACAGTTTATTTAGAGCATGTCCACTACATTCATTTTCTGAAATTGCACAAAGACTATAGGCTTCTCAAGGTGATCCGCCGACCTAGTTCTTCCAAAAAAACAAAATCTTAAGTAGCAAGACCCGAAGCCCCAATAATGGCATTGAAGTCAGGTCTGGATAGAAATAATTTTCTAGGAGAGAAAGATAGAAATCTAAGGGATTTCAACATAATTCCTCTTCATACTTAGCAAAATATCCAAATATACTTCGAATCTTTAAGAATTTTCCCTAAACACCAAATAAATAAATTATTTTAGTTACGTTTTAATCATATTTGAAACTAACAATGTCCAGTGTTTAATTTTGAATTATGCTACATCACTGGGAAAAAAGATTCATAGATTGGAGGAATTAATCTAAGGCTCACCTGCTAGTTTTTGTTAGCAAAAATTGCTTTAGTTTTGTGTAAAACTAGTAAATACATAAATAACCCGCTTTATATACTGATTGACTTGGTCCATGCATCAAGATTCATCAAGTTTCAGTTTTTGATTACAAACAATATTGCTTTCCATGAAAAAGTTAAGTACTACGACGATGAGTTTGATTCTCAAATATAAACCTACAAATCAAAATGACCAAATCTACAAATCACCAAACTGTAATTTTTCAATTGTCAACAATTAATCCCTACAGTTATTTGTTGTTGAATGGTGGTTTTCAACCAAGTGAAATAATAAAAGAGATGTTATTATTAATCATATCGATTTTTGTTTAATATTCATGGTATTAGTAAGAGTAAATTGGGGTGCTTGTAGCAAAACTATAACTTTTTTAAGCTTATAAATTAGAACATGTGTTATAATATCAAAACCAACATAATAAAAATTAGAACTTTTTATGTTTTCAGCTTCTTCTTCTTTCACCCTTTTTTCTGATAAAATAAAATAAAATTATTTCAATGTATACTTGTATCAAGATCATTCTATTTTTAAACCAATATGTAAGACTGTTCTAAATAGGTTCAAAACTTTGAACTGAAACTTCAAAACTTACATCTCTGAAAGGTTGGTCTTCACGCCTCTTCATAATGTATAAAGCTCTCCTCTTTCCAATACCCTGAAATGTCAAAGGTGTTTCTCATTTAATCGAGCAATAATAATAAAAACATGTTTACATGGAGCTATAGAGATCAAAGACTTATAGATGAGCTTTTAAAATTTAGCTTCATAAGCTCCTCCCTGCAATAAAAAAGAAGGAAAAAAGAAGAGTACTTTATAAATTTATGCTACAGACAAACTAACTCATAAACATGCAATAAAAAGAAGAAGAAGAAAATAAGAGTACTTTAAAAACTTATGCTGCATACAAAAACTAACTCATTAATATACCGAATGATTCATATTACTTACTCACTTGCACTATTTATGAAATTTAAGCATTCTTGAATCGGTGATTTCTAAAAAAATACAACAGCATTCAAGTTATATGCTATCATGGCATGCATTTAAGCTATCAGTTATGTAGATGTTACAACTAAAGAAAAATTTAGAGTTTAAATATATATAAAAAAACCTTTAATTCAGTGCTGCGAGCTTTGAGAATGTCCTAGGGGTGTACCGATTTCTTCAAACTTCAAGTGAGGAGTTTTAGGAGTTTTCGGTTCCTTAGATTCTGTTGGGAAAAATCCCTTCAGATGATCAGTCTAAGAGAATAAAAAACCCAACGCAGCGGAAAACAACTGGATTTTGATTGTAGTGAGACGGAACAAACAGAGATAAACACCAAAACAGATAGTCACAAATCAATGCAATGCAAAAAATAAATAACACCAGTATTTATAGTGGTTCCACTACCGCGAGGCAGTGTACGTCCACTTAGGGAGATGAGATTTTATTAATCACTAAAAGATTAGAGTTACAAGATTGATTCACTTTTGGAGTCTATACATAAGAAGAATTAATAATACAGACAAAATTCTGTAGAGTTTCAGCTCTCTAGGATGGCTCTGAAATTGGCTGAAATTAGCTCTCAATTTCGACCGCCATTGTTGTCCAGAAGCTCCCATATTTATAGAGTGAAGAAATGAGGAGGGGTAGCTGTTATGTAGCAGCCTTAGGGTTTGGTTCGGCATGCATCTGGTTTGGCGCCATTTAGTTCGGCAAATCACCGAACGAAATATCTCGTTCGGCAAATCACCGAACGAAATAATTCGTTCGTCAAATCACCGCTCCAAATCCTTCCAAGCCCTAGCACTGCGGCTTCTTCCTCATCAACATTTCGTTCGGCATTGCTTCTTCTCCAAACGAGCTCCTCTACCGAACGAACTCCCTATCTCCAAATCACCGCTCCAAATCCAAACTCCTCATTTCTTTTTACCGAACGAACTTCTTCTTTTTCAAATAAGAAATCTGGTTCGGCTTCCTCCTCTTCTTGGCTTTCTCCTCTTTATTGGCAATTCTTGGAGCTATGGTTTCATGCTCCAATTTGGGAATCTGCGGTATCAATTTCTAACAATCTCCACCTTGATACCAGATTTCCAAACAAGCTTTTCAACTCCATCTACACCTTCATGCTCCAAGCAATGGATACTTACCTAATGAGCTTCGGCAATGCCATCACCCATTACACTCTGTCAACGAACTTCGGCAAGGCCACCGCCCGTCAACAAAGTGTTCGAAGTACCCAGTCCGTGTAGAACCTATCAATCTCCACCATAAAAACAAGCGTCTTCATGAACCATCTCAACTCTCCCCACGTGCCACCCCGTGGCACCTAGCACTTCATTAAGCGAATCAAGTCTGAGCAATGCTCGAACTTAGTAACAGGTAACGACTTGGTAAACATGTTTGATGCATTCTCCTTTGTGTGAATCTTTTAAAGGCGAACTAGCTTCTCTTCACTCATCGAGACAAGGAACGACTCTCTCACCTCAATATGCTTTGTCCTGAAGCTGAACGCCAGATTTTCAACTAAGTGAATTTCACTTTGACAATCACAGTACACATCCACGCCTTCATATACGAAGCCCAAATCACACAACAGTCGCCTCAAATAAAACGCTTCCTTAGCTGCTTTAACCGAAGTTATGAGCTCTGCCTCTGTAGTAGACAAAGCCATAATCGTCTGCGACCTCGCTCTCCAACTAATCGCTGTCCTACCAATGGTGAACACATATCCGGAGGTTGACTTCCTTCGATCTCTATCACCGGCATAGTCGGAATCGCAAAATCCAACCAAGCTGAATTCTCTTCCCTGCCGCCAAAGACAAGTCCATGGTTTGGTGTTCCTCTAAGGTATCTGAAGATACACTTCACTGCTTTCCAATGCGTCTTTCCTAGATTTGCCATGAATTTACTCACCAATCCAACAGCCTGTGCAATGTCAGGCCTGGTGCAGACCATGGCATACATCAAGCTGCCAACTACACTTGCATATAGGACCTACATCATATAAGCCTTGTCCTTTTCTGAGATCGGAGAGCCTTTACTAGAAAGCTGTATGTGCAAAGGCATGGGTGTGCTGATTGCCTTTGCCCCTTCCATGCTAAACCGAGCAAGCACCTTTTGAATGTACTCCTTTTGAGTGAGGCTCAAAAGTCCTAGCTTTCTATCCCTTTGGATTTCCATACCTAAAATTTTCTTTGCTTCTCCAAGTTCCTTCATTTCGAATTCCGCTTTTAGATTTAGTTTCAAACTATCGATTTCAGCCTTATCCTTGGAAGCAATCAACATATCATCCACTTACAAGAGTAGGTACACCCATCTACCATTCTTTAAATGCTTGAATTACATACAAGCGCCTTTGATTCTACGATCAAAACTAAGTGAAAGCATAAAAGAGTCAAACCTCTTGTACCATTGTCTAGGCGACTGCTTAAGTCCATACAATGACTTCTTCAATTTGCAAACCCAATTTTCTTTCCCATCTACAACAAATCCTTCTGGCTGCTTCATGTAGATGGTTTCATCCAAGTCTCCGTGCAAGAAAGCAGTTTTCACGTCCAGTTGCTCCAGCTCCAAGTCATGAGCTGCGACGATAGCGAGCCAAATGTGGATGGACGTATGCCTCACTACTGGAGAGAATATCTCATCATACTCCAATCCCTTTCTCTGTGAAAACCCTTTAGCAACTAATCTAGCCTTGTATCTCCCATCATCCTTCACCTTGAACACCCACTTGGCTCGGCTTCCTTGAGGAGGTGGTACCAAATCCCAAGTCTTGTTCTTCTTCAAGGACTCTAGCTCCTCTTCCATAGCGCACATCCACTTCAAACTGTCACATGACTTCAAAGCTTCATCAAGGTCAAGCAGCTCCTCAAGAACTACATGTAGGGAATAGTCAAATTGATCACCAAGGCTAAGGTTCACAAACTGCCAATTACCATACCTTTCGGGCCGCCTAATAGTCCTACGACTGACCCGGGTAGGTACTGCTTCGCCTAAACTTCTTTCAGCTCCACCTCGAACTGAACTTCCTCTAGATTCATGCACATCACCAGCACTACTAGAAGGTACCTGTGGACTATCCTATGATGTTTCATCAACCGCGTTTTCCTCGACAGCGTCAACAACAACTCTACTATTTGGCTGGAACACAAGAACTTCTTCCATCTCCTTAGGCCTATCAGAATCTTCTGATGTGGTAGGTAGCTTCTCCTTCGGATTGAACATAGCAGACTCATCAAAAGTAACATGTCTGGAATGAACAATCTTCCGATCAACAGGGTTCCAAATTTAATACCCTTTGATACCATCGGTGTATCCCATTAGTATGCCCTTGTATGCTCTAGCCTCCAACTTATCATCACCTGTATGGTGAACGTACACAGGACAACCAAAAATTCGGAAGTAACCAAGATACACTGCTTTACCTCTCCACTTCTCCTTTGGAATCTTCCCATCTATGGCTGAGCATGGAATTCGATTTATGATATGCACCGCAGTTGACAATGCCTCAACCCAAAAGCCTCTAGACAAATCCACCGTCAATCTCAAGCAACGAGCCTTCTCCAGTAGAGTCCTGTTCATCCTTTCTGCAACCCCGTTCGATTGCGGATCTCTGGGTGTAGTGATGTCTCTGAATGCCATGCTGTCTACAAAAATTGAGGAACTCCCTAGAAACAAATTCACCACCATTATCAAATCTCAGCACCTTTAACCTAGAACCAGATTGGTTCTCAACAAGCGCTTTCCAGTCTTTGAACTTCTCAAAACTCTCCGATTTGGCCTTCATCACATACACCCATACTTTCCTAGAAAAGTCATCAATGAAAGAGATAAAATACTTTGCTTCTCCAAGAGAAGGAGTAGCAACCGGTCCCCAAACATCTGTATGCACGTACTCAAGTACTCGCCTTGATCTATGGAGTCCAACTCCAAAAGATACTTTAGTTTGCTTGCCTAACACACACTCCTGGAAAAAGTCCATCTTTTCGAAGCTTTCTCCTTTGATCATCTTCCGTCTCCAAAGCAACTCTATGCCCTTCTCTGAAATATGACCCAACCTAAGATGCCAAAGCTTTGTGGCATCCAATGCATGAGAACTATCTACTCTAACATACGATTCTCCAAGAAATGTGGTTCCTTTCAGCAAATACAGATTTCGGAACACATCTCCTTTCATAAGAACTAGTGCACCTCTCGAAACCTTCAGACTATCCTTCTCGATAGTTACCTTGCATCCCAAAGATGCCAATTGTCCTAAAGAAATTAAGGACTTCCGAAGACCTGGAACATACCGAACACCTGTCAAAGTGCGTATCACTCCGTCAAACATCTTGATCCTCACTGTACCTTCATCCATTGCTCTACAGCTAGCATCATTACCCATAAGAATAGAGCTTCCCTCTCGTCCAACGAAAGAACTGAAGTAATTCTTATTAGGCGTCATATGGAAAGACGCCCCTGAGTCCAGCATCCAATGGTCTGAGACATCCGACACTACTGTAGACAACACAACGTCAGATACAGACTTCTCCACCGCAAATGATGAAGATCTGTCTTCTTCCTTCTTCTTTAAATCTGGACAATCCTTTTTCCAATGACCAGGTTTCTTGCAGATAAAGCACTTCCCGTCCTTAGACTTTCCTCTCCTACCATTATCGGGCTTCCTGGACTTGAAACGCCCTCTAGAGTGCCAATTCTTCTTATCTTCTCTACCTGTTTCAACAAACAAGCTGTGACTACTACTTCCACCTCTACTTTCTTCACTTATCTCCTTCATCTGATCTCTCAAGCCCTCAGATAGAAGGTCCGACTTCACATCTTCCACTGTCAATGTTTCTCTAGCGAAGATAAGGCTGTTAGCAAAACCTGTATAATGCTCCGGAAGAGAACACAAAAGAATCATTTCCATTTGCTCCTCATCCATCTTCAAGTCAACAGTCTTCATCTTCATCACGAGATCATCAAAGAAATTAAGATGTTCCTTCACTAATGTGCCCTCTCTCATCCGCATGGTGAAAAATGTCTTCAATAATATCAGACGCTTAGTTAGAGATTTCTTCAAGTAGAGATTTTCTAGCTTGGTCCAAATGCCCCTAGTAGTGGTCTCACTGCTAATCTCTAAGATAAAATTCTCTCCCATAGCTAGCTGTAAAGTAGTAAACGCCCATTTCTCCATCTCTTCCCTTTCCTCGACTAAGATGTCAGCCGTCAACTCCTCAAGGGAAAACACTACTGGATGGACTTCATTCCTCATTAGAACAGCCTATATCCTCCATTGCCACTTCTCGAAGTCTTTACCCCCATTCCATTTCTCAATTGCCAACTGTGATCCTGACGCGATATACATCCCTCTAGTATAGGGTTTTGTAACAACTGGAGTCGCTTCATCTCCTGCCATAACGTCTAACACTCCTTAATCAACCTTGTAGCTCTGATACCAGACTATTAGGGAAAAATCCTTCAGATGATCAGTTTAAGGGAATAAAAAATCCAACACAGCGGAAAACAACTGGATCGTGATTGTAGTGAGACAGAACAAACAGAGATAAACACCAGAACAGACAGTCACAGATCAATGCAATGTAGAAAATAAATAACACCAGTATTTATAGTGGTTCCACTACCACGAAGCAGTGTACGTCCACTTAGGGAGAGGAGATTTTATTAATCACTTAAAGATTAGAGTTACAAGATTGATTCACTTTTGGAGGTTATACATAAGAAGAATTAACAATATAGACAAAATTCTATAGAGTTTCAGCTCTCTAGAATGGCTCTAAAATTGGCTGAAATTAGCTCTCAATTTCGGCCGCCATTGTTGTCCAGAAGCTCCCCTATATATAGAGTGAAGCAATGAGGAGGGGTAGCTGCTATGTAGCAGCCCTGGGGTTTGGTTCGGCATGCATCTGGTTCGGCACCATTTGGTTTGGCAAAATGCCGAGTGAAAAATTTGGACTGGTAGGCAAATCTTCGAACGAAATATTTCGTTCGGCAAATCACCGCATGAAATATCTCGTTTGGCAAATCATCGAACGAAATAATTCATTCGGAAAATCACTGCTCCAAATCCTTCCAAGCCTTAGCACTACGGCTTCTTCCTCGTCAACATTTCGTTCGGCGTTGCTTCTTCTCTGAACGAGCTCCTCTACCGAACGAACTCCCTATCTCCGAATCACCGCTCCAAATCCAAACTCCTCCTTTCTTTTTGCCGAACGATCTTCTACTTTTCCAAATAAGAAATCTGGTTCGGCTTCCTCCTCTTCTTGGCTTTTCTCCTCTTCATTGGCAATTCTTGGAGCTAGGGTTTCATGCTCTAATTTGGGAATCTAAGGTATCAATTTCTAACAGATTCCGTAGTAATATTTTTCATGGATGAAAATTCCATTGACCTAGAGCTTGCAAGCATTAGTGTGTTTGATATTTCTCTTAATTTCTCGGTTGTTGTTGAATATTCTACACTGGGTGTCATGGTCTGTTTCTGATTACCTGCTAAAAAGATGATATTATATTTGAAATTAGAAAAAAGAAATACAAAATTTCAAGTTTTAACCAATTTGATTAATAAGCTAATAATAGAAAAAAGAAATACTAACTTTAGACTCTTCTTTCATCTCAGTTTGTAATTAGTTTCATGACAAATCTATAAATAATTAAAACAAATTCAATGTGAAACTTAGAGAGATGGATAGAGAGCCCGACTTTCATGAAAAATCAGAAACAGTCGATGTGAAACTTAAATGGAATAAGCTTTTTTTTCCTCAAGTCTAATGATCATCCAAGGGACAAAAGCAATTTAATAAAATATTATACTACTTTTTCACAAAGAACGAGACAAAATATGATTTAGAATTCATTTATTACAATAGAGAGAGTCTTGACACTACTAGAAAAGGTTTATATTCCGACAGCAAGGAGCGACGGCTCTTTTCCAACGGCTTCTGACGGGCCGTCGGCAGCCATTGGAAACCGTCGGAAATTCACGAATTACAAGGCTCAGCCGAGCCTTCTTCTTCCTCATTCTCAGCATGGAAAGTTTTAGCAAAAAACCTCAAAATCCCTCCTCCAAGTTTCCAATCTCCAATTTCGAGCTTTCGGATCCTCCACGGCTGCCTAATCAAACTCTATTGCTCTCAATCTTAGGTATAATCTCTTATTTTCGCCAAAAATCTAATTTTTATCCTAAATCTAGATTTGCATAAGTTGATAAATTAGGGCTAATTAGTGACTGCAATTGTTTCCAATAGCGTAATAATGGTTTATACCATCCCATGATATATCTATTTCATATGTTATCGTGAAATTTTAAAGAGTATTTATAATTTGTGATTGTGTATGTATATGTAAACCATTGTATATGTGTTGTTTATACCATTGTATTGTGTTAATTGGAATAAGACATGAGTTGTATAACATCTTGACTTGTATAACAATAATGAATGCACGAGTCTAAAAAAATTTAACTGTATTGGAAAATGAAAACAATATTAAAGCAGTATTATTCGATAAAATACGCGGAACAAATGTGGTAAATTAATAATTTTTTGAAATGTACAGAATTAGTAAAAAAAAATTATAAACTACTTTTTTTTACGTCCCTTAGAGAGTTTTTAGCCCCGTCCGACGGGTGTTGTACATGATCGTTATATAAATAGCCGTTTTTGTCATAAAATTACCATTTATATTCATTTGGTACAATGCTTGTTGAATTTGTCCCTATATTGGACAAGTTATAAACATAGTAAACAATTACATTTCGTACATTATTTCGCTTTAAACGGTTCACAAAATTTCGCCGTCACTTTTCTTTTTTGTTTCCTACATACACGCATTTGTGTACAATGTAGGAAGCAAAAGGGAAGTGCTGCCGAAATTTTGTTGGATCGTTTAAAAATGAAATAATGTACGAAATGTAAGTGTTTACTGTGTTTGTAATGGGAAGTAGGACGGCTGACCAGAAAAAAAAGATAACCATAAACCAACATTTCTATATTGTATTATTAAATGGGGTAAAATTGACGCGTATAAGTTTTTGTATCGATACATTGAAAAATAAAATATGAATTCGTAATATGACCAATATTTATTTTTGAATTTGTGACATATTATTTCAAATAGGAAAAATGATCGATTACTTTGTTGATCGGAGAAGATGGATGTATCAAAGAAGGGGGTTGAGAGGCTCAATAAAACAAGATTTTTATAATGGTATAAACGTATTTGTTGAATTTGCTTTAAGTAATAACGAAAATGATGTAGAAATTCATTGTCCGTGTAGTAAGTGTAAACATTTGAAGTATTTGTTACCCAATATTGTGAAAGTCCATTTGTGCAAAAACAGTTTCGTGTCGGAGTATTATGTTTGGGGTCATCATGGAGAAGTTGTAGCAAATACTTCTACAGAGTCTGAATTAGACATTGCTGGTAATGAAATTATTATAACGAACCGTATAGAAAATATGGTTGAAGATGCAGCACGATTAATGTTCCCTACGGTTGAAGTTGACAATGATGATGAAAATGTTGAAGTACCAAATATTGAAGCAAAAATAATTTATGATTTACTAGATGTTGCTAAGAAACCTCTTTGGGATGGTTGTAAAAGCGGCACCCAGCTATCAGTAACCGCAAAATACATTGCGATGAATTCAAAATACAACATCAGCGAAGCCGGATTTACAGCTGTTGTACAAGCTGCAAAAAGACATATGCCGCTCGATAATTTAATGTGCGAAAATCACTATGAAGTTAAAAAACTTATGTCGGCTTTTAGTTTACCTTATCAGAAAATAGATACATGTTGAAATGGCTGCATGTTGTTTTGGAATGAGGACATCACGCTTAGGAAGTGTAGAATATGTAACGAGGAAAGGTACAAACAAAGAAAAAAGAAGGGAAAAGGAGTTCCATACAAACATATGCATTATTTGCCCATCACTCCTAGGCTTCAAAGATTATACGCATCTTCTATAACTGCATCTCATATGATATGGCATAGTGTGAGAACAGAGGAAGAGGGTACGTTGACACATCCAGCCGATGGAGAAGCATGGAAGCATTTCGACAAAACTTATCCCAATTTTGCAGCGGTGAGTCGTAATGTTAGACTTGGATTATGTACGGATGGTTTTTCACCATTTTGTATATTTGGTGCTAAATATTCATCTTGGCCCATTATTATCACACCTTATAATTTACCTTCGTGGATGTGTATGAAAACGCACATATGTTTCTTACCGTTGTCGTTCCTGGCCACGACGATCCGATATAAGGAATCGATGTTTATTTACAACTTTTGATTGAGGAGTTAGAAACACCGTGGAACGAAGGAGTAGAAACATACGACGTTTCAAAGAAAAAAATTCGTATGTTTGCTTATTCATTGTGGACTATAAGTGATTTTCCTGCCAATGCAATGTTTTTAGGATGGAGTACATCCAGTCATCTAGCATGTCTATATTGCATGGAAGAAACATGGGCGTTTTCTTTATCGAATGGTAAGAAAATTTCATGGTTTGACTGCATCGATGTTTTCTCCATGTCAATCATCCCTTCAGAGGAGACAAGAAAAACTTTTTAGCTAATAGAGTAAAAACCAGACAGCCACCAACGATATGGTCAAGCGAAGACATATACAAACTTGTAAGGGACTATCCAAAGATATATGAAACTAGAGTGCAAATAAAAATTGCAGGCAAATCGACTATTCATAATTGGTGCAAACAAAGTATATTTTGGAAGTCGCCTTATTGGAAACATCTTATGCTTCATCATAATATTGATGTGATGCACAACGAGAAAAATGCCTTTGATAATGTTTTTAACACAATTTTGAATGTCAAGAGGAAGACTACGATTTGAAATCAAGACGCGATATACAAGAATTATGCAAACGTCTCGAGCTTTATATGAAACCAAATGACAGTAAAAACCCAAAGCATGTTACGAGTTAGATAATAATCAAGTTAAAGTCGTGTTAAAATGGGTGGAAGGATTAAGATTTCCTGATGGGATTTCATTAAATCTTCGTAGATGTGTTGACTTTAAAAATGGTAGATTGAGCGTAATAAAAAGCCACGATTGTCACATAATGATGGAAAATTTATTACCCGTTCTATTCAAAGAACTATTGTCGTTAAAAGTTTGGAAGGTAATAACGGGGCTTAGTCTATTTTACAAAGAGCTTTGTTCAACTACTTTAAAAGTGCAATGTTTACGTAAACTTGAAGAAGATATTATTATATTGCTCTGCAAATTGGAGAAAATATTTCCGCCAGGTTTTTTTAATGTAATGGAACATTTACCTGTTCATCTCCCATCTGAAGCACGACTTCGAGGTCTTGTGCAACATGGATGGATGTATCCATTTGAGAGGTATGTAATATGTTACCTATTAATTTAATTACATTCGGAAGTTAAATTTAATGTAAATTAATTTTGCATAGCTACTTGAATCATCTGAATTAAAAAGTGAGGCAAAAAGCAAGAGTTGAAGGTTCAATATGTAAATCTTACATCGAAGATGAAGCTTCATTCTTTTTCTCTCACTATTTCAGTGACCATGTGAACATATCATTTGAAAGTGTTCCTCGTATTGATGAAGGCGATGAACAAGAGTCCTCTCAAATAATGTTATCTATTTTTAAACAACATGCTCGACCTTCTTGGAAATGTATAGAAGTATGGCTAGACGATAGAGATCTTCATGTAGCACACACTTATATTCTTCTAAATTGTGCTGAGGTTGCACCATTTGTTAGGTAATCCGAAATAATAATTTATGATTTATTCATTTTCATAATGCATGCGCGTGTAGAATTTAATGCAATATTTTATTCATATATGCAGTATTTATGAAAGTGAACATCCGCACGGAGATCTCAGTAAAGAATTTTCTAAATGGTTTTCAAAGTACGTTTATGAAGCGAGAAATTGTGTGGTTGACGAAGGTTTGAAATATCTTGCGTTGGGACCAAAAGGAAATGTCAAGACATATCCAATATATTTCGTCAATGGATATAAATTTAACACCAAAGAATATGGTGCAGAAAAATTAACTAATAATACAGGTGTATTTGTTAAAGGTAGTGATGATCTAGAAAATCACATAAATGATTTTTATGGTATTCTAACACAAATTTTGCAACTGACATATTTTTCACGACCCGCGGAGGAGGTGTTTCTATTTAGATGCAATTGGTTTAGCAATTTTCCAGGTTCTGGAATTAATGTGCACAAGGATTATAATGTTATTGAAATAAAGCACACATCACATTATCACAGGTACGATCCTTTTGTACTAGCCAAACAAGCATTGCAAGTTTATTACGCTCCTTATCCATCTCTAAAAAGAGATAAAGTAGATTGGTCGGCAGTTTTTAAAACAAAGGCAAGATTTACGTTTGATGGGAAGAATATTCCAGACGAACAAGCTTATCAGGCAGATCTTGAGCGAAGTAAAGAAATAATAATTACAAACGATTGTACTGATTTTGGACCTCTGAACGATGAATCAAACGTTTTGGTAGAAGCATTCGAGAGTATGGAGGAAAATAACGTAGAATATGAGACCGAAACTAAATCAGAAGACGATGAGGATTGATGTAAATGATGAGATTTATTTTGCTAGTTATGTAATTATGCAATTGATGCAATTGATGAGATTATGCAATTGATGTACTTATGTTGAATTCTTGGTGTATTACGAAATTGATGTCATTGATGAGATTTATTTTGCTAGTTATGTAATTTATGTCATTTATGAAACCGAATTTATTTATCGTCATTTACATCTTTTATGGCATTGCCATTTCTGTCATTTATTTAGCAATTTATGTTAAAAATGCAATGTATTCTGCTTATCGTCGGAATATGAGATGCAATCTGAATCAAGTATACTTTGCACTTTATGTACTTTATATCATTTATGTCATTTAACTATAAAATATATTTCATTATCATGTTATTGTTCTCTTTTAAAATGATGTGTCTGTGACAGGTATCATGTCGTCCAGAAGGAGGAGTTCTTCCCATTCTTCAGGAGGCGATGGCAGCGGTCCATCGCAACCGCCACGGCGACCTGTTGTGTCTCTAGTACCTAGAGCGGAGGGGTAAGTATTAAAAAATTTTCAGCATCTTAAATATTTTGTGTACGATATACTAATATGTATCATATTTAACACAGGGGGTTTGAGCTACAACCAACAGCTGTAGTTCTATCAGTTTCGAGAGAGGCGTACAAGAGTAGGATGTCGACTTGTTGGCTGAAGTGGGATAATATCTCTCCCCACATCTTGGAGTGTATTTGGCAGGATTTCACTGTAAGTATAATCTTATTTTTTCCATTCTTAATTTGTTTTTGTCGTTTATTTATTGTTCGCCTTTTATTGTTTAATTTTTGGTTACTTGTTTATCAAAAAACTCAAGCCGCAGTGGACATACAATCAGATGACCTGTAGCTGGTACGATATTACTGGATGCAGAAGATGAGGAAGAACTACAAAGATTCCATGTCGACAGTAAAGCATAAAGGACATAAGCCAAACTGGATAGGGATGAGTGTGTGGGAAGGGTGGCTGGCACATTGGGATAGTGACAAGGCGAAGGTAAGTGTACTAAACTTTTATTAATTATTTGATTGATACGTAAATATCAAAAAATATTTGGTAAGTAAATAATATATTAAATTTAAATGTACAGGCAGAGTCGGAAAGAAACTCTGCAAATAGGAACAAAAATCCCGTCACTCATCGAGGAGTGTCAAAGTCATTCCAGCAATATCGCCAGGAGTTGGTAAATTTATTAAATGTGAATTGTAATAGTTATTGTGCTATATAATTTTGAATATACAATAACAGTACATAATAATCAATTTCAGGAAGCTGAGGCGCAGGGTCCCATGTCGTATATGGATTTGTTTACCCGTACTAATGCCGTCGAACATGTAAATCCGGACGGGACAGTTTCATATACATGGCACGACGATAAATCAAGAAAGAGCCATGTAAGCATATTTTAGTTTATGTACTATTAGTAATTGTATTAACTGTTAAATTATAATGAATTAAGATATCATGATTTTAATTTTAACTGCATTTTTATTTGTTCATGTAGGCAAGGTTTATGGAATAATGCAAGAAACTCTTGGAGGATACCGCTCGAGAGCAGCTGACGACGGATGAGGAGGACGTTATTTTTGAGTCAGTCATGATCCACCATCATGGAATAGGCGCTATGACTTTGGCAATCAAGTGGTAATGAATAATATATTAAGATATAACAATTTAATAATCTTTTAGTTCTAAAGAACTTCACATCGCTTTAGTTTCAGTAATAAGTTTATAGATATAACAATTAACATATTATGTTGTAACTTTGATAGTAAGATTATAGACTAAATTAAATAAGTGTTGTAGGCCAGTAGACAGAGGAGAGCCAGCCAAACGGCCATAGCTAATATCGATCTAGCAAAGATCGAAGAGTTGAGAGCTAAGGTGGCGCAGCTTAAAGAGTAGAACCGTCGCCAGGCCATCGAGATGACACAGCTGCTAGATCAGCGTATTGTTGAGTACATGCAGCAGTATGGTGGCCGCTTTCCATCCTCTGCTGGTTCGGGAGGTTCTGGAGCTGATTGACCGGAGTGATAGGTATGTTTTTTTTGTTTTGGGTCATTGTTTAGTAAGTTTGGATGATACATTGAGTTGGTGGAGTTGGAATTGAAATGTTGTGTATATTGTTTGATGATACACTTGGGGGTAGTAATTCTGACATTTGGGAGTTGATGGTGAGGAGTTGGTGAAGGATTGATGTATATATTGTAGATGTATGTAAATTATGGTAGCGAAGTTTGGTTTGATTTTATATGAATTATGCTTGATTTATTTCTTCATGATATTTGACTATCTTTCTATGGTTTGATTTCATATTGAATATCCGAGTTGGATATGTTGAGTTGGGTGAAATATATTGTGTTTATGGATTGTGGATGGAAGGTGAAAGCACAACAGAAATTCAGAAAAGATGCTCCAGGTTTTCCAACGGCTTCCGACAGCCTGTAGGCCAAAATTTTACAATGGTTTCCGACGGCCCGAGACGGCAATTTTCCGACGGCTCCCGACGGCTTTCGGCACATAGCGTGATCGTCCACGTGTCTTCCGATGGCTACCGAAAGCCGTCGGCAGCCGTCGGAAATCAGATGACGGTGTCTGTTAGAAGCCATTGGAAATTCTGTTCACCGATGGATTTTTTTACAGCGGTTATTTCCGACGGCTTCCGACAGCCGCCGATGGGTAGGAGCCGTCGAAAATTAATCTGATTCTTATAGTGTGAAGAGAGAGAGCAGAAGTGCTTGAGGTACAGTTTAGTTCTCAGAAGCATTCCAAAACATTTAAGTTTTTTGTTAACTATAATATTTGAAATTGGTTGCCTAAATTAACAGCTTTTAGGATTTAATAAAAATTACAATATGGTAAATTTTCTGTTTGCATGGAGAATCTTTTTGCCAGTCAAAGTATGGACTGATAGTTAGAATAACAATTATAACATTCCATTTATAAGTCAAGAAAAAAGCTAGCTACTTTAGCAACATGAGAGATCTGGTATACCTAATGGATGATATATTCAACTTCTTTGGATGACTTCTATCAAATAGTAAATGAAATATATCATCACGTATAACACTAACCACTTTGACACTAAAAATAAAAACTAACCTCCTTGATAATAAGAGATTTGGTATATACATTCGATGACGATGTAACCTCATCTTCTTTTGATAGCTTCTATCAAGCAAGAAATAACATATACTGTTACATAAGACATACCATCCTCTTTGAATGCCTTCTATCGAGAATTAGAGATATTATTAGAAGTTATGCATAGAAATAACCATATTGTTACAGTTACCACCACAAATTAGTTTATAAACAGTTTTCATTAGTAGCCAGCCTACTTACACAAGAATGAAACATCAATTTGTAACTAACAAGCATGAAACACCTTTTCAATATATATTATTAAAACAAAAGTGATACCTAATTTGAGCGGAGCACTTATATAATCCAAATTATTGAATGTGGGAATGGTTAGTTGCACTTCAAATAGTCTCTTTTGCGTTTCACTTTTTGGTATAAAATAATAAATGAAAGTGGAGTTGCAAGTAAATACTTTTGTGGTGTAGTTAACAATTCTCTAAAAAGTAATTGTCTACATTAAAATGTTAGGTGTATAAGTGATTCTAAGTTTCACTTTCATTAACATTGAAATTTTTGTAGATTTGGGCTAGGACCAATCAATCTAAAATTTAGTAATTAATTTTCTAGCTTGAATTTCGCACAACACGCAGAAATAAAGCAGTTAGATATCGACCAACATATGTAACCAAATCTTGTAGGCCAAAATAAAAGATAGTTAACAATATTGTAGTCCTTTTTCAAAAAACTTCATGGTAGCAATACAAACTTAATGTTTTAAAGAAGATAAACATGATTTCAAAAAATAAACACAAGCTCAGAAAACAATTGAAGGCATTGCAAATTTGGGAGTATAGAGTGTTGCATGTTTAATCAAATTTATCTAGTTCTTAATCACATGAAATATTGAAGTAACGAGAGTAAAAAATTTAACTAGCAACTCAATAATAAAATCAAGACAATATTTGAAAAAAACACCATGATAATGATTAAGACTAGTTTGCAGAAGCAGCAGGTAAAATTTATCATTGGTACACTTTTCGTAAGTTGAAAAACTGGTCTGTGATTTTTATTTTCATTTTTTATTAAAAAGAAAGAAAAAACGGTTACCTTTGCAGAATCGCTTATCCAACTTTTCAATTTATACATCATCCCGAAACCATAAAAGCAACAAAATTGTCCATTAATGGATTTTATAAGTTTATAAACTTTTCTATGCACACTTCTGATAATTAAAAAAAGCACATGCCTCCCCTTTGGTGTAGAAGGCACTTCATTTACTTTTTTCATGGTGAAGCGATGAACACCAGCTTTCTATTGTGAAAGGCTCAAAGGTTTGGGTCTGCCAACAAACTATAAAATCATTATTGAGAAATTGTTGCAAAATATTCTCAAATTAGTTGCCACAAGAATAACCATTAATTATTTTTTATTACTTCAATTTTTTATGGGGTTCAAGTATAAGATAATTTATAGTATAATCAACAACATTTTCAACATATTACATATCACTAACAGCCCTTTTTCAATGTAAGCAAATAGATAATCATATATACTTGAACGGAGAACAATTTGAGAGTGATTAATGGGTCCAATTTGAGAGCTTTATAGAGAATACCTGAACGAAATTAAAAAATGCCGGAATTGAAATTCAAACGGCAATCGAAAATCCAACTGCAATTTGAGATTAAAAAACAAAAATACCTTGTAGAGACGGTGCTGGAACGAAAAGGAGGCAGAGGGGCAATAACCCTAGAATGAATAATGAGGCAGAGGGGGATAACCCTAGGACGGTAACAATGCGGAGGGGGCATTAGAGGCAGAGGTGGGGACAATGGAGGGGGTGTTAGAGGCAGAGGTGGCGATAACGGATGGGGAGAAAACCCTAGAACCAAATTTGATTTACATATTAACGATAAATGTAGAAAAGAGAGTTAGAAGCGTGAGAAACGGGATGAGTAACAATAACAGATAAAATGACAATCCTATCCATACTACTTTTACATATTTATGAAATTACCAGATTTGGTAACGGAAATAACCGTTGTAAACACTTGTATTGGAAATATCCATTAGAAATTTGTCACGGTTATAACCATTACAAATTGAAACGAAAAAATGTTACAAAATGGCCTGTTTGGTGTAGTGATGTAAAAAGCTTCGAACATCATATAAAGGAGTCGATCAAGTCAAAAAGATATGTCTTCAAACTTTAATAGGAGAGTTTGAAACTTTGCATATGAAAGAATGTGAATTTGTCTTTGTTAACCCAAAAAGTGGATCAACACCCTGAATTGAGTGTGAAAGCATCAGCCTTATTTATCAAGGCAAATAAAATAGAAACAAGAGATAGTAACTTGCAAATAAAGTAAAGAGACATGAGATTTTTATAGTGGTTCGGCTGTTAACGAAGCCTACATCCATTTTATAACTTTTGTTATTGACTGACTATAATTACAAGTTGAATATGATTACAATTTGCTTGGATCTTATGAGTTAGATCAAATCATCAGTGTAAGAATTCACTAGAGATTCGAGAATCACAATGAACTCCTTTGATGACTGTTGTGTGGGAGAAGAAAAGTGAAGGATAGTTTCTACAGAATTTCAGCAGCCAATTCGGAAGCCCCTGTTTATGTTTCAGGTAGGGTTGTATTTATAGAGGTTGGAGAGAACTTGGGCTAAAGACACTTTGTCAAAGTCACATTCGAAGGTACGCAAGTGCTCCCAAAATTCCAAAACGAGCCGACCCAATCTGATGGGTCACTAGCGATCCATGGGTTAGTGTATTTTTAGCTCGTTCCCTTTGGATCATGTTTCTTGCCCTGTGTAGATGCTCTCCTTGTAATTTCCTAACTAAATGCTTTGCTTTGATGATGATTCATATACTGATTGTATTGAACCGCTGATGGAGTCAGATGAATGCTCACTTCTTGATCTAACTATCTTGGAATTCTATAAAACCTAGCAGACATTCATAGAAAACTTATTAAATCATGGTGCAAGAGGACTGACGGATCAACAAGCAACTATTATGGATCACTAGCGATCCATAAGAGATGGATCACTAGCGATCCACCACCTTGAGAAATTTTCGACTTCTTTTTCTTGCGTCTCTCTTGGTCAATTCATTTAGTCCTTTTGGTTGATACTTGAGTTGCTCTGACTCGACGTAGATATTCTGACTTCCTTTGAATTCCGTTGGTCAAAAACTCGGATAACATTTGCACCACAAAGTATGCTTTCATTGGAAGCAAGGCGTGCTCTGGAATTTACTGCTTTTGAGTTCCCGCTTGGTGAGGTTCAAGTGATCGTGTTGAGGCCATCGTGCAAATTTGGCTCTGGTTATTCAACCATCAGTTGAATTTTGATAGGAATCGCCATAGCCTATAACAATAAACCAATTTCAATCCCACAACTTTTAAAAGGATTGCAAAAGTTACTTAGATCATGCTTGGTGAACTGGGAAAAATTTGGTCGCTATTGTATGGATCGCTAGGGATTCATGGGCTTAGCGTATTTTTTCTTCTGCAATGTTCTATTTAATCTATTCGAGCTGATCTATTTTCCTTCATATCTTCATTCAACGATTCGAGCCATTCTTCCTGCAATCCGACCTAAATCCAATCCAAACCCTAACTCCATTCACACAATCACCGTTGCCGACCATCCATCGATGAAACCTCCTGCCATCGACCTTGCCTTGATTTGTTGCCGCCTTAGACAAGCCATTAGCACCTGAATACCCAACTTGGATCGCTGCTAACTTAAAATTTGACCATTCTCACCTTTTAATTTTTGACTTGAGGTGGGTGGTATGAAATTTAGCATTTGTTTAGCAATTTGGTGATGATGTTGGATTGATCGTTATGGAGAGTTCGAGTTGATTGCGACTTTATGGAAGAAGATAGAAAATCGAGTCTTGAGTTCTTCATGGAACGATACTCAGACTATACCCTGGTGCTTGACATGTTTTGCTATCTTTGTCCACAGAATCAGAATTGACTTGCACCAAGTCCCATTGTTAATCTGACATGACGTCTTGCAAATTGGTTTTGGTTCTTCCGGGGGGTGATAACAGCTTAGGGTAGCATCTCCCATGCACCTTATGTTGTTATCACCTTCCGGAGAGTTCGGGTTGGTCCCGTAATTGCATACTTGGTGTACCTAAAATGGGAAGAGCTTCTCGCATCACTTCGGATAGCGGATCCGTTATCGATCGTTGATCGATAACGGGTAAGTGTAGGAGAAATAACTTCAATAAATGATACGAGAAGCTCTTTTCTTTCTTTACGGTGAGGGAACTATCTACACATGATAGAGCGTTCATAGTGTTCAGGACACCGAGCCTATCTCACATAGATAATACACCGCACTTGCCCCAGTCTACACTTGAAACCCATATGTCAGCATAAGTCGGTCCTTTTTTGGAGTTTAAGTATCGTATGGGGACTTTTAGTTAAAGATAGAATTACCGACCGCATTAGATGCAAGTTTTGTTGTATAGAATAAAGCATCCGTCCTCTCGCGTAAGTCCAGTGGAGGAAGTTCAACACTTTCAAAAGCTGAATCATCATCTGTTGCGCCTACCTCTTCGGTCCTGTGAGCTGAATACAGTTGGCTGGTTCTAGTTGGTCTAGTTGTTGACTGGACTTCTCCAAATTTCAGAGTTCTACTTAATCCCCCGGAGAGAGCTCCCTCCGTAATCTCCGCTAAAGTCTTACATAACATTTGCTTACAATACGACATTCTGGACGATGTCGTGCGCCTTCCGTTGAAGAACGAGTTTGCACATATGCCGCCTTCGGGATATATTGCTTACCACCGGTATATGAGCTTAAACGGAGCAGTGCCCCTCTTCAATAACTTCTTGAAAGAAACTCTTCTGAACTTGGGAATTTCTCTATTTCAAATTCAGCCTAATGGGTATGCGATCCTGACCTGCCTTCATGTCTTGTTTATGCGAACGTTTAATCATGTCCCGAGTTTCAATGAGTTGAGATATTTTCTCCCATTCAAGAAGAGAGACGAGTGTCCATCTCTTGTCGTCATCGAGGCCTAATGAAATCGTAAGATCGTGATGCAACTTCAAAGAAATCTATCTCAATTCAAGACCTAGTATTTCTTTGTTAGGCGCCTCGATGGGTTTAACCGCCTTTGGATGACGGGGGGTAAGTTCTCTCTTTTACTTATCGAGTTTCAATACGCTGCTACGGAATTTTTGATAGATTGAATACTTCTTGCAGTTATTCCGAGGCTAAATAAAGATCCATCACTTGATCCGATTTTCCATACTCTGAAGGTCGTAGACGACAAGGAGAGATCGGTCAAATTTTTGCTAACAGACGAGAATTTGCTGTGGTATGGGCTGTTGCTTCTTGGGAGATCTGCCGTGGCTATCAAACTCCCATCTCCTTCCCGTTCCAGAATACGAGCATGTTCCACTTCTTCATCACACGGCTCAAAAGAGAGTGATCTCCTAGAAAGAGAAGGTCTGTCTGGCGAGTCAACCAAAGAAATTCATGAAGGAAGGAATGTTACGATCGAAGCCAGCTACCCAGCCAGAATGCTCCCGATTTCGGAGGAGGGGGAAGAAAAATTCAAGCAGCGTAAGGGCAAGGCTATAGTGGCAATAGTAAAGAAGGAGGGTGGAGTTGAGGGTAGTGGCAGTAATGATCCCTCCTCTAGCGATAATGAATTCGATGCAGGCTCCGGCGATGGAGACTTCGAATCGTGCGATGAAACTCAAGGAATGAATCTCATTCACCTAGATTCTCCTGTCCAAGAGATTCACAATAAAAGGTGCTTCTCCAGCAGCCGAGCGACTTTAGGATTCCCTGATTAAAGAAACCAGTGTGGACTTTGGGGATTTGAGCAACGTTTACATGGATATCGATGAACTCGTGGGGGGAGATTTCGAATTTTGAGGGAACGTCTCCTCGCCCTAGTCATATTGTGTCTAGAGTCAGCCCAATTTCTACCATGTTGGCTTCCCGATCCGGTTTGTGACATCCCTTTAGGCTGCCTAAGGCATATTCCATATTTCACTAGGGTCACATTCACTTACACATTCATTATTTAGGTCTATTTCTGATTCCTAAAGCTCTTTATTTATTCTTTATATCAGGTACCATAAGAGGCCGTGGACTTTATGAGGATCTTGAATAATTCATTGATTCACAACGTTGGTCAAGATGATCTTCAAGCCGCCACCAGCCCCGTGAAACCGAGGAAGATTGGAGAAGGTGGAAAGAGTTAGAAGCCAAACCACATCGCCGTAATGATAGAGAATGGGGTAGGATTTATAAGAGTGGTGACGACAACGGAAAAACCCTTGACGACCGAGAAGAACCGTCCAAGAAGCCGAAGGTTGATCATGGTTCTCATCCCTCTAAGCATCAAACTTTTCCCCAACCCTAATTTTTGTCAAACTTGAAGTTCTGGTTTCTTCTTTCAAGTTTCATTTTCATCTCAAGCTCCATCGGCTCACATGGTGCCCGCTACTGGTTCTTCACATCCTCGCAGGAGGCTGGCTTACATTCTTCCGTCTAGCCCCCCTAAACTCGAAGTTGCACTCCCTGGGTGGTTTCTAAAGGGAGTTAAGTTTGACCGTGATTCAAAGTGATTTAGATCAAGCTGGGGGATGGGAAAAGTTATGCAAGCAGCTGGCCGACACGAATCGCAATAATTATAAAGAGATCGTCTCCTTTGAATCAAAGAAAGACGATTATGAGAGGGTGTTAATGGAACGTGATGCCAGAATTGAGCGACTAACACAAGAGAGGGACGCTGAAATTTGAGAGAGTAAGAATAGCACCGGCTTGCTGAAGGAACTAAAAGAGGCCCATGTAAAAATAGAGATCGTATTTCGAGACAAAATCAAAAAAGCCTACATGGATGAAGTTAAGTTGAAAGAGGAGCTCAAAGCCCGTGACATGATTATTGAAGCTAAAAAAAACCATCATTGATCATAACAAAGTTGTTGAATCTTATGAAAAGAAAATTGCTAATTACACAGGAATCGTGGAATTCCGCGACAAAAACATTACTGATCAAGCTCAAATGATTGCTTCGCTCTATAAAAGGGTCAAGCAGCTTAGAGCCGAGAAGACCCGAGTTGAAGTTGAGAAGGCTGCCGTAACAGTGGATTACTTGGAGTTGCAGGATGCTTTTGAAAAGAAGATGGAGAAGATGGATGAAACCATCCTAAATTTCTATGTTAACTCCTTGCTGCATCAGGGGAGCCTCAGCTTTTTGGGCTCCAAATTCCCGCGTACTCTTGTCGTGGTTTGGTAAGAAGTTCTAGTCTGTTTTCAACAAAACGGGGATGTATATACCAAGCAAGAGTTGGAGGATGCCTATCTCAACGAGGAATAGTTTCTGTTGATGACTGTCGTGTGGGAGAAGAAGACTGAAGAATAGTTTCTGCAGAGTTTCAGCAACCAGTCTGGAAGCCCCTGTTTATGCTGCGGGTAGGATTGTAGTTATAGTGGTTGGAGAGAACTTGGGCTAAAGCCTCTTTGTCAAAGACTCACATTCGAAGGTACACAGGCGCTCCCAAAATTCCAGAACGAGCCGACCCAATTTGATTGATCGCTAGCGATCCATGGGGTTAGTACATTTTTGGCTCGTTCCCTTTGGATCATGTTTCCTGCCTTGTGTAGATGCTCTCCATGTAATTTCATGACTAGATGCTTTTCTATGATGATGATTCATGTACTGATTGTATTGCACTGATGATGGAGTCAGATGAATGCTCACTTCTCGATCTAACTAGTTTGGAATTCTATAAAACCTAGTAGACATTCCTAGAAAACTTATTAGATTATGGTGCAAGAGGACTGGAGGATCCATGAGAAACTATTATGGATCGCTAGCGATCCATAGGAGATGGATCGCTAACGATCCATCACCTTGGGAGATTTTTGACTTCTTTTTCTTGGGTCTCTCTTGGTTGATTCTTCTAGTCTTTTGGTTGATTCTTGAGTTGCTCTGACTCGACGTAGATGTTCTGACTTCCTTTGAATTCCATTGGGTCAAAAACTCGGATAACAGTCTTTGATTACTTCTCAAGAGTTTTAATGGTTACTAATAACCTAAAAAGAAATGGTGAGAAGTTAAATGATGTATGAATTATGGAGAAGATTCTTAGATCCAAAGTTTGAACATATTGTCGTCATCATCGAAGAGACAAAAAACTTGGAGGGCATAGAAATAGAGGAACTTCTCGGTTCATTGCAAGCTTATGAAGAAACAAAAAAGAAAAGGAAGGGATTGTGGAGCAAGTACATAAGACACAGATTGATTCAAAAAATGAAGAAAGCAATCGAAGCCAACAAAGAAGGGATTGTGGTCAAGAAAGATTAACAAAAGGTCATGGGAAAGGAAATTCAAAGTCAGTGCATGACAAGTCACGCGTCAAATGCTACAATTGTAAATTTTTGGACATTATGCTTCTGAATGTAGAGCTCCTAGCAATAATAAAGTTGAAGAGAAGGCTAATTACATTGAAGAAAAGAAGTCAAGAAGATGGTACTTTACTGCCGGCTTGCAAGGAAAATTTAAGAGGTGAGGACAACCAATGGTACCTAGATAGCGGTGCAAGCAACCATATGTGCAGAAGAACAAACATGTTTGTGGAGCTTGATGAATCGGTGAAGGGAAATGTGGCATTTGCAGATGAATCCAAAGTAGAGATAAAAGGTAAAGGAAATGTTCTCATTCGATTGAAGAATGGAGATCACCAATTCATTTCCAATGTTTACTATGTGCCAAACATGAAGAGCAACATCTTGAGCCTAGGATAACTCTTAAAGAAAGGTTATGATTTTCGATTAAAAGATAAAACTCTTTCTATAAGAAGCTGTGCAGGTAACTTCATTGCTAAGGTGCCGATGACAAAAAATAGAATGTTCATTCTCAACATTTAAAATGATGTCGCACGATGTCTTAAGATGCGCTATAAAGATACTTCTTGTCTTTGGAATCTTCGATTTGGGCATCTCAAATTCGGAGGATTAGATTTGCTCTCCAAGATGGAAATGGTAAGAGGATTACTTTGCATTAGCCATTCAAATTAAGTGTTCGAAGGATGTCTACTTGGAAAATAATTTAAAATGAGCTTTCCAAAGGTGTCATACTCAAGAGCTAAAAAACCATTGGAACTAATGCACATGGATGTGTGTGGCCCGATCAAGCCAAGTTCACTTGTTAAGAGTAATTATTTTCATCTTTTCATTGATGATTATTCAAGAACAACATGGGTGTATTTTTTAAAGGAGAAATCATAGGTGTTTGAGAACTTCAAGAAGTTCAAAGCCCATGTTGAGAAAGAAAGTGGCCTTGGGATTGAAGCCATGAGATGTTCACATCAAAGGAATTCCATAAGTATTGTGAAGATAATGGAATCCGACGACAACTGACAGTGCCTAGATCCTCCCAGCAAAATGGAGTAGTAGAAAGGAAGAATAGGACAATCCTTGAGATGGCAAGGAGCATACTCAAAAGTAAGAGGCTGCCAAAGGAGTTTTGTGCGGAAGCAGTTGCATTTGTGATTTATCTATCAAACCGATCTCCAACAAAAAGTGTGGGGGAAAACACCATAGGAAGTATGGAGTGGAAGGAAGCCTGGTATTTCTCATCCATGAGTGTTTGTAAGCATAGCTCATGTACATGTACCAGACGAGAAGCGAAGCAAGTTAGATGAAAAAAGTGAGAAATACATCTTTATTGGTTACAATACCAACACCAAAGGCTATAAGCTCTACAATCCTGATAATGGAAAGATAATCATTAGTCGAGATGTTGTGTTCCATGAAAAAGGAGAATGGGATTGGAGTTCACATAACAAAGACTATAACTGCTTTCCACATTTTGAAGAAGATGACATGCAACAACCAAGGATGAAACAATCAAGGAAGGAGCATACCTCTCCACCAACTTCACTGGTCGCGAGTTGCCAAGAAGACGAAAGCTCAAGTGAAAGGACTTCACGCTTTAGAAGCCTTCAAGAAATATATGAGGTAACCGAAAACCAAGACAATCTTACTCTTTTTGTGTATTTTCATATTGTGAGCCCATGAACTTTCAAGAAGCTTGGCAAAAGAAGAGTTGGAGAAATGCCATGGATAAACAGATAAAGGCGATCAAGAAAAATGATATATGGGAGTTAGCTTCACTTCCACAAGGGCATAAGGCAATCAGTGTGAAGTGGGTATACAAAGTAAAGAAGATGATAAATGAGAAGTTGGAAGATACAATGCAGATTGGTGGCAAAAAGCTACAGTCAAAGAGCCTGCATTGACTATGATGAGGTATTCACTCTAGTCGCTCGATTAGAAACTGGTAGACTAAATATTTCATTGGCATCTCAAAAAAATTGAAAGATACATCAAATGGATGTAAAATCTGCATTCCTAAATGGATTTCTTGAAGAAGAAGTTTACGTTGAATAGCCACAAGACTACGAAATCAAGGAAGAAGTAGACAAGGTCTTGAAGTTAAAGAAGGCATTTTATGGGTTAAAACAAGCCCAAGAGCTTGGAATGCTTGAATTGATAAGTATTTCCAAGATAGAAACTTCATCAAGTGTCTGTATGAGCATGCACTCTATATCAAAATCCAAAATGGTGATACATTGACTGTATGCTTGTATGTGATTTGATTTTCACTGGTAGCAATCCAAGTATATTTAATGAGTTTAAGAAAGATATGACAAATGAGTTCTAGATGATCGGTATTGGACTTATGTCTTACTACCTTGGCATTGAAGTAAAGCAAGAAGACAAAGACATTCTAATCACTCAAGAATTATATGCTAAGGAAATGCTGAAGAAGTTCAAAATGGATGTCTCTAACTCGGTCTGAATGTCAGTGGAATGTGGAATTAAGTTGTCAGAGCATGGAGAAAAGGTGGATCCAACACTCTTTAAAAGCTTGGTTGGAAGCTTGTGATATTTAACATGCACAAGACCCGACATCCTATATGCAGTAGGAGTTGTCAGTCGATATATGGAAAACCCAACAACTCATTTGAAGGCAGCTAAGAGGATACTTGCTATGTCAAAGGGACAACAAACTTTGGCTTGTACTACTCTATTTCTGATAATTATAAGCTTTTTGGATATAGCGATAGCGATTGAACTGGAGATATGGATGGTCGAAAAAGCACAAGCGGCTTCATGTTCAACGTGGGAGAGACGACTTTCACATAGGTATCGAAGAAGTAGTCGATTGTCACTCTTTCCATATGCGAAGCGGAGTATGTAGCTACTACTTCATGTGTTTGTCACGCAATTTGGTTACGAAACCTATTAAAAGAGTTGAATTTTCCATAAGAGGAGCCGACCAAGATTTTCATGGATAATAAGTCAGCAATTGCATTTCCCAGGAACCCAGTCTTTGATGATCGGAACAAGCACATTGATACACGCTATCACTATATTAGAGAGTGTGTCACCAAGAAAGGATGTACAACTACAGTACATGAAGACACATGATTAAGTAGTTGATATCTTCACCAAGCCTCTCAAGCACGAAAATTTTGTTAAGTTAAGGAGTCTTCTTGGAGCAGCAAAATCAAGTTGGAGTGGAGGGGGTGTTGGAAATAACCAAAAGGACTTTTGAATCAAGCACGAAATTTTTTACTTTTTAACTTTCTAAAAGCAAAAGGACTTTTGAAATAAGCAAAAGTCCTTTTGCTTTTGTTTGCCAACCAAGCAGCTTAATTTAAGAAGAAGAAAAAAATATACATTCACATATCCATGGATCAGACATGAGTCTAAGACTCTAAGTAAGAGTTAAGTTAAAGTTGGCACAACATGCGCATGAATGCATTTAACATGAATCAAATCCTGACCTAACCAAAATAAGTTGGATACACAACCAATCCCACCGCCCATAGTGAGTGTTAAAACTTAAAAGTAACTCTTACAGGTGAGTTTTAGATGGTTGTAAGTGAGATCAAAGTCTATCACCATGAAGTTTGATCAAGGGTTGAAAGAAGGTACCCATATGCAAAATTAAAAAATAGGTTTGTATTATTTATGGATGGCACATGAGCTTTCCAAGGTTAAATTAAAGAAGATATCAATGTATTGAATACTAATAGGTAAGTGAAGTCAACAAAGAGTTAGCAAATAGACCAACATGGTTGGCACATGAGCTTTCCAAGGTTAAAGACCCACATCGCATAGTACAAGATTATTGACAAATATACAACACATTAGACATCATTTGCATGCGATTTAGCTTTTTTAGCGGTGGATTGTTGCATACTATGGTGCCATATTGATATAGTAATAAATATTGAATATATTTAGAATTTACAGAATGGTAATTACTAATGTTCACGTGGAAAAAATTTAAAACACAAGTAAAACAAAGAAAATCATACCACGTTTTCACTATATGGATAATACTCATCACCAACCAAAACAGGTCCAGTTTTCACTATATGGATAATACTCATCACCAACCAAAACAGGCCCACTCCATGGATAATTGTGAAATCTCCAAATTGCATGCCTAAAGAAGTATCAATAGCCTCTATTCCATTAAGACTCGTTCCCCATTTGAATACAAACTTGTCTGTCAGGCGAAATCGAATCTGAAGAGAAAACTCAGATGGGATGCTAACACGTGCACCGAGATTAGACAAGATTCAAAATTGTGTAACTATGCATATGACGATTTTGGAAAGGGGCTATGTACATAAGATTTTCTTCTGTTGGTTGAAGAAAAGTCATTGTATCAGTATCTGAAGTAGATCCTTGCTTTTACTAAATCAAAACGCGCAAACAAGCTTGCGTTTTGATGAAAAGCGCAAGTTAACTTAATGCTTTTCAAAAATTTCAAAATCAGAAAGGCAAACTAGTTTTCGCTTATCTGGTACTTTTCAAAAGATTTAAAAAAAAATCAAAATCAGAAATCGCAAACTAGCTTGCGCTTTCCTAATAGAAAACGCAAGTTAACTTGCACCTTTCAAAAAATTTCAAAATTTTCAAAAAAAAATTAAAATTAGAAAAATGCAAGTTACCTTGCATTTTCTATGAAAAAAGTGCAAGACATCTTGCGTTTTCTATTTTTTAAAATAAAAATAGGGACCAAATTTACATATTCATTTCTGCATGGGCTTTTCTTATAATAACGTAAAAAATATGAAACTGTGGCTCTTTTCTTGTTTTGGAAAGGGATAGTGTCATTAGGAAGAAAAAATTTATGCATTCCCATGAAACTTTAATTTTCTCTTGGTAAAATTTTATTTAGTTGGCATTCTAAATGCATACCAAAAATCCCAAATCCGTTCTCATCTCAATTCGAAAAACAGATAAATATTCGATACGTAGAGAAAATTAGATACGGATATGAAAACATGCACATCCAAAAATTATCTGTCCATTTTTTTCAAGATTATAATTTATATTATGTGTAACTTAAGACAATTGAAACATATCTATTAATTGTTTTATTAAGTTGGTAGTTTATATAATATGTATTTAATGTATATTAATAACTCAAAATTATTTATTATCATTATATTTGTTTATTTTTCACACTTGTATAATCAATGGAATTGAAAAAAAAATTAAATCAATATTTTCTATTTATGTTTCTTTATTTATCGATATCATCAGCGGATATGATATTTACCGCAGATGTGGATATCCGATATCAGAAAATTATTTCGAATGCGAATGCGAATGCGATATTATCCGCATCTAAAAGTATCCATTGAAATGCCTATTCCTAGTACCATTTTCTAAATATTACTATCAAAATTTTATAGTATACTTCTTAATACCAATTTCAAAGGCTACAATGTTAGACACCTACAGCAATTTATTGCCGATCGACAGTTTTTTCTCTCTACGATGAAAACCTACGGTTATAAATCACTGTACAATGATTTTCTATCTATGACTAACTCCTATGGTTATTTGCTGGCGAATGGTAGTTTTCAACCAAGTGAAATAATAGAAAATAGTATTGGTAAGCATATCATTTTTACTAAAATATCATGATATTAGTCAGAGTAAAGTGAGATACCCTTAACAACACACTTTTATTAAGGAAAATTATATTTGACACAAACCAATGACACAATATCTAATGCAACAATCTCCCTCCGATTTCCACCTTCCATGTTAGAACAAAATAATCTAAGTCACTATTTGTTGTATCAAATTTTGTAATTTATTTTGTGTCCTAATAGCTGCTCACTTTATTTAAATACAAAAGACGCTATACACCAATAAAGTTAATAAGTAAGGACACTAAAATTATTACAGAATTACTCATTACCTTTCGATTAAATTACATTACTTAACTTGTTTGTTTTTTTCTTTTCGATCAAAATTCTGAAATTAGAATCCAACATAACAAAATTAACTTTATATGTTTGAGTAAATTTTCATTACCTTTAATTTACATCAATCTTTATTTTAAGAGAACTATTAACATCTATTTCAAAAATTATTTCAATTTGGTTGATTTGAAAAATAAAAATAAAAATAAAAAGGAAAACAAAATGGTAGTAAAATTATTATCTCCTTTTATTCTTTGCTACTTCAAGCTAACAGTGAAGTCCATAATTAAAACTATCAATGTATGTTTTTTAATTTTATATAACTTATGGTATTAATTTAATAAGTTCAGAAAACAGTTGTTAATGTTGAAATGAAGAAGAAAAACATATTTATCCTAAAATTACTTTTGAAAATAGACATGTCGGTTATGCAATTTTTGGTGTTTGAGAAGAATTGACCTTTTTTGTTAGAAAAAAATTAAAAGGGGTATTTTGTATAATGGAAAAACCTATTGTTTGCATGAAAAGTAGATAAACACCTTCTATAGAATTATAACGGTGAAGAAAATAGAAGAAAAAAGGCTAGAAAAGTATGGTACATGCAAATTTCTAATTGTTCAACCGTAACGGACCTACGTCCACCATTCATTTTTATTCCCTTTCTTATATTTCAACTTTTACAAGGATTTGGATGTAAAATAAAATGATTTATTATCCATATCGAAGTCCCTAGACTCTGTTCGGTAAAGTCTCGTAGCTTCCAAGAAAGTCCTCCTCATGGCTGTTGAAAACTTGGATTGTATAGAAGTGAAGAGGTAGAGGAGTCATCCCGGTAAATAAGGTAGTTTCCCTATAGAAGATGCTCGGTTTGGTTGTTTCCTTATATAGCATGTACAATCCATAGTGAATAAGGTAGAGGAAGGAGGTATGGTGGATTGAGAGTAAACCTGGGCTCAGTTACACCACCTATACCGGACAATAATTCTTTTTCGGTTTTCCCTTACCGAATAGGAATTCTTATTTGGTAGCGAGGCTATCGGACATGACTTCATGTCTGGTATCCTACCACCAGAACGAACAAGGGTTTAGGTTTTCGGATTGAACCATGGTTGGTGGGGATGCCGAACAGGGCGAGGGTTAGTGGGATTACCGGATCGTGAGTAGCATGTGCTTATCTTGCTTCTTCCAACCGCTCCACTAACTTAGCTTCTAGGGTGATCCATCTTTCCCACCATGGCTTGGCTTGAACTACTTGACTTCTCGAGCGGAATTGCCCATAACACTTGCCTTAAGCTCGCTTCATAGGATACAGATGGGGCTTCATTTCGCATCTTCTCATGGACATAACGTCGTCATGCATACTATCATCTTTGCCATGTAACTACTATCGATCACATAAGCATTGGCACGCCATCTTCTATGGCTCGGTATGCATCATGATTCGGCACTCTTGGCAGTGCGGTATGTTCCTGTGTTTTGTATTCATGGTCCAAGGTCAATCAACCGAACAATATTTTTTGTTTGGCTTTTCTCGGTCCGACACTGAGCGAAATGGGAAATCCTATATAAAGGTCGAGCCACCCCCAAACTTGTACGTTTCCTTCATTGTTCCTTTGGCATAAAGAAGTTGTGTCACTTCGGCTCCTCCTAGTTGTTGCCTTCCCAATTCAATTTCAAGCACCGTCAAATCATTGCGCCTCCCATCTACACTAGTAATCCACTGTAGTAAATTCTCTATTTCTAATCTAGTCATTCCTAGAATTCATCTAATTTACTAGTGATGATTTTCGCCGGTTCAGCATAGTTGCAAGGGGTTAGGGTTTTTGGAACATGTTCGATCTTTACCAAACCTTAGAAGTGTTATACGACCAGTATACAAAAAAGAGACCAATATGTTATAAACTCGTCACACAAGTTTACAAATCAAATTTCCACTACTTTGGAATTCTGTATTAGTAATTTTGAACAATAACCATGTTGTAATTAATTTACAACAACAAACTATAGCAATAACAACAACAAATTGCTATGTTAAACTATAGCGATAACCAAGCGTTATACTACATAGAAACAGCACAACGTTGAAACGGAAAGATTACAGAATGATGTATATAAATAAACAAGAAATCTAACCAGATGAAGAAGGAAATTTCATCTGAGGCTTGCCATAACAATTTCCTTAAGATTTTATTCGAAGTCTCCCAAGATACAACAGACGTGATCTGCCCGAGATTGTGGTGTGTATGATCTTCTGTGTGATACGGAGGAGCACATGGATTTTAGAGTTTTCAGAAACGAGGAGGAAGAAGAGAAAAATCGAAGTGGGAAACTGATCAGGTTTCCTCCTCCTTTTATAGGCGAATTCCCAACGGTTATGTCCGTTGGGAATAGTCGCGTCTCTTCGTCTGCAACGGCCAAAAACGGTCGCGCCTCTTCGTTTGCAACGGTCGCGTCTCTTCGTTTTCAATTTCCATTAGGAAAATCCACGTCCATTCAAATCCAATAGTCGCTTCTGTTTGAATTTAAACAGTATAAAACTGTTTACTTCTGTGCAGCAAAAATATAACACGGTCCATTGTTATTGGACCCGCACCCACACCTACACCCGCCACCCGACACGGCCCGGTACGGGAGGCGGTGCACGCGCGTGTGTGTTAGTTCATGGCCATATAGGTCCTCCCCCTCGCACAAAATTACCCGACCCTAAGGGCTAATATGGGTTTGAGGGAAGTAGTATATAAACATGAATACTAACTTATTTTTGGCGATGTGAGACAATATCTCATTCATCTATAAAGGCCTCTAACAATCCCCCACTTGAGTGACGATATATGTCTCCCCCACACAGTGTAATATCACACAGTTCATATGGAAATAATTCTATATCGAGGATAAGTAGATATTTCACTTTGAACTTTCCTTAGTTAAAACTTATTAGATATACTTGGCTAATCGGTGAATTACTTCATCTTGAATCGTCAACCGTTTGTGCATAACCAGACAATAAGCTTTACAAAGAATTGTTTCCCTTCACATCCAATCTTTTGGTTGTGTTCATTTTGGTCTTGAACAAATTTGGTTCTGCAAGTGTTTTAGAGAATTGAAGCCTTTAATATTCTCATAGAGCCGACCCAGCTCACACTAACATAGGTGATCGCAACCATTAAGAGTATCATACATATACCCCACTTGTTATTTTCAAGATATGGTCATCATTAAAAAGCATAGCTTTAACCTTTTAATAATTCTGTAGATATGCATTATATTGTGCATCATAGGAATGGAGTAGGACTAAGTCCAAACAAATGCATTACTTCTTGAGTTACTCAGAACTGGTTTGCCTATTGATCCTAGTTCGTGGGATCTTCAGTCACTAAGATATGTTTCCGTATAAGATAACTCTTGTTGGTTTAGGCTTTTAAACCCATTCCCCTCGATGCGCAGTCAATTTTCTCTCTTGATAATCCTTTAGTAAATGGATCCGCAAGGTTATCAATAGTTCTCACGTAATCAATTGAAATAGTTCCATTTGAGAGTAACTGCCTAACTGTGTTATGGCGTCGACGAATATGTCGTGACTTTCCATTATACACAAAGTTTTGTGCTCTGCTTAACGCTGCTTGATTATCACAGTGTATGCATATGGCCAGTACAGGTTTAGGCCAAAATGGAATATCTTCTAAAAAATGACGAAGCCATTCTGCTTCTTCGCCTGCTTTATCTAAAGCAATGAACTTTGATTCCATAGTGGATCGGGCTATGCACGTTTGTTTAGTAGATTTCCATGACACTGCTGCTCCTGCTAAGGTGAATACATAACCACTAGTTGATTTAGATTTCTCTGAATCCGAAATCTAGTTTGCATCACTATATCCTTCTAATATGGCAGGATATTTTCCGTAATGTAGGGAAAAGTTCGTGGTACTCTTTAAATATCCCAACACTCTCATTAGTGCTTTCCAGTGTTCCTTCCCTGGGTTGTTTGTATACCTACTCCATCGACTTACTGCATAAGCTATATCCGGTCTTGTGCAATTCATGAGGTACATTAGACATCCTATTACATGAAAGTATTCCAGTTGCATTACACTCTCATTAGTATTTTTATGCAGTGCTTTCGATGGATTAAAAGGTGTTCTTACTCCTTTAATTCCGTAATTTTGGAATTTTTCAATCACTTTTTCCACATAGTGTGACTGAGATATTTCAATTCCATTAGGTGTTTTTATTATTTTGATTCCCAAAATAACATCTGCAACTCCTAAATCTTTCATATCGAAATTGTTGATTAACTTTTTCTTTATGGTCTCTATTACTTTACTATTTGAACCAAAGATTAGCATATCGTCTACATATAAACAAATCATCACATATGGTTGTCCAACTTATTTATAATAAGCACATTTATCATATTCATTTATACGTAAACCATTTTTCATCATGACACTATCAAATTTTACGTGCCATTGTTTTGGAGCTTGTTTTAGTCTGTATAATGATTTAACTAATCTACATACTTTTTTTTCATTTCCTTTGAAAATAAAACCCTCAGGTTGCTCCATGTAAATCTCCTCATCAAGATTTCCATTTAAGAATACTGTCTTTACATCCATTTGATGAATCTCTAAATTATATATGGATGCAATTGCTATTAATATTCTTATAGAGGTTATTCGTGTAACTGGTGAATAAGTATCAAAGAAGTCTATACCTTCTTTTTGACGATATCCTTTGTCTACCAATCTTACTTTATATTTGTCAATAGAGCCATCTGGTTTCATCTTTTTTTTGAAGATCCATTTACAACCAATTGGTTTTATTCCAGGTGGAAGACCAACTATTTTCCAAGTTTTATTACTTAGATTGAATCAATTTCACTTTTGATTGCTTCTTTCCAACATGAAGATTCAAAAGATGACATTGCTTCCTTATACGTTTGAGGTTCGTGTTCTAACATGTATGTTAGAAAACCAAATGTCTTGGACGTTCTTGCCCTTACGCTTCTTCTTGGTTCAACTTCCTCAATTTCACGATGAGTTTCACTTCATGTGGCTTGCTTGATTCTTCTCTTGCCCTTTTAGGGATACAATTTCCTTCATTCCTTTTGTGCGGAAACACATCTTCAAAGAATGAGGCATCTCTCGACTCTATGATTGTATTTACATTAATATCAGTTATATCAGACTTGAATACCAAAAATCTATAGGAACTACTATTTTGGGCTGGCCCTAGATAGTAACAGTCTATGGTTTTTGGTCCAAGTTTACCTTTCTTGGGAGGCGGAACTGGAACTTTTACCAAGCACCCCCACACTTTGAGGTATTTGAAACTTAGTATGCGTCCTTTCCATAACTCATATGAAATTGTTCCTGTTTTATTGTGAGGAACCTTGTTTAATATGCGATCATACATATTTAAGGCTTCCCTCCACAAGTTCGTCGGTAGGCCAGAGGTCAATAGCATTGCATTAATCATATCTTTTAATGTTCTATTTTTTCTCTCTGCAATACCATTTTGTTGTGGTGAATATGGAGCTGTTGTTTGATGGATTATACCATTTTCTACACAGAATTTTTCAAATGGTGATTCATATTCTCCCCCTCGATTAGATCTCAATATCTTGATCTTTTTTATTTAACTGATTTTCTACTTCAGCCTTATATTTTATAAATGATGTAATTGCTTCATCTTTACTATTTAAAATATTTACATAGCAATATCGTGTATTATCGTCAATAAAAGTGATAAAGTACTTTTTCCCACCTCTTATAGGTAATGATTTAAAATCACATAAATCAATGTGAACCAAACCTAGTGGTTTAGTACTTCTATCAATAGTATGAAATGGTTTTTTAACCAATTTTGCTTCTACACATGTCTCACGTTTGTAATTTTTATCTACTTGGAATTTAGGAATTAATCCCAAGTTTGCTAATTTTTTCATTTTTCGGAAATTTATGTGTCCTAATCTACCATGCCATAGTAAAATTTCATGCTCAATCAAATAAGAAACTTCATTTTTATTAATAGCACAATCAGAATACATAGTTTTATTGTTGACTACGGCTACATTTGCCTTAAATAGGCCATCGCATAAATAACCCCTTCCTATATAAATTCCAGCCTTAGACATAACTACTTTATCTGACTCGAAGACCATACGAAAGCCTTTCTTTGAGAGCATAGGTCCAGAGATAAGATTCTTACGAATATCCAGAACATGTCGAACTTCATTTAGTGTCACGGTTTTTCCGGATGTAAATTTGAGGACGACGGTGCCGTTACCTTCGATCATGAAAACTGCAGAATTGCCCATGTAGAGTTTTTCTTCCTGATCGTATTTCTTGTAAGTGGAGAACAGAGATATATCAAAAGAGACATGACGAGTAGCGCTTGTGTCTACCCACCATTGTGCAGGGTTTTGTACTAAGTTGCATTCTGAAACAACTCCTGAAAAGTTCATCTGCTCAATGGTTGAACTCAAATTTTCCACTATATTTGCCATCGATTTGTCATTCGTCTTCTTGTGCCTGCAATCTTTAGCTGCGTGCCCAGTCTTTCCGCAGATCCAACATTCGCCTTTGAACTACTTGGTTTGCTTATCTTTGGATTGATTATCTGGTGCCTTTCTCTTTTTCTTTTTGTTGTTGAAGTGTCCTTTCTTCTTTGACCCTTCTGTAACACGTGCCTCTTCGCCTTTGGGTTGTGTTATTCCGCAATTATCTGCCTCAATTTTTAATCTGACAATGAGATCTTCTAAGAAAATCTCTTTTTTCTTATGTTTTAGATAGTTGTGGTAGTCTCTCCAGGATGGTGGTAATTTTCCTGTTATCGCTTTAACAAGGATGACTCTCCAACTTTATGTCTTTCCGATTCAAGTTCATGGATTATAAGTTGGAGTTCCTGCACTTGACTAGTTACATATTTGGAATCTACCATCTTGTATTCCATAAATTTGTCTACTATGAACTTCTTCAAACTGACATTCTACGTCTTGTATTTATTTGCAAGTGCAGTCCATAGGGATTTTGCTATATGGTGTGGCTGATATACTTTATATAGTACTTTATCAAGACAATTCAGAATGTAGTTTCGGCACAAGAAGTCCGAGTGCTTCCATGAGTCAATTCCGAGAAAAACAGCTGCATCTTTTTCTCTAGTTTGTCCGTCTTTAGGCTTTGGTTCATCCTCCTCAATGCACTTCTACAGCCCTAACGTGGTGAGATAAAACAACATTTGATTCTTCCATGTTATGAAGTCACCACCATCTCCTTTAAATGGATCAGACCTGTTGTAGGTAGCAGTTTTTGCTAATAGTTCAACTGCTGCCATCTCTGTTTTAGTGAAAATGGGAAAGTCTTAAGATGTTATACGACCAGTATACAAAAACAGAGGCCAATATGTTATAAACTCGTCACACAAGTTTACAAATCAGATTTCCACTACTTTGGAATTATGTATTAGTAATTTTGGACAATAACTATGTTGTAATTAATTTACAACAACAAATTATAGCAATAACAACAACAAATTGTTGTGTTAAACTATAGCGATAAACAAGCATTGTACTACTTCGCAGAAACAACACAACGTTGGAACGGAAAGATTACAGAACATGTATATAAATAAACAAGAAATATAACCGAATGAAGAAAGAAATTTCGTCTGAGGTTTGCCGTAACAATTTTCTTAAGACTTTAGTCGAAGTCTTCCAAGATACAACAGACGTGATCTGCCCAAGATTGTGGTGTGTATGATCTTCTGTGTGATACGCAGGAGCACATAGATTTTAGAGTTTTCATAAATGAAGAGGAAGAAGAGAAAAATCGGAGTGGGAAACTGATCAGGTTTCCTCCTCCTTTATAGGTGAATTCCCAACGGTTATGTCCGTTGGGAATAGCCACATCTCTTCGTCTGAAACGGCCAAAAACGATCGTGCCTCTTCGTTTGCAATGGTCGCGTCTCTTCATTTGCAACGCCTATTTCTGCTTGAAAAGCAGCCATTTCCGTTGGGAAAATCCGCGTCCATTCAAATCCAATAGTCACTTCTGTTTGAATTTAAACAGTAGAAAATTGTTTACTTCTGTGCAGCAAAAATACAACACGGTCCACTGTTATTGGACCCGCACCCGGCCCAGCCAGCTACAGCCGGGCGGTGGCGCGTGTGTTAGTTCATGGCCATATAGGTCCTCCCCCTCGCACAAAATTACCTAACCATAAGGGCCAATATGGGTTTGAGGGAAGTAGTATATAAACATGAATACTAACTTATTTTTGGAGATGTGGGAAAATATCTCATTCATATATAAAGGCCTCTAACAAGAAGTTGACATAGGATCCTTGAATTTGTAAGGATAAATCATGAATTCAAGGTGCTCTTAAGTCAATAAAGGGACTAGGGTTGTTGATCGGTGCTTGGCTAGGTAGCTTGTTTGGTGGTTGTTGGCTGCCAAGCAAGTAGAAACCGAATATGGGTGATTACACAAGGGATGCAAGGCACACTTGGGTTGTGTCCTTGGACCTTTACACTTCATGCTTCACTTCAAGGATAAAAGGAGGATTGGTTCAGTGGTTGGTTACCACTTAGCTCCACCGAGCGCAGCACTTTAGCACGTCTCTAGGATCGCTTGATGACTTGATTGCCGAACTATGCCCTCATGCATATGCCATATAGTTTAGTTATTAAGTCACACTAACTAGGAGTTTAAGTCGATGCTACTTAATGATTTACCACCTTTTTCTTACATATACATACACACGATCACAAACACACACACACTCGATGATAACTAATGAGATAGGTTATTATATTAGACAAGTTTGTCTAGTCGTCGCAATACTCACTCGTCGAGCGCTTCTGGAGATCGGACTCCTTCTACTTCTGCTCCTCCTGATCCTACATTGTTTGGGCATCAGATTAGTTAGCCCAACTCTGCTCGCTCTCTGGTACATGGCTATAGTCCGTCACAGTTGCCGGTGGATCCCATCGAATCTATAGCTTCCACTTTATCGGCTAAGCAGCTGGATACTATAGCGGCTACCCACGATCTTCTACGAGATGATATGCTCCTACCTACTTTCGAATAATGGGCCCATGCCCCTCCGAAAGGATATATGGCTTACTCAAGGTATCACTGTGCGGTTGGGGCTCCACCTCCTCTTTCACATTGGATTGCGGGTTTCTTGGTGCATTTGAAGATCGCTCACTTTCAGTTGCATCCTAACAAGTATGTCATCCTAACTAGCCTCTACGCTATCTTCATGAGGGAGTTTCATGTCCCCCTACCCATCGATAGATCAAGTTCTTATATGTTATAAAAAGCAAGGCAGAAGGGTTATCTTTCATCTACCTTGAAGCAGGAAGCAAGTTCGAATTGGTAGAGGACTTGCACTCAAGGTATAGCATGTTCAAGAAAGAATATTTCTTCATCCAGGATGCTTATCCATGCTTCCATCAGTGGCACTCGGGATGTGAATTATCTTGACTGCTCGTTCTTATTGCATGAATTGAAATATTGTTGTATTATAGAACCCTATTGCATTAATTGAAATATTGTTGTATTATAGAACCCTATTGCAATAATTGGAACTCTTGTTTAACGTCTCCATTATCTGAATTTGGTGGATCAGATAAAATTTATTACCGTACTTCGTCTATATGTAACCGAATTTGATTGTTCATTTAAGTTAACATTGGGTCTTTAATTCCTGATTCAGTGTTTGATTAATTAATTTATTATACAACTCTTTTTGTTTGCTGAACAATGGTAATTTTGCCAAAGAAGAGGGTTTAGATTCAATGTGGTAATTATTTTACAAAATAATCAAAATAGGACGTAATATCAAACTGTTTTGAAAACTTGAAATTAACACTGCAGTAATCAATTCAGTACAAATCGTTCTTGACAAAATTGGTTCTTTTTCAGTGCAAGCAGACTAAATTTTACATATTTATGATATTTATTCTACAAAACTAGTTGCTTCATTTATGATTTATGTGTCTACTGTACTAAGCTTGTAACCATATTAGTTTACAAGTTCAGGAGTTAAATTGTTCATCATATGTAGTCATAATTGACCCAAATTTTAATTTAGAAGTACGATGCTTTATGCAAGGTCTCAAAGAACTAATCCATTCTACTAATGGGCATTATTTTAACTTGAGTCGTTTTCTATATAACAATTTAGTATTTTTAATTAAAATGATTATATGTTCATTTCCATAACTTAAGTTGTTGAATCCCATCAAAATGTAATACCATATAAGTTTGTAATATGACATAGCCATCGAAACATGGGCATGAGTAACAATCCGATGTACAAGCCACCGCGACGACAATATAGCAATCAATTCTCCTGGTAAAATAGCTAACCAACGAAATATAAACCAACTTAACCATCACTAAAAATGTGTTTTGTTCCCTTAAGTTATTTTATATTTTACCACTGTCTTATGTAAAGCAAGCACAATAGAACATGCACATTGTTGATTGTACATCCCCTATGTTTTCTTACTTTTATCCCTTTGTTTAACTTTGTTCAGATAACATATGAGCTTTTATTTTCGAGAAAGTGCAATAATATTCACTGGAGACACTTTATTTAAATTATCATGTGGAAAACTTTTTGAAGGGCCTTCTGAACAGGTACATCTTACTCAATAAATTTAGAAGTATTTTATGAGTTGGCAGAGCTATTGCTTCCAACAATTTTTTTATACATATTGGTGATGATCGCCAATTATGTTGGCGTAGTCTTAAGCATTTGATAAACCTACCAGACATTTTGATAGAATAAAATAAGATTCTGTGAGGCATTTGAAAACATGATGTCATGGCTATATATAGCATCATCTGATAAATCCATTTGCTTTCTTGTTTTTTAAAACCGCAAACAACATGCAAACAAGGACCATGCATGTATATGCATGTATGAACAACCATGTTGTATTATGATGCACGATCCAGAAACTTGGTTCATTATATATGCATGCTTATCTTACAGTCCAAATCTATTATTCAAAAAGAAAAATAAATATAGATAAAATTTCAGTTTGTAATTGAAGTGTTTTGTTATTCCTCTTACATGGTTCTTGTATAATCGTAGAAAGGTTGGGGATATTATATTTTTTTACTAGAATTCATAATTTTCATTATAAGTAAACACGTGATAATAGCATCACATATCGAGATGTAAAAAGATGCATCATGTACCAAGAAGTAAAATGATCTAAGTAACATTTGGCTCAACTAAATTCAATTGTTTGTCAAATTTTTGGTTTATGAATTTTATTGTAGTAAATAATAATTTTTATCCATTATGTACTTGTTGAATATTTTTAGGAGAAAGAGGGAGAGAATATAAGAAAGAGGAGTTTTTATTATATATTTTTTTGTAGAAAACTTTTCTTTATTGATGATTTATTTCTTGCTTGACACAAAATGAGGGGAGAGCTCTTCTATTTATGTGACTCAATAGAACATTCTAGATATATAATACTCTAGAAACATGACTCATTTGACAACTCTAGAAATGACTCTTTAGGCAACTCTAGAAACATAACTATTATATAATTCTTATTTCTAGCAACTAATATAAAATTCTAGAGCTCTCACCAAATTCTATCAAATACAAGAAGACTCAAGAAACTTTAATAATAAGAAACTTCTAGAAATTAACAAATCAAGTTTAATATTTCAACACCCCCTTTTAAACTTGATTTGTGACTCCAAGCAGATTTCTCAACCGGACAAAATCTTCATGCTTGAGAGACTTGGTGAAGATATCAGCTACTTGATCATGTATCTTGATGTATTCTAGTTGCACATCCTTTTTGGAGACACACTCTCTAATATAGTGATAGCGTGTATCAATATGCTTGCTTCGATCATGGAAAACTGGATTCTTAGCCAAAGCAATTGTTGATTTGTTGTCCATGAAAATCTTGGTCGGCTTCTCTTGTGGCAGTTTCAACTCCTTTAGTAGATTTCGTAACCAAATTGCATGGAAAACACATGAAGTAGCAGCTACATACTCTGCTTCGCATGTGGAAAGAGCGACAATCGACTGTTTTTTCGACATCCATGTGAAGGCTGTATCTCCCATGTAGAACACGAAGCCACTTGTGCTTTTTCGGTCATCCATATCTCTACTCCAATCACTATCACTATATCCAACAAGCTCGAAATTATCAGAAATAGAGTAGTACAATCCAAAGTTTGTTGTGCCTTTAACATAGCGAAGAATCCTCTTTGCTGCCTTCAAATGAGTTATTGTTGGGTTCTCCATGTATCGACTCACAACTCCTACTGCATATAGAATGTCAGGTCTTGTACACGTTAAATATCGCAAGCTTCCAACCAAGCTTTTGTAGAGTGTTGAGTCCGTTTTTTCTCCTTCCTCATGCCTTGACAACCTGGTTCCACATTCCATTGGTGTGCAAACTGGATTAGAGTCATCCATCTTGAACTTCCTCAATACTTCCTTAGCATAGCCTTCTTGAGTGATTAGAATGCCTTTATCTTCTTGTTTTACTTCAATGCCGAGGTAATAAGACATGAGCCCAATATCAGTCATCTCAAACTCTTTCGTCATCTCTTTCTTAAACTCTTGAAACATGCTTGGATTGCTACCTGTGAAGATCAAGTCATCTACATACAAGCATATAATCAATGTATCACCGATTCACCATTATGGATTTTAATATAGAGTGCATGCTCATATGGACATTTGATGAAGTTTCTCTCTTGGAGGTACTTATCAATTCGAGCATTCCAAGCTCTTGGAGCTTGTTTCAACCCGTAAAGTTCCTTCTTTAGCTTTAAAACCTTGTCTTCTTCTCCTTTGACTTCATAGCCTTGTGGTTGCTCGATATAAACTTCTTCTTCAAGAACTCCATTTAGGAAAGCAGATTTCACATCCATTTGATGTATCTTCCAACTATTTTGAGCTGCTAAAGAGATTATTAGTCTAACAGTTTCTAATCAAGCGACTGGAGCGAATACCTCATCATAGTCAATGCCGGCTCTTTGACTATAGCCTTTTGCCACCAATCTCGCTTTGTATCTTTTAACTTCTCCTTTGGCATTTTTCTTTGCTTTGTATACCCACTTCACACCAATCGCCTTGTGTCCTTTTGGAAGTGAAGCTAACTCCCATGTGTCATTCTTCATGATGGCCTTGATTTCTTTGTCCATAGCATTTTTTCCAACTCTTCTTTTGCAAAGCTTCTTGGAAGTTCATAGGCTCACAATCCGCAAATAAACAAAAGATGGTAAGATTGTCTTGATTTTCTGTTACCTCATAAATTTCTTGAAGGCTTTTAAAGCGTGGAGCTATTTCACTTGAGTTCTCATCTTCTTGACAACTTGTGGTAGGAGAAACTAGTGGGGAAGTAGGCTCCTCCCTTAATTGCTCGATCCTTGGTTGTGGCATTTCATCTTCTTCAAAGTATGGAAAGAAGTTGTAATTTTCATTATGTGATCTCCAATCCCATTCTCCTTCTTCATCAAACGCAACATCTCGACTAATTATTATCTTCCTCGTATCAGGATTGTAGAGCTTATATCCTTTAGAGTTGGTATCATAACCGATGAAAATATACTTCTCACTTTTGTCATCCAATTTGCTTCGCTTCTTGTTTGGTACATGTACATGAGCTATGCTTCCAAAGACTCTTAGATGGGAAATACCAGGCTTCCTTCCACTCCATGCTTCTTGTGGTGTCTTTCCCCACACACTTCTTGTTGGAGATCGGTTTGATAGATAAACCGCACATGCCACAGCTTCCGCCCAAAATTCCTTTGGAAACCTCTTACTTTTGAGCATGCTCCTTGCCATTTCAAGAATTGTCTTGTTCTTCCTTTCTGCCACTCCATTTTGCTGGGGGGATCTAGGCACTGTCAGTTGTCGTCTGATTCCATTATTTTCACAATACTTTTGGAATCCTTTTGATGTGAACTCTCCTCCACGGTCAGATCTCATGGCTTTAATCATAAGGCCACTTTCCTTCTCAACATGGGCCTTGAACTTCTTGAAGTTATCAAAAACCTCTTATTTCTCTTTTAAAAAATACACCCATGTTTTTCTTGAAAAATCATCGATGAAAAGAAGAAAATAGTTACTCTTACCAAGTGAACTTGGCTTGATCGGACCACACACATCCGTATGTATGAGTTCCAACGGCTTTTTAGCACTTGAATATGACTCCTTTGGAAAGCCCATTTTAAATTGCTTTCCAAGTAAACATCCTTCGCACACTTGATTTGGATGGCTTATGCATGGTAATCCTCTTACCATTTCCTTCTTGGATAGCAACTCTAGTCCTCCGAAGTTAAGGTGTCTGAAATGAAGATGCCAAAGCCAAGCAGTATCTTTATAGCACACCTTAAGGCATTGTGCGACATCACTTTGAATGTTGAGCATAAACATTCTATTTCTTGACATTGTTACCTTTGCAATGAAGTTACTTGCACCATCTCTTATAGAAAGATTATTATCTTTTAATCGAATATCATAACCTTTCTCTAAGAGTTGTCCTAAGCTCAAAATGTTGCTCTTCATGTTTGGCACATAGTAAACATTGGAAATGAATTTGTGCTCTCCATTCTTCAATCAGATAAGAACCTTTCCTTTACCTTTCACCGCTATCTTTGATTCATTTCCAAATGCCACATTGCCCTTCACCGATTCATCAAGCTCCATAAACATATTTTTTTCTTCCACACATATGGTTGCTTGCACCACTATCTAGGTACCATTGGATTTCCTCTCTTTTTTCATTTTCTTTGTAAGCCAATAATAGTGTACCATCCTCTTGGCTTTTTTCTTCAACGTAATTGGTTTTCTCTTCAACTTTATTATGCTTTGAAGCTCTACATTTAGAAGCATAACGTCCAAATTTCTCACAATTGTAGCATTTAACACGTGACTTGTCATACCTTGAATTTTCTCTCCCACGACCTCTTGTTGAGCTTTCTCCTCTTTTATTATTGTTGCTATTGTTGTTTTCATATTTGGGCCTCCAACCTCGTCCATGTCCATATGCACGACCTCTTCCTCTTTCTTGGCCACCATCCCATCTTTGTTGGCTTCGATTACTTTCTTCCTTTTTTGAATCAATCTGTGTCTTAAGGAATTGCTCCACAGTCTCTTCCTTCTTCGTTTTCTTTTCTTTATAAGCTTGCAATGAGCCTAGAAGTTCCTCTATTGACATGGTCTTCAAGTTTTTTGTTTCTTCAATGATGGCGACAATATGTTCGAACTTTGGATCTAATGATCTAAGAATCTTCTCCATAATTCTTACATCATCTAACTTCTCACCATTTCTTTTAAGATTATTACTAACCACTAGAACTCTTGAGAATTAATCAGAAACAAGCTTACCTTCTTTCATATGCAAAGTTTCAAACTCTCCTCTTAAAGTTTGAAGACGTACCTTTTTGACTTGATCAACTCCCTTGTAAGACATTCGAAGCTTCTCCCATGCTTCTTTGGCCGACTTTGATCCAGAAATTTTTTCAAAGGTATCATCATCCAATGCTTGATAAATTAGACAAAGAGCCTTCTTGTCCCTTGTCCTTGATTTTCTCAAATCATCTCTTTGAATTTGAGATAAACCATATTCATTCTCATGTTCAGTATAGCCATTTTCAACTATCTCCCACACGTCGTTTGCTCCAAGGAGAGCGATCATCCTTAAACTTCAATTATCATAATTGTTCTTGGTGAGCATTGGAACTTGTAGGGGAACGCCATTATTCGCCATCTCTATCTTTTTTTTAAAAAAAATCCTTGCTCTGATACCACTTTGTTGAATATTTTTAGGAGAAAGAGGGAGAGAATATAAGAAAGAGGAGTTTTTATTTTATTTTATTTTATTGTAGAAAAATTTTCTTTATCGATGATTTATTTCTTGCTTGACACAAAATGAGGGGAGAGCTCCTCTATTTATATGACTTGATAGAACATTCTAGATATAGAATACTTTAGAAACATGACTCATTTGACAATTTTAGAAATGACTTTTTAGGCAACTCTAGAAACATAACTATTATATAATTCTTATTTCTAGAAACTAATATAAAATTCTAGAGCTCTCACCAAATTCTATCAATTACAAGAAGACTCTAGAAACTTTAATTATAAGAAACTTCTAGAAATTAACAAATCAAGTTTAATATTTCAACAGTACTTTCGTGGAAGAGACAAATTTGATAATAAATCAATCAAACAACTACTGATTTGTTTCAATGAATAATTATAAAAAAATTCAAACTTGATAACATGCATATATATTGATTAAATGCATAATATACCCAAGATTATGCTTATAATTCCTGGCAATGAGGAATATAAATCAGTCGCTATATTGAGCTCTGATTTCTAACTTGTATATCCTGTAAAGTGGACAGTCTCTTTTTTTTACAATAATTATATTCATGTGAGTCTGAGTGCTATAGCATATAACAAACTCCTAGAAACTTGCTGATGCAGCGCGCCATGATAAGTCAATCAACCTTAGGTCGCTCATCTCTTTAAGTCGTGAAGCTACCTTAAGTCGTGGGTCGCTCAGCTCTTTAAGTCGCGAAGCTACAGTAGGTCGCGAAGCTACAGTATGTCGCGAATTCCTATGTCGTGAATTCCTGAATCGTAGGTCGCGAGTCGCTCCAGCTTTCCTGAATCGTAGGTCGCGAGATTCCAGAATTCTTAAGTCGTGGCGAAGCCCTAGGTCGCTCCAGCGAAGGTCGCGAACAAGAGAAGGTCGCGAATAAGAGAATCCTAATGTCGCGAAGGCCTAGGTCGCGAGCAGACAGCTTAGGTCATGAACGAGAGAATCCTAATGTCGCGAAGGCTTAGGTCGCGAGCAGATCTTATGTCGCGAGATTTCTTCATTTTGCTAAGTCACGGCCATTACTTTCGCTGAAGATTCTTATGTCACTAAAGTTTTATGTCGCTGAAGTTCCTTAAGTCGCTTCCAGTAGGTCGCTGTTTTCTTTGAGTCGCTGTTTGGTTTTATTTGTAATTGTGATGTATTTTCTTGAGTCGTTTGTTTGTTTGTTAAGTCGTGTTGTAATTGTGTTGAGTCGTGTGGTGTTGTAATTTCCTATAAATAGGGGTGTGTTGTCATTTGTAAAGGAGTTGAATTTTGAATAAAATTTGTTGAGAGCTTTTGTGCCTCCATTAAAATTGGAAGTTGAGTGTGATCTCCTTTCTCCATCTCCGGATATTCGAGTGTGCTCGAATTAACGAAGTTGAAGCCGATTCATGGAATCTCGTGCGCGAGATCAACTTCGAAGAATCGTAGATCTCCTAACACGGTATCGTGTGCGATCAACGTGTTGAAGATAGCTAGAATACGGTATCTCGAGAGATCAACGGATTTGGGAACTTGGGTATCATCAATTCATCAATTTATCTTATTTCATTGATTTATTTTTCCACAACTCGTGATTGGATCTGGGATAGATTTGACCGCTGGTTCAGATCTACTTCTGTGCTGCGTCATTTGGTATCAGAGCGAGGAAACGAAATTTTCCAAGTTCGTTGCGTGTTCATGAGATTTCAAACAAGTTGGGTAGTTTTGATTCGAGATTTTTTTGATCGAAGTAAAGTTTGTGTTTGGATTTGTTGAAGATTTGATCATGCCTCCGAGACGTGCTAACCGCTATCAAAATATTGAAGATTTGTATAGAAGACAAGAAGCTGAGCGGATGGAGCAGCGTATCAATGAAAAGTTCAATGAGGGTATTGAAAAATTGGAGAAATTGATGAACGACATGAATCAAAATCAAAGGAGAACGTCACCAGTTTCGAACCAGGGTGGAAACAGGGTTTCGCCATCAGTTTCGGAAGAAAGGAGGATGTCACCCCAGTCGTATCGAGATAGGAGAGAATCATCAATTTCAATGATGCGAGACCACCATGGGTACATAAATGAAGAGGGAAGAACTCAACGTGGTTTTGAAAATGAACCATATCGTAATGCTGAAAGACAGGGTAGAAGGGATATGCGTGGTCGTAGGGATGTCGATGGTCAGGATCGATATCGAAATACATCTGATTTTGAGGAAGATGGTGATGGAGGTAGTATTCATTATCGAAATCAAGGCCAAGTGCGAAATCAATTTCGGGATTCAGAAAATGATCGTAAATGGGAGTCAGGTATGAAGATGAAAATTCCAGAATTCAAAGGTGGTATGCAAGCAAAAGAATTTCTTGATTGGTTGTCGAATGTAGAAGAAATTTTGGAATTCAAGGATGTGCTTGAGAATCGTAGAGTCCAATTAGTTGCTACAAGACTAAAGGGAAGAGCTATGGCTTGGTGGCAACAAACTAAACTAACTCGGGAGAGAATGGGAAAATCAAAAGTTGTTACTTGGGAGAAGATGAGAAAGATGATGAAAGCTACTTTCTTGCTGTACAATTATCAACCTCTTATGTATCAACGTTTGCAGAATTTGAGACAAGGGACGAAGACAATGAATGAATATGCAGATGAATTCTATCAATTGATTGCAAGGAATGATATGATGGAAACCGAGGAACAGCTAACGGCTAGATATGTTGGAGGGTTACGAATGCAAATTCAAGACATGGTTAATATGTTTAATCCTATGTCTGTTGCTGAAGCACATCAGAATGCTCTAGCTTAGGAGAAACATGGGAGACGAGGAGGTGGTGTGTTTACGAGTTCCAACAACCAGAATAAGGGTGCTAGTAGCAGTGCAAATGTTTCCAAAATAGTCAATAAACCAATTGTCAATGAAGCCGCAGGTCAATAACAGTATCAAGTGCTATAATTGTCAGGAGTTTGGCCATAAAAGTAATCAATGTACAAAGCCAAAGAAGAGAGCATTAGTTGCAGAAGAATGTGAGTCTGAGGATGTGGAAGCTGAAATTGATTATTCTCATCCACCGAAGTTTGATGAAGATAAAGAAGTTGTGTCAGGAGACGAAGGGTGTAACTTGATGATGAGGAGGTCTTGTTTAACGCCAAAGCATGAGGATGATTCCAGTTGGCTGAGGAGCAATATCTTTCAGTCTACATGTACTATCTTGGGAAAGGTTTGTCGATTTGTTATTGATGCGGGAAGCTGCGATAACATTATTTCTGAAGAAGCCGTCAAGAAGTTAGGGTTGAAAACTGAAAAACACCCTGGACCTTATAAACTGGCATGGCTAAAGAAAGGTGGAGAAGTGACAGTGGGAAGATGAGCATTTGTTACATTTTCTATTGGGAAGAAGTACAAAGATGATATATGGTGTGATGTTGTCGGTATGGATGTGTGTCATTTACTATTGGGAAGACCATGGCAATATGATAGAGCTGTACAACATAATGGTCGCACCAACAGCTATAGTTTCATGTTCGAAGGTACTCAAATCACCTTAGTTCCTAAGAAGCGTGAACAAAGTGAAAGCAAGTTAGAGAAGAAAGTGGAACCAACTAGTCTATTATCTTCGAGAGAATTTGTTAAAGAAGTGGAAGATAGTGCTGAATTGTTTATGTTGATTGGGTATGAAACAAGTGAAGATCTTGAAATTCCTGCGGAGGTTAGACCGGTGTTAAATGAATTTGAAGATGTCTTTCCTGCGGAATTACACAAGGATTTACCGCCACTAAGGGACATACAACATCAAATTGATCTAGTGCCAGGTGTTGTTCTACCGCATAGGCCGCATTATCGTATGAGTCCGAAAGAGCATGAAGAGTTGAGGAGACATGTTGAGGAGTTGCTTGAGCAAGGGCGTGTTCGAGAGAGTCTCAGTCCTTGTGCTGTACCAGCTCTGTTGGTGCCAAAGAAAGATGGTTCGTGGAGAATGTGTACAGACAGCAGGGCACTCAACAAAATAACTGTCAGATACAGATTTCCTATGCCAAGACTTGATGATCTATTGGATCAACTTAGTGGGTCTGTAATCTTTTCTAAGATCGACCTTAAGAGTGGTTATCATCAGATTCGCATAAGACCAGGTGATGAATGGAAGACAACATTCAAGACTCGGGAAGGATTATATGAATGGCTGGTCATACCATTTGGTCTATCTAATGCACCAAGTACATTTATGAGGGTGACGAATCAAATTTTCAGACCTACATCGGGAAGTTTGTTGTAGTCTACTTTGATGATATCTTGATATATAGTGCTAGCACAGAGGAGCACATTCAACACTTGCGAAAGGTGTTAACTATTCTTCGTCAAGAACAGTTCTATGCAGCGACGAAGAAATGCGTGTTCATGACGCCGAGTGTTTTATTTCTAGGTTATGTCGTGTCCAAGGAAGGGATACAAGTGGACCAGAGTAAAGTAGCCGCAATCAGAAATTGGCCACAGCCTAAAACTATAACAGAAGTCATAAGTTTCCATGGGTTAGCTTCATTTTATCGAAGATTTATACCGCACTTTAGTAGTGTGATGGCTCCTGTTACTGATTGTATGAAGGGAAAGCAGTTTTCATGGACGAAAGAGGCAGGATCTGCTTTTGAACAGATCAAGTAACTTTTAACATCAGCACCGATTCTAGTATTGCCAGATTTTCAGTTACTATTTGAGTTACATACAGATGCGTCCAAAGTTGGAATTGGAGGAGCGTTGAGTCAGAAGGGTCGTCCAATTGCCTATTTCAGTGAAAAGCTTTCTGGAGCAAAGATGAGATACATTACTTATGATGTGGAGTTTTATGCTATTGTGCAGGCCGTGAAGCATTGGAGAAATTACTTGTTCCACAAAGAATTTGTTTTGTATACGGATCATGAAGCATTGAAACATTTACAAGGGCAGAATAAAATTGCAGCTAGGCATGCATCGTGGATAGCTTATTTGCAGCAATTTATATTCGTTATAAAGCACAAGTCTGGAGTAACTAATCGTGTCGCCGATGCATTGAGTCGGAGAAATAATTTACTAACAACCATGCGAGTAGAGGTGATGGGTTTTGACTTACTTCCAGATTTTCTTACTTCAGATTCATATTTTTCCAAGATCCTAGACAAAGTCAAGCAGGGAAACATGGATGGATATATGCTGGTTGATGGTTTTCTATTCAAAGGAAATCAGTTGTGTATTCCAGATTGCAGTCTGCGAATGAAAATCATCAAAGAATTACATGAAGGATCACGTGGGCCATGACCGTACTATGCAGTTGATCTCAATGTCTTATTTTTGGCCATCAGTAAGGAAGGAGGTTGAAAAGTTCGTTCAGAGGTGCCATATTTGTCAAGTTTCAAAGGGGACCACAACAAATGCAGGTTTATATATGTCGTTGCCTATACCTACTAAACCATGGGTGGATGTTAGTATGGACTTTGTATTGGGATTGCCGAGAACGCAACGTGGTAATGATTCTATCTACGTGGTGGTTGATCGGTTTTCAAAAATGGTACATTTTATCGCATGCAAGAAGACGGCAGATGCAGTTAATGTCGCACAGTTATATTTCAGAGAGATCTATCGTCTTCATGGGTTTCCTGAATCTATTGTATCAGATAGAGACACTCGTTTTCTAAGTCATTTTTGGATGAGTCTATGGAGAATGGTCGGGACAAAGCTAAAATTCAGTAGTGCTTATCATCCACAGACGGATGGACAGACAGAAGTTGTGAATAGATCCCTAGGTAATCTATTGAGATGCCTCATGAATGACAATTTGAAGAGTTGGGATTCCAAGCTGTGTCAAGCTGAGTTTGCACACAACCATGCAGTTAATCGGAGCACGGGGTTTAGTCCATTCCAGGTCATTTACTCAACAATGCCTAAGGGACCATTAGATTTATCTACAGTGCCACAGCAGAAAAGAGTGATCAAATGAGCTAGTGATTTTGTGAATGAATTGCAAGAGTGCCACAAGGTTGTGCAGGAACGATTGCTTAAGACGAATGAGAAATATAAGCAATCCGCAGATATTAAGCGACGAAATGTTGAGTTCAAAGAAGGAGATTTTGTATATGCAGCATTGACTAAGGATCGATTTCCTATTGGTACTTACAACAAACTGGCTGCTAGAAAGATTGGCCCTTTGGAAATCATAAAGAAGATTAATGAGAATGCTTAACAGTTAAGATTGTCGGATCATATCCACACTGCTGACGTTTTCAACGTCAAACACTTGATTCCATATCATGAGAATAAGCATGTCGAAGAAGAGGAAAGTGTGAATTCGGGGTCGAATTCTTTTCAACCAGGGGAGGATGATGTAGCGCGCCATGATAAGTCGATCAACCTTAGGTCGTTCATCTCTTTAAGTCGCGAAGCTACCTTAAGTCGTGGGTCGCTCAGCTCTTTAAGTCGCGAAGCTACAGTAGGTCACGAAGCTACAGTATGTCGCGAATTCCTATGTCGCGAATTCCTGAATCGTAGGTCGCGAGTGTAACCCCTGTTGTGTCGGTTTTACAACCGACTCAAATGAAGACGACACAAAAGACATTTTTCTGTTGTGTCGGTTGTACAACCGACACAAATATCAATTATTTGTGTCGGTTGGTAATAGAGAACCGACACAAAACTATGAACAGTTGTGTCGGTCTTTCTAATAGGACCGACACAAATCAGCTTGTATAGTGAAGCAAACCGCCGTTTATTGTGTCGGTCCTTTAAGAAAAACCGACACAATTGTTGCTTGTTTTGTGTCGGTTCCTTATTGACGACCGACACAAATGATTGATATTTGTGTCGGTTATGTTTGTTTTTTCAACCGACACAATTGATATGCAGTTGTATTGGTTCCCTTTGAAGTAACAACCGACACAAGTTATATCTGAAGCAAAAAATATATATTATTACCGTTTAAGATTATAAAAACAGCATGAAATTGATTTTTAATTTTTTATAAACGAACGTTACTATGAACTGATTGAACAAAAAACATAATTATATTATCCATCAACATAATTCTTGTTTACAGAACAAAATAGAATATAATCTATCACAAACATAACGTACATAACAAAATACCAACGTACGTTACAAAAGATCAGCGTACACAACAAAAAACAACTACATCCAATTATACATGATATAACTAGCTAAATTCTCTCGAACCTCGTCTATCTCTTGTTGGTTATAAGAACCGTCTCGTACAAAGTCCTGCAATTAAGATAATTGTTATACAAAAGACAATAATTAAGTCAGGAATGCTCTGCATAAAAGAATCTGAGAGTGTAATTCAAACACAGGTTGAACCATAAGTTGGATATATTATGTATTATCCCCAATCCATATCATACAATCCATTTAATAATTGATTTTCATTTCCAATTTGTCAAGTTCAATATTTTACTCGATTATAAACAAATATCTTTACTATTTATTTCCAATTAGAAAATATAATCCAATTCCTAATTTTTTAAAAATATATCAGTTATGATTTCAGATTCATCTACTTTGCATTTCACAAAACAAATTACAGCCATAATTATTTTCTTTGTCCAGAACTTGTACACAATCCATAAACGAAGATGTACAAGTTGTTATTTCTCAGTATACCATTCAAAACAAGTTACACTACCATCTGAATTTGTCCCAGGGTCAATTGTGCAGTATTTGATTTGTACCATGGTGCATTACATAGTGCACTACGGTGAAGGGAGGGTGCCTTTTCACTTATTAATATTCAGATTCAACATTGTTTTCCAGATGCAACAATGAGAAACTGTTCAAAGTTACATTTTACTGGTAACATACAGAATGTAAGTTGTAAGAAAAAAACCACACATAGGCACGTCCCTGACATATTACTCAAAACCACACAATACTAATAGGCCAATGAAATGTAAAATCCACATGCCAAAAACTAACAGCTACAAACCTCAGACTTTCAGATGAAAGGTTAGCAATTTTTTGCCAAGGAGAGCTGTCGATAGTGACTTTCAGTTCAACAAAAAATCCATCATAAAAAGACAGCAAAAAATAGGTGTATTGGTTGTAACGTTGTATGATCTCTCCAACTCTAAAAGCAAACATTGGACTGACTCATTGATTCCGAAAGCTTTACATTTCTTCCCCAGCTCTCAAAGGTTCAGGTATATATAGAATAATATACATAAACGTGCAAAGAAATCAAATCCAACAACTAAGAAAATACAAAAAGGATGAGTCCAAAATTAGCTCAGCATAAGACAAACAAAACAAAATAAAAACAGCAAGTACTCAAGCAAACTCAACCCACACATGAACACTACACCCATACACACACATATTAACATAGCCATGCATTGACACCATCATATACACAAATACACCGAACTTGACAGCAGCTCACCAAGTATATACATGCAATATCACAGACACAGATACCTACAAAAACGAGATAGGCATGTTGTTTTACACGACATGGAGCAGCAGTTCATAATGCACACTTGTATGCACAGTTTTGTATATAGGGAAAACCCACACGTACATATAAAAAAAACAGCAACTCCTGGTAATTATGTAGACATATATTTGATTGTTAAAATACTCACCTGAGTGAAGAAATACACTCTTCTTCTCTTTAGCTTCTTATCTGCATGTATGGCCATCGCTTAAGTCCCTTTTTCCGGCACACGATTTTCAGTGTAGTCGAACACACTTTCAACTTACTCGATGCCTTCTCGGCTTTAACATGAAAGTACCGTGCCAGGTCCAATAATGACATGTTTGCTGTTCTTTCTCTCTGTTAATAATAACAGTAATACCCTTTAACAATGGAAGTTTGAATATGAAATAATTAAAGTATACGTACCTGAATACCAACCGTAGGCCTTGGTGTTATAACTTGATCATCTTCTTCCTCCGGTTCTGGACTACTTGCTCCTCTCATCCAATCTGGAATTTCTGTTAAAAAATATATATATGACAAAATAACAGGAAAGTTCTAATGCAAAACTGATACATAATTTACGTATATAGGAGTACATAATTTACGTATATAAGAGTACATACCATGATCAAGAAAACTTAACGGATCTGCCTCCATGGAGCGATTAACACTAGATGGTCCAGCAGCAAACAGATTAGGTTGTGTTAAGTACCCTGACACACCTACATAGTTTATAGCACTTTTAATATTATTATTTTTTTGGAGGAATTGGGAAATTTTAGCTTTACTATACCTTGAGGCATTGCATTATGATTGCAATGATGATGCTGCTGTTGTTGTTGCTGATAGTGATGATTGTAATTTGGAAGGGGGGCTTTAAGCATTAAGGGCTGTGGTGCTGTACCGATCACTGAAGGGTGAGGTACCGTATGCATTGGTAAGGGCACTGGAGCCTCCAGAATGCACGTGATTGGTTGTTGACCCCCGCTGCTTTCACTCCCTACCATCATAAACATTGGTGTGCATTAAACAATGTAAGAAAACATTAAAAGTGATAATAGAAAACACACTGTCACTATCTGTTTGGTCAAAATACCTTGATTAAGTTGATAATTTACATTTCAGCCTAATGGTACCGTTTGATAATTAACCTTATGTGTTGTATTTCTAATAGTTCATCCAAAGCTACTAATATTAAAGGAAAGTTCACACTATCCATAATTCCAAAGTGTAGAATAATGTGGCCAGTTAAGGATAGAGTTCTATAAATAGATTGAGCGACAGAATTGAAATATGAACCATAAAAATAAGATAATAGGGTACGCAAATGACGTAAAAGAAGGGAAGCCTTGCATGAAGATAAGAGCTTATCTACGATAGCCAAGGATGACTTGCCTATGAATTATTGTATATACAATTACCAAACCATGTCATGTTATACTATTACTCTTTTTCAATTATATGAATACCTGAGAAAAAGCAGATAGGCACACGTATCCAGTCTTAAATTCATTTCCATTGCCTGATTTATGATAAATAACCGTGCTCGAGATAGGTGAAAGTTTAATTACTTCACGGCAATTGAACCTAAAACGATAAAACAAACTATCAAGATTCACTTCTACAAACAAAAATAAGGATGCCATGAACGTACTGAAGTTTTATTATATGTTAAACCAACTGGCACAAAACTACGCATTACCTCCCTAATACTCGAAACACTGTTCTTTGATGACCCCTGTAGAGTCGATATGTTCTTAATTAGACAAGCAAAAAATTGTAATTTCATTAAAGTATATTTACTTTGACAAAGAACACATATAGATACCAAAATGGTAATTGTTTTTCTATATTATGCATTTGCTATTTACATGCCGAGTAGTCTAATTGAAGACAATCTGTTTTTGTAAACAGTTTTGAAATTGATTCAGAAATATGACCTTGAAAGTAGTTTAACCGAGTAAAAAGTCATTTTCAGTTGGTATGAAGCATAGAGCTCTTCATGCATTCTTCGTATAACCTTTCGTACATTATGTTATCATAAGATTATTCAATATAGCCGTACTGCATAATTAAATACAGATGCCAGAGATATCTATAAAAGCAAGAAAAGTAGTAGTAACTGTATGCGACATTGTCACACGAAGAGCTGCCCGACTGACTGCAGCTGGAATAATTGGAATATTGAAGAAAATAGGAAGAGATGGGAGTTGTGGTTTGGGAAGTTCAAGAAGGAAAGCTGAAGTAAAAAAGAACAGTTGTCACAGTTGAAGGTGATCTATATAGAGTATTCAATGTTTAGAGAGTATCTAAATGAAGCTGTAGTGGAAATATTAGGGGATGACATTGCAAGAAATGTTGTTTTGAGAGTGTCTGAGGATGGATTAGGAGTTGGAGCAGCTTTACTTGCTGCCTCATTTTCTGTAAATAGATAGATGTTCATATATTCATATACAGATTGTAAGATGTAATTTATCTTTCTTTCTATATGTCTGTAACTGTTCATTTTCATTAATCAATGTATAGGTTTGGGTATGAGTGAATGTGGTTCTTATCAGAATTTTTAGCTTTTGGGTACAAGAACCTCTCATGTTAAATCATTATAAAGCACAATAAACAATAGACATAAATTGCAAGAGATGTATGTATTTCTTGTTGAATATGTGCGATTCAAATGTGTTAAATCATGCCATGTTGTATAGAAGTTCTGGAGCTTCGAAACAAAAGAAAACGGAGGAGAATGAATCTACGGGGTTGTAACAATAACTACGTTTTTCCGTGAATCATGTACACGTCATGATTTATTTTATGCGAATCATGAGCACGTCATGATTTATTTTATGCGAATCATAAGCACGTCTTTAATTTTTCATTCATGTACCGAGATGGAAAGTCACAATACATTTGGCTGATACTATTGCTGCCAATTACAAAGATGCATTTACACGTGCATTTTTAGGAGAAACTGAATTAAATAACCAATGTTTGCAATGACACACAAAGATACAAAACATACCCAAGTGCTTAAAGAATGCAAGTTTATACACTACTACAACCTACAGGAGTAACTTTCAAAAATAAAACATATTTATACGCACTGAGATTTGAATACAATAGTCCATTTGTAAAACAAAGTGACATACATCTGATGCACCATACTGGTTATAGTCATCTAAATCGTATAACATCTCCATAAACTAATCTTAGACTTTAAGAAGCACTACTACAACCTTATCTAAAGCCTGCTTGTTTTAGTGGGTGCACTACTGCTTTATATCTCACTGTATCTAAACATAGATATTTATGGCACCTTACTGAAACCTTCTCGTTTAGGATTTCCATCTAAATTTGTTATAATGCAACATGTAGAAGGTCAGTAAAATTAGTGATTAATATATAACGTCCATTAAACAATTTACAATATTCGTTACATAATATATGACGATAAATTGTATAACTGTAACCAACAAATTTTATTAATTTAGATTAACTTTATAGGCAAAGAAAACCAAATTTTGCAAGCTTAAATTTGACTTAAGCAAGAGTAAGTTTGATGTAAGGTTTACATCCAAAGGGAACCACTCGTTCAAACCCAACACTTTGATCAACTAACTCATACCATATATCCTACAACTAGGATAACTAGCAAATAATAACATACCAATAGGCCCTTGACATAGAAAATATTTAATGGCTGTTTAATCTATCCTTTTTTATTGATGAATGAACAAATTAATTAAGCGCTTCCTTACACATACTGTTTTTATACTTTTCACATCACAAAAAGATTCATGCTTAAAGAACCTAAATAATGGCGACTTAACATCTACCGACTTAATGTCAAATTAAACTATTACATTGTTATTACAATTTAAAGTATGAAGATTTAAGCTATAACCACCCCATAAAGACAAGTATCGATATACTACTCATGCATGCCACGAACAATGATTAAACTCGCTTAAGACCAACATGATAAAAAAATAAATCAAACATTGAATAATACCTTTACGAAAATCAGGACAAGCGGTGCCAGAATAATGATACTTTCTCGGATCTCTCCTCCTGGCCTTCTCACCTGGATGAGCAAAAGGGCAATCAGTCCAGTCATGGCTCCTCCCTCGAACGCACCTTCTAATTTTGAACTCGTACATCCTAAACTCGTCGCACGAGTACGTTGCATCCGACGCAGAAAACTCGTCGTCAGACTCATCTTCGTTCTCATAAGCTCGCATAATTCCTAACTCACGATATGAAAAAGGACTTGATAGGTACGACAACTGGTTATTCGTAGTAGGTCGATTGAATTTTTGACGACATCGAATAGGAATTAGGCTATCGGCTAATTGCGTTGAACAATCATGGAAGTATTCCAGTTAGGGTGGAGAAATCGAAGAGCGAATGGAGCGAAGGAATATTGGAATTTAGGGCTAGGTAATTAAAATTTGGGACACTGTGGGAACTAATGATCGGATGAAGACAGCAACGATAGACGCGAAGAAATTTTCCCTCTAAAATTTAGGGTTCACGGGAAAAGATGGGGCGGCTGAAATGGATTTGGGGGGAAGTTGTGTGCCTATGGTGTCGGTTTTTTGACAACCGATGCTATTGTATTTAATCGTGTCGGTTGTTCAAACAACCGACACGAGTAAATCTATTGCTTCCCTTCAATTGTGTCGGTTTCTTAATAACAACAGATGCAAATTACATTTTTAACATTTTCTTCTTACCCCATAAGTCAATAGTTTCGGTTGTTAATAAACAACCGACACAAATTACACTATTTGTGTCGGTTTTATGGACAACCGACACAAATGAGGCAAAGCAACTGATCTGTTTTGTACTAGTGGGACACGTGGGCCATGACCGTACTATGCAGTTGATCTCAAAGTCTTATTTTTGGCCATCAGTAAGGAAGGAGGTTGAAAAGTTCGTTCAGAGGTGTCATATTTGTCAAGTTTCAAAGGGGACCGCAACAAATGCAGGTTTATATATGCCGTTGCCTATACCTACTAAACCATGGGTGGATGTTAGTATGGACTTTGTATTGGGATTGCAGAGAACGCAACGTGGTAATGATTCTATCTACGTGGTGGTTGATCGGTTTTCAAAAATGGTACATTTTATCGCATGCAAGAAGACGGCAGATGCAGTTAATGTCGCACAGTTATATTTCAGAGAGATCTATCGTCTTCATGGGTTTCCTGAATCTATTGTATCGGATAGAGACACTCGTTTTCTAAGTCATTTTTGGATGAGTCTATGGAGAATGGTCGGGATAAAGCTAAAATTCAGTAGTGCTTATCATCCACAGACGGATGGACAGACAGAAGTTGTGAATAGATCCCTAGGTAATCTATTGAGATGCCTCGTGAATGATAATTTGAAGAGTTGGGATTCCAAGCTGTGTCAAGCTGAGTTTGCACACAACCATGCAGTTAATCGGAGCACGGGGTTCAGTCCATTCCAGGTCATTTACTCAACAATGCCTAAGGAACCATTAGATTTATCTACAGTGCCACAGCAGAAAAGAGTGATCAAACGAACTAGTGATTTTGTGAATGAATTGCAAGTGCCACAAGGTTGTGCAGGAATGATTGCTTAAGACGAATGAGAAATATAAGCAATCCGTGGATATTAAGCGACGAAATGTTGAGTTCAAAGAAGGAGATTTTGTATATGCAGCATTGACTAAGGATTGATTTCCTATTGGTACTTACAACAAACTGGCTGCTAGAAAGATTGGCCCTTTGGAAATCATAAAGAAGATTAATGAGAATGCTTAACAGTTAAGATTGTCGGATCATATTCATACTGCTGACGTTTTCAACGTCAAACACTTGATTCCATATCATGAGAATAAGCATGTCGAAGAAGAGGAAAGTGTGAATTCGGAGTCAAATTCTTTTCAACCAGGGGAGGATGATGTAGCGCGCCATGATAAGTCGATCAACCTTAGGTCGCTCATCTCTTTAAGTCGCGAAGCTACCTTAAGTCGTGGGTCGCTCAGCTCTTTAAGTCGCGAAGCTACAGTAGGTCACGAAGCTACAGTATGTCGCGAATTCCTGAATCGTAGGTCGCGAGTCGCTCCAGCTTTTCTGAATCGTAGGTCGCGAGCTTCTAGAATCCTTAAGTCGCGGCGAAGCCCTAAGTCGCTCCAGCGAAGGTCGCGAACGAGAGAATCCTAATGTCGCGAAGGCCTAGGTCACGAGCAGACAGCTTAGGCCGCGAATGTGAGAATCCTAATGTCGCGAAGGCCTAGGTCGCGAGCAGATCTTATGTCGCGAGATTTCTTCATTTTGCTAAGTCGCGGCCATTACTTTCGCTGAAGATTCTTATGTCGCTAAAGTTTTATGTCGTTGAAGTTCCTTAAGTCGCTTCCAGTAGGTCGCTGTTTTCTTTGAGTCGTTGTTTTCTTTGAGTCGCTGTTTGGTTTTATTTGTAATTGTGATGTATTTTCTTGAGTCGTTTGTTTGTTTGTTAAGTCGTGTTGTAATTGTGTTGAGTCGTGTGGTGTTGTAATTTCCTATAAATAGGGGTGTGTTGTCATTTGTAAAGGGGTTGAATTTTGAATAAAATTTGTTGAGAACTTTTGTGCCTCCATTAAAATTGGATGTTGAGTGTGATCTCCTTTCTCCATCTCCGGATATTTGAGTGCGCTCGAATCAACGAAGTTGAAGCCGATTCATGGAATCTCGTGCGCGAGATCAACGTCGAAGAATCGTAGATCTCCTAACACAGTATCGTGCGCGATCAACGTGTTGAAGATAGCTAGAATCCGGTATCTCGAGAGATCAACGGATTTGGACACTTGGGTATCATCAATTCATCAATTTATCTTGTTTCATCGATTTATTTTTCCACAACTCGTGATTGGATCCGGGATAGATTTGACCGCTGGTTCAGATCCGTGCTACGTCACTTGCATACTTTTTGTTACTCCTTTTAAATGTTTGCTATGATATATTCTGAATTTTGAAATGCTTATATTCTTCTATCAGATTGTTAAAGTTTCTATAGGCCCATCTTCAGCCTCAAAGTTTATAGCTGAGCTTTTTAGGTGACACCATTTTAGTTGTGTTTGCAAATTACTGTCCAAAATTTATATCTTATTATTGTATTACGAGGCATATATGTAGTGAAACTCACATATACACGGTGAAATGTGATGCAAAATATGATGTGCAGTGAGGAGTCATAATCTGGCTCACTGCAGAGTTTGAATTATGCATGTGTTGGATGAGTATTTCTGTAGTATGTTTAGTTTGACCATGTCAACATTGTAGTAGTATCTTCTTGATAAAAGAACTGGGTTCGTACACGAGTAAATACAATGACATAATTAACTGAGTAAATGCAGGACGGGCCTCATGCATGTTGGGTGAGTCCAAGCTATTTGATGCGTAGACAAGCCTTTATTCTCGACTAAGGTCAGTGTGTGGGCTTGGATTCTGATGCCGATGCTTAGTCTTGTACCCACGTTCGATATTCAATGTCGGTATGTTTCCCCTATTTTTATTCACAAATTCAGAAGCACTAGAGAAATGAGTGCTGTTTAGAGAAATGAGTGCTGTTTAGAATAAAATTACGAATGCATTGGCTTATTCCGTGTATAAGCTATAGCTAAAAACTAGTGACTTATTTTTGAAAAACTGAGCAATTTCACACAACTAAAAATAATCAAATAAAATCTCAAAGAAACCCTTGACAATTTTTTTCCAAAGTAATATGAAGCTAGAAAAAAAAATCCAGAAGATTCAACTTTTTTTAATATGGTCGATTTTTTTAAAAAAAAAAAATTCATGAAATGGCTTATTATTTGTATAACCTGAAGTTGAGAGTCAACGCAGTTTGACTTGAAATTTATTTAAGAAACTCATTGACTAGATCCTATAAAAATTATGAATTCTAGACCTTTGCTTTCTGGTTTTAGTGTGCAATTAATGTTGAATGCACGGTTGGCTATATATGTGTGGCTGCTCCTTCGTAGTTGAGTTTCTGGAAACAGTGTCTTGGTATGGAGATGGTGTATTGGCAACTGTAGAGTGATGTGTATTTTTGGACAAGATAATTAAAGTGTTTCTGCCTATTGGTATTTGGTAGTGAAAAGGCAACTGAAGGGTGATGTGTATATTTGGATTCTTCTACTGCTTTATTAAAAAGTACGGTGAATTACGAGAGATAAATGAGGGTTACTAGTATGCACATGACTTTGAGGAGGGTTGGTCATCGGTGGCTGATTTGTATTGTGCTCCAGGCTATAGACATGCTAGAGTATGCCATCTGGCCTAATAAAGCAAATAGAACATTTGTGTATCCTCCCAGATTTTGTCATTTATTAATTAACTGCTTGGAATGTATATTCACACTTGGAATGCATATTCACATTTGTGGATTAGGACAACACTAGCCCAGGGTTATCATAGCGCGTGCTATAACGTAAAATAGCAAATATCGCAGAGTGTTCGCTATTTGATTTATAATAGCGCACGTGTCGTCTATAGCGCAAAATAACGCTCTATTTTGTCGAAGCGCAAAATAACGCATAGTCCAAAATAACACGTTATTTTTTTTCCCTTTTAGGTATGTATAGTAGATAAAGCCTAGATCTGTCAACGGATACTTTCGAATATGGAAAGTGTCGTATCCGCATTCGAAATCATTTTCGGATATTCGCATCCGCGGATACGGACGGATATCTGATAATCGTCCTGTTACTATCATTATTGATTACGAATGTATGATGACTTATCGGCAAAAAGAGTTCTGAGATAAAAGTTTTGCAATCAAAAGAAGTTATTAATGCAATATGGAATATTGAATGCCACCAGCACACGCGACATCAATGTCGCACACCATTAATACCACCTTTCTTCAACAAAGGCTATTGAATGATGTCGCATTCATGAGCCAATGTTGAAGGTCCACAATGATGCCTCATATCATCAATGCCGCATCCCGCATATCACCAGTGGATGATATCATATAATGCCAATATTTCACCAAGGGAGGAATTGATGTCATGCACCATTGATATTGTATACTGTAAGCCATCAATGTCATAGCGGTATGATGCATCATCCATGTCGCATCTCATTGATGTTGTGTTTAAATCAATGTCGCACTTCATCCATGAAGGTAGAATGAATGTCGCATCTAGTTAATATCGCCTCAGGTTGATACCGCATCTCTTCAATGTCGTTTCCTTCCAATGTCACTCCTTATTGATGTCGCTCATCACCAATGTCGTCTATCATCAATGTTGTATGTTATTAATACCGTCTATTATTAGTAGCGCTTGCTATCAATGTCGCATGTTATCAATGCCGCATATTATCGATACCGCGCCTTGATGATGCCATAGTTCATCAGTACACTAAAGAATGCCGCAAGTCATCAAATCAAAACAACATCCTTAGCATCATCGAGATGAACCTCAATGTCGCATAACAGGCATGCCGCATAACATCTATGCTGCATTTTACCACCCCTATAAATATCGATCTAGGGGCATGGAGGACGGGGCGAATAATTCTTTTCTCAACTTCTTACATTTTAAACTTTGTAACCCTAAATTGATTTGGGGATTTTTGCTGATTATAATACTCGAACTTTGTTCACATAAGGCTATGTACATTCAACTATTTCATAGCATATGAATAAAGATTTCATGACTTATGGCTTGTTTCGATTTCCAAAACACTTCTAATTTTTAATCATAACTTGATTCGAATTCTTAAACACTCATAGTCTTTATTCCTATTGGTTTAAGATTGTTCTATATTGGTGATATGACTTCTACATAAATTCAAGCATAGTTTCGGTATGAACAATTTGTGATGTCATCATGGACTTGAACATACTAAGCCTATTTTCTTAAGTCCTTTCTCAACCAAGTGTCGCTTTTGCCAACACTTGTTGAGATCCATAAGGGTGAACCAAGCCTTCACTCAACCAAATTCCTCTTTCCTTGCAACTTTTGGGTGTTAACGAAGAAATTCGTTAAAAATTTTGGCTTTAGAAGGAGGGCTCGAACCTTCGTCCCCGCTTAACTCATAATTAGAACTACCTTAACCTGCATATATAGGACTTAGAGGATTATCCCTACCAAGCGTATCCTATTAAGAAACCATTTCAAACCGGCATACTCTTGATTCTTAACACCATTTAATCATATCAATAAATCTTTGCTTAGTTATGTCAACTAAACGTGTTAAAATCTCCGAATTAGGACCTTCTGAGCCTCAAATGGTTAGACAAGCCTACCAAAGCACTAGTGATCTTCGACTTCACGAGGAGCAAGTACTAAGGCTCATGGCATTGCAAATTATGATAGATAAGAGAAAACAAGTGGCTCCTTATAATCCGAAAAAATGGAGTCTGAATCCATTCCATATGAGCTCGACACCAATCTTTTCCCTAAGAAGGAAATACAAAAGAGACAGCATCTTCATAAAAATGAGAAAGGAAATCCAACTCAAAGCTACGGGAACTATCTTCGAAAAGGAAATAGAAAGAGATTTCAATCGATTCACTAGAAAGTGGAGGAGTGTGCTCGATCGATCTCATAAAACAAATGAAACACAAAACCCCCTAAAAAGAAAATTGGTAATGGAAGATGAGGAGTCCGTTACGAGCAATAAAAGAGTTAAATGCCACCCAAGAGGATCATTCTTTAAAAGATCACGACTTTTTAAGAATTACTCTCTTACTACATCCGATGAAAATATCTACCTCTTAACTAAGGAAAAGCTCAACTATTGGCCTTCACAAAAGAAGCGACCAAAGAATGAGAGAAATCTTAAAGGATTATATTACCATTATCTCATTCTAATGGGCACAACACAAACCAATATCGAAGTTTGGGAGGGATGATTAATGATTTTCTAAGGCAAGGAAAGCTTGAAGAGTTTGTAAAGAGACATTGACAGTGACAATGGAGAAAAATTTCTCAAGTATATCTGCTGAATCAATTATAAAAAGAAGTAAGACTTCCCTAAAATAAAAGATTAAGCCTTTGGTACCGCCAGATATTGTCTGACCAAAACATCTGTAAGCCTTCAGTACCGTCTATAAGGCCTGGCTGAAGCGTTTCCTAGAGGGAGAACTTAGTAAGCTTTTGGTATTTGGTCAAAGCACCGAACAAGCCTTCAGTACTACCTATAAGGCCTGACTGAACCGCCTCCTAGAGGGAGGATGAAGGAAACCTTTGGTACCTAGCCAAGCACCGAATTGGCTGTCTGTACCGCTCAAAAGGCCCGACTGAAGCGCCTCCTAGAGGAAGGTCAGATAAGTCTTTGGTTCTGCTAAAAATAGCTAACCAAACGCACAAGATGAAATCAATTAGAATCCGTTACCAATTGTGGTAATAAGAGATTCAATCAAAATAATTACCTATTTTAGTAACAAAACAAATCAAACTCGATCCGCAAGAGGAATTGAGGCAGTCTTCTAGAGGAAGATCAATCAAATTCAAAATCAAACTCGATCCGTAAGAGGAATCGATGCAGCCTTCTAGAGAAAGATCAATCAAATTCAAAATCAAACTCGATTAGCAAGAGGAATCGAGGCAGTCTTCTAGAGAAAGATCAATTAAATTCAGAATCAAACTCGATCCACAAGAGGAATGAGGCAGTATTCTAGAGGAAGATAAATCAAACTCGATCTAAAAGAGGAATTGAGGCATGCTTCTAGAGGAAGATTATACAGAAATTTAGATATCATTGCCAAATGGATTTTCTAGTCTTCTATTATTGCCAAATGGATTTTCTAGTCTTCTATTATTGCCAGATGGATTTTCTAGTCTTCTGTTATTGCCGATGGATTTCATCTTGATTTTATGGCCTTCTATTATTGCCAGATGAATTTTCTGGTCTTATATCTTTGTCAGAGGGATTTTCTGGTCTCTTATTATTAGCAGATGGATTTTCTGGTCTTCTATAATTGCCAGATGGATTTTTTGGTCTCTTATTTTTGTCAGATGGATTTTCTGGTCTTTTATTATTGCCTGATGGATTTTCTGATCTTCTACTATTGCAGAATAGATTTCCAGTCTTTTATTCAAGGGACATTATTCTGCTAGATGGTTCTCTAGTCTTCCATTCATGATTCTGCAAAGGGCCATATCAAAGTAGAAGGGTATATGTACCTTAAACCAGGATGTCAATGGTCAAACAATTTCAAAGACAAATCAGTGTTCGGATCAAGGCTACATATCATATTATTGGAAAGCTCAAAAGAAAAGCACGTATGGTACATTTAAGTCAACATTCATTCAAGTACAAATTTATTTACAAATTAATGTATTATGCCCAAAAATTGCACGAAACAAAAGATTGGACAACAAGGTAATCTAATTAAAAGACTACAAGTTATGAGTCAAAGCTTTGAGCCAATCTCCTTAAATCTTCAGCTACCGAGGAAGAATTGGTAATGTGACGAATTGCCAAATTTAAAAGCTATTTAAGCTTCTTCTCCTTCTGTTGAATAGTATTTATATCATCAATCGATGCAATCTGAATATTCAACGCATGGTCGAGAGTCTTATTTTCTCCCTTAAAGATATTGATCTTACCTTTCAATTTTTCAATCTCTCGATCAGAAGTGCGTCTTTCGCACTCAAGTCTCTCAACCTTAGCTTCATAAGCGTTAAGATGAGTAGAAACCTTATCCCTGCATTGTTCATTCAGAAATTGCATACATTCAAATCTAACTCTTTGACTCCATCTGGCAATTTCGTTATCATTCAAGCCCAAAGGAGAGTTTAACAGGGTAGAAAACTTTTCATGACCAATCAAAAGAGTAGGAGTAGGAAGGCTGGAACCGCCTCCACTTAAAATAAGTTTTGAAGATTGACAATTCAGTTGACTTTTTAATAATTCCACTTCAAGATTTGTTACCTTCTAGTGTAATCTTGCAATTTTTGTGTCAGCTTCGATATTTTAGACAGAGGGTCCGGATTGAGCAATTGTGTCTATCTTCCCTTTTAGTTCCTGGGTTCTTCCATACCTTTCTTAAATTTGCTATTCTAAATCAAAAGTCATTTATCTAAAATCTTTGAATGTTGACCATAATTTATAGTATTTGTCATGCCAGATTTACGCACCAGGGTTATCTGGAAATTGTATGGCCAGAGTGCCTTGAGAAGAGCGTTTCTTCTCGAGTTCTTCTCTAAGCCTATCTTTAATAGAATCAAGTCGGGAAAGGATATGTGAATTGCTAGACACAAGTGTCAATTGTTCTTCCTAACATATAAATAGGAAAGAAAATCAATACACAAAAAGAATTACCCTCTGTAAATGATAAAGGTTTACAACTTAAGCAAATTTAAAATTACATCGTCGCCATATATAACTAATTCTTAAAGTTTTGAGATAATAGTTTTGGACTTTTCGAGTGACCCACCAAACATGATAAGGGTGGAATGGAAAGTAACTTTAATCCCTTCTGGGGTATTGACCGGAGGGAGTTGACGATAGACCCATTTTCTGGCTGGAGGGCTGGTTTGACCACATATTAATTTAGTGTGATTAGTTCAGATTTCATTAAACGGTATATCCTTCTCATCACCCTAGAAATCAAAACAAAGGTGAGGAAATCATGTATAAACTTCATGTAGATCCCGAAGTAAACAATGTTTTGCTAACTGGGATGTTTTGAGAGTTAAGGAATTCTTTTTAAAGTCTCTCTTTAACTTGATAAATTTACTCAAGACTTTCATGTAAACATGACTACTTGAGATTTCCTTAATCTGTGTAACATATCAAAATAAACAAAGAACAAGGAAAAAAAGGTAATAAAAGTTACGAGCTACTTGAATTATACATTACAATTATACAGTCATTTGGGTTCATACAATATTAATCCTTTATAAAATTTAGAAATAAATCTCTCATTGCTATATTTAATTTTATCGGAGGGAATGGAATAAGTAGAAAATGGAACGGTCGCCACCCTGGGAAGGTTCCAGCAATCCCTAGGATGAGGATTGGACCCATGTTCATCTAAATATCTTTTTTGAAGAAGCCTAGTTAAACCCCCACTATTCTCGTCTAAGTAAGAGAAGTCGACAAAGTTGCCCCTGGAGTAAAATTTATAGAGAAACTCCACTAAAGCATTTCTGTCCAATTAACGTCCAAAAGAGAGCCATCGATTCTGCATTCTCTTTCATAATCCTTTCCCGATGGAGGCGAACTCTTTTCAAGCGAGGGACAACTTGTTTTTCCTTAAAAAATTATAACCGCGCAACATCCCCGGAGAGGCGCTTATATTTATCAGACAGGTCATTGTACTCTTTAACTAGCCTTTCGGTTTCCCTACTCAGTCAACGCTCCTTATTCACACTCTTTTCATAAAGAACCTCATAATAATACTTGTCCTTTTTCCTTAGCTAAAATAGTAAGCTTATCAATTGGAGGCTAAGCAGATAATCTTAAACATTTAAATAACGAGTTCCATACCTGAGAAGCTGGGACTTGAAGAGCGGGAGTTTGAGTCTTTGGTGGTGGCTGGGAGGAATGCTATCTTTTGAAGAAGAGTCTTTCTTTGTGGTGTCTTGAGGTTTAGGGATTCGGTGAAGCCTGCATCATGGGCGGACGAGTCTAAGTTAAGATCACCCGATCCATTTCCCCATCTTGTGGATCTGAAGGACCCTTTCCATCCCCACCACCATCATCATCGTGGCCTTCATTGTCATTATCATCATTGTCGTCCTCATTATCCTCTTCTTCCTTAGAATCTGTCTTCTCTTCAGGTTGGGGTCATCAAAAGTTAATAACTTTTTAGCACCTATCTTCTCCCCGGTGGGAAACTCTTCTTGATGGGACCCTTGAGCTCTCCCTAATATGAGATTAAACTTCCATTTGAATTTCTCATTCCAGTCTAGGAGAGAAGGAAAGTCTAAATCCAAACACTTTTGGATGTTATCGCCATATGCCATAAGCAAAGACTTTTGAGAGCTTTATCGAGGGAAAAAGGAACTTTCTCTTTTGCATCCTTAATAATGTTGTTTGAGTAGGTTAGGAGCTCCTTTTTCCTCCTTAGCTTACCTTTCAGAGATTTATTCTCATTAGCACTCAGCCTTCTCTTTGTTGACCTTCTCAAGATTCGCTTTTAGTGTTTATACTTCCTTCTCAACTAGCTCGGCTTTCTCTTTATTGGCCTTTTCGAGGTCTACTTTTAACGCTTCCACCTCCTTCTCTAGCAATAGCCTAGAATTTTTCTCCTCATTAAGTGAAAAGACGAGTTTCTCTTTTTCAGTAATAGCTTCATCCCTTACTGCTACAATATCGATTATATTATGATTAAGCAAAGAGACATGTCCTTTGAGCTCAGCAACTTCACTAGAAGGCCCTTGTGAAGCCTCTTGAAGAAGAAACATATGCTTTCCACCTTGGAATAACAAGCCTAAGTAAGAATGAGATCTAAAGGGCTAAAAATTAACCAAACAAAAGGAAATATATATCGATAAGAGTTGTTTAGGAATAACGAAAAGATGATCCTTGGAATAAATTGAAGGTTGTGATGACCCGAGAAAAGTAATAGAAGGAGATTGGATAACTAATCGAACAAGACATCAAAACTTGCCACAGGAAACTGGGCCTGGGCCTTTGAAAGATGATGATTATTTGGAGAAGGAGATAGACCAAATCATCATATAAGCAGCTAAGAGCTGTCGGAGAAGTGGAAGAGAAATCCCGAGGAAGGGATCCGGAGAATGAACCACCTCAGTTGATTCTTGAACTCTATGCCCAAGAGGTTCTAGGTTGACAACATCAGGGCTTGAGTCAATATTCACATGTTCCTCCTCTTCCACAATAACAGGAGTATAATCACCCACCAACTTTGGCTTTTTGCTTGGGAGAGGAAGTGGAATATCGACAAGAGCATCACCACTCGCTTTTCTTTTAAGCGCCTTTATTGCCTTATCAATAAAATCCTCAATAGGAGCAAGTTCGCTTGATTTGGTTAAGATGAGAGTATCTTTTTTGGCCTTTTTATCTTTGGAAGCAACAATAAGAGCAAATGATCCTAAGTCAGAGAAGGAAGTTTATAAGATAATAACATCAGGAATTCCATATTAGTTACAATACAAACTTACCAATGGGCTCAAGTTAAATTGGGGAGGAAGTAGAAAAGGCATTACGGTTATTGATGACCAATGACCGTTTTCCTTGGGCATTGTCTTTCATCATCGGAGGTTCCTGAGTATTATATGATTGTCTAGAATCAACGAGTAGTGATGAAGATTCGCTTTCATCATAAGCGTGAGTCTATCACCCATACTCTTAGATGCCAAAGTTGGGTATTTGATAGTGTTGTTATCAAAGAGGCTTAACTGCTTAGGAGCTGGACGTAAAGGAAAACATCTGATGTAAGAGAGTGACAAATATAACATAGGTAAGTGGAAATAGAAGCTTACTTATAATGGAGAAAGTTCCCCTAATCTTATAGTAACATTTAACGTAGAAAACTGAGTTTTTCAGTCCTTATTCTTATTGACGACATCGGTGATTAAGCTTTCTGGAAGAGGACGAACGCGATATAAAGGGTTATCCTACTGCTCACTTATTCTCGCAGGAGTAGCTATGATATGAAGAATTTCAGCACTGAGAGAGGGAAGCTTGGCCTCCCTGGCAAGAATTTCCAAACAATCCAAATAAGTATATGAATTTGGAGATAATTGGATTGGAGCGATGTTTAGATGCTCCAAGAATCTCAAGAGTAAGTCAGGGAAACGAAGGTATTCCAAGTGCCATATGTGAATTGGAGTGAAGGCGAAAAACCCTTCTGGAGGGTTGTCAATTTTGCTAGAAGGACCGGCAAGAATAGCTTCTATGTCTGTGATACCAAACTGTTTGAGAATGGAGTCCGGTTCTTCTTGAGTAGTAATATACGACTGGTTAAAATGATGACCCCCTTTCTTAGCAGATGGAGAAGCTTTAGATCCCTTACTGGATTTATTTATTCCCTTCTGGACTACCTTCTTGCCTTCCATTTTCCTTCCAGGTGATATTATTTCAAATCAGAAAATTACTGGATATTTTATGAAATTTTGAATGCTCGTGATATAAAATAGGCTATTAATGCAAAAACAAAAGGTAACACAATAATTACTAACTACCTAAGTTATCACGTAGAAATGTTAAAGTATAAAGTCCCCTACAACATTTACAACAAGTCAGTGACCATTGCAAAGTCAATGTCGAAACCATAACTTTTAGATCAGTTAAGAGTTTGCAAATAAATGTTAGACTTATGGCAAGAAAGTAAGCCTATAGGTGTTCACAAGAAACTTAAAGTAAGAATTATCATAAGAATATCCAAAGTATTATGTCGCATCAATAAGTCTATGTTGAATGGGTGAATTAATGTCGAACATTATATTAGTTACGCTATAAAATTATAATGTAATGTCGCAACCATAGTTAATGTCGAAATGATAAGATAACCGGCATCAATGAGTAAAGTCGACATAGTTCAACAATATTTTTATAAGTGACCCATAAATATACTACAACAGCTATGATGTAAAATAACAATATCGAAAAATATCAAACTAAAACATTTAAAGTGGTTATCGAAATAGAGCAATAACATACGGTTATCGGCGTCATATAATAACCCCATGAATTAATGCCAAATTTAAACGACGATGCTTCTAGTTAATGCCAACATAATAGAATGGCGCATTATAATTTAAATCGGTTATCGCATCCATGTGTATTAGCGGCACAAAGATCTTGCGCTATTAATTCTCTAATCCACCGGATTAGTTGTTGGAATAATAAGCAAAGAAAATACCTAATTGATATCGAATATCATAGTGATGTCATAAAATATTAGGTTCGATATAAAACAAAGCAATGTCGGGTTTCGAGTTTAATAGTATATCCGCTTTATCGTTAAATCAAAAACTCCCAAGCATCTGAATTAATGTCATTAATCTTTAATTAACCCATCAAATTCTTTAGCGGTATAAATTTCAACTTAATTATGTAAACGTAACGAATCATTAATTCAACCAATAGCATGAAGATTAACAGCGAAATTAAACATCAAAACCTAGAATCTAAAACCCAGATGTCAATTTGAAATCGAAAAACCCAAATAAACCCTAATAATGACTCATATATAAAGCTCTCCAATACAGAATAATCGATGAAATTAGAATCAAAAATCAAACCTTAATAATAGCTCGGATATTTGAAATATAAGATTTTGAATGATTTTGGGAATTTGAAATTTTCTGCCGCTTGAGATTGAAACACGAGTAAAAGAGGAAGAAGGAAAAGACTTGATTGTTTATAATGGAATAGAAGACATGCAGCTACATTGGATCAATTTAAATGTGTGGTTGGATCTACAAAGAATACCAATAGGCGGTAAAGAGACAATGCTAAAGATATTGACTTGAAAAGTCAATGCTTTCTTCATATGAGGGGGCAAATGTTATTACCACTATTGATTACGAAGGTATGAGGGCATATCGACAACAAGAGTGCCGAGATAAAAGTTTTACAGCCAAAAGAGGTTATCAATGCAATATGAATATTATATGCCACCAGCACACATGACATCAATGTCGCACACCATTAACACCACATTTCTTCAACAAAGGCCATTAAATGATGTCACATTCATGAGCCAATGTTGAAGGTCCACAACGATTCCTCATATCAACAATATTGCATCCCGCATATCACTAGTGAATGACATCGTATAAAGCCAATATGTCACTAAGGCATGAATTGATGTTGTGCACCATCGATATTGTATACTGTAAGCCATCGATGTCATAGTGGCATAATGCATCATCCATGTCACACCTCATTGATGCTGCATTCTAATCATTGTCGCATTTCATCCATGAAGGTAGAATGGATGCCGCACCTAGTTAATATCGCCTCAGGTTGATATTGCATCTCTTTAATGTCGTTTCCTTCTGATGTCACTCCTTATTGATGCCGCTCTTCACTAATATTGTCACTTATCAATGTTGTTAGTTACCAATGCCTCCTGTTATCAATGCCGCCTGTTATCAATGTCGCGCCTCGATGATGCCATAGTCCATTAATACACTAAAGAATGCCGCAAGTCATCAAATCAAAGCAACATCCTTAGCGCCATCGAGATGAACCTCAATGCCGCAGAATAGGCATGCCACATAACATCGATGTCGCATCTTACCTCCCCTATAAATACCGACCTAGGGGCATAGAGGAAGGGACAAATCATTCTTTTCTCAACTTATTACATTTTAAACTTTGTAGCTCTAAAATGATTTGAGGATTTTTTTTCGATTGTGACACTCGAACTTTGTTCACATAAGGCTATCTGCATTCAACTATTTCATAGCATATGAATAAAGATTTCATGACTTATGGCTTGTTTGGAGTTCCAAAGCACTAGTGATTTTTCATCATAACTTGCTTCAAATTCTTAAACACTCATGGTCTCGATTCCTATTGGTATAAGATTGTTCAATATTGGTGATATGACTTCTACATTTATTCAAGCATAGTTTCGGTATGACCAATTTATAATGTTATCATGGACTTGAACAGACTAAGACTATTTTCTTATGCCCTTTCTCAAACAAGTGTAGCTTTTTCCAACACTCATTGAGGTCCATAAGGGTAAACCAAGCCTTCACTCAACTAAATTCCTCTTTCCTTGCAACTTATGGGTGTTAACGAAGGAATTCGTTAACATATCATATCCATTAGCGACCGATAAAATAAGAAACTTAAATGGAAAATTTAGTCCAACATAAACTTTTTTCAATCTCATTGATTATTAAAGTTTTAAAAATAACAAATATGATGATAATAAATAGTTTTGAGTAGTTAATATGCATTTAGTGTGTATAATATGAACTTCTAACTTAATAAAATTATTGTACTAACATACACATAATTTAAACTATAATATTGAAAAAACCAGATGGATAATTTTTGGATGTGGATGTCGTCGTATCCGCATCCACATCCATATCCGCATCTGTTTTTTCAGATATCATATATTTATTCACTTTTCGGATACGGATATGAATGCAGATAGATTTCAGATTTTTCAGATATCCATTAACAATCCTAATAAAGCCCAAAAGTGGCTCAAAATATGTTTTTGTACTAGATCCATAGGGGGAGAAGGAATAGGATTGAACATAAAAGACTACAAAGCCTTGTTTTTTTATCAAGTACAATCAAACTTTGAAAAAATCGTTTCAAGCGAAGGGATGAGGTGGATTCTATTTCTTTAGAAGATATAGACAATTGAAATAAGTGGATGACCGATTTCATGAAAGGGGATAATTCAGACGTAGAATATGAGTTGTTTTTTGAGAATGATACACTGACTTGGGGTAGTATCATGGATGTCGGGAGCTGGAGAAAGAGTACATAAGGCTATACAACACCAAACTAAGTTGAAATGAAAAGGAAAGGTTTTAGCTTCTAGTTGAAGACCTATGTATGTTAATGATGAAGAAGAAGCTAACTTTGAAGATGATTCAGAGGAAGACAACATAGATTATGACTCAAAAGAAGAAGAAGAAATGGAGCATGATTTGGATAATGATGATAGTTGTGATTTGGATGACATTAGTGATTAGACTTTCGAAATTTAGTAGTGTAATATAATTTCTAAGTTTTATTATCGTAGACTTAAATCATGTTTGACTTAGTTTATTTTCTTATTATTGTAGACTTTATGGTATGTTAATTTTGATTGACCTTCATATTTTCAATTTGTGACTTTTCTTATTTATATTTTTTTAGCTCTAGTTAATAAAAAATCTTATGCATTTTATGCAAAATTGTATTTTCCATGCATTTTTTTACAAAGTTTTATCTTATCACAGATTCACAACTCAAAATATAAGAATAAATTTCAAATTCTTTAAGGCACAAATATGTTATATCTTTTAATTACTTTTAATGTAGAATATGAAATCGTCAACATTTTTCTAATAATTGCATATTACATTAGATTTTTTTAATACATGCATGAAGTATGGAAGTGTTTGTATTTGGAGTCTTGAACAGTTAGGATATGACACAAAATCCACAAAAAATATCATTACATTTTGAATAGGCATAATACATTTGATTAATTGTAAAAAATATGCAAAATTTAAAAAAATGAACAAAATAGCGCGTGCTATATCGCATAGCACAAGCCTTGAGCTATTTTGCGTTATTCTCTATTGACTACCTTGTAATAGCTATACATTTCTAGCTGAAGCATTACAATTAGCTAAAGAAAAACATAAAGAACTCCAAAAAAATGAATCTCGTTAAATTAAGCAGTGTAGATTAGTGTACCTTCTTGACTGACTTAGATATTATGTACACGTTTATTTATTTTTTTAACATTATTTTGATGGTCATTTTGTATCATCTACTATGATATTTCTTTGTTGTACTATGTTTATAACATTTTTATTTTTGTGTAAATGCAGGAATAAATGAATTTAGGCAGAAGATTTTAACGAAAGCTCACATGATTCTACATATTTTGCTATCATTGTTTAATCTTTTATGTAATTTTAAAACACTATTAGTTAAAGAATTATTATGTATAAACATGGGAAAAGCTGTGTTTGAACAATATGTATGAAATATTATGTGGGTTATTTTATGTATTTTGTTTGTCAGATATATACATATGTGAAAATTTATTATATTTAAATGCAATGTTGAAAAGGGTAATAGATATTGTGAAAATATATTATATTTGACGAGTGTTATGAAAAATAAAAAATGCTATTAACAAGCACCATTGTCCCAATGGTTAAGTGATTCGGCTTTGGTGTAAGAGGTCACAAGTTTGAAACTTACGTAGCATGATTCGAACGTTTATTGACATATGATATGTTGTCCTAGTGACATGTTGTATATAAAGTTCCATTTCAAAAAAAAAATGCGATTAACAACGGTTTATAGATGCAGTAAAAGGGAACTGTTATTTCTAGCTTTGCAATTAGGAATGGAATCAAAAACCTTAAATGTTATATAAAACAAAGATAGCATTGCATAAACACTATAGGAAACTTATTATAAACCATTCTAGCAGACATACAATGACAAAACAGAAATGCAATATTTTTCATAGCATTTAATCATGTGCTATTAGATGTCATTAATCTACTGTAGCATGTCATTTCACGACATTCTCTGAAATGCATGGAAAGTTTTGATAGAACTTTTCAAACATTATCAAAATTCCAAATTGGCGTAGTGATATTGATTAAAATCATTAAACATGTATAAGTAGAAAATCATAAATAAAGTACTATACGATTGCAATTACAAATGTTGTAACCATGGATAGTGAATCGTAAACTGATTTATACTTAGTTTTAAATGATTTCTAGTCAAGATATTTTGAGAAAAAGAATATGGATACATCCATTGAGACTAGTGTAAGTAATACTCTCCAAATGCTAGGCAGTGTAGTATTCATAGCTGCATGGGGCATCAAGGGATTACGTACTTGTACTTATTAGCCCTTTTGAGTTTTGATAAGGCAACTATTTATCTCTATGCAATTGTTAAGTTGATCTTTACAGGATATTTCAACAATGAAGACTAAGGAAAAATGACTACCTATCGTACTCAAGCAATGAAGATAATATCTCAGATAAGTCGTTGTTTTGTTAGTCTAGAAAACTAGTAAAATATCCTTTGATGATACATACGCAAATTTTTTTAATCGAGTTTAAAATGGATTTTCAGCTCAAAATTTTCAAAAGGATAAATTTTCAAAATAGTCAGGAGTCAGAGGTCCAACTCAAAAATTCAAACGTCTGAATCAAGCTCAAAAACAACTATTCCTTTTTGGAAATTGACCAGACGTTTAAGGAATATAATCACATGTTCGAGTAATTTTTAACAAGTTTTTAATATATATGAGCAGACGTCTGATCCATTAAACCAGATGTCTAAATTTGGGTGAGAAAGAACATATTCTGTTCTGGACATTGTTCATACACCTGAGTGTTTCAATCAGACGTTTGAGATGTTTTTAACATGTTTTTGATAAAAGACCAGACGTTTGAGTTGCCCAGTCAGACGTCTAAGATACTGATAATTACTATAATTTGAATGAAGGATTTTAATGATAAAGGGTTATCTATGTTCACTTTAAAAATGCAACTCTTTAAACAATCGTAACTTTTCACGGAAGCTTTTCTAACATTAGAAATAGAGACCAAATTCACACTTTTAAGATAATCGCTTGCTCTGTGATTTCTATTCTCCAATATTGTCTTAAAATCGAAAGCTATCAAAACAAACTTCGTACTTTCTAAATTATGCACGTTCACTTCAATATCATTTAAGAATATTATAGGAAGGGTGTACTGAAAGAGACTTATCTGTGTTATCAAGAACACATCAAAGTCAAAGTTGGAATTTGCTCTATTTTAGTGAAATCCTGTTGGTGATCTTCAGACAAGATGTTGAAGTCATGTTTGGTTGTTCATGCGGTCTGGTAAAAACCCATTCCTTCGGGTGAAGTGGGGATTATTTAGTAAAATTCCGAAAAGAGTCTGGGACTGGACATAGGACGAGAAGTCTGAACCAATATATAAGTCGCTGGTGCAATCATTTATTTACTACTTTTTTAGTTTTCTTATATTATTTACTTAAGTTATATTTTGTTGTATTATAAATCATTCCACATTCTGCATATAAGTCACATCACGTAGCAACTTTCATTTGGTATCAAAGCCTGGCATTTCAAAAATTATGAAACCATTTTTGAAAATAATATGGAATCAAATTTCACTATTTTCCAAGAAGGTCAATCAATCGAACGACCCACACATCAAATTTCACTATTTTCCAAGAAGGTCAATCGACCGCACAACCCCATTTTTTACTAGCACTAACTATGCTTATTGGTCCACTAGAATGAGAATATATATATATATATATATATATATATATATATAGTCTAATAGTTATGCTATTTGAACATGACTCAAACTGAGTATGAAGCAACTACCATTGATTTTAACACATAATAACTCTATAATTACTTTAGCTGAAAACAACTCTAAAGCGAAGAATATCTTATTTTGTGCATTGCATAGGAATGAATTTTATAGAGTTAGTATACGTAAGTCTGCATATGATATATGAACAAAGTTAAACAAAGCAAGGTCTTCATGTTGATCAATCAATTGCAAGTTTTTAAAATGAAGGACAATGAGAATTTTGGATATGTATTCACGTTTACAAGATATTACATACGCACTCATGCAATTAGGAAAAATATATTCGAATTTGACACTGTTTCAAAAAAATTAAATTCTTTAACAAGTGAGTGATGAAGAAAAGTGCTGGCCATTGAAAAAGAAAACGACCTTTTCAAACTCAAGGTTGAAAAGTTAATCGGCAACCTTATGTCTTATGAAGTTAATTTGCAGGTCAGGAAGCAACTGGAAAAAAGAAAAGAAATCAATTGCATTTCAAGCTAAAGATGATTCAGATATTGATCAAAATGAGTTGGCCTACTTTGCAAAGGGCTTCAAAAAGTACTTGAAATCCAAGATGACATCAAACAACTTTAATAGCAACTTATTAACTATAAAGTGTTTTGAATGTGATAAGACGGGCTACATAAAAAGGGATTGTCCGAAGCTAAATAATGAAAACAGATCCAAGAAGAAACAAGAGGCAAAACCAAAGGAAAAAGCATTTCAAGTCATTTGGGATGACTCCGGTTCTTCTTCATCCAACGAGAAAAGTAACACTGAGGAAGGAAATGTCTATTTTATGGCATTCGATGATGGGGTTCTTTAAACTTACCCTTATGATGATTTAATTAAAATTAATATAGGAATTTTGGAGAAAAGAAAAATGAAAAGAAACTGATAAAAGAAGCTTATGCAAAATTAGATAGAGCTGAGTTATGCTGAAAAATGAGAAAGTAATTCTTGAAGAATAATTTTGTAATGCTCAAGGATCTAATGAAAATTTGACTTCTTAAATTCATGATGTGCAAGAAGAACTAAAAATCTATCAAGAGGAGAATGTTAAACTTTCAAAAGAAAATTGTGATTTACAATCATCTCTTGATATATCTAAAAGTTAAGTAAATCCTTTAGAATATAAAATTAATGATTTATCATAAAATATTTCAAAATTTAACAAAGGCAATGAAAGTTTGACAAATTTGATAAATATTTCAAACCTTCCTTTAATAAAAACGGTTTGCGATACAAAAATTCTTTAAATAGTAAATCTGGTTTAAAAAGAGATGCATATTTGTGTACTAAATTTAGAAAATCCAAAGTTATTATAAGTCAAACAAAAAAGAAAATTCGAAGACTATTAGCATTTGGGTTCCCAAAACCAATAATACACTTATTAGAAATAAATATGTAGATAATTTTGTTTCTGAAGTACATTTGAATTCAAATTTCAATTTCAAAGTCTCAACCAAATCCTCTTGGGTATAGTTACCAAAAATCTAACCCCCAAACCCTAACATAGGAAGTGGGTACAAGAACATATTTCTTATTTTTTGCTGGTACACCAAATGAAGGGGATAAGGATTCTAAATTTTCTTATGTATACGAAAATGGAGCTACAAATGGAGAAAATTCAAAAAATTTCATAATTTTTTCTTTGAATATATATGGTTTTATAACAAAAATATTATTTTTGGAAAAGATAAGCATTAGTCAAAAATAAAAGGAGCTATTTTATAAGAAATTTCTTTTTATGGGTATAAGTGTTTTAAAACGGAAGAATATCATTTGCCCAATAATTTTTTTGGTGATAAACATAATTATATAAGGCTTAATTGGCAATATGTTAGCTTTGAAATTATTTATGTGAAATTTTATGAACAAGAATTTATTTTTATAAACCCAACCATGTCAATAAATACAATACAATATAAGGTTATCATTGCTTTCATATAAAAACTATTGACTGAATGTTATTTTTTATGAAATACACAAGATTTTAAATGATTTAAATACATATGAACAATATTTTAAATATTTCTCATATGTTAATGTGTGTCTTTTTACCCTCCTATAAGTTTTATTTTTTCTCTCATAATACCTTTTGATGTTGACAAAGAAGGAGAAAAATCGAGCATATCGATAGGGGGATTAAAAATAATTTTATATTTATGCCACCTTGGTGTATATATATATATCTATAGTTGTCATCATCAAAATGGGGGAGAATGTTAAAACCCTCCTTTTTGAGTTTTGATGAGATAATTGTATATCTCTATGCAATTGTACAAGTTGGTCTTTATAGGAAATTTCAACAATAAAGACTAAGGAAAAATGACTACATGCCATGCTTAAGCAATGAAGACCATATCTCAGATAAGTCATTGTTTTGTTAGTCTAGAAAACTTGTACAATATCCTTTCATGATACAAACACAAAATATTTCTAATCGAGTTTAAAATGGATTTTAACTTAAAATTTTCAAAATAGTCAGGAGTAATGTATGACCCAGAATTTCGAACTCTTCATATTTAAATGTCTAAATTATTTAAATATATGAATCTTGGTTAAATGTGATAAAATGGATTTTATAACCTTGTTAAACTCCTTTACTTAATAAATAATGATGGTAAACTTGTTTTTGAAAATTGTTTACAAAAATAAATAGTTCGAACAAAAAATCGATAATGTGGCTGAAAATTATTTTATCAATAAACGGCTTTTTACTCAATGGAAGTTGTTCGAACTTGTTGTGCTTGCCTAATATATTAATATGTAATTAATTAGAAACCAAACATTTTTTGTGTAACATGGCTAAATGAATGTGAATAGTAAAAAGGACTAGCAAATGGATTAAGGAAAGATATATTTTGGTGAATAATTTTTAGATATTTTTTTTGGGTCAAAGATGAGGTGGAAAGGTTGCACATGAGAAGGAGCATGCTTGGTGACTTTCCAAGGAGGTTTGGAGGTGGTAGTGACCTCTTAAATGAACTCTACAAATACACCTTTAATGTTACATTAATCACTTTTTACAAAATTAAAAAGTAAAAAACAACTTAGTGGTAATCCATTTCTATCATCACTAATCAACATTTAATCAAAGTAAATCTTCTTCAAACTTCACCAAACCTAATTATAAGGCTTAGCACATCATAACAACATAGAAAAGCAACTCAAAGCATGAAGGAAAGGAGGCACAAAGGAGGGAAGCATGTTGGGCCATGAGTAATTTGAGGGAGATGGACCATGGCTTAGTGCAAAATGGAAGGAAAGGCGAAAGCTTTGGATGGTTGATAATGGTAGGAAGTGTTTATGTGATTCTAGGTGACTTGTTCTTGTGTTAGCTTGGTATTAGGGTAATTTTCTCACCATTTTAGTTTATATGCTATGATATATTTGTTGTGTAGAAATATAAAGTTAATGTTAACTAATAAAGTTATAACTTTGGACCATACTTGCTTTTGAAAGCAAATGACAATTCTATATTGTTTATCATCTGTTAGACAAATTTTTTGTCTGAATAACACTCCAAAGCTTTTGGAATCTTGTTATGAAAGGATGCAGATAAATTGAATGAACATTGAAACTATGCAGATAATAGTCATGCCGAAAGGTAAAGAGACACTAGATTTATAGTGGTTCGGGATCGAGATCCCTATGTCCACTTTAAAGGTTCTACCATGAGCTTTTATTCCTCAATTTGATATACAAGTACTTCTGTTATAAATTCCGCCATTAATGATCTTTTGGTTAAAACTTTCTAAATATAGTAAGGAATATGAAATGATTGTAGAATGTCGAAAAATCTCCAGTCAGCTCCTTTTCAATAGCACGTGGTCCCCTATTTATAGCAAATTTAAGGTTCTCCCATTGGTGCAGGGGCTTTAACATGGATTGATGACCTAGCTTGCTATAAGCGGCTTGGATTCAAACACTTTCATCATCTTGTTGAGAGTACTTTAACGTGGACAGGTGATGTGTCGCTTTTATATGTAGTTCCATTGATTCCTGTTGTTTATCTTGACTGTTGGTCTCGATCCAGCACTATTTGAGCCGTTGATTGTTGATACTTGCTGAAATGTCTTTGGCCTTGGTAGTTACGGCTCTCGATTGAGCTTGTTGTCTTAATTGGACAATGGTCTTGATCTTAATCGATGCCTTTGCTCTTGCTTTTGGATCTCGGGTTCTTAGATATTAATCCTGGTGCTTAAGCTCTCGGTGGAAAACAAATAATGGGTCTTGGAATTACAAGCCAAGGAGTTTTCCTTTCGAATATTCGTAGTTTGTACTAGGTATAAATTATGATGTAACACAAGCCCCTCAAAGTTCACCTCATACGGTTGGTATGAGGTGGACTTTGGAAAGAAGGTTGTCGTATCATGCTTAGTAGTTGGCTTTTTTACCGAGATAACTTATAAGGTTGACCCGAGCTTAAACAAATAACGATTCCTATTATAAGGTTGACCAGAGACTTTGTGTGAACTAGTGATCATGAGAATTTCTTTAATATAACTTTACCGAGATAACTTATAAGGATCTGACCTTGTTTCGAAAACATTTTTGAAATCCAACCTCATCTAAAGGGTTTTGAAAACAATTTGAAATTCAACTTCATCTAGAGGATTTTGGAAAACAGATTGAAATCTAACCTCATCTAGAGGATGTCGGAAAATGACTTGAAATCTAACCTCATCTAGTGGATTTTGGAAAATAACTTGAAATCTAACCTCATCTAGAGGATTTCGGAAAATAATTGAAATGAATGCTTAGAGGCAGAAAAAACTTCAATATTATGCTTCAGTCATCTAGACTTGGTCTCACATGGGTATTGGGTTTTAAAAAACTACTAGTGGCGGTATAATGCCTATGTTTTGCACATGGCTAACGTGACTCTCTATACAGCACCATGCACGGTGCTTTTGACTATGGCTCACTCTTTGCATGACACGATTCGGCCATGGCTTACTCTTTTGCACAACACTTTGGTTGTGGCTTACTCGGTGCGTTTGGCATGGTCGACTTCCCGTGACTCACTCTTTGCATGACACGATCGCCATGGCTGACTATTATTAGGGATCTACCCAGCGCATGGTTTTTCTGGACCATGGCTCGCTATATTGGGAATCTACCCAATTTTCTAATCTTTTTGGGACTCAACCCAACTCACTAATCTCTTTGGGAATCTACACGACTTATTAATCTTTTTGGGAATCTACCCAACTTACTAATCTCTTTGGGAATCTACCCAACTTGTTAATCTTTTTGGAAAACTACCCAATTTTCTAATCTCTTTGGGAATCTACCCGACTTATTAATCTTTTTGGAATCTACCCAACTTACTAATCTCTTTGGAAATCTACACAAATTATTAAACTTTTTGAGAATCTATCCAAATTTCTAATCTCTTTGGGAATCTATCCATCCTTATAATATTATTTACTTTTCCCATTGATGAAATTAAATATTTTTTGTAAGGTGAAATCATTTACTTGGTGGAACTTAGTAATTGTCATGAGGTGAAATCATTTACTTGGAGGCGAAAGCATGGCTTTGAAATTCACATGATAATACTTGATCAGAGCTATATCATGGCTAAAACATTTTGATGTGCTTCTAAAAGTTGCATGATATTGCTTGATCACAACAATAAGCGCGACTAAAACATTTTTGATGCAATATTTGAAAGTTGCATGATATTACTTGATCATTATAATCACCACGAATAAAACATTTTTTGATGCAATATTTGAAAGTTGTGTGATATTACATGATCATGACAACCATCATGACTAAAAAAATTTAATGCATTATTTGAAATGCTTTAGACTTAAGTAAATTGAAGTCTTTTGTTACATATTTAAGGCATAACTAAGATATTGGTTATTGTCTCAAACTTGTGCACAAAACTTTTATTTATGTAATAGCTCCGTACTATGGTAATGTCTCTGATGCTCAGCATTCCAAGTCAGAGGTATTATGTTGACATCTAGTATTTTTAATCTATATGTTCCTAGGGGGATGATATCGTGAATTATGAAAGGTCCTTTCCAATTTGGACCGAGAGGTCTTTCCACCAGATCCTTTGTATTAGGCATTATCTTTCGGAGGATGATGTCTCCTTTCTCAAAATTACTAGTTCGAACTCTTTGGTTGTACTATCGGGTCATCTTTCGGATGTATTTAACCATTCTTAAAGTGGCTTGATCTCGAAGCTCGAGTAACAGATCTAATGACTCCTCCCGAAGCTATACATTATGCTGTGTATTATAATGTTTCCTTCGGTGGAGGTAATCTCTGATTCAATCGGGAGCATGGATTCGAATCCGTAAGCTAAGGAGAAAGGATTATATCCCGTTGAAGTCTTGGAGCTCATCTTATAAGCCTATAGAACGAAAGACAATTCATCTACCCAATTGCCCTTCACTTTATTTAATCTCTTTTTCAAACAAGCTTTAATAGTCTTGTTGGCTTCTTCTGCAGCCCCATTAGCCTGTGGGTGGGCCATCGAGGAAAAACTCTTGATGATATTGTGATCTCGGCAATATTCTGCAAACTCTCAGCTCTCGAATTAAGTGCCATTATCCTTAATGATCTTATATAGGAGACCAAATCTGAATACGATGTTCTTTATCACAAACTTAATTACCTGATGAGAGATTATGGTAGTTAAGGATTCGGTTTCGACCCACTCTGTAAAGTAGTCAATTGCTACTATGACACATTTTGCCCCTCCTTTTACAGTAGGAAGGGGTCCAATAAGATCAATGCCCCAGATATCGAATGGCCAAGGACTCATCATTGGGGTGAGCACATTAGGGGGAGCTCTCGACACATTTGCGTAAAATAGGAATTTGTCACATATTCTTGCATAGTCCAATGCATCTTGCATTTAGTGTTGGCCAATAGAAGCCCTATCTAAGTATTTTCTTTGCTAACTTTTGTATGCCACAATGGTCTCCACAAATTCCATTGTAAGCTTCTTTTAATAATTGATGCCTTTCTGAGGCCGTCATACACCGAGAGTATAGAGTTGAGAATCCCCTTCTATAGAGTATTCCATCTGTAATATTGAATCTTGGAGCATTATATTTGATTCATCTTGCCTTTGTGGCATCCGAGGGTAGAATATCTTTGATTAGATACCAGATATATGACGACATCCAGTTTTCTTCAAATATCACTGGTGTTGTGGCTTTATCTCGGGTAGCTTGAGCTCACGTAATAACTAATACTTTCTTTGGTACTTGTATGCTAGGATTTTCTGGAATGAAATTAACCCTCTTACATCTCTCAAGCTAGCATTTTGATCCCTTCGAATACTTTTAATGTGATAGCTCCTGAAAGCTTCAAAAACTACTTCACCTATTCAGTATAGAGATCTAACCTTGGATCTCAGGCTTGGTAGCAACCAAAACTTGATTAACAACTATCTGAGAATCACTGTATATTTGAATTTCTGACAATCTTAATGGAAATAGCCATTCGTAACCCCGTAATCAAATATTTGTATTCGGATGCATTATTGGTTGCCGAGAAAGTGAGCTTGATTGCATAGTGAATTTGATGATTATCCGGGGTTACTAAGATATAGTCGGCACCTGCCCCTTGTTCATTTGAGATTCCATCTATATAAAGTTGCCAAAAGAGCTGTTTTTGCTTTTCAGTTTCAGCCCGAAAACCAATGCATTCGGTGATGAAATCAGCTAGCGCTTGACCTCTAATTGTTATTCTAGGTTCATATGATATCTCATACTAGCTGAGTTCTATTGCACATTTAATTAACCTTCCTACAGTTTTGGGTTTCCTGAAAACATGTCGAAGCAGTTGATCTGTAAGGACCTTAATAGGATGGGCTTAGAAATACGGGCGAGCTTCCTAGCTGTGGACACAAAGTTATTAGCGAGTTTCTCAATCATTGGGTAGTGCTTTTCGGTTGGATCTAGCCTTTTGCTTACATAATATATAGCTCTCTGGGTCCCATCATCATTTTTTATTAAGGTTGAACTTATGACCTGCTCCAAGGTGGCCAAGTAAAGGAACAAGGTTTCTCCATCTATTATTTTGGACAACACTGAGGGAGAGCTTAAATGATTTTGCAGGTCTTCGAAGGATTTTTGGCATTCGTCTATCCATTTGAAGGTAACATGCTGCTTTAAGAGGTTAAAGAAAGGAACACATTTGTCAGTTGACCGACTTATGAACCTGTTCAGGGCAACAACCTTTCCATCTAAACTCACTAACTCCTTCCCATTAGTCGGAGCCTTCATGTTCATTGTGGCTTTTATCTAATCTGGGTTTATTTGTATCCCTCTAGTACTTACTATGAAATCTAGGAATTTTTCAGATTGTATTCCAAAGATACATTTTTGAGGATTCGACTTCATTTATTATTCTCGGAGACTTCAAATGTCTCAGCCAGATCCAAAACATGACTTTCTGATCGTTTAGATTTGACTAACATGTCATCAACATATACATCTAGGTTTTGACCTTTCTGTTTGGTGAACATTTGGTTAACTAACCTTTGATATGTTTCTCCTGAATTCTTAAGACCGAAGGGCATTACCTTGTTGCAAAACAGGCCCATGTTAGTGATGAAACTTGTGTGCTCTTCATCTAGTTTAAACATTGGAATTTGATTATACCCGGAATAAGCATCCATAAACAAAAGCAACTGATGCTAGGCATCAACTAATTGGTCAATTCTTGGTAGAGGGAAGAAATCCTTTGGGCAAGCTTTGTTTAGATCAGTAAAATCAATGCAAGTCCTCTACTTCCCATTTGGTTTCTTTACCAATACCAGATTAGCAATCCACTTTGGATAACATACCTTTTGAATGAAGTTGTTCTTTAGCAGCCTCTCGACCTCTTCTTGTAGAGCCACATATCGGTTCATGTCCAAGGGTCTCATTTCCTGCCTTATAGGAGTAAACTTTGGATCTATATTTAACCAATGATAAATGACCGAGGGGTTGATTCCCACCATATTGGCATGAGTCTATGTGAATACATCTTGATTGTGTTTGAGAAAGGAAATCAGTTCTTCTCGGATAGATGGATGGAAATAAGCCCCTATCTTGACTGTCTTAGATTTTTCATTTTCATCGAGGCATACCTCTTCGAGAGACTCGGCTATTGAAGTTGTCTCGATCCCTTGTCTCTGATCAAGATCAAGCTCAATTTCTTCTTCTTTTGGAGTTTCTTGTATAGTGTGAATAACATTTCTCTTTCTCCCAGGAGGATTACTACTTTGCCCTCATTATATCTCTTTAAATCTTCCGTGATAGCTCGATAGGTAGATTAATTCCCCAATCATGAGATCTTCTTGTCTTGGGAAAATCCTCAATGGTTTCCTTCGGCTTTCCCTGTTTTTAGAACTCATGGCATTGTTTGTCTCCTTAACTTCAAGAGGTGTAGGTTGGTTAATTTTAACAACATTCTCATAAAATGAAGTCTTCCTTTATTGATTATGTTTAGGCTCGCATAATACAGTTTTCTAGAGATCCAACGATCTCCTCTTACAAGACCTTCTCCCATTTCAGTAGGAAACTTTAAAAGTAAATGATTAGTAGAAAAATAACCATCCATAGCATCGAGATTTAATCTTCCAAAGAAAGCATTGTATACTGACGGGATGTCCATGATGACAAAGGCGGTCTCGAAAATTCTACAGTGAGGATTATTTCCAATTTTCACTATCAGTTTACACTCTCTGAGAGGCATTGTCAATTCGTTATTGAATCCATATATGGGAGTTTGACTAGGCTTGAGTATGCTCTCGGGTAATCCCATCTTGTTGAATGCGTGCTTGAAGATTATGTTGATGGCAACTCCAGTATCCACCATTATCTTTGCCACTTCTGAAAACTCAATCTAGGTCGTAATCACAAGTGGGTCATTGTGGGGGTGGTAGACACCCCGCTTATTAGAATCGCAAAATGTGATTACTAGCCCCACCTTTTGTTTTTTCTATAATCTTTTCGTCTCATATACTGAGACGTCTCCTGCTTTGGCTTCATTAATATACCTCTTCCAACTACCATTACTTGCCCTAGCAATACGAGGTCCTCCTAGAATGATGCCTACAAAATTCCAAAGGGGTGGTAGATATCTCGAAGCCAGTTGTGTGCTATCGTTTCCTGTTGAGGTGATGGTTAGTTAAGTATTGTCATTCTTTAAGAATTCATCCAACTTTCTTTCATGGCCAGTTTGTCGATGAAGGACTTCAAAAATCTACATTCTTCAGTATTATGGCCATTTTGCCAATGATAGCTGCAGTAATTTCCTCCTCGGTTAATTTCTAGCTCTCTTCCTCTTCTCGAAGGGCATGGGATTCATTCTTGGGTCATTGCATATATTTGAGCATATGAATTGGTTAGGGGGTAGGCTTCCCATACTTGAAATTCCTTCTTGAATCTCTTAGCTGAAGTGTACTTCTTATTGTCACCACTCAATTTTGGGTTTTTCTGGGCAATTCACTTTTATTCCTCGATTCGAATTTCTCCCTAAGCTCGAAAAAAGAACTCTTTCAAGGATTTAAACTCTTGTCTCGAAAGATCATCCCAAAATGGTATGTTTCTCCACAATCCTAAAGTGATTATGACCAGCATGGTTTCATCTGTCATGCCCTTGCATCAGGCATCTATGTTGTTAAATCTCTTACAATAGTCCTTCAAGGACTCTCCTCTTCCCTGTCTGAAGTCAGCAAGAAAACTCAATCCTGTTCTAGTGTCTTTCGAGGCAAAAAATTGAGTCAAAAACTATGTTGTCAATTGATCCCCAGAGCTAACAGAATTTTATCGGTAGCTCTGGAACCACTTCAGGGCAGGTTCGCTGAAAGTTGCAGGCAAGAATCTACATTTGATTTCATCTGAAGCCCGGAATGCTTGCATCTAGATTTCATATAAAGCAATATGATCTTCGGGGTCAAATGTTCCACCATATGAAAGCTTTAGGATTTGAATCCTAGAAGCATGAGGGCCCTAATAATTTCTTTAGAGAAGATTGGACCTTTCAAAGCTTCATCTCAAAAGTAAAGCTGGATCGGCCTTCTTGTAACTTTTGTACTTGTTCCGATAATTTCATCAATAGGTTTTTCATCCCATGATACCCGTCAAGCTTCAGAGTTTCATCTTTAATACCTTGAGTCTTTGGCATATGTGGCTACCTTCACCTGAAGTTTATCCTTTCCAGGATTAGAGTTAAAGGCCTCTCAAAAGGTCCCATACTAGCCACCTTTACTGTCTTGGCTTTCCTTGTTGCTTCCTTGGTCGTCATGGGCTCAACTTCCAAGCTTCACTAGTCATTAGCAGTTTTCCAAGATTTCGTCTGATAGTGAGAGGATTCTCCTCCACCTCATGTATTTTTGAGACTTTCTTTTCTAGTTCAACAGAAGTTTTCTTGACTTCGGTCTGGTAGTCGTCCAATTGTTGGGCTGTATCAGAAACAAACTTTAGCATCATCTGGTGAAACTCACTTTCGGAAAGGACTGGGGTGGTGGTTTCTTCAGTAGCAATTTGATTTGCCTGGTTTACCTGATTCCCATTATTCACAGGTAGTTCTTCAATTTTCTCATCATAGGTAGGGAAGCGAGGAGTCATTCAAAAGGAAAACTTTGGCTTCATGTATGGTTGAAAGGTTGGAATTTGTTGGATTAGAGAAGGATGGAGGTTCGGGCCCTCCTTCTAGCGCCAAAAATGTTAGACATATTTTTTGTCTGAATAACACTCCAAAGCTTTTGGAATCTTGTTCTGAAAGGAAGCAGATAAATTGAATAAGCACCGAAACTATGCAGATAATAAGCGCGAAAGGTAAAGAGACACAAGATTTATAGTGGTTCGGGCCGAGATCCCTACGTCCACTTTGAAGGTTCTGCCGTGAGCTTTTATTCCTCAATTTGATGTATAATTACTTTATTACAAAGTCCATCATTATTTATCTTTTGATTAAAGCTTTCTAAATAGAATAAGGAATATGGAATGATTGTAGAATGTTAGAAAATCTCCAATCAGCCCCTTGTTAGTAACATGTGGTCCTCTATTTATAGAAATTTATGATTCTCCCATTGATGTAGGGGCTTTCATGTGGATTGATGACCTAGCTTGCTATAGGCAGCTTGGATTCAAACACTTGTCATCATCTTGTTGAGAGTACTTTGATGCGGATTGATGAGGTGTCACTTTATTATATAGTTTCATTGATTCTTTCATTTACCTTAACCTTTGATCTTAGTCCAGGGCTATCTAAGCCATTGATTGCTGATACTTGTTGAAATGTCTTTGGTCTCGGTAGTTGCTGCTCTCAGCTGAGCTTGTTATCTTAATTGGATAATGGTTTTGATCTTAATCAACTTCTTTGCTCTTGTTTTCTAATCTCGTGTTCTCTGATATTGATCCTGATGCTTAAGCTCTCGGTGGAAAACAAATAATGGGTCATGGAATTACAAGCCAATGAGTTTTCCTTTCAAATATTCGTATTTGTACTAGGTATAAATTATGGTTCTATTACCCTCTACAACATGTAACGTGGCCTTGACATTGTGTTTACATAATTGGTTCGGTTGTATGTGCCACTAAAGTGTCTTTGAAAGTATTTGAAGCAAGAATAGTGGCTATAAGTGCACTTCACAAATCCCTTGTATTTAACTTGTTCAAAATGGTCATATGTGAATATATTGTGAAAGAATATATTTTTATTGTTCTCTACACTTAAAATAGAGTATGGGATAGCAAGGAATTAGTCTGTAAAATTATATAACTGATACAACAAAGATGTAAAAGTTAGAAGCAAGAATAAGTCGCTATAGAAACGCCTTGTGTTCGGCAATTTTTAATATGATTTTGGAAAATATCCTTAGGGGTTTCTTGCATAGTTATAAAGTAAAATAAGTAAAGTACTTATTGTAAAAAAATTGGACTTTAAATCGGTTCGTAGCAAGTGGAAAATGAATCGAACATTGAAGGGTTTAAAACTGGTTTTGTGACATAAACAGGAATCTGCAACACCCTGAATCTAACACACTTTCCGGGTGTTTCAAAACTTTATATAGCAGTCCTGTAAATGCTATTGTTTGTCGTTTGAAACTTTAAATGGTTAAAAATGACATTTAAACAAAGTAGTTTTCTACAATATTTTTAGGGATGTTTACTAACATTAATTAGAGTATTTTAAAAATGGTGTGAAATTTAAATACATTTATAATAATTGTTTATGAAATTTTAAAGTAAAGGGTTTTTAAATGTAAAACATGATTTTTATTGATTTTTGTTAAATTTGAAATTAGTTATTTTTAAGTAATAATTTATATGGATGTTCAAAATGTATTTATAATTATTCTAAAAGTATATGTATGTATTGTATGTATGTATGTATGTATTGTGAAAAAGTAAGTTAAGTATTTTATAAAAGGGTAAGTGGTTTTGGTTATAACACTTAATTATAACAAATGGTTTTGAGAAGTTAATTAAAAGTACAATACCTTGTTAACTAAGTGTAGATATAAATGATAGAGTTAGGGGTATGCTCTAGGGGTGATTATGTAATTAGTTACATATATCTAACTCGATAATCAATCTTGTTCGAAATAAAAGGTGTTTTCTTTCTATTATACACTTGATGTAATATGTTATATTGATTAGTTAATTGTATTAAAAGTATATTTAATAGAAAATATGTAAATGGTATGTTTTGTGATAATAGTTACAATGCATTATAAACATGAGTGATTTATAAAAGAACTAGTAGATCGTGTATGGCTAATAAAATGAGTATATATACTAATTTATACTGCGAAATAATAAAGCGGTAAGTTAATGTACACACCGAGATTTATACTGGTTCAGAGCACCTCTCCTACGTCCAGTCCATAAGCACCTCCTAAGTATTTCCTTAGTAAATCCCTCACTTGACTCAGAGGAATAGGTTTACAACTTACCCAATCCGAGCACCTCTTAGATTTATTATTTCCTTTGGAAAATACAATTCTTGCTTGACAATCTTGTGTTCGTCTAACACTGATTTTGACTTGATAGTACAACGGTTCATATAATCTCCTTAATGATTCATAGTGAGTGCACAGTGATTATTGAAACAATAGCAAATGAAACAATAGAGTTGAAAGCACAAATGCTTAGAATAGCACAGGAGAGTAAAATAGGTAGAAATCATAGTAGAAGGTGTATCTTTACGTATGAGTTGTTTTACTATTTATATATATTGAAGAGAAGCAATCAGGAGTTGTCAATCTTCAAGAAATCCTTTCAGAATTGCAGAAAACTGTTAAAAAAGTCGCAACTCTTGAAGATGACCATTCATAAAAAGTAGCTGATACGGCATCTCAGTCTACTGAGCAAATACGTTAGTCTACTGAGTATAAACGTTCTAATTTTTGCGACAAATATTTGAATTCTTAAAAAAATAGTTCAACATAGTTTCAGCTGGCTGAAATTGGGCTCAGTCGACTGAGCTCAGTCGACTTAACAGTGTAAGTCCAGTTTTTATATATAAACACTTGTTATTTTAAATCTAATCTCTATGCTATGTTGATATCTGTGTTTGTGTGTGTCTTTGTGTGTATATATGAACTATCAAGGAGATTACAATTCAATCTAAGACCATATATATACTATTAATCTTGAAGCTCCATAGTTTTGACTTCTTTGACTTGTAGATGATTCTTCTTGCTCATTGCCTTGCTTTTTGTCTTCTTGAATGATACATGTCATCATGATATAGTATATGTGAAGTATATAGTTGTCATCATTAAAACGGAGAACTAATGATAAGTATATAGATTTTAACTTTTGTATGTCTTCTTTTCATTTTGCAGAGACTCTTTATATATACTTTGGCTTTTACTATTTCTAAGCATTGTAATTTCTGGGTTAATTTCTTCCTTTAGTTATATTTAGTAATCCTTTTTGTTCCTTCCAAAATTTAGTTATATTTATAATTTAATTAATATCCATTGGTTTTCGTTTTTAATTTCGGATGTTTGTTTATTATAACAATATGTGAATTATACCTTATATATCTAAATCTTTAACCAAGCATATGCCGAGATTACGATGTAGATTTAAGAACATAGTTTCACAAAGAGGTTTAGTAAATATATCTGTTATTTGTTTGTCTGTAGTAACAAATTCTAATGATATTTTCTCTTTTTCTACATTATCACACAAGAAATGATGTCTAAAATCAATGTGTTTAGTTCTTGTGTGATTAATGGGGCTTTTTGATAAATTTATTGCACTAGTGTTATCATAAAAGATAGGAGATTTGTTTAGTTTTACTCCAAAATCCTGTAAAGATTGTTGCATATATATGACCTGAGTGCAAGCTAGTGCTGCAGATATATATTCTGCTTCTCACGCAGACAATGAAACACAATTTTGTTTCTTACTAAACAATGATACCAAAGATTGACCGATGAAGTGAAAAGTTCCACTTGTACTTTTTCGATCCGATCTAAAACCACCGAAATCGACATCACTATATGATACGAGTTCGAATGGACGGTCTTTCAGATTAAAAATTCCATAATCTTTGGTATTTGATAAGTATCGCAAAATTCCTTTCACCGCTCGTAAGTGCGTTTCTTTGGGGTTAGCTTGAAAATGGGAACACAAGCAAACACTCATTAAAATGTCGGGTCTACTGGCAGTTAAATATAATAGTGACCCTATCATACTTCTATATAATTTTTGTTCGACATCTTTTCCATTTTCGTCTTTGTCTAAGTGACTACTAGTGCTCATAGGAGTAGCTTTACTACTTGCATTATCCATTCTAAAACATTTAGTTAAATCTTTACATATTTTTCTTGATAAATAAAATTTTGTCTTTTAATTGTTTAATTTGCAATCCTAAAAAGTAATTTAATTCTCCCATATGCGACATTTCAAATTCATTTTTCATAATTTTAGTCACATAAGTTTTTCTTAGTTGATCCAAAGATAATATCATCTACATATATTTGAACTACTAAAATATCGATTTTTATATAAAAAGAGTAGAATCAACTTTGCCAATTTGAAAACCAAATTCTAAAAGATATGTTTTAATCTTTCATACCAAGCACGAGGAGCTTGTTTAAGACCATAAAGTGCTTTTCCTAATTTAAAAACATGATTTGGAATTTGTTCGTGCACAAAAATTAGTGGTTGTTCAACATAGTCATTTTCTTTAATGTATCCGTTTAAAAATGCGCTTTTAACATCCATTTGATATAAAGTTATGATGATACGCAAATGCTAAGAGAATTCTTATAGCTTCAAGACGTGCTACAGGAGCGACGGTCTCTTCATAATCAGTTCCTTCTTCCTGAGAATGTCCCTGAGCTACAAGTCTTGCTTTATTTCGAACTATATCACCATTTTCATCCATTTTATTTTTGAAAATCCTTTTAGTACCAATAACAGGTTGATCATTGGGTCTTGGTACAAGTTCCCATACATTATTACATTCAAATTGATTTAGTTCTTCTTGCATTGCGATAATCCAATAATCATCTGTAGATGCTTCTTTAACATTCTTTGGTTCAAAATTTGAAATAAAAGCTATATGTCCCATTTGATTTATTTGATTGCATATTGAAACTTTAGTATTAATGTCTCCTATAATATTATCTATTGGATGATCTTTTAATATTCTGGGTGGTGATTTTAATTCAGCATTATCAGGATTAATTGATTCGATTTGTTCACTTTGAACATTTGATTGATTCATGTCTTCATCACCTTCTTCAATAGTGTTAAAATTTTCATCAAACGATACATGTAATGTCTCTTCAATTTTATTAGATTTTTTATTAAAAATTCTATAAGCTTTACTTTGATCTGAGTATCCTACGAATATTCCTTCATCAGCTTTCAGATCAAACTTTCCTAGAGGATCACTAGTGTTTAAAATAAAATATTTAGATCCGAATATTTTAAAATAAGATACTTTGGGTTTTCTTTCAAAAAGAAGTTCTTAAGGAGTATTTTTGGTTAATGGCCTTAGGGAGACACGATTTAGAACATATCATGCAGTAGCTACAGCTTCTGCCCAAAATTTTGTGGTAAATTACTACTATAGAGAAGAGTTCTTGCACATTCTTAGAGAGTTCTATTTTTCCTTTCTACAATACCATTTTGTTGTGGTGTTCTAGGAAATGAAAAATTATGGCTTATCCCCTTTTTATTACAACTTTTTTGAAATGATTCATTTTCAAATTCTCCATCATGATCGCTTCTAATTGTTTTGATTTCTAAATATTTTAGATTTTGAATACATTTTGAAAAGATTTTGAATGTTTCAAAAGTGTCACTTTTGTGTATTAAAAAGAATGTCAATGTATATCATGAATAATCATCAACTATAACAAAAACGTATTTACTATGATTAATTGATCTAATTTGCATTTGTCCAAAAAGATCCAAATGTAAAAGTTCTAAAGTTGTTTTTTGGAAATCACTTGCTTAGATTTAAAAGGATTTTTTTTCTAAGTTTTCCTTTTTGACTTGCATCCCATAGGTTATTGACTTTAAAATTTATTTTAGGTAAACCATGAACTAAATTATTTTTAGCTAACTTATGAATGTTTTTAAAATTAACATGACAAAAACGTTTATGCCAAATCCATGGATCAGAAATATCTGCTATTAAGAAAATATCTTTATTATGCCTTATTTTCATATTTAAAATATAAATATTGTGTTTTCTTGTTCCTTCAAAGATTAGATTTTTATTTTTATCAAAGATATTGCATTTTCCTGTTTCAAATGTTATAGTAAATCCTTTATCACATAATTGACTAATACTAAGGAGGTTATGTTTTAAATTTTTAACTAGATAAACATTTGGAATAAGAAGAGAGTTAGATATACTGACAGAAGCAACATCTCTTATCCTATAACTTAGCCTTCGGAATTATCTCCAAAAGTGATAGTTCTGCCATCCTTGTAAGAGATATTCATTAGCATATCAGCATTTCCAGTCATATGCTTGGAGCATCCAATGCCGAGAATCCATTTCTCCTATTTGTGTCGGGGTACCAACAAAGATAAAAATAATTTAATAGTACCCACTTCCTCCGTTAGGGTCCTAGGGGTTAAATTGAAGGTAACCATACCCAGGAGGGTTTGGTAGAACCTTTGAATCTAAAATCTTTATTAAAATGAACATCATTCAAAAATCTATCTATATGTTTTTGTCTAATCAAGTTATTATTTGTTTTTGAAATCCATATTTAAATAGTCTTTTTATCATAATTTGATTTTCTACTTATTGTTTTATGAAATTTAGAATAAAGTGTGGCATATTTGTGTTGAACTTTTGGTTTCTTTGATTTTATAAATCCTAAACCATTTTTATTGTTAGGAGGTTTTGAAATACTAATTAAAAGAGATAGATTCTCTTTTCCTTTGTTAAATTTAGAAATGTTTGTAGATAGATCATTTACTTTCTTTCTAATGATTGTTTATATTTGTTTAACACTTTTACCCGCAAATCATCGACAATTTTTCTTAATTTTACGTTATCATTCGATAGTGTTGATTTTTCTTTTTCTAAAGTATGCAGATTTTGATTTTCTTCAAAGATTTACAAATATTTTGTAATTTTAAAATTTCCTCCTCTAATATAATTTTATCATCTTTTAGCATTTCATTTTCTAATTCTAGTCTAGTCATTTTTCCCGAGCATTCTTTATGAGTCTTTCTAAGGTTTCTATATTTATTATCTAGTTCCAAAGCTACTTCAACGACATCAACAAAAGATAAATCTGAAAGTAACTCATCTTTAGTTTCCATGAAGCAAACATTGGCTTGTTCTTCATCACTGTCGCTGTTACTGTCACTGTCACTTGAGGAATCAACCCATGTTACTTAAAATGCATGCTTCTTTTTCGAGAATTTCTCATATTTGTTGTTCTTGTTGAAGCTTTTCTTATCTTTGTTTAATTCTGGATAATCCTTTTTCATATGACCAATCGATTGCAACCATAGCGTTTAAATGACAAAGCATCGTTGGAGTTTCTTAGTTTTTGCTTTTGCACCATTTTATTGAATTTTCTGAACTTGTTGTAGTTTTTAGAAAAGAAAACTACATCTTCTTCATCCAAGTCTGAGTCGCCATCGTTATTTACCTGAAAAGCAATACTTCGTTTTCTTGGGCTAGATCTTTTCTAGCTTGCAAATTTGCTTCATATGACATTAAATTTCCAATTAACTCTTCTACTTTGAGTGTAGAGAGGTCATTGGCTTCTTCTATAACTAATACTTTCCTTTCCTAATCATCAGTTAATGCATTTAGAATATGTGTAACTAAATCAAAATCATTAAATAAAACTTCTAATGCCATAAGATCATGTTGTATAGTTTGAAATCTAAAGTACGTTTCTATGATGCTTTCATTAGTTTTCATTTTAAATGATTGAACTTGATTTGTCAATAAACTTATCTTAGTTTGCTTTACTTTGGTGGTTCCTTTATGTGTGACTTGTAGCATGTGCCATATATCATAAGCCGTTTTGCACATCATAACTCTAGAAAATTCGTTCTTATCTAATGCACAATATAAAACGTTCAGAGTTTTTGCATTATTTGAAGCAGCAACTTTCTAAGCATCTGTCCAGTACTAATTTCAGTAGTAGGAGCTACATGTTGAGATTGAGTAGATAGCCAAATTTCAAGACCGCTTGATTCCATACAAACTTTCATACATGTAGCCCAATACATATAAATAGAACCCATGAAAAATGGTGGACATGTAGTTGATTGTCCTTCTTGAAATGTGTTGCAACTCATATTGGCCATAGTATTCAAAATTGTGTTATGATTTTGAATAAACCGTGCTCTGATACCAAATAAAAGAACTAGTAGATCGTGTATGGCTAATAAAATGAGTATATATACTAATTTATAATACAAAATAATAAAGCAGTAATAAATGTACACACCGAGATTTATACTGGTTCGGAGCACCTCTCCTATGTCCAGTCCCTAAGCACCTCTTAGGTATTTCCTTGGTAAATCCCTTGCTTGACCCAAAGGAATAGGTTTACAACCTACCCAATCTGAGCACCTCTCAGATTATTCTTTCCTTTGAAAAATACAATTCTTGGTTGACAATCTTATGTTCACCTAACACTGATTATGGCTTGATAGTACAACGGTTCCTATAATCTCCTTGATGATTCGTAGTGAGTGCACAGTGATTATTGAAACAATAGCAAATGAAATAATAGAGTTGAAAGCACAAATGCTTAGAATAGCACATGAGAGTAAAATAGATAGAAATCAGAGTAGAAGGTGTACCTTTAAGTATGAGTTGTTGTACTATTTATATATATTGAAGAGAAGTAATCAAGAGTTGTCAATCTTCAAGAAATCCTTTCAGAATTGCAGAAAACTGTTCAAAAAGTCGCAACTCTTGAAGACGACCTTTCATAAAAAGTAGTTGATACAGCATCTCAGTCTACTAAGCGAATACGTCAGTCTACTTAGTATGAACGTTTTAATATTTGCGGCAAATATTTGAATTCTTGAAAAAGTAGTTCAACACCGTTTCAGTTGACTGAAATTGGGCTCAGTCGACTGAACAATGTAAGTTCAGTTTTCATATATAAACACTTGTCATTTTAAATCCAACCTCTATGCTATGTTGATATCTATGTTTGTGTGTGTCTCTTTGTGTGTGTATATGAACTATTGAGGAGATTTTACAATTCAATCTAAGACCATATATATACTATTGATCTTGAAGCTCAATAGTTTTGACTTCTTTGACTTGTAGATGATTCTTCTTGCTCATTGCGTTGCGTTGTCTTCTTGAATGATAGCATGTCATCATGATATAGTATATATGTGCAGTATATAGTTGTCATCATTAATATAGAGAACTAATGTTATAACAATTTATCGCAATAAAAATAATTATACCATCTTAAATATTCCTAGTCAAAATGCATCGAGAGTGTATATCGATACTTCTGTTGAGATTAGAGTACGTAACACTCTCCAAATGTTGGACAGTATATTACTTATGGCTGCTAAGGGAACCAAGGGATTACGTATTGGTAGTTATTATAAAACTATGGAATGACTTACTCAAAAAATTCTATTAGTAAATATAACTAAGGTCAAACAGAAAATATCGATGTGACAGATTTACACAGTTCTCCCAACTTGAGAATTCTGTTGATCATCAATGTGGAATCTCCACTTTGATTATAGTTAAATCGTGGCACATCGTCCATCAAGCGACTATAGTTGGGTCTAGTGCAAGCAATGGAAGTGAAACACTATTCGAGAGAGGATTTGTCTCCTTAGTAATATCAGGTTAGTATCAAGGTCAACTAAAGTCAACTCAAAGTAAAAGTATCAAGCCAGAGCATTTCTGTTAATACTAATTGTTATTATTGAACCAAGAACTACATGTTTGGATTATAAATTTGAATATGGACTATATTAGAATTTTGACCATTACCAAATTCCATAAGTCTAAAGTGATATAATTTTAACGAACAAAATTGATGTAAATAATTGTCACTTAAAGGTACCACTTAAGCGTTTGTGAAATTTGATTTTACCAAAAAGACCTGTAAGCGAAGAATTCAACAAAACTATCACACACTAGCTAAGGCGATGTGTGAACATTGATAGTTGAATTGTTCAATATTAATCATTGACTGAATTCACACCTCTGAGTCGTACAACCGCATTTGTGATTTCTCCTAAAACCACACGATTTAAATAATTTGTAAATGTTGTAAATTGATTAAATTAATTAATATTTATGAAATATTAATTATTGTTAATTTATTTGATGTTTTGAATGTTGTTGGTAATTATTTAAATGCATATATAAACGTGATATTTGCTTATATCGATATGCGATATCTATATAATTTTAAACATGGTTTAAATAATAAAATAATTACATAATTTTATTTTATTTTAGTTGGAAAGTTTGCACATTAAGAATGTGCTTGGACCAGCCATATAATATTTAGAGGAGGAAATCAATTAATTAAACTGATTGAAATTTAAAAAGGAATTAAAGAAGGAGGTAACGATCGGGATTTTCGGATCAATCAAAACGCCAAAAAATCCGTCCGTTCTAAAACCAACAAATGAAAATTACCATTTTAACATATTATAATCTAATAAATATATCACATTGTTCCAAATGGATAGGATACATGCGTCACTAACTTATCAAAGTTTAATTATTATTCTTGAGTGTACTTTAATACATGGAAAATAACAAATAACAAACAGGAAAAAGATATATTATTATTGGGCTGCATGACTACCACTTCTGACTATCTACGTATCCCTATCTAATTGGGTACCCAATTAGATACAAGATCAAGCCAACGTAATTCTCCTTCCACAAATAGGATACATGGGAGCCAACGATGTACAAACAAATATGCAAACCCCAAACTACATAGAATATATCAAGCAAATGTAGGTTCCAAATCTGCCCACTTAGCTTAATCCTCGCATTTAGATTTTTGAAATCCAATTAACTTTATTATTTTCAAAATATAATCATTTTCGAAAATAATTTCTTTGGACCAAACTCTCGGTTTCATTTCAAAACCTTTGAAATAATATTCACTCTTTTGTATCAAATTACACTTTACTTCGGGATTTTAAAAACAAATCACTTTCGAAAAATGGTATTAATACTCTGTATAATAATACAGTTTTGCATTTGATATATTTATATGGAAATCTCAAAATATTCTACTACAAAAGCATATCAAAATATATGCAACCAGATCGGGAGGTTTCTAGCCATAACAAGGCAACTGGGCCCTAGCCTTTAGAAAAACATAGATAGGTATATCCCTCTAGTCGTCGAGTGGACTATACCAAGGCTAGAGAACATCTGCACACCTCCCTTGCCCACCATTTTAGTTATGGGTTATCTAAATCATCGGTAACATAACAAATTATTTTACATCCCAAAGTGATAAATCATTTTCACTAATATTCATAATTACTTTCAATCATAGTATTTTCATTTCCCAAAAACTTTTGAAATCATTTTAAAACGCTGGGTTTTTAGTCCTCTAATTTCTTTTCGTTTATAAAGCACATTTTATAAATATATTATATAAATCACTTTTATATAAAATCACTTCCCAAATTTTTATTCCCAAAATATCTTCTAATCCTTTAAAGGAAAACATTTCATTTTAAAAGACAAGTACCTTTTCCTTTTTGAGATTTTAATAAACATCTTTTATTATAACTATTTCTTTTATAAATGTTTTCAAAATCTTTTGTAAACAATTCATTTTCCATAAACATTTCATAACAAATTCTTTTATGAAAACTGTCTTTCAAAACAACTTCTTTAAATTAAAGTTCAAACTAAAATGTTAAATTTTAACAACTAATTATAATAATTTAATAAATCAATATTATCGCTAAACACCTTATAGTCAAATTGCGAAATAAATCACAAGGTGTTAGCCTACAACTGTTATCTACCCAACCCAATGTAAAAAAATGGTTATTGCTCATAAACTAGTCGAGCACAATTTAAATAATCAATCAATTAGCTAAACATAACAATAAATGATAATCAACACTTCATTCTATGAAACATTTATAACACTTTCTATTTTATCTTAGGTTAAATCTATTTGAGTAAATCAATTTAACCTTTCTCTCCGTCGAGCCATGCCGAATAGCTAGGGAGAGTAGGAAACTAGTTTTTCAAAACCAAGCCTAGAGACTACCATTCTGTCACCCATAAGGTGGTCCAGTTATTTGATTGACTAAAATATTATTGATATTGATTTTGGAGCATTCGGACTTTCCCTTCGACATGTTCCATCCCTTGCCCAAGTCTCCTTGGACCTCACAGACGAAACACATGTACTAGTTATTTCCGTATATCCCATTAAGTATTTAACTTCTTGATTAACTTTTAAAATACTTAATTAACCATCCAAACATATTTAACATCATGATAACACATAAATAAACAAGCATAAAAGCATATTATATCATTATGGAATATTAAATAAAAGAGTAAAACTATTCTTATTTTAAAGCTATCCCTTTCAATCACAATAGCACTTCTTCCAATTTAAATCCAAGGGGAGCTCGGCCAATAGATGAGAGGATGGAGGTGATGGATGCCAGTAAAGTAGAGGTGAAGAAGAAGAAGATGGAATGAGATGTGTTAAATTGTGAAGCCTTAGGGTCTTGTTTATAGCCTTAGAAAAATATGGAAAATTACTAAACTATCCTTAGATATTATCAAAATGTCTCTTACACCACATCACCTGAACATCAAATCCTTGCCAACACACTCAATTGCATTATAAATCGATCTGCTAAAGTGCGACGAAGTTTGTATATTTTTATAAAATAGGTACATATATTTATATAACCATTATAAATAACTTATTATCATAATATAATAATTAAGATGAATTATTCAACTTTTCAAAATACTTATTTGAATATTTAAAAACCCAAAATACCAAAACTTTCCTTAACTGCTTGTTTTGAAAATGATGACATCATAATTATTTTTATTTCCAAAAACGAAAAAAAATATTTTTATTACTTATTCTTCTTTTAATTACTAAATAAGTGATAGAAAAAAGAGTTATTCACGTGAATACTATGAGAAAAACTAATTTTATCGAAAATCGATTTTCGTCACTTTTTCCGATATAATTCAAAATATCCATTTTTGTTAACAAATTTCAAAAATTAGTCCACCATTATTATTTACCATACAAAATATGATTATTTGTTTAAAATAATCCTATATTTGAATATTTAAAATTAATTAAATATTCTAGATCAAGTGATAAAATTACGGGTCATTACAAAGTAAGTTTTGATAAGAGAATGGGAAAGGTTCCTTTAATTCAATTAAAACCAAAATATCCTCATTTTGATTTCTTTAACAGAATGTAATTTTTTCTTCCTCTTCTCTGGCTGAAACTTCTTCCCAAAAACCATCAAAAAAAATTCAAATCAACATCAAATTAAATTAAAGAAAGGTGGTTTATCCTTCTCTTGTAAGGTGGGATGCTAATTTATTTGAAATCTAAGGAGAAGTCACAAATCAAGATGTGATGAACGACAAGATTTTTTGGGTAATTTTATATTTCATTCATGATGATTAAAGTAATTTTTTTACATATATGTAAATTTTAGCCACCTTTTAAAATCAATTTAAAAATTATTTTGTGTATTGTGATTAACAGTGAATTCTATTTATGTATGATTGTGAATGTTGATGAATTAATTGGATCTGAAATAATTAACTGTTTGGAATGGATTTTTTAAATCCTTTTATAATTTATTAATAATTTGTCTATCCAAATAATTTATGTTTTATTTCATTTAAGATCAAAAACAAATCCTCCTTTTGTTATCCCATTATATGTTGTTGTATATCTTCTTTATTTTAATAAATTATTCTTGTTGTCACACTCGTTCTCTTTTAATTATGGATCAAATTTTAATAGATTGAATTATAAAATTATGTGTGTGTATATCACATGCGTGTGTCTGTGAGTGTATATACAAATTAATCAAGTCTTCTTCATACCTTGAAATTCTAAATTTATATTAAACTAAATTTCAATTGGTTGATTTGTTTCCAATAAATTCAGTTTTATGTTTCAAAATTAAATTTTAGTTCATTACATATATGTTTATACCTAAATATAAACTTATATTTCAGATCCAATCATATCATTAGGGTCAATAAATTAATTAGGTTTGAAATCTCATATGGTGTTAAATTAATTGTTTAATTAGCGATTGAAAAGGGGTAAAGTAGAATTACACTTAATTATTTTCCTTTTTCACTTAGATTTGATTGGATTTAATTGCAACATAAACTAGTTTCCATCTTCACTCTTCTAATTTACTCTTACATCAATGTCTCTTTATATGAATTATTTTCATACCTTTTGTTTATGTAAATGAAAATTTTAAGTGGCAACAACGGTTACATATATGTTTATATATGTCTAATATATATATGGTACTGTCAATAGGTGTATAAAAACAATATATATATATATATTTTAGTATACACAAACATATATATATAGTTAGGCATTTATATTCTTGATATGTATGCAAGAATGTAACATATATATGTAAGTACATACACACGCACACAAAGAGACACACAAATATACACACACACACACACACGTGCGTACAAATGATAGATATAAATCTTAATATCTAGATGTACATATATATATATATATATATGTATATGTATATTTGTACTCATGTTTATATTAGTTCATTTATGTTGTCATATATTTGAATGTATGTTGATGCATTCCTAAAAACATTTAATTGAAATGTTAATATGTTTATTTAACAAATTATCAATTTAAACAGAGAGAGAGAGAAATGAAAGATTTCTCTCTCCAAGTAATTTTGTTTATTCCCTTAATTAATTGCAGGAATATTAGAGAATGAAACAAAAGGTTTCCTTCTTAAAATTAATTTCAGTAACTAATTGCTACATACATGGGTGCATTTGATACAATCATTCATTTAACTTTATGTCAAATTCAAACTCTTTCAAACTAATTAAATAAAATAAATGATTTTATTTAAAATATCTTTTAGATTGGATCTAAAATCTCTTTTGACTTTATAGGCCCAATAGATCCGAAAAGGATATTTTTAAAATTTATCCTTTAACTTTGCTGCGGGTTGGCCAAGTTTCTATAGCAATTATATCTTTGAAATGGTTATTTTAAAGATAATAACAAGTATAAAATGGCTTTAGGTTTATAGTAAACAATGTTTAAGTCACATTTGTTTCTATCCCATTTGAATATACTTTTAAAAATGCAAAATCATTTTAAGAGATTTGTGAATATTCTTATACAATTGGGATAAGAATATGAATACATTTCTAAGTATTGAAAAGAGTAGAAATGAATAGTGAAATAGTAGTATACATGTATATATATTTTGTAAAGGTATTATAAATATATATACAAGCATTTACAAAAAAGTTTTAATTAATAAAGAATTAATTAAATAAAAATGGGATTAGAAGTCGCTTATGTGACTAAATCGTGCTTTGTGTAACTTAATCATGCTTGTGTGTTTACTTGTCTATGCAAAGTATATAATCATATACTTAGCACTAAATGCTAACCCAGTAGGAGAGTTAAGAATGATGTTTGAGTAGGGCTTAGAAGCTAATAGTGCTCTAACCTAACGGCTTCACTCTTGACCAAGGTATAGTGTAAGTTGAGAAGGTTAGATATATGATAAGTACATGATACTTGGTTCCCATATGCGATCATTTTCAATGTTATTGAATTGACCAAATTGACTTAAAAAGTATATGTAAGCATCACATATTGATACAATTTGTGATCCTCCAGGGAGGACTCATTTGTATGAATCGTCTCTTGCTTAAAAAACGTATATATACAAGATCCCTCAAGAAGGACTCCTTGATATAATTCGTTTACTTCTTAAAGAACCGAAATTGAGTTAATTGGAAATTCATCGATTCAGTTTTGAAGAGTCCAGGATCAGATAAGTGTATTACTTATCCAAAACCACTTCAATACTGATATATGAGTTCTATGTTTTGGAAGTGATTATGAAGTGAAATGTTATAGAGTTGAACTGTCTATCCTAAGGTTAGATCCAAGGAAGAGGTCAGTGTTAACATTTCAAACGATGCTAGCAAGGGTACTGTCTACCTTGAGGTTGATTCTAAGAAAGAGGAAAGAGTTAGCATTTGTCGGATGACATCCATGGAGATATTCATGAATTATTCGAGATGTTAGGATCCTTATAGAGATTCGTGATCTATTAGGGTGATGAAGACTTGTATGTTAAGAAGCTAAATGTGACTTCACTATCAGAAATGAAAAAAGGGCAAAGTAGGCTGCAAAGCTATGGGGTTTAGCTAACCCAAAAGGGTATATCAACTCCATATCTAAATATGCTTATCGATGTTGCTAGTAGGGGTTAATGATATTCGGCATCACGTGTTCATGCTTGGGCCAGTTGTGTTTACCTTATGGTATATTTTATCTAGAGATATACGATGCTCAAAAGGTAGTTTCTGATCCTTGTCATGGGGGCCTGCCTCGATGTACTACGGACACCTCTACGGAAATCCATATGCGAACGTACCATAGCGATTTTAGTTGTATTTCTAATATTGTTGTGTTGTCAGATGCAAACAGCACAATATTTTTTGATTTATATTCTACACCCTAGACATTATCTATTATATCGCCTTATGTACTTATTAATAGAGTTAGGGGTATGCTCTTGGGGAAATTATGTAATTTGCTACATATATCTAACTCGAAATCTTATTCGATATAAAGGTGTTTTCTTTCTATTATATACTTGATATAATATGTTATATTAATTAATTAATTTAATTAAAAGTATATTTAATAGAAAATCTATAAATGGTATGTTTTGTGATAGTTGATACAATGTGCTGTAACCATGAGTGATTTATTATAATAAAAATAAACATACCATCTTAAATATTTATAGTCAAGATGTATCGAGAGTGGATATAGATACATCTATTGAGACTAGAGTACGCAACACTCTCCAAATTTGGACAATGCATTACTCGTAATTACCGGGGGGCACCGAGGGGTTACATACTGATAGTTATTGGATAATTATGGAATGACTCACTCAATAGTTTTCTGTTGGTTAATATAATTTAGTTCAAACAAAAAATATCGATGTGAAAAAATTGCAAGTTCTTTTAACTTAAGAATACTTTTGATCTTAAATGTGGAAGCTTTGCTTTGATTATAATTAAATTATGGCATTGCGTCCATCAAATGACTATAGTTGGATCAAGGGGAAGCATTGGAAGTGAAACACAATCCATGAGAGGATTCATATCCTAAGTTATTAAGGTTAGTATCACGGTTAACTGAAGTCACCTCAAAGTCAAAGTCTTTGGCTAGAGCATTTCGATTAATAATAATTGCTATTATTGAACCAAATACTTTGTGTTTGGACTATAGAGTTGAATGGGCAATATTGGAATTTTAACCATTACCAAATTCCATAAGTCCAAAGTGATATAGTTTTAACAAAGAGAATTGTATAAATAATTATCACTAATGGGTAACGCTTATAATGAATAAAATTGGATTTTACCAAAAAATGTGTAAGTGATAAAATCAGCCAAAATTTCACATCACTAGCTAAGGTGACATGTGAACATTAGTATCCGAATTGTTCAATATTAATCCCTGATTGAATTTAAACCTATGAGTTACATAACCTAAATGATGAAGATTCCGACTGAACCACATGATTTAATTAATTTAGTTGAAAATTAATTAGATTAATTAATATTTACGAAATATTAAATTTTATTTTATTTATTTGAATACCATTAGTATTTAGACCGTATATAAAGTTATAAATGTGCGTACCAATATAAGATATCGGTAGAATGTTTAAATTTGATTTAAACAAAATAAATACTAAAAAGGACTTTGAATAAATTAAATTAATTAATATTTGTGAAATATTAATGTTTGAACCAAAAATGGATGATCTTTCCTACGTCCACTTAACTTTGTTGATGGTTTATAGTGTTCCTTACACTTCTGTTCTTACGGATCGGTATAAATCTATGGAAGTACAGGAGAATTATAAAAAACTGTAGAGAAGTGAAAAAGATCTCCCAAAATGAGCCCTTGCCCTCCTATTTATAGTAGTAGATGGCCTAAAAACTAGCCTCCTTGATCTCCACCTCGTTCTCCATGCCAAAGAACTATTCTTCAGAAAAAGTGGTGGACACCTCATCAAAATTCATGGATCGGTACTGGTCCATGGTTTTGGATCAGTATTGATCCATAAAATGGTCATATGGACTGTTTTGAATGCTTTGCCCTGACTTGATTCACGGTTAGCTTCATAATTCCAAACTTGTTTAAATCATTATTAGCTTGCTCCTAAGTCCAAATGATGGATCGATGGAAGAATGGAGTTTCTGATTTTAGGTGCTTGTGGAACTTGATAGAGAATTGCATGGGATCGATGAAATGGAACTTGGAATAAGCTTTTAGCATCATCACTTGTGTATAGGACAAATTTGAATTACATTGGGTGAAAATTGTTGGATCAGTACCGATCCAACACTTTGGTGTATTTTGAGTTGTGGTTCCTTGGGATGGCTTTGCCATTGCCTTGCAATCTTGGATGTACTTGGTTTTTGAACTCTATGGCTATCTCTCTAAGCTTTATGCCTTGATAGCTTGTAAGTTTGACTCGTTGGTCAAAAGGCAAGATAACATTTTCCCATTAAAGCACGCTTTGCGAATGGAAGGTGTACTTTACTGAAGAACAAATATTGAAGTCGATGAAGCATTGGTATTTGAATTTCTTGGTTGATAGCCAATCAAGCTATTGCAAATTATCCTATTCTTTTGGATTCTCTTGTCAATCATGGGTCGTTCCAAACCGGTTACAGCTCGAGGCTCTAGACTTTGCCTAAGTGTAGTCTATATGTTTGCACAAAAAATGGACAAACACCTCAAAGTTGTATGATTTAGTAGATCTTATGTTATTCTTAGTAATTTGAGCGATTTATGCAAATACGTAAAAAAACAGGGGCTAAACTGTAAAAAGACATGCAGATTTATAGTGGTTCAGCCAGAATGTGCCTACGTCCACTTTATATGTTATTTCTCTTCTTTTGTTATGATTACAAGTACAAAGCTTTGGTACAAGTAAAAGAAAGTTGTTTGAAGAGTTCCTTCCGTGCTTGAGCTCTCAAACTTGTCCCCCATTGTTGTACCCCTGCCCCTCTATTTATAGAGTGAGGCTGGGGGTAGGGGTCTTGGAGGTATACAGCAGCTGTCGGGCCTGGGCTGACGTAATCTGGCCTGGCGCGTCTTGGTTCGGCCTCCCTTGGTTCGGTGGTAGGAGTTGAATGTTAGTATGGAGACGACTTGGTCCGGTTGTAGACTGGTCCGGCAGTGGATTGGTTCGGCATTGCTTGGAGAAGAGGTTGGTTCAGTATCGCTTGGAGAAGAGGTTGGTTCGGTATTGCTTGGAGAAGAGGTTGGTTCGGCATGCTTGGAGAAGAGGTTGGTTCGGCATGCTTGGAGAAGAGGTTGGTTCGGCATGACTTGGAGAAGAGGTTGGTTCGGCATGCTTGGAGAAGAGGTTGGTTCGGCATGCTTGGAGAAGAGGTTGGTTCGGCATGACTTGGAGAAGAGGTTGGTTCGGCATTGCTTGGAGAAGTCTTGGTCCGGCTGTATTGATCCGGTGATGATGGTTCGGCTAGGTTGGTTCGATGGTAAGAATCCATCCAACATTTGCCCCCCAAAGTGGGGCATATGCTAGTATATGCCGCGCTTTGTTTCGGCTAAGGTGTTTTCATTTGGTCCCAGAGTGAGGAGCCGTTTGGTTCGGCGTCTTGTATCTGCTTATAAATAGGGGCTACACACCTTCGTTAGTCCTTACCGAACAGAGAGAGCCGAATCAAACTGAGTACCGAATCACCTGAGTACCGAATCATCTGAGTACTGAATCAACCGAGTACCGAATAGTCCAAGCTCTGAACCAGGTAATGTATTCTTTTGCCGAATGAGCCTACAAATTCAGTACCGAATGAATCTTATATGGAAAATGCCGAATGATTCCTTGTGTTGGGATGCCGAATGAACTCTCATACGACAATACCGAATGGACCTCTCAGACCATAATACCGAATGAACTTCTGCATTTATTTGTTTACATCCTCTGTTCTAACGATGTGCTTTTCCGGTGTTGCAGATAATGTCTCGTAAAGCGGAAACTCGATCAGACAAAAAGAAATCCGGGGGCGAAGGAGGTTCCTCTGCCGTGCCCCCAGCTCAGCCGAATCCCGAACGTCACAGACCAATCCCGAGATCACTAGTGGACGGGTACGGCCCTCAGGAAATTCTGAACTCCCCGCCCGACTGTTTTCCTAGTTCCCTCAAGGAGGAGCAGCTTGATGCCATCTCTCGTTCTTTCGAATTGATAGGGCGCGAATGCTGTTGCCAGGGAGAGATGTTATGCCATACGACCCCCCTGAGGGGTACTTTGCTTACAGCAGATACCACTGCATGTGTGGTGCCATTCCGCCTCTTAATGCTTGGGTAATCAGCTTCCTTACATATCTCAAGGTGGCCCCATTCCAGCTTCAACCCAACTCCTATGCTATCCTGGTGAGCCTCTTCGTCATTTTCCAAAGGAAGTATGGTCGGGCTCCTTCCAACCGGGAGATCCGGTACTTGTATAATTTGAGGGGCTATAAGAAGGCGTCCCCATACATTAGCTTGGAGTCAGCCGTGACCTTCAAACCGGTCTTGGATCTGTATTCTAAATTCAGCATGTTCAAGAAAGAGTGGTTCTTTGTTAGGGACGACTCCGTTTCAATCCGGCGCTTTACTTCTGGATGTAAGTTGATGCTTTTACTTATAATTTCTATTCCGATTGCGATGCTTCTTCTCATACTTTCTCATTTTTGCTAGCGACAGGTGGCTTTCCGGTTGTGGAGACTGACCGCCTGGTTCAGACTACGGCTGAGATAGAAGCTATTCTTGGGAAATATAGATCATCTGCCTTCTTGATCAGAAATGCGATTCTTCTGGAATATAACTTAATCCTTCCGCAGCAGTCAGTAGTTAGGCTGAGGGAAACGGCGGAGGAGAGGGCGGCTGCTCAGACCAAGGAAGGTGTTACGGTAGAGAGTAGCAAGAGGAAACCTTTCACAAAACCTTCAGCTGTCGGAGGTAAGAAACTCAAGAAGTCGGACGGTCCTTCCCCCTGCAATTGTCCACTTACCCGGGAGGAGGAAGACATAGAGGAGGAAGGAGGCGAGGGTGGAGATGGTCGGGAAGGTGATAAAGGTGGCGATGGCATCGGGGCCTTGCTTCCTGGGCAAGCGGGCGAGATTCAGGAGTGGACGGACGATGCGTTCCACCAGGCTTTCGAGGGGCTGGACGGAGAGCCGGCTTTGGTAGAGAAAACCGGGAAAGCGGACAAGGCCGGGACCGGTGCAAGCGAGTCTTCCCAGACCATTCCAGCCAGGGTGGCTCCGACGACTCAAGGTGAACTCTTGACTCCTGCATGCTTCACTAATGATAGGGACTTAGGAATATTTTATGACCCGCTCCCGTCCTGGAATGAAATCCAGGACCTATTGCAGTATCCTACTCCTCCCTAGGGTTTGTACAACCACAGATGTGTTTCTCTCCTTTTAATTTGCCGTGTTTTCTCGAAGTATAGAACAATATATGCTTGTGACACTTTTTCTTCATATCAGGAGCAGGTAAAACGGTCAAAGCCTCAGATTTTCGGCACAGGCTTGAACAGTACAAGCTTTCCAAAACTTCTGTCAAGCCGAAGCCTTCGACCCACCGCTCCGGGGATGTAGTCGGCTACCGTCCTCTTCTCGGGGTTATCGAAGAGGGTATTCAGAAGAGAAAGAGGAGTCGTCCTTTATCCGAACCTTCGCCTGGTCCTCAGCTCCCGGCTCAGCCTCTTCATGATATCACGGAGGAGGATAGCGAGTTTGTGCCTTCTCCGCACTCGTCCGGAAACCCTTCTGTTATTCATATCGACCGTCCTGATTTGGCTCGTAATCCATTTGCGGGTCATCCTGATCTGGATCCAAGCTCTCATGATATTACCTTTGACGAAGTCACTGGTGAACACCTTCTCCCCCGCAACCCCATGGTACGGGTACTTGATGAAGCTAAGTCCTTAGATCTCGATTTACTCACTACTCGTATAATCACTATGGGAGACAAGGCCAAGGCTAATATTGATCGGGTGGCGGAGGAGACCAAGAAGCTGATGGGGCATCATGCCCGGCTGGTTAAGGCCGGAGAGGAGATTGGGAGCGCCAATATCCGACTTCGATTGGTGGTTTCGGATCAGGCCAAACAGCTTGCGGATCAGGCTATTCAGATTTCTCAGCATGAGGCTGCTACTGGACGATTAAGGAAAACCATGGAAGAGGCCAGTCGGGCCGAATTGCGGAAAATGGAAGCTACTTGCAAAGAACGGATTGACATGGCTATTGCCACGGTGGACGAGGTTCGGAAAGCGGATCTCGAGCAGGTGGAGGAATTGTCCGGGAAACTTGAGGCTGCAGAGCTTGCTCAAGCTAAGTTGAGGGAGGAGATGGAGGCAATGCGGGGATCCCTTCTAGCCGACTGCTCGAGATACCGATCGGAGAGAGATGCTGCCGTTAGGAGGTTGTTGGCTTCCGAGGCCCGGATGAGGGAGTTTGAGGAGAATGAGGGGATGATGGACGAAATGCTCCAGGACATGTACTTCCGAACCTGGAAGCAGGACAACCTATCCTGGATGGATGATTATCCCAGGATCATGGCTAAGATCTATCTTCGGGCTCTGGAGGAGGCCAAGGCCGATGCGGATAAAGATGGTGGCGTGGCCTTCAGTATGGATGCGGTCACTGCCCAGTGCCAAGGAGGAGAAGGTGGCGGTGAAGGAAGGTATGCGGTTGCTTGCCGCTGAGGAGGTAGGCGTGCAGGTAGAGGATGACGATCAGGATAGTCAGGAAGCAGGCGCTGGTAAGTCTCCCTTTTTAGTTTCTCCATCAACTTGGTTGCTTATTGCTAATGAGTCCTCTTTTTTTTTTGACTGGACAGGGGGTCAACAGGGCAAGGATAAAGCTCCACTGCAGTCGGCTCCTTGATTATACCTGGAAAAACTCTTTTTGTGGATTCGACAGTGTTGTATATGTTAGTCGAAAAAATAGTAACGTAGCCTTTAGGTTGTAATATTTTGCCACTTGTAATAAATAGTCTTATTTTTGACGTGTAACTCTTTAACTTAAGCTGATTTTGTCGTCTTTTGAATGTTCGTTGCCATTTTGACATGTCGTATGAGAAATATATCTGTGTATATTCTCGCAGTTGAATTGTGTTTGATGTCAGACTCTGGTTTTAAATCATAATTTCATGACTTGCAATATTAGCGTGTGGTGTGAACAAATTATAGTCATGTATTTGCACACAAAAGAAGAAAATACCGCCTTTCATGTTTTAATCGTAGATGGCAGTCTTGAATATCTTGTATGACCGAGCATGGAATGTAGTCGAATGTCCTGCCACTGTGAATCCCTACACCCATTTGCGAGTATCTCCTACTCTGTATCATGTACTTTAGGGATTGTTATAGAGGATAGGGAAAAAGCTTTTTAAGTAAAATTGAAATACGTGAAAAGGTAAAACTTCCAATCACGGAAGGCCTTCGATGTGCTTAAGTTCGTGGCAAACGGGTTTTGTAGTCACTTTCCCTAGCTGTGGGTCTTGGAGACATTCGTCACCCATCTTACGCCTCCGCGGGGAGTTAATTCTTTTTTACCACAGCCGCACTTAAGACACATCGGAGCCGAGATCGCGCACGGTAACTACCCGGGCCATTATGGCCCGTAATCGTGGGTATTATTCGATTTACTGTGGTCGGCTAGTGTGGGTGCCGATCGTCAACTGTGAACTGCCCCTGGCTGGCCACACCTTATGTTGGGGCTTATAGTCGGTTCACAGTTGCCGGCGAGCCTAACGCCGTAATGAGCTGCCTCGGCTATATTCGGCCTTCTCGGTGGCTTATAATCGGCTCATTACAGTTGGCTTTAAGGGCCGTCGCGAGCAATGAGTTAACCCGCAGCAGAGGGATGCTGGAGCGAAAGTGTCTCACTGGCGAGGGCATAGATTCGCATAGTACCTGTTGGGTCTTGTCTAGGTGAAGTTGCGTTGTGGAGTGCTTTGAATAGAAATGCTATATACTCAGGATTTTGTTCAACAGAAAAGGATAAAGTTAACAAGCAGCCAAGATACAAAGGAACAAGTTAAAAAAGAGACAAGGTTTTTTAAAGTGGTTCGGCACGAAAATGCCTACGTCCACTGATTCTCTTTGTTAATTCACTTCATATGGGCAATACAAGTTAAGAAAAGTATCGACGGAGGTGTTGGATGTTCCATGCCCTCTGGAACACCTCTCCGTCCACTGTTTACAAAATATAGGCTCCGTTGTGGAGATCTTTATGAATTACATATGGTCCATCCCAGATTGGGTCTAGCGCTCCGGGGCGAGGGAAGATTCGCTTGAGGACAAGATCCCCTTCCTGTAAGGTACGATGCTTGACTTTGGAGTTGTATTGTGCTGCCACTTTTTGCTTGTGGGCTGCTGTTTTGAGGACTGCATCGTTTCTTCTCTCCTCGATTAGATCCAAAGACATGTGAAGGAGTTCTTCGTTCTCTTCTGGGTTATAGTGGATCCGATGGTGGGAAGGCACAATAGTTTCAACTGGGAGCATAGCCTCCGATCCGTATGCCAAAGAGAAAGGAGTGTGCCCTGTCGATGTTCTGAAAGATGTGCGATAGGCCCATAGTGCCGTAGGAAGTTCATCCACCCAAGCGCCTTTTGACTTTTCGAGCTTCTTTTTTATTAGAGTTTTCAGAATTTTGTTGACTGCTTTGACTTGTCCGTTTGCCTGGGGATATGCTACGGATGAGAAGCTTTTATGAATTCGGTGTTCTTGGCACCAGTTGGCGAATTCCTCGCTGTCAAATTGAAGTCCATTGTCTGATATGATTTTGAGTGGGACTCCGTACCTGCATAGAACATTTTTGATCAAGAAGTTAATAACTTTTGCTGAAGATACTTTATTTAGAGGTTCCGCTTCCACCCATTTGGTGAAATAATCAACTGCCACTATAGCATATTTGGCCCCGCCTCGGCCCATCGGTAGCTCGCCGATTAAGTCAATTCCCCATATTGCGAAGGGCCAAGGGCTGGTCATTTGAGTAATCTCAGTTGTTGGTAGCCGTGGAATCTTAGCAAATTTTTGGCATCTGTCACACCTCTTGACGAAATCTAAGGCGTCCTTGCTTAAGGTGGGCCAGAAATATCCGTATCGGAGTATCTTTTTTGCTAATGTTTGCCCTCCGGTGTGATCTCCACAGCTCCCCTGATGGATGTTGGATAAGATTTCCTTGGCTTCCCTTCCGGCGACACACCTTAACAATGGGTTAGAGAAGCCGCGCCGATAGAGGATGTCTTCTTGTATTGTATAGCGGGACGCTTTCCTCAAGATTTTCTTGACTTCATTACGCCCGTCGGGTAGTGTGCCACTTTGTAGGTAGTTTCGGATGGGAGTCATCCAAGTTGCTTCCTCGGTTGCAGTTATCAGATTCACTTGTTCAAAACTTGGCGCCATTTGCTTTGAGATGGTCACTGCCCCGAGGATGGTGATGTCTCTCACACTTGCTTGCTTTGCTAATTCGTCGGCCTCTCGGTTCTCCTCCCGAGGATGTGTTTGACTAAGTAGTGGTCCAATCGGCCGAGAAGTAATTTGGTCTTCTTTAGATATGCTATGAGTCGTTCTTCTCGAGCTTGGAATTCCCCTAGTATTTGATTAACAATAAGCTGAGAATCGCTGTGAAGACACAAAGAATTGGCTCCGATCTCGATGGCAATTTCTAGTCCGGCTATCACTGCTTCATATTCTGCATCGTTGTTGGTGGCAGCGAACTCCAACCTTATAGCATAGTGCAGTTTATTTCCCCTGGGAGTGATTATTACAACACCTGCCCCCGAGCCCTGTTCGTTCGATGCACCATCCACAAAGAGATTCCATTTGATGTCTCCTGTTATCTCCAATTGCTCCTTATCTTCGTTGGTAGTGAATTCTGCAATGAAGTCAGCCATGGCCTGTCCCTTGATGGCGGTGCGAGGGTGATAGGTGATATCATACTGACTCAATTCAATGCACCATTTAAGTAGTCACCTAGAAGTGTCGGGGCGATGGAGTACCTGCCTCAGCGGTTGATCGGTCAGAACTTTGATGGAATGGGACTGGAAGTAGTGACGCAGCTTCCGTGATGTGATAAGGAAATAGTATGCTAGCTTTTCAAGTTTAGGATATCTGACTTCTGCCCCAGTAAACCTTTTGCTGACGAAATAAACTGGCCGCTGCGTGCGGCTATCTTCCCTTACCAAGGCGGCGCTTAGGGCGTGGGATGACACAGCGAGGTATAGGTATAATTTTTCTCCTTCGCTTGGAGTTGAGAGCACCGGTGGTTTCTGGAGGTGTTCGATTAAGTGAAGGAAAGCGGTCAGGCATTCGTCAGTCCATTCGAACTTTCCCTTGTCTTTCTTTAGAGCTTCAAAAAAGGGGACGCACTTGTCCGTTGCCTTGGAGATGAATCGGCTTAGAGCGGCCACTTTTCCGTTCAAACTTTGCATTTCCTTCCGAGTGGAAGGTATCTTGATATCCCTTAGCGCTCGGACTTGTTCAGGGTTTGCTTCTATCCCCCTGGCATGAACGATGAATCCTAAGAACTTTCCAGATGACACTCCGAAGGAGCATTTTAGCGGATTCAACTTCATTCCAAATTGTCGAAGTACTTGAAACATCTTGCCTAGGTGGCTCACGTGATCTATGCCTTTCCTTGACTTTACTAGCATGTCATCCACATATACTTCCATAGTTTGTCCTATCAGCCCCGCAAACATCTTGTTGACGAGGCGCTGGTAAGTGGCTCCTGCATTTTTAAGTCCGAAAGGCATTACCTTATAGCAGTACAAGCCCCGGTCGGTGATAAAACTAGTGTGGTCTTGGTCGGGAGCATGCATAGGAATTTGGTTATATCCTGAGTATGCATCCATAAAGGATAGGAGTTCGTGCCCGGCTGTGCTGTCTACAAGTTGGTCGATTCTGGGAAGTGGGAAGCAATCCTTTGGGCAGGCATCGTTTAGGTTGGAAAAGTCAATGCAGGTTCGCCACTTCCCATTAGCCTTTTTTACCAGCACCGGGTTTGCGATCCATTCCGGGTAGATAGCTTCTCGTATGAAGTCATTGGCGAGTAGATTCTTTACTTCTTCATCGAGGGCCGCTGATCGCTCTGCCCCCATACTTCTCTTTCTTTGCTTTACAGGCGCCTTGGTAGGATCAATGTTTAATACGTGGCATGCTATGTCGGGGGAGATTCCGGTCATGTCAGCGTGTGACCAAGCAAACACATCCAAGTTGTGGCGGAGAAAATCGATGGGTTGTTCCTTCAACTCGGTTTTTAGTTGGGACCCAATTTTCAGTAGCCTACTTGAGTCGTGCTTGTCTACAGATATAAACTCCATAGCCTCTGCAGGCTCAGCGGTGGCCTCCTCCTCTTTGTCCCTAGGGTCTAATTCATTGAAAGGGTCGCTGGTGTATCGAAGAGGAGGGGCTTTCTTTAGTTGCTATGCTTCAAGGCTTTTTGTGCAGAGGGCAATCTCTACACCTTTCCCTTTATCCTTCCTGTGGTTGTTGCGAAGTTCGGTTACATAGCAGTCTCGTGCAATATCCTGGTCTCCTTCCACTTCCCCTACCCCATTGTCTGTTGGAAATTTCATTTTCAGGCACCATGGGGCTAGGACAATTTGGAAGTCAGACAAGGATGGCCTTCCCAAGAAGGCGTTGTAGGCTGATTGGTTTTCTATTAGCAGAAATGTTTGTTTCCGTACAATAGAGCGGGGATGGCTTCCAATCTCAACAAAAAGGTCCCGTTGCCCGAGGGGCATCTTCGCGTCTCCAGTGAAGCCGTGTAGTGGTTTATCGCAGGGGGATACATCCTTCATTGATAGCTTCATTTTGTCTAATGCGTGTTTGAACTGGATGTTTACCGAGCTTCCAGTGTCTACCAGGATTCGGTAGACTTCGGCGGGACCAAGTCGGGCAGAGATGACCATGGGATCCATGTGAGGGTACTGTCTTCCTTCTAGGTCACGCTTACCAAACGTGATGTCATTACTTTCTTTCCGCTTCGGGTGGCGCTCTTCTATAACCGAATTGACATAGTCTCTATTGTCTCTAAGCGACTTTCTGTATCTTTCCATCTCTTTCCAGCTTCTGTCTGCGATGTGTGGCCCTCCTGAGATGGTATGGACCACTATCTTTTCCTGACTAGAGCTGCTAGCATTGCGGTTCCCCCTGTCGGCCCCCGGGGAGGGTAGCCTTGGGTTTTCATTGGCAGGAGCTGGGGTCCTGTCCTGACCTTTTACATAACGTTCCAGTTTCTTTCTTCTGATGTGTTCCTCAATCAGATCTCGGAGATGATGGCATTCGTTGGTATCATGCCCGTGAGATTCGTGGAAGCGGCAGAATTTTCCAGACTTCTGTGCGTTATCTGATTCCTTCTTGTACGGTGGGCGTTTGTACCTAACTTCTCCTTGGGTGGCAAGGAAGATATTTTCGACGGTCTCGTTCAAAGGAGTGTAAGTGTCGAATCTTGGCCCTGGCCGATATAGGCGCTTTTCTCCCTTCTTGCCCCCAGCATTGTCTCTGGAATCAGTTCTTCGAACGTCCCTTGCCACAGCAGGGGCGTTGCCATGGGTTGTCTTATTTTGCTGTCCTGACTGCCCCTCAACGGCAGCATCCTCAAGCCTCATGTATTTCCCGGCTTCATGGAAGAAATCGGGTAAAGTAGCTGGCTTTTCTTTTGTCAACCTTCTAGCAAATTTAGTGTCCGGATGCACACCACTGCAGAGGGCCATTAGGATAAGCTTCTCATCGGCATCTTGGACTGCGGCTGCTGCGGCGTTGAATCTGGTTAGGTATTGCTGCAGCTTTTCTCCAGGTTTCTGTTTGACGCTGGATAAGGAATAAGCGTCCTTAGGTTGCTCCACATGAATGCGGAACTGGCTGATAAATTTTTCTTTCAACATTTCCCACGAGCTGATGGATCCTTGGGGTAGATGACAGAACCAGGAGGTAGCAAGATCTGCTAAGAGAGTGGAAAGCATTTGCACAGTACTCCCTCTGTTGCTCCACTCATGAGCATATGCTGCGTGTACCTTTGTAAATGTACTACGGGATCGGAGGTTCCTTTGTAGGGTTCCATCGTTGGCATCTTCCATTCTCGGGGGGTGATAGCAATTTCGATATTGCGGGCGAAAGGACTGGTTACCCTAGCGCCTATCCCTCGATCTCTTTGCTCCCGTTGGACACACTCTCTGAATAAGCGTGCCATCCTTTCATCAGAACTTGGAGTAGACAGAAACGAGTTTGGTTCTGTTCTTTGGGATTGATTCCGTCCAGATGACCTGTAGGGATGGTATCGTCTATCATTCCTCATATTTTCCAGTGGCTGCCTTTGATCTTCTGGGAGCATGCTTGGGTCAGCTATAGTTGGCCCTTGCCTTGATCTCCCCCTGTTGGGTTCTGATCTGAGCACTTCCTCGGGTCCAACTTCGGGCTGGACTCTAGCTCGGCCCCGTTCACTGGCGTTTCTGTGGTTAGGCAGCATGACAGGCTCAGCTATAGTTGACCTTCGCCCGGTACCTTCCCTGTTGGGTTCGGTACCAAACGTTTCCTTAGGCCTAACTTCGGGCTGTGCTCGGTCTCGGCTCCTACCACGGCTACTTCTGCCGTTAGCTCCTTCGAAGAAGGGAGATCTTTGTTGTCTCTGAGATCCTCCAGACTGGGACTCGCCCCATGATTCAGTGTTGCGGTTGGATTCTTCAGCGTCCCTTAAGCGTGACATGAGATGATCCACCAAGGCTTCCTGCTGGGATGTGAAGCGGTTAGTTACTTCAACCACAACTCTGTCCAGATCTGCTCTAGTAATTGCTGCAGGCTGTTCTGTGGCAGGAGTAGTTGGGTTAGCCTGTTCTTCATTGGCTACTGTTGCTGGAGGAGGACGATCTACTTGGTTCGTGACAGCTGGATCTGGAAGGCTGCTGGATGCGATGTTTTTTCCTTTGCTAACATCTTTTCTCTATTTGGGAGGCATGTTTTCCAAGCGGCGGACAATGCTGTTAGGAAAACTCGTTAAGTGGATGAAGCTGAAGCTTCGAGCTTCTAGTTCTCAGTGAAAGCACCAAAAATGTTTGCACAAAAAATGGACAAACACCTCAAAGTTGTATGATTTAGTAGATCTTATGTTATTCTTAGTAATTTGAGCGATTTATGCAAATACGTAAAAAACAGGGGCTAAACTGTAAAAAGACATGCAGATTTATAGTGGTTCAGCCAGAATGTGCCTACGTCCACTTTATATGTTATTTCTCTTCTTTTGTTATGATTACAAGTACAAAGCTTTGGTACAAGTAAAAGAAAGTTGTTTGAAGAGTTCCTTCCGTGCTTGAGCTCTCAAACTTGTCCCCCATTGTTGTACCCCTGCCCCTCTATTTATAGAGTGAGGCTGGGGGTAGGGGTCTTGGAGGTATACAGCAGCTGGCGGGCTTGGGCTGACGTAATCTGGCCTGGCGCGTCTTGGTTCGGCCTCCCTTGGTTCGGTGGTAGGAGTTGAATGTTAGTATGGAGACGACTTGGTCCGGTTGTAGACTGGTCCGGCAGTGGATTGGTTCGGCATTGCTTGGAGAAGAGGTTGGTTCGGTATCGCTTGGAGAAGAGGTTGGTTCGGTATTGCTTGGAGAAGAGGTTGGTTCGGCATGCTTGGAGAAGAGGTTGGTTCGGCATGCTTGGAGAAGAGGTTGGTTCGGCATGACTTGGAGAAGAGGTTGGTTCGGCATGCTTGGAGAAGAGGTTGGTTCGGCATGCTTGGAGAAGAGGTTGGTTCGGCATGACTTGGAGAAGAGGTTGGTTCGGCATTGCTTGGAGAAGTCTTGGTCCGGCTGTATTGATCCGGTGATGATGGTTCGGCTAGGTTGGTTCGATGGTAAGAATCCATCCAACACTATACATCATCATCATTATGATTTCATTCGGAGTTATTACATCACATATCAAAATCATCTTGTGTTCATCCGAGATTGATCAATTATACTCTAATTACAAGGTGTTCAAATCCTTTTATCAAATCTGTATCTGCTCCAAGGTTCGGTCTCTCTGTATTGTTTTATATTCAACTTAATGCACGATCTCTCAGAATCGTTTTATGTTTAGTTTAATGTGTGATCTCTCAGGATCATTTAATGTTTAAGTTAAGGGGATGATCTCTTTGATCATTTACCGTTTAAGTTGAGGGGACGATCTCTCCGAATCGTTAGTGAATTCGTGGCCGTTCAGGGCCAATAGTTAAATCTGCGACCTATCCGGATCGTCGATTGAATTTATGGTCGTTCAAGGCCAATAATCAAATCCATGGTCTTTCCAAACTATTGATCAAACCCATGGCCGCTCGGGGCCAATAATTGAATCCATGGTCTTTCTTGATCGTTAATCAAATCCATGGCCGTTCAAAGTCGATAATCAAATCCATGGTCTCTTTGAACCCTTAATGAGCCCAATCCGCTCACTCTTGGGCAAGGGGACTCAATGATAAGCAAGCCCATCCACTCATGCTCTGGCAAGCTGACTTACTTCTTGCATTTTGGTCCCTGCTCTTCGGTTGGGACATAAAGCAATCAATATCGTACAAGTCCATCCACTTGCTCTCCGGCAAGGGGAATTGCACCCTACACTCCGGTCTCGTCTCTTCGGATGGGACTTAAAGCGATTAATATCAGTCATCACATTCAATGTGGATTTCAATAATCAGGGATTCATATAATGGAATCGAATTCAAACATTAAAACACATGAAGTCTAACATCATGATAACTTCCTCATCGGGCACTACAGCCTAGCATCTAGCTCAAAGCATGCTTAGGGACCGATCGAGGTCTCATACATGAGTTAATGACTAGACTATATTACCGCACTGTTTATTGAAAGGGGAAATAAAGTGCGATATCTGAACCTAATTCCCTGCCATCTCAATTAAGAAATGACTATCCCCAACCATGATTCAAGGTCGTTTCCATTCGCTATAGCTGATGGCTGCTCATGTTCCACCACCGCAATTCGTCTTCTCACATATTGCTACAATTTGTTGTTTTTGACATGTTCTTCGATCAAATCGCACAAGTATCTACAGTCATTTGTGTTATGCCCATCCAATTCATGAAATAGGCAATATTTTTCGGACATCCTCTCACGGTCCATGGGCTTTCTCCTCACCGTCTTCCGATAGAGGATCTGTCCCTTGGTATCCAAATAATTCCGCTTTGGGGTTTCATTTAAATCCATGTAAGAAGAGAGTTTTGGTTCCCTCCTTTGCTGCTTTGATCCTTCAAAGCCGCCATCCATCTTTCTTTTTCCTTTGCCTTTGTTGGATCCTTCTCCTGGCGGTCATCTGCCATCCACAACATTAGTTTCTTCTTGATCAACCTCAGTGTCCCCCTAACGTAGGTATCTCTCGGCCTCACGATAAATTATGCGAGGTCCATCAGAGGATCGCATTCCAAAGCAACCTTGAAATCTATCTTAGCGGTTATTCTTGAAACCACCGCCATCAAAACCATTGATGGGTCTGGCTTATCGACTGCGGTAGCTACCACACTGAACCTTGTTAAAAGACTCCTGAGTATCTCTTCGTCCCTCTGCTTCATACTGGACAACATCATTACATTCTTGGGTCATGAAATATGGACTCGGAACTATTTCATGAATCTGTTCGCTAAGTCGACCCATATGCTGATGGAGTCGTTCTCCAGTTTTCTAAACCATAACATCGCCAAAGTTGTCAAATATAATAGGAAACATTGTCCCGTGACCTCTACAGATGCACCCAACACCTCCATATGCCGGATGTAGGTCATCAAATGAATTGTCAGGCCCGTCTTTCCGTCATACGTTTTCAATGTTGGTATCTTGAAGTCAAGCAGATTCCTAGTGTACCGAATGTTTGGAGTGAGTGGACTCCTATTCATATCTTCCAAGTTTCAGTTGGGCAATCCACCTCTCATTGCTCGTCTCACTATCTCGGCAAGTTTGTCATCATCGTTCAAAGGAATTCTCATATTAGCATTCTCAGCTTGCCTCCTATTTCCACGAGGGAATTCTAGCATATACTCCTCCAATCATGCTTTGACATTCTGATATGCATTCATACGCCCAGCATGTTTCCTAGACGTGCATCGTCTCCGCCTAAGCCTAAACTACCCATGCCCTTAAGTTCTTGTGGATTGCTACCGATCTGTACGACTCGCTCAAGGGTCACTCCATTCTGCTCCATTCCACTTCCCGGTGCATTTGCTCCAGCTCCTGGCTTTTGGTTCTGGTTTATAGCAACTCCGGTTGTTTCTATTTATCCCATTCTCCTAAAGAAATTTTCCATCATCTCTTCCTGAAGGCCACGGGCCTTTATCTTTTCCTGCATTGTATTCATTATGGTTTATATCTCATCCTTGGTTATGTAGATGGATGTGGGGTTGGCTCCTGAGAACGCCTCTTGGCTACCCCTTTGTTGTTTTCCTCCAACAGTAGTCTTCCTAGTTGATTGTCTAGTCATTTTGATCTTTTTCAAATCTTAAATCAGTGAATTTAAGTGTCTCGGTGGGAGCACCAAAATGTTTGAACCAAAAATGGAACAAACACCAAAATGAGCATGGTAGAGAATAAAAAGTGAAGAAAAATAAATTAAAAGGAGCAAGAAAAGAACACACAACATTTTATACTGGTTTGGCTAATCTTGGCCTACGTCCACTTAACTTTGTTGATGGTTTATAGTGATGCTTACAGTTTTGTTCTTACGGATCGGTATAAATCCATGAGAGTACAAGGGAATTATAAAAATGTGTAGAGAAGTGAAAAGGATCCCCCAAAATGAGCCCTTACACTCCTATTTATAGCAGTAGATGGCCTGAAAACTCGCCTCCATGATCCCTACCACGTTATCCACAACCAAGACCTATTCTCCAAAAAAAGTGGTGGACACCTCATCAAAATTTATGGATTGGTACCGATCCATAAAATGGTCATATGGACTGTTTTGAATGATTTTCCCTAGCTTGATTCATGGTTAACTTCATGATTCCAATCTTAGTTTTATCATTATTAGCTTGCTCCTGAGTCCAATTGATGGATCAATGGAAGAACAGAGTTGCTGATTTTAGGTGCTTGTAGAAATCGATAGAGAATTGCATGGGATTGATGAAATGAAACTTGGAATAAGCTTCAAGCATCATCACTTGTGTATAGGATAAATTAGGGCTGGATTGGGTGAAAATTGCTGGATTAGTACTGATCCATGATGTTGGATTAGTATAGATCCAACACTTTGGTGTATTTTGAGTTGTGGTTCCTTGGAATGTTTTGCACTTGCCTTGCAATCTTGGATGTACTTGGTTTCTGGACTCTATGGCTATCTCTTTGGGCTTCATTCCTTGATTACTTGCAAGTTCAATTCGTTAAGTTGGTCTGTATACTGCCTGGTCAAAAGGCTGGATAATAATTAACTGCTAAAAAAATTTCTTATTTGATTTGTTTGATTTCTATAAGTATTTAATAAACTGCATATATAATAGTTATAAGCGCACGTATTGGTATACGATGTCGATAGGAAATTTAAATTGGATTTAAATACGAATAGTGCTAATTGGTTTTTGGAATGTTTTGGAGACCAAATAGCCCATGTAATAGCCTAACTTACTTTAAGGAATAAATAGGTCTTTTGTTTTAAATGAGAGGAAAATATTATTAAAAGGAGAGGAATCAACATATATTTAATGCTACATTATTTCCTCCTTTAATAAAATTTTCTCTCATTCATTTGCCTCTCTAATTCTCATCTTCTCCTCAAAAAATTCGAAATTTCCATGGTAATAAGTCTACAAAAATTTCAAAGCAAAATTCAAATAAAACCAAAGAGAAAAAGGTGGTTGTCTCTGGATTATTGCAGATCTGGAGATCGATTTGAAGAATCTAGGAATTCTTCTTCATTCAAGGTGTATTTTCTAGGCTTCATCCTAAGGTAATTCTATATATTCACATATCGTTTAATTTTTTTTACTTCCCCTTAATTCTCTACCTCCCTTTTGTTCATAAATATGAATTTGTATTTTGATTTGGATGTCTCAAAACCCCTGCTTGAATCAATTGTATATTCTTATAATGAAAAAAAACCTTGCTATGTTCATTGCTATTTTGTTATGAACAATGATAATAATTTTTGTCTTTGTTCTGTATGTTTATTTATCGAGTTTGTTTAGCCTAGATTTTGATCCTTTTAATTTCATTTTCTATGTTCTACATGTTGATTCATCCATGTACAACCTAGATCTAGACCTTCTTATCACAAATCTATATATGCCTGTGTCATCTGATTTTATCATTGTTATTAAAAAAAGAAAACTAGATTGAATTTTGGAATACTCTTGTCAATAAGTCAGTTTTCATATTATAAGATTTAGACTTGAATGATTACACATAAATTTTTATGTGTATAATACTTTGAAATAATTGCATTAATTAGTATTTGTTGTCAACATAATAGGATGACTTAATTGTGTTATGTTTTGAATCATTCTAAAACAAGCTTTGCTAATTGAAATAAAAAGGGAAACATTAAATTACTGATTTATTCCTAGTTTTACAATTGTGTCCAGTATATACTAAATCTTTGTTTAAAGGAAACATTCTATTTCACAAACTACTTGTATATTGTTTTGTTTTATTTCAAAAATTTATTTTATTTGTATGTGTGCAAGAATTTATATTTATATAATATCATTTGTGTGTGTGTTTTTTCATTTAACTCAAAGTTTTCAATAGGAGTTTTGTATAAGATATAATAGTAAACTTTTAAACTACTTTAATTAGACTTTGTATTCTTTGATTTATTGCATGTACTATAAATAAAATATATTTTAATTTGAATTGTTATGCAAAATATTTACTGTGTATCTAAATGTACGTTTATACATGTATGCATATACATACATACATACATATAAATTAAATAAAATTATTTTTAGGTGACAAATGCATATATAGAGAAGAAATGTGTCAGTTGCAGTGTAAATCCCAACACCTAGCAACATTCACATTAACTATGTACACTTTTCATATGTTGCACTCACATTGTACATATGGGTGCATTTGATGTGCTATCACAATATACAATTAATTAAGGGGTTTTTAGGCTCAAGGAAAAAGTTGAAGAAAAATTTAGTTTTAGGGACAAGAAGTTTGCTATTTAGGCTGAAGGACACTTTCTAGTGTAAATCACAGAATGATAGTTGTAAATATCATTTTCTGTTTACACTAAAATGTGTCCTTCAGACTAAAAAGCAAACTTGCTATCCCTGAGACTAAATTTTTTTGCAACTTCTTCCTTGTGCCTATTTTCCTGATTAATTAAAATCAAATTAAACTAATTTTTAAACAATTATAATAAGAGATTTTATAGTACATGCATACAAAAAATTCTTATACAATCATAAAATTTAAAATTTCTATGTAGTTTTGATAAATATAAATTGAAAAATATAAAGAAAAAATTGTAATTTTTTGTCGAAATAGAGTTTCAAATTTGTAAACTTATTTACCCTACCAAAATTTACACTTGAAAAATGATGTTAATATTTGTTTTTTGTGGAATCGAACTTTCAACCTCTTGTTTACATATAAGTGTATTTTTGAAACTTCGTGGTCGGACCAAAAGCTTGTATTCCTATTTCAATTATTAATAGAAATATGAAGAAATTTTTTAAAGGAAAACTTAGAAAAGTTCTAAATGAATTTAGACTACATAAGACCAAAAAAGATCCAATAGGAATTTTTTTTGAAATTTACGCATTCCTTCCGCTATGGGTTGGCCAGGTTTCTTCAATGGTATAGGAGTCCAAAAGCCTATGTGGTCTAAATTAATCATGTTGGAGCTAATTAATTAAGCTTGCCCACTTAGTAGGTGTCTAGAAAGGTCGTTGTTGGAGCCAAAAGTGGCACCAACGCCCAAATATCAGATGAAATCACCAAAATATAGAGATCTAAATCAAACAAGCAAAAACAACATGAAAGTAAAAGGAGACACAAGAAATTTTATAGGTGTTCGGTAATCTCTGTGCTGTGTCTGTTTTATGTTTGTTATTAGTTGTTTTCTCTCTGGCTTATAACTAGTTATATCAGATCTAACCACAATCTAATGGATCTTAGATTTGTGATGGAGTTTCTAGTGTATTTGAGGAAAAAGATAGAAGTAAAGATCCATCTTTAGTTGTAGTAGGGTTGGTATTTAAAGGAAATAGGTGAACAGGTTCATAAGCCCACTTGCAGTGAAGTCAAGAAGCTAGCCTGGTGTTGTACAAGTGAGCACGGAGGCCCATGAACCAAGAAAACAACTCGGTACCAATCTATTCTGCTTGTGCAAAGTGAACCCATTCACTTGTTTTATTCTTTTACCCTCTATTTGATGTGTTCCAAGCTCTTTTCCATCGACTTTGGGTTGATTCTAATGATCTTCCCAATAGCACTTGAATTATCCTACTTTCTTCACTTTCTTCTCATCAATCCTTGGAATTGTTCGTCCAAACTCTGGAAAAATCACTTGTCCACGAGTTGTTGGAGTAGTATATGAAGTATATGGAGTTGGGGAGGCAAAAAGAAGAGAAAAACAACTCTTCACCAACCCAAAATCACTCTTCATCGAGTTAAAATCAATCTTCACCAACCAAAATCACTCTTCACTAAGTTAAAATTGTTAGTCCATGAGTTGATGGTTTTGATGACAGCAACCTTAGAATAAGATTATAAAATATAAACACTAACATTATAGTTTAGATATATATGTATATGCAGGATTTAACCATGCAGGTACCAAGAATGAAGACTGTACAGTATAGAGATTCAAGTTATCAATATTGAAGACTCATGAGTATCAAGATTATCAAGAGTTCAAGATTTCAAGATAAGTATTGAGTCTAGAATTATGTTAAAACTTCATAATAGCACTAAAATCTTCACTCCATTTTTCTTTTGGGATGGAACCCATTTCTACCTTTTTAGTAGCTTACAAACCTACGACAAGTGGCTTACAAACCCACGAACATCCTGGTTTTGTACAAGTTCTCGAGTCCTGATATGATGAGATATTTTGCAGGAAGAAGCTTGCAAAACTACTTCAAAATGATTTTCAAAACTACTTCAGAATGATTTTCAAAATTGCTTTTCGAAATGTTTTAGCCATAAAAATTATCTTTTCAAATGATTTTCAAAAAGATGTTTTAGCCTGAAAATATTCTTTGTTTTTGTTTTTAATAAACTCTTGTTTTAAACTTCGTTTGTTTTAAACTATCTTTATACTTAGATTTAAATATAAAATTATAGTAAAATTATATATATATATTATTCTCTATATTTATCTATGTATTTTATCTATAGTCAAGTATATTTATAAAGTTTAAAATAGTTTTAATATAAGATAAAAGTTATTTTCAAAGAAAAACAAAACATCAAAATTTCCTTTGGGATGTCAACATGCCCTAGTACCCCATGTCGACATTGTCAGTTAGGACCAAAAATTTGAATTTCAAAAGAAGTGTCTATTCGTCATAACCTTTCACGAATGGACATGGCTGTTGTTCTTCTATAAATGGGGGTTAGTTTCAACGAATTTTATATCGGATTTTCTGGTTTTTCACTTCTCTTCTTCTTCCACATTTTCTTATTCAAATCCTATCATCACTCTGCCGAAATCAACATTGAATCTAACTAAATAGTCTCTGGTTTGATTCTCTATCACTATCTCAACAAGATCCAAGTGCTATTCAGAGTTATAGTCTTCTTTGTAATCTATCTAGCGAGAAAATGTGTGATTGTAGCCTTGGAAATCAATCAAGCAAGAAAAGGTGTGATTGTAGCCTTGGAAATCAATTGGGTGAACTTGTTGCCCCGGAAATCAAGTATCTCTACCCAGAGGATTGTGATTCTGGAGGGTGTACCTCGTAGCCTTGAAACCGAGGGTTGTAATTTTTGAATTGCTTTTGAAAGGAAATCCGTACTTAGTTGTGCGGGACTGGATGTAGGGTAACTCCGAACCAGTATAAAATCCGGTGTGTTCTTTCCTTTACTGCATTTACTTTATTTCTGCATCTGTGTTTGTTTCTGTGATTATATCTGTGTCTGAATATTATAAACATTTGTGTTCAAATTAACATAACATCAAAAAGATTTAGTAATTTCTTATAAACACTATTCACCCCCCTCTAGTGTTATTTCTGGCCTTAAGATCCATATTCTGCATTCCTCACATTTGGTATTAGAGCGAGGTTTTCAAAAGTTTCGTAATCTGATTTTTGAAAAAGTTTTTTTTTAAAATGGCTATGTTTAAGAAATCTGTTAATACATGTTTAGAAATATTCAGATCATCGTTGTCTCTTGAGTCTGCATATAATCAATATTCAAATACAAGTTGTCTACTAAGATTGTTTGATGTACATGAATCATGCTTTATGGGAGTTGAGGAATCAATCCAGAACAAACAAACTATGGAGATCAAAAAGAACAAATGGATACTCGATAGTGGATGTTCTAGACACATGACTGGGAATCCAGATATGTTGAATGATATAATATACAAAGACGGAGGACTGGTTAACTTTGGAGACAATTCTAAAGGTTATGTGATCGGCATCGGCAAAGTCGGTAACTCTGAAACTTTTATTATTACTAATGTTTTGCTAGTTAAGAATCTGAAACACAATCTGCTAAGTATAAGTCAAATATGCGATAAAGAATATAAAATTAAATTTGAAAAAGATAAGTGTCACATTGAAGACAATAACTCAACCATAATATTTGAGGGAATTAGGAAAAAGAATATTTATATTCTTAGTATGAAAATTTCAAATGATAACTTGTGTCTTTTGGCAAATGCAAGTGACCCTTGGATTTGGCATAAGAGATTTGGGCATTTGAATTTCAAACTCTTATCTAGACTACCAAAACATGATCTAGTAAGAGGCCTCCCTAAAATGAATTTTAAAGTAGATAGTCTATGTGATGCATGTCAACTAGGAAAACTTAGAAAAAGCTCTTTTAAATTAAAAGATGTGATTTCTACTTCAAAATCGCTTGAATTACTTCATCTTGATTTATTTGGTCCATCTCAAATTCAGTCAATAAATCACAGTAAATATGTTTTTGTAATTGTAGATGATTATTCTAGATTTACATGGACAATATTTTTAAAACATAAAAGTGATACTTTTGAATATTTTAAGAATTTTTCAAAAAGGGTTCAAAATCAGTTTTCTTAAAAAATTATAACCATCCGTAGTGATCACGGTGGTGAATTTGAAAATGAAAAGTTTGAAGAATTCTGCAATAAAAGGGAATAATTCACAATTTTTCATTTCCAAGTACTCCACAACAAAACGGAGTAGTAGAATGTAAAAATAGGACGATTCAAGAGTGTGCGAAAACTATGCTTGCTGATAGTAATTTATCAAAGTACTTTTGGGCAGAAGCAGTTGCTACCGCCTGTTATATTTTAAATAGAATTTTAATTAGACCTTTAACTAATAAGACTTCTTATGAACTTATTTACTCAAAGAAACCTAAGGTATCTTATTTCAGAATTTTTGGAAGTAAATGTTTTATTTTAAATACAAAAGATAATTTAGATAAATTTGATCCTAAATCCGACAAAGGTATCTTTATCGGATACTCTAATATAAATAAAGCATACAGAGTATTTAATTTAAGAACTAATACCATCGAAGAAACAATGCATGTTTCATTTGATGAAATTTTCAAAATTTTTGAAGAAATAAATGATGAAGAGGATTTAATCACTCAAAACCAAAAGTCAACTGAAACTAATAATGAATTAAATCATCCTAATAAAAGAATTAAACTTTTAAAAGATCACCCTATAGAAAATATACTTGGAGATACGCAATCTGTTGTTAAAACTAGAAACCAACTAAATCAAAAGAGTAATGTAGCTTTTATATCAACTATTGAACCCAAAAATCCAGAAGAAGCATCAACTGATGATTCATGGATTTTGGCTATGCAAGAAGAATTAAATCAATTCACTAGAAATGATGTTTGGGAACTTGTTCCTAGAACTGAAAATAAAACAATAATTGGAACTAAATGGGTTTATAAAAATAAAATGAATGAACAAGGAGAAGTTGTTATAAATAAAGCCCGGTTAGTCGCTCAAGGTTATTTTCAAGAAGAAGGAATAGATTTTGATGAACCCTTTGCCCCCGTAGCAAGATTAGAAGCCATTAGGATTCTACTTGCTTTTGCAAATCATAATAATTTCAAATTATTTCAAATGGGTGTTAAAAGTGCATTTTTAAATGGTTTTGTAAAAGAAGAAGTATTTGTTAAACAACCACCACTTTTTGAAAATGGTAAATTTCCAAATCATGTTTACAAACTAAAGAAAGCTCTATATGGTCTAAAGCAAGCTCATAGAGCCTGGTATGATAGACTAAGATCTTACTTGTTACAATCAAATTTTGAAATAGGTAAAGTAGATAATACTCTTTTTATTAAAAGAAATAAAAATGATATTCAACTAGTACAAGTCTACGTAGATGATATCATTTTTGGATCAACTAATTTTGAAATGAATAAAGAATTTTCTGAAATAATGACAAAAGAGTTTGAGATGAGTCAAATGGGTAAATTAAACTTCTTTTTAGGATTACAAATAAAACAATTGGATAATGGTATCTTTATTAGTCAAGAAAAATATGCTAAAGACCTAGTTAGTAAATTTGGTTTGACTATTGCGAGTGGAAAACCCACTCCCATGGCAACCAATGAGTACCTTAGTAAAGAAGATCTCTCGAAAGATGTAGATAAAAAATTATATAGATGAATGATTGGATCACTACTCTATATCACTGCGAGTAGACTTGATATCATGCATAGTGTCTGTCTCTGTACAAGGTATCAATCCCAACCTAAAGAAACTCATTTAAAAGCTGTAAAACGTATTATAAGATATGTTAAACACACATTTGATTATGGCTTATTTTATCCTAAAAATGATTCATTTGATTTAATATCTTACTGTGATGCTGATTATGCTGGTTGTAAATCAGACCGAAAAAGTACAAGTGGAACTTGTCACTTTTTAGGGCATTCTCTGATTTCCTGGTTTAGTAAAAAGCAAAACATAGTTTCTCTATCAACAACTGAAGCAGAGTATATTGCTGCTGCTTTGGCTTGTTCTCAAGTAATATATATGCAACAAACTTTAAAAGATTTTGGTTTAAATATTTCAAAATCACCAATTTATTGTGATAATACTAGTGCAATAAATTTATCCAAAAATACTACTCAACATGCTCGAACTAAACATATTTATATCAAACACCATTTTCTCAGAGATAATATAAGTAGAGAAGTAATTACTCTCGACTATATCAATTCTGAAAATCAAATTACCGATATCTTAACAAAACCCTTAAATGAATCTACATTCACTAAATTAAGAAGAGAATTAGGTATTTGTTCATTAACTGAAATATAAAATATAAATAACAAAGTATAATTAAAAATTAAATCAAAATAAATCAAATAGTAAAAATATTAAGAACCATGTCGACATCCCCCCTATACCCATGTCGACATATAACGTTTTTTAAATTTTAAATTTTTTTCCCACCAAAATTCAAATAAGTGGTTACAAATTTCTCCTATTTCGAAATTTTCTTCATTCTCTCTGTTCTCTTTCTGTTCTATCTTCTGAAATCAATTTATCAATGGCTTCCTCTTCCAAATCAAACATAAAATCAACTTTTTTGTTCCCATCGCCTATTTTTGGTCCGTTTCAACAAACAACGATCGCTCGTGTGACAAAAATGGAGGGATCTCTGAAAGATACCCTTCAGTTAATGACTGAAATCCAAGTGATGCAACTTCGAATGGCCAAAGAACAAGAGAGGCAAGGAAAAATCCTTAGAAATTTGCAAAAATTTCTTATGGATAATCATGCTAACCCAATCATGATTGACGAGGACTCTTAAGGAGATCATGAACAAGAGGAAAGTGAAGAAGAACCAAAGGAAGAAGAGCATGCAGAAGACAGTGACAAAGTCATTTGCGTTGGCGAAGTATGTTTTGACAAGGATGGAAACTTGGTTGAACAACGTGGAAACTTCTGTTTCCATTATCCAAATTGTTCGATCCATAGATCTCCAATTGTCAAAGATACTCTGTAGTTTCTTCTTTTTCGATTTTCATCGTTTTGTGTATACTTGTTACGTTTTACGAAAATGTAAATTTAAACATATATATATATATATAAATAAATATTGTGTGTTCTTATATATGATTCCTATATATATTATATATAAGTATTATATAGGTATTTGGTTAGGAATGTTAGTAGTTTAGGACTAAGTTTTAGGTTTACAAGTAAGTATTGATTATGTATGATAAAACTATCATCATATAGGATATTAGACTAAGAGTTATATAGTTTGGAGTTAGTTTGTTTTTGTTGATGACAAAGGGGGAGAAATATAAAATAGGATAGTTAGGCATAGATTAAGGGGGAGTTATCAGTTTTAGGGGGAGTTATTAGGATAGAAGTAATATTTTATAAACAACGGTTGTCATCATCAAGAAGGGGGAGATTGTTAGTCCATGAGTTGATGGTTTTGATGACAACAACCTTAGAATAAGATTATAAAATATAAATACTAACATTATAGTTTAGATATATATGTATATGCAGGATTTAACCATGCAGGTACCAAGAATGAAGACTGTACAGTATAGAGATTCAAGTTATCAAGATTGAAGACTCATGAGTTTCAAGATTATCAAGAGTTCAAGATTTCAAGATAAGTATTCAGTCTAGAATTATGTTAAAACTTCATAATAGCACTGAAATCTTCACTACATTTTTCTTTTGGGATGGAACCCATTTCTACCTTTTTAGTAGCTTACAAACCTACGACAAGTGGCTTACAAACCCACGAACATCCTGGTTTTGTACAAGTTCTCGAGTCCTGATATGATGAGATATTTTGCAGGAAGAAGCTTGCAAAACTACTTCAAAATGATTTTCAAAACTACTTCAGAATGATTTTAAAAATTGCTTTTCAAAATGTTTTAGCCTTAAAAATTATCTTTTCAAATGATTTTCAAAAAGATGTTTTAGCCTGAAAATATTCTTTGTTTTTGTTTTTAATAAACTCTTGTTTTAAACTTCGTTTGTTTTAAACTATCTTTATACTTTGATTTAAATATAAAATTATAGTAAAATTATATATATATTATTCTCTATATTTATCTATGTATTTTATCTATAGTCAAGTATATTTATAAAGTTTAAAATAGTTTTAATATAAGATAAAAGTTATTTTCAAAGAAAAACAAAACATCAAAATTTCCTTTGGGATGTCAACATGCCCTAGTACCCCATGTCGACATAGTGTCAGTTAGGACCAAAAATTTGAATTTCAAAAGAAGTGTCTATTCGTCATAACCTTTCACGAATGGACATGGCTGTTGTTCTTCTATAAATAGGGGTTAGTTTCAACGAATTTTATATCAGATTTTCTGGTTTTCACTTCTCTTCTTCTTCCACATTTTCTTATTCAAATCCTATCATCACTCTGCCGAAATCAACATTGAATCTAACTAGATAATCTCTGGTTTGATTCTCTATCACTATCTCAACAAGATCCAAGTGCTATTCAGAGTTATAGTCTTCTTTGTAATCTATCTAGCGAGAAAAGGTGTGATTGTAGCCTTGGAAATCAATCAAGCGAGAAAAGGTGTGATTGTAGCCTTGGAAATCAATTGGGTGAACTTGTTGCCCCGGAAATCAAGTATCTCTACCCAGAGGATTGTGATTCTAGAGGGTGTACCTCGTAGCCTTGAAACCGAGGGTTGTAATTTTTGAATTGCTTTTGAAAGGAAATCCGTACTTAGTTGTGCGGGACTGGATGTAGGGTAACTCCGAACCAGTATAAAATCCGGTGTGTTCTTTCCTTTACTGCATTTACTTTATTTCTGCATCTGTGTTTGTTTCTGTGATTATATCTATGTCTGAATATTACAAACATGTGTGTTCAAATTAACATAAACTCAAAAAGATTTAGTAATTTCTTATAAACACTATTCACCCCCCCTCTAGTGTTATTTCTAGCCTTAAGATCCATATTCCACATTCCTCACAAACGTGACTCTTCATCGAGTTAAAATCACTCTTTACCGAACAAAATCACTCTTCACCAAGTTCAGATCACTCTTCATCGAGTTAAAATCACTCTTCACCGAGTTATCTCCTTAGTCCCATTTTCATTGAAATTTCTCCTAGTTGTTTCTCTACTTCCTCTAAATGTACTTCCAAGTTTTCGAGTCATTTCATTCTCATTTTGATCTTCTAATCCAGTTGAAATCTTCTTTGGTCAAAAAGCAGTTAACACTTGCCCCCCGAAATATGCTTTTCGAATATAAGGTGTGCTTTGTTCAAGAACAAGTTTTAGCAGTAGTCAGCCTTTGATAGTTGAGCTCTACGGCCATCCATTAATCTCGATCTTGGTGAATTGTCTGATTCCTTCGAATTTCCTGCAAATTAGAGGTCGTTCTAGACCATCATAGCTAAGGACTCTAGTCCTTACTTAAGTGTTAGTCATAAATCATAATTAGTCTTTTTTCATCAGGAGTTATCATATCGTATATCAAAACCGTCCCATGTTCGTCCGACATTCATCGTTTTACTTTAATTACAAGGTGTTCAAATCCTAAGGTCAAGTTAACATCCATTATAGGCTTTGATCTCTTCGGACCGTCTAACATCCAATTAGGATCTCATCCAATCTAGGGTTTGATCTCTTCGGATCGTTTGTCATCCTATCTAGGCTTCGATCTCTCTGAATAATTTTTCATCTAATCTAGAGTCCAATCACTCTGGATCGTCAATCTTCCAATCTAGGGTTTGACCTCTCCGGTCCTTGCTGAGTCTACTTGTTCTTCGGCAAAGGAACTCAATGACCAAGCAAACCCATTTTCTTATTCTTCGGTGAGGGGACTTACTTTTGATCCCTTCGGATCATTGCTGAGCCCAATCTACTCGCTTTCCGGCGAGGGGCCCAACGTTCAAGCAGGACCATCCGCTTACTCTTCGGTGAGAGGACTTCTTGCGATCATCGCCTCGTCTCTCCAGTCAAGACTACCACGGTCAATATCAGTCATCACGTTAAAGTGGTTTGTAAAATCCTAATCAATTTCAAGGGGTCATCAATCTACGTTGATGTTTCTAATCGGTGTCAGTCATCTCTTATGAAGTCTAAGTCAGGTCATTTAGCAATCATCTAATCCTATCAAGGATTACCTTCAGACTCCAACTCAGAGCGTGCCTAAGGACCGATCAGGATCCCGTACACATGTAAGTGCTATGTTGGTAATAATGACATCATTTATTGAGAACAAAAGGCAAGATAAAGGAATCGAACTGACTCCAGTCCATCCCGATCATGGGGTTATCATCCAATGGAAGTATCTGATCCCTAACTTCATCATGCCCCTTATTCCTACAATAAGCTTCTAGTTAAAGAATCGCCTGTTCCAAGCATTAGAGCTAATCCTAGATCCAAATCGATCATGCCCCTGAGTAAATTCATCTCGCTACCGACATGATTCCTGTCGGTACCAACTAATTCTGGTTGTGGGGGAATTGTTCAAGTTTGCTCCTCTACAATTCCAGATGCTCCAACATTGGTTTCTGAATTCCAACTACTCATGTTGTTCTTTGTTGATCCATCATTCCAAGAAAATCCCTTCAGCATTTCCTGTTGTCGAATCATTATTCCATCTTGCATCTCTTTCATCATTCTCTCCATCTCCTCTTTGGTCATGTAGATGGATTAATGAGAATTTAAGGACACCTCTTGGTTGCCCCCAGTCTCTTGTTGGCTTCCTCTAGCCTTAGATCTGGTGTTAAGTCTCTTCATCTTCTCCAAATCTCTTATTCAAACTTCAAGACTTCGGATCTAGTTCTTTCTTTCTGAAAGCACCAAAATGTTGATGCCAAAAATGGTACCACTACCCAAATATATGATGAAAGCACCAAAATGTAGAGATCCAAATCAAACAAGCAAAAACAGCAGGAAAGTAAATGGAGACACAAAATTTTTATAGTGGTTCGGCAATCTCTGGCCTACGTCCACTTTATATTTGCTATTAGTTGTTTTTTCTCTGGATTACAACTAGTTATATCAGATCTGACCACAATCTATTGGATCTCAGATTTGTGATGGAGTTGCAAGAGTATTTGAGGGAGATGATAGGAGTGAAGAAGAAGCAAAGTGAAAAACCCTCTTTAGTTGCAGTAGGGTTGGTATTTATAGGGAAATAAGTGAATATGTTCAGAAGCCCGCTTGTAGTGAAGTCCAGAAGCTAGCCTGGTGTTGTACAAGGGAGCACGGAGGTCCACGAACCAAGAAAACAACTTGATACCGATCTAAAATCAATCGGTACCGATCTTCTTTTCTTGTTGCAAAGTGAACTCTTTCACTTGTTTTGTTCCTTTATTCTCTCTATTCGATGTGTTCCAAGCTCTTTTCAATCGACTTTGGGTTGACTCTAATGATCTTCCCGATAGCACTTGAATATTCTTCTTCCTTCGCTTTCTTCTCATCAATCCTTGGAAGTGCTCATATAGACTTTGGGAAAATCGCTTATCCACGAGTGGTTGGAGTAGTATATGAAGTATACGGAGTTGGGGAGGCAAAAAGGAGAGAAAAACAACTGTTCACCGACCTAAAATCACTCTTCATCGAGTTAAAATTATTTTTCACCAACCAAAATTACTCTTCACTGAGTTAAAATCACTCTTCACTGAGTTATCTCCTTAGCTCCATTTTCATTGAAATTTCTTCTAGTTTTTTCTCTACTTCCTCTAAGTGTACTTCCAAGTTTTTGCGTCGTTTCGTTCATATTGTGATTTCTAATCCAGTCGAAATCTACTTTGGTCAAAAAACGGGTTAACAGTCATGTTTAGGATTGGAATTGGGTAATCAAGTACCATGTCCTACCTAGTTACTAGTCTGGCCTGAAAGGTGAAGCGAGCCCAATGGTTACTCCTAATAGTAAAGGCCCAATCTAGGTCATTTTGACATAATTAGCTTATATAAATGATTAGATAAACACACGTGTTCATAGCACGCGTTTTATATAGAAATTAGGTTGAAGAACTTCATCTTTCAAACAAAAAAAGAATCATGTAATTTAATTAAGAAATGAAAGAGATATGATGTCTCAAACAAGTACTCAGGCCATGTTTGCAACATCTCAGAAAACAAAAATCAGTGCACATGTGGGCCTTGAGCTGATTTTCAAAATTGTTTTGAAAATTAAAATAAAAGATTTTAAATTTAAAAGTTAAATTTGAAATATAAACATATTCAATTTAAAATTTATAATACAACATAAGTTTTCTAAATGTTTGAAAAGATAATGATATTTTCAAAATATTTAAATACCAGTTTCGAAATTTAAAATTTATTAATAAGGTTAATAAAATGAATTAATTAAATAGGTTAATTAATTAATACTTATATACATGTATTATATATATTACTAATAGGAGGCTCGTGCCGATGGCACGTGTGAAGATTTTGTATTTATTAAATATGATGTGTTATACATTTGGTTATTGATTTTAAATTTGTTGAATATAAACTATACGATGAAATATCAATTTGGTTTTGAAGTGCTTTTGATATGGAGAGTTTTCAAATTATTACAAAAGCCAACTTATGGATAATGTAAAAAGGTATAAATACATAAGCACTAAACGAATTGATATTCAATATTCTCATTAGTACAGTAAAAAAGAAAAATCTTGAGATGACAACTAATTTAAGACTTATACTAACCATCTTGCCACCTTACAGTAGTGTTGAAGCCTTTGTTTCTACCTTCTCACTACTTAGCCACCGTTGTACTGCACCTCTGCATTTCAGGTCGCATCTCCCTTCCAAATTCGCTTCCATCCCTATATGTGCCTCTATACTCACTCATTCCTTCCGCATTGAACCAGCTTCGGATCATAATTTCCAAACTGATATAGGGAAAATGCCTGGTGCATTATGCTTCATTCAGCCCAAATGTTATAGGTTATTTGATGTATGTAGGCATCATCAAGAATTCATTCATTCTGTCATTCCATTGAGTTCAACCACTGTATTCATGATTCAAGTGTAGCCTTTATTCATTCATTCGGCTCTATGATTATTCATTTTGTTCTACGTGTCTCACGGTGGGAGCATGCTTCACCAACAGTTCAGTTTTGACCTCCAGCCAATTAGAACTCGCAACAATATTGCTTCCAATTTGCTTCAGTTAGGGATTTGGCATTTCTGATAAATCTGACACCTTATCCCATCTCATGTCCACTTAGCTAGCACACTCCAATCGTGTTTCAAGTACTCACTAATGCCCATTGTTGTCCAGCCTATGTTTATTGCTACACTTTGCTTCTCTATCAAGTATTCATCAGATTCAACCAATTTTATTTTCATATTAGTTGTATTATTTCAGTTTGGAGCTGAACAAGATAAGTTTGCTTGTGTCCTAGGTTATATTCAGCAAATAGGTTTCACCATTGCTTCAACGATTTCAGGCCATAGTTTGTTTCAGTTCTTCTTAGGTCGACTGAGCTTCATGTTCTTAATCCATGCCATTCAGCCTATGTGCCTTCTAACCATCATTCGGCTACATCATTAGCACTAATTTTCCTTTGTAAGGATTTCTAGTTAGATAGATAATGGTGTATGTTAGTGTTGTTGTATTAATTTGTTTGAAAGATGGAGTTATGGTGAAATACTAAAAATATATTAATGTGTGAATATGGTAATAAAGTATCATTAAACATGTTGGTTAACGCAGATTTTCCTTTGTAAGGATCTCTAGCATTTATCATTGTCATAAATTTGTAAGTGCCAAAATTCTGCTTTATCTTCTTAAAATCATATTAAAATTTTGCTGAATAAAATTCAAATGAGATCAGTCCAAATTCGTATAATTTATAGTAGATTTGACAACCAATTTTATTACATTTTTATATAATAAGCATTCTAATAGTCAACGTTGCTTGAAATGTAAATGGAAAACAGATTTTAACATGCTAATTGCCAAAAGTTAGTGTATAAGTTGGAATTTTTATCAATTACTAATTATACAAATATGAAGGAAAAATTATAGTAATAAATTTATTAATTAAAACTAAAATAGATGATGAAAAAATGGAGAACCAAGCAGATGTGAATGAATTAAAGAATAAATTTGATGTTTTTTGCATCAGGGATCCCATAAAATATCTAGCCAGGAGATTTAGAAGTTGCAAAATGAGCACGTAAATTTAAACAATTAAACTTCTAAAGCAAAGATATTGATGGAAAGAAATTAAGTTCATAGCAACAATTGAGCCCATTAATATGTGCCATTTAAATCTTTGACATGAGTAATAATTATCAAAAAAAAGAGTAAATTCTACTCTATATAACACGGTTTGGAATTATACCAAATTCTATACAAAGAATTTAACTTTTTTGGAAAAACTTAATAAAGGAGAGATCTTTCAGAAAATAAAATCTGAATTCAAATACCTGGCATGGTCAGTTAGTGCGCTACAAGTACAAACCAAATGTCGTTGAACCTATAATGTTTGGGCTCCAATCAATGTGATACATACTTGTCTCTCCTTAACTTTCATAAAAAATTCCCACTTAGGCTCATGCATTGCACATGCCATATGCTTCCACGATTCTACCACTATTAGTTAATCCTAATCAAAATTCAACTAAAGGACAAATAAACAAATTGCCAATGATTGAATTTGCAGAACTCTACTCTAACAAAAAATTTGAAAGAAATGAGACCCTTATAATTAAGCTAAAACAGTGAGCTAGATTCTATTTTCTTAAGAAAATAGACAATGACATATAGTACTGTATTGAATTTGGAACAAAGTTTAATGTCCAAACATGCACGCAAGCATAATTGTTTGAAGATAAAAATATCTGTTACTAAGATCTAAACTAGTCTATGCCAGATATAATACTAAACATATATACTCATAGAAACATATTATTTCCTCTCTATAGATGGAAAATTAAATTTAACAGGATAAAAATGCATTAGTGGCATTAATAATACAAATTACTAACCTACACATATAACAACCAATTAGTTAAGTATTTAAAAGGAAACAAAAATTAAGATGACTGACATAGATTAAAACCATAACAAAGTAGTACTCTATGACTACTCTTAGTATCGTTTTCCATCTAGCAAGGTAGACTAATAAAATTAAATACTAACGAAGGAAAAACAAATAGATTTTGACACATTTGAGATCCATTAGAATTTTACCAACACATATGTTGTTCTTGTACGTAAAATATGTACATGTTCAAAGTAGGTAGATTTTTTCTATGTACATAGAAAAAAGTTATAGTTCTATAATAAGTACATAGTACATACATACCATATTAGTCCTAAAATTAAGTAAATTTATTGTTATAATAATTTTTGAAAATTAATTTTTCAGTGTAAATATGAAGATGGATGATTTTTTAGAAGTATAATTCAGAATAGATTGTAGAATAATTTATTCATTAAGGCGAACAAATTGTAAAAGAAAAAGCCTAGGAATAAAGAGTCATTAATTTTATTTTGCAGGAAAGGAAATCAATTGTTCTCCTCTTTGTTCCTTATTTTTTTTATATTCCTTGTTCCTTAGTAATCCTAAAAAGTGATGGCATGGATGAAAATTTTGTTAAGTATTTTATTTGGGTAATATGAAGCAGGAAAAAATTATAATTTGTAGATATATTTCTTTTAATATGAGTTAATTGTGAATCTACGGTTTCATTAAGATAAACTTGCTCCCTAGTCTTCGTTTAATATTAGTATTTTTTTATTTTTTGATAAGAGAGACATGGTATATACTCTTTTTCCAAAACTAACATAATGCATGCAACTGCAACAGAAGAATTTAGTGTTTGTGAAGAAAATAAATACTAATAACAATGAGAATAAGAATAACAATATAAAACCACCTTTTCTTTCAGTGGGACTTTCCAAAGTTAATGGTTTGGTAAACATTAAAAGAAAATTGATATTGATGTAAGATAATTTTAAGAAACAAACAAACAAAAAATAAGATAAAGGACACTAATGCAAATATTGAAATTATGGAAAGTGAAAAACAAAACATAGAAAGTACAAACAGAGAAATTAAAAATTTGGTAAGAATATGAAATTACAAATTGACTATCAAATTGGAACATGGCAGCTTACATCCTCAATTAAATACTAATTGGTATGCATCTCTATAGGTGAAAAAGTTTCAGAGATAGCATATCTATTATTTGATTATTACCATTGTCATATTACTTTAAATATTAAGATTTAATGAATGTAAATAATCAAACTCAGCATAAAATATATGATATTACAATCAACCAATGTGCAGGTCACACACTGACAGTGCAACATATAAACATCAATTATCAAAGATAAATCATCAATAAAAAGGACGTCGTAGTGAAATCATTAATAAAATGTATTCTATCTAAAAGTAAACTTGTTGTCTAGTAAAATAATAGATAATTAATCATATCATGTACTTCATGTCAAATAGATTGCTGTTTGAAAAAAAAATCAAAGAGAAACATAATTTAACATCATTAAACTATGTTGAATGTGCTCCGACATGTGACATGTAAGCACTGATAGTAGTATGTATTTGTGGTATAAAAAACATAAAAGCAAAGTAATCCAGTTTTGTTATTCAAACTTATCAGTTTAATTACATACGACATAGAGTGGATGATATCACCTTAAGTAAAAGTAAATAATTATTAAATAATTACTACTCTCAATAATGTAGAACAATGTTAGTTATAAACCTGTAAAGGAGCAAATAAAGTAATTTATCTCATTAATTTGATCATCTTCTCGTATGCATGAATAATTCCTTTTGACCTGAAAAAAGAAAAGATTAATATATCTTGCATAATTTGGATACAAAGCAACATCATCCAACTTATAAATAAGATGGCATAAACAGTTAAAATTTTAGAAATAAATGAGGATACAATGAATGGAATTGAAATAATAGAACCTACATTATAATAAATAACTGAAAGACAGATATAAAATTTTAATTTTCCTTACTGAGAAACTTGTTAACATTAATATTGTATGAACATGCGAAATCACTGCTATCTAGAAGTTATGAAAGTTGACGTTGAGAAAATTGATGAAGTTCAGTAGGCATACCGAGGCAACTGCTGATTATACGCTAACTTTGAAGAGAGACAAATCAAGCTGAAATTAAAAGCAATAAGAATGATAATAAATCATAAAACTTAAAAAGTGATTTAAAACACAAATAATTTGAAAATATACTTGCACCTCCAAATAATCACAACCGAGAACAATTAGAATATAAAATAAAGATCTTACTTTAGCGTGTCTTTGGTAAGGAAAAAAGGCGTTTTGCTATAGATCCTCTCTCTAGTCATCAAAACTATAGTTTCTGTTTAGATCTGAAAGAAAAATTAATGCATTTTTCCCAACAAAAAAATCAGATATCTTGTACTATACATCATCAGGTATCTGCGTGTAAGACTCAAATTAGGAGGAGGTTGAGAAATAATATTGGGGGAGATTTTGTAGACATGGAAATAATCACGGAACTGGATATAATGTCGATTTTATTAATTAATTAACTTAATTAAAGGTATATTTAATAGAATAATCCATAAATGTTATATTTTGTGATAGTAGTTACAAGTGTTGTAACCGTGAGTAATTTATCACAACGAAACAAATATACCATTTTAAATGTTCCTAGTCAAGATGCATCGAGACTGGATATCGATGTATCCGTTGAGACTGGAGTACGTAACGCTCTTCAAATGTTGGGCGGTGTATTACTCATGACAGTTGGGGGCACCTACTGGTTACGTACTAATAGTTATTGGATAACTATGGCATGACTCACTCGATAGTTTTCTGTTGGGTAATATAACTAAGGTCAAACAAAAAATATCAATGTGACTGATTTACACAGTTCTCTCGACTTGAGAATACCGTGGATCTTCAATATGAAAGCTCTGTTTTGATTATAGCCAAATCATGGCATGACGTCCATCGAGTGACTATAGTTGGGTCGAGTGGAAGTATTGGAAGTGAAGCACTATTCAAGAGAGGATTCTTCTCCTAAGTTATATGCGGTTATTATCACAGTCAACTCAAGTCAACTCAAAGTCAAAGTCTCTTGCCAGAGCATTTCGATTAATAATAATTGTTATTATTGAACCAAGGACTTTGTATTTGGATTATAAAGTTGAATGTGGATGAGGTTGGAATTTTGACAATTACCAAATTCTATAAGTCCAAAGTGATATAGTTTTGACAAAGAGAATTGGTGTAAACAAATGTCACAATCGGGTAACGCTTATTAAACTAAAATTGGTTTTTACCGAAAATGAGTAAGCAATAAATTTGGCCATAATGTCACACCACCTGCTAAGTGACGTGTGAACTTTAACATTAGAATACTTCAATATTAATTGCTGACCAAATTTACACCCAAAAGTTACACAGCCGAAATGATAAATTCCCTTAAGACCAAATGATTTAATTAGTTTATAATTGTTATAAATTAATTAAATTAATTAATATTTATGAAATATTAATTATAAAATATGAATATGATTTGAGAAATAAATAATGTTATATATATTTATAACAGTTATAAATATATTGATCGATATACAATATCGACAAGATTAAACTAGATTTAATTGCATAGTATTTTGGCTTGGGCTTAGATGAGTTTAGGGCCCATCATCAGGGCTGCAAAATTTCGGTTTTGGGAAGGTCTAGGGGTAGCTAAAAAATAGGGAATTGACTTGGAGATAATGGGTTGAGATAAAGTGAGAATGGGTAAAAAGGTTTTCCTCGTTTCTCTCTAATACAACCATATATATATATATATGTATGTATGTATGTATGTATGTATGTATGTATGTATGTATGTATGTATGTATCTCTAAAAACAATTACTAACCTTTTTTGGCCGCCATTACCTTCTACATTGCTGGTTCAAACATAGCTCTCAATCCACTCCAAAGTTCTCAAATATATTTCAAATTAAAATAATATTATTCGATGGTTAGAGGTCGGCGATTCCAGACTTGCAATCTGACGAATCAAGAACTGTAAAAGGAAGGGAGGTCATTGCTTCAACGTGGATTCAAAGGCATCATTAAATTGGTAATTTTAATTCATATTACAGTAATTAAATTATATTCTATGATCCTATAATGAGCAATTTCATATCTGTTTAAATATATTGCTACTATATGTTTAGTTAGGTGAGATTTTTGTAAATAGATGTGGTTGTCACAAATCAGTTTGGTTATGTGCATAATTTGTTTATTATACTATTTGATTTATGTATAGACAAATGTTGTTTAGTGTACAAAATCAATTTTTGTCATTAATAATTTTTTTATATATATTTATTAATAAATTCATATATATATGTGTGTGTGTATGTATTAGTGTATATTTCTCTCTCATAATAGCATATATAAGATATATATATATATATATATGATTTTTAAAAATTTAGTACATTTATTTATATATAATATGAATTTAAAAATTCGAAAATTAATTATCATACATATATTCATATTTTTAAATTAATATTTATTGAATTTTTGAATTGTTTATTATATATAAAATAATTATTACATTATAAACTCAATTTTTTTTAAATATATCATTTCATAAACATATAAAAAAAATTTAGGAATTTTTCAATATAGTTTATATTTTTAATAATTAATATTATTTCGGAAAAACTATTTATGATTTATTAAAAATTATAATTTAATTGAAAAATTCTTCAAAATTTTTTATAACCTTTCATTCATGATCCTAGAATTTCTGAAAATTTAAAATTTGAATTTTTAATAATATATTATTTTATATTAAATAATTATTGCCGAAATCAATGTATTTACTTTTAAAAATAATAATTCAATTTTGAAAAATCTCTAGATTTTTTCTAAGCTCTATTTTATGATCCTAGATTTTTTAAAATTTTAAAATTTGAATTTTCATCAATGTATTATTTTATTTTAATTATTTATGGATGAAAACATTATTTTATTCATAATATATACAAATTAAAATACTAAAATTATTATGTTTGCAAAACTAAATTAATTTTGAATTATAAATAATTTTTAATAATTGTTCTCTCCCTTTCTATATATATATTTATCTATATGTATATGTTTATGTTCATATATTATATATAATATATTTATACATACATATGTGTGTGTGTATTGTAACACATATACATGCACATATTTGGATAACATACATGACATACAAAATGAGCTAATATGTCTGTTGTGATAAATCCCAACATCTACATATGGGTGTATTATACCTTTACGGATTGTTATGTTACACGTGCACTCACACATATATGTATATGATATATTTATGTATAATCTAAATCAAATAAAATTAATTTCATATCTTAATATATTTGAATTTAAATAAAATAAATGATTTTATTTAAATGAAATTTAGTAATGTTCTAATTCAGTTAGACTTCATAGGCCCATTAAAAGATCCAATAGGGTCAAAATTTTGAAATTCACCCATAACTTCCGCTGCGGGCTAGTCCAGTTCCAGCAATGGTATCGGAGCTCAATAGCCTATGCGGCCTAAATTAGTCATATTAGGGCTAACTAATTAAGCTTGCCCACTTAGTACGGTGTCTAGAAAGGTAATGTCTAGGATTGGAATTGGGTAATCAAGTACCCTATCCTACCCGGTTACCGGTCAGTCCCGAAAGGTGAAGTGAGCCCAAAGGTTGCTCCTAATAGAAAAGGCCCAACTTAATTTGGACCTTGGGCTAATTTTCAAATTCGTTTTGAAAATTAATGTTAAAGATTTTAAATTTAATAGTTAAATATAAAATAAAACATGTTTATTATAAAAATTATAATAATACATAAGTTTTCAAAATGTTAGAAAGGATAATGATCTTTTCAAAATGTTTGAAAATATTTATATAATAATTTCAAAATTTAAATTTATTAATAAGATTAATAAAATTAATTATTAAATATGTTAATTAATTAATGCATATATGCATGTATACATATGTTGATATATGTTATGTTATTTTAAAATGTTTAAGATAACATAAGTATACGTGTATGTATACAAGATAAATTTTGAAATTAATAAATTTTAATAAAAATTGTTTAATTGAATATATTAATTAAAGATTAATTAATTAAATAAAATACACTTATATATGATACATGTGTGTTGCACTATAAATGTTATAGTAGATATGTCCAATATAAAAGTTATATTGGAATACTAATTTAAAATTAATTAAAGAGTTAATTGATTAAAATTGATTAGGTAAGATTTAATTAATGATATATTATACGTAAGACTATCATATAAGTAATATGAAATATAAAAGTTATATAACAATAAAACTTATATGATATGTGTATAATCTAAATGTGGAACATTAAAGAAACCCAAATAGACTTGAGAAATAAATACATTTGTAAATGTACATATACCATGATTTCTGATGTGTCTGACACTTGAGTCGCTGGGGTATTTCAAAAGAAATATATTATTCTATAAGTCGATATCACTCAATATATATATTGAAGATTGTGACTCTTCAATGTAATGTTGTCCTCTACCATATATATATTAATAAATTACTTACATACTCCTTAGTTGTTGAGCAAACTCAAGCTAGGGATGTTATGCATAGTATTATTGATATATTGAACAGATGAGGTAAGATAACTATATATATTTGTTGAGAAAACTTAAGATACATATACTATACTTAGGCCATCACGATATGGTAGGTATGAGTGAATAATCTCTTTCGATTTGTTGAGAAAACTCAAGATCGAAATGAGACTAGAACAAGGAAAAATGGGTTAGGAGTTGTATATGATACAACTGATAAGGAGTTATCCATCGTTTGTGGGGCTATGATTTGTTGAGCAAACTCATGGTCAGAATACCAAAACAAACGAGTCCTAACACCCACTAGTGAAGTTGTAAGACTCCTCTGTTTCATCTCCGTGTTTGGAGAAATATAAAAGACTAGTGGAGGCCTTATTAGAAAAATGAAATGGTAACATTTAACCTTTCTAATATTGTAAGAACATATATTGTATAATGTTATAATTATCTACAATGATAAATTTGTGCATTTAATATGATTGATAAAACGTTTGTCAATTAACATATATAAACAAACTGAATTGAAAGTTGACAAATAGAAATATAATATATACTTACTAATAATTCTAATTGCATGTTATATAATGTTTCTATACCCATGCAAGTGCCCAATTTCAACTACTTAATACATTCGTAAGTTGGTCACTTATATGTTTATTTGGTTCAGACCATGTATTGCATTTTATGAGTTTTTGAACTCTAAATGCAATTCAAGACTATGGATATTTGATCCATGTACTTTCACATATAAATGTTATATGGTGAACAGTCATAGTTTGTGGGGGTACAATTGAGAAGTTAGTTCATTCGAAGTAAGCCAATAAACAGTATTTTAAGATCATGTATTCAACTAGAATGATTTCAAAAGGATCATATTATGTTAATGTAACACAAGACCATAAACTATGAGATACGTCTAAGAACTCGATCGTTGAAATGTCATCTTGATCGGTTTACATAAAGTGCAACATATTTGATGTCTTAAATGTTAAGAATAATCGAATGTGCTTTCGTAAAAGGTTATGATATTGTAGTAAGGTTTTCTTTTGAATAGTTTGACCATTTGAAAGAAAAACGAATGTATAAGAATGGATGTAATTTAAGGTAGAGTTGGAATGAAGAGAATGAATAGTCACTTCTGCTTCATAGAGAAACATTAGAAACAAGAACTGTAATAATAACTGATACTTAATATTGGAATATGAAATATGATTTTTATTCCGAAATGTATTTTCATATAGAAAATTGTTTTCTATAACATTTATTTCTTTGAGTTCAAGATATTTGATCAAAGAACTCTCCTCTGTAAACTAGTTGAGGCGTATGAAATAAGTAAACAATATTAACAATATTAAGTGAATAGTGGACCTCTAAATTTAGTACGTTGCTATAGTAATGGCGGAAATATTGGGAGCATGCCATATAGCACCTAGTGATTACATCAAATTACGAAAATTGTTTTCGTAAAATGTACCGAACATTATTTGTGAAATAATGTTTATTTTTGGTATTGACTGAAAAGTAAATATAACTATATTTCAATATGAGTATTATGATTATTCATTATGAAATAGAAGTATATTGTGGAATTTGTTTTCATAGTAAAAGTGATGCAACAAAATACATATATATCTAATATTATTTACAGTTGTTTTGGAATTATAGACTAAGCCGTAGTTTTGAGAAATAATTTTACTATATGATTATGAATCATATGATACATGTTAATTATATCTCAAACAATTAATGGCTATGCACCCACTCAGTGGGAGCATCATAAGAGTTGATGAACTCTTTGAATTAATACATATTGATGTATGTAATCACAAGTCTATTAATACCAAAAGGGTTCCACATACTTTTTTATAACATCGATGATTTATTACCAACATGAACATGTGTATTAGATACACATGTAGTAAGTTTATGATAAAATCATAGAATATAAAAGAAAAGTAAATAAAACAACATGCAATAGAATAAAATGATTTGATTTGGTCGAATAAGTGAGTATATTGGAAAGAGTTCCAAATGTACCTAAAAATGAATATAGATCAATCTCAAAATCACTTCTCCATGTGACACATAATGATGCATCGATAAGGAGTAATCAGACATTGTTGGACAATTTACGATTAATTATGAGTGAAGTTGAGTTAGTTTCTTTCTATAAGGTCATGTACTTAAGATTAGTACACAAGGTTGATATTATTTCATCTAAACAATAGTTTACAAAATCATATAAGATAAGGATTTGTAAGAAATCCCAACATATCCAAGGCCAAGGAGTTGGCAGGTTGTGCGAATCGAAAGATTGCACGTAATAATTGTTCATGAGGGATCTTGTATGAATCTCCAAAAGGTTTTTTGGAAAGGTCTATCATCAAATGACATATTTATGTTTTGAACATAATTTTTGTAAACTAAAATCAGTTTTATTAATAAAAAGGTTCATAAAGCGTTTCTGAATCCCTATTCTGTTTGCACTAAGAAACAATTGTTGTTTCAAGTTATATCAACTTCATTGTGAAGGAATTTCTTTGAGAAATTTTTGGTAGTTAAATGGAATTGGATCCGATCCATAGATAGAACTGATTATATGAGATGAAGTGAAATTAACTAACCTAAATGAACACATAGCATAAGAATGTCTAATAAGTATTCTTGTACATCGAAGAGAAACTATGAGTTTCTTATTAATGTCGAAAATATACATTACTCTCGATTGTTCAATTAAACCATTAAGATTGTTGACTCTATATGGTATGATGCGTAGATCTGAAATAATTCCAAGTATGGTATCAAAATATGATTTTGATAGTCGTAACCAAAGAGATGTGATCCATCGGTCGAGATTGTGTCTTTATTGGAAAGACTAATGTGGTTGGAATTAAATAAGCAATTTTGATAAGAATAATATCGTAAATTTCAATTGTTGAAATTAGCATAACATATTCGGTATTCAACATGCTCAAGTTAATTCAGATTTACTCAGAAAATGATCGCTCGATAAGACTTAGTGTTTGGTACTTATGTATTGAAACAGAAAATTCTAAATAATGATTTAGAGTAAGCTGTATACACATATTGACCAAGAATGCCTCGAAGTCAGTGGGAGCGATATTGGGTTTGTGAGTCTTTGGATATGATCCAAGAAATGATAAGAATGTATCATTTTGTAAGCATCAAGATTGAATAAGTATTTTGAGAGAAATATCAAATAGTTTGATTTTCAATCAAAGTGTAGTGGAAGCCTGTGTTCATAAGAAAGAACGTTAAAAGGTACATTGATATTTCTAAACTATAAGTAAACAACACGTTGTTGATTTTAACAATATGCTTGTATTAAAATCAACTTTTGTTGGTTTAATACTTAATTTTGGATTGTAAATGGTGTCTTTTGTAGTGAGTATAAAAGATATAGGGATTGTCCCAAAATGATATACAAGAGCACCCTATTAAAAAGAGAACATGTAAGACGGATTCCTTATGCATTAGCAATAGGAATTATCATACAGGTTATGTTGTGTATGATATTGTGTTTTGTTTATGTATTTGATACATGAAGCAAATATAAAATCCAAATTGATATCACAAAATGGTTGTTTGAGGTGTTCTCGTGTATTTATGAAATACTAGAGAATTGTTTATAGAAACAACGAACTCGTATGACGGAACGTTTTGACACAAACTTTTATAAGTGATATTGAGTATAACATGTAAATGATAAAATTCAAGTTAAAATCTTTAATTTTGAAATGTTTTAAAATAAAGGTGATTGTGGTCCATTCAACGAAATGTTGAGAACATTAACTTGAATAGCGCTACAATAAACCAATGTTTATAGATATAAATGCACAAATTTATAATTGAGCCAAAGGTGATTCCAAATGTTGAGAATCCCATAATATTGTTATAAGATAACAATGTCATGAAATTGGTCATGATAGAACTTAAAGCTCAATAGAAGTCAAAAGACATACTTCGAATCGTTCCACATGATAAAGGCAGTTTATCAGTGTCAGAGAGAGTTAATCGACAAAGTAGATAATTAAAACATAATAGCATACCCATTCACCGAGGGACTGACCTAATTGGTTTTGAGAAAACTGATTGGAGAAGTTGGAATTAGATTCCATAATTGACCCCAAGTGCAAGTGGGAGACTGATAGAGTTATGGGTATGCCCTAGAGGCAATTATCTAATTTGTTACATATATCTAACTCGTTGACCAATCTTGTTCGAAATAAAAGGTATTTTCTTACTATTATATACTTGATATAATGTGATTATATTAATTAATTAACTTAATTAAAACTATATTTAATAGAAAAATCCATAAATGGTATATTTTGTGATAGTAGTTACAAAGTGTTGTAACCGTGAGTAATTTATCACAAAGAAACAAATATACCATTTTAAATGTTCCTAATCAAGATGCATCGAGACTGGATTACGTAACGCTTTTCAAATGTTAGGCAGTGTATTACTCATGACTGCTAGGTGCACCTAGGGGTTGCGTACTAATAGTTATTGGATAACTATAGAATGACTCGTTCGATAGTTTTCTGTTGGTTAGTATAACTAAGGTCAAACAGATAATATCGATGTGACTGATTTACACAGTTCTCTCGACTTGAGAATACCATGGATCTTCAATATGAAATCTCCGCTTTGATTATAGCCAAATCATGGCATGACATCCATCGAGTGACTATAGTTGGGTCGAGTGGAAGTATTGGAAGTGAAGCACTATTCAAGAGAGGATTTGTCTCCTCAGTTATATGCGGTTAGTATCACAGTCAACTCAAGTAAACTCAAAGTCAAAGTCTCTGGCCAGAGCATTTCGGTTAATAATAATTGTTATTATTGAACCAAGGACTTTGTATTTGGGCTATAAAGTTGAATGTGGATGAGGTTGGAATTTTGACCATTACCAAATTCCATAAGTCCAAAGTGATATAGTTTTGATGAAGCGAATTGTTGTAAACAAATGTCACAACCGGTTAACGCTTATTAAACTAAAATTGGATTTTACCGAAAATGAGTAAGAGACAAGTTTGGCCATAATGTCACACCACCTGCTAAGTGACGTGTGAACGTTAACATTAGAATACTTCGATGTTAATCGCTGACCAAATTTACACCCAAGAGTTACACAACCGAAATGATGAATTCCCTTAAGACCGAACGATTTAATTAGTTTATAATTGTTATAAATTAATTAAATTAATTAATATTTATGAAATATTAATTATAAATTTGAATATGATTTGAGAAATAAATAATGTTATATATATATATTTATAACAGTTATAAATATATCGATCGATATACAATATCGACAAGCGATTAAATTATATTTAATTGCATAGTATTTTGGCTTGGGCTTAGATGGGTTTAAGGCTCATCATTAGGGCTTCAAAATTTCGGTTTTGGAAAGGTCTAGGGTGGCTAAAACATAGGGATTGGCTTCGAGATAATGGGTTGAGATAAAGTGAGAATGGGTAAAAAGGTTTTCCTCGTTTCTCTTTAATACAACCCTATATATATATATAATTACTAACCTTTTTTGGCCGCAATTACCTTCTACATTGCTGGTTCAGACATAGCTCTCAATCTACTCCAAAATTCTCAATATATTTCAAATTAAAATAATACTATTCGATGGTTAGAGGTCGGTGATTCCGGACTTGCAATCTGACGAATCAAGAACAGTAAAAGGAAGGGAGGTCATTGCTTCAACGTGAATTCAAAGGCATCATTAAATTGGTAATTTTAATTCATATTACAGCAATTAAATTATATTCTATGATCCTATAATGATCAATTTCATATCTGTTTAAATATATTGCTACTATATGTTTAGTTATGTGAGATTTTTGTAAGTAGATGTGGTTGTCACAAATTAGTTTGGTTATGTGCATAATTTGTTTATTATACTATTTGGTTTATGTATAGACAAATGTTTTTTACTGTAAAAAATCAATTTTTGTCATTAAAAATTATTATATATATATTTAGTAATAAATTCATATATATATATATATATTAGTGTATATTTCTCTCTCATAATAGCATATATGCATATATAAGATATATATATATATGATTTAAAAACAAAATTAGTACACTTATTTATATATAATATGAATTTGAAAATTCAAAATTAATTATCATACATATATTCATATTTTTAAATTAACATTTATTGAATTTTTGAATTTTTTATTATATATAAAATAATTATTACATTAGAAATTCAATTTTATATTTTTAAAAAATATTATTTCATTTCAGAAACATATAGAAAAAATTTAGGAGTTTTTCAGTAAATATTATTATTTTTAATAATTAATATTATTTTGGAAAAACTGTTTATGATTTATTACCAATAATAATTTAATTGAAAATTTCTTAAATTTTTTTTTGTAAACTTTCATTCATGATCCTAGAATTTATAAAACTTTCAAATTTGGATTTTTAATAATATATTATTTTATATTAAATAATTGTTGCCGAAATCAATGTATTTGCTTTTAAAAATAATAATTCAACTTTGAAAAATCTCCAGATTTTTCTTAAGCTCTATTTTATGATCCTAGATTTTTGAAAATTTTAAAATTTGAATTTTCATCGATAGATTATTTTATGTTACTTATTTATGGATGAAAACATTATTTTATTCATAATATATACAAATTAAAATACTAAAATTATTATGTTTGCAAAACTAAGTTAAATTATTATGAATATTTTTTAATAATTGTTCTCTCTCTTTCTATATTTATATTTATCTATATATAAATGATTTATGTTCATATATTATATATAATATATTTATACATACATGTGTGTGTGTGTATTTTGTAACACATATACATGCACATATTTAGACAACATACATGACATACAAAATGAGCTAATATGTCTATTGCATTGTAAATTCCAACATCTATATATGGGCATATTATACATTTCACGGATTATTATGTTACACATGCACTCACACATATATGTATATGATATATTTATGTATAAACTAAATCAAATAAAATTAATTTTATATCTTAATAAATTTTAATTTAAATAAAATAAATGATTTTATTTAAATGAAATTTAAAAATGTTCTAATTCGGTTAGACTTCATAGGCCCAATAAAAGATCCAATAGGGTAAAATTTTTGAAATTCACTCATAACTTCTGCTGCGGGCTAGTCCAGTTCCAACATATTATACACCATAAGGTTTCAGCATGGAAGAGCATCTCCAACCCATATATATCTTATCTTATCTTATCTTATATACCTTATAGTCGGATCTCACTTGTAATTTTTACTTTTTTCTCATAATTTTAGAATTCAGAAAATACTCATCTCTCCTTGGTTGAATATGTTTTGAAGAAGGTCACAAGTTGAATTCCCACTGGCCACTCTTATACCTTATTATCTTACAATACCCTTATTTACCTTGATTTGGTTTAAGCTCGAGCACCCTTGTTCGAACCCCGTTAACCTCATTTTATTCAATAAATTTTAGAATCACTTAATTCATTTAAAAATATTTATTTTTCTATTATGTCTCTTGCAACATATAAACTCTACATATAAACTGCATTCAAAATCAAATCTCACAACGTACACTCTTATACTATCCACCTACATTAATAAGCACGATCTTTACTCAAATTTCATTTGTTCAGTTTTTTGAAATATAAAATTTTTAACAAGTGCCTTCATTAAACACTTATTATAACAATAATAACAATTAAGGAAAATCAAAAGTATAACAACCAAGAAGTCTATAAACATATAGTCAGTTTAAGACCTATAATTTTATCATAATTTTTTTTTGTAATTCAACCATTGACTTCATGTTATCTAATTATATATGTGTGTGCGTATGTATGTATGTATATGTGTATGTGTATGTGTGTGTGTCTGTATATGTATGTATGCATGTATGCATATGTATGCATGTATGCATGTATGTTTTAATCTTGGATTTATCCTACTTCTTTTGTTTTTATCATATACTTTTACAATTTAAATCCTTATTTTTCTATGATTCATGTGTATATTCAAACATTTAACACTTTGAAATTTCTCATTCAACAAGATTTAATATACTCAACCTTAATAACATATCTCTTCGGGATTCCTATTTATTGGTTTTACTCCTTTTGTTCAAATCTATTTTATATATCTGTGAACTTTAAACATAGGAAAATTTTCTTTATTATCATCAAAAGTAAATATCTATTCTCCTTATTTTCATCTTTCATTATAGTTCTCTTTAATCTCAAGCTCCACAATAACTCAAAATGATATAAAATTTCATTTGCAAATTTCAATTGTCAAAATGGGCCATATAATATTATGGTGAGGTTTAAACATTGATGATATTAAACTCCCTTTCCCACTCATTCACTTGATTTCTAGTTTCACTCTACATATAGTTCATTTTATAAATTCCATATTTATAGACAATTATCTTTGAATCATTACAGACCTTCACGTTTCCATGAAATTACGTTTATTATCTTGACTTGTAAAGTCCGTATGATATTTTAGTATCAAAGTACAACATACTTCGAGTTTGCATTATTCTCTCTTTTTCCTATAGATAAATAAGAATTAGTTTATATAATGTATTTTAATTTAACGTTCTTAATTTGTATGTGTGTTAAAGTTAGATCTATCCTAATTGTTTTGTCTTTTTATCCTAATTTTAGAATTAAAATCCTCATTTCTACATGATTCATCTGTATTTTCTAATTTACCCCTCTAAAGTTTCTCATTTAACAAGTTTTAATATATTCAGCTGTAACAACAAGCCTCTTTGACTATCTCATTTATTATTTTACTCATTGTATTTAATTCAGTTTTATTTCTAACTGAAGTTAAAATCATCCCTAAAAAGGAGTCTCTTTTCTCTAATCAGAAATAAAATATCTACTCTCTTTGTTTCTATATTTCATTATACTGTCTCTTTTATCTCAAGTTCCATGAGAACTCAAAATGGTATCAAATTTTAATTTCAAATTAAATCAGCAGAAAGGGTCGAATATATAGTGGTAAGTTTTTATTTTTGATGATATTTACTCTATTTCCCTATCGATTCACTTGATTTTTTCTTACTTTATGTTTTATTCCTTTTTTAAACACCATATCTACAAAAATCTTTGATCATTGTAGGTTTTCACTTTTCCTTGAAATGTCATTTATTGTCTCTAAAGATAACTATATAATATTTTATTCTCCATTTTCCCCATATATAAGTAAGTTTTGGTTTGTAAAATTTATTTTATTTTGTTATTTTATAAATTATGTCTAGATTTTGGATCTGTATGCATAATTAAAATACAGATAGTGAATTCATTTTGTTAATTAGATGCTTCTCAAAGAACAACCTTAACTCTATTAAACTAATTTATGATTTCTATTTAATTAACATATTTATTTTTGGTTCTTCTTTTCTTCAAATACATACAATCTAAATTACTGGTAGCACTGAGAATAAAGAATGTTGAAAGTTAATTATTTGTATTGAACCTGTTTAAAATCTATGGAAGATGTCTAGGTTGTCCTCAAATATTAAAAGAAACCAAACTAGAATTCGGCAGTTTAATAACTTTTGGTCTAAAATTTCCAATTAATTACTTTTAATAAATCCATCTGTGGCAGTTGTTTTTTTGTCTTCTCCTTTTGATTAGGGAGGGAGAATCGGTTTAGATAAGGGGAATGAAGAAAAAACATTTTCTTAATTAAAATAGAGTTGAAAAGGAAAGACTTGAACAATTGATTCTTCCATTATAAAATAAAATCACTACCAAAAAAGACGATAGGGGCATTTTATTTCTTATATCCAATATTTCAATGATGTCTTTAGAAGAGATTTAGGATCTTATATCTTGATGAAGGTTCAAAATAAGGTATGCAATTATTTATTTAATCATGATTTTTTATTTGTTCAAACAGAACTAATATCAATATTTTATTTTATTTTAGACTGAAGTGACACAAAAGGAAAATAATGAAAACGATTCTAAATGAAATGAAGGGTAACAGCGGAAATTTTTGTGATAATTTTGTATAAAAATTTAGTACAAGTTAAAAATTTATCCCTCTATCAAATGTTGACTTTTATGAAAAATTTCTCCATAACTTCTATTCCTCTTAACCAAATCACTCCTTATAAACCATTCCATTTAATTAGTTTACCAATTTTGGATTCATTCTATTACATACCTATGTACTTTAATCCCTAGAAAAAAAATTATTTTTCTGATCTAAAGTTAATTCTATAATCTTTTTCTTCCGTTCATTTGCTTTATTTTTCACTTTAATCTCGAGCTTCACACGAACTCAAAAGGGCATCATAATTTATACTGTACATATTGAAGTTGGATCTTTAGCCCATTTGCTTCATTCTTTCATTTCATTTACTCTTTAGACTTGGACTCCTCAAGATCTCAAAATCATGTCATAATTTTAATTACATAATTCAATCTTCATAAATGGTCACATAAGTTGATTGTAATTTGGATTTGTAAATAGAGGATATTTAACTCTCTTTCCTAGTCAATTAATTAGAATTTTTATTACTATTTACAATTTGTTCTTTTTTGTTCCTTCTATACAAACAATTTTCTTTGAATTATCTTGAATATTCATTTTTTATTGAAATTACATTTAAAGAAAAGTCTGTACAATATTTAAAATCTAAAGTATAACATGTTGATAGTTTATTTTTTTTCTTTATATTTCCTAAAATAAGTAAGAATGATTTATATAAAGTATTTTTTATAAATTAAGTCTGGATCATTATTTTCAATGCATGATTTAAACTAATTTGCTTTTATATGTAATTTGCAGGTTTATATATGAATCATTTGTTCTTCGAATATAAATCTATTTGTATGTAGATACAATGAAAATAAATAATGTTAAAAGTTAAATTCTTTATGTTGAACCTCTTGAAAAACTATGGATACTGTCTAAATTATATCTGAATATTAAAATAAATAAAAATAAGTAAGCTACAAATTTTGTTTGTTGAGTAATTTTCCACTATAAAATTTCTCCTTTGATAAATTTTAGTAAATTCAAGTGTAACAGCTATTTCAAAAACACTAAAAATGATTTCAATAGTTTATTGCTATATATATCAAAGATTACTACAAACTATATTATACTAATTTACTTTTTATGCAATTTGGAGGCTTATTTATGAATCTTTTGTTTTTTGATTATTCCCTCCTCATTTGCTAACATGAAAGTATTTTATGTAATTTTAAGTTCAATAAATGGAACATTAAGAGTAAGTTTTACTTATTACATTTTGCAAACACTTTTTGCTATTGGATCAGATTTCTATGGTATTCCATTGAACTCTATGATACTGTGCTTAAAAATCATTTTCTTCTCCTTTTTAACATTATTATGAAATTTCTTTGGTCTACATTTCAATCTTATCATTCCGGTGCAATATGGATTTTTTTAATGAATTTTGACTAGATACGTTTATGTTTTATGTAATTCATTGTCAGAAAATTTAGTCTAAAGAATATTTTGTTTGTTTAACCTTATCGGTGTAGATATCTATTTAAAGTTACGACCTCAAAGCGAGAAAGTTGCTTTATATTATAATTATTTGATTAGTTTTGTGTTTTGGAATCACCATTACAATTATCAATATCACATTTTAACTATTTTGGTTTATGTGACTTTAGAATTGTAACGACCCGTATTTTTAACGGATCGACAAGTTCGACAGAATTTGGAATTTTAGAGTTTTTGAGCCATTTTAGATTTTAGGCGAAAATGGCTAAGTCCTGAGTCGTGAACGACTTAGTGTAAGTCGTGAGTCGTATACGACTTAGGGGATAGGAGCGACTCAGGGATTTGGCTAGTTAAGGGTGTAAGGATAAGTCGTTTGAACGACTTAAGGGGTAGGCGCGACTTAAGGACTGGGCGAGATAAGGCTTAAGTTGTAACAGTTAAGTCGTGACCGAGTTAAGGTGATGAGTCGTACCCAAGTTATCTGATGAGTCGTACCCAAGTTATCTGATGAGTCGTACCCAAGTTATCTGATGAGTCGTACCCAAGTTATCTGATGAGTCGTACCCAAGTTATCTGATGAGTCGTACCCAAGTTATCTGATGAGTCGTACCCAAGTTATCTGATGAGTCGTACCCAAGTTATCTTATGAGTCGTACCCAAGTTATCTGATGAGTCGTACCCAAGTTATCTGATGAGTCGTATCTTGGTTATCTGATGAGTCGTCTGACCAGTTGAGTTGTAACCCCAGCTATTTGTTAAGTCGTGACCGACTCAGTAGTTGGCTGCTAGGTTATAAGTCGTAGGATAGTGGAATTTGATACGTCGTAGACGACTTAGTAGTTGAGTTGTATATCCAGTTAAGTCGTAGACGAGTATCCCAGTAGCCTAGCTAAGTCGTGAGGTTGATAAGTCATAGCCGAGTTAACTGTTAAGTCGTAAGGGATCTGGGTTTTGTTGAGTCGTAGGCACACGCTATGAGTCGTAACCGACATAGGAGATAGCTGTTTTGTCATGAGTCGTAGGCAGATGTGTGTTAAGTCGCTAAAGGTAGTCTGGTTAGATCGTAGAAGCCAGAAGTCGTTGAGTCGTAGGGCTTTGAGTCGTAAGTCGTAAACGACTCATGGAGGCAGACGAGATAGGGATTTCAGCTATAAATAGGAGAGTTTCTCTTCATTTTTGGGATCTGGATTTTGAAGCGACGAAGTGCTGCCATTTTGAGAGCTCGACTTCTACACTTCTTCACTTCTTTTCTCCACTCTAATCTAGTGCTTCCTTCCATCCAAATCAAAGATCAAGATTGAAGATTCAAGAGCTAAAGTTGAAGATCTTCATCTTTTCAAGAGAGATTTCTTCGTTTGAAGCGGATCCGTGATAGATCAAGCTTCATCCTTCGCTGTCCAGATCTGAAGCGTGTTGATTTGGGTTTGTTTTGGTGATTTGGTGAGTGGTGATTATCTCTCACACGGATCCAAAGGAGTATATCGGATTGTTGGCTCGATTTGGTGTTAAAATAGAGATTTCCATGCATTTTCTTCATCCAAAGTGTAGATCCATATAGATCCATTGTTCATGATGATGTTACATCCATTTTATCATATGTTAACCTATGCAAGTTCATTCATCAAGTTTGTAGAGATATAATCCATGTTTTCATGCTTATTGGACTTTCAACTCTTTAATTACGAAAATGCCATTATTGTTATAATTGTCTACTTAGATCATTTTTGAATGCTTGATTGCTTGGATTGATGTTTGATTTGATTGATTGTTATGAACTAGATGATTGATGATTAGATTTAGATCGAAGGTGATTCAAAAGCTAAGGGAAAGGCTCTTGAATTGGGAAAGCTGCTCGTGGCATATGTAGCGGGATGATGAAGCTCTTATGCATAGATTTGATGATGTGATGTTGAGATGAGGCTTTGCGAGGATGTAATGAAGCGAGGCATCATGTGATGAAGACTTGGTCTAATCCAGACGGGATCATTCCAAGCATGTTGATAACTCGGTGATATGATTCGAGTTGAGGATAATGAATGGATATAAGAATAGTCGTCGAGGAGGATGACTAGGAGGTTTGGATAGCATCGTTGTTGAAGGTTCTAGCATGCTCTAAGCAAGAGTACGTTTTGGGCAGATTCGATAGTCCCAACGACTAACTGTTGATGGTCGAGTACTCTGGGCAGATTCGATAGTCCTAGGCACGGGTTGCGACGACGTGCGAGAGTTATGTCTAGAACCGGGGTTTCCATTAGCCCTTGACGGACGGCTGACAGAATGTGCCGGTCATTCAATTAACGGTGATATCGAAGCAATGATAACAGTGATAGCCAGAGTCATGGATGTTTGGTTGTAACGTCATTCGGACTCAAGAGCGGTATTTTCTGGGTGCTTATCTGATTGAGGCCTTGGTACTTGGAAAACATCGCCCTTGACTCGAGTGATAGTAGCTTTACTTTAAATTGTATGCTCTGCTATGTTTGCTTCTGCTTAATGTGTGTCTGGGGGCTATCACTGTAGAATGAGGTTGGAGTGGGAGGGTTGTATTCCTATTCCTTTTCCTTTATGCTCTTTTGGTATGTTGTTAGTTAATTTACTGCTCACTAAGACTGTTGTCTGACTCAAGGCTTTATGTTTTAATTCTTATTGCCTTGGGCTGTTCGTCCATTTTGGGACGGGCAGACTAGGTAGCAGGTGACAGGTGCTGTTCTCTTCTCACGATGCTGATATCGAAGACAAGCTTGAGGGTTGCATATTATCTTCTTATATGTACTGGATATTCCGCTGTTTTGTATTCTCTGAGAGATATGTAGTGAGGCTTGATGTATTGACTATTTGGATGCTTGTATTCAACTATTATGAAGTTTTATATGATGTCATTTTGTTCTGTAAAGCTTCACTATACATATGTTCTATTGTATTTTGTCCATGCGCTGTGAGTAATACGATAGATTCTGTTGCTTTAATTTACCTTGACAATCGTCCATGGTCGCCTGGCACACTTTACAGCGCACTGTCTCTAGATTCGGTGCAGGGGTCATGGGCGGTCGTCACATTTGGTATCAGAGCATTGGTTAATCGATTTTACCCAACGCTCGCTGAAGTAACTACGTATGAGAGACGTAATTGTAATTTTGATGGATGATTACTATATAATATAGTAGCTTAGTAGAGTTTGAGTCCTTTGTGCAGTTGTTTCTCTAGATGTTCTAATCATTCCTTTTTATAGATATTGAGAATGAGCCGAAGAGGGAGACTAGCTGCTAGGGAAGGCCGTGCTACTGAAGAGACTGCTGATTATGCAGCCATGTTCGAAGCTATGATGACTTCGATCATGAGGAGGATACCAGTTCCGGGAGCGGCAGTTGATGTTGGAGTTCAAGTTCAAACTCCAAAACCGGTGGATTTTGCTAAGTTGTGTAAGGACTACACTGCTCTTGGAGGAAAGGTTTTCTTGGGAACAGAATCAACCATCGAAGTCCAGAGATGGACAGATTCTTGTAGAAGGATCTTTGGTGATTTGGGAATTGATGATGCAACTAAGAGGAAGTTGGCATCAAGGCAGCTTCAAGGGAGAGCTTCTGATTGGTGGAACTCTATTACCATCGATACTCCGGAGGAAGAGATTACTTGGGAGCAATTCCAAGTTAGGTTTGAAGCTAAGTTCATTTCTACAGCTCAGAAGTCTATTCTGTTCAAGAGGTTTGTGGAGCTTAAGCAAGGTGGAAGATCTGTTCTTGAGTATGTTTCTGAGTTTGAAGCTTTGTCCAAGTATGCTCGGTCATATATTGAATCTGCTTATCAGAAGAATGAGAAGTTTGTGACCGGCTTGGGTAGTTATCTTGGGAGGCAGTTGGTGGATCATTTGGATGATTCATTTGAAAAGCTTGTGGAGAAAGCTCTCAGGCATGAGAGTCTGTTTCCTAAGGATGGATCTGTTGTTGCTGTGACCAGGGAAGAGTCTAAACCCCAGCAGGGTGGAAACAAGAAGAGGAAGCAGCAGCAGCAGAAGGGTAAGGATGGCCAGAAAAAGCCGAAAGGCGAGGTGACTTGCTACAATTGTCAGCAGAAGGGCCATTTCTCTAATGATTGTAAGAATCCGAAGGTGCCAATGAAGTGTCACAACTGTGACAAGCCGGGGGATTTTAGAAAGTATTGTCCAGAACCGAGGAGGGACAAGCAGATTGTGCAAGCTTATGCTTTGGGAGCTGTTCCGTCGTCTTCGAAAGCTCCTACTGCTGAAGAGAAAGGAAAGAGTGTGGTTGTTCAAGGTACTCTTTTCCTATGTGGTGTTCCGGTTAGAGTTCTGTTTGATACTGGAGCGTCGCATTCGTTTGTTTGTAATGAACTCGTAGGCCGGTTAGGTTTGGCACCGGATATTGTTGATAGGCCATTGGTTGTGACTAATCCAGTTGGGGGTTCGTCTTGTTTGTGTATGTTATGCCGTGGTCTAGTTGTGTCGAGTCATGGTTGCTCTTTTGTTTGTGATTGCTTTGTTCTGAACTTTGGGGGGTTCGGAATTATCTTAGGTATGGACTGGCTTAGGAAGTATGCGGCTAAGGTTGATTGTGAGAGGCTGGAGGTGACAGTCGAGAATGTGGAGGGGCGAAAGATTGTGATACGATGTAAGCATGAGGAAGGCGTCTTCATGAGCTTCATGTATTCGCTAGTTGTTCCACGGGATGGACTGTCTTTAGTGCCAATCGCAAATGGATTCGAGGATGTCTTTGACGAAGTCAAAGGGTTGCCGCCGCATAGAGAGATCGAGTTTCGTATAGATCTAGTTGAAGGAGCCAGACCTGTTGTGATGCCTCTTAGGCGGATGGCGCCTAGGGAACAGCAAGAGTTGAGGGTGCAAGTTGATGATCTTTTGCAGAAAGGATTCATTCGGCGTAGTGTGTCCGAGTGGGGTGCACCAGTTGTGTTTGCAACCAAGGCAGATGGGTCGTTGAGATTGTGCGTCGATTATCGTGAGCTGAATAAGGTGACTAAGAAGAACAAGTATCCATTGCCGAGAATAGATGACTTGTTTGATCAGCTTCACAAATCCAAGGTGTTTTCTCAGATGGATTTGGCAACGGGATTTCACCAGTTGAGAGTGGCTAAGGATAGTGTGCTGAAGACTGCTTTTAGGACACCATCCGGTTTCTTTGAGTGGCTGGTAATGCCATTTGGATTGACTAACGCGCCAGCATATTTTGTGGATCTTATGAATAGAGTGTTCAGAGATCAGTTGAACAAGTTCGTACTTGTGTTCGTGGATGATATCCTGATTTATTCCAGAACGGAGGAAGAGCACAAGACGCACTTGCGTATTGTTTTGGAGATCTTGCGGAAACATCAACTGAAGGCTAAGTTTTCGAAGTGTCACTTCTGGAAGAGTGAAGTGAGGTTCTTAGGCCATGTTATTTTTGGAAATGGAATAGCGGTTGATCCCGCTAAGGTGGCAGCAATCCAGGATTGGGTTAGACCTAAGAATGCATCTGATATGAGAAGTTTTCTTGGATTAGCAGGATATTATCGACGGTTTATCAAAGACTTCTCCAAGATAGCTGCACCGTTAACAGGATTGACGAAAAAGAACCAAGTGTTCAGTTGGGATGCTAAGTGCGAGCAAGCTTTCAGAATCCTGAAAGAGCGATTGACGAGTGCTCCTGTTTTGACTATTCCAAGTGGGAATGATGAGATGGTGGTTTACACCGACGTATGTGGTACGGGACTTGGAGCAGTGCTGATGCAGAAGGATAAAGTTGTTGCGTATGCAAGTCGACAACTAAAGCCGCATGAAAGGAATTACCCGACTCATGATTTGGAGTTAGCGGCGATTGTATTTGCTCTAAAGATGTGGAGACATTATCTGTTGGGAGTTCGATTCGAGTTGTTTACGGATCATAAGTCGTTAAAGTATCTTTTCTCCCAAAAGGATTTGAATCTTCGGCAGCAACGTTGGCTAGAGTTTTTAGCATCATATGATTTTGGTATAGCTTATACTCCGGGAAAAGGTAACGCAGTGGCAGATGCGTTAAGTCGAAGACATGCAGGATTGGGAGCCATGTTTTCAGAATGGAAGAGTCTCGAGTATTTAGCTGGATTTGACTTCAGGCCTAGGTGTGAATTGGAACCTGAGATGTTGGCAAACTTATCAATAAGACCGACTCTTGTGGAAAGGATTGGCGAGAGTCAAAAGCGAGATGATAAGCTTGTCAAGATTATCCGTGATTTGGAATCTGGAGTGGATCCAGAAAAGGATAAAGGATTCGAGGTCGATCGAGAGGGTTGGCTTCGAAAGCAAGGACGACTAGTTGTTCCCGATATAGATGAATTGAGGAGTGAAGTTTTGAAGGAAAGTCATCACTCGAAGTTGACAATTCATCCAGGTGGAAATAAGATGTATCGGGATATGAAGAGAACCTACTACTGGGAAGGTATGAAGAAGGATGTTGGAAATTTTATTTCCAAATGTATGAACTGCCAGTTGGTAAAAGCCGAACAGAAGAAGCCAAGCGGATTGCTTCAACCATTAGAAGTTCCTACATGGAAGTGGGAACGAGTGTCGATGGATTTTATCGATGGATTGCCTAGAACCAGAACGGGAAATGAAGGGATTTGGGTCATTGTGGATCGTCTGACTAAGAGTGCACGATTCATTCCTGTTCGATCGACTAGGACTGCATCAAAGTTGGCTGAGTTGTATGTTAAGTGGATAGTTCGTTTCCATGGTATTCCGAAGAGTATAGTGAGCGATCGAGACCCATTGTTCACTAGTGGATTTTGGAAGAGCTTCCAGGAAGTCTTGGGAACCGAGTTGTGTTTGAGTACAGCTTATCACCCTCAAACAGATGGTCAGACCGAGAGAGTCAACCAAGTTTTGGAAGATCTCCTCAGAGCTTGTGTTTTGGATTTCGGAGGATCATGGGAAGATCACCTTCATTTGGTGGAGTTTGCGTACAACAACAGTTACCAGTCAAGCATTGGTATGGCACCGTATGAGGCATTGTATGGAAGACCGTGTAACTCTCCGACATGTTGGTTGGAAACTGGGGAAAAGCTGATACTTGGACCAGAGATGATTCGGCAGACTTCAGATTGCATAGAGATCATTCGGCAACGAATGAAGGCAGCACAATACCGTCGGAAGAGTTATGCCGATAAGCATCGTAAGGATTTGGAATTCGACATAGGAGATATGGTTTTTGTGAAGATTTCTCCACTGAAGAATGTTATTCGATTCGGGAAGAAGGGAAAATTGACTCCGAGATTTGTTGGACCATTCCCGATTACCGAGCGAATTGGAAAGCTCGCTTATAGACTGGAGTTACTTGAGAAGATGTCGAGTGTGCACAATGTTTTTCACATATCATATCTACGGAAGTATGTGCACGACTCGAGTACGGTGGTTTCTGCTGATAGCTGTGAAGATTTCGAAGTTGATCCAGTCGATAGAAGACCTCGTAAGCCGCTTCGTGTTGTAGAAACCGACACGAAACAGTTTAGGAGGAAGGTAGTTAAGTTGCTCAAGATACAATGGAGTAATGATGATAACGACTGTACGTGGGAGGTGGAAGAGAGGATGAAAGCAGCTCATCCCGAACTCTTCAAGGTATGGCCCTAAGGTGTCGTATCATCTAACAACATTGTAACTTGTTCTAAGTCTTAGAATTCTGTACGCTAAGCTAGAATTGGATGCATGGTTTGCTGATTGTTATGGTTGGTAGGCGTACAGAATAGTCTTCGATTGCTTTGTTTGTTTGGAATTTCGGGGGCGAAATTCCTAAGGGGGAGAGAATGTAACGACCCGTATTTTTAACGGATCGACAAGTTCGACAGAATTTGGAATTTTAGAGTTTTTGAGCCATTTCAGATTTTAGGCGAAAATGGCTAAGTCCTGAGTCGTGAACGACTTAGTGTAAGTCGTGAGTCGTATACGACTTAGGGGATAGGAGCGACTCAGGGATTTGGCTAGTTAAGGGTGTAAGGATAAGTCGTTTGAACGACTTAAGGGGTAGGCGCGACTTAAGGACTGGGCGAGATAAGGCTTAAGTTGTAACAGTTAAGTCGTGACCGAGTTAAGGTGATGAGTCGTACCCAAGTTATCTGATGAGTCGTACCCAAGTTATCTGATGAGTCGTACCCAAGTTATCTGATGAGTCGTACCCAAGTTATCTGATGAGTCGTACCCAAGTTATCTGATCAGTCGTACCCAAGTTATCTGATGAGTCGTACCCAAGTTATCTGATGAGTCGTACCCAAGTTATCTGATGAGTCGTACCCAAGTTATCTGATGAGTCGTATCCTGGTTATCTGATGAGTCGTCTGACCAGTTGAGTCGTAACCCCAGCTATTTGTTAAGTCGTGACCGACTCAGTTGTTGGCTGGTAGGTTATAAGTCGTAGGATAGTGGAATTTGATAAGTCGTAGACGACTTAGTAGTTGAGTCGTATATCCAGTTAAGTCGTAGACGAGTATCCCAGTAGCCTAGCTAAGTCGTGAGGTTGATAAGTCGTAGCCGAGTTAACTGTTAAGTTGTAAGGGATCTGGGTTTTGTTGAGTCGTAGGCACACGCTATGAGTCGTAACCGACATAGGAGATAGCTGTTTTGTCATGAGTCGTAGGCAGATGTGTGTTAAGTCGCTAAGGGTAGTCTGGTTAGATCGTAGAAGCCAGAAGTCGTTGAGTCGTAGGGCTTTGAGTCGTAAGTCGTAAACGACTCATGGAGGCAGACGAGATAGGGATTTCAGCTATAAATAGGAGAGTTTCTCTTCATTTTTGGGATCCGGATTTTGAAGCGACGAAGTGCTGCCATTTTGAGAGCTCGACTTCTACACTTCTTCACTTCTTTTCTCCACTCTAATCTAGTGCTTCCTTCCATCCAAATCAAAGATCAAGATTGAAGATTCAAGAGCTAAAGTTGAAGATCTTCATCTTTTCAAGAGAGATTTCTTCGTTTGAAGCGGATCCGTGATAGATCAAGCTTCATCCTTCGCTGTCCAGATCTGAAGCGTGTTGATTTGGGTTTGTTTTGGTGATTTGGTGAGTGGTGATTATCTCTCACACGGATCCAAAGGAGTATATCGGATTGTTGGCTCGATTTGGTGTTAAAATAGAGATTTCCACGCATTTTCTTCATCCAAAGTGTAGATCCATATAGATCCATTGTTCATGATGATGTTACATCCATTTTATCATATGTTAACCTATGCAAGTTCATTCATCAAGTTTGTAGAGATATAATCCATGTTTTCATGCTTATTGGACTTTCAACTCTTTAATTACGAAAATGCCATTATTGTTATAATTGTCTACTTAGATCATTTTTGAATGCTTGATTGCTTGGATTGATGTTTGATTTGATTGATTGTTATGAACTAGATGATTGATGATTAGATTTAGATCGAAGGTGATTCAAAAGCTAAGGGAAAGGCTCTTGAATTGGGAAAGCTGCTCGTGGCATATGTAGCGGGATGATGAAGCTCTTATGCATAGATTTGATGATGTGATGTTGAGATGAGGCTTTGCGAGGATGTAATGAAGCGAGGCATCATGTGATGAAGACTTGGTCTAATCCAGACGGGATCATTCCAAGCATGTTGATAACTCGGTGATATGATTCGAGTTGAGGATAATGAATGGATATAAGAATAGTCGTCGAGGAGGATGACTAGGAGGTTTGGATAGCATCGTTGTTGAAGGTTCTAGCATGCTCTAAGCAAGAGTACGTTTTGGGCAGATTCGATAGTCCCAACGACTAACTGTTGATGGTCGAGTACTCTGGGCAGATTCGATAGTCCTAGGCACGGGTTGCGACGACGTGCGGGAGTTATGTCTAGAACCGGGGTTTCCATTAGCCCTTGATGGACGGTTCACAGAATGTGCCGGTCATTCAATTAACGGTGATATCGAAGCAATGATAACAGTGATAGCCAGAGTCATGGATGTTTGGTTGTAACGTCATTCGGACTCAAGAGCGGTATTTTCTGGGTGCTTATCTGATTGAGGCCTTGGTACTTGGAAAACATCGCCCTTGACTCGAGTGATAGTAGCTTTACTTTAAATTGTATGCTCTGCTATGTTTGCTTCTGCTTAGTGTGTGTCTGGGGGCTATCACTGTAGAATGAGGTTGGAGTGGGAGGGTTGTATTCCTATTCCTTTTCCTTTATGCTCTTTTGGTATGTTGTTAGTTAATTTACTGCTCACTAAGACTGTTGTCTGACTCAAGGCTTTATGTTTTAATTCTTATTGCCTTGGGCTGTTCGTCCATTTTGGGACGGGCAGATTAGGTAGCAGGTGACAGGTGCTGTTCTCTTCTCACGATGCTGATATCGAAGACAAGCTTGAGGGTTGCATATTATCTTCTTATATGTACTGGATATTCCGCTGTTTTGTATTCTCTGAGAGATATGTAGTGAGGCTTGATGTATTGACTATTTGGATGCTTGTATTCAACTATTATGAAGTTTTATATGATGTCATTTTGTTCTGTAAAGCTTCACTATACATATGTTCTATTGTATTTTGTCCATGCGCTGTGAGTAATACGATAGATTCTGTTGCTTTAATTTACCTTGACAATCGCCCATGGTCGCCTGGCATACTTTACAGCGCACTGTCTCTAGATTCGGTGCAGGGGTCATGGGCGGTCGTCACAATAATATCGTGTGTGTAGCACGGGTTCACACTCGTTTTCAATGTAAAGTGAATGGCACGTAGACACAAGACATTGTAGTTTAATTTTTAAACTTCAATGCTAAAATAATTAGAACGTGAAATATTGTAACAACCCGGTATTTCGCATTAATTAATTGGCGTCATTAGACGACTAAATCGGTAGCTAATTGCTGTTGGTATTTTAATCAGTTAAATTCTCTTCGAATGTTGGGTTGAAATTCTTTTAAAAATTCGTTGATTGTTGAGTGGGCTTTACACTTTGAATATTTACCCACGTATTCATTTGATTGTTTCTGCCGTGATAACCACCGAAGTGTTCAACCCATTCCCTTGGACCCTCTTTCATTTTCATTTCAAACCCTAAACGCTCGAAAAGATTAATAATGGTGGCCCGTTCAAAAGAGAAAATTAGGGTTTAGGTAGAATTAGCAGCTGCCGACAATGGTTGCTCGTTCGAATAAGCGATTCCCCTTCCTTGCTCTGTCAAAGGGCTGCTAGGGTTCGATTTTTGGGTTTGCTTGATTTCTTGAGTGATCGATTTGGATTCCAAATGGTTGGTTATGGGGTTCTTCGAATTAAGGTGAGTGATCTACTCACATCTAATCCAATCTGCAATTTTTTAAATTTGTCAATTTGTTTATTTCGGCAGTTCGATTGTTGGACGTAAATGATTTATCTGATCGAATCAAAAGTGTATATTTTCATGTTAATTGGTTTACCTGGTTTTGATTTTCTTTGACACTGTCTTCTTTGCTCTCGAATTCACTGGTATTTAAATTCATGTCGATTTCGAACTTGATTTTGATTTCGAACTTGATTTTGAATTCACTGGCATTGACCTGTATTTATTCTGGCCTGTTGCTTCGAGTTGATCTTGAGTTTATTTCTGACATTTGACCTCGGCCATAACTATACTGCCTGAACTAAACTGGTCTGGATTGTATTTGAGTTTGCTGGATGTTGAAGTTGCTGATTTATTGGAATCCACGGCTTAATGACTTTCATTTGCTTCTCTGACAGTTTAAAATTTTATTTTGGTATAAAACAAAATGAAATTGTCTTTGATTTTACTTTGTTTTAGCCGAGGTGGTTGCTATGTATATGCATTCATCCACATTCCCTCTCCATTTTGTTCCACTTGAGTTTGATTTGCCTTTTAGGGCTGCACTTGTTCATTGCGGCCTTGAAATTGCAAGTGTTCACTAATGTTGTCACTACATATTTGTACATCATGTAGTTAATTTGTGTTGGGTGTTGATGTGAACTGTACTGCATTTGCAGTGTGGTTGCATCGAGTTTGATCATTCATTTCAGCTATCTTGACCATTTGAGACAGTTTGCATACCTGTTTCGTTTAGTATTTGGGTTCACTAACCACTTATGCACATGGTTACATTAGTAGGTTGAAACTGGTCATTTGCCTTGACATGTTCACTTTGATCACGGCTTTGACATTTTTCTGGTATCATACTCGTCGACATTGCTATCCTCTTCACTGTGAGTTAAGACTTTAGTTTTTGGGCCCCCTGTGAGCTTCGTCTCTGGCCATCTTCTCTGGTTGGTTTAACTGAACTTCACTTGAGCATTTTATTCTTAAAGTTTGATGTTGTCTGGTTGTTCACTTGGTCCATGAGGCATATTGCATTATTGTCTGATTATTGTTTCATCTCTACTTGTTTGTAGCTGCTGCACTGCTGTTCAATTGTCTGGTTGCACTTTGATGTTGTTTATGTGTTCACTCTGATTAGCATTGTATATTTGCTTTTGTATCACCTGATATCTGCTGTGTTGTATAGCTCTGGTGCATTGTATAACTTGAGCTTGGTTTGTCATTTGGTCTGCATACCTAAGCTTGACACTGTTCACATTTTTAAGTTGCTCGGCCCTTGTTTGTACTACCTCATATGAATTGATTCATTGTTCCATTTAAGATGCTGTCTGCACTATGATATCTTGTAGCCTTGCCTCCATGATTTCAACTATAGCTTGTTTATTGTTTTCGACTACTGTCTTTCATTCACTCCAGATATGTCAACCTCTCTTGACAATATGCATCTGTTCTTCATTGCTAGTGTGAAGTTGTTCAACCTGTAGTTGCATTCATGTACACTGGTCGGGGTTTTGAACTATCTGTATTCATAAGTGTTGACCACTGTACTTTTGTTGTTTGATTGTCTGTAGATGGTTGGTGCATTCATGTGTATTGGTTCAGATTTGTACTGAACTTGTTTTTGTGTCTTTCTTCCATTTTTGTTTGCAGTTGTGTTGAGTCCGGATAGCCGTGACTTGACCCCAGTAGTATTGATTTGCTGTCAATAGTTGGAGTTATGAGGACGTCTTGTACTGGGGTGGCGAGGCAGTACACGCGTGCGTGTACTGCAGCCACACATTTTAATGTGGAGAGGCAGTGCACGCGTGCGTGTACTGCAGCCACACAGTATTGATGTTTTAATTGATATTTCGATTATTTGAATTGTTTTGCGTTTAACTCAATATTTTGAATCGGATTTTGATTTGGTTTAATCTGATGATTTTGTTGTTAAATTGTCGTTTAGGCAATTCTGATGTTTTCTAAATTATCTTCATTGGTGATCTTTTTATTTATCTTTGTTGATGATTGGAATTTGCTGATTTGTTGTTTAACATTATTTTGTGTTATATTTATTGTTATCCAATCTCTTATTAAAGAGATGGATATACGAGATTTCTGTGACTGTCGTCTATTTGATATTGATTATTATTGCATCTGTGCATTAATAACTGAGTTTAAATTAGACTGACCCGTGTATTATTTTCTTTTGAATTTAATACTCGGGTCAGACCCGAGTTATTTCAAGTTGTAGATTTCCTGCTTTGAGTTGCTGTTTGGGATATGAAGACTTTTTATATCTTCTGAAGTAGTTTTCGTCGTTTTGTAGAAGTCGTGTCAGTGTATAGGATGATATGTATTCATGTATATTAGTTGATAATGTACTTGTATATATAACTTCCAGAGTCAACAGTTGTAGTTGTATCATATGTATTGTGTCAACTGTATTGTAACTGACATCAGTTATATATATGAGACTTTTTGTTAAATCTGTGTTCCGCATTTATATTATCTGTATTATTATTCTATTCATTGTCCTAAACTATTATGAACCGTCGTAGTTTGTTTTATACTAGAATTGGGTATGTCGATGGGAGTAAATAAATAAGAGCTGAAAAATAAAAAGTATATTCCACTCCTATCGAGGTAACCAATATTAGTGTAAGGCCAACTATGGATGGCCGCTCTTATCCAGCCTTATTCTTCGTAATAATAGACAGTATTTCTTTTAATACTCTTTGTTATTATGAGCATAGAGGTGGGGCGTTACAGTTGGTATCAGAGCTTGGGGTTTATGGACATAATATAAACATAACTTGGATGGAACATGTGTTACGACTATTGGTCGATGTTTTATTTGTGATTTGAGTCAAAACTAAAGTTTTGAAATTTTGATGAAAGTTTTTAAATATCATTATTTAAAAATAAAAAGTGAATTTGTGTTCTGATGATTTGATTGATTTGAGTACTGTTTATCAGAGTGCGCAGTGGAAACAGTGAAACTGTCTTCGCTGAGTACAACTGATAATCTATTTGATTTAGAAATTGAAATAAATTTCATTGGTTGTTTACATAGCTGTAATTATTTTCTTTCTTTGAGAACTTCGAATCCGAATTGAGGATTCGAAGAAATTACAGTTATGTGATTTTTGTTGAAATTTCCGCTGGCTTCCTTTTGTACTAATCATCTATTGATTAGATTTTGCTGTTTTGAATTGTCTTCATCGAAGATACATTCGAATGATTTCTTTGTTTATATTGTAATATGCGTGCAAATATAAATTGCACGTTACTGCATTAATTTTACGTTGAACCGATGCAAGGTTATGAAACGTATTTTGTTGCCGTTATTTTATAACGGGATTTTTACACCAGTGCTATATTTTTGAAGCGCGATGTTTTGTTGACAATTTTAAATGAATGAAAATTCACTGATGTCACATTTTGATGTAAATTGTTTTGATGTGATTTTGACGTTTAAAAATTACTGTCGCTTTGGCTTCAGTAACCGTCAGATTTTAAAAGTGGATTTTCAAGCGGTTATTCCGCAATACTGATTTTGAAATTCGTTTTACGATGTTTTGAGAAGTACAATTTCCTTTTCGAAATTGCTACGATGTGCTGCTTTAATCACGTGATTGGAAAATCGTTTTAAAATGAAAATTGTTTTTTAAATTTTTAACAGTTTGCGTTTTCAAAAGAATGAGAAAGCGCTTTAATGATTCAGCAAAATCGAGGATTATGACCCCTTTCTTTTACTGTTTCGCTTAACTCCGGACTTGTCCAGTTGAGAATGTGAATTGTTATTTTTACAAAATAAATAAAAATTGTTTTCAGAAATTTTACAGTTTGCGCTTTCAAAAGAATGAGGAAGCGATTTAAACGTTTCAGCAAAATCGAGGACTATGACCCCTTTCTTTTACTGATTCGCTTAATTCCGGACTTGTCCGTTTGAGAATGTAAAGTGTATTTTTACAAAATACACAATTTTGCACTTTCAAGGAAACGACGAAGAGATTTAAACGATTTAGCAAAATTGCGGAGTATGGAACCACACTTTTACTATTTTGGTTAATTCCGGACTCGTTAATTGAATATCTGTTGTTTTGATGATTTAGATGAATTTTGCACTTTCAAGGAAACGATGAAGAGAATCAAACGATTTAGTAAAACACGTGGTATGGGACATGTGCGTTTGCTATTTCGGTTAATTCCGGACTCGTTAATTGAAATATTTGATGATTTCGTGTGCTTTCGAGCCACTATGTTGGACCTTCGGGTCATATGATGGACCTTCGGGTCAAATACCAGTACTAGACCTTCGGGTCACTCTGCAGACCTTCGGGTCATTTGTTGGGCGCCAAAATTATGTTGAGTACTTGGTAGGCTTCGGCCATTTGTTGATGCACGTGCGGAGAATTAAAAACTCGCCATCTGATGGGATCGATCCAAGCTTTTATGTTGATTTTCTAGCCTTCTTAATTGATTTCTAGATATTTGTTGTTTCTAATTATCTCCAGGTAATTAGATATCTGATGTTATGAGATTTAATTCTCGTATCGGTAATTAAATATTTGTTGTTTCTGATTATCGCTTGTGATAATTGGATATTTGTTGATATGAGTTCTGATTATCGTTTTGATAATCGGATATTTGTTGCATTTAATTATCGCTTTTGATAATTAAATATTTGTTGATTTGAGATTTAATTATCGCTTTTGATAATTAAATATTTGCTGATTTGAGATTTAATTATCGCTTTTGATAATTAAATATTTGCTGATTTGAGATTTAATTATCGCTTTTGAAAATTAAATATTTGTTGATTTGAGATTTAATTATCGCTTTTGATAATTAAATATTTGTTGATTTGAAATTTGATTATCGTTTTTGATAATGGAATATTTGCGATTTGAAATTTGATTATCGTTTTTGATAATCGAATATTTGCGATTTGAAATTTGATTATCGTTTTTGATAATCGAATATTTGCGATTTGAAATTTGATTATCGCTTTTGATAATTAAATATTTGTTGATTTGAGATTTAATTATCACTTTTGATAATTAAATATTTGCTGATTTGAGATTTAATTATCGCTTTTGATAATTAAATATTTGCTGATTTGAGATTTAATTATCGCTTTTGATAATTAAAATATTTGAGATTTAATTATCGCTTTTGATAATTAAATAATTGTTGATTTGAGATTTGATTATCATTTTTGATAATCGAATATTTGTCGATTTGAAATTTGATTATCGTTTTTGATAATCGAATATTTGTCGATTTGAAATTTGATTATCGTTTTTGATAATCGAATATTTGTCGATTTGAAATTTGATTATCGTTTTTGATAATCGAATATTTGTTGATTTGAAATTTGATTATCGTTTTTGATAATCAAATATTTGTTGATTTGAAATTTGATTATCGTTTTTGATAATCGAATATTTGTGATTTGAAATTTGATAATTGTTGATTTGTTTTCTGACTATCGTTTTGATAATTGGATGTTTGCTAATTTTATTGATACGAGATTTTCTAGTCTCTAATTGAATCTAGATTATGCGGATTTTTATTGAATTGCTGTTTTCTTTCTATCTCTGTTGATAGTTAGAGTTTGCTGATATGAAGTTTGTGTTTTCTAGTTAATTGTAGAATAACTAGATATTGGCAGTTTTGCGAATTGTGATTTGTGTTTCATAATTATCTTTGTTGATAATTAGATTTTGTTGTTTTCTAATTATCGTATTGATAATTAGATATTGTTGTTTTGTGATTTCTGTATTGATAATTAAATATTGCTGATGATTGCATTTATTCAGTTTTGTTGTTTTCTGATTATCTAATTGATAGTTAGATTTTGTTAATAATTTGTGAAATTCTTTTATGCAGTTAAAAGATTTCTTTGGTGTTTGTATTCTCGACTTTTATCTTCTAGCTTAACTAGTTTATGTTAGAAGAATAATTGTGGTGGATGACTTTAATTATGAAAACTGCGGAGACGCAATTTTTATAAGGAGGGGAGTCTGTAACAACCCGGTATTTCGCATTAATTAATTGGCGTCATTAGACGATTAAATCGGTAGCTAATTGCTGTTGGTATTTTAATCGGTTAAATTCTCTTCGAATGTTGGGTTGAAATTCTTTTAAAAATTCGTTGATTGTTGAGTGGGCTTTACACTTTGAATATTTACCCACGTATTCATTTGATTGTTTGTGTCGTGATAACCACCTAAGTGTTCAACCCATTCCCTTGGACCCTCTTTCATTTTCATTTCAAACCCTAAACGCTCGAAAAGATTAATAATGGCGGCCCGTTCAAAAGAGAAAATTAGGGTTTAGGTAGAATTAGCAGCTGCCGACAATGGTTGCTCGTTCGAATAAGCGATTCCCCTTCCTTGCTCTGTCAAAGGGCTGCTAGGGTTCGATTTTTGGGCTTTGCTTGATTTCTTGAGTGATCGATTTGGATTCCAAATGGTTGGTTATGGGGTTCTTCGAATTAAGGTGAGTGATCTACTCACATCTAATCCAATCTGCAATTTTTTTAAATTGGTGAATTTGTTTATTTCGGCAGTTCGATTGTTGGACGTAAATGATTTATCTGATCGAATCAAAAGTGTATATTTTCATGTTAATTGGTTTACCTGGTTTTGATTTTCTTTGACACTGTCTTCTTTGCTCTCGAATTCACTGGTATTTAAATTCATGTCGATTTCGAACTTGATTTTGATTTCGAACTTGATTTCGAATTCACTGGCATTGACCTGTATTTATTCTGGCCTGTTGCTTCGAGTTGATCTTGAGTTTATTTCTGACATTTGACCTCGGCCATAACTATACTGCCTAAACTAAACTGGTCTGGATTGTATTTGAGTTTGCTGGATGTTGAAGTTGCTGATTTATTGGAATCCACGGCTTAATGACTTTCATTTGCTTCTCTGACAGTTTTAAAATTTATTTTGGTATAAAACAAAATGAAATTGTCTTTGATTTTACTTTGTTTTAGCTGAGCTGGTTGCTATGTATATGCATTCATCCACATTCCCTCTCCATTTTGTTCAACTTGAGTTTGATTTGCCTTTTAGGGCTGCACTTGTTCATTGCGGCCTTGAAAGTGCAAGTGTTCACTAATGTTGTCACTACATATTTGTACATCATGTAGTTAATTTGTGTTGGGTGTTGATGTGAACTGTACTGCATTTGCAGTGTGGTTGCATCGAGTTTGATCATTCATTTCAGCTATCTTGACCATTTGAGACAGTTTGCATACCTGTTTCGTTTATTATTTGGGTTCACTAACCACTTATGCACATGGTTACATTAGTAGGTTGAAACTGGTCATTTGCCTTGACATGTTCACTTTGATCACGGCTTTGACATTTTTCTGGTATCATACTCGTCGACATTGCTATCCTCTTCACTGTGAGTTAAGACTTTAGTTTTTCGGCCCCCTGTGAGCTTCGTCTCTGGCCATCTTCTCTGGTTGGTTTAACTGAACTTCACTTGAGCATTTTATTCTTAAAGTTTGATGTTGTCTGGTTGTTCACTTGGTCCATGAGGCATATTGCATTGTTAGCTGATTATTGTTTCATCTCTACTTGTTTGTAGCTGCTGCACTGCTGTTCAATTGTCTGGTTGCACTTTGATGTTGTTTATGTGTTCACTCTGATTAGCATTGTATATTTGCTTTTGTATCACCTGATATCTGCTGTGTTGTACAGCTCTGGTGCATTGTATAACTTGAGCTTGGTTTGTCATTTGGTCTGCATACCTAAGCTTGACACTGTTCACATTTTTAAGTTGCTCGGCCCTTGTTTGTACTACCTCATATGAATTGATTCATTGTTCCATTTAAGATGCTGTCTGCACTATGATATCTTGTAGCCTTGCCTCCATGATTTCAACTATAGCTTGTTTATTGTTTTCGACTACTGTCTTGCATTCACTCCAAATATGTCAACCTCTCTTGACAATATGCATCTGTTCTTCATTGCTAGTGTGAAGTTGTTCAACCTGTAGTTGCATTCATGTACATTGGTCGGGGTTTTGGACTGTCTGTATTCATAAGTGTTGACCACTGTACTTTTGTTGTTTGATTGTCTGTAGATGGTTGGTGCATTCATGTGTATTGGTTCAGATTTGTACTGAACTTGTTTTTGTGTCTCTCTTCCATTTTTGTTTGCAGTTGTGTTGAGTCCGGATAGTCGTGACTTGACCCCTGTAGTATTGATTTACTGTCAATAGTTGGAGTTATGAGGACGTCTTGTACTGGGGTGGCGAGGCAGTACACGCGTGCGTGTACTGCAGCCACACATTTTAATGTGGCGAGGCAGTGCACGCGTGCGTGTACTGCAGCCACACAGTATTGATGTTTTAATTGATATTTCGATTATTTGAATTGTTTTGCGTTTAACTCAATATTTTGAATCGGATTTTGATTTGGCTTAATCTGATGATTTTGTTGTTAAATTGCCATTTAGGCAATTCTGATGTTTTCTAAATTATCTTCATTGGTGATCTTTTTATTTATCTTTGTTGATGATTGGAATTTGCTGATTTGTTGTTTAACATTATTTTGTGTTATATTTATTGTTATCCAATCTCTTATTAAAGAGATGGATATACGAGATTTCTGTGACTGTCGTCTATTTGATATTGATTATTATTGCATCTGTGCATTAATAACTGAGTTTGAATTAGACTGACCCGTGTATTATTTTCTTTTGAATTTAATACTCGGGTCAGACCCGAGTTATTTCAGGTTGTAGATTTCCTGCTTTGAGTTGCTGTTCGGGATATGAAGACTTTTTATATCTTCTGAAGTAGTTTTTGTCGTTTTGTAGAAGTCGTGTCAGTGTATAGGATGATATGTATTCATGTATATTAGTTGATAATGTACTTGTATATATAACTTCCAGAGTCGACAGTTGTAGTTGTATCATATGTATTGTGTCAACTGTATTGTAACTGACATCAGTTATATATATGAGACTTTTTGTTAAATCTGTGTTCCGCATTTATATTATCTGTATTATTATTCTATTCATTGTCCTAAACTATTATGAACCGTCGTAGTTCGTTTTATACTAGAATTGGGTATGTCGATGGGAGTAAATAAATAAGAGATGAAAAATAAAAAGTATATTCCACCCCTATCGAGGTAACCAATATTAGTGTAAGGCCAACTACGGATGGCCGCTCTTATCCAGCCTTATTCTTCGTAATAATAGACAGTATTTCTTTTAATACTCTTTGTTATTATGAGCATAGAGGTGGGGCGTTACAGTTGGTATCAGAGCTTGGGGTTTATGGACATAATATAAACATAACTTGGATGGAACATGTGTTACGACTATTGGTCGATGTTTTATTTGTGATTTGAGTCAAAACTAAAGTTTTGAAATTTTGATGAAAGTTTTTAAATATCATTATTTAAAAATAAAAAGTGAATTTGTGTTCTGATGATTTGATTGATTTGAGTACTGTTTATCAAAGTGCGTAGTGGAAACAGTGAAACTGTCTTCGCTGAGTACAACTGATAATCTATTTGATTTAGAAATTGAAATAAATTTCATTGGTTGTTTACATACATGTAATTATTTTCTTTCTTTGAGAACTTCGAATCCGAATTGAGGATTCGAAGAAATTACAGTTATGTGATTTTTGTTGAAATTTCCGCTGGCTTCCTTTTGTACTAATCATCTATTGATTAGATTTTGCTGTTTTGAATTATCTTCATCGAAGATACATTCGAATGATTTCTTTGTTTATATTGTAATATGCGTGCAAATATAAATTGCACGTTACTGCATTAATTTTACGTTGAACCGATGCTAGGTTATGAAGCGTATTTTGTTGCCGTTATTTTATAACGGGATTTTTACACCAGTGCTATATTTTTGAAGCACGATGTTTTGTTGACAATTTTAAATGAATGAAAATTCACTGATGTCACATTTTGATGTAAATTGTTTTGATGTGATTTTGACGTTTAAAAATTACTGTCTCTTTGGCTTCAGTAACCGTCAGATTTTAAAAGTGGATTTTCAAGCGGTTATTCCGCAATACTGATTTTGAAATTCGTTTTACGATGTTTTGAGAAGTACAATTTCCTTTTCGAAATTGCTACTGATGTGCTGCTTTAATCACGTGATTGGAAAATCGTTTTAAAATGAAAATTGTATATAAATTTTTAACAGTTTGCGTTTTCAAAAGAATGAGGAAGCGACTTAAACGATTCAGCAAAATCGAGGATTATAACCCCTTTTTTTTACTGTTTCGCTTAACTCCGGACTTGTCCAGTTGAGAATGTAAATTGTTATTTTTACAAAATAAATAAAAATTATTTTCAGAAATTTTACAGTTTGCGCTTTCAAAAGAATGAGGAAGCGATTTAAACGTTTCAGCAAAATCGAGGACTATGACCCCTTTCTTTTATTGATTCGCTTAATTCCGGACTTGTCCGTTTGAGAATGTAAAGTGTATATTTACAAAATACACAATTTTGCACTTTCAAGGAAACGACGAAGAGATTTAAACGATTTAGCAAAAGTGCGGAGTATGGAACCACACTTTTACTATTTTGGTTAATTCCGGACTCGTTAATTGAATATCTGTTGTTTTGATGATTTAGATGAATTTTGCACTTTCAAGGAAACGATGAAGAGAATCAAACGATTTAGTAAAACACGTGGTATGGGACATGTGCGTTTGCTATTTCGGTTAATTCCGGACTTGTTAATTGAAATATTTGATGATTTCGTGTGCTTTCGAGCCACTATGTTGGACCTTCGGGTCATATGATGGACCTTCGGGTCAAATACCAGTACTAGACCTTCGGGTCACTCTGCAGACCTTCGGGTCATTTGTTGGGCGCCAAAATTATGTTGAGTACTTGGTAGGCTTCGGCCATTTATTGATGCACGTGCGGAGAATTAAAAACTCGCCATCTGATGGGATCGATCCAAGCTTTTATGTTGATTTTCTAGTCTTCTTAATTGATTTCTAGATATTTGTTGTTTCTAATTATCTCCAGGTAATTAGATATCTGATGTTATGAGATTTAATTCTCGTATCGGTAATTAAATATTTGTTGTTTCTGATTATCGCTTGTGATAATTGGATATTTGTTGATATGAGTTCTGATTATCGTTTTGATAATCGGATATTTGTTGCATTTAATTATCGCTTTTGATAATTAAATATTTGTTGATTTGAGATTTAATTATCGCTTTTGATAATTAAATATTTGCTGATTTGAGATTTAATTATCGCTTTTGATAATTAAATATTTGCTGATTTGAGATTTAATTATCGCTTTTGATAATTAAATATTTGCTGATTTGAGATTTAATTATCGCTTTTGATAATTAAATATTTGCTGATTTGAGATTTAATTATCGCTTTTGATAATTAAATATTTGAGATTTAATTATCGCTTTTGATAATTAAATATTTGCTGATTTGAGATTTAATTATCGCTTTTGAAAATTAAATATTTGTTGATTTGAGATTTAATAATCGCTTTTGATAATCGAATATTTGCAATTTGAAATTTGATTATCGTTTTTGATAATCGAATATTTGCGATTTGAAATTTGATTATCGTTTTTGATAATCGAATATTTGCGATTTAAAATTTGATTATCGCTTTGATAATTAAATATTTGTTGATTTGAGATTTAATTATCGCTTTTGATAATTAAATATTTGCTGATTTGAGATTTAATTATCGCTTTTGATAATTAAATATTTGCTGATTTGAGATTTAATTATCGCTTTTGATAATTAAATATTTGATATTTAATTATCGCTTTTGATAATTAAATAATTGCTGATTTGAGATTTGATTATCGTTTTTGATAATCGAATATTTGTCGATTTGAAATTTGATTATCGTTTTTGATAATCGAATATTTGTCAATTTGAAATTTGATTATCGTTTTTGATAATCGAATATTTGTTGATTTGAAATTCGATTATCGTTTTTGATAATCGAATATTTGTTGATTTGAAATTTGATTATCGTTTTTGATAATCGAATATTTGTGATTTGAAATTTGATAATTGTTGATTTGTTTTCTGACTATCGTTTTGATAATTGGATGTTTGCTAATTTTATTGATACGAGATTTTCTAGTCTCTAATTGAATCTAGATTTTGCTGATTTTTATTGAATTGCTGTTTTCTTTCTATCTCTGTTGATAGTTAGAGTTTGCTGATATGAAGTTTGTGTTTTCTAGTTAATTGTAGAATAACTAGATATTGGCAGTTTTGCGAATTGTGATTTGTGTTTCATAATTATCTTTGTTGATAATTAGATTTTGTTGTTTTCTAATTATCGTATTGATAATTAGATATTGCTGTTTTGTGATTTCTTTATTGATAATTAAATATTGCTGATGATTGCATTTATTCAGTTTTGTTATTTTCTGATTATCTAATTGATAGTTAGAATTTGTTAATAATTTGTGAAATTCTTTTATGCAGTTAAAAGATTTCTTTGGTGTTTGTATTCTCGACTTTTATCTTCTAGCTTAACCAGTTTATGTTAGAAGAATAATTGTGGTGGATGACTTTAATTATGAAAACTGCGGGGATGCAATTTTTATAAGGAGGGGTCTATAACAACCCGGTATTTCGCATTAATTAATTGGCGTCATTAGACGATTAAATCGGTAGCTAATTGCTGTTGGTATTTTAATCGGTTAAATTCTCTTCGAATGTTGGGTTGAAATTCTTTTAAAAATTCGTTGATTGTTGAGTGGGCTTTACACTTTGAATATTTACCCACGTATTCATTTGATTGTTTGTGACGTGATAACCACCTAAGTGTTCAACCCATTCCCTTGGACCCTCTTTCATTTTCATTTCAAACCCTAAACGCTCGAAAAGATTAATAATGGCGGCCCGTTCAAAAGAGAAAATTAGGGTTTAGGTAGAATTAGCAGCTGCCGACAATGGTTGCTCGTTCGAATAAGCGATTCCCCTTCCTTGCTCTGTCAAAGGGCTGCTAGGGTTCGATTTTTGGGCTTTGCTTGATTTCTTGAGTGATCGATTTGGATTCCAAATGGTTGGTTATGGGGTTCTTCGAATTAAGGTGAGTGATCTACTCACATCTAATCCAATCTGCAATTTTTTTAAATTTGTCAATTTGTTTATTTCGGCAGTTCGATTGTTGGACGTAAATGATTTATCTGATCGAATCAAAAGTGTATATTTTCATGTTAATTGGTTTACCTGGTTTTGATTTTCTTTGACACTGTCTTCTTTGCTCTCGAATTCACTGGTATTTAAATTCATGTCGATTTCGAACTTGATTTTGATTTCGAACTTGATTTCGAATTCAATGGCATTGATCTGTATTTATTCTGGCCTGTTGCTTCGAGTTGATCTTGAGTTTATTTCTGACATTTGACCTCGGCCATAACTATACCGCCTGAACTAAACTGGTCTGGATTTTATTTGAGTTTGCTGGATGTTGAAGTTGCTGATTTATAGGAATCCATGGCTTAATGACTTTCATTTGCTTCTCTGACAGTTTTAAAATTTATTTTGGTATAAAACAAAAAGAAATTGTCTTTGATTTTACTTTGTTTTAGCTGAGGTGGTTGCTATGTATATGCATTCATCCACATTCCCTCTCCATTTTGTTCCACTTGAGTTTGATTTTCCTTTTAAGGCTGCACTTGTTCATTGCGGCCTTGAAACTGCAAGTGTTCACTAATGTTGTCACTACATATTTGTACATCATGTAGTTAATTTGTGTTGGGTGTTGATGTGAACTGTACTGCATTTGCAGTGTGGTTGCATCGAGTTTGATCTTTCATTTCAGCTATCTTGACCATCTGAGACAGTTTGCATACCTGTTTTGTTTAGTATTTGGGTTCACTAACCACTTATGCACATGGTTACATTAGTAGGTTGAAACTGGTCATTTTCCTTGACATGTTCACTTTGATCACGGCTTTGACATTTTTCTGGTATCATACTCGTCGACATTGCTATCCTCTTCACTGTGAGTTAAGACTTTAGTTTTTCGGCCCCCTGTGAGCTTCGTCTCTGGCCATCTTCTCTGGTTGGTTTAACTGAACTTCACTTGAGCATTTTATTCTTAAAGTTTGATGTTGTCTAGTTGTTCACTTGGTCCATGAGGCATATTGCATTGTTGTCTGATTATTGTTTCATCTCTACTTGTTTGTAGCTGCTGCACTAGTGTTCAATTGTCTGGTTGCACTTTGATGTTGTTTATGTGTTTACTCTGATTAGCATTGTATATTTGCTTTTGTATCACCTGATATCTGTTGTGTTGTATAGCTCTGGTGCATTGTATAACTTGAGCTTGGTTTGTCATTTGGTCTGCATACCTAAGCTTGACACTGTTCACATTTTTAAGTTGCTCGGCCCTTGTTTGTACTACCTCATATGAATTGATTCATTGTCCCATTTAAGATACTGTCTGCACTATGATATCTTGTAGCCTTGCCTCCATGATTTCAACTATAGCTTGTTTATTGTTTTCGAATACTGTCTTGCATTCACTCCAAATATGTCGACCTCTCTTGACAATATGCATCTGTTCTTCATTGCTAGTGTGAAGTTGTTCAACCTGTAGTTGCATTCATGTACACTAGTCGGGGTTTTGAACTGTCTGTATTCATAAGTGTTGACCACTGTACTTTTGTTGTTTGATTGTCTGTAGATGGTTGGTGCATTCATGTGTATTGGTTCAGATTTGTACTGAACTTGTTTTTGTGTCTCTCTTCCATTTTTGTTTGCAGTTCTGTTGAGTCCGGATAGCCGTGACTTGACCCCTGTAGTATTGATTTGCTATCAATAGTTGGAGTTATGAGGACGTCTTGTACTGGGGTGGCGAGGCAGTACACGCGTGCGTGTACTGCAGCCACACATTTTAATGTGGCAAGGCAGTGCACGCGTGCGTGTACTGCAGCCACACAGTATTGATGTTTTAATTGATATTTCGATTATTTGAATTGTTTTGCGTTTAACTCAATATTTTGAATCGGATTTTGATTTGGTTTAATCTGATGATTTTGTTGTTAAATTTCCGTTTAGGCAATTCTAATGTTTTCTAAATTATCTTCATTGGTGATCTTTTTATTTATCTTTGTTGATGATTGGAATTTGCTGATTTGTTGTTTAACATTATTTTGTGTTATATTTATTGTTATCCAATCTCTTATTAAAGAGATGGATATACGAGATTTCTGTGACTGTCGTCTATTTGATATTGATTATTATTGCATCTGTGCATTAATAACTGAGTTTGAATTAGACTGACCCGTGTATTATTTTCTTTTGAATTTAATACTCGGGTCAGACCCGAGTTATTTCATGTTGTAGATTTCCTTCTTTGAGTTGCTGTTCGGGATATGAAGACTTTTTATATCTTCTGAAGTAGTTTTCGTCGTTTTGTAGAAGTCGTGTCAGTGTATAGGATGATATGTATTCATGTATATTAGTTGATAATGTACTTGTATATATAACTTCCAGAGTCGACAGTTGTAGTTGTATCATATGTATTGTGTCAACTGTATTGTAACTGACATCAGTTATATATATGAGACTTTTTGTTAAATCTGTGTTCCGCATTTATATTATCTGTGTTATTATTTTATTCATTGTCCTAAACTATTATGAATCGTCGTAGTTCATTTTATACTAGAATTGGGTATGTCGATGGGAGTAAATAAATAAGAGATGAAAAATAAAAAGTATATTCCACTCCTATCGAGGTAACCAATATTAGTGTAAGGCCAACTACGGATGGCCGCTCTTATCCAGCCTTATTCTTCGTAATAATAGACAGTATTTCTTTTAATACTCTTTGTTATTATGAGCATAGAGGTGGGGCGTTACAAATATGTGTTGATTCATGAGTTTTGATTCATGACACAAGCTTCAGAGATCATACGACGAGAATACTATACAAAAGCGACAAAAAGGAGAATAACCATATATTGCACACTACAAAGGAGACAAGACTATTAATTGTAGTATGAATATTTTATTTTGAGTCTTAGAATATTGTTAAAATCATTCCTCAAGTAGTCACACACACACACAAAACAATTTATATTAAAATGTGTACACTGTGCAAATAACACCAGGTCGGCCGACCGACCAGGATCCTCGGTCGACCGACCCTGTGTCATGTGCACAGCTACACTCTGTTTTGAACGATTTTTATATTCAGCTGACTTGCCAGAATTTTTAGTCGACCGACCAGAGAATAACGGCTAGTTTACTGAAGAGATGCGATCATTTCATGAAGAGGAATGTCCTTTGTTTCAAGAGATATGGACACAACTGTTGACTGAAACTCTTCATGAAAAAATTATAACTCTTCTACAACTATATAAACATATTCAATTCACTTCTACAATCACCGATTCTTGTTTATATTTCTGAAATCTATTCTCTATTCATTTCTGCAAATAAAAGCATTCATTCTTAATTAATATCACTAGAATCCTTGTTTTAATTTATATACTTCGATTCTACGTGATTATCTTCCTTCTAAATCTTCACACACATATATACTCTTGAGGATTTGATTATAGGAAAGTTGTACTATCAAAAGACAATCAGTGTTATTCAGAACACATTCGTCAACAAACAATTTGTATTAGGTTGAAGTCCTCTTCGGTTGTTGAGGTGGAAAAATTCCTGTTCGGCTGCTCAGGTGTCGTATACCTATTCCTCCGGGTTAAGTGAGGGGTTTAGTTTAAATCCAGAGGATATTCTAGGACTGGACGTAGAACGGGAAGTTCGAACCAGTATAAAAATTCCTGGTGTGCTTACTTTAATTTTTATTTTACTGTTATTACCAGTTTCGGCATTTATATACCATATTACACGATCCTTAGTACTACACGTACACTTTCATTTGGTATCATAGCAAGGTTATCCTATAACCATCACAAAGTTATTTGATATTTATTTTTTTGTAATATGGCAACCACACAAATTAACGATGTTAACACTAACACTAATTCTAGTTTCACAGAAGGTCAATCAACTTCACGACCTCCACTTTTCAATGGTATAAATTACAATTATTGGTCAACTAGAATGAGAATCTATATGCAATCGAGTGAATTTGATATCTGGAATATTATACAAAGTGAGTACACAATTCCTACTGGAGAATACTCAACTTGGAGTAACACACAAAAACTAGATGCTACATCAAATGCAAAAGCTATGAATATTTTATTTTGTGCATTAGACAGAAATGAATTCAATAGTGTTAGCATGTGCACTTCCGATTATGAAATTTGGAGAACTCTTAAAGTTTCGCATGAAGGAACGAACAAAGTTAAATTAAGCAAAATTTCTATGTTAAAACATCAATTTGAAAATTTTAAAATGAGGCCAAATGAATCTATAAACGACATGTACTCTAGATTTTAGGATATTTATCATGCTTTATTATCATTAGAACAAAAGTTTACTGATTTTGATGTTGTTACTAAAATCTTAAATTCTTTAACGGACGAATGGGAACGAAAAGTCATAGCTATTGAAGAAGCAACTGATTTGTCAACATTAAAACCAGAAGAATTGATAGGTAATTTAATGTCCTACGAAGTAAATTTGTAGGCAAAAAGAAATGGAGCACAAGAAAAGAAAAATGTAGCATTCCAAGCAAAAAAAGATGATTCCGACTCAGATAATGAAGATATGGAAATGATCGCTAAAAATTTCAAAAAGTTTTTGAAATTCAACAGAAACAAATTCAAGGGAAACAAAAATAATTCCAACAACAATTCCAATAGCAGCAAACCATCATCTTCAACAATGGAATGTTATGAATGTCATAAGAAAGGAAACATGAAGAAGGATTGTCCAGATCGTAAAAAGAATAACTTCAAGAAAGACAAAATCAAACGAAAAGCTTTCTCAGTCACTTGGGACGACACTGACTCATCATCCTCATCAGAGAGTGAAAGTGATAATGAACAAGCAAATGTATGCTTCATGGTTTCGTCAGACGATGTAAGTGATTTTACTTTTGAAGATTTAATTGAAATAAATTCTGAATTAGTTTAACAAAACAACTTAAAAAGAAAAATAAGGAGTTGCAAAGAAAGTTAGATAGAACAGTTTTAGAAGTAGATATGTTCAAAGATGAGAAGATAATATTGGAAGAAGAACTTGAAATTTCTCAACAATCGAATTCTAACTTATCTTCTCAAATTACGTCAATATCTGAAGAACTAGAAATTCAAAAAAATAAAAATGATGTTTTACTTTTCGAAAATAATAGTTTAAACTCTAAGATTAAGGATTTAGAGTTAGAAAAATCTAGTCTTAAAATAAAATTTGATGATATTTCTAAAAATGTTTCTAATTTCAATAAAGGAAGAGAAAATCTTTCTAGTATACTAGAAAACTCTCAATCCTCTAACAATAAATCTGGACTAGGATTTAGGAAACAAAATAATTTTGCTAAAAGTAGGATTAATAATAAAATTAAGAAAGATATTAAGAAAATAGTTTATCCAAATACTGAAACCATTAAGATATGGATTCCAAAAACAAATAATGTCTTGATAAGGAATAAACATATCGAAATGTTTATGGAAACTGTTCATAATAACAAAAATTATGTTTATAAAGGGAATTCGGAACCCGTATGGGTTTGGCTTCCTAAGATCTAACTCTTAGGACCCTAAAAAGATTGGGTACCAACTTTTTATAAACTTTTTGCAGGTACCACATAAGAAGAGAGGAAAATGGATTTTAGATAGCGGTTGCTCAAAACACATGACTGGAAACAAAGAAATGTTGTCAAACATTATATACTCAAATGGAGGAGCAGTCACCTTTGGAGATAACTCAAAAGGATATATCATCGGCAAAGGCAATGTCAATAGCAACGGTACCTCTAATTTACCTCTCATTACTGATGTTTTATTAGTTAAAAATTTAAAACATAATTTATTAAGTATTAGTCAACTATGCGATAAAGGTTTTAATATAACTTTTTCAGAAAATAAATGTAATATTTTTGATAAAAATCATAACACCATTTTCGAAGGAAAAAGAGATAAAAACATTTATATCTTAAATATGAATGTTAATAATGGTTCAAATTTGTGTCTAGTGGCTAAAGAAAATGATTCTTGTCTTTGGCACAAAAGATTTTGTCACATCAATTTTAATACTATCAACAAACTAGCGAAAAATAAATTAGTTAAAGGTTTACCCAATATAAAATTCGAAACTAATATATTTTGTGATGCATGTAAATTAGGAAAATTAACAAAATCTTCTTTTAAATCAAAGAAAGTAATATCTACAGAACAACCACTTGAACTTTTACACATGGATCTTTTTGGTCCAACTCAAGTGCAGTCTATTAATCATAATAGATATGTATTTGTTATTGTAGATGATTTCTCTAGATATACTTGGATTTTCTTTTTGAAAAATAAAAGTGATACTTTTGATAATTTTAAAGTTTTTGTTAAAAGAATTCAAAATATTAAAACCTTGAAAATTAAAAATATAAGAAGTGATCATGGAGGCGAATTTGAAAATGAAGATTTTGAACAATTTTGTAACAAGAAAGGTATTAACCATAATTTTTCATTTCCTAGAACACCACAACAAAATGGAGTTGTAGAAAGGAAAAATAGAACGTTACAAGAATGTGCAAGAACTTTACTAAATGGAACAACTTTATCGAAACACTTTTGGGTAGAAGCTGTGGCTACTGCTTGTTATGTATTGAATCGCGTTTCTATTCGACCATTAACTAAGAATACTCCATATGAACTTCTAAATGGAAGAAGACCAAATATTGCATATCTTAAAGTTTTTGGTTCTAAATGTTTTATTTTAAATACTAAAGATCAGCTAGGAAAATTCGATCCAAAATCCGATGAAGGAATATTCGTTGGATATTCGGAACGAAGCAAGGCTTATCGAATTTATAATAAACGAACTCAAATTATTGAAGAAAGCTTACATGTTTCTTTCAACGAAAATTTTAAAAATATAAATCCAATTGTTACTATTGATTCTGATGATGAAACTACTCGAAATGAAAATAGTAATACAAATGAAAATTTTGATATTCATGAAACCAATACAAACATTATTCCTAATATAATAAAATCTCCACCTAGAATTTTAAGAGATCATCCTGTGCAAAATATAATTGGAGAGGTTAATACGAATGTTAAAACCAGACATCAACTAAATCAAGTTGGTCATGTAGCTTTTCTCTCTAACATAGAACCTAAGAATATAAAAGAAGCTTCAACTGATGACTACTGGATTCTTGCCATGCAAGAAGAACTAAATCAATTCGAACGAAAGGAAGTTTGGGAACTCGTTCCTAGACCCAGTGATCAATCAGTCATCAGTACTAAATGGGTTTTTAAAAATAAAGCAGATGAACTAGGAAATATAAACAGGAATAAAGCTAGATTAGTTGCACATGGATATAATCAAGAAGAAGGAATTGATTACGAAGAGACGTTTGCTCCGGTCGCCCGACTTGAAGCTATACGAATCTTATTAGCTTACGCGTGTTTTCATAATTTTAAACTGTATCAAATGGATGTTAAAAGTGCATTTTTAAATGGATTCATAAAAGAAAATGTTTTTGTTGAACAACCACCTTTGTTTAATCATGAAAAATTTCCGGATCATGTATATAAACTCAATAAGGCATTATACGGTTTAAAACAAGCACCACGTGCTTGGTATGATCATCTTAAAGGCTATTTATTAGAATCTGGTTTTGAAATTGGTAAAGTAGATCAAATGCTTTTTATTAAGAAAACTAATAAAGATATTTTAATAATTCAAATATATGTTGATGATATCATTTTCGGCTCGACAAATGAAAAACTATGTCAGGAATTTTCAACTATAATGACAAATGAATTTGAAATGTCTCACATGGGAGAATTGTCATATTTTCTTGGATTGCAAATTAAACAAATTGAAAATGGAATTTTTATTAATCAAGAAAAATACTGTTATAATTTAATCAAACGTTTCGGTCTGGAAAACACTGCTGCCAAACCAACTCCTATGAGCACAACGATTCATCTCGATAGAGATGAAGATGGCAAAAGTGTTGATCAGAAGCTATATCGTAGTATGATAGGTTCTTTACTTTATTTAACAGCGAGTCGACCCGATATTATGATGAGTGTTTGTTTATGTGCTCGATTTCAAGCAAATCCCAAAGAATCACATATGAGAGCAGTTAAACGCATTATTCGTTGTCTAACTAAAACCAAAGATTTCGGACTATTTTATCCGAAAGAATGTCCTTTCGAATTAGTTTCATATAGCGATGCTGATTTTGGAGGAAGTCGGACGGATCGAAAAAGTACGAGCGGAACATGTCATTTCATTGGACGTTCCTTAGTTTCTTGGTTTAGTAAGAAACAAAACTGTGTTTCTTTATCAACGTGTGAAGCAGAATATATATATGCTGCTTTGGCATGTGCACAAGTCATATATATGCAACAAACACTACAAGATTTTAATTGTCATCTTGAAAAATCAATAATTTATTGTGATAATACTAGTGCAATAAATCTTTCTAAAAATCCGGTCAATCACTCACGAACAAAACACATTGATATTCGTCATCACTTTCTTCGTGATTGTTTGGAAAAAGGATTAATAAATTTAGAATTTATCAACACTGAAAATCAAATAGCTGACATTTTTACTAAACCGCTAAATGAAAATATTTTTATAAAACTAAGACGTGATTTAGGTATAATGTTGTTTAAAGATTTATGAATAAAAATATGCAAAAATATCAAAAAATCAAAATTTGTCTTATTTCTGACCAAAGCGGAACTCGAACTCATGACCTTTGACTTATTTGTTAGATGTTGTATTATAGCTACTTGAGCTATGGGTGTTTCTTGTTTCAGTTCTATTTACAATCTGTACCATTAACTTTAATTTCAGAACAAACTATTTTTAGCTCTAAAGCTTATATATCATACAATTACAAACAGTTTTGCTATAAAGTTCTGTGATTATAGTTAAAATTTATTTTTAAACCACTAATTTTTCAGAAAATAGATGGTTATATATATGTACTATGCTTATTGATTAGAACATATACTACAAAAATATTTTTACAAAACAAAACTTGAAAATATGTCTTCAAACAATGATTACTATAACTCTGAAAATTCTCATCTTTCATACACATCTCCGGACGACGATTGTTCTGATTGCATCCTCGAAAATGGCCCCTATCCTACTTTTCCAATGCCTAAACGCGTTCTAGACTTCTCCTCTCCAGATAAAGACCCCCGATACGGGTGGAAATCATGGGAAGACTCCCATACAGGCTATACACCTAAAAAGAAGAAAGGGAAAAATACAATGGTAGTATCTCCATCAACCAAACAAAAAATTGATGAAATACATCACTACCAACAACAGCAAATGAATATGCAACGGGAACTCTACTACGAACAAAAAGTCACGGCAAGACGTTTAAGTTTTCTTCAAAAGATTGCCATGAAAATTTGTTCATCTAAGAAGGATGATGTTGCTGAACCTTCTTACAGATCTCCATCACCTTCAAACCCTGTTCAAACTCCAATAGCTCCAAGATGGTCACCGATAGAAAATGTTCCGTCTCCAAACTCATGGGAACGTAGATATTGATGAACCATGGCTATAATTTAATATATATATGTTATTAATTTCAATAAAATGTATAAATATAAATGATGTAATAATATAATTTGTATTTCTATAATTTTTTTTAAAACAAAAACAGCAGAAATTTATTTGTTTACCTGCCTCGGTCGACCGGAGAGACTGAGTCGGTCAGCCGAAGCTATCCCGAGAATTTTAAAAAACATATTTCTACCAGGTCGGTCGACCGATCCCCCTGAGTCTGTCAACCGAGGCTCTTCCCGAAAGATTAAGCACTAACCTGAAACTCAAGTCGGCCGACTGACTCAGGAAACTCAGCCGACCGAGCGTGCTATCTGTTGCAATTGTCTACATATTTTAACCCATCCACTCACCTTTTCCATCTCAACTCTTCACTTTTACTCTCCCAAAACAGATTTTAACCCTAGCCCCCATTACAACCTCCTCAAATCTCTTCAAATTCTTCAAACAAAAATGGCTCCTAAGAAGAAATCTAAGACTAACGCTGGCTCATCTTCATCAACTCCTATAGACTCTCAAATTGCTTCTTGGCTAGTAAGTGACAAAGCTTTAGAAAGATGGATAAGGCTTCAAGATGCCAAAATCTTTGAGGAGTCATTTGTAAGTTATCCTGATTTTACCTCCTACAGTATTGAAAATGCCGCCCTTGAAAGTAGTCTTGATACATTTCTTGACCATAGGAAAAATAACTTGAAAATTAATCATATAATGGTCAAGTTATTTCTAGCAAATCTCAACCTTGTAAATCCACCGAGAAACACTGAAAATTGTATTTGGACATCGGTTTGTGGCACTTCGATTTTTCTTTCCATTGATCGAATTAATCACATTTTAAATGCTCGACCGGGTGGAATTTCGTTACATGATGTAGATTGTAATATATCAACTCATGACCAAATAAGCCATCTATTTTTCGAAGATGATGCACCGGATTTTAGACTAACATCGTCGCTTAGACCAAAAGCTCGACTCCTACATCGATTCATGATGAAATCCTTAGTTCCTAGAGGTGGTTCATATCATCTCGTATATCCTGAAAATTTTAAAGCATTGTATGCTATTTGTAGGAAAATACGAGTTAATTGGTCACAACTTCTTATGGATGAATTTCTCACTTTTAACCAAGGAAAGATGCTTCATATCTATTATGAAGAATACATAATGAGATTGATAAATAGTTTCATCATCAATGCTCCAGAATCCGAAATCTCCAAAGCTCATATGTTTGATTCACGGACCATAAAGTTAATAAAATTACCTGATGTTCCACCTCGATTTATCAGATTTGAGCAATGGAGTAATACTCCGAGAGAACAACTGCGTCGTAGCTATTCAACACCTCAACCATCTACTCATGCTACGGAATGTATAACCCGCCAATCTTCAATTCAACGACCAATTTCCGGAATGAGTACGGAAGCGGCCATTGACATTTTGGCACAAAACCAAATAGCCTTGGATAGTCGGCTACGAAAAATTGATGGACGTTTCAAAAAGATCAAGGGCTTCTTCGTAAATTTATGGGATGCCTTATCATGTACTTCCGAAGCTGGTGCTTCATTTGTTGCTCCCGGAAAAAGACCAGCGCCAAATTTCTCTTGGTCTACATCCGATAACACAAGTTCCAGCACATCGGCAACTCACGTTCCTCACACTCAAAGACGTGGAAAGGAATAGGTTCCTCCGAAAGAAAATATTCGTCCAAAATTTTGGGATTCCGATGATGATGAAGAATAATAATATTTTTACACTTTCAAGTATTATTTATGAACAATATGCCTATTGTTAGATGTTGTGAAACTATGAAAGTATTTCTATCTTGTTTAAACTATGTAATATTTAAAACTTATTGTTCTCATACTGGTGTTACATGTTCCATAATTTTTAATATTACATCTAATAAGTATTCCTTTTTGTCAATGACAAAGGGGGAGAAATATATGAAAGCTAACATATTTCTTGCAGAAAAGTCGCTATATATTCAGGGGGAGAATTATAATATAGATAAGTTCTACTTCGTCATATAAGTATTGTCATCAATCAAAAAGGGGGAGAATGTTGATTGATGAGTTTTGATTCATGACACAAGCTTCAGAGATCATACGACGAGAATACTATACGAAAGCGACAAAAAGGAGAATAACCATATATTGCACACTACAAAGGAGACAAGACTATAAATTTTAGTATGAATATTTTATTTTGAGTCTTAGAATATTGTTAAAATCATTCCTCAAGTAGTCACACACACACACAAAACAATTTATATTAAAATGTGTACACTGTGCAAATAACACCAGGTCGGCCGACCGACCAGGATCCTCGGTCGACCGACCCTGTGTCATGTGCACAACTACACTCTGTTTTGAACGATTTTTAAATTCAGCTGACCGGCCAGAATTTTCAGTCGACCGACCAGAGAATAACGGCTAGTTTACTGAAGAGATGCGATCATTTCATGAAGAGGAATGTCCTCTATTTCAAGAGATATGGACACAACTGTTGACTGAAACTCTTCATGAAAAAAATATAACTCTTCTACAACTATATAAACATATTCAATTCACTTCTACAATCACCGATTCTTGTTTATATTTCTGAAATCTATTCTCTATTCATTTCTGCAAATAAAACCATTCATTCTTAATTAATATCACTAGAATCCTTGTTTTAATTTATATACTTCGATTCTATGTGATTATCTTCCTTCTAAATCTTCACACACATATATACTCTTGAGGATTTGATTATAGGAAAGTTGTACTATCAAAAGACAATCAGTGTTATTCAGAACACATTCGTTAACAAACAATTTGTATTAGGTTGAAGTCCTCTTCGGTCATTGAGGTGGAAAAATTCCTGTTCGGCTGCTCAGGTGTCGTATACCTATTCCTCCGGGTTAAGTGAGGGGTTTAGTTTAAATCCAGAGGATATTCTGGGACTGGACGTAGAATGGGAAGTTCGAACCAGTATAAAAATTCCTGGTGTGCTTACTTTAATTTTTATTTTACTGTTATTACCAGTTTCGGCATTTATATACCATATTACACGATCCTTAGTACTACACGTACACTTTCAATATGCTGTGGCATGATTTTTGTTAGACATTGTGAATAGAAATGTCTACTTTTAGACATTGTAATTAACAATGTGAAGGGATAACTATCGCTAACTTTTTGCCATCTAGGAAAATTTCAATACATAAAAATGTTTGCATTGGAAAAAATTAATTAATTTATTGTAATGTACAATCACATTAACTTACATTGTCTAACCACTTCTACCACATTGATATCTCATGAAATAACATTGTCTAGGATTGGAGATGCTCTAAGAATCAAATTAGGAGGAGGTTGAGAAATAATATCGGGGGAGATTTTGTAGACATTAGAATAATCGTGGGAGCAATTTTTACTGAATGAATGGGTTTTTAATAGAGATAACATTTGACCTTTGTATAATGAGGTGGATTAATTCTACTCATCGGATGTCTTTGCTAAGAATAAATCTTAGCCCTTCTTTATTTTTTCCTTTAGAACTAAGTAATTTTATTATACAGATATAATATATTTTATGTTATTTTAAAGTGTTTAAGATAACATAAGTATACATGTATCTATATAAAATAAATTTTGAAACTAATATAATTTAATTAAAATTGTTTAATTAAATAAATTAATTAAAGGGTAATTAATTGAATAAATTAATTAAAGGTTAGTTAATTAAACAAAAATACACATCTATAAGATATACGTGTTATACTATAAAGGTTATAGTATATACTATAAAGGTTATAGTATATACCATAAAGGTTATATTATATATTATAAAGGTTACAATATATACTATAAAGGTTATATTATATACTGTAAAGGTTACAGTAGACATGTCCAATATACTAAAACAAGGAAAATATATACTCTATGCTTTACCCAAAATCACCTTGTCGTGTTATATATACTTTACTTAAATCTTTGTTGATGAAACATTTAAACCTTTGAAAGTACCCCTTTCGAACCCATTGAAAGTACCCCTTTCGAAACCAAGTAAAACTTTTCTTTCACCTAGGCCTAAAGGCCGAAACATTCCTTTCGAAACTATTCATAATCTTCCTTTCGAAAATGTTGAAAAACCATTCCTTCAAAAGAATTAAAACCTTAGACATCCTTCTTAGAAACCTTTAAACATTACCTTTCCTTTCAAACCTTTCGAAACAATTCTTTAAAAATATTTCGAAAGTAATAAAACATCAAACCTTTCGAAAGCCTTTGGGTTCAAGTAAAACATGTGGAAACACTTTTCGAAACCATTAAAAATTAATTCCTTCGCAACCATTTGGGTTCTACCTTCAACAGAGCAAAATTCATAAAACATTTAAGTCGAAAGCACTCTTTCTAAAGCATTTCCTAAGCAAAGAGGTGATGATGTCGAAACCAACCTTCTGAAAGCATTGGAGAAGTGGCTAAGTTTTAAAAATAAAGTATAACTTCCGAAACCATTAGCGTCGAAAGGAAGAAAAGCGGTAGTTGGGGATTTCGACCTCGATGAAAGCATTTACTTAAAACAAGAGGAGCAACCCATTCAAAACCTTTCCTTTAAAACATTTGACTCAACCGAAAGCCAACTAAGTCGAAAGCATACCCTTTGAAAGTAAAGCAGACGCGTTTTCATTTAAAAGCAAAAACACGTTTAAACCCCTTCGGAACCATTGGTCTCGACCTAGTGCCTTCCGCCTTAGTCCAATTCACTCTGTCTTAAGTTACTAATACTATGTGCATTGGTTTCGGTGGATGGAAGAGGCATTACTTGGTCAGAACCCCTATGCCGAAAGTGGTGAAACATGCTAAAAGCATGTAAAAATTGATTTTTACTTTAAAAAGAATTTATTTTCAACTAACTTACCTTGTTTGTAAAAATATTATTGGTTGCTAATTTTCTTTTCTAAAAGTGCTGCCAATATTTCAAAAATAAACAATTTAATTTATTTATAAAATATCACTTCTCCTTTTATAAACATAAAAACATTAAAGTTTCATACCTTAAATAATTTTATATATTCATCAAAACACTTAGGAAAATTCTACAAAAATTCCAAAAAATCATTTTTAATATGTCTTCTAACAAATATAAATTTCAGAGCCAAAATATTAATTATTTAACCATAAATAATTTAAAACCCAAATAATCATTTTCTATACTAGAAAATTGATATAAAATCCACATTAATTCAAAAAATTATGAAAATTGAAACCCATCTCTAAAATATCATTTCTGATCTAGATCTAAATTCTCAAGGAATTTGGATGTCATTAAATATGGTTTCACATTAAAACATATCATAAAATCTATATGCACAAGCATAAATCATCAACAAGCATATATAAACATTTAATTATTCAAAAACATGGCATAATCATGCAAAATACTTTGGATTCATCTTAAAACTAAAAACAATTAGAAAAATGAGATGTAACCATTATTCACCTTAGCTTTTGAGATTAAAGAGTTTGAGATTTGAATGGATTTAAGTTGATTAAGCTTCCCCTTGATTCTTTTATCTTCCTCTAGTTGCTTCTAATGGTCGCCAGCCTCTTTGTTTAATTTTTTTGCAAATGATTTGAATGTAAGGACACACGGCTAAGGGTTAGGGTATTAGAATGCTCATTTTTCTATTTTGCCCTCATTTATTATACTTAACCATTTTATTTTAGTTCATTTGTTATCATGGCACGGCTACCCCTATTAATCACAAATCTCAATCTCCTAATCATCGCATTATTTTATTTAATTTAGCTAATTAAATATCCTAAATAATGTTACTAAAAATATGGGGTTTTATAGAAGTAGTAAATGGTCGGGGTTGTGGGTTAGATATGGTAGAGGATATTTCGGGAAAGGGTCCGCTTTAATAGAAAGTATTAAGTGGCTGAAAGGATTCCATGCAATTTGGGCTAGATAGTTACTAGTGAGGAGTCGATTATTGGTAGTAAATGACATGGACCTGCCTTAAATAAGGTATTAAATAGTCGGAATTTGCCTACTTCACATTAAAAGGTACTAATTAACTTGAGTACCATGTCTTAAATTAATAGAACATTATTGACGATAGGTACGGGTTATTGGGTTGATAGCAAGTTGGCTATGGGCTTATATTGGAAAGCCTTTTATTTAAGTTTGAGAAAAGCCTTTGGACTTATATTTGGAAAGAATTATGTTGTAGATAGAAGCATAAGACATATTCCTATTTAGATTGTATTGTCCAAGTACTAATGTAGTAAGGCTCGAGGTTTTTATTCATCAGACATATGTTGTTATAACTCGCTCCTCATTACAACGCAGGTTAGGAAGGGCGATGCTGAAGGCAGAGATGTTGATGGTGCTTGTGGCACTAGGCTATTTAATTAGTTGTTATTTTCAGCAGTTTTTGATGTACCCATGAAATAATAACAATGTTGCAATTTCAGAATATTGCGGTTATGTACGGATATTGTTGGGTTTTGATATTATGGATATTTTATTATGGTTTTGAATGACATTTTGAAATTTGAATGAAATGGGTACTAATGTTATTATTATATCTTATCCTTCTGCTATGAGTTCTGAAAGTATAGATATATAGCTTTGTATTGTTATTTTTACCATCTAATAGCTAGCTTTGAGATGGTTCTAAGTTTCAATGGGCCTTTTCTGCGTTGGAATTTAGGTCTATTCAGGGTGGGTTATTGCATTTGGTATTGAAGCCTAGGTTACCCAATCAACATGGAAAAGTATACGTATGAGTGAAATATTTTTTTTTTGAAAAGTATTTTTCAAAAACTCTACTATATATAAATAAATATATATTATGCCCAACTCTATAAATTCCAACTATAAAGGTAGTTGCGACCATATTCCAAAAGGATGGACGAAGCAACTATGAGTTGGAAAAATAAATAGAGTTAAATTTATATTCCTGCCTCGACTACAAATGGGGTGGAGGTCGTATCATAAGGAGTGGACTAAGAAGAGGGTAAGTGCAACATATGGAAGCACCCCAGATGCAGAATGATATTTGATTCCTTTGTTTACCTAGTCTTCCTCATAATTGTGAACTCTATAAGTGTAGTACACGTCAATGTTCATATTAAATGTAATTAGAACATTAACATAAATCGCCTAGTAAATAATAAGGATAGAAAATATAAATGAAAAGGATTCTAATGGCAAGGATAAATAAAGCAATAAATGTGGAATACATATGGAGTTACAAGGATTTAATAAGGATATAAATGGACTAATTAAAGAGATTATTAGAGCAATTGTGGAGAGATATGGAACAATTGATATATATAGAATAACAAATAAACATGTTAGGTAGTGATTATATATTATAAGGCAGTATAATAGTTATTAGGGTAAATTATATAGCCTTAATTATACAAAAAAAGATTAGTGGGCCCAGCCTAATACACAAGAATTGATGGGAGATAAGAATCTGTGTTGTAAACAATTGGAGGTAAGTAAGATGTGAATAAGGAATGGAGCAAGTTCCCACAAGAAGGTACGAATCAACCACCACAAGGAGATAATTGGATTTTTATGGACATTGAGTAGGGAAGAAAGAAAGTTCAATAGAAAGGACAACTAAAGTCAATTTCTAAATCCAACCTTGTGTGAAAGAATTTGATAAAAAGGTTTTTGGAAAAGCTCCTTGAAATGTTTTGAATAAGTTTTCAAAGGATTTATTGAGATGTTGTTTTGAAAAAGTTAGGAAATTTGGAAACTCATAATTTAAAATTTTTATCGAGTTAAAATCTTTTGTTAAAAGGGTTTTAGTAAAAAAGGATTTTTCATTTTTGAAATTCTAGTTTAAAACTGGCTGAGTTAAAGGTTTTCAATTTTTAGAGAAAGGAATTCTTCATTTTTAAAATAAACATGAAATAGTGCATAGGTTGGACTTGATGGTTTTTCTTCTATTTCATAACTTTCGTAGTTCTTTTTCTTTAAGAGTTCTTTCTAAAAAAGGGAATAAATGGAAATGAAACTTAATTAAATTAAGGAATAGAGAATAGAAGGTTAAGAACAACTAGGATAGTATAGACATGCAAGGAAAATACGAAGAATAATAGCTAAATTAGGAGCCAAATAAGTTAGGAGAAATATAAATAGAGGTGGTATTGGGAGATTTGGATAGAAATATCATTAGGAATTCATATAAAGCAAAATCAGTAATCTAGTTAGAAATTAATAAGATATAAGTTATCCTTGTCTACTCCATTTTTATTGTTTAAAGTTACACAAAATGTTATTGAAACAAAAATAAAATTGAAATGAATGGTTACTCGGAATAATGATTGATTTTTTGAATGTTTTGGGTTAAAAATCCTACTTTCAAATGAAGAACACCATTATTATAGGAAGTAATTAAAAAGAGAAACTTTTCATAGTTCCTTTTTGAAAACCAAGCGAGTTTTGAATGTTATGAATGAAAAGTTCAACTTTTAAAAGAACAAATCTTTATGTAAAAAGTATTTAAAAAGGAAAATTATTTTACTCCTTTTTGGGAACTAAGCAATTTTTGAAATTGACAAAAAGGGTTTTCAAGTTTATATTTTTAAAGATAAAGGTTTCAAACAAGGTACTTTATAATTGTGAAATTTTGGTTTTAAAAAATGACGAGAACTGAACCAAATTTTTATATGGAGTAGATATGTAACACCCCGTAATTTGGTGTTAGTTATTTAATTAGTTAGTTAGTTAGTTAATTAGGCTCCAAAAATGGACTTGCGCAATAATGGAATTTGGCCATGAAACTTAAACCATTGCGTTTGTGGTGAAATTCTAAGAAATTTTTGTATTTGGAGTTTTATGATTAGAGTCCCAAAAAAGAAGTTAAGGACGAAAAACGATTTCGAAATGGAAATAACGGTTCTGGTTGATTCTAGCGCCTATAAATATAGGCCTAACCCTTTCTCTCTTCTCATATTTTTCTGAATAGGGCAATGAAGCGCTACCATTTTTTTCTTTTCCACTTAATTATAAAAATAAGACATTTATATCTATATTCATACAAATTGGAGAAGAATAGAAATCTAATAAAAATAAGAAGAGAAGAGGATCAACTATATGCGTGTTCGAGGTAATTTATATATATTTGTATATTTGTATCTATTTTCTCTCCCAATCCCAAATCTCTTCTCAGATTTGTAATTCTAATATACGTATATACCCTTTTTATACATATTTATTGGATTAAAAAAGATTTGAAGATGAATCAAAGATTCTACTTCAGATCTGGAGATTTGGATTGCTTTTAAAAGGTGAGTGGGAAATTTATATATTATTTATGATTATAAATCTATTTCATTGTCATATGTTTGAATTTTATGCCTGAATCTATTTTATTTGTGAGCTGTAGGCTTAAATTAGTATAGCAAACTATTTCAAACATATTCTTGTTTTAGAGTATATTTACACATAGATCTGGAAATCAGTCCCACGGATTTTAGAATTTGAATGCTGTATATTTTTATTCCAGATCTATATTTGGGTGTAAAATATGATTTTTGGATTATTACCCAATTTGTGTTAGGTTATAGATTTTCCATAGTTTAATTTGTGGGAAGAACATCCTTTTGATTTTTAAAAATTTGTTTACTTTTTATACAAAAGGCGACATTTGAGTTAACAAGAAATATCGATAAACAAAAAGGAAGAGATATGTAAAGTATGTGATTATCCTCTGTAGTTTACACTGGCTATTCCAAATAAAAAGAAATTATCCATTCCATGTAATTTCAAATAGAGCCAATCTTTTTGTGTTAAACTAATTTATGGAAATCATAGCGGAAAATCTTCTTAAGAAATATAATTCCAGCAAACTAAATATAGAAAGCATATACTAGTTACATATTTATGACTAGAATATATTTGGTTACGAATAGATAGTTTTATTAAGCGGTTTATACATATTTATTGCGTTAGTAAAGAAGAACAACATTTATTCATGTGTTACTTATGTAGAATGTTCATTAGTTAGTATTATATTTAGGAAGCGAATAGGTAGAATTAGTAAAGGTAGTAATTCATATTAATGGGAAATAAATTAGGAATTTCTATTAATTAACTAATAGGAAATGAAAGGTTGTAACATAAATTAGTGGGCGACTAATGAGAAATAATGGATAGTATTAAATTAAGAGTTACAATTAATAGAGACAAATGGATTAATGAGACTGATAAAAATGGAGTTGATATATAGAAGGTTGCTAATTTGAAATTAGTAATCATACATAAATGTTTAGGGAAATGTCCATTAGGATTTTATGGACAAATTTATATTTATGAGCATTAAAAGGGGATTTATGGATAGATAAATATTTAAGGTAAATCTTATTGCCTTAAATAAAAGGGGAATTAGTAAGCTAAATCCAATGTCTACCTAAGATAATATAAGTAAAGGCTTAGGATAGTTAATTGGACTTAGTGGGTTAGTGGTGCAAGGTCAGTAGAGTCACTCGACGGAAGACTGCCCTTCACTTTGAGGCTACTGGTAGTCGGATGCGCTTACTACCGATGTGAGATATCATTGATCCTAGGACTTGTGTTGGCATGAGAGATTGGACCTGCTTTCTTAATTGAAAAGTATTAAATGGTCCAAATCTAGAATTAGGAAGCGGTGAGGGATATCTCTAAAAAGTTTTATTTCAGTGTTGAGGTAAGTGGCTATCTTAGGGCATGCCTCCCTACCAAAAGAAGAAACCTAATGAAATTCCATATTTATAATTAAGAGTGATGACGAATATCTTGGGAAGGTTTGCTTCGGGTTTGAGGTACTAAGTGATTGATTTAGGGTTCGCTTCTCTCCTATAAAAGAAGTACTAAGTAGCCTAATGAGATTTCCAAGTAATGTCAGCTAGATAGTACCAGTAAGGAGTCCACCTTGGGGTTAGGTATTAAATAACAAAGGCCTACCTATAAATAGATGTTAAATGGTCGGAGGCCTACCTAGTCCTTGTTAATGAGGTATTAAGTGGCTTGGGTACAGCCTCTCACATTTCTAAGACTTTTATAACGATAGATGCGCTAGTAATATGGCTATTAATAATTATAAGGCCATAGATAGTGGTCAAAGGTCTCTGTAGATAGGACTAATAGACCAATAAAGACGATGCTAGAAGTCCACCTTAGGAATAGGTCTTAATTGATGGAGTTTACTCGATTGAGGTCTTAAATGGCAAAGTCCACCAATTTCTCTTTTAAAAGTATTATGTGGTGATAATAGAAGCCTGGTTCATATTTAGAAGTATTAAGTGGCAAATGGTATGGAAGTATTGGGTGGTTGATAAAGATTCGTCTGTATTTTGTACCTTGGCAATGGGTAGGTAAGTAATCGTGTGTGCAATGCAAGGTTAAATTAGAATTGCTAACCTTAATAGACAAACGATTAAATGGAAACCAATCGGTATAAATTTATGTTATGGATAGTTTATATATTTTACACTCACTAGAACGTTGTTCATACTCCCTCCTTAACACACAGGATATATTTCGAGGAACAAGTCACATGAGCTGGATGTGTTTAGTTGTTGGAGAAGTCTTCTTTTCTCCCATGCTCGATGCTGATGTGACAATCTGCTATCGAAGGAATGCCATTAATTCCAAGGTAGTAGTCATAATCAGTATTCTTATCCTATTATTGTTTCCGCTATGAGTTTAGATTTTTATCAATCTCTGTTAATGCCCATGCTTATTTGCAAGTATCAAATCCAATGATCTGTTCTTTGATAGACTTAGGTTTCGATTTTTGTCGAAATTTAGGCCTATCAATGTACAAGTTGTTACATTTGGTATCAAAGTCAAGCTTGTAGATCAGACGAATTAGGATAAACTGGGAGAACGTATTCGTACTTTCCTATTTAGTAGTATTATATTTTTACATAAATTCTAAGAATTCCAACCATAGAAGTAGTTTTTGTTTCACTCCGAAGGAATGGGCAAAAGCAACTATGGGTTGGAAATATCTTAGAGTTAAGATTTTCACGCCGACTTTGAAGTAGCTGGCGATGCATAAGGCGCTAATGATGAAGAGAATGAGTACGACATTTGGCAGAATCCCTAAGGCTGGAGGTATTCGACTCGATGGTTGAGATTCTAGCTACCTTATGATTTTGGAATTTGATGATGAGTTCCATTCGGAGACATACATTTATTCCAGATGGGCAGGAAATTAGAGTATGTATGTCATAATTGTTCGAAAGTAAGTTTTTGCTAGGGTGCATTCGTTGATCACCTCTTTGATGGCAAATCGGATTTTTATTTGAATAATTCATGTCAGTTCCTTTGTCTAAACCCTATGAAATAATTTTTATAAGGTACATTTTCCAATGCCTTAGATTTTGGAAAAAGGGTTTTCAAAGGATTTCTTTTCCCAAGGATTTATTTGGAAATTTTGTTTTGGGGAAGTTTTGAAAGTTTAATTTTCAAAGAAACATATATACTACTACGTTGGTCGTGTTACTAAATTTTTAGTTTATAAAAGATCAATTTTTGAAATCCTTAAATATTTTATGTATATATCGGTAAAGGCTTGATTTTAATTTTTGGCAAGGAAATAGTCTTCCAATTTGGAAAATTTGTGCTTTAAAAAAAGTTTTTGGGAACCCTAAAATGTGTGTGTGTGTGTGTGTGTGTGTGTGTATGATTTTTAAGTGAAGTTTTGGTATGAAATATTTTCTATTATTTAGAAACAAGTATAAATGAGCATATATTTAGCTTGGTGATTTTTTGGTTTACAAAATCGAGGTTTTTAAAATCTTCTCTCCCTAAGGTATAGAAAAAATAGGAATGACATTCAATTTTATTGGGGTATGTAATTTGAAGTGTTGTTGTACCACCAGCTATTGGAAGAAATATTTTCGTGTGAAGCAGGCAGGAAATAGCAACTGGAATATTTTTGGTTTTTCTGAATTATTATTGGTCGTAGTAGTTTTGTTGGGACTACTGTGAATTGCTGGAGCATGGTTCAGGACTAGGCAGTAGGCTTTGACACCACCGTGATGAGGACAGGAATTTTTCGGATCGTGTCGAATCAAAGGAGACAGCGCGAAATGATTATTATTATTTAATCTGATCCTAATTGGGTCTAGATTCAATTAACGCCCAAAGTCTGTCTAGCGGTTGACCACCTAGCGGTAAACCTAGAGTTGTCTACTAGTTAACGAGTTTTGGCACAACTTAAATCTAGAAAGGTACAATAAAAATCACGTTTGAATTCCCCCAGTTGCTTTCTTTTGTTCCTTCTTCCTTAACAAGCCAAACCCAATATGCATCCTCCTCTACCTCCAAGTATCAGCCTATTTCTTCTGTTCCTCCCCTATGCGATGCCGTTTTTCCCTAAGCGCGACATCCTTGCCTCCCCCTCATGTTAGTTTTGCATGTTAGATATTTCCTTACTACCACTCTAGATCTAAACCCTATTTCCCCCTCCGACCACTTCTTAGCTCAAGACACCTTACTGCACCACCGGTTTTTCCTCACACCATTATGGTCTCAACCCTCAAGAGGCCGCTTGGCTAAACTGGAATGAGCAGAAGGTTTCGTTGATTTTGGGCTGGAAGAACTATTCGTTGTAGTAGGATTTGCACCGATCCTCTATTTAGAGTTCTTTGAGCAGGAATGTTACATATGCTGCATCTGCCTTTTAGATGTCCCATTGGCATAGAATTTGGTTGGAGGCAACAGTTTGATTCGTTTGGAGGCGATAGGTGTCTTGATTGAGCGGACTAATGATGATCTCGCTAAGATTTTGGAGGCCTCTACGAAGGACGCGGACTTAGATGATTTTGAAGTGACCGACTCAAAGATTTTGCAGCAGATCTTTTCCCAGGATGTCGGTGTTTGAAAGATTGATAATCTACGTCTAACTACCCGTCAGCTTGTGTGCATCATTCGGCATAACATGGTTCTTAAGATGGGAAGTTATGACCGGATTTATCTCATAGTGCAAAAGACCACATATGCTAGTATTGATGGCATTGTCGTCAATTGGACCTGCACCCTTATGATGTAATTTGTTGATCAAGAATTAGCACTCCACAGAGTTGCTTTCCGTATATTCACATATCCACTTTCGTCTTTAGGTAATACGGTGAACCTCCATGGAGAGGCAAATTAGTAGAAGGTTCCTTCTGCCATCAGTATATCGTTCCTTAGGAAGATGGCAATTCTAAAGCCGTCAGCAACACCAGCATCGCCAGCGGCACAAGATTGGATCTATAGCCATCATGCTATGACCAATCAACGGTCGCGTCAATAGTTCGAGCTCTAGTCACGGAGTAAGTCATCTCATAGTCTGCATGCATTGTTTTAGGATATATGGTGTTGTTGTCTTTCCCCTTCCAACATTTGTTCTTTGCTTTTAGGTTGTTTAGGTTGTAACTTTTAGTTGTCTCTTGTAAAAGGCACGCATGATCTTATGAATTCCTATTTATTTACTGTGTTATTGTTTCTGGACATGTAAACCGTTCTTATATATGCATAGTGAAGAAGCAGCATAAATAGGAAAATCTCACAAAAGAAACTTAACTAACAGTAAATGCAATATAAGACTGAAAGTTTAGAATAGTTGAAATTTTATAGCGAAGGACATGACAATGTTGTTTTGGTATCATGGGTCATCGCTCATGTTCCTTAAAAGCTAAAAATTTTGGGTAATTGGGCATGATGACATTTTAAAACAAAATATCAAGTTTTATGGGTAAAGATTAGTTGTAGAATTTTAGAATTTGGTTTATGCGTTTAGCACATAACCGACTTCCGACTACGCTGAAATTATGGCTTAATTTATCAAAATATATGAAAACGAAATATTCTGAAAAGCTTCTCTTTTGAAAAAAAAGTTTTAGGTTTTAGTTATTTTTGGCTCTATTTTAGGAATTTTTGTTGAAAAATTTGATTTCAAGGGAAAATGTTCGTCTAAATATTTTGGAATTTTATTTTTCAAATGACTTACAAATTTGAAAAGTGAGAAAGATTTTTGTGAAAGATTTAATTTTGAAGGCCACATGGTAAGCGTAGGGAAGGCAAATAGAGTTAGAATTTGTGGATTTAGTGGTGCACTAGGATCGACGATGCGATAAATGCAAGCGACAACAAGGGAAAAGCTATTTTAGCCTTGGAATTTCTATTTCCATACCTTGCCGATGATGCGCGTGAGTCTATTTTTAGAGTTAATTCCATTTGAGAGCTTGAAATAAGCCTCCTTATGTATTTTGTGCGTGGAAAATTTGGAGTAAATCCGGGACAGTGAGGCAATTTTCACTGTACTATGGAAATGAGAAGTTTATAGAGTGGTAAGAATGTTAGATTCTCCACCTAAATTCCTTTTTGGCTTAGGACTAAAGTTTAAGAAGCGATTTTTCGACATTAGATTTTTGGATGGTTGGAGTTGGATGCAAAATTGGCTGCATACATATAGAACTGCCGGTATATATATATGTTGTTTGCGTCATATTTTTCAAAAATGTTTTCAAAGAAATGCTTCATATAGGATGATCAAATTTAGAATTATTCTGCATACATTTTCGGTGTGGTGATACACTAATACTATACACTTACGCATGTTTGGTTGCAAAATTAGTTGTACACTCATTGGTTGTGTGATTTAGGATAATTCAGAGCCAAAACTATGACTTATTCATTAGAGAAATTTCAGGGACGAAATTCTTTTTAAGGGGGAAGAATGTAACACCCCATAATTTGGCATTAGTTATTTAATTAGTTAGTCAGTTAATTAATTAGGCTTCAAAAATGGAATTTGTGCAAACGATGGAATTTGACCATGAAACTTGCACCGTTGTAGTTGTGGCAAAATTCCGAGTAACTTTCGTATTTGGAGTTTTGTGATTCGGAGTACAAACAAAGAAATTATGGACGAAAAAAGAATTCGAAACGGAAATAATTCGTTTAAGAAATTAACGTTTTTAATTAATTGAATGAGATCCACAAGCAGACCCGCTTAGTGTAGCAGTCGACCTGGGGCGGTCGACCCCAATAAAGGGGGTGGTTGACGGCTCTTAAGATGGCGACTAGGGTTTTCCCTGGCCCAATGGCCTGGATCTATTATATTTTGATCTAATGGTTCTGGTTGTTTCTAGCGCCCATAAATACAGACCTAACCCTTACTTCTCTTCTCATATTTTTTTGAATAGAGCAATGAATCTCTGCCATTTCTTCTTCTCCACTTTCTTTCTAAATTATAAAAACAAGATATTTATATCTATATTCATACAAATTGGAGAAGAATGGAAATCTAAGAAAAAGGAGAAGAGAAGAGAATCAGTTATACGTGTATTTGAGGTAAGTTATATATATTTGTATATTTGTATCTATTTTCTCTCCTAATCTCAAATCTCTTCTCAGATATGTAATTCTAATATATGTATATGCCCTCATTATACATATTTCTTGGATTAAAAAAGATTTGAAAATAGACCAAAGGTTCTACTTCAGATCTGGAGACTTGAATTACTTTTAAAAGGTGAGTGGGAATTTTATAGATTATTTATGATTTTAAATTTATTCCGTTGGCATACGTTTGATTTTTATGCCTAAATCTATCTTATTTGTGAGTTGTAGGCTTAAATTAGTGTAGAAAACTATTGCCTACATATTCTTGTTTTAGAGTATATTTACACATAGATCTGGAAATCAGTCACAAAGATTCTAGAATTTGTATGCGGTATATTTTTATTCCAGATCTGTACTTGGGTGTAAATTACGATTTGGCGACGTTTGATTTTACAATGAATATCCACAAACAAAACGGAAGAAATGTGTAAAGTATGTGATTATCCTCTGTAGTTTACACTGTCTATTCTAGATAAAAATAAATTATTCATTCCTTGTAATTTTAAACAAAGTCAATCTTTCCTCTTTTTGTTAAACTAATTTATGGAAATCATAGCGGAAAATCTTCCTAAGGTATCTAATTCTAGCAAATTAAATATGGAAAGCATATTCTAGTTACATATTTATGACTAGAATATATTTGGTTATAAAGAGGCAGTTTTATTAGGGAAATTTATGACTAGAATACAAGGTTATAATTAATAGAGACAAATGGATTAATGAGACTGATAAAAGTGGAATAGATATATAAAAGGCTACTAATTTAAAATTATTAATCATACATTAATGACTAGGGAAATGTCCATAAGGATTTTATAGACAAATTGACATTTATGAGCATTAAAATGGGATTTATGGGTAGATAAGTATTTAAGGTAAATCTTATTGCCTTAAATAAAAGGGGAATTGGTAAACTAAGTCCATGTCTACCTAAGATAATATATGTAAAGGCTTAGGATAGTAAATTGGACTTAGTGGGTTAGTGATGCGAGGTCAGTAGAGTCACTCGATGGAAGATTGCCCTTCACTTTGAGGCTACCAACAGTCGGGTGCACTTACTACTTATGTGAGATATCACTGATCCTAGGACCCATGATGGCGTGAGAGATTGGACCTACTTTCTTAATTGAAAAGTATTAAATGGTCCAAATCTAGAATTAGAAAGCGGTGAGCGATATCTCTAAAAATGTTTACTTTGGTGTTGAGGTATTAAGTGGCTATCTTAGGGCCTGCCTCCCTACCGAAAGACGTAACCTAATGAGATTCCATGTCTATGATTAAGAGTGACGATGGATATCTCAGGGAGGGTTCACTTCGGGTTTGAGGTACTAAGTGACTGATCTTGGGTTCGTCTCTCTCCTATAAAAGAAGTACTAAGTATCCTAATGAGATTTCCAAGCAATGTCTACTAAACAGTACCAGTAAGGAGTCCACCTTGGGGTTAGGTATTAAATGGAAAAGGCCTACCTATAAATAGGTATTAAATGGTTGAAGGCCTTCCTAGTCCTAGTTAATAAGGTATTAAGTGGCTTGGGTATAGTCTCTCATATTTCTATGACTTTAATAACGATAGATGCGCTAGTAGTATGGCTATTATAAATAATAATGCCATAGATAGCGATCAAAGGTCTCTGTAGCTAGGACCAATAGACCAATAATGATGATGCTAGAAGTCCACCTTGGGAATAACTCTTAATTGATGGAGTTTACCTCGATTGAGGTCTTAAATGGCTTTTAAAAGTATTATGTGGTGATAGTAGAAGCTCACTTCATATTTAGAAGTCTTAAGTAAAAAATGGGTATGGAAGTTTTGGGTGGTTGATAAGGTTTCTTCGGTATTTTATACCTTGGGAATGGGTAGATAAGTAATCATGTGTGCAATGCAAGGTTGGATTAGAATTACTAACCTTACTAGACATAACAATTAAATGGAAATCCATCGATATAAATTTATGTTATGGACAGTTTATAGATATTCCAATCACCAGAATATAGTTTTGACCTCCTCCTTATTACAATCCACAGGATTGATTTAGAGGAATAGATCACTAGAGCTGGATGTGTTTAGTTGTTGGAGAAGTCTTTTTTTCTCTCATGCTCGATACTGCTGTGACAATCTTCTATCCAAGGAATACCATTAATTCCAAGGTAGTAGTCATAATCAGTATTCTTATCCTATTATTGTTTCCGCTATGAGTTTAGATTTTTATCAATCTCTGATAATGCTCATGCTTATTTGCAGGTACCAAATCTGACGATTTATGCTTTGATGGACTTGGGTTTCGATTTTTGTCGAAATTTAGTCCCACTAATGCACGAGTTGTAACAAGATAGGGATCACTACCTAGGTAAGGCAGTGTAGTGGTTTTAAGATATAAATAAAACAAGAATATTATGACAACCTGATTTGGAAATTTGAAATTGGTCCCAAATATTTAATTATAGAACATTAGCAACGTTATGGAGATATTCCAAGTTTATAATTGGGTTGTAAGTTAGGTTGCCCTAGTTGACTTGGAATTTAAACTTCTATGTTTTGATTTATTTGGAGCGGTTTCTGTGAAACTTCTATAAATTTTCCAATTTCAAAATATGTACAAAAGTGCAGCATTTGAATTAATAAGGAATATACTAAAGAGGAAAAGAGATATGTAAGGTATGAATATTCTTTTCCATGGTTTGCACTATCTATTTCAAAAAAAAGGTCCTTGTAATTTCAAATGAAGCAAAAATCTAACTTTGGTTAATTTATGGAAAATTATAACGGTAATCCTTTTTAGAAGCATGGCTTTGATAAATTACAATGTAGAAATGAATGTTCTAGTTTAGGAATTAACATATAGACACACTTACAACCGTGCTTAACGTATGTTTGTGTAGGGTCCGGCTATCTGGACACAAAATAAAACACAAATGGTGATGCAAAAAATCTGGACCATTGGTTTTTTGTCCTTATATAGAAAGTGGAATTCAGGGAGCAATCCAATGGTGGAAATCCAATTGTGCCACCAATTGTGCCACCAAGTTGTGTCCAAATAGATTTTCTCATATATATACATCATAGTTTACGATTAGATACAAATTAGCTAGTAATTAGCGGATTAGGATTTATGGACATTAATTACAAATTTAACGGGTAATAAATTTATAATTAATGAGTGTTGAAGGAATTAAATGGGGACTAATTAGGGAAATTTAATATGGCATTTATGAAGGACTTGAATTGGAGTAATAGATGGATTTTGAAATTTACAAAAGATTAAAGGGATTTAGATGACGATTGATTAGAGATGATCCAAGTTTTACAATAGTGATCAATTGTTATGGGTATATTAACTAAAGTAATGGTGGACCACATTTATTAAAAACCAAGCAGGAGGATTAAGGAAGATGGAGAATTAAGTGGAATGACATATTAGGAATGCCTATCTTGATTTAGCAACAAGTATTAGGATCTCAACATTAGGATCTCTACACCATTTACACCAGTTGATGATAAATGCAGCTTCCAACAAAATTTTCTTTTAGAATTTTTAGGTTGTAATCGCTAGTTGTCTCCCTTAGTTAGTGAAAAGGCGTAAGATATGATATAAGAGATATCCCAATTTTATCACCGTGTTGGTTTTTGGATGGGACTGAACCGCTTGATAAATATATATACTAAGAAGAAACATAAATAAGGAAATTTTATAGGGACACTTAACTTCAACAAACCGTTGGTAAGATGGGAAGTTATTGAGAAAATTAGGTTAAACAACCAGAAATAAAATTTAGCTTGTTGAATGTCACCATTCAAGAAAGTGATGGAATGAACATGGATGCGAAGAGAAATTTCTATTGGACAAGGATGAAGAAAAAGGTAGCAATTTTTTTTGTTAAGAGCAATAAGACAGCTGCCACTCTAGCACGGATTAATATCAAGGAGGTGATTTGACTTTATGGAATTCCGGTTAACATCGTCATTTATAGGAACCCATTATTTGCTAGTGAATTTTGGAAGAGTTTGCAGATAGCTTTAGGAGCTTCATTGAACCATAGCACCGCTTACCACCCGTAGACCAACGGACAAACTAGAAGAGTAAATAGGATCTTGGAGGACTTAATGAGAGCATGCATCATGAACTTCGGAGGACATTGAGAGCAGCACCTACCTTTAGTGGAATTCGCTTATAATAATAGTTGCCAATCGACGATTGTTATGGCACCATTTGAAGCGCTTTATGAGAGGCCGTGCAAATTGCCAAATTGTTGGTGGGAAACCACTAACAAAATCCAACTCGGACCAGATTTAATTTGTTAGACTTCAGAAAGATAGAGTTCATTAGGGAACATATGAAGGTCACATAATTTGAAAGGTCAGAAAAGTTGGCACCAAGATTTGTTGGGCCTTTCCCAATTTTGGTAAAAATAGGAAACTTGCATATTGTGTGGACTTACTGGATAAATTGGAAGGAGTCCATGACGTTTTTCACGTTTCGCATTGGAAGAAATGCCTTCATATAACAATCATTATAGCAGAGCCTAATCGATTGGGGGATATTGAGACGGAGCCAATAGCATCTCGTACCACCGCACACATTATGGAGCACGGAACTAGGAAGCTCTGCAACAAAGAAATTAGGTCGGTTCGAGTATAATGGAAAGAAAATCTGACGGGAAGCATGAAGACTTCTTGTCCAAAGCTTTTATCTAGTAAACTTTCCTCTCCAAAATTAGATTTTGATTGCATCGTGGTTGATAGATTGGATGGTAGGAGATGGTTGCTACACTTTTCACCGTCACTTTGCACTCATGTAGAAATTTTCATGCATATTTACGGTATTTTGCATACATACTTATATGTCACGGTCACACACTCATGCTAGGATTAAGCTCATTTATAGTATGTTTGCAATACATAATCACATTACATTTATAGATGAGTAGATAACTTGGTTATATAACATAGATGTTTAGTGTGTGTTACACTGTTCGACCCTTGGAAAAGATTTTGGAGACGAAATCCATTTTAAGGGGGGGAAGAATGTAATACCCAGTAAAATCAATCATAAATAAATTAGATAAATTAAATTAAATTAAATAAGATTGGGATAAAAATGGAAATTTTGTTAAAGTTGGAATTTGGCCATGAAAGTTATGCCGTTGCGTTCGTATGCATTGATAAATTTTCATAAATATAATATGTTGAATACGGAACTCAAACGGAAAAGTTATGGACGTTTGAAGTTTTTGGATTCAAATTTTTTTTAATAGAGTTCAAATTTAAATAAATAAATAATTCTCAAATTTGAAATTTAAAAATTAACAATAGGTAGACTTGGGTGTTAAACAAACGTTAAAATTAATGTTAATGTTAAAGTGTAATTAATAAAGAAAATAAATATATAAAACAATAGCACAGTTCCTTCCCAAAGTAAACGGAGAGGTCGACCCCTTGACCTCTATCGGTGGACCACTAGCAGTTAACCAGTGGCATAGAGGCGATTGAACAATCCTTATCAGATGGCGGCTAGGATTTGCAAACAGTGAACTTCTAGAATTTTATATTACTAACATACTTTCATCAGACGGTTCTGGTGCATTTCAACCTCTATAAATAAGACATGTACCCCTCACTTTTATTTATATAATATTTTGGGAACATTAGCAAAGCTTTGTCAGTTCGTCTCTTCAAGATACAGAAAACTCCATTAGGGTTTTAGGTAAGAAATCCTTTAGATCTATCTTTGTTTATTATTCATTTTCTCAACTTCTCCTCCAAACCTATAATTTTATAAATCAAATGTATATATAAATCCCTTGTAGTATATATGTATCAAAAAGAAGATATTTGATAAGAGATTGTCAAAGGCACGTCAAACCCAAAGGAGGCAAAGATAAAGCTATACCGTGAGTGGAAATCTTTGCCTTTCTATTTTAGTAATTGATTAGTGTAATTTGGGTTTGAATATGCCTTGGAGAGTGTTAGTTTGCGAAAATATCATATTATAAACCCCCAAAACTCCTTCAATGCAAAATGCCAATTCTAGCTTGAAATCTCAATTTGTTTATGTCAAAATAAGGAAAATTGTGTTGATTTGCAGCTTTTATAATTGTACCTTCTATTTCGCTCCTTATTCTTTTTCTTTGAATTTGATTATAGGATTTTTATTATGGAATATTATGTAAGGTATGAATTTTATTCGTGGTTTGCATGCTTATTCCCATAAAATTAAATATAAATTCCTTTGTTTATCTTTATGTAAAAAAGAGTTGAATAGAGCATAAAAATTTGGAATTGTAAGTTCCGATTATCAAAGTATTCCATTATTTTGATGTAATAAGTTAAGTTTAAATTCTAATTGTATACAAGTCTATTGATTGGAATTTTTGAATATGGATATTGGAATTTTGGTATGGTTGATAATATGGAATGAGACTTGTATAATCATTTAAAGAGTTGACATTTAAACGCTGGTTTGAGGCATATATTCCACACACATAGAAATTACTGGGCACGTATACGTGTATATATATATATATGTGTGTGTGTGTGTGTATGTTTGTGTGTGTATGTGTATATATGTATGTGTGTGTGTGTATATGTATGTGTGTTTGTATATATCAGCGTAATTAACGTATAATTATGCAGTTAAATAGGTTATTAAACCTTATTAAATCACAATTAGGATGGTAATTAATGTTAAAGGCGAAATAAGAAAGATTTCTTATAAGGCCTTGATTATGGAAACGGTGAGAAGTGTGATAATATATGTAGAGTGTGATATAAATTATGACTAATTTATAGGGATGCGAGGTCAGCCAAAAGCACACGGAAGTCTGCCTAGATAATCTGGCTACTAGCAGTGTAACTTTGGGGCTGATGTGAGACATCTTCTATAATAAGTAACTATGATGATGCGAGGTTAGTCCTAAATTCTATAAGGTAAATCTATCCAGCTAATCTGGCTACCAGTACCTACGAATAGTCGGGCTAATGTAAGATGTCGCCGTAGGGTACAAGTCATAATAGGAAGGACCTACTTCAGAGGTTGAAGGTATTAAGTTGTTATGTGAGGGCCCACCTCTTCTCTACGTAGGAAGTAGTAAATGGTCAGAGTTATGAGTTAGGCACAGTAAAGGATATCTCGGGAAAGGTCCTGCTTTAATAGGAAGTCTTAACTGGCTAAAGAGATTCCATGCAATGTCAACTAGATAGCTACTAGTGAGGAGTCTGCCTTAGGATTATATGTAGTAACTGATGTGGACCTACTTTAAATAAGGTATTAAATGGTCGGGATCTATCAGATTCCTAATGAAAGGTATTAAGTGACTTCATTACTATCTCTTACATTAGTAGGACATTATTAACGGTAAATATGGGTTATTGGGTTGATAGCATGTTGGTTATTGGCTTATATTTGGAAAGTCTTTCATTTAGGTTTGAGAGAAGCCTTTGGGCTTATATTTGGAAAGACTTGTATTGTAGGTAGAAACGTAAGGCATGTTCTTATTTAAATTATGCTGCCCAAGTACAAATATCGTAAGGCTCGAGGTTTTTATTCACTAGACATATGTTGTTGTGACTCGCTCCTCATTACAACACATGTTAGGAAGGGCGATGTTCAAGGCAGAGACGTTGATGGTGCTTATGGCAGTTGACTATTTATTTAGTTGTTATTTTTAGCAGTTTTTGATGTACCCATAAAATAAAAATAATGTTGTAATTTCAAAATATTGCGATTATGTATGGATATTGTTAGATTTTGACATTATGGATATCTTATTATGGTTTTGAATGGTATTTTGAAATTCAAATGAAAAAGGTACTGATGTTATTATTATACTTTATTCTCTCATTGTGAGTTCTGAAAGTATAGATAAATAGCTCTGTATTGTTTTTATTACCAACCAATAGCTAGCTTTGAGATGGTTCTAAGTTTTGATGAGCCTTTTCTGGGTCGGAATTTTGGTACATTTCAGGGCGGGATGTTACAGTTACATTTGGTATCAAAGCTGAAGATTAAGCAAGAATGTTGGCTTTGGTTGAGTATAACTCATTAGAGATAGGGTAAGTAACGCACTAGAATGAGTTGGATGTATTATACATATGAGAATGCATATGTATTTGTTATAAACATATGCATTAAAAGTATCTTAACTATGAAAATTAAATGACCATATATAAGGTAAATTATATGTGTTTGTACCAAAATTGGGCATAACACTCTTCGGATGCGTTTGAAGAGATTAAATGAAGAATGTAAATGGAAAATGAGGAAAAGCTAACAAACACACCAATCGATAAACAGAAAGAAACGCACAGAAACACACAGATTTAGAGTGGTTCGGCGTATGGCCTACGTCCACTATAAAATGGCTGACTTTTATTGATTTTTGCTTGCTGGTTAGAAAGAGTTACAACAGTAGAATTCAAGTACAATAGTAATTTCGGCAGAGTATGGACGTAGAAGTGCCAAAAGTCCTTTTTCAGTATGTCCGGGGCTACTATTTATAGGCGTAGGCAGCAAATATCTCGCCCAGATCCCGGAAGACCCCTTCTCTCACGTGGGTGGGCCCATGCGATCGGTCCTCGATCGTTTGGAGTCGATCCGTGATCGATACGAATGAAATTCGTATCGATCAAGATTTAGCCCAATTGAGTCCGGATCGATCATGAACATTCCTAAGGTCGCATGCAAGCTCTGGTGAAAATTTGGTAACATTTGGACTTGTAGATCTCGAGTTATGATCGATGCAAGTTTGAATTTGTTGAAGGCTGCTGAGTTCGCATCGCTTCTGTTTGCATCGCTTGTGTTCGCATCGCTTCTGGGCACATGCTTGCTAGGTGACATGGCACTAACTTTTAGGGTCGATCCACTTTTCATGCCGAGTGATCGAGTCTTCCACTTCTATAGGCTTTGTTCGTATTGACATGGTGTATTCATTTCATATCGATGCCTTCATCTTCATTTCGTATCGATGTCTGAGGCCGCTTCGTATCAATGACTTAGGGGATGTTTCGCAATGATTACATGCAGATACTTCGTATTGATGGTGCTTGGCTTTTTTCGTATCGACAGAAGATATTACTTCGTATCGATCGTTCGGTGGCTCATTCGTATCGATCGTTGATGGATCGATACGAACTGTGCAATTGGAATCGATACGAATTGACATCGATTGATGGATACGAAGCCGAGTAAATGTGATGGATACGAAATAGAACCAGGAAAAGTGGATACGAAGTAGAGTAGGCGTGATGGATATGAAGCAATGGATCGATGCAAAATAGATGGATACGAACAAAACGTGCTTTTCATAGAATTTGATCGATCCATAACTTGAGCATTCGAAACCCGATCGACTTGAAATTTGGAATGTTGGTTTCCGTGGCTTTGATTGTCATGCCATGTTAATTGTAGCTTGATCCGGACTCAGGAAAATTTTACCAACATCCATAGCGAACCTGTGTATAACCGCTTTTATGGATGAACTGTCTTTAATTTCCGGTCAATTCCTTGGTATCACGGCCTTGTCAAAAGGCGGGATAACATTTGCCCCCTAAATTACGTCTTGTGTGAACATGACGTGCTTTGAAAAGCTACCACCTTCATTCTGAAAAGTTCTATCTGATCTGTTGAGTAGTTGTTGTCTTTTCGTCGAAAGAGTCCACCTCCTTTGATAATAGAGATGCCAGCCATCGCCGCCGAAGTCATAATTTTAGCTTCAGATGTGCTGCCTGGAGCAACCTTTGTTGGGAATCCACAAGATTCTGTACCATCTAACATCTCCAAAGTTAAGTTAGGGAGGATTTGTTTGAGGCATGGGCTATCGCTGGATGATGTCCTGTTACCGGGGCCAAACGGCAAGCCACATACTCTCCAGAAGGATACACAACCTTTAATCGACATTCGTGCACAGTTGGAACACTTCCTCCATTTAACCAATATATTTGAGAAGTGTTAGCTTTCTTTGGGATCGCTCCGTCACAGTTGCATCCAAATGGATATGCATTGTTAAACAGTTTATTCATTGTCTTTATGGAGCATCTCTTGTGCCCCCCGACTCCGGAGGAAGTCAGATTCTTGTTCAATGTCAAGAGTCGGGGAGATAACCCCTCATTCACATTCCTTGAGGTGGTTAGGAATTGCCAAGTGGTGACTGGATCCTGGACCAGGCTTAGCTACTTCAAGACGGAGTGGTTCTACGTTCGATGCCCGCCAGGGTTTGCTAGAAGGTGGTTAGTTAGACGTAAGTTTCGCAATTTCTCCAGTGGCTTACGGACATTGAATCTAATATTTCCTTTCCTCTACAGCCACAATTCCACGACCCGAAGGTGCCCAATTTAAAGAAATAGTGCGGATCCTTCAAGAGGTGCTCGGTGAGATGAGAGAGATTGACTCGGTGCTGACAGATGAAAATTTGAGGGTCGTTGGGCTAATTGATCAAGGCCAGAGCATAAGACTTGAGGGACCACTTAGGACAGCCCCGAAAAGCAAGTAATTTTTTCTGGGCCTTTATTCCGACGAGATGGGTGAAGCGTAGGGCGCCCGGGATTGTAATTGTTGAGGAGGGCGATGAAGAAGATACGCCCACCGACGACGAACCCCTTGTCGGGCCCCTAGATAGTTCTCGGCATTTAGAGGGAAGGAGGAAAGGCAAGGCAGTTGTTCATAAGCTTCATAAGTCTACAAGATGGAAATCCGTGGTGATGTCCCTGCCAACCGCCGGTGTTAGAATTTTGGAAACTCCTTCCACACAAATGGAGAATCCTTTTGAAGGACTCGCTGAAATTTGAATTCTTGACTATGTGTTGCTTCAATACGACACCGGGTTGGAAGGGCTTCAAAGCGCTTTAGATTTAGGCGAGTCACTTCCAACGAGTATGGCCGACACAACCGGTTGGTCAGGGGGTTTTTGCACATGCATACATACACTTTCATGGCACTGCATGATTTCCAACCATAAGCTATTTATTTTTGGAGATTACTAACTCTGCTTCTCTTTCTATTTTACAGATACGATGTCAAGATGGGAATCCATGCTTGGTAGCCTTCGCTCGGCACGCCAGTCATCTAGTTCATACTATGAGTCCCGCAGAAGCGAGGCTGATAGAGACAGTGATTGCGGTTATTCTAGCCAGGAGCGTTATGAAAGGGAGAGGGACAGAGAGAGAGAGAATATAGGCTTCACTCTCGGTCACGTTCTCTGCTACCTCGTCCCAACACAACCTTCCGATCATGGTAAACAACCCTTGGAACCTTCACGCCAAAGACCACCTACTCAAGTATCAAGGTCCGATTCACAGCGCCGGAGGACGGAAACCGAAACTCCCACTATCACTGAGCAAACTGTTACAGAGCCCACTGGGGAGGGAGCGATCAAAATCGCCTAGCTGAAAAAAGACTTTCCAAACATCTGTTTTGATGGCTTCATCTTCCCTCCGCATTTAAAGAGAATTCCAGTTGAGGCGGAACGAACTATGCATAATTACATCCATGACGTTTATAGCCAATATCGGGAGTGGATGAAGACCGCAGACAAAGCATCGGCGATGGCCATCGAGCGGGTAAAAACAATTGAGAAATTAGAAACCGATCTCGCTCAAAAGGACCGCATAATTCAGGTGCTACAGGATGAGACCGAGTCCGCGAGAAACTCAGAGACAGAGGCCAATACAAGGGCTATTGAGGCCACTCAACGAATGGAAGAAATGAGGCAGACGCACTTAGCCCTAGTCGAGGAGATAGGGCATCGGACCACCACAGTCATGGCCGAACGTGATGGGGCACGTAAAGAGCTTGAAGAGCCCAAATTTGCTGAAATCGTCAAAGAGAAAGATGTTGCAAACAAAGCTGCCCAGGAAGTGTGTGTGGTGCTTAGAGATGAGAGGGATGCAGCAGCGCTTAAAATTCAGGAAGCTGAGGCCAGGGTTAAGAATGAAGTGAAGATGGCAGAGACCAGGTTGGAGGCTGATATCGAAGATCTTCTTATCACATACAATACCAAAGTTCTGAAGTACCGAAACCTAACCTGGCTCGATAACTATCCATCGCACTTGTATAATGCTTGGGGCCGCTTGATGGAAGACGAGAAAGCTGAGCATCAAGCCGAATCTGTTAATGAATTTGAAATAGAGAACCAGGTGCTTAGTGAAGACGAGAGAGGAGTTCTCCACGACATCACTAGTACATATGAAAAGGAGAAACTCGGTACCCAGCACTTGGAGACTGGAGAGGGTTCTAGTGTTGAGCGCCATGATGCAGGTTCCGAAACTCTTGTGCCAACCCTACCTGAGTCTACTCCTGCGGGTGATCCTCGGACTGTTCCTGTGTATAATCCCGATCAACCGCAGTTGTCTCCAGCTCGCAAGCATGTTTCTAAAGCTGCTCCGCCACCCGCGAGCCAATGTGAGGAAGGTATTCTGAACATTTCTTATGCTCATTCAAAGCCGGAAATGTTGATTTAAGTAATCACTAACTCTTTTTCTTTGTCTCTATTCAGCGATAGGAGCTACACATGTCGTGCCTCCTGCAACCCAAGAGCCGCATCATGAGCAGGAGGCCATCATAATGGAAGCGACCACGACAATGGCTACTGCACCGACCGATGGAGCGTAGGGGAGCACTCTTACCTTTGATGAGCAGATGATGGAGGAACTTCTCGATCATCAAAACGACCCTTTTGTCGATCTGCCATTCGTCATGGGTGGAGGCGCACCTGTGATCAGCTCCTCGGGCCCAACTGCTAGCATCCCCGACGATGCCCAAACAATCCACGAAGAGGAGATAATGGCTGAAATTAATGCCGAGATGGAAGCAGCTGCGCGGGGCAGTGGCTTTGGAGGTGGAATGGCGGGACTTGGTCCAGCCCCTTTGCGAACGATTTCTCCTGGAGGCACGGTCGTTGACACTAGTGTGTCCCCTCCATCTTCTAACGTTGATCATGTCCCTCCGACCCCACCTTCTGGAAGCATTCCAATCCATGTGAGTTCAGAGGAGGAAGTTACCATAATGCCCCCAACCGGAGATCAACCGCCAAAAGGCAATGGCTCAAAGAGGCATCCAAGTGGTAGCTCCAGTGGGTCAACGCCGAGGGGGAAGAAGAAGAAAGTGAAAGAATAGGCATGTCTTTTCATCTCATTTTTGGTAGACAGATAGGAATTCCTTTTTGCTTTTTGTAGGCCGTGTATAGATGCGGGTTCGGCCCCTACTAGTAGGATTTTTGGAATAATTTTTTACTTATCCTTCTCTTTCAAAGAATAGTTGAAATAGAATTCCATTTTGTCTTTAGCACAGTTTGTGTTTGTTTCGCTCAAGTATTTCAGCGTTTGAACTCCCACTAAATGTATTTGTGAAGCAACAGTCTTTTAATCGGACCCGGGTTCAGTTGCTAAGTTTTGGAGTTAGAGCTTTGGGTAACGATCGAATCGTTAAGTCAAATTCCAATACTGCATTGCCTCAATCAGTGGCTGATACTTAAGTTCTGCCCCTAGCCTCGGGGACAAATTGAAAAGATCGGTAGGTCACCATTTTTTGCCTTTAATATAACAAGCCCAATTCTGTTGAATCGAGGCTGAAACAAGACGAGTTCGGGTGGTCGAATCACACCTGCCCATCCATTGGTGATTGCATCCACGCTCTAGGGATTGTACTCGCACACTGGTGGTCGGTCACGCCCGTTTGATATTTAGGACTTCGTCCGCACTCCGGGGACTTAGATTGACTCGTGGGTGGTCAGTCACAACCACTTTGCGTTTATACTCCGGCCCGCACTCCGGGGGCTCGGAGTTGTCCTATGGGTGGTCGGTTCACACCCAGTTTGTGTTTAAACTCCAATCCGCACTCTAGGGATTTAGAGTTAATCGACGTTTATACTCCAGTCCACGCTCTGGGGACTTAGAGTTAGTTGATGTTTATACTCCAGTTCACACTCTGAGAATCTGGAGTTAGTTAACAGACGGTCAATCACATCTGTTATGAGTTTCAGAATTTCGTTCGCACTCCGGGAACGATCGGTGTATCAGGATCGTGAATGGTCGGATCACATCCACCCTGAGTTAACAAGTGAGGTCGTTAGATAGACGGGTCCATCCTCCTCGAACTTTGTTTAAACATGAGCGAAGTCGTTAGGTGGACGGATCCACCCTCTTCGAGCCCGCATTTGCTAGTTTATACTCCAGTTCGCACTGTGGGAATCTGGAGTTAGTTAGAGGATTGTCGTGTATCAATCCTTTTTTGGCTTCAATGTGATGTCTTGCCCCCGAGCTCGGGTTTCACTTAGTGAGTGACCGGTCGTATCACAGTCACTCCCTATTTGAATAAGTCCCACTATAGGATGGAACTTAGCTCTCTGTGCATTATGATGGTCGTATGACGCATTTAGAAATCACTGCTTTGGCTCGAAGAGATTGTATTTTATTGCTGAAATACAAAAATACGGCAGAGTCAGTTGCCTTATTACAAATTCAGATTTTGAAATGCATAAACAAATTGCAAATGAAAAGTAGACCGAATAAATAGATAGAGACTGTTATGTGTAGTAGCGACGAAGACTCTCGCTGTTCCAGGCTCTCGGCAGAGTAAGACTATCAACGGTCGATAATTTGAATGTGCTATCTCTGAGCTTTCGTTCGATGACATATAGCCCTTCCCACATTGGCTTCATATGTGAAGGAATCAGGTAAATTCTCTTAAGGACGAGATCGCCGAGTTCGAAGGTTCGGGGTCGGACCTTGGCATTGTACAGTCGGGCGACTCAACTTCGGTATGCGGCTGCCCTCAAATCAGCCTCTTCACGCTTCTCATCCAATAAGTCAAGGGATTCGGCAAGTAATATAGCATTCGTCTTTGGATCATAATATGTCACACGATGAGAAGGTACTTCCATCTCGACAGGAATAATGGCTTCTGAACCGTAGGAATGAGAGAATGGAGTGTGGACGGTTGCAGATTTGGTTATCTTATAAGCTCATAAAGCCATAGGAAGTTCATCGACCCATTTGCCTCCGGCCTTTTCCAGTCGTTTCTTCAGAATGGACTTTATAACTTTATTAACAACTTCAACCTGTCCATTCATTTGGGGGTGCGCAACTGCAGAGAACTTCTTCTGGATGTGGAATCGTTGACAGAAATTCTTAAATTCAACACTGTCGAATTGTGCTCCGTTCTCAGTGATGATGGTATGTGGGAGGCCAAATCGACAGATAATGTTGCGTAAAACAAAGTTGATCACCTTCTTCGTTGTGATAGTAGAAAGGGGCTCAGCTTCCGCCCATTTAGTAAAGTAATCAACTTCAATGATGGCGTACATCGCACCACCTTTGGCCAGAGGTAGAGAACCAATAATGTCAATGCTCCATACCCCAAACGGCCATGGACTGACCATCTGAGTTATTTCGGTAGGCGGGGCTCTTGGAATCCGAGCGTGTTTTTGACATCTATCACATTTTCTAGCGTAATCGGATGCATCGGGATTTACAGTCGGCCAATAATATCCATATAAGAGCACGTTCTTAGCAAGAGCTTGCCCCCCGGTATGATCGCCACATTCTCCTTCGTGTATATCATGCAATACTCGTTTGATTTCATCGTGGGCGATACACCGGAGTAAAGGAATGGAGTACCCTCTTCTATACATGACTCTATTCTGAATAGTGAACCGAAGCCTTTCGGAGAACTTGTCTTTTTTCACTCCTACGCTCCGTCAGTGTTCCATGCTCGAGATAGTTCCTGAATGGGGTCATCCATGACTCCTTATCGGGAATGACTTCGAATACCCAATCTGTCTCCATCTGATCAATGCTCATGGAAGATAATGTCTCCACGGGAACGATTCCCATTTGCTGCGCCTCACCTATACTGGCTAACTTTGCTAAGGAATCGGCTTTCTAATTGCGTTCTCGGGGTATGCAATAGATGGCATAATAATCGAATTGATCCAATATTTCTTGAACCCGAGCAAGATATGCAGCCAATCTTCGGCCTTTGGCTTGGTACTCTCCCCGAACTTGACACACGACTAATTGTGAATCACAGTAAATCTCCACAGCAATAATTCTTAAATCTCTGGCAAGTCTCAATTCAACGAGTAGGACTTCATATTCGGCCTCGTTGTTAGTCGCACGGAAATTGAACTTTAAGGCGTAGCATATAGATTGGCCTTTAGGAGTTTCAAGTACAACTCCGGCGCCTGAGCAGCGGTCATTTGATGCCCCATCAGTATGTAGCTTCCAGACATATTTAGGAGATTCACTAGTCTCAGGCAAGTCCTCCGGGGTAGTAAATTCAGCTATGAAATCTACTAGGACTTGTCCTTGAATGGCTCACCTTGGTGTGTAATCGATGTTGAACTGACTCAGTTCAATATTCCACTTGAGTAACCTACCATACGTCTTAGGCCGCATAAGGACCTATCGTAACGGCTGGTCGGTGTAGACGGTGATAGGATGAGCCTAGAAATACGGGCGAAGCTTCCTTGAAGCAATAACAAGACAATAAGACAGCCTTTCCAGCTTTGGATAATTTCTCTCTGCTCCGGTCAGTCGTCTGCTAATGTAATATACCGGCCATCGTATCCGGTCTTCCTCCCGAATTAGGGCAGCACTGATTGTGTTTTCTGACACCGCCAAGTAGATGTACAATCTCTCGTGATCAATAAGATTTGACAGAATGGGAGGTATGGACAGGTGTTGAACCAGTGCTCGGAATGCAACCTCACATTCTGTAGTCCATTCAAAATTTCGTTTCCCTTTCCTGATTAGGTCGGAGAAGGGAATGCATTTGTCGGTGGATTTTGAAATAAACCTGCTCAATGCTGCTACTTTTCCTTTGAGGCTCTGAACCCGCTTTATAGTCCTTGGAGTCTTAAGATTTTTGATTTCCCAGATCTTCTCAGGATCGGCTTCAATTCCTCGGGCATTGATGATAAATCCAAGGAATTTTACAGACGTGACCCCAAAGTGACATTTCAACGGGTTGAGTTTCATTCTGTACTCTCGGAGGATGTTGAACATTGATTCCAGGTCTTTGATATGATCAGTGGAGAATCGTGACTTCACCAGCATGTCATCCACATATACTTCCATGGTTTTTCCTATCTGGTTATCGAACATTCGATTAACTAGCCGTTGGTAAGTTGCTTTGGCACTCTTTAGTCCAAATGGTATGACTTTGTAGCAGTAAAGTCCTAGATCGGTGACGAAGCTGGTATGCTCCTGATCAGGCAAGTGCATGGGTATCTGATTGTAGCAGAATACGCATCCATGAAGGATAAGAGTTCATGTCCAGCTGTTGAGTCTACAAGCTAATCGATTCGGGGAAGTGGAAAACTGTCTTTGGGGCAAGCTTTATTCAAGTCTGAGTAGTCAACGCTTGTTCTCCATTTCCCGTTAGGCTTTCTGACAAGTACAGGATTGGACACCCATTTCGGATATAGTGCATCTCGGATAAACCCATTCGATTTGAGCTTATCTACCTCTTCCTTAAGGGCAGCAGATCTCTCTAGATCCATACCACGCCTTTTTTGCTTGACCAGGACATGCCGCGGGTCAATATTCAATGTATGGCTCGCGATGTCCAGAGGATTCCATACATGTTGGAATGCGTCCAGGCAAACACGTCGAGGTTTGCTCGGAGAAATTCAATTAATTCCTCTTGCATTTGTTGGCTTAGCTGAGATCCAATCTTTACCATTTTAGAATCGTCATTATTGTCGATCAGAACATCGATCGTCAGCTCGGCCGGGGAAGCTTGACTGTCTTTACTTTCATCTTCACTTTCGGTATCTCTTGGGTCAAGATCCCTTGGGAATTGGTTGGGGTGCCCGGGCCTAGGCCCTGGCGTTAGCTATCAATTTTCCGCAAAGCGGACATAGAGAGATTCCTCTACGCCCTTTCCTTTTTCTTTTCGCTGTGCCTCCCGCAGCTTGGCAACATAACAGGCTCGTCCAGCAACCTGGTCTCCCTGAATGACTCCAACTCCGTTGTCAGTAGGGAATTTTTAAGTCAGACACCAAGGGGCGATGGCAGCCCTGAACTCAACTAGGGTCGGTCGGCCCAAAAAAGCATTGTATGGTGAGTCTATGTCCAATACAACAAACTGTAATATCTGGACTCTCTGGCATTCTCCAATTCCCAATTCCACTGGTAGCTCCACCATCCCAGTGGGTATAGTCGCACTTCCATTGAAGCCATGAATGCGAGATTGACAAGGCTTCAAATCCTTTGCTTCCATTTTCATCTGATCATAAGCTCGCTTAAACAATATGTTCACTAAGCTTCCACTGTCTACCAAGATCCTATTCATCCAAACAGGACCTATTTAAGCTGAAATGACAAGTGGGTCAATGGTTGGGGCTTTGACTCTGTCGGCATCCCTGCTCCGGAATACGATGTCGTCCGTCATCATTTTTTGTTGCTTGGCCGAAGCCCCGTCTTCCAAATTACTACAACATTCGAAGCTCGCATGCCTAATAGAACTGGCATATGACTCCATTTCCTTCCAGCTTCGATCTGCCGGATGAGGACCACCACTAACAGTATTAATTACCAACCTCCCGCTGGTACGAGCGAGTTCCTCCGGTCTCGCCTAATTTGGTATTTGGTTCTAATTCGATGGGCCCGCTCCTCCAGACTACGGTGCTCGCACAAACTGCTCCAACTTTCTCACTCGTATAAACTTCTCAATAATATCCTGCAAATGACGGCACTCGTTTGTGTTGTGACCATCGCTATCATGGAATCTACAAAACTTTCCCGTTTGAATCTGTTTTTTTGACGATTACTATGGAGCAGGTTTCTTAGATTGAAGAGTATTGCAGGTCTGCAAGTACACATTCTCCAGCGACGTATTCAAAGGAGTATAATTTTCAAACATAGGAGCCCTACGTCATGGCCCATGATTCTGATCATGTTTCCTATTTTGATTTCCATTGCCTTTCTGTTGATTTTGTTTATTCTGTATGTTCAATTCCACCTTTCCAGAACTCTCCCCAGTTTGTTTAACAGCGACATTGCTTTGGATTCCTTCCACATTGGGTCCTACATCATCCTTTTTCCTAGACCGCTTCGCATCCTCCCTTCTCAAAAACTGGGCTGCCTTGGAATAGAAACGGTCCAATGACGCAGGAGGTTTTTCGGCCAACCAGTTGCCAAATTCAGAATCGAGATCGATCCCCTTAGCCATCAGAATTGAGTTATCATTGGGATTATTAATCTCAGCGCATGCAACGTGAAACCTCTCCAGATAACGTCTGAGTGTCTCTCCAGGAACTTGAGTGACACTAGACAAGGTGTTAACATCTTTCGGCCTTGTGACATGCATGCAGAACTGTTCAACAAATTTCGTTGCCAACTGGTCAAAACATGAAATAGATCGAGGTGGCAAACGAGTAAACCACATAGTTGTTATGCCCCCTAGGGAGATCGGGAAACTTTGGCATTTGACCGCATCATTAGCTCGTGCGACATTCATTAACCATTCGTACTTTAGAATGTGTTGGTTAGGATCAGAACTCCCTTCATAAACAGGTAGAGTTGGCATTTTGAATCACCGGGGCGGTTCAGCGTAGAGTATATCATCAGTGAAAGGGGTATGACTCCGAGAGATTCCTCAGTCGTCATTGGTGAGGCCCTGACTTTCGCAGATCATCTGGCGGATCATTGTCGAGATATCCAGCATCTGGACATTTTGACATGCTGAGCCAAGGTGTGGTCGGGTTCCACAATGCGAGGATGGGCAGGTCACGGTCGACGGTCCATGTCTCGCCTCCTTGGTTCTAGGTCTTTTGGGACATAAGGCTCAGGAGTATAGTTGCGTTGATGGTGGGCTGGATCCATTCGGTTCTGAGCATCAACTTCCAACTCAGTAGTAGTGGTGGTAGTGCGATTGTCAGTAGTATGATAAGGAACATTACCTCCTCAGGAGGAGGGTCCGGTTTGATGGCTGGTTGACGGGCCAACTCTCGATTGCCTAAGATTCATGGTGCGTTGATCTCCAGTAGCCTGTGTATAGCTTCCATCCAGCCGTGGGCGTGTGGATCTGTGATTAAAGTCTGAAGAGGCTGAACTTTCAGTGGATGAATAGGAAGCCTGATCCCTTCTGGATCTTCGTCGTCTCTGACGATTCAGTTGATTGGTCAATTCCGCGTTGGCACAGAGTTGCTAAGTAAGCTGCTAGTGGCTTTGAGTCAGCTCTAGCATTAACAGTTGAAACTCTTCCCTAGTGTCAGGGCCTTGCGGATCTGAAGGTCCGGCAGCATTCTGGTCGGTAGGAGGAAGTTGCACGGGGTTCTGTCTGTCCCATCCTTCTGGATCTGCAGCTGTAGAAGTAATCCTAGTGTTAACCATGGTGGATAGCGAAGCCCTCTCCTAAATTTGGTACAAATCTGAATAGGATGGAAGAACTTCTAAATTTGAAATCTGGATCTTCTCCTTAGATTCTTGCAATCCGATATCGGTAGTAGATCCAATGAGCAGGAGAAAAACTGGGTTTTCTCAGTGAAAGCACCAAGGTGTTTGTACCAAAATTGGGCACAACACTCTTCGGATGTGTTTGAAGAGATAAAATGAAGAATGTAAATGGAAAATGAGGAAAATCTAACAAGCACACCAATCGAAAAACAGAAAGAAACGCACAGAAACACACAAATTTAGAGTGGTTCGGCGTATGGCCTACGTCCACTATGAAATGGCTGACTTTTATTGATTTTTGCTTGCTGGTTACAAAGAGTTACAACAGTAGTATTCAAGTACAATAGTAATTTCGGCAGAGTCTGGACATAGAAAAGCCAAAAGTCCTTTTTCAGTACGTCCGAGGCTGCTATTTTTAGGCGTAGGCAGCAAATATCTCGCCCAGATCCCGGAAGACCCCTTCTCTCACATGGTGGGCCCACGCGATCTATCCCCGGTCGTTTGGACTCAATCCATGATCGATACGAATGAAATTTGTATCGATTAAGATTTAGCCCAATTGAGTCGAGATCGATCATGAACATTCCTGAGGTCGCACGCAAACTCCTGTGAAAATTTGGTAACATTTGGACTTGTAGATCTCGAGTTAGGATCGATGCAAGTTTGAATTTGTTGAAGGCTGCTGAGTTTACATCGCTTCTGTTCGCATCGCTTCTGGGCACGTGCTTGCTAGGTGATGTGGCCCTAACTTTTAGGATTGATCCACTTTTCATGCCGAGTGACCGAGTCTTCCACTTCTATAGGCTCTGTTCGTATCGACTTGGTGTATTCATTTCATATCGATGCCTTCATCTTCATTTCGCATCGATGTCTAAGGCCGCATCGTATCGATGACTTAGGGGATGTTTCACATCGATTACATGCAGATACTTCATATCGATGGTGCTTGGCTTGTTTCGTATCGATAGAAGATATTACTTTGTGTCGATCGTTCGATGGCTCATTCGTATCGATCGTTGATCGATCGATACGAACTGTTCAATTGGAATCGATACAAATTGACATCGATTGATGGATATGAAGCCAAGTAAATGCGATGGATACGAAATAGAACCAGGAAAAGTGGATTAGGCATGATGGATACGAGCCGATGGATCGATGCGAAATAGATGGATACGAACAGAACGTGCTTTTCATAGAATTTGATCGATCCATAACTTGAGCATACAAAACCCGATCGACTTGAAATTTGGAACGTTGGCTTCCGTGGCTTTGATTGCCGTGTCATGTTAATTATAGCTCGATCAGGACTCGGGAAAAATTTACCAGCAGCCATAGCAAACCTGTGTATAACCGCTTTTCGGGATGAACTGTCTTTAATTTCCGATCAATTCCTTGGTACATGGCCTTGCCAAAAGGTGGGATAACATATATAAGTATGAATTATTAAAATGTAGTTTAATTAATGTAATTATTAATGATGTTCATTTGTTATCTCTCATTGATTAGTTTAATCATGTTTGGCCAATTTATGAGCATTATTATCATTTGTAGATTGATGAGTCATGCTCGGTTAGTTTATGAGCATTATTGTCCTTTATTAGATTGATTAGCCTTGCTCAACCAGTTTATGAGCATTGTTATAATTTGTAGATTGATTAGTCATGCTATGATTATTATTTGGTAGTTGTTGATTTATACTTGACCAATATATGAGCGGTTACCTTTTTACTGCATGGGTTGGGTAGATAGTACTTATAGGTGCATTGAAACGAACACCTTGTGAATTGAGTTTCATAGTTTGATTATAAGGCGTTCGGTAATAATGTTGGGTTAGAAGTTTATTATAATAAAAGAAGTCCAGTATAAATTTTCTAAGTATGGTCTGTAAATAAGGAGGATTAAAACTAATATTTTGAGAGATTAAATCCTGATGTCTTTGAAAATGATTTCTAAGGTTTTGGAGAAAATAGTAGTAGTGTTATTTCAAAGTATTCGTGAATACTAATATTTTGTAAAGAGTTTGAGATTTGTTCGAGTTCGAGGTTACTCCCGGAATCGATGGGTCAATTTAGGAACAAAGTATTTTTATGTTATCTAGTTCGAGTGGCTCAAAAGAACCTAAAAATGGACGAGAGATGTGTTCGATTGGTAAGCACTTCTCATGGGCATTACCTTTCTTAGTAAGGGAATATATTAAACGAATTGGTATGACTCATTTCCTTGATATCATTTTTGTGTTACTCAATCTATACGTATATTTTCTATGAATTTTAAAGTAAATATCTAGGAAATTAGTTTATGAATTGAGATCATGGTACTTAGTAATATTTACAAAGTATTTGATACAGCTTTGAAAATGATTTGATTTAATCCTGAAATTATGATTTGGTATACAAAAGGCATATGTATATATTATTATTTCGAAATTATTTGGAGTAAAACCCGGGAGTTTAGTTCTAAAATTTTCTATAAAAGAAATTTGATTAAAATATAGAGTATTTTTATATAGTGTTGTTTTGGTAATATAGATTTTGATATGAGCTTTCTACATGGAAAAGATTTGTTTGTATGCTATGTTAAGGGCCCAATTGGTAGTGGCATAGCCCAAATAATCGTGAAACATTTTCTTGTTTTCCCTTTTAGTACAGCATCTAATAAACAAGTGTAACTTTGGTAAGTTGTTTTATTGATGCATATATCCTATACATTAGTATGGTGTGATATGTTCATCTTATGATATGATTTTTTGATAGTTTCCATCTGTTAGAATGAAACAGATTTTCGATGATTTTGGATAGCCTGAAACTTCCAAATCATTATAGAAATTAAAGCTATATGTTATTGACAATATAAAGATGAGTTTATATAACTCTTTAATTTAATATGCAGTATGTTAACACATGTTTTAAATTTGTCGAACATTCATGTTAAGTAATCATTCGATGTTATTGAGCCAACTAATAAACATATTTACCTTAGGGTTGTCTAAGGAAAGTAGAGTCCATAAGTTTGGATAGTAGCATTCTCTCTTTCTAGCTAATTGCCTAACCCAATGGTTAAAGAAGTTGAAAAGGTTGACTAAGTTATAAGACCCAGATTTATTTTGGGCCTTCATTGGAATTTTAGAAAGTAAATGAATCTATTATTTTCTATATACTCTTACGATGTAGTAGAGTATTATATGAGTAATAACTTGAAGTGAGTTTTTATGAAATGTTTTATAAATAAAGTTATGTCTTTATAAAATGTTTATAAACTTGAGTTATGTTTAATGAATATGTTCATAAATGATTTTAACATTGAATGACATACTATTTGTGTAAATGAATGTGAAAAAAGAAATTGGTGTAGTTAAGAATCTAGTAGGATAAAATATGTAAGTTGTACGTAGATTATTATATTCGCATGACAGTTCTTGATCCAAGATTAGAGTACATGATTTCAAAATGATTTACACTAATCCGAGCAAGGATTTTTCACTCGATTCTCGATGGCGAACACTTGGAAATGATCCCTGATATGACCCTGAGATTTTCTACCATAGTATATGGCTATGTAAGAGAAACAGAGGTTTCTAATCAAGGAACCCGATCGAAGTCCTCACTAGAGAGGTCAAGTGATCTATACCAGTTCGGAAGTGAAATTTATGTGATCGAGCAAGTGATCAAATTAGATATTGCATACAGATGATCCATGTGAATCTTACGGGCTTAAAATATTTGCATACTATGTTTTTCTGGCTTATAGAGAGTTCAGGGACTGACTCCTTGACTTATTCTGGGGAAGCATGAATAATCGTATAAGTAACAACCTAAGGCTGCTGAGTGTACGGTACGCTTACTAAATTATTTATCATCCTTTGTGATGGAAGGTTTTTGAACCTAAGCAAATCTTAGCTTTGTTTTCTAGTGATTTTGAATACTGTTAATTATTGATTGTGCTTATTTCTTTTACTATTTGGTCGTGTTGGAATTTTGTGGACAAAATGTTTTAAGTGGGGGAGAATGTAACGACCCAGAATTTCGAACACTTAGTATTTAAATATCTGAATTATTTAAATATTTGACTCTTGGTTAAATGTGATCAAATGGATTTTATAACATTTTTAACTCCCTTTTAATTATAACTAATGATGATAAACGTGTTTTTGGAAAATGTTTAAAAAAATAAATAGTTCAAAGAAATATCGATAATGTGACCAAAAATCGTTTTATCAATAAACATCTTTTTACTAGATAGAAGTTGTTCGAATTTATTGTGCTTACCTAATATTGGAATGCATAATTAATTATCAACTAAAAATATTTTGTGTAACATGGCTAACTAAATGTGAATAGTATAAAGGATTAGCAAATGGATTAAGGAAACTGATATTTTGGTGAATAATGTTTAGATATTTGTTTTTAATCAAAGGTGAGGTGGAAAGGTTTTACATGAGAGGGAGCATGCTTAGTGACCTTCCAAGGAGGTTTGGAGGTGGTAGTAACCTCTTGAATGAACTTTTCAAATACACCCATAAGGTTACATTAATTACTTTTTACAGAAGAAACAACTTGGTGTTAATCCATTTCTACCTACACCAATCAACCTTTAATAAACTAAATCTTCTTCAAACTCACCAACCTCAAGTATAATCTTAGAACATCATAGAAATATGGAAAAGAAATTCAAAGTATGAAGAAAAGGAGGGACAAAGGTGGGAGCATGTTGGGCCATGAGCAATTTGAGGGAGATGGAGCACGGCCTAGTGCAAAATGGAAGGAAAGGTGGAAGCTTTGGAAATTTGGTGATGGTAGGAAGTGTTCATGTGATTCTAGTGATAAAGATAAGGGTATGCCCTAGGTACAATTATGCAATTTGTTATATATATATATATATATATATATATATCTGTGTATGTGTGTGTATAACTCGATAATCAATCTTGTTCAAAATAAAAGGTGTTTTCTTTCTATTATATACTTGATATAATATGCTATATTAATTAAATACTTAATTAAAAGTATATTTAATTGAAAATCCATAAATGGATATTTTTTATAGTAGTTACAATGTGTTGCAACCATGAGTGATTTATCACAATAAAATAAACATACCATTTTAAATATTCCTAGTCAAGATGTATCGAGTTTGGATATCGATGCATCCGTTGAGACAAGAGTATGTAATGCTCATCATATGTTTGGCCGTATATTACTCATGACTAATGGGGGACCAAGGGTTACGTACTGATAGTTATTGGATAACTATGGAATGACTCACTCGATTGTTTTATGTTGGTTAATATAACTAAGGTCAAACAGAAAATATTGATGTGACAAAATTACATGATTTTCTTGACTTAAGAATACTATTGATCTTCAAAGTAGAAGCTCCACTTTGATTATAGTTAATTCGTGGCACGACATCTATCGAACGACTATGATTGGTCGAATTGAAGCATTGCTGTGAAACATTATTCAAGAGAGGATTCGTCTCCTAAGTTATACGAGGTTAGTATCACAGTCAACTCAAAGTCAAACTCTCTGGCCATAACATTTCAATTACTAATAATTGTTATTATTGAACCAAGGACTTTGAGTTTGGACTGTAGAGTTGAATACGGATGATACTGGAATTTTGACCGTTACCAAGTTCCATAAGTCCAAAGTGATATAGTTTTGACGAAAAGTATTGGTGTAAATAATTGCCACAATCGGGTAACGTTTAATAAAGTAAAATTGGATTTTACCAAAACTAAATATGCAATAAATTTGGTCATAATGTCGTACCACCTTCTAAGTGATGTATGAATGTGAATTGTTCGGTATTAATCGCTGACCAAATTTGCACGTAAGAGTCACACAACTGAGATGATGAATACTCCTTCTATCACATGATTTAATTAATTTGTAGTTGTTATAAATTAATTTAATTAATATTTATGAAATATTAATTACAAAGTTTTGTATTTGATGTGTTGAATAATGTTAAACAATGTATTTATAATAGTTATAAACATATTAATTGATATATGATATCGATACGCGTTTAAATTTAGATCTAAATGCAACAGACATTGTTCGGGTTGGAATTGGTTTTGAGGCCCATATGGGCATGTTTTGACCAAAATAGGTCGGATAGAGCAACCAAATGTTTGAAAAAGAGGGAGGCTTATTAATGGTTTAAATGAGTGGAATTGGTAAGAGAGAGATAAGGATAAGATCTATTTTTCTCTTCATTTGACTTCCTATTTATATGCCACTCTCTACACCATTATTTTTGATACTTTTTCGCTCTTCTCCCTCTGCAAATTTTGATCAGCAAACCCCATTCAAACCCAAAAGAAATCCAAGCTCAAATCATGTCAAAATTCTTCAATTCGATCATTGGTGATAAAGTGGTTCGGGAGCCAACAACTCTAGAACTTGGAATCTGATTCAAGGAGCCATTTCATCATTTCAAAGTGAGATATCTAAGAATTGGTGTAAGGTATTCAACATGTTTACTAATTCATTTAATATTTTATATATAATTGCAACATATTGTAGGTTATTAGATTATATTACGGATCTAGTGTATCGATGTTCTGTCAGATATCAGATGGTTGAATATATTAGTGCATCTACATATATGTTACTTGAGTTTTTTTATACATCCAAACATTAAACCTACATCCTAAAATTAAAAGAAATCATTTTTTATTAAATAATATTATATATACGATTTTATTAATTAATATATTATATTTTAAAGATAAAAATCATATAATAGATATTTTCAAATTTATAAAATTTGTTTTTGTACAATATTAATTCGGTAGCATTGAATGTTCGGTTTTAACATATTTTATATTTAATTAATGATATAACTATTTATATAACTAGAAATTGATTATATGTGTGTATTTAATATTGTATGAAAATAATTATCAAATTTTACATAAATATATTGCATAATTTTCATATCTCAGAAATGACTTTTATAATATTAATTAATTAAATTAAATTGTTTTTAAAATTATTTATAATTGTTTAATTAAATTATCAATTTATAATTTGAAAAAATTTAAAAAAAATTAAATTTTTTGCCATGACCTTAAAGTCGAGAATTATTAAAGAAATTATGTATATATATATTTATGTGCACATATGTATATATATATAAATAGTTAAAATATACACATTTACAAAAAAAATAGTTAAAATATATTATTAAATAAAAATAAATTATTAAATAAAAATTAATTTTGTACACAACTTTGCAGCATCAATTCTCATATATATATATATATATATATATGTGTGTGTGTGTGTGTGTGTACATACATAGCAGAAGTGTATATATTTATAAATATTTAAAATCGAATATTAAAAAAAAATTGTACACAGCTTTGCAATAGCAATTATGTGACGACCCGAAATTTTTGAATATTTGAAATTTGATATTTAATTGATTTTACATATTTAAAAGTTAATTTTTAACTTGAATTTTAAATATCACTTATTATTGGGTAATTTAATTATTAAATTAAATAATTTGAAGTTGGGTAAAATGTTGAATCTGGAGTTTTAATCTTGTTAAAAATAATTTGAAGGCTTGGAAAATTTACATTGACAATACTGAAGGTGATAGAACTTTTAAAATTGAATTTAAAAGTGTTTTGTTCAGTTTTAAAAATTTATTGTTCAAATTGAATTTAGAATAGCCTTCCGAGGCACAGTCTCGGATTTCGACAAAACCAGTTCTATGGGATCTGTAATAGTATATTATTATCGGATTTCAATTTTCATAGTGATTGTAGTTGTTGTGTGAGAATACGATATATAAACATGCTAAAATCTATATCGAAAATTCAATATAATAACTGGGTCCAAAAGCTATCTTCTTCATACGTTCGAGTTAGGACTCGAAACCTTTTCCAATGCGTTCGAAATAGGGGTATAACCTTATAAACGACTGGCGGCACAACTCGATAGGAGGTCAAGATTTTAGGCTGCTTAAATCGAGTCATTTGAAAATTTAAATTAATATATATTGTCAAATTCAAGCATTTCATTTCAGCTGAAAATTCCATCAAACCAAATGAGCGATGTGTACGTGATCCTTATCCTTTTAACTTGTATCTTTCTCTTTAAAAAGAACTTCAGCCGCATCTTTCTTTTAAAACAAAAGGATAAAAATAAAATCGCGTTCGAAGAAAAAAATTTGCAGATCGATATCAAACCCTCCAAAATCGCGAAATAACCGCGCTCCTTTCTTCATCTCTAACCGAAATCAAATTCGATTTCGAATCGAAAATTGCGGCCTTTCCTTGTCAGATCTAGGATGTGAATCGAACGGGAACTCGTTCGAAAAAAAAGAGGGGAGCGGCTATCAATCGAGGGGCGACTGAGTCGCGTTCGTACATGGCTGGAGGGGCGGTGTGCTCGTATTGTAGGGCGAGGCTAGTTCGAACTCGGTAGATGGTGTGACGTGGAGATGGGGCAGCTGGTGGTGGCGGCATTCGATTTGGGTGACTAGGCTGCGATGGAGGAGAGGCGCGCGTGGGTTTGTGGGGTGCGCAGGCAAGGGAGTGGCTCGCGGTGATGCTCGCAAGACCGGCAGTTGCGATGACCAAATTTGTGCTTCGATCTGGGTTCGTTTTTGTTCAAGTAAGGTAGCAGTTGTTTCTTTTTATTTAATTTAATATATATACACAATGATCATTAGGATATAAACATACATCATTTACTGTAATTAGAATATATGTGTATATATAGATTTGAGAATGTACAATCAACTTACTGATAAAATTTAAAATACGAAGACAGAAATATATAGGTAAGGATTTGGTGAAAATGGCTTAACTAACTTATTTAATTATCTTAAACACTAAAAGATTTATTAAAAGGAAAATCAATTTTAAACTAAATCATTAGTTAATTAAATTTGAAAATGGCAATTTAATTGTTTGATTAGTTCGAATATTAATAAATCATATAAATTGCTTATACAAGGTCCAAAATCGTGGAGAGACGAGCCGGTTTGGATGGGATTGCAAATTTAAAAGTCAAAGGTGAGTTAATCTCACTCATCTGGTTATTATATAAATTTAAATGGTTAAATTTTAAATAATTGGTTGAATGATTGAATTGATTGGATGTGCTATATTATATATGGTAGTATATATATATATTGGAGTGATTGATTTCCCGCATTATATAGCGGATGAGACCCTATGCGCCGCATAATAGCGGATGATATTATATTAATCCCTTATACCACGATATTCCACCTCGAAGTGGAATTGGTATTGTGCTAACATCTGTGGATGCAGGGAAACAGGTTGAAGGGATCCAACAGGATTCCTCAAATTTATTTAGATTGTTTAATATTCTGTGTTATGGATATTTGATATTCAGTGATTGATTATATTGATAATTTGATTATTGAATGCTATGGGTTGTTTGAATATATTTCGGTGCATTGAGTTACCAAAATATATAGAATTAGATTTTTGGAAAGAAAATAAAGGAGTGAATTTTTAAGTAAAATAATTATAGAGAATTTGAATAAATTTAAGAATGAATTGGAAAAGTATGAAGGTGGTTTTAAAATTCTAATAAATAAAATTCCGAGTATGGAAGAGGGAATTTGAATAAACAGAGGGATAATGAATTTTAAAACTTAAGTGATATTATAAAAAATTTATTTCAATTCAAGGTTTAAATTTAATTAAAAGTAAAAAGAGGTAATTCGGGAAATCTGGAATTTAAATTTTCAGTTTAAAGGTTTTAAATCATAATAAAGAAATAAAATCTAAAAGTTAATGGATTTTGAAATAAATGAAGTAAGTATTTCAAAGTGAAGTAAATTGGAAATCAATTGTAAATTGATTTAAGTGTTTGGAATTGAAATTTAAAAGAGAAGTGAGATTTTGGAATTTATAAACTGGGTTTATAAAGGTGAAGTAATATATCAGTGGATATTTGGAAGAATAAATTCACGGTGGGAATTTATTAAAGAAATGGGTAAATTTGTTTAAAAATAAATAGTGATTTATTTTTAAAGATGTGAAAGAGAAGTATATTTCCCTGGTTAGCCAAGTACGTTTTCAAAGCAAATTTGTAAGTATAAGCTAAAAGTTTTAAAGTTGATCTAAAATATGTTTTAGAAAATTATAATTCTTAAATGTTTAAATTTTAAAGCAAGTATTTTTTTTTAAATTTATTTTAATAGTAATTATTTAAAGATGGTTTGGTATTATGTTTAAATGATAAAAATCTAGTTTTATATTTTATTAAGTAGCTTTATTTTGAATATTCTTAAAGTATATATCTTTGAATTAAGTATTAAAGTAGTTTTAATTTAAATGTTTTGTTTAAAGTATATTTTGTAATATAGTGTTTTAAATTATTTTAAAAATCTAAAGTGTTTTTACTTGGTGATTTCAGTGGAAATAGAAAATATTTGGGAAATTCCTTCCGTGAGAGGAAGATGGTTTGAAACTGTTTTCAAAGGATTGAAAATGGAAATATATCTTGCGAAGATATTTTGAGGTTAATTGTTTGATGGATATTTGTGAATGTTAATTGATAGTTAAATAACCGACTATCAATATTGGCTAATGCGCTGATCGTTTTGAAGAGACCGGGATCGGGAATTATTTCTCGAAAACCACTTCGATCCGGTTTGTACGTTTTCGTGGGGAAAACGAGTTTGGAATCGAAGATGGAGCAGTGAGATGCAAGGGCTAATCGCTACTAATCCTGAGGGTGATTCCAAAATGGATGTAGTAGGAATAGTGCCTTCGGTTCCATTCGAACCCGGAACGGACTTGTATGGATGAATGCTTCGGAACATCGTCAGGTGGACGATGGGCATTCTAAGGGATGTGTTCTATAAAGGTAACGCTTAGCCTCAAGCCTCATCAACCGGGAATGACTGAAAATCAGGGGTTATGCAGCAAGGCTATGTGGGTAGCACCCATTAGGGTGAGATCATTCCTGTCTAGATGTCCCTTTTTATTTCGATTGTGTGGCGGTTGGTCGCGCCAACCGTGGGGTGATCTTACTCGGAATTACCCTTAGGTAGTTCCGGTCTTGTGTTGCAGGGGATCGGGCATGGTCCTCGGTACGCTGATCTAAACCAGGTACTGTGACAGGTGGTACCCCAGTGCCTAGTCATTCGTTGGAAATCCATTCTCCCTACGTGCCTTGTACGGTTTTTGTTTGTAGAACCCACTTTGTGGCTAGTATGCTGGAATTTAATCATGTAACAATTTCAGCTATTTTAATAAGTACTTGTATATAGACACTATTATAATATCAGAGGATTTTGATAAAAAGTATTTTGGCTATCGTAAGGTAAAAACCTGACATGTTTATTTGTGGCGTGGTCTTACGAGATGCTTTTGATTTCAAATGATTTGGAAAACTTTAATAATCCAATTGAGATTGTTTTCTCATGCTGATTTTCCAGAATGACTCGGGTATTATTTTATTATAATGCTCGGGTCAGACCGAGTATTATAGATTACAGGAAAGGATGCTGTGGAGCTCAGGAGACGAGCTGGATGGCGAGACGTATCACTCGTACTTGATGTATATTCCGCTGTGTGGTGTACTATGTATTCTGTTGTGGGACAAGTTAATATAACTGTCCATTTTTTGATTCTGATTGTATTGTACTCTGATAATGTAATTATAAAACATATATAGTTTCTTTTGTGTAAAGGATCAGATATTAACTATTATATATTATTCTACTGCGATTGTGAGATTCTGATGTTGTTTTCTATTTTCTTCTTCTACCTCGTTCTTTAACCCTGATGGTCCGATTTTTCGGGTATGAAAAATCGGGTCACTACAAATTTGAATAAAAAAATTAATTTTTTTATATTAATATTAAATGATTTGTTATTTAATATAAGCAAACATTTGTTCCAATATACTTTAAAACATTATATATAAATTATTATAATTATCATTCCTACATATTCGTATATATCTCTACAATTAATAAAGAGAATTCAATCCACTATTTTCAAAGGGTCATTTGAGATTTTCAAAAATTCCCATTTATGCAACCTCTATTCTTTTGCCTTTCGTTTTACCTCACATCTTGCATCTGCAATCGCTTCAGAAAAACACTAACCACCAAACCATTGCTTACCTCATCGTCGACGGTCGGCTATCCATGCAAAACTTACGCCCTTGCCTCATCACCGAAGATATTAGCTACTAGAAATTACAGCTATTGCACCATGCCGTGCTTCCCAATTGAATGATCGTTGCATTTTTCAATCGACGATTGCTACTCAGAATCCTCAACTTAACTGGCTTTTTTTTGACTGGTGGTTATTATTCCTCAACTTACTATGATGACCACCTTTTTGGACGGTTTAAATCAACAATAAACCACATATGTCTAACTCAAAACATTCGAAAGGGCAGATTGTCAATGGGGTAAATAAGAAAATAAGATAAAAGAAGGAAACCAAAACATAGAATCTCGCAGCAGAATGATAAAATATGATAATCAAATAAATAGTTCATGAAGTTGTTTTACAATATACATTTGATTTCAATTTTATGACATAATCAGAGTACAATCAACAAACATACCAAAATAATGCTGCGAAATAATAATTGTAAATATTTTCTAGCAAACTCCATACTCATCTTCAAGGAATAATGTCTTCAAACACAGAAATGCTCAGGCTGACCCAAGCATAATAAAAAGACAAAACACTCGAGTCAGAACTAAAAGTTCTTATGTAAGTTAAATCAATAACAAGTAAATATGAATGTAATATCTTTTCAGAGATATTTACGGGATTTTTCATCTCCTATGAAGTGTACAACTTGAGTGCAATAACATAAGAGATGTTACAGGATTTTCATCTCCTAAGGACCCGTCAAACTATCTATATGTAGTAAGATACGCTATATATGTAGGGTCTATCCGTAAAGTAAAGTATTAAAATAGCGTTAAGGCTTTACATTAATCCTTCTTAACACATTTTTAAGCAGGTAGTCTATGCAGGTCCTGTAACATAATTGGTAACGTCGGTAGCCGGTGAGTCCCCTATAGGTACCATACTAAAACAAAATCGTAGTGGGTGCATATAAGGATAAAAGTATGACAAGGCACGTTGGGCAATGCCTAAGGTAGGATACTACCCATTCGAGTCGCATGAATGGTGGTAACCCAAACGGCCCACCGCGAACATCCATACCATAATCAAATCAAGGTGCACCGATCAAGTCAAAAATCAATAGAGTAAAATGAAGAACAGATGTTTCTAGAGGTAGCTAGCCTCAATGGTCAGGACAAGTCATCCTGTTTTAGTCATTTCCAATTGACACAAGTGTCGGGCTCTATCCATCATCGTTCACTTTCTTCAAATCCAGTAAATGTTTGTCAAATCCAACACTTCATTTTGGATCATCCACCACGTACACAGTCGTTAAAGTGGTTCCGGTATTGACAAAGAGTATGCCAACATTCGGCCCTGGTCTCTTTAACAACCAAATGTCATTTTTCACACTGGTTGGTTCTTTTAAATTTCAATAACAAGTCATACTTCATATCAAAATATCGAATTCACTTCAAAAATATTTCAAATTTTAAAATAGGTTATACCTTCACATCAAAACATTCATATTTAAATCTATGATTTAAATCTAAATAGTTCCCCTTTAAAACAGTTTGAATATTGAAAATGGTTTTGAATAAGTACAATAGTTTGAATATTGAAAATAGTTTGGATAATTAAATAGTTTTAATATTGGAAAATAGTTTGGATAATTAAAATAGTTTTAAAGATTGAAAGTACTTAGAATAATTAAAATAGTTATATATTAAAATAGTTTATATTAAAACTGTTTCTTCTTCCACAACAATTTGAAGTCATGTTCCAATTCCAAATCACAATGAATTAAATTTTTCGACTTCCAATTAAAATCAACTTCATATTCAAATTTCAATTTATAATAGCCTCAATTCAAAACGATTTCTACTTTACTTCAAATTCAATTTAAACGGTTCAAATCTAATGGCTGACAGTTTCAATTCAGATTCTCATTTAAAACAAACTAGCTGAAGTTAATTTCAAATCCAAGATTCGAACTATCAATTTAAACCACTTTGATTAATAAATTTCAGAGTTATATTCAAAATTTTCAACCCTTTAAAATAATTCAATTCCGATAAATTTACATCATATCTCAATTTCAACTTTAAGATTCAGAATTAAATTTTGTAATAGTTTCATTTAAATAGTTCAATTTCAACATTTAATCTCACATTAGAAAATAATGTAATTCGTATAAATCAAAATTTTATTTTCTTTAAATCAATATCATTTAAACCAATTCCAATTCAAGATTTTGAAACCGTTTAATTTAACCAAATCTGGTGTCCGTATATAATTTTCTACCCTATGGCCAAGTAATCGGTTATTTCAATTTTAATTACATGGATGGATATATATCATTTCAACCCATATATAACTGACATAGGTATATATAGTTTCAACTCATATATAACTGACATAGGTATATATCATTCAACCTATTTCTTAGTTCAATTCAAATAATCCAAATGACAATTTATAGGATGTCAAATAATAAATAGGGTAATAAAAGATATGTCAAAATAAATAAACAACCATACATCCAACATATTAATCAATAGACATCCAATCGTAATCAACATCCAAATAAACCAATATATCACAATAGTTACTAGTTATCAACTGTCGGTGTTTAACTAGCAATTAAATTTCAATATTAATTTAAATGTCAATTTAATTCAATATAAAATTCAAACTAATTTAAATGTCAATTTAAACTACTAGACAACAACCAATAAAATGATTTCAATTTAACTAACATTGAAAAATTTAGTATCGCGTGAGTGGGTTAAATCACTCACCATTGATTTATAGCCCATTAGAAATCCAATAGAAGCCCAAAATCTCAACAATCTCCAAAATCAACCAAACCTATTTCATATTGTCTGGAATTTCAATACGAGTCCAACGGAAGAAATTACACATGAATTGGAGTTCGTATGCAAAAGTTACACAAGTTAGAAGTTTTAAATTTTAAATAAAATAAATCAAGTGGCAATATTGTAAATAGCTAACCTTCCTAAACCCTCGAATATGATCAGAACCCAAAATGCCTACAGCCGCCACCTTGATTCGCTGCCGCCTACAGGCCGCCGTGATCTGACGCCACAATTGAGGTCACGCCGCCGCCCTCTACTCTCGTACCCCACCACTCCAGCTGCGCCGCCGCCTGAAGCTCCTCCACCGAGAATGATTTTCGGCCAAAGATCGTCAATTTCTGGTGAAATTCGCATATGGAAAAATCGACTCCGGTGGATCATCTCTGCTTTGGTTCCTCTACTTGATGCAACTCCCCGAAATCCATATCATCGACGTCCAACCATGGAATGCCAAAACATAGAATGAACGGTCGAGGAAAGATTGCCAATTTCAGGCCAAATCGAGTCTCAAATACAAAAAAAAATTCCAGATGCTGACTCCATTCGTCGAGAGCTTCACGACGATATAAAATTTGATAAGGTTTGAGCAATTTTAACTTTTGAATTAGATTTGAAATTGGAATTTAGGGTTTTGGGATATTCACCATTGAAAAGGAATAGTTGGATTTGAAAGTACATACGGAAAAAATAGAACAGAAGGCTGCTAGGGGTTTCATAACCACATATATATAGACAAAGATGGAACATGAATAGATGGAACAGATATTAATAGGGCCAAACCGAAAACAAAGGCCCGAAAGCCCTTTTCGTTCCTAAAACAAAAATAGGTCATCCTATAAATTGAAATGTTGGTTTTCAACATTTTTAAACTCAATGAAACTAATTTCAAACCCTAACTCTATTGTATATAGAAATTAGCTTTAAAAATCAAGTTATACTTATTTTACATGTTAATTAAAACGAATTATTATTAAACTGATTTAATCACTTTCAAATTCTAACTTAAATGTTTTCTAACATCATCCTTGATCAACCAGGAATTAATAATCTTTTAAAATTAAAATTTTCATGTTGAATCCAAGATTTGAATATTAAATTAATTTCAACATTTAATTACAACTGTAATAAAACCCTAGTTCTTTACATTTTAATTTTCCAACAAATTATTTTATTTTGAATTACCTGTTCTTTATATTAAATCGACAATTCTCTTATGTAATTTATTTAACATAAGTTTCCATTTATTACACTCATTACTCTACAGTTAACGTCGTTGCTCATATTAATTGAAATATTTAATTATATTAAATTCCATTGATTTCCAAATTAATTCGAACGGATTTAATAATGAGATGAGAAATAAAATAATTGTCATAACCTAGTAATTCAAATATCTATAAATTTATTGTTTACAACAAGGATTATAATTACTTACCAAATAACTGATTCTATGCTAAAACCAATTTGAATTTAATAACATATGATTTCACCATTTAATACGTCATTGATTTTATTTCTTAGTAAACTTTACAATTATATCCAAATTAAACTCTACAATTGTATTCGAGTTAGAGTTAAACATTCATTTTATTCTTTACAACATTAACATTTGTTATTTCATATCTTATTGTTAATATGCAACCCAACGTTGTTTCACGTTCAATTGAATTAGGTTATTATCTTTTAACTTATTGAAATTTGTTATTTAAAATTTTTATCCTGGATTATAACATACATCTAATAACATTTCCATTAATAAATCGTAAAATCTTTATTTGTAACCATTTTAATTCAACAATTCTATTAAATTTAATATTTCTAAATGGTTGAAAATACAGGTCGTTACAATCTCCTCCACTTAAAACTTTTCATCCCCGAAAAGGAACTAGAAAGAATCAAGCAATTTGATATATAGTATTCCAACTAGTCAATTTATAAACAATTAAACTTACATATTTAAGTTTAATACAAATTTGAAAATAACTCAACTTCCACGAAAAATTTCTACGTCCTAAATTTTCAAACAATTTCGGCAGCATCTCCTTTGCGTGGCTAGGTCCAGAAAAATAACATTATCAATAGTTACATGGTATATATCTTACTTCAATAATAAAGCATCACAAACCATGGCAAAACAATAAAATACCGCTATAAAACCGTAATTTGAAAACATACCTATTTGTCTGGCAAACAAAACTTTATTTATGAAACCAAAAGCGACTGCTATTGCTTCCATAAACTTGGATTTCACTTATATGATCCAAAAGAGAGTTAAAATTATGTAAAATGGCAATATATTAGTTGTTCCAATTAATAGCATAAGCAACACAACATATATAATAATCATATGCAAACAAAGGCAGTACAACCATTATATGCAATAAAAGAATCCATCACACATCCATAGCAACCAAAACTAATGGTTTGTCCAGGTTCAGAAGCTTTTCATCGTACAAGGGTGATAAATAAACTATGAAATGTACCTTACGCTCAACAGCCTTATGTAATTACTCAATAGATTATTCATGCAACCTCAAACAATTTGAAGTATCATTTCCAAAACTTCCCATCAGTCAAACAACATAGAATTTAAATATTATTTAAGTTTGTACGATGTACATATATCATTTGTACACAATATCAATTCTAAACGCTTGCTTGAGTACACAAATTTCACTTTCAAACTAGTATTGTTAACTCGACTACTCTAGTGCGGACTCTGATCCGGTTCCTTGATTAGAAATTTCTGTTTTCCTTGCATAGCTGTAAACTATGATAGAAAGCTTCAAATTCATGTAAAAAAACTTGTACCAAGCGTCCACCGTCAAGAATCGAGCGAAAAATCCTAATTCGAACTGGTGTGAATTTCCACAATCATGTATCCGAATTTGAATCAGAACTATTATGCGAATAAAATGATCTACGCACAACTTACATATTTTATTCTATTGGTTTCTTTTCACATCATTTACTTTTTATTTATTTTAATTCTCATTCATTCTTACAAGATCATCTTTTCTTAATTTATATTTCTTTACTTACATAGATTATTTCCCATTCAATATTTAAAGTCATCAATGAATAAATTCTTAAAGTATTACATAAGTTTCTTGCAGCTTAATACATATTTATTTACTTATACAACTTGATTTCCATTTACTATTAATATTCATTAGTGAATCAATTCATACTTAAGTTCCTTTATTCTTTGATTCATATTTATTTCTTCATATATAATATCATTTAATATTAAAATCCATTTATGAATCACATATATAGTATCATTTAATATTAAATTTATTTCTGAATCATTTCAACATTTTCTTAAGTTTATAATCATTTACTTAAATAGTATTCTCTTTTACTATTCAATTTAATTATAAATCACTTCATAAAATATTAACTAAGTGTATAACATTTCCTATATCAACTTAATTTTGTTATATATACATAGTTTCATTATGAAACATTTTATTACTTAAGTTTTTACTTGTATAATATTCCATTAAATCCTAGACTAAAAGCATACACCAAAGTATTTATTTTACTTAACAAAAATGTTCAATAGTTTAAATCTTCTTAATGTTCATTATCTTTTAATTTAAGAGTTACAAAACTTCCCCTTTGATATTTTCATTAAACACTTAGCTTTAATTTCAGATATTAGTTTGGACATTTCCGACCATTTAAATCGTCGAAAATTCCATTTCATTTCAATAATTGAAAATCATTGATTAACAGAACTTAAGAACTAAACACTAGGTTTCATTGCAAATCATCTTGAAATAATATATACTTATACCTTTTGTATATCAAATCATACTTAGGAAATTAAAATTTGTTTCACCAAAACAACTATGTGGCAAAGCTACTATAGTGGTCTTCCCACTTTGAAACTCGAAAATGAACGTCGATGATGTCACGGTCAACACTGAAATTATTTTCCAACAACAGAAGAGGAGAGTATGGAACTTATTTTCTTTAAACTTCTTTTAAAAACATCTCTTTCAAGTACCTTTAAGAAACATTTTGAAAACATCTCCATTTCCAAATACTTCCAAATAATACTAATATTATTTTCCCAAATCCTTGAAAATCAATTTCAAAACACCGGAACTTAAGTTCTCAAATTTTCAATTTAAATTAATTTTATTTGTAAATCTTATTTTATAAAGTAAATTTATAAAATTACATTTTCTTATAACATACAATAGTCAATAGTTTTTAAGAACCTTGACCAACCAACAATAAATGACAATAACCAAATATTATCATTTCATAACAAAAAACATACCAAAAATAACTATATCAATTTATGAAAAACTTGTTCTTTTAAATACAAAATACAATACTAGGTAAACTATTTCATCTACCAATTTCAAAAACAATTCTTGTGTTGGTTTACCATGTTTAAGTGTTTAGAAATCCCAGTCGATGCCATAGCGTCCTATGTACCGACCGGAATTCATAAATACTCAACAGAACAAATTAATACAATACAAAACATTTTTATAGCACTAACAAATACGCTCTTTCGTATATATACTCTCAACTCATATTAGGGCATTCCATTAGCCTATCTCTTAATGAGTTTAACCCCCAACAGGCTAAGGTATCTCTAAACCTGGCTCTGATACCAACTGTGACGATCACCTTTATGAACGGTTTAAATCGACAATAAACCACACATGTCTAACTCAAACCATTCAAAAGGGAAGATTATCAATGGGGTAAATAAGAAAATAAGAGAAAAGAAGGAAAGCAAAACACAAAATCTCGCAAAGGAATGACAAAATATAATAATCAAATAAACAGTCCATGTAGCTGTTTTACAATATACATTTGATTTCAATTTTATGACATAATTTGAGTACAATCAACAAACATACCAAAATAATGTAGCGGAATAATAATAGTGAATACGGTCTACCAAACTCCATCTTTATCTTCAAGGAATAATAATGTCTTCAAATATTGAAATGCTCAGGCTAACCCGAGTGTAATGAAAAGACAAAACACTCGAGTCAGAACTAAAGTTCTTATGTAAGTTAAATCGATAACAGTAAATATGAGTGTAATAGCTTTAGAGATGTTTACGGGATTTTTCATCTCCTATTAAGTGTAAAACGTGAGTGCAATAACTTAAGAGATGTTATGGGATTTCCATTTCCTAAGGATTCATCAAACTATCTATATGTAGTAAGATACGCTATATATGTAGTGTCTAGCAGTAAAGTAAAGTATTAAAATAGCGTTAAGGTTTTACATTGATCCCCCTTAACACATTTTTAAGTAGGTAGTTTATGCAAGTCCTGTAACACACCAGTAACATAGGTAGCCAGTGAGTCCCTTATAGGTACCATACTAAAAAATAATCGTAGTGGGCGCGTATAAGGATAAATGTATGACAATGCAAGTTAGGCAATGCCCAAGGTAAGATACTACCAATTCGAGTCACCTGACTAGTGGTAACCCCTAACGGCCCACCGCGAACATCCATCCCATAATCAAATCAAGGTGCACCGATCAAGTCAAAAATCAATATAGTAATACGAAGAACAGATGTCACTAGAGGTATCTAGCCTCACTGGTTAGGACAAGTCGTCATGTTTTAGTCATTTCCAATTGACACAAGTGTCGGGGTCTATCCATCATCGTTCTCTTTCTTCAAATCCAAAAAACGTTCACCAAATCCAACCACTTCGGCCCCGGTCTGTTTAACAACCAAACATCATTTTTCATACCGGTTGGTTCTTTTAAATTTCAAGAATAAGTCATACTTCATATCAAAATATCAAATTCACTTCAAAATCATTTCGAATTTAAAAATAGGTTATACCTTCATAGCATAAAATTCGTAGTTAAATCTATGATTTAAATCTAAATAGTTCCTCTTTAATACAGTTTGAATATTGAAAATGGTTTTGAATAATTAAAATAGTTTGAATATTGAAAATATTGAAAATGATTTTAAATAATTAAAATAGTTTGAATATTGAAAATAGTTTGGATAATTAAAATAGTTTTAAAGGTTGAAAGTAGTTAAATAATTAATATAGTTATATATTAAAATAGTTTATATTAAAATTGTTTCTTCTTCCACAACAATTTGAACTCATTTTCCAATTCCAAATCATAAGGAATTAAATTTTTCGGCTTCCAATTCAAACCAACTTCATATTCAAATTTCAATTTCAATTAGCCTCAATTCAAAATGATTTCAACTTTACTTCAAATTCAATTTAAACGGTTCTAATCTAATGGCTAACATTTTCAATTTAGATTCTCATTTAAAACAAATTAGTTGAAATCAATTCCAAATCCAAGATTCGAACTATCAATTTAAACCGCTCTGATTTAATAAATTTTATAGTTAAATTCAAAATTTTAAACCCTTTAAAATAATTCAATTTCGATAAATTTACATCATATTTCAATTTCAACTTTAAGATTCAGAATTAAATTCTATAATAGTTTCATTTAAACAGTTTCAATTTCAACATTTCAAATCTCAACTTAGAAAATAATTTAATTCGTATAAATCAAAATTTTATTTTCTTTAAAACAATATCATTTAAACCAATTCCAATTCAAGATTTTGAAACCATTTAATTTAACCAAATCTGATGTCCGTATATAATTTTCTACCCTATGGCCAAGTGATTAGTTATTTCAATTTTAATTACGTGTATGGATATATATCATTTCAACTCATATTTAACTGACATATGTATATATCATTTCAACTTATTTCTCAGTTCAATTCAAATAATCCAAATGACAATTTATAGGATGTCAAATAATAAATAGGGTAATAACAGGATGTGTCAAATAAATAAATAGCCATACATCCAACATATCAATCAATAGACATCCAACTGCAATCAACATCCAAATCAACCAATCTATCGCAACAGTTACTAGTTATCAATTGTCGGTGTTTAACTAGAAATTAAATTTCAATATTAATTTAAATGTCAAATTAATTAAATATAAAATTCAAATTAATTTAAATGTCAATTTAAACTACCAAACAGCAATCAATAAAATTTTATCACTTCATGAATTCAATTTAACTAACATCGGGAAAATTTAGTATTGCATGAGCGGGTTTAATCACTCACCTTTGATTTATAGCCCATTAAAAATCCAATAGAAGCCCAAAATCTCAACAGTCTCCAAAATCAACCACACTTGTTTCATATTGTTCGAAATTTCAATACGAGTCCAATGGAAGAAACAGCATGTGAATTGGAGTTCGTATGCAAAAGTTACGCAAGTTAAAAGTTTTAAATTTTAAAATTTAAATAAAATAAATCAAGGGGAAATATTGTAAATAGCTAACCTTCCTCAACCCTCGAATACGATCAGAACCCAAAATGCCTACAACCACCACCTTAATTCTTCGCGGCCGCCGCCTACAGGTCACCGTAATCAGATCTGACGCCACTATTGAGATCGCACCGCCGCCCTCTACTCTCGGACCCCACCATGTCAGCCGCGCCGCCGCCTGAAGCTCCTCCACCAAGAACGATTTTCGGCCAAAGATCGTCGATTTCTAGTGAAATTCGTCGCATATGGCAAGATCGTCTTTGGTGGATCATCTCTGCTCTGGCTCCTTTACTCGATGCAACTCCCCGATCACCTTATCGTCGGCGTTCAACTGTTGAACACCAAAACCTAGAATGAACGACCTAATAAATATCGCCAATTTCAGGCCAAATCGAGTCTCAAATGCAAAAACGAATTCCAGACGCTGACTCCATTCGTTGAGAGCTTCGCAAAGATATAAAATTTGAAAAGGTTTGAGCAATTTGAATTAGATTTGAAATTGGAATTTAGGGTTTTGGGATATTCACCATTGAAAAGGAACGGTTGGATTTGAAAGTACGTACAGAAAAAATAGAACAGAAGGCTGCTAGGGTTTCATAACAACATTTATATAGACAAAGATGGAACAGGAATTGATGGAACAGATATCGATAGGGCCAAAGTGATAACAAAGGTCCGAAAGCCCGTTTCGTTCTCGAAACGAAAATGGATCATCCTATATATCGAAACGTAAGTTTTAAATATTTTTAAACTCAATGAAACTAAATTCAAACCCTAATTATATTGTATATAGAAGTTAGCTTTAAAAATCAAGTTATACTTATTTTTACACGTTAATTAAAATGAATAATTATTAAACTGATTTAATCACTTTCAAATTCTAACTTAAATGTTTTCTAACATCATCCTTGATCCACTAGGAATTAATAATCTTTTAAAATTAAATTTTTCATGTTGAATCCAAAATTTATTTAACATAAGTTCCATTTATTACACTCATTACTCTATAGTTAACGTCGTTTCTTCTATTAATTGAAATATTTAATTATATTAAATTCCATTGATTTCCAAATTAATTTCAAAAGGATTTAATAATGAGATAAGGAATAAAACAATTGTCACAACTTAGTAATTAAATTATCTATAAATTTATTATTTACAACAAGGATTATAAATTACTTAACAAATAACCAATTCTATGCTAAAACTAATTTCAATTTAATAACATATGATTTCACCATTGAATACATCATTGATTTTATTTCTTATTAAAATTTACAATTATATCCAAATTAATCTCTATAATTATATTCCATTTAGAGATAAACATGCATTTTATTGTTTACAACAGTAACATTTGTTATTTGATATCTTATTGTTAATATGCAACCCAACATTGTTTCACGTTCAATTGAATTGGGTTATTATCTTTTAACTTATTGAAATTTGTTATTTAAGAATTTTATCCTAGATTATAACATACATCTAGTAACATTTCGATTAATAAATTATAAAATCTTTATTTGTAACCGTTTTAAATCAAAAATTATATTAAATTTAATATTTCTAAATAGTTGAAAATTTAGGTCGTTACACTTACCTGGCTTGTTGTGCTCCAAATCATCAATTGTTGCTTCTTAGATGCCAGTCTTTGAACGCCTTTAGGTATTTCAAGTATCTTTCATCACTCATTTTTTCCTCTATAATTATCATCAACCTACCGCTGCTTCTTTGTTTGGTTATTATTCTAATCAATGTTACTGCTGTTATATTTGCATTGTTCATCCTCCATCACTCATCGGTCATCCTCATTGTTGTTGGTTTGCTTTTGGTTTCTATATCTTCGTAGATTGTTACCGCTACTGATTTGATGTTTAAACTACCAAAAGAACAAATAAATTTTAACCTGCAATATCTATTACACTTTCCCAATGAATCTCTATAATAATATCCATCTTAGGAGCAGCAATTGGAACAACCTGCAATATTTATTACTGATCTGACCTCTAATTTACTTCTGCACTCACCACTAGGTTTGCTGCACTCATGTAAGGTTGCTCATATGCACTCATGTAAAGACATTAGCATCATTCAAAAAAGTTTTCATTCGCGTTCACTTAGTAACTGTTGGCATAAATAGTTTTATATGATTGGTGTACATAGTTGGATAGTCATAAGTGTAAATTAAGACACATGAGTGCTTTAAATGCAATGTGTATTTTGTACATTGACTGTTCTCTTATAATTCAGTGCAAACAATGTGAGAGTATACTATTGTTTTGACTAATTCTACACCAACCATAATTTTCTACTCTGCTTATCAAGCACTAATAGCTCACAAACCTTTTTCTTTGTACAATAGGTGGATAAAGGTAGTCCAAGAATCAAGATATTGTATTTGCATCCTTTATTTCTATCTTATTAAGGTATTTTTTTTACTCTATTTCTACATTTTCATCCTTCACTACAGTATGAAATAGATTTGTTTTTGCTTATATTTAAGTTTCATATATCCATCGAATTTGAATTTATTAATTAACAAGGATGGATAAGATTCCTCCTTTGTTGCTCCTTAAATACTAAACATCAACCACTTTTAGGTATATTTTACCATTCTACATCGTTTTTGTAAATTATTACGACTTTAGTGATTATCAACTCTAACTTGATACTAATTTCTATATAAAACAAGATTTAATTACACATAACATAAAAATGGTGGGAACAAAAAGATATTAACAAGAAAGTTTAAAACGAGAAGCTACTCAATCTTTTCCCAGAAGAAGGCAACTCAAATTTAGATTCGAAATAAGGAAACATTTGTTTAGTATTACACAAGGTACTTGAGTCTTATAACCATCACTTTACTTCTTGCATTTTGGAATCTCTGTAAAACACCAGTTTTTAGTCTAGACACTTATTTTTTCCAACTTATTCATTTGATGCAGGCCGATCGACTTCTTACTTGAATCAACCTTCGATTTTCTACTATTCTCGGTAAAAATTAAATATTAATTTCCTTGTATATAACATTAATAAATGATTAAAATTTATACTTATGTTGTGAATTTAGTATACATGGACTTATATTCGATACTAATAATTTAATTGATACTTACATTTATGGCCATATACCTTTTAAAATTATTCAATGCTACTATTAGTTTATGTTTACACATCTAATGTTTTGATGTTTTTATAGTTGTTTTTTTAATGCCTCGCAGTCTCCCTTTGTGCTCTTCTGATAACTTAGCCACTACTTCTGACCTCCATAGTTGCTTTTTTTTCTAGAACATGTTGTTTTGAGATTTGATTTTTCAGTTTAAACTTAAATGATTTGGTAAAGTACCGAATAGAGATTTGAATTGGTGATTTTATAAGTCATAAAAGTGGTTTACATTTGCATTATGGTTAATATCACTATGTTGTATAAATTACAGTAGAATGTTATATCCATGGAAATAGTGGGGGTTGGTTTCACATATTCATTAAACCAGTGATTTTGGCTGCATATATGATCACAAATATGATGGTTCCATAGTTTTCAGCTGATCTATTATCACATCACCAATAAATACTAACTTTTCCTATTGAGAATTCTTTATCAATAGAAAACGTACAATATATTTGTTATATTTGAAAATTTATAATGTTATTACTTTCTTGGAGAAATAGAACTATGTTTTCTAGACTAATTTACTTTTTACTACAATATATTTTCATGTCTTAAAAAATGAAATTTGGTATATTCAAAGGGCTTTACGTATCATCAACTAGATAAGAAGATGATGCACTTTCAAAAATTGAAATTAGTGGTAAGTGTTGTTTATACTAAAAGAAGTAGGTAAACATATTAATTAATATTATTTTAAAAATGAGGTGAACGTGGGTGCATTTTCTGTATTGTATAAGTAGCAGTTCACAACTGTCTAACTATAATATCTAAATGCAGGGAAAACATTAGACTTTAGTCCTCCTCATATAATTTTCCAATGTATTTGCCAAGTGTAGGCTCCTGAATCAATTCACTCAGGTTAATTCTTATATTTCTGCTTCCTTTATAAAAAAAATTATTTATTTTTTGTGAATATGGATATAATTAGTGTTTGAGGATTGTCTATGATTTGTTTCCATGGTCATCGAGATATAAAACAGTAAGTAGTCTCTATTTCAAATGTATTCTCTATTTTTTGAAGACTTTGTTAGAAGTAAGTGTTGACATAAGAAAATTAACCTAAAGAAAGAGAAATTATTGTTAAAAACAATAACACATTTTTTTCTTATCACTGTTTATATCCACACATTATAGTGCAATATTTATTCACAAATTCCACCGGCCTATACGTTGTGTTTCCTTGATTCCTTGATTACTTGCAATAATAATAAATTATCTACGACTAAGGAGAATGACCTTTGACAAAGCTAAGTGATATATGTACTATGTCATACATCAAATACTTTAAAACAGAATAGTTGTAACTTTGATTATGGTGAAATATAGTATGCACTTATACAAACAATTAATGCTTCCTAAAGCCTTTTTCTACCCATGGTATGTAAATCAAATATATATAATCAAAAATATAACAGAAGAATAAGCATCTAAAAAGTTAACTCAACATAATATGTATTTTAATTTTTGAGATGATAATAGCCTTCTTGAGCTTCTACTTAGTTTAATTTCTATAGATCTTAGTTAAATTTTGTAATTTCATAAATTTTGGAGTGCTATTTAGTTGAACGAGTGAGCTTTTAATGTAGAATGCTTATGTTATCTAAACTTTCGAATTCTTTTTAATCTTTGGATGTTAGTGTCATTAAGAATACAATTAACTGCACATGTGTTCCTGTAGGTGGTTCAAATGCTTGAGATGTATTATTTTATCTATTATTGAGCATTGACAATAATAGTAATTTTTTATTTTCAATTATCATTTTTAAGCATTAGAAGTTGGAATGATTGCAAGATTCCTTTATGTTCCTTCGGTGCCAATTAAAGTTGGAAAGGCAATAGTTGACATTTTTTCCTTATAGCAGAAAATTTTGTAATTTAAAAAAAATATGCATTTGGTAAATATGATAAATAAATGACCTTGGTTAATCAACAAGAGCTCTTAGACCTAAGCCGTCTAGAAGTGTTAAAGAGTGTGTGTGTGTGTGTGTGTATGTATTACACCACAGGACATGGTTATTTTAATTTCAAAAGACACATTTCATCTTTATTTATTAACTAATATGTTAACTTGCCGTTACCTTTAACACAACAGTCAGATAAGAACACTGTTGTTGATCAATGTCATATCACGATTGGTAGGCATTATATAACCATATGTATTGTTGTATCACTCGAAATAACGTATATCATGGTGTTTGTTATAATTGCATATAATAAGCTAATATTTTATTTATAACTGATTAAGCCAGAAATTTCTTACCCTCATGGTAACGACATCATTGTTGAATCATAGTGCTTGCAAATTTGATTGTTATTGTGTATAACTTTATAGTTTTAAATATATTTTATTGTTAATTGTTTCAATTTTTATTGATGTGTTGCACTTTTTAAGATGTCAAATTTTTTCCCTATCATTGTAACATGCTACTTTTTGAGATCTCAATTATAACATTAATTTTCAATGCAAATTTGCATTCTTTAAATTTATATAATTTTATATGAAAGTTAAAGGATTAATCGATATTTGAAAGCAAAATGGAAATAAAATAATGTAGTAAAATTTATATGATTGTGCAGATGACTTCACCGTATGTATGCAATCTTCATCACAAAGAAAATGCTAAATTAGGACAATTCGCATCCACAACAATAGAGCCAGGTAATTATCTAGCATGTTTTTTGGATAGACCATGATAAAGGTGCAAGTGCAAGCGTCGTTGACTGGAAGATTGTAATTAGCCTTGAGGATTGGGATTTTGTTTCTAGAAATGACAAGCTTTAGTAATGTAATATATCTAATTCATTGTGTAAACTGAGTGTTGGCATATTCATTTGCATATAAGACTTCTGTTTTTGTCTTATAGAGCATGGAGCTTGAACTTACAAAGTTACAAACATTCTATTCATATTCATTTTCTGGCCATGTCACCATGTTTAATGTATATATCGCAAGGACATGGAAATTTTCTGACCGTGTCATCATATTTTAATGCATATACTGCAAGGACAAGTAAATTTTTTGGCCGTGTCACCATGTTTTAATGCACTGTCTTACGTAATAAAATACGTACAAAAGTAAAAAACAATGAAAACACTCTTAGCATGAGCATTACTCTTTACTGGCTGCATAGTAGTAATTTCATAGAGTTATTATATCCATAATCCTTTCTATTTCCAACTGCCAGTAACATTTCGTTTACTGAATATAACTAATTAATTATGAATTTGGGTAAATATTCATTAAGGAAGTGTTTAACCTATAAACAAAACTTTGTATATGCTTCGAGAAATGCTATAAAGTGCATTGTTGAATTAATGCATGCACATTATAATTAGGTGCAGCCCACCTGGGCATGCTTAATACTCGTGTGTCTATATATATATATATGATTATATTTTGCATAAGTACAATTTTACATATATATATATAACTTTTTATGCGCATAAATATATATTCATTTAGATATCTCATAGAATACTAGAGGGGCTGACATGTCCATTGCAGTGTGAATCCCAACACCTATACATGGACATCTCAAACCATGTACACTTTATTATGTTGCACATGCACACATACACATATGTTTATATGATACACACATTCAAATATAATACAAAACAATATAAAGTAAAACTTATTTTATAAAATTAAATAAAATTATGATTTTATTTAAAAGAAATTTAGAAAAGTTCTAAATAAATTAGACTTCATAGGTCTAATAAAGATCTAAAATAGTAAAAAAATTAAATTTACACATATCTTCCGTTGCGAGCTAGCCCAGTTCCAACAATGGTATCGAAGCCCAATAGCCTGTGCAGTCTAAATTAGTCATATTAGGGATGACTAATTAAGCTTACAACCTAGTCAGTAGGGTGTCTAAGAAAGGTAGTGTGTAGGCTGGATTATTGGGTAATCAAATAACCTGTGCCACTTGGCTACCGCCTGACTCGAACAGTTATGTAAGCCCAAAAGTTGCCCTAATAGAAAAGGCCTAATTTGAATTGGGTCTTTGGCTAATTTCAAATTTTAAAAGTTAAAAATTAACAGTTTTAAATTTAAAATAAGAAAAATAGATGTTTAAATTGTTTTGAAAATTAAAATAAAAAGTTTTAAATTTGAAAGTTAAATTTAAAATAAAATACATATTATAAAAGTTATAATATTTTTTCAAAATATTTGACACTTTCATAAAATTAATTTCGAAAAAAATTACTTATTAATAAGATTAATAAAAAAATGAATTAATTAAATAAGTTAATTAATTAAATATATATGCATGTATAGTATATATAATGATATATGTTATGTTGTCTTGAATTGTTTAAGACAATATGAGTAAAAAAGAATTTTTGAAATTAATGAAAATTTAAATAAAATTTCTTAATTAAATTAATTAAAAGTTAACTAATAAATTAAAATACATACATATACATACATATATATATATAAGATATATGTGTGTACTATAAAGCTTATAGTATATATGTTTAATATAATATGTTATAATTGAATAACATTAATAATTAATTAAGGTGTTAATTAATTAGATTAATTAAATAAAATTTATATACATAAAATATTATATATGTTAATAAAGTATAAAATTTATATAATAATAAAAATTATATAATATAAATGTATAAACTAAAGGTGGAATGGTAAGAAACCCAATCAGACTTAAGGAATAAATACATACGTAAAAGTACATATTATGATTTTTGATGTGTCCGACACTTGAACCATAAGGGTATTTCTTGAGAAATACATTATTTCATAAATTGATATCACTCAATTAAATATATTAAAGATTATGAATCTTTAATATAACTGTTGTCCTATACTAGTTATATATTAATAGATTACTTGCATACTCTCTAGTTGTTAAGCAAGCTCAAGCTAGAGGTGTTATATGTAGTATTATTAATATATTGACTAGATAAGGTATAATAACCATATGCATTTGTTGAGCAAACTCAATGTACATATCCTATACTCAGACCGTCGCAAAATGGTAGGTATGAGTGAATAATCTCTTTCGAATTTTTAAGCAAACTCAAGGTTAAAATGAGATTAGGACAAGGAACCAAGGGTTAGGAGTTGTATATGATACAACCGACAAAGAGTTATCCACTATTTGTGTGGCTATGACTTGCTGAGAAAACTCAAGGTCAGAATCCCAAGACAGGCTAATCCTAATACCCACTAGTGAAGTTAAAAGACTTTTATGTTTCGTCTTAGGGTTTAGCGAAACATAAAAGATTAATGGAGGCCTTATTAGAAAAATGAAATGGAAACATCTAACCTTTCTAATATTGTAAGAACATCTGCGATGTAAAATTATAATAATCTACACTAATAAATTTGTGCAATTAATATAATTGATATAATGTTTATCAATTAAAGTATACAGTTGAACTGAATTATTATTGAAAAATAAAAATATAAATATTTCTGCCAATAAATTTTTACATGTTGATCGATACAAGCGCCTAATTATACAACCACTAAATACATTTGTAACTTGGTCATCTATGAGTTTACTTGCCCTAGACTATGTATTATCTTCAATGAGTTTTGAACTCTAAAAGCAAAACAAGAATATGGATACTTGATCCATATACGGTCACATATAAATGTTATATTGTGAACGGTCACAATTCGTAATGTATGAAACCTCAATGAAAATAGTTCATTGAAATAAGCAAATAAACTATAGTGTGAGATAGTGTATTCAATATGATTGATTACAATAATGAGGTGTTGAGTTAAATGTAACACTAGACCTAAGGCTACAGGATAGATCTAAGAATTCGATTACTGAAATGTCAGTTTGATCAGTTTAGGTAAAGTGCAATTTATTTGATATCCTTCGAAGTTAAGGATGGCCAAATTAATTTTTATAAAGAGTTCATTGCAATATTGTAGTAAGGATTTCCTTTGAATTGTTTGACCATTTAGAAACAAAATCGAATTTATAAGAGTGAATGTAACATAAGACACAATTGGGATGAAGAGAGTGAATGGTCACTTCTGCTTCATTAAGAAATTCAGATGTAAGAACTGTAAAATAATAATTGATATTTAATATTGGAATGAGAAATATGATTTCTATTCCAAAAGTATTTATACATAGAAAATGGTTTTCTATGATATTTATGTCTTTGAATTTAAGATATTTGATCTGAAAATTCTCGATTGTAAATCAATTACAGTAAATGAAATAAATAGCTTATATTAAGTGGTCGAATGGAGCCCCATATTTCATACGCTTTTATAGTAATGGTGGAAATAATGGGAGCATGTCATATAACACTTATTGTCATATCAAATTACGAAAATTATTTTGATAAACCATACCAAACATTATTTATGAAATAAAATTATTTTCAGTATTGACTGAAAAATGGACATAGTTTTATTTCAAGACGAATACTATGAATATTCATTAAAAATAAAATTGTAGTACTAGTATTTGTGATGCATTCGAAAATACAAAAGTATTTAAATATATTTGCAATTATTTTGAAATTATGGACCAAGCCACAGTTTGAAGAATTAATTTTTGGTTATATGATTAAGGATCATATGGTGCTAGTAAATTATATCTTAAACAATTAAGGGCAAAGCATTCATTCAATAGGAGCGTGATAAGAGTTAATGAACTCTTCGGATCGATACATATAGATATGTAATCACAAGTCTATTAATACCAAAACGATTCCACATACATCGTTATATTCACCGACGACTTATCGGCGATATGGACATGTGTATTAGATACACATGTAGTATGTAGATGATAAGCTCATAGAGTATAAAATGGAAGTAAATAAAATAACATGCAATAGAAAATAAAGTTGATTCGATTTGATCGAATAGGTGAGTATATTGGAAGAGTATTGAACGTGCCTAAGAAAGAATAAAGATTCAATCTCAAAAGTCACTCCTCCCAATGATACATAATGATGTATCGATAAGGAGTAATCAAACCCTATTGAACAATGTATGATTAATTGTGAGTGAAGCCAATTTAACTTATTTTAGTAAAGTCGTGTACTTAAGAGTAGTACATAATATAAAAATTAATTTCATCTAAAGAATATTTTACAAAATCATACATATAAGGGTAAGAAACCACAGTATCTCTTAGGCTAAGGAGTTGGCAGGTCGTGTGAGTTGAAAGACTACATGCAATAATTGTTCATGAGAGAACTTGTATGAATTGCCCCAAAAGGAGTTTTGGAATGATAGTCGTTGGATGACCAAGTTATGTTTTGAACATAAGTATCGTAAACTAAAACCAAATTAGTTATATATATATAAGGCAATTCATAAAGTGTTTATGAATACCTATTCCATTGCACTAAGAAACAACTATTATTTCAAGAAATACCAACTTCGCAGTGAACGAATTTCTTTTACAAAGTATTGGTAGTAGATGGATTTGGATATGATCCAAATATGAAATCAATTGTGCGGGATGAAATAAAATTAACCTAACCCAAAATGAATACATCACATTAGAGTGTCTAATAAGTATTCTCATACATTGAAGAGAAACTATGAGTTTCTTGTCAGTATCGAGAAAAGATAATCCTCGATTGTCAATTAAACTATTAAGAGTATTGGCTCTTCCACATGGTATGATGCACAAATTTGAAAGGATTCCAAGTACATTATCAAAATATGATTTTAGTAATTGCACCCAAAGGGATATGATTCATCAACCGCGAATGTGTTTTCAAGAGAAAGACTAATGTAATTGGAATAAAATAAGCAATATTGATAAGAATAAAATAATTTATTTCAATTATTGAAATTAGCGTAATAGATTTGTCACTTAATGTGTTTAAGAAAGTTCGGGTTTGCTCAAGATATGATTTTCTGTTGTGTACATGTGTCAAAATGGAAAATTCTAAATGATGATTTAGAATAGACTATTTGTACATAACAACCAAAGTGTCTCGAAATTACTGGGAGCAATATTGAGTTTGTGGGTTTTCGGATATGATCTAATAAATGATATGAAAGTATCATTCTATAAACATCAGAATTGAATAAGTATTTTTATAGAAATATCGAATAGTTTGATTTTTAGTCAAAATGCAGAGGAAGCGTGTGTCCTAGGCCAACGACATTGGAAATAATATACTGCTTATTGTTAACGATAAAAGTTACATAAATATTTCTAGACTATAAATAAACAACATATTATTAGTCGCGTAGCATTGATCAATATTACTTGTAAGTCGCTATATACAGGATTGATGATGAGCAAATATATAAATATTGAATTGAAGCACAGTAATCACAGTAGCAACAAGATAAATATACTAATAGCGAAAATAAAATCGCATGATCAATTTTATACTGGTTCGGATCTCCAATCCTACATCTAGTCCCAGAATCTCTATTATGGCTTTTCACTAACTAACACCTTCGCTTCGTTCGGAGGAATAGGTACCGGAGCAGCAAAACAAGATTTCAATACACTTGCCCGAGCAGCCGAACATGGCTTCAACACTTTTGCCTGAGCAGCAGAATAAGACTTCAACTTTGTAACAAAAATTACTTTCCAACACAGTGTATCTTAAAATACAAATTTGTCTCTTCTAGTACATAAACTCCTATAACCACTACAAACAATATGGAGATGAATGAATAAGGTGTATAGAAAGTGATATGACCTTTGTTGGGTAAAGTGGAGTGACAGAGGCTTAGGGCGTCTTAATTTGCTATTTGGAGTGATTTTGGAAATGAATGCACAATAAGTACAAATTTGGTGATTCAAGAATAAAAATCAATTTCAATTGAGAGAAAGAGAGTTTGAGTGTAGAAGATTGAGTGATTACTTTGTGGATGTTAGGAGGTTTATATAAGAGTGAAAGGTAGCCACTAAATATGTGCAACCCTTCAGAAAATTATTTGGCGAAGAGAAATATTGAATAGACACAAAACATCTTTTAAAAAACGTAGCCGTTGGAGGAATTTTAAACACAAGATTTAACACAGCACCTTACAGTAGCATTTCTCTTCAGAAAATGCTATCAAAGGTCCACTGAGAATGTAGCCGGAGCCTTTGATAGCATTTTAGGCAAAAACGCTATGTTATTCTGGCGTCAAAAATCTTGCTTATTATTTTTCCTTTTTCTAAACACTTCTTAACATTCTTCTTGCATTTAAAAATTACAGAAAAATCTAAAAAATCTCAAATATAATTAAGCATATTTTAAAGGTTGTATAAAAATTTGGAATACTTTAGAGATTGTTTGTGGGGTTTTAACAATTCTAGACTATAATAACTCAACAATGACTCAACTTATGACATACATTCATATGAAGCTCTTGGATCTGTTTCTTCCCATCATCTTGACACATCTGAGTCCACATAGATTTTTAAACACCACAATTGATCTTTGAATGCTCGAACCTCCATAATTGATTAGCATCCTTCATATCTTGTACTTGTGCATATGTATGTTATTGTGTTGAATTGTACACAAGTATTTGCTTCTTTAATCACTTGGTATTTGATAAACTCATTAATAGCATTGTTGTCATGTTATTATAATCAAAATACTGAAATCATTTTATGACATTCTCCCCCTTTCTAATGATGACAAACTTATAACTTATATAAAATAAAATTTATATAACAATGCACCCCTTTGTGTATGCTCTACCTATACCAATTTACTTCCCCTATCGATGTGCTTGTGTTTTCTAAAAAAATTGAATATATAATGTCACACTACTAGCTTTCACCATAACAAAAAAAGTCTTTTATAACCTCTAAAAAGGCTATAATAGGTGTTTTACAACGTTTTTGCAAACGTCGTTTTAAGCCAAGTTGTAATAGTGTTAACATCTTTCGCAAAATAGCTGTTGTAAATAAATGATGTAATGAAGTTTCTTATAACTTTTTTAAAAATTGCAAAAGACAAAAAAAATTGGGCTTCCCTTAACAATATTTCGGTGTTTTTGACATTTTATAATTATATTTTAATAGGAATCCAGACTATAGTTATTAATAAATTTTTAACTATCATTATTTATAATAATTTAAGGGGACTCAAGGCATATTTTGGGTGGTACTCAAAAAATGGTTAAGAGTGGGCTTATTCTTAACTAAAAATTACTAATTATTAATAACCGATAATAAAAAATTATCAATTATAAAAACATTAACAATTACAAATATTATAATTAATTATAAATTATTATTTATAAATTATATATTAATAATCATTAATTATAATAAAGTATAAACTATTAACTACATAAGATATAATTTATAAATTACTAAACATAAATTATCATTTATAAATGATTATTTATTAAGTATTAGTTATTAATTATAAACTACTAATCATGAATTATTAAACAGCGCTTTCTTGTAGTGAATATTTCCTCAAAGTGTGTTATGCAATCATTTAGAATCTATAAGTAAAACAACTTCTAAAAAAAGTTGTTGTAAACTAATATTCACAACGTTTAAGAATAATAAAAAGCAAAAATTTTAACAATGTTTGCTTCATAAACATTGTTAAAAGTGTATTATTACAACTTGCTTAAAAAAAGAGTTGTAAAAAACAACGTTACAATTGGGTGGTAAAATTCGTTGAAAGGTTATTTTACAACGTTTAGTAATGTTATTTTGTTGAAGTGTTAAGTAACATGTGGACTATAATATTCGGAATGTTTGATATTGATCGCTGGACAAATTTACACCTATGAGCCACACAACCGAATCAAAATATTTGAAATAAAATCCAATTTAATCGATATATAAAGTATTATAAATTAATTAATATAAATGTTATATTAATTATAGTGAGTGCTTATAGTAAGTTTGATAGAATTTGGACGGTTTTCCTAGATTTGAAAATTATTTAAATATGTGTATAGTTGTTGGTATATACATGTTTATTTAATTTACAAAACAGATTAATATTAAATGTGGATTTAATATTAATGAACGAATCAATTAATGAATTGGTTATGAGGGATCGAAAATCTTGGAAGAGGGAAAGAGGAGGCCAGCCATATATTGGTATATAAAAGGACATTTATTAAAAAAAACATGTAAAAGGAAAGAAGGAAATATTAAGTGCTGATTTTCCTAACCTCTCTATATAAATTGAGTCTTCTCTGCTCATTCTGGTTTAGTGAAAATCCCAACTTTTCTACCAAAACTCTAACCGTAATACCATAAGCCTCCAATAAGGTGATTCAACTAGAGCTTTGTGAACCCTAGTTATTGGAATTCAGAATTTTGAAGAAGAGACTGTTGGATCAACATGCGATAAATAAGCAAATTCACAAAGTAGCTTTTGGTCTAATACAAATTCCCTAACCTATTACCATCTTTATTTCAGCCATTAATATGCATATAATATATATTAACATGAATTTTTGTTAAATATAAACAGATACGATAATTATGTTAAACCAATATTTATCATCTTCATATTTTTCACACTTTTATAATCAATAGAACTGGAAAAAAAATTATGTTAAATAGATATTCTCTATTTATGTTTCTTGATTTACCGATTGTAGATGAATATGATAATTATCGGATATCTGTTCACGTCTGTGGATGCGTATATCTGATATCCGAAAATGATTTCGGATGCAAATGTGGATATGGCATTATTCACATCCGAAAGTATCCGATGACAGGTCTATTCCCTGTGCAATTTTCTAAATAACACCATTATAATTTGACATTTTGCTTCTTAGTACCAAAATATCAGGGGTTACAATATTACACAGCTAAAGAAATTTATTGCCGATCGGCAGTTTTTTGCCATCTATAGCGATAACCTACCACTGTAAATTAATGTATAATGATTTTCTATTTGTTAATGACTAATCCTTATGGCTATTTGTTGTCGATGGTGGTTTTCAATCGAGTGAAGTAATAGAAATGATGGTATTACTAGGTATATCAATTTTACTAAAATTATCATGGTATTAGTAAGAGTAAAGTGCGGTGTCCTCAGCAACACACTTTTATTAAAGGGAATTATATTTGGGCACAAATGTGAGACAAATTCTAATACAAATAATCTCAATGATTGGATCTTCCTTTGATTCAGCATCCATGTAAAAATAAAATACCCAATGGTCATTATTTATTGTATCAAATTTTGTGTCCTAATAGCCGATTCCTTTATTTAAATTACAAAAAACACTATACACCAATAATCTTAATAAGTAAGGATTCACTAAAATTATTACAAAATTACTCATACCTTCCGATAAAATTACATTACTTGTTCATTTTTCTCTTTTCAAACAAAATTCACAAATTAGAATCCAGCATAACAAATTCAACTTTGTATGCTTGGTAAATTTTCAATACTTCTAATTTATGTCAATCCTTACTTTTTTTAGGAAAGCTAGCGGGATTTTACTGGGCCCTGCCAGTTTTATTGCAAACACAATAAAATAGTGAACCATTACAAGCAATAGAGCACTAGAGAAATGTAAAAATAAAGAAAAAAGATAAAACTACAACACATTGAACATAAGAAAGAGAAAAGACTGAGTAGCCACAACTACCCCCACTTCTCTAAAATATCCAAATCAAATCCGTAGTTGCCATATTTGATCCCATAGGCTATTGCAATTCTGACTTTCTTGCATATTACACTTTCATTTACCCCAGTCCCTTTGAATATCCTGCCACATCTTTCCTTCCAGATAACAGTAATGAACTTACGTAGGATAAGTTGGAGCAGCATACCAGAATCATTCTTCCACCTTGTTCTTTATACAAAATACACCATTCAACAATGCTTTGTCTACTAATGGTGTTTCTACCTGCCAGGGTCATAAGACCTTTCCATATAGGATGAATGTAGGCACAGTAGAAGATAAATGCAAGTTAGTCTCCATCTCATCATTGCAAAAAACACACAAATGATTAACCCGCATACCCAACTTCACAAGCCAATCAGTTGTGTTCAGAGCATTCCTAAGGACCTTCCAAAGCAAGAAGTTTTCAGACTGTCTGAAGTGAATACTCCAAACTCTTTTATTCCATGGAAACGAATTATTTGTAGTATGACCAGTGAGGCATTTGTAAACAATGGATATAGAATGATCTTTGAAATCTAGTTGCCACAATACCCTTTCTACCTGAACAACTGGATATTTTTGCAACTGGATATCATACTATAAGCTTCTAATTGTTTGATTGCTGCTATATGGCAGGTTGATGACATCATTGACAATATAATCTATTGCCTTAGCTTGTAGTGGGATTCCAGTTTGCATAATTTGGCTATGAGTTAATAGATTAGCAAGAATCATCCCCTATCTAGCCCAAGGGTCGTACCAAAATTTTGTCTTGCCACCATGCGCTCTAATAACTCTTATATGAGGCGGCAATAGGGGCCTGAGGTTTAAAATAGCCCTCCAAATCCAACTGGTTTCACGAGGGATATCCATGACCCAAAAGCTCTTGTCTTTAAGGTTGTATTTGATTGTCCAATCTACCCATATGTTGTGTTTCCTATTCAAGAGATTATCAATATGCTTACTGAAGGCAGCATGGTTCCAGAAGTAAAGATTTTTGATACCTCGACCACCATGTTTTTTAGCCATCTCAACCTTGCTGAAACTAATTGGCTTGAGTTTGTTTGAGAGAATGGAACCAGTCAGTAGAAAATTGCATATTGCTTTCCTTATCATCAAAATGAGTTTCTTTGGGAATAAAAATGTTCTACACCAATAGGTGGTATAGGAGAATATCACAGAATCAATCAAAACAAGTCTACCAGCCTGAGATAGGTATCTGTTTGACCAAGAGTTCATTGAAGTGGTTATTTTGTTGCAAAGGCCAATGCACTGGGTTGTGGTGATTTTTGAAGTGGAAAGAGGTATTCCAAGATATGTGGCTGTGTTAATGGGATGCATAGGCCCAGACAATTGTCTTATTTGTTCTGCATGGTTTGATGACACTCCAGATATCATGATGCTGGATTTATGGATAAACTAGAAAACTTATGGAAACTATCCAGGACATCTATAATGGATGTAATTGATTCAGTATTTGGCTTGAAAAATATGAGGAAATCATCAACATACATAAGACTAATAATAGATGGTTCTTTGCACTTAGGATGGACTGCAATTCTCTTATTAGCAACAGCCAGATTAAGCATTTGAGTCAATACCTCCAAGACCAAGATAAATAAATAATATGACATGGGGTCACCTTGCCTTATACCTTGCCTACCTTTGAAATATCCCACAACAGTACCATTATATATAAGGGAGTAGTGAACACTAGATAGGCAAGTGTAAATCCATGAGGCAAAATGTTTAGGAAATTTCATGCAGGCCAAAACTCTTGATATTGCAGTCCACTACAAGGTATCATATGCTTTCTTGATGTCTAATTGAAGCATAGCTCTAGGTGAGAAATTATTCCTATTGTAATTTTTTAGAAGCTCATGAGTGATCATAATGTTGTCTAAAATGCTTCTATATTGGATGAAGGCAGTTTGGTTGTTTGATATCAAGGTAGGTAAAAACATGTTTCAACCTGGTAGCAATGATTTTGGAGATGCATTTGTAGGTTATATTGCAACATGCAATTGGCCTATAATCAGATGGGATAGTGGGGTTGATACACTTTGATATAAGAGCCAAGTTAGTAGCATTGATTCCAGAAAGCATTTGCTCTTATCAAAGAAATTTTTGACAGCCTTAGATAGATCCTCTTTGATGATATCCCAGCATGAAGAAGTTTGCATTATATCCATCTGGCCCACCACATGAATCCCATTTCATACTAAAAATACTTTCTTTGATTTCAGTAAGACTAACAGTAGATGAAAGGTAGGAAACTTGATCATCAGATAAGGTTGGTAAGTTGAGACTATTTATAATGGTTAAATCAGGGATAAAATCATCACAGTTCCCAAGCAAACTGGAGAAGTAATTAATAAAGACTTAATCGATTTGTTGTGGAGATGTAACCAGGTTACCATGCTGATCTTAGACACTGTGCACTTGAGCTTTTGCCTGCTTTATCTTTAAACTATCATGATAATATTTGGTATTTCTATCTCTCATAGCTTCCCACTTCTGCCTTAGTTTCTACCTCTTCATATCCTCCTCTATAGCCAATGCCTTTTTATATTCTTGTTGAATATCATATTCATGGTTGGTAGCTTGCAGATTATTGGGATTATTGATGCAATGAGTTTGAGCCTGGGCAAGACTGCATTCCAGTGTCTTAGAAAGGAGGTCACCTATGCCATACTTCTTAGCTGCCCATTCTCTTAACTTAGTCTTTAGGTGCTTCATCTTCTGCTGAAAAAATACATTGGATTACCAAAAAGATTAGTTTTCCATGAGTTTTTAACTATTTTAAAAAATTCTTAATCAAGTAACCAAGCATTAAAAAATTTAAAGGAGGACTTCTTTCCAATAGATGCCATGCCAAAGGATGGAATTTGTGGTGAGTGATCGGAGAGCATGGGGGAAGGTAACAAGAAATAGAAGGTCAGGAGGACAAGCCAGTAAAGTTACAAAAAGCATGATCAATCTTTGAGTAAATTTTAAATAAATGAAGGCTGTGATGCAGAACTCTCACTTTTATTCTGATAGAAGGAATAACAACCGTAGATCATCTGATATAATCATAGCCGTTCTTTATTACACTTGGGCCATATTATATTTAGGCCCATGTTGCTATTATAAATACTGTATATCTGTTGCAAGAAATGTATTCTGTTTTTACACTTCAATAAATAAAAACATTCTTTGTTCAAATCTTAATATGGTATCGGAGCACACTGCTTAACAGCACAAGATCAAAGGAAGATACAAGAGAAAGATAGTAAAGCTTCTCCATCAGTGATTCTTCATCATTTGGAAAATCATTCATACCCATCAGATTGTATAATCATCATTTGGGTAAGACAAGTTTATCTTCTCAAATATAATGCCTTGCCAAGCAATATACTGGCTGCATTCAGATCTTCATTAAAGATAACTTGTTCAAGAAAGCAGTAGAAATCAGATTCAAGAAAACAGAAAATCACCACAACAAATTTGAAAACAAGATTAGTGCCACGCCAAGATCCATCAGATAACACTCATCATCTGGATCTGGCTGCATCATACCTGTTTTTACTAACTTCTTGAGGATTTTCTTCTTCAAGAATCACATCTGAAGCCTTCTCTTTAGTTTAGACAGAGTGTTCATCATGACTGATGATCAATCAGCGACCTCTGATAATACCACTTCTGAGCAGCAATCTGATTCAACAGCAAAGCTAATCAAATCAGTCACAAGCCCACATAGCCAACTTATTACAGTTCATCTTGATGAAAATAACTATCTGTTGTGGAAACTGTAGATTGAAACTGCAATGCAGGGTTATGGCCTTGAAGGCTTTCTTCTTAGCACAATACCAACTCCACCAAAGTTCATCACTGTCCAAGAAAATAAAATAGTTAGCAATGAAGAATATGTCAAACATCACAGGCAAGATAGACTGATATGTTCCTGGTTATTATCATCTATAAACACCAATCTTTTATCACATGTTATTGGATGCAAATCTGCTTGTGAAATTTGGTCAACCATTGAAAAAGTTTTCAATAGTCAATCGGCAGCAAAAGTTATGTATCATAAGAGACAGCTACAAAACATCAGAAAGGAAAATGGCTCTATGAGAGAATATCTATATAAAATCAAAACAATCTGTGATCTGCTTGAGGCTGCAGGCCACAAAGTATCTGATTCTGAACAGATTTTAACCATATTAAATGGTTTGAGTGATGAATATGAAGCCGTGGTGGCAGTTATCTCATCTCATAAGATTTTACCATCAGTGGATGATGTTAACTCTATACTACAGGCTCATGAGGCCAGGATAGACAATAACAGACCTCAAGAATCTGAGTTTGCTATCAATTATACCACCAACACAAGAAACAAGAATCAAAACATCAATAAAAGTGATAAACAACCACAGAGAGGAGGATACTCTAATAGATCAAGGGGAAGAGGCAGGTACAACAACAACAATAGACCAAGATGCCAAATCTGTGAAAAAGTTGGGCATACAGCTGTAAAATGCTACTTTAGATACTCAAATCAGAATAACAACAATTCAAGAAATGATAATCACAGCGTCAATGTGGCTCAAGCAGGCTCCAGCAGTCAAGCAGACAACAAAGATCACTACTCAAGTGAAAATGGTCAACCAGAACATGTGCATGATGACTACTGGTATCCTGACTCAGGGGCAACTAATCATATAATTAACAACTTAGAAAACTTAAATCTTGGTAACAAGGAGTATAGAGGTAAACAGTCTATCTGCATGGGCAATGGTAAGTGTATCAAAATTTCTCATGTAGGAGGTGCTTCTATTAAAGGAAAAGACAATTGTTCTTACACAACTTATTAAGAGTGCCAAAGATTAAAAAGAATCTTATAAGTGTATCTCAATTTGCTAATGGTAATAAAGTTTACTTTGAATTTTATCCTAAATACTGCCTTGTTAGAGATATACTAACTAAGAGTGTTTTATTGCAGGGTGATGCTAAAAAAGGATTATATAGATTTAAGTCTGTCAACTGTACCAATTCTACAAAGGAGCAAAACCGTTGTAATCAGTGTGAAATGAAAAACTATAGTAGTATATTTGATCTTTGGCATCGCAAACTTGGTCATCCTAGTACTAAAGTTGTTAAACAAATTCTTACTCAAAATTCTATACACTATGATGATGTTTCTCTTCCTTATATATGTACACACTGTCAAATGGGTAAAAGTCACAAATTGCCATTTGATGACTCCTTAACCAAATATTCAAAACCTCTTGAACTTGTTGCTACTGATCTTTGGGGACCGGCATCAACATGTTCAGATTATGGTTATAAATACTATATATCCTTTGTAGATGCTTATACAAGATACACCTGGATATATTTCTTAAGAAATAAATCTGATACTTACAAAGTTGTGTTAGATTTTATTACTATGGTTGAAAAACAATTTAGTTCACATGTTAAAGTTTTACAATCAGATGGTGGAACAGAGTACAAACCCCTTAAGGATTACTTTATCAAAAACGGAATAATTCATAGAATTACATGTCCCTATACATCTGAACAAAATGACTTAGTGGAGAGAAAACATAGGCACATAGTTGAAAAAGGGCTTAGCTTATTAGCTCATGTAAGCCTACCTCTAAAATTTTGGCCTGAAGCCTTCAACACTGCAGTCTATCTTATTAATAGACTGCCAACCAAAATTTTAGAGGATATAACCCCCATTGAAAAATTACAAGGGGTAAAAAAAGATTACTATAGCTTAAAAACCTTTGGGTGCTTATGTTTTCCATACTTATGGCCTTATAACAACAACAAGCTAAGCTTCAGATCAAGGCCATGTACATTTCTTGGGTATGCCACCAATCAAAAAGGATACAAATGTCTAGATGATAGTGGAAAACTTTTTATTAGCAGACATGTTGTATTTAATGAAAATACATTTCCTTTTGAAAATTCAGAAGTGAAAACAACAAGCAAGGTATATAATCCTAGTGTATTAATACCTGAACTGCCTATATATCCTGAGAATGAGAATCAAACAGAGGTGAAGAGGACTACTGGAAATCATCAAACTCATCATGTAGTCTCTACTCAGCAAAATTCTGATTGGATTGATGATCCCAGTCCTGCCAGTCAATCACCTGCAATTTCAATAAATGAAGAAAGTCAAAAAACTCAAGATCAACAAACTGACTCAAATGACAATACTGGTCATGATAATACTGACAGCTTACCTCATACTGATTCTACAGTCCAATCAAGTCATCCAATGATCTAGCTAAAAGTGGTATCTTTAAGCCAAAAGTGTACATTGCCAACACTAGCCTTGATGAACCATCAAGCTATTAGCAAGCTGCAAAGCACAATAACTAGAGAGCAGCAATGGATGAAGAGTATAATGCTCTTATAAAAAACAAGACATGGGATCTTGTATGTCCACCAGCACATAAAAATATTGTTGGATGTAGGTGGACATACAAGATAAAAAGAAATTCTGATGGAACCATCAGTAAATATAAGGCAAGACTTGTTGCCAAGGGTTATACCCAACAGTATGGGTTTGACTTTACTGAAACTTTTTCTCCAGTAGTTAAACCCTCTACTATAAGACTCATACTCACAGTTGCACTTCACAAAGGTTGGAGAATAAGGCAACTGGATGTCAACAATGCCTTTCTAAATGGCATATTAGAAGAAGAGATCTATATGATGCAACCACCTGGCTATGAACAAAATACAAACCTTGTGTGCAAACTAAATAAGTCAATATATGGCCTCAAACAAGCACCAAGAGTATGGTTTGACAGACTGAAATCAACTTTAATATCAAATGGATATTAGTCTATCAAATCAGATACTTCATTGTTCATTAAAGCCAGTCAATTATCAACTATTTACATTCTAATCTATGTTGATGATCTTATAATTACAGGTAACAATCAAGATGAAATCAATCAAATTATCTACCATCTAGATAAGCAATTTTCAATCAAAGATCTTGGAGACCTCAGTTATTTCCTAGGAATTGAAGTTCACAGAGCAACAAATTCTGAGATAATGCCGTGTCAAATGAAATACATATCAGAACTACTGGCCAAAACAAAAATGGAAGATGCAAAACCCATGCCAACACCAATGATAAGTAATCAAAGCTTATCAAAAAACAGGGGAGAAGCTATAAATAATACTAAACAATATAGAAGTGTTATAGGAGCATTACAATATGCTACTATAACACGACCTGATATTGCATTCAGTGTTAACAAACTCTCTCAATTTATGCAGAATCCACTGGATGAACACTGGAAAGCAATCAAGAGGATTCTCAGATACTTAAAGGGAACAATAAATCATGGCTTATCTCTTAAAGCTTGCAAAAATCTTAATCTAACTGGATACGCAGATGCTGACTGGGCCACGGATTCAGATGATAGAAAATCAATCACTGGATACTGCATATTCATTGGTAAAAACTTAATATCATGGTGTTCAAAAAAACAGTCAACTATCTCAAGGTCTAGTACAGAAGCAGAGTATTGAAGTGTAGCCAGTGCAACAGCCAAAATTATGTGGCTACAATCAGTTTTGGATGAATTAAAGTTGAAATCAGATATCAAGCCAACACTGTGGTGCGACAATCAAAGTGTTGTCTATATGACAGCTAATCCTATACTACACTCTAGAACAAAACACATTGAGATAGATCTACACTTCGTTCGTGATCAAGTCATAAAAGGAAACTTACAAGTTAATCATTTACCTGCCACCTACCAGAGAGACGATACCTTCACCAAGTCCTTGTCAAGAAAGAACTTTGTGAAGTTCAGGTCAGAACTGGGAGTGACTGAAATTCAGCTCTATCTCGAGCTCAACAAGCCAGGTCTTCACCAAATCGAAGAGTAGTAGAAGAAGAAACATCAAAGTAATCAACTTGCTCTCGACTCAAAGCATAACTGCTCAAATCTTCGAGAAATCGAAGAGCGGAAGAAGAAGGAACATCAAAGTAACCAACTTGCTCTCGATTCAAAGCATAACTGCTCAGATCTTCGAGAAATCGAAGAGCAGAAGAAGAAGGAACATCAAAGTAACCAACTTGCTCTCGATTCAAAGTATAACTGCTCACATCTTCGAGAAACTCAAGAGGGCATAGAAAAGGGAGCGATGAGAATTTATGAACTGCATCAACTCAATCAGAGAATCAAGTGATTTCGTCTCACAAACTCTAACCCTAGAAATCGAGTTAGGCTTCGAAGGGGGAAAATAAATGAAGGCTGTGATGCAGAACTCTCACTTTTATTCTGATAGAAGGAATAACAACCGTAGATCATCTGATATAATCATAGCCGTTCTTTATTACACTTGGGCCATGTTATATTTAGGCCCATGTTGCTATTATAAATACTGTATATCTGCTGCAAGAAATGTATTCTGTTTTTACACTTCAATAAATAAAAACATTCTCTGTTCAAATCTTAATAATTTTGTTTCTAGTTCTACTCATATTATTCCAAGAGAAGGATGAGCCATGGTAAGGGATATTTAAGAGGGAGGAGTTACATATAGCATTGTTTAGAGGAAGAATCTCTTTCAAGGATACTGGGTTACCACCATTTCTACCAACAGTTGTAAACAGACGGTTGAAGTCACCAGAGATCAACCAAGGATGAGTATCTTAAGCAAGATGAGGGAGATAGTTTAGCAAGCATTGCCTTGAAGTTTGTTGATTATGGGCATAGACAACAGTGAGGTAGAGGGAAGTGTTGGTACATGGTAGGAACTCGGCATTTTTGGGTGTTTGAACAGCCCAATCCCAAAGGGAAATGTCACACTTTTCTTTCTTTCCCTCTTTTCACAATTTTTGTGACATCCCTCTCAACACCAAATGACACGGCCTCCCGCAGCTTCAAATCGCACTTCCTCACTGCCGTCCATCACTTCACCATCTTAACTTTGACGGAACCTAAAATAAAATAGAGTATACAATAGGCTCTTTGAGCAAAAGACGCATTTTAACTTTGAAAAGGATTCATAGACACACAAAAGCAGAGGCCCCTCGCGCTTTCCTCTGCTGTTTTCCCACCTTCTCCATTTTCTGTACTATTCTTCTCATCTTTTTTTTTCTCTTCCTTCCAAACAACCCTTGATTTATTTTGAATTTTGTAATAATTTAACTGGCGTACACATTGTTGGTTTCTTGCTTCATCAAGTTGATATTTATCTATAAAATGTCTTTATTTGATAATAATTTTTGGAAGTGCGTAGCTTCTCCATCTGAATAGCTTTGTTGTTTCGCCTGTTTTTCAGGTTCTATGTTGAAAATTTTGTATTATTTATGTAGGTGAAGCCAATTTAGGTTCAATTTTACTCCTTTTATTTATAGTCTTCATGGAATGTTCTTCTTTGACGTTACGCCTATTTATTTCTCCATATTATGAATCATTGGATTAGTTTTGCATTTTTTATATTTTATAAGCGTGATATGGTATCAAATTCAATGTTATTGTCATCCTTTAATCTGTATACGAATGTAAAAATCAAATTGATTCAATAGCTTTAGGATTGGAATATAAATATAATAATTTATGCTGTTGATGAAAAAGAAATGTGTCTACTACGTTTGCGACTTCTGTTGCTTTCTGAACATGCTACATCCCTACATCATTAACCATTTCATGTAGCCACAATGCAGTTAGAAATAGAAATTTTAATCCCATGGAAATCTGGTAGAATAAAAGAAGTCCTGGAAGATTTTACTGCAGTGCTAAGGACACCATGTTTTACACTTCCTAACACTACCTGTGGTATTAAGAGGTGTAAAACATGATGTTCTTTGCACTACACTTCATATAAGCTCTCATTGAAATATGATTGTGAGATTTGTTTATTACTATATTTGATGAGATGAGACTTGTAAGGAAGCTTCCTAATTATAAAACTTGTGAAAACTGGATCATTGTTGAATGCTGATGTTGATCTTTAAAATGTATATCTAACCGCTTAGTTACCCATACTCAAGTATGTTTGTCCAACTATGTTCTTACTCAATGTTGAAAAAATAATATATATATATATATATATATATATATATATATAAAATTCTTAGTTTTTAGGGGTGTAGTAGGTTAACATTTAATTGTTTGGTTAACATTTAATTCTTGAAACAATGCAGCCAAAAATGAGTAGTTTGGCATGCTTATAGTTAATGGAGTCACTATATATATTAGATGCCTAATTTGCAAAAACTTAAATACACCTAGCTGCCTAATTCAACAACAACTACAATTTTTCTTTTTCTTTTTTTTCTCTGAATTGTTCTATTATGTAAAAGCCTTTCACATTTTCCTGTGGGTTTTCTATGTCCATTTTCCCTCTTTTTGTCAAATTTCCTGTTTTTTAGATATATCTATGACTATTATAAAATATTTACTTATGATACCAGAAGCATATTTAGGTATTTTAAGCACTGCCTTTGATTCTTACGTGTTTTATGTGTTTTTATCTTTCAGTTTTATTCTCATCACATTATGATAAATGCAATCTTTTCTGATTATTTAGGGTGGTTTAGACTTGACATCCTTTTTGTCTAAAGTTCCTTCATTTATAATTGTATACTTCTGTCTTATAAGTACTGTTTCATAATGGAGCTACATCCATATTCCTTTTGATTATGCTACTTGATTGGTTGTTGCAAACTTTTAAATCCGTTGTATTCTGATCTTCTTGTTATAATATTTTAACATCTCATATTGAATCATGATTCTTTTTTATGCTAAATAGTTAATATGAAAGTAAGTCTAGAATTTGTTTTTCCCTCAAGTTTTTGTAAATTATTTGATAATTCTCGTTCTGAATGTGCCATTTTTTTATAAGTATTTAGGTTTTGGAGATAATAACGTATGAAAAGGCTGAAACTGGGATCTCTCTATGGAAATTTTGCCAGAACTCTATCCATTGATGGGTTTACAAATTGGGTGAGTTCAATTATTTTGATAAGTCGGGTAACTATATATGGAATAGCATTCAAATGCTGTTTCATTATAGAACTAGTTTCTTGGTTGATCTCAAAGATGACTCAAGTTTGAATAGAAATTTGGATAAATTAGTTGGCAAAATGCATTTCTAATTGGCGTTTCTAATTTCATGTCTTACTCCAAATCGAGTGTAATGTTGCATTTGATTGTCTGCAAAGCATTATGTAACCTGCATATCAACCTAGCTGGTATTACATATAGGTGCAGCACATTTGAAATAAGTCATTTAGTGAACAATCTTGGGTACCTAAGTAATGTGCATTCTAGTTGTTGATTTTTATGTCATTTTTTTAATTCAGGGATATACAGTCATATGTCTCATGGGCCTTCTTATATTTTGCATCTGAAAGTAACAGAGTGATGATTCTTATTGATAACAGACCATGGCTTACGAACAAATACTCCCGATCTGCGAAAATATGGCAACTAATGGTGACCAAGGTTTGCCTGTTTTCATGTCAAGAGTAAAATAACATGACACTCTAGTTCTCACTTGCATAAGTCTTGCAGTACAGGGTGTCACCTTTCACTAACACGCGGACCACGCACAATGCATCGAGAAGAAACAGAAGGAAAAATAGCAACAATGGTGACGACATAGCAAATCACTGCAAATTAAGTGTGTTCAGTCGGTTGTTTTCTGTTATCAGCTCTAAAAAATGGCAAGAGAAATACTTTCTACCAGCAATGGATCCTAGCAAAGCTCTTCATGGATTTATTGTATTTGATGTGGTATGGAAAGACGTTCACGGCATCAACTATCTAAATGAGCTACAGGTAACCATATTATATTTTATGAATTCAATCCAACTTATTTTTGTAACACATACTCTTTTATGCTCAGAATTCTATATCACTCACAGATGGACACGGCACTTGCACTTGAAGTAAAATCAATGACAAAGTGGGAATTTCACAGCCCTGAACAGGCTTCAAGATGCATATCGTCTTGGTTTTCTGGAAAAATATCAGATTCTCACTCTCTAAAGAAAAAGTTGAGGCACCTTTCAGATGTTAATTTTCACACATCTAATACTCGCTACTCTTCAGTTTATCTACAAAAACCAACTCCATCAGAAGCTGTTTCAGATGAAGACGACTTTTTAGATGTTCCAGAATCCCCTATGGGGACAGATGATGAAGAGGAATATTTCAGAGTACATGACCATATATCATCAAGTCACTATTCTGACACAATGATACTTTGTAGATTCAGTGATTGTCTTTTACCACTGAAATTGAGAGAAATAATTATGGCCGATCTTCGACTTCTTACACTGCTAGAAGCTGGTTTGCCTTCTTGGGTTATTTTCTTTCAGTCATATCCTCTCTTTAGCCACTTTTACCGCCCATGGATGCGACACTTGGCAAGAAGTCTGTACGTACTGATCTCTCTCACAACTGTCATTATTGGTTTCTACGATTTGTATAAAAATGTACCACTGTTGAAAGCAACAGTTGCTCGCTTATCTGGTCCACTTTTTGGCTGGATAGAAGGATGGGATATGGTGACAAGAATCCGGTATCTTGGAACTATGTTGTTTCTTCAAAATCTTGAAAAGGGGCTGAGATGGTTTATGATGATGTCACGTACCTTGAAAGTGCTGGTATCAGCAATTGTTAGACCACTGTCTGGGCCGATTTATGAGGTTATAGAAGTATTCTCACCTTTGTGGAATGGTTGTGAGGATGTTGTTTATACGCTGTTCTCCACTGTGTGCTTTTGTTTTGCTTCAACCTATAGCATGATTCTTGAATTCTTTGAGTTTGTGCTGTGGCCATTTGAATTACTCTTGTCGTATTTGTGGAGCATAGGTACGTCCTTCTTCTCAATTTCAGTATTTCACATTGAGAATAAAGTTAAGAATAGATTGTATGTCTATTTTCACCTTTGGATGCATGTCTTTAAGCAGTGTTACGATACCCATAGATGATGAAAATCTTCAATAGAAAACATAATGAACCTTTCATGACTTTAGCTTAATGGTTTAACAGCACTTATATTTTCATGTGAGCAATACATTAGAAAATTGATCACGACTATAAGTTTGAGTTTTGTTCTTCATTATGGAATTATCACTGGCATTTAAGCCTATTGTGAGGTTTCAGTGTGGTTTTTCCATGTGGGTTTCATCATGGTGTAGCTAAGAATGATGATGGAGTGAGAGAATGGAGTTAACAGATAACTAAAACAAATAACTAGGAATAAAAATGAGGAAAATGCAAAGCATACGAACCAGAAGAAGAAAAAGGAATGCAAATAGGTAAAAAAAAAAAAATCATTTCATTGATTCATTGCCATTTTCATACTCTAATTTTATAGGTTATCACAAGCTTCTAGAAGAGAAAATATAACAGTCCTTTCCATTGTAGGATTCATTTTAGGACCACACATATAACTAATTTCTTAATTAACAACTAATTTATATTGAATAAAGCAAACAACCATAAGAGACTACTCGTAATGCCAGCTAGCAGCCTTTTCTGGTGTATTTCATTTCTCATTATTTTCCTGTTGCTTCCATTGCTCCACAATGTGCCGTGCATGTGTGTATTAGCTATGCACCTATCTTGTGCACATAAAATCTTTTAATTAAGCCTAAATGTATGATCTGGCATCTGATACCTTTATCCCAATATAAATAGGACTGGGTATTTGGACGACCTTTATTCTAATATTTAGGTTTTGGTGTATGGATACTTATCAACAATCATGTCAGGTTGTGTTGTAAAATACGTTTTAGGAAGCTCATCAATTCAGTAGAGATAGCAATGATCATTTTATTTTGATATAAGGGCATCTTCGGGCGAACCAAAAATGGGAGCAATTCCTACTACTACTTCTTCTTCTCTCTCTCTTTCTCTCTTCTATTATTTATTATTTAATTTTATTTGTGCTTCATCAGGCTCTCTAGCATGGTGAAGTAAAAAAAGTGGGAATTCCTTTCGCTTTTTTTTTCTCCCCGTTTTTTTGTGAGTGTGGGTATGTAAACGGGGTTCATAAAACTGTTTAAGACTAAACAGTATTCAAAAATCCGTTTTTATAGTTCTACGATTTTTTAAACATCATAATTTTTTTTCATTAAACGGGTTCTGAAACCGCTTTAAACGGTTTCAGAAACCTGTTTTATGTAGTGGGAATTTTACGTCCTTTTTTTCTTTTGCCCTCACACTTTTTTATGGACCTTTGCCTATGTGTGCTAATTGGTGTAACTATTCACATATAATGTTAACCGTGTGATTCTAACATATTTCCCCTTTATAAAAATGTCAACTGTAATGGTTGTGATTGTTCAGATTCTACATGCGTATTCATAAAGCATCTGTATACTTATATTTGTTTCCTACAAGTGATAACGACCATATTGCTGTAATTTGGTCTTATATTCTCATCAATAACTTGTGTTCTTGAACCACAGGAATGCAAATATTTCCACTGATACGCACAATCAGGAATATAGGTGCAGCTTCTGTTAGCTGCCTTATCGCAATGGCAGACTACCTATCAATTTTCCTACACAATGCTTTCGAAATGCTCAAGGATGTTTGGGAGTTTGTTAGCAGCATTTTTCAATTTGCAGCTTTGTCAGACACAAAGAAGGCTGCAAATGATGTATCAATTTGGCAGGGTCTCTGGAAAGACATCTTCTCTAAAGTTTAGTGACATTCTTTTCTTAGCGCCATATTTCACTAATATCATCTGTTATTTTGCTTGGCTACTGACAAATAATTCTATTACTATCTATAAAGGTTTTTCAAGCCACAAAAAGTGTAGTAAATGGCATGTCCACATTCTTTATGACCTGCAATCGCCATAGGCTTAGGTATTGTTCTACATAGATAGTTTAACTCAGATAAGTCTGTATTTTCATTTGTTTAAGTTGTCTTATATCATGCAATCCTTTTTGACTCTTTTGTTCATTGATACAGTACATACAACCATGTTCAATCCTTCTTTCAGCGCCATTCCCTTTTTGCTCGTAACACTCGTACATGTCGATGTCAAGCAACCTCCAGTACTGAGCATAATCAGCAGGTAAGCTTATGTTACACGCACAAACACACACAAAAGTATCCCTATAATTGAATTGTATATTTCGAATACAGGGAGATATAGTGGAATGCAAGCGCTGCAAGTAGTTGTGATGTTTTCCATAGCCTAATTATCTAATTCTTGTTCGTAATATATGGTATTTTTTCTGGATAAGAATATGAACGAGGTGAACATGATTAACAACTACCTTGAACAATGGCCAAGAAATTGAAGTCTTCGTTGTCGGCCAAATGCTATCTACTAGATTCTTGGTGCAACACACTAACTTTTATACTTAGCATCTTGCTGATTGCAGAAGTTATGTTTATATTCAATTGGTAGCTTTGTGCTGGTAGGTAAACATTTTTGTATGTAGACATCTGCAGTTTCTAATTAATGAAAAGTACCATCAACCGATATGATTGTTGCAGCTATACATTATACGATGTAGCAATGACAGTACTTCGGAATTTATGATTTGTAATGTTCATTTGAATTCCACAAAACAAAAACAATGTTTTTTAACACTATCAACGAAGTTCTAGCATGATGCATTTTATGGTTTTTTTTAAAACCAACAATTTATTAGTTATCCCAGTATGGCGCATTTGATGGTGCATTTGATGGACATTAACGCAACAAAATGTTTTATGGGCTTGATGAAATATTTGTTTTGGACTGCATTCGCAGACGCAATGTCATCCATTCTGACGTTTGACGTATCAACCGTGTCGGCCGCTAGAATGGATGGTCATACATATTTGGTTCAAACTACGCGAATTTTCATTTTACAAAAATGTGCAGTTAGAATTGCTAATATTTGCATTTTAAGCTGCAAATATTTGCAGTTCTAGTTGCATATATATGCAGTTTAAAATGTATATTTTTATTGCAAACTTTGATATGGGTGTTTCGTAAAATCTGTTTTTAAAAAGAGTTTTTTATGTATTAATTTTGAAAATAAAGGGTGGATCCTAATTTTCATAAAAATTTAATCTCACTCAAAAAATTTAAACCAAAGATAATAATAATTATTGATAACAAAATAATTAAATACCACATTCAAATACATCTTTCATTCTCCTTTTAAAACTAGATAAACACAGGAAGCTTTTTCTAAACTTACCATTTTTATTGCTCTTTCAAATACCCCTTTTGATTCATTGATGCGAACCCTTGATTTGGTTGGCTGATTGAGGTCACATGATATAGCACACTGTTTCATTACCAACTGACCAATTGAAGTCCCACTTAATGAATCATAATAAATTAACTTTTGAAAGCTTGAATGATATTTTCAATGCTTTTGGAGCCATTAGATGTGGACTGTTCCCGATCACATTCATTGGAAGGACGTAAGGGATAGAGAGAAGCTAATGGTGATAAGATCAGGGCTGTGGTAAGATCAGGGCAGATTGAGAATACGCCCTTTTGGAAGGAGCTTATTATCCACGAGTGCAAAGATCTACATGATATTCACTTCTAAGCAGATAAGTTTGTCCAACTTGATAAAGTTTTCCACGAGAAAATGATATTGCAACAAAAGGGAAGAGACACCTAAAGGACGAGACAACCAGGGGCTAAGAAAGGTTAAAGTGAGATGAAACACAAAGAACTAACCTTGTGGCTTTGAATCAACCAATATAATATAACATAGAGCTGTTACAGAGGATATCATGGAGTATCCCACTTCCTTGAAAGCATGCACCAATCCTGAGTCGAATAAAGGAAAAAAAAACTATTGTATGTTTGATAAAGCGAATGGGCACAGAATTGATAGTTGCTGAGCCCTAACTTTCATAATACATGGAATGATAAGGAGGGGTGCACTAAAGGAATCTACAAAAATAGACCCAAGCACTCTTTCAATCAGTTCCCTTTATGAATAATTGTAATATCATAGAAGCCCAAGCTCAGGGTAACTTCCTCCGCTAATAAATCACATCGATGTCATTCACGTGGGTACACATTTTGCTGGAGTTAGTAAAGGAGATCAGAACAAATACATTCAGAGGAAAAAGAAGGAATCTACTCTATAGGGATGAAGCCACCGTTGAAGATCATGAAAAGTGGGATTTTGGATATGTTGATAACTGCTAAGGAATTGAGGAAGTGAGACACACTCATGATCTGATTATGATCACATCACCGATTGCGTTGCCACTTATGTCAAAAAAATCGTTGGATATTGGGAGTGCAATAAACGTTATCTTCAACCATGCTTTCGACCAGATGTATAGTCCTTCCATGAAGCTTGAATCAAGTCTCAAGCCTATCTTTGGGTTTAACAAAAGCACTCCAATAAGGGAGATAAGGTTGTATATGCAGGTTGGGACGCCTCCAGCTTTGAGACTCTCTTTGTTATTATGGATCAACTATCATCCAATGATTCTTTCTTTGAAAGACCGGAACGGGATGAAAGGGACGCTTTTGTTTCGCCCAGGCACCCGATGATAGTTTCTTTCTAAAGTAGGGTGTTGAACTGTGACGCCCCACCTCTATGCTCATAATAACAAAGAGTATTAAAAGAAATACTGTCTATTATTACGAAGAATAAGGCTGGATAGGAGCGACCATCCGTAATTGGCCTTACACTAATATTGGTTATCTCGATAGGAGTGGTATATACTTTTTATTTTTCATCTTATTTATTTACTCCCATCGACACACCCAATTATCAGTATAAAACAAACTACGATGGTTCATAATAGTTTAGGACATTAGATATAACGATAACACAGATAATATAAATGCGGAACACAGATAAAAACAAAAGTCTCATATATATATACTGATGTCAGTTACAACATAGTTGACACAATACATATGATACAACTATAACTGTCGACTCTAGAAGTTATATATACAAGTACATTATCAACTAATATACATGAATACATATCGTTCTATACACTGACACGACTACTACAGAATGACACTGACAACTTCAGAAGATATGAAAAGTCTTCAAATCCCGAACAGCAACTCAAAGAAGGAAATCTACTACCTGAAATAACTCGGGTCTGACCCGAGTATTACATTCAAAAGAAAATAATACCCAGGTCAGTCTAATTCAAACCAGTTTATTAGTGCACAGAAGCAATAATAATCAGATATCAATTAGGCAACAGTCACAGAATCTCGTATATCCAACTCTCGATACGAGAATTGGATAACGGTAATTATAACACTATACAGTGTTAAACAACATATCAACAATCCAAATCAATTTAAACAATTGAAATTATCACTTTAAAACCATCAAAACTTCGATTGGCTGCCGTACACGCACGCGTGCACGGCCTCGCCAATACAGCATAAAAGATCAATGCATCACGACACAAAAGAAATATCAATTCAAAACTGTCAATACTGGGTGGCTGCAGTGCACGCACGCGTGCGCTGCCTCGCCACATTTATATGATGCTATCGCAACACCAAATGCAAATATCAGACTCGAGCATAAAGGCGCAGACTCGGTTGGAAGTGAATCATTTGACACAAATCAATACGAACGACATGAACTGGACAGTGCACCAAGGATAGGGCAACAGAGCAAGGCCCAACGAATAACAGGTATACAAGGCAGTGACGACCAATCAATGCCAAGCAAACGTATGACATCAAAACAATTGAACTGTAACCCAAAGTGGGCAATGCAAGCACAGCCTTAGACCAGCAAGAATGCAGACCAGAAGATGAAGTTTAGGACAGATCAAACTTGAATGAAAGCCAAGCTGAGTACACTACCAAACAAGATCAATGTATGCAAATGGAGTCAACGATGTTTAAATTGAATGCAAACAGTAATACAGTGAGCACATGACTAAGACAGAGGCAACTGCAACAAAGCATCACTGATACCCAATTACAAGAACAACAATGCAAGCAACAAACTAAGTAATCCAAGCCAGTTGATAACAGCTTATAGTGCAACAGGTCAGGGAAGCAAACATGTACACAAAGTCAGCAACTATCAAAGTTGAATACCCCAAGACCAGATTTTGAATGCAGTGACAACACTGACTCAAGTACACTTGAACCAAATGAACAAATGCATCGGAGATGAGCTAATGGACAGAGCTCGAGGCTAAGAACAATGCAATGAACTCGACCAGGAACTGACTCAAAGTGTTCTGCCTCAACAATAACAGGATCAACTTAATACATATGCACAGTTCACCAAAGTTCAAGTGAAAACAAGACAAGCACTGAAACAAAGATGGCCAGAGCAAAAGTACACAAGGAAGCCGGAATTACAAAGTAAACTAGTGCCAAGTTCGAGCAATATCAAAAATCAAGTAGCAGTTTGAACAATGACAGAGAATATGAAGTCAACCAAAAATCAACATTGTCAAGCCGTGTTTCAGATCAAGTCAAAATCGTGGTGACCACGAAGTGAAATCATGCCGTGAAATTCAAGCTACCAGAGAATATATGGATTTGAACAAGTCAGAGATTATCTACAGCATCCGATCAACATTCAACGGCAAGAGCAAATTCAAGCAAAAATATGTGATGAATTCAAACAAAGTATATACGACGAAAATCAAGGGTTACAAACCCTATATAAACAATCATCATCGGCAACTCATCAAGACACAGTAGATAACTGAGCCAGAAAAACATCGACTTTCAAACGATAAAAATCTCAACATACGAAAATGAGCCTGATAGGAAAATCACAGGCGTTCGAAAATGATCGAACGTTAATCTAAAATTGAACCAAGTCAGAAATCACAAACAGAAGACATGAATCAGATGTGAGTGGCAAACCACTCACCTTTTCGACGTCCAAGCTAACTGTTTCGAACTCGACTAGTTGGGAGCGCCCGCAAGCAAAATTTGAAGAAGCAATCGAAGCAAATGGGGAACGACCAGCCATCGATCGGCTCTCCATTTTCCAAAGCCCTAATCCGCTTCAAGAGACGAGCGAAAACGAACGAAGATTGAGCAGCACCGCCATTTTCGTTTCTTCATACTTTTAGGTTTAGGGTTGTTGAAAAATGAAAGAAAGGGGGACGGGTTTGCCCTACAAATCATCACGGCGACAAATAGAATATGGGCCGAGGTAAAAATTTCTTTGTTTAAAACCCACCAAAGTTCAACAATTTATCAACGAATTTTAGCCCAAACTTTTATTAAAGAATTATACAAATATGAAAAGTTTTCAATCGATTCAAAATTGCAATAGCTATTAACAACCGGTTTAATCGTCATTTGACGATATGAAAATAATTGTGGAATCTCGGGTTGTTACAGACTTCCCTCCTTATAAAAATTGCGTCCCCGCAATTTTCCTAATCAAGATTGTCTATAACAATCTTCTTCTAACCTAAACTAGTTATGCTAGAAAAATAAGAATTGAGAACACAATTATCAAAGAAATTGCGTCCACGCAATCATAGGGAATAAATGGATAAAAGGTAACAACCAAAAGAGCATGGCAATGTCGAATGTACAAGCAAAGCAAGTGTCAGCGGGGAAGTATTAGATAAGAAATCAAAAGGTTCGACTGCTTCAAATCGAAAGAATCGACATCGTGGGAATCAGGGATCAAAATCAGACGACTAACAAAAGCAAGAACAATCGAGTTCCAGCAACTAAAAGAGAAGGAAAAACAGAGCAGAAATCCCATACAGAGCACGAATTAAATGTGAGTAAATCAAATTACTCACCTGAATCGCCAGAGAAAAAGACGAAGCTCAAATCTCAAAAGTCGCAAATATTCAATCATCAAAACGATAATTGAATTTCCAAATCGCAATTATTTACTTATCTCAAACGATAATCAGAAGACAAAACAAATATCTGATTATCTCATACGATAGTCAGAAAACAAATATTCAATTATCAAAAACGATAATCAAATTTCTCAAATCAACAAATATTCGACCATCACAAACGATAATCAAATTTCAAATTCAACAAATATTTAATTATCTAAAGCGATAATCAAATCTCAAATCAGCAAATATTTAATTATCTAAAGCGATAATTAAATCTCAAATCAGCAAATATTTAATTATCTAAAGCGATAATTAAATTCAAAATCAGCAAATATTTAATTATCTAAAGCGATAATTAAATCTCAAATCAGCAAATATTTAATTATCTAAAGCGATAATTAAATTCAAAATCAGCAAATATTTAATTATCTAAAGCGATAATTAAATCTCAAACCAGCAAATATTTAATTATCTAAAGCGATAATTAAATTCAAAATCAGCAAATATTTAATTATCTAAAACGATAATTAAATCTCAAATCAGCAAATATTTAATTATCTAAAGCGATAATTAAATTCAAAATCAGCAAATATTTAATTATCTAAAGCGATAATTAAATCTCAAATCAACAAATATTTAATTATCTAAAGCGATAATTAAATTCAAAATCAGCAAATATTTAATTATCTAAAGCGATAATTAAATCTCAAACCAGCAAATATTTAATTATCTAAAGCGATAATTAAATTCAAAATCAGCAAATATTTAATTATCTAAAGCGATAATTAAATCTCAAATCAGCAAATATTTAATTATCTAAAGTGATAATTAAATTCAAAATCAGCAAATATTTAATTATCTAAAGCGATAATTAAATCTCAAATCAACAAATATTTAATTATCTAAAGCGATAATTAAATTCAAAATCAGCAAATATTTAATTATCTAAAGCGATAATTAAATCTCAAACCAGCAAATATTTAATTATCTAAAGCGATAATTAAATTCAAAATCAGCAAATATTTAATTATCTAAAGCGATAATTAAATCTCAAATCAGCAAATATTTAATTATCTAAAGCGATAATTAAATCTCAAATCAGCAAATATTTAATTATCTAAAGCGATAATTAAATTCAAAATCAGCAAATATTTAATTATCTAAAGCAATAATTAAATCTCAAACCAGCAAATATTTAATTATCTAAAGCGATAATTAAATTCAAAATCAGCAAATATTTAATTATCTAAAGCGATAATTAAATCTCAAATCAGCAAATATTTAATTATCTAAAGCGATAATTAAATCTCAAATCAGCAAATATTTAATTATCTAAAGCGATAATTAAATCTCAAATCAACAAATATTTAATTATCTAAAGCGATAATTAAAAGCAACAAATATCCGATTATCGAAAACGATAATCAGAACTCATATCAACAAATATCTAATTATCACAAGCGATAATTAGAAACAACAATTATCTGATTATCAAAAACGATAATCAGAACGCAATTCAACAAATATCTAATTATCACAAGCGATAATTAGAAACAACAATTATCTGATTATCAAAAACGATAATCAGAACGCAAATCAACAAATATCCAATTACCTGCAGATAATTGGAAACAACAAATATCTAGAAATCAATTAAGATGACTAGAAAATCAACATAAAAGCTTGGATCGATCCCATCAGATGGCGAGTTTTTAATTCGCCGCACGTGCATCTCAGAGTGGCCGAAGCCTACCAAGTACTCAACATAATTTTTGGCGCCCATCAGATTGACCCGGAGGTCCGCAGAGTGACCCGAAGGTCTAGTACCGGTATTTGACCCGAAGGTCCGCAGAGTGGCCCGAAAGCCCAACAAATGACCCGAAGGTCCGCAGAGTGGCCCGAAAGCCCAACAAATGACCCGAAGGTCCTCATAGTGGCTCGAAAGCACACGAAAGCATCAAAATGTTTCAATTAACGAGTCCGAAATTAACCGAAATAGCAAACGCACATGTCCCATACCACGTGTTTTACTAAATCGTTTGATTCTCTTCATCGTTTCCTTGAAAGTGTAAAATTCATCAAAATCATCAAAACAACAGATATTCAATTAACGAGTCCGGAATTAACCGAAAAAGTAAAAGTGTGGTTCCATACTCCGCACTTTTGCTAAATCGTTTAATTTTCTTCATCGTTTCCTTGAAAGTGCAAAATTGTGTATTTTGTAAAAATACACTTTACATTCTCAAACGGACAAGTCCGGAATTAAGCGAATCAGTAAAAGAAAGGGGTCATAGTACTCGCTTTTGCTAAAACGTTTAAATCGCTTCCTCATTCTTTTGAAAGCGTAAACTGTTAAATTTCTGAAAACAATTTTTATTTATTTTGTAAAAATAACAATTCACCTTCTCAACTGGACAAGTCCGGAGTTAAGTGAAACAGTAAAAGAAAGGGGTCATAATCCTCGATTTTGCTGAATCGTTTAAGTCGCTTTCTCATTCTTTTGAAAACGCAAACTGTTACAATTTTATAAAACAATTTTCATTTTAAAACAATTTTCCAATCACGTGATTAAAACAGCAAATCAGTAACAATTTCGATAAGGAAATTGTACTTCTCAAAAATACCGTAAAAACGGTTACAAATCAGTATTGCGGAATAACCGCTTGAAAATCCACTTTTAAAATTTGGCGATTACTGAAGCCAAAGCGACAGTAGTTTTAAAACGTCAAAATCACATCAAAACAATCTACATCAAAATGCAATTTTAGTGAATTTTCATTCATCAAGATGCCACAAAACCCCGTACTTCAAAATATAGCATTGGTGTAAAATTCCGTTGTAAAAATAACGGCAACAAAATACGTTTCATAACCAAGCATCGGTTCAACGTAAAATAAATGCAATAACGTGCAATTTAAATTTTTGCACGTACTACAGAATGAACAAAGAAATCATTCAAATGTATCTTCAATGAAGATAATTCAAAACAACAAAAATCTAATCAATATATGATTATTACAAAAGAAAGCCAGCGGAAATTTCAACAAAAATTACATAACTGTAATTTCTTCGAATTCTCAAAGAAACAAAATAATTACAGCTATGTAAACAACAAATGAAATTATATCAATTTTCGTATTTCGATTTGTTAATCGAAAAGATTATCAGTTGTATTCAGCGAAGACAGTTTCACTGTTTTCGCTGCGCACTCTGATAAATAGAACACAATTTCATCAAAACAACTAAACACAATTCCACTTTTATTTTTAAATAACGATATTTAAAAATTTCATCAAAATTTCAAAACTTTAGTTTTGACTCAAATCACAGATAAAACGTCGACTAATAGTTGTAACATATGTTCCATCCAAGTTATGTTTTATATTATGTCCATAAACCCCAAGCTCTGATACCAACTGTGACGCCCCACCTCTATGCTCATAATAACAAAGAGTATTAAAAGAAATACTGTCTATTATTACGAAGAATAAGGCTGGATAGGAGCGACCATCCGTAATTGGCCTTACACTAATATTGGTTATCTCGATAGGAGTGGTATATACTTTTTATTTTTCATCTTATTTATTTACTCCCATCGACACACCCAATTATCAGTATAAAACAAACTACGATGGTTCATAATAGTTTAGGACATTAGATATAACGATAACACAGATAATATAAATGCGGAACACAGATAAAAACAAAAGTCTCATATATATATACTGATGTCAGTTACAACATAGTTGACACAATACATATGATACAACTATAACTGTCGACTCTAGAAGTTATATATACAAGTACATTATCAACTAATATACATGAATACATATCGTTCTATACACTGACACGACTACTACAGAATGACACTGACAACTTCAGAAGATATGAAAAGTCTTCAAATCCCGAACAGCAACTCAAAGAAGGAAATCTACTACCTGAAATAACTCGGGTCTGACCCGAGTATTACATTCAAAAGAAAATAATACCCAGGTCAGTCTAATTCAAACCAGTTTATTAGTGCACAGAAGCAATAATAATCAGATATCAATTAGGCAACAGTCACAGAATCTCGTATATCCAACTCTCGATACGAGAATTGGATAACGGTAATTATAACACTATACAGTGTTAAACAACATATCAACAATCCAAATCAATTTAAACAATTGAAATTATCACTTTAAAACCATCAAAACTTCGATTGGCTGCCGTACACGCACGCGTGCACGGCCTCGCCAATACAGCATAAAAGATCAATGCATCACGACACAAAAGAAATATCAATTCAAAACTGTCAATACTGGGTGGCTGCAGTGCACGCACGCGTGCGCTGCCTCGCCACATTTATATGATGCTATCGCAACACCAAATGCAAATATCAGACTCGAGCATAAAGGCGCAGACTCGGTTGGAAGTGAATCATTTGACACAAATCAATACGAACGACATGAACTGGACAGTGCACCAAGGATAGGGCAACAGAGCAAGGCCCAACGAATAACAGGTATACAAGGCAGTGACGACCAATCAATGCCAAGCAAACGTATGACATCAAAACAATTGAACTGTAACCCAAAGTGGGCAATGCAAGCACAGCCTTAGACCAGCAAGAATGCAGACCAGAAGATGAAGTTTAGGACAGATCAAACTTGAATGAAAGCCAAGCTGAGTACACTACCAAACAAGATCAATGTATGCAAATGGAGTCAACGATGTTTAAATTGAATGCAAACAGTAATACAGTGAGCACATGACTAAGACAGAGGCAACTGCAACAAAGCATCACTGATACCCAATTACAAGAACAACAATGCAAGCAACAAACTAAGTAATCCAAGCCAGTTGATAACAGCTTATAGTGCAACAGGTCAGGGAAGCAAACATGTACACAAAGTCAGCAACTATCAAAGTTGAATACCCCAAGACCAGATTTTGAATGCAGTGACAACACTGACTCAAGTACACTTGAACCAAATGAACAAATGCATCGGAGATGAGCTAATGGACAGAGCTCGAGGCTAAGAACAATGCAATGAACTCGACCAGGAACTGACTCAAAGTGTTCTGCCTCAACAATAACAGGATCAACTTAATACATATGCACAGTTCACCAAAGTTCAAGTGAAAACAAGACAAGCACTGAAACAAAGATGGCCAGAGCAAAAGTACACAAGGAAGCCGGAATTACAAAGTAAACTAGTGCCAAGTTCGAGCAATATCAAAAATCAAGTAGCAGTTTGAACAATGACAGAGAATATGAAGTCAACCAAAAATCAACATTGTCAAGCCGTGTTTCAGATCAAGTCAAAATCGTGGTGACCACGAAGTGAAATCATGCCGTGAAATTCAAGCTACCAGAGAATATATGGATTTGAACAAGTCAGAGATTATCTACAGCATCCGATCAACATTCAACGGCAAGAGCAAATTCAAGCAAAAATATGTGATGAATTCAAACAAAGTATATACGACGAAAATCAAGGGTTACAAACCCTATATAAACAATCATCATCGGCAACTCATCAAGACACGGTAGATAACTGAGCCAGAAAAACATCGACTTTCAAACGATAAAAATCTCAACATACGAAAATGAGCCTGATAGGAAAATCACAGGCGTTCGAAAATGATCGAACGTTAATCTAAAATTGAACCAAGTCAGAAATCACAAACAGAAGACATGAATCAGATGTGAGTGGCAAACCACTCACCTTTTCGACGTCCAAGCTAACTGTTTCGAACTCGACTAGTTGGGAGCGCCCGCAAGCAAAATTTGAAGAAGCAATCGAAGCAAATGGGGAACGACCAGCCATCGATCGGCTCTCCATTTTCCAAAGCCCTAATCCGCTTCAAGAGACGAGCGAAAACGAACGAAGATTGAGCAGCACCGCCATTTTCGTTTCTTCATACTTTTAGGTTTAGGGTTGTTGAAAAATGAAAGAAAGGGGGACGGGTTTGCCCTACAAATCATCACGGCGACAAATAGAATATGGGCCGAGGTAAAAATTTCTTTGTTTAAAACCCACCAAAGTTCAACAATTTATCAACGAATTTTAGCCCAAACTTTTATTAAAGAATTATACAAATATGAAAAGTTTTCAATCGATTCAAAATTGCAATAGCTATTAACAACCGGTTTAATCGTCATTTGACGATATGAAAATAATTGTGGAATCTCGGGTTGTTACAGACTTCCCTCCTTATAAAAATTGCGTCCCCGCAATTTTCCTAATCAAGATTGTCTATAACAATCTTCTTCTAACCTAAACTAGTTATGCTAGAAAAATAAGAATTGAGAACACAATTATCAAAGAAATTGCGTCCACGCAATCATAGGGAATAAATGGATAAAAGGTAACAACCAAAAGAGCATGGCAATGTCGAATGTACAAGCAAAGCAAGTGTCAGCGGGGAAGTATTAGATAAGAAATCAAAAGGTTCGACTGCTTCAAATCGAAAGAATCGACATCGTGGGAATCAGGGATCAAAATCAGACGACTAACAAAAGCAAGAACAATCGAGTTCCAGCAACTAAAAGAGAAGGAAAAACAGAGCAGAAATCCCATACAGAGCACGAATTAAATGTGAGTAAATCAAATTACTCACCTGAATCGCCAGAGAAAAAGACGAAGCTCAAATCTCAAAAGTCGCAAATATTCAATCATCAAAACGATAATTGAATTTCCAAATCGCAATTATTTACTTATCTCAAACGATAATCAGAAGACAAAACAAATATCTGATTATCTCATACGATAGTCAGAAAACAAATATTCAATTATCAAAAACGATAATCAAATTTCTCAAATCAACAAATATTCGACCATCACAAACGATAATCAAATTTCAAATTCAACAAATATTTAATTATCTAAAGCGATAATCAAATCTCAAATCAGCAAATATTTAATTATCTAAAGCGATAATTAAATCTCAAATCAGCAAATATTTAATTATCTAAAGCGATAATTAAATTCAAAATCAGCAAATATTTAATTATCTAAAGCGATAATTAAATCTCAAATCAGCAAATATTTAATTATCTAAAGCGATAATTAAATTCAAAATCAGCAAATATTTAATTATCTAAAGCGATAATTAAATCTCAAACCAGCAAATATTTAATTATCTAAAGCGATAATTAAATTCAAAATCAGCAAATATTTAATTATCTAAAACGATAATTAAATCTCAAATCAGCAAATATTTAATTATCTAAAGCGATAATTAAATTCAAAATCAGCAAATATTTAATTATCTAAAGCGATAATTAAATCTCAAATCAACAAATATTTAATTATCTAAAGCGATAATTAAATTCAAAATCAGCAAATATTTAATTATCTAAAGCGATAATTAAATCTCAAACCAGCAAATATTTAATTATCTAAAGCGATAATTAAATTCAAAATCAGCAAATATTTAATTATCTAAAGCGATAATTAAATCTCAAATCAGCAAATATTTAATTATCTAAAGTGATAATTAAATTCAAAATCAGCAAATATTTAATTATCTAAAGCGATAATTAAATCTCAAATCAACAAATATTTAATTATCTAAAGCGATAATTAAATTCAAAATCAGCAAATATTTAATTATCTAAAGCGATAATTAAATCTCAAACCAGCAAATATTTAATTATCTAAAGCGATAATTAAATTCAAAATCAGCAAATATTTAATTATCTAAAGCGATAATTAAATCTCAAATCAGCAAATATTTAATTATCTAAAGCGATAATTAAATCTCAAATCAGCAAATATTTAATTATCTAAAGCGATAATTAAATTCAAAATCAGCAAATATTTAATTATCTAAAGCAATAATTAAATCTCAAACCAGCAAATATTTAATTATCTAAAGCGATAATTAAATTCAAAATCAGCAAATATTTAATTATCTAAAGCGATAATTAAATCTCAAATCAGCAAATATTTAATTATCTAAAGCGATAATTAAATCTCAAATCAGCAAATATTTAATTATCTAAAGCGATAATTAAATCTCAAATCAACAAATATTTAATTATCTAAAGCGATAATTAAAAGCAACAAATATCCGATTATCGAAAACGATAATCAGAACTCATATCAACAAATATCTAATTATCACAAGCGATAATTAGAAACAACAATTATCTGATTATCAAAAACGATAATCAGAACGCAATTCAACAAATATCTAATTATCACAAGCGATAATTAGAAACAACAATTATCTGATTATCAAAAACGATAATCAGAACGCAAATCAACAAATATCCAATTACCTGCAGATAATTGGAAACAACAAATATCTAGAAATCAATTAAGATGACTAGAAAATCAACATAAAAGCTTGGATCGATCCCATCAGATGGCGAGTTTTTAATTCGCCGCACGTGCATCTCAGAGTGGCCGAAGCCTACCAAGTACTCAACATAATTTTTGGCGCCCATCAGATTGACCCGGAGGTCCGCAGAGTGACCCGAAGGTCTAGTACCGGTATTTGACCCGAAGGTCCGCAGAGTGGCCCGAAAGCCCAACAAATGACCCGAAGGTCCGCAGAGTGGCCCGAAAGCCCAACAAATGACCCGAAGGTCCTCATAGTGGCTCGAAAGCACACGAAAGCATCAAAATGTTTCAATTAACGAGTCCGAAATTAACCGAAATAGCAAACGCACATGTCCCATACCACGTGTTTTACTAAATCGTTTGATTCTCTTCATCGTTTCCTTGAAAGTGTAAAATTCATCAAAATCATCAAAACAACAGATATTCAATTAACGAGTCCGGAATTAACCGAAAAAGTAAAAGTGTGGTTCCATACTCCGCACTTTTGCTAAATCGTTTAATTTTCTTCATCGTTTCCTTGAAAGTGCAAAATTGTGTATTTTGTAAAAATACACTTTACATTCTCAAACGGACAAGTCCGGAATTAAGCGAATCAGTAAAAGAAAGGGGTCATAGTACTCGCTTTTGCTAAAACGTTTAAATCGCTTCCTCATTCTTTTGAAAGCGTAAACTGTTAAATTTCTGAAAACAATTTTTATTTATTTTGTAAAAATAACAATTCACCTTCTCAACTGGACAAGTCCGGAGTTAAGTGAAACAGTAAAAGAAAGGGGTCATAATCCTCGATTTTGCTGAATCGTTTAAGTCGCTTTCTCATTCTTTTGAAAACGCAAACTGTTACAATTTTATAAAACAATTTTCATTTTAAAACAATTTTCCAATCACGTGATTAAAACAGCAAATCAGTAACAATTTCGATAAGGAAATTGTACTTCTCAAAAATACCGTAAAAACGGTTATAAATCAGTATTGCGGAATAACCGCTTGAAAATCCACTTTTAAAATTTGGCGATTACTGAAGCCAAAGCGACAGTAGTTTTAAAACGTCAAAATCACATCAAAACAATCTACATCAAAATGCAATTTTAGTGAATTTTCATTCATCAAGATGCCACAAAACCCCGTACTTCAAAATATAGCATTGGTGTAAAATTCCGTTGTAAAAATAACGGCAACAAAATACGTTTCATAACCAAGCATCGGTTCAACGTAAAATAAATGCAATAACGTGCAATTTAAATTTTTGCACGTACTACAGAATGAACAAAGAAATCATTCAAATGTATCTTCAATGAAGATAATTCAAAACAACAAAAATCTAATCAATATATGATTATTACAAAAGAAAGCCAGCGGAAATTTCAACAAAAATTACATAACTGTAATTTCTTCGAATTCTCAAAGAAACAAAATAATTACAGCTATGTAAACAACAAATGAAATTATATCAATTTTCGTATTTCGATTTGTTAATCGAAAAGATTATCAGTTGTATTCAGCGAAGACAGTTTCACTGTTTTCGCTGCGCACTCTGATAAATAGAACACAATTTCATCAAAACAACTAAACACAATTCCACTTTTATTTTTAAATAACGATATTTAAAAATTTCATCAAAATTTCAAAACTTTAGTTTTGACTCAAATCACAGATAAAACGTCGACTAATAGTTGTAACATATGTTCCATCCAAGTTATGTTTTATATTATGTCCATAAACCCCAAGCTCTGATACCAACTGTGACGCCCCACCTCTATGCTCATAATAACAAAGAGTATTAAAAGAAATACTGTCTATTATTACGAAGAATAAGGCTGGATAGGAGCGACCATCCGTAATTGGCCTTACACTAATATTGGTTATCTCGATAGGAGTGGTATATACTTTTTATTTTTCATCTTATTTATTTACTCCCATCGACACACCCAATTATCAGTATAAAACAAACTACGATGGTTCATAATAGTTTAGGACATTAGATATAACGATAACACAGATAATATAAATGCGGAACACAGATAAAAACAAAAGTCTCATATATATATACTGATGTCAGTTACAACATAGTTGACACAATACATATGATACAACTATAACTGTCGACTCTAGAAGTTATATATACAAGTACATTATCAACTAATATACATGAATACATATCGTTCTATACACTGACACGACTACTACAGAATGACACTGACAACTTCAGAAGATATGAAAAGTCTTCAAATCCCGAACAGCAACTCAAAGAAGGAAATCTACTACCTGAAATAACTCGGGTCTGACCCGAGTATTACATTCAAAAGAAAATAATACCCAGGTCAGTCTAATTCAAACCAGTTTATTAGTGCACAGAAGCAATAATAATCAGATATCAATTAGGCAACAGTCACAGAATCTCGTATATCCAACTCTCGATACGAAAATTGGATAACGGTAATTATAACACTATACAGTGTTAAACAACATATCAACAATCCAAATCAATTTAAACAATTGAAATTATCACTTTAAAACCATCAAAACTTCGATTGGCTGCCGTACACGCACGCGTGCACGGCCTCGCCAATACAGCATAAAAGATCAATGCATCACGACACAAAAGAAATATCAATTCAAAACTGTCAATACTGGGTGGCTGCAGTGCACGCACGCGTGCGCTGCCTCGCCACATTTATATGATGCTATCGCAACACCAAATGCAAATATCAGACTCGAGCATAAAGGCGCAGACTCGGTTGGAAGTGAATCATTTGACACAAATCAATACGAACGACATGAACTGGACAGTGCACCAAGGATAGGGCAACAGAGCAAGGCCCAACGAATAACAGGTATACAAGGCAGTGACGACCAATCAATGCCAAGCAAACGTATGACATCAAAACAATTGAACTGTAACCCAAAGTGGGCAATGCAAGCACAGCCTTAGACCAGCAAGAATGCAGACCAGAAGATGAAGTTTAGGACAGATCAAACTTGAATGAAAGCCAAGCTGAGTACACTACCAAACAAGATCAATGTATGCAAATGGAGTCAACGATGTTTAAATTGAATGCAAACAGTAATACAGTGAGCACATGACTAAGACAGAGGCAACTGCAACAAAGCATCACTGATACCCAATTACAAGAACAACAATGCAAGCAACAAACTAAGTAATCCAAGCCAGTTGATAACAGCTTATAGTGCAACAGGTCAGGGAAGCAAACATGTACACAAAGTCAGCAACTATCAAAGTTGAATACCCCAAGACCAGATTTTGAATGCAGTGACAACACTGACTCAAGTACACTTGAACCAAATGAACAAATGCATCGGAGATGAGCTAATGGACAGAGCTCGAGGCTAAGAACAATGCAATGAACTCGACCAGGAACTGACTCAAAGTGTTCTGCCTCAACAATAACAGGATCAACTTAATACATATGCACAGTTCACCAAAGTTCAAGTGAAAACAAGACAAGCACTGAAACAAAGATGGCCAGAGCAAAAGTACACAAGGAAGCCGGAATTACAAAGTAAACTAGTGCCAAGTTCGAGCAATATCAAAAATCAAGTAGCAGTTTGAACAATGACAGAGAATATGAAGTCAACCAAAAATCAACATTGTCAAGCCGTGTTTCAGATCAAGTCAAAATCGTGGTGACCACGAAGTGAAATCATGCCGTGAAATTCAAGCTACCAGAGAATATATGGATTTGAACAAGTCAGAGATTATCTACAGCATCCGATCAACATTCAACGGCAAGAGCAAATTCAAGCAAAAATATGTGATGAATTCAAACAAAGTATATACGACGAAAATCAAGGGTTACAAACCCTATATAAACAATCATCATCGGCAACTCATCAAGACACGGTAGATAACTGAGCCAGAAAAACATCGACTTTCAAACGATAAAAATCTCAACATACGAAAATGAGCCTGATAGGAAAATCACAGGCGTTCGAAAATGATCGAACGTTAATCTAAAATTGAACCAAGTCAGAAATCACAAACAGAAGACATGAATCAGATGTGAGTGGCAAACCACTCACCTTTTCGACGTCCAAGCTAACTGTTTCGAACTCGACTAGTTGGGAGCGCCCGCAAGCAAAATTTGAAGAAGCAATCGAAGCAAATGGGGAACGACCAGCCATCGATCGGCTCTCCATTTTCCAAAGCCCTAATCCGCTTCAAGAGACGAGCGAAAACGAACGAAGATTGAGCAGCACCGCCATTTTCGTTTCTTCATACTTTTAGGTTTAGGGTTGTTGAAAAATGAAAGAAAGGGGGACGGGTTTGCCCTACAAATCATCACGGCGACAAATAGAATATGGGCCGAGGTAAAAATTTCTTTGTTTAAAACCCACCAAAGTTCAACAATTTATCAACGAATTTTATCCCAAACTTTTATTAAAGAATTATACAAATATGAAAAGTTTTCAATCGATTCAAAATTGCAATAGCTATTAACAACCGGTTTAATCGTCATTTGACGATATGAAAATAATTGTGGAATCTCGGGTTGTTACAGACTTCCCTCCTTATAAAAATTGCGTCCCCGCAATTTTCCTAATCAAGATTGTCTATAACAATCTTCTTCTAACCTAAACTAGTTATGCTAGAAAAATAAGAATTGAGAACACAATTATCAAAGAAATTGCGTCCACGCAATCATAGGGAATAAATGGATAAAAGGTAACAACCAAAAGAGCATGGCAATGTCGAATGTACAAGCAAAGCAAGTGTCAGCGGGGAAGTATTAGATAAGAAATCAAAAGGTTCGACTGCTTCAAATCGAAAGAATCGACATCGTGGGAATCAGGGATCAAAATCAGACGACTAACAAAAGCAAGAACAATCGAGTTCCAGCAACTAAAAGAGAAGGAAAAACAGAGCAGAAATCCCATACAGAGCACGAATTAAATGTGAGTAAATCAAATTACTCACCTGAATCGCCAGAGAAAAAGACGAAGCTCAAATCTCAAAAGTCGCAAATATTCAATCATCAAAACGATAATTGAATTTCCAAATCGCAATTATTTACTTATCTCAAACGATAATCAGAAGACAAAACAAATATCTGATTATCTCATACGATAGTCAGAAAACAAATATTCAATTATCAAAAACGATAATCAAATTTCTCAAATCAACAAATATTCGACCATCACAAACGATAATCAAATTTCAAATTCAACAAATATTTAATTATCTAAAGCGATAATCAAATCTCAAATCAGCAAATATTTAATTATCTAAAGCGATAATTAAATCTCAAATCAGCAAATATTTAATTATCTAAAGCGATAATTAAATTCAAAATCAGCAAATATTTAATTATCTAAAGCGATAATTAAATCTCAAATCAGCAAATATTTAATTATCTAAAGCGATAATTAAATTCAAAATCAGCAAATATTTAATTATCTAAAGCGATAATTAAATCTCAAACCAGCAAATATTTAATTATCTAAAGCGATAATTAAATTCAAAATCAGCAAATATTTAATTATCTAAAACGATAATTAAATCTCAAATCAGCAAATATTTAATTATCTAAAGCGATAATTAAATTCAAAATCAGCAAATATTTAATTATCTAAAGCGATAATTAAATCTCAAATCAACAAATATTTAATTATCTAAAGCGATAATTAAATTCAAAATCAGCAAATATTTAATTATCTAAAGCGATAATTAAATCTCAAACCAGCAAATATTTAATTATCTAAAGCGATAATTAAATTCAAAATCAGCAAATATTTAATTATCTAAAGCGATAATTAAATCTCAAATCAGCAAATATTTAATTATCTAAAGTGATAATTAAATTCAAAATCAGCAAATATTTAATTATCTAAAGCGATAATTAAATCTCAAATCAACAAATATTTAATTATCTAAAGCGATAATTAAATTCAAAATCAGCAAATATTTAATTATCTAAAGCGATAATTAAATCTCAAACCAGCAAATATTTAATTATCTAAAGCGATAATTAAATTCAAAATCAGCAAATATTTAATTATCTAAAGCGATAATTAAATCTCAAATCAGCAAATATTTAATTATCTAAAGCGATAATTAAATCTCAAATCAGCAAATATTTAATTATCTAAAGCGATAATTAAATTCAAAATCAGCAAATATTTAATTATCTAAAGCAATAATTAAATCTCAAACCAGCAAATATTTAATTATCTAAAGCGATAATTAAATTCAAAATCAGCAAATATTTAATTATCTAAAGCGATAATTAAATCTCAAATCAGCAAATATTTAATTATCTAAAGCGATAATTAAATCTCAAATCAGCAAATATTTAATTATCTAAAGCGATAATTAAATCTCAAATCAACAAATATTTAATTATCTAAAGCGATAATTAAAAGCAACAAATATCCGATTATCGAAAACGATAATCAGAACTCATATCAACAAATATCTAATTATCACAAGCGATAATTAGAAACAACAATTATCTGATTATCAAAAACGATAATCAGAACGCAATTCAACAAATATCTAATTATCACAAGCGATAATTAGAAACAACAATTATCTGATTATCAAAAACGATAATCAGAACGCAAATCAACAAATATCCAATTACCTGCAGATAATTGGAAACAACAAATATCTAGAAATCAATTAAGATGACTAGAAAATCAACATAAAAGCTTGGATCGATCCCATCAGATGGCGAGTTTTTAATTCGCCGCACGTGCATCTCAGAGTGGCCGAAGCCTACCAAGTACTCAACATAATTTTTGGCGCCCATCATATTGACCCGGAGGTCCGCAGAGTGACCCGAAGGTCTAGTACCGGTATTTGACCCGAAGGTCCGCAGAGTGGCCCGAAAGCCCAACAAATGACCCGAAGGTCCGCAGAGTGGCCCGAAAGCCCAACAAATGACCCGAAGGTCCTCATAGTGGCTCGAAAGCACACGAAAGCATCAAAATGTTTCAATTAACGAGTCCGAAATTAACCGAAATAGCAAACGCACATGTCCCATACCACGTGTTTTACTAAATCGTTTGATTCTCTTCATCGTTTCCTTGAAAGTGTAAAATTCATCAAAATCATCAAAACAACAGATATTCAATTAACGAGTCCGGAATTAACCGAAAAAGTAAAAGTGTGGTTCCATACTCCGCACTTTTGCTAAATCGTTTAATTTTCTTCATCGTTTCCTTGAAAGTGCAAAATTGTGTATTTTGTAAAAATACACTTTACATTCTCAAACGGACAAGTCCGGAATTAAGCGAATCAGTAAAAGAAAGGGGTCATAGTACTCGCTTTTGCTAAAACGTTTAAATCGCTTCCTCATTCTTTTGAAAGCGTAAACTGTTAAATTTCTGAAAACAATTTTTATTTATTTTGTAAAAATAACAATTCACCTTCTCAACTGGACAAGTCCGGAGTTAAGTGAAACAGTAAAAGAAAGGGGTCATAATCCTCGATTTTGCTGAATCGTTTAAGTCGCTTTCTCATTCTTTTGAAAACGCAAACTGTTACAATTTTATAAAACAATTTTCATTTTAAAACAATTTTCCAATCACGTGATTAAAACAGCAAATCAGTAACAATTTCGATAAGGAAATTGTACTTCTCAAAAATACCGTAAAAACGGTTACAAATCAGTATTGCGGAATAACCGCTTGAAAATCCACTTTTAAAATTTGGCGATTACTGAAGCCAAAGCGACAGTAGTTTTAAAACGTCAAAATCACATCAAAACAATCTACATCAAAATGCAATTTTAGTGAATTTTCATTCATCAAGATGCCACAAAACCCCGTACTTCAAAATATAGCATTGGTGTAAAATTCCGTTGTAAAAATAACGGCAACAAAATACGTTTCATAACCAAGCATCGGTTCAACGTAAAATAAATGCAATAACGTGCAATTTAAATTTTTGCACGTACTACAGAATGAACAAAGAAATCATTCAAATGTATCTTCAATGAAGATAATTCAAAACAACAAAAATCTAATCAATATATGATTATTACAAAAGAAAGCCAGCGGAAATTTCAACAAAAATTACATAACTGTAATTTCTTCGAATTCTCAAAGAAACAAAATAATTACAGCTATGTAAACAACAAATGAAATTATATCAATTTTCGTATTTCGATTTGTTAATCGAAAAGATTATCAGTTGTATTCAGCGAAGACAGTTTCACTGTTTTCGCTGCGCACTCTGATAAATAGAACACAATTTCATCAAAACAACTAAACACAATTCCACTTTTATTTTTAAATAACGATATTTAAAAATTTCATCAAAATTTCAAAACTTTAGTTTAGACTCAAATCACAGATAAAACGTCGACTAATAGTTGTAACATATGTTCCATCCAAGTTATGTTTTATATTATGTCCATAAACCCCAAGCTCTGATACCAACTGTGACGCCCCACCTCTATGCTCATAATAACAAAGAGTATTAAAAGAAATACTGTCTATTATTACGAAGAATAAGGCTGGATAGGAGCGACCATCCGTAATTGGCCTTACACTAATATTGGTTATCTCGATAGGAGTGGTATATACTTTTTATTTTTCATCTTATTTATTTACTCCCATCGACACACCCAATTATCAGTATAAAACAAACTACGATGGTTCATAATAGTTTAGGACATTAGATATAACGATAACACAGATAATATAAATGCGGAACACAGATAAAAACAAAAGTCTCATATATATATACTGATGTCAGTTACAACATAGTTGACACAATACATATGATACAACTATAACTGTCGACTCTAGAAGTTATATATACAAGTACATTATCAACTAATATACATGAATACATATCGCTCTATACACTGACACGACTACTACAGAATGACACTGACAACTTCAGAAGATATGAAAAGTCTTCAAATCCCGAACAGCAACTCAAAGAAGGAAATCTACTACCTGAAATAACTCGGGTCTGACCCGAGTATTACATTCAAAAGAAAATAATACCCAGGTCAGTCTAATTCAAACCAGTTTATTAGTGCACAGAAGCAATAATAATCAGATATCAATTAGGCAACAGTCACAGAATCTCGTATATCCAACTCTCGATACGAGAATTGGATAACGGTAATTATAACACTATACAGTGTTAAACAACATATCAACAATCCAAATCAATTTAAACAATTGAAATTATCACTTTAAAACCATCAAAACTTCGATTGGCTGCCGTACACGCACGCGTGCACGGCCTCGCCAATACAGCATAAAAGATCAATGCATCACGACACAAAAGAAATATCAATTCAAAACTGTCAATACTGGGTGGCTGCAGTGCACGCACGCGTGCGCTGCCTCGCCACATTTATATGATGCTATCGCAACACCAAATGCAAATATCAGACTCGAGCATAAAGGTGCAGACTCGGTTGGAAGTGAATCATTTGACACAAATCAATACGAACGACATGAACTGGACAGTGCACCAAGGATAGGGCAACAGAGCAAGGCCCAACGAATAACAGGTATACAAGGCAGTGACGACCAATCAATGCCAAGCAAACGTATGACATCAAAACAATTGAACTGTAACCCAAAGTGGGCAATGCAAGCACAGCCTTAGACCAGCAAGAATGCAGACCAGAAGATGAAGTTTAGGACAGATCAAACTTGAATGAAAGCCAAGCTGAGTACACTACCAAACAAGATCAATGTATGCAAATGGAGTCAACGATGTTTAAATTGAATGCAAACAGTAATACAGTGAGCACATGACTAAGACAGAGGCAACTGCAACAAAGCATCACTGATACCCAATTACAAGAACAACAATGCAAGCAACAAACTAAGTAATCCAAGCCAGTTGATAACAGCTTATAGTGCAACAGGTCAGGGAAGCAAACATGTACACAAAGTCAGCAACTATCAAAGTTGAATACCCCAAGACCAGATTTTGAATGCAGTGACAACACTGACTCAAGTACACTTGAACCAAATGAACAAATGCATCGGAGATGAGCTAATGGACAGAGCTCGAGGCTAAGAACAATGCAATGAACTCGACCAGGAACTGACTCAAAGTGTTCTGCCTCAACAATAACAGGATCAACTTAATACATATGCACAGTTCACCAAAGTTCAAGTGAAAACAAGACAAGCACTGAAACAAAGATGGCCAGAGCAAAAGTACACAAGGAAGCCGGAATTACAAAGTAAACTAGTGCCAAGTTCGAGCAATATCAAAAATCAAGTAGCAGTTTGAACAATGACAGAGAATATGAAGTCAACCAAAAATCAACATTGTCAAGCCGTGTTTCAGATCAAGTCAAAATCGTGGTGACCACGAAGTGAAATCATGCCGTGAAATTCAAGCTACCAGAGAATATATGGATTTGAACAAGTCAGAGATTATCTACAGCATCCGATCAACATTCAACGGCAAGAGCAAATTCAAGCAAAAATATGTGATGAATTCAAACAAAGTATATACGACGAAAATCAAGGGTTACAAACCCTATATAAACAATCATCATCGGCAACTCATCAAGACACGGTAGATAACTGAGCCAGAAAAACATCGACTTTCAAACGATAAAAATCTCAACATACGAAAATGAGCCTGATAGGAAAATCACAGGCGTTCGAAAATGATCGAACGTTAATCTAAAATTGAACCAAGTCAGAAATCACAAACAGAAGACATGAATCAGATGTGAGTGGCAAACCACTCACCTTTTCGACGTCCAAGCTAACTGTTTCGAACTCGACTAGTTGGGAGCGCCCGCAAGCAAAATTTGAAGAAGCAATCGAAGCAAATGGGGAACGACCAGCCATCGATCGGCTCTCCATTTTCCAAAGCCCTAATCCGCTTCAAGAGACGAGCGAAAACGAACGAAGATTGAGCAGCACCGCCATTTTCGTTTCTTCATACTTTTAGGTTTAGGGTTGTTGAAAAATGAAAGAAAGGGGGACGGGTTTGCCCTACAAATCATCACGGCGACAAATAGAATATGGGCCGAGGTAAAAATTTCTTTGTTTAAAACCCACCAAAGTTCAACAATTTATCAACGAATTTTAGCCCAAACTTTTATTAAAGAATTATACAAATATGAAAAGTTTTCAATCGATTCAAAATTGCAATAGCTATTAACAACCGGTTTAATCGTCATTTGACGATATGAAAATAATTGTGGAATCTCGGGTTGTTACATGAACTATTAGTGGCGAACAATTTAGTACCATGGAAATGTATTTCTTTAATTTTATAACAATCTGTCCTTTCGACCTTCGGGTCCAACGTCCGAATCGACGTCAACATTTGAAAACCAAAAGGACGAGTCATTGGGTTGAGATAAAATAACCATATACATGCACTGGTAAATACAAGATATCAGATACAGTTTTAACTAAAACTAACTAATAACTACTTTCAGAGTCTCACAACGGAAATAAATAAATATAATACATAAATAAATATCATAGTCACATCACCATAACATTGTCTATAATGTCAAATACATATGTATGAATAAAACAAATACAACTCAATCCACATACACGGTTAACTCCAAGTCACAACACCTATGTACATCATATACACAATATACGAAATAATCTCTGATCATGATACTATCTCACCTTCAAACTCATCAACTTGTGTGTGTGCGTCAATATAAAAGGGGTCCGATCTAAGTCTGCTGAGTGAGCCATACTCTATTCTACATACGCTAGAAAAATAATACTATAACATGATATGAGTCTGTCGTCTGATCACCATACATTTTGTAACACCCCTTCAAAATGGGAATAATAGTCCCACATCGCGGAAAAACACTAAAAGTGAGTGCTTATATACCAAAGCCTTCACCTCATAACAACGTCGAGGCCTTTTGAGGAATAAAACCCCACACCTTGGCTTGACCCATGAGGCGGAGGTGACTAAATTGGGGACAATATCTGCGTTAAGTAAGGTGCGGGCTGTTACATTGGTATCGGATCCATATCCAGCCGGAATTATGGTCTGTACGTGTTACAGCCACGAAGTCTGGGTGGTGTTGTGTTCATGAGCCAACGAGGACGTTGGACTCTAAAGGGGAGAGATTGTAACACCCCTTCAAAATGGGAATAATAGTCCCACATCGCGGAAAAACACTAGAAGTGGGTGCTTATATACCAAAGTCTTCACCTCATAACAACGTCGAGGCCTTTAGAGGAACAAAACCACACACCTTGGCTTGGCCCATGAGGCGGAGGTGACTAAGTTGGGGACAATATCTGCGTTAATTGAGGTGCGGGTTGTTACACATTCCATCACGACGTCATACCTAATTTTCATGTCTTCTAACCGTATCACATCATATGTATATGGACTTACGTCCTGGTCCGTTCTCATGTCCTATAGGTTCGCCTGTTGCCCGCCGTCACCTAAATCGCGTATATGACTCACTCCCTTGGACCGTGCGAAGCCTACAGGAAAGCTTGATTTTCTCGTGCTACTTAATTGGACTCTTGCCCAGGTCCGTCAGTAGCCTATAAGGTCGCTTAACATTCACTTCCTCCCATTGATCCGCCGTAGCGCTACATGGGAGAAAAAACGTCATGCATGGACCACCTACTAAGTGGCATATGACCGCATTCATACCCGCATACACACTCTAGGCCGTCTACTTGCGCCTCAGACTCGTCCTCGTTCGCTTCCATCGTTGTATCACATTTTCGTATCACAATAGATATACATATCACTTCAAACGACAGCCAAATCTTTCCACATATTCTTTCATTCCATAGCACCATCATTTATCTCATTATGCCTCATATCACCTTTCAGAACACAAGAGAAAACAATAGTCGAATCGTTCGTTAATTATTTATATAAGCGTTTATGGCCTAGGTTCAGACTGACAGGAAAATAATGCATCGGCGTACCATTTGGCACAAACCAATGCACTAATATATGTTATTCCTGCTGTTTCAAACTTTGGGATTTTCAAGTTTTCATCGTCGTTTTCGCCACCGGCCGCCACCGCTTCACCTCTGCTTGTCTGAAAACGTGCCTACACATTAACTCTAGGTTTTTAAGTCGAACTATGTCATTTATTTCACAAGTTTTGGTACATAATCATCAGGTTATCTTATTATTATTGAATCTAGTTTCTAAGCGTTATTATCACCCTCCAAAATCCCCTTAAATTTCGAATTCGACTTTTATAATGTGTTTATCTACTCTACTACAACCTACATATCATTATTGTAATGTTGTAGTTTGCATTATATGGGGAGGAAAGAACAAATCGTATGCGCCTATAGGTTTTCGGGTGAGGCGACCGAAGGGAGGCGAGCAAAATGAGCGAGAAGTATGATAACCTATATCTTAATAGGTCTAAATTTCAACAAAAATTGAAACGCAAGTCTATCAAAGCATAAATTGTTGAATTTGGTACCTGCTAATAAGCATGAGCATTATCAAAGACGAGCGTTACGGCATGCGCTTCGCGCGTGAGTTATTTTTCGATGAATTGCATATGTTTTAACACATTTAAAAAAAGCACAAATATTTAATCATATTTTGTATTGAAATCATGTGTAATTTTTGAAACTTAACGGTTGGATCAAAAGATTGCGCTTCTATTTCAATTATTAAAAAAGAATATATCTAACAATTATATATGTGTATGTGTGTATGCTTTTAGTATATATATTTTGGCACGTGCAATACACGTGCATGTAAGCTTTTTGTTAAATTATTAAATTTGAAAGTCTATGTAGTTTGATAAAAATAAACTGAAAAACATAAAGAAAAATGTATTTTTTTGTTGGAATAAGGTTTGAACTTTTAACATTGTTTATGTTTAGAATTTCCATTTGAAAATAGATGTTAATAATTGTTCACAGTGAGATTCGAATTCACGACTTCTTGTTTGCATGAAAGTACATTTTTGAAATTTCATGGTCGGACCAAAAATTTAATGCAGCTATATATATTTGACTGGTCCTCTGAAGTCTAATTATAATTACATTTGAATACGTCTGAAGTAAATTGTAGTGAGATTTTATCTCCTAATCTATTGGGAAGATCATATGAAATAACAATTTAATATTTAAAAAGGTATATGTAGGGGTATTTTGGGAAGTTCACGGTCGGACCAAAAGATTATACTTCTATTCCAACTATGAGCATTATCATTAATAGAAATCTAAACTCACAGCGGAAACAAAAATAGGATAAAAATACTGATTATGACTACTACTTTGGAATTAATGGTATTTCTTGGATACCAGATTGTCACATCAGCATCGAACATGAGAGAAAAAAAGTTTCTTCAACAACTAAAAACATCCAGCTTCAGTGACCCGTTCCTCTAAATCTATCTTATGTGTTGTAATGAGGAGTGGGTAAGAACAATGTTTTGGTGACTGAAAAATCTATAAATTGTCCATTACATAAATTTATACCGATTGGTTTTTATTTAATAGTTATGTTTATTAAGGTTAGCAATTCAACCTAACCTTGCATTGCACACACGATTACCCACCCCTTCCCAATGTACAAAATACTGATGAAGCCTTATCAACCACCCAATACTTTCAAACTCATTTGCCACTTAATACTTCTAAATATGAAGCGGACTTCTATCATCACCACAAAATAATTTTAAAAGAGAAATAAGCAGACTCTGTCATTTAAGACCTCAATCAAGGTAGACCTCATCATTTAAGATCTATTCCCAAGATGGTTTCACCAATAAAATCGTAACCATGTAAGAGACAGTACCCACGCCACTTAATACTTTTAAAAGGACTAGGCAGACTTCTAACCATTTAATACTTATATTCTAGGCAGGTCCTACGTTTCTTAATACCTATCCTCAGGCAGACTCCTCACTGGTACTATTGTTATTACGGCCTTAGCAATGTGAGGGACTGTACCCAACCACTTAATACCCCATTAATAAGGATTAGCAGACCCCTGAGGTTCAACACCTATTTATTGGTAGGCCATTGTCATTTAATACCTAACCCCAAGACGGACTCTACACCAGTACTATCTAGCTGACATCTTTTGGAATCTCACTAGGTTACTTAATACTTCTATTTAGGAGAGAGGTGAACCCTAGCTCAGTCACTTAATACCTCAAACCTGAAGCGAACCCTTCCCGAGATATCCATTATCACTCTTAATTATAAATATGGAATTTCATTAGGTTACTTCTTTCAGTAGAGAGGCAGACCCTAAAATAGCCACTTAATACCGTAACACTGAGTAAACCCTTTTAGAGACATCCTTATTTATTTGAAATCTAACCGGGTTACTTAATACTTCCTTTTAGAAGAGAGGGAACCCTACCACCACTTAATACCTCAAACCAGAAGCGAGCCCCTATGGAAATATCCCTCACCGCTCCTAGTTCCAAATTTGGACCATATAATATTTTTCAATTAAGAAAGCATGCCCAATCTCTCACGTCATCACGAGTCCTATGATTATTAATATCTCATATTAGTAGTAAGTGCACCCAACTGCCGGTAGCCTCAAAGTGAAGGGCGGTCTTCCATCGAGTGACTCTACTGACTTCGCATCATTAACCTACTAAGTCCAATTAATCATCATAAGTCTTTACTTATATTATCTTAGTAGACATTGGACTTAGTTTACCAATTATCATTTTCTTTAAGGCAATAAGATTTACCTTAAATACTTATCTACCCATAAATTCCCTTTTAATGCTCATAAATGTCAATTTGTCCCTAAAATCCTAACGGATATTTCGTAAGACATTTATGTATGATCACTAATTTCATATTAGTAACCTTCTTAATTATTCCATAATTATCAATTCAACTTCTTTATTTATCAGTTCTATTAATCCATTTACCCTATCAAATTATTGCAACTTCCATAGTTATTACCGTTTATTTCTTATTTATTGGAGTTTCAACCTTTTAAATTCCTTTTTCATTAATTAATTATCCTAAACGTGAATATTATGTGTAAGCGTCGTTATTAGCTATGTTTTATTTAATTATTATAAGCGCGGTAAATTACTTATAAATATCTACTTTTATCAAATATATTCTAGTTATATATCTTCACTAAAATATTCTTTTCCATGTTCAATTGTTGGAATCATATCTAAAAAGATTATCCGCTATAATTTCTATAAATTAGTCCAAAACAAAAGATTTAACTTTAAAATATAAAATATTACATCGTTTGAAATTATAAGGAATAATAATTTCTTTTTATTACTGAAATAAACAGTGTAAACTACAATGAGTTCATATTTTGCACATCTCTTTCTCTTTTTATTTGCATCTATTTCTTGCTAGATCAAACGTTGTATTTTTCCGAAAAGGAAAAAAAATCAAACTAATTTACAAATATTAAACGGATCTAAATTCCAACAATCCCAACAATTCCAAATATAAAAAAGTTTACATTGCAACAAGATTAGAGTAATGATCCAATTCATAACATTATTATACAACTTATTTCAGATCTGCAATAAATTTCATTGAATCAATATTCTAAATTCATACTTTTGGAACTGGTTTCCAGATCAGGTTGTAAACAATTCTCAATCAATTCATAAATAGGAATATGTAGACGATATTTATTATATTCAGATTACTCATATACAATTATCCAGTTAGGCATAATAATCAAATAAACACTAATGAGATAATTTTCATATTATAACAATCTAATAATTTCTCACTTACCTTTTAAAAGCGATCCAAATCTCCAGGTTCTACTTCAGATCTTTTCCAAATCCTTTTTAATCCAAGAAATATGTATAAAAAGGGTATATACATACATTAGAATTACATATCTGAGAAGAGATTTAAGATTGTGAGATAAAATAAATGCAAAAATACAAATTACCTCAAATACACATATAGTTGATCCTCTTCTCTTCTCCTTTTCATTTGATTTCTATTCTTCTCCAATTTGTATGAATGTAAATACAAATATCTTATTTTTATAATTTAGAAAGAAAGCAGAGAAGAAGAAATGGTAGAGCTTCGCTACTGGCTCCATAAAAATATGGGAAGAGAAGGCAGGGTTGGGCTTGAATTTATAGGCGTAAGAATCAACCTCAACCGTCAGATCTAAATCCGGGCCGTTGGGCCTAGGCTAACTCTAGCTGCCACACAGGAACGGTCGACCGCCCCTAACTACGGGTCGACTACCCCTGGTCGACCGCCCATGATGATGGGTCGACCTGTGGGCCTGGGTTAATTTAGTTAATTTTTCTTATTTATTTATTTTCGTTTCGAATTCGTCTTTCGTCCGTAACTTCTTCATTTAGACTCCGGTCGCAAAACTCCAAATATGGAAGTTGCTTAGAATTTCGTCACAAATGCAATGTTGCAAGTCTCGGGGTCTAATTCCATCGTTTGCACAAATTCCATTTTTTGAGCCTAATTAATTAACCAACTAACTATTAAATAACCAACGTCAAATTGCGAGGTGTTACATTCTTCCTCCTTAAAAAGAATTTCGTCCTCGAAATTTCACCAATGCTCGAGTCATGGTTTTGGCACCTAATTATCCTAAATTACAAAACCAATGAGTGTACAATCAATTTTGCAACCAAAGTGCACATGTGCATAGTGTATTACTGTATTATCACATATAAAATATGTATGTAGAATGATTCTAAATCGGATCCTCCTATATGAATGCGTTTCTTTTGAAAGCATTTTTTGAAAATATGATGCAAGCAAGCTATATATATACACACACACACACACACACACACACTGATAGTTCTATATGTGTGCAGCTTTTGAAAAATCTTTTCAACTAAAACCTCCATACCCCTACGAATAGAAGTATGAAACAATTAATTTTTTCATCCACTTCCTACCATCCAATAGGCTAACGCATCGAAAAATCGCTTCCTAAACTTTGCTCCTACGTCGAAAAAAGGAATTTAGGTAGAGAATTTAACATTCTTACCACTCTATAATCTTCCTATTACAGTAGTACAGTGGAAATTTCCTTGCTTTCTCGGATGTACTTCAAAATTTTCACATACAAAATGCATAAGGAGGCCTATTTCAAGCTCTAAAATGGAATTAAGTCTAAAAATAAACCCGCGTGCATCATCGACAAGTAATGAAAATAGAAATTCCAAGGCTAAAATAGATTTTCCCTTGTTACCGCTTGCATTTATTGGATCGTCGATCCTTATGCACTGCTAAATCCACAAATTCTAACTCTATTTGTCTTCCCTATACCTAACATTGGGCCTTAAAAATCAAATATTTTATATAAAAAATCTCACTTTTCAAATTTGTATGTCGTTTGAAAAATAAAATCCAAAAATATTTAGATGCACATTTTCCTTTGAATAAAGTTTTGAACAAAAACTCTAAAAATAAATTAAGAGCCAAAAACAACTAAAACATATAAATTTATTTTTCGAAATAGACTTTCCAAAATATTTTCTTCTCAAAATTTTTGATAAATCAAGCACAATTCAACGTAGTCGGAAGTCGATTACGCACTAAACGCATAAACCAAATTTTAAAATTCTACAACTAACATTTACGCATAAAACTTGACATTTTACATAAAGAAAAATGTCAACATATCTATTATTCAAAAATTAGCTTTAAGGAACATGGGCAATGACCCGCGATACCAAAACAGCTTTATCATGTCCTTTGCCAAAAAAATTCAACTATTCTAAACTTCCAGTCTTATATTGCATTTACTGTTAGTCAAGTGTCTTTTATGAGATTTCCATGTTTGCACTATTTCTTTCATATGCATAAATATGAGCAATTCACATGTCCAGAAATAATAACACAATAAATAAATAGAAACTTATAATATCGTGCGTGCCTTTTATAAGAGACAACTCACAGTTACAACCCAAACAACCAAAAAGAAAAGAACAAATGCTGGAAGGGAAAAGCCAACAATACCATAAATTCTAAAATTATGCCTACAGACTACGAGATGCCTTGTTCCATGGCTGGAACTTGATTCATTGCTACAACCCTTGAATGGTCGTAACATGACGACTATACACCCAATCTCGTGCCGTTGGCACTGCTGGTGTTGCTGACGGCTTCAGAATTGTCATCTTCCTAAGGAAGGATCTAATAATGGCAGAAGAAACGTTCTGCTAAACTGCCTCTCCATGGAGGTTCACCTTATTCCCTAAAGACGAGAGCGGATAGATGAAAATATGGAAAGTGACTCTGTGAAGTGTTAATCCTTGATCAACAAATTGAATCAAAAGGGTGCGAGTCCAATTGATGGCGATGCCGCCAATACTAGCATCGGTGGTCTTCCGCACCATGGGATAAATCCAGTCGTAAATTCTCGTCTTAGGGATGACGTTGTGCCGAATGATGCACATAATCAGACGGACAGTTGGACGTAGCTTATCCATCATCCAAACAACGACATCTTGGAAAAAAGATCTGCTGCAAAATCTTTGATCACTTCTTAATCATCCAAGTCCGCATCCTTCACGGAGGCCTTCAAAATCTAAGCGAGATCATCATTAATCAGCTCAATTAAGACACCTTTTTCCTCCGAATGAATCAAACTGGTTCCTCCATCAAAATTCTACATCAACAGAACATCGAAAAGGAAAATGCAGCATGAGTGACATTCCTGCCCATAGGTCTCGAAGCAGAACTGTGCAAATCCTACCCCGACGAATAACTCTTCTAGCCCAAAAGCGTTGAAACCTTTTGCTCATTCCGATCCAGCCAAGTGACCTCTTGAGGGTTGAGACTATAATGGTGCGAGGAAAAACCGGCAGTGTAGAAAGGTGTCTTGGGCAAAGAAGTGGTCGAAAGGAGGAAATATGGTTTAGATCTGGAGTTATGGTGGGGTGAGATCTAACATGCAAAACCAGCACTAGGGGGAGGTGAGGCTGCTGCTCCTAGGAAAAACGACGTTGCCTAGAGTTGGAACGGAAGAAAGATGCTGATACATGGATGAGGAAGAGGATGAAGATTGGGTTCGGCTTATTGAGGAAGGAGGAACAAAAGAAGGCAACTGGGAGAATTCAGACTTGACTTTTATAGTCCCGTTCCACGTTCAAGTTGTGCCAAAACTCGTTAAATAGTAGACCACTTTAGGTTTACCGCTAGGTGGTCAATCACTAGACGGGCATTGGGCGTTAATTGAACCTAGACCCCATGAGGGTCGGATTAAATAACAATAATCATTTCGTGCTATCTCCTTTGATTCGACACGATCCAAAAAATTCCTATCATCATCACTGTGGTGTCAAAGTCTACCATCTAGTCCCAAACCATGTTCCAGAAATTCATATTAATCCCAAAAAAACTATTGCGACCAACAACAATTCCAAAAATTCAAAAATATTCCAGCAGCTATTTCCTGCCTACTTTGCCCAAAAGTATTTCTTCCAATAGCTGGTGGTACAACAACACTTCAAACTACATACCCCAATAAAATTGAATGTCATTTCTATTTTGTCTGTACCTTAAAGAGAGAAAATCTAAAAACCTCGATTTTATAAACCGAAAAATCATCGAGCTAAATATACACTCCTTTACACTTGTTTCTAAACAATAGAAACGATTTCATATAAAAACTTCCCTTTAAAAATTAAACTTATATATATATATTTAGGGTTTCCAAAAACCTTTTTAAAAGACAAATTTCTTTACCAAAAACCAAAATCAAACCTTTACTGATATATATTAATATTTAAGGATTTCAAAAATTAATCTTTTATAAACTAATTTTTTTTAACACGACCAACGTTGTAGTACACGTGTTTCTTTGAAAATTAAAATTTCAAAACTTCCCAAAATAAAATTTCCAAAAGAAATCCTTGGGAAAAGAAATCCTTTGAAAACTCTTTTCCAAAATCTAAGGCATTCCAAAGCATAGTTTATAAAAATTCTCTCACGTATTTTGGACTAAGGAATTGACATTAGTTATCCAAATAAAAATCCAGTTTTCCATTAAATAGATGATCAATGAATGTACCCTAGCAAACACTTGCCTCCAGACAATTGTGACATATAGACTTTAATTTCCCGCCCATCCGGAATAAATGTGTGTCTCCGACTGGAACTCATCATCAAAATCCAAAATCACAAGGTAGTTAGAATCTCAACCATTAAGTCAAACACCTCCAGTCTCCGGGATGCTGCCTTATGTCATAATCATGCTCTCCATCAACAGTGCTTTACGCATCGCCAGCACTGAATGGGGCACTTCGGAGTCGACGTGAAAATCTTTACTCTAAGATATTTCCCGCCCATAGTTGCTTTGTCCATTCCCTCGGAGTGGAACTTCAATTACTCCTATAGTCGAAAGTCTTAGAATCTAGCGTAAAAATATAATATTACTAGATAGGAAAGTACGAATACGTTCTCTCAATTTATCCTAATTCCTCTGATCTACTAACCTAGACTGTGATACCAAATGTAACAGCCCAAATCTTAATAGGCCTAAATTTTGACTAAAATAGAAACTCAAGTCCATCAAAGCACATATTGTTGGATTTGGTATCTGCAAATAAGCATGAGCATTATCAGATATTGATTGAAATCTAAACTCATAGTGGAAACAATAATATGATAAGAATACTGATTATGACTAGTACATTGGAAGTAATGGTTTTCCTTGGATATCAGATTGTCACATCAGCATCGAGCGTGAGAGAAAAGAAGGCTTCTCCAACCACTAAACACTTCTAGCTTCAGTGACCTGTTACTCTAAATCTATCCTGTGGGTTGTAATGAGGAGAGGGTCAGAACAATGTTCCGGTGACTGGAAATTCTATAAACCGTCCATAACATAAATTTATACCGATTGGTTTCCATTTAATAGTAATGTCTATTAAGGTTAGCAATTCAACCAATCTTGTATTGCATACACGATTACTTACCTACCCCTTCGCAAGGTACAAAATACCGACGAAGCCTTATAAACCACCCAATACTTCCAAAACCATTTGCCACTTAATACTTCTACATATGAAGCGGGCTTCTACCGTCACCAACAAATAATTTTAAAAGAGAAATAGGCAGACTCTGCCATTTAAGACCTCAATCAAGGTAGACCCCGTCATTGAAGACCTATTCCCATAGTGGTTTCCTAACGATGCTATCAATGGTCGGTGGGTCCTAGCTACAAAGACCTCTAACAACTACTTAAGGCTTTCGATATTTAATGTCCAACCATTACTGCATCCACCTCCAATAAAATCGCAACCATATAAGATGCAGTACCCTAGCTACTTAATACCTTTAAAAGGACTAGGCGGACTTCTAACCATTTAATACTTGTATTCTAGGTAGGTCCTATGTTACTTAATACCGATCCTCAGGCGGACTCCTCCCTGGTACTATCGTTATTACGATCTTAGCAATGTGAGAGACTGTACCCATGCCACTTAATACCTCATTAATAAGGACTAGGCAGACCCCTGACTATTCAACACCTATTTATAGGTAGGCTTTTGTTGTTTAATACCTAACCCCAATGCGGACTCCTCACTAGTACTATCTAGATGACAACGCTTGGAATTTCACTAGGTTACTTAATACTTCTTATTAGGAGAGAGGCGAACCCTAGATCAGTCACTTAATACCTCTTACCCGAAGCAAACCCTTCCCGAGATATCCACTATCACTCTTAATTATAAATATGTAATCTAATTAGGTTACTTCTTTCGGTAGGGAGGCAGGCCCTAAAATAGTCACTAAATACCTCAACACTGAAGTAAACCCTCCTAGAGACATCCTTGTTTATTTGGAATCTCATTAGGTTACTTAATACTTCCTTTTAGGAGAGAGGCAGACCCTACAGCCACTTAATACCTCAAACCAGAAGTGAACCCCCAAGGAGATATCCCTCACCACTCCTAATTTAAAATTTGGACCATTTAATACTTTTCAATTAAGAAAGCAGGTCCAATCTCTCACGTCGTTGCGGGTCCTAGGATCAGTGATATCTCACATCAGTAGTAAGTGCGCCCAACTGCTGGTAGCCTCAAAGTAAAGAGCGACCTTCCGTCGAGTGACTCTACTGACTTCGCATCACTAACCTACTAAGTCCAATTAAACATCCTAAGTCTTTAATTATATTATCTTAGGTAGACATTGGACTTAGCTTACTAATTCCCTTTTTATTTAAGGCAATAAGATTTACCTTAAATGCTTATCTACTCATAAATCCCTTTTAATGCTCATAAATGTCAATTTGTCCATAAAATCCTACCGGACGTTTCCTAAGACATTTATGTATGATTACTAATTTCAAATTGGTAACCTTTTTAACTATTCCATAGTTACTAATTCAACTTCTTTATTTATCAGTTCCATTAATCCATTTATCCTATCAAATTATTGCAACTCCCATATTTATTACCATTTATTTTTCATTTATTGGTGTCACAACCTTTTAAATTCCTTTCTCATTAGTTAATCATCTTAAACGCAAATATTATGTTTAAGTGTCATTATTAGCTAAGTTTTATTTAATTATTATAAGCGTAGTAAATTATGTACAAATATCTACTTTTATCAAATATATTCTAGTTATATTCATTTAAATATTATTTTCCATGTTCAATTGTTGGAGTCATATCTAAATAGATTATCCGCTATAATTTCTATAAATTAGTTCAAGACAAAAGATTTAACTTTAAAATATAAAAGATTACATCATTTGAAATTACAAGGAATAATCATTTCTTTTTATTACTGAAATAGATAGTATAAACTACAATGAATTCATACTTTACATATCTCTTTCTCTTTTTATTTGCATCTATTCCTTGTTAGATCAAACATTGTAATTTTCAAAAAGGGGAAAGAAATCAAACTAATTTACAAATGTTAAACGGATCTGAATTCCAACTATTCCAAACATAGAAAAGTTTACATTCCAACAAAATTATGGTAATAATCGAAATTCATAACATTATCATACAACCTATTTCAGATTTGGAATAAATTTCATTCAAATCAATATTCTAAATTCATACTTTTGGGACTAACTTCCAAATCAGGTTGTAAACAATTCTCAATCAATACATAAACAAGAATATGTAGGCGATATTTATTATATTCATATTATATTCAATTTGTTGCCTAAAACTCATATAAAATTATCCAGTTAGGCATATTAATCAAATAAACACCAACGAGATAATTTTTATATTATAATAATCTATAAAAATTTCCACTCACCTTTTAAAAGCGATCTAAATCTCCAAATCTGAAGTAGAATCTATAATTCATCTCCAAATCCTTTTCAATCCAAGAAATATGTATAAAAAAGATATATACATACATTAGAATTATAGATCTGAGAAAGATTTGAGATTGGGAGAGAAAATAAACACAAATATATAAATTACCTCAAATACACGTATAATTGATCCTCTTCTCTTCTCTATTTCATTTGATTTCTATTTTTCTCCAATTTAGATGAATATAAATACAAATATCTTTTTTTTAATTTAGAAAGAAAGTGGAGAAGAAGAAATGGCAGAGCTTCGGAGGGTTAGGTCTGAATTTATAGGTGTAAGAATCAACCTCAACCGTCAGATCGAAATATATTAAATCACGGTCATTGGACCAAGACTAACCCTAACCGCTACATAGGGAACGGTCGACCGCCCCTAGTCTATCTGTAGGCCCGGGTTAATTTTGTTTAATTTTTCTTATTTATTTATTTATTTTTGTTCTGAATTCGATTTCGTCCGTAACTTCTTTAATTGGACTCCGACCGCAAAACTCTAATTATGAAAGTTGCTCACAATTTCGCCAAAACGCATAGGTGCAAGTTTCATGGTCAAATTCCATCGTTTGCACAAATTTTATTTTTTGGGGCCTAATTAATTAACTAAATAACTAATGCCAAATTATGGGGTATTACATGAGGTATCTCAGTCATTGATTATTTTCAGTCCTTCCTTCGTTGTTCTATCCATTTTCAGTCAAAAATTCCATTTTTCGTCCCAACTCCTTTTCCAGATCGTATTTTTTATCCATACGGTCGTTTTGATGGGTGGATCATCGAATTCTATTTAGAAACGAATGAGATATGCTGAATTGAAATTTGACGTTGAATGCTGAAAATTGTGTATGGAAATTTCACCACTGCCTCTTGATGTCTGACCTATTGCGTCGATTCCTCTTCTAGTTTCGCCTTCAAACTCATATGTATGCGTATTACTCATCGTGTGCTTCCATTTGCCACTAGTTTCACTTGATTTCGTTGAGAAATGAGTGAGTCATGGCCTTTTGAATTCATGAGAGAAAGAGTGACGGTGAGAGGAATAAGGAAATAGGAAGAAGGAGTTGGTTTTTCTTTTCTGAAAATGGAGTATGTGATCTGTTTTAAACTAAGGAGAGAAATAACCGTTCCTGCTTCAATTCAAAATTCATTTTCTTTTGGGCGTCCATTCGATCCAGTATCGTTTCGTCCATAATTTCTTCATGCCAATTCGGAACGAGGAAAACCAAAATACTTCACGGATTAAAAAAATGTGACGGTCGCAATACGGTTGTTTCATCATCAAATTTCAAAGTTGGAAAAATGACCTTTTTACCCTTCCTTGTTTTTAATTTTTTAAATTAATTCATTAAATTCAATTATCCACATTATTAAATTATTAATATTTAAACAGAATATTTACAAATTTCACGAGGTATTACATTCTCCCCAACTTGAAGAATTTCATTCCTGAAATTCTGAAGTACAAAGAATGCAACACACTCTCTCGTATCACATAAATACATAAGCATTCAAAATGAATCATCCAACCATTTATTTAGACCATTATCCACACAATAAGAAAACCAATCAAACCAAACATCCATACATAACATATAAAAATTGAAATAAAATTCCTAAAATATGTGCATGTGTTTTATTAACATATATAAATGAGGACTACGGTGTAACGAATCTTAAGGCTACTTTAACACTAGATGAGAGTGAATAGTGTTTTATAACTTCTATGAATCTTTTTAACTTTGTTTCAAGATCTAAATCAAATCACATATTATCAACAAAGATCTATACTAATCAAGCAGTTACAGATGCAATCACAGATAAATATGAAAGCAATAACAAAAGGTAAAGAAAAAGAGACGACACTGAGAATTTTATACTAGTTTGAATTAACCAATCCTACATCTAGTCATGTACAATACTGTATAGATTACTTTTCAATCACCTACTTTAAACAGGTAGCAAGCAAATCAGAATACAATCTCGATTTCAAGGCTACGAGATATACCCTCTTGTCTCACGAGTCCGAGGTAAACTCTCTTGATTTACCAAGCAACGAGATCAGCCACTAGATTTAGACAGACTACTAAACACATCCACTTGATTTGAATGGACAACAAGCACACACAAACAAATAACAGTAGATTTTTTGATTTCCAAATACAAACAATTGTACTTGGGATACAAGATATCCTATAGCTCTTCTGATAGTTGTTTGATCTTTGAGTTTGTATAGATAATGCTTCCAAAACGGTAAATAATTTGTGGAGAATTAATCTAGTTGTATGTGGATTGATTCTATATAGTTTTGAAGAATTTTCTGACCTGTTTTTCTTTTAGATTGTTTTCAAACTTCTATATTTTTGTAAAATAATTTAAGCATAATTTTGAAATACTTTGAACACATAAAAACTTTTATAAAATATGTGTAAAAATATATTTTGAATTATAAATAATTTATTTTGATAAAATATCAAAGATTAGAAATTTGTAATAAAGTTTAGAATCTGCTAACATGGACTTTAATAGTTTATTCTAATGACTCATAATTATACACTAAAATCTTAAGCTCTTCAAATCTTTGTCTTTAAACTCATGAGTCTTGATCATCTCTGAATCTTGAACTTTAGCCTTTATTTTGATTAGTATTCAAGCTTAATCATTTTGTACCTATGTAATATGTGCAATATATACTATACAACTTGACAAAACATTGGTATCTATATTTATATGGTTGTTGTCATCAAAATCAATATCTGAGGTATTGATATATTTTTTTCCTTTTTGATGATGACAACCATGTAAATATTTCTGTATATAAAATAATGTAACATCCCCCTAAGCTAAATAACTCCTCCTCGGTATATGCATGTGTTATATTTTATATTTTTCTTCCCCTTTGTCATTAACAAAAATAGATGAAAAACAAAAATCCCCCTAAATGTGATTTATTTATGAATTATAGAGTCAAAACAAATATTTAAATTCTAAGCAATTTTTTTAGAGATTTGAACTATATACATATTGTGATTATATTATATGTAAGGCATATATTTATGAAAATACTAGTCATTTTAAATGTGGTATATTCAAAACATATATTCAAGACATATATTGTGTAATGGTTTAGATTCTAAATCATATACTAAATATTGAAGATATTAAATAAATAAGACAAGACAAACTTTATTAATCATTATAAAATACAAATCAAACTATTATACAATCCAAATATACAAGCAAACAAACCAAGTAAAACCATATATACAAACCAAACTAACATACAAATCAATGTTTCTTTTTTATTATTGGAGTCTTATGGTTAGTACAATTAGGATAGTGGAGGCAAAAACTTCCTTTTTGTTCCACAAGATTTCCTTTAGAATCAAAGAAAACTTCTCCTACACGCTTAACCTCGTCGCCATCTACATCATTATCTTCCTCTTCCTCCTCTTCCTCATTATTCGGGGGTTATAAATGAAAAGATTGGGGATATCTTTTTCAATCACTATTAGATTACCTCGTTGTCCAATAGATGCTTTTGAAGATTTCAGAGATTTTTGCCTTTTTGTTAAACCAGGAAATAAGAGAGTGTTATAAAAAGTGACAAGTTCAACTTGTACTTTTTCGGCTTGATTTGCATACATCATAGTTAGCATCACTATATGATATTAATTTAAAAGAGTCTTTTTTGGGTAGGAGAGTCCATAGTCTAGTATGTTGTTTACATATGTTAGAATGCATTTTATGGCTTTTAGATGAGTTTTCTTAGGTTGAGATTGATATCTTGCACATAGACATACATATTCATTATATCAGGTCTACTAGTAGTTATATAAAGCAAAGATTATATCATACCTTTATGTATTTTTTTACCTTCATCTTTTGAATTTTCTTCCTTGTTTAGTTTTTCTTTAGTTGCTTAGTATTAGACATACCAAATTTCTTTACTAGTTCCTTAGCATGATTTTCTTGACATATAAATATACCATTATTTAATTATCTTATTTATAATCCTAAAATAAAGTTAGTTCTCCCCATACGACTCATTTCAAATTCCTTAGTCATTATATCAAAAAATTCTTTATTTAACTGTTCATTTGTTGAACTAAAAATAATATCTACATATATTTGTATAAATTGAATATCATTATTATTTATTTTAATAAATAATGTACTATATACTCTTCCTATTTCAAAGTTAGATTGTATTATATAAGATTTAAGTCTTTCATACTAGGCTCTAAGAGCTTGTTTTAAACTATATAAAGCTTTCTTTAATTTATAAATATGATTTCAAAGTTTTGCATCTTCGAAAAGTGGGGGTTGTTCTACATAAACAACTTCTTTAATAAAACCATTTAGAAAGGCACTTTTGGCATCCATTTGAAATAATTTAAAATTATTATGATTTGCAAAAGCAAATAAAATTCTAATGGCCTCTAATGGGCAACGGTTTCATCAAAATCTATACATTCCTCTTGACTATAACCTTAAGCATCTAAACATGCTTTATTTCTAATGATTTCTCCTTGTTCATTCATTTTATTTCTATAGATCTACTTAATTCTTATTAGAGATTTAAATCATCCAGTAGTAGTTTCCTCGAATCATCTTCAGATTATTAAGGTAAGTAAGTCAAAGTGGATGGTGTCTTACCCAAACAAATCTGAACAACTTGGATCATAGTACCATCCCTTCTTCACCTAAAAGCATTCAAATTGGTCGATGTCTTAACCTGGCGAACATAATATATCTCTCATCCAAACCTCTGACCTAATGCAAGTGGTATCATTACGCTTATGATATCACCTCTCCAAATATCCAATAAGTTTTTGATACACAAAGTATCACCTTCTAAAATTTTCAAACATTCCATCCTAAATCCTATAACTAAGCAAGCATACAAACAGTAGAAATCTTATTCTATTAAACCAATACAACCATAGAAATCAAAATCCTAAATCTAAGTGAAATCCTAACCTAAGAAAATGCTAACCAAGATGGTAATAGAGTTAAAAGAATTGACTATATAATACACTGTCTACATGCACCTCATTCGCAACATAAACTCTATACCTTTAAGTTGTTAATCCAAAGAGTTTCTTTGAATAGACAGTTTCTCTTCAATCCGATGGATGATTGAAAAGAATCTATGTAACGACCCGCCGTTTTGACCATCGAAAGTCGACACCAAATGCTACCACTGTGTTCAAATGTCGCACATCCAATCGACAAAAGGGCAGATTGTTAGGGTAAATAAAAAGAAAAGAACAGAGAATAGAGAAAAATAGAATCTCACAATGGAATCGACAACATATAATATAACAAGGATAGTAGTAACTGTCACTCCAAACATACCGAGTATATCAGAGTTAAAAACAAACCTTATCAGCTGGACAGTTATAAAATCCTGACCTTGCAAATGCCAATAGGTATATTATATAATACAGAGGAAAATAAAATAATGCGATGAGTGAATCTTCAGCTTCCCTCCACGATCTCCAAAACACCATGGTCAACCTGGGAAAATACTCGGTCTGACCCGAGCATTATAAATAAATAACACTCGGATCAGTCTGGAAATACCAGCATGAGATGACTCGAATAAGGGGAAACACACACACACACACACATATATAATTCTGTGAGACCACGCCGCTAATGCAGAATGGGTTTTTACCTCACAAAAATAACATTTATTCAGGTAAGAGCAGAAATAAATATTAGGAAACAAATCCAAATATGATTGAGCATAAATAATATCAACCAAAATTGAAAGAATGGAAATAAACCGAGTAAAATCTAAACTGGACAGAATGGATAGAACAAAGGAAAACTGTCATTTATTAAATTTAAATGTTAGTTAAACTCGATGGAATGGGCTAAACAAAGTAACAGTCAAACTTTTACTTTTAAAAACAAACTGAACTTTTTGGCTTGATTTCCGTATTGGTAAAACACTTTTAGAATTAGTTCCTGATTGTTAAAACGTTAAGAGAATAATTTTTCCAAGTGCGCGACCCCGAAGGCCTAAACTAACATCAGACCGAACACCCAGAAGATTATCCAACTTATCATCCCAATAATCGAGTTTCGATTCCTTTTTATACTTTAAAAACAATATTAATTATCCCGAAAGATAATTAACTACATTTAAAATCCCTTTAAATAAACAATTCATTATCTATAATAAAATAGATAATTATTTCCAAACACTTCTATAACATTGGTAAATTAACTTTAAAATCTTTATTAAATCAGTCTATTAACTTTAAATCAGTTTATTAAAGCAATTTTATTATATTACTTAACTTACTTTAATCATCTTTATTAAATTAATTAATTAAAAAGATTTATTAAATTTAAATAGTCATTAATTAACTAAATAAGTAATCTAAAACATCATTAATTGAAATGATAAGTAATTCTAAATTCCATTGATTAAACCAATTAATTAAGTTCAAAATAATCATAAATTAATCGGATTAATTACATCCAAACTTCATTAGTCAAACCAATTAATTAAAACATCATTTGTTAAAACGATTTATTTAATTATAAAACATCATTAATTAAAATGATTTAACTAAATTCCAAAAATCATTAGTTAAAATAATTTACTAAATTTAAAACAAACATTAAATAAAATGATTAATAAAACTCAATTATCATTATTTAAAAAGATTAATTACTTTTAAATATCCTTAAAATAATTATTAATTTCAATTATCCTTAATTAAAAGAATTAATTAAACTCAAATAATCATTAGTCAAAACGATTAATTAAGTATAAACATCATTAGCAAAAAGGATAAATAAAATCTAAAGACAAACCACTTTTTAATCATCATTTATTAAATTGGTTAATTATTCTCAAACTATTTAATTTAAAAGATTAATTAATTAAACTATCATTAACCAAAATGATTAATAAATTTTTAATATTTTTTTTAGCGGAAATACAAGCTTAAGTTCATATGATAGGGTTCTGGGTTGAAATTTAATAAATGACGATATAGCGAAAATCGCTATAACAACATTTATATTATAAAAGGGAATATCGGTAATTAATTTAAACAAACCATCAATAATAGCATATGGATGTAAACAAAATAATTTATGGCTGCAAAACCGCCTTTGGGTCTCTCTATAGATTTTTCCTGCAAAACAATGGTTATGGATAATAAATAGACGATCATATGGGTTTATAACGATCAATTTATATGTCATCTATTTTCCAAATGGAAATTCAACAAACAAGCAATCAAACAATTTAACTAACATCCAAATGATCAATAAATGTTTATAACATCATTAATATGATATAATAAAATTTTATGTGAGTTAAACTCACATTGATTTTCGTTTCCGCTGAAACGCTCCGATTTCGGACTAAAACTGAACGACCATCCGATTTTAGTCCAAATTTTCACTTGCTTCAAATCCAATTAAAGCAACTCCATCGCGAAGCTCTCTATGACACGAGGCCAACGCAATAAACGGCGTTCGAATCCGACCTTGTATGAGCAAGATACACAATTTAGAAGTTATCGATAATTTTAAATAAAAAATCAAACAACTTTAAATAATTTACAATTTTGCCCCCTCTGTTACCTTCTCTTCTTCTCCCTCTTCAAACGCCATCGTGCACAGACATGTCCCCCAACCCATTACACGTGTGCACATGACCCACTGACATGGCGAAATACTCGACCGTTCTCCAATCCGACTTCGCCATTGCGTTGCCCTACGCAAACGCGACAAGTCCATGACCTCAATGACAACCCCAGAGCCACCACGCGAATTGCGAACCGACACATTTTTCATGCTGCTACTCAGACGCGTCTCCAAACGCACATCGCACACCACGAAATCATGCCCACGGTGCGCCTACCCACCACGAGTTCAACTCCGCCCACCAATCGAACCATCGTCCCCAAAATCGCCTGAAATCTCAAACCCTAGCTGTTGCTACTCAAAATGACCATCCTCAAATCGGCGACGCGACCACCATCGTGCCCATGGAATGGTAGCTCTCGAGCATACGAACTAACCGAATCCAAAACCATGATATTTAGTAGCTTAGATTATTTTATGTTGAATTTTGAATAGGCGACCATTTTGGTTTTTACTGTGAATAAAGAAAAGTGAATGCTAGAGAAGAGGAAGCAGACATTGGTTAAAGTGATGAAGTTTGATTTTATAATAAAATTTTCCAACAAACAAAATGATTATGTTTACCTTTTCCATAGCAAAAATTTTCTCAAGTCCCCAAAATGTTTGTGGGCTGTGAAATGATGGGTGTGTGGGCTATGAGATAATGGGTGTGATATGGTGGGTATGTGCATATAAACATTATTTTAATTATAAATATTCAATAAAACATACCCAAAAATCTCGAACTCCAAACGAGACATGCTGCCTGGCGTTTCTAATGTTTTACCGCTATTTCGAACGCAATGGAACTTCTTTCGAGACCTAATTCGATCGTATGCAGAAGATAAGTTTTTAGACCCAATTATTATATTAAATTTTCGATATTAATTTCAACGCGTTTTGATCTTGCACGACCAAACGATACGTCGGATTGCTACGAAATTTGACGGCGTAATATAATTCACCTTTACGGTTCCAATGAAACTGGTTTCATCGAAATCCAAGATTGTGCCCTGGAAGGCTAATTTCACAGATTTAAGTATTTAATTATCTATATTTATCCAATCTGTTTATATTTGTAAATAAATTTACAAATTGAACTTACCAATATTATTTATTGGTTAAATGGAGTTAAATAAAATTATTGAATCCCTTTAATTAACATTTAATCCATAGTTCAAATATTTATATATACCCTATATTTGAATTATAAATTATTAAATTCCAAAATTCAATTATTTTAAATATTTAAAATTAATTAAAAATTTAAAGTCTTATAACCAAAATTTTGGGTTGTTACATTTCCCCCTCCCCTCTTAAATGAATTTCGTCCACGAAATTCCTAAGGAAGAAAATGCTTCCAAACTCTTAAGTTTAAAACTATCAATTAAAATAACCTTTCAAAACAAATTAGTTGGAATAGATCCCAAAATTTTAAATCTTTTAAGTCTATTCATCTATAACAACTAATCCTCTTACATTCATTCCAAGATATAACTTGAAAGTCAAATTTTAGTTAACAAATATTTTCCAAAATTCTTAAAAAATTTCTAACTCTTAAATTTTCGAAAAATTTCGCCAGCGTCTCCTCTGAGTGGCTCGATCAGTACAACTACAATTCGCCTCTCTATGGGCTCCAAACCAATCAAAGAAAACAAAAGCCAAGTGTCCTCCCATATCTAGGGCATAAAATCATAAACCAATTTACATTTTCTAAATTTATTATGTACCGTTTTGCGTTCGATTTATATTTTGGCAAGTAATTTATTTTCTTCTATGTAAATGCAGGTGCACAAGAATCAAATGGCACTCTTGCATCCTTGTACTTACAAAATCTAAAAGAAAAATCGGGCTCATAAAAGTAATATGATTAACTCTACATGCAAAACTAATCTGATATAAATCCACATGCAACCAACAACCATATCTCAATCATATGCAATAAAATACAGAGAATATCCTGTAATAGATGATATGCAATCAATAATTTTCCAATGGTAAATTTAGATCTAAATACCCGGGTTTTTTTCAATTCAAAATTTTATTTTCAAATTTCTCAAACGAGAAAAATCAAAGATCAGAATCAAAATGACAAAGAGGGAATTCCTCCAAATAAATTATGATGAAACTCTAGAATCAAAACAACATGGAGCGTCCAATGGTATTCTGGTTCCTCCAAAAACATCAACTAGAGTGAATAAATATCATTCCTTTCCAAAAATCTTCAAAAATTACCCTTTTCAAAATCATCGGGATTTAGGTCTTAATAAAAACAATTAAAAATCCTTTTGTCTATATATTTAAACTTTATAGACAATGTTATATGAAATCACACAACCAATCAATTCAATTCAATCAAATCCAATCAATCAAATTCAGTGAAGGAATAAATTAACACTAACAGTCAATCAAATTCCTGAAGGGAAAACTTATCAGTTAACATTGTTTTAAAATGTCAGATGACTAACAAACAAATTTTTAACTTAGTTTCAAAACTTTCTTGATTGTCCAAAAATATAGATAATTATCTAAGCATACCGTTTTTCTCATTAGCCTTTGGTTGTTGCTTAGAATATTATCCAAACTCACTTAGACAAAACAGAAATTTATATTCTATATTTTATAAGTTTCTTAATTATATTAAAAAAATTCTAATTCACTTATATTCTCACTTAGTATTTTATTCAATAATAAAATTATTTATGAATTATTTCATAAATTCTCACCCAAGTTTAAATAATATTTTACAAAGTTATTTCTTTATAAAACTTCCAATCATAGCTTATTTTACTTTATTTACTTGTATAATACTCTTCTATAACCTAAGAGTACATACAAATTTTATTTTACTTTTTCAAAGATCTGGATGGAGATCAAATCAAATTATGGTTTCTTAAAACCGAGTCAATCTATTAACCCCTTTTTATTTAGAGTGTTAAAATGAATATTATTTATGGGTTGACCCAATTAACAAGTAGTTCATACTACTTAGATGTTTTAAACAATTATATGGTTTTAATAAACAAATTTTTATCGAAACCTTCCTATTTAATTTAACCCAATTTAAACCTGTGTTAAATTATCCCATAGGTTCCATAAGGGTCCTATTTATCAAAGAAATCTTTTATCAGAAATACTCTTCATTGTCAAACCGATTCCCTTTTAGGGAACTCAAAAATTAGATATTCGGTTTTGATTTCAAAACTTATTTTTGAAAGCATACTGCATATTTTTTTTATATGTCACATGATTTATTAATTAAATCTAACTTTGGGTTCATTCGGATTTGAACTCATTTCGATCGCACAATGATAATGAGAATAATTTACTAAGTATTCCACAAGTTCGCCTAAGCAAACATCTGATCGTCACTTAGAAGATTATTCAGATTACCACAAAACTAATCGAAACAATTTCCTCCTAATTATCCCAAAGAAAATGCATCCTTTAAAATTTTACTTCCCAAAATAATTTCATTTTCAATTACTTTCAAAAGTACTACTATTTCATTTTTTTTCCTCAAAAACCTTTCTGAAATTATTTTTAAAAATATAGGGATTTAAATTCAAAATCCTTTTTAAACACATTTTACAAATTAAATCTATATAAATTTCCTTTATATAAAAATTATTTCATAGTATAATAATCCTTCTTATTTACAATAGAATTATCTTCAATATTTATTCTCTAAATATAATATTCCACTATTTGGATTATATTACTACTTTTTATAAAGTTTAATTCTTAACTCACCATTATTAAACGGTGAATTCTTAATTTAATCATATTCTTCGAACAACTTATAGTCAAATTGTGAAAATTAATTAACAGAGTGTTCATTTTAAATCAAGCAATAAATGCTCCTAAATAAATCAAGCATAATTTAGCAATCAACACACAATAGTCTATGCTTTTCATTTAAATTAAGGATAACTGAACAAACAATAGTGATAATAAATAAATATTATCACATGTAAACTAACACACTATATAACTATATTGAGTTTTGAAAATTATTCCTTTATATATATAAATATAATCCTAGGCAAAATATTTAATTTGCCAAAATTTTCAAAATTTTCAATACTATGTCCGTTGGCCTTGGTCAAATGTTTAAAAACCCCTATCGATACCGTGGCGTCCCACGTCTTGACTAGAATTCATAAAAACTCAATAGACCAATTAACATAATACATTTTTTATAACATTAACAAATACGCTCTCATATATATAATACACTCAAACTCATTCTAGGGTGTCGCTTACCCTATCTCTAATGAGCCAAGCCCTACCAAAGCTAAGGTTCTCGCTTAACCTTACGCTCTGATACCACTTTGTAATGACCCGCCTTTTTGACCATCAAAAGTCGACACCAAACACTACCACTGTGTTCAAATGTCGCGCGTCTAATCGACAAAAAGGCGTATTGTTAGTGTAAATAAAAAGAAAAGAATAGAGAAGAGAGAAAAATGGAATCCCACAACAGAATCGACAACATATAATATAACAAGGACAGTAGTAATTGTCACTCAAACAAACAGAGTATATTAGAGTTAAAAATAAACCTTATCAGCTGGACAGTTATAAAATCCTGACCTTACAAATGCCGATAGGTATATTATATAGCACAATAGAAAATAAAATAATACGAAAGGTGAATCTTCAGCTCCCTTCCACGATCTCCAAAACACCATGGTCTACCTGGGAAAATACTCGATCTGACCTGTGCATTATAAATAAATAACACCCAGATCAGTCTGGAAATACCAGCGTGAGATAACTCGAATAAGGAGAAACATATATATAAAAGAAATTCTATGAGACCACGCCGCTAAAGAAGAATGGGTTTTTACCTCAAAAGAATAACATCCATACGTGCAAGAGCAGAAATAAATATTAGGAAACAAATCCAAATATGATTGAGCATAAATAATATCAACCAGACTTGAAAGAATGGAAATAAACCGAGTAAAATCCAAACTAGACAGAATGGATAGAACAAGGGAAATATTCCAACTTGATAGAATGGACTAAATAAGGTAACAATCCAAACTCGATGGAATGGGCTAAATAAAGTAACGGTCCAAACTCGAAGGAATGGGCTAAATAAAGTAACAGTCCAAACTTGATAGAATGGACTAAATAAACACTTAAATGTTGTGATGAGGAGTTGGCCCTACTCGTGGCAATTTAAAGCTAAAACAAATCCAGGGATACGAATCAAATAAGGAAAGGAAATTTTCCAACAAATGACTAGGAGGGTGTTCCCCCCTCACCGAAAGTATACCTCTAGAAATATACTTGAGAACTCCAATGGCTATTGGAAACCTCCAAGGCGGACCCCGCCAACTGTTACCGAGTATCCGAGTATTTCACATCTCAATGCGCAACACCAAATCCAATCTAGAGTGGATGTGAAAATTCCTAATGGGAGAAACCCCATATAGCTTGGCCCCCACTCGCTCTTTGGGTTTAGTCATTTCCGACAAAGGATAACAAAGCTCAAATGAGCAATACATCGTCTTAAAGTGATGAAATAAAGTGGATGAAGTAACCGATAGCTGAGATACCAACTATCGAGGACATAAAATGATCGTATATGGAAATTATGTCTTGTATACTTATCACCACTCATTGAATTCAAACTTGTACTATTTCTGGGTTAACAAGAATACCAGACAAGTCAAGGTAGTGTTACCTCAAAGTCATGTCACACAATTATTCTTAACTTTTGAAATAGCGACAAGTCTACTTCTTCGATGTTTAGTGCTAATTATACAAATAAATCATTTCCATATAAGTGATTCGCTTTACGGAAATAATTCATTTCCATAAACGAATCAAACCTTTACTTTTAAAAACGAACTAAACTTTTTGGCTTGATTTCCGTATTAGTAAAACACTTTTAGAATTAGTTCCTGATTGTTAAAACGTTAAGAGAATAATTTTTTCAAGTGCGCGACCCCGAAATCCTAAACCAACATCAGAATGAACACCCAGAAGATTGTCCAACTTGTCATCCCAATAATTGAGTTCCAATTCCTTTTTATACTTTAAAAATAATATTAATTATCCTGAAAGATAATTAATTACATTTAAAATTCCTTTAAATAAACAAATCATTATATATAATAAAATAGATAATTATTTCCAAACACTTTTATAACATTGGTAAATTAACTTTAAAATCTTTATTAAATCAATTTATTAAAGCAAATTTTATTATATTAGTTAACTTACTTTAATCACCTTTATTAAATTAATTAATTAAAAAGATTTATTAAATTCAAATAGTCATTAATTAACTGAATAATTAATCTCAAACATAATTAATTAAAATGATAAGCAGTTCTAAATTCCATTGATTAAAACAATTAATTAAGTTCAAAATAATCATAAATTAATCGGATTAATTACATCCAAACTTCATTAGTCAAACCGATTAATTAAAACATCATTTGTTAAAATGATTTATTTAATTATAAAACATCATTAATTAAAATAATTTAACTAAATTCCAAAAATCATTAGTTAAAACAATTAATTAAATTTGAAATAATCATTAACTAATATGATTAATAAAATTCAATTATCATTATTTAAAATGATTAATTACTTTTAAATATCATTAAAATAATTATTAGTTTCAATTATCCTTAATTAAAAGAATTAATTAAACTCAAATAATCATTAGTTAAAACGATTAATTAAGTATAAAACATCATTAGCCAAAATGATAAATAAAATCTAAAGATAAACCAATTTTTAATCATCATTTATTAAATTGGTTAATTAATCTTAGATTAATTAATTTAAAAGATTAATTAATTTAAACTATCATTAACCAAAATGATTAATAAATTTTCAATATTCATTTTAGCGGAAATAGAAGTTCAAGTTCATATGATATGGTTCTGGGTTGAAATTTAATAAATGACGATATAGCGAAAATCGCTATAATGACATTTAAATTATAAAAGGGAATATCGGTAATTAGTTTCAATAAACCATCAATAATAGAATATGGATGTAAATAAAATAATTTATGGCCGAGAAAACCTCTTTGGGTCTCTCTACAAATTTTCTCTACAAAACAATGGTTATGAACTATAAATAGATGATCATATGGGTTTATAACGATCAATTTAATATGTCATCCATTTTCTAAACGGAAATTCAACAAACAAGCAATCAAACAATTTAACTAACAACCAAACGATCAATAAATGTTTATATCATCATCAATATGATATAATAAAATTTTATGTGAGTTAAACTCACATTGATTTTCGTTTCCGCCGAAACGCCCTGATTTTGGACTAAAACCGAACCACCGTCCGATTTTAGCATAAATTTTCACTTGCTCCAAATCCAACCAAACCAACTCCATCGCGAAGCTCTCGACCACACGAGTCCAACGCAATAAATAGCGTTCGAATCTGACCTCGTATGAGCGAGATACATAATTTAGAATTATCGATAATTTTAAATCAAAAATCGAACAACTTTAAATAATTTATAATTTTACCCCCTCTGTTACCTTCTCTTCTTCTCCCTCCTCAAACACCACCTTGCACAAACATGTCCCCCAATCCATTACACGCGTGCACGAAATCCATTGACACGGCGGAATACTCGACCATTCTCCAATCCGACTTCGCCATCGCGTTGCTTTACGCGAACACGACTCGTCCATGACCTAAAAACAACCCTGAACCCACCACGCGAATCGCGACCTGACACTATCATGCCGCTGCTCAGACGCATTCTCCAAACGCACGCCGCACACCACGAAATCATGCCCATGTGTGCGCCTACCCACCACGAGTTCAACTCCACCCACCAATCGAACCATCATCCCCAAAATCGCCTAAAATCTCAAACCCTAGCTGCTGCTGCTCAAAACGGCCATCCCCAAATCGGCGATGCGACCACCATCGAGCACATGGAATGGTAGCTCTCGAGCATATGAACTCAACGAATCCAAAATCATGATTTTTAGTAGCCTAGATTATTTTATGTTGAATTTTGAATGGGCGGACATTTTGATTTTTACTATGAATGAAGAAAAGTGAATGCTAGAGAAGAGGAAGCAAACATTGGTTAAAGTGATGAAGTTTGATTTTATAATTAAATTTTCCAACAAACAAAATGATTATGTTTACCTTTTCCATAGCAAAAATTTTCTTGAGCCGCCAAAATGTTTGTGGGCTGTGAAATGATGGGTTTGTGGGCTGTGAAATGATTGGTGTGATATGGTGGGTATGTGCATATAAACCCACTTTTGTTTTAAAAAAATATTCAACAAAAAATACTCAAAAATCTCGAACTCCAATCGAGACGTGCCGCCTGGCGTTCCTAATTTTATACCTCTATTCCGAACGCAATGGAACATGTTTCGAGACCTAATTCAAACATATGCAGAAGATAGGTTTTTAGACCGAGTTATTATATTAAATTTCCGTTATTAATTTCAGCGCATTTGATCTCACACGACCAAACGATACGTCGGATTGCTATGAAATTCTATGGCGTAATATAATTCACCATTACGGTTCCAATGAAACTGGTTTCATCGAAAACCGAGATTGTGCACTATAAGCTAATTTCACAGATTTAAGTGTTTAATTATAGATATTTATCCAATCTATTTATATTTGTAAATAAATTTACAAACTGAACTTACCAATATTATTTATTGGTTAAATGGAGTTAAATAAAATCATTGAATCCCTTTATTTAACATTTAATCCATAGTTCAAATATTTATATATACCCTATATTTGAATAATAAATTATTAAATTCCAAAATTCAATTATATTAAATATTTAAAATTAATTAAACATTTAAAATCTAATAACCAAATTTCTGGGTTGTTTCAATCTATCTGTTCATCTTTAAAGTCATATCTGAATACTTCAAAGTTCCATTTTTCATAAAATTGCCTCTGCATACCATATGTGTGCTAACCATACTACTCTTTCCTCAATCTTTTCAAATAAATTTTCATGGTGTCTTCTTGTTTTACTTCGGGATCCATTTAACTAATACATATTTTCTTGAACTTATCAAATCTGGTTTATCTCATTAGCTCAAAAATCCGCTATCATGATCCTTTATCTAAATTCTTCATTTACATCAACCAAGAATATTTCTCATATAATCCTCACTGCTAGTCCCATTTGGAATATCTTTTATAAACAGATGTCAGAACTCTTCCCACTTCTCTATTCTCCCAGTCATATCTATCTATACAATTTCTACAGCTTCATTGCATACAACTTATATAGCTTTAATACCCTCCATTAATTCACATATTTATCCCTTTCTAATCTTAATATCAAATTTACTTCAGAATACCCTTTTAAAGTCAATCGTTCAAACTCGATATTCTTCATAATCAAAAGTTTAAGCTCGAATCATTTTCTAAAAATCGATAGTACCTTTCCTCCTATATCATCTCATCGACTCACTATCCTTCCATACTATGGACGAGACAACCCAATACGGTTGGCATCTCACTATATAAGTAAAATAATAAAATACTTAATAATCATAGTAATGTCTTACACCAAAATATATCTAGGAACATCGAAAAAAGGGTTAGTGAACATGTCATTAAACTCATGTCACTTCTAATATAAACCATATACTTACATCCACATCTATCACTCAAATAACTATTTTCGAAAAACATATACAACAAAATAAAAATCACTTGCTTAGAGAAAAACATACGTCTAAGTCATATAACATATATGGTGCAACGTTACCCGCAACATCAGTAAACGACACCCATCCTCTAATCAACTCAAATAACCAACTTTTTCGACATTATCAAACAACAAAGCATCCTAAATATCATTTGCTCCAATTTCCAATCATTACCGCAATGATACAGAACAAAAGAACGCAAATGCCAATTATTTAATTTCTGAATTATGGACCGATCGCCGGGTCAGATCTCATAGTAGTATCATTTGATCACCGGGACTATATCCTAAATAAAATCAGGGTCCTTCAATGAAAATCGTCATCTACATCTTCCTAAAATGTTTTCAATCAATCGGTTAATGGTATCCAATCAATTAAAATTCCAATACCCCTTACACCTCTTAAACTAAGCAGCTTCAAAATTTATTTCATCCACACCTTCAAAAAGATTCCAATATAAAATAAGTTTATTCTAAACCCAAATCTTCTTCATATGAATCTTAACCAATTTAATTATTTGTTAGGTAAACGTCTTTTCTCTACAGTACATCAACACATTAAATTGGACTTACTTTTCTAACTACAACCACAATCTTTCTTCAAAGGCATATGGGATCTCTTTCTCTATTCAAACTCTGACTCTATTTTATTGTCATGCGCTTAAGTGGTATATTTATATATCTTATTAATTCTTATTTCTTTGCAGAGGAAGTTTCGAATCATCTTCGACGACATACGAACTGCCTATCTCCATCTAATTCTGTACGACTACCAGGATCACGGCTTATGACAATATCATGCTTAGTTTGCTAATCCTTATCCAAGCCATACTCCTATCTTCATCCAACATCGTTCAGATAATCATTCAATCTACCCCAAAGTCGATTAATCCATGCACTATGTCAGATTTACACTAGAACTAATCATCCCTTTCACGGTTGTTTTTCTTTCTTTACAACATATGACGGCATATTTGCACTTGGGGCCGCTTCTAGTGCATAACCCTTCTCTTCCTTGTTTTTTCTAACCCATCAAACGATTCTTAACTTGCAGAATTTTTAAACTCCTTTTTCAGATTTCAAAATAATAGAAAAATATTTAATGATTGAAAATTCATCGCATCAAAATTTTGAAACTTCCATTCGCCTTTAAGATTACTTTACCAAACATCTCATTTATTTAAAAGCATAAGATAAAATCTTTTCATCAAACATTTACTTTGTCTTTATATTAATTTCAACACCAATTATTTTTCTTAACATCAATAATTTAATATTAACTACTTAAAATATATTTAAATTTTAAATAAACCACCGATTGTTTTCTAAAATACTCTTGTTTTATTTTTAAACATCATTTCAAACAATTTATAGTCATTTTATTATATACGAGTACATATGCACGCCCAGGTGGGCCTGCATTTAATCACAACGTGCATGCATTTTTAGTTGTACCTGTGAAAGTAGATTTTATAGTAGCATCCCCATATTTGAACTCCGCCTAGGTAGAAGCCACTATTTTTTTATTTAAACTGCAATAACTTCTTTATACTAACTCGGAATTAGGCAAAACTTTGATCGATGAACTCCCACCTAAATTACGGACAATATGGTACACTCGGATACTTCATCTTGTGAACGCATATTGCAGTTCTCCATGGGGACTGACAGTTTACTTAGAAAATAACATGCTACCACATCGCCATATTTGAACTTCGCCTAGTGCAGAAGCCGCTATTTTTTTGTTCAGACTGCAATAACTTCTTCATAAAAATTCAAAATCCGGTGAGACTTCGACCGATTAACTCCCACCTAAATTACGAACAATATGGAACTCTCAAATACTTCATCTTGTGAATGCACACTGTAGTTCTCCATGAAGACCGACAGTTGTACTTAGAAAATAACAGGCTACCACATCCCCATATTTGAACTCCGCCTAGTGTAGAAGCCGCTATTTTTTTTGTTTAGACCGCAATAACTTCTTCATACTAACTCGGAATTAGACGATACTTTGACCGATGAACTCCCTCCTAAATTACGGACAATTTGGCACACTCGGATACTTCATCTTGTGAACTCACACTGTAGTTCTCCATGGTGACTAACAGTTGTACTTAGAAAATAACAGGCTATATCCTCACTTCAACACTCACTGTAGTTCTCCATGGTGACTAATAGTTGTATCTTAGAAAATAACAGGCTACATCCTCATATTCGAACTCCGCCTAGGCAGAAGCCGCTATTTTTTTCTTTAAATTACAATAACTTCTTTATACTAACTCGGAATCAGGCAAAACTTTGATCGATGAACTCCCACCTAAATTACGGACAATATGGTACACTCGGATACTTCATCTTGTGAACGCATATTGCAGTTCTCAATGGGGACTGATAGTTTACTTAGAAAATAACATGCTACCACATCGCCATATTTGAACTTCGCCTAGTGTAGAAGCCGCTATTTTTTTGTTCAGACTGCAATAACTTCATCATACAAATTCGAAATCCGGCGAGACTTCGACCGATTAACTCCCATATAAATTATGGACAATATGGAACACTTAGATACTTCATTTTGTGAATGCACACTGTAGTTCTCCATGGAGACCGACAGTTGTACTTAGAAAATAACAGGCTACCACATCCCCATATTTGAACTCCACCTAGTGCCGAAGCCGCTATTTTTTTGTTCAGACTGCAATAACTTCTTCATACTAACTCAGAATTAGGCGATACTTCGACCGATGAACTCCCGCTTAAATTATGGACAATATGGTACACTCAGATACTTCATCTTGTAAATGCACACTGTAGTTCTCCATGGTGACTAACAGTTGTACTTAGAAAATAACAGACTATATCCCCACTTCAACGCTCACTGTAGTTCTCCATGGTGACTAATAGTTGTACTTAGAAAATAACATGCTACACTCTCATATTTGAACTCCGTCTAGGCATAAGCCGCTATTTTTTTCTTCAGACTGCAATAATTTCTTCATACTAACTCAAAATCAAGCAAAACTTCGACCGATGAACTCACACCAAAATTACGGGCAATATGGTACACTCGGATACTTCATCTTATGAACGCACACTATAGTTCTCCATGGGGACTGATGGTTTACATAGGAAATAACATGCTATCATATCCCCATATTTGAACTCCGCCTAATGCAGAAGCCACTATTTTTTTGTTCAGACTGCAATAAATTTTTCATACTAATTCAGAATCCGGTGAGACTTCGACCAATCAACTTTCACCTAAATTACGGACAATATGGAACACTCGGATACTTCATCTTGTGAATGCACACTGTAGATCTCCATAGGGACTGACAGTTGTACTCAAAAAATAACAGGCTACCACATCCCCATTTTTGAACTCCGCCTAGTGTAGAAGCCGCTATTTTTTGTGTTCAGACTGCAATAACTTATTCATACTAACTCGGAATCAAGCAAAACTTCGACCATTGAACTCCCATCTAAATTATGGACAATATGGTACACTCAGATGCTTCATCTTATAAACACAAACTGTAGTTCTCCTTGGTGGTTAACCGTTGTACTTAGAAAATAACAGGCTATATCCCCATATTTGAATACTATTTCTCTATGAGATGTAAAAGGTATATTTAGAATTTCAAAAGGACACCGAGTAAATCTATTCAATGAATTCTCTTTATTAGTAGTAAAGATAAGTATACATTAATTTAATCGTAAATAGAAATTTTATAACACTTTTAAATAACACATCCTATGTATATATGCGAAAATATAATTTAAAATTCACTTTAGCCACTCGCCACGTTTATATCAATTTAGAAAACCTTTTCCGTGACCTTAAATCATATTTTACTATAAATATGTTCAAAAATTTCAAGTCACAAAATCCTCAGTTTCTTATTTAAAAATTATTATATATCATGACATCAAAATTTTACTTACTTTCAATTAAGATTTAAATCTCTTTTTCAAAAATTATCCATATATTCATGATCTTATATAAACACAATATCAATTCATAAATTTTCTTATAAATGAAATTTATAATTCCATTTTTAAATACTAAATTCCTTTTTCACAATTTCTTTAAATTTTCACTCTTAAAAATATTTTACTTCCGAATCTCAATCCTCTTACCATCCTTGCTAGCTTCCTATCTGGTGCATCTATCAAATCAAATCAATGCAATCACATATACTTTCACAAAGCTTTGCCACGTCTCCACTAAAAAATCAAGTTTAATTTCAACATAATATTAGGAACTACTCCTTATACAGCAAATGTACGTACTGTGGGGTTTACGCAGGTATGACTCATTCCTTACAGATATCGGTGGAACCAAGTGTGGATGTTCACACCATAATATACCTAAGATCGACTCTAGTACCATTCCAGTTTTGGTCTTACCCCACCAGTATCTATCTTTATTCCAATTTCCATTTTCACTAACTCACTCATCGTATGCTATCCATAAATGGGATTCATTTGAAACTCCTCAATATATGGATAGTTCAACTTGAACGGCTACAAGCATATTCGACTCATGATACACACACACACACACACACACATATATATATATATAAGAAAATACATCTATGCTCTCTTAATACGTTTCTAGTTCCTATCCTAGTTCCCAACTTATGCTCTGATACCAAATGTAATAACCTATCCTTTTGACCCTTGGGTCCAACGGTGGAATGGAAGCCGACACCTAGGAGTCGAAAGGACGAGTCATTAAGGTGAGATAAAATAAGCATATACAAACATAGATAAATATTAAATATCAGATACATTTCTAACTAAAACTAACTAATAACTACTTTCAACATCTCACAACAGAAAGAAATAAATATAATACATAAATAAATACCATAGTCACATCACTATAGCATCACCTACAATGTAAAATACATATGTTTGAATAATACAAATACAACCCAATTTACATACAGTTAATTCCAGGTCATCACACCTATGTACATCATATACACAATATACGAATGAATCTCTAATCCTGATCTCATCTCACCTCCAAACTCCATCAACCTGGATATATATTTATGTTTGTATATTTACACATACACACACACAACTATATATATATATATATAATGCAAAATAAGAGAGGGTCAGACATAAGTATGATGAGTGAGTTGTACTCTACTCTACTACAAAAATAATACTATAACATGATATGAGTCTATCGCCCGACCATCATACATTCCATCACCACGTCATACATAATTGTCATATACATCTAACCATATAGCATCGTATCTATATAGACTCATGCCTTGGGCTTATTGCCCCCGTCACCTAAATCGTATAAGACTCACTTCCCTAGATCTCCCAAAGCCTATAGGAAGTCCTATTTTCCTCGTGCTACGTAACTGGACTCATGTCCTGGTTTGCTTACAGCCGGCAGGGTTGCTTAACATCACTCCCTCATATTGGTCCATCGTAGCACTACAAGGGAGAAAAATCGTCATGCTTGGACCATCTACTAGTATCACAAGACTATATTTGTATTCGCATACACAGTCTTGGTCATGTATCTGTGCCCCAGACAAGGTTAAGTCCGGTTCCATCGTTGTATCTCATTTTTGTATCATAACCATATACATATCACTTTAAATAACAACCAAATCATTTCACACATTCGTTCATTTTGTAGCAATGTCATTTATCTCATCATGCCTCATATTACCTTCCAGAACAGAAGAGAAAACAAGAATCGAATCGTTCGTTAATTATTTATATAGGTCTTTATGGTCTAGCTTTAGACTAATAGGAAAATATTACATTAGTTGGCACAGACCGGTGCACCGGTGTACATTATTCCTACAGTTTTCAAACTTTGGGATTTTTTAAGTTTCCGTCGTCATTTCCGCCTCAACCGCCACCGCTTTGCCTCTGGTCGTTTGAAAATGTGCCATTACCCTAACACTAGAGTTTTAAGTCAGATTTTATCATTTATTTCACTAGTTTTGGTATATAATCATCAGGCTACCATATTATTAATAAACCTAGTTTATAAGCATTATTATCAGTCGAATCCCTACTTAATCCCCTTAAATTCGAAATTTAACTTTTAGAATGTGTTTGTTTAATTTACTACAGCCTACATATCATTATTATAATGTTATAATTGCATTATATAGGAAGGAAAGGACAGTTAATTCATCAAAACTCCAAAATTACTCTCGCCTTTGTTGTTTTGTCCATTTTTGCCAAGAACTTCCATTTATTGTCCAAACTCTTTTTATAGGTCGTAATTCTCATCCATATGGTCATTTTGATGGGTGGATCGCTGAATCTTATTTAGAAATGAAGGAGATATGTTGATATGAAGTTTAACGTTGAATGTTGATAGTTTATGTATGGGAGTTTCACCATCGCCTCTTGTTGTCCAGCCTAGTGCATCTGTTACTCTACATGTTTCACCCTCAAACTCATATGTATGCGTAGTACTCACCATAGGATTTGATTTTCCACTGGTTTCACTTGATTCCGTTGAGAAATGAGCGAGTTATGGCCTTTCGAATCCATGAGAGAAAGATGGTAGAAGAGGGGAAGAAGGAGATAGGAAGAAGGGGTCGGTTTTTCTTTTTTTGAAAATGGAGTACATGATTGTTTTTAAACTAAGGAGGGAAATAACTATTCAGGCTTCAATTCAAAATTCAAACTTTCCGTTTTGGCGCCCATTCGATCTGATACCATTTCGTCCATAATTTCTTTATACGAACTCTAAACGAGACAAAACAAAATATTGCACGGATAAAAAAAACAAGACGATCGTAATGACACTAGTTTCGTCATCAAATTTCAAAGTTGCAAAAATAATCATTTTGCCCCTCCTTATTTTTAATTAATTTAATTTCTTTGCATTATTAAATTATTAATATTTTAAAATATTTGCAAATTTCCCAAGGTATTACAAATTTGGATCAACTGAATAAAGAAAAAGAATTTTCTTTTAATTTTATGTCAAATAAATTCAATAGAAAGGAAATTGATAAGCTCTTGGCTATCGAATATCAAGGAACGATAGCCAAGGAGAATAATTCTATAGTTATCCCTTTCTCGTTACCTAAAACAAAAGACTATTGTCTGTGGCAAAAAGTTTCAATTAATAATGAAAAGGGGAGACTACTTAATAAGGAAAGGTCGAGTATAAAAAGGGACTCATCCAAATAGGAATGATGTATTGATGAACAAGCGACTTTAAACCAAAAGGACACTCAAAGAAAAGTGGTAATTACTGAAATTAATGCCCATGGTAATGAAAGCAAGGTCAATACAATTAAGGATTTAGAAGAAATTCCAATAGATTCACAAGATCTGACAAAGGTATTAAAGATCACAAATGTAACGACCTGTATTTTTGATAATTAAAACTATTAAATTAAATAAGATTTGAAATTTAATATCATGAGAAATTAAAATCTATGATTTATTAATGAGAAAAATAATTAGAAAATAATTTAATAATGTTGTTTGAATGTTATTGACAACCATTTTAATGTAATTTCAATCAATTTAAATAATTGTAGAGCTTAATTTGGATACAATTGTTAGTTAATAAGGAATAAATTTAATATTGGATTCAATGTTGAAATTATATGTTATGAATTGAAATAGGTTTATTATAGAATATGAAATAAATTAATTGGTACATAAATTTATTAGCTTTTGTTTCTAAACAATAGACTTAGAAATGCGTTTGAATTACTAATATGTAATAATTGTTTTAAGTATTATTTTATTATTAAATCCATTAGAAATTAATTTGGAAATCAATAAAATTAATATATTGAAATATTGCAATTAATACGTTAAAAGATGTTAACTGTAGAGTATGAGAATAAAAAGATGGAAACTTATGTTTAATTAATTCATAAGGTAATAGTTGATTAAATAATAAGAACGTAAATCAAACTAAAAGAAATTGTTGGAGTTTAAATTATTATAAATTAGGATTTTATTACAACTGAAATTGAACGCTGAAATCAATGTAATAATTAAATGTTGGATTTAACATGGAAATTCCAATTTTTTTTAAAATATTATTAATTTCTCGGTAATCAAGAATGATGAAAATTGTTAACTTTTAAATTTGAATTTAAAAGTGATTAAATTGATTATTTATTTAATTAACGTGTAAAATTGGGGTTTTGGGCACTGTCTCAGATTTCGACGAAACCAATTTCATCGGATCCATAATATTGAATTATTGTAGGATTTCAAGTTTCGTAGCGATCAGACTTATCGTTTGATCGTGCGAGCTCGAAACGCATAGAAATCAATTAATGGAATTTAAATGAATATAATTTGATTTTAAAAGCAAACTTCTATATACAATGGAACTAGGGTTTGAAACTAGTCCCATTGAGTTTAAAAATATCGAAAACATATATTTTGATATATGCGATGACCTACTTTCGTTTCAGGAACGAAACGGGCTTTTAGGTCGTTGTTATCGTTTCGACCCAATTCGATCTGTCCATTCGTTCTTATTCATCTCTATCTATATAAATAGATATTTTTTGAAACCCTAGCAACTTTTATTTCTGATTTCTGTATGTACTTCTTATTTTCATCTGCTCCTTCCCTTCTTTCCAATGTCAGACATCAAAACCCTAAATTCTCAAATTTCAAATCAAATCGAAAATTCAAACTCCACAAACGGTAGCAAATTATACATCGTTGGAAAGCTCTCGACGAACGTAATCTACTTATGTAATTCTTTTTTTGATTGGAGGTTCGGTTTGGCCAGAAATCAGTGAAGAAGTCTCGACCGTCCATTTTAAGGTTTTCAATTCGACGGTGGATCGTCGATTATATGACGATCGGAAGGTTCATGCTTGTAGAGGGCATCGAGTAGAGTGCATCGAGTAGAGTGCATCCACTGGGTTTGTTCATGTCAGAGGCATCTATATTCGCCTCGAACGGAGATCATTGGAAGCGCCGGGCGATTGGCTCTAGGAGGCGCGGAGAGGTCGCGGTCGTAAGGTGATGGGGGCGGCCTGGTGTGGGCGTCACGGCGGTGGTGTCTGATTATGGCGTTAGAGCTCGTAGGCGGCGATAGTGGACGTTCGTGGGTGGATGTATGATGGTAGGGTTCGCGCTCATCTGTGGCTGTTAGGGTTTGAGATAAAAGGTATGCGATATTACGTTTTTGCCCCTGAGTTTAATTTTAATTTAAAATTTAAATTTCAACCTTCTAACGTTAATAACTTTTTCATACGAGCTCGGATTTGGACGCGGTTTCTTTCGTTGGGATCGTATCAAAATTTTGGATGACATGCAATGGTTTGGTTGAATTTGGAGACTGTTTAAATTTTGGGCTTTATTTGGATTTTAAATCGACTGTAAATCAAAGGTGAGTGATTTAACCCACTCACGAAATACTAAACCTTCTTATGTTAGTTGAATTAAGTTTATGATGTGATAAGAAATTTATTGATTACTGTTTGGTAATTTAAGTTGTCACTTAAATTTAATTTGAATTTATATTGAATTAATTTGTCATTTAAATTAATATTGAATTTAAATTGTTAGTTAAATACCTGATAATGATAACCAGTTAATTATAGTGATTTATTGGCTGACTTGGATGTTTATTGTGATGGATGTTTATTTGTTGACATTTTGGAGGATTGTATGTTTATATCCCTGTTATCACTATGGGTTGAAATGATACATACCCGAATGATCTTATAGATTAGGGAAAATCATTATGGGTTGAAATGATACATACCCGAGCGATTTTATTTATTTGGAAATTATTGATTCGGGATACGGGTTGAAATGATATATACCCAGAAAATTTAACTATTTTGGCTTGAAGTGATACATACCCTATCACTTGACCATAGGGTAGAAAATTATATACGGACACCGTTGGCCAGTTTTAAATTATTTTCTAAATGGTAAAGTATGTTTGATTTATAAATTTGGTTTTTAAATTTAATTTAATGATTTTATAAAAAAATTATATTTGGAAAATAATTTATTTTATATGTTTTAAAGTTTCAAATTATAAGTTAATATATGGTTTTAAATGTAATTTTAAGTTTTTAACTTATAAATTTATTTAGTTTTAAATATATAATTTATTTTAATTTAATAGAATATTTAATATGGTTATATATATATATTTTAAATTTAATTTAAATAATAAGTATAGTTTTGATTTAAGATAATAAATATAGACCTTTATAATAACTTTAATAGATAAATGATTTTTGTAAAAGATTTTAGAATTTTGTAAAGGTTTTGTAAGGAATTTATAAAAGTTTTGTAAGAGATTTTATACTGGATTTTATAAAAAGAATTTTATAAATGATTTTTTATAATGGTTTCATAAAGGAGTTTATAAACATTTAAAGGATTTTATAAAGGGGTTTTATAAAGAACTTGTATTAAGAGATTTGGAAGCGTTTTAAAGGAATTTGCGTAGAAGTTTCTGAAAAGGGAAAGAGTTGTAAACTGTTTTGGAATTTATAAATAGCTATATAAATGGTTCTAAAGCATATAAATAGTTTATAAATGGTTTAAGAGAGATTTATAAATTATTTTCGAAATTGGTTGAAAGAAATCTTCCTTGGTATTTATGAATATATTTATACTTTTGGAATAAGTATATGGATATCTTGATATGAAGGTATAAACTGTTTCTAGATTTATTATTAAAAATGTTTTATAAAATGACCACGGTGTGAAATAAGCGTTTGGTTGTTAAAGAGACCGAGGTCGGATATTGTCAATTCCGAAACAACTTTAACAACTATGCACGTGGTGGAGAATCCAGAACGAAGTAGGATGGTTTGGTGAACGCTACTGATATGAGGTAAGAACGCAGCCCTGACCTTCGGATCAGCTTGATATGACTAAAACAGGAGCTATACCGGGCCAAGTGGGGGTCGCTCCCCCAATCGAACACGCTTCTTCGATACCATATCTGTTACTTTGTGATTGATTGGTGGCCACCCTCAATTTGATTATGGGAGTGTGTTTTAAGGTGAGCGGTTGTAGCGACCCACAGTTCCATACCTTTTGAGTATATAATAATTCTACCTCGCTCAACCCAAAGTGTACGAAAGAACGAATAGCTAGAGGTGAAGAAGAAGTAAGAGATAGAAGAAAAATAATCAACAACACAGAATCTCACAATCGCAGTGGAACAAATATAATATATAATAACAGATTTTAAATACAAGAATTGTATTGTTACTATACATACCATTATCAGAGTAAAATGTACAACAATAAATCTAGACAGTTTAATAACTTATCCTCACATACATAGCTTACACAATGGAAATATAAACCAAATACGGAAATATATCTTGTCATCCAGCTCGTCTCCTGAGCTACATAGCATCCTATCCTGAATCTGTAATACTCAGTCTGACCCGAACATTATAATATAATAACACTCGAGTTAGTCTGGAAAACCAGTGTGAGAAAACGCACTCAAATTGAATTATTAGAGTTATCAGATCCTTTGAAAGCAAAGGTATCTCATAAGACCGCATCACACATAAACACGATGGGTTTTTCCCTTACGATAACCAAAACAATTTTTATCAAAATCATCTGATATTATAATAGTGTCTAAATACAAATACTTATTCAAATAGCTGAAATTGTTACATTAATTAAATTCCAGCATACTAGGCTCTACAAACAAAACTGTAAGCTCGTTTGGAGAATGGATTCCAACGAATGACTGGGCCACTGGGGTACCGCCCATCATAGTACACCTCTAGAACAATGTACCGAGGACCATCGCCGGGATCCCCTGCTTTACAAGACCGGTCTACCCCTAACCTGGATAGACCGAATATGTTATCACCCCGGGTGTTCCCACCCTTACTATCGAGCGCTCATTCTTTCATGTACAACCATATCCATAATATAAAGGTTTTTGAGGACATCTAGAAAAGTGATAACATACCCTAATTGGGTGCGACCCACTTAGCATTACTTCATCTCCCCTATTTTAGTCATTCTCGGTTGATGAGGTTCGAGTCTAAGCATTACCTTTCAAGAACAATTTTACTTAGAATGCTCATCGTCCTCCAATGACGATGTTCTGATAGAATTAGTCCATACAAGTTGTCCTGGGTCTGGACAAACCGAATCACCGTCTTCATCATCTTCACGGTATTCATTCGTTACGTTCAAACCGGATTGAAATGCTTTCGGATAATTAAATCCGGTCCCGGTCTCTTTGAAACGATTAACGAAATTGGCCAATATTGATAGTCGGTTATTTAACTATCAATCAAACATCCATAAGCAATCATCTGGCCTTATTATATTTTTCCAAAAATATCCCCAAAATATCTTTATAAGATATATTCAAACCCTTCCAATATTTTAATAGTGGAAATCAAACTCAAGTTCTTATATCCTTAACAGGATATTTTCAAGTCATTCCAATACTTAGAATAGTTTATGCTCACTTCCAATTATAATTCATCCCTTTGAAGATATTTTCTATATTTAAAATCTCGAAGTTGACTATTTTCAAATCCTTTCCGTCCAATACTTAGGAATATTTATAGGTATATTTCTTAAGATCTTTTTATCCCAATATTCAGGAAATAGCCCATTTATTTCCTATTCTCACAATTCTTTACAAATTTTATTTGTAAAACCCCCTTTATATTTCCAAAGTCGAATGCACTTGTCTATATCTCCAAATACCCATTTCTAACCTCTTTTATGAATTCTAATTCATTTTCCGAATTTTTCGTATTTTAAACACTTTGGAATTTCCTTAAGTTCCCGTAATCCCACTATAAAATATCTCTTCAAAAATCATACTAGTTTAACAAACTTCATTTCCAATCTTGAGAGGATTTATAAATAAATTCAATCTTTTAAAACTATATATATAAAGTATTTTTAAAGAATAATAGTTTATTTGTAAAATATGTTTAAGTAAATTTAAAATATCAAACATTTTAAATAACATCAATAACTCATTTCCAAATAATTTTTAATAACTAATTAATTTACAAGGTCGATTAATAAAATTAGAATTTATTTCAATAAATATTAAATATTATAATAACTAGCCTTTCGGAATATTCTAATCTAAATAATAGTTTAAGTATATGGCATAATAATTATAAATTCCTTTTTTCAAATTCTTAATTTCTCGACAAAAATATATTTTCAAAGAAAAATCCAATATTTCCAATTTAAATTTATAAATCCCTCTCGATTCATATCACATCGATTATACCTTAATTTTTATCACCATCCTCACATTCAAAGATAGATTCCACTATTTCTTTCCCAACGATTTCCATAACTCGATGTAAAATCACACTACAAACTCATATTCCAACTTATCAACTGAGATCATATTCCTTATTTATAAACATCGTTTATAAATTTATAAACTCTTTTGAGTTTCACTTATTTATAAAACAATTTCATTTGTAAAACTTCATTTATAAATCCATCCCTTAATAAGTCCTAATTTTATTTCCAATCTATTTTAAATATCGATTTCAACTCCTTTCATATTTCAGAATATCATTTATAAATTCCTTTGTATAATTCATTTTTAAAATCTCTATTTTAACAATTCACGAATAGTTAAGCATAACCAAAATCATATATATTTTTCTAACTCAATTTCTTTAAAATAACCCAATTCCAATATAAATATTTTTATATCAAAAATTCCCTTTTATCCCTTAAATTTAAAAATATATTTATGGCATTCGAAATATCAAAATTCAGGCCAGTGCTACCATAGCATTCAATAATTCAAAATACAACAATAATCTATAACATATTATCTATACACATCATATATCACTATATAAAAAATAAACAATATATTTGAGGAATCCAGTTGGATCCTTCCAACCTGTCTCCCTGCATCCATAGATGTTAATACAACATAAAAATACCAATCCCACTTCGAGGGGGATATCGCGGTATATAGGGTCATCCGCTATTATGCGGGGCACATAGGGTCTCATCCACTATAATGTGCGGGAATATCACTCCAAATACTAATATATATACTACTATATATATTATTTCATTCACAAACAATAATTTTTAAATTCAACAGCATCCAAAATTTAATTCAACTATTTAAATTTTAAATTTTGATAATCCAAATGAGTGAGAATTTTCTCACCATTGATTTTCATTTTGCAATCTGTTCCAACTCGACTTGTTTTTCATGATTTTTAGCCTCGTATAAATTTAATATGAATTAGTGAAATCCCAAATAAAGTAATTGATAATAAATTTAAATTTTAAAAATTGTTTTTATATTAAATTACCTTCTTCCCTCATCACATCTCTCTCACGACATCGAATCATCCAAGATGACTTCAAACTCATCGCCACTACAGTTCGACATCAACCTCACACCCCCTCTCACTATACGCACTCAAGCATTTCAGGACAACAAAACTTCGCCTGCGTTCCATAGTTTGCAGCCGCTCTATCGTTCGCGCGTGCCACCTGCTTGTTGAGCCGCATAGACATCCATCACCAGATCGCCTCATAGAGCTTGCGACTTCACCGCCCTCAGATAGCCACCGCCCATCCCAAACGACACGTGGCATCCCGATTCACTTCTTTTTTTTTACTGAATCGCGCTCGACATCACCACTGCCGCCGACCATCCCTACAGTCACCGCCCATGCCACGCCAACCATCTCCGTTGCAAACTCCTCCAGGTCCACGTGGCCACGTCAAAACTTCGAACGACTACGTCGAAGAGGAGTCGCGACCGCCCCCTAGCCGACCCCATCTCACGCGACCATCAGCCGAGCAGCCACCGATCATCAACCCCCTCAATCGCGCATCTGCCCGCCGTCGATCCCCCTTGTGCCATTGCGATTATCGCGCGATTTGATTCTTTTTTTCTTTCTTTGTTTTGAATGTTTTGTTCGATTTAAACAAGAAGATGATAACAGGGGGTAAGGGATCGCGATTTTATACAAGAAGATGGCTTTCGGTTTTGAAACGAGATAAGGAAGGGTCAAATACGCGATTCCAACAAGAATAGACGTGGGTACGGTGGCATGTTGGAGAAGGTATAGTGACCGAGTGAAGAGGACAGCCCAGTCCAATCAAGGGAATTAAATTATTTAATTTTTCAAAATATCTCAATTCATCTCGATTATGCAACTCAAAATTTCGAATCCCTATCGAGGCATGTCGCTAGGCGTTCATTATGTTATATCCTTATTCCGAACGCAATAGAAAAGGTTTCGAGTCCTAATTCGATCGTATGGTGAAGATAGCTTTTTAGACCCAATTATAATAAATTTTCAATTTAAATTCATCGCGTTTATATACCGTACGACCAAACGATAACTCCAAACACTATGAAATTTGAAATCCAATAATAATACACTATTATGGATCCAATAGAACTAGTTTCGTCGAATTCCGAGATTGTGCCCCGGATCGCTATTCTAACTCGTCGATTAAATCGACGATTTCAAAATTTTATGAAATCGCTTAAAATTTCCGTTTTAAAATCTTACTAACTAATTTCTAATTCAAATAGAATTTATATTGATATTAGAAATCATATTTAGTTTCATATTCAACTCCAATTCAATTATTTAAACGATTTTCAATTATTAACTCAACAATTAAATTTATTAATTAAATCGCTATATTTGGAATTTTAAATTCATTTCAAAGTTTTTCAATTAAAATCTTCATATCTAAAAACAATTTATATTCCAAATTCAATATTTAAGACCACTTAAATATTCAAAATCGAACAACCAAAATCGGGTCGTTACAGCTATAGTAGCAGCTATGCGTTACCACCAGTCCGGAAGTGCAAAACGGTATAATCCTACCCTGAGCATTGCCTCGTGTGCCTTGTCATATGCCTTATCGAGCCCACTACAATTTTGGTTTGTGTCGTACCTATGAGTGCTCCCTGATAGCCCACCAGTTTATGGCAGACTGTATAGACTACGATGCCTATAAAAATGTGGTAAGGGGGATATGGGTAACACCTGTAACGTCCCAGATTTGAGAGCTCGAAAATCGACATCCATACTTTACATCGTACTCGAATGCCGCAGATTCGACCGTTCAAATCCGAGTCGCCGGAGCTTATAACAACATTAAGTAAATAACACAGCGGAAAAGAAAAAGAATATAGACATCCAACATCTGATACAATATCCAGATACAATGATGATACAATGAATATCTATATACATCAGAGATATGATACAACAAATAGCAGCGGAAAAGAAAAACGATAATATCAGCAGCGGAACAAATAACTCTAAGATAGTCTTCAAGAGAGAACTCCAGCAGTAGCTCGAACTCCCAATAACGATACACCAAGAATAAGCAAGTGCAGTCTGATCCAAAGACTGGACTAGCTCCAGATAAATCTACAAAATCTGAATATCTGAAAAACCCAACTCTAGACTGCTCGTGTAGAAAATTTTGAGCATCCAGAGTTTAGGAAATAAACAATAAACTCCGGATCAGTCATGGGACTGGTGTGAGCAACAAAAACAGTTTATCTTTAAAAACAAATAGCAGAGAATTTTAAAAGTCAATTCGCAATGCTTTTGGAAAATGAAACTACCATAAGACCTCCCGCCACACACACAATGCAAACGCAGAATTGGAGGAGATTTCTTCTTATGTTAGTCAAAGATGCTTACTACGCAAAAACCAAATCCTTTTTGATATTATTATTAGTGCATAGTGGAAAACATTTCGAAAGTAGAATATTGATCTTAGCCGACATAGGTACCATTATAGTATGCCTACTATAGCTACCATATTAAATGGCAGGTTCTACAACTAATACCGTACAAGGCTCGTATTGTTTCTTTGGATTTCCAACAAATGGTCAGGCTAAGGAACTTCCTTTTCCACGATGGGTACGTCCCTGGAATAGACGACCCGAGAACCTAACCGGATCTCTGCCAACACAAGGCCGGGTTACCTCTGCAAAAATAGGTAACTACTGACACGCGTATGTCATCCCCCGATCGTCACCGATCTTCCCGAGGATCCCCGATTTCCAACAACCACAAAGTAATAAATTTGCAGCAACCACAGAGGTTAAGTATCTGGGCTCCATACCATGATACCACCTTTATCCAGAAGGAATGACATACACTAAGGGGCGCTACTCCCTAGAACCTTGCCGCATCTTTCCTGTTTTGACCATTTCCGGGGTGTGAGGCTCGATGAAGTCTCGTCCACAAAGCTATGCTTTCTACAAAGCCATGCTTCGGGTCAAACAAATGATCAACCTATGATCACAAAGATATAAGATCAAACAAATGATCATATCGCAAATGATCAAACACTGATCATCAAACAGCAACACTCAGCATGCCACATTACCAAATTGGGATATATCGCTGATAAATTTCAACTACATAACCTCTGAGCTCGTATGTCTCAGAGAAGGGTGTTAAGCTAAGAGAATAAATTCTCCGCCACCAACAGATATGTATTTGAAAGAAATCGGCTTTATATCTCAAAGTGTAATGTCAGACATGTATCCATATAAGTCTGTTCCGGGTTCGAACAGAACCGAAGGCACTTCTCACGAAGCCCTTGCAATTCCGGATAACTTTCAATCACGTCTGGACTTCCCGTCACAAAAGAGTGATATAAATCTCTATACCGGCGCGACTCAGTGCAGAGACATTCGACAGGTTGTCCTTTCATTTTCGAAAAATATCCGGTCTTCAACACCGGTCTTCAAATGCGATCCATATACGACGTATCACTATTCGGAATGGGTTATATGACACAATTGTCTTTTCCCGGCTAACCCGAATAGTGAGCGCAATATTCAAAAACAAATGGATAATGGGATTTCAATTAAGTCATAACTTATTACCCAAACTTTCTTTTCAAATGGTTTAACAAATTACCATTTTAATCTTTTAAACAAAAAGATTCAATTCATAAAGTTCACTAAATTTCACAAAGATTCATTCGCAGATTTTCCAATCGATTTCCATTTCAGTTTAACTCGTTAAATCTTTAAATCAAAGATTTGACTCATAGCTTTCAAAACAATTTCATTTCGAATGGTTTAAACAAAACATCATTTTGAATCTGTTAAAAGTAAACAGATTCAATTCATAGTTTTCAAGACAATTTCATTCATAACTTGGAAAATCCATTTTTCAATTCACTTGAAATTCCTTTAATTTAAACTGGAATTTCTTTTCTTATCTAAAAGCTTTTATCATTTGAAAACAACAGTTTTCAATTTGGAAATCTGATTCATTTATACGAGTTGAAATTCTTGGTTTAAATTCAAATTCCCAACTTATACTTTTAAAATGGTTTAATTCATACAAACACATTTATATCATCTTTTATCCCTAGTTTCCAAATCATAGGATTCAATTTCAAACTTGAATTCAAATTTAAATCAAATTATTTAAATTTTCAAAACTCGATTTAAGTTATTCAAAATAACTTTTATCTTTGAAATTACATTTCAAAAGCTTTTCACTTTAAACCCAAATTTCTAATTTCAAAATCAATTGAAATTAAAATTTCAATTTCAAAACATCAAATTTAAATTATCTGTGACTTAACCGATTTCCACGTGAAATCCATATTGGTGTGTGTATAAGTGTGGTCCAGGGTTTTACACACAATAGTGCAACATCAATCATCACATAACGAAATACAGGATATAGTTGATAAGCGATATAAACTATAACGCTTATCGTTCATTCACAGATCACAGATATATATCACAGGTAAGTAAACTACAGATCACAACATGAATCAGGGTATATCACAAAGCATCATATATCAGGGATATCAAACAATCAAGTCATCCGATAGAATCCAAATATCCATAGATAAGGTCAATTTATTATCTAATTTATTTAAATCAGTTTTATTACTTATGAATAAGTCACTAATCCTGGTTAATTAACATTAATTAATTTCAACCATTTTGATAAATTATTCTTTAATCCTTTATAAATTAACCATTAATAATAAATTAATTAACCTTTAATTATAATTCATCAACCTTTAATTATTTAAAGAATTAATTCACTATTTAATTAATTATCTTCAATTAATAAATTAACCCTTAATAAATTAATTACCCCTCTTTTTTTTAAACAATTAATTAATAATAATTCATCTTAATTAACATTTTAAATTCTTCTTTAATAACTTTGAAATCAAATTATTACCAACCTTAAAAACTTCAATGTTAATTAACATTTTAAAACATTTGATTTATTCCTAAACACTTTATCAAGTTTTATTTAAAATAACCTGTTAAGAATATAAGTTTACAACATTCTTAAAACTTGATTGTTTTAAAGATCATTTATTTCAAAACCTTCAATTTAAACCTTCTAAAACTTGATCTATTCACAATCTAAGTTTTCAGACAATCTTGAATTTATTAAATTAAACTTTGATTTAAATCTGAGATTAGATTTTTAAGTTTAAAACAGAAAATAGGTTTAAACCTGTCCCAGTTTTCGACCCGAGCCAGAAACGAAAATCCCCGCGTTCGACTTCGAGTTTTCCACCCAGCTTGCTTCTTCTCTAATCCCCAGCTTTCTTCTTCTTTCCCTTCGAACTCAACCCGAGCTCTAACTCGAGTTCCCCTCCCAAATACTCGAGTTCATCTTCGAGTCGACCACAAAACATTCCCGAGACCAACCCTTCTTCCCCAAAGCGTTCGAACCCAGACAACAAACGTGCACGCGTGCACGTGCACAATGGAGTTCGCCGCCCTTAGTTGAATCTCCGGCCACCCCCAAGTCAACGACTATCCACCTGAACCCCTCGTACATCCAGCGTCGCGAAACATTGACGAAATTGGAATTTGATTGTTCGACCAAAATTCGAAGAAAATTGAGTCACTCTTAAACTTCTCGTTCTCCCTCGCCTGATCGACAGAGGCTACGATACTCTACCCTAAGCTTCGCCAGTCTCTCGTGTTCCTAATGGACCTGGTCCGATGATCTCCGGTGGCCTAACGGCGGCGCGGTGACCACGTCTCTAACCTCGACAAATTGTAGAACTTAAACCCTAATTTGCTCTCGTTCCCAAAATTCTTGTAATAAATAATTTTTCTAACATTTTTCTCATCTTCGTAGATCATCAAGCTTGCTTCAGAACAAATCTCAACACTTATTTTTGATTCGATCATCAGATATTCGTAAAAATGAAATTTTTGTTCATATACGAATTGCTCTAAGAATACTAAACTAAAAATCCTTGTTTTTGTTTTAAAAATCATATATTACAGTAAGCATTTAATCTATACTCCTGAATTTACAAATTGTTGGAGTTGATTTTTACTTGTTCTTCAATCTCCCCTGTTCTTTTCATCTTCCAGACAGATTTTCAACTTATACTTATTAAATAAATTTTTAAACTTTAATTCATGATACAACAAACATACTCTGTTTGAATCTTAAACAATAACGTTTATTTTATCAAGTAATAATGGATTTCGATCAATTCTTGAGTCTGGAAACTAAAGACAGTAAAATACTGGAACAACACATATATTCACTTATATATATACACACACACACACACACACACACACAAAAGATCTACTGATGTGTATAAACATAGTGTATACTGAACACATAACTTAACATGCAACAAATTCCAATACTTAAACTTATTTAGAAGTGATGTTACTCACCTGTTTTAAGAAATGGACAGAGCATACTTATTGAACCAGGCCTTAAAACTGTTAGTTGAAACTTCTCTTTTGATTCTCTGGTTTGCTTTGAGTTGTTATTCAAGTTGAAGTTTGTTTTAAATATGAAATAATGTTTTTGCTTCAGATTTTTTTCTCAGTTTCGAATGAGACTGATATGCATAAAGAAAAGAAGATGATGGGTATGTTATTGGTTTTGTACAGTAGGGTATGGCTGAAGATGTTTTAGAGGTAGGGTGCTAAAGATTTGTTTACTTCGGCCATACTTATATTTTTTTATTTGTTTGTACTTGATGTTCTTATTTTTACTCGGCTGATCATTACATTGAGAAGATTTTGCTTCATACTTTTGCTACTTTGTTTATTTTCTTTTCTCAGCCTCAACACTTTGTTTACAGCCTATACTTCCTTCTTTTATTTGTTTGTACTGCTTGGTTTTCTTATACAAGTTAATTCATATTTAACTATATACATTTGTTCAACTTTGAATAATAACATTGTCTTCTTATGTTTACCTACTTGTATTTATATTTGAATGTATATGTTTGTTTTATTTACTTTATATTAAATAAAACTATATAATTTATTTTATAAACTCAAATTATTATTAACCATTTACTTGAAATTTAAATCTAAATCACATATATATACAATATACAGATTTTTAATTGATTTAACATAGAATTTATTTGAATGTGGGGAAACTCGTTTCAATTTATCAATTGATTTTACAATTTTTATTCAAAAATTCATTTAATTATTAATTTAAATTAAATTAAAATCTAGGGTCGTTACAAACTTCCCCCCTTAAAAGAATTTCGTCCTCGAAATTTGCAGGCACGAAAACAAAGACAGAGATAGACAGATGCAAGCTCCTATAATTCCTCAAACTCAAAATACAGGTTCCGAATTCAAGTCGGAATATCTCAGAATACATACCAATTTGTCCCTCTTCGGACTTTGGTATTCAAAAGAAATTACAATAGAATTTCAAAATTTGGTTTTCAAACGAAATCGTTTTATTGATTAAATTCAAATTTTAGCTTCATATCCTATTAATCAATTTAACTCAATTTAAAATTCCAATTTCAAATTCATTAAGGTTCAAATCCAAAAGGCTGATAAGAAGTCGATGAAGATACGAAATAAGAATCTCCTACAACGGTTCGTAGAGCCATCATCACACTGAAACTTCTTCTTGTAGCTGATACGAAGCAATCAAAAGAATTTGGAAACGAATCAAAGAAAATTGATAGAGAAAGATTGTTTCCACTGTTGTAGGGTATTGACCATTTATAGTCGTATTCCCTTGTCCCCTATCTCGTCTTCTTCTTGCACTCATACTTACTATCAGTGGATAGCAAGAGAATTTACTGAGACATTCAGACGGATATCTGAGAATTACTCATTCTAGAGTTTACTTCACTCTATCTCTAATGAGCTACTTAACATGTTATACTCCTGAGCTAAAGTTCAACCTTAGCTCTGATACCAAATGTAACGATCCGGATTTTCGCGCTCGAAAATCGACATCCATACTTTACATCGTACTCGAATGCCGCAGATTCGACCGTTCAAATCCGAGTCGCCGGAGCTTATAACAACATTAAGTAAATAACACAGCGGAAAAGAAAAAGAATATAGACATCCAACATCTGATACAATATCCAGATACAATGATGATACAATGAATATCTATATACATCAGAGATATGATACAACAAATAGCAGCGGAAAAGAAAAACGATAATATCAGCAGCGGAACAAATAACTCTAAGATAGTCTTCAAGAGAGAACTCCAGCAGTAGCTCGAACTCCTAATAACGATACACCAAGAATAAGCAAGTGCAGTCTGATCCAAAGACTGGACTAGCTCCAGATAAATCTACAAAATCTGAATATCTGAAAAACCCAACTCTAGACTGCTCGTGTAGAAAATTTTGAGCATCCAGAGTTTAGGAAATAAACAATAAACTCCGGATCAGTCATGGGACTGGTGTGAGCAACAAAAACAGTTTATCTTTAAAAACAAATAGCAGAGAATTTTAAAAGTCAATTCGCAATGCTTTTGGAAAATGAAACTACCATAAGACCTCCCGCCACACACACAATGCAAACGCAGAATTGGAGGAGATTTCTTCTTATGTTAGTCAAAGATGCTTACTACGCAAAAACCAAATCCTTTTTGATATTATTATTAGTGCATAGTGGAAAACATTTCGAAAGTAGAATATTGATCTTAGCCGACATAGGTACCATTATAGTATGCCTACTATAGCTACCATATTAAATGGCAGGTTCTACAACTAATACCGTACAAGGCTCGTATTGTTTCTTTGGATTTCCAACAAATGGTCAGGCTAAGGAACTTCCTTTTCCACGATGGGTACGTCCCTGGAATAGACGACCCGAGAACCTAACCGGATCTCTGCCAACACAAGGCCGGGTTACCTCTGCAAAAATAGGTAACTACTGACACGCGTATGTCATCCCCCGATCGTCACCGATCTTCCCGAGGATCCCCGATTTCCAACAACCACAAAGTAATAAATTTGCAGCAACCACAGAGGTTAAGTATCTGGGCTCCATACCATGATACCACCTTTATCCAGAAGGAATGACATACACTAAGGGGCGCTACTCCCTAGAACCTTGCCGCATCTTTCCTGTTTTGACCATTTCCGGGGTGTGAGGCTCGATGAAGTCTCGTCCACAAAGCTATGCTTTCTACAAAGCCATGCTTCGGGTCAAACAAATGATCAACCTATGATCACAAAGATATAAGATCAAACAAATGATCATATCGCAAATGATCAAACACTGATCATCAAACAGCAACACTCAGCATGCCACATTACCAAATTGGGATATATCGCTGATAAATTTCAACTACATAACCTCTGAGCTCGTATGTCTCAGAGAAGGGTGTTAAGCTAAGAGAATAAATTCTCCGCCACCAACAGATATGTATTTGAAAGAAATCGGCTTTATATCTCAAAGTGTAATGTCAGACATGTATCCATATAAGTCTGTTCCGGGTTCGAACAGAACCGAAGGCACTTCTCACGAAGCCCTTGCAATTCCGGATAACTTTCAATCACGTCTGGACTTCCCGTCACAAAAGAGTGATATAAATCTCTATACCGGCGCGACTCAGTGCAGAGACATTCGACAGGTTGTCCTTTCATTTTCGAAAAATATCCGGTCTTCAACACCGGTCTTCAAATGCGATCCATATACGACGTATCACTATTCGGAATGGGTTATATGACACAATTGTCTTTTCCCGGCTAACCCGAATAGTGAGCGGAATATTCAAAAACAAATGGATAATGGGATTTCAATTAAGTCACAACTTATTACCCAAACTTTCTTTTCAAATGGTTTAACAAATTACCATTTTAATCTTTTAAACAAAAAGATTCAATTCATAAAGTTCACTAAATTTCACAAAGATTCATTCGCAGATTTTCCAATCGATTTCCATTTCAGTTTAACTCGTTAAATCTTTAAATCAAAGATTTGACTCATAGCTTTCAAAACAATTTCATTTCGAATGGTTTAAACAAAACATCATTTTGAATCTGTTAAAAGTAAACAGATTCAATTCATAGTTTTCAAGACAATTTCATTCATAACTTGGAAAATCCATTTTTCAATTCACTTGAAATTCCTTTAATTTAAACTGGAATTTCTTTTCTTATCTAAAAGCTTTTATCATTTGAAAACAACAGTTTTCAATTTGGAAATCTGATTCATTTATACGAGTTGAAATTCTTGGTTTAAATTCAAATTCCCAACTTATACTTTTAAAATGGTGTAATTCATACAAACACATTTATATCATCTTTTATCCCTAGTTTCCAAATCATAGGATTCAATTTCAAACTTGAATTCAAATTTAAATCAAATTATTTAAATTTTCAAAACTCGATTTAAGTTATTCAAAATAACTTTTATCTTTGAAATTCCATTTCAAAAGCTTTTCACGTTAAACCCAAATTTCTAATTTCAAAATCAATTGAAATTAAAATTTCAATTTCAAAACATCAAATTTAAATTATCTGTGACTTAACCGATTTCCACGTGAAATCCATATTGGTGTGTGTATAAGTGTGGTCCAGGGTTTTACACACAATAGTGCAACATCAATCATCACATAACGAAATACAGGATATAGTTGATAAGCGATATAAACTATAACGCTTATCGTTCATTCACAGATCACAGATATATATCATAGGTAAGTAAACTACAGATCACAACATGAATCAGGGTATATCACAAAGCATCATATATCAGGGATATCAAACAATCAAGTCATCCGATAGAATCCAAATATCCATAGATAAGGTCAATTTATTATCTAATTTATTTAAATCAGTTTTATTACTTATGAATAAGTCACTAATCCTGGTTAATTAACATTAATTAATTTCAACCATTTTGATAAATTATTCTTTAATCCTTTATAAATTAACCATTAATAATAAATTAATTAACCTTTAATTATAATTCATCAACCTTTAATTATTTAAAGAATTAATTCACTATTTAATTAATTATCTTCAATTAATAAATTAACCCTTAATAAATTAATTACCCCTCTTTTTTTAAACAATTAATTAATAATAATTCATCTTAATTAACATTTTAAATTCTTCTTTAATAACTTTGAAATCAAATTATTACCAACCTTAAAAACTTCAATGTTAATTAACATTTTAAAACATTTGATTTATTCCTAAACACTTTATCAAGTTTTATTTAAAATAACCTGTTAAGAATATAAGTTTACAACATTCTTAAAACTTGATTGTTTTAAAGATCATTTATTTCAAAACCTTCAATTTAAACCTTCTAAAACTTGATCTATTCACAATCTAAGTTTTCAGACAATCTTGAATTTATTAAATTAAACTTTGATTTAAATCTGAGATTAGATTTTTAAGTTTAAAACAGAAAACAGGTTTAAACCTGTCCCAGTTTTCGACCCGAGCCAGAAACGAAAATCCCCGCGTTCGACTTCGAGTTTTCCACCCAGCTTGCTTCTTCTCTAATCCCCAGCTTTCTTCTTCTTTCCCTTCGAACTCAACCCGAGCTCTAACTCGAGTTCCCCTCCCAAATACTCGAGTTCATCTTCGAGTCGACCACAAAACATTCCCGAGACCAACCCTTCTTCCCCAAAGCGTTCGAACCCAGACAACAAACGTGCACGCGTGCACGTGCACAATGGAGTTCGCCGCCCTTAGTTGAATCTCCGGCCACCCCCAAGTCAACGACTATCCACCTGAACCCCTCGTACATCCAGCGTCGCGAAACATTGACGAAATTGGAATTTGATTGTTCGACCAAAATTCGAACAAAATTGAGTCACTCTTAAACTTCTCGTTCTCCCTCGCCTGATCGACAGAGGCTACGATACTCTACCCTAAGCTTCGCCAGTCTCTCGTGTTCCTAATGGACCTGGTCCGATGATCTCCGGTGGCCTAACGGCGGCGCGGTGACCACGTCTCTAACCTCGACAAATTGTAGAACTTAAACCCTAATTTGCTCTCGTTCCCAAAATTCTTGTAATAAATAATTTTTCTAACATTTTTCTCATCTTCGTAGATCATCAAGCTTGCTTCAGAACAAATCTCAACACTTATTTTTGATTCGATCATCAGATATTCGTAAAAATGAAATTTTTGTTCATATACGAATTGCTCTAAGAATACTAAACTAAAAATCCTCGTTTTTGTTTTAAAAATCATATATTACAGTAAGCATTTAATCTATACTCCTGAATTTACAAATTGTTGGAGTTGATTTTTACTTGTTCTTCAATCTCCCCTGTTCTTTTCATCTTCCAGACAGATTTTCAACTTATACTTATTAAATAAATTTTTAAACTTTAATTCATGATACAACAAACATACTCTGTTTGAATCTTAAACAATAACGTTTATTTTATCAAGTGATAATGGATTTCGATCAATTCTTGAGTCTGGAAACTAAAGACAGTAAAATACTGGAACAACACATATATTCACTTATATACACACACACACACACACACACACACACACAAAAGATCTACAGATGTGTATAAACATAGTGTATACTGAACACATAACTTAACATGCAACAAATTCCAATACTTAAACTTATTTAGAAGTGATGTTACTCACCTGTTTTAAGAAATGGACAGAGCATACTTATTGAACCAGGCCTTAAAACTGTTAGTTGAAACTTCTCTTTTGATTCTCTGGTTTGCTTTGAGTTGTTATTCAAGTTGAAGTTTGTTTTAAATATGAAATAATGTTTTTGCTTCAGATTTTTTTCTCAGTTTCGAATGAGACTGATATGCATAAAGAAAAGAAGATGATGGGTATGTTATTGGTTTTGTACAGTAGGGTATGGCTGAAGATGTTTTAGAGGTAGGGTGCTAAAGATTTGTTTACTTCGGCCATACTTATATTTTTTTATTTGTTTGTACTTGATGTTCTTATTTTTACTCGGCTGATCATTACATTGAGAAGATTTTGCTTCATACTTTTGCTACTTTGTTTATTTTCTTTTCTCAGCCTCAACACTTTGTTTACAGCCTATACTTCCTTCTTTTATTTGTTTGTACTGCTTGGTTTTCTTATACAAGTTAATTCATATTTAACTATATACATTTGTTCAACTTTGAATAATAACATTGTCTTCTTATGTTTACCTACTTGTATTTATATTTGAATGTATATGTTTGTTTTATTTACTTTATATTAAATAAAACTATATAATTTATTTTATAAACTTAAATTATTATTAACCATTTACTTGAAATTTAAATCTAAATCACATATATATACAATATACAGATTTTTAATTGATTTAACATAGAATTTATTTGAATGTGGGGAAACTCGTTTCAATTTATCAATTGATTTTACAATTTTTATTCAAAAATTCATTTAATTATTAATTTAAATTAAATTAAAATCTAGGGTCGTTACAACACCTTAACGCTATTTTAATACTTTACTGATAGACATTACATATATAGCGTAGTCTACTACTTATGGATAGTTTAACGGATCCTTAGGAGATGGTAAATCACGAAACATCTCTTAAGTTATTGCACGCACGTTATACACTGGATAGGAGATGTAAAATCCCGTAAACATCTCTGAAGCCATTACACTCATATTTACTTGTTGTTGATTTCACTTACAAAAGATCTTTTAGTTCTGACTCGAGTGTTTTGTCTTTTCATTACGCTCGGGTCAGCCTGAGCATTTCAGTGTTGAAGACTTTATTTCTAGAGGACGAAGACGGAGTTTGGTATTATATTATTAGCATTATTCTGCTGCATTATCCTATTATACCTGTTGTATGTATAACTCTGATTGTATTGTAAAAGTGTAATCAAATGTTATTTGTAAAACAGATTCATGAACTGTTATTTGATTATTATATTCTGTCACTCCACTGTGAGATTCTGTGTTTTATTTTTTCCTTCTTTTCTCTTATTTTCTTATTTACCCCTTTAACAATCCTTCCTTTTGAATGGTTTGAGTTAGACATGCGTGGTTTATTATCGATTTAAACCGTCCAAAAATGTGGGTCGTTACAGTTGGTATCGGAGCTTTGGTTTATGGATACCTTAGCCTGTTTGGGGTTAACTCATTAGAGATAGGGTTAGTAATACCCTAGAATGAGTTTGAGAGAATATATATGAGAGAGCGTATTTGTTAGTGCTCGAAAAATATTTTTATATTGTGTTAATTTGTTCTGTTTAGTATTTATAAATTATGGTCGGTACATAGGACGCTATGGCATCGATAGGGTTTCTAAACACTTAATAGGGCAAAACGACATAAATATTGTTGTTAAAAATAGGTAAATGAAATAATTTTACCTAGCATTATATTTTGTATATATATATATATATAATTTTTCATAAATTGATATTGTATGTGATATGTTTGTTTGTTAGGAAGTGAAATTTTATAAACACTAGTTGCAAAACAGAATTTACAAATAAAGTGAATATGAATTGGAAATTTGAGAACTTAAGTTCCAGAGTTTTGAAATTGGTTTTCAAAGATTTTGGAATATAATATTAGTATTATTTGGAAGTATTTTTGGATATAAATATTTTCAATGTGATTTGAAAGAAATGATTTAAAAGAATTTAAAAGAAAGTAAGTTTTGTTCTCCCTACTTCTGTTGCTGGAAAATAATTTCGATGTTGATCGCGACATCATCGACGTTCATTTTCAAGTTTCAAAGTGGGAAGACCACTGTAGTAGCTTTGCTACACATTTGTCTTGATAAAAAAAATTAATTTTATTTTCTTAAGTATGATTTGACATATATAAAAGTTATGAATATATATATATATATATATATATATTATTTCAAAATGATTTGAAATGAACCCGGTATTTAATTTTTAAGTTCCTGTTAAATTAATGATTTTCAGTTGTAGAAATAAAGAGAAATTTTAATAGTTGGAAACTTCTAAAATGAAAAAAAAATGAAATTAGAAACTAAGTGATTAAGGAAACTGTAAAGAAATTGGAGGTTTTTCACTTGTAAATTAAAGGGTAATGAAATTTAGAAGATGTAAATTATTGAATATTTTTGCTAACTAAAATGAGTAAGATAAATTTGTATAACATTCTAAAAACATATATAAAACTTACCAGAAGTGTTTAATAAGTTGTGATGTTAATATGAATATGTAATAGAATTTTGTACAAGTAAAACTTAAGTAATGGAGTTATGTCTACAAATAAGAATTATGTTGTACAAGAAATATTTTAAACATAAGTTAATATCTTGAAATGCTAGTAATTAAATTAAATAGAGAAAAATGAATACTGTTTAAGTAAATGATTACAAACTCAAAAAAATGACCAAAATGATTCATTGATGAATATTAATATTAAAATAGATATCAAGGTTATAAGTAAATAATAAATGTGAAATAAACTGCAATGAAATGTACGTAATACTTTAATAATGGATTCATTGATGATATCAAATTTTGAATGGGAAATAAATTGTGTGAGTAATGAAGGAAAATTAATAAAAGATCATTATTGTATGAATGAATTAAATAAATGAAAAATAAATAATGATGTGAAAAGAAACCAATTGCATAAAATATGTAAATTGTGCGTAAATCATTTTATTCGCATAACAGTTCTGATTCAGATTTGAATACAAGATTTGTAGTAATTCACACCAGTTCGAATTAGGATTTTTCGCTCAATTCTTGACGGCGAACAACTGATACGAATTTTTAATATAAATTTGAAGTTTTCTATCATGGTTTATGGCTATGCAAGGAAAACGGAAATTCCAATCCAGAAATCGGATCAGAGTCCGCACTAGTGTGGTCGGGTTAACAATACTAGTTCGAAAGTGGAATGTGTTTATTCAAGCAAGCAATTAGAATTGATATTGTGTATAAATGATTTATGTACATCGTGCAAATTTATAAAATACTTAAATTATTTGTTGTTTTCGCTGATGAGAAGATTGGGATACTTCAAATTGTTTAAGGATGTATGAATAATCTATTAAATAATTATCCAAGGCTGTTGAGCGTAAGGTACACTTGGTAATTTATTTATCACCCTTGTACGATGAAAAGTTTCTGAACCAGAACCATTTGTTTGGTTGCTATGGATGTGTGATGGATTCTTTGGTTGCCTATAATAGTCATGCTACTTTTGTTGCATATGATTATTATATCTTGTATGTTGCTTGTGTTATTGATTTGAAATAACTAAAATATAATTCTTTCACATAATTTTAAACTCTTTTGGATTATGTAAGTGAGATATAGGTTTATGGAAGCAATAACTACTGCTTTTGGTTTTATAAATAAAGTTGTTTGCCTGATAAATAGGTACGTTTTCGGATTACGGTTTTGGAATGAAATTTTATTATTTTCCCATGGTTGGGATGTTTTATTATTGAAATATGATATATATTGAAATTATTGATATTATTACTTTTTCGGACCTAGCCGCACAAAGGAGACTCTGCCGAAATTTTGTGAATTTAGGACTTAGAAATTTTGTGAAAGTTGAGTTATTTTCAAATATTTATTAAACTAAATTATGTAAATTAATTGTTTATAAATTGATTATTCTGAATAAAATTATATCAAGTTTCTTAATTCCTTCTTGTTCCTTTTCGAGGATGAAAAATTTTGAGTGGGGGAGAGTGTAACGACCGATATTTTTGATAATTAAAACTATTAAATTAAATAAGATTTTGAAATTTAACATTATGAGAAATTAAAATCTATGATTTATAAATGAGAAAAATAATTAGAATATGATTTAGTAATGTTGTTTGAATGTTATTGACAACTATTTTAATGTAATTTCAATCAATTGAAATAATTGTAGAGCTTAATTTGGATACAATTGTAAGTTAATAAGAAATAAATTTAATGTTGGATTCAATGTTGAAATTATCTGTTATGAATTTAAATAGAATTATCAAAGAATATGAAATAAATTAATTAGTACATAAATTTATTAGCTTTTGTTTATAAACAATAGACTTAGAAATGTGTTTGAATTACTAATGTGTAATAATTGTTTTAAGTATTATTTTATTATTAAATCCGTTAGAAATTAATTTGGAAATCAATAAAATTAATATATCAAAATACAGGAAATTATTGTCAAGGACAAAATTTCTCAACGTTTTTTCCTCAAGGACATGCCTTCAATATTTTATCCTGAAGGACAACTTTGTTTAGGTATCAGTTTTTAGTCATTGATAGTAGTTTTTAGGTATCAGTTTGTAGTTACCGGTAGCAGTTTTTAGGTATCAGTTTTTAGCTTGGTAGCAGTTTTGTTGTCCTTATGAATAATTTTGGAAAATGTTTGTCCTTACTAATAAATTTTAGAAAAATGTTTGTCCTTGTGGTAAAAATATTGAGGTTGTGTCCTTGAGGCAAAAAATATACAAATATTTGTCCTTTAAATTAATTCCCCCTATCAAAATATTGCAATTAATACGGTAATAGACGTTAATTGTAGAGTATGAGAATAAAAGGATGGAAACTTATGTTTAATTAATTCAGAAGGTAATAGTTGATTCAATAATAAGAATGTAAATCAAAATAAAAGAAATTGTTGGAGTTTAAATTATTATAAACTAGGATTTTATTACAACTGAAATTGAATGCTGAAATTAATGTAATAATTAAATGTTGGATTTAAAATGGAAATTCCAATTTTTTTTTGAAATATATTATTAATTTCTCTGTAATCAAGAATGATGAAAATTGTTAACTTTTAAATTTGAATTTAAAAGCGATTAAATTGATTTTTTAATTTAATAATTTATTTAATTAACGTGTAAAATTGGGGTTCCGGGCACTATCTCGAATTTAGATGAAACCAATTTCACCGGATCCGTAATGTTAAATTATTGTAGGATTTCAAGTTTTATAGCGATCGGACTTATCGTTTGATCGTGCGGGCTCGAAACTCGTAGAAATCAATTAATGGAATTTAAATCAATATAATTTGATTTTGAAAGCTAACTTCTGTATACAATGGAATTAGGGTTTGAAACTAGTTCCATTGAGTTTAAAAATATCGAAAACCTATATTTGATATATGGGATGACCTACTTTCATTTCGGGAACGAAACGGGCTTTTAGGTCGTTGTTATTGTTTCGACCCAATTTGATCTGTCCATTCGTTCTTATCCATCTCTGTCTATATAAATAGATATTTTTTGAAACCCTAGCAGCTTGATGTGCACGTAAATGTGCATATATTTACATCCATATTTTATCTCTTTTTATTTAAATAAACATCATATTTGGGCATTTGTACATGTTAAAACCAAAATTCAATTATTTTCAAACCATCATATTTTCATCTTCATTCAGGGGCAAAATGGTCATTTTTGTGCATGTGTAAATTAGAGAATTTTTACTTGGACATTTTTGATGATTTTTATAGGAATTTGGATGCATATGGAAGAGGCTTATATGAAGATACATGCATGCACAAATGAATACAAAGGAAAGAAGAGGGAAATAATTCAAAGTGAAGATCATGGAGGACCTCACCTACCCACCTACCTTAATGTACAAATTAGAGGCTAATGAACATGCTTATGGAATTAATGACTTCATGTACACTTAAATGATGATTAGTAGAAGCTAATGATTACTTGGCCTCCACACTTCCTAAGGGGTATTTTGTGAAGTCCCCTAAAAATAGAATTAGGGTTTTATGCATGTATAAATTACCCTCTTATGTACATGAAACTATCATCTACTCTTTCATTTTACTTAGGAAATTAAGAGATCAAATTGTAAGCTCAATGTTATATGAAATAAAAATGGCTTCCAAGCCTCTTTTTCCTCTCTTGTCTACATGCTTTTCTTTGTTTTTATGTTAATGCTTATTTCTATGCTCTCTTTCTCTTAGTGTTCATAGCTTAGATTTACATTTATGCACTAGTCTAATCAATTTTCTTCTAGTAGTTAATCTTCATTTTTTTGTTTATTCTCTACTTTGCTTCATTTTCAATGTTGAAACTTACATGTGTTGATTTGATAACACAAATGAGTAGCTAAACCCTTTCAATTTAGGGGTAATGAAGCTCTCAGATATTATGTAATTTCAACATTTTTTTGATTTATGATCTCTTTGTTTGTGCTTCATGAAAGTCAATTTTGATGCAAGTTTATACAAGTGAGTTTGATAGCATATATTGCTTATGCAAATGAGCTATTCTTATTCAACATGAACACAATTTGCATCATCATTCGCTAATCCATTTTTGATTGTGAAATTAAAGTAAAAATGAAATTTGATGATCTATATTACTAATTACAATAGTAAATAGATCATACTTAAAATAGCTTTTGCTTTTGCTTCATTTTCATGAGAATTATAAGTGGTTAATTCGTTATATCATAGTTTGATGGTTTGAGTTATGTTAATTAATAACATAAACAAACCATACTTATGATAAATACAACAATATTTCACTTAATATCAAAACTAGAGATCCCAAATTGTTTATTTGTTGACTTACAAAAATATGAGAGTGGGTTTGCCTCTAAATTGTTCCCTAGTTCAATAGTTTTTAAATCAAATTTTTATTCTAGTTTAGCTTCATTTTATTTCTAGTTAACAATTTCTCCTACATTTGGTCTAATTTGATTGAATAGATTTTTGAACTCTAATAATTCCTTGCGGATCGACCAGTATTTGCCACGTACTACAAGGTGTACGCCGTGCGCTTGCGGTAAAATTTTATTTCAAAATTTTTCGACTATTTTCTAATCGATAGAAAATTTGCCGATTAACACATCTTTTATTTCTGAATTCTATACGTACTTCTTATTTCCATCTGTTCCATCCCTTCTTTCCAATGTCAGACATCAAAACCCTAAATTCCCAAATTTCAAATCAAATCGAAAATTCAAACTCCTCAAACCATAGCAAATTATATATCATTGGAAAGCTCTCGACAAATGTAATCTACTTATGCAATTCATTTTCGATTGGAGGTTCGGTTTGGCCAACAATCAGGGAAGAAGTCTCGACCGTCCGTCCTAGCGTTTTCAATTCGACGGTGGATTGTCGACTATATGACGATCGGAAGGTTCAGGCTTGTAGAGGGCATCGAGAAGATTGCATTCACTAGGTTCATTCGTGTCAAAGGCATCTGTATTCGCCTCAAACGGTGATCATTGGCAGCGGCGGTGGTTGGCTCTAGGAGGTGCGGAGAGGTCGCGATCGGAGTGTGATGGGGCGGCCTGGTGTGGGCGTCACGGCGGTGCTGTCCAATGGTGGCGCTAGCGGTCGTAAGTGGCAGTGGACTTTAATGGGCAGTTGTACGATGGTAGGGTCCGCGCTTGTCTGTGGCTGTTAGGGTTTGAGATAAAAGTATGCAATATTACGTTTTTGCCCCTGAGTTTAGTTTTAATTTAAAATTAAATTTCAACCTTCTAACGTTAATAACTTTTTCATACGAGCTCAGATTTGGACGTGGTTTCTACCCTTGAAATCGTATCGAAATTCCCAGACGACATGGAACTGGTTTGGTTGAATTTGGAGAATGTTCAAATTTTGGGCTTATTTGGATTTTTAAATCGACTGTAAATTAAAGGTGAGTGATTTAACCCGAGCCGAGGCTGGATTCAACACAGGTGCAAATACGCACATGTTCAAATCGAGTTTAAATGGATACGGCACATGTATTACACAATTACACATATATACATGCATATGTATGCATGTATATACATGAGTATGTATGCAACCAGAGAAAATTAACATGACTGCAACATGAGGACAATTGGACTGGAAATACACATGAAAGAGAATAAAGCAACCGAACATGTATGCAACCAGCATGAGCACTTGAAGTTCAAAGCCACAAACAAGATCACATGTCATAACCCAGACCAGTGTGGATGTAATGTTCACATGAAGTTCAAAGCTAATTAGTAGCACCCTATTCAATCCCCCTATAGGGTGAAAACGATCCTACAAGTGGTATCTGAGCTAGGAACAAAAACCATTTTTTGTTTTAAAAATTTGATTTTTCCAAAAACCAATTTTTGTTTTAAAATTTTGATTTTTTAAATGGCTTCTTTTAATATTGCTTTTGCTGAGGGTTAGTCCATAGTTAGTCCACCCATGTTCAATGGTGAATACACATATTGGAAAAATAGAATGAAATTTTTTCTTAAAACCATTGATGCATGGAATATTGTTGAGACGGGATATAGGACACCAACTTTAGTGGTAGATAATCAAGAAGTCGAAAAACCGATGGATCAATGGACAGATCTTGAAAATAAATTGCAATTTGCAAATGCTAAAGCTATGAATTCTATTATCTGCTCATTAGATCAAATTGAATTTAATCGTGTCTCACATTGTCTAACTGCGCACAAAATTTGGCACACACTTGAAGTGACTCACGGAGGAACCTCCCAAGTCAAAGAATCTCGCCTTGCCATGCTCAGCAGCGAATACGAAAACTTCACGATGGCAAAGGATGAAAGTGCCAAAGAAATGTATGGACGACTTTCCAATCTTGTATACAAGTCAAAATCCCTATGAAGTCCATACACGAAGCTGGAAATAGTTTGAAAAATTCTCAGAATTCTTCCACAAAATTTCGAAGAAAAAGTGACTGCCATTCAAGAATCAAAAGATCTGAAACAAATCAAAGTTGAAGAACTCATCGGAAATCTCACCACTTATGAGCTAGAAATCAAATTCAAGGAAGAACGTGAAGGAGGTGATATGCGAAAGAAATCAATAGCTCTCAAAGGAACAACGGAAAGTGATGACGATGATGACGATGATGGAGCAGCTGAATTGGCACCGATAATAGACAGATTCAAAAAGTAGAACCACAAATACGGAAATTCAGCTCTAAATCAACAATTGAAGAACAGAATTGTCAAAGTGCTAGACAACTCCGAAGTGCAGGAGATCATTTGTCACAACTGCAATAAACCCGATCATATCAAGCCAAATTGCCCTTAGAATCGACTTAGCAAAGGAAAAAAACCGAAGAGGAGAAGTTTTGCAGCTACGTGGAATAAAAGTGATAATGATAATAAAAGAACTAGCAGTGAGAGTGAAAAGCAGATCTGTGTCTTCAAGGTGATACTACTGACAGCGATGATGACGAGCCAAGCGAGGTATCAAAACTTACTCATTCAGAATTACTTATATATTTTCAAGAAGTAAATGCTGTTTTGAACGACTTAGGGAAAAGTACGCTAAAATTGAATCACAAAGAGATAGTTTGATAGAACTAAATAAACAACTTGATCAATTGGTTAAAAACTATCGAAATAAGAGCCCTAAGTGTGATAAGTGTCCATCATTCGAAGAAGAAATTAAAAAGTCAGAAATTAAAATTAAATCACTTGAAAATGAAATTCCGATTTTGAAAGAAAGTGAAAACACTAGGAGAGAAAATTCTATTAAAAAGTGCACTCTGTTATTGAATGAAAATGAATCTCTCAAAACACAAGTCCAACAATTATTTACAACTTTAGGGAAATTCTCTAAAGGAGAAAAATCACTAAATATGCTATTAGAGAAACAAACTGTCAATACTGTTAGATAAGGACTTGGGTATACTCAATCTGAACGTGTTAGAAGCGAAATTAATAATGTCAATTCCAAGTGCACGATTTGTGGAAAAAATGGACATAATCACAACAATTGCTGGTATAGACCCAAACACGTAAAAACCATACCAATTTGGGTTCCAAAAGGCACGAATGTAAAGTCCCTTAGAATTAAACAGATCTAGGTGCCAAAAGGAACTAACATAGATTGTCTTGGGTCTACACAAACATATTTTTCAAAATCATTTGTGACTAACAATCATGGACCAAAAAAACAAATAGGTCACAAAAAACTATTCTCGTGTAGGTGTTATGGTAGGCTAAGGAACAACAAGAGTGATACCTAGATTCTGGCTATTCTAGGCACACGACATGCGACAAATCAAAGTTCCTTAGCCTTGCACAATGCTAGCAGAATCACACTGGGCAACAACGAAAAATTATCGGTAAAGGTAAAATAGGTAACGGTACATTTATCTTGAATGATATAGTAAATGTAGAAAATCTGCACCATAATCTGATGTAAATCAACCAGTTATGTGATAAGGAAATGAATGTTGATTTTGATTCTAATTTATGCAAAATTGTTGACCTATTATCTTTTTATAACAAGAATACTGTAAGTACCTCTAGAGTCTTTGAACTAGTTCATATAGAATTGTTTGGACTAACGATATTGCAAGTTTAGGTGGTAAGAGATGTTGTTTTGTATTGGTTGATGATTACTCTAGATACTCATGGATATTTTTTTTATCTTACTGCTTCTAGATCTGACACTATGTTCACTAGTTGTTAATGTGCACGTTTTAATCAAATCCTTAAGGAATCATATTTTAAAAGCTGTAAAATGATTATAAGGTATTTGTTGCAACTTCATGGTCTGGTCTATGATATCCAATTTATGATAACTGTGATTTAAAGGGGTATTCAGATGCAGATTCTTCTGGTAGTCTAGTTGATAGAAAAATTACCAGTGAAATGTGTTTTATGTAGGGACATTCATAAGTTAAAAATAAAATATCTGCATAATTTTCATTTTAACTGATTTTCGATTGGTAGACATTTTTTTATAAAACCCTTTTTGGAAAATAGTTTTTGTTGACTTCGTTTTAGATTAGACATTTTAGAAATTTGATATTATATTTATTTTTAGATTTGATCTTAAATGAATACAACAACAAATCTGACTCCCAACAGATTATCGAAGAGGAAAATAGTGACTGAAAAAATGTGATGAGTGTTGATATTAATCATACATTATGACTTGAGACAATATATGTAGTAAATTTCTTTTAAAATTTTAAAAACATTTGTAATAACTTTGATTGGTAAAAATTCCATGACTATCTCTATTTCTATCATATTTCTAACGACCATCACTCATCAAAATCCAATATAGTATATCATAATGTGGTATTTAAACGGGAAATTATTCTTTTTTTAATTTTAAAAAACATTCAAAGTATTCACTCTCGTTTAAAATTCCTCACGGTTATGCATGGGCGAATTACTTGGAATCTTTGATTATGTGCTCTCATGCTCATTTAAAAGTTCTCACGGTTATGCATGTATGGAACACATATCAAAATTGATTGTTAAATAGACGAGTTGATTCTAATCCCATTTAAAAGTTCTCATGGTTATGCATGGTTAAAAGATACTTGAAATTCATTTTTTTTAAAGAAAAAATTGGGAATACTACTAATCTCATTTAAAAGTCCTAAAGGTTATGCATGGTTAGTAATTATTCAAATTCCTGTCATAAATATACCACAAATAGATACAACTATATGGTTTTATATACCGACATCACCCCTATCACTCTAAAATGGAATATGCGCCTAACAGAGTATTTATGATTTTTGTTTGATTTTTTATTGAAATTTATTATTTATACTCAATTATGTATTAATGTTGTATTAATGTCTATCACTTGATCTCTATTTTCTAACACTATTACTCTTTTGGTGATAACAAAAGGGGGAGAGAGAAGTTAAGATTTTGGTAAATAATTCAAGTCATATTTTTTTATTTGCATAATTTTTATTTATTTTCATGCATATGTGAAGGGAGAGCTTTGGTGTAGGGGGAGCAAATGGAATTCATCAAAATCAAATACATTTAATAGAGTCAAAATCTTAATATATGTTTGTTATCATCAAAAAGGGGAGATTGTAGAATACAATAGCCTATGATTTTTGTTTGATGATAATAAACATATATATATTCGTTTAAATGTATTTGTTATTGTACTATTTTATTTTTCACATAATTAAATAAATATTTGTTGAAAAAAATAAATAATATAGAATTCATATTCAAACAAATATTTTATTATAAATTCAAATAGTACAAATTTGTGCTCTCACTACATTTATGCATTTTTCAATTACAATACAATTTCAAATTACATCACATTTTTCAATATACAATTTACACCTCACTACATATTCACTCAACACTCGTATTTTTATCTTCAACTTTGTTCCAGCTTGGATTTAGCATCCGAGCTATCTGCAAAATAAAAATTGACGCAGTAAAATTGAAAAAGAAAATATTTTTGTGATATCCCGGGATTTCAGGGAATTTAAAATGTGATAATCTTGTAAGTTAATTATTTAAAATTGGTAAAGTTGTTATTTTCAAACAATTAAATAATGAGTTGTTTTTAAATATAAATATAAATAGATTTTAAATAGACTTATTATTTTCAAATTTAATAAGTGTTGTTAAAAATATATGTATATATGTGTATTTAAATTGATTTTAAATAGGATAATTATTTACAATTAATATTGTGTTTGTTTAAAATTGATATCCATATTTATTTGAATTGATTTTAAATTTGGATTTTAAATTGACTTTGAATTTTGATTTAAGAATTGGATTTAAAGAAATATATATATATATATATATATATATATATATATATTAAAATAATAAAAATAATAATATAGTTTGGACTTAAATCATATGGATAAGGTTTTTATCTAAAATTAGATTTGTTTTATATTATTCTCTTAAAGAAATTTATTTAAAGAAATTTGGGAAGTGTTTATTAAATAGTTAGTAAATACAAAAGTTTTATATTATCATTTAAAATGGACTAAATATACTATATATAATTTTATTTAAGATATGATTGGTTTTTATTTTATTTTCTTTTAAAGGTTTTATTTTTATAAATTGAGAAAAGCATTTTTAAATAAGATATGTATTTATCTATTTAGAAAATGTAATTTAAAAGCTTTAAAAATCATTTAAAATTTATTTATGCATGAAAAATTACATGTGTTAATATAATAATCTCTTAAATACCATGTGTTAAGTGAATAAGTATTGTTAATGACAAGTGTCAATATCTATTTTAATTTTCTTTTTATTTTGATAAATCATAATTTACTCTATATAAACATACATTCCCTCTCTTATATTTCTTTCCCTATCTTCACAATTTCAAAAGCAAGAAAATTAACCTGTAAACGTTTCTAAATTCAAACCTTCAACCAAAAACAAATCTGTAAACTATTTTTCTCAAACCAGAAAAAGAAACTCCCTGTAATTCAAACCGTTCTACTCTACAAAACTAGAAAAAGAAAAAAATCATTTCCCTGCAAACCTTCTTCAAGTTTAAACACAATCCCTGTAATCAATTCACTCTTCATCTCAAAAACCAAAACCTGTAACAAATTTTCAAAGCAAGCTTTCCAGTTCAAATCAAAGTTCAAGCAAGCTGTAAGATTCAACTCAAATTCAAATATTCAACAAGCATTCCAGTTTTTAAGAAGATTACAACAAAGATTTCCAGTAATAAGTTGCAAAGATTCAGTTTTCATCTCAGTTTTAAGCTCTCTGCATTTTGGTTAAAAGGTGAGTAAACCTTTATTTTTTTTAAAACAGTTTTAAATCTGAGAATAAATTTAAATGTTGTGATAAATGTTATAGTAATTTGGTTTGCATATGATTTACCTGTGAATGTATGCTAGTATAATAAAATGCATGTTCTAAAAAATCAATATGTATACATATATGCTTCTCTGTTATTTTAATGTGAGTAGATTAAACTTAAACAGTTTTAATTAGATTCATATGATAGATATTTGAAGTAAAAGTGTGATGCATGTTGAATATATGTATGCATGTTGTTGTGAATATGAATATATGTGTATAAATAAGTATAGAATTTTGTGTATATGATTTTATTCAGGTGTGCATGTCTGTTTGAATCCCTGTTCCCTCTGTTTCTTAGTACAGAGTTTGAAATATAATCCAAAATTCAAAACTCTTTTTCTGATCATTGTTAGGGTCTGGAATTCAAACATAATATGATTGTTTGAGTATAAATTAAAGTTTAAAATTTTATTTAAGCAAAATAGATTTGAAATATGCTAGAAATTGGGAAATACAGTAGCAATCTAAACAACATGATAAAATCAAATGTGGTAATTGGCTGTTCCAGGAACATAACTAAAATCAATTATGTAAAATATGATTTTTAAGATGAAAATCTTAATTTTTAGCATTGTGATGAGTGTGCATTTCGGGGATGACCAGAATTTGGTTTCTGAGCAATTGTTGATGGCTGATGGATCTAGGGAGGTCGGGAACTTGGCTGGAGATAGACTGATGATGGAGGGTCTCGGCAAAAATATTCGGAGGGATGCCAGATGCCTGTGGTGGCCGGTCGAGGCGGAATTAGGGTTTAAGGGGGTCTCGAAGTCGAGTTCGGAAATTTGGTGATGGCGTCGTCGTCAAAGCTTTGGAAGCGATCGCGAGTTGAGGAATTGAAGTTGAAATCATGGCGAAGTTGTTGGCGGAGAATCGTGTTTCCAGATGATCGGAATCGACGTGTTGAGGCGATTGTCGACGAGATGTTGGGTTCTAGTGGGCATCAGGATTGCTCGATTTCGATTATGTGTTTGTGGTGATCTGTGGGTGGTCGGAATCGAAGTGGTGGGTCATTGACGACTTGTCGAGGGTAGTATGGATGGTCGGAGTTCTGGCGAGCTAGCGTGCATGTGCACGGCGAATCTGATGTCAGTGGTTTGGATGAGAGGGCGGACTCGAGAAATGACTCGAGGAAAGGGGAGGGTGACTCGGGATTGTTTTCGGGTTAGCGTGAGGATTTTACGTGTAACAGTTTGAAGTTAAAATTAATTTAAGTTTTAAACTAACCAAGTAAAAAAAAAGAAGGAAGAAGAAATCTCGGGGGAGGACTCGGGTAGGAGACTGTCCGAACCCGAAGTAAAACTGAGCAGTTTAAAATTTTAAAATAAGCATGTTTTTAAAGTTAAAATAAATCTAGTTTAAATCTATTTCTTAAATCTAATTCTTTACATAACAAATGTTTTTAAGTAATTGATTAAAAGAAGTTATATAATTAGTTTAACTTGAATTTGTTAAGTTAACTTTTAAGTTATTTTAAATCTTAAATTAAATGATCTAATTAAGTAAGTTAATTATAAAGTTAAATGTTTAAATATGATTTATGATAATTAAGTCATTAATAAGGATAATGTTTTATCTTAAAAGTTAAATAAGATTTAATGATTTAATGATTAATTATGGTAATAAAGTAATTAAAGAGAAATTAATCAATTTAATTAATTAATGATTAAGAATTATTTAATTTATAATTAAGGATTAAGTTAATTAATTAAATAGGGATGAATTAGTTGATAATTAAGATCAATTAATTAAATAAGATTGATTAATTTGTAATTAGAGATTAATTAATTTAGTAATTAAAATAGTAATTAAGGATTAATCAAATGGTAATTAAGGATTAATTAACTAATAATTAAGGATTAATTAATTTATTATTAAGTTTTATTAATTGATAATTAAGGTTTATTAATTAATAATTAAAAATAATAATTAATCTGTAATTAATAATTAATTTAATTGTTTAAGAGTAATTAAGGATGAATTACTCAAGTATAATTAATGATATGAGTGGGATTGATTTAAGTTAATTAATTTGTAGATTAATTAAAGATAATCACTTGATAAGGATTAAGTATAAATACTTAATAAGATTGATAAGTGTAATTACTTAGAGTAAGTAATTAATAAATAAATTACAAGATGTAATTAATTAAAAGGAATTACTTAATGAGAAGTAATTGAAGTATAATTACTTTACAAAAAGTAATTAAGGATTAATTATTTGGTTTAATTAATTAAGGATAATTACTTGAATGTAATTAAGGGGTATTAATCAAGGGTGATTAATTAAGATGATTAATGTGAGGATAATAAATTAATTGATTGTAATTAATTAATGGTTAAGTAAGAAGGATTTATAAAATAAAGTAATTAATTTAATTCACTTTAAATTAATTAGAGATGATATAAATCATTACTTATGGATGGATGATAATACTGAATGCTTTACATTGATTGATATCTCTGATGAGATATATGCTGTATGATATGGATGTTAGTTGAATTGTGATGATAATATGGATTATCTGATAATGTTGATTATCTATTGTGAATTATCTTTCTTTGTGTATAAAGATAATGAATTGAATTGTTTTAACCTTTAAAACAACTTGGCCTTAAAAGATACGCTTTGGATTTCGATGAGACCGGGATCGGGTTTCCGTATACCGGATTTCTAGGTCTGGAGACCCGAATACCACATCGATCCAAATTTACGATAGGTCGTGAATCAAGTGAAGATGAAGATTCAGAGTGCAAGGGTTATTGTCGTTAACTCTGAAGGTGATTCCAAAACGAGTGTAACGAGATAATGCCTTCGGTTTCGTTCGAACCCGGAACGAACTTGTATGGATTGAATGCTTTCAGCACATCGTCAGGCGGACGATGGGCATTCTAAGTGATATGTTCTGATTAAAGGTAATCGTAACCTCAAGCCTCATCAACCGGGAATGGCTAAAACAGGGGAGGTGCAGCAAGGCTTCGTGGGTAGCACCCACTGAGAGCAAGATAGATCCCTGTCTAGAGGTCCCTTTTCTTTTTATTCGGCTTAGTGTGTGGTTGGTCGCGCCAACTACGGGATTATCTTGTTCGGGATTATCCAGTAAGGGATGGTTCCGGCTTTGTGTTGCAGGGGAGCGGGCGTACTCCTCGGTACGGTGATCTAGGCCACGTACTGTGACGGGCGGTACCCCAGTAGCCCTGCCATTGTATGGAATCCAAACTCCAATAAGTGCCGTACGTATTAGTTGTGCCCAACTATGTTGGAATGTGAGATGTAAGCATTTCAGCTATTTCTGTATTTTACTTGAAAACCTTAGACCCTATTATAATATAACTGGATTTCCTATCAAATGTTTTGGTTAGCGTAAGGTAAAAACTTTCCATGTTTATGTGTGGGAAGTCTTACGTGATACCTTTGTTTTCAAAAGGTTTTGAAGTTAAACAATTTTAACCCGTTTACTCACACCAGACCCATGTCTGACCCAAGTGTTTATTTCTGTTTTATAAACTCTTGGGTACTCAAATTTTTACGAGTAGCCAAGGGATTCAGGTTTAGCTTTGACGAATATTCTGGAGGAGCAATGGAGCAGGAGGCTTCGGCGTTCGTAGATATAGTATTCCGCTGTGTTGATATCTGTGATAGTGTCTTGTCTTGTATTTGAGTTGTAATGTCTAGACAGATGTTTTTAACTGTCTAGTAAGTGATGTATATGCTGTGTAACTCTGTAAATTGTTGTATACTATGTAATAGTTTATGTTATTAATATAATTTATTCGTTCCGCTGTGAGATCGTTGTTGTTGTTTCTTTCTTTCTTCTCTTCTTTTCTATTTTCTACCCCTTTCTTTCTTATTAGCGATTCGATTTTCCGGGAGTGGAAAGCCGGGTTGTCACATTTGGTATCAGAGCATAGGTTGAGCGAATGCCTAAGCTTTTGGTTAAGTGAATATCAGAACACTAGGTTGAGTGAATACCTAGGTTCGGAAGGATTGTTCATTAGAAATAGGATCTGTAACAACCTGTTTGAGTCCGAGTGTGTATATATATATATATGAGAGCGCGTATTTGTTAGTTATATAAAATGGTTTTATATTGTGTTAATTGATCGGTTGAGTGGTATATGGATTCTGGTCAATACGAGTAGCTAACGTTATTGATAGGGATCTCTAAACACTTGAACCAGGCCAACGGACACAATATTGTTTTAAAGAGGTAAATGAAATAATTTTACCCAGAAATAATTTCTATATAAAAAAAATATATCATTTTAAATATATATATTTATGTATTTCAACCTATTTGTTGGGTTACCTGTTCGGGTTTTCCAATATAAGTTATAAAGGTAGATGGGGTAGTGGTGTGTGAAACACGACTACCAATGGTTGGAGTTTGAATGTTGAGGTTGGAAGTGTATTTGTCGAGACTGTAGACCTAATACTGTCTCGAGTAAGCTTTGCTGTGGTGAAGGATTTCATCGATCTCCGAAGGAAACTGTAATGGTTCGGAGTTTATCTTTGAAGTTTGGATGAGTAGAGTTGGATCTGTCGGGTAGGCAGAAGTGTGTGATGGTATCTTGATACCTTAGGTAATAGTAGCTGTATGATGAGATACAGTGACGATGGATGTTCCTGAAGATATTTTCTTTGGAACAAGATTAAGGAAATGTGTATGCTTTGGTATGGTGGCTGAGTTCAGCATGGTGTTTCTGTTTGGTTTGGAGTTCGAGTTTCTCGAAGATCTTTGGAGTAGGAAGTCCTTGGCATCAGTATCAGCAGTGCAGCTCGGAGTATTCTGTGATGGCAGGAAGTTTTCTGGATGAGCAGTTTTTCTGGAAGTGAAGTTCAGAAGCAGCAGAGTGGATCCATTTCTTCGATGAATTGGATAGTTAAGTATGAGCTGTTCTGATTGGTAAAGAGAGAACAGTCTGTTTGGAATTAGGATGGGTTGATCGCAAAAGTGACTTGCGATTGTCTGAGTGTTCTCTTGTGTTGTCAGAATTTTTCTGGATGTCTTCAGAGAAGTCAGAAGTTTGTCCGCATCTGAAGGATGAGTTTTCTTATCGACTGGATTCCAAGAGTGATACCGGTGGTTCAGTCTAGTGGAAGGATGTTTCCTAGAGATGGAGTTGGTGAAGCAGCTCAAGTTTTGCTGGAGTATCTGAGTTTTCTTTATGGATCAGTGAACCTTATTTCTAGAAGTGAGTTGTCCAGTCTGTGCTTGTGTTCTACCTCAGATCAGAGTTGAGCAGCGAAAGCAGTTTGGAATGTATCTCTGGATGGGAGAAGTAAGTTTGGAATCTACTGAGGTTTGTGAAGTAGAGTTTGTGTACTGGATTTCTGTAAATCTTGAAAGGATCCGTTTGTTGGATTGTTTCGATCTAGTTTGTTTTTATAAACATCAGCAAAGGTTGAGCTGATCAGAATAGATGTAGGCAGTCCGGAATTGTCAGAAGAGTTCTAAAGATTAGAGACGGAGGAATTTGGAATTCAAAGTTGGAGACTTCGTTATTGTTGAAATTTTCTCTGGTAAAAGGGAGCTACAAGATTGGGTAAGTCTGTGAAGTCAGCTCCGAGTTGTTTTGGATCTCTTCTGTATTCTGATTTGGATAAGTGTTTGATCTACAGGATTGAATTGCCAGTTTGGATAACTGGGATTCAGAGTATATCGCGTATCTTTGAGGAAGTACGTGTTTGATCTATCTCTGGTTTTGGAACCAGTAGTTCGGGAAGGATTTGGTTGTTGAGTCAGACTTGTCTGTAGTCTGATATCCTGTTTAGTTTTGTAGATTTAGATGAGTAGGAGCTCTGTAGCTTCGTAGTTTAAGATTGTCTTTAGAACGAGTATCCCGGTATATATATATACTTGGGGAAACTCGAGGAAATTTAGGAAGCTTATCCGGGATCTGTATCCGGATAGCTAGAATTGTTTGTTTGATTGAATTGTTTGTTTGGATGAAATTGGTTGTTTATTTGTGTTGGCTGATAGGTATGCTTAGATTGGTTGAAATAAAATAAAACTTGGGATTATCTTTTGTTTTAAATTTCGAGGACGAAATTCTTTTAAGGGGGAAGGAATGTGATATCCCGGGATTTCAGGGAATTTAAAATGTGATAATCTTGTAAGTTAATTATTTAAAATTGGTAAAGTTGTTATTTTCAAACAATTAAATAATGAGTTGTTTTTAAATATAAATATAAATAGATTTTAAATAGACTTATTATTTTCAAATTTAATAAGTGTTGTTAAAAATATATGTATATATGTGTATTTAAATTGATTTTAAATAGGATAATTATTTACAATTAATATTGTGTTTGTTTAAAATTGATATCCATATTTATTTGAATTGATTTTAAATTTGGATTTTAAATTGACTTTGAATTTTGATTTAAGAATTGGATTTAAAGAAATATATATATATATATATATATATATATATATTAAAATAATAAAAATAATAATATAGTTTGGACTTAAATCATATGGATAAGGTTTTTATCTAAAATTAGATTTGTTTTATATTATTCTCTTAAAGAAATTTATTTAAAGAAATTTGGGAAGTGTTTATTAAATAGTTAGTAAATACAAAAGTTTTATATTATCATTTAAAATGGACTAAATATACTATATATAATTTTATTTAAGATATGATTGGTTTTTATTTTATTTTCTTTTAAAGGTTTTATTTTTATAAATTGAGAAAAGCATTTTTAAATAAGATATGTATTTATCTATTTAGAAAATGTAATTTAAAAGCTTTAAAAATCATTTAAAATTTATTTATGCATGAAAAATTACATGTGTTAATATAATAATCTCTTAAATACCATGTGTTAAGTGAATAAGTATTGTTAATGACAAGTGTCAATATCTATTTTAATTTTCTTTTTATTTTGATAAATCATAATTTACTCTATATAAACATACATTCCCTCTCTTATATTTCTTTCCCTATCTTCACAATTTCAAAAGCAAGAAAATTAACCTGTAAACGTTTCTAAATTCAAACCTTCAACCAAAAACAAATCTGTAAACTATTTTTCTCAAACCAGAAAAAGAAACTCCCTGTAATTCAAACCGTTCTACTCTACAAAACTAGAAAAAGAAAAAAATCATTTCCCTGCAAACCTTCTTCAAGTTTAAACACAATCCCTGTAATCAATTCACTCTTCATCTCAAAAACCAAAACCTGTAACAAATTTTCAAAGCAAGCTTTCCAGTTCAAATCAAAGTTCAAGCAAGCTGTAAGATTCAACTCAAATTCAAATATTCAACAAGCATTCCAGTTTTTAAGAAGATTACAACAAAGATTTCCAGTAATAAGTTGCAAAGATTCAGTTTTCATCTCAGTTTTAAGCTCTCTGCATTTTGGTTAAAAGGTGAGTAAACCTTTATTTTTTTTAAAACAGTTTTAAATCTGAGAATAAATTTAAATGTTGTGATAAATGTTATAGTAATTTGGTTTGCATATGATTTACCTGTGAATGTATGCTAGTATAATAAAATGCATGTTCTAAAAAATCAGTATGTATACATATATGCTTCTCTGTTATTTTAATGTGAGTAGATTAAACTTAAACAGTTTTAATTAGATTCATATGATAGATATTTGAAGTAAAAGTGTGATGCATGTTGAATATATGTATGCATGTTGTTGTGAATATGAATATATGTGTATAAATAAGTATAGAATTTTGTGTATATGATTTTATTCAGGTGTGCATGTCTGTTTGAATCCCTGTTCCCTCTGTTTCTTAGTACAGAGTTTGAAATATAATCCAAAATTCAAAACTCTTTTTCTGATCATTGTTAGGGTCTGGAATTCAAACATAATATGATTGTTTGAGTATAAATTAAAGTTTAAAATTTTATTTAAGCAAAATAGATTTGAAATATGCTAGAAATTGGGAAATACAGTAGCAATCTAAACAACATGATAAAATCAAATGTGGTAATTGGCTGTTCCAGGAACATAACTAAAATCAATTATGTAAAATATGATTTTTAAGATGAAAATCTTAATTTTTAGCATTGTGATGAGTGTGCATTTCGGGGATGACCAGAATTTGGTTTCTGAGCAATTGTTGATGGCTGATGGATCTAGGGAGGTCGGGAACTTGGCTGGAGATAGACTGATGATGGAGGGTCTCGGCAAAAATATTCGGAGGGATGCCAGATGCCTGTGGTGGCCGGTCGAGGCGGAATTAGGGTTTAAGGGGGTCTCGAAGTCGAGTTCGGAAATTTGGTGATGGCGTCGTCGTCAAAGCTTTGGAAGCGATCGCGAGTTGAGGAATTGAAGTTGAAATCATGGCGAAGTTGTTGGCGGAGAATCGTGTTTCCAGATGATCGGAATCGACGTGTTGAGGCGATTGTCGACGAGATGTTGGGTTCTAGTGGGCATCAGGATTGCTCGATTTCGATTATGTGTTTGTGGTGATCTGTGGGTGGTCGGAATCGAAGTGGTGGGTCATTGACGACTTGTCGAGGGTAGTATGGATGGTCGGAGTTCTGGCGAGCTAGCGTGCATGTGCACGGCGAATCTGATGTCAGTGGTTTGGATGAGAGGGCGGACTCGAGAAATGACTCGAGGAAAGGGGAGGGTGACTCGGGATTGTTTTCGGGTTAGCGTGAGGATTTTACGTGTAACAGTTTGAAGTTAAAATTAATTTAAGTTTTAAACTAACCAAGTAAAAAAAAAGAAGGAAGAAGAAATCTCGGGGGAGGACTCGGGTAGGAGACTGTCCGAACCCGAAGTAAAACTGAGCAGTTTAAAATTTTAAAATAAGCATGTTTTTAAAGTTAAAATAAATCTAGTTTAAATCTATTTCTTAAATCTAATTCTTTACATAACAAATGTTTTTAAGTAATTGATTAAAAGAAGTTATATAATTAGTTTAACTTGAATTTGTTAAGTTAACTTTTAAGTTATTTTAAATCTTAAATTAAATGATCTAATTAAGTAAGTTAATTATAAAGTTAAATGTTTAAATATGATTTATGATAATTAAGTCATTAATAAGGATAATGTTTTATCTTAAAAGTTAAATAAGATTTAATGATTTAATGATTAATTATGGTAATAAAGTAATTAAAGAGAAATTAATCAATTTAATTAATTAATGATTAAGAATTATTTAATTTATAATTAAGGATTAAGTTAATTAATTAAATAGGGATGAATTAGTTGATAATTAAGATCAATTAATTAAATAAGATTGATTAATTTGTAATTAGAGATTAATTAATTTAGTAATTAAAATAGTAATTAAGGATTAATCAAATGGTAATTAAGGATTAATTAACTAATAATTAAGGATTAATTAATTTATTATTAAGTTTTATTAATTGATAATTAAGGTTTATTAATTAATAATTAAAAATAATAATTAATCTGTAATTAATAATTAATTTAATTGTTTAAGAGTAATTAAGGATGAATTACTCAAGTATAATTAATGATATGAGTGGGATTGATTTAAGTTAATTAATTTGTAGATTAATTAAAGATAATCACTTGATAAGGATTAAGTATAAATACTTAATAAGATTGATAAGTGTAATTACTTAGAGTAAGTAATTAATAAATAAATTACAAGATGTAATTAATTAAAAGGAATTACTTAATGAGAAGTAATTGAAGTATAATTACTTTACAAAAAGTAATTAAGGATTAATTATTTGGTTTAATTAATTAAGGATAATTACTTGAATGTAATTAAGGGGTATTAATCAAGGGTGATTAATTAAGATGATTAATGTGAGGATAATAAATTAATTGATTGTAATTAATTAATGGTTAAGTAAGAAGGATTTATAAAATAAAGTAATTAATTTAATTCACTTTAAATTAATTAGAGATGATATAAATCATTACTTATGGATGGATGATAATACTGAATGCTTTACATTGATTGATATCTCTGATGAGATATATGCTGTATGATATGGATGTTAGTTGAATTGTGATGATAATATGGATTATCTGATAATGTTGATTATCTATTGTGAATTATCTTTCTTTGTGTATAAAGATAATGAATTGAATTGTTTTAACCTTTAAAACAACTTGGCCTTAAAAGATACGCTTTGGATTTCGATGAGACCGGGATCGGGTTTCCGTATACCGGATTTCTAGGTCTGGAGACCCGAATACCACATCGATCCAAATTTACGATAGGTCGTGAATCAAGTGAAGATGAAGATTCAGAGTGCAAGGGTTATTGTCGTTAACTCTGAAGGTGATTCCAAAACGAGTGTAACGAGATAATGCCTTCGGTTTCGTTCGAACCCGGAACGAACTTGTATGGATTGAATGCTTTCAGCACATCGTCAGGCGGACGATGGGCATTCTAAGTGATATGTTCTGATTAAAGGTAATCGTAACCTCAAGCCTCATCAACCGGGAATGGCTAAAACAGGGGAGGTGCAGCAAGGCTTCGTGGGTAGCACCCACTGAGAGCAAGATAGATCCCTGTCTAGAGGTCCCTTTTCTTTTTATTCGGCTTAGTGTGTGGTTGGTCGCGCCAACTACGGGATTATCTTGTTCGGGATTATCCAGTAAGGGATGGTTCCGGCTTTGTGTTGCAGGGGAGCGGGCGTACTCCTCGGTACGGTGATCTAGGCCACGTACTGTGACGGGCGGTACCCCAGTAGCCCTGCCATTGTATGGAATCCAAACTCCAATAAGTGCCGTACGTATTAGTTGTGCCCAACTATGTTGGAATGTGAGATGTAAGCATTTCAGCTATTTCTGTATTTTACTTGAAAACCTTAGACCCTATTATAATATAACTGGATTTCCTATCAAATGTTTTGGTTAGCGTAAGGTAAAAACTTTCCATGTTTATGTGTGGGAAGTCTTACGTGATACCTTTGTTTTCAAAAGGTTTTGAAGTTAAACAATTTTAACCCGTTTACTCACACCAGACCCATGTCTGACCCAAGTGTTTATTTCTGTTTTATAAACTCTTGGGTACTCAAATTTTTACGAGTAGCCAAGGGATTCAGGTTTAGCTTTGACGAATATTCTGGAGGAGCAATGGAGCAGGAGGCTTCGGCGTTCGTAGATATAGTATTCCGCTGTGTTGATATCTGTGATAGTGTCTTGTCTTGTATTTGAGTTGTAATGTCTAGACAGATGTTTTTAACTGTCTAGTAAGTGATGTATATGCTGTGTAACTCTGTAAATTGTTGTATACTATGTAATAGTTTATGTTATTAATATAATTTATTCGTTCCGCTGTGAGATCGTTGTTGTTGTTTCTTTCTTTCTTCTCTTCTTTTCTATTTTCTACCCCTTTCTTTCTTATTAGCGATTCGATTTTCCGGGAGTGGAAAGCCGGGTTGTCACAATTTTGGAGTGCAAATTAAAGTGTGTGTTTTGAAAATATTATTTTCCTCAGTTATTTGGGTTGTTCGTCGTCATTTCTTTTGAATTCATCATACATGAACAACTTGTGACATGCATAGTGTATCACTGTACAGGCCACAAGGCCGTGCACACCAATATACACTTGCGTGTTAAAACTATAGGAACAGGTAAGCACAAGGTCAAACCCGAGCCGAGGCTGGATTCAACACAGGTGCAAATACGCACATGTACAAATCGAGTATAAATGGATAAGGCACATGTATTACAGAATTACACATATATACATGCATATGTATGCATGTATATACATGAGTATGTATGAAACCAGAGAAAATTAACATTACTGCAACATGAGGACAATCGGACTGGAAATGCAAATGAAAGAGAATAAAGCAACTGGCATGTATGCAACCAGCATGAGCACTTGAAGTTCAAAGCCACAAACAAGATCACATGTCATAACCCAGACCAGTGTGGATGTAATGTTTACATGAACAACTTCAAAGTGCAGCCTCAAGTGGTGAACAAGTGACAAACAACATGTGGGATAACCAGATCGAACCAAAAAAATACCAGTACCACCAGAATAACACAATGCAATAACATGCTGACAAATTTTAGAACGAGTGCAGACATGTCAAATGCATTCAAGGCTAATAAGTCTGCAACATCATCAATACAGCAAAGTAGAAAGAATCAAGACCAACCGAACACAAGTACTCGAAGCTACCAAACATAAATGCATGCATTCAGTTTTTAACATGAAAGTCTACAGATCAGACTTACAAGGCAACCAGACCAAGGCAGCCCAGTCCAAATAAACAAGGTCAAGGAACTAGTCAGAGAATCACACAAACAATATAACCAAGACTGCAACTCAAGAGGAGACCACCGAACCAGACATGTACAAGTTCATATGCACAGACTCGAAGCACGGGGAATTCAACTCGAAGCCATAAGCACTTGAGTAATAGATCAATGCACACAACAACCACACAAGCATTCAAACAGTGGTAAGAACAAACTTCAACATCTACAACAAGTACACAAGGATAGAACACCAACTCAACAAATTGTACCAGCCCATGAAACAAAGACATGAGAATATACTCGACAGAAGCTATGAACAATCAAAGGAACCAGACTCAATTGCAACAGAGACTAGTGTCATATACACATGTATACATATATGCATATATATGTATACATGTATATAGTTTCAGAAACTCACACATGAAAAGCCTTAACAAACAAACTAGTCATCACCAATATGAAACAAGACTGTACACTGAAGTGCAGACCACAACACACAACACAATGGAAAGATTTCACCAGACCAAAATGTAAGTATTCAGACATGTGTACATGCAACTACAGCAACATCAGTTAAGGTGTGGAGTGCAACCAAACCAGGTAAATAAGATGGCTTGAAATAGCAATGAGCACAGTAAAGACAATACAAGGCGAACATCTCCAGTTAAATAAAATGACAAATATACAAAGATTGAATGGTTCAGTTTACAAAACAGTGAAGCAGAAGTGTACACAAAGCAAGGAGCAGGTTTGAAAAATAAATTATCAAGCCAGAAAAGAATTCAACTTGTAGAAGAAACACAAATTAAAATGGCAAAACTTATCTCAGAATTCAAAGGGCCGATGTCAAAGGAGTAATGGTCGAAACCAAAATTCAAATCATATCTAACCGAGTATGAAATGAACAAGTCAAAAATAAATCACATTGTTCAAGTAATAATCGTATGGCCGAGCAAAATTAATAGACGAATTCAAATGAAATATACGAACGAAAATTAAGTGGTTCGACCCCTATAAATTTCCCACATCATCATCGGCAGTGAATCATTCGAGTTCAAGCAAAAACAAGAGCAAGATACAACTCAATCACAAATCAATAACTCGAATCGAGATTGAATATAAGCAACTGCAACACAGAAATTATACGGCAAAAATCACATACCAAATTCACAGTTTCGAACTCAATCCTGAAAGCAACCGCAAGCAAATCGAAGCCAGGATCGATCAACAAAGCCGAGCTGAATTCATCACTCAATCGATCATAACATCAAGGCGGCGGCTTCAATTTCAAAGCCTTAGTTTCAAAGCAAAACAAAGGAACGAAAAATAGAGAGCGGCCACGAAAATAAAGAAAAGGAGAAAGCGGCCACGAAAATAAAGAAAAGGGAGGCATCTTTTTTCTTGTGATCTAAATTAAAGTGGGCCAGCCTTTATAAATTTTATTTGGGCTTTAATTTTATAACTAGGGTTTTGTATTTGTTTTATTTATTTTTTATTTTTCCTTTTTAAAATTGTGTAACTCTCTAGTCGTTTGACTAGGTTACGAACTACGGTAGCGTAGTTCGAGAATTCGCTACTTAGTGGCTGAGTTGTGGTAGAGTTTTGAGCATAGAGTTAGGATAATCATTAGCGGGTGTCACAAGTTTATGTGTGCAAGCATTTGACAACTTAATTTCTAGTAGAAACCTTGACGGCAGCATGTAGGCAGGGTTTTGTCGAAGCTGGGTAAATCTGTGTTGTTTTATATCTGCTTTTAATATTCTACTATTATATGTGCTGCAATTATTATATATATGTTTCCGCATTAATTTTTATTATTATTAGTATCACCCTATTCACCTCCCCTCTATGGTGAAAACGATCCTACAAGTGGTATCAAAATTAGGAAAAAAACCATTTTTTGTTTTAAAAATTTGATTTTTCAAAAACTAATTTTTGTTTTAAAATTTTGATTTTTTAAAATGGCATCTTTTAATAATGCTTTTGCTGAGGGTCGGTCCATAGTTAGGCCACCCATGTTCAATGGTGAATTCGCATATTGGAAAAATAGAATGAATTTTTTTCTTAAAACCATTGATGCATGGAATATTGTTGAGACGGGATATAGGACACCAACTATAGTGGTAGATAATCAAGAAGTCGAAAAACCGATGGATCAATGGACAGATCTTGATAAATTGCAATTTGCAAATGCTAAAGCTATGAATTCTATTATCTGCTCATTAGATCAAATTGAATTTAATCGTGTCTCACATTGTCTAACTGCGCACAAAATTTGGCACACACTTGAAGTGACTCACGAAGGAACCTCCCAAGTCAAAGAATCACGCCTTGCCATGCTCAGCAACGAATACGAAAACTTCACAATGGCAAAGGATGAAAGTGTCAAAGAAATGTATGGACGACTTTCCAATCTCGTATATAAGTCAAAATCCCTAGGAAGACCATACACGGAGCTGGAAATAGTTTGAAAAATTCTCAAAATTCTTCCATGAAATTTCGAAGCAAAAGTGACTGCCATTCAAGAATCAAAAGATCTGAAACAAATCAAAGTTGAAGACACATCGGAAATCTCACCAATTATGAGCTAGAAATCAAATTCAAGGAAGAACGCAAAGGAGGTGATACGCAAAAGAAATCAATAGCTCTCAAAGGAACAACGGAAAGTGATGATGACGACGACGATGATGGAGCTGCTGAATTTGCACTAATAATAAACAGATTCAATAAGTGGAACCGCAAATATGGAAATTCATCTCTAAATCAACAATTGAAGAACAAAATTGTTAGAGTGCTAGACAACTCTGAAGAATAGGAGATCATGTGTCACAACTGCAATAAATCCGGTCATATCAAGCCAAATTTCCCTCAGAATCGACTCAGCAAAGGAAAAAAACCGAAGAGGAGAAGTTTTGCATCCACGTGGAATGAAAGTGATGATGATAATAAAAGCACTAGCAGTGAGAGTGAAAAAGCAAATCTGTGTCTTCGAGGTGATACTACTGACAGCGATGATGACGAGCTAAGCGAGGTATCAAAACTTACTCATTCAGAATTACTTATATATTTTCACGAAGTAAATGGCTGTTTTGAAAGACTTAGGGAAAAGTACGCTAAAATTGAATCACAAAGAAATAGTTTGATAGAACTAAATACTTGATCAATTGGTTAAAAACTATCGAAATAAGAGCCCTAAGTGTGATAAGTGTCCATCATTCGAAGAAGAAATTAAAAAATCAGAAATTAAAATTAAATCACTTGAAAATGAAATTATGATTTTGAAAGAAAGTGAAAACACTAGGAGAGAAAATTCTATTAAAAAGTGCACTATGTTATTGAATGAAAATGAATCTCTCAAAACACAAGTCCAACAACTGTCTACAACTTTAGGAAAATTCTCTAAAGGAGAAAAATCACTAAATATGCTATTAGGGAAACAAACTGTCAATACTGTTAGACAAGGACTTGGGTATACTCAATCTGAACGTGTTAGAAGTGAAATTAATAATGTCAATTCCAAGTGCACGATTTGTGGAAAAATTGGAAACAATCACAACAATTGCTGGTATAAACCCAAACACGTAAAAACCATACCAATTTGGGTTCCAAAAGGCACGAATGTAAAATCCCGTAGAATTAAACAAATTTGGGTGCCAAAAGGAACTAACAAGATTGTCTTAGGTCTACACAAACATATTTTTCAAAATTATTTGTGACTAACAATCATGGACCTATAAAAATAAATAGGTCACAAAAATCTATTCTCGTGTAGGTGTTATGGTAGGCTAAGGAACAACAAGAGTGATACCTGCATTATGGTGTTCTAGGCACATGACGGGCGACAAATCAAAGTTCCTTAGCCTAGCACAATGGTGGCAGAATCACAATGAGCAACAATAAAAAATTATCGGTAAAGGTAAAATAGGTAATGGTACATTTATCTTGAACGATATATTAAAGTTGAAAATCTGCACCATAATCTGTTGTAAATCAGCCAATTATGTGATAAGGAAATGAATGTTGATTTTGATTCTAATTTATGCAAAATTATTGAGCAATTATCTTTTTATACCAAGAATACTGTAAGTACCTCTGGAGTCTTTGAACTAGTTCATATAGACTTGTTTGGACTAACGATATTACAAGTTTAGGTGGTAAGAGATGTTGTTTTGTATTGGTTGATGATTACTCTAGATACTCGTGGATATATTTGTTTTTCTTACTGCTTCTAGATCTGACACTATGTTCACTTGTTGTTAATGTGCATGTTTTAATCAAATCCTTCGGGAATCACATTTTAAAAGCTGTAAAATGATTATAAGTTATCGGTTGCAACTTCATGGTATGGCCTATGATATCCAATTTATGATAACTGTGATTTAAAGGGGTATTCAAATGCAGATTCTTCTGGTAGTCTAGATGATAGAAAAATTACTAGTGAAATGTGTTTTATATAGGGACATTCATAAGTTGAAAATAAAATATATGCATAATTTTTATTTTTATTGATTTTCGATTGGTAGACATTTTTTTTCATAAAGCCCCTTTCAAAAAATAGTTTTTGTTGACTTCGTTTTAAATTCGACATTTTAGAAATTTGATTTTATATTTATTTTTGGATTTGATCTTAAATGAATACATTAACTAATCTGGCTTACTATAGATTATCGAAAAGGAAAATAGTGACTGAAAAAATGTGATGATTGTTGATATTAATCATACATTATGACTTGAGATAGTATATGTAGTAATTTCTTTTAAAATTTAAACAAAATTTGTAACAACTTTGAGTGGTAAAAATTCCATGACTATCGCTATTTCTATCATATTTCTAATGACCATCACTCATCAAAATCCAATATAGTATATCAGAATGTGGTATTTAAACGGGAAATTATTCTTTTTTTAATTTTAAAAAACATCCAAAGTATTCACTCTTATTTAAAAGTCCTCACTGTTATGCATGGGTGAATTACTTGGAATCTTTGATTATGTGCTTTCATGCTTATTTAAAAGTCCTCACGGTTATGCATGTATGGAACACATATCAAAATTGATTATTAAATAGACGAGTTGATTCTAATCCCATTTAAAAGTCCTCACGGTTAAGCGTGATTAGAAGATACTTGAAATTCATTTTTTTTAAAAAGAAAAAATTGGGAATACTACTAATCTCATTTAAAAGTCCTAACGGTTATGCATGGTTAGTAAGTATTCAAATTCCTGTCATAAATATACTACAAATAGATACAACTATATGGTTTTATATACCGACATCACCCCTATCACTCTAAAATGCTAACAGAGTATTTATGATTTTGTTTGATTTTCATTGAAATTTAATATTTATACTTGATTATGTATTAAAGTTGTATTCATGTCTATTAACTGATCTATATTTTCTAACACTATTACTCTTTTGCTGATAACAAAAGGGGGAGAGAGAAGTTAAGATTTTGGTAAATAAGTCAAGTCATATTTTTTATTTGCATATTCTCATCTAGGTTCATTTGTACATTTTTTATTTATTTTCATGCATATGTGAAGGGGGGCTTTGGTGTAGGGGGAGCATTCAAATAAGGGGAGCAAATGGAATTCATCAAAATCAAATACATTTAATAGAGTCAAAATCTTAATATATGTTTGTTATCATCATAAGGGGAAGATTGTAGAATACAATAGCCTATAATTTTTGTTTGATGATAATAAACATATATATATTCTTTTAAATGTATTTTTTATTGTACTATTTTATTTTTCACGTAATTAAATAAATATTTATTGAATAAAATAAATAACATAGAATTTATATTCAAACAAATATTTTATTCAAACAAATATTTTATTCAAACAAATATTTTATTACAAAATTCAAATAGTACAAATTTGTGCTCTCACTACATTTATACATTTTTCAATTACAATACAATTTCAAATTACATCACATTTTTCAATTTACAATTTACACCTCACTACATATTCACTCAACACTCGTATTTTTATCTTCAACTTTGTTCCAGCTTGAATTCAGTATCTGAGCTATCTGCAAAATAAACATTGACGCTGTAAAATTGAAAAAGAAAATATTTTGGAGTGCAAATTAAAGTGTGTGTTTTGAAAATATTATTTGCCTTAGTTATTTGGGTTGTTCATCATCATTTCTTTTGAATTCATCATACACGAACAACTTGTGACATGCATAGTGTATTACTGTACATGTCACAAGGCAGTGCACACCGATATACACTTGCGTGTTAAAACTACCGGAATAGGTGAGCACAAGGTTAAACTCGAGCCGAGGCTGGATTCAACACAGGTGCACATACGCACATGTACAAATCGAGTATAAATGGATATGGCACATGTATTACACAATTACACATATATACATGCATATGTATGCATGTATATACATGAGTATGTATGCAACTAGAGAAAATTAACATGACTGCAACATGAGGACAATCGGACTGGAAATGCAAATGAAAGAGAATAAATCAATTGGACATGTATGCAACCAGCATGAGCACTTGAAGTACAAAGCCACAAACAAGATCACATGTCATAACCCAGACCAGTGTGGATGTAATGTTCACATGAACAACTTCAAAGTGCAGACCTCAAGTGGTGAACAAGTGACAAACAACATGTGGGAGAACCAGGTCGAACCAGAAACAGACCAGTACCACCAGAATAACACAATGTAACAACATGCTCACAAATTTTAGAACCAGTGCAGACATGTCAAATGCATTCAAGGCTAATAAGTCTGCAACATCATCAACACAGCAAAGTACAATGAATCAAGACCAACCAAACACAAGTACTCGAAGCAACCAGACATAAATGCATGCATTTGGTTTTTAACATGAAAGTCTATAGATCAGACTTACAAGGTAACCAGACCAAGGCAGCCCAGTCCAAATAAACACGTTCAAGGAACTAATCAGAGAATCACATAAACAATATAACCAAGACTGCAACTCAAGAGGAGACCACCGAACCAGACATGTACAAGTTCATATGCACAGACTCAAAGCACATGCAATTCAACTCAAAGCAGTAAGCACTAGAGCAATAGATCAATGCACACAACAACCACACAAGCATTCAAACAGTGGCCAGAACAAACTTCAACATCTACAACATGTACACAAGGACAGACCACCAGCTCAACAAAATGTACCAGTCCATGAAACAAAGACATGAGAACAGACTCAACAGTGAAGCTATGAACAATCAAAGGAACCAGACTCAATTGCATAAGAGACCAGTGTCATATACACATGTATACATATATGCATATATATGAATACATGTATATAGTTTCAGAAACTCACACATGAAAAGCCTTAACAAACAAACTAGTCATCACGGATATGAAACAAGATTGTACACTAAAGTGCAGACCACAACACACAACACAATGCAAAGATTTCACCAGACCAAAATGTAAGTATTCAGACATGTGTACATGCAACTACAGCAACATTAGTTAAGGTATGGAGTGCAACCAGACCAGGTAAATAAGATGGCTTGAAATAGCAATGAGCACAGTAAAGACAATACAAGGCGAACATCTCCAGTTAAATAAAATGACAAATATAAAAAGATTGAATGGTTCAGTTTACAAAACAGTGAAGCAGAAGTGTACACAAAGAAAGGAGCAGGTTTGAAAAAGAAATTATCAAGCCAGAAAAGAATTCAACTTGCAGAAGAAACACAAATTAAAATGGCAAAAATTATCTCAGAATTCAAAGGGACAAAGTCAAAGGAGTAATGAACAAAACAAAAATTCAAATCATATCCAACCAAGTATGAAATGAACAAGTCAAAAATAAACACATCGTTCAAGTATTAATTATATGGCCAAGCAAAATTAATAAATGAATTCAAATGAAATATACGAACGAAAATTAAGGGGTTCGACCCCTATAAATCTCCCATATCATCATCGGTAGTGAAGCATTCGAGTTCAAGAAAAAACAAGAGCAAGATACAAATTCAATCATAAATCAATAACTCGAATCGAGTTCGAATATATGAAACTGCAACAGAGAAATTATACGGCAAAAATCACATACCAAATTCACAGTTTTGAACTCAATCCTGAAAGCAACCGCAAGTAATCGAAACTAGGATCGATTAACAAAGCCGAGCTGAATTCATCACTCAATCGATCACAACATCAAGGCGGCGGCTTCAATTTCAAAGCCCTAGGTTCAAAGCAAAACAAAGGAACGAAAAAGAGAGAGCGGCCACAAAAATAAATTAAAGGAGAAAGCAACCACGAAAATAAAGAAAAGGGAGACATCTTTTTTCTTGTGATATAAATTAAAGTGGGCCAGCCTTTATAAATTTTATTTGGGCTTTAATTTTATAACTAGGGTTTTGTATTTGTTTTATTTATTTTGTATTTTTCCTTTTTAAAATTGTGTAACTCTCTAGTCGTGTGACTAGGTTACGAACTACGGTGGTGTAGTTCGAGAATTCGCAACTCAGTGGTTGAGTTGTGGCAGGGTTTTGAGCGTAGAGTTAGGTTAGTCATTAGCGGGTGTCGCAAGTTTACGTGTGTAAGCGTCTGACTACTTAATTTCTAGTAGAAACCTTGAGGGCAGCACGTAAGCAGGGTTTTGCCGAAGCTGGGTAAATCTGTGTTGTTCTATTTCTGCTTTTAATATTCCGCTATTATCTGTGCTGCAATTATTAAATATATATATATATATATATATATTCACATTAATTTTTATTATTAGTAGTATCACCCTATTCACCCCCCCGCTAGGGTGAAAACGATCCTATAATATGGGTAACGCCTTAACACTATTTTAATACTTTATTGATAGACATTACATATATAGTGTATTCTACTACATATAGATAGTTTAACGGATCCTTAGGAGATGGAAAATCTCGAAACATCTCTTAAGTTATTACACGCACGTTATACACTAAATAGGAGATGTAAAATCTTGTAAACATCTCTGAAGTCATTACACTCATATTTACTTGTTGTTGATTTAACTTACATAAGATCTTTTAGTTTTGACTCGAGTGTTTTGTCTTTTCATTACGCTCGGGTCAGCCTGAGCATTTCAGTGTTGAAGACTTTATTTTTGGAGGACGAAGACGGAGTTTGGTATTATATTATTAACATTATTCCGCTGCATTATCCTATTATACTTGTTGTATGTATAACTTTGATTGTATTGTAAAAGTGTAATCAAATGTTATTTGTAAAACAACTTCATGAACTGTTATTTGACTATTATATTTTGCCATTCCGCTGCAAGATTCTGTGTTTTGTTTTTTTCCTTCTTTTCTCGTATTTTCTTATTTACCCCATTGACAATCCTCCCTTTTGAATGGTTTGAGTTAGACATGTGTGGTTTATTGTCAATTTAAACCTTCCATAAAGGTGGGTCGTTGCAACAAAGGCATTGGAGAAAGATACATGGAAAAAATTAGTTGCATTCGTATAATCTATCATGGAAGTTTTCACGTAGTCTCGTCCCAATATGGTTAGAATTGATTCAACTGTAATGTGTGATGCTTTCAACATCAATCCAAGTTTCACCCGGATAAGGTAGAAAAAGGGAGAGTCAGATTGAGTTTGGCCATTTTCTTTACAAGAAGAGGTAGAAAGGTTATTGGAAATGGATTCATTAGTGAGGTTTATTATGCAAAATGGTTAACGAATCCAGTTGTAGAAAAATTCCAATGGAATGTAGACAATATGCATTAATTTTAACGACTTTAATAAGGTGTGTCCTAAAGATTGTTATCTACTCTCTAGAATAGATCAATTGGTCGTGACCATGAGTGGACATAAACTTCTATTTTTTTATGAATGCATATTCTGAATACAACAAAATTCTTGTGTTTAAACCTTATGAGGAACACATAGGTCTATAATTTATTTGGGAACATATAGTTATAAAGTCAAGCATTTTTAGACTTAAAAGTGCAGGTGTGACTTACCAACAATTGGCCAATAGAATGTTCAAGAGCAAGATTTGGAGGAATATAGAGGTTTATGTAGATGGCATAATAGTAAAATCAAAGGAAGAAATGGATCATGTTTAAGATTTAGATGAAATGTTTAATCACTTAAGTACAACATGAAGTTTGATGCTCAAAATATTTCTTTGGGATACGATTAAGAGTGCATAAGGGATAAAAGCCAACCCCAACATACAAAGACAATATAAGACATGAGTGAACCAAAGAGTAGCAAAAATGTAACAAGCATAAATGGGAAAGTGATGGCATTAAAGTGATTCATTTCGAGGGACATAGACAAGTGTATTTCTTTCTTTGATGTTATTGGGAAGTATTAAACATTTTAGTCGAGGGAAGAATATCAAAAAGCCTTCCAGGATTTGAAGGATCACTTAGAGAAACCCCAAAATTATATCTAATCGACTTAAAGATTTTTTACGTAGATGGCACTACAAGAGCATGTGATAAACTTAGTGTTGATAAGAGAAGAGAATGGAGTGCAATTTCCTATTTATTATACTAGTAAAAGGTTAAAGGATGCGAAAATCATATATCTAGTTATGGAAAAGGTAGCATACTACCCATTGTTAATAGCATGAAAAAGCTTAGAACTTATTTCCAAGCGCATCCTGTAAAAGTCTTAACTAACTACCGACTAAAATATGTGTTTAGTAGCTTAGAACTTAAGGACGATTGATAAAATCAGTGATGGAGCTAAATCGGTATGGTATAACATATTTACCGAGTGTGATAATAAAGGAAAACATTGGCACATTTTATAATTGATTGCACATGATTTATTGAAGAGCAGGAAAATAAAGAACAAGAAAATAGTGTGAAATGACATTCATTTATGGATGGAGCCTCAAATTAACAAGGTTTTGGAGTAGGGTATGTAATAATTATGTCATGTGGGCATTGCCTGCATTATGTTATGATGCTAGAATTTCTTAAAACAATTAAAGTTGCTAAGTACAAATCAATGTTAGCTAACTGTAGCGTAATAATTATTGATCGCAAGATTAAGATAGTTAGAGATTCCCAACTGATGGTAAATTGGATAAACAAGTTATATCATGGCAAAGATGTGAAGTTGTCCCAATATGGAAAGAAAGTCCAGAAATGTTAGCATCTTCTGAAAATATGATTCCTTGTTATAGTAGCTAAGCTACTAGAGAGTAATAACTATTCAATAACCTGGATCAAAGGGCTCGATATGAATGATCTCTCGAATACATTGCTTTGGGTCAACGCAGATATATTGCAATACTCGGTTACATCTGAAATAATATGTATCTCGTCTTGATGCAAAAAACATATATGAGTTGTCAAGCCTTAGTAAATCACATATCAGGACATATATAAGAAATAAACCAAAAATAAAATACAAATATCAGAGAATGATGTCACGTTAGAATGGTCAAAATATAATATACATATATATATATACATCAAAGCTGTCTAATTACATGGACGTCTCAAAATACATCAATATATACATGGCAGTACAAAACCGCCCTAAATGACATCCATACACACTATTATAGTCATAGACATTACATCACGCATCATAGTCAAACAAGACAAAAAATACAACTACAGACCACTATCTCATGATAATATACATGATAAGCCAACACTATGATACTGCATATAAACTACACCATTATCGTCACATGCACCATCCTTTAAACGCATCTCACAATAGACAAACAACCAAAAGTAATCATCTGTTAAGCAACAAGACCCAAGTTTGTTAAATATGTAACATGTTCCTTAGTCGAACTAGAACTAGCTATGAGTGTAATGGTGCAAATAAAATAAAATATGTGTGGTGTTGGGTTTCATATATGATATGTCCAATAAATACCAAATATGTCACACACTATTTATTCTAAAACCGTCCCACATCTCATCATCTCTACTGTTAATAAAGAGAATTCAATGAATAGAATTTCACAATGTCCTTTTGAAATTTTGAAAATACCCCACACTCATCAATGGAATCTCATCAACAATTTGCAACCTCCACCACCATCCTCTTCCCGACCATCCATCAATGGTATTTTACTATAAATTTGCATTCGACCCAACCAACAAAACTTCTTGAAACACATTTTGTTGTGACCTTAAAAGATTTTGCATTTATAGCACACATCTTTCCAATAATTTTTTATTAAATAAAAAAATTATTTTCTAGCTGTTAGATGCACATAAGTGTGATTTACTTTAGTCTAAATAGTGTATACACATGTCATGAATTTATTTAATACGACTCACATATATTGGCATCTTGGAATTAATTTACTAGGTGTACTAGACCTCTAATTAAGATACTAGGTCCTCCTGTTAGTCGCATTCCTATCGGTCGCCTCACCCCAATTAATATACTGGCCTTTCTTCCTGAGAGGTTTTAGTGTCAAAGACTAGCATCTGATTCTCAACTAATGGATAAGTGAGAGCATTTTTTACATCTATTAAGTCAAATCTAAGAAATGATTTGGGTTAATACGACCCCCGGTATTCTTTTTGGGAGATTAGGCGCCTAGCCTCGCATAGAGCAAAGCAGACTTCAGCAAAACAATATGAATGAAGTTCCCACATCTATAATCAACTGAGATATCACATACCATACATATTTATGAGTTGAAATCTTTTTTATTATTGATTATAATGTTTAAGTTATAACGAGGTCTATGTACATTAACTAGGGAATCATACTCATATTCACTTTATTAGACTTTACATCAACTACAAGATATCACAGTCCATTTCATCTACATATCCCTCGACCAAAAGTTATCGGTGCCCCAACACGATCTATTTAGTTCCACCATCGTCTCACTCGTCCTCGTCGACGTTTCCCTCATCGCGTTGAATATATATATCGTCTCGCATCATTTCCATTATGTCATCATCGTCATCCTTGTCGCACAACACCTTCTTCATGGTGTATCCATGCAACAGATCGTTTGGACTATATAGTGGCAATATATCAATTTGCCCCAATTTAGGTTGCGGTCATGGATCTGTCGGCTAGGATGGATAACTATCCTGTTGTAATCTCATCTCTACCGATCACATTTTAATCATTTACAAACATTCGGCCTCACTTTAACTCATTTTACCCCAAAATGACGTTCATCTCCCATGTTCATATTGAAAGAGTTAGTGGTATGCCATATGGACAATTATGTAATTTGTTACATATATCTAACTTTGTAGTCAATCTTGTTCATAATAAAGGTGTTTGATTTCTATTATATAAACTGTTATATTATGATATAATTAATTAAGTAATTAATTTAAAGTATATTAATAATAAAATTCTTAACAATGTTACGTTATTGTAGATGAAAATAATTGCAATCATGAGTATTTAATCATAAAATAAAATAACATTTTGTTTTAAATATTCTTGGTAAAGGTAGTTTGAGAAAGGATATCGATACATCCGTGGATACCAAAATGGTTAACGCCCTTCAAATATTGTGTATTTTAGTTCTCATGTCTGCTAGGGGGGCACCAAGAGGATACATACCCATACTTATTGGATAACCACGGAATGAACTTTTTAAGAGTTTCATGTTAGTTGATAACAACTAGGTCAGATAGAAAATCTCAATGCGACGATGTTACGAAGTTCCCTCGATTTTATAATATTATGGAACTTCAATGTGGATACTCTACTTTAATTATAATTAAATCATGGTATGTTGATCCATCGAAAGACTAAAGTTGGGCCTGAGTTAAAGCTTTGGAAATAAAGCGCTATTCAAAAGAGAATTCACTTTCTTAGTTGTATAAGGTTAGTGTCACAGTTTACTATAGTCAACTTAAAGTCAAAATCTCTATCTAAAGTAAAATGGTTGATAATAAATGTTATTATTGAACCAAGGAATTTGTTTATGGGCTGTTCAAATTGATTGTGGATAATATTGGACTTTTTGACCAATACCCGACTTCATAAATCCTAATGTGACATGGTGTTGGGAAAGAGAATGTGTGCAAATTATTGTCACCATTAGTACCGCTTCAGATAAAATAAAGTATGATTTTACCAAAAGGATCTATAAGCCATAAATTCGGCCAAACTGTCACATCACTAGCTAAGATGATGTGTGAACATTAACATTTGAAGTGTTCAATATTAAAAGCCGATCGAATTCACAACTCCGAGTCGCACAACCGCATTTGTGAATTCTCTAAAAAACCATATTATTTAATTAGTTTATAAAGTGTTATAAATTAATTAAATTGTCGACATTTAAGAAATATTAGTTATTAATTTATCTGATGTTTTGGGTTTTATTAGTAATTATGCTGTGTGTGTATTAAAGTTATATATGCATGTTTCCACCATTTCAAAACTTGGTCGAGATCTTGGGGAGAAGTTCTGGTGAAACGAAATATAAAATTTTAGTGAAAATTTCGTTTTCCATATCAGTTGAGATCTCGGTATCTCGGTCGATATATCAACCGAGATCAAATTCAGATATTTCGATCGGTATTAAGATTTTTTCTGACAACTTGAAATTTAATGAAAATTAAAATTATGTGATAAATAGTATGACAAATATTTATTATGCATGTAACCAGTGGAAATGAGGGTTTTCACATAAAACAATGACACAAGCCAAATCGTCTTCGAATGCACATAATTTGAGATATACCGATTACACAAAAACTAATTTCGGGATTTACACAAATTTGTCCAACTACATCCCGATATAAGAAGGGTCGCTATAAATAATTTTGAGGGAGAACGTCATTTATTGCGATGATATTTGAAAATTCAACTTTGAGGACAAAATTTTGTGAGCCATAACTAGGGGTGTAAATGGGTCAGACAAGACGGAGGTGTGTTCTTGTCATATTCTATAAGAGATTCGAATGGATACAGACCAGATAAAGTTTATGTTCGAACATTTTTCATATGTGCTGGACAACGTTTGGACAATAGAAAAACATCAAACGTTTTCGGACGAACATATTTTCATACATTTATTCTTGTCCTAACTCATGGCCTAGATGAGAATCGTGTGAACATGGACCGGACTTTTTACAGTCCCGGATTGAACCCAACGTCGGACAAACGTATAAATTTACATCCCTAGCCATAACTATCTCATTCTCTATATTTCTGTCTTATTTGTCATTTGACAATAGAAATATATTGTAGAATGAAAGATTATTTAAAATTGAAAGAGAAGAAAAAAGAATTCTCAAATCTAATATCGATTATGAGAAACTTATGAGTAATCCCTCACTTTATTCCTCTTATCCATGATTGGAGTTATTTTCGAATCACATTTTAATATGATTAATATTAGTGTCTAATTGATTTTGAAACTAGAACATGACTAGATTCGATTAGGAAGAGATTTGATTATGACTTCATGTTGATTTGATTTGTTAAAGAATCAATGAAACTTTACTATATGTGACTTGATTGAAGTTTGGCAAGAAAAGTCTATGAAGAACTTCAATTTTATGTGTTTAATTTGATTTTGGATCATGAGATGATTTAGATCAATTATAAATAGAATTGGATGATTTGAAGTAGAAATAATGAAACAGAAAATTAAATTAATTTTTTTATTTTTAAGGTAATATTTACATATATTATTTCCCATGCAAATCAATTTTAGAGATAATATTTACCCCAAGATATTCTCAAAATGAACTTTATGATTCGATATGTAAATTTGATATAGATGACCGAAATGAAAAATATCTCGTCCGAGATCATCCCCGATATGAGATCATGTCTCAAGAATTTCCAAAACTAAACATGACCGAAGTCCAAGTTTTAAAACCTTGCATGTATCGATGCATGATGTCGGTATATATTTAAAAGGGTTTCAAATATAGTTAATTACTTAACGAACTTTGGGAGATATTGGTCCATATAAGGCAAAGATTTGGCCGACTATATTAAGGAGAGAGGATTGGATTTGGATGAGATCTAACTAAGAATTAATTAGAAATTAAAGGAGGAAGTATTAAAGAGAGAATGAGAAAGTTTTTATTCTCTCATTAAAACAAAATCCATCAATTCATTTATTTCTTTAATTTTCTTTTTCTTCTTTCGTCATCCATGGTCGCCCCTTCCCTTTCATTCATGGTCAATTTTATTTTACTAAAAATTAAATTAAAAAAATTAAAACAAGGTGGTTCATTCGATTCTAGCAAGATCGGATGGTAAATCAAGTGTTCTAAGATACAATTTGCAAATCATAGTGTTACAAAAGACAAGATACTCTCAGGTCTAATTCTAATTTTTTATTTATTCACGATGTTTAACCCTGACCCAAATTCACATATATTTAAATATTGTATCCTCACTTATTAGATTTGATTTAAAATTATTTGCTTATTGTCATTTCAAAGATATAAAACAAAATTTTGCACATGTTTAAGAGAAGTATATTGTTAATGTTTTGATTTTGACAATAATAAAATATACATATGTGTACACAAATGCAACAACCTAGAATTTTGGTCATTTGATTTAAATGTTAATTAATTTTAAGATATTTAAATAAGTGGATTTTGGAATTTAATAACTTATCATTCAAATATGATTAATCATTTAAATATTTGAATTATAAATTAGATATTAATTAAATGGATTAAATAATATTATTTAACTTCTTTTAATTAATAAATAATATTGATGAATTAAATTTGTAAATTTATTTACAAATATAAATAGATCGGATAAATATTGATAATTGGATCGAAAAAATAGGACGATATTTAAATTTGTGAAATTAACATTTCGGGGCACTGTCTCGGATTTTGACGAAACTAGTACCATTAGATCCGAATAATCAATTGTTGTATCCTGTGGAGTTTCGTAATGATCAAACGTACTGTTTGGTCGTATGAGCTCGAAACGCATAGTGATTAATTTTAAATATAATTTGATTTAGAAAACTAAATTCCATATAGTTTGAAATTGGGTCTCGAAAATAGTTCTATTGTGTTCGGAATAGGGGTATTTAGTATAGAACTTCAGTCGGCACGTTTCGATTGGAGTTCGAGATTCTTGAGTATGTAATGCCGGATATTTTAAAATAAAATAATAACATACCCTACTTTTTAAAGTCCTTACCCCCTCACAGCAAGCCCATTGCCCTCACCATACCTTCCCATGTCTAAGCCCATATCCTCCTCCTCTTATCAAATGCGCCTGACCATAAAAGAGTTTCCCCTTTTGAAATCAAACTTCAAAAATCAAATTAAAATTCCATACTCTGTTAAAAAACACCAGATTCATTAAACTCGTGTTAGTGAGAGCTTCTCACCTATATGCTTAAATTGGGTTGCGTCAACTTTTAGGGTGGAGGTCGTTTGGGGCAGCGAGCTAGGGCTTGGGGGGAGCAAGGCTATGGTCAATGATAGGTAAAATGAATGGTATTTTTGGATTCGGAGTGTCGAATAGCACCTAGGGTAGTATTTTGGCGAGGTGCAGCGAAGGCTTGGTGGTCGTGTCACTTGTACGGACGGAAGAGGACCCATTAGGTCGCGACTTTTAGGGGAGGTGCGGCTTTGAATTCGAGGTGTCGGGCAGATGGAGATCGCGTAGTGGAGCTGGACGGTGGTGTCCGTTCATTAAACGGTGAAGCGGGGAGGAAGAAAAGAAGAGAGCGAAGGTTTGTAGAGATGGGTTTGCATATATTAGGTGCACAGCCTGTGCGTTCGTGTGGGGAAGATGGATTATCATGTTGATTTGGGGGTAATGGTAATTAAGGAATTGTAATTAGTGATTAATTTAATTATTTAAATTCGATAACTTATTTATTGAATAACTTTTGCGTACGAGGTCGGATTCGAACGCCGTTTTTTACATTAGACTCATGTCATCGAGATCTTCGTAATGGAGTTAGTTTGTTCAGATTTGGAGCTTGTTGGAATTTATGCTAAAATCGAACACCAGTTCGGTTTTAGTCCAAACCGGAATGCTTCGGCGAAAACTGGAGTCAATATGAGTTTAAATCACATTCAGTTTTACTATATCATATCTATGATGCTGTAAACTATTATTGATTGCTTGAAAATCAGTATGAGTTTAACTCACATTCAATTTAACTGGAATCAATAACTTGATTGTTATAAACCCATATGATTATATATAATATCCTTAGCCATTGTTTTGGAGGGAAAATTTGTAGAGAGATCCTGAGGGTTTCCCGCCAATAATTATTTATTTACAACCTTATGTTGTTATATTGATATTTAATTGAAATAAATCTTGATATTCCATTTAAATTGTTTAAGTGTCGTTATAGCGATTTTTGCTATGCCATCATTTATTGATTTTCATCCCCAAAACCCTATCGTGTGCGTTTTGAACTTAAGCTTGTATTTTCACAAAATAGATGTTTGAAATTCATTAATCATTTTGATTAATGATAATTTAAATTAATTAATCATTTTAACCAATGATGTTTAAAATTAATTAATCTTTTTTATTAATGAGATTTGGATTTAATTAATCATTTTAAGTAATGATATTTGAATTTAATTGATTATTTTAATTAACGATATTTAAAAATTAATAATCTTTTTAACTAATGATATTTAAAAGTAATTAATCATTTTAATTAATGATACATGATTTTAATTAATCATCCTAATTTCTGATGTTTGAATGTAATCAATCGTATTTAATGATGTTTGAAATTTATTAATCTATTTGATTAATGAGATTTGAATTTAAGCAAGTCATCTTAATTAATGATTGTTTTAAATTTAATTAATTGTTTTAACTAATGATTTGAAATTTAGTTAATCATTTTAATTAATGATGGTTTATAGTTAATTAATCATTTTAACAAATGATGTTTTAATTAATCGTTTTAACTAATGAGGTTTGAATTTAATTAATCAAATTAATTTATGATTATTTGAACTTAATTACTTGTTTTAACTAATGGTATTTAAAATTTATTAATCATTTTAATTAATGATGTTTGAGATTAATTATTCATTTTAATTAAAGGTTATTTGAATTTAATAAATCTTTTTAATTAATGATATTTAAAGTAAATTAATTAATTTAATAAAAGTGATTAAAGTAATTAACTAATTTAATGAAAGCGTTTTAAAGTTAATAAACTGATTTAATAAAGGATTTAAAGTTAATTAACTGATGATATAAAAGTGTTTGGAAATAATTAATTATTTTATTAAAGATCATGGATTTGTTTATTAAAGAGAGATTATAAATGTGATTGATTATCTTTCAGGATAATTAATATTGTTTTAAATTTATGAAGGTATTTAAATTGTTTTATTAACTTTTGGGATAATAGATATTGTTTTAAAATTATGAATAGAGCTAAGTATAAATTGTTTTGGGTATATAGTAAATAATGTTTTAGCGACATTTGTTTTTGACCCTTGTTTTAATACACCTAGTATTATAAATTTTGCGTTATAAAAAACATTTTTAAAGAGTATTTCCAAAGTGTTTTTACCAATATATGTAATATGGAAATCAAGCACAAGTTCAGTTTTAAAAAGTAAATTCGATTCGGTTATGGAAAATTTTGTAAATAATATCGCTTATATGGAAAGGATCTAGTCATACTTTTAATGCTAAACATTTAGGCTTGGGCTCGTTTCTATCTCGAAGGTTAAAAATGTTGTTAAGACGATGCCTAAGGGTAACACTATCTCGACTTGCCTGGCTTCATCTTCAACCAAGAGATAGCACTTGTTTGGAATCGACGAGTAGTGGTAAATATATGATATTTAATTTCCATATATGATCATTTTAATTATCTCCGACAGTTGATTTATTAACTATCGGATCCAACTTTCTTCATGGTGTATCGTCACCTTAAAAACGATTTTCTGCTCTTTTGAGCTTTATTATCGTTTGTCGGAAATGACTAAACCCAAAGCGCGAGAGGAAGCCGAGCTATGTGGGGTTGCTCCCATTAGGATAATTCCACATCTCATCTAGGTTGGATTCGGTTGTGCACTTAGATGTGGAAATATTCGGATTCTCGGCAAGGTTAGGCAGGGTCCGGCTTGATTTTGTTTGAGAAGCGTGACCGAGTAAATGAGCTTCTCAGAAGTATATTACTAGATGTATACTTACACGGGGTGCACTTTCCTTCTCATTGTTGGAAATTTTCCTTTTCTTATTTGATTCGAACATTTGAATCTGTTTTACTTTAATTGCAACGGGAGGAGTCAACCACTCTTCACGTATTTAATTATTGGTTTTGTCCATTCTATCAAGTTTGGACCGTTATCTTGTTTTATCCATTCTGTCCAGTTTGGATTTTGCTCGGATTATTTTCATTCTTTCAAGTCTGGTTTTTAATGCTATTTATTCCCATTCTTATTTGGATTTGTTTCTTATTGTTTAGCTCTAATCTTTCCTGTATGGATGTTATTCTTGTGAGGTAAAAACCCGTTCCGCGTTAGCGGCGTGGTCTCGTAGAACTTTTATATATTCCTCATTATTTGAGTTTTCTCACGTTGGTATTTCTAGACTGATCCAGGTGTTATTTTATTCTAATGCTTTGGTTTTGGTGTTATGGAGATCTTGGAGAGGAGCTGGAGGTTCACATATCGTAGTGTTTTATCTTCTGTCGTATTATATAGTATCCATAACAACAGTTGTAAGGTCAAGATTTTATAACTGTCCAGCTGATAAGGTTTGTTTTTAACTCGGATATACTATGTATTTTTGGAGTGACTGTTTTTACTGTCCTAGTTATATTAATGTTGTCAATTCCGCTGTGAGATTCTAATTTTCTTTGTTCTCTATTCTTTTATTTTTATTTACCGTAACAATTTGTCCTTTTGTCGATTGGATGTTCGATATTTGAACACAGCGGTAGTATTGGATGTTATATTTCAGATGCAAAATTTTAATGCTAAGATAATTTGATTATGAAAAACTATGGAATAGCCTTTCTTCTCATTTATAGACTAGATATAGAATTAATTGGGATTATATAAAAGATGAAGGTGGAATCAATTAAAAATGTTACATTTATCTCTTTCCTCTTTGGACGCAAGTTTGATTAGATCTAGATCAAATATATTCTTGGAATCAATCAAAGATGTTACCTTTTCTTCTTTTCTCTTAAATACCAAGCATTCACTTGTATTTGAAGACACCTAATTTGACTATAAGATTTGTTTATATATATATATATATGGGTATGGATCGGCTTTACACCTCAGATCCCCCTGATCTAAACCAGATGTTCCAAATTAAAAATAGAATAAAGTAACAAGAGAGATAAAGTAAAATTATTTAAATCAGAACATGTGATTGAAATTAAGAGGGATTTGAGGTGTAACAAAAATGAGGTGTAGTCGATTCTTGCCCTATATACATACACACACATATATATACATACATACACGTATATATATATACATATACATATATATAAGGGGCAGTATATCATATATATGTATATATGTGTTTAAATTATATATTTGCGGTGCCATTAGTATGTGTAAACAAACATGTACATATAGTTAAAAATATGTATACTTAGGCATTTATATTCTGATATGCATATGAATTTTCATATGTATATGTAAGTATTATATATATATGTATGTAAATAGATATATATCACAATATCTCCATATGTGTGTGTGTGTGTAAATATATATAGTTATACAAATACTTATTTGTCTATATGTTATCGTGTCATGTTATGAGAGTGTGTGTGTTTGTATATATGATATATATCCAAAATAACAGTAAATTATATTGATTAACACGATTGATTAATAAAAATTAAATATTTTTAAATGAAATACGATTTTATTTAAATAGGTAGATTCGATCTAATGCTAGTTAATAGACTTCATAGGTCTATTAAGATCCAAGTAGGATTTTTTTTTGAAATTTACTCAATTTACCCTCTGCCAAACCAACAATGGTATCAGAGCCTATATGGTCTATGCTGATAAATTAGCCAGCACTAGAATAATAATATCTAGGCTTGGGGTTGAATAAAAAGTATTCTCCCCTCTATGGCTATTATTCTGGCCTAATGGGTGGAGTAAGTCCAAAAGATTGGCCTAAATGTAAGACCTAGAGTTATTTGAGCATTAGATAATTTTCAAGTTATGTTCTGAAAGTTTAATGTATATTTTAAATTTAAATGTTAAGTTTAAAATATAAAAGAAAATTTAATAAAGGTTTAAAATAAAATTAAAATTTTCAAAACTATTTTGAGAAATAAATCTAATAAGTTTTGAAATTTTTATAAATATTTAATTAATATTATTAATAAAATAAATAAATAATTAAAAGTTAATTAATTAATACGTGTATATATATATATATTGTTATTTGGATTTTAGACCAAGCGGCTTTCAAATGAATCTGGACATCAGGATGAAGACGAAGTAGTTCGAGGACTTGGAGGCATGCTTGGAGGATAATGGAAGAGGCTTCAAAGGGTTAAGGTTCCAAAATAAGCTAAGAGAGAGATCGGTACCGACTACTTTTTAGCTCAGTATCGACATGTTTTTAGGCATTTTGGATGACTTTGGGGTTGTGGTTAGGAGTGGTTGACTATAGTGATTGTCCTAGGGCCCATTTCTAAAGGAGTAGGTGAAAATCTCCAAAAAGATCTGAAGAAAAGGATAAGTACCAAAGGTATCAGAACTTTGGCAATGACCTGATTTATAAGACAAAAGTGCTCGAAACTTGTTGGATCGAAGCAAGAAGACAAAGTGGAAGAGGATGGCATGATTTGCTTTTTACACATCAGATCACTACCTACATAGTTTTACCACTTTGGGGGCCTCGTCTCCCCTCCTACTTTCCAAATCTAGAGTTTGAACCGGTATTTCGTAAACCAGTGACTTTGTTGAGCAATTATTCTATAAATATGAAGCCTATAACAACTTGGAGAGGACTTTTGACATTCTATTCTTTATCTTCTTTCTCTACTCGAGTTTGTTACTAAGGAGGCTACTTTTTACTGTTTTCGGCTGTTTTGAACCGTAACATTACCTAATAAGATTAGAGTGGATATAGACCTTAGATTAGCCAAACCACTATAAAATTTGCGTGTTTTCTACTATTTATTTACAGACTATAGTTAGACTTATATCCAATCAATCGTATTGGGGCGTTATGCCAATTTTTGGCTCAACATTTTCTGGGCTTTCACCGAGAATTGAAGTCGGGTATAGATCTAGCTATCTACTATAGCGACCGGGAGTTAGATATAGAAGGTTTTATCTTAAATCAAAAGAAATTTCATATTGGAATTAATGGCCTCTAGAAGATCTGAAAGATTTGAAGTAGTTGCTAGTGGAGAAGACGAAGCTTCCAACCCTAACGAGGAGACTAACCAATCGATAATCGCGTTTCCAGGACCATTTTCCCTCAAGATATAGTGACAAAGGTTGAGTTTGATAGGATGATGGTGGAGCTGAAAAAAAGGATGGTAAATAGTCTAAAGGCTCTTCTTGATAAGATAAATGCTAACATTGCCTTGCCGACCCGGCATTCTCAAAGGCCCAGGAGAAGTAGGAGAAAAACATCACCTTCTGGTTCAAAAGAGGAAAATTCATTTGCTTCTAGTCAGAATAGAAAGGATGGAAAGCAAAAGATGAAGGAGAAGATTACTTTAGCAGTAGGGAGGAATGTTGGAGGAAGTAGCCAAAGCCTTACTAAGGAACTCATATTGGTACCGACCAGAATCAGGTCGGTGCCAATCTGAATTTAAGAAGCTTAGAAGGTCAAAGGCTTGAAGCCGTCAATTTGTCAAATTTCGAGGATGATTTGCATGATACTAGGAATAAAGATGGACCGAATGCTGGAGTGCAGGAAGCTGCATTCAAACGACCATTGCAAATTCAACTAGACATCAAAGAAGGTTTGAAGGAGTGGTCCTTATGGAGATAGGAGAACTTAGATGTCAATGAGCGAACTAAGATCGTCTATGGAGTCAAACACACGGCGCTGCTTCTGATATCCTTTTTTTGGGACCACCAGGCTACCGAGGAGTGATAGAGTTAGGGGTATGCCCTAAGGGTAATTATGTAATTTGTTTCATATATATAACTGGATAACTAATCTTGTTCAAAATAAAAGGTGTTTTCTTTCTATCATATACTTGATATAATGTGTTATATTTATTAATTTAATTAACAGGAAATTATTGTCAAGGATAAAATTTCTCGGCGTTTTTGCCTCAAGGATAGGCCTTCAATATTTTATCCTGAAGGACAACTTTCTTTAGGTATCAGTTTTTAGTCATTGATAGCAGTTTTTAGGTATCAGTTTGTAGTTATCGGTAGCAGTTTTTAGGTATCAGTTTTTAGCTTGGTAGCAGTTTTATTGTCCTTATGAATAATTTTGGAAAATGTTTGTCCTTATGAATAATTTTTAGGAGAATGTTTGTCCTTGTGGTAAAAATATTGAGGTTGTGTCCTTGAGGCAAAATATATACAAATATTTGTCCTTTAAATTAATTCCCCCTTTAATTAATTAAAAGTATATGTAATAGAAAATCCATAAATGATGTGTTTGTGAGAACAATTACAAATAGTTATCAATATAATCATGAGTATTGTATCACACTATTATAAAACACATCATTTGAAATGTTCCTAATCAAGATGTATTGATACTAGATATTGGTGTATCCATTAAGACTAGAGCATGTAACGTTCTCTAAATGCTGGGCAGTGTATTACTCGTGACTGCCGGGGAACCCAGGGGTTACGTACTGATAGTTATTGGATAACTATGGAATAAATCATCTGATAGTTTTTTGTTGGTTAATATAACTAAGGTCAAATACAAAATATTTATGTGACTAATTTACACAGCTCTCTTGACTCGAGAATACTGTCGATCTTCAATACGAAAGATCCGCTTTGATTATAGTCAAATCATAGCACAACGTCCAGCGAGTGAATATAGTTTGGTTAATGATAATTGTTATTATTGAACTAAGGACTTTGTATTTGGAATATATAGTTGAATGTGGAAGATATTGGAATTTTGACCATTATCGAATTTCATAAGTCCAAAGTGATATAGTTTTGGAGGAAGAGAATTGGTGCAAATAAAATCCACAACCAGGTAATGGTTAACAAAACAAAATTAGATTTTACCAAAAACCAAGTAAGTAATAAATTTGGCCAAAATGTCACTTCACCTGCTAAGTAACGTGTGAACGTTAATATTCGAATAATTTGATATTAATCACTGATCAAATTTACACCTAACGAGTCACATAACTGAAATGATGAATTCTTCTTTGATCGAAATGATTTAATTAATTTTTAATTATCATAAATTAATTAATATTTTAAAAATATTAGTTATAAATTTGATTTTGATTTGATAAAATAATATTATTAAATATATTTATAATAGTTATAAATATATTAATATGTGATATCGATATGCATTTAAATTGGATTTAAATGCAAAATATTTGTTCGAGCTTTAAATGGGTTTAAAGCCCGTGAAGGGAGCTAGTTGGTTCGGCTTTGATATGGGGTTATAGGCGGCTAAAATATGGAATAGAAAGGCTCGGGGATGGAGGGCTAGGATGGAAAATGATTGGTAAGAGATAATGTAGGATATTGATCATGAAGTATCTCTAAATTCTCCTCTATATAAGCATTTCTATGCTTAACCTTTTAGGAACTTTTTGAAGCCTCCATATCACTCTAAGTCTGTGCTATCTCCCCCTTCCATATCATCAATTTCCTTAGTTCAAATAAAATCAATTCTAGTGTTGATCGATGGCCGGTGGTCAGTAGTTCAAGAACTAGCACTCTTTTGGATTGGAAATCATTTTAAGGAGTTTATATCATCATTTCAATGTATACTTAAAGGCATTGGCTGTAAGCATGGCTCAATGTTAAAAAAATAATTTTTTTCATTTAAATAATTATATATATATAGTTTATATTTTAAATACTATATCGTACTTATGTAAAATATGATAAAATAATTTTATACATGAATTTTAATGTGTATAACAATTTCAACAGGAACAAATTTTTTGATTTTTTTTATATTATTTATAAATAATATTTAAATCAATTGATCGTATAAATATCTATATAAAATATATATGTGTGTTATAAATTAAGTTTTATATTTATAAAATTATATTATCGCTTATTATAAATTCGGCAAGAAAACATTTTTTATAATTTTGAAATATTTAAATATTTGTTGAGATTTAAAAATTAGATTTTTAATTGGTTTGAAATTATAAAATTCTAAAGTAAATTTTCAAAATTCAAACTATCATTTAAAATTTACAGGGAATCCAATATTCAAATTTTAGTTTCAAAATTATTTTTTTATTAATTTTAAAATATTTCCATATGGTTATATTTATATACATAATTTAAAAAATTATTTCTGGGCCCGCGCAAGACTTAGTATAAACATATCTATTAAGTATATACTTTGTGTATTTTTAAGTATTAATTTATATTTATTATTATTACATATATGCAAATAAGTATCTAATATAATATATATATATATGTATATTCTAATAAAATAATAACATTATACTTATATACATGTACCAATTTCGATTTTACTGTAAAAAAAATATTTAATATATTGTAACGACCGAGGTTTTTTCGACCCTCGAAATCAACACTAATACGTCCATTGTATTTCGTGCCGAGCAATCGAATGCCCAAAAAACCAATTGTAAGGGGAAAAGAAAGAAGGAAGAAGATAAAAGGAAAACTAAACAACACAGAATCTCACAGCGGAACGAATAATCTATAATATACAACAAATCTTTACACAAAAGTCGAACTTCGATATATGTATATACAGAAAATCAATCAGAGTATACCAATCTATTTCAACCTGGACAGTTATAACAGTCTGTCCTTACAATTGCTGATAAATACAACAACGAATACAGCAGAAAAATACCCTTCTACGTGAATACGTCTCTGGGCCTCCAACTCGTCTCCTAAAGCTTCAAAGCATCCAAACTAATATGTAATATGCTCGGTCTGACCCGAGCATTATAATAAAATAACACTCGAGTCAGTCTGGAAAATCAGCATGAGAAAACACACCCAACTGGATTTTAAAGTTATATAAAAACCTTTGAAATCAAAAAGTATCTCATAAGACCACACCGCACATAAACACGGATGGGTTTTTACCTTACGACAACAAAAACATTTTCTATAGAAAATCCATTTATATTATAATAGTGTCTAGGGGTCAAAGTAAAATATGAATATATCTGAAATGCTTGCATCTCATATTTCAGCATAGTTGGGTACAGCTAAGTCCATACGGCGCTTATTGGAGAATGTATTCCATACAATGACCGGGCTACTATGGTACTGCCCATCACGGTGCATCTCTAGAAAATAACACTGAGATCGAACCTATCAACCCCTGACAACACAAGACTGGCCTACCCTTTACTTGATAGTACCGAATAAGATCACCCCTTGGTTCAAGTCGACAACTGTACCAAAGCATACAGAAGTTAACAGTAGGGACTCTAGATAGGGATGACCTTACCCTCATGGGGGCTACCCACTGCATCTCCCCTTTTTTAGTCATTCCCAGTTGATGAGGCTTGATGCTATGTATTACCTCTTTATATATAGCACTCCCCATTTGGAATGCTAATACCGCCTTCCAGGCAACAATGCAATACCAGCATTCATCCATACAAGTTCGTAAATAAAACCATTTGTAAATTTCATAAATAAAACCATTTGTAAATTTCTTGTATAAGAATACTTTTACATAGGTATATCCACCAATTCTTATATTTTCAATACTTAGAAAATATAGATATACTTATATCAATGGCATAAGTATATTTTCAAACCGAGAAAGGTTCCTTTTTTATTCGATTCAAAAATCATTCATAAACTCCTTCTGATTCTCTAAAACAACTTATAAACCATTTTATAAAAAAATTGGAACCATTTATAAAACTTCTTTTATTCACTTCCACCAATTATAAATCCTCTTTGTACACTTCTAAAACTCATTTATAAATCGCATTTTCCCTTGAACGACACACGATCTCGAACGATCGCATTTCACCTCGAACGGCACTCGATCTCGAACGATCGCATTTCACCTCGAACGGAACAAGATCTCGTATGATCGCATTTCGCCTCGAACGGCACTCGATCTTGAACGATCGCATTTTTTCTCGAACGCCACATAATCTCGAACGATCCCATTTTGCCTCGAACGACACACGATCTCAAACGATCCCATTTTGCCTCGAACGACACACGATCTCGAACAATCGCAATTCCCCTAGAACAACACTCGATCTCGAATGATCGCATTTCGCCTCGAACGACACACGGTCTCGAACGATCCCATTTTGCCTCGAACAGCACACGATCTTGAACGATCACATTTTGCCTCGAACGGCACACGATCTCGAACGATTGCATTTCTCCTCGAACGGCACACTATCCCATTTCACCTAGAACACACAGTCGATCTCGTGTGATTGTCATCAGCCTGGGACGGCTATGAATTTGATTAACGGTCCTGAACGGTCATTACTAACAAGCAGACAAGATCGCTGATTTGTTCACAGGTCATCAACGGGCTTCAAACATTGGACCTAAGGCAATTCAAAACACGCCTTCCTATCTCAACGCATGTTTTGGGGGGCAAAGTGTTAACCCGCCTTCTATCAAGGCAATATACATGCGGACTTAACCCATCAGACTTCACGGTTATCGAGGCTGATGGGTGCAGAGCGACGGTTGTATGGCCCAAAGGTAAAGTACAAGTGGTTATACGAAGCCAGAGTTGGACGGAGTAGGTAGATGGACGATGCAAGATGCTAGGAATATGAATATTAGCTTGGACAAGCAAGGGATCGGCGTGCCCAATCTAAAGGTATCAGTATGCTTCAATGGCCTAGCAAATAGGAGGGATCGGCATCCTCAATCTAGAGGGGTCGGTATAGTTCAATAGCTCAATAAGATGAAAGGATCGGCATAGTACATTGGAAGAAGATGGATCGGCGTAGCATCGTGGAAAAGGAGGGATCAACATGAAGGAAACATAGGAGAGCTTGGTTAAGGAATGGGTCGGCATAGTCAGGTGGATGAAGTAATAGGAGGGATCGACATTGAGTAATGGAATAAGAGGGCTCATCATGTTAAGTCATAAGAGGGATTGGCGTGATAGGTCAGCAGATGGATCGGCCTAACCTTGAGGAATAGGAGGGATCGGCGTTGTAGGCTAGAAGGGATCGGCATAAGGGATTGGTATGGATCGATGGACAAGGGGTCGGCATAGCCTATGAAAGATGGATTGGTGTAGCATATGAAGGAAAGGATCGGCATAGCATGTAGACGGATGGGTCGGCATACAAGGAAGGATCGTCATACTTCAAAAACCACATGTATTCTTGCATTCAACAATCAATAACTCGAGCTCTGTTGATCCAAATGACATGAAACTTGGAGCTTAAACATATTTTAGTATGTAGCATCCACCGTAGGAGTCGCTGCCCAAAGATCAATTGAGGAAGGGATCGATACCGATCCCTCCTCATAGGGATTTGGGCGTATCGACCCCTATGGTGGGCCCATATGGATAAGAAGGTACTGTAGCCGGAGGTTCGGCTATAAATACAGCAGGCATGGCTTCAGAAAAAAGATCTGATTCTACTTCCCTTCATCTTCTACCTAGGCTATACTCTGCCATTTTTACTCTTGAATTTCACAGATTTGTAACTGTAATTAGTAGTATAAACTAATTTAAGCAAAATCTCTGGAGTGGACGTAGGTGAGAGTTAGCCGAACCACTATAAATATGTGTCTCTATTTATTTGCTTTATGATTGTTTTAATTTTGTTCTTTATTTATTCCTATTCACATTTCTGTGACTGGATTGGATTTTGGTGCCTTCACATATGGGTGTTTGTGACCAATTTTGGCGCAAATATTTATAATCTCTAAACCATTTATAAACTTCTTTTATAAATCTATAAACTTGTTTCTTAAGTCCGTTTATAAATATCTAACCATTTATAAAACTCATTATAAAACTCTTCACCTTGTAAATAATCTTCCTTACATATCCAAACAATTTTATCACTCAATTATAAAGCCAAGTCTTACAACTCTATTCATGGGTCTCGGAAATATTTACACACAACTAAAAGTCTTTACTTCAAAATAGTTTCATATAAAATAATCATTTAAAATAATATTATAAATAAACAAATAATAATTATCTATCATAAAAAGTCCTAAAATAATTATAAATCATTCCAAAAGTAATAATAATAATTCTTTATTCTTATTATAAATAATAATAATTTATTTTCAAAATCTTATTAGTAAACCCTTATTATTAATTTCAAACCATAATTATCCTTGAGATAGTTAACCTTTTAAATTATTAACATTTTGATAAATTCTTTAAAACAATATTAACCATAACAAATAAATTTAAAACAATTCTAATATAATTAAATAACCTTAAAATAATATTCCCATAATTAAATAACGTTAAAATAATATTAATATTATTAGATAACCTTAAAATAATATTATTATAATTAAATAACCTTAAAATAATATAATATAATTAAATAACCTTAAAATAATATTATTATAATTAAATAACTTTAAAATAATGTTATTATAATTAAATAGCCTTAAAATAATATTAATATCATTAAATAGATAATCCTTAAAACAAAAAATTTTTGAAACCCAATTTCGGATTTAAAAATCGTTTCATGTCTCAAAAACCAATTCCAACTTAAACAACAATTTATAGTATTTTTAATATATTAATTTGAGGCCAATAGCCACCCAACACTTAATCAATATCGATATTGATTTCCTATCACTACTGGGTTTTATTTTCAAACATATAACGATGTTATAACCATAGTGTCCACAATCATGTTCATTATTCAAAAATCCATATAAAAGAAATATTCTTGAAAACAATTCAATAATAGTGAGGAATCCCGTGGGGTCCCTCCAACCTGTTTCCCCCTTTATCACAGACGTTATATAATCATAAAATATAATCAACCGCTTCAAGGTGGGATTCGTATACAAAGGGTCATCCGCTCTTATACGGGAACATAATAGGGTCTCATCCACTCCAATAGAGGGGAATATATCCAAACCAACTAATAAAAATAATAATTCATCCAAACAATAATCTAATAATTTTTATCAACTATATATCATACTAGTTAACCATAAAGGTGAGTTTAACTCACCGAAATTTTCATTTGCCGCCGAGGCATTCTGGTTTGGAACTAAAATCGAACGTTGTCCGATTTTAGGCCAAATTTCAACTGTCTCCAAATTTGTCCAAACCAATTCCATCACAAAGCCTTCGTCGTAACGAGCGCAACGTAAAAATCTGCGCCTTGATTGGACCTCGTATGAGTGAGTTGTTCAATTTTTAAATTAACGATTATAAATTTGCAATTAAAATATTAATTACACTTTATATATACTAATTACCCTTTATATAAATTAAAACTTCTTCTTCTCATTTCATTCCCTCTCCTCTTACTTTTCACACCTCATACATGCCATGACTTCTCCTCTCTCTCCCCTTCATTCTTCCACTATTTGAGGAACTGACATCGCTATTGAGTCTGCCTCTACGAGCTCCTCTTCCCCGACCCCACAAACCCTGGCCCGCAACCCAGCTCCGAAACTCGACCTGGTACCCTTCCCCATGACATTGGACCTTCCTAAAACCCTACGTGAGCCATCCAAACGAGCCACCGACTGCGCCTTCTCTCCCTAGTCCAACTTCGAAATGTAAATCAACGTCTATGCTATAGAAAATTTCCAACCCTAGTCTATACATAAACTTTCAATCATCTAAAACAACCACCCCAGCCACTACGACTCCCGCCAGATGCAGATCTACCCATTAACAACACAAAGGCCTCATCTTTTTATTTTTATGATTTTTGTTTGATTATATTTTTCCAAGTTATATATCTAACCTTTTTTTATTTCCTGAAGTTTGCTGGAAGAATAAAATAAAAAGGATGGAATGGTTTAAATATAGAGTTATAGGGTATGGCCTAAACAGTGAAGAGCATGGCAAGAACAGGATAGTGTTATGGCCTAAATTATGGTCATATATATATTATTTAAATTTTAAATTATTCATCAAAACATATCAGAAAATATCAAACTTCAAACGGGGCGTGCCGCCTGGCGTTCTATATGAGATACCCCTATTCTGAATACAATGGAACTTGTTTTGAGACCTACTTCGATCGTATGTAGAAGATAGCTTTTTGAACCCAATTATTTTATTAAATTTTCAATATAAAATTCTACGCGTTTCAATTTTGCATGACCAAACGATTCATTTGATCGCCATGAAATTTGATGGCGTATTATAATTCATTATTACGGATCCAATGAAACTAGTTTCGTCAAAATCTGAGATTGTGCCCCGGAAGGCTATTTTTATATGTTAATTAAAACGAGTTATTTTTAAAATCAGTTAAATCACTTTTAAATCTAATTTAAAAGTTTTACTATCTTCATTCTTATTAAATAGAATTTAAATAAACTTTGAAATTATTTTTATCCAGCATAAAACCTAAGATTCAATTATTTAAACAATTTCAATTATTAAATTCAATAATTAAATTATCAAATAAATCGCTATATTTGAATACAAGTTATTTAACCTATAAAATTAACTTTTCAATATATAAAATTAATTAAATATGCCAATTTCAAATTATTGAAAATTCTAGGTCATTACATTCTTCCCCCCTTAAAAATAATTTCGTCCTCGAAATTGCGAAGGTAAGAAAAATGACCAAACCCATTAGCTTTTCAAAACAAATTATTCAGATTAGATTACCAATTCATTTTAAGCCTTTAACATTTCCCAAAATCAACCAGTTGAAACTTTGTTATTACTTTTACTAATTTTCCAAATTCATTCATAGGTTCCAACTAATATCATCTCATTCAATCATTTTAGGTTATAACTCAAAATCAAATTTTAGTTATCAAAAATTTCTTCAAATTTCTCAAAAAGTTTCTAACATTTTAAATTTACAGAAAATTTTCACGAGCATCTCCTTTGCGCGGCTTGATCGAAAAATTACCACTCGCTATAACGGTCCAAACCAACAAAAGAAAACAAAATCCAAGCGGCTAAATCATAAAACCATCAAATTAAACAACAATATAAACATATACCTTTTGTTGGACAACCCAATTTTACTTATGAAATCAAAGGCATCCAATTAGCTCTTGCTTTTATATACATGCATCTTATTTATCCATGACATCCAATCATATAGTTCATAATCATATTATTCAGCAATTTCGCTTTTCAATATTTGCTTTACTAGATCGTACGATGTACATATATCATCCGTACGCAATATCAAATCTGATTGCTCACTTGATCACACAATTTCACTTCCGAACAAGTATCGTTCATACGACCACTCTAGTGTGGACTCAGATCCATTCCCTTGATTAGAAACCATCATTCTCCTTGCATAGCCATATACTATGATAGAGAATTCCAAAATCAATCAAAAATCCATATCCAGCGCTCGCCGTCGAGAATCGATTGAAAAATCATTGTTCGGACCGATGTAAATCATCTTGAAATCATGTACTCGAACTTGGATCAAACTGTTATGCGACACAAAAAATATACGTACAACTTACGTATTTATTTCACTAATTTCTTAGCTATCCCAAATTCTTTTTATTCACATTCATTTCATTTACATTTAATTATTCACAATCATTATCCACATTTCTTTATTCAAATTTATTATTTACTTAGTATATTTCTTTCAATACTAATATCACTTAAACATCATTCCATCCACTTTTTACTTAAGTTTATTACAAACATCTATACAACACCACCAATTCCATTTCCAAAAATTATTTTATTTAACCTAACTTAGGCTAAATTTCTTTTCATAAATCATTTTATTTAACTTAAGTAAAGTTTAATTCCATAGTTCAATTTCAAATTTACTTTCCTTAACATTCACATGCAAAAAATTTAAAACTTTGTTTCACTTACAAATTCTCAAAATTTATATGTTATCAACTTATTTTCTCATATTCTCAATAAAACATTTAAATGAAAATCCTAGAGTTTAAACACCTTATTCTTAATTATTTCAAATCATTTTTCAAATCATATATATATATACACAAAATCCCCTTGGTATATCAAATCATTCTTTTGAATCTCAAAATCAGAACTAGTTTAACCAAAACAAAACTCCAATAGTAGCAATTCCTCTCTTGGAAACCCAAAAATGAACGTCGATGAAGCTGCAGTCATCACCGAAATTATTTTCCCAATGATCGAAGTGAGTTTAGTGCTTTCTATTTCCAAAATTCCATTTTAAAATATTTCCATCCAAATATATTCCAAATATTATTATTATTATTTTCTAGAACTTTGAAAAATCATTTCCAAAACCAATGGGATTTAAATTCTCAAATTCCAGTTTTTAAATCCTTTTATCTGCAAATCATATTTATAATATACTTATGAAATTTCATTCCATTCCATTTAGAAATCACATTTATAAATCATATTTACATAATCCAACTTTGGTTATATAAAATCATATCTTGATTGTTACTCTTTGTTTGCATTATAGGAATAACAACTTTTATTCAATTACAAATAATAAACAACAAATGATAATAATCTAACATTACCATTTCCTAACAACCAAGCACACCATATATACCATAATAATTCTCAAAAAAATTATTCCTTTATATATAAAATATAATAAAGGTAAAATTATTTTATTTACCAAATTTCAAAACAATACCATGTCGAATTACTCTGTTCAAGTGTTTAGAGATCCCTATCAATACGTTAATTACTCGTATTGACTAGAATCCATAATCCACTCAATAAATCAACCAACACAATATAAAACAATTTTTATATCACTAACAAATACGCACTCATACACACACACACACACACACTCAAACTCATTCTAGGGTGCTACTAACCCTATCTCTAATGAGTACCCCACCAAAGCCAAGGTTCTCGCTTAACCTTCAACTCTGATACTAAATGTAATGACCGGGGTTTTTTCGACCCTCGAAAATCGACACTAATACGTCCACTGTATTGCGTGCCAAGCAATCGAACGCCAAAAAAAAATCAATTATTAGGGGAAACGAAAGAAGGAAGAAGATAAGAAGAAAACTGAACAACATAGAATCTCACAGCGGAACGAATAATCAATCTATAATATACAACAAATCTTTACACCAAATTCGAACTGGAATACATGTATATACAGAACATATATCAGAGTATCTAACCTATTTCAGCCTGGACAGTTATAACAGTCCGTCCTTACAATTGCTGATAAATACAACAACAAATACAACGGAAAAATAACCATCTATGCGAATACGTCTCTGGGCCTCCAACTCGTCTCCTGAAGCTCCAAAGCATCCAAACTAATCTGGAATATGCTCTGTCAGACCCGAGCATTATAATAAAATAACACCTAAGTCAGTCTGGAAAACCAGCATGAGAAAACACACCCAGCTAGGTTTTAAAGTTATATAAAAATCTTTGAAATCAAAAAGTATCTCGTAAGACCACGCCACGAATAAACACGGACGAGTTTTTACCTTACGATAACCAAAACATTTCTATAGAAAATCCATTTATATTATAATAATGTCTAGGGGTCAAAGTAAAATATGAATATAGCTGAAATACTTGCATCTCATGTTTTAGCATAGTTGGGCACAACTAAGTCTGTACGGCGCTTATTGATGAATGGATTCCATACAATGACTGGGCTACTAGGGTACCGCCGGTCACGGTGCATCTCTAGAAAAATAACACCGAGGTCGAACCTATCGACCACTGTCAACACAAGACCGGCCTACCCTTTACTGGATAGTACCGAATAAGATCAACCATTGGTTCAAATTGGCAACTATACCGAAGCATACATAAGTTAGTAGTAGGGATTCTAGATAGGGATGACCTTACCCTCATGGGAGCGACCCACCTAGCCTTGCTACATCTCCCTTGTTTTAGTCATTCCCGGTTGATGAGGCTTGAGGCTACGTTTTACCTTTTTATATATAGCACTTCCCACTTAGAATGCTTATTCTTTTTTCCAGGCAACAATGCAATACCAGCATTCATCCATACAAGTTCGTTATGGGACTGAACGAACACTTGAGATATCCATCTCCAATTCCATCATCTTTAAAATGTCTTCACTTAGAAACATATTCATTGGATTGAAGTGGTTTTCGGGTAGGTTTTTGTGTAACATACACGATCCCTGTCTTTTTGAAACAACATTCGATAATTCCCGGTAAACTCAACCCCGGTTCTTTAGGAAATAAACAGTCAAAGATAGTAATCGGAGATCGCCTTCCTAACCGTTATTGGATGGATTTTCTTATCATTGTCCTAGGAGAACGAAACGAGATTTTATATGCACAGTACAACATAATCGAAGATGTCTGTGCCATATAACTCACGTGTTTCTCCTAGATATTTCCAAATTTACGTTTGGGTCCAAATCCGATAGTCGGTTATTTAACTATCGAATAACAATCATTTAATCATGGATTTAATTCCATAGGGAAAACCAACATTGGTTCAGCATATAAGTAATCACTAGCCTCGTTTTATTTCATAAATCTTTCATAAATAAAACTAATTGTAAATTTCTTTTATAAGAATACTTTTACATAGCTATATCCACCAATTCCTATATTTTCAATACTTAGAAAATATCCATATACTTATATCAACGGTATAAGTATATTTACACACTGAGAAAAATTCCATTTTTATTCGATTCAAAAATCATTCATAAACTCCTTCGAATTCTTTAAAACAATTTATAAACCATTTTATAAAACTTATAGAACCATTATAGAACTTCTTTTATAAACTTCAATCAATTATAAATCCTTTTTGTACACTTCTAAAACTCATTTATAAATCCTTTATAATCTCTAAACCATTTATAAACTTCTTTTATAAATCTATAAACCTATTTCTTAAGTCCGTTTATAAATACCTAACCATTTATAAACTCAATATAAAACTCTTCACCTTGTAATTAATCTTCGTTACGTATCCAAACCATTTTATAACTCCATTATAACCAAGTCTTACAACTCTATTCATGGGTCTTGGAAACATTTACACATAATTAAAAGTCTTTACTTCGAAACAGTTTCATATAAAATAATTATTTAAAATAATATTATAAATAAAAAAATAATAATTATCTATCTTAAAAAATCTTAAAATAATTATTAATCATTCCAAAAGTAATAATAATAATTCTTTATTCTTATTATAAATAATAATAATTTATTTTCAAAATCTTATTAATAAACCCTTATTATTAATTTCAAACCATAAATATCCTTGAGATAATTAACCTTTCAAATTATTAACATTTTGATAAATTCTTTAAAATAATATTAACCATAACAGATAAATTTAAAACAATTCTAATATAATTAGATAATCTTAAAATAATGTTCCCATAATTAAATAACCTTAAAATAATATTAATATAATCAAATAACCTTAAAATAATATTATTATAACTAAATAACCTTAAAATAATATTAATATAATTAAATAATGTTCAAATAATATTATTATAGTTAAATAGCCTTAAAATAATATTAATATAATTAAATAGATAATCCTTAAAACAAAAAATTTCCAAAACCTAATTTCGGATTTAAAAATCGTTTCTTGTCTCAAAAACCAATTCCAACGTAAACGATAATTTATAGTATTTTTAAAATACTAATTTGAGGCCAATAGCCACCCAACACTTAATCAATATCAATATTGATTTCCTATCACTACTGGGTTTTATTTTCAAACATATAACGATGTTATAACCATAGTGTCCACAATCATGTTCATTATTCAAAAATCCATATAAAAGAAATATTGTTGAAAACATTCAATAATAGCGAGGAATCCTATTGGATACCTCCAACCTGTTTCCTCCTACATCACAAACGTTATATAATCATGAAATATAATCAACTGCCTCGAGGTAGGATTCATATACAAAGGGTCATCCGCTCTTACATGGGAACATAATAGGGTCTCATCCGCTCCAATAGGCAGGAATATATCCAAACCAACTAATAAATATAATAATTCATCCAAACAATCATCCAACATTTTTTATTAACTATATATCATACTAGTTAACCAAAAAGGTGAGTTTAACTCACCGAAATTTTCAGTTGCCGCCGAGGCATTTCGATTTGAAACTAAAATCGAACGACGTTCGATTTTAGCCCAAATTTCAACTATCTCCAAATTCATCCAAACCAGGTCCATCACGAAGTCTTTGTCGTTACGAGCGTAACACAAAATTCCACGCCTTGATTGGACCTCGTATGAGTGAATTATTCAATTTTTAAATTAACAATTATAAATTTGCAATTAAAATATTAATTGCACTTTATATATACTAATTACCCTTTATATAAATTAAAACTTCTTCCTCTTGTTTCATTCCCGCTCCTCTTACTTTTCACACCTCATCCATGCTGTGACTTCTCATCTCTCTCCCCTTCATTCTTCCACTATCCGAGGAACCGACATCGCCGTTGAGTCCGCCTCCGCGAGCTCCTTTTCCCTGACCCACAAACCCTGGCCCGTAACCTAGCTTCCTAGACCCCCAAGCGAGCCACCAAACGAGCCACCGACTATGCCTCCTATCCTTTATGCCAACTCCAAACTCCAAAATGTAAATAAACATCTATGTTTTACAAAATTTTCAACCCTAGTCTATACATAAACTGTCGATCATCTAAAACAGCCGCCGCAGCCCCTACAACTCCCGCCAAATGCAAATCTACCTATTAAAAACACAAAGGCCTCATCTTTTTATTTTTATGATTTTTGTTTGATTATATTTGAATTTTCCAAGTTATATATCTAAGTTTTTTTTATTTCCTGAAGCTTGCTGGAAGAATAAAATGAAAATGATGGAATGGTTTAAATATAGAGGTATGGGGTATGGCCTAAATAGTGGAGAGCATGGCAAGAACAGGATAGTGTTATTGCCTAAAGTATGGTCATATATATATTATTTAAATTTTAAATTATTCATCAAAACATATCTGAAAATATCAAACTTCAAACGGGGAATGCCACCTGGCGTTCTATATGTTATACCCCTATTTCAAAACAATGGAACTTGTTTCGAGACCTAATTCGAGCGTATGTAGAAAATATCTTTTTGAACCCAATTATTTTATTAAATTTTCAATATTAAATTCTACACATTTCGATCTCGCATGACCAAACGATTCATTTGATCGCTATGAAATTTGACGGCATATTAATAATTCATTATTATGGATCCAATGAAACTGGTTTCGTTGAAATCTAAGACCGTGTCCCGAAAGGCTATTTTTATATGTTAATTAAAACGAGTTATTTTCAAAATCAGTTAAATCACTTTTAAATCCAATTTAAAAGTTTTACTATCTTCATTCTTATTAAATAGAATTTAAATAAACTTTGAAATTATTTTTATCCAGCTTAAAACCCAAGATTAAATTATTTAAAAAAATTCAATTATTAAATTCAACAATTAGATTTTCAAATAAATCGCTATATTTGAAATTCAATTTATTTAACCTATAAAATTAACTTTTCAATATTTAAAATTAATTAAATATTCCAATTTCAAATGATTGAAAATTATGGGTCATTACATATATTCTACAAATAATTAAAATATTTTCACAGAGATATAAATGTATACAATATTGATATTTTATAGTTATGTTTATAAATAAATATAAACATATTTAGATACAAAATTATTTAAATAAAATTTAGTTCATATATATATAATATTGCAACATCTTATATTTATATAAAATTATATACAAACATATATTTGGACAATACATTTGTATATCAGATGAGCTAACATGTCTGTTGCGGTGTAAATCTCTACACCTATACATGGGCATTTTAGACCTTGCATGGATTTATATGTTACACACATATACATATACATGTACATACATACATACATACATATGTATGTATGTATGTATGTATGTATGTATGTATGTATATGTGTGTGTGTTTGGTAAACGTATATATTTGATGTAACATGATTAAATTATACGACATCATATTATATATTTAAATAAAATAAAATAATTAAATAAAATATAGAAATGTTCTAAATAAGTTAGACTTCATAGCCTAATAAAGATCCATTATGGTAAAAAAATTGAAATTCACTCATAACTTCTTCTGTGGGTTGTCCAAGTTCTAACAATGGTATCAAAGCCCAATAGCCTATGTGGTCTAAATTAGTCATGTAAGGATTTACTCATTAAGCTCACAGCCTAATTAGTAGGTATCAAGAAAGGTAGCGTCTAAGGTTAGGTTTGGGTAATCTAGTACTCTGCCCAACTTGGCTACCAACCTAGTCCGAACAGATATGTAAGCCCAAAGGATGTCCGTAATAGAAATGCCCAATTTGAATTGGGCCTTTGGTTAATTTTCAAAATTGTTTGAAAATTAAAAATATAAGATTTTAAATTTAAAACGTAAATTTAAAATAATATACACATATATTATAAAAGTTATAATGTAATAATTTTTTTCAAAATGCTTGAAAAATGATATAAATTAATTCTAAAATTTTAAATTTATTAAAAAGATTAATAAAATAAATTAATTAATTAAATAATTTAATTACTGAAAAATATATACATGTATTATATATTTTTGATATATGTTATGATATTTTAAATGTTTAAGATATCATAAGTATACATGTGTGTGTATGTGTATATGTGTATAATAAGATTTTTCGAAATTAATATAATTTAACCAAAATTGTTTAATTAAATAAATTAATTAGAGTTAAATTAAATAAATTAATTAAAAGGGTAATTAATTAAATATTATACACATATATGTGATATACTAAAAGGGTTATAGTATATAATAAATATTAAATATAAATGTTATATTAATATAAAATTAATTAAAATGTTAACTAACTAAAATTAATTAAATAAGATTTAATAAATATAATACTATACATAAGCCTATTATATAAGTGATATAAAATATAAAAGTTATCTAATAATAAAACTTATATGATATAAATGTGTAAACTAAAGGTGGAACGTTAAATAAACCCAAATAAACTTAAGGGATAAATACATACGTATTGTACGTATACCTTGATTTTAGATGTGTTTGACACTTGAACAGGAGGATATTTCATAAGAAATACATTATTCGATAAGTTGGTATCACTTAATATAATGTTGTCCTCTACCATATATATATTAATAAATTACTTGCATACTTCTTAGTTGTTCAGCAAACTCAAGCTACGGATGTTTTGTGTAGTATTATTAATATATTGAATAGACGAGGTAAGATAACTTTATGTATTTGTTGAGCAAACTCAAGGTACATATACTATACTTAGGCCATCACAATATGGTAAGTATGACAATAATTTTGTTTCAATTTGTTGAGCAAACCCAAGGTCGAAGTGAAATTAGGACAAAATACCATGGGTTAGGAGTTGTATATGATACAAACGATAATGAGTTATCCATCACACGTGGATCTATAACTTGTTTCATAATTCCAAGACGGACGAGCCTTAACACCCACTAGCAGAGTCAAAGGACTTCTATGTTTCAACTTAGGGTTTGGTGAAACATAAAAGACTAGTGGGAGCCTTATTAGAAAAATGAAATGATAATATTTAACCTTTCTAATATTGTAAGAACATATACTATATAATATTATAATAATCTACATTGATAAATTTGTACATTTAGTATGGCTGATAAAACGTTTATCAATTAAGATATACAAATTAACTAAATTAAAGATTAACAAATAAAAATATAATATATACTAACTAATAAATGCTTCTTGCATATTAATGTTTCAACATCTATGCAAGCGCCTGATTTTACAACAATTAAATACATTCATAATTTGGTCGCTTACTTGTTTATTTGGTCGAGACTGTATATTGCATTCTATGAGCTTCGAACTCAAAAGCAATTCAAGACTATGGATGTTTGATCTATATAAAATTGCATATATATTTTATATGGTGAAAAATTACAGTTCATAATGTATGATATTTCGATGAAATTAGTTCATTCGAAATGAGAAAATAAACCATACTGTAAGATCGAGTATTCAATTTGATTGATTATAATAAAGATCGTATTATTTTAAGTGTAACACTAGACCAAAACTACAAGATAGATCTAAGAACTCGATCGCTGAATTGTCAGTTTGATCTGTTTACGCAAAGTGCAACATATATGGTGTCCTTAAATGTTAAGGATAACCGAGTGCGCTTCTGTAAAGAGTTTGTTATGATGTTGTTGTAAAGGTATTCTTTTGAATGGTTTGACCATTTAGAAAGAGAGTCGAGTGTAGCAGAGTAGATATGATTTAAGATACAGTTGTGATGAAGATAGTGAATAGTCACATATGTTTCATAAAGAAACATCGAAAATGAAATTGTAATAATAATAATTAATACTTAACATTGGAATGAGAAATATGATTTCTATTCCAAAATGTGTTTTCATATAGAAAATCATTTTCTATGAGATTTATTTCTTTGAGTTCAAGATATTTGATCAAAGAACTCTTTGTTGTAAAATAGTTGCACTATATGAAATAAATAATCTATATTAAGTGAACGATGAACCTCCAAATTTAGTACGCTATTATAGTAATGGTGGAAATAGTGGGATCATGCCATATAGCATTTATTGATTGCATCAAATTATGAAAATTGTTTTCGTAAAACTTACCGAACATTATTTATGAAATAATGACTTATTTTTTGCATCAACTAAAAAATAGACATAGTTATATTTCAATGTGAATATTATGAATATTCATTATGAAACAAAACTATAATATGGTATTTGTTTTCACAACAAAAGTTATGCATTGTTGAGAATTTCCTAATTTTTTGACTGATGTTTGAAAATGGCAGCATCTTCCCCTCCTCGTTCCCTGATCCCTCCTCCTCCTCCGTTCCCTGATCCTCCTCCGATCACTCCTCCTCCTCCGATCACTCCTCCTCCTCCGATCACTATTCCACCTCTTTCCCCGATCCATCATTCTTCCTCGATCCAACTTTCCTCTTCTATTCTCCCGGCCTCTGCTTTGACCTCTGTTTTTTCTGAATCGATCCAACCTTCTCTTCCTAATCCTTCTTTTTGCCCTTCGAACTCCTTGAATTCTCCTATTTCTTTGTCTGGTTTGAATACATGTCAGGATTCTGAAAATCTTACTTCCTCACTATCTGATAAGCATTTTCCTTCTTTGTCTAATGATATGGTTTCAGGTTTGGATGTTAAGCGGTTTAATCCATCTAAGTCTTCTGACTATGGTTTAAATTGGTCTTCCTTGTTCAAGAAGAAACCTAAGAATGCTGGATCTTTTGTGCCTAGACATTTTGATATCAAGAAAAATGGTGTTCTGAATGCATTGCCTGAAGAAGTTAAAAATGAAGGTATTAAACTTTGGAGTAATCATTTAGTTGGTTTTTTCTTGGATGGTCCTCTTTCTTATCTGACTGTTTCAAGGCATTTAAGAAGTATTTGGAGATTAAAAGGTGAAGTTGATATTAAATCTGATAATGAGAATTTCTTTTTCAATTTCTCGAATGATCAAGATAGGATGAAAATCTTGCAATCTGACGCTATTTTCATTAAAGGAAAAATGTGCATTATTACTACATGGGATCCATCTTATGGTTACTTTCAAGAATGCATTAAAAAAGTGCCTGTGTGGATACATTTTTATAAGATTCCTTTGATTGCTTGGACTTTAATTGGTATAAACTGGTTAGCATGTCATGTTGGTAAACTAATTTGTCTTGATGAGAGCACTGAAAGATTAACTAGATTTAGATATGCTAAAGCTTTGATTGAAATATCTCCGGATCAAGAGCTACCTGATTTTATTGCTATTGATGACTTAGGTGAATGATGTCCTTATGTTAAAGTTGAATATGATTGGAGACCAAAAATTTGTAGTAAATGTAAAGTGTTCGGACATGAAACTTTATATTGTTCGGGGAATAGTAAGATGAAAGGAAATAATATGCAGTATGGTAAAGATAGTAAGGTTATTGATAACAAAGAATGCATGGATCAAACAAGTGTTGGAGAAAAGGTGCAAATGTCCAATATTGCTGGAAAATTCAAAATGTAACCTTCAAAAGTGTGGAAAAGGAAGGAAAAGGAACAAAATATTCTTATAAATAGCAATAATATGAACTCAAATTTAGATGATCAATTAGATGATGTTGGAGAGATGAATACAGGACTTGATCTGAATAAGAAGAAGGAAATAGAGTTAAATGGTGAGAATGTGGTATCTGATGTTATTTATGTGGAATCGAGTTGCAAGAAAAATATTTCAATATCAAATTCTTTTCTCGTTTTATCAGACATAGATGAAGAAGTAATCAATGATGAGTCAACTTTGGATTTAGAAATTTCTCAATCTGGAGATAAGCAAATTGTTAATGAGTTAACTATGAATTGTAACACTGTTGGTGATAGTATGCATGCTTCTGTAGTACACTCTGAGAATTTAGTCAGTAGTTTAGATATTAATAATGATATTCATAAGGAAGCAGTGAACAATGAAGTAATCCCTGAACTTACCTCACCCTATATCAATATTTTGCCTCCTAATCATCTGATTCTTCCTCCACCATGTAACTCAAGAGATAATTCTGATGAACAAGTAGTATCAAATAAAAAAGGGAGGAAAGGTAAAAAGAAAGTCTCTTTTCATGAAAATTCAGAGGACCTAAACAATGCTAGAAATTATACCATTGAAGAAATTTTTCCAAGGAATAATAATGAACCTGCTTCAAGCAAGGATTCTTCTGCTCAGTTCAGTGGCACTAGGCATACAAGGAAGCATCCATCTATTCTTATTTCCCCAAAGCAGTTATGATGTTAAACAATAACATAGCATACTGGAATATCAGAGGAGGGCACCTATCATCAATACAAGATGAAGTGAAGCATTTAATCAAAAATCAAAAGATTCAATTGCTAGTCATTAGTGAAACAAAGTTAAATAAGGAAAAGTCTGTTTTGGCTTGTAAAAATATTTCTCCTGAGTGGGAATATGAAGATAATTTACAAAGTGCCCCTTATGGAAGATTATTGGTGCTAAGGAATTCAGATGTATTCATACTGACAAAGTTGCAGGAGGATGATCAGTTCATTCATTTCAGTGTTGTTTCTATATATACTAATACACCTTTTCTTCTTACTTCTGTCTATGCTCATAATAATCTTGAAAAAAGACTTTCTTTCTTATCTAATCTCTCTTCTCTTTCTCACCCTACATTGCCTTGGATTATTTTTGGGGATTTTAATTGTATGTTTTCCTCTGATCAAAAAATTGGAGGAAATCCACTCTCTTTGAAAGATATTGCTCCTTTAAATCAAACTCTTATTAAATCATCTCTCAGTCATATACCATCTTTTGGAGCTGTTTTTACATGGAATAATAAAAGTAATTTTGGTCCTAGAACTTACTGTAAGCTTGATCATGCATTTCACAATATTCACTCTATTAACCAATGGCCAAATCTTTTTTGTAAATTCGTAGAACCCACTATCTCTGATCACTCTCCAATCATCTTATCCTGGGGAGGGAATGTCATTAGTAGGAATCCATCATTTAAATTTTTCAAAACATGGACTAATCATAAACGTTTTCTTAGTATTGTTATGCAGGTTTGCCAGGAGAAATTTTTTGGAAATCCTCTTCATATACTTACATCTAAACTTCATAGATTGAAGAAAAAACTTAAAATTTGGGCTAAAGAAAATTTTGGTGATGGTTCAAATATATCAAATGGAATAAGGGAGAAATTAGCTATTATTCAACATCAGTTGCAGAATGATTCTTTGAATTCATCTTTAGCATATCAAGAAGCAGTCTTATCAAAAAATTTAATTGAAGCATTGGAGTTTGAAGCTTTCATGAGAAAAGAAAGACTTCATGAGATTATTGATAAACAAGGTGATAGGAACACAAAATATTATCATAACTTGATCAAGATCAAACAAAGCAAAGAAAGAATTATGAGTATTTCTGATATGAATGGAATTATTCAAGATAGTGATGATTCCATCTCCAAAGCCTTTATTGATTATTTCTCATCTATTCTTGCCAATCCATCTCCTATGATTCCAAAACTATCTCCCCTATTTTCTATGAATTTACCCTACCTGAGTGATAAGCAAGCAAGTGATTTGATCTGTGAAGTTTTACCTGAAGAAATTAAATCTGCAGTATTTTCATTAAAACCTGATAGTAGTGGAGGCCATGATGGTTATAATGCTTTCTTCTATCAACACACTTGGAAAATTATAAAGCATGATGTAATCAAAGCAGTGCTTTACTTTTTCTCCCATAATAAACTATCAACTGGCATCAATTCTACTAACATAGCCCTTGTTCCAAAAACTTCAAATGCAAGTCATGTTTCTGATTTCAGACCGATATCATGCTGCAATGTTCTGTATAAAATCATTTCCAAAGTTATTGCTAATAGAATCCAGAATATCTTGCCTTCAATTATATCTGACAATCAAGTGGCTTTTATGCCTAACAGAAGTATCAGCGATAACATTATGCTCACTCAAGAACTTTTAAGAGGATATGGAACAGGGAATATTTCGCCTAGATGTATGCTTAAACTTGATATACATAAAGCTTTTGATTCTATCTCATGGAGTTCTATTATAGCAATCCTTTCGAGAATGAATTTCCCAAAACCTATGCTTGCTTGGATATACACTTGTATTTCAACATCTCATTTTTCCATACTTAGGAATGGATGTTCAAAAGGTTTTTTCAAAGGTTCTCAAGGGGTTCGGCAAGGTGATCCTATATCTGCATTTTTGTTCATAATTACCATGGAAGTTCTAAATTCTTTGTTTCTTGAACAAGTGAAATCTAAGAAATTAGAACTACACCCAAAATGCAAGGAACCACTTATCACACATTTGCTTTTTGCTGATGATCTTGTTATCTTTACAAAACCTACATCCTCAAATATTACTGCTATTCTTGAGGTAATGGATAAATTTTACCAATTAACAGGGTTGAAGATAAATTTTAGTAAATCACATATTTTGGTTGCTGGTCTTAATGAAAGGCTGAAGGCTGGTATTATCAATTGCTCTGGTCTTAAAGAAATGCAAAATAATACCAAATACCTTGGTTTACCTCTAATATGTGCTAGAATTACAAAGTCTGACTGCTTGCCTCTGTATGAAAAAATCATAAGCAAGCTATCCAAATGGCCAAATACAAAATTATCTCAAGCTGGAAGATTAGTTGTTATTCAAAGTATTGCAGCTGCTATGACAAATTATTGGATGAGACATTTTTTCCTTCCATGTAAACTCATTTCTATGATTAACAGTGCTCTAAACAGATTCTTATGGCATGGTGATCCATTCTCAAAAAAAATAATTCCAATATCTTCCAACAAAATTTAAATACCAAAGGAATATGGGGGGCTGGGGATAATTAATCTTAAAATATGGAATTGTGAAGCTTTCTCTATCTATTTCAACAAGATTTTGTCAAGAAAAAAGGACTTATGGACACAGTGGACTCTTAAAAATCTGTTAAAAGGAAATGATTTCTGGTTAATGAAAGTTCCTAGCTTTTGTTCATGTAGTTGGCGAAATATTCTAAAATTAAGATCTTCTTTCTTACCTATCATACAATGCAATCCAGTTGTGGATAATGATCTTCTTTTCTGGTCTTCACCATGGGCCAAACCTGGTCTGATTCTTCAAGAAATCCTACCTCATTCTTTAATTATGCTGTCAGGTATCCCTATCAAAGCCAAACTATCTTCTTTTGTTTCTAATGGAACTATTGTTTTGCCTTATTGTAGTTCTTTTCAAGTCCGGAGTTTATGGCAGCACATAACATCTATGTCTCTCCCCTCTTCAAACCTTAAAGTATTATGGACAAATAAAAGGAAAAAGCATGAGGTTTCTTTAGTCTATAAAACTTTGTTAAATCAAACTGACAAATTTCCATGGGCTTCTAGAATTTGGATGGAAAAGTCTCCTGCAAAGGAAAATCTATTGTTATGGAAAGTCATGGCAAATGCGATTAACACAAAACAGAAATTAGCTAGTATGGGTATTATTAGCGATGAAGAATGTGTATTCTGTCAAAGGCATGCTGAAATTAATACTCATATCTTTTTTGAATGCAATTATTCATATGGAATTTGGTGCAGGCTACTATCTAATGGTGATTTTCATAAACCGAGTAAAAACTTGAAATTGGAATGGTTTAATATCTTCAAAGCAACAAGGTGGAAATCCCCGAAGACAGACATTCTAATGATTATGTTGAAGGCATATATATATGAAATCTGGAGGGAAAGAAATAGGAGAATTTTTGATTTGAAGATAGTATCTGCTGCAACTGTGTATAGTATCATTTATAAGAAAATTTGAAATAGGTTAGGAAGGCTGAGGTGATATATTCTTGCATAGTTCTATATTCTATTTCTGATGTTTTTTGTTATGTAGTTTCTGTAAGTATCATATATGTGATGTAATTGAATGTTGGTGTTGTAATTCACTGTATGTACATGTAACCATAATCAGTTATGAAATAATATTGGGCAGGGCTCCCTTAGCCCATTGCTTTTCAAAAAAAAAGTTATGCATTGGAAAATACTGAAGTATTTATTACCATTATTTTGGAATAATAGACTAAGCTGTGTTTTTGAGAAATAATTTATATTATATGATTATGACTCATATAATACTAGTTAATTATATCTCAAACAACTAAGGGCTATGCAAACATTTAATGGGAGTGTCATAAGAGTTGATGAACTCTTCAGATTGATACATATAGATTTATGCAATCGTAAGTCTAATAATATCGGAACGATTCTGCGTACTTCATCATATTCACTGATGAGCTATCATAGACATGGATGTGTATATTTGATATGCATGTATTAGTCTATGGTGATCTTATAGAATATAAAATGGAAGTAACTAAAACAACATGTGACATAAGTAATTCAATTTGATCGAATGAGAGAGTATATTGAAAAGAGTTTCGTACGTACCTAATATAAATAAACATTCAATCTCAGAGGTAACTCCTCCCTTTTATACATAATAATGTATTGATAAAGGGTAATCAAACTTTGTTAGACAAAGCAAGATTAATGATGAGTGAAGTTGAGTTAAACTTTTCCTATAAGGTGTGTACTTAAGAGTAGTATACAGGGTTAAAATTAATATCATCCAAAGAATAGTTTACAATGCCATATGAGACAAGGGTTTATAAGAAACCCCGATATATCCTGGATCAAGAAGTTGGCAGGTTATGCGAGTCGAAAGACTACGCGTAATAATTTATGCGTAAAGGATCTTTTATATCATCCCAAGGGAATTTTGGAAACAATAGTCATTAGATTAATTTATATTGTGAACATAAATATATTGTGAACTAATGCAGAATCAGTTTTATATGAGGCAACTCATAAAATACTTGTGAATGCCTATACTAAGAAACAACTGTTGTTTCAAAAATGCCAACTTCATAGCAAAGGTATTTTTTAAGAAGTTACTGGTATAAAATGAATTTGGATACTATGATACTATCCAATGATAAAACTGATTACGAGAGATGAAATGAAATTGGATGAACCTAAATGAACAGAAATACATTAAAATGTCTAATGAGTATTCTTGCACATTAAAGTGAAACTATGAGTTTCTTGTTAATGTCAGGAATAAATAATCCTTTGTTGTTTAATTAAACCATTAAGAGTATTAACTCTATGATATGGTATGATGTGCAAATCCGAAATATATTCTACGTATAGTATCAAAATATTGTTTTGATGGTTGTACCCAAAGGGACATGATCCATTGATCGCAAATGTGTTTTTAAGAGAAAGACGGTGCGGTTGGAATATAGTGAGCGATATTGATTAGAATAATACCATGAATTTTAATTGTTAAAATTAACGTAACATATTTACCACTCGATGTGTTCAAGTTGGTTCGGATCTTACTCACAAAGTTATCGCCTAATATGACTATATATTTTGGCATATATGTGTTGGATTGGATAGTTCTAAATATAGATTTAGACTATACTATTTGCACATATCAATCAAAGTGTCTCGAAGTCAATGAAAGCGATATTGAGTTTGTGGGTTTTTTGGATATGATCCGAGAATGGATACGAAAGTATCATTCAAAAAAGCATCAAAATTGAACAATTTTGATAGAAATATCAAATATTTTGATTATCAATCAAAATGAAGAGGAACCGTGTGTTAATAAGAAAGGACATTGAAAGGTATACATATATTTCTAAACCTTAAGTAAACAACACACCGTTGATTATTAATGATGAACTCGTGTTAAAAATTAGTTTTTAGTTGTTTCAATACTCAAAGTGTGATGACCGGCCATGACCCCTGCACCGAATCTAGAGATAGAGCGCTGTAAAGTGTGCCAGGCGACCATGGACGATTGTCAAGGTAAGATTTAAAACAACAGAATCTATCGTATTACTCACAGCGCATGGACAAAATACAATAGAACATATGTATAGTGAAGCTTTACAGAACAAAATGACATCATATAAAACTCCATAATAGTTGAATACAAGCATCCAAATAGTCAATACATCAAGCCTCACTACATATCTCTCAGAGAATACAAAACAGCGGAATATCCAGTACATATAAGAAGATAATATGCAACCCTCTAGCTCGTCTTCGATATCAGCATCGTGAGAAGAGAACAACACCTGTCACCTGCTACCTAGTCAAAAGAGCATAAAGGAAAAGGAATAGGAATACAACCCTCCCACTCCAACCTCATTCTACAGTGATAGCCCCCAGACACACACTAAGCAGAAGCAAACATAGCAGGGCATACAATTTAAAGTAAAGCTACTATCACTCGAGTCAAGGGCGATGTTTTCCAAGTACCAAGGCCTAAATCAGATAAGCACCCGGAAAAATACCGCTCTTGAGTCCGAATGACGATACAACCAAACATCCATGACTCTGGCTATCACTGTTATCATTGCTTCGATATCACCGTTAATTGAATGACTGGCACATTCTTTCAGCCGTCCGTCAAGGGCTAATGGAAACCCCGGTTCTAGACATAACTCCCGCACGTCGTCGCAGCCCGTGCCTAGGACTATCGAATCTGCCCAGAGTACTCGACCATCAACAGTTGGCCGTTGGGACTATCGAATCTGCCCAAACATACTCTTGCTTAGAGCATGCTAGAACCTTCAACAACGATGCTATCCAAACCTCCTAGTCATCCTCCTCGACGACTATTCTTATATCCATTCATTATCCTCAACTCGAATCATATCACCGAGTTATCAACATGCTTGGAATGATCCCGTCTGGATTAGACCAAGTCTTCATCACATGATTGCCTCGCTTCATTACATCCTCGCAAAGCCTCATCTCATCATCACATCATCAAATCTATGCATAAGAGCTTCATCATCCCGCTACATATGCCACGAGCAGCTTTCCCAATTCAAGAGCCTTTCCCTTAGCTTTTGAATCACCTTCGATCTAAATCTAATCATCAATCATCTAGTTCATAACAATCAATCAAATCAAACATCAATCCAAGCAATCAAGCATTCAAAAATGATCTAAGTAGACAATTATAACAATAATGGCATTTTCGTAATTAAAGAGTTGAAAGTCCAATAAGCATGAAAACATGGAATATATCTCTACAACTTGATGAATGAACTTGCATAGGTTAACATATGATAAAATGGATGTAACATCATCATGAACAATGGATCTATATGGATCTACACTTTGGATGAAGAAAATGCATGGAAATCTCTATTTTAACACCAAATCGAGCCAACAATCCGATATACTCCTTTGGATCCGTGTGAGAGATAATCACCACTCACCAAATCACCTAAACAAACTCAAATCAACACGCTTTAGATCTGGACAGCGAAGGATGAAGCTTGATCTATCACGAATCCGCTTCAAACGAAGAAATCTCACTTGAAAAGATGAAGATCTTCAACTTTAGCTCTTGAATCTTCAATCTTGATCTTCGATTTGGATGAAAGGAATCACTAGATTAGAGTGGAGAAAAGAAGTGAAGAAGTGTAGAAGTCGAGCTCTCAAAATGGCAGCACTTCGTCGCTTCAAAATCCGGATCCCAAAAATGAAGAGAAACTCTCCTATTTATAGCTGAAATCCCTATCTCGTCTGCCTCCATGAGTCGTTTACGACTCACGACTCAAAGCCCTACGACTCAACGACTTAACACACTTCAGCCTATGACTCACGACAAAACAGCTATCTCCTAAGTCGTCTCCGACTTATAGCATGCGCCTACGACTCACCAGACCCCCTGCCTACGACTTAAATGTGCACGCCTTACTTGGTTAGACGACTCAACTACTAACTCGTATACGACTCATCACAAAGGCTACGACTCATCCACTTGCGCGAGTTATCACCTACGCGCGACTCAACAGCTTACGACTAATCCCTTAACTTGTCCACGACTTAACTGTTAGACGAGATAAACCATTCTACGACTTATCAAACAACAGGGATACGACTCATCAGATAAATGGGTACGACTCATCAGATAACTGGGTACGACTCATCAAATAACTGGGTACGACTCATCAGATGACTTGGGTACGACTCATCACCTTAACTCGGTCACGACTTAACTGCTACAACTTAAGCCTTATCTCGCCCAGTCCTTAAGTCGCGCCTACCCCTTAAGTCGTTCAAACGACTTATCCTTACACCCTTAACTAGACAAACCCCTGAGTCGCTCCTGTCCCCTAAGTCGTATACGACTCACGACTTACACTAAGTCGTTCACGACTCAGGACTTAGCCATTTTCGCCTAAAATCTGAAATGGCTCAAAAACTCTAAAATTCCAAATTCTGTCGAACTTGTCGATCCGTTAAAAATACGGGTCGTTACATTCTCTCCCCCTTAGGAATTTCGCCCCCGAAATTCCAAACAAACAAAGCAATCGAAGACTATTCTGTACGCCTACCAACCATAACAATCAGCAAACCATGCATCCAATTCTAGCTTAGCGTACAGAATTCTAAGACTTAGAACAAGTTACAATGTTGCTAGATGATACGACACCTTAGGGCCATACCTTGAAGAGTTCAGGATGAGCTGCCTTCATCCTCTCTTCCACCTCCCACGTACAGTCGTTATCATCGTCACTCCATTGTATCTTGAGCAACTTAACTACCTTCCTCCTAAGCTGTTTCGTGTCGGTTTCCACAACACGAAGCGGCTTACGAGGTCTTCTATCGACTGGATCAACTTCGAAATCTTCACAGCTATCAGCAGAAACCACCATATTCGAGTCGTGCACATACTTCCGTAGATATGATACATGAAAAACATTGTGCACACCCGACATCTTCTCAGGTAACCCCAACCTATAGGCGAGCTTTCCAATTCGCTCGATGATCGGGAATGGTCCAACAAATCTTGGAGTCAATTTTCCTTTCTTCCCGAATCGAATAACATTCTTCAGTGGAGAAATCTTCACAAAAACCATATCTCCTACGTCGAATTCCAAATCTTTTCGACGCTTATCGGCATAACTCTTTTGACGGTCTTGGGCTGCCTTCATTCGTTGCCGAATGATCTCTATACAATCTGAAGTCTGCCGAATCATCTCTGGTCCAAGTATCAGCTTTTCTCCAGTTTCCAACCAACATGTTGGAGAGTTACACGGTCTTCCATACAATGCCTCATACGGTGCCATACCAATGCTTGACTGGTAACTGTTGTTGTACGCAAACTCCACCAAATGAAGGTGATCTTCCCATGATCCTCCGAAATCCAAAACACAAGCTCTGAGGAGATCTTCCAAAACTCGGTTGACTCTCTCGGTCTGACCATCTGTTTGAGGGTGATAAGCTGTACTCAAACACAACTCGGTTCCCAAAACTTCCTGGAAGCTCTTCCAAAATCCACTAGTGAACAATGGGTCTCGATCGCTCACTATACTCTTCGGAATACCATGGAAACGAACTATCCACTTAACATACAACTCAGCCAACTTTGATGCAGTCCTAGTCGATCGAACAGGAATGAATCGTGCACTCTTAGTCAGACGATCCACAATGACCCAAATCCCTTCATTTCCCGTTCTGGTTCTAGGCAATCCATCGATAAAATCCATCGACACTTGTTCCCACTTCCATGTAGGAACTTCTAATGGCTGAAGCAATCCACTTGGCTTCTTCTGTTCAGCTTTTACCAACTGGCAGTTCATACATTTGGAAATAAAATTTCCAACATCCTTCTTCATACCTTCCCAGTAGTAGGTTCTCTTCATATCCCGATACATCTTATTTCCACCTGGATGAATTGTCAGCTTCGAGTGATGACTTTCCTTCAGAACTTCACTCCTCAATTCATCTATATCGGGAACAACTAGTCGTCCTTGCTTTCGAAGCCAACCCTCTCGATCGACCTCGAATCCTTTATCCTTTTCTGGATCCAATCCAGATTTCAAATCACGGATAATCTTGACAAGCTTATCATCTCGCTTCTGACTCTCGCCAATTCTCTCCACAAGAGTCGGTCTTATCAATAAGTTTGCCAACATCTCAGGTTCCAATTCGCATCTAGGCCTGAAGTCAAATCCAGCTAAATACTCGAGATTCTTCCATTCAGAAAACATGGCTCCCAATCCTGCATGTCTTCGACTTAACGCATCTGCCACTGCGTTACCTTTTCCCGGAGTATAAGCTATACCAAAATCATATGATGCCAAAAACTCTAGCCAACGTTGCTGCCGAAGATTCAAATCTTTTTGGGAGAAAAGATACTTCAACGACTTATGATCCGTAAACAACTCAAATTGAACTCCCAATAGATAATGTCTCCACATCTTCAGAGCAAATACAATCGCCGCTAACTCCAAATCATGAGTCGGGTAATTCCTTTCATGCGGCTTCAGTTGTCGACTGGCATACGCGACAACTTTATCTCTCTGCATCAGCACTGCTCCAAGTCCAGTACCACATGCGTCGGTGTAAACCACCATCTCATCATTCCCACTTGGAATAGTCAAAACAGGAGCACTCGTCAATCTCTCTTTCAGGATTCGGAAAGCTTGCTCACACTTATCATCCCATCTGAACACTAGGTTCTTCTTTGTCAATCATGTTAACGGTGCAGCTATCTTGGAGAAGTCTTTGATAAACCGTCGATAATATCCTGCTAATCCAAGAAAACTTCTTACATCAGATGCATTCTTAGGTTTAACCCAATCCTGGATTGTTGCCACCTTAGCGGGATCAACCGCTATTCCTCTTCCAGAGATCACATGGCCTAAGAACCTCACTTCACTCTTCCAGAAGTGACACTTCGAAAACTTAGCCTTCAGCTGATGTTTCCGCAAGATTTCCAAAACCATACGCAAGTGCGTCTTGTGCTCCTCTTCCGTTCTGGAATAAATCAGAATATCATCCACGAACACAAGTACGAACTTGTTCAACTGATCTCTGAACACTCTATTCATAAGATCCACAAAATATGCTGGCGCGTTAGTCAATCCAAATGGCATTACCAGCCACTCAAAGAAACCGGATGGTGTCCTAAAAGCAGTCTTCGGCACACTATCCTTAGCCACTCTCAACTGGTGAAATCCCGTTGCCAAATCCATCTGAGAAAACACCTTAGCTTCGTGAAGCTGATCAAACAAGTCATCTATTCTCGGCAATGGATACTTGTTCTTCTTAGTCACCTTATTCAGCTCACGATAATCCACACACAATCTCAACGACCCATCTGCCTTGGTTGCAAACACAACTGGTGCACCCCACTCGGACACACTACGCCGAATGAATCCTTTCTGTAAAAGGTCATCAACTTGCACCCTCAACTCCTGCTGTTCCCTAGGCGCCATCCGCCTAAGAGGCATCACAACAGGTCTGGCTCCTTCTACTAGATCTATACGAAACTCGATCTCTCTATGCGGCGGCAACCCTTTGACTTCGTCAAAGACATCCTCGAATCCATTTGCGATAGGCACTAAAGACAGTCCATCCCGTGGAACAACTAGCGAATACATGAAGCTCATGAAGACGCCTTCCTCATGCTTACATCGTATCACAATCTTTCGCCCCTCCACATTCTCGACTGTCACCTCCAGCCTCTCACAATCAACCTTAGCCGCATACTTCCTAAGCCAGTCCATACCCAAAATAATTCCGAACCCCACAAAGTTCAGAACAAAGCAATCACAAACAAAAGAGCAACCATGACTCGACACAACTAGACCACGACATAACATACACAAACAAGACGAACCCCCAACTGGATTAGTCACAACCAATGGCCTATCAACAATATCCGGTGCCAAACCTAACCGGCCTACGAGTTCATTACAAACAAACGAATGCGACGCTCCAGTATCAAACAGAACTCTAACTGGAACACCACATAGGAAAAGAGTACCTTGAACAACCACACTCTTTCCCTTCTCTTCAGTAGTAGGAGCTTTCGAAGACGACGGAACAACTCCTAAAGCATAGGCTTGCACAATCTGCCTGTCCTTCCTTGATTCTGGACAATTCTTCCTGAAATGCCCCGGCTTGTCACAGTTGTGACACTTCATTGGCACCTTCGGATTCTTACAATCCTTAGAGAAATGGCCCTTCTGCTGACAATTGTAGCAAGTCACCTCGCCTTTCGGCTTCTTCTGGCCATCCTTACCCTTCTGCTGCTGCTGCTGCTTCCTCTTCTTATTTCCACCCTACTGGGGTTTAGACTCTTCCCTGGTCACAGCAACAACAGATCCATCCTTAGGAAATAGACTCTCATGCCTGAGAGCTTTTTCCACAAGCTTCTCAAATGAATCATCCAAGTGATCCACCAACTGCCTCCCAAGATAACTATCCAAGCCGGTCACAAACTTCTCATTCTTCTGGTAAGCAGACTCAATATATGACCGGGCATACTTGGACAAAGCTTCAAACTCAGAAACATACTCAAGAACAGATCTTCCACCCTGCTTGAGCTCCACAAACCTCTTGAACAGAACAGACTTCTGAGCTGTAGAAATGAACTTAGCTTCAAATCTGACTTGGAATTGCTCCCAAGTAATCTCTTCTTCCGGAGTGGTGATGGTAATAGAGTTCCACCAATCAGAGGCTCTCCCCTGAAGCTGCCTCGACGCCAACTTCCTCTTAGTTGCATCATCAATTCCCAAATCACCAAAGATCCTTCTACAAGCATCTATCCATCTCTGGACTTCGATAGTTGATTCTGTTCCCAAGAAAACCTTCCCTCCAAGAGCAGTATAGTCCTTGCACAACTTAGCAAAATCCACTGGTTTTGGAGTTTGAACTTGAACTCCAACATCAACTGCCGCCCCCGGAACTGGTATCCTTCTCATGATCGAAGTCATCATAGCTTCGAACATGGCTGCATAATCAGCAGTCTCTTCAGTAGCACGGCCTTCCCTAGCAGCTGGTCTCCCTCTTCGACTCATTCTCAATATCTATAAAAAGGAATGATTAGAACATCTAGAGAAACAACTGCATAAAGGACTCAACTCTACTAAGCTACTATATTATATATAGTATTCATCCATCAAAATACAATTACGTCTCTCATACGTGGTTACTTCAGCGAGCGTTGGGTAAAATCGATTAACCAAGGCTCTGATACCAAATGTGACGACCGTCCATGACCCCTTCACCGAATCTAGAGATAGAGCGTTGTAAAGTGTGCCAGGCGACCATGGACGATTGTCAAGGTAAGATTTAAAACAACAGAATCTATCATATTACTCACAGCGCATGGACAAAATACAATAGAACATATGTATAGTGAAGCTTTACAGAACAAAATGACATCATATAAAACTCCATAATAGTTGAATACAAGCATCCAAATAGTCAATACATCAAGCCTCACTACATATCTCTCAGAGAATACAAAACAGCGGAATATCCAGTACATATAAGAAGATAATATGCAACCCTCTAGCTCGTCTTCGATATCAGCATCGTGAGAAGAGAACAGCACCTGTCATCTGCTACCTAGTCAAAAGAGCATAAAGGAAAAGGAATAGGAATACAACCCTCCCACTCCAACCTCATTCTACAGTGATAGCCCCCAGACACACACTAAGCAGAAGCAAACATAGCAGGGCATATAATTTAAAGTAAAGCTACTATCACTCGAGTCAAGGGCGATGTTTTCCAAGTACCAAGGCCTAAATCAGATAAGCACCCGGAAAAATACCGCTCTTGAGTCCGAATGACGATACAACCAAACATCCATGACTCTGGCTATCACTGTTATCATTGCTTCGATATCACCGTTAATTGAATGACTGGCACATTCTTTCAGCCGTCCGTCAAGGGCTAATGGAAACCCCGGTTCTAGACATAACTCCCGCACGTCGTCGCAGCCCGTGCCTAGGACTATCGAATCTGCCCAGAGTACTCGACCATCAAGTTGGCCGTTGGGACTATCGAATCTGCACAAACGTACTCTTGCTTAGAGCATGCTAGAACCTTCAACAACGATGCTATCCAAACCTCCTAGTCATCCTCCTCGACGACTATTCTTATATCCATTCATTATCCTCAACTCGAATCATATCACCGAGTTATCAACATGCTTGGAATGATCCCGTCTGGATTAGACCAAGTCTTCATCACATGATTGCCTCGCTTCATTACATCCTCGCAAAGCCTCATCTCATCATCACATCATCAAATCTATGCATAAGAGCTTCATCATCCCGCTACATATGCCACGAGCAGCTTTCCCAATTCAAGAGCCTTTCCCTTAGCTTTTGAATCACCTTCGATCTAAATCTAATCATCAATCATCTATTTCATAACAATCAATCAAATCAAACATCAATCCAAGCAATCAAGCTTTCAAAAATGATCTAAGTAGACAATTATAACAATAATGGCATTTTCGTAATTAAAGAGTTGAAAGTCCAATAAGCATGAAAACATGGAATATATCTCTACAACTTGATGAATGAACTTGCATAGGTTAACATATGATAAAATGGATGTAACATCATCATGAACAATGGATCTATATGGATCTACACTTTGGATGAAGAAAATGCATGGAAATCTCTATTTTAACACCAAATCGAGCCAACAATCCGATATACTCCTTTGGATCCGTGTGAGAGATAATCACCACTCACCAAATCACCTAAACAAACTCAAATCAACACGCTTCAGATCTGGACAGCGAAGGATGAAGCTTGATCTATCACGAATCCGCTTCAAACGAAGAAATCTCACTTGAAAAGATGAAGATCTTCAACTTTAGCTCTTGAATCTTCAATCTTGATCTTCGATTTGGATGAAAGGAATCACTAGATTAGAGTGGAGAAAAGAAGTGAAGAAGTGTAGAAGTCGAGCTCTCAAAATGGCAGCACTTCGTCGCTTCAAAATCCGGATCCCAAAAATGAAGAGAAACTCTCCTATTTATAGCTGAAATCCCTATCTCGTCTGCCTCCATGAGTCGTTTACGACTCACGACTCAAAGCCCTACGACTCAACGACTTAACACACTTCAGCCTATGACTCACGACAAAACAGCTATCTCCTAAGTCGTCTCCGACTTATAGCATGCGCCTACGACTCACCAGACCCCCTGCCTACGACTTAAATGTGCACGCCTTACTTGGTTAGATGACTCAACTACTAACTCGTATACGACTCATCACAAAGGCTACGACTCATCCACTTGCGCGAGTTATCACCTACGCGCGACTCAATAGCTTACGACTAATCCCTTAACTTGTCCACGACTTAACTGTTAGACGAGATAACCCATTCTACGACTTATCAAACAACAGGGATACGACTCATCAGATAAATGGGTACGACTCATCAGATAACTGGGTACGACTCATCAAATAACTGGGTACGACTCATCAGATGACTTGGGTACGACTCATCACCTTAACTCGGTCACGACTTAACTGCTACAACTTAAGCCTTATCTCGCCCAGTCCTTAAGTCGCGCCTACCCCTTAAGTCGTTCAAACGACTTATCCTTACACCCTTAACTAGCCAAACCCTTGAGTCGCTCCTGTCCCCTAAGTCGTATACGACTCACGACTTACACTAAGTCGTTCACGACTCAGGACTTAGCCATTTTCGCCTAAAATCTGAAATGGCTCAAAAACTCTAAAATTCCAAATTCTGTCAAACTTGTCGATCCGTTAAAAATACGGGTCGTTACACAAAGTTGGATTTGTAAATGATGACTTTTATAGCAAGTATAAAATATATTGGGAATGTCCCAAATGATATGCAAGGACACATTATTAAAATGTTTAACACGGAACATGTAAGATTGATTCCTTATGTGTTAGTAATAGGAATTATCGTTCATGTTATGTTGTCTACGGTATCGTGATTTGGTTATGCATTTGATACATAAAGAAAATATCAAATCCAAATAGATATCACTAAATAGTTGTTTGAGGTGTTCTCATTTATTTATAAAACACTAGAGAACTGTTTACATAAACAATGAACTTCTTATAAAGGAGTTGTAGGAAATGCGGATTACGGATCTTAAGGCTGGATTAACAATAGAAGGGGGGTGAATAGTGTTTAATCGACTTTATGGAATTTTTGAAATCTTTTCAAATTAAACACATACAGATGCAATTTTACAAACACAGAGACAATCATAGAATCAGACACATATGAAATAGTAAATAAAAGCAGTAATGGAAAGAACACACCGGAATTTTATACTGGTTCGGAGTTACCCTACATCCAGTTCCACACAATTTCTTGTGCAGATTTCTTTTGAAATATAATTTCGATATTACAACCTCGATTTCAAGGCCATGAGACACACCCTCCTGTCTCCGAGTCCAGTGCAAACTCTCTTGATTTAACCAGGCTATAAGATCACCTAATTGATTTATGGGCTACAATCACACCCAATTGATTTACAGGCCACAATCACACCGTTTCCAATCACACTTTGATAGAGAGAGACTCGATACACTTCGAACTTTGATTACAGATGATCCTATAACTCTGAATAGCACTGAGACCTTTGAGAGAGAGTGGGAGAGAATCAAACTAAAGACAATCGAGTTTGATTCACTTAGAGTTTTGGTATATTTTTGTTAAAGCATTTAAAATGTAAGAGAATATTTGAGTAGAGAAGAAGGAGTGAAGAAATGAAGAAAAACTTACTTAAAATTCGTTGAAAACAACTGGTATATATAGAAGAACAACAGTCATGTCTATTCATGAAAGGTTATGACGAATAGACACTTCTTTTGAAAATTTGAAATTTGAATTCTACGGTCACCATGTCGACATGGGGGGATGAGGGATGTCGACATGCCTATGTGAATTTTGAAAATTAATTTTGCTTCAAAATGATTTCTATTCTAAAACTTGTCAAAACAATTTCTAATCTTTGTAAAACATTTTGAATATAGTTTAAAGTTATAAAAGAGATTTAAAAATTAATCTTAAAAATGTATAATCTATAATATAAAAGTAATAAAAGCTCAATATAAATATTTTGAGATTAAAGTTAAAACCATTAAAACCAGGAGATAGTTTAATAACAAGAAATGATTTTGAAATTAAAAATAGTTAAGGCTAAAATATTTAAACCTAGAGAGATAACTTTTAAAAAGATAGTTTTGAAAAAAAATCTTAAAAAAATAAATCATTTTGAAATTTTCGTAGATTCCATTCCACTAGAGAAGGTCGTGGGTTCCATCCCACTAAATAGGTTGTGGGTTCTATCCCACTATTAAAGCGAGAAGGTGGATTCCATTCCACAATTAAAATCCAAATAAAGATTTTAGTGCTATTATGAAGTTTTAACAAACATCTAGAATCTATTACTTATCTTGATATCTTGAACTCTTGAACTCTTAATACTCATGAGTCTTCAGTCTTGATTTCTTTAATCTTGAATCTCTATACCCAGTCTTGAATCTTTATACTCAGTCTTGAATCTTTATATCGTACAATCTTCATTCTCAGTACCTGCATATATATACCCTACATATACATATATATCTAGACAAGAATATTAGTATTGATATTTTATAACAAGTCCTAAGGTTGTTGTCATCAAAACCATCATCTCAGTACCTAACAATCTCCCCTTTTTTGACGATGACAACCTTTGTTTATAAAATCTTCTCCATAAACTTTGATTCTACTCCGACTCCCCTTATTCCAACAACTCCCCCTTAATCTAAGCCTATCTAACCTATTTTATAATTCTCCCCCTTTGTCATCAACAAAAACTAATCATAAACTTCATAACTCCCCCTAAATCTTATACTATAGCATCGTATACTAACATAGTATAATAGAATGTAAACGAGACAGATAATAATATGAGTAAAATATAGTAAGGTAAATGTGAGAGATATGAAAATTTTAAACACAATCAATCATTATATACATCATGTTTTTATCAAACCACACCACACAATATTCAAATCAATCCAAACTATACTAAATCAAATCAAACCAAATCAAAGTAAATCAAATCACATATGTTAAATCAAACATTTCTTGGAACTTCAACCCATCCTTCTTCACCAAAGATAGAATCTGCTTTTATAGCATCCCATTCTACATTTTCTTTATTCGGAGTTTCTTCTGGATTCGCTTCAAGTTCTTCTTTGTTGAGGGCTGAGATCATCCATCGAATGGCATCGAAATGCCTTTCTTGTTCTTTTATCATCTGCATTTGGCTTAATTCTAAGTGACGTTGATTGCAAAGGATAAAAGTAAGTATGTTTTTGAAGAAATTGATAGTTTCTTCAAGATTCTCACTTAGACTATGAATAGGAGAGGCCATTTTTTTTATAAAATATGAAGAAATTCAATAGAAAATAAAGAGAATTGAAAGTATGCATTTTTCTGGAAGAAACAGGTATTTAAAGAGTTAGAAAGTCGTTTGAAATGAAAAGACACAAGGTAGTTATGTCAATTTCAATTTCAATATAAAAACCATTTTTCGGTCGTTACATGTCGACATGGGGGGTAGGGGGATGTCGACATGCCCCTGTTAATTTTGGAAATTTGCTTTATTTCTTTATATTATGTACAAATCTATATATAAAAACTTATATAATATAATATAATAACAAGCATTCCAAAGATATTTTAGAGCTAATAAACAGAAATAAAGGATTTTCATTGATAAATTTAGTTAACATTACATAAACGATACATAACATTAACTAAAGAGAGATACAAACTAATATAACATGAAATGAAACTAGTATTAGTTAGAGGATGATGAAGATGATGTTAATCCAAGCTTGAGACTCACTTTTCCAAAGAACTTGTTCATTTTGGTGGAAATTATGTCCAACTTTTTACTAACGGATCTTTTGAGAATCCGTTGGTTTTCCACGATAATCTTTTGGTTTTTGAGAAGTGTTTTGTTGGAAGGATTGTTAGGAGTGATAGGGTATTCAATGATTTCCAATGAAGTTTCTTCCTCCTCTCCTTCTTCAATTTCCATCTCCTCCCCTTCTTCCTCCTCCTCCTCTTCTTATTCCATCTCTTCATGAGCCAACCTTTCATCCTTTTCGGCAAGTGTTTCATATGGTTGAAACACAAGTGGAATTTTCATGAGAGAGATATTAGCATGGTTAAACACTTTTCTAGAAACGTATTCCTCTCTCTTATAATTAACACCAAAATAGTTAAAAATCCGAGTAAGATAAATCCCATGATATAAAGTGTTTTCTCCTAAAGTAAAATTTTTAGGACGAAGTTCATCCAAAATTACTTGCGTCCAATTAATGTCATAGTACCCAAAAATAGCAAAAAGTGCCTTACAAACTTTTAAGGTCTGCTGATTGAAATTTCCCGATCTTGGAGTTATGGTATGTTGCAAAAGAAGGTTTACACTTCTTGCTTTAGGACGGAAATTTCGGTTTATAAATTCAAAGTTATCATCCCCTTTAAAAATGTAATGAAATGTCTCACAATCATGTTCATCAATTTTAAAATCCGTAAGATCCATTCCCGTAAACTTACAACCAAGAATGTTACCCAAAATTTCACTATTTAAAACAATACGCGTTCTATTAATGCTACTCCACACTTCCCCTTCATTTCCTTCATAAAAACCACGATTCAAATTTTCATAAAACATTTTAACAATATTAGGGTAACAAACAAAATCATTTTGAGAGCCATCAATTAAACTAAGAATTTGATTCTCTTCGAAAAGAACATTGAGTTCATATGAAGGAAAATCATAAAAGATAGCAAATTTTCCCATATGGACTTTTCCAAAGTTTACATAGCTTATGTAAGCTTTGATAGCTTCCAGATCATTATAGAGGAACTCTTTGATGACCTTGGACAACCTTATGGTGGAGGGAGTGCTTGAGGAAGCCATTTTTGAAGAGAGTAGAGAGCTTGAGAGTTTGAAAGAGAGTTTGAATTTTGAAATGAAAGTGAAAAGATAGGATAAAGTTAAGGAGATAAATAGATATCTAAGATTCATATTCTCCGGTCAAGAGACACCTTTCCAGAGCTTTGGAGTTGGTGAAAAGGTGGATGGAAATTCAAAGTTTTGAATTCAAATTTGAATTTCAAAATTCTGGTAGGGATGTCGATATGAGGGGTAGGGACATGTCGACATGGGTCCTTTAATTCATATGACTTATTTTTCCTATTTTATTTAATATCTATATATCCTATAATCTAATTTATATTTTATCTGAAATAATATTAAATATAATAACACTTTAATAATAATAATTAAAATAATATTAATTTGAAAATTAAAAATTTTAAATTCAAACAACAAGCAATTTCAAAACATGCAAACATTCAAACAAGCAATTTCAATCAATATAATTTAAATGCGTACCTATTTTTAGATCCATATTTTCGAGATCATCAGATTCGTGAATAGCTGTAAAGCACATGTTTGAATTTTCTATCTCTTGATCTTCATCACTAGAGGGTGAGTCTGAATCGTCTAGTGTAGCAGTATATGCCCTCTTTCTTTTCTTTGACGAATCATTACATGGAGGAAATTTCTGCTTATCCAGACGTGGACAACCTCTTTTTAAGTGGCCTGGCTCATCACAATTGTAGCATCTGACGTTGTTGTGAGACTCATTATTATTTCCAGAATTCTTGTGATCATTTCTCTTGTAGTTGTTCATCTTTCCGTATTTCCAAAACTTTCTAAAATTCCTTGTCATCAAGGCTATTTCTTCTTCGCCGTCTGTTTGAGTCTGGACAATCTGTTATTGCATTGAACACTATTGACTTCTTTTCTAAGGCCTTGCTTTCTCTTCTCCCTTGCATTTGTACTTCAAGCGACATCAAATTCCTAATTAATTCTTCAATTTTTAGCGTACTAATATCATTAGCATCTTCAATTGCTAGAGTCTTCTGATCCCATTTTAGAGTGAGTGAATTTAGAATTTTTCTAACTTGATAATCTTAGGAAAAGTTCTTTCCTAATGCAATTAATGAGTGCACAATGTCTTGAAACCTACTGTACATGTCTGAAATGGACTCATTTTGATTCATCTTGAATAATTGAAACTGATTGGTCAAAATGGGTATTTTGGTCTATTTAACTTTGCTTGTTCCTTCATGAGTAACTTACAAAGTTTTCTAGATCTCATATGCAGACTTACAGATAGACACTCTATTAAACGCATTCCTATCAAGTGAACAGAATAGAATATTCATGGCTTTGGAACTGTTTTGTGCAATAGTCTTTTGCTCAGCAGTCCACTGTGCAAAATTAGTTGTGAGTTCAATTTACTCAGTTTGTGTGATATTCCTAATGTCTAATCATATTGATTGTAAATATATTTTCATCCTACATGTCTAATATGCATACTTATTGCCATAAAAAAGTGGTGGTCTGGCAGTAGACTGACCCTTTACAAATAAACTACTGATAGTGCTGACATTACTAGTGTTGACAGCCATTTGAAAACATTTCAAAAATCAGATTATGAAAACTTTGAAAACCAATGCTCTGATACCAAATGTAGGAAATGCAGAATACGGATCTTAAGGCTGGATTAACACTAGAAGGGGGTAAATAGTGTTTAATCAATTTTATGGAATTTTTGAAATCTTTTCAAATTAAAAACATATAGATGCAATTACAGAAACACGGAGACAATCACAAAATCAGACACATATGCAAATAGTAAATAAAAGAAGCAAAGGAAAGAACATGTTGGAATTTTATGCTGGTTCGGAATTACCCTACATCCAGTCCCACAAAATTTCTTGTGCAGATTTCTTTTGAAATATAATGTCGATATTACAACCTCAATTTCAAGGCCACGAGATACACCCTCCTGTCTCCGAGTTCAGGGCATACTCTCTTGATTTAACCAGGCTACAAGATCACCTAATTGATTTACGGGCTACAATCACACCCAATTGATTTATAGGCCACAATCACACTGTTTCCAATCACACTTTGATAGAGAGAGACTCGATACACTTTGATCTTTTGATCTTTGATTACAAATGATCCTATAACTCTAAATAGCACTGAGATCTTTGAGAGAGAGTGGCAAAGAATAAAACTAGAGACAATCGAGTTTGATTCACTTAGAATTTCGGTAGAGTTTTGTTAAAGCATTTGAAATATAAGAGAATATTTGAGTGGAGAAGGAGTAAAGAAATGAAGAAAAACTTACTTGAAATTCGTTGAAAACAACTGGTATATATAGGATAACAACAGTCATGTCTATTCGCGAAAGGTTATGACGAATAGACACTTCTTTTGAAAAATTGAAATTTGAATTCTATGGTCACCATGTCGACATGGGGGGATGAGGGATGTCGACATGCCTATGTGAATTCTGAAAATTAATTTTGCTTTAAAATGATTTCTATTCTAAAACTTATCAAAACAATTTCTAATTTTTGTAAACCATTTTGAATATAGTTTAAACTTATAAAAGAGTTTTGAAAAGTAATCTTAAAAATATATAATCTATAATATAAAAGTAATAAAAGCTCGATATAAATATTTTGAGATTAAAGCTAAAACCATTAAAACCAGGAGATATTTTAAAAACAAGAAATGATTTTGAAATTAAAAATAGTTAAGGCTAAAATATTTGAATCTAGAGAGATAACTTCTAAAAAGATAATTTTGAAAAAAAAAATTTAATAAATCATTTTGAAAATTTCAGGGATTCCATTCCACTAGAGAAGGTCGTGGGTTCCATCCCACTATTAAAGCGAGAAGGTGGATTCCATTCCACAATTAAAATCTGAATAAAGATTTTAGTGCTATTATGAAGTTTTAAGATAAATCCTGACTCTATTACTTATCTTGATATCTTGAACTCTTGATACTCATGAGTCTTCAGTCTTGATTTCTTCAATCTTGAATCTCTATACTCAGTCTTGAATCTTTATACGCAGTCTTGAATCTTTATACTCGGCCTTGAATCTTTATATTATACAGTCTTCATTCTCTGTACCTGCATATATATACCGTGTATATACATATATATCTAGGCAAGGATATTAGTATTTATATTTTATAACAAGTCCTTAGGTTGTTGTCATCAAAATCATCATCTCGAACTAACAGGAGTGTTCGGACTCAGACTTCATAAGTGATATAGAGTATATTATGTTAATAATAAATTCAAGTTAAGAATCTTTAAGTTGGAAATGTTCCAATTAGAAGAGATTGTGGGTGATTCAATGAAAATGCTAAGTACATTGACCTGAATAGCGCCACAATAAAAGTAATGTATATATAATAAATGCACAATACAAAGTTGAGGGTGATTCCAAATGTTGAGAATCCCATAACATTGTTATATGATAACAATGTCACAATCTAGTTTATAAGAAAACGTAGAGCTCACTAGAATTCGAGAGACATTCTCTGAATTGTTCCACATGATAAAACAGTTTATCATGTTGGAGAGAGTTGATTAACAAAGTACATAATTGAAGCATAATAACATACCCATTCAATGAGGGACTGAGCCAATTGGTTTTTGAGAAAACTGATTTGAGAAGTTAAATAAGATTCCATAATTAAACCCAAGTGCAGATGGGAGATTGCTATAGTGAGGGGTATGCTCAAGGGGCAATATGTAGTTTGTTACATATATCTGACTCGATAACAATTCTTGTTTAAAATAAAAGGTGTTTTTTTCTATTATATACTTGATATAATGTGTATATAATTAATTAATTTAATTAAAAGTATATTTAGTTGAAAATCCATAAATATTATGTTTGTAATAGTAATTAAAATAGTTGTAATCATGAGTATTGTATCACAATATTATGAAACATATCATTAATGTTCCTAGTCAAGATGCATCAAGATTGGATATCGGTATATCCATTGAGACTGGAGTACTTAACGTTCTCCAAATACTGGGCAACGTATTACTCATGACTGCTGGGGGCACCTAGGCGTTACGTACTGATTAGTTATTGGATAACTATGGAATGACTCGTCCGATAGTTTTTTGTTGGTTAATATGACTAAGGTCGATGTAGCTGATTTACACAGTTCTGTCGACTTGAGAGTATTGTCGACCTTTAATATGAAAGCTCCACTTTGATATAGTCAAAGCTTGGCATAGCATCCAGTGAGTGATTGCAGTTGGGTCAAGTGTAAGTATTGGAAGTGAAGAACAATTCAAGAGAGGATTTGTCTCCTAAGTTATACGAGGTTAGTATCACGGTCAACTGAAGTCAACTCAAAACCAAAGTCTCCGGCCAGAGCATTTCGGTTAATAATTATTTGTGCCAAAATTGTTCACAAACACCCAATTGCAAATGAAAACACCAACCCACAATCATAGATCACAAATAGATTATGTGTAATGGATAAAAATATGAAGAACACTCAAAAAATTAAAATTTAAGCAATAAAAAGACGAGATTTATAGTGGTTCGGCATTGTAGCTAGGTCCACTTTGAAGAGTTTGTTGTTTATTGATGATTCTCAACTGATTTACAATAGTACAATTAATAGTATTCAAGTTACAATGGAGTTCCAGCAGAGTAACAGCGTAGAAGAACGAAAGTCCCTTTTCTGTAGGCATTGGAGGTTATTTATAGGTGTAGGTCTGAAATATCTGTCTTTGAACTCGGAATACTCCTTCTCACACATGGGTGGGCCCACGTGATCGATCAGGGGTCATTTGGGATCGATTGGGATCGATCCACAGCTTCTCACACGTGGGTGGGCCCACGTGATCGATCAGAGGTCATTTGGGATCGATCCACATCTCCTTCGTATCAATCAAGATGGTGTCCATTTGGGCTGAGATCGATCATGAGCGTTCTTCTGGTGGTATGTAAGCTACGGTGAAAATTTGAAGGCATTTGGACTTGTAGATCTCGAGTTATGATCGATCCAAAGTTGGTTTTGCAAGTGGCTGAAGTGTACGTATCGATACCTTTGTATCGATCCATATTCGTCTTGATCCTTCTGTGTATCGATCAGTTGCATAGTGATGACGTGGAGTGGTTGTTATGGGGAGATACACTTTTTGTGTCGCATGACCATTTCCTTTACCTGACCGTGCCTTCTTCGTATCCATCGGCCGCCAAGCTCTTCGTATTGATCCATATTAGCTTCTTCGTATGGATGCTTCTTATTTGGTTTCGTATCGATGCCAGAAGCCTTCCCGTCGTATCGATGCCTTGTTATTCTCTTCGTATCGATCAAGTGAGTGATCGATACGAAGTATGCCGCTATTGCATGGATATGAACTGGAAGGTCTGGAAGGATGGATACGAGTTGATGTATGTGGGCTTATGGATATGAATTGGATGGGGATCGATACGAAGTGGTAGGCGGGGTTTGATGGATACAAACTGATGTGAATCATATGGATATCGATTAATCCATTGCTCTAACCCGAAGCAATTGCCTCCTTGACCCAAAGTAAACCTATTGTTGACCCGAAGTATGGTGCCTGGTGACTCGAAGTAGCTTGTTCCTCAACGACCCAAAGCGAACACTTCTTTGACCCGAAGTAACCCTTCTGAAAACCTGAACTAAACATGGTGGTGACTCAAAGCAAACTCCAAGAAACTTGAAGCGACTCGACCTTTTTTGAAACCATATTTTAAACATCTTGCTCTGTTTGTTCGTCGACTATGCTATATCCTAGCCTCGTGATCATGTTTATTATCTATGACAATCCAACTTCGATCATTATGCAGTCGAGTGGGTTAAATCCGTATGTATGTTTCCTTGCCAAAAGGCGGGTTAACACTTTGCCTCCCAAAACATGCCATGCGATAGGAAGGTGTTTTTTGTAGTGCCATAAGCTTGATGTTCTGAATCTAACGACGACCTATAAAGAGATCAATAATCTTACCTGATTGTGAATAGCGATCGTTCGAGATCGTATGCCATTCTAGGCGATATGTGACCATTCGAGGTCGGATGCCGTTCGAGGCGAATTATGACCGTTCGAGGTCGGGTGCCGTTCGAGCCGAATTGTGGCCGTTCGAGGTCGGGTGCCGTTCGAGGTGAATTGTGGCCGTTCGAGGTTGGGTGTCGTTCGAGGCGAATTGTGACCGTTCGAGGTCGGGTGTCGTTCGAGGTGAATTGTGACTGTTCGAGGTCGGGTGCCGTTCGAGGCGAATTGTGACCTTTTGAGGTCGGGTGCCATTCCAGGCGGATTGTGACCGTTCGAGGTCGGGTGCCATTCGGGCAAATTGTGACTGTTCGAGGTCTTGTGCCGTTCGAGGTGGATTGTGACCGTTCGAGGTTGGGTGCCGTTCGAGGTGAATTTTGGAATTATAAACATCATATTTACATTCAAATGAGTCATACAATAAAAATGTTCATCTAAAGCAAATCCAAATGAAAAAAAGTGAAAACAAAAGCAAAATAGAAACATCAAAAAGCAAGCATCCCCACTGTTGCGTATTATTGTCATCTCAGAGCATGCCTGAGGACCGTTCATGATCCCTTACATGTGTAAGCAACTTAACCGTTTTTGTGTGGAGTTTACTTCTTGTTCCTCATTATTTCGATCAGTTGATGACAAATTGGTGCCTTGATCCGGAGCCATTCTCATTTAATGCGGTTGGTGGTCGCTCCCGTTCCACCATCGATGCTCGCCTTTTCACGTACTGTAATAGCATGCCATTCCGGATATGTCCTTCGACCTTGTCCCTCAAGTGCCTACAATCATTCGTGCTATGGTCATTTAGCTCGTGGAATAGGCAGTATTTGTTTGATTTATTTTCATTATTGGTTGAATCCCTCCTCATTGGCCTCTGGTAGGGAACCTGCCTCCTTGTGTCTTGATATATTCTCTCTAAAGTCTCACTCAACTCCGAATAAGAGGTAAATCTTGGCTACTTTCGTGGTTGTCTCGACTCGTCAAAGCTGTTCTCTGATTTTCGCTTCCCTTTATCCTTGTTCGAATCTTTCCCAGGCAGATCCCCACCTTTGACTGCATAAACATCAACTTCATCTCCTTCCTCTCTCTCAGCCTTTGCATCTTCCTGTCGCAGAAACCTTTCTGCCTCATGGTAAAACTCTCCCAGGTCCATAGGTGGATCCCTTGTCAATGAATTCTTGAATTCTTAACAAAGTAAAATTGGATTTTACCTAAAATCAAGTAAGCCATAAATTTGGCTTAAATGTCACACCACCTACTAAGTGATATGTGAACGTTAGTATTCAAATAGTTCAAGATTAATCACTGACCAATTGACACCTAACGAGTCACACAACCGAAACGATGAATTCTCCTTTGATCGAAACGATTTAATTAATTTGTAGTTGTTATCGATTAATTAAATTAATTAATATTTGAGAAATATTAGTTATAAATTTGATTTTGATTTGATAAACAAATATTATTAAATATATTTATAATAGTTATAAATATATTAATCGATATGCGATATTGATACGTGTTTAAATTGGATTTAAATGTAAAATATTTGTTCGAGCTTTAAATTAGTTTAAAGCCCATGAAGGGGGCTATTTGGTTCAACTCTAATGTGGGGTTATAGGCGACTAAATGATGGGATATTAAGGCTTGGAGATGGGTGACTAAGATGGAAGAGAATTAATAAGAGATAATGTAGGATATTGATCCTGAAATATTTATAAATTCTTGTCTATATAAGAATCTCTACCCTCAACCCCCTAAGAACTTTTTGAAGCCTCCATATCACTCTAGGTCTAACTGAACACCCCCTTCCATATCATCAACTTCCTAAGATCAAATGAAATCGATTCTAGCATTATTCGATGGCCGGTAGTCAGCAGTTCAAGGACAAGCACTCTTTTTGGTTGAAAATTATATCAAGGAGTTTACATCATCATTTCAAGATGTACTTAAATAATACAAATTATATCAAGGACAAGCAGTCTTTTCGCTCTGGTTGTAAGCATGACACATGTTTAAAAAACAATTTTTTCCATTTTAAATAATTTAATATACCATAATTACATATATATGTATATAGTTTATATTTTAAATACTATATCATACTTATGTAAAATAAAATAAAATAATTTTTTACATAAATTTAATATGTATAAAAATTTCGATAGGAATAATTTTTATTATTATTTATGTATTATTTATATAATATCTAAATCAATTTATCATATAAATAATTATATAATATATATATATGTGTGTGTGTGTGTGTGTGGGTTATAAATTAAGTTTTATATTTTGTAAAATTAGATTATCACTTATTATACATTCGGTAGAAAAAAACATTTTTCTATAATTTTAATATATTTAAATATTAATCGAGATTTAAAAATTAGATTTTTAATTGGTTTTAATTATAAAATTGTATAATAAATTTTCAGAATTTAAAATTATCATTTAGAATTTACAAGAAATTCAATATTCAAATTTTAGTTTCAAAATTTATTTTAAATTTATTTTAAAATATTTCTATATGGCTTTTAACATATATATATATATATGCACATAAAATTAAAAAAATTATTTCTAGGCTTGTGCAAGACCTAGTATAAACATATCTATTAAATATATATCTTGTGTATATTTATGTATTAATCTATATTTATTATTATATTATATGCAAATAAGTATTTTATATATATGCGTGTATGTATGTATGTATGTATATTAAAATAAAATATATTATATTTATAAATATGTACTGATTTCGGTTTTACAGCATAAAATAAAAAATTTATTTAATATATCCTATAAATAATTAAAATATTTTCGTATTCATATAAATGTATACATTATTGATAATTATGTTTATAATTAAATATAAATATATTTATATACAAAATTATTTAAATAAATTTAGTTCATATATATTTTTATACATATATATAATATTTGCAACATCTTATATTTATATAAAAGTATATATAAACATAATTTTTGATAATATATTTTTATATCGGATGAGCTAACGTGTCTGTTGCGGTGTAAATTCCAACACCTATATACAAGCATGTTATACCTTGCACATATTTATATGTTACACATGCACATACATACATATATATGTGTGTGTGTGTGTGTGTCTATTATACACATATATATTTAAAATAACATAATTAATTTATACATCATATTATAAATTTAAATAAAATAAAAGATTTTATTTGAATATACTTTAGAAATGTTCTAAATGAGTTAGACTTCATACACCCAATAAAGATTCAATAGGGTAAAAAAATTGAAATTCACCCATAACTTCTGCTATGAGCTGCCCAGTTTCATTAAGGAGCATATTGGTGATAAGATAAAATGGTTGATGGAGGAAACCATTGGAGAAAGAAAGAAAATTAGGATTCTGCGCTTAGTAGAACTTCGTTCACGGAGAACATTTTACGGGAAGAATATCCCAGGAAATTTACAATGCCATCGTACAAGGGGCGAGAACTGACCCCAGGCAACATTTATTCAAATATAAATGACACATGGATGGTGCTAGGGCAACAGATGCGGTGTAGGTGTTTTCCCATTTTTTTCTTGGAAGGGGTTGCATCGATGTGGTTCACTTGGCTCACGCAGAAATCCATCTCGACTTTTAACGAATTAGCTAAGAAGTCCTTGGAGAAGTTCAAGCTCCACACTGCTCAACTCAAGGATGTAATGTCATTGTTGGGTATTTCTCAGAGACCTGAAGAATCGTTGAAGGGTTTTCTGAGCATGTTTAATATTGCGGTCAGGGAAGTAAATAATTCGAATGAGGATATGGTTTTGATAGCTTTGGTCCATGGGTTACATCTGGACACAAATTTTGGAAAGTGGTCGAGGATGAAGCAATCAACTACTATGGAGGAGTTCCACTGAAAGGCTAACCCGTTTTTGCACTTGGAAGAGGCAAACCAGTTTTTGGAAAGATTGGTGGTGGGTAGTCGAAGGAAGTTATTCAAAGCAATATAGCTATTAAACAGTCCGGTGAGAGCATAGTTAATATTGCCATGAATGTTGGGAATTCTAATAACCAAAGAAAGAGGAATTAAGGCGTTGGGAGCAGGCAGAATGATGCCAAAAGGTATCCAAGGAATATGAGACCAAAAGTGTACACAACTCTAAATGATACGCTTGAGAACATATACCTTTCCACCCAAGGCACATAAAGGTATAAGAAGATTCCTAGGAGAGAGACAAATGAGGAAAAAAATTGCTCTAAGAAGTGTTGTCACTTCCATGAAACTTATGGGCACAGTACGAACAAGTGCAGGCATCTTAGATATTTTGTTAAGGAGTTGGTACGGAAAAGAAATTGTAGCAATATATCATAGAGCCATAGTATGGCATACATAATGTTAGACCTTAGTGGCCAAACGCCCAAGGGAACCAACTTGGACCCAATGGAGAGGGGCCAGGCGGCCAGATGGAAGAATTGTTATTAACATGATAACTAGAGGACCTCATCCAACATAGAAAAGATGGAATAAGATGGAGTGGTATGTGAGTTCTTTGAAGCATGTACCTAGGAGAGCTGCTTTACCGTAGAAAAGATGGAATGAGATGGATTGGTGTGTGAGTGGAATGAGATTGATGACTGATGACATAGTCTTTCCGAATAGGGACTCTAATGAAGTTGAAGCGCTAACCTTTGATCCTATGGTGATAACAGTAGTTGTAGGCCCAACTACCATGCACCGAGTTTTACTGAATCATGGAAGCTTGGTGAATATTCTATTCAAAAAGACTTTTGATCAAAAGAGATTAAGTTCAAAGGACATCAAGCTTTGTAAGTCTAGATTAAAGGATTTACCAGCGAGGCAAAGGAACCCTTTGGAATTATTGATTTATCCATCAAGCTGGGAGATGGAGACCATAGGATTGTGCAGGTTCAGAAGCTTGCAATTGTGGATGATCTTTTGGCATGTAATGCCTTCCTAGGCCGACCAACCCTAGCTAGTTTCTGAATAGCACTAGCTCCTTGGTGCTTGATGATAAAGTTCCCATAGAGAATGAGGTCGTATAGATACGAGGTGGCTAGAGCGCTGGTCGGGAATGTTACATTGCAGAGCATAGATAGGCCAAGCGACGAGAGAAAGGGAAAGGTGCAGAGAAAGCTCTCTACATTAAAAATGCAGATGCATAGAAATTACTGAAATGGACAGCGAATTAAGGATCTTAAGGCTAATTTAACACTAGAGGGGGGAGAATAGTATTTAATGGATTCTAAGACTTATATGGACTAATTTAAAATTATGACACAAACAAATGCAGAACTTAACAACAGAACAATTACAGAATCAATCACAGATGCAGAAAGTAAATAAAAAACAGTAAAGGGAAAGAACACATCAGATTTTATACTGGTTCGAAGTTACCCTACATCTAGTCTTGTACCAAGGCAAACCACCTCATACGGATTTTTATTATACCAATGTCGAGATTACATTCCTTAATTTGTAAAGGACTTGAGGTACCTTCCTATCTCACGAGTCCAGGGCAAACTCTCTGGATTTACGGGCCACAAGATTACCCAATTGATTTCCAGGCACAACCACACCTTATAGAGAGACTCGATAAATTTTTGATTATAAATTGATCCTATAACTCTGAATAGCACTTTGATCTTCGAGAGAGGATAGAGAATCAAACAAGAATGAGATTCTAATTTGATTCACTTGAGAATTTGGTAGAATTTCGGCACGATCTTAAAAATATGAAAATTATAGAATATGGATTTGTGGAGAAGAAGAAGTGAAGAAAATATGAGAATTGTTAGTTAAAAAATTCGTTTGTGAAAGCTATTTATAGAGCACCAACAGTCATAACCATTCGTGAAGAGATTTAGACGAATAGACACTTCTTTTGAAAATTGAAACTTTTGAATTCAACGGCCACCATGTCGACATGGGGTATCCCATGATGTCGACATCCCTATGTTAAAAATAATATAAAATTTGTTTTGAAAATGGTATTGAAATGAAAACAAAATGAAATGACTCTGGAGTAAAATAAACTAATTTTACTATGTTTTAAATCACAAAAACAAAGAATATTTTAAGGCTAAAACATCTATTTGAAAATCATTTGAAAAGATAATTTGAAGGCTAAAATATTTTGAAAATTGTTTTGAAAAACCATTTTGAAGTAGTTTTGCAAGCTTCTTCCTGCAGAATATCTCATCACATCAGGACTCGAGAACTTGTACAAAACCAGGATGTTCGTGGGTTTGTAAGCCACTTGTCGTAGGTTTGTAAGCTACTTGTCGTGGGTTTGTAAGCCACTAAGAAGGTAGAAATGGGTTCCATCCCAAATGAAATTTGAAATGAAGATTTCCATGCTATTATGAAGTTTTAACAAAAAACTAGACACATATCTTCAAATCTTGATCTTGATACTCTAGAGTCTTCAATCTTGAATCTTTAGTCTTGAGTCTTTATACTGATCAGTCTTCGGTAATCAATACCTGCATATATATATCCTGCATATACATATCTATCTAGACAATAGTGTTAGTATATATTTTATAATAAGATAAGTTAAAAAGGTTGTTGTCATCAAAACCAACATCTCAGTTCCTAACAATCTCCCCTTTTTTGATGATGACAACCTATATTTATAAAATATACTTACCATACCATAATTCCTATCATAACTCCCCTTTACTCCATGACTCCCCCTTACTCCAATCATAACTCCCCCTTACTCCAAGCCAACTACTATTTTATAACTTCTCCCCCTTTATCATCAACAAAAACTTCTTACTAATAAATTCCCTAAACTTGATATAAGATGATCAACCATAATACAAACTAGAGTAATCCATATATAAGTGTAATAAGTGCTAAGTGTGATCATAAGTATGAAATGTGAACATAAATGTGAAATGTGATCATAATCCAGAAGTAAACCAATAATCATCCAATCATATATAATCATATATTTATAGTTATTATTCAAACATATATACAAACCATACCAAATTAGTTAAGTCAATGAAGTTTCAAACACACCTATCAAATCAAACAAATATCATACAGAATAACTAGACATTTCTTGGTACTTCCATCCATCCATCTTCTCCAAAGATAGAGTCTGCTTTAATGGCATCCCATTCTACTTTATCTTTGTCGAGAGTGACTGGTGGAATTCCTTCGAGATCGTCCTTGTTAAGGGCTGAGATCATCCAACGAAGGTCGTCGAAATGTTTGTCTTGCTCCTTGATCATCTGTATTTGAATTAATTCTAAGTGGTGTTGATTACGAAGTATGAATGTAAGAATATTCTTGAAGGAAGTGAGAGTTTCCTCAAGATTATCACTTAGATTCTTAATCGGAGAAGCCATAATTCAAGAAATAGAAAGAACTATGAAAGAGAGTGATTAGAGATGAAGTTTGACAATTTATTCTGGAGGAAACAGATATAAATAGGGATAGAAAGTCGTTTGAAATGAATAGACATAAGTTAGTTACATGAAATTAAAATTTGAAAGTGTAACTAGTTCCTGCCCGTTGGATGTCGACATGGGGGATGGTGTATGTCGACATGCCTCTGCCTAAAGTGACATTTTGCTTTGTTTTGAATATTATTAACAAATCTATTAAACTAAAATTTGTATAATATAAAAACAAGCAATTACAGAGACAAGTGAACATGAATAACAGGAAATGAACGATTTCATTAATAATTCTAGTTAACATTACATAATATAATATTAACTAAAATAAAGAAAATATAAAGATAGAACTTAAGATAACATGAACTAAAACTAGATAGATGAAGATGAAGAAGATGATATTCCAAGCTTTCTACTAATTTTCCCAAAGATCTTGTCGATTTTAGTGGAAATCTTATCCATTTTCTTACTCATTGATCTTTTAAGTGTCTTTTGATTTTCCACTATAATTCTTTGATTATTGAGAATGGTCTTATTGGATGGATTAGCGGGACTAGTAGGATATTCAATACTTTCTAAGGAGGTTTCTTGATCTTCCTCTTCTTCCTCTTCAATTTTCATTCCTTCCTCTTCTTCTTCTTCTTCCTCCATTTCTTCCATCTCTTCGTGAGCAAGCCTTTCTTACTTTTCTGTAAGTGTTTCATATGGTTGAAATACTAATGGAATTTTCATAAGGGAAATGTTTCCATGGTTGAACACTTTTCTTGTTATAAATTCTTCCCTTTTGAAATCAACTCCAAAGTAATTAAAAATCCGAGTGAGATAAATTCCATGATATAATGTGTTTTCTCCCATAGTAAAATTCTTGGGCCTTAGCTCATCCAAAATAACTTGAGCCCAATTGGTATCATAATTTCCAAAAATTGCAAAAAGAGCTTTGCAAACTTTCAAAGTTGGGTTGTTGTAGTTTCCTGATCTTGGTATAAGGGTGTGTTGAATAAGAAGGTTAATAATTCTTGCTTTTGGACGAAAATAATGATTTTTGAATTCAAAATTGTCATCCCCTTCGAAGATGTGATGAAATGTTTCTCAATCATTTTCATTTATTGAAATTCCGAGAGATTCATTCCGGTATACTTGCATCCCAAAATATTTCCTAAAATTTCACGATCCAAAACTATTTGTGTTCCTTTAACACTACTCCAAATTTGTCCATCTTGCCCATCATAAAAACCACGATTTAAATTTGCATAAAACATCTTAACAAGGTTTGGATAACATACAAAATCATTTTGTTTGTTATCTACTATACTAAGAATAGAACATTGTTGAAAAAGATTTTCAATTTCATAAGAAGGAAAATCTTCAAATATAGCGAATTTCCCCGTATGTATTTTACCATAGTTTACATAGTTGATGTAAGCTTTGATAGCTTCCGGGTCATTAAAAAGAAAGTTTTTGATAAATTTTGGAATTATAATGGTGTTAGGAGTGCTTGAAGAGGCCATTGAAGAAGTTTGAGAGGAGTTAAAGATAATGAAGATAAGTTTGAAATTTGAAATGAAAGTGAAAAGTGTTGATAAAGAAAGTGAGATAAATAAAGATTTTATAGACATGTTCTCTAGTCAAGAGGCATCTTTCCAGAGCATTGAAGTTGGTGAAAAGGTGGAGGGAAATTCAAAAGTTTGAATTCAAATTTTGAAATCAAATTCTGAGGGGCATGTCGACATGGGGTATCCCAGTATGTCGACATGTGCCTATTGAATCAAAGGACAAGTGACTATTCCTAATTTCTAATAAATGTATATATTATTTCATATATTCTACTTATATAATTCCTGTAATAACATTAAATATGATAATACATAAATATTAATAATTTAATTTTAAAATATTATTAAAATAATATTATTTTTGAATTTAAAATTCAAATTTCAAGGGATAAATTTGAATTTAAAACTCATGGAATTTAAAAAATCAAGCAAACAAACAAGCATCCATTCAAACAAGAAAAATTAAAAATAATGTAAACGCGTACCTATTTTTAGATCCATACTCCCATCGTCGTCTGATTCATGAATAGCAGTGAAACACAGATTTGAATTATCCATCTTCTTTTCATCATCACTGGATGATGAGTCTGAGTCATCAAGAGTTGTTGTGTATGCTTTCTTTCTTTTCCTTGACGAATCATTGTTTGGAGGGAACAACTGTTTATCTGGATACGGACAATCCTTCCTATGATGCCCGACTTTATTGCAATTGTAGCATCTATCATTGTTGACGTTCTCCGTATTATTTCTGGAATTCCTTTGGTCATTTCTTTTGTAATTATTCATTTTTCTATATTTAAGGAATTTCCGAAAGTTTCTTGTCGTAAAAGCAATCTCCTCATCACTGTCTGGTTCCGAATCTTTAGTTGTTGCATTGAATGCTAATGACTTATTTTCTGTAGCCTTGTTTTCTTTTCTTCCTTGCAGTTGAACTTCATAAGACATCAGATTCCTAATTAATTCTTCTATTTTCATCAGACTGATATCATTTGCTTCTTCGATTGCAAGTGTCTTTTGATCCTATTCTGGAGTGAGTGAATTTAGAATTTTTCTGACTTGGTCTTCCTCCGAAAAGCTTTTTCCCAGTGCAATTAGTGAATGGACAATATCTTGAAATCGACAATACATGTCGGAAATGGACTCATTTGCATGCATTTTAAACAATTGAAACTGATTAGTTAATATGGAAATTTTAGTCTGTTTAACTTTGCTTGTTCCTTCATGAGCAACTTGCAAAGTTTTCCAGATTTCAAATGCAGACTTACAAATAGACACTCTATTAAACTCATTCCTATCTTGTGAACAAAATAATATATTCATGGCCTTTGAGTTATTTTGTGCAACATTCTTTTGCTCAGTAGTCCATTGGGCAAAATCGGTAGTTGGTTCAGCATACTCAGTTTGTGGGATATTCCAAGTGTCTAATCCTACTGATTGTAAATAAATTTTCATTCTACAAGCCCAATATGCATAATTACTACCATTGAAAAACGGTGGTCTGACAGGAGACTGACCTTCTACTAATGAACTAGTGTTAGTGTTAATAGAACTAGTGCCGGAGTTGACATTATCAGTGTTGGTAGCCATTAAAACAATTTTCAAGTTTCAGATTATGAAAACCTCGCTCTGATACCAATTGAAAGGGACAGTAAATTAAGGATCTTAAGGCTAATTTAACACTATAGGGGGTGAATAGTGTTTAATGGATTCTAAGACTTATATGGACTAATTTAAAATTATGACACAAACAAATGCAGAACTTAACGACAGAACAATTACAGAATCAAACACAGATGCAGAAAGTAAATAAAAAGCAGAAAAGGGAAAGAACACACTGGATTTCATACCGGTTCGGAGTTACCCTACATCCAGTCCTGTACCAAGGCAAACCACCTCATACAGATTTTTATTATACCAATGTCGAGATTAAATTCTTCAATTTGTAAAGGCCTTGAGGTACCCTCATGTCTCACGAGTCCGGGGCAAACTATCTTGATTTACGGGCCACAAGATTACCCAATTGATTTCCAGGCACAACCACACCTTATAGAGAGACTCGATAAACTTTTAATTACAAATTGATCCTATAACTTTGAATAGCACTTTGATCTTCGAGAGAGGACAGAGAATCAAACAAGAATGAGATTCTAATTTGATTCACTTGAGAATTTGGCAGAATTTCGGCATGATCTTAAAAATATGAAAATTATAGAATATGGATTTGTGGAGAAGAAGAAGTGAAGAAAATATGAGAATTGTTAGTTAAAAAATTCATTTGTGAAATCTATTTATAGAGCACCAACAGTCATAACCATTCGTGAAGAGATTTAAACGAATAGACACTTCTTTTGAAAATTGAAACTTTTGAATTCAACGGCCTCCATGTCGACATGGGGTATCCCATGATGTCGACATCCCTATGTTAAAAATAATATAAAATTTGTTTTGAAAATGGTATTGAAATGAAAACAAAATGAAATGACTCTGGAGTAAAATAAACTAATTTTACTATGTTTTAATCACAAAAACAAAGAATATTTTAAGGCTAAAACATCTATTTGAAAATCATTTGAAAAGATAATTTGAAGGCTAAAATATTTTGAAAAGCAGTTTTGAAAATCGTTTTGAAAAACCATTTTGAAGTAGTTTTGCAAGCTTCTTCCTGCAGAATATCTCATCACATTAGGACTCGAGAACTTGTACAAAACCAGGATGTTCGTGGGTTTGTAAGCCACTTGTCGTAGGTTTGTAAGCTACTTGTCGTGGGTTTGTAAGCCACTAAGAAGGTAGAAATGGGTTCCATCCCAAATGAAATTCGAAATGAAGATTTCCAGGCTATTATGAAGTTTTGACAAAAAACTAGACACATATCTTGAAATCTTGATCTTGATACTCTAGAGTCTTCAATCTTGAGTCTTGAGTCTTTATACTAATCAGTCTTCAGTAATCAATACCTGCATATATATATATATATATATCCTGCATATACATATCTATCTAGACAATAGTGTTAGTATATATTTTATAATAAGATAAGTTAAAAAGGTTGTTGTCATCAAAACCAACATCTCAGTTCCTAACAATTACTGTCTAAGCCCTAGTTCAGGAGCCATAAATATATTTTTAAGTCTATGGATTCTAGGAAGCAGTCGGAGGAAGCATAGGTAGCACCAGCTAAGCTGAACGATCAACGTTCTGATTGATATTGATGATCATACTCGAAACCTTAAGATTGGTTCTCAGCTCAGCGTCGAATTGATGAAGGAATTGATCGGTCTTCTCCGAGTAATTTGAGGAAGGAATCAGTCGAACTCCCCCTTCCATATTGTCAATTTCCTACGTTCAAATCAAATCAATTCTAGTGCCATTCGATAGCCCGTGGCCAGTAGTTCAAGGACTAACACTTTTTTGGATTGGAAATCGTTTCAAGGAGTTTATATCATCATTTCAAGGTGTACTTAAAGGCTTTGGTTGTAAGCATGGCTCAATGTTTTGAAAACATTTTTTTTCATTTTAAATAATTTAATATATAATATTTATATAAATGTATATAGTTTATATTTTAAATACTATATCATACTTACATAAAATATGATAAAATAATTTTATACATAAATTTTAATATGTACAACAATTTCTCTAGGAATAAATTTTTTTATCTATATATTATTTTTAAATAATATTTAAACCGGTTAATCGTATAAATAACTATATAATATATATATATATATATGCTATAAATTAAGTTTTATATTTATAAAATTAGATTATCACTTATTATACATTCGATAGAAATTTTTATATATGTAATTTTAAAATATTTAAATATTAACCAAGATTTAAAAATTAGATTTGTAATTGGTTTTAAATTATAAAATTGTATAATATATTTTCAAAATTGAAAATTATCATTTAGAATTTACAGGAGACCCAATATTCAAATTTTAGTTTCAAAAATATTTTTTATTAATTTAAAAATATTTTTGTATGATTTTTTATGTAAATATAGATATATATTTTAAATTAAAAAAAAATTCTGGGCCTACGCAAGACCTGGTATAAAAATATCTATTAAATATATATTTTTTGTATTTTTGAATATTAATCTATATTTTTTATTATATTATTATATAGATGTAAATAAGTATTTAATAATATATGTATGTGTGTGTGTATTAAAATAAAATAAAATAACATTATATTTATATATATGTACTAATTTTGGTTTTACAGTGGAAAAATTTATATATTATATTCAATAAATAATTATAATATTTCATATAGATAGAACTCCATACAATATTGATATATTTATAATTATGTTTATATAAATATAAATATATTTATATACAAAATTATTTAAATAAAATTTAGTTCATATATATATAATATTTGTAACCCTTATATTTATATAAAAGTATATATAAACATACATATAGACAATACATTTGTATATCGGATGAGCTAACATGTCCGTTGTGGTGTAAATCCTAACACCTATACACGGGCATGTTATACTTTGCATGGATTCGTATGTTACATATGCATACATGTATATATGTTACAAATATATATATTTAATATAACATAATTAAATTGTAAAATATCATATTATAAATTTAAATAAAATAAATGATTTTATTTAAATAAAATTTAGAAATGTTTCAAATAAGTTAGACTTTCTAAGCTCAATAAAGATTCAATAGGGTAAAAAAAATTGAAATTCATCCATAACTTCCGCTGTGCCCTGCCCCAGTTCCAATAAAGAGCATATTGGTGATATGATAAAACGGCTGATAGAGGAAAACCATTGGAGAAAGAACAAAAATTATGGTTCTGCCCCCTATCAGAAATCCGTTCATGGAGAACATTTTGCGGGAAGAATATCCCAAGAAGTTTACAATGCCTTCAATGCTATCGTACAATGGGACAACTAGCCCCAGGCAACATTTATTCAAATTTGAATGACACATGGATAGTGCCAAGGCAACATATACGGTGCGATAAAGGTATTTTCCCATTTTCTTGGAGTAGTTCAAGCTCCAAACTGCTCGACTAAGGATGTGATATCCTTGTCAGACATTTCTCAGGGAACCGAAGAGTCATTGATGGTTTTTGAGCAGGTTTAATATTGCAGTTAGGGAAGTAAATAATCTGAATGAGGATATGGTTAAATTGCTTTGGTCCGGGGGTTACATCCGGACACGGATTTTGGAAAGTAGCCGAGGATGAAGTAGCCAACTACTATGGAGGAGTTTTATCTAAATACTAACCCGTTTTTGTGATTGGAAGAGGCAAATCAGGTTTCTGGAAAGGCTGGGGGTGGACAGTCAAAGGAAGTTATTCAATGCAATTAGCTATTAAATTGACCGATGAGAGTGTAGATGATGTAGCCATGAATGCTGGGAATTCTAGTAACCAAATAAAGAGAAATCAGGGTGTTAGGGCAGGTAGAATGGTGCCAAAAAGCGTCCAAGGAATATGAGACCAAAGACGTACCCACCTCTGAATAATATGCTCGAGAATATATACATTGCCATATAAAACATAGAATAGTATAAGAAGCTGCCTAGGAGATTGGCAACTAAGGGAAAAAGGCGCTCTAGGAAGTATTGTCACTTCCATGAAACTTATGGACACAATATGAACAAGTGCAGACATCTTAGAGATTTTATCGAGGAGTTGATATGGGAAAAGAAATTGCAGCAATATGCTAGAGAGCTGAAGGATAGCGGAAAGAATGTTAGACTAGTGGCCAAACACCCATGAGAACGAGCCTAGACCTACTAGAGAGGGGCCCAGATAGCCAGATGGAAGGACTGTCATTAACACGATAACTAGATGTGTGACGACCGCCCATAACCCCTGCACTGAACCTAGAGAAAGTGCGCTGTAAAGTGTGCCAGGCAGCCATGGACGATTGTCAAGGTAAATTTAAACAACAGAATCTATCGTATTACTCATAGCTCATGGACAAAATACAATAGAACATATATATAGTAAAGCTTCACAGAATAGAATCTCATCAATAGAACTTCATAATAGTTGAATACAAACATCTGAATAGTTAATACAACAAGCCTCACTACATATCACTCAGAGAATACAAAGCAGCGGAACCTCCAGTACATATAATAAGAAGATAATATGCAATACTCTAGCTCGTCCTCGTCATCAGCATCGTGGAAAGAAAGAGCAGCACCTGTCACCTGCTACCTAGTCTGCCCGTCCCAAAATGGATGAACAGCCCAAGGCAATAAGAGTTAAAACATAAAGCCTTGAGTCAGACAACAGTCTTAGTGAGCAGTAAATTAACTAACAACATACCAAAAGAGCATAAAGGAAAAGGAATAGGAATACAACCCTCCCACTCCAACCTCTTTCTACAGTGATAGCCCCCAGACACACACTAAGCAGAAGCAAACATAGCAGAGCATACAATGTAAAGTAAAGAAATTATCACTCGAGTCAAGGGCGATGTTTTCCAAGCACAAACCCCCAAGGCCTAAACCAAGATCAGATAAGCACCCAGAAAACACTGCTCTTGAGACCGAATGACGATACAACCAAACATCCATGACTCTGGCTATCACTGTTATCATTGCTTCGATATCACCATTAATTGAATGACCGGCACATTCTTTCAGCCGTCCGTCAAGGGCTAATGGAAACCCCGGTTCTAGACATAACTCCGCACGTCATCGTGACCCGTGCCTAGGACTATCGAATCTGCCCAGAGTACTCGACCATCAACAGTTAGTCGTTCGGACTATCGAATCTGCCCAAACGTACTCTTGCTTGAGCATGCTAGAACCTTCAACAACGATGATACCCAAGCCTCCTAGTCATCCTCCTCGACGACTATACTCATATCCATCCATTATCCTCAACTCGAACCATTTCACCGAGTTATCAACATGCTTGGAATGATCCCGTCTGGATTAAACCAAGTCTTCATCACATGATGCCTCGCTTCATCACATCCTTGCAAAGCCTCATCTCAACATCACATCATCAAATCTATGCACAAGAGCTTCATCATCCGCTACATATGCCACAAGCAGCTTTTCCAATTCAAGAGCCTTTCCCTTAGCTTCTGAATCATCTTCAGTCTAAAGAAAATCATCAATCATCTAATTCATACCAATCAACCAAGTCAAACATTAATCCAAACAATCAAGCATTCAAATATGATCTAAGTAGACAATTATCACAATAATGGCACTTTCGTAATTAAAGAGTTGAAAGTCTAACAATCATGAAAACATGAGAAATATCTCTACAATCTTAATGAATGAACTTGCATAGGTTAACACTTAGTAAAATGGTTGTCAAATCATCATGAACAATGGATCTATATGGATCTACACTTAAGATGAAGAAAATGCATGGAAATCACTATTTTAACACCAAATCGAGCCACCAATCCGATATACTCCTTTGGATCCGTGTGAGAGATAATCACCACTCACTAAATCACCTAAACAACCCCAAATCAACACGCTTCAGATCTGGATAGCGAAGGATCAAGCTCGATCTATCACGAATCCTCTTCAAACGATGAAATCACTCTTCGACGGATGAAGATCTTCAATCTAAGCTCTTGAATCTTCAATTTGATCTTCAATATGGAAGGATGGAATCACTAGATTAGAGTAGAGAAAAGAAGTGAAGAAGTGTAGAAGTCGAGCTCTCAAAATGGCAGCACTTCGTCGCTTCGAAATCCGAATCCCAAAAAAATGAAGCCAACCCCCATCTATTTATAGGCGAAATCTCCCTAAGCCGTAACTCGGAATTAGGTCGTCTCCGACCTACGACCTAAGACCCCCACCGACCTAAGTCTCTACGACTTAACTCCCAGGCGCTTCAACGACCTATCAAAGCCCCTCAACCTACGACTTAACATGCGCGCGACCTAACTTATTCGCGCTACACGACCTACGACTTACTGAGTTACCCACGCGACCTAACAGTGTTACGACCTAACACTTAGACCCACGCGACCTATCAATGCCACAACCTAACTGCTTAGCAATCCCACGCGACCTAACACACAAGCGACCTAACTGACTAATAGCCTAGCGACCTAACTACACACAGGTCATACGACCTAACTACTCCTTCCTTAGGTCGTTGCCGACCTATCCTTCTTAGGTCGCTAACTTACCCTGCTTCCTATACCTCTAACTCTTAGGTCGCATGGTCCTTAGGTCGCTAACTCCTATAGGTTGCTCCAACCGACCTAACACTAAACCAGTTCCCTTCCTTAGGTCGTAAAACCTCCTTAAGTCGTCTAGACGACCTAACAATTCAACTCCCAAACTTAGGTTGCTCACACACTAGGTCGCTCAAAACCTTAAGTCTCTAATCACTTAGGTCGCGCTACCTCTTAGGTCGTCTACGACCTAAACTCTAAGTCGTCACTCGACCTAAGCCACTCACGACTTACTTCCTACACGACCTAAGCTTCCAATGTTCTAACTCTTAGGTCGTCCAATCTATAAGTCGATCACAACCTATCACTTAGGTCATGTACGACCTAGGACTTTAACAATATTTTGCCAAAAATCTGAAATGACTCAACAATGCTAAGAATCCCAGATTTTGACGAACTTTTCGATCCGTAAAAATACGAGCCGTTACATTCTCTCCCCCTTAGGAATTTCGCCCCCGAAATTCCAAACAAACAAAGCAATCAAAGTTATTCTGCACGCCTACCATCCATAGCAATCAACAAACCATGCATCCAATTCTAGCTTAGCATGCAGAATTCTAAAACTAGAACAAGTTACAATTTCGTTAGATGACACGACACCTTAGGGCCATACCTTGAAGAGTTCAGGATGAGCTGCCTTCATCCTCTCTTCCACCTCCCACGTACAGTCGTTATCATCATCACTCCATTGTATCTTGAGCAACTTAACTACCTTCCTCCTAAGCTGTTTCGTGTCGGTTTCAACAACACGAAGCGGCTTACGAGGTCTCTTATTGACTGGGTCAACTTCAAAGTCTTCACAGCTATCAGCAGAAACCACTGTATTCGAGTCGTGCACATACTTCCGTAGATACGATACATGAAAAACATTATGCACACTCGACATCTTCTCTGGTAATTCCAATCTATAGGCGAGCTTTCCAATTCGCTCGATGATCGGGAATGGTCCAACAAATCTCGGAGTCAATTTCCCTTTCTTCCCGAATCGAATAACATTCTTCAGTGGAGAAATCTTCACAAAAACCATATCACCTACGTCGAATTCCAAGTCCTTTTGACGCTTATCGGCATAACTCTTCTAACGGTCTTGGGCTGCCTTCATTCGTTGCCGAATGATCTCTATGCAATCCGAAGTCTGTCGAATCATCTCTGGCCCAAGTATCAACTTTTCTCCTGTCTCTAACCAACATGTTGAAGAGTTACACGGTCTTCCATACAATGCCTCGTACGGTGCCATACCAATGCTTGACTGGTAACTGTTGTTGTATGCAAACTCCACCAAATGAAGGTGATCTTCCCATGATCCTCCGAAATCCAAAACACAAGCTCTAAGAAGATCTTCCAAAACTCGGTTGACTCTCTCGGTCTGACCATCTGTTTGAGGGTGATAAGCTGTACTCAAACACAACTTGGTTCCCAAAACTTCCTGGAAGCTCTTCCAAAATCCACTAGTGAACAATGGGTCTCGATCGCTCACTATACTCTTCGGAATACCATGGAATCGAACTATCCACTTAACATACAACTCAGCCAACTTTGATGCAGTCCTAGTTGATCGAATAGGAATGAATCTTGCACTCTTAGTCAGACGATCTACAGTGACCCAAATCCCTTCATTTCCCGTTCTTTTTCTAGGTAATCCATCAATAAAATCCATCGATACTTGCTCCCACTTCCATGTAGGAACTTCTAATGGCTGAAGCAATCCACTTGGCTTCCTCTGTTCGGCTTTTACCAACTGGCAGTTCATACACTTGGAAATAAAATTTCCAACATCCTTCTTCATACCTTCCCAGTAGTAGGTTCTCTTCATATCCCGATACATCTTATTTCCACCTGGATGAATTGTCAACTTCGAGTGATGACTTTCCTTCAGAACTTCACTCCTCAATTCATCTATATCGGGAACAACTAGTCGTCCTTGCTTCCGAAGCCAACCCTCTCGATCGACCTCGAATCCTTTATCCTTTTCTGGATCCAATCCAGATTCCAAATCACGGATAATCTTGACAATCTTATCGTCTCGTTTTTGGCTCTCGCCAATCCTTTCCACAAGAGTCGGTCTTATCGATAAGTTTGCCAACATCTCAGGTTCCAATTCGCATCTAGGCCTGAAGTCAAATCCAGCTAAATACTCGAGATTCTTCCATTCTGAAAACATGGCTCCCAATCCTGCATGTCTTCGACTTAACGCATCCGCCACTGCGTTACCTTTTCCCGGAGTATAAGCTATACAAAAATCATATGATGCCAAAAACTCTAGCCAACGTTGTTGCCGAAGATTCAAATCCTTTTGGGAGAAAAGATACTTCAACAACTTATGATCTGTAAACAACTCAAATCGAACTCCCAGTAGATAATGTCTCCACATCTTCAGAGCAAAAACAATCGCCGCTAACTCCAAATCATGAGTCGGGTAATTCCTTTCATGTGGCTTCAGTTGTCGACTAGCATATGCAACAACTTTATCCCTCTGCATCAGCACTGCTCCAAGTCCAGTACCACATGCGTCGGTGTAAACCACCATCTCATCATTCCCACTGGGAATAGTCAAAACAGGAGCACTCATCAATCGCTCTTTCAGGATTCCGAAAGCTTGCTCACACTTAGCTTCCCATCTGAACACTTGTTTCTTTTTCGTCAATCCTGTTAACGGTGCAGCTATCTTGGAGAATTCTTTAATAAACCGTCGATAATATCCTGCCAATCCAAGAAAACTTCTCACATCAGATGCATTCTTAGGTCTAACCCAATCCTGGATTGCTGCCACCTTCGTGGGATCAACCGCTATTCCATTTCCAGAGATAACATGGCCTAAGAACCTCACTTCACTCTTCCAGAAGTGACACTTCGAAAACTTAGCCTTCAGCTGATGTTTCCGTAAGATTTCCAAAACAATACGCAAGTGTGTCTTGTGCTCTTCTTCAGTTCTGGAATAAATCAGAATATCATCCACGAACACAAGTACAAACTTGTTCAACTGATCCCTGAACACTCTATTCATAAGATCCACAAAATATGCTGGCGCGTTAGTCAATCCAAACGGCATTACCAGCCACTCAAAGAAACCGGATGGTGTCCTAAAAGCTGTCTTCGGCACACTATCCTTAGCCACTCTCAACTGGTGAAATCCCGTTGCCAAATCCATCTGAGAAAACACCTTAGCTTCGTGAAGCTGATCAAACAAGTCATCTATTCTCGGCAATGGATACTTGTTCTTCTTAGTCACCTTATTCAGCTCACGATAATCCACACACAATCTCAATGACCCATCTGCCTTGGTTGCAAACACTACTGGTGCACCCCACTCGGACACACTACGCCGAATGAATCCTTTCTGCAAAAGATCATCAACTTGCACCCTCAACTCTTGCTGTTCCCTAGGCGCCATCCGCCTAAGAGGCATCACAACAGGTCTGGCTCCTTCAACTAGATTTATACGAAACTCGATCTCTCTATGCGGTGGTAACCCTTTGACTTCGTCAAAGACATCCTCGAATCCATTCGCGATTGGCACTAATGACAGTCCATCCCGTGGAACAACTAGCGAATACATGAAGCTCATGAAGACGCCTTCTTCATGCTTACATCGTATCACAATCTTTCGCCCCTCCACATTCTCGACTGTCACCTCCAACCTTTCGCAATCAACCTTAGCCGCATACTTCCTAAGCCAGTCCATACCCAAAATAATTCCGAACCCCGTAAAGTTCAGAACAAAACAATCACAAACAAAAGAGCAACCATGACTCGACACAATCAGACCACGGCATAACATACACAAACAAGACGAACCCCCAACTGGATTAGTCACAACCAATGGCCTATCAACAATATCCGGTTCTAAACCTAACCGGCCTACGAGTTCACTACAAACAAATGAATGCGACGCTCCAGTATCAAACAGAACTCTAACTGGAACACCGCATAGGAAAAGAGTACCTTGAACCACCACACTCTTTCCTTTCTCTTCAGCGGTAGGAGCTTTCGAAGATGACGGAACAGCTCCCAAAGCATAAGCTTGCACAATCTGCTTGTCCCTCCTCGGTTCTAGACAATTCTTCCTGAGATGCCCCGGCTTGTCACAGTTGTGACACTTCATCGGTGCCTTCGGATTCTTACAATCCTTCGAGAAATGGCCCTTCTGCTGACAATTGTAGCATGTCACTTCGCCCTTCGGCTTCTTCTGGCCATCCTTACCCTTCTGCTGCTGCTGCTTCCTCTTCTTGTTTCCACCCTGCTGGGGTTTATACTCTTCCCTGGTCACAGCAACAACAGATCCTTCCTTAGGAAACAGACTCTCATGCCTGAGAGCTTTCTCCACAAGCTTCTCAATTGAATCGTCCAAATGATCCACCGACTGCCTCCCAAGATAACTGTCCAAGCCTGTCACAAACTTCTCATTCTTCTGATAAGCAGATTCTATATATGACCGGGCATACTTGGACAAAGCTTCAAACTCAGAAACATACTCAAGAACTGGTCTTCCACCTTGCTTGAGCTCCACAAACTTCTTGAACAGAACAGACTTCTGAGCTGTAGAAATGAACTTAGCCTCAAATCTGACTTGGAATTGCTCCCAAGTAATCTCTTCCTCTGGAGTATTGATGGTAATAGAGTTCCACTAATCAGAGGCTCTCCCTTGAAGCTGTCTCGATGCCAACTTCCTCTTAGTCGCATCCTCAACTCCCAAATCTCCAAAAATCCTTCTACAAGCATCTATCCACCTCTGGACCTCAATGGTTGATTCTGTTCCCAAGAAAACCTTTCCTCCAAGAGCAGTGTAGTCCTTACACAGCTTAGCAAAATCCACCGGCTTTGGAGTTTGGACTTGAACTCCAACATCAACTGCTGTCCCCGGAACTGGTATCCTTCTCATGATCGAAGTCATCATGGCTTCAAACATAGCTGCATAATCAGCAGTTCCTTCAGCAGCACGGCCTTCCCTAGCAGCTGGTCTCCCTCTTCGACTCATTCTCAATATCTATAAAAAGAATGATTAGAACATCTTAGAGAAACAACTGCATAAAGGACTCAAACTCAACTAAGCTACTATATTATATATAGTAATCATCCATCAAAATTACAATTACGTCTCTCATACGTAGTTACGTCAGAGAGCGTTGGGTAAAATCGATTAACCAATGCTCTGATACCAAATGTGACGACCGCCCATAACCCCTGCACTGAACCTAGAGAAAGTGCGCTGTAAAGTGTGCCAGGCAGCCATGGACGATTGTCAAGGTAAATTTAAACAACAGAATCTATCGTATTACTCACAGCGCATGGACAAAATACAATAGAACATATATATAGTGAAGCTTCACAGAATAGAATCTCATCAATAGAACTTCATAATAGTTGAATACAAACATTTGAATAGTTAATACAACAAGCCTCACTACATATCACTCAGAGAATACAAAGCAGCGGAACCTCCAGTACTTATAATAAGAAGATAATATGCAATACTCCAGCTCGTCCTCGTCATCAGCATCGTGGAAAGAAAGAGCAGCACCTGTCACCTGCTACCTAGTCTGCCCGTCCCAAAATGGACGAACAGCCCAAGGCAATAAGAGTTAAAACATAAAGCCTTGAGTCAGACAACAGTCTTAGTGAGCAGTAAATTAACTAACAACATACCAAAAGAGCATAAAGGAAAAGGAATAGGAATACAACCCTCCCACTCCAACCTCTTTCTACAGTGATAGCCCCCAGACACACACTAAGCAGAAGCAAACATAGCAGAGCATACAATGTAAAGTAAAGAAATTATCACTCGAGTCAAGGGCGATGTTTTCCAAGCACAAACCCCCAAGGCCTAAACCAAGATTAAATAAGCACCCAGAAAACACTGCTCTTGAGACCGAATGACGATACAACCAAACATCCATGACTCTGGCTATCACTGTTATCATTGCTTCGATATCACCGTTAATTGAATGACCGGCACATTCTTTCAGCCGTCCGTCAAGGGATAATGGAAACCCCGGTTCTAGACATAACTCCGCACGTCATCGTGACCCGTGCCTAGGACTATCGAATCTGCCCAGAGTACTCGACCATCAACAGTTAGTCGTTGGGACTATCGAATCTGCCCAAACGTACTCTTGCTTGAGCATGCTAGAACCTTCAACAATGATGATACCCAAACCTCCTAGTCATCCTCCTCGACGACTATACTCATATCCATCCATTATCCTCAACTCGAACCATTTCACCGAGTTATCAACATGCTTGGAATGATCCCGTCTGGATTAAACCAAGTCTTCGTCACATGATGCCTCGCTTCATCACATCCTCGCAAAGCCTCATCTCAACATCACATCATCAAATCTATGCACAAGAGCTTCATCATCCACTACATATGCCACAAGCAGCTTTTCCAATTCAAGAGCCTTTCCCTTAGCTTCTGAATCATCTTCAGTCTAAAGCAAATCATCAATCATCTAATTCATAGCAATCAACCAAGTCAAACATTAATCCAAACAATCAAGCATTCAAATATGATCTAAGTAGACAATTATCACAATAATGGCACTTTCGTAATTAAAGAGTTGAAAGTCTAACAATCATGAAAACATGAGAAATATCTCTACAATCTTAATGAATGAACTTGCATAGGTTAACACTTAGTAAAATGGTTGTCAAATCATCATGAACAATGGATCTATATGGATCTACACTTAGGATGAAGAAAATGCATGGAAATCACTATTTTAACACCAAATCGAGCCAACAATCCGATATACTCCTTTGGATCCGTGTGAGAGATAATCACCACTCACCAAATCACCTAAACAACCCCAAATCAACACGCTTCAGATCTGGACAGCGAAGGATCAAGCTCGATCTATCACGAATCCTCTTCAAACGATGAAATCACTCTTCGACGGATGAAGATCTTCAATCTAAGCTCTTGAATCTTCAATTTGATCTTCAATATGGATGGATGGAATCACTAGATTAGAGCAGAGAAAAGAAGTGAAGAAGTGTAGAAGTCGAGCTCTCAAAATGGCAGCACTTCGTCGCTTCGAAATCCGGATCCCAAAAAAATGAAGCCAACCCCCTTCTATTTATAGGCGAAATCTCCCTAAGCCGTAACTCGGAATTAGGTCGTCTCCGACCTACGACCTAAGACCCCCACCGACCTAAGTCTCTACGAACACCCAGACGCTTCAACGACCTATCAAAGCCCCTCAACCTACGACTTAACATGCGCGCGACCTAACTTATTCGCGCTACACGACCTACGACTTACTGAGTTACCCACGCGACCTAACAGTGTTACGACCTAACACTTAGACCCACGCGACCTATCAATGCCACAACCTAACTGCTTAGCAATCCCACGCGACCTAACACACAAGCGACCTAACTGACTAATAGCCTAGCGACCTAACTACACACAGGTCATACGACCTAACTACTCCTTCCTTAGGTCGTTGCCGACCTATCCTTCTTAGGTCGCTAACTTACCCTGCTTCCTATACCTCTAACTCTTAGGTCGCATGGTCCTTAGGTCGCTAACTCCTATAGGTTGCTCCAACCGACCTAACACTAAACCAGTTCCCTTCCTTAGGTCGTAAAACCTCCTTAAGTCGTCTAGACGACCTAACAATTCAACTCCCAAACTTAGGTTGCTCACACACTAGGTCGCTCAAAACCTTAAGTCTCTAATCACTTAGGTCGCGCTACCTCTTAGGTCGTCTACGACCTAACCTCTAAGTCGTCACTCGACCTAAGCCACTCACGACTTACTTCCTACACGACCTAAGCTTCCAATGTTCTAACTCTTAGGTCGTCCAATCTATAAGTCGATCACAACCTATCACTTAGGTCGTGTACGACCTAGGACTTTAACAATATTTTGCCTAAAATCTGAAATGACTCAACAACGCTAAGAATCCCAGATTTTGACGAACTTTTCGATCCGTAAAAATACGGGTCGTTACAAGATGACCTCATCTAGTAGAGAAAAGATGGAATGAGATAGAGTGGTATGCGAGTTCTTTGAAGCATGTACCATAGGAGAGCTGCTTCACCATTGAGGATAAAACTCCCTTTAAGCAGCAAAGGTTGCTAACTGATGACATAGTCTTTCAAAATAGGGATTTCAATGCGGTTGAAACGCCAACCTTTGATCTCATGGTGATAATGACCATTTTAGGTTCAAATATTGTGCACCAAGTCGTAATGGATTATGGAAGTTTGTCGAATACTCTGTTCAAAAAGTTTTTTGATTAGATGAGAATAAGTTCAAAAGATATCAAACGTTATAAGTCTAGAATTAAAAGATTTACTAGCAAGGCAAAGGAACAGTTTGGGACTACTGATTTGTCCATGGAGTTAAGAGATGGAGACCGTAAGATTGTTCAGGTTTAGAAGTTTGTGATTGCGGATGAATTATCAGCATGTAATGCCTTCTTATGCCAATTGGCCCTTGCTAGTTTCAGAATAGCACTAGCTCCTTGGTGCTTGATGATTAAGTTCCCATGGAGAATGGGGTCAGGTCAATATGAGGTAATTAAAATGCTGATCGGGAATGTTACGTTATTGAGCTCAAAGAGGCAAAGCAACGAAAGAAAGGGAAAGGTGTAGAGAAAGCTCTCTGCACGGATGCATAGAAATTACTACCTAAGCCCTGGCTCGAGAACCATAATTTTTTTAAGTCTATATATCCCAGGAAGCTCTTGGAAAAAGTGTGGGTAGCGCCAGCTGAGTTGACGATCAACGTTTTGGTTGATATAGACGATCCTACTCGGATCTTTAAGATCAGACCTCAGCTCGGCGTCGGTTTGAGGAAGGAATTGTTTAGTCTTCTCCGCGCAAATTTAGATGTAATTGCTTGGACACATCCGGATATGTACGGGATATCGCCGGAGATAGCGTGTCCTACACTAAATGTGGACCCAAAGTATCCCCCTATAAAGCAAAAGAGACGAAGTCTAGGTCTGGAGCGATCCACTACGTTGAAGGAGGAAGCGGATAAGCTGATGGTGAAGGACTTTATCCATGATACTTTATACCCTAAATGGGTATCGAAATCCGTATTGGCCAAGAAAGCAAATGGGAAGTGGCGGACGCGCATTGATTACTCCGACTAGGATAAAGCATGCCCGAACGACTGTTTCCCATTGTCTAGAATCAACCAGCTGGTAGACGGGACTGGCGGATATGAGTTACTTTCTTTTATGGATGCTTATTCCAGTTATAACCAGATACCGATGCATGTTCCACATAAGTAGCACATAAGTTTTATAATGGATTTAGGATTATACTGCTACCTAGTGATGTAGTTCGGTTTAAAGAAAGTTGGAGCTATGTACCTGAGTTGGTGAATTCCATGTTCAAGGACCAAATCGGCCGAACAATGGAGGTGTATGTGTATGATATGCTCGTAAAGTCACAGCTATCAGCAAACCACATGGATGATCTTTCAAAAATGTGTGGTGTTCTACGAAAGTACAAGATAAAATTAAATCCATTGAAGTGTTCCTTTGTCGTTGCATCAGGAAATTTTTTTCTATTTATTGTGAATTCAAAGGGCACTGAGGCTAATCCGGAGCAGATTGACTCCTTGAAACATGTACCTGCCCCAAACATAAGTAGGGTGATGCAGAGCTTGAACGGGATGGTTGTTGCGCTGAGTACGTTCATCTCAAAGGAAACTGATAAGTGCATACCATTCTTTGATGCCCTTAAAAAGGAGAAAGGAAAGTTTGTATGGATGAAGGAATGCCATGATTCTTTTAAGGAATCGTTGAGGCACATGGAAAGACAATCGATCCTTTCCAAGCCATTGTATGGTGAAGACTTGTTTGTCTATTTGGCGGTGTTTGCCATGCACTAAGTGCAGTATTGGTATGTGAGGAGGCAAGGACTTAGGGGCCAGTGTACTACATCAGCAAGTAGTTTATAAAGCTGAGAAGAACTACCCTAAGCTGGAAAAGCTTGCTTATTGCTTGTTGATTGCATCGAAAAAGTTGCAACCATACTTCCAGGCTTACCCGATAAAGGTGCTGATGGATCAGCCTTAAAATAAGTACTAAATCAACCCGAGACTTTGAGAAGGTTCTTGAAATGGAATATCGAACTGAGCCAGTACAACATTACTTACCATCACAGAAGGACGATAAGGGGACAGGCATTGTTAGATTTCATCACTAAATTTACCGTTTGGGATGGAGAAGAGGAAGTTGGTATGGTTACTCTTTCTCGATCGAAATTATTCGTAGATGGAGCTTCCAATGAACATAATTCCAGGGAAAAAGCGGTACTTGTGACTCTAGAAGGACGACTGATTTACTACACGTTGAAGTTAGAGTTCCCCACGGTAAAAAATGAGGCTGAGTATGAAGCGTTGATAGCGGGACTTAGGATAGCGAAAGAGCTGGAGGTAAGAAAGCTGCATATACTCAGTGACTCCTAGTTGGTGTTCTACCAAGTAAAGAAGGAATTTCAGGCAAAGGGCATGAGAATTTCCCTTTACCTAACAAGGACACCGGACCAGTTGAATGAAATAGAGCATTACACGAGTATGCACATCCCTAGAGAGGAGAATACGAAGGTCGGTACTTTGGCCAAGCTGGCAAGCTCTACAGATGCACAATTAATGGGATTGGTTCCAATAGAGGTTTTATCGGCTTTGAGCATTGACCAGATGGATGTTGACTAGACCTTGGAGACCGAAGAGGAGAAAGAGTCATGGATGACCCTAATCAATTACTATTTTCCTAAGGGAACTCTCCCGAAAGGAAAGAACGAACGACAAAAACTCCTTGGTAAAGTGTTGTGGTTCATAATGCAAGGAGCACTGTGTAGGAGAGATTTCTCAATCCCCCCGCTTTGGCGATCAAACCAAGGATGAGGCTAGTAAAACCCTCATGGAAATCTTGAGGGTAGCTGTGGTGATCACATTGGGAGTAGATATTGACCAAGAAGATACTTCTCTACAGAAACTTCTAGCCAACAATAAATCATTATACTACCGATTTCACTAGACAGTGCGACCGATGCTAGAGGTTTGCAAAAATTCCAAGAGCTTCATCCACAGAGCTTACATAAATAGTTAGCCCATGGCTGTTTGCGGTTTGGGTAATTGATATAATCGGTATGCTATCGATGTTGAAAGGTGGAGCTAAGTACACTATAATTATGTTGGATTACTTCATAAAGTGGACTAAATCGGAATTGCTTGCCACGATCACAACTAGGAAAGTGATCAGCTTTTTGATTAAGAATATTACCTGTAGATTCAGAATTCCCTAGAAAATTATAACTAAAAATGGAACTCAATTCGAGAGTACCGAATTCAAGTATTTCTTCAATTGTTGCAAGATCGAGAAAAGCTTTTCAGTGGTAGCATATAGGCGAATGGTTAGTGGAGGCGATGAATAAAATCATCAAGCCCATCTTGAAGAAATGGTTAATTAAAGCCAAGGGCAACTGGGTCGATGAGCTTCCACTTATATTATGGGCTTATAGGACCACCGATAAGTCCACGATTGGGCATACTCCATTTGTGCTAACCTTTGAAGATGAGGCCATGATTTCAATATAACTGGAAGTTCCTTCTTATCAAAAAAGGCACTATGACCTCAAGGTCAACGAGGAACTCTTATTCGAGTCCCTCGACTTGATTGATGAAAAGCGAGAAGAGGCTGAATTAAGAGTACCCTCTCACTAGAAAAGAGTAGCATAATATTTAACCCCATAGTCCAGAGTCGTACCTTAGAAGTGGGGGACCTCATTTTGAAATGTGTTCTCCCGAGTATTGGGGCACTTGGTTTAATTGGGAAGGACCTTATAAGATTGAACAAATGCTTGGAGTAGGAACTTTCAATCTGGCTACTATCGATGGCATCTCGATTCTACAGGCATGGTATGGTGACCTGTTACGACGCTACACTTAGATTTATTTTGTTTATGTTCTGCAAATAAGCTAGCCTATTGAATTGGGGGACATTTAATAAGGCAGGACTTATCACTTCTTTTGTTTATAAATAAAGTTAGCTCCTTGAACCAATGGAACCGTAATCTTGTAAGCAAAATCTTGTGCTGCGTGATCAGCATTACAATCAGGTACCCAGAAATAGGTGTGAACTCCTTTGATCCGGGATCAGGACAATAAAGTGTAATCATAAGGGTCAATTGGATAATTTTCCCTTATCCCACCAGCATTGGCTAATTCCTAGAAATAGGCAAAGTCAACGAGGGATGCCCGAAATCGAGAAACTAAAGCGTCAGTTTTTGAAGATAGAAATTGGTGCACAATCGAAGTTTTAATGACCACCGTTATGGCCTGGCAAAACCTGATTGGCCGAGGATAAGCAAGGACAGTTAAAGTACACTCTCAGTCAACACCTGGAGATAAGTGAGACCGAGAATAGATGAGCAGAGTTAGTGTAACAACCCGGGAGTTTGAAATTTTAAATCATCCTCTAAATGGCGATTTAAATTGTTTAGCCATTGCAGTTGGAAATTTATTCGAGTTGAAATTCTTGTATAATTTGGTAAAGGGGATATGGGCTTTAAAAATTTAATGTGGTAGTCCATATTTTTTTAAAACGATAATTAAGCGATTATTAATTGCTATTAGGTATTTTAAATCGGTTGAATTCTTTTAAAGACTTGGGTTTAAATTCTTTAAAAACTTGATTAAAGTGTGTGGGCTTTAAGAAGAGGATGGTCCACTTTATTTAGCTGGTTGCTGAGATGATATCAGAGAGAATCGTTCTCCTTTTCATTCATCCTCTCGCTCGAAACCAAAACAAAAGCTAACCCAAAAAGCAACGTTAATGGCCGCGCTTGTTCGATCGGAAAATTTGGGGGTTTCACGAAATTCGTGGTTGCCGATATCAGACGTTCACTCGAATTTGATTTTTCTTGCTCTTTCGATGGATCGCCTCTGAGATGCTTTCGACCGATTGTTAAGGTGAGTTTACTCACATCTACTTCATACTCGTTTGATGCTTTTGCAGTTTCGATTTTGTTTCTTGCTACCTTGTTGCTTCGTCTCAGCCAGTGTACTCGTTTATCTGGAATTGATTCTTATTTTCTTGTGATCCTTGGTTTTGGATTAATTTGTCTACGATGAATATGGAGTTCGAAATCCTTGAATTCTCGAGTTTATTCCTGCCTTTGGCTTTGATTTTTGATGATGTCGTTTCTTTGTATGCAGTTCTTCTCGACTTCGGTCGTTGACCGTAGTTTGGTACTCCCTGTTGGCCATTCGTAAATAAGATGATTTTGGTTGTTTGACTTTGGCCATCCTTCGGTCACTTGACTTTGTTGAGTTCCTATAGCTTTGTTCGACTGTCACTGCTTTGACTTGAGATTGTTGCACACTTGTTTATGCTTCTTGTATTTTGGCTACCAGATCGTAGTCTTTTTATCATTGGCTCTGTATTAATTTTGATTACCTGTGCACTGTTTTGAGTTCATCAGTTTTCATGCTGTCGGGTCATCAAGTTTGCATATGTACATTGAGTAGTTGCCACTGTGTTCCCTCAGGGTTGCTTGTTGCTATCTCTTGTGGTCGAGTTGCAGTGGTTGTGATTGGTTTATATTCTTGGTCGAATTCATTTGCAATGTGTTTATTTGAGTCTGGTTTATGCTGCCCTTCACTGGTCTTGCATCTGCTGATGTTGTGCTTCACTGGTACATTGCCTCGTAGCTTCATGTCTGCACTCTCTTGAGTCTTTATTTAATTGTGCTTGTATATCCACTTGATTCATTTCTACTGTCACTATCCTTTGGCAGTGCTGGTTTGAACCATGACTTAAAGCACTGTACATTTATTTTCTTCAGTCTGCATCCATAAAGATTCAGTGTGTTGCATTGTTGATCTGTACTATTCAGATCTGTTGCATTGAGTGGATCTGTCCTAAACTCGATTTACTTGAACTTTAGTGTAGTATTGTGGTGCATTCACTTGCAGCTGTGTCTGGTATTTTAGTCTGATGCAGTTGACAAATAGTTATGTCCATTGTAATTTCATTATACTGGTCTTGTTCACATTGGACTAGTCTACACTTAAGTTGCATTAGTTTACTGGAGCATTTAGTTGTGTTGCCAATGACCGGAGTCGATGCTTGAGTCGGTTGGATCTGACCATTTAAACAAGTACTTGAATGATAACTTGTTGTTTGGTCTTCTATCGGATTTAGTTGTTTAAACTGTGTTTTTTTTTTGTTTATATTTGGTAGTACCAAACTTGTTTGCATACCTGAAACTTAGCTCCAGGATATTCCTTCATGCGTGAACATGTGGTCAGACCTTTATAAAAGATAGTAGGGTGCATGGTGTGTATGATATTAAAGTCCATATTTTTATGCAAGTTCAAGGCATAATTTCATTACCTCATTTTTATGCTAGCGTAGCACTCGAGAAAGTACCAGGTCATTTAATTGGTTGGCCTATCCCCTCTTGTATGTGTGAAAATGCGTTGCCAGGTTGCAAAGCACGTCATCAAATTGAGCAAAAATGTTTTAAAAAGTTTCGTCAGTTATGTGGTGCAAATGCGCGTGCATATCCTCCGTGTGTGCATGCTTATTACATATAGTGTCTAGGCCAAGTCATTAAGTTACGTGCGTGCATGCATCTCCTTTGTATTATTGCATTAGGCACCAGGTCATTTATTTTGGAAATTTCTTGCCAGCACGTAGAAGTAGCATGTTGATGAAAGTCCAGGTCTTTATACTTTTGGGTCTTACTTTCTTGACGACATTTGATCCTAACAGTGTTGTATTATTATTAGTACATTGTGTTGAATCCAGTCTCAAAGACTCGGGTTTGACCTTGTACTCAGTTGTCGATTTTTACTGAGCTTTGATATACCTCTTGCGATAGTGGCGAGGCAGTACACGCGTGCGTGTACTGCAGCCCTATCGAATTTGACAGTTTTAAATTGTTGTTTCGATTTGTTGAATTGTTTCGTTGGTAAATTTCAATGTTTTAGAGTTGTATCCTGATTTGGATTGTTGATTTGTTGTTTAACACTGTTTAGTGTTATATATATCGTTATCCAATTCTCGTATCGAGAGTTGGATATACGTGATTTCTGTGACTGTCACCTATTTGAGATTATTATTGCTTCTATGCACTAATAACTGAGTTTGAATTAGACTGACCCGTGTATTATTTTCTTTTGAATGTAATACTCGGGTCAGACCCGAGTTATTTCAGGTTGTAGATTTCCTTCCTTGAGTTGCTGTTTGGGATTTGAAGACTTTTCACATCTTCTGAAGTTGTCAGTGTCATTTTGTAGTAGACGTGTCATTGTATAGAACGATATGTATTCATGTATATTAGTCGATAATGTACTTGTATATATAACTTCTAGAGTCGACAGTTGTAGTTGTATCATATGTATTGTGTCAACTATGTATTAACCGACATCAGTTATATATATATGAGACTTTTGTTTTTATTTGTGTTCCGCATTTATATTATCTGTGTTATTGTTATATCTAATGTCCTAAACTATTATGAACCATCGTAGTTCGTTTTATACTAGTATTGGGTGTGTCGATGGGAGTAAATAAATAATAGATGAAAAATAAAAAGTATATACCACTCCTATCGAGATAACCAATATTAGTGTAAGGCCAATTACGGATGGTCGCTCCTATCCAGCCTTATTCTTCGTAATAATAGACAGTATTTCTTTTAATACTCTTTGTTATTATGAGCATAGAGGTGGGGCGTTACAGTTGGTATCAGAGCTTGGGGTTTATGGACATAATATAAAACATAACTTGGATGGAACATATGTTACAACTATTGGTCGATGTTTTATTTGTGCTTGAGTCAAAACTAAAGTTTTGAAATTTGGATGAAATTTTTAAATAACTTTATTTAAAAATAATAGTGAAATTGTGTTCTGATGATTTGATTGATTTGTGTTCTGTTTATCAGAGTGCGCAGCGGAAACAGTGAAGCTGTCTTCGCTGAGTACAACTGATAATCTTTTTGATTTAAAAATCAAAATACGAAATTAATATGAATTTCATTTGTTGTTTACATAGCTGTAATTATTTTATTTCTTTGAGAACTTCGAATCCGAATTGAGGATTCGAAGAAATTGCAGATATGTGATTTTTATTGAAATTTCCGCTGGCTTTCTTTTGTACTAATCATCTATTGATTAGATTTTTGCTGTTTTAAATTATCTTCATTGAAGATACATTTGAATGATTCTTTGTTCATTTTGTAGTACGTGCAAAAATTTAAATTGCACGTTATTGCATTTATTTTACGTTGAACCGATGCTTGGTTATGAAACGTATTTTGTTGCCGTTATTTTTACAACGGAATTTTACACCAATGCTATATTTTGAAGTACGGTGTTTTGTGGCATTTTGATGAATGAGAATTCACTGACATTGCATTTTGATGTAGATTGTTTTGTTGTGATTTTGACGTTTTAAAACTACTGTCGCTTTGGCTTCCGTAACCGTCAAATTTTAAAAGTGGATTTTCAAGCGGTTATTCCGCAATACTGATTTGTGACCGTTTTTACGGTATTTTGAGAAGTACAATTTCCTTATCGAAATTGTTACTGATTTGCTGTTTTAATCACGTGGTTAGAAAATTGTTTTAAAATGAAAATTGTTTTATAAAATTTTAGCAGTTTGCGTTTTCAAAAGAATGAGAAAGCGACTTAAACGATTCAGCAAAATCGAGGATTATGACCCCTTTCTTTTACTGTTTCGCTTAACTCCGGACTTGTTCAGTTGAGAATGCGAATTGTTATTTTTACAAAATAAACAAAATTGTTTTCAAAAATTTTACAGTTTGCGATTTCAAAAGAATGAGGAAGCGATTTAAACGTTTCAGCAAAATCGAGGACTATGACCCCTTTCTTTTACTGATTCGCTTAATTCCGGACTTGTCCGTTTGAGAATGTGAAATGTATTTTTAACAAAATACACAATTTTGCACTTTCAAGGAAACGATGAAGAGAATCAAACGATTTAGTAAAACACGTGGTATGGGACATGTGCGTTTGCTATTTCGGTTAATTCCGGACTCGTTAATTGAAATATTTGATGATTTCGTGTGCTTTCGGGCCACTCTGTGGACCTTCGGGTCATTTGTTGGGCTTTCGGGCCACTCTGCGGACCTTCGGGTCATTTGTTGGGCTTTCGGGCCACTCTGCGGACCTTCGGGTCAAATACCAGTACTAGACCTTCGGGTCACTCTACGGACCTTCGGGTCAATCTGATGGGCGCCAAAATTATGTTGAGTACTTGGTAGGCTTCGGCCACTCTGAGATGCACGTGCGGCGAATTAAAAACTCGCCATCTGATGGGATCGATCCAAGCTTTTATGTTGATTTTCTAGTCTTCTTAATTGATTTCTAGATATTTGTTGCTTCCAATTATCTGCAGGTAATTGGATATTTGTTGATATGAGTTCTGATTATCGTTTTTGATAATCAGATATTTGTTGTTTCTAATTATCGCTTGTGATAATTAGATATTTGTTGATATGAGTTCTGATTATCGTTTTTGATAATCAGATATTTGTTGTTTCTAATTATCGCTTGTGATAATTAGATATTTGTTGATATGAGTTCTGATTATCGTTTTTGATAATCAGATATTTGTTGTTTCTAATTATCGCTTGTGATAATTAGATATTTGTTGATATGAGTTCTGATTATCGTTTTTGATAATCAGATATTTGTTGTTTCTAATTATCGCTTGTGATAATTAGATATTTGTTGATATGAGTTTTGATTATCGTTTTTGATAATCAGATAGTTGTTGTTTCTAATTATCGCTTGTGATAATTAGATATTTGTTGAAATGAGTTCTGATTATCGTTTTTGATAATCAGATATTTGTTGTTTCTAATTATCGCTTGTGATAATTAGATATTTGTTGATATGAGTTCTGATTATCGTTTTTGATAATCAGATAGTTGTTGTTTCTAATTATCGCTTGTGATAATTAGATATTTGTTGATATGAGTTCTGATTATCGTTTTTGATAATCAGATATTTGTTGTTTCTAATTATCGCTTGTGATAATTAGATATTTGTTGATATGAGTTCTGATTATCGTTTTTGATAATCAGATATTTGTTGTTTCTAATTATCGCTTGTGATAATTAGATATTTGTTGATATGAGTTCTGATTATCGTTTTTGATAATCAGATATTTGTTGTTTCTAATTATCGCTTGTGATAATTATATATTTGTTGATATGAGTTCTGATTATCGTTTTTGATAATCAGATATTTGTTGTTTCTAATTATCGCTTGTGATAATTAGATATTTGTTGATATGAGTTCTGATTATCGTTTTTGATAATCAGATATTTGTTGTTTCTAATTATCGCTTGTGATAATTATATATTTGTTGATATGAGTTCTGATTATCGTTTTTGATAATCAGATATTTGTTGTTTCTAATTATCGCTTGTGATAATTAGATATTTGTTGATATGAGTTCTGATTATCGTTTTTGATAATCAGATATTTGTTGTTTCTAATTATCGCTTGTGATAATTAGATATTTGTTGATATGAGTTCTGATTATCGTTTTTGATAATCAGATATTTGTTGTTTCTAATTATCGCTTGTGATAATTATATATTTGTTGATATGAGTTCTGATTATCGTTTTTGATAATCAGATATTTGTTGTTTCTAATTATCGCTTGTGATAATTAGATATTTGTTGATATGAGTTCTGATTATCGTTTTTGATAATCAGATATTTGTTGTTTCTAATTATCGCTTGTGATAATTAGATATTTGTTGATATGAGTTCTGATTATCGTTTTTGATAATCAGATATTTGTTGTTTCTAATTATCGCTTGTGATAATTAGATATTTGTTGATATGAGTTCTGATTATCGTTTTTGATAATCAGATATTTGTTGTTTCTAATTATCGCTTGTGATAATTAGATATTTGTTGATATGAGTTCTGATTATCGTTTTTGATAATCAGATATTTGTTGTTTTTAATTATCGCTTTAGATGATTAAATATTTGCTGATTTGAGATTTAATTATCGCTTGAGATAATTAAATATTTGTTGATTGAGATTTAATTATCGTCTGAGATAATTAAATAGTTGTTGATTTAAAATTTAATTATTGCCTGAGGTAATTAAATATTTTCTGTTTTAAGATTTAATCATCGCTTTAGATAATTAAATATTTGTTGATTTGAGAAATTTGATTATCGCTTGTGATAATCGAATATTTGTTGATTTGAGAAATTTGATTATCGTTTTGGATAATTGAATATTTGTTTTCTGACTATCGTTTGAGATAATCAGATATTTGATTTGTTTTCTGACTATCGTTTGAGATAAGTGAATATTTGCGATATTTGAGATTTGAGCTTCGTCTTTTTCTCTGGCGATTCAGGTGAGTAATTTGATTTACTCACATACAATTCGTGCTCTGTATGGGATTTCTGCTCTGTTTTTCCTTCTCTTTTAGTTGCTGGAACTCAATTGTTCTTGCTTTTGTTAGTCGTCTGATTTTGATCCTTGATTCCCACGATGTTGATTCTTTTGATTTGAAGCAGTCGAACCTTTTGATTTCTTATCTAATACTTCCCCACTGACCCTTGCTTTGCTTGTACATTCGACATTGCCATGCTCTTTTGGTTGTTACCTTTTATCCATTTATTCCCTATGATTGCGTGGACGCAATTTCTTTAAGGAGGGGAGTCTGTAACAACCCGGGAGTTTGAAATTTTGAATCATCCTCTAAATGGCGATTTAAATTGTTTAGCCATTGCAGTTGGAAATTTATTCGAGTTGAAATTCTTGTATAATTTGGTAAAGGGGATATGGGCTTTAAAAATTTAATGTGGTAGTCCATATTTTTTTAAAACGATAATTAAGCGATTATTAATTGCTGTTAGGTATTTTAAATCGGTTGAATTCTTTTAAAGACTTGGGTTTAAATTCTTTAAAAACTTGATTAAAGTGTGTGGGCTTTAAGAAGAGGATGGTCCACTTTCTTTAGCTGGTTGCTGAGATGATATCAGAGAGAATCGTTCTCCTTTTCATTCATCCTCTCGCTCGAAACCAAAACAAAAGCTAACCCAAAAAGCAACGTTAATGGCCGCGCTTGTTCGATCGGAAAATTTGGGGGTTTCACGAAATTCGTGGTTGCCGATATCAGACGTTCACTCGAATTCGATTTTTCTTGCTCTTTCGATGGATCGCCTCTGAGATGCTTTCGACCGATTGTTAAGGTGAGTTTACTCACATCTACTTCATACTCGTTTGATGCTTTTGCAGTTTCGATTTTGTTTCTTGCTGCCTTGTTGCTTCGTCTCAGCCAGTGTACTCGTTTATCTGGAATTGATTCTTATTTTCTTGTGATCCTTGGTTTTGGATTAATTTGTCTACGATGAATATGGAGTTCGAAATCCTTGAATTCTCGAGTTTATTCCTGCCTTTGGCTTTGATTTTTGATGATGTCGTTTCTTTGTATTTGGGCTTTGTCGTTCTTCTCGACTTCGGTCGTTGACCGTAGTTTGGTACTCCCTGTTGGCCATTCGTAAATAAGATGATTTTGGTTGTTTGACTTTGGCCATCCTTCGGTCACTTGACTTTGTTGAATTCCTATAGCTTTGTTCGACTGTCACTGCTTCGACTTGAGATTGTTGCACACTTGTTTATGCTTCTTGTATTTTGGCTACCAGATCGTAGTCTTTTTATCATTGGCTCTGTATTAATTTTGATTACCTGTGCACTGTTTTGAGTTCATCAGTTTTTATGCTGTCGGGTCATCAAGTTTGCATATGTACATTGAGTAGTTGCCACTGTGTTCCCTCAGGGTTGCTTGTTGCTATCTCTTGTGGTCGAGTTGCAGTGGTTGTGATTGGTTTATATTCTTGGTCGAATTCATTTGCAATGTGTTTATTTGAGTCTGGTTTATGCTGCCCTTCACTGCTCTTGCATCTGCTGATGTTGTGCTTCACTGGTACATTGCCTCGTAGCTTCATGTCTGCACTCTCTTGAGTCTTTATTTAATTGTGCTTATATATCCACTTGATTCATTTCTACTGTCACTATCCTTTGGCAGTGCTGGTTTGAACCATGACTTAAAGCACTGTACATTTATTTTCTTCAGTCTGCATCCCTAAAGATTCAGTGTGTTGCATTGTTGATCTGTACTATTCAGATCTGTTGCATTGAGTGGATCTGTCCTAAACTCGATTTACTTGAACTTTAGTGTAGTATTGTGGTGCATTCACTTGCAGCTGTGTCTGGTATTTTAGTCTGATGCAGTTGACAAATAGTTATGTCCATTGTAATTTCATTATACTGGTCTTGTTCACATTGGACTAGTCTACACTTAAGTTGCATTAGTTTACTGGAGCATTTAGTTGTGTTGCCAATGACCGGAGTCGATGCTTGAGTCGGTTGGATCTGACCATTTAAACAAGTACTTGAATGATAACTTATTGTTTGGTCTTCTGTCGGATTTAGTTGTTTAAACTGTGTTTTTTTTGTTGTTTATATTTGGTAGTACCAAACTTGTTTGCATACCTGAAACTTAGCTCCAGGATATTCCTTCATGCGTGAACATGTGGTCAGACCTTTATAAAAGATAGTAGGGTGCATGGTGTGTATGATATTAAAGTCCATATTTTTATGCAAGTTCAAGGCATAATTTCATTACCTCATTTTTATGCTAGCGTAGCACTCGAGAAAGTACCAGGTCATTTAATTGGTTGGCCTATCCCCTCTTGTATGTGTGAAAATGCGTTTCCAGGTTGCAAAGCACGTCATCAAATTGAGCAAAAATGTTTTAAAAAGTTTCGTCGGTTATGTGGTGCAAATGCGCGTGCATATCCTCCGTGTGTGCATGCTTATTACATATAGTGTTTAGGCCAAGTCATTAAGTTACGTGCGTGCATGCATCTCCTTTGTATTATTGCATTAGGCACCAGGTCATTTATTTTGGCAATTTCTTGCCAGCACGTAGAAGTAGCATGTTGATGAAAGTCCAGGTCTTTATACTTTTGGGTCTTACTTTCTTGACGACATTTGATCCTAACAGTGTTGTATTATTATTAGTACATTGTGTTGAATCTAGTCTCAAAGACTCGGGTTTGACCTTGTACTCAGTTGTCGATTTTTACTGAGCTTTGATATACCTCTTGCGATAGTGGCGAGGCAGTACACGCGTGCGTGTACTGCAACCCTATCGAATTTGACAGTTTTAAATTGTTGTTTCGATTTGTTGAATTGTTTCGTTGGTAAATTTCAATGTTTTAGAGTTGTATCCTGATTTGGATTGTTGATTTGTTGTTTAACACTGTTTAGTGTTATATATATCGTTATCCAATTCTCGTATCGAGAGTTGGATATACGTGATTTCTGTGACTGTCACCTATTTGAGATTATTATTGCTTCTATGCACTAATAACTGAGTTTGAATTAGACTGACCCGTGTATTATTTTCTTTTGAATGTAATACTCGGGTCAGACCCGAGTTATTTCAGGTTGTAGATTTCCTTCCTTGAGTTGCTGTTTGGGATTTGAAGACTTTTCACATCTTCTGAAGTTGTCAGTGTCATTTTGTAGTAGTCGTGTCATTGTATAGAACGATATGTATTCATGTATATTAGTCGATAATGTACTTGTATATATAACTTCTAGAGTCGACAGTTGTAGTTGTATCATATGTATTGTGTCAACTATGTATTAACCGACATCAGTTATATATATATGAGACTTTTGTTTTTATCTGTGTTCCGCATTTATATTATCTGTGTTATTGTTATATCTAATGTCCTAAACTATTATGAACCATCGTAGTTCGTTTTATACTAGTATTGGGTGTGTCGATGGGAGTAAATAAATAATAGATGAAAAATAAAAAGTATATACCACTCCTATCGAGATAACCAATATTAGTGTAAGGCCAATTACGGATGGTCGCTCCTATCCAGCCTTATTCTTCGTAATAATAGACAGTATTTCTTTTAATACTCTTTGTTATTATGAGCATAGAGGTGGGGCGTTACAGTTAGGCACTCGAACCAACAGTTTCTAGAGATAGGAACTGGTGTGTAACTAAGATTTTCACGACCGCACTTGCGGCCCCTACAGAACATGGTCGATAGAGGATACGCGATGATGGTCAATGAATGTTCTAGATCAACCTCCGAAAATAGGTGAGATCGAGAGTAGGCCCCTAGAGATAGGTTCCCAAAACACTAATTACAAAGACAAGAATCAATGTATAATTAGAATTCCCATAACCACGTTTGCGGCTTGGCGGGACATACCCCGTTGAGGATAAAACGATGATGGCCGAGTAACTATTTCAATTGACACTTGAAGATTGACGAGATCGAAATAAAGTATCCAAAGATAAACACTTGGAATATCGTTTCCTAGGGATAGGAACTGGCAGGAAATCAAACCTTCTCCGGCTATGAGGCCGTTTACGGCTTAATGAAACTCGATCAAGAATTAACAATGTCTGCCATGCAGATAGCCATATAAAGTTCAAGTTCTGTTTAACCGAGATAGAAATACTCTAGCAATGGTAAACATATTATACAATAGAATATGACTGAGCAATCATATAAATTGACATATATGTACAGAGCTACAGTAAGTAATAGAATTGCATAGACATAAGCATGTATAATATGAGTAAATTACATTATAGGCAGTTATATTATACATGTAGGCAGTGGTATATAGGCAAGTAAAGTAAAAGTATGGGAATGAAAATACAGACAAAGGTTGTACAGAAAACAGTAATCACTATTTACAACCAATTTTTATCAAAAGTAGTGGGAACCAATCCCGCACAAGCTCGGTCTATGTACAAAAGGAAACAAAATACATCAAAATGAAGACTAATAGAAACTGTCTTCACTGGAATTGAGCTAGACGCCTACTTATTTTTCTTCTTCTACTTCCCACCTTTACCTCCAGAACCATCATAAGGCTCTTTGAATCCTTCCGACCCTTCTTTCCTTCGGATGTCCTCTTCACAGGGATGTTGCCCTCGGAATGTGTGGTCGTGATGATGAAGGGTTCTTTAGGCTTGTCGATAGTGCAATCAGAGGACCTTGATGAGCCACCGGTACCACTACCCTTTAGAGGGTTGATTTTGAGAGAAGGAATCTTCAAAGTAGGCTCTGATGGTACTGGGCCGGTAGGTTCTTCGGTCCCAGGTTTATTCTTGATTTTGAATTTTGGCAGGTCAAGCTTCCATTTCTCTGCATGGAAATCGGGTCAATTAAGACAATGATTGTGACATCTTCCCTAATGGACTGTGAGGTGTCATCCAATCCCTCTAGAGCTGCAATCTTCTATGAACCAAGTTCGGGGTCAAAGCTGGAGGGAAGGACTGGAGTGACTAGTCCCATGGTGATGGAGGTATACTCGGTGAAGTTAGTAATGGGACCCAAACCTTGAATGATTGGTGAAGGAGGAGAAGGAAGCGATAGATAACCTGTAAGTTCACAAACAGTGAAGTAAAGGTTAGTGACAATCTCAGGCGGGAATTGAAGCTTCTCGAAAACTAGAGAGATAAGAAAAATACCTTCACTTGTCGGAGTTTCTTTGGAAGGCAGAAGATGGAATTGTAGTAAGGGCGGCCATGGAGCTAGCACTCATGGAAGATGAATTTCTATTTTAGGCTCGTTGGATTTTGGTGATGACAATTCCGCTAGGCCCAATGCATAGGACCAGCAGGAGCCTCGACCGAAGCTTTGGTTGTAGTCGCATTCTCTTCTACCAAGATTGCCTTGCCTTTTTCTAAGGCTGCTATGTCATCAGCATCCAAGTATTTAGCCATTAATTGGTCTTCGATGAGGCCTTCACTAGACTCAATCGCACGACATAGGATTTCTTCCCATTCGTCTACCAGGGTCATAGGATTACTGCTTCCCAACCACTTCAAGTTCTTGTCTTCAATCATGTTTGCAAAAAACTATTGAAGGGTGGAGTTCATTTCCACCTTTTCCTTTGCATCTTGGCTTTTAAGCTCATTTATCTCCACCACAACGGCACCAAACACGACCTAAGCCTTTACTTTTACTTCTGTTTCGACCCTCATACTGGTATTGAGTCTTTTAACTTTAGCCTTAAGCATTTGGATTTTAGTATCTTTGGCCTGAAATGTTGTGCCTTTCTCTTCGATTGCTGCATCCTTAGCCTTAACCTGGTCTATTAGTTGGTCATTCTCACGGTGAGCCTTTCCAAGCTGGTCATTGACTATAGTTAGGGCTTGGGGGTGTGCACGAGACATACATCCTCGTTTGATATCTTTGAATTATCGGCCAATGTTTAGGCCTCATCCCTTTGTTGCTTGAGAATGACCACCTCTTTCTTGTAATCCTTTATCCTATTGTCGTGGCTCTTCCTCTCCAATTCAATGGCTGGACGGCTATCTAGTTGATTCTGTTAACATCAGAGAAAGTGGAAGTAATTTTTCTCCAATCTTAGAGCTAATTAACAAGTTCAGATACCCCTCCAACTCTGTAATTGGCATCTTCATAGGGGATGTCCTTGATATCATGTTCGAATTTCACCTATGTCAGGAAAAGTTTAGGAAAAGTGCCTGTGTCTTGTTCACCACGGCCGTTGATGAGGCTTAAGGAATTGGAGGTTAACATAGTATAAACTAGAGGTCGAATCGTTGGAACTTGCTTAAAAGAAGGCATGGATCATGAGTGCTGTAGGGAAGAGTCGGAGATAGGACCGTGATGGTCATAGGAATCATGGGAATTCTTCTCTAGGTCATATTCTTCCCTTTCATCAGCTTGTTGCTTCCTTCTTTCCTTATACTCATTATATTCCTTCTCCTTCCTCTTTTATCTTTCTTCTTTGGTCTCTCGATGCACGGAGGAGCGTGAGGATAAGGATCGAGGGTGATCCCCTGGTGTTTACCAATGCCAGAACGTATGTAGTGAAAATGGTATTTTCTCATTGTACCTAAAATGAAAGGAAAGGACCGTATCAGTTTTAGAACATTAAAGTAAGCAAAAATTCAGGATATGAGTGTTTGTGATCTTAGAAGTGTATGGAGTACTGATGTTTCCCTAAGTACTCTACAGACCATGTTTAGAAGGTTTTAAGGATGGAGTTTTGCAACCCTCAACTAGGAGGCCCTCAGATAGGAAGTTGAATCACAAAGGATACTCCTTAAGAAAATCCCTGATAGGGATGTCTAGGACACTCAATGAGTCGAAGATATTTTCTAAGTAACCGACTGGAGGAGTCGCCTCGATTATTGGTGTCGCACTCGGTATAGTAGATTACCAAGGGTCTTGATGATTATTCACTTTGAATGTGATGGGGCAGAAAATTTGACCTTATGGAGATGTCTCTCCATATGACTAATCTCCCCTTGTTTGAAGCCCTTATTATCATCATCTTTTACGTCGTTTTCTCCTTCTTCTTTCTCTTCCTCTCCTCCTTCTCTTCCTTCAGCCCCTTTATGTATCATTTCCATTTTCACTCTATCTTTTCTCCCTTCTTGCACTACACTGGCTAAATTAGTTTCCATCGATCTATTAGTAGTTTCATCGACACTCTATATGCTCAATTGGCCTTCGATGCTACATTGGATATCTTCGCTAGAGCTGCGAATAAGGTTAGAAGACTTGGTGGATACTCTAGACCCTTTTGTTAAAAGTTCAACCGGAATGATGAATCATTCAAGATGTAGAATGCCACATTGGCGAAGGTTCTCGTTCGTTAAGAGGTAAGAAATGGTGCAGAACCAGATGCTAACTCTTTTAAAGGTCTTTAAAGTATCAGAGTGTGTGTTGCTTCTATCTTGAGCAAGAATTTCCGTGAAGAGAGCGGATAAAAAAGTAGACACTTGGATGGTAAGAATTCAAATACGAAAAAGAGTGGAAATGAAGAGGTCTTACTTTTGGACAACCAAAGCCGATTGAATCCCAAGGGACATTAGATAAAGAAGTACTCATTTTTGAAATTTGAGCATTTTTTATGCAGTGCCTTGATAACTTTACATCGGCACTAGGCTTCTATGATCATTAAAGACGACAACTCGCTTCGTTGTTTGAAGCTTAGAACGTGTGTTAATTCCCCAAAGGTTGGAGGCCGATGAAATTGCATCATGAATAGGATGTATAGGTAATTTAGCAAGGCATATCCATTGGGGTGTACTTAAGTGAGAGCGGCCCAAGTTCTTAGAGAATCATTCAAAGAAACAGATTTAAGGGAGGTACAGCTCGGCCTAGGCACATATACTTGTTGCAGGATGTATAACTTGGAATATCTATTATTTATGTGTGATCGTGTGTGTAAGTTATTTTAATTCAAAAGCAATAGTAACGACCCGCTATTTTGGACCATTCGCATCCGCACATGTCGAACTTGAATGATTCAAAATACCGAATTGTTAATTATATTTGGCAAAACTGAGCATATACAGTAAATAAATAATCACAGATCACAGACACAGAGTAATAAATGCAGCGGAAATAAAAGATAGTAGTTCATGAAGCTACTATATACATATCAGAGTTAAATAAGGTACAACAGATGTCTCGAATACAATAGTCAAATACAAGAATCAGAATAAAATCACTGGAATCAACTGGATATCTGAAAGCCGGATGGATAGCTGGATCTCCAAGCGAAGCTCCAACTCCAAAGGTGAGTCTCGAATACTGGTACAGTCAGTCTGACCCGAGCGTAAAGCAAAACACAAAACACCCGAGTCAGGATTAACATTCTTATATCAATAAATCCAACTCAAGTGAAATAGCAACTGAAATACAAGTAACTCAAAGGATGTTTGGAATAACCATCCTTTAAGGATCCGTTAAACTATCTACTATGTAGTAGTATACGATAAGTAGATAATGCCTATCAGTAATATAAGATATTAAAATAGTGTTAAGGCGTTACCATTATCCCCCTTAACACATTTTATATAAGCGTCATAGTCTATACAGCACTGTAAACTCCACCGTAAACTATTGGGATATCAGGGAGTACTCCATAGGTATAACACAAAACAAATCGTAGTGGTCGCGTATATAGGGATACAAGTATGACAAGGCACATGAGGCAATACCCAAGGTAGTGAAACTACCGTTTGCCTGATCCGGGCTGGTGAGAACGCATCGCCGCAGCGATCGCAACACCGCGAAACAACACTCCCAAATCAAGGGTGCACCAATCGATAACAAGTAATGAGTAGTTTCAAAGAAGTGTGTTCGATCGAGGTGGCTAACCCCATTTGGCTCGGCACGGCTCCTGTTTTAGTCATTTCCAATTTGACACAAGTGTCAAGGCTATCCATTATCGTTCTCTTTCTTCAGTCATCACGTACATCATTCCAACCACTTCATTCTGGATCATACTCCGCGTATAGTTATTAAAGTGGTTTTCGGTTTAGACAGTGAGTATGTCCCTAACCGATTCCGGTCTCTTTAATAACTTTCGTAATTATTACACCGATTGGTCGTTTAATAAATTTCAAAACCAAATCAATTACAATTTCAATTAGAATTTGCAAATCAACTTTTCATTTGTCTTTCTAAAACAATTTCCATAATTTACGTTTCAAAACTTCCAAATTACCATTTCAAAATCTTATAATTCAATTTCAGACTTTATTTAAAACAATTCAAATATTGATTTAAATTCGTATATAAGTTTCATTCCGAAATCATTTAAATTAATTTAATTTAACATTCAAATCAATTTAAATCCATTGATCAATTTTATTCAATGTTCATTAAGTAAATTTATCATTTAAACAATTTCTATTTAACTTCCAATTCATTAAATCAATTACTTAAGTTCAACTCCATTATATCAATACTTACAAATTGAATTAAATTAAATTCGTCAAATCAACTCTTTAACATTACAAGTCTTACATTAATTTCAATAAATCACATTTCTATTTCTTATTAAAGAAATTCAATTTCACTTATTTATTTACTTAGTTACAAATTTCAAAACTCATTTAATAAAGATACTTAGTTTCACTTATTCAAGAAGTTCAATTTCACTTAATAAAGAATTCAATTTAATTTAATTATTAAATAGTTCAATCTTATTTAATTATTAAATAATTTCAAAACTTAATTATTAACTAATTTCAAAACTTAATTATTAACTAATTTCAAAACTTAATTATTAATAATTCCAAATTTGATTATTAAATAATTAATTTTAAAACAATGTTCATTCATCATCTACTATGTTAATATTTTGATTCAAATTATTAAATATTAACATTTCCTTTCCTAAAATTCAAAAACAACTTCGTTTCAAAACCATATTATTTATTCAAATAAAATCTTTATTTTATTTTTATATCAAATTATTGACCAATCGATTTTTATTTAATTCTCTATCCTAGGTCAAAGTTCAATTTGGGTATTTATCATTTCAACCCGATTCCAATTCAATTCAAAATCAAAGCATAGCAAAGGGAAGTGTGATAACTGGGATGGTGTCAAAGTAAATAAACAAGCAATAACAACAACCAATATCAATCCAATAATCAATTCAAATAATCCCGAAATAATCGTATTAATTCACATTGTTGTTTGTGCAAATTAATATAATTATTTCTAGAATCTATACTATCATTTCATGTAGATTAAAGATTATTACAATAATATTAATACGGTTCTTCATTTGATATCAATTATTCAATTTCATACTACATAAATTTTACAACATACATTTAATGGTTCAAGGTGTAATTAACCATATTACTACGTGTCAAGTAATTAAACATTTAAAGGGGTCATATTATGCAAATGTCATCAAATCAAATTTAACACATATATCAAATCTAACTATCCTACGTCAATTCAATTTCAAATTATTTATCACTCACAACATTAAATATTTAACGTCCAATGTCAACATCAACCAATCAATCATTTAACAACCAAACTAGATTATCATCATATAAATAATAGATAATGGTGTTAGATGTCACAAGTGAACTGATACAGGTAATAACATATATAACAGTGTAATTAACTAACAGCAGCATATTTCAATTGTCGTTTCAATTGAAATCAAATTTAATAAATAAAAGAACATTAATCGTGAGTGATTGCTCACCTTTCGAGGTTAGAGAGAGATGAACGAAATGAGATGAGTTACGGATCCAAGCATGAATTTCCAAAGCGAAGTAGTACAGACACTCATTCAATGAACAAAGCTGATAAAAGGAATCGATGGGAAATGAATCAAATTAGCTCGATAAAAAAAATGAAAGATATATATAAACTTTCAAAAATCCTATTTAAAACATATATATACGCATCATTACATATATTACTAATATAAAGCTTTAAATATCAACCTGATATAAATATACATATCTATCAATCTATTACTCCGATAAAAATATATAACTAATATATATAATAACTTATAAAACTTACGTCTTACATAAATAAAGAAAGGTCAATATATATCACTATGCAGATCATAAAATATGCAGGCCCTTTTCAAATGCAAAAAAAAAATCTGGCCAAACATACATAACAGCTTTAAAATATAATATATATATATCGAAACACTTTATATAGTAACTTGAAGTAAAATATGTATATACAGAAACGAAGGTAATACATAAAGGAACATATATATACAACTCAACATATTATCATATAACAACATCCTCATATCTCTACAGCACAGATACGCATGTAACTAAATATTTTAATATATACTATATATATAGACACATACAAACTTTACACTCATCAACATATATGTATAAAACAAGTATATAATGCAGCTTCTAAATATTTATGTGAAACCACTATTATCCAATAAACAAAATAATTAACATATATATATATAATAGCTCTGCATATACACAGTGCATATACTAGTATTGTGATATATAAAAATACTCTGTATAAACTGACAAAAACAGATTCGAACAATGACACATTTGCCAACATTTAAAATAAACTATAAGTTATATATACAAACAATATCAACATTTAGATATTATAACTAAATATATAAAACGAAACCGTTAGATATACTTATATAAAATTTAGACAACGGCAAGGTGAAAGAAAAGAAACTAATACTCAGATTTCAATACATATACAACCATATATAATAATAGTTTATAAACCAAATCCAACAGCACATGTATATAACTATTAGACGAAACTAAAGTAAAACTAACTTAAAGTATATATACATATAAACAAACCTTATGGAAAATAAAATATATGCCGAAACTTGTTTGTACATTCAACAGACACTACAACATAAATAACTTTATAACTTTTATATGTATATATAATATATATACACACCTATATAACGCAACAAAGGATGAAGGTGGGTAGGCGAGGCTGAGTCGGCCGGAGCTAGGTAAAAGCGGAGATGATGCGCGGATCTCGGCAAGATCGGCAGAGGGTTTCAGGCGTGGTTGTTGCGGAGTCTAAGTGGTGGGTTTCGGGTGGAAGCTTGGTGTGGCGCTCGGCCAAGGTGTGGAGGAGAACGAGGAGGGGGAAAGGGCGGAAGAAGGGGAGACGAGCTGTCTGAGGCGGAGGAGGGGATGAGTACGGCCATGAAGGAAGGGGACCCGATGGTAGCGGAAGGGAGGACGGAAGGTGGTGCGGTGGCTTGTGGCGGAGGTTGTCGGCGAGGTCGAGGGGACGGAGGTTTGGGCTTGGGCGTTGTGATGGTCGGTGGAGGTATGGAGATGGTCGGAAGGGTGAATGGCTGCTTTCGGCTATTAGGGTGGCGATGGCAAAGACAAGGTGGAGGGATGGGAATTTGATAGCTTTTCTTTGAGAATGAAAGAGTGGAAAAGCCTCAGCTAAATTACAAATGGGTATATATAATTTCCTTTGTAAAAGAATGGTATGAAAGAGGCAGAGGAAAAGGAGAATGAAGCTGGAACGAACAGGAGGATAGTAATTATATTCAACAGCTCGATACGAACAGGAGGATAGTAATTATATTCAACAGCTCGATACGAACAGCAATTCAATAAATGTAGAGAATAGAAAAGGTAAAAAAAATTGAAATAATAATTGTTGGTGACTGCTCGATTAACGCGGAGATATCTGAAAAGTCATATAGAAACCAAAATTCTCAAATAACGAACCGCAGCGGCTAACCGTTCACAGATTCTGCGGCGTACCGGGTTCGGAAAACAGAACTGAATATACCGTTGAGATCAGCACGACGAGGCGGTCAAAATGGTATAAAGATATCAGTGGTATGATTGAATTATAAAAATTCGAATTTTCTACTATCGAAAAATGCAAGAAAAATGCAGAAAAATAAGGTCGACGGAGCCAAAGAAGTCCGAATTTGGAAAAACGAAAAATGACGTCTTGCTCAGAAGATGATTTAGAATTTTTCTATTTTTCTATATAGAAATATTTAGGTTTTGAAAATATTTTATTTTCATCAATTCCTAACTGATTAAATTGAATAAATTTGCGTACGAAAATAAACTTCATATTTTCGGATGAAAATTTACCAGTTGCTATGTTTAATTGGACGCATTCCAAATATCAAATTTATAATTCACAATTTTATTGTTTAAATTTCACAAAATTTCAATTAAATATATAAATAAAACAAATAAAATTATTAAAAATTTACGGGTCCTTACATTCTCCCCCACTCAAAACTTTTCGTCCCCGAAAAGGAAGGAGGTAGGAGAATAGAAACAACCAGAAGAAAATAGACTTGAATTACAAAATAAAACAATTAATTTAAACCATATAAATTTCAATTTAAATTGAAATTTAACAATTTGGTTAAATCCGTTGGTTTCACTTAAGTTAAATCAATCTATCTATTTCTACATTCATTATTTTATTATCTAGTCATCCTAAATTAACAATTTCTAAATCAATAAATTTGTATAATCATTTATTGTACTCATATTTTATTCAACAAATTTAATTCTTTTATTCCTAATTATTATTAAGTTTATTCCACTTAATATATCTTATTGCATATATTTAAACCATATAAATTAATTTAAACCATATAAATTTCAATTTAAATTAATTTAGATTCAATAATTGATTTAAATTTAAGGTATTTCCATAAATTGATCTAATTTCAATTTATTAATTCCTTCAAAACAAATTTATTTGCCTCATCTATTATTCAATTAACTTATTATTCTATTTATTTCAATTAACATTTTATAATTAAAATTTAAGTGTATAACATTTATTATAACCACTCAAATTTTATTTATAAATTCAATTTATATTATATATTATCCAATTACATATTCAACTTCTGAATGATTTAGGTAAGTTGTATTAGAATGCAGTTGAACAATATATAAATAAAAAATTTCCCAATTCAATTATTCAAGTTTAAATATTTATTCCAAATTTTGGTTTTATTTATAATTAAAATCATCCTTTAACAAAATTTTAAGAATTAGATTTTCGATTAACTTTAAACAATTTAGAGATATATAATATATTTATATCAAATCAAATTAAATTTTAAAATAAGATACCTATATATATATAAATCAAATTATACTGAAGATATTCAAACATATGATTAGGTGTGTTAAAACACATAAAATGAAACATCACGCAAGAGAGCATTCTTCTCCTTGATACTGATGGTTAGTGTCGGCATAATCGGAAGTTGATATAAAGTCATAAGACTTTAGTCAAAGTAATCTAGTTAATAAGTAAATTTTATCGGATTGAATAAAGTTATTTAGAAAGTAGATATTAGGAAATAGCTAGAGAAGTTATTAGAGTGTTGACTAATGATCAAGATCTAGACACCTAAATGACATAGTGTTAACCAAGTGAATAACATGTAAAATAGATCATTGCTTAAGGGTTTATGTAACAACTGTAATTTTTACCGTCGTATTAAATAATTTAAAAATCGATAACGACCGTAATTTTTGAATTACTGTCGGAGTGAATATTTTAAATAGAAATTTGATAAAATAAATTTGCAATGGAAAAAAAAATGATTTCATAATCAGTTGAACTTAAGTGGTAGACGTTCGCAACGTCAGTGGAAAAATGAATTGCATCTTTGCCTTCACGTGCATAGGGGAAATGGTGCATGCGTCTTCATCCATATATGCGCGTGTCTCCATTCACATATGCATGCGTCTTCGGTTACATGCAAATTGTGAATTCCAGCTTTATGCAAAACGTAAATTCAGGCTACATACCGCTAGTTTTTAAAGCAAAATATGAATTTGCTATCACCACTTAGTACAACTCGTCCTTTTCTTTCCAGTGCACGTTTCCCTCATTAATGCATTTGTACCAAATGCATTGCCAGCCCACATTACCTCTGACTTGTTCACTATTTTTTGAAAAGAAAAGTGAAAAGCTACATTAGTCTTTCGTTCCATTTTCCAGCAGCCCCGAGAATGCTTTAATGGCGGTACCTACCACTTGCCTCTTTTTCTTTGGATCTAGATGCTAACTATTTTTGGAAGCAAATTAGGTGAGTTTTATACTCACACTTCTAATCTATGGTCAGTGATATTTATGGGTTTACTTCAAATATTAGCGTGAGCTAGTGCTCTGACTTAAAAAAGAAAAAAATAGAAAAATGGATTCTTGGAAGCCAGGTTATAACATGCATTTCGAAAACCCTATTTGTATTTCAAACCCTGTATGCATTTCAAAACTTGTCTGCATAAAGTTTTAATGCAATCTTCTTTTACGCATATGATTATATAAATCTAAATGTTCGACATTATACGTGCATGTGGGTTTAGTGACCAGGCTCTATAAAAATGCATGCGTGTCATTTCATATAAAGGTCAGTTGCATGTGTTAAAATGGTCAGTGCACGTCATATTCTATTTACATGGTTATACTACAATTGCACATACATATGAAAACGTGTTAGGGTGGTAAATTCTCAATGTATGCGAGTATATCATCTTTAAAACATGTGTGTGCATCATCTCTGTTAATTGCATGAGTATATTTCACGCCCAATGTAGGTTGATGCCCAGATTTGCATTCACTTATACTTGCATGGAAATTTTAAATAGGTATAGTCACCTTTTGCTTTACACGTGTAGTGTAATGTTGAAAAATGTTGTATGGGTGAGTGTGTTTGTATAAGTTGCGTGCATACCTATTTGCAGGCTCTATCACATTTTGGTATATGTCAGATAGTGTTTTATGCATGTAGTCATTGCAATTGAATATCCAATTTATTTACACTTCTGACTATTTCATTAGGAAGGGGAGTTTTTAAGCCTTGCGTACGTTAATGCAAATTGAGGTATAAATTAAAGGGTCCTAGTAGTAGTGTATTCATTAAGGATGTGTAAATATGTATCAGGTCCTTTATATCTCATTCTTTTGTTTTGCATTTTGCACACACGCAAGTATGTTAGTCCAGGTATGTATTAATGAACGCATGTAATGCTTCCTATTTTATTTTCATGCTTGAAAATTTTGGTGCAGTCTGTTGTTATATTTTATTGAGCCGGAACGTATTTTGCGCCGTTATTTTTATAACGGAAATTTGTACGCCGGTGCTATCTTTTGAAACGTATTATTTTGTCGACATTTTTGACGAATAAAAAGTACTGCTGTTTTAACTTCAGTAACCGTCAATTTTAAAGTGGATTTGCAAGCGGGTATTCCGCGACACTGATTTGGTATTCGTTTTTACGGTGTTTTGTGATGCGCAATTTCCTCGTCGAAATTGCTACAGTTGTTGCTGATTTAATCACGTGTTTTCAAAATCGTTTTAAAATAAAATCGTTTTCAAAATTTTTACAGTTTACGCTTTCAAAAGAATGAGAAAGCGATTTAAACGCTTCAGCAAAATTGAGAACTATGAACCCTTACTTTTACTGATTCGCTTAATTCCGGACTTGTCCGTTTGAGAACGTAAAATGTTATTTTATAAAATACACAATTTTGCTCTTTCAAGGAAACGATGAAGAGATTTAAACGATTTAGCAAAAGTGCGGAGTATGGAACCACACTTTTACTATTTCGGTTAATTCCGGACTCGTTAATTGAAACATCTGCTGTTTGATGATTTTGATGATTTTATTTGGCTTTCGAGCCACTCTGCTGGACCTTCGGGTCATCTGTTGGACCTTCGGGTCATTTGTTGGGCTTTCGGGCCACTCTGCGGACTTTCGGGTCAAATACCAGTACTAGACCTTCGGGTCACTCTGCGGACCTTCGGGTCAATCTGATGGGCGCCAAAAATTATGTTGAGTACTTGGTAGGCTTCGGCCACTCTGAGATGCACGTGCGGCGTAGCTAAAACTCGCCATCTGCTGGGATCGATCCATCTTTTATGCTGATTTTCTAGTTATCTTGTTTTGATTTCTAGATTTTGTGACTGACGATTTTCTAGTTATCTATTTTGATTTCTGGACTTTGGGAATTGCTGCTTTGAATTCAATTATGAATTTGGAAGTTGAGTTTGAGTATAATCTCATCTGAGATTATAAATGTGCGTATTGCTGTTTTAAATTCAATTGTGAATTCGAAAACTGATTTTGATGGAGTTTAAATTGAGATTTCTTCATTTAAACTATGCTGATTATTTATGCTGTATAGTCTCATTCGAGACTATAATTATTTGTTTAAGTGTTGTTTATCATTCACTTATTTCTGAGAATAAATTAGACTGATCCGTTTATTATTTTCTTTTAAATAATACTCGGGTCAGACCGAGTCATTTCAGGGTAGTCTCTATCTCTGATTCAGTTGCAGCTTCAGCTTTTGGGATATCACTTCATCTTTTGCCTAGCCTTCGAGGAGTTCTTTTGGTTTATTAGTCCTCATCTTATGTATGTATTGATGGATATGTATATGTATCGGTTCATGTGAACTATCGATTGTTGTAGCATGTATTCCAGACTAGTCTTCCGCTATATATCTGATATTTCTGTTCTGATGTGATTATACTATCTGAGTTATTGTTATTATGAGTTGTTCTGGATTTTTCTTAAGCCACCGTAGTTTCGTTTTAGATTTGGATTGAATATATATCTTTGGGAGTAATTTATACAACTCCTATCGATGTAATCAATACTCGTCTAAGGCATAACTTACGGATGGTCGCTTCTAACAAGCCTTATTCTTCGCAATAGCAGACGTTATTCCTTATAATAACCTTTGTTATTGTGAGCATAGAGGTGGGGCGTCACAGCTTGGTATCAGAGCTGAGATTCAGAACAAATTATAATAAACGCAGAACAGAAGCAGAATGGAACATGTGTTACAACTAGTCGAGGGTTTTATTCGTGCCATTCTAATCGATTCCTTCGTTGTTCTTAAAACTTTTATCCTCTTTAACATGTTGGAATGTGTCTAGGAATATATCTCATATTTCCGTAGTATTCCATTTGTTAAAAATTCCTTACCAATCTTGCTCGTAGTTTCCTTGAGTTAAAACAAGGAAAGTCCTTTGTTTCTGATTGTCCTACTGCTCTTAAGGGTTTCGAATCTAGGAAGCTTAATGTTGCTTAAGCTTCTGGTGATTCTTCTCAGCCCAAGGGTATTCTTCCTTCTGTTTTGGAAGGTTTTATTTATTTTGTGGCCGTTCTATTAGAGTTCTTTTCGATACGGCCGGGTGAACCATATTCATTCATATCGAAGGAGCTCGTTGTTGTTGTTCCTTTGGATGTTGTTACTCTTTACGACCCTTTATGGATTGCGAATCCTATTGGTGGATCCGCTACTCTTGGTTTATTGTGTGTTGGTGTTGAGATTATTCTTTGTGGTTTTTATTTTCATGCAAATATGCATGTTATAGATCATCTTAGTTTTGATATGATTTTGGGAATGGATTGGCTCGTCCGTTATGAAGTTCAAATCCTATGTCTCGAAAGAATTTTATATCTCAAACATCCCGATGCTATTGAGCAGTTATCTATTGTATTTCAAAGTATGCACCGTACTTCGAATGCTACCATTTTTCCTTCGAATCGGAGGTTGTTATAGCTAAATATTCCAGTTCTTTATGATTTTTCTGTTGTCTTTGAGCCTAATTCGAGTTTGCCGTCGAATAGGGAAATTGAGTTCCGTATTGATCTTATCTTTGATGCTCATCCTATCAGTCGTCCTCCCACGAGGATATTTGTTAAGGAAAATGAGGAACTCAAGCTTCAATTATCTGAGTTGGAAGTCAAGCGATTTATTCGTTCTAGCTCTTCTCCCAACTCGATCTTACTACCGGTTTTCATTTGGCTACAAGTTGCGGAAGTTAGCATTTTACTTACCGCATTCCGCACTCATTATGATTCTTATAAATGACTTATTATGTCATTAGTTTGCCCAGCTTATTTCACCCATTTTATGAATCGAGTATTCTACGAATATCTCGATGACTCCATTTATGTATTTATTGATTTTGGATGAAAACAGCGATTTAAAATTTTGCAAATCCTTTTCATAAGATTTATTTACAAGTATAATTGGATTTGTGTTTATCATATAAAAGATGATTTTGTGATTGTATTGCCTATTGAGTGCTTTAAGAATTCCGGTCGATGCGCTTGATCAACGTTATCGATAGGAATCTCCTAAACGCTTTGATGAGACAATTTGACACAATAAATTGACCTATAAAAAGTAAAAAAAAAAAATTCTGGAAAATGATTTCATAAAGATAATTGTAATTTTGGAAGTTTTAGCTTTTCAGAAAAGAAGATTATTTAAAAGAACTCTTTTCCGATACTCGTATTCTTGTTGTTCCCGAAGGGAACCAAGACTCTATTGTTTATACTAATGCTAGTCGTATTGGTTTGGGTGTCGTTCTCTTGCAAAAAGAAAACGTGTTATTACTTATGCTTCTTTACAATTAAAACCTAACGAGATTCGTTATGCTACCTATGATTTGGAGTTAGCCGCCATAGTCTTTGCTCTAAAGATTTGGCGACATTATTTTGGGCGAGCGTTTTATTCTCTTCACTGATCCTAAATCTCTGAAGTATCTATTCGCTCGGAAAGAAATTAATTTGAGACAACAGCGTTGGCTCGAATTTCTAGCTTCATATGATTTTGATATTCTGTATACCCCCGGTAAGGGTAATTGAGTTGCTGATGCGCTTGGTCGCAAGCAGCAAATTGTTGTTTCCATGATGCTAGCAGAGTGGAATATATTGGAAGCTCTATCTCTTTGTGATATTAGAGACCGTCCTTCAGTTTCTAATCCTTCCGTGCTTTTATTTAGCATGGAAGCTCGTCCTAGTTTGTTGGATCATGTTGCCGATGCCCAGAAACAAGATCCAGATCTCTCTTATCTTATTCAGAGTTGTAAATCGGGATCCCGAAGTGATGTTCTAAAGGATTTCGATATCGATATTCATGGTTGTATCCGGAAGAAGGGTAGATTGATCGTGCCTGATATTTCTAATCTTAGAAATGACATTCTTGAGGACTGTCATCGTTCTAAGTATACTATTCATCTAGGTAGTAGTAAGAGGTATGCTGATATGAAACGCTCATACTATTAGGAAGGTATGAAGTGTGATGTTGCAATTTATGTAAGTCGTTGCATGACTTGTCAACTTGTTAAAGCAGAACACCAGCGTCCCAGTGGTCTTTTGCAGCCTCTTGAGATCCCAGTATGGAAATGGGATCAGATTTCCATGGTCTTCATTGATGGTCTACCTCGTTCGAGGTCGGGCCATACTAGTATTTGGGTGATTGTTGACAGATTGACTAAATCAGCCCATTTTATTTCTATCAAGTCCAATCGGACTGCTCCTTTGTTGGCGAAGCTGTTTATTAAAGAAGTCGTTCGACTTCATGGTGTGCCTAGTTCTATTGTTAGTGACAGAGATCTGCTTTTTACTAGTGGTTTCTGGCGGAGTCTTCAGAAAGCTTTGGGCACTAAGCTCAATCTCAGTACAGCTTATCATCCACAGTCTGATGGTCAGACTGAAAGGATGAATTAGGTTTTAGAGGATCTCCTTCGAGCTTGCATTCTTGATTTTGGTGGTTGTTGGGAAGACCACTTGTCTCTTGTTGAATTTTCTTATAACAACAGTTTTCAATCCAGTATCGGTATGGCTCCGTTCGAAGCTCTTTACGGAAGGCCGTGTCGATCACCATCTTGTTGGTTGGAATCGGGGGAAAAGTTAGTTCTCGGCCCCGATTATATTCGTGATTCTTCGGAGAGGATAGATGTTATTAGACAGAGGATGAAGGAGGCTCAGAATAGGCAGAAATCTTATGCCGATCACCGTAGGAAGCCTTTGGAATTTTCTGTTGGCGATCTCGTATTCATTCGTGTTTCCCCGATAAAGGGTGTAGTGCGTTTTAGTCACTCCGGGAAATTGGCTCCTCGATATGTTGGACCGTTTCCTATTACGGAACGCATTGGCCCAGTTGCTTATCGTGTATCGCTACCTGCTCAGTTTTCGGGAATACATGACGTATTTCATGTGTCTCAACTTCGTCGATGCCTTCGAGATTCAGATTCTATTATTGATCCTCCTATATTGCAAGATCTTGAGATCTCACCCGACTTATCTATTGTGCAAAATCCTATTCGTGTGCTAACTTCGGAGGTTAAACGCCTTCGGAATAAAGAAGTCTCGCTCGTGAAAATTCAATGGTCAACAAACCCCAAAGATTGCACTTGGGAAACCAGAGAATTTATCGAGCGTTCTTATCCGGGTTTTCTCTCCTCTTCGGGTAGAGGTGAGCATTCCTATTCATCTTATCCATTTTGAACCTTTGTTGTGATGAATTATTTACGTTATTGACTGCTTCTAGTATGAAAATTGTGGGGACACAATTTTTATAAGGAGGGGAGTCTGTAACAACTGTAATTTTTACCGTCGTATTAAATAATTTAAAAATCGATAACGACCGTAATTTTTGAATTACTGTCGGAGTGAATATTTTAAATAGAAATTTGATAAAATAAATTTGCAATGGAAAAAAAATGATTTCATAATCAGTTGAACTTAAGTGGTAGACGTTCGCAACGTCAGTGGAAAAATGAATTGCATCTTTGCCTTCACGTGCATAGGGGAAATGGTGCATGCGTCTTCATCCATATATGCACGTGTCTCCATTCACATATGCATGCGTCTTCGGTTACATGCAAATTGTGAATTCCAGCTTTATGCAAAACGTAAATTCAGGCTACATACCGTTAGTTTTTAAAGCAAAATATGAATTTGCTATCACCACTTAGTACAACTCGTCCTTTTCTTTCCAGTGCACGTTTCCCTCATTAATGCATTTGTACCAAATGCATTGCCAGCCCACATTACCTCTGACTTGTTCACTATTTTTTGAAAAGAAAAGTGAAAAGCTACATTAGTCTTTCGTTCCATTTTCCAGCAGCCCCGAGAATGCTTTAATGGCGGTACCTACCACTTGCCTCTTTTTCTTTGGATCTAGATGCTAACTATTTTTGGAAGCAAATTAGGTGAGTTTTATACTCACACTTCTAATCTATGGTCAGTGATATTTATGGGTTTACTTCAAATATTAGCGTGAGCTGGTGCTCTGACTTAAAAAAGAAAAAAATAGAAAAATGGATTCTTGGAAGCCAGGTTATAACATGCATTTCGAAAACCCTATTTGTATTTCAAACCCTGTATGCATTTCAAAACTTGTCTGCATAAAGTTTTAATGCAATCTTCTTTTACGCATATGATTATATAAATCTAAATGTTCGACATTATACGTGCATGTGGGTTTAGTGACCAGGCTCTATAAAAATGCATGCGTGTCATTTCATATAAAGGTCAGTTGCATGTGTTAAAATGGTCAGTGCACGTCATATTCTATTTACATGGTTATACTACAATTGCACATACATATGAAAACGTGTTAGGGTGGTAAATTCTCAATGTATGCGAGTATATCATCTTTAAAACATGTGTGTGCATCATCTCTGTTAATTGCATGAGTATATTTCACGCCCAATGTAGGTTGATGCCCAGATTTGCATTCACTTATACTTGCATGGAAATTTTAAATAGGTCTAGTCACCTTTTGCTTTACACGTGTAGTGTAATGTTGAAAAATGTTGTATGGGTGAGTGTGTTTGTATAAGTTGCGTGCATACCTATTTGCAGGCTCTATCACATTTTGGTATATGTCAGATAGTGTTTTATGCATGTAGTCATTGCAATTGAATATCCAATTTATTTACACTTCTGACTATTTCATTAGGAAGGGGAGTTTTTAAGCCTTGCGTACGTTAATGCAAATTGAGGTATAAATTAAAGGGTCCTAGTAGTAGTGTATTCATTAAGGATGTGTAAATATGTATCAGGTCCTTTATATCTCATTCTTTTGTTTTGCATTTTGCACACACGCAAGTATGTTAGTCCAGGTATGTATTAATGAACGCATGTAATACTTCCTATTTTATTTTCATGCTTGAAAATTTTGGTGCAGTCTGTTGTTATATTTTATTGAGCCGGAACGTATTTTGCGCCGTTATTTTTATAACGGAAATTTGTACGCCGGTGCTATCTTTTGAAACGTATTATTTTGTCGACATTTTTGACGAATAAAAAGTACTGCTGTTTTAACTTCAGTAACCGTCAATTTTAAAGTGGATTTGCAAGCGGGTATTCCGCGACACTGATTTGGTATTCGTTTTTACGGTGTTTTGTGATGCGCAATTTCCTCGTCGAAATTGCTACAGTTGTTGCTGATTTAATCACGTGTTTTCAAAATCGTTTTAAAATAAAATCGTTTTCAAAATTTTTACAGTTTACGCTTTCAAAAGAATGAGGAAGCGATTTAAACGCTTCAGCAAAATTGAGAACTATGAACCCTTACTTTTACTGATTCGCTTAATTCCGGACTTGTCCGTTTGAGAACGTAAAATGTTATTTTATAAAATACACAATTTTGCTCTTTCAAGGAAACGATGAAGAGATTTAAACGATTTAGCAAAAGTGCGGAGTATGGAACCACACTTTTACTATTTCGGTTAATTCCGGACTCGTTAATTGAAACATCTGCTGTTTGATGATTTTGATGATTTTATTTGGCTTTCGAGCCACTCTGCTGGACCTTCGGGTCATCTGTTGGACCTTCGGGTCATTTGTTGGGCTTTCGGGCCACTCTGCGGACTTTCGGGTCAAATACCAGTACTAGACCTTCGGGTCACTCTGCGGACCTTCGGGTCAATCTGATGGGCGCCAAAAATTATGTTGAGTACTTGGTAGGCTTCGGCCACTCTGAGATGCACGTGCGGCGTAGCTAAAACTCGCCATCTGCTGGGATCGATCCATCTTTTATGCTGATTTTCTAGTTATCTTGTTTTGATTTCTAGATTTTGTGACTGACGATTTTCTAGTTATCTATTTTGATTTCTGGACTTTGGGAATTGCTGCTTTGAATTCAATTATGAATTTGGAAGTTGAGTTTGAGTATAATCTCATCTGAGATTATAAATGTGCGTATTGCTGTTTTAAATTCAATTGTGAATTCGAAAACTGATTTTGATGGAGTTTAAATTGAGATTTCTTCATTTAAACTATGCTGATTATTTATGCTGTATAGTCTCATTCGAGACTATAATTATTTGTTTAAGTGTTGTTTATCATTCACTTATTTCTGAGAATAAATTAGACTGATCCGTTTATTATTTTCTTTTAAATAATACTCGGGTCAGACCGAGTCATTTCAGGGTAGTCTCTATCTCTGATTCAGTTGCAGCTTCAGCTTTTGGGATATCACTTCATCTTTTGCCTAGCCTTCGAGGAGTTCTTTTGGTTTATTAGTCCTCATCTTATGTATGTATTGATGGATATGTATATGTATCGGTTCATGTGAACTATCGATTGTTGTAGCATGTATTCCAGACTAGTCTTCCGCTATATATCTGATATTTCTGTTCTGATGTGATTATACTATCTGAGTTATTGTTATTATGAGTTGTTCTGGATTTTTCTTAAGCCACCGTAGTTTCGTTTTAGATTTGGATTGAATATATATCTTTGGGAGTAATTTATACAACTCCTATCGATGTAATCAATACTCGTCTAAGGCATAACTTACGGATGGTCGCTTCTAACAAGCCTTATTCTTCGCAATAGCAGACGTTATTCCTTATAATAACCTTTGTTATTGTGAGCATAGAGGTGGGGCGTCACAGTTTATCTTCATGATTATGAAGTAGGACTTCCAACTTGATGATTTGAAGGCAATTGACCTCATATCCACTACCGTACTTTACCAAAGTCTGTGCGTGGTTGATTTGTTTACATATTACTATTGGTGGAGTGTCATACATGCAAGTCTCACAATCGTAGACTTATATATTGATTTTTTTAGATATATGCACTGAAATAAATTTTTAACTAATCAGTATATGATGTTAATTAGGCCCAAAATTATGGGATTGTTTCCTCAAGGTGGGGCTAAACTTATCTATGAGGGAAAAGGGGTTTGAATGCCTCGCTTTGACCAAAATCATATTTTGAGTTAAAAGAGGATGAAAATGGGGAGATATTTGTCATATCCAATGACTATAAATAACCTCACCTTCTCTCATTCAAAACACACACATAATAAAACCCTAGTGCTCATTAAACTAGTTAAAGCATGTAGTTAGGATACACACACTAAGCTAGGAGGAAGGACCCATGCTTCAATAAGAAAGGTTAGCACCATGACATGTCAACGACCAGTCCGACCAAGAAGTTTCATTTCAATTTAGATATAAATTACATATTCATATGAGTATGTCTTCTTTTATTTTGGGCCTTAACATAATATTGTTTCCGAATTAGGATGTGTGCTGTGTTTATATATATATCCATGTGTGTGTGTGTTATTATAAATGTTAAATATGAATACACACATGTATATAATAAAAAACACACATTTTAATTATATATATATATATATATATATATGTATGCATGTATTTATATCTATTCATACATGTATGCATACATACATAAATACATATCTTATATATAAAGCAAATACTTGGTCAACTGGGTCAAAGTGAAGCCTTTTTGGCAATTCCCAGAATTACCTTTGCCATTCTTCACACGCCAAATATAACTAGGGTTGTTTATGTCAATAACCTTTCCACGTTAGAACCGTTTCCCATTTTCCCACAATCATCTCTACTCTCTTTACTCATTCTTCTCAGTCCACATACCTTAGCTTCCTACTTTCGAATGAGATGGTGTTATCATCAAAACCATTAAACTAATCGGATTCTTTCAACCATCCACTGCTCTTCTTTCAATTGAAAAATGTATCATCTTTGATGGTTTTAAACGATTTATGTATTCCCCCAATTTGTTGATTTTGTTTTGATGTTTCAAAATAGCTTGCTATTAGCTTTCATTAAATCTTGATTCTTTGTTGTGTCTTGAAGGCTTCTCATTTCTCTGATTGAAGCACTCATCTCTTTGATTAGGGCAACCAGTCTCTAATGATGATGCTTTAAAGGTAACAGCTATCTTACCATTTGTTCATAGTAGAAATCTGGGTTTTAATCATATATTATTATTGTTTAATACCTGTATTTGTTGCTTCTACAAAGAAGGAAGAGTAGTTTAAACTTTCAAACTTCAATATTTACTATTTAGTTGAATGTGAAGCAACGTTTGCCATAACTTTATCATAATGAATGCATTTATGTATAGATGTAGATACTTTTTGATTCTTTACTTTCAATAGTTAAAACACTTATTTTATATTTGTATTTTTCATGGGTTCATTATTTGGTTAGGATAGTAGTTTGTACAAACTACCTAGATTGTATACATGAGAAGATTACAAGAGTAGTGTAAGTAGTACAACATTTTATATTGAATGAAAAATATAATTCGTTTGTTTTAATAAAAGGAGAAAAGGTTAGAAGAAGAGTGAAAGTAGTTTAATCTATGATTATATTGATTTATGCAAGAGTTTAATACTTTTTTGTGCATCAAGTTTAAACATTTCAATGTTGGTTTATAGTAGGAATAGTATTTCATAAACTTATATAATGATTTATGCAATAACAAGTACAAATTGTTATATTTCATTAATTATAGTCAAAAGAAACAGGTTTGCATTCTTAAACTTATAATGCATTCTGAGCAATCCATGTAATATTTAGCATGGTTTAGTAGTAAAGCTACAATCTTATGTTTGCCACTAGCAATATATTTGAAATCACATCTATGTTTGCAAAAAAATTGTTTAGCAATTAGTTGTAAATTATTTGCAGCAAAGGAGTTAAGCCTTAAAAAGCAGAGTTTACTTTAAAAAATTGTACAAAGAAATGGGGACTAAAGAGGGAGGTGGTTACTAATAGTGATTGGTTTTTAAAGGACAGCAATCTCACTTTCCACATCTCTAATTGACGGTACATATGTTCCAAACCCATGACGCAATACCTAGCTTAAGCTTAAGGAGTTTATAATAATCATGTACTAAGTTTTTAACAGTGATAAAGTGATGGTTTGTTACCATGCTCTCAAATGATCCATAAGTGGGCATGGACAAATTATGTTCAGTCGAGAAGTGTATTCACTATAATTTTCTAAATCTATTGAAATTAACTCGACTTCATATATTATTATTATATATACAACCACAAATTATTGTAATGCTCTTCTAACTTTATTACATGTATTAGGTGGTTTGATAGAAAATCATGGATTTTTGACTACTAGGAGTATCAACAGGTTTCCAAGTTATTATTGTTAGTGAAAAAGGAAGCAAAATGGTATGTTCCAACTTATGTTATCTCCAAAATAATACTTTCTTCTGATTTCATATGAGTTGTGGATGAAATTTTAGTATTAAGATATATTCAATATATATTGTTTGTTAATTTTCCCCTAAGTTAATAAATTTTCCCCAAAGTCAATCATTCCTTATTTTTATACTACAAAATAGGCACTTCTACAAATTTCACTCTTTTGACTAATTTTATCATCAGTGTTATATCTTCATATTCTACTATCTAAATTGTCGTCAACCGTTTCATTTAGCTTTTTTGTTGGATTTGTTATGGTCTTAAAATTTTACACTTATTAAATTTAATGATAAAATGCAACTTTTGGTCTATGTAGTTGTTTTATTACTTTATCCTGCATAATAAGGGTCCAGATTAGAAAATTGCTTTGTTTAAATTTTTGGTGAGTTGAATCGTTGAACTATTGCAGTGTCATTAATAGTGCATTATTTACTGCACAGATCTTAGAAGTATACCCAGTTATTTTAGTTTTATAATCCGGATGGTTGTAAACATTGCATTTTGTGAAGATGTGTGAAGTAAACTAACTAAATTAATACATCAGTAAAGAGTTAAAGCACTCTTTAATTCGATAAGTATTTCTTAATGTAACCTCTGCTTTTTTCTTCTATTTTGTAATTAGACAAACAAATGTTTAATCCAATGAGTATTTCTCATCATTTTTCTTTATGTACATATATATAAATGGAAATCATTAAAAATCCCTTTATTAGGCATTTAGTTGGATGAAATGATGAGGCTTGGTAAAGAAAATGTAATATAGTTTGAACTAAAAGCATATTTGAAATGCTTTGTTAAAGGGTTATATAGCTGAGCTGATTGGTTAATGCAAACACCGAACAAGGTAAAATTCGAAGGCATAAGTTGATTGAATTGCATGGCATGAAGTGATGATTTAAGGTATGCATGATTGTTGTGCACCCTGACTTTGAATGTTTCTAATAGACTTAAAGTGAGGTAAATATGTGGCCATAACTAATTACATGAGAAGCCACCATTGCTGAAATGAGGATAGCTACTATTGCTGCAGCAAAGATAGGTATCACTGCACTGAAGCAAGTATCACTACACGCTACGATGGATGTAAACAAATCCCCAAGTTGCTGATGATGAGAAGCCATTATCACTGCTCTAAGACATGGAGTAGTTTGCTGGATGGACTAGATCAGGGTGAAAATGGAGGAGTTGATGCTCTGTTCTGAAGTTAGGAAGTGCATATTTCGTCAGGACCTACTTTAACCGCAATATATAGAAGCTACAGAAATGTCTTCATGCTGAATGGAGGAAAATTAGGGGAATTGTTGCTGAGGGAACTGGGAACCAAGGCTAAAATAAGAAGATATTTGGTGGAACATTAGTAGTTTGCAAGCGACTTAGGTGCCAATCACTCATAATATAAACTGAAGAGGCTTGCATATGCTGTGATGACTTGCCATTGACAACTGGCTTGCGAAGATGGAGGTGCCAGAATGTACAAAACTACCACATATTTAGCAAGACTTGCGTGGACTGAACTGCAGGAGTGTTTTATTGAACCTGGAATTGCATATGAGAACTTCAATTGAAACTACGAGCATCTCTGAAACCGAGGCAAGTTGTACTGAGTACATGTTGCAGAGAGTAGGAAGATGTGTTAAGAGCAAAGGTGCATAACCGAGAGGCCTATGAAAGATCACCGTAAAGTTTTGAAGCTTCAACTTCTACAATTTATGTTTTGATACTGTCATATATTTCAGCCATATTAAGCATTCATTCAGTTATTTTGATATAAATCTTCTTTTTATTTTAGTAAATAAAAAAGGAAATGGTTTCACAATTAGGCATATGCTTTTCGACTTAATAAAATTTGAAGCCAGACTGCTTTAGAATTAACAGTGAGTCACATGCTATGATTATAGGATGTGTATGACTGAAGATAATGGGATACATGGAAGAAAGATCATGTGTATGATTGAGAGTTTGTGATATTATTACCATTTCATATCTACAGAATGCACTTTACTATCTCCCTTGCTATATTTCTCTTCAATATATGTTTGTAGTATTAGTTTTTAGTACCAACTGTTATATCATGTACCAAGTGCAGAAATATACAAGCCCAAATTCACCTCCTTTTCTGTATACATGTTATTACCTTTAGTGCCCATCTTTTCAAATTGAATATAGCTTATAGGTATGAAAATTTGGTTCCTGTAGACGCATTATTTTATGGACACAATACAAATTTTCAACTCATAGATTTTAGCTTATATTGGTGCCCAAAATAATAACCAATATCACAGATTTTGAATCATTTTATTTACTCGAGCCAATGAAAATTTCAATGACACAACTTCACATCATTGTTTTCAAAGATTAAAATATAATTCTCCTCTTCTTTTGTCTTAGCGAAGTGAGCATAAATCTTTAATTTTACATAATATATTTGAACAAGTTGAACTTTGCCTCATCTTTATCTTTGTATAGCACTTAAGGAAAATTCAAAGCCTTGGCATATGCACTGACGGATCAACATGAAAGACGAGTGTACAGGAGCCAATACTCATTGTTTCAATATCCATAGTGAAACACGAAAATGAATGTATTAAGAGATAAATATTTTTCTTTCTATTTATATACATCCATGCACATGGCATTTTGAGTTTACATGTATTATAATTGGCTTTAGAAGTACTAAACAATATCCATGTGAACATATTAATAGAGGTGATATTATTCAAGAGAGACGTGCTTCATATAGAATATTTTCACAAATTTTTCATTATAATTTGTCAATCATATGCCCATTATCCCTACTAAATAACTTCTAGCTGTATTGATCAAAAGTTATGGCTAATGATTGAAATGAAATGCAACATCATGCCTAAAATTTGTGTTCAGTTGGCAAAGGTCCTCATGTAGTCAACTTTGAGCCAAGACTCATTATTATTTAGATACGCATGTATTTGTAAAATTCTATTTAGTGGTTAACCGATTAAAGCTGAGCACTTAACCACGGTTAAATTTGGACGGTTCAGTCGGTATGAATCGGTCATATTTATTTTTGGTTTAGTTAACCGAACCATAAATTTTGATTGATAAAATCGGATAATTAACCGACTGTGCCCACCCTTAACCATTTATAAACATAGACATTAATAAACTATCAACTGCCTATGTACAAAGCACGAGTTTCTTAGACCTTATTTACATAAGGGATTATTTATATAACCATAAGTGGGTAAGAATTATAGTTAACATCGTTTTCTCTATTTTATTTTATTTTCGTATTTTCAAGTAGTGCTTTTAGAAATTACATCATTAAGTTAATTTTATTATATACATATATGAATTTTTTTCCAATCTTATTACTAGAAGAAAATTCTAATTTACGTAACAAAAACCCTTATATAATGTTTTTAACTCTGCCATCTACATACTACTGATGTCGATCTTAAGCCCGCGACAAGGAGGAGAAAACGATTGCTACAACTGTATTTTAGTTCTTACAGATTACTTATAAGCTACTGTCATTGACATCAACCTTGAAAAAACATAGAGAAAAATTATTACATCAATTTAACTCTTACAAATTTTTATTATGATATTAATGTAAAGGAAAATTCAAAATTTATACACTAGCATAAAGTAGTTTTATATTTTAGCAAGTACTATGGGTTTATAAGGGAGTATCATGGGAAGTGTGATATTTATGGTGACAACAAAAATTCTCTATATATTGATATGGTGATTTAGTACTTTTTAAAAGAGAGATGATGCAAGTTTTCTAAGTTCCAAATTACTGGAAATGCTACTTTTAATATTTGTTACATTTCTCTAGATATTCATGTAATAGTCGATTGCTTTCTTTACCTATTTGATTATTTCCTAAAATAACTTAGCCTCATTCACATTTTGATAAACGATTGATTTGTGCATGTATACGGATAAAAAATTGCAACATTATAAACGTCAAAGTTATTTTGTAAAACCAAAAAATCCTTACAAACACCATTTTTTAATTTTAATTATAGATTTCAAAATATGAAACATGGTCAAAATTAATTTTAATTTGCATATATGCTTAAGAGTTTAATTATTGTTTTAAAATGAATTAAATGAATGATAAAAGGAAGGAGGAAAGTCCTCCATCTTTTCTCCTTTATAAATGCCTACTTTAATTCATTAGTTCTCTTGTTGTAAATATAAGTTACTTTTGTTTATTAGAAAATATTTTTAACATATTATGCTTAAGTGTAAGTGAACTTTGTATACGCATATATTACAATTATTTGCATATTTTAAAATAATAGTATGGACAACAAAAGCAAATATAAAGGGCGAATGTGTCCATTGCGATGTAAATCTCAGCCCTATATGTACACATTAACTATATAAACTACTTATATGTTACACTTGCACTTTACATGAATAAATGTATTTGATACATTCATTTTTATATATTTGAATTAAATTAAAATTAAACTTCATTTTAACCAACTTAAATAAAATAATTTTATTTAAAACATTACTAGATTGGATTTAACAATCATTTAGACTTCATAGTCCTAATAAATCCAAAAATAGGATAAAAATTGAAATCTGCCTATTTTCCCTGCTTTCGACTGTTCAGATTCCAACATATGATTAGGTGTGTTAAAACACATAAAATGAAACATCACGCAAGAGAGCATTCTTCTCCTTGATACCGATGGTTAGTGTCGGCATAATTGGTAGTTGATGTGAAGTCATAAGACTTTAGTCAAAGTAATCTAGTTAATAAGTAAAGTTTATCGGATTGAATAAAGTTATTTAGAAAGTAGATATTTGGAAATAGCTAGAGAAGTTATTAGAGTGTTGACTAATGATCAAGATCTAGACACCTAAATGACATAGTGTTAACCAAGTGAATAACATGTAAAATAGATCATTTCTTAAGGGTTTATCTTCATGATTATGAAGTGGGACTTCCAACTTGATAATTTGAAGGCAATTGACCTCATATCCACTACCGTACTTTACCAAAGTCTGTGCGTGGTTGATTTGTTTACATATTACTATTGGTGGAGTGTCATACATGCAAGTCTCACAATCGTAGACTTATATATTGATTTTTTTAGATATATGCACTGAAATAAATTTTTAACTAATCAGTATATGATGTTAATTAGGCCCAAAATTATGGGATTGTTTCCTCAAGGTGGGGCTGAACTTATTTATGAGGGAAAAGGGGTTTGAATGCCTCGCTTTGACCAAAATCATATTTTGAGTTAAAAGAGGATGAAAATGGGGAGATATTTGTCATATCCAATGACTATAAATAACCTCACCTTCTCTCATTCAAAACACACACAGAATAAAACCCTAGTGCTCATTAAACTAGTTAAAACATGTAGTTAGGATACACACACTAAGCTAGGAGGAAGGACCCATGCTTTAATAAGAAAGGTTAGCACCATGACATGTCAACGACCAGTCCGACCAAGAAGTATCATTTCAATTTAGATATAAATTACATATTCATATGAGTATGTCTTCTTTTATTTTGGGCTTTAACATAATATTGTTTCCGAATTAGGATGTGTGCTGTGTTTATATATATATATATATATGTCCATGTGTGTGTGTTATTATAAATGTTAAATATGAATACACACACATGTATATAATAAAAAACACACATTTTAATTATATATATAAATATATATGTATGCATGTATTTATATCTATTCATACATGTATGCATACATACATAAATACATACATACACATATATATATATATATAATAAATATTAATGAGTTTTAAAATTTAAATGTGCATATCTTTGTGTAATAATATGTAATATATTAAAATTAAAACTGAAAGGAAAACAAATTTCTTTAAAAACATCATATGCCTTTTATAGAAGAAATAAAAGTTTTTATATGTAAATGTGAAAGGCCATGAGTGTTTTTGGTATAAAAAATGTTGAAATATTTGTATACATGGGCATAAGCATTTTGTATAACAAGGAAAGGTTTCTATAACGACCCGTAAATTCATCACTTCAGAAAATTTTAAATTATTCTGATATAAGATATTTTAACATAAATGATAATGTTTTGAATAATAAATAATATTTATAATCTTATTTTGGATAAATATTTATAAAAATATATACTTTGGAATATAAAATGATAAAATGATCGAAAATCATTTTATCGATAAACAGCTTTTTGTTCATCCAACATCGTGCACGGAGCTGGATACATGCACTCATTTATCTATATGAGTGAGAATATGTAATAAAATAATTTATTTTATGTTGGAAGAATAAAAGTATATATGACATCATTATTAATGTCACTATTTTTGAATAATTAATTTTTGAATTTAAATTGAGTTTAATTGATTTAATAATTATTTTAATTATTAAACGAGCCATTTTAATTATTATATAATAATAGAAATATTATTATCAAAATTTGTTTATAACTGTATGTATGTTAACTAAGAAGAGAAAATATGACCAGAAATCAGAATCGGAATTCGTAACAATTCAACGTGAAGAAGTCATGCAAAGTTTGGATTATATGTGACATACATATGCACATATACATGTACACATACATGAAGACATTCACATGCACATGGATACATACATATATACATATACATTTTAATATAAAATAACCAAAAGAAATATCAAGATATTTTTCCTTTTCCTTAAATCTTAAGTATCCCAAAGTCAACACATACACTCATAAGTACATGCACATGGCCTAGCACATGGAAGGGGCATGGTTCGGCCAAGCATAATGATGATGGAGGGAGATTTTGTGGTGGTGAAGTAATAATGAATATGCACTTAAAAATTGATATTTTACTCCTTCCATTTGCCTATAAATACCCAACATCCTACTTCACTTCCGTTAACTTCTTCTTCTACATTTTCCTAAGCTTTTATATCTACTTTCATTTCTTCCATACTTAGAGAGAAAATGGCAAATTATAGTTCAAAAATAAATTAAATTATATAATACATACATACATACATACATATATATTTATACATATATATCAAACCATTTCAAAAACTCAAAGCAACTCCTCCTTTCTTTATTACCTACGGCCATACCTTTGCAACCCTAGGCCATGAGCCTTCCTCCTCTCCAAGATCAAGGCCGAGCCTTCCAAAGGCAAAAGTCCAAGGTTCGTGAGCATTGAATTCAAGTTAGCGGAGCTATAGCCGATTTAAAGTTAGTCCAACCGAAATCATGTAAGAAACTCTATATTTATATTTATATATAATATGATGATGTGATATGATTGTTATGGTTGTTTACTATGCTTGATCATCAAGTTTGGATGTTGATTATATGTTGTTTGATTGTATTAACAAGTCACGTTTAATACACGTCGATAATCACAAAGGAAATCACTTTCCTTTAGTAAATGAAATGGTGTATATGAGACTGTTAAACCTCTTTAAAATTGTTTAAATGATTTAGAATTTTTTTAATAAACATTTAAAAGTGTTTCGATGAAGTTTGGAAAGAAATTAGAAAATGAGTTGAAATAGGCGCGTCGCGTAATGGTAATTTGCGATTTCGCGCCGTAGAAAGTTAAATCCAATTAAACTATGGATTCAAAATCAAAATTCTTTATAATAAGAATTTTCTGAACTCTTATAATCATAGTTTTTCCAACAAAATAAAATGATCGAGACTTCATTTAGTAGATTTTGAAATATGAGCAAAACAAGTTTTCAACATAGTCGATCTTTGGCGGTTCAGAAACCAAAGCGACAAATTCTTTATAAATGATATTTTTAATTCTTTAAAAAATATCGGATAAATTCTATAAATCTTTTAAAACATTTTAAAAGAAATTTTAATTATAAAAATGGAGTTCTAAATAATATAAAAGTTGTTTTGATCAAATAAGCTTTGAAAACACTGTTTGCAGCGCATTTACAGCACTTTTTGCAGCACTTTTAATAACTTTTGAAACATGGACTTAAACTTAACAATTCTATTCCAAATATTTTATAAATGTGTTAAAATGAATAATTAAGTGTTTTAATAATGATTTGGTGGTTTTATAGTTTATTTAAAAGAATGTAAATAAATGATTTGAAGAAATGCTGTTATAAATAATGTGATTTAATCTTGGCTCTAAAAGCCGATGAGTAGACTGGATTTTTCTATTTGTGAGATTCAGATGTGGGGTGCTTAAACTAAGGAGATGTTCAAGAGAAACCAGTGACCTTGCTCACCTGGCTACTTTCCTGGACGAGAGATAGATAAGGTCAAAATGTTGGAAACGAGACAAGTATAAAAGATTCAAAATTTATAAATTTAATTTAACTTGGATCATATAGAGATAATCTTCTTATACTTGGTATTAAATTCTGAAGAGGGAACACGTACTATACATGTGAACTTAAAAGGTGATTTCACCATTGTTCGATGGATAGTAAAGGTTGAATACGAAAATTGATGTTGAGTAGAATTAGTATAATTTCTATCGACCCTAATTAACTCAATAATGTTTTCCAATATGACTTAGAAAATGATTTGATAATTCCAAAGAGAGAGAGTTTTAATGATTCCGTATATACCAAAAAGGAATGTTTTAAAGATATGTATATATCTAGAAGATATTTTGATAAAAAGAAATTAATCAATCAAAGAATAATTCCCTATTTACTAAAACATCTTTTTATCGATGATTGGTTCGAAGGAACCGGGATCGGATTTGAAGTGATTCTTATCGAAAACCCTTTCGAACCAATGTACGTTCGAAACCGAAGACATGAAAGGATAGTAAATGAATGAAGGGCTACTTTTCACTGACCCCCGGGAGTATTTCCCATATCATATATATGTGGCGGTAGTATCTTCATTTAATCTTCGATGCAAGGACTACTCGCTACTAATCCTAGGGATGATTCCCGACTGGATGTGGTAGGAGAGTTCCTTTGGTTTGTCATATCCCTGACAACTTGTATGGACGAATGTCTGACATTGCATTTCTAATCACATTGATTGATCTCTACAATCGTTTTAACTATTTGGTCGCGAAGAAGACAACTTCTCTTAGCTTAACATCCTTTCCTAAGACATACGAGCACAAGAGTTATACGTTTGTAGAAATTAGTTGTGTGGTCATGGAATGGCAGTGTGGCATTTAAAGTATAATGTGCTATGTGAAAGATAATCGTTACCTCGGCCTTATCACTCAGAAATGGCTTAAACAGGGCATGCCATGAGGCTCTGTGGGTCGCGCCTATAAGGGTATGGTCATCACCCTTCGACAATTTCACTACAATCCCAGTCTTGTTTGTTGGTAGTTAATGGTTACCATAGCTCTCAGATCCATATTAAAATGCCTTTGTTATGCCTAGGTCTAGTATAAATTGCCTCTGAAAATAACCAAGATTGCTTGCCTAATTCGAAATATATTGTTACTAGACAGCAGTTTATGTCAATGCCTTCCAATTATGCTTTTCATTCTCACAATAGAACCCGATCTAGTATAGTTTAACCCATGCTTTTTTCTTTTGCCTACTTTGTAATCCTAATATACAAATCTAGAATCGATGTAGGCGACATGAAATTGTGGAAAGCGGGAATAGTTGAATAGATGTTTAATGTAACGTCCCCTATCTGGAGGCCTGAAGCTAAGCACTACAGATGCTGCAGTCATCCATATATTAACTTCCGGTGACCAAATACGGTAATGTTAATAGTATCCATAATATCAGAAGCACATGACTATGAAACAAAATCACAGATTTCAAAAAAAACAACTTTTTTGACTACATTTCACAAAACATGTTTCATATTCTATTACATAATCTTAATAGTTTCCCAGGTTCAGATCAAATATAATTATTACAAAATATGCCAAGAGAGACATATGTAGATGCCCCCTTGGTTGACCAGAGTACTATATAGTCATAACTGACATAATACATCACAGCAGAATCAAACAAAATAAAACAGCAACTCCAAAATATCTACCCATCAGCCACCTGCTCATCTCCGGAAGCTTTATTCGCCAACCTACTAAAACCTATAAATCCTTAACCCTCAGCCTACTCAAATTAATTTTGAGCACCCGAGAGTTTAAGGGGAAAACATAAACTTCGAGTCAGACATAAAGCTTGGTGTGAATAATACTATACATCTCGGTTATTTGATATTAAGTGAGATCATGCCGCTTAGCGGAACGAGTTTCCCCTCACTAATATCCTTTTAAAACATATCTTTTGCAAATCATAATCCTGCAGCCAAAAATGGTTAAAATCTGTAAAGCAATATCATGTAAACTTACATGTCAGGTAATAAATGAACTATTTGTCCGAACACTATAGTTTTTTTTGGCTAACTACTAATTTTTGGCTGACTCGTGCCTACCAGACAATATGAACAAATAATCTAACACATGTTAGACACTCCTCTTCTAGACGGTTTATCCCTATCTTATCTTCTTTTAGGGTCACTTGATCCTAATGGTTTTGCGGGCTCACCAATAACCTATCTATATACAAATATATATTCTCTTTTATGTGTAACATCATTTTAGTCTTACCTGTGACAAAGCCCTACACACTGGAATTTTGGACTAAATTAGCTGGGGCTAATAGCTAATGTATATGGCGCGACCCTATATCGGTCCCATCTGGTATACAAATATCCGAGTCATTTTACTTAGGGTAATCTTCCCTTAAATTTTCCTTGGAAACCCTCTCATCTCAAATTGATTTAAAACCTTTAAATCAAACTTAAATAAGGAAAATATATACTCTATGCTTTACTCAAAATCACCTTGCCAATGTTATATATACTTTACTCATATCTTTGTTGATGAAAACATTTAAACCATTGAAAGTACCCCTTTCGAATCCATTGAAAGTACCCATTTCGAAACCAAATAAACCCCTTTCTTTCACCTAGGCCGAAAGGCCAAAATATTCTTTTCGAAACCATTCATATAAACCTTTCGAAACCATTGAAAAACCTTTCCTTCGAAAGCTATAAAACCTAAGACATCCTATATTTAAAACACTTAAACGTTGCCTTTCGAAAACATTGGAAAACCTTTCCTTTCAAACCTTTCGAAACCATTGGGGAACCATCCCTTCAAAACCTTCATTAAAACCTTTCAAAAGCATTAAAACATCAAACCTTTCGAAAGCCTTTGGGTTCAAGTAAAACATGTGGAAAACCTTTCGAAACCATTTAAAACTATCTCCTTCAAAACCTTTGGGTTCAACCTTCAACGGAGAAATGGGGTCATAAAACATTTAAGTCGAAAGCCTTCTTTCGAAAGCAATTCCTAAGTAAAGAAGTGGTGGTGTCGAAACCAACCCTTCTGAAAGCATAGGAGAAGCAGCTTGGATTTGAAAACAAAGTCACCCTTTCGAAACCATTGACTTCGAAAGGTAGAAAAGCGGCAGCAAGGGGTTTCGATCCCGACGAAAGCATTTACTTAATAACAAAGGCGCAACCTCCTTGAAACCATTCTTTAAATCAATTTGACCCAGTTGGAAGCCAACTAAGTCGAAAGCATACCCTTCGAAAGCAAAGCAGGCGCATTTTCATTTAAAAGCAAAGTAGCACTTCGACCCCTTCGGAACTCCTGGTTTCGACCCAATACCCACCGCCTATATCCAATTTGCTGCGCACCAAGTCTTTGATGCCATGCATATTGGTTTCAATGGTGATGGAGGCGGAACTACTAGATCGGAACCTAGGTGCCGAAAGTGGTGAAACATGCTAAAAGCATGTAAAAACTGATTTTAACTTTAAAAAGAAATTCTTTTCAACTAACCTGCCTTGTTTGTTAAAATATTATTGGTTGCCAATTTTCTTTTCTAAAAGTGCTGCAGAAATTTCAGAATCAAACAATTTAAATAATTTACAAAATACCCCTTCTCCTTTTATATATATATAAAGCATTTAAGTCCCATACCTTAAATAATTTTATATATCTATTAAAACACTTAGGAAAATTCTACAAAAATTCCGTAAAATCATTTTTTAATATGTTTTCTAATATATATTAATTTCAGACCCAAAATTTATATTATTTAGCCGTAAATAATTTTAAACCCAAATAATCATTTTCCTCACTAGAAAATTAATGTAAAATCCACATTAATTCAGAAAATTATGAAAATTGAAACCCATCTCTAAAATATCATTTCTAATCAAAATTTAAAATCGCAAGGCATTTAGATGTCATTAAATAGCGTTTTCACATTAAAACATATCATAAAACCTATATGAATGAGCATAAATCATCAACAAGCATATATGAACATTTTATCCTTCAAATTAGGGCATAACATTGCAAATAAATTCAGATTATCTTTAAAACCAAAACAATTAATAAAATAAGAGATGTAGTCATTATTCATCTTAGCTTTGAGATTAAGGAGTTTGAGATTTGAATGGATTTGATATTGATTAATCTTCTTCCTTTGTTTACTTTCTCTTTCTCTAGTTTGTCTAATGGTGGCCGGCCTCTACCTTGTCTTTGATTTTGAAATGAATGTATAAATGAATTCCTAAGGGTTTAGGGTATACGAATACTCTTTTTCCTACTTTACCTCTCCTCTATTTCATTTTAACTCATCTTTAGTTCATTTACATGGCACGACTACTCCTTAGTTTGATCACAAAACTCAATCCCCTAATTATCCCATTATTTTATTTTATTTAGCTAATTAAATATCCTAAATAACATTACTAAAAAATTAAGGTCATCGCATTTAACCTATTCAGGCCATATTTGTATAAATACTTTGATTGTAGATCTGTTGAGTTCCAATTTTCGTTTCAAATATAAAACCAAATCAATAGATTGCCCTATCTCTCTTACCATTGTATGGAGTTTCTCTTTATAAGAGAGTTCCTCTCTACAAGTGAGGAATTTACACACACACACACACACATGCATGCATACATGCATACATATGTGCGTATATAAATATAAATTTTATAAATGTTTTGTATATAATTTTTTTATGACTAGCATTTAATATATGTATATATATTTATGTTTATATTAAATATATTTACTTATACATATTATTATGATGCGTACATATATACATTTAGACAATATATTTGTATACAAAAAGGGCTAACATGTCTATTACAGTGTGTTCTTTCCTTTACTGCTTTTATTTACTATTTGCATCTGTGTCTGGTTCTGTGATTGTCTCTGTGTTTGTGAATTGCATCTGTTTTTGTTTAATTTGAAAAGATTTCAAAAATTCTATAAAATCCACTAAACACTATTCATCCCCCCTAGTGTTAATCCATCTTTAAGATCCGTAATCCGCATTTCCAACATTTGGTATCAGAGCATTGGTTTTCAAAGTTTTCATAATCCGATTTTTGAAAAGTTTTCAAATGGCTACCAACACTAGTAATGTCAACACTATCACTAGTTCATTAGTAAAGGGTCAGTCTACTCCCAGACCACCACTTTTTAATGGCAGTAACTATGCATATTGGGCATGTAGGATGAAAATCTATTTACAATCAATAGGATTAGACACTTGGAATATCACACAAACTGAGTACATTGAACCCATAACTAATTTTGCATAGTGGACTGCTGAGTAAAAACTGTTGCACAAAACAATTCCAAAGCCATGAATATTCTATTCTATTCACTTGATAGGAATGAGTTTAATAGAGTGTCTGTCTATAAGTCTGCATATGAGATCTGGAAAACTTTGCAAGTTACTCATGAAGGAACAAGCAAAGTTAAACAGACCAAAATATCTATCTTGACCAATCAGTTTCAATTATTCAAGATGAATCCAAATAAGTCCCTTTTAGACATGTACAGTAGGTTTCAAGACATTGTGCACTCACTAGTTGCATTAGGAACGAACTTTTCCGAAGAAGATCAAGTTAGAAAAATTCTGAATTCACTCACTCCGGAATGGGATCAGAAGACTCTAGCAATTGAAGAAGCTAACGATATTAGTACTCTGAAAATTGAAGAATTGATTGGGAATTTGATGTCGTTTAAAGTACAAATGCAAGGGAGAAGAGAAAGCAAGGCCTTAGAAAAGAAATCAATAGCGTTCATTGCAATAACATATGGTTCAGACTCAAACAGTGACGGCGATGAAGAAATAGCCTTGATGACAAGGAATTTTAGAAAGTTACTGAAATACAGAAAGATGAACAATTACAAGGGAAATGATCACAAGAATTCTAGAAACAATAATGAAACTCAAAACAACGGCAGATGCTACAATTGTGATGAGCCAGGCCACTTAAAAAGAGATTGTCCGCGTCCATATAAATAGAAATTTTCTCCAAGTAATGATTCGTCAAAGAAAAGAAAGAGAGAATATACTGCTACAATGGACGATTCAGACTCATCCTCTAGTGATGAAGATCAAGAGATGGAAAATTCAAACATGTGCTTTACAACTATTCATGAATCTGATGATCTCGAAAATATGGATCTAAAAATAGGTACGCATTTAAATTATATTGATTAAAATTGCTTGTTTGAATGTTTGATTATTTGCATGTTTTGAAATTGCTTGTTGTTTGAACTTAAAATTTTGATTTTCAAAATAATATTTTAAAATTAAAATATTAATATTAAAGTGTTATTATATTTAATATTATTTCAGATAAAATATAAATTAGATTATAGGATATATATATATATATATAATAAATAAAATAAGAAAAATAAGTCACATGATTTAAGGGACCCATGTCGACATGACCCTACCCCCCCCCCCATGTCGACATCCCTCTAGAAATTTGAAATTTGAATTTGAATTCAAAACTTTGAATTTTCTTCCACCTTTTCACCAACTCCAAAGCTCTGAAAAGGTATCTGTTGATCAGAGAACATGGCTCTTAGATATCTATTTATCTTCTTAACTTTATCCTATCTTTTCACTTTAATTTCAAAATTCAAACTCTTTTTCAAACTCTCAAGCTCTCTACTTTCTTCAAAAATGGCTTCCTTAAGCACTGCATCCACCATTAGACTGTCCAAGGCCACCAAAGAGTTCCTCTACAATGATCTGGAAGCTATCAAAGCTTACATAAGCTATGCAAACTTTGGAAAGATCCATATGGAAAAATTTGCTATCTTTAATGATTTTTCTTCCTATGAAATCAATGTTCTTTTTGAAGAGAATCAAATTTTTAGCTTAATTGATGATTCTCAAAATGATTTTTTTTGTTATCCGAATCTTGTCAAAATGTTTTATGCAAATTTGAATTGTTGTTTTTATGAAGGAAATGAAAGGGAAGTGTGGAGTAGTTTTAAAGGAACGCGTATTGTTTTAAATAGTGAGATTTTAGGTAACATTCTTGGTTGTAAGTATATGGGAATGGATCTTTCGGATTTTCAAATTGATGATATGAGACATTTGATCACATTTTTGAAGGAGATGATAACTTTGAGTTTATAAACCGAAATTTCCGTCCTAAAGCTAGAATTGTAAACCTTCTTTTGTAATGTACCATAACTCCAAGATCGGGAAATTTCAATCACCCTACTTTAAAAGTTTGTAGTGCTCTTTGTGCTATTTTTGGGCACTATGACATTAATTGGGCGTAAGTGATTTTGGATGAACTTTGTCCCAAAATTTTTACTTTAGGTGAAAACACTTTATATCATGGGATTTATCTCACTCGGATTTTTAACTACTTTGGTGTTGATTATAAGAAGGAGGAGTTTATTTCTAGAAAAGTGTTTAATCATGCTAACATCTCTCTCATGAAAATTCTGTTTGTGTTTCAACCATATGAAACACTTGCCGAAAAGGATGAGAGATTGGCTCATGAAGAGATGGAAGAAGAAGAGGAGGAGGAGGAAGAAGGGGAGGAGATGGAAATTGAAAAGGAAGGAGAGGAGAAGGAAGAGACTTCATTGGAAAGCATCGAATACCCTATCACTCCTAATAATTCATCCAACAAAATGCTTCTCAAGAATCAAAAGATTATCGTGGAAAACCAATGGATTCTCAAAAGATCTATTAGTAAAAAGTTGGACAAAATTTCCACCAAAATGAACAAGTTCTTTGGGAAAGTGAGTCGCAAGCTTGGATTATCATCATCTTCATAATCCTCTAACTAATACTAGTTTCATTTCATGTTGTATTAGTTTGTATCACTCTTTAGTTAATGTTATGTATCGTTTATGTAATGTTAACTAAATTTATCAATGAAAATCCTTTATTTCTGTTTATTAGCTCTAAAATATCTCTGGAATGCTTGTTATTATATTATATAAGTTTATATATATAGACTTATATATAATATAAAGAAACAAAGCAAATTGCCAAAATTAACAAGGGCAAGTCGACATCCCCCTACCCCCATGTCGACATGTAACGGCCAGAAAATGGTTTTTGTTTTGAAATTGAAATTGACATAACTACCTTGTGTCTTTTCATTTCAAATGACTTTCTAAGTCTTTAAATAGTTGTTTCTTCTAGAAAAATGCATGCTTTCAATTCTCTTTATTTTCTATTGAATTTCTTCATATTTTATCAAAAAATGGCCTCTCCTGTTCATAATCTAAGTGAGAATCTTGAATAAACTCTCAAATCCTTCAAGAACATACTTACTTTTATCCTTCGCAATCAACGTCGCTTAGAATAAAGCCAAATGCAGATGATAAAAGAATAAGAAAGGCATTTTAATGCCATTCGATGGATGATCTCAGCCCTCAACAAAGAAGAACTTGAAGCGAATCCAGAAGGAGCTCTGAACAAAGATAATGAAGAATGGGATGCTATAAAGGCAGATCCTATCTTCAGTGAAGAAGGATGGGTTCAAGTTCCAAGAAATGTTTTATTTGACATATGTGGTTTGATTTACTTTGATTTGGTTTGAATTGTTTGGTTTGATTTGATTTGTTATGGTTTGGATTGATTTGAACATGGTGTGGTTTGGTAAGAACATGATGTATATATTGATTGATTATGTTTGAAATTTTCGTATCACTCACAATTACCTTACTATATTTTATTCATATTATTATCTATCTCATTTATATTCTACCATACTGTGTTATTATCCTATACGGTGCTATAGTATAAGATTTAGGGGGAGTTATGTAGTTTAGGATTAGTTTTTTTAATGACAAAGGGGAAGAATTATAAAATAGGTTAGATAGGCTTAGATTAAGGGGGAGTTAGTAGATTAAAGGGGTGTTGTTGGAATAAGGGGAAGTCGGAGTAGAATAGAAATTTGTTGGAGTAGATTTTATAAACAAAGGTTGTCATCATCAAAAAGGGGGAGATTGTTAGTTCCTGAGATGATGGTTTTGATGACAACAACCTTAGGACTTGTTATAAAATATAAATACTAATATTCTTGTCTAGATATATATGTATATGCAGGATATATATATATATATATGTACTAAGAATGAAGACTGTGCAGTATAAAGATTCAAGACTGAGTATAGAGATTCAAGACTGTTCAAGATTAAAGAAATCAAGACTGAAGACTCATGAATATCAAGAGTTCAAGATATCAAGATAAGTAATAGAGTCTAGATTTATGTTAAAACTTCATAATAGCACTAAAATCTTATTCAGATTTTAATTATGGAATGGAATCCACCTTCTCGCTTTAATAGTGTGATGGAACCCACGACCTCTTTAGTGGGATAGAACCCACGACCTTCTCTAGTGGAATGGAATCCACGAAATTTTCAAAATGATTTATTTTTTCAAAACTATCTTTTTAAAGTCATCTCTATCAATTTAAATATTTTAGCCTTAATTCGAAAACTATTTTTAATCATATTAATTTCAAAATCATTTCTTGTTTTTTAAACTATCTCTTGATATTAATATTTTAGCTTTAATATATTTTAAAGAAATCTATACTTAGTTTTTACTATTACTTCTATATTATAGATTATATATTTTAAGATTACTTTCTAAAACTCTTTTATAAGTTTAAACTATATTCAAAATGGTTTACAAAGTTTAGAAATTGTTTTGACAAGTTTTAGAATAGAAATCATTATAAAGAAAAATCTATTTTCAAAAATAACTTAGGCATGTCGACATCCCTCATCCCTCCATGTCGACATGGTAGCCGTAGAATTTAAAATTCAAATTTTCAAAAGAAGTGTCTATTCGTCATAACCTTTCGCGAATGGACATGACCGTTGTTCTCCTATAAATACCAGTTGTTTTTAACGAATTTTAAGTTAGTTCTTCTTCATTTCTTCACTCCTCCTTCTCAAATATTCTCTTATATTTCAAATGCTTTAACAAAACTCTACCGAAATTCTAAGTGAATCAAACTCGATCATCTCTAGTTTGATTCTCTGCCACTCTCTCTCAAATATCTCAGTGCTATCCAAAGTTAAAGGATCATTTGTAATCAAAGATCGAAAGATCGAAGTGTATCGAGTCTCTCTCTATCAAAGTGTGATTGGAAATGGTGTGATTACGGACCATAAATCAATTGGATGTGATTGTAGCCCGTAAATCAATTAGGTAATCTTGTAGCCTGGTTAAATCAAGAGAGTTTGCCCTGGACTCAGAGACAGAAGGGTGTATCTCGTGGCCTTGAAATCGAGGTTGTAATATCGACATTATATTTGAAAAGAAATCTTCACAAAAATTTTTATGGGACTGAATGTAGGGTAACTCTGAACCAGTATAAAATTTTGGTGTGTTCTTTCCTTTACTGCTTTTATTTACTACTTGCATCTATGTCTAGTTCTATGATTGTCTCTGTGTTTGTTAATTGCATCTCTTTGTGTTTAATTTGAAAAGATTTCCAAAATTCCATAAGATCCATTAAACACTATTCACCCCCCTCCTCTAGTGTTAATCATGCCTTAAGATCCGTAATCCGCATTTCCAACAAAACGTTAATGGGATTATCTCTGAGGTTACTCGATCCTATACTCCGCAACACAATGGTGTGTTGGAGCAAAGGAACCAAACCCTATAAGATATGGTTCGTTATATGATGAGTAAAGTTGATTTACCTCTGTCCTATTGGGGATATACGCTAGAAACCGCAATGCATATTTTGAACTTGTTGCCAATTAAATCTGTGCTTAAAATACCATACGAGAAGTGGTATGGTAAGAATCCCAAATCAAGTATTTGAAGGAGCGGGGATGTTCGGCCTATGATAAGAATGTTGGTCCAAATAAACTAGAGGCAAGATCAGTACTGTGTAAATTTATAGGATATCCCAAAAACTTAATGGGATATATTCTAAAATACCGAGGAACAAAAGGTTATTATTTTTCAGTATGAATATCTTTTTGGAAAAGGATTTTCTATCAAAGGAACTTAGCAACAAAGTTGTAGATTTGGATGAGATCTAATAATTTAACACTAAGGCCGAACCAGTTGAAGAACCAAGTTTACCCATATACGAAAACACGCAACCAATCAGAAGGTCTAGCAGGGAATCTCACATACTAAAGAGATATTATGGTTTTCTCATTGATGGCAAGAAGGAGGACCGTGTCTTAAATGACGACACTCTATCTTTCCAACAAGATCTACAGAGTGAAGACCTACGTTTTGGCTTGGTGCAATGAAATCATAGATGGATTATGTATGAAAACAAAGTATGGACTTTTTCGAACTTATCCAAAGGGATAAACCCATTGGCTGCAAATGGATTTTTAAGAAAAAGCTAAATGTAGATGGATAAGTAGAGACTTGTAATTCTAATCTAGTTGCAAAAGGATTTCATCAAATTCAAAGTGTTGATTATGATAAGACTTTTTGGCCATAACCATGCTTAAGTCCATTTGGATTATTCTGGCCATCATTACATTTTATAACTACAAAATATGGAAAATGGATGTAAAGATGCTATTTCTAATGGTGATTTACAATAAATCGTTTGTATGTCGTAGCCCGAGGGTTTTGTGGTCAATGGGAGCGAGGGCAAGGCTTGCAAGTTGATAAAGTCCATTTATGGACTTAAACAAGCTTCAAGAAGTTGGAACAAGTGTTCTGACAAGGTGATCAAATAGTTTGGTTTTTATCAGAATACAGAGGAAGCATATGTATAGGTAAAGGAATAGGGAAATGTTATCATATTCTTAGTGCTATATGTCAACGATCTTCTACTGATTGACAATGACATTTCGATATTGTAATCAATGAAAGCTTAGCTTTCCAAGAACTACTCTATGAAGTATTTGAGATAAGCAACCAATATACTAGGTATAAAGATCTTTATAGATAGATCTAAGAGGTGTTGGGATTGTCCCAATCCCTGTACATAGATACCATACTAAAGAGGTTCGATACGGAGAATTCCAAACGTGGAAACATTCTAACACAATCTGGAATCATCTTTTCTAAGAAGGACTCTCCTTATACTGATGAGGAGAAAGAGCGTATGAATAGGAACCCTTATGCTTCGGTCATAGGATCCATAATGTATTTATGCTATGTGCTAGACCGGATATGGCTTAAGTATTAGGATGCATGAGGCGATAACAGTCTAATCCTAAAGAAATGCAATGGATGGCCATAAAATGTATACTGAAATTTAATAAATACTCGGGACCTATTCCTCATTTATGGGAATGGAGACCTTCTTATGAAGGGGTATACAAACTCTAGCTTTCATGGTGACATTAATGATACTAAAGCAGTGTCTGGTTATGTCTTTATGCTAAACAGCAGCGCCGTCTGTTGGAAAAATTCCAAACAAGAAATAGTATCCGATTTGACGATGAAGGCCGAGTATATCACCCTCAATGAAGCAGCTAAAGAGGCAGTCTTGATGTGCAAGTTTTTAAGTGAACTCGAAGGGATTACCAATATCAAGAATCCAACAGTATTGTTCTATGATAACAATTCTGTAATACATATCGCAAAGGAGCCTAGAGTATATAAGAAGTCATGGCATATTCTTTCATTAGAGGATTCATCGAGAAGAAAGAGGTCATGATACAAGGGTTAGATACCGAGGGCAACATAGCAGACCATTCATTAAGGGTCTAACTTGGTCAGCTCTCGAGAAGCTAATCGAAGGGATGAGATTGAGATTCCATAATCAGCCCTAAGTGCAACTGTGAGATTAATAGAGTTAGGGGTATGCTTAATTCTATAATTTTTGTAAATTATTAACTCTATAATCAATTCTTGTTCGTAATAAAGGTATTTTCTTGCTGTGGTATATTTATTATAATGTGTTATAAATGATTAAATGTTTAATTAAAATGTATTTAACAGAAAATCCTTAAATGGTGTATTTGTGATAGTAATTACAAATAGTTGTAATCATGAGTATTATATCATAATATAAGAAACACGTCATTTTAAATATTCCTAGTCCAGATTCATCGAGGCTAGATATCGATGCATCCGTTGAAAGTAGAGTACATAACGCTCATCAAATGTTGGGAAGGGTATTACTTATAACTATTGGAGGCATAAGGGGTTACGTACTGATAGTTATTGGATAACCATGGAATGAGCCACTCGATAGTTTTCTGTTGGTTAACATAACTAAGTTCAAATGGAAAATATCGATGTGACTAATTTACACAGTTATCTTGACTTGAGAATACCATCAATCTTCAATATGTAAACTCTGCTTTTATTATAGTCAGATCATGGCAAGACATCTGTCGAATGACTATAGTTGAGTCTAGTGTAAGTATTGGAAGTGAAACACTATTCAAGAGAAGATTCATCACCTCGATTATATGAGGTGAGTATCACGGTCGATTGAAGTCAACTCAAAGTCAAAATCTTTGGTAGAAGTGTTTGGTTGATAGTAGTTGTTATTATTGAACCAAGGGCTATGTTTGAACTATAGAATTGAATATGGACAATATTGGAATTTTATCCATTACCAAATTCCATAAGTCCAAAGTGATATAGGCTTGATGAAGAGAATTAATGTAAATAATTGTTAGTAATGGGAACAGTTAATAAAGTAAAATTTGATTTTACCGAAACCAAATGAGCCATAAATTTGGCCATAATGTCACATCACCTGCTAAGATACATGTGAACGTTAATATTTGAATTGTTCAATATTAATCGCTGACCAAATGTACACCTAAGTGTCACATAACCGAAATGTTGAATTATCTATTTTACCATTGGATTTAATTAATTTAAAATTATAAAATTTTATTATATATTGAACAATATTAAACATTGTGTTTATGATAGTTATAAATACACTGATTGATATATGATATCGGTATGCGTTTAAATAAGATTTAAAATTTCATTGTACATTATTCAGACTTCGACCAGGTTTGAGGCCTTTTTGGCTGTTAATTTCAGTTGTAGGAGGCATGTTTAGGCCGGTCATATGATGGTAAATAGGGAAGATTTTGAATGGTTAAAAGGGTGTAAAAGGTAAGAGAGAGATATTAAGATGTGATCCACTTTTCACTCTCTTAACTTCTTTTCTACAAGCCACCTTTTACAATGTTTCTTTTTACACTTTTACTCTCCATCCTCTTTTCACATTTTGGCCAGCACTCCCCCTCTCTAAGCCCAAAAAATCCAAGTACAAAATCACATCAAAACACTTCGATTCGATTGTCGGTGGTAAGGCAGTTTAGGAGCTAGCAACTTCTGATTTATAAACGGATTCAAGGGGATCAATTCAATATTTCAACGTGTATGCAAGGGCTTTAGTGAAAGGTAAATCTCTACTTTATGTTTATTATATCACATTTATATGCTATATTATTTACGTGATAGGATGTTTGATTATATTATGAATCTTGTATATTGGAGTGCTATCACAAATTAGTTGGTTGTGTATACCATTGCATTTATATAAATAAATAATTATTTTGTTAATTTTTACCATACTTAGTGCTCACAGCCAAAAAAATTGACAATTAAATAATATTTAATTGATTTCCATAAACTAGTAATTAAATTATAAATCATATGTTACATTTTTTAAATTTTATAAAAGATTATTTATATAAAATATACTTTCAGCAGCAAAATAAAAAAATTCTTTTATTTTGAAGAAATATATTTAATTATTTATTTAACCTAAAATTGATCATGTAATTTAAATGTTTGTATATATACATATTACACATAATATACATTTTGTAAAAAATTAACATAACATATATTGCACATTATACTTTCAAAAATAATATTTTTTATTTAATTTTACATAATTTAAAAATTAAAATGATTTAGCGATTGTATTTGCAAAATAGAAAAAATAAATATATAAAATATGTACTTGGCTGAGATCAAAATTTACAAAAATATATTTTTATAAAATTTTAATTTTATTATTTATACTGATATATATATATCTAATTGATTATTTATATGAAGTGTATAAATTAATTTTAAATATATATATATATACATATATATTATTTTAATAAATTATTCATAGCTTTCATGTTATATTGTATATATATATATGTTGAAAATTATTATATAAACTAATATTTAATTAATTTACCAATTTAATTATTATATATATACGCATACATATATACATATAAATTTTATAAATGTTTTAAATATAAATTGTTTTAAACCTAACATTTAATATATGTGTGTGTTTATTTTATATATATTTACTTATATATATTATTATAATGCAAACAAATATACATTTAGACAATATACTTATATACAAGAGGGGATAAAATGTCTGTTATAGTGTAAATCCCAACATTTATACATAGGCATGTCAAATCATGTACACATTATCCTATTGCACATGCACCCACGCACGTATGTGTATGTAACACACACACAAATATATATATATATATATATAATGTAATAAAAATTATTTAAAGTAAAATTTGTTAATAAATTTAAATAAAATATTTATTTAATAGATAATTTAAAAAATTTCTAAATGAATTAGACTACGTAGGCTCATTAAAGATCCAAATAGGTATAAAAAATTTGAAATTTATCCAATTACACTACTACGGGCTGACCCAATTCCAATATTAAGTTGTTATGCTACATTGTATCGGTTGGATAATTTGTAATATATAGTATACATATATAAATGAACACTCTTAGATGGTGTAGAATATATATGATGATTTAGCTGCCTTTTAACACCATACCACTAGTGATTTTACTCACTCAACAGACCTTGTCCGATCCTCTCTATTTTTCCTTCTTTATACCTATTATAGGATGATATAGTAGGAAGTGGTATAATGAGGATAGGATGGGTGGAAGAGGTGACCGTGTGCCTTGGAGGTATATTTACATATTGTCATTCCATAAACATCTTATATACCTGTTAGTTAGACATATATTTCTATTTGATGACTTTATTTTAACATTTCTTGTATGGGCCGAAGTTGTTTTGAGATGGTAACCATTGATTATTTTAGTATTTGTTTTATTTATTCCACTGTGAGATCTGAAAGTGTAGATATATTTAAAGTTATACTTATCTCTATACCTTATAAATCATCAAAAACCTAACTATCCGTATTTCTTGGCACAACGTGAGTTTATACGTCGCTTTTTGGTTTTGAATCAGTGTGTCCAAAGGTGCGAGTTGTTACAGATTTATGGGGGACGGGGATGAGGGGGGTATTGTGGTTGTCTATAGCTATCGGGAGTAGGATTATTAAGCTAATGGTAACCGTTACTAATATGTGAAAAATGTTACCGTAGTAATATTGTTGATAAATAAAAAGACGACTACCGATGCTATACCATTACCATTGGTAAAATAATTATGGTATAACAATAGAATGGTAAATCGTTGATTGGTAATGGTAAATTTACTAATATATAAAACATTAAACTTTATTACACTAAAATTTTGATAACGTTAAAAAGAAAAATGTTTTGTTACCGATTCCAACTCCATTAATCCTTATATCATCGTTTTGACTTATTTTACCTACTATAAAAAAATTCTTGGTTAATCAACAATATGAAATAATAGCTTTGCTAATCTTAGACTTTGAAGTTAATAAAACCAAAAAAAGAAACATCATCATAAATAATAAGAATATTTTCATAAAATCAGATATACCTTCAAAAGTGTTCGTGGTTAGGATTAATTAACATTGTGTAAAATAATGTTAATATAATTGATAGAATTACCATTACCACTGGTTTTGACATTGCTTTACCGCTACTTTTGTCGTTAAGAGCATCTCCAGCAGGGTTGATTTCAAAAAAAGGGCAAACCCACGCTTAATTTCCTTTCCCCATGCTACATATATAAACAATAAAATAAAAACCATTTAGGCTATAAATAGTTTTTTGGAAACCACTTATAGCACAAACGGTTTTCGTTTTACTATTTAAAACAAAATGGATTTTAAAAATCCTAGATAAATAAAATTTTAGTTAGCCGTTTAGCTTTTTCCATAAAATTATACACACACCCACACATACATACATACATACATATATATATATATGATAAGTTGATAATGGGTTTTTAGTTAGTTTTTATGAAATTATATATGTGTGTTTGTGTATTTATATATAGGGTTAATGCTAATCAAATTCAAAAAAAATACTAATAGGATAGTCGATTATTTAATAAATCCCAAAACAAACCTATAAACACACAACCAAGCATAAAAACTGAAATATGAAATTAGTAATTAGTAATAAAAATAATATTGTTGCAATTTTTCTACATCCTAGAACTTCCCACTTCATCTTGATACCTTTATCTTACTCCCTCGTAATGCCACGTTTTCTGGCCAAAACATGTGTAATGACCTGCCTTTTCGACCCCTGAATGTCGACACTAGTACATCCATGGTATTCACATACAAAACGTTTAAGTGCTGGAAAGACGAATTGTTAGGGTAAAAGAAAAGAAAAAAGAAATAGAACAAGAAAGAGGAGAACATAATATCAGAATCGCACTAGCAGAACGGTAATATATAATATCAAAAGAACGGTATAAAGGGTTACTCCGATATAAATATTTTAGAGTTACAAAACCTAAGTACTATCACCGGCCTGGACAGTTATAACTACCTGTCCCCGCAAATGCTGGTATGTACAATATGGTAATGCAGCAGAAATAAGAAAACTATGGTACGTGAAAATCCATCTTATCTTCTTGAAATCCAATGAACATCAATGAAAATTAGCCTTTCTCAAACTACTTGAAAGAGTACGGAGGAATTTAGAGAAAACAAAAACCAAGTGTCAGACATAAATCTGGTATGAGAAACTTAAGAAACATGCGGCCAACATATAACAGTACTTTTGAGAATGCATGGAAAGCCATAACGGTTAACCTCTCAAAAGAACCACCATATAAATATATAATATAACTGGGATGATTATATTGGTTACATTCAACAACATATTAGAGGGTACAATCAAAACCGATAAGGAACGTTCGCATAACGGATTTTCTACAGAGACACCTCCAGTAAACTAAAGTGGATCTCCATTCACAAGGATCAGAAAATACCTTCCGAGCATAATAGATCTCTAGATAAAATATACCATAAGGTAAACACAAGCGGCCCATCGTACGATCATAAACATGAACAACCTGAGTCAAATATCACCAACTCTCGCCGACCAACAATCGATAAGCATCTCTAGATATGGAGTTGATAACACACTGACGCTAGTCAGCTAAACCCCAGGTTGTGCAGCATACTCTGTATTTAGCCGTTTCCGATGTCGAGGTCACGTTCGGCATATTTCACACGAGTCTTCATTACTCGAACAGAACACAAATCCCTAAATGTATCCCATATTTTGAACAGATCCCGAAACCATACATGGATTCCAGCATCTTGAACATATCCACTTGCAAAAGATAGAACACGTATCTCGATTTTGAAGTGGTTTTTGATAAGCATTACACTTATCGATCCCGGTCTCTTTAAGACTAAATTGACGAATTTGGTTATTCAATAATAAGGAGCACGATCGCATATAGAAACAAAGTCTCGTACACTTATCAGATTTTTGATATTTTCATCTCACACTATCTTTCGGTCAAGAGTGAAGTCGGTAGGTTAGAGCTCCATAGCTCATATCCCCTACAACATCAACCTTAACTACCACAGATAGACAAGCACACTTCATCGGCTTTTAGTGCTAAGTATACGACTAAATGTTTTCTATAAACGAGTGAATATACAAAGCAAATTAAGTCACATAAGCGACTTCTAATCCCCTGTCTATTTAATTAATACTTTTATTAATTAAAACCTCTTTTATTTGTAAAACTTCTTTTATCTAATAAAACTTCATTTATCAAATTTCTACTATTCATTTGTACTATTTTCGATACTTCAAAAAGTATTCATATACTTATCTCAAAAGGTATAAGTATATTTGCAAATCATTAACAAGATTTCTTACTTTAACCTTTGCATTTTCCATCTTTTTCAAAAGATTCCTTACTTATAATTTCCTTCAAAATTTCCATTTTAAGGATCTAAGTACTATCACAAATCCATTCAAAAAGGTTTAAGACTAATTTTACTTAAACATTGTCACTACAAACCCAAAACCATTCCATACTTATATTATCTTTAAAAACATTCTTTTAAAGACCTAAGTTAATAATTAGTTAAGTTAGATAATCAACTAAGCGATTATCTAGTTAAAAACTATCGCTTATAGAAATCACGATTCATATACTTAACCCTTTTCTGACATTCCAACTAAACTATTCCTCGTCCAAGAGTGAAGCCAGGTAAGTTAGAGCACTGGTTGCATATCAAAGCCTTGCCTAGACACTTCGTTCTTGAAACCCATAAATAAATAAATCTACTTCGTTAGCTTTTAGTGTTAAGTATAGTATTTATGACTTTCATTAACGAGTAAACAAATAATATGATCAACACGTTTCCAACATTCCTGACTTAACTATTCCTCGGCCTAGAGGGAAATCTGTAGGTTAGAGCTCTATAGCTCATATCCCTTTGAACATCAAACTTAACTCTCACAAATAGATAAGCCTATTTCGTTGGCTTTTAGCGTTAAGCAAAGTTAATTACTTTTCAAACAAATAAGTAAACAAAAAGATTAATATGTTTTTGACATTCCAACTTAACTATTACTCGTTTAAGAGGGAAATCGGTAGGCTAGAGCTCTATTGCTCATATCTCTACTCAACATCAATCTTTACCCTCATAAATAGAGAAGTCTATCTCATCGGCTTTTAGTGTTAAGCCTAGTCAATTACCTTTTTCAAAAATTATAAACACTTTTAAAAATACTTGTAAATAGGTTTTAAATGTTTATGTAAAATATTACTTGAAGAAACCAATTTATAATTTGATGAAAAGCATGTTTTATATTATAAAACCTCTTTATTTTGAAAATACATATATAATTATTAAAAATGTATTTAAACTTCAAACCAACTTTAAAATACTTCAAAATAGGTTAGAAAATATCTTTAAAAAGATTAGAGAAAATACTAAATTTAAATAACATTTTTAAACACTTAAAACCACAAGCTACTTACTACAGCACGCATAAATGCTGTTAAAAGTCCTTGTTAAAAACGACATTGAAAAGCACGATCTTTACGACTAGTTTTAACCACTTTAACAATGATTTAAGACTATAAATTTTTACAGTTAGTACTACCCTTGGGGTACTTAAAAACCAAGGAAATAAACCCTTTAGAACGTCTTCCAAATTATTTATAAAAATTCTCGAAAAAAGGCTATATTTACAAAGTGTATTTATAACCACATTTTTGTTTTAACTTTCACAACTTTGGTTCACAATTTATATAACTTTCCAAACCATTCCTTTACTTTCCAATACATCAAAATCTGTGTAAAGAACAACCAAATAAAATTATCCTAAGTTAAGATCGCATAAATCTCCAATTTACACAAGTTAAAGTTAAGGGATATCGAAGTGCACTTATAGCGAGTATTCTTGCTTCAAACACTTTCAAATATACTTCAATTCAACACACAATCCAAGCATACTTCAATTCAATTCAACATCACCAATGAAAGGTGTGGTGCAGTTCGTAAAGATAGGAAAGTTAGTACCAAGATATGTGTAACACCCCTAAATTTTTATAACAATATCTGTGAGATTTAATTAGATAAATTAAATAGAATAATATAGAGTGATAAGGAGATTGAGATTTGATAATAAACCTAGAGGCCGTGCTTAATTAACTCTAATGGGCTTATTAATGGTAAAATAATAATTAAATTAGCATAAGGGAATTAGGGTCATTGTTGCCCATATTTCCTACCCTTATATTATTATCACTATACCATTCACGTTCATTTTTATCATAAGCAAAAAAAACGTAAGAAAGACAAGGAAAGCCGACCATTAAGGAGTAAGAAGAGAAGAGAAATTCAAGTTTAAAGCTTAGGATCAAGCTAGAAGAATCAATCTCAAATCAATCTCTAATTTCCTTATCCAACCTAAGGTGAATAATAATTCCATCTCTATTTTGTTTTGAATCATATATTTCGGATTTAAGGGTAAAATCGTTTTTATGATGAATTGGATCATGATATGCTTGAATATTAGTTTGCTTAATTTAAACAAGATTGTTTAACTGGGAATAAACAAGGTTTTAGGGAAAAACCAATTTATGTTGATGTTTAAATGCCATGGAAAACATTTATGTTATGAAAAACATGATTTTGGAGTTGGATTTTAATTTTGAAAATTTTCCAAGCTATGGAAAGATTATTATGAATTTTCAAAGGAAAATATGAATATTTTGGTTTACAAATTTATTTCAAAAAATATATTAGGAATTTGGGTCTGAAATTTTGATATTTAGATAACATGATTAAAGTGAATTTCTAGAACTTTTGGGGATTTTTCCAAAGTGATTTGCTATGCAAATTAAATTATTTTAGAAGAGGGATTTCTTTGCAATATAGAATTTTGCTTGATGGAAGGGCTTATTTGATTAACTTAACCATGGTTTAGATCTGAAATTAGCGGCAGTTATCTTAGTAAAGAATTTGAAATGTTAAGGCAACCAATCTGGTGTTTACACGTGGCATGTTAGTTAGAAAAAGGTTTACTTTAATTAGTATGAAACCAGGTTTTTCAAAAAAGTGGGTTTTGCCTACTTTAGAAGTACCTTTCGACACAGAGCTTCTGCCTTTAACCCAGTCGAAACCAATACACAAGGTATCACAAAGATGGTACGCAGTGGATTGGAGAAAGGTGAAAGGTTAGGTGTCGAAAGCATAGCTTCCGAAGGGGTTGATACCTTTGTTTGCTTTAAAAGGAGAAGCGTCTACCTATGTTTTGTTTAAGCCTTCGAAGGAGTCAAAGCATATGTTTTCGAAAGAGCTTTTTAAAAGCTTCCGAAGGGGTTGCCATCAACTTATGTTTGCTTTCGACTGAGTTCCTTTAATTATGAAATAATGCTTTTGAAAGAAGGGGTTCCGACCTAGTCTAAGCTCTACTATCGTTCTTTAGCCTTTCGATGGTATTGAAGTTATCAATGCTTTCAAAAGGTAGTGTTTGTTTAAAAGATGTTTTAAAGTCACTACCTAAATGCTTTCGAAAGAGTCCAAGGGTTCGAAGGAAATGGCTTCGAAAGCGCTTTCGACGTCATCCTTCAATGTTTTGTTTAAATGGTTTGATGTTTTCGAAAGAGATGGTGTTGACGCCATCATGTTTCCCCCAATATGTTTATATGATAAAGGATGGTTTTGAAAGAGATACTTTCGCCTATGTTCACTTTGACCCCAAATAATATTTTAAGTATAAACCCAATGATTTTTGAAGGGTTGCTTCTAAAGGTTTCGAAAGGTGGCTTTCAATGGTTTCGAAAGGGGTACTTTCAAATGGTTTCGAAGCTATGCTTCTAAATTTAAATGTTAATACTTTAATACAATCGAAGGGTATTTAAAGGAAAATTTTAAAGTATTAGAAAGGCAAGAGCCTAATGTTTTGAAGATATATTTTAATGCTTTCGAAGGAGGTCATCCTATGAAGTCAAAAGTAAGGTTTCGAAGGTGTCGAAAGGTTTTGTAACCCAAACTCATTTTTAAAGGAAAAATCCATAGCCAAATAAAGGAGTTTTTAAATGATTTTAAGTATGTAAATTTGAAGAAGAGTTTCCTTGTTAAAAGTGTAGGTTAAAGGGATTAACCATGTTTTATATGAAAAGTATTTCAGGGACATTAAACCCACAGGAGTGGTATTGTTTTGTAATTATGTTTGCTTCTTCAAATATAAATATATTCACATTATAATGAACCGATAACTTCATTTGGGAAAAAAGGCAGAAGAACCAGCTAGGTTGACCCAGTAGTGAATATAAATTGATTAAGCTCCTGGATGAGTATATTTGCATCCAAGAGGTAGGATGCCTAAATATGGAAGTTGTCAGGGAGACAGGTTCATAGTGATCCCATGAAAACTATGATTATGAAGTTATTGGAGTTTCCAATAGGTTCATGGTGATCCCATGAAAACTATGTTAAAAAGAATGGTTGGCGGGGTCCAATTGGTTTATAGTGAACCTATAAAAACTATATTCAGATTAAGTTGTTGACAGATGTCAATAGGTTCCTAGTCAACCCATGAAAACTAGGATAAGGGGGAAGTTATTGGAGTCACCGATAGGTTAGGGGAACCCATGAATTAATTAAGTTAATTGGCAGCGGCCAATAGGTTCATAGTGCAACCATGAAAACTATGATATAGGACAAGGAGTCCATATATTATATAAAGGTTATTAGTAAGCCCATGAAAACTAATAGGTCAATAGTGACCCTAAAAACTATAATATGACAGTGAGTCAATTAAACAGAGGATGGGAAATCCAGTATGTTTTAACATGTTTGCATATCATCATAATATTTCTGAAATAACTATGGTTTAACCATTTGTGGATGCAAGGGCACAATATTTATAAAGGTTTTAGGATACTAGTTAGGGGAAAACCCGTTCCGCTAAGCGACATGGTCTCACTAGATATCTAAATGATTTGAGATGGTAGATTATTATTCATACCAGGCTTTATGTCTGACTCGAAGTTTATTTTTTTTCCCTTAAACTCTTAGGTACTCAATTGATTTTGAGTAGTTTGAGAGTTGAGTTTTTTAGGTACTCATTAGAGGAATAAGCTTCCGGAGAAATGCAGGAGGCATGATAGCTATTTAGAGTTCTCTTTTCTTTTGATTCTGCTTTGTTGTTTGTAAAGGCAAAGTTGTTATATTGCCTATATATACTCTGATCATCCAAAAGGGCATCTTCATATGTCGCTCTTGGCGCATATTATAATAAACATATTTTCTCTGAACGTGGTTGACGATTGTGGGATTATGTAGTGAATTGGAAATGTTTTGATATGGAATGTGACCTTGTTTAAGGTTTTAAAATTTTCCATATTCATGTGTTTCTGTGTATCATTGAATCTAACACCACCGTATTTGGTCACCGAGGATTAATAACTATGGATGACTGCAACATCCGTAACGGCTAGTTTTGGGCCTCCAAGTAGGGGATGTTACAAGTTGGTATCAGAGCATAGGTTTACGAAACTTTAAAAGAAATCTAAACCTAAAAGATTTTCAAACATAATCCAATGAATTAGAAATATAATCGGGGTTTGGGTTAACGCCATAGTAACGTACTTGTATTCGATATATATATATATATATATATATATATATATAAGTACGTATTCCCCTCTCTCTTAGGTCGTTCTTCTATATCTTACTAAGGCTCGTTTGCATATTTACGAGAAAGAAGAAACGGAAGTAGGAAACGGAAGAGGAAATCTAGGTCGAGGTAGCACCACAACCAACGGAAATGCTCGACCTAATACTAGGAGGAACCAAGGTCGACAGGCTAATGCTAACCCAAATGCTGAAGCAAATGTGGGTGCTGTAAATCCGCCAGTAGATGTGGGGATGGTGTTTCAGTTGTTAGCCAATCTTTTGCAAGCTGGGGTTGCTGGTAATGTTGGAGGAGCTAATCCTGTGGCTCCAGTTGGGAATAACTATGCTAAGTTGAGCAGAGATTACACCAGTCTGGGTGGAAAGCCATTTGTTGGAATGGAAGATGCTATTGAAGTTGAAAATTGGTTATTGCACTGTGATAGGATCTTTAATGATCTAGGATTGGATGATGGGCAGAAGAGGAGGCTGGCCTCTAAGAAGTTGCAAGGGGCAGTGCTTCATTGGTGGAATAGCGTTACTGCAGGATTTGCGGAGAAGAACTGACATGGGCTGATTTCAGAAGGAGGTTTGACCAGAGGTTTCTATCAGAGGTTGCTAAGTCGGCGTTGATGAGAAAGTTCATGGATCTCGTTCAAGGAGAGATATCAGTAATCGAGTTTGCTGCTAAGTTTGATGAGCTGTCTCGATATGGATATGCTATGGTTGACATTGACATCAAAAGGAATGAGAGGTTCATTCGAGGAATGAGACCATAGCTTGCTAGAATGACCATGACACATATCCGAGAACCTTGTAATGTGGTGGTAGAGATGGCCATTCGCCATGAAGAGATGCTGGCTGGTTATACAAGAGAGAAGCCAGTTGAATCCCAGGGTCGTTAGGGAAAGAAGAGGAAATTCTTTAAGAAGAAGGGAGCTCGGAAAGGGGATGCTTCCAAGAAGGCAAAGGCTGATCTAGTGTGCTTTAAGTGTGGCAAGAAGTGTCATTATGCTTATAAGTGCCGGTCTGGCAAGGGAAAGAAGGCTGCAGATAAGAAGAATGTGAAGTGCTTCAACTGTGATCAAGTTGGACATTATAAGAACCAATGTCCAAAGCCAGTCAGAGCGGACAAGGGGAATTTTTTTGCTATTGGATCATCTACCTAGCCAACTGCAGCTGATAAAGGAAAGACTATGATTGAAGGTAAGTTTTTGATTCAGAGTATTCCAGTTATGGTACTATTTGATACCGGTGCATCACATTCATTTATATCACGGTATTTGGTAGATTGGTTATGCTTAGAACCCACTTACCTTGTTACTTCCTTAAGGGTTGTGAATCCAATAGGTGCAACTCTGGGGATGAGATGTGACCAGTTAGAACTTGATTTGTTAGGTCATATGTTTGCATGCAGTCTGTATGTTTTTCGATTTCATAAATTTTGGAATCATTTTGGGTATGGATTGGTTAAGGAGGTATGAGGCCAGGATATTTTGCCAAGATGGGGAGATTTCATTTAGACACCCTGATAGTTATTACCGAATTATATTCTCAGTAGAGAATTCTGACCAGAGTAGTTGTGCTTTGTTAAGTGCAATGGAAGTGGGAGAAGATCTAAGTCGGGTTCGAGTAGCAAGAGAGTTTGCAAATGTGTTTGAGCCAGTCACAGGACTACCACTGAAACGAGCTGTTGAGTTTCATATAGATCTTGTGCCAGGGCTGAACCTGTAAGTAGACCACCTAGCAGGATGACATCGACTGAGATGAAGGAATTGAAGGTGCAGCTAGTGGATCTAGAAGGAAGGAATTTTATTAGACCAAGCAGTTCGCCTTGGGGTGCAGCCGCGGTATTCGTGAAGAAACCAGATGGATTGTTGAGGATGTGTACCGACTATCGTAAGTTGAACGAAAGGACAATAAAGAATAAGTATCCTTTACCGAGAATTGATGATCTGTTTGATCAGTTGAGTGGAGCCATAGTGTTTTCCCAGTTGGATTTGGCGATAGGGTTCCATCAGTTGAGAGTGGCAGAGGACAGTTTTCCTTTAACAGCATTTCGAACTAGATATGGTTCGTACGAGTGGTTAGTAATGCCATTCGGGTTAACGAATGCACCTGCTTTTTTTGTGAATTTAATGTATAGAGTCTTCCGAGAGTATTTGGACAGATTCGTGTTAGCGTTTATAGATGACATTTTAGGATACTCTAAAGATGAAAGAGAGCATGAAGATCATCTTAGAGTTGTGTTTAAGACGCTGAGGCAGAATCAGCCAAAGGCGAAGTTTTCTAAGTGTCATTTTTGGAAGAAGGAGGTTAAGTTCCTTGGTCACGTGGTTTTAGAGAAAGGATTGTTAGTTAATCCAGATAAGATCGAAGCTGTAAACAATTGGAAGAGACTAGAGACGGTGACCGAGATTAGAAGTTTTCTTGGACTTGCTAGCTATTATCAGTGATTCATCAAGGATTTCTCGCGGATAGCAGTGCCTTTGACTAAGCTTACCAGAAAGGAGGTGAAGTTTGTTTGGTCTGACAAATGTGAGGAAGCATTCCTTAAGTTAAAGCATTTGTTGACCAATGCACTAATGTTGGTAGTTCCAAACAAAAACCAAGGGTTGGTGGTGTATAACGATGCATGTGGGATTGGATTGGGAGCTGTATTGATGCAGAAGGGTAAGGTTATTGCCTATGCATCTAGGCAGCTTAGACCGCACGAAGTAAGATATCCTACTCATGATTTGGAGTTGGCAGCGGTGATCTTCGCATTGAAGATTTGGAGGCATTATCTCTTAGGGGAGAGATTTGAGTTGTATATCGATCATAAGTCTTTAAGATATTTATTCTCTCAAAAGAAGTTGAATATGCAATAGCAGAGGTGGCTGGAGTCTTTGGCTGCTTATGATTTTGGTATAGAGTGTACTCCTGGGAAAGGAAATAAAGTAGCGGATGCTCTCAGCAAGAAACATCAGAATGTGGTGTTGGCTATGTTGGCAGAATGGAAGGATCTAGAAGCTTTGGCTAGTTGCGGTATGTAGCTAAGATCGACTGCTAGTTCTAGTCAAAGTACTGCCATGTTGTCCTATTTAGAAGTTCGACTAGTGTTGATCGAAAGAATTGCTTCTAAGCAGAAGGAGGATCCATTATTAGCCGAGAGGATCAGAAGGCTTGAAGTTGGAACTGAGGTCAATGATTTGGAAGGTTTTTGTTTTGATCAGAGAGGATGCTTGAGAAAGAAGGGACCATTACGTGTTCCAGTTGTTGAGAACTTGAGGAAAGAAGTTCTTAGGGAATTTCATCGATCCAAGTTTATGATTCATCCTAGAGGGACCAAGATGCATCAAGATATGAAGAGGAGCTTCTATTGGGAAGGCATGAAGAGGGATGTCGGCTTGTGGGTTAGGCAGTGTGCAAACCGTCAACAAGTGAAAGCCGAACATCAAAAGCCGAGTGGGTCATTTCAGCCTTTAGAGATTCCAGTTTGGAAATGGTATTCGATATCCATGGATTTTATTGACGGGTTGCCAAGGTCAAGTAGAGGAAATGAGAGTATATGGGTCATTGTGGACAGGTTGACCAAGAATGCCCATTTCATTCCGGTAAAGTCGACCAGGACGACACCTATTTTGGCGAAGCTGTTCATGAAGAACATAGTTAGACTATATGGAGTTCCTAGTAGCATAGTCAGTGGCAGAGAAGCTTTATTTACTAGCAAATTCTAGAAAAGTCTACGGGATGTTTTAAGCACTAAGCTCAAGATGAGTACCGCATATCACCCTCGAATTGATGGGAAGACAGAAAGAGTCAATAAGGTATTCGAGGATTTGTTAAGAGCTTATGTGTTGGACTTTGGTGGATCTTGGGAGGATCACCTACATTTGATTGAGTTTTCCTATAATAATAGTTATTAGACTAGTATAGGAATGACACCTTTTGAAGCTTTGTATGGAAGGCCATGCTAATCACCAATATGTCGGTTGGAGATAGGAGACAGATTGGTCTTAGGTCCAGATTTGGTTAGGAAGGCGTCAAAAAAGATTGAACGGATCCGAGAACGGATGAAGGAAGCTCAATCCACACAAAAGAGCTACGCAGATAAAAGGCGTAAATACCTAGAGTTCTCAACTGGAGACAGGATTTTCATTAAGGTACACCGATGAAGGGTGTGGTATCATTTGGAAAGTCAGGGAAACTGGTACTGAGATATGTTGGTCCATTCCAGATTAGAGAAAGGATTGGAAAGCTCGCATACAGAGTAGAGTTGCCAAGCAGTATGGTAGGTGTCCATAATGTATTTCATGTGTCTCATCTTCGCAAGTATGTGCATGATCCAGAGGCTACTATTCCTCCGACGGGGTTGGAAGATCTAGTAGTAGAGCCTAATTTGACTTTTGTTAGACAACCATTTCGGGTTGTAGCAAGATCTGAGAAAAGATTGAGAAACAAGATGGTCAAGTTGGTGAAAGTTCAGTGGAGCGACAACGAGAAGGACTGTACTTGGCAAACAAAGGACATGATTCAAGATACCTATCCTGATCTGCTTTGAGGGTATGTCTATATTAGATTTATATAGATAATTCCTAGTCAGGTAGACTAATATGGTTGTTAGGAGTCGTTATGGATGATTGCTATGTTTAGTATTTAATCCTTACTGAATTTCGAGGACGAAATTCTTTAAGGAGGGGAGCCTATAACACCCCTAGATTTTTATAACATTATTCATGAGATTTAATTAGATAAATTGAACAAAATAATGTAGAGCTATAAGGAGATTGAGATTCGATAATAAACCTAAGGGCCATGCTTAATTAAATCTAATGGGCTTATTAATAGTTAAATAATAATTATATTAACATAAGGGCATTAGGGTCATTGCCGCTAATATTTTCTACCCTTATATTATTATCCATATACCATTCACGTTCATTTTTATCATAAGCAAAAAAATAAACGTAAGAAAGAGAAGGAAAGCCTGCCATTAAGGAGTAAGAAGAGAAGAGAAATTCAAGTTTAAAGCTTAGGATCAGGCTAGAAGAATCAATCTCTAATTTCCTTATCCAACCTAAGGTGAATAATAATTCCATCTCTATTTTGTTTTGAATCATATGTTTTCGGATTTAAGGGTAAATTCATTTTTATGATAAATTGGATGATGATATGCTTGAATATTAGTTTGCTTAATTTAAACAAGATTGTTTAAATGGGAATAAACAAGGTTTTAGGGAAAAAACGATTTATGTTGATGTTTAAATGCCATGGAAAAATTTTATATTATGAAAAACATGATTTTGGAGTTAGGTTTTAATTTTGAAAATTTCCCAAGCTATGGAAAGATTGTTATGAATTTTCAAAGGAAAATATGAATATTTGGATTTATAAATTTATTTCGAAAAATATATTAAGAATTTGGATCTGAAATTTTGATATGTTAGAAAACATGATTAAAGTGAATTTATGGAATTTTCGGGAATTTTTCCAAAGTGATTTGCTATGCAAATTAAATTATTTTAAAAGAGGGACTTCTTTGCAATACTGATTTTTGCTTAATGGAAGGGCTTATTTGATTAACTTAACCATGCTTTAGATCTAAAATTAGCGGCAGTTATCTTAGTAAAGAATTTGAAAAGTTAAGGCAACCAATCTGGTGTTTACACGTTACATGTTAGTTAGAAAAAGGTTTACTTTAATTAGTATGAAACCAGGTTTTTCAAAAAAGTGGGTTTCGCCTACTTTAGAAGTACCCTTCGACACAGAGCTTCAGCCTTCAATCCAGTCGAAACCTACTAAGCTGAAACCAATACACAAGGTACCACAAATATGGAACGCAGTGGATTGGAGAAAGGCGGAAGGATAGGTGTCGAAAGCATAACTTCCGAAGGGGTCAATACCTTTGTTTGCTTTAAAAGGAGAAGCGCTTGCCTTTGTTTTGTTTAAGCCTTTGAAGGAGTCCAAGCATATGTTTTCGAAAGAGGATTTTCAAAGCTTTAGAAGGGGTTGTCATCAACTTATGTTTGCTTTCGACTGAGTTCCTTTACTTATGAAATAATGCTTTTGAAAGAAGGGGTTCCAACCTAGTCGAAGCCCTGTTGCCGTTCTTTAGCCTTTCGATGGTATTGAAGTTATCAATGATTTCAGAAGGTAGTGTTCGTTTTAAAGATGTTTTTAAGTCACTTCCTAAATGCTTTCGAAAGGGTCCAAGGGTTTCGAAGGCAACGGCTTTGAAAAGGGTTTCGAGGCTATCCTTCAATGTTTTGTTTAAATGGTTTGAAACTTTCGAAAGAGATGGTGCCGATGCCATCATGTTTTCCCCGATATGTTTATATGATAAAGGATGGTTTTGAAAGAGATACTTTCGCATATGTTCACTTTGACCCAAAATAATATTTTAAGTAAAAACCCAATGAATTCGGAAGGGTTACTTCTAAAGGTTTCGAAAGGTGGCTTTCAATGGTTTCGAAAGGGGTACTTTCAAATGGTTTTGAAGCTATGCTTCTAAAGTTAAATGTTAATACTTTAATATAATCGAAGGGTTTCGAAAGGAAGGTTTTAAAGTATTAGAAAGGCAGGAGCCTAATGTTTTGAAGATAGATTTTAATGCTTCCGAAGGAGGTCATCCTATGAAGTCGAAAGCAAGGTTTCGAAGGTGTCGAAAGGTTTTGTAACCCAAACTCATTTTTAAAGGAAAAATCTATGGTCAAATAAAGGATTTTTTAAATGATTTTAAGTATGTAAATTTGAAGAAAAGTTTCCTTGATAAAAGTGTAGGTTAAAGGGATTAACCATGTTTTATGTGAAAAGTATTTCAAGGATAATAAACCCATAGGAATGGTATTGTTTTGTAATTATGTTTGCTTCTTCAAATATAAATATATTCACATTGTAATGGATCCATAACTGCATTTTGGGAAAAAGGGCAGAAGAACCAGCTAGGTTGACCCAGTAGTGAATATAAATTGATTAAGCACCTGGATGAGTAGATTTGCATCCAAGAGGTAGAATGCCTAAATATGGAAGTTGTCAGGAAGATAGGTTCATAGTGATCCTATAAAAACTATGATTAGGAAGTTATTGGAGTTTCCAATAGGTTCATAGCGATCCCATGAAAACTATGTTAAAAAGAATGGTTGGTAGGGGACAATTGGTTTATAGTGAACCCATGAAAACTATATCTGGATTAAGTTGTTGATAGATGTCAATAGGTTTATAATCAACCCATGAAAATAGGATAAGAGAAAAGTTATTGGAGTCACCGATAGGTTCAGGGAAACCCATGAATTAATTAACTTAATTGGCAGAGTCCAATAGGTTCATCGTGCACCCATGAAAACTATGAAATAGGATAGGGAGTCCATATATTATATAAAGGTTATTAGTAAGCCCATGAAAACTAATAGGTTAATAGTGACCATAGAAAATATAATATGACAGGGAGTCAATTAAATAGAGGATGGGAAATCCAATATGTTTTAACATGTTTTCATATCATCATAATATTTTTGAAATGACTATGCTTTAACCATTTGTTTATGCAGGAGCACGGTATATGGTTTTATAAAGGTTTTAGGATACTAGTAAGGGGAAAACCCATGCTGCTAAGCGGCGTGGTCTCACTAGATATCTAAATGATTTGAGATGGTAGATTATTATTCATACCACACTTTATGTCTGACTCGAAGTTTATGTTTTCCCCCTTAAACTCTCGGGTACTAAATTGATTTTGAATAGTTTGAGAGTTGAGGTTTTCAGGTACCTCTTTAGACGAATAAGCTTCCGGAGACGTGCAGGAGGCATGATAGTTATTTAGAGTTCTCTTTTCTTTTGATTCTACTGTGTTGTTTGTAACGACAAAGTTGTTATATTGCCTATATATACTCAGATCATCTAAGGGGGCATCTTCATATGTTGCTCTTGGCGTATATTGTAATAAACATATTTTCTCTGAACGTGGTTGACGATTATGGGATTATGTGGTGAATTGGAAATGTTTTGATATGGAATGTGATCTTGTTTGAGGTTTTAATTTTTTTCCATATTCATGTGTTTCTGTGTATCAATGATTCTAACACCGTCGTATTTGGTCACCGAGGATTAATAACTATGGATGACTGCAACATCCATAGCCGTTAGTTTTGGGCCTCCAAGTAGGAGGATGTTACAAAATGTTAGACCGTTTCCTATTATAGATAGGATCGGAAAACTCGCGTATTGATTAGAGTTATCGAGCAGTTTGATCGAAGTCCATAATGTGTTACATGTTTCTCATCTTCGGAAGTATATGCATAATCCATAGACTATTATTACTCCGACAACATTGGAAGATTTAGTAGTGGAGCCGGATCTGACTTTTGTTAGGCAACCAGTTCGTGTTATAGCCAAAGATGAGAAGAGGATAAGGAACACGACACTCAAATAGTGAAAGTCCAGTGGAGTGATAACGAGAAAGACTATACTTGGGAGACAGATAACAGGATTATGGATACTTATCCTGAGTTGTTATGATGGTATGTTCTATATTTGATGTATATAGACTTAGTAGCTGGTAGGATATACTAGCATTATTTGCATGTTTGATGTGCTTGTTATGTAGTCCTTACTGAATTTTGAGGACGAAATTCTTTAAGGAGGGGAGCCTGTCACACCTTTAATTTTAATTTACCTTATTCATGAGATTCAATTTGATTAATTAAATATAATAATGTAAGGTAAAGTAAGATAAGGGTATTGAGCTTTGATAATCAACAAGGTCGGGCCTTAACTAACTAAATTGATAAGATTATTTTAATGACTTAAAACATAAAAGAAAATATGAGAGGGGTAAAGTAGGAATAGATAAACCTTTATCCCTTAAATCTTCCCCTCCCATACCATTCACGTAGTTAGCCAAAACAATCAAAGAAAAATAAAACCAAGGTCGGCCATTAAACAAGAGGAGAGGAGGAAAAACTTAGAGATTCAAGAGGAAACCTTAATCAACCATCTAATCTTAAGTCTACTTATCCATTTAAAGTGAATAATAATAAAGTCCATCTCATGTTATAATTGGGGATTTCGAATCTTGATGATTTTAATTCGTGCATGATGTTTGAATGCTATGCCATGTTGATTTTGCCATGTTTTGAATTAATGATGAAATGAATGGATTTTATGAAATTAAATGATAGGTTTAAGAGCAAAATCTTAGTTAATGATCTCCAAATGACTTGATATTCTGTGATAAGTAAAATAATAATTTGGAGATGGGTTTTTATTTCATGATTTTCCATGCTATATTAAATATTTTATGAATTTCCTAAGTTGGAATTGGGTTAATTTCGGGTTTTACTTATTAAAAATTTTAAATATGGTTTTTGGCCTCGAAATTTTTATATGATATAGAAAATAACATTTCCGAACTCCTGTGAATTTTTTTGGGATTTTTCCCAAGTGAATATGATTTATTATGAATTTAAATGCTAGATAAGCATTTAAACTGATAATTAATTAAAGTTGATAAATGTTTTGCAACTCAAAAATGGTATGCTGCAGTATTTATGCAAAGGAAAGGTTAAAAGACGTTTTTATCCAATAGAAATTGAACAAAAGTTTGGATTTGGTAGGAAGCATACGCTTTTATTAGTAATAAATCAATTTTCCTTATAATTACGATAATTTCATGCCGCATGTATCCTCTTCGAGCCTATAGAAGTGCTACGTCCTTGAGTAAGGAAGCATAGGATAATTACTTCGGTAGCTATGGAATGCTTCCGAGTAGGTCGAAGTCGACCTCATTGACAATTTAGTCTCAGTAGCATCGGTACCTCATGATTTATCTATTTCAAAGCCATACCTATTCGCCTATGTTTTTAAATAACGCCGCATACTATTGTTTTAAGTGCTTTCGAAGTCATCTATACGAAAGGGCGGTGACGCCGCATGTCTTTTCTTCGACTTCACATACAAAGTGGCATAATAGCTGAAGTTATGTATGTTTTTATAACGACGCCACTTGTATTGATGTCATTGTTCATCAGTACGGCGACTTTATACTTGTTTTTACAAATAATAAGCTTTGTTTCGAAAAGGGAGGGTAACTTATATTTTATCTATGTCGTCGACGTCATCCTCGATATAGAGTTTTAATACTTAAAAGGATTTAAGTTTTGGGTCTTCGACTTTGGATAGAGGTTGATAATGGTTTTACACCGTGTGTTTTATGATTATCTAAATAAAGGCAGAGAGCTTTAAGCCATTTTGTCGACATTGTATTGACATCGACACTGATCGATATTAACCTATTTTGAGGTGGTAACCACACATTACTTTCAATCATAAACATGGCAATGCAAAAGGTGATTTATAAAATGGCATAAGACTTTGGTAACATAAAGAGTTATATATTTCCTTGAGTTAAATATGAATTAGGTGATTAACCTATATCATTATGAAAATGGTTACAAGGATTTTAACTATGGATTAACCCAAGTTTTGAGTTAAAATCACCAAAGAGAATATTACTTAAGATTAAGTAATTATGAGACATAAAAAGGTTATTGATTGAGCATATTGAATGATGGATGCTATATGTTCTTTGTGTTTACTTGATCAGTTATTATGCATAATTGTTATTTTCATACTCACGTCATTTATGACTCATAACTGCATTTTTGGGATAATAAGGGCAGAATAATCAGCTAGGTTGACCTAGTAGCGAGTCTAAACAGAGTTAATTCCTGAGTGAGTAGAATTGCATCCAGGAGATTAGGTGGATCAAAAATGTAGGATGTCCAAAACTGATCAAAAGATTATTGGTTTAGACAGGTTATTGGAAGGGTCCAATAGGTTCATAGTCATCCCATGAAAACAATGTCATGAGAAGTTATTGGATAATATCAAATAGTTTCATAGTCATCACATGAAAACTATGATTGGAATGTTATTGGAGAGTATCCAATAGGTTCTTAGTGATCCCATAAAAACTATGAAATGAGAGTAGTTATTGGGGTAACCCAATAGGTTCATAGTAAGCCCATGGAAAGTATGATTGGAAGGTTATTGGTAGAAACCAATAGGTTCTTAGTTATCCTACGAAATCTATGAAGTTGGACAGATTGTCCCCAAGACTTGAGATGGGTTATTAGTCAGACCATGAAAACTAATAGGTTCATAGTGACCCTAGAAAAACTATAAAATTGAGACAAGTAGACAGATAAAGTGGGATGGGTAATCCAGGGTATATTGCACATTTGCATATCATCATATATTATTGTGTTTTAAGCATTATGGATGCAGGAGCACCGTATATGGTTAACATATTTTGGTTAAGAAACTAGTGTGGGGAAAACCCATTTCGCTTAGCGACATGGTCTCACTAGATATCTATTTGGTTAGAGATGGTAGATTACTATTCACACCAGACTTTTTGTCTGACCCAAAGTTTTTGTTTTCCCCCTTAAACTCTCGGATACTCATTTGAGCATGTCGGAGTAAGTGTTTTCAAGTTCCAGTTAGACGAATAAACTTCCGGAGACGTGCAGGAGGCAATCTAGATATTATGAGCTTTATTTATTTTCACTATGTTGTTTAGTTTTGTCTATTTGGATGTAATGGAAAGTTATATAATTGCAAACCATTTGACTCTGATCAATCAAGGGGGGCATCTTCATATGTTGCTCTTGGAGTGTTTTTTATAATTATATTTTCTCTGAACGTGAAATCACAAATGAGATTATGTAATGAATATGAAATCATATTTTGAAATGGAATGTAAAAGCTATTTCTGAATTGTGTTTGAAATTTTTTCATATTCATATGCTTCTGGTTATTGATATGATTAACATGGTCGCATTTTGTCACTGAGAATTAATAACTACGGATGACTGCAGCATCCGCAGCGGTTAGTTTTGAGCCTCAGAATGGGGGATGTCACACTTCTAGAACATCCTATGAATAAAAGTGTGATAATTAGTTCCTAATGTGTTCATTTGGTCATTAGACTAGTGTATAAAAGTTCGAACAACTTATATTGAATAAAAATTATTTATTGATAAACCGATTTTCGGTCATATTATTAATTTTTCTTTGAAGAATATATTTTTGTAAACAAATTTTAAAAACATGTTTACCATCATTACTTATGATTTAAAAGGGGGTTAAGAAGGTTATTAAATCACTTTAATAACATTTAATCCAAGATTCAAATATTTAAATAATTCAGATATTTAAATACGAAACGTCCGAAAAACCGAGTCGTTACATTCTCCCCATCTTAGAATATTTCATCCTTGAAATTCCAACACGAGCAACAAAAAGGATCAACTGCATAGCAATACTTAACAGTATTTAAAACATTACAAACATAACTCACAGTTTGCTCAAGTTCAAAAATCCTATTATCGTACAAGGATGATAAACAATCTACTAAGCGTACCTTACGCTTAACAACCTTCGATTATTACTTAGTCGATTATTCATGCTACCTCATAAAAAATTAAAGAGTCATCACCTAAACTCTCCATAAGCCAACAAAACTTGGTATGCAATTATACTAAAGTTCGTACGATGTACATGGATCATCCATATGCAATATCAATTCCAATCACTTGCTCGATCACATAAATTTCACTTCCCAACTAGTATAGATCACTTGACCTCTCTAGTGCAGATTCCGATCTAGTTCCTTGATTAGAAACCTTTGTTCTCCTTACATAGCTATATACTATGATAGAAAACTTTGGGATCATATCAAGAATCCATATTAAGTGTTCGCCATCAAGAATCTAGTGAAAAATCTTTGTCCAGACTGGTGTAAATCAACTCGAAATCATGTACTTGAATATTAGATCAAGAACACTAATGCAAATAAAACGATCTACGTACAACTTACGTATTTATCCTATTGGTTTCCTAACTAGACCAATTATTCTTTTATCACAAATAATATGTCATTCAATACTAAAATCATTTATGAAACATTTCATAAAACATAACTTCAAGTTTATCAACATTTTTTTAATTTAAGTTCACACTCATATAATACTCTACTACATCCTAAGAGTATATACAAAAACATCAAATTCAAAGCTTGTTTAAATTCTACAATTTACTAATTTTAAGTGTTATATAAACCCATCCTTATATTTTCACAAAACACTTAGTTTCAAATTCTATAATGATTCGGAAGTTTTTGACTGTCCAAAACTGTCGAAAATCCCATTTCATTTTAACAAATGAAAATTACCAAACAACGTATCATAATAAGATGCACATACCATATAATCCTAATGCATAGACTTTATGTATCCATAAAATAACTTAACAAATTTCAATAATTTATTAAACACACTTTACCCCCAAAAAGGAAAACATGAAAAAGTTTCCTCATTTATTCTGGGCTACGCCACTACCACTCGGGCACCCTACATGGTGTATATATAAAACTTTTATACATAAAAAAAGAGTTCATATCAAATTCCTTTCCAAAGAAATTTTTTTAGAACTATACACTGGTTTTATTTCAAATAGCTTTGAATAATAATACATACATATATCTTTTGTACAACAAATCATATTTTTGGAACAAATTGAAATCCATTTTACTACAACAATTATGTAGCATCCCCCACTTAGAAACCTGAAAATGAATGCCGATGATGCTAAATTCATCTCCAAAATTATTTTCGAGCGATAGAAATGAGTTCAGTACATCTAATTCATGTCGTTAGGACTTAATCAAAATCATTTTAAAAAATGGTATCAAATACTTCATAAATTTCACCAAGTATCATGATCTTAATTTCATAAACCAATTTCTTAAATACTTACTTTCAAATAATACTACTATTAATTCCTCCAAAATCTTGAAAAACATTTTCAAAAACACCGGGATTTAAGTTATCAAAATATCATTTTATATCCTCTTCATATATAAGCCATATTTCATAAACTATACTTATATAAAACCACTTTCTCATATAAAATTATTTCATAAATGTTTATTTTAAAAAATTTCTTATCTCTCAGATTAAAATAAACATCTTTTACTAAAATTAACTTTTAACCCAACATTATCACCCAACGCCTTATAGTCAAATCATGAAACTAAATTCATAAGGTGTTCGTTTCAATGCACCCACAAATACTATTTACCCAACCCATGTAGTACGAGGTAAAATTGCTCATAAACTGGTCGAGCACAAATCAACAATCAACAAATGAAAGTCAATGCCCATAAACTGACCGAGCATGACTAATTAAATTAATAAGGGTAACGAATGAACATCATTAATCTGTACATTAATTGGACTATAATTTAACAATTCATACTTATATAAGTTACCTTATACAAGATCTTTAATTTTTGCCATTGCAATTACCTTTAAGGTATATGTTTATAATAATTACAAATATGCTCTCATATGTATAATACACTCAAATCATGCTAGGGAATTCCATTACCATATCTCTTAATGAGTCATACCCCACCAAAGCCAAGGTCCTCGCTTAACCTTCAGTTCTGATACCAAGTGTAAGAACCTGGCTTTTCGACCCCCGAATGTCGACACTAATACATTAATGGTATTCATGCGTCGAACACCCAAGTGCTAGAAAGATGAATTATTTGAGTAAAATAAAAAGAAAAGGAAATAGAATAAGAAAGAATTAAACACAATATCAGAATGTCACTAGCATAATGGGAAAATATAATATCAAAATAACAGTACAAAGGATTACTCCGATTCATAAATTTCAGAGTTACAAAACAAAAATACTATCACTAGCTAGACAGTTATAACTGCATGTCCTCACAAATGCAAATATGTACAATATAGTAATGCAGTGGAAATAAGAATACTACAGTACATGAAACATCCAGCTCGACATATCGAGCTCCAATGAACATCAATGAAAACCTGTCTTTCTCAAACTACTTGAAAGAGAATGCGAGGAATTTAGAGAAAACAAAAACCAAGCATCAGACATAAGTGTGGTATGAAAAACTCAAGAAACATGCGGCTAACATATAACGGTACTTTTGGGAATGAATGGAATGCCATAATGGTTATCCTCTCAAAAGAACCACCATCTAATAAGCACATAAGGTGCTATAATAGATAATGTCTAGGGTGAAGAATATAAATATATATAACATAGCTGGAATGATTACATTGGTTATATTCAACAACATATTAGATGGTACAATCAAAACTGATAATGAACATTTGCATAACAGATTTTCCACGGAGACGCCTCCACTAAACTAAAGCGGATCTCCATGCACAAGGATCAAAAAATACCTTTCGAGCATCCTCCATCTCTAAATATACCATAAGCTAAACACAAGGGCCTATCGTTCGAACATAAACATGAACAACGTGAACCAAATATCACCAACTCCCATCGGCCAACAATCGATAAGCATATCTAGATTTGGAGTTGACAACACCCTAATGCGGGTCAGTTAAAACCAAGGTTGTGCAGCCACTCTGTCTTTAGCCATTTCCGATGTCGAGGTCACGTTCATATAAGTCTTCATCACTCGAATAGAACATGAATTGCCAAATGGACTCACACATCCCGAACAGATCTCGAAGCTACAAATGGATTCCAACATCTCGAATAGATCCACTTCCAAGAGATAGAACATGTATCTCAGTCTTGAAGTGGTTTTTGATATGAAAAACACTTACTGATTCCCGTCTCTTCAAGACTGAATCAACGAATTTGGTCATTCGATAATAAGGAGAACGATCGCATATGGAAACCAAGTCTCGTATACTTATCATGTTTCCGATATTTTCATCTCACACTATCCTTCAGTCAAGAGTGAAGCTGGTAGGTTAGAGCTCTATTGCTAATATCCCTACTAGAACATTAGTCTTAACTTCCACAGGTAGACAAGCATACTTCATTGACTTTTAGTGCTAAGTATACGACTAAATGTTTTCCATAAACGTGTAAACATATAAAGTAAGATCAAGTCATACAAAACACGATTAAGTCACATAAGCGACTTCTAATCCCCTTTTTATTAACTACTGCTTTTATTATTTAAAACATCTTTTATTAGTAAAACTTCTTATCTAATAAAACTTCATTTATCAAATTTCTACTATTCATTTGTACTTTTTTCAAAACATCGAAAAGTATTCATATAGTTGTCTCAAATGGTATAAGTATATTCACAAATCATTAACAAGATTTCTTACTTCAAAACTTTTCTTTGTCTGTCTTTTTCCAAAAGATTCCTTACTTATAATTTCCTTCAAAATATCCATTTTAAGGATCTAAGTACTTTCACAAATCCATTAAAAAAGGTTTAAGACTAATGTTACATAAACATTGTCACTACATACACAAAACCATTTCATACTTATATTATCTTTAAAAACATTCTTTTAAAGATCTAAGTTAATAATTAGTTAAGTTTGATAGTCAACTAAGCGATTATCTAGTTAAAAACGATCGCTTCTATAGGTCACGATTCATATACTTAACTCATTTCCGACATTCCAACTTAACTATTCCTTGTCCAAGAGTGAAGCTAGGTAACTTAAAGCATCGGTTGCATATCAAAGCCTTGCCTAGACACTTTATTCTTGAATCTCACAACTTGATAAGTTTACCTCGTCGGCTTTTAATGTTAAGTATAATGTTTATGACTTTCATAAATAAATAAAAAATTAATATGATTAACCCATTTTCGATATTCTCGACTTAACTATTCCTCGACCAAGAGAAAAACCAGTAGGTTAGAGCTCTATTGCTCATATCCCTACTTGACATCAATCTTAACTCTCACAAATAGATAAGCCTACGTCATCGGCTTTTAGTGTTAAGCAAAGTTTATTACTTTTCAAGCAGATAAATATATAACAAGATTAACATGTTTTTTACATTCCAACATAACTATTCCTTGGCCAAGAGGGACATCGGTAGTTAGAGCTTTATTACTCTTATCCCTACTCGACATTAATCTTAACTCTTACAAATAGAGAAGTCTACCTCGTTGGCTTTTAGTAATAAGCCTAGTCAATTACCTTTTTCAAAACTTATAAATACTTTTAAAAATACTTGTAAATAGGTTTTGAATATCTATGTAAAATATTACTTGAAAACAACAAATTTGATGAAAAACATGTTTTATATTATAAAACCTCTTTGAAAATACATATATAATTATTAGAAACATACTTAAACTTCAAACCAAATTTAAAGTACTTCAAAATAGGTTAGAAAACATCTCAAAAATTATTAGAGAAAAATACGAAATTTAAATGTCATTTTTAAGCACTTAAAACCATAAGCAACTTACTACAGCATTTATAAATGCTATTAAAAGTCCTTGTTAAAAAAACATTGAAAAGCATGATCCTTACGACTAGTTTTAACTACTTTAACAAATGATTTAAGATGTCAAATTTTTATAGTATGTACTACCCTTAGGGTACTTAAAAATCACGGAATACACCCTCAAGAATGTCTTCCAATTTATTTATAAAAATTCCCGAAAACAGGCTATATTTACCAAGTGTATTTATAACCACATTTTTGTTCTAACTTTCACAACTTTGGTTCACAATTTCTATAACTTTCTAAACTATCCTTTACTTTCAAATACATAAAAATATGTGTAGAGAACAACCAAATCAAATTATCCAAAATTAAGATCGTAATCTCCAATTTACACAAATTAAAGTTAAGAGATATCGAAGTGCACTTATAGTGACTATTCTCGCTCCAAACACTTTCAAACATATTTCAATTCAACACACAATCCAAGCAACCATTTAAACATCAAGTCGAGGCCACACCACATGTTTATGAGAGTAATAGAAGTGACGTTATACAATATAAAGTTGTCATTTGCTTTCATAAGCAAGAGGGACCCAAAGTTTATAACTTTACTTAGTTAATGTCACTTTAACTTTATATTTCAAACACAACATATATATAAACAATGTATACAAACAAGATAATGAGATAATTCACTTAGATCCAAGCCAAACATATGCTCAAGAACAACCAAGCTCAAGAACACTTCCTACCATCACCTTGCAACCACCTTCCTTCTTTGCTTTAAACTTGTTTTTCCCAAGGCAAAAATGCTTTATTGCTCACGGCCAATCAACGAGGGGGGAGCATGGCTTTGCTTCTTCAAAATATTACATAATGGAAGGTTTTCTAATATTTCCCTAAGGCTTGTGGAATAGTTGGAGTGGATTTTGTTTTGCAAAAAATTTCTTTAGAACATAAGAGAAGAATAAGACATGGAAAAGCTTGGTTTTGCTTTGTGAATTTGTGCTTATTTAACAAGGGCATGCCCCTCTTTATATAGGCTTAAAATGGTGTTGCATAAGCTTGTTCCCACGCCTCCACCATGCCATGGAAGTCTTACCTCCACACATGCCCATCATTTCTCCTTTACATCACTTCACTTTTAACAAAATACTTAAATACCCTTAATATGTTACTATCTCTTATCTATTAGAAACTTCTAAAACATTCCATTTGCTTTATGAATAAAAGTGTGTTAATTAGTTCCTAATGTGTTTATTTTATCATTAAGCAAATGCATAAGAGTTTGAACAACTTATATTAAGTAAATAACTATTTGTCGATAAACTGATTTTCGGTCATATTATCGATTTTCTTCGAAGAATATATCATTGTAAACAAAGTTCAAAAAAAATGTTTATTATTGTTTATTATTTAAAAGGAGGTTAAGAAGGTTATTAAATCACTTTAATAATATTTATCCAAGATTCAAATATTTAAATAATTTAGATATTTAAATATAAAGTGTTCAAAATTTCTAGTCGTTACAACATACTCTAAAAACTTCCTAGATGGATGAGAAATATCTTTTGCTAAATACTCTTCCTCTTCTTTATCTCGTAAACGTATTTCATGGGTCTTCTTTAATTCGATTCTTTCTCTTAGAGCTCTAGTTCTTTCTACATCTTGTTGAACCTGCACTTCCAAGATTTTTGACTTCTACTCTTTCGGCCTCAAATGATCCTCATTTTTTAGGAAAATGCAATTGAAATTTCACTTAAAAGTGCAGTTAGCTTGTAACTAATCACTGCCAAGTCACTAGCTTCCTTATTTCTCAACGGCAATCTCTTGCTTGATTTTATTCCTTCAGGCCGATTTGCAACTCCATTATACAACATTCTTGAAGTAGGAGTCAATGAATTGCTATTGTTTCCCTCCGCATCTACTAACATAGGAGATTCATTTCAATGGCCAAGGGATGAATTCGTTGAATGTCTTGAAGATACATTTCTTAAATTAAATTCTTAGGTATCTCCCTCACCGACATCCACTTCTTCGTTGAGAGTTCCTAACGTGGCTTCACACGGAGAATTTCAAATTCTTCATGAGCTTTGAAATCACTGTTGTAAATATCATTTTTATCATAACTGTCTTTCAAGTCTCTAAACGATTGTCCACTTCTTAGTCTATCGCATCTTTGTACTATTTTACCTTTGTATCTGGTACATATAGTATTCGAGTTACACCATGCTGTCTTTGTGCTCTCGAACGATCGCTTTTTTACATGCCAAGTCCCGGTCGTACTTCTTATTAACTCTCAATTAGGAGAACCTCCCACTCGAAGGTCCTGATGGAACTTCGAATGCGTTAACTCATGCATTGACCAACACCTTATAGTTATGTGATTTTATTGTCTTACCAATATCAGTGCTTGTATCAACAGAATCAGTGAATTGAGTATCTTTGGGCTTTTTTTTGGAGTAAGCTCTTTTTGCCTTGCCTTTCCCTTTGTCGCTTGTAGTAGCATATGGAGGGGTCCCTTGGGTTGTTTCTACAGGAGGAATTATCAGTTGTGAACCAAGCATGTTCAGGTTTTGAGAGATTTGATTGAGAAAGTTACCAAATTGTTATGCAAAGTTTGGTTAGGTAAGTAACTTATTTTGTTGTGGAGTAAGGTATGATGTCGGCATAACTTGTGGAGCTTCAGACTACGATGGTAAACTAGTAAAGTTCGTGAGTCAATTGTCATACAAGTTCACTTCAAGGACATTATTATTGTTTGAGTTTGCCATTAGTTTGTTCTTTTGTTTTATAAAGATAAATTTCTTTGAATATGAAGATTGTACGTAATATGTTATACATTATATATATATATATATATATATATATATATATATGTGTATATATAAAGAATTTGATGCAACTGACTTTTGCAGTGTCTAGTCTTATCGGTTGATTTTTGCATTGTTTAGTTTTATCGTTGGTTTTTTGCAGTGTTTAGTCTTATCAAATGATTTTTGCAAGGTCTAGACTTATCGGTTTTGAGCAGAAATTTTGCAGTTGCTCTTTAATATCATTCAACTATTTTTTGCGTCAACTAGTCTTATCAACTTTATACAGAAATTGTTTGTTTGCTTTAAAATCATCCATCTACCTTTTGCATTGACTAGTCTTATCAACTTTATACAGAAATTGTTTGCACTTTAATATTATTCAACTATTTTTTTTCATTGGCTAACCTTATCAACTTTATGCAGAAATTATTTGTTTGCTTTAAAATCATTCAAATTTTTTGGTATTGTCAAATTTCCGACCAATTTCTATATAAAGTTTGTTTGGGCAAACAAACAATTATTAAACAGCTTTGAATAGTCATATCAACTTTATGCAGAAATTGTTTGTTTGCTCTTTAGTATCATTTAACTATTTTTTTTGTTGGCTAGCGCTATCAAATTTATACGGAAAGTGTTTATTTGCTTTAAAATTATTCAAACTTTACATAGAAAATGTTTATTTGTTTGTTAACTTTATCCAAATTATTCAAATTTTGTGTTATATAATCATCAGTAAAATATTTAACTAGATGGGATAAAACAACATTTCTAAACTTTATATCGGTCGCAACAGGTAGCAGCAAAATCTGACTAGCTTTACCAAACCGACTCGAACTCTCATCATATCGTATATTGAGTGTGTTCAACACCATGAGTACAAATGTCAACATGGTAAAATCTAATGGTGTAAAACCAATCTCAGCATTCGAAAATAAAAATGCATGCGTTGTCCGTCACCAACGTTTAATTATAGCATGAATACATCTATTATCTGAACTTTTTAACTCAACATCCATGAATCTATCAAATATCTTAATTAATGGGTCTCTAATCTATGACCGTTCATTTAATTTTTTCCACTACTTTAACATTGTTGTGAAAGTTTCATGACATCCCATTCTATCGCAATTCTATTTACACTACGGTTTTAACATAAATTAATGATATATAAAAAAGAAATTAACGCATTAATACATTTCAACGATGATAAACAATATAATTTCAGTTGGAATTTTTTCGTACTTCTATTCCATGTATTATTTCGGGCCTTCTAGTGTTTCTGCTGTTGGAATTCCCGTCCGTTTATGCATACGTCGATTCACTTTTCAAGCGTGGCACGCCCATTGAATTTGCACCGTTGATTAGCCCGATTCCCAAAATCATACTTGGCAAGTTCGGACCCCATATGTTGATACAATCCAATCTATCATTGATAAAACCGCAAAACTGAACCCACTTTCTTCAACCAATTTCGACTTCAAAACCCTAAAATTCTGCTACAGATTATTCTCTTCAAGGACTACGAATTCGAGAATGTCTGGACCTGGAAATGATGAGGATAAGAAACCCGCAGATCAGGGGGCACACATCAATCTCAAGGTTAAGGGTCAGGTATAATTTATGTATGACTTTGATTTCTTTTTCTGTGTGTATATGTGTTGGTTGTTTTGCTTTTTTGTATTGAAAAATCATCGTCCGTGTTGCGTTTGGAATTTAATTTGATTTAGATATGCGTTTGGATATGTTAAATTCATATAGTGAGTACTTTAGAAGCTCAAATTTCCTCTGATGTATGATGCCTGTGCCTTTGTAATTATATAGTTTTATTTTGGTGTATTTTTCCACAATTATGCTGCGCTCTTGAGGGCTTTTTTTTCTTCCCTTCAGAGGTTTTGAGCATGTTTGGCTGGCTAGATTTTTGAGACATTAAGAAGACCTCCACTAATGAATTTTTTGAACCATTGGTTCCGACTGTTCAGAAAACCTTCAAAATCGGTGTTTTTTAATAAAGTTTTACAATTTTATCCAGTTATACCTAAGTCGAAATATTTTATTTTGAGTGTACCTCTACTTCATATTTTATTCACTCTAAAGTCTAAACAGTACATTTTCATGACAATTTAAATATTATAGCAACATATCCTAAACTATTTTTGTTATAATAATTAGGTGAAAAACCATTTTAATAATGTTTTTTGATCAGTTACTCTATAAAAGAGAATGTATCAAAATTTTGGGATTGTCGAAGGGACTAGTTTTGGATAGTTGGATAGGAGGCATAACTTTAGGCGGACTTCATCCTGAATAAATTGTTACGGAGGGACATGATAAATAAAACTAAACCAGGCGATTTATTATTTACCCTTATTCAAAGTGAATTCGGCCACACCCAATCAAAAAACAAAAATAAAAACGATGGATGATCATTGTAAATCACTAAACGACAATGGTCTACTAAAAAATCATTAGTGTACTATGTTCGATGGAGTTAAACAAAAATAATAATTATAAAATGGTAGTCATACTGAAAATGATGACAAAACTAAATTCGAAGGGCCTTGATCGAAAAGAGAATCATAAAATGGTGATTGTCTACCAAGAAGTTGCATAAAAACGGCACATGTTTGTTGTTTTGGTCGTATATCGTCCAAACTATGCCAATGGAATGAGGATAATAATATAATAATATTTAAATTTTTAGTGGGTTTCGCTAAATTTTTTGGTATCCTCATAACAATTTTACGTATACTGAAAAAATGACCTTCATATTCAAATATGAAGTCCCTCTAACAATCCACAAATTATTTTACTAACGCCTTTTCTTTTGATAATGTCATTTCTAGTACCCTGTTGTTTTTATACTAGTACTATGAGCATATTAGTTATTTTATTTTCATAACTAAATCTATGAAACTGAGGATGATTAATCAAAAGCGATGTATTTATCGGTTATAAAATAACTCATAAAACCTGTCAAAACTAATCTTATTTACGATCATAATCAGTATTCGCAAAACCTTTCGTAACCGCGATTACAAATGGGAAATTTGTACTTCTATACCGTCAATCAGGAGCGCATGGAAATTGAATAAATTCCTAAAGGCTACTTTTATTCTGTACTAAAATTATTTATATCTCCATGCATTGATTAATTCTTGTTGTCCTAGGCAGAGTTATTCCTTGTGCTTGGGTTTCTGTATACTAAAGGTTGCCACAGACATGCTGGCAGTTGCTGCCCTGTTTGTTATTTTTTGGTCTGAAAGTAATATAACTTGCAAGTACCAACAGAGGCGGAGCTACTGTTGGGCCAGCTAGGGCAGCTGCCCTAGCTGAAAAAAATGCAAAACCTGCACAAAATCAGTGTATTGGTACATTTGGCCCTATCTGAATATTTTTCTTGGCCATACCCCAAAAAAAAATGAGAGAAGTTTAAGCTCATTTAGTTTAGGTTTTACTAGTTTGGTATATTTGGGGCACTACCTGATAACTTAGTCTAGCTCCGTCACTGAGTACCAAAAACTTTTTATAGTGTAGCCTTTTCGTAAAAACTTGAACAATCTTGTGATTCTCTCACCTGGTTGTAATCTTTGTTGTAAATTTAAACCTATTAGATAAAATGTGTAATTTAATTGTTAATTATTTTTATGTATCCTTGTAATCATAACGTTAAACTTTATCCAATTGATTAATGTACAGAAAATTAGATTTTAAAATGAAAAAATTATTATTTTGATCAATCAATCACTATTTTCTAATTGAAAGTTTACATAACTACATTTCCATTATAGCGGAATGGATTGGGCTCTAAAAATGCTAATTGATTGAATGGAACGAACAGTATTGGATTCGTTAATGTAGTTCGTTCAAACTATTTTTTTATGTAAAATTGGTAAGAATGTTTGTAACTTGACATACATATTGAATGGGGTGCCAAGCATTGAAAACTATAAGGTGAATAACTTTTCTCCCGACTTATTCAGGATAGAATTTAGTAATGAGCAAAGCAAAGATGAAACCATAGTCAGGATATTTTGGGATCAGTTTTTGTTACAAGTTGGTTTGGGAAACCATTGTCTTCAATCCTCAATGTCAGTTGTTGCTATTGAATTATTTACGCCATGGCCGCATTTCATGATTTCATATTTGTTTTTCCTTTCCAAACTTACTATAAATCTGCAACCTCCTTTCTGAATTAGTTTAATTAACTATATAATCAAAGATTTTGTTCTCATTTAAACAATGATAAAATGAAAAAGTACAAAGTCATCTGTTTTGATTCTAGTCATTTTTCAACTTTCAATACTACTTTCTCGGTTTGCTAGTGCTCATTTTTTTATTCTAGTCGTCAAATTTTACTATTGAAAACGAGACGTTTGAATGAAAACTTAATCATCTTAATTTCCAAAACCAGTACATGAGTTCCAAACCCAATTTGGCTTCTCAGATTCAGGTGAGTTAGCTTTTTTAAGTGCTTGGTATTTATGATTTTTGTTGTATGCAGATCAACATTAAATATAGTATGTATCCCGAGATTACTCTAGATGAACTTAGGACCCGAGATACATTTATCCTGTTTGAGATCTCACTTAGTACTAAATCTGGTCTCTATAATCTTTGAGACAAGATGTGGCCAAAATACAAAATTTGAAAACTTGATTCTCAGTCAGAAAGTTTTGCTGAGCTTTTTGAAAGAGTTGGATAGGGTTGATCTCTTGTAGTACTCAATTTGATGTTTGGCATGCTCAATTTGAAGTCTGTCATGCAGTGTGCATAGTCCGTGCATAAAGATCACAGGGGATCCATATGTTATGTCATATATGTAAATTGGGCAATCATTCTGTTTTCTGTGTGTTGGCAAGAAAATAAGGTTCGAAGTTTCAGTTTTTTCGGTCTTTTGAAGATTTTGAAATTTCGGTCAATTTTATAAAATTTTGTTTCAATTTTGGTTTCAGATTTGGTGCGTTTTTCTATGGACATACGATACTATGTCATATATTTCTTTACGAAAATAATGAATCGGTGCTGTACTCAGAGAATCTGTGTACCAGTAAATGACAGTCACGTCCTTGTGTAAAACACAGTTAAACAAATTCAATTGGTAGGTAAATGGTCAATTAAAATGGATCAAACACAAAACATAATAAATGCAATCAATATAATATTATAATTACAATATAACAAAACCTAGATATTCTATACAAGCCGCAATAGAAAAATTAAAGCAACCAAACTAGTTTTGGGTTTGAATCAAATTTCAACTTTCAATTTCCAAATCTATGCGCCCAACTATGAAGACAATGTCGAATTGGGTCTTGAGGATGTAGAACTAGATTTGAAGACGAGGTACCGGGCTGGATGAAGAGTAATTTAGATTTATGTAGCTTTTTTAGTTTTTACTGTTATATTCTGCTTGCTCTTTGTAGGATATGTAAGTCATTGTTTGGATTCACAGTGATTGAAATGGTTAGTTCTATTAACACCCCATTATTTTCTTTACACACCCCAATAAAAATAATAAAATTTTAATTATACCCCTTTATAAAATTAAGTACCTATCTTTTTTTAATATTTTGTTTAAGACTAGTAAAAAGAATAATCAACACTCTCGTTTTTGGCTATGAAAATGATGATCGGCGGATTAATTTAGCAACTTGATTGCTGTCAATTTTACGCGAAACGTAATTTTTTTTACAATAACAAAGAATAAAAAAGCTACAATAACAAAGAATAAACAAGCTAAGTGTGCTACATGATTCTCTTGAAACTTGGTTTTACAATGCACTAGGATTCGATCAATACCTAGTGCGTCATGCACTAGGGTTCCATCAATACCTAGTGTGTCATGCACTAAGAATTAATAAAAATCTGGTGCAACGTACGTTAAAATTTTATAAAATCTATTGTTTTATTGGTTGAAAGGAATAACAACACTCATATAAAATGATGAAATGTGGAATTAATCAATACTAAGAATGAATTAAACAGTATGTAAGGGTAGACATGGAATAAAATGGCGTGGCAAAGAAAATATATGGTGTTTTCAAATTTTTAAACAACTAGTGGGGTGGGAAAAGAAATTCAAGGGGTGTTAAGAGATTTAGCCTTGCTATTAAGCACCATTACTTATTGGGTTTTCTGCTATAAAAATTGAAATCAAACATCTTTTTATCATCGATCAGATCAGTAAATCTTGCTTGGTTCGTCCTAGTTTTGGCCGTAGTTATATTGCAATGACTGGAATCCTGTGCTTCCAGCTATAACCTCAAACCATGGAAAGAACTTATACCTTTCCTTCCAAAATTTTATTTCCATTAGAAGTGCAGTTATTTGTTCTTAGGAGCTTTAGCAGTTTGCTTTTAACCATGTAATGCTCAATCAAGCGTAAACATGCAGATGTTAAAAATTGCTAAACTAGGAAGCTTCGTTGGTAACAAGTATAATCTTTGTTGATAATATCAACATTTTAAAAAGCCGTTTCATTACCCATTATATAAGTTTGCATTTTTTCGAATGCATATGCAAGTACATTTTGCACCACGTCTAGTTGTGCAACTAATGCGATATTACCAATATATTTATACTTTGTAGCCTTGTGCTGCTGATTAAAATCGTATTCCACTTTCATCTTATTTATTATATATGTTCATTTTGTTCTACTAATTTTATTATCGAAGTCCTTTGATGTATCTTCCTTCTGAATGCGCTCATTATCTTATTTTAATTTGGGTGCACATGTCATTTTAGATTCAAACTAATTTTGAGAGGTGAAGTTGTGTAGAAGCTCAGTTGTTTGTAAATCACTTTCTGCTGGGTACCAAGTGTTTTTAAGAGTTTGAAAGTTATGAAACACCTAGGTAGATAGAGTAGACCAAATTCTGAATTTTCTTTAAACATGATGTACTCATTTCTCCACCACAATTGTGCCTGAATTCCCTATTTTTGGTAGCCCTTTACATTTGTATCTTCATATTTAGTGATATATTTCATTTTAGCAAGGAGAATGACTATCAATTTGAGAATGTGTTTATGACTTTTGGAGTAAAAATACTCTGTAATTTGTGAACTGGCATTTACATGAACAGTTTGAGTGTGCTCTCTAGGATTCTGGCAGCTCTTCCTAATTGTTAGGCCGGGACATCTAATGGTTGTATTTCAAAATTTACTAATTTATCCTCAATCAGTTTGCTAGTTTTTTCATATAATCTTCTTATATAATGCTATATTCCGTTTTATTTTGGTTGAGCTATCTAGTATGCTAATTAGTGATATCTCCATCTAATAACTTGCTTGGTTAACTCTTTACCATAGAAAATATCTTAAAACGCTTGTTTTTCTATGTTTTGGTTCTGGTCATGTTTACAGGATGGGAATGAGGTGTTTTTCAGAATCAAGCGAAGCACTCAGCTAAAAAAGTTAATGAATGCCTATTGTGACAGGCAGTCTGTCGATTTTAACTCCATTGCTTTTCTATTTGATGGCCGCAGGCTACGTGCTGAGCAGACCCCAGATGAAGTAAGTAATTTATTCTCAACTATAAAATGATTAATTACATTTTTCTAGATTTATTTTTTGTGTATAGCAAGCATCCATTATACAGAGTATGATTATCATTATTATTCATTGTAATAATACTATAGTGACCCTATTGTATTGCTTCTATTTCATTCTTTAGGAGAGTTTTAACTGAAACAATGATCTATGGGTCTATTTTCAGCATCGTTACACTGTTTTGACTTCATATAGAGTTGCATCAATTGATATTAGTTAGTTGGAATTTTTTACTATAAACTATTGAGGTAATAATTTGAGAACCTTTATATATCTATTTCTAGTTTTAGGGGTTTCGCTTTTGAAATAAATAAATAAATCCTTGACACTTTAGCAATTTCTCAATTGGTGTTTGCAACCAAAAAAGAAGTGTGTTTAGGCAACAGTGGACGGTGGCATACGATTGCGTAGAAGAATACGTTTTGGTGCAAATTAGCTATGAACTATAAAAAAAATAACCACTTCCACGTGCATCTCAAAAAGGTTGGGTATTTTTTTTATTAGCTCACCATGCACATAAAAACAAATGCTAACTGCTGGATATTACGCAAATTTGCTAGATATCCTATTGTGTTTATTTATTACAATAACATTTGGTTTTGTTGTATGTTATGTATGTAGCTTGAGATGGAGGATGGTGATGAAATTGATGCTATGCTTCACCAGACTGGAGGAAATGCAGATCTTGGGTTTTAAGACTTATTCTCTTCTTCTTTTTAAGTTTTAGCTATATCTTATGATAAAATCTGGGGACATGAAGTTTGGTATAACTTTTTTTTGTTCATGGTTTTTGCATAGATTTGATCTATTTTTACTGTGTTGGTTAATTTTTATTGCAGTTCGTGTTTGATTCAAGGTATTTGATTTTAGTTGTGGTGTTTTTCTTATCTGTGGTGGTGGTTGCAAAAATTGAAAGGTTCTTTTTTTATTATAATATATATATAACAGTCGTTCTTAAACATTTTGAAGGTTTGAACCATGTATGTAATATCATTTGACACTTGAGCTAGTGGTCATTGACAAAAATGATAGGTTTTATGACCATTGTCATAAGTTTGTAAAATGATAGGTTTTACGATCATGGTCATAAGTTTGTAAATAAAAATTTAGTTGTATATTTATGATTTAGCAAAAAGATTGCTTATTTTTATCTTAGTCGATACTAGGTCGAACCTATAAATTATGAAAATTGATTACTGTGATAAAATAGATGCGTGGAATGAATGGTAAACTTATTGTTATCATAATTCAACAACAGACTAAAATACCAACGATTTTAGATACTAGCTTAAAGTAGCTTGAAAAATTAGTAGTTGGGTATGTTTTTTCTATTGTTTTGTCCAGTAAAGCAAATTTGTTTTGCTGTTGTGTATTACTTGTATTATTAAAAAAAAACAGTTGATATAAAGTTAAAAGAAAAACAAAAGTTCCTTAAATGGCCGAAATGATTCAAACAACGGATGCCAATTGAATAGAAGCTGCTAGGACCAAGGTGGGAGGTTCATGTTGCTACGGTATAGTTCTCATATCTGGTTTTAGATGATGCATATGTATTTGCTTATTGTGTTGCTCCACCCTTGCTATAGGCTATAGTAGAGGACCGACTATGGCTGGACGTTGGTCTGTTTGATACGGTTTAAAGTCCAAAACGCTTCTGCACCGTATCAAACGGTTAATCAAAAATACAAACCATTATACTAATTTTTTAAACAGTTTGGTTTCGATTCAGTTTAATGTATTACGGTTCGGTTAGAATTCATATTAAATATGAAATAAAAGAATTACTTCAATCAACAATCAATTTAAGAAGGCAACTGTGTGAAGTTTTTACACAAAATGTTATACTGAAATGAAATATTAGTTCTTAATTGTATGAATATTTCAATTTGACATTTAGCTACAAGTGAGATTTTTTTAGTAGATTAACCAAACAACAACGTTAATCAATGCATAATCATTAAGTAAAATGACTAGAATAGGATCATAATTAGCATTTAAAAAAGATAAGATGAAAAATATTATACCAAAATTACAACTTTTTCCTTTATGACAACGATTATTATTAATATAACAACATACGTTGAAAATAGAATATACATCGTTAGAATCTAAATGAGATAGGAGTTGTTTATATTTTCATCATAAGATTACTAGTGTAAATTTTCGAATCGGTCCGGTTTAATGTGGTTGGTTCATTGAACCGTATCGATGCAGTTCGATCTGGTGTGAGGTATTTATTTTGATTAGAAGATTCGGTGTGGGTTTTCGTACCTTTTGTATGGTCCGGTATGCACGGTCTTAGTATAGCGGTGTACTTACCACATAAAGTATTACCGAAGGCCTATCAGCATTACTGAATTATTCTTTTGTCACCTGCCTTGTCACCAATTTCTGCTCAGATTATGGCCATCCCGATCATTATCCACTTCCACCTTTGTTTGGATGTTGTTCTGTAACTCCGGTAGGTTTTCCAATGAAGTTATCCTCCATTATTACCTTAATGGCAATGCTAATTTTATCATCATTATACTGTTATCAAACCATGGATAACCAAATATATACCAAATGGGCATATACCATCACGACACCGGTAAATTTGTCAAACGTCAAACCAATGAGGCGAATTAAATTAACTTGTTCGCATTAGCATGTAAATTTATGTTTACACTTAACGAATTAAATCAACTAAGAAAATTTATTTGTTTGTACTTAAATTTGTTGTTGAATTAAATTAGTATTTAACTATACTTAATCATTTAATTAGAAACATTGTTAAATATTATTATTATTATTATTATTATTATTATTATTATTATTGTTTGAAGCTACAGTCAAAAGACCAACGAAAACTTAGTCTTCATTCTACACAAAAGAAACTGATCTTAGTGTATTGCTGTTTTAATCATTCTGTGCTAATTTTAAGCGTTGGACGTTTGTCAAAATTAATTATTAATTATATTAACGTAATTATTGAACTTTGTTATTTTCGTGTGCATAAAAGTGGCAAAATTAATTAAAGTAGTTTAGCTAAACCATTTTTTTTACTTAAGATGTTTGATCACTCAGATGATTAATCCACTGCAAACCAAATTCCTGGTTACGTCCTGCCGCTATCAACATGAGTTTATGTTATAGTGCACAATCCCCATATGTGGATATCTGGATCGGAAAACGCTGAATCATCGACCTTTATGTTTTTTAAAGTTGGGTAAATTAAAGGGCTTGCCTAGAGAAATGCATGTTGCATTTGATTTTTCAACTTTGAAAAAATAAGGCATAGAAAACGTGTTACCGGTGAAAACATGTTTTTGCAGATGTGAGAATTATCAAAGTCGTTTAATCGTAATTCATTTAGATTAAATTTCCCTTAGATTTAATTTCCCAATGACTTGATGCTATGAAGTAATAAGATAATTCAAACATAATATTTAATTAAAAATATAATGCACGAATTAAATAAGTATCACATCAAGTTTAGGTTTGATTTGTTGTCTATTTAGGCAAGTAGAGATTCCATATCTAAATGGTTGATTTATTCTTTTCCCTTGCATTTTTAATGATTCACAGATTATTGGTACATGTTTCTCGCACAACATTCATCATTCGACATACTCCATGCAACACTCATCACAAAATTCTTCATTCTTTTCCAATTACTATAATACTGAATATTGTTTTTTGTCACAAAGTTCTCAACTTCAAAATCAAAAATATTACTCTTAGTAATTGTAAAATTATGAAAATCAATACTACAATCAATGAAAATCAATACTACAATCAATACACCAATTTTAGAATATCAACAATTTGTAGAACCTTGTCTGGTCAATTCCTAACATAAACACAAATTACTACATATACGATCAAAGTCTAGATGATTTAGGTCAAATGCGTATGAAGAAAGTGGAAGAGATGGGAATTTTGTGGGTACTAGGTGGAGGTGAGTCATCTGCGATTATAATATAAATGGTTCGCCCAATGATGATTTCAAGCCTGCAACAATATGTGTAGAAAGATTACCTGTAAAATGGACTGCTGATGGGTAAGAGAAATTTTGTCATTATTAGTTGGAATGTTCAAAAAATTCAATCAAATGACATGTAAAATTAAATTAGTTTTCTAGTATTCGATTATGAATCTTTTCATCGAATGGTAAAAGGAATGGAATCAAAAATCATTTTTGCCAAGAATATTAAAATCTTACCATCTAATTCTTATTTCAGATGGATTCTTACCCTTTGCAATTCATTTTACATTCCATTTCTAATTCAGTTAAAACTGCGATTGAGAATAATCATTCAATCCATACTTTTGTGAATCAACAATTCCAATTCTAATGATCTCTAAACCAAATAGAAGTGAAACAAGAGGGAAAATTGAGTTTTAAGTTCGGTTGTCCACTTACTTAAATCAACAATTAAGCAAATATACAATATTTGACGTGGCATTTATTTATTCCTCCGTTATGTTTTATTTCAATATTACGGTTAAATGACTTTATAAATTCACAATATCAAGCCGCAGTGAAAATGTGTGTGAATAACTGTGGTGTTCAATTTACCAATGATGCTATGTTATTCTTTCTTTATAATCGAAATGGCTTAATGTAAATCATGATGCATTCCCCTCAGATGTAAGCCTTGGAAGTTCAACCCCAACGGTAGTACTTTGTAATATATTGTAAGGGACACTAGACTTATAGGGACGCATAAAGCGAAAAAGAAGCTTAGGTTTTTACTAAGATCGATGATGCCACTAAAAGAATTGGATATTTACCAACAAATAACCCATCATACAGATATTAAGAAGGACAACAAAAAAGAGGAATGAAGGAATAAAATGAAACTAGAGAAGTTACTAAAGAGAGGACGAGGAGAAGTCGCAAATACAAAATTCAACTAGATTTCATAGAGGAGGATTGTTTTCAACATAAACAAAGAGAAGATTTCCTTAGAGAAGCCTTAGGAATTAGTTGTGAAGCAACGAAATTTCTATTCCAGTGCAAATTTTATTAAAAAAATCTCCAACGTAGTAGAATATCTACTTGAAAAAATGGAAAAAAATAAGCAAGCATCGTTGTAGAGATCAGTTGTAGTACATCATTGTTTATTTATGTTCATTTTTGTTATTGTCATGTATAGCCATTTGTATCCTCAATGTTTGGTCGTTAATCTATAATTATCTTCATACCTATGTTACCTTTATTTATGTGCAATTAGTCACCAACCATGTACTGTTATATCTGTTACCATTATTTCTATGCAAGAAATACGTAAAAGACAGTCATGATACACATCATTCTCATAAACATACATAAAATAACCAACATAAAAGAAATATAATCATACATAAATATAAACATACATAAGATAGCCAACATAAAAAGTACAAACATGCATAAGGTAACAACTAACTAAATTCGTTTACATTTTGATTTCATTTTGTTTTCCCCACATGTATATGTATATAAATTTTTTTACACATATATTTGTGATGGTATCATATCATTCTTGAGTTCTTCAGTTTTAGGTGACACTTAGGATTGGATCATGCTATAAATTGTTTTACATTCTTACAAGGGATTGGTTTGTCAAGGTTGGATTGTTATTATTATCAGCTTATTGAGGACTCATTGTGGATAAGTGTCGTGTTATTTGCTATTTCATGGATGATTTTGTTCTTTTGTACCTACACCTTTAGTGATTTTTTGGTGTTTGATATGAACATCTCTTCTTGCATGTTGTATGTTTAAGTATTTGTTCCTTCTCTTTGTGTCTCATCATGGACTCTAACTAGTAGACTGGGGATGGGCTTTTCTTTTACTATTACTATGTAGGGGGATTTGCTACCTGTCAGGCTTGTTGAAAGCTTATTTTCAAGATAAAATTATATGAATGTTCTCCTCCAAAATAAGTGTAACGATCCGTCTTTCTTACACCTAAAGATGACACTTAATACATCCATGTGTTCATGTGCCAATCATCTAAGTGTTTGAAAGACAAGCTGTTGGAAAAAAGAAAAGATAAGATAAGAAGAAAAAAATACAGAATCTCACAACGTAACAAAAATATATAAATAGTCAACATAAGATAATACATAGCATCATTCCCAAAATGAATATCAAAGTTACACAAATACCAACTTTAGTCAGGGATAGTTATTATTGCCTGCCTTCATAATGCCGATACATAGTATACATACACAACGGAAATAAAAATAGATAACTAGATACGGCGAAGCCTCTGCTCCTCCAAAATGCATCCATAAGAACCTGGACTACCTGGCTGTCACATCCTGGAATTTTCGACTTTCGAAAATTCAACATCGATACTCACTTTATCGACTGTCGAGCAATCGAGTGCCGGAAACTCCAATAGTGAGGGTTTAAGAAAGAGAAATAGAAGAAAAGATAGAAGAAAAAGAAAGAAAGCAGAGAAGAAGAACAACAGAACAACATCAGAATCTCACATATCGCAGCGGAACAATATATAATAGATAAACACTAGTCTTTAAAAAAAACAAAGAACTATATCAGTTTTATACATACATCAACAGAGTCAATATACAACTCAATACAACAATGGACAGTTATATAACTTGTCCTCATACAGAATACACAGCGGAATAAATACTATCAGATACAAATACTACGTCTCGTCATCCAGCTCATCTCCAAAGCTCCAGAATATCCTGATAACCTATCTCTAGACTGCCCGTGTGGAAATTGGTGGGCACCCAGAGTTTAGAAGGGAAACAATAAACTCCGAGTCAGTCATGGTGACTGGTGTGAGATCGTAAAACAGTTATTCTTTAAAATAAACAACAGGAAAACTTTAATGTCAATTCGCAATGCTTTTGGAAAATGAAACTACCATAAGACCTCCCACCACACACACAATGCAAACACAGACTTGGAGGAGATTTCTTCTTATGATAGTCAAAGATGCTTACTACGCAGAAATCAAATTCTTTTTGATATTATTATTAGTGCATAGTGTAGAAAACATTTCGAAAGTAGGATATAAATCTTAGCCAGCATAGGTACCATTATATTATGCCTGCTATAGCTGCCTCCTGAGGAGACAGGTTATACAATTGAAATCATAAAGGCTCGTATTGTTTCTTTGGATTTCCAACAAATGGTCAGGCTAAGGAACTTCCTATCCACGATGGGTACGTCCCTGGAATAGATGACCCGAGAACCTAACCGGATCTCTGCCAACACAAGGCCGGGTTACCTCTGCAAAAATAGGTAACTACTGACACGCATATGCCATCCCCCGATCGTCACCGATCTTCCCGAGGATCCCCGATTCCAACAAACCACATAGATAATAATAATGCAGTAACCACATAGGTTAAGTATCTGGGCTCCATACCATGATACCACCTTTATCCAGAAGGAATGACATACACTAAGGGGCGCTACTCCCTAGAACCTTGCCGCATTCGTCCTGTTTCGACCATTTCCGGGGTGTGAGGCTCGACAAAGTCTCGTCCACAAAGCTACGCTTTCTCAAAAAGCCCTGCTTCGGGTCAAACAAAATGATCAACCTATGATCACAAAGATATAAGATCAAACAAATGATCATATCACAAATGATCAAAAACTGATCATTTCACAGCAACACTCAGTATGCCACGTTACCAAATTGGGATATATCGCTGATAAATTTCAACTACATAACCTCTGAGCTCGTACGTCTCAGAGAAGGGTGTTAAGCTAAGAGAATAAATTCTCCGCCACCAACAGAAATGTATTTGAAAGAAATCAGCTTTATATCTCAAATTGTAACGTCAGACATACAATCCATATAAGTCTGTTCCGGGATCGAACAGAACCGAAGGCACTTCTCACGAAGCCCTTGCAATTCCGGATAATTTTCAATCACGTCAGGACTTCCCGTCACTAAGGGTGATAAAACCTCTAAATCGAAGATCAGTCGATGTAGAGTAACTCGACGGTAATCCTTCCGTTTTCAAAAATATCCGGTCTTCAACACCGGTCTTCGAATGCAATTCATAACAACGTATCACATATTCGGAATGGGTTATACGACCCCATGGTCCTTTCCCGGCTAACCCGAATAGTGAGCGTTTATTTAAAAATAAGTGTGGCATTCAAATTCATCCAATTCACAACAAATACCTACTCAAGGTAATTATTGATAGTCGGTTATTTAACTATCAATAAAGATGCGCAACCTCATCAGATTCCAAATAATTTTCCAAATTATTTATTTTCAAAAAAAAAATCTTTACTAGATATAGAATTTCCACACTTCAATCATTTGAAAACAATTTCAAATCAACTTCCACATTTCAATTTATCTTTAAAAGATAAAATCTCAAAACAGTTCATTTCATATTGGAAAAGCATTTCCATACTTATTAAATAATAAGTATTTCACAATCATTTATTTTCAACACTTGGAAAATATTCGATATACTTAAATCAAATTAAGTATACATTCATTCTTTAATGAAATCATTTATTCTAACATCTATTTGAGTCAAAACGAATGTTACGTAAAACATCGTTACGACGACTCGAAATCACTAGTATAGGGATTCGAAATTTTAAGGTAGATATATGAAAATCCCAATACTACATAAAACATTTTCTTTTCGAAAATCATTTACTATAACAACAGTGTTATAGTCCATCATTTCCTTATATTTTCGAAAACGCCTATTTCAACAATGAACGTTGAAATCTATGCTTTCGATTCATAATACGTTTTAAAACGTCTTTAAAATGTTTAACTTCATTTATAATATCGCTTTCCCAAACATAACCATTTTTACTTAAAAATATATTCACTGTCCAAAATCGTGAATATACTTCATTTAACCCAATTCCAATTATTTCTACACATTTTCATTTCAATAGAAATTCGCTATCCAAAATCGCGAATATATCTACTTTGATGATCTTCTATATTTAATTTATCAAATTCCATCGCTTTCGAATTTATAAACACGGTTATAAATTCTATTTCTATTTTAATAACAACTTCGACTTATAAATCTTCTTTTTATCAACTTCTATATTTTACTTATCAAAATAAGTGATTTCGGATTTATAACCAACTTTTATAAATTCCAATTCCATTTATTAAAACTTCAATACCAAATCAATTTCAATATTGATTTCTAAATTTATTTTCAACTTTAAATAAAATTTCCATACTAATTTCTCAAAAATTCATTTCCAATATTAAATCAATTACAGATTGATTTCTAATTTTATTTATCACTACTAAATAAATTCAAATTTTAAATTAGATTCTTCAATTTATAATCACTATTTTACGAAATCCATTCATTTAACATTTTTACTTTATTCTGGAATTTATTCAATACGATTATAAAAATTCACTTTTTATACTTTAAAATTCCTTTCTTAAAAATTTCTTCAATTTCACAAATTGATTCACTTAGAAATTTTCTGCTTGAATTTCAAAAATTCAATTTCGTTTATCTTTGGAATCCAATGATGTCAAACATCCATTCAGCTAAATTTTAGCTTTTCAAACAATTTCCAGATATCAATTCAACAACATCAATAATCATTCACAGATTGTCACATCACAGTAGAAATAAATTCAATCAATGTGAGGGGTCCAGTTGGATCCCTCCAACCTGTTTCCCTGCATCCAAAGATGTTAGCACAATACCAATTCCGCTCCAGTATGGAATTATCGCGGTATATAGGTTTTTATAAATCCGCTTACTAACGGCGCAATAGGATCTCATCCGCTATACGAGGCGGGAAATCATCAATCCAATATATACATATGCCAATATGTATATATTGCTATATATATAGATATATCCTATCATATCTAATAGCACATCCAATATAGCAATCAATAACTGCAAACATCAAATTTCCAATTCGAGTGAGAAGATCTCACCTTAGCTATTTATTTTGCAATCCCATTTCCGTTCCAGTTTATTTCTCCATTTTTAACCTTGTATAAACAATATATAGATTTATTAATATTCGGAATAAACCTAATAACCAATTTTCGTTTGGTAATTTAAATTATCCAATGATTTTTATTTCAAACCAATTTCCTCTTTAAATAAATTTGTTTAACTAAGCATCTTAATTTTCAAAATAACTTTCCTTTATTGTATATAATATATATACATATGCAAATTTACGTTTTTCAAACTTACTGTATATATCAAATTTTCCTTTGATAAATTTTCTTAACTAATTATTTATTCAAATAAATTTTCCTTAAAAAAAACATCTTTATGTTACTAAACAACGAATAAACTTTGTTAAACTAGTTAATTCGTTGTTTAGTAACATAAAGATGTTTTTTTTAAGGAAAATTTATTTGAATAAATAATTAGTTAAGAAAATTTATCAAAGGAAAATTTGATATATACAGTAAGTTTGAAAAACGTAAATTTGCATATGTATATATATTATATACAATAAAGGAAAGTTATTTTGAAAATTAAGATGCTTAGTTAAACAAATTTATTTAAAGAGGAAATTGGTTTGAAATAAAAATCATTGGATAATTTAAATTACCAAACGAAAATTGGTTATTAGGTTTATTCCGAATATTAATAAATCTATATATTGTTTATACAAGGTTAAAAATGGAGAAATAAACTGGAACGGAAATGGGATTGCAAAATAAATAGCTAAGGTGAGATCTTCTCACTCGAATTGGAAATTTGATGTTTGCAGTTATTGATTGCTATATTGGATGTGCTATTAGATATGATAGGATATATCTATATATATAGCAATATATACATATTGACATATGTATATATTGGATTGATGATTTCCCGCCTCGTATAGCGGATGAGACCCTATTGCGCCGTTAGTAAGCGGATTTATAAAAACCTATATACCGCGATAATTCCGTACTGGAGCGGAATTGGTATTGTGCTAACATCTTTGGATGCAGGGAAACAGGTTGGAGGGATCCAACTGGACCCCTCACATTGATTGAATTTATTTCTACTGTGATGTGACAATCTGTGAATGATTATTGATGTTGTTGAATTGATATCTGGAAATTGTTTGAAAAGCTAAAATTTAGCTGAATGGATGTTTGACATCATTGGATTCCAAAGATAAACGAAATTGAATTTTTGAAATTCAAGCAGAAAATTTCTAAGTGAATCAATTTGTGAAATTGAAGAAATTTTTAAGAAAGGAATTTTAAAGTATAAAAAGTGAATTTTTATAATCGTATTGAATAAATTCCAGAATAAAGTAAAAATGTTAAATGAATGGATTTCGTAAAATAGTGATTATAAATTGAAGAATCTAATTTAAAATTTGAATTTATTTAGTAGTGATAAATAAAATTAGAAATCAATCTGTAATTGATTTAATATTGGAAATGAATTTTTGAGAAATTAGTATGGAAATTTTATTTAAAGTTGAAAATAAATTTAGAAATCAATATTGAAATTGATTTGGTATTGAAGTTTTAATAAATGGAATTGGAATTTATAAAAGTTGGTTATAAATCCGAAATCACTTATTTTGATAAGTAAAATATAGAAGTTGATAAAAAGAAGATTTATAAGTCGAAGTTGTTATTAAAATAGAAATAGAATTTATAACCGTGTTTATAAATTCGAAAGCGATGGAATTTGATAAATTAAATATAGAAGATCATCAAAGTAGATATATTCGCGATTTTGGATAGCGAATTTCTATTGAAATGAAAATGTGTAGAAATAATTGGAATTGGGTTAAATGAAGTATATTCACGATTTTGGACAGTGAATATATTTTTAAGTAAAAATGGTTATGTTTGGGAAAGCGATATTATAAATGAAGTTAAACATTTTAAAGACGTTTTAAAACGTATTATGAATCGAAAGCATAGATTTCAACGTTCATTGTTGAAATAGGCGTTTTCGAAAATATAAGGAAATGATGGACTATAACACTGTTGTTATAGTAAATGATTTTCGAAAAGAAAATGTTTTATGTAGTATTGGGATTTTCATATATCTACCTTAAAATTTCGAATCCCTATACTAGTGATTTCGAGTCGTCGTAACGATGTTTTACGTAACATTCGTTTTGACTCAAATAGATGTTAGAATAAATGATTTCCTTAAAGAATGAATGTATACTTAATTTGATTTAAGTATATCGAATATTTTCCAAGTGTTGAAAATAAATGATTGTGAAATACTTATTATTTAATAAGTATGGAAATGCTTTTCCAATATGAAATGAACTGTTTTGAGATTTTATCTTTTAAAGATAAATTGAAATGTGGAAGTTGATTTGAAATTGTTTTCAAATGATTGAAGTGTGGAAATTCTATATCTAGTAAAGATATTTTTTTTTGAAAATAAATAATTTGGAAAATTATTTGGAATCTGATGAGGTTGCGCATCTTTATTGATAGTTAAATAACCGACTATCAATAATTACCTTGAGTAGGTATTTGTTGTGAATTGGATGAATTTGAATGCCACACTTATTTTTAAATAAACGCTCACTATTCGGGTTAGCCGGGAAAGGACCATGGGGTCGTATAACCCATTCCGAATATGTGATACGTCGTTATGAATTGCATTCGAAGACCGGTGTTGAAGACCGGATATTTTTGAAAACGGAAGGATTACCGTCGAGTTACTCTACATCGACTGATCTTCGATTTAGAGGTTTTATCACCCTTAGTGACGGGAAGTCCTGACGTGATTGAAAATTATCCGGAATTGCAAGGGCTTCGTGAGAAGTGCCTTCGGTTCTGTTCGATCCCGGAACAGACTTATATGGATTGTATGTCTGACGTTACAATTTGAGATATAAAGCTGATTTCTTTCAAATACATTTCTGTTGGTGGCGGAGAATTTATTCTCTTAGCTTAACACCCTTCTCTGAGACGTACGAGCTCAGAGGTTATGTAGTTGAAATTTATCAGCGATATATCCCAATTTGGTAACGTGGCATACTGAGTGTTGCTGTGAAATGATCAGTGTTTGATCATTTGTGATATGATCATTTGTTTGATCTTATATCTTTGTGATCATAGGTTGATCATTTTGTTTGACCCGAAGCAGGGCTTTTTGAGAAAGCGTAGCTTTGTGGACGAGACTTCGTCGAGCCTCACACCCCGGAAATGGTCGAAACAGGACGAATGCGGCAAGGTTCTAGGGAGTAGCGCCCCTTAGTGTATGTCATTCCTTCTGGATAAAGGTGGTATCATGGTATGGAGCCCAGATACTTAACCTCTGTGGTTACTGCATTATTATTATCTATGTGGTTTGTTGGAATCGGGGATCCTCGGGAAGATCGGTGACGATCGGGGGATGGCATATGCGTGTCAGTAGTTACCTATTTTTGCAGAGGTAACCTGGCCTTGTGTTGGCAGAGATCCGGTTAGGTTCTCGGGTCGTCTATTCCAGGGACGTACCCATCGTGGATAGGAAGTTCCTTAGCCTGACCATTTGTTGGAAATCCAAAGAAACAATACGAGCCTTTACGATTTCAATTGTATAACCTGTCTCCTTAGGAGGCAGCTATAGCAGGCATAATATAATGGTACCTATGCTGGCTAAGATTTATATCCTACTTTCGAAATGTTTTCTACACTATGCACTAATAATAATATCAAAAAGAATTTGATTTCTACGTAGTAAGCATCTTTGACTATCATAAGAAGAAATCTCCTCCAAGTCTGCGTTTGCATTGTGTGTGTGGTGGGAGGTCTTATGGTAGTTTCATTTTCCAAAAGCATTGCGAATTGACATTAAAGTTTTCCTGTTGTTTATTTTAAAGAATAACTGTTTTACGATCTCACACCAGTCACCATGACTGACTCGGAGTTTATTGTTTCCCTTCTAAACTCTGGGTGCCCACCAATTTCCACACGGGCAGTCTAGAGATAGGTTATCAGGATATTCTGGATATTCTGGAGCTTTGGAGATGAGCTGGATGACGAGACGTAGTATTTGTATCTGATAGTATTTATTCCGCTGTGTATTCTGTATGAGGACAAGTTATATAACTGTCCATTGTTGTATTGAGTTGTATATTGACTCTGTTGATGTATGTATAAAACTGATATAGTTCTTTGTTTTTTTTAAAGACTAGTGTTTATCTATTATATATTGTTCCGCTGCGATATGTGAGATTCTGATGTTGTTCTGTTGTTCTTCTTCTCTGCTTTCTTTCTTTTTCTTCTATCTTTTCTTCTATTTCTCTTTCTTAAACCCTCACTATTGGAGTTTCCGGCACTCGATTGCTCGACAGTCGATAAAGTGAGTATCGATGTTGAATTTTCGAAAGTCGAAAATTCCAGGATGTGACAACCTGGCTACTCATACAAATTTGAGCACCCAAGAGTTTTAGGGAAAGATAGAAAAACTTCCGGTCAGACATGGGTCTGGTTTGAGTAAACTCCAAACAACTGAATCGTTATACTTATAAAACTCTTTTAAAAATAAAGGTATCTCGTTAAACCACGTCGCACAGAAAAACAGACGGAGTACCTTATGATAACCAAATCATTTTAATAGAAAATTCAGTAATACTATAATAATGTCTATGGTTTAAAATAAATATTGAACCATAGCCAAAATTGTTACAGTAATTAAATTCCAACATAATGGTATACAACTAAGTCCAAAAGGCACTTATTGGAGAATGGATTCCATACAATGACAAGATAAGGGACTACCTTTCGTACAGTACAACTCTAGAGAAAATGTACCGAGGTTGCAAAACATTTGCACCTCTGCGAATCAGGACCGAACTACCCCTTACTGGATAGTAACCGAATATGTCATCCTTTGGTTGTGATCAACAACCATACCGAGCCCAAAGCATACATAAATATATAAATACCGATCTAAATCAGGCGATGACCATACCCTAATGGGAGCGACCCACATAGTCCTACGGCACCTCCCTGTTTTATTCATTACTGGTCGTGAGGCTCGAGGCTATGTTTATCTTTTCATATATCAACCCCACTTGGAATGCTAACACTGCTCTCCAGGCGATAATGCAATACTAGCATTCGTTCATACAAGTTGTTCAGGGTATAAACAAACCGAAGGCACTACTTCTACTATATCCATTTTCCAATCACCCTCGGGATTAGTAGCAAGTAGCTAATGCACTTCAAAGATCTTCGTCTTCGATTCCATCGTCTTAGCGATGTTTCCAACTCGAACGCTTACGTTGGTTCGAAGTACGTTTCAGATAAATTTTACTATCTGATCCCGGTCTCTTCGAACCAACATTCGATAATTTTATAAGGGTCAAGTTATCAATAGTAAACAAATCCACTATCTGGCGCGTGTGTAGATTTGCGTATGGAAAATAAGACATCCTATACTTATCCCCACTTTTCGATTTCAAACAATACTGTCCCTTGATTAACAATGAAGTCGGACAACTTAGAAACTAACCTTGACTCAACGTACGTTCTTACCTCTTGGGATAGAGACGAGTTTCTATACCTCAGAATTTAGTGTTTAGTATACAATGAAGTATCTCCCATATACCTAATTTATCATGACTCATTTATTGAAATTAACTCTCTTATATTTATCATGTTTCTGACATTTCGACTTCTCTATCCCTCGTCTAGAAAATCAAGTTCTAGATCTCACAGATAGAGGAAAGTCTACTCATCGGCATTTTAGTGCTAAATACGAGATGACTTACTTTCAATAAAATGTATCAAAATTTTAGCATAACTTATTTATATTTGTTTGGCTACTTAATGACATAGACAAAGAAAATCCCTTTTATTTAAACCATTCTTTGTAAAAGAAAGCTGCTTTTAAACAAACTGATCCTTAGGAATAAAATGATTAAAAATTTAAAAATCTTTTTTTAATTAATTAAAAATAGGTTTAAACCTTTTATTAAATAATAATTAAACTTTAATTATATCTTAACTTAATTAATAACTAAGTAATGATTAAACCTTACATGATTAATAATTAGACCCTACTTAATTAATAATTAATTAATAATTAACCTTTGTTTAATTAATAAACTATCAGTCTTACTTAATTAGTAAATAATTGAGTACTAATTACTTTTACTTAATTAATTAATCATTAACTCCTTAATTAATTAATTAATAATTAAACCCTTATTTAATAAATTAACTAAATAATACTTAAACCCTTACTTAATAAATAAATAATAATTACCTTTTTAATATTATAATATGTTGAAATACTTTTAAAAAAATATTTAAAAGTGAAAACACTTTTAGTTTACATGAAAAGTGTTTGTTTTACGAACTACATCCATAGCGATTATCGCTGTGGATACCATAACCTTAAAACTTGTTTTATATATCAGATAGCCCTTTAAACCTTTATCTTTTATATCTAAAATTACTTTATAAACTTAGTATAACGTTTTGAAAAAAGGAAATCTTTTGAAAACTTTATAAAACTTTTTTCTAGAAAATAAATAAGTAAAACAAGTTTAAAACCAAGGGATCTCGATGTCACAACAAATACAAATTTAAGCGCTAGCTTTGTTTTTAGCATACAATGCCCATAACATAAGCTCATACATTTTTTACAAATGAATAACAACCATTCACAAAGTAAAGATCATCACTTTCCATATCACTTAACATTTTGACTTCATTTCCAAATACATAACAAAACATTACATTTAAACACATACATGTAAGACACAAGCAAACATTTACTTTCCAAACTAAACAACAAGCAAAAATTATTATCACCAAAATAAAGTTTTAAAACTTTGATTAAAATGGTGAGCTTTACTCACTTAAACAAGCACAATTTCAAACAACCTGCAACTAAACTCACAAAGGGAGCTTTCTTCTATGAAAATTTGTTTTTCAAGGCCAAAAGGAGGTTGATTGAATTCGGCCATGGGGTGTTTGGGATTGGCCTAGGGTAGTGGAGGGCACAGCCTTGGAGGAAAGGTGGTTTTTTTGACTTTGTTTTGAAGATAAGAGTAGTAGAGAAGGGATAGAAGTGTTTTTAGAAGCTAGTTTAAGTGTTTTGAGAGGAAAAGAGAAAATTTTAATTAAAATTCTTTTTGGAAGCCATTAAAAAGAAGGATGAAGCTTTGAAAAGAGGAAGTTAAAGTTTTGAATATGAAGAAGTGGATTAAAATGAAAATTGCAAAAGGGGAAAATTGTTTTTATATAAAATAGAATAAGTAAATTACCATTTTGTCCTTTGGTCCTTTACCCTTCACACTTTTGTGCCACATCACCTTCCTTATCCCCCTTTGCCTTGTTCCACACGTTTTCCACTAGCACAGTCCACCATCTCATCATGTAATGACCTGCTATTTCGAACCATTCAAATCGACAATCATCCACACATGTCAGACTTGAATTGCTCAAAACAACAAATTATTAATTTATATTTGGCAAAACTTAGCACGTACAGTAAATAAATCAATAACATAATCACATACATAGAGTTTATAACAATAAGCAACGGAATAGATAAATAGTAGTTCATGAAGCTACTACATAAATTTCCCTTTTTCAAAAAAATTGGAAATCATTTAAAAATAGACCAACGGTGTCCGTATATAGTTTTCTAACCTATGGTCAAGTGATACAAATATTTATCATTTTAATCCGTAATTATTTAAATTTACAGGTATATATCATTTCAACCCGCAATCCCAAAATTTCAAAATTAATAAAATCGCTTGGGTTTATCATTTCAACCCATAATGTTTTTCCTTAATCTATAATATCGTTCGGGTATGTATCATTTCAACCCATGGGGATTTCTAACTAACAGGGAACTTGCAGAGGGAGAAAAATAAAATAGTATAAAATGGCATACATATCAATAATGAGCATATATCATAATTAACAAATTAAATATAATATATATAACAGGTTATGGTGTCATATGTCAATTAATATAGGTAAACAATGGCAAACAATAACATATCATAGTTAACAATTTAAATTACTAACCAATTGAATTTTAACAACACATTTCAATCGTCATTTCGTGTGAATATAAATTTTCTAACATATGAATGTTAATCGTGAGTGACCGCTCACCTTTCAAGGCTTGAGAACAACAAGAATAAAATGCGACGAACACGGATAAGCACGGATCGACAAACGGGACAGCGGCGAAGCTAGAAACTGCTGCGTAACTTCTCGGACAGCGACGAAGCTAGAAACTGCTGCCATAACTTCCCGGACAGTGGTGAAAAAAGCAAGCGAACTACTTGAATTCGATGAGAAACAAACAAACAAATATATATACATATATATATATACACACACAGATCATATATATATATATATATATATCACTCTCTCCATTTTTTTTATATAAGAGGAGAAGGCAAAGATTGGAACTGCTCGACTTGGAGGAGGGGACTAGGCTGCACTGCGTGGTGGGTGAGCTACTGTGACAAGTGTGGTGATCGGTTCAGGGGAGTTCAGCTGGATTTGGTGCTTCGGAGGGAGGGAGAATGGAGGCTGGCGTTTGGTAGGCGGCCGCTAGGTGCTCAAGGCGGGGACAAGTGAATGGCTGTGGTGGAAGGGCGGAGGCTAGCGGCTAGGGGAGTGGATCTCGGCTCGGTTAGGAAGGGTATGGTGGAGGCTACTGGTGTTGGCGAATGGGAAGGCTATCGGTGGATGGCGAGGAAGTGGGGTCGGAGGGTGTGTCGGCTGCTGCTATTAGGGGACTGTGGCAGCTAGGCGAAAGCCGTTGCGTGGAGATGGGTGTTCGGCTGGTGGCTGGGTGATCTGTGTGGAGGGGAAGGGCGGACTGTGGTGGAGCGAGGCAGAGATGAGGTCGGTGTTGGTGGCTGGGTTAAAGAGGGATGGTTGGATCTGATGGAGGAGCGAGTTTGATGGGTGGGTAAATGGGCTGTGCACGACGATAACAGTGGTCGGGTGGAGTTGCAAGGAGATGGGTTCGGTGCTCAAAGGAGTTGCAAGGAGAAATGCCATGTAAACGAGCAGTAGGTTTCATGAACAATATATATATATATATATATATATATATATATAACTTCATCTTTTGTTATATATATTTTTTTATTAAGAGAAAGAGTTTGCTGTCGTGTGGTGATCAGCTGGCTCTTCGGGTTGGAGGCGGCGTGGGATTGCTGGCTGCTATGGGCGGAGGAGGGAACGACAATGAAGGAGGTGGCGGCGAGCTGTAAAGATGGAGGATGAATTCGGTGGTAGGCAATGAGAACGAGCAAGTTTTCTATTATCAAGCAAAAGAAGATGAGCAGGAAATCAAAATAATATATGCGAACTATATATTCTATATATATATATATATATATATATATATTAGAAGTAGTGTCAGAAACGAAGAGAAAGGGAAGAGCCGAAATGAAATCAAGGAACCAGGACATAAATTGCCACAATAGGAATAGAAAAAGTTAGATATTAATTCCTGGGAATATTAAAAGCTGATGACTATTAGTTTTCAACCAGTGGACAATTGAATGGCCGCAGGAAACCAAAAAGGCTCAAAACGGGTACCGATACAGCTAATCGTTTCGTAGATTTCGCCATGTACCGGATGTCGAAATGCACACATGAATATACTGTGGAGATCAGCAAGACGAGACGAACAGAATGGTACACAGATATGAGTGACACGACCCTCCTATCAAAACTCGATTTTCGCTGCCAAATATGCTACTAAAACGCCGAAAATATGATAAACGTGGCTAGAGCAGTCCAAATTTGGCGAGACGAAATATGTCGTCTCACTCAGAAAATGATTTACATTTTTATTATGTAAAAATATTCAAATTTCAAAATTATTTTATCTCCATCAAATTAAGCTGATTTTAAATTTTAAATTTTGAAATTTCACAATTGAATAAATTTACAAATTTTCCGATGAAAGTCCGACACTTGCTACATTTAAATAGACGTATCACAAATATCAAATTTTCGTTTCAAAAATCCTTTTATTTAATTTCAAGAAAAAATTATTTAATTACTTATTTAAATCGTTAAAACTCGTTTGTTCCTTTCTGGATGAATTTTGGTCGGGTTTACGTGCTAATACATCATTGATCTGCTTCAAATTTTAGGTAGTGAATTAATGCGTTTGAGCAACGTTAGATTGCACATTATTGAGTTGATTAAAAATGTCATAGTTATAGACTAAACCTGAGTAATCTTCTGCTTCCCTTTAGCATCCAACTATGTTGTAGTGATTTGACTCTTTTCAGCCAAACCATTTTCCATGGTTGAACTTTGTGGGCTAGGAGGAGTTACCTCTAGAAATAACTATTATTTGAATTTACTGATCTAAAAAGCATTATGTAGAGAGGTAAACATGTTCTGGAGGAAATCTTGTTACCTGAGAGGTAAACATGATGTATATAATGCTGGCTGACATCAGGAATCGATGTTGAGAATATAATTTTCTTTACTGAATGGACATCAGGAATCGATGTTACCAACTACAATCCTCCTCTTGCTTTGGTGTTAAACATGACCTCTTCATCATTAGATTATAACCTTCGTCTCCCGACACTTCTTCTTCCTCCTAATCAGGTGGTGAATTGGAACATTCAGCTTCTTCATCCTCATCCTCAACCTCCGCTATCATAGTTCTCTTCTTCGGCTTTGGACATTCGCTACTTTTGTGGCCCATTTCTTGGCAATTATAACACTTGAAACCATTACCGACTTTCATCTTTCCAACCTCATTCACAACTGGTTTCGCAACAGCTTTTGAAATATTAGAACTCCCACTAACACCCTTCACTGGATTGTTGGAATTTGTAAACATACCACCTCCTCGTCTTCCCTGTTTCTCCCAGGCTAACGCTTTCTGGTGTGCTTCCGCTACAGATCTAGGATCAAACATGTTAACCATATCCTGAATCTGCATTCGCAACCCTCCAACAAATCTAGACGTCAGTTGTTCTTCTGTTTCCATAATATCATTCCTCGCGATAAGCTGATAAAACTCATCCGCGTAATCATTAACATTCTTTGTGCCCTGCCTCAAATTCTGCAAACGTTGATACATCAAAGATTGATAATTTTAAGGTAAGAACGTTGCTTTCATCAATTTCTTCATCTTCTCCCAAGACTCAACTTTTGACTTCCCCATTCGTTCACGTGTAAGTTTGGTTTGCTGCCACCATGCCAAAGCTCTACCCCTCAACCTCGTAGCAACCAACTTCACTCTACGATGCTCTGGAACTTCTTTGAAGTCAAAAAATCTCTTCAACATTAGCCACCCAATCTAAAAACTCCTCCGCTTGCATACCACCTTTGAATTCAGGAATTTCAGTCTTCATCCCCGACTCCCACTTGTGATCATACTCAGAGTGATTTCTTCCTTGTCCTTGTCCTTGTCCTCAAACACTACCACCATCATACTCCTCTTCAAAATCAGATGTATATCGATGTCGATCCTGACCACCAACATCTCTGCTACCATCACGTCTTCCTCCAACATCTCTTCTATCGACATTCCTCCGTTCTCGATCATTCACGTTCCTCCCACGCCTTTGATCATCATCAACACTTCTTTCTCGATTGGATTGTGGTGAAACTCTACTTCCCCCATGATTAGATTCAGGTGATACCCTTCTCCGATTCTGATTCATCTCTAACATCATCTTCTCTAATCGTCCAATCCCTTCATTAAGCTTTTCACTAAAGTTCTCATTGATTCTTTGCTCCATCTCGTCAGCCTCTTCTCTTCAATACAAAGCTTCAACGTTTTGATGTCGATTTGCTCTCCTTGGTGGCATTGTCAAAACTTCACAAATGCTTCAACTCTAGCTCGGAAATGGTGGTTCGCGACTTAACTCTTCTCGGCCAAAACTCAAACACCTTTCGAATTTTGATCCAAAACGAAATGGATCGAAATCTCCCACTTTGTTGCAAAAGTATGATGAACACGATGAACACAACTTCAATACTCCAAACAAAATTGCTCGTCTCAACACTTCAAAACAAAGATGCTCCCTTCAACTTGCTCTCGGCCTAGCTCAAGACCGTACAAATCAACACTTCAAACTTCAAATTCTCGGCTCCAAGACTCGATTTAGCTATGATTGGCTAAAACAAGCTCTGATACTAAAACTGACGCAGCGGATTAATCAAAAACAATGTCGATCGTTGAGAGTAGCAATCGATGGATTGGAAGATACTGAAATGCCCGAATTCGTTGATCCGAAGATACCGAATTCTAGCTATCCCGAACTCGTTGATCGCGCACGATACCGGGTTCAAAGATCTGCGATTCTTCACACGTTGATCTAGCGCACTTGATTCCGTGAATCGGCTTCTGCAGTCGTTGAATCGAGCGCACTCGATTATCCGAAAGAGGAGATAGGAGATTACACTCAACTACCAATTTGGCGAAAACACAAAGCTAACAAAACAAGAGTTTTATTTCAAATCAACTAAACTATTACAAATGGCACCACCGGCCTATTTATAGAAGTTACAAATCAAAACAAAAAAATCTGTATAACTCTTAGGTCGTCTGCGACTTAACAAAGATCACGACTCAACCAAGCACACGACCTAAAAGATACGACTTAACATAACAGAAAATACAAACAGCAAATTCATCACTTAGGTCGTTGTCGACCTATCAACACCTCCGACTTATAACAACAGATAAACGACCTAACAAATGAACGGCATCCGGAGCTTCGCGACCTAAGAATGAACGGCATCCCCCATTAGCGACTTAAAAATAAGCGGCTTCAGAAACCTCGCGACCTAAACCTTCACGACTTATCTTCCCACATCTTCCTACGACCTAATATTGTCCGATCTAAAGCCACGCGACCTAAAGACCCAGTATCTTCATGCGATCTAACTAGGTCGTAGGTCGTTGAACGACTTAACTTAGGTCGTGAGCGACCTAAAACTCCTTCTGAACAACTTTGTGCACCCCCTTCGTTAGCTCGTATGCGATCTATCTCAAGCAGCTTTGCCGAATCAATGGCCTGGATTAAAGCGGCATACGAATTCACGGCTTCAGGCGTTAACGACTTATTCCTTGACTCGTTAGGTCGCTCTTGACCTAACACTTCACCAATTTGCTCTGCTTTCCCATTGCGTAATTCGGTAGGTCGTTCAGACGACTTAAGGAACTTGTTAACTCGCAAGTCTTCACCAAGTCGTTGCCGAGTTATACTAGGTCGTTGAGGCGACTTAAGGTCTTCGCTAAGTCGGTCACGACTTATGTCTTCAGTTCTAATAAGTCGGTCACGACTTAAGCCTTGAAAAATTATAGCTTGGCCTGCATCACGTACTTAGATAGTGCAATATGAAAACAATATTGCAATCCATTATTGTTTATCAAAAAGCTAATATGTAAGGTGCCCATCCAAAGAAACCTTAAACAATATACAAGTAGCTTAAAAAGTAAAAATATTTTTCAATCAATTTTCAGAATGATAAGACTACTATGAATAATGAAGATGTGCATAATCATATAGAGCAGTAGAAATTTTCCTACCTGAATTATAAAGACAAACTATACAGACTTGATATTTTGAAGGAAAAATGCGCTTTATGCTCAGTACATAATATCAGTCTATTGAAGAACAGTTTTTCCACTTGATTTACCAAAAACATACTAATGGGAGAACTCTTCCTAACTGGATGTATTAACCAAATTCTATAGTTATAAGTTAGTAGTATCTGTGTAATTTGATTGCAGCTGAACAAATATAAGATTCGATCGGTCTATGTGCTATATAGTGACATTTATTGCCATATTAAGCTATGATTCCATTGTACAATCATAAAGCACATCTGGATAGTGATAACCAAAATACCAATAGGCGCTTCAAATGTTGTATCCATATTAAATGGCTGATTCTGCGCAGAATGATAAGAACTTTGATAATTTCCATATGAATTTGAAACTCTCAAACACCAATGAAATTGTTCCTTGTATTAGATGCCACCATCATGAAACATTATTGACTAAAGTTCTGAAGAACAGTTGTGCATTGTAGAAAAAAATCGACTCATAGGTGATAATATCAATCCAAGCTCAAAAAATGCATAAAATAAAGTTTCATATTGAGAAACAGTAAAAGTAAAATATCATCACATGTATTTAGGAAGACCAAGCAACATGTTTGAATCAAACATGTAGGAAGGATGAGCAAATCAATCGGATTGCTCCTTGTTTTATGTTACTACACAGTGTACTACTGTTTATAAACAGCAGACATGTAAATATATCAAATAGTAAGAAATATAAAAGATCATTTCTCTCTTGCTCCGCTGTCTTTTCATTCTGCATAAACTTTGAATTCAATATGGTATCAGAGCACACTTCTGATGGAAACTCTGAAATTCCTCCTTCTCCACTGCAAGTTAATGCAGCTTCCAGCCAATCCATGGTGGATCCTTATCTGATTCACCCATCTGACAGTCCAACAATGGTGTTCTTTTCTCCTTTGCTTCAAGGTGACAATTATGCAACATGGGTGCGTGGTATCTCAAAAGCCTTGAATGCAAAGAACAAGTTGGGATTTGTTGATGGATCAATGCCAGCACCAACTGATCCAAGTCTTTATGCAAGCTGGAAACGTTGCGATGATCTTGTAGGAAGTTGGATTCTGAACTCAGTTCACCCTGACCTTCGAGCAAGTTGTATGTATGCTGATTCCTCTTACACAATTTGGCAAGATCTCAAGGTACGATTTACCCATTCAAATGCTCCTAAACTATATCAATTGCGGACAGCTATAACTACTCTTAAGCAAGAGTCTCTTTCAGTGACTGCATATCACACTAAACTTAAGGGGCTTTGGGATGAGATTGATTCTCTTACCCCTAATAATGCCTGCATATGTGGTGCTGGAAAGACGTGGCTCGAGAGCCACGAAAGAGATCGTACAATGGAATTTTTGCAGGGACTTCATGATAGATTTTCTAGTCTTCGTAGTCAGATCCTCTTGATTGAGCCAATACCTTCTGCTCAACGCATATTCAATCTGGTTAAACAAGAAGAAGAACAACAATCCATCAATGCAAGTATTCAGCCAACCATTGACTCAGCAGCCCTCAATTTCAATAAGCATGATGGACGTCCTTCGCGATCCAACAATGGCAACTACAACAGCACAAATAAACGTCAACGCCCTTTTTGTGATCATTGTAACCGCCTTGGTCATGTCCGACAAACCTGCTATCGTCTTAATGGATTTCCGCACAAGGCACCACCGAAAACAAACATGGTTGTTGCTTCTTCATCTCATGATTCTGTTACTACAGCACCACTGACTTCTCTCTCAGCTGAACAATATGCTCGTCTCCTAGAATTACTCGCAACTGATGGTGAAGACAGTAACATGGAACCACATGTTAACAACTTATCAGGTACAAACTTATCTTCCTCATCTACTAATTCAAGTCCTTGGTTCATTGATAGTGGGGCAACACATCATGTTTGTTCATCACTCTCTCATTTTGTTTCTTTTAAAAAGGTTTCTAAACCTATCTCAGTTATACTCCCAGATGGGACATATGCTAAAGTTGAGCATATTGGTGAAGTTTCTTTCTCACCGTCTCTAATTCTTTCTACTGTATATCATATTCCCAAGTTTAAGTTTAACTTGATTTCAGTCAGTCAATTAATTCGTTCTCTTTGTTGTACTGTACAATTCACACGCAACTCTTGTCTCTTTCAGGACCAAGTAACGAACAAAGTGATTGGTAAAGGAGACTTAGTGGCTGGTCTCTATCATCTTCATGTTCCAGAAGAATCAAGTTCCTTTAATAAGTGTTTTTTTAATAAGATGTCGGTCGATTTATGGCATTGTAGACTTGGACATCCCAATTTAGATCGTTTTAAATTTATTTGTCGTTCATTTGATTATGTTCATTCCAAATTTTCTTCCGCTTGTGATGTTTGTCCACAAGCAAAACAATCTCGTTTAACTTTTAGTAAAAGTAGCATTTCTTCTACTTCTTGCTTTGAATTATTACATTGTGATATATGGGGTCCTTTCAAAACTCCTTCTATGACTGGTGCTAAATATTTTCTAACAATTGTTGATGATTATTCAAGATGCACTTGGGTGTATCTCATGCACACTAAATCGGAAACTTTCAAGTTCCTCAAATTTTTCTTTCAATATGTAATGACACAATATTCTAAGAAAATAACCACAATTTCAACTGGTGCACAAAATATATTTCTACCTAAACTTCAACGTTTTAGGTCGGATAATGGGATGGAATTCCTTTCTCAAGAAATGCAAAATTGGTTTTCCGAAAATGGCATTCATCATCAAAGAAGTTGTGTTTTCACACCCCAACAAAATGGAGTGGTTGAACGTAAACATCGACACCTCCTTTCTGTAGCTCGTGCTCTTCGTTTTCAAGCCAACATTCCTCTTGAGTATTGGGGAGAATGTATACTCACCGCAGCTTATTTAATAAATAAGTTGCCCACTCCAATACTTGATAACAAATCTCCACATGAAGTTCTTATTGGTTCTCCTCCTAGCTATCGACATTTACGTATCTTTGGATGTTTATGTTATGCTCACAACAAATCTATTAAAAATAAATTTGATCCAAGAGCAAGACCGGGAATCTTCATCGGTTATCCTTACAATCACAAAGGTTACATCATTTTAGATATAGAAACAAAACAAAAATATGTGTCTCGTGATGTTGTTTTTCATGAGCATCTCTTTCCGTTCAAAGACTCATCAAAGGTAACAGAAGATTTCTTAATTTCTACGGATCCTAATCCTCCTATAGCTGTTTATGATGATTTTATCCCTTTCACAAGCTCTCATCCTTGTGAAAAGCAAACCACTCAAACTTCTAATCCGTCTATCACATCCTCACCAAATTCAGTTAGTCAATGTCAACCAATTTTAGAACCTGAGTCACACACTCAGGCTCATGATCTTCATCCTACTACGGAGATTCAACCTCCTCTACGTCGATCCATTCGAGAAAAACATCCTCCACATTATTTGAAAGACTTCACTTGTTTGATTAGTGAGTGTACTTCATCATCGCCTTATCCACTCACTAATCATCTATCTTTTTCAAAGTTCAATCCAATGCACCGCGCCTTTTTAAATACTGTTATCACCACAAAGGAACCTAAAACCTTTACGGAAGCAATGAAACATTCTCATTGGCGTGATGCTATGTCTAAAGAAATTGAGGCTTTAGAATCCAATAACACTTGGACCCTCACTCCACTTCCGGATGGTAAATCTATTGTTGGCTCTAAATGGGTTTATAAGATCAAATTTCGAGCTGATGGATCCATTGAGCGATACAAGGCGCGTTTAGTTGCAAAAGGGTACACACAACAAGAAGGCATTGACTTTCACGACACTTTTGCCCCTGTAGCTAAATTAGTTACAGTAAGAGTTCTACTTTCCCTTGCAACAATTCGTGGTTGGCATCTTCATCAACTCGATGTCAACAATGCTTTTTTACAAGGGGATCTAAATGAAGATGTTTACATGCAAATTCCACCGGGTTTTAATAAAAAAGGTGAAACCCGTGTATGCAAGCTCAACAAATCATTATATGGTCTTAAGCAAGCCTCTCGTCAATGGTTTGCTAAATTCTCTACCAGCCTTATTAACGAGGGTTTTACTCAATCTCACGCAGATTACTCTCTCTTCACTCTTCGTACTAGTGAATTTTCAATATTTGTACTAGTTTACGTTGATGATATAATTATTACCGGTGATAATGAATCAAAAATTGCAGCACTCAAAAAATCCCTGGATTCTCAGTTTTCTATAAAAAATTTAGGACGCCTTCAATATTTTCTAGGTATTGAAGTTTCTAGATCTCCAGCTGGAATATTTTTATGTCAACGCAAGTATATCCTTGATATTCTCAAGGATTCCAAACTCACTAATGCCAAACCATCGTCCTTTCCTATGGAACAACATTTTAAGGTTCTTCCCAATGATGGTACTCCTCTAACTGATCCAAGTCAATATCGACGTCTCATCGGTCGTCTCTTGTATCTCACTATTACTCGACCGGATATTACATTCTCGGTCAATTATCTTAGTCAGTTCATGCAAAGTCCACGGACATCTCATTTAGAGGCTGCCACTCGCATTATTCGTTACTTAAAGGGTACTATTAGCCATGGTATATTTTTATCCTCCTCAAGTACTCTTACTCTTCAAGGATACACCGATTCTGATTGGGCTGGGTGTCCTACCAGCCGTCGTTCAACCACTGGTTATTTTACAATGCTCGGTTCTAGTCCCATTTCCTGGAAATCGAAGAAACAACCAACAGTTTCATTATCTTCAGCGGAAGCTGAATATAGAGCTCTTGCAAAATTAACATCAGAACTACAATGGTTACATTATCTTTTTCAGGATCTTGGAGTCCATATTCATCAGCCTATTTCTGTATTTTGTGATAGTCAGGCTGCTATTCACATCGCTGAAAATCCGGTTTTTCATGAACGAACAAAACATATTGAAATTGATTGTTACTTCGTTCGTGAGAAAATTATCTCCGGTTTAATCAAACCCATTTACATCCCTTCTACTCAACAACTTGCAGATATATTTACGAAACCATTGGGGGCAGATCAATTTCGACGACTAGCAAGCAAGTTGGGCGTCCGTTCCGAAGCTCCGCACGCTCCAACTTGAGGGGGGTATTGAGAAACAGTAAAAGTAAAATATCATCACATGTATTTAGGAAGACCAAGCAACATGTTTGAATCAAACATGTAGGAAGGATGAGCAAATCAATCGGATTGCTCCTTGTTTTATGTTACTACACAGTGTACTACTGTTTATAAACAGCAGACATGTAAATATATCAAATAGTAAGAAATATAAAAGATCATTTCTCTCTTGCTCCGCTGTCTTTTCATTCTGCATAAACTTTGAATTCAATATTTCAGTCAAACGTAAGAGTTACAATGAATCCAATAGTATATATTACCATGCATCCATGTAAAAAAAATTGATAATCAGAATGAATAGGTAATTGGAAGTTGTGCATGTAGGCTTGCAGGAAAGGATAAATATGAAAAGATGTACGCCAGTGAGTAGCAAAAGTATGCAAAAATTAAGGTAGACCTATCAATAAAATGGAAATAAAGTAGTAATATACTCAGTACAAAGTGTAGCGCAATCACGCATACCAGTGACGACTATGGTGTGGCAGGTAGTTTCACAAGAAATATTAGTAAAACCAGTCTTCATAGGTGAATGAAAAAAGAACATATAAGCAGAATAAATATATCATATTACACAGTGACTACTAATAGGTACGTGAATGTTGTTAAAAGAAAAAACACAGCACACAGTAAAAGATAAGTAAAATGCAAAAACTGAAGTTAAACTACAAGAAGAAGTCGAGCAATTTTCAATAATATTGCAGTCCATTCATATATATTTTTCCTATGATGTTCCCTGCTTGGGTACATGTAGGCTCCACACGATTGGCAAGTTCATCCCTAAGAAAATACGGTTTCTTTAGATAAGTGTACAATATAGTATGGTCAGTGTGGGGAAGGATAAAGCAAAACAGTAGCGTAACAAGGGTAGGCAGATGAAAATTAAGTTATATATTGAAAAATTAAATAGGTGACAGGATTATAGATGGTAAAAATACAATTAAACTTCTACTTGTATAATAGTTAAAAGAAGTAACAACAAACATTGCAAAAGATATATGACTATGAAAATCCCTCTTCTTCCTCCGTTTCTCTTAGGTGCTGAAGTAGGGTAGCAATCAGTATTCTCATTGTAGACATCGTCTACTGCCCATTTGTCAGAAGAAAAAAGGCGACTACATAAGCACTGTGAGCACATTAGTTTGAGCACATACATAGAACAACGTGAAGTCGGAGTACCAGTTTGTTGAGGTGAATTTGTAATGTACGCAAAAATAAACATTCACGGGTACTTGTTTTTATTCCTCCCACCATTCGATCAGTGTATTTGATCGTAACTTTCCATATTTCATTTTCAATTTCACAAACTACCATCGAAGAGAGAATGCACGGTATTTGCTTACTTCCAATAATAAAAGAGTAAGTACGGGTTTACCGTAAACACAGTTTAGTCAATGGAAAACGCAGGTTTACCCTAAACATATTGTCACATCTGATTGACAGCTATAATGTCAGTTACTTACAGATTACAGTACTTTGTGCTGTCTATAATGAGCATGGTCCACAACTTTGATGGAAGAATATACGAATTACCTGTGAAACAATCGACATAGCAATTATTAAATGAAGGATACACCGTAGGGGCTTCCCTTTTTTTGCCGAAGTTATATAAAACAGACAACACAACAGAATAAACCAAAACCATTAACAATCAACTTGGCAAATAAATGCAGGGTTATTTGTACAATAACAGTCAACTTTACAAAACCAAAAATCCATGCCTTACAATGCTCGACTTTTGGATATCACAAAAGACAGATTATCGAGGTACAATTAGAACAAAACACTAAATCAAGACATCGATCTGATCTCATAATGAAACGATAAGATATAATATACTTGATATACATGAACATAATGACAATATATAAAAGACCACACTAGCTGAAGCTACTGATAAATAAATATTAACACAGAAAGTCAGAATACATCAAATTCCCCACAACATGGAGTTCCGAATAAATATATGATACAACGGCCTCCTAGACAAATAACAGGCCTATCATTACCACTAAACGATCAAGTACACATATCCAAAATATCAAAGCCATGCCTCCAAAATGCTCTAGCTGTGCATCTAGATTGTGCATCCCGAAAGTTGTCATGACATAAGCAAGCAAAGCAAATACGGATCAGACATAAATCCTTATGTGAGGGGAACTTAACTCAAAATAATGTATATCAAAACTATATACAAATAAAACAAGAAGCTATAAAGGTACAACCTGTCCTCTCCTCTAACATGGCTTAGGGGTAATACGAACTCTCCATAAACAAGTAAAGTGAACATATCTTCGGGTGATAGGAAATCATACTATAACCTGCTCTACTCTTGTCATCAACGAGTCGGCATAACTAATACATTGTGACTGATCAACAACCGTATACTAAAATAGGGAAATGATAATGAAATGAAATTCTTTTCTAAAACACACAACAACTAATTCAACCAACTAATGTAACTTAGCAAAGAAAAGCAACTAAAGAATACACATTGGTACCCGTCATTATTGATGGATTAAGGCACGTTAGACTCGTGCCTAAGATAAATAGAGTCAGTACATTAGTATATCATAAACCCTAAGTCACATCCAGTGTGACCGAATTAGTTTAGGTCTCACCGTATCCCTATAATGAGCTTGGGTAATATATGACCTGCTCTATTTACTTGAATAATACATCCATGTTACACATTGACTTATCATTCAAATTATCATGATCCAATGATTTCCTTCAAGAGTTCAAGACAATTAGTTCTCACCGTACCCTTATAATGGGCTTTGGTAATATATGATCTAGTCTATATACTTGAAACCTATTCCCATAATAAATAGAGTCAATACCTAAATGTACCATAGACCCGAGTCACATCTATTGTGATCGAACTCACGTAGGTCTCACCGTACCCCTATATGAGCTGGAGCTTTGGTGATATATGACCTACTCTATATACTTGGGACCACTGTGGACCCAACCGTTCCACTATAGTGAGCTTTGATTTGATGACATTTGATCTTGTAGTAGATGATATTCATCATCCTTCCTTTCGACATCAAGGATTTCAAAATTTACTTGCATACCCCTCTATGAAAAACAAAACGACACTCGTGCCTCGTATAATACGCTATTTGGACCACAAATGAACACTGATGCCGTATAGTTATTTACCTCAAATATAACCACCATGTAATCATATATGTCTATTACAAATGAAGACCAATATCTCATCATCGTCCATCTATTTTTTTAGTTTCTACCAAAGACTAATATGAGGTTCGGTCACCAATCTTAGAACGATATTGCTCATCCAACGTATTTACCCTAGGTTAAAGCCAAGGAACGTGGATTGCTCCGCTCGATTGTACATGCTCGTCGTACGTTATCGCGTGGTCGATCATCATACCGATCTTGTGCAGATCATTATCGATCATTATTGATCACATATAATTCGCTTTGCATCATGTCCAGATCTCGAACTTCATCATGCCTTCCACTCCCTCGAGTAGCCCAGAGTCTTCCTGAAGTCATGCCAAAGAATCACGAAGAACCGTACACGAGACGGGGTAAAAATCCCCGAAGCCTTGCACTTGATTTAACGACCCGGATTTTCAGCCATCTAATTTTGGGATGATTAACTAATTTTAATTTTTGAAATATTAATTCTTATAAGTCGAATAGATAAATTTCCCGATTTTTGAATATCTGAATGTATAAATTTTGAAAACTATATTAAATTTTATAATGTAAATTTCTAAATAAGGAAAATTAGTATGTAAATATATATATGTATGTAAACCTCATCATTTCAGACTCGTGATTTTTTTTATATATATATCTACATACAAAATATATACAAGCTCCATTTTATTGACAAAAATATATATAAGTTTTTATGTATGTATAAATGTTTAAAAAAATATTGTATATGTAAATATATATATGCATGAATGTATAAACTTCAAAATGGCAAATTTCAAACTTATGACTATGTATATATATATATATATATATATATATATATGTGTGTGTGTGTGTGTAAGCATGTGCATATCTAAATGTATAAAATAAATATGTATATGATGACAAAGTATATGAAGGCAAATGGATATGTATAAATGCAAGTATGATAGGATAAATATGCATATGTGAATGTATGCATATCCATATATATATATACAAAGCTTTGTGATGTTCAAAAATATATATATAAGTGTACATATACATATATGATCAAAGTAGTATACATATATATATATATATATATATGAATGCATATATATACATGGGTGAACATCATCATGGCAAACATTAAATTCAAGCATACAAAACTTCAAATCAAGCACATAAAATAGCAAATCAACTTACAAAATCAAATCACACATAGAAATCAAATCAGATCATATCTAATTAAATCAAGAAAATAATAATAATAAAGTGTGAAAAGTGAAATCCTGTACATGTGCATACCTGTACATTGCTTGCCCAGTTCATCCATTCCTATAAATATACATGGCCGAGCTTGTTTCCCTTGTTTACACTTATCTAAAGAAGAAAAAAAAAGTTTTGCCATTGAATTAAAAGAAGATAGCGATGTTCAAAAGCTTGGAGAAAAATTTGCAGCAAAGTATCATCTATTTGTAGACAGTGAGTAAACATTTCCATTTTTAGAGGTTATTTTTTTATGTGTAAATAACCATAGACGTGGATGAATCTTTGTGTTGTGATAAATGTATATATCTGTGAGTGTATATGACTTTGTATATGTATGATAAATATAGGCGGATCAACCTGTAACTAAATAAAAGAAAAAAATACTGTACTTCTTCTTCCTCTTCTCTGTTATTTGTTTAACTCTTAAGCTTTTGTAACATTAAAATCCCATATCTCAAAATCCCCTCAGTTTTAAAAGATGATCCCAAAACAAAAAGTATTTGTTGTTGAATAAGGATCATTTTAAAATTTATTTCGTTCATTTCCATCAAGTAGGGAAAGAGAAAAACCTATATATCAATAAGTGGTCCATTATAGCCGAAAAATAAAATATCATAATTCAACAACTGGATTATATAGATGGAATCGTGGTTGGAAAACTCGATTTTTAAGGGTTGTTTGAGGATATATAGTGTTGTGTGCATGGAGAAATAGGGAGGTGAACTGATTTGGTCGATGGTTGAATCCCGGCAACACAGTTAATTTCGAGGCGAATGGTTGGTCATGGAGGAGGGTTAGGTGATGGGAAGTCCACGAAAAATAGTTCGACAATTTTTAGATGCTCGTGATGGGTTGACAAAGTGGTTTTAGGGTTTAGTGTGGTGGTTATGGGGGTCGCGGTTTCAAGGCATTACCGACGTCGATGGGGAGAGAGGGATGTGCGGTAGGGGGGAAAGGAGGAGGACGTCGTGGCGATGATGTTGGCGAACTTTGGTGGTAAACGATGGTCTCTGTGGCAGCGGCGAGGGGTTTAGTTTCTGGCATGGTGTTGGTTCCAGTGTTTGGAAGGATGTTCGAATTTTTGAAATGGATGGGTTGTTGTGGTTTCAGGTGGTGGGTGTGATGTTGGGGTCGGCGGCGACTTGTGAGGATCATCGGCAGTAGGTATCGGTGATCGGCGTAGTGTGTACGTGCACGATACAATGATGTGCACGCGAGTGGGAAGGAAAAGAAAAGAGAAGGGAAAGAGTAGCTGGAGAAAGAGGAAAGAATGGGTTTGGGTTGCCTCGTGTGCCGTGTGGGCTGAAAAAAAAGTATAAATTAATAAATGTTATATGTTAATACCCTTTTAACCTTTAAAAAATATATTATTCCTTTCATTTAAAATCCAATCGACATGATAACTTTTGCAATGTAATCCTGCCACCTAATATTTTAATCCGAATTAATTTTGCTAATTTTCGGCAATATAAAATTAATTATTTATAATAATTAAAGTAATACATAATTAAATTCTTATTGATTAAAATATTATGTTAATTAGTAAATTAGTTATTAAATGGATTGTTTTAACTAATAATAAATCGTTTAAACTTTCTTTAATTTATAAGTAAATTTTGATCAAAAATATAAATGGATTCAGTAAATTGAAACTAATTAAATCCTAATTTGTAAATTTTTTAATATTAATTATTGATCGTTAATTTAGTAATGATCTATGCTTTAGCTTTATTGCACTTGGATATTATTTCAATTGTTCTTTGTCTGTGCTATTTAGTGGCCAGACAAGTTAAAATAGTTAGAACAAAACATTGGTACGTTTTATTGGAAACAAACATATGTTGTAACGACCCAGGTATTTTGGACCATTCAAATCGGCAATAATCCACACATGCCGGACTTGAATTGTTCAAAATATCAGATTGTTAATTTAAAATTTGGCAAACTCAGCATATGCAGTAAATAAATCAATCACAGAATCACAAACACAGAGTAATACAATAATACGCAGCGGAATAGATAAAATAGTAGTTCATGAAGCTACTATATAAACATCAGAGTTAAAAATAAAATACAACAGAATATCTCAAATACAGTGAAGTCTTTAGTACGAATAGATGACCTCTCTGAACAAATCAACTGGAAAAGCTAAAGGCTGAGGTGCTAGTTGGATCTCCAAACGAAGCTCCAAACTCCAAAAGTGAGTCTCAAATGCTGTATCACTCGGTCTGACCCGAGCGTAAAGCAAAACACAAACACTCGAGTCAGGATTAACATTCTTATATCAATAAATCCAACTCAAGTGAAATATCAACTGAAATACAAGTAACTTAAAGGATGTTTGGGATAACCATCCTCTAAGGATCTGCGAAACTATCTACAAGGTAGAAATATACACTATAACACCGTGGTCATTTCAAATAAATTTATACTTCAAAACCAAAATATCATTTTCATTTCAAATATATCTATTTTCCAAAATAGTATATATATATAGGTTAAATAATTTAAAAGTAAAGCATTTAAAATTTCCTCAAGTCTTACAAATCGATTCACATCCACCCAAATTCCAAATTCAAATTTATTCAAAGCCCAATTCATCAATTCAATTCAGTTCTAAATATACCATTTAAAATTTTAATATATTTCAAAGCTTAAATATTCAACATTTTCAAAGTTAAATTTAACAGTTTCATACAGCTCTTGATTTAACTTTATTATTATTTAATCAGGGAATATTCATTTAATAAATTCAATATCATTTAACTAGCCTTAAATTACATTTTTACTTAAATCAAACCCAAGTTATAAATCATATCTTAAATCTCAATTTCAATAAGTTTCAAATCGGTTTAATTAAATAAAATTATCTTCCCAAATCCATAGAATTTATTTTCAAAATATTTATATATATGGACCAACGGTGTCTGTATATATATCTATCATATGGTTAAGTGATACAGATATTTATCATTTCAGTCCGTAATTTAAATATATACGGGTAGATATCATTTCAACCCGTAATCCCAATTTCAATTCAAATGAAAATCGCTTGGGTTTATCATTTCAACCCATAACGATTTTCTCCTATTCTAAAGTCCGTTCGGGTATGTATCATTTCAACCCATAGTGAATTCTATACTAACAGGGAACTTGCAGAGTGATAACAGATAATATAAAATACAACAACATGCATATATCATAAATAACAATAAAATATAAACAACAGGATATGGTGTCATATCCCACAGGTGAACAGTTACAGATAATAGCATATATAACAATTTAAATAACTACAACAGCATATTTCAATTGTCGTTTCAATTGAAATCAAATTTAATAAATATAAGAACGTAAATTGTGAGTGATTGCTCACCTTTCGAGGCTAGAGATATTTGACGATGAAATGAGTTACGAACCCACGCACGAATTCCAAAGTAAAGCAAGATTGGCACGAATTTTGAAGAAAAGCCCGATGGGCAGAAATTCAATAGACAAGCTGAGAAATCGAAATAAATGAAAATAATCGAATCAGTTTGGTATAAATTGAAACAGATTTATATTATCTACCTATCTTCCAAAAATCAATTTTTGAAATATACACTTATATATATATATATATGTCATTTCTAACTTTAAGAAAATAATACATGCAGACAAATACATGTACACTATAACTGAACATATGCAACTCTACATATCCAAGCAAATATGCAGACCAGACTTAATATACTGTATACTAACTAAAGCAAATCAGATATGAGATGAATTAACATCTATAATATACTTTATAAAATCTAACAGGTATACAGTCTAATATATATATGAACCTATATATGAGCTACACGAAATACCAGCAACATCTCAACCTTGGAAATAATACTGTGTATTAAATTAATATATAACTAACTGTTTCTAATATGCTTATATATAGGACTTACATTATTGTTTCACAAATGATATCAACTTTGAAACAATATAAAATTAACATCAACAACCAGAAACACAACACATGATAAAATTACAATGCAACCTGTATACATAAATATATATACTAATACATAAGCAACCACCAACAGTATATTAATATATATGCTTACAAAAGTAACAAAATAGATTAACATATATAAATAACATACATATGCAGACTAAATGCTCGAGAATATATATGCTATAACAGCAGATATATACATTACTTAAAATGAATATGAATAGATATGAATAACTTGTATAGACTTATAGAGTTTATAGGAATATATATATATACAGAACAACAAAATGGTATACTTGTCTAGATATAAACTTAACCCACAGGATATTCATATATATATAACTATTATATAGATCCAATATATATACTTTACAAACAGATTATATTTTTAAACCCAATGTTTAATACAAAATTAAATTTTAAAACATATATACACTTAGACCATATATTCCTCGAAAGCAATGCAGAATTTTTAAAACACATACGTATGACTTACTTTACTATAGTATATTCATACACATGAAAGTATGAAATTATTACTTTGCAAAAAAAATCAATACTTCATAAAAATCAATATAGATAACTACATATAATACTTTACTAACATACATTAGATATAAATGTACGCAAATGAAAATCGCCTATATAACTAACATAGATTCAATTTAAATTTTTGAACATTTCTATAACCTATATGCAGACTACAAAACAAAATCCACTACCGATATATAGTACATGTTCCACCAATACATAAACGACCAGCAACTCGACGTACAACTTATAAAAAAAAGAAGTATAAATCACAATTATGACAAATCTTTATACATAAACCCATGAATCTTATTAACAGAAAAGTGTAAACAGATATATAAAAGCCTTACCAACCGATCACATACTCCCTATATACTTCTATGACCTAACAGACCACAAATATGCCTAATACATCGAGAATGACTTAACATATATACAATAAAATGTATGAATGCATTCAACTAGATGAAGATGCAGACCATATATAGACATGAGTATATGTATACATATACTATGCAATTTAAGACAAATGCACAGACACCATAAGTACAACTATATGTATTTTATAACTGACCTTGTATCATATATCTTAAAGACCAAAACGTTTATTCTTGAATCAAGATGACATACTACATATGAATTGACGTACGTATACTATAAACCTTTTATATCGAACCAAATCTATGCAGGCTCAGGGAACTGGCAAAAGAAAAAAATAGAATATGCATGCAAATAATAAACTTTATATAAACTATATATATAACCATCAAACATAATATATATATTACCTATATAAGAAGAAGGAGGCTAAGGGGTCTTCGGTCAGAGCATCAAAAGGAGAAGGCACGACCACTGGAAGGAGTGGTTGTCGATGGGTTTTGCTCGGCTACAAGTCACGGCTGGTGGCTGCTATAGGCGTTTGTTTCAGGTGTGGATATGGGGTGTGGCAAGATCTGGTGGGGTTTGGCAAAAGGCGGATCTAGAGAGAGGAGATCGAGCACGGGGAAAGATCGGAGGTGTGGGCGAGTTGAACGGTGGTGGTTCGGTGGATGATGGTGGGTGACTGGTAGGTGAGGGTGGGCAAAAGTAGGCAAGGTCATAAGCAAAGAACAGGGCGAAGAATGGGTTTGCAAGTGTCAGGCTAATGGGATGAAAAGAAGATAACAACATTTTTTAAAGTAATATAAATATATATTAATTGATGCGAATATCAAGGGTCCAGAGTTTGAATTCAGATTTTATTAAAACACAGCTGTTTTAGTTGTCTCAGGGAAGCAATGAAAAGGCAGAGAATCAAATATAGAGTGAAAGAAGGGTAAACGGTAACACATTGATTTAGCTGAAAATTTTAAAGCAATTTATAGATTTGTAACTGATGTAAGATTTGAATGGATAGGGAAGCAATAAATTATTTGTAACAGTCAATTCCCTTGATTTCGTGCAAATTACTGAAGTAATTAATTATTTGCTTGGGATGCACGATTAGATTTGAAAACAAGGGAAAGTGTAAAGTCCAAATGTGGTACCGCTACGGTGAACAGTTTATTGTCTCCGTCGTGTACCGGACCTCAAAATACAGAAATAAATATACCGCAGAGATTAGCACGACGAGACGATCAAAACGGTATACATATATTAGTGGTACGATCATCCGATCAAAAGTCGATAATCGGTACCAGAAATGCTGCTATTCTGCCAGAATTAAGATAAACGAGGCAATAGAAGTCCAAATTTGGAAAAACGAAAGATGACATCTGACTCAGAAGAAGATTTAGAAATTTTCTATAAAAAATATTCAGGTTTTGAAATAAATTTATTATCATCAATTTTAACTGATTTAACTTGAAATGAAATTACACAATAAAATAAACTTCCGTATTTTCTGATAAAAATTTACCAATTGCTATGTTTTTAAATACGTATCCCAAATATAACATTTTTATTTCAAAATTCAATTATTTAAAATTTCACAAAAAATCAGTTAAATACGTTATTAAAACCAATTAAATTTTTTGGGTCATTACACTCTCCCCCACTCAAAACTTTTCGTCCCCGAAAAGAAAGGAGGTAGGAGAATAGAAACAACCAGACAAAATAGATAGATTAAAAGACAAGGATAAACAGTTAATTTGAAACTATATATAAATTTTATTTGAAATATTCATTTGAAATATTCATTTGAAAACTTCATTTGCAAATCAATTATCTTTAATACTTTAAAACCTTTCAAAACCCACTTGTAAATTTCTTGCTTTCGTTACAAATACCATTTATATGTTTAAATAACACATTTATAAAGATCTGAAAACTATTTGAAAACAATTATTTACATCCTTAGTTATATTTACAAAGAAGTTATTTGGAAACATTAAATCCATAATTTATTAATTTATTAATTTTTTTTCTTAAGATACTTTTCAAATATTATTAATAAATCAATAATCATTTACTTTAAATATTTTATTTAATTAATAACTTCTAAAATATTTATAACACTAAATTTTTTCTATTAAACCATGTAGTGTATAACTAAACAATATTTAAAAGGATATAGTCAACCCTGAAAAGAAGGAGGATTTGGAAAAACAGAATATAGGTGAATAAATAAAGCTGAGCAGATAAGGTAGATTCAAAAGAATAGTATCGGGCATGAATAATTAATTTAGAACCATAATAATTTCAATTTCAAATATTAATTAAAATTTATTTGTTGAAAAATACTTTTATAATAAAATACTTTTATTACGAAACAAATTTCCTTTCGAAAATACTTTTATAACTTGATGTTTCAACAAGTTGATCCTTGTTCCTGTAGACTCTGGTAGTGCGTTGATCAGGCGCAAAACTAGAATTCTCCAGGTACTTAGTAGACCTGTTTCAACACCCAGTGAAAATACTGGAAAATCTTTAAAAACCGATATGGAAAGTACAATCCAAACAAAAAAACAAACAAATCATGGATCGCAGATACACAATGGTTACGCCTGGGTCCCCCAGGAAACATCCATACCCTTTAAGCAATCTCTGCCTTGCGGATTACGCCACTAACACGACCATAGATCGCAGATACATAATGGTTACGCCTGGATCCCCCAGGAAACATCCGTACCTTTTAAGCAATCACTGCCTTGCGAATTACGCTATGCAGTCGAGTTCGTAAGACCATGGGTAACGCCATGGAATTCGAAGGACACTCGAGTATCATATCCGGAAAACCAAAAATCAGAAAGAATAATATCGATAGAATGAATCCAAGATGTGGCCACAAATCAGATATCAAGCAGAAGGCACTTTCCATATAATTACTTCGAAAATATGTATCATATAGTACCTTTCAAATTAATTTCAAATATCATACTTATATAAAGTCCATTATATATAAGATTTCATTTTCAAATCAAATACTTTCCAAAATCAATAGTATATCAAATCACACTTATATAGACTTCAATTATATAAGATTTCACTTTTCAAATTGAGTACCTTTTCAAATCCATAGTTTTCTAATCAACATCATACTTATACAAATCAATTTTATATAAGTTCGATAACTCCCAAATCAAGTATTTAGTAAAAATAAGGTTCTCAATTCAATTCGTTTCAATATCAATGTATTTTTTTCAAAATCATATACGCTTTCACCAAATTATTCTTCCAAATCAAATATCTTCAGTTCCAAAGTTTCCAAAATAATAAATTTAGGAAATAAATCCAAATTTCCAAATCAATATAATTTAAGTCAACCAATTCATTTCCAAAATCAAATGTTTTCAAAATCATCTTATACCTACATAAGGTCCATCTTATATAAGGTTCAAATTTTACAAAATAAATTACGCTGTATGAAGAGCCATATAGGATTGAATATCTTTGCTTTTATAGGTTATATATCTTTGTAATTTAAATTGGAAATTTTCTATAAGTAAGCAAAGATATTCTAACCCGACAACTTTCAATTTCAGCGTCAAAATATATCAATGATATTAGAATATAAGATGTACATACGTCATCATTTCGTAGAATCACATTTGATTGCTCGCTCGATCACACAAGTTCGCTTTCAAACTAGTATTGTCCATTCGACTTCCCTAAAGCGGACTTCGATATGGTTTCTCGACTAGAAGCCATCAGTCTCCTTGCATAGCCATATATACTATGATAGAGAATTCTAGAATCGAGCCCAAAATCCATATCAAATATTCGCCATCAAGAATCGAATGAAAAATCCTAACACGAAATGGTGTAATTCACCTCGAACTTGTGTACTCAAACTTGGATCAAATTAATTATGCGAATAAAACAGCATACATACAACTTATATATTTATTCCAACTTGTTAAATATATAGTTTCATAAAGATGTTACTAAGTTAAAACATTTAAACTAAATTTTATTCAAACTATTTTGAAGACCAAATTCTTTTCAAAACATTTCAAATCCAAATTTCATATTAGAAATTTTTTTGCCTTATTCATTTACTTAACAAAATAGTTTCAACTTATTTAAACCATATTACTACATACTTTAACATACATACCAAACTTATATACTTCATACTTTTCAAAATTTCTTAGCTTTGAAAAGTTAACCTTGATTTTGAATTGCTCGAACCTTCAAAATAGTTGAAGAAATCATTTTTCAATTCCAAGAGTTGGAAATCAGCAACAAATCAGTAAATCAATTTTAGTAGATAGGGTTATATCAAATCCGAAACTCGAGGACTGAAGACCGGCTTACTACAAATCATTTCAAATATATATATACATATATCTTTCGAATATCAAATCTTACTTCGAATTTGAAATCAAAATTGGTTTCGCAAAATCACTCGCGTAGCAATGCTACTAAAGTGGCCTCTCCCCCACTCTGAAACTCGAAAATCAACGTCGATGATGCGTGCACTCATCACCGAAATTATTTTCCAGCGACATAAGTGAGTTCTGGACTTCTATTTTCTCAAACTTCTTTTGAAATTTCTTCGAAATCATTCGAAACTCATTACAATCATTTGAAACATTTCTTATTCGGAAAATGCTTTTAAATCATATTATTATTATATATTTCAAAATCTTAAAACCAATTTCAAAATACCGGAGTTCAATTCTCGAATTTCAAATTTAAAATCCTTCAGTTATAAATCATTTTTAGATAAATCAAATTCTTATATAACTTTTCAAAATTACAAATCCTTTCGAAACCTCAAATACTCATTTTAAAAAGGGTATATAATCTTTATCGAAAACATTTCACTTTTATATATAGAATATAATCATACTTATCAAAATAATAATTTCGGTTTAGAAAACAATTTCTAAAATACAAACAAATTCGATTTTCAAAGGATGATTCACGAACGGATTTCAGAACAAAGATAGAGATTCAAATTAGAGGAACTCTAATCAAATAAAATTCTGATTCGAAGATAGGCTCGAACGAAGATGAGATAATTAAATTACAAAATATAAGATGGATATACTTATATTAATCGCGGGCGACCTTAACCGGTCAACCGTGATTTCAAAATAAGATTGGTGCAGAATTTTGAGGCAAATAGACATTCGATCGCCAAAGATAGAATTCGGCATAACAAGAGATAGCAGCATCTAAACCAAGGGATATATAAATCTCTGGTGAATCAATGCCAATTGTAAAGGAGTTTCACCCCTTCACAATTCATTCAAAGATTTGCGGGATCGCCGATTTTTTTATAGAGATCATTCGAAGTGGAGTTATGGGATACTCCGGAATCAAAAGAATACAAATAGGGAGAGACAAGAATGAATTTTGGAACCGCAAGGAACTTTCCAAAGTTCAAAGGAAATCGAGTCAAAAGGAAGAGATTCAACTCGAACGAAAGTGATTCTGTAAATAAATTTACTATATATGCTAAGTTTTGCCTAGAGCCAAAGCTCTGATACCAACTGTAACGACCCGGGTATTTTGGACTATTCAAATCGGCAATAATCCACACATGCCGGACTTGAATTGTTCAAAATATCAAATTGTTAATTTAAAATTTGGCAAACTCAGCATATGTAGTAAATAAATCAATCACAGAATCACAGACGCAGAGTAATACAATAATACGCAGCGGAATAGATAAAATAGTAGTTCATGAAGCTACTATATAAACATCAGAGTTAAAAATAAAATACAACAGAATATCTCAAATACAGTGAAGTCTTTAGTACGAATAGATGACCTCTCTGAACAAATCAATTGGAAAAGCTGAAAGCTGAGGTGCTAGTTGGATCTCCAAACGAAGCTCCAAACTCCAAAGGTGAGTCTCAAATGCTGTATCACTCGGTCTGACCCGAGCGTAAAGCAAAACACAAACACTCGAGTCAGGATTAACATTCTTATATCAATAAATCCAACTCAAGTGAAATATCAACTGAAATACAAGTAACTTAAAGGATGTTTGGGATAACCATCCTCTAAGGATCTGCGGAACTATCTACAAGGTAGAAATATACACTATAACACCGTGGTCATTTCAAATAAATTTATACTTCAAAACCAAAATATCATTTTCATTTCAAATATATCTATTTTCCAAAATAGTATATATATATATATATGTTAAATAATTTAAAAGTAAAGCATTTAAAATTTCCTCAAGTCTCACAAATCGATTCACATCCACCCAAATTCCAAATTCAAATTTATTCAAACCTCAATTCATCAATTCAATTCAGTTCTAAATATACCATTTAAAATTTTAATATATTTCAAAGCTTAAATATTCAACATTTTCAAAGTTAAATTTAACAGTTTCATACAGCTCTTGATTTAACTTTATTATTATTTAATCAGGGAATATTCATTTAATAAATTCAATATCATTTAACTAGCCTTAAATTACATTTTTACTTAAATCAAACCCAAGTTATAAATCATATCTTAAATCTCAATTTCAATAAGTTTCAAATCGGTTTAATTAAATAAAATTATCTTCCCAAATCCATAGAATTTATTTTCAAAATATTTATATATATGGACCAACGGTGTCTGTATATATATCTATCATATGGTTAAGTGATACAGATATTTATCATTTCAGTCCGTAATTTAAATATATACGGGTAAATATCATTTCAACCCGTAATCCCAATTTCAATTCAAATGAAAATCGCTTGGGTTTATCATTTCAACCCATAACGATTTTCTCCTATTCTAAAGTCCGTTCGGGTATGTATCATTTCAACCCATAGTGAATTCTATACTAACAGGGAACTTGCAGAGTGATAACAGATAATATAAAATACAACAACATGCATATATCATAAATAACAATAAAATATAAACAACAGGATATGGTGTCATATCCCACAGGTGAACAGTTACAGATAATAGCATATATAACAATTTAAATAACTACAGCAGCATATTTCAATTGTCGTTTCAATTGAAATCAAATTTAATAAATATAAGAACGTAAATCGTGAGTGATTGCTCACCTTTCGAGGCTAGAGATATTTGACGATGAAATGAATTACGAACCCACGCACGAATTCCAAAGTAAAGCAAGATTGGCACGAATTTCGAAGAAAAGCCCGATGGGCAGAAATTCAATAGACAAGCTGAGAAATCGAAATAAATGAAAATAATCGAATCAGTTTGGTATAAATTGAAACAGATTTATATTATCTACCTATCTTCCAAAAATCAATTTTTGAAATATACACTTAAATATATATATATATATATATGTCATTTCTAACTTTAAGAAAATAATACATGCAGACAAATACATGTACAGTATAACTGAACATATGCAACTCTACATATCCAAGCAAATATGCAGACCAGACTTAATATACTGTATACTAACTAAAGCAGATCAGATATGAGATGAATTAACATCTATAATATACTTTATAAGATCTAACAGGTATACAGTCTAATATATATATGAACCTATATATGAGCTACACGAAATACCAGCAACATCTCAACCTTGGAAATAATACCGTGTATTAAATTAATATATAACTAACTGTTTCTAATATGCTTATATATAGGACTTACATTATTGTTTCACAAATGATATCAACTTTGAAACAATATAAAATTAACGTCAACAACCAGAAACACAACACATGATAAAATTACAATGCAACCTGTATACATAAATATATATACTAATACATAAGCAACCACCAACAATATATTAATATATATGCTTACAAAAGTAACAAAATAGATTAACATATATAAATAACATACATATGCAGACTAAATGCTAGAGAATATATATGCAATAACAGTAGATGTATACATTACTTAAAATGAATATGAATAGATATGAATAACTTGTATAGACTTATAGAGTTTATAGGAATATATATATACAGAACAGCAAAATGGTATACTTGTCTAGATATAAACTTAACCCACAGGATATTCATATATATATATATAACTATTATATAGATCCAATATATATACTTTACAAACAGATTATATTTTTAAACCCAATGTTTAATACAAAATTAAATTTTAAAACATATATACACTTAGACCATATATTCCTCGAAAGCAATGCAGAATTTTTAAAACACATACGTATGACTTACTTTACTGTAGTATATTCATACACATGAAAGTATGAAATTATTACTTTGTAAAAAAATCAATACTTCATAAAAATAATATAGATAACTACATATAATACTTTACTAACATACATTAGATATAAATGTACGCAAATGAAAATCGCCTATATAACTAACATAGATTCAATTTAAATTTTTGAACATGTCTATAACCTATATGCAGACTACAAAACAAAATCCACTATCGATATATAGTACATGTTCCACCAATACATAAACGACCAGCAACTCGACGTACAACTTATAAAAAAAAGTATAAATCTCAATTATGACAAATCTTTATACATAAACCCATGAATCTCATTAACAGAAAAGTGTAAACAGATATATAAAAGCCTTACCAACCGATCACATACTCCCTATATACTTATATGACCTTATAGACCACAAATATGCCTAATACATTGAGAATGACTTAACATATATACAATAAAATGTATGAATGCATTCAACTAGATGAAGATGCAGACCATATATAGACATGAGTATATGTATACATATACTATGCAATTTAAGACAAATGCACAGACACCATAAGTACAACTATATGTATTTTATAACTGACCTTGTATCATATATCTTAAAGACCAAAACGTTTATTCTTGAATCAAGATGACATACTACATATGAATTGGCGTACGTATACTATAAACCTTTTATATCGAACCAAATCTATGTAGGTTCAGGGAACTGGTAAAAGAAAAGAAAATAGAATATGCACGCAAATAATAAACTTTATATAAACTATATATATAACCATCAAACATAATATATATTACCTATATAAGAAGAAGGAGGCTAAGGGGTCTTCGGTCAGAGCATCAAAGGAGAAGGCACGACCACTGGAAGGAGGGGCTGTCGATGTGGTGGTCGATGGGTTTTGCTCGGCTACAAGTCACGGCTGGTGGCTGCTATAGGCGTTTGTTTCGGGTGTGGAGATGGGGTGCGACAAGATCTGGTGGGGTTTGGCAAAAGGCGGATCTAGAGAGAGGAGATCGAGCATGGGGAAAGGTCGGAGGTGTGGGCGAGTTGAACGGTGGTGGTTCGGTGGATGATGGTGGGTGACTGGTAGGTGAGGGTGGGCGAAAGTAGGCAGGGTCATAAGCAAAGAACATGGCGAAGAATGGGTTTGCAAGTGTCAGGCTAATGGGATGAAAAGAAGATAACAACATTTTTTTAAAGTAATATAAATATATATTAATTGATGCGAATATCAAGGGTCCAGAGTTTGAATTCAGATTTTATTAAAACACAGCTGTTTTAGTTGTCTCAGGAAGCAATGAAAAGGCAAAGAATCAAATATAGAGTGAAAGAAGGGTAAACGGTAACACATTGATTTAGCTGAAAATTTTAAAGCAATTTATAGATTTGTAACTGATGTAAGATTTGAATGGATAGGGAAGCAATAAATTATTTGTAACAGTCAATTCCCTTGATTTCGTGCAAATTACTGAAGTAATTAATTATTTACTTGGGATGCACGATTAGATTTGAAAACAAGGGAAAGTGTAAAGTCCAAATGTGGTACCGCTACGGTGAACAGTTTATTGTCTCCGTCGCGTACCGGACCTCAAAATACAGAAATAAATATACCGCAGAGATTAGCACGACGAGATGATCAAAACGGTATACAGATATTAGTGGTACGATCATCCGATCAAAAGTCGATAATCGGTACCAGAAATGCTGCTATTCTGCCAGAATTAAGATAAACGGGGCAATAGAAGTCCAAATTTGGAAAAACGAAAGATGACATCTGACTCAGAAGAAGATTTAGAAATTTTCTATAAAAAAATATTCAGGTTTTGAAATAAATTTATTATCATCAATTTTAACTGATTTAACTTGAAATGAAATTACACAATAAAATAAACTTCCGTATTTTCTGATGAAAATTTACCAATTGCTATGTTTTTAAATACGTATCCCAAATATAACATTTTTATTTCAAAATTCAATTATTTAAAATTTCACAAAAATCAGTTAAATACGTTATTAAAACCAATTAAAATTTTTGGGTCGTTACATATGTAATGAATTCCCATTTGTGATATTGACACCCTGAATATGAATTGTTTGTTTAAAACAACTTGCCTTTAAAAGTTTATCGATTAGATTCGAAGAGACCGGGATCGGATATCAGTGTTATCCGGAACCACTTCGATCAAATAAACACTACGAACCATCACGGTTTTGATTATAGAGTCTAATATACTAGAATTTATTAAGTTAACAAAATTTGGCTATTTTAAATAAGTATTTATACTTAGACACTATTATAATATCATCGGATTTTCAATAAAAGTGTTTTGGTTATTGTAAGGGAAAAACCTATCGTCTTTATATGCGATGTGGTCTTACGAGTTACCTTGGTTTTTCAAAGGATTTTTATAACTCTAGTGTTCAATTTAAGTGTGTTTACTCACGCTAGTTTCTAGCCTGACTCGAGTGTTACATTAATGTAATGCTCGGGTCAGACCGAGTATTATAGATTCATGTTAGGTTGCTTTGGAGCTCAGTAGACGAGCTGGATGGCAGAGACGTATTTCACGTATTTGGTTATATTCCGCTGTGTATAGTAGGCTGTATATTCAGCATTTTGAGGACAAGTTATTATAACTGTCCAGATTTATATGTTGATGATTGTACTCTGATAATTTGTATTAACCGATACAGATCGTTTTGTATAAAAACCTGTTATTATATATTATATTTTGTTCCGCTGCGTTTGTGAGATTCTATGTTGTTGTTTATTCCGTTTCTTCTTCTGTCTCTTTCTTCCTAACCCTTAACAACCTGGTACTTCCGGCACTCGATTGCTCGGCACTCTATACAGTGAACGTATTAGTGTCGATTTTTGAGGGTCGAAAATCGTTCGGTCGTCACATGTGGTATCAAAGCTGAAGGTTAAGCGAGAACCTTGGCTCTGGTGGGGATTACTTGTTAGAGATAGGGTCAATAGTACCCTAGAATGACTTGAGTGTATTATATATGAGGGCGTACTTGTTATTTTCTTATATAATAATTTTAAAGGGTAAACGATTTTAAAATAATTTTTTTATAAGATTATATTTTGGTATAAAAAGAAAAAAAATTCTGAACTATTATAGTATATTAAGACGATTGAGTGTTGTTATTATAATCAAATAAATATTATAGAATTTAAGTGATTATATATATATATATATATAACCACATAGAAATTAGATAAGAACGAATTATATAAATGAGTTAAGCTAAAAATGGGCTCAAACCAGAATATGAATCCCGGAAATTTCGGAAGAGTTTTTCAAAGTGTTTTGAAATGAAATAATTTTTCCCTGATTATATTTTTATATATATAGAAATAATTTTTTTTGAAAGTTATTGTGGAATGTAAAGTGTGTTTGGTTTCTAGGTATGATAATATTGATTATTATCATAAATTGGTTGTTGGGTCTTAATAAAATATGTTTATTACAAAATAAACAATGATAAAACATGGTGAAATGTTTTAAGGAAGTGGAATCATATAAGCATAATTTACAAATGTGACTTATAAATTAAAATGAACTTAAATTGAGGATTTTTGAATCTAAGTCCCAAAAAATCTTTGAAATGTGTTTCAAAGTGTTTAAAGAATAATAAGTAATATTATTTAGAATATTTGGATATGGGAATTTTTGTTTAAAACCTATGCTTGTTTTGGAAATTCTGAAGAATTTGTTTTGGGTAAAAACCAAGGTTGGTTTAAATTTAAAAGTGTGATTGGTATATAAATGGGATTTATATGTATATATATATATATGATTTCAAAGTTGATTTGAAATAAATACCGGGTGTTTGAATTCTAGGACTCCCATTAAAATGAGAAGTAGAACCAAAGGAAAAATAAGTTTTTGGAACTTATAAGTGGGAAATGATGTTAATAAGAAAACAAGTGTGAAAATAAAATTTTGGAATGTAAAATTTTAAGTAAGTTTAAATGGATTCAACGAATTAGAAATTAACTCAGGCCAAGTTAAATAAGTTTAGACTTATAACCTGAAATTTGAAATTTCAAGATAAAACTAGAATTTAATTTATAGAAGTTAAATAAATTAAATTGTAAAAGGAAAGGTATAGATTTGATAAAAAGTTGAAAAAAGAAGAAGTTATGTATGAATGATTTCAAAACGATTTTTGAAATAAAATGAATTTTGAATTAATTAAAATGAACCAGATTATCAAATTAGTGGATTAAATTATAAAATTTAATCTTGGATATGGGAAATTTAACTTATGCTAAGTGAATAAGGAAGTCGAAGGAAATAGAATTTATTTGTAGTAAATAAAAATGACCGAGAACAAATAAAAGGATATTTAGAAATAAGAATAAAAGCTAAAAATTCAACTAATCGAGGTATTAATTATAGGTTAGGAGTCCTACTAGAATCTAGTCCAAGTTGTAAAAGATGGCAAAAGGAGAAGAATGGAAGGCAAGGCGTAGGGAGCGGAGAGCAGCTTCACCTAAGGCACGGGAAGAAGAAAGAATGGAACATGAGAAACGGATTAGTGAAAGAGCTAGGCCGGGTCCTTATGATAATGTCATATGTTATGGATGTCACAATAAAGGACATTACGCAGCTAAGTGCAGTAAACCAAGAAAGGAAATGAATGAGGAAGTCAAACGGTTTTGCTTTGAGATTTTATGCTTTAAGTGTCGTGAGAAAGGACATTTTCTATACCATTGCCCTAAGGTGAGGAAGATGAAACATAAACCCATAGTACCAGTCAACGGATCAACCATTTGCTACCATTGTAAAATGACGGGACACATCGCTAGGGATTGTCCCAAGAGACGAAATAAAGTGCAAGTTGTGGAACGCCGCGCGGAAGGCTTGAAAATTATCCATAAAGATGGAAGTGTAGAGTTCTTTTGTGGCAAATGCATGAAGTGGGGACACCCTGTTACGGATTGCATGGACGGTTTTGACGAGATGTCAGGAAATACTTAAGAAAGTTTTTATGAAGGATGCGGAGTGGTGAGAGATGGTAGGTAGGGTTCGTTGTAATATAAGTAGGGCTCTGTTCTTTTCTAAACCCCTAGGTAGTTGTAAAGGCATCAAGATTTATGACCTTTTGTAAGACTTTTTATATGGATAAATGGATGTAATGTTGGAACTTACTAGTGTTGTAGTCTATCGATGTTGTGAAATATTTTATAGAAATACGATCTTATATAAAATCACTTTTTATATTGATTTGAACGTAAATTTATAATTACTTAACTGAAATCGATTTGAATTAAAACTGGAATCGAAGTTAATTCGAATTGAAATCAGAATTGAATCAATTTAAATGGAAATGGAAATTGAAATTGATTTGAATTGGAAGATTGGGAATTGAATTAGTTTGACTTTGAAACTATTTTCAAATAAATTATTTTAATATAAACTGTTTAAAATCTATCTTCTTAAATATTCAAATTATTTTGATTTTCCAAGCTATTTTACTATACAAACCATTTTAAAACTCAAACTATCTTATATTAACTATTTAACTATTTTAAAACTATTCAAGCTATTTTCTAAATTCAAACTGGTTAGAGCGGAAATTGTTTATATTTAAATCATGGATTTAAATACAAATTGGGTAAAATTGAAGTTATAACCCAAATGGGAATTCGAAGCAATTCTGAATTGGAACCAAAATTGAGATATTAAGGTAAAAATGATTTTGAAGTGAAATAGTATATTTTGAGTAAAAATGATGATTTTAAAATGAAGATTTAGTAGTTACTATAACTGAAATTTATTTTATAAGAAGTAAGAAATGTTACCAATAACTTTGTAAAGTAATCGAACTGGGAAAAATTTGATTTGGCATAAATAAGGTTATATATATTAGTTATATATTCAAACTCCCCTTGTTGAATTTATAACCAGAAGGAAAAGGCCTTCGAAAAGTATTTGGAAATACTAAATGGAGTTATATAAATATGAAGCGGATCCAAAAATTATTGATCCGAAAATTATCCGAGTTGAAAAGAATGATCTCTTATGCAAATGAAACTGAAATAGTTTTGGAACCTATTATTTTTAAAGGCATTGATTTTGGCAAATAGTCAATTTGGGAAATTGGGTAAACTGAATGTAAAAACTATCGATTGTAAAGATATCAATTTTATATAGATAATATTTATATGCGATGCATATAAAGTATATGATTTGAAAGATATTGTATATATATAGTATGATGTTTTGAAACTAAAAGTATGGAAAGACACCCCCACAAAAGTCGAAACTTGGAGTAGGAGATCCACTGGGTGGTTCTACCTAGGAATCCACAGGGTGGGTTCAATGAGAATAGGGATCCTAGAGGACGTCCAGACAAAACTCATGAGTTCCTGGTGATCATTTGTCTGTAGGGCGTAAATCAAGGGGTATTATACCTACAGTTGCATTTGGTTTTGCAATGATAGCAACGTAACCTTTGTGTAACTGCGATCTATCGTGGTTCCATAGCGTAATTCGAGAGGCAACGATTGCCTACAGTCTACGTTTCATTTCGCTGTGATAGCGACGTAACATCGGTAAATTGCGATCTATGTGGTTTGGTTCCATAGCATAATTCGGGAGGCAAAGATTGCCTACAGTCTACGTTGGGTTTCACTGGGATAGTGACGCAACCTTTGTGTAGCTGCGATCTATGTGGTTTAGTTTCGTTTGATAGCATAATTCGGGAGGCAGAGATTGCCTACAGACTACTTACGATTTTGCTGTGATAGCAATGCAACCTTTGTGTAGCTGCGGACTATCGTGTTCCCATGGCGTAAGTCGAGAGGTGCTGATGCCTACAGTTTACTTATGATTTCGCCAGGATGGCAACGTAATCATCGTGTTAACTACGATCCATGGTGGTAAGAAAGAAAGGGGGAATGATACTTTCCATATCATTTTCGAAAAAGTTTTTCAAGTATTTTCATTGGGTGTTGAAACGGGTCTACTAAGTACTGAGAGATTTTCAGTCCTACGCCTAATCAACGTATGACTAAATTTTTGTAAGAACAAGGATGGACTTGTTAAGACATCGAGTTATGAAAAATGTTTTAATATAAAACTAGCTTGGTAATGCTATGTAATTTAAAGAGTATGTATCTTAAATTGTAGAATAAAAGAGTACGGAGTTTAAAATGTTTAAAGAGTGATTTATTTAGTACTATACATCAAAATTCTAGTTCTTGCTTCGTTCCTTTTCGAAGACGAAAAGTCTTAAGGGGGAGGAATGTAACGACTCGGATTTTCAGCCATCTGATTTTGGGATGATTAACTAATTTTAATTTTTGAAATATTAATTCTTATAAGTTGAATAGATAAATTTCCCGATTTTTGAATTTCTGAATCTATAAATTTTGAAAACTATATTAAATTTAATAATGTAAATTTCTAAATAAGGAAAATTAGTATGTAAATAAATATATGTATATAAACCTCATCATTTCAAACTCGTGATTAAATATCTATATATCTACATACAAAATATATACAAGCTTAATTTTTAATGACAAAAATATATATATATAAGTTTTTATGTATGTATAAATGTTTAAAAAATATATTATTGTATATATGAATATATATATGCATGAATGTATAAACTTCAAAATGGAAAATTTCAAACTTATGACTATGTGTATATGGGTATATGTTTATTAAAGTAGTGCATATGGAATATATATATATATATCTGTGTGTGTGTAAGCATGTGTATATCTAAATGTATAAAAAATAAATATGTATATGATGACAAAGTATATGAAGGCAAATGTATATGTATAAATGCAAGTATGATAGGATAAATATGCATATGTGAATGTATGCATATCCATATATATACAAAGCTTTGTGATGTCCAAAAATATATATAAGTGTACATATACATATATGATCAAAGTAGTATAGATATAAATCTATATATATATATATATGAATGCATATATATACATGGAGGAACATCATCATGACAAACATTAAATTCAAGCATACAAAACTTCAAATCAAGCACATAAAATAGCAAATCAACTTACAAAATCAAATCACACATAGAAATCAAATCAAATCATATCTAATTAAATCAAGAAAAAAAAATAAAGTGTGAAAAGTGAAATCCTATACATGTGCATACCTCTACAATGCTTGCCCTGTTCATCCCATTCCTATAAATATACAGGGGAGAGCTTGTTTCCCTTGTTTACACTTATCTAAAGAAGAAGAAAAAATAAGTTTTGCCATCGAATTAAAAGAAGATAGGGATGATCAAAAGCTTGGAGGAAAATTTGCAGCAGTGTGTCATCTGTTTGTAGACAGTGAGTAAACATTTCCTTTTTTACAGGTTATTTTTTTATGTATAAATGACCATAGACGTGGATGAATCTTTGTGTTGTGATAAATGTATATATATGTAAGTGTATATGACTTTGTATATGTATGATAAATATAGGCAGATCAACCTGTAACTAAATAAAAGAAGAAAAAAATACTATACTTCTTCTTCCTCTTCTCTGTTATTTGTTTAACTCTTAAGCTTTTGTAACTTTAAAATCCCCTCAGTTTTAAAAGATGATCCCAAAACAAAAGGTATTTGTTGTTGAATGAGGATCATTTTAAAATTTGTTTCGTTCATTTCCATCAAGTAGGGAAAGAGAAAAACCTATATATCAATAAGTGGTCCATTATAGCCGAAAAATAAAATATCATAATTCAACAAATGCATTATATAGATGGAATCGTGGTTGGAAAACTCGATTTTTAAGGGTTGTTTGAGGATATATAGTGTTGTGTGCATGGAGAAATGGGGAGGTGAACTGATTTGGGTCGATGGTCGAATCCCGACAACCCAGTTAATTTTGAGGCGAATGGTTGGTCGTGTAAGAGGGTTAGGTGATGGGAAGTCCACAAAAAATAGTTCGGCAATTTTTAGATGCTCGTGGTGGGTTAACGAGGTGGTTTTAGGGTTTAGTGTGGTGGTTATGAGGGTCGTGGTTTCAAGGCATTGGCGATGTCGATGGAGAGAGAGGGACATGCGGTAGGGGTGAAAAGGAGGAGGAGGTCATGGCGATGATGTTGGCGAATTCTGGTGGTAAACGATGGTTTCTGGTGGTGGCGAGGGGTTTAGTTTCTGGCATGGTGTTGGTTCAAGTGTTTGGAAGGATGTTCGAATTTTTGAAATGGATGGGTTGTGGTTTCAGGTGGTGGGCGTGATGTTGGGGTCGGCGGCGACTTGTGAGGATCGTTGGCGGCAGGTATCAGTGATCGACGTAGTGTGTACGTGCATGGCACAGTGATGTGCACGCGAGTGGGAAGGCAAAGAAAAGAGAAGGGAAGAGTAGCTGGAGAAAGTGGAAAGAAAGGGTTTGGGTTGCCTCGTGGGCTGTGTGGGTTGAAATAAAAAGAAAGTATAAATTAATAAATGTTATATGTTAATACCCTTTTAACCTTTAAAAAATCATATTATTCCTTTCATTTAAAATCCAATCGACATGATAACTTTTGCAATGTAATCCTGCCACCTAATATTTTAATCTAAATTAATTTTGTTAATTTTCGGCAATATAAAATTAATTATTTATAATAATTAAAGTAATAAATAATAAATTCTTATTGATTAAAATCTTATGTTCATTTATAAATTAGTTTTTAAATGGATTGTTTTAACTAATAATAAATCATTTTAAAATTTCTTTAATTTATAAGTAAATTTGGATTAAAAATATAAATGGATTCAGTAAATTGAAACTAATTAAATCCTAATTTGTAAATTTTTTAATATTAATTATTGATTGTTAATTTAGTAACGATCTATATTTTAGCTTTATTGCTCTTGGATATTATTTCTGTCTGTGCCATTTAGTGGCCAGACAAGTTAAAATAGTTAGAACAAAACGTTGTTACTTTTTTGGAAGTGAACATATGTAATGAATTCCCATATGTGATATTGACACCCTGAATACGAATTGTTTGTTTAAAACAACCCGCCTTTAAAAGTCTATCGATTAGATTCGAAGAGACCGGGATCAGATATCAGTGTTATCCGGAACCACATTGATTAAATAAACACTACGAACCATCACGGTTTTGATTATAGAGTCCAATATACTGGAATTTATTAAGTTAACAAAATTTGGCTATTTTAAATAAGTTTTTATACTTAGACACTATTATAATATCACCAGATTTTCTATTAAAGTGTTTTGGTTATTGTAAGGGAAAAACCCATCGTGTTTATATGCGACGTGGTCTTACAAAATACCTTGGTTATTCAAAGGATTTTGATAACTCTAGTAGTTCAATTTAAGTGTGTTTACTCACGCAAGTTTCCAGCCTGACTCGGGTGTTACTTTATTGTAATGCTCGGGCCAGACCGAGTATTACAGATTTAGGTTAGGTTGCTTTGGAGCTCAGGAGACGAGCTGGATGGCAGAGACGTATTGCACGTATTTGGTTATATTCCGCTGTGTATAGTAGGCTATATATTCAGCATCTTGAGGACAAGTTATTATAACTATCCAAATTTATATGTTGATGGTTGTCCTATGATAATTTGTATTAATTGACATAGATCCTTTTGTTTAAAAACCTGTTATTTTATATTCTATTTTGTTCTGCTGCGTTTGTGAGATTCTATGTTGTTGTTAATTCTATTTCTTCTTCTGTCTCTTTCTTCTTAACCCCTAACAACCTGGTATTTCCGGCACTCGATTGCTCGGCACTCTATACAGTTAACGTATTAGTGTCGATTTTCGGGGTCAAAAATCGCCCGGTCGTCACACTTGACCTGAGCTTATCGCCCAGGCCAGTACACCTTTTATCGACTGGGGAGCCTTCCTAGTTGACTGGCTTTAGTTGATTGGTGGCACACACTAGTCGACTTAGACTGGTAATTCTTTGGCAGTAAGCCCAGGCCAATGAGCCAAGTCGGCCACTGCTGGTCGATTCGAACCTCGTTTTTACACGCTTCGCCCAATGAGTCGCCTAGCACTCGTAGCTTGCCTCTGCCCCATCAAATCTCTTTTGGAGTTAATTTGTTGATGTTTTTGAAGTGGTTCCTTATGTGTTCAAAAACCAATTGCGACATGAAATCCACTCTTTTCATGCTTAGAGTTCAACGAGTGCTTATAGTGACCCAGCTTCCTCTAATAACACCAAAACACACTCAACCGACCATCTAGTCTTATGTGATGTCCACAAGCGCTAGCACACTTATTCGTGTACATTCATACATGCACACACAAAAGCAATACAACAAAAATCGCGTTTCGGACTTCACCGAAGCGATTACTCAGCCCGATATACTTCTCACTCAACTTAGCATACATGATAGTCATTATGGCTATGTAAAATGCCCGCAATGCACTTGTATACATTAATATATCTGTAACGATCCCAGACTTTTATTTAATTTAAATTTATAATTTATTGAATTTTTGAATAAAAGTAGTAAAATAAATCGATAGAGTGAAGCGAGTTTCCCCGAGTCAAAATATATTTTGTATAAATCATTTAGATTTGAAAAAAATAGATATATATGTACATATGATATATGAGTAAATTTGAAATTTTATATATAAGTATATATTGATTTGAATTTAAATTTCAAGTAAATGGATTTTTAAAATAAATATTTGAGTTATGAATAGAGATAAATGAATAAAAGATAAGCGATAAATTACAAAGTAACACATCAGATAAAATTTAGCAACATGTAAAATAGAAATGCATTTCTATTACAAGGCAACCTGGCAAAGGAAACAAGCTAACAAAAAGCACAAGTATAAAACATAGATAAGTATCTTTAGCCACCAAATATCTTTATATATGTATACGGCTATGGAACAAGAAACAAAGTATATATCCCTATGTAACAAAGCAATGTGACTAAAACAAAGAAATCTTTAGCCCAAAACAACATATCAGCCGAAGTCAACTGTTATTGCAAATGAAAACATAAAGGACCATTGCATTAAATGCCTTCACTTTAGTACACTACACAAAAGCAATTCAGCCACCAAGAAGAAAATATCACTGCAAAAGAATTTGTACAAACAAATAATAACCCTGCACACTTCTTTGTTATATTCACTTCATCTCAGTTTCGAGTAGCATCTGAAGTGAATATCAACTAAAACTTAAACAAACAAAAACTTCAATCTTATAACAAGTCAAACCAGAAAAGATTCTAGCAAGAATTCGAAGGCTGTTTCAAACTTAAAGCAGTTCATCATCAACAAATAGGGAAATCAAAACTGCAGTTTCAAAATCAAAGCTTCCCAGTTCTTTTTCAAATAAACTCTGTCTTCATTCCAGGAAAAAGGTGAGCAACTCCTATCTTTTTTTCGAAGCTTAACTGTTTTGATATCTTGATGATTGTGAGTAACAAACGTTTTAAAATATAAATATATAGTTGTTTTACTTGATCATCCTTAGAGATCAATATGCCTGTAGTCATGTTTTTAAAGCTCTGTGAACATATTATGTAAATGCTTTGTGTTATGGTGGGGATGTTTACTGGTTTCAAATTCAAAACCCATGCATAAATCAAACACTCATAATTTCATCTTCATTGGTACCTGAGTTTAGAGCTATATAGGTTGTTATATCTTAGAATACAAACTGGTTTAAGTATAAACAACTTGAGTTACATCTGGAACAAAGAAAATACAGAGTACACTTAAACAAGTTAAAATCCAACCATCAAATTTTTTAGATTCAGGCATATGAATCGATTTCTTATACTTAAATATGATTTTTTAAAACAAATTTTATAAATTTTAGAATAAGCAAATAAGAGCAGTTTGGGTTTACCTGTGTTAAGCAATTCGAGTCGCCTCGGTCGATCTAGGGGACTGGAAGTGTCGAGTTTCCTCCAATGGGCCGAGGAGTGATCGGTTGAGCTTAGAAAAATATTGGATGGCGGTAATTTTCATCGTGGTGGCAGCGGTGACGTTTTCGTGTCCAGAGCCCTAGTTTTTGATAGGCTTAGAAAATTTGTCGTTGTGACTTTTGTGGGGGATCGAGTGCAATGAAACACTGGGATATGGTGGCGAGGGAGTTCGTCGAGGTGTGTATGCATTTTCACGTCGCCTGATGGTAGGGGTCGCCGGGACGAGGAGGTTTTGGCCAGAGTTGGTTACCAGGTGGAGTTTGAGAGTGTTCGATTTTGGTTGGAGCTTCGTGGCACGGTTTCGTGGGTCGAGTTCGTGCTGGTGGTGGATCGTCGATGAGGCTGGGGGTTCGTCGGAGGTAGCGGCGGCAGAAACGATCTGTGCACGTGCACGAGAATGTGCCAGTGTCAGTTCGTAGAATCGGGGAAGAAGGAGGTCGTCTCGAAGGAGTCTCGTGGAAATCAGGTAATGGGCTCGAGCAATTTAATGGGTTCGCACGCGAGTGATAAACGTTTCCAGAATTTAAACAAAGCAAGTTTTAAAAGAAAAGAAGGAAGAGGAGAGGCAGTGTTGTGTCTCGAGTTTTTCCCAGGGTGTTTTCGTGATTTTCCCGGTGCGAACTAGGGGGTTACTCGGGGCAATGGGATGTTTACTCGAAGCAATTATAGTTTGGGTCTCGAGTCAAGTCTCGTTCCAGGTTTTGAACCAGAAACTGTTTTTCTGTTTTGAAATTTGGAAATAAAATTTAAGTTTTTAAATTAATGTTTTAAAACTGGGTTCAAACCAAAACGCTAACATAATTCAAGATGAAATAAAAGTTTGACCTGAAATTTTATTCATTTTAACCCTTAAGTTTAAAATGTAGTAGGAAAATAAATTTGAAAACAAATTGTTTAAATTTGCTTTGTGATGATGATTAAAACGTTAGATAGAAAATGTTTTAAATTTGAATTAGTGAAGATAAAATGATATGCACTCATTAAATTAGTTCAAGTGAATAATTGATTTAATTATTTAATCAAGAAGTTAAGATTTGAGTTAAATTAATTAAGGTCAAATTAAATTGTAATTAAAAATAATTACTTGATATTAAGTTAAGTATAATTACTTAATGAAATTAATGAAGTAAAATTTCTTAGAGAAGAAATAAATAGATAATTAGTGAATGTAATCAATTAGATGATGATTTGAAATTTGAGTAAATTATTTGTAAATAATTAAAGGTTTAATTGATTCATTTACTTAAAATTGATTAGTTAATAAAGATTAACAAATGAATTCGAAAGGGAATTTATTTCAAATAATTTGAAATTAAATCATGATAATTAACTCGGATTAATAATTGAAACATCTGATTTAAATTAATTAGTTGGTTAATAAATTCACTTGTGAATGTTTGGATTCTATTGGATGATTTAATTGTTTGATATCCCTGATATATGATGCTTTGTGATATACCCTGATTTATGTTGTGATCTGTAGTTTACTTATCTGTGACCTTTATATATCTATGATCTGTGAATGAACGATAAGCGTTGTTCTTATACCGCTTATCGAATTATATTTCTGTATTCTGATATGTGATGATTCATTTTGTTGCACTACTGTGTGAAACCCTGGACTACACCTTTACACACACAAATATGGATTTCACGTGGAAATCAGTTAAGTCACAGATAATTTAAATTTGATGTATTTGAAATTGAAATTTTAATTTCAATTGATTTTGAAATTAGAAATTCGGGTTTAAAGTGAAAAGCTTTCGGAATGGAATTTCAAAGATAAAAGTTATTTTGAATAACTTAATCGAGTTTTGAAAATTTAAATAATTTGATTTAAATTTGAATTTAAGTTGGGAATTGAATTCTATGATTTGAAACTAGGGATTAAAGATATTATAAATGTGTTTTCTATGAATTTGAACCATTTTAAAATATTGGTTTGAGAATTTGAATTTAACCCAAGAACCTTAACTCGTATGAATGAATCAGATTTTCTGAAATGAAACTGTTTGTTTTTAAAAGATAAAAGCTTTCAGATAAGCAATGAAATTCCAGTTTAATTAAAGGAATTTCAATATTGAATTGAAAAATGGTTTTTCAAGTTATGAATGAATTGTTTTGAAAAGCTATGATTTGAATCTGTTTATTTTTAACAGATTTAAAATAATGATTGGTTTAAATCATTTGAAATGGAATTGTTTTGAAAGCTATAAGTTAAATCTTGATTTAAAGATTTAACGAGTTAATCAAATTGAAATGGAAATTAATTTGGAAAATCTGTGAATGAATCTTTTGTTTAAAAGATTAAAGTGTGGAAACTGTTTAAACCGTAAAGATTGAATCTTTTTGTTTAAAGATTTAAAATGGTGATTTGTTGAACCATTTGAAAAGAAAGATTTTGGGTAATAAGTTGTGACTTAATTGAAATCCCATATCCATATGTTTTAAATATTTCGCGCACTATTCGGTTTAGCCGGGAGAGGACCTTTGGGTCGTATAACCCATTCTGAATATGTGATACGTCGTATATTGATAGCATTTGAAGACCGGTGTTGAAGACCGGATATTTTTGAAAACGGAAGGATTACCGTCGAGTTACTCTGCATCGGCTGATCCCCGATATAGAGGTTTTATCACCCTTAGTGACGGGAAGTCCGGACGTGATTGGAAATTATCCGGATTTGCAAGGGCTTCGTGAGAAGTGCCTTCGGTTCTGTTCGATCCCTGAACAGACTTGTATGGATTGTATGTCTGACATTACACTTTGAGATATAAAGCCGATTTCTTTCAAATACATTTCTGTTTGGTGGCGGAGAATTTATTCTCTTAGCTTAACACCCTTCTCTGAGACGTACGAGCTCAGAGGTTATGTAGTTGAAATTTATCAGCGATATACTCCCAATTTGGTAATGTGGCATGCTGAGTGTTGCTGTGTGATGATCAGTGTTTGATCATTTGTGATATGATCATTTGTTTGATCATTTATCTTTGTGATCATAGGCTGATCATCTGTTGACCCAAAGCATGGCTTTGTGACAAAGCGTAGCTTTGTGGACGAGACTTCGTCAGAGCCTCACAAACCGGAAATGGTCGAAACAGGAATGTTGCGGCAAGGTTATGAGGGTCGCGCCCTTTAGGGTATGTCATTTCCTTCTGGAAAAGGGTGGTGTCATGGTATGGAGCCCAGATACTTACTCATGTGGATACACTTTATTATGTGTGATGTTGGTTATCGAGGCCTCGGATAAAGGTCCCAAAGGACCGGGAGGTGGCATATTCGTGAGTTACTTGTTACAGGAGTAACCCGGCCTTGTTTGGCAGAGAGCAGTTTGTCTCTCGGGACGTCCAGCCAGAGGCGATCCCATGCGGCGGAAGGAAGTTCCTTAGCCTGACCATTTGTTGGAAAATCCAAAGAAACAATACGAGCCTTGTACGGTTTTAGTTGTATTACCTGCTATGGAATGTGGCGGTAACCTGCTATTGAACATAGTAGCTATAGTAGGCATACGATAATGGTCGTATGTTGGCTAAGATTAATATTATACTTTCGAAATGTTTTCTGCACTATGCACTAATAATAATATCGAATTGATTTTGCGTAGTAAGCATCTTTGACTATCATAAGAAGAAATCTCCTCCAATTTTGCGTTTGCATTGTGTGTGTGGTGGGAGGTCTTATGGTAGTTTCATTTTCCAAAAGCATTGCGGATTTCAATGTTTAAAATCCTTTTGTTATTGTTTAAAGATAAACTGTTTTTGTTGCTCACACCAGTCCCATGACTGATCCGGAGTTTATTGTTCCCTTCCTAAACTCTGGGTGCTCATAATTTTCCACACGAGCAGTCTAGAGTTGGGTTTCTTTTCAGATATTCAGGTTTAGTAGATATCTGGAGCTAGTTCATTCATCGGAGTTGCTTATCTTGGAGTTGTGGATTCATTCTTGTATGAAGATCATTTTGGAGTTATCATTCCTATTGATATTGTTCCGCTGCTGGTGTTATCATTTTCTTTTCCGCTGCTATTTGTTGTATCATATCTCTGATGTATATTGATATCCATTGTATCACTCTGTTGTATCAGATATTATATATCAATGTATTATTCTTTTCTTCCGCTGTGTTATTTACTTAATTGTGTTATAGCTCCGGCGAATCGGATTTGAACGGTCGAATCTGCGGCATTCTAGTACAATGTGAAGTACGGATGTTGATTTTCGAGCGGGCAAAATCTGGGACGTCACAATATCTATATAACCAAGCTATTACATACATGTATAAATAAACAAACATACAACAATTCTAGCTACAATACACACATCGTTTTGATGGTTACTTTAAATACACGTATACGTATACTTGCCATACTCATATATATACATGTATATTTAAATAAATAATTCACTTATTACTTAATCAAATCTTACTTTTATTTACTAAATCTTTTCAATAAAAGTATAATATGGTTTCTTACTATTTCATAAAATCTTACTACTATTTTATAAAATACATTATTAGCTTATAAATCAATTTTAAGCCTTTAAATATTTCATTACCTCATTTAAAATTAAGTATACATCATATTACTATTTTATAAATTCTCGTTGCTATTTTATTAAATCTATACTGTTAACCTCAATTATTGGCTTTAGTGGGGTAAGCTCATTGGAGATAGGGTAAGTGACACTCTAGAATGAGCTGTGAGTATTATATACGAGAGCTTATTTGTTATTACCATAAAAACATATTGTGTTAATTGGTGTATTGAGTGGTTTATGAATTATGGTCGAGGCGTAGGATGCCACGGTGTCCATAGGGATTTCTAAACACTTGAACAAGGCAAACAGTCATGGTATTGATTTTTAAAAATTGGTAAATGAAATATTTTACCTAAGATTATATATTTTATATATATAAAGGAATAAATTTCAAATTTACATAGTTATTTATAATGTGTTTGTTTGTTAATGATAATATTCCTTTATTATCATTATTGTTTGATTTGTTATGCTCGGATAGTTTAGGAGCATTGACTATGTTTGTTAATTGTTAATTTATGCTTGACTAGTTTATGAGCATTTATTCCTTTAATTTAAAAACGAAACTCTTGTGAAATTGAGTTTTGCAATTTGACTATAAGGTGTTCGGAGAAAATGTTAAGTTAAAAGTTATCTTTTAATAAGAGTTGTTTAATATAATCTAAATGGGAAGATAAGACATTTAAAAAATAAATATTCGTGCAAAGTTTATTGTAATAAAGGAAAGTTATTATAATATAAGATGACTCTAAAGGTACATTTTATATGAGTATGGTGTATATAAAATGATTTATATAATTTATAAAGGGTGTTTTATAAGTAAGAAGAATTTTTGAGAATTTAAATCCCAGTTTTGCTTGAGTTGATTTCAAAATGATTATTGAGAAAATTAATGGTAATATTACTTGAAAGTATTTAGGCGAATAAATATTTGAAAACGAATTTGTTTAAAAATACATTTTCTTTGGATAGTCCGGGGAAAAAATCAAGCTTAGTTTTGTGGTAATATTATTAATTTTATAAGTGACGATTGAATGTTTTCTTAGGCGAACGTTGTGGTGCACTTATTAAAGTATTCCCTTTATCATTATGCGGTCCAAATGAGTTTGAATCCAAACGAACCCAAAGCGAGTGTTAGTGAATAAATTGTTAAAGTTATTTTATATATAGAAATATATGCAGTATAATTTTGGAAAGGGTTTTGAAATAAAAACCGAGTATTTAGTTCTTAAGTTTCCTTAAAGAAAATTGATTTAAAATAAAAGGTGTTTTGATGAAAAATAGTGTTTTGGTAAAAGAATGATTCGATAAATGAAATTTTACCCTTGGATAGAAAAGGTATAATTTAACACAAGTTTAGATTGGTTAAAATAGGTAGGACGGTTTTAATAAACTTTGTTTTATTTAAAACTGTAGCTTTTGTTCAAAACCATCTAAGTTGTGTAGACAATTTGATGTTATTGGGCCAACCTATAAACATTTTTCGTTGGAATGCTCAAAGGTAAATAGGTTGAAGGGTTAACTCAGTTTTAAAGACCATATTTTGTTTGGGCCTTCGTTTGAATTTTAAAAAAATAAAAAATAATAAATAAATGAAATTAGAACTGATAGTTTGTATATTCTCTCAGTATTTAGAAGAGTATTATACAAGTAAATAAAAACGAGTTAAGTTTTTAATTTAGTGTTTTAGAAAGTTGTGTCTTTATAAAGGGTTTGAAAACTTAAATGAAAATTATGGAATAATTCTAGATACTATAAATGAAATTGAAAGTGATTTAGAATAAAAGAGATTAGTGTGGTTAAGAAACTAATTGAATTAAGTACGTAAGTTAAACGTAGATCATTTATTCGCACGATTTTGATCTAGGATTCGAGTATATAATTTCAGGGTGATTCACACTAGTCCGAAAAAGGATTTCTCACTTGATTCTTGTCAACGAACACTTGATTCAGATTTTTGATATGACACCGAGGTTTTATATCATAGTATGTAGCCTTGTAAGGAGAACAAAGGTTTTTAATCAAGGAACCTGATCGGAGTTTGCACTTGGGAGGTTGAGTGAGCGATACTAGTTCAGGAGTGAAGTTTATGTATCCGAATAAGTGGTCGGATCAGATATTGTATGCGGATGATTCATATACATCATATAGGCTTAAATATATTTGTATGAGTTATTGTGTTGCTTAGGAAATTTTGGGGAGTGACTTTCAATTTTTTTCTAAGGTATTTAGATAATCTTCTAAGCAAAAAGCAAAGCCTAATGGGTGTAATAGTATGCTTAGAAAATTATCTATATTATTGGACAATTGAGAAAGTGTAAACCTAAGCAAAATTCTAAATCTTGATTGCTAAGTCGCTTAACATTTTAAGTGATGTTAAGAGTTCTTTTATTCCCTTATGGAATTTGATTTCATTGACAGTGTAATTTTATGGACTATGGTTTATGAAGTTGTTGTTTATTAGGACTTAAATCCTGGTACTTTTGAAAAAGTGATTTCGAAAGAATTTGTGAAAAATATATATTTATTCTTGAAATATTGAGTGAATTTAAAAAGAGTTTTTGTGAAGTGATTTTTCAAATATTTTTAGTTATAACTAAAGTTAGGTGATTGGGGGTTTTCCAAATTGGAAGACTAGCCAAGTATACTTTGCTTACTCTACTTGTTGTTTTAGGAGGAACCAAAGTACGATTGGACTTTCCGTGTTGTTTTATTCTAGAGTTATACCATGCTTCGGTAAGAGAAGTCCCCTCCTTGTCATAATTGACTTTGGCTTTGATTTATTTCTTTTTGGAGGAATTTAAATATATATTTTGAATATAAAATCCTGGGTATTTAATTCTAAAAATATTTATCTTTTAAAAAAAAAATTGGATGCTTAGTATTCTAATACAGGGTATTCTCTATACTTATATTGCATACGGTTGTTATATTGTTTATGTTGCTAGTGTATTTCTTTTTGTTGGCATGGTTCTCTTTTGAATTATGTAAGTACAGGGAAGAAAGAGGTTACTATTTGATATCTTGCGCATTTGCATTCACATCGAGGTAGCAAGTAGCTTGCAAAATAAAAAGCTAATGCAAAAGAGGTATGTAGTAGATTTAGAGATTGGTTATTGATGATTTTATGCCCCTGATATGGGAGGCCACTTGGCTTTTGTTTTCTTTTGTGGATTTGAGCCAGCAGTGGCGAGTTGTAGTTTTTCGGATCTAGCCGTGCAAATGAGGTGCTGCCAAAATTTTCCGTAATATAAATGAATGTAAAAGTTCAATAACTCATTTTAATTAATAGTTTTTAAACCATAACGGCGTGGAGACATTTTCTTCCTTTGGGAATTTCGGAGATGAAATTCTTTTAAGGGGGAAGAATGTAACATTCTGGAACTTTATCATTTTGAATTTGAATAGTTAATTAATTTAAATATTCAAATAATTGGTTTTTAAAATATAAATAACTTTTATTCAAATATAGTGATTGTTTAGATATTTCAATGGTGAATTACATGTTAATTAAAAGTGATTTAATAGCTTTATTTAACTCCTTTTATTTAATAAATAATAACGGTGAACTCATTTTAAAAATTTATTTACAATAATAGATAGTTTAAATAAATAACAAGGAGATCAATTGTTAATATAACAACTTGATTTTTATTGTAGTATTTTTTCATAATTTTCAATTTGAAAAATATTTAAATTTCCATTTTACGATTTTTCGACAAACGATGGTATTTTTGTGATTTTGCAAAATATGATAATAAGTGTATATTATTATTGTTTTGGGATTGTGCCCTTTTCCTGTGCTGGATCGTATTTTTGTTTCGTCGTTTGCAATTCGTATGCAAACGGAATTCTATGTAGCGGAGTACCGCAAAACGCTCTTTTCAAAACGTTTTACATCAAAATTAAAATTCCAAAAAATTTCAACATGACTTGATGTTGATGTGATATTGGCTTGGAAATTTTGGTTTGCTTAAAATTTTTGTTTAACTTATGTTTGCAGGAAAAAATTTAGTTTGTTATAAATATGAAAACATAGAATTGTGAACGTTTAATTTTTTATGTTCTTTCCCTCCTTTCCTTTCCTTCTTCATTCACGGTGAAATCAATATGGCCTCAAATTACAAAATTCAAAATCAATTCCTCTACACAATGGAAAATCATAAAGTTATTTCTTTGGATTCGTATGACCTTGATCTTCGATCTAGGTAAGTTGGGTGAAGCACGACCGATGTTTGGGGGTGTTCGATCTTTAGACATGAGCTAGGGTTTTAGATTTCGGCCGATTTGGGCGAAGATGGACTTCGTCGTTTGTTGCGTTGATCTTCTCGTGATGAGGCAAAGTTGTGGTGGTCGTTTGGCGATGTGCGGTTGCAAAATGGAAAGTGCAACATCAGGGAACAGTGCTTGAGCACTTTCAGGTTGCAGTTGTGACAAGGCGGTCGAGTGTGGCAATTTTGGTACTAGGGCGTCGAGTTCGAGAAGAGATGAACAAATGTAAAATCCATTCATCGAATGGTTGAGCGGTGCTCCATATCTTGGGTTGAGCGTGCATGAGTCGGGTGTGATATGCATGTTCAGGCATGAATTAGGCCAGAGCAGTTTTTGGGGAAGAAAAGTTTTTAAATTAATAAGGGCAATTAGCTTTATAATTAAGTTATTAATCAATTTAATTAAATCGATAACTTATAAAATTAATATTTTACTCATACGAGGTCGGATTTGAACGCAGTCTGTTGCTGTGTACTCATGACGAGATAATTTACGTGCTAGAGTTGGATTCGTCGAATTTGAAGCAAGTAGAATTTTGGATAAAATCGAACTAGACCAAACCGGAATGCGAAAGCGTAACTAGAATTTCGGCGAGCTTCACCTCTAAATAAACTATATGATATCTGAAACACCACACATCTCTTAATATACCCAAAAGGACACATTAAAAGGCGGGGTGCGTTGTAGATGTAAATAAAACTAACAGAGACTAAGATTCACAAGACAAAAATAGGTAAAAACAGCGGAAACTAAAATAATAACTTATTTAAAATAAGACTTTCATAATTTCTTCATAAATAAGTCAAATACCAAATACAACATCCATATCTCAAAACCCATCATGTCTTATGAAATAAAATTCATAGTCTCAAAAATCAGAGTACATAATATCCCTCATAATAAGCCAGTACATAGAAAGAACTAAAGCTGAAAATAAAAGAAATACATAGTAGAAATCTCCTCCAAGGAAACTCTAAGCAACATCAATTTACTGACTTCTCCCTTGATTGCCTATGGGGGGAAAAGGGAAAAATAGAGGAGTGGGTCAGACTAAAAGTCTGGTGAATGATAGTAATTACTAGAGTCTTTAAGCAAGATTAAAGTAATAGACTCTACAACAGTTCTAGCATAAATAAGGACAACAAAGGAAATAGGAAAGAAATAAACTGGAAATAAGCACGACTAAATAATGCTCAATTTATAAGATAGGTTAACTTTGATTGCTTGCACTTGTCCTTGAGTTCTACTTTTATTAGGCTGAATTCCTAATCCTGTAATTAGGATGTAACCCTAATTCTACCCTTTTTGATCGGCCTGCTACTCCATAGACCTTACTGCGGACCAGCCGCTATATAACTCCCTACACAGCACCCAATGGTATCTACGAAAGATGCATAGAGCAACCACTGTGGATCCGGACGACATATATAGCTACCCACACAGAAGGCAATGGTGTCTACGAAAGACACTCATACAAAGCGCTTGGAACTCATAGCTATTACTGAGCACCCGAATGGAAGTCGCTTGCATAACTGCCACCATGCCCATGCTACCTTTTGCTCCACCTATTGGGTCTTCTTATTACCTTGAACTTCCAGCATAAGCGGGCCCCTCATCTCACTTCAGGCTAATGTGAGATCACCGTGTGTCCATATAAACTATAGGGGAAATGCTGTTGGTACTAGCCCATCATCAAAACAATATCTAGTTGCGCCCCTTATCCAAATCCCCCATGACTTGGACTTCTATTTGACCAATTACTACCATTCCTAGCATAAAAGTACCCTCATCTCACTTCAGACTAATGTGAGACACCGTTTTGTCTAATAGGGAATGCTATTTGGTATAGGTCCTACTTTCAACTTTGCTTATTAACTTAGATCAATTATTTAAATAAGCCTTTATTATCATCTTTACTTTCTACACTTATTAATTTATCCAAAGTCTTAAAATAAGCCTCATTTTATTCTTTTCATTATTATAATCTACGTTATAATCATGCTTATTACTTAACCCAAGGTCTAAGTGTGAAAATATGCTCTTTCATCTTTTACTCTTTTTTAGTTATAATCCTATGTTATAACTATGCCAATTAATTAGTCCAATTCTAATCATAATTAGGCATAATTTCAGTCCAATTCCATTTAAATTACAGTCTTTATAATTTACATCTCATAATTATAAATAGGCCAATCTCTTTAATTCAATCCAATTAATATCATAATTAGGCATAATTTTAGTCTTAATTCTATTTTATTACGGTCTTTATAATTTACATCATATCTTTCGTTATTTCAGAATTCTTATAATTTAATCCAATTTCGCTTTAATTATATTCTAATCCATACGCGAAGAAGAAGGAGAAATAAAAGAAAACTGAAAATAGAAGAAAATCCAAGGCATAGAAAGAAGATGTAAATAACATATAAATAACAGTAAATATATTAAAATACTGTAAATAAACTATAAATAAATGAAAAAAGCTATAATTAACAGAAATAACTAAAATTAACTAAAAAGAATATCTAGAAAGAAATAGACTAAAAATAATTCTAAAAACTGTAAATAAAACTGCTAAAAAGGTTATTCCAATAATCGTAGCAAAACTACAACTATTGGAAACCCTATTATTTTAAATTACTTAAAGAAATCTTAAAATAATTACAATCACTCACCTCTGGTCCTAAGTTCTTCCTTGGTCTTTGGAATTGTAAAATAATTTAATTTATAACGATTTTCTCCTTTGGAAAAATTATTCCGTTTAGGGTCCTTCCTAGAAAGGTGAATCCAATTGGAGAAACCCTAGAATGAGAAAAAGTGTTAGGTCTAGGCTCTATATATAGGAGTAGAAGTGGATGTCGGACCATTGGATTTGGGGATTGAATAGGATGTAACCACGTCATAGGCTAAATAGGAGCCATCAGATGCAAAAATAGATGGACCGGATTGGTCAGAAGAATGCAAAACACGTCACCAATAGGCTCTGGAACGTTCGAACGAACGAACGTTCGTTCGTTCGCCAAAAGCTAAGGCGGGTCGCCGGGCGGTCGAACGCCCCCTTCCCAGGTCGATCGGTCGGTCGACCTGTATATATATATATATATTCTTATTTTTTTTCGTTTCTTTGATTATTTCGTTCTTTGCTCATATTAACTCGGATTCTGACGTTCTATATATGGAAATTGACCAAAAAATTACCACGGACACAATGGTACAATTCTTGTGGCTCAATTTTGATATTTCACAAAGTTATTTATTATTTAGTTAATTAACAAATTAATTATTATGGGTTAAATTTTGGGTTGTTACATTCACCCCTCCTTAAAGGATTTCGTCCCCGAAATCTCTAAGGATAAAAGAATGTACTAAATGTTTTCATCCAATTCTACAACCAACTACTCAATCATCAACCATTCATCCATTGTCCTTAAAAAATTTCTAATGCAATTTATGATACTTATGCAATTAGTGTAGTGTAAATGTCCCTAACTAATGCAAAAGATTAGGCGGTCCACTGATTCAGTTGATCTCCTTTTACGCAATCATGTCCGTGCCATGTATCCAAATGAATGCAAAAATTCCTAATGATAACTGATAGTTCTATATGCATGCTACAATCATCATCCAAATGCAACAATCATATGATAAACATCCATTTATGGCAACCATGGAAATAAAGCAAAAATGCGCACACATCCATATGCATATGCTCTAATGTCCTAATTAGGTCGATCCCTAAAGAATAATAGTGCCTAGTGTACCTATATGCGTCCATTAGCAAACACTAGCATACATCATTCATAACATGTTCTATTAACATGTTTACATCAAATCCTACATGCACAGGTTAAATCCTAAGTTCTACCCTCTCAAAGGATAATAAAGTAAAGAACTTATTCGAAACTAAAGATGGAAAAAGGAAATTCTAAAACCAATTATCAAAGAGACATGGATATGAGAGATGAAATTTCTCCTAATCAAATTAGTCTTCTTTGAAATCTTTCTAACCATGTCGGAACCAAGAAGCAACCTTTCCGTAGACTCCAACCAACATGAAGACGGCTTACATGGCCTTCCAAAAAGAGCTTCAAAAGGTGTCATTTCAATGCTAGCTTGAAAACTACTACCATATGAATTCCACTAAAGAAAGATGCTTTTCCCAAGTTCTTCCAAAATCAAGAATACTCATTCTCAACCATGCTTGTCTTACTATCCTACTAATTTCATTTTACTGTTCTTTATGAACCAACATTCCTAGGTTCTTACTAGTGTCCTATACACTTTACGGAAACTTCCATTATTACTTCTAAGAGTAATTACTGCTATCTCCTTACGCCTTTTCTGTTACTCCTAGGAAATGATTCTTATCTACTCCACATTTAAGAGTTTGGTTTGGTATCCATCACCTTGTTTTAAAAACTAAGGTTTCTATAAAATTTTTAAACATCAAATCCCAAAATCTTTGTCTTTAAAAGTGTTATCTCTTCAGTTTCTATTAATTTTCAAGAATACTTAATCACTTAATATTATTTCCCAAACCTAGAGGGATAAACTTCCAAATTTTTAGGTCTAAAACTTATATCTCCCTTTCTTTTAAAGACTTTTACAGTTTTCTATAAAAATTTGAATTTTCAAATTTTACTTTTATTAAGTTTTTTTTTCAAAAACTTATTTACTTTTTCACCAAACCATTTTCTTTTGAATATCTTTAAAATATCCTTTATGTGTTTTCAAAACAGCTTCTTATTACACCTAACAGTCTCATATCTTAATGTATTGGAACGACTTTCCCTTATGAGAAGTTATTAACGCTAAAATCTTCTATGAACCTTTTAAAAGAGAATTTCATGTTTTTGTGAAATTACAAGGAACTTAATTTATATTTTTCGAAATAGGCTATACAAAATATGGTGCTTTTCATACCTTGTATATCTCTTTCATGTATTCCTTGTAACTTGCACAAAACATTTTTATTGGTTTCATAGAAAATCATACCATTATTCTTTTCATTCCAATAGATTAAAATGTGTTTAAATTATATTCTTTCATGATAAATATTTTCTAATATCTAATTTACACATTTTCCTTTAAGAAAAACTCATCTTCAAAACTGTTTTAATATTTCCATAACTGCAAAAACACTTCCTTATACTTATTAATAATAACTGTACTTTACAAACCATTTTGTTTCTATACTTAGAAATTACCTTATAAAATACATTTTTATTTGGGTTAAAACGGATGTTGCGTAAAACACCGTTACTACAACCCAAAAAAATATTAGTGCATGGATTCAATTAAATAAATACCAATAAATCTCATATACCTATGTAAAAATATTTCTCTTGAGAGTCATTTACTATAAGAATAGTGTTATAGCCTATGCTCCACTTATTTTCCATGAAAACATTTATTACAACAATAAAAGTTGTAATCTACGTTTTCAATACTTGATACACTCTAGGTTTTTATGTTTAAAATCTTTGTTTACTTACAATGAAACTAGTGAGTTATATATATATATACTCTATAATTCTTCAAAAGGAAGTCCAATTTATAAAAACCAACTTAAATTTCACACCATTCTTCAAAAACCCCATGTTTATTTTCTGAAAGAGAATATTAACAATGAAAATTTTCAATTCCAACAATTACAAATTTTTTTTTCAACTTTTTAAATTTCGAAAATTTTATTTTATTAGGCTTAGCATAACGTAGGTCTTCCTACTTACTACCCTCAGAGTACTTTTCCTAAGCTAAAGGCTTTTACTCCTATTCCTCTTGTATACTCATGTTTATTCTAAGGCATCACTGTCAAATCCACTTGTCTGAGAAAATTATAATTTCGGCAATTACCTACACATGGACTTTCTTCTCTGCTAATTTACTGAATTTTATTGTACATCTCTAACCTTTGCCTACCTCTCTTTGGATTTCCATAATCCCAATCCTAAATGTACAAAACCGTCTCTTAAATCCCTATCATGTGTAGACATTCTCTATGCCCCAATAAACACGCTTCAAAAGTGATACTTCAAGAACTCTGCTCTCTACCGATGAACACGAAGCATACAAAGAACCTCCTTTAGATGAATAACATGCTCTTCTATACTTCTTGGAAAACACCAAAATGTCGACCACAAATACCACCACGAACTTTATTTTAGGACATCTATAAAAACACGATTCATCAAATCTATAGAATAGGCTGGACATTGGTTAGCCCAAAAGTCATGACTAACCACTCAAAGAATCCATCTGGTGTCCTAAATGCGGTCTTATCAATGTTATCATCAGCGACCCTAAGCTGATGAAATCCAGTGGCTAAATCAAGCTGAGAGAAAACCGAAGAACCTACCAACTGGTCAAAAGGATCATCAATCTTAGGGAGTGGATATCGGTTTTTCTTGGTGAGCTTATTTAATTCCCCATAGTCCACACAAAGTCGGAGAGAACCATCTGCCTTAGTGGTGAAGACGACTGGTGCTCCTCACTCTAATATGCTCCTTCTTATGAATCCCTTCTCCAAAAGCTCACGAATCTGCTTGCTCAATTCCTTCCTCTCCCTAGGTGCCATGTGCCTCACAGGTAACACTACTGGCTTAGCATTCTCGGTCAAATAAATCCTGAAGTCGATCTCTCTCTAAGGGGGAAGTCCCTTAACCTCCTTAAAGACGTCTGCAAAATCTCTGACGACAGGAACCGAATGCAACTCTGATGATGATGAATCGAGGCAATAAAGGAAGCTCAAAATAACTGACCCTTGTGGTTTGTAAGAAATCTCAAGAGTCCTACTGATGCATGTCTCTACCCTAACGACTTCCTCTCGCAATCTAATATGGCTCCATATGTGGATAGCCAATATATTCCCAAAATCATCCCATACCCCGAAAATTCCAAAATATAGGCGTCATAGTCAAATTCTACACCTAGGATATAAATTTTCAAATCCCTACAAACCATAGTCTAGTGTGTCGATCCTCCTGTGGGGTTTGAAACAACAATGGGGTCTACTAAAGAAATGTCTAAGTGCAAACAATCTAATAAAAAACTAGAGATGAAAAGGGTGTGATGCTCTAGGATCGAAAAGAGTCTGAATGGGAAAGTCAGAAATAGAAACCAAATTTTCCTACCTCGATCCGGTCCGCTGCTGTAAGGTGTTGCATCCAAAGCCTGAATCTGCGCTGCAGGTGCACTCGCTCCCTGCCCTATCTTCTAAGGACAATACTTACTAAGATGACTAGGTTGTTCAACGCTGTAACACTTCTTCACCTTCTCTCTCTTGCAGTCTCTTGCATAGTGACCAGTCATTCTACAATGGTTACATCTCCCAATTTTCTTGATTCGCTTCTGAGGGCCTTCCCTTTTCCTCTTATCCTTCTTGCCCTTCCACCATTGTTTCTTAGAGCTTGTAGGAACCTCCTTAAGTTCTCCCTTCAGCTTCCAATAAGTACGTTGAATTTGTCATCGGTCCTCCAAGCCTAACCGCCTAAACTTTCGCTCCATATCTTCTAACCTAGCTTGTGTCTCCTTGAAATCCTTCGTGCCAGAAAACGTTCTGCCCCTTATGCTAGTAAAGTCCTTACATAGCTTAGAAAAATTGGCTGGTGTAGGTGGATTAAAGGGATTTCCACCTACCGGTATTGTATTAGGCGCTTGCCCTTGCACCTCTGGTACCGTAGCTCTACGGAACCAGTCAGCCATACTATGCAAAGAAAAGGAAACTTAGGCTCGAAAGAATCGAAAAAAGGTTGAAATGGACTTTGAGGGGATTTTTATAAAAACTCTTTTATACTCAAAAACTATTTCTAAGAGTTCTTTTCTGAAAAATACTTTTAAAACAAGTTATTTTGGAAAATACTTTACTTTTAAAATAAATTTTTAGGAATCCTGTAACCTTAGGCTCTAATACCAAGTGAAACACCTCACACCACTTAATATACCCAAAAGGACACATTAAAAGGCGTGGTGTGTTGTAGGTATAAATAAAACTAACAGAGACTAAGATTGACAAGACAAAAATAGGTAAAAACAGCGGAAACTAAAATAATAACCTATTTAAAATAAGACTTTCATAATTACTTCATAAATAAGTCAAATACCAAATACAACATCCATATCTCAAAACCCATCATGTTCTATGAAATAAAAATTCATAGTCTCAAAAATCAGAGTACATAATATTGCTCATAATAAGCCAGTACATAGAAAGAACGAAAGCTGAAAATAAAAGAAATACATAGTAGAAATCTCCTCCAAGGAAACTCCAAGCAACAACAATCTACTGACTTCTCCCTTGATTGCCTATGGGGGAAAAGGGAAAAATAGAGGAGTGGGTCAGACTAAAAGACTGGTGAATGATAGTAATTACTAAAGTCTTTAAGCACGATAAAAGTAACAACTCTACAACAGTTCTAGCATAAATAAGGATAACAAAGGAAATAGGAAAGAAATAAATTGGAAATAAGCATGATTAAATATTGCTCAATTTATAAGATAGGTTAACTTTGATTGCTTGCACTTGTCCTTGAGTTCTACTTTGATTAGGCTGAATTTCTAATCCTGTAATTAGGATGTAACCCTAATTCTACCCTTTTTGATCGGCCTGCTACTCCATAGGCCTTACTGCGGACCAGCCGCTATATAACTCCCTACACAACAGCCAATGGTATCTACGAAAGATGCAGAGAGCAACCACTATGGATCCGGACGACATATATAGCTCCCTACACAGAAGGCAATGGTGTTTACGAAAGACACTCATACTAAGCGCTTGGAACTCATAGCTATTACCGAGCACCCGAATGGAAGTCGCACGCATAACTGCCACCATGACCATGCTACCTTTTGCTCCACCTATTGGGTCTTCTTATTACCTCGAACTTCCACCATAAGCGTGCCCCTCATCTCACTTCAGGCTAATGTGAGATCACCGTGTGACCATTGAAACTATAGGGGAAATGCTGTTAGTGCTGGCCCGTCATCCAAATAATATCTAGTTGCGCCCCTTATCCAAATCCCTCGTGATTTGGACTTCTCTTTGACCAATTACTACCATTCTTAGCATAAGCATGCCCTCATCTCACTTCAGATTAATGTGAGACACCGTTTTGTCTAATAGGGAATGCTATTTGGTACAGGTCCTACTTTCATCTTTGCTTATTAACTTAGATAACTTATTTAAATAAGCGTTTATTATCATCTTTACTTTCTACACTTATTAATTTATCCCAAGTCTTAAAATAAGCCTCATTCTATTCTTTTCCTTATTATAATCTACGTTATAATCATGCTTATTACTTAACCCAAGGTTTAAGTGTGAAAATAAGCTCTTTCATCTTTTACTCTTTTTAGTTATAATCCTACGTATAACTAAGCTGATTAATTAGTCCAATTCTAATCATAATTAGGCATAATTTCAGTCCAATTCCATTTATATTACACTCTTTATAATTTACATCTCATAATTATAAATAGGCCAATCTCTTTAATTCAGTCCAATTAATATCATAATTAGGCATAATTTCAGTCTTAATTCCATCTTATTACCGTCTTTATAATTTACATCTTATCTTTCGTTATTTCAGAATTCTTATAATTTAATCCAATTTCGCGTTAATTCTATTCTAATCCATACGCGAAGAAGAAGGAGAAATCAAAGAAAACTGAAAATAGAAGAAAATCCAAGGCGTAGGAAGAAGATGTAAATAACGCATAAATAACAGTAAATAGATTAAAATACTATAAATAAACTTTAAATAAAGGGAAAAGCTATAATTAACATAAATAAATAAAATTAACTGAAAAGAATAGCTAGAAAGAACTAGATTGAAAATAATTCTAAAAACTGTAAATAAAACTGCTAAAAAGGTTATTCCAAAAATCATAGTAAAACTACAACTATTGGAAACCCTATTATTTTAAATTACTTAAAGAAATCTTAAAATAATTACAATCACTCACTTCTGGTCCTAAGCTCTTCCTTTGGTCTTCCCGGATCCACTTGGAATTGTAAAATAATTTAATTTATAACGATTTTCTCCTTTGGAAAAATTATTCCATTTAGGGTCCTTCCTAGAAAGGTGAACCCAATTGGAGAAAACCTAGAATGAGAAAAAGGGTTAGGTCTAGGGGTCTATATATAGGGGCAGACGTGGATATCAGACCATTGGATTTGGGGATTGAATAGGCTGCAACCCGTCATAGGCCGAATAGGAGCTATCGGATGAAAAAATGGATGGACCGGACTGGTCAGAAGAATTCAAAACACGTCACCAATAGGCTCTGAAACGTTCGGACGAACGAACGTTCGTTCGCCAAAACCAAGGCTGGTCGACCGGGCAGTCGACCGCCCCCTTCCCAGGTGGACCGGCCGGTCGACCTGTATATATATATTCTTATTTTTTTTCGTTTCTTTGATTATTTCGTTCTTTGCTCATATTAACTCGTATTCTGACGTTCTATATATGGACCAAAAAATTACCACAGACACAATGGTGCAATTCTCGTGGCTCAATTCTGATAATTTCACAATGTTATTTTTTTAGTTAATTAACGAATTAATTATTACGGGTTAAATTTCGGGTTGTTACAATATCCATGTTACTATAGATTATTGTTGAATGCTTGAATGATAGTTTATATTGTTGTTTGGTGGTTTGTTTGGATTTAAATTCCTGCTTGAAAAGTGAATGACATAAATAACCATTGTCTTGCTAGGAACAAAAAAAAGCCGAAGTGTATGCAGCGAACAAGTCGCTATGGAACACTTCGAAAACACACAGGTGTGATTTATAGGGGACGTTTGTAGAGCGACCCTAAGGGGTTTCTCGCCAATATAATTTACTTATATTCTTATGTTGCTTATATTGTTGTTTGGTTGAAATATCAATGACGTATTGTTTGATTTCTGTAAGTGTCATTATAGCGATTATCACTATACCATCACTTATAAAATATCATCTCCTTAAACCCTTGTTGATTGTTGACTTGAGCTTGTATTTTTATAAAATAAATGATTGGTCGTGTTTTTGCACTTGAAAGTTATTTAAACTATATTTTCAAGTGTTTTGAGAATTTTGAAAATAAAGGATAAGTGTTGATTAAAATTTATAAAAGAAGATTATAGATTTGATTAATTACCTTTTCAGATAATAAATATTGTTTAAATCTATAAAAGATTAAAATTTGATTAATTATCTTTCAGGATAATTAATGTTGTTTTAAATTTATAAAAGATTATAATTTCGATTCATTATCTTTCGGGATAATAGGTGGTTTTAACATTGTTTAAAACTTATAAAGGTTACTTACCTTGAATATTTTGTAAATTCTTTTCAAAGGAGTTTGTAAGGATTATATAAGTATTTCAAATGAATTCAAGGTTTAAATATCTTCTTAATTATTATTTAACTATAAAAAGGTTAATTAATAAATTTATTAATGATGTTTAAAGTTAATTAACCAATTTAATTAAAGTGTTTTAAAGATTAATTAACTGATTTAATAAAGGTGTTTAGAGTCAATTAATTGATTTATCAAAAGAGTTATAAGTTTGATTAATTGTCTCTTGGGATAATTAATGTGGTTTTAAATTTATAAAAGAATTATATCAATTACCTTTCAGGATGATTAACATTGTTTTAAATTTATAAAAGCATTTTGATTAATTTATTATCTTTTGTGATAATAAATGTTGCTTGAAATTTATAAATGATTAAACGAGAAAATCTTTTAAAAGAAATTGTTTTTAAAAATAATGCTAGGTGTAAAATTGCACTGGGTTCATAGTAAACAATATTTTAATAACATTGTTTTTTATCTTTCTTTTTAATACACTTAAAGATATAATTTGCTCTCTAAAAAGGAATATTTTAAAGAGTGTTTTTAAGCGTTTTACAAATATTTGTTGTGTGAAAATCAAACACAAATTTGGTTTTATACGTTTAAAAGGTTTGATTTGGTTACGGAAAAAGATAAGAAATTTAATTTTTCGTAAACGGTATCGCTTATATGGAAAGGATTTGGTAATACTCTTAGCACTAAACATTGAGGCATGGAAACTCGTTTCTATCTCGAAGGTTAAAATTATTGTCAAGGCAATGCCTAGAGGTAACACTACCTTAACCTGTCTGGCTTCATTTTCAACTAAGGGATAGTATAAGTTTGAAATCGATGAGTAGTGGTAAGGGTATAAGTTTTAATTTCCATATATGATCATTTTGATTATTCCCGATAGTTGATTTTCTGATTATCGATTTAGCTTTCTTCTTTATGTATCGTCAATTGAAGATGATTTGTTGCTCATTTCAGCGTTGATATCCTTGTCGGAAAATGACTAAAACTAGGAAGTGAATGGACGTCAAGCTATGTGGGGTTGCTCCCATTAGGGTATCTTCACATCTAATCTAGATTGGATTTGATGGTATGCAGGCATAGATGTGAAATACTCGGATACTCGGTAAGGTTGGCAGGGTCCAGCTTGTACATTTTCGAAAGAGTCACTGGAGAAAATGACCCTCTCAAGTATATTGTATAGAGGTATAGTTTCGGTAAGGGGGACCACCCTCCTAGTCATTGTTGGAAAAGTTCTTTTTCCTTATTATCGATTCAAATCTTTGAATCGTTTTCTTAATTGCATCACAAAGTTACTGGAGCTCTTCTCGATGTTTAATTATTTGTGTCCATTCTTTAAGTTTGGATTTTGATCTTGTTTATGCCTATTCTTTCAAGTCTGGGTTTCGTTTAATTGGTTTCCATTTATTCATGTTCGGAAGTTATTCTTGTGAGGTAAAACCGATTCCATGTTTAGCGGCATGATCTCATAGAATTATTGTATGTTCATCTTATCACTTGAGTTTTCTCATGCTGGTTTTCTAGACTGATCCGGGTGTTATTTTATTATATTACTTGGGTCAGACCAAGTATTTTTTTCAAGTTGTCATTAGTAGGACACGGAGCTCATGAAGTAGAACTGGATGTTCAACTGGCGTAGTATTTTATTTTCTGCTGTATTATTACATATACCCATCAGCAATTGTAAGACTAGGAAGTTATAACTATCCAAGCCGATGTGATTTGTTTTTAACTCTAATATACCATTTATTTTAGAGTGACAACATTTATTGTCTTTATTATACTATATGTTGTCGTTCCATTGTGAGATTCTAGTTTCCTTTATTCCTTTTTCTTTTTCTTTTTACCCTAACAATCTGTATTTCAGGCACTTGGATGTTCGACATTTGAATACCGTGGAAGTATTAAGTGTCGACTTTCACGGGTCGGAAAGGCAGGTCATTATAATAATATTATTATTTATTTTACAAATTATTTCGAAATCATTTTTTCAAAAGTACTAGGATTTAAGTCCTAACAAACAACAACTTTATAAACCGTAGTCTATAAAATCCTATTATCAATCAAATCAATTCGATAAATGAATAAAATTACACTTAACATTATTTAAAATGTTAAATGACTGACAAACAATATTTATAATTTTTCTTCGGTTTACAACTTTCTCGATCGTTTAAGGATATAGAGAATATCTTAAGCATACCATTACATTCATCATCCCTTTGGTTATTGCTTAGAAGATTAACTAAGCCCCTTCAAAAAAAATTGAAAGGTCATTCTCAATACTTTCCTAAGCCATACCACATAGCTTACAAATATACTTAAGCCTATATGATGTACATAAATCATTCATATGCAATATCTTATTCGACCACTTGCTCGGATACATAAACTTCACTTCCGAACTAATATTGCTCACTTAACCTCCCTAACGTAGACTCTGATCAGGTTCTTTGATTAGAAATCTCCGTTCTCCTAATGTAATCATATACTATTATAGAAAACCTCAGTTGTTAGTCCTTGAGAAGGATGGTTTTGATGACAACAACCTTAGGACTTGTTATAAAATATAAATACTAACATTATAGTTTAGATATATATATATATATGTATATGCAGGATATAAACATGAAGGTACCAAGAATGAAGACTGTACAGTATAGAGATAAAAGACTGATGAATTTAAAGATCAAAGATATCAAGATTGAAGACTCATGAGTATCAAGAAATCAAGTTATCAAGAGTTCAAGATTTTAATAGTACAAGATAAGTATTGAGTCTAGCATTATGTTAAAACTTCTTGAAAGCACTTACATCTTTATTCGAAATTTATTCATGGAATGGAATCCACTTCGAGCATGTTAAAGGGATGGAACCCTAGTGGGATGGAACCCACGACAATATCTAGTGGAACATATAGTGGTCCTATTTTGATATCCACTAATTTTATAAAAAATGTTTTTTCAAAAATATATCTCTTATTTTAAATGTTTTCAAAACCTTCTTTTCAAAAAGACATCTCTCTTGTTTGAAATATTTTAGCCTCAAAACTATCTTTATCATTTTTAATATTTTGATTTCAAAATTATCATTGATTTTAAACTATCTCTTGTTTTAAATATTTAGCTTTAAAATATTTATTTACTCAGATTTTGAATCACTTTATAGATTAAGATTATATATATTAAAAATTACTTTCTAAACTCTTTTATATGTTTAAACTATATTCAAATATATTTACAAAGTTTAGAAATCGTTTTGACAAATTATAGAAACTAATTTTAATAAGAAAATCAAAATCACCAATTTTGCCTAGAGCATGTCGACATCCCTCAAACCCCCATGTCGACATGGTGCCCGTTAAATTCAAAATTCAAAATTTCAAAAGAAGTGTCTATTCGTCGTATCCTTTCACGAATAGATATGGCTGTTGATTTCCTATAAATACCAGTAGTTTTAAACGAATTTATCATCAGATTTCACTTGTTTTCTCTTCTCTTCATCTTCCACATTTATCCTAAAGAATCCCAAACTATACTCTGCCGAAATACCAAGTGAATCAAACTTGATTATCTCTTGTTTGATTCTCTGCCATTCTCTCCATAAGATCTCAGTGCTATTCAGAGTTATAGGATTATTTATAAATCAAATTGTTGAGTAAAAGGTGCGGTTGAGCCTTGAAATCAATTAGATGTGATTGTTGCCCCGGAAATCGATTAGGTGATCTTATGGCCTGGTAAATCAAGAGAGTTTGCCCCGGACTCGAATATAGGAGGGTGTACCTCATAGCCTTGAAATCGAGGGTGTAATCTAGGAGATTATTTTTGATAAGAAATCCGTACGTTTGTACGAGACTGGATGTAGGATAACTCCAAACCAGTATAAAATCCTGGTGTGTTTTTTCCTTTACTGCTTTTATTTATTATTTGCATCAGTGTCTGATTCTGTGATTATATCTATGTCTGTGAATTGCATTTGTTGGTGATTAAATTTACATAAGTTTCAAAAAGATTTAGAAAATCCATAAAACACTATTCACCCCCCCTCTAGTGTTATTCCAACCTTAAGATCCGTAATCTGCATTTCTCACATTTGGTATCAGAGCAAGGTTTTCAAAGTTTTCATAATCTGAATTTTGAAAAAGTTTTTAAAATGGCTATTTTTGGGTATTTTGTTAACACTAGTTTAAAACTGTTCAAATCATCATTGTCTCATAAGTTTGCATATAGTTATTATAGAAAACCAAGTTATCTACCAAGTTTTTATTCTTTGCAGAAAGAAAAATGTTATATGGCCTTTGAAGAATCAACACTCAATGGACAAATTGTGCAAATCAAGAAGAATAAGTGGATACTTGATAGTGGATGTTCAAGACACATGACTGGTAATCTAGATATGCTGAATGATATTATCTATAAAGATGGAGGATTGGTTAATTTTGGAGACAACTCAAAAGGATATGTGATTGGCATCGGCAATGTCAGTAACTCTAAAACTCCTACTATTTCTAATGTTTTATTAGTTAAGAATCTGAAACATAATCTGGTTAGCATTAGTCAACTTTGCGATAAAGAATACAAGATTAAATTTGGAAAAGATAAGTGTCACATCGAAGATAATAATTCAAATATTATATTTGAAGGAATTAGGAAGAAAAATATTTACGTCCTTAGTATGAAAGTTTCAAATGATAACTTATTTCTTTTGGCTAATACAAGCGACCCTTGGATTTGGCATAAAAGATTTGGTCATTTAAATTTCAAACTCTTATCTAGGTTATGAAAACTTGACTTAGTTAGAGGTCTTCCTAAGTTAAACTTTAAAGTAGATAGTATATGTGATGCTTGCCAATTAGGAAAACTTATAAAGAGTTCTTTCAAATTAAAAAAAATATGATTTCAACTTCAAAACCTCTTGAGTTACTTCATCTAGATTTATTTGGTCCATCTCAAATTCAATCAATAAATCACAATAAATATGTCTTTGTAATTGTAGATGATTATTCTAGGTTTACATGGACAATTTTTATGAAACATAAAAGTGATACTTTTGATTCATTTAAATTTTTTACAAAAAGACTTCAAAACCAACTTTCTTTAGAAATTATAACTATTCGTAGTGATCACGGTGGCGAATTTGAAAATGAAAATTTTGAGAGATTCTGCAATAAAAAGGGAATAACTCATAATTTCTCTTTTCCAAGAACTCCACAATAAAACGGAGTGGTAGAACGTAAGAATAGAACGATTCAAGAATGTGCTAGAACAATGCTTTCTGATAGTAACTTACCTAAAAACTTTTGGGCTGAAGCAGTCGCTACAGCTTGTTATATATTAATTAGGATTTTAATTAGACCATTAACTAATAAAACACCATATGAATTACTTTACAATAAGAGACCCATAGTAGCTTATTTTAAAGTTTTTGGTAGTAAGTGTAACAACCCGCATATTTTACGATTGAATATTTAAATATTTTGTCGTTAGTCGGATTATAGTCCGAAAAGCTACTTTTTGCAAACAGTCGAATTAGGACTCGAGACCACCCCCATTGAGTTCAAAATGATGTTTGCGGCCTTTTTGAGTATAAACATTGATATGTTTGGAGTTAGTAAAATTTTGCTACTTTTCCACTTAGGGCTTTGGTTTGTGTTTCAGCTCATTTAACCCAAGTCTCACCCCATCTCCTCTTCATTACTTCATTTCTATTTTCCTAATACTCAAGCTTTAGCAACAATGGAGAGAGGAATGGGAAATTAAAACTCCAAGACCTAGTTTCCATTTGCAAATCAAGTTCTAGCTCCAAATCAATAGAAGAAGCTTTGGTAAGCCCCCTCTTCTTCTTCTCCAACTCATTCTCTTACCAATTTCAGAAATTCCTAAACCTAACCTAGGAAATGTTTCTCTTTTAAGCTTAGATTTAAGCTTGTTGGGTTGGAATTGAAGAGTGATTGTCCTTGCCTTGCTCTATAGCTTCCTCTTCGTTGTTTTTGTGTAAAAGGTGAGATTTTTATCTCACATCTACGTCTATAGCTATCATTGTTGTTAGGTATGAATTCCTAATACTTGTGCATATTCATTTGCTTTTGATTTGAATTGATTTGGTAAATTTTCCAAATTTTGGTGTTTTGGTCCAATTTTATAAAAGTCCTTCTATGGACATTTGGACATTGATATTCGGGGTGTATCGAAGAGCCTTTAAGGCCGGGTTGTCGCTTGGCGTAAATCCTTAGTCGCCATTGCTCATCCGATCGCTTCCGAATTGTTTTGGCCACTTTGGCCTAGGCAAAATGTTGCCCAGACCAGGTGACCAGACGTCTGGTGACCAAGTCCAGACGTCTGGTTTGGACCTGGAGAGAAAAATGTATGCACGCATTTTATTAAAAAAATGCCAAAGACTAATTTCAGACGTCTGGAATTCAAGATCAGACGTCTGGATGAGTCTCAGACGTCTGACTTGAAGTTTCAGACGTCTGGGGTTTCTCTGGAGAATTTCCAGAGAATGAAACCAGACGTCTGGATTCAAATCCAGACGTCTGACCATGGCTCAGACGTCTGTTTTGGCTATTCCAGACGTCTGGGTGACTTTCTGAACTATTTCCAGAAAACAAATCCAGACGTCTAGATTCCAAATCAGGCGTCTGGAAGCGTGCATTTTTGCCTGTTTAGGCTTTTCTTGATTGAATTTCCATTGTTTATCGATTTTAGTTGATCCGATTAGTTGTTATCACTTTTATTGAATTTGATGACTTCTTCTTCGGGATTTTTGGGAATATCCACTTTGATGGATTCGAAATCGATTTCCATGGATTTGCTTCACATCTTCGAATGTGCATTTTTGGTGATTAATTGTCTTTACAATCGTTTTTATGATTTGTCACTTTAAAATATATAAAGGTTTTCTATACTAGTAGTAAATATCAAAACTCTTTCATCAAAATGATTTTGACACTATTTTAATTACAAAGCTCGTTTCTTAAACTGTCTTATAATCTATTAGTATATACAAACCTTTACCTCATTCGTATGAGAAAATCTAATTAAACGGCTTAGCAAAACAAGTGGTATGAAACGCTTGCGTTTACTTCGTCGGTTAATTTATGGACTTGTTCGATTGAAACTCTCTTGTGACAATTTTCTAGTGGAAATCTACAATCTGTTCGTAAATATTTGAGTTAAGCAAGTGGTTATGGGACATGAAGCTAAACGATTATATTTACTAGCTTAGTGTGATCGACACTTCTTGATGATCAATGACGATCATTTTATGGTTTAGACAAGCAATGCGCGATGTCTCTTTGTCCACGTAGGGGACTGTATCTCGTCCTATTGAGCTTCGTCTCATTTCTTTTATGGGCTAGCGATCCATGTTCTATTATTGGATTTCGGTTCATCGGGCGTAACGCTGCACTACGTCGTTGTTCCGTATTATTGGATTTCGATTCATTGGACGTACCATTTGTACTGCATCGATGTTCCGAATGGTTATGTGTTTCGATTCATTGGATGTACCATTTGTACTACATCGATGTCTCGGCTTTTCGATTCATTGGACGTACCGTTTGTACTGCGTCGATGTTCCGAATTGTTTTGTGTTTTGATTCATTGGATGTACCGTTTGTACTACATCGATGTCTCGGCTTTTCGATCCATTGGACGTACCGTTTGTACTGCGTCGATGTTCCGAATTGTTTGTGATACACGGTTGGTGAGTTTTCATGCTCCCGCTTGGGATTGGCCATCCTTTTCTTGTGATTTCTAGATTTCTAATTGTTGATTTCTGGAATTTATGTTTCACCAGCTTTTACCATTGGCATTGATATGTATGTCATTTTTGTGGCTTGGTGAATTAAATTAAGAATATGATGTTCCTTTCTGTGTTTTGAGATTATTGAGATATTGTATGACTTTTGTGGGTTTTCTGATGTATACCTGACGTAGTATGACATTTTCGGTTATCATACGTTTTATTATTATATCTCCTCTTATATCTCATTTTATCTGATAATTATAGCTAGACTGATCCGTATATTATTTTTTTCTTAAATAATACTCGGGTCAGACTGAGATTTTACAGGTGCTTCCTCTTGACTTCCTATCTAGAACCATTATCTGACTTTTGGCTAACTACCCTAGTTTAGTAGTTTTGTTGTATACATTTGAGATTAGACTCCTTGATGTATACATATTCTTTTGGCTAGCACTTGTATCTATTCTTTTGTGTTATTGTGGTTCTTATTTGACCACTACTCTGATGTACACTTTCATGTGTTATATTCATATCTATTTCCGCCTTTGTGATATGAATTGTCTGTGACTGATTTGTGTTATGGTTATTTCTATAATTGTTTTCGAGGTCCATATAGCCACTGTGTAGTAGCTTTGAGTTGGATTTCCTCCAGAGATGAAAAGTTATATTTTTATCTGGCATATCGGTACTCGCACAAAGCAATTATGCAGATGGTCACTCCTCAACAGCCTTATTCTCCATGCTAGTTGACAGCATTACCCCGTAGTGTCCTTGGCTAGCGTGAGTATAGAGGTGGGGCATCACAGTAAGTGTTTTATTCTTAATACAAAAGATAATTTAGATAAATTTGAACCTAAATCCGACAAAGGTATCTTCATCGGATATTCTAATGGAAGTAAAGCATTTAGAGTTTATAATTTAAGAACTAACACTATTGAAGAAACAATGCATGTATCTTTTGAAGAAAATTTTAAAGATACTGTACAAATAGAAGATGAAGAAGATTTTGTAACTTTAAATAATGAACCTAATTGTGAAATCATTCAACCTAATAAAAGAATTAGGCTATTAAAAGATCATCCTATAGAAAATATACTAGGAAATATTGAATCTGTTGTTAGAACTAGAAATCAACTAAAGAACATGAGTAATGTATCTTTTATATCAACTATTGAACCTAAAAATCCAAAGGAAGCATCGTCTAATGATTCATGGATTCTGGCTATGCAAGAAGAACTGAATCAATTTACCAGAAATGATGTTTGGGAACTTGTTCCTAGACCCGAGGATAAAACTATAATTGGAACAAAATGGGTTTATAGAAATAAAATGAATGAACTTGGTGAGGTCGTTAGAAATAAAGCCCGATTAGTCGCACAAGGTTATTGTCAAGAAGAAGGAATAGATTTTGATGAAACCTTTGCACCCGTAGCAAGATTAGAAGCCATTAGAATTCTACTTTCTTTCGCAAACTATAATAATTTCAAATTATTTCAAATGGATGTTAAAAGTGCTTTTCTAAATGGATTTGTTAAAGAGGAAGTTTATGTTGAACAACCTCCACTCTTTGAAGATAAAAGATTTCCAAACCATGTTTTCAAACTTAAGAAAGCTCTATATGGTCTGAAACAAGCTCCTAGAGCATGGTATGACAGACTAAGATTTTTTTTATTACAATCAAATTTTGAAATTGGTAAAATAGATAATACTCTTTTCATTAAAAGAAATAAAAATGATATCCAACTAGTACAAATTTATGTAGATGATATTATTTTTGGTTCAAATAATCATGAAATGAATAAAGAATTTTCTGAAATAATGACAAAAGAGTTTGAGATGAGTCGTATGGGTGAACTTACTTTCTTCTTAGGTTTACAAATAAAACAATTAGATAATGGTATCTTCGTTAGTCAAGAAAAATATGCTAGGGATCTAGTGAGTAAATTTGGTATGACTACTGTGAAAGTCTATAGTATGGTGGATCGATTATACAAATGACAAGTATATGACTAATTTGAACTATATTGTAACAATATTAAAGTATGTAAATAAGAATAATCACACCAGGGATTTTATACTGGTTCGGACCTCCCATCCTACGTCCAGTCCCGAAGCTCCTCTTCGGAATTTCCTTTTATCGAATAACCTTCACTTCACCCGGAGGAACAGGTTTACAATAGCAGAGATTCTTTGTCAACTGTGTGTTCACTATTACACGGATTTTGACTATATAGTACAAATGCTTCCAATGTATGACTAGAGAGTATTGTCTTTGAGGAACTGTATATTTGGAAGAGTAGAATACAAGTATAGATTTGCTAGAGATCAAGAATATTTCAGAGTATAAGAGTAGAAAGCTCAAGTAAGTCAGGTAAGATCTTCTCTTGGATTCTTGATGATATTTATAGTGGTAGAGAGATTCCTTGAGTAGTAGCATCCATTAGCAAGTGTTCTATGGTTGCTCCTGATGGTGATGAAGAGTTGCAACGAAGAGGAGCGAAGGTGTCTTTTCAATTGTGACCGTTGTTCTTTGAATGTTAGCAGCCGAATTCAAAATCAGACATCTGGAAAATGTTTCAGACGTCCGACTCTCATATTATATTTTTATATATGGTTGCTTTTCAGACGTTTGGGTACATTAACTAGACGTCTGATTCTGTCTGATTTGCGAACCAGAGAATTCAATCAGATGTCTGGCTAGTGCACCCAGACGTCTGAACTTGTGCATGTTGCTTTTCTTGTGTCTATGTCATTGCTCTTCTGATTCTATTGACTTGTAGCTTCTTGATACGTTCTTTGAGCCTTGTTATTGTCTCTCTAGTGATGTTTCTTTAGCAATTACCTATAAATAGAAATATATATGCATATTCGATTTCCATTATTTAGTTGTTGTCATCGAAACCGTAGATTTGATTTCCTAACAATCTCCCCCTTTTTGATGATGACAACTATACAATGTACTTATATATAATTTATAAATCTCCCCTGAATATGTGCTTATTCTTAATGTTTTATTATACTTATATTTCTCCCCCTTTGGCATTATCAAAAAGAATTATAAACAATTTAACTAATGTCAAAGACAAAAGGAAAATTTCATTAATAATTCGAAAGTGAATGCATACATGGATTTTGTTAATTTACAAACGCTGAAAATCCAAAATCCTAAAATATATGATTCCTAAAATCTATGACTCCTTTGGAGAAGCTGTATCTTGATCATCTTCCTTTTCTTCTTTTTCAGAAGTGCTAGTCTTTGTAGGAGATGTCAAAACTTGCTTGAGAGGTTCATCCTCAGAAAGTTTGGAATGTTTTGCGGGAGGAGAAGGTACTGGGGTTGGCCAATCTTCAGAAGGCAGTGTTGGACCACGAACCCGTTGTAGTACTTCTTTGAGAACCGATAAAACAGTCGAAAGAGATTCTTCAACTGTGGCTAGGCGTGTAGCAAACGATGTTTCGAAGCTATCAATTCGCTTAGCCAAAAGTTTTTGATTTTGAGATAGTATATGTTGATTTCGAAGGGTAAGATCTCGAACACTTTCATTTGGATGTGTATCCATTCGAGTCTTCATAATTTCATCTTGTCCTGGATAATCAAATGGTGCAGGAGGATGTGGAGTTGTTTCTCGATGTTGTTTCTCCTCTTGAGATGGTTCAATGTGTGGTTGAGGAGGGGGCTCAACTTGTCTAGCTTGATGATTGTGCGTCCAATCTTCAAAGGATATATACTCTGGAGGAATTTCGGGTAAGTGCATAAGCGAGAAAAATTTGTTGGAAGCATATTTAGGTGATATTTCTTCGAAGGTTGATAGGTAGGATGGAATATTGTGTGCACGAAGAAGTCTCATAATATAAGTTGGGTAAATAATTGATGGCCGTGATCGAGTCCAAAATTGTTTGAGCTCGTCAAAGATGAATTTGGCCCAATTCACCCTTGTTCCACTAAATAGAGAATATAAGGCTTTGTGCTCTAACTCGGTTATTTGCTCATGGCTTCCCATACGTGGAATGATGGTATTGATTATCATACGAGTTAGGAGTCGTGCTTTTGGACGTAGATATTTAGAGGCAAACTTTGGCATCTCATCTTCCCAAATTTGATGTGTTATACTATTTCTTGGCTTGAAGCGCATATCAGGAATGTTGTATAAATCTTCGCCCGTGTCAGAACATCCTAGGGTTCTACCTATTATGCCAGGGGTTAATCTAATCGTGTTGCCATACACGCTAGACCATAGCCAGTTATCTTCATCTTCAGTGTTCCATACTAAAGTGCTATCCAAGTTTGCATAAAAAAGAAATATTGCCAATTGATCAATTTGGATGTCATTAGGAGTGAATGAAATTAAAGTTTCTAGTCCGGCATTTTCATACATTTCATCCAAATCATACATTGGAAATTTAAGTAGATTATAGAAAGGACCTATGTGAAGTTTTTTCTTTTGTATATCTTCATACCTCTTGATTGAATGTGGTGCTCTATTCATCCATTTTTCAATTTGATCATCCGAACAGACTTGGGGGTTTGAAGATGATGTCGGTTGGTCTTGCTTTCGTTTTGATGTCTTGACATTTTTATTTCTAGGAGGCATTGTGATTTGAACTCAAATTTTTGAGAAAAAGATCATCAATTGATGAAATCGCAAATGAAAAGTTTGAGATGAAAGAAAAAAATGACGTTATCTGGGTTAATTTAAAGAGTCGATTGAATTTCAGACGTCTGGATGTTAAATCAGACGTCTGTTTTGCCCTAAATTGAACATAGTAGATAAGTTCAGACGTCTCGTTTATGTCTTAGACGTCTGGTTTGATCGATTGTGTAAAATTTTATAGCCAGAGAGTTTTACCAGACGTCTGGAAACGAATTTCAGACGTTTGAAAGTTTCTGATTTTTAACTTCGAGTAGACAGAGCAAATTTTCAGACGTCTGGGAGATATAACAGACTTCTGATATATGCACAGTAGAAAAAAAATGGACATGTATCAGAGTATCAGACGTCTGAGGTCTATATCCAGACGTCTGATTAGGCAATTTTTCTAAAAATAGCCTAAAATTTGATGGTTTTGCTTATTTCTTGATTCTCTATTATATATATATATATATATATAAAATGTAGTTTTATTTGTGTAAAACAAACATAGATACATACAAATAACAAAAAATAAAATAGTTTATTTAGAAGGCGATGGAGTTGTACGATATCCTGACTTGTTATCCTTCCATGGTTTAAGTGGAAACCATATATTACCACGTTCGTGGGTTCTTGGAGAGCCAGAAAATCGTCTCGGTGATGGATCCGAAGATGTACGATATGAAGATGAGGGATCTAAAGAACTGCAAGGCTTTGGAAGCGGTTCATGGACATCTTTCTTTCGTGACGTATAAAACTTCATCGCTACTTGTTCCAAAAAGCTTAGGTGACGTGCTGTAACTTTTTGTTCAAAATATAGTTCTCGTTGAAGATCTATCTGTTGTTTCTGATAATGATGAATTTCATCAATCTTCTCCTTTGTATTAGGAGATACAAACAGAGATCTTTTGGTCTTCTTGCTATCAGGAGTAAATCCCGTATGATATGATGACCACCTATGCGTCGGTTCATGAATTAGTGTGGGTGTAGGAAGCTGTTGGGGGTGTATCAACCGAGCTATCCAGTGTAGGCATTGAGATGGAAATATAAGAGTTATCAGAAGACATGGCTATATTTTGTTTCTTGAGGAAAATATGAATTGTGTGTATATAAGTTTTCTTGAAGTATAACTGTTTATATATACGTTAAAAAATTATTTATAAAAAAACTAACTATCTAAAAAACAAAGGGTGCATAAATTAGTGATTATAATTTGTGGATAGAAAAACACATGACTAAATATAGTTTAGATGAAGCAAGGATTATTCAGTAAGAAGATCATGAAGAGAGCAAATCCCTAAATCATGTCAGAGTTTAATAAAAGTTTGTTCATTTAGTGGTTTTGTAAAAATGTCTGCTATTTGATTTTCGGTATTTACGTATTCTAATGAGATATTTCCTTTTTCAACATTGTCTCGTAGAAAATGATGTCTTATATCTATATGCTTAGTTCGTGAGTGATTGACAAGGTTTTTTGATAAATTTGTTGCACTCGTGTTATCATAATATATTGGAGATTTATTGATAATTTTGCCGAAGTCCGTAAGTGTTTGTTGCATGTATATTACTTGCGCACATGCTAGAGCTGCTGAGATATATTCGGCTTCGTAAGTAGATAAAGAAACATAATTTTGCTTTTTGCTAAACCATGAAACTAATGATTGTCCGATAAAGTGACATGTTCCACTAGTACTCTTACGATCTATTCTACATCCTCCGAAATCCGCATCACTATATGAAACTAGTTCAAACGATGATCCTTTAGGGTAAAACAAACCATAATCTCTAGTACTAGATAGATAACGTAAAATACGCTTAACAGCTCTTAGATGAGATTCTTTTGGTTTTGCTTGAAATCGAGCACAAAGACATACACTCATCATAATATCAGGTCGACTAGCCGTCAAATAGAGTAAAGAACCAATCATGCTACGATATAATTTTTCATCAAAATCTTTTTCGTTATCATCTTTTTCTAAGTGAACAATAGTACTCATCGGTGTTGGTTTGCTTGAAATGTATCCATTCCAAAGCGTCGTAATAGGTCGTTACAATATTTTTCTTGATGAATAACAATTTTCAAGTTGTTTTATTTGTAAACCCAAGAAGAAATTTAATTCTCCCATGTGAGACATTTCAAATTCATTGGTCATAATATTTGAGAAATGATTACAAAGATTTTCATTAGTTGAACCAAAAATAATATCGTCTACATAAATTTGCACAACTAAAATATCGTTATTTTCTCGTTTAACAAATAAAGTTGTATCGATTTTACCTATTTGGAAACCAGATGTAATTAAGTGACTTTTAGGTCTTCGTACCAAGCTCGGGGAGCTTGTTTTAAACCATATAAAGCTTTTTCTAATTTAAAAACATGACCGGGATATTTTTCATGAGTAAATAGTGGAGGTTGTTCAACATATACGTTTTCTTTGATAAAACCATTTAAGAAAGCACTTTTGACATCCATTTGAAATAGTTTAAAATTGTGATGATTTGCAAAAGCGAGTAATGTTCATATGGCCTCGAGTCTTGCTACTGGTGCAAAAGTTTCGTCGTAGTCGATACCTTCTTCTTGATTATAACCTTGAGCAACTAAGCGTGCTTTATTTCTAACAATATTTCCATTCTCGTCTGCTTTGTTTTTAAATACCCATTTTGTTCCTATAACCGATTGGTCTTCAGGTCTTGGTACTAGTTCCCAAACATTATTACGTTCAAATTGATTCAATTCTTCTTGCATAGCCATTATCCAAAAGTTATCATTTGAAGCTTCTTTATAATTTTTGGTTCAAGATTTGACACAAATGCTACATGGCTTATTTGATTAAGTTGATTTCTAGTTACTCTAGAATTGAGATCTCCAATGATATTATCGTTTGGATGATTCTTAAGAATTCTAGGCGATGATATTAAAGTGTTATTTTGCACATTTGTTTCATTATTAATAGAATTTGTTGAATTTGTTATTGGAATAATCTCTTCTTCATCATTAGTATGATGGTTAAATAGATTTTCGTCGAACGAAACATGTAAACTTTCTTCAATAGTATTATTTCGTTTATTAAAAATTCTATATGCTTTTCTACGATCCGAATATCCAACAAAGATACCTTCATCAGCATTCGGGTCAAATTTTCCTAAGTTATCTTTTGTATTTAATATAAAACATTTTGAACCGAAAGTTTTAAAGTATGATACTTTAGGTTTTCTTCCAAAAAATATTTCAAAACAAGTTTGTTTAGTCATAGGACGTATGGTTACTCGATTTAATACGTAACAAGCTATGGCAATAGCTTCTGCCCAAAAGTGTTTTGGTAAACTACTACTATTTAGTAGTGTTCGTGCACATTCTTGTAACGTATGATTTTTTCTTTCTACTACAACATTTTGTTGAGGTGTGCGAGGAAAAGAAAAATTATGATTTATTCCTTTCTTATTGCAAAAATTTGTAAAAAGATCGTTTTCGAATTCTCCTCCGTGATCACTTCGAATATTTTTAATTTTCAAGTCCATTTGTGTTCTAATTCTTTTAGCAAATATTTTAAACATTCCAAAAGTATCGCTTTTTTGTTTTAAAAATAAGGTCCATGTATACCTCAAAAAATCATCAACTATCACGAAAACATATTTGTTGTGATTTATAGATCGTATTTGTGTTGGACCAAATAAATCTAAATGTAATAATTCTAATGGTTGTTTTGTAGAAATATTATTTTTAGATTTAAAAGAGGTTTTCTTTAGTTTTCCAATTTGACAATCGTTACATAAATTTTCTACTTTGTAATTTATTTTAGGTAAACCTCTAACTAACTCATATTTTGCCAACTTATTAATACTTTTCAAATTGATTTTACAAAAACGTTTATGCCATAACCATGGATCATTATGTTTGGCGGTTAAACATAAATTTGAATTTTTATTTATATTCATGTTTAATACATAGATATTTTTGTTTCTAAAACCTTCAAATATAAGTTGTTTGTTATTATCTAAAATATTACATCTATCTTTTTCGAAATTTATTTGAAAACCTTTGTCACATAATTGACTAATACTTAGTAGATTGTGTTTTAGATTTTCTACTAATAAAACATTTGTAATAATAGGAGAGTTAGAAATACCATAGTTGATGACTTCTCCAGTGCCAACGACATATCCATTTGAATTATCTCCAAAGGTTACCGTTCCACCATCGATGTATGTTATATTTGATAACATTTTTGAATTTCCGGTCATATGCTTGGAGCATCCGCTATCTAGTATCCATTTCTCCTTATGTTTTATTTTGGGTACCTGCAAAATAAAAGATGTTTTAATTGGTACCCATATACTTTTGTTAAGGTCCTAATTGTTAGGAGAAGGTAGCCATACCCAAGATGGTTTGGTACCTTTATAAATATAATTTTTATTATAGACTACATTCTCTAAGAAATTATCAATATGTTTCTGTTTAATCAAATTATTATTTGTCTTAGGAATCCAAATTTTCATAGTTTTGGTATTCATATTAGATGTAGTTAAACTTTTAGTTTTTTTTATTTCTAATTTTTTTTGCATCATTTCCTTTTTGTTTAGAAGTATTTTTAAATCCTATTCCATTTCTATTGCCTGATGGTTTTGAAGTTTTGATTAGATTTTCCAAATCTTGTTTTCCTTTATTGAATTTTGACACATTATTTGTAATTTTATCAAATTTTTCTTTTAATTCTAAATTTTCAATTTTCAATATTTCAATATTGTTTTTCAAGTTGACATTTTCTTTTAACAAATTATCCTTTACTAATTTGGTGTTTTCAACATCAATAGTAATAGCCTTACTTTCTATCAAGTTATTTTTGTTTTTTTCTTGAGATAATTCTAGTTCTTCTTCTAAGATAGTTTTTTCATCTTTTAACATTCCTACTTCAAGTTCTAATCTATTTATTTTGGCTATATATTCTTTGTTTAATTTTTTAATTTGTCTAAATTTATCATCTAATTCCATGCTATGTTCTAATAATTCGTCATAACTAAGTTCCGGACATACCTCATCAGTTTGTGCCATAAAACACACATTAGCTTGTTCTCCATCACTATCACTATCACTATCACTTTCAGATGATGAAGAATCCGAGTCATCCCATGTTACTTTGAAAGCCTTCTTCTTTTTGAGTTTTTCAAATTTGTTCTTCTTTTTATCATTATTGAGTTTAGGGCAAATCTTCTTCATATATCCGTATTGATAACATTCATAGCACTTGATTTGAGACAGGTTTGTTGTGTTGGACTTCCCTTCCTTTTGAAAATTTGGTCATCTTTCAAAATTTCTTGAATCTGTTATAATTCTTGGCAATGAAGACTATCTCTTCTTCATCTAAATCAGAATCATCATTTTTTGTTGCTGGAAATGTTATGTTCTTTTTTTTTGAATTTAGTTCTTTTCGTGCCTGCAAATTAGCTTCATAGGACATTAAATTTCCTATCAACTCTTCAGTTTTGAGAGTAGAGAGATCATTAGCTTCTTCAATAGCTAATACCTTCCTTTCCCAATCTGATGTTAAAGAGTTGAGTATTCGAGAAACTAAATCAAAATCAGTAAACTTAACTCCTAATGCCATAAGATCATGTTGGATAGTTTGAAATCTAGAATACATGTCAACAATAGTTTCATTTTGCTTCATTTTAAAAGATGAGAATTGGTTTTGCAAAATTGAAATCTTAGTTTGTTTGACCTTTGTTGTACCTTCGTGTGTGATTTGTAAGGTACGCCAAATGTCAAATGTAGTTGTACATAACATGACACGTGAAAATTCATTTTTATCTAGAGAACAAAATAGAACGTTCATAGCTTTAGCATTGTTTGATGCTAAGGTCTTTTGTGCATCAGTCCATGTGTTCATAGCAGTAGTGGGTGCTTCATATTTATCTTGAGTAGCTGACCAAATTTCTAGACCGTTAGCTTCCATAAAAATTCTCATACGTGTTGACCAATATGCATGGTTAGAGCCATTAAAAAGTGGGGGTCGTGCTATGGATTGTCCTTCTTGAAAAATACTTGCCATATTAAAATTATTCAAAAACGTGTTACTGTAGTTTGATCAAACCTTGCTTTGATACCAAATGAAAGTCTATAGTATGGTGGATCGATTATACAAATGACAAGTATATGAATAATTTAAACTATATTGTAACAATATTAAAGTATGTAAATAAGAATAATCACATCAGGGATTTTATACTGGTTCGGACCTCCCGTCATACGTCCAGTCCCGAAGCTCCTCTTCGGAATTTCCTTTTATCGAATAACCCTCACTTCACCAGGAGGAACAGGTTTACAATAGCAGAGATTCTTTGTCAACTGTGTGTTCACTATTACACGGATTTTGACTATATAGTACAAATGCTTCCAATATATAACTAGAGAGTATTGTCTTTGAGGAACTGTATATTTGGAAGAGTAGAATACAAGTATAGATTTGCTAGAGATCAAGAATATTTCAGAGTATAAGAGTAGAAAGCGCAAGTAAGTCAGGTAAGATCTTCTCTTGGATTCTTGATGCTATTTATAGTGGTAGAGAGATTCCTTGAGTAGTAGCATCCATTAGCAAGTGTTCTATGGTTGCTCCTGATGGTGATGAAGAGTTGCAGCGAAGAGGAGCGAAGGTGTCTTTTCAATTGTAACAGTTGTTCTTTGAATGTTAGCAGCCGAGTTCAAAATCTGACGTTTGGAAAATGTTTCAAACGTCTGACTCTCATATATATTTTTGTATATGGTTGCTTTTCAGACGTCTGAGTACATTAACCAGACGTCTGAGTCTGTCTGATTTGCAAACCAGAGAACTCAATCAGACGTCTGGCTAGTGCACCCAGACGTCTGAACTTGTGCATGTTGCTTTTCTTGTGTCTGTGTCATTGCTCTTCTGATTCTATTAACTTGTAGCTTCTTGATACATTCTTCGAGCCTTGTTCTTGTCTCTCTAGTGATGTTTCTTTAGCAATTACCTATAAATAGAAATATATATGCATATTCGATTTCCATTGTATAGTTGTTGTCATCGAAACCGTAGATTTGATTTCCTAACATACTACGAGTGGAAAACCCACTCCTATAGCAACCAATGAAGCTTTAAATAAAGAAGATCTTTCAAAAGATGTAAATTAAAAACTATATAGGGGAATGATTGGATCACTACTCTATATCACTACGAGTAGACCTGATATCATGCATAGTGTTTGCCTCTGTGCAAGGTACCAATCTCAACCCAAAGAAACTCACTTAAAAGCTGTGAAATGTATCATAAGATATGTTAAACATACTTTTGACTATGGTTTATTTTACCCTAAAAATGATTCATTTGATTTAATTTCTTATTGTGATGTTGAATATGCTGGTTGCAAATCTGACCGAAAAAGTACAAGTGGAACTTGTCACTTTTTGGGGCATTCTCTGGTTTCATGGTTTAGCAAAAAGAAAAATACCGTTTCTTTATCAACAACTGAAGCAGAATATATCTCTGCTGCTTTGGCTTGCTCCCAAGTCATTTATATGCAACAAACTCTAAAAGATTTTGGATTAACAATTTCAAAATCACCAATTTATTGTGATAATTCTAGTGCAATAAATTTGTCTAGAAATATTACTCATCATGCTATTACTAAACATATTGATATCAGACATTATTTTCTCAGAGATAATATAAGTAAAGAGATTATTTCTCTTGAATATATCAACTCCGAGAATCAAATTGCTGATATTTTCACCAAACCCTTAAATCAACCTATATTTACTAAATTAAGAAGAGAACTATGCATTTGTTCAATAACTGAGATATAGAATATAGATATAGTAACATATATATACAAGAAAATCAAAATTTTCCTAAGGATGTTGACATACCTGTACCACCAATGTCGACATACAATGGAATTTTTTTTAAAATTTGATTTTCCCACTAAAATCAGTTTAGTAGTTATATAAACCTATGTATTTCGAATTTTTCTGTATTCTCACTTTTCTTTCTCTAAAATAAAACTTCTGTAAATTAAAATTAATGGCCTCCTCCACTAAATCAAACCAAATTAACACCATTTCTTTCCCTTCTCCTCATTCTGGTCCATTCCAATGCACTACACTGGCACGTTTGATAAAGATTGAAGAATCTATGAAGGATTCCATGCAAATGTTGACTAAATTTCAAGTTGTGCAACTAAGGATGGCAAAAGAACAAGAAAAGCAAGGCAAAATTCTTTGGAATTTACAAAAATTCCTAGTGGATAATCACGCAAATCCTATTGTGATTGAAGAAGATTATCCCAACATTCACGTGCATAATCCTTTAGAGCACAGTGAAGAGGAGAAGAAGAGGAGGAAGAAGAAGAAGAGGAAGAAGCACCTATGGAAGAATACGACAACGTGGTCTGTGTAAGCGAAGTCTGTTTTGACAAAGATGGGAATTTGGTTGAACAACGTGGAAACTTTTGTTTTCATTATCCAAATTGTTCGATTCACAAATCTCTGATTGTCATAAACTCTCGTTATTATTGTTATTCTATAATTTATGTACTTAAATATATTTGTATGTTTATGTTTCATATATACATGTAAATATAACATCATATATAATAAAATATTCGTTTCACTTATTAGTATTTAATTTAAATAGTATTAGATTAAGGGGGATTTTAGGATTAGTTTTTTGTTGATGACAAAGGGGGAGAAATATAAAATAGAGTAGTTAGGCTTAGATTATGGGGGAGTTATTAGTTTTAGGGGGAGTTATTGTGAAGGAGAAGTATATTTTATAAACATTGGTTGTCATCATCAAAAAGGGGGAGATTGTTAGTCCTTGAGAAGGATGGTTTTGATGACAACAACCTTAGGACTTGTTATAAAATATAAATACTAACATTATAGTTTAGATATATATATATATATGTATATGCAGGATATAAACATGCAGGTACTAAGAATGAAGAATGTACAGTATAGAGATACAAGACTGATGAATTTAAAGATCAAAGATATCAAGATTGAAGACTCATGAGTATCTAGAAATCAAGTTATCAAGAGTTCAAGATTTTAATAGTATAAAATAAGTATTGAGTCTAGAATTATGTTAAAACTTCTTGAAAGCACTTACATCTTTATTCAAAATTTATTCGTGGAATGGAATCCACTTCGAGCCTGTTAAAGAGATGGAACCCTAGTGGGATGGAACCCACGACAATATCTAGTGGAACATATAGTGGTCCTATTTTGATATCCACTAATTTTATAAAAATGTTTTTTCAAAAATATATCTCTTATTTTAAATGTTTTCAAAACCTACTTTTCAAAAAGACATCTCTCTTGTTTGAAATATTTTAGCCTCAAAACTATCTTTATCATTTTTAATATTTTGATTTCAAAATTGTCATTGATTTTAAACTATCTCTTGTTTTAAATATTTAGCTTTAAAATATTTATTTACTCAGATTTTAAATCACTTTATAGATTAAGATTATATATATTAAAAATTACTTTCTAAACTCTTTTATATGTTTAAACTATATTCAAATATATTTACAAAGTTTAGAAATCATTTTGACAAATTATAGAAATCAATTTTAATAAGAAAATCAAAATCACCAATTTTGCCTAGAGCATGTCGACATCCCTCAACCCCCCATGTCGACATGGTGCCCGTTAAATTCAAAATTCAAAATTTCAAAAGAAGTGTCTATTCGTCGTATCCTTTCATGAATAGATATGGCTGTTGATTTCCTATAAATACCAGTAGTTTTAAATGAATTTATCATCAGATTTCACTTGTTTTCTCTTCTCTTCATCTTCCACATTTATCCTAAAGAATCCCAAACTATACTTTGCCGAAATACCAAGTGAATCAAACTTGATTATCTCTTGTTTGATTCTCTGTCATTCTCTCCATAAGATCTCAGTGCTATTCAGAGTTATAGGTTATTTGTAAATCAAACTGTTGAGTAAAAGGTGCGGTTGAGCCTTGAAATCAATTGGGTGTGATTGTTCCCCGGAAATCGATTAGGTGATCTTGTGGCCTGGTAAATCAAGAGAGTTTGCCCCAGACTCAAATACAGGAGGGTGTACCTCGTGGCCTTGAAATCGAGGGTGTAATCTGGGATATTATTTTTGATAAGAAATCCGTACGTTTATACGGGACTGGATGTAAGGTAACTCTAAACCAATATAAAATCCCGGTGTGTTCTTTCCTTTACTACTTTTATTTATTGTTTGCATCTATGTCTGATTCTGTGATTATATCTGTGTCTGTGAATTGCATTTTTTGGTGATTAAATTTACATAAGTTTCAAAAAGATTTAGAAAATCCATAAAACACTATTCACCCCCCCTCTAGTGTTATTCTGGCCTTAAGATCCGTAATCCGCATTTCTCACATCAGTATCATATCAAGAATCCGAATAAAGTGTTCTTTGACAAGGATCAAGTGAGAAATTCTTTTTCGAGTCTGTTTGAACCACCTCGAAGTTATGTACTCGAACCCTAGATCATAATCTGTTGATACACGAAGATTTTGATCAATGACAATGTACTTCAACAAAAAGGAAGAGATATATGCAAAATCAGAGGAAGATCGATGAAGACCAAAGTGTAAACATGAGTATGATTTTTATAGGTCTAAAGTCTAGATTATTTGTTAAAATCTATCCTCAAGAGATTTGCACGAACATAAAAACACATCCGTAAAACTTCATTTTTATGCACACATTCACTGTGCAGATTTTTATAGTTCAGTCGACTGAACAGGCATGGCCAGTCGACTGAAACTGGCACAGAATTACAAATATACACAGTTTCAGTCGACTGAATTTCCTGTCCAGTCGACTGAATTCATTCCTGAAAATTTCTCTGTATATTTTCAGTCGATTGAAATTCCTGCTCAGTCGACTGAATCTGCAACTGCGAATTTTCTCTGAATAGACACCTTCTTCCTCCCAAGAGTTGCAACCATTCTCCAATGGAAATAGAAGCATCTCTTCCATGCACCTCTAGCAAACAAATGCAACTCTTCTACAAGTATAAATACATGTTTTTAACATTTGCAAATTACTAATTCTACTTGCTTTAATCTCTCTACTTACTTGAACATACTTTCAGATTCTTTTAAGTTTTCAAAAGCAAACCAATTGCTTGAATCTCTGTTTTAACTATAACATCTCTTGATTCATAGCAATTCACATTTCCTAAATCTTTACAAACACTTTGTATACTCTCGAGGATAAGATTATAGGAAAGTTGTACTAAATTGACTCATTAGTGTTATCAAGAACACAACAGGTCAAAAATACTTTTTGTATCCAAGTTGAAGTCCTCTTCGGTAGTTGAGGCAAGAAATCCCATTCGGTTGTTCGAGTAAGTTGTAAACCTATTCCTCCGGGTTAAGTGAGGGTTGTTGGTTAGTTGAATTCCTAAGAGGAGCTTAGGGGCTGGACGCAGGACAAGAGGTCCGAACCAGTATAAAGTCTTGGTGTCTACTTTACTTACTGCTTACTACTATCTACCTAGACCATTTCACTATTCCATATTATACGATCCTACCGCATAGACTCTTTCAATTGGTATCAGAGCAAGGCCGTCCTATAACCATAACACCGTTATTTGACATATTGATAATATGGAAAATAACACAAGCACAACATCTACCTATAACTCTACATTTGCGGAAGGACAATCTACTCAAAGACCTCCTCTATTCAATGGACTAAACTATAATTATTGGGCTACAAGGATGAGGATTTATATGCAAGCAACAAGTTTTGAAGCCTGGAATGCAACTCAAGCAGAACTCGTTGTACCTACAACGGATTATTCTACATGGACGCAAGCTCAGAAGAATGAAGTTAGTGCAAATGCCAAAGCTATGAATATGCTATTTTGCACTTTGGATAGAAATGAGTTCAACCGTGTAAGCATCTGTACTACTGCACATCAGATATGGAGTACACTTAAAACCATACATGAAGGCACAAACAAGGTCAAGCAAACTAAGATCTCCATGCTAAAGAACCAGTTCCAAAACTTTAGAATGAGACAAAATGAATCCATCAATGACATGTACTCAAGGTTTCAAGACATTCATCATGCCTTAATAGGACTAGGAGAAAAATACACGGATTTTGATATTGTATCTAAAGTTCTAAATTCACTCACTGATGAATGGGAGATAAAAGTCTTAGCAATCGAAGAAGCAAATGATCTATCTATAATGAAACCAGAAGAATTAATTGGAAATCTTATGTCATATGAAGTTAATATGCAAGCTAAGAAAGATCAAGCACAAGAAAGAAAAAATGTAGCTTTTCATGCGAAAAAGGAAGAATCAGAGTCTGAAGATGAGGATTTAGCATTTATAGCCAAAAATTTCAAGAAAATTTTAAGATATAGAAAAGAAAATAAAAACGGATTCAAAAAGAATTTCTTGAACAAACCTTCATCCTCAAATATAGAATGCTTCAACCGTCACAAGAAAGGTCACATGCAGAAAGATTGTCCGGAGCAAAAGAAGGAGAATCAGAACAAAAACAAGAAAGAAAAATTCAAAAAGAAGGCATTCTCTGTAACATGGGACGATTTAGATTCATCTTCATCTGATAGTGAAAATGATAGCGACAATGAACAAGCAAATGTATGCTTTATGGCTCAGGAATCTGAGGTTAGTAATTTAACTTTCGAAGATTTAATTGATGTAAACACTGAACTTTTGAGTACAATAAAAAATCTTAAAAAGAAACTTAAGGAGACACGTGAAAATCAGAACAAGGCTGAGTTTGAAAGGGATATGTTAAAAGATGAAAAGAAAATTTTAGAAGAAGAACTTGAAAAGCTTCAAGAGTCTCATTCAAATTCGGAAACTCAACTATCACTTTTAAGTCAAGAAATTGAAACTCAAAAGACAAAAAATGATATAATTGTTTCTGAAAATCATGAATTAAAAACTCAGATTAAACAAGTTAAGTTAGATAATAATAGTCTTCAAGTTAAATTAGATAACATCGCTAAAAATGCTTCTAACTTTAACAAAGGAAGAGAAAATTTATCTAAGATTTTAGAAAATTCTCAATCTTCCTCAAATAAACATGGATTAGGATATAAAAAGGAGCCAAAAATTCCTAAAAATATAAAAACAAATTTTAAGAGGAATATTGACTCTAAACAACAAGTGTTATTAAGAGAACCTATTAGAACAAAAGAAGAAACTAAGTTTGTTAAAATTTGGGTTCCAAAGACTAATAACATTTTAATTAGAAATAAATATATTAAAACATTTATGGATAGTGTTCATAATAATAAAAACTATATTTATAAAAAGGATACTGAACCAAATTGGGTTTGGTTTCCTAAGTTCTAACTTTTTAGGACCCTATTGAAAGGTGGGTACCAATAATTTTATATTTATTTTCAGGTCCCACACAAAAAGAAGAAATGGATATTAGACAGTGGTTGCTCAAAACACATGATCAGTGACAAAGATATGCTTACAAACATCACATACTTTGATGGTGGCTCGGTTACCTTCGGAGACAACTCAAAAGGCTATATCATTGGCAAAGGAGATGTGAGCAATTACGGTACATCAAATTTACCTTTTATTACAAATGTTTCATTAGTTAAAAATCTAAAACATAATCTACTAAGCATAAGTCAACTTTGTGACAAAGGTTTTAGAATAACGTTTTCGGAAAATAAATGTAGTATTTCTGATCAAAACCAAAATCTTGTTTTTGAAGGAAATAGAGATAGGAATATTTATGTTTTAAATATGAAAATAAATCATAATACGAATATGTGTTTACTAGCAAAAGATAATGATCCTTGGTTATGGCACAAAAGATTTTGTCATATTAATTTCAAAACTATTAGAAAACTTTCTAAAAATGAATTAGTAAGAGGATTACCTAAGATAAACTTTAAGATAAAAAATCTTTGTGATGATTGTCAAATAGGAAAATTAACAAAATCATCTTTCAAATCTAGGAAAAATATTTCAACTTTACAACCATTAGAATTACTTCATATGGATCTTTTCGGACCAACACAAGTTCAATCCATTAATCATAATCGATATGTATTTGTAATAGTTGATGATTTTTCAAGATACACATGGACCATTTTTATGAAAAATAAAAGTGATACATTTGAGAACTTTAAAACATTTGCCAAAAGAATTCAAAACACTAAAAATTTAAAAATTAAGAATATTCGAAGTGATCATGGTGGTGAATTCGAAAATGAAGCTTTTGAATCTTTCTGTAAAAAGAAAGGAATAAATCATAACTTCTCATTTCCTAGAACTCCTCAACAAAATGGAGTAGTGGAAAGAAAGAATAGAACATTACAAGAATGTGCAAGAACATTATTAAATGGGAGTTATTTACCAAAACATTTTTGGGCAGAAGCAGTAGCTACTGCATGTTATGTATTAAATCATATTTCTATTAGACCATTAACTAAGAATACTTCATATGAACTTTTTAACAATAGAAAGCCAAATATATCATATTTTAAAATATTTGGATCAAAATGTTTTATTCTAAATACAAAAGACCAACTAGGAAAATTCGATCCAAAAGATGATGAAGGAACTTTTGTAGGATACTCAGAACGAAGTAAGGCATATCGAGTTTTTAATAAACGAACAAATACAATTGAAGAAACTTTACATGTATCTTTTGATGAAAACTTTAATAAAAAATTGAGTACAAAAGATGATGATGAATTTATAATAAATACAGATAATACAAATATTGAAAATATAAATAATACCGAACTTAGACCTCCACCTAAAATCTTACGAGATCACCCTGTACAAAACATAATCGGTGAAATAGATTCTCAAGTTAAAACTAGAAGTCAACTAAACCAAATGGGACATGTTGCTTTTATTTCTACAATAGAACCTAAAAATTCTAAAGAAGCATCAACAAATGACTACTAGATTGTTGCTATGCAAGAAGAATTAAATCAATTCGAACGTAACGATGTTTGGGATTTAGTTCCTCGTCCTAATAATCAATCTGTTATAGGAACAAAATGGGTTTACAAAAATAAAGTAGACGAACAAGGAAATATAACTAGGAATAAAGCTAGACTAGTAGCACAAGGATATAATCAAGAAGAAGGTATTGAATTTGAAGAAACATTTGCACCCGTTGCACGACTTGAAGCAATACGTATTTTATTAGCCTTCGCGTGTTTTCATAATTTTAAACTTTATAAAATGGATGTTAAAAGTGCTTTTCTAAATGGTTTTATAAAAGAAAATGTGTACGTAGAACAACCTCCTTTATTCATACACGAAAAATATCCGGATCATGTATATAAATTAAAGAAAGCCCTATATGGTCTTAAACAAGCACCTCGTGCTTGGTATGAGAGACTTAAAAGCTATCTACTAGATTCGGGATTTCAAATCGGAAAAGTAGATCAAACTCTATTCATTAAAAACACTACTAATGACATTCTAATAATTCAAATATATGTAGATGACATAATATTTGGTTCAACTAATGAAAACTTATGTAAAGAATTTTCAAATATAATGACTAAAGAGTTCGAAATGTCACACATGGGAGAATTATCTTATTTTCTCGGATTACAAATTAAACAATTAACAAATGGAATTTTCTTAAATCAAGAAAAATATTGTGCTAATCTGATTAAACGTTTTGGACTAGAAAACACTTCTGGAAAGCCTACTCCTATGAGTACCACAACTCATCTTGATCGAGATGAAAATGGTAAAAGTATCGATCAAAAATTGTTTAGAAGTATGATAGGTTCCTTACTCTACTTAACTGCTAGTAGACCAGACATAATGATGAGTGTATGTTTATGTGCACGATTTCAATCTAATCCTAAAGAATCACATTTAAGAGCGGTAAAACAAATTATACGATATCTTAACAATACTAAAGATTTTGGTCTTTTCTATCCAAATGAGTGTCCATCTGAAATCATCTGTACAGTCGACTGAATATTCAACAGAAAATTTTTAGCTAAAAATTCAGTCGACTAAAAATACTGTTCAGTCGACTGAATCTAACACAGAAATATTTCGTACTATATTTCAGTCGACTGAATAGACTATTCAGTCGACTAAACGCCAATTCCCAGACTGCCTTTAACCTTTTTATCCACCAGTTTTTAACTATCTATTCACTTTTACCTTCAATAACATCTTCTTCCCCAAATTTACTTCAAAACCCTAGCTCTCAAATTGCTCAAATCTCAATCAAATTATATTCAAATGGCTCCAAAAAGATCTAGAGCTTCTTCTTTTTCATCCTCCGAGCCAATTGACGCTCAAATTGCACAATGGCTTTATGATGGAGTAGCCGTCACTAGATGGAATAAGACGAAGAATTCCCGTATCTTCGAGCATTCTTTTGTTGATTTCCAAAGCCTTCAAGCATACAACATCCAAGCATTGACAGATAGAGCAGGTCTAACTTCTCTCTTAGATTTAAAAAGGAACGATCATGCAATAAATCACATTATGGTTAAATTATTTTATGCTAACCTTAATCTTGGACACCAAACTCCAAGAAATCCGAATGACAGTGTTTGGAGTATGGTATGTGGAAAGAAAGTTTGGTTTTCTCTCGACCGCATTTCACACATTTTAGGCTCTCCAAACTTTGGTAGCAAACTTGAAGAAATTGACTTTAACCCTCATATTCGTGACAACATCAATCATCAATTTTTGGATGATAACATCAATATTACGGATCTTAAATCCACTTCCTTACGTCCTAGAGCAAGAATTCTCCATAAAGCTCTTATGAGAACAATCACCCCAAGAACGGGTTCATATGAACTTTTATACCCTAACAACTATCGCTCACTCTATGCAATTTGGGGTAATTACCAAGTTAATTGGGTTCAATTGATTCTTGACGAATTTCTTACATTTAATAATGGCAAAATGAGGACAATCTATTTTGGTGAGTATATCATGCGATTACTTCTCAATGTTGATACGCCATTAACTGAGTCCGAGAATACAATGGTGCACCAAATAAACCATCGAACCATAAGTCTAATGCAACTTCCGGCAAGACCTCCCCGCATTATATCTCTTGCCGAATGGGAAGCTAGACATCAAGAACAACATCAACCTCCTCCACCTCAACAAGAAGAACCTTTAGACCAAGATGATGAGATTCGTATCATTGAGCCCGGTTATACTTCCACCAAAAATCATTGGGGATCTTATCAAGGAATCAACAAATTCTTGATAATCGCCTCAAGAAGGTAGATCACAAGCTTGACAAAATTAAAGGATTCTTCAACAAGCTATGGGGTGCAATCTCATGTTCAAGCACTACTACCGCTTCAACATCTCGTGGAAAACGTCCGGCACCTACTTTTACATGGATGACATCCGAAGAACATACAAGTAGCGGCACAAGCGGAGCTAGTTGTGGTCAAGGAGGAAGAGCCTATAGACAACCAACAGGAGGACCGGTCATTCGAGAACCTAGAGAGAGAGAAGGTTCTTACGATTGGGATAAAGATGAGTAATTTTTAATGGTTTATTGATCTATGTTCTTAACTTGTTAAAATCATGTCTCCATTCTACTTATGCAACCTTGTTTTATTATTTGAACTATGCTATTCTCTGATAATCTTAGAACTCTATTGTTCAATGGTTGTCTTTTATTCTATATATCTATGATTATTACTTCCTTTTTGTCGATGACAAAAGGGGAGAAATCTATGTAGCTAACTTTGTTTTGTAAGAAAGATAAGTGCATACATTCAGGGGAAGAAGGTTAGTAAATACATATCTATAACACATTAGTGTTGTCATCAATCAAAAAGGGGGAGAATGTTGATACACGAAGATTTTGATCAATGACAATGTACTTCAACAAAAAGGAAGAGATATATGCAAAATCAGAGGAAGATTGATGAAGACCAAAGTGAAAACATGAGTATGATTTTTATAGGTCTAAAGTCTAGATTATTTGTTAAAATCTATCCTCAAGAGATTGCACGAACATAAAAACACATCCGTAAAACTTCATTTTTATGCACACGTTCATTGTGCAGATTTTTATAGTTCAATCGACTGAACAGGCATGGCCAGTCGACTGAAACTGGCACAGAATTACAAATATGCACAGTTTCAGTCGACTGAATTTCCTGTCCAGTTGACTGAATTCATTCCTGAAAATTTATCTGTATATTTTCAGTCGACTGAAATTCCTGCTTAGTTGACTGAATCTGCAACTGCGAATTTTCTCTGAATAAACACCTTCTTCCTCCCAAGAGTTGCAACCATTCTCCAATGGAAATAGAAGCATCTCTTCCCTGCACCTCTAGCAAACAAATGCAACTCTTCTACAAGTATAAATACATGTTTTTAACATTTGCAAATTACTAATTCTACTTGCTTTAATCTCTCTACTTACTTGAACATACTTTCAGATTCTTTTAAGTTTTCAAAAGCAAACCAATTGCTTGAATCTCTATTTTAACTATAACATCTCTTGATTCATAGCAATTCACATTTCCTAAATCTTCACAAACACTTTGTATACTCTCGAGGATAAGATTATAGGAAAGTTGTACTAAATTGACTCATTAGTGTTATCAAGAACACAACAAGTCAGAAATACTTTTTGTATCTAAGTTGAAGTCCTCTTCGGTAGTTGAGGCAAGAAATCCCGTTCGGTTGTTCGGGTAAGTTGTAAACCTATTCCTCCGGGTTAAGTGAGGGTTGTTGGTTAGTTGAATTCCTAAGAGGAGCTTAGGGACTGGACGTAGGACAAGAGGTCCGAACCAGTATAAAGTCTTGGTATCTACTTTACTTACTGCTTACTACTATCTACCTAGACCATTTCACTATTCCATATTATACGATCCTACCGCATAGACTCTTTCATAATCGTGTGAATAAAATAATCTATATATGATTTACGTATTTAATCTGATTGTTTCTTAACTGCACCAATCTCTTTCTAAATCTTTCTTATTTTTATTTATAGTATCTCAATCAAAACTAAAATTATTTAAGAATTAGTTCATAAATTTTCATTTAAGTTTATAAACAGTTTATAGAGACACGTCTTTATAAAACATTAAGTTAAAAACTAACTCCACTCTTTTTTACTTGTATAATACTCTTCTATATCCTAAGAGTACATACAAAATGTCAATTTTAATTTACTTTTTAAAATTCAATTGAAGGCCCAAACATAATAGAGGTCTTAAAACTAAGTCAACCTTTCGATCTCTTTAACTTAGAGTGGTCTAAGGAAAGATGCTTACGGGTTCGCCTAGTAACATCAAATAATTTATATGACTTTGATTTTTAACCTAGGATATGGCTTTAATAAAATAATGCTTATTAAAACCTCCCTATCCAATTTAACAAATTTATACTTGAGTTAAATTATCTCACCTTTATCCAAGAGTTTAAAATTCTTCATTTGTTAAATTATTTATCAAAATACCTTTTATTTTAAATCAGTTTTCTCTAAGGAAACTTAAGAACTAAATACTCGGTTTTTATTTCAAAACCCTTTCAAAAATCATACTACATATATTTCTATATATAAAATAATTTTAACAATTTATTCACTAACACTCGCTTTGGGTTCGTTTGGATTCGAACTCATTTGGATCGTACAATGATAAAGGGAATACTTTAATAAGTGCACCACAACGTTCGCCTAAGAAAACATTCAATCGTCACTTAGAAGATTATTTAGATTAGCACAAAACTAATCGAGATGTTTTCCTCGAACTATCCAAAGAAAATGTATCCTTATTAAAAAAATTCTTTGAAATATTTATACTTATAAATACTTTCAAGTAATACTACTATTGCTTTTCTCAAAGAAATTTTTTGAAATAATTTCAAGCAATACCATGGTTTAAATTCCCAAAAACACTTTTAACTTATAAAACACCTTTAATAAATCATATAAATCATTTATATACCACACTCATATAAAATGTACCTTTAAAATCATCTTATATTATAATAACTTTTCCTTTATTATAATAAAATTTTCACAATGATTTATCCTCTAAATGTCTTATCTTCCCATTTAGATTGTATTAAACAACTTTTATTAAAAGTTTTACCTTTAACTCAACATTATTAAAAGATGACTTTTAACTTAACATTTTCTCTGAACATCTTATTCTCAAAATGTGAAACTTAATTCACAAGGGGTTCGTCTTCATGTACTCACAATTATCCAAACAATAAATACCTATAAACCGGTCGAGCGTAAATTAACAATCAACAAACAATAGTCAATGCTTCTAAACTATCTGAGCACAACAAATCAAATAGTAATGATAATAAATAAATATTACCGCTTCAAACAAATAAACACAACATAAATAACTATATCAATTTGAAAATTATTCCTTTATATATATATATATGTAATATATAGTCCTAAGTAAAATATTTTATTTACCAATTATCAAAAACAATATCATGTCCGTTTGCCTTGTTCGAGTGTTTAGACATCTCTATCAACACTGTTGCATCTCACATCTCGAAACAACTTAATAGACCAATTAACACAATACATTTTTATAGTAACAAGAAACACACTCTCATATGTATAACACTCTTAAACTTATTCTAAGGTATAACTTGCCCTATTTCTAATGAGTTATACCCTACCAAAGCCAAGGTTCTCACTTAACCTTCTACTTCAATAACATTTTGTAACAACCCACCTTTTCGATTATCGAAAGTCGACACTCAATACAGCCACAGTATTCAAATGCCAAACATCCAATCGTCGGAAAGATAGATTGTTATGGTAAAAATAAAAGAGCAATAGGGGAAATAGAATCTCACCGTGGAAATGAAAACATATAATATAACAAAGACAATATAAAGTATCACTCTAAGATACAAGGTACATCAGAGTTAAAAACTAACCTCATCAATTGGACAGTTATAATTTTATGACCTTACAATTGCTGATGGGTATACATAATAATACAACGGAAAATAAAAATACTATGGCAGGTGAACATCTAGCTCTACTCCATTATCCACCATCGACAACTTGGAAAAATACTCGGTCTAACCCGAGCATTATAATAAAATAACACCCGGATCAGTCTGGAAAACCAACGTGAGAAAACTCAACAAAGATGATGAACATATAATAATTCTATGAGATCACGTCGCTAAATAGAGAACGGGTTTTACCTCACAAAAAAAACATCCATAGATGAAAGAATAGAAAACAAGTCGAAGAAAAATTAGACTAGAAAGAATGGAAAAATAATTAAACATCAAAAGAGCTCCAGACACTTCTCGATGCAATTAAGAAAATGATTCAAAGATTTAAATCAAATAAGGAAAGGGAATTTTCCAACAATGATTATGAGGGTGTGCCCTCCTTAATGAAAGTATACCTCTAAACAATATATTCGAGAGAGTCATATTCTCTATGACTCCTATGGAAACTCCAAGCCAGACACCTCCAACCATATCGAGAATCCACGTATTTTACATTTCCGTGCGAATAAGACGAAACTTAATCAAGAGTATATGTGAAAATATGATAATTGGAGCAACCTCTTATAGCTTGGGCCCCACTCGTTCTTTTGTTTTAGTCATTTACGGCAAAGGGTATCAACGCTCAAATAATCAATAGATCGTCTTAGATTGACGATACACAAAGAAGATAGTCGAATCGATAACCAATGAATCAACTAACAGGAATAATCAAAACGATCGTATATGGAAATTAAATCTCATGCACTTACCACTACTCGTCGATTTCAAACTTATACTATCCTTTGGATGAAAATGAAGCCAGACAAGTTAAGGTAGTGTTACCCCTAAGTCTTGCCTTGACGACATTTTTAACCTTTGAGATAGAAAAGAGTATCCATACCTCGACGTTTAATGCTAAGTAAATGACTAAATCCTTTCCATATAAGTGTTATCATTTACGGAAATTTAATTTCTGATACTTTCCATTACTGAATTAAACTTTTAAACTTTTAAAAATCAAATTTATGCTTGATTTGTACATCATAAATATTAACTTCTAAACTGCTTTATTAAAATTATTAAATAACTTTAAACATCATTATTAAAATGATTGATTAAAACAATTTATTATTAATATCTCAAAATAATATTTTACTTTAAGATAAAATAATAATTTAAAATATATTTAAAACCCTAAGTTTCTTGCAAATACTTATAAAACCTTTATGAACCCATTTGAAAAAATTTGGCAAAAAATATTTAAAGTAAATAACCTTTTATACTTTACGAAAACCAAATATCTTCGAACTGTATCCATAGCAACTATCGCTATATGGATCATAACTTCTAAACTTGTTTTGTAAATCAAAAGTGCATCAAAGCTTAATTCAAACAACATTTTATTATCTCAGGAGAAATTAAATCAATTTAAATACTTATATAAATATAAAACACTGTTAATCATCCCGAAAGACAATTGATACAAGTCTTTTATAAATTTAAAACCCTATAATTTCCCAAAATAAATTTAATCAGATTTATAATCTTTTATAAATTTAAAATAACATTAATTATCCTAAAAGATAACTAATCAAATTTATAAGCATTTATAAATTTAGAACAACATTAATTATCCCAGAAGATAATAAATCAAATTTATAACTCCTTTTATAAATTTTAAATAACACTTATCCTTTATTTAAAAATTCTCAAAAATACTTAAAAATATAGTTTAAACAACATTCAAACTACAAAAATGTGACTAAACATTCACTCTGTAAAAATACAGGCTCAAGTTCAACACATACAAAGGTTTAAGGATATGACATTTCATAAATAACGGCATAGCTATAATCACTATAACGACACTTACTTAAATTAAACAGTATGTCATAAATATTTCAACCAAACACCAATATAAACAAACATAAGAATATAAGTATGGTGTATGTAACAGTAAACTAATAATGGCGAGAAACCCCGTAGGATCTCTTTGCAAAAGTTCTCTATAAAAATGTTTATTTATGCAATCTGCTTGTCAAGTGGGAACTCAAGTCCAAACAAACAATTAAACAACAATAACAAATATTTTACTATCAATAATTAACGATCAATAGCTAACATATCATTTCTTAATTAATCCACATATTAATTAAGTTCCTAAATTAATCTTTTTACTTTGCAAGCACAAAACGGTGATTTATTCTTAAAATGGTGATTTATTATGCTCGATAGAAGTCCAAAATAATCTACTCAATTTAATTATTGCAAAACGGTATTTTATTTTGGTAAATAGATATCACAAACGAAGTATACCTAATTTACTACGTTAAAGTAATTAAATTAAATTACTATAATTTTATTATTAATTTATACTTTATTAAAACTATCAACTATCATCCAAACATTCAACAATAATTTATAGCAACACATATATCACATAGTTTATTTAGAGGCTATGCAATAAATGCCCCGCTATTAATTTGGCTATAACCCTGCTATATCTCATAGTGGATTTCTACCGCTACGATTTTTCCATATAGCCCAAAATATAGTCTTTCCGCTTTAAACCCCGCTATATCCTATCATTCCCGCTCTATCTTCTTTAAAAGAAATGAATTAAAAAATGACATTTATACATTATAAAATTATGAAATTAATTTATTTAATTTAATTTTTAATATATTTTCAGAAATGAAAATACTATAATATTCTACTAAATTCAATTATGTTATATAACAGTTTTATGTTTACTTACAGTATATTCGCACATGTTTTTATTTAAAATTATTTATGTATTAATCATAATTCAATTGAATGTTAATTTTTAATTTAATTACCATTTATATATTTTTAAAAACATTAAATATAAGTTTTATCTGCTATTTTAGAGTCATCCGCTATATCCTCACTGTATCTCCGTTATGACTTTTGCACCTCCGCCGCATTGAATTTGCCGAGTGCTTTAACTGCATAGTTTAGAGGTGAGTAAACTCACCAAAATTTTAGTCGACGCTTTCGCGTTCCGGTTTAGCTCAAAATTTATCTAGCTCCAAATTCAGCGAATCTAATTCCATCACGTAGATAACGTCAATACGAGTCAAACGCAAAAGATCGCGCCCATTCGACCTCATATGCAATAGTTATTGAATTTATAACATTTCGATTTAGAAATTATTAATAAATTCACTAATTACTTAATTAAAAACTTAATTATTCTTACCCCACTAATTCATCTTCTTCCCCAAATATATGTCGATTCGCTGTACATATGCATACCCTAATTCGTGCATGTCCTTCCAACGATATAAAGCTCCAAGCCTTCGTTTGACGTACTGACTTCACCGTTGCTCCTCTCTTCCTGATCTCCACTTGCCTACCCCAAAATCAAAGAGCTCGATCCCACAATCCAACATGCGACCTGATGGACCCTCCTCGGCCTGGTCAAAGTTGTGTTTCACCAAACAAGGTCGCATGTTCCTAAAATCTCACCGTCGATGCTCCTCCTTACCACAAACCCAAATCCAAACTCCATTCGTGAAAATTCCATCTACATCATTGCTAAACCCAAACTCTAGCTGTCTAAAGCCTCATTCCCAAATGTTAATCTCCCACAGTTATCAGCACACCCCGAAACTTACATAAATCGAAGCTCTCTCCTATACTAGTTCAAATAATCTAGCTTTACATTTTTTCATTGAGTAATTCATTTGATTTGGATTTTTGTTTGAGGAGGCTATTTTCTTTGTTTACAAGAAGTGAAAATGAAAATGAAAGAAAACTGAGAATTTTTCTAAGTGTGATGTTATTTTCACTTTATAAGCAAGCCCATTTACTTTACTTAAAAAACAAGTTAACCAAAATTTTCAAGCCAACATCATATCAATCAGATCATCATTAATGCAAGTTCAAAAAATTGAATTTGATTTGATTTAAAAAGGTTTTAAAAAGAAGGTTTTGCGGTATTCCATTACACAATATTCTGTTCGCGTACGAACCGCGAACGACAGAAATAAAAATGCAATCATGCTCCAAAATGCGACACGATCACAAACCAACAATAAAATACTCAGATTATTTTATTATGTGAATTCAAAAATACCATTATTTGCCATAATTTACGTCAAGCGAAAATTCAAATATTTTTCAAATATAAAAATAGAGGAAAACCCAATAAATTAATTAAAAGTACGTCATTAAAAATTAAGTCGTTTTATTCATTTTATTAAAAAATAATTATTCTCATTATTATTTATTAATAAAAAGGAATTAAATAATGCTATTAAATCCATCTAATCAATATTAAATTCATAATTCAAATATTTAAATAATCCTTATATTTAAATATAAGTTATTTTTATTTTAAAAAAATTATTTAAATATTCAAAATCAAAACAATAAAATTTCGAGATGTTACATTCTTCCCCTTAAAAGAATTTCATCCTCGAAATTCCCGAAAGGAAGAAAATGTCTCCAAACCGTTAAGGTTTAAAAAGTCATTAATTAAAATGAGTTATCTGGCTTCTAAAGTCCCTTATGTTATGGAAAATTTTGACAGCACCTCCTTTGCATGGCTAGATCTGAAAAACTACAACTCCCCATAACTGACCCAAACTAATCAAACAAAATAAAAGCCAAGTGGCCTTCCATATTTGGGGCATAAATCATCAATCAATCAAATACCAATTTCTAGATCTACTACATACCTCTTTTGTATTTGGTTTTTATTTTTGCAAGCAACTTACTATCTCAATGCAAATGTAGATGTGTAAGAAATCAAATAGTAATCTTTTGCATCCTTGTGCCTATCTTGCACTTACATAATCCAAAAGAGAATCATGCTGACAACAGAGCAATACACTAGCAACATAAACAATATAACTACGATATGCAACAAATGCACAGAGAATATTATGAAAATACCGTGTGTTCAATCTCTCCAAAAGATAAATTTAAAGCCAAATGCTCGGGTTTTATATTCAAAATATATTTTTCAAAATCCTCTTAAAAGAAATATATCTAAACCAAAATCAATTATAACAAGGAGGGGGCTACTCCCACTGAAGCATGGTATAACTCTAGAATCAAAATGACATGGGGCATCCGGTTGTATTTCTGTTCCTCCTAAAACAACAACTAGAGAAAACAAATATACTCGTAGTCTTCCAAATTGGAAAACTCTCAATCACCCAATTTTAGTCATAGCCAAAAATATTTGAAAAACCACTTCGCAAAAACTCTTTTCAAACATCCTGAAAGAATAATAATTTACCAAAGTTTTCAAAATAATATTTTTATTTCTTTCAAAAGTTCTTTCATAATCACTTTTTGAAAAGCACATGAAGTGAAAACAAAAATAAGGAAGGGAAAAGGAAAGTGAATATTTGCCTAAGTGTTATGTTATTTTCATTTTATGAGCAAGCCCACTTACTTTATTTAAAAAACAGGTTAATCAAAATTTTCAAGCCAACATCATATCAATCAAATCATCATTAATGCAAGTTAAAAATTTTAAATTTGATTTGATCTAAAAATATTTTGAAAAGAATGTTTGTGGTATTCCACTACACAATATTCCAATCGCGTACGAACCGCGAACAACAGAAATAAAAATATTATCGTGCACCAAAAATGCGACACGATTACAAATCAACAGTAAAATACAAAGATTATTTTATTTTATGAAATTTCAAAAATACCATCATTTAATGTAAATTACGTCAAACGAAAATTTAAATCTTTTTCAAATTAAAAATTATGGGAAAAATCCAATAAATTAAATTACAAATATGTTATTAAAAATCAATTCATTTTATTAACAAATAATTCTTCTCATTATTATTTATTAATAAAAATGAATTAAATAATGTTATTAAATCCATCTAATCGATATTAAATTCACAAATCAAATATTTAAATAATCCTTATATTTGAATATAAGTTATTTATATTTTAAAAACCAATTATTTAAATATTTTAAATTAATTAAATATTCAAAATCAAAACGATAAAATTTTGGGATGTTATGCAATTGTATGGGGATGGATCTAGGAGAAATCCGAACTAGTATAAAATCCCTACTGTCATCTCTCTAAGTCTTACTTTACTTTATGTTTTTATTTTTTTATCTGTGATTACATCTATGACTGATTGTAAGTATAATTCTGTGTTGTTAATATGTGATTTAATATTAATCTTGAAAGAAAACTAAAAAGATTTGCATAAGTTAAAAAAAACACTGCTCTCCCTCTCCCTTTAGTATAAATTTGCCGTCAGATCCATAATTCCACAACCCATATATACTTCATTTACAAAATCATATAACTATTTTATAAATACTACTTAAGTTAAATTAACACTCTAATCACTTTAATAATAAGTATAGAGTTCAAAACTCACTCGATTAACTTACTAACTTTTCCAAAACCGTTTTAATCAGTTTAATTATAACTAACTAATGACATGCACTTGGTTATATCATGTAATTAGTCTCTAATCTATCACTACATCATGTATAATCATTCAATTAACCTAAAATCAAATTCTTAGGTTACTAACTATATTCAAAAATAGTTATTAAGATCGTAAAACAAATAACGAGTTAAGATAAGTGTGTTTATAACACAAATATAAGACCAAATCAACTAAAAAAATCTCCAAAACAGTTCATATAATTTTATAATCATCAATAAATGAAAAATGAAGATTAATAACATAAATATAAATGAAGTATCATCCCACTCACCTTACTTTCCCCTAAACCAAGCTCTAATTACAAAAACCCAACTCCATGCTGTCTTGAAATCCAATATGAAACCCTAAACTTCAAGTCAAGCCAATTCCTTAACGGGTTTTGTAGAGAAGTGGATGAGAGGAATTATGGTTATTTTATCGGGATTTATTGGAATTTATTTGGGCATGATTTTGCTAATCTAGGGAAATGTGATTAAGAGGTAATTAGGAGAAGATTAAAGGAAGAGGAGGAGGATGAAACGTTAAATGAAAAGTGGAATGAGAATTATGAAGAGGATTAGCCATTTATAGGCTAGGAAATGAGGCTTAGACCAAACTCATCTCGTCCACTCAAAAATCACTATTCAATCCAAAAACTCATCAACTTAAAACACAATCAAGTTTATACTTATTTTTCTTGGGTAAGAAAAGCGAACTCAACTACAACGCTTGTGTGTAAAAGTCGATTATAAGGGGCGTTCCTTTAATTAACGATTAAATATTTAAATTAACCATTTAAATATTCGGTAGTTAAAATTGTGGGATGTTAATTTCTCCCTTCCTTAAAATAATTTCATTCCAAAATTCTTATGAGTACTAGAAGGTGATAGGACTGATCAAATTTCACGAATCTAAATTTTGGAAAATTCCAACAATACTTTCCCTTATGCTATCAACATTAAGGAGACTCCCAAATTAGAATGCATCACACCATTGGAGAATATGCGATAACCTAGGTTATCCCACATTTATTAAAAATACATACCTCTTTTTAATAAAGCTTCTCACTATTTAAATGCAAATTTAAACAAATGAACACTTAAATAGTTATACTTTAGCTGTCCAGTACCTATTTGTACTATACAAAGAGGATTACGTACTAACACATAATTCAATCAAGTATAACCTTAATATAGTAACTGATACTACTATAATCATACATGATAATTAATTGGAGAGTAAGCTCAAATCAGTTAGTATCAAAATATACCACAAAATCCAAGTCACATCAAAAGGCAGTAGACTTGTATAGATCCCATCTCGACCCCATAGTGGGAATTGATTACATGCAATCTATTTCAGATAGCTATCGCTATCACTTTCTGAACACACTTTAAATTATGAAATCATACCTACCATACAAGCAATCATACGCATAAGACAAGAAACCATATACATAAGACAAGAAACAAGCAATCAATAACAATAAACAATTAACAACCATAAAAAATAGCAAACAATGATAAGCAATAATAACCAATATAAAAAATGTTAAACATGCAAGTAAGCAATAAATAAAAATTAACAACAATAAAAATCAGCCAATAGCAAAATAAAACAACACTACACAACATCAAAAAATTGCAAGCATACATGAGAATTGGCAAATAATAGCAAGCAAACATGAGAAATGGCAAATAACAGCAAGCAACAATAACCATCAACAATCAAAAGTAAAAAATGAATACAATTAATATATAAACAACCAATCAACAAGCAATAAAAAGTGTTTAGTACCTGAGATATTTTTTTGATGACAAAAACTTTAGAAAATCATATAAAATATAAATACTAATGTTTTGCCAGAGTATATAGTATATAATGAAGGATATTATACAGGTAATGATTTAAGAAGAATGTACATTATCAAATAAAGATTGAACATATTCAAGATGTTGATATAGAGACTCATGAGTATTAAAGAGTTCAAGATTTCAAGATATTCAAGATAAGCTATAGAGTCATAGATTTATGTTAGAATTCTGATAGCACATGATCTCCCTCTCATCTCTCTCTCTCTCACTCTCACTCTCTATTTTTAGATAAGTTTTTAAATATTCTTTTCAAAACAAATTTTAGATAGTTTTCAATTTCTTATACTTCTAAATATTATTTTACGTTTTTGATATTTTACTAAGTTATTATTTTTATTAAATTTTGATATATATTGATTTATTTTTCAAAAATCTTATCATATAATTTTACTCAAGTTTTATTATGATTTAAAAGTGTATAAATTATATTTAAGCATGTTTACAAAGTATCAAATTATTTTACAAAGCAATACATTTTGAAAATAATACTTTAAAGTGTTTTCAAAATTACAAAGAGTATGCCGACATACTCTACCCCAATATGTCGACATACTAGCCATTATTTTCAAAAATCAAATTTTAAATTTCAAAAGAAGTGTCTATTTGTTGTATCTCTTCATGCACGGACATGACCGTTATTCCTCTATAAATACCTCTGTTCCCAATGAATTTTTATCATCATTTTTCATTCTTCTTCTCTCCTCCTCGTCCTCTTTCATTTTCTAAACAAAAGTATAACCATACTCCACCGAATTTCAACCAGAATCAAACTCAATCATAATTAGTTTGATTCTCTAACATTTTCTCTTTGATTTATATCACCTCTCTCACTCCAATCAAGATCAAAGTTCTATTCAAGGGTTATAGGATCATTTGGAATCAAGATTGAAGATCTGAGTCTGTAAAACTCTATCAAATCAAACCGCTCAACTTATGGGTGAGATTGTATCCCGTAAATCAATTGGGCATGCTTAATAGCACATAAATCTAGTGGGTGTGCTTGTAGCTCGGAAATCAAGTGACTACCCGGAGGTCGGGATTCTGGAGGCTGTGTCTCATGGCGTTAAAATCGAGATTGTATTTGCATTTACTAGTTGAAAAGAAATATGTACAAGGAATTATGTAGGACTGGAGGTAGGGTAACTACGAACCGGTATAAAATCCTAGTGTGTTCTTTCCTTTTACTTTTACTGCATTTACTTTTATTCGTGTTTTGATTCTGTGATTGTCTCTATGGTTAATAATTGCATAATTTCTAAGTATAATTTCAAAAGATTTCAAAAATATTCGTATAAATTAGAAAAACACTATTCACTCCCATTCTAGTGTTAATTTAGCCTTAAGGTCCCTACTTCGCAATTTTACCAAAAGCATACAAAGCAATGGATAATTCAGAAAGACTCTATACTGGCATGCATGGTAACCAACTAAGAGTTAAACACGCATGTCAAACCATAACTCCGATGATTTCGTTCGACATTCAAAAGGAATAAACGTCTAAGTGGAATAACCCCTTTCGTGAATATAATACACGAAAGATCACTAAACCTCCCGCTATGAAAAGGAAAACATATACAATATGCAGGATATTTGAGTCTCGAACTCTCGAATAAATCCTGCAATCTAAGCCTTAACTTTCCCTCTCTTCCAAACAGTACTCATTCTTTAAAAGAGAAAATTCTACCAATTAAATTATCATAAATGAATATCTATAATTTTTTGGGTTTGCACGGGTTCAAACTCACATCAACTACACGATGTTAATAAGGATAATATACTATGTGCACTATGATGCTCGTCTGGGCAGGTATCATCTCATCACTTAGAAGATCATCCGAATCACCACAAAACAAGTCGATAAATCCTTCCCCAAACTATCCCAAGTAAACATAACTATACTATACATAATTTACAAAGACTAAAGATCACCTAAAATGATATGATGCCTGTTCCAATCCTTTATTTGCTTACAAGATTTCTTTGTTAAATCTGGGTCGACCACCAGACTCCTCTCATGCAAACTATGATCTGATTCCTTGGTTCGACTACTAAAAATCCCTCGCATGACCAAAGTCATGCTTTGGACATCTCCCAATCAACTCGAGAGTTTGACTCAAGTGCTTGCCTTTAAGAATCGAGTAAAAAACCCTTACCGAATGTAACATCCTCTATCTTGAGGCCCGAAGCTAAGTGCTACAAATGCTATAATCATCCATATATTAACTTCCGGTGATAAAATACGGTAATGTTAATGGTATCCATAATATCAGAAGCACTTGAATATGAAATAAAAATAGCATAGATTAAAACAACTTTTCTAATTACTTTTCAAAGCAATATTTCATATTCAAATTACATAATCCCATAATTGATTCTCGGGTTTTTATCAAATATAAATATTACAAACTACACCAAGAGCGAGATATAAAGATGCCCCCTTGGATGATCAGAGTACTAAATAGACATATCAGTCTTAATACATAACAGCGGAAATAAAACTAAGTAGATTTTATATATAGCTAGCATTAACTCCTGCACTTCTTCGGAAGCTTTATTCGTCCAACCTACTAAACCTGTAACTCAACTCTCAGTCTACTCAAATCAAATTTTGAGCACCCAAAATTTTAAGGGGAAAACATAAATTTTGATTTAGACATAAAGCTTGGTATGAATAATACTATACATCTTGGTTATTTGATATTAAGTGAGACCACGCCACTTAGTGGAACGGGTTTTCCCTCACTAATATCTCTTTTCAAAACATATCTTTTGCAAACCAAAATCCTGCAATCAAACTGATTAAAGCAATCATAGCAATATCATATATGCATATAAATCAGGTAATAAATGGACTATATTTCCGAACAATATAGTTTAGTTTGGCTAACTACTAACCTTTAGCTGACTCGGGCCTACCAGACATAACAAATAATCTAACTTCTGTTAGACGCACTTTTGAATGGTCTGTCCCTAATTTACTTCTCCCAGGGTCAACTGATTCTAATGGTTTTGCGGCTCACCAATAACCTATCTTTCCGTGTATATTCCTTTCTATGAGTAACATCATTTTAGTCTTACCTGTGAGAAGGCCCTACACACTAGAATTTTTGAATTATATTAGCTAAGGGCTATTAGTTAAAGTATAGGGTGCGGCCCTATACCAGTCCCATCTGGTATTCTAATATCTGAGTCATTTACTTAGGTTCAACTATCCCATCAAAATTTTCCTTGAAAACATTTCTTGTAAACTGATTTATCTTTTAAATCATACTTAAACAAGGAAAATATACTCTTTGCTTTACTCCAATCTCTTTGCCATGTTATATATATTTACCCAAAATAATGTTGATTAAATATATTGAGGGTTATCTATCCCTCCAAAGTAAGTTAAAACTCTTTTTAACTTGAAAGATCTTAGGCCATTAAGCCAAGGTAAACCATTCGAAACCTTTGTTTAAAAACTTTAAACAATCCTTTCGAAACCATTGAAAGTACCCCTTTCGAAATATATTAACTACTATACCTTGAAACACTAGGCCAAAAAGCCAAAACATACCTTTAGAAACCTTTATAATATCCTTTCAAAATTATTGAAGGTATCCCTTCGAAACCTTTATAAACCTTAGACATCCGCTTTTCAAAACTCTTTAAACTTTCCTTTCGAAAGCATTAGAAACCTTCCATTTAAAATATTATAAGTACCTTTTGAAACCATTGGGGAACCTCCCCTTCGAAACCTTAGTATAAACATTTTGAAAGCATTAAAGTCCTTTTCTATAAACAAACCTTTCGAAAGCATTGGGTTCAAGTAAAAGTTTATGGAACACAGTTTCGAAACCATTTAAAACCATTCCATTCCAAACCTATGGGTTTATCTTTCAACAGAAAAAGGGTCTTAAAATAACTAGGTCGAATGCAACACTTTCAAAAGCAATTTCCTATGTAAAAGAAAGTAGGTGGTTTTGAAACCAACCCTTTCGAAAGCTTGGAGAAGCGGCTTCTTGTTTAAAAATGGAAGCACCCTTTCGAAACCAATGTTTAAAGGCAAAGCAGCCTCAGTTGGGTCGAAAGGTAGATTGCGGAAACGAGTGTTTCAAGCTTGTCGAAAGATTATTTAAAAAAAGAGGCAACCTCTATCGAAAGCTATATTAAAACCCTTTCAAAACCAATCTCTTTGGGAAGCAAAGGAAGCGACTTTTCTTTTGAAAACAAAACAAGGTCTCGACCCCTTCGAAAGCATGTTTCAACCTTATACCTTTCGCCTAACTCCAATCCACTATGTACCAAGGCATTGATACCTTGTGTATTGGTTTCGACTATGATGGAGGTGGTAGTACGAAGTCGAAAGGTAGCTGCCGATAGTGGCTAAATAGCAAACCTTGACAAAAACTGTTTTCTTTCTTTTCAAAGTAATATCTTTCTAACTAACTTCCTTACTTCTCATCATATAATTGGTTACCAATTTCTTTTCCAAAATCTTTTTTAAACGTGCTGTCGAATCCAGCATTTTATAATTTAAAACATTTCACAAATTGCCCCTTCTCCTATTTTAAACATGTAAAACATTTAAGTTCCATACCTTAAATAATTTTATATACTTAATAAAACACTTAGGAAAATTCTTCAAAAGTTCCCATAAATTACTTTTAACATGTTTTCTAACATATTTAAATTTCTGACCCAATGCTAATATATAATAGCCATAATTAATTTTAAACCCAATATATCATTTTCTTTAATAGGAAATTCATAATAAATCAACAATAATTCAAAAAATTATAAAACTTGAAACCTATCTCTAAAATAATATTTTGATCTTATCATAAAAATGCAAGTCATTTGGATGTCATCTAATAGGTTTTGCAAATCTATTCTTATCATAAAATATATATGAAATAGCCAAAATCATCAACAAGCATATATATTCATTTAAACAATCAAAACATGGAAAAACATTTGCAAAATAAACATGGGTCTTATCTAGAAACTAAAGCTATAATAATGAGATGTAATATTTTATTCACCTTTAGCTTGTGTTAAAGAGGTTGAGATTTGCTCTAGAACTAATTTGATTAAGCTTCCTTCTTAAAATCTTGCTTATCTTCTTCTTGTTATCTTCTAATGGTGGCCAGCCTTGCTTTAGTTTAGTTTTAATTTGTGAATGTTGCAAATGAGAGTGGTTTAAGGGTTTAGGGTATAAGAATATAACCTATTCCTATTTTGCCCTTGTCTTATTATCTTTAATTTTCATTTGCTTATTCTTTCAGGCACGACTACCTTATGATTTTGCAAATCTCAATTTCTTAACCTTTTACCCTTTACATTATTCTATTTAGTTAATCTAATTAAATCTCTTGAATGATGTTATTTAAAATTAGCGATATTACAGACTCCCCTCCTAAAAGAATTTTGTCCTCGAAATTACGATGAGGTAATCATACAAATCAATCATAAAGGTTAAACATACCATTAAACAAGTCAGGATAAGCGTCTCTAATCATGCTCTCGGTTTTCTAACTACAATCTCTCTCGTCGTCACTCACTGGGCTTTAACTAATCTGACTGTCTTATTCCTTAGTCTCTTCTCATCTCTCACGACTATACGAACTGGCTTTCTAACTATAGTCAAATTCGGCTCCCCTACTAAGTCATCTAACATAGTCGGTGGTATGTAGTCTTTAGATGAGAAACATGGAAAACATCGTGAACTCTTGCTAAACTATTCGGTAACTCTACTCTATATGCGAGTTCCTCGATCCTTTCTACAATAGGAAATGTTCCCAAGAATCTCGGTTCCAACTTTCCCGATTTTCCAAATCTGATAACACCTTTCATTGGTGATACCTTGACGAAAATGTGATCTCCAACTGAGAACTCTAAATCTTTCCATCTCTTATCAGCATAAGTCCTCTGCCTAGAGTGAGCTTCCTTCATTCTGGCTCGAGTTAACTCAATCTTTTTTGCAGCTTCCCTAACCAAATCTGGACCAGGAAATAACCTATCACCGGTCTCTAACCAACAAACTGGAGATTGGCATGGCCTTCCATACAAAGCCTCAAACGGTGCCGTCTCTATACTAGCCTGATAACTGTTGTTATACGAAAACTCGACTAAGTGTAGATGGTCTTCCCATGATCCCCCAAAATCTAGCACTCAAGCTCTTAACAAATCTTCTAAAATTTTGTTAACTCTTTCCGTTTGATAAGCGGTACTCATCTTGAGCTTGATACCTAAAGTATCCCGTACACTCTTCCAGAACTCGCTAGTGAACAAGAAATCTCTATCACTTACTATACTACTAGGAATTCCATGCAGTCTAATTATATTCTTCATGAACAACTTTGCCAAAACAGGTGCCGTCTTGGTTGACTTAACCGGAATGAAATGGGCACATTTGGTCAACCTGTCCACTATGACCCATATACTTTCATTTCCTCTATTTGACCTTGGTAACCCATCTATAAAATCCATTGAGATAGAATTCCATTTCCATACGGGAACATCTAAAGGCTAAAGTAATGAACTTGGTTTTTGATGTTCGGCTTTGACCTGTTGACAGTTCAAACACTGTTTCACCCATAAGCCTACATCTCTCTACATACCTTCCCAGAAGAAACTTCTTTTCATATCCTGATACATCTTAGTTCCTCTCGGATGAATGGTGAATTTCGAACAATGGCACTCTTTAAGAACTTCCTTCCAAATGTTTCCCACATTCGGAACACAGTCTTCCCTTCTTTCTTAACCAACCATTCTGGTCAAGACTGAAATCTTTTAAGTCATCGATCTCTGTTCCATCCCTTAACTTCCTGATCCATTCAACTAATAATGGATCCTCCTTCTGCTTAGAAGCAATCTTTTCGATCATCACTGGTCTAACTTCTAAACATATCAATATAGCAGTTTCTATACTAGAACTACTCTTAAATCTCCACTGTACTCTGCATCTAGTCAATGCTTCTAATCTTTCCACTCAACTATCATTGCCAATACTGCATTCTGATGTTTTCTGCTAAGTGCATATACAACTTTATTGCCCTTTCCCGGTGTGTACTCAATTCCAAAGTCATAAGCGGCTAAAAACTCTAACCACCTCTAATGTTTCATATTCAACTCCTTCTAAGAGAATAAATACCTCATCGACTTATGATCCGTATACAACTCAAATTTTCTCCCAACAGGTAATGTCTCCACACCTTCAATGCAAAAATTACTGCAGCCAAATCCAAATCGTGAGTCGGGTACCTAACCTTATGCGGTTTGAGCCGTCGAGAAGCGTAGGCAATCACTTTACCTCTTTGCATCAACACAGCTCCTAACTTTATTGCACATGCATCCGTGTACACCACTAAGTCCTGATTCCCTTCTGGAACAACTAACACGGGTGCATTCGTCAACAAATGTTTCAACTTCTGGAATGCATCCTCACACTTATCAGTCCAGATGGACTTCACATCTTTCCAAGTTAGCTTAGTCATCGGTACCGCTATCCGCGAGAAATCCTTAATGAATCTCCGATAATACCCAGCTAATCCAAGAAAACTCTTTATCTCAGTCACTTTCTCGGGTCTCTTCCAATTACTCACCGCCTCGATCTTAGCCGGATATACAGATAACCCTTTTTCTGAGACTACATGACCAAGAAACTTCACTTTCTTTTTCCAGAAATGACACTTTGAAAATTTCGCTTTCAGTTGATGCTGTCTCAGCGTCTCAAGCACCAGTCTAAGATGAACTTCATGCTCTCTTTCATCCTTAGAGTATATCAAAATGTTATCTATGAATACCAACACAAACTTATCCAAGTTCTCTCGGAAAATTCAGTTCGTCAAATCTACAAAGAATGCTGGCGCATTAGTTAGTCCGAACGACATCACTAACCATTCATACAATCCATATCCGATCCTAAAAGCTGTCAAAGGAATACTATCTAATGCCACACTAAGCTGATGGAATCCTGTCGCCAAATCCAACTGGGAAAATACTTTGGCTCCACTCAGCTAGTCGAACAAATCGTCAATTCTAGGTAACGGATATCAATTCTTTATCTTCTTCTCATTCGACTTACGATAATCGATACATAACTTTAACGATCCATTCGGCTTCTTTACAAACACTACGGCTACTCCCTAAGGTGAACTGCTTGGTAAGATAAAACTATTTCCTTCCAAATCCACCAAATGCACCTTTAACTGTCTCATCTCGATAGGTGTCATTTACTTGGCGGCCTACTCACTGGTTCTGCTCCTGGTACTAAATCTACCCAAGACTCAATGGCTCGTTTCGGTGGTAGTCCTACTATAGGTTCAAACATATGTGAATTCCCTAACAACGAAAACTGATTCAACTCATCTTCTGCCTCCACAACACCCAATAAAGCATTAACCTCACAACTAGGGTTTTCTATGGAGTATACTATCCGATCACTACAATCAGTGTGTCTAAGCGATATTTTTCTATCATGGAAAAATATCCTAGCATCGTATTTACTTATCTAATCCATACCCAAAATAATTTCAAACCCTTCGAAATCAAACATATGCAAACAGCAAACAAATGTATGACCTAACAATTCAAACTCTAAGTGGTCACATCTTATCCTAAGAATTGCATAACCACCTATCAAATTTGCAATCCTTAAAGAAGTAACTAGGTATGAGGGTTCTTGGTTAAGCTTATCTACCAAACAATGAGATATAAAAGAATGCGATGCACTGGTATCAAATAGAACTCTAACTGACATACCGTGAATCAAAAGCATACCTCCCAACATAGCTTTTCCTTTCTATTATATTGTTGGTCTTGAGGTAGCTAGTTCCAATGCAAACACTTTCCCTTTTCCATCTTTGGCCGGCTCTTCTTATAGTGTCCTATTTGATTGTAGTTAAAGCATTGATATTCATCTTCCCAATTACCTTATTTCCATCTCCCGAGCGACATTCATTGGTGAAATGATCTTTTCTTGTCACATTTATAGTAGATAACCTCCACCTTTCCCTTTTGAGCAGCTCCACTCTTCTGAGCTCCCTTCTTATGGAAAATCTTCCTCTTCTGGTTTTGTACTCCTTGAACTCCACCTATCTTGTTACCTTCAAGAAAAGCAAGCATCTCTTCCTGCCTCAGAGCCATTTTAACAACTACATCACACGGATCCATAATGTGTGACAAAGTGGCCTTAGCTTGTTCAGGCTTCAACCCATGAATAAACTTCTCATTCCTCTTAATAACATTATCAACCGTAGCATACTCAAATTTTGATGGCTCTTCAAATCTGGTTGCATACTCAAGCACTGTCATATCTCCCGACTCCAATTCAGCAAACTTCTTGAGTAGCATAGACTTAGCAATCTCCGACATAAATCTGTCTTCAAACCTTCTCTTGAACCCAATCCATGTCATAGTCTCCTTATTGACTCTGACCGTAACACTGTTCCGCTAGTACAATGCTGCTCCTTGTAACTACCATGAAGCAAGTCTCCTCTTCTGCTCATCATTGAGTCCCAAATCAGTAAAGATCCTCTCACAATTAAGTAACAATTCTCCACCTCAATTGCGTCTTCAGTCCCAATGAACGACTTCCCTCCCAGCCTGGCATAATCACTACTCAGCACAACATAATTGTTGATCATTGGAGCTTCCTGATTTCCACCAACTAATCCTACAGCAGCTCCTGCTTGCATTATGTTAACGAAGAACTGATACATAGCTCCCATATTAGCTTGCGGCATTCCAGCACCCATATTTGCAGCTTGCGCCTGACTCGGATTTCTTCTGGTGTTCGGTCTGGCATTTCCATTTGTTGTGGTGCTTCCTCCACCTAGGTTAACTCTTTTAGAATTCATATCTTACGTCAGTAAAATTTGCATTTAAGTCTTTGTAAGATACAGAAGAATACCCAAAGAGAGATGAGAGAATAGTGATATAGCGTACACTTATATATAGAAAATACAAGTACATTACTATAGTATTATCCCATACCCCAATCTTTGCTCAAATTCCTTAGGATTATGTTTTCAAATATCATTTTAAGTTTGAAATTCCTTTTAAGCTTTTCATAAACCTATGCTCTGATACCAAGTTGTAACATCCCCTATCTTGAGGCCCGAAGCTAATCGCTACAGATGCTGCAGTCATCCATAGTATTAACTTCCGGTGACAAAATACGGTAATGTTAATGGTATCCATAATATCATAAGCATTTGAATATGAAATAAAAATAGCACAGATTGAAACAACTTTTCCGATTACATTTCAAAGCAATATTTCATATTCAAATTACATAATCCCACAATCGATTCTAGGATTTGATTAAATATAATTATTACAAACTACGCCAAGAGCGACATATGAAGATGCCCCATTGGACGATCAGAGTACTAAATAGGCATATCAGTCATAATACATAACAGTAGAAATAAAACTAAATAACTTCTATATATAGCTAGCATTGCCTCCTACACGTCTTCGGAAGCTTTATTCGTCCGACCTACTAAACCTATAAAACCTCAACTCTTAATCTACTCAAATCATATTTTGAGCACCTGAGAGTTTAAGAGGAAAACATAAACTTTGAGTCAGACATAAAGCTTGATGTGAATAATACTATACATCTCGGTTATTTGATATTAACTTAGACCATGTCGCTTAACGGAATGGGTTTTACCTCACTAATATCTCTTTTCAAAACATATCTTTTGCAAACATAAATGCTGCGATCAAACTGATTAAAGAAATCATACAATATCATATATGCATATAAATCAGGTAATAAATAGACTATCTGTCCGAACAATATAGTTTTATTTGGCTAACCACTAACCTTTCACTGACTCGGGCCTACTAGACATAAAAAATAATCTAACTTCTGTTAGACACACTTCTGGACGGTTGTCCCTAACTTCTTCTTCCAGGGTCAACTGATCCTAATGGTTTTGCAGGCTCACCAATAATCTATCTTTCTCTATATATTCCTTTCTGTGTGTAACATCATTTTAGTCTTACCTGTGACAAAGCCCTACACTAGAATTTTGGACTTATATTAGCTAGGGGCTACTAGCTAAAGTATAGGGTGCAACCCTATACCAGTCCCATCTGGTATTCTAACATCTAAGTCATTTACTTAGGGTCTACTATCCCATCAAAATTTTCCTTGAAAACATTTCTTGCAAATTGATTTAACCTTTTAAATCATACTTAAATAAAGAAAATATACTCTTTGCTTTACTCGAATCTCTTTTCCATGTTATATATACTTTACCCAAAATAATGTTGATGAAATATATTGAGGGTTATCTATCCCTCCAAAATAAGTTAAAATCATTTTTAACTTAAAAGATCTTAGGCCATAAAGCCAAGGTAAACCATCCAAAACCTTTTTTAAAAAACATTAAACAACCCTTTCGAAATCATTGAAAGTACCCCTTTCGAAATATATTAACTACTATACCTTGACACATAAGGCCGAAAAGCCAAAACAAATCTTTCGATACCTTTATAATAACCTTTTGAAATTATTGAAGATATCCCTTAAAAACCTTTATAAACCTTAGACATCCTCTTTTCAAAACTCTTTAAACTTGCCTTTCGAAAGCATTAGAAACCTTCCATTTAAAATACTGTAAGTACCTTTCGAAACCATTGGAGAACATCCCCTTCGAAACCTTAGTTTAAACCTTTCAAAAGCATTAAAATCCTTTCCTATAAAAAAAACCTTCTGAAAGCATTGGGTTCAAGTAAAAGCTTGTGGAACATAGTTTCGAAACCATTCCATTCGAAACCTATGGGTTTATCTAACTAGGTCGAAAGCAACACTTTCGAAAGCAATTTCCTAAGTAAAAGAAAGTAGGTGGTTTTGACACCAACCCTTTCAAAAGCATGGAAATGCGGCTTCTTGTTTGAAAATGAAAGCACCCTTTCGAAACCAATGTTTAAAGGCAAAGCGGCCTCAACTGGGTCGAAAGTTAGAATGCGACAACGAGTGCTTCGACCTTGTCGAAAGCTTGTTTAAAACAAAAGGCGGCAACCTCTGTCGAAAGCCATATTAAAACACTTTCGAAACCAATCTTTGGGAAGTAAAGCAAGCGGCTTTTCTTTTGAAATCAAAACAAGGTCTCGACCCCTTCAAAAGCATATTTCGACCTTATACCTTTCGTCTAACTTCAATCCACTGCATACCAAGGCATTAATACCATGTGTAGTGGCTTTGACTATGATGGAGGTGGTAGTATGAAGTCAAAAGGTAGCTGCCAATAGTGGCTAAACAACAAACCTTAACAAAAACTGTTTTCTTTCTTTTTAAAGTAATATCTTTCTAACCAACCTGCTTACTTGTCATCATATAATTGCTTGGCATTTTTTTTCCAAAATCTTTTCTAAAAGTGCTGCTGAATCCAGCATTTTATAATTTAAAACATTTAGCAAATTGCCCCTTCTCCTACTTTTAAACATATAAAATATTTAAATCCCATACCTTAAATAATTTTATATACTTAATAAAAAACTTAGGAAAATTCTCCAAAAATTCCCATAAATCACTTTTAATATGTTTTCTAACATATTTAAATTTCTGACCCAAAGCTAACGTATAATAGTCATAATTAATTTTGAACCCAACATACCATTTTCTTTACTAGAAAATTCATAATAAATCCATAATAATTCAGAAAATTATGAAACTTGAAACCCATCTCTAAAATAATATTTCTGACCTTACGCAAAAACGCAAGTCATTTGGATGTCATCCAATAGGTTTTCCAAATCAATTCTTATCATAAAATCTATATGAAATAGCCTAAATCATCAACAAGCATATATATATATATATATATATATATTCATTTAAAAAATCAAAACATGGAAAACATGTTCAAATAAACACGGGTCTTATCTAGAAACCGAAGGCTATAAAAATGAGATGTAATCTATTATTCACCTTTAGCTTCTGTTAAAGAGGTTGAGATTTGCTCTAGAACTAATTTGATTAAGCTTCTTTCTTGAAATCTTGCTTATCTTCTCCTTGTTATCTTCTAATGGTGGCCGGCCTTTCTTTGGTTTAGTTTTAATTCGTGAATGTTGCAAATGAGAGTGGGTTAAGGGTTTAGGGTATAAGAATATAACATATTCCTATTTTACCCTTATCTTATTATCTTTAATTTTCATTTGCTTTTTCTTTGAGGCACGGCTACCTTATGATTTAACAAATCTCAATCTCTTAACCTTTTAACCTTTACATTCTATTTAGTTTATCTAATTAAATCTCCTGAATAATGTTATTTAAAATTAGGGATGTTACACCTAGCCGGTGCATATTACCTAAAAATCTTATGCTGGAATTGTGGATTGAAAACTGGTACGTGAATGGACCAATCCTTAGAAAATATCTTTTCAGCATATGGGATTACCTCCCATCGTTTAAGGTTAACTAACATAAAGAAAAACAATTTTAACACGAGCGACTCTAGGAAAACGCCTATAGGTCATCCGCTCGATCTTTGCTCATTACGGGGCATCCACTGACCCTACTTGGATAGAAATTCAAGTCACACTTACCCAACCAGCCCCACTCAACTTGAAAGCTCATGCATAAAGTTCGAATTGTAGTACTCCCGGTCGCTTCACCTCATCTTTACAACTAAGGTTACTCATACAAGGTTTATCTTTACCGAAGAATTTACCTACTATGAAAGGTATTAAGTTTAGCCTGTCTACCAAATAACTAGCAATAGATAATATATACCACTCAAGTGTCGGATGGAACATAAGCGAGTTCCTAAAAATATAGAGCATACCTCACTACATAAGCTCCTTCCGTTTCTCATAAGCCATAAGCCTACTAGGGCCCGGTAAGGCCTATAAGGCATAAGTCATCATCACTTACTCATCCTTTGAAAATGTGGAACAGTCCTTCTTTAAGTGATCAAGCCAATCACAATCAAAGCACTTACGCTTCGCTTTAGCTGGATAAAATTTCATACTGAAATGCCTCCATATGTCACGGGAGTGACACAGCTTCTTCTTTGCATAAGTTTGATCTTTCCTTATATCATGGTATTTGTACTTTAGTTTGCTTTTCCACTTTAGCTACCTCAAACGGTATATCATGGGCGTCCTCACGAAGGAGAACCATCCTAACGAGACATTCAAAAGTGGCCCTAACATGGATAAGGCTAAGCAATGAACCCCCAACTGATGCATTAAGACTCTAGGTAAACACTTTTGCCCACATCAATGAAGTACTGACAATCTCAAACCCCAAAAACAAAAGGTTGAATTAGTCAACACTCCTCTATGGATAAGATGACCTGCTTAAGATGGATGGAATTTTCAAGCTACACGCCCTTCTCGATCTTAGAAATGAACCGAGAACCAAAGCAACGCCTTAATTAATCCTAAATCCCAGGCCTGCTCATCAGCCATAAAACTCTTCGTCCTACCCAACCAAAGCATCCCCACGTCAAATGCTGAGAAGCAATCTTCCTTATGAGGACATTCTCTAGACCTATATCGATGGAAGCCCTCTCATGCATGTGTCCAAGGTCATGTCTCAGTAATAGTCTCTGGACTAAAATATAGCATCCCTCCAAGGCTAAGGAAATCCCGACACAACTTTGAAGAGTTTAAAGCTTGTGGAGCTAGAGATACTGGTGTCTCAAGGGCCATACCACCTCTGATGTAGATCATGTCTATTGGCAATGCTCACGGGCGATGGAACTAATCAGGTATCTTAGTCTGCCTATCTGCAGCCGCTCTTGCACTTTGTGTGCTCATACTACACTACACCATATAAGCAATTTCGCAACACCATAGTGCGACAAATTCACAACGGACTTAGGCCGTTGCAATATTCCAACGGTTTTGAACCGTTGCGAACCCTTTGGCAACGGCTTTGAGCCGTTGCTATATTAGAACGGGTTAGGGCTTTACGTGTGGTGTCTTCGAATAATAGCACGCCCTCAAAACAACGCCTCATACCCTTCATTTTTTTTCTCCCGCACCTCCTTCCTAATTTCTTCTGGCAACAGGGTGATTTCCTCAAATCCCACAAAACCTAGCTCCACGTTCTTTCCACTTCTCTTCATTTTTGTGTGCTGAATCCTGTAGATAATTTTTCAGGTAATTCCTCTCCAACCTGAAATCCCTATTCTAATTTGTTTTGTCTCTAATTTTAGTTATTTAATTTATTTGTGCCTATTCCTTCTTGCGTGTCTGATTAGAGCTAAGAGCTGAAAGAAACTAGCAATAATCTATCTCTATCTTGCTGCATTCGTTAGATTTCAGATGAGTAAAACTCGCCTTTTGTATTGATATTAAGTGCTGGTTGAATTTAGTGATAGGTGATTATTGATGATCCATTGTCATTGCTGTTTATATGCACTCAGTTGCTAATTGTAAACTAACCTATTGTCTTGAAATTGGTCACGCGATGCCCTGTTGCTTTGAAAATCTATCACGCCCTTGCTTTGATTTGTTCGTTTTCCTGATGCCTAGATTTCATTCGTCCGTGATGTTTTATACTGTTGGCTGCTCTTCTGTAAAAGCAACTTCCCTTCTCTATGCGCAATTGAACACATTTACTTAGACCTAAGTGCAAATTTCCTCTTTTGAATACTAGCATTTGCTTGCCATGTCTTTGTTTTACATGCCCTGTTGTTTGAATTTGCTCACGCAAAGGACCTGTAGCCATGAAAACTTATCACGCGCGCATGCCTCATGCCTTCATTTTGTACGTCCTATATTTATCTTGTTCCCTTGAATTTAGTCATGCATCCATGCTTTTTGTTTGATTTCGTCGTCCCCGCCTTATTGACTTCAATTTGTACGCACCTTTGTGGTGTCTGCACTTCACATATTGGCCTTATTTTCTTTGAATACTTCAAGGACACATGTCATTCTCTGCCATGTTGCTTTGATTTTTCACACTTCCCTTTCATGTGCTTTATTTTGGCACGTCCTCGCCTGTTGTTTTTAATTTTTCCATGCTCTTTATTATCTTGCTAACTTCTTTTGGCGTCATTTTTTTAATATAATGTTCGATTTTAGCAATTAATGTTTTAATTTTTTTGTGTGATTTGGAATTTCAAATATTATATAAAAATCAGTCTATTATATAAATTGAATACAAGTGGTTTACAAAAGGAAAGTTAATCAAAATTTATTGATCTCGAACCATGGTTGTAAAATTACTTTTAGCCTTAAATTATTTCAATTAAGAATCTAATCTATACATACATATTTACATGAAAATATATTTTCCTCTACTAAATACCGTTTACTAAACAAATATTTTGAAGAAGTATTTTCCAATATAAAATTTCTACTTCGTTCGAATGAGAAATTATAATTAAATAGCGGTTATATGTTTTTAGTACCATTAGTCCATCTGCAAAGTTCCAAAAAATTATCCGACTCCCTGTTTTCATCTCTATTTCAATGTCAGTAACATTATATTGTGCAGTTAATTTGACAAAATCCTTTTGCTTTGGAGTAACAGGAAGTAAAGTTTGGTCCACTGCCTATTGTATTTGTATCTTTTTCTGGGGGATCCAAAGGCTGTCTTTACAAGGTTCTTCGGGTAATTTTTTATTACCTGTATTTAATTGTTATGAACTTGTAAAGTATTTGATCTTCGTGTTTGAGTACGTGGAATAACTTACGTGTGCAATTATTTCAGTTGCTGGAGGGGAAATTGTGAAGGACAGCCAATCTGGTATGTTGTTATTTTGTATTTTGCCAATTTCTATTACAGCTATTGGTGATCACTTTCAACAGTTATTTAATAATCTGTCATTCAGTATGTAAGCATAACATGATAGAAAAAAATATTACAATTCCAGCAATTTATATAAAACAATAGCATTCAGGTATGAAGTAATACCCTGCCCATCCTTTACCCATTCACCTTCAAGACAAACCTTAGTAAGATTTTATATAACAATTTGCATCTGTGCCAAATTTTCATGCTTTACAAATTTAGCGATCTTTCTTGTTATATATACGAGTGTACATGCATGTCCAGATGGACATGCATTTTATCATTGAATAATACTTATACGGCATAGCTATTATAAAACAAATATAATAAAATTATTGCATTAAACAAATTTTAACGTTATTTGCAAATTATATTTCATGGTAAAATGCAATACAATTTGGAAGTCGTTGCTTGCGGTGATGAAGATTGACAGTGATGTTTGCGGTGATGAAGTATTGTATGGGTTGGTGTAATAGTATTGTATGGGTTTGACAGTGGTGGTGAGGGGAGACAGATGGTTTTGGGTGATGTTGTATATCACTGTGATGGTTGGAGGAGTTCCAGTTTTGATTGGCGGTGGGGAATTGCAGCGTTGGTTGGAAAAAATTACAGAAGTAGAAGTCTGTAGGGATGTTGTGAAAGTTGGACGAAGTGAATGATTTGAAGTTTCAGCCACTGCAGTTTGCAGTTGGATTTGAGGCAGAAGTGGATATGTATAGGAGATGGTGTGCAGTTGTGAGCAAGTGATGGTGGATGAGTAAGAAATTGAATGTAAATAGAGATGTAGCGCCAGCAGATTGCTGATGAAGGCACCGATGAAGTGGTACCGGTGTGGTATAGGAGTGGGATAGAGTCAGGGATCGAGGCGGTAGTGTTGTTGGATTGTGGTTATGAAATGACACTATTTGTAGGATGGAAGTATGATGGTGAAGTTGAAATTGTATTTGTAGTTGCAGTTGAAGTATGGAGTATGCAGGTTGACGATGGCCGGGGCTGGAATGAGGTGGTTGGCTTGGTTTTGAAGGCAGTTTTGAAGACAGTTTTGACAGTGCTTGTATGTAGATAATGGAGGTGGGAAATGTATGTGGAGATGGAGAATTGTTCTGGTATGTTGTAAGTGGCGGCTGTTTGGTTGGTTGAAGCTGCTGTTGATTGGTGGATAAAAGTGCACAGTTTATTTACTGTTGTCAGGGGGATGGCTTGGTTTGTATGGCAGATAGTGGTAACGGAGGATTTTTTTTTGGGTGTTGAGGAGTGGGAGAATGGCAGAAATGATGGCTAGAGAAGGTAGTGAACTAGATGGGGCAGTGAAATGAGGTAGCAGGTGTATGATGACCCTATGGTGGAAGCAGCAGTACTGAATGGATGAACTGATGGCAGTTGGGTTGTGGTGGAGTAGTGTTGAGTTTTGTGGTCAGGGAAATGGTGATGCACAGATGTATGTGCACAGATGTTTTGGGTCAGTGGATGTCTGGGTATTGGAGAAGGAGATTGGGGTTGGCGAAGTGCTGCTGCAATTATGTGGTGAAAGGTAGTAAAGTTTTTGTATGTAACAGTTTGACGGACCATCAAAAAAGCTACAGATGCGCTCGAAATCAATCTACCCTACCTAATTTATATTTGCTGTACACCACTTCTTTTTTTGTATGGAATTTCTTGACCATCTTTGTCTCATGAATACAATGTCAAATTTTAGAAGCAGCTCCATTGATTATCAATAACTTGGTCCTCTTAACTAGTGCTAGTGTTCCATTTTGATTCATGCTCCTCAACTTTGACAAAATAAATTCAATTGGTCATTAAAATAAATCAAATGTCCACCTTAACTATATAATGCCAACTTTTTCTATATTACTTTAACACATAGTTAAATTAAATGTTATAGTATTTACAGTTTAAACAATATCTTTTAAGATTACATATATAAAACCAATACGTTACTCCATGGGCTACGTGATGTGTACCATAAAAGAAGTTGGTGTCTGCCAAACTCAAAATTACTCGATCTTCAATATTATTTTACTCGTTCGGTCCGTACTGATACGTGTCCAATGAGGACGTATTGATATTGTTCTCAGTTCTGTACTGAATAATTGTGTGTATTAATCAACTTTGTGATTTTAAAGAAAAAGTGGGCAAGTATTAATATATTTTAATCAGTCTGTGATGTCAACAGTAGTATCCAGCATTGTGGGTCGGCATAACAGCGAGCCGACGGTCAAGATTGTGCTTCAATACCGTTCGCTTGCCGTGAAGCAGTTAATGACACTTTCGATGGTCCCATCGCATTATATTACCAAAAATATTCAACGGCTGACAATTATAGGTTTTATATAATGCACCAAGTAGCATTATACAGATTCGTTACTTGTTTTAACTGTATATTTTATGATTATTCGCATGGATTACAGTAAGTGATGATTCATAGGTACGCCATTTTTCTTATCTAGCAGTTTCGATTTAAAATACACTTTGGCTGATATAGAACAAGTGAGTATTACCGAGTAATTTGATAGTCAGACCAATGCCATTCAACAAGGTAACTACTATTATTTTAGTACATATACAACGAAATTATTTTATTAACCATATGCTTTACAACGAAATGCATATGACAAGTTATCCCTATTCCCTGTTTTAAATGTAAGACAGGTTCGCGTATAATTTTTATAAAGCAAGTGCCTAATCTTTTAACATCATCCCAAACATCCGTTAAGTCATTTAAATTTTTAATCTTTAAAATACGATAACTGACATCATTTTTGCCGATTAATCGAATTTAATAACCGTTTTCACTATTAATTACAAATTTAATAAACTTTTCAATAATATAAATTATTGATATCTAAAAATAAAATTTTGAAAATCATTGTACATTGCATCATAGTACCGTAGCTTTTAACTGCATTATGGTGATACAGTTATAATTATGTTATATTAGTGTCCGTCTAACTGCATTAACAAAATGTAGTTATACAACATCATATTAATGAAGTTTTAGCTGCATCTTAGTAACTGCATTTTAGTAACAGCCAACATAATGTAGACCATAGATTCAATATATGTTGAACAAGATTGTAGGTGGAAAGGATGTGATGAATAACTAAACTGTGCTACACACAGTTTCATGGAAGTTAGAGGCGGTTCAATCTTTTTCTTAACATCAAACATTTTATTTATAAAAAGGAGTGCCAACATAGCCACAGTGGTAACAAAACTGAAGTAAATAATAATAATAATAATAATAATAATAATAATAATAATAATAATAATAATAATGTTTAGAAGCAAATTATATCAAAATTTGATATTACATGTTCTGATATGATCACATGCTACAAAAAGTGCATCAAAATTAAGATCCAATTATAAGCATCTAAATGAGCCGTTCAAACTTCAAAGGCAAAAAAAAAAAAAATTAATTCATATTTCATGCTACATATTTGATATGCACGGACCAGAATCTGCTGACCATCTAAAGCCATGTGCTCTGTCCAAACAATCAAAATCCCATAAATCAAGTAACAAAAAGAAAATAATTGTTTCAACTTTCAATACACTAAATGGTATCGTCACAATCTTATAATAATGACAAATGATCCAGTTTGGAGGAGTTAAGGTAATGGTGACAGATGATGTAGATGTTAGTGTTGAGGAGTTTAAAGATGTTTGTGAACATAGGCAGTGGGATGGTTTGTAGGACTTTGAATATGTAGATACAGTTCGTGGTGTAACTTCTGAAGACTCCGCTCTGTCGGAATTTGATTTACAGTTCATTCCTTCACACGTTCAGAATAGTAAATGCATTTTTCATATCCTAGATTCTAATACAGAAATTGCTGAATCCAAATGGCGGAACTCCTTGGTTGCCTATGTAATTGGCAGTAGACGCCTCTATAACCAATTATGCACGTTTGTAGAGAAAATATGGCAACCGAATGGTAATTTTGATATTTACTACAACCAATCTAGTTTTATTATTATTCGATTTGAGCAGCAGGATGATAGTGTGAGGATAATCAAGTCTGGGCCACACACATTTAGTTCAAGAATTATCATTTTAAAGATGTGGAAACTAGGAATCATGTCACAAACGAGACTGCCTTTTGTCTATGTCGAGTATTTGGACACATCACATGAAATTGTGACAGTTTTTCAACCTGCTTGGCAAGCAAAGGCACAACAAACTGAAACTACTCAACAAGAAAGTACTGATACATCAGATTCCAATGGGAGGTCTGCTCCCCCTCTTGAACAAGCGGAAAACAAGACTAACAGTGGTGCTACTTCTGACACTATTGATTCTACAAAACAAAATATAAATGTAAACACTCAAAAAGGCAAGCAACAAGTCAATGTCAAACTCCCCACTACAAACCGTTTTTCCTGTTTCTCTTCCAATGAAGGTTGCTTATCTTTGCCTGCTGAAAATTCTGCCCAGACAAATACTGATGCTACTAAAACACCAATAGATCCACAACCGCAGTCTGCTGAAATTTCTGTATTAGCGTTGAGGAGTTATAGGTGGTGGTGAGAACTTTGAATATGTAGGAGGTGAATGACAGTAAAGTTATAGGTGGTGAAGTGACAGAGAAAGTTTGATGGTTGAGTGATTGTTATTGACAGAAGTATGAAGCTTGTGGGGAGGAAGTTGGTGGATTTTTGAAGCAGCCGTTATGTACTGTAAGTGGTAGGCTAGGAAGAATAACAGTAGTAACCGACTCATTGTTGCATTTTGTGTACATTATTGATACTGCAACATGTATCTATTTATTTGTAAACTTGAAATCCTTGTGTGGTTTAATCATGGATAGAATTGATGTTTGCTCAAAATTGTCGTACATATGTTTACACTAGTGACCTCTTTATAAACAAACATCAATTTCTTGTTTTGTGTGCAGGCATGAAACTTATGCTGGCGGGAGCATTAGACGATTGGAGGAAGACGTTATGTACCGTATGTATTGTACTATGCATGTAGTATTATGTAATGATGTCGTTGTTGTACTATGTATGTTATGTACACTTGTTGAACTATATAGTGGTATGTGTTGATGTTGAACATTATAATTCAAACATTTGTTATGTTTGATTTTTGTGTTTAATCTATGAAAAATATTTGATTTAATAATCTTTCTTTTGTGATACTGTTAAATTTGCAAATTTTTGTATTAATTATGATAATGAAATGACTGTCGCTGGTGCAGAGAAAAATTTCGAATATTTTTTTTTAAAATTAAATATTAATTAGCAACGGATTAAAGCCGTTGCTAATATTTAAAACATCAGTTATACATCTACATTTAGCAACGGCTTTAATCCGTTGCAAATTAAAATCCGGAACGGCTACAAGCCGTTGCTAAAGTATATTTTGCAACGGCTCTTAGCCGTTGCAAAATATATATTTCGCAACGGATTTGAGCCGTTGTGAAATTTTTACCACTGCCCATTTCGCAACGGCTCAAAGCCGTTGCGAAATTGTTTTGCAACGGCTTAAAGCCGTTGCGAAATGGGGATTCTGGTGTAGTGCTAGTAGTTTTATGAAGATACTTTAACAACTACTGATAGAAATAAATAAAAGTCCAGAAGAAAAGTGGTATATGCAGTAATATAGTAGAAAAATACAAGTATGCTTTCTTTACATATCTTCTTTCACTAGATTTATTGACTTAAACTGGTCTACTTGATCAGAGTGTTGAGCCTACTCTCTGATACCAAATGTAACAACCTACCCTATAGAATAACAAAAAATCCATGCCTTGCAACATCGCCCGACTTTCGGATACCATAAAAGACAAATTGTCGAGGTAAAATTAGAAGAAAACATTAAATTAAGGTATCGATAGGATATCCTAATGAAATGATAACATATAATATACTAAATATACATGAACAAAATGACAGTATATAAGAGACCGCATTAGCAGATGCAACTGATAAATAAATATCAACATAGAAATTCAGCATACATCAACTCCCAACAACACGGAGTTCTAAATAAATATATGATACAATGGTCTCATATACAAATAACAAGCCTATCATGCACCGCTAAACTATCAATTATACATATCCAAAATATCGAAGCCACCCTTCCAAAATGCTTCAGTTGCGCATCCTGATCGTGTATCCACAAAAGCACCCGACTCAAAAATTATTCAGTCAAGTACCCGAAAGTTGTCAATGAACTAAATAGACAAAGGCAAAATGCGGGTTAGACATAGATCCTAGTGTGAGGGGAACTATCTCAAAATATTGTATATCAAAACTATATATAAATAAAACTGGAAGCTATAAAGGTACAACCGGCCTATTCCACCAACATGTTTGAAGGGTAATCCGGATTGTCCATAAACAAGTAATGTAAACCTATATTAGGGTGATAAAAAATCATATCATAACCTGCTCTACTCCTATCATCAACAAGTCAGCACGAATAATATATTATGACTGATCCATAATGGTATACTAAAATAGGGAACTGATAATGAAATGCAAATCTATTCTAAAACACACAACAACAAATTTAACCAACTAATGTAACCTAGCAAAGAGAAGCAACCAAAGTATATATATTGATACCCATCATTATTGATGGATTAAGACGTGGTAGACTCGTACCCAAGATAAAGAGAGTCAGTACCTCAGTGTACCATAGACTCTGAGTTGCATCCAGTGTGATCGAACTCGTATTGGTCTCATCGTACCCCTATAATGATCTTTGGTGATATATGACCTATTCTATTTACTTGAGTACTATGTATGCATTAGACATCGACTTACCATTCAAATTATCATGATCCAATGATTCCCTTCAAGAGTTCAAGATAATTAGGTCTCACCGTACCCCTATAACGAGCTTTGGTAATATATTATCTGATCTATATACTGAAACCTATTCCCATAATAAATAGAGTCAATACCTAAATGTACCACAGACCCCGAGTCACACCTAGTGTGCTCGAACTCATGTAGGTCTCACCATACCCCTATAATGAGCTTTGGTGATATATGACCTATTCTATATACTTGGGACCTCTACGGACTACACCGTACCCCTATAATGAGCTTTGGTGACAATTGAGCCCGTAGTAGATGATTTTCCTCATCCCACCCTAGAACATTAAAGATTTCTAAATTAACTTGCGTACACCTCTATCAAAAATAGGACGATGCTCATATCTCGTATAATACACTATTGGGACCATAAAGGAACACCAATGCCATATAATTATATACCTAAAATATAACCACTACATAATCATATACGTCAATTATAGATGAAGATTAATACCTTGTCATTGTCCATCTATTTGTATAGTCTCTACCAAATACAAATATGAGGTTCAGCCACCAATCTTAGACCAATACCGCTCATCCAATCATATTTACCCAAGGCCGAAGCCAAGGGATGTGGATCACTCAGCTTGATCATACACACTCGTCGAATGTGACCGCATGGTCGATCATTGTACCGATCCCATACTCGATTGTTATCGATCATTATTTATCACATATAATTAGCTTTGCACTCGTGTCTGGATCTCGAACTTCATCATGCGTTCTACTCGCTCAAGTAGCCCAAAGTCTTCTCGAAGTTGCGCCAAAGCCTCACAAAAAACCATACTCGAGATGAGGTAAAAATCCCCAGATCCTTACACCTGACCTGGGCTTATTACCCAGGTCAATACACCTTCAGTTGATTGGGGAGCCTTCTTAGTCGACTGGTCTCAATCGATTGGTGGCACACACAAGTCGAGTGAGATTGGTAATTCCTAGGCAGTTTGCCTAAGCCAGTGAGCCAAGTCGGTCACTCCTCATCGATTCGAACCCCGTTTCATCCAATGCTTCACCCGCTGCATCGCCTAGCATGCCTCCACCCCATCGGACCTCTTTCGGAGTTAATTTTTTGATGTTTTGGACGCGGTTCCTTATGTTTTGAAATTGATTTCGACGTGAAATCCACTTTTTGCACGCATAGAGTTCAACGGGCACTTATAGCGACCCGACTTTCTCTAACAAAGCCAAAACACACTCAACCGGTCATCTAGCCTTATATGATATCCACATGTGCTATCGCACTTATTCGTGCACATTCGTACATGCATACACAAATACAGTACAACACAAATCACATTTTGGACTTCACTGGAGGAATTACTCATCCTGGTATACTTCTCATACAACTTAGCACATATTATAGTCGTTATAGTTATGTGAAATGCCCGCAATGCACTTGTATACATTAATAATCTATATAATCAAACTATTGCATACATATATAAATAAACAAACATACAACAATTCTAACTGCAATACACACATCGTTTTGATTGTTATATTCTTTAAATACATGTATACGTATACTTGCCCATAGTCATATACATACACGTATATTTTAATAAGTAATTCACTTATTACTTAATCAAGTCTTACTTTTATTTACTAAATCTTTTAAATAAAAGTCTAATATGGTTTCATACTATTCGTATAAAGTCTTACTACTATTTTATAAAATATATTATTAGCTTAGAAATCAATTTTAAGCCTTTAAATACTTAATTGCCTCATTTAAAATTAAGTATACATCATATCAGTATTTTATATTTCTATTTTATAAAATCTATACTTCATTTATAAAATCATATAACCATTTTATAAATACGACTTAAGCTTCATCAACCCTCTAACCACTTTAATAATAAGCATAGAATTCAAAAATCACTTAATTAGCTTACTAACTTTTCCAAAACCCTTTAAATTAGTTTAATTATAACTAACTAATGACATGCATTTAGTTATATCACGTAATTAGTCTTTAATTTATCACTACATCATATATAATCATTCGATTAACCTAAAATCAAATTCTTAGGTTACCATCTATTTTCAAGAATAGTTATTAAGGTCTTAAACAAATAATGAGTCAACATAAGCATGTTTATAACAAAAACATAAGTCCACATCAACTCAAACAATCTCAATATCACTTCAAAAGTTCTATAATCATCAATAAACGAAAATATAAAGATTAACACATAAATGTAAATGGAGAATCATCCCACTCACATTGCTTTCCCTTGCTATAATTACAAAAACCCAACTTCATGCTCCCTTGAAATCCAAGATGAAACTTCAGACTCCGAGTCAAGTCAATTCCTTCGTCGGTTTTGTGGAGAATTGGATGAGAGGAATTATGGTTATTTTATTGGGATTTATTGGAATTTATGTGGGCACGATTTGGCTAATCTAAGGAAAAGTGATTAAGAGGTAGTTAGGAGAAGATTAGAGAAAGAGGAGGAGGATGAAATGTGAAATGAAAAGTGGAATGAGAATTATGAAGAGGGTTAGTCAGTTATAGGTTAGGAAATAGGGCTTAAACCAAATTCATCTCATCCACTCGAAAATCACTATTCACGTTAAAAACTCATCGACTTCAAACATAATCAAGTCTATACTCATTTTGCTCGTGTTGGAAAAGCAAACTCAATTACGAGTGTTTCGAGTCCCTATTCGCTAGTCCGTAGAAGTCGAGTACAAGAGGCATTTCGTTAATTAACGATTGAATATTTAAATTAATTATTATTTAAATATTCAATCGTTAAAATTGCAGTGTGTTACAAAATATGTAAATTTTACAAAAATAAAATAGATACAATTCGATGGTTCAAGCGGTTAAACCATCAAAACCTTAAACCTTGAATCGTTATACGGTTCGACTCACGGTCCGGTCATGTTAACTATGACGTAGTCGTGTTATGGAAGCATATATATATACATGTATCATTTTTACAAATTTAATTGTTATGGAGTCTAAGTTATATTGTATTCAATGTTTTTAAATTTTTTGTCTCGGATAAGTCAAGTAATCTCATATTCGTGTTTGACTGGAACTACTGAAAAATTGTAACAAGACCTTTTTTTTCTTCTTCAAACTTAAACTATACAACTTAACTGCCTGTTCTTCCATTAGTTCGCCATAATTGTGCTGCCGTGCTACTTTATGTTAAGTTTAGGCAACAGTTATATTAAATTATTGCTGTATGTTTACAGTAAGCTTACAAGAAGGTGTCACAAATTGTGAACACGTATACACCTTTAAACTTCCATCCAGGCTCTCCTGAGCTGCTAGCTGCATCCAATGCAACAAACAAACAAGCTCCAAACCAAAAAAAAACAGGAAAACAACCGCCAGCCACCAAAACAACAAAACGACAACCATGAAAAAGTAATCAAAAACGGAAAAGCCACATCTTTTATAACCTCACATTTCATTGGTCATATTGAGATCTCATCTTCCATCCAAAAACTCACGTACAATCCTTGATGATTTCTCCATCATTACCAAACTAAAACGAAAACAAACATATCAATCCATGGCCAACCGAGGCTTAATGCGAGCTCTCACAATCTCAGACAAAACACCCGAAAACAACAACAACAACAACAACACTGAAGATAACATCAAACCCGACTCCATAACCATAACAGAATACCACAGCGACGAAGAAGAAGAAGAAGAATCAGACCTACCCCTTCCAATCCCGAAAAGACCAGGAGAGAACTCAGAAGCGTCGAACACAATGTCTTTGATGGCGCTGCTTGAAACAGAGGGAGGTGGGTTTGGATCGTTCTCGGATGGGGATGAAGGAGGGGAGGAGGAAGAAGGAGAGGAGGAGGAAGACGAAGGAGAAGAAGGCGGGGAAGAGCTGTATCATGCATGCTGCGTTTGCATGGTGAGGCACAAAGGAGCGGCTTTCATACCGTGTGGGCATACGTTTTGCAGGCTGTGTTCCAGGGAGTTGTGGGTCAGTCGTGGGAATTGCCCCCTGTGTAATGGCTTTATTCTTGAGATTCTTGATATCTTTTGAGGGTTTGTCGATTCCAGGTGGTGTGACGTTCATGGCTTGTTGTTTGATTTGTATAATGATGATGATTTGATGGCGTGTATACACGGTTTGTGACTGCGTTCTTTTTCGAACTGTGTTTCATGGATCTTTTGCGGGTTTGTATGGCGTGTATTCGTTTTAGTTGATTTAAACCTGCAAACGGTTTACGAGAAAACACTCTGCTGCTATGCTTCATGGGAAAGAGACATTTTGTCTCACAGACGCCTCCTAACTTTCAAATTTCAAAATTCACTTCTGTAATTTTCTGATTTAGGTTTAACAAAAATTCCAATTAAACATTTGCATTCTACACTGATATTTATTTTGCAAAAAGCTACGGCATAAACGGTAAATATTTGAAGTTTTAACCATAAAATATCTATTTTCGTTAAAAATAATTGCACGGATGTTTTATGAAATCTGTTTTTTATGAAGAGCTTTTTAGGTTTTAAGGTTGAAAATAAAAGGTAGATTGGTGGGTTAGGATGTTGGATTTCTCGTGTTTGGTTGGCATCAAGTGAAGGTGATGAAGACGATGAGAGGATGCTCAAATCATCCGGCATTCTCTTTCCTGTTCCATGTGCCACATAAATTTTAGCACTTCATCCTCTATCATCAACCATCCATAAAAAATGATGGATCCTACTAGTTAATTAATTTGTTGTGATGGATGACTGCAATTTTTTATGACACATGGAATGGACAATAAAAGGACAGAGGAATTGAATTGATAATAATGATAAGAGGAAGGAATAGATCATAAAGACACCAAATCACAGAAATGAAAAGAGAGAAAAAGTTTTGCATTCATTTTTTATAATAAATCTGACATTGTTTCCTAATCTATAAAATGCCTAGATTTTGTCTCTCCGTTTACGCATCGCTACATCGCTAAATCTGTTATACCCATAAACGAGACTAGCACATTGCTTCCAGTACCCATAGCAACTTTTACATGCATTTTTTCCCCAATACATAGACCATGTTTGTTTATTTTCCCCAACAGTTTCTTTCTTCTATTTCTTTCTTTATTGCTTCCAATTCCATCTCTCATGCTCTATCTTCTTCTCTTAACTTTGTTCCTACTCTACGAGGATGGCAACATAACAATTCCCTTCCCCACTAATGCTTGACCTTAGCTCAAGGTTTAAAGATGAAAATTATGCAACTAATACCCAATAACTATTCCAAGTAACATCCTCAATAGGCCTTTGATTATTTTTTTCCAAGGCAATCAAGGTTGATCGGGCACTTACCAAATTTATTAGAAGCAAATAGAGACTACACGGAGTATAAAATGACATAAAGGAAAAAACAAGAAGAATATTATAACTGACGGATCATTGGGCCCAACTGGTTTAGGCTAAACACAATTTAATGTTCCAAGGAATGGAGGATTAACTTTGTTGTAGGCTCTCCAATCCATGAATTTCTTCTTCATCTTCTCCCTAACAATTTTAGCATTAACCATCGCAGAGTCGGCCTGGGGGTAGCCCACCAAATCCATGGGCTAGGGCAACTCCCCAGGCTTAGGGCAAAAAAAATTTGTATTGGACGAAATTAGGGCTCAGAAATTTCACATTCTCCTCCCAATCTCATCGTGCTTAGACAAAAATTAGAACTATTGCCTCAACTTCGGTTCCAACTCTGTTCCCTTCGTCGAATCTCCATCCTGTAATTCATGCTGCCCCGTTCATCTCCATTTACTGCCCCGTCAATCTCTATTTACCGTCCGACCATCTCCATTTGTTTCCTCGACTATAATCTCCATCGTCGAATTTCATGATTGTTATTTGCTTTTTGTTCCCTTCATCTTCCAAACGAATTAAGGTTATTTAATTTTTTAGATTTTAGTTGTTTTTTGAGTTGATGAATGAATTTTGTTAGATTTATTTAGTTGTTTGTTTAGTGGGGGAATACTGACATTATTTGTTTGTTTAGAAATTGGATGAATGGATTCCATTTATTTTTATTTAGTCTATTAATTGACTACATTATTTATTGATTAACTTACTTAAATCGGTTGATTAATTCAAATTAGTTGATTAACCCAATTTTTAGTTAACATTATTTATTGGTTTATAAGTTAGTTAGTTTAGTTGATATTATTAGATAGTAGATAATATGACAAAATAAGACGATAAGAAACGAGTGAGAAATAAAAAGAAAAACTCTGGAGCTTATAATAGAAGGGTGAAATAACATCGAGATGTAATATCTACATCACTAGCGGGCTCAATTGAAAGTGTGATTTTAGGTAAACTTAACTACGACAATTTAAGTAAAGAATTTCTTATAAAAAATGCAAGAAGAAGCATTTTTCTTTGAACTACTTAAAGAAAGTTGATCATTATTTTGTATCAAAAATTGATGTTTAGTCTATGTCTTTTGAATTGAATATTATAGCCTACTTCGTGTAGTGTCTTTTGAATGTAACGCGAACATAATGTATGTTATATCTAAACTTTTATGTTATTTTATATCCAATATCAAAAAAAGAAAACAAAAAACAGTGAATACAGGAATGGACAACAAAATTCAAGTGTGGCTTAGGCAACAGATTCTTTCTGCCAGTATTAAACCATAGTTGTCACATTCTTCTGCTTGAATATTCATTCATTCCTTTCAAACCATATCCGATGAATGGTTTTCTTGAGCAATGATATCAGAACTGCTGATTGAGGGGTTCTCAATCTGGTTACCTTGAAGAACCTAGATCATTCATCCATCGATTCATGTTTCAGTGTAGCCAAATTATAGAAGAGAAGCATGCACTTCCAAATTTAATAAGAGTAAGAACACTCGAAAAATAGGTGTGTGTTCGTCTTTTGGTTGATCCCACAAAGAACATAGAAGTCAAAGTTGATTAAACCAGAGTGTTTAAGCCTGTTCAATGTGTGTAGCGAATTTGACAATGAAGTCAGACCAAACTCTATTTGCCATAGGAACATAGGTGCTAGATAAAATTCCTTAAGAAGTTTGTAAACACTGGAGATAGGAAATGTCTTGCCAGGCAGCCTCTACTTCATGTCTTGCAAGGATGAAGGTATGACATTACTAGATAACTTCTTCTATAGAGATCAGATTGGACTGGAGTTTGAATTGGGGAGGTGGGGAAGATTAGACTATCAATAATGAAAGTGTTTTTATAGGCGTTGTTAGGAATACCGGAAAGTATTTTTAGGTTGTATGGAAGAAAGTTTGCTACGATGAGACCGTAGTCTAACCAAGAAGAGCATCGAAAGCTAGGGAAAGTTTGTGTGAGTGGGCATGGTATTAATGTACAATAAGCAAGTGTGACTAAGATTTAGAATATTTCTCCATATTCAACTGCAAGTTTTTGGAGGCTTGAGTTTCCAAATTTCTTCCTATTTTAAGTAGTGCAAGCTAAACCACTTAATAAGCAGAGTGCAGAGAATTATGGTTGTCAAGAATTTGATGTAAAATCTTGAAATTGCGGGTCTATTTTAAGCTTAAATGTCAAGAATACCCCGACTACCTTTATCCTTAGGCAACTAGACTTTTTCAAAGGCAATAGGGATATGCATCCTGGTATTTGGATCACCATGCCACAAGAAGTGATTTAATGCTTTTTTTAATCCTATTTAAGAGCTTCTTAGGTAGAGCGAAGTGGGAGGACCAATAAGTGGTAATAGCAGCATCAATTGGTTTGATTATAGCGAGTCTGCTGCTTGATTCAATTGATTATTTGGCCACTCAATAATTCTTTTAATTATTTTCTCATATAAAGGCATACAAGAAGCCATTGATATCCTAGAAGTAATGAGGGGAAATGCCAAGTAAATAGAGTGTGAAGTCATTTCATTGAATTGGGATAGCTTAGTTGTAACATGTTGACCTTTTCAGGTAATGTAACCAGTAATATATACTCCATATTTATCTTTGTTTATAGTTAAGCCAGTTAACTTCATAATTTCTTCCATTTAACTAGCACTTGAGTTGTTTCAGTTTAATATATAGGCCAATATTATATAGGCCTTTGTTTCCATTTAACTAACACTTGAGTTGTGTTGTTGTTGTTCACTTTTGTCATCCTTCGCTTTTGTTTACTTTTGCCATTATTCTTGCAATAATTTCTTCTGCTTCATTAATTAATTGTTGCTCTTAGAAGGGAATTGATAGATTAATGTTGATACGGGTGCCTCTTTTTTCCTTAAGTTGAGATACATGAAATATATGGCGAATTAGAGCTTCAAGGGGTAAGGCCATCTTGTATGTAATTTGTCCAATACCTTTTGTAATTTTGTATGGTCCAAAGTATTTAAGATATAATTTGCTAGTGCGTTTAGAGCCAACTGTCAATTGTCTATAGGGTTGCAACTTCAAATATACCAAGTCATCAATCTAAATGTAACATCCCCCACTTGGAGGCCCAAAACTAACAGTTACGGATGCTGTAGTCATCCATAGTTATTAATCCTCGATGACCAAATGCGGTATTTTTAGATACATTGATATAATAGGAACATATGGAGGAATTTTTTTTTAAAATAAGTAAAAAAAATTCTCATTCCGTTTCAATCATATTTCAAATTCATTACATAATCCCAAATTCGAGAACCACGTTCAGAGAAAATATGATTATTACAAACTACGCCAAGAGCGACATATGAAGATGCCCACTTAAATGATCAGAGAGTGTATATATATAGGCAATTAAACAACTTTGCTTTTACATCAAAACACAGCGGAATCAAATAGAAAAGAACTCCTTATTAGCTAGCTTGCCTCCTGTACGTCTCCGGAAGCTTATTCATCTAAAGGTGAACCTGAAAAACTCAACTCTCAAACTACTCAAAATTAATTGAGCACTTGAGAGTTTAAGGGGAAAACATAAACTTTGAGTCAGACATGAAGCCTGGTATGAATAATAACCTACCATCTCGAACCATTTAGATATTTAGTGAGACCGTGCCGGTTAGCGAAATACATTTTCCCCTCAGTATCTTACCCAAAAATTTAGAATAACCATATACTATGCTCCTGCATCCACAATGGTTAAAAACATAACAATTTAAAATATATCATGATAATATGCAAAATATCATGGATTTTTCATTCCTACTTATTTGACTATCTATCTCAGTTATAGTTTCTAGGGTAACCTATTAGTTTTCATGGGCTGACTAATAACCTGTTTAAAGCTTATGCACTATATGTCTAGTTTCGTAGTTTTCATGGGATCAATAAGAACCTATTGGCCCCTGCCAATAACTTTAGTATTTCATAGGTTCTCTTTGAACCTATTGGTATCTCCAATAACTTCTCTTATATCATAGTTTTCATGGGTTGACTATGAACCTATTGACTTCTGTCAATAAATTTATTTGGATATAGTTTTCATGAGATCACTATGAACCTAATGACCCCTACCAATAACTTAATCATAACATAGTTTTCATGGGATTACTATGAACTTGTCTAATCTGACAACTTCTTTGATCATTCTTTGGACATCATATGTTCTGGTCTATCTGACCTCCTGGATGCAACTCTATTCATTCAGGAGTTAACTCAAGTTATATTCACTACTGGGTCAACCTAGCCGGTTATTCTTCCCTTACTCCCCAAAATACAGTTATGAGTCCATTATATAGTGGATATCTTTACAGAAGAAACACATACAATAACTGATCATAACATAATAATAATACCAACATTTATAGTTTAATATCCTTGAAATCATTCCCACATGAAACATGGTTAATCCCTTTAACCCATTATTTTTATCAAGGAAAGCTTCTTCAAAAACTCCAAAATTAAAGCCATTTCAAAGCTCCTTTATATTGCCATGGGTTTTCCTTAAAAAATGAGTGGGTTCTTTGTTTCGAAAGATAAGGCTTTCAAAACCTTAGACCTTAACTTTCAAAACCATTGGAGTATATCTTTCGAAAGCATTCAAATCTTCTTTTCAAAACACTTAAGCATATGCCTTTCGAAACACTTTAAAATATCTCTTTCGAAAGCATCAAAACCTTCCTTTCGAAAACATCAAAACATTCCTTTCGAAGGTATTAAAGCATTTCTTTCCAACATATAGAAGCATAGCTTCGAAACCATTTGAAAGTATCTCTTTCGAAACCATTAGGTTTAATCTTAAATATAACTTTTGGGTCAAAGTGATCATAAGCGAAAGTACCCCTTTTCGAAACCATTAACCTTCGAGTAAAAGAGTTTGGGAAAAACAGATGGCTTCGGAACCATCCTTTCGAAAGCTTTAATCTTTTAAGTAAAACAGTTGGAAGGATAGCTTCGAAACACCTTTCGAAGCCAATGCCTTCGAAACCTTTAGTTTAAGTGGCTACTGGAGCCCTTTCGAAAGCATTAGGAAGCGGCTTATTATATTTATAAAACAAAGCTTGCCTTTTAAACTCATTGGAAACTTCCAACCTATTCGGAAGGTATGATGATGGCAGCAAAGTTTCGACTTGGTTCAAAAAAACCCTTTCGAAAGCTTCTCTTTAAAACATATTATACGACAACTCATTCGAAAGCTAGCCTTTAAACAAAAAGGCGGCAACCCATTCGAACGCTATATAAAGGTAATTCAACCATTTCTGAAGCATCCATTAAAAGCATGGCAAGCGGCATCTCATTTGAAAGCAAAACAAAGACCTTTGAAAGCTATTTAAAATGGCCTCGACTCTTTCGAAAGCATGGTTTCGACTATATACCTTCCGCCTTTCTCTAATCCACTACGTATCAAAGCATTGATACCATGTGTATTGGTTTTGACTTGGTTAGGGTGGGAGTATAGGGTCGAAAGGTTGCTACTAGAAGTGGTGAAATAATAAATCTGTACAAAATTGTTTTGTTGCCTTTTTAAGTAAATGTTTTTCAACTAACTTGCCTATTTGTAAACATAAAATTGGTTGCCATAATCTTTACCAAAATCTTTTCTAAAGACTGCTGAATTTATCCATAATTAATTAAAAATAATTTACAAAGTAGCCCCTCTCTTTAACAAAACAATTAAGACATTTAAGTCCTTCAACTTAAATAATTTAACTTACATAATAAATTACTTAGGAAAAATCCCAAAAAATCACCATAATTCATTTTTAATATGTTATCTAACATGTATAAATTTCATACCCAAAATCTTTTATATAATAGCTGAAATAAATTTTAAACCCAATTATTTATTTCTTCCTTCAAAAATTCATAGTAAATTATCCTTTGCTTGGATAATTATGAAAATTTAAACTCATCTCCAAAATAATGTTTTACATAACATATTAAATCCTCATGGCATTCGAAACCCAATATATACGATTTTTAGCCTTAAAATCGAATAAAACATTTATCAAACATACTTGTTCGAATCTAACATTTCATGTAATACAAACATATCATCATTAAAATCATCATAAAGATTTTAATCTTAAACCCAAAATCAAATGCTTTTTAAAGCGAAAATGAGATGGTTTTGATTATTATTCACCTTGCTTTGGATAAGGAACTTGAGATTTGATCTTACTTAATTCTCCTTGCTTGATTCCTTAGCTTTTACTTGATTTTTAATCCTCTTATCCCCTAAGTTATGGCCGGCTTTGAGCTCCCCTTTTTCTTAGGTTTTTAAAATTATGAACTTGTGAAAATGAAAATGGGAATAAGGGTACAGGGGTTAAGGGTTATGGTGGACGGCTATTCCCCATAATACCCCTGCCTTATTCTCTTATTAGTTAACTTATAAAACCCTTTCCATATACTCATTTTTTTAATTTTGTTTAGTTAAGCACGACCTCTATTTAATTTTCAAATCTTAATCCCCTTATCACTCTAAGCTTTACATTATTCTATTTAATTTATTTAATTAAATCTCCTGAATAATGTTATTTAAAATTAGGGGCGTTACAGGCTCCCCTCCTTAAAGAATTTCATCCTCGAAATTCAGTTAGGACTAAATACTAAACATAGCAATCATCCTAACATCTCCAAACTATCATACTAGCCTACCTGACTAGCAATGGTCTATACCAAGAAAATACAGAACATACCCTTACAGCAGATCAGGATAAGTATCGCTAATCCTGTCTTCTGTCTCCCAAGTACAGTCCTTCTCGTTGTCGCTCCACTGAACTTTCACCAACTTGACTATCTTGTTACTTAACCTCTTCTCATCTCTCGCCACAACCTGAACTGGTTGTCTAACAAAGTTAAATTCGATTCTACTATCAAATCTTCCAATTCTGTCGGAGGAGTAGTAGTCTCTGGATCATGCACATATTTGCGAAGATGGGATACATGAAACACATTATGGATACCTGCCATACTGCTCGACAACTCCACTCTGTATGCGAGCTTCCCAATCCTCTCTATAATTAGGAACATACCAACATATCTCGGTGCCAGTTTCCTTAACTCTCTGAATCGTACTACACCCTTCATCGATGATAACTTAATGAAGACTCTATCTCCAACTGAGAATTCTAGATCTTTATGCCTCTTATCTGCGTAACTCTTCTGTCTAGACTGAGCTTTCTTCATCCTTTCTCGGATCAACCCAGTCTTCTCTATCGCCTCTCTAACCAGATCTGGACCCAAGACTAATCTAACTCTAGTCTCCAACCAACATGTTGGTGATTTGCATGGCCTTCCATACAAAGCTTCAAAAGACGTCATTCCTACACTAGTCTGATAACTGTTATTATAGGAAAACTCAACTAAGTGTAGGTGATCTTCCCAAGATCTACCATAATCCAATACACAAGCTCTTAACAAATCCTCGAGTACCTTATTGACTCTCTCTATCTGCCCATCCGTCTGAGGGTGTTATGCAATACTCATCTTGAGCTTGGTACATAACACATCCTGTAGACTCTTCCAAAATTCACTAGTAAACAAAGCATCTCTATCACTGACTATACTACTAGGAATTCCATGCAGCTTAACTATGTTCTTCATGAACAACTTAGCTAAAACAGGCGCCGTCCTAGTTGACTTAACTTGAATGAAATGGGCACTCTTGGTCAACCTGTCCACTATGACCCATATACTTTCATTTCCTCTATTCGACCTTAGCAAACCGTCTATAAAATCCATTGATATCGAATCCCATTTCCAAACTGGAATCTCCAAAAGTTGAAGCAATCCACTCGGCTTTTAATGTTCAGCCTTCACTTGTTGATAGTTCGCACACTGCCTAACCAACAAGCCAACATCCTTTTTCACACTTTCACAGTAGAAATTCCTCTTCATATCCTGATATATCTTGATTCCTCCAAGATGAATAATAAATTTGGATCGATGACATTCCCCATGAACTTATTTCCTTAAGTCCTCAATATTCGGAACACACAACCGTACCTTCTTTCTCAACCATCACCTCTAGGCAAGACTAAAATCCTTTAAATCATCGATCTCCGACCCAACCTCAAGCCATCCAATCTTCTTAGCCAATAATGGGTCCTCTTTCTGCTTAGAAGCGATCATTTCGATCAATACTGGTCAAGGTTCCAAACAGAACAACATGGCGGTGCTCTGACTAGAACTAGCAATCAATCTTAACTGCACACTACAAGTAGTCAAAGCTTCTGAATCTTTCCAATTTGCCAACATAGCTAACACCACATTCTGATGTATTCTGCTAAGAGCATCCGCTACTTTATTTCCTTTCCTAGGGGTATACTCTATACCAAAATCATAAGCTGCTAAAAACTCCAGCCATTTCTGCTTTCTCATATTCAACTCCTTCTGAGAGAATAAATATCTTAAGGACTTATGATCTGTATATAGCTCAAATCTCTCCTCTAAGAGATAATGTCTCCATATCTTCAATGCAAAGATCATCGTAGCCAACTTCAAATCATGAGTATGATATCTTACTTCATGCGGTCTAAGCTATCGTGAGGGTAGGCAATGACTTTACCCTTCTACACCAACACAACTCCTAATCCAGTTCCGCATGCATCGGTATACACAACCAACCATTGGTTTCCATCGGGAACCACTAACACATGTGTGTTGGTCAACAAATGCTTTTACTTAAGGAATGCTTCCTTACATTTGTCAGACCAAATAAACTTCACGTCCTTCCAGATTAACTTAGTCAAAGGCGCTGCTATTTGCGAGAAATCCTTAATGAATCTCCGGTAATAGCCAGCAAGTCCAAGAAAACTTCTAATCTCAGTCACCATCTCTGGTCACTTCCAGTATTTAATAGCTTCAATCTTTTCTAGATTGACTGACAAACCCTTCTCTGAAACCACGTAACCAAGAAACTTAACCTCTTTCTTCCAGAAATGACACTTGGAAAACTTTGCTTTCAGCTGATGCTGCCTCAGCGTCTCAAGCACTACTCTAAGATGATCTTCATGCTCTCTTTCATCTTTAGAGTACACCAAAATGTCATTTATAAATACCAATATGAACATATCCAAGTACTCTCGGAAAACTTGGTTCATCAAATCTACAAAGAAAGCTGGTGCATTCGTCAACCCGAATGACATTAATAACCACTCGTACGAACCATACCTAGTCCGAAACGTGGTCAACGGGATATTGTCCTTTGCCACTCTTAACTAATGGATACCTGTCGCCAAATCCGATTGGGAAAATATTCTAGCTCCACACAACTAATTAAATAAATCGTTGATTCTTGGCAAAGGATACTTATTCTTGATCGTCTTCTCATTGAACTTACGATAGTCGATACACATCCTTAACGACCCATCTGGTTTCTTCACGAACACCACGACCGCACCCCAAGGCGAACTACTTGGTCTAATAAAATTTCTTCCTTCCATATCCACTAGTTGCACCTTCAATTTCTTCATCTCGGTCTGTGTCATCCTGCTAGGTGGTCTACTTACAGGTTCAGCTTCTGGCACAAGATCTATCTGAAACTCAACGGCTTGTTTTGGTGGTAATTCTATAACCGGCTCAAAAACATATGCAAATTCCCTTGCTAGACGAACCTGACTTAACTCCCCTTCTACTTCCATAGCACTCAACTGAGCACAAGCATTCCGGTCATAATCCTCCACTGAGAATATAATTCAGTTATGACTATCATGGTGTCTCAGCAATATTTCCTTATCCTGGCAAAATATCCTAGCCTCATATCTATCCAACCAATCCATACCCAAAATGTTTCGAAATCTAGGAAATCAAAAACATGCAGACTGCATGCAAACTTATGACCTAACAAATCAATTTTTGATAAAACGACTTGATTTTTAGTATCTTATATTTAAATGGATTTGTAGGATTTTTCCATAATTTTAATTTGGAAAATATTTAAATTTTCATTCGACGTAATTTATGGCAAACGATGATATTTTTGAGAATTTCATAGAATTTGATAACCAGTATATTTTATTGTTGTTTTGGGATCGTATCACATTGTTCTGCATGATCGTATTTTTATTCTATCACTCGGCTCATACACGACTGGAATGTTGTGTAGTGGGGTATCTAAAATCTTACTTTTCAAAACTTTTTAAAATTTAAATCTAAAAACAAGATTTTCAACCAAAGCTTAATGTGATTTTATCTTGATTTGATGGGTAGCTTGGATATTTTGGTTTACTTGTGTGAGAAGTAATTGACTTTGGGTTAAGTATGCATATGAACTCACTTTATTCACATCGCTCATTTCACTCATTTCATTTCCTCCTTTTATTTTTCCTCTTCCTGTTGAATAAAAACACTCCACCCTCCTCCTTTCAAAAATCATATATCAACAACCAATCAAAATTAGCCAAATCTCCCAACATCAAAGTTGTTCATTATAGCCTATAGTATTTTGTAAAAATAATCGCTCATCGTTTCATCGAGCGAGGTGGTCGAAATTGGTCGAAAACAGTGGTGGTCGAGAAACGATGAAAATTCGATGAACACGAATTGGTGAATGGAAGGTATGGTCATGTTCGTCTCTGCAAGACATGATTTTTATAAGTGGTCTCGAGATTTTCGGTGGTCCAAATCATCGTGGGAAGTTAAATGAACGGTTTTCACTCATCTCGTGATTTCCGACGAGATGGTGGACTAGGGGAAGAGCGGTTGTACTAGGAGGAAGGTTAAGGCAAGGCGGAGGCATCGATGCGGTCGGGGGAAACGCGGTGGTCGAAGGTGGTGGTGGAAGCTCGCATTAAGGTTTCATTCTTTTTTCATGGGTTAGAAGATCGAGTTGCCGACAACGGTGGTGGCCACCGAGTTGGTCGAAGGGTAGTTGAAGGTGAGGGGTTGCGGTGCGGTACTAATGGCGATGGCGATGTGGTTCTAGTTGGGGTGTAGCATCGGCAGTGTATGTTTTGGTTGAGGCGGGTTCATTTTGGAATGTTCGAATTTATTTCCCGGAGCGGGAAATATTTGGGAAGAACACTATGCATTTTGGGTCAGGTTAAATGACTAGTGGGCTTCACCGTGTTTTGATTTTGGTGAGACGAAGTTTTTAATTTATTTGTTTATTTATACAATAAGTATGTTAAATTTTTAAATTTCTATATCTTGCTTGTTTTAAATCTGATTTACTTACGGATTTTTGCGACAGACTCATATTAACGAGTACAACACTATGATTAACTTATTGTTAGTGTGTATGAAGTATAATTTATGATACTATAATAGTGTATGTTGTTTAAGTAATAACATAGTTAAATTAAGTATACTTCATTTGTGTTATTTATTTGGCCAAATAAAACACCATTCTGCTATAATTATATTGAATGGATTTTTTTGGACATCTATTTGGCAAAAAAAACACCGTTCTGTTAAATTAAATTGAATAGATTATTGATGACGTCTGCTTAGCAGAATAAATCCTTGTTCCAATATTATGTTAATTTAAACATTTATGCATATGCCCGTTAATTAATGTGTGGATTAATTAATATCGGACAAGTGAATAACTAATTGGTGATCGTAAATTGTTGATTTTATAACTATATGCTTGTGTATGTAAGTACCAGTGATATGTCCTGAAAAGTTGAATTAAAATAAATGGTAGCTTGACTAAGCGCCATTATGGTCACTGAGCCTCTTTCCAAATTTGAAAAGTATGAATTTAAATTAACTTAAATTTTATAACAATTTGAGGTTAAGTGTGTATTTAATTATAAATGATTTTATTTATTTTATTGAATAATGTTTTAAAGTTAATTAATTATTTTGTAAATGACGGTTTAAAGTTAATTAATTAATTTATTAATAATCGATAAAGGAATTATTTTATTAATAATGTTTAAAGTTAATTAATTATTTTATTCATGATGTTTAAAGTTAATTAATTATTTTATTAATGATGTTTCAAAGTTAGTTAATTATTTTATTAACGATGTTTTAAAGTTAATTAATTGTTTTATTAATGATGTTTTAAAGTTAGTTAATTATTTATTTATGATGTTTAAAGATAGTAAATTAATTAAATAAAGGTGTTTATAAATAATAAATTATTTATAAAAGGTATTTTTCCTAATAAAAAGGATTTATTTAAAGGAGATTTACGAATGATATTTTGCAAAGGGGATTTGTAAATGATATTTTGTAAAGGAGTTTTATAAGTGATATTTGTAAGAGAGATTTAAAAATGGTAATTTATAAATAAAAGAATGGATTTACAAGTGATATTTTAAAAATAATGAAGATTGGTTTCAAATATATAAGATTTATAAAAATAAGTTTTAGATTTATAAATGGATTTTTATAAAGAAGTTTATAAAGGGAGATTTATAAAAGTGTTTTATAAATGAAAAGAGTTTTATAAATAGAAATAATTTTATAAATAGAAAGGAGTTTTATAAAGTGAGTTTTATAAATAATTTTAGAGATTTATAAAAGGTGTTTCACAAATTAAATTGGAGATTTATAAAAGGATTTGTAAATATGGAATGGTTTTATAAAAAGGGAATTTTAGAAAAGTAAGGAGATTTGATTTCGAGAAATAATCCTTCTTAATTATGCTGGTATGGAAGCATTCTGTCCATATTTAACACCGAAGGAAAAGAGTTTTAGGTTTAAAGTAAGTAATGTTTTAAATGATATTTGTTTTTGGTCCATTTAAATATGAATTTGGAAAAGAGGAAATCTTCCTTAAGTTATACTAACGTACTTATACCCGTGAGATAATTATATGATTGTTTTTCCAAGTATTGAAAGGAGTATAAAGGGTTTGTGAAAATATCTTTCATGAAGGTATTTTGAATAAAAAATTAAAAAGAAATTTAATTAATGAAAGATTAATTAATGGAGGTTTAGTGGATCCCATATGGAATTAAATATATGTTTGATTGTTTGTTTATTTGATAGTTAAATAACCGATTATCAAATCTTGACCAAAATATAACTTCTGAAATATGTAGAAGAAGCATGGGGGTTATATGGCACAATTATCCTCGACAAGGCTATATTGTGCGTATAAATCTCATTTTGTTCTCCTAGGACAAATGATAAGGAAATTTGCTCGGTTAAATGGTTAGAAGGCAGTCTTCGCTCTTATGTATTGTCTGTTTATTTCCAAAAGAACAGAAGTTGAGTTTACCAGAAATATTGATTGGTTTTGAAGTGACCAGTAAGCGGGGGAGTGTACATATATGAGATGACTTGAAATCGCAATCACTCCAAAACCATATACACATTCGATGCTATTGAAGACATCTTGAAGATAATGGAATCGAAGACGGAGTACTTTGTAGTGCAAGGGCTATTTTCCATTAATCCCGAGGGTGATTCCAAACTGGATGTGGTAGATGTAGTACCTTCGGTTTGTAAATATCCTGAACAACTTGTATGGATGAATGCCAGCATTGCATTGTGCCTGGTGGGCAGTATTAGCATTCCAAGTGGGATTTGCTAAGAGAGCAAAAATGTAATTGTGACCTCACAAGCCTCATAACCCGGTAGTGACAAAAAAACTGAGGATATGCAACAGAGCTATATGATTCGCTACCATTAGGAGCATCACTCCTCGATCAGAATCGCTATATATGGATTTGGTATGCATGCGCACTAGAACAGTCGGGCCATGGCTTAGTGCAAAAGTTTTACAGCCTTGGTACCCAGGGAACGGTATGCCATGTTTAGGGGCAGCAGGCTTTGTGTTGGCAGGGAATCCATGTGAGGCCTTGGGTACATTTTCTAGAGGTGTACTGTGGGAAGCGGTATCACAATAGCCTTGTCATTGATGGAAGTTCAATCTTCAACACGTGCCTTTACGGACTTAGTTGTATACCTAATATGCTGGAATGTAAGTAATGTAACCATTTTGGCTATGATTAACATTTATTTTAAACCATAGACATTATTATAATATCACTTGATTTCCTATAAAATGGTTTTCTTACCGTAAGGTAAAAACCCATTCGTGTTTATGTGCCACTTCCTTATGAGATACCTTTATTTTTGGGAAGGTTTTACAATATTTAAAATCCATTTGATTGTGTTTCTCACGCTGGTTTACCAGACTGATCTAGGCATTATTTTCTTATAATGCTCGGCTTAACCCAAGCATATTTTAAGATTTAATGATGGATGCTTGGGAGCTTCAGGAGACGAGATGGATCCTCCAAGGCCTATTCACATATCTTTATCTTTCGTTGTTGTTCTTGTTTGTATTTATCAGCATTTTTGAAGACATGTTGATATAACTGTCTAGGCTGGTAATAGGTTAGTGTTGCTCTGGTTGTTATATGTATAAAAATCTTTTCCTTTGTAAAGATCATTTTAAATTTTATACTACTCGTCATGATGTGAGATTCCGTTCTATCTTTTCTTTCTTTCACCCCAACAATCTGTCTTTCCGACACTTGGATGTTTGGCAAGTGAATACCATGGATGTATTAGTATCAACTTTTGAGGGTCGAAAAGGACGGTCATTATATTTTGTCTTAGAGGCACACATGTTTATTGTTTTGTACTAAGACGTGGATATTTATAATAAGCATTATATGATATTAGACATGTACCAGTATTAGTCCAAGGGAATATTCATGTGTGTACCCTATATCGTCTCATTCTCTGTTTTACTCAACAATATTACTCAGTAATACTCTTGCGTAGTATGGGAATAGAGTTGGGGGTGTTTCTGGATCATATACCTTGGATTGTTGATGGGATCTTGTTACAGCTCTATGGGATAGTGTTCGGGTACACAAGAACTAGGATTTTTTCCATTGATCCCTGGATGGTCATACAAGTTATCATATATCCAGAGCACACTGAGTGACAGTGGGGATTGTTTGATGGATGACATATTTTCCATGATTTCTATAGTTGTTATTTGTCGCTGTATGGATGTCACATGATGTAGGTATCCAGGAGATTGATGGCTAGACACCCGATAGTATACCAAGATGTTTTCATACTTTATGATGATGGTAGTAGAGCAGTATATTATTGTTGTTATGTGCTAACTCTTTGGATATATGATGGGTCAGGTATGATTCCTCATACTGTATGTCCCATAGACTATATCAACTTTCGTAGTATTTTGAAATTGTTTATTGCTCACACCAAATTGTTGTCTTACTTGAAGTTTTATTCTTTGCTTCTTATTCGGTTCCCCTCAAATGAGTAGACTAGACAACAGGTCAACACATGGAGTTGTGCAGATGGACTAGCAGGAGGTGAAGCTTTCTCACATTTATATTTTAGGCTTATTATTGCTTATTTCACCGTATGACTCTATGGAGCCTTGAAAATGTTTGACCCATTTTATTTAGATACATTTTATCACCTAAGTTTATTTATCAATTGTATAAACTCTATTACTGTTTTATATAACCGTATAAGCACGTGCACTCTAATTTTGTAGTTCATTTAGTTATTACTGCATTGCCTATTTTATATGATGATTATTATATTTTATTTGATGTGTTGTGAGATATACGAACGGTTCTGTGATTGTTTTAGCTACTTTTAATCCTTGATAGTTGTCCTTCATCGGTCGGGCACCGTAGCAGCTCACCTTATTGGTACATTGGATGATGGAGGTATAGGGTGGTCATCATGGAAAAGGTTTAGCATAGAGAATTCCAAGCATGGAATGTTCCAACGCAATCCGGGATCGTCTTTCCTAAGAAGGATGCTTCTCGGTTAGATGAGGAGAAAGAGCGTATAAAGAGGGTACTGTATGCTTCGACAATTGGTTCCATAATGTACGCTATGCTATGTACCAGAACAGATGTGGCATGTGCATTAAGATGTGTAACCCAATACCAGTCTAATCATGGAGAAAAGCATTGGACAGATGTAAAGTATATATTAAAGTATTTGAGAAATACTAAGGACTTATTCCTAGTACATGTGAATGAAGACATCCTTATTAAGGGATATACTGGATCTAGCTTTTTGAGTGATACCGACGATAGTAACTCAGTGTCAGGTTATGTTTTTACTATTAACGGTGAGGTTGCTAGTTGAAAAGTTCCAAACAGGAAATTGTAACTGATTCCATGCCGAAAGCTGAGTGCACCGTCCTTAATGGAGCCGTCGATGATATTTTTCGGTCAATGCGTTATGAAGAGCAGAGGTTGCTTGCTAATCATTAGGCTTAATTATGGAAATATGAAGGAAAAAGAGCATTCGAAGGTAAATGTCACAAGATGTGAAGTGGTTCGGTCAAGCTGTCTACATCCACTTTGAAGTTCTCTTACTATATAACTCTCTTACAATTACAAGGAATTACAAAAGAATAATAAAAAAATATGATACGCCTAAGGCTAATGAAGCTGCTAATCTCAGGAGGCTGCTGATCTCAGGGAGCTTGAGTGGCAGTGTGACAAATCGCACCCCAGTGGACCTAAATTTTTGCTAAACTAAAAACCCAAGTTCACCAAAGTATGGATCGTTGGCTTGGTACCCCACAAGTAAATAAATAAATGGATATCAAAGCACTATATATGTAACTTACAGCTGAATAGTAATGTATACACTACACTAAATAGGTAAATTCGAAATATATGATATTTGGAGCTCGAAACACTTTTTTAATGTTTCTAGCTCTGAAACAGGTAACTACTGTTCCTGCTTGTACCTAAGTGTTTTTGTTTTATCTTCTATTTTTTTAATATTTTGTTTCCAGTGAAAATAGAACCTATACTATAAACTCTTCTCTTACACGGCACATAAGAAAAGAGCAAATATATTTCTACTGTTCCCAACCTTAATTTTTGGCCGTAAAAAACTCTTCTATTTCGTGCAAATTTTTCCCACTTCTATCCAATCTAACACAACTAATTTCCATCAAATCCAATTATCTCCTACGAATTCCTTCTTCAATATGAACCTTTAATTTGATCGAGCTTCTTTCGCTTGACCACTGACCGTGCTTCGTCGGTCTGATCCAAAATCGCTTAAGGTAATAGCAATTTGCCCTCCATTAAAATTTGGTCACTTAAGCTATTTCAGATTTAGTTAATCATTAGTAATCTTCTATTCATGTAGTTTTTTTATAATCATAGGATGTTCGGATATTTTATTTTATTTGATGAAATCATATGTTGTCGTACACTTGTTATATATTTTATTTTTTTGATAGAATTTAAAGATTTTTTTTAGTTAACGATGATAACCACAATTGTAGCATGTATAAATATGAATTTGAACAACTACTAGATATGGTATGTACTTTTGCTTTTTTTTAGTTAATGATCAAATGGTAAACTGTTTTTGTAATGACCCCGGATTTTTAATGAATTTAAACTGATAATTAATTGAATTTTTGAATTAAAATTGTAAAATTTATTGGTAAATTGAAGCGAGTTTCCCCGACTTCAAATAAATTGTGTTAAATCAAATGAATTTAAATTGTTTGCACAAAAAATGGACAAACACCTCAAAGTTATACGATTTAGTAGATCTTATGTTGTTCTCAGTGATTTTGGAGGTTTATGCAAATATATGAAAAACAGGGGCTAGACTGTAAAAAGACACGCAGATTTATAGTGGTTCAGCCAGAATGTGCCTACGTCCACTTTATATGTTATTTCTCTTCTTTTGTTGTGATTACAAGTACAAAGCTTTGATACAAGTAAAAGAAAGTTGTTTGAAAGTTCCTTCCGTGCTTGAGCTCTCAAAACTTGTCCCCATTGTTGTACCCTTGCCCCTCTATTTATAGAGTGAGGCTAGGGGTAGGGGTCCAGGATATGTATGGTCGCAGATGGGCCTGGGCTGATGTGATTTGGCCTGTTATGACTTGGTTCGGCATCACTTGGTCCGGAGGTGGGATGGTGAGGTTGGACCGGTGGTAGTTGGTCCGGTGGTGGAAGGGTGAGGCTGGACCGGTGGTAGTTGGTCCGGTGATGGGATGGTGAGGTTTGGACCGGTGGGTCTGCCGAATGTATTCGATGGAGGTCTACCGAATGAAGTTGATGGAGGTCTACCGAATGAAGTCGATGGAGGTCTACCGAATGAAGTCGATGGAGGTCTACCGAATGAGTTCTGCCGAATGGATCACGTTTCTGGGTCTCGAGGTCTTCCGGGTAAGAATTTACCCAACATTTGCCCCCCCAAAGCGGGGCACGTGTTTGAATGTGTCGCGCTTTGTTTCGTGCTTTGGCGTTTCCCGTAGTTGAAATAGGTCCATTCGGCGAGGAATGCCGAACCGGTTGATTCGGCTGCCTGTCGCTTGGCTATATATAGGGGCTATACCCCCTTTGCTTTTCCTTACCGAACAACTCTTGCCGAATAGAACCAACGCCGAATCAAACCTTTGCCGAATCTATCTTTGCCGAATAGAACCTACGCTGAATCAAACCTTGCCGAATCAGGTGAGATCTTCAGCCGGACCAAGTTTTGCCGAATGAACTTACGTGTGTACGTTTGCATGCCGAATGAACATAAGTGTGTACGCTTGCATGCCGAATGAACGTACTCCTCTGATACCGAATGTCACATGAACGTTTTAATGCCGAATGAGATTATTGAAGTGCTGCATCTGTTTGTCGAATGAATTGTTGTATCGAGTGAACATGTGTTTCATACTTCGAATTTTTTAAGCGAAATTCCAGATTATGCTGCTTGTATATTCTAACGATATATTTTTTCCATGTTTGCAGATAAATGTCTCGAAAAGTTGAAACTCGATCAGATAAGAAGAGATCCGGGGGCGAAGGAGAGTCCTCGGCCATGCCCCCAGCTCAATCAGGATCGGAGCGTCATGGGCCCGCCCCGAGGTCATTAGTGGATGGATATGGTCCTCAGGAGCTGCTGGATTCCCCGCCTGACTGCTTTCCTAGCTCTCTCAAAGAGGAGCAACTCGATGTTATATCTCGTTCCTTTGGGATCGATAGAGCTCTCATGCTGCTACCGGGCCCAGGAGTCATGCCATACAGTCCTCCCGAAGGATACTTTGCATATAGTAGGTACCATTGCATGTGTGGTGCTATCCCGCCTCTCAATGCTTGGATAGTCAGCTTCCTCACGTACCTGAAGGTGGCCCCATTCCAGCTTCAGCCCAACTCTTATGCCATATTGGTGAGCCTTTTTGTTATTTTTCGGAGGAAGTATGGTCGCGCCCCCTCCAACCGGGAGATCCGGTACTTGTACAATTTAAGGGGCTATAAGAAGGGGTCCCCATATGTTAGCTTGGAGTTTGCTGTGACCTTCAAGCCGGTCTTGGACCTGTACTCTAAATTCAGCATGTTCAAGAAAGAGTGGTTCTTTGTTAGGGACGACTCCGTCTCCATCCGGCGCTTTACCTCTGGATGTAAGTTGATGCTTTTACTTATAATTTCTATCCCGATTGCGATGCTTCTTCTCATACTTTCTCATTTTTGCTAGCGACAGGTGGCTTTCCGGTTGTGGAGACTGACCGCCTGGTTCAGACGGTGGCGGAGATAGAAGCCATTCTTGGGAAATACAGATCATCTGCCTACTTGATTAGAAATGCGATTCTTCTGGAATATAACTTGATCCTTCCGCAGCAGTCTGTAGTTAAGTTGAGGGAAACGGCGGAAGAGAGGGCGGCTGCTCAGGCTAAAGGAGGCGTTGCGGCAGAGGGTGGAAAGAGAAAACCATTCACGAAAACTCCAGCCGTCGGGGGTAAGAAGCTTAAGAGGTCGGACAGTCCTTCTCCCAGCAATTGTCCACTTACTCAGGGGGAGATAGATGCGGAGGAAGAAAGAGGTGAGGCGGAGGGCGGAAGTGACGTTGAGCGTCTTGGCGATGATGGTGGCGATGGACAGGGTGATGATGGTTCCAGGGCTTTGTCTTCTGGGCAAGTAGGCGAAATGCAAGAGTGGACGGATGATGCTCTCCGCCAAGCTTTTGAGGGGTTGGATGATGATCCGGCTTTGGTAGAGAAGACCGGGAAGGCGGACAAAGCCGGGACTGGTGCAAGTGAGTCTCTTCCGACCATTCCGGCCAAGGCGGCTCTGACGACTCAAGGTGAACTCTTGACCCCTGCATGCTTCACTAATGATAGGGACTTAGGAATATTTTATGACCCGCTCCCGTCCTGGAATGAAATCCAGGACTTATTGCAGTATCCCACTCCTCCCCAGGGTTTTTACAATCACAGCTGTGTTTCTTTTCCCCTTTTTTAACTCGTAATCTACCGCGTTTCTTGAATCATATAGTAATGTAAGATTGTAACACTTGTTCTTTATATCAGGAGCAGGCAAGACGCCCAAAGCTTCAGACCTTCGACACAGGCTCGAGCAATATAAACTTTCCAAGATTTCTGCTAAGCCGAAGCCCTCAACCCAACGCTCCGGGGATGTAGTCGGATACCGTCCTCTTCTTGGGGTCATCAAAGAGGGTATTCAGCAGAGGAAGAGGAGTCACCCTTTATCCGAAACTTCGCTCGGTCCTCAGCCTCCGGCTCAGCCTATTCATGATATTACCGAGGAGGGTAGCGAGTTTTTACCTTCTCCACACCCGTCCGGAAACCCTTCTGTTATTCATATCGACCGTCCCGACTTGGCCCGTAATCCATTCGCGGGTCATCCTGATTTGGATCCAGGTTCTCATGATATTACTTTTGACGAAGTCACTGGTGAACACCTTCTCCCCCGTAACCCCATGGTACGAGTACTTGATGAAGCCAAGTCCTTAGATCTCGATCTACTCACCACTCGTATAGTCACTATGGGAGACGAGGCCAAGGCTAACATTGATCGGGTGGCAGAGGAGACCAAAAAGCTGATGGGGCATCATGCTCGGCTGGTTAAGGCCGGAGAGGAGATTGGGAGCGCCAATATCCGACTTCGATTGGTGGTTTCGGATCAGGCCAAGCAGCTTGCGGATCAGGCCATCCAGATCTCTCAGCATGAGGCTGCTACTGGGCGATTAAGGAAAACCATGGAAGATGCCAGTCGGGCCGAACTGCGGAAAATGGAAGCTGCTTGCAAAGAGCGGATTGACATGGCTATTGCCACGGTGGACGAGGTTCGGAGAGCGGATCTCGAGCAGGTGGAGGAATTGTCCGAGAAACTTGAGGCTGCAGAGCTTGCCCAAGCTAAGTTGAGGGAAGAGATGGAGGTGATGCGGAGGTCCCTTCAGGCTGATTGCTCGAGATACAGACTGGAGAGAGATGCTGCCGTCGAAAGGTTGTCGGCCTCCGATGCCCGGATGAGGGAGTTTGAGGAGAACGAGGGAATGATGGATGACATGCTCCAGGACATGTATTTTCGGACCTGGAAGCAGGGCAATCTCTCTTGGATGGATGATTATCCCAGGGTCATGGCCAAGACCTATCTTCGGGCTTTGGAGGAGGCTAAGGCTGACGCAGATAAAGAGGGTGGAACGGTCTTCAGTATGGATGTGGTCACTGCCCAATTTACCAAGGAGGAGAAAGTGGCGGTAAAGGAGGGCATGCGGCTGCTTGCTGCTGAAGAGGCAGGTGTGCAGGTTGAGGATGACGACCAGGACGGTCAAGAAGCGGGTACTGGTAAGTCTTCCTTTCTAGTCTTTCCGTTAACTTGGTTACTCGTCATTAATGAATCCTTCTTATGACCGGACGGGCGGGCAAAAGAGCAAAGACAAGACTTCGACGCAACCGGCTTCCTGATTGGACCTGGAAAATTCTTTTTGTAGGCTTGGCATTGTTGTATCTGTTAGTCTTAAGACAGTAGAGTAACTTCTAAGTTGTAATTCTTGCTACTTGTAATAACATTATTCTTGACGTGTAATTTCTTAGCTTAAGCTAATTTTGTTGTTCCTTGAATATTTGTTGTTATTTCGACATATCGTACAAGAAATGTAGCTATGTATATTCTTGTGATTAAATTGTGTTTGATGTCAGGTTCTGGTTTTAAATCATAATCTCATGACTTGCAATGTCAGCGTGTGGTGTGAAAAAATTAAATTATAGTTATGTATATAAAGGAAGAGAGTACCGCCTTCCATGTTCTGTTTGTAAATGGCAGTTTCGAATATCTTGTATGACTAAGCATGGCAAACAGTTGAATGCCCTGCCATCTGATTGTGAATCTCTGCATCCATTGGCGGGTATCTCCTACCCTGCATCCTGTACTTTATGGTTTGTTTATAGAGGATAGGAGGAAAGTTTTTTTTTAAGTAAAATTGAAATATGTGAAACAGTAAAACTTCCAGTCACGGAAGGCCTTCGATGTGCTTAAGTTCGTGGCAAACGGGTTTTGTAGTCACTTTCCCTAGCTGTGGGTCTTGGAGACATTTGTCACCCATCTTACGCCTCCGCGGGGAGTTAATTCTTTTTTACCACAGCCGCACCTAAGACACATCGGAGCCGAGATCGCGCACAGTAACTACCCGGGCCATTATGGCCCGTACTCGTGGGTATTATTCGACTTACTGTGGCCGGCTAGCGTGGGTGCCGATCGTCAACTGTGAACTGCCCCTGGCTGGCCACACCTTATGTTGGGGCTTATAATCGGTTCACAGTTGCCGGCGAGCCTAACGCCGTAATGAGCTGCCTCGGCTATAGTCGGCCTTCTCGGTGGCTTATAATCGGCTCAATACAGTTGGCTTTAAGGGCCGTCGCGAGCAATGAGTTAACCCGCAGCAGAGGGATGCTGGAGCAAAAGTGTCTCATTGGCGAGGGCATAGATTCGCATAGTACCTGTTGGGTCTTGTCCACGTGAAGTTGCATTGTGGAGTGCTTTGAATAGAAATGCTATACGCTCAGGATTTTGTTCAACAGAAAAGGATAAAGTTAACAAGCAGCCAAGATACAAAGGAACAAGTTAAAAAAGAGACAAGGCTTTTTTAAAGTGGTTCGGCACGAAAAAATGCCTACGTCCACTGATTCTCTTTGTTAATTCACTTCATACGGGCAATACAAGTTAAGAAAAGTATCGACGGAGGTGTTGGATGTTCCATGCCCTCTGGAACACCTCTCCGTCCACTGTTGACAAAACATAGGTTCCGTTGTGGAGATCTTTATGAATTACATAAGGTCCATCCCAGATTGGGTTTAGTGCTCCGGGGCGAGGGAAGATTCGCTTGAGGACAAGATCCCCTTCTCGTAAGGTACGATGTTTGACTTTGGAGTTGTATTGTGCTGCCACCTTTTGCTTGTGGGCTGCTGTTTTTAGGACTGCATCATTCCTTCTCTCCTCGACTAGATCCAAAGACATGTTGAGGAGCTCCTCGTTCTCTTCTGGGTTATAGTGGATCCTACGATGGGAAGGCACAATGGTTTCAACTGGGAGCATAGCCTCCGATCCGTATGCCAAAGAAAAAGGAGTGTGCCCTGTTGATGTTCTGAAGGATGTGCGGTAGGCCCATAGTGCCGTAGGGAGTTCATCCACCCAAGCGCCCTTTGACTTTTCGAGCTTCTTTTTGATCAGAGTTTTCAGAATTTTGTTGACTGCTTCGACTTGTCCGTTTGCTTGGGGATATGCTACGGATGAGAAGCTTTTGTGAATTCTGTGTTCTTGGTACCAGTTGGCGAATTCCTCGCTGTCAAACTGAAGTCCATTGTCTGATATGATTTTTAGTGGGACTCCGTACCTGCACAGAACATTTTTGATTAAGAAGTTGACAACTTTCGCTGAAGACACTTTATTTAGAGGTTCTGCTTCCACCCATTTGGTGAAATAGTCGACTGCTACTATAGCATATTTGGCGCCGCCTCGACCCATTGGCAGTTCACCGATTAAGTCAATTCCCCATACTGCAAAGGGCCAAGGGCTGGTCATCTGAGTGATCTCGGTTGTTGGTAGCCGAGGGATCTTAGCAAATTTTTGGCATCTGTCACACTTCTTGACGAAATCTAAGGCGTCCTTGCTTAAGGTGGGCCAGAAATATCCGTATCGGAGTATTTTTTTTGCTAGCGTTTGCCCTCCGGTGTGATCCCCGCAGCTTCCTTGATGAATGTTGGATAAGATTTCCTTGGCTTCCCTTCCGGCGACACACCTTAACAATGGGTTAGAGAACCCGCGCCGATAGAGGATGTCTCCTTGTATTGTGTACCGGGACGCTTTCCTCAGGATTTTCTTGACTTCGTTACGCCCGTCGGGTAGTGTGCCATTTTGCAGGTAGTTTCGGATGAGAGTCATCCAAGTTGCTTCTTCGGTTGCAGCTATTAGATTCACTTGCTCAAAACTTGGGATCGTTTGCTTTGAGACAGTTACTGCCCCGAAGATGGCGACGTCCCTCATACTTGCTTGCTTTGCCAATTCGTCGGCCTCTTGGTTCTCTTCCCGAGGGATGTGTTTGACTAAGTAGTGGTCCAATCGGTTGAGAAGCGACTTGGTCTTCTTTAGATATGCTATGAGTCGTTCTTCTCGAGCTTGGAATTCTCCCAGTATTTGATTAACAATAAGCTGAGAATCGCTGTGAAGGCACAAAGAATTGGCTCCGATCTCGATAGCAATTTCTAATCCGGCTATTACGGCTTCATATTCTGCATCGTTGTTGGTGGCAGCGAACTCCAACCTTATAGCATAGTGCAGTTTATTTCCCCTGGGAGTGATTATTACCACACCTGCCCCCGAGCCTTGTTCGTTAGATGCACCGTCCACAAAGAGATTCCACTTGATATCTTCCGTTATTTCCAGTTGCTCCTTATCCTCGTTGGTAGTGAATTCTGCAATGAAATCAGCCATGGCTTGTCCCTTGATGGCGGTGCGAGGGTGATAGGTGATATCATACTGACTCAGCTCAATACACCATTTAAGTAGTCGCCCGGAAGTGTCGGGACGATGGAGTACCTGCCTCAGTGGTTGATCGGTCAGAACTTTGATGGAATGGGATTGGAAGTAGTGACGTAGCTTTCGTGAAGTGATTAGTAAACAGTATGCTAACTTTTCAAGCTTAGGATATCTGACTTCTACCCCAGTAAACCTTTTACTGACGAAGTAAACTGGCCGTTGCGTGCGATCGTCTTCCCTTACCAAGGCAGCGCTTAGAGCGTGAGATGACACAGCAAGGTATAGGTATAATTCTTCGCCTTCGCTTGGGGTCGAGAGTACCGGTGGTTTCTGGAGGTGTTCAATTAGGTTAAGGAAAGCGGTTAAGCATTCGTCCGTCCATTCGAACCTTCCTTTATCTTTCTTTAGAGCCTCGAAAAAGGGGACGCACTTGTCCGTTGCTTTGGAGATGAATCGGCTTAGGGCAGCCACTTTTCCATTTAGGCTTTGCATTTCCTTTCGGGTGGAAGGTATCTTGATGTCCCTTAATGCTCGGACTTGTTCAGGGTTTGCTTCTATCCCTCGGGCATGGACGATGAATCCTAAGAATTTTCCCGATGACACTCCGAAGGAGCACTTTAGTGGATTCAACTTCATTCCATACTGTCGAAGTACCTGGAACATTTCGCCTAGGTGGCTTACGTGATCTTTGGCTTTCCGTGATTTTACCAGCATGTCGTCTACATATACTTCCATTGTTCGTCCTATTAGCCCTGCAAACATCTTGTTGACGAGGCGCTGGTAGGTGGCTCCTGCATTTTTAAGTCCGAAGGGCATCACTTTGTAGCAGTATAAACCCCGGTCGGTGATGAAACTAGTGTGGTCTTGGTCGGGAGCATGCATAGGAATTTGGTTATATCCTGAGTATGCATCCATAAAAGACAAGAGTTCGTGCCCGGCCGTGCTGTCTACAAGCTGATCGATTCTGGGAAGTGGGAAGCAATCTTTTGGGCAGGCGTCGTTTAGGTTGGAGAAGTCAATGCAGGTCCGCCACTTCCCATTAGCCTTCTTTACTAGTACCGGGTTGGCGATCCATTCTGGGTAAATAGCTTCTCGTATGAAGTCATTGGCGAGTAGATTCTTTACTTCTTCATCGAGGGCTGCTGATCGCTCTGCCCCCATACTTCTCTTTTTTTGTTTCACAGGTGCCTTGGTAGGATCGATTTTTAATATGTGGCATGCTATGTTGGGGGAGATTCCGGTCATGTCAGCGTGTGACCAAGCGAACACATCCAAGTTGTGGCGGAGAAAATCAATGAGTTGTTCCTTCAATTCAGCTTTCAGCTGCGACCCAATTTTCAGTAGCCTACTTGAGTCGTGCTTGTCTACAGATATAAACTCCATAGCCTCTGCAGGCTCGGCGGTGGCCTCCTCCTCTTTGTCCCTAGGGTCTAATTCATTGAAAGGGTCGCTGGTGTATCGAAGAGGAGGGGCTTTCTTTAGTTGCTATGCTTCAAGGCTCTTTGTGCAGAGGGCAATCTCTACACCTTTCCCTTTATCTCTCCTGTGGTTGTTGCGAAGTTCGGTTACATAGCAGTCTCGTGCAATATCTTGGTCTCCTTCCACTTCCCCTACCCCATTGTCTGTTGGAAATTTCATTTTCAGGCACCACGGGGCTAGGACAATCTGGAAGTCAGATAGGGCTGGTCTTCCTAGGAAGGCGTTGTAGGCCGAATGGTTTTCTATCAGCACAAACGTCTGTTTCCTTACAACGGAGCGGGGATGGCTTCCAATTTCAACGAAGAGGTCCAGCTGCCCGATGGGCATTTTCGCATCTCCAGTGAAACCGTGTAGCGGTTTATCGCAGGGAGATATATCCTTCATTGACAGCCTCATTTTGTCGAATGCGTGTTTGAACAGGATATTTACGGAGCTTCCAGTGTCTACCAGGATTCGGTAAACTTCGGCGGGACCGAGTCGGGCAGAGATAACCATGGGATCCATGTGAGGGTACTGTCTTCCTTCTAGGTCGCGTTTATTGAATGTGATGTCATCACTTTCTTTCCGCTTTGGGTGGCGCTCTTCTATAACTGTGTTGACACAGTCTCTATTGTCTCTAAGCGACTTCCCATATCTTTCCATCTCTTTCCAACTTCTGTCTGCGATGTGCGGACCTCCTGAGATGGTATGGACTACTATCTTCTCTTGACTAGAGCTGCTAGCGTTGCGGTCGCCTCTGCCGGTCCCTGGTGAGGGTAGCCTTGGGTTTTCATTGGCAGGAGCTGGAGTCCTGTCTTGACTTTTTACATAGCGTTCCAGTTTCTTTCTCCTGATGTGTTCCTCAATCAGATCTCGGAGATGATGGCATTCGTTGGTATCATGTCCGTGGGATTCGTGGAAGCGGCAGAATTTTCCAGACTTCTGTGCGCTATCTGATTCCTTCTTGTATGGTGGGCGTTTGTATCTAACTTCGCCTTGGGTGGCAAGGAAAATATTTTCGACGGTCTCGTTCAAAGGGGTGTAAGAGTCGAATCTTGGTCCGGGCCGATATAGGCGTTTTTCTACTTTCTTGCCCCCAACATTGTCTCTGGAATCATTTCTTCGAGTGTCCCTTGCCACAGTAGGGGCGTTGCCATGGGTCGTCTTACTTTGCTGTCCTGACTGCCCCTCGATGGCAGCATCCTCAAGCCTCATGTATTTCCCGGCTTCATGGAAGAAATCGGGTAAAGTAGCTGGTTTTTCCTTTGTCAATCTTCTAGCAAACTTAGTGTCCGGATGCACCCCACTGCAGAGGGCCATCAGGATAAGCTTTTCATCGGCGTCTTGAACTGCGGCTGCTGCGGCGTTGAATCTGGTTAGGTATTGCTGCAGCTTTTCTCCAGGTTTCTGTTTGACGCTGGATAAGGAATAAGCGTCCTTAGGTTGCTCCACATGAATGCGGAACTGACTGATAAATTTTTCTTTCAACATTTCCCATGAGCTGATGGATCCTTGGGGTAGATGACAGAACCAGGAGGTAGCAAGATCTGCTAAGAAGAGCGGAAAGCATTTGCACAGTACTCCCTCCGTTGCTCCACTCATGAGCATATGCTGTGTGTATCTCTGCAAGTGTACAACGGGATCGGAGGTCCCTTTGTAGGGTTCCATTGTTGGCATCTTCCATTCTCGGGGGGTGATAGCAACTTCGATATTGCGGGCGAAAGGGCTGGTTACTCTAGCGCCTATCCCTCGATCTCTTTGCTCCCGTTGGACACACTCTCTGAATAAGCGCGCCATCCTTTCATCAGAATTTGGAGCAGACAGAAATGAGTTTGGTTCTGTTCTGTGGGGTTGATTCCGTCCAGACAACCTGTAGGGATGGTATCGTCTATCATTCCTCATATTTTCCAGTGGCTGCCTTTGATCTTCTGGGAGCATGCTTGGGTCAGCTACAGTTGGCCCTTGCCTTGATCTTCCCCGGTTGGGTTCTGATCTAAGCACTTCCTCGGGTCCAACTTCGGGCTGAACTCTAGCTCGGCCCCGTTCACCGGTGTTTCTGTGGTTAGGCAGCATGACAGGCTCAGCTGCAGTTGACCTTCGCCCGGTAACTTCCCCGTTGGGTTCGGTACCAAACGTTTCCTCAGGCCTAACTTCGGGCTGGGCTCGGTCTCGGCTCCTACCACGGCTACTTCTGCCGTTAGCTCCTTCGAAGAAGGAAGATCTTTGCTGTCTCTGAGATCCTCCAGACTGGGACTCGCCCCATGATTCAGTGTTGCGGTTGGATTCTTCAGCGTCCCTCAAGCATGACATGAGATGGTCCACCAAGGCTTCCTGCTGGGATGTGAAGCGGTTAGTTACTTCAACAACAACTCTGTCCAAATCTGCCCTAGTAATTGCTGCAGGCTGTTCTGTGGCAGGAGTGGTTGGGTTAGCCTGTCCTTCATTTGCTACCGTTGCTGGAGGAGGAGGATTTACTTGATTCGCGATAGCTGGATCAGGAAGGCTACTGGATGCGATGTTTTTTCCTTTGTTAACATCTTTTCTCTGTTTGGGAGGCATGTTTTCCAAGCGGCGGACGATGCTGCTAGGAAAACTCGTGAAGTAGACGAAGCTGAAGCTTCAAGTTTCTCCTTCTCAGTGAAAGCACCAAAAATGTTTGCACAAAAAATGGACAAACACCTCAAAGTTATACGATTTAGTAGATCTTATGTTGTTCTCAGTGATTTTGGAGGTTTATGCAAATATATGAAAAACAGGGGCTAGACTGTAAAAAGACACGCAGATTTATAGTGGTTCAGCCAGAATGTGCCTACGTCCACTTTATATGTTATTTCTCTTCTTTTGTTGTGATTACAAGTACAAAGCTTTGATACAAGTAAAAGAAAGTTGTTTGAAAGTTCCTTCCGTGCTTGAGCTCTCAAAACTTGTCCCCATTGTTGTACCCTTGCCCCTCTATTTATAGAGTGAGGCTAGGGGTAGGGGTCCAGGATATGTATGGTCGCAGATGGGCCTGGGCTGATGTGATTTGGCCTGGTATGACTTGGTTCGGCATCACTTGGTCCGGAGGTGGGATGGTGAGGTTGGACCGGTGGTAGTTGGTCCGGTGGTGGAAGGGTGAGGCTGGACCGGTGGTAGTTGGTCCGGTGATGGGATGGTGAGGTTTGGACCGGTGGGTCTGCCGAATGTATTCGATGGAGGTCTACCGAATGAAGTTGATGGAGGTCTACCGAATGAAGTCGATGGAGGTCTACCGAATGAAGTCGATGGAGGTCTACCGAATGAGTTCTGCCGAATGGATCACGTTTCTGGGTCTCGAGGTCTTCCGGGTAAGAATTTACCCAACATAAATTTTAAATAAATGGTTTATGTTAGAAAGTAAAATAAATAAATAAATAAAAATATAAGACAATAAATATTAAAGTAAAACGATAGTAATAAATTAAATTAGAAATAGAGATCAATATATATAAGATAAATTATAATAAAAATAGAAAGTAGAACATTTGTTAAAATCTAGAAATTCATCTATATTACAAAATAAATAAATAAATTTTATAGTTTTATACAATATAAAGTATATATATCTTAATCTCATGTTAATAAATCAATACAAAACAATACAAATAGAATAGACTACAAAATAATAAAAGAAAAATAAAATAAGGTAAAAAAATAGAAGTTTACTCATATTATAAAATAATGAGACAAGGCAAAATAAAATCTAATAACATATTAAAGATTTACATTATAAAGTAATAAAGCAAACAAAAAGAAAAGAAAGAAATACATTCAAAATAAAATACAAACATATATAAATATACTTGCAATAGGAAAAGAAGAACTATGTTCAAACAAGAGCATGCATATGAAAGTGCTTGCAAAAGAAACAAACAAGGTACAAAATATATTCAGGAATGTACACTTGAATAAGAAATAAAACGAAAAAAAAAATATTCAAGTATAAGTGAAGATTGCAAAAGAAGATAGGGTGAAACACAAGGTACATATGCATTAAAGGTTTGCATCTCTAAGTACACCATACAAATATCTATCAGCCACTGAAATGAAGAAAAAAATATTCATTTGTACATGGCAATTAATGAAGCCATCACAACACTTTCTATCAGCCTCCATAAGCAATAAAATCTCTGCCTAGTATTGTACAAACAATATTTTATCACTTGTACAAAATAATACATCTTTGTAAACTTCTTTTACATATCAATCCATTCATTTCAGTTTCGTTCATCTTCATCTGGAAAGAAAAAAAAATAAAACATAAACTTCAACTTAATACAATCAAAACAAACCAGATAGATCAAAGAATCAAGAAGAGATCCAGCTTGCAAATTTCAAAGCTGTTCAACATAGCAGTTCCGTTTTTCTGGAAAGTAAGGTGAGCAAACTCTTAACCCTTTATATATATATATATATCTTGATCTGTCTGTGATAAATGCTTGATTGTGTGATAATGAAATGTTTGGATATGAATGCAATGTTTGCAATATGAAATGTCTATGTATATAAGAGTTTATATCACTCTGTTAAACTCTACAAGCTCTCTGTTTTAAAACAAATGATATGTGAGTAAACTATCCTTCAAAAGCTTAAATCTGTTGATACATGAAGTATGTTGTGAAATATTTGTATAGATGTATGCCTGCATGTCTATATATACATGTATATCTGTAAACTTAAATATGTAGATACAGGTATATGTACCTGTTCTTGTATTCACAGGCTAGAAATAAAAGTAAAAATCAAAATCTCTTAAATCATTCACTTATGAACTTAGATGTATAAATGAAAAATGTTTGAATTAAACAAGATATTTATTTTAAATTTTTTTAGAAGTATAATTATCAAGTATTTAAACTGGGAAGAAGGAAGAGCAGTGAAACTTTTGAAAAATAGAAAAATCAAGCGTTTTGATTTTATAATTTGATTTCATAATCAAGTTCGAATTTGAAAATGATGATTTTAGAGAATCATTTCAAGATTTTTCGATTATAAATCATGAGAAATCATGAGATGATCGAGATTTGCATTTTCGTCAATCTCTGGTAATCAACGATGAATTATAATGGTGAAGGTGGTTCGGGCATCGATGGTCATCAGAAAAATAACCGGAGAATTTATAATTCGCCGTGGCGAACGTTTGGCGATGTAGTAGGGTTTAAGCTTCAGGTTTGGTCGACGATATTGTTCGAATTCGTGCGTCATCAAGGAAGTACTGGAGGTGATCGGACCAGTGTAGATTGGTTCGTGGTCGTCGGGGCAACTCTGGTCGAAGTGGCATGGTTGATGATGGCCTGAGGTGGCGTTACGTGATGGGTTTTTTTGGCGATCTTTTGGGTACCTGATGTGCTCGATGTCTTGATTTCGATTCTGGTGATTTACTTGGGTTCTGGGTGCTCGAGTTGATCAGTGGGGTCGTCGTCGATGTGTTGAAGGTTGCAAGGTTGGTCGGAGGTGGCTAGTTCCGGCGTATACGTGCACAGGCTTTGGGTTGTGTCAGTAAGAAGTGGATTGGGAAGAAAGGTGGATGACTCGAAGTAGCCTTCGGGAAGTAAGGGTACAAGCTCGGGTATAGGCTCGAAGTAATTTTTGGGTTGCACGGGTTTGTACTTAAAACAAAATTTAAGTTTAAAGAAAATAGGGCACACGGGTGGGTTTTGCAAACGACTCGAAGCAAGCAGCACATTTGTTCAGGTGTGACTCGAAGTGGTCTCAGGAGTTGACATACAAAATAGTTTTTACTTTAAAAACAAAATCCAAATTTTTAAACAATTTTAAATCCATGTTTTTAAAAGTTTTGACTTAAGTTTAAACTAATTAAGGTTATAAATTTAAATTGTTTAATAACTTAAAGTTTTAAGCAATTAGGTGTTTAAAAATGAATTTGAATTTAAAAGGAATTTGAAATAAATGTTTTCAAATATATTGTAAATAAAAATCAAATCATAAATATGAATGAGTTTACTTTAATTAATGAAGATTAATGATTTAAAATTCATTAATGAATAAGTTCTTAATGGTGAATCAATTTATAATCAATAATGATTTTGCAAGTAAATTTCTTTAGAAAAGTGATTACAGAAATTTAATAGTGAATAAAGATCATTAGCTAAGATTATTTAAATAAATAATCAATGTGATTAATTTAACAATAAAATTAGAATAATTAATTTAATAACAATCATTTATGGGATTGTTTGAGTATAATTACTTAATGGAAGTTGTTTGCACAAAAAATGGGCAAACACCTCCAAGTCGTATGATTTAGTTGATTTTATGTTGTTTTTAGTGATCTGGATGATTTATGCAAATATGCAAAAAGCAAGGACTAAACTGTAAAAGACACACAGATTTATAGTGGTTCAGCCAGAATGTGCCTACGTCCACTTTATATATTATTTCTCCTTTCTTGTTCAGATTACAAGTACAAAGCTTTAATACAAGTATATAAAAGTTGTTTGAAAGTTCTATCCGTGTTTGAGCTCTCAAAAACTTGTCCCATTGTTGTACCCCTGCCTCTCTATTTATAGAGTGAGGCTGGGGGCAGGGGTCTTGGATGTATATAGCTGTTGGTGGGCCTGGGCTGATGCGATCTGGCCTGACATTGTTGATCCGGTACGCCTTGGTCCGGTTGTGAGTGGATGGAGTTTGGTTCGGTGGGAGTTGGTACCGGGGTATTGGTTCGGTGAGGACTTGGTTCGGTAGGACCTTGGTTCGGTGGGAAGGAGTTGGTTCGGTAGGCAGGGGAAGGAGTTGGTTCGGTAGGCAGGGGAAGGAGCTGGTTCAGTAGGCAGGGGAAGGAGTTGGTTCGGTGAGAAGGAGTTGGTTCGGCAGGCCCGGTCGAAATTTACTCAACACTTGCCCCCCAAAGTAGGGCATGTGGGTATGCACATGGCGTGCATTGCTTTAGCTTGGATATCCTCATCCGGCCCTGTGTGCTGAACCAATTGGTCCGGTCATTAGTAGATGTCTATAAGTATGGACCTCGCATCTATGTTCACCCTTCGCCGTTTGAGACAGCCGAATCAACTGAATACCGAATCAGACTTGATTGCTTGAAATAACCGAACCAGTCAATTACCGAACCATCTCATCTGCCGGACCAGGTAAGTCTTCCTTTGCCGAATGATTCTTTATGACTGACCCATCGAACGAACTCAAATGTTTTACCGAAGGGGCTAGAGTACCGAATGAACTTGGGAGTATAAGGCCGAATGAACCTTCGCCTTGTACTACCGAATGCCACCTTGAGGAGTACGAGTGCCGAATGGGCTCTCGGCCTTGAACTACCAGATGCACTTATGTTTTGAATTGCAAGTGAAATTCCAGACTACATACTCTCATACTTTCCTATGTTGCAGATAAATGTCTCATAAAGTTGAAACCCGATCAGAAAAGAAGAAATCCCAGGACAGAGAAGATCCTTCCGCAGTGCCCCCAGCTCAGTCAGGACTGGGACGTCATGGGCCCACCCCGAGGTCACTAGTAGATGGGTATGGCCCTCAGGAGCTTCTGAACTCACCTCCTGACTGTTTCCCTAGCTCTCTCAAAGGCGAGCATCTTGACGTTATTTCTCGCTCCTTTGGGATTGATAGAGCGCGTATGTTATTGTCGGGGGAAGGAGTGATGCCATATAATCCCCCCGAAGGGTATTTCGCCTATAGTAGGTACCATTGTATGTGTGGGTCCATTCCCCCGATCAATGCTTGGATACTCAGCTTCATCACCTACTTGAAGGTGGCTCCATTTCAGCTTCAGCCTAACTCCTACGCCATCCCGGTGAGCCTGTTTGTCACTTTTCAGAGGAGATACGGGCGTCCTCCCTCCAACCGGGAGATCCGGTATTTGTACAATCTGAGAGGCTATAAGAACGGGTCTACATACATCAGCTTGGAATCAGCCGTATCTTTCAAGCCGGTCCTGGACTTATATTCGAAGTTCAACATGTTCAAGAAAGAATGGTTTTTCATCAAGGATGACTCTGTTTCCATCCGTCGCTTCACCTTTGGCTGTAAGTTGAAGCTCATTTATGACTTCCGTTCTGACTGCAATGCTTCTTCTCATGTGCTTTTATTTCTTGCTAGCGACAGGTGGCTTTGCAGTCGTGGAAAACGATCGCCTGGTTCAGATGGCTGTGGAAATAGAAGCCATTACGGGAAGGGAAAGGTCGACTTCTTACTTGATCAGGAACGCTACACTTCTGGGGCACAACCTGATTCTACCACATCAGTCCGTGGTCAAGCAGAGAGACACGGCAGAGGAAAGGGCTGCCAAAGCTACAGGAGGGGCCATGGCGAAGAGCAGCAAAAGGAGACCCTTCTCGATGCATCCAGTCGCCGGGGGGAAGAAACTCAAAAAGTCTGATTGGCCCTCTCCCAGCACACATCCAGATGTTCAGGAGGTGGAAAAAGTGGAGGGGGAAAAAGGCAAGGATGAAGGAGGTGAGGCGGAGAGCGGAAGTGGTAGAGAAGGTGACACTGATTGTCACGGCGATGATGGTGGCGAAGGACATGGCGGTGATGGTACCGGGGCTTTGCCTCCTGGGCAGGCAGGCGTGATTCAAGAGTGGACAGATGACGCTCTCCGCCAAGCCTTTGAAGAGTTGGAGGAAGGACCGGCCTTGGCGGAGAAGTCCAAGAAAGCTGATAAGGCCGGGACCGACGCCGATTTATCTTCCGGGAGTGCTTCTACTGAGGCAAGTTCTGCGATTCAAGGTGAATTTCTCTTTATTCTTTTTAATTCTTGAATGATGGCTCAATGCATGCTGGTGACACCTGGTTTTCATTCCAGGAGCGGGCAAAACAGCCAAGACCTCAGATCTTCGGCACGGGCTTGAACAATACAGACTCCTCAAAGCTTCTGCCAATCCAAAGCCTCCTACTAACCGCCCTGGAGACGTAGTCGGCTATCGTCCTCTTCTTGGAGTTATTGAAGAAGATATACAACAGAGGAAGAGGAGTCGATCTTCGTTTGAATCTCTTCCTGGTCCTCCGACCCCACTCCGGCCTATTCACGATATTACGGAGGATGATACTGAGTTTATGCCTTCCCCACATCCGTCTGAGAATCCAACCTTCACCCCGATAGATCACCCTGGCCTGGTTCGTAATCCGTTTGCGGGCCATCCAGACCTGGACCCGACCTCTCATGACATCTCCTTCGATGAGGCTACTGGTGAGCACCTTCTCCCTCGCAATCCTATGGTACGGGTGCTTGACGAAGCCAAGTCCCTGGACCTTGATTTTCTTACCACCCGGGTTGTAACTCTGGGGGATGAAGCTAAGGCGAACATCGACCGAGTTGCCGAGGAGACCAGGAAATTAATGGGGCATCATGCCCGACTAGTTAAGGCCGGGGAGGAAATTGGGAGTGCGAAAATTCGGTTACGGTTAATGGTTTCCGACTAGGCTAAGCAACTTGCCGATCAAGCCATTCAAATTTCTCAGCACGAGGCCGCATCCAGGCAACTGAAGAAGACTATGGAAGAGGCCAGCAGGGCAGAGTTGTGAAAAATGGATGCCGCCTGCAAGGAGCGGATTGACATGGCCATTGCGACGGTGGATGAGGTTCGACAAGCGGACCTCAAGCGGGCACAAGAATTATCGGGGAGACTCGAGGCCGCGGAGCTTGCTCAGTCCAGGCTGAAGGAGGAGATGGAGGCGATGAGGATATCTCTTCAGGCTGACCGCTCACGATATCGATTGGAGAGGGATGTTGCAGTTGCAAAGCTGCGTGCTTCCGAGGCCCGAATGAGGGAACTTGAGGAGAACGAGGGGATGATGGATGAGATGCTCCAGGACATGTATTTCCGCACCTGGAAACAGGATAACCTATCCTGGATGGATGATTATCCCCGAGTTATGGCCAGGATTTATCTCAGGGCTCTAGAGGAGGCTAGGGCTGATGCAGATAAAGAGGGTGGCGCGGTCTTCAGAATGGATGTGGTCACTGCCCAGTTTACCAAGGAGGAGAAGATGGCGGTGAAGGAGGGTATGCGGCTGCGTGCCGCTGAGGAGGCAGGTGTGCAAGTAGAGGATGATGATCAGGATGGCCAGGAAGTAGGCTCTGGTAAGTCTTCCCTCCTAGTCTTTCCGTTAACTTGGTTGCTTATCGCTAATGAATTCTTTCTTTGACCGGTCAGGTGGGCAACAGGACACGGGCAAAGCTCCGATGCAGCCGACTCCTTGACTTGACCTGGATACCTTTCTGTGGACTTGACATCGTTGTATATGTTAGTCCCAAAACAGTAATGTAACTTCTAGGTTGTAATTATGCTACTTGTAATAAACAACATTATTCTTGACGTGTAATTTTTTAACTTAAGCTGATTCTGTCCTATTTGAATGCTTTTGTTATTTTGACATTTTGTATAAGATATATAGCTATGCATATGCCTACAATTCAATTGTGTTTGACGCCAAGTTTTTTGCTTAAAGTACAATTTCATATCTTGCAATGCTAATGTGATGTGTGAATAGCTACGTAAAAAAAAGAAAGTGCCGCCCTTCTTTTTTTAGTTGAAGATGGCGGCTTTGAATGTCCTGCATGGCCAAGTATGGAATGCTGCCGAGTGTCCAGTTGTGAGTTCCCACTCCCATTAGCGAATGTCTCATATTCTGTGTCCTGTACTTTAGGGATCGTTATAGAGGATAGGAGAAAAGTCTTTTAAATAAAATTGAAATATAAGATAAAGTAAAACTTCCAATCACGGAAGGCCTTCGATGTGCTTAAGTTCGTGGCAAACGGGCTTTGTAGTCAATTCCCTAGCTGTGGGTCTTGGAGACATTTGTCACCCATCTTACGCCTCCGCGGGGAGTTAATCTTTTTTACCATAGCCGTACTTAAGACACACCGGAGCCGAGATCGCGCACAGTAACTACCCGGGCCATTATGGCCCGTAATCGTGGGTATTATTCGATTTACTGTGGCCGGCTAGCGTGGGTGCCGATCATCAACCGTGAACTACCCCTGGCTGGCCACACCTTATGTTGGGGCTTAAAGTAGGTTCACGGCTGCCGGCGAGCCGAACGCCGTAATGAGCTGCCTCGGCTATAATCGGCCTTCTCGGTGGCTTATAATCGGCTCATTATAGTTGGCTTTGAGGGCCGTCGCGAGCAATGAGTTAACCCGCAACAGAGGGATGCCGGAGCAAAAGTGTCTCATTGGCGAGGGCATAGATTCGTATAGTACCCGTTAGGTTTTGTCCAGGAGAAGTCGCGCTGTGGAGCGCTTTGAGTGAAAATGCTATTTGCACAGGGTTTTGTTCAACAGAAAAGGATAAAGTTAACAAGCAGCCAAGATATAAAGGAACAAGCTAAAAAGAGACAAGGTTTTTTAAAGTGGTTCGGCACGAAAATGCTTACGTCCACTGATTCCCTTTGTTAATTCACTTCATATGGGCAGTACAAGTTAAGAAAAGTATCGACGGAGGTGTTGGATGTTCCATGCCCTCTGAAACACCTCTCCGTCCACTGTTGACAAAATATCAGCTCCATTGTGGAGATCTTTATGAATTACATATGGTCCATCCCAGACTGGATCTAGTGCTCCGGGGCGATGGAAGATTCGCTTGAGGACAAGATCTCGTTCTTGTAAGATACGATGCTTGACCTTGGAGTTGTATCGTACTGCCACTTTTTGCTTGTGGGCTGCTGCTTTGAGGGCTGAATCATTTCTTCTCTCCTCAATTAGATCCAAAGACATGTGAAGGAGTTCTTCATTCTCTTCTGGATTATAGTGGATCCTACGGTGGGAAGGCACGATGGTTTCAACCGGGAGCATAGCCTCCGATCCGTATGCCAAAGAGAAAGGAGTATGCCCCGTTGATGTTATGAAAGATGTGCGATAGGCCCACAGTGCCGTAGGGAGTTCATCCACCCAAGCGCCCTTTGACTTTTCGAGTTTCTTTTTTATTAGAGTTTTCAGAATTTTGTTGACGGCTTCGACTTGTCCGTTTGCCTAGGGATAAGCTACGGATGAGAAGCTTTTGTGAATTCCGTGCTCTTGGCACCAGTTGGCGAACTCCTCGCTGTCAAACTGAAGTCCATTGTCCGATATAATTTTGAATGGGACTCCGTACCTGCATAGAACATTTTTGATCAAGAAGTTAATAACTTTCGCTGAAGATACTTTATTCAAAGGTTCTGCTTCCACCCATTTGGTGAAATAGTCGACTGCCACTATAGCATATTTGGCCCCGCCTCGACCCATTGGCAGTCCGCCGATCAAGTCAATTCCCCATACTGCAAAGGGCCAAGGGCTGGTCATTTGAGTAATCTCAGTTGTTGGTAGCCGCGGAATCTTAGCAAACTTCTGACATCTATCACATTTTCTGACGAAATCTAAGGCGTCCTTGCTTAAGGTGGGCCAGAAATATCCATATCGGAGTATCTTTTTTGCGAAAGTCTGCCCCCCAGTGTGATCTCCGCAGCTTCCTTGATGGATGTTGGATAAGATTTCCTTGGCATCCCTTCCAGCGACACACCTTAATAAGGGGTTAGAGAAGCCGCGCCGATAGAGGATGCCTTCTTGTATTGTGTAGCGGGAAGCTTTCCTCAAGATTTTCTTGACTTCGTTACGCCCGTTGGGTAGTGTGCCACTTTGTAAGTAGTCTCGGATGGGGGTCATCCAAGTTTCTCTTTCGGTTGCAGCTATCAGATTCACTTGCTCAAAACTTGGGGTCAGTTGCTTTAAGATGGCTACTGCTCCAGAAATAGTGCCGTCTCTCATGCTAGCTTGCTTTGCCAATTCGTCGGCCTCTTGGTTCTCTTCCCGGGGGATGTGTTTGATTAAATAACGATCCAATCGATTGAGAAGCAACTTGGTCTTCTTTAAATATGCCGCGAGTCGTTCTTCTCGAGCCTGGAATTCTTCAAGTATTTGATTTACAATAAGTTGAGAATTGCTATGAAGACACAAAGAATTGGCTCCAATTTCTAAGGCAAGTTCTAATCCACCTATCACTGCTTCATACTCTGCATCGTTGTTGGTGGCAACGAATTCCAACCTTATAGCATAGTGTAGCTTATTTCCCCTGGGAGTGATTATTACCACACCTGCCCCCGAGCCTTGTTCGTTTGACGCACCATCCACAAATAGATTCCACTTGATGTCTTCTGCTACTTCCGATTGCTCCTTACCTTCGCTGGTAGTGAATTCGGCAATGAAATCGGCCGTGGCTTGTCCCTTGATGGCGGTGTGAGGATGGTAGGTGATATCATATTGACTTAGTTCAATGCACCATTTAAGTAGTCGCCCAGAAGTTTCGGAACGATGGAGTACCTGCCTCAGTGGTTGATCGGTCAGAACTCTAATGGAATGGGACTGGAAGTAGTGACGCAGTTTCCATGATGTGATTAGCAAACAGTACGCTAGTTTCTGAAGTTTAGGATATCTGGCTTCCGCCCTTGTAAACCTCTTGCTTACAAAGTATACTGGCCGCTGCGTGCGTTCGTCTTCTCTAACCAATGCGGCGCTTAGAGCATGAGATGACACAGCAAGGTATAGGTATAGCTCTTCGCCTTTGTTCGGAGTTGAGAGTACTGGTGGTCTCTGGAGGTGTTCGATTAAGTTAAGGAAAGCTGTTAAGCATTCGTCAGTCCATTCGAATTTTCCTTTCTCTTTCTTTAGAGCTTCGAAGAAGGGGATGCATTTGTCGGTCGCTTTAGAGATGAATCTGCTCAAGGCGGCCACCTTCCCATTTAGGCTTTGCATTTCCTTTCGGGTAGAAGGTATCCTGATATCTTTCAGAGCTCGGACTTATTCAGGGTTTGCTTCTATTCCTCTGGCATGGACGATGAATCCTAGAAACTTTCCTGATGATACTCCGAAGGAGCACTTTAGAGGATTCAGCTTCATTCCATATTGACGAAGTACTTGAAACATTTCATCTAGGTGGCTTACGTGATCGTCGGCTCCCCTTGACTTTACCAGCATGTCATCCACATAAACTTCCATGGTTTGTCCTATTATCCCTGCAAACATCTTGTTGACGAGGCGCTGATAGGTGGCACCTGCGTTTTTAAGTCCAAAAGGCATTACCTTGTAGCAGTACAATCCCCGATCAGTGATGAAACTAGTGTGGTCTTGATCGGGAGCATGCATAGGAATTTGGTTATATCCTGAGTATGCGTCCATAAAAGATAAGATTTCGTGCCCGGCTGTGCTGTCCACAAGCTGATCGATTCGGGGAAGTGGGAAGCAATCCTTCGGGAGGCGTCATTTAAGTTGGAGAAGTCAATGCTTGTTCGCCACTTCCCATTAGCCTTCTTTACCAGCACCGGGTTGGTGATCCACTCTGGGTAGATGGTTTCTCGTATGAAGTCATTGGCAAGTAGGTTCTTTACTTCTTCATCGAGGGCTGCTGATCGTTCTGCCCCCATACTTCTCTTTTTCTGTTTTACTGGTGCCTTGGTAGGATCAATGTTTAGTACGTGACATGTTATGTCAGGGGAGATTCCGGTCATATCAGCGTGTGACCATGAAAATACATCTAAGTTGTAGCGGAGAAAATCAATGAGTTGTTCCTTCAATTCTGCTTTTAGTTGGGACCCGACTTTCAATAGTCTACTCGAGTCATGTCGGTCTATAGATACAAATTCCATAGCCTCTCCAGGCTCGGCGGTGCCTTCCTCCTCTTTATCCTTTGGGTCTAATTCATTGAAAGGGTCGCTGGTATATCGAAGAGGAGGGGCTTTCTTTAGTCGCTATGCTTCCAAACTTTTTGTGCAGAGGGCGATCTCTACACTCTTCCCTTTACCCTTCCTGTGGTTGTTGCGAAGTTCAGTTACATAGCAGTCTCGAGCAATGTCCTGGTCTCCCTCTACTTCCCCTACTCCATTGTCCGTTGGAAATTTCATCTTTAGGCACCATGGGGCCAGGACAATTTGGAAGTCAGACAGGGCTGGCCTTCCTAAGAAGGCGTTGTAGGCCGAGTGGTTTTCTATCAGCACAAATGTCTGTTTCCGCACAACGGAGCGGGGATGACTTCCTATTTCAACAAAGAGGTCCAGTTGCCCGAGGGGCATCTTCGCATCTCCAATGAAACCGTGTAGTGGTTTATTGCAGGGAGAAACATCCTTTATTGACAGTTTCATTTTGTCGAATGCATGCTTGAATAGAATATTTACTGAGCTTCCAGTGTCTACCAGAATTCGGAAAACTTCGGCTGGACCGAGCCGGGCAGAGATAACCATGGGATCCATGTGAGGGTACTGCCTTCCCTCTAGGTCACGCCTACTAAATGTGATGTCATCACTCTCTTTCCGCTTCGGGTGGCGTTCTTCTATAACAGAATTAACGCAGTCTTCATTGTTTCTAAGTGACTTTCCATATCTTTCCATCTCTGCCCAGCTTCTATCGACGATGTGTGGTCCTCCCGAGATGGTATGGACCACTATCTTCTCTTGACTAGAGCCGCTAGTGTTGCAATTTCCTCCGCCTGTCTCTGGGGAGGGTAGCCTTGGGTTCTCATTGGCAAGAGCTGGAGTCCTGTTCTGACCTTTTACATAGCGTTCCAGTCTCTTCCTTTTGATGTGTTCTTCAATCAAGTCCCGGAGATGATGGCATTCATTGGCATCATGCCCATGAGATTCGTGGAAGCGGCAAAACTTTCCAGATTTAAGTGCGTCATTTGATTCCTTCTTGTATGGTGGGCGTTTGTATCTAACTTCGGCTTGGGTGGCAAGGAAGATGTTTTCGACGGTTTCATTCAAAGGAGTGTAAGTGTTGAATCTCGGTCCTGGCCGATATAGGCGCTTTTCTCCCTTCTTGCCCCCAACATTGTCTCTAGAATCATTTCTTCGAACGTCCTTTGCTACAGCGGGCGTGTTGCCGTGAGCTGCCTTATTTTGTTGCCCTGACTGCCCTTCAGTGGCAGCGTCTTCAAGCCTCATATATTTCCCGGCTTCATGGAAGAAATCGGGTAAAGTAGCTGGTTTTTCTTTTGTCAATCTTCTAGCAAATTTAGTATCCGGGTGCACGCCACTACAGAGGGCCATTAAGATAAGCTTCTCATCGACATCTTGGACTGCGGCCGCTACGGCATTGAATCGGGTTAGATATTGCTGCAGCTTCTCTCCGGGTTTCTGTTTGATACTGGATAAGGAGTAAGCGTCCTTGGGCTGCTCCACATGAATGCGGAACTGGCTGATGAACTTTTCTTTCAACATCTCCCATGAGCTGATGGATCCTTGGGGTAGATGGCAGAACCAGGAGGTAGCTAGATCTGCTAAGAATAGCGGAAAGCATTTGCACAACACTCCTTCTGTTGCTCCACTCATGAGCATATGCTGTGTGTATCTCTGTAAGTGTACAACGGGGTCGGAGGTTCCTTTGTAAGGTTCCATTGTTGGCATTTTCCATTCTCGGGAGGTGATGGCGATTTCGATATTGCGGGCGAAGGGGCTGGTTACTCTAGCGCCTATGCCTCGATCTCTTTGATCCCGTTGGACGCACTCTCTGAACAAGCGTGCCATCCTTTCATCAGAATTTGGAGCAGATAGAAATGAGTTCGGCTCTGCTCTATGGGATTGATTCCGTCCAGATAACCTGTAGGGATGGTATCGTCTATCATTCCTGATAGTTTCCAGTGGATGTCTTTGGTCTTCTGGGAGCATGCTAGGGTCAGCTACAGTTGGCCCTTGCCTTGATCTTCCCCTGCTGGGTTCTGATCTAAGCGCTTCCTCGGGTCCAACTTCGGGCTGAACTCTAGCTCGGCCCCGTTCACTGGTGTTTCCATGGTTAGGCAGTATGACAGGCTCGGCTATAGTTGACCTCTGCCCGGTACCTCTTCCGTTGGGTTCGGTTCCAAGCGTTTCCTCAGGTCTAACTTCGGGTTGAGCTCGGTCTCGACTCCTACCATGGCCGCTTCTGTCGTTAGCTCCTTCGAAGAAGGAAGATCTTTGTTGTCTCTGAGATCCTCCAGACTGGGACTCACCCCATGATTCGGTGTTGCGGTTGGACTCTTCAGCACCCCTGAAGCGTGACATGAGTTGGTCCACCAAGGCTTCTTGCTGGGATGTGAAGCGGTTAGTCACTTCAGCCACAACCCTGTCTAGATCTGCCCTAGTAATTGCCTCCGGCTGTTCTGTGGCAGGGGTTGTCGGATTTGCCTGACCTTCATTTGGTACTGCTGCTGGAATGGGACAGTTTACTGGATCGGTGACCACTGGATCTGGACGACTGCTGGTTGTGATGTTTTTTCCTTTGTTAACATCTTTCTTCTGCTTGGGAGGCATGTCTTCCAAGCAATGTGCGATGCTGATAGGAAGAAAGTTAAGGGAGAAGCTGAAGTCCGGGGCTCAGCGTTCTCAGTGAAAGCACCAAAAATGTTTGCACAAAAAATGGGCAAACACCTCCAAGTCGTATGATTTAGTTGATTTTATGTTGTTTTTAGTGATCTGGATGATTTATGCAAATATGTAAAAAGCAGGGACTAAACTGTAAAAGACACACAGATTTATAGTGGTTCAGCCAGAATGTGCCTACGTCCACTTTATATATTATTTCTCCTTTCTTGTTCAGATTACAAGTACAAAGCTTTAATACAAGTATATGAAAGTTGTTTGAAAGTTCTATCCGTGTTTGAGCTCTCAAAAACTTGTCCCATTGTTGTACCCCTGCCCCTCTATTATAAAGTGAGGCTAGGGGCAGGGGTCTTGGATGTATATAGCTGCTGGTGGGCCTGGGCTGATGCGATCTGGCCTGGCATTGTTGATCTGGTACGCCTTGGTCCGGTTGTGAGTGGATGGAGTTTGGTTCGGTGGGAGTTGGTACCGGGGTATTGGTTCGGTGAGGACTTGGTTCGGTGGGAAGGAGTTGGTTCGGTAGGCAGGGGAAGGAGTTGGTTCGATAGGCAGGGGAAGGAGCTGGTTCGGTAGGCAGGGGAAGGAGTTGGTCCGGTGAGAAGGAGTTGGTTCGGTGAGAAGGAGTTGGTTCGGCAGGCCCGGTCGAAATTTACTCAACAGAAGTAATTAAGGAATTAATTATTCATTGTAAATAAGTGAGTTAATCGGATTAGTTTAAGTTAATTACTTGAGTTAATTAATCTAGAACAATCATTTAACAAATTGGAAAAGTAAAATTACTTAGAGAAGTAACTAATAAATGATTATTGGATGTAATTAACTGAATGATGATTAGTAACTTGAGTATAATTATTTGTTAATAATTAAAGGATTAATTAATGATTGTGATTAATTAAGATTGATTAGTTAATAATTGAAGATTAACTAATAAAATTTGAAAGGAGAATTTATTTCAAGTAATTTGTAATTAACTTATGATAATTAACTCGGATTAATAAATAATACATCTGAATTAAATTAATCAGTTGATCAATCAGTTTATTTGTGAATGTTTGGACCTAACTGAATGATTCAATTGTTTAATATCCTTGATATGTTATGCTTTGTGATATATTCTGATTTGTGTGTGATCTGTACTGTAGTTATTTATCTGGGATGAATGTAAATTATTATCTGTGATTTATATATCTGTGAATGAAAGATAAGCGTTATAGTTTATACCGCTTATCAACTATATTTCTGTATTTTGATCTGTGATGATTCATTGATGTTGCACTACTGTGTAAAACCCCTAGACCACACTTTTACACACACAAATATGGATTTCACGTGGAAATCGATTAAGTCACAGATAATCTGAATTTAATGTTTTTGAGATTGAAATTTTAATTTCAATTGATTTTGAAATTTGAAATTTTGGTGTTTAATATGGAAAGCTTTTGAAAGAGTTTTAAAAATATTTTAAATATCTTGAAATTTAAATAATTCAATTTGAATTTGAATTTGAATTCAAAATGAGGAATTGAATTCCCCGTTTGGAAATTATGGTTAAGATGTTATAAATGTGTTTATTTGAATTTAAACCATTTTAAAAGTATTGGTTTGGGAATTTGAATTTAACCCAAGGATTTTAATTCGTATAAAAGAATCAAATTTTCCGGAATGAAAACTGTTTGTTTTTCAAATGATAAAAGCTTTCACATAAGAAATGAATTTCCAATTTGAATTAAAGGAATTTCAAGTTTGAATTGAAAAATGGTTTTCTAAGTTATGAGTGAATTCTTTTTGAAAGCTATGAATTGAATCTGTTTATTTTAACAGATTTAAAATGGTGATTTGTTTAAACCATTCGAAATGAAATTGTTTTGGAAGCTATAAGTTAAATCTTTGATTTAAAGATTTAACGAGTTAATCAAATTGAAATGGAAATTGATTTGGAAAATCTATGAATAGATCTTTGTGAAACTGGGTGAACTTTGTGAATTGAATCTGTTTGTTTTTAACAGATTTAAAATGGTAATGTGTTTAAACCATTTGAAAGATTTTTGGGTAATAAATTATGACTCGACTGAAATCCCAATATCCATATGTTTTAAAATATTGCGCTCACTATTCGGTTTAGCCGGGAGAGGACTTTGTGTCATATAACCCATTTCGAATAGTGATACGACGTAAATGGATAGCATTTTAAGACCGGTGTTGAAGACCGGGTATTTGCGAGAACAATAAGATAACCTATCGATTATCTCTGCACTGAGTAGCTACGGTATAGAGATTTCCTAAGTGATGGGAAGTCCGATCGGGATTGTGAATACTCGGATTGCAAGGGCTTCTTTGGAAGTGCCTTCGGTTCTGTTCGAACCCGGAACAAACTTGTATGGTTGTATGTCTGACACTACGCTTTGAGATATAAAGCTGATTTCTTTCAAATACATTTCTGTTTGGTAGCGGAGAATTTATTCTCTTAGCTTAACACCCTTCTCTGAGACGTACGAGCTCAGAGGTTATGTAGTTGAAGGTTATCAGCGATATACTCCCTATTTGGTAGTGTGGCATGCCGAGTGTTGCTGCGTGTTGATGATCATTTGTTGATCAAAGCATGGCTTTGTGAAAAAGCGTAGCTTTGTGGACGAGACCTTATCGAGCCTCACAGATCGGAAATGGTCGAAACAGGAAAGATGTGGCAAGGTTTCAGGGGTAGCTCCCCTAGGGTATGACCATTCCTTTTGGAAAAAGGTGGTATCATGGTATGGAGCCCAGATATTTACCTATGTGGTTGCTCCAATCTCATTTACTCTGTGTGATTGTTGCTGTGTGACCGAGGCCTCGGATAAAGGTCCCAAAGGACCGGGGGTGGCATATCTCAGGTTTACTACCCGGGAAGGGGGTAACCGGCCTTGTGTTGGCAGAGAGCAGGTTGTCTCTCGGGGCGTCCCTCCAGAGGCGTTCCCATATGGCAGTAGGAAGTTCCTTAGCCTGACCATTTGTTGGAAAATCCAAAGAAACAATACGAGCCATTTACGATTGTAGTTGTATAACCTGTCTCCTCAGGCGGCAGCTATAGCAGGCATAATATAATGGTACCTATGCTGGCTAAGATTAATATTATATTTTCGAAAGGATTTTCACACTATGCACTAGTAATAATATCAAAAGAATTTTCTTTGCATAGTAAGCATGTTTGACTATCATAAGGAGAAATCTCCCCCATGTGTGCAATTGCATTGTGTGTGTGCCGGGAGGCCTTGTGGTAGTTTCATTTTCCAAAAGCATTGCGGATTTCAATGTTTAAAATTCCTTTGTTGTTTGTTTAGAGATAAACTGTTTTTGTTTGCTCATACCAGTCCCATGACTGACCTGGAGTTTATTGTTCCCTTCCTAAACTCTGGGTGCCCACAATTTTCCACACGGGCAGTCTAGAGTTGGGTTTTTCAGATAGTCGGGTTTAGTAGACTAGTTGGAGCTAGTTCAGTTCATCGGAGATCAGGACTGACGTTGCTTCTCTTGGTGCAACGTGATGGTCGTTCGAGCTTGATGTTGGAGTAGTTGGATTCATTCTCTTTTCCAGATCATTGGAGTATCATTTCTGTTATTTCCGCTGTAGCATTGTATCATATCTCTGATATTACTGTGTATTATTGATATCATTGTTGTATATCATTCTGGATATTGTATTCATTGGAGTTGTATATGATATCATTGATTTCTTTATTCCGCTGTGTTGTTATGCTTACTGTGTTATAAGCTCCGGGAAGCCAGATTCGGCGTTTGAATCTACGGCATTTGAGTACAAGTGAAGTACGGGTGCCGATTTTCGAAGGCCGAGTTTTTGGACTCTTACAGTTTTGGTTTTACGGATTAACGATTGATTATTTAATGTATATAATCTTATTATTTCATTGTATGCAATATGTACAATGAGATGATACACACACACATGAGTACTTTGGCACGTGCAATGCACGTGCGTGTGAGGAATTGGTATTAGAAAATACCGTTTGTAAGATATTCTAGTTATCGTTTTCTCTTCTCCTTGTTTCGGGCTTGAGATCGGTATCAATAATAAGTTGAAGCGGAGTTAAAAACATTGTATAAGGGATTTTTATATTAACTACAAATGTATTCTGAATAAAGTTGGAAATTTTCTTCCGTACATATATAAAAAATTAATCCAAAGGTATAATTTATAGAAGCACTACTTGAAAATATAAAGGAAAAAGATAGTAAAATGGAGAAAACGATTTGAACTGCAATTATTACTCATCGTGGTCATATAAAAATTGGTTATTTAAATTGAGTGATACAACAATTATGAAGAATATATGTGTATACATGTTGAAGAATAATATTATTGTAAAAGTATTGCGTGTGAAGTGGAAAAATCGAAGTACAGTTAACTAAGTTCATGATTACATGTTAATAATACGTTTTTATATACAACTTTTCTAGTATGTGTACCATTTCTATTTCGAATCCTTCCATTTTTCACCAAAAATTTCGTTGTTTTTCATGCAACTCCTCTAGATAAAGCAACATATAGTTGATCATGACTGAAAACATGCTCGGAAAGATAAATACTAACTTGAGGGATGGTTTATCCTTGTGATTTATTAATTATTAAGGAAAAAGCTAATTTAACAGAAATATAAAATAGGCACTTATATATAAACATTGTATTAAACCGATAAAAGAGCCAAACTTTGGCACATGCGCAAGTGGAGAGCAGGAATAATAAAGTAACATGCTTAAACTTATTAACCAAACTTTACATATAACACGCTTAAACTTTGGCGCACGGGACGTATTATTAGTTATAGAAAATTATTAGTCGATAGTATAATATGTATAATGTAACACCTAATTAATTTTCACATGGTCAATTTATTTGATAGTATAATCTATTAGGCTACAAAAACAAATTATTCAAGTACTAACCTATAGCATTGAAACCGAGGCAAAGAAAAAGTTGCATCCTTATCATTGGCACTTACTAGGCTTCTGGGAAAAAAGTACGACTAAAATGAAGCTTAAAAATATAATTTGTCACTTCACATGACCGATACCTTTACTACAGTGCTACATAAAAGTAAGCATACAAGAGAAAACTTAACGGTTAATATTTTGAATAAAAATGAAATAAATGAATATTTGGTCACAATGGTTAGATATGATTCGAAGTTGGTACAAAATATGTGCGCAGTACTAAATTAAAAAAAGAGTGCGTAGTACTAAATAAAACAACACATGCAAAACTAAAGACAGTAATATACTATACGTTTAATACAGTAGAGTGGTGAAAACCAAAAGAAAATGAGAAGAGTGTCTTCCAATGGAAACACTCCTATATTTTTGACTTTGTGAAACTTTGAAAGGATTGTAATAATATTAGGAACTCTGCCTTCCTTGCATTGGTATAACCTGTAGTAGTACACCGGAACTAATGGTCAGAATTAGCAAGTGATATTGAAAACTATATATGTTAAAAGGAAATAGTAAAGCAGAGGCTAAGTCAACATTGACTCTCTTGTGGAAACCAAATGCAAATAAACCTCAGCAAGCTAGGTACTATTAAGCTAATGTAACACAGGAGAAAACAAAAGTTAAATACAAAGTTAAAAATAAGGACCAAAATGGTCCACGCGTCATCATGTGAAGAAATTTCACATATTGTTATACATGAAACCTTATCTTTAATGCTGTGCTGAACTTTACATCTAGCATTTCCTTTGTTAAGAACCATGCTTTACCCATACAACTTGAGAAAAAAATGAATATCTGCCATGTATAAAAATATTAAACATTCTTTAAAATGAATCTTATAACATTTGTCTACACCATAGGGTGTTCAATTATACCGCATGTAATCACAGAAGGGGTCTATTTGTATACAGCTGAAAAATCAAAGATGATAATGCATAAGGATGATATGTTATAAACATCAAGTGCCAATTATTTGGAAAAATAATAAAGTGAAAAATTGGATATGAATACAGTATTCTTACATACCTAAAAATATAAAGTTCACGCTTTAAATATCAAGATGCCACCCATAAATTCTAATTCTAAAAAGACAATACTTATTAGTATCAGGCTGGAGCATATAAAGAGCCAGTATAAGCAATATTAAATGGAAAAGACAAAAATATAATACTAAAGGAAAGAATTAAAAGTTTTCATTTATATAAAAAATAATCTAGAAAGATGATGGAATCAGTAGAACAGATTAGTTTGCCACAATAATTTATAGTTTATTTTCATTTCAATTTATGGTAATTCAATCTTCTAAACCGAGCATAATACGGTAAGCACTATCATATTTATCCTATATTAAGAAGCATATCATCACAAAATGAATAAAATATGCATGACACAACATCACTTTTTACATAAAATAATCAAATTGACTGAAAAGGATAATTAATTCACAGTAGATTGAATCTTATATATAGTGCCAAACAAATAACTGATAGCCTAATAATGAATTATGAAATCTTACCTCTTTGGACGTCATTCCAATATTAATGACAAATTTATTTGTCAATATATTCCATGTTGGTATGAATTGATTGAAATGTAGGTAATTAATTCACATTAAATTGAATCCTAAATATACAAATAAACAACTTACAAATTAGAAATATATGATAGTCGACCATCAATTATGAAATTTATTTCCACTGTGGACCTCATGGTTTTACCGTAATTGTGTAAAAGGATTGTACCAAATGTAGCATTAATGACAATTTAACATTTCATCAATTATCCACGTATGGAAAGAAATGATAAAACCGTTACTAATGTAATGCTCTATTACAAAAATTTAAACCATACCAAATGGGTGAATCAATGGAAAAATTATCCATACTTATCATGAAATTCATTAGTAGTAATATAAACAAAGAAAAATCAAAATTTGTACATATATGTGTATGTAATTACATAGTAAGCGTAAATTTGAAGCACGAAAATTGGTTAGATTGATTACAAAGTAAACTTTCATAGCAATCTTTTTTACATATGCGTTACTCAGGAAACGGAACAAACCAAATAATTCAATCACTAACATTTATATATAATATGTAATAAGAAACCCATATTTCTAGGTTGTATTTTTATTAGGAACTCCAGGTATCAATATACTTTAGTGGAAGTTTTCTTAGCTTATTATATACTTGTATATGATTATGAATTCCCAAACATACCGAGCATTATTTTTAAATACAAAACAATTTTTTTCCAGTTGTTTGGTTAATAAAATTTTAAATACCAAAAAAAGATTAAACAACTCAAATGAATTTTGATGACAACAAAATTTATAGAAAGGTCCAATCTAGAGACTTAATAAACCATAAATAAATCATAATCAAACCAAATAGACTTAACTAATAACAAATATATAATAAGAAAAATGCTTATCTTCATGGTCCAAAACAATTACCGAACTTAATGTTTCTTGAGATGCTACTTTAATTTAATGAAGTGCAAGTAAAATTCTAGTTGAAAATTTTCTTTCACTACAAAATACATGTATGTTTAGTAGAAATTCTCAAAAACAATGAAGATAAGTTTAAGATAATGAGAATATAATGGTCCGTATAACTGTCCTTTAAAACTTAACTCAAGTTTCTATTTTTATGTAAGTCTAATACATATTCAAAGTGAGAATACACATCTAATTACTCGAATGGTTTTACCAAATACATCTATATTTTTCCTTTACATATAATTGTACATTTACATAACTTTTTTTTTGCATGCTTCCATATTAAGCCTTTCTTACCATATCGCTCAGATAAGAATTTCAGCACTCGTATTAGTTGTAGTAACTGTGAAGTAAAATCTCAAAGTCCAATGAAAATACTTTTAATGTAAAAGGGCCACATATCTTCACGATTTTGCAAAAAAATGTATTTAGGACCAAATGATGAACGGACTGATAAATAACATGGTATAGAAATATTTTTGGCAGTTATAATGTTTGAAAAAGTAAAACTTCATGATTATTATAGTCGCTAAACGTTTACTAAACTAATACTAAACATATGAAAGAAAATCAAATAAAAATTCATTTATCATTACAAAAATATTTCACGCTATCAATTTTAACATTATAGTTCTAGCATGGTATTTATCCAAGATGATTGTCCAATCATTAAATATGGATATAGTTTGTTGCACGTCAATATTTGAAATTAAAATGAAGGTATATTAAAATGTGCGCCCAAGTAGATTTAAAAGTTAGTTAAGTGCAGGATATGTTGTAAGTTAAAAGAAAGGAAAAACAATTAAAGTTACGATGCACAGAAGAAATAGCAGAAATAAATAAATTTGTATACAAAGTTAAATAGCAGATCTGATATATAAGAAAGAAAATAAACAGTTTGTGATATCGAACCAGAGGCTGAGATCATCCATAGTAGATCTATTTCTATTGATCACCTTTCATTATGATTCATGCTTTATCCGAAGACAAACGATGATATATATAATAATTTGGAGAGTAATCAGGAACAAAAATAGCAGACTCCAGAAGAAATGACATTTTGTAATGGGTACCATCCAGATCTCTTTACCGCTCAGACGTACTGTACAACCAAATACATATGTCCAATCACGAAAACTAAATGAATGTTTAAACCGTAACGGTACTTTTGTAATTGTCAATCAAACATAATGTATAATTAACAATCTCAGAAATGGAAACACTCTACTAAGTTACTCATCTCACTTGAAACCATGTCAACTAATAGTTTACTTACAAACATGTAAATACTATTGAGCTTGTACAGTAATAACCAATGTCAAGCCATTTTGATTGAACATTTATAACCGAGAACCATTTATTACTGTGTATCTGCGACTAAAATATGACAAAATATACATAATAGCATGTTTCCACCTCCACTATTCATGCAGTATGACTTGTTTTCTAATTATAGATGTCAATCTCTAATAATTTGTTAATGGGGATTTTAAGGAACGATATAACTAGAGCAGTTAAAATATGTTCCTATACACAGCTTGCTTATTTAACAATAGAGGATAATTATTCATAGGGATTCCATGATCAACATCATATAACAGAACATTAATGTCTTTGTCATGACTCATGAGTTGCAGTACTGAAATAGAAATCACGCATATTAATAGATTTAACATCAAAATAAGGAACAAAAAAAGGATCTAATGATTTATCAAATCAAATACTGTACAACAGTTATAATTATGGAAACAAAGATTTGTTTGAAAGTGAAAAACTGATACATTATTATTGTTCATCAGAGTACTAACAGTTGAGTAACACATTTGGAAGAAGGACATATGGATCAGAATTTCAACTCCTAGACATCAAAATGAACTAGAATCAAGACAATCATGTTCAAAATTAAGATGAAGCATAATTTACTCAATAAAAAAAGATGAAGCGTGAATTGATAAATAGACTAAAAGGTTACCTTTAATCATTACTGGAGCAGAAAAAAAGAAAAAGAGAGTAAAACCTTAGGGAGACCCACTGCTGTCGTCATTCAAGTCCATCGTGCTGAGGAGGCCCACTGCTTCCGTCGTTCGATTCGCTGAGGATACCCACTGCTTCTGTCATTCAAGTCCGTCATGCCGAGGAGACCCGTTGCTGCCGTCATTCAAGTCCATCGCGCTGAGGAGACCCGCTGCTGCCGTCGTTCAAGTCCATCCTGTTAAGCTATCATTCTCAGATTACCCAGATTAGCATACCTATCCAAAAAATGCATTGAAATTGTCAAATGCTTTGTTTTTCGACCTAATTTGTTTCCTTTTTTGGTACATGATGAAGCAATGGGGGGTGACAGAAAACATGCATAAGAACTAATTTTAGAGTAGTGGGGATTGAAAAAACCAAACATATCCTTACTGTGATGCATGATGAGATGATTTAAAAAAGGATAATTTTGGAAATTCAAAAAAGGATTCACTTAGGAAGTATTTGCATCATAATCACGGGTGATTTCATGAGAAGCTACGCTGGGTGTATGAAACCCATAATAATTTAACTGTCATGATAGGTTAAGTAGCAGTAGGAATAAAAGCTTGTATAGCATTGCCTTCTTGTGATGAATATTTATAGGAATTGCATATGTAAAATGTTCAACACATTCATTTTCATTGCTCTATTACTCTCCTATCATACAAATACAAAGCCTTACTACAAACACATCCAACTTTGGCTCTCTTAATCCGCTGAAGCATCAACTAATTATCACATTAAAAGACTTAACAATGAATCCACCAATCAAACTTGTTCATAACTAATATGCAAATTAGACTCGCCAAAACTACAAAGTTCTTGCATATTTAGGCGACAAAGATTCTTATGAAAATAAGTTTTACTAAAAGAGAAAAAAATTGGGTTTAAAGAGCATAGTGAAATTGTCATGACAGTAATTTACTTATCTCAGGGTCCCTTGATAATGTCCCAAAAGACATTAATCCTTGATGACTGGAAACACATTTTAGGAGGAATATGAAATCGCTACTTTGTGTAGAATTATGTAAAAATGCATGTAGTCTAACCTAACTGAAGTAAAAGAAAAACACTTTTGTACGATGATTTTTTCTTGGGAAGTCTGCAAACAAAGGTCTCTGCTAGAAAGTTGAATCACATCTCATTTTTTCGCATAAATATTTAGAATAAACTGGCAAAATTTTGATTTATTCAAGATAGCAAATATGTAGTATTAAATTGGTATGTCTTCTATGTTGTAACTCCTGATACCTTTTTTAATCTTAGCATATTTTCTACTTCTTCCTCTCCTTCTTTTCTTCCATCTCATACTTTTTAATCTTTCTACCTTAATGAATGCACCAAGGTTATTCATTGACGATATAAAGAGAATTTAGATCATATATTGGATTATTATGTGGATATAGAAAATTGTTAATAATTAAATAAAAGCTTTCAAAACCAATAGATATAAAGATTTAACTTCGATAAGTGTACCTAAATATTAAATTTAACTCAAACATTTAATCATAGGTATTTAAAACCAAATCATATGATGTAAAATTAGCAACATGAATATATCTAAAAATAGTAGTTGTTAAAGTATTGATGATTAGTTATATTTTAACAAATACATATGGAGGATCTAGAATCATTTAAAGTTTCCTGGTAGGTCCCTTCTTTATTTATATTGTGTATAGTGTTGCATCAAGTACATAATGTACGCCAACAAACTGGAAATGGAAAACTACCTTATCAATGATAGAGCTAGTGTAAGGGTTTCTCACCGAAGGCATGATAGAGCTCCAATCCTCTTTAGGAATTGAGGCCCTGGCAGATGATATGTATGTGCCAGTTGTTGTGGAAGGATCAGGTAAGAAGTGAATGAATTCATCAAGCAAATCACTATGATCTTGAAAAGGAATTGCTACCTGCAAAAGTTTTAACATCTTAAAAAGGCAGTTTATAAAATTAGAACATCAACCATAAGTATGTATAGCATTATAACACATCATACCTCATGATAACTTCTGTAATAGGCTTATTCTCCCTTCTATACATATTCAAAAAAAATCCAAAAATGACTTATAAACTGAATCATCGGCTTGGAAGCGATTCTGCATCATGTATAGAAAAGTTAAGTTAAAGCACTCGAGTAAAATTGTGTGTAAATACAAAAGATAGAGAAAGCAATTAACCTTAATTTTGTTAACAAAACTTATAGCTTCCTCAAATTTGACTATTTTCTTTTCATAGGAAGTTTAATCTCTTACTCTTTTGGTAAGAAAGTATTAAAATCAAGGATTAAGTCCCGGTATCGTTTAAATAAATCTTTCGCCCTGGCAATTACTCCAGAAGTATCAATCCTGCATTAACACAAACACTGAAATCAAGAAGCCATTTCTATATAGCATGAAAAATATTAAATTTAGCCCTTTTCATTAGAAAACTTAATCCTTTTTAATAATATTTTTTCCAAAACGAATGAAATGGTAGATTTGGATGTTTGAAAAAGGCTTCACCAAGTAAGTATATGCCATGTTATATAGATCAGTATGAAGGCAATTCCGATGGACGTGTGCAAAGAATATTTGAATAAATTTCCTTTTTTGCACTGCTAAAATGGCAATGAGTAGCATTGAAAAGTAAGTATTAACATTTATGCCAGCTTACATTTTATTTTTACTTTTAGCTTATCAGTACTTTTCAAGATAGACCAAATACATTTTTAACATAAATATAATACTTGTTATGTAGCTGCTAAACAAACCGTCTAAATACATCAGTATCCATAGTGGCAAATTTGTTAAAAGAGCTCTAAATATTTTGATTGTAATATAATTAGATGTACAATTATAATTCAATGAATAAGCTTTATCAATTATGTGCAAATGGTGCATATAAGATATAACTGAAGCTAATTTCATAACACAAACTGATATTTTTAAACTATTTCAATATAATAATGAAGCATTTGATTTGCGTTGTTCGTTGTTTCCATTTTTTAGTGTGAATCCAATGAAAGTTGAACTAAACTGCAGTGATTTGCATTATAAAGTAAATAAACATACCATTATTTTATATGCTGCCTACAAATTATAGCCAAGTAAGCACCAAGTAGTATGGAGGGAACATTAAGTACATTGAATCTAATTTGTTGTTGTAAAAATGATATGTGCAGTTTAAATGGCTGTCAACGTGAACTGAAAATTTGAGAAATGCAATACCATAATTAAATTCACAATAGTGCTTCCTATTCAACTGAAAAATCTTGCTTACTAACAGATCTGAATAAAGTGATAGACACAAAACATCCTTTAAATTTTAGTTAATTCTTACTTTTCTGCAAGCAATTTAAAGAGTAATTTTTCTGCTATTTGTTTTCTACTATTGTAACATTGCATTTGTAATTTTCATGCGCATTAAAAAATTACATCATTTCCTACGATTTTCTTATGAAGTCTTGAAATAACTATATGAATATTAAATGGAATAACTGTTGGCTCCATATATGCATCAATGCCCTTTTGATACGTTATGTACTTCACAAACTAGAAGAAATTATAAGGCAGTTGGTCCAGAAATTGTCCAAGAAACTATAAGGTAATAATCATAGATTGAGATTTTAAATCCACATTTTGGACATTGTTTATTTCATACCGAAAGGGATTGATCAAAAGTGTACTAACTTAAGAAATTGTGTTGAATATAGTCAGAGAAAAATTCATGTTGATCTATGGAAAAATCTGTTATAAAATTTGATATGTATTGGTAATCAAATTTATAAACCATCCATAATAATGGAGTTTTTCAACAAAGTGGGAATATAATAACAAGTTTATCCAATCTCAGTTTCGGATTAAATTGAAATAACGTTAATTTTATGTGAAATATAGCCACAAAATCAAAACATACGTGAAAGGATTTACTAAAGCTAAAACCAAAGGCCTAAATCTTATATTTCACTGACAAAGAAATTGAAAAACTGTAGTGTATTTCAGATTTATAAGTGATACAATGAGTGGTGAACATGTACCTACTAGCCTCAAAGTCCATTTCAGCCATCACACTGTCTCCATCAGCCACATGGCTCGGCATAACCCATCACTGGCCGACTATTTTCGTTGTCACCCATCATCTAGAGCCACCACAACAGACTTCGATGCTGCCCAAAACCTTACGCCTCCACTGCTTGCAACAGTACGTCATGACTTCCTTCTTTATCTCCTACCACAATTCCCATCACTGTAGTCGGAGTCACGGGGTCAAATATTTCCACACGCTGCTCTTGAAATTCATGTCGTTGCATGGCCCGCGCATGCCAATGCATGACTCAAAGAACACAAATCCCTCATTCCTCACATCGCCAACCGCCATGCCAACATATGGTAAATTAAAGGAGGCTGTAAAAAAAAACCTCCTATCAATATTCAACAATATTAAGGTCTGAAAACCACTAATCACAACAATAAACTTTATAAAATGCGAAATAGTGTTCCTCCTATGAAGGTGAGGGTTGAGAATCATCAGATCTGTTGTAATTACTTAATCGATAGCCTACAAAAAGCATCAAAACACAAATCAAATTAAAAAAAGGATAAATTGGAAAATGATTACGAATGAAGTTTACCAAGAGTATGGAGTTTGAGATCTCATAAGCGACTTTAGAAGAAGAGCTTTTGTTACCATTTCCAACACGAAATATTTTTTGTAATTTTTCTAATAACTGCTACGGTTTTCTTTCGAAATGAAGTTCGGTTGACATTCTGATCTCAGATTCTCAGGTACAAATAAAGAAAGAACAAAGAATGAAAGTGGAGTAGTGGTGGGTGACGTGGGACTAAACGTGAGCAAAGGATAATAAAGTGACAAAAGTACCCGTGTGCTGATAGGTTTCAAGCAACTCATGAGTATGGTTATTTCCGGAAGATTGAAAAAGGCTTCACTTGGGAAGTATTTGCTTTATATATAAGATATATATATATATATATATAAAATCTTCGCCATAGTAGAGTTATCTTCATTATTAAGTGAAATATGGTTTATGTTTGATTTACTGTTGTATAGTTACAATGTCAAATTTCCATAAAGATCCCCTCTTCGATTAACTATATTAGTTTTTGAATATGATACGACTGCATCCCTGTGACCTGACCCACCTTGTGCACCTACCAAGCTACTGGAATAAAGCTGCGCAATATATAGAGTTAGTTATAGCAAATTTGCTTTAATTACCGTTTCTAATGTAAGGCCAGAATTACAATTGCCTAGCATTCTAGCGGCCAGCAGGTATTAGTTGTTACAATTTAGGATCTATATACATGATATTTGTAATGAAATGGAAATGAATGAAATATTTTCCTTCTTGTGCTAATTCTCCTTCCCGTGAGTTCTTCATTCTTCTTCCTCCTCTAAATTATCTTCTTCTAGCTTGCATTTCTACCTTCTAATCTCAGCCCCTTATTAGAATATTACAGGATCTGTTCATTAAGATGGTAACATATCTACTAGTCTTCATTTGATACTTTTTATATATAGTTTTTTTCTTCTGAATAATAACTGTTAAAGTAGACCTTCCTAGTTTGATCTTGTTTATTAGTTTGTTCATTCTAAGTGATAACATGTAGCTTGAGTGACAATTTCTTCTTCCTTGATAGCTAGGTTAACATGTGCATAATCTTGGTTGAAATATCTTATTGGACTTCCCATAAGATAACGTACCAATGAAATTTATACATAACTATAATAGCATTTCTTTTAGGGATAAATGTATCAGGTTTTAGAAATATAGGGAGGTTCATGATTAGTTTCATATCTAGTTACCATCATATCATATCATATCATATCTAGTAATGGTATGTACTAGATTTTATTAGTTAATGACGATAACCACAACTGTTATTTCTTGCCTTCTGGTTAATCGATGATAACCATAATCATAGGAATTTGAGATGGTCAAACAATTACTAGATTTAAACTTGTAGCATGTGGAAATAACCGCAATTGTGCTATTACACTATCTGAAGATTTATATGCGTCAGGTGAGGCATATAAGAGTGACCTGGTCAAACTATTAGCAATACCACTCTTGTGTCCAATACATGGTTGTGGCATCCCCATCTTTTTTCTAATTTCAATAAATAATTAAGATGTAATTGTGAGTCTTTAACCGCCATATTATAAAGAAAAGTAAGCTTACTTTTTGATTGGTGTTTCTTGTCATAATGAAAAACCAAGGCACTATCCCATAAGACTTGCTTTATTTTGGTTCAAATGTTTGTCATCTTTTTGAGTGAGTTTGGTTTTGTTCATTCTTTGAAAAATGGCAGGGTTCAGGAATTAGACTCAATCATCTTTGGAATTCCACCAATCACATAATGGAGTTATGTTCACCCTGTATTGGAAGGGTTGCACGAAATAGTACATAGTGTGAGTTGAACTATTATGTACTTTTACCGACTCACCCTTTGAAATGATGAACATAACTTCACCATGTGATTGAAGAAATTTAGGAATTAGACTCATTCATCCCTTTAACTTGACAAAAATTGTTATTGGCATTAATTGATCTATTTGTAGGGATAGTTTGGCATGCAACTCGAATTACAGGTTTGATCTTTATTGAAAGGAGTATGGACAACACATAAGGCATTTTCTTTGTATTGATGGGGCATGCAGTCATGCAACTGGTTGTAGTTTTTCATCATCTGGACTATTTCCTTAAGTAATTTTCCAAATCAAAATTGAGATATTCATTTCTAGATTTAACCAATATCATAAAGATATATGTTATCCAGCATTTTGACCTGGCTATATTCGAACTGGTTGGACAAGTTAGATTCGACTGTCGTCATGGTCAGTGAGTCCAGGACGATGATTATAGGGTCCAGAAGTCAAATACAGATAGTAATATGAAGCCGTGATTGAATGGAATTGAGAGATATGCAATGCATAACGTTTGAAGTATGGAATATGGTTCAACATATAGGAGGAATCAGCTATAATCAACTTCCAACATATGGATCGATATGTCTCGGAAAGCTAGTGCAATTCAAAAGAAAACGATCATCATCTCAAGATCCATAAGTCCAATGCATATGAAATTTTGTGAGCAAGATGTGGGACCCTAGGAAGCCTACCATAGGGATCGCACCACAAAAGGATGAAATAAGAGGGATCGGCCATCTTCCCTCAATGGGGATCGGCTTAAAACAGAAGACAATCCACGTTGAAGTAAAGATTGAGCAATAACTCAAGTCTTACTAACCCAATTGGCATAAAACTTGGAGGCTAAGCATATTTCAACATGGGGAAGCTACCATAGGGATCGCACCCCCAAATTCCTCAAAAAAAGGAACGATAACTATCAATATTCTTTGGGATTTGGGCAATGTGATCCCTCTTACGGGTCCATATGGTTTTGGGGATCCTTCTGCCAAATTTTCAGGAAGATATTTTTCCATCTTCATCTATAAATACAGGTTGTTATTCATTTTGGGGTCTTTTACACTTCTGGTTCCTTTGTATTCTATTGTAACTAAGGATTTTCATCTGATCCCTATTTTATTCAAATTACAAAGTGATTAATAAAGTTTTCTTTAAAAAGTGGACGTAGGCTAATATTGTCGAACCACTTTAAATCGTTGTGTTTGTGTTATTGCTTTGATTTGCATCTATTTCATTACTTTTTTCCACTGTTTTCATTTGATATTCTTTATTTATTTCTCTTTAAAACTTCTATTGGGTGTTTGTGCAAATTTTTGGTGCAAACATTTTGGTGCTTTCATTGAGAACTTGATTCTCAGCTTATTCGGGTCCCTCTGTTGCTAAAATCCCTGAAGGAGATCCATAATTATCTTCAAGAAACTTGCTTGTTCTATTCAAATTCGCAAAAGTGAAAGTAAAGCTATCAACAATGGTTAGGAATACCAGATCTACTTCTTAGAACGCAGAAGGAAATGAGAATGCTAACATCTAGCAAGGAGGCCCGAGCAATCAACCAGTGGATGTGAATGCTACCAATCTGGTTAATTTCCAGAATCCAACTGATTCCATGACAAAAGATGAATTCCAAAATCTGATGAGAGAGGCAGTGGATAGCCATCGACAATTGAATCAGCAAATTCAAGCCAATATCGATCTAATGAACCAACTCAGTCGGCAACATCGTGGGAAGCTGGGAGGGACCCTATCCCTTATTAGGCATTGGAGAGTTCTAGTTCATCAGATGATTATCACAAGCGTTGGCGCTGCAGAATTGATAAATATCGCGCAGAAGCATCATGGCATCAACATGCAAATTTACCTGGGTTGCAAAGACTGAACGGTGCCGATCCCTCCATAGGGATCGGTACCGATCCCTCCTCTAGAGGAGAGAACCTACTATTCCATGATGGAGCCCAAGCTGGAGCTGTTGCGACTGATATGGATGCTAGAGTTTAGATGGATGCTGACCAGTTACTTCGCCGAAATGACGATGAAGTGAATCTACGTGATATACATTGAGAGGATGTTGAATCAAGAAGGTGTTGAATGACCCGTAGACATTGACCGGACCATTTATGCGAGGTGGGACACAACCATTGCTTAGTTCCAACTATCCAAATGCCGGACTTGTCGGCTATGGTTGGACAGTTAGTGAGAGAGAGCCAAGGATTGACCAATGATGATTGGGGAATCTCAAGGAGCCACACCCCACTCACTGATAATATCTTACATGCCAAGTATCCAAGGAGGTTCAGTATACCATCAATGCTTACTTATGAGGGAAAAACCGACCCTAGGAAGCATATCATGAGATATGAATGGCTAATCGATTCAGCGTGAGCAGTTGATGCAACCAAGTGTAGATATTTTCCTATTACTCTCTCTGGAATAGCAACGATGTGGTTTACGAGATTACCCCCACGGTCGATCTCTAGATTTGATGATTTAGCAACAGAGCTTATGAAGTAGTTTCGTATGCACGCAACTCGCCCCAAAGATGTAACGTCCCTATCCAGTGTGATCCAGGCTCTGGGAGAATCGCTGAAAGATTATTTGGAGGGATTCCATACAGCTGTCATAGAAATTAGTAATTCGAATGACCATGCAATATTGATGGTGGTAACAAGAGGGATTGATCCAAAATCTAATTTTGGCGATTGGTTAGCTGGCAAGCCACCCGCAACATTAGAACGCTTCTATGTAAAGGCGGCTCAGTATTTGAGGAAAGAGGAAGCCAGATGCTTTAGGAAGAAGAATGTTGTGGGGTCAAGTGGAGAAGGAGTACAAAGTAACATTGCAGTGAAGCAATCTAGTGATAGTTCTGTAAAAGTTCAAGTGAATGTCCAAAATAAACCAAATCAGCAAAAGAAAGGTGGAGGTAGGAACCGAGAATGAAATAGAGATTCTGGAAGAGGAAAGCCTAGGATTCCGACGTATGATACCTACACGTCACTGAATACATCTCTAGAGAACACCTATTTGTTTACCTGCAATATCATGCAGTACAGGATGCCGCCTCTTAAAGAATCAACGGAGAAGTACAAAACAAACCGAAAAATATTATCATTTTCGTGAATGTTATGGTCATTACACAAATGAGTGCAGGCATCTCCAGGATATTATCAAAAAACTAATTCGAGTGAAATTTACAGAATTTTGTAAAAGCCCCATAGGATGGCGGGTAGTGGACATCCGGCCCCAACCGAGGACAAGCACCGCACAGGGCTGAGGACCCTGGTGGAAGATTAGTAATCAACACAATAGTCGGAGGACCGCATCCAGCTGATAAGAGTTGGCATGAGATGGAGCGCTATGCTAGTGCGATCAAGCATGTGAATTTTGAATGTTGTTCGAAACCAGAAGATGGAGCTTCGGTAAAATAGCAGCGTACAATAATAGATAACATTGTATTCAAAAACAAAGATGTAGATAAGGTGGAGGCACCGACGATCGACCCAATGGTTATTTCGACCATGATTGGCCCCACCTTAGTGAAGAGGATTTTGGTTGATTGTGGAAGCTCTGTAAATATAATTTTCAAAAAAGCATATGATCATATGAGGATGGAAGCCAAGGACTTGAAACCTTCTAAACCCCGCATTCATTGCTTTAATGGTGCTGCATCCGAAGCTGTTGGTTATTTAGAATTGTCCATGGAGTTGGGTGAAGGGAACCGCAGGAGAGTGCGGATTTTGCCATTCGTTTTTTTGGATGTTGACTCTCCATATATTGTTTTTCTAGGCCGACCGGCCCTAGTAGAATTTTGAATAGCTCTTGCCCTATGGTGTTTACTTTGAAGTTCCCGATAGATGATGGTGTTGGAGTTGTTCATAGTGATCAGGCAACCGGACGTGCCTGCTATGTAGTCGAATTGAGGGATGCTCAATGAAAGGAGAAAGGTAAGGGTTTGACGAGTCTCTCCGCACCCAAGCCATTGAAGATTGACAACCAACACCTAAGCCTTGGCTTGAGCACTATAGTCGGTTCTATAGAGACATAGATCCGATGAATAATGAGGAGGAGCCCAAAGAGACCAAGGCTGCATCGGCTGAGCTGATGATTGACATCACGGTCAGCTATGACGACCTGTCATGGGTCCTAAAGATTGGATCACAGCTCAGCCTCTCGATGATGAAGGAACTTGCTGGTTTTCTCCGAGAAAATCTCGACGTGTTCGCTTGGATTCACTCTGACATGTGTGGGATATCGCCTGCTATTGCGAGCCATGCATTGTATATCGACCTGAGGCATGTCCCAGTGAAAAAGAAAAGATGTGGCATGGATCCAGAGAGATCTACTGTAACGACCCGTAAATTTTAACTGTTTTAATAACGTAATTAGTTGAAATTTCGTGAAATTTTAAACGATAAAATTTTGAAATAAAAATTTGATTTTTGGAATGCGTCTAATTAATCATAGCAACTGGTAAATTTTCATCAAATAATTTGGAAGTTTATTTTCTAGTGTAATTTTATTCCAATTTATATCAGTTAAAAATGATGATAATAAAATGTTTTTCAAACCTGAATATTTTTACATAGAAAAATTCTAATTCATCTTCCGACTAAGACATCATTTTTCGTTTTTCCAAATTCGGACTTCTTTAGCTCCGTCGATCTTATTTTTCTGCGTTTTTGCTGCATTTTCCGCTAATAGAAAATTCGAATTTTTATAATTCAATCGTACCACTGATATCTGTATACCATTTTGATCGTCGCGTCATGCTGATCTATACGGTATATTCAATTCTGTATTTTGAAATTCGGTGCACAGAAGAATCCGTGAAAACGGCAACCATTTCAAAATGGGTTGAAATGATAAACCCAAGCGATTTTCAATTGAATTGAATTTGGGATTATGGGTTGAAATAATATATATATACCCGTATATATTTAAATTACGGATTGAAATGATAAATATCCATATCACTTGACCATAAGGTAGAACATTTTATACAGACACCGTTGGTCTATATATATAAATATTTTGAAAATGATTTCTATGGTTTTGAAAAGAAATATATGGTTTTAATAAATATTAATTTTAAAGATTTATTAAAGTTGATTTAATAAAGCTGATTTGAATCAATATAAATATGTTTAAGTATTTATGTAAAATTTATATTTCCAAATATAGAGTTTATATTATTTCAGGTTGAAAGATAAATTTGAATTTGATTTGGAATTTTTAATTATTTAAGAATTATACTTAAATAAGTTTGATTTGAAATCTATTAAATTTGAAATTTTAAGATATGTTTTATAACTTGAATTTGATTAAAAAGTGGCTTAAATGAATATTTCAAACTTATATAAATTTAAATGGGAGATTTTGTTTATATAAATTTGTAAATTGAAGTTGTATTTAGGTGTATTGAAATGATTAAAGAAATATCTCAGAAACCAAATGAAATTAAATTAAATTGAGATATAAATGGAATTATCAAATTTAGTTTTTGAAATGTGGAATATTTAAAGCTCTGAAATATATTGAAATTTAAGGGTTTATTTTGTGTTTCAAATCTGTATTTGAAATCGTTATAATTCGAAATGATTTATTGAGAAATTGAATTGAGTCGAAATTTATGAATTGAGATTTAATTAAGTTGAATTTGGAAGTCGAGTTAATTTGAATCGATTTGTGAATATGTGGAAGCTATTTTATTTTATAAAGTATTTTTAAACTATATCTACAACTATTTATATTTTACTTTATAAATTATTTTAATATAAACTATTTTATATAAATCATGTCAATATATATTATTTTATTACAAACTATTTTAACTTATAACTATTTTATATAAACTATTTTATTTTATAAACTATCTTATTTTATACGCTAATTTTAATATCTAAACTGTTTAAGAGGGAAGTGTTATGGATTCCAAAATGTAATGATTTCAAGCTACAGTTTCAAAGTATTATGAATTTCAAGGTTTTGATTTCCAAAGTGTTTTGATTTTAAAAGACTTACGATTTCGAAAGCGATATAACTTTGGAAAGTGATATGATTTTGGAAATGGAACTATTTGGAGTGAAAATGATATCGTATGGATATGGTTTTGAAATGGCAATGATATTTTGGTTTTGAAATATAAACTATTTTGAAAGTTTATTAAATGACCAATCAGTGTAATAATTGCGTAGTTATTGAAGAGTCCGGGATCGGTTAGGGACATACTCTCTGTCCAAACCGAAAACCACTTTAATAACTATTATACGCGGAGTGTGATCCAGAATGAAGTGGTTGGAATGATGACGTTGCTGGATTTGAAGAAAGAGAACGATAATGGATGACCTTGACACTTGTGTCAAATTGGAAATGACTTAAACAGGAGCCGTGCCGGGCCAGTGAGGTTAGCTACCTCTAGCGGACACACTTCTTCGTAAATTACTCATTACTTGTTTTTGATTGGTGCACACCCTTGATTTGGGAGTGTTGTTTCGCGGTGTTGCGATCGTTGCGGCGATGCGTTCTCACCAGTCCGGATCAGGCGAACGGTAGTTTTACTACCTTGGGTATTGCCTCATATGCCTTGTCATACTTGTATCCCTATACGCGACCACTACGATTTGTTTTGTGTTATACCTATGGAGTACTCCCTGATAGCCCACTAGTTTACGGTGGAGTTTATAGTGCTGTATAGACTATGACGCTTATATAAAATGTGGTAAGACGAATAATGGTAACGCCTTAACACTATTTTGATACTTTATATTACTGATAGGCATTATCTACTTAGAATACACTACTATATGTAGATAGTTTAACGGATCCTTAGAGAATTGTTATCCCAAACATCCTTTGAGTTACTTGTAGATAGCCCACTAGTTTACGGTGGAGTTTACAGTGCTGTATAGACTATGACGCTTATATAAAATGTGTTAGGGGAATAATGGTAACGCCTTAACACTATTTTGATACTTTATTTTGATCCTTAGAATAATTTCAACTAATTACGTTATTAAAACAGTTAAAATTTACGGATTCTTCTATGTACCAAATTTCAAAATACAGAATTGAATATACTATATAGATCAGCATGACGCGACGATCAAAACGGTATACAGATATCAGTGGTACGATTGAATTATAAAAATTCGAATTTTCTACTAGCGGAAAATGCAGCAAAAACGCAGAAAAATAAGATCGACGGAGCTAAAGAAGTTCGAATTTGGAAAAACGAAAAATGATGTCTTAGTCAGAAGATGAATTAGAATTTTTCTATGTAAAAATATTCAGGTTTGAAAAACATTTTATTATCATCAATTTTAACTGATATAAATTGGAATAAAATTACACTAGAAAATAAACTTCCAAATTATCTGATGAAAATTTACCAGTTGCTATGATTAATTAGACGCATTCCAAATATCAAATTTTTATTTCAAAATTTTATCGTTTAAAATTTCACAAAATTTCAACTAATTACGTTATTAAAACAGTTAAAATTTACGGGTCGTTACATCTACCGCTCTTAAAGAAGAGGTGGATAGGCTCAAAGACAATGGGTTTATTCGCGACGCCCTCTACCCTAAGTGGGTATCTAATCATGTACTTGTGAAAAAGGTGAATGGGAAATGGCGGACAAGCGTTGATTACTCGGATTTGAACTAGGCATGCCCGAAAGACAGTTTTCCCTTACAAGGATCGAGCAGCTGGTAGACTCAACTGTGGGACACGAATTGCTATCTTTCATGGATGCTACTCATGATATAACCAAATCCCGATGCACATTCCCAATCAAGAGCACACCAGCATCATTACTAACGTTGGATTGTATAGCTATATGGTGATGCAATTTGGACTAAAAAATGATAACGCAACCTATCAATGCCTAGTCAACAGAATGTTTAAAGATCAGACTGGAAAGACGATGGAGGTATACATGGATGATATGCGCGTTAAGTCATGACAATCTAGCAACCATGTTAGAGACTTGGCAGAAATGTTAGATATCCTCCAATATTACAAAATGAAGGTTAATCCTTTGAAGTGCTCTTTTGGCGTTGCATCAAGTTAGTTCTTGGAATTCATCGTCAATGCCCGCAGAATCGAAGCTAATCCCAAGAAGATCCAAGCTATACACAACATCTAAGCGCCAAAGATGATTAAACAAGTATAGAGCCTGAATGAGAAGGTTGCCGCCCTGAGTTGATTTATTTTTAGAGCTACAGATAAATGCATTCCTTTTTTTACTTGATTAGAAGAGGGAAAAGGAATTTTGAATGGACATAGGATTGTAAGGACGCATTCTAAGCTTTGGTGAACCACTTAGAGAGACTTCCCATCTTGTTAAAGCCGGTAGATCATGAAAAATTGTATATCTACTTAGTCGTGTCGGTACATGCTATAAGTGCCGTATTGTTTCGCGAAGAGAATCGAATTTAGAGAACGATCTATTATGTTAGTAAGCGATTAACAAGAGGTGAGTGAAATTATCAGAAGATAGAGAAATTGGCATACTGCTTGTTAATTGCCCCACGAAAGCTCCGCCCCTTTTTTCAGGTCATCCTATCAATGTTTACACTGACCAGCCGTTATGACAGGTTCTATAGCGACCTGAGATGTCTGGAAGGTTACTCAAGTGGAATATCGAATTGAACTAATTCGACATCACTTATCTTCCTCATAGGGCTATTCAGGGGTAGGCACTGGCAGACTTTGCAGCAGAATTTACTGCACATGATGATTTTTTGGAGAGCGATGGAATCCCGCCATACGGTGGAAGTTGTAGATGAATGGAGCATCCAATAAATGTTATTTTAGAGCTGGAATTGTGCTAGTAACTCAAGAAGATCGGTCAATTTGCTGTGCCTTAAAGCTTGATTTTCCTGCAACAAACAACGTAGTTGAGTATGAAGCTCTGATTACTGGACTTAAACTCGCCAAAGAACCGGGGATAAAATCTCTTGAAATCTTTTGCAACTCATAATTGGTAGTATACCAAGTCAGGGGAGATTACCAGGCTAAAGGACAACGGCTCGCTCCGTACCTTACCCGAGTCCAAGAGCTATTGGATGACTTTGAGTACTATGATATTACGCACATTCCTCGAGATCGAAACAAAGAGCCCGACCCATTAGCAAAAGTTTGCTAGCACTGGGGCTGCACAACAAATGGTCTTGGTTCCAGTCAAAGTACTAAATGCTCCGAGCATAAACCTGATGGAAATCGATTGGGTGGTAGAGATGATGTGCACGTAAATATGCATATATTTACATCCATAATTTATCTATTTTTATTTAAATAAATGTCATACTTGGGCATTTTAACATGTTTAAAACCAAAATTCAATTATTTTCAAATCATCATATATTCATCTTCATTCAGGGGTAAAATGGTCATTTTTGTGCATGTGTAAATTTGAGAATTTTTACTTGGACATTTTTTTATGATTTTTATAGGGATTTGGATGCATATGGAAGAGGCATTTATGAAGATATATGCATGCACAAATGAATACAAAGGAATGAAGAGGGAAATAGTTCGATCTCATGATCGTGGAGGACCCCACCCACTTACCTAAATCTACAATTAGAAGCTAATGGACAACTAAGTGGAGATTAAAGCTTCACGCACTTTAATGATGGATTAATTAGTGGCTAATGATTACTTGGAGGCCACACTTCCTAAATGGCATTTTGGAAATCACCCTAAAAATTGAATTAGAGTTTTATGCATGTATAAATAGCCCTCTTATGTACATGAAAATAACTTCTTACTCTTTCACATTAGTTAGGAAATTAAGAAAGCAAGTTGTAATGTCAATGTTTCATGAAATAAAAATGGCTTCCTAGCCTTTTTCTCTTTTCTTTTCTACATGCTTCTTTTTACTTTTATGTTCATTTTTACTTCTATGCTCTCTTCTTTCCATTGTTAGTATATTAGATTTACATTCATGCAAGTAGTGTAGCTTTATTTTTTATGCAAGTAGTTTAGTAGTTAATCTCTTTTTCTTCCTTTGCTTATTTTCTATTTCTTTGCTTTTTAATGTTGAAATTTACAAGTGTTGATTTGATAACACAAATGAGTAGCTAAATCCCTTCAATTTATGGGTAATGAAGCTCTCTAACTTTATGTAATTTCAACATTTCTATGATTTATGATCTCTTTTATTTGTGCTTCATGAAAGTGAATTTTGATGTAAGTTTATACAAGTGGGTTTGGTAGCTTATGTTGCTTTTGCAAATGAGCAATTCTTATTCAACATAAACACAAATTACATCATCATTTGCTAATTGATTTTTGATTTTGAAATGAAAGTAAAAACAAAATTTGATGAACTGTATTACTAATTACAATAGTAAATAGTTCATACTTAAAATAGCTTTTGCTTTGACTTCATTTTCATGAGAATTTATAAGTGGGTTATTTATTGTATTATAGTTTGATGGTTTAAGTTATGTTAATTAATAACATAAATAAACCATACTTATGATAAAGACAACAATTATTTTACTTAATATCAAAAATAGAGATCATAGATTGTTTGATTGTTGATGTACAAAAATATGTGAGTGGATTTGCCTCTAAATTGTTCTCTAATCTCATAGTTTTTAATCTCATTTTAATTCTAGTTTTAGCTTCATTTTGCTTGTAGTTAATAATTTCCTCTCCATTTGGTATAATTTGATTGATTAGAAAATTTTAAAATCTTAAAAATTCCCTACAGATCGACCCGTACTCGCCACGTACTAAAATTATACGCCGTGCGCTTGCGGTAAAATTTTAATTTGAAATTTATCAGTGATTTTCTAAACCGATAGAAAATTCGTCGTTAAACAAGTTTTTGGCGCCGTTGTCGGGGAATTGTTTTGGTTTTAATTTCTATTCTTCCAATTATTTTTCGTTGATTTTATTGTGTGTTTTAAAAAAAAATTGTGTGTTTGTTTGTGTGATTTTTGTGTGCTTGTTTTCTAGTCTTATTTGCATTTGCATTTCTAGTTTATAAAAAAAGGAGAATACACATTTCAAAACCAAAAAAAAATTCATTCAATGTTAACTTTACATTACATTGTTTTATATATCTCTGTTTACATTTATAATTTTTCTTTATTTTTACATAACTGTTTTTCTTTCAGTGCATTACCTTTCCCTGTGCATACTAGTGCACATCCACCCCCTCAACCACATTCCTACATCCTTGCCTTGACCAACAACACTGCAACACAACAATTCACCAATCACCACCGCTGCCACAACTACATACCACTGCCTTACTTCTGTACGACCACATCTCTCCAGCAAACTGACCACCTAAAACAAACAAACCAATCCCAAACCACTGTCCAACATATCACCATCCCACATACTTGCCTTCCTCCCATCATCCCATCACTTACAATTTATACCACAACAACACAACATCAAACTACTACACCACAAAGCCTACACTGCCTTACAACAAACTTCCTCCACTACTACAACACCATACAATCACCTCTACCAGTTCATACTACCGCCTTGCACTACACTTCCAACCACATCTATACGTTTGCACAGTTTGTATTTTCTGGTTGCCTGCACATTTCATCACAGTTATCACAACCAACAATCATGTAACTCCTACTGACCACCCAGCGAATCCATCAACCAGTGCATCCCCTCTAACTACTGCCTATTCCTTCATCTATCGTCACTGCCACAAATAAACTGCAACTCACAATCACTGACAGTCACCACAACAAGATCCACCCCAACATCATTCAAAATTGATGCATTACCGCAACTCCTTTTAACTCGCCGCCTAACCACAAACCAAACTTGCTGCCAACCATTAGCTACAGCATCTACTTGACCCACACTGGCAACAACTTCCCACCCTCTGCCTTAACAACTGATCTCCACTTCCTCCCCATACACACTTTCACATATCTATCATCACAAACTCCCAGCCTCCCGACCCCTTCCATCATCTCAAACAACTACCACTACTTCACAACTCTGTGCACCTGCTTAACCTGATACAACAGTTAATCACCTGACCATACAACTTCTCCTCAAACTTGCCTGTTCCTCTAACCCCACCAGAAATCACTGCTGCACACACCCATTCAACCATCTCTTACCACAATACGACAATACAAACCACAACAACTCCACTGTCTTAACCACCACCACATCATTCTCATATCTCCTATCGACTTCTGCATCTTGCAAACTTACAGAAACTGACCACTTCTGTTCATCACACTATCTCTGCCATTCATCACTTCATACCCATCAACTGTCAAACCACCTTAACTTCCTCCACCATCTCACTACTACTGCCATCACATTCCTATATACTATCACTTGTGATTTCTTCCATATCCTCACTTCTGCACTACCATCTGAACAAACCTCCCCTGCCTTATATAACACCCTCTACTGTTCCACTACAAACTTCCTGCATACCACCAGAGAACCACTAACCAGCCCCTGTCACCTCCTATCATTGCCATGCCTAGCAACACAAACCATCCCCTTCACCTAGAATACAAGCAGTAACTCTGAACCTCTTCCTAACCCACAATTCCATCACCACAACCTCACTGTTAGATATAACATCATCTTCATCATACCATTCTAACAACACTGCCTCAACCACAAATCCATCCACTATCATCCCAAACTTCATCTCCTCAAACCAAAAAAAAAAAGGACTGCCACAACTCACCGACACAGCCGAAATCCAATCGAACAATCCTCAGACCAATTCACCTTCATCGACAAACAACCATCCGCCACCTCCATCTTCACCTAAATCGACTTCACCTGCCTCTACACTATACCCATTCACTTGCCTCTCCACTGAATTAACATCACAACTTACTGCCTCCGCCCTCAATTGCATCGAGACCATAATAGTCAATCACTCGAGCAAAGCAAACCATCGCAACACCTTTAACTGCTCGACCATCAGTCCTCCTCTGAAATCCCCAATCCAATTTCAACCTATATACAAATTCCTCACCTCATATATCAAGCGAACCAATCAACTCACCTGCAAATCGCCGACGTCAAATCATCTTTTGCTTCAATTCCAGTTGACATTTTGTTTTGAAAAATAATATAGAGAATTTGATATGGAAGTAGAAATACATTGCTTGTTGATCAATTTGGGAACGAAAAGTTTTTGGGTTGAAAACTGTTAATTGGGCCGGGTAAAGTTTGGGTTCGTTTATTTTTTTTTCTATTTTAAGTTGAAAATTTTTAGTTTGGGTTTGTTTATTTAGTAAAAAAAAATTAAATTGTGTTAAAATTTGTAAATAAAATTGTTTGTGTTAATTTTTTTTTCAATTTGTTTTATTTTCATTTGTTTTGTTTTACTTGTTTTGTTTGGTTTTCCTTTGATATATAAAAAAAACTTGTATAAATATTGTTTTTATATTTCAGGTTGCCCAAGCAGATAAAAAAAAACAGCTGCAGCTTTGCTTGCCAAATAAACTATTTGCTAAAAAAATTTGCTAATAATTTGCATGCTCTGGCATCGTGCCCTTTTCCTTCGTTTTTATTTGCATTTGCATTTATATATAAAAAAATTCAAAATCCAAAAACAAAAACAAAATCCATTTTAGTTGCATTGTATATTCACGTTTAATTTTTGCTTTGCATTCATCTCATCTTGTTTTATTTTCTTAGGGCAATACCCCAATTCACATAAGGTGAGGGATTTCATCACCCTTTCCTTAGCCCACAAATCGCATTTCATCGTAAAATTTGACTAATAATATAGGTTAGACATTCGACTTAAAGGTGTCACGAGCTCACTTAGGGCTTAATTGTATCTTCAAAATTGTCTTCTTTGAACAATTTTATTTCTTTGTGTCTAGGCTACGGCAGAGTAATAACCATTTATAAATATTACGGTGATTCGTAAATATTATAGTGATTCGTGGTGCACCAATAACCCTTGCCCATTACCTGGCTAAGAAATATTTTTGTTGATTTAAGACGAAGTGTGATTATACAATTTTGGGTTAGGAGCTACTAAGGATAGAAAATTGTAATTAAGTCTTTTGCATTCATTTAGTTGCATTAGTTCATGCATATTTAAAAAAAAATCAAAAATCTAAAAAAAAAAATTTGTAAATTTTACTTAACTTAGTTTTTAATCCCAAAAAAAATCCTTTTTCCTTTCCTTTGAAAATTTTCAATCAAAAACAAAAATCCAAAAAATAATAATATTTTTTCAAAAAGAAAAAAAATTAAAATTAAAAAACAAAAACAAAAAATCTATTTCCCATTTTGTAAAGACAAAAAAAATTCCTTTTGTTAAATATTTGAAAATCTGAAAAAGCAAAAAAAAAAATATTAAAAACAAAAACATATAAAAATTTGAAAAGCCAAAAAATATCAAACTTTTCTTTTGAAAAATAAATTTCACTTAGTAAATAGTTGCCTTTCTTAAAAAAACAACAAAAACAAAAATAAATTTTCACTTCATTTTCCAAATCTTGTTTCATTCTCTAAACTCGATTCTAACTTCTTTCTCTTCTCGACTTTCACTTGTGCATGAGTACTTGGACTTGTGACATAACAACAAATCGTTGGACTCGCGACTCAACAACTAATCATTTAACTCGACCAAATGATCCTCCCGAAAATGGCAAACGAGAACGCCCCTCGAACTCTTATGGATAAAAATTTTCCCGATAGAGTTTCTATTCCATCTTGCATCACGTTACCCGCCCCTACGGGTAACCATTTCGAAATTCACTCGAACCATATTGCTACACTTCCAAAATTTGGCAATTTCGAGCACGATGACCCCTACATTTTCTTGACTAAATTCGAACAAGTTTGCGCAACCATAAAACTCCAACAAATTTCCGATGATGGAATCAAACTTTGATTAATCCCATTTGCTCTTACAGATTACGTTGAAAAATGGTTGTACAGCTTACCATCAAACTCGATTAAAACTTGGGAAGAATTCGTAAAAGCTTTCTTAAAAAAGTTCTGCCCCTTCGAAAAAATGAGTAGAATCCGAAAAGAAAATGTAAATTTTCATCAATTCAAGGGAGAACCATTCGGAAAATATTTTGAAAGATTCAAAGAGCTTTTGATAAAATGTCCACACCATAACTTCGAAAAATGGACGATTTGCCAAATCTCATACGACGGACTAGAAAACAGCTCACGAACCATGCTCGAATCAATGTGCCAAGGCAACTTTCTTGCCCAACATCACGACGATGCTTGGTAATTTCTTGAAAACCTCGCCGAAAAATCATCCCAATGGGAATGTTCAAACGAAAAATCAATTTACTCATGATCGAGCGCACACTCGATAGGATCTTCTTTGGCTTTGGAAGCTAAAATCGATGCATTGATTAACAAATTCGACAATGTTTTCTCATCAAACCAAATGAATCAAGCTTCCCAACCCATGTGTTATAAATGAAACGACCCTAATCATATAGCCGATCAGTGCCCTAATTCTGTCGAACAAATCAATGCTTTCAATAAAGCAAAAAACGACCCGTTTTCTCCAACGTACAACCCTGGCATCCGAATTTTGCTTGGAACCAAAACAATCCCAACACTAATACGGTTCGGCCAAATTTTCAAGAATTCCCAAATAATGCTTCAAATCCTCCCTTTCAGCCTAACCATTTTTAACCAAACTTTGCGGGTCCGTCTCATAATCAACCGCAACAATCAAATTTTCAACCAAATGCTGCTCACCCTCCCCAAGATGATAAACGTTTAACTTCGCTTGAGAAAACTCTTGAAATGTTGGCTAAAGCAACTACTCAAATTCTTCAATCAAACAAAAATTTGCAAAATTTACTGACCTCATATGTGTATAACACAAACCAGTCGATTGCAAAACTTAAAATGCAAATGAGTTAATTTGCCACGTCTGTGAGCGAACGTGAATGAGGCACATTCCCAAGCCAGCCAATTCCAAATCCCAAAAATCAAAACGCAAATTCAAATCAAGCCCATGTTGTTCAAGATAGCAACGTCACCCAATTGAACACTATCACAACTCTACATTCCGGTAAACAAATCGATAATCAAGTCACTAATCCAAACAGTTTACTGGAAACCTCTCTCGACACTTCTAAAGTAACGAACGACTCTGAACAGAATGGGGAGCCAATCGTCAAATCGAATACCAATCAAAATTCTTCTTCTACTACTCAAGTAGACCCGCCTACTGAGTATCGCGTCCCATTTCCACATCGTCTTCGAACCAAGAAACATTCAGGCCAAATGGAAAAGATGTTGGAAATTTTTAAACAAGTGAAAGTTAACATCCCGCTTCTTGACATCATTCAGCAAGTCCCCATGCACGAAAAATTTCTTAAGGACTTGTGTACCCAAAAGCGACAAACTCAAGTGCCCAAAAAGTCTTCTTAGCCGCCAGTTTGAGTGAAGTCTTGTCCCATTCCATGCCCGTTAAATACAAAGATCTCGGCTGCCCTACGATTTTGTGTACAATTGGAGACAAGACGATTAATAAATGTTTGATAGACTTAGGCACGAGTGTCAATTTAATTCCATACTCTGTGTACGAACAATTAGGCTTAGGTGAGCTGAAACCCACAAAAGTCACGCTTCAATTCGCTGATCGCTCCATTAAGAAGCCCATGGGAGAGATCAAGGACGTGCTTATTAGAGTAGGACAATTCATATTCCCCGTTGACTTTACCGTTCTCGAAACACAACCCGTGACAAATCCCGCAAGTCAAATTCCATTGATTTTAGGCCAACCATTCTTAGCCACCTCAAATGCCTTAATCAATTGTCGTAACGGTTCGATGAAAATCTCTTTTGGAAACATGACTTTGGATCTCAACATTTTCAATCTTGAAAGCCAATCAAATGAACCTCGCGACCAAACATTGGAATTTAGTGTCATTCACGAAAACTTTGAAAACGAGACACTTGACCTTAACGACGAACGCGAAGCTGAGTACGAAAAATTGTTTCACAAAATTCCCAACGAAATTGAATACACTCTTCCCTTTGAATCGCTTCCAGTTGAGTCTGAATCTCAACCCAATTCTTTAATCGAGCAACTCCCGAAGTTGGACCTCAAACCACTTCCCAATCACCTTAAGTACGCATACTTAGGTGATAACAAAACATTTCCCATCATAATTTCTACCACTCTCTCTCAATCAAAAAACTTCTTTACTTTTAATCCTGTCCGAAAACAAGGAAGCAATGGAATGGTCAATCTCCGATATGAAGGGAATTTGTCCCGCTCTTGTTCAACATTACATCCATTTAATCGATGATGCCAAGCCTGTTCGTGATGTGCAACGAAGGCTTAATCCAAAAATGAAAGATGCGATGCGTGATGAAATTCTTAAACTTCTCGACAACTGAATCATTTACCTAATCTCTGATAGTTCGTGGGTTAGCCCAATTCACGTTGTATCGAAAAAGTCTGGGCTAACCGTTGTCAAGAACGATTCAAATGACTTATTCCAACTCGTACTCAAACGGGTTGGCTTGTTTGCATTGACTATCGAAAATGAAATTTCACAACATGAAAAGATCACTTCCCTCTTTCTTTCATTGACCAAATGCTCGAACGTTTAGCCGGCCACGAATTCTACTGCTTCCTTGATGGTTATTCCAGCTATAACCAAATTCCAATCGCTCCCGAAGATCAAGAGAAAACGACTTTCACGTGTCCGTTCGGCACCTTTGCTTATCGACGTATTCCATTCAGACTTTGTAACGCTCCTGCTACTTTCCAACGAGGCATGGTTGGCATTTTTTCCAACATGATTGAATGCTTTCTAGAAGTTTTTATGGACGATTTCTCTATCTTTGGTGATTCTTTTTCCCAATGTTTACATCATCTCGAGTTGGTTTTAAATCGATGTAAAGAAAAAATTTGACTTTGAATTAGGAAAAATGCCACTTTATGGTCAAACAAGGCATGGTCCATGGACATATAATCTCAAATAAAGGCATTGAGGTAGATAAAGCGAAAGTTGATGTAATTGCAAACCTACCCATTCCCAAATCTGTTAAGGACATTCGGTCATTTCTAGGACACACTGGCTTTTATCGACACTTTGTGAAAGACTTTAGCAAAATCGCTCGTCCTTTAACGACTCTCCTCGGAAAAGATGTTATGTTCGATATCAACTCCGAGTGTATCTCTTCTTTTGGACATCTTAAAAAAGAACTCATTTCAGCTCCAATCATTTGCGCACCCAATTGGGATCTCCCATTTGAAATAATGTGTGATGCTTCGAACTTTGCAGTTGGTGTTGTCTTAGGACAACGCATCAAAAAGATCCTTCACGTTATCTACTATGCTAGCATGACTTTGAACGACGCTCAACTTAACTACACTACCACTAAAAAGAGCTTCTAGCGGTAGTTTTTGCTCTCGAAAAATTCCGACAAATTTGATCGGGTCACACATTACTGTGTACACGGACCATTCTGCGCTTCGATATCTCTTTGCTAAAAAGGACGCAAAATCTTGCTTGATTCGTTGGATCCTTTTATTACAAGAGTTTAATCTTACAATCAAGGACAAAAAAGGATCCGATAATGTCCTAGCTGATCACTTATCTCGTCTTCTGAACACACCATCTTCCTTGCCAATCAATGAAAACTTCCCCGATGAACAACTTCTTTCAATTTTTATTGATCCATGGTATGCTGATATAGTGAACTACTTAGTCACTAAAGAAACTCCCTCATCTTGGTCCAAATAGGACAAATGCAAATTCATGTCCTAAGTGAAATATTTCTATTGGGATGACCCATACTTGTTAAAATATTGCCCCGACCAAATCATCCGACGTTGCATTCCGGATAATGAGATTAGGAGTGTTCTTTCGTTTTGCCATGCATGATCAAGCGTGCAGTGGACATTTTGGTCCTCGAAAAACTGTGGAAAAGGTGCTTCAGTGTGGTTTCTATTGGCCTTCTCTTTTCAAAGATTCATTCGAATTTTGCAAAACTTGCGATCGATGTCAAATGCTTGGACGAATTTCTTGACAAGATATGATACCTCTAAACCCCATTCTTATGATCAAAATTTTTGATGTTTGGGGTATCGACTTTATGGTCCTTTTCCTAATTCTTTTGGACATTTATATATCCTTCTCGCTGTAGATTATGTCTCAAAATGGGTCGAATCCGTTCCTTGCAAAACCAACGACCATAGAATTGTTGTGAAATTTCTCAAAGAAAACATCTTTTCGAGGTTCAATACACCTCGCATAATAATCAGTGATAACGAAACCCATTCTTGCAACCTTTCTTTTGAAAGTTTAATGAAAAAATACTCGATAACCCACAAGTTATTCACTCCGTATCATCCTCAAACTTGTGGCCAAGTTGAAGTTTCAAATCAACAAAAAAAACAAATCTTGGAGAAAACTGTTAACAAAAATCGAAAAGATTGGTCTCAGAAATTGACTGACGCGCTTTGGGCTTACTGTACTGCTTTTAAAACTAACCTTGGGATGTCCCCATTTCGTTTTGTTTACGGTAAAGCTTGCCATTTACCCGTTGAAATCAAACACAAAGCGTTGTGGGCAATAAAGAACTTAAACTTTGATCTTGAGAAAGTCGGCAAAAACCGAAAACTACAACTCAACAAAGTAGAAGAACTTAGGAATGACGCGTACGAAAACGAGAAATTTACAAAGAAAAAACAAAAGTTTTTCATGACAAGTCAATCCTAAGAAAAACGTTTTTGCCTAATCAAAAAGTTCTTTTATATGACTCAAGACTTCATTTATTCCCTGGGAAACTTAAATCAAGATGGACCGGACCATTTATGGTACGAATTGTTTTTCTACATGGTGCCGTAGAAATAGAAAACCCCATGGATGGATCTATTTTCAAAGTCAACGGTCATCGTTTAAAACCTTTCTTGGAATTGCCAAGTAACCAAGAGGAGGAGCTTATGATTCTTCATGAGCCAAGCTACGTCTAGTAAGGATGTTAACCCTCTTTTGTCAATATGCACATATTTTTCCCCGTTACACTCATTATATCATGCATTTATTGTGAGGACACAGTCAAAATTAAGTGTGGGGGGAGTCACATTTTCATTTTAAAAAAAATGTTTCATGGCATTTTTGAATTTTCATTTTCTTTTAACTCAAAAAAAAATCTCAAATTTTCTAAATCTCGAAAACATTTTCTTTTTAGCATTTTGATTTATTTTTGAAGAAACACTATAGGATAAGTATAAACTTTGGTTAATAAATTGAAATTTTTGAAAATTTATTTGTCTTAACAAAAATAAAAATGAAGTTTGATTACAAATAACAATGGTTTAACTAGTATATATGAAGGTTCATGTGTGTTAATTATGAAGTATATTCTAAATGAAAAACTTTGTTTAAAAAAAGTGGTAAATTTAAAGTAAAGGATATAACATTTTTATCTTCTAAGTTAAATGGTGCTAAGATGATTTTGCAAAACTCTCTCTTTTCAAAAGAAAAAATAGAAAATAAAAAAACACAAAAATATATATAAGTAATTTTTTTTATATATATGTATATATTTTTAACACCTAGAGTCATGTATTCACACTAGTGTGTTCACTCGCCATGCTCTGTACCCTTATCATGTAAGCCCGAAGGCAGTGCACGATCGGTATATCTGGCCTTAGTTTATCTGAGTTAGGTGTATGTATATAAAAATTCTTTTTAATAATGCCTACAGTCGATAAGTGTTCACACTTGTGTGTTCACACTTGTGTGTTCACACTTGTGTGTTCACTCACCACGATCTGTATTCCCTTCACATAAGCCCGAAAGGCAGTGCATGGGTAATATATCTGGTCTCAGTTTATCTGAGTTAGGCATATGTAAATATTGTTAATATTAATAAAATTTTCAAATAAGAGAGAGTAAGAAATTGAAATCCAAGCACTATTTTGATTTGTTTAATTTAACTTGTTATTGAAAAGAAATGAAAATACCACTTTGACAAACTTTGATAATCAACTAAGGATCTATTTCATAATTACATTGTGTTATCAACCAAACAACTAGCCAAACTATAGTTTATCTGTTATGACAACTTAATTTTTGTTAGAAATTTTGATAAGTAAAAGGTCTTAAATTTCTTGATAATGACCAGAACTTATATTTAACTTATCAAGTGTCGATTTGAAAGTAAATTCTTCATTTGTAAATACCTTCAAAAACTTGCATTCATCCCATTGTAAATAAATCTTGCATTTTGTAAATATTTTCACTTTGCATTTGGATTTTGTGGGTAGTATCCGTTGAAAACCCTCACGAGGCAACACTCGTCCTAAAGGGGACACCTAGAGGTTTAACGGTTTGTTGCATACGCTCAATGCAATCGTGCTCCCTATGAAAACGGATTTATCTTAGTTCTCCTTTATTCGAGGACGAAAAAAAGATAAGTGTGGAGGTATTTGATGTGCACGTAAATGTGCATATATTTACATCCATGTTTTATCTATTTTTATTTAAATAAATGTCATATTTGGGCATTTTAACATGTTTAAAACCAAAATTCAATTATTTTCAAATCATCATATATTCATCTTCATTCATGAGCAAAATGGTCATTTTTGTGCATGTGTAAATTTGAGAATTTTTACTTGGACATTTTTTTATGATTTTTATAGGAATTTGGATGCATATGGAAGAGGCTTTTATGAAAATACATGCATACACAAATGAATACAAAGGAATGAAGAGGGAAATAATTCAAGCTCATGATAATGAAGGACCCCACCCACTTACCTAAATCTACAATTAGAAGCTAATGGACAACTAAGTGGAGCTTAAAGCTTCATGCACATTTAATGATCGATTAATTAGTGGCTAATGGTTACTTGGAGGCCACACTTCCTAAAGGGTATTTTGGTAAGCACACTAAAAATTGAATTAGGGTTTTATGCATGTATAAATAGCCCTCTTATGTACATGAAAATAACTTCTTACTCTTTCACATTAGTTAGGAAATTAAGAAAGCAAGTTGTAATGTCAATGTTTCATGAAATAAAAGTGGCTTCCTAGCCTCTTTCTCTTTTCTTTTCTACATGCTTGTTTTTACTTTTATGTTCATTTTTACTTCTATGCTCTCTTCTTTCCTTTGTTAGTAGATTAGATTTACATTCATACAAGTAGTGTAGCTTTATTTTTTATGCAAGTAGTTTAGTAGTTAATCTCATTTTTTTCCTTTGCTTTTTAATGTTGAAATTTACAAGTGTTGATTTGGTAACACAAATGAGTAGCTAAATCCCTTCAATTTAAGGGTAATGAAGCTCTCTAACTTTATGTAATTTCAACAATTCTATGATTTATGATCTCTTTTATTTGTGCTTCAGGAAAGTGGATTTTGATGTAAGTTTATACAAATGGGTTTGATAGCTTATGTTGCTTTTGCAAATGAGCTATTCTTATTCAACATAAACATAGATTACATCATCATTTGCTAATTGATTTTGAAATGAAAGTAAAAAAAATTGATGATCTATATTACTAATTACAATAGTAAATAGATCATATTTAAAATAGCTTTTTCTTTGACTTCATTTTCATGAGAATTGATAAGTGGGTTATTTGTTGTATTATAGTTTGATGGTATAAGTTATGTTAATTAATAACATAAATAAACTACATTTATGATAAATACAACAATTATTTCACTTAATATCAAAAATAGAGATCGTAGATTGTTTGATTGTTGATTTACAAAAATATGAGAGTGGATTTGCCTCTAAATTGTTCTCTAATCTTATAGTTTTTAATCTCATTTTAATTCTAGTTTTAGCTTCATTTCGCTTGTATTTAATAATTTCCTCACCATTTTGTATAATTTGATTGATTAGAAAATTTTAATCTTAAAAATTCCCTACGGATCGACCCGTACTCGCCACGTACTAAAATTTTACGCTCTGCACTTGCAGTAAAATTTTAATTTGAAATTTATCGGCGATTTTCTAAACCGATAGAAAATTCGTCATTAAACAAGAGACGAAGCCTGAGAAAGAGTCATGGATGACTCCGATTAAAGACTATTTGCTGCAGGGAGTTCTTCCCAAACGAAGGAATGAAAAATGATAAGTGCTTCAAAAAGCTTCATGATATATCATTGAGGAAGGAGTTATGTACAGAAAGGGTATCGCTCATGATGAAATAAAATGAGTTCTAAAGGAAGTTCATGAAGGGAAATGTGGCGATCACACTGGATGACAAGCCCTAGCAAAGAAAATACTCCGTTATGGGTATTTCTAGCCGATTGTCAATCAAGATGCTGCTGATTATGCAAGGTGATGCGGCAAGTGCCAGATGTATGCAAAAGTTTCGAGAGCCCTGCTAACGAAAATCACACAAATGGTCAGCCCATGGTTGTTTTCCATATGAGGCATAGATATTATCGGTTCATTACCGATCTCAAAAGGTGGTGCGAACTTCACCAAATGGGTCGAAGTAGAACCTTTAACCAAGATCACGACAAAAGAAAGTAATCAACTTCATCGTCCGGAACATCATCTATCGTTTTGGTCTTCCATGAGCTATTGTAACTAATTATGGGACTTAATTTGACAGTGCTGAATTCAAAGACTTCTACCATTTGCATTATATTGAAAAGGGATTTGCGACAGTTGCTCACCCTTAAGCAAATGGACAAGTTGGAGTTGTGAACAAAATCATAAAGTCCATTCTAAAGAAGCGTTTGGAAAAGGCTAGAGGTAAGTGAGTGGATGAACTTCTAATAGCACTATGGGCTTATAGGACAACCCATAAGTCCGCGACTGGCCATACTACATTTGCCCTTGCTTACGGCTCTAAAGCCATAATTCCTATTAAAGTCGAACTTCCTTCTCATCAAGTGACCTACTACGATCCCAAACTGAATAGAGATCTCCTCTTGGAATCTTTCGACTTTGTAGATGAGAAGCGCAATGAAGTTGATTTGAGAGTAGCTACACACCAGCACCGAGTCGCCCGATACAACAATAATAAAGTCCGATCTAGAACCTTTGAAATCAGTGATATCGTCTTGAAACAGGTTTTTCCTGCCCCATCGCATATGAATCCTGCTTGGGAAGGACCATATATCATTGAACAGAGGCTTGGAGAAGGAACTTTCAAGCTAGCGACTGTTGATGACGTCACGCTCCCGAGAGCGTGGAATAGTGAGCATTTATGATGCTACTTCACTTAGTTTATTCTTTTTTTTTGAAATGGTACTTAGAAATAACATGTCACTGGGACAACATAACACAAATCACATGTCAATATATGTTCGAATCACGCTACGCAAGTTTTGAACTTGTGACTCTCGCACCAAAGTCGAATCACTTAACCACTAGGATAATGGTGCTTGTCCTTAGTTTATTCTTTTTCATTCAGTTATATTCAATTTTCGAATTTGCTTTACAATTTGATTTTCCAAGATATGTAATAAGACAAATTATGTCATTTCTTTCCATTTGGCAAATAAAGTTTGAAATTTCCTTTATGTTTGTGATTGTTGTAACACTACATATTAGTTACGATACCCGACTAACTAACATTGATATATCCAAATAGGTTCCTAGAGTTTGGAGCCAAACGATTACATAAGTTCACAATTGAACTAAATAAAATGAGAATGGTCCAATCGTTCATTTTATGATTCTCGCTCACAACCCGATGGAGAGAATACCCAACGAGGAATGGATGTGACACTACCATCCGATAACCAAATTAATCTTATCAAGTGATGGGAAAAATATGAATCAAAAAGCGATCATGATACGACCGATCACTAGCTAAGTTAAACCCCGGACTTTGGGCAAATCAATCAGTTAAGTATTGTCCGACTATTTTTCGAAATAACTCTAAGTCCCTAGAGCATGGACTGAAGTATAAACATGAGGTGGTATGATCCAACCACCTACTAACTAACTCTTATCCCCATAGTGTGGATATGAGTATAAACAAATAGACGAGTGCGGTTTGACCACTCATTATACCATAAACTCCGGCCTGAAATCGACAGGAGGAGTATAAACTCGCTAAGGATGGAGTTCGACCATCCACTGTCTAACTCCACTAACCTGAGACTAGGGGCAAGAGTATATTTACTCAAAACTGCCGAATTCGATTGCATAACGCTAGGGCTCGAGCCTAGTGTTCGATACAACTTAAAGTCACGACCACATGGAGGCCTTGAGTAAAAATTAATGGATGATTTTCCGAATGAACGAGCAATGAATTACAAGTACGTTGAATGGAAAATTAATAGCTCGACTACATAGACAAAATCGCATAAGAGTTCAATAGAAAACAAAGAACTTTTATTTGCATGCTATACTTCAAAATTGTGATACAAGTTTATTCAAAAACGGGGGCCGTACCCGCACATTCACAGCCAACAAAAGAGAAAAACAACTATGCAAACTAAGCCGGAGTGATGAATATTTCTTTTTCCTTTTCTCCTTTTTGGATTTCTTAGGGGTGCCACCACCCGAACTTTCGCTTATCATTTTTCTTGATCCTTTGCCGCCCTTGGCAGAAGAGCTTTCAGAGGTTGGAGGATATTCTTGAGGAATCGACCTACCGGGTGGAATGAATTGTAATGGAATGAGATTTGGATCATCAATGTCTGCATCGATGTGTTGAGCGTTAGCTTTTTTTAGCAACTCCTCTCTCTCAATGCGTTCTTTTAAGCTAAGCTCATCGATATGTTCAGTGGTGTTAATGATCACAACGTCATCTGATTCATCCGGCAATGGTAGGTCATTGGTTTTTTCATCATCAAGTGCTCTGATAATCTGAGCGTCGGGCCCTAGAATGTCGGAGGCCATTGAAATTTCAGTATATGTCGATTGTTGCTCCACGGCAATACTGGTTGGGACCAGAAAGACCTGCAGATTTGTGAAAACAAAAGGATAAGCCTATGACTATTGGGCACGAGGAATGAAATCTCTCGAATACTGGAGAATAAAGCAGGATACCTACGTTTGGCTGACTCTCAGTTGTCACTGGAGTGCTCCACTCTAGAATAGGAGTCAGCACCTTAGATTGATAACCGGGTCTTTCCGGATCATAGCTTAGACCATACCCTAGGCTAAAAGAAACTGACACTCCAGATACTTGAGAAGAGGAGGGGCCTTTAGGATCGAACTACGAAGATTTAGCAGTGTTTTTCCCTTTGCCGGAGGGTGCTAGGATGTTAAAGTATCAGAGTCTTCCAGCAGCAAGGTCTAAAGGTTCGTCCTCACGAAGAATCTCCCATACTAGCTTCTCTTCATCTAAATCAACTTCATCGAGGGTTTTTTTCATTTCGACAATGTATTCCTAGGCCTCGGCGAGTGACTCAAGGTAGCCCTCTCCAAGAAAACTTAGGTCGCGATGGATAAGGACTTTAGCATTATATTTAATGATCAGAGGATCAAACATGTCCTTAATTTCATTTCGACCAGCTTTTTTGGCATCTTCTAATCGGGCCTCGATCTGTTCTCTAATCTCATTGCGGCCCGCTTCCCTTGCCTCTTCCTTGAGGACTTCAATTTGAGCGAGTTGCTCGTCAAGCTTAATTTTCATTCCCCGGGCTTCAACAGCCTCTTCGCAATATCTTTGCGACTCCTTCCGAGCTTCGATTTTCTCTTCCCTCACTTTATTAAGGAGTTCTTCAAGTTCCTCAACACGGAGGGCCAAAATATTTTCTCCTTTTGCAAGATATCATTTTCCAAAGAAAGCACAGCGTTGTAGTTAAGGGCTACGTCCAATTCCTTTTTGTGGGCAGCTTCTAGATGACTCACCGCCTCAGATGTTTCTTTGGCACTTTTGTATGCATCGGTTAGCTTCACTGTCAACTCCAAGATCTCATTATCTTGATGTTTAGTTATATCTTTATCATGGATCGCCTCTAGCTTGAGACGATCGATTTCATATTGTCTCTCTATATACACCTTGGAGATCTTTTCGGCTAGGTGTTGGAATGATTCGTGATATACAAAAACGTCATTGACGCATGTGAGTGAACTCGCTTTAGTAGTTCTTAGGATTGTATGAATGGAAGGAAAAAATTTAATCCCATTGAAGAAAATCTTTGGAAATTGACCTTAAGTTCGGCTAATTTTCCACCGTGGAAGCCATAGGAGCCGCAGTTGGCAAAGATGGTTCAGAAGTGACGACTGGGCGTTTGCTCGACCTCAGTCAAGGGACTGCCTGGAGCTAGATGAACCAGAATACTGCTCGGGTGGTATAGCAACTTAAGGACTGTGAAAATAATTCTAATCCCCACTATTACAGGAAGATTAGGCCGAACATCCTTATGGGATGACTGAGAGTGGGACCTATGTTTATAAGATGAAGATTCCCTTGAACGACGATTTCTTTCCCAGCCGTCATCTCTCTCTCTACGCCTGCCTGATTCTGAACCACGGTTGGATCAGTACTGCGTCGAGGAGCCCCTTAAATGATCAAAATCATGAGATTGAAGCATCGCACCTGCAAACAAAACAAAAATATATTAGTGATCATTGAGCAAAAGTTAGGTGAAAATCATGCGGTGAAGTGCACGTGATTGTGAGTGTTCTAGTGTCCCCCGACGGACTGGTTGTTGCAGCCTTACTCATAGGATTTTTCTCCCCTTTGCCGGTGGGAAGAATGCCATCACCACTTCTAAGAATTAAGCCCTCCAATACTGATGTTAGGGAAGTCATGATGTCATCAGAAATTTGAAGGTTCGAGAACCCTTCCATCGAGCTTTCTAAATGTTGAGAGGAAGACTCTTTGTCGACGGAAGTGATAACAAACTCAGGCTCTTTAGCAGTTTTTCTCCTACGAAGTTTATATGCAAGCCTTTTTCCACTCCTTGCTGGTAAGTGAAGTTGTGCACCTTATGACGGTTCGACCACGGGTGCATTGCTCGAACCTGCGTCGGCATCGCTAGGATTGTTGACTTCGACAACCCTAATTTCACCCTTTTTGGCATCATCCTGAGTCCCCTCGACTGGGGGCACGATAGAGTTATTGGCATTACCTTCTTGTTCCACAACATTTCTTATTGGTGTAGCACTTCTTGGAAGCCCAATGCTGTAACCTTCTTCCAGCAGCCTAAACAGAGATAGCCATTCATCGGTACAAGGGATCTAATGTCCCTGTCTTTAACCAGGGTGGCACGAATTGCAAAAATTGCCCTTGAGAAACTATCGACCTCTGGATGTGGATGGACACCTGTAGATTTTCAAAATATTAGCTGGTTCAGGATATGACTTGGACTAAAGAATTTGAGAGTAAAGTGAAGATGGCACTTACGTCCTTCCAACCATCGCCTCGCGAAGCCAGACGGACATCGGACATAGAACTATTCATGTTTAAAGAGGTGAGTTTGTTCCAAGCACCAGTTAAGGTTGATAGTTGGGCAAAGGCTCAAGGAAAGTGTAGGAAAAGCTTCATGTCCGTCGTTTGAAGTTGTAAATAAACTTGATGTCCATAGGAGATAGCGGGCAGAACAGAATGTTCATGAATAGCAAGAAAGTTCCATGATGAAAGGCGTAACTATTTGGGTGTAGTTGAGCGGGAGCTATTCCGAGATATTTTAGCATCTTCCTAATAAAAGAATCAAAGGGTAGCACATATCCGGCCCAGCACATGAACTTATTGCATACTGTATACCCCTCCGGGGGCAAATGAGCCCTATCATTCATCGAAGGAACCAAAACATCTCCAAATGGAATCTCATGTCTAGAGCATAGTCTAGAAAGAGCGGCCTCGCCAGTTGTGGAGGCCTAGAAATCAGTTGGATTATCTAAAGATATAACACCCTCTACGACATGGGGGGCTTGACTTATATCTCCCGCCGGGAGGATGGGAGCATTAGAGGAAAAGTCGGCTGATGAGCTGGAAACCTCCGGTTGTTCAACTCAACGATTAGGGGAAAGTCTGCCAAATAGTTTTGCGGAACTAGACTCGGCTCTGAGGTTGCTATGCTATGAAGTTAGTCCAGAGGACATTACAGCTAGATGCTCTGAACGTCAGGAGTTCATATCAACTAAACTCAGTAGATAATCGAGATTAGAAAAATTTAGTTGTCCCCCAATGCTAAGTGTAAGCTAGTGTGGTGCATTGTCGTGCAGTGTAGAGATAAGTAGTTTAAAACAAAAGGCAAAAGTAAACGATGAGAACTTGGATTCCGACCAGACTGACCGTCATCACCGACCGTCTCAACTGGTGACTTGATTGATCGGTTGTGTAACATTTGGATTCGATCGTCGGCATATCGAAAACCCGTTGTTTATTATTGTCATATGTTCAAGTTTATTGGGATGGGATTGGTTCTGCTTTTTCAAACAAGTGCATATGGATTGGTTTTCAAGTTCAATTCAAGGCTTAGGATCGACCAAGTACAAATAGCCGACCCCTATGTATGTCGATCCCTATTCCAAAGAGAGATAACTGATCCCTCTCTCAAAATTATTCATGCTAATCCATTTCCCTGATAACGACTGATCCCTCTATCTATAACATACCAAAAAAACCACTAATCCCTTTCCTTCACCATACTACCGACCCCTCCATGCAAACCACAAACAATCGAACTCTTTCCTTCAACGTTTTCATGCTTCACCTCAAGTATTCTGTCTGATCCCTACGTCTCCTTTATCCTACGCACCTTTTTTCCTCCTTCTATCCTACTTTACTGAACCCGACTCCATCATACGTCTCGTATCCCCCAAACAACTTCAACCATCACCTCTCTGTCACGACGAACTCCAACCCAACCACCAAAGTAATAGAACCCATCGTCTCATCATAAAATTAAAGGTTAAAGGCGAGAAAACCTACCTAAGTATATGGAGAAAGGGCCGTTTGAGGAGAAGTATTGGATTACGACTTAAATTGATGACGAAATGATGATCTAAGGAAAAATAGGAAGGCGAGTTTATAGATGAAGACGGTGTTTGATTCAAAATGTAGGGGTTGGGTTTTCAAATTAACAGGGGAGGGTTCGGGACCGAGCTTTGAGGAAGAAGGAAAGTAAAAGTAAATGGGGAGGAGATGAATAAGTGAGTGTTGAAGGAAAAAATGCTAGTTTATATACGGGGATAAGGGTTCGGCTCGCGTCTTCGTTCACTATGAGGTCAAAACAAAGAAGGGAGGGATTGGCTAGGAAAATAACGATCTCTATATATGTAAAAAAAGGAAGGAAGGATCGACTAGGAAAATGCCAATTTTTATATGTTTAAAAAAAAGAAAGAAAGAAGGGATCGACTGTGGGCTTTTTACATGCAAACTTGGGCATGAAAATTATGCAAAGCACATATATGCCAAATGGAATGGAATCACATTTTAACTCAATGAAAATTGGTGACGACCCATGAGCGTACGAATGCGTCCGGGAGCCAACAACCAATACGTGTACCTGGATGAGCACGTGTATATTCTAAAGGTTCAATTTTTGAAATCGACAGAAATTAAATTCAAACCTAAAGATTTCAAGTTCGAGACTGGATCAGATAGCCAAAGCTTACTAGTCTCTAGAACCAGACTAAGCTATCAGCCGATGGAATATAATCCTAGATTTATACTATTGGGAATCGACCAAACGTCATGACGATCAAAGAGAGATACAATGCTTTAGGAAAATGATTCGATGGAAGGATAACGACTATTCAGAAAACTGGATGGATTTCTTTCTGATGACTCTAACCCGCTTCGAATTCAAAGCACGTCATGTTCTGCACAAGACATACTTTGAGGGGCAAGTGTTATCTAGAATTTTGATATGGCTATGTTAAACTGGTTGGACACGTTAGATTTGACTGTCGTCAAGGCCAACGAGTCCAGGGCAATGATTGTGGGGTCCAGATGTCAAGTACATATGGTAATATTAAGCCGCGATTGAATGGAATTGAGAGATATGCAATGCAGAATGTTCAAAGTATGGAATATGGTTCAACATGTAGGAGGGATTGGCTATAATCAACCTCCAACATAGGGATCAGTATGTCTCATGAAGCTAGTGCAATTCAAAAGAAAATGATCACTATCTCAAGATCCATAAGTCCAAATAATATGAAATTTTGTGAGCAAGATGTGGGGACCCTAGGAAGCCTACCTTAGGGATCGCACCTCAAAAAGATGAAATAAAAGGGATGGCCCTCTTCCCTCAATAGGGATCTGCTAAAAATAACAATCTACATTGAAGCAAAGATCAAGCAATAACTTAAATTCTGCTAATTCAATTGGCATGAAACTTGGAGGCTAAGCATATTTCAACATGGGAAAGCTACCATAGGGATCGCACCCCCAAATTCCTCCAAAAGAGGGATCGGTACCGATCCCTATTCTTTAGAATTTGGGCTATGCAATCCCTCTTACAGGTCCATATGGTTTTGGGGATTCTTCTGTCGAATTTTCAGGAAGATATTTTGCCATCTTCATCTATAAATACATGCTTGGTTATTCGTTTTGGGGACTTATACACTGCTGGTTACTTTGTACTCTATTGTAACTAAGTATTTTCATCTGATCCCTATTGTATTCAGATTACAAAGTGATTAATAAAGTTTTCTATTAAAAGTTGACGTGGGCAATCAATGCCGAACCACTATAAATCGCTGTGTTTGTGTTATTGCTTTGATTTGCAGCTATTTCATTACTTTTTTCCTCCTTTTCCATTTGATATTCTTCATTTATTTCACTTTAAAACTTTTATGGGTGTTTGTGCTAATTTTTGGTGCAAACAATATAATTACAAAAATAAAAACTTGGCCACTTCATGCAACCGTTATACGTAATAAAGGGCATTGACCATATGGATATACCTTTAATATACTATTATGGTATCATTGATGAAGTTGTGATAGCATTGTCAGTGTTAGTGTGTTCATTGAAAAAGAAATAAACACTAGGTAGAGTTTTGAAATCTATTAATTAAAGTTAAAAAACAGGAACTTAACTTGGTTATAGATCAAGATTGACACTTCTAATATCTAGTGGCCTTGTCAGTGGTGAGCATGCATGCAGAAACCCGTCATTCCACTATTCCCACCTTGCATCAATACCCGTCCCTCCAAAGCTATATTGTGGATTGTAATAAGGAGGAAATCAGAACAACATTCTGGTGAGTGGTAAATTATACACTTTATACATAATACTTATTTATGTCGATTGCCTTCCATCACATGTTGTATCCTTTTATTTTACTTAGTCATCTCAAATCCACGTATACGTACGATATGCCACATCTACAAGAAGTAGATCACAACTACATACGTGTATATATATACAAGTACGACGGTCCCTCTTTGGCCCATGATACAATCCCTACTAGTATCTGTAACCCAGCACTTCGTCAGGATCCATCATCAATGCAGCATCACATTCTCATTATCGTGCATACCAAGGAACTCCCCCAGTGCCTAATAATGACATCACAATAGTTTAGCTGTATTCCATCTCGCATTGTTTACTTGTCTGCTTCTTATTATAGACTCAGATCCAAAGACTATAGACGACTTAGCTCCTACCCCACTCATTTTGAAAGACATCACTTAAGGGTTATCTAGCCTTGCATCCTAACAAACAAACTAGCAAATAACTATGGTGGTGCATAACCTAAACGTGTTCTACACCAATAGAAGGTGTAGTCCATTTAGGTGTAACCCTTGTCTTTGCACTGACCGCTCGATACCAATGACATTCTCGACTATAGCTCCTACTCCCTAATATGGAACCGAATACACTAACATAGCATCGAGCCTTGTTCACCTCCCATTTAGATTTCCTAATGCAATCAAGGTAATACCTGTACTAAAAAGTTAAAGCAGACCCTACTGGGGTATTCCTTCATCTATACGCGATTGTATAAAATTCCACGGGCCCAACAATTAGATATGTCCTACGTTAATATAATATAAATCCATTTTAATGACTGCCATTCTTCTCTATCTAAGTTATTAACTAACTTTAATAATTCACAACCTTCATAAGCGTATACTTGAGGCTACATATATGTGTTTGTGTATTCATACTTGTTTAATTATTATGCCTCAACTTTTCGACTGTTAATAGTATTCCTTTACTTTTTCATGTGTTTACTTCTTATTCAATTTATATCAATTTAATTTCATTTACAACTTTTTTTAAAATATTTAAATATCTTTCCCTGCTTACTTTTTCATGCCTTATTGAATTTCTATTTCTATTGCTTTTTAATCTTTACTATCCTCCTTTGTTTAGCGGACTTTCCATATCATTTTTACTTAAATTATTACTTTCCTACCTTTTTATTATTCTATTTATGTCTTGTCTCTATTGCATATATATTAATTTTTCACTTAAACTTTTATTATTATCACATTTATAATTCTTTAATTTATACATAGGGGTTTCTGCATTTTAATGATTGAAATTACATCTCCCTCAAAAGGAAAGGTTAACACTATAAATCTCTATATCTTATCTAAAAAAGGAATTTCTATTACGTTTGGAATCAAAAAGAATTATATTTTATAGTTATCAAAATAGACATTACAAAATACGGTAAATACAACTATTTTATACATCTCTTTTCTTTAGGCATATTTCTTGTTATTTCAAATGATGCACTTTTATTTATAAATCTGAACTTGATAATCTATAGAAATTTAAATTGCAACACCCAACATTCCAACAAATTAACATACTACCATCCCAATAATTTATTGTGATAACTTTCAAATTCACATTTTACTTGCATTAAATTTAAATCTATAAATCTCGAACTAAACGTAATTTAAAATTTCAAGGACTACTACTACCCAATACTTTCTAGGTTCTCATACATACAATATTACAATTAAGTTATCAATCACAAAATATGTGGGTAGTATTTGTGCAGTTAATGCCCCGCTATTACCCCGCTATAAGCCTGCTATATCTCATAGCAGATTTCTACCACTACGATTTTTCCATATAGCCCCAAATATAGCCTTTCCGCTTTAAGCCCGCTATTTCCGTTATATCCCGTTATTCCTGCTAGATTCCGCTATTTCCGCTATATCTTCTTTCAAAGAAATGAATTGAAAAATGACATTTATACATTATAAAAATTATGAAATTAATTTATTTAATTGAATTTTTAATATATTTTCAGAAATGAAAATACTCTAACATTCTACTAAATTCAATGATGTTATATAACAGTTTTACATTTATTTACAATATGTTCGCACATCTTTTTATTTAAAATTATTTATGTATTAATTATAATTCAATTGAATGTTAATTTTCCATTTAATTACCATTTATATATTTGTAAAAACATTAAGTACGAGTTTTGTATGCTATTTTAGAGTTATTCGCTATATCTCGCTATGTCCTCGTTGTATCCCCGCTATGACTTTTTGCACCTCCGCTACATTGAATCTGCCGAGTGCTTTAACTGCACAGGGTAGTATTTATAAATTCATTACATGTATACAGTTTGACCAATAACTCCAAGTTTGCATTAGGCATACATGAATAGATTTACAATGATATAAATCCAATATTATATAAAAATATATAATTTCTCGCTCACTTTTTTAGCTTTACAAATCTCCAGATCTAATCCCTATTATTCCAGTTTGACTCCCTTTATACTCCCTATTTGAATGCATATACCGCATGTAACGACTCGCAAAATTTAATGGTTTTAAAAGTATATTTAACTGGAAATTTGTGGAATTTTAAACAGTAAAATTTGAAATTAAAAATTTATTATTTGGAATACGTCTATTTTAATATAGCAACTGGAAAATTTTCATCTGATAATATTGAAGTTTATTTTCCTGTGAAATTTCATTTCAAATCAAACCGGTTAATAACAGTGAATTTAAAAGTTTTCCGAAACCAAAATATGTCAACAGGAGAAAATTTATTCAGATCATTCTGAATCAGACTACGAAGTTTGTTTTTCCAAATTTGGACTTCTACTGCTCCGTTTATCTAAATTCTGGACAAATAGCAGCATTTCTGGTACCGATTATCGACTTTTGATCGGATAATTGTACCACTGATATCTGTATACCGTTTGGATCGTCTTGTCGCGCTGATCACTACGGTATATTTATTTCTATGTTTTGAGATCCGTTACGCGACGAAAACAATAAAACTGTGCGTCGTATCGATATAGTAATTTGTGACTTTTGGGATTTATCTACTTTTAAAATTTTGAAACCGTACAACTCATCCAATAATAAATTTCTTTTAATGCTTTAGCTAAATTTATGTGGGACCGTTGCCACACCTTTCACATTTATTTGTTTTTCTGCCGTTTCAATTTGCCTTATGTCTGTTCACAATTCATTCATTCCCTTCTACCATATATTCAATTGCCTCTTTCTGCTGTTTGCTATTTGATCATTCGCAAACCAGTTCATATTTCTTTTTGTTCTCCTTTACATCTGTCACCATCTTTTCTTCATCTTCCCCTCTTCTTTTATTTTTCTTTGCCTTCATCCTTATTCTTGCATTCAGGAAAGCAACCACCGCCATACCACCTTCCTTCACGCCGATCTCCACCCTTCCTCTTCATCCCGGCCTTGAAACCCTCACCAGCGCCTCCACGCAACCAACTGCCTCCAGCAAGCCGCCATCCCTTCCTCCCCTCCTTCCGACAGAAAATACCCGGATCCACTGACCAAAGTAGCCGAGCAACCCGAAGCACCCATCGCCTTAACTCGAGCCACCAACCCTCCATTCGCTCCTCCTCCTCACAGCGAGCTCGCAAATCTCCAAGCCTAGCCGTGCCTTCCCACCCAAGCTTCCACGCGACTGCCGACCTCTGCACACAATCACCTCCATACACCCGAACCGCTTCCTCCCACCCCAAGGTACTCGTCACCGGGTCCGTCTTCCGATCCTACCTCCTCCACCTGTGTCGTCCACTCTCTTCCTCTGTCAATTCCGTGCCTAGCCTTCATCTGCTCTTATTATATAATTTGGTATGTGTTATATAGGTCTATAGCATATTATATTATAGAAGAAGTAAGTCTATATGTTGGTGATCAATACTATACAGTATGTACATAAGGTTTATACATATATAAGATTTTACATAAACATTATCTATGAGTACGTAGTATTTAACTTTTTCAACATTTATAAGCTTTGCATTTGTTAGTTTTATAATTTTACAGGGGTATATGTTATACAGTTATAGTATATATTTAAGTTGTGTTTTGTTTGTTTGTTTTGAATATAAGGTCTTCAAACTGTATATGGGAAAATCTGTTATATAGTTTAGTTTATATGTATGTATCGGTTATATAGATATTGGTATGTACTTGTATAATAAGTAAGTTTGTTGTATGTAAAATGTATATATAAAAGTACTAATATATATATATATTGATCCATATGTATGTTTTATTAACTGTTGACAATTTTAAATGTCTATATATAATACGTTTTACTTTTAACTGCTGATAGTTTACATGTATATATAGTATATAATAATATATTTGGTTATACGTGTATGTATTCTATATATATATAAGTTATATCAACTGTGGTAAGAAGGTACTGATTTTGAAATATAATTTCTGGGTTTCTGTTTATATGATTTATATACATCAATATATTTTAAGCCAATATTCATACGGTTGGGTTACGTGAGTATGTGAAATAATTGCAATGGGGATAGGCGCATAGTATATATATAGTGTACTAGCAGTTTGGGTCACTTATATGTTAGTATAGAATTTAAAAGATTTGGGTATGTACATATATTATCTCAGTGTTGGTATATATATTAACGTTTAAGATATATATGTAGGTTTTGGCAAATAATGATTCAAGAGTTTGAAGTATACTATTGTTTATAAAAATGTATTCATACTACAGAGGTATATTATATGGGTATAAAGTTTAGATATTTTAGTTGTGTTAAATTAAAATATTTATAGCATAGGAATTGGTTTTATATACATAGACGTTATTTTATATTAAAGATAAATTTTGTTAGGAAATTTAATATGTGTGTTTTAATTTAAATTACATTTAAATTTAGAGTATGGTTTTAAATATAAGTTTACCTATATCAATTATTTTCGTCAATCCAGCCTGATTTGGTTTCGTCTATTTCTATTGATCAGATTTGTTCGTCAATTCATGCCCATTTCACTCTACTTTTGAATTCGTGCTTGGGTTCGTAATTCATTTCATCGTCAAATATCTCTAGCCTCGAAAGGTGAGCAATCACTCACGATTAACATTCTTGTATTTATTAAATTTGATTTCAATTGAAACGACAATTGAAATATGATGCTGTAGTTATTTAAATTGTTATATATGCTATTATCTGTATATGTTCACCTATGACATCTGACACCAGTATCTAGTATTTATATGCCTGTTATTACTATTATCTGTATATGTTCACCTGTGACATCTGACACCAGTATCTAGTATTTATATGCCTGTTATTACTATTATATGTATATGTTCACCTGTGACATCTGACACCAGTATCTAGTATTTATATGCCTGTTATTACTATTATCTGTATATGTTCACCTATGACATCTGACACCAGTATCTGTTATTTTATATTAATGATATATGCCTGTTGTTATATTTTATATTATCTGTTATCACTCTGCAAGTTCCCTGTTAGTATAGAATTCACTATGGGTTGAAATGATACATACTCGAACGGACTTTAGAATAGGAGAAAATCGTTATGGGTTGAAATGATAGACCCAAACGATTTTCATTTGAATTGAAATTGGGATTACGGGTCGAAATGATATCTACCCGTATATATTTAAATTCCGGATTGAAATGATAACACCGTTGGTACATATGTATAAATATTTTGAAATGAATTCTATGGTTTTGGAAAGAAATATATAGCCTTAAATTATTATATATAAATGGGAATGATTGATTTAAATACATATAATATGGTTGAGTATTTAAATTTATGTTTCAAAATAGATTTTGGTACAAATTTGAATAAGTTAAGGTTAGGAAGATAATTTGAATTTAGTTGAAATTGATTTAATAAAGAATCTTATTTAATTAAACCGATTAGAAACTTATTGAAATTGAGATGTAAGATATGATTTATAACTTGGGTTTGACTTATAAGTAATTTAATGAATATTTCTTGTTTAAATAAAGTTTAAGGAAATATTTAGAAAAATGTGATTTAAGGCTAGTAAATGATATTGAATCTATTAAGTGAATATTCCCTGATAAAATAATAATGAAGTTAAATCAAGAGCCATATGAAACTGTTAAAACTAACTTTGAAAATGTTGAATATTAAAGCTTTGAAATATATTGAAAAATAAAGGGTATATTTAGAACTGAATTAAATTGAGCTTTGAATAAATTTGAATTTGGAATTTTAAGTTGATTTGAATCGATTTGCAAGACTTGAGGAAATTAAATGCTTTACTTTTTAAATTAATTAATATATATACTATCTTGGAAAATAGTTATATTTGAAATGAAATGATAATGGGTTTTGAACTATAAATTAAATTGAAATGACCATGGTGTTATAATGTATATTTCCACCTTGTAGTTAGTTCTGAAGATCCTTAGAGGATGGTTATCCCAAACATCCTTTAAGTTACTTGTATTTCAGTTGATATTTCACTTGAGTTGGATTTATTAATATAAGAATGTTAATCCTGACTCGAGTGTTTTGTGTTTTGCTTTACGCTCGGGTCAGACTGAGTGATACAGCATTTGAGACTCACCCTTGGAGTTTGGAGCTTCATTTGGAGATCCAACAATTGATTCAGCTTTTAGCTTTTCCAGTTGATTTGTTCAGAGAAGTCATCTGTTTGCACTGAAGACTTCACTGCATTTGAGATATTCTGTTGTATTTTATTTCTAACTCTGATGTTTATATAGTAGCTTCATGAACTACTATTTTATCTATTCCGCTGCGTATTATTGTATTACTCTGTGTCTGTGATTCTGTGATTGATTTATTTACTGCATATGCTGAGTTTTGCCAAATTTAAATTAACAATCTGATATTTTGAATTATTCAAGTCAGACATGTGTGGATTTATTGTCGATTTGAATGGTCCAAAATAGCGGGACGTTACAGTTGGTATCAGAGCTTTGGCTCTAGGCAAAACTTAGCATATATAGTAAATTTATTTACAGAATCACTTTCGTTCGAGTTTAATCTCTTCCTTTTGACTCGATTTCCTTTGAACTTTGGAACGTTCCCTACGGTTCCAAAATTCATTCTTGTCTCTCCCTATTTGTATTCTTTTGATTCTGGAGTATCCCATAACTCCACTTCGAATGATCTCTATAAGAATAGGCGATCCCGCAAATCTTTGAATGATTGTAAAGGGGTGGAAATCCTTTACAATTGGCATTGATTCACCAGAGATTTCTATATCTTTGATTTAGATGCCGCTATCTCTTACGATCAAATGTTGATTTTTCTTGGAATTCTGCATCGATCTGTTCTTGAAGTCACGGTTGATCCGGTTAAGGTCGCCCGCGATTTATATAAGTATATTCATCTTCTATTTTGAAATTTGATTATCTCATCTTCGTTCGAGCCTATATTCGAATCAGAATTCTATTTGATTATAGTCCCTCCAATTTGAATTTCTATCTTTGTTTTGAAATCCATTCTTAAATCATCCTTTGAAAATCATGCTTGTTATATTCTAGAAATTGTTTTATATATCAAAATTATTATATTCTATATATAAAAGTGAAATGTTTCGATAAAGATTATAAACCCTTTTAAAATAAGAATTTGAGGTTTCGAAAAGATTTGTAATTTTGAAAAAACTATATAAGAAATTTGATTTTTAACTGAAGGATTTTAAATTTGAAATTCGAGAATTGAACTCCGGTATTTTGGAATTGGTTTTAAGATTTTGAAATCTATAATAATAGTATGATTTAAAAATATTTTTCGAATAAGAAAGGTTTCAAATGATTTTAATGAGTTTCGAAGAAATTTCAAAAGAAGTTTGAGAAAATAGAAGTCCATAACTCACTTATGTCACTGGAAAATAATTTCGGTGATGAGTGCACGCATCATCGACATTGATTTTCGAGTTTCAGAGTGAGGGAAAGGCCACTTTAATAGCTTTGCTATGCGAGTGATTTTGCAAAACCAATTTTGATTTCAAATTCCGAAGTAAGATTTGATATTCAAAGTATATATGTATATATATTTGAAATGATTTGAAGTAAGCCGGTGTTCAGTCCTTGAGTTTCGGATTTGATATAACCCCATCTATTAAAATTGATTTACTGATTTGTTGCTGATTTCCAACTCTTGAATTTGAAAACGATTTCTTCGACTATTTTGAAGTTCGAGTACTTCCAAATCAAGGTTAACTTTTCAAAGCTAAGAAATTTTGAAAAGTATTTTGATAAAGTATATAAGTTGTTTTGAATGTTTAAGTATGAAGTAATATGATTTAAATAAGTTGAAACTGTTTTGTTAAGTAAATGAATAAGGCTATTTTGAATTTTCTAAATATGGAATTTAGATTTGAAATGTTTTGAAAAGAATTTGGTCCTCAAAATATTTGGAATAAAATTTAGTTTAAATGTTTTAACTTAGTAACATCTTTATGAAACTATATATTTAACAAGTTGGAATAAATATATAAGTTGTACGTCTGCTGTTTTATTCGCATAATTAATTTGATCCAGGTTTGAGTACACAAGTTCGAGGTGGATTACACCATTTCGTGTTATGATTTTTCATTCGATTCTTGATGGCGAATATTTGATATGGATTTTGGGCTCGATTCTAGAATTCTCTATCATAGTATATGGCTATGCAAGGAGACTGATGGCTTCTAGTCGAGAAACCATAACGAAATCCTCATTAGGGAAGTCGAATGGACAATACTAGTTCGAAAGCGAACTTGTGTGATCGAGCGAGCGATCAAATGTGATTCTGTGAAATGATGACGTATGTACATCTTATATTCTAAAATCATTGATATATTTTGACACTGAAATTGAAAGCTGTCGAGTTAGAATATCTTTGCTTACTAAAAGAAAATTTCCAATTTATATTACAAAGATATATAACCCATAAAAGCAATGATATTCAAATCCCATATGGCTCTTCATACAGCGAAATTTATTTTGAAAATTTGATCCTTATATAAGATAGCCCTTACGTAAGTATAAGATGATTTTGAAAACATTTGATTTTGGAAATGAATTAGTTGATTTAAATTATATTGATTTGGAAATTTGGATTTATTCTCTAAATCTATTATTTTGGAAACTTTGAAACTAAAGATAATTAATTTGAGAAGAAATAATTTGGTGAAATTGTATATGATTTTGAAATTGAACTGATATTGAAACAAATTGAAATTTGAGAACCTTATGTTACTAAATACTTGATTTGGGAGTTGTCGAACTTATATAAAATTGATTTGTATGAGTATGAAATTGATTCGAAAACTATAGATTTGAAAGGTACTCAATTTGAAAGTGAAATCTTATATAATTGAAGTCTATATAAGTATGATTTGATATACTATTGATTTTGGAAAGTATTTGATTTGAAAATTAAATCTTATATATAATGGATTTTATATAAGTACGATATTTGAAAGTGATTTGAAAAGGTACTATATGATACATATTTTCGAAGTAAAGATATGGAAAGTGCCTTCTGCTTGATATCCGATTTGTGGCCACATCTTGGATTCATTCTATCGATATTATTCTCTCTGATTTTTTGGTTTTCCGGATATGATACTCGAGTGTCCTTCGAATTCCATGGCGTTACCCATGGTCTTACGAACTCGACTGCATAGCGTAATTCGTAAGGCGGTGATTGCTTAAAAGGTACGGATGTTTCCTGGGGGATCCAGGCGTAACCATTGTGTATCTGCGATCTATGGTCGTGTTAGTGGCGTAATCCGCAAGGCAGAGATTGCTTAAGGGGTATGGATGTTTCCTGGGGGATCCAGGCGTAACCATTTTTATGTATCCTACGGTCCACCGTTTTGTTGCATGGCGAAATTCGCAAGGCAGTGAATGCTTAAAAGGTACGGATGTTTCCTGGGGGACCCAGGCATAACCATTGTGTATCTGCGATCCATGATTTGATTCGTTTTGTTTGGATTGTACTTTCCATATCTATTTTAAAGTTTTTTCAGTATTTTCACTAGGTGTTGAAACAAGTCTACTAAGTACTTGGAGAATTCTAGCTTTGCGCCTGATCAACGCACTACCAGAGTCTACAGGAACAAGGATAAACTTGTCGAAACATCGAGTTATAAAAGTATTTTCGAAATGAAATTTGTTTCGTTATAAAAAAATATATTTTATTATAAAAGTATTTCTAACAAAGAAATTCTATATTAATATTTGAAATTAAAAACCTTATGGTTCTAAATTAATTATTCATGCCTGATGCTATTCTTTTGAATTTTCCTTATCTGCTCAGCTTTATTTATTCACCTATATTTTGTTTTTCCAAATCCTCCTTCTTTTCCTTGTTGATTATATCCTTTAAATATTGTTTATTTATATACTATATGGTTTAATAGAAATTCTTTTTAGTGTTATAAATATTTTAGAAGTTATTAATTAAATAAAACATTTTTAAAGTAAATGATTATTTGTTTATTAATAATATTTGAAAGTATCTTGAGATAAATTAATAAATTTATGAATTATGGATTAATGTTTTCAGATAGCTTCTTTGTAAATATAAGTAATAATGTAAATAATTGTTTTCAAATAGTTTCCATATAATTATAAAGGTGTTATAAACATATAAATGGTATTTATAAAGAAAGAAAGAAACTTTACAAATGAGTTTTGAAAAGTATTAAAGTATTAAAATAATTGATTTGCAAACGAAGTTTTGCAAATGAATATTTCAAGTAAATTTATATAATTTTAAATTAATTGTTTAATCTTAACTTTCAATCTATCTTTTCTGTCTGGTTGTTTCTATTTGTCTACTTCTTTCCTTTTCGGGGACGAAAAGTTTTGAATGGGGGAGAGTGTAACGACCCGCAAAATTTAATGGTTTTAAAAGTATATTTAACTGGAAATTTGTGGAATTTTAAACAGTAAAATTTGAAATTAAAAATTTATTATTTGGAATACGTCTATTTTAATATAGCAACTGGAAAATTTTCATCTGATAATATTGAAGTTTATTTTCCTGTGAAATTTCATTTCAAATCAAACCGGTTAATAACAGTGAATTTAAAAGTTTTCCGAAACCAAAATATGTCAACAGGAGAAAATTTATTCAGATCATTCTGAATCAGACTACGAAGTTTGTTTTTCCAAATTTGGACTTCTACTGCTCCGTTTATCTAAATTCTGGACAAATAGCAGCATTTCTGGTACCGATTATCGACTTTTGATCGGATAATCGTACCACTGATATCTGTATACCGTTTGGATCGTCTTGTCGCGCTGATCACTACGGTATATTTATTTCTATGTTTTGAGATCCGTTACGCGACGAAAACAATAAAACTGTGCGTCGTATCGATATAGTAATTTGTGACTTTTGGGATTTATCTACTTTTAAAATTTTGAAACCGTACAACTCATCCAATAATAAATTTCTTTTAATGCTTTAGCTAAATTTATGTGGGACCGTTGCCACACCTTTCACATTTATTTGTTTTTCTGCCGTTTCAATTTGCCTTATGTCTGTTCACAATTCATTCATTCCCTTTTACCATATATTCAATTGCCTCTTTCTGCTGTTTGCTATTTGATCATTCGCAAACCAGTTCATATTTCTTTTTGTTCTCCTTTACATCTGTCACCATCTTTTCTTCATCTTCCCCTCTTCTTTTATTTTTCTTTGCCTTCATCCTTATTCTTGCATTCAGGAAAGCAACCACCGCCATACCACCTTCCTTCACGCCGATCTCCACCCTTCCTCTTCATCCCGGCCTTGAAACCCTCACCAGCGCCTCCACGCAACCAACTGCCTCCAGCAAGCCGCCATCCCTTCCTCCCCTCCTTCCGACAGAAAATACCCGGATCCACTGACCCAAGTAGCCGAGCAACCCGAAGCACCCATCGCCTTAACTCGAGCCACCAACCCTCCATTTGCTCCTCCTCCTCACAGCGAGCTCGCAAATCTCCAAGCCTAGCCGTGCCTTCCCACCCAAGCTTCCACGCGACTGCCGACCTCTGCACACAATCACCTCCATACACCCGAACCGCTTCCTCCCACCCCAAGGTGCTCGTCACCGGGTCCGTCTTCAGATCCTACCTCCTCCACCTGTGTCGTCCACTCTCTTCCTCTGTCAATTCTGTGCCTAGCCTTCATCTGCTCTTATTATATAATTTGGTATGTGTTATATAGGTCTATAGCATATTATATTATAGAAGAAGTAAGTCTATATGTTGGTGATCAATACTATACAGTATGTACATAAGGTTTATACATATATAAGATTTTACATAAACATTATCTATGAGTACGTAGTATTTAACTTTTTCAACATTTATAAGCTTTGCATTTGTTAGTTTTATAATTTTACAGGGGTATATGTTATACAATTATAGTATATATTTAAGTTGTGTTTTGTTTGTTTGTTTTGAATATAAGGTCTTCAAACTGTATATGGGAAAATCTGTTATATAGTTTAGTTTATATGTATGTATCGGTTATATAGATATTGGTATGTACTTGTATAATAAGTAAGTTTGTTGTATGTAAAGCGTATATATAAAAGTACTAATATATATATATATATTGATCCATATGTATGTTTTATTAACTGTTGACAATTTTAAATGTCTATATATAATACGTTTTACTTTTAACTGCTGATAGTTTACATGTATATATAGTATATAATAATATATTTGGTTATACGTGTATGTATTCTATATATATATAAGTTATATCAACTGTGGTAAGAAGGTACTGATTTTGAAATATAATTTCTGGGTTTCTGTTTATATGATTTATATACATCAATATATTTTAAGCCAATATTCATACGGTTGGGTTACGTGAGTATGTGAAATAATTGCAATGGGGATAGGCGCATAGTATATATATAGTGTACTAGCAGTTTGGGTCACTTATATGTTAGTATAGAATTTAAAAGATTTGGGTATGTACATATATTATCTCAGTGTTGGTATATATATTGACGTTTAAGATATATATGTAGGTTTTGGCAAATAATGATTCAAGAGTTTGAAGTATACTATTGTTTATAAAAATGTATTCATACTACAGAGGTATATTATATGGGTATAAAGTTTAGATATTTTAGTTGTGTTAAATTAAAATATTTATAGCATAGGAATTGGTTTTATATACATAGACGTTATTTTATATTAAAGATAAATTTTGTTAGGAAATTTAATATGTGTGTTTTAATTTAAATTACATTTAAATTTAGAGTATGGTTTTAAATATAAGTTTACCTATATCAATTATTTTCGTCAATCCAGCCTGATTTGGTTTCGTCTATTTCTATTGATCAGATTTGTTCGTCAATTCGTGCCCATTTCACTCTACTTTGGAATTCGTGCTTGGGTTCGTAATTCATTTCATCGTCAAATATCTCTAGCCTCGAAAGGTGAGCAATCACTCACGATTAACATTATTGTATTTATTAAATTTGATTTCAATTGAAACGACAATTGAAATATGATGCTGTAGTTATTTAAATTGGTATATATGCTATTATCTGTATATGTTCACCTGTGACATCTGACACCAGTATCTAGTATTTATATGCCTGTTATTACTATTATCTGTATATGTTCACTTGTGACATCTGACACCAGTATCTAGTATTTATATGCCTGTTATTACTATTATCTGTATATGTTCACCTGTGACATCTGACACCAGTATCTAGTATTTATATGCCTGTTATTACTATTATCTGTATATGTTCACCTATGACATCTGACACCAGTATCTGTTATTTTATATTAATGATATATGCCTGTTGTTATATTTTATATTATCTGTTATCACTCTGCAAGTTCCCTGTTAGTATAGAATTCACTATGGGTTGAAATGATACATACTCAAACGGACTTTAGAATAGGAGAAAATCGTTATGGGTTGAAATGATAGACCCAAACGATTTTCATTTGAATTGAAATTGGGATTACGGGTCGAAATGATATCTACCCGTATATATTTAAATTCCGGATTGAAATGATAACACCGTTGGTACATATGTATAAATATTTTGAAATGAATTCTATGGTTTTGGAAAGAAATATATAGCCTTAAATTATTATACATAAATGGGAATGATTGATTTAAATACATATATTATGGTTGAGTATTTAAATTTATGTTTCAAAATGGATTTTGGTACAAATTTGAATAAGTTAAGGTTAGGAAGATAATTTGAATTTAGTTGAAATTGATTTAATAAAGAATCTTATTTAATTAAACCGATTAGAAACTTATTGAAATTGAGATGTAAGATATGATTTATAACTTGGGTTTGACTTATAAGTAATTTAATGAATATTTCTTGTTTAAATAAAGTTTAAGGAAATATTTAGAAAAATGTGATTTAAGGCTAGTAAATGATATTGAATCTATTAAGTGAATATTCCCTGATAAAATAATAATGAAGTTAAATCAAGAGCCATATGAAACTGTTAAAACTAACTTTGAAAATGTTGAATATTAAAGCTTTGAAATATATTGAAAAATAACGGGTATATTTAGAACTGAATTAAATTGATGAATTGAGCTTTGAATAAATTTGAATTTGGAATTTTAAGTTGATTTGAATCGATTTGCGAGACTTGAGGAAATTAAATGCTTTACTTTTTAAATTAATTATTATATATACTATCTTGGAAAATAGTTATATTTGAAATGAAATGATAATGGGTTTTGAAGTATAAATTAAATTGAAATGACCACGGTGTTATAATGTATATTTCCACCTTGTAGTTAGTTCTGAAGATCCTTAGAGGATGGTTATCCCAAACATCCTTTAAGTTACTTGTATTTCAGTTGATATTTCACTTGAGTTGGATTTATTAATATAAGAATGTTAATCCTGACTCGAGTGTTTTGTGTTTTGCTTTACGCTCGGGTCAGACTGAGTGATACAACATTTGAGACTCACCCTTGGAGTTTGGAGCTTCATTTGGAGATCCAACAATTGATTCAGCTTTCAGCTTTTCCAGTTGATTTGTTCAGAGAAGTCATCTGTTTGCACTGAAGACTTCACTGCATTTGAGATATTCTGTTGTATTTTATTTCTAACTCTGATGTTTATATAGTAGCTTCATGAACTACTATTTTATCTATTCCGCTGCGTATTATTGTATTACTCTGTGTCTGTGATTCTGTGATTGATTTATTTACTGCATATGCTGAGTTTTGCCAAATTTAAATTAACAATCTGATATTTTGAATTATTCAAGTCAGACATGTGTGGATTTATTGTCGATTTGAATGGTCCAAAATAGCGGGACGTTACACCGCAAGCATACATATATCCATCGGAAATCTAGATCAGAGAAGAGATTTCGATTTAATATATATTTTAGATGCAGATTTATAATTTACCTTGACTTTGAAGGTTTGATTCGACCCTATTATTCTTCTTAATTTTCCTTTGTTATTCTCCACTTGTATATACATATATAAACTATAACTATATTCAAAATTAAAAATTTTTGAAGAAGGGAAAATGACAGAGCTTCACAATTACTTCAGAAAATATGAGAAGAAAAGTGAGCAGTTAGGCCCGTATTTATATGGGTTCGAATCAATCTCAGCCATTAGATTAAATTATTTAAATCCGGACCATTTGGCCTAGGTTCAATATACGGCTGACATACTCAAGCGGTCGACCGCTTGTGCACCACCGGTCGATCGGTCCAAATTAGGGGTCGACGGGTTGCTTATTTTTTTAGGCGTTAATTTGTTTGCCTAATCATGTTATTTTATGTATATTTAACCGATTTGATTAATGTTAATTATACTCAAATGTTAAGCAGCCGTTAACTTTAACTGCCATTAATTAATTACATTTATTTCCTTAATTACATATATAATTATTTACGATCCAAAATATTCAAACATTAATAACTTTTTTCGTTTGAAATTCGATTGGAAAACTTTATATTTTAAAATTGATCGGAAAATCGCAGTGAATCCAACTATGCAATTTTTAGCACCAAATTCTGAAGTTTGTAAAAATTCTATTTTCGGTGTAATTAATTCTTTTTAATTAATTTTTCGTGAAAATTACGGGGTATTACATTCTCCCCCTTAAAAGAATTTCATCCCTAAAATTCCTAAAGGGATGAATCATGTAACATAATGCACAACCAATCTAAACTAACCAACCAATTAGTGTGCAACCAATTTTGCAACCAATAGCGTACAAGTGCATGGTGTATCACAACATATATGGTATGTATGCATAATAATTGTGAATTGACACCTTCTATATGAATACATCCTTTAAAACAATTATGAAAATATGATGCAAACAACCCATATGTACTGGCTGTTATATATGTATGCACATTTCAAAAATCAAAATCTTTGTTTTCGCATCCAAATTTTCCCACACTTCTTTGAGTAGAAGTACAGTTCAATCAATTTTGCATCTAATCCCTACCACTAAATACTTAGCACACAATTTTCTAAATCTAGAATTTTGAAAATCCAGTTTTCTAAACCTATACTCTTATATCGGAAAAATTGTTTAGATGGACAATTCCATATTTCCATCCTTATCTTGCGTGCCTTTTTCCACTATACCATGGAACTTCTCTTTTGCCCTAATCCTTTCCTAACTTTTTCGAGTACAGTCTACATAAGAAAATTTACCTTTAAATTTTTACTACAGAGTTATTTGAAAACAAGTTTGGCTCACCTATTGACAAGGTATGGAAAAAAAAGATTTCATAGCTAAAACAATTTCTTCTCCTTATTGGTAACTACTTTTTACTTTTACTGTCACTTCTAGTGCATAGTAAAATTCATACTTCTAACCCGTCAACCTTTTCCCTATGCTAAGCATGTGGTATTTCAAAATCAGAAATTTTCTTCTTTTCTATTCAAAGCCGTTTTAAATTAAAATTTTGAAATAGTTGGAAAATCTTCAAAGATTCATTTTTCCTAAGTTTTCCATAAAAGCATTTTATTTTTAAAATCAAAGGATTTTGAACAAAAATTCTCAAAAGTATATTATTTTTCTTTCAAAGTAATTCATGTCAGATCCGACGTAGTCAGGGCTTAGCCGATAGTTTAACGTTCATACTAGACTCTATTCTTTTACATTGTAAATGTAACAACCCCACCACTATACCCTTATTAAAGAACATTACCAGTAATGTCGGTTAATAACACGAAAAATACGGCTGGTTAAGGGTGATCGAATGTGAACATATCTTTGTACTAACACTATCATATCTTTACTATCTTGTGAGGATCTGAACTGAAAATTTTGACGTGTACAGTACTAATACAAAGTAATAAACACACCGATAAAAATATTCAAAACAGTATATAATATAGATAAATCAAAATCAGTGGTGGATTAATACATCATATACATAACAAAATGTGAGTCTATAAAATATCAATACTAGACCCACATGATATATACATTAAATCTAAAATACTGGATTAGATATACGGTGGCTACTAAGTAATATACATGACATATCCTCCTAAATGTCATATAGGCAAGAATGAAGTAAACTGAAATAGTCAAAATAGTCTACTCTAGTGCTAGTACAAAATCCAAAGTTCAACGAATCACTATACTTATAGAGTCTCGGCCTGACCCGAGTATTTTTAAAATAAACGAGTCAGACTATATCTAATAAAGAGATGAGATACTGATATCATAATTATATGACTTCACAATAATAATAATAAGCCATAAATAAAAATACGCCGAAACCAAAATTATAATAATAAGGCATATTGATCGAAATCATCATTTCATAAACTCATATCAAGTCTTAAATGGATTATCATAAAAAATATGGTGATAACTATTCAAAGTTCTCCAAAGCCAAAAAAATAATGAATATCCATCAAAAAATCTATGAAGAAACAATCATCACTAATAAATAATCATAATCTCGGATCCAGAAAGAAAGATTATGATAGCTTTTAGCAGTTTTACCAGTCGCTAACACCTCACTAGCAGTTTGACTAGGTCACAAACACCTCTCTCACAGTTTGGCTAGGTCGCTAACACCTGACTCATAGTTTTGTCTTGTAAAAAGGTCGCTAACACCTCTTAAGAAGTTTTGCCAGGTCGCTAACACCTTACTTGCAGTTTTGTCAGGTCACTTATACCTTACTCGCAGTTTTGTCAGGTCGCTAACACCTTACTGACAGTTTCATCAAATTACAAGGTCGCTAACACCACTTAAATTGATGAATAAAGCGAGTCATCGTCACTCAGGGATCTATCGACCTGAAATCCGAACACCCTAAGATAATACAACTCTAAGTGTATTTTACTTTCACTTTAGTAATCACAAGAACCTAACTAACTGCTCCATACCAGAAAGTGAAATTCCAGTATTTACTAAAAACTAGTAAATTTGTGACGACCCATCTCCTTGACCCTCAGAAATCAACATTAATATATCCTTGGTATTCACATGTCGCAAATCCATGTGCCAGAGAGGCGGATTGTCAAGGATTTCAAAAGAAATAAAGGTAGAACAAAATAGAATTTTACATCATATTTAAAACAACTTATAGTTATACATGTGGAAAGTGCATACAATCACTCCTAAGTGATTCATCAGAATTACGGTAGGTACTAACCCAGCCAGGGATAGTTGTAGTTGTCTATCCCTTATAGGGGATGCATGATACCTAATACATAATACAAAATATAGAGGAAGCTAACAATAGATAACTAACATCGTAAGAACCTCCATGCTTCATGTTTCTCCCAAAATGCTCAATGCTACCTAACTATTTGACTGTCCAGAAAATAGGGCACCCAGAGTTTAAGGGAATAGAAAATAAACTTCAGGTGAGTCATGAGACTGTTGTGAGAAACTCAAAAATACGGGTATTGGAAAACAAAGGGTATCTCATAAGACCACGCCACACAAAACATAGAACAGGTTTTTACCATATGATAAACAAAACATTTTCTATGCAAAATCTGGGATATTCTCTTTAATGACATTCTTTGAAAATCCTTTCAAATAACATATTAATCATAGCTGGAATTGTTACATTGTTAAATTTGACAACATATTAGGTTTACAACTAAAACTGTAAAGGCTCATATTGGAGAATGGATTCCATACAATGAGGAGGTAAGGGACTACCTTTCGATAGTACATCTCTAGAAAAATGCATCAAGGCACCAACAGATGGTCCTCTACCAACACACAATTGACCTACCTTTACCGTAGATAGTACCGAATATGGTATCACCCCGGTCATTATCGACCTTTTCCAGGATCCCAAAGCATACACAACATACCCGACATATAGAGGGTAATATAGAAAGGTGATGACCATATCCTAATGGTTGTGATCCACATAGCCCTACCACATCTACTATGTTTTTATCATTCTCGGGTGTGAGGCTTAAGGTCACGTTTTACCTTGCATGGAATCATCAAATCCTACTTAGAATGCCACATTGCCATTTCCATCACACACTATTGATTTCCATAAATGTACAACTTCTGATCACGTACATCTCAGAGAAGGGTGTTAAGTGTAAGAGAGGTTACCTCCTACACCACCAAATAGATGTATGTTTGTAGAGATCAATATACGTGCATTTAGAAATGCAATGTTAGACATTCGTCCATACATGTTGTCCAAGAACAGGACAAACCGAAGGCACTCTTTTACTACATCCTGTTTTGGAATGACCCCTAGGATTAGTTGCAGGAAGTCCTTGCATCGAAGGTTTTCAAAATTAAGTACTACTGCCACCATATGTATATAATATGGAAATCGAGGGGCTAGTGGCAAGTAGTCTTTCATTATGAAGATTAATTTCCATCGAAGATTTATTCAAACTCCTTTAAAATGATAATAAAACCTCCAATCATCTTTAAAATAATTAGTTATCTATTTGAAGAAATTTATAAAAGATTTGGAAAAACATAATTAAGTTTAAATCAATATTTCAAAAGTTATTAAAAACCGTTGCAAAAAGTGTTGGGAATAGTGCTTTTAAGGGTTATTTGGTCGAAACAACTTTTCTATCATTTAGAAATCCATTTTTATAACTCCAATTTCTTTTAAAAAAAATTAATATATTTAAAAAGTTTATTTCATATTTTTAAAGAATTAAAAATATTCAATTTAAAGAATTTATCGCTTTGGCTTCAGATAACCAAAGCGCGATATTTTTTAAAACTTGTTTTGCTCATATTTCAAAATCTACTAAATTAAATCTCGATCCCTTTCTTTTGATTGAAAACTATGATTATAAGAGTTCAGAAAATTCTTTTTCCAAAGAATTCCGACACCGATTCCATCCTATAGATGGATTTAAACTTTTACGGCGCGAAATCGCGAACTGCCGTTATGCGATGCTTATTTTTGACTAAATTTTCATAATTTGTTGAAACTTCTCCAAATTGAGTTTAGTGTTTATAGAACATTTATAAACCATTTTAAAGAGGTTTAACTAACTCGTTGCACTTTTATAATTCATAACGGAAAGTGATTTTCTTCGTGTAATTTCGACGTGTATTAAACGTGTATATTTCTCATAACCAAACAAACATATTATCATATTCAAACATGATAAAAAACCATCATAACCAAGCATAGCCAAATATATATCATCCAATATAACACATATAAATAGAGTTTCTCACCTTAGATTCAATCGAACTAACTTTGAAATGATTATAGCTTCGCTATTCTAGAATCGGAGCTCGCGAAGCTTGCACCAATGCTTCCTAGGGAGTTCAGCCTTGGCCTTTGGTGCTTGTGTGATCATGGCCTTGCTTGGAAGAGAGGAAAGGCTCAGCCTTTGGGTGGTGGATGGTGTGGCCGTGGGTTTAGAGGGGGAGAAGGATGAGATTTTCTTTAGTTTAGAGGTGTTTGGATAATATATATATATAATTTTAATTACTTTTTGCCATAATTTTCTTCATTAATTTCCTAAGTTAGGAAGCCATTAAAGAGGAGAGAAAAAGTTAAGAAAGCTTAGGAATTTATGAGAAAATGAAGTGAAGATGGATGGTGGTATTTATAGGTAAAGAAGTGATAAAAATATCATGATATTTATGTGCACACACATCACCATTTCCTCACCACCACTCCCTCCTCCTACCTAATCACTTATGGTCGAAGTACCCCCTCCCCAATGTGTGTACCCATGTGCGTGTACTTAGGGTGTAAGAGGTTGACTTTAGGTTTAAAAAAATATCATGATATTTATATATAATATCATTATATTTTCCTTTTACCTTTTATTATTTATTTGTGTGTGTGTGTATCTATGTGTATGTGTGCGTTTGTGTGTTCATGTGCATGTGTGTATGTGTATGTATATGCATATGTATATGTGCATATGTATGTTACAATGATCCATAACATTATACAACTTTTCTACATTGAATCGTTAAGAAATCCGATTCTGATTTCCAGTCATATTTTAACATTTTAGTTAATATACATATCTTTGTAAACAATGTTTGTAAATAATATTTCTATCATTATATAATAATTAAAAGGGCTTCATTTGATATTTAAAATAATTATTAAATCATTTGAACTCAATTTAAATTCAAAAATCAATTATTCAAAAATAGTGATATCGTTAATGATGTCATAAAGACATTTTTATTTTCAAAAAATAATAAATAATTTTATTACATATTCTTACTCATATATATATATATATATAAATGAGTGTAAGTATCCAGCTCCGTGCACGATGTTGGAGGGTCTAAGAGCTGTTTATCAATAAAACGACTCTTGGTCATTTTATCAATATTTTCCAAAGTATATATTTTGTAAATATTTATTCAAATAAGATTACCAATATTACTTATTGTTCATACACCATTATTAATGTTAAAAATCTTATATTTGAAATTTTTTAAATTTAAACATTATTTTCCAAAATGATAAATTCACGGATCGCTACAAACTTCCCTCCTCAAAAGAATTTCGTCCTTGAAATTACGATAAGAATATAACTCGAAAAGGAATATATATATATATATATATATGTTGAAATGTATAAAAAGATACGATAAGTGACTACAACATAGACGGTGAGTACACTATGACGATGCAATACATACATATAGGCTACACATCTATCATAAACTCAGGATAATCTTTTTTCATCCTTTCTTCCGTTCCCCATGTGCAATCGTTAGCATCACCACTCCATTGAACTTTAACTAATCGCATAACCTTTTTCCTTAATTGCTTCTCATCATGATCCACGATTCGATTAGGCTATTTAATAATATGGTTCCACTTCCAAATCTTCTTGTGCTGCCATCTCTATAATTTTTTTGGGTCATACACATGCTTCCTTAAATGGGATATGTGAAAAACATTGTGTACACCCAACAATCTTTCTGGCAATTCTACTTGATAGGCTAATGGGAAAATCTGCCCAAGAATGGGAAAAGGTCCAATATATTGAGGTGCTAGCTTCCCAGTTCTTCCAAATCTCACTACCTTGCCATGGGAGAGATCTTCAAAAATACCAAATCTTCCACTGAAAATTCCAAATTCCTATGCCTTTGATCAGCGTAACTCTTCTACCTACTTTGTGCTTCTTTCAGCTTTTTCTGAATCATGTCTACCTTTTCCGAGCCTTCTTGAATCATATCGGGGCCAAGTACTAACTGATCTCCTATTTCGATCTAGCATGTTGGGGATCTACACGGATGACCATATAAAGCTTCATAAGGTGCCATATCAATACTTGCTTGGTAGCTGTTGTTGTAGGACAATTCCATAAGATGAAAATGATTTTTCCATGAACCTCCAAAATCTAAGATGCAAGCTCTTAGAAGATCTTCCAAGACTCTATTTACCCTTCAGTCTATCTATCAGTATGAGGATGATATGCAGTGCTTAAATCTAGCTTCATTCCCAAAGCTGTCTGTAATGCCTCCCAAAACTGACTTGTAAAAATTGGGCCCCGATCACTCATTATACTGCTTGGAACTCCGTGCAATCTTACAATTTCCTTCATGTATATCTCTGCCAGACTTGAAGAAGTCCTTTTGGCTTCACTGGAATAAAATGTGTGCTCTTGTTCAATCGGTCTATGATAATCCAAACACCTTCATTTCCCTTTCTTGTTTGAGGTAAGCCATCGATGAAATCCATCGATATTTGGTCCCACTTCCAAGTTGGAATCTCCAGAGCTTGTAATAGTCCAGCAATCTTTTGCTGATCGCTTTTGATTTGCTGACAATTTGCACATCTACTAATATGAATATAAATATCCCTTGTTATGCCTTCCCACCAAAAAGTCCTTTTCATGTCCCGGTACATTTTAGCAACCGTAGGAAGTATTGCAAGTTGAGAATTGTGGCACTCGGCTACAACTTGCTGCCTAATCCCATCAATATTTGGAACATAAATTCTCCCCTGCATTCTTAAGATTCCTTGATCGTCCACACTAAATTCTATCCATCTTCCTAGTAAAATGTTTTCCTCCACTTCCCTAGCTATTCTTGAAATAAACAGGTCCTGAAGCTAGTTCTCCTTCTTACGATCAATCAAGTTGGACGTACTACTAAATAAGCTATAATGGCATGCCTTCTGCTTAGTGCATCTGCTACTGCATTGGCTTTCCCAGGCATATATAAAATGTCAAGATCATATGACGTGAGAAATTCTAAGCAACGTTGTTGTCTTATATTTAAGGGGGAATCAATTTAAAGGACAAAAATTTGTATATTTTTAGTTTCAAGGACACTACCTCAATATTTTAACCACAAGGACAAACATTCTCGTAAAAATTATTCATAAGGACAAACATTCTTTCGAAATTATTCATAAGGACAAACATTCTTCCAAAACTGCTATTGAACTAAAAACTGATACCTAAAAACTGCTACCGATAACTACAAACTGATACCTAAAAACTGTAAAAACTGATACCTAAAGAAAGTTGTCCTTCAGGCTAAAATACTGAAGGTCTGTCCTTGAGGCTAAAATGCTGAGAAATTTTGTCCTTGACAATAATTTCCTATATATTTAAGTCCTTCTGAGTGAAAAGATACTTCAAAGATTTATGATCCGTGAAGAGATCGAACTTTTCACCTAGTAAAAAGTGCTGCCACATTTTTAATGCAAACACAACGACTAATAATTCTAAGTCGTTTGTTGCATAATTCCTTCCATGAGTCTTTAGTTGTCTACTCGCATAAGCAATAACTTCTCCATGTTGCATCAGAACTGCACCTGCTTCTTCTCCGCAAGCATCAATATAGACGGTTAAACATTCTCTTCCATCAGAAATGGCAAGGATAAGAGCGGTAGTTAATCTTTTCTTGAGCTCTTAGAATGCTACTCCAGATTTTAGTGTCTAATCGAATTTAACATTTTTCATAATCAACTTTGTTAGGTGGGAGGAAACCTTGGAGAAGCCCTAGAAAAACCGCAACTAGTATCTGGCTAATCTTAAGAAGCTTCGGACGTCCGTCGGAGTCTGTTCTTTTGCTTCCAATCTCGTATAACTGAAATCTTTCCTGGATCTACTGAGATCCCTTCTCCTGACACAATATGCTCAAGGGATCTTAATTCTTTCACCCAAAATTGACATTTCGAGAATTTAGCTTTAAGTACATTTCTTCTCAATATTTCCAACACAATCTCCAAATTCCTTTCGTGTTCCTCTTCGATTTTGGAATAGATAAGAATATCATCAATAAAAACTAACACAAATTTGTTTAACACATTTTGAAATATTCTATTCATAAGATCTACAAAAGTGGACGCATTGGTCAGCCTGAAAGGCATAGCTAACTATTCGTAAAAGCAATCCGGACCCCTGAATGCAGTTGATGGAATGCATCCTCGACTATTCTTAGTTGATGGAATCCTGTGGCTAAATCTTTTTGCAAGAATACCCGAGCACCATGAAGTTGATCAAACAAGTCATTTATGCGGGTTAGAGGATACTTGTTTTAATTGTTTGCTTGTTTAGGTCTCGATAGTCAACATAAAGACTTAGAGAGCCATCAGACTTTGCAACAAAAACCACTATGAGTCCCAACTCGAGCAACTTGGTATAATTAGTCCTTTCTTTAACAACTTATCTATTTGGTTTTCAAACTTAATCTTTTCCTTCGGGGCCATCTTTCAAATAGGGTGAATAATGGGTCTTGCACTAGGAATGAAGTCAATACGGAACTCAATTTCCCGATGTGGGGGCAAACTTTTAACTTACTCAAAAACGTCCTAAAATTCCTTGACAATTAGTATAGTCTCCAAACCTTTTTAAGATGAGTCAAGTGCATTCAAGAAACTATCCCTTATTGGACTTGGTTTCTCACAAAATATTTCTATAAATTTTTCGAAGTTGGCCCATAAAGATACCGTTCTCTTAACGCAATCCAAAATATCTTTATTCCTGGATAACCAGTCTGTAACGACCCGGTATTTTCAACCATTCGCATCCGCACATGTCGGACTTGAATTGCTCAAAATACCGCGTTGTAAATAAAATTTGGCAAATCTCAGAATATACAGTAAATAAATAATCACATATCACAAACACAGAGTAAGAAGTGCAGCGGAAGTAAAAGAAATAGTAGTTCATGAAGCTACTATGTAAATATATCAGAGTTAAATAAGATACAACAGAAGAAATAAAGTACAACAGAAGTCTCAATATGATAACCAAGTACAAGCTAAATAGAACAATAGAACTGAGATAGATAAAACTAGATAAGCAGATAATCTCCAGCGATTCCAATCTCCAGAAAGTGGAATCCAAATCTGTGAATACTCAAGCTGACCCGAGCGTAAATAAAAATACAAACACTCGAGTCAGGACATACATACTTATACAATGTAAACCAACTCAAGTGAACTGTAATAAAGGTACAAGTAACTTAAAGAATGCTTGGGATCGCCCATTCTTTAAGGATCTGTTAAACTATCTACTATGTAGTAATATTCGCTATTATAATAATGTCTAATATAAAATAAACATACTTTAAAATAGCATTAAGGAGTGACCCAATATTCTCCTTAACACGTAATAGTCCCAGTAGTCTATCCAGTATTAGCATACTCCCAAAATGGGGGCTACCCTCGATACTCCACAGGCTACGGGAGAAATCACAACTCGTAGTAAAGCTCGATATGGTAGGTGACACGGCACACAAGGCAATGCCAGGGTAGATATACCAATTACGCACATGGACTGATGGATACACATAGCAGCCACTACCGCTCCACCTCGGACAACACTCCCAAATCAAGGGGTGCACCCAAAAAATCACAAAGTAATAGAATGGTATCGAAGAAGTGCGTTCGATAAGAGGTGCTACCTCACTGGTCCAAGTTCGCTCCTGTTTTAGCCACCTTATGCCAACTCATGGGAGTTGGGTCCACGTATATACCTTAGGATCGTCGCCACTATCCTACTTCATTCTGGAAACTCCACCACGTACACAGTTGTTAAAGTGGTTTTCGGTATCGACAGAGAGTATGTCCATATTCGATCCCGGTCTCTTTAACAACCAATCGTTATTATAACCCGTGGTTATAATTTAAAAACAGTTTATACTTCAAAATAGAATATCATTTCAAATCCAAATCTTTATCAAAATAAAGGTTAAATCAATTCCAAACCATTTCAATATATTTAAAATATCATATCATTTCAAAACTTCATTTCAAATCATTTCCATATATCAAAATATCATATCCTTTCAAAACTTCATTTCGAATCATTTCAATATATCAAAATATCATATCCTTTCAAAACTTCATTTCAAATCATTTTAATATATCAAAATATCATATCCTTTCAAAAACTTCATTTCAAATCATTTATTTGAGTTCAAATCCTAACATTCAACTTTAAATACCTTTTAAATTCAAAGATATCATTCATTTATTATCATTTCAAGTCACCTTTTAAATAGTTTAAATTTCAATCAAAATAATTCATCTAAACCATTTAAAAGTGTAATTATTATACTTTCAAAACAAGTATTCAATTTCCAAAGTTTTAAACTATTCTGAGTTCATTTACTAAGTTATAAACCATAAACATTGAAAATTTCATCCTTTCACAGCATTCAGAAAAAGTTGTTATAAGTTATACTTGAAAATATTTTAGTTTAGCAAAGACAGCATTTTAAAACTGCTGTTAAATTCTCAATTTTAGTTGAAATTTAGTTTAAAACAGCAAAGACAACATTTCCAGAAATGCTGTAATAGCTCAGGTTTCAAATTAAAGGGTTTCATTAAATTCAACAAAGATAGCAGACCACTACAGCAGTTATAGAACTGTTGTAATAGACCTGAGTCAAGTTTTAGTCTATTTAGTTCAACTACAGCAACTACAACATTTCAGAAATGCTGTAATAGCTCATTTATTCAATTTTAGTTCAACTCAGAAATCATAGCATTTCTGAATGCTATTAAAGTAATTTCCAGATTTTAGTGTATTTCCAGCAAATAATAAACTTCATTTTAAACCCTTTTAACATTATAAAAATCATATTTTTAACATTCAAAAATGTTAATTTAAAAAATCTTATTTTTACTTATGTTTTTTTATAAAGTAAACTTTACAATAAAATCCAATTTTCCAATAATTCTACTTAACAAATTCAAATGTACAATTTTCCCATTTTACCTTTTACAATTTATTAACACTTACATTTTCAAATTACCATTTCACAAATTAAACTAAATTTCCAATTTATTTAATTAATTTAAACCTTTAATTAAAACCAAATATCCCATTTCCAAGTCAAGTTATATTTCAAAATTTCACATTTAAGCATTCATTCATTTAACCATTTTAATTCATAGAAAAATCAATAATACTTTATTAAATCATTTAAATTCAAATTTAAAACAAATTATCATATTTGCCATTTTCCAAATATAATTAAATTCCATTTTATTCATAACTTAAATATCATTTAAACCAAAATCCAAATTTCCAAACTTAAGTTATATTTCCAATTTCAATTTAACTAGTCATTTATTCAACATTTTTAACTTATAGAAAAATCATAATTTCTTTATTTAAACAATTAAAAATCCAATTTAAATCAAATTAGCATAAATTTACACTTTTAAACATATTTAAAATATTTTAAATACTTTATAAAATAACCACGGGCCTGTATATAGTTTTCTAACCTAGGTCAAGTGATACAGATATATATCATTTCAATCCGCAGTTTACAAAGAAAAATTCGGGTTCTATCATTTCAAACCCGCAATCCCAAGTCAAAATAAATTAAATAAAAACATTCAGGCCTATCATTTCAGCCCATAATGATTTTTTCCTATTCTAAAGTCCATTCGGGTATGTATCATTTCAACCCATAGTGATTCTATTCTACAGGGAACTTGCAGTGTGATAAACAGGTACAAATGAACAATTTAACAATAAATAACAGTAACAGATAATATGACAGGTAAAATAACAGGTTTAACATCATATAATTAATAATCATAGGCAGTTATAACATCATATATAATATTCTACACATTCAATTGTTGTCAATTCACATTTGCATAAATGTCAGGTGAGATTTTACTCACCTTTTTACGCTAGAGTTTGCAAATCAAACTACCAGGAATAGATTCTAGAAAGCACGATAGAACGACACAGCACAACTTGATTCAAATGAGTGGAGAGAGCCAAGATAATGATCTTGCACACAACCAATAACACAACAATATAACACATGAATTTTCAATACAAAACAACATTGAAACTGATTGAAATAAAAAGCGACAATGGACAAGATGATTTTACCATGCCTTAGCCACTCAAATGCTTGGCCTAAGTGAAGCATACACTCAGCCATGATCAAGTTTAGCTTGGGTATGGCATCCATAAAGCACGGCTAGAAGGAATATGAAAGGGGTATGGAGTTTGCAAGCATAGAAGGTCAAAGGTCAAGGCTAAATGGAGTTTGGTGCAATCATAGGCTCGGCCTATGACAACTTTGGGCTCGGCCATCACTTGCTACAGGTCAGGTCAGAGGTTATGTTGGTGGCCAGAGGTCAGTTCTTGATGGTGGTGGAGCTAGGAGTGGTGGCCAAGGCAAACTATGAAGGTGGTGGTGGAGTTTTGGTAGGCTATGCATTGTTTTGTGGAGTTTTGAAATGTTTGTGTGGTGTTTTCATCAAGGGATGGTCACGGCCAGATCTAGTCTGAAGGGTAGGTGTTTGGCAGGGGATGATGAAGAGGAGGAGATGGTGGTGGTTATGGCCGAGCTAGACAAGAGAAAGCAGGGCAAAACAATGAAAAAATGAAGAAGAAAAGTGGAAAAATGATGAGAAGCCACTGCTCATTTTTTTCTTAGCCGTGAATTGAAAGGAAGAGGAGATGTTTCACATGAAAAAATGGATAAAAACTCACGGCTACAATGAGGTAGTGTACGGCCAAATGCAATTAAGTGGGAGGTTAAGGAAAAGAGGAGTTTGGTTAATGAAAAGTCACACAATTTAAAAACTTAAGTCCATTCAGTTTCCCTTTCATTTTAAATAAAACAAATAAAATTTCAGTAAATGAATTTTAAAACTGAAACAAAGTAAAATAAACTGAAAATAAATAAATATTTTCAGAAAAATAGAAAAAGAAATAAAGAAATTGCTTAAAATTCAAAACAGGGTTCAAAAATTACAATTAAATCATCATTGGCTTTGGAGAATTATTTACTTCATTTTAAAAATATTCTAAATCAAAATTTTGAAATAAAATAATTTCTAAAGTATTTTCAAAGTGAAATAAATAATTTAATTTAGAGAAAATAGAAAAAGAACTAAAGAAAATGTTTAAAAATTGGAAATAGGACATGAAAATTACAAATAAATATCACTAGCCTTATAAAATTTCTATTTCACTTAAAAAAAATAAAAGTCCAATAAAAAAAATAAGATGAGAAACAAAATAAAGTGGGAATGAGAATAAATAAGTTCTTAAGAAAATAGGAAGATAAATAAAGAATTACTTTAATTATTTGAAACTAGGAATTAAAATTTATAAATAAAATACAACTGGCATTTGAAAATGTCAATTACACTTTTAAAATGTTTTAAAACTAAAATATATACATAGCATGTTATTTACCCATATAAATATAATTTAGAACATTACATGACCAAATAAAATATTATTTATATAATTTAAAATAAACAATTTTGTTAAATACAGCAAATTACACACAATATTTAAAAGGGCATAACTTTCACATTATAAATCAGATTTCAACGATACGAAAAGCAGTATTCTTAAAATTTTATTTACTTTCATAATAAAAGATAAAATTCAAAAATTCAAACTTTTAAATTTTTAAATTAAAAGTCAAAGTTTGAACATATTGATCCAAAATTCATATTTGGTGAAAATATTCTATTTATTCATGTTTGGGATTATAATTCACATAAAAATCATAATTAATATTTAAAATAAAAAAATTCCATTTAATAAATAAAATAAAGTTTTTAAATCAGGAAATTCAATTTAAAATAATTACAAAATACAAGGTTGTTACACTCTCCCCCACTCAATTATAACCACTCCAATTACATATTGAACTTCTGAATAATTTAGGTACGTTATATTGGAATGTAATAGAATATTATACAAATAAATTCTCCAATTTCAACTATTCAAGTTTACATATTTATTCAAACCTTGATTTTCTTTTATAATTGAAATTATTCTTTAAGATAAAATTTAAGAATTAAATTTCCGATTAACTTCAAACTATTTAGAAATAAATACATATATACACATACACAATATATATCAAATCAAATTTAAATCATATATCTATATAAGATAAGTCAAGTCATATTTAGAAATTCAAATCAATTAAATTCCAAAGCAAAACTGTAGCAAAGCCAAAGAATAGCCTCTTCACTTCGAAACCCGAAAATGAATGTCGATGATGCTGTAGTCATCACCGAAATTATTTTCCAGCGACAAAGAAAAGAGCACTGATTTACAAATTAAAAATCCTTTGAAACAATTTCTACTAGAAATACTTTTAAATAATAAATCCTTTTAAAACTTTCAAACCAAAGTTCGAAATCATCGGAAATTAAATTCCCAATTCTTGATTTAATCCATTTAAATGTCCAAATTAATTTATAACCATGTTTAATTATTTAGATATGAAACTAAAGCCAATGATTATAAAATACATACAAAGTTAAATATGATTTCTTAACACCCAATTCCATTAATTATCAAAATTCAGAAAATTAACCTTACACATATTATAATTATACAAAATTTATCTACCTACTGAATTTGAAAACCATATTGTGTCAGTTTGCTCTGTTCGAGTGTTTTGGAGATCCTATCGATAGCGTTGATCAGACAAACCGATCGGAAACCCAAATCAACATCAACAATTCAAACAACACAATATATAAAACATCTTTAAAATATAAAATTTTCAAATACAAGATTAATTTTCAAAATAAGGGTAGGGATTCAGATTTGATGGACTCAAATCAAGGAGAATTCTGATTTGAAGATAAGTTGGAGACAAAAGATAAGTTGATTAAGTAACGGAATAGGAAGATGGATAAGCTTATATAAACCGCAGGCAACCTTAACCAGGTCAACCGTGACTTAATGAATAAGATTGATGTGGATTTTCTGGGGTAAATCTACATTCGATCCCAAGAGATAGAATTCGGGCATAGCAAGAGATAATAGCATCTAAACCGAGGACATATATAAAACTCCGGTGAATCAATGCTAATTGTAAAGGAGTTTCACCCCTTTACAAGTCAATTTGAGGTTGGCGAGACCGCCAATTTTATAAAGATCATTCGAAGTGGAGTTATGGGATTCTCCAGAATCAAACGAAGATGAATAGTGAGGGGAAAGAATGGATTTTGGAACGGCAGGGAATGTTCCAAAATTCAAAAGAAATCGAGTCAAAAGGAAGAGATTCAAGCTCGAACAAAAGTGATTCTGTAAATAAATTTACCATATATGCTGAGTTTGCCTAAAACCAGAGCTCTGATACCACATGTAACGACCCGGTATTTTCAACCATTCGCATCCGCACATGTCGGACTTGAATTGCTCAAAATACCGCATTGTAAATAAAATTTGGCAAATCTCAGAATATACAGTAAATAAATAATCACATATCACAGACACAGAGTAAGAAGTGCAGTGGAAGTAAAAGAAAAAGTAGTTCATGAAGCTACTATGTAAATATATCAGAGTTAAATAAGATACAACAAAAGAAATAAAGTACAACAGAAGTCTCAATATGATAACCAAGTCCAAGCTAAATAGAACAACAGAACTGAGATAGATAAAACTAGATAAGCAGATAATCTCCAACGATTCCAATCTCCAGAAAGTAGAATCCAAATCTGTGAATACTCAGGCTGACCCGAGCATAAATAAAAATACAAACACTCGAGTCAGGACATAGATACTTATACAATGTAAACCAACACAAGTGAACTGTAATAAAGGTAAAAGTAACTTAAAGAATGCTTGGGATCGCCCATTCTTTAAGGATTCGTTAAACTATCTACTATGTAGTAATATTCGCTATTATAATAATGTCTAATATAAAATAAACATACTTTTAAGAGTGACCCGATATTCCCCTTAACACGTAATAGTCCCAGTAGTCTATCCAGTATTAGCATACTCCCAAAATGGGGGCTACCCTCGATACTCCATAGGCTACGGGAGAAATTACAACTCGTAGTAAAGCTCGATATGGTAGGTGACACGGCACACAAGGCAATGCTAGGGTAGATATACCAATTACGCACACAGACTGATGGATACGCATAGCAGCCACTACCGCTCTACCTCGGACAACACTCCCAAATAAAGGGGTGCACCCAAAAAATCACAAAGTAATAGAATGGTATCGAAGAAGTGCGTCCGATAAGAGGTGCTACCTCACTGGTCCGAGATTGCTCCTGTTTTAGCCACCTTATGCCAACTCACGGGAGTTGGGTCCACGTATATACCTTAGGATCGTCGCCACAATCCTACTTCATTCTGGAAACTCCATCGCGTATACAGTTGTTAAAGTGGTTTTCGGTATCGACAGAGTGTATGCCCATATCTGATCCTGGTCTCTGTAACAACCAATCGTTATTATAACCCGTGGTTATAATTTAAAAACAGTTTATACTTCAAAATAGAATATCATTTCAAATCCAAATCTTTATCAAAATAAAGGTTAAATCAATTCCAAACCATTTCAATATATTTAAAATATCATGTCATTTCAAAACTTCATTTCGAATCATTTCCATATATCAAAATATCATATCCTTTCAAAACATCATTTCAAATCATTTCAAAATATCAAAATATCATATCCTTTCAAAAACTTCATTTCAAATCATTTATTTGAGTTCAAATCCAAACATTCAACTTTAAATACCTTTTAAATTCAAAGATATCATTTATTTATTATCATTTCAAGTCACATTTTAAATAGTTTATATTTCAATCAAAATAATTCATCTAAACCATTTAAAAGTGTAATTATTATACTTTCAAAACAAGTATTCAATTTCCAAAGTTTTAAACTATTCTGAGTTCATTTACTAAGTTAAAAACCATAAACATTGAAAATTTCAGCCTTTCACAGCATTCAGAAAAAGCTGTTATAAGTTATACTTGAAAACATTTTAATTTAGCGAAGACAGCATTTTAAAACTGCTGTTAAATCTTTGTTTTAGTTGAAATTTAGTTTAAAACAGCAAAGACAACATTTCCAGAAATGCTGTAATAGCTCAGGTTTCAAATTAAAGGGTTTCATTAAATTCAACAAAGACAGCAAACCACTACAGCAGTTACAGAACTGCTGTAATAGACCTGAGTCAAGTTTTAGTCTATTTAGTTCAACTACAGCAACTACAGCATTTCAGAAATGCTGTAATAGCTCTTTTATTCAATTTTAGTTCAAATCAGAAATCATAGCATTTCTGAATGCTATTAAAGTAATTTTCAGATTTTAGTGTATTTCCAACAAATAATAAACTTCATTTTAAACCCTTTTAACATTATAAAAATCATATTTTTAACATTCAAAAATGTTAATTTAAATAATCCTTTTTTTACTTATTTTTTTATAAAGTAAACTTTACAATAAAATTCAATTTTCCAATAATTCTACTTAACAAATTCAAATGTACAATTTTCCCTTTTTACCTTTTACAATTTATTAACACTTACATTTTCAAATTACCATTTCACAAATTAAACTAAATTTCCAATTTATTTAATTAATTTAAACCTTTAATTAAAACCAAATTTCCCATTTCCAAGTCAAGTTATATTTCAAAATTTCACATTTAAGCATTCATTCATTTAACCATTTTAATTCATAGAAAAATCAATAATACTTTATTAAATCATTTAAATTCAAATTTAAGATAAATTATCATATTTTCCATTTTCCAAATATAATTAAATTCCATTTTATTCATAACTTAAATATCATTTAAACCAAAATCCAAATTTCCAAACTTAAGTTATATTTCCAATTTCAATTTAACTAGTCATTTATTCAACATTTTTAACTTATAGAAAAATCATAATTTCTTTATTTAAACAATTAAAAATCCAATTTAAATCAAATTAGCATAAGTTTACACTTTTAAACATATTTAAAATATTTAAAATACTTTATAAAATAACCACGGGCCTATATATAGTTTTTTAACCTAGGTCAAGTGATACGGATATATATCATTTCAATCCGCAGTTTACAAAGAAAAATCCAGGTTCTATCATTTCAAACCCGCAATCCCAAGTCAAAATAAATTAAATATAAACCTTTCAGGCCTATCATTTCAGCCCATAACGATTTTTTCCTATTCTAAAGTCCGTTCGGGTATGTATCATTTCAACCCATAGTGATTCTATTCTATAGGGAACTTGCAGTGTGATAAATAGGTATAAATGAACAGTTTAACAATAAATAAAGTAACAGATAATATGACAGGTAAAATAATAGGTTTAACATCATATAATTAATAATCATAGGCAGTTATAACATCATATATAATATTCTACACATTCAATTGTTGTCAATTCACATTTGCATAAGTATAAATGTCAGGTGAGATTTTACTCACCTTTTTACGCTGGAGTTTGCAAATCAAACTACACGGAATAGATTCTAGAAAGCACGATAGCACGACACAACAGAACTTGATTCAAATGAGTAGAGAGAGCCAAGATAATGATCTTGCACACAACCAATAACACAACAATATAACACATGAATTTTCAATACAAAACAACATTGAAACTGATTGAAATAAAAAGCGACAATGGACAAGATGATTTTACCATGCCTTAGCCACTCAAATACTTGGCCTAAGTGAAGCATACACTCAGCCATGATCAAGTTTAGCTTGGGTATGGCATCCATAAAGAACGGCTAGAAGGAATATGAAAGGGGTATGGAGTTTGCAAGCATAGAAGGTCAAAGGTCAAGGTTAAATGGAGTTTGGTGCAATCATAGGCTCGGCCTATGACAACTTTGGGCTCGGCCATCATTTGCTACAGGTCAGGTCAGAGGTTATGTTGGTGGCCAGAGGTCAGGTCTTGATGGTGGTGGAGCTAGGGGTGGTGGCCAAGGCAAACTATGAAGGTGGTGGTGGAGTTTTGGTAGGCTATGCATTGTTTTGTGGAGTTTTGCAATGTTTGTGTGCTGTTTTCATCAAGGGATGGTCACGGCCAGATCTGGTCTGAAGGGAAGGTGTTTGGCAGGGGATGATGAAGAGGAGGATATGGTGGTGGTTGCGGGAGAAGATGGTGGTGGTTGTGGCCGAGCTAGACAAGAGAAAGCACGACAAAACAATGAAAAAATGAAGAAGAAAAGTGGAAAAATGATGAGAAGCCATTGCTCATTTTTTTTCTTAGCTGTGAATTGAAAGGAAGAGGATATGTTTCAGGTGAAAAAATGGAGAAAAACTCACGGCTACAATGAGGTAGTGTACGGCCAAATGCAATTAAGTGGGAGGTTAAGGAAAAGAGGAGTTTGGTTAATGAAAAGTCACACAATTTAAAAACTTAAGTCCATTCAATTTCCCTTTCTTTTTAAATTAAATAAAACAAATAAAATTTCAGTAAATGAATTCTAAAACTGAAACAAAGTAAAATAAACTGAAAATAAATAAATATTTTCATAAAAATAAAAAAAGAAATAAAGAAATTGCTTAAAATTCAAAACAGGGTTCAAAAATTACAATTAAATAATCATTGGCTTTGGAGATTTATTTACTTCATTTTAAAAATATTCTAAAACAAAATTTTGAAATAGAATAATTTCTAATGTATTTTCAAAGTGAAATAAATAATTTAATTTAGAGAAAATAGAAAAAGAACTAAAGAAAATGTTTAAAAATTGGAAATAGGACATGAAAATTACAAATAAATATCACTAGCCATATAAAATTTCTATTTCACTTTAAAACAAATAAAAGTCCAACAAAAAAATAAGATGAGAAACAAAACAAAGTAGGAATGAGAATAAATAAGTTCTTAAGAAAATAGGAAGATAACTAAAGAATTACTTTAATTATTTGAAACTAGGAATTAAAATTTATAAACAGAATACAACTGGTATTTGAAAATGTCAATTACACTTTTAAAATGTTTTAAAACTAAAATACATACATAGCATGTTATTTACCCATATAAATATAATTTAGAACATTACATGACCAAATAAAATATTATTTATATAATTTAAAATAAACAATTTTGTTAAATACAGCAAATTACACACAATATTTAAAATGGCATAACTTTCACATTATAAATCAGATTTCAACGAAACGAAAAGCAGTATTCTTAAAATTTTATTGACTTTCATAATAAAAGATAAAATTCAAAAATTCAAACTTTTAAAATTTTAAATTAAAAGTCAAAGTTTGAACATATTGATCCAAAATTCATATTTGTGGAAAATATTCAATTTATTCATGTTTGGGATTATAATTCACGTAAAAATCATAATTAATATTTAAAATAACAAAATTTTCCATTTAATAAATAAAATAAAGTTTTTAAATTAGGAAATTCATTTTAAAATAATTACAAAATACAGGGTTGTTACACAATCCATACTGAGTAAAACTTCAAATGCAATAAAGTCAAGGACAAATAGGTCACGTGAAAAATGATCGGGAGGGTAAGTGATTTGGATAACCTTGCAAACCATACAAAAATTAGTGACACCGCCAGTGGGGTTGGACACACTGATAGGGGTATATACTATTTTTGTGATTATTTTTAGTTTATCTACTAATCCTTTCACAACAAAACTGTGGGAAGCTCCTGTATCGAATATTCTTCGTGACGCCCCACCTCTATACTCATACTAGCTAAGGACACTACGGGGTAATGCCGTCGACTAGCATGAAGAATAAGGCTATTGAGGAGCGACCATCTGTGTAATTGCTTTGTGCGAGTACCGATATGTCAGATAATATAACTTACATTTCATTTCAAGAGGAAATTCGACATATCCAATACAATCTGAAAGCTACCACACAGTGGCTATGTGGACTTCGGAAACAAATATAGAAATAAACATAACACAAATCAGTCACATATATTCATATCACAAAGGTGGAAGCATATATGAATATAACACATAGAAGTGTACATCAAAGTAGTGGTCATACAAGATCCACTACATCATGAAAGAATAGATACAAGTGCTAGACAAAAGAATAAGTATATATCAAGGAGTCTCTATCTCGAATGTATAATAACAAAAAGTACTAAGCTAAAGTAGTTAGCCAAAAGTCTGGTGATGAACCCTGATAAGAAGTCAAGCAGAAGCACCTGAAATACCTCGGTATGACCCGAATATTATTTAAGAAGAAAATAATAAACGGATCAGTCTATCTATAAATATCATATAAAATGAGATATGATAAGAGATATGACAAAAACGTATGATAACAATAATGCCATACTGTGATAAGTATACATTAGATAACAACAAAAATCAGACAATATCTCAAATATTCTCAAACACCAAAAAGAATGTCATATTCTTTAAATTATTCACCAAAACACAAATATTGATAGAGCTTATCAATGCAAACCACAAAAATTGGTGAAACACAAATTCTAGAAATCAACAACCAGAAATCCAGAAATCACAAAGGGGGAAGGCCTATCACAAACGGAAGATTGAAAACCCACCAACACATGTATCACAAATGGGTCGCTATCCCATGGTTACTAACCATAGAGCTGGTGCCACAACATAGTACAGCGAACGCCCGAGGGACCTGAAACTCAAATAATCCAGAACATCGACGTAGTACAGCGAACGCCCGATAAACCAAACTCAAATAATACGGAACAACGATGTAGTACAACGAGCGCCCGATGAACAAAACTCAAATAATACGGAACAACAACGTAGTACAGCGAACGCCCGATGAACCGAACTCCAATAAACCCATAGGTCGCTAGCCTATAAAAATGAGACGAAGCTCAATAAATCGGGGTACAGTCCCCCACGTGGACAAAGAGACATCGCACATCGCTAGTCTAAACCACAAAACGATCATCATTGATCAATAAGAAGTGTGAATTACACTAAGCTAGTAAATAGATGAGTTTAGCTTCATGTCCCATAACCACTGGCTTAACTTAAATATTTACGAACAGATTGTAGATTTCCACTCGAAAATTGTCACGAGAGTTCAATCAAACAAGTCCAAGAATTAACCGACGAAGTAAACGCAAGCATTTCATACCACTTGTTTTGCTTAGTCGTTTAATTGGATTTCTCGTACGAATGAGGTAAAGGTTTGTATATACTAATAGATTGGAAAACGGTTTTAAAATGAGCTTTGTATTTAAAAGTAGTGTTGAAATCATTTTTGTGAAAGAGTTTGAGTATTTACTACTAGTATAGAAACCTTTGTATTTTAAAGTGACAAATCACAGAAATGATTATAGAAACAATCAATCACCAAAAATTCACATACAAAGACGTGAATCAAATCCATAGAAATCGATACCGAATCCATCAAAATAGATATTCCCAAAAATCCCAAAAAAGAAGTCATCAAAGTCGATAATAAGTGATAACAACTATCCGGATCAACAAAAATCGATTAAACAATGGAAATCAAATCAAAACAGCCCAAAATAGGCAAAATGAATAGTTCCAGACGTTTGGGGGTAAATCCAGACGTTTGGATTTGAGTTCTGAAAATTTCCCAGAAATTACCAGACGTCTGAAACTCAGACTAGACGTCTGAAAACTAACCAGACGTCTGGTAGGTTTGAACCAGACGTCTGGTCCAACTCTTTCCTTTTTTGCGTTCTCCAGGGACCAATTGCAGACGTCTGGATTTCCAATCCAGACGTTTGAATTGTACTTCAGACGTCTAAAATTCACCTATAGGCAAAAAAATTAGCCTAGCCCGTAAAGGGCGAAAATCCGAACGAAATGCGATCGATCGAGCAACGACGACTAAGGATTTATGCCAAGCGACAACCCAGCCTTATAGGCTCTTCGATACACCACCAAAACATGTCCAAACATCCATAGAAGGATTTTAATGAAATTGGACCAAAACACCAAAATTTGGATAATTCACCAAATCAATTCAAATCAAAAGCAAATGAACACAAATAAATGTTAGGAATTCATACCTAACAACAATGAGAGTTATGGACATAGATGTGAGTTAAAGAACTCACCTTAAAACCTAAAAACTCAAGTGAGAAGCTCTAAAACAAGCTAAGATCAATTCCTCTTCAACAACAACTCAAGAAGCTTCAATCTAAGCTCATAAGAAGAATATTTCCTAAGTTAGGGTTTAAGAATTTCTAAAATTGAAGAGAGATAGAGATGGAGAAGATGAAGAGGATGCTTACCTAAGCTTCTCCTTGATTTTGGACTTAAATTTGTATTTCCTAAACAAACTAGGGTTTTGGAATTCTAATTTCCAATCTCTCTCCCCATTTTTCTCTAGAGCTTAAGTGTTAGAAAATTAGGAATGAATGAAGAGGAGAGGGGGTGGAGTTAGGGTATTATGATGGGTTAGTGGGCTGAAACCCAAACCCAAAGCCCAAATAGAAAAATAGCAAAATTCTACTCAACTCCAAACATATCGATGTTTATACTCAAAAAAGTTGTAAACGCCATTTTGGACTCAATGGAAGTGGTCTCGAGTCCCAATTCGACTGTTTACAAAAAGTAACATTTCGGACTTTAATCCGATTAACGATGCTATATTTAAATAAAACATATAAATATACAATCGTAAAATATGCGGGTTGTTACAGACTCCCCTCCTTAAAGAAATTGCGTCCTCACAACAATTAAGAGGAAAATAAAGAGTAACAACCATAAAAGCATATCAACATGAAAGAAAACTTGAAATAAGAAGTTCACCTTAATGAGCACGAGAGAGTAAGTCCGGATGTGTTCACTCGATGAATTCTCAGGATTCCCAAGAGTAATCCTTAGGATTTGAGGACCATTGAACTTTCACAAGAGGAACATCTTTATTTCGAAGGCGTTTAACCTCCGAAGCAATGACACGAATAGGATGTGACTCATAAGTCAAATTTGGTGAAACTTCAATTTCTTCAATTACACCGGGCTCAAGAATAGAATCGGAATCCCTATGGCATTTCTGTAGTTGGAAGACGTGGAATACGTCATGAATAGCAGAAAATTGAGCTCGTAATAAAAAAAGGCGATAAGCCACGGAACCAATACGTTCGGTGATGGGAAATGGACCAATATATCGAGGTGCAAACTTTCCCAATCGACTGAAACGCACAACACCCCTCATAGGTGAAACACGAATGAACACCAATAAAGTCTGGACTTAAAACCAGCTTCTCACCGGCTTCAAGCCAATACGAAGGAAATCGGCATGGCCTTCCGTAGAGTGCCTCGAAAGGTGCCATACCAATACAAGATTGGAAGCTATTATAGGAAGAAAACTCAAGAAGAGAAATATGATCTTCCCAACTTCCACCAAAAATCAAGAACACATGAATGAAGGAGATCTTCAAGAGTTTGATTCACACGCTCGGTTTGTCCATCGGACTGAGGATGATAAGCGGTGCTAAAATTAAGCTTTGTTCCCAAAGATTTTTGAAGACGTTACCAAAATCCACTAGTAAATAATGGATCACGATCGCTAACAATAGAAGTAGGAACTCCATGCAATTTAACAATTTCTTTGACCTAGAGTTTAGCCAAAAGAGGTACGGTCCAAAAAAAGAAGGATGAGCCTCAAGGCTACACAAAACATGAGATGAACATAAATTGGATTCACGATCTCGAATCTCACAAGTGAATAAAGTCTCGAGATCATTCCATTCGGATATCATCATGAAAATAACCGCTTGTTGCTTACGACTAAGGGCATCGGCAACACGATTACCCTTTCCGGGAGTATAGAGAATATCAAGATCATAAGATGCAAGGAACTCGAGCCAACATTGTTGACGACAATTAAGTTCCTTTTTGAGAAAATAAATACTTTAAAGATTTATGATCGGTGTAGAGAACAAATTTCTCTCCCAAAAGATAATGACGCAAAATTCTAAGAGCGAAACAATGGCCGCGAGCACCAGATCATGAATGGCATATCTAGTCTCGACAAACTTTAATTATCAAAAAGCATATGTGATAACACATTCCCTTTGCAAGAGAATGGCACCCAAACCAATACGACAAGCATCGATACAAACAGTGAAGTCTTGGTTCCCTTCGGGAATCACAAGTATAGAAGCATCGGAAAAGAGTTCTTTTAATTGATCCTCTTTCCCGAAAAGCTAAGATATTCAAAATTATAATTAACTTTATGTAATCATCTTTTTAGAAAAATTTACTTATTACAAGTCAACTTACTGTGTCTGACTGTCTCATCATAGCGTTAAGGAGATTCCTATCGATAACGTTGATCAAGCGCATCGACCAGAATTCTTAAAGCACTCAATGGGCAAAACAACACAAAATCATCTTCTATATGATAAACATGTCTCTTAAAAATTTTACGAATATTCTTTGCTCGTCTTAAGAACAAAATCCAATCATACTTATAAATATCTTATTAAAAAGATTTGCAAATTTTAAATTGTTATTTTCATCCATAATCAATAAATACAAGGATGGTCTCATCGAGATATTCGTAGAATACTCGATTCATAAGATGGATGAAATAAGGTGGACAAACTGAATGACATCATGGGTCACTCATAAGAATCATAATGAGTGCGGAATGCGGTAAGTGGAATGCTACCCTCCGCAACTCATAGCTGATGAAAACTGGTGGCAAGGTCGAGCTGAAAAGACTTTAGCACCACTCAATAGATTGCTTAGGTGGTAATCCTAAGACAAGCTCAAATATACCGGAAAATTCGCAAACTACTTGAATGAGAGAAATAACACTTTCCTCATCAAGTGGGTTTAAAGAATAAAATGATGCCACCGAATTTGGAAATCAAAATCATTAAAAACAATAGAAATCTTCTTAACAGATTGAGAATGTCAAAGATGGATAGTCCTCTCAGTACATAGGATATGGGCTTTATAATGATTAAGCCAATCCTTTCCCAAAAAACAATTTCGAAGCCTAAGTGACGCATAACATGCAAATCATCTCGAAAAGAATAATCACATAAAATAATCTCGACATCTTTACAAAGCAAACTGAGTGTTGCGGATCCACCAACCGGATTCGCAATTTTCAGTGAAGTCACCAAGTCCATAATATTTAAAGAAAAAGAATCAACAAGTTCTTTTGATTTTAAAATAACCCGTATCAAAAAGAACTCGAATAGGATAATCACAAAACAAATTAATGCCATCAAGGATAGAATGAGAAATACCTTGACCAAGAGAAGCATCACTAGGAGCTTGCACAACATTCAACTCTCTCCCTCTCTCCTACTTTGGAGTATGGGACATGTAGATATAATATGGCCCAAACTCTTACAATAACGACAAAAAATGGTTTTGGGCACTCATTTGCATAGTGGTCCGTATAACCACAATTGTAGCATCGTCCACGACTAGAGGTTGGAGTCTTTGCTACCGAAGTTTCTTGCTTCCCTTTCTTATCGAAATTGGGGCCTTTGAACTTATTAGGCCTCTTCATGTTATTGTTGAAGTTCTGTTTGGCATGCACAACTTCAACATCACTTTCTCTATCGGCCTCTTCAAGCCGAAGAGCGATATCTACAAGCTGATCGAAAGAAACTTCTAGTTTCAGAAGTAAAGGCTTTTTGAGGTTCTTATTCAACCCGTAGACAAACCTCTGATTTTTCTTCAATGGGGTATTAATATACTCAACCCCATATTTAGAAAGAGATTCAAAAGATGTGATGTAATCCGTCACAGAAGATTCACCTTGAACAAGGTCAATAAAGCATCGGGCTAAGGTTACTTTTTCAGCTTCTGGCACAACTTTTAACTCGAACCTTTCCCGGAATTGCTCCCAAGTAAGATCCACTTCAATAGTTTTAGAAATCAAAAGCTCATACCAGTCTAATGCTCTCTCCTGGAGCATGCTAGAAGCCACTTGGACTCGAAGTGGATCAATAAGATTCATGCGGGAAAAGATGCGATCGCATGATCTAAGCCAAGTTTGGATTTCTATAACGTTTTCGGAATCCTTGAATGGCCTTCCACCCAAAGCGGTATAATCTTTGCACAAGCGTGCAAACCCGGATTTAGGATGAGTTGGCTCAGGAATGGGTCTGACAGCTTGAGCATTTTTCACAAGATCTAAAAGCTGCAAGGCAGACATAAATACTCCATCCTGAGGAGTAGCACTTGATTGACCGACGCTGGGACGGCCTGGTCTAACCATTTCTCTTCTTTAAGAAAGAAAGAAAGAAGAGTAAAAAAGGTTATTCACAAAATGAATATCAAACAAATTTGATTAATAAAACAAGGCATCATAAAAAGAAATAGGATAGAACGGTACGAAGACTCGAATTAAATCCTATGGCACGATTCCTAAGAAAGACTTAGGACAACGATCCTTGATAGATTATTCTACATTGTTCCGAAGTTTGGCTCTGATACCAAGCTGTGACTCCCCACCTCTACACTTATACTAGCCAAGGAAACTACGAGGTAATGCCGTCGACTAGCACGAAGAATAAGGCTGTTGAGGAGCGACCATCTGTGTAATTGCTTTTTGCGAGTACCGATATGTCAGATAATATAACTTACATTTCATTTCAAGAGGAAAATCGACATATCCAATACAAACTCAAAGCTACCACATAGTGGCTATGTGGACTTCGGAAACAAATATAGAAATAAACATAACACAAATCAGTCACATATATTCATATCACAAAGGTGGAAACATATATGAATATAACACATAGAAGTGTACATCAAAGTAGTGGTCATACAAGATCCACTACATCACAAAAGAATAGATACAAGTGCTAGACAAAAGAATAAGTATACATCAAGGAGTCTCTATCTCGAATGTATAATAACAAAAACTACTAAGCTAAAGTAGTTAGCCAAAAGTCAGGTGACGAACCCTAATAAGAAGTCAAGCAGAAGCACCTAAAATACCTCAGTCTGACCCGAGTATTATTTAAGAAGAAAATAATAAACGGATCAGTCTAGCTATAAATATCATATAAAATGAGATAGGATAAGATATATGACAAAAACGTATGATAACAATAATGCCATGCTGTGACAAGTATACATTTGATAACAACAAAAATCATACAATATCTCAAATATTCTCAAACACCAAAAAGAATGTCATATTCTTTAAATTATTCACCAAAACACAAATATTGATAGAGCTTATCAATGCAAACCAAAAAAATTGGTGAAACACAAATTCTAGAAATCAACAACTAGAAATCCAGAAATCACAAAGGGGGAAGGCCTATCAAAAACGGGAGCATGAAAACTCACCAACACGTGTATCACAAATGGATCGCTATCCCATGGTCGCTAACCATAGAGCTGGTGCCACGATGTAGTACAGCGAATGCCCGAGGGACCTGAAACTCAAATAATCTAAAACATCGACGTAGTACAGCGAACGCCTGATGAACCAAACTCAAATAATACAGAACAATGACGTAGTACAGCGAACGCCCAATGAACCAAACTCAAATAATACGGAACAATGATGTAGTACAGTGAACGCCCGATGAACCTAACTCCAATAAACCCATAGGTCAATCGCCTATAAAACAGAGACGAAGCTCCATAAATCGGGGTATAGTCCACCACGTGGACAAAGAGACATCGCACATCGCTAGTCTAAACCACAAAACGATCATCATTGATCAATAAGAAGTGTGAATTACACTAAGCTAGTAAATAGATGAGTTTAGCTTCATGTCCCATAACCACTGGCTTAACTTAAATATTTACGAACAGATTGTAGATTTCCACTCGAAAATTGTCACGAGAGTTCAATCGAACAAGTCCAAGAATTAACCGACGAAGTAAACGCAAGCGTTTCATACCACTTGTTTTGCTAAGTCGTTTAATTGGATTTCTCGTACGAATGAGGTAAAGGTTTGTATATACTAATATATTGGAAAACGGTTTTAAAACGAGCTTTGTATTTAAAAGTAGTGTTGAAATCATTTTTGTGAAAGAGTTTGAGTATTTACTACTAGTATAGAAACCTTTGTATTTTAAAGTGAAAAATCATAGAAATGATTGTAGAAACAATCAATCACCAAAATTTCACATACAAAGACGTGAATCAAATCCATAGAAATCAATACGGAATCCATCAAAATGGATATTCCCAAAAATCCCGAAAAAGAAGTCATCAAAGTCGATAATAAGTGATAACAACTAACCAGATCAACAAAAATCGATTAAACAATGGAAATCAAATCAAAACAGCCCAAAATAGGCAAAATGAATAGTTCCAGACGTCTGGGGGTAAATCCAGACGTCTGGATTTGAGTTATGGAAATTTCCCAGAAATTACTAGATGTTTGAAACTTAGACCAGAAGTCTGAAAACTAACCAGACGTCTGGTCCAACTCTCTCCCTTTTTGCATTCTCCAGGGACCAATTGCAGACGTCTGGATTTTGAATCCAGACGTCTGATTTCGAATCCAGACGTCTGAATTGTACTTCAGACGTCTGAAATTCACCTATAGGCAAAAAAATCAGCCTAGCCCGTAAAGGGTGAAAATCCAAATGAAATGCGATTGATCGAGCAATGACGACTAAGGATTTATGCCAAGCGACAACCCAGCCTTATAGGCTCTTTGATACACCACCAAAAATGTCCAAACATCCATAGAAGGATTTTCATGAAATTGGACCAAAACACCAAAATTTGGAAAATTCACCATATCAATTCAAATCAAAAGCAAATGAACACAAATAAATGTTAGGAATTCATACCTAACAACAATGAGAGTTATGGACATAGATGTGAGTTAAAGAACTCACCTTTAAACCCAAAAACTCAAGTGAGAAGCTCTAAAACAAGCTAAGATCAATTCCTCTTCAACAACAACTCAAGAAGCTTCAATCTAAGCTCATAAGAAGAATATTTCCTAAGTTAGGGTTTAGGAATTTCTGAAATTGAAGAGAGATAGAGATGGAGAAGATGAAGAGGATGCTTACCTAAGCTTCTCCTTGATTTTGGACTTGAATTTGTATTTCCTAAACAAACTAGGGTTTTGGAATTCTAATTTCCAATATCTTCCCCCATTTTTCTCTAGAGCTTAAGTGTTAGGAAATGAGGAATGAATGAAGAGGAGAAGGGGTGGAGTTAGGGTATTATGATGGGTTAGTGGGCTGAAACCCAAACCCAAAGCCCAAATAGAAAAATAGAAAAATTCTACTCAACTCCAAACATATCCATGTTTATACTCAAAAAATTTGTAAACGCCATTTTGGACTCAATGGAAGTGGTCTCGAGTCTCAATTCGACTATTTACAAAAAGTAATATTTCGGACTTTAATCTGATTAACGATGCTATATTTAAATAAAACATTTAAATATACAATCGTAAAATATGCGGGTTGTTACATTCTTACTAAATCATTTTTAACAAAGATGTTACCTTCTAGAACTCCTTTTCCCTTTACATCTACGGAGGTTGAGGGTTCATCCTTTATGACAAAAAATCTAGCCTAGTCTCCTTTCTTCATTAACGAGCGCTTGTTTTTCCAATGTCTGGGTTGGTGGCAGTTATGGCGGAGACTTTTTTACACCATAGGAGAAATGGTTTCTTGTTGCTGCCTTTGAACCTTGGAATTTCAAAAATTTGTGGAAAGATGGCCTTTCTTCTGGTAATTATAATAAGTCACATCCTTAAAACGATTCTCTTATAATCTCCCTTGGTATTTCCTTGCCATGGCTTCTTTCTCTTGTTCTGATTGTTGATATTTCCTTGAACAGGTACTGAGTTCTTCTTGTCTAAGGCTTCATATCGGAAGCCCATATCCAATAGGTCCATAAAGTTTACTTTTACATGAGTAGTCATCCTGTCCTGGTATTGTTCCTTCATTCCTGTAATAAACATCTCGTTCTTTTTGAGGGGAGTGTCTATAAAACCAGGCCCGATGCGAGATAGTTCATTGAACTTGTGGGAATATTCCACCACAGATATCTCTTCTTAATTCAAGTCCATGAAATTCTTTTAGAGACGGGATCTTTCGGTTGCTGGCATGTATGCTCTTCAAATATATCCTTAAACCTTTTCCATGAGAAATTGTCCTTCGTATCATTCAGAGTTATGGACTCCCACCAAGCCAGAGCCTCTTCTTATAATTGCCAAGAAGCTAAGAACCTTTTCTGCTCATCCTCGATATTCAATCCTCTAAAGATCCTTTTACATGATCGGAGCCAAGCTTGTACTTCCATAATGGACTTCGTTCCTTTGAATGGTTTCCTTCCCAAGCTGGTGTAATTTTGCATAGAGTAGGAAAGTTATTTGAAGTTGCATAGGGATTACCACTTCCTCAATTAATGTAGCATTTGATCGACCGTTGGTGGCCGTGGTGTTGCTACCTCCAATTCCTCGTCCTCTTCTGTTACTCATCTCCTACTATCTGCATATAGTAAGGAAACATCTTTAGAATTATAAACGAGATTACCTTAGGGAATGGGCATAAAAGTCGAACACACTTATTCAGGTAAATATTTCAAATATGCACTCTCTCTGACTAAGCTTATTCTAGGGCATTACTAACCCTATCTCTAATGAGTTTACCTTATCAAGGCTCAGGTATTCGCTCAACTATAAGCTCTAATACCAACTGTGATGACCCACCTCCTCGGCCCTCAGAAATGGACACTAATACATCCTCGGTATTCACGTGTCACAAATCTAAGTGCCGGAGAGGCTAATTATCAAAGGTTTTAAAAGAAATAAAGATAGAAGATAGAATAAAATAGAATCTTACATCGTATTTAAAACAACTTATAGTTATACATATGGAAAGTACATACAATCACTCCTAAGTGATTCATCAAAGTTACGGTAGGTATTAACCCAGCCAGGGACAGTTATAACTGCCTATCCCTTATAGGGGCTGGTGGATACCCAATACAAAATAAAAAAATACAGTGGAAACTAACAATAGATAACTATCATCGTAAGAACCTCCATGTTTCATGCTTCTCCCAAAATGCTCCACACTACCTAACTACTTGCTTGCTCGAAAAATAGGGCACCCATAGTTTAAGGGAATAAGAAAATAAACTTCGGGTAAGTCATCGGATTGGTGTAAGAAACTCAAAAATACGGGTACTGGAAAACAAAGAGTATCTCATAAGACAACGCCGTACATAAACACGGAACGGGTTTTTACCTTATGATAACCAAAACATTTGCAAAGCAAAATAAGGAATATTATCTTTAATGACATTCCTTGAAAATCCTTTCAAATAACATATTAATCATAGCTAGAATTGTTATATTTGTTGAATTTGACAATATAAAGGTTTAGAACTAAAACCGTAAAGGCTCGTATTGGAGAATGGATTCCATACAATGATAAGGTAAAGTTCTACTTTTCGATAGTACATCTCTAGAAAAATGCACAGAGGCACCAACAGATGGTCCTCTATCAACACAGAACCGGCTTACCTTTACCGTAGATGGTACCAAATATGACATCACCCCAGTCGTTATCAACCTTTACCGGGTTCCCATAGCAAATATAACATATCCGACATATAGAGGGTAATCTAGAAAGGTGATGACCACATCCTAAAGGGTGTGACCCACATAGCTCTGCCGCATCTACCCCATTTTTTCATTCCCTAGTGCGAGGCTTAAGGTCACGTTTTACCTTGCATAGAATCATCAAATCCTACTTAGAATGCCTCATTGCCATTTCCATCACGTGCTATTGATTTCCACAAATGCATAGCCTTTGAGCTCGTACGTCTCAGAGAAGGGTGTTAAGGGTAAGAGTGGTTACCTCCTAGACCACCAAATAGATGTATGTTTGTAGAGATCAATGTATGTGTATTTTAGAAATGCTATGTCAGAGATTCGTCCATATAAGCTATCCAAAAACAAGACAAACCGAAGGCACTCTTCTACTACATTCTGTTTTGGGAATCATACCTAGGATTAGTAGCGAGAAGTCCTTGCATCGAAGGTTTTCAAAACTAAGTACTACTGCCACCATATGTATATAATATGGAAATTGAGGAGCTACTAGCAAGTAGACTTTCATTATGAAGATCTCCGTCTTCAAAATCATTGCCTTTATCAAGTTTTTACTTTCAAATGTACAATGGTTCAAAGTGGTTATGGATAGGAATCACCCAAATCTGATCCTGGTCCCTTCGAACCAATTATCAATAAAACATCTTTTAGAGATATGTCACTTCTATGCCAGTATATACCAGATTATTAAACCTCCTTTTAACTTTGGAAAACACCAAATCATTTCTCATAAATCATGTTGGAAAACGTTATTGAGTAAAAAAAGTCTGTAGAAATTATACTAATTCTACTCAATATCAATTTTCGTATTCAACCTTTACTATCCATCGACTAACTGTAGAATCACCTTTTAAATTCACATGGATAGTATGAGTTCCCTTCTTGGAATTTAATACTAAGTATAAGAAGATTATTTCTACACAATCCAAGTTGTATTAAATTTGTAAATTTGAATCTTTTATACTTGCCTCGTTTCCGACGTTTCGACCTTATCTATTCCTCGCCCAAGAAAGAGGCCAGGTGAGCCAGGACACTGGTTGTTTCTGAACATCTTCTTAGTTTAAGCACCCCACATCCGGATCTCACGAATAGAAAAATCCAGTCTACTCATCGGCTTTTAGAGCCAAGATTAAACCATTTATTTATAACAGCTTTTCTTTTAACCATTTATTTAAACTCTTTTAAAATAATTATAAAACTTCCCAATAATCTTTAAAATGCTTAATTATTTATTTGAAAACATTTATAAAAGATTTGAAAATAAATAAATAAATTTAAACCTATATTTCAAAAGTTAATAAAAACCGTTGCAAAAAGTGGTGTGGATAGTGCTTTTAAGGCTTATTTGAAATAAACAACTTTTCTATCATTTAGAAATCCATTTTTATAAATCCAATTTATTTCAAAAAAAAATAATATATTTATAGAATTTATTTCATATTTTTAAAGAATTAAAAATATTCAATTTAAAGAATTATCGCTTTGGCTTCCGAATAACCAAAGCGCGATCTTTTTGAAAATTTGTTTTGCACATATTTCAAAATCTACTAAATTAAATCTCAATATCTTTCTTTTGTTTGAAAACTATGATTATAAGAGTTTGGAAAATTCTTATTCCAAATAATTCTGACTCTGATTCCATCCTATAGATGGATTTAAACTTTTATAGCGCGAAATCGCGAACCGTAGTTACACGACGCCTATTTTTACTAAATCTTCATAACTTGTTGAAACTTATCCAAATTGAGTTTTAGTGTTTATAAAACATTTATAAACCATGTTAAACCATTTAAAGAAATTTAACCAACTCGTAATTCTTTTATAATTCATAACGGAAAGTGATTTCCTTCGTGTAATTTCGACGTGTATTAAATGTGAATATTTCGCATAACCAAACAAGCATATTATCTTATTCACACATGATAAACAACCTTCTTAACCAAACATAGCAAACATATATATCATCCAATATAGCATATATAAATAGAGTTTCTTACCTTAGATTCAATCGAACTAACTTTAAAATGGCTATAGCTTCGCTATTCTGGGATCAGAGCTCACGAAGCTTGCATTAATCCTTCCTAAGAGGTTCGACCTTGGCCTTTGTGCTTGGGTGCTCACAGCCTTGCTTGGAAGAGAGGAAAGGCTCAGCCTTTGGGTGGTAGATGGTGTGCCCATGGGCTTTTAGAGGGGGAGAAGGAGGAGGTTGGCTTTTGTTTGGAGGTGTTTGGTTAATACACACACACACTATATAATTTTAATTATTAATTACTTTTTGCCATAATTTTCTTCATTAATTTCTTAAGGTAGGAAGCCATTAAAGTGGAGAGGAGAAGTGAAGAAAGATTAGGAATTTATGAGCAAATGAAGTGAAGATGGATGGTGGTATTTATAGGCAAAGAAGTGATAAAAAAATATCATGATATTTATGTGCACACACATCACCATTTCCTCACCACCACTCCCTCCTCCTACCTCATCACTCGCAGCCGAAGTTTCCCCCTTATTTGTGTACCCATGTGCTTGTACTTTGTGTGTGAGAGGTTGACTTTGGGTCTAAACAAATATCATGATATTTATATATAATATCATGATATTTTTCTTTTATCTTTTATTATTTATTTGTGTGTGTGTATATATATATATATCCGTGTGTGTTTTTTCATGTGCATGTGTATATGTATATGTATGTGCACATGTATATTTGCATATGTATGTTATAATAATCCATAAGGTTATACAACTTTTCTACATTGAATCGTTTCGAAATCCTATTCCGATTTCCGGTCATATTTTCACTTTTTAGTTAATATACATATCTTTGTAAAAAAAGTTTGAAAATAATATTTCTATCATTATATAATAATTAAAAGGACATCATTTTATATTTAAAATTATTATTAAATCATTTGAACTCAATTTAAATTCAAAAATCAATTATTCAAAAATAGTGATATCGTTAATGATGTCATAAAGACATTTTTATTTTCAAAAATAAAATAAATAATTTTATTGTATATTCTCACTCATATATATAAATGAGTGTATGTATCCAGCTCCTTACATGATGTCGAAGGGTCTACGAGCTGTTTATCGATAAAACGACTCTCGATTATTTTATCGATATATTTCAAAGTGTATATTTTTGTAAATATTTTATTCAAAATAAGATTGCCTATATTATTTATTCTTCAAGACACCATTATTAATGTTAAAAATCTTATATTTGAATATTTTTAAATTTAAACATTATTTTCCAAAGTGATAAATTCATGGGTCATTACAAAATTCCACTCAAACTCTATTTAATAAACTACAATGATAAGCGAAAGGATTGTATGAAATGTCCCATGCCAATCCGACAATTCAATCGTTTATTAAAACTCTTTGTTTCATAGAGAATCACGAAATTCAATAGAAATAGAATCAAGCTTATTCACTTGTAATTTAAAAGAAAAGAGTTAAAAGATTTTTATTTTAAAAAATATAGTTCTTTTACTAAACTCAGGAATCAAACAAATATTTTTTCATACATACTAACTGACATTATTTTAAAATCTATAAAGATATATATATATATATATATACTTTTCATAAAATATTATCAACTTTAAAAATGTATAATTATTTCTGGAAACAAATCATTTATTTTAAAAAGTAAGTATGAAATTTCCAAAGGCTTTAAAACTCTTTTTAAAATCATTTAAACGGTTTTTATAACTAAAATCACTTGAAATTGAATTTATTACTTTCATAATCACTTTTCTAAAATAGTATCATATCCATCTCTTGCCTCTAAAACATTTCAAAAGCTTTAAATGGAACTTTTTTAAATAAGCCATAAGTTAAGAGGATAATATAATTTAACTATATTTTATAAATTAAATTTTAATTAAGGATCAAAATAGATAAAACCTCATTTTGAAAATCCTTTAAACACATTTAAACAATTCTAATAATAAACTCATCAAAAATTAAACATCAAGAGCCAACATCGTTCTATAAAATATAATTCTATAATATGGAAGTATTTAGTGACCGGAGTTACTTTCTGACAACTCCGGTCATACAAAAATTGAATGCACTATCATCCATCACCTAAAGTATTATATGATCAATGTATTTGTGATTACTTGCAACTTTCAATAACCGACAGTCAAATCAACTTCTACACTTAAACACACAATTCAACAAATTCATCCATCAAACCAATTGAAACCATAACAAGCAGTTTTACTTCAAGCATTTCAATAATTCACTGCCATATATTGTCAAAAATTTTAATCAAACAAGGCATGGAAAAGTGATATACTTGTTTTAGATATAGATTTGTGAGTTAAGTAGTATAACTCACCTTAACCATTTATTTGCTTACTTCTCTACCTTAACTGTGAGCGCTACCAATGCCAGCCAATCACAACAAGCATCTCCAATAATTTCTACGCAGCCTTGAAACACTCGCTTCCGCCTTGACTGAACAATCATCATCAATGCAGCAACCATCTTCCTTTAGCCTTTGAACCACCTTGATTTGAAATCATCGTCGCGCGTATCTCCTCCAACCTAAAACGTGCACTGCCACGACCACATGCTCGACCGTCGCTAGAACTGCCTCCGTCACATGTCATGTCATCATCCTCATCCGTTTGATCATTGCCTGAAATCGCAATTCGACCCTGCACGATTTCTTTCATTCGCTGCATATTTATTTATTTTATTTTATTATTTTTTACATTTGTTTGGGGATTTAAGGATTTGGGGCTAACATAAATTAAATGGAAAATGAGAGGTTTTTCCTTGTTCTAAAAAGTGATAAGGTAGATATGTAAGGTATACTTGTTAAATTTTACTTTGCTCCCTTTGTTAATATCAAGTTGAACTTCATTTCCAATTTATTTCAATCATATAAAAAGTTATTTACAATTAAGAATATTTTACATTTATTCAACATTCAATTTGAATTTTAATATTTATCCAAAAGGAATTTTCATTAACTAATTTAATTTATTACAACAATTTAATTTAGTAAATTGACTAATTTAATAATACTTTGATTCTAAAAATAATAATTGTCAAAAATTGAATTCAAACACTTTTGTATTAATTTAATTAGTTTAATATTACAACTTCGAAAACATGGTTATTACAGTAAATGTCAATTTCAAAAATTTATTCATTTATTTTAAAATGACAACTAGCACAAAAGTTCGTTTACAAATTTTGGCTTTTAAGTCGTGGGGATAGTAACCCATTGTATCACAACAACCTTTCCTTGTCCTTTGCGCGCAAAAATTTATGTCCCAAACCTTTATTCGTTTTGGGACTTGACCTTACTTTTTTTAGTAGCTAATTTAATAAATTCCTTAATTTATTTTACAGACTTCCAACCTTATATTTATTTATTTATTTTGCATTAGTTAACTGTCTACATGAGATTTCCTTACTTACACAGTTTTCCAATCAATATAGTGGTCCATTCAGAAAACCAATTGTCAAAAGGAACATTTCTCATGATATCGTACATGTTTTATACAATAAAAACAACTAAGGCTTACAACCCAAACCTAAAAGAAACAATCATCAAAAGCCGCCCGTCAACATCGACTGACATTTATGATGTTGTGGCCCCGTCACCCTACTAAAATTTAATTGACTTTTTCAACATGCCATTCCACTATAACCCATATGTCTTAACTTCCTTTTGGCATCTCATAATTAGGGTCCATCCATTACTTCCATTATCATAACCAATTAAGGGAAAAACTATGCTATCCCCACACTGTAGTGGGTAATAAATATAATCTATGCACATTTAGAATAACTAATTAGCAAATTGATTTGGCAGAATAACTTTTCCACCAACTATCTTGCCTTCCTTAACCTTGAGTCCACCAACGTCCTCCATGTGTGTTTTCCATCTTATTATCCTCTAATCCAAATCTCTTGATAGTATTATTCTTGGATTTATTTTGGTATTTACTTTCCTTATCTTTGACCTTTCTTGCGAGCTTGTTCTAGAACTCACAAAAGTGTACTTCGATACCATTCATCATTCCTGTGTGGGTTCTTCTTATGGCTTGCACACATGTCAAATAAAACATTCCTTGGTTCTCACCAATGTTCCTTACACTCTACAAGGATTCTTTATTGTTATTCTATGAGCAGTCATCGCTATTTTCCTCATAGCCTTACCTTTACCCCATCTTACCTGGGCAGTCATCTCTATCTACTCCACATTAAAATTTTGATTAGGTTTTCGCTAATTTTTTTTCAAGAATTAAAACTTAAATTTTTTTTTGAAGCACTTAATCCCATAACTTTTATCTCTAAAAGTACAAACTTAGAAACTTTTAATTAAATTCAAAGATAACTTGGTGTCTTAGCTTTTAAACTATAATTTAGTATTTTTAAATTAATCTTTATTCATCAAATCCAAAAGAAATATTAGCAGTTTAATTTTAAAAAGTTCCTTTCCTTTTATTTCAAATCAACTTTTCTTTTAAAGCCCTATTTCACTAACAAGGATATTTACTTTTTGGATTTTTAAATCATACAGTTTATTAAGATTTGTTTTTAAAAACTAAATTCTTATACCAAACCATAAGAAATACTTACAATGTTTCTAAAACATCTCTTACAATTTTGAATAATAAAAACTAGAGTAGACAAAGACACTTCTACCCTATTATTTTTCTACTACTCATTCTATCTCCATTTCCAATTCCTAGCAGAGTCTCTAATAATGTGTGTGGGAGACTTTTTAACATATACATGCAATAAATGCGCACAACAAGGGAAAGTATCCATTTTCCTTTGATTTGCCTTAAATTTCCTATGTTGCTTCTAATTACATTACTAGCATTCTTTTTAATATAAACTCCTAAGGTTATTTCTAATAACTAACATTATTTTAAAAATATTCCTAATACTGTTCTTATTTATATTTCATAATGTTGTTACTATTCAAAATTCTTCTACCTAAATTGCTCTTATTTAAATTTCCTCTATTTACGTAGTTTTCCTCTCAACTGACTGTCCTCTTTGTTGAACCATTATAGTGCATTCGCCTACTCCTTTATTTTCGGGTTCTAATCTTCTTTCCCCATTCTATTTACCATATTTTAAACTTGTACCACTTCTTATTGTCCAGTCCTAAAAAAGAATTTTACAACTTAAATTTTTTCCTTCATCTTAGAATAATCAACAAGCTATATATGCCCTACTATTTTTTTCAAAAGAATTAACTTTTTATTAAAACCTCATTTTCTGAAGTTTCCAATTTAACCTTTTTAAATACATACTAAAACTTTTTATTTAAATAAAATGTCAATATTTTATTTTTCCGAAAATTTAATATTTACTTGCTTTTTAAAAATAGAATTTTCTACTTTTAAATAATTCCTTTGAAAATCATTTCAAATATATTATTTATATATTTTCCTTAGATTTTTATATTAAAATCATTTCAACTTTTATATTAAATTCTTTCATATGGGGTCGGACTCAAAGTGGAGTTTTATTTGTCCTTTCTTTTGAACATTTTCTTCTTTTCCACCTAATTTTTGACTTATCTCCTTTTTCCAAATATTAAAATCTGGCTATCATCTTTGGGTGATTACTACACACCTGCTTTCTGGAAATTATTTCTTTCGGATATCTACAACATATATACTCTTACTTTCTCCTTATTTGGTTCTAAAGTACATCATCAATCAACAATCATGCGTGGATCTACAACCAATGAGGCTATTAAGGGTCCAACTAGGGAGTCACGTACTATGCAGATTTAGGGACCTTTCATATGATGCATTCATGCTTGTAACACCCCGCATTTTTATATAATTAAATAATCAAATAACGATGAATAGTGAAAATAAACATTTTTGTAATTATCAGAATATGGCCTCGAAAATTATACCATTGTGTTCGTTGCAATTTTCTGATCAATTTCCATATACAACTTGTCAAAATTCGAGTTAATACAGAGAAGTTACGAAGGAAATGAAGATCAAGAGAAACGAAAAAAATGGGTCGACCCATAGCACTACTAGGTTGACCCAAGGAGAATAGAGATCGACCCGCGTTGCCACCACGACGTAATTTTGTCCATGTACGTGCCGAACAAAATCAAATCAATTTTTATTCAATCCGAGCCATACATTGATGCATCTAATGGCTCCAAGGACCTTGTGACGTGGTGGCTCCAGATTCAATCCAAGAATCCAACGGTCTAAGATCCCCAAACTCCACTATAAATATAACCCTAGGCCTAGCTACTTTCTCACAATCAGATTTTCTCCTAATGGTTTCATTGCCTGAGGTTGGACCCTAAAAAGAAAATATTTCTAGGGAGTGGATCTTCTCAATAAAAATATTTTACACCTTAAAAGGGGATCCAAAAGGACCATGGAGCCAAGCTGAGCACAAGCAAAGCTAAGGACGACAGGTGAGTGGATTTAATTATATATCTTTTACATTTATGATATATTATCGTTAGATTCCCGTTAAATAATTTTATTTAGTATTTATTTCAGTAATTAATTCTGTTAATTAGTTATGCTAAGACTGTAAATTGTATAAGAGAGCTTATATTTAATTAATATTAGGCTTGTCAGTTAGAGAAAGACAAAAGCCTAAAAGTAAGAAAATTACAGTTATTTACATATATTTTAAAGTTGAAATTTAGCCTGTAAATGTTAGCTTCTTTTTATTCCTTTTTACACGAATAAAATAGAAAAGAAAAGAATTCGCAAATACGGACTAAAATTTAAGAACATTAGATTTATAGAAATTAGATGTAAAATAAGAAAAGCTTAAATAAAAAGAGAAAGATAGATATTTGTAGTAATTATGCTAAGGCGGGAGTAATAAATTAAAGAAAATTTAATAACTTGATAGGGAAGTTAGTGATAGATTAATTGGTTGGTTTAGAAAAGAGAATACATTTCTATAGTTTAATATTTAAATGATGACGATAAACGTAATTACAAGAATAAAAAGATAGAAAAAGGGAATTAGTGTAAAATAGAGAAATTACTGTATTTTGCACTATCCAATAAGTAAAGAAATAATAAAAGAAATATCTTACAGTTACGGATTATTGTTTATAGCATTATTTAGTATTAAAACATGGAAATGGATTTTTAGCACAGTTTTTTTTGTAACCAACCAAATAGAATAGAACTACTTCCTAGAATATAAGAAAACAAAGTGAAGAATTAAAAGAAGTAAAGGAGAAATCAAATTAATTATTAGACAAAGACTAGAAGAAATGAACATAAATATACCTAGATCTTCATTTACTGCACAGATAATAGAATAAAAGGCAAAGCAGTTATTATGATAAGTAAATTTATGACAGTCGGATGTAGTCCCAAGCCAAGATTGTCATATAATATAAGAGAATTGAAGAGAATTCAATATCATAATAAAAGAAGACAGATTTGAATAGAAAAGAGACGCTTGTAATTATATTTATAATATACAGATTATAAAAGAGAATAAAAGTGACAAATTCAAGTAAAATTATAACATAGGTTATAATTAAATAGAAAAAACTTAAAGGCTTATTTTAAGACTTAAATTAAGTTAATAAGCAAATAGAGCAGAAATAACAGAAGAGGCTTATTTTAATAAACTTAGATCTTGGATTAAGTTAATAAGCAAGATAATAGAATTGGCACATACCAACAGCATTCTCTTTCAGTCGAGAACTAATGGTCTCACAATAGTTAGGTGAGGCTGGGACGAGATTATGCTAACTTGGGTAAATAAGTAGCCAACAGAATAAGAAAAGTAAACTAAACAAAAAATAAAAGATTAGACTTAGGGTCTAACAAAAGAGTGAGATGCCTTCGGAGCAGCCCAAAGGATGAAGAGCCTAAAGAAGCAGTTCATCACAGATTTCAACACAGAAGAAGCACATCCAATTTAGTTATTTTGGGCTAGAAGGAAGTACGAGACTTCAACGGGACGTGAGGGTACTCTAGGATGGCCCTTTGGGGTAGGCATAGTGAAGCAGTCCTCTAGAGGCAAGTCTGTAGGTGTTCCATCAATAGAGTATGCCTTGACTGGTTTTTGCATGGCAGGACCAGTGTAGGCAGTCAAAAGGGGTTGATGTTTGGAGTAGGATATTCGTATGTGCCAGTACTTGCAAGTAAGGTTTAGTGGGCAGTGTTAGTCCTTGAAAAGAATGGTTTTGATGACAACAACCTTAGGACTTGTTATAAAATATAAATACTAACATTATAGTTTAGATATATATGTATATGCAGGATATAAACATACAGGTACTGAGAACGAAGACTGTACAATATAGAGACTCAAGATCGAAGACATCAAGATTCAAGACTCATGAGTATCAAGATATCAAGAGTTCAAGATTTCAATAGTACAAGACAAGTATCGAGTCTAGAATTATGTTAAAACTTCTAGAAAAGCACCAACATCTTAAAATCCATTTTATTCGTGGAATGGAATCCACTTCGAGCCTGTTAAAGGGATGGAACCCTAAGTAGGATGGAACCTACGAAAAATCTAGTGGAACATCGTTTTGTATCCACTAACTTTTATTCAAATGTTTTATAAAATTATATCATGTTTTCAAAATGATTTCAAAATCTTCCTTTTTAAATCAAAAACATCTATCCTGGTTTTAAATACTTTTAGCCTCAAAATAATCTTTATTTTCAATATCAAATTCATCCTTGGTTTTAAACTATCTTTAATTATAATGTACTTAACTTTTAATATTTATATTTAAGATTTAAATATGAAATTATAGTATAAATTTATATATACCAAAATATTATTCTCTATACTTATTTATGTATTTTAACTATAGTATATTTATAAAGTGTAAAATAGTTTTAATATAAGATAGAAGTTATTTTCAAAAGAAAAACAAATTATCAAAAATACCTTAGACATGTCCACAACCCCAACATACCCATGTCGACATGATGGCAGTTGATTCCAAAAGTTTGAATTTCATAGGAAGTGTCTATTCATCATATCCTTTCCCAAATGGACATGGCTGTTGTTCTACTATAAATAGGGTATGTTTTAAACGAATTTATATTCATAATTTTTTGATTTCACTTCTCTTCTTCTTCCACATTTCTTTATATACATTTTTACTATTACTCTGCCGAAATCACCATTGAATCTAACTAGGTCATATCTAGTTTGATTCTCTATCACTATCTCAACAAGATCCCAGTGCTATTCAGTGTTATAGGCTTCTTTGTAATCAATCGAGCGAGAAAAGGTGTGATTGTAGCCGAGAAAATCAATCAAGTGAGAGAAGGTGTGATTGTAGCCTAGGAAATCAATTGGGTGAACTTGTTGCCCGTAAAATCAAGTATCTCTACTCAAAGGATTGTGAATCTGGAGTGGTGTACCTCGTGGCCTTGAAATCGAGGGTGTAATTGTAAGAATTGATTTTGAAAGGAAATCCGTACTTGTGTTGCGGGACTGGATGTAGGGTAACTCCGAACCAGTATAAAATCCGGTGTGTTCTTTCCTTTACTGGTTTTACTTTATATTTGCATTTGTGTTTGATTTTGTGATTATATCTGTGTCTGAATTTCGCATACATTTGTGTTCAAATTATAAACTCAAAAAGAATTAGTAAATTCTTAAAAAACTATTCACCCCCTCTAGTGTTTATTCTAGCCTTAAGATCCATAATCCGCATTTCTCACATTTGGTATTAGAGCAAGGTTTTCAAAGTTTCATAATATGAATTTTGATTTTATTTTTAAATGGCTATGTTTGAAAAACTTATTAATACTAGTTTAGAAATATTCAAATCATCTTTGCATCATGAGTCTGCATATAATCTATATACAAATTTAAGTTGTCTACAAAATCTTTATGATGTGCAGGAAACATGTTTTATGGGTGTTGAGGAATCAATCCACAATGGACAAATTGTGCAGATAAAAAAGAATAAATGGATACTCGATAGTGGATGTTCTAGACACATGAATGGTAATCCGGATATGCTGAATGATGTAATATACAAAGACGGAGGACTGGTTAACTTTGGAGACAATTCAAAAGGATATGTGATTGGCATCGGCAATGTTGGTAACTCTAAAACTCCTATTATTACTAATGTTTTGCTAGTTAAGAATCTGAAACATAATTTGCTAAGTATTAGTCAACTTTGCAATAAAGGATATAAAATTAAATTTGAAAAAGATAAGTGTCATATTGAAGAAAATAATTCAACCATAATATTAGAGGGAATTAGGAAAAAGAATATTTATATTCTTAGTATGAAAGTTACAAATGATAACCTGTGTCTTTTGGCAAATACAAGTGACCCTTGGATTTGGCATAAGAGATTTGGGCATTTGAATTTCAAACTCTTATCTAGACTGTCAAAACATGATCTAGTAAGAGGTCTCCCTAAAATGAATTTTAAAGTAGATAGTTTATGTGATGCATGTCAATTAGGAAAACTTAGAAAAAGTTCCTTTAAATTAAAAGATATGATTTCAACTTCAAAACCTCTTGAATTATTTCATCTTGATTTATTTGGTCCATCTCAAATTCAGTCAATAAATCACAGTAAATATGTTTTTGTAATTGTAGATGATTATTCTAGATTTACATGGACAATATTTTTAAAACGTAAAAGTGATACTTTTGAATGTTTTAAGAACTTTACAAAAAGGATTCAAAATCAACTTTCTGTAAAAATTATAACCATCCGTAGTGATCACGGTAGTGAATTTGAAAATGAAAAGTTTGAGGAATTTTGCAATAAAAAGGGGATAACTCACAATTTTCCATTTCCAAGAACTCCACAACAAAATGGAGTAGTAGAACGTAAAAATAGGACGATTCAAGAGTGTGCGAGAACTATGCTTTCAGATAGTAATTTACCAAAATATTTTTGGGCAGAAGTAGTTGCTACCGCCTATTATATTTTAAATAGAATTTTAATTAGACCTTTAACATATAAGACATCTTATGAACTTATTCACAGAAAGAAACCTAAGGTATCTTATTTTAGAATTTTTGGAAGTAAATGTTTTATTTTAAATACAAAAGATGACTTAGATAAATTTGATCCTAAATCCGACAAAGGTATCTTTATCGGATATTCTAATAGAAGCAAAGCATACAGAGTGTTTAATTTAAGAACTAACACCATTGAAGAAACAATGCATGTTTCATTCGATGAAAATCTCAAAAATTTTGAAGAGACAAATGATGAAGAGGATTTAATTACTCAAAATCAAGAGTCAACTGAAACTAATAATGAATTTAATCATCCTAATAAAAGGATTAAACTTTTAAAAGATCATCCTATAGAAAATATACTAGGAGATATGCAATCTGTTGTTACAACTAGAAATCAACTAAGTAAAATGAGCAATGTAGCCTTTATATCAACTATTGAACCCAAAGATCCAAAAGAAGCATCAACTGATGATTCATGGATTTTGGCTATGCAAGAAGAACTAAATCAATTCACTAGAAATGATGTTTGGGAACTTGTTCCTAGACCTAAAAATAAAACTATAATTGGAACAAAATGGGTATATAAAAATAAAATGAATGAACAAGGTGAGGTCGTTAGAAATAAAGCCCGGTTAGTCGCTCAAGGTTATTGTCAAGAAGAAGGAATAGATTGTGATGAAACCTTTACTCCCATAGTAAGATTAGAAGCAATTAGGATTCTACTTGCTTTCGCAAATCATAATAATTTCAAATTATTTCAAATGGATGTTAAAAGTGCCTTTTTAAATGGATTTGTAAAAGAGGAAGTATATGTTGAACAACCACCACTTTTTGAAAATGAAAAATTACCAAATCATGTTTACAAACTTAAGAAAGCTCTATATGGTCTAAAACAAGCTCCTAGAGCCTGGTATGATAGACTAATATCTTACTTATTACAATCAAATTTTGATATGGGTAAAGTAGATAATACTCTTTTTATTAAAAGAAATAAAAATGATATTCAACTAGTACAAGTTTACGTAGATGATATCATTTTCGGATCAACTAATTTTGAAATGAATAAAGAATTTTCCGAAATAATGACAAAAGAGTTTGAGATGAGTCATATGGGTGAATTAAACTTCTTTCTAGGATTGAAAATAAAACAATTAGATAATGTAATCTTTATCAGTCAAGAGAAATATGCTAAAGACCTAGTCGGTAAATTTGATTTGACTACTGCAAGTGGAAAACCCACTCCCATGGCAACCAATGAGTACCTAAGTAAAGAAGATCTCTCGAAAGATGTAGATCAAAAGTTATATAGAGGAATGATTGGATCACTACTCTATATCACTGCTAGTAGACCTGATATCATGCATAGTGTTTGTCTCTGTGCAAGATATTAATCCCAACCTAAAGAGACCCACTTAAAAGTTGTAAAACGTATCATAAGATACATTAAAACACCAATGATTATGGCTTATTTTATCCTAAAAATGATTCTTTTAAATTAATATCTTACTGTGATGCTGACTATGCTGGTTGTAAATCAGACCGAAAAAGTACAAGTGGAACTTGTCACTATTTGGGGCATTCTCTGATTTCCTGGTTTAGTAAAAAGCAAAACACAGTTTCTTTATCAACAACCGAAGCAGAGTATATTTCTGCTGCTTTGGCTTGTTCTCAAGTAATATATATGCAACAAACTTTAAAAGATTTTGGTTTAAATATCTTAAAATCACCAATTTATTATGATAATACTAGTGCAATAAATTTATCCAAAAATCCTACTCATCATGCTCGAACTAAACATATTGATATCAAACATCATTTTCTCAGAGATAATATAAGTAAAGAAGTAATTTCTCTCGATTATATTAATTTCGAGAATCAAATTGCTGATATCTTAACAAAACCCTTAAATGAATCTATATTTACTAAATTAAGAAGAGAATTAGGTATTTGTTCAATAACTGAAATATAAATATATAACAAGAATAATTAAAATGAAATTAAAATAAATCAAATAAGCAAAACTACAAGTACCCTGTCGACATCCCCTCTACAGCCCTGTCGACATACAACGTGTTTTTTAAATTTAAGTTTTTTACCGCCAAAATTCAAAATGAATGGTTATATATTCTTCCTATTTCAAAATTTTGTTCATTCCTTCTATTCTTTCTCTGATTCTAACTTCTGAAAAATTAAAACAATGGCCTCCTTCTGCAAACCAAACAAAAATTCAACCTTTTCGTTCCATTCTTCTTCTACCGGACCATTTCAACGTACTACGCTTGCACGGGTGATGAAAATGGAAGATTTCTTGAAGGATGCACTGCAACTTATGACTAAAATTCAAGTGGTGCAAATCAGAATGGCCAAAGAACAAGAAAGGCAAGGCAAAATCCTTAGAAACCTGCAAAAGTTTCTAATGGACAATCACGCCAATCCAATCTTGATCAATGAAGAATCTTCAGATGTTCAAGTGCAAAAGGACAACGAGGAAGAAGAAGAAGTCCCCATGGAAGAAGAGCATGTTGAAGATGACGACAAAGTTATTTGCGTTAGCGAAGTGTGCTTTGACAAGGATGGAAATCTAGTCGAACAAAATGGAAATTTCTGTTTCCATTACCCAAATCGCTTGATTCATAGATCTCCCATTGTCAAGAATACACATTAGTTTCTTTTCGTTCTTTCTTATTGTTATTTGTATATAATCTTACTTATGTTTTCTACACAAATAAAAATATAACATTATATAATTAATAAATGATTTGTGATTATCACATTATCATATATATTCTTAGTTAGGAGAGGTAGTTATTAAGGGCTAAGTTTTAGTTTCAGAATTAAATGTTAATTATTTATGATAACACTATCATTATAATCACATGTCATTTAGTATTAGAATAAGGGGGAGTTATATAGTTTGGAGTTAGTTTTTGTTGATGACAAAGGGGGAGAAGTATAAAATAGGATAGTTAGGCATAGATTAAGGGGGAGTTATTAGTTTTAGGGGGAGTTATTAGGATAGAAGTAATATTTTATAAACAAAGGTTGTCATCATCAAAAAGGGGGAGATTGTTAGTCCTTTAAAAGAATGGTTTTGATGACAACAACCTTAGGACTTGTTATAAAATATAAATACTAACATTATAGTTTAGATATATATGTATACGCAGGATATAAACATACATGTACTGAGAATGAAGACTGTACAGTATAGAGACTCAAGATCGAAGACATCAAGATTCAAGACTCATGAGTATCAAGATATAAAGAGTTCAAGATTTCAATAGTACAATACAAGTATCGAGTCTAGAATTATGTTAAAACTCCTAGAAAAGAACTAACATCTTAAAATCCATTTTATTCGTGGAATGAAATCCACTTCGAGCCTGTTAAAGGGATGGAACCCTAAGTAGGATGGAACCGACGAAAAATCTAGTGGAACATCGTTTTGTAACCACTAACTTTTATTCAAATGTTTTACAAAATTATATCTTGTTTTCAAAATGATTTCAAAATCTTCCTTTTTAAATCAAAAACATCTATCCTGGTTTAAAATACTTTTAGCCTCAAAATAATCATTATTTTCAATATCAAAATTATCCTTGGTTTTAAACTATCTTTAATTATAATATACTTAATTTTTAATATTTATATTTAAGATTTAAATATGAAATTATAGTAAAATTTTATATATACCAAAATATTATTCTCTATACTTATTTATGTATTTTAACTATAGTATATTTATAAAGTTTAAAATAGTTTTAATATAAGATAGAAGTTATTTTCAAATGAAAAACAAATTATCAAAAATACTTTAGACATGTCGACAACCCCTAGGTACCCATGTTGACATGATGGCAGTTGATTCCTAAAGTTTGAATTTCAAAGGAAGTGTCTATTCGTCATATCCTTTCCCGAATGGACATGGCTGTTGTTCTACTATAAATAGGGGATGTTTTAAACGAATTTATATTCATAATTTTATGATTTCACTTCTCTTCTTCTTCCACATTTCTTTATATACATTTTTACTATTACTCTGCCGAAATCACCATTGAATCTAACTAGGTCATATCTGGTTTGATTCTCTATCACTATCTCAACAAGATCCCAGTGCTATTAAGAGTTATAGGCTTCTTTGTAATCAATCGAGCGAGAAAAGGTGTGATTGTAGCCTGAAAAATCAATCAAGTGAGAGAAGGTGTGATTGTAGCCTAGGAAATCAATTGCATGAACTTGTTGCCCGTAAAATCAAGTATCTCTACCCAGAGGATTGTGAATCTGGAGTGGTGTAACTCGTGGCCTTGAAATCGAGGGTGTAATTATAAGATTTGATTTTGAAATGAAATCCGTACTTGTGTTGTGGGACTGGATGTAGGGTAACTCCAAACCAGTATAAAATCTGGTGTGTTCTTTCCTTTACTGCTTTTACTTTATATTTGCATCTATGTTTGATTCTGTGATTATATATGTGTCTGAATTTTGCATACATTTGTGTTCAAATTAATATAAACTCAAAAAGAATTAGTAAATTCTTAAAACACTATTCACCCCCTCTAGTGTTTATTCTAGCCTTAAGATCCATAATCCGCATTTCTCACAGGTAGGACCTGAAATGATAGTCGCATGCGGATATCGGGCCAGCACAAAACCAAGATACGAGTTCGGGAAAGACTAGAGTTAAACCATCACTCCAATGATTCTTTCACTATCGAGACATTGGATGAGGGGCGCAACCAATTAGATGTTTAGATTGTTTGTAGTAGGGCACAACCACTTAGCTCTTTAGAGGTCTTTCGATTAGTTGAGGGGTGGCTACGTGAGGCCAAAGCCAAGATAAGAAAAGAGACAGACCAAATAGAATATCTGTATTGTAGGCCTAATAGGGCAGTCCTTTGCAGACATAGAAAATCCCCGACTGAGTTTCGTACAAGGTAGACCTTGTTAAGTGGGATTCAAGGAGTAAACAGAACGATTACGTATAGTCCTCAAGGTATGCACTGGGTGGTACATTGTGGATGTCCGAGCATTAGTATAGACTAGTGCGGACGCAGTTTTACGTTTTCATAGTAGAAGACGGAAATATGTATTGTATTCCTTATAAGGCAATCCTTTATAGATGTAGTCACAGAACGCCATAGTAGCAAGATGATGGTTTACAAACCAAATGAATCTAATATAACAGTAAATGGAAATAAAACGATATATGTAGAATTAAGCTTAGAAGTGTATAATTTGTCCATTCACTGGAACTTTAGTTCTGACCCCCTCCCCATAACATCCTACAGGTTAGGTAGATGGCAGAGACTTTCCATCTTTGAGACACTTTGTAACAACCCTCATATTTTACGATTGTATATTTAAATGTTTTATTTAAATATAGAATCGTTAATCGGATTAAAGTCCAAAAAGCTACTTTTTGTAAACAGTCGAATTGGGACTCGAGACCACCTCCATTGAGTCCAAAATGGCGTTTACAACTTTTTTGAGTATAAACATCGATATGTTTGGAGTTGAGTAAAAATTATGACTTTTCACTTTGGGCTTGGGTTTGGGTTTCAGCCCATCAACCTTCTAATAACCTAACCCTTCATCCAACTCCTCTTCACTCACTCTATTATTTCCTAACACTCAAGTTAAAAGAAAAATGGGGGAAGAGAAAATAAATTAGAAATCCCTAAGCCCTAATTCTCTTAGGAATTATCATCTTCAAGCTAGAAATTAAAGAAAGCTTAGGTAAGCATCCTCTTCATCTTCTCCATCTCAATCCCTCTTTAAATTTCAGAAATTCCTATAACCTAACTTAGGAAAAACTTCACCTTTGATATTAGATTGAAGATTCTAGAGTTGGTATTGAAGAGAGATCAACCTATTGCTTGTTCTATAGCTTATCATTTGTGTTTGGGTTTAAAAGGTGAGTTTTTGAACTCACATCTTTGTCTATTTCTATCATTGTTGTTAGGTATGAATTCCTAACATATATTCATATTCATTTGCTTTTGATTTGAATTGATTTGGTGAACATTTCAATTTTTGGTATTTTGAAGTCAAAACTTTAAAAGTCCTAGCATTGATGTATGATCATGCTTTTGGAGATGTATCGAAGAGCCTATAGGGCTGGGTTGTCGATTGGCAAAAACCCCTAAAGCCCATTGCTCGTCCGATCGCAAATTGGGAGAGTTTGCTCTTCATTTGATAGGCTGGAAAAAACAGTTCTAGTGCCAGTCAGTCGACTGGCTGTAGGAACCGAGAAATTCTGGAAATGACTGCATAAACCAAAAGTCTCTGGTTTCTGGATCAGTCGACTGGCTTCTACAGTCAGTCGACTGACTGCAGAGACCAAAACTTTCAGGTGTCTGGATTAGTCTGGCCTCTGCAGTCAGTCAACTGACCTGCTTGTTTCAGCCTATTTTGCCTATTTTGCTTGAGGTTCCAATTTTTATCGATTCGTGATTATCCGATTTATTGTTATAATTTATTATTGACTTTGATGACTTCTTCTTCAGGATTTTTGAGAATATCCATTTTGGTGGATTTGGTATCGATTTCTTTGGATTTGATTCACGTCTTTGTATGTGAATTTTTGATGATTGATTGTTTCTACAATCATTTCTGTGATTTGTCACTTTAAAATATAAAGGTTTTCTATACCAGTAGTAAATATTCAAACTCTTTTTCAAAGATGATTTCAACTCTATTTTTAAGTATAAAGCTTGTTTTCAAAACATTTTTCCAATCTATTAGTATATACAAACCTTTACCTCATTCGAATGAGAAATCTAATTAATAGGCTTAGTAAAACAAGTGGTATGAAATGCTTGCGTTCACTTCGTTGGTTAATTCTTGGACTTGTTCGATTAAACTCTTGTGACAATTTTCGAGTGAAAATCTACAATTAGTTCGTAAATATTTAAGTTAAACTAGTGGTTATGGGACATGAAGCTAAACTCATATATTTACTAGCTTAGTGTAATTCACACTTTTTATCGATCGATGATGATCATTTTGTGATTTAGACTAGCGATGCGCGATGTCTATTTTTTTATATGGGGACTAAAAACCCCGTTTGTGGAGCTTCGGCTCAAATTTGGCGGGGTAGCGACCCGTGGTCTTCGGGCCGTTTGTGGAGCTTCGGCTCAAAATTTATGGTTAGCGACATTGGAATAGCGTTCCGTTTGTGATACACGTGTTGGTGAGTTTTCATGCTCCCGTTTGCGATAGGCCTCCCCCTTTTGTGATTTCTGGAATTCTAGTTGATGATTTCTAGAATTTGTGTTTCACCTCTTTTTGTGATTGGCAATGATATGTTTGTCAATATTTGGGGTTTGGTGAATAAAATAAAGAATATGACATTCTTTTTGGTGCTTTGATATTCTTTAGATATTGTATGATTTCGTTGTTGTTTAAAGTATACTTGTCACAGTATGACATTATCGTTATCATACGTTTTTGTTATATCTCTTCTTATATCTCACTTTATATATGATAATTATAGTTAGACTGATCCGTTTATTATTTTCTTGTTAAATAATACTCGGGTCAGACCGAGATGTTACAGGTGCTTCTACTTGATTCCTCATCTGGGATCATCTTCTGACTTTTGTCTAACTACATTACATCGGTAGTTTTTGTTGTTATACATTTGAGAGATAGGCTCCATGATGTATACTTATTCTTTTGTCTAGCACTTGTATCTATTCTTTCGTGATATTGTGGATCTTATTTGACCACTACTCTGATGTACACCTTTTTGCGTTATATATTCATATATGTTTCCGCCTTTGTGATATGAATGTCTGTGACTGATTTGTGTTATGTTTATTTATATATTTGTTTCCGAAGGCCTCATAGCCACTGTGTGGTAGCCAAGGTTTCAAATCTCGGATTTTGGCCAATATCTCGGGCAAATATCTCGGCTGTCTCGGGCGATATTTAAAAGACTTATAACTAACCAAGCTGCCAAATCTCGGATTTTGGCTGATATCTCGGATTTTCATCTCGGCTGATCTCGGGGAGATTTAAAACCTTGGTGGTAGCTTTGAGTTTGTATTTGATATGTCGGATTTTCTCTTGCAATGAAATGTAAGTTATACTATCTGACATGTTGGTACTCGCACAAAGCAATTACATAGATGGTCGCTCCTCAACAGCCTTATTCTTCGTGCTAGTTGACGGCATTACCCCGTAGTGTCCTTGGCTAGCGTGAGCATAGAGGTAGGGCATCACAGCTTGGTATCAGAGCCAAACTTCGGAACAATGTAGAATAATCTAGCAAGGATCATTGTCCTAAGTCTTTCTTAGGAATTGTGCCATAGGATTTAATTCGAGTCTTTGTACCGTTCTATCCTATTTTCTTTTGAGATGCCTTGTCTTATCAATCAAGTTTGTTCGATCTTCATTTTGTGAATAAACTTTTTCCTCTTTTCTTTCTTTCTTAAGGAAGAGAAATGCTTAGACCAGGCCGTCCCAGCGCCGGTTAATCCAGTGCTACTCCTCAGGATGGAGTATTTATGTCTGCTCAACAACTTTTAGATCTTGTGAACAATGCCCGAGCTGTCGGACCCGTTCCACCGCCTTTTCACCCTAAATCTGGGTTTGCATGTTTGTGCAGTGATTATACCGCTTTGGGTGGAAAGCCTTTCAAGGGTTCCGAGAGCTTTATAGAGGTCCAAGCTTGGCTTCGAACATGCAACCGCATCTTTTCTCGCATGAATCTTATTGATCTTCATCGAGTCCAAGTGGCTTCTAGTATGCTCCGAGAAAGAGTATTAGATTGGTACGAGCTTTTGATCTCTGAAATTATCGAAGCGGATCTTACTTGGGAGCAATTCCGGGAAAGGTTCGAATTGAAGTTTGTGCCGGAAGCTTAAAAAGTAACTTTAGCTCGGCGCTTTATTGACCTTGTTCAAGGTGAATCTTCCGTGACAGACTATGTCTCTTCTTTCGAATCTCTATCCAAATATGAGGTCGAGTATATTAATACCCCATTGAAGAAAAATCAGAGATTTGTTTATGGGTAGAACAAGAACCTCAAGAAACCATTACTTCTGAAATTAGAAGTTTCTTTTGATCAGCTTGTTGATATCGCTCTTCGACTCGAAGAGGCCGATAAAGAAAGTGATGTTGAGGTCAAACAAAATATCAACAAGAAGAGACCTTTTAAATTCAAGCCTAATCCCAACAAGAAAGGGAAGCAAGCAACTTCGGAAGCAAATACTCCTAACTCTCGTCGTGGAGAATGTTACAATTGTGGTTCTAAGGACCATTATGCAAACAAGTGTCTGAAGTCTCTTTCTTGCCGCTATTGCAAGAGTTCGGTTCATACTATATCTTTGTGTCCTAAACTTCAAAGAAAGAAGGAAGGCAAGCTAAATGTTGTACAAGCCCCTACTAACACTTCTCGTGGTCAAGGTATTTCTCATTCTATCCTTGATGGCATTATTATTTTTCGTGATCTTCCTATTCGAGTTCTTTTTGATACGGGTGCATCTCACTCTTTTATATCAAAAGAACTTGTTGATGCTTTGTCTTTGAATGTTATTGGCTTGATGACTTCATTGAGAATTGCGAATCCGGTTGGTGGATCCGCAACACTCAGTTTATTGTGTAAATATGTCGAGATTTTTTTATGTGGTTACTCTTTCTGTGCCGATTTGCATGTTATGCGTTACCTTGGTTTCAGAATGATTTTGGGAATGGATTGGCTTAACCATTATGAAGCCCATATCCTATGTCCTGAGCGGATTATATATCTTTGGCATCCTCAATCTGTTAAGCAGATTTCTCTTGTTCTGAAAGATTCAGATTCCAATTCGAAAGCATCCTTGTATTATCTAAATCCTCATGATGACGATAATGATGATGAGGAAGATGTCATTTCTCTCATTCACATTGTTCGTGAATTTCCCGACATATTTGAGCCCGTTTTAGAATTACCACCTAAGCGAGCAATTGAGTTCATAATTAATTTGATACCAGGAGCTCTACCTATTACTCGTCCTCCTTATCGTATGTCCAATAAGGAAAATGAGGAGATGCGTAAACAATTATCTGAATTGGAAGTGAAGCAATTTATTCAATCTAGTTCCTCTCCATGGGGAGCTTCGGCTATTTTTGTGAAGAATCCTGATGGTATACTTAGGCTTTGCGTTGACTACCGCAAGCTTAACGGCCTCACCATCAAGAATAAATATCCCTTGCCTCGGATTGATGATTTATTCAATCGGCTTAGTGGTGCTAAAGTCTTTTCACAGTTAGACTTAACAACCGGTTTTCACCAGCTCCGTATTGCAGAGGATAGCGTTCCTTTGACATCGTTCCGTACACGTTATGGCATTTGGTTTGACGAATGCTCCAACTTATTTCGTTGACCTTATGAATCGAGTTTTCAAAGACTTCCTCGATCGATTTGTTCTCATCTTTATAGATGATATTCTTATTTATTCTAAAACCGAGGAAGAGCATGAAAAACATCTTCGGATTATGTTGGAAACTCTTAGGAGCAACCAATTGAAAGCAAAATTTTCTAAATGCCACTTTTGGCAATCTCGTGTGAAATTTTTAGGACATGTCATTTCTGAATCCGGAATTTCCGTGGATCCTTCAAAGATTGAAGCGATTCAAAATTGGAAGAGACCGGAGAGTGTGACGGAAATTCGTAGCTTCCTTGTATTGGCGGGCTATTACCGTCGGTTCATAAAAGACTTTTCTAAAATTTACGTACCTCTTACTAGTTTGACAAAGAAGGGAATTAAATACATTTGGTCAGACAAATATGAAGCTGCTTTTCAGAAACTTAAAGAACTCCTTTCCGTGGCTCATATTCTTGTGATTCCCGAAGGGAACCAAGATTTTATTGTTTACACCGATGCTAGTCGGATTGGTTTGGGTGCCATTCTCATGCAAAGGGAATGTGTTATTGCTTATGCTTCTAGGCAATTAAAGCCTGCCAAGACTAGATATGCCACTCATGATTTAGAGCTCGCAGCTATTATTTTCGCCCTTAGAATTTGGCATCATTATCTTTTGGGAGAGAAATTTGTTCTCTACACCGATCATAAATCTTTAAAGTATTTATTTTCAAAGGAACTTAATTTGCGTCAACAATGTTGGCTCGAGTTCCTTTCATCTTATGATCTTGATATTCTTTACACTCCCAGAAAAGGAAATCATGTTGCCAATGCCCTTAGCCGTAAGCAATAAGCGGTTGTTTCCATGATGATATCCAAATGGAATGATCTCGCGACTTTATCCACTTGTGAGATTCGAGATCGTGAATCCAATTTATGTTCATCTTTTGTATTATGTAGCCTTGAAGCTCATCCTTCTCTTTTAGACCGCATTCTTGAAGCTCAAAAGCATGATCCGAATTGGTTCTTCTTAGCCAAAGTTGTAGGGATAAAATTGATATTGAAGGTTTGAAAGACTTTGATATTGATGCTCGTGGCGGTATTCAAAAATTTGGTAGACTTATTGTGCCAAATATTATTGATATTCGTAAAGACATTTTAGAAGATTCTCATCATTCTAAATTTACCATTCATCCCAGTAGTAGTAAAATTTACGCTGACATGAAGCGACTTTATTTTTGGGAGGGAATGAATCCGATATTGCTAACTTTGTTAAGCGTTGCATGACTTTCCAACTTGTAAAGGCCGAGCATCAAAGGCCCGGTGGGTTATTGCAACCTTTGGAAATTCCAATATGGAAGTAGGATCAAATTTCCACGGACTTTATTGACGGTCTTCCCCGTTCTCGTTCGAGTCATGATAGCCTATGGGTGATAGTTGATAGACTTACAAAGTCCGCCCATTTTATTCCCGTTCGGCCCAATCGGACTGTAACTATTTTGGCTAAACTTTTTGTCAAGGAAATTGTTAAATTGCATGGAGTTCCTACTTCTACTATTAGCGATCGTGATCCATTGTTTACTAGTGGATTCTGGAAAGGTCTTCAAAAAGCTTTGGGAACAAAGCCTAATTTTAGCACCGCTTATCATCCTCAGTCCGATGGACAAACCGAGCGTATGAATCAAACTCTTGAAGATCTTCTTCGTGCATGTGTTCTTGATTTTGGTGGAAGTTGGGAAGATCATATTTCTCTTGTTGAATTTTCCTATAACAATAGCTTCCAATCTAGTATTGGTATGGCACCTTTCGAGGCACTTTACGGAAGGCCATGTCGATCTCCTTCGTGTTGGCTTGAAGCCGGTGAGAAGCTGGTTTTAGGTCCAGATTTTATTCGTGATGCCACAGAAAAGATTGACCTTATTCGTCATAGGATGAAAGAAGCTCAAAGTAGACAAAAATTCTATGCCGATAACCGAAGAAGGAAATTAGAATTTTATGTGGGAGATTTTGTGTTTATTCGTGTTTCACGTATGAAGGGTGTTGTGCGTTTCAGTTGATCGGGAAAATTAGCACCTCGATATATTGGGCCATTTCCCATCAGCAAACGCATTGGTTCCATGGCTTATCGCCTTTTGTTATCGGCTCAATTTTCTGCTATTCATGATGTATTCCACGTCTCTCAATTACGGAAATGCCTTCGAGATTTTGATTCTATTCTTGAGCCCGGTGTTATTGAAGAAATTGAAGTTTCACCTAATTTGACTTATGAGCAACATCCTATTCGTATCATTGCTTCGGAGGTTAAACGCCTTCGAAATAAAGATGTTCCTCTTGTGAAAGTTCAATGGTCCTCAAATCCTAAGGATTGCTTTTGGGAATCCAGAGAATTCATCGAGCGAACACATCCGGACTTGCTCTCTCGTGCTCCTTAAGGTGAACTTTTTATTTTAAATTTCTTCTTTTTGTGTTGATATGCTTTTATTGTTGTTACTTCTTTTTTATTTCTTAAAGATTGCGAGGACGCAATTTCTTTAAGGAGGGGAGTCTGTAACAACCTGCATATTTTACGATTGTATATTTAAATGTTTTATTTAAATATAGAATCGTTAATCGGATTATAGTCCGTAAAGCTACTTTTTGTAAACAGTCAAATTGGGACTCGAGACCATCTCCATTGAGTCCAAAATAGCATTTATAACTTTTTTGAGTATAAACATCGATATGTTTGGAGTTGAGTAAAAATTATGACTTTTTCACTTTGGGCTTGGGTTTGGGTTTCAGCCCATCAACCTTCTAATAATCTAACCCTTCATCCAACTCCTCTTCACTCACTCTATTATTTCCTAACACTCAAGTTAAAAGAAAAATGGGGGAAGAGAAAAGAAATTAGAAATCCCTAAGCCCTAATTCTCTTAGGAATTATCATCTTCAAGCTAGAAATCAAAGAAAAACTTAGGTAAGCATCCTCTTCATCTTCTCCATCTCAATCCCTCTTTAATCTTCAGAAATTCCTATAACCTAACTTAGGAAACACTTCACCTTTGATATTAGATTGAAGATTCTAGAGGTGGTATTGAAGAGAGATCAACCTATTGCTTGTTCTAGAGCTTATCATTTGTGTTTGGGTTTAAAAGGTGAGTTTTTGAACTCACATCTTTGTCTATTTCTATCATTGTTGTTAGGTATGAATTCCTAACATATATTCATATCATTTGCTTTTGATTTGAATTGATTTGGTGAACATTTCAATTTTTGGTATTTTGAAGTCAAAACTTTAAAAATCCTAGCTTTGATGTATGATCATGCTTTTGGAGGCGTATCGAAGAGCCTATAGGGTTGGGTTGTCGATTGGCGAAAACCCCTAAAGCCCATTGCTCGTCCGATCGCAAATTGGGAGAGTTTGCTCTTCATTTGATAGGCTGGAAAAAACAGTTCCAGTGCTAGTCAGTCGACTGGCTGTAGGAACTAAGAGTTTCTTGGAATGACTGCATAAACCAAAAGTCTCTGGTTTCTAGATCAGTCGACTGGCTTCTACAGTCAGTCGACTGACTGCAGAGACCGAAAATTTCAAGTTTCTGGATCAGTCTACTGGCCTCTGCAGTCAGTCGACTGACCTGCTTGTTTCAGCCTATTTTGCCTATTTTGCTTGAGGTTCCAATTTTTATCGATTCGTGATTATCTGACTTATTGTTATCATTTATTATCGACTTTGATGACTTCTTCTTCCGGATTTTTGAGAATATCCATTTTGATGGATTCGGTATCGATTTCTTTGGATTTTATTCACGTCTTCGTATGTGAATTTTTGATGATTGATTGTTTCTACAATCATTTCTGTGATTTGTCACTTTAAAATATAAAGGTTTTCTATACTAGTAGTAAATATTCAAACTCTTTTTCAAAGATGATTTCAACTCTATTTTTAAGTATAAAGCTTGTTTTCAAAACCTTTTTCCAATCTATTAGTATATACAAACCTTTACCTCATTCGTATGAGAAATCTAATTAAACGGCTTAGTAAAACAAGTGGTATGAAATGCTTGCGTTCACTTCGTCGATTAATTCTTGGACTTGTTCGATTGAACTCTTGTGACAATTTTCGAGTGAAAATCTACAATTAGTTCGTAAATATTTAAGTTAAGCTAGTGGTTATGGGACTTGAAGCTAAACTCATATATTTACTAGCTTAGTGTAATTCACACTTTTTATCGATCGATGATGATCATTTTGTAATTTAGACTAGCGATGTGCGATGTCTATTTTTTTGTATGGGGACTAAAAACCCCGTTTGTGGAGCTTCGGCTCAAATTTGGCGGGGTAGCGACCCGTGGTCTTCGGGCCGTTTGTGGAGCTTCGGCTCAAAATTTATGGTTAGGGACCATGGAATAGCGTTTCGTTTGTGATACACGTGTTGGTGAGTTTTCATGCTCCCGTTTGTGATAGGCCTCCCCCTTTTGTGATTTCTGTAATTCTAGTTGATGATTTCTGGAATTTTTGTTTCACCTCTTTTTGTGATTGGCAATGATATGTTTGTCAATATTTGGGGTTTGGTGAATAAAATAAAGAATATGACATTCTTTTTGGTGCTTTGAGATTCTTGAGATATTGTATGATTTTGTTGTTGTTCAAAGTATACTTGTCACAGTATGACATTACCATTATCATACGTTTTTGTTATATCTCTTCTTATATCTCACTTTATATACGATAATTATAGTTAGACTGATCCGTTTATTATTTTCTTATTAAATAATACTCAGGTCAGACCGAGATGTTACAAGTGCTTCTGCTTGATTCCTCTTCTGGGATCATCTTCTGACTTTTGTCTAACTACATTACATCGGTAGTTTTTGTTGTTATACATTTGAGAGATAGGCTCCATGATGTATACTTATTCTTTTGTCTAGCACTTGTATCTATTCTTTCGTGATATTGTGGATCTTATTTGACCACTACTTTGATGTACACCTTTTTGTGTTATATATTCATATTTGTTTCCGCCTTTGTGATATGAATGTCTATGACCGATTTGTGTTATGTTTATTTCTATATTTGTTTCCGAAGGCCTCATAGCCACTGTGTGGTAGCTTTGAGTTTGTATTTGATATGTCGGATTTCCTCTTGAAATGAAATGTAAGTTATATTATTTGACATGTCAGTACTCGCACAAAGCAATTACACATATGGTCGCTCCTCAACAGCCTTATTCTTCGTGCTAGTCGACGGCATTACCCAGTAGTGTTCTTGGCTAGCGTGAGCATAGAGATGGGGCATCACACACCTTTTTAGAAAGTGTTATTATATTGTTGAGTATTTACTTACTATTATATTTTAGTCAGTTCTTCTATGAGATATTTATCTGAGTTCTGATATATTTCTCTTTGCCTATTTGCAGGATACTAGAAACCCAACTCGGGCTTCAGTGGGCTTGGATTTTAGCATTTTTGCGAAAAATCCATACCCACTTGGATTCGGTTGTTAAATTTGGTATCAGAGCCTAGGTTTAGGATTCCTAGGTTAATAGTGGGTGAACGTATTTGTATTTTTGAATAAAATATAAATATATTATGTACTAAAATCCAAATACTCCCCAATTATAGATTTTAACATATGGAAAGTTTTAAGATAGTTTGCTAGTTGGGTTTGGGATGACCAAAGTTTGTTGAGCCCTATGTTAATTACTGATTTATAGCATACAAATAAGCCTTGTTTTGAATGAAGATTGGTATCCATATGTTATTGGAAGAGGAGAAGTTCCCTAGGGGTAGTAGGGGGAGTGGTTTTATTTTGAAAGGAATAAGAGGTTTTAGTAAGAAGAAAATCCACTTTATGTCTAGCCCAATAAAATGAAACTGTTGAATTGAAAAGTTGAAAAATATAATTGTTAATATATTTGAGGAAGTAAATATTGGGTTTTTGAAAAAATAAGTGGTATGAAATTTAAATTGGTTTTTATATGATGTAAATTTTGTTAAAACTAAAATTCTTTTTGAAGAATTATAGAGCATGTATAGCTCGCTAGTTTCTTTGTAGGTAAACAAATATTTTAAATATTAAAACCTAGAGTGTGTTGAGTATCAAAACCGTAGATTACAACATTTATTGTTGTAATAGATGTTTTCGGTAAAAATAAAGGAAGCATAGACTATGACACTATTGTTATAGTAGGTGACTCCCAAGTAAATGTTTTTACATTGCATATGGGATTTATTATTATTTATTTTAATTGAATCCATATATTAGTATTTTGGGGTTGTAGTAATGGTGTTTTAAGCAACATCTGTTTTGACCCAAATGAGTTTTGGAGATAATTTCTAAAGAGGTTTGTATGTACACTTATTATTTAAATAAGTATATGAAAATATTTCCTAGTTATAAAGCAGTTTTGAAAACGAGTTCTTTTGAAAAGTAATGTACGATAAATTAATAAATTTAGTAGTAAATATAAAGTAAACCTACTTTAGTCTATTGGAATGAAAAGAATAATGTATAATTTTCTATGAATCACAAATAAAGATGTTTTGTGCAAGTTATGAGGAATACGTGAAAGAGATGTACAAGGTATGGAAAGCACCATATTTTGTATAGCCTATTTCGATAAAATATAAAATAAATTCCTTATAATTTCACATAAACATGAAATCCTTCTTTAAAGGATTCATAGAAGGTTTTAGCATAAATAGTTTCTCATAAGAGAAAGTAATTCCAATACATTAAGGTATAAAACCATTAATTGTAGTAAGTTAAAAAAGAACTCCTCCGAGGTTAAGTAATTGGAAGAGTAAAAAAGTTAAGGGGTTTTTGATAAAATAATTGTTCTTATCTACTCTAGTTTTAGTAAATTTGAAAATCTATGAAAAGAAGATATTTTGAAGACATGCGAGGACATTTTTTTTGAAGTCAAGAAAAAAGAATAATGTTTTAAGAACAAGCAAGACATGTTTTAAAGAAAAATGGTATGGTGAAAAAGTAAATAAGTTTTTGGAAAGATAAAATTTTAAGTAACCAAGTACCTTTTAATTTAACAGAAAACTTCAAAATAACACTTTCAAAGGAAAGAATTTTGGGATTTTATGTTTCAAAAATTTAGAAGCTTTAATTTTTGAAGTAAAATGATAAATACCAAACCAAACCAGACTTTTAAATATGGAATAGATAGGAATCATTTCCTATGTGTAACGGGAAAAGTGTAAGGCTATGGCAGTAATTACTCCTAGTAGTAATAATAAAAGTTCCCGTAAGGTGTATAGGACACTAGTGAAAACTTAGAAATGTTGCTTCATGTGTGTAGACTATAGAAGAATAGTGAAGTGGTATTAGTAAGACAGTAAGACACACATGGTTGGGAAAAGTAGACCTTAGTTGAGGAAAAATGAAAGGTAAGGAGAAAATTTTCCTAAGCTTAGTTGCCTTTTTAGATAGAGACTACATAGATTGAGACCCTTATCCATTACGGTAAATGAGACTTAGTTATTCATTTTTTAGCATGGAATAGAAGAGATGAATAGGTATTATTCGTCATGAGTAACACAGCGTAAGTTGGTATCAAGTAATAGGCGGCAGGATGAGCATATGTGTTACTTGGATTCCCAGAATATGACTTTTCTGTGTTAGAGTGGAGATGGTCCTAAACCTCCTAGCCCTAGAAGATAGCTGTGTTTAGTTGCTATATTAAAAGAAAAGTAAAAGCAGATAAAAGGTAACTAAAAGAAAATAGTAAGACCTAAAGAAAGCAACAGAAATATCAATAGAATTAAATGAGAATTGCAAAAGAAAAATACATCTTTCCCATAAAATAAGCTTAGGAAAAAGTTTGAATAGAAAAATCTTTACTATGTAAACCGTGCTTGGGAAAGAAAATAGAGATTTTATAGGATAGCGGCATAAGTTCCAAGTACAGAGTGAGGGGTACGCTAAAGTAAAACGGAGAAATGTGAAGTTTTTCCCTTTTCTACCTTATTTCTGACATAAAAAATCGAGTTCAGAAAATTACATTTTTCTGAAATTCGAATATTAAAAGTTGCATGGTAGGATTTGGATGAAAAATTTGTTGAACTACACCCTTATTCAGTAGGAGTGTGGGAAAAATTGGATGAAAAATGTTTTGAGTTTTCAAAAAAATTGCATTCATATAGAAATTGCAAGTATATTTAGGATGTGTGCATCATATTTTAAAGTAAATTTTTGAAGAAGAAAAGCATTCATATAGGAGGCACCACTTAGAAATTCATGTACATGCATATATTTTGTATTGAACAACACTTTTGCACAAGAACACGGATGGTCGCAAAATTGGATGAACACAAAATGGATGTGATTAATGCGAGGAATTACATAATTTTACCCTTGTCGAATTTCGGGGATGAAATTTCCTAAAGGGTGGGAGAATGTAACACCCCACATTTTTATATAATTAAATAATCAAATAACGATGAATACTGAAAATAAACATTTTTTTAATTGTCAGAATATGGCCTCGAAACTTATACCATTGTGTTCGTGGCAAATTTCTAATCAATTTTCTATATAACTTGTCAAAATCCGAGTTAATACGGAGAAATTATGAAGGAAACAAAAATCAAGAGAAACGAGAAAAAAAATTATGGGTCGACCCATAGGTCGACCCAGAGCACTCCTAGGTTGACCGCCAGGTCAACCCAGAGCACTCCTAGGTTGACTGCCAGGTCGACCCGCATTGCCACCTGGACGTAATTTCGTCCAGGTACGTGCCGAACGAAATAAAATCGATTTTTATTCAATCCGAGCCATACGTTGATGCATCTGATGGCTCCGAAGGACCTTGTGACGTGGTGGCTCCAGATTCTATCCAAGAATCCAACGGTCTGAGATCCCCAAACTCCACTATAAATAGAACCCTAGGCCTAGCTATTTTCTCACAATCAGATTTTCTACCAATGGGTTCATTGCCTGAGGCTAGACCCTAAAAAGAAAATATTTCTACGGAGGGGATCTTCTCAATAAAAATATTTTATACCTTAGAAGGGGATCCAGAAGGACCATGGAGCCAAGCTGAGCACAAGCAAAGCTAAGGATGACAGGTGAGTGGATTTAATTTTATATCTTTTATGTTTATGATATATTATTGTTAGATTCCCATTAAATAATTTTATTTAGTATTTATTTCTGTAATTAATTCTGTTAATTAGTTATGCTAAGACTGTAGATTGTATAAGAGAGCTTATATTTAATTAATATTAGGTTTGGCAGTTGGAGAAAGGCGTAAGCCTAAAAGTAAGAAAATTACAGTTATTTACATCTATTTTAAGGTTGAAATTTATCCTGTAAATGTTAGCTTCTTTTTATTCCTTTTTACGCGAATAAAATAGCAAAGAAAAGAATTCACAAATACGGACTAAAATTGAAGAACACTAGATTTACAGAACTTAGATGTAAAATAAGAAAAGCTGAAATAAAAAGAGAAAGATAGATATTTGTAGTAATTATGCTAAGACGGGAGTAATAAATTAAAGAAAATCTAATAACTTGATAGGGAAGTTAGTAATAGATTAATTGGTTAGTTTAGAAAAGAGAATACATTTCTATAGTTTAATATTTAAAAGATGACGATAAACGTAATTGCAAGAATAAAAAGAAAGAAAAGGGGAATTAGTCTAAAATAGAGAAATTACTGTATTTTGCACTATCCAATAAGCAAAGAAATAATAAAAAATATATCTTGCAGTTACGGATTATTGTTTATAGCATTATTTAGTATTAAAACATGGAAATGGATTTTTAGCACAGTGTTTTTTATAACCAACCAAATAGAATAGAATTACTTCCTAGAATATAAGAAGACAAAGTGAAGAATTAAAAGAAGTAATGGAGAAATCAAGTTAATTATTAGACAAAGACTAGAAGCAATGAACAGAAATATACCTTGATCTGCATTTACTGCACAGATAATAGAATAAAAAGCAAAGCAGTTATTATAATAAGTAAATTTGTGACAGTCGGACATAGTCCCTAGCCAAGATTGTCATATAATATAAGAGAATTGAAGAGAATTCAATATCATAATAAAAGAAGGCAGATTAGAATAGAAAAGAGACGCTTGTAATTATATTTATAATATATAGATTATAAAAGAGAATAAAAGTGACAATTGCAAGTAAAATTATTACATAGGTTATAATTAAATAGAAAGAACAGAGAGACTTATTTTAAGACAGAAATAAAGTTAATAAGCAAATAGAGCAGAAATAACAGAAGAGGCTTATTTTAATAAACTTAGATCTTGGATTAAGTTAATAAGCAAGATAATAGAAGTGGCCCATACCAACAGCATTCCCTTTCAGTCGGGAACTTATGGTCTCACAATAGTTAGGTGAGTCTGGGACGAGATTATGCTAACTAGGGTAAATAAATAGCCAATAGAATAAGAAAAGTAAACTAAACGCAAAATAAAAGATTAGACTTAGGGTCTAACAAAAGAGTGAGATGCGTTTGGAGCAGCCCAAAGGATGAAGAGTCTAACGAAGCAGTTCATCATAGATTTCAGCACAGATGAAGCACGTCCAATTTAGTTATTTTGGGCTAGAAGGAAGTACAAGACTTCAACGGGATGTGAGGGTACTCTAGGATGGACCTCTGGGTAGGCATAGTGAAGCAGTTCTCCAGAGGCAGGTCTATAGGTGTTGCATCAAAAGAGTATGCTTTGACTGCTTTTTGCATGGCAGGACCATTGTAGGCAGTCAAAAGGGTTGATGTTTGGAGTAGGATATTCATATGTCCCAGTACTTGCAAGTAAGTTTTAGTGGGCAGGACCCAAAAGGATAGTCGCATGTGGATATCGGGCCAGCATCAAAACAAAGAAGCAAGTTCGAGAAAGACTAGAGTTAAACCATCAGTCCAATTATTCTTTCACTATCGAGACATTGGATGAGGGGCACAACCAATTGGATGTTTAGATTATTTGCAGTAGGGCACATCCACTTAGCTCTTTAGAGGTCTTTCGATTAGTTGAGGGGTGGCTGCATGGGGCCATAGCCATGATAAGAAAAGAGATAGACCAAATAGAATATCTGTATTGTGGGCCTAATAGGGCAGTCCTTTACAGACATAGAAAATCCCCGACCGAGTTCCGTACAAGGTAGACCTTGCTAAGCGGGATTCAGGGAGTAGACAAAACGATTATGTATAGTCCTCAAGGTACCCATTGGGTGGTACATTGTGGATGTCCGAGCATTAGTATAGACTAGCGCGGATGCAGTTTTACGTTTTCATAGTAGACGATGGAACATCTGTATTGTAGGCCTTATGAGGCAGTCCTTTATAGATGGAGTCACAGAACGCCATAGTAGGAAGACGATGGAGTCCTTTGCGAGGATGATACGGAAGGTACTATGGGTAGTACCTTGGACCGATGCGTTCATTGGGAATATAGCTACATATATATATATATATATTATCACTTATTAGGTTTTAATCTACTAGGGAGTAGATGGGCATGATTCACCCACAGAGGCGAGAGTATTATAAACCTAATTAACCTAATATAACAGTAAATGGAAATAAAACGGTATATGTACAATTAAACTTAGAAGTGTATAATTTGTCCATTCACCAGAACTTTAGTTCTGACCTCCTCCTCATAACATCCTACAGGTTAGGTAGATGGCAGAGACTTTCCAGCTTTGAGACACTTGTTTAGAAAGTGTTATTATATTGGTGAGTATTTACTTACTATTATATTTTAGTCAGTTCCGCTGTGAGATATTTATCTGAGCTCTGATATATTTGTCTTTGCCTATTTACAGGATACCAGAAACCCAACTCGGGCTTCAATGGGCTTGGATTTTAGCATTTTTGCGAAAAATCCGGACCCACTGGGATTCGGGTTGTTACGATGCTCTAATTAAGTCAATGCATTTCCATAAGACCTATTTCCATGGGATAATCGGGGTAGGCATACAATCTTATACTTCATCCATTATCCCAACTCATAGTTGACATATCCATCTTTTCATAATATGGTTGTAACCACTCTATAGCCGGAACTATAAGATTTGGCATATAATATATTTATAGTTATAGGTAAAAGTAAAAATATGCTCACTCAATGTTTCCTAATTTTTAAGATCGACTAAGCTAAGCTCTGATACCAAATGTGACAACCCGTACTCCGGTGGGCCTGAATTTTCGCTAAATTGAAAACCCCTATAAAAGTATGGATCATTGATTTGGTATCCTGCAAATAAGTAAATAAATGCATATTAGAGCACTATTGCTATAACTCATGGCGGAATAGTAAAGTATGATAAATTATATAGTTACCGACCAAGATTAATACTTCCAATATATAGCGTCCTTGTCAGTGTCGAAAATGCATAAGGAAACATGTCCTTCCACTGTTCCCGCCTTCCACCAGTACATGTCCCTCTAAAGCTATCCTGTGGGTTGTAAGGGGGGGAGGGGTCAGAATAATGTTCTGATAACTGGTAAATTATACACTTTATACGTAACATTAGTTTATGCCAATTGTCTTCTATCACTTTTGTCCTTTTATTTTACTTAGTCATCTCGACTCCACATATGCGTACGATACGCCCCATTTACCCGAAGTAGATCATAACTACGTACGTGTGTGTGCGAGTGTGTATAAGTACCACAATCTCCCTTTGGACCAAGATACTATCCCTGTTAGATTCTGTAACCCAAGACCTTGTCAGGATCCATCGTCAACATAGTGTCACGTCCTCATCGTCGTACATACCAAGGAACTCCTCTAGTGCCTAATAACGGCATCACAATAGTTTAGCCGTATTCTATCTTTCATTGGATATTTACTTATCTGCTTCTTATTATGAAATTAGCTCCCCGGACTATGAAGGACTCAGCTCCTCGGACTACCCTACTCGTTTTGAAAGACCTCACTTAAGGGTTATCTTGCCTTGCCTCCTAACAAACAAACTAGCAAACACCTATGGCAGTGCATGACCTAAACGTGACTTACACTAGTAGGAAACGTAGACCGTTTAGATGTAACCTTCATCTTTCTGCTAACCACTCAGGACTGATGACGTTCTCGACCTATGTATAATTCCCATACCATAATATTGTACCAAATACACTGACATAGCCCCAAGTCTCGCTCTTCGTCCCATTTAGATTGCCTAATGCAATCAAGGCAATGCCTCTACTAAAAAAGTTGAAGCAGACTCTACAGGGGTATTCCTTCACCTATACACGAGCGTATATAATTCTACCGGTCCTACGGTTAGATATGTCCCATACCGGTATAATGTATACACAACAACTGGTAGCCCCTTGCGGTGGGCAGACTTCTGTTGTGTAACACTACTTTCCTCACATTCCAACCCTTTTTAACAACTCTGTCATTCTTATTTATCTAAGTTATTAGCTAACTTTAATAATTCACTTCTGTTATAAACGCAAACTTGAGGCTACGTATATATATGTATGTGTATGTGTGTTTATTCATACTTGTCTAATTATTACACCTCCAATGTTTGATTGTTAATAGTGTTCCTTTGTTTTTTTATGTATTTACTTCTTATTCCATTTATATCAATTTAATTTCATTTACCTCTTTCTTTAAAAGATTTAAATATATTTCTTTATTTACGTTTTCATGCCTTATTGAATTTCTATTTCTATTGCTTTTTAACCTTTACTACCCTCCCTTATTTGGTGGACTTTCCATAACCTTTTTATTTAAATTATTACATGCCTACCTTTTTATTGTTTATTATTTGATCTATGTCCTACCTTTATTGCATACATGTTAATTTTTCACTCAAACCATTATTATTATCACACTTACAATTCTTTAGTTTATCCCTAAGGATTTCTGCATTTTAATGTGTTGGAATTACATCTCTCTAAAAAGGAAAGGTTAACACTACAATCTAAAAAGGGAATGTGTGTTATGTTTGGAATTACAAGAAATTATATTTTATAGTTATTGAAATAGACATTATAAAATATCGTAAATGGGGATTTTTGTATAAAGGACAAAAATTTGAACTTTTTTAGCCTCAAGGACACAACCTCAATATTTTAGTCACAAGGACAAACATTCTTCCAAAATAAGTGCTGAGGATAAATATTCTCTTAAAATTAGTCATAAAGACAAACCGCCAAAATTATCATCCACCACTTGTCACACCATCACCCACCGCCACCACTTGCACCACTAGCCTCACCACCGCCCCCAACACCGCCCACTGTCATCACATGCTACCGATAATTCTTAACTTAAAAACTGATATCTAAAAACTGCTACCGGTAACTAAACACTGATACCTAAAAGCTGCTACCTAAAAACTGATACCTAAAAAACTACTGCCGACAACTAAAACTGATACTAACAGCTGATACTCAAATAAACCATCCATAATCTTCTAGGTTTTCAAATTTATCAAATTCGATCACCATTATATAAGTTTACAGTTTATTATTGAATAACCATTTCAATCATCCTTGTAGAAAATCAGTTCGTCATCATATTTAAGCACAAACTCAAAAATAACAAATATTTTCGAAAATGATACCTACAAACTGGAAAACTGATATCTAACAGCTGATACCACTTCTTTTTCCATAATTCTTCCATGGTTTGCTCTTCTTCTTCCTCGACTTGCTCTTCTTCTTTCTCGAATTGTTGTTTCTTCTAAAACACCACTTCACCATGGCATCCCTGCCACCAGAGTCATTAATTTTCCATCACCAAATGACTTCAAATCGAGCTACTTCAAAACCCTAGCCGTTTCCATCCACCATCGAACCAACCACCTTTGCAGCCAACGCCATCGCAGCAATCGCCCTCGCTGACAACGCCGTCTAAACTTGATGTGCTCCAGACTCATTTATGCGTTTGTTCCTTTCGCTAATTTCTTGTCCTTCCTTCAAATTGAAATTCAAAAGTTGTCCTTCACGCTAAAATATTGAAGGCCGGTCCTTGAGGCTAAAATATTGAGAAATTTTATCCTTGACGTTATTTTCCTGTTTATTGAATATATTTCTTTATTTACTTTTTCATGCCTTATTGAATTTCTATTTCTATTGCTTTTTAACCTTTACTACCCTCCCTTATTTGGTGGACTTTCCATAACCTTTTTACTTAAATTATTACATGCCTACTTTTTTATTGTTTATTATTTGATATATGTCCTACCTCTATTGCATATATGTTAATTTTTCACTTAAACCGTTATTATTATCACATTTACAATTATTTAATTTATCCCTAAGGATTTATGCATTTTAATGTGTTGGAATTACATCTCTCTCAAAAGGAAAGGTTAACACTGTAATCTAAAAAGGGAATTTGTGTTATGTTTGGAATTACAAGAAATTATATTTTATAGTTATTGAAATAGACATTATAAAATACCGTAAATACTCTATTTTATACATCTTTTTTCATTTAGGAATATTCATTGCCATTTTAAATAATGCACTTTTATTTATAAATTTGAACTTGATAAGCTATAGAAATTTACATTGCAACATCTAACATTTTAACAAATTAAAATACTACTTAAATTCCAATAACTTACTATGATAACTTTCAAACTTACATTTTACTTGCATAGGTCATTTAAATCTACAAATTTGGAACTACTACATAATTTATACATTTTAGGGACTACTTCGACCAAATACTTTTTAAGTTCTTATACATGCAATATTACAATTAAATTATCAATCAAAAAATATGTAGGCAAGAATTATAAATTCATTACACATATGCAATTTTAGCCTACAACTCCAAGTTTACATTTAGGCATACAGAAGTAGATTTACAATGATATAAATCCAATATTATATAAAATATATAAAATTCCCACTCATATTTTCAACTTTCCAAATCTCCAAATTTAATCCCTGTTATTCAAATTTGACTCCCCTTGTTCTTCCTATTTGAATACATGTACCGCAAGCATACATATACTTATCAAAAATCTGGATCTGATAACAGATTTGGATTTAACTTAAATTTCAAATTTGGATTTATAATTACCTTTACTTTGACGATTTGGTTCGATCATGTTCTTCTTTTCAATTATCCTCTGCTATTCTCCACTTATATATTTGTACATAAATTATAACTATATTTAGAATTAAGAATTTGCGGAGAAGAGAAAATGATAGAGCTTCACCATTGCTTTAGAAAATATGAGAAGAAAAGTTAGATGTTAGGCCCATATTTATTGAGGTTCAAATCAATGCCAGCCGTTAGATTAAATTATTTTAAATCCAGGTCCTTTGGCCTAGGTTCAATCTACAACCAACATACTCAAGCGGTTGATTGGTCCTAAACGGGTGGACCAGTTGCAAGTTTTTGTCAAACGTTAATTTGTTTCTTTAATTACGTATTTTATATGACATTAATTATACTTAAACATTATGCAACTATCAACGTTAACTTTCGTTAGTTAATTACATTTATTTTCTTAATTACATATATAATTATTTAATATCTGAAATATTTAAACTTTGATAACTTTTCGTTTGAACTCTAATCGGAAAACTTTACACATTAAAATTGATCAGAAAGTCGCCACGAACCGAACAGTTCAAGTTTCATAGCCCAATTATGCCATTTGTAAAAATTCTATTTTCGACGTTACTAGTTATTAATTAACTTCTTTTTAATTAATTATCGTTAAAATCAAGGGGTGTTATAGGCGGATCTTGGGTTCTAACATGGGTCCACTCCACTGGGGCCCCAATCACCCCCTTGGAAGTGGCCATACATGGGGTTCTTATAATAGTTGAACTAATATTTGGACGGCTAAGATCGTGCCGCAAAACAAGCGTGAAGTGCACCTGGCTATTGACTCGATCAAATAGGTTTGATGAAGGACAGTTGCTGAAAGAAAGGAATGTGTAGTTGGGATGAACGCTAATAGGACTATACCCAAAGCATGCTCTACCATGCTTTGCATTAAATGTGCTTGCACTTGTAGTATTCTTGTAGGAAACGGGACATGCTTCTTCACAAAATAGGTACATCTGGCTGTACCCCTTATCGCTTTGCTCCCGCATGCCTAGGTGGCATGATGGGTTGAGCTAGTCTGTTGTGACCATAAGAAGGATAGAGAACATGCGAGAGTCAAGGGAATGTTGAGCTGGGTGAGACGAGACCAAATGTGGGTGGCGGTATCGAAGTTGGATCGATGAAGGACCATCCTTAAGATAGTCTCAAACTATGTCGATCAAGAGATAGCTGAGGGAGAGATGCTTAAGCAAGCGGTTTGGCATGTGCTGAGTTGCGAGCAGGCCGGAGAGGGAGTCATTCTAGCATTGGGAGATGGGCCGAGCTAGTTGTTGGGGCTATTACTTTAGGAGCTTCGTCTGCAGAAGGCTTGACATGCAATTGAGAATAGGAGCTAATGCTGGTCTAGGCTGGATTTGGGCTATCATCACACACGAGAACACCAATCGACCTACTTCCAGCCTTGGCTGGCTTACGAGCTGATTAGGACCCAATCATCACGGGTTTTTATGCCGGTCTTACCAAAAAGGATTGGCTTATTTTGGAAAATACGTTCAACCAACTCCAATCCTTTTACCAATTAATGTCCTAGAAGATTTCACAAAACCTTTATCTCTGAGTTTTCAACTTTTCGGAAATATATTATCGGACCGAGCTAGATTGTGATACATTGATTAGTCTACCTTCTTACATACGAAAAAATTAAGTTACAGAAGCAACTAAAGAAGCAGTCTGGATGAATAAGTTTTTATGTTAGCTCCGAATGATTATCGATATGGAGAATCCAATAGCATTTTTTTGTGACAAAATTGCTGCAATGCAGATTGCAAAGGAGCCTAGAGCACACAAGAAATCATGACACATTCTTTGAAAGTTCCATCTAATTAGAGAATTCATTGAGACGAAAGAGATCATGATACAAAGGGTGGATACCAAGGACAACATATCAGATCTATTCACGAAGGGTCTAGCTCGGTTAGTTCTTGTCTATTTGATCAAAGAGATGGGATTGAGATCCCATAATTGGCCTAAAGTGCAAGTGGGAGTTTGATAGATTTAGGGATATGCCCTAGAGGTAATTCTATAATTTATTGTAAATTACTAACTCTGTAATAATATCACGTTCAAAATAAAAGCTGATTTTCTTTCTGTTATAAACTTGTTATAATGTGTTATAATTAATTACAAATTTAATTTAAGTACATTTAACAGAAAATCCATAAATGGTGTTTTTTATATAGTAATTATAAGGTGTTGTAATCTCATAATATAATAAACACATCATTTTGAATATTCCTAGTCAAGATGTATCGAGACTAGATATCGATACATCCATTGAGATTAGAGTACATAACACTATCTAAAGGTTAGGTAGTGTATTACTCATGGATGTTGGGGGCACCAAGAGGTTATGTATTGACATTTGTTGGATTTGCATGGAATGACACATTTGATAGTTTTCTATTAGTTAATACAACTAAGGTCAAACAGAAAATATCGATGCGATGATATTACACAATTCTCTCGACTTGAGAATATTGTCAAGCTTCAACATGGAATCTCTGCTTTGATTATAGTCAAAAGTGGCATGACGTCCATCAAACGACTATAGTTGGGTAGTGGAAGCATTGGAAGTGAAACTATATTCAATAGAGGATTCGTCTCCTCAGTTATATGAGGTTAGTATCATGGTCAACCGAAGTCACCTCAAAGTCAAAGCCTCTGGCCAGAGTAGTTCAACTAATAATTATTATTATTATGGAACCAAGGACTTTGTGTTTGGACTATAAAGTTGAATATGGATGATATTGGAATTTTGACCATTACATATTCCATAAATCCTAATGTGATATAGTTTTGACGAAGTGAATTAGTGTAAATAGTTACCACTACCGGCTAACGCTTAAAAAAAGTAAAATTGGATATTACCGAAGCTATGTAAGCGATAAATTTAGCCATAATGTCACACTATTAACTAAGGTGACGTATGAATGTTAATATTCAAATTGTTCGATATTAATCGCTAATCGAATTTACACCTATGAGTCACACAACCAAAATGCTGAATACACCGACTACTATCCGATTTAATTAATTATAATTATATAGATTAATTAAATTAATTAATATTTATGAAATATTAATTATAAAATTTTATTTGATTTGTGTTGGTCGGTATTAAAATAGTGCATATATAAAAATTGTATATACATGTATTGATGTACATCGATGTGCATTTAAATTAAATTTAAACACATATTTATTTAATCTATATTGAGGCATTTTAGAGGCCAAAACATGGGAAAGCATGGACGACCATAGGGGTAGGAGAATGGGGTTGAATTTGATTCAAAAAGTTTTGAAATAACAAGAGGAAATAGTGGATCCAGATCCACTTTTAACTCCTATAACCCTCAAGTATTTAAAGGCCTTTAACCCCCACTTTTGGATCTCTAGTTTTTGCTTACCCTTCTCTTTTTCTGGTCGAACCCCCCAAGTCTCCTCCATAGTTTCAAGAAAATTAAATATATATTTAAATATAAATACTAGATCATTGGGTATTACTTTCAGTTTGGTGGCTTTCTTTGGAAGTTTTGGATACAGATTCAAGGAGTCAAATGATGCAACATTTCACGTGTTACAATTATGCTATAGTCAAGGTAATAACTTTAGTTACATTTTTATATATACATATTTATTTATTATGTTATTCCTGTGTTGTTAGATTGTATGTATATTATCACGAATCCATATATATATATATCTGTGTGTGTGTGTGTGTTGTCAACATTTGATGAAATCTATATATATATATATATATATATATATTTGTGAGTGTAGTAAAATATTGTATACATATATAGCACACGGCCTTTAAAAAAATTTGAACTAAATATTATTTTAAAAAAGTTTTATAAAATAAAATTTGATTTTTTATCTAAAAACAAATATGTATATATTACATATTAAATGTTGTTAAAAATACTTACATAATAATAATATTCGAAAAAAAATTACATAATTTTCTTTAAAATCGAACATATTGTTATCCAGCATTTTGACCAAACAGTATTTGGATGGACTGGACGAATTGAACTTGGAAGCTATCAAAGCAGAAAGCCCGGAGAAATAGCCACAAGTGTTTAGAAACCAAGTGCAAACAAAGCCACGAGGCGGAGACCAAACCATTCCAAGAGACGAAGAATAAAAATCCAATAGAGAAGTTGGATCGATACTGATCCAACACATGGATCGGTACCGATCCATGTGATTTGGTCTAATCTAGCCCCAACTTCTACTATTCACAAGTGATGATACCTGGAGCATATCCCAAGTTGTATTACATCGATTCCATGCAATCCTCTATCGATCTCCTCGAGCATCTGAAATCAGCAACTCCATTCTTCTACCGATCCATCATTTGGACTCGGAAATAAGCTAGTAATGGTGCAAACAAGTTTGAAATCGCGAAGCTAACCATGAATCAATCATTTACAAAGACCCATATGAAGATCATATGGATTTGTACCGATCCAAGCCCATGAATCAGTACCGATCCATGATTATTGATGAGGTATCCACCAAATTTTCTAGAGAATTGGTCTTGGGTGCGGAGAATGAGGTGGAGATCATGGATCGAGATTTTAGGCTTCCTATAGCTATAAATAAGAGGGCTAGGGTTCATTTTTGAGGATCTTTTTGGCTCTCTTGCTCTCTTACTCTAACCACTTGTAATCATCCATGGATTTATATTGATCCGTAAGAACTTGTATTTGCAAATCAGTTATATAATCAATAAAATCACTAAGTGGACGTAGGCAAAGATTAGCCAAACCATTATAAAATGTTATATGTTCTTTCTTGCTTATTTTAATTTACTTTTCTTCACTTTTTATTCTCTACTCTATCTCTTGGGTGTTTGTGCCATTTTTTGGTTCAAACATTTTGGTGCTTTCACTTAGAGAGTTATTCTCAGGCTACTTGGATCGATCTTCTACTGTTGGATTTCTTAGATCTGAGGGATAGATCCAATCTTCCAATCTTATCGTTCTACTATTCAAATTTTCAACAAGCTACAAGAAGCTATTTTCCATGGCCTCAAGGATAGACCATTCTACAAACTCTATAGTAGATAATGACACTGAAAACCAGAATACTCGACATGTGGATGAAATTGCCCAGCCAGAGCAAGCTGAGGTCTAGAATCCAATTGATGTCATGACCAGAATGGAGATGGACCGAATGATGAAGCAAATGGAGGATAGGTTCTAGGAGAATTGCAATGAGATGAACCAGCAGATTAAGGAGAGCTTGGGATTGATGAATGAGCTAACTCAGAACCATCATAGAAGGAGCATGGGGGACTTAATATCTTCTGATTTAGAGTCTGATAGTTTCTCATCATTCGGGCAGAGATAGAGAAATGGGAAGCAGAAAATGCTAAAAAATAGGCTGGAACTTCAAATCAGGAACCGAGATAAACTCATGGCAAGGTTTGTGGATCGGTACCGATCTGACAAAAGTCGAAGCTAGAGCTTGCCCTTTAGATGATGGCGTGGATTTGACTTCTGGTCGTGCGGTAGAAGATCAGAATCTGGAACATCGAGCTACTGCTAATGATCCATCACACAAGAATCAGATAGGGGAACTGCTAGATGAACAAATCTCCTGAAGTCCGAAGAACCCAGGTATAGAGGGTCTGCCCGAGAGCGTTCATCGAGCCGAACACTCGGAATAGATCCCGATTATTGCCATTCTGTCGAACCTATAGAACTTGAGAACTTGGTTGAGATAGTCAAAAAACTTGTGAATGAAAAACAGTTCAGGAGTAACGACGAATGGAGTAATTCTCCTGGTCAGAATCCATTTCCTGAGAACATTTTGCATAAGGAGTATTCGTGGAGAATTGTAATGCCGACGATGTCGTTGTATAACGGAAAAACGGATCCAAGGCGGCACTTGATGAAATATGAATCGTATATGAACTCTACTAGAGCATCTGATGTCGTGAGTTGTCGTTGCTTTCCAATCTTCCTAGAGGGAGTAGCGACGATGTGGTTCACCTAGCTCCCATCAAGGTCCAAATCGTCTTTTGCTGAGTCGACGCAAAGGTTTCTAGAGCAATTCCATCTACACACTTTACGCTCGAAGGACATGATGTCCTTTTCAAACCTCTTCCATGGTGTGGGAGAGTCATTGAAGGATTTTTTCAATAGGTTCCATATAGCTGTAACGAAAGTTACGAATGCTAAAGATGACATAGTATTGAGGCACTGATTAAAGGGATTCATCCCGAGATATTTCAAGAGATGGTTGAAAATGAAACCCATATTTTTATGGGAAGGCTAGTCAATTTTTACGCTCGGGAGAGGTGCGCATTCATTCTCGAAGGGATGATGTTGGGCATTCAACTGATGTGATACAAAGCAATGTCACTGTAAAGCAGTCCGAAGGGAGTTCCGAAAATGTGGATGTAGATGTTGGTATTAAGAATGATGTTAGAAATGGAGTGATAATGGGGCAAGGAAGCAAAAGCTGGATAATAGGAATCGTCCTAGGATTCCTATGTATGACAGCTATACTGAATTGAATAACTCAATAAAGAATATCTACCCAGTTACTCAAGGAACTGAGCAGTACAGGACCCCAACTCTAAGAGAGCGACTGAAAAATAGAAGAAGTCTGGCAAGTTTTGTCGATTTCATGAAATGCATGGTTACAAAACCAATGAATGCAGACATCTGCATGACATAATTGAGGAGTTGATTCATAAAAAGAAGTTGTAGCAATTTGTAAAAGTCTTGCAGGATGGCGAGCAAGGAAATTCTAACCCTCATGGGTCGTGTTCCCATCGAAGGCAAGTCAAGTCTAGTATTGATGAGCCTAGATGGCTTGAAAAACATTTGGTGATAAGTACAAACATCGACGGACCACATCCAACTGACAAGAGCTAGAACAAGATGGATAAATACATTGGTGCTTTAAAACATATAGAGAGTGAAAGTTGTCTTGCTGTGGGGGATGGTACTCCGGCAAAAATAAGTATGGATGATGATTGATGACATTATTTTCTAGAATAGAGACACTGATGGGGGTGGAAGCCCTGATGATCGACCCGCTTGTGATTACGGCTACGATCGACCGTGCTATAGTTGGGAAGGTGCTGGTTGACTATGGGAGTTCAGTCAACATTCTATTTAAAAAGGCCTATAACCAGCTGCTTCTGGAAGGAAAGGACTTGAAACCATGTAAATGCCGGATCCAGGGGTTTAACGGGATGGCTACTGAATAAGTCGGATATACGGAACTACCGGTGGTGCTTGGCAAGGGTGACCATATGCGAGTGCGGGTTGTGCCTTTTGTGGTATTGGATATTTACTCTACTTATAACGCACTTTTGGGCCGACCGGCCCTATCTGAATTCAGAGCGACTATAACTCCTTGGTGCACGACGCTGAAGTTTCCTACAGAGAATGGCGTGGGAATAACACAAGGAGATCATGAGCTTGGTTGTGAATGTTATGTCATCAAGCTAAAGGAGGCGAGGCAAAAAGAGGAAGAGAAAATTGTAGAGGAGACCCTATGCATCAAGGCTTTGGATGCATAATAACCACAGCCTGACCCCTGGATGGGGCAGCACAGTTAGTTCCATAAGGATATGGATCCACAAAAAGAGACACTATATGGAAGAGCAACTCCAACCGAGTTGACAATTTATGTCCTTATTAGTCAGGATGAATCGATATGGATCCGGATGATCGGGTCGCAACTTGGCATGAGGATAATGAAGGAGTTGATTGGTTTTCTCTGGACAAACCTGGATGTGTTCGCCTAGACGCATTCTGACATGTGTGGGATTTTGTCGGAGATAGCGAGCCATACATTAAATGTAATTCCTAAATGTGTTTCTATGAAATAGAAACACCGTAGCCTTAATCCGGAGAAATTCACTACACTGAAAGAAGAACTGAATAAGCTGAAGGATAACGGGTTCATCCACCATGCCGTATACCTAGAGTGGGTATCAAATCTGATCTTGGTGAAAAAGTCAAACAGGAAGTGAAGGACATGCATCGACTATTCTGACTTGAATAAGGTGTGCCTAATAGACATTTTCTTGATCCCAAGGATAGATTAGCTGGTAGACTCAACAGCTAGACATGAGTTGCTCCCATTCATGGACACATACTTGGATACAATAAGATTCCAATGCATATACCTGATCAAGAACACACCATCTTTATTATCGGCTTGGGATTGTATTGTTATCTTATCGTGCTCTTTGGTTAAAGAACGTTGGAGAAACTTACCCAAGATTGGTAAATAAGATGTTCAAAGATTAGATCGGGCATTCAATGGAGATCTATGTAGATGACATGCTCATGGGGTCATGATGTTCGAGAAACCACATTGACAATTTGGTAAAGATGTTTAATGTTCTCAGGAGATACGGGATGAAAATTAACCCTTTAAAACGCTCATTTAGCATTGCGTCAAGGAAATTCCTAGGGTTCATCGTGAGCTCCCATGGGATTGAAGCCAAACCGCAAAATATGGAGACATTGAGAAACATCGAGGCCCCAAAGATAATCAAGGAGGTCCAGAGTTTAAACGGGAAGGTTGTCGTCCTGAGTGGTTCATTTCTAGAGCAAAGGAAAAATGCATCCCTTTCTTTGATGTGATTAAGAAGGGAAAAAGGAATTTTGCTTGAACACATGTGCGTAAAGATGCATTTCAAGCTCTAGTGAATCATTTGGAGAGACCCCCCCCCCATTATTTCGAAGCCGCTAGATGACAAAGACTTGTTTATATATCTAGCAGTGTTAGTGCATGCTTTAAGCATCGGGCTCGTACATGAGGAATCCCCCATTCAGCTACCAGTTTACTATATCAGTAGGCAATTGATGGGAGTCAAAAGAAATTACCCAAGGCTAGAAAAGCTTGCATACTTCCTGTTGATCGCTTCAAGGAAGCTCTGCCTCTACTTTTAGGCTCATCCGATCAAAGTTCTCACTGACTAGCCTTTGTGATAAGTCTTACATCGACCTGAGGCTTCTAAAAGGCTGTTGGAATGGAATATTGAATTAAGCCAATACGATATAACCTATCACCCTTAAGGAGTAGTCCATGTTTAAATTTTGGCAGATTTCATAGCTTAATACACTGCACGAGACGATACTCCGAAGAGCAATGGTAAGCAGAATGTTAGGTGGAAGATGTACATGGATGATGCATCAAATGAATGTTGTTCCGATGCTGGAGTTGTAATTGTCACTCTTAAGAAACATTTAATCTATTATGCTTTGAGACTCAAGTTTCCTACAATTAACAATGAAGCGGACTATGAAGCCTTGATTGTAGGACTTAAAATCACCAGGGAATTGGGAGTTAAAACTTTGCATATTTTCTGTGATTCCCATCTGGTGGTATCCAACTACGGAAAGAGTTTCAGGAGAAAGGAGGTAGACCAGCTCCTTATCTAAACTGTGCCCTTAAGATGCTTGGTGATATTGAATATTACATAATAATGCATATTCCCAGAGAGGAAAATGTGAAAGCGAACTCGTTGGCTAAGTTGGCATGTTCTATAGATGTCAGCTCATGGGCCTGGTTCTAGTGGAAGTATTGTTGGTGCCGAGCATCGACCAAATGGATGTCGATTGGATCTTGGAGGTCAAGTGTAAGAAGGGGTCATGAATGAGTCCGATAAAGGACTATTTGCAAAGGGGAACCCTTACGGACAGGAAGAATGAGCGACAGAAGCTCCTTCGCCAAGCTTCAAGATATATCTTTCAATATGGAGCACTTTATAGGAAAGGGTTCTCAGTCCCAATGTTACGATGTGTTGCCAATAACGAGGCTAAACAAGTCCTGAGAGAAGTTCATGAAGGGACTTGTGGCGACCACATAGAGGGCAAACCTTTACGAAGAAGATTCTCTTTTATGGGTAATTATGACCAACTGTTAATCGAGATGTAGTTGATTATACCAGAAAGTGTGCAAGCGCTTGATATTTGCTAAGACTCCAAGGGCGCTACCGATGGAGATTACTCAAATGGTCGGTACCTGGCCGTTTGTAGTTTGGGGAAATGATATTATCAGTGTATTGATGATATAAAGGTTGCGCGAAGTACGCCATCATCATAGTTGATTATTTCATGGAATGGCCCGAGGTAGAGCCGTTAGCCACAATTACCACAAAGAAAGCTATCAACTTCGTGCTCCGGAACATCATATGTCATTTTGGAGTTCCATAAGCAATTATTACCGATAATAGAACCCAATTCGACAACATTGAGTTTAAATATTTCTGTCGTTGACATCACATAGAGAAGAGATTTGCTGTGGTGGCACACCCCCAGGCGAATGGAAAGGTTGAAGTTGTAAACAAGATTGTTAAATCCATTCCTAAGAAGCAATTGGAAAAGGCTAATGGCAAGTGGGTCAATGAACTTCCATTGGCATTTTAGGATTATTGGACGACCCATAAGTCAGCAATTGGCTGCTCTCCATTTGCCCTAGCCTACGGGTCCGAGGCTACAATTCTGGTTGAACTGGAAGTACCTTCTCATCAAGTGACTCACTGCAATCCACGGACGAATGAGCGACTTCTATTGTAATCTCTTGATATGATCGATAAGAAGTGCGATGAAGCTGACTTGAGAGCAGCTGCACAACGAAGCCGAGTCGCTCGATTTTACAATGCCAAGGTCAGGAATCAGACCTTTGAAATTGGTGACCTGGTTCTCAAACGAATCTTCGTGGCCCTCGAAACTTGGGCTGGAGTTGGGTAGGTTTGTACGCAATTGCACGAAAGCTTGGAGACGGCACTTTCAAGCTAGCAACAATTAACAGGATCTCACTCCCAAAGGCGCGCAATAGCGAACATTGGCGATGCTATTTCACTTAAGAATACATTTGTGCATAATTAAAGCCATGTAATAAGACAGAACCTCTCATTTTTTTTCTTTTATAAAGTGAAACGGCCTTCCGAATATGTGACTCTGTCTTTACATACCTTAAGAGTTGTAAAACATGACCAACTCAAATGAATCTGCATATGTATAATGCAGGTATGTGGGTACCCGGAGTTAGGTACCAACTAAACTCCTATGGCCTATGATCGGACCCTTAGGGTTCAACCACTCTTGGCGTCCTGAGATAGATGTAAACTAACTCTTGCCCTTGATGTGGGGGTAGGAGTATAAACCAAAAAGGTCGTAACTTGATCATCCATCCACTAACTCCTTTTAAGCAGGGGCAGGAGTATAAACATTCAAAGGCTGAACGAGACTATTTGCCTCTACAACTCATGCCCGTAGTTCGATAGTGCACTCACATCTTTCCTACAACAGGCATGACAAAAGATTTGCACCCGAAGTTAGGTGGGATCTCTTAGTAACTTTAGTCGATGCTTGGAGTTGGCATGATTGCAAGTAAACATCTTGGATTAGAATGTCCAAACCACTATCTCAAGAGGTTAACTTTAATCAGTGCCTAAAAGTTAGGCAAAGTCATGCTCAAAACATCCTAGAAATAGATGTTCAATTTAACTTTTCAACCAAGTGGAATTCGACCAAGTTCCAGAGTGGAGCATGATTGTATGCAGATGAAAGTCCTTATAATCGCTCTCTACTCGCCTAATAATGAATCAAACTAATGACTTGGTTTGATTAGTATAACGGGAAATGGATCGCAAACATATTGAATGTTTAAAGTGCATTTCTCAAATCCATAGGCAAATTTTACACAAGGTTTGAGAGAAAAACAATGATGGTGATGACATATATATGCCTATTTGAGTACGTGATTATGATAATGGAGCTCCTCAAGAATGTGTACGTACATACGCATATGTGTACATGTCCAACACCCAAAGACTGGAATCGAAGGAAATCAAATTTGAACTTGAAAAATCCTGAAAAGGAATTGGTTCGAAAGCACCAAACTTGGAATAACATATCGTGAGAGCGCACTCCAGATTTATAGTGCTGGATCCTAGTAAAGCGTCACGATGAATAGCCAGAGACATAACTCTTCATAAAAGCGATTTGAAAGAGGACAATGACCATTCGAAGTATAGAGTGGAATCCTTTATAGCAATCCCGACTTGTCTCGATTCAAAGCACATCATGTTTGAAACAAGATGTACTTTGGGGAGCATGTGTTATCTAGCCTTTTGAGCAGGCAATATTTGGATAAACTGGATGAATTGAACTTGGAAGCTAGCAAAGTAGAAAGCTTAGAGAAATGGCCATAAGAATCCAGAAACCAAGTGCAAATAGAGCCACGAGGAGGAGGCCAAACCACTCCAAGAGATGAAGAACAAAACTCCAACAAAGAGTTGGATTGGTATTGATCCAACACATGGATCGATACCGATCCACGTGATTTGGTCCAATCTAGCCCCAAATCCTGCTATTCACAGGTGATAATACCCGGAGCCTATCCCAAGTTCTATTGCATCGATTCCAGGTAATCCTCTATCAATCTCCTCGAGTCTATGAATTCAACAACTCCATTCTTCCATCGATCCATCATTTGGACTCAGACAAGCTAGTAATGGTGCAAACAAGTTTGGAATCACGAAGCTAACCGCGAATTAAGCCAGGACAATACATTCACAAAGACCCATATGAAGATCATATGGACCGGTATTAATCCAAGCCCATGGATCGATACCGATCCACGATTATTGATGAGGTGACAACCAAATTTTCTAGAGAATTGGACTTGGGCGTGGAAAATGAGGTGGAGATCATGGGGCGAGATTTTAGGCTTCCTATAGCTATAAATAGGAGGGTAGGGGCTTATTTTTTAGGATCTTTTTAGCTCTCTTGCTATCTTATTCTGATCATTTGTAATCATCCATGGATTTATACCGATCTGTAAGAACTTTTCATTGCAAGTCAATGATATATTCAATAAAATCACTAAGTGGATGTAGTCCAAGATTAACCGAACCACTATAGAATGGTGTGTGTTCTTTTTTGCTTATTTTAATTTAATTTTCTTCACTATTTATTCTCTATTCAATCTCTTGGGTGTTTGTGCCATTTTTTGGTTCAAACATATACAAACACACAGTGTTTTACATAATTTAATATATATAAACATTTTTACAATATATAATAAGTTTAATAAGTATAAATTTTAAATGTTACACTATTATACCTTCAGAAAAACAAATTTATATTTTAACAGTTTCTACACGAAATATGTTAAATAGAAAATTTTATACTAAATAAATTTAAAACCAAAAGTTAAAGAAATTTAATTTTGTTTTGCCATGAGTATTTATACACACATACATATATCTTTTTATATTTTAAAAATTATTTTTAATATACATATAAATATTTATTTATTTAATTTATACATATTTTATTTAATAATATATACACATATATTATTTTAGTATATAAAGAAATATATATACAAATATTTATGATTATTGAATACAATTTATTATCAAATAGTTTTTAATTTGAACTTAGAAGATAATTTTTAATCTAGATCTGGATCTGAAATTTGAAAATTGAATTTTGAATTTAAATTATATATATTATAATTTACAAATATTATTATTACACATAATTATATATACCCATGTTTATACAAATGTAGCAAAGTTTGTACTGTAGCAAATAATTGTACCAAATAATAGAACAACTGAACTATACAAATCTTTATTTAACTATTATTGGTGAACGAATTACCTCTTTACATATTAAAATAGAAAAAAAAATATTCTTCCATTAACAAAATAAAACTTACTATTTAATTAAAACTAAGGAATTAAATGAAGTATTTGCATCTTCAAATCTTTAACCTCCCCTTGAAATTGTAATGACCGGCCTTTTCCTATGATTCATGGCTTGAAAGTTATGCAGTTTCTGCCACTATTGGAGTAATTAACCAAATGCAGTATGGTGCTTCTTAGACTGAGTATACTTCTGAACATCCAACCAACTATGAATTGGAAAATGGATCTCATGTAAGTTGTTAAGTATGAACAAACTGAAGGCACTACTTCTACTACATTAATTTTTGAATCACCTTCAGGATAAGTAATAAGTAGCCCTTGCACTTTAAAGATCCTCAATTTCAAATAAGCACTTTTCATCGACTAGAAATATAACTGTTTAGGTTGCGATATTATAATAATGTCTAAGGTTTAAATTAAATATTTAATCATAGCCAAAATGGTTACATTAATTACATTCCAGCATATATAGTAAAGTTGATTTAAACTTGATTTGATAGGTGGATTGTAAATTTTGGTCAACTTGAGTTGATAGTAAGGTTATTGGCTGAGTTATAAGTATAAATTAACAATCTGTCTTTTCGACACTCGGATGCTTGGAACATGAATACCATGGATGTATTAGTATTGACTTTTGAGGGTCGAAAAGGTCGATTGTTGGGATGAAAGAAAGGAAAGATAGAACAAAATCTCGCATCGTGACGAATAATATATAATATAATTTCACTTTCTTATATAATATTATTTCATATTTGAAATGTTAAAAATTCCGAGTCATTACAGAAATTAAATATCTTGAATTAAAAATGGAATCTAAATTAGAAAAGATTTTCAAATTAAAAACAAAATCTGATTTAGAAAATATTTTGAAAGAAAAACTAGATAATTTAATATTAAATGCTCTTGAGGAAGAATTACACTATAGCAAAATTTGTATTATAGCAGTCTGTAGCAATATACTATTACAAATTGTGCATCAATGCATGTTTTAGTATCTTGTAAAAATTGTACTAAAGTCAATACAACTATAACCTTTAGCAATGCTTTTGGAATTGGTATTGGAGCCTGGTGCAAATATATAACATAGTGAAATTCAACATATATTTACGAAAAATAAATATGATTAGGAAAAAGGATATTATTAAAAACGACATTAAACAAGAATATGATAAATTTAGATTTACTTAATAAATGGACAATTCCCAAAATTGAACATAAGGTAATATACCAATTATATGCTTTTAAAAAACTAGAACTAAAACAAATATTCAAGGCTATAGAAGAATCTATTTAACATAATAATGAATAAATGATTATTTAATTATTAAGCGAAAAAGATATACCGCCTTGTAGGCAAACACATAAATTTATTCATATTGGTTTAATACAGTGCATTTAGACCTTTAATCCTTGAATGTGTGCTAGAAAGTTTTATAGCGGCTTTAAAAGATGGTAGAAATTTAGACTGGAAAAATCATTAATAGGACTAATACCGTCTAGTTTGGCATATGGTCCAGTTTATTTTATTGTTTACCCTAATTTACAATTATCTTTATCGGATGTTAATATTCTAGAAGCTATTGCTTTAAATGTAAAAATACACGGATATAATTATATTCCAGGATCTAAAGTAATATATATTTGCTATAGAATTTATTATAAACCCATAGAAACAAATTTTAGTCGATCCAATATAACTACGAGAAAATAAACCAAATGGGAAAAATTCCTCTTCTAGAATGTTAGAAAATAGAAAATGCTATTCCTCCATAGCCACTAATAAATGATAATATTAATAGTATTATAGAGACTCCTAAGGGAACTGTATAAATACAAATGGATAACAATTCATTGGGACCAGAATATTGAGTTGCCGTACGCCGACGAGTTTCACAACGATCTGACGTGTTGTGTGATCATACGAGCTTGGAACGTAGGACGATAAATTTGAGGGAATTAAATATAATATATTTGTTTATAAATATCCACACTTAGATATTTTATTTATCACTTTTAATTATCTTCCTCTCCCTCTTTTCTTTTATCTGTAAACAAAAGTAACCGCCACCATTAAATCAATTGTTCCTGCAGATAGAGATGTCGATAGGAGAAAACATTGGATCCTTTGGCTTTGTTTTGGTGATAGCTTCATGTTGGTGAGGGTCGATTTGGGTGCGGTAGAGGTTGGAGTTTTTCAACTTGTACTTGCCGAAGCTATGGATAAGGATTCTCGGTGATTCAAGCAGCGATAGCTGATGGCGTCAATGGCACTAGGCTTCTCTTGCGAACGCAAAGTGGCGGGAGTGATTTGAGATGTTGCGATGTAGAGATGGTGGTCATGACATGGCCATTGTCGTGTAGCTAGGTGCAGGTCGCGGTGAACTTAAAGCGGCCGGAGGTTAATTCAAGGGCATGGGCATGGATAAACTCGATGTGCGAAGAGACGTTGGTTGTTAGTGGTTTGGAGTGCTATGGTAGAACAAGGCAATCGCGAAATGGATGAGGTTGAATTAGGGAAAACAGTCGAATCTTGCTTAAGTTGATCGAGCTGGATATGGTTAGGTTGAGGAGGTAGAGGTCGTGAAGTAGATTTCGGGGTTAGTCGTCGTTCGTTGTTTAGTGGAGCGATTCTCCATGTCGGTGCTTGGACGTGCACGACTGTGCATTGATATGTCATGTACAAAGGGGTTGCTAATTTAGGGAAGAAGGGGATGAGGTTATAATTATGAAGGTAATTAAAGTTAATTTGTGATTAGTAATTAATTAATTAATTAATTAATTAATGTTATCTAAATCTCCAAATCTCATATAACTCGTAACTTTTGCATACGAGGTCCAATCGAGGCGCCGTCTCCGCGGTTGGACTTGAATCATGATTTTCTATGTCTAGAATTGGTTCGGGATTGGGTGAATTTACTCACCGGTTAATTTGTACAATGTTGTGTATAAAACTATTGTTGTACTAGAATATAAATTAAAATAGATTTGCTAGTTATTATTTTTTAACTCCTCCTTGTTCTGTAAAACAAGTGATAACATTATTATGCAGTATAGTCTATATTTTAATCATCTATAACATGTACCATGGCCCAAATTACTTGTTTACATGTTTGATATTGTTATTTGATTAAGTTGGAAACTGTGTGTGAATGGTTGAGGCGAAATTGTCGTAATAAACGCACTTGAAATCCCCTGTATTTAACACATGTTTAATTGTTAAATAGTGAATATATTTTGAAAATATATATTGGTTATTCGTTATACACATTTTGGTGTGTTCAACATTGAGGAATTAATTTGGACATTTGTGGAATTTTGGGAATGGAAATTCTGATAGTTGAAGTGAAAAGGTCACTACGGATGCACTTTGAAACCGATTTATGTTCGGTGATTATAAAGTTAACTTTGAAAGACATCTTAGGGCTTCTTTGTACTTTTAATAAGTACTATAAGCACACTTATTTATGTGGAAATACCAATTTTTAATATATTGCTGAAGTTACTTATGGATTTTTAGTAAATGGTTTTAAGTTACAAAACTGGCTTTTTATGGTTTTTATTAGAGTATAAAATAAGTAATTTTAAGTGGTGCTTTAAATAAATATTTTAAACTATAGTATAAGCATTTTAAAGTATTTTTAAGTATAAACATTTTTTATAAAATTAGTTACATATATTTTATTAAAGTATTTTAAAGTTTATATAATAAAATATCCTTTGAATAGATTTCAGTATTCTAAAGTGTTTATCTAAGCTAGGAAAAGTAAGTTACGTCCGGTATGAAGAGACAGGGGAAGAATTGAATTATAACACTTATGTTATACCTAATAATTTGGTAAATTTAAACAAAAGTACTAACTTGTCAAATTTGGGATATAATTGGGTCTTTTAACAGAGAATGTTTTTAAGAGATAATTTTAAAGAGTATGATTTGGGATTTTTGTGACATTGTTTGAAAAACAATTATTTTAAACACATATAAAAGGAATATAATCTTTAAAAGAGAGTTTTAAAGATAATGATTAAGTGGGAAGTATTTTGGGTTTGTTGTAAACAAAGTTTTAGTAACATTTGTTTTTAAACCCTTTAATGATATTTTAAAGTGGTAGTGTATTGTTAAATGATTTTGGGAAATACTTAGATCTTTAATAATGGAATTTTAAAGATAATAACAAGTATGGAATCTTTGGAAAAGACAGAAAGTATAAGTTTCAAAGTATAAAAGAGAGAAGAGGTTTATAGTAACAATGTTTGGGTGAAATTTTTTAACCTCTTTGACTATGTTTTAATTAAATAATTCTTGTTATTGATTTGTGAATATACTTCTACCGTCGAGATAAGTATATGAATACTTTTGAGAGTTTTAAAATGTGTAGAAACGAATAGGGAAATTTTAATTAAATAGTAAAGTTTAATTAACAAATGAAGTAATATTTATAAAGAAGTTTATTGAGCAAAAATGAGTTTTACTAATAAAGGAGGTTTTTAATTAATAAAGGAAGATAAACTAAAAGGTGCTTCGAAATCGTTTATACGACTTGATCGTACTTTGTGTGTATTAATCATACTTATGTGATTACTTGCTTATGGATAGTGTATGAGACATAGTTTCCCTTATGTGATCATTCTCGCTTTTGTTGAATTGATGAAATATAACTTTGGAAATATCTAAAAGAAACATGGGAATTATATGGTACAATTATCTTCGGTGATGCTATATTGTATGCATAAATCGTTCTTCCCTTCTAGGACGGATGATAAGGAAATCCGTCTGCTTAAACAGCTAGGAGGTGATTTCTGCTCTTATGTGTTATCTATTTATTTCCAACAGAACTGGAGTTGAGTTTACCAAAAATCAATCGATTGGTTTTGGAGCATCAAGTAAGTGGGGAAGTGCACATATATGAGATGACTTGAAACAGTAACCATTCCAAAACTATATATGTGTTTTATGCTTTGGAAGAGGTTTGTGAATTGTTCGAGATGTTGGAATATGTGTGGAGATTCGAGATCAGTTTGAGATGATCGAACCCATGTAGTGGTTCGTGATCTATTTTGAGATGCGGGAATCCATTTGTGATTCCAAGACCTATTGAGGTATGAGAATCCATGTGTGGTTCCTAGTTCTGTTCGAATTGGAGATTATGTAGAAGATCTGTTTGAGTGGTGGATCATGTGCTGGGACGTTGAACGTGACTTCACCATCGGTAATGAAAATAACCAAAGATAGAAGGCATAGCCTATGGGGGTTAGCTACCATAAAGGGTGTAGGTACTCCGTTCTAGTATTGCTTATGGATATACATGCGGGGGTGATGTGACCCGGTACCACATGTTCGGACGTGGACCAGCTATGTTTTTCCTATGGTATATTTTATCTAGATATCCATGATGCTTGGAAGGATATCTCTGATCCTTATGCAAGGGGACCGTTCTCGAAGTACCGAGGGCACCTCCATGGAATCCTACACAATTAGCGAACACCCCTTAACAATTATGATTGTATACCTATTATTGTTTTGATATACACTAACGTGCATCGTAGCTACTTGATTATCTATATTTCACACCTTAGATATTGTTTTAGTATTGATGGATTTTCTAATAGAAATGGTTTAGATAAAAACTGATCCGTGTTTCTTTGTGGCATGGCCTTACAATATATTATTTTGAAGGTTTATATATATAGAAATCCATGTAATATGAAATTCTCACGCTGTTTTACCAGACTGATCCGGGTGTTATTTTATTATTATGCTCGGTCAGCCCAAATATATTTTCAGATTTAGCTGTGGTTCATTGGAGTTCTTGCAAAGAAGTTAGATGATTTCTTATTGTAATTATTTTCCATTACATTACTTGTTTTGTATCTATAAGCATTTATGAGAACAGGCTATTATAATTGTCCAAGCTGATGATAGATTAGTTTACTTTGATTGATGTATGTATATCAAAGTTTTCTGTTTGGTAAAGATACTTTGAGATATTATTTATTAACATTTTGCATGTGAGATTCTGATATTTTGTTCTTCTTCCTTATTTCGTTTCCTTTTTTCTTTTACCCTAACATTCTGCCTATCTGGCACTTGGGTGCTCGGTACATGAATATCGTAGATGTATTAGTGTCGACATTCGGGGGTCAATAAGGTCAACTGTTACATGTGGTATTAGAGCTGAAAATTAAGCGAAAACCTTGGCTTTGGTAGGTATAGCTCATTAAGAGATAGGGTAATGAAATGCCTTATTATGAGTTGAGTGTATTATATATACGAGATTGCGTATTTGCTATTGTTAGAAAATGTTTTATATTGGTTGATTGGTCTTTTGAGTGGTTTATGGAGTCTGGTCAATACGTGTTACTAACGTTATTAATAGGGATCTCTAAACACTTAAACAAGAAAAAATGACACAGTATTGTTTTTGAAATTGGTAAATGAAATAATTTTACCCAGGATTATATTCTATATATAAAAAAATAATTTTTAAAAATTGATATAATTATATATGATATGTTTGTTTGTTTGTTTGTTAGGGAATGATAATATTTAATTATTATCATTTATTGTTTGATTTATTGTACTTGACCAGTTTATGAGCAGTTTTACCTTCCCACTGCATGGGTTGGGTAGATAGTAACTTATAGGAACATTGAAATGAACACCTTATGAATTAAGTTTCAAAGCTTGACTATAAGGCGTCAAACAATATTGGGTTAAAATTTAACTTTAATACAAGTTGGTTTATTATAGTCTTAATAAAAAGTAAGAAATTTTAAAAATAAATACATATGCGATAGTTTTATATAAAATAGTGATCTTGTATAAGTATTGTTTATAAAGTATAGTTTTTAAATAAAAAGAATTTAAACTAAGAATTTGAGAATTCAAATCTCGGTGTTTTTGAAATTGGTTTTCTAATGTGTTGAAAAATAATAGTAGTATTATTTGAAAGTAAATATCTGAGAAATTGGTTTATGAAATTGATATCATGGTACTTAGTAATATTATGAATTATTTGATATTGTTTTGGGAATGATTTTGGTTAAATCCGAAAGGCATGAATTAGAAGTACTGAACTCACTCTGTTGTTGAAAATAATTCCGGTGATCACTGCAGCATCATTGGCGTTCATTTTCGTGTTTCTAAGTAGGGAATGCTACTGTTGTAGTTTTGCTTTATAGTTGTTTTGGTAAAACAGAATTTGATTTAAATCCCAAAAGTATGATTTGGTATACAAAAGTTTTAAATATATATTATTTCAAAATGATTTTAAATGGAAACCCTGTGTTTAGTTCTTTAGTTTTCTGTTAAGTTATATGATGAATTCATGTATCATATGAATAGTTTGATTGTGCATCTTATTAGATCTGTTAATTAGTAGTTTTCAATTATTGGAATAAAACAGAATTTTCGATAATTTTGGATAGTCGGAAACTTCGTAATTTTATAAGAACTTGAAGCTAAGTGTTAAAAAAATATAAAAGTAGAGTTGTGTAACTCTAGATGGAAAGGTAGTAAGTATAAACAAGTTTGAAATTATTGAACAGACTTGTTAAGTAAAAAAGATTGGATGATTTTGTTTATACTCTTAGGATGTACTAGAGTATTATACAAATATGAACTTAAGTAGAGTTTTATGAAATGATTCACAAATGATTTTAGTATTAAATGAGGAATACTATAAGTGATAACGAACATGAATTAAAATGAAAAGTAATTAGTGTAGTTAAAAAACCAGTTGGAATAAAGTACGTAAGTTATACATAGATCATTTTATTTGCTTGGAATTTCTTGATACAGGATTTGAGTATATGATTTCAAGGTGATTTCCATCAGTCCAAGTTAGGATTTTCCACTCGATTTTAGATGGCGAACACTTGATACTGATTATTGATATGAGCTTGAAGTTTTATATCATAGTTTATGGCTATGTAAGGAGAATAGAAGTTTCTAATCAAGGAACCTGATCGAAATCTGCATTAGAGATGTCAAATGAGATATACTAGTTCGAAAGTGAAATTTATGCGATTGAGAAAATGATCAGATTAATATTGAGTATGGATGATATATGCATATCGTATGGGCTTTAGTATAATATATACTATGTTTATTGGCTTATAGAGAGTTTGGGAAATGACTCTTCGAATCGTTTAGGGTAGCATGAGTGATCGACTATATAATACCTGAGGCTGTTGAGCTTAAGGTATGCTTAATAGCTTATTTATCATCCTTGTGCGATGATAAGTCTTTTAACCTAGGTGAACCATGAGCTTTGGTTGCTAAGTATTGCAGTTCTGAGTAGTATTGTTATCAATTGTTTCTTTGGTTGCCAGTGATGCAATACCGTTAGATATTGATGTGTGATTGTTGTTTTTGTTGCTTGTGTCTATATTTCAAGGACAAAATTCTTTTAAGGTGGAAGAATGTAACAGCCCAGAATTTTGAACATTTTATAGTTAAATATTGGAATTATTTAGATATTTAACTCGTGGATTTAATACGAACAAAAAATAATTTCAAAGGCTTATTTAAGTTCTTTTTAAATAAGAATGATGATGGTAAACTTTTAATTTAGAATTAAAAGGGAATAAACTGGCTTTAATAATAATTCTTTTAATTAACTTGTGAAATTATCGTCCCAGGCATTGTCTCGGATTTTGACAAAACCAATATCATCGGGACCGAAATACCGAGTTTTTGTACGCCGACAAGTTTTATAGCGATCTGATGGGCTGTGTGATCGTACGATCTCAGAATGGAGGATGATAAATTTGAGAGAATTAAATATAATATATTTGTTTATAAATATCCACACTTAGATATATTATTTATCACTTTTCATTATCTTCCCCTCTCTCTTTTCCTTTATCTGTAAAGAAAAGTATATGCCACCATTAAATCAATTGTTTTCGAAGCTAGAGATGTCAGTAGAAGACAATGTTGGATCTGTATCTTCATATTGGTGAGAGCTTCATGTTGGTGTGTGTTGATTTGGGTGCGATAGAGGTTGGAGTTGTTTGACTTGCACTAGCCAAAGCTAGGGTTGCAAATTCTCGATGATTCAGGTGGCGATAGGTGATAGAGTCAATGGCGGTGGGTTTCTTAGGCGAAGGCGAAGTATTGGTGGTGATTTGAGAGGGTGCAGCGCAATGATGGTGGTCGCGACATGGCTATTATCATGTAGCTAGGAGCAGGTCCCAATGAACTTAAAGCGGTCGGAGGTCGATTCGAGGGCAAGGATGAACTCGGGGTGCGAAGAGAGGTTGGTTAGCAATGGTTTGTAGTGCTTTGGTGGAGCAAGGCAGATCACGACATGGACGAGGTTGAATTAGGGAAATGGTCGGACCTTGCTTAAGTTGATTGAGCTAGAGATGGTAAGGTCGGGGTGGTAGAGGTAACAAAGTGGAGTTCAGGGGTGGTCGTTGTTCGTCGTTTAATGGAGCAAGGCTCTATGTCGGTGCTTGGACGTGCACAGTTGTGCATTGATATGTCGTGTATAGGGGTGGTTTCTAATATGGGGAAGAAGGGGATGAGGGTTGTGATTATGAAGGTAATTAAAGTTAATTTGTGATTATTAATTAATTAATTAATGTTATCTAAATCTCCAAATCTCATATAACTAGTAACTTTTTCATACAAGGTCCAATCAAGGCGTCGTTTTCTCCATTGCACCCGTGTCAGGATTTTCTACGTTAGGAATTAGTTTGGGCTTGGGTGAGTTTACTCACCAGTTAATTTGTATAATGTTGTGTATTAAATTGTTGTTGTATTAAAATATAAATTAAAATAGATAACAATGTAAGTTATTATTTTTGTACCTCTTCATGTTTTTTAAAATGGGTGACAACATTATTATACGGTATAATCTCGCTATTAATCATCTATAACATGTATCGTGGCCAAGACTACTTGTTTACATGTTTAATATGGTTATTTGATTAAATTGGAAATTATGTGTGAATGGTTGAAGCGAAATTATCACTATAAACGCACTTCAAATCCTATGTTGGTTAAATGGTGAATATATTCTGGAAATATATATTGGTTGTTCATTGCACACGTTTTGGTATGTTCGGCATTGAGGAATTGGTTTGGACATTTATGGAATTTGGGAATGGAAATTATGGTAGTTGAAGCAAAAAGGTCGCTATGGATGCACTTTGAAATCGCTTTGTGTTCAGCGATTTTAAAATTAACTTTGAAAGACATCCCAGGGCTTCTTTGTATTTTTAATAAGTACTTTAAGTGTACCTATTTCCAAGAAAATACCAAGGCTTAATATATTGCCGAAGTTAATTATGGATTTTTAAAAATGGTTTTAAGTTATAAAACTAGCTTTTATAAAAGTATAAAATAAGTAATTTTAAGTGGTATTTTAAATAAATATTTTAAACCATAGTATAAGCATTATAAAGTATTTTTACGTAAAAATAGTTTTTAGAAAAATAGCTTAAAGTATTTTAAAGTTTATATAATAAAATGTCCTTTGAATTGATTTTAGTATTCTAAAGTGTTTATATAAGCTTGGAAAAGTAAGTTAAGTCTCGAATGAAGAGATAAGGGAAGAATTATATTATCACTTAAGTTGTAATGAATAATTTGGTAAAGTTGAGTAAAAGTACTAACTTGACAAATTTGGGATATAATTGGATCTTTTAAAGGAGAATGTTTTCAGAGATAATTATAAAGTGAGGATTTGGGATTATTTTGACATTGTTTGAAAAACAATTGTCTTAAACCCGTATAAAAGGAATATAATTGTTAAAAGAGTTTTCAAAGATATTGATTAAGTGGGAAGTATTTTGTGTGACGACCCGGAATTTTTAGATATTTGAAATTGGAATATTTAATTGATTTTAAATATTCAACGGTGAATTTTTGACTTGAATTTCAAATATCACTATTTATTGGGTAATTTAATTATTAAATTAAATAATTGGAAATTGGGCAAATGGTTGAATCTGGGATTTCAAGCTTGTTAAAAATAATTTGAAGGCTTATAAAAAATTTATTGATAGTACTGAAGATAGTAAAAGTGTTAAAATTGAATTTCAAAGTGTTTTGTTCAGTTTTAAAAATATATAGTTTAAATTGATATTTAAAAATAGCCTTCTGAGGTACAGTCTCGGATTTTGACGAAACCAATTCCATTGGATCCATAATATTGTATTATTATCAGATTTCAAATTTCGGAGTGATTGGAGTTATCGTGTGATCGTACGATAGATAAACGCGCTGAAATCTATATCGAAAATTCAAATATAACTGGGTCCAAAAAGCTATCTTCTCCATATGATCGAATTAGGACTCGAAACCTTTTCCATTGCGTTCGTAATGGGGATATAACATTATGAATGCCTAGTGCCTTGCCTCGATAGGAGTTCGAATTTGTAAGTTGCTTTTGGAAAATGAGATATTTTGAGCTTAAATAAAATAAAATAATATATATGTATATTGTCAATTCAATATTTCTTTCAGCCGAAAATTTATCAAATCAGGCCTATGATGTATACATTCCTATACCTTCTTCAACATGCTTCTCTCTTTTCGAAACATCACGTTCCTTTCATTTCAATCAGCCGCGTTCTTTGTTTCAGAAAGAAAATGCATTTCTAAATCAAAAATAAGCGAACGAAGAAAAATTATAATGGCCGAACGATAGTTTTTCTCCCCAGTTCTAATTCGTTCGTAAAGAAAAAATAAATCAATGCCAATATCCTTCTTCTCTTCTACCTTCATTCACAAAATTCAAATCTTCATAGAAAATAATAAACGAACGAACGAAATCGGTTTCGTTCAAAATGAAATAAGAGAATGGGGTCGAGGCAGCGTGACCTCGCGTGGAGATGAGGGACGCGTGCAGGCTAGGGTTGGTGATTCTGGCGGAGGCGTGGGGCGTGAGTTCGATTTGTGGGCGGCGGCGTGTCATGAATGTCGCAAGGCACCTTGGGTCGTTGAGGGTGAAGCCAGGCAAGGCGGTGGTGGCGAGGCATCTTGGCAAGGGTTTCGATCGAACCTGGGTTGGGTTCATGCTTGGATGCGAGTGCGGCAGTGAAGGAGGCAGTCGCGTTTGAGGCAATAGGTATTCTCTGATTTGATTTAATTTTATGTATATATATATACAGATTTCAGGAAACAAATATATTTGTATATAGATAGCTGAGATTTTAATATACAGTAGGATATAAAACAATTTATTTATTTTTATTTAAAGATTTATATATATGTATGTATACAGCAAAACAGAAAATAGTTTATATATAGATAAGATTTAGAAAGTAGAAATTTTAAATGGTAATATAGGTTATTTTATAAGTATATATGTAACGACCCAGAATTTTGAACAAATTAAATTGAAAATATTTAATTAATTTTAAATATTTGAACGATGATTTAATTTGAATCCCCGAAAATACTTTGAATTTGACGATTAGATTTTAAAATTTAATCTATTGTAAGGTGAATAAAAATTTAAATCTTCAAATTTAGGCCGATTAAAAATATTTCAAAGGATGGTAAAATTTATATTGATTATACTGAAGATAATTAAAACTTCAGAATCGAATTTGAAATCGATTTGTTCAGTTTTGAAATTGAATCGTTCGAGTCGATATTTGAAAATAGTCAATTTTCAAACGGTCTCGGATTTCGACGAAACCAGTTTCATCGGATCCGTAAGGTGATATTATTGTAAGATTTCAATTTTCGTAATTTTCGGTGTTTATATGTGAGCACACGACGTGTAAACGCATCGGAATTTATTCAAATTCGAAATTAAATTTAAATTTAAATTTAAAGACATCAGCCATGTTATCTTCCCTTTTATCACACCAAATATCACGGGAGAAGATCGTGCAACCCATGTTGTTTCTATTTTATTATCATCTTCCCCTTTCTCTTATCTCACTGCCGAGCTATCCTCTTCAGTTCAAAAAGAAAATCGAAATCATCTCGTTTCATCCCTCAGCTTTAAATCGAACGCAACCCATCCCCTTCAGATTTAAATAACCATCTCCCTCTTCCTTTACCTGTTAAAAGAATTTCAAACGAAAGAAAAAAAATCGAAACAAATTACTGTCGAGCAGTTTGGGAATCGAAATCGCGAACCGGGTTTGGGCGAACGTGAGCTAGGGCATAGGGTTTCGCGAGAAAAGGGAGGCGGCAGCACTGAGTCGCGAGCTAGACCTGGCCATAGCCTCGTCGAAGGTAGCAGTGGCGTTCGAAAAATTTCTGGAGGCGCAGGCACACGCGCGTGTGCTCGCGCGTGGGAGAAGGCGGGGACGTCGCGATGGATTTGGGTGTTGCGCGATTTTGAGGAGGAGCGGCGCTCGCGTACGCGAGGCTGGCGTGCGCGATTTGCGGTCGAACTCAACGCGTGTGTTCGTAGTCGCGTTCGACAGTGGAAGGTTGGGAGCTTGGTGGCACGATGGGAATTCGAACTGCTGAGGCGACGTTCGCGATGGGGTCGCGACCTGGTATTCGATCTGGGTTGTTTTTGATCAGTGAGGTATCTTTTCATTTTTTTTCTTTTCTTTCTTTTCAGATAGATTTCGTTTTAATAAAAAGTATATCTACAGATTTAAATTGGGAATAGGAAAAAGAATTATATATACAGTAGAAAGAAAATTTAATTTACTGTGATAATTTTATAAGAGGAAGAGAAAAATATATATATATTACAGTAAGATTCTATGTTTAAAACAGGTTGATAGTAAACAGATAAATTTTAATATATATGTAAGGATAAGATTTTGAAAATGAGGATTTTAATTGTTTGAGAAGTTTTGTATGAAACCAGATTTACAAAAATCTCTATATAGATTATTTTAAAAATATACATAGATTTTATCTTAGTATATGACTTCGAATGAAGAAAATAATAACCTGTTAAATTTATTTTAGTTATCAAGAAATTTGTTCAAAAGGAAAGTTAGTTAGAAATTTAAAAGGTTTAGTTAAATGAATTTATTAGAAGAAATCGGGTTAAAATAAAGTCATTGAATAATTAAAATTTCCAAACACAAAAATAAAATAAAAATTGGTTATTCGATCACTTCAAATATTGACAAATTGTATAATTTATTTTTACAAGGTTAAAGTCGAGAAAACGAAAGAAGAATTGGATTGGATTGCAAAATTTAAAGCTAAGGTGAGATTTTTCTCACTCAAAAAAATGAAAGTGGAATTTTTAGTTATTTATTGATTGTGTTGATTGCTATTGAATGTGCTATTAGATATAATAGGATATATCTATATATATAGCAGTATATACATATTGGCATATGTATATATTGGATTGATGATTTCCCGCCTCGTATAGCGGATGAGACCCTATTGCGCCGTTAGTAAGCGGATTTATAAAAACCTATATACCGCGATAATTCCGTACTGGAGCGGAATTGGTATTGTGCTAACATCTTTGGATGCAGGGAAACAGGTTGGAGGGATCCAACTGGACCCCTCACATTGATTGAATTTATTTCTACTGTGATGTGATAATCTGTGAATGATTATTGATGTTGTTGAATTGATATCTGGAAATTGTTTGAAAGCTAAAATTTAGCTGAATGGATGTTTTGACATCATTGGATTCCAAAAAAAAAATAAACGAAATTGAATTTTTGAAATCAAAGTAGAAATTTCTAAGTGAATCAATTTTTGAAATTGAAGAGATTTTGAAGAAAGGAATTTTTAAAGTATAAAAAGTAAATTTTTATAATCGTATTGAATAAATTCCAGAATAAAGTGAAAATGCTAAATAAATGGATTTCATAAAACAGTAATTATAAATTGAAGAATTTAATTTAGAATTTGGATTTTTAAATAGATTGAAAGAAACAAATTGAAATTTGTTTTCTTTAAAAGGGATTTATTTAAAAGACGATAAGTTGGAAATCCAATTAGAAATTTAATTGGTAAGTTGAAACGATTTGGGAAATCAATGTAAAATGATTTCAATTTAAAGAATCCATTTAAAAACAGGATGTTGAGTAATTTGAGAAAAATAAGGAATTTATTTAGTAGTGATAAATAAAATTAGAAATCAATCTGTAATTGATTTAGTATTTGGAGAAGAACTTTGAGAAACCAGTATGGAATCTTTTATTTAAAGTTGAAAATAAATTTAGAAATCAATATTGAAATTGATTTGGTATTGAAGTTTTAATAAATGGAATTGGAATTTATAAAAGTTGGTTATAAATCCGAAATCACTTATTTTGATAAGTAGAATATAGAAGTTGATAAAAAGAAGATTTATAAGTCGAAGTGTTATTAAAATAGAAGTAGAATTTATAACCGTGTTTATAAATTCGAAAGCGATGGAATTTGATGAATTAAATATAGAAGATTATCAGAGTAGATATATTCACGATTTTGGATAGCGAATTCCTATTGAAATGAAAAGGTGTAGAAATGATTGGAATTGGGTTAAATGAAGTATATTCACGATTTTGGACAGTGAATATATTTTTAAGTAAAAATGGTTATGTTTGGGAAAGCGATATTATAAATGAAGTTAATTGTTTTAAAAGATGTTTTAAAACGTGTTAAATATCGAAATCATAGATTTCAACATTTATTGTTGAAATAGACGTTTTCGAGAAACTTAAGGAAATGGTGGACTATAACACTGTTGTTATAGTAAATGATTTCCGAAAGGAAATGTTTTATGTAGTATTGGGATTTATATATCTATCTAAAATCCGAATCCCTATACTAGTGATTTTGAGTCGTCGTAACGATGTTTTACGTAACATTCGTTTTGACTCAAATAAATGTTGTTATAATAAATGATTTCCTTAAAGAATGAATATATACTTAATTTTATTTAAGTATATCGGATATTTTCCAAGTGTTGAAAATAAAAGATTTGTGAAATACTTATTATTAGGTAAGTATGGAAATGTTTTCCAAAATGAAATGAAACGTTTTGAGATTTTATCTTCTTAAAGATAAAATGAAATTGAATATTTGAAATCGATTTGAGAATCGTATATCAGTAGATATTTTGAAGATATAAATTCACTATGGAATTTATAAATGGAATGGGAATTTGTTTTAAAAATAAACGTTGATTTATTTTTAAAGTGTGGAAATTTTATATCTAGTAAAGATATTTTTAAAGATGAAATAATTTGGAAATAATTTGGAATCTGATGATGTTGCGCATCTTTATTGATAGTTAAATAACCGACTATCAATAATTACCTTGAGTAGGTATTTGTTGTGAATTGGATGAATTTGAATGCCACACTTGTTTTTAAATATACGCTCACTATTCGGGTTAGCCGGGAAAGGACCATGGGGTCGTATAACCCATTCCGAATATGTGATACGTCGTTATGAATTGCATTCGAAGACCGGTGTTGAAGACCGGATATTTTTGAAAACGGAAGGATTACCGTCAAGTTACTCTACATCGACTGATCTTCGATTTAGAGGTTTTATCACCCTTAGTGACGGGAAGTCCGGACGTGATTAGAAAATTATCCGGAAGTGCAAGGGCTTCGTGAGAAGTGCCTTCGGTTCTGTTCGATCCCGGAACAGACTTGTATGGATTGTGTGTCTGACGTTACAAGTTGAGATATTGAGCTGATTTCTTTCAAATACATTTCTGTTGGTGGCGGAGAATTTATTCTCTTAGCTTAACACCCTTCTCTGAGACGTACGAGCTCAGAGGTTATGTAGTTGAAATTTATCAGCGATATATCCCAATTTGGTAACGTGGCATACTGAGTGTTGCTGTGAAATGATCAGTGTTTGATCATTTGTGATATGATCATTTGTTTGATCTTATATCTTTGTGATCATAGGTTGATCATTTTGTTTGACCCGAAGCAGGGCTTTTTGAGAAAGCGTAGCTTTGTGGACGAGACTTCGTCGAGCCTCACACCCCGGAAATGGTCGAAACAGGAAGGATGCAGCAAGGTTCTAGGGAGTAGCGCCCCTTAGTGTATGTCATTCCTTCTGGATAAAGGTGGTATCATGGTATGGAGCCCAGATACTTAACCTCTGTGGTTGCTGCAAAATTTATTTCTTTGTGGTTGTTGCGAATCGGGGATCCTCGGGAAGATCGGTGACGATCGGGGGATGGCATACGCGTGTCAGTAGTTACCTATTTTTGCAGAGGTAACCCGGCCTTGTGTTGGCAGAGATCCGGTTAGGTTCTCGGGTCGTCTATTCCAGGGACGTACCCATCGTGGATAGGAAGTTCCTTAGCCTGACCATTTGTTGGAAATCCAAACTCCAATACGCACTTTGTACGGTATTAGTTGTAGAACCTGCCATTTACGTACGGTGGTCACCACTGTTTAGATGGTAGCTATAGTAGGCATACGATACTGGTCGTATGTTGGCTAAGATTAATATTATACTTTCGAAATGATTTCTACACTATGCACTAATAATAATATCAGAAACGATTTGATTTTTGCGTAGTAAGCATCTTTGACTATCATAAGAAGAAATCTCCTCCAATTCTGCGTTTGCATTGTGTGTGTGGTGGGAGGTCTTATGGTAGTCTCATTTTTCAAAAAGCATTGCGAATTTACTTTAAAATTTTTCTGTTGATTATTTTAAAGAATAACTGTTTTACGATCTCACACCAGTCACCATGACTGACTCGGAGTTTATTGTTTCCCTTCTAAACTCTGGGTGCCCACCAATTTCCACACGGGCAGTCTAGAGTTAGATTATCAGGATATTCTGGATATTCTGGAGCTTTGGAGATAAGCTGGATGACGAGACGTAGTATTTGTATCCAATAGTATTTATTCCGCTGTGTATTCTGTATGAGGACAAGTTATATAACTGTCCATTGTTGTATATGACTCTGATTGATGTATGTATAAACTGATATAGTTCTTTGTTTTAAAAAACTAGTGTTATCTATTATATATTGTTCCGCTGCGATGTGTAAGATTCTGATATTGTTTTCTGTTCTGATGTTGTTCAGTTGTTCTTTCTTTCTCTTCTTCTTCTCTTTTTCTTCTATTTCTTCTTTCTAAAACCCTCACTATTGGAGTTTCCGGCACTCGATTTCTCGACAGTCGATAAAGTGAGTATCGATGTTGAATTTTCGAAAGTCGAAAATTTCGGTATGTGACAAAGTGGTATCAGAGCATATGGTTAAGCGACAACCCTGCTCTGTTGGGTGTTACTCATTAGAGATAGAGTCAGTAGTACTCTAGAATGAGTTGAGTGTAATAATAGATATGAGCGCGTTTTTGTTATTGAATATAAATTTGTTTTGTATTGTGATGATTGGTTTATTGAGTGGCATATGAACCTTCGTCGGCACAGTCTTGCAAAACTGTATCGAAGGGGTTTCTAAACACTCGAATAGAACAATTCGACACAGTATTGTTTTGAAATGGGGTAAATGAAATAATTTTGCCCAAAACTATTTTTGTATAGAAAAGAAATGTTTTTCTATGAAGTACTATAGTATATGGTTGCATGGTTGTTAGAGGTGATAATATTAATCTATTATCATTGAAATTAGATAAGGAATTGAAATCATAACTCCAAAGTTAAGAAATAAATTCACATACAAATGAAATTTGAGAATATGAATTGTGAATGTGATTTGTAATTTAAAACGGAATTCCAGAGAAGTTTTTGGAAATGTTTTGAAAAGAATGGGAAAATAAATAATTTGGAAAGTTTAAATTCTTTTTGATTTGAAAATGAATTTCAAAGGTTTTGAAAAGTCTTTTGAAGAGATGAAAGGCTCTAAACTCTTTTCGGTCGCTGGAAAATAACTTCGATGATGACCGCGGCATCATCGGTGTTCATTCTCGGGTTTCCAAAAGTGGAATTGCTGCCAATTTGTTTTAAATAGAAGTTGTTTGAAAAAATTTGGGTTTTGTTTTGAAATTCAAAGAATGATTTGAATTGTTTTCAAAAAAAAATGGTTTTGAAAAAAATTGAAACGACTCTGGAATCCTATTTAAAATACTTACGAAATATTAATAAGTAGATAACTTATAGAATATTTGAAATTTGATTAGAATGAAATTCAAATTGAAAAACGAATGAATTAGTGAATGAATGAATAAATTGCGATTGCAAGTGCCAGAAAATGAAATTGAATGTTAAAATTCATTTTGAATTTGTAAGTAAATAAAACTGCAATTGAATTTGATTTGTGGAAAACGAAGTAAACTAAATCCAAATTAGATTGGAATTGCGAATTAAATTCGAATGAGGAATTGAAATGTGAAATTGAATTCAAATAAAATCTGAAATGTAAAATTGAAGATAATGGATATAACGTCAATAGCGAATTAGAGATGATATAAGGAGTTTATATTGAAAATTTGTAATAGAATTTGCAAATTGGATTGAATGCTGTAACTAGATATAATGGTTAGTAGGATATACAGGTATAAAGGAATTGGAATTTTGATTTCGAAGATAATTTGAATTGCTCGAAAAAGGTATGTATTTGAATTATAATATGAGTTTTTGCTGATTTCTCTCTAGCCGCTTGGCGTTTTCTTTTTCTTTTTGAAACCTGAGAGTCCGTAGGGACGTTTTGTAGTCGTACCGTATTAGCCGCGCAAAGGAGACGCTGGCGAAATTTTTCGAAAATTCCGAGTGTTAGAAAATTTTTGAGAAAATTTTGAAGTTAAAATTTGAATTCAAAACTCGAATTTGAATTTTGAAGTTAAACAATGTTGTTTGAAACTTATAATTGAAATTGGAAAACAAGTTGAATAATAACGAATCTTTAGTAGAAAGATTTGTTTTGATAAATTGATAAAACTATTAGATTGTGAAAAATAGTAGACGAGTTAAGGACCATTTTTCCTAACTTGTAATTTCGAGGACGAAATTCTTTTAAGGAGGGAAGTCTGTAACGACCCAGAATTTTGAACAAATTAAATTGAAAATATTTAATTAATTTTAAATATTTGAACGATGATTTAATTTGAATCCCCGAAAATACTTTGAATTTGACGATTAGATTTTAAAATTTAATCTATTGTAAGGTGAATAAAAATTTAAATCTTCAAATTTAGGCCGATTAAAAATATTTCAAAGGATGGTAAAATTTATATTGATTATACTGAAGATAATTAAAACTTCAGAATCGAATTTGAAATCGATTTGTTCAGTTTTGAAATTGAATCGTTCGAGTCGATATTTGAAAATAGTCAATTTTCAAACGGTCTCGGATTTCGACGAAACCAGTTTCATCGGATCCGTAAGGTGATATTATTGTAAGATTTCAATTTTCGTAATTTTCGGTGTTTATATGTGAGCACACGACGTGTAAACGCATCGGAATTTATTCAAATTCGAAATTAAATTTAAATTTAAATTTAAAGACATCAGCCACGTTATCTTCCCTTTTATCACGCCAAATATCACGGGAGAAGATCGTGCAACCCATGTTGTTTCTATTTTATTATCATCTTCCCCTTTCTCTTATCTCACTGCCGAGCTATCCTCTTCAGTTCAAAAAGAAAATCGAAATCATCTCGTTTCATCCCTCAGCTTTAAATCGAACGCAACCCATCCCCTTCAGATTTAAATAACCATCTCCCTCTTCCTTTACCTGTTAAAAGCATTTCAAACGAAAGAAAAAAAATCGAAACAAATTACTGTCGAGCAGTTTGGGAATCGAAATCGCGAACCGGGTTTGGGCGAACGTGAGCTAGGGCATAGGGTTTCGCGAGAAAAGGGAGGCGGCAGCACTGAGTCGCGAGCTAGACCTGGCCATAGCCTCGTCGAAGGTAGTAGTGGCGTTCGAAAATTTTTTGGAGGCGCAGGCACACGCGCGCGTGCTCGCGTGTGGGAGAAGGCGGGGACGTCGCGATGGATTTGGGTGTTGCGCGATTTTGAGGAGGAGCGGCGCTCGCGTACGCGAGGCTGGCGTGCGCGATTTGCGGTCGAACTCAACGCGTGTGTTCGTAGTCGCGTTCGACAGTGGAAGGTTGGGAGCTTGGTGGCACGATGGGAATTCGAACTGCTGAGGCGACGTTCGCGATGGGGTCGCGACCTGGTATTCGATCTGGGTTGTTTTTGATCAGTGAGGTATCTTTTCATTTTTTTTCTTTTCTTTCTTTTCAGATAGATTTCGTTTTAATAAAAAGTATATCTACAGATTTAAATTGGGAATAGGAAAAAGAATTATATATACAGTAGAAAGAAAATTTAATTTACTGTGATAATTTTATAAGAGGAAGAGAAAAATATATATATATTACAGTAAGATTCTATGTTTAAAACAGGTTGATAGTAAACAGATAAATTTTAATATATATGTAAGGATAAGATTTTGAAAATGAGGATTTTAATTGTTTGAGAAGTTTTGTATGAAACCAGATTTACAAAAATCTCTATATAGATTATTTTAAAAATATACATAGATTTTATCTTAGTATATGACTTCGAATGAAGAAAATAATAACCTGTTAAATTTATTTTAGTTATCAAGAAATTTGTTCAAAAGGAAAGTTAGTTAGAAATTTAAAAGGTTTAGTTAAATGAATTTATTAGAAGAAATCGGGTTAAAATAAAGTCATTGAATAATTAAAATTTCCAAACACAAAAATAAAATAAAAATTGGTTATTCGATCACTTCAAATATTGACAAATTGTATAATTTATTTTTACAAGGTTAAAGTCGAGAAAACGAAAGAAGAATTGGATTGGATTGCAAAATTTAAAGCTAAGGTGAGATTTTTCTCACTCAATTAAATGAAAGTGGAATTTTTAGTTATTTATTGATTGTGTTGATTGCTATTGAATGTGCTATTAGATATAATAGGATATATCTATATATATAGCAGTATATACATATTGGCATATGTATATATTGGATTGATGATTTCCCGCCTCGTATAGCGGATGAGACCCTATTGCGCCGTTAGTAAGCGGATTTATAAAAACCTATATACCGCGATAATTCCGTACTGGAGCGGAATTGGTATTGTGCTAACATCTTTGGATGCAGGGAAACAGGTTGGAGGGATCCAACTGGACCCCTCACATTGATTGAATTTATTTCTACTGTGATGTGATAATCTGTGAATGATTATTGATGTTGTTGAATTGATATCTGGAAATTGTTTGAAAGCTAAAATTTAGCTGAATGGATGTTTTGACATCATTGGATTCCAAAAAAAAAATAAACGAAATTGAATTTTTGAAATCAAAGTAGAAATTTCTAAGTGAATCAATTTTTGAAATTGAAGAGATTTTGAAGAAAGGAATTTTTAAAGTATAAAAAGTAAATTTTTATAATCGTATTGAATAAATTCCAGAATAAAGTGAAAATGCTAAATAAATGGATTTCATAAAACAGTAATTATAAATTGAAGAATTTAATTTAGAATTTGGATTTTTAAATAGATTGAAAGAAACAAATTGAAATTGGTTTTCTTTAAAAGGGATTTATTTAAAAGACGATAAGTTGGAAATCCAATTAGAAATTTAATTGGTAAGTTGAAACGATTTGGGAAATCAATGTAAAATGATTTCAATTTAAAGAATCCATTTAAAAACAGGATGTTGAGTAATTTGAGAAAAATAAGGAATTTATTTAGTAGTGATAAATAAAATTAGAAATCAATCTGTAATTGATTTAGTATTTGGAGAAGAACTTTGAGAAACCAGTATGGAATCTTTTATTTAAAGTTGAAAATAAATTTAGAAATCAATATTGAAATTGATTTGGTATTGAAGTTTTAATAAATGGAATTGGAATTTATAAAAGTTGGTTATAAATCCGAAATCACTTATTTTGATAAGTAGAATATAGAAGTTGATAAAAAGAAGATTTATAAGTCGAAGTGTTATTAAAATAGAAGTAGAATTTATAACCGTGTTTATAAATTCGAAAGCGATGGAATTTGATGAATTAAATATAGAAGATTATCAGAGTAGATATATTCGCGATTTTGGATAGCGAATTCCTATTGAAATGAAAAGGTGTAGAAATGATTGGAATTGGGTTAAATGAAGTATATTCACGATTTTGGACAGTGAATATATTTTTAAGTAAAAATGGTTATGTTTGGGAAAGCGATATTATAAATGAAGTTAATTGTTTTAAAAGATGTTTTAAAACGTGTTAAATATCGAAATCATAGATTTCAACATTTACTGTTGAAATAGACGTTTTCGAGAAACTTAAGGAAATGGTGGACTATAACACTGTTGTTATAGTAAATGATTTCCGAAAGGAAATGTTTTATGTAGTATTGGGATTTATATATCTATCTAAAATCTGAATCCCTATACTAGTGATTTTGAGTCGTCGTAACGATGTTTTACGTAACATTCGTTTTGACTCAAATAAATGTTGTTATAATAAATGATTTCCTTAAAGAATGAATATATACTTAATTTGATTTAAGTATATCGGATATTTTCCAAGTGTTGAAAATAAAAGATTTGTGAAATACTTATTATTAGGTAAGTATGGAAATGTTTTCCAAAATGAAATGAAACGTTTTGAGATTTTATCTTCTTAAAGATAAAATGAAATTGAATATTTGAAATCGATTTGAGAATCGTATATCAGTAGATATTTTGAAGATATAAATTCACTATGGAATTTATAAATGGAATGGGAATTTGTTTTAAAAATAAACGTTGATTTATTTTTAAAGTGTGGAAATTTTATATCTAGTAAAGATATTTTTAAAGATGAAATAATTTGGAAATTATTTGGAATCTGATGATGTTGCGCATCTTTATTGATAGTTAAATAACCGACTATCAATAATTACCTTGAGTAGGTATTTGTTGTGAATTGGATGAATTTGAATGCCACACTTGTTTTTAAATATACGCTCACTATTCGGGTTAGCCGGGAAAGGACCATGGGGTCGTATAACCCATTCCGAATATGTGATACGTCGTTATGAATTGCATTCGAAGACCGGTGTTGAAGACCGGATATTTTTGAAAACGGAAGGATTACCGTCGAGTTACTCTACATCGACTGATCTTCGATTTAGAGGTTTTATCACCCTTAGTGACGGGAAGTCCGGACGTGATTAGAAAATTATCCGGAAGTGCAAGGGCTTCGTGAGAAGTGCCTTCGGTTCTGTTCGATCCCGGAACAGACTTGTATGGATTGTGTGTCTGACGTTACAAGTTGAGATATTGAGCTGATTTCTTTCAAATACATTTCTGTTGGTGGCGGAGAATTTATTCTCTTAGCTTAACACCCTTCTTTGAGACGTACGAGCTCAGAGGTTATGTAGTTGAAATTTATCAGCGATATATCCCAATTTGGTAACGTGGCATACTGAGTGTTGCTGTGAAATGATCAGTGTTTGATCATTTGTGATATGATCATTTGTTTGATCTTATATCTTTGTGATCATAGGTTGATCATTTTGTTTGACCCGAAGCAGGGCTTTTTGAGAAAGCGTAGCTTTGTGGACGAGACTTCGTCGAGCCTCACACCCCGGAAATGGTCGAAACAGGAAGGATGCAGCAAGGTTCTAGGGAGTAGCGCCCCTTAGTGTATGTCATTCCTTCTGAATAAAGGTGGTATCATGGTATGGAGCCCAGATACTTAACCTCTGTGGTTGCTGCAAAATTTATTTCTTTGTGGTTGTTGCGAATCGGGGATCCTCGGGAAGATCGGTGACGATCGGGGGATGGCATACGCGTGTCAGTAGTTACCTATTTTTGCAGAGGTAACCCGGCCTTGTGTTGGCAGAGATCCGGTTAGGTTCTCGGGTCGTCTATTCCAGGGACGTACCCATCGTGGATAGGAAGTTCCTTAGCCTGACCATTTGTTGGAAATCCAAACTCCAATACGCACTTTGTACGGTATTAGTTGTAGAACCTGCCATTTACGTACGATGGTCACCACTGTTTAGATGGTAGCTATAGTAGGCATACGATACTGGTCGTATGTTGGCTAAGATTAATATTATACTTTCGAAATGATTTCTACACTATGCACTAATAATAATATCAGAAACGATTTGATTTTTGCGTAGTAAGCATCTTTGACTATCATAAGAAGAAATCTCCTCCAATTCTGCGTTTGCATTGTGTGTGTGGTGGGAGGTCTTATGGTAGTCTCATTTTTCAAAAAGCATTGCGAATTTACTTTAAAATTTTTCTGTTGATTATTTTAAAGAATAACTGTTTTACGATCTCACACCAGTCACCATGACTGACTCGGAGTTTATTGTTTCCCTTCTAAACTCTGGGTGCCCACCAATTTCCACACGGGCAGTCTAGAGTTAGATTATCAGGATATTCTGGATATTCTGGAGCTTTGGAGATAAGCTGGATGACGAGACGTAGTATTTGTATCCAATAGTATTTATTCCGCTGTGTATTCTGTATGAGGACAAGTTATATAACTGTCCATTGTTGTATATGACTCTGATTGATGTATGTATAAACTGATATAGTTCTTTGTTTTAAAAAACTAGTGTTATCTATTATATATTGTTCCGCTGCGATGTGTAAGATTCTGATATTGTTTTCTGTTCTGATGTTGTTCAGTTGTTCTTTCTTTCTCTTCTTCTTCTCTTTTTCTTCTATTTCTTCTTTCTAAAACCCTCACTATTGGAGTTTCCGGCACTCGATTTCTCGACAGTCGATAAAGTGAGTATCGATGTTGAATTTTCGAAAGTCGAAAATTTCGGTATGTGACAATATATATGTAGGTAGTTTCAACAGAAAATGAAATAAATAATATACATATAGATATTTTAATTTACTAGTTTATTTTGAATAATTTATTAAGGTGATTTATTTGTTAAGTTAATCTATTTAACTATTATTATTATTATAGGAAGATTAGTTTAAAATCAAATTTATTAGTTTAAAATTAAATTATTAGTTAATTAAATTTATTAAATGGCAATTGATTTTTCGATTATTTCGAATATTAATAAACTGTATAAACATTTATACAAGGTCTAAAATCATAGAAACAAATCAAGTCGGTTTGGAGTGGATTGCAAATTAAAAGTCGAAGGTGAGTTAATCTCACTCATCTGGGTTATTAATGAATTTAAATAGTTAAATTTAAATAATTGGTTGAATGATTGAATTGATTTGATGTGCTATATTATATATAGTAGTATATATAGTATATATTGGAGTGATTGATTTCCCGCAATTATATGGCAGATGAGACCCTATGCGTCGCATAATAGCGGATGATATTATATAAACCCATATACCGCGATATTCCACCTCGAAGTGGAATTGGTATTGTGCTAACATCTGTGGTTGCAGGGAAACAGGTTGGAGGGATCCAACTGGATTCCTCAAATTTAGTTAGACTGTTCTAATAATTCCGTGTTATGATTTTTGATATTCTGTGATGAATTATATTGATAATTGGAATATTGGATGCTATGGTTTGATTGAATATACCTTTCGGTATACTGAGTTATCAAAATATATAAAATTGGATTTTTGAAAAAGAAAACATATGAGAGAATGTTTAAGTAAAGTAATTATAGAAAATTTAAGTAAATTAAAGAATGAATTTGGGGAAGGATAAAGTGATTTTTTAAATTCTAGTAAATAAATTCCGAGTATGATAAGGGGATTTTGAATAAAAGGGAAATCATAAATTTTAAACTTAAGTGATATTATTTAAAGGAATGAAAGATTTATTTTTGAATTCAGAGTTAAAATGGTTTAGAAAGAAATAAAAGAAAATCTTGTAATAAATGTGGAAATTTGTATTATCAGTTGAAGCAAGATTTTAAATCATCACAAGGAAGTTAAACCTGAAATTTATAAGTTTTGAAATAAAATTGGATAAGTAAAGAATTTATTTTTAAATGGAATAAATTTTGGAAAGCAATTTGAGAATTGATTAAGTACTTGAAACTGGGATTTTAAAAAGGAAGATGAGACTATGGAATTTATAAACTGGGTTTATAAAGTGAAGTAATGTATCAGTGGATATTTGGAAGTATAAATTCAGGTGGGAATTTATTAAAGGAATGGATAAATTTGGTTAAAAATAAATAGTGATTTATTTTAAGATGTGAAAGAGAAGTATATTTCCCTGGATAGTCAAGTACGATTTCAAGGCAAATCCTTAAGTATAAGTTAATGTTTTAAAGTTGATTAAAGGTATGTTTAGAAAATTTATTATCCTTAAATGTTTAAGTTTTAAAGCAAGCATTTTTCAAATTTATTCTAGTAATAATTATTTAAAAATGACTTGGTATTATGTTTTAAAGGGTAAAAATCTAGTTTTATATTTTATTAAGTAGTTTATTTTAAATATTTTTAAAGTATATGTTTTTACATAAAGTATTAAAGTAGTTTTAATTTAAATGTTTTGTTTAAAGTATATTTTATAATATAGTGTTTTAAATTACTTTAAAAATCTAAAGTGTTTGTACTTGGTGATTTCAGTGGAAATAGAAATTATTTGGGGAATTTATTCCATGAGAGAAAGACGGTTTGAAACTGTTTTCAAAGGGTTAAAAGGTGGAAAATATCTTGCGAAGATATTTGAGATAAATAAATAATTTGGGAGAAATTATTGTGGATTTATGGATGTTTTGTGAATGTTAATTGATAGTTAAATCACCGACTATCAATATTGGCCAATGCGCTGATCGTTTCGAAGAGACCGGGATCGGGATTTATTTTTCGAAAACCACTTCGATCCGGTTTGTACGTTTTCGTAGGGAAAACGAGTTTGGAGTCAAAGATGGCGCAGTGAAGTGCAAGGGCTAATCGCTACTAATCCTGAGGATGATTCCAAAATGGATGTAGTAGGAATAGTGCCTTCGGTTCCGTTCGAACCCGGAACGGACTTGTATGGATGAATGCTTTCGGAACATCGTCAGGTGGACGATGGGCATTCTAAGGGATATGTTCTATAAAGGTAACGCTTATCCTCAAGCCTCATCAACCGGGAATGACTGAAAATCAGGGGTTATGCAGCAAGGCTATGTGGGTAGCACCCATTAGGGTGAGGTCATCCCTGTCTAGATGTCCCTTTTATTTCGGCTTAGTGGTGCGGTTGTTGATCCCAACCGTGGGGTGATCTTACACAGAATTACCCTTAGGTAGTTATGGTCTTGTGTTGCAGGGGATCGGGCGTGGTCCTCGGTACGCTGATCTAGACCAGGTACTGTGACAGGTGGTACCCCAGTGCCTTGTCATTAGTTGGAAATCCATTCTCCCTACATGCCTTTACGGTTTTGTTTGTATACCTATTAGATGGAATTTAATAGATGTAACAATTTCGGCTATTTGAATAAGTATTTGTATATAGGCACTATTATAATATCAGAGGATTTTGATTAAAAGTGTTTTGGCTATCGTAAGGTAAAAACCAGACATGTTTATTTGTGGCGTGGTCTTACGAGATGCTTTTGATTTCAAAGGGTTTGGAAAACTTTAATAATCCAATTGAGTGTGTTTTCTCACGCTGGTTTTCCAGACTGACTCGGGTGTTATTTTATTATAATGCTCGGGTCAGACCGAGTATTACAGATACATGATAGGATGCTGTGGAGCTCAGGAGATGAGCTGGATGACGAGACGTATCACTCGTACATGATTTATATTCCGCTGTGTTGTGTATGTTGTGTATTCTGTGTGGGACAAGTTATTATAACTGTCCTGAATTGTGAAGTTGATTGTATTGTACACTGATGTTGTATTCTGATGATGTATGTATAAACAGATATAATTTCTTTCTGTAAAGATCAGTTATTATCTATTATGTTTAATTCCACTGCGATGGTTAGATTCTGTTGTTATTTTGTTTATTCTTCTTCTACCTCCTTCTTCTTTAACCCAAATGACCTGGTATTTCCGGCACTTGGATATTCGGCATTCGATATAGTGGGCGTATTGATGTCGATTTTCGAGGTCGAAAATCGACTGGTTGTCACATTTTGGGTTCGTTGTAAACACTGTTTTAGTAACATTTGTTTTTAAACCCTTGAATAGTATTTTAAAGTGGTAAAATATTTTTAAATGATTTTGGAAAATACTTAGATCTTTAATAATGGAATTTTAAAGATAATAACAAGTATGGAGTCTTTGGAAAAGATAGAAAAATATAAGTTATAAAGTATAAAAGAGAGAAGAGGTCTATAGTAACAATGTCTGATGACATTTGTTTTTAACCTCTTTGACTATGTTTTAATTAAGTAATAACTTGTTATTGATTTGTGAATATACTTATACCATCGAGATAAGTATATGAATACTTTTGAGAGTATTAAAATGTGTAGAAATGAATAGGAAAGTTTTAATTAAATAGTTAGGTTTAATTAATAAGTGAAGTTTCATTTATAAAGAAGTTTATTAAGTGAAAATGAGTTTTACTAATAAAATAGGTTTTAATTAATAAAGGAAGATTAATTAAAAAGGGGTTTGAAGTTTTTTATACGACTTGATTGTGCCTTTTGTGTGTCAATCATACTTGTGATTACTTGCTTATAGACGGTGTACAGAACTTTGTTTCCCTTATGTGATCATTCTCACTTTTGTTGAATTGACCAAATATAACTCTAAAAATATCTAGAAGAAACACGAGAATTATATGGTACAGTTTTCTTCAGTGATGTTATATTATATGTATAAAATCATTTTGCTCTTCTAAGACAAATGATAAGTAAATCGACCGCTTAAACGGTTAGGAGGTGATCTCTACTTTTATGCATTGTCTATTTGTTTCCTATAGAACCAGTGTTGAGTTACCGAAAATCGATCGATTGGTTTTGGAGCGCCCAGTAAGTGGGAGAGTGTACTTATATGAGATGACTTGAAATTGTAACCACTCTGTATCTATATACGTGTTCTATGCTTTGGATGAGGTTTGTGATTGGTTCGAGATGCTAGAATTTGTTTGGTGATTCGAGATCTGTCTGAGATGCTCGAACCCATGTAGAGGTTCGTGATCTATTTTGAGATGTGAAAATTAATGTGTGATTCCAAGACCTATTGTGGTGTGGGAATTCATGTGTAGTTCCGAGATCTGTTCGAGTTGTAGCTCGTGCAGAAGATCTGTTTGAGTGGTGGCTTGTGTGTTGGGATGTTGAATGTCACCTCACCATCGGTAATGACAGAAACCAGAGATAGGAGGCATAGCCTATGGCGTTTAGCTGATTTAAAGGGTGCAGGCACTCCATTCTAGTATTGCTTATGGATATGCATGCAGGAGTGATGTGACCCGATGCTATCTGTTCGAGCATGGACTAGCTATGTTTTTCCAATGGTATATTTTATCTACAGATATACGATGCTCAGAAGGATATCTCTAATCCTTGTGCAGAGGGATTCTCGAAGTACTGAGGGCACCTCCATGGAATCCTGCACAATTAGCGAACGTGCCTTAGCAGTTATGATTTTATACCTATTATTGTTGTAATATACACTCACATGCATTGAAGCTACTTCATTATCTATATTTCACACCCTATACATTATATTAGTATCACTGGATTTTGTAATTGAAATGGTTTGGTTATCGTAAAATAAAAGCTCGTCCGTATTTATTTATGGTGTAGCCTTATGATATATCTTTATTTTGAAGGGTTTTATAAATATAGTAATCTATGTGATTTGAGTTTCTAATGCTGGCTTACAAGAATGATCCGAGTGTTATTTTATTATAATGTTCGGGTCAGCCCGTGTATATTTCCTGATTTAGCTGTGGTTCATTGAGCTCTTGGAGAGGAGCTGGATGATTTCTTACCGTATTTATTTTCCGCCGCATTACTTGTTTTGTATCTATCGGCATTTTTGAGGATATGCTATTATAAATGTCTAGGCTGATGATAGGTTTGTTTACTCTGATTGATGTATGTATATCAAAGTTTTCTATTTAGAAAATACCTTTTGAGTTATTATATATGATCGTTTCGCATGTGAGATTCTGATATTGTGTTTTTCTTCCTTGTTCTGTTTTCTTTTCTTTTTCTTTTACCCCAATGTTCTGTCTTTCTGACACTTGGATGCTTGGCATGTGAATACCATAGATGTATTAGTGTCAACATTCGGGAGTTGAAAAGGCCGACTATTACATGTGGTATCAGAGCTAAAGGATAAGCGAGAACCTTGGTTTTAGTGGGTATAACAAATTAAGAGATAGGGTAATGGAATGCCTTATTATGAGCTAAGTGTATTATATATATGAGAGTGTGTATTTATTATTCTTATAAAATGTTTTGTATTGTGTTATTGGTCTTTTGAGTGGTTTATAGAGTCTGGTCAATACGTGTTGCTAACATTGTTGATAGGGATCTCTAAACACTTAAACAAGACAAACCAGCATAGTATTGTTTTTGAAATTGGTAAATGAAATAATTTTACCCAAGATTATATTTTATATATAAAAGAATAATTTTTATTTTTGTTCGTTAGGAAGTGATAATATTCAATTATTATCATTTATTGTTTGATTAATTGTGCTCGACCGGTTTATGAGCAGCTTTACCTTTTCACTGCATGGGTTGGGTAGATAGTAATTTGTGGGAATATTGAAACGAACACTTTATGAATTAATTTTCATAGTTTGACTATAAGGCATTAGACAATGTTGGGTTAATTTTTTTTTAATAAAAGTTGTTTGTTACATTCTTAATAAAAAGTAAGACATTTTACAAATAAACACTTGTGTGATAGTTTTATATAAGAAAGTGACCTTGTATAAGTATGGTTTATAAAGTATAGTTTATAAATAAAAAGGATTTAAACTGATAATTTGAGAATTTAAATCCCGTTTTTTTGAATTTGGTTTTCTAAGTTGTTGGAAAATAATAGCAGTATTATTTAAAAGAAAATATTTGAGAAATTGGTTCATGAAATTGATATCAAGGTACTTAGTAATATTTATAATGTATTTGATATCATTTTGGGAATGATTTTGGTTAGTTCGAAAGGCATGAATTAAAAGTACCGAACTCACTCTATCGCTAGAAAATAATTTCGGTGACCACTGAAGCATCATCGGCGTTCATTTTCGTGTTTCTATGTAGGGGATGCTACTATAGTAGTTTTGCTTCGTAGTTGTTTTGGTAAAATAAATTTTGATTTAAATCCCGAACGTATGATTTGGTATACAAAAGTTATAAGTATATATTATTCCAAAATGATTTGAAATGGAAACCCAATGTTTAGTTCTTAAATTTTTTATTAAGTTATATGATGGACTCATGTATCATATGCATTAGGATAGTTTGGTTATGCATCTTGTTTGATCTATTGATTAGTAGTTTTTAATTATTGGAATAAAATAGAATTTTCGGTGATTTTGGACATTAAGAAACTTCAGAGTAAGAACTTGAAGCTAAATGTTGTAAAAATATAAAACTAGAGTTTTGTAACTCTGGATGGAAAGGTAGTAAGTATAAACAAGTTTTAAATTGTTGAACATACTTGTTAAGTAAAATAGATTGGATGCTTTTGAATATACTCTTAGGATGTAGTGGAGTATTATACGAATATGAACTTAAGTTATATAATGTTTATAAACTTAAGTAAAGTTTTATAAAATGATTCATAAATGAATTTAGTATTAAAAAGGAATACTATAAGTGATAATGAACTTGAATTAAAATGAAAAGTAACTTGTGTAGTTAAGAAAATAATTGGAATAAAGTACATAAGTTATATGTAGATCATTTTATTCGTTTGGCAATTCTTGATCTAGGATTTGAGTACATGATTTTGAGGTGATTTTCATCGATCCGAGTTAGAATTTTTCAATTGATTCTCAACGACGAACACTTGATACTTATTTTTGTTATGACCATGAAGTTTTCTACCATAGTGTATGGCTACATAAGAATAATATAAATTTCTAATCAAGGAACCTGATCGGAGTCCGCACTAGAGATGTCAAATGAGATATACTACTTTGGAAGTGAAATTTATGGGATCGAGCAAGTTATCGGATTGATATTGTGTATGGATGATATATGTACATCATATGGGCTTTAGTATAATTATATACTATGTTTGTTGGCTTATTGAGAGTTTGGGAAATGACTCTTCGAATCAATTGGGGGTAGCATGAGTTATCGATTGAGTAATGCCAAAGGCTCTTAAGCGAAAGGTATGCTTAGTAGGTTATTTATCATCCTTGTCTGATGAGAAGTCTTTTAACCTTGGCAAATCATGAGCTTTGGTTGCTACTGCGTAGGATTGTTATGTGACTGTTTCTTTGGTTGCCGGTGATTGCAATACCATTAGGTATTGATGTGTGATTGTTGCATTTGTTGCTCGTGTCAGTATTTCAAGGATGAAATTCTTTTAGGATGGAAAAATGTAATGACTAAGAATTTTGAAAGTTTTATAATTAAATGTCAGAATTACTTAAATATTTAAATCGTGGATCTAATACGAATAAAAAAATGATTTCGAAAGGTTATTTAAATTCTTCTTAAATAAGAATGCTAATGGTAAACTTTTAATTTAGAAATAAAAGAGATTAAACTAGTTTTAATAATAATTCTTTTAATTCAGTTGTGAAATTATCATCCCAGTGCACTGTCTCAGATTTTGACGAAACCATTATCATCGGGACCAGAATATTAAGTTGTTGTACACCGACGAGTTCCATAGCTATCTGACGTGTTGTGTGACCATATAAGCTCGGAATGCAGGTCGATAAATTTGGGAGAATTAAATATAATATTTTTTATAAATATCCACACCTAGATATTTTCTTTATCACTTTTCATTATCTTCCTCTCTCTCTCTCTTCTTTTATCTGTAAACAAATGTAGTTGCCACCATTAAATCAATTATTCTCGAAGCTAGAGATGTCGATAGGAGACAACGTTGGACCTGTAGGCTTCATATTGGCGAGAGCTTCATATTAGCGAGAGCTTCATGTTGGTGTGTGTCGATTTGGGTGCGGTCGGTTTCTTGGGTGAAGGAAAATTGGTGGTAGTGATTTGAGAGGATGTGGTGCCAAGATGGTTGCCGTGACATAGCCATTGTCATTTATCTAGGAGCAGGTCGAGGTGAACTTAAAGCGATTGGAGATCGATTCAAGAGCGTGGACGAACTTGGGGTGCAAAGAGAGGTTGGTTGTTAGTGGTTTGCAGTGCTTTGGTGGAGAAACACAGATTGCGACATGGACGAGGTCAAATTAGGGCAAACAGTTGGATATTTCTTCAGTTGATCGAGCTGGAGATGGTTAGGCGGGGATGTGGAGGTCGCAAAGTGGAGTTCGGGGGTGGTCCCCGTTCATCGTTTAATGGAGCAATTCTATGTCGGTGCTTGGATGCAACGATCCAAATTTTCGACCCTCGATTATCGATGATAATACATCCACGGTATTCATGTGCCAAACACCCAAGTGACAAAAATACAGAAAGTTACGGTAAAATAAAAAAAGAATCAAAAAAGAAAGAAAGAACACAACATCATAATCTCATAATAGAATGATAATATATAATATCACAAGAACATTACAAAAGGTTACTCTGAATATAGAAATTTCAGAGTTACAAAACCTAAGTACTATCATCAGCCTGGACAGTTATAACTACTTGTCCTCACAGCTTCGATATATAAATAGCTCTACGAAACAACAGAAATAGAAGTTGATAGATAATGGAAGCCTCTAGCTCGTCTTCTGACCTCTGAAGTGTCCAAGTTAAAACCTGTCATACTCAACCTGCTCGAAAGATTATGCGAGGAATTTAGGAAAAAATAAAAACCAAGTGTCAGACGTAAGTCTGGTATGAGAAAACTCAAGATATGTGAATACATGTAACAATAACTATTGATACCGTAAGGACTCCCGTAACAGTTTTCCCCTTAAAAGATACCAACCATTCATTAAGTTTAATATAGTAATATGATAGATAATGTCTAGGGTATATGATATAATCATATCAAATAGTTGTGATGCTTACGTTGGTCACACCTCAACTTTTTAGCTTACATTTAAAATCGCTAAGGAACGTTTGCATAATGGATTTTCTATGGGGATGCCTCCGGTAAACTGAAGCGGATCTCCATGCATGAGGATCAGAAAACACCTTTTGAGCATCATATATCTCTAGACAAAATATACCATAAGGTGAACACAAATGGCCTACGCCCAAAAATAAACATGAACCATGTGAAAATAAATATCATCAACTCCTACCGGCCAACTATCGATAAGTATCTCTAGATATGTAGTTGATAATACACTGACACGGGTCAGCTAAACCCCAAGTTATGTAGCCTACTTTGTCTTTAGCCATTTCTGATTTAAAGGTTATGTTTCGGCATCTTTCACATGAGTCTTCATTACTCGAATAGAACTCAAATCCAAAAATGGATTCCCATATCTCAAACAGGTCACAAATCACTACATGGATTCGAGCATCTTAAATGGATCTCGAATCTCCACGTAGATTCCCTTTCTCAACCTCTTCAAAAACATACAATCTGTATACTTGTTTTGAAGTGGTATTCGGTAAATAAAACACTTACCAACCCCAGACTCTTCAAAACTAATTGATGAATTTTCGGTTAACTCAATTCCAGTTCTTTTAGAAGTAAGTGAAAGCTAGAGGTATTTCATATAAATACTCCTCCTTGGGAGTTCTCATTGGTAGGAAATTGTGAAACCTTTCGATTACACCTTAAGTTTAATATTAGGTAAAGTTCGATAATCGACTAATCGATTATCTAGTTAAAACAAGTACTTATATAAATCATTATCCGTATGCTTAACCCATTTCAGACATTCCAACTTAAATATTCCTTGTCTAAGAGTGAAGCCAGGTAAGTTAGAGCACTGGTCGCATCAAATCCTTGCCTAGACACTTCATTCTTGAATCTCACAAATAGATAAGCCTACCTCGTCGGTTTTTAGTGTTAAGTGTAGTATTAATGATTTCCATAAACAAGTAAGAAATCACACGATTAACATGTTTTCAACATTTTTCGACTTTATATTCCTCGGCAAAGTGAGAAACTGGTAGGTGAGAGCTCTATTGATCCATCCCTACTCGAACATTAGTCTTAACTCTCAAAAATAGATAAGCCTTACCTCGTCGACTTTTAGTGTTAAGCATAGTTAATTACTTCTCAAACAAGTAATCAAATAATTAACCATTTAGCCACTAAGCAATTCTTAAACCCTTTTGTAAAACATTTGTATATAATTTTAAAATACTTGAAATTACTTATAATAGGTTTTAAAAAATTTATTCAAAGTATTACTTTGAACTAATAAGTTTGTAAAATCTATAAAACTTGGGAAAGTACATGTTTTATCATAAAAACCTCTTCTTTAAAAATTCACCATTAATTCTTAAAAATTCATAAAGACCTCAAACCACTTTTAAAATGCTCTAATAATAGATAGTTAACACTTGCAAAAAGAATGAAACATAATACTGAGAATTAAATATGTTTTCAAACCTTTTAAGTCCAAAAATCAAGTCTAAATGGGGCAGTTTTGCATAAGTGAAGGTTTGGTCATTTTTGAGATGTTACTTAACTTTTTACTATCCAAGCTTTTAATAGAAACAAACGTATGTAAAAAATTAAAAATATAGGGAGAAACCTCTAAAGATATCTCTACAAAGTTCCATAGAAATCACCGAAAACAAGACAATTCACAACTGCATCTATTGCGACTATCGCCACAAGTGCACTTCCAAATCCGAGTTATATGCAAACCTATGTTCAACTATGACCTATGTGCTTTATTCCAAGACCTTGCTATATGTCATACAAGTCCATTCATATTCGTTCAAGTCCGTTCATATGTCAATTGTTTTCAAGAAAAGAAGTAAAACCATTGTTTTCACATATGTCCATATTCATTCAACAAAATTAATACAATCAAACATCAACATATATATATATATATATCTGTGTGTGTGATATTTTCTAATTAAAATAGTGAGTTAGCTCACCTTTTATCCAAAAACCAACCAAGATCTAAAAACCCAAGCTAGCAATCTCCATTCCTTGTTTCATCTTGTTTTTTTCCTTCCTCCTTCACTAATTGCTCATGGCTATGATAGGTGGGGGGAGTTTGGCTTTGATTTTTTACAATCTAACAAGGTAGAAAGTGTTGTAATATGGTGGTAAGGTTTCGCTCCAAGTTTGAAGTGATTTGGATTTGATTTGCAAATATTTTGCTTTAGGAAATTATGAAGAGGAATAAGAAGAAGACATGGATTTAACTCACTTTTGCTTGTGAATTTGTGAATGATAACTAAGGGTATGCCACTCCTTATATAGGCTAAGAGTGGTGCTCTTTAATCCTGCCTTCACCCTCACTTCATCCCATGAAAGACTCACCTCCCATCACTTCTCCTTTATGCTAATTACCATTTTACCCCTCTCATAATAATATCTCTTATCCTAATAGAAGCTTCTAGAACATTCCAAGATTTATGAAGATGTATGTGTGTTATTTAGTTGTTAATGTGCTCATTTGATCATTAAACAAGTGCACAAGAGCTCGAACAACTTATCTATATACCGATAAACCAATTTTCGGTCGCATTATCGATTTTTCTTCGAAGAATATATTTTTGTAAACAAATCTAAAAAACAAGTATCTTATCATTGTTTATTAATTAAATGATGTTTAACAAGGTTACAAAAGCATATTTATAAGACTTAATTATATTTCAAAATATTCCAATATACAAAGATGAAGTATTCGAAATTCTGGATCGCTGCATTCTCCCTCACTTAGAACATTTCATCCTCGAAATTCAAATAAGAACGTTAATCAAAGAAGATAATAGAACAAGATACATATATAGCATACTGCTGAAACTATATACAAACTAAAATGCAACCCAAAATGCATACTAAGTGACTCCACCTCAAGTGGTGAGTACACTGCAAAAGACGTATGATACAAAGATAAGAAATCTTTAGTCTAAGAACAAATCTGGATGGGACTCTCTCAAACTGTCCTCTGTTTCCCACGTACAATCCCAAGCATCCTTGCTCCATTGTATCTTGACTAACTTCACAACTTTTATCCTCAACCGCTTTGTATCCTTACCAACAATACGAACATGTTATCTCAAAACAGTCAAATTTGGCTCAATCTCCAAGTCCTCCTGCGATGCTTCCACTATCATCGAAGGATCATGCACAAACTTATGCAAATGCGACACATAAAGTACATTGTGCACACCTGATAGCCTAACCGGTAACTCGACTCTATACACTAGTGTACCAATCCTCTCTAGAATCAGGAATGGTCCTATATAACGAGGAGCCAACTTCCCAGCCCTACCAAACTGGACTACACTTCTCATCAGAGAAACGTTTACAAACATTAAGTCTCCAACTGAGAACTCCAAGTCTCTGCACCTCTCGTTTACATAGCTCTTTATCGATTTCGTGCTTCTTTGATTCGCTTTCGAATCTCTATGACCTTATCTGACGCCTCTCGAACCATATCCAGCCCAAGCATAAGATGATCCCTAGGTTCTACCCAACATGATGAAGATTTACAAGGCTTTCCATACAACGCTTCAAATGGTGCCATTCCAATACTAGCCTAATAATTGTTATTGTATGAAAACTCAACAAGTGGTAAATGTTCTTCCCACGAACCCTTAAAATCTAAAACGCATGCTCTAAGAAAGTCCTCCAATACTCACTTCAACCTTTCCACTTGACCATCTATCTGCAGATGGTAAGCGGTACTCAAATTAAGATGGGTCCTTAAGGCCTCATGGAAGCACATCCAGAAATGACTTGTGAATATCAGATCTCTATCACTCACGATATCAAAAGAAACACCCTACAATCTGATGATTTCCTCAACATATAACTTAGCCAAACTTAAAGTCGTTATCATAGTCCTAACAGGTAAGAAGTGCCAGCTCTTGATTAATCAATCTAGGATAATCCACACACCTTCGTTACCTCTTCTCGACCTAGGCAATCCATCGATGAAGTCCATGGAAATCTGCTCCCACTTCCACTTAGGAATCTTGATTGGCTGAAGCAGTCTAACCATCTTCTGGTGACTACCTTTTACCTGTTGGCAGTTAGCACACCTGCTCACAAAGATAGAAACATCCCTCTTCATGCCCTCCCACTAGAACATCCTTTTCATGTCTTAAGACATCTTAGTGACCCCATTATGTATCATCAACCTAGAATAGTGACTCTATACTAGAGCTTCCTTCCTAATCCCATCAATATTTGAGATACACAACGTACCGTTTATTCTTAAATGTCGTGGGTATCCACCTTGAATCCTGGCCATCTCTCCAGTGCCTCATTCTCACTTACATTTTTAGCTACCCTAGAAAAATGAAAATCTCTAAGCTGATTCTCTTCGATATGACTAATCAGAGTCGAACAAACCTCAACATTTGCTATAATTGCATACTTCATACTGAGCGCAGCAGCTATGACATTCGATTTCTCCAGTGTGTATAATATATTCAAATCATAGGCTACAAGAAACTCTAACCACCTTTGCTGCCTCATATTTAAGAATTTTTGCATAAAAAGTTACTTCAAAGATTTATGATCCGTATGTAACTCGAACCTTTCACTTAGCAAATGATGCCTCCACAACTTTAAAGCAAATACCACTACTAACAACTCCAAGTCATGAGTTGCATACCTCGCTTCATGCGGTTTGAGCTGCCAACTTGCATAAGCAATAACCCTTCCATGCCACATCAACACAACACCTAGAACTATTCCACACGCATCAGTGTAAACAGTCAAACACTCACATCCATTGGGTATAGTAAGAACAGGAGCACTAGTCAACTTTTCCTTTAACTCTATGAATGCTTGCTCGCATTTATCAATCCATACAAATTTGACATCATTCTTCATTAAATTCGTTATGCGAGAGGCAATCTTAGAGAAATCCTGTATGAATCTCCAATAATGACACGCTAGACCCAGAAAGCTCCTAATATCAGTTGCGCTTTCTCGCCTCTTTCGGTCCTGAACGGCTAGAACCTTAGCGGGATCAGTAGAAATACCCTCCGCCGAATCAACATGACCTAAGAAACTAAATTCTAAATGCCAAAAATGACACTTCGAGAACTTAGCCTTCAACACATGCTCTTTTAGTGTTTTTAGAGCAATCTTTAGATGTCATGAATATTCCTTCTCAGTCTTGGAATAGACCAGAATATCATCAATAAATACAAGGACAAACTTATTTAATACATCTCAGAAAACTCGATTCATAAGTCTACGAAATTTTTTGGAGCATTAGTTAGGTCGAGCGGCATAACTAACCACTCATAAAACTGGTCGAATCTAAAATGGTCAAGGGTACACTTTTCTTTATCACCCACAACTGATGGAACCCTGTTGCTAGATCATGTTAAGAAAACACTCAAGCTCCGAGAAGCTGGTTGAACAAGTCATCTAACCTAGGCAAAGGATACTTGTTTCTAATAGTTCGTTTGTTGGGCTCGCGATAATCTACATATTATCTTAGGAACCATCCTTCTTCATAGCAAAGACGACAGGTGCTCCCCAACTCGAACGACTTGGTCGGATCAAGCCCTTCTTCAACAAATCACTAACCTGTTTTGTTGGCTCCAACTTCTCCTTTGGTGCAAGTCTATGAATAGCCAACACAATAGGCTTTTCACCTTTCACCAAATCAATGCAAAAATCTATCTTCTGATGAGGTGGTAAACTTGAAACCTTTTTAAAGACATACGTAAATTCCTGGACAATAGAGATTGAACCAAACTCTTCCTCTACCACGTCAAGAGAATATAAAAAACTAGTCATAAGCGAGCTAGGCTCTTTACAAGACAAAGTATGAACCTCCCTTCCCTTCTTCAACACCATGGTCAATTTCTCACAATCCAAGACGACATGATTTAGAGACAACCAATCCATCCCCAATAGGACATTAAAACCCATAGAACCTAGAACATACGTATCGATAGGAAAGAGGTGGTTAAAAGAAGAAATTGGAACTCCTAAACAGATCGTACAAAAATTGGCTGAGCCCCCAATAAGGTTCAACACGCAAATAGAATCAAAAACTATGACTGGATCTAGTCTTAATTCATCCATAAGGCTGCTAGAAATAAAACTAAGAGAAGCACCAGTATCGAATAAAACATGAATAGGAATACTAAAAATAGAAAGAATACCTTCTAGAATCTGTTTTTCCTTTACAACTACAGAAGTGGAAGGTGATGAAGCTAGTGAAAAAGCTCGAGATTGTTCTCCTTTAAGAATCATCTGATAATCTCTAACAATATGATCAGGTTAATGGCAGTTGTTGCAGCTCCTTGGTGCAAATTTAGCCTTGGTCGTTTGTGGCTCTAACATTAGTACCTGAGAAATTGGTGCCTTTACTAACAGTGCTTTCACCACTTGCCCTCACTTACTCGACCAATAACTCGAAAGTGCCATTTCTTCCTACATTTATGACAAAATACCCCAGAAATATCTCTCGGTGGTTGAAACTTTCACTTGTTTTCCGTAGCTGGTGCAGAAATAGACGGCTTCGAAGAAAAACTATCAAACCTCAACCCCATGTTCACTAAATTTACACAAGACCCAAAGATGTGTTTGTCATATTGCCCTTGAATTCTGGGCGCATCCCTACGATAAACATCTCATTTCTCTTCAATGGCGTATCTACCAAACCAGGCACGAACCAAGATAAGACAGTGAATTGGTTATCATACTCTGCCACTGTCATGGCCCCTTGCTTCAAGTCAAGGAAGCTCCTAAACAACAAAGTCTTCCCAGCTTTCAGGACAAACTTCTTCTCGAATCTCTCCTTAAATTGGGCCCAAGAGATGCCGTTCTCTTAGACATCAACAGTGATAGAACTCCACCAATCCATGGCTGCATCTGTTAGATGCCGGACGCCAACTAACACTTCATCGCATCATCTAACTCCATATCCCCGAACATTCAATCACATAATTTGATCCAAATTTGGATTCCTACGATCGTTTCTGTACCACCGAACCTCTTACCTCCTAGCATCTCATAATCGTGGTAGAGCAAAGCAAATTTACTTGAGGCTTTACCTACAAAACCTTTTCTATAATTCCATCTTTGGTTCCCCTATTGGAGCAACTTTCCTTAGTGCTCTGTCTCCAAAATTTATGACGGTACTACCTTGACCACCTCTAACTCTACCTCCCCGAGTGTTGATAGCTCTATCACTCATGATTTGTACTACTGAACATAGCATAATATATTTAGGATATGAAAGACTAGAGTTATTTCAAAGAAAGAGGTTATTCTAAAGGAAAACTGAAAAAGGGGGTATAGATTTATAGAACATACAAATACAGTCTTGTATATATAATACACTCGACTCATTCTAGGGTGTCACTTACCCAACCTCTAATGAGCCATACCCAACAAAAGCCAAGGCATTCGCTCAACCTTGGGCTCTGATAGCAAATGTAACGACCCGACTTTTCGACCTTCGAATGTCAACACTAGTATATCCATGGTATTTATGTGCCGAACACCCAAGTTCCAGAAAGACAGAGTTAGGGTAAAATAAAAAAAGAATAGAACAAGAAAGGAATAACACAACATCAAAATCTCACAGCGAAACAATAATATATAATATCAAAAGAACAATACAAAGGGTCACTCTCAATACAGGAATTTCAGGGTTACAAAACCTAAGTTCTATCATCAGCGTGGATAGTTATAACTTCATGTCCTAACAATGCAGATATATACATTGCAATACAGAACAATAGAAATAGAAGTAGGTAGATAATGGAAGCCCCAAGCTCATCTTTTGAACTCTGAAGCGTCTAAGTTAAAACCTACCATACTCAGCCTACTCGAAAGAGTAAGCGAGGAATTTATGGAAAAAAAACCAAGCATCAAAAATAAGGTTGGTATGAGAAAACTCAAGATACATGAATACATTAACAGTAACTATTGAGACCGTATAGACTCCCATAAACAGTTTTCCCCTCAAAAGAAACCAAACATTCATTAAGTTTAATATAGTGATATGATTGATAATGTCTAGGGTATAGGATATAATCATGTCAAATAGTTGTAATGCTTATATTGGTCACACCACAACTTTTTAGGTTACATTTAAAACCGCTATGGTACGTTCGCATAATGGATTTTCCATAGAGACATCGCGAGTAAACTGAAGCGGATCTCCATGCACAAGGATCAGAAAACATGTTCTGAACATTGTATACCTCTTGATTGTTTTTTGAACGTTGTATATCTCTTGATAAAATATACATAAGATAAACACAAGCGGCCAATGCCCGAACATAAACATGAACCATATGGAACCAAATATCATCAACTCCCACTGGCCAATAATCGATAAGTATCTCTAGATATGGAGTTGATAATACCTTGACACGGGTAGCTAAAACCCAGGTTATGCCGCCTACTCCGTCTTTATCCATTTCCGATGTCGAGGTTACGCTCAACATCTTTCACACGAGTCTTCACTACTCGAACAAAACTCGAATCCCCAAATGGATTCCCATATCTCTAATAGGTCACAAATCACTACATGGATTTGAGCACTTGAACAGATCTCGAATCCCCACATAGATTCCCTTTCTCAACCGCTTAGAAAACATAGAATATGTATACTAGTTTTGAAGTGGTATTCGGTAAGTAAACACTTACCAATCCCGAACTCTTCAAAACTAATCGATAAATTTCCTGTAAACTCAATTTCAGTTCTTTCAAAAGTAAGTGAAAGCTAGAGGTATTTCATACTAATACCCCTCCTTGGGAGTTCTTATTAGCACGAAATCGTGAATCCTTTCGATTACTTCTTAAGTTAATATTAGGTCAATTTCGATAATCGACTAATCGATTAACTAGTCAAAACAACTGCTTATACAAATCAGGATTCGTACGCTTAACTCGTTTCTAACATTCCAACTTAACTATTCCTCGGCCAAGAAGGAAGTCGGTAGGATAGTCTACCTCGTTGGCTTTTAGTGTGTATAACATTAAAGTCTTTCCTAGAAACTTCATTCTTGAATCTCATGAATAGATAAGTCTACCTTATCGGCTTTTAGTGTTAAGTATAGTATTAATAATTTCCATAAACAAGTAAGAAATCTACACGATTAACACGTTTCTGACATTTTCCGACTTACTATACCTCGGCCAAGAAGGAAGTCGGTAGGTAGAGCTCTACTGCTCCATCCCTACTCAAACATCAATCTTAACTCTTACAAATAGATAAGCCTTACTTCGTTGGCTTTTAATGTTATGCATAGTCAATTACTTTTCAAACAAGTAATCAAATAATTAACCATTTAGCCACTAAGCAATCTTAACCCCTTTTTGAAAAAATTTGTCTATACATTTAAAATACATATAATAGGTTTTAAAACATTTATCCAAAATATTACTTTAAAATAACGAGTTTGTAAAATCTATAAAACTTGGAAAAGAACATGTTTTATCGTAAAAACCTCTTCTTTAAAAATTTACAATTAATTCTTATAAATTCATAAAGACCTCAAATTACTTTTAAAATACTCTAATTATGGTTAGTAAACACCTATAAAAATAATGAAACAAAATATTTAAACTAAAATATCTTTTCAAACCTTTTAAGTCCTAAAATCAAGTCTAAGCGGGGCAGTTTTGCATAAGTGAAGTTTTCATCATTTTCGAGATATTACTTAACTTTTTACTATCCAAGTTTTTAATAGAAATAATCATATATATAAAACATTATAAATATGGCGAGAAACCTCTAAAGATCTCTTACAAAGTTCCATAGAAATAGCTAAAAACAAGGCAATTCACAACTGGACTATCGCTATAAGTGCACTTTCAAATCCGAGTTATATTCAAACCTATGTTCAATTATGACCTATGTGCTTTATTCCAAGACCTTTTTGTATGTCATATAAGTCCATTCAAGTCCGTTCAAGTCCGTTCATATGTCACTTGTTTTTAAGACAAGAAGTAAAACCATTGTTTCATATATGTCCATATTAATTCAACAACATTAATAAAATCAAACATTAACACACATATGTATATATATATATATATATATATTTGTGCATGCGTGATATTTTCCAATCAAAATGGTGAGTTAGCTCACCTTTTGTCCAACAAACAACCAAGATTTGAAAATTCAAGTCCAAACTCAAGCTAGAAACCTCCTTTCCTTGTTTCACCTTGCTTTTTCATTCCTATTTCACTAATTACTCATAGCTATGATAGGTAGGGGAAATTGGCTTTGGTTTTAAACAATCTAACTAGGTATAAGGAGTTGTAATGTGGTGGTAGGGCGTCACTCTAAGTTTGAAGTGATTTGAATTTGATTTGTAAATATTTTACTTTCAGAAATTATGAAGAGGAAGAAGAAGATGATATGGATTTTAGCTCACTTTTGCTTGTGAATTTGTGAATGATAACTAAGGGTATGCCCCTCCTTATATAGGCTAAGAATGGTGCTCTTTTAAGCTTGCATTTACCCCCTCCCCCTTCATGCCATGGAAGACTCACCTCCCATCACTTTCCTTTAAGTCACTTCTCCTTTATGCTAATTACCATTTTACCCCACTCATAATAATATCTCATATACTAATAGAAGCTTCTTGAATATTCAAGGATTTATGAAGAGGTGTGTGTGTTAATTAGTTGGTAATGAATTATATTAATCATTAAACAAGTGCATAAGAGTTCGAACAACTTATATCGACTAAAAAGCTGTTTGCCGATAAACTGATTTTCGATCACATTAATATTATCGCATTTTCTTTGAAGAATATATTTTTGTAAAAAAAATCAAAAACAAGTTTCATATCATTATTTAGTAATTAAATAATATTTAACAAGGTTATAAAATCATGTTTATAACACTTAATTATATTTCAAAATGTTTCAATATTCGAAGATGAATTGTTCGAATTTCAGGGTCGCTACATTGGACGTGCACGCTTGTGCACTGATATGTCGTGTACATAATGGTTGTTAATTTGGGAAAGAAGGGGATGAGGGTTGTAATTATGAAGGTGATTAAAGTTAATTTGTGATTAGCAATTAATTAATTAATGTTATTTAAATATCCAAATCTTATCTGACCCGTAACTAGTGCATACGAGGTCCAATTGAGGCGCCATCTTCGGATTGCACTCATATCGGGATTTTTTACGTTTGGAATTGATTTGGGCATGGGTGAGTTTACTCACCAGTTAATTTGTATAATGTTGTGTATAAAATCTTTGTTATATTAAAATACAAATTAAAATAAATAACAATGCAAGTTATCATTTTTGGACCTCTCCTTGTTTTGTGAAACAAATGACGACATTATTATGCAATGTAATCTCTCTTTTAATCATCTATAACATGTATCATGGTCCAGACTACTTGTTTGCATGTTTGATATTGTTATTTGATTAAGTTGTAAATTATGTATGAATGGTTGAAGAGAAATTGTCGCTATAAACGCACTTGGAATCCCCTGTATTTAACACAGGTTTAATTGGGTAAATAGTGAATATATTTTGGAAATATATGTTGGTTGTTCATTACACACATTTTGGTGTGTTCGACATTGAGGAATTAGTTTGGACATTTGTGGAATTTAGGAATGGAAATTATGACACTGAAGCGAAAAGGTTGCTATGGATGCACTTTGAAATCGCTTTATGTTTTTAAGAGATAATTATAAAGGGGATAATTTGGCATTACTATGACTTTGTTTGAATATCAAATGTCTTAAACCCGTACAAAAGGAATATAATCTTTAAAAAAGAGTTTTAAAGATAGTGATTAAGTGGGAAGTGTTTTGGGTCGTTGTAAACAATGTTTTAGTACCATTTGTTTTTAAATCCTTGAATAATATTTTTTTAAGTGGTAAAATATTGTTAAATGATATTAGGAAATACTTAGATCTCTAATAATGGAATTTTAAAGATAATAACAAGCATGGAGTCTTTGGAATAGATAGAAAAGTAAAGATTTTGAAGTATAAAAGAGAGACGAGGTTTATAGTAAAAAAATTTGAGTGACATTAGTTTTTAACCTCTTTGACTGTGTTTTAAGTAAGTGAAACTTGTTATTGATTTATGAATATACTTATACTGTCGAGATAAGTATATGAATACATTTGACAGTATTTAAATGTGTAGAAATGAACAGGGAAGTTTTACTTAAATAGTGAATTTTAATTAATAAGTGAAGTTTCATTTATAAAGAAGTTCATTGAGTAAAAATGAGTTTTACTAATAATAGAGATTTTTAATTAATAAAAGAAGATTAATTAAAAAAGGGTTCAAAGTCGTTTATACGACTTAATCATACTTTTGTGTGTCAATCATACTTGTGTGATTACTTGCTTATGGATAATGTACGGTACTCGGTTTCCCTTATGTGACCATTCTCACTTCTATTGAATTAACAAAATATAACTGTGGAAATATCTAGAAGAAACATAGGAATTATATAATACAGTTATCTTCGACGATGTTATATTGTACGTATAAACTCGTTTAGCGATTCTTGGACAAATGATAAGGAAATCCATCTGCTTAAAAGGTTAGGAGGTGATCTTCGCTCTTATATATATTGTTTTTTTTATTTCCCATAGAACCATAGTTGAGTTTAATGAAAATTGATCGATTAGTTTTGAAGCACCCAGTAAGCAGGGGAGTCTACTTATATGAGATAATTTAAAACCGTAACCACTCCAAAACTATATATGTGTTCTATGCTTTATAAGAAGTTCATGATTTGTTCAAGATGTTGGAATATGTATGGAGATTCGAGATTTGTTTGAGATGCTCGCCCATGTAGAGGATCATGATCTATTTTGAGATGTAGGAATCCATGTGTGATTCCAAGACCTGTTGAGGTATGGGAATCCATGTGTGGTTCCGAGGTTTGTTCAAGTTGGAGCTTATGTTGAAGATCTGTTCGAATGCTGGCTCATGTGCTAGAATGCTGAACGTGACTTCACCATCGGTAATGACAAAAACCAAAGATAGGAGGCATAGCCAATGGGGTTTGGCTAACTTAAAGGGTGCAAGCACTCTATTCAAGTATTGCATACGAATATGCATGCGGTAATGATGTGACCCAATGCCATGCATTTGGGAGTGGACCGACTATGTTTTTCCTATGGTATATTTTATCTAGAGATATACGATGCTCGGAAGGATATCTCTGATCCTTGTGCAGAGGGACTGTATCTCGAAGTACTAAGGGTACCTCTGAGGAAATCCTACACAATTAGCGAACGCGCCTTAGCAGTTGTGATTATATAACTATTATTGTTGTGATGTACACTCACTTGCATCATAGCTACTTGGTTATCTATATTTCACACCCTAGACATATTGTAGTATCACTAAAGTTTGTAACAAAAATGGTCTGGTTATTGTAAGATAAAAACCCATTCGTGTTTATTTGTGGCATGGTCTTACGATATACCTTTATTTTGAAGGGTTTTATAAATATAGCAATCCATGTGATTTGAGTTTCTCATGTTGGTTTACCAGACTGATCTGAGTGTTATTTTCTTATAATGCTCGAGTCAGCCCGTGTATATTTCCAGATTTAGTTGTGGTTCATTGGAACTCTTGGAGAGGAGCTGGATGATTTCTTATCGTATTTATTTTCCACTGCGTTACTTGTTTTATCTTTCAGCATTTATGAGGCTAGGCTATTATAAATGTTCAAGCTGATGATATGTTAGTTTACTTTAACTGATGTGTGTGTGTGTATATATATATCAAAGTTTTCTGTTTGGTAATGATTTTTTGTGATATTATATATTATTGTTTCGCATGTGAGATTCTGATATTGTGTTCTTCTTTCTTGTTCTATTTCCTTTTCTTTTTCTTTCATCCTAACGTTTTGTTTTTTCAAAACTTGGGTGCTCGACACGTGAATACCATGGATGTATTAGTGTCGACATTTGAGGATTGAAAAGGCCAGCCGTTACATATAATCCTTTAAGGACTAGTTCTAGGGGATCAAACTTATCTAGATCAAAATCATTTTACTGTCATATTTCACATTTAGATTATATTATTGAGACTCCAACTATAGTATAAAATTCTTAAATAAGAGAAATAGGGAAAAGATGTCTGATGATGAATCTTAAAAAGATACCATTTGTTGATAAATTATATATAAACAAAAATAATATTGTAAAGGGTATTTACAATACTTAAGAAATAGATATAATCGAATCACAAATGAATTTTCTATTCAATGGATTATACGACTAAAATAGATTTTAGTCCTAGCTCTCAGGCCAGACAAAAAATTAAATTCGAATTTAATCTTCCAAAATGGGAATCATTTAGGAAATGGTTTTTTGAAAACTTTTCAAAAGAAGAAAAAATATATTTCCAATATGAGTTCTATAAATTCACATTCGAAAAGAATATATTGTTTGCTTATTTCTTTGGTTTACATCAAATTATATTGAACAATATTTTTCTGTATTGGAAAGAGATTATAAACTTTCAAATGGAAACACTTAGGATGCAGCTTTTCCTCCTCAAGAAACATACAAATTGAAAAGAATGGAGAATATTTTTATTTTAATAATTGTTCTAAACTATTAGAAAATGGTACTTTATATATTACTATGAAACAAGTAAAGTAAATAATGGAACAACAAATTATACAAATATTTATTTAACCATTATTGGTGAACAAATTACCTCTTTACATAATAAAATATTAAAAAGAACCGCTGTTAACAAAATAAAACCTATCATTTCAATTAAAACGGAGGAATTAAATGAAGTAATTGCATCTTCAAATCTTCAACCTCCCTGTGAAATTAACGATTTTGAAATAAAAACAAAATCTGAATTAGAAAAGATTATCAAACTAAAATAAGAATCTGATTTAGAAATTTTTATGAAAGAAAAACTGTGTAACAACCCTAGACTTTGCATATATTTTAATTTTGACTTTATTTTTATTTTTAAATTATTTTAAACTTTTTATATTTCAAACATTTCATTTTAAAAATATAAATGTTGATTATTAAGTGAATTTTTGTTCCAAACTAGTATAAATTGGATATTTCACTGAAAAGTGAATTTCTGTTCAAACTGGTCAAACTTTGACTTTTGAACTTTAAATTTAAATATTTCAAATTCTTAAATTTTATCTTTTATTATGAAAATAGATTTAATTCCATGAATACTGCTTTTCGTTTCGTTGAAAACGGACTTATATTGTAGAAGTTATGTAATTTTCAATTTTGTGTATAAACTGTTTATTTTGCAATATTATTTATTTTAAATCATATAAATTATATAAATAATATTTTATTTGGTCATGTAATGTTATAAGTTATATTTATATGGGTAAAATAACATGTTATGAACATATTTTGGTTTTAAAACATTTTAAAGTGTAATTGACATTTTCCAGTATCAGTTGTATATTTGTTTACAATTTATAATTTCCAGCTTCAATTAACTAAAGTAATTCTTTATTTATCTTTATATTTTTCTTAAGAACTTATTTATTCTCTTCCCACTTTATTTTGTTTCTCATTTTATTTTATTTATTGGACTTTTATTTGTTTTAAAGTGAAATAAAATTTTTGTAAAACTAGTGATGTTTATTTGTAATTTTCATATCCTATTTCCAATTTTTAAACATTTTCTTTATTCTTTTTCTATTTTCTCTAAATTTAATTATTTATTTCACTTTAGAAATGATAAATGAATTATTTTATTTCAAAATTTTGCTTTAGAATATTTTTAAAATGAAGTAGATAATTTTCCAAAGACAATGGTGATTTATTTGAAATTTCTGGACCCTATTTTCAATTTTTAAGCAATTTCTTATATTCTTTTCCATTTTCTTTAAATTTGATTATTTATTTTTATTCTATTTTTACTTTGTTTCAGTTTTTAAATTCATTTACTGAAATTTTATTTTGTTTTATTTGAATTAGAGAAAAGGAAATTTGAAGAGACTTAAGCCTTAAAAAAACTTGACTTTTCACTTTCTAGACTTTTCATTTCTTTAGCCGTTCATTACTTTATTGTTGGCCATGAGTTTTTATTTCTTTTTCATGTGAAAACATCTTGCTTCATCACAAATTTTCGGCCATTTTAGATCTGAAAAGAATTGAGAAAAAAAATTGCAAATTAATGTCTTCTTCTTTCTACTTTTCCCTCTTATTTTTCATTGTTTTCCTAGATCTCTCTTCAACTTTGCTTGGCCACAACAACCACCATCTTCTCCTGCAACCACCATCATCTCCTCCTCTTCATCATCCCCTGCCAAACACCTACCCTTCAGACCAGATCTGGCCTTGACCATTAGATGAAGCCACCACCTCAAATTTGCACAAGAACTCCACAAAACAATGCATAACCTACCAAAACTCCACCGCCACCTTCATAGTTGACTTCGGCCACCCCTATAGCCTCCACCACCAGCAAGTGCCATCACCAATAGCCTTGTTTCAGATCTGACCTGACCTGTAGTGAGCCATAGACGAGCCCATAGACCCCTTTGGTCGAGCCTAGATGCATCCAAACTCCTTTGTTAGCCTTGCCTTTTAACCTCCTTCCAATTGTAACTCCAAGACCCTTCCTCTTCTCAAGCCTAACCATATATTTCAGTCCAAACCTGATCTATTTCCACATGAAAACATCATGGCCTAACCATAAGCATGTATGGTTGAGCACAAGTTGAGGCAAGATCAAGCAAACATTGATTTAAAGCTAGGTGATGTTATTTGTCTAGCCTAGTTTCCATTTGTTTCAATTTTATCTTTCGTATTGCAAATATATTTATAATGTACTTTGCTTTATTTTTGTATACAAGGTTTATATCTTGGATCTCTCCACTCAAATCAAATCGTGCTATTGTGCTTTCTGGAATTTATCTGTGTATTTTGTTTTGCAAACTCCAGCGTAAAAAGGTGAGTTATTCTCACCAGACAATATGTACCTATATAACTGATAAACTAACACCATTTGAATCTGTAATGTATATCATCATGTTATATATGTTTATATTATTATCATATGATGTTCACACCTGTTATTACACTTATTATATCATATGTTACTATTATTTAATGTTATTCTGTTATTTATATCTGTTATCACCATTGCAAGTTCCCTGTAGATTAGAATCACTATGGGTTGAAATGATACATACCCGAACGGACTTTAGAATAGGGAAAAATTGTTATGGGCTGAAATGATAGGCCTGAACGATTTTTATTTAAATTATTTTAACTTGGGATTGCGGGTTTGAAATGATAGAACCCGGATTTTTCTTTTTTAACTGCGGATTGAAATGATACATATCCGTATCACTTGACCTAGGTTAGAAAATTATATACAGGCCCGTGGTTATTTTATAAAGTGTTTTGAATATTTTTAAGTATTTTAAAAATATAAATTTATGAAATTTGATTTAAACAGATTTTGAAATATTTTGAATTAAAGAAATTTTGATTTTTCTATGTGTTAAAAATGTAATTAATGAATGGTTTAACTGGATTTTTGAAATATAACTTAAGTTGGAAATTTGGAATTTTGGTTAAAAATGATATTTAAGTTATATAAATAAAATGGATATTAAATTTTATTTGGAAATGGTAAATATGATAATTTGATTAAATTTGAATTTAAGTGATTATTAAGTATTATTGATTTTTCTATGAATTTAAGTGGTTAAATAAATGAATGTTTAAAAGTGATCTTTTAAAATATAACTTGACTAGGAAATGTGAAATTTGGTTTTAATTAAAGGTTTAAGTTAATTAAATAAAATTGGAAATTTTGTTAAATTGTGAAATGGTAATTTAAATTTGAAGTATTAAGTCTATTTGTTGAAATGTGAAGAATTGGAACTTTTACACTTAAACTTATTAAGTAAATTGTTGAAAATTGGATTTAATTATAAGAAATTTATTGTGAAAGAAACGTGTAAAGTTCTAATTAATGAAAGAAATATGTAAAGTTTAATTTATGAAAGAAACGTGTAAAGTTCTAATTAATGAAAGAAATATGTAAAGTTTAATTTATGAAAGAAACGTGTAAAGTTCTAATTAATGAAAGAAATATGTAAAGTTTTACCTACTGAAAGAAACATGTAAAGTCTTAATTAATGAAAGAAACATGTAAGTCTTAATTTGTGTAATATTGATTTAAAATAATAAATGCCCCTTTTGTAATAAAACGTAAATTAAAACGTACATTCGATAATGTAAGTTTAATTAGTGTAATATTGATTAAATGATAAATGCTCTTTACTGTAATAGGAATGTAAGTTAAAAAGTACATTTAATATGTAAGTTTTAATTAATGTAAATGACATATTTTAATGACTAAAATAATAAAGTTTCTTTATTGTAATGATAATGTAAGTTAATAAGGTACTCTTAACTTAACATAAGAATTTCAGCATTAAATTGGATATTACAGTAACAAAGTTTATTTAACTATAAGGCTATGATAAAATGACCATGTTAAAAATTTGTAAGTATATAAATACTTTGATTATATAAAATGTTAAATTGGGAAGTATTACATTCCAAAAATGCTATGATTCCTTAAGGTTACATTACCAAAATGCTATGATAATTTAAAGGAAGATTTCAAGTTTAATAAATTAAAGGAAATATTCAGTGATTTTGAAATTTGGGTTTTATTGAAATGATATATTATTGAATTGGTTTTGAAATGGAAATGATATATTTTTGAATTGGTTTTGAATAGATATGTTTTGGGTTTGAAAGTATGTATTAGTTTGAGATAAATGATATGATTTTGAAATGGTTTAAAGGATGTATTTTGATTTGAAACATAAACTATTTTTAAAAGTTATAACCACGGGTTATAATAACGATTGGTTGGCAAAGAGACCGGGATCGGATATGGACATACTCTCTGTCGATACCGAAAACCACTTTGACAACCGTGTACGCGGTGGAGATTCCAGAATGAAGTAGGATGGTGGCGACATTCTTAAGGTATGTTACGTGGACCCAACTCCCGTGAGTTGGCATAAGGTGGCTAAAACAGGAGCGATCTCGGACCAGTGAGGTAGCACCTCTTCTCGGAGACATTTCTTCGATATTATACTCTTATTTGTGATTGATTAGATGGTCATCCTCCGATTTGGGAGTGTTGTTCGAGGTGGAACGGTAGTGGCTGCTATGCGTATCCATCAGTCCGTGTGCGTAATTGGTATATCTACCCTGGCATTGCCTAGTTGTGCCGTGTCACCTACCATATCGAGCTTTACTACGATTATGATTTTAAGATCCGACCGCGTTAAGGTTCTCCATCCCCTTAATGCTATTTTCTATGTGATTATACTTTACTTATTAGACATTATTATAATAGCGAATATTACTACATAGTAGATATTTTAACGGATCCTTAGAGGATGGGCGGTCCCAAGCATCTTCTAAGTTACTTGTACCTTTATTACAGTTCACTTGAGTTGGTTTACATTATATAAGTATATATTGTCCTGACTCGAGTGTTTTGTGTTTTGCTTTACGCTCGGGTCAGCCTGAGTATTCACAGATTTGGATTTCCACCTTCTGGAGATTTGAATCGCTGGAGATTATCTGCTAGTCTTGTTCTATCAACTTTGGTTCCGTTGTTCTATTCAGCCTGTACTTGGTTATTGTATTGAGACTTCTGCTGTACTTTATTTCTTATGTTGTATCTTATGTAACTCTGATATATTTTCATAGTAGCTTCATGAACTACTATTTCTTTTACTTCAGCTGCATTATTTTACTCTGTGTCTGTGATCTGTGATTATATTTATTTACTGTATACTCTGAGATTTGCCAAATTTTATTTACAACGCGGTATTTTGAGCAATTCAACTCCGGCATGAGTGTCTACCTATACACTTATAATGGATGCGAATGGTTGAAAATATCGGGTCGTTACAGTTGGTATCAGAGCTTTGGCTTTGAGGCAAAACTTAGAATGTATGGTAAATTTATTTACAGAATCACTTTCGTTCGAGTTTGAATCTCTTCCTTTTGATTCGATTTCCTTTGTATTTTGGAACGTTTCCTGCGGTTCCAAAATTCATTCGTGTCCCTCACTATTCATCATCTTTTGATTCTAGAGTATCCCATGACTCCATTTCGAATGATCTTTATAGTGAATTGGCGGTCTCGCCAATATTCTAATTTTCTTGTAAAAGGGTGAAAATCCTTTACAGTCAGCATCGATTCACCAGAGATTTTTATTTATCCTTGGTTTAGATGCTAATATCTTTTATTATTCCAAACTCTATCTCTTGAGATCGAACGTAGATTTATCCCAGAAAAATCCACATCGATCTTATTCTTTAAGTCACGGTTGACCCGGTTAAGGTTGTCCGCGATTTATCTAAGCTTACCCATCTCTCTACTCTGTTTAACCATCTTGTCTTTTGTTTCTAAACTATCTCCAAACATTTTGAATTGTACTTGTAAATCTATGTTTTGTTTTATATATGGTGTTGTTTGAGTTGTTGATGTTGATTTGGGTTTCCGATCGATTCGTCTGATCAACGCTATCGATAGGATTTCTAAAACACTTTGACAGAACAAACTAACACAATATTATAAAAAAAATTTGGTTAATGAAATAAATTTTGATATATAATTTATGGAACTTAATAAATTGATTTAAATTGATAATTTGAAGTGATAATACTTGATTTATCATTTATTGTTCTACAAATGAATTTATAAATAGTTGTTTATAAATTTATTTGGGAACTGAAATGAATTTAAAACAAGAAATTTAAGAATTTAATTTCCGATGGATTCAAACCTTATGTTAAAAGTTTTAAAAGGATATATTATTTAAAGTATTTCCAAGTAGAAATTTTTTTCTAAAGGAGTTTTAAGTTTAAAAATTTAGTGCTCTTCTCTTTGTCGCTGGAAAATAATTTCGGTGATGACTGCAGCATCATCGACGTTCATTTTAGAGTTTCGAAGTGAAGAGACCGCTTGCTACAGTGTTGCTTTGAGAATTTAATTGGTTTGAATTTCTAAACTATGATTTGATTTATATTATATATAGGTATATGATTTAAAATTGATTTGACATATTATGTACATATATTTATTTATCTCTAACCGGTTTGAAGGAAATCGGAAATTTTATTCTTACATTTTTTCTTAAAGAATAATTTCAATTATAAAAAGAAAAAAATCAAAAATTTGGATAATGATTCAAACTTGAGATAATTGAATTGGAAAGTTTTATTTGTATAATACAATTGCATTCAAATATAACTTACCTTAAAAAATTTTTAGAAGTTAACAATGTAATTGGATAATATACAATATAAAAAGGATTTTATAAATAAATTTTGAGTGGTTATAATAAATTTTATACACTTAAATTTTAGTTATAAAAGATTAACAGAGGAAAATAGTGAAAAAGGAATTTAAAGAGATTTTATTTAAATAACTTAATAATCAAATTTGATTTTATATGGAACCTTAAGTCTAACCTAGGAATTTTAATAAAGGTTATTTCCTGAAATGAATATGTTGTATAATAAGTATCTTTGAATAGATAAAATAAAATACATTTGAATTGGACATTTTGTAATAAAGTTTATTTAACTTGAAATCATAGTTTAATTGATGTCTAAATGAATAAATGTGTAAAGAAATTTGATTGTTATATTTGCTATGATAAATATTTTATTTATGAAATAGATATGTTTTGAAAAATGAATAATTATGATTTAAATAGTTAAAATGTATTTTAACATCACTAAAACTTGATAATTGAGAATTTGGTTTTCAAATGGAATTTTAAGTGTAACTTATTAAAGGAATATCTATTTGTGAAATGGGTATTTTAAATAAAGTGTTAGGTTATGTGTTAAATTAAGAGCTAACTAAAATAGTGAACTTTTAACTTAATAAATGAAGTATAGTTTAATTTGGATATTCCATTCATAAAAGTTTGTTTTAATAAGTCATAAGTTAAATGATATCCAAATGAATATTTCTGGAATAAAACTTATTTGAAATACTAATATATCTACTGTAGCATTTTATAAGTGCTACTATTTTGAAAAGACAATGTTTTGGAAATTTTTATAATTGAATGAACTTAGAAATGTTACAACTTTAAAATGAATATTATTTGACCTTGAATTAAAATGGTTTAAATGAAGATTATTTTATAAAAGGAGTTATGATTTTCTAAGTATTATGTTTTTTTAGAATAACATTTCCTAGTGTTATGATTTTAGTAGTGTGATTTCCAAATGATAAACATCCCTAAATTGTTATGATTTCAAAGCATTATGGTTTCAAATTATTATCTTATTTTGTTTTTCAAACCATCTTTTGGTTGTCCTTATTTTCCCTCATCTTGCTACAGGCTGGTAAAAGCATCTTTCTATAATCTTTCTGTTTAGAAATCTTTCTGTAATCTTTGATAATCTTTGTTAATCATCCGGATCTGAACATCGTTTTCCATTCATAGACCGTCGGTCAAGTGAAAGGGAGATTCTGACTCTAGAAGATTTTTTTTCGTGCTTATATTCTCGATTTGATCACCTCCATCTTGTTAAACTTACCTATAACAATAGTTATCAGGTGTAATTCCAATTTTCTTATCATCTTGTCTTAATTCTATTCATTCTATCTTTTTCTGTGCTTTCCTGTACCTCGTTCCTTTTCGGGGACGAAAAGTTTTGAGTTGGGGAGAGTGTAACAACCCTAGACTTTGCATATATTTTAATTTTGACTTTATTTTTATTTTTAAATTATTTTAAACTTTTTATATTTCAAACATTTCATTTTAAAAATATAAATGTTGATTATTAAGTGAATTTTTGTTCCAAACTAGTATAAATTGGATATTTCACTGAAAAGTGAATTTCTGTTCAAACTGGTCAAACTTTGACTTTTGAACTTTAAATTTAAATATTTCAAATTCTTAAATTTTATCTTTTATTATGAAAATAGATTTAATTCCATGAATACTGCTTTTCGTTTCGTTGAAAACGGACTTATATTGTAGAAGTTATGTAATTTTCAATTTTGTGTATAAACTGTTTATTTTGCAATATTATTTATTTTAAATCATATAAATTATATAAATAATATTTTATTTGGTCATGTAATGTTATAAGTTATATTTATATGGGTAAAATAACATGTTATGAACATATTTTGGTTTTAAAACATTTTAAAGTGTAATTGACATTTTCCAGTATCAGTTGTATATTTGTTTACAATTTATAATTTCCAGCTTCAATTAACTAAAGTAATTCTTTATTTATCTTTATATTTTTCTTAAGAACTTATTTATTCTCTTCCCACTTTATTTTGTTTCTCATTTTATTTTATTTATTGGACTTTTATTTGTTTTAAAGTGAAATAAAAATTTTGTAAAACTAGTGATGTTTATTTGTAATTTTCATATCCTATTTCCAATTTTTAAACATTTTCTTTATTCTTTTTCTATTTTCTCTAAATTTAATTATTTATTTCACTTTAGAAATGATAAATGAATTATTTTATTTCAAAATTTTGCTTTAGAATATTTTTAAAATGAAGTAGATAATTTTCCAAAGACAATGGTGATTTATTTGAAATTTCTGGACCCTATTTTCAATTTTTAAGCAATTTCTTATATTCTTTTCCATTTTCTTTAAATTTGATTATTTATTTTTATTCTATTTTTACTTTGTTTCAGTTTTTAAATTCATTTACTGAAATTTTATTTTGTTTTATTTGAATTAGAGAAAAGGAAATTTGAAGAGACTTAAGCCTTAAAAAAACTTGACTTTTCACTTTCTAGACTTTTCATTTCTTTAGCCGTTCATTACTTTATTGTTGGCCATGAGTTTTTATTTCTTTTTCATGTGAAAACATCTTGCTTCATCACAAATTTTCGGCCATTTTAGATCTGAAAAGAATTGAGAAAAAAAATTGCAAATTAATGTCTTCTTCTTTCTACTTTTCCCTCTTATTTTTCATTGTTTTCCTAGATCTCTCTTCAACTTTGCTTGGCCACAACAACCACCATCTTCTCCTGCAACCACCATCATCTCCTCCTCTTCATCATCCCCTGCCAAACACCTACCCTTCAGACCAGATCTGGCCTTGACCATTAGATGAAGCCACCACCTCAAATTTGCACAAGAACTCCACAAAACAATGCATAACCTACCAAAACTCCACCGCCACCTTCATAGTTGACTTCGGCCACCCCTATAGCCTCCACCACCAGCAAGTGCCATCACCAATAGCCTTGTTTCAGATCTGACCTGACCTGTAGTGAGCCATAGACGAGCCCATAGACCCCTTTGGTCGAGCCTAGATGCATCCAAACTCCTTTGTTAGCCTTGCCTTTTAACCTCCTTCCAATTGTAACTCCAATACCCTTCCTCTTCTCAAGCCTAACCATATATTTCAGTCCAAGCCTGATCTATTTCCACATGAAAACATCATGGCCTAACCATAAGCATGTATGGTTGAGCACAAGTTGAGGCAAGATCAAGCAAACATTGATTTAAAGCTAGGTGATGTTATTTGTCTAGCCTAGTTTCCATTTGTTTCAATTTTATCTTTCGTATTGCAAATATATTTATAATGTACTTTGCTTTATTTTTGTATACAAGGTTTATATCTTGGATCTCTCCACTCAAATCAAATCGTGCTATTGTGCTTTCTGGAATTTATCTGTGTATTTTGTTTTGCAAACTCCAGCGTAAAAAGGTGAGTTATTCTCACCAGACAATATGTACCTATATAACTGATAAACTAACACCATTTGAATCTGTAATGTATATCATCATGTTATATATGTTTATATTATTATCATATGATGTTCACACCTGTTATTACACTTATTATATCATATGTTACTATTATTTAATGTTATTCTGTTATTTATATCTGTTATCACCATTGCAAGTTCCCTGTAGATTAGAATCACTATGGGTTGAAATGATACATACCCGAACGGACTTTAGAATAGGGAAAAATTGTTATGGGCTGAAATGATAGGCCTGAACGATTTTTATTTAAATTATTTTAACTTGGGATTGCGGGTTTGAAATGATAGAACCCGGATTTTTCTTTTTTAACTGCGGATTGAAATGATACATATCCGTATCACTTGACCTAGGTTAGAAAATTATATACAGGCCCGTGGTTATTTTATAAAGTGTTTTGAATATTTTTAAGTATTTTAAAAATATAAATTTATGAAATTTGATTTAAACAGAATTTGAAATATTTTGAATTAAAGAAATTTTGATTTTTCTATGTGTTAAAAATGTAATTAATGAATGGTTTAACTAGATTTTAGAAATATAACTTAAGTTGGAAATTTGGAATTTTGGTTAAAAATGATATTTAAGTTATATAAATAAAATGGATATTAAATTTTATTTGGAAATGGTAAATATGATAATTTGATTAAATTTGAATTTAAGTGATTATTAAGTATTATTGATTTTTCTATGAATTTAAGTGGTTAAATAAATGAATGTTTAAAAGTGATCTTTTAAAATATAACTTGACTAGGAAATGTGAAATTTGGTTTTAATTAAAGGTTTAAGTTAATTAAATAAAATTGGAAATTTTGTTAAATTGTGAAATGGTAATTTAAATTTGAAGTGTTAAGTCTATTTGTTGAAATGTGAAGAATTGGAACTTTTACACTTAAACTTATTAAGTAAATTGTTGAAAATTGGATTTAATTATAAGAAATTTATTGTGAAAGAAACGTGTAAAGTTCTAATTAATGAAAGAAATATGTAAAGTTTAATTTATGAAAGAAACGTGTAAAGTTCTAATTAATGAAAGAAATATGTAAAGTTTAATTTATGAAAGAAACGTGTAAAGTTCTAATTAATGAAAGAAATATGTAAAGTTTTACCTACTGAAAGAAACATGTAAAGTCTTAATTAATGAAAGAAACATGTAAGTCTTAATTTGTGTAATATTGATTTAAAATAATAAATGCCCCTTTTGTAATAAAACGTAAATTAAAACGTACATTCGATAATGTAAGTTTAATTAGTGTAATATTGATTAAATGATAAATGCTCTTTACTGTAATAGGAATGTAAGTTAAAAAGTACATTTAATATGTAAGTTTTAATTAATGTAAATGACATATTTTAATGACTAAAATAATAAAGTTTCTTTATTGTAATGATAATGTAAGTTAATAAGGTACTCTTAACTTAACATAAGAATTTCAGCATTAAATTGGATATTACAGTAACAAAGTTTATTTAACTATAAGGCTATGATAAAATGACCATGTTAAAAATTTGTAAGTATATAAATACTTTGATTATATAAAATGTTAAATTGGGAAGTATTACATTCCAAAAATGCTATGATTCCTTAAGGTTACATTACCAAAATGCAATGATAATTTAAAGGAAGATTTCAAGTTTAATAAATTAAAGGAAATATTCAGTGATTTTGAAATTTGGGTTTTATTGAAATGATATATTATTGAATTGGTTTTGAAATGGAAATGATATATTTTTGAATTGGTTTTGAATAGATATGTTTTGGGTTTGAAAGTATGTATTAGTTTGAAATAAATGATATGATTTTGAAATGGTTTAAAGGATGTATTTTGATTTGAAACATAAACTATTTTTAAAAGTTATAACCACGGGTTATAATAACGATTGGTTGGAAAAGAGACCGGGATCGGATATGGACATACTCTCTGTCGATACCGAAAACCACTTTGACAACCGTGTACGCGGTGGAGATTCCAGAATGAAGTAGGATGGTGGCGACATTCTTAAGGTATGTTACGCGGACCCAACTCCCGTGAGTTGGCATAAGGTGGCTAAAACAGGAGCGATCTCGGACCAGTGAGGTAGCACCTCTTCTCGGACACATTTCTTCGATATTATACTCTTATTTGTGATTGACTAGATGGCCATCCTCCGATTTGGGAGTGTTGTTCGAGGTGGAACGGTAGTGGCTGTTATGCGTATCCATCAGTCCGTGTGCGTAATTGGTATATCTACCCTGGCATTGCCTAGTTGTGCCGTGTCACCTACCATATCGAGCTTTACTACGATTATGATTTTAAGATCCGACCGCGTTAAGGTTCTCCATCCCCTTAATGCTATTTTCTATATGATTATACTTTACTTATTAGACATTATTATAATAGCGAATATTACTACATAGTAAATATTTTAACGGATCCTTAGAGGATGGGCGGTCCCAAGCATCTTCTAAGTTACTTGTACCTTTATTACAGTTCACTTGAGTTGGTTTACATTATATAAGTATATATTGTCCTGACTCGAGTGTTTTGTGTTTTGCTTTACGCTCGGGTCAGCCTGAGTATTCACAGATTTGGATTTCCACCTTCTGGAGATTTGAATCGCTGGAGATTATCTGCTAGTCTTGTTCTATCAACTTTGGTTCCGTTGTTCTATTCAGCCTGTACTTGGTTATTGTATTGAGACTTCTGCTGTACTTTATTTCTTATGTTGTATCTTATGTAACTCTGATATATTTTCATAGTAGCTTCATGAACTACTATTTCTTTTACTTCCGCTGCATTATTTTACTCTGTGTCTGTGATCTGTGATTATATTTATTTACTGTATACTCTGAGATTTGCCAAATTTTATTTACAACGCGGTATTTTGAGCAATTCAACTCCGGCATGAGTGTCTACCTATACACTTATAATGGATGCGAATGGTTGAAAATATCGGGTCGTTTCAAACTGGATAATTAAAATTAAACACCCTCAAAGAATAATTTTCTCAAACTCTAGGCAATACCGAGGATTATAAGGAAAAACTTCAAGATGAAATAAATAAACTTGAGAAATATGCGTATAAGCCCTCTCAAAATTATTTTATTATAGAAGACCATCTCCTATGGATACTTTACCTGAAGAACCCATCAGTAATAATATTAATAATGGAAAAAGGTATATATGAATGGAATATTGATGCATTTAATTTTTTTACTATTTAGCTCATTGCACGCTAATGTATAGCACTATGTGCAAAAATAATGGTAATAATGATACGACTGTTGCAAAAAAAGATAATTGTTGGTTCTATTAGCTAACTTAAAGGTTAGTGGGATAATTATCTTTCTCCAAAAAATAAAAATGAAATTTACAATATGACAAACAAGAAGACGGACAAATCATCTAAAATGTTGTGTATACTTTAATAATTACCATTTTAGAACATTTTACTAGTAGAATATCTGATAATAGCAAAAATGTTCGCATACTTTTACATAATTTAAGATGTAAAAAATTAATAAATTTTAGATGGTATAAAGACACTTCTTTAAACTGAGTTATGGAATTGCCAAAATGTAACAGCTCTCGTTGGAAATCGAAATTTATTGATGGTCTTCCTCCTTTATTTGCAAAAAGAGTACGAATACCGTTAAGAAAAGATTAAAAAAAATATTCCTTATGAAAGTTATACTTAGGTAAACTTATTGGAACATGTATTCAAGAAGGTTTATCACTGTGCAATGAGATAAAATTGAATCAGCAGATGAAACGTCAAAATTTGGTAGAAAGAAATCAATTAGGACAATTTTATAGTCAATTTGGGATGAATGTTCCAACCATTAAAAATCTCATAAAAAGATAGTAAATCACCCAAATCCTCTTATAAGAAGAAAACAAAATATTATTCTCATGAAAAATTAGAACAAATGGCTGATAGAAATGAAGAAAGAATATACAAAAGGAAAGATAAAATTATCCACTATTATAAATAAGGAAAATTTGGACATTAAGCTAACATATGTAAAGTAAAAAGGAAAATTAATAATTTACAAGCTGATAATGAATTAAAAGAAACATTATAATTTTTTTATTAAACTTTGACCCTTCAAATGATTCAGAAGTAGAAACAGAAAATAGTTCAAACTATTGTCACGCATCTGAAAAGCTTAAAGTTCTAGATGATGAATCAGTAGAATCTGATGCATGTTGTGAGTCTTGTATTCAGGGGAAATCCTACCTAAATCAAATAATAAGTAGTTAAAAGGAATATTTTTATCAAATACTTCCACAATTTCAAGATTTAAATGTTAATGAATTAACTAATAATTATGTTCTAGAATTCTTAAAATCAGTGAAAGATCTAAAACTAAGATTTAAAAAAATAGTTCAAATGGAAAATGCTTCGGAAACAAGTCAAAATAATGAGACTTCTCAAAATATTAATAGTTCAAAAAATCCTTACTCTATGAATGAAGTCCATAAACTTCTAAAAGAAAGACAAAATTGAATATTCTATTACTTTTCAAGACCTTAATAATGAAATTCTAACCTTAAAAGGAAATTAAAATTATAAAAAATGAAAATAGAAATTTTGATTGTAGACTTTCCTTTCTAGAAAAATCAAAATAGGTTATCCCGGTTGAAAATAGCCAAATAAATTGTTCTCAAATAAACTTTCTAGAAAAAGAAGAATTTCTTTCAAAATTAGATATCATTATTTCTCAAAATGGTTTATTAAAATAACGCTTCTAATTGATAACCATTTTCAAAAAGATTTAACGAAACTAGTAAATAGTGGTGCATATATGAATGTAATTCAAGAAGGAATAATTCCAACTAGGTATTTACATAAAATCACCAATTCATTAAGTCAAGTAGGTGGAGAAAAACTTGATATTAAATTTAAATTGCCACATGCTTATATTTGCAAAATAAAACTTGTATTCCTATAAGTTTTTTATTGGTTAAAAATATCACCAACTAAGTTATACTAAGAACCCCTTTCATAGATAAAATTTAGTGAATATTAGGCTCAGGTCCCTAGTAAGTTTCAAAATAAACAAAAACCCCAGTAAAAAAAAGTGTGTAAATTAGGTCCCTAGAATTAAGTTACTAAGTAATTGCATATAGTTATGCAATTTTTTTGGTGAATAATTGCGGAATTTTCCGCAACTTTTTGAAAAAAAATTGCGTAAATTTCCGCAATTTTTTGGATGAATAATTGCGGAATTTTCCGCAATTTTTTGAAAAAATTGCGTAAATTTCCGCAATTTTTTGAATGAATAATTACGGAATTTTCCACAATTTTTTGATATAATTGCATAAATGTCTGCAATTATTCACTGAATAATTGCATAAGTGTATGTCATTATTCATTAACTTAATTCTAGGGACCTAATTTACAAACTTTATTTTACTGGGGTTTTTGTGTATTTTGAAACTTATTAGGGACCTATGCCAAACTGTCCCTAAAATTTATCCTATATCTTATATTAATAAAACTGGAATTACAGGCATTTATTAAAAATAAGCTTATTACTTTTCAATTATAACTAAACCCTTTATAAAGGTTTTACATGAAAAAAAGATCTTTTAATACAAAAGACTTCTCAATTAAATTTTTTAAAACAGGACGTTAATTCTCTTAATATGGAGGAAAAACTCCAAAATCCTAAATTACAAATTAAAATTAAAACGATTTACTATAAATTTTCTATTACAATTTGTAATGATCATCCAAATGTTGTTTGGGATAAAAAAACGTATTGTTAGTCTTTCATATGTAGAAGATTTTGATGAAAAGAAAATTCCTACTAAGGCAAGACCATGTCAGATGAATTCTGAATATTTAGATATATGTAAAAAAGAATTGAATAACTAGTACAAATAGGTCTAGTAAACCCATTGCGGTCACCTTGGTCCTGTGCTGCATTTTATGTACATAAACATAGTGAATAGGAAAGAGGTGTTGCTAGGTTGGTAACAAATTATAAAACGCTGAATAGGGTCTTGAAATGGATTAGAAATCCAATCCCTAATAAAAAAAGGTTTACTTGACATGTTATATGATGCCATTATATTTTCTAAGTTTAATTTAAAATTTGGGTATTAGCAGATCCAATTCAAAATCCAATCAATGCAGAACTGCTTTTAATGTCCAAATTGGACGCTATGAATGAATAGTGATGCCTTTTGGGAAAAAAATTCCTTTAGAATTTCAGAAAATAATTAATGCCATTTTTATTCCATATAGTGAATTTATTATAGTCTATATTGATGACATTTTAGTTTTCCAAAGATATTGAAATGCATTTAAACACTTAGATATTTTCTAGAAAATCATTATCCAAAATGGTTTGGTAATATCAAGAACAAAAATGTCTTATTCAAAACGTAGGTAATAATATTGAGAAAGGGAAAATAATTCTTATAAACAGAAGCATGGAATTTGCTTCAATATTTCCAGATATAATAATTGATAAGACATGATTACAAAGATTTTTGGGTAGCTTAAATTATACATCTTCTTATTATGTGAATCTAGCTATATATGCTGCTACCTTATATGAAAATTAAAAAAGAACCTAGGGCCATGGATAGAACAACATATCAAGCTGTTAAAATAATAAAAGAAAAGGTAAAAAAACCTCCCTTGTTTAATGCTTGCAACCCTAAATTAGGAAAAGGTAATCGAACTAAATGCCCCATATATAGGATTTGATGGAATCTTGAGACAAAATTGTCCAAAAACTAAACAAGAATATCTTGTTAGATTTCATTCAGGTAAATGGACAAATAGTCAAAAAATTATGCAACTATAGCTAAAGAAATACTTTCCATAGTTAAATGTGTTTTAAAAACTTAAGATGATTTATATAGTCAAAGGCTTATTACAAAAACTAATTGTAAATTTGCTAAGTATATGTTTAACAAAGGTTTTAAGTATGATGTGTCTAAACAAATGTTTGCCAGATGAAAAGCAATTTTGGCACCATTTGATTTTGAAATCCTTTATAAAAAGGGTGAAGAAAATAGTCTTCCTCATAACTCATGAATTTTAATAAGATTATGATCCCTAGAGGAAGGGGTAATTCTTCTTACAGAGGAAGAGGCAAAGGAAATATCCTAGCCCGGTATAGAAATAGAATGCCGATAACTGAAAGTCTGACAACAAACTCATGAAATAATAGTTCCAATGATCCTTCATATAAGGAATTTTTAGAATATAAGAAAATGCAAGGGATAAAATATCATCTTCATATGCTAGTATAACTGATAATGAAAAAATAAGGAATGTTTAAACGTTTATGAAAAAAATACTTATAAAGAAGTTATACTTCTCCTAGAATTCGAAGATATAAAAAGGGAAGATAATCCCTGGAATTTAATGCAAAGATACCTTCATATGGCATCATTTATTGTTACTGCATACAAAAAAAGAGGATACTCTGAGGCAATAATAAATGCCTCTAAAACTTGTGAAATAACACATTTTAATGCAGGTTATCCAAATGTCTATAGTTTCAATAAAATAATTATTAAAAGGCTTGGGGTTATCTACCCTAAAAGAAAAGGAATTTTTATACCGGATAAAAAGATTACAATTAGATATAATTATTGTGACTGTTGATGCACCATATAAAGTTCTTCTTTATAAGAATGGCAAAAGGAAAAATTCATTGTTTTTAAATGTTTGTGGGGAAGTTTATAAATGCCCAGTACCAAATTGGTATACAAAATGTGTGACGACCTGCCCTTTGGATCCTCAGAAATCGACACTAATACATCCTTGATATTTACATGTCGTAAAACCAAGTGCTGGAGGATAGATAGTAAAGGGTAAAAAGAAAATAAAGACAAAACGTAATCTTACAAGAATGGAATAACATATATTATTTATATATATGTGATCTTTACAGCAGAAATTTTAAATACAGTTATCAGAGTGTATCTTATAAATCAGCATGGACAGTTATAAATCTCTATCCATATAAATGCTGAATACAATAAGTAAACTAATGCAACGGAAATGGAAATGGAAAACTATCTACAAGAACATCTTCAGCTCCAGACTTCAAGCTCCATCACATTGCTCCAAGTTAAAACTGCCTACTTGGCTGCCCATAAAAATAGGGCACCTAGAGTGTAAGTGTAAAGACCCAAAAGTTGGCCTTCGAAAATCGGCACCCGTACTCCACTTGTACTCAAAATGCCGAAGATTCAAATGCCAAATCTGGTTCTCCGGAGCTTATAACAACATTAAGTAAAACAACACAGCGGAATAAAGAAAACAATGATATCATATACAACTCCAATGAATACAATATCCAGAATGATATACAATAAAGATATCAATATGATACAACAATATCAGAGATAAATAATGATACAGCGGAAAACAGAAATGATAACTCCCAATGATCAGTCAGAGAGACTGACTCCAAAATGATCTTCAATGTCAAGCTCGAACCACAAAGAGAAGCAAGTGCGGTCCTGAACTCCAAATACTGAACTAGCTCCAGATAATCTACTAAACCTGAATGTCTGAAAAGAAACCCAACTCTAGACTGCCCGTGTGGAAAAATAGTGGGCACCCAGAGTTTAGGAAGGGAACAATAAACTCCGGATCAGTCATGGGACTGGTGTGAGCAACAAAAACAGTTTATCTTTAAAAACAAATAGTAGAGAATTTTAGGTCAATTCGCAATGCTTTTGGAAAATGAAACTACCATAAGACCTCCCACCACACACACAATGCAAACGCAGAATTGGAGGAGATTTCTTCTTATGATAGTCAAAGATGCTTACTACGCAAAATCAAAACTCTTTTGATATTATTACTAGTGCATAGTGTAGAAAACATTTCGAAAGTATAATATCAATCTTAGCCAGCATACAACATTTCATCGTATGCCTACTATAGCTACCATGTTCAATAACAGGTTACCGCCACATTCCATAGCAGGTAATACAACTAAAACCGTACTGGGTTCGTATTGTTTCTTTGGATTTCCAACAAATGATCAGGCAAAGGAACTTCCTTACCAAAATGGAAACGCCTCTGGAAAGACGCCCCGAGAACCTAACCGGATCTCTGCAAACAAAAGGCCGACGCTACCTCACGCTCTAACCGAGCTGTAACTAGGTAACTAACACACGAGTCATGTCATCCCCCGGTCGTCACCGACCTTTATCCGAGACGTCTCGATCATAAAGCAACAACCACAAAGTATAATAACTGTGCAGCATCCACATAGGTAAAATATCTGGGCTCCATACCATGATATCACCTTTTATCCAGAAGGAAATGACATACCCTAGGGGCGCTACCCCTACAAACCTTTGTCGCAACATTCCTGTTTCGACCATTACCGGGTTGTGAGGCTCGACGAAGTCTCGTCCACAAAGCAACGCTTTTTCACAAAGCAACGCTTTTCCACAAAGCCACGCTTTTTCACAAAGCCACGCTTTTTCACAAAGCCACGCATCATCAGCACTTCGTATGCCACATTACCAAATTGGGAATGTATCACTAGTAACCATCAACTACATAACCTCTGAGCTCGTACGTCTCAAAGAAGGGTGTTAAGCTAAGAGAATAAATTCTCCGCCACCAACAGAAATGTATTTGATAGAAACCAGCTTTACATCTCAAAGTGTAACGTCAGACACACATCCATACAAGTCTGTTCCGGGTTCGAACAGAACCGAAGGCACTTCCAAAGAAGCCCTTGCAAATCCGGATAATTTCTAATCACGTCCGGACTTCCCATCACAAAGGGTGATAAAATCTCTATACCGGGGACCAGTCGGTGCAGAGACATTCGACGAGTTGTCCTTTCATTTTCGAAAATATCCGGTCTTCACCACCGGTCTTCAAATGCAATCCATATACGTCGTATCACTATTCGGAATGGGTTATATGACACAAAGGTCCTCTCCCGGCTAAACCGAATAACGAGCGCAATTAAAAATCATATGGATACCGGGGTCTCAGTTAAATCACAGCTTAAAGCCCAAAACTTTTCATTCGAATGGTAAAACAAATTACCATTTCCAATCTTTTAAACAAAAAGATTCATTTCAAAAACCTTCAATGGTTTAAACAATTTCCACACTTTAATCTTTCAAACAAAAGATTTAATTTACGAAGTTCACCCCGTTCACAAAGATTCATTCATAGATTTTCAAATCGATTTCCATTTCAATTTGATTAACTCGTTAAATCTTTAAATCAAGATTTAACTTATAGCTTTCAAAACTAGTTTCCAAAGATTCATTCATAGTCTTCCAAAACAATTCCATTTCAAGTTAGATTAACTCATCCGGTCTTTGAAATCAAAGACTCATTTCAATTTCATTTCAAACTTGAAATTCTTTCAACACAAATTGGAAGTTCATTACTTTTGTGAAAGCTTTTACCATTTGAAAACAAATAGTTTCGTTTCAGAAAAATCCAGTTATATTTACATGAGTTAAAACCCTTGAATTAAATTCAAATCCCCAAATTAATAATTTTAAAATGGTTTAACCCGTATATAACTTGTACATCATCTTTAACCCCTAGTTTCAAATCATAGAATTCAATTTCAAACTTGAATTCAATTTTAAATCAAATTATTTAAATTTCAAAACTCGATTAAGTTATTCAAAATAACTTTTATCTTTGAAATCCCATTTCAAAAGCTTTTCACTTTAAAACCAAATTTCCAATTTCAAAATCAATTGAAATTAAAATTTCCATTTCCAAAAACATCAGATTTAAATTACCTGTGACTTAACCGATTTCCACGTGAAATCCATATTTGTGTGTGTAATAGTGTAGTCCGGGGGTTTCACACAATAGTGCAACACAATGAATCATCACAGATCAAAATACAGAAATATAGTTGATAAACGATATAAACTATATCGCTCATCTTCATTCACAGATCACGGATATATAAATCACAGATAGGTAAATTACATCACAAATAATTTATCACAGATCACAACATAAATCAGGGTGTATAACAAAGCATCATATATCAGGGATATCAAACAAATTCAATCATCCAATAAAATTCAAACATTCATAGGTAAGGTCAGTTAATTGTCTGATTATAATTAATTTATACCAGGTTAATTACTTATGAATAAACTATAAATCTTGGTTAATTAATCATCAATTACACCCCATTTGAATTAATTATCCTTTAATTAAATAAATTAACCTTTAATCATAAATTAATTATCATTCTCAAATCTTTATTTAATTAACCTTTACTTATTTAATTAATCTTTACTTAATTTCCTTTTGATCAATTATCCTTAATTAATCAAAATAAGTAATTGTCTCTAATTCCTTAATCAACTCTAACCATTAATTAATTTCTTTTAACTAAATAATTATCTTTAAGTAATTTAACATCATTTTTAAATTTCATGAATTCGCTTAAGACCTTAAGATAAACTCTTTATCCTTATTCAAAAATTAATTGTATTTAAGTTTATTTAATAAACTTTTTGCGATAATTCTTCATGACACACACTTCACCTTAAACCTTTTAATTACTTAAAGCCATTACATCACATCCTTAAACTTATTTAACATTTAAATTTATAAAACTCTATTTTATTTCAAATCTGGAATTTGTTTACATTCTTCCTTTACAAATTCAAATTCCATTTTAAATTTAAGTACTTTTAAAAATCCACTTAATTACTCGAATACTTTTGGTTACTAAAACAATATAAAATTTAAAACCTGGTTTATTCACAAACTAAGTTTTCAACTAAACTTTCCAGACCCGAGTCAAACACACTAAAAACTCGAGCCAGCCTCGAGTCATCTGCCGAACTCACCTGCTTCGAGTCGCATACCAACTACGCGAGCACAACTCCGAGTCGAGCTCGTCTTCTCAAAACAAAATCCCAGATGCACGCAAAACGTGCACGTTCACGTGTACATCGTCGCCGTTCATCTCCAGCCTACCCCACCTCGTCGAACAAGTCGACATTCATCTTCCCCTCCATTTCTGATCACCTGAACTACCCAGACCTCTCGAAATCAAATTCGAGATGATCGACCCAAAGCCTGGAACACGTAAAAACTGGGAACACCATCACCACCAACTCTGGAAACGCCTCGCACCCACAACTCCTACCGCCAGAATCGTTGCCATTCCGGCCTCGCAATCATCTGCCCTTCCCGAAATTATTCCCCTTGGTCTGGTGAAGCTCGATCCACCATAGAAGGCGTACTGCCCAAATTTACAATCTCGACCAAAACTAGGTTTAGAAACTAAACCACTTCACCGACGACGCCACGACGACCACTACGATCTCCAGCCATTTTTCCTACCCTCGCTGTACATCCCTCTACTACCAGACGAGGTCCCGATCACCCAGCAACAGTAGATCACCAGAATTTCCCACAAAACTCGAAACCATACAACTTCGAATTTCTCAATCAATACGATATTAAAAATCCTGATTCTCCCTTTAAAATTCATGGTTTTCCAAGACGAATTTAGTAATATAGGTGAATCAATAAATTATGAGATTCGAATTTATCATGTTTGAAAAAAGAAAAAAAAATTCACTGTATATTTACATTTTCAGATAAACTCAATTTAATTCTTCTCAAAAGTATTTTTAAGGCCTAGATCTTGATTAAACAAACAAGTTTCGTTCATATCCTAAAGCCTAACATGGATTAGAGAAAAAGAATTCGATTTTATCTTTAAAACAGGTTTGAAGCCTGTAAAACTGAGAACAGAGATCAATATGTCTGTTTCCAGACATGCACAACCACATCCATATTCTCCAGCATCCAATCACATTTCACATTCATACAACCCATATCCAAGTCACCATCATCACAGACTTAAGATAATAAGGAAGATCAAGTTTAAAGGAAGAAGTTTGCTCACCTGATAGAAGAAAGAAAACAGAACTTCTATGAACAAGCTTGAAAGTTTGCAAAGTTGAATCCTTTCTGTTTGATATATGGTTTTGATCTTGATAACTGAAGCTTCTTTGCTTCTTGATTCCCAGGCCTTGATTGCTTTGATATTTTAAGTTGATATTTTGTTTAGATTTTAAATGGTATTTCCTCAGTTTTGCACAGCCTATAATGAACGAAACTGAGAGATGAAAGTTGATATATGGGAATTTAGTTTACAAGTGATAATTTATTTTGTACAGGGGAATGTACACTAGTACAAGACTTTTGTATTTGGTCAGGGATATTTTTTTCGAATGGAGGCTGATGATAATATTTGTGGTGGCTACATTAATTGCGTTGGTACCTTATCATCTTTACAATACTATTTCTTTAATTTTGTATGTACAATATATATACTTTGGTTTGTTTCATCCTTATCTTATTTTCCTTTTACTTGTTCTTACACTTTCCTGCATATCTACTTTACAGTCTACATTATATCTTACCTTCCTTTGTCTGGTTTCATTAATTTATAATGTAAATGAACTTCTACATACTCACTTTATTTGCTTGTTCATGAATATACATTGCATTAGAGAAAAATCTGGTGGCTGGTAGATGCTTTGTTTATTTTGTTTTACTTAATATGCTTTGATCATTTTGTTTGTTACAGGTAGGCTCAACTGGTACAAGTTTTATTTCTTTAGTTTACAACTTATACTTGTTGCCTTATTTCCTTTAAATAGAAATGAAGTTCCATTTTATTATGTTGTTTGGTTTCATCATTTTGCAAGCCCAAGGATATTTACTTTATATTCTACATAATTTTATTATGTTGTTATAGTTTATTTTTAATGTATTACTTTCTATTTTATATAACTATAAATTTGTTAAAAATATCTGTTCGAAACAAATACTTATTCGTTTCGGGGAAACTCGGATCTATTAACCGATAAATATTGAAATTTTTATTCAAAAATTAAATTAATTATCAATTTAAACTTAATTAAAATCCGGGGTCGTTACAGACTTCCCCCCTTAAAAGAATTTCGTCCTCGAAATTACCAAGGAGACAAAGATAGATGAAGAATGTTTCATCAAATCGAATTGAACATCTATTCTGCATTTGGCTTACCAATCAGAATATCAATAATAGATACAAGAACGAATCTGTTGAATTCTTCACAAAAATACTCGGATTATCCAGATCTACGAAATATACAATGGCATTGGTTAGTTCAAAGTGATAACTAACCATTCGTAGAATATATCCGGACCCAAAGAATAGATAGATATATGAATACAATTTCAAAATTTTCAATTTAAAAACTAAATTATATCTATCAATCATAACAAACAAAGCAACCAATTCATCCATACAAACAATTTTGGCTCAGTTGGAGTTTATGTCCCATATTAATATATCGAATTTTCTTCCTCGATCTACCAGAAATAATCGAAGAATTGAGAAAAGAGGCTGAACAAAAGAGATAGATAGAGAAAAGATTGCTTCCACTGTTGCAGGGTATTGACTCTTTATAGTCGTATTCCCATGTCCCCTATCCCATCCTCTTCTTACACTCATACTCACTATCAGTGGATAGTAAGAGAATTTACTGAGGCATTCGAATGGATATCTGAGGATACTCATTCTAGAGTTTACTTCACTCTATCTCTAATGAGCTACTTAATGTGTTATACTCCTGAGCTAAAGTTCAACCTTAGCTCTGATACCACTTGTAAAGACCCAAAAGTTGGCCTTCGAAAATCGGCACCCGTACTCCACTTGTACTCAAAATGCCGAAGATTCAAATGCCAAATCTGGTTCTCCGGAGCTTATAACAACATTAAGTAAAACAACACAGCGGAATAAAGAAAACAATGATATCATATACAACTCCAATGAATACAATATCCAGAATGATATACAATAAAGATATCAATATGATACAACAATATCAGAGATAAATAATGATACAGCGGAAAACAGAAATGATAACTCCCAATGATCAGTCAGAGAGACTGACTCCAAAATGATCTTCAATGTCAAGCTCGAACCACAAAGAGAAGCAAGTGCGGTCCTGAACTCCAAATACTGAACTAGCTCCAGATAATCTACTAAACCTGAATGTCTGAAATGAAACCCAACTCTAGACTGCCCGTGTGGAAAAATAGTGGGCACCCAGAGTTTAGGAAGGGAACAATAAACTCCGGATCAGTCATGGGACTGGTGTGAGCAACAAAAACAGTTTATCTTTAAAAACAAATAGTAGAGAATTTTAGGTCAATTCGCAATGCTTTTGGAAAATGAAACTACCATAAGACCTCCCACCACACACACAATGCAAACGCAGAATTGGAGGAGATTTCTTCTTATGATAGTCAAAGATGCTTACTACGCAAAATCAAAACTCTTTTGATATTATTACTAGTGCATAGTGTAGAAAACATTTCGAAAGTATAATATCAATCTTAGCCAGCATACAACATTTCATCGTATGCCTACTATAGCTACCATGTTCAATAACAGGTTACCGCCACATTCCATAGCAGGTAATACAACTAAAACCGTACTGGGTTCGTATTGTTTCTTTGGATTTCCAACAAATGATCAGGCAAAGGAACTTCCTTACCGAAATGGAAACGCCTCTGGAAAGACGCCCCGAGAACCTAACCGGATCTCTGCAAACAAAAGGCCGACGCTACCTCACGCTCTAACCGAGCTGTAACTAGGTAACTAACACACGAGTCATGTCATCCCCCGGTCGTCACCGACCTTTATCCGAGACGTCTCGATCATAAAGCAACAACCACAAAGTATAATAACTGTGCAGCATCCACATAGGTAAAATATCTGGGCTCCATACCATGATATCACCTTTTATCCAGAAGGAAATGACATACCCTAGGGGCGCTACCCCTACAAACCTTTGTCGCAACATTCCTGTTTCGACCATTACCGGGTTGTGAGGCTCGACGAAGTCTCGTCCACAAAGCAACGCTTTTTCACAAAGCAACGCTTTTCCACAAAGCCACGCTTTTTCACAAAGCCACGCTTTTTCACAAAGCCACGCATCATCAGCACTTCGTATGCCACATTACCAAATTGGGAATGTATCACTAGTAACCATCAACTACATAACCTCTGAGCTCGTACGTCTCAGAGAAGGGTGTTAAGCTAAGAGAATAAATTCTCCGCCACCAACAGAAATGTATTTGATAGAAACCAGCTTTACATCTCAAAGTGTAACGTCAGACACACATCCATACAAGTCTGTTCCGGGTTCGAACAGAACCGAAGGCACTTCCAAAGAAGCTCTTGCAAATCCGGATAATTTCTAATCACGTCCGGACTTCCCATCACAAAGGGTGATAAAATCTCTATACCGGGGACCAGTCGGTGCAGAGACATTCGACGAGTTGTCCTTTCATTTTCGAAAATATCCGGTCTTCACCACCGGTCTTCAAATGCAATCCATATACGTCGTATCACTATTCGGAATGGGTTATATGACACAAAGGTCCTCTCCCGGCTAAACCGAATAACGAGCGCAATTAAAAATCATATGGATACCGGGGTCTCAGTTAAATCACAGCTTAAAGCCCAAAACTTTTCATTCGAATGGTAAAACAAATTACCATTTCCAATCTTTTAAACAAAAAGATTCATTTCAAAAACCTTCAATGGTTTAAACAATTTCCACACTTTAATCTTTCAAACAAAAGATTTAATTTACGAAGTTCACCCCGTTCACAAAGATTCATTCATAGATTTTCAAATCGATTTCCATTTCAATTTGATTAACTCGTTAAATCTTTAAATCAAGATTTAACTTATAGCTTTCAAAACTAGTTTCCAAAGATTCATTCATAGTCTTCCAAAACAATTCCATTTCAAGTTAGATTAACTCATCCGGTCTTTGAAATCAAAGACTCATTTCAATTTCATTTCAAACTTGAAATTCTTTCAACACAAATTGGAAGTTCATTACTTTTGTGAAAGCTTTTACCATTTGAAAACAAATAGTTTCGTTTCAGAAAAATCCAGTTATATTTACATGAGTTAAAACCCTTGAATTAAATTCAAATCCCCAAATTAATAATTTTAAAATGGTTTAACCCGTATATAACTTGTACATCATCTTTAACCCCTAGTTTCAAATCATAGAATTCAATTTCAAACTTGAATTCAATTTTAAATCAAATTATTTAAATTTCTAAACTCGATTAAGTTATTCAAAATAACTTTTATCTTTGAAATCCCATTTCAAAAGCTTTTCACTTTAAAACCAAATTTCCAATTTCAAAATCAATTGAAATTAAAATTTCCATTTCCAAAAACATCAGATTTAAATTACCTGTGACTTAACCGATTTCCACGTGAAATCCATATTTGTGTGTGTAATAGTGTAGTCCGGGGGTTTCACACAATAGTGCAACACAATGAATCATCACATATCAAAATACAGAAATATAGTTGATAAACGATATAAACTATATCGCTCATCTTCATTCACAGATCACGGATATATAAATCACAGATAGGTAAATTACATCACAAATAATTTATCACAGATCACAACATAAATCAGGGTGTATAACAAAGCATCATATATCAGGGATATCAAACAAATTCAATCATCCAATAAAATTCAAACATTCATAGGTAAGGTCAGTTAATTGTCTGATTATAATTAATTTATACCAGGTTAATTACTTATGAATAAACTATAAATCTTGGTTAATTAATCATCAATTACACCCCATTTGAATTAATTATCCTTTAATTAAATAAATTAACCTTTAATCATAAATTAATTATCATTCTCAAATCTTTATTTAATTAACCTTTACTTATTTAATTAATCTTTACTTAATTTCCTTTTGATCAATTATCCTTAATTAATCAAAATAAGTAATTGTCTCTAATTCCTTAATCAACTCTAACCATTAATTAATTTCTTTTAACTAAATAATTATCTTTAAGTAATTTAACATCATTTTTAAATTTCATGAATTCGCTTAAGACCTTAAGATAAACTCTTTATCCTTATTCAAAAATTAATTGTATTTAAGTTTATTTAATAAACTTTTTGCGATAATTCTTCATGACACACACTTCACCTTAAACCTTTTAATTACTTAAAGCCATTACATCACATCCTTAAACTTATTTAACATTTAAATTTATAAAACTCTATTTTATTTCAAATCTGGAATTTGTTTACATTCTTCCTTTACAAATTCAAATTCCATTTTAAATTTAAGTACTTTTAAAAATCCACTTAATTACTCGAATACTTTTGGTTACTAAAACAATATAAAATTTAAAACCTGGTTTATTCACAAACTAAGTTTTCAACTAAACTTTCCAGACCCGAGTCAAACACACTAAAAACTCGAGCCAGCCTCGAGTCATCTGCCGAACTCACCTGCTTCGAGTCGCATACCAACTACGCGAGCACAACTCCGAGTCGAGCTCGTCTTCTCAAAACAAAATCCCAGATGCACGCAAAACGTGCACGTTCACGTGTACATCGTCGCCGTTCATCTCCAGCCTACCCCACCTCGTCGAACAAGTCGACATTCATCTTCCCCTCCATTTCCGATCAACTGAACTACCCAGACCTCTCGAAATCAAATTCGAGATGATCGACCCAAAGCCTGGAACACGTAAAAACTGGGAACACCATCACCACCAACTCTGGAAACGCCTCGCACCCACAACTCCTACCGCCAGAATCGTTGCCATTCCGGCCTCGCAATCATCTGCCCTTCCCGAAATTATTCCCCTTGGTCTGGTGAAGCTCGATCCACCATAGAAGGCGTACTGCCCAAATTTACAATCTCGACCAAAACTAGGTTTAGAAACTAAACCACTTCACCGACGACGCCACGACGACCACTACGATCTCCAGCCATTTTTCCTACCCTCGCTGTACATCCCTCTACTACCAGACGAGGTCCCGATCACCCAGCAACAGTAGATCACCAGAATTTCCCACAAAACTCGAAACCATACAACTTCGAATTTCTCAATCAATACGATATTAAAAATCCTGATTCTCCCTTTAAAATTCATGGTTTTCCAAGACGAATTTAGTAATATAGGTGAATCAATAAATTATGAGATTCGAATTTATCATGTTTGAAAAAAGAAAAAAAATTTCACTGTATATTTACATTTTCAGATAAACTCAATTTAATTCTTCTCAAAAGTATTTTTAAGGCCTAGATCTTGATTAAACAAACAAGTTTCGTTCATATCCTAAAGCCTAACATGGATTAGAGAAAAAGAATTCGATTTTATCTTTAAAACAGGTTTGAAGCCTGTAAAACTGAGAACAGAGATCAATATGTCTGTTTCCAGACATGCACAACCACATCCATATTCTCCAGCATCCAATCACATTTCACATTCATACAACCCATATCCAAGTCACCATCATCACAGACTTAAGATAATAAGGAAGATCAAGTTTAAAGGAAGAAGTTTGCTCACCTGATAGAAGAAAGAAAACAGAACTTCTATGAACAAGCTTGAAAGTTTGCAAAGTTGAATCCTTTCTGTTTGATATATGGTTTTGATCTTGATAACTGAAGCTTCTTTGCTTCTTGATTCCCAGGCCTTGATTGCTTTGATATTTTAAGTTGATATTTTGTTTAGATTTTAAATGGTATTTCCTCAGTTTTGCACAGCCTATAATGAACGAAACTGAGAGATGAAAGTTGATATATGGGAATTTAGTTTACAAGTGATAATTTATTTTGTACAGGGGAATGTACACTAGTACAAGACTTTTGTATTTGGTCAGGGATATTTTTTTCGAATGGAGGCTGATGATAATATTTGTGGTGGCTACATTAATTGCGTTGGTACCTTATCATCTTTACAATACTATTTCTTTAATTTTGTATGTACAATATATATACTTTGGTTTGTTTCATCCTTATCTTATTTTCCTTTTACTTTTTCTTACACTTTCCTGCATATCTACTTTACAGTCTACATTATATCTTACATTCCTTTGTCTGGTTTCATTAATTTATAATGTAAATGAACTTCTACATACTCACTTTATTTGCTTGTTCATGAATATACATTGCATTAGAGAAAAATCTGGTGGCTGGTAGATGCTTTGTTTATTTTGTTTTACTTAATATGCTTTGATCATTTTGTTTGTTACAGGTAGGCTCAACTGGTACAAGTTTTATTTCTTTAGTTTACAACTTATACTTGTTGCCTTATTTCCTTTAAATAGAAATGAAGTTCCATTTTATTATGTTGTTTGGTTTCATCATTTTGCAAGCCCAAGGATATTTACTTTATATTCTACATAATTTTATTATGTTGTTATAGTTTATTTTTAATGTATTACTTTCTATTTTATATAACTATAAATTTGTTAAAAATATCTGTTCGAAACAAATACTTATTCGTTTCGGGGAAACTCGGATCTATTAACCGATAAATATTGAAATTTTTATTCAAAAATTAAATTAATTATCAATTTAAACTTAATTAAAATCCGGGGTCGTTACAGTAAGGGAAAAGAATATAAACTTTGGGTTAGCCATGAGACTGTTGTGAGAAGTTCAGGGCCAGGCCTGTCCACTTTATAGTTAATGAAGGCTACGTCCACTTTATAGTTTTAATTATAGACTGATCGCTGTTACAAGTAGTGTTTGGTTACAAGGTTGTTGATTTTCCTTAGTTTGATTGAATCTCCAAGGTTAGAATCCACTGGAAAATCACAGTGTTCCTTTGGAGATTGTTGTGAGGGAGATGAAGAGTGAAGAAAGTTTCCAGCAGAGCTTCAGCAACCAGTCTGAAGACGATCCCGTTTATGTTGCAGGTAGGATGGTATTTATAGAGATCAGAGAGCTTCTGGGCCAGGGCTGTTGATTGACTGCTTGCAGACAGACACAGGATGATGCAACGAACATTAGCTCGCGACCCGAGCTAAAACCATGGATCTCTAGTAAACCATCGGTTTAGCTCGCGTGCGAGCTACTTACTTAGCTCCTTTCGTCATTACTTTACTATGTTTGGTCGCAAGTATTCCATGGCTTTTTATGGATCGTTGGCGATCCATGGTGTATGGATCGCTATGGATCGCTAGCGATCCATACACTTAGTATATTTTGCACTTGGTCCTCTAAGCCTTCTTTGCTCCTACATACCATAGCGATCCATTGATGTTGTATGGATGGCTGGCTCTCCATAGAGCATGGATCGCTAGTGATCCATGCACTTAGAGTATTTCTTGACTTTGATGTCTGGAATCCTTCATTGCCTTGTATCGACGTTGTTCGTGTAGTCTCATTGCATGTTGCTTTGTTTTGATGACGATTTACTAGCTAGCCGTATTTAGCTGCTGATTGGACCGGATGGACGCTGGTCTCTTGGTTTAGTCAAACTCAGTCGTTGCTTTAGCCCTTTTTGGTTGAGTTCTGAGTCGTTCTGACTCCATCAAGTCGTTCCATATTCTCTTAGATCTTGATGGATTAAAAACTCGAATAACATTTTCCCCTCCAGAGTACGTCTTCATTGGAAACAAGGCGTGCTTTGGAAGTTACCGCCTTTAGTATTTGCTTGTTGAATTCCAAGTAATCGTGTCAGAGTTTTGCGGACGTGAGCTGGGTCACGTTGCCAATTTTTGGTCTCGACTACTACTGTTTGTCATAACAGATCAAATTTCTCTCCACGGTTCTCGGTATACCTTGAAATGGTAGGAAGATGTTGTGGTGCAAATTTGGAGTCGGAGATGGGCAATTCTGTGGATCGCTGGCGATCCATAGTCGGTGGATCGTTGGCGATCCATAACTGATGGATCGCTGGCAACCTGAGTACTTAAGAGATTTTTTGTCTTTTTTTCATTTGCCTATATAGCCAGTCGAGCCGAGCCATTCCCTCACTTTCACACGACTCGATCATTCTTCTCTCATGCGATCTAATTACTTAGCTGCAATCTGATTCAAGCCTTCGATCCATCAACTTGCTGCGATTCTAGCCTTCACATGCACGGCCCGATTCATTACTTTCACGAGCTCGATCTTGCCTAAAGCTGTGATTCCTTCTACGTTGTCACAGCCCTAGTTCGCCATCACCTTGTTGAGTCACAGATTCTATGAAGTTTTGATTTCTGACAAAGAAATAAAGGCGATCGACAAAAAGAAGACATCATGGCTATAAAGAGGCACAAAAGAGCTACATATGGTACTCTAGATTATAGGTTGATTATTTAATGTTGTAATAGTGATAAACTTGTTAAAATCTATCCTCAAATAATCATGCACCTCAATATAATCAATATATATACGTTTGAATGGCATTGCACATTCATTGTGCAATTTGACAGGGACCGGTCGACCGGTATTAAACCAGGAGGTCGACCGTTTCTGTGTAAAATGCACAATGAACATGCACACATGCACATAACGTCTATATATTTGAAATCCTGTCTACCGGCCATTTTTGACCTGTCGACCGTTTCTAAACAGAAAGCAACCTTTCCCAAAAGACACTTCTTTTTCCAATGGTTGCATCTCTTACCTTTCATCAATGATCACATCTGTTAATGGCTACTCTTCACAAAGAGTTACAACCATTTATTCTCTATATAAACATATCTAAATCATTGATTGAAATACAACAATTCTTTGCTTTAAAATTCTGATCTTAATTTCTAAATACTCTTGCATTCTAAAAGCTCTCTACTTCAAATTGCTTATTGAATCATTGAAATTATTTCATATCTTTTGATTCAAATAAGTAATATACTTCCTTCAATCTTCACAAACATCATTCACATATTTTGAGGATAAGATTATAGGAAGGGTGTACTACAAGTGACAAATCAGTGTTATCAAGAGCACAAGTTGTCAACAGCAATTGTATTTGTTTTTTGTTGAAGTCCTCGGTGTTGTAAGAGGCACGAAATTCCGTTCGGCTGTTCGGGTATTGTAAACCTGTTCCTCCGGGTGAAGCGAGGTAGTTGGTAGTGAAAATCCAAATAGAAGTCTGGGACTGGACGTAGGACGGGAGGTCCGAACCAGTATAAAAATCCCTGGTGTGATTTTTATAGTTTACTGCATTTACTATTCTATATCTGTGAATTGATATATAGTTAGTTTATTGAATATTTACTTGTATAGAAATTGTAAATAACATTCCGCATATATTGTTAGTCCATATTACACGATCCATAATTAGTGTGCACAAGCATACACACTTTCACACCTAGTTCGTCGTCGCCTTATTTTGCTGACTGCCTTCAGACCACCACCGACCCTAGTTCACCATCTCCTTAGGTCGCTGTCGATCTGTTCCTGGTTCTCTGATCCCAAGTCTTTGACCATTTCTATGTTTGGAGTTTAGTTTGAGGTGTGTTTCACTAATTACAATGTTCGTTTAACGATTTGATGGCGAGGTTGCGTTTATGATGTTGGTCGTGAGAAGTTTGATTTGATTGCAGCTTGATGGAGGAAGATAGTAAATCGAGTCTTGAGTTTCTCCCGGAACGACATTTGGGCCTTGTCCTGGTGCTTGACACATTTTTTTATCTTCGTCCATTAAGCCAGAATTGACTTGTGCCAAGTTCCATAGCTGATATTGCACGACGCATCGTGAATTGGTCTTGGCTCTTTCGAAGAATTTGGACTTGCCTTACTTGCTTTTTGCACGCTCGATGTACCTGTTATGAAAAGAATCTTCTGCGTCGCTTTGGACAACGGATCCATTATTGATCGTTGATCGATAACGGTTTAGTGTAGAGGAAGTAAAAACAAATGGAAACAATACAGGAAGTCCTTTTCCTTTTCCACTGCGAGCAAACTATCTACACGGGTTAGAGCATTTGTAGTGTTTTGGACACCGAGCTCACCCCCTATAGACAGCACACTGCACTTGCCCTGGTACATACTTGAAATCCGTTGTGTCGGCACGAATCAATATCTCTCCGGAATTCAAGTGTTGTGGGGGAAATTAGTAGTTTAGAATAGAATCACATGACCATTGTGAATGTGAGTTCTATTGTTTTAGAATGAAGTATCTATATTCGCGCCGTATGTCAAGCAGAGGAAGCTCGACACTTTCAGAAGTCGAGTCATCTTCCGTTGCCCTTTCTCCTTCCACTTTGCAGGCTGAGTATGGCCATTTGGTCCCAGTAGGTCTGCTTTTGGATCGAACTCCTCCCAATTTTAGGGTTCTTCTCAACCCGCTAGAAAGAGCTTCTTCCGTGATTTCCGCTAAGGTTCTACACAATATCTGCATGTAACACGGCATACTAGAGTTTGCTCACATGCCTCCCCCGGGATATACCGCTTTCCATTGGTATATGTGTCTAAATGGAGTCGTGCCCCCTTTTAATGACTTTTTGCACGAGACTTCCTTAAATCTAGGCATTGCCCTGTTCCAGATTCATCCTAACGGCTACGCCATCTTAACTTGTTTGCATGTCCTTTTCATGTGCACATTCAATTGTGCTCCGAGCTTCAACGACTTGCGGTACTTTCTTTCATTTAAGAGAAGGGATGAGTTTCCGTCTTTGGTCGTAATCGAAGCTCAAAGAATTCAAAAAATCATATTATGACTACAGAGCAACCTATCTAAGTTTAAGACCCAATACTTCTTCGTCAGGTGCCTCGAAGGGTTTAACCGTCTATGGACGACGGGGGCTAAGCTCTTTTCCCTATCTATTGAGTTCCAACATGTCGCTGTAGAGCTTCTAACAAGTCGAACATTTCTTGTAATTATCCCGAGGCCGAATAGGGACCTGTCCGTTAATGAAGTTTGTCGAACTCTAAAGTCTATCGATGTTGAGGAAAGGTCTGTTAAAGTCTTGCTAATTGACAAGAACTTACTCCGATATTGGTTATTGCATCCGGGGAGGTCCACCGTTCCAGTTGAAGCCCCCTCTCCTTCTTAATCTAGGGTTCGCACGCGATCCACTTCCTCTTCTAACGGTTCCGAAGAAGGCGCTTCTCAAGGGAGAGGGCATGTCCAGGGAAACAGCCGAAGAGGCTCGCGATGTAAGAGACGTTGCTGCGACCGGAGTTAGTTGCCAGCCAGAATGCCTTTGATTCTGGAAGAATGAGAGGACGAGTTCAAATAGAGGGAAGGCAAAGCCGCACTGGACTTAGATAAAGAGGGGGAATTCGGGAGTAGTAGCGATGAGTCTACTTCTAGCGATGACTTCTACGCAAAATCCGATGATGGGGATTCTGAATCGTGCGATGAGACTCCGGGGATGAGCCCCTTTATTTCGAGCTCACCCCCTCCAGACACGAGTGATAAAGATAATGCCCCAGGAATCGGGGAACGTCAAGACTCTCCAAGCAAAGATGTTGGTGCGGAGTTTGGAGATTTGAGCGATGTTTACGTCGATTTCGACGCGCTTATGGGGAAGATTTCAAATTTGAGGAGGTGCCCCCTCGTTCGAGCCACGTCACATCCAAAGTTAGTATGATTCCTTTCGCGGTGCCTGCCCGATCCGGTTGGTGACGTCGTTTTAGGCTCTCCTCCCAAACACATCACACGCTTCACTGGGGTCACACTCATTTGTACACACACATTCAATGTTAATTTTCTGTTTCTAAAAACTTCTGTTTATGCTTCGTGTCAGGTATGACGAGAGGATGTGGCCTTTCTAATCACTTAGAGGAATTCACTGACTCCCAGCGCTGGTCCAAGCATTCTTCCGACCGTTACTAGCCCCGGGAGATAGAGGAAGAGTATAGAATAAGGAAAGATCTAAAGGCCGAAACTCATTGTCAAGATGAGAGAGAGCGGATCCGGTCAAATAAAGGCGGATATGAGAAGAGAAGTACTTTTGATGAGAGGGAGGAGCCATCGAAGAGGTCAAAATTCGATAACCGTTCGCATTCTTCAGAACAGCAAGCTTTTGCTCCGATGCACTCTTCAACGGGTCAAGAAATCCCTATTACTTCTATCCCTGTTCTGCCTTCAACTTACATCCCGCCATCTTCTATTGTTCTTGCCCCCAGTGCTTCACGTCCCCACCGAAGACCCACTTATATTCTTCCATCGGGTCCTCCCAAGCTTGACGCGGCGCTCCTCGGGTGGTTTTTAAAGGGGGTCAAGTTTGATTGTGATCTCCGCCCGGTCCGTAGAGATTCTTACATGCCACATCTTCAGGCTATCCAAAACGATTTAGAACAGACCGAAGGGTAGGAAAAATTATGTAAGCAGCTGGCAGATACCAATCGCAACAACTACTAGGAAATCCTCTCTTTTGAGTCAGAGAAGGATGATTTTGAAAGAGCGTTGGTAGAGCGTGATGCCAGGATTAAGCAACTGAAGGAGGAGAAAGAAGTGGCGCCACGACAAAGCAAGAGGAATGCCGACTTGCTGAAGGAAGTAAAAGAGGCCCATGAAAGAATTGAGATCGTCTACAGGGATTAAATAAAGAAGGCTCATGCCAAAGAGGCCAAATTAAAGGAAGAGGTGGCTGCTTGTTGCATGACGATCGAAGCCCATAAGAAAACTATCTCCGACCACGACCTTATCGTTGAGGGGCATAATAAGACCATATTTGATTAAGCTATTATGACCGCCCAACTACAGGACCAAGTTGCATAGCTTAGCGTTAATAAGTCTTGTGTTGAGGTTGAAAAGACCGCCGTTACGGCGGATTATTTGGAGCTTCAAAATGCTTTCGAACGGAAGATGAAAAAGAAGGACAAGACCATCTTGAATTTTTATGTCAATTCTCTATTGCATCAGGGGAGCCTCAACTACTTAGGCCCGAAATTTCCACGCACTCTCGCTGTGGTCTGGGAAGAAATCCTGACTCGCTTCCATGACAGCGGTGATGTCTATACTGAGAGAGAGTTAGAAAATGCCTACCTTAATGAAGAATCAAAGAAGGTGTTGCTGGAGAGCCAAGAAATTTTGCGGATTGAGAGGGGGGAAGAAGCTGCCGATGCTGCTATGACCGTGGCTGCCGAAGCACTTACGGAGCCTCTCATTTCTGGTGCCAGCGGGCCATCGGAACAGCTTCGCAATCTGCCAACAAGTTCTGGGTTTGAGGCTCCCCCTCGGATAATAGAGCCATCTAAGGAGGGTGAGGGCAGTGAATACAAAGTTGACATTTTTGGTCATTCTTCCAGTGCAGGTAATCCTCTTGTTTCCCTCGAGTTCAGGAGCTTTCAGCTTACACCGCAAGAACGGGAAGAATTTAATGCTTTCATTTGTGATCTTATATGTCCATCTACCTTACCTGTTGATCTGCCAACTTCCTCGGCGCCTGGACCTGCTGCTATTTCCACTGCTTCCATGCTCGTTTCTGTTCCTGCTCCGGTTTCCATGTCCGCGTCTGGCTCACTATCGGGGCCGGAGTTTGAAAAGATCGTAGCGCTTCATGGCTTGGATGACCCTTTTATATCTTTGGAAGGTGACGTAACGACGGCAGAAGTTAGGGAGCAGGAAGTTCAAACGGAGCAGCCTTGAAAGATTCAACATGAATTGGTCGCTATCAAGAAAGAGAAGGTTGAAGCGATCAAAAACAAGGTTAATACATAAATATGGATGGAATAAATTTATGGGATGAAAGCAAAAAGTAATTGAGAGAAACATGAAGAAACCCAAGTTTTTTTTACCATAGTGATGAAAAAATAAAAAATATGTTAGACCAGGTGAAGAGAGGTGTAAGATTTTATATTAAGAAGGAAAAGAATTTTATATTCGCCTATAGTATACATTTAATCAATATTAGTACCTTTCTTAAAGATTCCTAACATAACCACATAGCCGACCCTAGAGGTAGTCCTGTAAGGCAACTGAATCAGAAACCCCCTCATTTGGGCAACCAATCTCAGAGAAAAACCAAATTCGATGAACAGTGGAAGTAAAATAAATAAATTATTACATGGAACTTAAACAAAAGTAGTTTTAACTTGGTCCGTTAAATGTGGTATAAAGTAGAAGTTTAATTTGAATTTCATGTAATAAAAACCAATTTTCATTTATCACTACCAATTTAGCGAAGTATACTTCACTATCGCTTTACATATTTGAACGATGTAAATACCTGTAAGTATCATTTTTAGTTAGTTATACTTAAGTATCAATTTAATTATACATATAGGTATGTCATTAAATACTAAGTTATGTTATGGCTTTCAATTCATGGTACTAATAAGTCCAATATGAAATGTGAAAATGAAGAATATAATTTTAAATGTATTGTTATCCTTTTAATCTCTTATGGTTGACCAGTATAGTAAGAAATTTAATCCATCATTCACTCTGGAACAAATTGAAATTTACCTTAATTAAGTTTAGTATGGTAATATATCAAAAAAACAAATTTTACTTTACTTGATATTAAAAAAATCCAAATAACAAAATTTTAATACTTTAATTAACATAAATCATTCTTATTATAATATATATGTTTAAGAAAATTAATCAGCATAACATAAATGTACTATGCACCATTATAAGTATTTTATATATTACTGAAAGGTGAAACTAAATAATTTTTTACGTAATGGCAAATAATTTGTATTATACGTACTACGTTGGGATTAGTATTAACTCAGTAAATGATACATATAACTATCTTATCAAATAGGTAAATGGTAAAAAAATAACTATTTTCTTTCTAAAAATTATGAAAGACTAACAATAACAAATCAAACCATACTTTGCTTTTTTACTTTATTTAATACTACTTTTATCGTTTAATAAAATAATTACTTATATTTTAATGTTATTACATACTAACTAGTTTGATTTTCATTCAAAATGAGGATGAACGGATGTTATTCAATGAGCTTATACTAAAAGTCTATTTTAGTTAATTTGTCTATATCATGGCAAAAAATTTATATTTTCAATTAGTAATACATACATAAATGATATTCTGTACCAAAGTAATGACAACCGTACCTATCCTTTTATTTTTGATTTTTCGTAATCATAACTAATATAGCAATAAATTTAACCAAGTGATTTTGCTGCTGACTTACATACACATGATTAAAATTTTAAATTGTCCAATAGAAATAAAATAAAATTATTTGACATTAGTTTAGAAGCTTGGAAGTAGGAAGTAGGAAGTATGAAAATAAGAAATATGCAAGAGTTTCCTTATATTGATGTAGATTATGTGAGTTTTGAGGTTTTTTTCTTAAATATGCATGAGTTTTGCCATAGGGAAGAAGAGGGACTAATGTGTGGGTTATAATAAGTTTATGTCAGTTTTTTCAGACATGAAAGGATACCATTATTGTAAAATACATAGAATGTTGGATTATATTCTAGTCTAGTACTCGTGCCTTACATTCCAAAATATCATGTATATATTCATGATAGTTGGGCCTAATTTTTATGAAATAAAAGAATTAAGTGCACATCCCTTTCGTTTTTGTATATGGAAGCATTTGCTTCATCTACCATTCATGTATGGCTAGCAAGTATTCTCCAACTACCAATCAACAAAAATACTTGCCCATTTCTTATTATTAGTTGCATATATTTTCATTCATTTCCTAACTTAACAGCTTATCAAAGAACTATCGACTAATTAGTTGACTGGGTTGCCTAAATTTTTACCTTATAACTAACATAATCAAATATTTATATTCTTTGACAAAGATTAACAATCGGTGCATTTTCATTTAGTTCTCTCATTTTCTTTCACCAGTGCGATTAATTTAGAAACGTTCAACAACCAGTCTTAATAATTAGTGCTTGACTTCTTCTAATGCAATAACGTGATGAATGCTCCCTTGAAATAACTCTATATTTGACACATGAGAAGTACGTGTTAAGGACCACCATCTTCTACAAAATTTCAATAGATTTATGAACCAACAAAAAAAAAATTTATGCTTGAGCATTTCTATCAGTTGAAACAAATTTGTTAATGCATTGTTATATTCATTGTTGTCATTGTCATAGTCTAGCCAAAATTAATCTCAGTAAGTTGGATTCTGCATTTCGTATTGCCTAATATTTTTTAATGTAGGAGTGGTAATTTTATATTCTCCAGTGCAAAACGAACTCGTCATTCTTGTACAATTTACTGTTTCAAATCGCATAATCATGCCTTGCATACAGAATTACAAAACTGCACTTGTTTCATCATTTTCACAGTGGGTTTATTAAGTTGAGCATGCAAGCAAAATTTCACTATCTTGTTAGGTAAATTCTGACAATTAGTCTACTGGGTTATTTACAGAATTTAGCAATAAAAGAACTGTATAGTTTCTGAAATAATCTGATCCACTTGGCATGCATAAGTAGAGATAGCTAGGCATGAGAAAAATTAATACCTGTTACAAAGCTTGCATCTCCATAGTTAAAGAATAGAGCTTTGGTGATCCAGGTAGAGTTACACAACAATCCTACAAACTCCCTGCGTTGAAACAGATGATACAGTGGTAAAAAAGCTATTTTTTAAGCATTAATAGGCACTGATTAAAGAAATTCAATAAATATATCAGCACAATCAGATCAGCATATTTCATGTAAAGCCACACTAAAACAATGACAGGCGAAAAAAAATTTAAGCTTCTTTGTCAAATTGGAACCATGCGTGCCCACTTTTTCAACATGTCAGGCATGTAGCCACTTTGTAATATGTCAGATCACATTATTTATTAATATACCCAGCATGTACTACAATATATGTCAACTTGCATATAAATAATTCATGTATCTTGCATATAAAAATGAATACAATTGTTGGGCATCAAAGCAAAACGTATGCTTGAGTGTGTGACAAGTTTTCCAAACATTTATAAAATGTGACAGGCAATTTTCGAAACATGCTATGTTTTATAAAACATCTACAGGCAAGCACTTATATTTATACTTACAAAGTGATGTCCAGTGTTTACAAGCATATACAGGAAGTCAGGCAGAGGCGAAAAAGATTTAGAAACAAACGTGCTTTTAAAAAAATAAACAAAGAAAAAGAAAATGTTGCCTATAAATTAATATATGAATGCATTCTCACTAAAAATGTATACCCCTATTCAACATGACATGGCGAGATTTCAAAAAAACAAGAATACTCTTATATGACTATTCTTCAATGCAAAGGACAATGAAGTAACACGTCCTTGAGGTATTCCAATTGACAAGGCTAAGAAGTAAAAAACATGTGTACGTCTAGAGAGAAGGTGGGAAAAATAATTCATGGTCCAGAGAGATTTCAACTGATCTGAATGTAATTGCACTAGGAACTAACAGTTCCTAATTTCATAAATTAAAATTTTATTGACCAATTCATTTATTAGCAATTACATTCAAAGCGGTAAGAAATTTTAGATATAACAGTGTGAGATTCTTATCTCACCTAGAATTCAATAAACCTAAATTATGGAGTGGGATCTTAAATTTAGCACTAGCAAAATAGATATGGCTTTAGGTAACTATGATTTCTAAAACCAATTATCAAAACAAAACCCATTCACTCAAACTCAATGGCAAGAGTTAGGAAAATCCAACATTGATATACAGAACATAGCTTCAGGCATTCCCATACCATTTGATCTTCTCCATTCATGCAACCAACAAGTAATTAATTATTTTATTTTATTTTTATTTACCATTCTAAGTGGACTGGTAGCTAGCATGAACTAGTAGCCCTGCTGTTATTAGCAACAACTGCTGCTTTTGAGAAATGATTTAAGGCAAGCAATGAAAATAGCACAACTAAATCACTTCTGTGAAATAAATTTAAGTTTATCTGAATGTTATCCCTGAGTTGTTAATCATTTCAAATACTAAGGAAAATGCTTGCAACGAAGAAAAAGAAGAAGAATGTAAGGAGGAAGTATCAAGTTGTATCATATATAACTGCTTCTCACCTAAGTCCACCGAGACTTAAAAGCTATAAATTACAACATAGACTAAAACATAACCCATGGAGCCAGATTGTACTATATTACATGCAGCCTTTTTTTCTTTCGTTTTTTTCCTCTCATTGCTGCATTGCTGCAGCCTTCTAGGGGAAAAAGAAACAACATCCTGCAATTAAAATGCCTATAGAATATATGTTTATTAATTAATTTAACAACTGGCATTCCAATATCCTTTTTTTTATAATATGCAGGTTGCAGGAAGAGCATACTGCAAAAATGATATTCAACCCCATGCTTTCATTAATGTGAGACTTTCCCCTTTCTTATATTGTTGGTTTAGTTATGAAAGCATATAATGAATTTTGCCTGCAAATGTAGAGCATTTGAAGGACGGATCATGGGCTTTTATATCGTTTATTCTGCATTCTTCGCATTGCTAAACTTAAACTTATCATAGAATGCAGATCCAATGGAGGAATGGTTTTTATTTATTTGTTAGTGAAGTATGTATGTATTTAGCAAAAGCTATTCACTGTGTGCTTACAAAATTCCTCTCTAAACTTAAACTTATTATAGAAATTTGTTTCTAAAACATTTCGGGATTAATATTTAATTTCTCTTTTAGAAACATAAATATTTGTGCTTACAACACATGATAATCATATCCTCTATTTCGTTATGCACACTCCTTCAATCTATTCACTGTGTGCTTCATTTTGGCCAGCCTAAATCTCCTGCACTGTGTAGAAATTTAGCAAAATCATCGATATCAAACTGAGCATGATCAAAACACTTTGGATAATCTATCCACTTTTACAGCCAAGGTAAGTTCCCAAGTAGGGAACGCTTCAATACAGAAATATTTTCAACTCATTTAACATATGTAGCCAACAGAACTTGTTATTTAGAGTTAAAATCTAACACAAGAAGGTAGACACAGTTCAAACAAAAAAAGTGAAACTTGATATAAGAACTTCTTTAGTTTTAACTTTTAAGACTTGTAACTTTTATTCAACATAAAACATTCATGAAACTGATGATAACTATAAACTTTTTCGCAGTCAAAATTAAGCTTATAAAATTTTAGTTCAATGCGTATTTAATAATTATTTGAACATTTTTGCACAGAAATACATCTTACCTACTATATTATTTGACAATAAAATTGACATCTAAACACAAGCTAAGTGGCGGTAATATATCAAAACGCTCAAAGCAATGACATCTAAACACAAGCTAGCATACCACATTCAAAAGTACACATATATTACCCATTGTCCAAAAATTACACATCTAAATTTGTATATATACATAGTCAAAGACAAACTGACCATTAGCTACTTCAAGCAATCAGTAACTGATCAGAGATGATATGCTACATCTAATCAGTAACTGGTTCCGCCTGAAGAAATTAATGCACCATTTTGATAGTAGAAGTATGATTAATTGGTTTATGGGCAATGTTTATGTCCTGAATCACGGTTTCGTCTGTGATGAGTTTTCTGTAGTTAGTAATCAATAATTATAAAATACAAATTAATTATTAAATAAACTATAGTTAGGATTCAATAATTATAAAATACAAATTAATTATTAATAAAGAACAAAACATAAGGTCTTAAAAGTCAAACAGAAATGTTTAATAACAAAAAACATTATGAACTCTTCTAGCATATTAAGAAAATAATTTGTTTGCATACAACAAGATAATGCGCAAATACCACTAAAAGAAAATACAAATAAATGAAATTCGTACTTTTCCAAGCTTCATACGCCTGAAGAAATAATTTGTGTTACCTGATTTGAGATTTGGTAGAAGATTAGGTTTCTAGTTCTCCACAATCACCTTGGGATGAAAGCTGCAATCGCCTTGGGATGATGATTTCCACTTGTGAATTTTCTCCCCCTTTGATTTCAAGCCAGTGAACTAGCGAATTCATGAAGAAGATGAGAAATGACGTGGGGGCAATTAGGGCACCGGAGGGAAATGAAAGGGAGGGGTGTGCGATTAGGGCAAACGCGATTAGGGAAATGAAAAAGAGGGGCGTACTGTTTTGGGAACGAGGGTTTAATATGCAAGTGGACCAACGAACTAAAAGGAAAAAAATATATATAACAAAAATTTACAACGGCTTTAAGCCGTTGCAAAATTAAAACGGCCCTAAGCCGTTCTTAAGTGTTTTACAATGGCTCAAAGCCGTTGCGATTCTTCCGCATGGGGGCGTTACAAAACTGCCAATATGGTGTAGTGATTCAAACTCTGCAACTTCTTTTTTATCGATGGGGCTCTGACTTTCGTAATGCATTGATCAATTCTAAATTGGCCTCAATGTCGCTTGTGTTTACTATGAACTTGAGAAATTTTCCTGACGAAACACCGAACAAGCACTACAAGGGGTTCAATTTCATCCCATACTTCTAAAGCATTCCAAACATTTCCGAGACATTATCCAGATGGTTTCTGGATTCTCGTGATTTCACAAGCATGTCTTCCACATATACCTCCTGTTTGCACAAAAAATGGACAAACACCTCGAAGTTGTATGATTTAGTAGATCTTATGTGATTCTTAGTGATTCGAGCGATTTATGCAAATATGTAAAAAACAGGGGCTAAACTGTAAAAAGACACGCAGATTTATAGTGGTTCAGCCAGAATGTGCCTACGTCCACTTTATATGTTATTTCTCTTCAGTTATTCTGATTACAAGTACAAAGCTTTGATATAAGTAAAAGAAAGTTGTTTGAAAGTTCCTTCCGTGCTTGAGCTCTCAAACTTGTCCCCCATTGCTGTACCCCTGCCCCTCTATTTATAGAGTGAGGCTGGGGGTAGGGGTCTTGGAGGTATATAGCAGCTGGTGGGCCTGGGCTGCTACAATCTGGCCTGATAGGACTTTGGTTCGGTGATTGGAGGCGAGGCTTGGTCCGGTAATGAGTTGGTTCGGTGGTTGGAGGCGAGGTTTGGACCGGCAATGGGTTGGTCCGGTTGGTTCGGCAGGAGATTTGGACCGGCAATGGGTTGGTCCAGTTGGAGTTAGGAAGGCTTTGATTCGGTGGGAGTTAGGAAGGTTTTGATTCGGTGGGAGACTTTTGGGTGGTTCGGCATGTCTGGTTCGGGGAGACCGGATGAAACATCTCCAACACTTGCCCCCCAAAGTGGTGCACGTGCTTATAGGTGCCGCGCTTTGTTCCAGCTGAGCCATTATATTCGGCCTGAGGACCGATCCATCTGGTCCGGCTATCAAACCTTGCTTTATAAATAGGAGTCTCTAACCTTCATATTTCCTTACCAACTGCGATAACCGAATCAATCATTCGAACTACCGAATCAGGTGAGCTTGTTTTCTGCCGAACGAACTTCTAGGGCTAACCTACCGAATGAACTCGAAAATTTTGGACCCCTGACTAACCGAATGAATTCTCACATTGAGATGCCGAATGAGCTATTGATTGGATTGACCGAATGAACTCTCACATTGGGATGCCGAATGAGTTTTACACTTGAGTAACCGGATGAACTCAGGGATCTTGAATTCCGAATGAAAATGATACCGAATATGTTTTTACTGAACGACGTCATATACTTGTTTACATCTTCTGTTCTAACAATGTGTTTTTCCGGTATTGTAGATAATGTCTCGCAAAGCGGAAACTCGATCAGACAAGAAGAAGTCCGGGGGCGAAGGAGGTTCCTCTGCCGTGCCCCCAGCTCAGCCGAATCCAGAACGTCACGGACCAACCCCGAGATCACTAGTGGACGGGTACGGCCCTCAGGAACTTCTGAACTCCCCGCCCGATTGTTTTCCTAGTTCCCTCAAGGAGGAGTAGCTTGATGTCATCTCCCGATCCTTTGGAATCGATAGGCGCGCTTGCTATTGCCTGGGAGAGATGTTATGCCGTATGATCCTCCTGAAGGGTACTTTGCCTACAGCAGATACCACTGCATGTGTGGTGCCATCCCTCCTCTGAACGCTTGGATAGCCAGCTTCCTCACATACCTTAAGGTGGCCCCGTTCCAGCTTCAACCCAACTCCTATGCTATACTGGTGAGCCTCTTCGTCATTTTCCGGAGGAAGTATGGTCGTGCTCCTTCCAACCGAGAGATCCGGTATCTATATAACCTGAGGGGCTATAAGAAGGGGTCCCCATACATTAGCTTGGAGTCAGCTGTGACCTTCAAGCCGGTCTTGGATCTGTATTCCAAATTCAGCATGTTCAAGAGGGAATGGTTCTTTGTTAGGGACGACTCTGTTTCAATTCGGCGCTTTACTTCGGGATGTAAGTTGAATGCTTTTACTTATAATTTCCATTACGATTGCGATGCTTTTTCTCATACTTCCTCATTTTTGCTAGCGACAGGTGGCTTTGCGGTTGTGGAGACTGACCGCCTGGTTCAGACGGCGGCTGAGATAGAAGCTATTCTTGGGAAATATAGATCATCTGCCTTCTTGATCAGAAATGCGATTCTTCTGGAGTATAACTTAATCCTTCCACAGCAGTCAGTAGTTAAGCTGAGGGAAACGGCGGAGGAGAGGGCGGCTGCTCAGACCAAGGAAGGTGTTACGGTAGAGAGTAGCAAGAGGAAACCTTTCACAAAACCTCCAGCTGTCGGAGGTAAGAAACTCAAGAAGTCGGACGGTCCCTCCCCCAGCAATTGTCCACTTACCCGGGAGGAGGAAGACATAGAGGAGGAAAGAGGCGAGGGTGGAGATGGTCGGGAAGGTGATAAAGGTGGCGATGGCATCGGGGCCTTGCTTCCTGGGCAAGCGGGCGAGATTCAGGAGTGGACGGACGATGCGTTCCACCAGGCTTTCGAGGGGCTGGACGAAGATCCGGCTTTGGTAGAGAAAACTGGGAAACCGGACAAGGCCGGGACCGGTGCGAGCGAGTCTTCCCAGACCATTCCAGCCAGGGTGGCTCCGACGACTCAAGGTGAACTCTTGACTCCTGCATGCTTCACTAATGATAGGGACTTAGGAATATTTTATGACCCGCTCCAGTCCTGGAATGAAATCCAGGACCTATTGCAGTATCCTACTCCTCCCCAGGGTTTGTACAACCACAGATGTGTTTCTCTCCTTTTAATTTGCCGTGTTTTCTCGAAGTATAGAACAATATATGCTTGTGACACTTTTTCTTCATATCAGGAGCAGGTAAAACGGTCAAAGCCTCAGATTTTCGGCACAGGCTTGAACAGTACAAGCTTTCCAAAACTTCTGTCAAGCCGAAGCCTTCGACCCACCGCTCCGGGGATGTAGTCGGCTACCGTCCTCTTCTCGGGGTTATCGAAGAGGGTATTCGGTAGAGAAAGAGGAGTCGTCCTTTATCTGAACCTTCGCCTGGTCCTCAGTTCCTGGCTCAGCCTCTTCATGATATCACGGAGGAGGATAGCGAGTTTGCACCTTCTCCGCACCCGTCCGGAAACCCTTCTGTTACTCATATCGACCGTCCTGACTTGGCTCGTAATCCATTTGCGGGTCATCCTGATCTGGATCCAAGCTCTCATGATATTACCTTTGACGAAGTCACCGGTGAACACCTTCTCCCCCGCAACCCCATGGTACGAGTACTTGATGAAGCTAAATCCTTAGATCTCGATTTACTCACTACTCGTATAATCACTATGGGAGACGAGGCCAAGGCTAATATTGATCGGGTGGTGGAGGAGACTAAGAAGCTGATGGGGCATCATGCCCGGCTGGTTAAGGCCGGAGAGGAGATTGGGAGCGCCAATATCCGACTTCGATTGGTGGTTTCGGATCAGGCCAAACAGCTTGCGGATCAGGCTATTCAGATTTCTCAGCATGAGGCTGCTACTGGACGATTAAGGAAAACCATGGAAGAGGCCAGTCGGGCCGAATTGCGGAAAATGGAAGCTACTTGCAAAGAACGGATTGACATGGCTATTGCCACGGTGGACGAGGTTCGGAAAGCGGATCTTGAGCAGGTGGAGGAATTGTCCGGGAAACTTGAGGCTGCAGAGCTTGCTCAAGCCAAGTTGAGGGAGGAGATGGAGGCAATGCGGGGATCCCTTCTAGCCGACTGCTCGAGATACCGATCGGAGAGAGATGCTGTCGTTGGGAGGTTGTTGGCTTCCGAGGCCCGGATGAGGGAGTTTGAGGAGAATGAGGGGATGATGGACGAAATGCTTCAGGACATGTACTTCCGAACCTGGAAGCAGGGCAACCTATCCTGGATGGATGATTATCCCAGGATCATGGCTAAGATCTATCTTCGGGCTCTGGAGGAGGCTAAGGCCGATGCGGATAAAGATGGTGGCGTGGCCTTCAGCATGGATGCGGTCATTGCCCAGTTTTCCAAGGAGGAGAAGGTGGCGATGAAGGAAGGTATGCGGTTGCTTGCCGCTGAGGAGGTAGGCGTGCAGGTAGAGGATGATGATCAGGATAGTCAGGAAGCAGGCGCTGGTAAGTCTCCCTTTTTAGTTTCTCCGTCAACTTGGTTGCTTATTGCTAATGAGTCCCTTTTTTTGACTGGACAGGGGGTCAACAGGGCAAGGATAAAGCTCCACTGCAGCCGGCCCCTTGATTATACCTGGAAAAACTCCTTTTGTGGATTTGATAGTGTTGTATATGTTAGTCGAAAAATAGTAACGTAGCCTTTAGGTTGTAATATTTTGCCACTTGTAATAAATAGTCTTATTTTTAACGTGTAATTCTTTAACTTAAGCTGATTTTGTCGTCTTTTGAATGTTTGCTGTTATTTTGGCATATCATATGAGAAATATAGCTATGTATATTCTTGTAATTAAATTGTGTTTGATGTCAGATTCTGGTTCTAAATCATAATTTCATGACTTGCAATATTAGCGTGTGGTGTGAACAAATTATAGTCATGTATTTGTACATAAAAGAAGAAAATACCGCCTTTCATGTTTTAATCGTAGATGGCAGTCTTGAATATCTTGTATGACCGAGCATGGAATGTAGTCGAATGTCCTGCCACTGTGAGTCCCTACACCCATTGGCGAGTATCTCCTACTCTGTATCATGTACTTTAGGGATTGTTATAGAGGATAGGGAAAAAGCTTTTTAAGTAAAATTGAAATACGTGAAAAGGTAAAACTTCCAATCACGGAAGGCCTTCAAATTTGCTTAAGTTCGTGGCAAACGGGTTTTGTAGTCACTTTCCCTAGCTGTGGGTCTTGGAGACATTCGTCACCCATCTTACGCCTCTGCGGGGAGTTAATTCTTTTTTACCACAGCCGCACTTAAGACACATCGGAGCCGAGATCGTGCACAGTAACTACCCGGGCCATTATGGCCCGTAATCGTGGGTATTATTCGATTTACTGTGGCCGGCTAGCGTGGGTGCCGATCATCAACTGTGAACTGCCCCTGGCTGGCCACACCTTATGTTGGGGCTTATAGTCGGTTCACAGTTGCCGGCGAGCCTAACGCCGTAATGAGCTGCCTCGGCTATAGTCGACCTTCTCGGTGGCTAATAATCGGCTCATTACAGTTGGCTTTAAGGGCCGTCGCGAGCAATGAGTTAACCCGCAGCAGAGGGATGCTGGAGAAAAAGTGTCTCATTGGCGAGGGTATAGATTCGCATAGTACCTGTTGGGTCTTGTCCAGATGAAGTTGCGTTGTGGAGTGCTTTGAATAGAAATGCTATATACTCAGGATTTTGTTCAACAGAAAAGGATAAAGTTAACAAGCAGCCAAGATACAAAGGAACAAGTTAAAAAAGAGACAAGGTTTTTTAAAGTGGTTCGGCACGAAAATGCCTACGTCCACTGATTCTCTTTGTTAATTCACTTCATATGGGCAATACAAGTTAAGAAAAGTATCGATGGAGGTGTTGGATGTTCCATGCCCTCTGGAACACCTCTTCGTCCACTGTTGACAAAATATAGGCTCCGTTGTGGAGATCTTTATGAATTACATATGGTCCATCCCAGATTGGGTCTAGTGCTCCGGGGCGAGGGAAGATTTGCTTGAGGACAAGATCCCCTTCCTGTAAGGTACGATGCTTGACTTTGGAGTTGTAGTGTGCCGCCACTTTTTGTTTGTGGGCTGCTGCTTTAAGGACTGCATCATTTCTTCTCTCCTCGACTAGATCCAAAGACATGTTGAGGAGCTCTTCATTCTCTTCTGGGTTATAGTGGATCCTACGGTGGGAAGGCACAACGGTTTCAACTGGGAGCATAGCCTCCGATCCGTAAGCCAAAGAGAAAGGAGTGTGCCCCGTTGATGTTCTGAAAGATGTGCGGTAAGCCCACAGTGCCGTAGGGAGTTCGTCCACCCAAGCGCCCTTTGACTTTTCGAGCTTCTTTTTGATCAGAGTCTTCAGAATTTTGTTGACTGCTTCGACTTGTCCGTTTGCCTGGGGATATGCTACGGATGAGAAGCTTTTATGAATTCCGTGCTCTCGGCACCAGTTGGCGAATTCCTCGCTGTCAAACTGAAGTCCATTGTCTGATATGATTTTGAGTGGGACTCCATACCTGCACAGAACATTTTTGATCAAGAAGTTAATAACTTTTGCTGAAGATACTTTATTCAGAGGTTCTGCTTCCACCCATTTGGTGAAATAATCAACTGCCACTATAGCATATTTGTCCCCTCCTCGGCCCATCGGTAGCTCGCCGATTAAGTCAATTCCCCATATTGCGAAGGGCCAAGGGCTGGTCATTTGAGTAATCTCAGTTGTTGGTAGCCGTGGAATCTTAGCAAATTTTTGGCATCTGTCACACCTCTTGACGAAATCTAAGGCGTCCTTGCTTAAGGTGGGCCAGAAATATCCGTATCGGAGTATCTTTTTTGCTAATGTTTGCCCTCCGGTGTGATCTCCACAGCTCCCTTGATGGATGTTGGATAAGATATCCTTGGCTTCCCTTCCGGCGACACACCTTAATAATGGGTTAGAGAAACCGCGCCGATAGAGGATGTCTTCTTGTATTATATAGCGGGACGCTTTCCTCAAGATTTTCTTGACTTCATTACGCCCGTCGGGTAGCGTGCCACTTTGTAGGTAGTTTCGGATGGGAGTCATCCAAGTTGCTTTCTCGGTTGCAGTTATCAGATTCACTTGTTCAAAACTTGGCGCCATTTGCTTTGAGATGGTCACTGCCCCGAAGATGGTGATGTCTCTCACACTTGCTTGCTTTGCTAATTCGTCGGCCTCTTGGTTCTCCTCCCGAGGGATGTGTTTGACTAAGTAGTGGTCCAATCGGCTGAGGAGTAATTTGGTCTTCTTTAGATATGCTATGAGTCATTCTTCTCGAGCTTGGAATTCCCCTAGTATTTGATTAACAATAAGCTGAGAATCGCTGTGAAGACACAAAGAATTGGCTCCGATCTCGATGGCAATTTCTAGTCCGGCTATCACTGCTTCATATTCTGCATCGTTGTTGGTGGCAGCGAACTCCAACCTTATAGCATAGTGCAGTTTATTTCCCCTGGGAGTGATTATTACAACACCTGCCCCCGAACCCTGTTCGTTCGACGCGCCATCCACAAAGAGATTCCATTTGATGTCTCCTGTTATTTCCAATTGCTCCTTATCTTCGTTGGTAGTGAATTCTACAATGAAGTCAGCCATGGCATGTCCCTTGATGGCGGCGCGAGGGTGATAGGTGATATCATACTGACTCAGTTCAATGCACCATTTAAGTAGTCGCCCAGAAGTGTCGGGGCGATGGAGTACCTGCCTTAGTGGTTGATCGGTCAGAACTTTGATGGAATGGGACTGGAAGTAGTGACGCAGCTTCCGTGATGTGATAAGTAAACAGTATGCTAGCTTTTCAAGTTTAGGATATCTGACTTCTGCCCCAGTAAACCTTTTGCTGACGAAGTAAACTGGCCGCTGCGTGCGGTTGTCTTCCCTTACCAAGGCGGCGCTTAGGGCGTGGGATGACACAGCGAGGTATAGGTATAATTCTTCTCCTTCGCTTGGAGTTGAGAGCACCGGTGGTTTCTAGAGGTGTTCGATTAAGTGAAGGAAAGCGGTCAGGCATTCGTCAGTCCATTCGAACTTTCCCTTGTCTTTCTTTAGAGCTTCAAAAAAGGGGACGCACTTGTCCGTCGCCTTGGAGATGAATCGGCTTAGAGCGACCACTTTTCCGTTCAAACTTTGCATTTCCTTCCGAGTGGAAGGTATCTTGATATCCCTTAGCGCTCGGACTTGTTCAGGGTTTGCTTCTATCCCTCTGGCATGAACGATGAATCCTAAGAACTTTCCAGATGACACTCCGAAGGAGCATTTTAGCGGATTCAACTTCATTCCATATTGTCGAAGTACTTGAAACATCTTGCCTAGGTAGCTCACGTGATCTTTGTCTTTCCTTGACTTTACTAGCATGTCATCCACATATACTTCCATAGTTTGTCCTATCAGCCCTGCAAACATCTTGTTGACGAGGCGCTAGTAGGTGGCTCCTGCATTTTTAAGTCCGAAAGGCATTACCTTATAGCAGTACAAGCCCCGGTCGGTGATAAAACTAGTGTGGTCTTGGTCGGGAGCATGCATAGGAATTTGGTTATATCCTGAGTATGCATTCATAAAGGATAGGAGTTCGTGCCCGGCTGTGCTGTCTACAAGTTGGTCGATTCTGGGAAGTGGGAAGCAATCCTTTGGGCAGGCATCGTTTAGGTTGGAAAAGTCAATGCAGGTTCGCCACTTCCCATTAGCCTTTTTTACCAGCATCGGGTTTGCGATCCATTCCGGGTAGATAGCTTCTCGTATGAAGTCATTGGCGAGTAGATTCTTTACTTCTTCATCGAGGGCTGCTGATCGCTCTGCCCCCTTACTTCTCTTTCTTTGCTTTACAGGCGCCTTGGTAGGATCAATGTTTAATACGTGGCATGCTATGTCGGGGGAGATTCCGGTCATGTTAGCGTGTGACCAAGCAAATACATCCAAGTTGTGGCGGAGAAAATCGATGAGTTGTTCCTTCAACTCGGTTTTTAGTTGGGACCCAATTTTCAACAGTCTACTTGAGTCGTGTTTGTCTACAGATATAAATTCCATAGCCTCTGTAGGCTCGGCGGTGGCCTCCTCCTCTTTGTCCCTAGGATCTAATTCATTGAAAGGGTCGCTGGTATATCGAAGAGGAGGGGCTTTCTTTAATTGCTACGCTTCTAGACTTTTTGTGCAGAGGGCAATCTCTACACCCTTCCCTTTATCCTTCCTGTGGTTGTTGCGAAGTTCAGTCACATAGCAGTCTCGAGCAACGTCCTGATCTCCTTCCACTTCCCCTACCCCATTGTCCGTTGGGAATTTCATCTTTAGGCACCATGGGGCTAAGACAACTTGGAAGTCAGACAAGGATGGCCTTCCCAAGAAGGCGTTGTAGGCTAACTGGTTTTCTATTAGCACAAATGTTTGTTTCCGTACAGCAGAGCGGGGATGGCTTCCAATCTCAACAAAAAGGTCCAGTTGCCCGAGGGGCATCTTCGCGTCTCCAGTGAAGCCGTGTAGTGGTTTATCGCAGGGGGATACATCCTTCATTGATAGCTTCATTTTGTCGAATGCGTGTTTGAACAGGATGTTTACCGAGCTTCCAGTGTCTACCAGGATTCGGTAGACTTCGGCGGGACCAAGTCGGGCAGAGATGACCATGGGATCCATGTGAGGGTACTGCCTTCCTTCTAGGTCACGCTTACCGAACGTGATGTCATTACTTTCTTTCCGCTTCGGGTGGCGCTCTTCTATAACCGAATTGACATAGTCTTTATTGTCTCTAAGCGACTTTCTGTATCTTTCCATCTCTTTCCAGCTTCTGTCTGCGATGTGTGGCCCTCCTGAGATGGTATGGACCACTATCTTTTCCTGACTAGAGCTGCTAGCGTTGCGGTTCCCCCTGTCGGCCCCCGGGGAGGGTAGCCTTGGGTTTTCATTGGCAGGAGCTGGGGTCCTGTCCTGACCTTTTACATAACGTTCCAGTTTCTTTCTTCTGATGTGTTCCTCAATCAGATCTCGGAGATGATGGCATTCGTTGGTATCATGCCCGTGAGATTCGTGGAAGCGGCAGAATTTTCCAGACTTCTGTGCGTTATCTGATTCCTTCTTATACGGTGGGCGTTTGTACCTAACTTCGCCTTGGGTGGCAAGGAAGATATTTTCGACGGTCTCGTTCAAAGGAGTGTAAGTGTCGAATCTTGGCCCTGGCCGATATAGGCGCTTTTCTCCCTTCTTGCCCCCAGCATTGTCTCTGGAATCAGTTCTTTGAACGTCCCTTGCCACAGCAGGGGCGTTGCCATGGGTTGTCTTATTTTTCTGTCCTGACTGCCCCTCAACGGCAGCATCCTCAAGCCTCATGTATTTCCCGGCTTCATGGAAGAAATCGGGTAAAGTAGTTGGCTTTTCTTTTGTCAACCTTCTAGCAAATTTAGTGTCCGGATGCACACCACTGCAGAGGGCCATTAGGATAAGCTTCTCATCGGCATCTTGGACTGCGGCTGCTGCGGCGTTGAATCTGGTTAGGTATTGCTGCAGCTTTTCTCCAGGTTTCTGTTTGACGCTGGATAAGGAATAAGCGTCCTTAGGTTGCTCCACATGAATGCGGAACTGACTGATAAATTTTTCTTTCAACATTTCCCATGAGCTGATGGATCCTTGGGGTAGATGACAGAACCAGGAGGTAGCAAGATCTGCTAAGAAGAGCGGAAAGCATTTGCACAGTACTCCCTCTGTTGCTCCACTCATGAGCATATGCTGCGTGTACCTTTGTAAGTGTACAACGGGATCGGAGGTTCCTTTGTAGGGTTCCATTGTTGGCATCTTCCATTCTCGGGGGGTGATAGCAATTTCGATATTGCGGGCGAAAGGACTGGTTACCTTAGCGCCTATCCCTCGATCTCTTTGCTCCCGTTGGACACACTCTCTGAATAAGCGTGCCATCCTTTCATCAGAACTTGGAGTAGACAGAAATGAGTTTGGTTCTGTTCTGTGGGATTGATTCCGTCCAGATGACCTGTAGGGATGGTATCGTCTATCATTCCTCATATTTTCCAGTGGCTGCCTTTGATCTTCTGGGAGCATGCTTGGGTCAGCTACAGTTGGCCCTTGCCTTGATCTCCCCCTGTTGGGTTCTGATCTAAGCACTTCCTCGGGTCCAACTTCGGGCTGGACTCTAGCTCGGCCCCGTTCACTGGCGTTTCTGTGGTTAGGCAGCATGACAGGCTCAACTACAGTTGACCTTCGCCCGGTACCTTCCCTGTTGGGTTCGGTACCAAACGTTTCCTCAGGCCTAACTTCGGGCTGTGCTCGGTCTCGGCTCCTACCACGGCTACTTCTGCCGTTAGCTCCTTCGAAGAAGGGAGATCTTTGTTGTCTCTGAGATCCTCCAGACTGGGACTCGCCCCATGATTCAGTGTTGCGGTTGGATTCTTCAGCGTCCCTTAAACGTGACATGAGATGGTCCACCAAGGCTTCCTGCTGGGACGTGAAGCGGTTAGTTACTTCAACCACAACTCTGTCCAGATCTGCTCTAGTAATTGCTGCAGGCTGTTCTGTGGCAGGAGTAGTTGGGTTAGCCTGTTCTTCATTGGTTACTGTTGCTGGAGGAGGACGATCTACTTGATTCGTGACAGTTGGATCTGGAAGACTGCTGGATGCGATGTTTTTTCCTTTGTTAACATCTTTTCTCTGTTTGGGAGGCATGTTTTCCAAGTGGCGGACAATGTTGTTAGGAAAACTTGTTAAGTAGATGAAGCTGAAGCTTCGAGCTTCTAGCTCTCAGTGAAAGCACCAAAAATGTTTGCACAAAAAATGGACAAACACCTCGAAGTTGTATGATTTAGTAGATCTTATGTGATTCTTAGTGATTCGAGCGATTTATGCAAATATGTAAAAAACAGGGGCTAAACTGTAAAAAGACACGCAGATTTATAGTGGTTCAGCCAGAATGTGCCTACGTCCACTTTATATGTTATTTCTCTTCAGTTATTCTGATTACAAGTACAAAGCTTTGATATAAGTAAAAGAAAGTTGTTTGAAAGTTCCTTCCGTGCTTGAGCTCTCAAACTTGTCCCCCATTGTTGTACCCCTGCCCCTCTATTTATAGAGTGAGGCTGGGGGTAGGGGTCTTGGAGGTATATAGCAGCTGGTGGGCCTGGGCTGCTACAATCTGGCCTGATAGGACTTTGGTTCGGTGTTTGGAGGCGAGGCTTGGTCCGGTAATGAGTTGGTTCGGTGGTTGGAGGCGAGGCTTGGTCCGGTAATGAGTTGGTTCGGTGGTTGGAGGCGAGGTTTGGATCGGCAATGGGTTGGTCCGGTTGGTTCGGCAGGAGATTTGGACCGGCAATGGGTTGGTCCGGTTGGAGTTAGGAAGGCTTTGATTCGGTGGGAGTTAGGAAGGTTTTGATTCGATGGGAGACTTTGGGTGGTCCGGCATGTCTGGTTCGGGGAGACCGGATGAAACATCTCCAACACCTCCATCATCCGTCCAATCTGATTCTTGAAAATTGCATTCACTAATCTTTGGTAAGTAGAACCAGCATTCTTTAAGCCGAATGGCATCACGTGATAATAGTATAGTCCTAAGTCGGTAATGAAGCTGGTGTTCTCCTGATCGGGCTTACGCATCAAAATTCGATTGTATCCTGAGTAGGCGTCCATGGATGAGAGCAGCTCATGTCCCGTGGTTCCGTCAACTAGCTTGTCGATTCTAGGTAGTGGAAAGCTATCCTTCTGGCAATCTTTATTCAAGTCTGAGTAGTCGGCATAAGTCCACCACTTCCCATTCAATTTCTTGCTAGTACAGGGTTTGATACCCATTTAGGATATGTAGCGAAACAGACAAAGTCGTTGGCCAACAGCTTATCCACTTCTTCCTTTAATGTAGCAGATCCCTCCAAACCTAGACCGCATCTCTTCTACCTTACTGGTGTGAATTTAGGGTCGATATTAAGTGTAAGACATGCTATCTCTGGCAATATCCCACATATATTAGAATGTATCCAAGCGAACACATCCATATTAGCATGAAAAAAATTTATTAGTTCATTTTGCATCTTGACTCAAAGCTGTGAACCTATCTTCAAGACTGGAGTTGGGCCATCCATGTCGATAGGGAAAGAAATCGTAAACTCCATCAGTGCATCCCGTTTGTCCCCTGCACTCTTCTTCTTAAGGTCCATAGTCTTTTCGAAGCAACTATGGTCACCGAGCTAGGGAGGTTCTGTAATTGCTATGCTTGCAGGTCACGAATAGGAGAGTCTTCCCCCATATTCTTGCTCTTCTTAAATCGTTTAGCTTCCCGCAATTCGACGATGTAACATCCTCTTGCCATGCTTAGGTCTCCTCTTACCACTCCAACCCCATTTTCCCTCGAGAACTTCATTGTGAGGTACCATAGAGCCAAAGCTATTCTGAAATCGAAGAGGGCTAGTCGGCCTAAGAAAGCATTGTAAGTTGAGAATTCATCGATTATCACGAAGGTTTGAATAAGATTTACCTTCGTTCTCGTTCTTCGAGTTCTATAGGTAAGTCAATCGTCCTAACTGGCTTCTTTGGCTTGCCCGTAAATCCTTGAATCTTCGTCCTACAAGCAGTCACATCATTCATGTTGATCTTTATATGATCGAACATTTTTCGAAAAAGGATGTTAACCGAGCTTCAACTGTCAACCAATACCCTATGCATAACTACCGGCTTGATTCCAATTGTTACCACCATTGAGTCGAGAGTTAGCGCCTCTGTACCTTCAGTATCCTAATTCTAAAATATGATATCATCCGTTATCAACTTCTATTATTTGGTCGGGGCTTCACCTTCAATGGCATAATAGATTTTCTTAGGAGCGTCCTTCAAACAATTAGCGTATCACTCTATCACACCATAACTCTTATGCGCTGGGTGAGGTCCTCCAGTGATGATACTTATGACAAGTCACTGATCAGTCCAACAAGTTCCTACTCCGCTGGCCCCGGTCGGATTTCCTTGATTGCTTGGAACTTGGGGTCTGGCAGATTGGTTAGAATTCTATGGTTTCTTCATGTACCGTTGGATCCTATTATTCCTTATTAGTTCCTCGATTAAGTCCTTCAATTGTCGACATTCATTTGTGTTATGCCCATGAGTCTCGTGAAAGCAACAAAACTACCCTGATTTCTTTTATTGTTCAGACGCCTCCCGCTTAGACGGTTTGTCATATTGCTCAGTTCCCTAAGTGGCAAGGTAGATGTTCTCCAAGCTATCATTCAACGACACATCATCCTTAGGTCTGAGATTCCTTAGATGTTTTCTGTTCCCATTGCGCCTACCAGAGTTTTGATTCTTCTTCTTATGATTTGAATTCTTTCATGTTGTAGGTCCAGAACTATTTCCATCCTACTTAACCGCAACATTGCTTTAAACCATTTCCTATGATTACTCACCAACAGATTTTCCTTCGACCATGCTTGCCTCATCCAGTTTTAGAAACTAGTTTGCCTTTCGGTGGAATTCCTTCATGGTAGTGGGTTGTTTGATTTTAATCCATCTACCAAAATCCATAACCGAGTGAATGGCTTTGACCAAAGCCATAAAAATCATATCCTCCTTTGGATTGCTTACATAAGTAACTGTAACGTTGAACTGTTTCATGAAAGATTTCATTGACTCGTCCTTGGAAAAAGCCAAATAAGGACATCATGTCTTTTGGTCATGCAGTATGGAGTCTAAATTGTTCTAGAAACCTTTTTGCTAATTTGTCGAAGGTGGAAATAGATCTCGGTGTCTAGTAAATCATATGGAAGCAACTCCTTCCAAGAAGATAGGGAAACATCTACAATGGACAACATCCATGGCCCTAGCTCCATTCATATACCATTCATATTTGTACAAGTGTAGTTTAGGGTCTATCATTCCATTATATGATGGCATAGTTGGCATAGTTAATTTCTTAGGATATTCTTCAATTAGAACGTTTTTGGTGAATGGAGTTCGACTTGGTGCACCCCAGTCTTCGTTCTTTCTACCCTTACTCTCATCCAATAACTATTTGACCATGGCAGCGACGTACTCCTCGCTAGCATGGTGGTCTACAGGTCGGTTGTCAGGAGCTATGCTAAGTGTTTGACTCTACAAAAGGTTTTAGTTTATCAACTGAATCCTAGGTTCTCCATTTGCCGGGATAACCACTCCTATAGGGTCCTGTTGACGCACGGTTGGTCTTACTGGGGCAGTTCAAACTTTGTTTCTAGTAGTTTGCATGTTTACATCAACGTTCAATTCCAATCTATCATCATCAAGTTGCATGTCATCTTTAGAGTCAGAAACAAGCATTGCGTTGTTCACTTGACGAGTGTTCACTCCAAGATTGGATTTGCAGCAGGCTACTTTCTAGTAGGAGGAGTGCTTCCATTGCCTTCTATTACGATTTTTACGGCTCCACCAACAACCTTATTCTGCTTTTATTTATTATTTCTCTTGTTCAAACCAAAAACAGAGGAATTCTCTTGTTCCATAGCATCTGCATTTTCTTATCTAGATCTCAAATAACTCAGTAGCTGTAGCGCTAGCAAAGCATCGATATTATCCATAAGAGCCTTTTGGCAATTGGCCATTTTCTGGCTGAGTTCATTAAACATCTGTTTAAGCTCTACTTTAGTCACAACATCCTATTGAGTGGAAGCACCTGGTGCTAGATTTCTGGTATTAACCTATGTTCGATGATTATTAGCATTGTTTACTTCAGTTTGCTAGAGGTTTGCATCATCACCAACGACCGTTGCTCCTGTGGAGCTTCCAAAAGTGTTTTTCTAATTTCTAGGTGTCATTGATCCCCGATGATAAGCCTATGAATCTTTAAAGTGGATTCCGTGAATCTAACCATTGGATCTCTTCTAACTTAAAATAGCAAGCTAGATCGCCTGGGTTTAGATTTTCTCAGAGAAAGCACCAAAATGATAACGCCAAAAATGGATCAACACTCAAGAATAGGTTGTAGGGAACCTGTGAGACCTAGATCTAGCAGATAGTAGTGATAATGAAATAAAATAAACAGAATAAGAAAAAGAGGCACGAGATTTTACGGTGGTTCGGCAATCTTAGGCATACGTCCACATTTTATCTTTGTTGCTTATTGGTTTGATTGAGATTATAGAGGATTTGAGAGAGAATAAGTCACAAGTATAGGGCTTAGATTGATTCTAAGTCCTAAAATTGTCTAAAGCAACTGCCTTAGTGACTATTATGTAGAGGAAAGAGTTGAAGAAGAAATGGAGCTTCTGCGTAATGATGGCATAACATATCCTTTCTTGGTTGCTCTAAGGTTTTTATTTATAGGGGTAGTAGTCATATTGGATCAGAAGCCCACTACCAAAGAGGTCTAGTCACCAGCTCAAGACAGTGTGGAAAATTTGGGTAAGCACCGAGTTAAGGTGATAACTCGTTACCGAGTTATCCCTATAACTCGGTACCAGTTAACCCCTTAGGGGGAAACTCGATGCTTTCTCTAGGAGTAAGTGTCTTCATTTTGTAGTTTCCCTTGTGTTTTCATAGCTTATTGACTTGTTTTGATGATCATTCCTTCATAACTTGACTTATTCTGTAGTTCGCTGGAGCTAATCTTTAATTTTTGAGATAGGTCAGCCGAAACTTTACAAAATCACTTGGGCTTCCTTATAATCGGTAGAGAATGACTTGGGGAAAGTTGGAACTCCAACCTATGGAGCATCATAACTCGGTAAGAGTTATGGCCATAAATCATTGTCGAGTTATGGACTTAGCTTCAAAGTGCCCTAACTTTTACTGATCTACTTCAATAGCTTATTTGAGTCTATCTTCCAAGTTTCAAGTTATTATGTCTTTGTCTCGATGTTTTATCTTCCATAGACTTCTGCTTAGTCGAAAACCCAGTTTACAGCACCCATGGATTAATTCAGTAGATCTTTATACCCTGGACCGGTAGCTTTGGGTCTAGTGTATAATTTTGGACTACGAGACACGTATCTAGCTTTGGGCTACGTGATAAGAGAGCACAAATGAAAACCAAGATTTTTCCATTAGTCCCTGGTAGTAAGAAGGCCATACGAGTTATCATATATCTAGAGCACACTGAGTGATAGTTAGTATTGTTTGATGGATGCTATGGTTGTTATGGCTGCTTCACTAGCCACCTATCACTCTAGGGATGTCACATGATATAGGTATTGTAGATAGGGATACCTAGGCACCCTGACAGTTTACTTAGTATGAATTACCCCTTTATGATGTTGTAGAGTAGCATATTATTGATGTTATGTGCTAACTCTTTGGTTATAGGGACAGGTCAAGTAAGATTCGTATACCCTCAGTTCCATATACTATATCGACTTTTACAGTATTTTGAGATTTTTTATTGCTCACACCAGACAGTTGTCTAACTCAAGGTTTTATACGTTGCTTCTTATTAGCTCAGGTACTCTTAAATGCGTAGACTAGAGAGCAGGTGTGGATGGAATATGGAGTTCTGCGGATGGACTAGTAGGAGGTGATGTTTACTTATACTTATATTTGAGTTTGTTATTGCATATTCCGTTGTATAACACTATAGAGCCTTGGTAGTGTTTGACTTATTATCATTAGAGATAGTTTATCAATTGTATAGACTCATTTACTGTTTGTATAATTGTATGAGCCTGTGTACTCAGATTTTATGGTTTATGTAGTTATTACTATCTCGAATGTTTTATATCCGTGTTGACTATTATATGTTATTCGATACACTATGAGATATACGACAGGTTATGTGATTAATTGATGTTTCTTTCTCTTTCTTTTCTTCTATCTCTCTTCTTTACTTCTTTTCTTTGACCACCTTCCTACATTGTAGGTGTAGGGTGATCGTTACATTTGGTATCAAAGCTTAGGTTATGTGATTAACCTGAGTTAGTATTGTGATCCATTAGAGATAGGGTAGGAGTTATCGCCTTAGACTGGATCTAGAGTGTGTATACATATACAAAAGAGTTTTTATGTGTTATATATTTTGGTTTTCAAAACTATGTAGAGTATATATAGTATATAAGTATATTGCACACATGAGCACTATTGATGCAGTTTTCTTTATGAGAGACCAATCATCCTTATTATAGAATAGGAATAATCTAGCATATGAGAAATATTATTATTGGCTCCATCTTCGAAGTTGAGGAGTGGGCATGATCGTGGTCACTAGCCCTAATTGATAGAATATATTCACAAAGATGGTGTGAATCATTTTTTGGAATGTCCAAGTTGCTCTAGATGATTATGGTGCTCAAGTGCAAATTCTTAGAGTTGACTTTACTGAGCTATATAAAGGCTACTTGAGTCTAGGAGGCAGACCATTCCTTGGAACGGAGTCGGTTATTGAAAGGCAAGATTGAATGGCTACTTGAAAGAGGATCTTCGATGACGAGGAGTTAGATGATGTAGTGAGGTAGAAGTTGGCCTCTAGATTACTCCAGGGATGAACAATGAACTAGTGGAGTGCCTCTATAACTTCGACTCCCGAGGGTTGATTTACTTGGGATTAGTTCATAGTTCGCTTTGAATAAAATTTATCTCGGCATTTCAAAAGTCGATGTTATATATAGAGTTTAGCAGTTTGAAGCATGGTGATATGTCTATGTGATGTCTTCCCTACACCACCAATGCTCATATAACCACATAGTGCGTTGCTGGAGCATCCGGCCAACATAGGAGGTTGTCTAGGGTATGAAATAGAAGTAAATAAGTGGAATAGAAAAGAAGAGAAGAGAATAGAAGAGAAGAAAAAGAAAGAAAACATCACACAATTACATAACCTGTCGTATATCTCACAGTGCGTCAAACAAAATATAATAGTCATCACAGATATAGAACATGAGAGATAGTAATAACTACATGAACCACATAATCATAGTACATAGGCTCATACAGTTATACAAGACTGTAATAGAGTTTAAACAACTGATAAATAAAATCAAATGATAAACCGTCTCTAATAATAGTAAGCTAACACTATCAAGGCTCCATAGCATCACACAACAGAATAAACAATAATAAGTCCAAAATATAAGTATGAGAAAGCATCACCTTCTGCTAGTCCATCTGCATAGATCCAAGTGTTGTTTACACCTGCTATCTAGTCTACTCATTTAAGAGTACCCGAGATAATAATAATCAAAGCATAAAACATCAAGTTAGACAATAGTCTAGTGTGAGCGATAAATAATCTCAAAACACTATAAAATTTGATATAGTACATAGAACAAAGGGTATGGAGAATCATACCCGACCTATCCCTCCATCCATAGAGTTAGCACACAACACAAGATATATGTTACTCTATATCATAGTCATCATGGTTGTACTATACTTCAAAGTACTAAGGATGTCTAGATATCTGCATCGATAATATCTACATCATGTGATATCCCTAAGGTGATAAACAATCAAGCAGACATAGCATCCATCATCCATCCTCACATTCACCAACTCAGTGCGTTGGATATATGATACTCATATGACCCCATCATATAGTCAAGGACTACTCAACGTCAACATCCTAATTTCTTGATACTTGAATCCATGCCACTCAGCATGCCAGGAACTTGATTGCATACTCCGTAACAGTCCAGGGTAAACGGATCGAGACATCGTGTGATCCATGGCATACTCTGTAACCCAAGTGAAGTATCCAGGGCATACTCCGTAACCCAATGGATATCATCACACATACCCTTTCTTTACGAGTACACATCGAAACCTATGAATATTAACTCCCTTTACACACGTCATCCATAACAGAGCTTATCTTGGAACCGTCCTTACAACTCTCATCTAAAGTCATCGTGGTTGGGAACTATCCTGGATAGCCATTATTAGTCATATAATGTCCTCGTACGTCCCATAACCTTCCTCCAACAGTTCCATCAATCCGACTACTCTGCATCTCGAAATATAGCTATCCACCATCGAAACAATCACTTCCTATTACGGAATCTTCATCATCGAATCATAAATTCATTGCGTCGAAGTGTCACATCTTCGCTTCACCGCCAAAACCACTCATCGAAGAGTCATAGCATCAAATCAAATATCGAACGAATGAACCATCACATTATGCTCATCGAAGCCTCTCTGTCATCCATGTCAAAATTGGCCAAATCGGCCATCATTAATAGTGGTAGATATCGACCACTCCAGAGTAGTCGATAATGACCACTTTCGTCGTGTACTTAACCAAAATTGGTTAATTACAAACCAATGAAAATGTCTGGCATCTATCCTATAATCCGAAGCACATCTCCAAATCCATCTTCCATCTTCATATCAATGGAGTACACAAAATTTTGTGCACCAAATCCTGTCTTACAGGATATTTTCTAATACCATATCGCTTTCGATCGGCATTTTCAACCAACTAAGCAAACAATCGTACATGAAACCAACAAGTATAGAAACGTCTATAATAGCCTATATACATCTACAATAACACAATAAATACATTCAAGCGGCCAATGTAGGATTAATATCAAATATAGCCTAAGTCTAGCAGTACCGTCAAAATAGTGCGCCAATGGGAAAAATGTAATATTTTATTGAAAACTACTTTGAAACACTTAAATTCTTTTATAAATTAAGATATAGGTTTAAGTATTTTAGAAATCACATTTTAAAGTTAGAAATCATCTTAAAACATTGTTTTATTACTATACTAACAACCATAGTATGGTGAGAGCAAGTATCACTCACCTCAACCAAATTTGAACAAACCATTACCAATCGTATTGCTCTCCATCACGAGTGTAATGTAAGAAACGACATCTAAAATGGACCTCGTATGCAAAAGGTATGAATCATATAAGATATTGGATTATTTAAACAATTAATTCACTTAATTAATTAACAATTAGCTAAATACCTTTCTTAATTATCTTCTTCCAAACTAATTATCGTGCACACTCCTATACAATATACCATGGTCACTTACTTCAATTACTGACTACTCCTTCATCTCTCAACAAAATCTCGAACCGATGAATCCATTACTCTTATCTTCACGAGCTCTTCTCCATGCCAGAAATCGTTTCCTTCGGTCCTCCCTTCTAAAATGTTTTTGTGCCCTAGCTGCTCCTTGTGAAAAATATCACGTATTTCAAGGGCTTGCTAGGAGACTTAGCTTTAGTTGAATCCCATCCCAAATTCAATACTCATTGCGTTAGCGTGCTCCATTTTATGCCTCGTCATCTCTAATTTCATGTCCCATAAAAACCTACATGACGGTGCTTACGGATCATCGGAGAACGATGATTGTTCAACTCCTTGTTGGTGCCAAAACGTTGGCCTCGGAACAAGGAGAAATGGGTCTTAATCGGATCTCGATTTCATCGAAGGGTTGATTTTTAATAATTTTTCAAAGGGAGGGTGAATGGGTTTGAAAATGCGGCCATTATCAGGCAAGCAATGGTACAATGAAAAATGTTTTAGGTAGGAGAGAGTTTGACTAGCTTATTTAATAATATTATATTTCTTAAATTTGATTTCTCAAATAAACGGTTGAATTTTTTTAGCTCGTGCGATCACATGATGCATCCAATCATAGCAAAACCCATCTACATACATCACCTCATTTTTCCAGTCTTGATGGTATAAATTTCGTCACTATCCAAGACAACGCTCTAGGATGATAATTTCACACTTTTCGAGATTGTTTCGGCCATCGGATCATCCAATTTCCAAATACAGTGATCCTTATACTCATTTTAATTCGCAACATCGATATGAACTCAATGGAAGTGGTCTCGTGTCCTGATTCGATCGTATGTGAAAAATCATATTTTTGGGACCGTCAAATAATTAATGATTCAATATTTAAATCAATTATTTAAATATCCAATCATTAAAATACGAGTCGTTATAGTCTATGTCGGAATATGTGGCAGAATTCGATGTGTTGTTAAAGTACGGTCTATTTTTCCATTAATACTCCACACAGAAAAGATAGAGAATTTATTATTGGGTTAAGCGATTATCTTGGAAAGTGATTGATTATTCACATTAACGAGAACTTTGAAAAATTGAGATGTGAGAGCCTGTACCAGTGTTGAAGGATTGTTCCGAACAAGCCAAGTGGGGACAAACCGTAGAAGCATATGCATTGATTGCCATTCCGATTTCATCGAATGCTCCATCGATGAAATAGAATGGAAATGGCATTACCCTTTGAAGTATGCTTTCCACTTATGGTGTTTCTATATGTGTTTTATTTAACGTTGAGGTTTCATATTCCGACATATCTAGTGATTTGAAAAATAGATTGGGATTTAGATCCTAGATAGTTAACCGACCTTTAATTATGACGAACCAAGTTGGGGGCTCAGCCAACTTATACATAGTTTGTCAAGACTTTGTCTTATTGAGTCATGGATGTTTGTTTGCTATTGATTTGTTTTGGGGTTTAATTGGGTTCGGTATTATAGTTTGGGAATGGACTGGCTAAAGGGAAACATAATAATGGTGGATTGTGAGGAGCCGTTGGTGACCATGAGGACTAACGATGAGAGGAAGGTAGTGTTCGACTATCTGATGATAAAGAGATGGTTAGCTTTCTATATTCTCTCGATATCCTACATGACGAGTTGTCATCTGTGCCTGTAGCTAGAGAGTGTCAAGACATATTTGATGAGGTGACCAAATTAATACCATTTAGGGATTGAGTTCTGTATCGATCTGGTTAGAGGTATTAGACCAATAGTTACGTCGTTAAGATAAATTATGCCCAAAGAGTAGAGGAAACTTAAGGTGAGAGCAGATGACCTATTGAGGCAAGTGTTCATTCGTAGGAACATTTTTGTATAGGGCGCATCTATAGTGTCCTCCGTTAAGGCGGATGGCTCATTGGTGTTGATTATTGTGAGTTTAATGAAATGACGAATAACTATCCACTTATGTTCCTTGATGGCATGTTCGATCAGCTCTATGGTGTGAGGGTGTTCTCTCAGTTGGACTTCATGATGGATTTCATTAACTGGGAGTATCTAGAGAGAGTATGCCGAATATAGCGTTTCGTACACTACTTTTATTTTTGATTAGTTGGTTATGTTGTTTGGGCTAACCGACGTGTCGAGAAGCCTTGCTAATCTCATGGACCATGTTTCGAGGGATCACCTGAGTAAGTAGTGTCAGTGCTCATTGATGATATTTTCATCTACTCATGGATGAAAGAAGAACACTAGGCACGATTGATGATGGTATTGTAGGTGTTGAGAAAGCACCGACTGATGATGAGATTTTTGGAGTACCACTTTTGAAGGAGGGATGAGATGCTTGGGTCACGTTGTTTCAGAGTTGGACATTGGTTTAGATCCTACAGAGGTTACTATAGTCTAAAATTTGAATAGATCCAAGGTAGCAACACCGTTAACCTATTTGATGAGAGAGGATCGGACTTTCATTTGAGACGCGAGGTGCGGACACGCGTTAGTGAGTCTGACAAAGGGGTAACGAGTGCACCGATGTTACTCATTCTGAGCGGGAATGAGGAGTTGATAGTACACATATGCATGTAGTACTTAACTGGGTGCAGTATTGATACCAAAAGGTAAGGTTGTTGCCCATTAGTCGACAACTAAAACTGCACAAGAGGAAGTATCCGACACTTGATTCGGAGTTGGCAACGATATAGTTCGTCTTGGAGATTTGGAGGCACTATCTATCAGGAGAGAGGTTCGAGTTATTCATTGATTCCACATCACTGAAGTATCTCTTCTCCGAGAAGGATCTCAACCTTCACTGGTAGCGATGGTTAGAGTTCTTAGCCATCTATGACTTTGACATTTCTTATACGTCCATAAGGGAAATGCAGTTGTTGATGCTTTTAGTGGAAGACATAATAGTTTAAGAGAAATATTCCTAAAGTGGGCATTACTCGAATTTATCACTGGTTATAACTTCAGAACTCAATGCAAGTTAGTGCCAAGATAATGGCTAGTTTGACAATCAGACCTACTTTGATTTAGCGGATTGGTACTAGTCAAAGGCGTGAGGCTAGACTAGCGGAGTTCATGGCTAAGTTAGAGGAATGAGTAGTGTTTGTAGAGGTGATTAGTGTGAACCCGTTCGAGACTATTGGTTCCTTAGAGATGAGAGATTGCTTATTCTTGAGTAGTGGGAACAGATATCTATAGGCTGCGTCAATGGATTGTCGAGGACTGAGGATAGTATGATAGCAGTTGAGTTGTAGTCGATTGATTGATGAAGAATGCTAGATCTGTATTCCTTAGTTCAATAGAATGACATCTGAATTTATCAAGTTATATGTGGAATGGATAGTGTGATTCCATTGTATGCCAAAAACACTGTAAGTGGTCAAAACCTGTTGTTCAATAATGGGTTTGAGAGAACTTATAAGAGGCGTAAGGAAATTTAGCACCAAATCGCCCACATGATATCGAGAGTAAACTATAAACTTCGGGACCTTGTAGGTCTATTCGTACCGATAGACTTGTTATGAAACAGATTAGGAGGAAGGTAGTAGAGTAGTAGAGGTTCAGTAGAATGAAAGTGAATGCGATAGGATATGGGAGACCGAGAAGAGCATGAGGACCATTGTCCAAAGCTCTTCACTTAGTGACATTTCATTTTTATCGTCGGCTTTCATGTTGGATATCATATTTGATGTTTTATACTGGATAGTTTAGTATCATGCATGCTAGGATAGGCGTGGATGTTACTTTTTGATGTTTGATCATAGATATGCATGTTTGATGTTTGATTGTTAGCATTTGATATGATAGCTTATGCTTATCTGATTGTTAGGCATAAGGGATAGTTATGGTATGATACAACATACTTATTTGAGACAATTTCTATAGATGATCTAGTATGTTTAGTACATGATGATATTACATTTGTGTTTAATTCTCTTTGTTGAGTACATACTCAAGTACGTGGAAGCAAGTATTGGCTATTTGGATGCTTATACGCTTTTATTTGCATCTTAATGATATGCTCTTGCTATAAAAGTGGTATATAACATCTATAGTGTAGACTTGGGTATATATGCTTGATTGTCCTCAGAAACAAGATGCCTCGGATATGAGATGTATATATATCTATATTGTATTAGGATTTTTACCAGATCAAGACACGTAAAGGAGGTGCTACCGATATTTTTTAGAATTTAAGGGGCTTTGAAAGCATATGGGTTAGGAGACATTCTTCTTACTTCGTGATTTCGAGGACGAAATCCTTTTAAGGAGGGGAGAATGTAACGATCTATATTTTAACGATAGGATATTTAAATAATTGATTTAAATATTGAATCGTTAATTAATTGAAGGCTCAAAAATATGATTTTTTTTCATACAGCCAAATCAGGACTTGAGACCACTTCCCTTGAGTTCGGATTGACGTCGTGAATTAAAATGAGTATAAGCATCGCTATATTTGGAGATCGGGCGATCCGATGGCTGAAATGATCTTGAAATGTATTAAATTATCACCCCAAGGCACAGTCTCAGATAGCGACAAGATTTATATCATTGGGACCGGAAAAATGAAGTGATGTATGCAAACGAGTTTCGTTGCGATCGGGCGCATCGTGTGATCGTACGAGCTCAAAAATTATGATGACTTATTTGAGAATTCAAATAAATAATAATATAATATTATTATAAATAATCACTAAATCCTTCCCTCCTTTCATTCTAATTTTACCGTTCCATTCATTTCCTGTAAAGTGAGGCGCCTCCCCTAATTTCACTCAAAAGTCAAAATTTTGAGATCCGCTCAACGATAAATTACAAAACCAGATTTGTTGAGATCAGAGTGAGGAAAGCTTCGAATCCATGTGCTCGATCTAAGGTGCGACTGTGATTAGCGAAGTCAACATTCTTAGGCCGCAACTAGAGTTTCAATTAGGTGGACCTATAGGAGGATTCAGGCAAATCGAAGAGCGTGGTTGCGATTCTCATGCAAAGGGGAGCGGATGGCGTCGATTAGGGGATGTGCGGCTGGAGATTGGGGAGTGCGATATTTTTTTGTTGTGATGTGCACCGTTAGGTTGTGATGATCAATATATGGTCGAGCTTGATGTTGTCGAGTTCGTGCCGAAGAGATCGCGTCATGGAACGTGTGGGGGAAGATGGCTTGTGATTTCGTTAAGTAACGACCGAGATAGGGAAAAGAGAAGGTATGGGGCATGGTGGGTTTTCTTGTGCCCATACATGAACATGTACAGGGAAGAGGAATTGTTGATTTGGGGAAGATAATTATGAAAGTGGATTAGGTAATTAATAATTTGATTAAGTTAATTAATAGCTTATTTAATTATGATTCGTATTTAATTCATATCTTTTGCATACGAGATCCGTTTTAGATGCAGTTTATTGCATTGGACTCATGATGGAGAGCTCTACACCTTGGCATTGGTTTGAATAGATTTTGTTGAGGTGGGTGATATTGTCTCTCACCATACTATGATTGGTAGTATAGTATTAACGACGTTTTGAAATGGTTTAAAATGTGATATTATTATACTTAAACGTGTACTTGATTTTTATAAAAGAAAATAAAAGTATTTAAAAATGGTTTTATATTAGATATCACATTTTCCCCATTGACATGCTATTTTTAGGAAATTATTAGATTTGGGCTATTTTTGATATGAATTTCCCCATTAGTTGATATAGATACATTATACAAGTTATGTGTATACTATATTGGATGTATGTATGCTTGTTGGTTGCATGTATGCTTATTTGCTTCATTTTGGTTGAAAATGCTGATTTATCGATGATTGAGCGTTAGGGAATATTATGCTCGTTGGGGTTTCGTATACATTGAATGAAAACCCAACGAATGGGATAAGTTGTAGAAGAGTGTTAGAATACATGCTGATTGATCTGAAGGTGGAAGATAATGGATTTGGACGGGCTTCGGACTTTAGAATAGATGTCAGACATTTCAATTTGGTTTATTTATCCATTTTTGGCTAAGTACACAACCAAAGTGGTTTGTATTGACTACTGTAGAGTGGTCAATGCCCATCACTATTGATGATTGACGATTTGGTCAATATATGACATGGACAGTAAGGAAGTTTCGAGGAGTGCGATACGATGGTTGGTTCGTGTAATCGACAATGGGTCTTGATGTTATTGCTCTACGATAGTGAGGCGATAATGTGACACTTCGACATGATAGTTTTGGTACTTCAGATGGTTACTCGATAGTGCATGGAGTTAGGTTCCGAGGTTGATAGTTTCAAGATTCTGTAGGTCATGGTGGAGGTGTTGGCTCGTTCGCTTTAGGTTTCATGGCGATGTAACAACATGATAGAAGCTTTGTATCTTCAGTTTGTAACTCGTGTAGGGAGTAGGTACCGAAGATAGTGGCTTGATATTGAAGAGAGTTGTGGGGTGGAGGAGCTTGGAAGGGTTCCTTAAGAATAATGGAAACTGGATTGAGCAAAGGAAGGGCTCGGATCTGAATTGAGCAAAAAGGAGGGATTGGATGGATGTGCATGTGCTAAGGGATTGTTGATACTTGGAGTGTTTTCTGTTATACTCAAAGCAGGGGTATTATGAGTGGAGATGCCCATGGATTAGTTGAGTGTATCTGTATACCGTGGACCACCAGTGGCTTTGGGTCTAGTGTCTAGCTTTGGGCTATGAGACACATATCTAGCTTTGGGCTACGTGATACGAGAGTGCAACTGAAAATCGGGATTTTTCCATTAGTCTTTGGAAGTATGGAGGCTATACGAGTTATCATATATCTAAAGCACACTAAGTGACAGTTAGTATTGTCTGATGGACACTACGTTGTTATGGTTGCTTCACTAGCCAATTGTCACTCTAGGGATGTCACATGATATAGGTATTGTGGATAGGGATACATAGGCACCCTGATAGTTCACTTAGTAAGAAGTACCATTTTATGATTTTGTAGAGTAGCATATTATTGATGTTATATGCTAACTCTTTGTTTGTAGGGACATGTCAGGTATGATTCATATACCCTCTATTCCATATACTATATCGACTTTTATAGTATTTTGAGATTGTTTATCGCTCACACCAAACTATGGTCCGACTCGAGGTTTTATGTTTTGCTTCTTATTATCTCGGCACTCTTAAATGAGTAGACTAGAGAGCAGGTGTGGACAACATATGGAGTTCTGCAGATGGACTAGCAGGAGGCGACGTTTACTCATACTTATATTTGGGTTTGTTATTGCATATTCCGTTGTATAACACTATGGAGCCTTGACAGTGTTTGACTTACTATTATTAAAGATAGTTTATCAGTCGAGTTTATTTATCAGCTGTATAAACTCATTTACAGTTTTGTATAACTGTATGAGCCTGTGTTCTACGATTCTATGGTTCATGTAATTATTACTGTCTCGATTGTTTTATATCTATGTTGACTATTATATTTTATTCAATGCGCTATGAGATATACGATAGGTTATGTGATTGATTGATGTTTCTTTCTCTTTTCTTCTCTTCTATCTCTCTTCTTTACTTCTTTTCTTCAACAACCATCCTACATTGAAGGTGTAGGGTGGTCTTTACAAAAAATAGAAGAATCGAAGAGGAAGAAGGCTTACTTTTTGTAGAAGTTGAAAGCTTTAAAAGTCTAAGGAGTTTAGGTGCTTTTTAATGGTAGAAATTCTCTCTAGCTTCAGCAAAAAGTGAAGATGAAGGAGAAGGGGGTATTAATATATCTACCCCCTCAATCATAACCATTGGATTCAAAAGACATTTAGATCTCAACTGTTTAGGTACAATCAAATGCTATTGTCACATCACACGCGTTGGAAATGTGAGTTGTTTTTGCGACGTTTAGAAAAGCGAACCATCTCAACTAATGACATAGTGGCACATGTGGCACACATTAAGTGTAAAGTAGAAGAGCCGATTGGTGGGATCTTCATTATTTGACAAGCCCACCCCTGCTTATAGACATGGGCTAGGGGGTAAAATGTGGTTCCAATTTCTCAAAAGTATGTTTAGCCAACCAACAATTCTAAGCCCGGCCTAAATCCATGCCAACTTGCACTATATAGCCCGAACCCAGTTCAAGACAGCCAACAACCTGGCTCCTTTCTAGTAAATTCAATAAGTCACGGAATGGCCGACCTGCACTCCTTTTCCTAGCCCAGCCAAGCATGAGTGAACATAGCCATCTTATATGACTCGACCCGACTCAAAGCAACCTGTTTATGGTTAGGCTCTCTCAGCCCATTTATGATCTGTCCTAAGCAGCCCTCTTGTCACTATGTCTTTGCCCATTCCCTCATGCTCCATCCTTAGCATTTTCACCTTTATTTTTAGCAAGATTCGGTAACAAGCAAAAGCCGATCATCACTATGCAAGAAGCTTCTCTCAAGCCTTAATGCCTAGAGAAGTGTGCTAGACGCCAAAAAGTATAGCCTAGCAAGACTTAGTACACCTACCACTGCAGCATGTCTACCGAAAGCGTACTAACTCCTGTATCATGCTGCCTTTCTCAACATAAAACATGTGAATTACAACTACCATGCTTCTCAGTTATACACTCTAGCTACCTTTCCAATTGACTTCCTCAACACAAGCGACTAGATCTACAGCTGGGAATGATTCCCGCCTAATTGCAACATAATATCAACCATCCATTGATCTACTTCAACTGCTATAAATACTCCTTTCCATACAACATCAAAAGGGCTTGAAGGTTGAAAATTATTTGATTTCTAAGCTTTGAATTCTCACTTACAGCAAGCAACTCCTCGTAAGTTTTGAAGTTTAGTACCATTGTAAGCTCAAGTACTAAATTTCTTATTATTCTCCTATAATCTCTTGTAATTGTAAGAGACAAACATTGTAAGAGATCTTCATAGTGTACATAGGTAAGCTTCCGATGAACCACTCTATATCTTGTGTCATTACATTATTTGCTTGCTTTGCTCCTCATTTTACATTTTTAAAGCTCGTGTTAGTGAGAAACCTTTGCTAATATGAACACATTAGTCTAATTTCGAGGTTGGCTAAATTTTAGTCACCATTAATATACATACATGCATACATGTATATGTATATATATAACTATAAATGTTATAGATAAGTATTCATCTTAAATAGTTTAGGAAAGATAAAATAAAAAATTTAAAATTTTAACTAAAAAATAGTTAAATTAAGAATTTAAGTTAGTCAAATTTGATTTAATTAATAAAATACAAATAAATATTATACAAGTTAATCAAATAATAATATTTAAATAAATTAAACTTACATAATTATATATATGTATAAAGACAATATAAGTGGAACCATAAGAAACCCAAATAGATTTTTGGAATTAATACATACATATAATACATATACCGTGCTTTCAGATGTGTTCAACACTTGAATCATAAAGGTATTTCATAAGGAATACAATATTTCTTAAATTGTTATCACCAAAATATATTAAAGATCATGAATCTTTAATATATTTATCCTATATTATTTATATGTTGATAGATTACTTGCATACATACTAGTTGTTGAGCAATCTCAAGCCAAAGCTGTTATGTGTAATATCATTAATATATTGCCTAATTGAGGTAACCTATATACATAAAATTGTTAAGCAAACTCAAGGTGAATGCACTATACTTAAGCCGTCGAGAAATGATGGGTAAGAGTGAATAATCTCTTTGGATCTTTTGAGCAAACTCAAGGTTAAGGTCAAGATTAGGGCAAAGAACACAGTCAAGTGTTCTATATGATACAACCGATAAAGAGATATCCATCGTTGTGAGTCTATGGTTTGTTGAGCAAACTCAAAATCAGAATCCCATGGTAAGCGAGTCCTACACTAGAGAAATCAAAAAGGTTTCTATATTTCTCTTAGGGTATTGAGAAATATACTGGTGGGAGGATTATTAGAAAAATAAAATGATAACATTTAACCATTATAATATTGTAAGAACATATGCTATATAAAGTTAATATAATCTACATTAATAAATTTTAGCAACTAATATAATTGATAAAATATTTCTCAATTAAAATATACAAATGAACATGATTAAGATTGACATAAAAATATAAAATATACTTACCAACAAATCTTTTGGCATGTTGTCACTTCAAGACCCTTGCAAGAGCCAAATTATACAACTACATAATATATTCATACCTTGGTCACTTAAATGTTCATTTTGCCCAAGACTTTGTGTTGTCTCTATGAGTTATGCAAGAATATGGTTATTTAATCGATATTTGAGCAGATAAAAAAGGTTGTATGGTGAATGGTCATGTTCGTGTTATATGAAATCTTGATGAAAATGTTTCACTCAAAATGAGCAAGTAACCCACAATGCAAGATCATGTATTCAATACGATTGAGAATGATGAGGATCTTGTTGTGTTAGAAGCAACACATACCAAGAACTACCAGACAGACCTATGAATTCGATCACTAAAATGTCAATTTGATCGATTTACTTTAGTGCAACTTATACGATATTCTTAATGTTAAGGATGTCCGAATGCATTTTTATAAAGAGTATAGTGTAGTTTGTAGTAAGCAGTTCCTTTTGAATGTTTCAACCATTTAGAAAGGAATTTGAATGTCTGAGAGTGGGTGTAACATAGGTAGAGTTGAGATGAAGAGAGTGAACGTTCACCTCTGCTTCATGAAGAGACATCGGTAACAAGAATTATACCAAATAATAATGAATATCTAATAAGGATTGTGAAATGTGATTTCTATTCCAAATTTATATTCATAAAGAAAATTGTTTTCTATGAGATGTATCTCTTCAAGTTAAAGATATTTTATCAGAAACTCTTGACTGTAACTAGTTACAATGGATAAAATAAAATCCCAATAGTAAGTGATTGAACAGAGCCTAATGTTTTATCAGCTATTATTGTAATGGCGAAAATAGTGTGAGCACACCATATAACACTTGTTAGTAGATGCATCAAGTAACAAAAGATTATCTTTGTACATATATTAAGTATTATTTATGAATTAATAACTATTTTTCAGTGTTGAGTGAAAATAGATATAGTTTTATTTTGATATGAATATTATAAATATCCATTATAAGGTTAATAATTAATTATGGTATTTGTCTTCATAACAGAAGTGTTGCATTAGCTATAAAAAATACAGAAGCATTTAAAAAATTTATAATTATTTTGGAATTATGGACTAAGCCGTATCCTTATGAAATATTTCTTTAATTATTTGATTATGAATCATATGATACTGATGAATTATATTTTAAATGAGTAAGGGAAAAACACCCATTCAATAGGAGTAACAAAAGAGTTAGTAAACTCTTCGAATTGACATATATAGATATATGAAGTCTAAGGTCAAATGATACCAAAACGGATCCAGTGCTTCGTTATATCCATCAATGAATTATCATAGACGTGAACATGTGTATTTGATACATAAGTAGTATGTCTATGATAAGTTCGTAGAATAAAAAACGGAAGTAGAAAACATAATGTGTAATGAAAACAAAACTATTCAATTTGATCAAATAGGTAAGTATATTGGAAAGAGTTCTAAATGTGTTTTATAATGAATAAGATTCAGTCTCAAAAGTCACTTCTCCCTATGGTACATAATGATGTATTGGTAAGGAGTAATTGGACTTTGTTGGGCAAAATACGATCGATGATGAGTAAAGTTGAGTTAATTTCTTTCCAAAAAGATATGTACTTAAGAGTAATTACATATATTAAATTTAATTTCATCTAAAGTATAGTTTACGAGATCATATTCATATAAGATATAAATTGGTAAGAAACCACCATCTTAAACGATTTAAGATGCATGGTTGTATAATTTATGTTATGAACGCAAATTTCGCAGACTTAAAACTAAATCAATTTTATGAACGTATAAAGACCGTTCATAAAATGTTTCTGAATGCCTATTTGATTATACTAAAAAAAACAATTGTTGTTTCAAGAAATGTCACCTTCATGACGAATGAATTTCTTTTAGAAATTAGTGGTACTATAATGGACTTGGATACAATCTAAGGACTTGAACATAGAAATTGATTATATGAGATGAAATAAAATTAATTTAGCTTAAAATAAAAAACAACACATTTGAACGTTTAATAAGAATATTGCATGTTAAATAGAAACTTTGGGTTTTTTATCAATGTCAAAAATGAGAATTGTGTAATAACAATTTCCTCAATTGTCAATACGCCATGAAGAGTATAAACTTTGTTGTAGCATCGAATTAACCCTAGAAGGGGTGAATAGGGTTTATAATAAATTAAAGTAACAAAAATTGCAGCATAGACAACAACAGAGTAAATGCGAAAATAAAAGTAATACACAATTTTACCCAGCTTCGGAAAAACCTTCCTACTGCTGCCCCCAAGGTTTCTACTAGAATTAAACAATTGGCCTCTTACAGACCTTGTAAACTTACGATTATCACTTACTTGATTGTTCTAACCCTACACTCAAAACCATGCCTCAACTCTATCCTCAAGTTGAAAATTTCCCGAACTACGCCCCGTAGTTCGAAGTTCGAAACTAGTTAAAAACTAGAGTTTTATAAAATTTTAAAAAAAATTACAATAAAAAGAAACTAAAAATGAAACTTGAATACAGAAGCTAATGTAAATAGAATACGGCCTAATAAAAAGTATGAGTATATTCTTCGGCCCATTTTCATTTATTTGCAAGCCGATCCTTTTTCCTTCTTCCTTCTCGAAATAGATTTTCAGATTGAAGCCCCCGAAGCCTGTTGTTAATCAATTAAAGAAATAATTTTCCACATCTGCCATGTTAATCGGTTACTTTGCTTTGCTTGTGTAATGATTGCTTTTGGTTGCTTCAAGCGTCGAGTTAATTGACTGATGTTGATTTAGTACGAATTTTATTCTACCCTTTTGATTTTCTACTCAAACTCGATTGTCTCAATTACCAATGATTAAGTGGGTTTATATAGGATTTGATTATGGAAATAGAATCCATGATTTTTTATTTTAAAATTTTAAATATTGACTTAAGTTTTTAAATTTGGTCATTGATTTTTAATTGAATGGAATTGTTATCTTTTGAATTTTCGTTTCTGATATATATATATATCAGGAAAATAGGCACAAGGACAAACTTAGAAAAAAAAATTAGGCTGAAGGACAACAAGTTTGTTTTTTAGGTTGAAGGATAATGCTAGTTATAACTAGCATTTTGTATAGTGTAAAAATGAATATAATACTAGATATAACTAGCATTTTGTATAGTGCAAAAGTTGAATATAATGCTAATTATAACTAGCATTTGTCCTTCAGCCTAAAAATAAAACTTCATGTCCTTCAACCTAATTTATTTTCAAAGTTTGTCCTTTTCCCTAATTCCCCATATATATATATATATATATTCAAAATTCTAATTCTATATATTTTGAATATGTTTGATTTTGGTTAATTGTTTTGATTTCGATTTTGACTTTTGTAGACTTGTTCAAATTAGCTTCGACTTGAATTTATGTTGCGCTTGTCAATGCTTAAATGCTTTATTTTTTGAATTGTTGTTGTAAGCAGAAGGGTGTTGAAACTCTGTTGGTTGTTGCTAGCTGTTGAGGTTCCAATAAAATAAACTTGTGTTTATTGTTTTACCTATTGAGTGAAATAGTGAGTTGTTGTGAGTTGATGTGTATCTATGTGTACATTTACTTGCTTTGTACTATGTGCATGACTTTGTTGTTGTCCTCTATGCACTTGCATGTGTTCCCCATGTGTACTCTGTGTTTCTTTCTGGTGGTATCTTCTCTCTAAGTTGTTTTGGTTTCACCTGACTGTTTCACTTGTACATGTATCAGTGCACATGCTCTTGAATAGTTCTAATTTATATGTGTTTTGCATCCTTCCCTATCTAGCCTCTATGTATTGCTTTTTGCTTTGACATGTGTATGTGCATGTTGAGCTTCTCTTTATGTGTGTATTGATCTTGTCCCTATTTCCTTGTGTTGGGCCTGAAGTATAAATTCGGTTTGACCTCGTATACACTTTTACTTGCACTATGTTGAGCCTTTGGGCTTGAACTTTGCTTTTGCTTTTGTGGCCTGCTTGTTTATTTTAATTTACTCGGCCTTATGGCATGTACGGTGATACACTGTGCACGTCATATGTTGCTTAAGCACATTTATTTTGGTTCCTATTTAAAATATGAAAACAAACAAACCATAAACTGAGGCAATATCATATTCAATTATATTTGTATTTCTACAGTTTAATTTTTTTTCATTTTTTCTTTTTACTGCATTGTTATTTGATAGGCAAAGTAGCTGATTGGAGGAAGATAGTTGAAGCAAGAAGATAGCAAATTGAATTCGAGTGAGTGTATTGTATATGAGAGTGTGTTGTATATGGGAGTGAAAAATAATGTTGTATATGAGAGTGTAAAATAGAGTTGTATTTGAAAGTGCAAAATATAGTGGAAGCAATGTTATAAATGTGTACTATTTGACATTGTATAGAAGTAAATCCTTTTTTGAAACAAAATTTCATATGTTTACTTTTATCTGAGATTTTATAATAATACTGTATCAAACACATTTAGAAATATATATATACAATCTCCCTCTTTTGATGATAACAAATATATATTAAAATTTTGTAAATAGCAAATATATGACGATCCGCCTTTTCAACCCTTGAAAAGTTGATACTAATGCATCCATGGTATTCACATGTCGAACATCCAAGTGCCGGGAAGACAGATTGTTGGAGTGAAAGAAAAAAAGGACAGAGCAAAATCTCACACGCGACAAGTAATATATAATATCCAAATGATCTTTACAAAAAGAAAATTTAATATTCATACAAAAATCAGAGTCTAACCTATCATCAACCTGGATAGTTATAACAGCTTGTCCTCACAAATGCTGATAAATACAAACGACAAATGCAGCGAAAATAAAAATATGGAAATAGGTCTTGGAGGCATCCAGCTCGTCTCCTAAAGCTCGAAAGCATCCAAAGCTAACTTTGGAAAATACTCGGGTGTGACCCAAGCATTATAAGAAAATAACAACCGGATCAGTCTGGTAAACCAGCGTGAGAAACTCAAGTCATACAAATTGTTATATTTATAAAACCCTTTCAAAAATGAAGGTATCTCGTAAGACCACGCCGTACATAAACATGGATGGGTTTTTACCTTACGATAACCAAACCATTTTGAATAGAAACTCCAGCAACATTATAATAATGTCTAGGGTTTACAATAAATATGTAACATAGCTGAAATGCTTGCATCTCACATTCAAACATATTTGGGCACAATTAAGTCCATAAAGGCACGTATTTAATTGCTTTCACAGTTGATGATGTTGGTTGCGCCGTAATTAATGGCTTCCTGAACAGACGAGGCATTATCAAGGAGGGATCTACAGGTGTGAATGCAAAGTGTCTTGGGGAGATAAGGTCTTGCGAGATGGACTTAAGGCGGTTGGTCAGAACCTTGGAAACGAGCTTGAAGATTATGTTTTGAAGGCTAATTAGGAAAAAATGCTTAACCGAAGAAGCTCCTTTGAATTTGGGGATGAGGATGATGTTTGCGTAGTTGAGTCTTGAAATCTAATCGGGATGGAAGTAGAATTCATCAAAAACTTGGAAAATGCTAAATTTGAGAAAGCCCCGGTAGCACTTAAAGAAAAGGGAAGAAACCCGTCGGGACTAGGAGCCTTGTCACCAGCCATATCATTGAGCGCTGCCCAGTAGTGCTTAAAAAAGAATGTCAAGTATCTTCTAATCATGCATAACCATGAGGACTTTTAAATGAGGTTAGAAACTACTTGAATATTTGTCCCTCTCTTGTACATGAGTTCCATCCATGAATAACTATAAGGACTTTTAAATGAGAGTGGAAGCACGTATATGGAGATTAAAGATATTCACCCATGCATAACCGTGAGGACTTTTAAACGAGTGCGAATATTTTAGGGTAGATATATAAATTACACTAAATATATAATTCTTTGCTTTTCGAAATACCAACTTCTATACATAATATTAAATTTTGGTGTATAGATTGTAGGAAGGACGATAGTGATAGAAATGATCATGGAATATATATTCTAATTTTAAAAATACTAAAAAACTTGTTCAATTTTCATTAAATTTTTAACTTATACTTGCTCTCGCTATGAAGTATAATTTAATCACTACTCGATACTTACTCGATCGCTATTAATAATTTTTGATAAATTTTAAAAGGTTCAAGCAATCAATAACCATCTATTCCAGAGTAAATACCTTACCAAAGTAAACAAGAGTATTTTTATCAAAGAAAATCAGGGTAAAAATTTGAGTTATTTGAAAAAAATTCTAAATCCAAAAGAAGTTATGAAAATCTATTTTATGTAAAGGGTTTTTGTAAAACGATGTCAGCTAATTTTAAAATCAGTTGAAAATGCAAATATGATCTTAAATGAAGTGATGTCTAATACCACTTGTACTATAGTTGCCCAAAATGAAATATTTTTAGACAAGCGACCGTGTACTCTTCAATATCACTCGATTTGGTTCAAAAATTTTCAGCAAAGCCATTTATGTCAAATATAGGCAAAATCATTTATATCAAATAAGAACACACACAATTAAATATTCTTCGACCACTAATTTGTTAATTGTGAAGAAAGGCAATGAAAGTTAATCGTTATACCAAAACAATTGACAGTCTTGTTTTGAAAATTCATTCAATTTGAAACCACTATTTGAAAATTTTAAGTCCATAATTTGATTTAGTACAAAACTTGAAACTTTTAGATATTCAATGTTGCTAATCAATAAAATTAGTTTCAAGTTAGAATGATAAAGTGATAAAAAATAATGTCTAAAATACAATAACTTGTTTGCATAAATCAGAACCACTTTTCAAGTAATGTACTGAAATGATTGTTGTTTTTCAAGATTTTGAAAAAAGAATCGGCAAAAACTCAAAGCAGAAAAGTTGTAGTGCTATCAGTTATATTTCTAGGACTTCAAGAATTTCAAATTCGAAGTAATGTTTATGTTATGATCGAATTACTACAGTTGTGTTAACAAGTTCTGAAATAGTTTTCAAACAATATTTCCAATGATTTGTAGTTTTTCAATGGTTTAAGTTCAAATTTTGTAAAAACACATAAATAAAATTTATAGAATTTTCTATCTATTTTCTAGACGGTCTTGATTTTTTCAAATTGGAGTTAAGGAGCTCAAGATATGATAATTATACTACAGCAATGTTAACAAAAGAAGAACTAACAATAAGAAAAGAAAATAGGGTTTAGGTATCATACCTTTACTTACCTTCAATGTCGGGTTCTGGTTCATTTTTCATCAAAGTATGTAGATCTCCACCTCATTTTTCTAGGCTAAGGAATATTGCAATTATAACTTTCAACCACATAGAACAACTCGACGTCAGCTCTATTGTAGTTGTTCCTTAGCCTATTTCTGTACCTAAATGTTAGAGGTGTCGAGTGGTTTAACAAAGGTTTTTATACCACTCTTATATTCATTTGTAGCCTTTGGTACCCAAATTTGTCTACATAACAAACCATTAGAATTTATAATTGTACCCTTGAGAACCCAAACTTGTTTGAATTTAAGGGAATTTACATTTGTAACTTTTGGAACCCACATTTGTTTAATGGTTTTGTTTTTATTTCTATACCAACATTTATTTTGTTTATGCCCAATTTTTCCATAATTAAACACTTCGAAAATTCCTTTAGAAGTTTAATTTAACATTATCACAATTCTTTCTCGTAGTTTGTTCAACTTTGACATATCCAAGACCATTTCTATTTTTGGTGATAATCTGACTTCCTAACAACATATTTAGTGATTTTTTCTCTGTTATATCCAAGACCATTTCTGTTTTCGATGATAGTCTGACTTTATCATATCCAATACCATTTCTATTTTGAAATTTTCATTTTCAAGGATTTCAATTCTAGTCTTAGATCTATTAATTTCTTCCTCTAAAGACTGACACTTCTCACATTCTAAGTTAAACTTTTTAACATTTTCAATCATCAGTTCTAACTCATTATTTATACCAAGTAGACAATTTTTCTCATATTCTAAATTATTATATCATTGTTAAAGTCTATCTATGGTTACATTTAACTGATGATATACCAAAAGTAAGTCATCATAGGGTAAGTATGCTACCTTATTTGGTTCATCATCGTTATCACTTAATTCTACCATCAGGCATATATTGGCTTCTTATTTCTCACTATTGTTATTCTCCTTGCCTTCTTCTTCACTCTCGTCCTAAGTGGCTGTGAAACTCCTCTTTTGTTTCTTTACTTTATCGAGTTGTTTCTATGGACAATTTGTCTTGATGTGACCCGGCTTCTTACATTTATGGCATATGATTTCTTCCTCTTCAGAATCATTTAGAACTTTGACAATTTTGATTTTTATTCGTTGGTTTATTACTGGATTTCCATTCTTTCGGGTCCACTTTTTGAATTGCTTCATCAATAGAGCTATCTCAGTCGTGGCATTGTCATCATCATCACTATTGGTTGTACCTTTTAGGGCAACTGATTTCTTTTTTGAATTTCCACTTTCACGTTCTTCTCTGACCTTCAATTCCATCTCATAAGTGATGAAATTTCCTATTATTTCGTTTAATTTAAACTGTTTTATGTCTTTAGATTACTGAATTGTTGTCACTTTTGCTTCAAAATTTCTCGGAAGGATTCTCAAAAAATTTTGGACCATCTCCAATTTTGTGTAAGCTTTTCCCAGCATTTTAGATTTGAATGTAATATTTGAAATCATCCACTCGTCTTTTGTCATCAGGAAATTCACGTATTCATTGCTGAGCATAGCTAGATGAGATTCCTTGACCTATGATGTACTTATCGAGTCACCTCAAGCATATGCCAAATTTCTTACGCAGTCACATGGTGAGAAATATGATTGTATTCGGTTTTATCTAAGGCACAAATAATAGAATTCATAGCTTTTGCATTAGACCGATATAAACTAAGCTTATTAGCATCCTACTTATCTTTTACCTTAGGAACTTCGTGACAATCTATATTTAACGTAGGAAAATTATAACCAGTTTCAACTATATCTCATGCATCTATAGTGTCTAGAAAATTTTCATCCTAGTTTTTCTATATGAATAGTCAATTCCGTTAAACATGGGTGGCCTAACAATAGATTGTCCTTTAGAAAAAGCATTATTAAAACTAGCTATAGTTAAAAATGAATTTGACTACCTAGCTTTGATACCGCTTATAGGATTGAATTAACCCTAGAGGGGGTGGATAGTTTTTATAATAAATTCACAAGAATAACAAAAATTGCAGCACAATAAATAACAGAGTAAATGCAGAAATAAAAGCGACAAACAATTTTACCCAGCTTTGGAAAAACCTACCTGCTGCTGCCCTCAAGCTTTCTATTAGAATGAAATAATCGATGGCTTACAGACCTTGTAAACTTGCGATTATCGTTCCTTGATTGTTCTTACCCTAAGTTCAGAACCCTACCTCAACTCTATCCTTGAGTTGAGAATTTCCCAAACTACGCCACGTAGTGCAAACCTAGTTAAAAACTAGATTTCACAAAATTTAAGAAACAAATTACAATAAAAAGAAACTAAAAGTGAAACCTTGATACAAAAGCTAATGCAAATAGAATACGGTGTGATAAAAAGTATGAGTATATTCTTCAGTCCATTTTCTTTTATTTGCAGTTCAATCCTTTTTCCTTCTTCGTTCTCGAAATAGGGTTTTAGATTGAAGCTACGAAAGCCTATTGTCAGCCAATTGAAAAAATAATTTTCCTCGTATACCTTGTCAATCGATTTCTTTGCTTACATGATGATTGCCCTCGGTTACTTCAAGCGTCGAGTTAATTGACGAATGTTGATTTGGTATGAATTTTATTTTGCCCTTTTGACTTTTTATTCAAACTCGACTGTCTCAATTGCTAGTGATGAAATGGGTTATATAGGATTTGATTATGGAAATAGAATCTGTGATTTTCAATTTGAAAATTTCAAATTTTAAAATTGGCCATCGATTTTTGATTGAATGGATTTTTTATCTTCTGACTTATTCATTACTGATACATATTGTAACGACCCATGGAATTTTCGACCCTCGAAAATCGACATCAATACGTTCATTGTATAGCATGCTGAATATTCAAGTGCCGGAAATACCAGATAATTAGGGGTAAAGAAGAAGAGATAGAATAAAAATGGAAACAACAGTACATAATCTCACAATCGTAGCGGAATAGTATATAATATATAATAACTAATCTTTATACAAAAAGAACTGTAACAATTAATATTCATACAATCATTAGAGTACAACAATCAACAAATCAATCTGGACAGTTATAATAACTTATCCTCACAAGTGCTGAATATACAGCATACACACAGCGGAATATAATCAAGTACGTGGAATATGCCTGAGACTCCTCCAGCACGTCTCCTGTGCTCCATAGCATCCTAACCTGAATCTATAATACTCGGTATGACCCGAGCATTATAATAAAATAACACCCGAGTCAGTCTAGAAAACCAGCGTGAAAAAACATACTCAATTTGAATTATTACTATTATCAAAATCCTTTGAAAAACAAGGGTATCTCATAAGACCACGCCACACATAAATACGACGGGTTTTAACCTTACGATAATCAGAACATTTTATATCAAAATCATCGAATATTATAATAGTGTCTATAGAAAATAAACTATAAAATAGCTGTAATGCTTGCATCTCACATTTCAGCATATTGGTATACAACTAAAACCGTACATGCTTGTAGTGGATATTGGATTCCATACAATGACCGAGCCACTGGGGTACCTCCCATCATAGTACACCTCTAGAAAAATGTACCGAGATCGTACCTAATGATCCCTGCCAACACAGGATCGACCTACCCCTTGCTGGATAGTACCAAATATGTTATCACCCCGGGTGTTCCCACCCTATCGAGCGCTCTCTTTTCCATGCACAACCATATCCATAATTATAATATATCCGAGAGTATCTAGAAAAGTGATAACATACTCTACTTGGGTGCGACCCACTTAGCCGTGCTGCATCTCCCCTGTTTTAGTCATTCTCGGTTGATGAGGCTTGAGCTTACGTTTTACCTTTAGAATAAGCATTCATACTTGGAATGCTAACACTGCCTTCTAGGCAACAATGCAATGATAGCATTCAGCCATACAAGTCGTTCTGGGTCTGAACAAACCGAATCTCCAAAATCATTGTCTTCATTATCTTCACGATATCACAACTCATGACGCATAAATCGGATCGAAGTGGTTTTCGGATAATTAAACCCGATCCCGGTCTCTTTGAAACGATTAAAGAAATTGACCAGATTTTGATATTTGGTTATTTAACTATCAAATTACACACATAAACAGTGACAAAGCCCAAATTATTAACAAAATCCCGGTCTCTTCGAAACGATTAACAAAATTGGCCAGATTTTGATAGTTGGTTATTTAACTATCAAATTACACACATAAACAGTGACTAAGCCCAAATTATTAAATCTTTTCAAACATTCATTTCAAATACCTTTACACAGATATATATATTCAAATCTCTTCCAGTATTCCAACGTTTGAAAACAAATTCAAATCCTTATATCCTTAACGTTATATTATCAAACCATATTAACACTTAGAAATATTTTTGTATAACCTTCCCATAGTCAAAACATTACCAAATCATTTTATTCCAATACTTAGAAAAATATTTATAAATATATTTCCAGAATCACTTACTTCTCAATACTTATGAAATGTTTATATCTTATCGATTTTGTAGGTATATTCACAAACGAGGTAACTCCCCTTATTCCAACTTTATAAAACCATTTACGACCCTTTTGTAAAGTCACAACTCATTATAATACATTTCATAAAATCTTCGAAATTTTCGTAATCCCTTCTACAATTTCCAAAATCGATTTTACTTATTTAAAATCTCATTCAACAATTTATAACTTCTTTTATGAATTCAGATTCATTTTTCGAAGTTCACTTATCTAAACATTTCGGAAATTCCTTAAGTTTCCAAAATTCCGTTATAAGATTTCTCTAAAAAAATCATATTCGTTAAATAAACTTCGTTTACAAATCTCAAGAGTATTTATAAATAACTTCAATCAATTTTCAGAACTATATATTATAAATTAAGTATTTCTAAAGCATGGTAATAATAAGTGATTATTAAAATATCAAACACTTTTAAATAGACAACAATAATAAATTTCCAATTTATAAATAAAACCAATCGATTTACAAGCTTATTTTAAAATTAGAATTCATTGCAATTAAGATCAAATATTTGAATAGTCAACTTTCTGAAATATTTCAATACTAAAAACAGTTTTTAAACTACACAGTTTAATAAATAAATAAAATCTCTTTTTAAAACAAAATTTAATTTCTCGATAAAAATTTATTTTTAAAATTCAATCATAACCATTTTACATTTATAAATCTCCCTCTCGATTTATCATGAATTGATATTCATTACCAATTTAACAACTACTTCCAATTTCCAAAATAAGATTCACTATAAACCGATTCTCATAACTCGATATAAATCCATATTGTGAATTTATATTCTCAATTCATCGAGTGATAATCATTTCACTTTATTTATACCATCGTTTATAAATTTTATAAATTCATTTCCAGTTTCACTTGTTTATAAAATAATCTCATTTATAAGATTTCATTTATAAACCCATCCCTTCATAATTCCTTTTTATTTTAGACCTATTTTAAATATCGATTTCGACTCCTTTTTCATATTTCAAAAATACCACTTTAAATCCATTTTTTAAATTTCCTTATATAAATTATTTTAAAATCTTTATTAAAAATATCTTTCGAAATGGATAAGTACAAATCACATAATCAAATCATTTATTTTACCCAAATCAAATCCTTTTTAAATAAATCCAAAATTCAATATAAAAATTTTAAATTCCAAAATCACCTTTGAATTTCCTTTTTAAATTCAAAAATATTATTGATGGTATTTAAAATACCAAAATTAGGGTCAGTGCTACTATAGCATCCAATATATCAAATCACACAATAATCCATAACAGATTATTCAATCACATCATATATGACTATATATGAAAAACAATTAATATATTTGAGGAATCCAGTTGGATCCCTCCAACCTGTTTTCCCATAACCACAGATGTTATATAACATAAAATACCAATCCCGCTTCGAGGCGGGATATCGCGGTAATATAGGGTCATCCGCTACTATGCGGGGAGCATAGTGTCTCATCCGCTCCAATCGGCGGGAATATATCCAACTACTAATATATATACTAACATATATAATATAACATCCAACTGATGATAATAATTTATCAATTCATCCAATCAACTAATACACAATTTTAACATTTAAAATAATAACCAGCAATCCAAAATAAGTGAGATTTACTCACCTTGATTTTTAATTTTCCGAACATCCAGATTTTAAATTTTCTAATATCTCAGCTGACTCCAAAAAATCCCAAACCAATTCCTATGCGTAGTCCTCGATGCCACGAGCGCAACGCAGCTTGTTTCGTTCATTTTGAACCTCGTACGAAGAAGTTATAATATTTATAAGAATTCGATTCCAATATTATAATTATTCTTTTAATTAATTATACAATTAATTTAATTATCATCTTAACTATCCTAATTACCTCTCGCTCGCGACCAAGCTTCCAGATTATCGACTACTCTCCACTTCCATGCAAAACCACGCCGCACCTCCATCCCACATTGAAGACCATCATCGCCGACCGCAAGCCCACCTCCGAACGCCCCCTACATCCATCGCCATCGACGCCGACTCCCACTTGCCTTCGATTGCCAGAAAATGGACCAAAGTCGCTGCTTCTACTCTGCGACCACATTCTGCCGCCTCGCTCTAACCACGACTTGCGGCCGCCGCCTCCCTCCTCCAAGCGCTGGCGATGCGACTTCGTTCGCTTTTCTCTTTTTTTTAAACGAATTGATTTTGATCGATTTCATTTCTTTAAAAATAAGAGCAGGGATAGGTACGCGACTTAACAGGTGAGAGCGGCGCTAGGGCGGCACTGTGCACAGGCTTAGGCAATAGGGGTTGACTTATATATATTATTATATTTTATATTCAAAATATCTCGTATAACATATCCTGAAATCGCGAACTCCTATGGAGGCGTGTCGCTTGGCGTTATATCTCTATTCCAAACGTAATGGAACAAGTTTCGGGACCTAATTCGATCGTATGGAGAAGATAGCTTTTTGAACCCAATTAATATATTAAATTTCCAATATTAATTTCAACGTGTTTCTATCCCATATGACCAAAGGATAACTCCAAACACTACGAAATTTGAAATCCGATAATAATATACTATTACGGATCCAATGGAACTGGTTTCGTCGAATTTTGAGACTGTGCCCCGCATCGCTATTTTAACGCGTCGATTAAATCGACGATTTTAAAAATTGGCGAAATCACATGAAATTCTAGTTTGAAAAACTTACTAACTCAATTCTAATTCAAATAGAATTTATATCAGCATTAGAAATCGTTTCGATTCATATTCAACTCAAATTTCAATTATTCACCATTTCTGTATTACGATTAATCGATATATTTGAAATTTTATATTCATTCTACAATTCCAACCAAAAATCTTCATATTAACAATCAGTTTTTATTCCAACTCCAACATTTAAAAGCATTTAAATATTCTAAATTAAATGTCGGAAAGTTCGGATCGTTACATTCCTCCCCCTTAAAAGAACTTCGTCCCCGAAATTGCTAAGGTAGGACGAATGATCCAAACCCATTACTATTCAAAAACCCACTTAGTTAACTTGCTATTTCACTTTCCTAATTCCTTTAGTTCAATTCAAACAACTGATTTCCATTCTTAAATCAAAACCCTTTACTCAATTATAACTCGAAAACAAATCTTAGTTAACAAAAATTTCCAAAACTTTTCAAATTTTTTCTATTTCCAAAACTTTTCAAATTTTTTTCTAACACCCTAAATTTCAGAAATTTTTGGCAGAGTCTCCCTTGTACGGAGAGCCTTTTTCAATTTTACAAATATGATAAAAATATATACATCGGCTCTCATGGCCAAAATACGCAATACATATCAATATTTTTATTTTCCGTGCACTAAATTCGTAAGGGTACATTATTTTAGCGTTATTAAGCAAGCTCGCTCAATTATATGCAATTGTGCAATCAAAATATAACCAAATGGTCTTCTTGTACCTGTACTTACTCAATTTAAACACGTAAGTCCCAAAACATGAATTTTAATAACATTTCTTTTATTTAAATAGTTAAACAAATACTTTGCATAACTAAACATGTTAAACATGTATTTATAAGAAATCACAAGGTTCCAATACTAAGTTAGTTACTTTCAATTGATTCATATACCATTTCATTCAATTCGAATGATTCATAACCAAATTTACTTGCATCCAATTCATATTCACATCCACTACAAATTGTTCTAAATCAATTTGTATAACTTTCCATTGATTCACAAAATTTTGTTTCCTCAATTTTATATTCAACAACAAACCAATCCATGCCAATTTATTTATGAATCATCTCATAAATTAGTTACTTAAGTTGAATTTCATGCTTATCAACAATATTCTCACCCATATTCAATTTACACTTAAATTGAATTCATTTATAACTTAAGTCGTCACCATTTTAATCCATTTCTATTTTATTTGACCACATTCCAAAATATATTTAATTCGCTTACACATAAGTCGAATTCCATTTATCCAATTTCAACAAAATTACAAACAATCCATTTTATATTGAATGACATTTCATTCCATGTTAATTCAATAATAAACCATTTCTTAAAATTATCACATAAGGTTTATAACATTCATACCAATACTTAAGTTCATATTCAGCTTATAACTTAACTTCCTACTTGATTTAAATCAAGCAATACTCCAAAACATAATTTAATTCATTTGCACTTACTTAAAATCCAAATTTTATCAATCAATCCTTTAAACCATATTCAATTTGTTCACACTTAGGTTGAATTTCCATTCTTATCACTTAAGTTGAATTTATTTATAACTCAAGCCCCATTTTTCAAAAACCAGTTTTATATTTCAATATCAAATCCACAAATTAATTTATCTAATTATGTAACGACCACGACTTTCTCTCCATAGAAAGTCGTATCGCTAATAAGAAAGAAAGGGGTAGAAAATAGAAAAGAAGAGAAGAAAGAAAGAAACAACAACAACGATCTCACAGCGGAACGAATAAATTATATTAATAACATAAACTATTACATAGTATACAACACTTTACAGAGTTACACAGCATATACATAATGTCTAGACAGATGTTTATAACTGTCTAGTAAATGATGTATATGCTGTGTAACTCTGTAAAGTGTTGTATACTATTATAGATAATTCAATAGATAATCTACATTATCATCCCAAACAGATAATTCACATTATCATTATAATTCAACCAAACATCCATATCATATATCAATCATATCTCATCAGAGATATCAAATAATGAAATACATTCAATCTCATTCATCCATCCTTAAGCAATGATTTATATCATCTAATTAATTTAAAGTGAATTAAACTAATTACTTCATTCTATAAATCCTGCTTACTTAATTATTAATTAAACCAATTAATTAATCATTACTCTAAATATCCATCTTAATTAATCATTCCTGATTAATTATACTTTAATTACTTTAAGTAATTAATCCCTAATTAATTTCACAAATTAATTATCTTAAACCATTTCAGTAATTAATCTTAAATTTTAATTAAATTATAATTAAGAATTTATTTTAATTAAAATTTAAGATTAATTACTGAAATGGTTTAAGATAATTAATTTGTGAAATTAATTAGGGATTAATTACTTAAAGTAATTAAAGTATAATTAATCAGGAATGATTAATTAAGATGGATATTTAGAGTAATGATTAATTAATTGGTTTAATTAATAATTAAGTAAGCAGGATTTATAGAATGAAGTAATTAGTTTAATTCACTTTAAATTAATTAGATGATATAAATCATTGCTTAAGGATGGATGAATGAGATTGAATGTATTTCATTATTTGATATCTCTGATGAGATATGATTGATATATGATATGGATGTTTGGTTGAATTATAATGATAATGTGAATTATCTGTTTGGGATGATAATGTAGATTATCTATTGAATTATCTATCTTTGTGTATATAGATAAGAATTGAATTGTTTTAACCTTAAAACAACTTGGCCCTTAAAAGATACGTTTTGGATTTCGATGAGACCGGGATCGGGTTTCCATATACCGGATTTCCAGGTCTGGAGACCCGAATACCACATCGATCCAAATTAACGATAGGTCGTGAATCAAGTGAAGATGAAGATTCAGAGTGCAAGGGTTATTGTCGTTAACTCTGAGGGTGATTCCAAAACGAGTGTAACGAGATAATGCCTTCGGTTTCGTTCGAACCCGGAACGAACTTGTATGGATTGAATGCTTTCAGCACATCGTCAGGTGGACGATGAGCATTCTAAGTGATGTGTTCTGATTAAAGGTAATCGTAGCCTCAAGCCTCACAAACCGGGAATGGCTAAAACAGGGGAGGTGCAGCAAGGTTAGTGGGTAGCACCCAAGTAGGACAAGATTACCTCTGTCTAGAAGTCCCTTCTTATTTCGGCTTAGTGTGTGCGGTTGCTGATCCCAACCGTGAGGTATCTTGTGCGGGAATTATCCAGTAAGGGATGTTCCGGCCTTGTGTTGCAGGGGATTGGGAGTGATCCTCGGTACGGTGATCTAGGCCACGTACTGTGATGGGCGGTACCCCAGTAGCCCTGCCATTGTATGGAATCCAAAATCCAATAAGTGCCGTACGTATTAGTTGTGCCCAACTATGTTGGAATGTGAGATGTAAGCATTTCAGCTATTTCTGTATTTTACTTGAAAACCCTAGACCCTATTATAATACAATCGAATTTCCTATCAAATTTTTTGGTTAGCGTAAGGTAAAAACTTACCCATGTTTATTTGTGGGAAGTCTTACGTGATACCTTTTCTTTCAAAAAGGTTTTGAAGTTAAACAAGTTTAACCTGTTACTCACACCAGACCCATGTCTGACCCAAGTTGTTTATTTCTGTTTTATAAACTCTTGGGTACTCAAATTTTTACGAGTAGCCAAGGGATTCAGGTTAGCCTTGACGAATTCTGGAGGAGCAATGGAGCAGGAGGCTTCGGCGTTCGTAGATATAGTATTCCGCTGTGTTGATATCTGTGATAGTGTCTTGTCTTGTATTTGAGTTGTAATAACTAGACAGATGTTTATAACTGTCTAGTATATGATGTGAATCTGTGTAACTCTGATAAGTGTTGTATATGATACTATGTAATATTTATGTGATATAATATATTTTGTTCGTTTCCGCTGTGAGTATTTGTGTTTGTTTCTTTTCTCTTCTTCTCTTTTCTACTTCTCACCCCTTTCTTTCTTATTAGCGATACGACTTTCTATGGAGAGAAAGTCGTGGTCGTTACAAATTAGTTTACTTCCATTTTACTTAACTTAAGTTAAGTTTCAATTCAAAAATCATCTCATTTAACTCGACCTAAGTTAACTTCATTTTTAAAAATTCAAATTCAGATTTTCATTTCTTTCAAACCAAATATTTAACCATCCTAACTTGGATTCCACTTTTCATTTCCTCGGGTTTATAAGTTATACAACTTATTATTCACAATTTCATAAATTCCATCCTGGAGTTCATTCCATTCAATAATTATAATTTATAGTTATATAATTACTTTACTATTCAAAATTATATTCACTTCAATTTGATATCATTTCTAATCCAATTCAACTTTATTTAACTTATCTCAAGTTAAATTTCAATTCATTTTAACTTACTTAAGTTAAAATTCAATTTCAAAATTCAGTTTTCACACTTTCTCTCCTTATTAATATCATTCTCAACTTATAAGTCCAAAACTTATTTTATTATGCTTTCACAACATTTGATGAAAATCCAGAATTCAATTATTCGATACCCGGTTTTATTTCAAATCACTTTGAAATCCTACACACACACACTCTCTCTCTTTCTCTCTCTTGTATATCAAACCTCACTTTAAAACTTAACCTGAACTTGGTTTTGCCCAAAACAATTCACTTCGAAATTTTAACTCAACTTAGCTTTACCCAAAATAAATTCCTTTTTGGTGTTTCTAAACAAACTTGTTTTTTTCTCAAAACAATCGAAAAACGACGACCACGGTAGCAATCTGTCACTTAGAAACTCGAAAATGAATATTGATGATGTTGTAGTCATCATCGGGATTATTTTCCAGCGACTGAAGTGAGTTCAGTGCTTTTATCACCTACAAAATCCATTTAAACAGATTTTTTTATTCTAAAATTTTCCAAAAATAATACTATTTTTATTTTCACAACACCTTGAAAACTATTTTCCAAACCTTCCGGGATTTAAATTTTCAAATTCTGGTTTGAATCCATTTTTAGTTATAATTCATATGCATAAACAATTCTTATACAATCTTAATTTGGTTATATATAACCATTTCAATTTATAATCTTGTTTTGATTATAATAATAACAACCAAACACATCAATATACTATAATAATTTCATAAAATTATTTCTTTTATATCAAAATATAATTTGGATAAAATTATTTCATTTACCCATTTCTAAACAATACTGTGTCGGTTTACCGTGTTTAAGTGTTTAGAAACTCCTATTGATTTTGTAGCATCCCCCTATTCCACCAGAATTTATAAGCCACTCAATAGATAAATCAACACAATATAATACACTTTATATTCACTAACAAATACGCGCTCATATCTATAATACATTCATACTCATTCTAGGGTACTACTGACCCTATCTCTAATGAGTAATCCCCACCAAAGCCAAGTTTCTCGCTTAAACTTTAGCTCTGATACCACTATAACGACACATGGAATTTTCGACCCTCGAAAATCGACATCAATACGTTCACTGTATAGCATGCCGAATATTCAAGTGCTGGAAATACCAGATCTTTAGGGGTGAAGAAGAAGAGATAGAAGAAAACAGAAACAATGGTACATAATCTCACAATCGCAGCGGAACAATATATAATATATAATAACTGATCTTTATACAAAAAGAACTGTAACAATTAATATTCATACAATCATCAGAGTACAACAATCAACAAATCAATCTGGACTATTATAATAACTTGTCCTCACAAGTGCTGAATATACAACATACACACAGCGGAATATAATCAAGTACGTTGAATACGCCTGAGACTCCTCCAGCATGTCTCATGTGCTCCATAGCATCCTAACCTGAATCTATAATACTCGGTCTGACCCAAGCATTATAATAAAATAACACCCGAGTTAGTCTGGAAAACCAACGTGAGAAAACACACTCAATTTGAATTATTACTGTTATCAAAATCCTTTGAAAAACAAGGGTATCTCGTAAGACCACGCCACACATAAATACGACGGGTTTTTACCTTACGGTAATCAAAATATTTTATATCAAAATCATCTGATATTATAATAGTGTCTATAGAAAATAAACAATAAAATAGCTGAAATACTTGTATCTCACATTTCAGCATATTGGTATACAACTAAAACCGTACAGGCTCGTAGTGGATATTGGATTCCATACAATGACCGGGCCATTGGAGTACCGCCCATCACAGTACACCTCTAGAAAAATGTACCGAGATTGTACCTAACGATCCCTGCCAACACAGGACCGGCCTATCCCTTGCTGGATAGTACCAAATATGTTATCACCCCGGGTGTTCCTACCCTATCGAGCGCTCTCTTTTCCATGCACAACCATATCCATAATTATAATATATCCGAGGGTATCTAGAAAAGTGATAACATACCCTACTTGGGTGCGACCCACTTAGCCCTGGTACATCTCACCTGTTTTAGTCATTCCCGGTTGATGAGGCTTGAGGCTACGTTTTACCTTAAGAATAGCATTCATACTTGGAATGCTAACACTGCCTTCCAAGCAACAATACAATGATAGCATTCATCCATACAAAGTGTTCTGGGTCTGAACAAACCGAATCTCCAAAATCACCGTCTTTATTATCTTTACGATATCACAATTCGCGATGCACAAATCGGATCGAAGTGGTTTTCAAATAATTAAACCCGATCCCAGTCTCTTCGAAACGATTAATGAAATTGGCCAGATTTTGATAGTTGGTTATTTAACTATCAAATTACACACATAAACATTCACTAGGTCCAAATTATTAAATCTTTTCAAACATTCATTTCAAATATCTTTACATAGATATATATTCAAATCTCTTCCAGTATTTCAACGTTTGAAAACAAATTCAAATCCTTATATCTTAACGGGATATTTTCAAATCATATTAACACTTAGAAATATTTCCGTATAACCTTCCCACGGTCAAAACATTCCCAAATCATTTTATTCCAATACTTAGAAAAATATATATAAATATACTTTCCAGAATCACTTACTTCACAATACTTAGGAAATGTTTATATCTTATCGATTTTGTAGGAATATTCACAAACGAGGAAACTCCCCTTATTCCAACTTCATAAAACCATTTACAACCTTTTTTATAAAGTCACAACTCATTATAATACATTTCATTAATTCTCCGGAATTTCGTAATCCCTTTTACAATTTCCAAAATCGATTTTACTTATTTAAAATCTTATTCACCAATTTATAACTTCTTTTATGAATTCAGATTCATTTTTCGAAGTTCACTTATTTAACCATTTTGGAAATTCCTTAAGTTTCCAAAATTCTGTTATAAGATTTCTCCAAAAAAATCATATCTGTTAAATAAACCCCGTTTACCAATCTTGAGAGTATTTATAAATAACTTCAATCAATTTCAAAATTCTATATTATAAATTAAGTATTTTTAAGAATAGTAATAAAATTTCAAACCATTTAAGTGATTATTAAAATATCAAACACTTACAAGCTTATTTTAAAATTAGAATTCATTTCAGTTAAGATCAAATATTTGAATAATCAACTTTCCGAAATATTTCATTACTAAAAACAGTTTTTAAACTACATAGTTTAATAAATAAATAAAATCTCTTTTTAAAACAAAATTTAACTTCTCGATAAAAATTTATTTTTAAAATTCAATCATAACCATTTTACATTTATAAATCTCCCTCTCAATTTATCACAAATCGATTTTCATTACCAATTTAACAACTATTTCCAATTTCAAAAACAAGATTCACTATAAACCGATTCTCATAACTTGATATAAATCCATATTGTGAATTATATTCTCAATTCATTGAGTGATAATCATTTCACTTTATTTATACCATCGTTTATGAATTTTATAAATTTATTTCCAGTTTCACTTGTTTATAAAATAACCTCATTTATAAGATTTCATTTATAAACCCATCCCTTCATAATTCCTATTTATTTCAGACTTATTTTAAATATCGATTTCGACTCCTTTTTCATATTTCAAAAATACCACTTTAAATCCATTGTTCAAATTTCCTTATATAAATTAGTTTAAAATCTTTATTAAAAATATCTTCCGAGGTAGATAAGTACAAATCCCATAATCAAATCATTTATTTTACCAAAATCAAATCCTTTTTAAATAAATCCAAAATTCAATATAAAAATTTTAAATTCCAAAATCGCCTTTGAATTTTCCTTTTAAATTCAAAAATATTATTGATGGTATTTAAAATACCAAAATTTAGGCCAGTGCTACTATAGCATCTAATATATCAAATCACATAATAATCCATAACAGATTATTCAATCACATCATATATATCGCTATATATGAAAAAAAATTAATATATTTGAGGAATCCAGTTGGATCCCTCCAACCTATTTCCATGCAACCACAAATGTTATATAACATAAAATACCAATCCTGCTTCGAGGCGGGATATCGTGGTAATATAGAGTCATCCACTATTATGCGGGGCGCATAGTGTCTCATTCGCTCCAATCGGCGGGAATATATCCAACTACTAATATATATACTAATATATATAATATAACATACAACTGATAATAATAATTTATCAATTCATCCAATCAACCAATACACAATTTTAACATTTAAAATTATAACCAGCAATCCAAAATAAGTGAGATTTACTCACCTTGATTTTGAATTTGCCGAACATCCAGATTTTAAATTTTCTAAAATCCCAACTGACTCTGAAAAATTCCAAACCAATTCTTATGCATAGTACTCAATGCCACGAGCGCAACGCAACTTGTTTCGTTCATTTTGGACCTCGTACGAAGAAGTTATAATATTTATAAGAATTCGATTCCAATATTATAAATATTCTTTTAATTAATTACATAATTAATTTAATTATCATCTTAACTATCCTAATTACCTCTCGCTTGCGACCAAGCTTCCAAATTATCGACTACTCTTCGCTTCCATGCAAAACCACGCCGCACCTCCATCCCCACGTTGAAGACCATCATCGCCGACCGTAAGCCCACCTCCGAACGCCCCCTACACCCATCGCCATCAACGCCGACTCCCACTTGCCTTCGATTGCCAAAAAATGGATCAAAGCCACTGCTTCTACTCCACGACCACATTTTGCTGCCTCGCCCTAACCACGACGTCACACACGACCTACGGCCGCCGCCTCCCTCCTCCAATCGCTCTCGATGCGACTTCGTTCGCTTTTCTCTTTTTTTAAAAAGAATTGATTTCGATCGATTTCGTTTCTTTAAAAAGAAGAGCAGGGATAGGTATGTGACTTAATAGGCGATAGCGGCGCTAGGTCGGCACTTTGCACAGGCTTAGGCAATAGTGTTTGACTTATATATATATATATTATTATATTTTATATCCAAAATATCTCGTATAACATATCCTGAAATCGCGAACTCCTATGGAGGCATGCCGCCTGACATTCCTAATGTTATATTCCTATTCCAAACGCAATAGAACAAGTTTCGGACCTAATTCGATCGTATGGAGAAGATAGCTTTTTGAACCCAATTAATATATTAAATTTCCGATATTAATTTCAATGTGTTTCTATCCCATATGACCAAACGATAACTCCAAATGCTATAAAATTTGAAATCCGATAATAATATACTATTATAGATCCAATGGAACTGGTTTCATCGAATTCCGAGACTATGCCCCGGATCGCTATTTTAACGTGTCGATTAAATCGACGATTTCAAAATTTGGCGAAATCACATGAAATTCCTGTTTAAAAAACTTACTAACTCAATTCTAATTCAAATAAAATTTATATCAGCATTAGAAATCATTTCGATTCATATTCAACTCAAATTTCAATTATTCACCATTTTCGTATTACGATAAATCGATATATTTGAAATTTTATATTCATTCTACAATTCCAACCAAAAATCTTCATATTAACAATCAGTTCTATTCCAACTCCAAAATTTAAAACCATTTAAATATTCAAAATTAAATGTTGGAAAATCTGGGTCGTTACACACACACACACACACATATATATATATATATATATATTCAAAAATTCTAATTCCATATATTTCAAATATATTTGATTCTGGTTGATTGATTTGATTCCGGTTTTGACTTTTATAGAATTGTTCAAGTTAGCTTCGGCTTGAATTTGTGCTACCCTTGTCTATACTCGAATGCTTTGTTCTTTGAATTGTTTGTTGAAATCAGAAGGATGTTGAAACTTTGTTGGCTATTGCTGGTTATTGAGGTTCCAATAAAATAAACCCGTCTTTGTTGTTTTACTTGTTGAGTGAAATAGTGTGCTAGTGTGAGTTGATGTGTATCTTTGTGTACATTTACTTGTTGTGTATTGTGTGCATGACTTTGATGTTGTCCTTTGTGCACTTGCTTGTGTTTCCCCTTGCATACTCTGTACTCTCTATTTCTTGCTAGTGGTATCTTCTCTCTAAGTTCTTTAAGTTTCAGCTGACTGTTGCACTTGTACATGTATCAATGCACATGCTCTTGAACTATTCTAGTTTATGTGTGTTTTGCATCCTTCCCTATTTGACCTTTGTGCACTTCCTTTTGCTTTGACTCGTGTGTGCATGTTGAACATCTCTATGTGTGTGTTGATCTTATGCTTATTTCCTTGTGTTGAGCCTGAAGTATAACTTCGGTTTGACTTCATGTACACTTTTACTTGCACTGTGTTGAGCCTTCGGGCTTGACCTTTGCTTTTGTGGGCTACTTGTGTATTTTAATTTTCTCGGTCTTATAACATGTACAGTGATACACTATGCATATCATATGTTGCTCATGCATATTTATTTTTGATTCTTGGTTAAAATACGAAAACAAACCGACACATAAATCAAGGCAATATTGTATTCAATTATATCTGTATTTTTGCAGTTTAAATTTGTTTCTTTTTTGGTTTTTACTGCATTGTTATTTGACAGGCAAAGCAGGTGATTAGAGCGAAGATAGTTAAAGTAAGAAGATAACAAATCGAATTCAAGTGAGTGAGTGAGTGAGTGTATTATATATGAGAGTGTGTTGTATATGAGGGTGAAAAATAATGGTATATGACAGTGTAAAATAGAGTTGTATTGAAAGTGTAAAATATAGTGGAAGATATGTTGTAAATGTGTACTATTTGAAATTGTATTGAAGTAAATCATTTGTTGAAATAAAATTTCATTTGTTTACTTCTATCTGTGATTTTATAATAGTGCTACATCAAACACATTTAGATATATATATATATAATCTTCAAACAAAAATCATAACTGTTATATTCTACATTTTCCATATGGCACGATGCTTTAAATTCAGAATAGATTCAAATACATTATACAAATATGATTTTTATATTTGTATCCAAAAGGATATGATCCATCCGCTGTAAGTGTATCTTCAAGAAGATTAATATAGTTGGAATTATATAAAGCGATATTGATATAAAATGGCTTCATCGATTTCAATTGTTGAAATCGTTGAAGTAATTTCGATAATCGGCATGCTTAAGTCCATTCAGATTCTACATGCAAATATCACACAATTTGATATTGAGTTTTGGCATATTGATATTGAGACAGTTCTTCTAAATAATAATTTAGAAGAGACCACTTGCACATAACAACCAAAATGTCACGAAATTAGTAGGAGTGATAACATGAGTTGTATGTTTTGGATATGATCCAAAACGGATACAACAGTGGTGTACGATAAGCATTTGATTTAAACAAGTATTTTGAAATAAATATAAAATAGTTTTATTTTCAATCAAAATGCATAGAAATTGTGTGTCCAAAAGAAAGAATAATGGAAGGTACTAAAATATTTCTAAAATTATAAGTAAACAACATACTAGTGGTTGTTAATGATGTACCCATGCTAAAATCATTTCTAGTTTTGCTTGTTTAATTCTTGATATAGGATCTGAAAATAATGTCCTTTATAATTAGTATAAAAGGATGTTGGGATATTCTCAAATGGTATACATAGATACCATAGTAAAATGTTAAATATGGAGTTATGTGTACATGTAGGTTAATGTATGTATATATATAATGTCCAAATTTATAACTGAGCTAGGGGTGATTCCAAATGATGAGAAATCCAAAGCATTGTTTATATAAAAATGATGCGATGTAGATCGCAAAAGAACCTAAAGCTCACTAGAAGTCAAGAAACATACTCTAAAAGTTTCACATGATAAAGGCAATTTATCAGCACAGAGAGGTATTGATTGACACAGTAGATAATTAAGATAATATAACATATCTGTTTATGAGGAGACAAGCTTAATCGATTTTAAGTAAACTGACAAAAGGAATGAGATTAGGAATCCGTAATTAGTCCCAAGTGAAAGTGGAAGAGTGATAGAGTTAAGGGTATGCTTCTAATACCCCGTAAAATCAACCATAAATGAATTGAGTGAATTAATTAAATAAGGTAGGATTGAAAATGGAAATTTATAAAAGTTGGAATTTAATCGCGAAAGTTATTCCATTGCATTTGTGGTAAAGTTTTGATCTGTTTCCATATATAATATGTTGAAAAAGAAGCTCAAACGAAGAAGTTACGAGCGTTTGAAGTTTCTAGATTTAAATTAATTTAGTTTGAATTCAAATTCAAATGAGTATTTAAATTTAGGGGTTGAAATTCAAAAATTAACTGTAGGTTGATTTAGGGCTTAAGTAACCATTTAGTTAAAAATCAACGTTAAAAGTTAATTAGGAAATAAAGTAAACGAGCAACAGAAACAAATCAGCACACCCCAAATAGGAGTAGAGGTCGACACCTCCGACCCCAAGCGGTCGACCCCTAGCGGTCGATCGGTCTATGGGCAGCGGTCAACCACTATTCAGGGTGGCGGCTAGATTTTTTTAGTGTTTAAACGCTCCAGATTTATCCATTTTTCACCGAACTTCATCATACGGTTCTGGTGCGTTCAACTCCTATAAATAGGACCCTATCCTCTCTACTTTTTATTCATAAATATTTAAGAAATACCTCGAGCCTCCACCATAATCTCTCTTTAGGTAGATTCAGAAATTCAATTAGAAATTCAGGTAAGGATTCTAATCCTTTTCTAATTATTCTTTTAATCTGTTTTCTTCTCCTTCAACCTCTTTGAATCTAACAAAATTATATATATACCTATCATTTACTGTTTATATATAACAAAAGAAGGAGAACTAGAAAATAGTTGCTTTAGTGTTGCAAATCCATACAAAGAAGCTAAGGACAATCTGTGAGTAGAAACTTTAGTATTTTTATTTCAGTAATTGATAGCATATATCTATAGATTTGAATATGCCTTAGGGATTTTAGGTTGCGAAAAAAATAGATAAAATACCCTAAAATTCCTTTTTATTTCGAAATGTCAATTCTAGGTGGAGATTCTCAATTATTTATGCTAACTTGATGGAATTTATATTGTTCTGCAATTTCAAATAATTTCAAAGTCTACTCCACTTCTTGTAGCAACCCGAGATTTTCGACCCTCAAAAATCGACATTAATACATTCACTGTATAATTATGCCGAATATTCAAGTGCCAGAAATACCGATTGCTAGGGTATAGAAGAAAGAGGTAGAAGAAAATAGAACAACAACACAGAATCTCACAAACGCAGCGGAACAAAATATAATATACAATAACAGATTTTTATACAAAAGAATCTGTAACTGTTTTATACTTACAATCATCAGAGCACAACAATCAATACATCAATCTGAAACGTTATAATAACTTGTCCTCATATACATAACTCACATAGCGGAAATAACCAAGTACGTGAGATACGTCTCTGTCATCCAGCTCGTCTCTAGAGCTCCATAGCATCCTGTCCTGAATCTGTATACTCGGTCTGACCCGAGTATTAGAATAAAATAACACCCGAGTCAGTCTGGAAAACCAGCGTGAGAAAACACACTCAGTTTGAATTATTTAAAGTTATCAAAATCCTTTAAAAAACAAAGGTATCTCATAAGACCACGTCACACATAAACACGACGGGTTTTTACCTTACGATGACCAAAATACTTTATATCAAAATAATCTGATATTATAATAGTGTCTAAGTACAAATACTTATTCAAATAGCCGAAATCGTGACATTAATTAAATTCCAGCATACTAGGCTCTACAACCAAAACCGTAAAGGCACGTATTGGAGAATGGATTTCCATACAATGACTAGGCACTGGGGTACCACCTATCACAGTATAGATCTAGAAAAATATACCGAGGACCTCGCCGGGATCTCCTACAACACAAGACCGGCCCTATCCCTAACCTAGATAGAACCGAATATGTTATCACCCCGAGTGTTCCCACCCTTATCGAGAGCTCTTTTCCATGCGCCACCGTATCCATAATTAATAATATATCCGAGGGTATCTAGAAAGGTGATAACATACCCTAATTAGGTGCGACCCACTTAGCCTTGCTGCATCTCCTCTGATTTTCAGTCATTTCGGTTGATAAGGCTTGAGGCTACGATTATCTTTTTAAGGAACTATTCCACTTAGAATGTTCATCGTCCTCCAATGACGATATTCTGATAGCATTCATCCATACAAGTTGTCTTGGGTCTGGACAAACCGAATCACCGTCTTCACTATCTTCACGATATCCATTCGTAACGCTCAAATCAGATCGAAGTATTTTCGGATAATTAAATCTGATCTCGGTCTCCTCGAAACGATCAACGAAATTGGCTAATATTTAATAGTCGGTTATTTAACTATCAATATAACATTCATAAGCAGTCACTGAGCCCATATTACAATTTTCCAAAATTTGTTTTCAAAATATCTTTATAAGATATATATATATATATATATATTCAAATCCCTTCCAAATTTTCAATATTTGAGACAAATCAAATACTTATACCCATATCAGGATATTTCAAACCATCTCTTATTTCAACACTTAGAAAAATATTTAAACGTACATTCTTCTAAATCCCTTACTTCTCAACAATTAGGAAAATTTCATTTATTTCTCTTTTCTCAAAATTCTTCACAATTTATATTGTAAATTCTTTAACTCGTCTATAACGAATTCTATAAGTTTTGGGGTTCCTTAATTAATTTCCTTTAATATTTCCAAAGTCAAAACACTGTCTATAATTCCAAATATCCATTTCTAACTTCTTTTATGAATCCTAATTCATTTTTCGAAGTTCACTTTTATTTAAATACTTCGGAAATTTTCTTACATTTTTCCCAAATTCCATGCTGAGAATTTCTCTGACAAATCCCATCTATCGAATAAACCACGTTTCCGAATCTCGAGAAGATTTGTAAATAAATTTAAAAAATTACGAAACTATATATATATATATATAATAAGTATTTAAAGAATAATTATTTATTTTTAAAACATTTTCAAGTAATTATTTAAAATATCGAAACTCTTTAAATAAAACATCAACACTCATTTCCAACTAATTTTATATAAACTAATCGGTTTACAAAGCTGATTATAAAAATTAGAATTTATTTCAACACAAATTTATATTTGGATAACCCACTTCTCGAAATATTCTCATACTAACTAGTTTAAAATTTTCATAGTTTAATAAATAAAAAATTTCTTTTGAAAAAAAACTTAACTTCTGAATAAAAATATTTATTTTTAAAATCTCAATAACCAATTTTCAATTTATAAATCCCACTCGATTCACAACACATCGATTTCCTTTCCAATTCCCTAGCCATTTCACTTTCCAAAATTAGACTCTACTATTTTTCACAAAAACTATTTTCATATCTCGATATAAATTCACACTACGAATTTTTATTCCAATTTATCCACTAATATCATTTCCCTTATTTATAAACATCGTTTATAAATTTTATAAACTCATTTCCAAATCTACAACAGATTTACATTAATCACTACATTTACAAATCGATTTCTATTAAAATTCCAATTACAAATCAATTACTCAATAAACTCCAATTATTTCTTTAACTCGTTTAAAATTCCAATTTCAACTTCTTTGCCATATTTTTAGAGATATCATTTGAAAATCCATTTTTAAAATTCTTTATATAAATTATTTTAAATTTCTACTTTAAACATTTTACGAATAGTTAAGTACAACTCCAAACCAATTATTATTTTTCCCAAATCAATTTCTTTTAAAATAAATCCAATTTCAATATAAATATTTTTATATCCAAAATCTCCTTTTAAATTCCTTCAAATTCAAAAATAATATTTATGGTATTTAAAATATCAAAATCTAAGGTCAGTGCTACTATAACATCCAATAATTCAAATTACAACAATAATCTATAATAGATTATCTACACACATCATATATCAGTATATATGAAAAATAAACAATATATTTGAGGAATCCGGTTGGATCCCTCCAGCCTGTTTTCCTGCATCCACAGATGTTAATACAACCTAAAATACCAATCCCACTTCGAGGGGGATATCGTGGTATATAGGGTCATCCGCTATTATGCGGGGCGCATAGGGTCTCATCCGCTCCAATCGACGGGAAATATATCAAACTACTAATATATATATATACTACTACTATATATATTATAGCATTCAATTGATAATGAAATATCAATTCATCCAAACATCCAATAATTAATTTTTAATTATTTAAAATTAAATTTAGTAATCCAAGTGAGTGAGATTAACTCCCCTTGATTTAATTGCAATCCGTTCCAATTTAATTCCAGCTGACTTCGAAAAATTCCAATACTGCTGATCTTATGCGATTTCAACTCATATAAATTTAAATATTGTATTTAAAAGATATACGAATTATTAAAAAATTTATAAATATATATCATTGACAGTAAATTACGGAAATAAGCAAAACCAATCTTCTTCCTCGATTTCACGTGATGATCCTTTGCTCTTGCCTTCATGTATATTCAGAGTAAATCACCAACCTTGAATCTCCTCCGCTCGAGCAACTCAACCACGACTTCAAAGCGCCTCGTGATCCCTCCAGCAGTCATGACCGTCGCGGTCACACCACCAACTGCACACACGCCCTCCAGTCGCTCCAGCACCCAACCATGCTTCGAGCGACACAAACCCATGCCGCCTCGATTGTTTACGAATTCGAGTTCGAGATCTTTTTTTTTATTTCGATTTGAGGAACGATATTTTCGTTTTTTTTCTCGTGTTCGATCTGATTTGAAGAATGAAGAGAAAAGATACGTGATTTAAAAGGAAAGGAGAGGGGCGCTTTTATTTCATTCGATTTGATTTTTTTCTTTTTCGCATTGAATTCGAAATGAACGTTGGAACACTTAAATATGCGACTTTAATTAATTGGTGGTAGGGCGGCATGTGAACAGTGGGGTGGGCTGATGGGAAGTATTGTTGGCTGATGTGAATGGATATGACTATATATATATATGTATGTATGTATGTATGTATGTATATGTATGTATGTATGTATATATAATTAAAATCCCAAATATATTGATATCTTTATTCGAACCCCTATAGTGGCATGCTGCCTGGCATTCCTAATGTTATACCGCTATTCCGAACCCGTTGGAACAAGCCTCAAGCCCCAATTCGATCGTATGTGGAAGATAGCGTTTTAAATCGACTATTTAAATTAAATTAAATTAAATCATTTCTAGGCATTTTCAGAGCGCATGACCAAACGGTAAATCCAAATGCCATGAAATTTGAAATCTGATAATAATATACTATTACGGATCCAATGGAACTAGTTTCGTCAAATTCCGAGACTATGCCCCGGATCGCTATTTTAACGCGTCAATTAAATTGACGATTTCAAAATTTTGCGAAATCGCTTGAAATTTCAGTTTTAAAAACTTACTAACTAAATTAAAATTCCAAATTCAATATTTAAAACCATAAAATATTTCAAATTAAACATCGAAAAATCCGGATCGTTACATTCCTCCCCCCTTAAAAGAATTTCGTCCCCGAAATTGCTAAGGCAGGAAAATGCTCCAAACCCATTAACTTAACAAAACCCACTTAGTTAAAACTCAATATTCACTTTTCTAGACCCTTTAGTTCCATCTAAACATTTAGTTTCCATTTCTGATTCAAACCCTTTCTTTCAATTTCAATTTAAAAATCAACCCTTTTAAGTTAACAAAAAATTTGCAAAAAATTTCTAACACCCTAAATTTCCGAAATTTTTTGGCAGAGTCTTCTTTGTACAGAGGACCTTTTGCAATATGACAAGAGAGATAAAAATATATACATCGACCCACACGGTCGGAAAACAAAATATATAACAATATTTATATCTTTACGGTATTTAATCCAAAAACGTACCTTATATTAGCATTTTTAAGCGAGCGGCTTATTTTATATGCAATTTGCGCAATCAAACTCAAGCAAAACAGCTCCATGTACCTGTACTTACTCAATTTTAAACACGTAAGTCCCAAAATATGAAATCCACTAACATTTCATTCATTTAACTGGTTAAACACACAAATTCATAAATCACATGCCAAACATATATTTATAAACAATTATAGGGTTTCGATACTAATTTAATTACTTTCAATCAATCCTTATACCTTTTCATTCAATTCGAAATGATTTACAAGTCACTTATTTGCATTCAATTCATATTTATACCAAACAAACTCATATCCATTCCAAATCGATTTAAAAATCGATTTTATTCACTTCTATTAATTCATAGAATTTTATTTACTTCTGTTTTCGTCAAATGACAATTTTTTTCATGCAAATTCAACGATATTCATTTAAATAAATAACCATTTAAGCTTATAACTATTTTAAATTGATTTCACATCAATTTATATTCAATGTTATTCCATTTCAATTTGATTCTCAATCAATTCACTTGCATTCCATCCATATCTACTTTCATTACATTCATATCCATTTTATTTAGCTCAGAATCATTCCATGCTACTTTATTAATAACCATTTCACAAATTTATTTGAACCAATCTTTCATCCAACAATATAAACTTGAGTTAATTCATTTTATTCCCAATTAATTTAATCATATACTTAAGCTCATTTCAATTTCAATCATATTCCATTTCAATTTTAGATTGATTCTTATTCAATCAAATTCCATTTCATTTACTAATTAATTTAATTAGTTCATTCATTTAATCCACTTCAAATTTTAATACCATACTCAAATTCGTTCTCGAATTTATTTAAATGATATCCAAGGCCATATTCAATTTATTTACACTTAAATTGAATTTATTAATAACTCAAGTCATCACCATTTCCATTCATTTCTATTTTATTCGACAACATTTCAAATATAATTAATTCTCTTACTCTTTAAGTCGAATTTCATTTATAACTCAAGTCCCACATTCAATTTAAATTTTCATCCGCAATTCCATTTACTTAACCAAGTTAAGTTCCATTTCTATATTCAATTAACTAATTAATTTATCAAATTAGTTCACTTCCATTTTATAGTTCAAAATTCGATTTTCCTTTCAATAAACACTTTATTCAATTTAGTTGAGTTCAACTTCCTTTTATAATTCAAGTTCGGATTTTTATTCCTTCACCAAAATATCAAACCATTTTTATATTTTGGTTTTCTATTTCAATTTTATAAGTTACACAACTTATTTTCTTCACAATTCCATAATTTCCCACTTTAAATTTTATTCCATTAAAATTTTATAACTTATAGTTATATAATCGCTTTACAATCCAAGTTATATATACAATTCCACTCGATATCATTTCTAATTCCAATTTTATTTAACTTAGATCAAGTTAAATTTTATTCATTTTAACTTACTCAAGTTAAAATTTAATTCCAAAATTCAATTTCCATATTATTTTTTTAAAATCATTCACCATTTATAAGTTCATAACTTATTTTTTGATATTTCTAGAACATTTAAGAAGGATTTCAAAATTCAAATACCCGGTATTTATTTCAAATCACTTTGAAATCAAATACACACACTCTCTCTCTCTCTCTTTGGTTTAACAAACCACTTCCTTGGATTTTCAAAATCAACCTAAATTTTTTTCCAAAATAATTCCTTTCGGAATTTCCAAAACAACACTTGGTTTCTCCAAAAATCCCCATATCAAACCACCCTAGTAGCAATCTGTCACTTAAAAACTCGAAAATGAATACTGATGATGCGACCGTCATCACCAGAATTATTTTCCAACGACTGAAGTGAGTTCAGTGCTATTCATTTACAAATTCCATTTAAAAGAATGTTCTTTCAAAAATATCTCCAAAATAATATTACTATTATTATTTTCAAAATATTTTGGAAAACATTTTCAAAAATCTCCGGGATTTAATTTTCCAATTTCTGGTTTGAATCCATTTTTAATTCTAACTCATGTGCATAACCCATTCTTATACAATTCCATTTGGTTATATAAACCATTTCATTTTTATAATCTTGTTTCGATTAAAACAGTGTCATCCAAACACTCCAAATATACTATAATAATTTAGAATTTTTTTCTTTTATATCAAAATATAATTTTAGGCAAAATTATTTCATTTACCCACTTCAAAACAATACTGTGTCAGTTTACCTGTTTAAGTGTTTAGAAACTCCTATCGATTTAGTGGCATCCCACTATTCGACCAAAATTTATATGCCACTCAATAGATAAATCAACACAATATAATAAATTCATATTCACTAACAAGTACGTGTTCATATCTATTAATACACTCAAACTCATTCTAGGGTTCTACTGACCCTATCTCTAATGACTAATCCCCACCAAAGCCAAGATTCTCGCTTAACCTTCGGCTCTGATACCAAGTGTAGCGACCCAAGATTTTCAACCCTCGAAAATCGACATCAATACGTTCACTGTATAATCATGTCGAATAATCAAGTGCCGGAAATACCGATTGCTAGCGGTAAAGAAGAAAGAGGTAGAAGAAAATAGAACAACAACATAGAATCTCATAAACGCAGTGAAACAAATATAATATACAGTAACAGATTTTTATACAAAAGAATCTGTAACTATTTTATACTTACAATCATCAGAGTACAACAATCAATACATCAATCTGGACAATTATAATAACTTGTCCTCATATACATAACTCACATAGCGGAAATAACCAAGTACGTGAGATACGTCTCTGTTATCCAGCTCGTCTCCAGAGCTCCATGGCATCCTGTCCTGAATCTGTATACTCGGTCTGACCCGAGCATTATAATAAAATAACATCCGAGTCAGTCTAGAAAACCAGCATGAGAAAAAACATTCAATTTGAATTATTTAAAGTTATCAACATCCTTTGAAAACCAAAGGTATCTCGTAAGACCACGTCATACATAAACACGACGGGTTTTTACCTTACGATAACCAAAACACTTTATATCAAAATCATCTGATATTATAATAGTGTCAAAGTACAAATACTTATTCAAATAGCCGAAATTGTTACATTAATTAAATTCCAGCATACTAGGCCCTACGACCAAAACCGTAAAGGCACGTATTGGAGAATGGATTTCCATACAATGACTAGGCATTGGGGTACCACCTATCACAGTACACATCTAAAAAATGTACCGAGGACCTTGCCGGGATCCCCTACAACACAAGACCAGCCATATCCCTAACCTGGATAGAACGAATATGTTATCACCCTGGGTGTTTCCACCCTTATTGAGAGCTCTTTTCCATGCACCATCGTATCCACAATTAATAATATATCTGAGGGTATCTAGAAAGGTGATAGCATACCCTAATTGGGTGCGACCCACTTAGCCTTGCTGCATCTCCCCTGATTTTCAGTCATTCCGGTTGATGAGGCTTGAGGCTACGAATACCTTTTTAAGGAACTATTCCACTTAGAATGCTCATCGTCCTCCAATGACGATGTTCTAACAGCATTCGTCCATACAAGTTGTCTTGGGTCTGGACAAACCAAATCACCATCTTCACTATCTTCACGATATCCATTCGTAACGCTCAAATCGGATTAAAGTGGTTTTCGGATAATTAAATCTAATCCCGGTCTCTTCGAAACGATCAACGAAATTGGCCAATATTTGATAGTCGGTTATTTAACTATCAATACAACATCTATAAGTAGTCACTGGGCCCGTATTATAATTTTCCAAAATTTGTTTTCAAAATATCTTTATAAGATATATATTCAAATCCCTTCCAAATTTTCAATATTTGAGACAACTCAAATACTAATACCCATATCAGGATATTTCAAGCCATCTCTTAATTCAACACTTGGAAAAATATTTAAAAATATATTCTTCTAAACCCCTTACTTCTCAACACTTAGGAAAATTTCATTTATTTATCTTTCTCAAAATTCTTCACAAATTATATTGTCAATTCCTTAACTCGTCTATATCGAATTCTATAAGTTCTGGGGTTCCTTAATTAATTACCTTTAATATTTCCAAAGTCAAAACACTTGTCTATAATTCCAAATATCCATTTCTAACTTCTTTTATGAATCCTAATTCATTTTTTGAAGTTCACTTTTATCTAAATACTTCGGAAGTTTTCTTGCATTTTTCCCAAATTCCATGCTAAGAATTTCTCTTACAAATCCCATCTACCGAATAAACCACGTTTCCAAATCTCGAGAAGATTTGTAAATAAATTTAAAACATTACAAAACTATATATATATATATATAAAATAAGTATTTAAAGAATAATAATTTATTTTTAAAACACGTTCAAGTAATTATTTAAAATATCGGAACTCTTTAAATAAAACATCAAAACTCATTTCCAACTTATTTTATATAAATTAATCGGTTTACAAAGCTAATTATAAAAATTAGAATTTATTTCAATACAAATTTATATTTGGATAACCCACTTCCTGAAATATTCCCATACTAACTAAATTAAAATTTTCATAGTTAATAAATAAAATTTCCCTTTTAAAAACAAACTTAACTTCTGAATAAAAATATTTATTTTTAAAATCTTAATAACCAATTTTCAATTTATAAATCCCTCTCGATTCACAACACATCGATTTCCTTCCCAATTCCTTAGCCATTTCACTTTCCAAAAATACACTCTACTATTTTTCCCAAAAACTATTTTCATATCTCGATATAAATTCACACTATGAATTTTTATTCCAATTTATCAACTCGTTTAAAATTCCAATTTCAACTTCTTTGCCATATTTCCAGAGATATCATTTGAAAATCCATTATTAAAAATTCTTTATATAAATTATTTTAAATTTCTACTTTAAACATTTTACGAATAGTTAAGTACAACTCCAAATCAATTTTTTTTTCCAAATCAATTTCTTTTAAAATAAATCCAATTTCAATATAAATATTTGTATATACAAAATCTCCTTTTAAATTCCTTCAAATTCAAAAATAATATTTATGGTATTTAAAATATCAAAATCTAAGGCCGGTGCTACTATATCATCCAATAATTCAAATTACAACAATAATCTATAACAGATTATCTACACACATCATATATATATATGAAAAATAAACAATATATTTGAGAAATCCGGTTGGATCCCTCCAGCCTGTTTCCCTACATCCACGGATGTTAATACAACCTAACCAATCCCACTTCGAGAGGGATATCACGGTATATAGGGTCATCCGCAATTATGCGGGGCGCATAGGGTCTCATCTGCTCCAGTCGGTGGGAAATATATCCAACTATTAATATATATATATACTACTATATATATTATAGCATTCAACTGATAATGAAATATCAATTCATCCAAACATCCCATAATTAATTTTTAATTATTTAAAATTAAATCTAGTAATCCAAGTGAGTAAGATTAACTTGCCTTGATTTTATTTGCAATCCATTCCAATTTAATTCCAGTTGACTTCGAAAAATTCCAACACTGCCGATCTTATGCGATTTTAACTCGTATGAATTTAAATATTGTATTTAAAATATATACGAATTATTAAAAAATTTATAAATATATATCATTGACAGTTAATTACGGAAATAAGCAAAACCAATCTTCTTCCTCGATTTCACGTGATGATCCTCTGCTCTTGCCTCCGTGTATATTTAGAGTAATAAAGCTTGAGCCTCCCTACTTTTCTTCTCCTCAATCGACCAACAATCACAATGCCACTTTAGTTTATCACCTCTGCGCAACCTCTACGTCCTGGACCCGCTAGCATCACACTCGGCCACCATTGGCAGATCGCAACCCAGCTTTCCAGAGAATGATAAAATAAATGTCGCCTTCGACTATGGTGGGTAGGAACCCTTCAAATCACCACCCTTGACTCTCCTCCGCTCGAGCAACTCAACCATGGCTTCATAGCGCCTCGCGATCCCTCCAGCAGCCACGACCATCGCGGCCACACCACCAACTACACACACGCCCTCCAGTTGCTCCAGCACCCAACCACGCTTCGAGCGACACAAACCCAGGTCTCCTCGATTGTTTATGAATTCGAGTTTGAGATTTTTTTTTATTTTTTTATTTAAGGAACGATATTTTCGTTCATTTTTTTTCTCGTGTTCGATCTAATTTGAAGAATGAAGAGAAAAGATACGTGATTTAAAAGGAAAGGGGAGGGGCGTTTTTATTTCATTCGATTTGATTTTTTCTTTTTCGCATTGAATTCGAAATGAAGGCTATAACATTTGAATACGCGACTTTAATTAATTGGTGGTAAGGCGGCATATGAATAGTGGGGTGGGCTGATGGGATGTATTGTTGGCTGATGTGAATGGATATGATAATATATATATATATATATATCTAATTAAAATCCCAAATATATTAATATATTTATTCGAACCCTTATCGAGACGTGCTGCCTATCTTTCCTAATGTTATACCATTATTCTGAACTCAATGGAACAAGCCTCGAGCCCCAATTCGATCGTATGTGGAAGATAGCTTTTAAAATCGACTATTTAAATTTAATTTAATTTAATCATTTATAAGCGTTTTTAGAGCGCACGACCAAACGGTAAATCCAAACACCATGAAATTTGAAATCCGATAATAATACGCTATTATGGATTCAATGGAACCATTTTCATCGAATTTCGAGACTATGCCCCGGATCGCTATTTTAACGCGTCAATTAAATTGACGATTTCAAAAATTTGCGAAATCGCTTGAAATTTCAGTTTCAAAATCTTACTAACTAAATTATAATTCCAAATTCAATATTTAAAACCATAAAATATTTCAAATTAAACATCGAAAAATCTGGGTCGTTACACTTCTCCTTCTTCTTTGATTCAAATTGTGAGTTTCAATAATAAAATAAGGGTGTAGAGCATGAATCATATTCGTAGTTTGAATAGAATATGAAATTAGAATTGAAATTCCTATTGTTTAGGATATTCCATTTAATTGATGTAATAAATTAGGTTTCTATTTCTATTCACAAGTCTATTTATTGCAGTTTTGGTTATGGATATTTCATCCTTGTTATGAATATTAGAATCTATTGTTATGGATATTGAAATCATTGGAATATTAAGAAAAGGACTTGTATTAGTATTACAGTTAAAGGAATTGACATTTAATGCTAGTTAGGGCATATAAACCGCATGCTAGAATTAATTAGGCGCGAATATATATATATTTATTTCTATTAGCGTAATAAACGTATAACTATAGTGTATAATTGCATAATTAATTAGGTAGTAATCGTTATTAATTTTCCCTTTTAGGAAGGTAATTGATATTTTGAGGCGTAGTAAGGAAAATTCCTTATAACACTTTCTCTATGAAACGGTGAGATATATATGGAGAATATTTAAATTATGGCTAAGTCATAGAGATGCGAGGTCAGCATAGTTGGAAGATACAAGTCTGCCCTTCACTTTGAGGCTACTAGCAGTTGTGTACACTTCATATTGATGTGGGACATCTCCTATGAAAAATATCTGTGATGGCGCGAGGTCAGTCCCAAAAATCTACAGGGTAAATCTGTCCAGCTAATCAGGCTACCAGTTCCTACGAATAATCGGACTAATGTGAGATGTCATTATAAGTATGGATCATAATACGAGGGGCCTGCTTTGGGGTCTTGAGGTATTAAGTGGTTGTTTGAGGGCCCGCCTCTTTTCCTCAAATGAAGTATTAAATGGCCAAAAGGCTAGTTATTAGGCACGATAGGTAGTATCTTGATAGTGTCCGCTTTGGGATAAGGTATTAAGTGACTGATTAAGGGCCCGCCTTTCCATAAAGAAGTATTACATGGCTTAAGAGATTCCATGCGATGTCAGCTGGATAGTCACCTTTGAGGGGCCTGTCTTGGGAATAGGTATTAAATGATGGGGCCTACCTCAATTGAGGTCTTAAATGGTCAGAGTCTACCTAGTTCCCAATAAAAGGTATTAAGTGACTGGGTATTATCTTTCGCATTGTTAGATATTTATGACGTGGGATTTAGGTTATGGGATTTAGAAACCTACTTCGGGAAGGGAAGGTATTAAATGGTCGATTATGGACTAGCCTCCTTTCCTTATAAGGTGTATTAAATGGTTTTATGTGTTTAGACATATTCTTATTTTGAAATATATTGTCCAAGTACTGAAATGGTAAGACTCGAGGTTTTAATTCACCAGACATTTGTTGTTTTGACTCCCTCCTCATTACAATACAGGTTAAGGACGTAGTAACGATGGTGACGATGCTTGAAGGTGGAGTGGCTTAAGCTTGTGGCAGCTATTATTATCTTTTATGATATTCTTATGTTGTACCTATGTATTTGGACAAATGATGTAATAGATCTTATGTGACAGTTTTATGATGTTTTGTATTATGACATTTCAAATGATCTTGAAAAAAATGGGAACAATTTGATATTATATTTTATTCAATCCGCTGTGAGTTCTAAAAGAATAGTTATTGCTCTGTACCAATACTTCTTTTTCCAACCAACAGCTAGCCTTAGAATGGATTTAAGTTTCGATATGCCTTTTTCTGATCTAAATTTAGGCATGTTCTGAGGTGGGTTATTACAATGCCCTAGGGGTTATTAGGTAATTTATTGTAAATTATCTAACTCTATAATCAATTTTGTTCGTAATAAAGATATTTGATTTCTATTATGTACTTTGCTATATTGTGATATTATTAATTTAATGTAAATTAATTAGAAATCCTTAAATAATATGTTATGTGATAATATTTACAAATAGTTGTAATCAAGAGAAAATTATCACAATATAGAAAATAACATATTGTTTTAATATTCCCAATCGAGATGTTTCGGGAAAGGATATCGATACATCCATTAAAACCATAATACGTAATGCTCTTAAATGTTAGGAAATGTATTATTCATGGCTATTGGGGTCACCAAGAGGTTATGTACTCATAGTTATTGAATAACTATGGAATAACTCATCTAAGAGTTTCCAATTGGATTATAACAACTAGATCAAAATGGGAAATCTCAATGTGACAATGTTGTGGAACTTGGGAATATTGTGGAACTTCTATATGGATAATCCACTTTGATTATTATTAAATCACTACACGGCGACCATCAAGTGACTATAGTTGGGTTTGATTATAAGCATAGAAATTAAAACACTTCAATAGAGAATTTATCTCCTCATTTGTATGAGGTTAATATCACGGTAAACTACAGTCAACTCAAAGTCAAAATCTCTGACCATATTAGAATGGTTAATAATATATGTTATTATTGAACCAAGGACTTTGTTTATGGAATGATTGAGTTGAATGTGGATAATCATTGAATTTTTACCAATACCAAATTCCATATATCCTAAAGTGATATAGTGTTGACGAAGAGAATGTGTGTAGCTTAAGAAAATGTAAAATGTGAATTTTATCGCTGAAGATCTATAAGCGATAAATTCTATCAAACTATTACACCATCGACAAAGGAGACGTATGAATGTTAATATTAGAATTTTCTAATATTAATTGTTTATTGAATTTACACCTGCGAGTTTCACAAATGAATCTATTCAGTCTTCGAAATACCACTTGATTTAATTAGTTTATAATAGTTAAAAATTAATTAATATTTAGAGAAATAGTAATTATGTGTATATTTAGTATTTAGGTGCCATTAGTTAGTAGGGTAGCTCTTAGAAATGTTCTGGGTGCTTTTAGAAATTATTTATATGTATATATATAATTCTTATATCTTCATAAACCGATATATGATATTGGTTTGTATTTAATTACTTAAATATGAAATAGATAATTGGAAGATGACATAAATTGCCACATCATCGCATATGGCTGGCCATACTTGGTAATAGAAGGGTTTGAAGTGGAGTTTGAATTAGTATTGTTAGATTAGAAACTGGTGGTAAATATCTGCTCAATGTCTCCATGTATCTCTTTATAAATATGTAATGGCCCGCAAATTTATCACTTTGATAAATTATATTTATTTTTTAAAGTATTCAAATAAAAGGTTGGTAATACAAATAATCTTGTTTTGAGTGATAATAAATAATAATAATTATCCAAATAATAGTTTTAAAATAATAATTCATTTTGATTTGTTTTAAGTGATAATAAATCATTTGTAATGGTTTTATAAAGATATATCATTAATTTGAAAATATAAGGAAAACCAATATCGGTTTATCGATATAAAAACGGTTTTTGAAAACAATTGTTCAATATTGATTTATATGGTTTTATAATTCAAATGGGATCCTTTTAATTAATTAATAATAAAAAGAAATTAGTTTTCAAACTTTGTGTACATATATATATATATATATTAACTAAGAAATGAAAATATGACCAAAAATCGAAATCAGGATTCGTAACGATTCAACGTATAGAAGTTGTGCAATCTTGTGGATTAAATGTAACATACATATGCACATATACATGTACACATCAATGGACATGTACACATGCACATGAACACACACACACACACACACATATATACATATATACTAATTATATACAAAATCAAAAATATATATAAGAGATATTTTAATAACTCCTTAACACTTAAGCAACCTTAAGTCAACACTACACATCAAAGTACAACCAACAACATATGCACATGGGAGGGGGTCATGTCAGCCATGCCTAGGTGGTGGTGGAGGGGGCCCTGCTAGGTGATGATGAAGGAGGAGGTGGCACATAAGGGTAATGATGGTGGAGAGAGAAAACACTTATATAATATAGGATTATCACCATTTGTCACATCAAAGTGTTACATCCAAAGAGGCACATGGCCCTGCCCCTACTTGATGGGACTTTTGGCCATCCTAGGGTGGTGTACGAGGGAGGTGGTAGGTGGTGGAGGTGATGGTGAGGTAATAACTCATGATGATGTTTGTAGATATTTTGATAAACTTGCCTATAAATACCTATCTCCTTAGCTCATTTTCCATCTTCCATAACTTCTCCAAACCAGTACTAAATGGAGAAATTCTTTTTCCAAACTATGTAAAATTCCAATGGCTACAACTTTCTTGTTTATCACTTCTTCCCATTCCGAGCTTAGCTATGTCAAAAACCCACTTCTATCCAGTGCATTCTCGAGCCCATATTTTAAGGCCGAGAATACCTCATTTTCTTTTGACCATAACTTCTTCAAAATAGATCCAAATAAAGAAAAAAAATTAGATCATATGAAATTCCAGTGGTTACAACTTTCTTGTTTACCACTTCTTCCTATTTCGAGCTTAGCTATGTCAAAACCCCACTTCTTTCCATTGCATTCTCTTGTTTGATTTTTGTGAATCCGAGAATACCTCTTCTTTTAACCATATCTCCCTCAAAACAACTCGGAATTAAGTAATTCTTCTTTTTTAAATAGTGGAGAAAAGAATTTTCAACAACTTCACAATCGACAACTTTTCCAAATTTTGAGTGCAACATAGTCAAAATGCCGAGAGAAGATGATTCATTTTCGGGTCCAAATATTGTGAACTAAAGACCTCTTCTTTTTCCAATGGTCGAGCTCTTTGACCCTGAACCCTTGTATCGTGAGCTATGGTAGTGGACGAAGGATGGCCGAGAGCAAGGAGGGTAGTGGAGTTGTTTAGTGATGATTTAGTGAAGTTTCGATTCGTTGAATGTTGGTAGGAAGAATTGGACTTGGAAATGGGTGAGAAAACTCCAATTATACTATTATATATATATGTGTGTGTGTGTGTATGTGTGTGTGTGTATGTATGTATGTATATTGAATGATAAAAAATGGTTTCTATGTTTGGTCGTGATGATTGTTAATCATGTTTGGTTGCTTGTTTATGCTTTGATCATCAAGTATTGATTGTTCAATATGGTCATTTTACAAAGTCACGTTAAATACACGTCGAAAATCACAAAGAAAATCACTTTCCTTTTATTAATGAAATGTTAAACCTCTTGAAAATGGTTTTAAATAATTTAATAATGTTTTATAAACAATAGAAACAAATTTTGGTGAATTTTGAATAAGAAATGAAAAATAAATCAAAACTAGACGCATCGCATAACGGTAGTTCGTGACTTCGCCCCATAAAATTCGAATGAGTATATAAAGTGGAATATAGCTCGGAATTCTTTGTGATAAGAATTTTCTGGACTATTATATCCATCTTTTTACAACAACAAAAAAAGATCGAGATTTCAATAAGTAGATTTTTAAATACAAGTAAAACAAGTTTTCAAAAATATCGCGGTTTTGTAGTTTAACGACCAAAGTTAAAAAATGATTTAAAATTGATATTTTTAAATTCCATAAAAATATGGAAAAATCTTTATAAATATTTAAAAATGTTTTAAAGGAGATTGGAATTATATAAATAAATTTTCAAATAATAGAAAAGTCATTTTGATCAATATAACTTTAAAAACACTTTCGCAACACTATTTGTAGCGGTTTTCAATAACAATTAAAATAGGGTTTTCAACTTAACAATCCTTTTTCAAATCTTTTATAATTTTTTTTAAATAAATAATTAAGTGTTTTAAAGATGAGTTGAAGATTCTATAACTTATTTAAAATAATTTAAGTAAATGAATTAAAGAAAAGCTGTTATAAGCAAATATTTTAACCTTGACTCTATAAGCGGACGAGTACACCTGATTTTTCTATTCATGAGATCTGGGTGAGGTGCTCAAACCAAGAAGATGTTTAGAAGCAACCAGTGCCCTGACTCACCTGGCCTCCCCAGGCGAGGGATTGATAAGGTCGAAATGTTGGAAACAACTAAATATAAAAGATTGAATCTTCCAAATTTAAAAACAAATTGGATTTACTATCTTAAATAACATGGTTGCAACTTATTAAAAAATTATGTTTTGAAAATAAGAAATCTTTGTTAAGGTTTAAATAATTTTTTTTGGAATTATTCCAAATTTTAAAAAAAGGTTTAATTAAATCAAAGAATTTAACAAAGTGAGGTTTAATGATTCCGTATATACCAACAAGAATGTTTTAAAGATATATATATATATACACACACATATCTCAAAGATAATTTTTGATAAAAAGAAATTAATAAATCAAATGGCAATCACCTACTTATAAAACATCTTTTTATCGATAATTGATTCAAAGGAACTGGGATCGGATTTGGGTAACCCCTATCCGAAAACCACTTCGAACCAATTTACATATTCAAAAGTAAAGAAGATATATTGAAGACCTTGATTTTGAAGGTGATGATCTTCATAATGAAAGGACTGCTTGTTGATAACTTTGGAATGACCCCCGAAATAAATAAATAGAGTGGTTCTTTCATTCTGAAATCTTCGTACACAAGGACTAACTCGCTACTAATCCTAGGAGTGATGCTCGACAGGATGTGGTAGGAGAGTGCCTTCGCTTTGTCCTATTCCTGGACAACTTGTATAGATGAACGTCTGACATTGCATTTCTAGATCATATTGATTGATCTATATGAACATATCATCTGTTTGGTGGCGGAGAAGGAAACTTCTCTTAGCTTAACACCCTTTCCTGAGACGTACGAGCTCCAGAGTTGTAACGTTTCTAGATTTTCGACTTCCGAAAATCGACATTAATACGTCCACTGTATCAACTGCCGAGCAATCGAATGCCGGAAAACCGAATTGTTATGGTTAAAAAGAAGAGGTAGAAGAAGACAGACAGAAAGAAAGAAGAAACAACAGAAACAATATCAGAATCTCACATATCGCAGCGGAACAACATATAATAGATAAATGAATAATCTTTTAAAACAAAGAACTATATCAGTTTGTACATTACGTCATCAGAGTCAATATACAAACAATACATCAATGGACAGTTATACAAACTTGTCCTCATACAGAATACACAGCGGAATAATAATATCATATACAAGTGATACGCCTCGCCATCCAGCTCGCCACTTGAGCTCCAAAGCCTCCTAAAATCCAGAATGACCAGATAACCTGACTCTAGGCTGTCCGTGCGGAAAATTATGGGCACTCAGAGTTTAGGAAAGGAACAATAAACTCCAGGTCAGTCATGGGACTAGTGTGAGAACTTAAAACAATTATTATCTTTAAAACAACAACAAAGGAAGTAAAAGACATCCGCAATGCTTTTGGAAAATGAAACTACCATAAGACCTCCCGCCACACACACAATGCAAACACAGAATTGGAGGAGATTTCTTCTTATGATAGTCAAACATGCTTACTACGCAAACAAAACTCTTTTGATATTATTACTAGTGCATGGTGCAGAAAAAACATTTCGAAAGTATAATATTAATCTTAGCCAGCATAGGCATTCCGCACTTATGCCTACTATAGCTACCATATTCAATAGCAGGTTACCGCCACATTCCATGGCAGGTTATACAACTAAAACCGTACAGGGTTCGTATTGTTTCTTTGGATTTCCAACAAATGGTCAGGTTAAGGAACTTCCTACTGCCACATGGGTACGCCTCTGGATGGACGTCCCGAGAACCTAACCGGATCTCTACCAACACAAGGCCGGGTTACCTCTTACACTAGGTAACTACTACACGAATATGCCACCCCCGGTCCTTTGGGACCTTTATCCGAGGCGCCTCGACAAAACAACAATCGCACAGTAAATGAGATTGGAGTAACCACATAGGTTAAATACCAGGGATCCATACCTGATACCACCCTTTTCCAAAAGGAAATGACATACCCTAATGGGAGCGACCCTCATAACCTTGCCGCATCATTCCTGTTTCGACCATTTCCGGGTTGTGAGGTTCGAAGAGGTCTCGTCCACAAAGCTACGCTTTTTCACAAAGCCACGCTTTGATCACAAATGATCAATAAATGATCAACACATAGCAACACTCAGCATGCCACATTACCAAATTGGGAATATATCGCTGATAACCTTTAACTACATAACCTCTGAGCTCGTACGTCTCAGAGAAGGGTGTTAAGCTAAGAGAATAAATTCTCCGCCACCAACAGAAATGTATTTAAAAGAAATCTGCTTTATATCTCAAAGTGTAATGTCAGACATACAACCATACAAGTCTGTTCCGGGTTCGAACAGAACCGAAGGCACTTCCAAAGAAGCCCTTGCAATCCGGGTATTCACAATCCCGATCGAACTTCCCATCGCAAAGGAAATCTCTATACCGTAGCTAACGGTGCAGAGACAATCGATAGGTCATCCTATCGTTTTCACAAATACCCGGTCTTCACCACCGGTCTTCAATGCGATCCATATCGTCGTATCACTAATGCGGAATGGGTTATATGACACAAAGGTCCTTTCCCGGCTAAACCGAATAGTGAGCACAATATTTAAAACATATGGATATAGGGATTTCAATTAAGTCACAACTTATTACCCAAACCCTTTCTTTCAAATGGTTTAAACAAATTACCATTTCAAATCTTTAAACAAAAAGATTTACTTCACAAAGTTTACCCAATTTCACAAAGATTCATTCACAAATTCCCAAATAAATTTCCATTTCAATTGGACTAACTCATTAAATCTTCAAATCAAGACTCGATTCATAGCTTTCAAAATAATTTAATTTCAAATAGAATCCTTTTTACACAAATTGGAAATTCATTCCTAACATGAAAGCTTTTATTATTTGAAAACAAATAGTTTTCGTTTCGGAAAAATCTGATTTCATTTATACAAGTTACGGTCTTTGAGTTAATTCAAATTTCCACAACAACACTTTAAAAAAATGGTTTAAATTCATATAAACACCCTTTTACACTTGTATAATCCTTTTAGACCAGAATTCCCAAATTATTGAATTCAATTTTAAATATTGAATTCCAATTTAAATCAAATTATTCGAATTTCAATTTTATTAAGTTATTTAAAATAACTTTTATTTTTGAATCTCATTTTCAAAAACTTTTAATTCCAATTCCAAAACTATTTTTGACTCAAAAATTCAATCTTTAGAATTATTAAAAAATCTGTGACTTAACTGATTTCCACGTGAAATCCACATTTGTGTGTGTATTGTGTAGTCCAAGGGTTTAACACAATAGTGCAACAACATTCAACCATCACAGATCAAATATAACAATATAATTGATAAGCGGTATAAACTATAACGCTTATTTTCATTCATAGATCATAGATATATAGATCACAGATAAACAAATTACAGGTCACAACACAAATCAGGATATATCACAAAGCATCACATATTAGAGATATCAAACAATTCAACATCCAATATAATCCAAACATCCATAATTAGGATTAATTTAATTATCTGATTAATTTAAATCAGGTAAATTTCTATGAATAAATTTTACTAGTTATGGTAAATTAAAAATCAATTAATTTCAAATTTATTTCCAAATTTATTTCAAAACACCAAATCAAATCTTCAACGAATTTCCAAATTATTTCTTTTTTAAAATAAATTTCTTTATCTCTTCAAATCTATTTAAAAATCCAAATTTTAAATAAATTCTTCAACTTATAAATAATATTTTCGAAATCCATTTATTAAGCCTTTTCCCCGTAATTTGAAATTTTATTCAATATGGTTCAAAAATAACTTTATCTTTTTAAAACTCCTTTTTAGTTTATCCAATTCTCAAAAATAATTTTTTCGATAAATTTTCAACTTGAATTTCGAAAATCCAATTTTATTTATTTCTGGTATCCAACGATACCAAAAATATATTCGGCTAAACCGTAGCCTTCAATAATTTGAATCACAAGGATAATCACACAGAGATTATAAATAATCAACACACAACATATGAAATAATTTCAAATGTTTGAGGAATCCAGTTGGATCCCTCCAACCTGTTTTCCTGCATCCACAGATGTTAGCACAATACCAATTCCACTTCGAGGTGGAATGTCGTGGTATATGGGATTTATAAAATACTATCCGCTATTATGCGGCGCAATAGGGTCTCATCCGCTATATAATGCGAGAAATCAACTCCAAATACATATATAATACCAATTCCACTTCAAAGTGAAATATCGCGGTATATGTTTTTAATATAATAACCTCCGCTTAATATGCGGCGTATAGGGTCTATTTCAATACAACAGATAATAATTTATCATCCAAGCACACAATCAAGCAAATTTAAATCTAACTATTTAAAATTTAAATTGAAACACAATTCGATTGAGTGAGGAGTTCTCACCTTGCTTCCAATAACGGTTGCAGTAATTTATTTCGAATAAAATTAAACACGCGTTTAATTTTATTCAAAATTATCACTAGCTCCAAACGACTCCAAACCAGTTCCATTGCGTAGTGCTCGTCAAAACGAACCCAACGCAAGTCGTTTCGTCAGTTTTCGACCTCGTATCAAAAAGTTACAGCATTACAAAGTTTATACAAATTTATATATAATAAATTTCAATTTTCTTTTATTTTTAGACCTTAATTATTTCTGGCCGTTGATTTCAATCAAACGAGATCAGGGCCGCTGTTCTATTTCTTCCTCCATGTAATTATCATGCGCGTGAACCCAAAGCTCGTTCGATTCTCTTGAACGCCGCACCTCCTATCGACCCTTCGACGTCGATCATAACCTACCACCACCACCGCATATACGAGATACACCATTGGCCGAAGCCACGACCAACTCGGTCGTCCATACACGTAGAAAAACGTGTTCGAACGCGTGCCCTTTGAGGCTAATTTGTCGTCGATCTGCTTCGTGTTAAATGATCATAACCGTTGAAACTATAGATCTCATCACCCTCTAAAATCTTGTAGTTGGAAATATTTCGAATCGTTTTGTGGATTGGAAGAAAATGAAGAGGAAGTATCAAGCATTCTTGGCCATTGGAAAGTTTAGTGGCGGCCTGACCTATCTCAGCTAGGGTTTTGCAAAACAAAGAAAATGAAGTCCTTTTATAGAAAATTCTGAAACACTATTCACTCAAAAAAATTTCTAACTCGAGACGAAGCATGTCGGCTGGCGTTTATAGGGTTTTGCCCGCATTTCAGACACAATGGAATAGGTATCGAGAGCCAATTCGATCATATGTGCGAGTTACGGAGATAAACGGTCAAATTTAAATTAAATCGATTAAAATAACTTTCTATGCGTTTTGGCTTGCCCCGGAAAAACGGTAAATCCGATTGACACGAAATTTGAAATCTTACAATAATTTAACATTACGGTTCCAATGAAACTGGTTTTGTCAAAATCCGAGACTGTTTGAAAAATGACTATTTTTAGTCGTCAATTAAATATTAAAATAATCAATTTCTACAAATTAACTTTTAATTCAATTTTAAAAGTTCTATAACATCATTCTAACTCCAATATGATTTAAGATAACTTTATAAATCATTTTTATACACATTAAACCCAATTTCCCATTATTTACGCAATTTCAAATATTAAATTATCGATTTAATTATTCAATTAAATCTAGACATTTGAAATAAAATTTATTCGACTTACAAATCTTACTTGTTAATATTTAAAATCAATTAAATATACGAATTTCAAATGACAGAAATTCTGGGTCGTTACAAGAGTTATATGTTTGTAGAAATCAGTTATGTGATTAGGAAATGGCAAAGTGGCATTCAAAGTGAATATATGCTATACGAAAGGTAATGTTACCTCAAAGCCTCACAGCCATGAATAGTAAAACATGGGATGCTTTAAGGCTAAGTGGTTCGCTACCATCAGGGTATGAAATCACTTTCTAGATCCATAAAATTTCTACCCGTTATATCTAGGGCTGCATACAACCCATATCCAACCCGACCCAACCCACCAACCCGACCCAACCCACCAACCCGACCCAACCCACATAAACCCAACCCAACCCATCCTAGTTCGGGTCGGATATGGGTTACAATTTGTAACCCATACCATATATGGGTCGGGTGTGTTATTTTGTTCAACCCAACCCTACTTTAACCCAACCCAACCCTATATTAAAAACCTAATTTAATATCAATACACTTAAAATTAGAATAGTCTAATCCTAGAATAATGTTTATGTATTCTACAGTAAATATACGAAAAAGCATATTTTATGTCAACCCAAACAAGATAGAATTTGGCAAAGATATTCCAAAGGGCATTTTAATGTATTTTAAAATGAAACACTTGTTCTACTATGTAGTGAACTAATTTCATATGATGTGTTTTACAATGAAATTTTAATAAAATATATGTTATAATGAATTAGTTAGTTTAAGTGCGTTATGCTAGCTAAAATCTAATGTATTATGTTGAACATTTTAATGTTATTTTTTGAAAATATTCCCTTATATTCTCATTTTTTATTAGATTCATGCAACCCAACCCAACCTTACTAAACCCGACCCAACCCATATCCAACCTCATATAGGGTCGGATACGGGTTGAGCTACCTTAAACCCATACCTATGCGGGTCGGATGAAATATTTGGTCTGACCCGACCCAACCCATACTTTGTGCAGCCCTAGTTATATCGTCGGGTTTAAATTAAGTAGTGTATTTTATGAGACGTCTCGGATAAGCCAGTAACAGTCGGGTGATGTAATACTCTGTGCTATTCGTGTAATTTTCGGATAGGCTGATCTTAATTCGCATGAGGACCAACATAGGAGCCTTGGTGCATTTCTCTAGAAATGCACTGTACGGGAGGTAGTCCCTTACCTCGCTATTTAGTTGGAAATCCAATCTCCAATAAGTGTCTTCGGTTTTGTTTGTAGATCCTTAATGATTAGGTCCGGAATTTAATATGGTAACAATTTCGGCTATGATTAATATGTATTTGTATCTAAACACTATTATAATATCAAATAATTTTAATAAAAAATTATTTTAAGTACAGCATGATCCTATGAGATACTTTTCTTTTCAAAAGGTTTTTGAATATAACCAAGTTAATCAAATTTGAAAAATCTAAACATGAAGATTAATCCTAAGTATGTAATTAGAGAATTGCATATTTGTTTGTTACATTGTAGGCTCCATGAGTCATATTTGTGGTAGGGGAACTATGTTGGCTTGATCTTGTATCTAATTGGGTACCCAATTAGATAGGGGTACGTAGGCAGTGACATGTGTTAGTGGTACAGTCCCAAAAATAATACAACCCTTTCTTGTTTATCTGTTACTAGTTGTTATTTGTCTCATGTTCATGCATCTTTCCCGCATATCATTTTATTCCACATCGACATGTTTATTGAGTTAGTAGATAAGGACATTGCTGTCTCTCTCATAAGAGTGTGCAGCGGTAGATTTGTAGACATTAGTATTTGGTATATATTAAGCACACCTTGTAGAATTAATAAATTCCTCTGATAAATTGTATAAACAGAATTTGTATCCTATACATTTAGCAGTGTTAAATATTTATCAAACGGTATTAGGTATTAAATCGGTAGTTTTCATTTGTAGTTTAAATCAGATGGGATTTCGGCTATTTGACAAGTCCAGAAGCCCGGGTCGTTACAAAATACAAACTCAACCCATTTGCTTTTTGATGGTTTTTTCTTCTTTCCTTTACCTCCTTGGATGCAACCCGTCTCCTATAGCCAACCCCCACTTCCATCATTCCAAATATAACTACTCAGATCTAAGATGTTTTACACTAAAGGTTGCATCTTCGAGCATCGACAATCTAGGAGATTGCTTAGATCGAGGCATGTTCAAAGGCTTCGTCTTCATTCAAGTATATTCGTAATTTACATATTACTATCAAATGTTATTATTAAGATTTTTTTATGTGTGTGTATGTATATATTTGTGTGTATGTGTTATTGCCTCTATTTGATTTTTAATTAATTTCACAATTCAAATGATTAATTGAATAATGTGATTTAATTTAACATGTTAGCTTTAACTTAATATATATATATATATATATGTATATGTATGTATATAATTATGATTTCATCTATATATATATGTTTCAATCTATAGTAGTAATTTTCTAAACATAATATATAATTTTTAATAATTATTTCTAATTTTAATCAATTTTAAATTATAAAATACATTAATATTATATTTAAACTTAATATATATAAAAACTCTAAAATTCCTTTCGGCTATTTTAAAAGAAAAACTATTTTTCTGGCCGAAAGATATTATATATATATATATAATTATCAAATATGCAAACCTTATATAATATATACGAGTGTCACGGTACGCGCTTCGCGCGTGAATCATTTTCCTTATAAATTGTATATATGTTTAAATCAGTCAAAAAATGATTTTTTATTTTCAAGTGATATTAAGATTTGAATATTTGTAAAGGAGTATTTTGAATTTATAAAGTAAGTTTAATTTTAGATTCTATTTTTAGAAGCGTTTTGAATTTGTAAAGCTTGTTTAATTGTTAGATCCTACTTTTAGGGGCATTTGAATTTGTAAAAAAAATTTAATATTAGATCCTATTTTTAAGTGATTAAAATTTAATAATATATAGATGGGCATTTTTGGTAGTTCACGTTGATACCAAAAAAGTGTGACACCAAAGCTATTACAACTATTATTAAAGATATGTATAAATAAAATTTAACTTTCAAAAACATTTCTTTCACTTTTTTCTTTTTTCTTTTTTTCCATGTCTGCTCCTGATGACCCACCCCTTTCTCCTACCATCAACTCATCTGCTCCTACATTACCTGTCTTCTCAACTGTTACCATCCTTCCCTCCGATGTTCTTGCCGTACCTTCCTCTGTACCAACGCCCCCTACTCCCTTTTTGGTACCCTCTAGTTCCACCTCTGTCCCCTCACTCCGCTTTCCTTTAGTTCCCTTGACTCCTGTTGCTCCTCCTCCACCTTCAATTGGCTCAACCTTTTCGCCGTCACGCTCTCTTCCTCCCCCCACATCTGCGTTTGGTCCTCTTCCCACTCCCCCTATCTTCTCTCAATCCACCTCTCTACCTCCTCTTTCTTCCACTCCTTCTAACTCAAACCAGTCTGGTATCCCCACTCCCTCTAGTTCTTGTGAACGGAAATGGACTTCTCTGTTTAAGCGTAAACCTAGAAACGCAGGCAAGTACATACCCGTTGACCTTACTCCAGTGTATGAAGAAGAAGCGATGGTGCCTCCTACTGAAGTTTTAGAGGCAGGTGCGGCTATTTGGAGCGACACTATAGTAGGTTTCTTCCTCGACAAGCCTTTATCGTATACTGCTGTAGTTCAGAAGTTAAAGCTCATATGGAAACTTAAAGGCTCTGTTTCAGTTAAATCTGATGGAACCGTCTTCTTATTCAAGTTCACTAGTAGTGAAGATAGGGAAACTATTTTGCAGAGTGATCCTATTATTATGAATAATAAACTATTCATAATTAAACCGTATGATGCTACTGTAAGTAATGTGAGGGGTTCAGTCTCCGCAGTGCCAGTTTGGGTACACCTGTACAACCTTCCTATATTTGCTTGGTCACCACTAGGTATAAACTGGCTTTGTAGTCATTTGGGCAAGCTGTTATGTATGGATGAAATGACTGAGAAGCAAGATAGGCTGAGCTTTGCGAAGTGCTTGATAGAAGTAAGGCCGGAAAAAGAACTAGCTGAAGAATTTTCGGTGAAACTGGTAGAGGGAGGTCAACAAAAAATATATGTCCAGTACTTATGGAGGCCAGATGTGTGTGTGAAGTGCAAGAAGTTCGGACACAAAACGGTGGAGTGTGACAACTATGATGACAGACAGACAAATGGGGATAAGGATATTAGTAAAGACGTTAGGGAAAAAAACAAAAAAGAAAGCACAGAGACGGTCCAAGTTATTAGATATACCAAACCAATTAAGAAGCAAAGCATAAGGACATGGCAACGTGTAGCAAGAAAGAAAGTAGTTAAAGATGTCATTGAACATCGAGTGGAACAAGCACAGGAGGTGAGAGATCAGATAGCATTGTCAAAAGTCAACAGGGTAACACATGAAAGTGTGATTGATGGGGAGGAAGAAAGAAATGATAAAGAAACTGAGAAAAGCAGTGAAGAGCCTGTTGAACTCGGTGGGGAGGAAAGGAGAGAGATCGAGAAAGATAGTCAACCAGGGAAAACTAATATGATAAACGTAGGGATAAGCAACCTGAAAGAAACAATCAGTGAAGTAGTTGAACTAGAGGAAAATATTTTGACTTTCAACAAATTTGATATTCTCAATAATCTGGATGCTGAGGAAAATTTAGGTAATGGAGATATTGAAAGTATGACAGTGGCTGAGAAGAACGGAGAAAATGAAGCAAAAAATGACAATATCAAAGGAGTCATAAATTCTGGGAATGCGAAACATGAAGTGCAAATGGCAAATTATAGCAAAGTTACTGAGCAAGATAAAATGGAACACTCAGAACAGACGACGGAAGAGGCTGATATTACGCTTACTGATAAATCATCTGATACCGGTTTTATGGCAAGCAAGGTAAGCAATGAAAGCAAACGTGATGAAGGAACAATATCAGGTGAAAAGAAGAGTAAAAAGTATAGGAAGAAAAATCCTCTGCATGCATGCATGCACAATACTGCTACCACAACTCTGGATAACAAACAACCCAATTCAACTAACGTTCTTGACCCATCTCCCCCTTTCGTCTACACCAACATTAAACCTCCTGCAGCTTACAAATTGCCACCGCCGATAACCTCTCCACCCACCTCACCAACACTTCCCATTGTATCAGCTCAGAATACTCCACCAACCAAAAATGGTAATAACAGCAGAGAAACAACTCCACTTTCGGTGGATATCCCTAACTATTTAACCTCTTCGCAAGCAGTTACGAGGAGAATGAAAATTGAAATAATCAATGCACGTGCGCTCCAATGATGACGAATCTGGGAGCATGGAACATACGAGGCGGACACCACGTCAACAAACTTAACCAATGTAAAGAGCTTATTGGTAACCACAACTTATCCATCATTGCTATGCTAGAGACTAAGCTAAATCGTGATTTAACGACCAGGGCTGCCAATTACATTAACCCTGACTGGAACTACGTGCATAACCTGGATGAAGCACCTTACGGTAGGATCCTGATTCTTTTCAATCCCCTTCATGTTCAAATCACTCCTCTCCTCTCCAATCCTCAAATGATACACTGCCATGTTCAATCATTCACTGATAACACTTCCTTCTACGTTACCTTTGTATATGCCTTCAACTCTTATGAGGCCAGAGCTGTGCTGTTTGATGTTATTCCAGCTCTTCGTCAAAACACTCATCCATGGATAATTTTGGGTGACTTCAATTGTTGTTTTATGCTCTCTGATAGAGTTGGTGGGAATCCCCTTTCTCTAAACGAAATCAAACCGCTTGCTACTACCCTCAATCTAGCAGAATTAATCCCTGTAAAAACTGTTGGAATGCAGTATACATGGAATAACAAAAGAAGGCAAGGAAGGAGGACTTTCTCTAGAATTGATCACACCTTTTCCAATCAAGCAGCTCTTACCAAATGGCCTCTCCTTTACACTCAACTTCCGCCTCCTCTTCTATCTGACCATTCTCCTCAAATCATCCACCTTCATGGAGCAGACAAGAGAGAAAAATCTAATTTTAAATTTTTTAACTCTTGGATTAAAAATCCAGAATTTAAAACTATTGTATTAAATGCTTGGATAAAAGAAAAGCATGGTAATCATCTTTTTATTTTGCAGGAGAAAATAAAAGAAGTTAAAGTTACCCTGAAACAGTGGTCCTTCAAGACTTATGGCAAGGGAGATAAGTTGAGCACTGCCATTGGTCAGAAACTTGCTGAGGTGCAAAAGGAAATGTTATCGAATGTCAATGATTCTGATCTTTCTGCGGCTGAGCATATTTTATCCCAACAATACAGTGAAGCCTTAACAACCGAGAGCGATATGATTAAACAAAAAAGTAGAATTAAATGGGCTGAGCATGGAGATAGAAACAGTGAGTATTTCCATGCTAGTCTCAGGAACAAACATCGTAGAGAGAATATAACCACTATCAAATCTAAGGATGATCAGCTGCGATCCACTGTGACTGATGTACAGGAAGCTTTTGTGCAATACTTCTCTTCCATTTTTGGCAATGACAACAACTTTGTACCAAGTCTTGAAGAAATTCCAACTGACATACTTCCCAGAATAACTGAAACTGATTATTCCTACCTATGCTCTGAAGTTTCATCAGATGAAGTTGAAGAAGCCATGTTTTCTCTTAACAGTAACTCTTGCGGTGGCCCAGATGGATTAAACGCCAAATTCTACACTAGTTGTTGGTCAATCGTTTCCAATGACGTTATCAATGCAATTAAACTTTTCTTCAAAAAATCCAAGCTATTCAGGTCGTTCAACTACACTAATATTGCTCTTATCCCCAAGAAACATAATGCGCATCATGTCAGTGAGTTTCGTCCTATATCATGCTGCAATGCGATTTACAAATGTATTTCCAAAATTATAGCTTCAAGATTAAAGCATGTTCTTCCTAGTTTGGTCTCTAGTAACCAAGCTGCCTTCCTCCCTGGTAGGAATATTCTAGACAACATTCTTCTTGTGCATGAGCTTCTTAAAGGCTATAATCGAAAGACTTCTTCCCCAAAAGCTATGATTAAACTGGATATCATGAAAGCTTTTGATATGTTACAATGGGATAGTATCATTCGAATCATGGGATATATGAATTTCCCACCCCACTTTCTTGCATGGATTTATGAATGCATCTCAACCCCATCTTATTCGATCTTAATCAATGGTATACCTGCTGGTTTTTTCCAAAGTAAGCAGGGTATAAGGCAGGGAGACCCGATTTCTGCGTATATTTTCATAGTGGTTATGGAGCTCCTGACCAGAATGATAAATAGGCTCATTGCTCATGGCAAGTTTAAGTGCCATCAATATTGCAGTCAACCTAGTATCTCTACGCTAATGTTCGCTGACGATCTCGTTGTGTTTTGCACACCTGACATCGCAACTGTCGACAGCTTAATGGATACGCTAGCACAGTTTTATGCCATGACTGGGTTGAAAGTTAATATTCAGAAATCAGAAATAATTATTGCTGGGGTTAATGAAGAACAAGTGGAAGCAATCTCACAGGCTACTGGTCTTTACCCCAATCCTAACACGGTTTCGTACTTAGGGCTGCCACTGACTACATCAAGAATATCAACTAATCTTTGCCTTCCTTTGTACGAGAAGATTACTGCGAGATTAAATTGCTGGACGACAATGAAACTTAGCCAAGCGGGTAGATTAACCCTAGTCAAGGCTGTTGTATTTGCTATGCAAGTTTATTGGGCTAGAGCTTATGTTCTACCTATCAAACTTATGAAAATGATAAGAAGCGCCTTTATGCGATTTCTATGGACGGGAAGAACCAATGGCAGATATATTGCACCAGTCAAATTTAAAACAGTCGAGCAACCGATGAATAAAGGGGGCTTAGGTATCATCAACATAAAACAATGGAATAAGGCGGCGTTTGCTAAACACATTGATACCTTCTATAACAGTACTGACAGCAATTGGGCTGCATGGTCAAGGAACAACGTAATCAAAGGCAGAAATATCTGGACTATGCGCAAGCCGCAGAACCTTAGTTGGACATGGCAGAGTATATTCAAGATAAAGGAGGAGGTTCTTCCTCTCATGCAACTGAGCACCAATACTAACTATAATACAAGCTTTTGGAACGATCCCTGGCTTGACAAGGGACTGATTCTGAAGAGACATCTTACTTATAATGAAATGATGCAAACTGGCATACATCATGCTGCCAAGGTCAGAGATGTTTTCCATAATATTCAGAGTTCAAATACTTTTTCGTCCAATCAGAGAATCCAGCGTATATGGAACCAAATAAGAAGATATATTCCCATGCTACCTTCCACTGATTTGCTGGTTTGGGGAGATAAAGCGTCTGCTTTCAGAATAAGCAATGTGTACGATTTTCTGATGAATAACAAGCAGTTGGCTAACTGGAATTGGAGCAAACGTACTTGGCATAAGGATAGTAGTCTGAGAGATAATTTATTACTCTGGAAGGTGTTACATCGTGCATTACTCAGCAAGGCTAAACTCGTCTGCATGGGAATGGAAGTGAACATTCTGTGTGACTTCTGCAGTGTTCAAGTGGAGACTGTGGAACACTTGTTCTTTGAATGTGCTAATATAAATAATGTTTGGAGACTTGTTAAGGATAAACTTTGTTCGAGCGTGCCCTCACTAGACAACTCGGCTGAATGGAAAGCTTTATTCGATATGACAGGACACAAACGAAAAGAAAAAAGATTATTCCTAGCTGTTTTGAAAAGTTTTATAGCAGCGGTTTGGAAAGAACGAAATACTAGGGTGTTTCACTCTGAGAAAGGCAAATCAAATGAAATGTTCTTACATTGGGTGATGAATGTGATCAAAACTTCTCTGAGTATGCTGTCTTTTCCCATTGATCCCGGCATACAGCACTCTTTCTAAGACTGACTATTGTTATGTTTTTCTGTTTCTTTATTTTCTCTTTCTAGTTCCAGTTTTTGTAGCACTATGTTTTCCTCTGTAGTCTTTGAGCTTGCTCAATGTTTGTGTTGTATTCTTTGTGGTGTTGCAATAAAATGGTCGGGGACCATCCAACCCCGTCGGCCTTGCCAAAAAAAAAAAAAAAAAAAAAAATTTAACTTTCATTTAAAAAATTATAATCGAAGTGTGTGTATATATATTAACATATATTTATTTTATTATATATACGTACGTATGTATGTATGTATGCATATGTGTGTGTGTTTGTATTAAAATGTTTTTAATTTAATATGTATATACATTTAAATTAATAAATTATTTTCGACTGTATTGTATAAATATATATTTTATAATATTAATACCTAATCGATTAAATAAATTTACTTTGATCCAGATTTGAATTTAAATATACTCTACCAAGTTATACATAGATATTTTAACTTTAATTTTGAATTTTTTTAACCTAGTCAAATTATGTTAAATATTTTGCTAAATCAAATTTTATTATGTTAAAATATATTTTTAAAATATTATATATATATAATACATTAAATAAAACTAAGGCAATTAATACATACATACACATACATACATACATATATACTAGTATAAAATGCACATATGTACATCTAATATTCAAAGATATTTACATTTCAATTAATGAAAAAAATGAGTGGACAGATGTGTGTTGTAAGTGCAAAGGTTTTGGTAGTCTCAACACTTTTATTTCAAGTTTTGTTTGTGGTATCAGTGGCAAATTGGTAGTAAAATTCTGTTGATGGGTAGTCGAGAAGATGATGGTAGTAAATGTTGCAAACTGATGGTGAGATTCCGTTGTTGGAGGGGTATTTTTGGAATTTCAAAAAGACATCGTGGAAATCATATTCATTGAATTCTTTTTATTAATAGTAGATATATATATGTATGTATATGTATATATGTATATGTGTGTGTATTTACATTGTATGTATGTAGATGGTAGATATTAATTCCAAAATCTACATACATACATACATACATACATATGTATATGTGTGTGTGTATTAATCATGTTATTATTTGTATATCATCATGTCATACTCAATATATTCAATATATCATCAATACGTGTATTAATATATATTAGATATATTTATTCACATATACACTAAATATATTTAATTAATAAGATTAATTAAATAAAACAAAATATGAAAATAAAATATAATTTTATTAAACAATTAGATTTGATCTAATGTTAATTAGTATATTTCATAGATCCAATAAGATCCAATTAAATAATTCTTTTAAAATTAATTTACCAATCTCACTCGCTACAAACCAGGTTGATTCCAACAATTCCTAATAGCACCCAGGAAATTTCTAGGAGCTACCCCATTTACTAATAACGCACCAAAAATCTAATACATTAATAATTAATAATTCTTAAATATTAACTAATTTATAAACTAATTAAATCGTGTGGTATTTTAGGGAATTCACAAATACAGTTGTTTGACTCAGAGTGTAAATTCAGTCAGCAATCAATATCAAACAATTCAAACATTAACGTTCATATGTCACCTAGTGTTATGACAGTTTGGCGAATTCATCACCTATAGATCTTTTTTGGTAAATCATATTTTAGATCACCTTAAGCGGTACTGTAAAGTGATAATATTTTACACATGTTCTCTTCGTCAACACTATATCACTTTGGGATATATGGAGTTTGGTATCTGTCAAAACTCCAATATTATCTACATTCAATTGTTAGTCCAATAACAAAGTCATTGGTCCAATAATAACATTTATTAATAACCGTTCTATTATGACTAGAGATTTTGACTTCGAGTTGATTACAATTGACTGGGATACTAACCTCGTACAACTTAAGAGATGAATTCTCTATTAAATAGTGTTTTACTTCCAACGCTTCAACTCTGACCAAACTATAGTCGCTCGATGGTCATCATGTTATGATTTAACTATAATCAAAGTGGAGTATCCATGTTGAGGTTTCATAATATTTTGAAGTCGAGGGAACTGTGCAACACTAATATTGAAATTTCCTATTTAACCTAGTTATTATTAATTGATGGGAAGCTCTCGGTCAAGTCATTCTATAGTTATCCAATAAATATAATTACGTAACCCAATGGTGCCTCCAACATCCATGCATAATATACTGCCCAACATTTGAAGAGCATTACATACATTTGTCTTAATGGATATATTAATATCATTTCTCGAAACATTTTAACCAGGAATGTTTAAAACTAAATATTGTTTTATATTGTGAGTTATTACTCATGGTTGTAACCATCTGCAACTGCAATTACATAACATTTAAGGATTTTCTTATTATATACACTTTAAATAAATTACTTGATTATTTATATCACAATGTAATATAACATATAAAAGAAAACAAACACTTTATTACGAACAAGATTGATTGCTCGACTCTCTCAAAATATTCTTTCGTAAGCAAGTACTGTGTGGAAATTTTATAAATAATACCTGCATGTTTTTCTATTTTGCTTTGGATAGTATCCTCTCACAATAGACGATATTTGACCAACATGTATTTATTTCACTTATAATTCCCGGATACTCGTATATGTAGGTTAACGCTGCAAGTGTTATATAGACACATGTTATTGGGCCTTTGGAGGTGAACCAAAAGACGTATATTTACTTGACATTTTGATAGTCGATTCTTCATTAGATCAATGTGTATATATGTTTAAAAATAGTGTATATTTATGTGAACTTGACATATACATATGTTGACCATGCACAAGTTCATAAAAAGTTATGCAAATCATATTGACATAACAAGTGTGTTATATACGACATCGTTTTATGTTGTTTTCAATTTTCTGCTCATATGGTTTTGCATCTAAATCTTTGTATCGAAATCTAATTATGCACTCGAAAGCACGTTAGTGTTGGTTCGCATGACTTATAAATAACAAGATAACAAATTTACCGTGGACAGTCATTGTCCGTGTTTTTGGACAATAAACCCACTTCGAAAACATGGACATAGCCAAGGTGTTAAAGTTTTTCTTTATAATTAAATAGATTATAGTATGTATGTGAAATGAAGTTCAACTGAATGTAAACATTACGTAGGGAAATTAATGCTATGAATATTATATCTAAAAGATAGCCCTTCTAATTAGCTGTTGCTCTAATATTATTATAATTAAACCTTAGGAATATGGGTCTAAAATGTTGGTTTGTTTGGGTTAGGATGTATGTGACAAAAGCGGCATGAATATAATATGGGGAAAACGTGATGTTTGACTTGGTCAGTATTGATTGAGCCTCTTCTTCCTGCCAATGCTATAGCTGCACTGTTGGATGGACTTAAATTTCTCCATCCATGCTCCGAGATTCAACAGCGAATAGTTAATGGTCAATCAATTGTCTCTAATTGAAAATTGAGGTACCAATTTCTCCATAAACCTCCAATTCCATCAATTACATTAACTATATTGCTGTTTTTGACAAATCTATAGGTTCGACCTTATGATTTTGTAAAGTTGATTTCAAATCAGTACTATATAAGTAGAAAATGGGAGGGATTTGTTCGAAAGCAACTGCAGTAGACAAATCACCAAGCGAGAGTGCTGTGAATGCTACCACTTATGAATCAAGATCGAAGGTGCTGAATAATAGTGGTATAATTGTCGAAGAAGAAAAGTATTGGGAGAAGGAAGAAGAACGGCTGCCGCAACATGCCTCTTTGGTATCAGCAGCAAATGGAGTTGATAATGAGGTCACAGAGCCGCAACTGCGTCGATCTTTGTCACAGAAAGCCAAATCCAAGCAGATGGCTTCTTCTAAGGTTATTGTTGTCATGCATATGTTTTTTTTTTGTTCTATTGTTTCAGGGGAGATTTGTGTAGCAGGTTAAATGCACATTTTACAAGTAGGATTTTGAATCGATAAGTTGTGTACTACCTACATTTAGACAATGCAACATAGGAGGAATGATATTTTTGCACGAGCTTTTTTACTTTTCTCTTTAAAAAGCAAATCTGAGGGTTTGGTAATAATGAATTTAAATATATTAGACATGTCTTACCCCAGACTGGTACAGTTGGCTAGGACATGTGACACTCATATTTGTCTATGGAAGACAAATCATACCTGCAGTGGATGTAAGCGCTTAAAATTTCATCGGAGAATGGGTCCTTGTTATTGTCATCCGAACGATCGTCACTGGGCTTCCTTGTCTGAATCATGTGCATCTGCTGACCTAGGGTGGCCATTTCTTCTCAGAGGCCAGATTCTGCCTGTCGTGGATGACGATGGCCCCTTATGGAGGAGAGGTTTCTTGGCCGCCTATCTGGTGTTGGGGACCTGTGAAGATAATATGGCGAAGGAGAACGGCGACGCCTAGCTGGAGTAGGTGATCTGCTCCTTACAATCGACGGGGATCTAAATGGATAAGGTCGCCTTTCATGGGATTTAGGCCGGGGTACCTCCCGCTGAAGTCGGGAGCGCACTAATGGTTCTCTAGGCTCTAGGGCCCTGCCTTGGCCTCGACCGTTGAGGCGTTCAAAACGAGGATCACGGTCTGCATTCGTCGTTCATAAGCGATGAAAAGCGGACCGTCTTTCAGCCGAAGGGGATCGGCGGCACAGCGGTGGCTCTGACTCTGGGATATGACGGACATCCTCTTGCATCGGTGCAACGTGAGCGTTCATTTGGTGGACGTGGACCTACTTGAGCGGAGTTTACAGAACTACCCTTTTCGGGTTTCAGCGGTGCTCATGAGATTGTATGCTACTCGGAGGACCGGTTGAAGAGTCTGTTCAGCCATTGGGGGGACTGGTGGGGCAAAGCTGACCGTCGCTTGGGCATCCGATCTTGTCCTTGAACTCTCCATTTCGTGGATTAAAGTACCCACATTTGTTAATTATTGTACCATGGTGCGCCGCGTGTCCTCTATAAGCCCATGGATAGGGCAAGCATCACTGGCTATTGTGTTGTCGTTAGTTTCATGGTCGTTGGGAGTTGTTACCCTCAGGCCGAGGTGCTGGCTCTATGGTAACAATTTGGAATGTATTTTTGAGGAGAAAAAAAAAAGACAGAGCTTTCGGCGGGAGGCCCTTCTTCCAGCGTTAAAATATTGACTAGATTTTTAGCCAACCTCAAAAGTATGTTTAAGAGAATATATTATCAAAGATTGGTAACTAGTATCTTGGTTAAGAATGAAAAATGAAATGGTGCTAATATGCTGAAAAGTAAAGAGATAAAGAGTTTAGAGTGGTTCGACCTACGTACACTATGAGGAGTTTCTTATTATTGCATTTTGATGACAGCAACCTAGATTACAAGGTGAAATGACTGAAAATACAAAGATACTTGAAGGTTTAATGTTTTTCGACCATTGTGAAGTGGCAATGCATGATATATTTATAGTAGCCGAACTTGTTGTTTGGACGGCTGAGATGGATCTAAACAAGTTCAAGAAACGCTTTGGGCCGCTGACGGTGATATAGGGTTGATGGTCATGCCAGTTGGAATGTTAGGTGGTTTGCATGGTGCAGATGTAGACAGCTGATGAGCTATACTGTGGAAATGCCCGAAAATACAACTGATGGCGTGGGAGTCGGAGCTGGCTGTAGCAGAGGTACTATGGTGTCAACAATGTACATGAAGGAGCTGTTGTACAACAACGTCTTTGTCAGATGAGCTGCGCCAATGGATGTCAGCCTTTCAGAGGTGTGTCACAGGCAGGGTTTCTCTTAAACCGAGGAAGTTCGACGCTTGCAGACATGTTTGAAGGCAACTAGAGGATCCTTGCGGACGATGGCGGACTAGAACAAAGATAACGACGAACGAGGAGGTTGTTTGGTGACTTGCTGATTGATTAAGCTGGCGGTTGAGGGACCCTAACATCCTAGAGTAGCTTGCCTTGACCTCGCCGCCTATTGCCCACGGGGGAGACTGGCCCGTTAATCTTGTCAGAGCGGATGAGATATTTCGTGAGTGGGCCTATTTGGGCCAGGCCGGTAGGTGAAGGGCAAAGAGGTTGGACCATGCTTCAGATGGGGGCAACACACGGGCCGATCGTTGCTATTTGAGTTGGGTCAGGTGAAAAGTCGGGCTGTTGTGAAACGCGGGCCAAGGAAAATATGGATTTTCAAACGAGTCGGCTCATGTCTTTACTTGTGAGAAATACGAGCAGTAACGGTACTTGACTATCCATGAGCTCTTTGCTCATTTGTTCGTTTTTTTCAAAATCCAATATCGTCGAATCAGTGAGCGTGAAAATTACAAACAACAATGCTCAAAGAATTAACATAAAAATAAAAAATATGACATATTTATGAGGTTGTAATTGAAACACAACTTGATAAACTTTCAAAACCACCAATTTGATGGGTTTAAAAATAAAAAAATACGGCTAAAATTACAGTATACCGTTTTTGACGGTTTTATAACTAGACATAACAAGTGGTTAAAACTTAAAAAGAACTCTGAAGCAAAAGTTTTCTAAATTAAAAAAAAAATGAGCCAGTCAAAATTGATCAATATCGTTGAAAAAAACTTGTAAGTGGAGCCTAAAAGATTTGCTTCAAAGATATTTGTTGAAAACTTGGATTTTGGGGATGCAGTATTTCTTTTGTGAAGTCATTTCATGTTAAAATCATGATACTTTTTTATATCGTCAAAATGTGTACCATGAATATTCCTTTGACATCCATTTTGCATTGGTAACAAGTAGATAAAAATTAAGCATGGGAAGCAGCACATGCATAGGACTAGTGTATATTTAATTTGATTACTGGGATTTGGAGTATAATTGTCGGTTTCTATGCGATCTTACGTCCATAGTTAGGAAAAATGTTATGCGTGTAACAGCACATAACAGGCTCTTATGTTTTGCATTGACATAATTTTTGTCTTCATGTGCCCTTTTGTCATTTTGAAGTTAATTAACTTATCGTCAAGGATCTCTAGTTCAAGTGGTTAGAAATATGACGCTTTAGACAAAGATTTTAGAAATCATGACTTCGAGCCTCTGAGGCATCATGATAAGTGAGATGCTTGAATAAAGTATAACTCTTGTTATAGAAAAAAAGTTAATTTACTTATCGCTCAAATTCTCAAAAGAATGTGGAAATTGCTGAATTAATACCATATTTAATTGATCATGGACAAGTCTAATTAAAATTAGAAACCGAAGCATGTCCACCATATATTAGGTGATAAGCATATGTAATTTGTTTGGTTTTGTTTGTTTATGTTAGGAGATCTGATTACTTATTACCAAATATTTTAGAATATTTTTTAGAATATGTTTATGATTAGAATTTTTGCTTGTTAACCTATTTTTTATGTGACAAGGAAGATGCCTCATTGATATGAAATAATACCTACCATTTCTTTTTATGAAATTGATAATCTATTGTCAAGGGAAATTGATCCCATTAATTCCAGATCCACATGTCTGGAGCCTTGCTGTGGAACATGCATGAAATAATATTTACCGCTTACTAATTTCAAGAAAATAATAAAAACAATAATCAAAATACTGATTGCAACAGGTGTTTTGTGTTTCCATTCAGCATTATCCGCTTGTTTAATGCCTAAACAATTGTTAAGTTGTAGAAAGATCTAATGATGAGATTCTGCTAAAGCGATGATTAAAATAAAATGAATTCTTACAATCCATGTAAGCATATTAAGGGGTTAGTATTAATCACTTTATTTCCTCTGTTTGTACCGTGTCCAACGTCACGGGTCAAGTGGCGGTTGATGCAAATACTAGAGCGGTGGAGCCATTAGATCATTGCCAGACTGAGTTTGATGCAATTGAAGAATGAAATGTTGGACAATCATCATTACAAATAATAGATATAGTTGAATAGGTACCGAAGAGCATCAAACATGGCAGGATCTCTCAATGATACCGTTAGTGAGTTACTAGACGGGACCAAGTCAAACAGTTTGAGGAATCGTTCAACTTCACAGTTCAAGCTAATACTTATCTCTTGATAAACATGAACAAACTACCGTCATTTCAGATTTTGAATTTAAACTTTCAATTTCAAGAGCATCAAAAACAACGTATTTGTTCTCATAGATAATCAAACCTTGTGTGCATCTATACTTAATGAAGTAGCTAATAATAAACCTAGTTGGTCATAAATTTTGATGTTCTTGCATCGTACTTGTATGCTTTCAAAGTACGATATAATTGTTTTTGATTTCGACAACTAATGATGAAGTCCAATACGAATTATCCAGTGAATGTAAGTCTAGCATATTAACATGTGGAAAAAAGCCATTTTGTAAATTAAGGCAAAATAATTCACATATTTTGTAATAAATTGATTGGTCCATGTGTTTGTATTGATTCTCCTTGGTGAATACTATGTAAGTAAATATATAAACACTTGAAATCAACTGTTGTAATAACATCATTGGCAGCATTCGTCAAATTTCTGAGATGAATACCAATCAAAATACTGCAGAGATCTAGGATTCACATGATCGTATGATGATGGCAGATGCTGTAAACTTTCATGGAAAAATCAAAAGAGAGCATAGACTGAAACCAGTAAGCACAAAAAAAAAAACACAATTGAAACTTGTGATGTTACTTGATGGGTTTCAAAAAATATCAAACAAATATTCGTATAAATGGTGGATAGATAATCAAATAGATAATCTAAGAGCCGCTTAACCAAAGTCAATCGGATCACTCATTGAGGTCAATGAAATCTCTTACTGAGGTCAATGGAATCACTTAATGCTGCTAATCTCGAAATCACTCAATGAGACTAAGTGAAAAACTTGAATAAAAAGGTAAATCGCTAATTATAAATCAAACTTGGTTAGAAAACTTATCACAAAAATATGCTTTATCGGAAACTTATTACATAAATAGGTCTCGTTTAAAATTCATACATGGGCATTCATGGAATGCAAAGGTGTATTTTTTTTTCCTTTTTTAAAAATTGCATATGTGTATAAGCAGATCCCATAAATGTGTATGTACACATTTCAACTTACACATGCACATTCCATAAAAGTACGAGTGTTTTTTTCTTTCTTCCGTACTAAAAACGAGGTTTATTTTTGCAAAATGAAGATACATATATCTGCATTAAGGTTTTTCAGGAAGTTTATTTATAAAATAAACACATAAACATTTTATTATAACTCCAGCCATAAAAAAGTACATGGTGTTTTTGGTTACAACCTCATTTGAAGGAATAAAATAAAGATAAACTAAAAGAAATAAACAAAATAATCCAAATAAGGCAATTAAATAAATAGCTTTCATATAAACATCCATGTATTCATACATAATAAATTGGCTACTAGTAAACCTAGTCAAGTATAACAATGATGGTTAATTTTGATGCTCCTACATCAAAATTTTGCATGACGTATAAACAAACTGTTTGCATCATCCGTTTATTACGTCTTTTAGCACAAAGTGCGCAGTTGCATGTTTTAATGCCTTTTGCATCATGTGCTCGCTAATTCTTTTTGCATCCTCTCTAGTAGATTGCGAGAATACACTCTTTGTGACAACATTTGATAAAATTAATGAGATGCTTGTCAAAGTAGTAAGTATTTCTCCTCCTTGAACTTCCAAGTTCATATGGTCCTTAACAAGCGATAGTTTTAATTGTCAAAAATTAATTTATTGCTCATATAATGTCCTTTGTCCGAGCTGATTGAAATCAGTAATTTGGATGTAGCCATTACCCATAATTCAATATGATTATGCAAACCGTGTCACTCGTGTGTGCGTGCGCATGCACGTGTGTGTCTGTGCTACATATGCAGCATCCTCTTCTGACATTTATTGCACAAAATCATGTTTGCTTACCTAGCATTTTTTTTGAAGACCGAATATTATGAAAACTACACAGTATAACTATCTCAATATCTATCGACTAATTTTTAACAGGTTGCAGAAGTGAGCTCGCTTTTAGGAAGAGCTGGCAGTGTTGGACTCGGAAAGGCAGTCGAAGTTTTGGATACTCTTGGTAGCAGTATGACAAGTTTACAGTTTAGTGCTGGTTTTGTATCTGGAGCCGCGACAAAGGAAAACAGGATATATATTTTAGCATTTGAGGTCGCCAACACTGTTGTTAAAGGTGCTAATCTTATGCATTCACTTTCTAAAGGGAGCATAAATCATTTGAAAGAAGTTGTGCTTCCATCAGAGGGTGTGCAACATTTAATATCAAAAGACACGGACGAGTTACTAAAGATGGCTGCTGTTGATAAAAGGTAGATATCCAGTTAGAATTGTTTTTCTGTCAAATTTCCATATAGAGAAATGTCTGTTGCTGCTCCAACTTAAAAGCTTCGGCTGACTAAATGATTCTGACTTCCAAGAATTCTACTACTAGAATCTCTTATAGATAAAATTTTGTAGATGAGATGTTTTTTGTAGTTATCTTTGAAAGGTGCTTCTGGGTGCTTAAGAGTTGCCAAGCTATAGGAGAAGCACTTATTAAAAAGAATTGTTTGCTCTAGCAATGATAGCAAAGAACCAGGGCCAAATCGCAAAAGTTATACCATTTCACTTCATTCGATCTTTAATTTGATGACTAGGGAGGAACTGAAAATATTTGCTGGAGAGGTTGTCCGATTTGGGAATCGCTGTAAAGATCCTCAATGGCACAACTTAGATCGCTACTTTGAGAAGTATGACCTATTCTAGCATACTTAGATGTAAAAAATAACAATGATGTGCTTTTATTTACTTTGTTTTCTCCGTCAATAAGGTTGGGATCAGATTTTACGCCTCAAAGGGAATTGAAAGAAAAAGCAGAAATAATGATGCAGAATTTGATGACCATGGTTCAGTATACTGCGGTAAGTATAGGCCTTGCATATACCTCCTCTCACATCACCGTGGAAGTCAGTATTTTATGAGGACAAAGCATGTTTTGTAGTGTATAGATTTATATAACTAGAGTATATGCCTTAGAAATTGGGAAAAGTAAGATGGAAAATTGGTTTTGTGTAGCAATCCCCAGAAATTGAGAGTTTGTTTTATGATTTACCCTTTTATGTCCTTGTTTGAAGAAGTACAAAACTTCTGGTTGATGCCTCTCTCCCAATAAGTTTTTATTCTATTTTATTTTAATTACCACTCTTTTCAAAACCATAAGCTTTTCATGGTTGATAATTGGCACAACTCCTGTAATTAATTTAATTCTTCCATGTTTCTAATGATGTACCTTGAAAGTTTTAAAACTGTATTTTACCTTATTTTGTTAGTTATCTTTTACCAATCTGCTACTTTTTCAGCAACTATACCATGAATTGCATGCCTTGGATAGATTTGAGCAAGATTATAAGCGGAAACTTCAAGAGGAAGAGTCCACAACTGCAGTTCAAAGAGGTGAGTTATTCTCATAGTTGAGCTATGCTCATTTTAGTTGAAACGTAGCTCTTGTAGTAAAGTTCTGGTTTGGCCACCTGTGAGGATCGACCTCTGAATATAGTTGAATGTAATTTGAGAGTTTTCCTTTTATTCTCCAATTATTGAGGCAATTAACTACTACTACTAGTAGTAGTAAAATGCACACACAATGGACATACATATGCATATGATGTAAGAAATACAATAACATATAAATATTGAACGGTTATTTATGTATCTTCAACGATGCTTGAAACGACGAACTTGGGATCAATTTTTTATTATCAATAGTAGATATATGATGTGTTCAAAATAGGATTTTTTTTCCATTAATGCATGATAAGAGAAAGAATCATGTTCTAAAATTCATTATAATTAACCCTGAAAAATTATGAAAAATAATAGTATTTAAATTTTACATGCTTGAAGTACGTGGAAGCATTAGTTGTGATAAATTAGAATCAAAGAAGCATTTAATTAGGGTGCTACTGTGTACATCCACTAGAGCACTCCTTACTGTCATGTTAAAGAGATTTTAAAAAAAATTCCGACTTCAAACACCCACCACGATTGGTTATGCAAAATATTTAAAGAACTATAATTCAGAGAAAACTCACTTTGAATTTCATCAGCTTGAACAATTGTATTTTTGCAGTTCCTCCTCATCAAAAGAGATTCAAATGAAATAATCGCCACTCCAGTAGTTAAGGTTCGAAAGCTACCAAATTACGATAATTTACTAATAGGATTTTGAATCGATAGTGATTGTAGAAAACTAGAGTCGAGTCGGTAATAATTGTGCTTCGTGATTGCTGTCTATAGTTATTTTTCTCAGAAGCTGAAAAACAAGTGCTTGTTTTTTTATATTCTTTTTTACAAAAGAAAAGGAAATATAAGAGGTGGGTGTAAAGGGTGATATAAGTATTTTACTAAATAACGGTGGGTGAGACAAGATGTCAGTAAGAGAAGGAGAAAAATGAGTGTATATAGTTGTACCCTTTATTTATCATACTTTAATGCCATCGTCTTACATTTCACAATTGCAGAAAATAATATTCCTTCTGGGTTGAACTAATATAACTCTTTAAATATATTTTGACTTCAATTGATAAATATTGAAGACTTGGATTTTGGAGGTTGCAAATTGATGCGTCGTCGATTGAAATTTTTGTTTTGTTTGTATAAGAGGGGACAATTTAAGGATTCAAAAAAGATTGTCATATGGACCAAATCAACATATCATCCTTATAATTGTAAAGATTATTGTTGGTGGTGGTGGTGCTGCTGTTGCTGTTATCGTTATTGCAATCAGCAACTGAAATTCGTTCTAATTTCTAAATAAGGAAGTGGTAGAATCTGATCCAAACTTACAAATCTTTGTCCCATCTGTTTATGGTATATATACAAGAATTAGAAGGGAGGTTAGAGAGAGGCGAATGCGTCCTATGTCTAGCTTTAGTCCTGTCCCAGTATAGACATTTGCGGTAGGCAAATCAAGTTGGTAAGCCCAAAGTTCGTAAAGTTGTTCAGTGCAAAATGGATCATAGATGAAACCTTCTTTGGGTCTTTAAGCCATCCTATTATGGGATATACATTGCATTGCAGACGTATGATCATTATGCTTCAATTCTGTTCCACCTCTTAAATAGAAAATAACTTAAAGCAAAATACTTAATAACGACAATACATTTATACGAAACTTCTACCCGAGCACACGTAATAAAGTCATAGATAGTCAAATGAAATTCAATCCACGAAATATTTTGGTCTGTGAACAACACCACTGTGGTAAAGGTTGTAATGCAAGAGATTCTCCTTTTACAAGAGATGGTTGCACTTCAACTAATTCCCCAGCGCCCTAACCTTTTCTGTTTGATGACTTGCTAAGAAATGGAACTTGAGCCCTAGTTGCCTTTTACCTAGCGCTTAACCTCGTTATATCTATAACCTTTAGTATCATTTATAAAGCTAGCGGCTAATTCTTTAGCACTCGTGCTACTTGTAATAATGCTCTAAATAATTGTGCCTACTAGTATTTCAGCACACATGAATTTTCACTTGCGCATTGCTTATTATGCTGTAAAAAATTATGCCTACTAGTATATTGGTAAGCACGACGTGCGTATGTATACATTAAATATTTTTAGTTTGAAGTATGATTTTGTTTATGATATTTAAAACTGTCTTTCGTCCATTCTCTTTTCTCTTTTGTTTTCTCATTTATTCTTCATTTCTCTCTGTCGGGCAAATTCACTTTGACTAACCATTATTCTCATGCTCAATACTTCCATGCTATAGCCATATATGTGTTATATAGTGTACTTCACTCTCACTAACAATTACTCCATTCACTCTGAAAATCTGACAAATCGCAAAATAAATTCTTACTGTGTATCCCTGTTATACATCACTACAGTCTTCAGTTCCACACTCTTCTAACCATTTACATAACATTCTTAAATGTTCCTTGTAACAAAGTTATAAAAGTAGTCTGTCACCGAGTATTCACTTAATATTTCAAAAGTTTACTACCGCGTAACTGAAAATAAAATTCCCCAATTTTCACACTGGTACATATACGAAAATAATAATACTGTATTGCATAGACAACTACATAACTAAACCAACTAATTACACTTAAAACAAATGACTACTTTGCATTAAACCCTAACTAAACAACTCTAAATTTTTGAAGTCCGGCACAATGCTTTATGCATCACAACAACCCACTTCATCAGGCGACATACAGGTTTGAAAAGGCTTTCAACGGCCTTCAGTTTCCTGCACTTAGCGTCCTTAACTTTCCATGGCATACACTTCATCCTCGTTTACTACAACTTGAATCATGACCCACTTAGTGTACGTGGACTAATTTAATTTCTGTAGCATGCACATATCTGTGCACATTCAAATCATACTGTAGTTTCAAGCATGATAAGAGGGTAAATACATCACGTATGGTTGAAAGTTGAAACGATGATGATTGAATTATCTGCGATCAATTCTCTTTATTAGCAGAAAAGATATGCATGTGTTGTTTTAAATCAATATCGTTGGAAGCAGAAAACTAAAATTGGACTATCTGTTGAATGTTAATTGAAACAACAGTCCTGGGCGATTTACTCCATTGATATGGACAATAATATATTTCAAACTATAAGCTCACTAAGCATTAAAAAAAAATCTCTCAGTAAAAGTAACTGATATATTTCAACAGATGGGAATCTAATAGAATAGCTACTACTCATTAAACATGAGAATTCATCAATCTGACATTTTGATCTTGTACAATGACAGTTGGCTTGAACCAATCAACTTTTTAGCTTAATTAAATATTTTTAGTGTTTCCATCAAGAGCAACTAATCAGTTTTTTGAGCAGGCACTCTGAAGTCTACTTATGTCATATTTGACTGTTATCACACAGATTCTAATTCATAATTTTTTCTTTTGACATGTAGGGGATAATCTTCAGATTTTAAGGCAAGAATTAAAGTGCCAAAAAAAACATGTAAAAACTTTGAAGAAAAAGTCACTTTGGTCCAAGATTTTGGAAGAGGTAGGCAGGTAGTGCCGCCTTTTTATTTTATTGCATGTGATTCCATTATATTGCATATTGTTTTTTTCCTTTTATTTTTGTTATTGTAAAGGCTTGATGTTTTTTAACACCATATCATTTATTTTTTCTTCCAAACTCATGCAAATTATATTAGTCGTCATGATTTCTCAAAAGATAAGGATATCAAAAGGAGCGTTTAAGCAATTTGAAATATAATTTAAACGATAATGCAAGAATGTATCAACTTCAATCTGTGTGCAGTTGTGCATTACTTTAAAGGATCATATAAAAGTAATTGTTGGTGTACATGTTTCACAAGAATCACATCTGTTATAATATTTTGGTTCCCATGGCTCATAATCCCACTCACACACAATCACACACACTGCACACAACTCACATCTCCAAATAATATTTGGGTGAACTCATCAGCTAAGTTCACTAGGGACTTCATATTTGATCTTATGTGAATGCCTTCTGTAATGATATTTGAAACTGTAACCTTAGTGGAGAGATGCACCTTGTCAACTAAGGTAAGGCCCATTGCTACACCACCATATTTCTGTGCTAGATTTTACTTATACCCACACAAGCACGTCTGCACTCATATGAGACTGTGTTCCAGACTTCAGAAACACGTGTTCTAGTGGAATAAACTGCAATGACACACACACACGTGTGCATGCGTGTGTGTTATACACACAAACACACACCTGCATTTTTATGAGACTATTCTGGACTTAATAATCATGTGTTTTTATGGACTAAACTGCAATCATTATCTATTTATGATTTTTCTTTGGTTTTGAACTTTTGATGATGTGCATTCTTCATGTAGGTTATGGAAAAGCTTGTGGATATTGTACATTTCTTGCATATGGAAATTCATAGTGCGTTTGGAAGTGCCGGTAATTATGCAGTCTTCCTAGAATCTTATTGAACCTACCCGATAATTTGCTGGTGCTCGCAGTGGAGAACTCATCAATTGAACGAGTCTATAATTTCTTGAATTCACCCAATTTAGTCTCTATACCCACATCCTAGGAGTTCAGATCCTGTCCCCATATGCCTAATTAGATCCACAACATTAAAAAGCAAATAAATAAGATTACTAACATTAAATAAAGTAACAGTGAATGGTTAGAATGTTGTGGGCACATGGTGACACCAGATTTTGGTGACAGATGCTTTGAGGTCTGCATCAGGGTCTGCTCTTGTTGGCCCTAACCATGTTCTGCTAGATTTTGTAATTGGAATTTTTCTTACATAAGTTATAATACATGTAACGTATTTAATGTTCAGTTTTTTACGTTTTATTTTTGTTAAATTTATTTCAGAAGCACTCGTTTGCATTTCAACTGAAATTATTTTCTGCATGCTCTAACAACTGTGCCATTATTACATGGTGGATAGATGGAGGTAACCAACCGAAGAATAACACTCGTCAAAGACTTGGGCCTGCTGGCCTTGCATTGCACTATGCCAATATTATCACTCAAATTGATACTCTAGTAAGCATTTTGATTGTGGTTCTACTGCTATTTGCTCTTTAATGTACTTTGTTTGGCTTCTTAACTAACATCAGTTGGAAGGCTGCACTTCAAATAGCATTTATTTCAAATGAAAATTACTACTTTGAAAACTTTCTCATGCATATTTTACTAAGTCCACAAAAAAGAAGAAGAAGTTAAACATGAGATTATCTCCATTACCATAACCTAAAATTTATATGTTTCTTATGGCATGCATAGTAAAATGAAAGCTTATAGTGTTGCCTACCTGTGGGTATAGAGTTAGTTTAGTTATGCATACTTCTCGACTGAAAAAACCCTTGCTTTAAAAGCACACATATGCACTTAAAAGTCAATATATGCTAATATTTTGTGCATAGGTATCTCGGTCAGGCTCAGTGCCTCCAAATACAAGAGACTCGCTGTACCAGGCATTACCACCCAGCATAAAATCTGCTTTTAGAGCCAAGTTGCGGTCATTTGAGGTCAAGGAAGAGGTATCGTATTAATCTTATTTTCCTTCGTGTATAAATCAAATAATTGTGTTTTGAAATGCTTACTACATTGACTTTCAGTTTACTGCTTCCCAAATCAAATGTGAAATGGAGAAAACACTTCGATGGCTTGTTCCTGTTGCCACAAACACAGCCAAGTAATATATACCTACTTCTTCTTAATACTGCAATGATTGTATATTGCTGGATTTGCACTCTCGAAATTTAGTAGGCTGTGCAGTTTGTTTGTTTTTGTTTTGTTTTTTGTTTTTTTAAATGATAAAAGTGATACTTTATTCAAGCAGAGCACTCATTTAGTAAAACACGTAGTATGTGACATGTGTGTTTACTATTTGGGTTAATTCTGGACTTGTACGATCGAATAGTGCAAAAGTGTGTGTTTTATATTTAAAATAGTTTATTAGAGAAAACAAGCTTTTAAACTTTTTCCCGAAAAGATTTATAAAACCAATATTTGAAATTCCTTTATTATAGGAAATAAATAGATTTTATATTAGAAAAATAATTTTAAAATACTATATAATAATAATTTGAAATGTCCATATATTTCAAAAATTACTTCAAAATGGTTTACTGAAACCGTGCTCGAAAACAATGAAAAACAAGAAAGATAACTCAAGACCGATAACTTGAATTCAATACGAATTCAATTCAAATTTAACCCAAAATCAATTCAAATTCTATTTAAATTTGAATTTTAAATTCTTCAAATATAGCTAGCCTATTGATAGACATCATAGCTCTCAAAATATCTCAAAAACAACATCAAAATCGAACAAGAATGAGAGCAAAAATAAGCTAATACAATTCTTAGATCAATGATTGTTATTGTTGTCGTTTTGCTCTCCGGACAGCAACAAACAAACACAGTTTTGATCAAGCTAACTTCGAAATTTCAGAAAACTCAAAACATGAAACTTTTAGCACAAAGTCTAAGGGATCGTTTGGTTTATTTTGTATTTTCTGTTTTGAGTTTTCAACATTAATTACAAAATATGAGAAGAATGAAGGGAGGTCGGAAGGGATGAATGAAAGATTGGAGGGAACCACGAAGTGGATGGAGGAACGACGGAAGGATGAATTGTTGCCCGTGCTTCCGTTTTTCTCAAAACACGAAAAATGAATAAAAGTTGTTTTCTATTTTGTGTGTTAAATTCGTTTTCTAAAATGATCATTTTTCATAATATACATGTGTCGTGCGTATTTTTGTATGGACGAAAACTCAAAGCTAAAAACGGTAAACCAAACATAGCCTAAGCTTTCCGGAACATCTAAAATTATTGAATTTGGATAAGAAACGTGAAAGATATGGCCAATATAATTCTCAGATTTTAAATTCACTGTCGCTGTCTTTTATTCTCAGGACAGCAGCAAAGAAATAAGGTTTCGACTATCTTAATCTTAAAATTTTGCAAAACTCAAAACAAGAAAGTTTTAGAAAATAGTCTAAGCTTTCCAGAACATCAAGAATTATCTAAATCCGACTAGAAACGAGAAAGATACGCCCAATTTACTACTGTATTTAGTTTAGATAGTGTAATTATCAAAGTGACAGAGCTGAGAGTTTGTGATAGAATTTCAATCAACCTATGTTAAAATTTGCAAATATGTTCAACATGAAAATTGTCATATATAAAGTAGGCTTTCGAGAACATTAAAAATTATCGAATTCTGATCAAAAACAAAAAAGATACGGCTAGATTAATTTCAAATTCAAACTCAGGAAATTTAGTTAAAGACAGAATTGTACTCTTATTTTCAATTCTATTTCAGGTCAATAAAATTGCGAAATCTCGAAAAGTAACCAAAATGGAAACTGTTCCTTATTAAATCTAGTTTCTAACAAAAAAAGATTGACCTCAAACGGATAAGAAACGTGAAAGTTATTGTTGTTTTACTCCAGCGCATTCCTATTATATTTCAGCAATCATCCAAAGTAAGCATTAGGTATAGTTACATAAACGATTTCTTCCTCATCTTTGCAATTACAGTCAAGATTTAACTAAAAATGTGAGTTAATCTAGAGCACTCAATTTATCAACATTCTCAAACAGTACTTAATTTCACAGCTATAAAAACAAGAGTTTACTGTTTTTGAACATTAGCATCGTAGTTTTAGTAGAATAAACAGACGTTTTATGTGTTCATCTTAAAACATCAATGCCCAAGTATACAAACAAAACTCTGAGTTCTTTTACTAACATACTGTCCTAGAATATATTTTCTGTTACCATTTTTAGTGGCACATATTTGCAAGAAAATGTACCTTCTTTATAGCAATTCAACTAGAGCTTCATCTCCTTCACTTACATATGTACAAGATACTGTAAATGGTTATTATTTTTTGCATCATCATTTCCAAACGATATCTTATCAGAGCACATCATGGATTTGGCTGGGTTGGAGAGTGGGCAACCACAGGGTAAGTGTTCCCTAAACAACAAACTACAGTAAAACTATCATCAATTTCTTCAACAACAAACTAAAGCAGTAGTCATACAATTTCTCGATTCAGGACCGAATTAAACAGAAAGCAAACCGCACAAACTGATTTGATCCGTATAGAGACACTTTATCATGCAGAAAAAGAGAAGACCGAAGCTTACATACTCGACTTAGTTGTGTGGCTTCACCATCTCATAAGTCTCACCAAATCAAACAATGGAGGCATTAAATCTCCTATCAAATCGCCTATACGATCTCCTACACAAAAAGGCATGAAAGTTTTGGTACAAAACAACAAATGCAATGGTTCATCATCGATATTGACCAAAGAGGATCAAGAAATGCTTAGAGAAGTTGGGTCATGGAAACATACCCCAGGAATAAGTAAAAGCCAGGAGTTTAATACGGTGAAATGTAAACTGATTAAACATAGCATTAGTGCTAGTCATTCCCCCAAGGATGGAAGTCGCAATAGTAAAATACCGATTCGAAGGCAATCTATGCTTCCTATCATTGATTTTGATATCGACAAGATAAAAGCTTTGGATGTAATTGATAGGGTTGACACACTCAGAAAACTGTGAAGAATGAATTTGTAGGTGTTGTCGTAATATTGTAGCATTGGATGCATCGTGGTTTACATCCAACAATTGTGTACAAATGGGAAACTGAAAATGGAGCTGGTGGTACAATAATCAAAATCTGATGTTCTTGTGCTGTGCCCTGTAAGTTAAAATGTGTTATTTTTTTCGTTCTGTTTTTTCTATTTTCCTTTTTAGCGCTGTATTTGTAGTACATGATGCTAATACCATTTCCAATGTAAAAAAGTAAGGGATGCTCTCCAAGGCAATTGAGTAATTTTCTTTTTGGTTTCAGTGATGTACACTATCTAGTTTATGGTCTTGATGTACACTATCTAGTTTATGGTCTTGTAGTATGCCAATGATTCTATATGCTTACCAAATCAAGTGAGAGTTTTGAAAGTATAAGATACTAAGAAGCCAGGCTTATAAAAAGCAACTTAATCTTATTGCATTCCTTTACATCAAAGCAAGCACTCAAGGAATACCAGTGTGATTTTCTTTATTATGGAGCACGATCATACGGCCACTGTACTATATTTTGTAACTACAAGATTAAACAACCTATATCCTTCAGATTCTAAACAATATCACAATCTATATAAGAATCAGGATAACTTCCAATCCTACAGAAATCTGATATCAACAGTTACCTTGAATCCATGTATTAATATACAGAAAACAGTTGAATTTATTTAAAGTACATTCACTGTGAGAAATTCAAGGGAAAGACATCCCATAAGTCCAGTACATTCACATAGACATCATCAATAGTAATAGAAAACAATGACACACCTAATCATGAGTAATAGTACAGTCTTACATGTATCATATAACAGGAACTCAATTCACGCAAGCGAATTTGTTACGAAAACCTAATTGAGAATTATAAATTGCACAAAACAAACAACAATAATGTACTAAACTATACTTCTTTATATGTCCAAGTATATGGTTGAGAAATAGCTGGTAATCAAATCAATATCCTCCTCCATGGCGGTTGAGAAGCAAAGAACGATATATAGTAGCTAGGTGGAGAAAAACAACGAGCACTATCAGAAAATCATCAAGCAAGCCAACAAATCCTAGGAAACCTGAAATGATGAAAACATCAAATGTTTATGTAAATGCTGAATTGTAATTTTTATTATCGAAGGCTTGTGAATTATGTTAGACATGATGCATTGGTACCTTCAGGAATAATGTCGATCGGGCTCAATACATAAAGTCCACTAAGAACCATCTGCACAATTGAAATTTAATTAGTTTGTGCTTCATTGCTAATTACTGTGACATCATCCTAAAAGTTCGGCTATGATTGTTTTGAGTTTTAAAAAAATAAAGCGATGAATGGAAAAAAGTCATGTTACTTGTTTGCTTTTACTAAACAAGTACAAATTGCTGAATAAAAACAGTAGGTGATGCCTACTCTGATAACTGGCTTCGGTGGCTTAGAACTTACAAGTGTCGAGCATTTCAAAACTTAATAATTTATAACACCACCCAGTAAAGGAATAAAAAAAAACCAAAAGGAAATATAAAAAGGGAAAAAGAAAGAAAGGAAGAAGAAAAAGAAAGAAAGGAAGAAGAAAAAAAAAGGAAGAAAGAAAAAAAAGTTGCAAATAAACACCTTGAAAATTGAACATTAATCATTTGTTAAAATTTCTTTGTTGCTGCGATGTTCATGACCCAGTGGTTTACTATATATATGGTACTTTTGTAGGAGAAAATTAATGCAAACTTCAATATAATTTGAATGATACAATAAATGGAGGGGAAAAAAACGAAATTACTCGTCTATTGTGCAGAGGCTGATTTCATGCAATTCAGCCATTCAGAAAAGAATATGATTGAAACTGCTGCTGCCATAGTAACTAAGTAAGATGATAAAACTACATAATACTCCTAATGATTTGCGATTTAAAATGAATAGGCCACTCTAGTTTTTGACAGCAAAAGCATACAAAGGAAAGCATGTTATGTACATAAAGTCCATGATAGTTGCTAGCGTCAAAATCGATAAAAGGTGATAACAGAGAAGAGAAAGTAAACCACTGTGATTAAGCAGAATTTCAGTTCTCCATATATCTCCTATCCAATATGAAACTAGAGAGCGACCATATTTAATGATAATAAAATTGTCTCAATATCTCCATTACAACTGTTGCAGGAGCAGATTGTGACTGATGTCACATGAAATATCTACAGGAATTTGTATTTAGATAGACCTAAATTCCAGCATTTATATGCAAATTCAGTATATTACGGTGCATAATGCCAATATTAAGACAATATCATGTTGCAAGATACATCAACTAAAGGACACTAAATAATCCTCAAATTTAAAGCATACTCAGGGTCTCAATCAAGTTCCGATCTCTTATGATTATTGTCCATTCAACTAAGTCGTAACCTTTAATTCATTTACCCTTAATTTTTACATTTATCCAAAGTTCAAAGATGAATAAGTACCACCACCACATCAAGAATAAAAGATGTCCAATTGCTCACTTGGGAGATGGTTTCCCTGAACATCTTTAAGAACAATCCAGGTTAGTCGTAGTTAAAATATTTAAAAATACTCCCAAAAACTTTGTTTCTCATCACTCTTTTACACCGTACCATTATGGACAATGCATATAAAAATTTCTGTTGACTGGCATAAATTACTACAATCACTCCACAATCAAGCAAAAATCGGAAGAGGAGTTGAAGGTATATCTAAGAAATTTCCTATATGCTTCACAGGAATCATAATTCAGTTAATTAACTTAACATCTCCAAGGTTCATCCTATTTATGCTGACCAATTTGCATGTAATTATTAGGGTTGTATGCCATTGGTTAGATAACTATAGAAATCGACAATTCTCCTATAATTAACATTTTACACCCTTAGTTAAAGAAAAAAGAAATAGTTATATAAATAATAGACGGAATACATATGCCTTTAAGTATCAAATAAAGTTAAGAAAAAAAACAACAATTGTGTAAATGCTAGCAAGGAGGAATAAACAAGACACGTATATGTTCAAAACACAAGCCAAGGGACTTGGTTATATGGTGTACCATCATAAACTTTTTTCATGAAACACACATGTATATAATGATGCTAATATTGCGCAAATGATTTCAAAATTTAAGATTAGTATAGGAAAAGGATTCTTTAGAAACCAATTATTCCTTTAATACCAAATCTAGCATCATAAATATACTTTTGTAATGACAAACCCCACAAACAACACATTTACTGTACTTCCCCACCTCCGTTCACAATGGACAAAGATAGAAGTTTTTGTTTCTTAAAAGGCTATACATCGATTTTTGAAATGAAAACTTGATATAAAATCAATTATAGGACGGATAGGTGTTACAATTATCATTCTTAAAGAGTATAACATCTTCACTAAGTGTTGATTATGGTACAAGAACTTAATTTATTCAGACATTGTGTTTAAATTTGGTACAGCACCAGTGTAGTAGCTCGTCAACACATTAACTTAATTCATTCAGACATTGTGCTTGGAATTTGGTATAACACCAGTGTAGAAGCTCGACAACCATGTAATAACACTAGTGTAGTAGCCCATCAGACATTTCACACCAGTGCAGTAGCCCATCAGACATTTCACACCAGTGCAGTAGCTCAGCAACAGGTATTAACTAAACAACCAATGTGTTGGGCCTATATTCCAATAGGGACCAAGCTCTGATAATATTTGCAACAATCTGCATCTGTGAACATAGATACTGTACTCAATTTCCATCATCATGGTTTAGTTAAGGACCGGAGTGAAATTTTGTTTCTCAAAAGACACTGATGTTATTTAAAGTAAAGACTCCTATATATTTGTGTGTTACATATATCAATCCTAATGCTCAATCATGCCATGCGTGAGTGCATTTTTTCATCTCTGATGTAATACCTGGCTCGTGACATCATAATATACTATTTTCAGTTATTCAGATGTAAAGTCATTAAAAATGTCACACATATTTTTAACGATGAACATAGATATTCGATCCAATTTTTCAAGAAAAATATATTACATTTTAAATAACGATTTCACAGATAAAATAATCATCACCTGACCTTTGTTTTTTCATGGATCTCAGTAAGGGAATATATATTTCTTGAAAAAAAAAAACATAATTATCTTGCATCAAATTATTACTGAACATTTGGTTCTTATGTGCAAGGATTACTTTGAAATACTTTTTCACAAGAATTCTTCATGGTATTTCTATCCTTCCTAATTGCATTATTAGCACATATAAAATAGGTACGTTGCAAATGAGTTTTCGCTTTCTGGCTTGTTTATAAGGATTCAATACCATTCTTATATCTGAAAGGTCAAACTTTACACAATTTAATAATCTTATCTGTAAAGATCAAATTTCACACAATTTAATATTATTTAAAATATTTCACTCTAAGCATTTGCATTAGTTGAAAAAAAATTGTTCTTAAAAAAAATAATCTGAAATGCCAAAATAATAATAAATGAACAAATAAAGATCAGAACATCAATATATATTAGCGTTTCTTCTTTATATAACCATAGATAACTTATATTTCTCTGTCTTCTTGTTTTTGGTTGAAACTAAAACGAGTATCCACGTCAAGGACAAACAAGTAACTTCAAATATGAACATGAAGAGCGTCAAACACAAGCACAATGAATGTGCAACAGAGACGCTAACCATTTGATGACATAACAAGCATAAACCAAGCAAACACGCAGTTATCAAACACGTGTGTGTTGTGTCTGACACGCACATGATGCATGTTGCATCTGACATGGACATGATAAGTGTTGGACATGGAGATGATATACATCACATAGACACAATATGTATTGGAAATGAATATGACGAGTGTCAAACATAAGCAAATTAGCATTTTGGAGAGTGCCTCATTGGAGGAAATATAATCTCTCAAATATATCTGACCTCACTTCAGATGGTTGCTGCCTGTAGAGGTGGTTGAACTTCAAAATAGAGAAATAAGTGATGGGAACCACTTCAGACTCTTCAGCTGTTGTAGTAGCTGCAGAGTTGCTCAACAGATCAAGACCTTGTAATGGACAAGATTCATCACATATATTTTCCGCAACTGTAGGGCAAGATTTTTTTTTTCCTCATGATTGATTTGTAGAATAAAAATATTACCTTCATAGTGCAACCAACATCTTTATTCTATAATGACCTTTAAATTTAATTATATCTATAGATATTCTGTTGAAGCATATTCCCTACCAAAAGATATAAACAGCACAGTGAGGATGACTGGCCACAGACCAAAACACAAAGAACGATCCCCTCTAACTGGTCGTTACGCCAAAACACAAAAAAGACAAGATTGGATATTTGTGTCTGCATATCCAGCGATGTTGAAAACCACATCTATTAAGTTATTAACTAGTTATAACATTCCAGTATAAAAAATGGATGGTTAAAGTGATTTTGTATAAGCAAGGAAATAATGTTCTAAAGTATCTAAAGAGTTTACTTACAGCAAACATCGTCCTTGCCCGGAACACAAGAGGAAGTGACCTCTGAGGATCCATCAGTTCTCTTAATAACCTTCTGATAAAAAAAGGGAGGTCTTGTATCCTCTGGAAATATGGAAATAAACATGATTAAACAAATTTACTTCAGCAAAAGAAGAATAGATTTTCTATGTGGCCACTATAAGTTTAATAAAAGCCACGGGGTTAAAAAATTAAGATAATATTATAGTATTCAATAATGTTAAAACATCAAACAAGACGAAAACACAGAGGTGAATGTAGATTATAAAATTAAAATTCAATAGTGATATTCTAGAATAAGAGGACCGTTGGCTAAGATGTGGTTAAATACCCTCAAATAATGGAGGCTGTCAAGCAATATAGATGGCACCGCAAAGCGATTCGAATATGAATCATATGATAAGCATAGGTTTATAAGAAATGTATAAAACCTATTTCTTTTTAATAAAAGACGACTGCAAGTTGAAATTTTGAATACAAAATTCAAAGAGATCAAATAGGGAATATTATGCATCATGGCGTAAATGTAGTTTATAATTCAGATTGATTAGTCTCATGGTAGCATATAGTTAAGAAAGCATGATACATGTCTAATACAATGATAAAACCCCAAAACCATTTACGAGGAACTAAGTTTTATACGATCTATGAACCAAAAGGTTGCACAATTAATAACCATGGAGAAACCAAAAGCATGAAATAACCACCATGAAAGAAGTATAAAAAGGGCAATCATACTGATTCATACATAACAAAAGGACCAGAATGCAAGGAAAGTTCACTGTTACAGAATTTTCACAATGGAAGCACAATATGCATTATGAAACCTATCAAAATTAAGGTGAGCATTTATGATTCAAACCGAATAAACCGAGCAGACCAAATAAATTTAGTTAGTTTGGTTCGGTTTATTTCGCTAATGGATTGGATTTGGTTCATATTTTTGTATTTATTTGGTTTTTTAGACGGTCTCGGTTTTCAATATTCTAAAACAAAACCGACTAACTGAATCAAATATGAAACTTAAACCAATTTAAGAGAAGGTAATAATCATAGTCAATGTTATTAGGTATTGATATCATAACAATGTTGTTTCTCTTTCAATTACGATAATGTTTTTTGAAATTATTATGGACTCAATCAAGTGTTTTAACTTCATTGTATGTTAGCAACAAAAGAATTAGTCATTTAACGACCAACCAATTAAACCATTTGAACCGAACTAATTACTTTTGGTTCGGGTGATTCTGGGTTTGAAAAAAAAATGGTTCGGTTTGTTCAGTTTTAGTTTGTTGAATGATTCTTTTGATTGTAATATTTTTTGACGGTTCCAAACCAAATTATTCATTTGCACACCCCTAATCTAAATCCCATTAATTGAATTTCATCATTAGGTAGGTGAATATTGAGAATTACTAGAGTACATGTAATTAAAAGAGTTCGGTTTCAATTGAGAAATGAAATCATACCAAAGAGAAAAGTGATAAACTAGTTTTCATGCACCACCTAATAATCAGGTGATACGTGTAAATCTGTGCAGTATCGAGAAACTTTTCACCCAAACAAATATGAGGTAATCAGATTCAAAGATCACCTGCATAAGAGTGCGTGATCCACCACCATACAAATGATTATACCTCTCAACTTTTTCCAATACTGGACGAGCTTCTGCATTATTGCGCTGATGCTGTGTATCGTCAGATGGTATAATTAAATTGATATGGCGCCGACATATGGGACATTTACATGGTTGAATTGCAGATCCATGATGCCACACTTTCATTATACATTCCCCTGATAAATACACATAAATCATTTTGCTTTACAGTGAAAGGATTGCTAAAACACTTTCAGTATCCCAATATATATTTCTGAAATCCAATACTTCTAAGTTTGTACATGAATCCTTAGCTTGTTACTTAAGGATGCTTTTAAAGTTGCAATTCAGTCTGCTTCTTTGGGGCTTTTATTAAGTAGTTTCAAACAACGTTTAAAAAAGGATTATGTCTAGGAAATACAATGAGCAACAATCACCGACAAAATGAGGAGACTACAATTAAATTAACAATACGAAGAAATTAAAAAGTAAATCAGGGTTAAAGAAGAGGGAAAATACCGCAAAACCAATGGGAGCAATTGGCTTGACAGGGAAGGGTAAATTCATCATGGCAAACACTGCATACTTCGTTGCTCGGCGGCGACCCCATTCCTTTTTCTCTTTCTCCCCTTTTTTCTCTTTGAACTTAGAGAATTATAATTTATTAATATAATTCATCTTTAAATGGTTGATAAACAAAAATTAAAGAAAAAACGACGCGCTTTTAGTTTGGTCATTGTCAAGGACAAATGCAGCCATCAGACCATTTACAAAAATAGATCAATTTTGGTCAGCTCGGTATCCCATTGGTCCAAAGTGGAAAAGTGGCATTTCAAATGACTTCTGTAATTTTTTTTTTCAAACATAGTTGACGTATTTTTAGGTAGCGCCAACTACATTTTATACCGTGCTCATTGGCTCCATCTCAAATTGCGTCTATATATTTTTGTATTAATATGTAGTTGGCGCTATCACAAAATGCGAGTGTCAACTATGTTTAGTTAAAAAATAAAATTCAGACAGCATTTAAGATGTCGTCTGTACATATTTGGCCAATGTGTCGCTGAGCTGGCCAAAAGTTGTATATAATTGTAATTAGTTTTGTAACTGGTCTATTTGTGTGATAAGTTTGCAAAAGTGACCCAAATTGAAAATACCCCCAAAATAATTTAGAGTGATAAGTAGAACATAGTGAATGTTGGAACTGGGTCGGTCGACACTCGAGCTTAAATTGTTAAATTCAAAAAAAATTATTTCATTTGGATCTTATGGAGCCTATGAAGTCAAATTTATTTAGATCTAATCTAAATTAATTTCAAATAAAATCATTATTCTATTTAATTTATAAATAAAAGTTTATTTTAATGTTATATTTGTATAATATAATGTGTACATGTGTAACATATATACATACACGTGTGCGTGCATGTGCAACGTATACAATGTACATGGCTTAACATATCTGTATCTAAGTGCTGAGATTTACACCGCAACGGACATATCAGCCTCTCCATATACGCATGTGATGTCTAATATATATATATATATATATATATATATATATATATATATATATATATGAAATCCAAATTTAAAACTAGATCTACATTTAAAATATCTTTTAATTTTCGATTCAAAATCTTTTATATTTTAATATATGTATACGTACGAAAATAAATTGTATTTTAAAAGCGTGTATATATATATGACATTTAAGTTGTTTGTATTATAGTATAATATTATATATCTAAATATTATATATATAGACACACTCATATATATATGTGTGTGCGCGCGCGCGCGTGTGTGTGTGTTTCGATGTAACCATATTTTACAAACTCAAATAATTTTTCTAAAATTAAATCCTTGCGGATTTATCATTTGTTTTTTTATTCATACAAATTTCCGTACGAAAATTATAAGAAAAGTTAATTTTTTTCTTCGAAAATAACTATTATACCACGCGCGCGCGCGCGCACACACACACACACACATATATATATATATATATATATATTGTGTAAATTATTATATATATACACACACATGCACACACACTTATTAGAATTAACTTAATGTGTTATACTTGTAATATATATATATATATATTCATGTTTATATGCGTATATATAATTTTTTTATTTTTGAATTAATAACATATGTTTAATTTGATAATAAATTTACATATATATATAATACATATATTTTTCTTAGCAAAGACAGCGGAGTTAACTGGTCCCCTACCGGTTTATTGCAGAGCCAAGAGAAAAAAAATTAGAATCAGGCTATGATAAGCTACGAGCCTAAAAACAAAAGAAAACAAGAAGGAATAAGGAATAAAGAATGCGCAACACGGCTGCACAATAAAGAGAAAAAACAAAGACAAAGAAAGAAAAAAGGAAACAAAAGAAAACACAAGAAAACAAGGGGACCAATCACTGCCAAGGAGTGAATGCTTCTCCATCTAGTTGCTTTGTAGATTAGACTCCTTTCAACCAAGCCATTTCTTATCATGTTAACTCTTCATATCTTCATCATCAAGCCTTTCCAGAGATCAAAAGTGAATAGACAGTTAAAGAATAAGTGAAGATTGTCTTCAATCTCATCATTGTAGAACACACAGAATAAGTTCATTTCCATTCCTTTCAAATTCAAGTTAGCTTTTGTTTGAAGTGCATTCTTTAAAACCTTCAACGGTAGGGAGTTTTCCTTTTGAGAAGTGTGGCTCAACCAGAATTTATTGCTCCACCCAAACACAGGCAAAATCCCACTATTAGAGATGGATTTGTATACCAAATTTATCATGTGAGCGTTCCTTTTATTGGACCAAACAATGTGTTCTTTAGCAGCAATAGGTTGAACAATTACCTGTAGAGAATTCCACAAAGTTCATATTGATTGGTTACTAAGGAAATTTGAACTCTGGTTTTTTGGTTGTACAGAGTCTTATTTTATGGACTTAGGAATGCTTAAATTTGGATCAATGTAATGGATAACATAGGTCGTCAAGTATGGACTATGCCTGGCAAGCGGTAGGTCGCTTCCCTCGAACGCGATGGATCGACCTACTCAGGTTGTCGAGTATGGATTGTGCTTGGCAAGGATCCGGAGAGATCAAGGTCGTCAGGTATGGACTACGCTTGGCAAGGGTAGGTCGCTTCGCTCGAACACGATGGATTAACCTACTTATATCGTCGAGTATGGATTATGCTCGGCAAGGATCCAGTTAGATCGAGGATTTGGATTAGGATAACAACTCAGAGAGGCTATGGATTTGTATATCAGCTTCTAACGGCTATGGATTTGGATATGGGCCCAGAGCGGTTTAGGATTTGGCTAACGACCCGATAAGGTTGAGGGTTTGGATAAAATGATCCGGAGAGATCGCAGATTCGGAATTGGATATTGACTCGGAATGGTCATGGATTTCACTAACGATCCGGAGAGATCATGGATTTGGATTGGCAACAGATTGGATAATATGGCTAACAACAGATTATGGACTTCGGATTTTGGATTTATGGTAGTTCAAAACAAGCCTTCCTATTGCAGGGCATGTTTTGGGAGGCAAAGTGTTAACCCACCTTTTTATAAGGCAGTACACAGGAGGATTTAACCCAACTGACATCATGATCATCAAGGCGGAAGGCTCGGAGAAATGGTTACCAATCTCGGAGATCGGCTGTAAACGAGACTATGGACGATGGTCAAGCAGATTCGAATCGGATCCCTAATTTTTTTCCCAATCACGGTGAAATTGGTATAAAGTGATATAGAGGGCCTCGTGAGGCTAGATTCAAATTTCAAGTCGATCGGAGCTTGTATGCTAGAGTTATGGGCAGAAGAAGAGGGATCAGATCATATTCAGCTCAACAGCACAACTCAACGATGAGCGCTCCATAACTCAACAACCACAAGGCGGATTGAAGCGAAACTTTGTAAACAAGAAGAGGGGACCTAGGGAGTCTACCCTAGGGATCACTTGGCATTTGGAGAAGTTAGGGGGATCGGCATCTGTCCCACAAAAGGGATCGGTACTTATCCCTCTTGGGGATCGGCTGAGCCCAACTTCATAATAAAGATCGACCAATATCTCAACATCTACGCATCCAATTGACATTAAACTTGGAGGACAAGCTAACTAGAACATGTGGAACACCCCATCGGGGTCGCATAGCATTTGGAGCAAGTTGGAGGGAACAGTTCCTATCCCTCCATAAGGATCGGTTATAATCAGCTTAGCATCATATTGCAACAAAGATCGATCAATAACTCAGTTCTACTAATCCAATTGATATGGAACTTGAAGGCTATACATAATATAACATAGAGAAGCGCCCCTAGGGATTGCATGTCATTTAAAGAAGGTTGGAGGGATTGATACCTATTCTTCTAGAGGGATTGGTGGAAAACAGAATTTAGCAACACTACTTTATGGAAAATGCGATATCTCACAAACCGTACGTTGGAATTGCATAAAATTTTGGAAGGAAGTAGCTAACATCATAGGGACCCCTCAGAGGGTTCACAGCCCATTTGGATGCATTAATAGGGATCGGTACCGATCTCTATTGTGGGCCCTAATAGGTCTGGAAATTTTTGGTTGGCCTCTTCTTGGTCTCTCGAACCTTTTGTCAAAATTTTAGCCCGATCCGTGCACGTCTTCCCTTATTAATACAGCAGGCACGACGTCGGAAAAGGGATCCTTTCTGCTTCTCTTTATCTTCAACCTAGGCTACACTCTACCAATTTGATTTCTGGATTTTGGATTACAACTATAAACAAACTTTAATATAATAAAAAAGATCATTTAGGAGTGGACGTAGGCCGGAGTTAATCGAACCACTATAAATCTTGCCTCTTTTTACTTGCATTCTGATTGTTTTAAGTTTGTTCTTCATTTATTTCTCTTCATATTTCTATGATTGGATTGGATATCGATACTTTTACACAATTGGGTGTTGGTGGCCAATTTTGGTGCCAACAATAGGGAAGAGGCATATATATTTATTTGATTCAGAATGGTTGGAGGAGAATAGAATAAGAATAGGTTAGGGGAAGAAGAAATGAATAGAAAATAGATTGGATTCTTACCTGAATTCTAACGAAGTTTCTGAATCTAATTTGAAGAGATAACAATGGCAGAGTGTCGTTGAAATCCTTAAAACAATATGAATAAAAAGTGCAGATGATATGGTTCTATTTATAGTGGTTGAAACGCACCACAACCGTAGGATGAAAATAGTTTAAAACGGAGAAATCTAGAGCGTACAAATAAATATCACAACCCTTCAAACTCTAACCACCACTGCCAAAATTTGGGTTTGATCGGTCGACCGCCCCTCCCCAGTCAATCGACCGCTACAGGTCGACCTACCACAGTAAAGGTGTCGACCGGTTGATTATTTTTTGTATTTATTTATTCTGTTTCTTTCTAATTAATTTCTTAACCTATTTAACTTTAATGTTAAATGTTAATTAAAACATTTACTTAGCCCCAAGCTAGTTTTGTAATTCAAACCCTAAATTTAGATATTCTAAATTTGAATTTGAATTCGAATTAAATTAGTTTAAATTTGAAAACTTCGAACACTCATAACTTCTTCGTTTGAGCTACGTTTTCAGCATATTATATATGGAAACAGACCAGAATTTCGCCATGAACGCAATGGAATAACTTTTTTGGTAAAATTACAACTTTTATAAAATTTCCATATTCAACCCTTATCATATTTAATTTAATTTAATTCACTCCATTTATTTATGGTTCATTTTATGAGTGTCACATTCTTCTCCTCTTAAAAAGGATTTCGTCCCGAAATCTTTCAAGGGGCGAACAGTGTAACGTGCAATAACATCTATGTTATATAACCAAGTTATCTACACAACCATCTACTCAACCAATAGTGCACTGTGAATATGTACTGCAGACATACTAAAACGAGCTCAATCCTAGTCAATCCTAGGATGAGTGTGTAATCGTGTCATGAAAGTATGTATGCAAATACCCAAAACATGCATAAAAATTTCTATATGAGTGTGGAGTGGTTGTGAAAAGTGTAGCACCCATCTCCTACCATTCAATCTAGCAACCACGATGCAACCAAAATCCTAATTTTGGAGAGAAAATTTTCCCAAGAAAGATCTGGACGAGGAATCCTTATGCCTCCCATTAGATTTTCTAACCATTGTACTCGAAACAATCTAATTATTTGTTGCAAAGCTTTCTAGTTCTGTGCTCTATAATGCATGCAGTGGCATGAGACGCTATTGGCTCCGTCTTAAAATCCCCCAATTGATTAGGCTCTACAACAATTGTTATGATACGAATGTATTTCCTCAAATGCAAAAATGACATGGTCTCCATCCAACATAATAGTTTTCTTATTTTTCTCATATTGGGAAAGGCCCAATAAATCTGGTGCCTACTTTCCAACTACCTAAATCGTACACTGTCTAATCAATTCTGAGTTTCCAAAGTCTCGCAATACAAATCTAGTCCGAGTAGAATTTGTTGGTGGTTTCCTACCCACAATTTAACGATTTGCATAGCCTCCAAAAAAATGCTTCAAGGATGTCATACTAATCGTCCATTGATGACTATAATTCTATTGAATTCTATTAAGAGTAAGCGCTGCTTCTAAGGTCCTCCAAAGTCCAAGATGCAAGCTCTCAACAAATCTTCCAAATTCCCATCCATTCCTTGAGTTTGTCCATCGATCTTCAGTCGGTTAGTGATGCTCCAATTCAACGAAGTTCCTAAAGCTTGTTCCTAAAGCCACTATCAAACCTCTCTAAATTTTCTAGTAAACTAAGGGTCCCTAATACTAATGATGCAAAGCGCAACTCCATAAAGCTGCGTTGGAGTGTTGTGGTTCCACTGTTTCTAATGGAAAATTTCTGCCACAATCTTCTAAATCCTTGATCAATAGGAAATTCCTATACATTTTCTTTTTTCCTTACATTGTGGCATTTTGTGAGCTAAATCTGTTATGTTTCCCAAAATCTAAAGTTTTTAGATTGAAACATTTACTCACTTTATGCTGTCAACCTAATTTCCTCATTAACCTCCAGTTTTACCTAGGTCTGTCGCTGGTTAAGTGTTTCCATAAAATTTCGTTATTTACTTTGCTTCCCAACATATATCAAGTGGTTTAAATCCCATTCATAAAGGCTACATAGGAATAAAATGGGAATATATCTTATACCACATCATCCACTTTTCCAATAACTAAGGAAGACAACTAGCAACTATAATCCAAGAACTCCAAAAGAAATTTTTACTGGAAGTTGCCATTTATTACCAATTAATATAAATGATGTTGAGGTCCTACCTCTTCTTTCTAAATTAGGATGGGCTATCTTTAATACTTCATTCCATTGCTACCAATTTTCTTAATTTCCCCTTTTTGGTCTTTAATAAACGTGGTCCATTTATTGCTTCAATTAATATCCATAGCAGCTGATCATTACTGTCAGAATTAGACCATTTTCGATTAATCCTTCTTCAATCTTTTTAACCTTCTTTAAATTGTCAAAATCCATTCATTACTCAAATTTCTTTCTTCCACAAATGTAATATCAAGTTTCCTTAATCAATCCCCCTTTAGATTACGTATCCTCTCATGAATTACAAATTTATTATCCGTTAAATTTGTAATTAACATCCATAAATCCTAATCCACCAATTACTAACTAATACACATATAGTCGTAGTGTGTGCCATCTATATATATTCTAGTTGTTTAGCGTAGCTGTACGATATCTACAACTAGAATACTAATTTGCATATTTTAATTCATCGTAGCTATCCTTTCAAAAAGATTACTGTCATAAATTAACCACAATTAAGATTTTTGCTTTGTTTTAAATTACAAGAAATTATTTCTTTTCTTATTATTGAAATAGACAGTGTAAACTATGGAAAAAGATATCCATCTCTTATACATCTTTTTCCTTTTTAGTGTTTTCCATGTTACTTCAAACAATGCAATTTTACATGATTTTTGAGTTGTATAATTTATGGAAATTACGTGGAAATTGCTTCAAAATTAAAATACAGAAATTCATATGCTATGGAAATCCTAATTCACAACCCAATTATAGATTTGGAATATCTCTACACTTTACCAACTTCTTCAAATAGGGGTTTGGGACTGACTTCAACTTTCCAGATCAGGTTGTACATTCTATTTCTATTTTACTCATATCCTAAAAAACCTTATTCTATCCTACTTAGGTCATGATCCATATCTACTCCATAAAATTTATAAAATCACAACTTTCACACACAAAATAAAATATCTTCATACAAATAGACTTATTTAAAAATAAGCATTTATTACTTCATTTCTTGCAATACTTAAAACATGGAGTATCAAATTAAATATTTCCATCTTTGAAAATTTAAACTTTAATAAAAACCTTTATCAATGATCCAAAATTCCTTTATTCCTAAATAGGAATAAAATAATCTCCCTTTTAAAGCTTTCTTTATCAAAACCTTTTCTTAAAAGTTAGACTTTCTAATTTATGGCATTCAAAATTCTCTTGATTTTTCAAAAAGGAACTTATGAAAAACCTTCCTTTCAATGGCTTACTAAAACAAGGATTTCTCCTTTCTAAAAATAGGAATTTTAACATAAACGATTCAAGGCTTAATTATCTTTCCAAAATAATATGTTAATTGTTTCAAAGAGTTTTCTAGCTATAAGGATTACCGTTTACAAAATAGTAAAATTTCAAAGTCATCATTTCAAAATAACAGTTATTTCCTTCTAAAGCATAAAATAATATTTATTACCTTATTACTCAAAATATACTATTATTTTTGAAATATATCTCGTAGCTTTGCTAAAAAACTCTTAAAATCTCTTGCAACACTTTTCGTTATCAAATCCAATATTTTTATCATTCAAAAAACTTTTGTATTCAAATCAGGAAAAACATATAAAATTCTCATCTTTACATAAATACTTCTCCTTATACAAAAACATCTAACTTATTTATCAACCATCATTTAATTCCAATTAATGGTCAAAGATCCCTTTTATAATTATATACGATAGAAAAATAGATGGAGTAGACAAAGATAACTTCTATCTTACTCTCTTACTCCTTTTAATATCTCATCTACCAGAATTTGCAATTCTATTATTACCTAAATTCTAGCCATTGTTCTCTTCATCACCTTATATGGGAATGCTCTCCTTCCTATACTATCAGACATTCCTTTCTTTCTGTTTCTATTCCAAAATAGGCGTTATTTCTATCTATAAACCCCTAAAATGAGTTCTAATGAAAGAACATTTAGGTTTATAAACAAGGAAAAATAGAAGGATCAAAGAATAAAAAATTGAAATCTTTTTAATCAAATTAAAAAGGTTAACAGATGAAAACTTTTTAAGGCATTAATTTACAATTAAAACCATCCACCTTTTGTCTTAAAGAAATTCATCGCTTTTGAAAATTGCATTACCTATCCAAAATTTTCCAAAACTAAGGGTGGTATATTTCCAAAATTGTCTAAAACCATAATTATATTTCTAAACATTTTCAACTTATACAGCCTCTAAGAAGTTATAGAGGAAAGAACTTTCAAATTTATTGCATATAAAATATAATATAAAAATAATAGAAGAATATAAAAACAAGAAAATTGAAAGCTTTTCTAATTAAATCAAAATTCAAATTGAGAAGTTAATAAATGAAAACTTTTTCCTTTTTTTTCACTTCTCAAGTCACCCATTTTTTTTTGTTAAAATCACTTACCAAAAATGTTTCACCACCCTTTTTAAATTTACGACTTCTTTTTAAATTTTTTACAAAACAAATGGTGGTATAATTTAAAAGTCATCTAAAATCATTTTTTATCAAAAATTTCTAACTTATAAGATTTTCATTTCAAAATCTTTTGAAAGGCACTTTCAAAAATTTTCAAAGAGTTTCCAAAGAAACCTTTTCATCAAATTATGTCATAAAAGGTAGGATTAAAATTTGTTCTTTCTTTTAAACTTTTGTACTCTACCCTTTAAAAATCTAATTTCCTCCTTGTGGTGATAAATGTATTCTTTCTTACAAAAGTTTGCTCCTTTCCTTACTTCTGTACATAATATCTTCATTTGTTACCTCCATAAATAGTAATTTGTCCATATTAATTGTCAGCCTAACAGACGTTTCCTTAAGCTCATTTATTTCCTATCAACCTTTCCATCTATGGTCACTTCTATTATTAAATATGTCTACAGGGTCCACAATGATAAGGAAGACTAGGTCCTATCAAGGAGTCAATTACCGTCTAGCTTCTAGGTTGTTTTCATAAGTTGAGGTCATGTTATCCCTAGTTTGCTCCTAAAGATATGATCTCCACTCCATGGGTAATGGGAGTAGGTGTAGAAAGTACCTTTATCTATTCTTCCAACTCATAATCGCCTTGCCCATCCTTTCGAAATATGATCGCAACTACTTTTATAGTCTGAATTTATAAAGTTAAGCGTAAATCCAAAAATAAGTATATATATAATATGAGTTTTAGAAAAATCTTTTGAAAAACCTTTTCAAAAATAACAAGTACACCACTCATACATATAGTATACTTTCCCCGTTGATTAGGTAACATAGGCTCTGATACAAATGTAATAACCCACCCCGGAACATGCCTAAATTTTGATCCAAAAAAGGCCCATCGAAACTTAGATCCATTCTAAGGTAAGTTGTTGGTAAAACTAAGAAAATAACAATATAAAGCCATAACTAAACTTTTAGAACTCACAGTGGATGGAACAAAATATAGTAGCAAAGTGTACCCATTTATTTCAAAACCATAAAAATGTCATACTACAAAATTCCATAAAAACCGTAACATAATATCCGTTAAATAATTGTCTAAATACATGGGTTCACATAAAAGCAAGTAATAACAACAAATACTTCCACAAGCTAAGCTTCTTCATCTCTAAGCATCGTCACCACCATTACTCTGCCCTTAACCTGTGTTGTAAGGAGGAGGGAGTCAGAACAACAAGTGTCTGGTGAATAAAAACCTCGAGTCTTACCTTTTCAGTACTTGGGCAGTATATTTCAAAATAAGAATATGTCTTCGAATATAAAACCATTAAAATCATTTAATACTTCTTTATAAGAAAAGGAGGTGGGTCCAACCACTTAATACCTTTTATTCCAAAAGTAGATCCCATATCCCAATCATATGTTATAAATAGCTAATAATGTAAGAGACGGTACCATGCCATTTAATACTTTCCAGTGGAAAATAGGTAGACTCCGTCATTTAAGGCCTAATTCCAAAAGCGTGCTCCTCAATGGTACTACCTAGTTGACATTATATGGAATCTCATATACCACCTAATACTTCAAAGTGGAAATAGGCAGACCCTATTATTAAGGTCTAATTCTAGAAGCGGACCCCTATAGAGATGCCACCTAACATAACCCCTTGGCCATTTAATACTTCATTTGGGGAAAAGGCAGGTCCAAACACTTAATACCTCAAACCCTGAAGCAGGCCCTTCGTCTTATGACCCATACCTATAATGACGTCTCACATTTGTCCTATATTCGTAGGAAATAGTAGCCAGATTAGCTGGGCAGATTTCCTCCACAGAATTTGGAACCAACCTCGCGTCATTACAAATATTTATCACAAGGATATCTCATATCAATAAAAGTGCACATAGCTGCTGGTAGCCTCAATATAAAGTGCAGACTTCCATCATCTAACTCTATTGACCTTGCACCCTTATGACTTAGCCATAAATTAATCACTATATATATATATACCCATCTCACCATTTCATAAATAAGGCCTCATAAGGAATCTTCCTTATTATGCCTTAAAATAATAATTAGGCTATAAGAGTTTCCTCTTATTTCACCTCAAAATCAGTTAGCTTCCTAATTGGGAAATAATTGAAAATAAATGCCTAATTAACTATGTCATATATGCAATAATTGTACATTAATTACTTAAATAGAGATAAATAAATATTCACGCCTAATAAGTTCTACACACATGGATTTTATGCTTTAAACTAATGTTAAATGTCAATTCCCTAACCAATTATTATTACAAGTCCTTTTTCTTCAATTTCCCAAGATTTCATGGAATTCAAATGTCCAAAACCGGGAATAAATATTCATAATTAAAACTACAATAACAGACTTATAAATAAAATAGAAACTCAATTTATTACACTAATTCAACAGAATATCTTAAATAATAAGAATTGCAACCTAAATCCCATATTCTATTCAACTCCTCTTTTCACAAAGAAATAGATATGAATAAGTGGTATAAACTACGAATAGTTGTAATCTAAACCCCTTATTTTGTTGACGGTCACAATTTGACCCAAAGAAGAAGGAGAAGTGGAATAGACTATGGAATTATCAAAAATTGCATAAACGTAACAAATTCCATCAAATTAATATAAATAATTGAGGATCTCAACATAGAATTGATATTTCGAAATAAAAAGGAATTTTGGGGGATTTTATCTATCATATTTTCAAAACCCTAAAATCCCTAAGACATATTCAAATCCAAAAGAAATACGCTAATCAATTGCAGAAAAGAAATACTAAGGTTTCCACTCATAAAATAGCCTTAGCTTCGCCTTCCTTGGATTTGCATGCCTCATAATCTCTTCTAGAATCTCTCTCTTTTGATACACACACAAATAATAAGGAAGAGGTATATATATTTATTAGATTCAGAATAGTTGAAGGAGAATAGAATAAGAATAAGTTGGAGGAAGAAGAAATGAATAGAAAATAGATTGGATTCTTACCTGAATTCTCTATAGAGTTTTTGAATCTAATGAGAGATAACAATGGTAGAGTGTCATTGATTCCCAAAAATAATATGAAAAAAAGTAGGGAGAATAGGGTTCTATTTATGCGGGTTGAAACGCAATAGTATGGTAGGATGAAAATAGTTTAAAATGGAGAAATCTAGAGCGTACAAATAAATAACTCAACTTTTCAAACCCTAGCCGCACTACCAAAATTTGGCTTTGACTAGTCGACCACCCCTCCCCAATCAGTCGACCGCAAGGGGTCGATCGATCACAGTAAAGGTGTCAACGGGTTGATTATTTTGGGTATTTATTTATTCCGTTGCTTTTTAATTAATTTCTTAACCTATTTAACTTTAACGTTAATTAAAACGTTTACTTAGCCCCTAAGCTAATTTGAAATTCAAACCCTAAATTTAGATATTCATTTGAATTTGAATACGAATTAAATTAATTTAAATCTGAAAACTTCAAATGCTCATAACACTGCATTTGAGCTCTAGTGTCAGCATATTATATATGGAAACAGATCAGAATTTCACCACGAATGTAACGAAATAACTTTCATGGTCAAATTTCAAATTTTATAAAATTTCCATATTCAACCCTTATTATATTTAGTTTAATTTACTCTATTTATTTATGATTCATTTTACAGGGTGTTACACCAAACCGAAATACACTACTCCTTCTTCCCACTTAAATCCCCACTTTAAATTCCCAAAATCCTATAACCCATCACCAACGTGCACAGCCGTGCACGTCCAACCCCATCACCAAACCGTCAGACCAAGTCCACCAACTAACTCCACCTTGCGAGCTTGACACGTTGCCCCCTTCACCTCCAAGTCTGGTGCCTCCAAATGAAAATCGACTATTCAATCCCCAACCAAAATGCGTTCCAGTATTAGGTCGAGCATGGTTATGCCTCCTTCACCACCGCCGCCGCCCCTATAGCCACCCCTACCCTTGCCATTCAACTCGCCAACCACTGCCATACCTTCAAGCCCCATTTCGGTCAACTTGATGCCTCCGACTGCCATCACGGCCCAACTGAAGTCGAACCCAAACTCCACTTCCTTAAACCCTAACTCGAGCTTACCTTGACACCACCATCGATCGGAAGTCCTGCGATCACCACTATAGCTCCACCATCACCTAAGGCTGCTTCCAGCACCACCGCTCCACCTCTCCACATCGTTGGAATTTCAAAAAATGTAGTGAAACAGTTCATCTACCCGCCATGACCATCCTCGACCACCTAAAATCATGGGTCTTGCCTTAGAAATATCGATTCGCCAAGATGAACACGACTGTACACTCCTTTCCTCAATTCATGCTTGGTGAAAAAATATTAATTTTCGAACCATCACTGTAATCAACAAATAATAACCACCCTACCTTAAAAAATAATACCCAACTAATTTTACAAATTACTAGGGACTGAGGTGAACAACTTTCCATTTGATAGCACAGGCTAATTTCCTACGGTTTTGAAGATATTGAGTTTTAAATCTAAATGGGTGGTGCTGGTTTCATTCTACAAAGAACAAGAAATCAGAAGAAAGAGGATTTCATGTAGTGTCTATATTCATGAATGTCAATGTACATTTATTTCTAATAAAAATTCCTGTGTGGTTAATGCTTGGAATCCAAAGGAAGTCGGTGTGTGCTGACCAATCGGATTCTAAGTGTCGATTAGGAAAATGTAGTGTGTTGTCTATATGCAATGAGTCCTGTGTCCCGAACACTATGAACGGACCATCCAGTGTAGATAGCTCGCTCGTATTTGAAAAATGATCCTTATTGTTCTTTGAAATCATATCTCTTTACTTACCTGTTACCGATCGACGATCGATAATGGATCCGTTATCCCAAGCGATGCGGAAAGCTTTTCTTCTAGGGTCATCGGAGATGCAGAAACAGAAAGGCAAGGTAATGAAACCATCTAATATGTTCGAGTACAATACGAATCATTTTATCGGGATCCATTTGGTGATCAAGGTTCAACCGATTCCTTGGGGGAAACGGTTGAAACTTAAGGTTGTAACTTGTCTTCAAAATTCATGCATATTCAACCGGGGTCAAATCCTAAATCCAACACCGAACAAATATGTCCAAAGGTCAACTATCTTCCCTCCAAGTTGAAATCCGCTAAGGCCAAATCACTACATCGTCACTATCATCACCCAAGTATGAGATCAATATGGTCTAACCTTTAAAGCAAGTGAAAACCTAGGGTTTTCGATTAACTCGGGTCTAAATTCTTGGATTGGCGAATTGGGTGGTGCGAGATCACCAATCGACAACAGCTTAGTCCAGGTAGAGATGGAAGGAGGTGGTGGTAGCGGGTCTCGAGTGGTGGCAGGTCGATGGTAGGTTTATTATTGGTCGGCTTGGGTTAAATCGGCTGGAAATAAGGGAGACTTGGTTGAAAGAATGAATGCAAAGCTAAATGGGGAGAGTAGGCATGGAAAATAGTATAAGTATAAAAAAATTCCACTCAAAATTTTCCTAAGTGATTAACTCGGTGCCTGGGTTATCGCTATAACTTGTTACCAAGTTATCAGCTCTTGCTCGGATTAGCTCCAACTCAACACAATGAATCTATATGCCGACTTAAAGCACTACGCATGTTACAGAAGAAGGAATGCATCATCCATGCGGAGAATTGGAATTCAAATTGAAATCAAAGCCAATAACTAAACATAACTTAATTAATTAAAAACAACGTCTCGAGATGAAATCCAACAATCAACTGAAACTCAAAGGATAACAGTTCAGAACTTACCTCGTTCCATATCACACTTTGTTTCCAACAAAAGCATACTCTATGGGGCAATTGTTACTGGGTTTTTGACCAAGTAGAAGTCTAAGGAAGATAGAACGTTGAGACGAAGATAGAACGACTTAAAACTTGGAAGGTAGGCTCTATAGGTTAGAGAAGCAAGACAGGAAAATTTGGGCCATTGTGGAGCTGAGTCCATAACTTGGCACCGAGTTATGGTGCTCCATAGTGGGGAGCTCCAACTTTCCCCGACCCATTGTCTATCTATTATAAGCAAGTCCAAGTGATTTCATAAGTTCCGGATGACCTATCTCAAGAAGTGAAGAGTTAGCTCCAGTGAACTGCAGAATAAGTCAGGTTACGAAAGAACGATCATCAAAACAAGTCAACGAGCTACGAAAACACAAGGGAAACTACAAAACGAAGTGAGAAACCCAATCCAAGAAAAAGCATCGAGTTTTCCCCTAAGGAGATAACTCAGTACCGAGTTATAGGGATAACTCAGTACCGAGTTATCACCTTAACTCGGTGCTTACCTAAATCCACACTATTCTGGGTCGATGTCTAGACCTCTCTGGTAGTGGGCTTCTAATCCAATATGACAACTATCTTATAAATACCAACCTTAGAGCAACCAATAAAGGGTCTGGATTCTGATATCATTACGCAGGAACTCTATCTCTTCTTCAACTCTTTCCTTTACACCATAGTCACCAAGGTAGCTACTATAGACATTTATAGGACTTATAATTTGTATAGCCCCTGTACTTGTGACTCTTTCTCTCTCAAACACTTTGTAACCTTATACAAACAAGATTGAGCAACTATTAAGTGGATGTAAGCTTAGTTAATAGCCGAACCACTACAAAAATTCCTATGTCTCTCTCTTATTTCTTTTACTTTACTATTGTTCTCTATTATCTTTGCCCTATTCTGACAGGGTTGGTGCTTTCACATACTCATATCGAGTGTTGATCCATTTTTTGGGGTTAACATCTATCATTATTCCAAAAGATTCCTTACTTGTTATTATCTTTAAAAGTTCCATGTTTTTTCAATCATTTTTCCACTTTAAAATATAATCCAAGGGTTTATAAACAAATGTTAATGTTTATACAAACCCAAAACATTTCTTACTATAAACATTTATCTTTAAAAATATCTTTTAAAGATCTAATTACATTTATATGGGTTTAAGATAAGTGTTACTCACAATAACCAAAACATTTCATACTTTAAACAATTATCTTTAAAAATCTCTTTTAAAGATCTAATTACATTTATAAGGGTTCAAGAGAAGTGTTACTTAAACATTGTCACAACAACCCAAATCATTTCACACTTTAAACATTTATCTTTAAAAATCACTTTTAAAGATCTAATTACATTTATAAGGGCTAAAGTCTAAAACATTTCATACTTTAAACAATTAACTTTAAATATCCCTTTGAAAGATCTAATTACATTTATAAGGGTTTAAGACAAGTGTTGCTTAACATTGTCACAATAACCCAAACATTTCATAATTTAAACATTTACCTTTAAAAATCTCTTTTAAAGATCTAATTACATTTATAAGGGTTTAAAACAAGTGTTACTTAAACATTATCACAATAATCCAAAACATTTCATACTTTAAACATTTACCTTTAGAAATCTCTTTTAGTGATCTAATTACATTTATAATTATCCCTAAAGTATTCATTATTATAGTCCTAACTATAAATCTAATTATAGCCTTAATTATAATCCTAGTTATAGCCCTAATTATAATCTTAATTATTACCCTAATTATAATTAATAAGTGTTAAAACAAATGTTACTTAAATATATTTACTACAACCCAAATCCATTTACTTATATTATTTGGTTAAGTTCGATTGTTGACTAATCGACCAAAAAGTTCCAAAACCGATCCCTTATAGAAATCAAGGTTTGTATACTTAACACGTTTCTGACATTTCCAACATTATTATTCCTTAGTTAAGAGGGAAGTAGGTAGTTTAGAGCACTATTTGTTCTATCCCTGCTTGAACATCAATCTTAACTCTCACAAATAGATAAGCCTACTTCATCGACTTTTAGTGTTAAGCATAATATCAACGAATTTCCATAAGTTAAACTAACGAACACACTTAAGCCATTAAGCATTCTTAAAACACTTTGAAAAACATTTGTTTATGGTTTAAAAAAGCCTTTTAGAATGATATATATATATACACACTAAAATATAATTATAAGATAAGATATTTAATAATAAAAATAATTTAAAAAGATATTATATTACATAAGCTTTTCATACTAATAAAACAATTAAACAAATTTTATAAAAACTATATATATATACTTAAAATATACTTTAAAATACTTATAATATGGTTTAAAACCTTCATTAAAAAAATTACTTCAAATATCCATTTTGTTATTTATTTACAACTTCAAAATTAACATGTTTTCCTTTATTTAAAAATACCATTTACTTTAACAATTCATAATAAATGATTAAAATTCAAAAAAAATTCCAGGTCACTTTTAAAATACTCTAATATATGTAAGAAGAAAACGATAAAAAGATTGGAGAAGAATACATAAGTATGAAGTCATTTTGAAGCTTTTAAAGTGAAGGGTAGAACTACAACATTTTAAAAGTCTTTGTTTGCTATAATAGGTTCATAAATTGTAGTTTTACACACTTTTAAGTTTTTTTGATTTTCCATAAGCCGTCGATCTTTTCAGAGTCTAATTTTTTTATAGCAAGCAAAAAACACATAATACATTATAACTATGGTGAGAAATCCCGAAGGATCCGTAACAACCCATACCTCAGTGGGCCTGAATTTTCGCTAAATTGAAAAACCCAAGTCCACGTATAGATCGTTGGTTTGGTATGCTGCAAATAAACAAATGAATGCATATCAGAGTACAAGCAATATAACTAACTGCAAAATAGTAAAGTATAATAGGACATAAAATCACTGACCAAGATTTGATACTTCCAATGTCTAGTGTCCTTGTTAGTGCCGAGCATGGATAAGGAACATGATCTAACATTGTTCCTGTCTTGTACCAGTACTTGTCCGTCTAAGCTATCATGTGGGTTGTAATAAAGAGGATGTCAGAACAATATTCTGGTGATTGGTAAAATTTTACAATTTGTACATAACACAAGTTTATGTCGATTATCTTTTATCTCTTGTTATGTCTTTTATTTTCAATCAGTCGTTTCAACTTTATATGTGCACATAATACGTCCCATCTACCCATAGTAGACTGTAGCTATGTACCCATATATAGATATAGATATAGACACACACACACACACACACACACACACACACACACACACACACACATATATATATATATAAGTACCACAGTCCCTCATTGGACTAAGATACCATCCTCGCTAGTATACCTTAAATTAGCACCTTGTCAGGATCCATCACTCTCGCCGTATCATGCTCTCGTCGTTGCATGTACCGAGGAACTCCCATAATGCCAAATATTGACTTTAAAATAATTTGGCTGTTCTCTATGTTTTATCTTTTTGGGGATTTCCTTGTCCTATATAGATATAGATATAGACACACACACACAGATATATATATATATATATATATTTCTATATAAGTACCACAGTCCCTCATTGGACTAAGATACCATCCTCGCTAGTATGCCTTAAATTAGCACCTTGTCAGGATCCATCACTCTCGTCGTATCATGCTCTCGTCGTCGCATGTACCAAGGAACTCCCATAATGCCAAATAACGACTTTAAAATAATTTGGATGTTCTTTATGTTTTATCTTTTTGGGGATTTCCTTGTCCGCTTCCCGGTTGTAAACTCAGGCCTATGAACTATAAGGATGGTGGATTTAGCCCTATCGGATGTGGACTCAGCTACACAAACTACCCCATGCACGTTTGAAAGACTTTCCTAATAGCGTTAACTATCCTTGCCTCCTATTAAACAAACTAGCAAACAATGGGGCGATGCATGCCCTAACATGACCGTACACTAGTAGACAACGTACGACCGCTAGGTGTAGCCCCTATCATTTTCATTGACTGCTAAGGATTGATAACGTTCTCGACCTATGCACATCCCTACTCCTTTATTTGGTACCAATTCAGGTGACATGCTATCATAGTGCCATTGTTCCCTCATAATCCAATTTAGATTGCCTATTACAATCAAGGAAATACCCCACTTTCCTATTTTATTGAAGCAAACTACCTTTTCTATCGGGGTATTCCTCTATTTGTATGCAAGCGTATACTCTCGATGGGTCCTATGGTTGAATATGTCTCACATCAGTATAATATCGCATAATTATTGGTAGCCCCTTGCGATGGGTAGACTTCTATTGTGTAACACTACCGACCTCACATTCCAATCTACTATAATGACCAATTGTAATATTATTCATTTAACTATACTTTAGTCATAATAATTCACACCCATCGTAAAAACATATTTGAGGCTATATGTATATGTATGTATGTATTCCTTCATACTTAATTATCATGCCTTCACAGTTTTTTAGCTGACCCTAGGTTTTCATATTATTATGCATTTCACCTCTTCCTTTACTTTAAGTTCATTTACCGCTTTTCTCTTATCAATTTCATAATGTCGTTGCCATCTTTTTTATCCACTCTCTATTTTCCATTTATGTTCCCATGTTATCCTTTTATTCCTTCTTGCCTATCATTTACATTTCCACCTCATTTACTTCCAAATTTTATTGGTATTTCACATCTTAACCTTTTAGGATCTTTTTACTTCATTCATTTCTTACCGTTTAACTTTTGGAGTTTACAACATTTTAATGCGTTGGAACTACATTTTTATTCTAAAAATTGTTAATACCGTAAATTTCTATGTCTTATCCAAAAAGAGAGAGATTTGTGTGATGTTTGTAATTACAAGGAACTATCTTTTTATTCCTCGAAATAGACGATACAAAATACGATAATTATCCCTATTTTGTACATCTCTTTCATTTTAGGCGTATTCCTTGTCATTTCAAACATCGCACTTTTATTTATTTAAATTTGATAATACTTAGAAATCTACTTGCAACAACTCAAATTCCAACGAATTAAAATATCACTTAAACCCGTAAAATCTTAATAAAGTTTCTTTGTTTTACCTTTTTATTCTTTGTTCAAATACCAATTTATTAACAAATTCATAATTCCATATTTCTAAATAATCAATTTAGGCAAGTTCTCTAATTTCATTAAATCTATTCCATAATCGTTATGCGTATACAGTTTATTATCAAATTTGCTTCTTACATTAATCCATTACATTACACATATACAATAATTTATCCAAACCGAGATTTATATCTAATCAATTTGCACTTATAGTTAAATATCCAAATCGATTATACATAGGCATAAATGGAATAGATCACAACAATATAAGTCTAATCATATTACAAAACATATAATTTTCCCGCTCACCTCTTTTTAGCATCCCAAATGTCCAAATCTAATCCTATTATTTATATTTCCACTTATCTCCCTATTTGGATTCACATATGATATATACATATAGATCCATTAGAATTTTGGATTAGAAAGGATAGATTTATGTTGATTACAATTTCAAATCTGGATTTATAGTTTACCTTGGTTGTAGTGACTTGATTGAACTTATTCTCTATCTCTATCATCTTCTAAAATCCTCGAATAGTGTATACGTGCAAACTAGAACTGTTTTTATGAGTTTATAGTTTTGTAGGAGAAGAGAAAATGGTAGAACTTTTATGTCCACTAAAAAATTATGAGTTGGAAATGAGAGTCTAGGTCTATATTTATATGGGTTCAAACCAATGCCAACCATTCGATTAAACAATTTGTAACGACACACTATTTTGGACCATTCAAATCGACAATAATCCACACATATCTGACTTGAAAAATTCAAAATAACAGATTGTAATAAAATTTGGAGCAAATAAAATCAAATACAGAATCATAGACACAGAATATCAGAATAACTCGCAGCGGAATATAAAAACCATAGTAGTTCATGAAGCTACTATAACAAACTCTCAAACATAATACATAATATCAGCTTGAAAACATATACAATAGAAATCTCAAATAAACAGAAGTTAATGAATACCAGAACTGAAATAGAACAACTGAACTAAAAGGAACAGATAACTAGACAAGCGGAATCTCCAGCGATTCCAAGCTCCAGAAAGAAATCCAAAGCTAAGCTGTAAATACTTAGGCTGACCCGAGCGTAAAGTAAAACACAAAACACTCGAGTCAGGACAATATATACTTATATAATGTAAACCAACTCAAGTGAACTGTAGTAGAAATGCACAATAACTCAAAGGATGCTTGGGACCGCCCATCCTCTAAGGATCAGTTAAACCATAAATTAAATACATCCCGTGGTTAAAATTTCAAAATGGTATTTTATACTTCGAAATCAAATATCATTTCAAAATTCAATATCATTCAAAAAAAATTCCATTTCAAAATATCAAAATATCATATTTTAAAATAGTTTATATTTCGAAACAAATTACTTCATTTTAAATCATAAAAATGAAGTTATTATATTTAATAATTAAATTATTAAATTTCCAAAATTTTAACCTTTCAAAGTTCATTTGTTCACTTAAATTAATTAAAACAATGAAAATTCAACTTTCGCAGCATTTAGAAAATGCTACGGAAAGTCACATTTAAACCAGTTCAATTTAACAGAAGACAGCATTTAAAATGCTGTAATAGGGTTACATTAGTTTCAAACAAACTTAGTTAAATTCAACCATTATAACATTTACAAAAATGCTATAATAGCCTTTAATTAAATTTAGCCATTTGGTTCATTATTATCAACTACAACATTTACAAATGTTGTATTATCATTTACATTAGAATTAATAGCATTTCAGAAATGCAGTTAATTAACTTCAAATATTCAGTATAATTTCACAAACAATTATATTTTTATATAAATCATTTTTAACTTATAAAATCATATAATTTCACTTTTAAAATAATCATTCAAATACCCTTATATTCATGATTTTATAAATTTAAACCTCCATTCTAAAATCAAAATTTAATAATAATTCGCTTATTAAATTCCAATATTAAATTATAAATTCATTAAATTAAATTAAATTAACACTTAAGTTTAAATTTTCAAATATAACTTAATTCCATTTTTATTTACTTAACTTAAAATTCACCCTTAAGCCAAATTCACAAATTTCCAATTTTAGTTATATTTCAAAATTTCAACTTAAATATTCATTCATTTCACATTTTAACTTTATTCAAAATCATAAATATAATATAAAAATCATTTAAATTCACTTTAATCCAAATTATCATGAATTTATCACATTTCATATTTAATTTAAATTCCAATGATCACCAAATTAAAATTTCCCAAATAACTTACATTTCAAATTTTCTAATTTTACCATTTATTTACTTCACTTATAAATTTTCAGAAAATCAATAATGCTTTACAAAAATCATTTTTATTTAGTTTAAACCAAAAATATTATAATATTTACATTTCTAAAATATTTTAAAAAAAAATTATAAAAACATATTTTAACAACGGGTTTGTATTTCATTTTCTAGCCTAGGTAAAGTGATACGGGTAATTTATCATTTCAACCCGTAATTTACAAAGATACCCGGGTTTGATCATTTCAAACCCGCAATCCCAAGTAAATGAAAATAATTGAAAATCATTCAGGCATATCATTTCAGCCCATAACGATTTTCTCCTATTCTAAAGTCCGTTCGGGTATGTATCATTTCAACCCATAGTGATTCTAATCTAAAGGGAACTTGCAGTGTGATAAACTGATATAAACAACAGAACAACATAAAATAACAGTAATATATGATATAACAGGTAAATACGCATGGGTGAACATCATATGATCATAACATAGCAGATATAACATGGTGATGCATTTTACAGATTCAAATGTGATCGATTTACTAGTTATATGAGTATAAAACTGTCTGGTGAGAATAACTCACTTGTATAAGCTGGAGATGACAATCGAATACACAAAACAAAAATCTTCAAAGGCACGACAACACGAATATGATTTGAGATTGGGAGAGCCAAAATAATTTTCCTTGAACAAATTCAAACAACAAGTATAAACAACAAGTATAAACAACATAAGTATACACTTAAACAAATCAAACAACACTAGAATATATGCACAACAAATAACACCAAACTTTTGCACTTGCTTTCAACCACTTATGGTTCAGCCCTAGGTCATAAATGCATGGCTAAGGAGTGGGTTTGGATCTGGTTTGGGTTCAACAGGGTCGGCTTAGCATGGGTGAGATGAAGCAAAGGTTTGTGTGCATGAAACTGCACAACTATAAGGCACAAAACAATGTTTTCAAGGCAACAAAAGTCACGACCACAAGCAAGCATGGCACGGCCAGGTCTGTAGTGGACTGGAAGTGATGTGGCAGAGGGTTTTAGGTCTGGTAAGGGCTGGAGATGGTGGTGCAAGGGGCGGCCAAGGTGGTGGTTTGAGGTGATGAAGGCAAAGAAGCTAGGCTATGTACATATAGGTGGGTTTTGCTCAATTTCTTGGTGGATCTGATCTACAAGGGTGCACGGCTAGGCTTGGGTAAAGGGCTGGAGGTGGTGGCAACCTGATGTGGTGGTGTTGGAGGTGGCCGAGCAAATAGATGAAGGCAAGTGCAAGTTACATAAGAAAAACAAGAAAAAAAATGGAAAAAAAGAATGAAAGTTTACCAAGCTTTCCAAGGAGATGATGGCCGAGATTTTTTTGTGGTTGAGGAGTTTTTGATTGTACGTGAAAAATATGAGAATAGTCAGCTGAAGGATGAGAAAAGAACGGCCAAAATTGAAGTGGTGTTGGTTGAAATGAAGAGGCAAGAATACAAAGAGACTAGGTATACAAAAGGACTCAAACTCTTCAAATTTCCCTAATTTCTTTTTGCATACTAAAACAAATGAAAATGCTGATAAATAAAGATAAAACTCCGAAATAAAAAAATGAATTCATAAAATAAATAAATTTTAATTAAATATAATTAAATAAGGAAAATAGCTTAAAAATGTAAACTAGGCTAAAAAAAAATGGAAACAAATTCTATAAGCTTTGGAAAATTTTTATTTAAATTTAACTACATGTAAAATGAATATAAATAAAGTAGAAACACAACAAATACAAGTGAATGCATAAAATAAATAAATAAATTTTAAATCATATATAATTAAATTAAGAAAATAGCAAAGAAAATGGGAACTAGGTTTTAAAATTGAAAATAAATTCAATAAACTTTAGAAAAATTCTATCAACACTTTAAAAATATTTAAAGACAAAATATATATAATATATCATAAATATACAAATTAGAATAAGGTATATCAAATTAAAATTTCATTTATATAAATTAAAATAAAGAATATTGTTAAATAAAACAGTTTACACTCAATATTGTAAAAAGCATAACTTTCACAATATAACTCCGATTTCAACGAAACAAAAAGCAGTATTCTAAAAATTTAATCTATTTTCATAATAAAGATAAAATTAAAAATTTCAAATATTTAAATTTAAAATTTAAAAGTCAAAGTTTGACCCAAATTGACCAAAAATCAATATTCAAGGAAATATTCAATTTATACCAGTTTGAAATTATAATTCACATAATAATCAACATTTATATTTAAAAATGAAATGTTTGAAAGAAAAAGTTTACAATAACTTAAAATAAAATAAAGTCAAATTTAAATATATGCAGAAATCTAGGGTTGTGACACTCTCCCCCACTCAAATCTTTTCATCCTCGAAAAGGAAGGAAGCGGAGGAACAACTAGAAAGAACAATAAGTTGGAAGACATCCCGAAAGAAGGTAGGGGAAAAATAGCTAGGAGGGAAAGCAGGTTGAAAGAGAAGGATGAACCATTATTTTAAATTGTTGGTTAAAGAGGTAAAATATTTAAAACACTTTAAAATCCTTTAAAAAGGAAATAACTGATCAAAGTATCATTTATATAATATTTTATCAAAATACTTTTATAACTCGATGTCTTAACAATTTTATCCTCGTTCCTGCAGACTCTGGCAGTGCGTTGATCAGGCGCAAAGCTAGAATTCTCTAGGTACTTAGTAGACTTGTTTCAACACCTAGTGAAAATACTGGAAAACTTTTTAAAACAGATATGGAAAGTACAATCCAAACAAAAACAAACAAAACCTTTGTCTAACCATGGTTCGCAGATACACAATGGTTATGCCTGGATCCCCCAGGAAACAATCCATTTCTGTAAGCTTTCTCAGCCCTGCGAGTTACGCCATGATGACTAGTAGAATGCAGGATACACAATGGTTACGCCTGGATCCCCCAGGAAACAATCCGTACCCCTAGGTCATCTCAACTAGGCGGTTTCGCTACTAATGCGACCTACATAGATGCAGGATACACAATGGTTACGCCTGGATCCCCCAGGAAACAATCCGTACCCCTAGGCCATCTCAGCCAGGCAGTTGCGCTATGCAGTCGCGCTCGTAAGACCATGGAGATTGTCATGGAATTCGATGGAAACTCGAGTATCATATCTGGAAAACCTAAAATCAGAGAAATATCGATAGAATGAATCTACAATGTGGCCACAAAGCGGATATCAAGCAGAAGGCACTTTCCATATCTTTACTTCGAAAATATGTATCATATAGTACCTTTTCAAATCACTTTCAAATATCATGCTTATATAAAGTCCACTATATATAAGATTTCATTTTCAAATCAAATACTTTCCAAAATCAATAGTATATCAAATCACATTTATATAGACTTCAATTATATAAGATTTCACTTTTCAAATTGAGTACCTTTTCAAATCCATAGTTTTCGAATCAACATCATACTTATACAAACCAATTTTTATATATAAGTTCGATAACTCCCAAATCAAGTATTTAGTAACACAAGGTTCTCAAATTTCAATTTGTTTCAATATCAATACAATTTTCAAAATCATATACGTTTTCACCAAATTATTCTTCCAAATCAAATATCTTTAGTTCCAAAGTTTACAAAATAATAAATTTAGAAAATAAATCCAAATTTCCAAATCAATATAGTTTAAGTCAAACAATTCATTTCCAAAATCATCTTATACTTACATAAAGTTTATCTTATATAAGGATCAAAATTTTCAAAAATAAATTTCGTTGTACGAAGAGCTATATGGGATTGAACATCTTTGCTTACTAAAAGGTTTTTAATTTAGAATAGTTTTGTTGGGTAAGTTTTAGTCGAACCAACCCACTACCGAACCAAGTGCCTGCCGAACCAACCTTCTCCAAGTGCCTGCCAAACCAACCATCTCCAGGCTGCCACCGAACCAACCTTCTCCAAGTGCCTGCCGAACCAACCATCTCCAAGCTGCCACCGAACCAACCTTCTCCAAGCTGCCACCGAACCAACCTTCTCCAAGTGCCTGCCGAACCAACCATCTCCAAGCTGCCACCGAACCAACTACCACCGGACCAAGACATTCCGAACCAAGCTCCTACCGGACCATCTACCACCGGACCAAGAAATTCCGGACCAACACTACCAGGCCAGATCGCGTCAGCCCAGGCCCATCAGCAGCTGTATACATCCAAGACCCCTACCCCCAGCCTCACTCTATAAATAGAGGGGCAGGGGTACAACAATGGGGACAAGTTTGAGAGCTCAAGCACGGATAGAACTTTCAAACAACTTTCATATACTTGTATCAAAGCTTTGTACTTGTTATTTGAATAGAAAAGGAGAATAACATATAAAGTGGACGTAGGCACGTTCTGGCCGAACCACTATAAATCTGTGTGTCTTTTACAGTTTAGTCCCTGCTTTTTACATACTTGCATAAATCACCCAAATCACAAAGAACAACATAAAATCAATTAAATCATACGACTTTGAAGTGTTTGTCCATTTTTTGTGCAAACATTTTTGGTGCTTTCACTGAGAACTAGAAGCTCGAAGCTTCAGCTTCTTCCACTTAACCTTCTTCCTGACAGCATCGTTCATCGCTTGGAAAACATGCCTCCCAAGCAGAAGAAAGATGTTAACAAAGGAAAAAACATCGCAACCAGCAGTCTTCCAGATCCAGTGGTTACAGATCAAGTAAATCGTCCCCCTCCAGCAGCAATATCGAATGAAGGTCAGGCAAATCCGACCACCCCTGCTGCGGAACAGCCGGCAGCAATTACTAGGGCGGATCTAGACAGGGTTGTGGCTGAAGTGACTAACCGCTTCACGTCTCAGCAGGAAGCCTTGGTGGACCATCTCATGTCACGCTTAAGGGATGCTGAAGAGTCCAACCGCAACACTGAATCATGGGGTGAGTCCCAGTCTGGAGGATCTCAGAGACAATAAAGATCTTCCTTCTTCGAAGGAGCTAACGGCAGAAGCAGCCATGGTAGGAGCCGAGATCGAGCACGACCCGAAGTTAGGCCCGAGGAAACGCTTGGAACCGAACCCAACGGGGGAGGTACCGGGCAGAGGTCAACTGTAGCTGAGCTGGTCGTACTGCCTAACCACGGAAACACCAATGAACGGGGCCGAGCTAGAGTCCAGCCCGAAGTTGGACCCGAGGAAGTGCTTAGATCAGAACCCAGCAGGGGAAGATCAAGGTAAGGGCCAACTGTAGCTGACCCTAGCATGCTCCCAGAAGACCAAAGGCAGCCATTGGAAAATATGAGGAATGATAGACGATATCATCCCTACAGGTCATCTGGACGGAATCAATCCCATAGAACAGAACCGAACTCGTTTCTATCTGCTCCAAATTCTGATGAAAGGATGGCACGCTTGTTCAGAGAGTGCATCCAACGGGATCAAAGAGATCGAGGGATAGGCGCTAGGGTAACCAGTCCCTTTGCCCGCAGTATCGAAATTGCCATCACCCTCCGAGAATGGAAAATGCCAACAATGGAACCTTACAAAGGAACCTCCGACCCCGTTGTGCACTTACAGAGATACATACAGCATATGCTCATGAGTGGAGCAACAGAGGGAGTACTGTGCAAATGCTTTCCACTATTCTTAGCAGATCTAGCTACCTCCTGGTTCTGTCATCTACCCCAAGGATCTATCAGCTCGTGGGAGATGCTGAAAGAAAATTTTATCAGCCAGTTCCGCATTCATGTGGAACAACCCAAGGACGCTTATTCCTTATCCAGTATCAAACAGAAACCTGGAGAGGAGCTGCAGCAATACCTAACCCGATTCAATGCTGCAGCAGCCGCAGTCCAAGATGCCGATGAGAAGCTTGTCTTAATGGCCCTCTGTAGTGGTGTGCATCCGGATACTAAATTTGCTAGAAGATTGACCAAAGAAAAACCAGCTACTTTACCCGATTTCTTCCATGAAGCTGGGAAATATATGAGACTTGAAGATGCTGCTACCGAGAGGCAGACATGGCAACAAAGTAAGGCGGGTCACGGCAACACACCCGCTGTAGCAAGGGACGTTCGAAGAAATGATTCTAGAGACAACGCTGGGGGCAAGAAGGGAGAAAAGCGCATATATCGGCCAGGACCGAGATTTGACACTTACACCCCGTTGAATGAAACAATCGAAAACATCTTCCTGGCCACTCAAGACGAGGTTAGATACAAACGCCCCCCGCACAAGAAGGAATCAGATAACGCAATTAAGTCTGGAAAATTCTGCCGCTTCCACGAATCCCATGGGCATGATACCAACAAATGCCATCATCTTCGAGACTTGATTGAAGAACATATCAGAAGAAGGAAACTAGAACGCTATGTAAAAAGTCAGAACAGGACTCCAGCTCCTGCCAATGAAAATCCCAGGCTACCCTCTCCAGAGACAGGTAGAGGGAATCGCAACACGAGCAGACCCAGTCAAGAGAAGATAGTGGTCCATACCATCTCGGGAGGACCACACATCGCCGACAGAAGCTGGGCAGAGATGGAAAGATATGGAAAGTCACTTAGAAACAATGAAGACTGCGTTAATTCTATCATAGAAGAACGCCACCCAAAGCAGAAAGAGGGTGATGACATCACATTCAGTAGGCGTGACCTAGAGGGAAGGCAATACCCTCACATGGATCCCATGGTTATCTCCGCCCGGCTCGGTCCAGCCGAAGTTTTCCGAATTCTAGTAGACACTGGAAGCTCTGTAAATATCCTTTTCAAGCATGCATTTGACAAAATGAAACTGTCAATAAAGGATGTTTCCCCCTGCAATAAACCACTACACGGTTTCACTGGAGTTGCAAAGATGCCCCTCGGGCAACTGGACCTCTTTGTTGAAATTGGAAGTCATCCCCGTTCCGTTGTGCGGAAGCAGACATTTGTGCTGATAGAAAACCGCTCAGCCTACAATGCATTCTTAGCAAGGCCAGCCTTGTCTGACTTCCAAATTATCCTGGCCCCATGGTGTCTAAAGATGAAATTCCCAACGGACAATGGAGTAGGGGAAGTAGAAGGAGACCAGGACATCGCTCGAGACTGCTATGTAACCGAACTTCGCAACAACCATAGGAAGGATAAGGGGAAAAGTGTAGAGATTGCCCTCTGCACAAAGAGTTTGGAAGCATAGCAACTAAAGAAAGCCCCTCCTCTTCGATATACCAGCGACCCTTTCAATGAATTAGACCCTAGGGACAAAGAGGAGGAGGCCACCGCCGAGCCTGCGGAGGCTATGGAATTCATATTTGTAGACATACATGACTCGAGTAAACTATTGAAAATCGGGTCCCAACTAAAAGCAGAGTTGAAGGAGCAACTCATTGATTTTCTCCGCCACAACTTGGATGTATTTGCGTGGTCACACGCTGACATGACCGGGATCTCCCCTGACATAGCATGCCACGTACTAAACATTGATCCTACCAAGGCGCCAGTAAAACAGAAAAAGAGAAGTATGGGGGCAGAACGATCAGCCGCCCTCGATGAAGAAGTGAAGAACCTACTTGCCAATGACTTCATACGAGAAGCCATCTACCCAGAGTGGATTGCCAACCCGGTGCTGGTAAAGAAGGCTAATGGGAAGTGGCGAACATGCATTGACTTTGCCAACTTAAATGACGCCTGCCCGAAGGATTGCTTCCCACTTCCCCGAATCGATCAACTTGTAGACAGCAGAGCCGGGCACGAACTCTTATCCTTTATGGATGCATACTCATGATATAACCAAATTCCTATGCATGCTCCCGACCAGGACCACACTAGTTTCATCACTGACCAGCGTTTGTACTGCTACAAGGTAATGCCTTTCGGACTTAAAAATGCAGGAGCCACCTACCAGCGCCTCGTCAACAAGATGTTTGCAGGGCTAATAGGACGAACTATGGAAGTGTATGTGGATGACATGCTGGTAAAATCAAGGAAAGCTGACGATCACGTAAGCCACCTGGGCGAGATGTTTCAAGTACTTCGCCAGTATGGAATGAAGCTTAATCCTCTAAAATGCTCCTTCGAAGTATCATCAGGGAAGTTCTTGGGATTCATCATCCATGCCAGAGGGATTGAAGCAAACCCTGAACAAGTCCGAGCTCTAAAGGATATCAAAATACCTTCCACTCGAAAGGAAATGCAAAGCCTGAATGGGAAAGTGGCTGCCCTAAGCCGATTCATCTCCAAAGCAACGGACAAGTGCGTCCCATTCTTCGAAGCTCTAAAGAAAGACAAAGGAAAGTTTGAATGGACTGACGAATGCTTAGCAGCTTTCCTTAACCTAATTGAACACCTCCAGAAACCGCCGATACTCTCAACTCCAAACGAAGGCGAAGAGTTATACCTATACCTTGCTGTATCATCTCATGCCCTAAGCGCTGCTCTGGTAAGAGAAGACAACCGCACGCAGCGGCCAGTATACTTTGTAAGTAAGAGGTTTACGGGGGCAGAAGTCAGATATCCAAAACTTGAGAAGCTAGCATACTGTTTGCTAATCGCATCACGGAAACTACGCCACTATTTTCAATCCCATTCCATCAGAGTTCTGACCGATCAACCGCTGAGGTAGGTACTCCATCGTCTCGACACTTCTGGGCGACTACTTAAATAGTGCATTGAACTAAGTCAATATGATATTACCTACCATCCTCGCACCGCCATCAAGGGGCAAGTCATGACCGATTTCATTGCCGAATTCACTACCAGCGAAGGTAAGGAGCAATCGGAAATAGCAGAAGACATCAAGTGGAGTCTCTTTGTGGATGGTGCGTCGAACGAACAAGGCTCAGGGGCAGATGTGGTAATAGTCACTCCTAGGGGAAATAAGCTGCACTATGCTATAAGGTTGGAGTTCGCTGCCACCAACAACGACGCAGAATATGAAGCAGTGATAGCTGGATTAGAACTTGCCTTAGAAATCGGAGCCAATTCTTTGTGTCTTCATAGCGATTCTCAACTTATTGTTAATCAAATATTAGGAGAATTCCAGGCTCGAGAAGAACGACTCATATCATATTTAAAGAAGACCAAGTTACTTCTCAGTCGATTGGACCACTACTTAGTCAAACACATCCCTCGGGAAGAGAACCAAGAGGCCGACGAATTGGCGAAGCAAGCTAGCATGAGAGACGATGCTATTTCCGTAGCAGTAGCCATCTCAAAGCAACTGAACCCAAGTTTTGAGCGAGTGAATCTGATAGCTGCAACCGAAGAAGCAACTTGGATGACTCCCATCCGAGACTACTTACAAAGTGGCACACTACCCAACGGGCGTAACGAAGTCAAGAAAATCTTGAGGAAAGCTTCCCGCTACACAATACAAGAGGACACCCTCTATCGGTGAGGCTTCTCTAACCCCTTATTAAGGTGTGTCGTTGGAAGGGAAGCCAAGGAAATCTTATCCAATATTCATCAAGGAAGCTGCGGAGATCACACCGGAGGGCAAACTTTAGCAAAAAAGATACTCCGATATGGATATTTCTGGCCCACCTTAAGCAAGGACGCCTTAGATTTCATCAGAAAATGTGACAAATGCCAAAAGTTTGCTAAGATTCCGCGACTACCAAAGATTACTCATTTGACCAGCCCTTGGCCCTTTGCAGTATGGGGAATTGACTTAATCGGTGAACTGCCAATGGGCCGAGGCGGGGCCAAATATGCTATAGTGGCAGTCGACTACTTCACCAAATGGGTGGAAGCTGAACCCCTAAATAAAGTATCATCAGCGAAAGTTATTAACTTCTTGATCAAAAATATTCTATGCAGGTACGGAGTCCCATTCAAAATTATATCAAACAATGGACTTCAGTTTGACAGCGAGGAGTTCGCCAACTGGTGCCAAGAACACGGAATTCACAAAAGCTTCTCATCCGTAGCTTATCCCCAGGCAAACGGACAAGTCGAAGCCGTCAACAAGGTTCTGAAAACTCTAATAAAAAAGAAACTCGAAAAGTCAAAGGGCGCTTGGGTGGATGAACTCCCTACGGCACTGTGGGCCTATCGCACAACTTTCAGAACATTAATGGGGCATACTCCATTCCCTTTGGCATACGGATCAGAGGCTATGCTCCCAGTTGAAACCATCGTGCCTACCCACCGTAGGATCCACTATAACCCAGAAGAGAACGAAGAACTCCTTCACATGTCTTTGGATCTAATTGAGGAGAGGAGAAATGATGCAGCCCTCAAAGCAGCAGCCCACAAGCAAAAAGTGGCAGCACAATACAACTCCAAAGTCAAGCATCGTACCTTACAAGAAGGGGATCTTGTCCTCAAGCGAATCTTCCCTCGCCCCGGGGCACTAGATCCGATCTGGGATGGACCATATGTAATTCATAAAGATCTCCACAATGGAGCTTATATTTTGTCAACAGTGGACGGAGAAGTGTTCCAGAGGGCATGGAACATTCAACACCTCCGTCGATACTTTTCTTAACTTGTACTGCCCATATGAAGTGAATTAACAAAGAGAATCAGTGGACGTAGGCATTTTCGTGCCGAACCACTTTAAAAAACTTGTCTCTTTTTAACTTGTTCCTTTATATCTTGGCTGCTTGTTAACTTTATCCTTTTCTGTTGAACGAAATCCTGTGTATATAGCATTTCCATTCAAGGCACTCCATAGCACAACTTCACCTGGACAAGACCTAACAGGTACTATGCGAATCTATGCCCTCGCCAATGAGACACTTTTGCTCCGACATCCCTCTGCTGCGGGTTAACTCATTGCTCGCGACGGCCCTTAAAGCCAACTGTAATGAGCCGATTATAAGCCATCAAGAAGGCCGACTATAGCCATGGCAGCTCATTCCGGCGTTCGGCTCGCCGGCAACTGTGAACCTACTTTAAGCCCCAACATAAGGTGTGGCCAGCCAGGGGTAGTTCACGGTTGACGATCAGCACCCACGCTAGCCGGCCATAGTAAATCGAATAATACCCATGATTACGGGCCATAATGACCCGAGTAGTTACTGTGCGCGATCTCGGCTCCGATGTGTCTTAAGTGCGGCTGTGGTAAAAAATACTAACTCCCCACGGAGGCGTAAGATGGGTGACAAATGTCTCCAAGACCCACAGCTAGGGAAAGTGACTACAAAGCCCGTTTGCCACGAACTTAAGCACATCGAAGGCCTTCCGTGATTGGAAGTTTTACTGTTTTTCGTATTTCAATCCTATTTAAAGAACTTTTCTCCTATCCTGTATAACAATCCCTGAAGTACAGGACACAGAGTAGGAGATACTCACCAACGGGAGTGGGAATTCACGGTTGGATAGCAGGGCAATCAACTGAACTCCATCCTCGGTCGTACAAAAATATTCAAAACTGCCATCTATAATTAGAACATGAAAGGCGGTATTTTCTTCTTTTATGTACAAATTCATGACTATAATTTATTCATACATCACACTAGCATTGTAAGGCATGAAATTATACTTTAAGCAAGAACTTGGCGTTAAACACAACTGAATTACAAGCATATGCATAGCCATATTTCTCATACAACATGTCAAAATAACAAAAGCATTCAAAAGACGACAGAACGAGCTTAAGTTAAAGAATTACACGTCAAGAATAGTGTTGTTTATTACAAGTAGCATAATTACAACATAAGAGTTACGTTACTGTTTTGAGACTAACATATACAACCATGTCAAGTCTACAAAAAGATATCCAGGTCTAATCAAGGTGCCGGCTGCGTCGGAGCCTTATCCTTGTCCTTTTGCCCACCTGTCCGGTCAGAGAAAGAATTCATTAGTAATAAGCAACCAAGTTAGCGGAAAGACTAGAAAGGAAGAATTACCAGCATTCGCTCCTTGATCATCATCCTCTACTTGCACACCTGCCTCCTCAACTACAAGCAACCGCATGCCTTCCTTCACCGCCACCTTCTCCTCCTTGATAAACTGGGCAGTAACCACATCCATTCTGAAGGTCGCTCCACCCTCTTTATCTGCCTCAGCCTTGGCCTCCTCCAGAGCCCTGAGATAGATCCTAGCCATGACCCGGGGGTAATCATCCATCCAGGACAAGTTACCCTGCCTCCAAGTACGGAAGTACATATCCTGGAGCATCCCATCCATCATCCCATCATTCTCCTCAAACTCCCTCATTCGGACCTCGGAAGCCCGCAGCTTCGCAACGACAGCATCCCCTTCCGATCGATACCGTAAACGGTCAGCCTGAAGTGACCTCCTCATCGCCTCCATCTCCTCCTTCAACTTAGCCTGAGTAAGCTCCGCGACCTCAAGTCTCCCCGATAGTTCCTCTACCCGCTCGAGGTCCGCTTACCGGACCTCATCCACCGTGGCAATGGCCATGTCAACCTGCTCCTTACAGATGGCCTCCATCTTCCGCAACTGTGCCCTATTGGCCTCTTTCATAGTCTTCCTCAATTGTCTGGATGCGGCCTCATGCTGAGAGATTTGGATGGCTTGGTCGGCAAGTTGCTTAGCCTGGTCGGAAACCATCAACCGTAGCCGGATGTTGGCGCTCCCTATCTCTTCCCCAGCCTTGACCAGTCGGGCGTGGTGCCCCATCAGTTTCTTGGTCTCCTCAACAACCCGGTCAATATTTGCCTTAGCCTCATCCCCCAGAGTTACGACCCGGGTAGTAAGCAGATCAAGGTCCAGGGACTTAGCTTCGTCAAGCACCCGTACCATATGATTACAAGGAAGGAGATGCTCACCAGTAACCTCATCAAAGGAGATGTCGTGAGATGCCGGGTCCAGGTCCGGATGACCCGCAAACGGATTACGAACTAAGCCAGAATAATCTATCGGAATGACGGTTGGATTCTCAGACAGATGAGGGGAAGGTATAAACTCGGTGCCCTCCTCCTCAATATCATGAATAGGCTGGAGTGGGGCCGGAGGACTAGGAAGAGATTCAAATGTAGATTGAATCCTCTTCTTCTTTTGTATATCTTCTTCAATAACTCCAAGAAGAGGACGATAACCGACTACGTCTCCAAGACGGTTAATAGGAAGCTTTGGCTTGGCGGAAGCTTTGAGGAGTTTGTATTGTTCAAGCCTGTGCCGAAGATCTGAGGTTTTGGCCGTTTTGCCCGCTCTTGGAATGAGAATCAAGTGTCACCAACATGTATTGAGCCATCATTCAAGAATTAAAAAGAGTAAAGAGAAATTCACCTTGAACCGCAGAAGTTGCCTCAGTAGAAGCACTCCCGGAAGATAAATCTACACCGGTCCCAACCTTATCAGCTCCCTTGGACTTCTCCGTTTCCTCCAAACCTTCGAAGGCCTAGCGAAAAGCGTCATCCGTCCACTCTTGCATCTCGCCTACTTGCCCAGAAGACAAAGCCCCGACACCGTCGCCACCTCCAGCGCCTTCTCCTCCATCTCCGCCTTGCTTCTCCTCCACATCTCCCTCCTCCGGGATATCTGGACATGTGTTGGGAGAGGGACCGTCAGACTTTTTGAGCTTCTTCCCCCCGGCAACCGAATGTTTCGGAAAGGGCCTCCTTTTGCTGCTCTTCGACTCGGCCCCTTCTTTAGCTTGGGCAGCCTTCTCTTCGGCCGTGTCCCTCTGCTTGACCACGAACTGCGGTGGAAGGATCAAGTTGTGCTCCAAAAGTGTAGCGTTCCTGATCAGGTAAGCAGCCGACCTATCTCTTCCAGTAATAGCTTCTATTTCTGCTGCCGTCTGAACTAGGCGATCATTCTCCACGACCGCAAAACCACCTGTCGCTAGCAAAAAATAAAAACACATAAGAAGGAGCATTGCAACCAGAATGGGAATTAAAAATAAAGCTTTGACTTACATCCGGAGGTGAAGCGCCGAATAGAAACGGAATCATCCCTGACAAAAAACCATTCCTTCTTGAACATGCTGTACTTGGAGTATAAATCCAGGACCGGCTTAAAGGATACGGCCGATTCCAAGCTGATGTAGGGAGACCCCTTCTTATAGCCTCTCAAGTTGTACAAATACCGGATCTCCCGGTTGGAAGGAGGACGCCCATATCTCCTCTGGAAGATGACGAAGAGACTCACCAGAATGGCATAGGAGTTGGGCTGAAGCTGGAATGGAGCTACCTTTAGATATGTGAGAAAGCTGACTACCCAGGCGTTGAGAGGCGGGATGGCACCACACATGCAATGGTATCTGTTGTAGGCAAAATATCCTTCAGGAGGATCATACGGCATCACTCCCGCATCCGGCAATAGCATGCGCGCTCGGTCTATCCCGAAAGAGCGAGATATAACATCAAGTTGCTCGCCCTTGAGTGAGCTAGGGAAACAATCAGGAGGAAAGTTCAGAAGTTCCTGAGGACCGTATCCATCTACCAATGATCTCGGGGTGGGCCCATAACGGGCAGATCCTGGCTGAGCTGGGGGCACTGAGGAAGACTCTTCTCTGTCTTGAGATCTCTTCTTCTCCGATCGGGTTGCCACTTTGTGAGACATTTATCTGCGAACACAAGAGAGCACGTTGTTAGAACAAAGGATGCAAGAATATAAAATGGAAAGTTTTCATACTCATCCGGTACTAAGTCCACTCGACATAAAGTTCATTCGGTACTAAAAAAAAATTTATGCTCACTCGGCAAAACAAAGAAAATCTCATTCGAAAATCAAACACGCCGTGGTTCATTCGGCATAAGGTCCAATCAGTATCAAATTTTTAGGTTCATTCGGTAAAACGAAGTAAATCCAAGAAGCCATTCGGCAATCACCTGATATGGCGGTATGATTGATTCGGGAAATATGACTGATTCGGCAGGAAGTTCTGATTCGGCTATTTCATTCGGTGGGAAATAACGGAAGCACTAGGCCCTTACTTATAGGCGAAGGTAAACCACCGGACCAACCGGTTCGGTACTAGAAATCAGATGGAAGCGTCGAAACTGGATAACCTAAAACAAAGCATGCCATGTGCATGCACATGCCCTACTTTGGGGGGCAAGTGTTGGGTAAGTTTTAGCCGAACCAACCCACTACCGAACCAAGTTCCTGCCGAACCAACCTTCTCCAAGTGCCTGCCAAACCAACCATCTTCAGGCTGCCACCGAACCAACCTTCTCCAAGTGCCTACCGAACCAACCATCTCCAAGCTGCCACCAAACCAACCTTCTCCAAGCTGCCACCGAACCAACCTTCTCCAAGCTGCCACCGAACCAACCTTCTCCAAGTGCCTGCCGAACCAACCATCTCCAAGCTTCCACCGAACCAACTACCACCGGACCAAGACATTCTGAACCAAGCTCCTACCGGACCATCTACCACCGGACCAAGACATTCCGGACCAACACTACCAGGCCAGATCGCGTCAACCCAGGCCCATCAGCAGCTGTATACATCCAAGACCCCTACCCCCAGCCTCACTCTATAAATAGAGGGGTAAGGGTACAACAATGAGGACAAGTTTGAGAGCTCAAGCACGGATAGAACTTTCAAACAACTTTCATATACTTGTATCAAAGCTTTGTACTTGTTATTTGAATAGAAAAGGAGAATAGCGTATAAAGTGGACGTAGGCACGTTCTGGCCGAACCACTATAAATCTATGTGTCTTTTACAGTTTAGTCCCTGCTTTTTACATACTTGCATAAATCACCCAAATCACAAAGAACAACATAAAATCAATTAAATCATACGACTTTGAGGTGTTTGTCCATTTTTTGTGCAAACAAGTTTTGTATAAAAAAAAGAAAAATAGTTTGTAGAATAGTTTTGTATACAAATTAGTTTGTGAAATAGTTTTGTACATAAAATAGTTTTGTATATAAAATAGAATAAACTAGTTTGTTTAAGAAAATAAAAGAAAAATAGTAAAATAAATGGTTTTAAATTGATAGTAGTTTTTCATAAAGGAAAAATTCCAATTAAATTACAAAGATATCCAACCCAACAACTTCCAATTTCAGCGTCAAGTATACCAATGATATTAGAATATAAGATGTACATATGTCATCATTTCGCAAAGTCACATTCGATCGCTTGCTCGATCACACAAGTTCGCTTTCGAGCTAGTATTGTTCATTCGACTTCTCTAATGCGGATTTCGATATGGTTTCTCGACTAGAAACCATCAGTCTCCTTGCATAGCCATATACTATGATAGAGAATTCTAGAATCAAGCCCAAAATCCATATCAAATATTCGCCATCAAGAATCAAATGAAAAATCCTAACACGAAATGGTGTAATTCACCTCGAACTTGTGTACTCAAACTTGGATCAATTTAATTATGCGAATAAAATAGCATACGTACAACTTATGTATCTATTCCAACTTTTTAAATATATAGTTTCATAAAGATGTTACTAAGTTAAACATTTAAACTAAATTTTATTCAAAATATTTTGAAGACTAAATTCTTCTCAAAACATTTCAAATCTAAATTTCATATTAGAAAAAATTCAAAATAGCCTTATTGATTTACTTAACAAAATAGTTTCAACCTATTTAAATCATATTACTATATACTTTAAACATACATACCAAACTTATATACTTTATACTTTTCAAAATTACTTAGCTTTGAAAAGTTAACCTTGATTTGTAAGTGCTTGAACCTTCAAAATAGTTGAAGAAATCATATTTCAATCCAAGAGTTGGAAATCACAATTAAATCAGTAAATCAATTCCAAAAATAGGGTTATATCAAATCAAATCCAAAACTCAAGGACTGAACACCGGCTCATTTCAAATTTTACAACTATATATACATATATCTTTCGAATATCACATCACACTTCGGAATTTGAAATCAAAATTGGTTTCACAAATCAATCGCATAGCAAAGCTACCGAAGTGGCCTCTCCCTCACTCAGAAACTCGAAAATCAATGTCGATGATGCGTGCACTCATCACCGAAATTATTTTCCAGTGACACAAGTGAGTTCTGGACTTCCATTTACTTTGAAAACTTCTTTGAAATTCCTTCAAAATCATTAAAACCCATTAAAATCATTGAAACATTACTTATTCGGAAAAATAATTTCAAATCATATTATTTATTATTTCAAAATCCTAAAACCAGTTCCAAAATGCCGGAGTTCAATCACTTAAATTCAGATTCAAAACCTTCAGTTATAAATCATTTTATATGAAACCATTTCTTATAAAATTTTCACAATTTCAAATCCTTTCAAAACTTCAAATTCTCATTTTTTTTAAAAGGTATATAATCCTTATCAAAAACATTTCATCTTTATATAAAAATATGGTAATCCTTATCAAAATAAAAACTATGATGAATACACAATTTTCAAAAGACAATCAACCACAAACTTTCCAAGGGACGATTCAAGGATGGATTTCAAAGCAAAACAGAGATTCAAATTTAGAAGGACTCTAATCAAATAGAATTCTAATTCAAAGATAGGCTCAAACGAAGATAAGATAATTAAATTACCAAATAGAAGATGGATAAGCCTATATGAATCGCGGGCGACCTTAACCGGTCAACCGTAACTTCAGGAATATAATCGATGCGAAAATCTAAGGCAAATCGACCTTCGATTGCCAGAGATAGAATCTAAATATAGCAGAAGATAGAAAACATCATAAACTGAGGATACAGAAATCTCCGGTGAATCAATGCCAATTATAATCATTCAAAGATTGGCAGAATCGCCACCCTATAAAGGTCATACAAAGTGGAGTGATGCAATGCTCCAAAATCAAAAGAATACAATTAGGGGAGATAGGAATGGATTTCAGAACAAGTGGGAGCGTTCCAAAATTCAAAGGAATCTTATTCGATAAGAATCCAAATGAAGATTAGAGATATATAACCTATACCGATACAGAAAAATTCCCATTCAAAATTTAGAAAGACTCGAATTCATAACATACGAAAACAGAAGCATAACTATCTTTAGTTGGACAACTTTAGCTAAGCAAAAGATACAACAAAGTTTACTCAAAGCAACCTAACAAACTACTGATTTTGCCATACCTAAAATAGATTCCTATCAACAATGGATCTAGATCAATCAAGAGAGAAGTTCAAAATTTTAGAGGATCCTAATCAAAGAAATTACTAACAAGGTGGATACGAAAGGAATGAAGTTTATAAAATTTTACTTTCAAAGCAAGAAAATTTATATCAAAATAATCTTTGAAAATTCTTTAAAAATCATCTGAAAATCATTTTATACTTCGAAAATATGTTCTCTCACAAAGAAATGATTCTGAGATTGATTTCACTCATTCTATGGTATTTCTACCCTATCTCTAATGAGTTTTCGCTCCGCAGGCTAAGGTTTGCCTAAAAACCAAAGCTCTGATACCAACTGTAACGACCCACTATTTTGGACCATTCAAATCGACAATAATCCACACATGTCTGACTTGAAAAATTCAAAATAAAAGATTGTAATAAAATTTGGAGCAAATAAAATCAAATACAGAATCACAGACACAGAATATCAGAATAACTCGCAGCGGAATATAAAAACCATAGTAGTTCATGAAGCTACTATAACAAACTCTCAAACATAATACATAATATCAGCTTGAAAACATATACAATAGAAATGTCAAATAAACAGAAGTTTATGAATACCAGAACTGAAATAGAACAACTGAACTAAATGGAACAGATAACTAGACAAGCGGAATCTCCAGCGATTCCTAGCTCCAGAAAGATATCCAAAGCTAAGCTGTAAATACTCAAGCTGACCCGAGCGTAAAGTAAAACACAAAACACTCGAGTCAGGACAATATATACTTATATAATGTAAACCAACTCAAGTGAACTGTAGTAGAAATGCACAATAACTCAAAGGATGCTTGGGACCGCCCATCCTCTAAGGATCAGTTAAACCATAAATTAAATACATCCCATGGTTAAAATTTCAAAATGGTATTTTATACTTCGAAATCAAATATCATTTCAAAATTCAATATCATTCAAAAAAAAAATCCATTTCAAAATATCAAAATATCATATTTTAAAATAGTTTATATTTCGAAACAAATTACTTCATTTTAAATCATAAAAATGAAGTTATTATATTTAATAATTAAATTATTAAATTTTCAAAATTTTAACCTTTCAAAGTTCATTTGTTCACTTAAATTAATTAAAACAATGAAAATTCAACTTTCGCAGCATTTAGAAAATGCTACGGAAAGTCACATTTAAAACAGTTCAATTTAACAGAAGACAGCATTTAAAATGCCGTAATAGGGTTACATTAGTTTCAAATAAACTTAGTTAAATTCAACCATTATAACATTTACAAAAATGCTATAATAGCCTTTAATTAAATTTAGCCATTTAGTTCATTATTATCAACTATAGCATTTACAAATGTTGTATTATCATTTACATTAGAATTAATAGCATTTCAGAAATGCAGTTAATTAACTTCAAATATTCAGTATAATTTCACAAACAATTATATTTTTATATAAATCATTTTTAACTTATAAAATCATATAATTTCACTTTTAAAATAATCATTCAAATACCCTTATATTCATGATTTTATAAATTTAAACCTCCATTCTAAAATCAAAATTTAATAATAATTCACTTATTAAATTCCAATATTAAATTATAAATTCATTAAATTAAATTAACTTAACACTTAAGTTTAAATTTTCAAATATAACTTAATTCCATTTTTATTTACTTAACTTAAAATTCACCTTTAAGCCAAATTCACAAATTTCCAATTTTAGTGATATTTCAATTCAACTTAAATATTCATTCATTTCACATTTTAACTTTATTCAAAATCATAAATATAATATAAAAATCATTTAAATTCACTTTAATCCAAATTATCATGAATTTATCACATTTCATATTTAATTTAAATTCCAATGATCACCAAATTAAAATTTCCCAAATAACTTACATTTCAAATTTTCTAATTTTACCATTTATTTACTTCACTTATAAATTTTCAAAAAATCAATAATGCTTTACAAAAATCATTTTTATTTAGTTTAAACCAAAAATATTATAATATTTACATTTCTAAAATATTTTAATTTTTTTTTATAAAAACATATTTTAACAACGGGTCTGTATTTCATTTTCTAGCCTAGGTAAAGTGATACGGGTAATTTATCATTTCAACCTGTAATTTACAAAGATACCCGGGTTTGATCATTTCAAACCCGCAATCCTAAGTAAATGAAAATAATTGAAAATCATTCAGGCATATCATTTCAGCCCATAATGATTTTCTCCTATTCTAAAGTCCGTTCGGGTATGTATCATTTCAACCCATAGTGATTCTAATCAAAAGGGAACTTGCAGTGTGATAAACTGATATAAATAACAGAACAACATAAAATAACAGTAATATATGATATAACAGGTAAAACGCATGGGTGAACATCATATGATCATAACATAGTAGATATAACATGGTGATGCATTTTACAGATTCAAATGTGATAGATTTACTAGTTATATAAGTATAAAACTGTCTGGTGAGAATAACTCACTTGTATAAGCTGGAGATGACAATTGAATACACAAAACAAAAATTTTCAAAGGCACGACAACACGAATATGATTTGAGATTGGGAGAGCCAAAATAAATTTCCTTGAACAAATTCAAACAACAAGTATAAACAACATAAGTATACACTTAAACAAATCAAACAACACTAGAATATGTGCACAACAAATAACACCAAACTTTTGCACTTGCTTTCAACCACTTATGGTTCAGCCCTAGGTCAGAAATGCATGGCTAAGGAGTGGGTTTGGATCTGGTTTTTGGTTCAACAGGGTCGGCTTAGCATGGGTGAGATGAAGCAAATGTTTGTGTGCATGAAACTGCAAAACTATAAGGCACAAAACAATGTTTTCAAGGCAACAAAAGTCACGACCACAAGCAAGCATGGCACGGCCAGGTCTGTAGTGGACTGGAAGTGATGTGGCAGAGGTTTTCAGGTTTGGTAAGGGCTGGAGATGGTGGTGCAAGGGGCGGCCAAGGTGGTGGTTTGAGGTGATGAAGGCAAAGAAGCTAGGCTATGTACATATAGGTGGGTTTTGCTCAATTTCTTGGTGGATCTGATCTACAAGGGTGCACGGCTAGGCTTGGGTAGAGGGCTGGAGGTGGTGGCAACCTGATGTGGTGGTGTTGGAGGTGGCCGAGCAAATAGATGAAGGCAAGTGCAAGTTACATAAGAAAAACAAGAAAAAAAATGGAAAAAAAGAATGAAAGTTTACCAAGCTTTCCAAGGAGATGATGGCCGAGATTTTTTTGTGGTTGAGGAGTTTTTGATTGTATGTGAAAAATATGAGAATAGTCAGCTGAAAGAATGAGAAAAGAACGGCCAAAATTGAAGTGGTGTTGGTTGAAATGAAGAGGCAAGAATACAAAGAGACTAGGTATATAAAAGGACTCAAACTCTTCAAATTTCCCTAATTTCTTTTTGCATATTAAAACAAATGAAAATGCTGATAAATAAAGATAAAACTTAGAAATAAAAAAATGAATTCATAAAATAAATAAATAAATTTTAATTAAATATAATTAAATAAGGAAAATAGCTTAAAAATGTAAACTAGGCTAAAAAAAATGGAAACAAATTCTATAAGCTTTGGAAAATTTTTATCCAAATTTAACTACATGTAAAATGATTATAAATAAAGTAGAAACACAGCAAATACAAGTGAATGCATAAAATAAATAAATAAATTTTAAATCATATATAATTAAATTAAGAAAATAGCAAAGAAAATGGGAACTAGGTTTTAAAATTGAAAATAAATTCAATAAACTTTAGAAAAATTCTATCAACACTTTAAAAATATTTAAAGACAAAATATATATAATATAGCATAAATATACAAATTATAATAAGATATATCAAATAAAAATTTCATTTATATAAATTAAAATAAAGAATATTGTTAAATAAAACAGTTTACACTCAATATTGTAAAAAGCATAACTTTCACAATATAACTTCGATTTCAATGAAACGAAAAGCAGTATTCTAAAATTTTAATCTATTTTCATAATAAAAGATAAAATTCAAAATTTCAAATATTTAAATTTAAAATTTAAAAGTCAAAGTTTGACCCAAAAATAATATTCAGGGAAATATTCAATTTATACCAGTTTGAAATTATAATTCACATAATAATCAACATTTATATTTAAAAATGAAATGTTTGAAAAAAAAAGTTTACAATAACTTAAAATAAAATAAAGTCAAATTTAAATATATGCAGAAATCTAGGGTTGTTACACAATTTTAAATCCAAGCCATTAAAGCCAAATCTACTATCTCTATTTACAAATCCTAGGTCGACCACTTAGTGCCCTAGGTGAACCGCTACCGGTCAACCTTGGAACTTCTTGGGTCGATCTGAGCTTTGTAAACTGGGCTAATTATCAACGTTAATTGATTTTGTTAATCTCTTTCTACTTTTAGCTAATTGACGTTATCCCATTCCTTAATCTACTTGCTTAAAGTTTAAGTCACATTAAGTTTAACAGTTTTTAATTAACATGAAACAATTATTAATTATTTCCTTAATTACAGATATGATTATTTTTGAGTTTTAAATTTCAAACGTTAATAAATTTTTTGTTTGAACTCTGATTGAAAAAGTTTATGAATGAAAATCAATCAGAAAATCGCCATGAATACAATGGTGCAAGTTTCATGGTCAAATTCTAGTGTTTACAAAAATTTCATTTTTCACTGTTTATTATTTATTAAATATTTTTTTATTTAAATTAATTATGGAAAAAATCGCAAGGTGGTAAATTCCCCCCCCATAAAAGAATTTCGTCCCCGAAATTCCTTAAGGAATAAACAATGCAACATAACGTACAACCATTCTAAACTATTAAAACATGAGTGTGCAAACAATTTTGCAACCAGTCGTGTACAAGTACACGGTGTATCACAATACATATGATATGCACGCAGAATGATTCTAATTGGGGCCTCTGATTTGAATGCTTTCATTTAAATCAACTTTTGAAATATGATGCAAACATCCTAAATATACTACCAGTTCTACATGTATGAAACTTTTTGAAAATCAAAAACTGTTTTTCATCCAAATTTTCCCACACTCCTTCGGACAAGTGTAGTTCAACAAATTTTTGCATCATATTTCTACCATTTAAATTCCCAACACACCGTTGCTAACATCAAAATTTGAAAAATCAGATATTCTACACCTATTCTTCTTATGCCAAGAAATGTGTTTAAATGGAAAATTCCATATTTCCATTCATTTTCTCTTGTGTTCCCAACTTCCCACTGTACTTCGAAACCTTCATTTATGCCCAGATATCTCCTTCCAAATTTTCCAAGTGCAGGTCACATAGTTAATTTTTAACTTTAAAGGTTCGAAACAGGGTTTACTTCAAAAATCAACTTTTTAGTTGCCTATCGACAAGGTATATACAAAAAGATTCCATAGTTAAAACAGCTACCTTGTCACTAGCCGTACTTTATTTTACTATCACTTTTACTGCATAGTAAAATCCACATTAACAAACCTATCGACTACTCCCCTACATCAATGTCCGTGGCATTTTTAAAATTTGAAAATTTCTTTTTTTTTCAATTCAATTTTTTTTATTTTACTCTTTAAAATATCAATAAAAAATTGCTTTACACAAATTTTCTTTCACAAATTTTCCCCTAAATTATTTTTATTCCAAAAGTATATATATTTTCAAAACAAAGTATGCCACATCTCATTAAATCAGGGTTTAGTTAACAGTCTAACATCCGTTGTGGACCCTATTCAATTACATGGTAATTTTTAATTTTCTCAAAAAATCTTTTCCTTCCTTTTATAATATCAACCAGCACATAAGTTCAATTATAAATTTCAGTTTTTATGGTACAGGGACATTGACTCGTGGCTATGCAACAACCCTTTCATGTTCTCCGCTCATTGAAATTTATTTCCCGAATTTTCAGGACTTACAATCTCATTTTACTTTTATCTTAGTAGTTAGTTAAATAAATTCTCCTAATTTATTATTTAACTACCAGTTTCAACTATTTTCTTTTCCCCCGCATTAGTTAAGTGTCTTTTTTCAAATTTCCTTATTTATATGGTTTTCCCTTAACATAACGGTCCACCTAGAAAACACATAAAAAGTAACATTTCTATTCCAACGTACACTGTTTTACATAGTAGCAACAGCTAATGCTTACAACCCACTATAAAGGAAAACAAATATCGAATGGGAATACAATTACTACTAGTTACCACTACTACTACCTCTTAATGACTTAGAGCTCGCAAGCTAGAACCGCGGTTGCATCTGAGCAACTGGATCATAGCAGCCATGCAACCTAACCAACGCCTCTGACACTGCTGCCACCTACATCTCAACCTGCCTATCATCTATCTACTTATACCTTTGCTCTAGAGCCTCCAATCTCCTCTAGGAATCCAAGGTCTCCCTATAACCCTAGGTCTGCCGATAATACCCTCCGACCTATTGGTTGGGCCAAGGGTCCCAATCCATGTATGCTTGCTCGACCTACCGCGGCTCCTCCTTACTCTCCTGAGGCTCCTCCTCACTCTCCTCGCTCTCAATAGGTTGTTTATTGATATCAATCCTCATCCTCTTAAGAGAGGGTCTATCTAATGCCGGGTGTGTATCTATATATGACTGCTCGCCTTGAAGTTTCACCTCAAACTGTCTAAAAATGGTAGTAAGAAGGTGACCATAGGGAAGGGAGCTCCTCTGTATCTCGGCTTCTCCTATGCCCGAAAAATGGGCCATAATCACTCGGACCCAGTTCACCTCAATACCATCTATGATGGCATAAGTGGCCTTTTGGACGAAGGGGTAGATCTGATCATAACTTCCCATCTTGGGGATAAGGTTGTACTTAAGGATGCACCGATTAGATGGGTATAGGGAAGAAAACTCTCTGAGTGCCAGATGTGCCCTCCTGGAATAAAAATCCGATCAAGAATGGTAGGGTCGATAGTCTCAATGCTGTCCAAATCATAACCTATGGCTCTAATACGAAGAATCCCTCCTAGTTGTGCATCTTTGAACTAAATTCGCTTCACTTCACCTCCGATGCAAAGGTGACCTCATGCCATACAAACTCATGTACCAAGTTGGCGTTGAATAGACGTACCAATCTTGGGTGGCTCACCTGCTCGGAAGTGTCGTACCATAAGATATGGCATAGCCCGACAACGACAACAATGGATCCAATCCAAAAATGGAGAGTTCTTCAAAATTGACCTCTCACCCTTGCAACATCTTAAAGTTGGTCATTGCTATGTAGGCCTTGAAAGTATTCAGGTGGTTCTGCCACCATGTCGGCTTCTATGGTTTTAGTTGTGGGCACTCGACGGCGAGTTTGATGCGACGAGGAGGGATGGTGAATTTGAGTAGATCTGGGATTAATTTGAGATAGGGATGGAGTGTAGAGGTGTTGCTCGGTTGTTGGTGGTGGTTGCTAGTAGCTTAGCAGGCGGAATCAGGGTGGTGGCGGTTGGAAATGGGGACGAGTTTGGGTTCGAGGAGAAGAAAAATAAGGAGGTTGGGTAAACGAAGGGGCTACTTTGTATATTTACAATATACAAAGGACGGTCGACTCCTAGGGTTAGGCGGTCGACCGTTACCGGTCGACCTTGGGTAACCCTTGGTCAACCGCTCCTTTTGTAAATTTGCAATATACGAACCTAGGCCCATTAAGGGCCAAACTTCTACAATTATTTTTCCTACTAACTACTGTTGCTTAATTCTTCCTCCAACTTCTCCATCTTGATTCTACCTATTTTAGAAAGATTTCGGTCTATCCATACGGTGCAATCGCTTACCTCTTTGTGCTTAATTCATATCGTCCGACCTTAAGTTCTTATTCCATCCTTATTTACCCTAATTAAACCATTCCACTCCTAGTGTTTGTTCCAAAGTAATTTCATAAGATTTTCAAATTTTCTTTTCAAACCAGTAAGCTATATATGGTCCACTATTTTTTCTCAAATAAAATTCATCTCAATAAAGCTCATTTTATAGAAAATTTCAATTTAACTAAATATTTATATTAAATAAAAATCTTTTGACCTTAAACACAAATATTGTTCTTTGAAAAAAAGATTTTTTTTCTCATCAATTTTTTCGACTTTTTAATTTAAATATTTTTAAGGTTACAATCCATACTATTACTTAGTTTTTAAAAACTACTGCTTATCGGATTGAATTCGGAGTGGATTTCTAACTATTCTCTTAAGGACATCTTTTTTTCCAATATTTAAAACCAAATTATCAATTAGGAGTGACCATTTCACGCCTTTCTTCAGGAACTTCCCCTTTTTATAACATATGGATTCCTATTTTTCCCTTATCTAGACCTACTGTATATCATCAATCGACAATTATATGGGGATCTACAACAATTGGGTTATTCGGGCCCTTCTTGGAAGTCACGTACCATCCAGCTCCAGGGATTTTCCATATGCAACTATTCTATGGTTGGAATTATTAGGATTAGTTATGTAATATATTTATAGTTATAGGTAAAATACAAATACGCACACTAACGTTTCCTAATTTTTCAAGATAGAATAACCTTAGCTCTGATACCAACTGTAACAACTCGCACCCTAGTTGGCCTGAATTTTCGCTAAATCGAAAAACCTAAGTCCACCAAAGTATAGATCGTTGGTTTGGTATCCTGCAAATAAATAAATGAATGCATATTAGAGCACTGATGATATAACTTATAATGGAATAGTAAAGTATAATAGAACATATAATCTCGGACCAAGATTTGACACTTCCAATGTCTAGTGTCCTTTGCCAAGCATCGATAAGGAACATGATCTAACATGGTTCCTATCTTGTAATAGTACCTATCTGTCTAAGCTATCCTGTGAGTTGTATTGAGGAGGGGGCCAAAACAACATTTTGGTGATTGGTAAAATTATACAGTTTGTACATGGCACTATCTTATGCCAATTGTCTTCTATCGCTTGTTATGTCTTTTATTTTCAATTAGTCATTTCGAATTTACATACGCGCACTATACGTTCCATCTACCTATAGTAGACTATAGCTATGTACCAATACATAAATACAAACATGTATATATATGGACATACGTACATGTATATATATGCACATACATACATGTATATATATACACATACATACATGTATATTTATACACATACATACACATACATATGTGTGTGTGTATATAAGCACCACAGTCTCCCATTGGACCAAGATTTTATCCCCGCTAGTATCCCTTAACATAGCACCCTATCAGGATCCATCATCCTCGCCGTATCATGCTCTCATCATCGCGTGTACCGAGGAACTCCAGTAGTGCCTAATAACGGCTTTACAATAATTTGGCCATTCTCTATGTTGCATTTTCTTAGGAATTTTATTGTCTGCTTCTCGGTTGTAGACTTAGCTCTGCGAACTACAAATATGGTGGATTCAGCCCCACTGGATATGGAATCAGCTCCACTGACTACCCCATGCACATTTGAAAGTTTTTCCTAGTAAGGTTAACTAGCCTTGCCTCCTAGCAAACAATGTGGCGATGCATGCCCCAACGTGACCATACATTATTAGGTAGTGTAGGCCTGCTAAGTATAGCCTCTATCTTTCCCGTTGACCACTAAGGAATGATGACGTTCTTGGCCTATGCACAGCCCTACTCTTTATTTGGTACCAATTTAGCTGACATGCTATCATAGTGTCATTCTTTGCTCATCAACCGATTTAGATTGCCTATTGCAACTAAGGCAATACCCCCTTTCCTATTTTATTGAAGCAAATACCTTTTCTATTGGGGTATTCCTCTATCTATACGCAAGCATATTCACCATGGGTCCTAAGGTTGGATATGTCTCACATCAGTATAATGTTACACAACTGTTGGTAACCTCTTGCTATGTGCATACTTCTATTGTGTAACACTACTGACCTCGCATTCCAACCTACTCTAATGCCCAATTGTAATATTATTAATATAATTATACTTCAGTCATAATAGTTCACACCCATCATAAACGCATATTCGAGGCTACTTACATATATATGTATGTATGAACGTATATATGTATGTATTCCTTCATACTTAATTATCATGCCTCTACAGTTTACAGTTGACCCTTGGTATTCATTATATTATGCAATTCACCTCTTTCTTACTTTAAGTTCATTTACCACTTTTCTTTTATTAAGTTCATAATATCGTTGCCAATCCTTTTCATTCATTCTCTATTTTCCATTTCTGTTCCTATGTTATCCTGTAAAGGACACATAGTAGAATGCTGACAACTAATGAATTCTCATTTCTCAACTAGACATAAAACTCGTATAAAATCAAACCTGATCATTCCCAATGCAACAATACTATCAAAATATTTGGTACTTAAACAACCAGCAATCTAGGATGCTCGGATTCACAAATAAAATGACGTGGACATCGCAAACTTCGTAGACATCAGACCGTTTTGAGGTAAAATATATAAAACATTACACAAAGCTATCCATTGTATTCCACACTTTTTGAAACTCACAACAGAATGAATAAAATATAGTAATCAATAATACAATCCTAGACAAATAAAACAATGTAATAACAAATAAATTCCAATTACAACATCTCTTTATATTGTTAACAGAAAAAGTCTAATGCCTGAGAATAACATAGTAGATAGCTACAAAATAAATACGCATCTCCATCATACCATCACACCTTCAAGTCACCACCAGTCCTCTCTATCCTATCAGAGTATAACTAAAAAAAGAAAATGATTGAGGGGGTCAAACATATGTCTGGTGAGTAAAACACATTGTATAACTGTATAATACTAATACGCCAGTAAATCAACACTTATGCTCGAAAACCATACCTTAACCCATGTCACCTGCACCCAACAAGTTAGCAAAACACAATACAATACTATAGTGACATTATATGCTAAGGTCTCACTAAAATCTAACCCATATATAATCATATCAATCAAACCCTAAAGTCCCAACTTGCACGCCAAAGATCAACCGTGACATGACTGAGCCCATAGTCCCAACTCGTTATCACTAAAAAAATATGTGACTCGCTACTGAGGAACTAATGTCTCAGCCCACTATCACCAAATCATAAGTGACTTGCTACTGGGGAACTATATGTCCCAGCCTACTATCGTCAAAATGTAAGTGACTCGCTATTAGGGAATAAAATGTCTCAGCTCACTATCCCTGTACCATGAACGACGCGCTACTAAGGAACTATATGTCTCAGCCCGCTGTCGTCAAATCGTAATCGACTCTACTGGGAACCACATGTCCTAGCCCACTATCACTAAATCTTAAGCGATTCGCTATTGAGGAAAAATGTCTTTAGCTCATAATTGCCTAATCGTAAGAGACTCGCCATCGAGGAACAAAATATCTCTACCCACTATCCCTATAACGAACAACATATAACAAATTCTACTAATATAAGAAACTCTTCGGAAGTGAATAAAAAACACAACAAATAACACACCAGTACATTCTTTGTCTCAACGCGATCTCGATATCACGAATCATGCGTGAAATGGAGGTCATATGCGAGAGTTATAAGCATTTAAAGATAACTTTTATTTTATGTATTTATTATATATTTATTTTATCCATGCATTTTGGCTACAGAAACCATCTCGAGCTCAACATCGTCCCCTTTAACTCCAGCCGTCATCTTTCACACGTTCTCAGCCCCGCTTTTGACCTCCATGCCAAGATCCGACCAAGTCGCCATCATCCCCATGCCATGCTGATTTTGACGCCACCACCCATGTCCCCTCTAGTCACTCAAACCAAACCACTGCCGTTGATTTGATTTGTCAAATCTGGTGAATTCCATCCATCTTCGACAAATCCAAAACCATCGTGGTCATCTACTCATCGTCCTATTTACATCCCCCGCCCCGACCGTCATATTGTCATGTTTCACCGTTAGATCGAAACGGACGGTCCACGTCCACTGAACTTATGGCACGTTTTCTAACCAATCCGTATACCAAATCAATGAATGAACACTAATAGTGAATTCACATCATCGAGAACTATAATTTTCATATATAATATATTTAATTTGGGACACTTTTGTATTTCATACTTTTTAATTAGAAGGATATTAGCTTTTGCTAATTACAATTAAAAATTGTATTTTTAATCGTCTAACCATTGAGTACTTCACCCTAATCATGTTTATATATATAAAAATCACTTTTTAAATTTCAGTTACATAGTTTGTAATTTGGTTTAAGGTCATAGGGGTGAATTACTACATATTATCAATATATACACAAGTATGATAAATCTCACTCACCAATCAGCCTTTCATCTTCTTTGGTCAGAAGTGCATCCTCCTCCTTCTTCGCTGTCTAGAAATTCACCGCCTTGAAAATGCCAAATCTCCCGATAGCTTCAATTTATTTGCATAGCTCTCTTCGCGGTGATTGGTTCGATATATTTGTTCGTTTAATTTGGATTTGATTTGTGAATTTGGAATTGATTTTGTTTAAAGATAGATGAAGAAGAAGATGGAGGTTAGAGGGAAGATATTTAAGCTAAAATGTGATTAGAGAATAGTTTTAATTTCTATTTATAGGCTGAAGTAATTCAAATTTAGGCAAAAATCTTGAAATTAATAGATTACGAAAAGGTCGTTAGGTTTGACTTCTTTAAATTTCTAGTCCATTTAACCAAATTCAGCAAGTTATATATGTTCGACCTATAAAAAACATTCTGGAAATAATGGAATAGGTTTCGAAGCCTAATTTCATTTCTTGTAGAAATTTGCTATTTTTCCCATTATATAAAATTAAGATTTTACCCTTTTTAATTTAATTATTTAATTCCGTAAAATTACGAAGTGCTACATTCTCCCTCCCCCTACTTATAAGAATTTCATCCCCAAAACCTCATGAGATGGACAATGCAACTTCCTTTACATTGTATAATCATACAAAACTTACATAGTTATATCCATCTAACATCCATTATACAACACAAGCGAAAACATAACTGTGAGAAATGCGGATTAAGGATCTTAAGGCTAGAATTAACACTAGAGGGGGGGTGAATAGTGTTTTAAGAAATTTGTTAATCTTTTTGAGTTTATCTAACTTTATTAACAATGTATACACTAATTAGACATAGATATGTACACAGAATCAAACACAGATGCAAATATAAAGTAAAAGCAGTAAAGGGAAGAACACACCGGATTATATACTAGCTCAGAGTTAACCTACATCCAGTCCCGCAACACAAGTACGGATTTCCTTTCAACAACAATTCAACAATTACAACCCTCGGTTTCAAGGCTACGAGGTACACCCTCCAGAATGACAATCCTCTGGGTAGAGATACTTGATTTCCGGGGCAACAAGTTCACCCAATTGATTTCCATGGCTCCAATCACACCTTTTCTCGCTTGATTAATTTCCAAGGCTACAATCACACCGTCTCTCGCTTGATTGATTTCCAAGGCTATAATCACACCTTTTCTCGCTCAATTGATTACAAAAAGTCTATAACTCATATTAGCACTTGGATCTTGTAGAGATAGTGGAGAGAATCAAAACCAGAAATAACCGAGTATGATTCGATGTTGATTTCGGTAGAGTAATGGTATGATTTTGTATTAAGAAATGTGGAAAAGAAGAGGAGTGAAAACCAAAAAAATATGATTAAAAATTCATTGAAACTAACCCCTATTTATAGAAGATCAACAGCCATGATCATTCATGAAGAGTTATGGAGAATAGACACTTCTTTTGAAATTTGAATTTGAACTTCAACTGTCACTATGTCGACATAGTGCCTAGGGGCATGTCGACATCCCTCAGCCAAAATTGATATTTTGAATTTCTATAAAAACAATATTTATCTTATATAAAAACTATTTAAAACTTTATAAATATACTTGAATATAGTTGAATTTCATAAGTAAATATAAAGAACAATATATACATAATTTAACTATAATTTTATATTTAAATCTAAGTATAAATATTAAAAGTTAAATATATTGTTTGAAAAGACATTTAAAATCAGGAGTAATTTGACTTTGAAATTAAAGATGTTTTGAGGCTAAAATTATTTAAAATCAGGATAGAGAGTTTTGAATCTTTTAAAAGGAAAGTTTTGAAATCATTTTGAAAACAAGATAATTTTGTAAAATCATTTGAATTAAAATTAGTGGATACAAAACAATGTCCCACTAGATTTTCGTAGGTTCCATCCTACTTAGGGTTCCATCCCTTTAACAGGCTCGAAGTGGATTCCATTCCACGAATAAATTGGATATTAAGATGTTAGTGCTTTTCTACGAGTTTTAACAAATATTCCTAATAAAACAAACTTAATCTTGAAATCTTGAACTCTTGATAATGTTGATACTCATGAGTCTTCTATCTCTATATCTTTAATCTCTATACTGTACAGTCTTCATTCTTGATAACTGCATGGTTAGATCCTGCATATACATATATATCTAAACTTGTAATGTTAGTATTTATATTTTATAATCTATTCTAAGGTTGTTGTCATCAAAACCATCATATCATGGACTAACAATCTCCCTCTTTTTGATGATGACAACCTTTGTTTATAAAATATCACTTTTATCCTAATAACTCCCCCTAAAACTAACAACTCCCCCTTAATCTATGCCTAACTACCCTATTTTATATTTCTCCCCCTTTGTCATCAACAAAAACTTATTCTAAACAAGATAACTCCAAACTATATAACCCCCCCTTATTCTTGGACTTCAGTACCTGCATTGATAAACTATACAATGGAATATATGTAGATTAAGAAATAATGATACTTATGAGCATAATAACTTAATTAATGACTATATTCATTTCAGTGTATATATATATGTTTCACACACCAAACTTCAAACCAAATAAAATCAATCCACACAAAGTATCAATCCAAACCAAATTAAATCAAACAAATTAATTCAAACAAATCAAACAAAGAAAGAAAATTAAACGTTACGAGGAACATCAACCCATCCTTCTTCTCCAAAGATAGGGTCTTGTTTGATGGCATCCCAATTTTCATTATCAACAGATAGAGAAACGGGAGGATGTGCTTCGTTATCATCCTTGTGCAGTGAGGAGATCATCCATGAATTGCATCGAAGTGTCTCTCTTGTTCCTTGATCATCTGCATTTGACTTAATTCTAAGTGACGCTAATTACAGAGGATGATAGAGAGAATATTCTTGAATGAATTGAGTGTTTCTTCAAGATTTTCAGATAGATTATGAATAGGATTGGCCATAATTGAATTAGAGAAAGAAATGAAGGATATAGATAATGAGAAATAAATTTCAGTGAAGATTTCTGGAAGAAAAAGGTATATATAGGTGTAGAAATTCGTTTGAAATGAATAGACATTTGGTAGTTATTCAACTTTCAAATTAAAAATCAATAATCACTTCTGACTAGTACATGTCGACATGGTCAAGGGAGATATGTCAACATACTATAGTGAATTTTGATGATAATTTTATTTTGTGAATAATGATGTATATATATTTCTATAATATACTAACATTTATTCTAGATATAAAATAAGCTAGATGACAGGAAGGAAATTCAATTTCATTGCATAATAGGATAATACAATGATTAAACATAAAGAATTTCACGAACATTCGAAACAAAACAAACTAAGACAAATACAATAAGATACTAAAAGATAAAACTAGTTAGAAGATGAAGATGATGAAGATAGTCCAAGTTTCTTGCTGACTTTTGAAAAGAACTTGTTCATCTTCGAAGACATCTTATCCAACTTTTTACTAATGGATCATTTTAAAATCCGTATGTACATCGTCGTATTCCTAAAATACTTTCCCTAGACAAGACTAACCACCCTCTATTGGCGACTGTTTTATATAATCAATCTTCAATTATTCAACCATTTAGGAAACATTTTACTTAACTATGGCCCATGCTTCTCACGTCTTATATAAGCGTATCCTAGCACTTAAAGCAAACATAAATGTTAATTTTAATCAACATTTATTAACATACATCTCAATAATTCAAAATAATAAATTTATACTTGTTATTTACTCTTAAGTATAAATCGCCTCAGCATATTTTTCTATAAAATTACTTTTCTTTATTATCTCAAAATAGAATATATATTTTTCAAATAATATACTTCAAAAATCCTTTGTTTTCAACATATTACTTTAAATATATCAACATCATTATTTAATCTAAAAATAATAATAATAATCACTTTACTTCAAAATTTCTTTCATTACAATAATATTATAATCACTTTACATCAAACAATAATATTAATTTAAATTATTTTTTTCATAACCACAGCATTATTATCTTATTCAAAAATAACGACATTTTGCATTAAATCCCAAAATATTAATGGAAGATATCTCTTAATTATTATTATTCTCAAAATACTTCTTATTTTTATTACTTAAATAATAATAATAATTTTTTTATAAACTCTATAAAGCAATCATTTTATTATTTGCTCAAATTTAGATAGTCTTTCGAAAATCATATTACTGTTTATTTAAATTCCACCTTTAAATAATAGTAAATCCTGGGTTCAAAATAGATTTTTCATTACTGTTTCAAAATTTTCCCTAAATAACACCTTCATAATTTTTTCAGTACAAATCCCTAAATCACAAATCCATAACGTCTATTCCTAGCAAATCCTTCACACACTAACATCTTGACTGCCCTATCTGTTTACCATAACCAATTCAAACTTTACAGGCTGTGTAATTATTTCCTAGCTTTAATTAAATTTCAATGGAAAATATCAATAACTTTTTGATTCGGTTTTTTTCGAAATCGTTGACCTCAAATCGTATTTTGTATAAAACTAGTAAGATTTGAAAATCATAAAATTCACTATTAACTATAACCAACGTTTAATTTCGATCATCGCATTTTTATTCAAAATATTTCTTTAAATTCTACTTAAACAAGTTTTCAATTTTTTTACTTTAGACATTTCATATTAAATCATTTTATAAGAAATCATAAGTCATATTTATTTCAATTTAATCACTTCATATCTGTTTATATGTCCGTAAATAAACAATTATAATACTTTCAATTTCCAAAGCTGGCTTTTTTCAATAATTCTTAGAAATATCATTATCTAAAAACATTTAACTTTCAAAATTCAATTCTTTATATTTTATCCAATTCAATATTAATTACCCAAACTAAAATTAGACATTAAATAACTTCTATTGTTTTCTAAAATACTCATACTTTATATTTAAAACTTTATTTCACATAATTTATAACATTTTTATCATATACGTAATTTATATATATATATATATATATATGTATATATCATTTTTTATTAGCTAATTTTCAATGTAGTTAAATAATACGTCATGTACACTTAAAAATATTTCTGAAATTCACTTTTGGCTTCTAATTGTATTCATATCGAATTTGAAAATAATTTCTAGAATCTTTAAGTCATTTATTAATGTATGTTTTTGAAAGTTTATATCATACACCCTTCAATTTCCATTTAAAAATACATACATATTACAATTGAACAACTCCACGAGTTTAAAATAATAATTTTATTTTATTTTTCAAGTTAGATTCTATCCCAAAATTATTCAAATTTGACTTAGAAATATAAACGTATAAACATACCTTTTTACAGTTTATGAATTAGAAATTTTCACAGAAGTGTAATATTTTAACTAATTTTCTTTACAAAGTGTGACAAAAAATATATTTATAAAATGAAAGATATTCAAAAGGACGTGACTTTCTTACCTTTTATTTATCTTTCAAAAGTTTCTTTTTTCGAATGTAAGTACACATCAAAATAGAAGTGTAAAAATGTACCTTACAGTAAACTTTTTGTAAAAATTAAACCTTCAGAATATTTTTGGAAGATTACTTCTTACTAAATTTTCGTATGTTGAAGCTTACTTAAAGGATTATTATTTCAATATATCAAACAAACTTCAACTTCTATATTTCCCATAAAATCTCAAATGATATTATTTCTAACTTTTTAGGAAAAACATTTAAATTAACTTAAAATAATTTAATTATTTTAATTGGAGTAGATCATAACTTACGTAAGCCCAAGTAGGTCATACAATCTTAAAAAAATGCTTAAGTACCTACGTTATGCACCATCAACATCACGTTATATCCTATGGAATTAAGGATACTACACTTCTTCTTATTCATCCCTAGTCCAACAATCTACTCCACTATTGACTCACATATAAACTCTCTTTTAACACATCTCTATGGAGTAAATTGCAACAATCATGATGGATTTATCGTCCAGCCTAAACTATTAAAATATCAACATTTATTTAACTCATAGTTGTTTACTTCTATAAGGGATACGCTAACAACTAATCTACGAGCCAAAATATATTGGGTGTGGCATATTAATACTATATACATATAATAAAAATTACAAATACTCTCTCTCATACGCCCTTATTCAAAAGGAACTGCCTAACAAAAGCTCTGATATCATGTAAAACAATCCCCTATCTACAACGTCCCGATTCACGCATAAAAGGACGTGAGCATCACAGGCTTCGTAGACGCCCGATCGTTTTGAGGTAAAACATATAAAATATCAAAAAGAGTTATATACTATATTCTACACTTCCCGAAACTCATAGTGGAGGGAATAAAATATAATAATCAATAATACAATCTGAAAAAAATAAAACAACGTAATATCAAATAAATTCCAATTATAACATCTCTTTATACTAGTAACAGAAACAATTTAATGTTTAGGAATAAAATAGTAGATAGCAATAAAATAAATGTACGTCTCCATCATATCATCATGCCACCAAGTCACCTCTATCAACCTATCAGAGTATAACTCAAAAGAAGAAAATGTTAGTGAGGGCCAGACATATGTTTAGTGAGTGAAACACATTATATAAGTGTATAGTACCAATACCTAATAAATCAACACTTAAGCTCAAAATCATACCTTAACCCCAGCCACCTGCACCCAACAAGTCAGCTAAACAAAATATGATAATATAGTGACATCATATGCTAAGGTCTCATTAAAATCCAACCCATATCTAATCATATGCACTCGATCAAACCCTAAAGTCCCAACTCGCTTGCCAAAGACCGATTGCGACACGATTGAGCCCATAATCCCAACTCGTTATCATCGAAAACGTATGTGACTCGCTACTGAGAAACTAATGTCTATGCCTATTGTTTTCAAATCGTAAGCGACTTGCTACCGGGAAACTACATGTCCCAGGAAATTATCGCCAATTCGTAAGCGACTATCTACTAGGGAACAAAATGTCTAGGTCCACTATTGCCAAATCATAAATGACTCATTACTGAGGAACTATATGTCTCAGTCCGCAATCATTAAAACATAAGCGACTCGCTACTGCGAAACTACATGTCTCAATCTGCTATCATTAAATAATAAGCGACTCGTTATCGAGGAACTACATATCCCAGCCTAATATTGCCAAAGTATAAGCGACTCGCTACCAAGGAACAAAATGTCTCATCCTATTATTGTCCAATTGTAAGCGAATTGCTATTGAGGAACAAAATGTCTTAGCCCATTATCGCTATATTGAAAAACATATAACGAATTCTACAAAACAAGACACATTTTGGAAGTGCCTCAAAACACAGCAAACAACATACCAAAATGTTCCTCGTCTCACTTGATGTCGCGAACCATGCATGAAGCGGAGGTCGTATGCGGGAGTTTTAAGCATTTAAAGATATCGTAATTATATAATTTAATTTAATTTATTTATTATATATTTATTTTATCCACTCGTTTACGGCTATAGGAACCATCTTGACCTTGACATCGTCCCCTTCAACTCCAGCCACCATCTTTCACTCATTCTTAGCGCCGCCTTCGACCTCCATGCAGATATCCGACCATGTCATTATCATCCCCATGCCATGCTGATTCTGACGCCGCCACCCATGTCCCCTTCGATCCCTTCATGCCAAATCACCGCCGTCTATTTGATTTTCTAGATTTGGCAAATTATGGCTATCTTAGACTAATCCAACACCACTATAGTCATCTACTTATCCTCCCCGATTGTGACATCGTCATCGTTTCACTGTTGAATTGAAATGAATGGTCCACATACCGAACTTCCGACGTGTTTAATGATCAATCCATCTACCAAATTGACAAAAGAACACCACCAGCGAATTCACATCATCGATAATGCAATTTTTATATATAATATGTCTGGTTTGGGACACTTTTGTATTTCATACTTTTTTTTGGCAAGGCCAGTGAGGTTGAATGGACCCCTACCATTTTATTAAATGCTCATAAAACATAATTACAAGCAGATAATAAGAGAATTACATAGAGAACAAGGGAAGGGAAAAAGGAAAAAAAAGAAAAAATAGCAAGCAAAAATCAAGCTTGATTCCACTTTAACTTGACCTCCCTACGAAATTGATACTGAGACAGGATCCAAGCCTTGTGGATACAACTAGTAATCTGATGGTACAGAACCAATCTACTCTGACTTTTACCATTGAAAACACGTTCATTTCTTTCCTTCTATATGCTACCAGTGAACACTTTCAATATTAACAACAACTCATAAGATCTCGCAGTCTTCCATGATGATTCCCTGAATATGCTCTTCCGTTCCTTGTTACTGTCCTTATAAGGTTAATGAAATCCACCCTTAGACTTGATAATTCTCTACAGGTACTGAACATAAGAACATCCGAAGTAATTATCTTCGGGATATGATCTGCAGAATACACAGGTAGTTTCAACCATAATACCCTTAAGATATAGATTGCATTTAGTGCGATTAGCATTTCTTATAACTCTCCAGAGGAAAAAGTTATATTTTTCAGAGGTGGTAGAATTCCAAACCCTCTTAAACCAAGTGAATTTCTGAGCCGAGCCATTATCATCGAGAGATTTATATACAATACTAGGAGAGTGAAGAAGCCTGCTATTTCCCCACACGTATTTATCACAATTAGTAAATATGTAATGATGTTGAGAATATAGTTTCCGTATATCAGAAACCCTTCTGTTAGAGGAACGAGGAAGGCAAATATGACCATTTCTTATGTAATCAACAACTTTAGCTTGTAATGGAATACCAATTTCCATTATATCCCCATAGTCTAGTTTATGATATAGAATAACCCCCTTATCAATCCAGGGAACTTTCCAGAAAAGAGCTTTGCTACCATGGGCCATTGTTAGAGAAATATGAGGAAGAAGAGCCTGTCTTATCTTCAATATAGTCTTTCATATCCAACAGGAAGCAAGTCTTGGTTCGATCAGCCAGAAATCATCATTTTTAAGATTATACTTTTTAACCCATGAAACCCAGACAGAGGGAGAGTTGTTGATGAAACCATCAAATAACTTAGAAAAACCAGAAATGTTCCATAATGCTAGGTTCATAATTTGCAATCCTCCATATTCTTTGGGCTATTCTAGCTTGGCAAAAGCTATAGGAGCAAGTATCTTAAAGAAAATGTTGCCAGCCCAAAGAATTTTTTTTATTGCTCTACGAATCATACAAATTAGGTTAGCAGGATAGAGGAATGTTCTGCCCCCAATAACCATTCATGGAGAAAATGATAGAGTTAATAATAGTCATTCTACAAGAATGACTAAGGAATTTGTCTTGCCATCTGTTAAAGGTGGATGTAATCCTCTTAAACAAGGGGGAAGATTGCAAGGTGGATATTGCTTTAGAAGCAAGAGGAACACCAAGATAAGACATATCATTTTGAAGAGGCTGCATCTTTGTAACACCCAAGCGCTGTTGAACAGAAGTAGCATTAAGCCCAGCGAGAAGAATGTGAGATTTAGGAGGATTAATGTGAAGGCCAGAGAAGTTAGCAAAATTCTTTCAGGATAACATGATATATGAAGAGAAGATAGGCTGGGTTTAGAAAAAATGATAAGGTCATCAGCGAAAGCGGAGGTGATGAGGGGGTTCCTACACTTTGGATAATGAGCAAATTGATTTAAATTAACTCTATAATTCAATTCCTACGACAAAGACTCCATGATGATAATGAACAGGTATGGAGATATGGGATCTCCCTGACGAAGGCTTCTAACACCTTTAAAATCTCCCACAGTATGAGAATTGATGAGCAAGGAGTATGAAACAGTGGAGATGCATTCAAATATAAGGCCAACGAATGAATAAGGGAAATTCATTGCTTTCATTATAGAGATCAGAGCAGGCCATCTAACCGAATCAAAGGCCTTCATAGGACAATCTTAAGCATAGCTCTAGGGGAGGAATTAGAAGAAGAGTATGTATTAAGAAGTTCGTATGCTAACATCACATTATCAAGAATATTTCTATTAGGCAAAAATGTAGATTGATTAGGGGATATGATTGAAGCTAAAACCAGCTTAAGTCTCGAAGCAAGGATTTTGGAAATAACTTTATATATGATATTGCAGCAAGATATTGGTCTAAACTGAGAGACATGATTTGGAGTAGGCACTTTAGGGATCAAGGCAATTCTCTAGATTTGATGGACTTAATAAGCTTGCATTTAGATAAAAAGTTGTGTACAATGAGTAATACATCCTTATGAATAATGTCACAACAATGGGTGAGGAACTTGGCACTGAAACCATCAGGCCCTCTACTAGCTTCCTTCGTAAGGCTGAAGATAGTATATTTAATCTCCTCATCAGAAATAGGATAATTAAGGGTAACATCATGGGTGGAGTTGAGTTGAGGCAATGAGAGGAAAGATAGAAAGGCATCATTGAATTAAGAGGTATCATGGCTGCCAAGCAGGGAAGTGTAGTAATTGAGGAATGCAGAGTCAATACCATCAGGTGTAGTTTGAGAGCAATTATTCTGATCATCAATCTGAGAAATGGTTGATCTAGATTGTTTAATTTTTAAGGAAGCATGAAAGAATTTGGAATTCATATAACCCTCATTGAACCATCTTTCTCTTGACTTTTGCTTTATCATATTTAATTTTGATGAAAGTGCATATGCAAGTTTACTGGAGAGGTTACTTTCAACTAAACTGAGAGCTGGGTTAGGAGCACCATTCATAATTTGCGAATGAACCCTATCAAGTTGAATTCTGATACTGGAAGACATCTTAGACCCCTGGCCAAATCTTCCACTAGCCCAACTTCTAATAATTTTCTTTGTGTTTTTTAGTTTTTGCTGATGTTTGAGCATCAGGTTGCCATAAGTTATAATGTCCTATCCCTTTTGAACAATCTGCAAAAAATCAATTTCATTAATCCAGGAATCAAAAAATTTAAAGTTTGGATTTTTGTTAATGTCACTATGCCCAAAACCAAGAATAAGGGTGCAGTGGTCAGAGAGAATGGGCATAGGAATGTTGGCATGGAATTTTGGCCAGAGAGAAAGAGATTTATAGTTGGAGAAAGCATGGTCGATTTTAGATAAGGTTCTAACTCCATGTCCACTCTTCTTAGACCAAGTGAATGGAGCTCTAGAATAAGGGATATCAAATAAGGAGGAACTATGAATGGAATCATTAAGAGGAGCAATATCTTTAGCGGTCAGAGGGATACCACCTGACTTGTGTGAAGTTAGATAGGAGCAATTAAACTAACCTATAACAATCCAAGGATGCGATTCTTGCCTGAAATGAGGAAGCAAATCAAGCAATTTTTGATGATGAAGGGAGGAGTTCCATAGATAAAAGTGAAGAAGATGGAGGTTGAAGAAGGGATGTGAAGAGCATGGGAGTGGATCAGCTGGCTAGTCGACAATATAGGAGAAAGAAGGAAAACAAAGGGGTCATATAACACTAAAATTCTACCGTGGGGAGCTTCAAATAAGTTGTTGATGGAGGACCATAAAGGGTTAATATAGTTTGTGGCACGATAAGAGAGAAAAGCATTGGGCTTAGTTTCAGTAAGAGAGATGAGGGATAAATGGCGATCTCTAATTATTTCTTTAACTTGATCAGGTTTTATGTCGAGGTGAGCACCTCTTATATTCCAAGCAGCTATATTTTGCATCATAAGGAAACTAATGGAGTTTTATTCTTGATGACTTTCTAGTACTTCTTTGAGAAGTAATGGAGGAGTTCTCTGGGACAATGGATATCGGTAAGGATAAACCATCATCACCAAGATTGAAAGATTCTGTAGAGTTGGTCATCGATGGTGAAATATGATTTGGAATGGATTTAGGGTTGGTTTTGACTTTCTTTTTTTTCTTGCTGGAAGAGCAGAGAAGATCATAAAAAGTATTGGATGAAGAATTCGTTGATGGGGAATCTGAAACAGTGGAAAATGGCAGATGAGAAGATAGGTGGTTATCAGATTCGAAAATGGATGAATTACCAATGCAAGTAAATGATGGTACACTGGTATCAGTGTGCACGTGCACAAGAGAGGCAGATACAGTTGGAGCTTGAGAAGAATGCTGAAAAGTGTGTTTACAATGAAGGACGAAAGCAGAACGTTAATTGATAGAAGAAGAGCAATAATTCTCATATTGGGTAGATGCTGCATTACATATGTTCATGTCATGGATAATAAACAATTTATGGCGGTGGACATCAATTTGATTTGGAGACAAGGTAGATGAAAGAGGATTTCCTTCAGATTGCACAGAGTCTATAGTATGTAAGGCATTTTTTCCTTTTGGCTGAGTGGTACTTCGAGACTTTGAAGCATTTTCCCGAGTTACCAATAAAAGTGACTGTGCTATAGAATCGAGTAATATGGAATATAATAAATAACTAGTGTGGAAAATAATAATAGCAGTAAAGTAAAATGACACTAGGAATTTTTATACTGGTTCGAACTCCCTTTCTACGTCCAGTCCCAAACTCCTTCTGGAATTAAAGCTAGCAACCCTCACTTAATCCGGAGGAACATGTATTACACCACCTGAGCAACTGAACAGGACTTGACTGCCTGAGCCGAACAGGACTTTATTACAAACTAGATTGTCTTGACTTTGTGTGTTTTGGATAACACGGATTTGTCACTTGTAGTAAACCTTTCCTATATTCTTTTCCTCATGAATGATGTGTATAATTGTGTGTGTATGAAAAATAGGAAGATTAGTATTGCTTGAAGAATATGGAAATGGAATCATAAGCAATGATTGTATAGAGATTTGTAAATAATAGAATCAAGAATGCAATGCTCGTTAGATCAAGAGAACAGAAAATTAGGTGGTTTTGAAATGACCCTCACATTTACACACTAATTTTATTGGTGATTTTTTTTTTAGAGATGATATATAGATATATCATCTATTACCAATATATTTCCCGGGGTCATTTTTCTTTTCTCTAATAAACAAAAATATATCCAGGATCTTTCACAATATAGAAATATTGTTTTAATTCTAAATCATTTTTAACATACATATATGAAGATATCTATGTTATATTCTACTTGAATCAGAGCATGATAATAAGTAGAAATCCTTTTTAAATTTGCATAAATGTGATAAATTCCCTTTTTAAATTAAAACTTAATGTATCCTGATTTTTTGACTATAGTGTCTACTGAAAACATGTTCTTTAGGCTGTTATTAAACTTAAGAAATGATCAAACAATAATCAGTGGAAAGCAAGCTTATAATATAGATGATTTTCTTAAAGTCTGAATATTATCAAACTCAGGTTAAAAGAAAGTGGATCCTAAGTGAACACAAGCAACATCTAGGCGTAATGGAAACGCGCCTAACTTATTCATACAAGGTCACTGGTTCGAGTACTATGCTGGTCGGTTCAAACACAATTTTTGTCTTTCCTTTTATTTTCTTATTTTCTCCTGTATGGCTGAAATCTGATACCTACCTATAATTGTACATATATATATTTAATTTTTGCCTATAACCTAACATACAAAACAATTCTTCTTGCATAACTATTTTCAAACCCATCCTTACAACTGTTTTAAGAATTTCCATTTATATTTTTGCCCAATATCAACATGTATACTGATATACATGTACATGTCAGTGTTTTTGTTCTTTTTCCAGAAAACTGAGCTCAAATGTTCCCTTGCTTCATTGATCTGAAGTGGGGCATTTGGCCTGACCTATGGCCTAACCATATGGTTACTCTGGCCATTCTTTTGTTTGCATTTTCACAACCCAGATTGCACACAAAATTTTGATACCTTTCCTTTTCAAAAGCATGTGTACATATTTGTGTGAATCAGACATTTTGTGGTCAGATATATCATTCTTCCTAATCATACTTCTCTTTTAAAAAAATACATCTTCAAAGTATAAACGCTTTTTCTTGCATCAGGACTTATGTCAATATCATAAATTGAAGATATAGCAGTTCAATTCTTTTCTGGTTTTCCCAATATTATTTTCTGTATATCTAAATTCTTTTTGAAAGAACTCAGGATTTACTGAAATCATCATAAAATGATTATGCTTATAAAATCCAGGTTTTACCTCTAAATCAAAACAACTTTAGCAAATAGGTTTTCAAACCAGTTCACAACAATATCCTTAGTACATACCAAATCAGAAATAACCAGAAACAACATAGCACATGTCCCTTACAAATTCTGCCTACTTAATACATTTAGATAGCCATATTAATCAGGGAATACATGCATGAATTAACACATTTTAGCTTTTATTTCTAATTATCTTAGCATCCTCTATTCCATATCTTTTTAATCTTGCTTACTTAGCTCCATCATAACCTGCAAAAGCATTAGTGGCTGCCTCATTATAAATGAGACACCCCCATGTGCCATGAGCAATAAGGGTCAGATCTATGATCTGGTGTGAGCATTTCTAACATATCCATGATATTAAGCTAAGGATACAGCATAAATATACTTTGCATACTTGACAGGTATTATCATGTACAATACATCAGAGCAAAAATATGCAATAAGACAACTTTTATCTGGAACTACTAGGTTGCCTTTTCTTTTTCTTATAAATTCCTGGCCTCATCTGCTATAAGGAATCAAAGGGACACATTGCCATGAACTAATTAACATTATGGCACAAAGATCTCAGGACTTAAACAAGCCATGTGCCAACTTGTCTACTTCAAATAGGACAAGCATTCCAGCAGCCTTCTTGGCACAAAATCCTTAGTTATATCACTAAGTGTATTTATGTTCATTCTATCAATGATAGCTAGGTGTACATACCACCAGTACTCATGAAACATACTAGTTACCTTGCAGACATAATATTGCAAGCAAGTTAAAGGTTACTTTCTAGAGGTATAACACCCCAGTCATTCCATCTCACATTATTTAGCATATAAACACCCTATTCAAGCATATACCAGAATGTTTGCAACTAAGAATAAATACATGGCTCTATTGAGTTTATTTTGATTTTGCAAGCAACTATATTTAGCCAGATTCTCAATCTTGTTTAAACATAGTTTTTAGGCTTGTAAATTTCTGTTTAGTTTAAGGGCTCAGCACTTATAGAGAAAAACTCCATTGCACCCTCAACCAATTATTTCAAGCCTCAGCACCATACCAATGTATATGCAGCTCATAGTTTTCTTTATCTTTTCATTCTTTGTCTTAAGCCATTATTCAAACTAGTTACAAATACTCTGATATATGTTCCTTAAGGTTTTGGTATAATATACAGAGATGAAAAATAGAACAACAAAGTTATACATCCAGCATAGCAGATCATATCTCATCAAACATTCATGAAACCATCAGCAGCCAACATAGTTTGTAAATCAAAACATGCAAAATATAACACATAAAAGCTTGGCTGCCTAATCCCAGGTCTTAATGCCATGTATATGAGTGAGGATACTCACCTAAATGCTTACACAAACTCAAACCAGAAAACCCTTCAAATCTTTAGCCTTATCTTCCTCTTCTTCCTTAGGTTAATTAATTAGTGAGAGAGAGCAGTTTTCTGATTGGGCTCTTGGTTTAAATAAGGGTTCTGTCTAGGGTTTTGGGTGATGCAAAATCCCTATTTTAGCCCAGACCAGAATCATGCATTTGGCATTGCACATTCCTTCCCTCCTAACCCTTAATGTCCCGGCCAATATTTTAAAACAAGACTAAATTGTGCCTATTTTCCTTTCTTTTCAGAAAGTGATAACTTTAAGTATTTTTTTTTTATTATATTTACCTCAAACATGATAATGGTGTGACTTTCTATTTTTCTGCCTATGTACATTTGCTTTCTTGCACTTTGGTTCTTACTGTTTTAGTGCTTCCTTTATTTATTTTCTGCTCCATAATATCTGGATATATATATACATTTATACAACCATGGGTGTTAATTTAATTTTAACCATTTATTTGCAGAAAACATGTGCATACTTATGTGCATTTCTACACCTATTTAAAATTTCACTTATTCATTAAAAAAAAAATCAATGTTTTCTTCTGTCTAAATTTTCAGACAAGTCATACATAGGCATATATATAGATATATATATACACACACACATCCTCAGGAATTTTAATACTCATGTCTAAGTCTATATTTTCTTTATTTAAAACATTTTATCTAAATGTTTTCCTTCCTTGTTTTATTATCCAGGAATTCTGGATTTTCTCTTAGTGCCATAACTAGTGTGCACGTGCACACATGCACACAACCTTGCACCACTGAAAATCCCACCTATATAATAATTCTGATTTTCCCCCAGAATTTTAATCATTTATTAAAAGAATTTTCCTCAAAATCTTGGGGTATTACAATCACCCCTACTTTTAGGAATTGTGCCCTCACAATTCTCAACATATTCTTTGAGTACTCCTACTTTCTTAGGAAAATTATTCAAATATGCATGAGCAATTCAAATAGTCACTGTCTATCATACATATCAAACTTTCTTAGTAATCTAAGAATTTACCTTTCAAATTTGCAAAGAGCCTAGGGTAATCCATTCTGATTTTATCCTCTAGCTCCCAAGTACAATCACTAGGATCTATACTCCATTGAATTTTTACAAGCTTCAATGTCTTGTTTCTTAATTTCTTTTCTTCCCTTGCCACAATTCCCACTGGCTCTTTTTCATAGATTAGATCTGGATTAATCTAAACTTCAGTAGGCTTTTCTAAGATTTCCTCCTTGTCATGTACCCATCTCCTTAGTTGTGACACATGAAACACATTGTGCATTGCACTCATCTTCTCTGGAAGCTCCAGCTTATAGGCTAGTGAGCCTATCCTTTCCAAAATCTTGTATGGTCCAACATATCTGGGTCTGAGTTTCCCCTGCTTGCCAAATCTCAAGACTTTCTTCATTGGTGAAACCTTAATGAAGACATAATCACCTACTTTGAATTCCACTGTCTTCCTCTTTGCATCAGCATACTTCTTTTGCCTATCTTGAGCTATTGCCATCCTCTTTCTCACCAGTTCTATTTTCTCTGTGATGTCTTTGACATATTCTGGCCCTAGGATAGCTTTCTCTCCTGCCTCAGCCCAACACATAGGTGATAGACATGGCTTCCCATATAGGGCTTCAAAGGGTGCCATTCCAATTGTGCTCTGGTGGCTATTATTGTATGTGAACTCAGCCAAATGGAGGTGGTCCTCCCAATTTCCTCCAAAGTCTAACACACATGCTCTAAGCAAATCTTCTAAAATCTTGTTTACCACTTCTGTTTGCCCATCTGATTGGGGGTGATAAGCAGTGCTTAGGCACAATTCACTCCCCATAGCTTCTTGGAAGCTCTTCCAGAATCTTGAAGTGAAGATTGTATCCCTATCACTCACTATAGTTTTAGGAACACCATGCAGTTTTACCACTTCTCTCATAAAAATTTGGGCTAACATAGGTGCATTTCTGTCTGCTTTCACTGGTATGAAGTGGGCTACTTTAGTCAGCCTATCTACAATTACCCAAATACTTGTATTTCCCTTCTTGGATCTAGGAAGACCATCTATGAAATCCATGGATATGTCTTCCCACTTCCACTGTGGTATGCTAAGTGGCTGTAATAACCCTGAAGGTCTTTGGGTCTCAGCTTTTATTTGTTGACAAACCATGCACTTAGCAACATATCTGGCTACATCAGACTTCATTCCCTTCCACCAATAATCCCTTTTTAAGTTTTGGTACATTTTGGTGCTGCCTGGATGTATGGAATATTTGCTCCTATGGTACTCATTAAGGATTTCTTCTTTCAATTCTATGATGTTTGGGACACACATCCTTCCCTTGTACCTTAAGTATCCTTTTACATCTATGTGATAGTCCTTCACTTCTTCCTTCTTTAATAGGAGAGACCTCTTTTCTGCTAAGTCTTGATCTTCTTCTTGCATTTTTGCCACCTTCAAGGCCAAGTTTGATTGTAAAGTAATTAAACTTAACCTTCCTTTACTCTTTTCTTCCTCAATTATCTCCATACTTATCCCACTGTTCTCATCTATTTCCAAATCAGTGAGCATGGTCAAGTCTCTAAACTCCTCCATCATCAACATGGCCACTTTTGCATGCTGCCTACTCAATGCATCTGCCACTTTATTAGCCTTGCCTGGTGTATAAAGTATATCTAAGTCATAAGCAGCAAGAAATTCAACCCATCTGTGTTGTCTCATATTTAAATCTTTTTGTGAAAAGAGATATTTTAAGGCCTTGTGATCAGTGTATAAAATGAACTTTGCACCCAATAAATAATGCCTCCAGAGCTTTAAGGCATATACTACTGCTGCCAACTCAAGATCATGAGTTGCATATCTAGTTTCATGGGGTTTTAGTTGTCTAGATGCATAAGCTATGACCTGATCTTGCTGCATCAACACAGCCCCTAGCCCTGACCCACATGCATCTGTATATACAACCAATCCCTCATTGCCTTCTGGTACTCTCAACACTGGTGATTTTACCAAAGCCTCCTTGATCTGGGTGAAAGCTTGTTCACACTTATCAGTCCATATAAACTTTTGGTTCTTCCTAGTCAGGTTAGTGAGTGGCATTGCTATTTTAGAAAATCCTTGTATGAACCTCCTATAGTATCCTGCCATCCCCATGAATGACCTAACTTCACTAACATTGTTAGGCTTCTTCCATGCTTGGATTGCTACTATCTTATTGGGGTTTACTGAAATTCCTCTGGCAGAAACAACATGTCCCAGAAAGTGTACTTCCTCTTGCCAGAACACACACTTAGAGAACTTTGCTTTCAAATCTTTTTCTCTTAATCTAGATAAGACCAAATGTAAGTGGTTCTCATGTTCCTCTATTGTTTTAGAGTAGATTAGAATATCATCTATAAAAATCAGAACAAATTTGTCTAAGTAATCTCTGAATATCCTATTCATTAGGTCTACAAAGTAAGAAGGGGCATTTGTTAGCCCAAATGGCATAACCAGAAACTCATACAAACCATATCTTGTGTTGAATGCTGTATATTTAATACTTGATTCCTCAACCTTCATCTGATGAAACCCAGATGCCAAGTCTAGCCTAGAAAATACTTTAGCCCCACTGAGTTGATCAAAGAGATCATCTATCCTGGGTAATGGGTATTTGTTTTTGATGGTTACTTTGTTTAATTCTCTGTAATCTATACACATTCTTAAAGTACCATCATGCTTTTTAACAAATACTACAGGAGCACCCCAGCATGAATTACTTGGCCTTATAAACCCCTTGGCTTCTAATTCTTCCAGCTGGTTCTTTAGCTCTTTTAATTCACTTGGCCCCATCCTTGTAGGCTTTTTGATAACTGGGCTAGCCCCAGGCATAAGGTTAATCTGGAATTCAACAGGTCTATGGTGTGAGACACCTTTTACTTCCCCAAATACATCCAAGTATTCTTTAACTATGGGGATTTCATTAATAGCTATTTCCTTGGAATTATTTTCTAATTCAATTAAATGATTTAGACTGTTTTCTTTGATAGGTTCACATAGAATTGTAACCCTTTGGCCTTTAGAATTTTGTAGTGAAATGGTGGATGCATCTAGGTCAATTATGGCTTTGAATTGTCTTAGCCAATCTGCCCCTAATATAACTCCTATATTTGGGAAGTTTAGAACATATAAATTGGAAACAAATGTGTTTCCTCCTATGTTCAAATTCACATCCACACAGATCATATCTAATACACTAGAACTTCCTAAAGGGCTTTGTATTAACAGAGGTACTTCAGCCAAATTGCAGTTCATTTTCATCCTTTTAACTATTTCATGGGAAATGAGTGAGTGGGTTGCCCCGGTATCATATATTACAGCTAAAGGTATGGTACAAATAAATAGTGTACCTTCCACTTGACCATGGTTTTCAGCATTTGCCTCAATTATGGCCTTGCCCCTACCTTCCAGGTTTGCCACTTTTCCTTGTTGCTTGTATTCTGGGCAATTTCTTTTCATATGCCCTTCCTTCCCACATAGATAGCATTTGAAAGCTCCCCCTTTTAGCTCTGGGCATCTTGGCTTAATATGGCCTTCTTTCCCACAATGGTTGCAAACTATTTTTCTTTTGGCTTCATTGGGCTTTGCATCTACTGCCTTCTTACCATCTGCCTCTCCTTTCTTCTTATCATAAGGGTGGTACTTTCCTTTGTTCTTCTTGTTACTATTGTTTTTGAAGTTCCTGAACTTATCTCTTTCCTTGTCATGCTGCTCAATCTTCAGAGCCAAATCTATCACTTGATCAAAAGTTCTGTCAGCATAAGGTAGTATAGCCCTGCTAAGCCCTGGGTTCAATCCCTTGATGTATCTATCATTTTTGGATGCTTCATCAGCCACTAACATTGCCCCATAGGTAGACAATCCCTCAAACTTCTGGGTGTATTCTGTGACATTCATAGTCCCCTGTCTAAGTTTGATGAACTCCTCAAGTAAAGTGGTTTTTGCTGAGGCTAGAACAAACCTTGCCTCTAACATCTCCTTAAATTGATTCCAATTAATATCATTTTCATTCCGGCCAGCTATGATCACCTCCCACCAACTCAAAGCTGCACCTTTTAATTGCCTTGAGGCCACTTGCCTTTTCCTTTGGTCATCTAGTTGCATATCAGTGAAGATCCTCTCTAATGTCCTCAGCCATGCTTGAATCTCCATTACACTTTCAGTTCCTTCAAAGCTCTTACCTCCCAAGTTGGTATAAGTCTTCACTAACTTGGAGAGCTCCTCATGTGGGTTCTCAGGTCTGTGCCCAATTCCATCTCTCAGAACTCTCACAAATTCCTGCATGTCAAGCATTTGTGGTGTGCTAGATCCTCCTTGATGATGAGACCCTCTTCCTACCATATTTCTAAAAGTATATGTATTTCATCTTATTAGTTTATAACACTTAGCTTTTTATTTTAAATTGATTGCATCTTTTCCTATTTAATCATTGTGTATGTCACATGCACACACATACATACATTCAGGGAATACTTATAAGCAGTCAAATATACAAACAAACCTAGTATAAACATAAGCATACAAACATTGGCTGTGTTAATTAAAACATAGCTCTGATACCAAATGAAATGACCCTCACATTTACACACTAATTTTATTGGTGATTTTTTTTTTAGAGATGATATATAGATATATCATCTATTACCAATATATTTCCCGAGGTCATTTTTCTTTTCTCTAATAAACAAAAATATATCCAGGATCTTTCACAATATAGAAATATTGTTTTAATTCTAAATCATTTTTAACATACATATATGAAGATATCTATGTTATATTCTACTTGAATCAGAGCATGATAATAAGTAGAAATCCTTTTTAAATTTGCATAAATGTGATAAATTCCCTTTTTAAATTAAAACTTAATGTATCCTGATTTTTTGACTATAGTGTCTACTGAAAACATGTTCTTTAGGCTGTTATTAAACTTAAGAAATGATCAAACAATAATCAGTGGAAAGCAAGCTTATAATATAGATGATTTTCTTAAAGTCTGAATATTATCAAACTCAGGTTAAAAGAAAGTGGATCCTAAGTGAACACAAGCAACATCTAGGCGTAATGGAAACGCGCCTAACTTATTCATACAAGGTCACTGGTTCGAGTACTATGCTGGTCGGTTCAAACACAATTTTTGTCTTTCCTTTTTTTTTTCTTATTTTCTCCTGTATGGCTGAAATCTGATACCTACCTATAATTGTACATATATATATTTAATTTTTGCCTATAACCTAACATACAAAACAATTCTTCTTGCATAACTATTTTCAAACCCATCCTTACAACTGTTTTAAGAATTTCCATTTATATTTTTGCCCAATATCAACATGTATACTGATATACATGTACATGTCAGTGTTTTTGTTCTTTTTCCAGAAAACTGAGCTCAAATGTTCCCTTGCTTCATTGATCTGAAGTGGGGCATTTGGCCTGACCTATGGCCTAACCATATGGTTACTCTGGCCATTCTTTTGTTTGCATTTTCACAACCCAGATTGCACACAAAATTTTGATACCTTTCCTTTTCAAAAGCATGTGTACATATTTGTGTGAATCAGACATTTTGTGGTCAGATATATCATTCTTCCTAATCATACTTCTCTTTTAAAAAAATACATCTTCAAAGTATAAACGCTTTTTCTTGCATCAGGACTTATGTCAATATCATAAATTGAAGATATAGCAGTTCAATTCTTTTCTGGTTTTCCCAATATTATTTTCTGTATATCTAAATTCTTTTTGAAAAAACTCAGGATTTACTGAAATCATCATAAAATGATTATGCTTATAAAATCCAGGTTTTACCTCTAAATCAAAACAACTTTAGCAAATAGGTTTTCAAACCAGTTCACAACAATATCCTTAGTACATACCAAATCAGAAATAACCAGAAACAACATAGCACATGTCCCTTACAAATTCTGCCTACTTAATACATTTAGATAGCCATATTAATCAGGGAATACATGCATGAATTAACACATTTTAGCTTTTATTTCTAATTATCTTAGCATCCTCTATTCCATATCTTTTTAATCTTGCTTACTTAGCTCCATCATAACCTGCAAAAGCATTAGTGGCTGCCTCATTATAAATGAGACACCCCCATGTGCCATGAGCAATAAGGGTCAGATCTATGATCTGGTGTGAGCATTTCTAACATATCCATGATATTAAGCTAAGGATACAGCATAAATATACTTTGCATACTTGACAGGTATTATCATGTACAATACATCAGAGCAAAAATATGCAATAAGACAACTTTTATCTGGAACTACTAGGTTGCCTTTTCTTTTTCTTATAAATTCCTGGCCTCATCTGCTATAAGGAATCAAAGGGACACATTGCCATGAACTAATTAACATTATGGCACAAAGATCTCAGGACTTAAACAAGCCATGTGCCAACTTGTCTACTTCAAATAGGACAAGCATTCCAGCAGCCTTCTTGGCACAAAATCCTTAGTTATATCACTAAGTGTATTTATGTTCATTCTATCAATGATAGCTAGGTGTACATACCACCAGTACTCATGAAACATACTAGTTACCTTGCAGACATAATATTGCAAGCAAGTTAAAGGTTACTTTCTAGAGGTATAACACCCCAGTCATTCCATCTCACATTATTTAGCATATAAACACCCTATTCAAGCATATACCAGAATGTTTGCAACTAAGAATAAATACATGGCTCTATTGAGTTTATTTTGATTTTGCAAGCAACTATATTTAGCCAGATTCTCAATCTTGTTTAAACATAGTTTTTAGGCTTGTAAATTTCTGTTTAGTTTAAGGGCTCAGCACTTATAGAGAAAAACTCCATTGCACCCTCAACCAATTATTTCAAGCCTCAGCACCATACCAATGTATATGCAGCTCATAGTTTTCTTTATCTTTTCATTCTTTGTCTTAAGCCATTATTCAAACTAGTTACAAATACTCTGATATATGTTCCTTAAGGTTTTGGTATAATATACAGAGATGAAAAATAGAACAACAAAGTTATACATCCAGCATAGCAGATCATATCTCATCAAACATTCATGAAACCATCAGCAGCCAACATAGTTTGTAAATCAAAACATGCAAAATATAACACATAAAAGCTTGGCTGCCTAATCCCAGGTCTTAATGCCATGTATATGAGTGAGGATACTCACCTAAATGCTTACACAAACTCAAACCAGAAAACCCTTCAAATCTTTAGCCTTATCTTCCTCTTCTTCCTTAGGTTAATTAATTAGTGAGAGAGAGCAGTTTTCTGATTGGGCTCTTGGTTTAAATAAGGGTTCTGTCTAGGGTTTTGGGTGATGCAAAATCCCTATTTTAGCCCAGACCAGAATCATGCATTTGGCATTGCACATTCCTTCCCTCCTAACCCTTAATGTCCCGGCCAATATTTTAAAACAAGACTAAATTGTGCCTATTTTCCTTTCTTTTCAGAAAGTGATAACTTTAAGTATTTTTTTTTATTATATTTACCTCAAACATGATAATGGTGTGACTTTCTATTTTTCTGCCTATGTACATTTGCTTTCTTGCACTTTGGTTCTTACTGTTTTAGTGCTTCCTTTATTTATTTTCTGCTCCATAATATCTGGATATATATATACATTTATACAACCATGGGTGTTAATTTAATTTTAACCATTTATTTGCAGAAAACATGTGCATACTTATGTGCATTTCTACACCTATTTAAAATTTCACTTATTCATTAAAAAAAAAATCAATGTTTTCTTCTGTCTAAATTTTCAGACAAGTCATACATAGGCATATATATAGATATATATATATATACACACATCCTCAGGAATTTTAATACTCATGTCTAAGTCTATATTTTCTTTATTTAAAACATTTTATCTAAATGTTTTCCTTCCTTGTTTTATTATCCAGGAATTCTGGATTTTCTCTTAGTGCCATAACTAGTGTGCACGTGCACACATGCACACAACCTTGCACCACTGAAAATCCCACCTATATAATAATTCTGATTTTCCCCCAGAATATTAATCATTTATTAAAAGAATTTTCCTCAAAATCTTGGGGTATTACAGGTTTGAACATTGAAACAAGAGTGCTTTTATAGTATACGATGAGTTGCAATCTCTGGAAATGGATGCAACACTTTAGAAAGAAGGCAACTTTTGGATCAATGGAAGTGTCCATTCAAAAATGTGATTGTTGCAGGATTCAGTCGACTAAACTTGCTTGGTCAGTCGACTGAATTCAAAAGATGCACAAAAATCATGCACAGACTCAGTCGACTGACTAGGTGTGTTCAGTCGACTGGTCCGTGTAATATATAAATCTTTTTACACTGACTCAGTCGACTGGTACCACTCGGCCAGTCGACTGAGTACTGTTTTTCAGTGCAGTCAAATATGTGTGTGTGTTTTTGATTTTAAAACTGAATGCAAATTGAATTTGTGAGCGATGAGTCTTGAGGAAAGATTTTAACAAAGCACTAACTAGACTCTATTTATATATACTCATTGACTCTTGTTAAAATTTATAACTATACATACTATATATTGAGCCGATGAGTCCGGATGTTGTCGTAGTCGTAGATTCGTGAATTGTTGTGTCTTATCAGCAATCAAAACCTATGATCCAACATTCTCCCTTTTTTGATGATGACAACTTCATTTGCTACGAACGAATCTTTTACAAGCTTTATTGGTCTCTCTTGGTGAATATATTCCTACAATTGTACTATAGTTTTCTTCCCCTGAATTTATGCTATATATTTCTGGAAATAATTAATCTTTTTATTCTCCCCCTTTGTCATCAACAAAAGGAGAAGCCTCAAAGTAGAGAATATGAATAATGATAGAAACACATAATCATAGAACAAAGATACATATGAAACACATAACATAAAAACAAGAATAAGAATACATAACCGCAGAGAACTACATATCTACATAAAACAGTTAATCACATAACTACAGAAACACAGAGTTTTAAAAAATGACATAGTTAGTCTAGAGAAACTACTACTTAAACACACAACAAAAACACATAAACAATGTTTTGAAATAACACATAAGTTTATTTAAAAAAATGACTTGGATTGGAAGAGAAGAAATAACCTTACTCACCACCGTTGCTTTCTTCATTTGAGCTTTCATTGCCTTCCGTCTCCTCATCGCCAGTTTCGCCACCAACTTCTCCTCCTCCTCCTCCTTCTTCTTGTTCCTCATTTGAAGTCGACCATATGAAGTGCTCAGTAGGTCGTTTCCCATGTGAAGTAGGCACGTGAACGGAAGTTAAAGAAGGTTGAGAGCAAGTTATTGCTTCCCAAATATTGTTGAGAAAACTCTTTATATGGTTGAGGTTCTTGTTGACCTTGGTGATGGATTTTTCAACTCGACATACAATTGATTCTACTCGAGAAAGTCATTGATTAAGAAGTTGTTGGTTTCTTGAGACAGTGCTTGAGGATCAACTTCTTGAATCTCAGTGACTTCTCTTTTAGGTGGAGGAGGTTGAGATGAAGTAGAGGCTTGAACATGAGTTGTTTGTTGGCGAGAGGATGGTTGAGCTTGACCGGAGATTGGTTTTCAAGCCAATGCTCATATGAAATGATGGCGTGGTCAAGATATTGTTTCGGAAGATTCATTAAGCTAAGTGTCTTGCTGTTTAATGAGCCAATGGTTGAGCATTCCGCGTCGGCAAAAGGAATGTCAAAGTGCTTGAGAATACGCATAATATATGCGCCATAGTGAATTGTTCTCATGCGACTTTGGTTGAATGTTTGAAATTCATCCAAGATAACTTTAGCCCAATTCACTCAATGACCTCCCCAAATAGTATACAAAGGTTGAAAGTCCCTCCTGTAAAATTTCTCGTAACTTCCGGTCCTAGGGTTGATGGTATGAGTTAACGCACGATGAAAGATGCGAGCCTTGGGTTGTAGCGTAACCGCCTTTAGTTTCGTTAAGTCACCGGAGAGGAACAAATGACTTATACGATCTCGAGTATCCATGTTAAATGCTGATTTCAATGGTTCAGTCGACTGATTTCAGGGGTTCAGTCTACTGAACTCATCCCGAGACTTTTTAGTTCAAATTGGCCAACTTTAGTCGATTGAAATGCGAAGTCAGTCGACTGACTGCAGGATAAAAACAATGTATGACATCAGGTTCAGTCGACTGTTTATCCTACGTTAGTCGATTGGAATTATTAAAAACTGCAGGATGAAGATACATGCTTTTGAAACAATTTTTAGAAACAACACATATGATTATAAGAATTACTAAAAGATTAACATACAAAAATTTAAATCAATCAAACAAGAAACACAGGAGATATGATATATACATATATACATACATACGTATATATATATATATATATAATTTATGAAGACTTGGATGAAGAGGACGGAGTGTGGTATTCGTCCGGTTCAACTTTGGTATTCTCCTAAGTCATCGCAGTGGTGACCAACTATTTCCGTGTTCCCATGAATTTGGAGAGACGGGAGGACGTTGAGGTGATGGTTCCCACGGGTTACGACATGAAGGTGAACTTGGTTGGTGAACCGTATTGTGAGATGATGATCCACAGAATTTTAGAGCCACTTGTTCGAGTAAGCTTAATCACTTCGCATTTACCTTCTGATCGTAATATAGCTCTCGCTGTAATTCTAGCGTCTCCCGTTGATAATGATGAATGTCGTCTATCTTTTCTTTGGTAGACGGCGATCGAAAAATAAAGAGCCTTTAGCTCTTTTACCGGGAGGAGTACAGCCGGTGTGAGTGGATGGTGGAACAATCAGAACGGGCTCATAAATGGGGGTTGGAGTAGGTAAGTTGACAGAATCTGAGCTAATAGAGGTATAGGAGGGGGAAGAGGATTCTGAGTTGTGTTGAGAAGAGATGATGGAAAATTAGAAGAGGTTGAATCTTTCTTTTTGAATTCAAGGAGTTTTTGTGAAAGAAATAATAAAACACTCTTGAATTTATAAACAGAAGCTTTAAAAATAGATAGGGAAGAGTAAAAAAAATGAAAGCCAAGAAAAAATAACCAACAACCAGAAATAGGAATGGTTGTAAAAAAAATAAAAAAATCAGAAATAAATTAATGTAAAAAAATAGAGATAAGGAACACCATATAATAAAGTGGTAGAATACTATATTGCCAGGTTAGATGTTCGAAGTTCAATTCTAGCAATCTTTAAAAGAATTTGACAAATTTTATTTTAAACTTTTTGAAAGAAAATAACTATAGAGATTTTGAAGACAAAATTCCCAATTCTCTTCAAAGTTTTATAAAAATATTTTCATTCAAAGGTTTTGTAAATATATCAGCCAGTTGATTTTCAGAGGATACAAATTCCAACCTAACTAAATCCTTTTTAATATTATCACGAAGAAAATGGTGACATATGTCAATATGTTTAGTTCATGAGTGATTGATAGGATTTTTAGATAAGTTTATAGCACTTGTATTATCACAAAAAATAGTAGATTTAGATAAATGTATACCAAAAACTTGAAGTGTTTGTTGCATGTAGATGACTTGAGCACATGTTAAAGTAGCAGAAATGTATTCTGCCTCACAAGCCGAAAGTGAAACACATTTTTTTTTCTTGCTAAACCAAGAGACTAAGAATTGTCTAATGAAGTGACAAGTCCCACTAGTATTTTTTCGATCCGTCCGACATCCTCCAAAGTCAGCGTCACTATATGAAACTAACTCGAAAGGACATTCTTTCGGATAGAAAAGTCCAAAATCTTTGGTTTTGCTTAGATAACGCAATATTCGTTTCACTGCTCGCATATGTGATTCTTTAGGATTTGCTTGAAATCGAGCACATAAAAAAATACTCATCATTATGTCAGGTCTACTAGCAGTTAGATAAAGTATTGATCCAATTATACTTCGATATAATTTTTGGTCGAAACTTTTGCCATCTTCATCTCTATCAAGATGTATCGTTGTACTCATTGGAGTTGGTTTGTAAGAAGTATTATCCATACCAAAGCGTTTAATTAGATTATTACAATATTTTTCTTGATTAATAAAAATTCCATTTTCTAATTGTTTAATTTGTAAACCAATAAAATAAGATAATTCTTCCATATGTGACATTTCCAATTCTTTGGTCATTATTTTAGAAAATTCCTGACATAACTTTTCATTTGTAGAACCAAAAATAATATCATCTACATAAATTTGAATAATTAAAATATCCTTTTTAGTTATTTTAATAAAAGGAGTTTGATCAACCTTCCCAATTTCAAAACCAGAATTTATTAGATAGCTATTAAGACATTCATACCAGGCACGGGGGTGCTTGTTTTAGACCATATAAGGCTTTCTTAAGTTTATAGACGTGGTCTGGAAATTTTTCATGTGTGAATAAAGGAGGTTGTTCAACAAAAACATTTTATTTTATATAACCATTTAAAAAAAGCACTTTTAACATCCATTTGATAAAGTTTGAAATTATGAAAACATGCAAAGGACAGTAAGATACGTATTGCTTCAAGTCGTGCGACTGGAGCAAACGTTTCTTTGTAGTCAATTCCTTCTTCTTGATTATATCCTTGTGCAACTAATCTAGCTTTATTCCTAGTTATATTACCTTGTTCATCTGCTTTATTTTTGAAGACCCATTTAGTACCATGATAGTTTGATCACTCGGTCTAGGAACTAGTTCCCAAACTTTGTTTCGTTCGAATTGGTTTAACTCTTCTTGCATAGCTATAATCCAATAATTATCGGTAGAGGCTTGTTTTGCATTTTTAGGTTCAATATTAGAAAGAAATGCTACATGACCCATTTGATTAAGTTGATTTCTAGTTCTAACATGTGAATCAATTTCTCCTATGACATTTTCTACTGGGTGATCTCATAAAATCCTTGAAGGAGATCTTAGTTCATTTTCATTAAGAACAATGTTTTCATCTTCTTCAAAATTATGAATAATGTTTCATCTTCTTCAAAATTATTTTGAGTAACCGTATTTGTGATTATCTTAGGTATAACTTCATCATCCTCAAATTTTTTATTAAATTTGAAATTTTCGTCGAAAGAAACATGAAGTGTTTCTTTGATTGTTTTTGTTCTTTTATTAAAAATTCGATAAGCTTTGCTTCGTTCTGAATATCCTACGAAGATTCCTTCATCGGATTTTTGATCGAATTTTCCAAGCTGAACTTTTGTATTTAAAATAAAACATTTTGAACCAAAAGTTTTAAAATAAGAAATGTTCGGTTTTCTTTGATAAAAAAGTTCATATGGAGTGTGTTTTGTTAAAGGTTGGATGGAAACACGATGCAGAACATAACAAGCAGTTGCTACAGCTTCTGCCCAGAAATGTTTTGGCAATGTGCCTCCATTTAATAAAGTTCTTGCACATTCTTGTAACGTTCTATTTTTCCTTTCAACCACTCCATTTTGTTGTGGTGTTCTAGGAAAAGAAAAACTATGATAAATTCCCTTTTTATTACTAAAATGTTCAAAAGCTTCATTTTCAAATTCACCTCTATGGTCACTTCGAATATTTTTAATTTTTTAATTTTTGAGATTTTGAATTCTTTTTGCAAAGATCTGGAAAATTTCAAAAGTATCACTTTTATTTTTCAGAAAAATAGTCCAAGTATATCTTGAGAAATAATCTACTATAACAACACATATTTGTTATGGTTTATAGATTGAACTTGAGTTGGACCAAAGAGATCCAAATGCAATAGTTCTAGTGGTTGTATAGTAGAAATATTTTTATTTGATTTAAAGGATGATTTTGATAATTTTCCTAATTGACAAGCATCACAAATATTGTTTACTTTAAAATTTATTTTTGGTAAACCTTTTACTAAATCATATTTAGCTAATTTATTTATAGCTTTGAAATTAATATGACAAAATCTTTTGTGCCATAACCAAGGATCATTTTCTTTGGCTATTAAACACATATTTGTATTGTAATTTACATACATATTTAAAACATAAATATTTTTATCTCTAAAACCTTCAAAAATAAGATTTTTATTTTGATAAAAATGCTACATTTATTTTCAGAAAAAGAAATATTGAATCCTTTGTCACACAATTGGCTGATACTAAGTAAATTATGCTTCAAATTTTTAACTAATATAACATCTGTAATAAGAGGTAAATTAGATATACCGTTATTGCTCACATCGCCTTTGCCGATGACATATCCTTTTGAATTATCTCTAAATGTGACAGAACCTCCATCTGAGTAGATAATATTCGTTAGCGTCCATTTGTTTTCTGTCATGTGTTTTGAGCAACCACTGTCTAGTATCCATTTTCCTCCTTTTTTAGGTGGTACCTGCAAAATAAAGAAATAACATTGGTACCCACCATTTTATTTTTGGTCCAAAGAGTTAGATCTTAGAAAGCCAAACCCAAGTGGGTTCAGAATTCCTTTTGAGAATAAAATCTTTGTTTTTATGAATAGTTTTTATAAAAGATTTTATATATTTATTTCTAATCAAATAGTTATTTGTTTTAGGAACCCAAATTTTAATTGATTTAGTAAAATTTGAAAATTTTGAACTCGGTTTCTCAACTTTAATATTCCTTTTATATGAAGAATTTTTTTTTCTTTGGAATAATTTTAGAAGATTGCTTATATCCTAGTCCACTTTTAATTGAAGCAGTTTGAGAATTTTCTATAGTTTTGGAAAGATTTTCTCTGCCTTTATTTAAAATTAGAGACATTTTTAGTAATATCTTCTAACTTTGTTTTAAGACTAGAGTTATCTAATTCTAAAATCTTGACATTTGCTTTAAGATCATGATTTTCAATTAATAGAGCATCATTCTTTTCTTTCTATGTTTCTATCTCTTGACTTAACATAGAGAGTTGAGATGTCATATTAGGACAAGATTCTTGAGTAACCTCAAGTTCTTCTTCTAAGATTTGTTTCTCATCTCTTAGCATATCTACTTCGATTTCAGTTCTATTCAGTTTTTCTAGAGATTCTTTATATTTTCTTTTGATGTCTTTTTAGCTCATCAAGTAATTTTGAGTTTATTTCTAAAAGATCATCAAAAGTTAGATCACTCACCTCATCTTTTGTGGCCATAAAACATACATTAGCTTGATCTGTATCATTGTCCCAGTCACTATCTGATGATGAAGATGATTCCGAATCGTCCCAAGTGACAAAGAAAGCTTTCTTCTTGAATCTGTCTTTCTTGTGCTTATGTTTGTCTTTCTTTTTCTCAGGATAGTCTTTCTTGATGTGGCCTTTCTTGTGACATTCATAACATTCTAGAGCAGACGATGATGGTTTGTTGGTGTTGTTATTGTTGCTGAAGCTGTTCTTGTTATTTCTGAATTTGTTGCTCTTTCTAAATTCCAAAAACTTTTTGAAATTTTTAGCAATGAACACCATATCTTCTTCATCTGAATCTGATTCAACTTTTTCTGCCCGGAATGTTATATTCTTCTTATCTTGAGCCTGTACTCGTTTTGCCTGGAGATTAACTTCATAAGACATTAGATTTCCTATCAACTCCTCCGGTTTAATGGTCGAAATGTCGTTAGCTTCTTCGTTTGCTAAGACTTTTTGTTCCCACTCATCTGTTAGTGAGTTGAGGATTTTTGAAACAATATCAAAATTTGTATAAGTTTCTCCTAATGCTATCAAAGAATGATATATATCTTGAAATATAGAGTACATTTCATTTATAGTCTCATCTTGCTTCATTTTAAAATTCTGGATCTGATTTTTTAGCATAGAAATTTTACTCTGTTTTACTCTGTTAGTACCTTTATGTGTAATTTTAAGTGTACGCCAAATTTCATGAGCAGTTTTACACATGCTTATTCTATTAAATTCATTTTTGTCTAATGCACAATATAACATATTCATAGCTTTAGCATTTGCAGTAGCGTCTAATTTTTGTGTGTTAGACCATGCTGAATATTAAATAGTAGGCATAGTATATTCAGATTGCATAATGTTCCAGGTTTCATAACTACTTACTTGTATATAGATTCTCATACTAGTAGCCCAATAGTTATAGTTCATTCCATTAAATAGAGGTGGTCGTTCAGTAGATTGACCTTCTAGAAAGGTAGTGTTAGTTAGAGTGCTGGTGTTGTTTTCCATATTAAAAAATATATCAGATAACTATGTTACGGTTATATGATGGCCTTGCTCTAATACCAAATGAAAGTGATTGTGCTATAGGATCAAGTAATATGGAATATAATAAATAACTAGTGTGGAAAATAATAATAGTAGTAAAGTAAAATGACACCAGGAATTTTTATACTGGTTCGAACTCCTGTTCTACGTCCAGTCCCAGTCACCTTTTAAAATTAGAGCTAGCAACCCTCACTTAACCCAGAGGAACATGTATTACACCGCCTGAGCAACCGAACAGGACTTGACTGCCTAGGCAACAGAACAAGACTTGACCGCCTAAGCAACCGAATATGACTTTATTACAAACTAGATTGTCTTGACTTTGTGTGTTCTAGATAACACGGATTTGTCACTTGTAGTACACCCTTCCTATAATATTTTCCTCAACAATGATGTGTATAATTATGTGTGTATGAAAAATAGGAAGATTAGTATTGCTTGAAGAATATGGAAATGGAATCGTATGCAATGATTGTATAGAGATTTGTAAATAATAGAATCAAGAATGCAATGCTCGTTAAATCAAGAGAGAATAGAAAATTAGGCGGTTTGAACATTGAAACAAGAGTGCTTTTATAGTATACGATGAGTTACAATCTCTGGAAATGGATGCAACACTTCAGAAAGAAGACAACTTTTGGATCAACGGAAGTGTCCATTCAAAAATATGACTGTTGCAGGATTCAATCGACTAAACTTGCTTGGTCAATCGACTGAATTCAAAAGATGCACAAAAATCATGCACAGACTCAGTCGACTGACCATGTGTGCTCAGTCGACTGGTCCGTGTAATATATAAATTTTTTTACACTGACTCAGTCGACTGGTACCACTCGGTCAATCGATTGAGTACTGTTTTTCAGTGCAGTCAAATATGTGTGTGTTTTTGAATTTAAAACTGAATGCAAATTGAATTTGTGAGTGATGAGTCTTGAGGAAAGATTTTAACAAAGCACTAACTAGACTCTCTATGTATATACTCATTGACTCTTGTTAAAATTTATAACTATACAAACCATATATTGAGTCGATGAGTTCGGATGTTGTCGTAGTCGTAGATTCATGAATTGTTTTGTCTTGTCAGCAATCAAAACCTCTGATCCAACAACCACAGGCAAAGAATATCCACTCACTTCAACATTTACTTTATCACTGACACCATCCACTTCATCAACTTCCATGATAGCTTCAAGAACATTGAATTTATTACATGTACTCAACATCTCAACTTGTTTTCCCAATTTATCTTCTCCTTTTGCTATATGACTGTCCTCCTTAACACTGCAAGCCTTGTCAAGAAGAAGAAGACTGTTCACATTAACATCCATCTTTCTTGCTTCAGATATATCGAGATTAGCATTGGAAAGACTGACATTATTAACATCATTCCTCCCTACCTGCACCTTTTTACTAACAACCTTCTTCCATTCATTACTTTTCTTATTTCTATCATTAATATGAGGATGATTCTTCATATAATTCCTTGCACTTATATAAGGAGCTGTTGCTGGAATTTCATTAACACCAATCCTTTCCACTACCACAGGCTCACTACATAACTCATGACACTTTTCTAGATTATGACCAAACACCTTACAGTGTGTACAGATTTCAGGCCTCCATTGGTAATGTACATACACTTTTTGAGTCCCACAATCTGGCAGTTGAACAGAAAAAACATCAACAAGTTGATGATCAGGGGAAATTTCCACAAGACATTTTGCGTAGTTAATATGATCCATTCTCTCAGTATTTTCATCAAGACAGACCAACCTCCCTAATTTGTTAGATAACTAGTTGATGCCAAGTGGGGTCCAAGCAATAATGGGACATTCGAGAGGTGCACCCACACTGGCGCCGATTTGACAGATCCACATACATTACTAACTAAAGGATCCCATTGCTTAAGGATAAACAGTTTATTCCTAATAAAAATAAGTTCACCTTCAATGATTATTTTTCTGTCAACAAAATTAGAGAGGAGGAATAGAAATAAGGTTCCATCTGATTTGACTTTAATATTACCATTAAGTTTCCAGGTTTTCTTAAGATGATGAATAACAGAAGAGAATGCAAGCGGCTTATCCAGGAAAAAACCCACTATGTAATCGCTCCATCCCGAGTTGCCTGCCTGAAGAACTTCCATCGGAGGAACAATGGCTTCATCACAATACTGCATATCCAACTGAACTGGAGCGTACTTACCAGCATTTTGAGGCTTTCTCTTAAAAAGAGAAGTCCATTCAAGTTTAGTAGATAAGGAATGAGAGGAGGGGTTGGATGTTGAAGGTAAAATAGGGGGGTCAGAAGAAATGGAAGGAACAGTTAAACTGGGAGGGGAAGCAAGAGAGAAAGCAGGTAGGACAGGTGGCGGAGGAGTAGGGTGGGGACTAGTAAGGGCGGAAGAGGGAGGAGAGACAGACAGAGCGATGGAATGGACAGGCTGACATGGGATGGGAGGGACAAGATGAACAAGTATGGGAGCGATGGGCGGGAAGGGAGAGGACATTAACAAAAACTTTATAAAAAATTACGATCCATTATTTCATACATTTTAATTAGAAGGAGTTTAAGTTTTGCTAATTATAACCAATTTAAAATTATATTTTTAACCATCTAACCATGATGTACTACACCCTAATCATGTTTATATATTAAAGAAAATCACTTTTTAAATTTTAATTAATCATTAATAATATGGTTTAAGATCATAAGAGGTGAATTACTATGCTTATCAATATATACACAAATATGATAAATCTGACTCACCAATTAGCAGTGAACCTTCTCTAATCCAAGGTGAATCCTCTTCCTTCTAGAAATTCCCCACCTTGAAAATGCAAAATCTCTCGATAGCTTCATTTATTTGCGTAGCTCTCTTCGTTGCGATCGGTTCTATATATTTTCGTTTATTTAGATCTGATTTTGTGGATTTGGAATTGATTTTGTTTAGAGATAGAAGAAGAAGAAGATGAAGATTAGATGTAAGATGTTTAGGCTAAAATATGGTTAGAGAATGGTTTTTAATCTCTATTTATAGGCTGAAGTAATTCAAATTTAAGTAAAAATCTTGAAATTAATATATTACGACAATGCCACTAGGTTTTAATTCTTCTAATTTTGAATCCGTTTAACCAAATTCAGCAATTTATATATGTTTTCTAACTATAAATGACATTATGGATGCAATAGAATTGGTCCCAAAGCCTAATTCCATCTTCTATAGAAATTTTCTATTTTTCCATTTATGTAGTATTACGATTTTACCCTTTTTACTTTAATTATTTAATTTCACAAAAGTACAGGGCATTACATGTACTCATCATTGTTTAACCCAGCAAGTGTTCATAACAAAATTCTTTTTGAATTTGAACCCAGGCCATAATTTAGCAATATACAAAGTGAATTGTGTTTTTGCCAATTTAAAATTGAATGGAAAAGCAGATGGTATATATTTTACTTTTTGAATCATACGAATTATGAAACTTCTTTGATGTCGAAAGGATTTGATGATCCAAAACAAACAAAAGAAAAATACATTTGTTCTTCGCATAACGTATTCGGTCGTCAACAACTGCAGTCCTCTATCATCAAAGATACTCAGACACCATCAACCTAGTTCACTTAACTCACCAAATCAATAAAACTTCAAACCTCTATTCATTCTCACTGGTAAATTTCAACTCATCAATGAAACAAGAACATATATGGAGTCGTCAAAAGCAGTCAGTAACATCATTCTTTATATCAATGCTCTTATGAGTATTTCTTTCAGCAACATTGAATATTGCAACCTCTAGAATGGAGTAACCTGTAACGACCCGAAATTTTCGACTCCAAAAATCCTAGATTGTTAAAGGAAAGAAAAAGAAAGAGGTAGAAGAAGAACAGAAAACAGACTCAGAATCTCACATTTCGCAGCGGATCAAATATAATATCAAATAATAGCATTTATGCAGAAAATCTTTATCAGTCACTTTAGATTCAATACATTAGAGTTACAACCATTCATATATCAATTGGACAGTTAAGATTAACTTGTCCTAGAAATACAAACAATATAACACAGCGGGATACACTCCATACGTTCCTGCCATCCAGCTCGCCTCCTGAGCTCTAGAACGTCGTTACCTGAAAATTTGTAATACTCGGTCTGACCCGAGCATTACAACAAAGTAACACCCGGGTCAGGCTGGAAACCAGCGTGAGTAAACCCATATAATATGAAAACACCAAGCTATATAACTTAAATGAATTACCCGGGTAACTCGTACTTTTCTACGAGTTCTAACCTTATTTAAGTCAATCATTTATCTCCAAACAATATCCAAGAATCGTTAACCAGTTTAAATATCCATGATTCTTAACTTATTTCATTCCAGCCTGTTTGCTTCTAAACTCAAATTTATAAAGAATCGAAGTGGTTTCGGGTATTTGCTGATACCCGACCCCGGCCTCTTCGAATCCAAAGTTATTCATTAAGCCAAATATTTAAGTTTAAACAATACAATTTATATTCAGGATTTCATATTCACACAACAATTCATCTCGGATAAATAACCCATAATATCACAGTTCAACCAAAGTATCTCATATCACACAGCATCACAAATCACAACTCAGATATATCAAATCATCTCAGTCATACAATATATCTTAATCATCTATAAGCAAGATAAATTAATTGTACCATTTCTAGTTAATTTAATTGCTTTTAATTCATGCTTACTTAACATTAATTAATTACAACCATTAATTAATCAATCCTTTAATTATCTATCTAAATTAATTATCCTTAATTACTTTCATCAAGTAATTATCCAATTGGTTAATTATCCTCAATTAATTACCCTCTATTTATTAATTAATTACCCTCTATTTATTAATTAACCTTTAACAAATTAATCCTTCCTTACTTACATTAAGTAATTATCATTTAAGTAATTAACCTCTAATTAATTAATCCCTAATTTCCAATTAATTAATCTCTAATTAATTTATAACCCTTAATTATTAATTAATCAATCCTTAATCATTAATTAATTAATTTCTCTTTAATTACTTCATCAATTTAATTAATCATTAATTATCCAAGACCTTAATTAACTTTAAGATAAATCATTTATCTTAACCACTTTCTTAATCTTCATTAGAATTTAATAAACTTGGTATTAATTATCATTAACTTGTAAATTAACAAGAGTCCTTAAGTTTAATGATAAAACACTTCATCATTTTTTATTATTACTTAATTACATTATTAATTAAGTTTTAAATAAACTTAAGATTTAACTTAATTAATCTATGTTAAAATAACTTACCTATCTTTTACTTAGCCAAGTTTCTAAAATAATTAATTATTAATTGAAAGAATTAGTTTAAAATTTCTGTTTAAAAACTTGATTTTCATTTAACTTTAAAACTTGCTAGCCTCAAACATTTTACCCGAGTCAATCCCAGGCTTACCCTAACTAAAACCCGAGCCAACCACCTTTTTTTTAACTTTGTTTTAAATTTTAATTTGTTTAAACACAAAATACTCACGCGACACACACGAAGACAACCCCGAGACAACCTTTCATTTTCCCGAGATCGACCCCGAGGCTCTCCCTTCTTCTCCAATAAAAACACTGATGCACGGGAATCACCTCGTGTACATGCACCGATCGACGATGAAACTCCGGCCTCTAAGATCATCGCCAACAAGTTGCCTATAATCTCCTCAAGCCATCAGACCAACCAGTTTCCCCGATCGATCCCGAAATCAAAATCGAACCCCACAGAACCCACTGGAACCCAACCATCGACCAAGAACTGCTTTGTCCCGACGATGCCGACCTCCAGAAATCACGTAACTCCGTCCAAAGGTTCGCCACAACCCTACGCTTCATTTCCCCCTCGACCGGTCAACCTCGATGCCACAACGGCGATGCAGCAAGCTAATTTCCAGTCACGACCAAAACGAGAACTAAAACCCTACAACGATGATCTGTCGCCACCACGGTGAACTAATAATTCACCGACTAAGTTTCTACAGACCCTCGACACACGAGTTACCTCCAGCATTGATCACGACGCTCCTCCATCTCCGATCGCCGAGAAATCGAGCGAAGTTCAATTTTCGTTCAATTCGAAAATTCTCAACAATTTTAAACTTAAAAATCATGAAATTATTATCAAAATTCATCATTCTCAAGTACGAATCTAGTTATGAAATCAAAACATGCATTTTAATCCATCGATTTTCTGACTTGAATTAACTTCCACTGTAATTTCTTATTTCCGAAATATTTGCTTAATATATTCACTTGAAACTATTTTTAAAAATAATATTACATTCTTACAATCATTTTCTCTTTAATGATCATAGCTTAAATTTGTTTAAGTGAAGAGATATGAATTTATTTTGATTATTCCTGAGCCTGTTATACAAACAGAGGCATATATATACATATACACAGACATGCACAGATATTTCATATTTATACAAATGCAACCACATTAATTCATACATGCAACAACATTAGTTTAATTACTTATCACATGCATCCAGATATAATTAGGTTAAGCTTTTAAAAAAATGTTTACTCACCGTATTATGATAAACAGAGAACAGAGCTTTGAAGATTTGAAATCTGCCCTTGGTTTGATCTGATCCTTGAAATACTAGAGTTGAATTTGAATCTATTTGCTTTAGATCAGGTTGAAAACTTGAAGAAGTTGCTTAGTTTTTTATTTCTGGTTTTAGTGTTTCTTTTGGAAAATGGAAAGAAGAAAGGATTGAGAAAAGAAAATGTGAAATTTTTTAACTGTATACAGCCTCCTCTTAACATTTTATTTATATTTCAAATTAAATTAAAAGAAACAATTGCCACTTGTATTTGCATGGTATACATAAGCTTACAAATGTCCAAGTCTTTATTTATTTATGCTTTTATTATTATCATTTATTTATGTTTATGTTTTATATTTATATATATACAAATTATATTTATCTTACGTATTTTAAAAAAATATTCAATTTAACTTTAAATATCCCTTGAGAATTTATTTGTTCCACTTATAAATCAGTACTTTTAATCCAGTTAATTACCAATTAACATATTTCTAAAAATCCGGGTTATCACATTCCTCCCCCCTTTAAAACTTTTCGTCCTCGAAAAGGAACGAAGCCGGAATTTTATTAAAATGTTCATTATCATTTAGATTACTCTTTGAACATTTTTAACTCTTAACTCTTTTTATTTAAATTTTTAAAACACTTTAAAAATCTACATGATATTATCAAAATAGCTTTAAAAATACATTTTATAACTCGATGTTTCAACAAGTCCATCCTTGTTCTCACAGAAATTCGGCCATACGTTGATCAGGCGTAGGACTGAAAGTCTATAAGTACTTGGTAAACCCGTTTTCAACACCCAGTGAAAATACTTGGGAAAAATATTTTGTCGAAAATATAGAAAACACTTTTGAAAATATTGAAAACATCTTTGGTGAGAATGCTCTGGAAATCATCACCCCTCCATGGTCGCAGTTAACCCGATGGTTACGTTGCCATCCCGACAAAATCCATAGATAACTGTAGGCACTCTGCGCCCCTCGATTATGCTATGGAACCCGCTACAGATCGCAGCCACACCCGGACTTTACGTTGCTATCACAGCAAAAACCCATGTAACTATAGGCATCAGTGCCCTCGAATTTCGCTGCCAATAAATGAAACTTCTCCACTCCACTCGACCATAGATCGTAGTCTACCGATGTTACGTTGCCATCCCGGCAAAATTAAACGTAGACCGTTGACACTCACCTCCACACGATTTTCGCTATGGTCCACAAGAGATCGCAGTGACATCGAGTTACACTGTCATCACAACATATACCAAATGCCTTTGTAGGCATCACCGCCCTCGACTTTCGCTACCCAATAATCCTCAGGAACTTAGTTTGTCCGGACTCCTCATAGGATCAACTTTAGAACCCCCCTTTAGGGTTCAAGGCAGTACCACCCTGTGGCACTCCTGAGAAGTTCATTTCATAGGAGCGCCTTTTTCCCCAGAGCCAATCTAAAAACACTTTATACTATACACTTATAGTATCTTCAAATCATACCCTTTATGATTTATATCAAAATCTCCTTTACACAAAATTGATATCCCAAATCGATAGTTCCAAACTTGGCTTTCCAAATTTCCAAAACTGATTTTTCTCAAAAATCAAAAGCCTTTCCAAAATCCATAGGTTCCAAAACCTTTTCCAAAATCATTCTCATAAAATCCCTTATCTATAGATATATATAATCTTGAAAAATCTTGGATCACTTCATACTTGTATAAATTCTCTTTTTATACTTCAAATATTTCAAAAACCCTTTTTCTTCTGGCTATAGATTCAACAAGGGGAGTTTATCCAAAAATATATACATCACTTTGTTTATATCAAACCAATATTCAAGTTTGATTCCTTTATAAAGTTATTCACTACATTACTTTTGAATCAACAACCTAAATCTTTAAACAATTTAATTCTGAATCCAAATTTCAAAATTCCATTTTAAATTACCTTTACTTAACTTATTTCAAAGTTCAAATAAGAGTTCAAAAACAATTTAATCTTCAGAACCCAATTTATTATCCAATTTTAACTTCGAAACCAATTCTTAACAATTTTCAGCTTGCAAGTTAATTTTTAACATTTGAATCTTAAGTTCAAAGTGATTTTATTCTCATAAGTTCAATCTTTATCTTTAATAATCAAAACCATTAAACAATTTTAAATTAAAGTTAAATTCCATTAAATTCTAGTAATGTAATATATATTATCTCAATCTACTTCTTAATACATTTAAACAATCTAATTCACAGTTCCATAGATTATTAATAACAATAGGGTTATATCAGGATAAACCAAGGTAAATAAACATCCAAATTATCCAAACACCAATCAATAGCATCCATTACCCATTCCCAGATCTCAAATCAACCCATTTAACTTCTTAAGTTAAACCCCCATTTCATCTTGAAATTTCCAATTCAGGTTGTTTGTTCTAAACTTATTTAACTTCTCCTAAGTTAAATTCAATTCATTTAATCCAGTCAATCTTACTTAAATTTGAATTCTCCATTTCAAATTTTAAACTTCTTATCAATATCCCTTCTTACTTATAAGTTCAAAGAATTATTTCACTTTGGGTTATTTCATCACATTTCAGGGAAAATTCAAAACTTAACACTTAGAGTTTATTTCAAATCATTTTTGATATTATGTATATCCTTATTTATACATATTTATTTCATTTGCACACTATGTTATACTTTAAATTTTAAACCACCTTTGGTTTTAATCCAAAACAAATTTCTTTTAACACTATGAAACAATTTAAATTTTCTGGACTTAGATTTTGTTACTTGGAGATTTGACCAGGCAACTAGGCCGTTCGGCATTGCAGAGGTTGATCGGCATTGGAAGCCTCGTCCGGCATTTAGGCTCGTTCGTCCATCAGAGATCGTTCGGCATTCAGCCTCGTCTGGCATACGAAGGTCGTCCGGCATTTAGAGATCGTTCGATAATCAAAGGTCGTTCGACATTGCAGCCTCGTCCGGCATTCAAAGGTCGTTCGGCATTCAAGGGTCATTCGACATTCAGCCTTGCCCGGCATTCAAAGGTCGTTCAGCATTCAAGGGTCGTTTGGCATTCAGCCTTGTCGGCATTCAAAGGTCGTTCGGTACTTAGCCTTGTTCGGCATTCAAGGGTCGTTCGACATTCATCCTCGATCGGCATTCGAGGGTCGTCTGGCATCAGAAGCCTCGTTCGGCATTTAGCCTCGACCGGCATTCGAAGGTCGTTCGGCATTCAAAGATCGTTCGGCATCCAGCCTCGTCTGGTAGGAGTCTCGTCCGGCATGAAGCCTCGCTCGGCAGAAGTCTCGTTCGACATGAAGCCTCGCTCGACAGAAGTCTCGCTCGGCATTTGCCGTTCGGCATTCATGGTTCGGCACACAGAAGTTACTTGCTTTGGGCCGAGGTATCTTGCTACTAGGCCCACCAGGGAAGTCCAACCCATCTTCGTCTATAAATAGAGAGGTAGGGGCACATTGAAAGGGACCTTTTTTCGGGAACACTGGGGAGACTCTGCCGCTTTCAAGACTCATCCTTTTTCCTTATCAATTGCGTTCAAGTAATTGGTGTACAGATTGTCTCTATAATCAATTATCAAGTAAAGCAATAAAGATTAACCTCAAAGTGGACGTAGGCAGTTATGCCGAACCACTATAAATCATGTGTTCTCGTCTTTTCATTTAATTTAGCATATTGCTCTCTATTTAAATTTATTTTCCTCATTTATCTCTCTACACAACCTTTCTCAATGAGGTTAGTAACCAATTTTAGTGCTAACACTTTGGTGCTTTCACTGAGAGTCGAATTCTCATGCCATAAGGATCTGCTTTGAAGCTACTGGATTGAATAAATCCCCCGAAGGAGATCCGAGTCATTTCATAAGAAGTCCGTTAATTCTACTTAGAGTTCTTACCAATAACTCTACAATGGGAAGACCACGTACCAGATCAACCTCTCATAATGCGAACGCCCATGAGACCGCTAGCGTACAACAAGTAGGACCTAGCAATCAGCAAGCAAATCAAGGCGTAGGGACTACCGCCCAGGACCAAATGCAAGTTGTCACCAGAACAGAGTTCAATGACTTGATGAGAGAGCTCATGGAAAGCAGGAGACAACTTGGAGAGCAGATGCAAGCCAACGCCAACCTTATGGCACAGCTTACTCAACAACAGCATCAGAATGCTGGGGGCAGTCCAGCTCCTTACTCTTCATCTGATAGCTCAACGTCATCCGATGAACCTCCCAGGCGTAGACGCCGCAAGACTGAAACTACACAGGCAGGTGCTGTCGATCGAACTACTGGGGATCGTTTACACCTTGGAGACCGCAACCGAGCAGGAACGGGAAACTTAGAAGCTGGAGCGCAGGTGGAGGCTGGACGCTCGACTCACCAAGATGCCAATGATGCCGAACCTCAAGATGCATGTCTGGCAGATCACCATCAGAGGGGGCATCAACCTGATCAATTCCGAAGGACAGACTCCAACCTGCCATCTTCCATACAAACCCCAGACTTATCAGCTATGGTCAGACAACTGATGAGAGAAAATCAAGGCCTGACAAATGATGATTGGGGGTATCCAAGAGTCATACTCCGTTCACAGACGCTGTTCTACACGCAGAATACCCCAGGAAGTTTAGCATGCCAACTATCCCGGCCTATGAAGGAAAGACCGATCCCCGACAGTATGTGGTGAGATACGAGTGGTTGATGGATTCGGCTAGAGCGAATGATGCAACCAAGTGTAGATTCTTTCCAATAACTCTATCTGGGATCGCTACCATGTGGTTCACCCGACTTCCTCCGCGGTCCGTATCCGGTTTCGAGGAGTTGGCGAAGAAATTTATAGAACAGTTCAGAATACATACTACTCGTCCAAAGGATATGATGTCTCTATCAAGTGTAATCCAAGCTCCTGGAGAGTCGTTGAAGGAGTATTTGCAGAGATTCCATGTTGCGGCTACTGAAGTCAGTAATCCCAACGATCACGCAATTCTTATGGCTGTGATGCGAGGTGTGGACCCGGATTCAGAGTTTGGAGATTGGCTAGCAGGAAAACCTCCAACTATGCTAGAGCATTTTTACTCAAAGGCACATCAGTTCATAAGAAGAGAGGAAGCCAGATGGATAAGGCGATATAAAGCACCGGGGCCTATTCAGGAGACCGTGAAAAGCAACATTGCTGTGAAGCAATCCGGAGACAACTCGGGGAAAGTTCAGGTCAATGTCCAGAACAAGCCCGGGCAATCTAAGGAATCCGGAGGAAGGAATCAGGGGAAGAAAAGGGAAGCGGAGAAATGGAAGCCGAGAATTCCAACCTACAACGAATACACCCCACTAAATGCATCCCTTGAGAATATTTACCTGTCAACTTGTAATACCTTTCAATACAGAAAACCACGCCCAAAGGAGTCAACCGAGGAGCAAAAGCTGACTGGGAAGTATTGCCGCTTTCATGAGACTTATGGGCACAATACTAAAGAGTGCAGACACCTACACGACGCTATAGAAAAGTTGATTAGGCAGAAAAAGTTACAGGAGTTTATAAAGAATCCGCAAGAAGGTGGACAGGGAACGTCCAATCCCGATCATGCACCAGCTCCACATCACCCTGAGGAGCCTGCTCGGACCGTGGGTAGACAGGTCATAAACACGATCATCGGTGGACCTCACCCTGCAGATAAGAACTGGAAAGAAATGGAGCGGTATGCAAATTCCTTGGGGCATGCAGATTTTGAGTGTTGTTCTAACGTGGAGGATGGGACCCCTTCTAAACAGCTACGCATGATGACAGATGATATAGTATTCAGGAGCAGAGATGCTGACCAGGTGGAGGCTCCTACCATTGACCCGATGGTCATATATGCGACAATCGGGCCGACTTTTGTGAAAAGAATTTTGATTGATTGTGGAAGTTCCGTCAATATTATCTTCAAGAAGGCTTATGATCAGATGAAGATGGAGACGATGGATTTGAAGCCATCTAAAGCTCGTATACATGGCTTTAATGGCGCAGAGACTGATGCAGTGGGGTATGTTGAGTTGCCAGTTGAACTGGGACTAGGTGAGCGTAGGAGGGTGCGAATCCTACCTTTCATAGTTTTGGATGTAGATTCTCCATACAATGTGTTTCTGGGACGACCGGCCCTGGATGAGTTTAGGGCAGCATTGGCCCCGTGGTGTTTGAATTTAAAGTTTCCGACTGAAAAAGGAGTAGGTGTTGTTCATGGCGACCATGCGACCGGTCGTGCATGTTATGTGGCTGAGCTCCGAGAGGCCCAACAGAGAGAGAAAGGGAAGGTTGCGGATAATTCCGTCCGCATTCAGAATACCGACAATTGACAAGTAATGCCCGAGCCCTAGCTCGGGCAAAATTCTCGGATCTACAGAGACATAGATCCGAGAGACGGTGATGAGGAACCCAGGGAAGAAAAAGCAGCACCGGTGAACTGACGATCGACATTTCGGTCAGCCGAGACGATCCATCGCGAGTATTGAAGATTGGATCACAACTCAGCCCCTCAATGACTGAAGACCTCATTGATTTCCTCCGAGCGAATCTCGATGTTTTCGCTTGGACACATTCCGACATGTGTGGGATTTCTCCCGCTATTACGAGTCATATGTTGAACATAGACCTGAAGTACGTCCCAGTTAAGCAAAAGAGGAGAGGAATGGACCCAAAGAGGTCCGCTGCTCTTAGAGAGGAGGTGGACAAGCTCAAAACTAATGGGTTCGTCCGCGACGCCCTCTACCCTGAATGGGTGTCAAACCCCGTGCTAGTGAAAAAAGCGAATGGGAAGTGGAGAACTTGCATAGATTATTCCGATTTAAACAAAGCATGCCCCAAGGACAGTTTCCCATTACCTAGAATTGATCGGTTGGTCGACTCCACTGCAGGACACGAGTTGTTGTCATTCATGGATGCGTACTCGGGATACAATCAAATCCCGATGCACATTCCGGACCAGGAACACACCAGTTTTGTCACAGACGTTGGGGCTATATTGCTATGTAGTAATGCCTTTCGGATTGAAAAATTCGGGGGCGACGTACCAACGTTTGGTAAATCGAATGTTTAAAGACCAGATTGGTAGAATAATGGAAGTCTATGTGGATGACATGCTCGTGAAGTCACGACAGTCAAACGACCACATTCGAGACTTAGCAGAGATGTTTGGCATACTTAGATATTATGGAATGAAGATCAACCCTTTGAAATGTTCCTTCGACGTTGCGTTGGGAAGTTTTTGGGATTCATTGTTAATGCCCGGGGAATTGAAGCTAACCCGGAAAAGATTCAAGATATTCGAGGCGTACAAGTGCCCAGAACTATAAAACAGGTGCAAAGCTTGAATGGGAAGGTGGCTGCGCTGAGTCGATTCATATCCAGAGCCACAAACAAGTGTATTCCCTTCTTCGATATAATAAAGAAAGGAAAGAGGAATTTTGAATGGACATCCAATTGTGAGGAAGCGTTCCGAGATCTGGTAAGGCATTTGGAGAGTCCTCTAGTGCTGTCGAAACCAGTAGACCACGAAATGTTGTACGTGCACTTGGCCGTATCCCCACATGCTATAAGTGCGGCTTTGGTCCGCGAGGAGGACCGAGTCCAAAAGCCGGTGTATTACGTTAGTAAACGTTTAACGGGGGCAGAAAGAAATTATCCTAAAATTGAGAAATTGGCCTATTGCTTGGTGATTGCATCACGTACGCTGCGTCCATACTTTCAAGCGCACTCAGTCAGTGTTTATACCGATCAGCCCTTACGGCAGGTACTCCAACGACCATAAACTTCTGGAAGGATGTTAAAATGGAATATCGAGTTGAGTCAGTTTGATATTACTTACCTGCCATGAAGAGCCATACAAGGACAAGCATTAGCAGATTTCATCGCTGAGTTTACTATATCAGACGAACCAGATAGTCATAGTGTCATTCCCTCCATTCGATGGAAATTGTATACCGATGGGGCATCAAACGACCGTTGCTCTGGGGCTAGTGTAGTTCTTGTGACTCCAGAAAACCGATCGATTTGTTATGCTTTGAAGCTCAATTTCCCGGCTACGAATAATGAAGCAGAATATGAAGCATTGATTGCTGGTTTAAAGCTTATTGAAGAACTTGGGGTAAAGTCAGTTGAAATATTTTGTGACTCACAGTTGGTGGTGTACCAAGTGCGAGGAGATTACCAAGTAAGGGGACAAAAGCTTGCTCCGTACCTGGCTCTGGTTCAGGAACTATTGATGAACTTCGAACATTATGACATTTCGCATGTCCCGCGTGAACAGAACAAGGAAGCCGACTCGTTGGCTAAATTCGCAAGTACTGGCGATGCACAGCAAATGGGATTAGTTCCTGTCGAAACCTTACATGCTCCAAGCATAGATGTGATGGAGGTTGATTTTGTGTTGAAAACAGGAATCGAGAGGGAGTCATGGATAACCCCATTCAAACTATACCTGATAAAAGGGACTTTGCCCAAAAGAAGGAGCGAAAGACGACAGGTCATTTGCAAAGCCGCGCGATATGTGATGTAGAATGGAGTAATGTATCGGAAGGGGTTCTCGGTCCCCTTATTACGGTGCATTGCCCATGATGAGACAAAGCGGGTATTGAAGGAAGTTCACGAAGGAGAATGTGGCGACCACACTGGGGGGCAGACACTAGCAAAAAAGATCCTCCATTATGGATACTATTGGCCAACTGTGAATCGGGATGCTGCAGATTATGCAAGAAAATGTGACAAGTGTCAAAGATATGCGAAAATCCCAAGAGATCCACCAACGAAACTCACGCAAATGGTTAGTCCCTGGCCTTTTGCAATCTGGGGAATCGACAAAGTCGGTTCTTTGCCTATATCCAAAGGTGGTGCGAAGTACGAAATAGTTGCGGTAGATTACTTCACCAAATGGGCAGAGGCAGAGCCTTTAGCCACAATCACCTCCAAGAAGGTCATTAATTTCATTGTACGAAACATTATATGCCGCTTTGGCCTCCCGCAAACCATCATTACAGACAACGGAACTCAATTTGAAAGTAGAGAATTCAAAGATTTCTGTTTAAAGTATGGCATCGAGAAAAAGTTCACCGCCGTTGCTCATCCGAAGGCTAATGGACAAGTTGAAGCCGTGAACAAAATAATCAAGTCCATATTGAAGAAGCGCTTGGAAAAGGCTGGAGGCAAGTGGGTATATAAACTCCCAACAGCACTATGAGCTTATAGAACTACCCACAAGTCCACGATTGGCCACACTCCATTCGCATTGGCATACGGCTCGGAAGCTATTATACCCGTGGAGCTTGAAGTTCCATCACATCGGGTGACACATTATGATCCTAGGACGAATCAAGATCTCTTATTGGAGTCACTGGACTTCATTGATGAAAAGCGCGAGGAAGCTAAGTTAAGGGCGGTAGCATATAGGCACCGAGTTAAGCGATATTACAACGAAAAAGTCCGCCCAAGAATCTTTGATGTGGGTGATCTCGTTTTGAAATGAGTTTTCCCGGTACCATCACGTATGAATCCCAACTGGGAAGGTCCGTATGTCGTTGAACGGAAGCTTGGAGAGGGAACTTTCAAGCTAGCGACCGTTGATGGCATGACACTCCCCCGAGCGTGGAACAGTGAAAATTTGTGACGTTATTATATTTAGCCTGTTTCTTTCATGTTTTAGGTGCAATTATTTCCCGTATGTTTTTATTTCATTAATTCTTAGTTTCCTTTTAAGCATGAAATCAAACAATTTAGTTTGTTTTCATTAATAAAGGCTTGAAGCCGTCTTTTCCATGAATTACTGATGTTTCTGTACCTTATAGTCTGGTGATAAACAACTGGAGTTACGTTATTCTTCATGATGTACGAACTTGCATAAACAACCAAAATCTCCAAGTCCCCTGAATGCGGACTGGAGTACTCTAAGTCCCCGGAGTGCGGACTAGAGTATAAACGACTTGAATCCCCAAGTCCCCTGAGTGCGGACTGGAGTACTCTAAGTCCCTGGAGCGCGGACTAGAGTATAAACGACTTGAATCTCCAAGTCCCCTGAGTGCGGACTGGAGTACTCTAAGTCCCAGGAGTGCGGACTAGAGTATAAACGACTTGAATCTCCAAGTCCCCTAAGTGCGGACTGGAGTACTCTAAGTCCCCGGAGCGTGGACAAGAGTATAAACGACTTGAATCTCCAAGTCCCCTGAGTGCGGATTGGAGTACTCTAAGTCCCCGGAGCGCGGGCAAGAGTATAAACGACTTGAATCTCCAAGTCCTATGAGTGTGGACTGGAGCACTCTAAGTCCCCAGAGCGCAGACTAAAGTATAAACGACTTGAATCTCCAAGTCCCCTGAGTGTGGACTGGAGTACTCTAAGTCCCCAGAGTGCGGACTAGAGTATAGACGATTTGAATCTCCAAGTCCCCTGAATGCGGACCGGGGTACTCTAATTCCCCGGAGCGCGGAGTAGAGTATAAACGACTTGAATCTCCAAGTCCCTTGAATGCGGACTGGAGTAGTCTAAGTCCCCGGAGTGCGGGCTAGAGTATAACCAACCTGAATCTCCAAATCCCCTGAATACAGACTGGAGCACTCTAAGCCCCCGGAGTGCGGATTGAAAAATACTCTAAGTACCAGAAATGTGAAATAAAAGATGTACAGTTCTGAAGAATCTCCGAGCAATGTGAGAATGAATTAGGAGTTTACATAACTCATAAGAACTTGAGTTTCGACCACAGCTATACAAAAAGCTAAATAACCGAAGTTATTTGAAAGACAAAGAAACTAAACTTTATTCATTAATCCAAAATGGGGTTATACAACCACTCCTCCAAAGCTTGGAGTCAAAAGTTTATCTATATAAACTACGAAAATGAATAAATAAAAGTAGTTACATAATCTAAGCTAACCCTCGTCGAACGAGTGTAGTGGTTACTTCTTCGGTTTCTTTAACTTCTTTTCTTCCTTCGTTTGTTCGAACGACTCCCCCCCATGCGCTTTCTCTTGGACGTCTTGCTCAATAGAGAAACGGAATCAGGAGTGGGAGGAGGAACATCCAGTGGTTTGGATCTGCCAGGAAGAATGACTTTTAGAGGCCTGTTCAACGGATCGTCAAGTTCTACTACTTGAGGCTCGACCTTGATCTCGACTTTCTTCTTTTTCTCTTCCTCGAGTTGTTCCTTTATGCTCAATTTAGTAGTATGTTCATAAGCACCCGTGATTTCAATTTCACAACTCTCTTCAACGGGAGACGAGGTTTCAGACTTATCCTCGTCAAGCGCCCCAATCATCTGAGCATCAGGGCCGGGGGTTACTCCTGCGTGAGTGGCCTCGCTTGCTTTTCCCATCTTCTCCTTGGCGTCATCGCCCCTTGGAGATGGATCAGGTTCAGAACGGCCTGCGCAAATTCACAAGAAATGAACGTTAGAAAACAACATCCTCTCGCCGAAAGTGACGGTTCTTTGAACTTTGAGAAAAAGAGTTATGTACCGGTCTCTTGCTGGCTTTCGATCGTCCGAGGAGTCTCACCCTCTAGAATGGGAGAAAGCACATGAATGCCGAGGCCAGGGTCCTCCGGATCATAACCGGCATGCTGTTCGAATGGATCAAGCACTGGCCGTCCAGCCGAGTGAATAGGAGGAGGAGCTGAAGGCCCGGTTCCAGACGGACCGGCCATGTCATTTTTCTCCTTTGATGGAGAAGAGCCTTTGCCAAATAGAGCCATTGCTGCAGACAAGTCTGAAGGCTCGTACCTCCTGAGAAATTCTTTCACTAAATCCTCTTCATCGACCTCCTCGACACCCGACACCACCTTTCTAATCTTGATCAAAGTTTCCCATGCCTCAGCTAAAGATTCGAGATAGCCCACGCCAAGAAAAGTCAAGTCCCGATGCATGAGAACACGAGCGTTGTATTCAGCTATCAACGGGTCGAACATGCACTTGATCTCCTCTCTGCCGGCCTCTGTAGCCGCCTCAAGGCAAGAGTCAATCCCCGCGGAAGCTATTCTCTTGCCCTCTTCACGGGCTTCATCCTTCATTGTCCCGACTTTAGAAAGCTCATCGTCGAGCTTTGCCTTCAAGAGACGTGTATCGACAATCTCGTTGTAGTATCGTTGGGACTCCTCTTGAGCAGTTATCTTCTCTTCCTTCTCCTTAGAGAGTAGCTCCTTCAACTCTTTAACCTGCAGGGCGTGTGCATCCCTTTCTTTTTGAATAGAATCTTTTTCTAAAGCCAGGGCCCACGGCATTGGACTACCTCGTTAAGTTCCTTCTTATGAGTCGTCTCTAGACGAGTGACGGCCTCTGTAGTATCCTTAGCACTTTGTTCGGCGGCCTCGAGCTGGGACTTGTACGAAGAGAGCTCTTCATCCTGATTTTTGATAATGTCCTTATCGAAGATAGCTTCGAGTTTCAGGCGGTCGATTTCCTGTTGACGCTCGACAGAGATTTCCGAGACCTTTTCAACTAGATGGACAAACGTGTCATGTTGAACATAAACGTCGTTGTTGCAAGCGATGGCACTCTGCTTAACATGTCCCAGAATGTGATGGATTGCTGGAAGGAACTTTAGGCCATCAAAGCAGATTTTAGGAAATTTAACTTTAAGCTCGGCCAGCTTCTCCGATATCGTCGGGTCTGCTGCAAGAATAAGGGGAGGTGGCTTTGAAAGTTCCGTCCTCTTACGATGTTCCCGAGACTGCCGTGTGCTAGTTGAGCCAGAATGTTGGTCACGGGAAACATCAGGTTGAGACCCCTTCAGCGAAGACTTCTCCCTACCTTGTTCTGTTTGAGAAGGAAGATCGCGGGAGTATGAAGACTGGCTGTGTGATTTCTTTCAATAAGTTGACTCATGGGGACGGTTGTCTCCGTCTCCAGAGTCGTCCCTGTCCCGACGTTTGCTGGTGCCCGAATCCCGGCTAGAATGATGGAAAATTGATGAGCCGTGAAGACGATCGAATCCGTGGGAGCATCCCATGTCACCTGCAAAGAATGAGAATAATGACAAGTTAGAAAAGATCGGGGTGATGGCAAAGATTGAAGTGTAGGGTGAAGTGCACGTGTACGTGTGTGTCCTAGTGTTCCCCCGACGGACCAGTTTCTTTATCTTTACTAATAGGAGTTTTTTCTCCCTAGACATGGGCTCAAGCGCCTGCATTGCCTCTGGTGGGAGAATGAAGCTTAAGCGCCTCTAAGTCGTTGAAACCATAATTGAGCAGATCATTAGGGATGGTGAGGTTCGATAGACCTTTCAGTGAACTTTTTAAGGGTTGGGGGAAGGTTCTCTCTCTTCCGGAATAAGGGTAACTTTGGAAGTTCCACCCACTTTCTTCCTCCTCAACTTATAGGTCAATTTTTTCTTTTCCCTGAAAGGGGAAGATGACGTCTCAATATCGTGGACTTCGACTACTGGGTCCTGAGTGGGACTTACGTTTTCACCCGGTACTTCGAGCGTCTTACTTTCTCTGATTTCTCCTTCTTCAGGCGTGTCAGAGGTGTTACGCGCAGAAGGCCCAGCCTGCTTTTTCCCTTTGCCCGAAGCCGGTCTGGATAAAGTGTCGCCTTGGGGAAGGCTTATTCGGCGACCTTCTGCCAGCAGCCCGAATCTCGCAAGTGACTCATTTGAAATGAGAGATTTGATGTCTCGATCTTCTGTGGGGAGAGCCCGGATAGTTGCCACCGCTTCAGAGTATCCGGAGCCTTCGGGACATGGATTGATACCTGAAAAAGTGGATAAAGAGTAAAAAAAGATGCAGATTCCATGAAATTCAAGTGTTAATCTAAAAAACGAACTTACTCCCTTCCACCCATGTCCTAGCAAAACCAGAAGGACAACGAACATAGAACCACTCTTGCTTGTACTGGGCAAATTTGCTCCATGCCCCAGTCAGGATTTGGCATTTACTATAAGGCTCCAGAAATATGAAAGATGGGCTATCCGACCGTCTCTTGAAGCGATAAATATAATGGATATCGCCTGGAGTTGGAAGCCTGAAGAGGGCACTCATAAAGAGGATGCAAGTGCCATATAAGAAAGCATGGCTGTTCAGAGGCAGTTGTGAAAGAGCGATCTCGATATATTGCAATAAGTCGCGAAGGAAGGAGTTGAAGGGTGGAACGCTGCCAACCCAGCACATGAACTTATTGCAGGCTGTATACCCGGCTGGGGGCAAATGTGGACGATCATTCCCTGAAGGAACTAACACGTCGTCGAAAGGGATTCCGTGGATAGAGCATATCCGGCAAAGTGTACTTTCGTTAATCTTTGAGAACTGTGAATCGATTGGGTCGTCTAGGAAAATTGCTGCCTCCAGAGCGTCGGGAGCCAAGTCGACAGACGCCGTCGCGGGGCTTGGTAAGTCATCAGCAGGGGTAGTTGACGGATTCGAAGTATCTACAGCTTCTTGTCGAGAGGATGGCCCATGTCTGTCTGAGATCGTAGCAGAGCTAGATTTTCTTGACATCTCTGATAAAGATTGAATCTGATAGAGCACCTGTTTGAACTATACTTGAAAAAAACTTAACATTAGACTTAACAACATATATATTCCCCCCTGTGTGGTGTGTGAACTAGTGTGATCATTCAGATATAAATGCCAAACATAGAAAAGACACCGGATTGAGAAAATAGGTTTGGGCTTCAAATTGTCATCTTCGAAGACCATCATCGCTGACCGTCTACGAAGGCTTGTCGCAAGGCGGTTTATATTTTGAACTCAACATCGTCACTGCATTTGGATAGTTATTAACTATTAAGCAGAATTAAGTCCAAGTACACAGAAGTTATCAGTCCGCATTATTTGATATGCTTTGTTGTTTAAGTTCGTCCTTGTTCATTAACGTATGTTCGGGCATGGGATGTGTTAGGTCAACTATGCGTTAGGTTCGACTAGCATTGCTATTGTGCACAACTCCTCTATCACCCACCATTGTCGTTCGGCATAAGGGAGCCATGCCGAACCACAACATGTCGAGCTGCCTCACTCGGCCTTCCACACTTCCGACTGTTTTTTCCACCGTTCGGCATAGGGAAACCATGTCGAACCACAACATGCCGAGCTGCCTCGCTCGGCCTTCCATACCTCCATCTGACTCCTCCACTGTTCAGCATAGGGTAGACAGGCCGAACCATCTACATGCCGAGCCGCAACGCTCGGCACCTCGTACTTTACAACAATTTTATCCTTCTCCTTCATCCCTACCGAACAACTTTTTCGACTCGCTCGGCAAGTTATACCGGGCTGCCTCGTTCGGCATTCTAGCCAATTTCTACTCCTCCTCTGCTCTTCCCTCCAACCTCGTTCGACATGAAGGAACCATGCCGAACCACAACAGTACATTTCCACTAACTCACTCCTTCACGTACCTCTGCCCTCCTTTCCTTTCCTCCTCATCGCCTAGCCTTAGAATGTATCCTTAACACTTCGATTTCCTCATCCATGCGACTCCTATTAGCCACGGTTGTACAAGAGATTCGCGAACTTAAATCTCGTGCTAAGTTAATTAACCAGGGGAAACTGTTTAAAAGGGCGGATCATTACCTAGTGGTTGGCTTAAGATTTGGAGGAATTCTGGAGTAAGGAGCGCGGGTTAAATTAGTTTCGATTTATTTGGGGAAAGAAGGGAGGCAACGTATGATGTTCAAGGAAGGAAGGGTGGTAAATTCTTTGGAGTTTTTTGAAAGGCGAGGTTCGTAAGTACAGAATAGCAGAGGTAAAAGTAAGAAAAAAGAAGGAGAAAGGTAGCGTCGACCTTTATAGGGGGAATAAGGGAAGTCGAAGGGACCATGACCGGTAGAACCGGTCAAAGCACAAGCCTCATTCGACATCATCTATGTCGCTCGGCATTTGTATGTCGTTCGGCATTAGCGTGTCGTTCGTCATATAGTGCCTTGGTCGGTATTCAAGAGAAAGTACTATCGAGAAGACTAAGCCAAGGCTCGAAGCGAAGCACTGAGAACTCATGATTCAAAGCGCATCACGATCAGCTACATGATGCACTTCGGGGGGCATGTGTTACCTGGAGATTTGACCAGGCAACTAGGTCGTTCGGCATTGCAGAGGTCGATCGGCATCAGAAGCCTCGTCCAACATTCAGGCTCGTTCGTCCATCAGAGATCGTTCGGCATTCAGCCTCGTCCGGCATTCGAAGGTCGTCTGGCATTCAGAGATCGTTCGGCAGTCAAAGGTCGTTCGACATTGCAGCCTCGTTCGACATTCAAAGGTCGTTCGGCATTCAAGGGTCATTCGACATTCAGCCTTGTCCGGCATTCAAAGGTCGTTCAGCATTCAAGGGTCGTTCGGCATTCAGCCTCGTCCGGCATTCAAAGGTCGTTCGGCACTCAGCCTCATTCGGTATTCAAGGGTCATTCGGCATTCAACCTCGATTGGCATTCGAGGGTCGTCTGGCATCAGAAGCCTCGTTCGGCATTTAGCCTCGACCGGCATTCGAAGGTCGTTTGGAATTCAAAGATCGTTCGGCATCCAGCCTCGTCTGGTAGGAGTCTCGTCCGACATGAAGCCTCGCTCGGCAGAAGTCTCGTCCGGCATGAAGCCTTGCTCGGTAGAAGTCTCGCTCGGCATTTGCCTTTCGGCATTCATGGTTCGGCACACAGAAGTTACTTGCTTTGGGCCGAGGTATCTTGCTACTAGGCCCACCAGGGAAGTCCAACCCATCTTCGTCTATAAATAGAGAGGCAGGGGCACAGTGAAAGGGACCTTTTTTCGGGAACACTGGGGAGACTCTGTCGCTTTCAAGACACATCCTTTTTACTTAGCAATTGCGTTCAAGTAATTGGTGTACGGATTGTCTCTGTAATCAATTATCAAGTAAAGCGATAAAGATTAACCTCAAAGTGGACGTAGGCAGTTACGCCGAACCACTATAAATCCTGTGTTCTCGTCTTTTCATTTAATTTAGCATATTGCTCTCTGTTTAAATTTATTTTCCTCATTTATCTCTCTACACAATCTTTCTCAACGAGGTTAGTGACCAATTTTGGTGCTAACAGATTTAAAACTTCACAATTTAAATCTATTCAAATTTACAAGTCATACTTATCTAAATTGTTGCTTCCTTAAAACATTTCATTTGCTTTATCATTGTTATCATTAGAAAACAAACATCCCATTATTAGACACAATAACCATTTCTGGTTTTATCTTATCTGTATAGTTCATATTATCCAGTTCCTATTTGGTTGTATTTCCATTACCCCTTAAATTTATTATATTTAATTCCAATAATTCAACAACCAATTACCTTAATATATAATAATTAGAAAAACTATTGATTTATATATCAAAATATAACCTTATATGCAAATCATTTTTAAAACCGTTTTAAAATCTTTATATAAGAAATGAACAAGTACGCCCTCATATATATATATACACACACTCAACTCATTCTAGGGTACTACTGACCCTTTCCTTAATGAGTAAACCCCCAGAGCCAAGTTTCTCGCTTAACCTTCAGCTCTGATACCAAATGTAACGACTCAAAATTTTCGACTCCGAAAATCCCAGATTGCTAAAGGAAAGAAGAAGAAAGAGGTAGAAGAAGAACAGAAAACAGACTCAGAATCTCACATTTCACAGCGGATCAAATATAATATCAAATAATAGCATTTATACAGAAAATCTTTATTAGTCACTTTACATTCAATACATTAGAGTTACAACCATTCATATATCAATTGGACAGTTAAGATTAACTTATCCCAGAAATACAAACAATATAACACAGCGGGATACACTCCATACGTTCCTGCCATCCAGCTCACCTCTTGAGCTCTAGAACGTCCTTACCTGAAAATCTGTAATACTCGGTCTGACCCGAGCATTACAACAAAGTAACACCCGGGTCAGGCTGGAAACCAACGTGAGTAAACCCATATAATCTGAAAACACCAAGCTATATAACTTAAATGAATTACCCGGGTAACTCGTACTTTTCTACGAGTTCTAACCTTATTTAAGTCAATCATTTATCTCCAAACAATATCCAAGAATCGTTAACCAGTTTAAATATCCATGATTCTTAACTTATTTCATTCCAGCCTGTTTGCTTCTAAACTCAAATTTATAAAGAATCGAAGTGGTTTCGGGTATTTGCTGATACCCGACCCCGGCCTCTTCGAATCCAAAGTTATTCATTAAGCCAAATGTTTAAGTTTAAACAATACAATTTATATTCAGGATTTCATATTCACACAACAATTCATCTCGGATAGATAACCCATAATATCACAGTTCAACCAAAGTATCTCATATCACACAGCAACACAAATCACATCTCAGATATATCAAATAATCTCAATCATACAATATATCTTAATCATCTATAAGCAAGATAAATTAATTGTACCATTTCTAATTAATTTAATTGCTTTTAATTCCTGCTTACTTAACATTAATTAATTACAACCATTAATTAATCAATCCTTTAATTATCTATCTAAATTAATTATCCTTAATTACTTTCATTAAGTAATTATCCCATTGGTTAATTATCCTATTTTAATTAATCTTTAATTATTAATTAATTATCCTCTATTTATTAATTAAGCTTTAACAAATTAATCCTTCATTACTTACATTAAGTAATTATCATTTAAGTAATTAATCTCTAATTAATTAATCCCTAATTTCCAATTAATTAATCTCTAATTAATTTATAACCCTTAATTATTAATTAATTAATCCTTAATCATTAATTAATTAATTTCTCTTTAATTACTTCATTAATTTAATTAATCATTAATTATCCAAGACCATAATTAACTTTAAGATAAATCATTTCTCTTAACCACTTTCTTAATCTTCATCAGAATTTAATAAACTTGGTATTAATTATCATTAACTTGTAAATTAACAAGAGTCCTTAAGTTTAATGATAAAACACTTCATTATTTTTAATTATCACTTAATTACATTATTAATTAAGTTTTAAATAAACTTATGATTTAACTTAATTAATCTATGTTAAAATAACTTACCTATCTTTTACTTAGCTAAGTTTCTAAAATAATCAATTATTAATTGAAAGAATTAGTTTAAAAATTCTGTTTAAAAACTTGATTTTCATTTAACTTTAAAACTTTCTAGCCTCAAACATTTTACCCGAGTCAATCCTAGGCTTACCCTAACTAAAACCCGAGCCAACCACCTTTTTATTTTTTAACTTTGTTTTAAATTTTAATCTGTTTAAACACAAAATACTCACGCGACACACACGAAGACAACCCCGAGACAACCTTTCATTTTCCCAAGATCGACCCCGAGGCTCTCCCTTCTTCTCTAATACAAACACTGATGCACAGGAATCACCTTGTGTACATGCACTGATCGACGATGAAACTTCGGCCTCCAAGATCGTCGCCAACAAGTTGCCTACAATCTCCTCAAGCCATCAGACCAACCAGTTTCCCCGATCGATCCCGAAATCGAAATCGAACCCCTCAGAACCCCATTGGAACCCAACCATCAACCAAGAACCACTTCGTTCCGACGACGCCGACCTCCAGAAATCACGTAACTCCGTCCAAAGGTTCGCTACAACCCCACGCTTCAATTGATCAATTTTATATATAATTTTGATATATTTGGAGTTATGTTTTAGAAGATATTGACTTTATAAGTCTAAAAAGTTTATGTTTGTGACAAATAATTTTCAATGTCGTAAATTTTAAAAATTAAAATATTTTTATTGTAGTTGGTTAAAAGAGTAGACCTCACTTAGAGAAGTCATGGGTTCAACCTTGCTAACATTTTTAATTTTTATAAAAATAAAAAGAATTACATATCCATAAAGAGAAATGTGTGTGTATGGGAGGTAGATTTGAAAAAAATTTATTGCGAAAATGTAGTTAAAATATATACATATATACATGAACGTATATACGAAAAAATGTGTACGTGCGCGCTCCTATATATATTTATATGTATTTAATTGATGTAAGAAAATATAAATTTGGTAACTATGCACAAATTTGAATCTATGAATTATGGGTACACTAAATATGTATATGGACATATGTATAACCAATGCAATGAATTTATTACATATATCTTAACTGTTGAATACATACATACACACACACACACATATATATATATATATATATAAAATATTTGTTGTACATTAATTTCCTGTATCATAGAAATTAATTGCATGGACTAACAATTGATTGTGCATTGATTTTATATTAATTTCATATATTGAGGAAAATTAATTGCATAGACCAGCAATTAATTGCGCATTACTTGACATATATCCTATTTATTGAATTTATATATATATAATTTGTTTATGCATTAATTTCATGTGCAGTGGAAAACTAGAAAATACGATTGTAGGAATCAAATTCTATATCTAGAGTTTCCACTTATGGATGCATGTATGTATTTAGTGTAAAAAAATACATATATGTTTATATTCTCTATATCTGATTATGGAATTTTATTTAAAACTTGAAATTTGCATGTATATTTATTTACTAGATAAGCATCATGGAAAATTAATTGCTTGGGTATCAATTAATTTTACATTGATTGGAGCTGGGAATTGGTAGAAGTTACCCTATTTATTATATATATAGTTATTGGAAATAGAAGGAGAGGAATCAAATAAAAGAACATATCCCCTTCCTTCCTCCTTCCTCTCATATTCTTCCTTCCTCTCACATTCTTCCTTACATTACTATCAATATAAATACTTACAAATCCTAAAGCAAAAAGGGGGAGACGAATAATGAAGTTCTAGAAAAAGAGAAAGAAAAGAAAGAAAATAATATTAATAATAAAATGAATCTAGAATACTAAGGAATATAGGAAGATAACTTTTGGAAAAAAAAAGTAGAAAGACCTAGAGAATTCAACAACAAATTCAAGACTAATTTATTTAAGATTTGGGAGAGATTTTGATTAAGTTTGAGGAAGGCACCACTCTTCATTTATTTGCAATTCATTTGGGTCAATCTTTATTTGAGGTGAGTGCTTACTTTTCATTTTAGCCCTTATCTAATATTTACAATTTAAGCCTTGAAACTTTTAACCATCATATCTTTCACATACTAACTTCGATTCATCTGCGGTTTCTTTCGTTGAACTCCTGATAAAATTCTGAACGATATTTCATAGGGTTTGCTAATTTAAGAGGATATTAGTAAAAGCGCATTGGTATGAATTATTTAATTTAATTAATTTAATTTCAAATTTTATATATGTAACTATCAATGAACTATATATGTTATGTTTATGGATGATTATTTGGCTATTATAATATTTTGGATGATGTGTGCATTGATTTGGATAACTGGTGTTATTGTCATATTTTTGGATGTTTAATTAAAATAAATTCTTTTGATTTGAATTGAAAAGTAATTAATTGAAATAAAATGAATAATAATGAGAAATTATATAAATAAATGGTAAATAAGTTTATTTGCAAAATTTGGATGTTTGTAAATAATGATGATTTAACAAACTTTGCAAAGACTAAAGATGGAATTAAATAATTTTATTATTTATGAACTTCTAGGGAAATTAATAAATAGTAACTGAAATTAAATTTTATTTAATATTTGGGAAATTTTACTATTTATAAAATAGAATTAGACTTTAAATATAATAATATCATTTTTAAAAGAGTATTATTGTTTTAAGATGCAATAAATTAGTGAAACCTTTATAATAAATAATAATAAAATGTTTTATACTTAAGAAGATAATGGCTGTAAGTATGTTATTTAAATAGTTGTAAAGCATGTGATTACATAATGAATTTGGTGTTTGATGATGATATCACATTTGGAAGAGCATGTAATATTTCACCATTATTACTACTAGACGATTGGTAGTTAATTTTGGTTATTTGATGATGGATGTTGTGTTACCAATATTGATTGGATTAGGACACACTTGGTGATATTGATGATTATGTTACGGTTGTGGAGTGATTAATATACGCTTAATGATTTATACTTGCATTGATGATATATTATTATGTTTGATAATAAATAATGTATGTAGGTATATTTATATTGGGATTTTCTTATTTGATGGACTGAGATTGTTATTGGATATTGTTGGTGATTGATGACTGTGTGCTAGTATTATTGTGGTTGCCCCATATGATGATTTATTGACATGAATGAGTAGCAATACTATTTACTTGTAACACTCCATAAATTTAACGATAATTAATTCAAAAAGGAAGTAATTAATAATTATTAGACCCAAAAATGGAATTTTCACAAAAGTCAGAATTTGGCTATGAAACTTGCATTGTTCTACTCATGGCGATTTTCTAATCAACATATAAAGTTTTACGGTCGGATTTCAAATGAGAAAATTATTAAGGTTTGAAGATTTTGGATCGGGAATAATTATATATGTATTTAAGGAAATAGATATAATTAATTAACGTTAATTAATGTTAACGGTTACTTAGCGTCTAAGTAAAATTTACGTTAATCAACGTTAAAGCAGATTGGTTAAAACTGTATAAAATAACATGTAAGTGGAAACAAATTAATGTCTATCTTAAATACACAACCAGTCGACCCCTTATTGGGACCGGTCGACCGTTCGCGGTCGATTAGTGGTATTATAGCGGTCGACCACTTATAAGCTGGTGGTTGTGTATTGAACCTAGGCCGAACGACCCAGATTTAATATAATCTAATTTAACAGTTGGTATTGGTTCAGACCCTTATAAATACAGCCCTAACCTCTCGCTTTTCTTCTCATATTTCTGAAGCAACGACGAAGCTCTGTCATTTTATTTCCTCCACAAATTCTTAAATCTATACAAATTATATTCTATTTAAATATAAGTAGAGAATATCATAGAATAATAAAGAAGAAGAATAAGATCGAATTAAATCATCAAAGCCAAGGTAAATCATAAATCCAAATCTAAATTAAATTCAAATCTATTCTCAAGTCTAAATTTCTAATAAATATATATATGCTTTTGGTACATATTTTGGTACGAAGAAAATAGAGTCAAACAGGAATAACATGATTTAGACCTAGAGATTTGAAAGCTTAGAGGTAAGTGAGAAATTATATACTTTTATATAATATTGGATTTATATCATTGTAAATCTATCCCTTATTTTTCTAAATGTAATTTTAGAGTTGAGGCTTAAATATATACACGAAATGAACCTGAGAACCATGCCTACATATTATGTGAATAACTTTGATTAAATATTGCATATAATTGAATCTGGAAATTAAGGGTAAAAGTAATATAATAATTCCAGGTTTATTGGTTGAATGATATATGTTAGTTAGCGTGAATTGGAAGTTATTATAATAAGGGTTGAGATTTAAGTAGTGTTTTAATTCATTGGAATAAAGTGCATTGCAATGTAAACTATTATAAATTATCCAGTTTTATAAATACGAATAAAAATGTATCATCTGAAATAACAAGCAATATGCAAAAAGAAATAAATGTACAAAACAGGGATGTTTACCATATTTTGTATCGTCTATTTCAATAATAACAGAAAAAATAATTCCTTGTAATTCCAAACATAACATAAGTCCTCTTTTAGATAATTTATGGAAAATTACAGTGTGAATCTTTCCTTTTAGGGACATGTAATTCCAACGCATTAAAATGTAGAAATCCCAAAGTATAAACCAAAGTATCGTAAGTACAGATAATAACACTAATTTAATTGTAAAACCAAAGTATACGATCGGAGATGGGTTAGAAAATAAACAATAGGCGATGAAATATAAATAAATCAATGGGGAATTATGAAGTTGTAATAATCAAAGAAAAATAGTAAATAGTTGAAAAGGAATAGTAAGCTATATCTAATAGTGTTAAGTGGAAGTTAAGTAGTAAAAGATATTTAATCTATTAAATTTGAAGTAAGAAGTAAATGACATTTGACAGTGTTGATGAAACAAGACGTTATGTAAAAATAACTAAATATTAGACGTTGTACATAGGAGGCGTAGTAATTAAATAAAATTCATATAGCCACAAGTATGCGTTTATGAAGGGTGTGAATTATTGAATCTAGTCAGTAACTTAGATTAATTAAAAATGACTTAGTATTTGTATGGATTGGAATACGATGTCAATAGTGTTGCACAACAGAAGTCTGCCATTCGAAAGGGGCTATCAGCGTTTGTGTATACATTGTATTAATTTGAGACATCTCCAATTGTAGGACCTGTGGGATTATACGTTTGTCTATAGGCGAAACGAATATACCAAAGTGAGTTTGCCTCGGTTTATAGTGTCAAAGGGCCAAGTACGGTCTACTTCAATCCTTATAAGGGGTACTATGTAATAAGTGAGCATTTCCTCGATTGTGACATGCGATCTAAACGGGATGATGAGTGTAGGATCGACTCTATATCAGTAAGTTTGGTACCACATAAGTGAGAAGTAGGATTGTACATATAGGTCAAGAGCATCATCGGTCCTGGAGTGGTCAGTTGAAGACAAAGGTTATGCCTAGACGGACTACACCTCTTGCTAGTGTAGGTTTCGTATGGGACACACACCGCCTCAAAGTTGTTTGTTTTTTGTAGTTAGGAGAGAAGGCTAGATAACTCTTAGATGAGTCTTCAAAACTAGTAGAACATGGCTAATAGTTGTAAGGCTATTATTAGGCACTAATAGGAGGTCCTTGGTGTATGTGAACAATTCGGTCTAAGTACAAATGGTGGACACCTAACGTAGGTGCAAAGTTACAGTACTGGCAGAGAAAGTGTCCGGGTCCAAAGAGGGACTATGGTACTTATATGTGTGTGTGTGTGTATACATATGTAGTTATAGTATATCTCGTGCGTATCATGCGCATATATGAAGTCTGTAACACCCCACAATTTTTACGATAATTAATTTAAAAGAAATTAACTAATAAATAGTAAATGTTGACAAATAGAATTTTTATGAACGTCAGAATTTGGATAGCCAAACTTGCACTATTGGGTTCATTGTAATTTTCTAATCAATTTTCATATATAAAGTGTTCTGATCGGAGTTCAAATGAAAATGTCATTAACATTTGAACTTTTAGTATTGGAAATAATTATATATTTAATTATGGTAAAAAAAGTTAATTAACACTAATTAGTGATGTTAATGAAAACTTAGATGTTAATAAATGTTAACTTTAAATTAAATCTCAGAGAATATATAAAGTGGGAAAGAAATGAACGAGATCGGTAAAATAAGAAATCAAATTAATAAAATCATAGAACGATAATTAAACAAGCTTAAAAACAAGCACAGGTCGACCAACGATGCACCCATGTCAACCTATATCGATCGACCCTAGGCATTAAACAATCAACCGTGGCCTATAAAATTTTTAAGTTGGGGAATGGATTTGAACGACGTTTATTTATCAAATTATTTTTCTTAGCTGTCAAGTTTCTGATGTGCATATCTGATTAAAATGAAGATTGCATAAGATAAATCTAAGGCTCCAAGTTAATTCCAAACCCTATAAATACAAGCCTTGTTCATACATTTCTTCTCATATTTTCTGGATCACATAGCAGAGCTCTGCCATTCTCTTTCCTCCACAATTTCTAGAATTCTAAAATTAGTAAAATATTATATTATATATATGTACATAGGTGGAGAAAAGTGGGAAAGTGAAGAGAAGAATAGAAGTGATTCAAAAGAGAAGAGTAGAAGTGATTCAGAATGAAAACAAAGGTAAATTCATAAACCAGAAATTTTGATTTAAAATTTATTCAATCCTTTCCTCAGATCTATAGTTTTAATAGACATATATCCTTTTTATTATTTTGGATTTAAAGTAAGAGGGAGTCAAATAAAAAGGAAATGGATCCAGATCTGGAACTGGAAAGCTAAAGCAAGGTGAGTGGGAAATTACATGTTTTGTAATAAGATTAGATTTATATCATTGAAATCTATTTCATTTGCATTTAAAATCATTTTGGATATTTTATTGCAATTGCGAAAGGAATAGATATGAATCTTGGTTTGAAAATTTTAATTGGATATGCATATTGATTAGAATGATAAATAATGAATTGGATAATAAATTATGTGTAATGATTATGAAATAGATTTAATGAAATTAATTATGGAATAGATTTAATGAAATTGGAAAACTTACCTACATATTTTGTACTAGTAAATTGTTATATTTATGTGTTATATGGTGGTAAACCTAGAAAATGTATAGGATATTAGAAGTTCCTAAATTTATTATTGAGAAATATGGAATTATGAATTTGTTGTGATATGATAATAACAAATTGGTATTTGAACGAAGGATAAGAAAGTAATTTTTTTTTATGATTTTAGTGTTTTAAGTGATATTTCAATTCGCTGGAATTTGAGATGTTGCAAATAGATTTCTATGTATTATCAAGTTCAAATAAATAAAAGCACGATGTTTGAAGTGACAAGGAATACACCTAACAAAGAAAGAGATGTACAAAATAGGGGTATTTACCGTATTTTGTACCATCTATTCAAAAAAGATAGTTCCCTGTAATTACAAATACCACACAAATCTATCTTGTTGGATAAGATATGAAAATTTATGGTGTTAATGTTTTTATGATAGAAAGGTAGTTCCAACGCATTAAAATGCAGTAAACCCCAAGAGTTAAATAGGAAGATATGAACGCGATAAGAATATCCTAAAAAGATAAAATGCGAAGCAGCAATAAAAATGGAAAGTAAATAAAAAGGAAGTGTGAAGGATAGGCAAAAAGAAATAAAAGATAAAATGATTAAATGGGAGTAAAAGTAGAGAATGGGAAAACATATTAAAAGAATAGGAAATTATATTATGAACCTGATAAGAGGAAAGCTAAAAATAAACTTAATTAAAAAAGAGAGGATAGATGCATAAAGAGATAAAGACCTAGGTTCACTAGTAAACTATAAAGGTAAGGTAATTAAGTAAGCATGAATACATACATGAATACATACATACAGACATACATATACATACATACATATATATATATATGTATATATATATATATATTAGCCTCAAGTATGCGTTTATAACAGGTAGGAATTGTCACAGTTAAAGTATAGTTAAATGAATGATATGGCATTTAATCATTAGAGTGGGTTGGAATGTGAGGTCAGTAGTGTTACACAACAGAAGTCTGCCCATCGCAAGGGGTCACCAGTAGTTGTGTAACATTATACTAATGTGATACATATCCAAACATAGGACCTGTAGAGTATATACTCTTGCATATAGATAAAGCAATACCCTAATAGATAGAGTAGTCTGCTTTAAATATGGTAAGGGGGTATTGCCTTGATTGCACTTGGCCATCTAAATGGGATGGTGAGCGAGATTAGGCAATATGCAGTATTGTTTTGGTACCAAAAGTCAGAGGTAGGGCTGCATGCGATGAGAACATCATCGGTCCTTATAGGTTAATGGGAAACACAAGGTTACACCTAACTGGTCTTCACCTCCTACCAGGGTAGATCAAGTTGGGTTATGCACTACCACAGTTGTTTGCTAGTTGTTTGTTAGGGCAAGGCTAGTTAAACCCAAATAGAGTTCTTTCAAAATGGTTGGGGTGGTCTGTGGAACTGAGTCCACAATAGGAAGCAGGCAAAGTAGTAAATCCCCAAAGAGATTAGAGTATGGCATAATACTTTGAAAAGCCATCATTAGGCACTATGGGAGTCCTTCGAGTTATACGGTGATGAGATCATGACACGGTGAGGGGGATGGATCACGACAAGCTGCTGACTGAGAGATACTAGTGGGGGATAGTATCCAGGTCCATTGGGGGACCGTGGTACTTATATTTTTTATATATGTACGTAGATATGATTCTACAAAAGGTAGATGGAAACGGATCATACGCAAACGTGTAGTCGAGACGATAGCTTGCTAGTTTCTTTGTAAATGGGTTTACAAAAGCCGATGGTTGAAAAATTATAGAGCATATATAGCTTGCTAGTTTCTTTGTAAAGAAAGAAAAGTGTAAATATGATGTTCTAAGAGAAATTAAAATTTGTTGAAATCCAAAGTTTCAATAAAGAAAATTTTGTAAGAAGCTATTTATTTTGTAATAAAAATGGTAGAGCAATATAGCCCGTGGGTTCCTATGTAATGAAAATTTTTAAGCTGTAAAAATATTTTTAGGGGTGGACAATAAGAAGTGGTACAAGTTTTGAAATATGGTAAATAGTATGGGAAAGAAGATTTAAAATGCTAAAACTAAGCTGTAGGAAAACTAAGGTTTTAAATCTAGGCAATCTCGGCCGAGATCTCGTTTTCAAGGTCAAGCGATTCGAAACAAGAAAAATCGGATACATATCGCAGTAATTGAATCTCGAGCGAGATATTCAAATCTCGACCAATGTCTCGACCAAGATTGACTTACAAAATCTCGACTGAAATGATGTGTTTTTGAATTTTATTTTTTTAATCGACTAGGCCTGGAATATATGCCTTGTTGGCTAGGCCCAAAATTCATACTTTATTTCAATAAACAAGTTGGACTGTCAATTTCATTTCCAACCATTCATTTTTTCTACTCTCAAGTCACGAATACATGACTACGGTTTTTCTTTCTCATTTGAAATGTCGATTTTCTTCCTGAAGTGTGGTTCTTCATCCTCAAATCTGGTAAGCATTTATGTTAAGTTATTTTGTTTTTGCAAAAAGTTTCTGAACCCTAATTATTTTGTATTATTTACTTCTCTAGTTTCTCTTCCATTCAAATTTCTATATTTTTTTGTATATTTAAATTCCTTTTATGTTATTTCATTTATTGAAATAAATTCACTATCATTAACTACCGATTTCATAGCAAAATTTCAAATTTTGTACTTAATACAATTTTTTCGTGTTGGGCCTTGGTATTTTCTACTTAATTCTTTATTTTTTTACTGTGAATTTGTTTTTTTTCACAATTAACTTGAATGCCCACGCCTCTTACTAATTCAAACCATTCACTTTAAGAGACGTTGATAGATCTTGTTGTTATGTTATTTTCCATTAATGTTCAACATAGTTTGTCATCAAAGATATTGTATATTTATTGAAATATATATTCTTGTTTGAAAAAATGATGTTAGTCTGGTTAAACTAGTTTACTAGTTTATATATTCTCTATTAAAAGACATTAAGCAATGAATTCAACATTTCATCTTTATATATTTTTGTTTAAAAGATTATGCTTGCTTGCTTGAATGTAAACCAATATTGAAAATATCAAATAGTCTAAGAATGGAAATCAGATAAGTTAAACAATTTTTCTAATTAGCATTTATAACTTTAGTTGCATATTTAAACTGAAACCAATATTGAAAATATCATATAGTCCGAGATCGTTACAAGATGTGCTTAGGTTCCGAGATGAACACCCAATATACAATTATCTCGCCTGAGAACTCACTCGATACGAGTTTAGGTCCCTATGATCTCCGAGATGAAATGTGATCGAAATCCAAGGTTTAAAACATTAAGGTGAACGCACTATAATGGTTCAACTAAGAAGACAGTAATTAAGCAAAAGACAATTGAAAGTAGTGCAGTTTCGAAAGGGGAAAGTTGAATAGTAATAGTATTGCAAATATAAAAACAATACTATGAATTTATATGAAATAATGCTAGTAATCAAATATAGGAGATTAAAAATAAAATTTTGATAGATTTCATAGTAAGTGAAATAATGGCACATATCTTTAAGGAGTCCCCCTAATATGATATTAAAGACTCCTCCAAGGATTGGAAGCAGAGATAGTATAAGTGATAATAAAATATTGAAATGAGAGTTGTCCTTGTCTACTTCATTTTTATTGTTAAATTTTTTAATCAAAAGATGCTTTAAAAACATTGTAAAGTATATTTTTGAAAAAAATTGTTTGGTGTAACAAATAAGTTTTTGAAAGAAAAACTTAATAAATAGTCTGAACTAAAAATCCCAATTTTTAAGAAGTTAAATTTGAAATGGTCTTTAAAAAAAGTTTATTTGAAGAAAAAAAGAAAGAAGCTTTTTAAAATTAGATTCTCTAACAATTTCTTTTAGATTTAATGAATAAGCTAAATTCATAAATCCTAAATTATAGGTTTTAAAAGTTAAGACACAAAGTATTCTTGAATTTAATATGAGGTTTCTAACTTGTACTTTTAAAGATAAAGGTTTTGGGATTGAGAATTTTGAGAATTTTGAAGTTTTTAATTTTTGAATAATGGCAAAGACCAAACCAAAATTTTAAATACGGAGCAGATAGGAATAAGTGCCTATGTAAGACGGGGTGAAGGATAAGGCTATGAAGAAGATAGCAATGATTGCTCATGGAGTAGTAATAAGGAATCCCCATAAAAATAATGGTGAGAACCTAGGAATATTTTGTTAGACGTGTGTGCAAGCCATAAGAAGAACCTGTAAAGGGATGATAAATGATGTTAATACGCTTCTACGAGTTCTAGGATATGCTAGTATGAACGATCAAAGATAAAGGAAATAAATACTAAGATTTGAGAATACTATCAAAAGAATTAGATTAAAAGAAGATGGTAACAGAGGATTATGAGGTGGCAAACATACATAGAGGATATTGGTAGAATCAAAGTTAAAATAGGAGGATTGTAGAAGGATCACACATTAGAAATGTCTATTCAAGTCAAAAGTGATAGAGCCACAACATCGTTAGTGCTAGCTGGTTTTGAAGGGTAGCTTCCAATAGTTGTTCTTTTTAGGTCAGGTTTTAAACATTAGTTTTTTTATTAGGGCGTAAAAGCACGTACAGTGTTATAGGAAATGTTCCTTTTATTATGTTTTCAATATGGACCATAACGTTATTGAAAAAAATAAGACAAGGAAATTTCAAGAAATGTAGTCAACCAATGCAAAAGAAAAGAAAATAGTAGAGATCGGAAGTTAAGAAATAAATTAAGAAAATTTATTCAATTGACTGTTAAATACATAAATGAAATAAGATTGTAAATCCCTAAAAATTCAGGAAATAAATTTCACTGAGCAAAGGACAAGGAAAGGATGTTGCGTAGCCACGAGTCAATGTCCTTGTATCATAAAAGATGAAATTTATAATTGAAATTGTGTGCTAGTTGCTATTATAAATAAAAGAAAAGTTTTGGAATTTAAAATTTACCATGTAAATAGGTGAAGTCTACCATAGCGTTAAACTGTTGACTAATTCCCGATTTCATGAGGTGAGGCATAAATCATTTTTAAGAAAATATATGATATGTATACTTTTGAAAATATTTGTTCAAAATTCTTGGTTTTGAAAAATAAAATACCTTTATAAAAAGCTTTTGAAAATTTTGCGATGAAAACTTTTGAAGCCTAAAATTTTATTGGTATTTTAAGAAGTAGCATAAAAATATTTTTGGGCAGGAAAAGAAGAAATCAATTTTAGAAGTGCCACATGCTTATTATAGGGGAATAGTTGACAAGTTAGATAATATGGATTTTACTGTGCAGCAAAAGTGGTAGTAAAATAAAATACGACTAGTGACGAGGGAACTAATTTAGCTATGGAATCTTTTTCTATATATCCTATCAATGGGCGAACAAAAAGTTGATTTTTGAAATAAACTCTGTTTTTAAACTTTAAGAAAAAACTAACTATGCAAACTATACTTGGAAAAGTTGGAAAAAAATTGGGACCAAAAGAGAAGGTTACAAAGTACAGTGGGAAGTTGAATACTAAAGAGAAAAAGGATGGAAATATGAAATTTTCCACAAACCTTTTTCCTAGCATAAAAAAATAGGTTTAGAAAATTGGATTTTTCTAAATTTGGATGGTAGCAACGGTGTTTTAGAATTCTGGATGGTAGGTATTGGATGCAAATTGGTTGAACTATACTTCTAGTCATAGAAGTGTGGGAAAATTGGATGTAAAAAAATATAAGTTTTTGGCTTTTAAAAGTTACATACATGCAGAACCGACAATATATTTAGGATGTTTGCATCATATTTTTAAAATAAAGTATTCATACAAGAGACACCGATTAGAACCATTCAGTATACATATCATATGCATTGTGACACACTGTGCACTTATACACGATCGGTTGCAAAATTGGTTGTACATTAATTGATTTGTTAGCTTATAACGGATGTACGTTAGGTCACTTGATTGAGCCTTTAAGGAATTTTGGGGACAAAATTTTTTTAAGGGGTGAGAATGTAATATCCCAAATTTTTTACGATAATTAATCTAAAAATTAATTAATAAATAGTAAATGCCAAAAAAAAGGATTTTTAAAAACGCCAGAATTTAGCTACAAAACTTCACCATTAGGTTCGTGGTGATTTTCTAATCAATTTTCATATATAAAGTTTTCCGAATGGAGTTTAAATGAAAAAGTTATTAACGTTTGAACTTTTAAAATCGGAAATAATTATATATGTAAGTAGCTAATTAGTAAGGATAGTGGAAACTTATATGTTAATAAATATTAATATTAAATTAATCTTAGAGAATATATAAAGTGGAAAAGAAATGAACAAGATCAGTTACACAAGGAATCAAATTAACAAAAACACAGACAATAATTAAACACGCTTAAAAGAAAGCACATGTCAACCAAGGATGCACCCAATAATTAAATACGCTTGAACGGTAGACCGTGGTGTATAAAATTTTTAAGCTGGGGCGTGGATTTGAGCGACATTGATTTATGCAATTATTTTCCTTAGCTGCTAAGTTTCTAATTTGCATACTTGATTAAAATAAAGATTGCATAAGATAAATCTAACGCTCCAGATTAACTCCAAACCCTTATGAATGCAAGCCTAGTTCACACCTCTTTTCTCATATTTTCTGGATCACAGAGGATAGCTTTTCCAATCTCTTTCCTTCATAATTTCTAGAATCTAAAAATAGTAAAATATTATATTATACATATGTATATAAGTGAGAAAAGCGAGAAATAAGAGAAGAGAAGAGTAGAAGTAATTCAGAAGGGAAACAAAGGTAAATTCATAAATCAGTAACTTTAATTTAAAATTTATTCAATCCTTTCTCCAAAGTAGTAGCTCTAATAGATGTATACCCTTTTTATTATTTTGGATTTAAAGTAAGAGGGAGTCATATAAAAAGGGAATGGATCCAGATCTGGAGAATTGGAAAGCTAAAGCAAGGTGAGTGGGAAATTATATGTTTTGTAATAAGATTAAATTTATATCGTTGATATCTACTTCATCTGTGTTTAAAATTGTTTATGATATTTTATTGTAAATGCGAAAAGAATATATATAAATATCAGTTTGAAATTTTTAATTGGGTACACGTAATGATTTGAATGATAGTTAGTGAATTGGATAATAAATTGTATACGCGTAATGATTATGGAATAGATTTAATGAAATTGAAAAACTTGGCTACATATTTTGTACTAGTAACTTGTTATATTTATGTGTTAAATGGTGTAAACCTGGAAAATGTGTAGGATATTAGCAGTTCCTAAATTTATTATTGAGAAATACAGAATTATGAATTTGTTGTGATATGATAATAACAAATTGGTATTTGAATGAAGGATAAGAATGTAAAATAAAGAGATTTTATAAAAAAATTAGGGTTTAAGTGATATTTAAATTCATTAGAATTTGGGATGTTGCAAATAGATTCCTATGTATCGTCAAGTTTAAACAAATAAAAGTGCGATGTTTCAAATGACAAGGAATACACCTTAAAAAGAAAGAGATGTACAAGATAGGGATATTTACCATATTTTGTACCGTCTATTTAAAAAAAGGTAGTTCTTTATAATTACAAACAATACACAAATCTCTCTTTTTAGATAAGAATGGTAGTTCCAACGCACTAAAATGTAGTAAACCCCAAGAGTTAAATAGGAAGATATGAACATGATAAGAATATCCTAAAAAGATAAAATGTGATATACCAATAAAAATGGAAAGTAAATAAAAAGGAAGTGCGAAGGATAGGGAAGAAGAAATAAAAAGATAAAATGATAAAATTGGAATAGAGATAGAAAATGAGAAAATAGACAAAAGTAATAGGAAATCATGTTATGAACTTGATAAGAGGAAAGCGGTAGATAAACTTAAAGTAAGAAAAGGATAAATGCATAATGAATTAACGGCCTAAGGTCAACCGTAAACTATAGAGGCAAGGTATTAAGTAAGCATGAATGAATATATATGAAATATATATATATATAGGGTTACGCCTAACTAATCTTTGCCTCCTACCAGGGTAGATCAAGTTGGGTTATGCACCACCATGGTTGTTTGCTAGTTGTTTGTTAGGGAAAGGCCAATTAACCCAATGGAGTTCTTTCAAAATAGTTGGGGTTAGGGCTGTTAATGGATACCCGTAAAATCCGAAATCCGAAATCCGTCCGCATCCTATCCAAAAAGCGGCTTAATATCCGATATTTGAAAAACGGATACGGATGCGAATACTAAAGCATCCGTATCCGAAAATTATCCGTCTGGTATTTTTCAAGATTATAGTTTAAATTATGTGTATTTTAGTATAATGAAAGATATTTATTTATTATTTTATTAAGTTAGAGGTTTATATCATACGCACTAAATGCATATTAACTGCTTAAAACTATTTGTTATTATCATATTTGTTTATTTTTGACACTTTAATAATCAATGGGATTGAACAAAATTTATATTAAACTAAAATTTTCTATTTATGCTTCATGATTTATCAGTCATTAGTGGATAGGATAATTATCGAATATCCGTCTGTATCTGCGGATATAGATATCCAATATCCGAAAATGATTTCGGATGCGGATACAGCTATGGCACTATCCGTATCCAAAAGTATCCGTTGACAGGCCTAGTTAGGGGTGGTACATGGAACCGAGTCCACAATAAGAAGCGGACAAAGTAGTAAATCCCCAAAGTGATTAGAGTACGACATAATATTTTGAAAAGCCATCATTAGGAAGAATCCCTCGAGTTATACGGTGAAGAGGTCATGACGCGGTGAGGGAGATGGATCCTGATGGGGTGCTAATTGAGAGATATTAGTGGGGATAATATCTAGGTTCATTAGTGGACCGTGGTACTTATATTTTGATATATATATATATATGTGTGTGTGTGTGTGTATGTGTGTGTGTACGTAGTTATGATTCTACAGAGGGTAGATTGAAACGGATCGTATGCGAATTAGGAGTCGAGACGACTAATTAAAATGTAAACTAACATAACATGTGATAGAGAACAATTGGCATAAATTAGTGTTATGTACTAAGTGTATAATTTACCAGTCACCAAAACGTTGTTCCATTCCCTTCCTCATTACAACCCATAAGATCGCTTGAAGGACATGTATTGGTGTTAGGCGTATTCGGTGCTGACAAGGACACTGGACTTTAAAAGTGTCAAATCTTGGTCAGTTGCTATGTGACTTATTATATTTTATTATTTCGATGTGAGCTATATCATTAGTGCTCTGATATGCATTCTTTTAATTTATATGCAGGATACCAAACCAATGATTGGTATTTTGGTGGACTTGGGTTTTAGATTTAGCAAAAATTCAAGTCCACTGGGGTTTGGGTTGTTATAAAGTCAAGACGACTAAGTTTAAAAAGTAGACATAACATGTAATGAAAAGCAATCTGCATAAACTAGTGTTATGTGTAAAATATGTAATTTACTAGTCACCAAAACGTTGTTCTAACCCCCTCCCCATTTTAACCCATATGATAGATTTATAGGAACAGGTACTGGTACAAGGCGAGAATGTGGAATGATAGATTTCCTTATGCATGCTCGGCTCTGACAAGGTACTAGACACTAGAGGCATTAGCCTTGGTCAGTAATCTTATGTTTTATTTTACTTTACAATACCGCTATGAGTTTTTATTGATAGAGCTCTGAAATACTTTTGTTTATTTATAGGATACCTGCATCAATGATCCGTCCTTTAGTGGACTTGAATTTCCGATATAGCGAAAATTCAGGCACGCTGAGGTGCGGGTTATTACATTTCCGCTTCTACCATTTTCATTAGTTGTTTTGGTTGAGATGGTTGTAATGGTTGCATTAGTTATTGCAAAATCCCCCATTCTGAGGCCCAAAACTAACTGTTACGGATGCTGTAGTCATGCGTGGTTATTAATTCTCGATGACAAAATACGGCTATGTTAATGGTATCCATAATATCAGAAGCACCAGAATATGAAATAATTCTAAATATAATTTCAAAGCAAATCTTTTCATTACATTTCAAAGATAATATTCCATATTCGTTACATAATCCCAAACGTTGTCCAGGTTCAGATAAAATATAATTATAAAATACTTCAAGAGCAACATATAAAGATGCCCCTTTGGTTGATCAGAGCTACTAAATAGACAGATACATCTACTGTCAATACATTCATATAGAAAGTGACATAACACAGCGGGTAATAGTAATAAATAGACTCATACATAGCTAGCTTTGCTTCCTGCACGTCTTTGAAGCTTTATTTGCCAAAACCCACTTAAACTATAAAGCACTTACTCTCGACCTACTCAAATCAAATATTGAGCACTTGAGAGTTTAAGGGGAAAACATAAACTTCGAGTCAGACAAAAAGCCTGGTATGAATAGTAATATGCCATCTCGCTTTATAGATATTAAGTGAGACCACTCCGTTGAGCAGAACGGGTTTTCCTCTCACTAATATCCCTTTAAAAATATATCTTTTGCAAGTCAAAGTCCTGCAACTAAACTGGTTATAATAAATAATATAAACAATAATGTGTATGCATGCTACATAGGTAATCATGATTATCCATCAAATCCGTGGACTATTCGTCCCAATGTTTAGTTTTCACAGGGTAACTACCAACCTACATGGCTGACTCGGGCCTGCTGGATATACCAAATTTTCTAAATGACTATTAAAAGAAAACTGAACGATCTGTCAAAATACTCCTATCCTAGTGTTTGCCTGACTATTTTTCAAACTCATAGTTTTGTTGTGCTTACTATGAACCTAAAGGTTTTGCAGGCCAACCTATAACCTACCTTGCCTTTTTGTATTCATTTCCATGCATAAACCTACCTTTTGTCTTACCCTTGACAAAGTTCTACACACTACAATTTCGGACTCATATCAGATAGGTGCTAACGGCTAAAGTATAGAGCACTTCCCTACACTAATCCCATCTGATTTTCTAATCTTTGAGTCAATTCATCCTATCACAATCTGTCCAAAAGTGATAGGAGTAATAATTCTTTAGAAAATTTTAGGCTAAATATCCTTTTCTATTTCCTTGAAAACACTTTCTTAATAAATGATTTAACCCTTGAAATCATACTTGCAAAACAAGAAAAATATAGCCCTTTACTATATCTAAAATAATTATGCCATGATATATGCTTTTATAAAATAATATTGGTGAAGATCTAACTTAGAAGTTTACTTAGTTCAAAACCATAGGCCATAAAGCCAAAACTATATAAAACCTTTATATTGATACGTCGGCGAGGATCTAAGGGTCTTCGCCTCTCAAAACATAAGCTATAAGCCAAAGTTAATAAAACCATTTAATTTATAACAGCGAGGACCTTGTCACCACCAAGAGTCTTTACCCTTCTTTAATATAAAATATATTAAAGCCATTAACTTTTAAAACATAATTCCATAAGCCCGATAACATGGAAGTCGCACTTTATAAAATGTTGGCGTCCTAAGGTATAAAACTAGGTTTGCATAGGAATAAGTCTTAAAAGAATAGGGTCAACATAGTTAAATCTCGGCATTATTGCCTTAAGGAAAGTAAGCGGCTTCATTAGAGCCGAAATCATTAGGTGCAGCACCATAGCTATCTTTGAAAACATATGTTTTTGAACAAAAGCGGCAGCGTCATCCATGATTTTGACATAGCTAAAAGCGACATAGTTGCCTATATTTTCGAAGACAATAGGTATAAAACATATGGCAACATTATTGCAGCTATTAGTCACTTCGAAACCAATGGGGTCGGCGACATTGTAGAAAATATGCGGCATAGTACAAAGTGCAGCATTAATAAGTTAAAGAAAGCGGCCTCATCCACTTCGAAGTTCATGACGTCGACCTTGATGCTCTACTTCACACCTCAACCCAGGCTGATGCATTTCATACAAAACGAAGTTGGTATCCTATGCGTCTCCTATGCTTAACATCGAAGACCCTATATGCGACATGGTGGAGGGCTGTGTCATTGACTTCGGCGTGGCATTATGTTAATTAACGTTAAAATTGCAATTATACTATTAAAAGTGATTCCATTTTACCAACCCCTTCTATTTGTTAAAATTTTATAGGTTAACAACTTTCTTTATCAAATACTTTTTTTAAAACCTATCGCACCCTTATCTTTCTTTTCTAAAAACATTTCAAACCATATATTTTTATATGAATGTTTTAATAATTAATTAAGCCTTTCTAACTTAAATAATTCATAATAAATCTTAAATACTTAGAAAAATCCCCAAAATCACAATAAATCAAATTAATCATATTCTTCAGCGTATAAAATTTTCGAGGCCAAAAAAAATATTTTGTAATTTTAAGTAATTAAAACCCGAAATATCTCATTTTTCCAACCTTGGAAAATTCAAAAAATATCCTTATTAAATCAAAAAATTATGAAATTAAAAACTAACTTCTAAAATATTGTTTTTAGGATCATATCAAAATATCAAGTAATTTGGGTGTCATATGATAGGTTTTCAAACTCAAACATATCACTTAATTTCATAAATAAATTCCATAAATTCTTCAATAAGCATATAATCGTTCAAACTATCATAGCATGACATAATATGAGAAAAAGAATCGGGTTTATACTTAAAACCAAAAATAATAATTAAAATGTGAGATGCATGACTATTATTCACCTTAAATGGTTTAAGAAGGTTGAGATTTGTCTTTGATTTGATTTCCCTAAGCTTTGATCTTGTTTTCCCTAGCTTTACTTTTCTTGAATCACCTTGCTATGGTCGACCTTGCTCTTTTAGTTTTGTTTTAATGAATGAAATGAGGGAGGAAATAAGAGAATAAGGGTTTTTTAGGAATTTAGTTCTATTCCCATTTTACCCTTAGCATATATTCCTCTATTCTATTAAGTTTTTAAATCATTCTTTTTAACTCATTCATTAAGGCATGACCCCTATTAATTATCAAATCTCAACCTTCTTAACCTTTTAAATTATTTAATTTAATTTATCCAATTAAATCATCTAAATAATGTTAATTAAAATCTGGGTTATTATAGATCCCTTCCTTAAAGAATTTCATCCTCGAAATTACGATATATAGATACATCGAACATAAAAGCATAGATGTAAAACATATCATCAAACAAGTCAGGATAAGTATCCCTAATCCTACTCTCCATTTCTAAAGTACAGTCTCTCTCGTCGTCACTCCACTGAACCTTGACTAACTTGACTGTCTTGTTCCTTAGCTTCTTTCATCCCTAGCCACAATATCAGTTGGTTCCCTAACAATGGTCATGTCGGATTCCACTACTAAACTTCCCGTGCAGTTGGAGTAATAGTGGTATATGGATCTCGAACACACTTCTTGAGACAAGAAACATGAAAACAATGTAGACTCATGCCAAACTGCTTGGTAACTGTATCTTGTAAGCGGGTTTTTTGATTCTTTCATTGATAGGAAATGGTCTAACAAATCAAGGAGCTAATTTCCTTAACTTCCCGAATCTTACTACACCCTTCATCGATGATATTTTGATGAAAACATGATCTCCAACTGAGAATTCTAAGCCCTTTTGTCACTTATCTGCATAACTTTTCTGCCTAGACTGAGCTTCCTTCGTTCTAGCCCGAATCAACTCAATCTTTTTTCGGCTTCTCTTACCATATCTGGATCAAGAACTAATCTATCTCCGGTCTCTAAACAACATACTGATGATTTGCACGGCCTTCCATACAAAACTTCGAAAGGTGCCATTAGGAATACTAGTTTGATTACAATTATTATAGGAAAACTCAACCAAGTGCAAATGCTCTTCCCACAACCCACCAAAATCTAGTACATAAGCTCTCAAAAAATCTTCAAGTACCTTATCGACTCTCTCTATCTGCCTATCTATTTGTGGGTGATAAGCAATACTCATCTTAAGCTTGGTACCTAAAACCTCTTGTAAACCCCTTTAGAATTAGCTAGTAAATAAATAATATTTGTCACTAACTATACTACTAGGGATTCCATGCAGTTTAACAATGTTCTTCATAAAAAACTTAGCCAAAATAAGTGTCATTCTTTTCAACTTAACAGGTATAAATTGTGCACTCTTAGTCAGTCTGTCCATTATAACCGACATACTTTCATTTCCTCTATTGGACATTGGCAACTTTTCAATGAAATCCATGGATATTGAATCCCACTTCCAAATTGGTATATCTAAAGGCTAAAGCAATCCACTAGGCTTTTTGATGTTCGGCTTTCACTTGCTGGTAATTCAGATGCTGTTTTACCTATAAGCCTACATCCATTTTCATACCCTCCCAGGAGAAACTTCTCTTCATATCCTGATACATCTTAGTTCCTTCAAGGTGAATAGTAATCTTCGATCGATGATATTCCTTAAGAACTTTTTTCCTTTGATCACCAACATTGGAAACAAACAATCGTCATTTTTCCTCAACCATCCATTCTAGTCAAGATAAAAATCCTTCAAATCATCAACCTCAGTTCCAGCTTCCAATCTTCTAATTTTTTCAGCTAGCAATGGATCATCTCTTTGCTTAGAAGCAATCCTTTTGATCAATACCGGTCGAACTTCCAAATAAGATAACATTGCGGTACTCGGACTAGAACTGGAAGCCGATCTTAACTGCACACTACAAGTAGTCAATGCTTACAAATCTTTCCATTCAACCAATGTAGCTAACACCACATTCTGATGTTTCCTACTAAGTGCATCTACAACTTCGTTTCCTTTCCCTAGTGTGCACTCAATTCCAAAATCATAAGCAGCTAAAAACCCCAACCATCTCTGTTGTTACATATTCAACTCCTTTTGAGAGAATAAGTATCTTAGCGACTTGTGATCCGTATACAACTCGAATCGTTCTCCCAAAAGGTAATGTCTCCATACCTTCAAAGCAAATATTACGGTAGCCAATCCTAAGTCACGAGTTAGATATCAAACTTCGTGTGGTCTGAGCTGTCGCAAAGCATAAGTAATCACTTTACCCCTCCGCATTAACATGGCTCCTAGCCTGCTCCACACGCATTAGTGTACATTGCCAAATCTTGATTTTCATCTGGCACAACTAACACGGGCGGGTCAATAAATGTTTTAGCTTCTGAAATGCCTTCACATATTTATTGGTCCAAACATACTTCACGTTCTTCCTCGTTAGTTTAGACATATATGCTGTTATATGAAAGAAATCCTTGATGAATCTCCGGTAGTAGCCTGCTAGACAAAGAAAACTCTTTATCTCAGTCACCATCTTGGGTCTCTTCCAGTTATTAACTGCTTCTACCTTAGCTGGATCTACCGATAACCCTTTCTCTGGGATTACATGACCAAGAAACTTCACCTCCTTCTTTCGAAAATGACACTTTGAAAACTTCACTTTTAGCTGATACTACCTCAGCGTCTTAAGCACTACTCTAAGATTAATCTCATGACCTCTTTCATCCTTAGAATATATCAAAATATTGTCTATGAATACCAATACAAATCTATCCAAGTGCTCCCGGTTCATTAAATCCACAAAGAGGGCATGCACATTAGTTAATCCAAATGGCATTACTAACCACTCATACGAACCATATTTTGTTCTAAACGCCATCAATGGAACTATTTTTCTCCACCTAGTTGATGGAACCCTATCGCCAAATCCAACACTTTAGCTCCAATCAAGTAATCAAATAAATCGTCGATTCTTAGTAGGAGATAACGGTTCTTTATTGTCTTTTCATTCAACTTATGATAATCGATACACAACCTTAACGACCTGTCCGGTTTCTTCCTAAACACCAAGGCCGGTCCCTAAGGCGAACTGGTTATTCTAATAAAACTCTTCCCTTCTAAGTCCACCAGCTGCGTCTTTAACTTCTTCATCTCGCTAGGTGCCATTCTGCTAGGCGGTCTACTAACGGGTTCAGCTCTTGGTACAAGATCTATTTGAAACTCAATAGCTCATTTCGGCGGTGGTCCTGTAACAGACTCAAAAACATCTGCAAATTCTCTTACTACAAAAACTCGATTCAACTCATCTTCCTCCTCTATTACACCCAACAAAGCACAAACATCAAAACTTGGATTCTCTACTAAGTATATAATTCGGTCGCTACTATTAGGGTGTCTTTGTGGTATTTTCCTATCATGGCAAAATATCCTAGCATAATACTTACTTAACCAGTCCATACCCAAAATAATCCTAAATCCCACGGAACTAAACACATACAAATTACATGAAAATATATGACCTAATAATTCAAACTTTAAATTGTCACATCTCATCCCAAGGGTCGCATACCCTTCTATTGAATTCGCAACCCTTAAGGAAATAATTAGGTATGAGGGTTCTAGGTTAAGCTTATCTACTAAATAATGAGATATAAAAGAATGTGATGCACCAGTATCAAAAATACACTAACAGGTATACCATGAATCAAAAGTGTACCACCCATCATAGCTTTTCCTTTCTCCTTAGTTTTTGGTCTCGAGATAACCGGCTCCAAAGCAAATACTTTTCCCTTTTCTGCCTTGGCCACTTCTGGACATTTGTTCTTGTAATGTCATACTTGGTCGTAGTTAAAGCATTTAATGTTCTACTTTCCAACGACTTCCTTTCCCTTAACGGTTCGACACTCATGAGCATAATGTCCTTTTTTGTCACACTTGTAACACACAACCTCAGACTTTCCTTTCTTGGCAGCTCCACCCTTCTGAGTTTCCTTCTTTTGGTAAAAATTTCTCTTTTGATTCTGTCCACCCTTACTCTCCGTTAGCTTGTTATTACTAAATAAATCAATCATCCTTTTATTTCGCAAAGTCATCTCAATGACTATATCACATGAATCCCTGAGATGTGGTAAAGTTGCCCTAGCAAGCTCAGGTCTCAGTTCACGGATGTGCTACTCATTTCTTTTGATAACTATGTCAATGGCATCATACCCATATCAGGAAAGCTCCTCAAATTTAGTCATGTACTCAAGTATTGTCATGTCTCCTTACACCAATTGTGCAAAATTACTCAATAGAGTTGACTTAGCGATCTCAGACATAAATCATTCTTCAAACCTTCTTCTGAATTCTATCCAAGTCAAAGTTTCATCTGCTACTCCAAAAGCCACACTATTCCACCGATACAACGCAGCTCCTTGCAATTGCCTGGACGCCAATCTCCTCTTCTGTTCGTCATTCAAACCAAGATCAGTGAAGATCCTTTCACAATGAAGCAACCAATTCTCTACTTCAATTGCATCCAACTTTCCAATAAATGGTTTCCCTCTAAGTCTTGCAGAGTCTCAACATAATCGTTGACAGCCTGAATTACCTGATTAGCTCCTCCAGCATTTCCACCAACTAATCCAATAGCAGCTCCTGCTTGCATCATGTTGACAAAGAACTGATACATTGCTCCCATATCAACCGGTGGTGTTCCTGCAACTACATTAGCAGCTGTCTATAGACATATCATGTTGACAAAGACTCTTTCGTTCCCTACCTCCATATCTTACTCCTTAAATTTGCATTCAAACCTTAGTAAGATACGAAAGAGTGATCTAAGAGAGAGGGAGAATAGAGATAAAGCTTATACATATATATAGCAAACACATGTACATTAATATAGCAGTATCCTATATCCCAATCTTATTCTCTTATACATTTGGATTATGTTCTCATAAACTCTTTTTAAAGTTCAAAATTCTTTAGTTTTACATAAACCTACGCTCCGCTACCAAGTTGTAACATTCCCCATCCCGAGGCCTAAAACTAACTGCTGCGGATGTTGTAGTCATCAATAGTTATTAATTCTCGATGACAAAATGCGGCTATGTTAGTAGTATCCATAATATCAAAAACACCAGAATATGAAATAATTTAAACATAATTACAAGGAAAATCTTTTCATTACATTTCAAAGATAATATTCCATATTTTTTACATAATCCTAAAAGTTGCCCAAGTTCAGATAAAATATAATTATTACAAAATACTCTGAGACCGACATATGAAGATGCCCCTTGGTTGACCAGAGCTACTAAATAGACAGATGCATCTACTATCAATACATTCATATAGTAACTGACATAACACAGTGGATAATAGCAATAAATAGACTCCTACATAGCTAGCTTTGCCTCTTGCAAGTTTTTGGGAGGTTTACTCGCCAAAACCTACTTAACCTATAAAGCCCTTACTTTCGACCTACTCAAATCAAAATTTGAGCACTTAAGAGTTTAAGGGGAAAACATAAATAATATGCCATCTTGGTTTATATATATTAAGTGAGACCATGCCGCTGAGCAAAACGAGTTTTCCCCTCACTAATATCCCTTTAAAAATATATCTTTTGCAAATCAAAGTCCTGCAACCAAACTGGTTATAATAAACAATATAAAGAATAATGTTCATGCATTCTACATAGGTAATCATGACTATCCATCAAATCGATAGACTATCTGCCCTAATGTTTAGTTTTCATAGGGTGACCACTAACCTACATGGCTGACCCGGGCCTACCAGATATACCAAGTTTTCTAACTAACTGGTAGAAGAAAACTAGACGGTTTATCCAAATACACCTATCCTAGTGTTTACTTGACTATCTATCAAACTCATAGTTTTGCCAAGCTTACTATGAAATTATAGGCCAACCTATAACCTACCTTGTCTTTGTGTATTCCTTTCTATGCATAAACTACCTTTTGTCTTACCCTTGACAAACCCTATATACTAGAATTTCAAACTCATATCATCTAGAGGCCAATGGCTAAAGTATAGAGTGCTACCTTACACTAGTCCTATCTGGTTTCTAGTTTCTGAGTCAATTCATCCTATCACAATCCATCCGAAAGTGATAAGAGTAATAATTCTTTAATAAACTTTTGGGCTAAATACCCTTTTTTATTTCCTTGAAAACACTTTTTTAATAAATGATTTAACCCTTGAAATCATACTTTCAAAACAAGGAAAATATAGCTCTTTACTACATCCAAAATAATTATGCCACGATATATGCTTTTATAATATAGTATCGGTGAAGCTCAAAAATCACTTGGAAGTTAACTCACTTCGAAACCATAGGCCATAGAGCCAAAGAAATATAAAAACTTTATATTATTACGTCGGTGAGGATATGAGGGTCTTTGCTTCTCAAAACATAAGCTATAAACCAAAGTTAATAAAATCATTTAATTTATAACGTCGACATCCTAAGGTATCAAACCTGGTTTGCATAGGAACAAGTCTGAAAAGAATAGGGTTGACATAGTTAAATCTCGGCGTTATTGCTTTAAGGAAAATAAGCGGCTTCAGTAGAGCCGAAGTCATTAGAAGCGGCACCATAGCCGCCTTCAAAAACATATATTTTTAAATAAAAGTGGCATCGTCATCCACGAAGTCGACATAGATAAAAGCGACAAAATTACCAATATTGTCGAAGTCAATAGGCATAAAACATGCGACATCATTATTGCCGCTATTATTCACTTCGAAACCAATGGCATCGACGACATTATAGAAAACATGTGGCATAGTACAAAGTGCGACATCAATAAGTTAAAGAAAGCGTCCTCATCCACTTCGAACTTCATAACGTCGACCTCGATGCTCTACTTCGCACCTTAACCCAAGCTGATCTATTTCATACCAACCGAAGTTGGTATCCTATGCATCTCCTATGATTATCATCGAAGACCCTAAATGCGGCATGGTTGAGTGCGGCGTCATTGACTTCGATGTGGCATTATGGTAATTAATGTTGAAACTGCAATTTCGCTATTAATAGTGATTTCTTTTCACCAAACCCTTCTATTTGTCAAAAGCTCATTGGTTAACAACTTTCTTTATCAAATACTTTTCTGAAAACTACCACAGCCTTATCTTTCTTTTTCAAAAACATTTGCGAACCATATATTTTTATATGAATGTTTTAATAATAAATTAAGCCTTTTTAGCTCAAATAATTCATAATAAACCTTGAACACTTGGGAAAAATCCAAAAAATCACAATAAATCAAATTAATCATATTCTTCAAAATTTAAAAATTACAGGGTCAAAAACTTAATTTTATTATTTTAAATAATTAAAACCTAGAATATCACATTTTCCAACCTTAGAAAATTCACCAAATATTATCATTAAATTAGAAAATTATGAAATTAAAAATCCACTTTTAAAATAATGTTTCTAACATCATATAAAACTCTCAAGTCATTTGGGTGCTATATTATAGGTTTTCTAACTCAAACATATTACTTAATTTCATACATAATATTTATAAATTCACCAATAAGTATATAATCATTCAAACTATCATAGCATGACATAATATGAGCAAAAGAATCAGATTTATACTTAAAATGAAAATAACAATTAAAATGTGAGATGCATAACTATTATTCACCTTGATTGGCTTAAGAAGGTTGGGATTTTTCTTTGATTTGATTTCCCTACGCTTTGATCTTGTTTTCCCTAGATTTACTTCTCTTGAATCACCTTACTATGGTCACCTTGCATTTTTAGTTTTGTTTATAATGAATGAAATGAGGGAGGAAATAATATAATAAGGGTTTATGTTTAGGAATTTGGATCTATTCCCATTTTGCCCTTAACATATATTCCTCTTTCCTATTAAGTTTTTAAATCATTCTTGTTAACTCATTCATTAGGGAACAACCCCTATTAAATATCAAATCTCAATCTTCTTAACCTTTCACATTATTTAAATTAATTTATCTAATTAAATCTCCTAAAAAATGTTAATTAAATTTTTGGTTGTTATAGTTATATTGATTGCGTTGGTCGCAATGGTTGTAACGGTTGCATTAGTTGCATTGATTACATTAGTTGTGATGGGTGCAATTGTTGCATGGATTCTATGGTTACGATGTACTAGCAAGTATTTGGATGCATGAAAAGAGCATAAAATAAAACTACATGGGCTTGGTCCCTCAAAAGGGATACATAAGTAGTCATTTCTTATGTAATAGCTATCAAGCCTATGGTGATACTGTATAGGGTTAGATGCAGTCCAATCATAGTTGAAACCTTTTTCCTTTTATTATATATATATATATGTGTGTGTGTGTGTGTGTGTAGTTGCGAAGTTGTAGGTTGGAGCAGAAGAGGAAAAGGAAAAGAGGATGCAAGTTATATCGTGGGAAGCTAATTTGGTATATTCTTTTATACCATTATTATATTGTTCATAAGTTAACGATAACTATATTATTGAAATGTAAAATTGATGTAATAATTTTGTAAAATAATTATATTATTGAGTTGATGTTCATCTATATTGATGTTTGATTCCATTGTGAGGTTTTCCCTTTTTATTCACTATTTTAGAATTTTTATTTTATATTTACCCACGGTTCACTGTCCTTAATATCTGGATTTAATTATAAGAATATTTTGATGTTGTATAATTAAATTTAGATGTTAAAAATAGTAGGTCGTCACATTACAAGCATCGACACAGGCTTTAATTGGAACTTCTTTGATCCAAGTTTAGTGATCTCAACATCGTCAGTTTGGTTCGAGCAATAAGAGTGTCAGCAACAAATTATGGAGTGGTGCAGTAAACTCAATAGTTATCGCTCCTATTTATAACATTAAAAGGCAACAATAAGTAAGTGAGAGATCTTAAGACGAGGCAACATCTCGCGAAGCAGCAGGTGGTATGAGTTCACTGGAACACAGTGTCATCATTTTCATGCAAGAGTTAAGCCATATTTTGAAGAGGTAATGTTGATGCCAAAATCGGGTGTCAATGCCCAATAGAATCACGTTGAGAATAAACGATGAATGAAATTAAAAACATAGCCAAAAAAGTAAATGAACAGACAAATTTTTATAGTGGTTCGACAATCTTGGCCTATGTCCACTTTATATTTTTATTGGTCTTGCACTTGATTATGATTACAAGGATGTTTGGATCAACTAGGATCCATTAGTACAAGAGTGAAGAATAAAAATGGCAGAGCCTAGGCAGCCAAAAGAAGGATCCTCTTTATGAAGAATGCCCGCTGTATTTATAGGAGAAGACGTGCATGGATTGGGCTGAAATTTTTCAAGAAGAGTCTCTAGATTCGTAAGGGCCCACCATAATAGTGAGTGGCCCTAGCTCGACATTTTGGAACGATCGATCAAAATTTAACCGATCGTTATTTGGCCTCTAATTGATGTGCGATCGATAGTGTAGGCTGTTCATGATGTAAGATACTGCTCTCTAAATTACGTGCAATTTTGACGTACCGTTTGTGAGATATCGCATTTTCCTTGAAACTATGGATCATTCACTGAAATATGCTGATCATTTTTATGGCTTGGCAAAAACGATCGGCTAACAACGATAGGCCAAACTCTAATTGCAACTTTATGACCCGCGATTGTTTTTGTAAGTTTCAATCTTCATTTTTTTGATGCCTTGGAAGTTTCCAAATGGATTGGCCTTGTGGATCTTGAGATATTGATCATTCTCCGATGATTTCAACTATTTTATGGATCGTTTTAGATCAATCCATATAAATTCTTCATTTTTCCATAACTCGAGCATACGAACTTTGATTGACTTGAAATTTGAAATGTAGCCTTATAGGACTTTGATTATTACTTCATACCGATTACAGCTTGATCTGGACACGGTCCAAATCTGCTCGACCATCGTCCATAGTCCTGTATATCACTAATTCTCAAGGCTGGTAACCACCCGTTTTTCCAAATCTACGGTATCACAGCCTTACCAAAAGGAGGGATAACATTTTGCCTCCTAAAGTACGTCTTATTGTGTACCGACGTGCTTTAAATTGATGTCAAATAAGGGTCGCCAGAAAGAAATCCATCCAGTTTCCTGAATAGTCGCTATCCTTCCGTCGAATTATCTTCCCAAAGTGTTGTATCCCTCTTTGATATTCATGATGCTTGGTCGATTTCCAATAGTATAAATTCAGGATTGTATTCCATTAGTTGCTACCCGTGTCCTATTCTACAGGGCTAGTAAGCTTGGCTATCTGATCCAGTCTTTTCTTTAATAACTCCAGGTGAAAATTCAAAATCCATCGATTTCAAGAAGTCGAAATTTTTGAATATACATTTGCACGTTCAAGTACACATTCTTGTTATTGGCTCCAGGATGCATTTATACGCTCATGAGCCATCGCCAATTCCTTCCAGTTTAATTGCAATTGGATTGCAATTCCTTGTTTATATATAATTTTATAATGAAATGGGATTGTAATAAGTCATTCGATGAGAGGGGACTTCAAGTTCTACAGGGATGACGACCTTGGAGCCATAAGCAAGGGCGAATGGAGTATGGCCAATCGTGGACTTGTGGGTGGTTCTGTATGCCCATAATGCTAATGAGAGTTCGTCGATCCACCTACCTCTAGCCTTTTCCAAACACTTATTCAGAATGGACTTTATGATTTTGTTATCAGCTTTGAATTGTCCATTAGCTTGAGGGTGAGCAATTGCCGCAAAATCTCTTTTTAATATGATACCATATGTAGAAGGTTTTGGATTTAACACTGTCGAATTAGGTCCCATTATCAGTTACAATGGTTCGTGGAAGGCCAAAACGACAGATGATGTTCCAGACAATGAAGTTGATTCCTTTTTTCTTGTAGTGATCGTGGCTAAAGGTTCAGCTTAACCTATTTGGTGAATTAATCCACAACTATGATAGCATATTTCGCACCACCTTTAGAAATCGTCAAGGAGCTGATGATGTTAATACCCCAAGTAGGAAATGGCTACGGATTGACCATTTGATAAATTTCCGTCGGGAGGGCTCGTAGAATTTTTGCAAACATCTAGCATTTGTCGCATTTTCTAGTGCGATCAGCTGCATCTCGATTGACAGTTGGCTAGTAATACCCGTAGCGGAGTATTTTCTTTGTCAAGGTTTTCCTTTGGTGTAATCGCCACATTCTTCTTCATGGACTTCTCTCAAGACTCATTTGATTTCATCATGGGTGATACACCAAAGCAGGGGAATGGAGAAAGCCCTTTCTATACATGACTCCTTCTTGGATGATGCAGCGTGATGCTTTGAGGAGGATCTGTCATTTATCATTCCTCCATTCAGGAAGAATTCCCCATTGTAGATAGTCTTTGATAGGAGTCATCCATGACTCCTTTTCTGGCTCTGCCTCCAAGATCTTGTCGATCTCCATTTGACAAGGCTTGGAGCGTTAAGTACTTCAACCCGAACAAGTCTATTTGTTATGCATCCCCAGATTGGCTAGCTTGGCTAGTGACTCGACGTTTTTACTTTGTTCTCCAAGGATGTGTGTAATGGTGTAATACTCAAGGTCGACTAGTAGCTCTTGGTCCCAACTGAGATAAGGAGCAAGACGCTGCCCGCTAGCAAAATAATCTTCCCTAACTTGGCATACCACTAACCAGGAATCACAAAATATATGTAAAGCTTCCACTCCTAGCTCTCTAGAAAGTTCAAGCCTAGCGATCAAGGCTTCATACTTAGCTTTGTTATTTGTTGCAGGGAAGTCGAGTTTCAGGGCATAGCAGATCGATCGTTCCTCGGGAGTCATTAACAAAACCCCGACGCCAGAACATCGATCATTTGAAGCTCCATCCATGTACATTTTCCATTGGTTGGTCAGTTCTCCACTGCTCTTCATATAGTCGTCTGATGTAGTGAATTCAGATATAAAGTCTGCTAATGTTTGTCCTTGGATAGCTCTCTGAGGGAGATGTAGGGACCCTAGAGAGTCTAGCCTAGGGATTGTACATCAAATAGAGCAAGTTGGAGGGATTGACACTCTTCCCTCCATAGGGATCGGCTATAACAACCTTCACAACATATTGCAACAAGGATTGAACAATAAATCAAGTTTTACTAATCCAATTGGCGTGAAACTTGAAGGCTAAGCATAATATAAAATAGAGAAGCTCCCCTAGGGATTGCATGGCATTTGGAGGAGTTTGGAGGGATCGGTCTCTATACCTCAATAGGGATTGGCCCTTTTCCCTCTTAGGGATCGGTCGAACCTAACTTTATAGGAAAGATCGATCAATATCTCAACATCTTCGCATCCAATTGACATGAAACTTGCAGTACAATCTTACTACAACACATGGAATATCCTTTAGGAATCTCATTCCAATTGGAGGAAGTTGGAGGGATTGGCATAACTCCCTTTAGAGGGATCGGCAGAAATAAGAATTTAAGCAACACCATTTCACAGAAAATGCGATATCTCACAAACTGTACGTTGGAATTGCACAAGATTTGGGGACCAAGTAGCTAACATCATGGAATGCCCCTCATAGGGATCGCAACCCATTTGGATGCACTAATAGGGATCGATACCGATCCCTATAGCGGGCCCCGATGGGCCTGGAAATTTTTGGGTGGCCTCGTCTTGGTCTCCTGAACCTTCTACCGAAATTTCAGTCCAACCTATGCACGTCTTCCCCTATAAATACAGCAGGTATGGCATCATAAAAGGGATCTTCTAGAGCTTTTTCTATTTCTCTTTATCTTGAACCTAGGCTACACTCAGTCAATTTTATTCTTGGATTCCAAATTGTAACTGTAAACAAACTACAGTATAATTAAAAGGATTATTCTAAAGTGGACATAGGCTGGAGTTAGTTGAACCACTATAAATCTTGTCTCTTTTTACTTGCTTTCAATTTTAATATGTTTGTTCTTCATATTATATTCCCTACATTAGATACTATATGAGATCTGTGGCTGAATGTTAATGCTTTCATATAACTGGGTGTTGGTGGCCAATTTTTGCTACCATCATTTTGGTGCTTTCACTGAGAAGACTTGATTATGCGGATTTGGAAGCTAGGATATTAGATTTGAAAGCTTGAATACTTGGCTCTAGGAAGCGATGGCTAGGCTCAACAAAGAAAGTGCTACCAGAAAGGAGTCACCATGGAGGGAGTCAGGAGGCTCCTCATGAGCTGGAGCAAATCAAGCATCTATCTACATCGCTAGGGATAAAATGGGAACGATGATGGATTCTATGCAGAAGAGGATGGTTAAATGACAGGAGAAGATAATGTAGAATTTACTCCGATAGATTGGACAAACTGGAGCTCAGAATCAAGGGAATAGAGTAGCAGGAGGTAATGACAACTTAGATCAAGGAATTAAAGCAGCAGGAATCGTTGGAAATTAGAACTGAGAACATGAAGATGGAGCCAATGGATAAAGGAATGGAATAGAGTAGCCGGGGGTAGTCCCCGGCCATCTTAGAGGAATCAACACCGATCCCCAAAGGCTAAGGGCTTGCCTCAGGGTCTAGTTGGTCACGATGCTGGAGGACCTATGATCAATCTCGTGGAGCTTGGTGCGAATCGGAATTTGGATGCTCGACCAGAGGAATACGTATTCCAAAATTCCCTCGTAGACTCGGGAGGCAGCTTGGACATGATGATAAGAGACTATCACTTGAAGACAATGACAGGTTTGCATAGATGATCAAGCGAGCTATGCGTGGAGGATTAGTGAATTGGGATCTGGAGGATATAAATAGTATTCCATTTGCTCCTAATATCAGGAATGCTAGGAATCCACCAGAAAAACTACCAACACTGGAAGCTTATGATAGAAATTCAGATCCAACTATGCATATGATAAGGTATATACGGCACATGGAAGTACTTGGGGTATCGGAAGAAGTCCTGGCACGATGCTTCCCCCTGTACTTAACGGATGTAGCTGCGCTATGGTTCAGACAGTTTGAGAGTGGTTTTATTGGCACATGGACGGAATTAGTCGAAAGATTTATAAAGCAGTTTCAGGTTCATAGTATGAGACATAAGAATCTGATGACATTGACATCAATAAAGCAGTGGGCAGGAGAGTCACTTAAGAATTTCTTAACCAGGTTCGATGTGGTAGTTGTTTCGGTGGATCGACCAGATCCGTCGATGGTTTTGATGGCAGCGGTGTCAGGAGTTGCATATAATTCAGATTTTAAGGTATCACTGATACGGGGTCCACCGACGGATCTCGGGGAATTCTAACATGAAGCAGAAAGGTTTCTGTGACAAGAAGATGCAAAAGCTGATAAAGAAGCAACAAAAGTTAATACGGTATGGGGTGGAGAACAACCAAGGGAAAGCTCAGGAAAGGACAAGGGTAAATAGAACATGGACAATAGCTTCGATGGATCGAAGCGACAGAGGGGAGAACCTAAATTCTCTTCTTAATCGGAATTGAATGAAACCCTAGAACGGATATATCTGGATACTCGAGGACGCCTTCCATATCGAAGGCCGGCAAGTAGGGAACCTTCCGAACGTGAATGGACATCAGGAAAACGTTGCTTATTCCATGAGTTGGATGAGCATTATACAAATAACTATAGGCATTTAAAGGATATTATTGAGGAACACGTGAGGAATGGCCAGTTACAACAATATGTAAGGACTCGGGTTGCGGCAATAGAACAGAAGCAGCCACCATCCACCTCGAATGAAAATAGCACTGGATCAAGGCATCATTATCAACTTGTCATCAATTGATCGGGATGGTATGGAACAGACGGCTAAATCACTTACACATGTACGGGATCGAGGACGGTCCCTAGGCATGCTCTGAGATGATGATAAACCGTTGTGCTCGGGTTTGTGAATTTTTTTCTTCTTGTTTGCTTCGAACTCTTGTTTTTATAGTTTTTATTTGAACTATGTTGGTTGTACGGACTTTTATTTTATATTTTGGCAAATGGACTTAGGAATGCTTAAATTTGGATCAATGTAATAGTTAACATAGGTCGTGGTTATGATCCTGTCCGGAGAGACGAGATGACAATCATAAGGTACAGGTCTTTTCGTCGGGCGAACACGATGAAACAGACTCATGCATCATGGATTAAGTCCTCAACTGGATATCGAGGCCGAAGAATAAAATCCTACAACATCATCAAGTACAGACTATGTCTACCAAGGGGTAGGTCACTTCGCTCAAACGTGATGGATCGACCAACTTTGGTCGTCGAGTATGAATTGTTCTTGACAAGGGTCCAGAGAGATTAAGGTTGTCAAGTATGGACTATGCCTGGCAAGGGGTAGGTTGCTTCGATCGAACGTGATGGATTGACCTACTCAGTTCGTCGAGTATGGATTGTGCTTGCAAGGATCCAGAGAGATCAAGGTCGTCAGGTATGGACTATGCCTGGAAAGGAGTAGGTCGCTTCGCTCGAATGCGATGGATCAGCCTACTCCAATCATCGAGTATGGCTTGTATGTAACATCCCCTATCTGGAGGCCCGAAGCTAAACGCTATAGGTACTGCAGTCATCCATAGTAGTAACTACGGGTGACCAAATAGGGTAATGTCAATGGTATTCATAATATCATAATCACATGAATATGAAATAAAATCATAGATTTCAAAAATAGTTTTACTCATTACATTTCACAAAACATGTTTCAAATCCATTTACATAATCCCATAACGTTTCCCAAGCATTGATCAAATATAATTATTATAAATACGCCAAGAGCGACATACGAAGATATCCCCTTGAATGATCAGAGAAATACTAGACTAACTACCTTAATACACATAGTGGAATTTTAAAACAAAATCTCTTTATATAACTAGAAATTTGCCTCCTGCGCGTATTCAGAAGCTTTATTCGTCCACCTACTAAGACCTGAAAACCTTCAACCCTTAGTCTACTCAAATCAATTTTGAGCACCCGAGAGTTTAAAGGAAAAACATAAACTTCGAGTGAGACATAAAGCCTGGTGTGAGTAATACTATACATCTTGGTTATATATTATATTGAGTGAGACCACGCCGCTTAGCAGAATGGGTTTCTAGTCACTAATATCTCTTTCAAAACATATCTTTTTGCAATCATAATCCTGCAACCAAAACTGGTTAAACATGTAAAGCAATAAATATCAGTTATCCAAAGGACCATCTATCCATACACTTTAGTTTTGTTTGGCTAACTACTGACCCTTGGCTAACTCGGGCCTACCAGAAAAACATAAAAATCTAACATCTGTTAGATACTCCTCTTCTGGACGATCTGTCCTTACTTACTTCTCCAGGTCTAACTGATCCTAATGGTTTTGTGGGCTCACCAATAACCTTTTTCTTTTCTATACATATATTCCATTTCGATGTGTAACCATTATTTAAGTCTACCAGTGACTACGCCCTACACATTGGAATTTTGGACTAAAATTAGCTTGGGGCTAAAGCTAATGTATAGGGCGTGACCCTACACCAGCCCATCGGGTCTTCTACATATGAGTCGTTTTCTTAGGGTTAACTACCCTTTAAATTTTCCTTGAAAACCCTTTCAAAATGATTTAAACCATTAAATCATATATATATATACATGGAAAATATACTCTTTTCTTTACTCTAAGCTATTTGCCATGTTATATATATACTTTACCCAAAATAATGTTGATGAAATACAATAAGGATTTCCCATCCCTCCAAAATAAGTTAAACCCTTTTTAACTTAAAATACTTATGCTATATTGCAAAAAACAATTCATCCGAAACCTTTGTATAAAATCTTTAAACAACCCTTTCGAAACCATTGAAAGTACCCCTTCCGTAATCATTGAAAGTACCTCTTTCGAAACCATTGAAAGTACCCCCTTCGCAATCATTAAAAGTACCCCTTTCGTAATAGTAAACTACTTTATTTTATAACCATAGGCCGAAAGGCCAAAACATAGCTTTCGAAACCATTTATCAAAAGCCCTTTCGAAAACATTGAATACCCTTCCTTTCCAAAGCATTGAAACCTTAGACATCCTTTTCAAAACATATAACTTACCATTCGAAAGCAATTGGATATCCATTTAAAATGCTTTAAATATCTTTCGAAACCATTGGGAGAACTCCCTTCAAAACCATAATTTATACCTTTCGAAAACATAGGAGAACCACCCTTCCGAAAAATTCATTAAAACATTTCGAAAGCGTTAAAGACTCAAACCTTTCGAAAGCATTTGGGTTCAAGTAAACTATGTGGAACATCCTTTCGAAACCATTTAAAATCATATCTTTCGAAACATTTGGGTTAATCTTTAAAAATCTCTAAGGGTCACAAAACAATAGGGTCAAAAGCAACTCTTTTGAAAGCTATTTCCTAAATAAAGAAGTATTGGTGTCGAAACCAACCTTCTGAAAGCATTGGAGAAGCGGTAGGTTTTTATAAAGCAAAATCAACCCTTTCGAAGGCATTGTTTCGAAAGGTAGAAAGCGGCAGCTAATGGCTTCGACCTAGTCGAAAGCAGTTACTTACAAATAAAGGCGCAACCCATTCGAAACCTCTTCCTTTAAAACATTTTGACCTAGTCGAAAGCCAACCAGGTCGAAAGCACTTCCTTCGAAAGCAAAGCAGAAGCATTTTCCATTTAATACAAAGTAGCGCTTCGACTCCTTCAGAACCCCTGGTTTCGATCCAATACCTTCCGCCTTTGTCTAACGAACTACTTACCAATGTATTGATACCAGGCGCATTGGTTTCAACTAAGATAGAGGCGGAGGTAAGGAGTCGCAAGCCTGGTGCCAAAAGCATTGAAATTGGCAAAAGCATGTATAAATTGATTTGACTTTTTAAATTAATTCTTTCCACCAAACTCGCCTTGTTTGTCAAATTATGATTGGTTGCAAATTTTCTTTTCTAAAAGTACTGCCAATTTTCAGAAGTAAAAAATTGAATTATTTACAAAACACCCCTTCTCCTTTTTATAAATATATAAAACATTTAAGTCCCATACCTTAAATAATTTTATATACTTAACAAAACACTTAGGAAAATTCTCCAAAAATTCCAGAAAATCTCTTTTAATATGTTTTCTAACATATTTAATTTTCAGACCCAAAGCCATTACCGTAATAAATTTTAAACCTAAAATAACATTTTCTTCGGTAGAAAATTCATGATAAATCCACAATAATTCAGAAAATTATGAGACTTGAAACCTATTTCCAAAATAATATATCTGACCTCAAATTAAATTCGCAAGTCATTTGGATGTCATATGCTAGGTTTTCTAAATCAATTCTCATCATAAAATGCATATAAAATAGCCTAAGTCATCAAAACGTATGTGTGTATCTATATATATATATATATCCATTTTCATTCAAAACATGGCAAAACATTTGCAAATACTTTCAGAGTCATCTTAAACCTAAATTAATCAAAACTAAGAGGTGTAGTCATTATTCACCTTGCTTTGATGTTAACGAGATGAGGTTTGATGTTTGATTTAAGTTAATTAGCTTCTTCCTCTTGATTTAGCTTGATTTTCCCTCTTTTCTTCATAATGGTGGCCGGCCTCTAAGTGTTTGAGTTATTTTGTAACGAACGTATGAAATGAATATAGTGAAGGTTTGGGGTATAAGGTTATTACTTCTTCCTATTTTTCCCTTGCCTACTCACCCTAACTTAAGTCATTTTAATTCCATTTAGTTCATTAGTTTACATAGGCACGGCTACCCCTTTATAAATCACAAATCTCACTCTCTTAACAAATTACATTATTTCATATAATTTACCTAATTAAATGTTCTAACTAATGTTACTGAAAAATGGGATTTTACAGACTCCCCTCCTTAAAGAATTTTGTCCTCGAAATTATGATAAGGTACTGATCCAATCAATCAAAAAGGTAAAACATACTATGAAACAAGTCAGGATAAGTATCTCGAATCCTGCTTTCAGTTTCTCAAGTACGGTCTGTCTCGTCGCCGCTCCACTGGACTCTGTCTAATTTAATTGTCTTGCTTCCTAACTTCTTCTCTTCTCTCACGACTATACGGACAGGCTTCCTAACTATAGGCAAATTCGGCTCCACAACTAAATCATCTAACACTGTCATTGCAATAGTAGTCTCTGGATCTCGAATATACTTCCTTAGATGAGAAACATGAAAAACATAGTGGACACCTACCAAACTATGCGGTAACTCTCCACTCTATATGTGAGTTTCCCGATCCTCTCAATGTCTAATTCCCAAGCTCGTAACAAATCTTCCAAGATTTTGTTAACTCTTTCCGTTTGCCCATCTGTCTGCGGATGGTAATCAGTACTCATCTTGAGCTTGGTACCCAAAGTCTCCTGTAGACTCTTACATAACTCGCTAGTGAATAAGGAGTCTCTATCGCTTACTATACTAATAGGAATTCCATGAAGTCTAGCTATATTCCTCATGAATAACTTAGCTAAAGCAGGTGTCGTCCTAGTTGACTTAATTGGAATGAAATGGGCACTCTTGGCCAGTCTGTCCACTACGACCCATATACTTTTATTTCCTCTATTTGACCTTGGCAACCTGTCAATAAAATCCATCGAAATGGAATCCCACTTCCAAACTGGAACTTCCAAAGGCAGAAGCAACCCACATGGTTTTTGATGTTCGGCTTTCACCTGCTGACAGTTCATACACTGTTTCACCCATAAGCCTACATCCCTCTTCATACCTTCCCAGAAGAAACTTCTCTTTATATTCTGATACATCTTTATTCCTCCTGGATGAATGGTGAATTTGAACGATGGCATTCCTTAAGAATATGTTTCCTAATGCTTCCCACATACGGAATAAACAATCATTCTTTCTTTCTCAACCAACCATTTTGGTCAAGATGGAAATCGTCCAAATCATTCCTCTTAGTTCCATCCCTTAACTTCCTGATCCGTTCAGCCAACACTGGATCTTCTTCTTGCTTAGAATCAATCCTTTCGATCATAACTAGTCGAACTTCTAAACATGACAACATAGTAGTCTCTGTACTCGAACTACTATTAGATCTCCACTGTACACTGCATGTAGTCAATGCTTCCAAATCTTTCCACTCAACTGTCATCGCCAAATCAACATTCTGATGCTTCATGCTAAGTGCATTTGCAACTTTGTTACCTTTCCCCGGTGTGTACTCAATACCAAAGTCATAGGCGGCTAAAACCTCTAACCACCTCTGTTGTCTCATATTCAACTCCTTCTGAGAGAATAAATACTTCATCTACTTATGATCTGTAAATAACTCAAATCTCCCTCCCAAAAGGTGACGTCTCCACACCTTCAAAGCAAAAATCACTGCTGCTAATTCAAAATCATGGGTCAGATATCTAACCTCATGAGGTCTAAGCTGTCTAGAAGCGTAGGCAATCACTTTACCTCTTTGCATCAACACAGCACCTAGCCCTATTCCACAAGCATCTGTTGTTATCCCACCTTTTGGCAAGGCCGTGACACCAATGAATTGACTAGTAACCAATGACGGGTCGTCTTAGAGATCGGTTATACACAAACTCCCTATGGATATCAACAAATTTTGTCCGAGTCCGGATCGAGCTAAAATTGATATAACACGACAAGTGAGCTATGAGAGCCAACGTTCCAAATTTCAAGTCAATCCGAGTTCGTATGCTCAAGTTACGATCGATGCAAAATTGACTAAAAACAGCCTCGCGTTCGAATCCATTGAATAGCCTCTGTTCGACTCGCTCCGCTTTGCATCCATCAGAGAGCATTTGTTCGACTCGCTCTGCTTCGCATCCATCAGAGAGCATCTGTTCGACTTGATCCAATGTCCACTTCGTATCCACATAACAGAGCATAACCATCGATGCGAACTGTGCACCTTTCATCGATGCGAATAGAGTCACCATCATCGATACGAACAAACCACCTCCATCGATTCGAACAAGGCATGCTATAGATCGATGCGAAGGAATAAGCTGTTGATTGATTTGAACTGGGCAATGGACTTCGATACGAACAAGGTAAGGTCCAAGAATGACTCAGCCAGCTCGGCATCAAAGGCGGAGTAATCCAGAGATTCAAGCGCCACGTCATCGAGTTGAATAGGATCGAGTCGAACGAGAGCGAGTCGAAATGATGGAGTCGAACGAAATAGCCAACCGAAAGTCCTAATTCGTATCGATCATATCTCCTAATCTACAAGTCCAAATGCTATGAAATTTTCACAAAAGCTTGTGTACATGCTAAAGAATGCCCACACCAAATTTTGACTCCATTGGATGAAATCTTGATCGATACGAAATCCATTCGTATCGATCATGGATCGGGCCGAAACTTCACGGGCTTGGGCGCGCGGGCCTAGCCAGGTGCCAGGAGGAGCCTCCCGAGATCTGAGCAAAATATCAGCCTCCTACACCTATAAATAGAGCCCCAGGGCATACGGAAAAGGGGCTTCTTCTCTTTTCGAATTCTCTAATGCCCAGACTCTGCCGGATCCAGATCTAAACTCCATAGCTGCTGCCAATAACAAAATTAACTGCTGTAAATCATCATTATCTGCTGTAATTCATTGAATTCACTTGTAATCATCAAAGAAACATCAATAAAGCAATCAACTTCATAGTGGACGTAGGCAACACGCCGAACCACTCTAAATTCTTGTTTCTCTGCGCATTTTAATTACATTCATATCGGTTTTTTGGAGTTTTTGTTAGATAATCCTCTTTTTCCATTTAATTTCTTCATTTTATCTCTTCAAAAACTTCCGAAGAGTGTTATGCCCAATTTTGGTACAAACACTTTGGTGCTTTTACTGAGAAAAACCCCAAATTTTCTTCTGCTCTTTGGATCTCCTATCGATACCGCATTGCATAAATCCAAGAAGAAGATCTAAGATCCAGATCCAGATCTAGAATTTTGAAGCCCTTCCATTCTATTCAGATTTGCATCAGACCTAGGAAAGGACTTCACCACTTCACCATGGTAAGTACACGGACTACCTCTACAGCTACTGATCCGGGAGGACGGGACAGGCAGAATCCCGTGCAATTACCTCCATCAAACCAAGACGTCGCCGGATCTTCAGATCCGTCAGGCCCGGTTACCAGACAAGAGTTTTAGATGTTGCTCCAAGAATTGACCCAGAGTCGGCAACAGTTGACTAAACAACTGCGCGCCAACACAGAGTTGTCGCTAAATCACCAAAGACAAAGAAGATCCAAAAGAGACCAAGGCTCTTATTCTTCCACAGAGAGTTCAGCCTCATCAGACGTTCATCATAGATCCACACGCCCACGGCTGGATGTAATCTACACCCAGGCCACAGGACACCAACCTGCCTCAAACCTAGGACAACCCAGAACTGGACCATCCGCTAGTCAACATACAGGACCTTCATCCCGAGGAGGTGCTACTCCTTACCATGTCACAGGCAACATTGCTACTACCACTGCTATCGAGCAAGGGGTTGATGCTAGAAACCAAGCCGATCCCCAACGTAATCAGCGAGAGTAGACTCCAGAGCCTTATGTCCCTGAGAATGTTGAACCAAGGAGGCGAGGCACGGACCGTCGACCGCGTCCGGTCCAGACTCGCGCTGTGGAACCCGACCACACCTTGGCCCGGCATTCTCCTAGTATCCGGATGTCGGATATACCTACGATGATTCGTCAAATGATCCATGAAAGTCAGGGTCTCAGTAATGACGACTGGGGAATCTCCCGGAGTCATACCCCTTTCACCGATGACATAGTATATGCTGAACCACCTCGGTGCTTCAGGATACCAACTTTACCGGTCTACGAAGGGAGTTCTGATCCCAATCAACATATCCTGAAATACGAATGGCTGATGAATGCTGCGAGAGCTGATGATGCAGTAAAATGCCGTAGTTTCCCCATTTCCCTGAGGGGTATTGCAACTATGTGGTTTACTCATTTGCCACCACGATCCATCTCTAATTTTGACCAGATGGCCACCAAGTATGTTGAACAATTCCGTATGCACGTAGCAAGGCCTAAAGACATTAACACTCTGTCTAGTGTTACACAAGCTCCTGGAGAAACAATCAGACGTTATTTGGAGCGATTCCATGCTGCGTGCGTAGAAATAAGCAATCCCAATGATAACTCCATCTTGATGGCATTAACTAAGGGAATCGATGCTGACTCCGAGTTTGAAAATTGGTTAGCTAGGTAGCCGCCTGTGTCATTGGACCGTTTCTATTCCAAGGCAGCCTAATTCTTGAGAAGGGAGGATGCGAAATAGTCTAGGAAGCAGGATGACGCAGGGCCCAACATCGAAGGAATTCAGAGTAACATCGCCGTTAAACAATCCGAAGAGAATTCTAGAAAAGTCCAGTTGAACGTGCAAAATAAACAGAACCAGCAGAGGGACAGTGGAAATCAAGCTAAAAAACGAGATCAGAATCGTGGTCCATGACGTAGAGCTCTAATGTTCGACAATTATACTCCATTGAACACGTCGCTGGAAAATGTCTATTTACAAACCTGTAATACCATGCAATATAAGAAACCTGCCCAAAGCCGCCGACAGAAAGACAAATCCAGACAGGGAAGTTTTGTAGATTCCACGAAAGTTATGGCCATAACACAAATGAGTGTCGTCATCTACAGGATCTCATTGAGAAACTAATACGCGAACGTAAGCTGGATCAGTATGTGCGGGCGCCGCAGTCAGGTGGTGCGGGCCCATCAAATCAGAATCGTGTGCCAAATCCGAAAAGGTAGGAAGAACCCGCTCGTACTGGCGGGAGGTTGGTTATTAATACAATAAGCGGTGGTCCTCATCCAGCAGACCGAAGCTGGAAGGAAATGGAGTCATATGCCAGCTCTATCAGGCATGCGGACTTCGAATGTTTCAGTAGTTTTGATGAAGGGGCTCCGGCCAAGCAACAGAAGACGATGACAGATGACATCGTGTTCAGAAACAAAGACGCTGATCCACAGGTCATCTCAGCTCAAGTAGGTCCTGCTTGGATAAAGAGGATCTTAGTTGATAGTGGAAGCTCTGTGAATATTTTGTTTAAGCGAGCTTATGATCAAATGAGAATGGAAGCCACAAACTTGAAACCTTATCAATCCTGAATCCATGGTTTCAACGGAAGTGCTACTATACCCACTGGAATGGTGGAGCTGCCACTGGAGTTGGGAGTGGGAGAACGTCAGAGAGTATGGATGTTACAGTTCGTTGTTTTGGACATAGACTCCCCTTATAGTGCTTTCCTGGGCCGACCGGCCCTCGCTGAATTCAGGGCAGCCATTGCCCCGTGGTGTTTGACTTTAAAGTTCCCCACTAATCATAGAGTAGGAATCATTCAGGGAGATCAGGCTGCTGGAAGAGCTTGTTATGTAACAAAGCTGCGGGAGGCAAAGCGAAAGGAGAAAGGAAAGGGCGTAGAGGAATCTCTCTGCGTCCGCTTTGCTGATAATTGACAATTAACGACCGGGCCAAGGCCCGGGCACCCCAACCAATTCCAAAGGGACCTTGACCCAAGAGAAACTGAAGACGAAGGAGAATATAAAGAGAGTCATGCATCCCCGACCGAGCTGACGACCGATGTCCCAATTGACGACGACGATGATTCAAAAATGATAAAGATTGGGTCTCAGCTAAGCCAGCAAACTCAAGAGGAATTGGTTGAATTTCTATGAGCGAATCTTGACGTATTCACCTAGAGGCATTCTGACATGTGTGGGATCTCGCCGGACATCGCGAGCCACACTCTGAATATTGACCCGCGGCATGTCCCGATCAAGCAGAAAAGGCGTGGTATGGATCCAGAGAGATCTGCCACCCTTAAAGAAGAAATAAAAAAGCTTAAAGCGAACAGGTTCATTCGAGATGCTCTATATCCCGAATGGGTGTCGAATCCCGTGCTCGTCCGAAAGTCGAACGGAAAATGGAGAACGTGTGTCGATTACTCCGATCTGAATAAAGCTTGTCCCAAAGATAGTTTCCCACTCCCCAGAATTGATCAGCTCGTAGATTCGATAGCTGGACATGAACTCTTATCCTTCATGGATGCGTATTCTAGCTACAATCAGATACCAATGCACTTACCTGATCTAGAACATACCAGCTTCGTAACCAATCCGGGACTTTATTGCTACAAAGTCATGCCATTCGGACTCAAGAATGCCGGGGCTACTTATCAACGATTGGTCAATGGATGTTTGCCAATCAAATCGGGAAAACCAAGGAAGTATATGTAGACGACATGCTTGTGAAGTCACGGTTTTCCACTGATCATGTTAAAGACTTGGAAACTATGTTCAACATACTTCGAGAGTACAAAATGAAGCTTAACCCACTGAAATGTCATTTTGGAGTCGCATCCGGAAAATTCCTTGGGTTCATCGTCAATGCTAGAGGGATCGAGGCTAACCCTGAAAAGATCTGGGATATCAGAAATATTGAAACTCTGAAAACTATAAAGCAAGTCCAGAGTCTCAATGGGAAAGTAGCAGTATTGAGCAGGTTCATATCAAAGTCCACCGACAAATGCATTCCCTTCTTCGATTTGATCCGAAAAGGGAAGCGAAACTTTGAATGGACCACAGAGTGTGAGGGTGCATTCCAAGCACTAGTTCAGCATCTATCCACACCGCCTATTCTGTCAAAGCCTATTAATCATGAGAAGTTGTACGTATACTTGGCGATATCAGAAAACGCTATCAGCGCTGCCTTAATTCGAGAAGAAGACAAGATACAGAAGCCAGTATACTACGTCAGCAAACGATTGACTGGAGCTGAAAGGAATTATCTGAAACTAGAGAAGTTGGCTTATTGCCTTATTATTGCATCAAGGAAGCTCCGACCGTATTTCCAGGCACATCCTATTATTGTGTACACCGACCAGCCGTTACGACAGGTCCTTACGTGGCCTGAGACGTCTGGTAGGTTACTCAAGTGGAACATCGAACTGAGTCAGTTCGATATTACTTATACTCCAAGGCGAGCCATTCAAGGACAAGTCCTAGCCGATTTCATAGCATAATTTACCATTCCATAGGACTTCCCGAAACCAGTAAATCCCCCGAATACATCTGGAAGCTGTACACTGATGGTGCATCAAACGACCGGTGTTCGGGCGCTAGCATTGTACTCGAAACCCCCGAAGGCTGATCTATATGCTATGCTTTGAAGTTTGATTTTCATGCAACCAATAATAAAGCTAAATATGAAGCCCTCTTAGCCAGACTAAAGCTTGCCAAAGATTTGAGAATCATCGTGGTGGAAAATTACTGTGATTCACAGTTAGTTGTATGTCAGGTGCGGGGAGAGTATCAAGCGAGAGATCGAAGGCTGGCTGCTTACTTAGCTCGAGTTCAAGAAGTGCTGAATCAGTTTGATTATTACGCCATTTATTGTATACCTCGAGAACACAATCAAAAAGCCGATTCATTGGCAAAGTTAGCCAGCACAGGTGAAGCCCAGCAAATGGGACTCGTTCCCGTAGAGACGTTAACTTCCCCAAGCATTGACCGGGCAGAAATAGACTAGGTATGCGAAACCGTCCCCGAAAGGGATTCATGGATGACTCCACTCAGGAGTTACATTGAGCACGGAACCCTGCCAGTACGCAGGAGTGAAAAGAGACAAGTCCTTCGGAAGGCCTCACGATTCACCATCCAGAATGGAATCATGTACAAAAGAGGGTACTTCGTTCCTCTACTCCGGTGTATCGCTCACGATGAAATTAAACGAGTATTGTACGATGTACATGAGGGATAATGTGGCGATCACACCGGGGGGCAAGCACTTGCTAAGAAAATACTTCGATATGGGTATTACTGGCCTACTGTGAATCGCGATGCGTTGGATTACGCAAAGAAATGTGATAGGTGTAAAAAGCATGCTCGAATTCCTAGAGCCCCTCCTACTGAGATAATGCAAATGGTCATCCCATGGCCGTTTGCAATGTGGGGCATCGACATCATTGGTACCTTACCTCTGGCAAAAGGTGGTGCGAAATACGCCATCGTCGCGGTTGATTACTTTACAAAGTGGGCTGAAGCTGAAGCTCTTGCTACCATAACGATGAAGAAAGTAATCAACTTTGTGGTCCGCAACATCATCTGACGATTCGGTCTCCCATACACCATTATTACGGACAACGGAACCCAATTCGACGGTGCTGAATTTAAAGATTTTTGCAAACGATTTCACATCCAAAAGAAATTCTCTGCAGTTGCACACCCTCAGGCGAACGGACAGGTCGAAGAGGTTAATAAAGTTATAAAGTCCATTCTGAAAAAACGACTGGAAAAGGTCGAGGGCAAGTGGGTCGATGAACTTCCTATGGCTTTATGGGCTTACCGAACAACCCACAAGACCGCGATTGGTCACACTCCATTCTCTCTCTCCTATGGTTCAGAAGCCGTTATTCCAATGGAGCTAGAAGTACCTTCTCATCGCGTGACGTACTATGATCCAAATACAAATGCTATATTACTTGCTGAATCTCTCGATCTAGTAGATGAGAAGCATGAAGAGGCTGATTTGAGGGCAGCCGCGCATCGAAGTCGAGTCGCCCGATTGTACAATGCCAAGGTCCGCCCGCGAACCTTTGAGCTAGGCGATCTCGTCCTGAAAAGAATCTATCTGGTTCCTTCGCATATGAAGCCAACATGGGAAGGACCGTATGTTATTGAACGAAGGCTCAGAGATGGCACTTTCAAATTATCGACCATTGACGGTCTAACTTTGCCACGAGCCTGGAATAGTGAGAGTCTTCGTCGCTACTACACATAACAGGCTATGCTATTTCATTTTAGTTTATTTTCCATTTTGCAATTTGTTTCTGCATTTCGAAATTAGAATTTGCAATAAGGCAACTGACTTTGCCATATTTTCTTATTTCAGCAATAAAATGCAATCTCTTCGAGCCAGAGTTGTGATTTACTTGAAATGCTTCATATGATCATCACTATGCACAGAGAGCTAAGTTTCACCATACGGTGGAATTTATTCAAATAGGGAGTGACTGTGATGCAACCGGTCACTCGCTAAGTGATACCCAAGCTCGAGGACAAGCCATCACATCAAAGTCAAAAATGGATTGATACATGACAATCCCTCACTTAACTCCCGGTTCCTAGAGTGCGAACTGGAGTATTAAAAATACGTCTACGAAGAGGGTGGATCCGTCCGCCTAACGACTTCGTCCGTATCTGAACCAAGTTTGAGGAGGATGGACCCATCCATCTAACGACCTCACTTGTTAACTCAGGGTGGATGTGATCCGACCATCCACGATCCTGACACAACTCTAAACTCCCAGAGTGCGAGTTGGAGTACAAACATCAACTTCAAATTCCTAGAGTGCGAAACAGAGTATAAACATCAACTTTGAACTCCCAGAGTGCGAGTCGGAGTATAAACACCAACTCCGAATTCCCAGAGTGCAAAACGGAGTATAAACATCAACTCTGAACTCCCAGAGTGCGAGTCGGGGTATAAACACTGATTTCGAATTCCCAGAGTGCGAAACGGAGGATAAACATCAACTCTGAATTCCCAAAGCACGAATTGGGGTATAAATGTCAACTCTGAACTCCCAGAGTGCGAGCCGGAGTATAAACATCAACTCCGGATTCCCAAAGTGCGAAACGGAGTATAAACAGCAACTTCAAGTCCTCATAGCACGGACGTATGATTTAAACTTAAGCCGGCATGACCAACCGCCAATAAACAAATGAGAATCCCCGGAGTGCGGATATGATCGTCGACAACTGGACAAGCGTGAATAAACCGCTCAATCTCCACTTGTTTCAAACATCCATTCAATGGCACTAGACTCAACGTGTTATGAGTAAGAAGCAATCACTGACTGATGTTCTACAACTCATCCCCGAGACTGGGGGGCAGGACTTAAGCATCGACCATCGACTGAAGCGGTGCGATGTCAAAATTCAACTCACTTCCCAATCGCAAACCATGTCCGCAGTTTCCAGACTTGGTGCAAAGAGACAAACTTGACTCAGAAGCTGAAACTTTACAAGTTCATTTCAAACATTGAAACACTTAAGCAAATAAACAAGAAGCTCAAAAAGAAAAGGTTTCATTTCTACTATTCATGAAAGAAATTCGTGCACAAGTTTGTTCCAAAAAAATTCTTGCTAGCAGGGGTCGAACCCGCATCTATACACGGCCAACAAAATGCAAGTCAAAATAAACCGGGGAAGCATGTCTAATCTTTCTTCTTCCTTGGCATCCTTCTCGGTGTAGACCCGCTGGAGCCGCCACTATTTTTCCTCTTTGAGCCTTTGCCATTTGATGGTCGGTCTCTAGGCGATGGCATAATCTCGACATCCTCCTCCGAGCTCGAGTGAATAGGGATGCTTCCTGCGGGCGGAGTCAGAGGAACAAGATCAAGTACAGAAGGTGGAATGGGCATGCTGGTGATGAAAACAGTGCCACTAGGAGATATCATTCTAAGCGGAGCTGGACCCGATGCTGCCATCCCACCTCCAAAACTGCCACCATGAGCCGCTGCTGCCATTTCAGCGTCAATTTGGGCGAACATCTCCTCTTCAGTAACTGCTTGAGCCTCGCTGGGGGCATCAGTAGTCGGCATTGAAGAACTTGTAGCAGGAGCGCCTCCACCCATGACAAATGGTAAGTCAGCTGAAGGATCGCCATGACGGCGAAAGAGTTCTTCCATCAGCTGCTCATCAAACACAATCGTACTCCCCTGCATATCGTCAAGTGGGACAGTTGTAGTTACTGTGATCGCTTCGGACACGATAGCCCCCTGCAGTTGGTATGATTCTTGATTAGCAGGAGGCATGGCCGGTGCAGCATCGATCACTGGACAAAAAATAAGAGAACTATTAGAACTTAACTCTAGCAAAGATTTCGACTTAAGAAAGATATGTGGAATGTTCATAATACCTTCCTCAGTTTGACTTGTAGGCAGCAGAACGGCTTCAGTAACTTGCGCTGCAGCCGGAGACATATGCGGCTGATCTGGATTGTAGGCAGGATCAGCTTGGGGATCGACCGCAGACGAGGATTCGGGATGGGTTGACGCTGGAACTTCAAGACACGCCTCATGATGGTCAACCCGTGAACCCTCTCCTACTTCGAGGTGCTGGGTGCCGAGTCTTTCTTTCTCATGCAGAATCGCTGACTCGTGGAGAAACTTCCTTTCATCTTCAGTCAGAATGTGATTCTCGAGTTCAAATTCATCTACAGACTCGCCCAGATGCGCCTCCTTCTCTTCTTCAACTAGTCGGCCCCAGGCGTTGTACAGATGCGTCAGATAATCATCGAGCCAGGCTAGACCCCTATGCCTCAGCACATTAGCATTGTAAACAACGAGAAGGTCTTCAATATAAGCCTCTAGCCTGGACTCGGCCGACTTCACTTTCTCCTCGACCTCAGTCTCCACCTTGCGGACTTTAGCCACAGCCGCATCTCGTTCACCCTTAAGCAGAACAGCCTGCTCACACGCCTCCTGGGCTGCGTTATTCGCATCATCCTTTTCCTTGGCCATATCAGAGAATTTAGCCTTAAGCTCAATGAGTTCCTTGATCGCCGCATCCCGTTCGGCGGTAACAGTAGTATTCCGATGGCCCATCTCCTCCACCAAGGCAACATGTGTCTGCCTCAACCTCTCCATTTCCACATTCGCTTCGTCATCTTTTTTGGTGGCCTCAATTTCAGATTTCCAAGAAGACTCGACCTCAGCAGTGAGCACTTGAATGATCTGATCCCTTTGAGCGAGTTCGGTCTCCATTTTCTCAAGCGCTTTGGCTCGCTCAAAGGCCACCTTAGAAGCTTTCTCTACAGCCTTTACCCACTCTCTATATTGGGTGTAGATGTCATGAACGTAATCATGCATCGTATTTTCCACCCCTGATGGAATTCTTTTTAAGTGTGGTGGGAAGACATAGCCATCAAAGCAAATATTCGGAAAATCCTTCCTCATCTGAGCCAATTTAATGGCCCCTTCTCCTATGTGGGCTCAGTGGGGACCTGCTCTGCAATTATGGAGGACGTGGTCTCAACTCTCTAGAGATGATTCTCGGATCTAGAAGTATGAGAAGATGGCCTGTGACGTGGAGGCTCTGGTGGATGTGGAACAAGAACAGGAGGTGGAGATGGAAGTCTAAGAGGAGGAGAGCGTGATCTAGACCGATGTCTGTATTCTCTGTCCCTGTCACGCCCATACCTATCTTGATTAGAGTACTCATAATCGCGGTCTCTATCTGAGTCCCTCCTGCGGGAATCATAATAGGTAGAAGACTTGCGGACCGAGCGAAGATTCCCGAGCATTGATCCTCTTCCGGACATCGTACCTGAAAATGAGAGACGAAAGAAAAGTTAGTGATTTCTTAAGTTGGACGCTTTACAGTTATGAATCATGTAGTGCAGTGAAGTGTATGCATGTGCAACCCCCCGACCAACCAAAAATATCAGCCGCACTCATAGCAAGCGACCCGCTCAGTTCAAGAGCATTATCAAGCTCCTCCATCCCGATGTCGTGTCGAAACGACACATAATCCAGAATCGGAATATCAGCAAGCCCTTCAAAAGGATTCTCTACTTGCGGGGGAGGAGCCTCCGAAATTCTAATCCCATGAACCGGAAAAGACATAACCACGGATTTCAGTCTCATTGATTTAGAACGCTTGTGAGCAACGGCCTTGCCTTTTCTCCTTCCACCTGAATCCTGGACATCAAAAGAAGGTCCAGCTTGGAGCTCGTTATCGGTGGGCGTTCTCTCCGGATCAACTTCTTCGGCTATTACGACTCCGGGCGCTTTGCACTTCACCCGTTTCTTCAAGACCACTCTAAGTGTCCCTTCCAGCCGTATGCTCTGCCTCCGTTCAATCAGCCCGACAGTCCTCAAGTTTATGTCGGTCAGAACCAAGTCGATATGCCTCTCTTCGCCCGGAACCGTTTGGAGAATCCGAACTAGCTCTCTGAAGTATGCACCATCAGTTCGAGAAATTGCGGTTGTAGAAGAAGAGATGTATGTCAGTTTTGAAGACGGTTATTGTTATCTCGATAATTCAAGAGAAAGATTGCAATGCTTACGTCTATCCAACCATCGCCTAGCAAATCCAAGGGGGCACCGAACGTAGAACCATTCGGTTTTAAAGTAACTTAGCCTTCCCCAGGAGCCCATTACAATGTTGCAGTTCCTGACCGCTTCCAAGAAGGTGAAAGAAGGACTGTCTCCATGACTCTTAACATTAAATAGATATCTAATCTCAATCGGCTTTGGTGGTCGAAAGAGAATCTCCATAAACAAAATAAAGGTGCTATTCAACAGGGCGTATCCATTGGGGTGTAGCTGGGATGGAGCTATTCCAAGGAATGATAACATCTCCCTTATATATTGGTTGAAAGGAGGAAGTGTTCCCGCCGTACAGGCATAACGGTTAAAAGCAGTAAACCCCTTCGAGGGATCATGCAGCCTGTCATTCGACCCAGGCAGTAACACGTCATCAAGCGACAAGTCGTGCCTTAAACAAATCCGTCCCAGCATATCTTTGGAGATACTGGATGGCACAGAATCTTATGGACGACAAATGAACCGGGCACCTGGACGCTCGTCCGGAGCTGGGTCTATAACTTCGGCTTCAATGACCGATATTTCGATGGTTGAAGGAATTGAACTCGGGAGTTCCTGCTGCTAAGAACTTGAAGGTTCCATGACTAACTAGCTTATGAAAAATCATTGTTAAACAGACAATAACACTCGTGCATCCCCCAGTGTAAAGTGTGTGAGTATGTTGTGTAGTGCGGTACTGTGTATCACTTGAAAAGTTCTACTGAATTGGAGAAAACATGAAAACGACGAGACTTCGAAATTCAGTCGGAAGGACCGTCATCACTGACCGTCACAACCATGCCATCGATCCAAGTTAAAGTTTGTTATCATTTTGTTAAATTATAGTTCCATCGACGAGCTTCGCAAGACAGTCAGATGTGCCATTCTAAGGTCAAGTCCAGTTATGCAAGTTCGAAGCTCATCGGAGTTAGTTTCTCAAGTGTACAGGGAATTACGGGTTCTTTAACGTTCAATTCGTATCGATCGATAGAGCCATGTTCACATCGATAATTCGTATTCATCTGCGTGCAAGTTCGACTCGGTCAAAAAGCTGGGGACTTCGAATCGATCCAGGAAGGGTGTTCGCATCCATCAATTGGGATGTCGTCGTATCGATCCTTTTAGACTTGATGATTTCGAATCGATCAAGGACCCTGGGTTTCGAATCCATCAGACGCAACCCCTTCATATCGATCAACATGCTCGAGACAATCGCATCGATCATCTCGACTCGATGCAACAGCATCGCCATCGATCGATACAAAGGCCTCCATCTCATCATCTCGAAGCCCTTTGGATCGACACGAAAGCGAGGACCAAGCCATCTTCCTCCACACTCCATCTTCCCCAGATCGATTCGAACTCCATTCTCTCCTTCCTCGACCTCGTGCAATATCTACTTCCCCAAACCACGTCTGGACATGAATTCGAATGGAAGGGAATGAGAATTTGAATCTCATCATTTTAGGGGTGAATTTGTTCAATCATTTACCTGATTTTGATAGCTGGATAAAGGGTTCTGAATCGATTCGAAGACAAGGGTTTTTCTTTTGTGAGGCTTTGGAGCGATACGAAAGCAAGGCACAGGAAGTAAAAAGTGAAAAGTAAAAAGTGGCTAAGTCCACAGTATTTATATGGACTCGAGCATGAAGGCAAAAAAAAACGATTCGCATCCCCGTAGATTTGACCGGTTGCAAAGCGTCACCATGGGATCGATTCGACAAGCCCTTCGAATCCATCAACCCTCAGATGACTACTATTTCGTATCGATCGTGGGACTTCTATTCGAATCCATTGAGCATTGCGCTGTTCGAATCCATGAAATCGAGTCTGCACCGATACGAAGTCTTCACCGAATCCATCGATACGAAACCACTGTTCGTATCGATCATCTTCGACTCCATCCCTAGTTTATCAACATGAAGTGTGCAGTTCGAATCCATCGATACGAAACCACTGTTCGTATCGATCATCTTCGACTCCATCTCCAGTGCAGCAATTCGTAACGATCAGTTCGAACCCATCGATACGAACTGTCTATTCGTGTCCAATGACACCAGACCCATCGATTCGAAACACACAACAGGGGCTGTTCTGAAGGCATTGAACTCCATCGATACGAACGACCGCTTCGTATCCATCGAACCCCACATCCATCGATTCGAAATGCTCATTTTGTATCCATCAGTGAATACCGGGGAAAAGAATATATTTCAACCCTTCACATCGATTCAAGATAGGATCGTTACGAAGGAACATTCAGAAAAAACCATCGAGCGTTGTTACAACGAATTTCACGTCGATTCAGGAGAGGATCGATACAGAATTAAATACAAGATAAACTGACAACGAGTCGTGAACGTCGGCGAGAGTCAAATTAACATATATGCATATATGTCAGACTAATATTCAATATTCCAGATTTACAGGAATTGGAAACTCATTTGATAATGATTACAACAACAAACGGCTAATCACTGGCATACAGCAATTAGTTTCAACAATACAGGGTACAACAGTTGACAGTCAACAGTTTACATTATCAAGAAAACCAGTCAAAGATTACAACTTCCATCGAAAAGACGATAACTATTCAGGATGAAGATTACGGCAATTCAAAGCACATCATGTTTCCACAAGATGTACTTTGGGGACAAATGTTATTCCGCCTTTTGGCAAGGCCGTGACACCAAGGAATTGACTAGTAACCAATGACGGGTCGTCTTAGAGATCGGTTATACACAGACTCCCTATGGATATCAACAAATTTTCTCCAAGTCCGGATAGAGCTAAAATTGATATGACACGACAAGCGAAGCTATGAGAGCCAACGTTCCAAATTTCAAGTCAATCCGAGTTCGTATGCTCAAGTTACGATCGATGCAAAATTGACTAAAAACAGCCTCACGTTCGAATCCATTGAATAGCCTCTGTTCGACTCGCTCCGCTTCGCATCCATCAGAGAGCATTTATTCGACTCGCTCCGCTTTGCATCCATCAGAGAGCATTTGTTTGACTCGCTCCGCTTCGCATCCATCAGAGAGCATCTGTTCGACTCGATCCAATGTCCACTTCGTATCCACATAACAGAGCATAACCATCGATGCAAACTGTGCACCTTTCATCGATATGAACAAACCACCTCCATCGATTCGAACAAGGCATGTTACAGATCGATGCGAAGGAACAAGCTGTTGATCGATTCGAACTGGGCAACGGACTTCGATACGAATAAGGCAAGGTCCAAGAATGACTCGGCCAGCTCGGCATCAAAGGCGGAGTAATCCAAAGATTCAAGCGCCACATCATCGAGTCGAATAGGATCGAGTCGAACGAGAGTGAGTCGAAATGATGGAGTCGAATGAAACAGCCAACCGAAAGTCCTAATTCGTATCGATCATATCTCCTAATCTACAAGTCCAAATGCTATGAAATTTTCACAGAAGCTTGTGTACATGCTAAAGAATGCGCACACTAAATTTCGACTCCATTGGATGAAATCTTGATCGATACGAAATCCATTTGTATCGATCATGGATCGGGCCGAAACTTCACGGGCTTGGGCGCGCGGGCCTAGCCAGGTGCCAGGAGGAGCCTCCCGAGATCTGAGCAAAATATCAGCCTCCTACACCTATAAATAGAGCCCCAGGGCATACGGAAAAGGGGCTTCTTCTCTTTTCGAATTCTCTAATGCCCAGACTCTGCCGGATCCAGATCTAAACTCCATAGCTGCTGCCAATAACAAAATTCACTGCTGTAAATCATCATTATCTGCTGTAATTCGTTGAATTCACTTGTAGTCATCAAAGAAACATCAATAAAGCAATCAACTTCATAGTGGACATAGGCAACACGCCGAACCACTCTAAATTCTTGTGTCTCTGCGCATTTTAATTACATTCATATCTATTTTTTGGAGTTTTTGTTAGATAATCCTCTTTTTCCATTTAATTTCTTCATTTTATCTCTTCAAAAACTTCCGAAGAGTGTTGTGCCCAATTTTGGTACAAACATCTGTTTATACAACTAAATCCTTATTCCCCTCTGGAACGGCTAATATAGGTGCATTCGTCAATAAGTGTTTCAACTTCTGGAATGCAACCTCACACTTATCTATCCAGACAAATTTTACATCCTTCCGAGTTAGCTTAGTCCTCGGTGCTGCTATCCGTGAAAAATCCTTAATAAATCTCCGGTGATAACCTACTAAACCCAGAAAACTTATCTCAGTCACCGCTTTGGGTTTCTTCCAACTATTCATGACCTCTATCTTAGCTGGATCCACTGACAACCCTTTTTTTGAAACTACGTGACCAAGAAACTTCACTTCTCTCTTTCAGAAATGACACTTCGAATACTTCGCCTTCAGCTGGTGTTTTCTCAAAGACTCTTGCACCACTCTAAGATAATCTTCATGCTTTCTTTCATCCTTTGAGTATATTAAAATATCATCTATGAACACCAACACGAACCTATCCAAGTGCTCTTGGAAAACTCAGTCCATCGAATCAAAGAAGAAAGTTGGCGCATTAGCCAGTTCGAATGACATCACTAACCATTCTTATGATCCATATCTGGTCCTAAACGCCGTCAAAGGAATACTCTCTTCAGCTACCCTAAGCTAACGAAATCCAGTCGGCAAATCCAACTGAGAAAATACTCTGGCTCCACTCAACTGGTCGAAAAAATCGTTAATCTAGGAAATGGATATTGATTCTTTATCGTCTTCTCATTCAACTTACGATAATCGATACATAGCCTTACAATCCGTTCGGCTTCTTCACAAAAACTACGGCTGCTCCCTAAGGCGAACTGCTTGGTCTAATAAGATTCTTGCCTTGCAAATCCACAACTACACCTTTAACTTCCTCATCTTGGTAGGTGTCATCCTACTTGGCTGTCTACTTGCCGGTTCTGCTTTGGGTACTAAATCTATACGAAACTCAGTGACATGTTTCGGCAGCGATCCATCTACAGGCTCGAAAACATATATGAATTCTCTAACCACGAAAACTCAACTTATCTCGTCTTCTACCTCCATAACACCCAATAACGCATTAACCTCACAACTGGGGTTTTCTATGACATATACAATCCGATCTCTACAGTCAGGGTGTCTAAGTGATATTTTCCATCCTAGCATGTACTCACTTAACCAACCCATACCCAAAATGATTCTGAACCCTACAAAGTAAATACATGCAAACTGCAAACAAAGGTGTAATCTAACAAATCAAACTCTAGGTGGTTACACTTCATCCCAAGTGTCGCATACCCACCTATCGGATTTGCAACCCTTAAGGAAGTAACTAAATATGAGGGTTCTAGGTTAAGCTTATCTATCAAACATTGAGATATAAAAGAATGCGATGCACCAGTATCAAACAGTGCGCTAACAGATATACCACGTATCAAAAGCGTACCTCCCAACACAGCTTTTCCTTTCTCCCATGCTGTTAGTCTTGAGGTAACGGGTTCCAATGCAAATACTTGGCCTTTCTCTCCTTAAGCTGGCTCTTTGCATTGGTTCTTGTAGTGCCCAACCTGATCATAGTTGAAACATTTAACACCTTTCTTTTCAGCAACCTTCTTTCCCTTGCCTGTCCGGCACTCATGAGCATATTGGCCTTTCTTATCACACTTGTAACAGACCACTTCAGACTTCCCTTTCTTAGAAGCTGCTCCTTTCTAAGTTCCTTTCTTGTGGAAGAATTTCCTTTTTTGACCTTGCCCTCCTTGAGCTTCCTTGGTCTTATTCTTTTCCAACAAAGCAAGCATCTCTTCCTTCCTTAAAGCCATCTCTACAACCATATCACAAGGATCTCTGGGTTGTGGCAACATAACTCTAGCAAGCTCATGCTTTAGACCTCTTATGAACTTCTCATTCCTCTTCATCATAGTGTCTACTATAGCATAACCATATCTTTCCAGTTCCTCAAACCTCCTAGCCGGGTATAATCTCTACTCAAAATGCCATAATTGGTCACAACTATAACTTCCAGATTCCTTCCTACAACATTACCTCCAACAACTCCAGCATCAGTTCCCGCTTTCATCATGTTTGCGAAGAATTGATACATTGCTCCCATATTCATCTACGGGACTCCAGCACCCACATTCTCTACTTGTGCCTAACTTGGGTTTCTCTTAGTACTTGGTCCCGCATTTCTATTCGTTGTGGTGCTTCCCTCACCAATGTTAACTCTTCTAGCATCCATCTGCATTCGACCTTCGCGGGATATAGAAGAATAGCCTAATAATGATAGGAGACTAGAGATATAGTGTATAATTGTATATACCAAATACAAGTACGTTATTACAGTGTTATCCCATACCCCATCTCTTCTCCAATTCCTAAGGATTAAGTTTTTCAAAAATCATTTTTAGTTAAAGTTTTTCATAAACTATGCTCTGATACCAAGTTGTAACATCCCCTATTTGGAGGCCCAAAGCTAAGCACTACAGATACTGCAGTCATCCATAGTATTAGCTTCCGGTGACCAAATACGGTAATGTCAATGTCATTCATAATATCAGAATCACATGAATATGAAACAAAATCATAGATTACATTCACAAAACATGTTTCATATCCATTTACATAATCCTATGACATTTTCCAAGCATTGATCAAATATAATTATTACAAATACGCCAAGAGAGACATATGAAGATGTCCCCTTGGATGAGCAGAGAAATACTAGACTAACTGTCTTAATACACACAGCGGAATTTTAAAACAAAATGTCTTTATATAACTAGAAATCTGCCTCCTACACGTCTCGAAAGCTTTATTCGTCCACCTACTAAGACCTGAAAACCTTCAACCCTCAGTCTACTCAAATCAATTTTGAGCACCCGAGAGTTTAAGGGGAAAAACATAAACTTCGAGTCAGACATAAAGCCTGGTGTGAATAATACTATACATCTCGGTTATATATGATATTGAGTGAGACCATGCCGCTTAGCGGAACGGGTTTCCCCTTACTAATATCTCTTTCAAAACATATTGTTTTGCAAATCATAATCCTGCAACCAAAACTGGTTAAACATGTAAAGCAATATCATGTATATGTACATATCAGTTATCAAATGGACTATGTATCCATACACTATATTTTTGTTTGGATAACTACTAACCCTTGGCTAACTTGGGCCTACCAGAAAAACATAAAAATCTAACATCTGTTAGATATTCCTCTTCTGGACGATCTGTCCTTACTTACTTCTCTGGGTCTAACTGATCCTAATGGGTTTGCAGGCACACCAATAACCTTTTTCTTTTCTATACATATATTTCATTTTGGTGTGTAACCATCATTTAAGTCTACCTGTGACTAAGCTCTACACACTAAAATTTTGGACTAAAATTAGCTTAGGGCTAAAGCTAATGTATAGGGCGCGACCCTACACCAGTCCCATCTGGTCTTCTATATCTGAGCCATTTTCTTAGAGTTAACTACCCTTTAAATTTTCCTTGAAAACCTTTTTAAAATGATTTAAACTTTTAAATCATATATATACCGGGAAAATATACTCTTTGCTTTACTCTAAGCTACTTGCCATGTTATTTATATACTTTACCCGAAATAATGTTGATGAAATACATTAAGGTTTTCCCATCCCTCCAAAATAAGTTAAACCCTTTTTAACTTAAAACACTTATGCTATATTGCCAAAAGTAATTCATTCAAAACCTTTGTTTAAAACCTTTAAACAACCCTTTCGAAACCATTGAAAGTACCCCTTTCGTAATCAGTGAAAGTACCCCTAACGAAACCATTGAAAGTACCCCTTTCATAATCATTGAAAGTGCCCCTTTTGTAATAGAAAACTACTTTACTTTATAACCATAGGCCAAAAGGCCAAAAAATAGCTTTCAAAACCATTTACAAAAGCCCTTTCAAAAACATTGAATACCCTGCCTTTCGAAAGCTTTGAAACCTTAGACATTCTTTTCAAAACATAAAACTTGCCTTTCAAAAGAAATTGGATACCTTCCATTAAAATGCTTAAAATACCTTTCGAAACCATTGGGGGAACTCCCCTTCAAACCATAATTTATACCTTTTTAAAACATAGGGGAACCACCCCTTCGAAACATTCGTTAAAACCTTTCGAAAGCATTAAATTCTCAAACCTTTCGAAATCATTTAGGTTCAAGTAAACTATGTGGAACATCCTTTCGAAACCATTTAAAACCATATCTTTCGAAACCTTTGGGTTAACCTTTAAAAATCTCTAAGGGTCACAAAACAACAGGGTCGAAAGCAACTCTTTCTAAAGCTATTTCTTAAATAAAGAAGTATTGGTATCGAAATCAACCTTCCGAAAGCATTAGAGAAGCGGCAGGTTTTTATAAAGCAAAATCAACCCTTTCAAAGGCATTGCTTCGAAAGGTAGAAAGCGGCAGCGAAGGGCTTCGACCTAGTCGAAAGCAATTACTTACAAACAAAGGCACAACCCATTCGAAACCTTTTCCTTTAAAACATTTTGACCTAGCTGAAAGCCAACCAGGTCGAAAGTAGTTCCTCTAAAAGCAAAGAAGGCGCATTTTCCATTTAAAACAAAGTAGCACTTCGACTCCTTCGGAACCCCTAGTTTCGACCCAATACCTTCCTCCTTTGTCCAATGTGCTACATACCAATGTATTGATATCAGGCGCATTGGTTTCGATTGAGATGGAGGTGGAGGTAAGGAGTCGGAAGCCTGGTGCCGAAAGCATTAAAATAGGAAAAAGCATGTTTAAACTGATTTGATTTTTTAAATTGATTATTTTCACCTAACCTACCTTGTTTGTCAAATTATGATTGGTTGCAAATTTTCTTCTCTAAAAGTACTGCCAATTTTTTTCAGAAGTAACAATTTGAATTATTTACAAAATACCCCTTCTCCTTTTTATAAATATATAAAACTTTTAAGTCCCATACCTTAAATAATTTTATACACTTAACAAAAAACTTAGGAAAATTCTCCGAAAATTCTAGAAAATCTCTTTTAATATGTTTTCTGACATATTTAAATTTCAGACCCAAAGCCATTATATCTTGGCAGTAATTAATTTTAAATCCAAAATAATATTTTCTTCACTAGAAAATTCATGATAAATCCACAATAATTCAGAAAATTATGAGACTTGAAACCCATTCCAAAATAATATATCTAACCTTATTTAAATTCACAAGTCATTTGGATGTCATATACTAGGTTTTCTAAATCAATTTTTATCATAAAATGCATATAAAATAGCCTAAATCATCAACAAGTATATATATATATATATATATCCATTTATCATTCAAAACATGGAAAAACATTTGCAAATACTTTCGGAGTCATCTTAAACCGAAATTAATCAAAAATAAGAGATGTAGTCATTATTCACCATGCTTTTATGTTAAGGAGATGAGATTTGATCTTTGATATAAGTTAATTAGCTTCTTCCTCTTAATTTAGCTTGATTTCCCTTCTTTTCTTCTTAAAGGTGGCCAGCCTCTAAGCGTTTGAGTTATTTTCTAATGAACGTATGAAATGAATATAGTGAAGGTTTAGGGTATAAGGTTATTACTTCTTCCTATTTTGCCCTTACCTACTCACCCTAACTTAATTCCTTTTAATTTCATTTAGTTCATTAATTTACATAGGCATGACTACTCCTTTATAAATCACAAATCTCACTCTATTAACAAATTGCATTATTTCATTTAATTTACCTAATTAAATGTTCTAAATAATGTTACTAAAAATATGGGGTGTTACATTATGCCCGGCAATGATCCAGTGAGATCAAGGATTTGGATTAGGATAACGACCCGGAGAGGTCATGGATTCAGATATCAGTTTCGAACAGCAATGGATTTATCTTTGGATGGATGCAGATTCAGATAAAATGATCTGGAGAGACTGTGGATTTGATTGGAAAATACGGCTATCAATGGGTTATGTATTTCGGGTTTCGGATTTCGGATTTATGGAAATTCATAACATACCTTCCTATCGCAAGGCTGTTTTGTGGGGCAAAGTTTTAACCCACCTTTTTCCAAGGCAGTAGACAGGTGGATTTAACCCAACAAACTTCATGACTATCAAGGCCAGTAACCAAGAGCGATGATTGTGAGGTCTAGAAATCAAATGTACGCAATGATATGAAGCGACGATCAATAGAGACCAAAAGGTAGAATCTCCAGAATTTCTAAGTACTGATTAGTACCTCCCTTAGGCAAGGGATCGGTGCATATCCCTTTCCCTAGGGATTGGTACATGTCCTTTATTTTTGTCCCAAGCTGGGTGAGATCGGTATAAAGTGACAAGGAAGTCCCCATAAGGCGACATGTCAAATCTCAAGTCGTTTGGAGTTTGTATGCCCGATTTATGGGCAAATTGCTTCGTCTAAGAAAGGGATCGCTATAAAAGGGATCATTTAAAAAGGGGTCGATATAAAAGGGATCGGCATATTTCGGCCAAGCAAGTACAACTCAATGGAAAACAATCCATATCTCAAAATACATACATCCAATGCATATAAAATTTTATGAGCAAGGTGTGGGGACCCTAGGGAGTCTACCCTAGGGATCACACATCAAATAGAGAAAGTTGAAGGGATCGGCACTTTTCCTTCCATATGGATCGGTTATAATCAGTCTTCACAACATATTGCAACAAAGATTGATCAATAACTCGAGTTCTACTAATCAAATTGGCAAGAAACTTGGAGGCTAAGCATAATAAAACATGGAGATGAGCTTCTAGGGATTGCATGGCATTTGGAGGAGTTTGGAGGGATCGACCTCTATCCCTTAATAGGGATTGGCCCTCTTCCCTCGTAGGGATCGGTTGAACCCAACATTATAGGAAAGATCGATCAATATCTCAACATATACACATCCAATTGACATGAAACATGGAGTAAAAGCTTACTACAACATGTGGAACATACCCTAGGGATCCCATTCCAATTGGAGGAATTTGGAGGGATCGGCATAACTCCCTTTAGAGGGATCGGTAGAAATCAGAATTTAAGTAACATTACTTCACGGGAAATGCGATATCTCACAAACCGTACGTCGGAATTGGATGAAATTTGTGGAACAAGTAGCTAACGTCATGTGGCATCCCTTATAGGGATTACAATCCATTTGGACACACTAATAGAGATCGGTAGTGATCCCTATTGTCAGCCTCGATGGGCTAGGAAATTTTTGGGCGGCCTCGTCTTGGTCTCCTGAACCTTCTGCCGAAATTTCAGTCTGACCCATGCATGTCTTCCCCTATAAATATAGTAGGCATGGCATTAGAAAAGGGATCTTCTAGAGTTTCCTTCCATTTCACTTTATCTTGAACCTAGGCTACACTCTATCAGTTTTATTCTTGGATTCCGAATTGTAATTGTAAACAAACTACAATATAATAAAAAGGATTATTTTGGAGTGGATGTAGGCTGGAGTTAGCCGAACCACTATAAATCTTGTTTCGTTTTACTTACTTTCATTTTTAATTTGTTTGTTTTTCATATTATATTCTCTACATTAGATACTATCTGAGATCTGAGACTGGATATTGGTGCTTTCATATAACTGGGTGTTGGTGGCCAATTTTTGCCGCCAATAGTTTTATGGTGCATGATATGACACCATGCTCCTAGAGGGTGTCGAGGATTACTTAAAGGATTTCTAAACCTTAACCCCATGAACCAACCTATTAGTTCTGTAAAAGTTTGGTCGGCATCCACCGACCCAGGCCAGTTCAGTACCCAATCATACCATGTTGATGTCAACTCTAACCATGTTGATGTTGAACTATATTGAGGTCATACCAAGTTAATTGTAACATCCTTGTTTTAAGCACTAATTTGAAGTGCTAAAATGTTAGAGCCTTAGTCCAAAGCAAAAGGACTCAATTACCCAAAAAACGGTAATGACGAAGTATGTGATATTGCATTTAATAACAATCAGGTTAGTTGGGATGTGATAGGATACATGGTCAAATCAAAGTGCTATATGATGATTGATTTAAACAAATGTACTTAAATCATTTCATAATATAAGATTTGTACCAATTCGTGAATAATTCTGACATCCAATCTCCTGGTCATTTTTCTCTTAATAGCAGACAACATCAGCTTATCCTAAAACCTTCTTATATACAAATACAAGACATACAAAATAGATGGACAACATCATGGTACCAATGCGACTGCCTAAGTACCTTTATAGGATCAGATCTAAGTATTTCATCTTCCTACCTACTGACTATCCAAGGGAGGGTTTAGAATCATACATGACCATTCTTTTATCCTAGATTAAAGAGTAGAAAAATGTACATAATACATTGTAATAATAGAGGAGCATAATAATACGCAACATATAATGAATGCAAAGTAAGCGAAAGTAATATGAGTTAGAAAACTCATAACTACATGATCGCCTATTATTCTCCTGCACTATAGAGTTAATACATATACATAACATTTAATACAATAATAGAAAAGTAATTATGCATTATATAATAAACACAAAGTAAATAATAACAATATGTGTGTAAGATTCATAAATATATGTTCTCTTAATCGGCACTATGATGATGCAGACAACAAATGATGCATAACTTAATTACGAGGGTACATAAGTAAATGTTACACATCACACTAGTATACCCCACTCATGTTTTAACACCCCTTTATTGTATTTAATGTCTATGCTTACTTAGTTATAGGTTCTCATATTTAATTACTCTATTATTTTCAAAAATTAATTTTCAGAAGATTTCCAAAGCATGTGCCTTAAATTCCCAAAATTACTTTTCTAAAAGTATGTAAGAAATCACATTAATTTAGATATATACCCATAAATTGTACAATAATTAATTTTAAAAGTTTATACAAATAACAAAAGTTTGTACGTAACAAAATCCACAAAGTCCATATCAAGTCTTCAAAGATTGTGCATACCATATTCCACACTATTTACTTAAGCCAAAATACTAGTTTGTACAGAACAAAAGATGCACAGTTTATATCAAATTCTCCAAAGGTTGTACAAATAAAATTTCACAATATTTTCTCAAATCTAAACATACAAAATTTTCTTATAAAACCAGATAATAAATTCGCCAAAGATTATATAAAACAAATTTTTTAGTAACGCGATGTTCATTTCGAACCATGGATATTAAATGGTAAATAACTTACAATTGTAGATGCTAAGAATTGGTAAATGCCTCCATTCAGTCATGTCTATAAACAATAACTATCACCTCCTAGTAAATAACCAAAACGACCCATGCTAACTCACGATAAATATCAATAAATGACGAATTCCTATATAAAAGAAAATTATTTCTGAGCCACAAAAACCAAAAATAGTGTATACTCGCAAGTGATAAATACTAAAAAAACATTTTTTCAAACAATTGAACGTTAACAAGCAATATTCACAATGAGTAAATACCCATAATTATTAAACTCTTGTTTAATCAATGACTTCTAATAAGTAGTAATAATTACAAGGGGTAAATACTTTTAATTATTAAATTCTTTCAAATTGTAAGTTTTATCAAAACATACATATCAACAATTCGTATACTTTGAAATTAGTAATTTACTTTTCATAACTAAAAATTAACCTTTTCATTATTCTTTACCGAATTAAGAATAAACTCATTTAATAAAAAAACACTTTATTGTTATTCATTTGCAAAGTAAATCTCATCAAAATTTTAGAGCATACTATGCAACAATTAAGTTGGTTTAACCCAAACTATTAAATGAGCACAATAAAACTAGCAAATTGTTCTCAACCAAAATTATCAAATGTACACAACAAAACTCGCAAATTTGTAATTGGCTAAAGCTATCAAATGTACGTTATAAAACTATAGAATGTGTACAGATGGTATATATTTCTAATAATGTAGCTTAAGGAATTTTCACTATCCGTAGGTGTATTTGGATAGTCAAATAAATGCCATCAACTACTTGTATCCGTAAAGGAACTTCTATTATAAGATTAAATATGTCAAATTCAATTTCCTTAACCAAGTATAAAATTCATACCCAAATTTCATTTCCTCTTTTATGGTAATTTCTAAGATCTTTAAGTGAATAAATAATTTATACCAAAGTGTACTAAGTATTATAAGCATGTTGCATCTCAAATGGATCACGAATGAATGGGATATTGCATTTTTTAAATTTCAAGGGCATAATAGTAAATTAAAAATAAGCGTAATCTGTTCGCGCCAAAACTAACCAAATACCCCAAAATAGAAATTTGGTAGAGCCTAGGATTCTGAATGTGATCCTAGCTTTAGTTTCTAAGAGGTGATATTTTTGTTCATCAATACGTTAAGTTCTTACTCTAATTCATGTCACAAGTCACCGAAAGGTATAACAAAAAGCATGAAGTAAAATGTAGAAATAATAAACGACACGCAGAAATTTTATAGTGGTTCGAGAATCTCTAGCCTACATCCACTTTAGATCTTTTACAAAGATTCTTGGATTTACAATTTCTATAATACTTGCTAGATATCTCTAGATTGGTTACAATTATTAAAAATAGTCAATTAACTATGCGCTTCCCTAAGTCTGGAAAGACTTCGATCCAATCTCTAATGTTTATTACCAAACGTTAGATCAAATCTGCAGTACTGTCTATGGATGTTTTGTGACGCCCTACCCCGAGGCCCACACTAACTGAGAATATTACAAAGTGATATTATTGGCTAGTGCAGAGAATAGGGCTGGTTAGGAGCGACCATTCATGAATTTTACTTTAAGCAAGCATGACACGTCGATTAATATGTTATACATTTCTTGAATCAAGTGGAATCAACATATACAATTCAGGCATAAAACAAAACTATATGGCTATAATAATACAAATCATAGAATATTAGATCAGTCACAGCGAAATATAATAGATACAAGTCTGAACCGGCACATAATTTATACATGATGTAGACTACACATATACAAAGTGCTACATCACAAAATGAATATGTCAACAAAAGGAGTCTAATCTCAACACAAGATACTACATAATATCAATATATACATAGGATGACAAAAGAGAGCTACTAGCTAACAGGTAAGATATCCACTCTAAAGCCTCAAGCTGAAGGACCTGAAACATCTCGGTCTGACCTGAGTATTATAAAAATAATAAACGGGTGAGTCTAGAGTAAGATAAATGCGTTAGCAAAATAGAATGATAGTTAAAGGAATCAAGATCTCAATTGTAAGCATATATCGACAAATATCAAACATGTGTCAATAGCTTCAAATCACCAAATACAAAAACTCATAATAGCTTCTTAAAAGCAAAAACCTATGAAATGATTTGATGATAATCCAACAACTTTAAATCTAGAAATCTCACAAACAGAAATCCAGAAATCTCATAAGTAAAGGGGCGCCAAACTCCAAGATTGGTGAAATAAATTCACCTACATACATGTAACTTCAAGATAGATCTATAAGTCTACAAACATCAAGATAGGTACGAGACCTATAAACATCGAAATAAGTATAAAACCCATGAATTCCAAGATAGGTACGAAATCTATAAACATTGAATTGGAACAAGTCTGATAAACATCAAGATAGGTACAAATCATATAAATATCAAATAGGAACAAGTCCTATAAACATCAAAGGCAAGTCATAAACTCGTTGAAAAGTGTTAAATACTTTTATATAGCAATCGAATAGATAACGACCATGTGTCCCATACCATACGGGTTTACCCAAACGTTTAATATATAATAGTAAACTCCACTTGTGTATAACAATGGTTCGATCAAAAAAGTCCAGGAGTTAATCAGTAAAACAAATGTGAACGTTCCATATCACTCGTGTTATTTAACCGTTTAAATCAATTTCTCACTCGATCGATAACGTGTAATTTTATGAAATAATTTTCCTTTGAAACCACTTTTAAAATACTTGTTTGTATTGGAAATATATATGTAAGCTTTTCAAACTATCGTTCCAAAACATTTCTATAGCCACTGCATATGAAAATAGATAGTGTGTTGTGTGTGTATATACTAATAAAATTCTTTGTATGAATATATATATAATATATATATATATTAGATTTGTACATAAATAGTTTTGTATAAAACGATTGGATTTACAAATCAATCAGGTTGAAAACATGCATCAAAAGTGTATAATTCTCCTAAGATCCATAGAACAATCTCTATGGTATATAAAATAAAAAATATCGAAACAAATTCAAAATGAATTCAACAATTCATAAATCATGAATCCGGAAAATATCAATAAAATTGACATGAAATGCAGTATTAAAATTTAGCAATCAACTTATGGAATTCAACAGGGAAAACGAGTGACGAATGAATCGATTGGGAAATACCAGAATATAGCCTGGATGTCAGATTCAGGCTACAACCGGTGCACCGGTTCGACCAACCGGTCCATCGGTTGGTTCGCCTAGGCTGACGTCCAAGTGACTCCAGTAACCTTCCATCAATCCATTTTCGCTCATTCTTCCTGTGATGCTTCTCTAACGATCTAATGTATTGAATAAGTAGTCATGCATATGTATAAACATGTATAATTGGTTGAAATTCATGATTTCATATGGTGGGTTTTAGTAAACAGCAAATATAATTCAAGTAGACAACAAATCGATCAATATTTGAGATCATATACACTTTGAATTCAAACATAATCATCTTACTACAGCAATAATATATCTAGGGATGGAATTAGTGAGATAAACTCACCTAAACAAACCCGAAATGGAATATTAAAGCTTAGAATCTCCTATGCCTTTCTAATTCAATCTCAACCTAGGCTATTAACAAAAATCGAATAGGAATTGATCAAAATCAGAAATCAAAACTGGAATAATTCATAAAATTGATGCATAAATAGATAGAGGAGATTACCTTTTATCAAAACACACTAAAGTAGATTGAAAACCTCTCGATTTCATTCTTTAATTTGTGAATTTGGGGATTTAGGGTTTTTTGTACTTAGGAATTTGAGTTTTCTGGTTTGGAGATAGAAATGAGAATGAGAACAAAAATGTAACTATGTTTCTCATTTTTATTTTTTGGTTTTGGGTTAAGTGGATAAGAAATGTGGATCCATTAGCCAAGTGTTGCTAATTCATTCAAAAACCAAAGTGTTACTAATTTGGTGTGTTTAATTTTAACATTTCGTAAATACTAATTTAATTAAAACAATACCCTAATCTAACTAACATTTATTTCTAAATTTCCATAATATAAATAACATGTCAAAATCTTGCTTTTATCAATATTTAGATATTTTATCAAAATTAATTACAAAATTTTGAAATGAAAATTCATTCTTCATATTTTTATAAAATGAACCATTAATTAAGAAACGATTTTTCAATAATGAAATCATTTCCATACAATTTATTCATTCATTTTCTCTAAAATTATTCTTTTATAATTAAATATAAGAATTAAATATCATAAAAAGAAAATTCATTAAATTCTAAATTTATTAAACTCCAAATCCATTTTAATTTTAAAATACAATAACTTAAAATTTCCCCAAATTCATTCAATTAATTAAATAAAATTAACTAAATCATATTCTAAATTTAGATTCTTGGTAATCTCGATCGGGGTTGTTAAAGACTTCCCCCTTATAAAAATTGTGCCTCCGCAATTTCTTAAGGAACATACAATAAGAATTCAACAATCCATCGAAAGAGGATAAACCATAAGTATGAAATAATTAGAACAAGAGTCTCACCACTAATGAGCGCATAAGAAAGAATTTCTGAATGCGTTCGCTCGATGAACTCTCTAGTCTCCCACAAACAGTCCTTTGGATTGCTAGACCATTGAACTTTAACGAGGGGAACGTCTTTATTTAGAAGGCGTTTAACCTTTGATGCGACAATAATAATAGGTTTCTGGTCATAAGTAAGGTAGGTTGAGATCTCAAGCTCCTCAAGAATTCTCGGCTCAAGAATAGAATATGAAACATAAAGACACCTCTGAAGTTGAGAAACATAGAATACATCATGAATACCGGAGAATTGGATAGAAAGAGATACCCGATAAGCAACATGGTCGATACGCTCAGTGAAAGTGTATGGTCTGATATATCTTGGAGCCAACTTTCCTAAACGATTGAACCACACCACACCCTTCAATGGAGATACATGAATAAAGACTCGATCTCCTATAGAAAATTCCAAGGCCTTTATCCTATTATCTGCGTAGGATATCTGTATGCTCTATGCCTCTTTCATTCTTTGTCGAATGAGACCACAGAAGCTTCACAAATAGAGTTTGAGTCTAAAATAAGCTTCTCCCTAGACTCAAGCCAACAAGAAGGTGATCGACACAGCCTTAAGTAAAGGGCCTCCAAAGGAGCCATGCCGATACTAGACTGGAAACTGTTTTTGTAAGCAAACTCAATAAGGTAGATATGATCTTCCCAACTCCCACTGAAGTTGAGAACACAAGCATGAAGTAATTCTTCCAATATCTTATTCACTCGCTCCGTCTACCTATCTTACTAGGGATAATATGCAGTGCTGAAATTAAGCTTTGAACCCAAAGCTTTCTAGAGACTCTTCCAAAATTCGCTTGTAAACTAAGGATCATTATCATAAAAAATGGAACTAGGGATGCCATGAAGTCTTATGATCTCCTTAACATAGATCTTAGCAAGCCGAAAAGTAGCCCGATTGGACTTAACAGGAATAAAGTGGGCTGATTTAGTCAAACGATCAACAATCATCCACAAGCTATCATGGCCAGCCCTCGAATGAGGAAGACCATCGATGGTGTCCATCGAAACCCGAAAAGGAATAAGGAACAATAAGATTATGATCATTACAAGATCGACACAAAAGAGGATTCAACTATGAACTTATGAAAGTAGGCTCATAATCCCCGGTCCCATTTCCACATCAAGACCTCCAATGGTTGCAAAAGACCACAGGGACGCTGATGCTCGACTTTAACAAGCTGACAAGTCAAGCACTACTTCACAAACTCTGCCACGTCCCGCTTCATAACTTCCCAATAATAAAGGCGCTTCATATCGACATACATCATACTACTACTAGGATGAATAGTATACTTGGAGCGATGACACTCCTCAAGAAGATCTCTCCTATTATCATCATCGGGAATTAAAAGTCGACCAGTTCAATGAATACAACCACGAGCATCACTAACAAAACCCTTCAACGCTTTACTTTCGGAAACACCACTGCACTATTGTAAAAGATGAAGATGGATTGAGATCATGCCTTTGGACATCCGCAATCCGATCCAAAAGAAAAGGATGAGTCTCCAAGCTAAACAATAAGACGGGAGAACAAGAATCCAAAATATGATCCCTAATTTCACAAGAATATCAAGATCCATCCACTCGGCTAACATCAAAGAAACTACAGCCTGCTGCTTACGACTAAGAGCATCTGCTACTCGATTCCACTTCCCCAGAGTGTACTGAATATTAATATCGTAGGAAGCGAGGAATTAGCGCCATCTCTGTTGTTGCATATCAAGCTCCTTCTGAATGAATAAGTAATTTAACGGCTTATAATTGGTGTGAAGCACAAATCTCTCACCCAACAAATAATGATACCAAATCTTTAAAGCAAAGACTATAACTATGAGCTTCAAATCATAAGTGGCGTACCTCACCTCATTCGGCTTCAACTACCTTTAAGCAAAAGCTACATCACGGTCTCATGAATTACGATTCTATGGCTTAGAACGCAGACCTGCATAAGAACAGCACCCAAAATAAACCAACTAGCTCCTTGTAGACCACAAGGTCATGATTCCCATCCGAAACCACAAGAACATGAGCATTAGAAAGGAGTTCCTTCAAATTCTAGAAAGAAGCTTCACACTTATCCGACCAAATATACTTAACTCCTTTTCTAGTCAAAGATGTGGGAGGTAGGACGACCTTGGGAATTTCCTTTATGAATTGACGGTAATAACCCACCAATTTAAGAAAACTACAAATCTCTGATACATTCTCAGGCTTTTTCAATTCTGAATAGCTTCAAGCATTGACGGATCAATAGAAATACCTTCTTTGGAAATTACATGCCCCCAAGAACTTCACTTGTCTTTGCCAAAATTGGTACTTAGAAAATTTGGCTTTCAACTGATTCTTTCTGAGTGTCTCCAAAACTATCCTATAATGTTCCACATGCTCTTCCTTAGATTTAGAATAAACAAGAATATCATCAATGAATATAAGAATGAATCGATCGAGAAACTCTGTAAAAACACAATTCATGAGATCAACAAAATAAGTTGGAGAATTCGTTAATCCAAAGGGCATAACAAGCCACTAGTAAGAACCATAACGGGTACATAATGAAGTAAGAGGAATGTTATCCTCAGCCACATGAAGCTAATGAAATCCGATCGCTAAGTCTAACTGGGAAAAGACTTTAGCATAGTAATGATGATCGAAAAGATCGACAATCCTAGGCAAGGGTTACTTGTTCTTAATGGTAAGCTAATTAAGCTTGCAGTAATCAACGCAAAGCCTAAGAGTACCATCAGCCTTCTTTACAAACACAATAGAAGCTCCCTAAGGAGAAGAACTAGATTGGATAAACTGCTTCGCTTCCAACTCCGACAACTGTTTCCTTCACTCCTTATTCTCCTTAGCAGACATCCGATAGGGAGGACGACTAACTGGATGAGCACCAGGAATAAGATCAATTCGGAACTCCACGGCCAACTTGGGAGGCAACCCTGAAACGGGTTTAAAAATATTAGGATAATCACAAACAACAGGAATTCGGGAAATGTCATCGTCTTCCCAAGCCTCAAGAGAAAATATGGATGCTTTCGAATCAGTATCAACATCATGAAGAAAAAAGCCGCTTAACGGATTTCGAGTTTCTAAGATAAATAGTTCTTTTGAGTCATAGGATATGGGCTTCATAATGATTTAGCCAATCCATTCCCAAAATCATTCCAAACCTAAGATAATGCACAACAAGAAGATCAACACGAAAAGAATGACTACATAAGATAATCTTGGTATCTCTACAATGCATATTGAGGGTGTGGACCCGCCGACCAGTTTCATAATTCTCAACGAAGTCACTAAGCATACAACATCCAAAGATAAAGCATCAACAAGTTCCTTCGATATGAATGAGTGAGATGCACCCGCGAAGAGAACCCGAATAGGAAGGTTCTGAAAAACAATAGCAGAAGGAGATATACATGGATGTTGAGAAGATTCACCAGAAGCCTGCATAATACTAAGCTTCCTAGAAGTAACACCTTTAGCTGATCGAGGAGAAGATGCTACAAGATGACCTTCTTTCTTGTAATAACGACAAATAGGAGTTTTAGGACAATCCTTAATGAAATGCTCCTTAGAACCACAATTGAAGCACTCTCCTTTAGATGGTTGTGATGGAGTAGAACTAGAACCTTGATTCTTGATCTTCTTATTAGGATAAAAGGGCTTTGACTTGTTGAATGGTCGCTTCTTCTTCAGATGAAAGCTCTTCTTCTCCACTACGTCTTCTTCACTACTATCCTTTTCGACCGCTTCAAGATTAAGGCCCGAATCTATTAACTCCTCAAATGAAATCTTTAATTGCAACATCGTAATGTTAGATAAATTGATATACCAGAAACATATGGATATGGAAAATGTTTAAAATTTCAAAACAACTTTCACATTCCATTCCAAACTCATTTCAACATTCATTACATAATCCCACAACGTTAACTTCGTTCAGAAAAATATAATTATTACAATATACTCCAATAGCGTCATATGAAGATGCCCCCTTGGTGATTAGAGTGTATAATAGGCAATAAACAACTTTGCCTTAACAAAACAATACAGTAGAATCATATGAGAAAGAACTTAAATAACTACATGCCTTCTGCACGACTCCGGAAGCTTTTTCATCTTAAGAGGTACATGAAAATCTCAAACTACTCAAAATCAATTGAGTTCCCGAGAATTTAAGGGGAAAACATAAACTTCGAGTCAAACATAAACATTTCGCTTAGAGGAACGGGTTTCCCCCCACTGGTATCTTAAACCTTTATAAACCATTTTCTGTGCCCCTACATCCACAATGGAAATTCAAAATATTATTATGTGATGATATGCCAAAAAATTGAATTAATTTTGGATTACCCATCCCCATTCATTTTGACTATCTGTCATAGTTATAGTTTCTAAGGTAACTATTAACCTAATAGTTTTCATGGGCTGACTAATAACCGGTTAAACATTTAAGGACTCCCTGTCTAATTATATAGTTTTCATGGAATCACTATGAACCTATTGGTAACTCCAATATCATTTCTTTTATCCTAGTTTTCATGGGCTGACTAGGAGCCTATTGACTAACAGTCAATATCTTGCTTTTACCCTAGTTTTCATGGGCTAACTAGGAACCTATTGACTACCTGTCAATATTTCATTTTCTTATCTGAATATAGTTTTCATAGGCTAACTATAAACCTGTATAACTGACATCTTTAATTTTACATAGTTTTCATGGGCTAACTATGAACCTATTGGCCCTGCCAATATCTTTTTCTTTACACAGTTTTCATGGGCGTACTGTTAACCTATTGGCCCCTACCAATATCTTTTATTTATTCACTGCTAGGTCAACCCAACTGGTTATTCTACCTTTTTCCAAAGTATAGTTTTTGATTTATTATAAAGTGAATATATACATATATGAAGAAGCAAACAATATAACTTGGTTAATCCCTTTAACCCATTTAGACTTTTCACAAGTTCCATTTCAAAATACTTTGTTTATTAATATGCCATGGTTTTGCTTTTAAATAAGATTGGGTTAACTGTTTTGAAGACTATACTTTCAAAACCTTCGAAACCTAGCTTTCGACCTCACTGGATAGCCTCCTTCGAAAGCGTATATCTCTTTTCAAAATATTAAGCTTCTTCCTTTAAAAACACTTTAAAATCCTTTTTTTGAAACCTTTCGAATATAATAAGTTGTTACTTATTAATAATTAGAAGCATAGCTTCGAAACCATTGGAACTATCTCTTCCTAAAGCATTGCAAGTCTCCCTTTCGACATCATTGGGTTTATTTTTTAAAATACCATTTGGGTCAAAGTAAACATAAACGAAAGTATCTCTTTCGAAACCAATCTTTACTTTATAAAAATATTGGGGGATTTATGATGGTGTCGAAACCATCTCTTTCGACAGAGTCGAAAGCTTGCCTTTTAAAATATTTAAGGATGGCTTCGAAACACCTTTCGAAACCATTTCCTTCGAAACCCATAACCCTTTCGAAAGCATTTAGAAAGTAGCTTAATATAGCTTTAAAACAAACAAAAGCTTTCGACGGTATTGGTGACTTCAATACACTCAAAAGGCACAAGAATCGGCTATAGGGCTTCGACTAGGTCGGAACCCCTTTTTTCGAAAGCATTAATTTATAATTAAAGGAACTCCATCGAAACCCCATTTTTCTTTCAAAATAAATATGGCAACGCCTTCGAAAGCCCCTATAAACTTCTTTCAAAAACCTATGTATCGCCTAGGTCGAAAGCTAAGTAAAAAAAGGTAGGCGCTTGTCTTTTTTAAAATAAACTGAGGTAACGGCCCCATCGGAAGCTATGCTTTTGACACCATTCCTTTCGCCTTTCTCCAATCCACTACGTATCATCTAGATGATACCATGTGTATTGAATATAACTTAATGGGGTTTCGACATAGTCAAGGGTGAAAGGAAAGGAGCGAAATGCACTCTGATTAGAGGCGAAACCTATTTTTCTGGGTTAAATACTAAATTGAGTAACTTATATAAACTAACCTGCCTACATGTTCATTTCTTATTGGTTGCCTTAACTTTTCCCATGCTTTCCAAAACTAACCGCCTTTTTATTTTGGATAAGTATTAAACTTAAACTTTTGCAAATAAAACCTTCCTCTTTATTTACACGTAAATCATTTTGATCCTCTTCTCAAAATAATTAATTTTGTATATCAAATCACTTAAAAAAAATTCACAAAATTCACAGAAATTTACTTTGATCATGTTGTCTAACATATCAAATTTCAAATCAAAATTCTTAATATATTTTCTGAAATAAATTATTAAACCCAACGTGCTATATTTTCATTCAAAAATTCATAATAATCTTTCCAAAGCTTGGAAAATTATCAAACTTAAAACCCAACTCCAAAATCAAGTTTTGCATAACATATAATTTTTCTATGGCACTCAAACATCAAAATCTCTCGGTTTTGGTCTAAAACCGTATAGATTCTTATTTAAACAATCTTGTTTAGATTAAAAAAACATTAATTCATTCATATCATCATCCAAACATCATATATACGTATTTAATCTTAAATCCGAAACATATATTCAGTAAATAGAGATGTAAATTATTATTCACCTTAATCTTTGATAAGGAAATGGATTGAGATGAGTTTGATTCCACTTTTTATTTCTCTCTTCTTTTTCTTTGAATTTCCTCTTCTTCTTTTCTTTTTAATGGTCGGCCTTAACTTCTTTTCTTACATTTTTATTTTTGTGAGAAAATGAGCATGAGTGTGAATGGCTTAAGGGTAAACATATATATATATATATATATATATATATCTGTGTGTGTGTATATAAATATAAAGGTGAGGTTAGGTGTAGTTAAATCCCATTATACCCTGACATAATTTAATTAGTCTATAAACCATTCTTTAGCCCAATTAAATTAATAAGCACGGCCACTTAAATTTATTCAAATCTCAATCCCCTTATCACTTAACATTTACATTATTCTATTTAATTTATCTAATTATATATCCTTAATAATGTTATTTAAAATTAGGGGTGTTACAAGCTCCCCTCCTTAAAGAATTTTGTCCTCGAAATTCAATAAGGACTAAATACTAATTATAACAATCATATGTAACCACTCCTAAAAACTATACTAGTTTATCTGACTAGCAATCATCTATATAAATCTAATATAGACATACCATTTAAAACTGATCAGGATAGATAACTCGAATCCTGTCTTCTGTCTCCCAAGTACGGTCCTTCTCGTTGTCGTTCCACTGAACTTTCACCAACTTGACTGTCTTGGACATTAATCTTTTCTCATCTCTCGCTACAACCCGAACTGGTTGGCTTACAATTGTTAAATTAGGCTCTACTACTAAATCATCCAATCCTGTTAAAGGAATAGTAGTCTCTAGATCATGCACATACTTGCGAAGATGAGACACATGAAATACATTATGGACACCTGCCATATTGCTCAGCAATTCTACTCTGTATGCAAGCTTTCCAATCCTTTCTATAATCTGGAATGGACCAACATATTTCAGTGCCAACTTCCCTGACTCTACGAATCGTATCACACCCTTCATCGGTGACACCTTAATAAAAAAATCTATTTCTAACTAAGAACTCTAGGTCTTTACGACTTTTATCTGCGTAACTTTTCTGTCTGGACTGAGCTTTCTTCATCAGATCTCGGATCAATTCAATCTTCTCTGACGCCTCTCTAACCATATCTGGACCTAAGACTAATATGCCTCTAGTCTCTAACCGACATGCAGGTGATTTGCATGGCCTTCCATACAAAGCTTCAAAAGGCGCCATTCCTATACTAGTTTGAAAACTATTATTATAGGAAAACTCAATCAAATGCATGTGATCTTCCCAAGATCCACCAAAATCTAGTACACAAGCCCTCAATAAATCTTCGAGTACCTTATTGACTCTCTCAGTCTGCCCATCCGTCTGTGGGTAATATTCTACTCATCTTAAGCTTGGTACCTAATAATCTTTGTAGACTTCTCCAAAACTCATTAGTGAATAGTACATCTCTATCGCTGATCATGCCACTAGGAATTCCATGAAGTCTAACTATGTTCTTCACAAACGACTTTGCCAAAACAGGTCCTATCCTGGTTGACTTGACTGGAATGAAATGGGCGCTCTTGGTCAATCTGTCCACTATGACCCATATGCTTTGATATCCCTTCTTCGACCTTGGCAACCCATCAATAAAATTCATGGATATAGAATCCCACTTCCAAACTGGAATCTCTAAAGGCTAAAGTAACCCGCTCGGCTTTTGGTGTTCGGCTTTCACTTGTTGACAGTTAGCACATCATCTAACCTACAAGCCAACATCTCTCTTCATGCATTCCCAATAGAAGCTTCTCTTCATATCTTGATACATCTTGGTCCCCCCCAGGATGAATCGTAAACTTGGATCGATGACACTCATCTAGAACTTCTCTTCTCAAGTACTCTACATTCGGAACACATAATCGTCCCTCCTTCCTCAACCATCCTTCTAGTCAATGCCAAAATCTTTAAGATCATCGATCACGGATCCCACTTCGAGTTTTCTAATTTTCTCGGTTATTTCTGGATCCTCTTTCTGTTTAGAAGCTATCCTCTCGATCAGCACTGGTCGAAACTCTAAATAGGCCAATATAGCAGTACTCTGACTAGAATCAGCAGTCGATCTTGACTTTATAGTACACGTAGCCAAAACTTCTAAATCCTTCCATTCTACCAACATAGCTAACACCACATTCTGATGTTTCCTACTAAGGGCATCCGCTACCTTATTCCCTTTTCCAGGAGTATATTCTATACCAAAATCATAAGTAGCCAAAAACTCTGGCCATCTCTGCTGTCGCATATTCAACTCTTTTTAAGAGAATAAATATCTTAAGGACTTATGATCAGTGTATAGCTCAAATCTCTCCCCTAAGAGATAATGTCTCCAAAACTTCAATGCGAAGATCACCACAACCAACTCCAAATCACGAGTAGGATATCTTACTTCGTGCGGTCTAAGCCGTCGAGAAGCGTAGGCAATGACTTTACTATTCTGCATCAATATAGCTCCCAATCATGTTCCACATGCATCAGTGTACACCACCAACCCTTGGTTTCCATCAGGAACAACTAACACTGGTGCATTGGTCAACAAATGTTTAAACTTAAGGAACCCTTCCTCACATTTGTTGGACGAAATAAACTTCACGTCCTTCCTGGTCAACTTAGTCAAAGGTGCTGCTATCCGTGAAAAATCTTTGATAAATATCCAGTAATAGCCAGCAAGTCCGAGAAAACTTCTGCTCTCGGTTACCGTCTCTGGTCTCCTCCAATTATTGACAGCTTCGATCTTAAATGGATCTACTGTGAAACCTTCTTTCAAAACTACATGACCAAGAAATTTGACCTCCTTCTTCCAAAAATAATATTTAGAAAACTTCGCCTTTAGCTAATGCCGCCTTAGCATTTCAAGCACTACTCTTAGATGATTCTCATGCTCTCTCTCATCTTTCGATTACACCAAAATGTCATCTATGAATACTAACATGAACCTATCCATGTGTTCTCGGAAAACTCGGTTCATCAAGTCCATGAAGAAAGCAGGTGCATTCGTCAACCCAAATGGCATCACTAACCATTCATACGAACCATACCTAGTTCGAAATGCTATCAAAGGAATACTATCCTCTACCACTCTCAACTGATGGAAACCGGTCGCTAAATCTAATTGGGAAAACACTCTAGCTCCACTCAACTGGTTGAACAGATCATCAATTCACGGCAAGGATCTCTATTCTTGATCGTCCTTTCGTTCAGCTTACGATAGTCGATGCACATTCGTAATGACCCATCTGACTTCTTCACGAAAATCATGGCCGCTCCCCAAGGCGAACTGGTTGGTATAATAAATTTCCTTCCTTGTAGATCCACTAGCTGCACCTTCAATTCTTTCATCTCAGTCGGTGTCATTCTGCTAGGTGGTCTACTGACAGGTTCAGCTCCTGGTACAAGATCTATTCGAAACTCAATAGCTCGTTTCAATGGTAATCCTATAATCGGCTCAAATATATCTGCAAACTCTCTTGCAACTCAAACCTGACTTAGCTCCTCTGTTGCTTCCAAGGTACTTGACATAGCACAAACACTTCAGTCGGAATTCTCTAATGAGAAAATGATCTGGTTATGACTATCTAGGTGTCTTATCGATATTTTCCTATCTTGGCAAAATATCCTAGCCTCATATCTACCCAACCAATCCATACCCAAAATGATCCTGAAATCTACAAATCTTAAACATACAAGCTGCATGCAAACATATGACCTAACAAATCAAGTTATAACTGATCACATCTCATTCCTAGGGTTGCATACCCTCCCATTGGATTCACAACCCTTATGGAAGAAACAAGGTAAGTGGGTTCTAAGCATAACTTATTAACCAAATTATGGGATATAAATGAATGTGATGCACCATTATCAAATAGTATCCTAAATGGAATAATTTGAATCAAAAATGTACCTTCCATCACAGTCTTTCCCTTATCTACTGCAGTTGATTTGGAGGAAGACGGTGGTCCTATAGCAAAAACCTTTCCTTTTTCTGTCCTAACTGGCTCTGGATAGTGGTTCATGTATGCCTAACTTGATCGTAGTTGTAACACTTAATGTGCTTCTTATCCCCAGCCTTCTTATGCCCCTTGCCTGAACGGCACTCGTTTGCAAAATGACCATTTTGCCACATTTGTAGCAGACTAAATCAGCTTTTGACTTCTTGGCTGAATCTCCCTTCTGGGCTCCTTTCTTTTTGAAGAACTTTCTCTTCTTTCCCTGAGAACTCTGGGATTCAATAGGCTTCTCTCTAGCGCAAATAGCAAGCATCTCTTCATAGCGAATGGCAATCTCCACCACTACATTACGAGGATCACGGATATGAGTCAGGCTCGCCCTAGCAATTTTTGGCCTCAGTCCTCGAATGAACCTTTTATTCATTTTGATGTCGGTGTCTATAATAGCATATCCATATCAAGATAGCTCATCAAATATATTTGCATACTCGATAACGGACATGTCTCCCTGAACTAAATCCATAAATTTTCTCATCAATGCCGACTTGGAAACTTTAGAAATAAACCTCTGTTCGAATCTCCTTTGAAAATCATCCCAAGTCAACTCTTTCTTTGGAACTCCGGCAGTCACACCTTTCCACCAGCAAAGTGCTGACCCTTGCAACTGTCTAGAGGCCAATCTTCTCTTCTACGCATCTTCTAAACCCAAATCAGAGAAAACCCTTTCATAAAGTAACAGCCAATTCTCCACTTCTATAGCATCTTCTGTTCCCATAAACGACTTTCCACCCAAACTGGTGTAGTCTCGGTTTAGCTTGGCATAATTAGTCCCAATGGGAATCATGGGATTTTCTCCTCTAATATTTCCAGCCACTCCAGCAGTTCCCGGTTGCATCAAATTAGCAAGGAACTGATACATCATACCCTAATCTACTGGCGGATTTCCAACACCCACATTAGCTTCCACATTTTAATTAGCGTTAGCCTGTCAACCTTGGTTCCTTCGGGTGTTAGGTCGAGCATTTCCTTCGGTTGTGGTGCTTCCTCCACCTAGATTTCCTCTTCCATTTCCTACTTCCATATCTTCTTTCTCATAAATTTGTATACGAGCCTTAGTAAGATATAGAAGAACGGACTAAGAGAATGGAGAATGATACATTACAATCACGTTAACCCAAACCCCGATCAAATTTTTGATTCATTGGATTATGTTTTGAAAATCTTTTAGGTTTGAATTGCTTAAGTTTTCATAAACTTATGCTCTGATACCAACTTGTAATATCCCCCACTTGGAGGCCCAAAACTAATGGCTATGGATGTTGTAGTCATCCATGGTTATTAATCCTTGGCGACCAAATAGGGTAATGTTAATAAATTGATATATCAAAAACACATGGATATGGAAAAAGTTTAAAATTTCAAAACAACTTTCACATTCCATTCCAAACTCATTTCAACATTCATTACATAATCCCACAAAGTTAACTTCGTTCAGAAAAATATAATTATTACAATATACTCCAAGAGCAACATATGAAGAAGCCCCCTTCATGATCAGAGTGTATAATAGGCAATAAAAAACATTGCCTTAACAAAACAATACAGCGGAATCACATGAGAAAGAACTTAAATAACTACATGCCTTCTGCACGACTCCGGAAGCTTTTTCGTCTTAAGAGGTAACTGAAAACCTCAAATCTCAAACTACTCAAAATCAATTGAGAACCCAAGAATTTAAGGAGAACACATAAACTTTGAGTCAGATATAAAGCCTGGTATAAATAATAATATAACATCTCAAATCATTTAGATATTGAAACACCCCACACCCCTTAATATACCCAAAAAGGACACATTAAAAGGCGTGGTGCATTGTAGGTATAAATAAAACTAACAGAGACTAAGATTCACAAGACAAAAGTGGATAAAAACAACGGAAACTTAAAATAATAACTTAATTAAAACAAGCTTTGTAATTGAGTCAAATACCAAATACCAAATACATGTCTAAAAATCCAATATATCTCATGAAACAAAAACTCATAGTCTCAAAAATCAGAGTACATAATATCCCTCATAATAAGCCAGTACACAAAAAGGACTAAAGCTGAAATAAAAGAAATACATAGTAGAAATCTTCTCCAATCAAACTCCCAGCAACAACAATCTACTGACTTCTCCCTTGATTACCTAAGGGGGGGAAGGGGAAAATAGAGGAGTGGGTCAGACTAAAAGTCTGGTGAATGATAGTAATTACTAGAGTCTTTAAGCAAGATAAAAGTAATAGACTCTACAATAGTTCTAGCATAAATAAGGATAACAAAGGAAATAGGAAAGAGATAAACTGGAAATAAATACGATTAAATAGTGCTCAAGATAGGTTAACTTTGATTGCTTGCATTTGTCCTGATTTAATTAGGTTGAATTCCTAATCCTGGAATTAGGATGTGATCCTAATTCTACCCTTTTTGATCGGCCTGCTACTCCATAGACCCTACTGTGGACCAGCCGCTATACAACTCTCTATACAACAGCCAATGGTATTTATGGAAGATACAAAGAGCAACTACTATGGATCTGGATGACATATATAGCTCCCTACACAGAAGGCAATGGTGTTAACTAAGACACCATACTAAGCGCTTGGAACTCATAGCTATGACTGAGCACCCGAATGGAAGTCGCATGTAACTGCCACCATGCCCATGCTACCATTTGTTCCACCTATTGGGTCTTCTTATTACCTCCAACGTGCCCCTCATCTTACTTCAGGCTAATGTGACATCACCGTGTGTCCATAGAAAAATAGGAGAAATGTTGTTGGTACTGGCCCTTCAACCAAACAATATCTAGTTGCGCCCCTTATCCAAATCCCCGTGATTTGGACTTCTATTTGACCAATTATTACCATTCTTAGCATAAGCATGCCCTAGGGAATGCTATTTGGTACAGGTCCTACTTTATCTTTGCTTATTAACTTAGATAAATTATTTAAATAAGCCTTTATTATCATTTTTACTTTCTATGCTTATTAATTTATCCCAAGCCTTAAAATAAGCCCCATTATGTTCTTTTTCTTATTATAACCTAAGTTATAATTAGCTTATTACTTAACCCAAGGTCTAAGTGTGAAAATAAGCTTCTTTCTTCTTTTACTTCATTTAGTTATAATTCTAAGTTATAACTATGCCAATTATCTTTAATTATTTCAATTCTAACTATAATTAGGCGTAATTTCAGTCCAATTCCATTTATTACAGTCTTTATAATTTATATCTTATTTTCTTCATTCAATATTCTCACTTATAAAATCCATATTCGCGTTCAATTTATTATAATCCATACGCGTAGAAAAGGGGAATGAAGAAAATAGATGCTTGCATAAAATCCAAAACATCGAAAAGATGTAAATAAGAAATAAATAACAGTAAATAAACTTAAATAATGTAAATAGACTGTAAATTAATAAAAAGCTATGTTTAACAGTAATAAAATGGAATTAACAGAAATAATACTAAACTTACTGAAAGGAATAGCTGAAAGGAATAGCTGAAAGGAAATAGACTGAAAATAATTAAAAACTGTAAATAATTACTGAAAAAGGCTATTCCAAAAATCGTAGCAAAACTACAACTATTGGAAACCCTATTATTTTAAATCACTTAAATAAATCTTAAAATAATTACAATCACTCACCTCCGGTCCTAAGCTTTTCCTTTAGTCTTCCTGGATCCACTTGGAGTTGTAAAATAATTTATTTTATAACGATTTCCTCCTTTGGAAAAATTATTCCGTTTAGGGTCCTTCCTAGAAAGGTGAACACAATTGGAGAAAACCTAGAATGACAAAAAGTGTTAGGTCTAGGGGTCTATTTATAAGTGTAGAAGTGGATCTCGAACCGTTGGATTAGGAGATTGAATAGTATGCAACCACGTCACAGGCTGAATAGGAGCCATCGGATGCAAAAACGGAGGGACCGGATTAAACTAAAGAATGCAAATGACGTCGGTTAGGGGCTCTGGTACATTCGAACGAATGAAAGTTCGTTTGTTCGAAATTAGCAGAGGCCGGTCGACCGGTCGGTCGACCACCTTGGTGCCTAGGTTGACCTGCCTTATATATATATATATATATATATGTATGTATGTATGTATGTATGTATATGTATATATATATATATATATATCTTTTTCTGCTTATTTTTTTTATTTTATAACTTGGTCATATTAGCTCGGTTTCTGACATTCTATATATGGAAATTGACCAGAAAATTACCACAGACACAATGGTGCAACTTCCGTGGCTTAATTTTGATAATTTCACAAAGTTATTTTATTATTTAATTTATTAGAAAATTAATTATTATGGGTTAAATTTCGGGTTGTTACATTCTCCCCTCCTTAAGGGATTTTGTCCTCGAAATCTCTAAGGATAAAAGAATGTACTAAATGTTTTCATCCAATTCTACGACCAACTACTCAATCATCAACCATTCATCCATTGTCCTTATGTTTTTCTAATGCAATTTTATGATACTTATTCAATTAGTGTAGTGTAAATATCTCTAACTAATGCAAAAGTTAGGCGGCCCACTGATTCAGTTAACCTCCTTTTATGCTATCACGTCCGTGCCATGTATCCAAATGAATGCAAAAATTTCCTAATGATAACTGATAATTCTATATGCGTGCTACAAACATCATCCAAATGCAACAATCATGTGATAAACATCCATTTATAGCAACCATGGAAATAAATTAAAAATGCGCACACATCCATATGCATATGCTCTAGTGTCCTAGTTAGGCCGATACCTAAAGAATAATAGTGCCTAATGTACCTATATGTGTCCATATCATCCACTAGAAAACACTTGCAATCACTAGCATACATCATTCATAACGTGTTCTATTAACATGTTTGCATCAAATCCTACCATCCATAGGTTAAATCCTAAATTATACCCTTCCAAAGGATAATAAAGGAAAGAACCTATTGAAAACTAAAGATGGAAAAAGGAAACTCTAAAACCTATTATCAAAGAGACATGGATATGAGATACGAATTTTCTCCTAATCAAACTAGTCTTCTCTGAAATCTCTCTAACCTTGTTGGAACCAAGAAGCAACCTTTCCGTAGACTCCAATATACATGAAGACGTCTTACACGACCTTTCCAAAAAGAGCTCCAAAAGGTGCCATTCCAATGCTAGCTTGAAAACTACTACCATATGAATTCCACTAAAGAAAGATGCTTTTCCCTAGTTCTTCCAAAATCAATAATACTCATTCTCAACCATACTTATCTTATTATTCTACTAATTTCATTTTACTATTCTTCATGAATCAACATTCCTCGGTTCTTACTAGTGTCATATACACTTTACGGAAACTTCCATTATTACTTCTAAAAGTAATTACTTCTATCTCCTTACACCTTTTTCGTTACTCCTCGAAAATGATTCTTATCCACCCAACATTTAAGAGTTTGGTTTGGTATTTATCATCTTGTTTTAAAAACTAAGGTTTCTAAAAAAAATTAAAACATCAAATCCCATCTTTGTCTTTAAAAGTGTTATCTTTTCACTTTCTATTAATTTCAAAAATACTTGGTCACTTAATATTATGTCCCAAACCTAGAGGGAAAAACTTCCAAATTTTTGAGTCTAAAACTTATATCTCCTTTTCTTTTAAAGACTTTTACAGTTTTCTATAAAAATTTGAATTTTCAACCTTTTCTTTTATTAAGTTTTTTTTCAGAAAAAACTTATTTACTTTTTCACCAAATTATTTCTTTTAAAATATCTTTAAAATATCCTTTAACTATTTTTATGTGTTTCAAAACATCTTCTTATTATACCTTACAGTCTCATACCTTAATATATTGGAACTACTCTCTCAAATTGGAAATTATTAACGCTAAAATCTTCTATGAACCTTTTAAAAGAGAATTTCATGTTTATGTGAAATTACAAGGAACTTATTTTTATATTTTTTGAAATAGGGTATACAAAATATGGTGCTTTTCATACCTTGTATATCTCTTTCATGTATTCCTTGTAACTTGCACAAAACATTTTTATTGGTTTCATAGAAAATCATACCATTATTCTTTTCATTCCATTAGATTAAAATATGTTTAAATTATGTTCTTCCCTGATAAATATTTTCTAATATCTAACTTACACATTTTCCTTTCAGAAAAGCTCATCTTCAAAACTATTTTAATATTTCCATAACTACAAAAGCACCTCCTTATACTTATTAATAATAAGTGTACTTTACAAACCATTTTGTTTCTATACTTAGAAATTACCTTTAAAATACATTTTTATTTGGGTTAAAACGGATGTTGCTTAAAACACCGTTACTACAACCCAAAAATACTAGTGTATGGATTCAAATAAATACCCATAAATCTCTTATACCTATGTATAAATATTTCTCTTGGGAGTCACTTACTATAATAATAGTGTTATAGCCTATGCTCCTCTTATTTTTCACAGAAACATTTACTACAACAATAAAAGTTGTAATCTATGTTTTTGATACTTGATACACCCGAGGTTTTTTATTTATGTTTAAAATATTTTTTTACTTATGATGAAACTAGTGAGTTATTTATATATACTCCATAATTCTTCAAAAAGAATTCCAATTTTCATTATATAAAAACCAACTTAAATTTCATACCATTCTTCAAAAACCCCATGTTTATTTTCTGAAAGAAAATATAAACAATGAAAATTTTCATTTCCAACAATTACAAAAAAATTCAATTTTTTTTAAATTTCGAAAATTTCATTTTATTGGGCTTAGCATAAAGTGGGTCTTCCTACTTACTACCCTCGTAGTACTTTTCCTAAAATAAAGACTTTTACTCCTATCCCTCTTGTATACTCATATTTATTCTAAGGCATCGCCGTCAAATCCACTTGTCTGAGACAATTATAATTTCTGCAATTACCTACACATGAACTTTCTTCTCTGCTTATCTACTGAATTTTATTGTACATCTCTAACCTTTTCCTACCTCTCTTTGGATTTCCATAATCCCAATCCTAAATGTACAAAACCGTCTCTTAAACCTCTATCATGTGTGGACATTCTCTATACCCAAATAAACGCACTTCAAAAGTGATACTTCAAGAACTCTGCTCTCAACACGAAGCGTACAAAGAACCTCCTTTAAATGAATAACATGCTCTCCCATACTTCTTGGAAAACACCAATGTCGACCATGAATACCACCATAAACTTTATTTTAGGACATCTCTAAAAACATGGTTTATCAAATCTATAGAATAGATTGAGACATTGGTTAGCCCAAAAGTCATGACTAACCACTCAAAGAATCCGTCTGGTGTCCTAAATGCGGTCTTATCAATGTTATCATCAGCGATCCTAAGCTGATGAAATCCAGTGGCTAAATCAAACTGGGAGAATACCGAAGAGCCAACTAACTCGTCAAAAAGATCATCTATCCTAGAGAGTGGATAATGGTTTTTCTTTGTGAGCTTATTCAATTCTCTACAGTCAATGCAAAGTTGAAGAGAACCACCTGCTTTGGTAGCAAAGACGACTGGCACTCCCTATTTCGATATGTTTCTTCTTATGAAACTTTTCTCTAAATCTCACGGATCTGCTTGCTCCATCACTTCCTTTCCCTAGGCGCCATATGCCCTACAGGTAATGCTACATGCTAGCTAAATAAATCCTGAAGTTAAAATCTTTCTTAGGGGGGGTAGTCCCCTAACCTCCTCAAAGATGTCTGGAAAAATCTCTAACGGCAAGAACCGAATCTAACTCTGATGATGATGAATCAAGGGAATAAAGGAAGCTCAACATAACCGACCCTTGCGGGTCGCAAGAAACCTCAAGAGTCATACTAATGCATGTCTCTAGTCTAATGACTCTCCTCTCACAATCTAATATAGCTCCATATGTGGATAGCCAATCCATTTCCAAAATCATCCCATACACCGAAAATTCCAAAAAATATAGGCGTCATAGTCAAATTCTATGCCTAGGATATAAATTTTCGAACCCCTACAAACCATAAACAAGTGTGTCGGTCCTCTTATTGGGTTTGAAACAACAATGGGGTTTACTACTAAAGAGATATCTAAGTTCTAACAAGCTACCAAAGAACTATAGGTGAAAGATTATGGTGCTCGAGGATCGAAAAGAGTCTGAATGGGAAAATCAAAAATAGAAACCAAATTTTCCTACCTCGATCCGGTTCGCTGTTGGAAGGTGTTGCATCCAAAGCCTGAATTTGCACTGCAGGTGCACTCGCTCCCTGCCCCATCTTCTGAGGACAAAACTTACTAAGATGGCCGGTTTGTCCACAGTTGAAACACCTTCCCTTCATTCCAGCCTTCTTACAGTCTCTTGCATAATGACCGGTCATTCTACAATGGTTACATCTCCCACTTTTCTTGATTCGCTTCTGAGGGCCTTCCCTTTTCCTCTTATCCTTCTTGCCCTTCCACCATGGCTTCTTAGAGCTTGTTGGAACCGCCTTAAGCTCTTCTTCCAGCTGCCCAAATATAGGTTGACCACTATGTCAGTCCTCCAAACCTAACTGCCTAAACTTTCGCTCCATACCTTCCAACCTAGCTTGCGTCTCCTTGAAATCCTTGTGCCAGAAAACGTTCTGCCCTCTATGTTAGTGGAGTCCTTGCATAGCTTAGAAAAATCGGCTGGTGTAGGTGGATTAAAGGGATTTCCACATACTGGTGTTATATTGGGCACTTGCCCTTGCACCTCTGGTACCGTAGCTCTATGGAACCAGTCGACCATACTATGCAAAGAAAAAGAAACTTAGGCTCGAAAGAATCGAAAGAAGGTTGAACTGGACTTTGAGGGGATTTTTATAAAAGCTCTTTTATACTTAAAAAAACTATTTCTAAGAGTTCTTTTCTGAAAAATACTTTTAAAACAAGTTATTTTGGAAAATACTTTACTTTTAAAATAAATTTTTAGGAATCCTGTAACCTTAGGCTCTAATACCAAGTGAAACACCACACACCCCTTAATATACCCAAAAAGGACACATTAAAAGGCGTGGTGCGTTGTAGGTATAAATAAAACAAACAAAGAATAAGATTCACGAGACAAAAGTGGATAAAAACAGCGGAAACCTTAAAATAATAGCTTAATTAAAACAAGCTTCATAATTAAGTCAAATACCAAATACATGTCTAAAAATCCAATATATCTCACGACACAAAAACTCATAGTCTCAAAAATCAGAGTACATAATATCCTTCATAATAAGCCAGTACACAAAAAGGACTAAAGCTGAAATAAAAGAAATGAAAAGTAGAAATCTTCTCTAAGCAAACTCCCAGCAACAACAATCTACCGACTTCTCCCTTGATTGCCTAAGTGGGGGGGAGAGGGAAAATAGAGGAGTGGGTCAGACTAAAAGTCTGGTGAATGATAGTAATTACTAGAGTCTTTAAGCAAGATAAAAGTAATAGACTCTACAACTGTTCTAGCATAAATAAGGATAACAAAGGAAATAGGAAAGAGATAAATTGGAAATAAATACGATTAAATATTGCTCAAGATAGGTTAACTTTGATTGCTTGCACTTGTCCTTATTTAATTAGGCTAAATTCCTAACCCTAGAATTAGGATGTGATCCTAATTCTACCCTTTTTGATTGGCCTGCTACTCCATAGACCTTACTGTGGACCAGCCGCTATATAACTCCCTACACAGCAGCCAATGGTATCTACAGAAGATACACTGAGCAACTACTATGGATCTGGATGACATATATAGCTCCCTACACAGAAGGCAATGGTGTCTAGTAAGACACCATACTAAGCGCTTGGAACTCATAGCTATTACTAAGAACCCTAATGGAAGTCGCACGCGTAACTGCCACCATGCCCATGCTACCTTTTGCTCCACCTATTGGGTCTTCTTATTACCTTCAATGTCCAGCATAACGTTCCCCTCATCTCACTTCAGGCTAATGTGAGATCACCGTGTGTCCATAGAAAATTTATGGAAATGCTGTTGGTATTGGCCCTTCATCCAAACAATATCTAGTTGCGCCCCTTATCTAAATCCCCATGATTTGGACTTCTATTTGACCAATTATTACCATTCTTAGCATAAGCGTGCCCTAGGGAATGCTATTTGGTATAAGTCCTACTTTCATCTTTGCTTATTAACTTAGATAAATTATTTAAATAAGCCTTTATTATCATTTTTACTTTCTACGCTCATTAATTTATCTCAAGCCTTAAAATAAGCCCCATTCTGTTATTTTTCTTATTATAACCTAAGTTATAATCATGCTTATTACTTAACCCAAGGTCTAAGTGTGAAAATAAGATTCTTTCATCTTTTACTTCATTTAGTTATAATTCTAAGTTATAACTATGCCAATTATCTTTAATTAGTCCAATTCTAATTTAATTAGGCATAATTTCAGTCCAATTCCATTTATTACAGTCTTTATAATTTACATCTTATTTTCTTTATTCAATATTCTTACTTATAAAATCCATATTCACATTCAATTTATTCTAATCCATACGCGTAGAAAAGGGGAATGAAGAGAATAGACGCTTGCATAAAATCCAAAACGTTGAAAAGATGTAAATAAGAAATAAACAACGGTAAATAAACTTAAATACTGTCAATAGACTGTAAATTAATAAAAAGCTATGTTTAACAGTAATAAAATGTAATTAATAGAAATAATACTAAAATTACTGAAAGGAATAGCTGAAAGGAAATAGACTGAAAATAATTAAAAACTGTAAATAATTACCGAAAAAGGCTATTCCAAATTGTAGTAAAACTAAAACTATTGGAAACCCTATTATTTTAAATCACTTGAAAAAATCTTAAAATAATTACAATCACTCACCTCCGGTCCTAAGCTTTTCCTTTTGTCTTCCCGGATCCACTTGGAGTTGTAAAATAATTTATTTTATAACGATTTTCTCCTTTGGAAAAATTATTCCATTTAGGGTCCTTCTTAGAAAGGTGAACCCAATTGGAGAAAACCTAGAATGGAAAAAAGTGTTAGGTCTAGGGGTCTATTTATAAGTGTAGAATTGGATCTCGGACCATTGGATTTGGAGATTGAATAGGATGCAACCACGCATTGGTTGAATAGGAGCCATCGGATGCAGAAATGGAGGGATCAGATTAAACTAAAGGATGCCAATGGCGTCGGTTAGGGGCTCTGGAACATTCGAACGAACGAAAGTTCGTTCGAAAATAGCAGAGGCCGGTCGACTGGGCGGTCGACAGCCTTGGTGCCCAGGTCGACCGACCGGTCGACCTGCCTTATATATATATATTTTCTTTTTCTACTTATTTTGTTTCTTTTATAACTTGGTCATATTAGCTCGGTTTCTGACATTCAATATACGAAAATTGACTAGAAAATTACCATGGACACAATGGTGCAACTTCCATGGCTTAATTCTGATAATTTCACAAAGTTATTTTATTATTTAATTAATTAACAAATTAATTATTACGGGTTAAATTTCGGGTTGTTACAGATATCTAGTGAGACCACGCCGCTCAATGGAACGGGTTTCCCCTCACTAGTTTCTTAAAACCTTTATTAACCATTTTCTGTGCCCTTGGATCCACAATGGTTAAATCAATTCAAAACATTATTATGTGATGATATGCTAAACAATTGAATTAATTCTGGATTACCCATCCCCGTTCATTTTGACTATCTGTCATAATTGTAGTTTCTAGGGTTACTACTAACCTAATAGTTTTCATAGGCTGACTAATAACCAGTTAAACATTTAAGGACTCCCTGTCCAATTATATAGTTTTCATGGGATCACTATGAACCTATAAGTAACTCCAATATCATTTCTTTTATCCTAGTTTTCATGGGCTGACTAGGAACATATTGACTAACAATCAATATCCTTCTTTTACCCTAGTTTTCATGGGCTAACAAGGAACCAATTGACTATCTGTCAATATTTCATTTTCTTTTCCGGATATAGTTTTCATAGGCTAACTATAAACATGTCTAACTGACATCTTTAATTATACATAGTTTTCATGGGCTAACTATGAACTTATTGGCCCCTGCCAATATCTTTTCCCTTACACAGTTTTCATAGGCTTACTGTTATTGGCCCCTACCAATATCTTTTATTTATTCACTACTAGGTCAACCCAACTGGTTATTCTACCTTTTTCCACGGTATAGTTTTTGGATTTATTATAAAGTGAACTTATACATATATGAAGAAGCAAACAATATAACTTGGTTAATCCCTTTAACCCATTTAGACTTCTTTACAAGTTCCATTTAAAAATACTTTGTTTATTAAGTTGCCATGGTTCTGCTTTTAAATAAGACTGGGTTAATTGTTTTGAAAACTATACTTTCGAAACCTTCTAAACCTTGCTTTCGACCTTAGTGGATATCCTCCTTCGAAAGCGTATATCTCTTTTCAAAATATTAGGCTTCTGCCTTCAAAAACACTTTAAAATCCTTCTTTCGAAACCTTTCGAATATAATAAAGTGTTACTTATTAATTATTAGAAGCATAGCTTCGAAACCATTGGAAGTATCTCTTCCCAAAGCATTGAAAGTATCCCTTTCGACATCATTGGGTTTATCTTTTAAAATATCATTTGGGTCAAAGTAAACATAAACGAAAGTATCTCTTTCGAAACCAATCTTTGCTATATAAAAATATTGGGGAATTTATGATGGCGTCGAAACCATCTCTTTCGACAGAGTCGAAAGCTTGCCTTTTAAAATATTTAAGGATATCTTTGAAACACCTTTTCAAAACCATTGCCTTCAAAACCCATAACCCTTTCAAAAGCATTTAGAAAATGGTTTAATATAGATTTAAAACAAACAATACCTTTCGACAATATTGATGACTTCAATACACTCGAAAGGCACAAGAATCGACGGTAGGGCTTCAACTAGGTCAGAACCCCTTCTTTTGAAAGCATTAATTTAATTAAAGAAACTCCTTCGAAACCCCTTTTTTCTTTCAAAATAAACATGGAAACCCCTCTAAAAGCCATTATAAACTTCTTTCAAAAACATACCTATCGACTAGGTCGAAAGCTAAGTAAAACAAAGGCAGGCGCTTATCTTTTTTAAAACAAACTGAGGTAACGACCACATCGGAAGCTATGCTTTCGACACCACGCCTTTCGCCTTTCTCCAATCCACTATGTATCATCTAGATGATACCATGTGTGTTGAATATAACTTAATATGGTTTCGATATAGTCGAGGGTGAAAGGAAAGGAGCGAAAGGTACTCTGATTAGAGGCGAAACCTATTTTTCTGGGTTAAATACTAAACTGAGTAACTTATATAAACTAACCTGCCTACGTGTTCAATTCTTATTGGTTTCCTTAACTTTTCCCATGCTTTCCAAACCTAACCGCCTTTTTATTTTGGATAAGTATCAAACTTAAACTTTTGCATATAAAACCTTCCTCTTTATTTACACGTAAATCATTTTGATCCTCTTCTCAAAATAATTTATTTTGTATATCAAATCACTTAAGAAAAATCCCCCAAATTCACATAAATTTACTTTGATCATGTTATCTAACATATCAAATTTTCAAATCAAATTCTTAATATATTTTCTGAAATAAATTATTAAACCCAACGTGCTATATTTTCATTAGAAAAATTCATAATAATCTTTCCAAAGCTTGGAAAATTATCAAACTTAAAACCCAACTCTAAAATCATGTTTTGTATAACATATAATTTTTCCATGGCATTTAAATATCAAAATCTCTCGTTTTTGGCCTAAAACCGTATAGATTCTTATTTAAACAATCTTGTTTAAATTAAACAAACATTAATTCATTCATATCATCATCCAAACATCATATATATGAATTTAATCTTAAATCCGAAATATATATTCAGTAAATAGAGATGGAAATTATTATTCACCTTAATCTTTGATAAGGTAATGGATTGAGATGAGTTTGATTCTCCTTTTCATTTTTCTCTGCTTTTTCTTTGAATTTCTTCTTCTTCTTTTCTCTTTAATGGCCGGCCTTAGCTTCTTTTCTTACGTTTTTATTTTTGTGAGAAAATGAACATGAGTGTGAATGGCTTAAGGGTAAACACACAGATACACACACAGATACACACACACACACATATATATAAAGGTGAGGTTAGGTGTAGTTAAATCCCATTATACCTTGACATAATTTAACTAGTCTATAAACCATTCTTTAGCCCAATTAAATTAATAAGCATGACCACTTGAATTTATTCAAATCTCAATCCCCTTATCACTTAACATTTACATTATTCTATTTAATTTATCTAATTAAATATCCTGAATAATGTTATTTAAAATTAGGGGTGCTACAAGATGCTTCTTCAAACCATCCACAAATCTTTTATTCTTCTTTAGTTGAGTACTTATGTGCTCAACGTTGTATTTGGAAAGGGTTTGAAGGTCGATACGTACTCTGCTAAAGAAGACTTCCCTTGCTTAAAATCAATAAAATTGTTAGCTAATGAGGCTTTCTCCGATTCGAGAATGAATTTCAACTCAAATCGTCCATCAAAATACTCCCAAGAAAGAGTAGACTCATCCACCTCCGCTATAAAAGGCTTATACCAATCATGAGCCCAATCTTGGAGCTGGCTAGAAGTTACTTGAACCCTCCGCTGATCCTCAAAACCCATGCGAGAAAATATCTGCTCACATGTCTTAAGTCATGCCTGCACCTCAATCACACTCTTAGAACCTCTAAAGGGCTTGCCAGTAAGATGTGCAAAGTCGCTGCACATGCGTGCAAACTCAACTTGTGAGAAGAAGAATTTGGAGGAGGTCTGGTAGGCTGAGTATTCCTAACAAGTTTCATAATATACTCGACAGACATAAACACTTCATTCGGAGAAGGGCCACTAGACTGCCCACCAACAGAACGAGCAGGTGGTCTACCATCAGCCATCTAAGATTATGAAAGAAATAAGATAAGATAAAAGCTTGTTCAAGAGTTATACTATTCGATATAAGGAATTTCAAAGATAGACACTAAGCAATATACTTCATGAAACATAAGGGACGATTCCTAAGGCTTGCCTAATCCACGATTCGTATCTATAATATCATACGTTGTTCTGAACTCAGCTCTGATACCAAGTTGTGACACCCCACCCCAAGACCTATACTAACAGAGAATATTACAAAGTAATATTGTCAGCTAGTGTAGAGAGTAGGGCTGGTTAGGAGCAACCATCCGTAAATTTTACTTTAAGAGAGCATTGATACGTCGATTAATATGTTATATATTTCTTGAATCAAGTGAAATCGACATATAAAATTCAGGCTTAAAACAAAATAGAAATGGCTATGATATAAATTCAAAACAACATATAATAATATACAGATCATAAAATATCATATCAGTCACAGCGGAATATAATAGATACCAGTCTGAACCGACACATAATAGATACATGATGTAGACTACACATATACAAAGTGCTACATCGCAAAATGAATATGTACACAAAAGGAGTCTAATCTCAACATAAGATACTACATAATGTCAATATATACAGCGGATGACAAAAGAGAACTAATAGCTAAGAGGTAAGATATCCACTCAAGCTAAAGGACCTGAAACATCTTGGACTGACCAGCGTATTCTAAAAATAATAAACGGGTCAGTCTAAACTAAATAAATATGCTACAAAATTGAATGATAGATAAAGGAATCAAGATCTCAATTGTAAGCATATATCGACAAATATCAAACATGCGTCAATAAATTCAAATCACCAAATACAAAAACTCATAATAGCTTTTTAAAAGCAAAAACCTCTGAAATGATTTAACGATAATCCAACAACATTAAATCTAGAAATCACACAAATAGAAATCTAGAAATTTCATAAATAAGGGGGCGCCAAACTCCAAGATTGATGAAATAAATTCACCCACATGCATGTAACTCGAAGATAGACGTATAAGTCTATAAACATGAAGATAGTTACGAGACCTATACATCGAAATAGGTATAAAACCAATGAACTCCAATATAGGTATGAAACCAATAAATATTTAATAGGAACAAGTCATATAAACAATAAGATAGGTACAAATCCTATAAACATCAAATAGGAACAAGTCCTATAAACATCAAAGGCAAGTCATAAACTCATTGAAAAGTGTTAAATACTTTTATATAATAATTGAATAGATAACGACCATGTGTTCCATACCACTTGAGTTTACCTAAAGGTTTACTATACAACAGTAAACTCCACTCATGTATAACAATGGTTCGATCGAACAAGTCCAGGAGTTAATCGGTAAAACAAACACGAGCGTTCCATACCACTCGTTTTATTTAACTGTTTAAATCAATTTTTCACTCGATCAATAACGTGTAATTTTATGAAAATACTTCTCTTTTAAAACCACTTTTAAAATACTTTTTTATATTGGATATATATATATATATGTATGTAAATGTATATGTGTGTATATATATATAAGTAAGCTTTTCAAACTATCATTCCAAAACATTTCTAAAGCCATTGCATATGAAAATAGATAGTGTGTACATATATTAATAAAATTCTTTTTATGAATATATATATATATGTATGTATATATATATGTATATATATGTATATATATATATGTATATATATAAATTAGATTTGTACATAAATAGTTTTGTATAGAAAGATTGGATGTTGAAATCAATCATTTGTAAATCTGGGTTGAAAATGTGCATCAAAAGTGTATAATTCTCTCAAGATCCATAGAATAATCTCTATGATACATATAATAAAATACACCAAAATGAATTCAATAATTCATAAATCACGAATCCATAAATATCAATAAAATTGACATGAAATGCATAATTAAAATTTAGCAATCAACTTCTGGACTTCAACAGGGCAAACGAGTGACGAACGAGTCGATCGCGAAATATTGAATGCAGCCTAGATGTCAGGTTCAAGCTACAACCGGTGCACCGGTTCGACCAATTGGTCCACCAGTTGATTCACATGGGCTGACGTCCTGGAGACTCCGGTGACCTTTCGTCGATTCGTTTTCGCTCATTCTTCCTTTGATGCTTCTCTAACGATCTAAGGTACTGAATAGGTAGTCATGCATGTATATAAACATGTATAATTGGATGAAATTCATGGTTTCATATGGTTGGTTTCAGTAAACAGCCAATAAAATTCAAGTAGACAATGAATCGATCAACATTTTGAGATCATATACACTTTGAATTCAAACATAACCATCTAACAGCGGCAGCAATATATCTAAGGCTAGAATTGGTAAGATAAACTCACCCAAACAAACTGGGATAAAAGATTAGAGTTTAGAATCTTCTATGCCTTTCTAATTCAATCTCAACCTAGGCTATGAACAAAAATCGGACAAGAATTGATCAAAATCAGGAATCAAAATTAAAATAATTCATAAAATTGATGCATAGATAGGTAAAGGAGGTTACCTTTAATCAAAACACACTAAAATAGATTGAAAGCCCCTTGATTTCACTCTTTTATTTGCAATTTTGGGGATTTAGTGTTTTTTGTACTTAGGAATATGAGTTTTCTGGTTTGGAGATAGAAATGAGAATGAGAACAAAAATGTACATATGTTTCTCATTTCTGTTTCTTTGGTTTTGGGCTAAGTGGGTAAGAAATGTGGATCCATTAGCCAAGGGTTGTTAATTCTTTCAAAACCCAAAGTGTTACTAATTTGTTATGTTTCATTTTAACATTTTATAAATATTAATTTATTTAAAAAATATTCTAATTTAACTAACATTTATTTCTAAAATTTCCACAATACAAATAACATGTCAAAATCTTGCTTTTATCGATCTTGAGATATTTTATCAAAATTAATTACAACTTTTGAAATGAAAAGTTATTCTTCATATTTTTATAAAATGCACCATTAATTAAGAAATCATTTTTCAACAATGAAATCATTTCCATACAATTTATTTATTCATTTTCTCCGAAATTATTCTTATATAATTAAATATAATAATTAAATATCATATAAAGAAAATTCATTAAATTCCCAATTTATTAAACTTCAAATCCATTTTAATTTGGAAATATAATAATTTAGATTCTCTCCAAATTCATTCAATTAATTAATTAAAATTAATTAAATTATGTATTAAGTTTAGATCCCAAGTAATTTCGACCGGGGTTGTTACATGTTTTCTCGTTATCCAAAAGTGCTCTACAAGCTTTTCTCTTTGATTCTATGGAGTCTATGTGACCTTGACTTCTCTCTCCCAAAATGGTGACGTTAGGGGGTATTTATAGGTGTATTCCTGGGGTTAGGAGGCTCTATGATTACCATGGAGATGGGAAGTCATCCAAGTCCGGACCCTAAAGAGTAGTAGGAAGGCCAGATCCATCTAGGACTAGATATAAACAAGTGGGATTTTAGTCGGTACAATTTTGGTTGGTGTCGACTGGAACCCTACCAAGTCATTTTCATAGTCAGGTATGTTGCCAACAGAACCCTATCATATCGTTTCCGCTGTCCAATAGGCTGCTATGTGATTAACTATTAAATTGATTTTTGGGTTCAGTACAGAGCACATATATACCAACTAGATTTATCTGGTCAGTTTTGGTGCTTTTGGATTTGCTTCTGGGACATTGTTTCCAGTGCTTAATCTTACCTATCATGCATGTTACTCCAGCACTTTGGCCTGCTAAGTTCCAAATTCCAAACTTAGCAATTTTCGAGCATAGAAGAAGGTTGAAACGTTATTGCTGGAGTCATAACTTCTTCATCTTAAGTTGATATTAGGAAAAACTTGGACCAACAACTTTATATTGGAGAGTAGAACATCCTCACTGACTTTGGACATTCCATTTGGGTAATGTATCTAGTAGTTTTCTAAGGTGGGGACCAAATTAGTTAGGTGGAGGACATATATTCATATTTCATATCTCACAACTTGTAATTTGGATTGAGATGCGGTTTTTAACTAGGTGCATTTTTAGGCCTTGGGCATGTATTCTAATTTAGGTCTACTCCAGGACTGTGAAATGCCCCCAAACACTTTTATCCTCTAAAGCATGTTTTATGTGTATAAAAGCTTGCTTTATTTAATATTCAATCATAGTGGGGGATTGGTGCAGTCAAGCCAGTATTCTATAGTGCTCAAGTGCATCCATTCATTTAACTTGAAAATTAAGAGGTTTATCCCGCAAGAACATCCATTCTTGCCCGTATTAAGCGATGTCTCCACAGTCGTGGGTTTCACATAATCGAGTCTCAAGGTGTTATTATGCCCCCGGGTATTTCTGTCAAATATTAAGTAGAATTTATACATAAACATACGTCATACATTTGCGTTATAGCCCCATGATCATAAGGGTACTCGGTCTTTAAAGTATCACACTGCATGTTTAGATAAAGCCGACCATAGCTTTGGGCATTTTTGGAAAGATTACTCTTTACTCTCCCTAGCGAAGCTGGGTCCTATACTGGTCAGACTTGTACTCCACTATCTTTAGAGGAGTTAAACCATGTCACTAAGGCTAAACAACTTGATACTTCGCTACCTCCGGTGAAGCTATGCTTTGTCTCTAATGTTAAGAAACCTTGCACTCCTTCATCATTATGGCGTCGAACCCTATATATATGGTTAGGAAGTTTATACTCCACTATCTCTAGCAAAGTTAGGTCAGTTTATACTCCATCATATCTTGTATAGTTATGTTTATACTTTGCAAACTCTCATAGAGTTGAATGAATTTATAACTACTAGCTCTCACAAAGTTGAACGAGTTCCACAATCTTTAGTAGAGTTGAATGAGTTTATACTTTGTTGTCTCTAGCAAAGTTGAATGATTTTATACTGTTGTCTTCGATAGAGTTAACTAAGTTTATACTCCACTGCCTCTAGTAGAGTTGAAGAGTAGTCAATAGATCATTTCAAGCATTTGGTAGTGAAAGGGATTCATAATTTCCAGATCAAAAACCATCCAACAAGTCAACAATTCACTCCTCAGCAAAATGGACTTGCGTCTTCAAGTCCAAGAGGCATTCGATGAAGTTATCCAGCCACTCGTCAAATGGAAAGAATTTACGGTCGCTTCATGTTTTACAATTCACATGAACATCTATCTCTAGATGCCTAGTAGGAGAGGACATACTTTGATGTCCACAGGGGATTCAACATTGTGTTGTCAGCTTAGTTTATACCCTTCCTTGGAGGGGGGATTAGTTCCATTGAGGGCCTATGGACTAGAGTTCATGACACTCTCATTGTAGTTACCTAAAAAGAGCAGAGTCAAGCCCAACAATTCATACATCAAATGTTTTAATACTAAGCAAAACAAAGTGATATTGGTTCATATTATATTGTATGGGATTGAATTGGTTCGTAAATGGACCACAAGACTCGGTTCTATTGGTCTAGAAAAATCAAGTTCATAACTAAGTAGTTTAAACAAAGTTCATACAAAAAGTATATCAATTAAATCAAATCTAAAGGTTCAAATCAAAATGCACCTTGGGTTTATCCCATAGCATGCTAATGAGATTCATCTATGGATCTTGTACATGTGTAGACATACCAAGGTAAATTCCCGATGCAACAACCACTCCACACCATCGACATCCAATATGACTAAATATAGCGTTGCCGACATGCCAGGCTAGTGTAGGACGATCATCAAGGGTTGAAAATGAAATAAAACATCACGGAACCTATCATATATCTCATAGCACATGGAATAAAATATAATATACACCACAAATATAAAACAGGAGAGACGGCAATAACTAAGTGATCCAAATATCAGAGTATAGATCCATAGGGTTGTACAACAAGTAATAGAGTTTATACAAATGGGAATAAACTCGAATAACTATCTCATAATAATAGTAATAAGCAAGCACTATCAAAGCTCCATAGTGTTGCATAGTGGAATAAGCATAAAAATCCATATATAATATGAGTTAGCTCCATCCATCTTGTCCTTTACAAAGCTACTGTGTCGCACCTAGACCTGCTATTTCGTCTACTCATTTAAGAGTACACGAGATAATAAGAAGCAAAGCATAAAACCTCGAGTCAGACAACAGTCTGGTGTGCATGGTAAATGAATCTCAAAATACTATAAAAGTTGATAAAGTAAGGAGCAAGGGTATACGAACCATACCTAACATGTCCCTACAACCAAAGAGTTAGCACATAGTGAACACAATATGATATTCTACGAATATCATAAAGGTATACTGAAAACTAAGTATGATGACGGGTGTCCAGGTATTCCTATCCCTAATACTTATCTCCAATGACATCCCTTGAGTGATAGACTGTAGAAGAAAATAATCAAAGCAACCATGGCATCCATCAAGCAATCCTCACTATCACTCAATGTGCTCTAGATATATGATAACTCATATGGCCTTTCCTATGTCAGGGACTAAAAGAAATACTAGTTTTTAGTGTACTTGTCTTTAGCCTGAAGCTGATACTAGACCCTTTCCCACGATCTAGGGTATACAGATCCTTTTAAATGATCCAGTGTAGCCTTTCCAAGTACCTATGAGTGCACTCATAATAACCCTGCTTTCGAGTACATCATAAAACACTCTGAGTATCAACGATCCCTTAGCATGCATATTCGAGCCCTTTCCTTGCTCCATCTATTTTCCATTATTCTCGAGGAACCATTCCGCATTCCTCCATTCCACGATAGAACCATTCTAACATTCTATACATGGGTCACCCTTCCTAGAACCCGCCCTTTGTGGAAAAACATTCTCATGACTCCTTTCCACATCAAACCGCCATTTGTTGGAACCTAACTCCATTCACCATCGAGTTGTCATCAGCGAATTCTCAAAGCTATCATTATGCCACTACATCGCCACGAAACCCCAAGTGGACAAACAAATACCTTCAGCATGACCTGTAGAGCCTCCACTCCCCCTCTTGAAAGTTCCACCCAATAACATCAAACAGGACCTCTCGGTATCAAGAGGTGTATGTAACCAATTTGGTTAAGTTTTCTCCCTCTCTTCCAAGGCTCCATCTCCTAAGTGCTTAGACCCCGACCACTTCCCCTAAAGCTCTCGACATCAACTCCAAAGCACTTAGTGCTAAGTCTATTACTACTATCATCATTGTCAAAGATATTCAAGGAAATAGTATCAAAGAATAGTGACGTCACATAAAGTTCATTAGCCTCGATAAAGTCCAAAACTATAAAGTGTGAACGTCATCTTCCATGAATCACGACAACTATCTAATAATATTATGATTGACGTCGAGCCTCATGATTTCCAAAACCAGGCTAAATGAATTCATATCCTATCAATGTCGATATTGCCAAGTTCAACCATTCTTAATGCTACTGGTGATCAAAGTTGCTAAGTACTGATGGTGTTCTCCATCCCAATGTCGCTGCTCATCGAAACTGCCTTATAAAGAGAAATACAAGTTATAAACGTTGCCGAGGTTCCATGCTATTACAACATGGCTCTTATGAACGTCCTTGGGAGACACCATATATATCTACTTTTGCGATCTTGATGATTGTCATCATCGATAAACACAAGTGCAGTTAATACCACATTTAGTAAGCATCAGCGTTAAGGGTCAGCAATGTCGCCGCTATTTAATGCCATCAACCATTAATCAAAGAAGGTCTCAAGATATGGATTCATTGTCACTGATATTCATGCTGAGAACCATCAATACACCCAAAAGGGATGTCGAAGGCGCTTCTACTAATGTTGTCTTTCATCGATGTAAAAAAAAGTTGATCGACGAAGAAGGAACTATCAGTGTTGAGTTTAATGATGCTAAGAGTCGACCATATTGCATCGGAGCCGAAGTATATCCATATAAATACAAGAATGCCAGCTTTGATGTTCGACGATGCTATTAATGTCGAAGCCGATAGAATATCAACATTGATGATTGACGATGCTGCTAATGCCAAAGCCAAAGGACGTCGAGGCCTGTCACTTGTCGAACCCTATAAATATGGACCTAGGGACTTCGTGGAAGGGGCCAGTTTCTCTCTTCTCATTTCTTACCTTTTAAACTTTGTAAACCCTAAATTAAATTAGGGATTTTTCCTATTGTAGCACTTGAACAATTGTATCCATTACACATAAGGATTTAGGAAATTAAACAAGGACATGGCCTTTTTGACTTGATTTGGACTATGACTTGCATATTCATTTGACATTGTACATTAATTGACTTGGACTAGTGACTTGCATAGCATATTGGATTTCTTTGAATTAGTGACTTGCCTTTTAACACGCATATTGAGTTGAGCGTCGACCTTTATACTGCCTCGAGATCTCTGTGATGATGATGACTAAACTTAAAGCTAACACGAGCGTATACTTTGATTCAATTATTTTGATTAGCCTCGATAAGACCTCACTTTGAAGTTGTAATATTGTTTACATATTTTTGGGGTTAGCAAATTTAATTGCTAACATGTTTGGCGCTAGAAAGAGGGCTCGAACCTCCGACTATGTTAAAACCCCAAGTGGAACTACCCTAGCTTGCATATTTAGGGTTTAGAGAACTTTACCTTACCAAGCATAGCCCATTCAAAGCCAACCTATCCTTGATTCCCAACACCAGTTAATTGCATAAATTGTGTTTTGCTTAGCCATGTTAGCTAATCGTGCTAAGTTCTCCGAACAAGGATCATCCAAGCCTCAAATGACTAGGCCAATCTTTTAAGCCATTAGTGATCTCCAGCTTCATAAAGAGCAAGTGCTAAGATTTGTAGCATTATGAGTTATGAAAGAAAAGATAAGGCAAGTAGCTCCTTACAATCCTGAAAAATGGAGTCTGAATCCATTCCTTGTAGGACAGAGACCAATTTTTGCCCTAAAAAGACAATATTAAAAGGATGAAACCTTCTCAAAATTAAGAAAGGAAATCTAGCTTAAATCTTAAGAAACTTTCTTTGAAAATGAGATAAGAAGAGAATTTTATCATTTCACTAAAAAATTGAAAACCATGCTCGATTAATCTTACAAGACAAATGAAGTACCAGCCTCTCTAAAAAGGAAGTTCACCCCCTATGAAGAACCTAACGTAAGCAACAAAAGAACCAAACATCGGTTAAAAGGGCTAATCTCTAAGTCACAGCTTCCAAAGGATCGTGTTTTCACCACTTCTCTTAAAAACATCTATTTCCTGACTAAGGATGAGCTTGACTATTGGACTTCGCAAAAAAGGAGACCCAAACTCGAAAGGGATCATGGAAAGTCATATTGTCACTATCATCTTGCAAACGGACATGATACCAATCAATGCCGGAGCTTGGAAGGAATGATCATCAATTTTTAAGGCAAGGAAAACTTAACCAATTTGTACAAAGATGTTAAGCCAAACATCAATAAAGGTTATCTGAATAAAATAAGTGTATCTACATAGCCATCAAAGGCTCATGATTGCAAGAGGTTTCGATCATCAAAGGCTCATGACCGCAAGAGGTCCCGTTCATCAAAGGCTGCAGCCATCAAAGGCTTGATCGCAAGGGGCCCCGGCCATCAAAGGCCCCAGCCATCGAAGGCTTGACCACAAGAGGTCCCGACCATCAAAGGCCTTAAGCCTTCAGTGCCTGCCATTAAAGGCCTCACTAAAGTGCCTCCTAAAGGGAGGTCGGGTAAACCTTTAGTGCCTTCCATCATATGGCCTTACTAAAGAACCAGGAAAGCCTTCAGCCCCGTCATCAAAGGCCTCATTGAAGCATGTCCTAGAGGGAGGTCAGATAAACCTTTAGTGCCATCATCAAAGGCTTCACCAAAGCATCGGGAAACCCTTTAGCCTCTGCCTACATGGCCTGCTTAAAGCGCCTCCAAAAGGGAGGATAGAGCAAGCCTTTAATGCCTACCATCAATGGCCTCATTAAAGCACCAAAATCGTCAAAAGGAAGATCAATCAAGATCAAGAGCCAAGTAGCATTCCAGAGTCAAGTAGTGCTCCCAAGTGGATCAAAACCCGAGCCAAGTAGCGCTTCAAATCAACTTTCTAAAGGAAGATTCATCAAATGCAATTCTTAACCACCAGGCAATAGATTTTGGTCTTCTTCCAAAATTTCCAAATATGGATTTGCGGTCTTCTATTATTGTTGGATAAGGATATCTAATCTTCTTTCTGATAAAGATTTATGCTATTAAGTTTGGATTTCTACTCTTCTCTAAATTCCAGATTACGTTTTAGGGCTTCTTTAAGTTGGTTTTCAACTTAAAATTTAACAGGAATCTCCATTACTAAATCAAATTACTAGATGTTTAAATCAAGCTCAATCAGAAAAGTACTTAATTTTCAAAGCAAGCAGAAAGTTAATCTACATATTGGAAAGCTCAAATATGGAAAAGTGAAAGAGATTTCAGATTAAAATTGAAATTCAGTTCACGATTATATACCTTGTATTTGAGGTAACCTTCATTCAATTGTAAATTTATTTAATTAATGCATTATGGACAAAGTGGTAGGTACAAAAATCTAAAGCTCAAGATTTTGTGCGGTCTCCTTTAGATCCTGGGCAATTATAGGGTCAACAATATGGAAAATAGCAGCATACAATAGTTCTTTGAATTTCTTTTCCTTTTTCTGGACCATATCTGCATCATCAACTGAAGTAATCTAGACCTTAAGAGCACGCTGTATAGTTTTATTGTCTCCGCGTAAAGTTTTGAATATTCTATTCAACTCTTTGATCTTTCGTTTGAAAGTGTATTTATCATGCTCAAACTTTTGCACTTTGCTCTTATATTCGCTAATACATTGAGAAACTTTCGCATCCCATTTCTTTCCAAAATGTTGTATGACCCGAATTTGACCTTTCTGCTCCATGATGAGATTATTTCATTGCTTAAACCCGAACGTGGGTTTAGTATAGTAGGGAATTCTTGGCTCGCCGAAGAACAAGATCTAGTGATTCTTCCAAGAGTAGAGGTAGGGAGATCGACTTCACCTTCACTCATAATAAGCTCTAGTGATTGACAATGAACTTGACTCTTTAATATGTCCGCTTCAAGATCGTTTATTCTTTGATATAATTTGGCTATCATTACGTCAGCTTCAAATGAAGGACCAACCTCGCAAATTGAGTTAGTCCTTTCTTTTAATGCCTACATATCTTTCTCCCTTTCTTTAAGTTGCTCCTCAATATGAGTAGTCATTTCATATATTAGTAATAGATTAGCAAGGAGATTAATTAGAGATCTTCAAATCTACATTTTTGGGAAAGAAAAATTACACCTTTACTATTCATTTTAGAATTTATCTTGAATTTGCGTGCAAAACTTAGATTTTGGGGATTTAGTGAGTGATTTATCATCTCTCGCCTTATTATATATATATATAGGTTTTGGCAAGTTTCAAACTCATTTTTAAAGTCAAATCACATTTTGGAACTATTTTAAAGTCAAACCTGAAGTAAAACGAATTTAAAATGTTTCTAAGTGTTTTAGTCATGTTGATTTGATGTGTGGTTGCCTTGATGAGTGTTAGGTTATATTAAATACATATTATAGGATGATTTGCAGTGAATTTCTGTATGTTTGCATGCTTGAATGTTTGAATGTTGGTTGTTGCATATATGGTGTTTGCTTGAATGCTTATATGGTTGAAACGCTCATTGATGCGACTTAGAGTTAGGAACCATGAAATCGGGCTTTGACGCATCAACTCAAGATTGTCGGGAGCCGTTTCATTGCATATGGGATGCACAAAGGATGGAAACAGCGCATAGCGGTGAAATCGGTGCAAAATTTAAACTTGGCGAAGCTATAGGAAATCGGTTCGGCCTAGGCGTTGGTTCGACGATGGAATGGTGCAGTGGCCGAGCAAGGAAGTCGGTTCGATGGAGGGGTTGATCCAGTGGTCAAATAGGATATTCGGTTCGATGGTGGGTTGGATCGATGACCGAGCACCAAAGTTGGTTTTGGTGGTGGGTTGGAAGGTTGGCCGAGCAAGGGAGTTGGTTCGTTGGGTGGTGATCTGACTCTGGACAGTAAAGTCTATTTGGTGGTAAGGCAGCTCAAGATCGAATAAGAAACTCGATTCAACATTGGAGTTGGTTTGGGTTTTGGAGCCTAGCTTGGTTCGGTCAAAGGTGTAGGCCGAACAGGGGTGGTGCATGTAGTTGGCTATAGAGTTTGGACATGGCGGCAGAATTTGAGAGGAATTTGACAGGTTAATGAGGAGTAAGGATGGATGACTACGGGACGAATCGGGATGAACATGGGCTTCATGCGGTAACTAGTGAAGCGATGGTGTGGTGCTTCGATGTCGACGACATGATGACTTCGGAACTTGGTATGTTGGCTCTACGACTTACGATGAGTGTCTAAAGGTGTTTCGAAGAGGGCGACTTAATGATGGGAGTCGTGGCAGTGATCCATAAGGGCAAGCTTAACGATAGGGGCTTGCGAGTGGGATTTACGATGGTTCCTACTGTGGAGATAACCGGAATGAAATAACGATTGGGTTCCATTATGGAATCGCGTGCAAAGGGATCATTGATAAGTCGGTGGCTTCTTGTGTGCTCATAAAGAAGGGGTGTGTGGGGGCGGCCACCTAGATTTGCGATTGTGTCTGGATCTTGCGATAGTAGGTTACCTTGGGCTTTGCGATTGTGGGCCTAGTTCCTAGCCTTTCGGAGTGGCATGGGTTCAAGCACCAATGGACCCGCAATTACGATTGGGTCCCTGGTTTGCGATTCTTCCATACCAATTATCATATATCCAATGCACATGAATCATGGTGAGGATTGTTTGATGTATTCTATATTTTCCATGGTTGTTATCACTTTAAGGTGCCGTACAATGCAGGTATTTCGACTACATATCTAGACACTGGACATTGTACTTTGATTGTTGTACACTTATATGGCTTTGATAGTAGATTAGTATATATCGACTGCTATGTGCTAACTCTTTGGATGCTGGGACATGTCAGGTATGGTTCTATATACCTTATGTCTATATTATTGTATACATTTTTATAGTATTTTTGAAATGATGTATCACTCATATTAGACTGTTGTCTGAGTAGAGATTTCATGCATTGCTTCTTATTACCTTGGGTACTCTTAAATGAGCAAATTAGGGATAACAAGTCTGGATAGCGCATGAAGCTGTACGGAGTATGAGCAGGAGGCTACGCTTTCATACATCTATACTTGGAGCTTACTATCACTTACATTTTGTTGTGCAATACTGTGGAGCCATATTAGTACTTATATTTTGAGATACAGATATATAGTTTATTTTTGAGATTTGGATGTATAAACTCTTTATTTCGGTTTTTGTATAGTCTGTGAACCATATGCACTCTGATGTTCTTATTAATGGTTCTTTGATTATATCACTGTCTTGCTTTTTCACACCTATATTATTATATTATATTTTGTTTGTGTGCCGTGAGATGTTCTACAGGTTCTATGGTTGGGTTTTTCTCTACTTTACATTCATTGATTGTCGTTCTGCATCGACTGGATACCTCCACGGCGCGTTATACAGATACGTTGGGTAACGAAGGTCTAGGGAGGTCGTCACAATTTAACTAAGAGAATAAAATATATTATTTATTTTTCTATAAATACAGATCTACACTCTCAAACTCTTTTAATTTTCTTTTTATTTTTTCCTTCACCAAAAAGTAGTCGTTTCCCTTCTTACTTTTCTTCCAATTGTTTTGAGAGCTAGGGTTAAGGAAATTCGATGATTTTGATTCGTTAAACCCGTATGAGAGAGAGCTTTATTTTAGTGTGTGCGACGGTGGGTGCGGAGATGTTTAGTGATGCCTGATTTGTTAGAGCCGAAGCTAGGGGTTGGTGGTGTTTGAGGAAGTGAGAGGCGAACTGGAGGTCGCTGTTGTGTTGCTTGGATCGAGGAGCATCTTTTCCCAAATCTGCAGCACCTCCAATCATCCATGGCGAAGTGCGACAGTTCATTGTCGTATGTGAAGTGTTAGGTCACGTCTGTCAGGGTGCAATCGAGCTCGATGTGATGGCTATAGTTTGATGTAGCTCGTCTTAGAGAGTAGCTAGATGTTAACGCTGATGACCAGAGGTAGTTGAGGTAAAGGGGAATGATGGTCAACTCATGGCTAAGGGTTTGGGGTTAATCATCGGTTGGTGATTGGACTTTATGGCATTAGGTGCATCGAATTTGTGGCGGCGTGGGGGGTCGATTGGAGATGGTCGGAGGTTCTTTGGCGGTCCGAGGCGGCGGGGAGGGTTGGTGAGGTGCACGATAATGTCAGTGTATATTTATGCATGTACAATATAGGATTTGGGAAGAGCAAGAAAGGATTAGCGGAGGGGTGGTAATAAGTATGTTAATTATATTAATCAATTAAAGTTTTAATGCCAATTTCTTATAAAAATCATAATTTTTACGTACGAGGTCCAATCGAGACGCCGTCTTCATCGTTATAGTCGTAGTAAGATTTTCTAAGACTTGGGTTGGTTTGGGCTTAGGTGAGTGTACTCACCATTTAATTTGTATAATATTGTGTGTATATTTGTTGTTTTAGAATAGAAATTAAAATATATATAGGAATGCAAGTTATAATTTTTGGACCCCTCCTTGTTGTATAGAACAAGTGACAACATTATTATAGAGTATGATCTCTCTCATAACCTGCTAAAACATGCATCGTGACCTGGATTTGTTTATATGTTTGATATTGTTGTTTGATAAAGTTTGAAATAATTTGAGAATTTCTAAATAAAAGGGTTTTAAATTATAAAACATGTTTTATGGGTTTTAAATAAAATTTTAAAATAGATATTTCAAGTAATATTAAGTGTTTTAGACCATATTATAAGTATTTTAAAGAGTAATTTATAGTGATGTATGGAATGATTGTTTTATGGAAAGTATTTACTTCTATCTTGAAATAGAAGATTAGTGTAATTATATGAGATTTAAAATCAGGAGATTTATAAAAGAAGTTTTATAAATAGAAATGAGATTTATAAAAGGAGTTTTATAAATAGAAATGAGATTTATAAAAGGAGTTTTATAAATAGAAATGAGATTTATAAAAGGAGTTTTATAAATAGAAATGGAATTCGTAAAAGGAGTTTTGTAAATATAAAAAAGATTTATAAAAAGGAATTTATAAAAGGAAATGAGATTTGATTTCTATAAATGATCATTTTAAATTACGGTGGTATGGAAAGTATTCTTTCATACTTAACACCAAATTCCTAGGTATGAAAACTCGTCTCTATCTGTGAAAATTAAGAATTTATGTCGAGGCAAGGATGGTTTTCTAATTTCTGTGCTTCATTGTTAATCGAAGGATAACACAAGTTTAAAATCAAGAAGTGGTGGTAAGTATACTTGGCGTAATTTCACTACGATCCATTTACTTACTCCAAAAGCATTTTAGGTTTATTGTTATCTATGTTTTAAATGACATTTATTTTAACTTAAATAAGTATGGTTTTGGAAGCGAAATCTTACTTAAGATTTTGTTAATACAATCATGCCATTAAGATAAGTATATGGTTATATTTTTCAATTATTAAAAGCGTAGTGTTTTGTGAATATACTCATATCGGTGAGATAAGTATATAAATACTTTTCCAAGTATTGAAAAGAGTAGAGAGGGTTTGTGAATATATCTTTTGTAAAAGGTGGTTTAATACGAATATTTGAAAGAGTATAAATGAATAGATGAAGTTTTAATTAATAAAGAAGTATTAATGAAATAAGTGAATTTTTAACTAATGAAAGAAGTTTTATTAAGTAAAACGATTTTTACTAATAAAAGATGTTTTAATTAATATTGGATTAATTAAATAAAAAGGGGATTAGAAGTCGTTTATATGACTTGATCTTACTTGTGTGTTGATCATGCTTGTGTGATTACTTATGTATGGAAAGTATACGGGACTTGGTTTCTCTTATGTGATCATTTCATTTTAGTTGAAACTGACCAAATATAACTCTAGAAATACCTAGAAGAAGCAAGGGAATTACATGGTACAATTATTTTGGGTGATGCTATATTGTACGTATAAACTCATCTTGCTCTTCTGGGGCAAATGATAAAGAAATCCATCCACTTAAATTGTTAGGAGGTGATCTCCACTCCTATGTATTGTCTGTTTATTTCGAAAAGAACCGAAGTTGAGTTTACCGAAAATCGATCGATTGGTTTTGAAGCGCCTGGTAAGTGGAGGAGTGTTCTTATATGAGAATACTCGAAACTGTAATCACTCCAAAACCATATACGGGTTCTATGCTTTGGAAGAGGTTCATGATTGGTTCGAGATGCTGGCATATATATGGAGATTCGAGATCTGATTGAGATGCTCGAACACATGTAGTTGTTCATGATCTATTTAGGATATGGGAATCCATGTGTGATTCCGAGATCTATTGAGATAGATTTTATGCTATTTAAATGATTATAATATTAAGTAATTTTCTATATGGAAAATGAATGAAATAAAATAGAAAGTAATTGGTGTAGTTAAGAACCAATTGGAATAAAGTACGTAAGTTGTACGTAGATCATTTTATTCGTATACTAGTTCTTGACCTAGGATTCGAGTACATGATTTCGAGGTGATTCACGCCGATCCAAGTTAGAATTTTTCACTCGATTCTTGGCGACAAACACTGGATATGGATTCCTGATACGATCCTGGTGCTTTCTATCAGATTATATAGTTATGTAAGGAAAACGGAAGTTTCTAATCGGGAAAATGGATATTTCTGTTTGAGAAACCGAATTGGAATCCGCACTAGAGAGGTCAGGTGAGATATACTAGTTCGAAAGTGAAATCTATGTGATCGAGCTAGTGATCAGATATGGTACTGCGTATGGATGATATACATGCATTGTACGGGCTTTAATAATAATTGTATGCTATGTGTTTTAGCTTATGGAGAGTTTGGAAAATGACTCATTGAATTATTTTGAGGAAACATGAGTAATCGATTAAGTAATAACTTGGGGTTGTTGAGTGTAAGGTAATGCTTAGTGAATTGTTTATCATCCTTGTGCGATGAGAAGGTTTCTGAACCTGGGCGAACCATAAGCTATGGTTGCTAGCGATTATGGTGCTGTGTAGTATTGTTATGTGAATGTTCTTTGGTTGCTGGTGATTGCAATACCATTAGGTATTAATGTGTGATTGTTGCTTGTGTCGATAATTCGATAAAGAAATATTATAAAGGAATGAGAGTGTAACAGCCCAGAATTTCGAACGCTTTATAATTAAATACCAGAATTATTTAAATAATTAAATCTTGGATTTAATGTAATAAAATTAATTTAATAGGACTATTTAACTCTTTTTAAATCTTGGACTTAATGTAATAAAATTAATTTAATAATCTTCGATCCTTGTGTAGGAGAACCGTTCTCGAAGTACTTAGGTCCCTTCCATGGAATCCTATACAATTAGCGAATCCGCCTTAACGGTTTTATTATATACCTATTATGTTGTGATGTACACTCATATGCATCATAGCTACTTGATTATCTATATTTCACACCCTAGACATTATTCTAATATCATTGGAATTTCGAATAGAAATGATTTGATTATCGTAAGGTTAAAAACCATCCGTGTTTATTTACGGCGTGATCCTACGAGATACCTTTATATTTTGAAGGGTTTTACAAAAATAAGAACCCATATGATTTGAGTTTCTCACGTTGGTTTACCAGACTGATCCGGATGTTATTTTCTTATAATGCTTGGGTCAGCCTGAGTATATTTTCCGATTTAGTTGTGGTTCATTGGAGCTCTGGGAGAGCAGTTGGATGATTTACTATCGTATTTTATTTTCTGCTGCATTTCTTGTATTGTATCTATCGACATTTATGAGGACAGGCCGTTATAACTGTCAAAGTTGATGATAGGTTAGTTTATTCTTATTGTTGTATGTGTATTAAAATTCTCTTTGTGGTAAAGATCTTTTGAGATATTATATATTATTGTTCTACATGTGAGATTCCGATATTGTGTTCTTCTTTCTTGTTATGTTTCTTTGTTTCTTACTTTTTTTCTTTTACCCTAACGCTCTGTCTTTTCGGCACTTGGGTGCTCGACACATAAATACCGTGGATGTATTAGCGTCGACGTTCGAGGTCGAAAAGGTCGTTCATTACAGAACCCTTATCAAGATTCCATAAAATTAATAAACACTTGTTCTAATATTCTCTATACTTTATTTCAATTTAGGGGTATTTTTCCCTATTTATTTTTTGGGCATACTCCTACAATAAATCATAATAAATTAATTTCAGCATAAAAATCTCTGAAACTGAAAACCCATTTCCACAACCATGATTAGGACATCATATAAATTCGTCATAATCTACCGAAATCATTAAGGTAGGGAAATGCATCTAAAAATTCCATGTTCGGCTATTTTTCTCCAAAACATTCATTCAACAATTTATGTGTTAATGAAAATCCATATGAAACTCCATCATATGCCATAGTTTACAAGGTCTTATCGAAACCATATGCTCGGGTATGATAACAATGGGTTTAGTATTACTCACTTAGATCTTTGGGATATCATGCTTTAGTCTTCTATATCCCCTTTTAGCTTGCATTTTGCTTATCTTCACTTTATTTTCTCTCTTTAAGCCGTCGCCATTAAAGTTCCACTCAACCTTTTATTTTATTTTAGTAGAATGAAATGAATGAATGGAAAAGAGTCATGCTTATTGTCCTATAATAATTAGGGCTTGGGCCCTCATACTCCTTTTCTTTAATTTGTCACCCCATTCCTTTCTTATTTAACTTATTTTGGCCATTTAATTAACTAATTAAATTAATTCCAAAATTACGGGTTGTTATTGTCTTCCCCTATTAAAGGAATTTCGCCCTCAAAATTCAATTGAGGCACAATAGAGATTTGCTAACTATCCCATGCTTTCGCCAAGCATACCCATGAATTCCCAATTCATATATAAAACATACCGGTGCTATATACTAATACGACAAGCAACCATAATATTCATCTATATATATGGTCTACAACAATACAATTTAATACATAGCTCATAGCTTATATGAAACAAAAAACTTTGGATATGTTCCTTTAACCTTATTATCTGTTTTCCACGTGCAGTCCTCCCGATCTGCGGTCCACTGGACACATACTAGCTTCACCACCTTGTTCCGAAGTCGTTTCGCATCCTGATCCACTACCTAAATTGGTTTCCACACATAGGTCATATTCGTCTCTATGATTAGGTCTTCTTCTGCCCTCGGATTAACTACTGTAGCTAGATCTCTAACACATTTCCACAGATGTGATACGTGAAACACATTATGAATCCCTACAAAAACACCAGGAAGTTCTACCATATATGTCACCTTCCCAATCCTACCTATGATTGGAAAAAACCATACATATCTAGGTGCTAATTTCCTAGCCTTCCAAAACACATCATGCCTCTCATCGGAGAAACCTTCATGAACACCTGATTGCCAATTGCGAACTGTAGTTCATTTCTCCTTGTGTCGGCGTAACTCTTTTGCCTAGACCGACCTACCTTCATTCTAGCTCGGATTAGTTCTACTTTCTCAGTAGCATCCTTAACAACATTTAGTCGTAACACCAACCTGTCCCCCGCCTCCAACCAACATGCAAGCGACTTACACGGCCTTCCATACAACGCCTCAAATGGGGCCATCCAATTGCTGCTTAGGTGGTAGTTGTTGTAGAAAACTCTACCAAATGTAGATAATCCTCCCAAGATCCACTGAGGTCTAAAATGCAAGCTCTCAGCAAGTCTCTAAGACCTTGTTGACAAACTCAGTCTGCTTGTCTATCTGTGGATGGTACGTAATACTCATGTGCAACTCTGTACCCAACACCTTCTTCAAGTTGTGCTAGAACTCACTGGCGAACAACAAATCTCGGTCGCTAATAATAGTGCTAGGCACACCGTGTAATCTCATTACTATCTTCATATATATCTCTACTAACTTCGGTGCAGTTCTCTTGGCCTTCATTGGAATGAAATGGGCACACTTAGTGGGCCTATAACCTATGACCCACATGCTTTCATTCCCTGCCCTTGCCTCGGTAGTATATCTATGAAGTCCTTTAGATATTGAATCTCATTTCCATACTGGAATCTCCAAAGGTTGGAGGAGCCCACTAGGCTTTTGATGTTATGCCTTCCCTTGTTGGCATGTAAGACATCTTCTCACATACTCTCTAACGTCTTTCTACATCCCTTCCTAGAAGAAACTCCTCTTCATGTTTTGATATATCTTAGTACCTCTAGGGTGTACGGTAAATTTTGAATGATAACATTCATCCAATACTTCCTTCTATGGTCCTTCTGCACTCGGAACATACAACCTTCCATTTTTCCATAGACTGCCTTCCCTATCAACATTGAACACCTTCAGCTCTACTGCCCCATACCCGAATCCAAGTTTCTTATTATGTCAATGCAGAACTTGTCTTCCCTCTGTAGTTTAGCAATCCTTCCTACCAACACAAGCCTGACTACTAAGCATGATAACGTCCCGGATGTAAAGCTTGAACTTGCACCAAACCGATATTGCACATTACACATAGACAACATTTCCAAGACGGTCCATTATTCTATCATAGCCAAAACACAACTCTGTTGTTTTTGGCTAAAGGCAACTGCTACTTTATTGCCTTTTCCTTGGGTATACTCTATCTTAAATCATAGGATGCTAAAATTTCAAACCACCTCTACTGCCTCATGTTCAGCTCCTTCTGAGGGAACAAATATCTTAAAGACTTATGGTCAGTATACAACTGAAACCTCACCCCTAAGAGATAATGTATCATGACCTTCAATGCAAAAGCAATCGCCACTAACTCCAAATCATTCATTGGATGCCAAACTTCATAGGGTCATAACTGTCTAGATGCGTATCTAATCACTTTGCCCTTCTACATGAATACTGCCCCTAATCCTAAACCCGATGCATCAGTATATACCATCATACCATAATTCCCTTCAGGTATCACTAACACAGGCGCATTCTTTAATCAATACTTCAATTCCCAAAATGCCTTCTCACACTCCTGCATGCAAACAAACTTCTCACTCTTCCTGGTCAGTCTCGTAATTGGCGTAGCTACACGAGAGAAGTCCTTAATGAATCTCCAGTAGTAGCCGACCAATCCTAAGAAACTTTGCACCTCAGTTACAGTTTTAGGCCTCATCCGCCCATTTACTACGTCAACCTTTGAAGGATGTACAGCTAACCCTTCTTTTGAAATCACATGGGCTAGGAACTTCACCTTCCTGCTCCAAAAATGACATTTAGAAAATTTTACCTTTAACTTATGTTGTCTTAACGTCTCCAGCACAAGCCTTAAGTGAACCGCGTGTTCCTCCACATCCTTCGAGTACACTTAGATGTCATATATGAATACCAACACATATCTATCCAACTTATCTTGGAAGATTCTTTTCATCAATTCTACAAAGAACGCAAGTGAATTGGTCAGTCTGAATGGCATTACTAGCCACTCATATGAATCATACCTCATTTTGAATGCAGTCAAAGGAATGCCTTCCTCCGCAACTCATAGCTGATGGAACCCCATAGCCAAATCCAACTGTGAAAATACCTTAGCTCCATTCAGCTGATCAAAAAGGTCATCAAGTCTCAGCAAAGAATATTTATTATTCACCATCCTCTCATTCAGCTTTCAATAATCAATGCACAGTCTTAATGATCAATCATACTTCTGTACAAATACTACCACCGCTTCGCAAGGTGAACTACTTGGCCTTATGAAACTCTTACCTTCTAACTCTATCAGCTGCTTCTTCAACTCCTCTACCTCCTTTAGAGTCATTTTACTAGGAGGCCGACCAAATGGTTCGATCCCGCGTAGCAAGTCTATACGAAACTCTACCACTCTTGGGGATGGCAACCTCGAAATTAGTTTAAACACATCTCGGAACTCCCTTGCAACATGCACTGCTCTAAGATCTTCTCACTCCAAAGCTAAAGCAAATAAAACGTCTATACACTCTACTCTACATCTTCCAAAACCACATACGCTCTATCTCTATGGCTTGGATGACTTGGAAAAATTATCCTTTCGACGCAGTGCACTCTCGCGCTATACTTCTCCAACCAATCCATCCCTAAACTAACTTCGAAACCTGCGAAGTTAAAAACGGATCATAAGAAAACTTACACCCACCTAACTCAATATCTAGGTCGGTGCACCTAAATCTAAGAGTGGCATACCCTCCTATCGGATTTGCTACACATATAGAAGTGACTAAATAGGTAACTCATAAACCCAAGTATAACAACCCGCCATTTTTGAACACGTAATCATACAACGAAGTTTGCAAACAACGAGTTATTATGTGATACATGTTGATATTCAGAGAGAGCTAATTACATAATCGAAAATAATATATCTAATACTTTTAGAATCACAATGGGAGGAATAAAATACTGATACCATTTAAAATAAGCACACTTTCATTTATATACAGATGTCACTCACATAGTTACATACCTGATGTGCATGTAAATGTGAATATTTTTACTTCCATATTTAATCTACTTTTATTTAAATAAATGTCATAATTGGGCATTTTTACATGTTTTTACCAAAATCCAAATGTCATCAAATCATCATTCATTCATCTTCATTTAGGGGTAAAATGGTAATTTTGTGCATGTATTAATTTTGAGAATATTTATTTGCACAATTTAGTTTTATTTGTAGGAAAATGGAAGAAGTTTTCATGGAAATATGCGTGCATAAGAGAAGAAGGCAAATGAAGATGGAAATAAATAAATTCATGAAATCATGGAGGACCCAACCTACCCACTTACCTTGATCTACAATTAGGAGCTAATGCACAAGTTAGTGAGGATTAAAGTCACATGCACATATAATGGAGGATTAAGCTCATGCTAATGATTATTTGAAGGTTACACTTTCTAAGGGTATTTTGGGTAGTCCCGTAAAATATGGATTAAGTTTTAGGCATGTATAAATAACCATCTTATGTTCATGTAATGAAGTTTTTATCTACTTATTATATTATGCAAGTTGTAGCCTCAAACCAAAAGAGAAATAAAATGGCTTCCTAAGCCTCTTCTTCTTTACTCTTTCATGCTTTCATGTTACTTTTATGCTCATTTTTATTTACATGCTCTCTTTCCTTTTATGTTAGTAGTTTAGATTTTCATTTATGCATTTAGTTTAGTTTTATTTTTATGAAATTATTTAGTTCTCTTTTCGTTTAAGTTGCTCTTACTTCTCTTGCTTTTTAATGTTGCAATCTACATGTGTTGAAATGATAATAAAAATGAATAGCTAAACCCCTTCAATTTAGGGGTAATGAAGCTCTCTAATTCATGTAAATTCAATATATTTGCTTATTTATGATCTCTTATTATGCTTCATGAAAAGTTAGATTACGATGTAAGTTTATTAGTGAATTTGATAGTCTATGTTGTTTATCACAAATAGGCTATTCTTATTCAAACATAAACATAATTTACATCATTAACTAACTAAGTGATTATGATCATGAAATTAAAATAGAAGCAAAATTTGATGATCTATGTTACCAATAAAAAATAGTAAATAGATCATGCTTAAAATAGACTTTTATTTTAGTTTCATATTCATTTTCATGACATTCAACAAGTGGTTTTAGTTGTTGTATTAAAGTTTGATGGTTTAAGTTATGTTAGTTACTAATATAAATAAACCATACTTATGATAAATACATCACTAATTCTATTTAGATTAAAATGAGTGATCATAAATAAAAAAAATTGTTGATTTATGCAAGAGGATGAGAGTGGATTTGCCTCTAAATTGTCTTTTAATCTCATTTCCATTCACTTTGCTCTAGCTAGTTTTATATTTTTCTTAGCTTAAAAACAATCCCAAGTTTGGTTTAATTTGATTAAGTAGAATTTTTAAAATCGCTTCAATTTCCTCCGGATCGACCCATACTCGCCACGTACTAACATTGTACGCAGTGCGCTTGTGGTTATTTTTATTATAATATTTTTCGGCGGTTTTCTAATCCGATAGAAAATTAGCCGTCAAACAAGTTTTTGGCGCCGTTGCTGGGGAATAGATTTGATTTTAATTTTACTCTTCGAATTATTTTCGTTTGATTTTATTGTGTTTTCATTTTGTGCATTGAGTTGCATTTAAAAAAGAAAAAAGAAAAAAAATAGTGTTGTGTGATTTGTGCTTTCATTTGATTTGTGTGCTTGTTGTTTTTCTATTTGCATTTGCATTTTTACTGTAAAAAAACACACACAATTTCAGAACAAATTTTTTTATTATTATTATTTACATTTTCAATTACATTTACATTTTTTTTACAAAACTGTTGTCCTCTGTCTCAACCTTCTTTCTACCATCAATACACTTTTGTGCACACAACACTGCAAGTCCACAACATGTGTGAACTCCATCACTTCACTGTGCACATAAATACTATGCACTTCACCATTCCTCTTCCTACTACATCAAACATCCTAGTTACTGTAACCATCTTCCATCCACTACCATAACTGCTGCCTTCCCACTCTCCACTACCATACAAACTGCTTGCACAACTACCCTGCTGCTATCCCTGTTTCATTTCCCCCCACAAACCAATACAACCGTGCCTTATTCACATCACACCATACTTCAAACATCCCTTCCAAACCAATCAGTGCACAACATCATCTAACTACTGTTGTTGCCATTAGTACTCACTACAGGTCTCAATACATCAGTACTCACCACACATCAATAACCTCTACAGCAAGCAACCTCATCATCTCTGCAAATACACTGCTGCCTTTCCATACCATTAACATCCCCTGCACGCACAACCAACTTCTATGCAATTTCTAACCAAATATTGTCAGTTCATCTTCCGCCTCTCCTCTGCCATACAAAACTACTATCACATTTCTATGTGCTACTTCATCACTGCTCTGTGCAACAAACTCCACCCTACAACTACATCTAACATCATACAACAACTACTTTTCACAACTACTTCAACATCAACCCTGTCAACACTGCCCACTACAGCTTCACAAACTCACACTTCCTTCTTCATACAACAACCTCCTTCTACTGCCTATCCACTACAGCCAGGCCACATTACTGCCCTGACCATCTTCTCACTTGCATCCCCCATACAGACCACAACCAGCAACCTCCCACTTCAACCAAGGTCATCATGCACATTAAAACAATCAACCTACTACATCCATTTCATCCCTACCCACCAGAACCACCTTTGTCATCACACTCCCTTGTTGCCACTGCACAGAGCAATCTATACAACAAACTTTTCCATTCTCCTCCAAAACACAGTCACATTTCTGCCATACAACTACACCCTTCGACAACTCTCAAACATCACCCTGCCTGCACTGCTACTTCTCTCTTCCTTCACTGCTACAACAACTACACAACCTTCATCAATCAACTGCCTTCCACATACTATCACTTCTCTCCTCTACTTAATCAACTAGCTACATCTCCACCACCTCCAATCACTTCCTATACCATCCAATACACCACAACATACTGTAACATTGCTACAAACCACTTCAACCAAAACTATGCATATCATATCACCACTGCAATCACCTTATTGTTTCTAACACTTCTTGCCATTTCATCCATGTTCCTTCACCATATTCACTACTTCCCCATTGCATCACCAACACCAATACACTACTTCTACATCATCTCCATCAGCTGGTAACATCCACTGTAAACTTCATAGCAATGCATGCCACTGTCTTACTTCTCCAATCCTTTCCATTAAAACATCATCACTTCACACGGAAACCATACCTGTTGCCAAACTAATCTCCTCCTCCCTGTATAATCAAAACCATCCATTTCAACACATCCACCACCTGAACTCCTCTGCTACACATCCAATATCAACCTACAATACTTCCTCAAATTTTCATCCACGAACTAAACTCGAACTCGTAAGGACCCGAAACCCAAAATCACTACACTCCATCACGAATCAAACAGCAAATCACCAACCTCATTTCAGCCAACCAGAATTCACCTACAATCACGAGCAAACCCGCTACCAAATCAAATTCTAACATCTCCTGAACCAATACCCCAATACCCAAACCCAAACTCATCACCCGCGACAACCTAGATCTGCCATAACTTTGCATACCACCAACTCGCAAACTCCAAATCAATTTCCCGTTTAATATTTTTTATCGAGTAATGCGAGTTTGTTAATTCGATTTGTGAATTTTGTTAAAAAAAGAACAGTGAAGTAAAGAAGAAGGGGTATGGGTTTAGGCATTTGATTAAGGGGGTATTGAGCTTGGTTTTTATTAAATTTTCTTTTTTACTTTATTTTTGAATTAGCTTGTTTTTTTTTAATATTTCATTGTAGTTGCATCGTTAATTCACATTTAATTTCTATTTTGCATCCATATCATCTTATTTTCTTTTCTAAGGGCAATACCCAAATCCACATAAGATGGGGGATTTCATCACCCCTTCCTTGGCCCACAAATTGCATTTCATCGTAGAATTTTGACTAATAATAATGGTTAGACATTTGACTTAAGGGAGTCACGAGCTCACCTAGTGCTTAACTGTATCTTGACAAGTTGTCTTCTTTGAATAATTTACTTTATTAGTGTCTAGACTACTCCTGAGCAAGTCGACCTACTCTCTGCTTAATCACGTTCTCTTGTCTCCTCTCCATTTCGTTCAAATGGCCAGAGAAATTTATTTCGTTCAAACCAAACGAAACACTTTCGTTCACGTTCAAAATCAAATAAATGGCCGCCTCATTTTTCTTCAAATTCACGTTCAAATTAAAACGTGTGACTTTCCTTTCTCCTCAATTTCACGCTCAAAGCCACTCGCCTACTGTGACGATGTTAACGTTCGAGTCGCGATCTGGGGGTGGTCGAGAGTAACGAGCCTAGGGTTTCGATGAAGTCGGCTATAGGAAGGCGCGATTTGGGAAATTGGTCGATGCAGCTAGAGGTGTCGCGAGGCAGGCCGAGGCATCACGTTTGTCGAGTCGAGCAAGGCAGGGTGCTCGCGAGTCAATGGGGTTCGTGGCGGCGCGACGTGGGAAATATCAGCGAGTTCGATCTCGCGTACGAGATGAAGGGGACGGCTCCGAAGGCAGACTCGAGTGGCGCGTTGTGCATCGCAATCTGAAGTTCGAGACGACTAGTTCGAGGCCATAGTCTGACTCGGTGGACAGTGAGGTAGCTGCTTTTGTTTTTTTAGTTTAAATGAATATATATGTAAATTTGAATAGAGTTTTAATTTTAAAAAAAATATATATATATTTAGATGGAGGTATTTTTACAGTAAGTATAGAATTTCTATTTAATTTGAAAAATAATAAATAAGGATATAAACAGGGAAATATATTGGTTTACGCATTTTGAATTTACCAGTAATTTTTAAAATAATCTATATATGTGATTAATTTGTTAAAAATAAACTGATTTAATTTATTCATTTTACATAAAGGTTTAAAAGAGAAATTATCAGTTTGAATAAAAAGTATTAGTTAATTAAAATTATTTAATGGTAAGTGATCATTTAGTTAGTTCAAATATATTTTTTTTTTAAAAAGAAAATTTGTTTGAAAATTAAATTATTAGTAGAATTAAAATTATAAAATGGAAAATAAATTGTTCGATTATCCCAAATATTAATAAATTTTATAAATTGTTTATACAAGGTTAAAAATGGAGAAACAAGCCGGAATAGAAATGGATTGCAAATAAAAATCAAAGGTGAGATCTTCTCATTCAAATTGGAAAATTGAATTGCAGTTATTGATTGACTGTTTGATTGTGATAGTATATATAGTAATATATATAGTAATATATATATATTGGAATATATATATATTGGAGTTGTTGATTTTCCCGCATTATATAGCGGATGAGACCCTATGTGCCGCATAATAGCGGATGATATTTTATAAATCCCATATACCGCGATATTCCACCTCGAAGTGGAATTGGTATTGTGCTAACATCTGTGGATGCAGGGAAACAGGTTGGAGGAATCCAACTGGATTCCTCAAATTATATGAATTTGTTTCATATGTTGTATGAATTTGTTTCATATGCTGTGTGATTACTTATTGATAATCTGTGAATGATTATATTGTGATTGAATGTGTTAAAGGCTATAATTTAGCCGAATGTATTTTTGGTATCGTTGGATACTAGAAATAAATAAAATTGGGTTTTTGAAATTAAAGTTGGAATTTTAGTAAATTTCTTTTAAAAGAATTGGGTGAATTTAAAAGAAGGAATTTTAAAAGCATAGAGTTGATTTTCGAAATCTTATCGAATTATTTCCAAAATATAGAAAAGGATTTTTATAAATGGATTTTTAGAAATATTGTTGAAAAGTTGAAGAATTTATTTAAAATGGAATTTTAAATGGTTTGGAAGAATAAGGAATTTATTTTAAAAAGTGATAAATTTGTTTGAAATCCATTTGAAAATTGATTTGATATTTGAAAATAAATCTTTGGGAAATCGATATGAAAATTATTTGGTGTTGAGTAAAAAATGGATTTTGTATTGAAATAAATTTGGAAATCGATTTGTAAAATCAATTTGGGCTTTGAAATAAACTTAGAAATCAATTTGTAATTGATTTGGTGTTGAAATAAATTTAGAAATCAATTTGGAATTTGATTTGGTGTTTGAAAGTGAATATTTAGAAAATGATTTGAAAATCGTATATAAGTGAATATTTGGAAATTTACATTCACAATGGAATTTGTAAAGGTAAAGTGAAAATAAATAACATTCGGGAATTTTATTTCGTGAGTGAAAATATGATTTGAAATTGGGTTTCAAAATGTTGAAGTGTGGAAAAAATATATATATCTTGCAAAGATATTTTGAAATTTAATAATTTGGGAAAAACTATTTAAATTGGTTGATTATTGTGAATGTTGTTTGATAGTTAAATAACCGACTATCAATATTTGCCTTTGAAATGGCACTTGAATTTGTTTTTTTAAAACAAGCGCTCATTATTCGGTTAAGCCGAGAGAGGACTTTGTATCATATAACCCATTCCGAATAGTGATACATCGTGAATGGATAACATTTGAAGACCGGTGTGAAGACCGGGTATTTTCGAAAATGAAAGGACAACCTGTCGAATGTCTTTGCACCGAGTTGCTCCGGTATAGAGATTTATATCACTCTTCTTGTGATGGGAAGTCCGGACGTGATTAGTGAATACCCGGATTGCAAGGGCTTCTTTGGAAGTGCCTTCGGTTTCGTTCGATCCCGGAACGGACTTGTATGGATGTGTGTCTGACGTTACACTTTGAGATGTAAAGCTGGTTTCTATCAAATACATTTCTGTTGGTGGTGGAGAATTTATTCTCTTGGCTTAACACCCTTCTCTAAGACGTACGAGCTCAAAGGTTATGTGGTTGATGGTTACTAGTGATACATTCCTAATTTGGTAATGTGGCATACAAAGTGTTGTTGATCATTTGTTGATCAAAGCATGGCTTTGTGAAAAAGCGTAGCTTTGTGGACGAGACTTCGTCGAGCCTCACAACCCGGTAATGGTCGAAACAGGAATGTTGCAGCAAGGTTTTAGGGGTTGCGCCCCTAGGGTATGTCATTTCCTTCTGGATAAAAGGTGATATCATGGTATGGAGCCCAGATATTTTACCTATGTTGATGCTGCAAATTTATTTTACTTTTTGGTTGTTGCTTTGTGGTTGAGGATCCTTGGATAAAGGTCGGTAACGACCGGGGGAATGGCATACTTGTGTGTTAGTTACCTAGTTACAGTTGTACAACGTGAGGTAGCATCAGTGTGTTGGTTACCTAGTTACAGCTGTACAGCGTGAGGTAGCGTCGGCCTTGTGTTTTGCAGAGATCTGGTTAGGTTCTCGGGGCGTCTTTCCCGAGGCGTTTCCATTTCGGTGTAAGGAAATTCCTTTGCTTGACCATTTGTTGAAAATCCAAAGAAACAATATGCGCCCGGTACAGTTTTAGTTGTATAACCTGCTATGGAATGTAGCGGTAACCTGCTATTGAACATAGTAGCTATAGTAGGCATAAGTGCGAAATGCCTATGCTGGCTAAGATTAATATTATACTTTCGAAATGGTTTCGACACTATGAACTAATGATAATATTAAAAAGATTTTGCGTATCAAGCATGTTTGACTATCATAAGAAGAAATCTCCTCCAATTTTGTGTTTGCATTGTGTGTGTGGCGGGAGGTCTTATGGTAGTTTCATTTTCCAAAAGCATTGTGAATCTGTTTCATTTCTTTGTGAAAATAACTGTTTTACGATCTCACACCAGTCACCATGACTGACTCGGAGTTTATTGTTCCCTTTCTAAACTCTGGGTGCCCATAATTTTCCACACGGGCAGCCTAGAGTTATGTTATCAGGATATTCTGGATATTCTGGAGCTTTGGAGATGAGCTGGATGGCGGGGCGTACTACCGTACTTGTTTATTTATTCCGCTGTGTATTCTGTGTGAGGACAAGTTATATAACTGTCCATTGTTGTATCGAGTTGTATATTGACTCTAGTTGATGTATGTATAAACTGATATAGTTCTTTGTTTTAAAGATTAGTCATTCATCTATTGTATATTGTTCCACTGCGAATGTGAGATTCTGATGTTGTTCTGTTTCTGTTTTTCTGTTCTTTCTTTTCTTCTTCTACTTCTACCTCTTCTTTTTAACCCTAATGGTTCGGTTTTTCGGCATTCGATTATGCGGCATTTGATACAGTGGATGTATTAATGTCGACTTTCGAGCGTCGAAAAGTCGGAAATGTTACAATTTGAAACTCTAATGAAAAAATATTTGATAACGCACAAGTTATCCACTCCATATCATCCTCAAATTTGAGGTCAAGTTGAAGTTTCAAATCGACAAATCAAACAAATTTTGGAGAAAATAGTCAATAAAAATCGAAAAGATTGGTCTTAGAAATTGACTGACGCGCTTTGGGCTTAGCGGACTGCTTTTAAAACTAACATTGGGATGTCTTCATTTCGTTTAGTTTATGGGAAAGCATGCTATTTACTAATTGAACTCGAACATAAAGCGTTGTGGGCAATTAAGAACTTAAACTTTGATCCTGAAAAGCTGGCGAAAACAGAAAATTGCAAATCAACTAATTAGAAGAACCTAGGAATGATGCATACAAAAACGAGAAAATCTACAAAGAAAGAACAAAAGTTTTTCATGACAAGTCTATCCTAAGAAAAACGTTTTCACCAAACCAAAAAGTTCTTCTGTATGACTCTAGACTTCACTTATTCCCTGGAAAATTAAAATCAAGATGGACCGGACCATTTATGGTTCGAACTATTTTTACACACGGTGCGATAGAAATATAAAACCCCAGGGATGGAACAATTTTCAAAGTTAATGGTCATCGCTTGAAATTGCCAAGTAATCCAGAGGAGGAACTCATGATTCTTCGTGAGCCATTCTACGTCTAGTAAGAAATGTTAATCCTCTTTTCTAAACATATACATATTTTTCCCATTACACTTAGTACATCATGCATTGACTATGGGGACACGGTCAAAATCAAGTGTGGAAGGGAGGGAGTCTCATCTTCATTTTTCATTTTTCATGGTTTCATGGTTTACTTTTTTCATTTTTCTTTCCAACACCCAAAATTTAAAAAAAAATCCCAAGATAAATTTTCTTTTTAGCATATTAATTTACTTTTGAAGAAATACTATAGGATAAGTATATGTTTTTGGTTATTAAATCGAAATTTATGAAAATTTATTTATCTCAACAAAAAAAATAAAAATAAAGTTTGATTACAAGTAACTATGGTTTAGCTAGTATATTGGAAGATTCCTAGGTGTTAATTATGAAGTATATCATAATTGTAAATCTTTGTTTAAAAGAGTGGTTGATTTAAAGTAAAAGCGACAACATTTTTTATCTTCTAAGTTAAGTGGGGGATAAGATAATTTTGCAAAACTCTATCTTCATAAAAAAACATAAAAAAAGAAAAAAAAAGGTTTTTGTGAAATAAGAAACACTTAAAGTCATGTGTTCACACGCAAGTGTGTACACTCGCCATGCTTTGTACCATTTTCACGTAAGCCCGAAAGGCAGTGCACGATCGGTATATTTGGCCTCAGTTTATCTGAGTTGGGTGTATGTATATAAATTTTTAATAAAAATTACCACCTAGATTCATGTGTTCATACACAAGTGTGTACACTCGCCACGCTCTGTGCTCTTCTCACGTAAGCCCGAAAGGCAGTGCATGATCGGTATATCTGGTCTCAGTTTATCTGAGTTAGATGTGTAAAAATAATAATGGTAATACTTTTCAAAAATAGAGGGAGCAACCAATTGAAATCCAAGCACTAATTTCACTTAGTTGATTCGACTTGCTATTCAGAAGAAATAAAAATACCACTTTGAAAAACTTTGATAATCAACTAAGGATCCATTTCATATTTACACTATGTTATCAACCGAAACAACTAGCCAAACTAGAGTCTAATTGTGATGATAATTTAATTTTTGTTAGATGTTTTGACGAGTACAATGACTAAAATTCCATGATGATGAATGAAACTAATATTTAACTTATTCGTGTCAATTTAAAAGTAAATTCTTCATTTGTAAATATTTTCAAGAACTTGCATTCATCTCTTTGTAAATAAATCTTGCTTTTAGGAATTTTTCATGTTGCATTTGGATTTTGTAGGTAGTGTCCGCTGAAAACCCTCACGAGACAATACTCGTCCTACTAAGGACACCTATAGGTTTAACGGCTTGTTGCATACGCTCAATGCAATCATGTTTCCTACGAAAACAGATTTATCCTAGTTTTAGTTTAGTGGAAATTAGGGAGGCATCCCTATCATACTTTCATATTATAAAGCGGGTCCCTGTCAAAGTTTCATTGTAAATCCGGTCCCTATTTTCTAGAAACAAAGAAAAATTATTGCTGAAATGTCAGTAACTTTTATAAATAAGTGCTGATATTTCAGCAACTTTTCCTGTCAAAGTTTCATTGTAAATCCGGTCCCTATTTTCTAGAAACAAAGAAAAATTATTGCTGAAATGTCAGCAACTTTTATAAATAAGTGTTGATATTTCAGCAACTTTCATACACTATGTTCACAGTGTACATAAATGTTGCTGAAATGTCAGCAACTTTTATAAATAAATGCTGATATTTCAGCAACTTTCATACACTATGTTCACAGTGTACATAAATGTTGCTGAAATGTCAGCAACTTTTATAAATAAGTGCTGATATTTCAGCAACTTTCATACATTATGTTCACAGTGTACAGAAAAGTTGTGGAAATGTCAGCAACTTTTATGAAAAGTTGCATCATGCTCTGCAATAATCGTGAATAAAAAATAGGGACCTAATTTACACTGAAATTTAGTGAAGGACTTTTCGTGTATTTTGAACCTTAATAAGGACCTGTGCCAAAAGTACCCTTTAGTTTATCCGAGGATGAATAAAAAGATAAATGTACGGGCATTTGATGTGCACGTAAATGTGCACGTAAATGTGCACATTTTTACTTCTATATTTAATCTACTTTTATTTAAATAAATGTCATAATTGGGTATTTTTACATGTTTTTACCAAAATCCAAATTTCATCAAATCATCATTCATTCATCTTCATTTAGGGGTAAAATGGTAATTTTGTGCATGTATTAATTTTGAGAGTATTTATTTGCACGATTTAGTTTTATTTGTAGGAAAATGGAAGAAGTCTTCATGGAAATATCCATGCACAATAGAAGAAAGCAAATGAAGATGAAAATAAATGATTTAATGAAATCATGGAGGAGCCCACTTACCCACTTACCTTGATCTATAATTAGGAGCTAATGCACAAGTTTGTGGGGATTAAAGTCACATGCACATTTAATGGAGGATTAAGTTCATGCTAATGATTACTTGAAGGTTACACTTCCTAAGGGGTATTTTGGGTAGTCCCTTGAAATATGGATTATGGTTTTAGGTATGTATAAATAACCCTCTTATGTTCATGTAATGAAGTTTTTATCTACTTATTATATTATGCAAGTTGTAGCCTCAAATCAAAAGACAAATAAAATGACTTCCTAAGCCTCTTCTTTACACTTTAATGCTTTCATGTTATTTTTATGCTCATTTTCATTTACATTCTCTCTTTCCTTTTATGTTAGTAGTTTAGATTTTCATTTATGCATTTAGTTTAGTTTTATTTTTATGCAATTATTTAGTTCTCTTTTCGTTTAAGTTGCTATTATTTCTCTTGATTTTTAATGTTGCAATCTACATGTGTTGAAATGATAACAAAAATGAATAGCTAAATCCCTTTAATTTAGGAACAATGAAGCTCTCTAATTCATTTAGATTCAACATATTTGCTTATTTATGATCTTTCTTTATGCTTCATGAAAAGTAAGATTATGATGTAAGTTTATTAGTAAATTTGATAGTCTTTGTTATTTATCACAAATAGGCTATTCTTATTCAAGCATAAACACAATTTACATCATTAACTAACTAAGTGATTATGATCATGAAATTAAAATAGAAGCAAAATTTGATGATCTATGTTACTAATCAAAAATAGTAAATAAATCATGCTTAAAATAGACTTTTGTTTTAGTTTCATATTCATTTTCATGACATTCAACAAGTGGTTTTAGTTGTTGTATTAAGTATGATGGTTTAAGTTATGTTAGTCAATTACATAAATAGACCATACTTATGATAAATACATCACTAATTCTATTTAGATTAAAATGAGAGACATAGATAAAAAAATTTGTTGATTTATGCGAGAGGGTGAGAGTGGATTTGCCTCTAAATTGTCTTTTAATCTCATATTTCCATTCACTTTGTTCTAGCCAGTTTTGCGTTTTCCTAAGCTTAAAAACAATCTCAAGTTTGGTTTAATTTGATTGAGTAGAATTTTTAAAATCACTTCAATTCCCTACGGATCGACCCGTACTCGCCACGTACTAATATTGTATGTCGTGCGTTTGCGGTTATTTTTCTTACAATATTTTTCGGCGATTTTCTAATCCGATAGAAAATTAGCCGTCAAACAATACCCTTGTATATAAAATCCAAACAACACCACACTCCATAATTATATGTCTTCGCTTTTGCATAATATAATATATATATATATATATACAATATTTACATGTTCCTGTCTCCAGATCTGCCACTTCGTCAAGCTCCAATGACCTGAATATTACAGATAAAAGGAAATGGGAGGGGGTCAGACATAAGTTTGAGTAAGTGAAGTCCATTTAATCCATCTACTACAATGTCAGTGTTATAACATGACTAGTATCTAATGCATATCTCAACCTAAATCTGTAGTTACGCGACAGACTAGTGTTACTAAACTATCTATACTATATCCAATTCTTTATTCTGCACATGTCTTTAATTCAATACATCTCATTTCATAATTGATTTATTCAAATGAAGTAGTCATCCAATGGCCAATTTCAAAGTTATTATCCACTAATCAACCTTGATTAAGTATAATACGTATACTCAACTAGTGTACATAGTATTCCCAAACTCTATGTCCAATTTATAACCAATTATTCATGGCAAAGTAAGTTATTGTTAAATTTGGAACACATCCAAATATAATACATATACACACCTGGTGTATACATATCTCGCTATTGGTTAACTTCATTTATAACACAAACATACACTTAGTATGTATATTATATTCTTTGTCACATTCATACACGTAGCATATATTGCTATATCTTTAATTATCAAATCTACTTATCAAAACGCACAATCAACGGAGAACGTGTTTACAAGTTAAACATTCCCTAACATCACTAAAAACCCAACATGGTATTTAATAACTATTTCGTATAGGCCTGGTTGGAGTAAAATTGCTCCAGCCCTAGTCCAGGTTATGGCAGGCAATTAAAACGCCCATAGGTGGATCGATGGACGACGATTTTATTTTTCACAATTCCAAATTTCAATCGTTTCTTCTCCAATTCGATTTATACTTCATTGTTTACCGTTTTAACACTTCATATCTCTCTTAGACATCATATTTCACTACCCTAACTCTTCACATACCTCATTTAATCATTATAATCATAATCATTTCTTAACTTCCATAATTTAACCATTATATTCAATTTCCATTTAATAAATGATCTGAATGAAACTTAACCTCAAATTCGATTATTATAACTTCATTGATCTCTGTAATTATTTTAGTATAAATTTCCAAATCCAAATTACTCAAATTCACTATTTAATTAACCTAATTAATTCTATAATCATATATATATGTATATTATTCTCAAATTAGTAATAGCACCTTAATTACCCCAATCATAATTAAAACAATGGCATGGCATTATACATCGGTTAAATGAGATCGACTCACATCAATTTGTCTCAAATTCTTTAATTCACCACTGTTCAGAATTTATAGAAATCTCAAACTTTGTAATGGCCTTCAAATCTCACTGAAGAAGATGGAGAATCTCGCCACGGCTCTAACACACTTCGTTTTGCCAGATTTCATTAAGAATTGACAATTTTGTGTTGATTTGAATGAAGGAGGAAGAAGATGAATTCAGTTTTGGAAAAATGAGAAATGAAACGTATTTTCAATTGTACTACTTTTAAGATGGGCTTTGGAGGGAAATCTAAAATGGTATTTGGCTTTAAAAATTCAAATTTTGAACCCAGTCCAAATCAGTCCAGCCTGGCCCGCTACCCGCATGCAGTTTTAACTCACTTCATTAAATTAACAATATCTTACTCATATGGCATTCGTTTCGGACAAATGAATACTCTATTTGATCGTAAATCAAGAGCTACGTAATGGCGCCATTCCCATCGGCTAATTCAACTATCGGTAAAAAATAATTATTTTGTTCTATTGAAATCTACCAAAATACCCTCCAATTAAATCCAAAATTTATTTATTATTTATTATTATTATTTTAGTTTTATATAAAATTATGGGGTATTATATTCTCCCTCCATTAAAAGAACTTCGTCCTCAAAATTCTAAAGGAATAGAATATGTAATATATGCTCACCTTTTCGTTTACACGCCCGTATCACTCGTGCTTGTGTACAACCATTCAAAGAAACCAAACCATCAATACTCAATATAGAAACCAATCGAATCAAGGGTCTATATATATGTAGCATGCAAAATCTCAAATCAAATTCATCAAATAGTTCTATTAGCATATACAAATACATATGGTTGTGCTTGTGTACTTTATGAAATATAATCCAAAATATGCATGCAAATGACATATGCCAATATATATATATATATATGTGTGTGTGTGTGTGTGAAATTTTCTAACATTCGGGCCCTTCTATATGAGCGAGATGATATGACATATATGATATGATGCAAGCATCATAGGGTGATCATATAAATTCTATATGTATGCACAACTAATAACACTAGCATATCACATGGTAAACACACACGCGCGCGCATATATAGCAACAAATCAAGAAGTCACAACATACAAAACATATTAAAAGAGAATAATGAATCCATATATAAATAAAAACAGCAGTGAGTTCAATCAGTAATTCAGCCAAACCTAGATATTAACTAAACCAATAATCAATCAAATGGAAAACGCTTTGGAAAGAAATCTAATTGAAAAGATCAGATCTACTTCTCTACTTTCCAATTGTACCTAACCAAATCATTATCCCTAAAATAATCCAACAAAGTCTACTACTAGCATAACTCATCCGAAAGTACCAATCTCAATCATACGTGCATGTCTACAACTTCTTTCGAATTGTTAAGGTAAGGCAACTCAATTTGGACGGTGTCTTATCTAAACAAATCCAAAATTCCTAAACCACCATACTATCCCTTCATTAACCAAAGAACATCCAAAATGATCGATGTCTTAACTTGGTGAGCATAACACATATCTCATCAAAATCTCAAATTTAACTTAAAAGTATAATTTCACTTACGGTATCACTTTTCTCTATATTCAGCAAGCTCGATACCCAAAGTATTACCTCCTTGGTAATCCAAACGTTTCAAAATTCCATTTTCCATAAAATCGCCTTTGCATCTTCTATGCATGCAAACTATACACCTTCTCATCGGTCTTTCAAATAAATTTTTTTAATTACCACGAAACACTTGAATTGACACCACTCTGTGGTACTCCTTTATCATATTTAGTGTCCATTCAATCTGGTACATCTCCCCTTCAATTCCTAAAATCAAGTTCCTCTCAATAGCTCAAATTCATTATTGAAATCCTTTATCTACACCAATCAGAAGTACCTTTCCTATAATCCTTGCTGCTAATACAACTGGAATATCTTTTCTAAACAGAAGTCATCATTCTCCACAATTCTCTATTCTCCAAATAGTATCTATTTATATAAAATTATAAATACTTCATCCCATTTATAGATAATACCAACTCATATGATCTTAACGCCTATCCGTATTTGAGTACTTTTACAAATCCAATGTACCAAAATACTTAGCCTTATATAGTTCCATACCAAATCTAATCAAGAATATCTTTTAAATTTGAGAATTCACACTTATTACCCTTCACAACCAAGATCCAAGCTCAATCCTTTTTAACAATAGTCGACCAATGTTTTCTTTTCCATATATCATTCTACTGACTTATTGTTCCTCTATTATGGACTAGACAACTTAATAGGGATGGTGTATTGCTATATAAATCAAATCAATAAAATACTAACATAGTTACAACTCCAATAACTTCAAGGTTACTTCTTAATTTATGCCCTTATGTCATTCATACCCAAACGGTGAGGATATTGCCATCCTTCCTAATATCATTACCATCATCACATATCCAAATCAAACGAAATAATATGGCCCATCCGAACATCCCAATTTTTATACTTCAATTAATCAAGCTATCCCGTTTTATAAACTAGTTTCTATTAAACCATCTGCCACGGTCTTATTTGATTCTATATAAATAATCGTATGTACATAGCAATGAACACGCAGTTCCTAACACATATTTATTATGAATGCTTAGCCTAGAATATATAGTTCTCTAAACAACAATTTCAATATTATGAGTACTCAGCCCAGAACACAGTTCTCCAAACAACAATTTCGATATTATGAGCACTCAGCCAGAACACATAGTTCTCCTAACAACAATTTTGATATTACGAGCACTCAGCCCAGAACACATAGTTCCCAACAACAAATTTTGATATTATGAGCACCTAGCTCAGAACACAGCTCCACGAACAAGCGAATTTTGATATTATGAGCACCCAGCCTAGAACACATAGTTCCATCTTTAAATCATTTAACATTATAAAATTTCTTAGTTATCCATCAACAGCCTACATTTACAATGATATCAGACAACAAAGTATTCTAAATATCATCCACTTCCATCTTCGATTACTACCACAATGACCCAAAACAAAAGAATATGAATGTTAATCATTTTAGTTCCTTGCAACTATTGGGATCACGACTTATGAAAAAATCGTGCCCAGTCCATTTATCCTTAACCTAGCCAGATTTCTATCTACATCTAACATCTTTCCATAATGAATCATTTAATCTAATCCAAAATCAATCGGTTTACGCACTATATGAGAATTCTCTTAAACTGTTTACCATCACATTTCTTATCCAAAATAACAACTCATTTCCAACTCATGATCCATTCTCCTTTCTTTATAGCCAATGAAGGTATATTTGCACTAGGGGCTACTTCCATAACTTTTCTCTTACTTATTCTCTTTCTAACCCATCAAACAAACTTTAAATTTGACCATTCAAAATCCTTTTTATACTTTATAATTGCAATAAAAGGTTTGCTATCAGAAACTTATCCTATATCCAAATTAGAAACTTCTATTCGTTTTAAAAAAAAATACATTACCACTTTTCAAAATATTGCTTTAACCGAACCATCTCATTTACTTAAAACCAATAGATAAAATCTCTTCATCAAACATTTGCCTCATCTTTATAATTTAACTCCAACACCGATTACATCTTTACCTTCAACGATTTAATATTAACCACTTAAAATATATTTAAACTTTTAATAAACTATAGCTATCCTCAAAAATACTTTTTTTTTATTTCAAAACATCATTTAAAAATAATTTATAATCATATTATCATGTATATTAGTATACATAAATTTTATTTTGTAAAATAGAAAATTTCCAACACATTTAAATAACACATCTTATATATATGAAATTATACTTTAAAATTCACTCTAGCTACTCACCTCATTTATATAAATTTAGAAAACCATTTCTGTGACCTTTAATGATATTTGCTATAACTATGTTCAAAAATTTAATTTCATAAATCCTTCAACTTCTTATTTTTAAAAAGATCGAATTAAGACTTTAAATCTCTCTTTTTTTATTCCAAAAACCCATTATTTTATAGAAACACCATAACAATTCATAAATTTTTTTATAAATAAAATTTATAATTTCAACTTTCAAAACTGCTTTCCCTTTTAAATTTTCCCTTTACATTTCCTCACTTAAAATATTTTACTTCCAAAAATCAATCCTCAGTAACTAACTATCCAATGCATCCATCAAATCAAATCCAAACGACCACATATACCCTCACAAGTGCTTGGGCACATTCCTAATGTCAATTGAGGTTCACTTCCAACATAATGCTAAGAATCACTCTTCATACACCAAATAAAGGAACTGTGGGGTTTTGCTGGTATGACTCGTCGCTTACAGATATCGGCGGAACCAAACGTGGACGTTCACATTGCAATACCTTTAAGATCGACTCTATTACTATTCCAGTTTAGGTCTTGCCCCACCCATATCTAACTTACTCATCCTCTAACGTCTGTAATTAGGATTCATTATCAACTTCCTAATATATGGATAACGATATTGGAACAACTACTAGCATATTTGACTCATATACATATACATATACATATATATTATATGTTATAATACATACAAGTACGCTATCTCAATACATTCCCTAATCCTATAACCTATGCTCTGATACCAAATGTAACACCATGCCATTTTTGAACCCGTAATCATACAATGAAGTTCGGAAATGACGAGTCGTTATGTGATACATGTTGATATTCAAAGCAAGCTAATTACATAATCGAAAATAAACAATCTAATACTTTTAGTGATCACAATGGAAGGAATAAAATACTGATACCATTTAAAATAAGCAAACTTTCATTTATATACAGATGCCAGTCACATAGTTACATACCCTTATATATAAAATCCAAACAACACCACACTTCATAATTATATGTCTTCAATTTTACATAATATAATATATACAATATTTACATGTTCCCATCTCTAGATCTGCCACTTCGTCGAGCTCCATTAACCTGAATATTATAAATAAAAGGAAATGGAAGGGGTCAGATATAAGTCAGAGTATGTGAAGTCCATTTAATCCGTATATACTACAATGTCAGTGTTATAACATAACTAGCGTCTAATGCGTATCTCAACCCAAATCTGCCCATTATACGACAGATCGATGTTACTAAACTACCTATACTATATCCAATTCTTTATTTTGCTCATGTCTTTAATTCAATACATCTCATTTCATTATTAATATACTTAAATGAAGTAGTCATCCAATCACCAATTTCAAATTTCAAAGTTATTATCCACTAATCAACCTTGACTAAATATAACACGTATACTCACCTAATGTACTCGGTATTCCCAAACTCTACATCTAGTTTATACCTAATTATTCATGTCGAAGTAAGTTATTGTTCAATTTGGGACATATCCAAATATAATACATATACACACCTAACATATCTCGCTATTAGTTAACTTCATTTATAACACAAACATACACTTAGTATGGAAATCAAATTCTTTGTCACATTCACACACGTAGCATATATAGCTATATCTTTAATTATCAAATCCACTTATCAAAATGCATAATCAACGGAGAATGTAACTACCTGTTAAACACTCCAAAACATCATTAGAAACCTAACCTGGTATTTAATAACTATTTCGTATAGGCCTGGCTGGAGTAAAATTGCTCTAGCCTTGATCCAGGTTCAAGTTGGCAATTAAAATGCCCACAGGTGGATCGGTGGACGATTATTTCAGTTTCCATAGTTCCAAATTTCGACCATTTCTTCTCTAATTTGATTTATACTTCATTGTTTACTGCTTTAACACTTCATACCTCTCTTAGACATCATATTTCACTACCCTAACTCTTCATATATTGCATTTCATCATTATAATCGTAATCACTTCTTAACATCCATAATTTAACCATTATATTCAATTCCCATTTAATAAATGATCTAAATGAAACTTAACCCCAAATTCGATTATTATTAACTTCATTAATCTCTGTAATTATTTTAGTATAGATTTCCTAATCCAAATTACCCAAATTCACTATTTAGTTAACCTAATTAATTCTGTAATCATATATATATATATAATTCTCAAATTGGTAATAGCAAAATATCTAACCCATAATCAGCCCCTAATCATAACTAAAACAACGTCATGACATTATACATCGAATAAATGGGACCCGCTCACATCAATTTGTCTCAATTCCTTTGAGTTCACCGCTGTCCGAAATTTCCAGAAATATTAAACATTATAATAGCCATCAACTCTCACTTTAGAAGATGAAGAATCTCACCATGGTCCTAACACACTTCGTTTTGTCAGATTTCATTAAGAATTGATAATTTTGTGATGATTAGAATGGAGGAGAAAGAAGATGAATTTGGTTTTAGAAAAATGAGAAATGAAACAGTTGTATGTACTTTTAAGATGGGCTTTGGAGGGAAATTTGAAATGGTATCTGGTTTTAAAAATTCAAATTTCGAACTTGGCCCAAATCAATCCAGCCTGGCGCGCTATCCGCGCATGGTTTCAACCCACTTCATTAAATTAACAATATCTTACGTATACGACATCCGAGTTAGATAAATGAATACTCCATTTTGACCATAAAAATGAGAGCTACGCAATGGTGCAACTCCCATTAGCTAATTCAACCATTTGTAAAATTATCATTTTTCCATTTTATTGAAATTTACGAAAATACTTTCTAATTAAATCCAAAATTTATTTATTATTTATTATTATTATTATTGTTTAAGTTTTATATGAAATTCTGGGGTATTACAGTAAGTCTACCAACCAAGTCTTTAATTATAAATGAGTGTGTAGAACCTGTATCAAATAGTACTCTAGTTGAAATACCAGAAATCAAAGCACTTCTTTCAAGACTTCCCCTCGCCACTTTCCTCGGCAGATGGTCCTTCCCTTGTTCCCTCCAAGGCATAAACTTGTACTTTAAACTCTAGGCAATCCTTCTTCAGATATCCCATCTTATCACACTTGAAGCACTTCACCCTTGCAAGGTTCTTTGGCATTAGGCACTTGGTTGCATAGTTCCCCTTCTGTCCACGGTTAAAAAAGCAACTTCTGCTATAGGAGCCTCTCCACCTTTTCCTTTTGGTGCTCCCTTCTTGCCTTTAGTATATGGGACAACCTTCTTCTTCTGCTCTGCTTTGGGTCTCGCCTCCACTCTTCTCTGCTCCTAGTACATCTCATCATACTTTCTAGCCATATCAACCACAAACACAAAAGGAGATGCCAAGTGAGACATCACCTTGTGGTCAAGACCCTGCTTTAGACCCTTAGTGAACTTCTCATTCTTCTTCATTGGAGTATTAATGATCTCCCTGTCATACTTAGCCAAAGAGTTAAACTTCTGGATGTACCTCTCCACTGCGAGGTCACCCAGCTTCAGATCAATGAACTCCCATAATAGCGCACTCTGTTGAGACTCCAATATGAATTGAGCCTCAAACCTGCCATTAAACTTCTCCTAGGTAATCTCTCTCTATAGGGTCTCAGCAATTACCGCCTCCCACCAATCCAGCACGTATTCTTGCAGCTTCCTTGATGCCAACCTTCTCTTCTACATATCATTCAATCCTAAGTCTCAAAGTATGCTCACAAACCCTTAACCAGTTCAGTACTTCAACTGTAGGCTCCTTCTCGGTAAATGCTTTCCCTCCCAAAATCCTATAGTCTTTGTTTATCTTTGGGAAGTCCTCTCTCACTGCCGCAAGTCTTGGCCGAATAGCCTCCGATGCAGCTTCTCTCATCATTTGAACCATGAACTATCTAAACAAGACATTAACATCCATGCCCACCTCATTTGCTGCCTTTATAGCTTCCTCCCCTATTACTCTAGGAACATATCCCATATTCTCTCCATTGGTTTGCATACTTTTAGCCTTCCTTTTTACACTTGTCCCTCCTATCATTATTCGCCCACTCCCCATATCCATCTTGCTCTTTCTATTAAGCAAGTCTTCATTGGGAACAGAAAGAAAGGGAGTGAAATAATAATAGAACGATAGACGTATCTTTCTATATATCTATATAGCAACATACAAGTATGTTATACATACATATAATAGCGCATCCCTTCTCGTGGGTGTTCGTTTTTATTCTAAATATTGACTTATTTTTTAGCTCTATTTTACTTAAGTGTCCCTAACCTATGCTCTGTACCAAACTATAACATCCATCACTTTGAGGCTCAAAGATGAACACTGATGATGCTGTAGTCATCACCGATATAAGTGAGTTCAGTATATTCATACAGACAAACAGAGCAGCTAAATATTTTCATTACATAGAAATTTTCTATAATATTCAGTACATACATTTTACATCAAATTAACCCATAAAGTCGCGCCCACGCAGGGGTCAAATATCAATAGAAAATAACATACTAAAGAGTCAGTTCAACATATGAGGATGCTACCTGAACTCCTTTAAAAGTGAAAACACTATCTTTATTAGCTAACCAAGCCTTCTGCTCCATCTTCGATCTGCATATTATGGCTCTTATTTTAAACTTGCACATCCTATAAACTCAGCCCGAGTACTCGTGAGTTTATGAGGAAAACAATAATAAAAACACGGGTCAAACATAAAGTCTGGTGTGAATAACACTTACCCAAAATTAATCTATATCGAGAAAAGTAGTGCTGCACGGAATGAGTTTCCCCCTCGCTATCCAAAACATCATAAGAGAAATAATCATAGAAACTATGAAAGTAGTTATTATCTACTAATGCGCCTTTACACGTTCTCAAGCGGTTCCCGTATACTACTGCACCTCCGATGCAATCCCAACTTAGCTCCTATTTTAGTTTATTCTTTAATCTAATGTTCCCATCTGCTACTATGCCCCCAACATAGTGCCCACTTGACTTCCCATTTAGGTTCGTCATTTAGCTGATGCTGCTTGGAATCATCCCCTCTACAGTATCCCATTTTCAATTCATTCTTTTAGTTTAGACCGCATAGCCGTATTCTTTAGATTCATTCATTAGTTCAAACTGCATAGTCCTAACCACCCACAGTATTAGTTATTTATTAGTCAAGCTTTGGACTACAAAGAAACATCCACATGTAGTCCCTCTATTTTTATTTATTTAAGTTCTGGACTACTGTAAACAACCACGTGCAGCCCCCATTTATTTATTTAAATGCTAGACTACCGTGAAACGGCCACCCATAATCCTTAAACATTTGTTTAATTTGAAACTGCTTGGAATCACCCATCACAGTCTTTGTAAGTTGAATGCCTCTTCTCACCTTTCATAGATGTGCATTCGAGTGAGCATCCCCACTCGAGCGTCAATAGCCCTTTCAACCTTACCTCTAGTGCATGAGTTCTTCCCCTTACTATCCTTGGGCTCTCCTTAAGTCTTACATAGTTGTCTTTTATTAGGTTTCATCAACACCCAACCTTGGCGCAGTACAACCAACAACAACCTGTGTGCACGATTCACTCTTTACTTATTAAGTGAATGCTTCCAAAATGCGGTGCAACACCTCTTTTGCATATTGCAGCGCAACCCAGTTTCTTCAATCTTTATATATAATCGCGACACGGTTGTCCTCTACAAATTACGTGCAGTTCTACTTTCCCCTTAAAGTCCTTAAATCCCTTTGGCAAATCACCACTCTTCCTCGTGTACGCAGTTCTTTCATAAAATGTTAGGCCACGGCCTTAACTCCATAGTAGACAAAATCTAACATATCTGACAACGCCTTTACACGTGTTGCCATTTAATATGGTACAATTTCACTTTCTGTTATTTGCAGTGCCCTTTATATGTCTTTTCAGCATTTTATTTGGATCTGGTTCCCTATTTACCTGACACTTGTTTTCACTTTCCCATATAATTTTATATTACATGCATCCCTACAGATCCCTCTTTACCCCAGCGTAGCACCTACTTATATTTGCTTATTTTCTTCGTAGGAACCCTTACTAAAATTCTATAAAATTCGTGAACACTTTTTCTGATATTTTCTATCCTTTATTTCAATTTAGTGGTATTTTTCCTTGTTTATTTTCTGGGTATACTCCCACAATAAATCATAATAAATTAATTTTGACATAGAAATCTCAAAAACTTAAAACCCATTTATACAACCATGATTAGGACATCATATAAATTCTTTATAATCTTTCGAAATCATTAAGATATGAAAATGCATCTAAACATCCAATGTTCATCTATTTTTCTCCAAAACATTCATTAAACAATTTACGTGTTAATGAAAATTCATATGAAACTCCATCATATATCATAGTTTATAAGATCTTACCAAAACTATATATTTGGGTTCGGCAACAATGGGTTTAGTATTACTCACCTAGATCTTTGAGATATCTTGCTCTAGTCTTCTAAATCCCCATTTAGTTTACGTTTTGCTTATCTTCATTTTATTTGCTCTCTTTAAGCCGCCACCATTAAAGTTCCTTTAAAGCTTTTATTTTATTTTAATAGAATGAAATGAATGAATGGAAAAGAGTCATGCTTATTATCCAACAATAATTTGGGCTTGGCCCTCACACTCCTTTTCGTTAATTTATAACCCCATTCCTTCCTTATTTAACTTATTTCGACCCTTTATTTAATCAATTTAATTAATTTCAAAATTATGGGTTGTTACACGTCATCAACTGTATTTGGAACTCCTAAGTCAGTTGTTGGTTGAATGGTCGGCTGTGTAGCAATATCATGTGTTGGAAAGTTGCAATATGAAAATATAAAATTTCTAATAAAGTTACAAAATGTAAGTCAATTAATTAGCATTACAAAACAAAACATACCATAGGCTCATATGTTACTATTCAGAGGCTGTGGGATACGTTGGACAAGCCATACAACTATTGGATGGTCCAACACTATTTTGCGTTGTACGTTGATGTGGAATAAAGCCATAAATGAAAATTCAAATATTGTCTCAACTATAGCACAATGAATATAATATAATATAGGAAGATTATATGTAACATCCCCCTACTTGGAGGCCCAAAACTAACGGCTACAAATGCTGCAGTCATCCATAGTTATTAATTCTCGGCAACCAAATACGGCGGTGTTAGATACATTGATACACAGATCACAAGAATATAGAAAAAATTTAACAAATAAAAACACACTTCCACATTCTATTCAAAACATTTCATGTTCATTGCATAATCCGACAAAAGTTAACCACGTTTAGAAAAATATAATTATTACACGTACACCAAGAGCGACATATGAAGATGCCCCCTTGGTTGATCAAAGTATATAATAAGGTTAATAAGTCTGTATTTACATCCAAAATACATAGCAGAAAAGAAAACTCTAAATAACTAACCGCCTCCTATACGCCTTTGGAAGTTTAATTGGTCTAAGAAGAGAACCTGAAAACCTTAAATCTCAAACTACTCAAAATCAATTGAGTACCCAAGAGTTTAAGGGGAAAACAAAAACTTCGAGTCAGACATAAAGCCTGGTATGAATAATAATCTAACATCTTAATCCATTTAGATATCTAGTGAGACAACGCCGCTTAGAGGAATGAGTTTTTCCCTCACTAGTATCCTAAAACCTTTTCAAAACCATATATTGTGCTCTGCATCCACAATGGTTAAAAACATAGCATTTCAAAAATATTATGATGATATGTATACATAAACATTTTGGATTTTCCATCCCCGGTTTAATTGACTCATTGTATATATATATAGTTTTTAAGGTCAATATTAACCTATTAGTTTTCATGGGTTTACTGATAACATTTTTATAGTTCATGGACACCCTGTCCTATTTCAGAGTTTTCATGGGATCACTAAGAACCTATAGGCCCCTGCCAATTAACTTAATTAATTCTTGGGTTCCCCTGAACCTATTGGTCATTTCAATAACTCATCTCATATCCTAGTTTTCATGGATTAACTAGGAACCTATGGATTACTCCAGTAACTTCCTTCTTAGCCTAGTTTTCATGGGTTGACCAGGAACCTACTGATGCCTCCCTTAACTTCTTTTTTATTCTAGTTTTCATGGATTGACTAGGAACCTTTTGAATGATGTCAATACTTAATCCAGATATAGTTTCCATGGTTTACTACAAACCAATTGGCCCCTGCCAACCATCCTAAATACATAGTTTTCATGGGTTTACTACGAACCTGTTGGTTACCCCCAATAACTTCATAATCATAGTTTTTATGGGTTTACTATGAACCTATCTCCTGGACAACTTCAAAGTTTAGGCATCCTATATTATAGTCTCCCAGACTCCCTGAATGCAATTCTACTCATTCAGGAGTTTAATAAATTTATATTCACTACTAGGTTAACCTAGCTGGTTCTTCTACCCCTTTATTCTCCAAAATACAGTTATGGGTTCTTTATCATGTGAATATATTCCTATTTGAAGAAGAAAATATAATAACTTAACAATATCACTTCTGTGGGTTTAATATCCTTGAAAACATTTACGTACAAAACATGGTTAATCCCTTTAACCTATACTTTTATCAAGGAAATACTTCTTCAAATTTACATACTTGAAATCCCTTCAAAACTCCTTTATTTAGCCATGGGTTTTTCCTTTAAAAATAAGTTTGGGTTTAAAAAGCCTATCGACACCCTTGAAACCTTGCTTTTGACCTCATAGGATGATCTCCTTCGAAATCATTAAAACATATCTTCGAAACCTTAGGCTCCTGCCTTTCGAATACTTTAAAACATCTCTTTCGAAACCTTTCGACCTTATTAAAGTATTTATCATATAAGTATAGAAGCATAGCTTCGAAACCATTCAAAAATACCCCTTTCGAAACCGTTGAAGGTTACCCTTCGAAACCAATACCTTTCGAAACCATTGGAAGTATATCTTCCGAAAGCATTGGAGGTTACCCCTCTGAAACCATTGAAAGTACCCCTTACGAAATCATTGGGTTTAAAACATCATTTTGGGTCATAGTGTACATAAGCAAAAGCATCTCTTGAAACCATTCTTTATTTCATAAAAGTATTGCGGAACTTGATGGTGTCGAACCATCCTTTCGAAGGCATAAAACATTTGGGTAAAACAATTGAAGGTTAGCTTTGAAACCTCTTTCGAAACCATTGCCTTCGAAACCCCTAACCCCTTTCGAAAGCAGTAAGAAGTGACTTATATTTATAAAACAAACAATACCTTTCGACAACATTGATATCTTCAATGCCATCGAAAGGCATCAAATCATAGAAGGGTTTCGACTTGGTCGAAACTACCCCTTCCAAAAGCTTCAAATAAAAACTAAGTAACTTCTTCGGAAGCTACTACTTGAAAACAAAAGTGGTAGCTCTCCTTCAAAAGCTTCTTTAGAAATACCCTTTAGAAACCATTAGTTTCGGCTACTTCAAAACTCCTTTTGTAAACAAGCAAGCATTTTTCTTTTAAAACAAAACAAAATAAAGAAACCAACTCCTTCGGAAGCTACGTTTCGACACCCTACCTTCCGCCTTTCTCCAATCCACTACGTACCAACTAAATGATACCATGTGCATTGGTTTACTAGTTTTGATCTAGAAGGTTTCGACTAGATTGGAGGTGGAAGCACTGGATCGAAAGGTCCTTCTAAAGGAGGCGGAACCTATTTTATGAGAAAAATGCTGTTTTTACCAAATAAAGTAAACTTTTTATAACTAACTTGCCCACTTGTAAACACTTGATTGATTACAATAAACTTTCAAATTATTTTGCTAATATTTGCCGCAGTTTCTCAGATCTAAAAACTAACAACATTTAATAAATAAGCTCTTCCTATTAACAAAACAATTAAATCATTTAGGTCCTCCTTTCAAAATAATTTAATTCCCATAATAAATCACTTAGTAAAAATCCTCAAAAATTAAAAAAATTCACTTTAATAATGTTGCCTAACATATCAAAATTTCAGACCCAAATCCTTAAAATAATTTCCAAAATAAATTTATAAACCCAAATGACCATATTTTCCTTTGAAAATTCATAACTAATTCTCCACGACTTGAAAAATTATAAAAATTGAAACGCAACTTCAAAATCATGTTTCTCATAACATATAATTTTCCCATGGCATTTAAAAATCATTTTATCTCGGTTTTGCCCTAAAACCGTGCATATTCCTCTTTTAAACAATCTTGTTTAAACTAGTAAATTATAAATCAAACATATCATCATCCAATATATCATAAAAATAAATTTACCCTTAAATCCGAAAACATGCGATTATAGAAATCAAAATAGAGATGTAGTGATTATTATTCACCTTAGATTGTATAAGGAAATTGGAGATTGATTGAGATTGATTTCATCTAGCTTGATCCTAAGCTTTAGATTTGATTTCTCTCTTCTTCTTTCTCCTTAATGGCCCGCCTTGATGTTTGCTTTCTAACGTTTGTTTTTGCTTATGATAAAATGAATGTGTATAGCTAAGGGGATAATAGTATAAGGGTGGGAAACATGAGTGGCAATTTACTCTAATGCCCTTATGTTAATTTGCTAACACTTAACCATTTTAAGCTCAATCGTTTTAATAAGCATGGCTACTAAACAAATTAATTAACCAACCTCAATCTTCTTATCACTCTACATTATTCTATTTAATTTATTCTAATTAAATCTCCTGGATAATGTTATTAAAAATTAGAGGTGTCACATTATAAAATATGCATTACCTTTGACTTGTATGTGCAAAGTTATCATGGGTAGGATACAGATAGTTATATTGCACACTTTGTTGATATTTCATGAAAAAGAGGATATCCAAAGAACATTTATTGTTAACCATAGTTCGCCACATTCATAGGCAAATTATTACAACCGGGAGACACAATTCCTTGAACAGTGTTTACGATCTCTACCATTTTAGAATACTTGAATGCCATAATTAACTACTGGTGGCAGTACATGTTGTTCTACTAATAACCTTCTAGTTTTTCCAATAAATAACTCTATGGATTTAGTACAATAAAGAACATTAATTCAACGTCGTCATTGTCAATAATTTTATTGCTTTAGATCTGAAATCAATATGCAAATTGCAAACTAGATCAATACCAAGCTCCTCAGATTTTATTTTCGTTGCTTTATAAACCGATTTTTTTAATTGTTCCACATTGCAACCTTTACGAACTTTTGCCGGTTTATAAGAACAACCGGCATACTTTCCACATATTTGTTCATCAATAATCAATTCTCCATCAAAATAACAAATATTTGGAACAAAATTAGGAGTCATCTACGATAACAATGAACAAAACATTACACATTTATCATTAGTAACTAGCGAAATAAAAAATAATCCAACAAAAAATTTAGGGTTTACAAAATCAAACCTTGATTGATCCAAAGCAAAGAGATGTCATTATTTGTGAACTAGATCTATTAAAACATAAGCTTTGATTGTTTTTGATACAAATGGAAAGAGATTTCTAAAAAAAGAAGAGAGGAAAAGTATTGAGATTTATGATAGAAGTTTGGTAAAATGATAGCGAAGAGAGAGAGAGAGAGGCGGGATGTTTTTTCACAAGGTGCAAGAATTTTGGCGCTATTTCAAATGACGCACATTGATGATAAGTATGCAACTTTTCAAAAGTCTTCTACATCGTTTATGCCAAAAAAATAGTTTGCTCTTGTTCAAATGGCGCATGTACAAGTCAAAACCGACGCCATTTTAAATAGCGCCTATAAAGTTTTGCAAAAAAATAATAATATATACATACAAACGACGTTTGAAATGCCGTCTGTGTGATATGGTACCGAGATGTTATATTTCTGTAATTAATTTGAAAAGCGACTTGTTTGCGTAACAAATTCGCAAAACAGGGCCAATTGGAAAAAAAAATTCATTTTCTTTCTTTTTTTCACCTCCAAAAATCAAAAGCCATTAACAAAAAAATAAAGAAAAGCTAAACCCCTTTGTCCCGGAAGAAAAAGTAATAACAAGCTATCTATTTTGCCCGCCATTGATTTTACTTTAATTCTCAGTAATTAAACCCCAACCTGTCTTCCTCTCCGAGTACAAAATAATACTTCTCAAATCCCTAATTTCCCAAACAAATAAAAGTTTAACCAAAATCAATGGCAGCGGCTACGTGGCAACCACAAGAGGAAGGGCTGCGCGAGATTTGCCGGCTATTGGAACAGCAGATCTCACCTAACTCCGACCAAGCTCGGATTTGGCAGCAACTGCAGCACTATTCTCAGTTTCCGGATTTCAACAATTATCTTGCTTTTATTCTATCGAGACCTGAAGCGGTGAGCCTTTTATTTTTTGTGCTTTTGTTTTTGTGGTGATATTCTAAAGTGGCTTAAGTTACTAGACATATTCATTGTGGTGTCTGATTACATGCGATAGAAACATCCTTATATTTTAGATTGGTATTGTAATAGGCTTCTCAGTTCGACAGAGTTTGTTTATAATAATATAATTAAAAGGCGATCATAAGTTGTACTATTATAGTTGCATCAACGAGGTTTCGGTATTGATTACTTCTATTGAAAGCGGTGTACTTTTGATCACTAAATCTTCCTGATTGATATTTGGCCTTGATAGGAATGAAGTTTTCTTATATAATCTTTTTATATTTAACATCTTTTTACCCTTTTCCTTGGGTTTGGTGCAGATAACTTGATTTTCCAAAGAAAATCCCCTTTTTTTTTGTTTATGCTCTTTTCGGTTGAATGTAGTCCTCATAAGCGAAAACTGGACTTTTAGTGATCTGGGTGCATAGTCAACCAGGAGCATCACTTTTGAATGAATACAGTCCCACTGACTCTACTTTAATACAGTCCCACTTTCTGCACACACTCTCACTTAAAACAACACCTATCAGGGAAAAAAGAAAGAAGAGGAAAAACTCATACTTTTAGGCATTAGTAAGTTGAGTGTGATATTTTGGGGCTATTATATACATATACCTATACTTATATATAAACTAAATTTGGGTTTACAATAATAGTTGTGCTCATAAGGTGTAAAATGATTGTGGATGAATGTGAATTTCACACTAGTAATGAGCTATCATGTCGGTAAACCACACACAACAGTTACACGTACACTGTTTGAGTGGATTGTTTTTATGTGTTATGGCTAATATAAACATTGGATTATTTGAGGATATTACCTCTTCTATTGTTGATGTTACACTACATTTTTTTAGTGAAGCATCATGTTTGCCGTATATTACCAACCATTCACTTTAAACAACATTGATTCCTTTTACAACGAATTAAAATTCACACCCTGGTTTTACCTGTGCGGTGAAGGCAATCTTTGATCAAGCTGGGTGAAATGTCTGTGCTATTTATGATTGCGGTGTGTAACATAGTACCACTACACCAGTTTATGGTTAAGACTTTTTTGATATTTGAATAAACAGTAAACTTTGATAGTGTGTTATGAACAGTAGGCCAACGGGTGCCAAAACTTAAAAATCAGGATTGATTATAAACTACAGATTCTGGATATGGAAGTATGTTTTTTTAAAGGATTTTATTTACCATTTACTTCAGTTCATAAGCATTATTTCAATAAATAAATACAGGGTAGTACTTGATTGCTGCTATGGAGAATTTTATACTCGGTATATGAATATGAATTGTAGATGCGTTTTCTATTCTTTTTCCCACATTTATACATGTATAGTGAAATGCCTTCTTGTATGTTGCAATACTATAATTTGCTCCTTGATTTAAATAGGGTAACTCAACAGAAATTCGACAAGCAGCTGGATTACTTCTGAAAAACAATTTGAGAATAGCTTTCAATTCGTTATCACCCGTTAATCAGCAGTATATTAAGTCACAGTTGATACCATGTTTGGGAGCAGCTGACAAGAGTATTAGATCAACAGTTGGAACAGTTATTAGTGTTGTTGTTCAACTTGGAAAAATTCATGGGTGGCCAGAACTTTTGCAGGCTTTAGTTCAGTGCTTGGATAGTAATGATTCAAACCATATGGAAGGTGCTATGGATGCTATCTATAAGGTTTATATTCTCTGAATTGATTGTTAGATATATGTTATTATAGTCGATTCAGAGTATATTACTGGAATAACTATTGTTGCCTTTAGTTCTCCATACACGATATGTTATGCTCCCAGTGTTCAAAATTCTGTCATCATAAGTAGTTAAAAAGGTATTGTCTGATGTTTGTATTCCATCCTTTGTATTCTATCCTTGGTGCATAACTGTAGTTTTGTTATGTGTTAAAATTAACTTGAAGCAAAGTATAATAAAGGAAATTAACATTTTTGCAATTCTCACATCATTTATTGGTTAATCATATTTCGAAATTTGATATACATGTCACACAGTGGTCAATATTTAGAAATTTTATTGAAAAATTGTGAAAAAGGCTTTGAGTTGCTGCTGTAGCAGCGGGATATTTTCATTTAGTTAATCATTAGAAAAACAATTTTTGTAGCTCTCTTTCCATATATTATATATTTTCCAAATAATATGTAGTATAACATCTGATTTGTTCATCGGTATGTTTGTCCAGCTAAATATGAATTAGTTTATCTTTTGTAATCTATTGTTTTTCCATTGTTGTACATATATAAATCCTTCTGTATTATAATTACAGATTTGTGAAGATATCCCCGAAGAACTTGATTTGGATGTTCCTGGTTTGGCGGAACGCCCCATTAATATTTTCATGCCTAGGCTATTACAGGTAAGTTGCATACTAAAGATTGATATTAAATAAATTCTTTACATGTTGGTATCTATCTTTGTTATGTGTGTCCAGAGAGCGTGTGCGCTAAATTAATACATATTTTAGGATGTTGATTTGCTCTGTTTTGTGCTGTTTTCTAGTTTTTCCAATCACCACATGCCATACTGAGGAAGCTTTCACTTGGTTCTATTAATCAATTCATAGTGATGATGCCTACAGTAAGTTTCATGCAGCATATCGTTGTTCCACTTCCTTTACCTGACTGTAGCTTGCTTGATGTATTCCCTTTTTTCCACATCAATACAATTATACAGGCATTGCTTCTGTTGATGGATAAATACCTCCAAGGACTTTTTGTTCTTGCTCGCGACCAAGCTTCGGAAGTGCGAAAATTGGTAAGTAATTCTTCTTCTGAATAAACAAATGGCTGTAACCAGCATCATATATTATAAAAGCGTGAAAACGAAACATAAATATGTTTGAAACCCATATTTTTGACGTGACATCAATTTATTAGTGTATACAACACCAACTGCTGTTCTACAGCAGTTGGTCACTCAAATAAGTATATTTTTTTATTATACCTCCGCCTCAAAGTAATAACACAATCGACTTGTGTACTAAGTAGTTAATATCCGTATATGTAAAATACGTGTTAAGGAATTATATGCGATATTTGAAAATATTGGGGTAATATCTGATATCGTTATGTTTGTTAGCAAGCTATATGAATTATGATGACGATAAGAGATGTAAATATTTTTTCACTTGATTATTTGATAATATTCGGAGTGAACAATCTTTGGTTAGACCAAATAAACCAACCAAACCAGTTTATTGCGATTGGTTTGGTTGGTTTTGAAACTAGATTGGTTTACAATTGGCCCGTAAAAAATATTAGTTCGGCTATTGGTTTACCAAATTAATCGAAATTTTATTATATTATCAAAATTACTAATGTTATAATCACGGTTTGAGGTATCGGATGGTACCCTGAAATTTTCGGGTACCGTACCGACGCCGATGGTGGATGAAATGAAACCGATCGAAAAAATCGGTTTTGTTTACGATGTAAAGAAAAAAAAACCAAAATAACAATCGAGATTAAAACCTAAATTGATGCAAAACAAATCGAAACTTCAACAAAATCAGGAAACATGAAAGAAAGATCGATCAAATAGAATTTCAAATCAGCAATAGTTGTTAGAAAACTGATTTCGCACTGAAACTACTCGATTTTTATACCTATAAATACAATCAAAATTGAAATACCAAATTACTTGAGCAAAAACGATTTCAACTTTAGCATTTGCCTTTGTTGTCGGCAAGAATGACGTCAAAAAATTGTTCAGCAGTAGTGATCGCTGATCGACAACGAAGTTTTTTTGTTGCTTTAGCTATTTTTCTTTTGCCCTAGCTTTGGTCGAGAGTCGAGACAAATGTGTGGCTGTTGTTAGCTACTGATATGGGCTGTTGTTAAAATGGTTAAGTGATATTGGGCTTTTGGGCTGAAATTATATAATTTGGTTTAATATGGTGTTGTGTAACTTTTGTTGTTTGTAACGTTTAATATGGTGTTAACTAAAATTTAATTTGAAATTCTATTATAACATCATGGCTGAACTATATTTTATTTACAAAGATGATTATTATATTTTCATTAACAGACCATTGAAAATCGAAATCGGGACCGAAACCAAAACTGAAATTTTCAGAAGCATCTGAAACTAACAAAATTTCAAATTACCAAAATCGAGTTCTCGAACCTTGGCTATAATGATATTTTTAGATTAGTAGTATAAATATTTTTTTATCATATATATGTGTTAAAATTACTATTAAAAGAGCATAAGAATACTAAATAAGAATACTTTAATCATATATTTATGTTTTATTTTAAAGTACGATGAATATTTCAAACATAAAATGAGAGAATCGTTTCTAGTTTGGTTAACGGATATCCGTAGGACCTATCCAAACTGAATTCGGTTGGTTTGGTTTAATTTTTATTTTTATTGGTTTTAATCCAGTTTAACAATTTTCTTCATTGAATCTAGTGAGCCAACCAAATACTCACCACTAGATGCTATATACACACAATTTTTTTCATGTATTATGGAGTTTCATTGAGGTGAAGCCTTGGTGCAATGGTTAAGTCATCCACACGGTGATCTGGGCATTCATGTTCGAGTCCGGAAACAACCTCTTCGCAATGCGAGGGGAAGACTGCGTACCCCAGAGCCCGCTATCGTGCGGGAGCCTCGTGCACTGGGTTTCACCTTTTTATTATGGAGTTTGTTTGTAATACGAGATGAGATATGTGTGTACTTTTTCTACTAAATGACAAATACTTGACTTTTAACCGATATTTGCATCAAACATCGGTCTATTATCGTTCTTTATATCAATAAATATCACTGAGATACACATATGGATGTATATGTATGTACGTGCGTTTATACATACGTATGTATATAGTATGTATGTGTGTATTCATTGACGGTGTGTGTGTGTGTGTATATCGCTTTAAGTCCGATATGTGATACAGTGGCAATATATTGCATGTATTATATGATACTAACTACTTAGCTTGTGTAACATTTGTTTTTCTTTTGACCTCCTATTTTTGTATTTAGAGGTGGCAACAATCTAAAACTCGTAAAACATCAACCATACCCTAAAAAAAGTCTCTGTGCTTCCTTTAAGTATCACATTAATCATCATGAGCTCTTTGTAGGTCGAATCATTGGGCATCATGGCTTAATCTTTTTGCATATACATACCAGTTCTTACATTTTTTTTCTGGTTCCCTTTTAATGGAACAGGTCTGCGAAGCATTTGTTCAGCTTATTGAAGTTCGGGCAGACTTCTTAGAGGTACGAATTTATATTTACCTTTATGGGGAATAGTTATCCGAGAACTCTCATCAATTTTCCTTGGTAGGATGAAAGCAATTTATAACGAGGCCACTGTCATTTTTTAGAGCACTAGTTAACCAGAGGAGTGCATTCATTATATTATTTGTATTTTTATTCTATTCATCTGTATGGTACAATTGGCATCATGTTGCAGCCACATTTGGGAAATGTGATCGAATATATCTTGCAAGCTAATAAGGACACTGATGATGAAGTTTGTCTTGAGGCCTGTGAATTTTGGTACGTATGTTGCTTCATTTTTTTGCGGATGCGTCTGTATTGTTGTTTCTTGAAAGTTGAGCCGACGGTTTTTCATGCATCTTCACATCTGCAACATTAAGGAATTAGTAAAGAATATTGTCAAAAGTAAAGGCATTAAGGTCTAAAACTTGAGTGGCGGATTATTGCATGGGTGACGTCGAGTCTCAGTGTTAACATTACAAGATGCTTAGGTGCTGAAGGATAAAGATTAGAAGCTATCCTGGATTATGGATCATAGATATAGGTATTAGATTGGAAGTAACTTAACATATATTATAAGCAAGTAAAAGTATGAAATAATCAACAGTTGCATTGCAATAACTAAAGTGAGCACTTTTTCGAGCTTACACTAACATGATGAGCGGCGCCAATCCAGTGCTCTAATTCTTGTAATTCGAACCTGAATTGTTGCCTGCATTATGACTACATGATATCTTTGACAAGGCTAAGCATAGATAAAAGCAGGGAAGGATAACATATGGAAGGCTGTGACATATTACTTAATGTCTTTATTCTAAATTGGTGACATGTTAAAGGAAAATATAATGTCATTTTATTCGTAGCTGAATATATTCCATTCAAACAATCAATTTTGAGTGGCCTTAGTCTCTCATGATTCTTTCGAGAACCAAACAAACCATTTATGTTGCAATCAAAATATTTAATGAAGAAGTTGTGAAATAAGTTGATGAATGTTCAATTGCTCAAACCGTCCTTGAAATAAATTAAATGGAACCTTTTCAAGTAATTCACGTTGAAACAATTGGCTTCGACATGCGTAAAAGGTTTTAGATACTAAATCTATTCCTAATACATCACTACATGATGGTCGATGGTAAAAATATCAGCCTTGGGGGTATCATCTTTGCAACTTGGATTATAATTTTATTTTCACAGATCTTGGATTATGATGTTAATATGCTTTTCTTTATTTGTACATATGCTCTTATACACTAGTAAGCACCCAGCCACTCCAGTATTGGTCCTTGCATGGAAAAAAATAACCAGTTTGGTATTATGCGATAGAATGATAGAACAACCATTAAGAACAGAATCTATGGTATCAAAGAACTAGTTTGGTTTTGTTTTAGACGGGTCGACAATTGAAGTTATACGCTTAATATGATAATTAATAGAGCAATTTAGGAATAAATAAAAAGATTTATATATGATATTCATATATTTAGGAAAATATGTATAGAGCACCTAGAGACATAATTTAGTGAACGTCGAAACAAAAATTGTTTTCAACACATAATTAAATAATTTCACGATATGTATGAAACTTTGAGATAAAAGTATGGTCTACATGTGGAGAGACTAGCGAGTTTACGTTAAAGGTAGGGTTATGCTAATACTCGGGTCTATATTCATATTTATTTGCATTGACCTTGAATGAAATAACAAAAGTAAAGGATATACCATAGTGCATGCTGTTTGTAGATGAGATAGTGCTAATTGATATATCGAAAGAAAAAATGTAGCAAAAAATAAAAAATGAAGATGCACTAGAATTATGGTTGAAACTTAGTACAACCAAGATCGAATATATGTTACGCAACGCAAGCAACAAAAATTTAAGAATAATCATAGTAGTCAATAACAAATAGTGCGAATTAGCTTATGTTGTGCGATATGTTGTGCTATGAGCTAAATGCACGCTATTTTTTTCATCTTTGTAAATTTTGCATTTTTTTATACAATTTATCAAATATATTGTGCCTAGTCGAAAGAGTAACCAAAAAAGGGAAAAAAGAAACTTTGCCCTAGATCAGAAGCTTCATGCAAGATTTCGCGACCTGCATAATTATTTTACTTCAAATGGACCGGTTTGGTTTTTTTTCAATATACATACCTATAATAAAATGGAAATAAAATAAAATAGCGCGCTGTTTAGGACTATTCATTATTTTGCGCTTTGACAAATTAACGTGCCGGTTTCCACTATAGATGACACACACGCCATTATAGGTTAAATAGCGCACATCCGACACTATGAGCAAATTTATGCTACGGCATGCACTATGATATAAGAGTAATAATACAATAAATATGTAAAATTAAATGACAAACAAACAAGTAATATTTAAATATCTAAATTCGATAATATAAGAAAATGGAAAGAAAAAAGATATAAAAAGCATAACAAATTGAATTAACACATGTTGGCTAAAATAAAGACAAACTAATGCAGTTTTAGCGATAGAAGAATATCAGACAAGTTAATTTTTTTTAAAAAATATCAAACAGCGAGTAAACTAACCATATTGTACGTATCGATATGTTGACAAGTTAAAAGGTTTTTTGAAAGGGAGCTTCTGGGAGGCCCGAAATATTCATGTGCGGGATGTACAAATTTGGAATCGGAAGGTGGATATTAGGGGGGACTACAATGTTGTAAGGCCAAGATCATTCTGGCCTGACCTAAAAGCCAGGCTCAGTTTTCGGGCCTTCAAGAATATTTGTTTTGAAATATATCCTGATGGTATGCACATGTACAAAGAAGATTAAGTGACACACCGACGAGGAAAGGAGAGAGAATTTATATTGAAAAAAAGGACAAGTGGAACGTAAATATATAATAATAATAATAATAATAATAATAATAATAATAATAATAAACCAAATGTAACTAAAGAAATGACTCAAGATAGAAAATTATGCAAAATGATAATTCACGCGACAGACTCTAATCATTTGTAACATTTTAATATTTTTAGGTTCCACAAGTATGACTGTATTATTCTCTTTACCCGGCATTAAATACAAGGTAATTCCAGTGTGATGCAGTAAAGTCCTTGTTAAATAGGGTTATATTGTGTTGTCTGTAAGCGAACATAGTAACATATGGATGGGTCTGGTTTCTATACATTTTTCTTGGCAACGCAAATCTGTCAATATGACAAACATCCACTCTTCGGCTTAAAATACCAACACAAATTGAGTGAATGGTATATTTAACTTGGCAAACAAGTAGATTAATCACCATAAGTAACAGCTAAAAATCAAATGAAGCGTCTTAACATGTTCAATTGTTCTAATTAAAAAAAGACTAATATGGCAAAGCTTTTTTCCCATTGTGAATCAAATAGTAAAAATCAAGGATGTAGGATGCATATTATTTACAATACAGTAAGCACAGTAACTAGTTTTTTCATTGTGGAAAGAGTAACAAATGGTATACTTGATATTTTTTATGGAATTGGGTCTGAAAGTTCTTCAACCAACAACTTCTGACTAAACTGATCATAGATTTTCTTTATTAGAACAGTACTTCATGCTTGTCACTATCAAGGTTTGAGGTTCCGGCCGAAACCACGAGATTCCGACCAACTCGTACCGGTTCCGGCCGGTGACAGGACGGGATTAGGGCAAAATCCCGTCCCGCTCAAACTGTCAAAGAAAAATCGAAAAAAAAATTTCATACGCGAATTGTTACATCAGAAGAAGAATAGGAAGCGACAATCAAAAATCACACTCGGAATCAAAATCGAAAAGGCAAAAAAAGCAAACCTTTGCTGTTCGCCCAAAATCGAGCAAGATTCGACGTCGCAAAAGTGCTTCGTCATCGCAAGAAAGAAAATCGAGCATACGATCGCAATTGCAGGTGAATTTTGAATTTTTTTTGGCTCTCTGCCCTTCGCTCTTTGATGTTCGGCTCTTTTTTATCTTTTTCGTTCTTCGTTTCTGAGTCGCGTATCTGGTAAACGAAGGTTTTGTAAAGGAGGGCAGAAGAAAAAGCGGGCTGACTGAAATAGGATGGACTTGGGCTTTAAAATGAATTAATTTTATTAATTAACGTTGAATGTAATGAGGTAAGCTGGGTTGGGCTATTTTATTCATTTAATTTAGTTTAAGTATTAGTGAAATTCTAATTCTAATTATAAACAAATTTAAATTTGTTTAATTTAGTATAAAAATATTGGATTAGGGTATTTTATATTATTATTTACATCGACCGTTATTAAATTTTCATTAACAAACCATTGTTAACCATAATCGGGACCGAAACCGAAATCAAAACCGAAACTTCCGAAATCGTCCGAAACTAAGAAAATTTCGAATGAACGAAACCGAGACCGAAACCGAGTTTTCGAACCTTGGTCACTATACAATAAGAGTAAAATAATAATGTTTAAACATCCTAGTTATCAATTATGTAAAAAAACAAAATACAATGCATAAAATATCTCACTATAGCTATGGCTGGGTCTGTTAGGGATGCCTTTTAAAAAATCCCAGAAGAATCATCGAAAAGCTAAACTTCCTTAGAATAAAACATCGAAAATTCAAACCCAAGTCAATTACCTTCAAGGTTTGAACCCACATTAATTATTGTGAGATTTATCACTAAAAAAGAATCAAATCTAATCTAATATATTATAAGGAGGCCAAGTAAGATCGCCATGCAAGCAAGCCTTCCTCTTAGAATATTTATTACTTGAATTTACAGCCAGTCACATTGATTCCCCAGGGATATAAGTATTTTCTGAGTTTTGGTGACAAATTTGTTGCAACAAGAGTGCAAACATTATCCATAGGACCATAGGTATTGAGCTAGATTAACAAAAATAAAACTCATTGAGCATATAGATCCTACACAAGCCTATTTATTTTTCAACCTTCCTATAATGCCAGATTCAACCCACATGGCGATAATATTAAGCAAAATAAGGTATTTTTGGTTTGAAAGCAGGCAGAAACTGAAAGCAACCCATTCATCAGAACTAAAACCAAATCAAAGATAGTTGGTTTGTTGGATTCAGAATTTGTTGGTTTGCTGGATTTATGTGGTTTATACAGTCCTAGCGATTCAAAATTTGTTGGCTTGTCAGATTTATTTGGTTTGTACCATAAGATTCTGTTGGTGGCTTGGTAGTTATCTGATGTAACATAGTTCTTGTGTAAATAATTCTTCTTGAGTAAATAGCATGAACTATTGGTTTGAAAGCTAGAGTTCTCTTGTCGGCACAAATATATTGTGTTTACCCTTTCTGTGTTATTCTTTTTTTCTCCCGTTGTTGAAGTTCACTGCTGTAATATTAACATTAAACAACAACATACCTGGCGTTTGGTTAAATACTGTTTATTAGAAACTAATACCGATCTTGGTGAGATTCAGGTCAGCTTATTGTGATGCTAATTTGCCTCCAGATGGATTAAGGGATGTCTTACCACGTTTAATACCCGTATGTATCTTCTAAAATTGCACTAACACACACATGTGTGTGCATGCATGCATGTATGTATTTGTGAATTTTATCACGACTTTCAGCTCTCATACTTTGGTTCAATGTTTTCAGGTCTTGCTTTCAAATATGGTATACGCAGATGATGATGAATCACTATATGATGCAGAGGTACATTAGCTTTGAGTTAAATGTTTAGTTGACGTTGAATTGCTATTCTCGATTTCTGACGAGTAATTGTGTTCACATGTAGGAGGATGAGTCTTTCCCTGACAGGGATCAGGTTTGTTCTCATGGAATCTCCTAAAATCTTATTGATGACATAACTTAAAATCAATTTCATCTTTCAGGACTTGAAACCCCGTTTTCATGCTTCAAGATTTCATGGTTCTGATAATGGAGATGATGCTGTATGTATAATTCTGTGATATGATTGTTAATCCTTGAATCTCTGTATTTCCTTATAGGCACTTACCTTCATTGTTGTTGTTCATATGTAAATGCCATCAATTTCAGGAAGAAGATATAGTCAATGTTTGGAATCTGAGGAAATGCAGTGCTGCTGGTTTGGATAATCTGTCGAATGTATTTGGTGATGAGATTCTTCCCACGCTAATGCCATTGATTGAGGTATTTATTGTGCTCTGTATGTAGATCGTTGTCATCCGTTTTAAAATATGTTGGTGATGGTCACATTTCTACAACAACAACAACAAAACCATTATTTCCAAACAAGTTTGGGTCGGCTAGAGATGAAATCCAAAACTAAATGACAAAGCTAATTTAAAGGTTATAACAGTAACAATAATAAAATAAAGTCAAATAAGTAAATTAATAATAGTAGTAACTAAGTAAAGTAAAAATAAAGATAAAAATACACATAAAAAAATAAAAATAAAAACCAAATGATGATAATAGTATAAATAGTAATGATGGTGCTGGTACGTGAATCGTTAACTTCTACGCGCTGTCTTAGGCTTTTTTTCCCTAGTTCTATAATCTAAAACTTATAAAACTCATAGCTCATAGTTCTGGTACGTGGATCGCTAAATTTCACGCGCTCCTATTCGTTACCAGCTCTTCAGATATATTCTAATTCTTCAAGTCCCTTTTTACTACTTCCTCCCATGTCAACCTTGGTCGACCTCTACCTCTCTTTGTGCATATGACGCGGTCTATAATTCCAGCGCGTACAGGTGCCTCGGGCGACCTTCGTTGGAGATGTCCAAATCATCTTAAGCGATGTTGAATTAGCTTCTCCTCAATTGGTGCTACTTCAAGTTTTTCACGTATATCATCATTTCTAATTCGGTCTCTTCTTGTATGACCGCAACTTCATCGCATCATACGCATCTCTGCTACGCTTATCTTCTGGACATGTTGGTTTTTAGTAGGTCAACATTCTGCACCATACAATATCGCATGCCTGATTGCCGTTCTGTGGGACTTTCCTGTCACAGAGAATGCCAGATGCTTGTCGCCATTTCATCCATCCCGCTCGAATTCTAAAACTAACATCTTCATCAATCTCACCATTACACTGCAACATTGATCCTAAATATCGAAAGGATTCCTTCTTAGGAACTATTTGCCCGGCCAGAGTGACATCTCCATTCTCTGACCTGACACCGTTAAACTCGCACTTCAGATACTCCATTTTAGTTCTGCTAAGTCTAAATCCCTTTGATTCTAAAGTCTGTCTCCACAACTCAAGTTGTTTATCAACCCCAATTCTACTTTCATCAATTAGCACAACATCATCAGCAAATAGCATGCACCAAGGAATTTCCTCTTGTATACCCTTCGTAACCTCATCCATCACTAGGGCAAAAATGTAGAGGCTTAAAGTTGACCCTTGATGTAATCCTATGTTAATGAGAAAGTCACTAATTACACCATCGCATGTTCTGACACTAGTCGCAACATCATCGTACATATCCTTGATAAGGGTAATGTACTTTGTTGGGACTCTCTTCTTTTCCAGAGCCCACCACATCATCTTTCGCGGTATTTTGTCATAAGCTTTCTCCAAATCGATAAATACCATATGGAGATCCTTCTTTTGCTCCTTAAACCTCTTCATAAGTTGTCTTATCAAGACAATCGACTCTGTGGTCGACCTTCCAGGCATGAAGTCAAATTGGTTTTTTGAAACGCTTGTCATTCTTCTTAATCAATGTTCAATGACTCTCTCCCAAAGCTTCATCGTATGACTCATAAGCTTAATTTATATGTAGTTTGTACAACTTTGGATATCTTCTTTATTCTTAAAAATTGGAACTAATATGCTTCTCCTCCACTCATCTGGCATTTTGTTTGATTTGAAAATATTATTGAACAACTTAGTTAGCCAGGCTATCCCTGAATCTCCAAGGCATCTCCACACTTCAATGGGGATACCATCAGGCCCCAATGCCTTACCTGCTTTCCTCCGTTTTAGCGCCTCCTTTAGCTCGGATTTTTGAATTCTCCAAACAAAATGCCTACTGGTGTCATCAAAAGAGTCGTCTATCTCGATCATAGTGCTATCATCTTCTTCATTAAATAGCTTGTCGAAGTAATCTCTCCATCTATTTTTTATCTCATCGTCCTACGAGTGATGGTCACACTTGAAAGAATAAATTTTTCTCTTTATTTAAACATTTTCATCCTTTCTGTATGGGTGGTGACTGCCAAGTATTTTGTTCCTTGATGCTTTATGATTTGTAGATTAAGTTTACAGGTATTAGCTATCTTTATTGAGGACCTACCATGAATCGTCTTCACTGAACCCTTCCAATATCAAACTTTTAGTAAGTAGATAGAATTGACATGTATCCGAGTGCGGAATTAAACCTCTCTTCCATTTCACCCAACTCCTCCGAAAAAAATGATGTAGAAACCTAATAGACTTGTGGTATATTTGTAATCGAGACAATACAGATCTGAAGGTAAAAATCACACATCTTTATGTAAATTTTGTGTCCACTGCCTTGTATTACCACATCCATTTTTTTAAAAGAAATGGTATATATTGCTTATCTATAATCTTTGACATTATTTTATTGCCTTCTCTATAATGCAGCAAAAACTATCCAATACAAGTGATGATGATTGGAAAGATAGAGAAGCTGCTGTACTGGCAATTGGTGCCATTGCAGAGGGATGCATTGGTGGCCTTTATCCCCACCTACCTGAGGTATGGGGTGAAAGTAGGAATGCACACATTTATGTATGAACACCCTTGTTTATAAGGAATATGGCTGCAACTATTGACCTGTAACTTTTGGATACCCCTGCCTCGCTTATGCTATTTGCAGTTTATCTCATCAGACTTCTAGAATGTATTTGATTGCATGTTTTGGGCTTTTAAATAACTTAACATTTAAGAATAGCATGGCTATGTTCGTTGTATAGTAAACTTAGAATACTTATTGTGCTTATTACCCATGTTTCCTTAAGGATGCCTTTTTTCCTTCTTTTCATCATCTTAAACTAGTTTGTGATGCTCTTTCAAGCTAGCTTGCACCAAGTTTTGAAAGTTCTTACAAGCCTTTTAACCAAAGCAAAACACCCTTCTATTAATAGTTTTTTTTTGAAGTAACCTTTTGTGTATGCATGTTCTGCAAACTGTGTCAATGAATCAAGATTTTGGTATCAATGCTTTTATTCAATGTGAGACCACTTGAATGTTCTTGGAATACAGTATCGTGTAGAGGTCAAAGCACCTGTCAGTCTAAAATATTGCTAGTCTTTTTTTAGAATGCTACCAAGTAAAGTTAACTGACATACAAAAAAGCGAGCGTTAAGTATGATATCCATCTGTGCCCTAGGTTAAGCCATTTGGAACTACACCAAGTTGAGAAGCAACAAGTTTAAGGAACAACATTGAAAATGCCATAAATCCTCTTGAATAATCCAATGTGTTATGGAGCCAGCACACAATCCTTTAGGCGTGTCCCATTTGATCTGGCTTTACAAGAAAGGAAGTTGGATTTGATGTACAAACTAACTGAACTAACAGTACGGTAGAAGTTTCATTGTCTTGATGCTGAAGTTAGGGCCAGGACAATATAAACTAGACTAGGTACCCTTTGCCTTTGGGACAATAGGCAGTATGAATGTATGATAATGCCATTTCCAAATGTTGCACCAGCACCTTAGTGGAGTCACGTGACAGATTGTTATGCTGAACTTGCATGATAGTAGGTAGGTAGATAGAGCAAGGTTCTAAATTTCGTCCGGCATGCCGGAATACCGCCGTTTTCGTTCTGGTTCCGACATGGACCGGACCGGATTTTAAAAAAAAACTCATTTCGGGATTTAAGAGAGAATAAATCCAAAAAAATGAGTTTATACTATGAAAATTAGTTAAAAAACTACAATAAATCTCAAAATTACCTAGGCTTGTATCGTCTAATTCGAGCAGTAAGTTGAGATTGAACTCATATTGCAGTTTTCTCTTCTTCGATTTCAAGTATTCATCAATATTTTGCTTTTTCTTCTTTGAAATTTGAGTGACGTCTAAGTTGAATTAAGCTAGGGCATGGGTGTTTTAAGGATTGGTTTCCTTCTTTTCTTAATCTGAGCAGAAAGTGAGAAGCAAGAGAAGGAAGAAGGGCTTTTGTATTTTCTTAATTGCAGACTGTATTAGTTAAGGCTGGGTTGGGCTATTGTGGGCTGGGTTTTTACAAAATAATTTATTTAAAATAACTTATATAAAATAGTTGTATATGTAAAATTAGTTAATGATTTGTATAAGGTTTACATAAATAGTGTTGTGTTAATAATATAAAATTTAAAGTTTTTATAAACTTTTTATAAATATATTCACACTTAAATATTTATTAAATATAAAATAATACCGAAAATTTTAAACCAGAATTAAAACCGAATATCCGGAATTACCGAAACGGAACCGAAATTTTAAAATTGTATGATAAACGGAAACGGGAAACGGAATTTTGAATCTTGAGATAGATAGCAGTTTTTGTTATGGATTGAAAGTGGAAACCATCATATAAGACAAAGTAATTAGGCAAAATGTGTGTGCGTGCATGCGCACGCGACCAATGCGTTGTAGAATGAGTTAAAGGTGCAAGTTTTTTTGCCGTCTCTTTAACTAATACTTCAATTTAATTCAAATATACATAATTTTCTAACAATTGATGGCACTTAAAGCTGCAACAATCAGTAGAAATTGAAATCAGAAGCGTGTGCGTGTGTGAATGCGCGATCAATATGTTGTAGAACGTGTAAAGGTGCAAGTTTGATGCCATCTCTTTCACCAGTACTTCAAGTTCATTCAAATATACATAATTTTCCAGCAATTAATGGCATTTAAGGCTGCAAAAATTAGTAGAAATTGAATCAGAATAAATATGCCTTTCTTTCACCTTTTATCTGAGATTGAAAATAGTATAGATTATACGAATTTCTAAAGCATTCATGTCTGAACAATATTGACAGTCTCTTCCGGACTCATCATTGAATTTGTTAGTATTTTTTTTGAATTATGTTATTTTTCTTGAGATAAATATTCGATTGGACTGGTCACTTAAAATGAGTTATATGGAAACTTTGATTAAAAAAAGTTCCAAGTAAGAGAACGATTCAGAAATGTGTTTATATTGCAGTTTTTTGATGGATTATATTAATAAAAAAGACGCTGATGTCATACTTCTCAATCTTACAACGTTGTTCATTCACTCAAATTTTCTTACAAAATATAATTCTGCTAGCGTACTCAGCCTTTTTGTTTTTGCATATGTACACCTGTATGAAAAATTTCCATTACTGGTTAAATCTAGTTACAAGTTTTGATTCTTGAGAGAAATATTCAATTGGAATGTCTATAATCTTCACCACATTGTACATATCAGTCTGGTTACTCAAAATAATCAATCTGGAATTTTAGATTAAAAAGGTTCCAAGTAAAAGAATGAACAGATATGAGTTTATATTGCAGTTTTTCGATGGATTATATGAATATAAAAAAAATGCCGATGTCATACTTCTGAATCTTGTAATGATGTTCATTCAGTCTCAATTTCTTAATATTTAATTCTGCAAGCGTACCTAGCCTTTTTTGTTTTTGCATATGTAAATCTGTGTGAAGAATTCCCATTACTGATTAAATCTAGCTACAAATTCTAGTTCTTTATTATGTATTTTTATGATAAAAATTGTGTGCAACTATTTCTATACCTTTTATGTGCAATTTTTAAAGTTATTCTGAAATGATGTTTGCAGATTATATCATTTCTTATACCACTTTTGGATGATAAGTTTCCTCTTATCCGGAGCATCACCTGCTGGACTCTTTCTCGTTATAGCAAGTTTGTTGTGCAGGTGTGTCAAAATTATGTGTGCATGTTCCGTGTGAATTGAAATATTGTTGCCAAAAAAAGAAGCAAATAACTGCTTTTAAGATGTTAATTAATTTTTAACATTTCTGAAACACATCAACAAAGGGTTATTCTTGACTGATAACCAGCTAAATTAATTGTAGTTGCAATCTCCTGAATTGGGACATGATTAATTGATGTATGTTTTTTTATAATCAAAAGAATAAACAGTTTTATATGGCAACCTATTGAGCCCTTTCAGTTTAATGTACAGTAACACAAATGTATCTGTGCAATGCCTTGTTAAGTATTGCATACTTGGTTATCTTGGTGTTAAAATAAGTGGAAATTAGTATCCGTCTCTTATTTTCAAACTTAATACCTGAAAAACACTTCTCAAAAACAAGTTTCACGACATACTCCAGTCAAAGTTTACAGCTAAGTTGTGCATTTTAAACTGCACATATTTGCAGATTAAAATGCATATATTGTTTAAAATAAATATTTGCAGTGTGGACTGCTAATATTTAAAGTGTAGAATACACATTCTTGCAGACTGCAAGTTTTTGCATTTCTAACTGCAAATATGTGCAGTCTAAAATACACATTTTCATCGAAAACTTTGACATGGGTATTTCGTGAAACTTATTTTTGAGAGGGGGCGGAAGTGAATTTTGAAACCTTTGAAGGGTGTTTGAAAAAACGCCCCTTAAAATAATGAATCAGATTTCCATCATACCCATGGTTAAAATTTTAAACTCTTAGAACTGATCAAAATTTGGATACATTATATCCAGGTTTTGAACATACTATTAAATTTTATTCCTCTCGTGCCACACTATATCTTTGTGCACGTATTTCATCAGTTGAATTAATGAATCAGCAATTCACATTGTTGAATACTTCTTTTTGCATCAATCCACTTGACTCCCTCTTACAAAACATTAGCTTAATGTTCCATTTGTTTTTTATATCTTAACTTTTTAACAATTACCGAAACATATTTTTCTCAAATATGTTTTTACCGTTAAGACCATCTTCACAAAAATATTCTACGTTTCTTTTATTTCTTATTAAAACCACATTTTATATCTATGGTTAAATCAATATTTTTAATCTTTAATATTGATTTTCAACTTCTAAGCAATTAAAAATCTCAAAATAATTTACCTTAGATGTGATCTTTATGATAAAAAGATCATATCTAAGAAAAACAGCTCGTTTATAGATACCAGGTATAATTATATTGCACAGCAGTTTACTGCAACAGCTTTTCATGGTGATATATTATGTTATTGGAATCAGTTCTTTACTCATTGGATGTATTTGGATATTTAATTGCTCTTTATATTGTTACATATTAGGGAATTCATCATCAAACTGGATCCGAACAATTCAATAGAATTCTTACGGGACTGCTTCGAAGAATATTAGACACAAATAAAAGGGTACAGGAGGCTGCATGCTCTGCTTTTGCAACTCTTGAAGAGGTAAAGTTTCTCAAGCTTAGACCCATGCTCCGACTCTCAAGCATCAAAATCTAATTACTGTTATCATTTACAGGAAGCTGCGGATCTGTTGACTCCACATTTGGAAATCATCTTACAGCACCTCTTGTGCGCTTTTGGGAAATACCAGGTTTCCATCACACTTTCCCATATTAAATTACAACCTTGTGTTTATTTTTTTAAGTACCTTATTTCACTTATTTTACATGTATGTTTACATTTGAATTAATTATCTGCACATGTTTTAGAAACGGAATCTTCGAATTGTATATGATGCTATTGGTACACTGGCAGATGCAGTTGGAGCTGAACTGAATCAAGTACCACTATTCCTTGTTGATTATTACTTGCACATGCTGAATTTTTCGCTATATTATTCCATTAATGGGTCACAGAGCAGTGCTAATATAATTCATTACTTTTCAACAGCCAAAATTTCTCGATATTTTAATGCCTCCCCTAATTTCAAAGTGGCAACAGCTTTCAAATTCAGACAAAGATTTATTTCCATTGCTTGAATGCTTTACTTCAATAGCTCAGGTATCATTCATGTCAAGTTTTCCTGTTGCTTGAGTATTTTCTTTCCCTAAGTAAATTGCGCTCCACTTCTTCCAGGCTCTAGGTCCTGGATTTTCTCCATTTTCTGAACCAGTATTTCAAAGATGCATCAGTCTTATTCAGACACAACAACTAGCAAAGGTGATCTTAGTTACTTTACCTCTGTAGTTTTTCTTTTAGATTTTATCTTGGCTCGTTACATATACTTGACCCATAGTTATCTTTGCGTGCATGTATTTGTATTATCAATAAATATTAGAAGCACATAGATTATTGCCCTGAAGTCAGATCTATCAGATACATAATTCTTGGCATCATGTCGACATTGAATTGGTGGAAAACTCTGCCTAAGCCTAATTTGCTTTAGCAACTTATTTCAGAACCTCTCAACTCTCAAAATTGTTAACAAACCCAATGGTAGACGTTGAACTTACTATTCAACCTACTTCATTTTTATAAGTAATGTATTTGGGATCATATGGTAAATCTTTGTATAGCCAAATTGCTTTTAAAAAATAAAATCAATATTGAATGGAGTTTTGGAAATTTGGGTTGAAAAATAAACGAATTTGACGTCTCTAATCAAGGACTGCCATTGCAATTCTCTTCTTTCCCGTTTCCCAGAACAGTTAGGGTCATTTATACTTGTGATCAGTGTTTTCAAAACGGGATTCAAACCGTAAATCTTCTACAAACTTTAAATCGAAACGAAATTTAAATCGTATATCACAGCTTCAGAAAATCCATATTTTATGGTTTGTACACACTTTGATACTGATTTTGATGTTTGAACTTCTTCTAAATCTAAAACTCAATTTTCCGTCTTATTCCATTTTTATTTTATTTAGAGAACATTAGATTTGGAAATGTGGATCCAAATAAGTATATTGAATACATCATATGGATTGAATGATTTTTCTCAATTGTGGTTTTAACAGGGAGGGAATTAGAATTTAAATCGATCGTATAGGGAGATTCGATTTGAAATGGGATTTAGATCGTAAGATTTTCGTATCTTTGACAACAATGCTTGAGATAAACGTGACTGATGTTTCTATCATTGGGGGTAAACCGTAGATTATCAAAACATGTCGAGCAATCTAATTCTAGTATCCATATATTTTACTTTGGACTTTTTGATTTGCAGTTTAATACTATACGATGAGTTAATAGCAAAAAATAGAATTAAAGTTGTCTATTTTCTGAATGGATCCATTCCCCAAATTAATTCCCAAAAAGAAGGGGAAAAGACAACGAAAATAAGCAACTATGTTTTGTAACCAACTGGACTGTAGAACATATCTATATTATGATGGCAAAACCTTGACAACCATACAAATAAGAAATTTTCATCTTTTGTTCTACTTCATTTGATTCGTTTAAATATTAAACATGCAATTATAATGTAGTATTTGAAAATTATTATGAAAGCATGTAGAGAGAATGAATACTGATACATGGTAATATAGATACTTTCTACAGTCCAATTAAACATGCAATTATAATCTTAGCCTTAACTACATAAATTGAGGTCGGCTATATGGAAAGATAGATATGTACTACAGTCCAATTAAGCATACAATTATAATCTTAGCCTTAACTAAATAAATTGAGGTCGACTATATGGAAATATGAATTCTGATATAAGTTAGAATAAGAAATGCAAGAACTAATACAAAGATCAACACGGATACCTGTCATCCTATTTTAACAATAAGAGAAAATGAAAGGATAATATTGTATTTTAGATAGTACTTTTTTGTCACTGGATAATAAAATATTAGTTAAATATATTACCTGTGTATTCATACACATTACACACACATACATGTACATGGGTCTTTTTAGTATTTTCAGAAGCTAGCAGGTTTACAACTAAAGGTAGCAAACCAGGTTTATGCATAATTTTTCCTTGAAAGGATATACTATCAGGATTAGGCCATTTAATGCATGCTATACATAATATTTCTCCTTGGCACCGTATAATAAAATACCATATTAAAATATTTAAACTTGTTTATGGGGTTGTTTATTTCTTCCTGTGCTCGATAGTTCATACTGCTGTCTAACTGAAGCTAGTTCAAACTTCACTAATTATTATTTTTGTATACATTAAAGCATGTGGTATTTATTATTATTGGCTGATTTTTTACTTCATTGAGTTTACATGTTACATAAAACTAAAATTTTGTAACATCATACGGTTATGCAGACCAATTTTTTAGCGATACGGTAATTAAATCTTCCCCAAGCTTTTAAAGTGCACTCTTTCTTTCATGAATATTTTTCATGTTTTTTTTGGTGATGAATAAAAGTTGAATTTTTATTCCCTTAAAGCTCAAACAAGTCTTGACAATCAATGTAATGCTGGAGAAGCTTTTTTTGGTAGTAAGATTTTTTTTTCTTTTCTGGTACTAAGAAACTAGAATGTATAAGGGCAAATTATTCTCTACCATAATCCGATAACCAAGAACATGGATTTGGCTAGAGATGCTCCAGCCGTCTTGAAAATCACATGTACTGCAGTACAAATAAATTCATCAATTGTGGTGCGATGGGAAACAATGTTATTAGGCTATGATATTGGATCAATATGTAAATTCAGATTACATGCATGTGTTTTTAAACAGTTCAACATAGTCACATTTATTAATTTGTTTATATCTTATGGCATTTTACTCAAATTTGAATACGTCACTAATTGCAAGCATTTTTTTTTTCTTTTAAGATAAATAAATGCTGAGCCCTCGCTGTATATAATTTTTTTTTGGGAACTGTTAGAGTGAGAAGCAAAATAGACAAGGGGCAATATTAGATAGGGGAAGAATTGAAAAAGTCTTGAAATTTGCAAGGGGAGATTTTTTTTTTCAGTGCAAGATTGTAAAAAGATACAAATAGTATATATATTTCCCATAATGTCCTTATCACTTTCTTTTTCATATTCTCATCTCATTCCATCTTCATATGTCTTCTCGTCAAAACCTCATCGACTAACGCACTCACTCTTGTTTGTTATCACATGGTTCTCCAACAGATTGTTGCTTGCTCTCTATTCTTTGATCCCTCCTTCCATTACATCTTCTAATAGATCTAGTTTTCCTAAATCAATTATTCATAATTCCAAGTTTAAAAATCCTAATTATAAAGAGTTAAATTATACTTTTGACATGAAAAATGTCAGATAAAAAATATTGGAGGAGATGGGGATTAGTTTAGATGACTTCTCATCTATCATCTTCAATCTTCATGAATTTTTCATTTGGAATAAAATTGAAAATATCGAACTAAAAATTAGGGGTTTGGAAGTGAACAAAAACAGGAAAAAGTTGTTACAAGATGAAAAGGAATAGTACATAAAAAAGAAAATATGAAAAGGACAAAAGGGTAAATGTTAGCTATTTTATATGGGAAAAATCAATGATTTGGTTCTTGCCTCAACAAAATAATTTAACTGGAGAATTTTGTTATTTTTACCCCCCTTGTCAATTTTGTTCCTCCCTTTAGTAGTTCTCCTTTTTTTGGTCAACATGAACTGAATTACTAAAAAATGGCCATCATTTAGTTCCTTAAATTACTCCTAAAATAGTTTACACAATACACAATTTCTTCATATTAGTTTTGTTAGCTAATTACTATTTATGATTATATGATTCAGAAATCTATATGAAAATTAACAATGGTAAGTTGACTAATTTTTTGCACTATGTCCGTTTCCATGTCAGTTCATGATCATCATATTTAGTTATTTTCTTTATTTTTCTTTAATATAGATGTCTTAAATGCAGGTTGATCCTGTTGCAGCTGGTGTTCAGTACGATAAAGAATTTGTAATTTGTTCATTGGACTTGCTATCAGGACTTGCTGAAGGTCTTGGAAGCGGAGTGGAGAGCTTGGTAACATATTTTCTTTAATCATGGATACCATATGATTCAATAATTTCTTTTGGAAGAAGCATTTTATTTTAACTTATGAATGATTGATCTAGGTATCTTAAATTATTTTTCAAACAACATAACATATACCTATCTATATTACAAGCAACTTAATACTTGTCACCATGGTCCATTGTTGACATCTGACCACTATTTTTTTTCCTGCAAAAGCCCTGCTTGTCACTTAGTTTTAGGTAACAAGTTTTACTGGGATCCAAATAAGTATGTATTTGTTTGTGCTAGAATTAACTTTGAAATTATGCCATCTGTGAGTGTAGTTTAATAACTAGTTCATTTTCAGAGTTCTCTATCACAACATCGATGTCTATATTTGAGTGTTTGCGGTGCTTGTATGCTATTGAATTTTATAGAGAGTGTTCTGATGGACATATTAAGTGCATTTTGATCTTATTCAATGTAAAATCGTTTGTTACTTTGCAATTATAATGTGCACCTTACAGGAATAAATTAAGAAAATACATATGGTTATTTAGCATTTTTATAGCATTTTGTTGTGATGCTTGTAACTAGATAAACTTATACTTAAAATGGCAAGCTTTAATACATTTGAATGTGTCAGTTGGTAGTTGAGGATCGATTAAACCACAAATCTGTAATATTTATTTATTCATTCATTAGCACCATCCTGCATAATATTTTGCTTAAATGAGATCGACGAACCTTTTCCAGTATGTAGTCAAACTTGTTCAAAAATCGAACTTATAATCTACAATATGTTTAGATTGAATCATAATGGGCGTATGTTAGGAAGTTATTACTTATTAGTTATGCTAAAGGGATTGCTTGTGTGGTGGCATCTTATTTGAAATAGTTAATAGCCTGCCATGTGTTAATTTTCACAAGTCTGCTAGTTTTGTGCTCACAAATTTATTCAAGTAAAACAATGACTTATTTTACTGCTTACTGCTTATTATTTTACGTAGACAGCTTACAGATGGATACTTTCCTCTTGTTAATATGGTACGATGAAGGTTTCAAATCCACGTAAACATCATTTTAGCTTAAAAACCTAATGGCCTCAAACAGAAAATGGACATACTGAAATTCTTATATTACAGTAAACATTTTCCTTCTAGATTTGATTGTTTCGACTTTGAAAAGCCAGGTTCCAGTTTCACTTCTGTTGATAGTTATGCAAAATTGATACCATTTGCCATTGCTAATAACCTCTTAGATTCTCTTCTACTGAAAACGAACCTGTTGGATTTATCCATGACATCGTAGTTTGTTGAGAACTTAACCATTTTCTACATGTTACAGGTTGGGAAAAGCATTTTGAGAGATTTGCTTCTGCAATGCTGTTTGGATGAATCAACTGATACACGTCAAAGTGCCCTTGCTCTTCTTGGGGACCTTGCGAGAGTGAGTTCAAATCAGTTATCTTTCATGGTTTACCTCTATTATGCATGGGCTAAAAGAATAAACAAACTTACAGGTTTGTCCTGTGCATTTGCATCCCCGCGTATTAGAATTTCTTAATGTTGCTGCCAAACAATTGGTATGTGATTATGTCATATAATCCCTATTACAACCGTCGTAATCGTTTATATCATGTGATCCATACTGATCTTTCTATTGCAGAATGCAAGTCAGATAAAGGAGGCCGTGTCAGTAGCAAATAATGCTTGTTGGGCGATAGGGGAATTGGCAGTTAAGGTGGGCGGCATGTCCTAGTTGTAAATAATATTCTGACTTGGTGATTTATTTTTGGATCACTCCAAACTTGCCTATTACTCAAATTCGTGTTACCAACGTTCAGTGTTCATAATTATTTGTAGGTTAATCAAGAGATAGCTCCTGTAGCTTTGACGGTTGTATCTTGTTTGGTCCCTATACTTCAAAATCCTCAGGTGAGCTTGTTTTTGTATGTAGTTTATTATTTTACCCAAACATCTGACTCATTTTTCTAAATTTTACCGTATAGGGTCTTAACAAGTCGCTCATTGAGAATAGTGCCATTACCCTTGGGAGGCTTGGTTGGGTTTGTCCAGATATCGTAGCGCCACATATGGAACATTTCATGCAGTCATGGTGTGCTGCTCTGTGCATGTAAGACCTTTCCTTTTCGACTTAGAAATAATTACTTACATATTTACGTAACATAAGTACACAATATGAGAAATGGATGTTTAGGTGTTGGTCTCAATAACTAGTATGAGACATTTTATATACCTCAATGTATTTAATATGTCTATTTAGCTGTTGACGTTAGAACCTGCGATCTTGATTCTCTTTCTTAAACTTTTTGTGATGCATCAATTTTGCTTGATCCCCACAATACCTTTTTTCTTTGAATTCATGTTGTCTGCTTCTATTAGCAATGTAGGAATATACCGTGGTTTTAAGTGATAGTGCTTTCACAACAAACATCTAAATTAATGCTTTAATATGAACAAGAGCACACCTTTTAGGGCCATTTGTTAATGAGAACAATAAAATGGTGGTAAAAGTATCAGATCAAATAACAGTACATGTAACTGTTAAATATCATTATCCACCTATTAAAATGTCAAACATGCCTCTAAGCTTTCCAAGCATAAAAGTAAATTTGAAATGTATCTGTTAATTTTCAAAGGTTAACCATAAAACAGCGTTTCCTTATTGTCATACATGCAGGATACGTGATGACTTTGAGAAGGAAGATGCATTCCATGGCTTATGTGCAATGGTATATTCTCATATTTCATTAGTAGTACATAACTAAAAGTTAACTAATTACATGCTTCCATAATCAGGTTAGAGGAAATCCATCAGGAGCAGTTAGTTCACTACCTTACATATGCAATGCTGTTGCAAGTTGGCATGTAAGTTTTTCACTTTCTTTCTCAAGTTCTTTGTCATTTTCCCCCGGACTCTATATCACTCTCTTCTGGCTTATTTTAATTCCTAGGAAATACGGAGCGAAGATCTGCACAATGATGTTGGTCAAGTGTTGAATGGATTTAAACAGGTAGTAAATACGTTTTAAAGTTCTTCTTTGAATATTATAGCCATAAATCTTGTGTGTCGCACTTAACATTAATTTTTTTTATATATTTGTTTTAGATGCTTGGAGATGTATCTTGGGGGCAGCTCCTCTCCAATTTGGAACCAAACGTAGTTGAAAAGCTGAAAAAATACGGAGTATAAGCCATCTCGAATTCATTCCCCGCTTGATAAGTGGTTATTGGATTCTCATATTTCCACCTTGCATTTGAGATGGAATTGAACAGAGTATAGTAGATCGATTGATTTGGAAACAAAAGTGTGCAGATTTCCGAGATCATACAGTGATTACTAGCTGGGTTGCATGTATTTGATCAGTGTCCTGGTGAAATGTTTTGTTATATTCTTATATTTAAATTGGATTTTGAGGGTTCACGTATCAAGCGTGTTGATTTTTATGTGGTCCTTGGTTTCAAACATTTGTATTATACTTTGGCGGGATATTTTTGTGTACTCCTGCTGTCCTGAGTCGCTAGTGATCTACAATTTTTCTTTCTTTTTATATTTTTTATATTTATTTATTTTTATTTATGTTTGTTTGAGGGTTATGATATTTTTGGAAGAGAAATACAAAATAGTTGGTATGAGTAGGAGTATTGAGCGAACTGAAGCTGAAGAAAACATGCATGTTCCAGTTTGTTGAATACGTGTGTTACATGTTCTTTTAATGATACCTATGGTATTTTCATCAATAAAGTTGCTCCTGCTTTGTATTGATCCCGGACTATCTGTTCTATGTAGATGTCATAGATAAGTTGTGTTGTTTTTTACACTTGACGTTTAATGTCCCTGTTAAATAGCGGGCAACATAGAATGAAAGAGCTGAAGTGTCCCAGTATTTGAATAAGATTTGTGAGAAAGATAAGCTGGGTTAAATTTCTTTAGCTGCAGCACCTTCAAAGGAAGCAACGTCTAGCATATGAAGGGATTTGTCCCCCTTTCTCCAGAGCTGCAGGTCTGACCAGAGTGCCAGGTTTGTTGTGATTCATTTTTAACAGAATGTCTGTATTTAAGACATTTTGACCGAAAGCAGTGATGCGAATTATGGCCAATTTTTTTAATGATTCACAACCAGGCTCAATTCATGACATCTGTGATCGTTGAAAGTTGAAATATCTTAATAAAGCTAAGAGGGAGTTAGAAGAATAAATGATAAATACATAAGTTATCTGTGATCCTTTTCGTACTGTCAAATGAAAATGAAATAGTTGAGGGGAAATGCAAAAGTGATAATCATAATAAAGGAAAATATATAAGAGGTAGATTAAAAAAAAAACAACTTGAAATATGATATCATTATTAACATCTCTCCGAGTTGACCGAACATAAAACCATCCAAAAAACGCAAATAGTGAATGTTACATGAAAAGCATTGACCGTGGTTTCAATTTGATCTGTAAAGAAAGCAAATATTAAACAAATTTGATCAACTATAATAATTTGAAACAGTTCGATGAACAACATAAACAAAAACAATCCGATGATGAACGATAAATGAGTAAATTTACTCATAATTCAAGCGACCACCCTAGCTTAATCTCTTAGATGTTGATTTTACATACCCCAACTTTAATCACATAGTTGAAACAAATTTGAGAACCCAAATCGAACACTTTCCCGATATATGTTGAAATATTTAAATAAAACAAAATAAACTAAACAAGAAGAAGAAGCGAAAGAGAGAAGAAACGATAAACACAAAAAGAGGAATTACTTAATTAAAACCTAATACGTAGCATAAATTATATGTTTACTTGTGGTTGAGTAAACATATAAAAGAGAAGCAATGTAAAATGAAAACACAATAAAAGCACATGAAGAAGTGGAAATCATAATAAAAGAAAATATAAAAGGCTAAATATAGAAAAGGTAATTTGAAACACACATCCACATATCGTGCCTACAAACAGATCTGCTGCACAGCTATCCACCCATTTCATGAAGAGTCCGTTCAAAATTTAACCAACAACCCATACCCAATCGTAGATCCGTCAAACAGGTTGGGTTGGGTCAAAATGGGTTGGATCGAGTTTGACCTAACCCATTTATGACCCATTCTTTCTGACCCATTTATGACCCAATCTATTTAACAAGCGGGTTACCCATTTAAAGATTTAAATTTGATTTGACTAATAAAAAACAAATAAATATTAAATAATTCTAATTCTAATATTTACGTTTTGAATTTCGATAAAAAACAAAATTTTAAATTTTAAAATTTTAGTTTTAATTTTCATCAAAATTCAAATATGAGGATGTGGTAGCCTGTTATTTTCCAAATAAAACTGTCAGTCTCCATGGAGAACTACAGTGTGCGTTAACAATGTGAAATATCCGAGTGTTCCATATTGTTTGAAATTTAGGTTGGAGTTAATCGGTCGAAGTCTCACCTGATTCCGGGTTAATATGAAGAAGTTATTGCAGTCTGAAAAAAATAGCGACTTCTGCACTAGGTGGAGTTCAAATATGGGGATGTAGTAGCTTGTTATTTTCCTGTCAGTCTCCATGGTGAACTACAGTGTGCGTTGACAATATGAAGTATCCGAGTGTTCCATATTGTCCGTAATTTAGGTGGGAGTTAATCGGTCGAAGTCTCGCCTGATTCCGAGTTAGTATGAAGAAGTTATTGCAGTCTGAACAAAAAGAATAGCGGCTTCTGCAGTAGTCAGAGTTCAAATATGAGGATGTGGTAGCCTGTTATTTTCCAAGTACAACTGTCGGTCTTCATGGAGAACTATAGTGTACGTAAACAATATGAACTATCCGAGTGTTTCATATTGTCCGTAATTTAGCTGGGAGTTAATTGGTCGAAGTCTCACCTGATTCCGAGTTAGTATGAAGAAGTATCCGAATATTCTGTATTGTCCGTAATTTAGGTGGGAATTGTTTGATGTGTGTTTATTGTTTGATGATAACAAAATATATATCGATTTTTAGATGTGTTTGCAGATTGTACACATATAGAAATAAATATTGAATATTAATATTATTGCACAGAATTTGACAAATTCAATCAGTATTTTTATTCAATATAATATTTTATATAATACAATGTTTTCAGTTCACACACTAATTTCATACATTACATTGATCTCATACATATCACATTTACAGTTTGTCCTCACTACATCACTCATACACTCAGTCTTCTGAATCTGCATTGTTCAGCTCCAGTATTTGTCCTGTCTCCTGTGTACCTGTATAATTAACAACTACAGCAGTAATCTGAAAAGAAACAATTTTAATTTGCAAAAATATAAAATTTGTTTTTAAAGCTGTCTCAGATATATGGGTTATCGTCATCATCTTTGATTGTGTAATATCTGTGCATATCAGTATTCATATCAGGGACAGGAAATTACAAGTGGCTACAGTACACACGTATACACGTGTGCACTGCCTCGCCAACTCGTGTGCACAAGGTCAAATCAAAATCAGATTCAACACAAGTGCAAATGGCCTCGACCAAAATATCAATGATCACTACAACAATGAAATGTGCATGTACACAGCAACATGATCAAGTACATCAACCCAGATTCAATAGAAATGATCAGTAGTAACAGAGGTGATCATTAGATGCTCAAGTGAAGTTCAAGCAACTGGAAATGACCAGTGCAACTAAAAAATGGCAACAAGTGAGTAAAGCATGTACACAGGGAAACAACTAAAACATGAACCAACTCAAGTTAGTTCAACATGCAAATGAAACTGTACATGAAGCATAACCACAGGAACTCAAATGACAAGACTAGATGTGCAATACCATACAAGGCAATGCATCAGAAAACTCAAGTGAAGCTACAGATAATCAACACTTCAAAGACCAAAGGAATGCAACACAATGAACTGGAGGAAGTATGCATATTCGACCAGTGAGACCAGACTACAACAGTTCAAGAGAAATGAAGACCATCAATACAAAAGTCAACAGTATCAATAACAAGTGCAGTAGCTACAACTTCAACCAGCAAGACCATCAGCATGAAAACAATAACAAAAGCATGCAACATAGGTGAAACAGAAGTGAGTGCAAACATCAATAGCAGTGAAGATCAAGTTAAAGTGATGAAGCACTATTTCAACTGACTCAAGTACACTAGTGCACAACAGTAACATTGGATATCTACATGAATGGTAACAAGTTCAAGTCGAGTTACAACTGCAACCATGATCAAGTGCATCAAAACTGAATGACAAACCAGACAGTGGAACATCAGAGTACAAATGAAACAGTGCAACAGAGCATGTGCAAGATCAGTGAAGTAAACGAACACAAGAAATGAACAATGAAGCAGTGCAGTACAACAGAGATGTACAGGTCAGAGAAGATCGTCAGAGACAAGATCAAAGTCAGGTGATGTCAGAAAATATGTACAGTAAACAAATGTCAAAGCTGTGATCATCAACAGTGAACAAGTGAAGGCCGTGATCAAAGAAAAAAAAACAATCAGAGACGTGGTAAAGAAAAAAAAATATATCACAAATTCTAAACCGTATGATCACAAATTGAAATAGTCAAAGAATTATAATAGGAAAGTTTCGACTGTATCAAATCAAAATGATCGAACGATCAAAATTGAAAACCGTGGGTACAACGTTCTTTCCCAAAATATAACCGCATAAAAAAGGAAAGAATCAACAACGTGAATATCACGTAAATCAAATCAGACGTGTATATAAACCCCCGCTATCATCATCGACTAAGGGGGGAAGAAGAGCAGCAAAAATAGAAAACCCAAATCATCATCAACAGAGAACAATCAAGTTCAATCAAAACAATGAAGAAATCACATACCAATTCCAGATTCAAGAAGCCGTAGCCCCAAACCAGAATCGCCAGACAACAGGGAAAAGCCCTAATTCCAGACTCGAGGCAAGGAGCAACGAATTCGAGCGACCTCTTCCAAACATCAATCAGAAGTCCAAATTACAAAGAAACAACGAAGAGCAAAAACCCTAATTCAATTTCACAAAAGAACGAGCCAAAGCCTAATTCAGAGCAACAGAAAATCGCCACAGAGCCGAAGTCCTAGTTCTTTTTGATTCGCCATTATCTCAACAAAAAAGAAAGCGGGCCGGAGCAAATAGAAGAAATAGTGGGCCGATAAAATAATAAAGGGGATGGTCTTAATCTAATTAGGGTTTTTTAGTTTTCTTTGGGCCGGGTTATTTTTAGGAGCAAAAGTGGTTTAAACTTTCAATTTAATTTTTGCTCCTTGTTTTACTTTGGATTTTTTAAGTTTGTATTTTTCAACTCAAAACAGGGTAAATCACCACCTAGGGTTTAGGTAGTGTTAGATTGTCTAGTTAGGGTTAGTTCAGTGAGCAGGGTGTGCGAGTTTACGAAACTCTATAGGCGGAGCAGGGTGTGCGAGTCTGTTAGAGTGTTTATAAGCGGGATACTGTTTAATCCTAATAGAAATCTGGGAATGCAGCAGTAGGCAGGGGTTGCCGAAGCTAGGTAAATTTTGTGTATGATTTACTTTTCAGCATATTTATTTATCTGCAGTTTGATTTTGCGTTTAATTCGAGAAAATTTGCGATAACCCTATTCACCCCCCTCTAGGGTTAATCTAGATCCTACAAGTGGTATTAGAGCCTGGTATTTCTTACTTTAACTCTAGAGTCATGAATTCATCAAATAATGCTTTTTCTGAGGGGCAATCTATTGTTAGGCCACCTATGTTTAATGGGAATGATTATGCTTACTGGAAAGTTAGGATGGGTATTTATCTTAGTTCTGTTGATTATGATGTTTGGGATATTATTGAAACTGGCTATACACCTCCCACTATAACTATTGGTGATACTGAGATTCCTAAACCTAAGGAGAGGTGGGATGCTAACAATAAGAAATTAAAAACTACAAATGCTAAAGCTATGAATGCTTTGATCTGTGCTCTTGATAAGACTGAATTTAATAGAATTTCTCATTGTAAAACAGCACAGGAAATTTGGCATACCTTGGAGGTGACACACGAAGGAACTTCTCAAGTCAAGGAGTCTCGTCTAGCCCTGTTCAGCAATGAATACGAGAACTTCATGATGGACAAAGGCGAGAGCATAAAGGATATGTTTGGATGCTTCTCAACCTTGGTATACAATGCTAGAGCGCTTGGAAAGGTATTTTCCGAGGTAGAGCTAGTGAGGAAGATACTACGAGTCTTACCGATGAACTTTGAGGCAAAAGTCACGACAATACAAGAATTGAAAGACCAGAGTAAACTGAGCATGGAAGATTTGATCGGAAACTTGATGACATATGAGCTTGAGCTAAAAGCAAAGGAGGAACGCAACAACTCCGAATCAAAGAAGAAGACGATTGCCTTAAAGAGCAAAGAAGAGAGCAATGAAGAAGAAGAAGATCCAATTGAAGAACTTGCAATGACTGTCAATAATCTTAGAAAATTGTCGAGATTCAGGCCACGCAAGAAGAAAACGAGTGGTAATAGGTCAAAAGATTCTGACAATTCCGAAAATGAATTAATCTGTTATAACTGCAACAAGCCTGGTCATTTCAAACAAAATTGCCCACTTCTCAAAAACAAAAAGGGAAAGAAAAAGAAGAAAAAGGCCTTCGTAGCGACTTGGGATGATGAGGAAGGAGAGGAAGTTTCAACTGATAGCTCAGAGGAGGCTAACTTGTGTCTTACGGCAAGATCAGATTCAGAAGCAAGCTCAGAGGAATCAAGATCAGATTCAGAAGCAAGCTCAGAGGAATCTAGTGAGGTAAAGAACTATTCTTATAAAGAACTTGTCTTTATGTGCCTTGATCTTACTAAAACAGTTGATGCTCTAGATTCTAAAATTGAAAAACTGAAATCTGATAGGAGAGAACTTGCCCGTGAAAATTTTAGGTTAGAAACTGAACTTGAAAATATTCAAAACCTAGATTGTAAAAACTGTAAAACTTTAGATTCAGAATTATCAAAATTGAAGAATAGCTTTGAGAATCTTGAAAAAGAAAACTTGAATCTAAAGGAAACCATTGAAACTAGGAAAAAGGATTTTATAAATAGATGCACCTCACTTGTGACTGAAAACACAACACTGAAAGCCAAAGTCCAAGATCTTGAGAAATCACTGAGTAAATTTTCAAGAGGAGAAAAGTCATTCAATATGTTATTGAGAAATCAATTTTTTGCTAACAATAGAAAAGGACTAGGTTTTGGAAAAACACAAGTTGATGATAGTGCTAAAAGAAAGAGTGTCTTTACTGGATGTGAAATAAATGGACATCATGTTGAAAATTGTAGTCATAGGAACAAGAACACAAAATTTATACAAGTTTGGGTTCCTAAAAATTCTACAAACAAATTTCATGTCTATTGGAACAAGAATGAAAGGACAAAACATGTTTGGGTTCCAAAAGGATTGTTTATTCACAATTATTCTGCCACTAACAACCATGGACCTATAAAAACAAATAGGTCACATAAATCTTTAACCGTGTAGGTGTGGTGGCAGGCTAAGGAACAACATTAGTGTTATCTGGATTCTGGCTGTTCCAGATACACAATGGGTGACAAATCAACGTTCCTTAGCCTAGTATAAAGGTGACAGATTCACTATGGGTAAACAACGAAAGATTATCGTACAAGTAAAACAGGTAATCGTATTTATTTTCAAACGATAGATAACTAGTAAGAATCTGCACCATAATTAAATCAACTAGTTATGATTGACAATGGTAATTCTGATTTTTTATTAACCAATCATCTTTAAATAGAATTACTCATGGTTGACAAATTCTAACTTGCTTGATATGATCTTATATGACTTGACTCTGATATGTGCTTAAAAATTGATCAACCATTTTTCTTGAACTTAATCTGTTTGGTCAAATTATGATGTTGATTGATTATTGAGTACTCATGCTATAAAAGTGTTTTTAGAAACTGTTGAAACTAATGAAACTTCACTGGTGAAAACTTCAAATTGCTTTTGAGATAATCATGATATTTTAACTGTGATCCTACAGAAGGTATACACACTCGCTCTTCATTTGATAAAAGTTTGTGTGCGTTTCGTTATCACAGTGGTTTATTTCTGAAATTGAATCTGATTCTGTTGAAATGATTCTTAATAATGAAAGTTGGATTTGAGAGATGCAAAGTTGAACTTAATCAATTTGAAAGAAGAAGTTTTGTTTGAACAAGCCCCCTGGATTTGAAAATAACGATTTTCCAAATCATGTGTATAAGCTAGAAAAAGCATTATATGGTCTTAAGCAAGTTCCTAGAGCTTGGTATGACTATCTATGTACATATCTTTTGGAAAGACGGTTTTAAAAAGGTAAGTGCTGACACGACACTGTTTCTATTACATAAAGAAAGTGATTTGTTGATTGTTCAAATTTATGTGGATGATATCATTTATGATGCTACTAATGAACTCTTGTGTGAGAAATTTGAACAAGTCATGCAGGCTAAATTCGAGATGAGCTTGGTTGGAGAATTGAAATATTTTCTTGGATTTCAAATCAAGCAAAGCAGTGATGGTATTTTCATTTCACAATCCAAGTATGTGTTGGAACTGTTGAAGAAATTTGGAGTTGAAAACACTAAACCAATGAAAACTCCTATGAGCCCATCAACAAAGTTGGATAAAGACGAGAAAGGAGTTGCTGTTGATCAGAAGAAATATCGAGGGATAATCGGTTCACTTCTCTATCTTACTGCTTCTAGACCTGATATTATGTTTTCTGTGTGTTTGTGTGCACGTTTTCAATCTAACCCTAAAGAATCTCATTTGAAAGCCACTAAACGAATTTTAAGATATCTTTCACACACACACAAATTTGGACTATGGTATCCTTCTTGTGAAAATTTTGATTTAGTTGGTTATTCTGATGCTGATTATGCGGGTTCATTGGTTGACAGGAAAAGCACTAGTGGGACATGTTTCATGCTAGGACATTCATTAGTCTCATGGTCAAGTCGAAAACAGAATTTTGTTGCATTATCCACCACTGAAGCAGAATATATTGCATTAGGAAGTTGTTGTGCTCAAATTTTATGGATGATCAATTGAGTGGAGCTAAGGGGTTTTCGTAGTTAGACTTGGTTATAGGATTCCATCAACCGAGAGTTGCGGAGGAAAGTATTTCTTTGACTGCATTCGGGATTAGTTGTGGTCTTATGAGTGGTTGGTGATGCTATTTAGGCTAACCAATGCACCTACATTCTTTGTAGACTTGATGAACATGATCTTTTGAGATAACCTAGACAGATATGTGTTGGTGTTCATAGATGGCATTTTAATATACTCCAAGGACGAGGTGGAGCACACAGTTCACCTAAGGCTTGTGCTGGAGATGTTGAGGCAACATAAATTGAAGGCAAAATTTTCTAAGTGTAATTTTTTGAGAAGGAATGTGAAGTTCCAGGCTATGTAATTTCAGAAGAAGGATTAGCGAAACATTCAAAAAAGGTGGAAGCGATAATTAGATAGAAGAGACCTGAGACTGTGACCGAGCTGCGAAGTTTTCTGCGATTGACTGGTTATTGCAAGAGATTCATTAAGGATTTCTCTTATATAGTTGCGTCGATGACTATCTGACTAGGAAGGAAGATAAGTTTGTTTGGACGTAGGTGTGTGAGAAGGCATTCCAGGAATTGAAGCATAGGTTATCAAACACGCCTGTGTTAGTTACATGAAGGGAATGATGGTTTGACTGTGTATATAAACGCATCAGGATTGGGGTTAGGCACAGTATTGATGCAGAAGAGCAAAGTAATTACTTATGCATCTAGGCAGTTACGACCCTATAAAGTTAGGTATCGAATGCATGATTTGGGCTTGGCCACAATAGTCTTCGCGTTGAAGATTCGAAGATATTATTTCTTAAGGGAGAGGTTTGAGTTGTATACCGACCACAAGTCCTTGACATATTGGTTCTCTTAGAAGGAGCTGGACATGAGGCAGCAGAGATGGTTAGAGTTTCTAACATCATATGATTTTGGGATAGAGTATACCTTAGGAAAATGCAACAAAGTAGCTAATGCCTTAAGCCAGCAAATTTGTATTTTGGCAATGTTAGAAGAATGTATTGCGTTTGAAACATTGTTTTCATGTAATGTGTAGTATTTCTTTAGTGTAGGATCATGCAGTACATACAGGATATCAGCATGCTTAGAAGTTAGACCTGATTTGGTAGAAAAGATAGCTGAACTGCAAAAGAATGTTAAGTTCTGTGCAGACACAGTAAGGAGTTTGGACTTAAGAGTTGAGGCAGTAGAACTGAAGGGGTTCAATGTGGATAAGAAAGGAGTACCGTGGAAGAATGGCAGGTTGTATACTCCGAGTACTGGAGAATTGCGAAAGGATGTATTGGACGAATGTCATCATATAAAGTTTACCATACATCTTGGAGGCACAAAGATGCACTGAGATATGAAGAGGATTTTCTTCTGGGAAGGAATGAAAAAAGATGTAGGAGAGTATGTAAGATGTCTTACATGCTAGCAAGTGAAGGCAGAACATCAGAAGCCAAGTGGGCTCTTGCAGTCTTTAAACATTCCAGTGTGGAAATTGGATTCAGTATCTATGGACTCCATAGACGAGTTGCCAATGACATGGGTAGAGAATGAAGGCATATGAGTCATAGTTGATAGACTAACTAAGTGTGCCAATTTCATTCCACTGAAAGCTAAGAGAACTATGTTGAAGTCAGTTGAAATATACACGAAGACGGTAGTGAGACTGCACGGGGTGCTAAGGACTATTATCAGTGATTGGGATTCGCTGTTCACTAGTCAATTTTAGAGAAGTCTGCAAAAGGTATTAAGTATAGAACTATGCATGAGTACTGCGTATGATGTGCACATAAATGTGCATATTTTTACCACCATATTTAATCTATTTAAATTAAATAAATGGTCATATTGGGTATTTTAACTTGTTTAAACCAAAATTCAAATTATTTGAAATTGTCACATATTCATCTTCATATAGGGGCAAAATGGTCATTTTTATGCATTTATTAAATTGTGAAAATTTACTTGGAATTTTCTATGTTGTTTTGTAGGAAATTTGGTGAATTTTACAAGTGGTTACATAATGATATATGCATGCACAAGAGTGAAGAGAACAAATGAAGATGGAAATAATTCAAAGTGAAGATAATGGAGGACCCCACCTACCCACCTACCTTAATGTACAAATTAGAGGCTAATGCACATGCTTATGGAATTAATGGCTTCATGTACACTTAAATGAGGATTATTTGAAGCTAATGATTACTTGGCCTCCACACTTCCTAAGAGGTATTTTTGGCATTCTCCAAAAATATGAATTAGGGTTTAACACTTGTATAAATACCCCATATCTTCATGTAACCCTCTCTCCTCTTAGTCTCTCTTAGTTTAGTTTAGGCTCAAAATAAAAAGACAAGCTCTCTTCTCTTTCTCTTTTCATGGCTACTTAGCCATTTTTATTTTCATGTAATTTCTTTTCTTTTTCTTATGCAATTTAATTACTTGTTCATTTTCTTTCCTTGTTCATTTACTTTAATGTTGGTAGTGTAGATTTACATTCATGCAAAGTAGATTAGTTTAATTCTTGTTAATTAGCTTCTCTTTTCCATTAGCTTTCATTTTCCTTTCTTTCATGTTGCTAGCTACATTTGTTGTTTTGATAACAAATATGAGAGGCTAATCCCTTCAATTTAGGGGTAATGAAGCCTCTAGTCATGTAGCTTCAACATTTTGATAATTATAGCTCTCTTTTTGTGCTTAATGACAATGCTTGAAGTGGTTTAATTTGTTATTTTTGCTTTGAATTTGATAGCTTATATTGTTGACATCAAATAGGCTATGCTTAAACAATCACTAACACAAATGCCTCTTCATCAAAATATGATTATGGCATAAGAAAGTGATTTGAAATTAAAATTTGATGGTCTATATTTCTAATCAATAGTTAATAGGCCATACTTAAAATAGATTTCATTTTCATTTTCATTGTCATTTTCATGAAAGTTAGTAAGTGGTTTAAAGGTTGTGTTATAGTTTGATGGCTTATGATGAGCTAATTAATAGCACAAATGAGCCATACTTATGATAAACACATCATTTAAACTCACTTATGACCAAAAAAGAGAGATTATGATTTCATATGTGTTGAACTACATAATCTAGAGAGTGGATTTATTCTCTTAATTGTCATTTAACTCTTATATTTGCATTTCTTTTCTCTTTGTTAGTTTTCTCATTTTTCTAGCTTAACAATCTCTCGACTTTGGTATAATTTGATTGAATAGAATTTTAAAATCATCAATTCCCTGCGGATCGACCCGTATTCGCCATGTACTACAAGTGTACGCCATGTGCTTGCGGTTATTTTTATTTCTAAATTCGTTCGGCGGTTTTCTAAACCGATAGAATTTCCGTCGACGAACAAGTTTTTGGCGCAGTTGCCGGGGAATTGCTTTGATTTCAATTTTCTATTCTTCGAATTATTTTGTTTGAATTTTGTGTGTTTTTGTTTTGTGTGTGTGCAGTTAAAAAAATGTTGTGTGTTGTTTGATTTTTTGTTTGTGTGTTGTTATTGCTTTCTAGTTGTTTCTTCATCTACATTGCATAAAAAAATACACAATTTCAAAAAAAGAAAAAAAATATCTTTCATTCCATTCTTTTTTTACATCCTACATTTTTTTACATTGTTTTTACAAAGAACAAAAAAAAAACTATGCCTCACAATTTTTACTTTCTGTTTGTTTACATTTCATTTTGCACTACATCTATTTCCTTTGGTTTACTCTCTGTTTTGTTCTCTTTGTACAAGACTGTCTTTGTTTTTCTGTGTACAAGACTGAACATCTTCTCACTGCTTCCAAACCCCCTTCTACATCATCATTATCCCCAGCCATCAACACTACAAATGCCACATTTACTTCATATCATTTGCCTTGCATTCACTTTCCTACGGTTCCTGCGGTTGGAGATGTTCTACATCAGTGTAAGTATAAATAACTGCTTGTAGCCTCTTGGTGAAGGGAAGACTTCTGTTATGTAACTCCATCGACCTCACATCCCAATCCACTAAACCAAACCAACCATCCTAAGCTTAAATGTTGGGCTAGGCCCACTAATTCACGCTTGTCCTAAATGTATAATTAAGGGTGTATAATTTCCCATCATAAAAATTATACTTTATTCCAATATTTAATTCATATCTTATACACTTATTAATATATTCCATAAATGTCAATTGTCCATAATAAATGGTCATTATTATTCTAATTGGACAAATTTCTAATAACATTTATTTATCCATTCTAATTCAACTATTACACCAATTTCATTTCCCTATAAATATCATATTAAATCCTTCAATCAGTCCCATTAAACATATTTATTTCCCCATTTAATTCTGTAACTCCCTATTAACTGCACATATGTTACCCTATTAATTTTGGAGTTACTATATCTTTTTCACTTGCACCTCTTAATTTATTACGCTATTAATAACTAATATGAGTATCATTGTAAATTATGATATATATATATATATTTAATCGATAAGCGCTTTTATACTATAAATGTTTTCCTATTTCTAACTATTAATTCCTAAGCTAAAACATTCATTTTCCATATTTTAATTTATCAGATCTATCTTTTCTAAAAGGATTACCATTATAACTTTCCATAAACTACCTAAAGATGAGACTTTGCTCCATTTGAAATTACAAGGAATTAACTCTTTTCTTTTATTGAAATAAACAATGCAAACTATATAAAAGAATATTCATACTTTACACATCTCTTTCCTTTTTGGTATATCCCATGTTAATTCAAACGACGCACTTTTTATACATATTTTTAAAATTGGATATTTTATGGAAATTACATGAAAATAGATACAATTGAATTATACCCTGCTCTCAATAAATTAAAACATAGAAATTCATGTTCTAAGTCAAATTAGGGAATTGTAAAATAATACTTACAACTCCAATATAAATCCGAAATAAACTTTACAACTTTATCAACGTTCAACTTTAATAAATTTAGGAAATGATTTCCAAATTTCTAGATTAGAGTGTAAATAACATTCTTATTCCAATAACCTATTTTACAGAGTATGTTGGTGATATTCCTATATGTTCATTTTAAGTCTACAACTCCTCGGATCTAATATAGGCATAATAATTAAATTAATTCAATGATATAAATTTCAATGTTATAAATAATTATATAATTTCCCACTCACCTTTCAATCTTTCCAAATCTCCCAAATCCGAATTCATCCCTTTACTCAACTCCTTTTCCTTTCTAATATAACAGAATATGTATAATAAGTATATACATGCTATTAAAATTTCAGATCTCAGAAGTGATTTGTGGTTAATGGGAATATAGATTTATAATAATGAAATTTACCTTTTTCTGTAGTATTGATTTGCTCCTTCTCTTCTTGATTTTATTTTCTTCCCTTATCTGATTACATTATATATATATATATATAATGTAATATTTATTAGTAATAGAAATATGGAGAAAGGAGAATGTAGAGTTTCGCTGCTTTGATCAGAAAATAAGAGAAGAGAAGTGAGCGGTTAAGCCTATATTTATAGGCACCCGAATCAATCGTAGCTGTTAGATTAAAATAATTAAATTCATGTAACGACCCGAATTTTTCGACGATTAATTTTGAATATTTAAATGGTTTAAATATTGGATTTGGTATTAATAATCGAGTTAACGAGTTTTTTAAACTGAAAATTTTAACCGATTTTGTCAATTTTAGAAATCATCGATTTACTCGACGTGTTAAAATAGCGATCTGGGGCACAGTTTTGAAATTCGACAAAACTAGTTCCATTGGATCCGTAATAGTGTATTATTATCGGATTTCAATTTTTGTAGCAATTGGATTTATCGTTTGGTCGTACGATCCGAAAACGCTTAGAAATAATTTAATTGAATTTAATTTAAAATAGTCGATTTAAAAAGCTATCTTCCACATACTATCGAATTAGGCTTCGAAACTTGTTCCATTAGGTTCGAAATAGCGGTATAACATTAGAAATGCCATGCGACATGACTCAATAGGAGTACGGAATTCCACGGTATGTAAAACGGGGTATTTTCAATATTTAATTATATAAAATCTAAGCAAAGTCAACTAGAAGCCGACCTTCCCTTAGAAGCCACCTTCCTCTTTTATATTAAACGCGTATCTCTTTTCCATTTTCAGAAGAAAATATACGAAATCAAAATTCGTATTCGAGATATAATTTTTTTTTTACTTCGCACTTGCTCGCGCGATGAAGGCCGGAGTTCGCGATGGGAGGGGAGGCAGCTGAGGCACTCACGTGCGACTTGGGATGATGGCGATGATGTGGGCGATTGAGGAAGGTGATGGCTCGCGTGGGTGGACACGAGGTTGTCTGAGGCTAGGGTTTGATCGCGTGGACCTGAAGGAGTTCGTGATCGGTTCTTGGTGGCGATAGGGAAGTGAAGGCGGCGGGCTTCGGCTGTGATGAGGAGGACTGCGACGTGCAACGGGAAGCGATTGAGGGTGGTCGCGATTTAGGGTGCTGTCATTTTTGTACGTGCCTGGATAATCATAAGGAAGGTAAAGGATTAGTTTTGATTAATTTTATTTAAGTTAATTATAAATTAATTATTCAAAGTTCTAAAATTTCATAACTTATCTATATGAGGTCCATAATGAATATAACAAGTTGATAGGAGTTCGTAGCTGGAATTTAAACTTTAATCGAACATGGTTCGATTTAATTCAAATTTGGGTGTTTGGCAATTAAAAATCAAGATGAGTAAATCTCACTCATTTTTTGATTACTAGTTTAAATTTTAAATAGTTGAAATTATTTATTGATAGACTGGATTTAGTGGATTAATTATTATCAGTGAATGCCATGTTATATATATATATTATGGTAGTATATATATTAGTATGTGGGTATATTTCCCGCCTATTGGAGCGGATGAGACCCTATGCGCCCCGCATAATAGCGGATGACCCTATATTACCACGATATCCCGCCTCGAAGCGGGATAGGTATTTTATGTTATTTGACATCTGTGGTTGTAGGGAAACAGGTTGGAGGGATCCAACTGGATTCCTCAAATATATACTGATTGTTTACCTATATAGTGATATATGATGTGAATTGATAATCTATTATGGATTGTTGTGTGATCTGTTTTATTGGATGCTATAGTAGCACTAGCCTAACTTTTGGTATTTTAAATACTATAAATATTATTTTTAGAATTTTAAAGGATTTAAAAAGAGATTTTGAATATAAAAATATTTATATCGAAATTTGGATTATTTTAAAAGAAATTGATTTGGATAAAAACAATAATTGATTTCGGGTTGTATTTAACTATTCTAAAAAATATTTTGAATAGAGGTTTTAAAATAATTTATATAGAGGTTTTTTCAACGATGGACTTTTAAACGATATTTTTGGAAAATATGAAATGGAGTTCGAAATCGATATTTTAAATAGATTTGTGGAATATATGGAATTTATTAAGAAATGGATTTATAAAATGAGATTTGATAAATGGGACTAATTTTATAAACAAGTGAAACTCGAAGGAGTTATAAATTTATAAACGATGTTTATAAATAAGGTAAAATGAAATCAATCGATAAATTGGAATATAATTTCACAAATGTGAATTAATATCGAGATATGAAACTGGGTTTTGAAAAAAAATAGTAAAATCTATTTTTGAATGTGAGAATGATCAGAAAATCGGATTATAGTCGATGTGATATGAATTAAGAGAGATTTATAGGTTGGAATTAATAATTTTGAATTTTGAAAATAGATTTTTATTGAAAAATATATATTGTTTTGCAATGGGATTTTTATTTATTAAACTATGTAGGTTAAAACTATTATTTGGATTTAAATATATTTCGTAAAAGTTAGTTATTGATATTTAATATTTATTGAAACAAATTCCCATTTTTATAACAAGCTTTGAAATTCGATTGGTTTTATATAAAATGAATTGGAAATGAGTTATCAATGTTTATTCAAAATAGTTTAACATTTTAATAATTACTTAAATAAGTTTTAAAATGAATTATTATTTAAAAAAAATACTTAATATATATAGTTTGAAATGATTGAAATTTACTTATAAATTCTCTCGAGATTTATAATTGGAGTTTGTTTAACGGATATGGTTTTTATAAGAGAAATCTTATAGTGGAATTCTGGAAACTTAAGAAAATTTCCGAATCGCTGAAATAAGAAAACTTCGGAAAATGAATTTAGAAATTCATAAAAGGAGTTTGAAATGGTAATTGGAATTTTAGGCAAGTGAAATCGACTTGGAAATTTAAAAAGGAAGTTAATTAAGGAATTCCAAAACTTATAGAATTCATTATATTAGTATTAAGAAATAGGAAATAAATGGAGTGTTTCCTAAATATTGGAACTAAAAATGAATTCTGAAAATACTTGGAATATTCCTAAGTATTGGATTAGGATGAGTTGGGAAAATTTAATTTCGAGATTATTTTTATACAAATATTTTCAAGTGTTGAATTATAAATAGAAGTGGAAGAAAATATTTCTAAGTATCGAGATGTTTTGGAAATATCCTGTTATGGATATAAGAATTTGAATTTGATCTCAATTATGGAAATATTAGGAGTGATTTGGGTATATATCTTTGTAAAGATATTTTAAAATAAATGATTAGAAGATTTAATAAATTGGGCATAGTGACTGATTTTGTGTGTTATTTTATAGTTAAATAACCGACTATCAAATTTGGCTAAATTCGTTGATCGTTTCGAATAGACTGGGATCAGATTTAAAATTATCCGAAAACCATTTCGATCGTCGGTTTGTGCGTATGAATTGTGATATCTTAGAGATAATGGAGATGATAACATTGAAGGAGATTTGGTTTGTCCAGGCCCATGACAACTTGTATGGATGAATGCTATCATTGCATTATTGCTTGGAAGGTAGGGTTAGCATTCCAAGTATGAATGTTATTCTAAAGGTAAAACATAGCCTCAAGCCTCATCAACCAAGAATGACTAAAACCGGGGAGATGCAGCAGGGCTAAGTGGGTCGCACCCAAGTAGGGTACGTTATCACCTTTCTAGATACCCTCAGAAATATTTTATTTAAAATTATGGATATGATTGTGCATGAAAAAGAGAGCACTCGATTAGGGTGGGAACACCCAAGGTGATAGCATATTCGCTACTATCCAGTAAGGGGTAGGCCGGTCCTGTATTGGCAGAGATCGTTAGGTACGATCTCGGTGCATTTTGCTAGAGGTGTACTTGTTGAATATGCGACTATATGATTTTTGTTTGATGATAATAAACATATATATATATATATTCATTTAAATGTATTTGTTAATGTACTATTTTATTTTCACAGATTAAATAAATATTTGCTGAATAAAATAAATAACACAGAATTTAAAGTCAAACAGATATTTTATTCAAACAAATATTTATTACAATTTTGAATAGTACAAATTCAAGCTCTCACTATATATATATACAATTTTCAATTACAATACAATTTGACTACATCACAATTCTCATCTACAAATTCACCTCACTACATTTCACTCACACTCGTATTTATCTTCAACTCTATTCCAGATTGAATCCAGCATTTGAGCAATCTGCAAAAATATACACTGACGCAGTAAAATTGAAAATAAAATATTTTTGCAGTATAAAATAAAATGTAATTTTAAAAATATTATTTGCCTCAGTTATTTGGGTTGTTCGTCATCATTTAATTCTGAATTCATCATACACGAACAGCTTGTGACATGCACAGTGTATCACCAATATACACTTGATACAATTACAGGGACAGGTGAGCATAGGTCAAACCCAAAAGCCGGATTCAACTCAAGTGCAATAAAAATAATGTCACCACAGGAGCACAAGGTCAAACCCGAGCTGCAAGCCAGATTCAACTCAGGTGCACTACAAAACATCACAGAACTGTCGAGCACAAGAATTCAAATACAACCAAACAAGCACCAGACTCGACCAAGATCACTTTTAGTAACAGTAAACAAAAAAAAATACAGCTCAATGCAAAAACAAGTAATCATGTCAAGCTACATGGATGAGCACTAATATACATGAGCATGAATTCACCAACAACAACTGATGCAACAAACATGTGTGCATAACACATTGGAACCAAACTCAAGGATGAATGAAACTGCAATGTTGTTTCAAATGAAAACAATGTCACCAGTGAAACAAACATCATATACACATATGTACTCGAGACAATCAATTTACTTCAGACTGCAACTCAAAAGGAGCAACAATGATCAGACTCAAAGCATGCACGAGCACTTATATAGAAAACTGCAAACACATGTGATCAGACTTACAAGTACAGTTATGAATAAGACCAAGCTGTGCACATGTATCAAAACCAGGTACAAATTCAAGTGAAAACAGAATGGTACAAGTGCAAGCTCAACTGAATCAATATGTGCAGACTACACAGTGAAGACATGTACAAGACTCAAGACTGTACAATTCAAGACGAAACCAGATCACAAAACAATGTACACAGTGGCCAGAACTACAGATATCAACCACGACAACAGTCAATGATTCAACTGGCCAGAGGCAACTCCAATGTTTGCAAATACAAGTCGACAAGGCAGTTCACAAGTCAAAGACCAGAGCACAGATAAAGTGGATAACCAATCTGAAGTCGGCAATGAAAAAGTGACATGCACAAACAAATGTACACAGGTGAGATAGCAAGTGCACTAGTACAAAACAGTGTCAAATAGAATATGTGCACAAACACATATCAGCTCATATGCAAACAGTTCAAGTCGAACTTTTTTACAAAGATAGAGCTTTTACAAATATCAGACAAGCTACATGAAGTCCAACAGTAAGTGCACATCAATAATGCAAACAAAACAATATCTCAGAGAAATTTCCAAATGACAGGAGTTTCAGAAAATCAAAGCCGTGATGACAAAGAAAAGAAATTCACGGAGCATAATTCAAATCAAGGCCAAAGTCAAAGTGAAGAAAGAACGAAATCGAACAGTTAAAAATCAAGCCGTGGCAGCCAAGGAATCATCGCATAAGCAAAATCGAAGCCGTGGGTATCAAGTAATAAAGCAACGAAAATATAGGAATTGAAAAGGTCAGAAATCATCACAAACATCAAAACAAAATCAAACGGCCAAGTCGAAAATTATCAGACGAATATACGAGCGAAAATATAGGGGATCGAACTATATATAAACCCTAAACATCATCGGCCAAAAGATCATTCGAGTTCAAGCATATCACAGATCACAACATCAATTAGGAACTCGAATCAAGTCGAGTATAGTATAAATCGAAGAAGGAACGAACGTACCAATTTTCACAACAAACAAACTCAACGCAAATTGAAGCAGCTGTGTGTGCAAAGTAGAAGATACAATCGATCGTCAAGGAATCATGGGAATAACCCATCTGATCGATCAACAAGTCGGCGGCTTCAATTTTACAAAGCCTTAATTCCAGAGCGAAGAGGAAGGAATGAATCGAGGCAGCCATTGTTTTTCATCTCACAAAAGAGCCGGCCGAATTATACAAAGAAAAGGGAATATTCATTTATTATTTAATTGGGCCGGTTCTTTAATTACTTTGGGCTTTAGAAATTTTAAATTAGGGTTTTGATTTTAATTTGTTTTTAAATTTGTAATTTCTTTTAAACTTCTGTGTAATTTCCAGTCGTGTGACTAGGGGACAAACTACGTGACGTAGTTTGAGAATTCGCAACTCAGTGGCTGAGTTGTGGCAGGCTTTTGAGTGTAGAGTTGGGATTAGTCGATAGCGGGTGTTGCAAGTTAACGTGTGTAAGCGTCTGACTATCTAATTTCTAGTAGAAACCTTGGGGGCAGCACGTAGGCAGGGTTTTGCCGAAGCTGGGTAAATCTATGTGTTCTATTTTATTATTCTGCTATTATCTGTGCTGTTATTCTGTGATCTGTATTGAAATTATTTTATATAAACTTCCACAATAATTAATATAATTAATAGTATCACCCTATTCACCCCCCTCTAGGGTGAAATTGATCCTACAAGTGGTATCAGAGCTAGGAATAGAAGTCAATTTTTGTTTTTAAAAAATTTCGATTTTTCAAAAATCAATTTTTTTTTACAAATTTGAATTTTTAAAATGGCTTCTTTTAATAATGCTTTTGATGAGGGTCGGTCCAGTGTTATCCCTCCTGTTTTTGATGGAACAGATTTTTTGAATTGGCAATTAAAAATGGAATTTTATTTAAAATCTGTTAATTCTAATGTTCGGATATTATTGAAAATGGGTATGATATAACAAACAAGAAAATTACTTCGATTAATGCTCTTACTATGCTTATACTATATTCTTATATTAATCAAGATAATTTTAACTTCATCTCTCATTGTGAAAATGCACAGGAAATTTGGAATACTTTTGGTGCAATATATGGTGCAAAATTCAACAGCAATGAGAAATCCTCCGCAATCGACTTAGTTAAAGAAACGTGCTTAACAGGATTGGTAAAAGGCAGTTGTGATGAGGATGATGATGATGGAGCAGCTGAGCTGGCGTTACTAATGAAGAGATTCAAAAAGTGGAACCGCAAATATAGAAATCCAGCTCTAAATCAAAAATTGAAAAGCAGAATAGTCAAAGCACTAAACAACCCAGAAGAACGGGAGATCATTTGTCACAAGTGCAACAGACCCGGTCATATCAAGCCCAATTGTCCCAGAAATCAACACGGCCAAGAAAAGAAATAAAAAAGAAAGAGTTTTACAGCCATGTGGAACAAAAGTGATGATGATTATAAAAGTTCTAGCAGTGAGAGTGAGAAAACAGATCTGTTCCTTCGAGGTGATATAACTGATAGCGATGATGACGAGCCAAACGAGGTATCAAAACTTACTCACTCTGAATTACTTATATATTTCCACGAAGTAAATGGCTGTTTTGAATGACTTAGGGAGAGATATGCTAAACTTGAATCATAAAGAGATACTTTGATAGATTTAAATAAACAGCTTGATCAATTGGTTAAAAACTATCAAAGTAGGATCCCTAAGTGTGATAAGTGTCCATCACTCGAAGAAGAAATTAAAAAATCAGAATGTAAAAATTAAATCGCTTGAAAATGAAATTCTGATTTTGAAAGAGTGAAAATACTAGGAGAGAGAATTCTATTAAAAAGTGCACTCAATTATTAAACGAAAATGAATCTCTCAAAACACAAGTCCAACAATTGTCTACAACTTTGGGAAAATTTTCCAAAAGCGAAAGATCATTAAATATGCTATTAGGAAAACAAACTGTTAGTACGGATAGACAAGGACTTGGGTATACTCACTCTGAATATGTTAGAAACGAAATTAATCAAGTCAATTCAAAATGCACAATTTGTAGAAAATGCGGACACAGCCAAAATAATTGTTGGTATAGACCCAAACACGTGAAAACTATACCAATTTGGGTTCCAAAAGGCACAAATATAAAATCCCTTAAAGTTAAACAAATCTGGGTGCCAAAAGGAACATATATAAATAATTTTGGGTCTCCACAAAATTATTTTTCAAGATATTTTGCCACTAACAACCATGGACCAATAAAAACAAATAGGTCATAAAAATCTTTTATCGTGTAGGTGTGGTGGCAGGCTAAGGAATAACATCAGTGTTATCTGGATTCTGGCTGTTCCAGAAACACAACGGGCAACAAATCAAAGTTCCTTAGTCTAGTATAAAGGTGGCAGAATCACAAAGGGCAACAGTGAAAAATTATCGTAAAGGTAAAAGAGGTACGGTATATTTAATGTTATATTAAATGTGATAATCTGCACCATAATTTGATTTAATTCAGCCAGTTATTGATAAAGAAATGAATGATGATTTTGATTCTGACTTATTCAAAATTTTTAACCAATCATCTTTGAACTATTTGTGTGAACTATTAATGATAATTGATGATTACTCTTGATACACATGGATATACTGGTTACTTTACGGTAGACACTATGGTCACTATATTTAAACTTGCAGGGCTTCAATTCAATTTCATTTAAAAGCTGTTAAAAAGGATTTTGAGATATTTTTTTTGCACACTTCATGGTCTGGTCCATAACATTCAATTAATGATAATTTTGACTTTGAGGAAAATTCAGATGCAGATTACACTGGTAATCTAGTTGATAGAAAGTTTTCTAGTGGAACGTGATTTAACGTTCAGTAATTGCATCATTTTTCAAAGAAAATATCTGCATATTTTTCACTTGAAATAATTTTTCAAATAGCAGACATTTTTCTAAAACCCCTTCTAGAAAATCATTTTTGTTGACCTTGTTTCAGATTAGTTATTTTGGAAAATTTGATTTTATAATTATTTTTTGATTTGATTTTAAATGACTGCATTAACTAATCTGACTCCCTACTGATTATCAAAAGGATAAATAGTGATTGAAAAAGTAATGAGTGTTGATATTAATCACACATTATAACTTGAGACAATATAATTAGTAAATTTCTTTAGAAATTTAATGTTATCCCGCCTTTTGGCAAGACCGTGACACCAAGGAATTGACTATTAAACCAATGACAATCCATCCCAGAGATCGGTTATACACAGGCTCACTATAGATATCGACGAATTTTGTCCGAGTCCAGATCGAGCCAAATTTAGTAGAACATGACAAGCTAAGCCATGAGAGTCAACTTTCCGAATCTCAAGTCAATCCGAGTTTGTATGCTCAAGTTATGAATGATACAAAAAAGGGTGAAAACCAATTACCGGTCGACTCGCTCCCTTCAACTCGCTCCCTTCGACTCGCTTCCTTCGACTCGCTCCACATCCCTCAGATGTCAACTTCGACTCGCTTCGCAACACTCAGAAGTGACAACTTCGACTCGCTTTGCAACACTCAGGAGTGACAACTTCGACTCGCTTCGCTCAAAGGCCAACTTCGAGTCGTTCAGGTTCGACTCGCTTCACAGCCATCTGAAGTACCTACTTCGACTCGCTTCGCTCAGATGCCTCCTTCGACTCGCTCCATTCGAACCACAGATCGACTCCATCAACTTCGAATCCATTGGCGAAGCCACTGCTCAAACCACTCAGGACACTACGTTTCGACTCGCTCGACCAGTACGTACTTAGACTCGCTCGATTTGGGCACACTTTGACTCGCTCGAAACAACATCAAGGGCAGAGCGAGATTCAAGCGCCACGTCACCGAGTCGAAGGGAAGCGAGTCGAAATAGAAGCGAGTCGAAGGAAACAGCCTACCGAAAACCTCATTTCGTATCGATCGTATCTCCTAATCTACAAGTCCACATGCTTTGAAATTTTCACAGAAGACTACGTGCATGCTAAGGAATGTCCACGCCAAATTTCGACTCCATTGGATGGAATCTCGAGCGATACAAAATCTGGTCATATCGATCACGGATCAGACCGAAACTTCACGGGCTTGGGCGTACAGGCCTGGTCACGTGCCAGAGAGGGTCTCTCGAGATCTGAGCAAAATATCAGCCTCCTACACCTATAAATAGACCCCCAAAGCCAACAGAAAAGGGGTTCTTCTTCCTCTTTGAGATCTCCAACGCCCGGACTTCGCCAGATCCAGATCTGAACTCAATTGCTGCTGCTACCAACGAGATCCAATGTTGCAAATCATAATTGCCTGCTATAAATCATTGAATTCACTTGTAAACACAAAAGAAATATCAATAAAGCAAACTACTTCATAGTGGACGTAGGCGATACACCGAACCACTCTAAATTCTTGTGTCTCCTTGCACTTTAATTATTCTCATATTTGAAATTTGGAGTTTTTGTTAGATAATTCCTCTTTTCCATTTAATTTCTTCACTTTATCTCTTCAAAGACTTCCGAAGAGTGTTGTGCCCAATTTTGGTACAAATACTTTGGTGCTTTCACTGAGAAAAACCCAATTTTTCTCCTGCTCTTTGGATCTCCTATCTATATTGGATTGCATAAATCTAAGAAGAAGATCCAGATCTAGAACTTTGAAGCCCTTCCATTCTATTCAGATTTTGCAATTAGATCTAGGAAAGGACTTCACCAATTCATTATGGTGAGCACACGTACCACTGCTACAACTGCCGATCAAGGAGCACGAGACCGACAGAATCCCGTGCAATCACCTCCCTCCAACCAAAATGCTGCAGGACCTTCAGATCCATCCGGTCCAATCACTAGACAAGAATTCCAGACGTTGCTTCAAGAGTTGACCCAAAGTCGACAGTAGTTAACTGAACAACTGCGCGCCAACACCGAATTGTCCAACCAGCTGAATCGCCAAAGGCGCAGAAGATCTAGGAGAGACCAAGGTTCCTATTTTTCAACAGAAAGTTCAGCCTCCTCCGATGGCCAAAGCAGATCCACACGCCCACGGCTAGGTGTAACCTACGCCCAAGCCACGGGACACCAACCTGCTTCGAACCTTGGACAACCTAGAGCTGGACCATCCGCTAGTCTCCGTACAGATCCTTCAACTCGAGAAGGAGCTGCTCCTTACCGTGTTACCGGCAACATTGCTGCTACCACCACTACCGAACGGAGAGGTGATGCTAGAAACCAAGCTGATCCTCAACGTAGCCAACAAGAGCAGACAACCTTATGTCCCTGAGGATGTTGAACCAAGGAGGCGAGCCACGGACCGTCGACCGCGTCCGGTCCAGACTCGCACTGTGGAACCCTCCCACATCTTGGCACAACATGCTCTAAGTGTCCGAACGCCGGATATACCAGCGATGATACGCCAAATGATCCGTGAAAGTCAGGGTCTCTCTAATGACGACTGGGGAATCTCCCGAAGTCATACCCCTTTCATCGATGATGTTTTATATGCTGAACCAACTCGGCACTTCAGGATGCCAGCTTTGCCAGTTTATGAAGGAAGTTCTAATCCCAATCAACACATCCTGAAATACGAATGGCTGATGAATGCTGCTAGAGCTGCCGACGCAGTAAAGTGCCGTAGTTTCCCCATTTCCCTAGGGGGCATCGCTACTATGTGGTTCACTCGTTTGCCACCGTGATCCATCTCTAACTTTGACCAGATGGCCACCAAGTTTGTCGAACAGTTCCGTATGCACGTGGCGAGGCCTAAGGACGTTAACACTTTGTCTAGCGATACACAAGCTCCCGGAGAGACACTTAGACGTTACTTGGAGCGATTCCATGCTGCGTGTGCAGAAATAAGCAATCCCAATGATAATTCTATCCTGATGGCATTAACTAAGGGGATTGATGCTGATTTCGAGTTCAGAAATTGGTTAGCCGGAAAACCACCAGCATCATTGGACCGTTTCTATTCCAAGGCAGCCCAATTCTTGAGAAGGGAGGATGCGAAACAGTCTAGGAAACAGGATGATGCAGGGCCCAACAAAGAAGGAATCCAAAGTAACATCGCTATTAAACAGTCCGGAAATAGTTCTGAGAAAGTTCAACTGAACGGATAAAACAAACACAATCAACAAAGGGACAATGGGAATCAGAACAAGAAACGCGATCAGAATCGCGGTCCACGGCGTAGAGCTTCCATGTATGATAACTACACTCCATTGAACACGTCGTTGGAAAATGTGTATCTGCAGACCTGCAATACCATGCAGTACAAGAAACTGCCCCGAAACTTCCAACCGAGAGACAAATTCAAACAGGAAAATTCTGTAGATTCCATGAGAGTTATGGCCACAACACCAATGAGTGTCGTCACTTACAAGACCTCATTGAAAAACTGATACGTGAACGGAAGTTGGATCAGTATGTGCGAGTGCCGCAGTCCGAAGGCGCGGGCCCATCAAATCAAAATCGTGCACCGAATCAAGAAAGACAGGAGGAACCCGCTCGTATAGGCGGAAGGTTGGTCATCAACACAATAAGTGGTGGTCCTCACCCAGCAGATCGAAGCTGGAAGGAAATGGAGTCTTATGCTAGTTCTATCAGGCACGCAGACTTCGAATGTTATAGTAACTCTGATGAAGGGGCTCTGACCAAGCAATAGAAGACGATGATAGATGACATCGTGTTCAGGAGCAAAGACGCTGATAAAGTCGAAGCTCCCACTATCGATCCACTGGTCATCTCAGCACAAGTAGGTCCCGCTTGGATGAAAAGGATCTTAGTTGACAGTGGAAGCTCCGTGAATATTTTGTTCAAACGAGCTTATGATCAAATGAAAATGGAAGCCACAGACTTGAAGCCTTGTCAATCCTGAGTCTATAGTTTCAACGGAAGTGCTACTATACCCACTGGAATGGTGGAACTGCCAGTGGAGTTGGGAGTTGGAGAGCGACGGAGAGTACGGATGCCACAGTTCATCGTTTTGAACATAGACTCCCCTTACAACGCTTTCTTGGGCCGACCGGCCCTCGCTGAATTCAGGGCAGCCATCGCTCCGTGGTGTTTGACTTTAAAGTTTCCCACTGATCATGGAATAGGAATCATTCAGGGAGATCAGGCCACTGCCAGAGCCTGTTATGTTGCTGAGCTGCGGGAGGCGCATCGAAAGGAGAAAGGAAAGGGCGTAGAGGAATCTCTCTGCGTTCGTTTCGCCGATAATTGACAACTAACGCCCGGGCCCAGGCCCGGGCACACCAGCCAATTCCTCAGGGATCTTGACCCAAGAGAAACTGAAGACGAAGGAGAATCTAAAGAAAGTCAAGCATCCCTGGCCGAATTGACAATTGACGTCCCAATAGACGATGACGATGATTTGAAAATGATAAAGATTGGATCTCAGCTAAGCCAGCAAACTCAAGAGGAATTGGTTGAATTTCTGCGGGCAAATCTTGACGTATTTGCTTGGACACATTCTGATATGAGTGGGATCTCGCCAGACATCGCAAGCCACACTCTGAACATTGACCCGCGGCATGTCCCGGTCAAACAAAAGAGGCGCGATATGGATCCAGAGAGATCTGCCACCCTTAAAGAAGAAGTAGAAAAGCTTGAAGCAAACAGATTCATTCGAGATGCGCTATATCCTGAATGGGTGTCGAATCCCGTGCTCGTCCGAAAACCGAATGGAAAGTGGAGAACATGTGTCGATTATTCCGATCTGAATAAAGCATGTCCCAAAGACAGTTTTCCACTTCCCAGAATTGATCAGCTAGTAGATTCGACAGCCGGGCATGAACTCTTATCCTTCATGGATGCGTACTCTGGCTACAATCAGATACCGATGCATTTACCCGATCAAGAACATACCAGCTTCGTAACCAATCTGGGACTTTACTGCTACAAGGTTATGCCATTCGGACTTAAGAATGCCAGGGCTACTTATCAACGATTGGTCAATCGGATGTTTACCAATCAAATCGGGAAAACCATGGAAGTATATGTAGACGACATGCTTGTGAAGTCACGACTCTCCACCGACCATGTTAAAGACCTGGAGACTATGTTCAACATACTTCGAGAATACGAAATGAAGCTAAATCCACTGAAGTGTCACTTTGGAGTTGCATCCGGGAAGTTCCTTGGGTTCATCGTTAACGCTCGAGGAATCGAAGCTAATCCTGAAAAGATTTGGGCAATCAGAAATCTTGAAACTCCCAAGACCATAAAGCAAGTCCAAAGTCTCAATGGGAAAGTAGCAGCATTGAGCAGGTTCATTTCAAAGTCCACTGACAAATGCATTCCCTTCTTCGACCTGATCCGAAAAGGAAAACACAACTTTGAATGGACCACGAAGTGCGAGATCGCTTTCCAAGCACTAGTCCAACATCTATCCACACCACCTATCCCGTCGAAGCCCATCGACCATGAGAAGCTGTTCGTATATTTGGCGATATCGGAGAACGCTATCAGCGCTGCATTAATCCGAGAAGAAGACAAAATACAGAAGCCGGTATAATATGTCAGCAAACGATTGACTGGGGCTGAGAGGAACTATCCAAAGCTAGAAAAGTTAGCCTACTGTCTTGTGATTGCATCAAGAAAACTCCGACCGTATTTCCAGGCACATCCCGTTGTTGTTTACACCGACCAGCCATTACGACAGGTCCTTTCGCGGTCTGAGACGTCTGGTAGGTTACTCAAGTGGAACATCGAACTGAGTCAGTTTGATATTACTTACACTCCAAGAAGAGAAATCCAAGGACAAGTCCTCGCTGATTTCATAGTCGAATTTACCATTCTAGAGGACTTGCCCGAAACCAGTAAATCCCCCGAATACGTCTGGGAGCTATATACCGATGGTGCATCAAACGACCAGTGTTCCGGCGCTGGTGTTGTACTCGAAACCCCCGAAGGCCGATCCATATGCTATGCTGTGAAGTTTGATTTTCATGCGACTAATAATGAAGCTGAATACGAAGCCCTCTTGGCTGGCTTAAGACTGGTTAGAGATTTGAAAATTATCGCAGTAGAAATTTATTGTGACTCACAACTGGTCGTGTGTCAGGCCCGAGGAGAATATCAAGAGAGAGACCGAAGGCTGGCTGCTTACTTAGCTCGAGTTCGGGAAGTACTAAATCAGTTTGATTACTATGCCATCTATTGCATACCTCGGGAGCGCAACCAAAAGGCCAACTCATTGGCAAAACTAGCCAGCACCGGTGAAGCTCAACAAATGGGAGTCGTTCCCGTAGAAGCGTTATCCTCCCCAAGCATTGACCGAGCAGAAATAGACAAGGTATGTGAAACCATCCTCGAAAAGGACTCATGGATGACTCCACTCAGAAACTACATCGAACACGGAGTCCTGCCAGAATGCAGAAGTGAAAAAAGACAAGTTCTCCGAAAGGCCTCACGATTCGTCATTCAGGATAGGGTCATGTATAGAAGAGGGTACTCTGTTCCTCTACTCCGGTGTATCGCTCACGATGAAATTAAACGAGTATTGCATTAAGTGCATGAGGGAGAATGTGGCGAACACACCGGGGGGCAAGCACTTGCCAAGAAAATACTTCGATACGGATATTACTGGCCAACCGTGAATCGTGATGCGTCGGATTATGCAAAGAAATGCGATAGGTGTCAGAAATATGCCCGAATTCCTAGAGCTCCTCCTACCGAAATAACACAAATGGTCAGCCCATGGCCATTTGCAATGTGGGGCATCGACATCATCGGTGCTCTACCTCTGGCAAAAGGTGGTGTGAAGTACGCCATCGTCGCAGTTGATTACTTTACAAAGTGAGCTGAAGACGAAGCTCTCGTGACCATTACAACGAAGAAAGTAATCAACTTTGTGGTTCGTAACATCATCTGTCGATTCGGTCTCCCACACACCATTATTACGGACAATGGAACCCAATTCGACAGTGCTGAATTCAAAGATTTCTGCAAACGATTTTGCATCCAAAAGAAATTCTCCGCAGTTGCACACCCTCAGGCAAATGGACAGGTCGAAGCAGTTAATAAAGTTATAAAGTCCATCCTGAAGAAACGATTGGAAAAGGTCGGAGGCAAGTGGGTCGATGAACTACCGATGGCTCTATGGGCTTACCGAACAACCCACAAGACCGCGACCGACCACACTCCATTCTCTCTTTCTTACGGTTCGGAGGCCGTTATTCCAATCGAGCTAGAAGTACCATCTCATCGTGTGACATACTATGATCCAAAGTCAAATGCTATATTACTTGCTGAATCTCTCGATCTACTGGATGAGAAGCGTGAAGAAGCTGATTTGAGGGCAGCTGCGCATCGAAGTCGAGTCGCCCGATTGTACAACGCCAAGGTCCGTCCGCGAACCTTCGAACTAGGCGATCTCGTCTTAAAAAGAATCTATCCGGTTCCTTCACATATAAAGCCGACATGGGAAGGACCGTATGTTATTGAACGAAGGCTCGAAGATGGCACATTCAAGTTATCGACCGTTGACGGTCTTACCCTGCCTAGAGCTTGGAATAGCGAGAGCCTTCGCCGCTATTATACCTGACAGGCTATCTTTATCCATTTAGTTTACTTTCCTTTTCTGCAATTTTTTTATGCATTTCGAAATTAGAACTTGTAATAAGGCAACTGACTTTACCATTCTTTCTTATTTCAGCAATAAAATGCAACCTCTTCGAGCCAGAGCTATGATTTACTTGAAATACTTCATATGACCATCACTATGCACGAAGAGCTAAGTCTCATCATACGGTGGGATTTATTCAAATAGAGAGTGATTGCGATGCAACCAATCACTCGCTAAGTGAAACCCGAGCTCGGGGGCAAGCCATCACATAAAAGTCAAAAAAGGATTGATACACGACAATCCTTCATCAACTGTGTATTCCCAGAGTGCGAAGCGGAGTATAAACATCCATCTACGAACTCCCAGAGCGCGAGTCGGAGTATAAACATCAACTCCGTATTCCCAGAGTGTGAAGCGGAGTATAAACATCCAACTCCGAACTCCCAGAGCGTGAACCGGAGTATAAACATCAACTCTGTATTCCCAGAGTGCGAAGCGGAGTATAAACATCCAACACCAAGTTCCCAGAGCACGAACCAGAGTATAAACATCAACTCCGTATTCCCAGAGTGCGAAGCGGAGTATAAACATCCAACTTCGAACTCCCAGAGCGCGAGTTGGAGTATAAACATCAACTCCGTATTCCCAGAGTGTGAAGCAGAGTATAAACATTCAACTCCAAGTTCCCAGAGCGCGAACTGGAGTATAAACATCAACTCTGTATTCCCAGAGTGCGAAGCGGAGTATAAACATCCAACTCCGAACTCCCAGAGCGCGAGTCGGAGTATAAACATCAACTCCGTATTCCCAAAGTGCGAAGCGGAGTATAAACATTCGACTTCGAGTTCCCAGAGTGTGAACCGGAGTATAAACATCAACTCCGTATTCCCAGAGTGCGAAGCGGAGTATAAACATCCAACTCCGAACTCCCAGAGCACGAGTCAGAGTATAAACATCAACTCTGTATTTCCAGAGTGCAAAGCGGAGTATAAACATTCAACTCCGAGTTCCCAGAGTGTGAACCAGAGTATAAACATCAACTCCGTATTCCCAGAGTGCGAAGCGGAGTATAAACATCCAACTCCGAACTCCTAGAGCGTGAGTCGGAGTATAAAAATCAACTCCATATTCCCAGAGTGTGAAGCGGAGTATAAACATTCAACTCCGAGTTCCCAGAGCGCGAACCGGAGTATAAACATCAATTCCGTATTCCCAGAGTGCGAAGCAGAGTATAAACATCAACTCCAGACTCCCAGAGTGCAAATGCCATTTCTAAGTCTCCTGATCGTGGACATATGATCGAAACTTAAGCTGGCGTGACCAGCCGCTGATGAACGAATGGGAATCCCCGGAGTGTGGATATGATCATCGACAATCAAATGAGCGTGGATGAACTACTCAATCTCCATTTGCCTCAGACCTCCGTTCGGTGGCACTAGACTCAACATGTTATATATAAGAAACGATCATCGACTGATGATCTACAACTCACCATCAAGACTTAGGGGCAGAACTTAAGCATCAATCGCTGATTAAAGCGATGCGACGTCGGAATTCAATTCGCTTCCCGGTCACAAGCCATGTCCACAGTTTCCGAACTTGGCAAACTAAAACAAACTTGGTTCGGAACCTGAAACTTTACAAGTGCACTCCAGATATTTAAACACTTAGACAAATACACAATGACAGAAAAGAAGCCAAAAGAGAAAAGTTTCATTTCTATTGTTTATAAAAGAAGTTCGTGTACAAGTTTCAAAAATTCCTACTAGCAGGGGCCGAACCCGCATCTATACACGGCTAACAAAGCACAAGTCAAAATATACCGGATGAGCATGCCTAATCTCTCTTCTTCCTTGGCTTCCTGCTCGGTGTGGAACCGCTGGAGCCATCGCCAATCTTCCTCTTCAAGCCTGTGCTTTTCGGCGGTTGGTCTTCAAGCGAGGGCATTATGTCGACATCCTCCTCCGAACTCAAGTGAATAGGAACGCTCCCTGCGGACGGAGTCGGAGGAACAAGATCGAATACAGAAGGTGGAACGGGCATGCCGGTGAGAAAAACAGCACCACCAGGAGATATCATTCTGAGCGGAGCAGGCCCTGATGCTGCCATCCCACCTCCAAAGCTTCCACCATGAGCTACTGCTGCCATTTCAGCATCAATTTGAGCAAACATATCCTCTTCGGTTATTGCTCGAGCCCCACTGGGGACATCGGCAGTTGGCATTGAAGAACTTGTAGCAGGATCAGTTCCGCTCATGACAGGTGGCAAGTTAGCAAGGGGATCGCCATGACGGCGAAAGAGTTCATCCATCAGTTGCTCGTTAAACGCCATTGTACTCCCCTGCATATCATCGATCGGGGTAGCTGTGCTCACGGTGATCGCTTCGGTCACGATAGCCTCATGCGTCTGATATAATTCTCGAGTAGCAGGAGGCATGTGTGGTGCAACGTCGATCACTGGATAAAAAATAAGAGAATTGTTAGGACTTAAACTCGATCAAAGACTTCGACTCAGGAAAGATATGTGTAATGTTTGGAGTACCTTCCTCGGTTTGACTTGTAAGAGACGGGGCGGCTTCAGTCGCTTGTGTTGTAGTCGGAGACATCTGCGGCTGATCCGGATTATAGGCAGGAACGGCTTGAGGATCAACCGCAGGCAAAGATTCAGGCTGGGTTGACACCGGAAGTTCGAGACTTGCATCATGATGTCCAACCCCGGAGCCTTCTCCTACTTCCAGGTGCTGGGTGCCGAGTCTCTCCTTCTCATAAGAGATCATTGAATCATGGAGAATCTTCTTTTCATCATCAGTTAACAGACGATTCTCGAGCTCGAATTCATCCACAGACTCACCCTGGTGCGCCTCCTTCTCTTCCTCAACCAGTCGGCCCCAAGCACTGTGGAGATGCGTCGAATAATCATCGAGCCAGGCCAGACCCCTGTGCCTCAGCACATTAGCGTTGTAAACGACGAGGAGGTCTTCGATGTCGACCTTTAGCCTAGACTCGGCCAACTTCACCCTCTCCTCGACCTCAGTCTCCACCTTCTGGACTTTAGCCGCATCTCGTTCTCCTCTGAGCAGAACAACCTGATCGCACGCCTCCTGGGCTGCGTTGTTCACGTCATCTTTTTCCTTGACCAAGTTGGCGAATTTGGCTTTGAGTTCATTAAGCTCCTTGACCACCGCATCCCGCTCGGCAGTAACTTTGGTGTTTCGGTGGCCTATCTCCTCCACCAGGGCAACGTGTTTCTGCCCCAACCTCTCCATTTCCGCCTTCGCTTCATCAGCCTTCTTAATGGCCTCAATCTTAGATTTCCGAGAAGACTCGGACTTAGCAGAGAGTACCTGAATAATACGGTCCCTTTTTGCAAGCTCGGTCTCCATCTTCTCGAGCTCTTTGGCCCGCTCAAAGGCCACTTTGGAAGCTTTTTCAGCAGCCTTCGCCCACTCTCGGTATTGGGTGTAGATGTCGTGGACATAATCATGCATCATGCCTTCTACCGCGGATGGAATTCTCTTCAAGTGGGGAGGGAAGACATAACCGTCGAAGCAGATATTTGGAAAATCCTTCCTCATCAGAGCCAACTTAAGGGCCCCTTCTACAGTGGGATCAGCGGGGACCTGCTCTGTAACCATGGAGGATGTAGTCTCGACTCTCTGAAGATGAGTCTCAGATCTAGAAGAATGAGAAGACAACCTATGATGAGGAGGTTCAAGCGGATGTGAGGCAGAAACAGGGGGTGGAGACGGAAGTCTGGGAGGGGGAGAGCGTGATCTGGATCGATGTCTATACTCTCTGTCACACCCATGCCTGTCCTGGTTAGAGTAATTGCGATCGCGATCTCTATTCGAATCCCTCCTGCGAGAATCATAGTAACCAGAAGCTTTTCGGGCAGAGCAAAGATTCCCAAGCATCGATCCCCTTCCAGAAATAGTACCTGAAAATGAGAAACGAAGAAAGAGTTAGTGACTTCCTAAGTTGAGCAATTTACAATTGTGAATCATGCAGTGTAGTGAAGTGTATGCATGTACAATCCCCCGACCAACCGGAAATGTCGGCCGCACTCATAGCAAGCTACCCGCTCAGTTCGAGAGCACTATCAAGCTCCTCCATACCAGCGTCGTGTTGAGACGACACAAAGTCCGGAATCGGAACATCGGCAAGCCCGTCAAAAAGATTCTCTACTGGCGGGGAAGAAGCCTCTGAAATTCTAATCCCCTAGGTAGGTAGGGACATGACAATAGATTTAAATCTCCTGGATTTAGAACGCTTCTGAGCAGCAGCCTTGCCTTTTCTTCTTCCACCCGAATCCTGGACATCGGCAGAAGGCCCAGCAGGGAGTTCGGTATCGGTAGGCGTTCTTTCTGAGTCAACTTCTTCGGCGATCACGACCGCGGGCGCTTTGCTCTTCACCCATTTCTTCGGGACCACTCTATGTGTCCCTTACAGATGTATGCTCTGCCTCCGTTCTATCAGCCCGACAGTCCTCAAATTCCTGTCGGTCAGGACTAAGTCTATGTGCCTCTCTTCACCCGGAAACGCTTGAAGAATCCAAACAAGCTCTCTGAAGTACGCACCATCGGGGCGAGAGATTGCAGCTATAAGAAAGGAAAAGTATGTCAGTTTTGAAGTCGGTTACTAACATCTCAGTGATTCAAGAGGAGATGGCGACACTTACGTCTATCCAACCACCGCCTAGCAAATCCAAGGGGACACCGAACGTAGAACCATTCAGATTTATAATAACTTAGCCTTCCCCAGGAACCCAGCACAATGTGGCAGTTTCTGACTGCTTCCAGGAAGGTGAAAGAAGGGCTATCTCCACGGCTTTTGACATTGAATAAATATCTGATTTCGATCGGCTTCGGCGGTCGAAAGAGGATCTCCATAAACAAGATGAAGGTGCTATTCAACAAGGCATACCCGTTCGGATGTAGCTGAGATGGAGCTATGCCAAGAAACGATAACATCTCCCTTATATAGTCATTGAAGGGAGGAAGTGTTCCCGCTGTGCAAGCATGACGGTTGAAAGCAGTAAACCCTTCCGGGGGATAATGTGGCCTGTCCTTCGTCCCAGGAAGTAGTACGTCGTCAAGCGACAAACCGTGCCTTTGGCAAATCCGGCCTAACATGTCTTCGGAGATACCTGACGGCACCGAATCTGGTGGACTACAAATAAATTGAGCCCCTAGACGCTCGTCTGGAGCTGACTCAATAAGTTCGGCTTCTTTAGCCGGTATCTCTATGGTTGGAGGAATAGAACCTGGGAATTCCGGATGCTGAGAACTTGAAGGGTCCATGACTAGCTAGCTTATAAAAAATCATTGTTAAACTGACAAATAACACTCGTGCATCCCCCAATGTAAAGTGTGTGAGTGTGTTGTGCAGTGCGGTACTGTATATTATTTGAGAAAATCAACCGGATTGAAAGAAGCGTGTAAGCGACGAGACTCTGAAATTCGGTCGGCAGGACCGTCATCGCTGACCGTCACAACCATACCATCCCACTATTGACTATCATTTCAAGTCAAAGTTTATTGTCATTTTATAAGTTGCAGTTTCATCGACGAGCTTCGATAGGAAATCAGATATGCAGTGAAGCGGTTAAGTCCAGTTATGCAAGTTTGAAGCCCATCGGAGGCAATTGTATAAGTGTGTTAGAAGTTTCAAACTTTTGGATGATCAAATTTGTATCGCTCGCGAGAGCCGTGTTCGCGTCAATAAGCTATGGTCATATGCATATAAGTCAGACTCGGTCAGAAGGTTGGCATGCAAGTTCGACTCGAACTAGAAGGATTCGATTCGAAATCCCCAGTTCGACTCGCTCCCCAAGACCATCGAGTTCGACTCGGTCCCAAGACCATGCATTTCGACTCGCTCCCAGGACCACATAGTTCGACTCGCTCCCTTCGACTCGGTCCCAAGACCACGAGTTCGACTCGGTCCCGAGACCATGCATTTCGACTCGCTCCCAGGACCACACAATTCAACTCGCTCCCCAGGACCATCGAGTTCGACTCGGTCCCAAGACTGCACACTTCAACTCGATTGAAAACCACCCCTTTTCAAGTCCATCAGGCGCGACCCCTTCGTATCGATCCATGGATTCAAAGCACTCGATTCGATGCGAAGCTCGACCATCAATCGATACGAAGACCTTCGCCTCATCATCTCGAAACCCATATTCCAGAGCGACACGAAGCTGAGGCCAGAGAGCTTTCGATCGACCACGACTCTGATTGATTTGATGATAGGATAACCCAAGCCTCATCGTTTACGCATGGTTTCGCTTATTGGATTACCTAGATTTGTCAGATAGTTCAAGTGATTGAAGATAGGAATCGGTTCAAAGGAAGGAATGTTTCATTCGTTCTTCTCGAGTTTCTGAGCGATACGAAGAAAAGGAAGGTAAACAAAAGGTATAAAAGTGAAAAGCGGCTAAGTGCCAAGTATTTATATGGACTTGGAAACAAAGGGAATAAACGCTTCGTATCCCGATGGATTCGAACGCACGTTTCGACTCCCTCTCCAGTGTGTCAATACGAAGCTCTCCTTCGTATCGCTCCCTTCGACTCCTTCCCCGTGTCCAGTTCGACTCCATCGGTACGAGACCACCCTTTGTATCGATAACCCATTTTCGACTCCGACCCCTATGCAGCTCGAACCCCAAACCGAGTCGAACGAGCAGTTCGAATCCATCAGGGAGTCTACATCGACTCGCTCCACTTCGACTTGCTCAGTTCGAGTCCGTCATCAAGTTGAAAAAGCGCTTCGCATCCATCGAATCCATCAAATCATGACTTCCAGAGGCCAACTCCATCAACTCGACATACTTACTTCGCATCCATAAATCCAATAAAAATCATCTTCGATGTGTCAACCCTTCTCATCGATTCAGGAGAGGATCGTTACGAAGGAACATTCAAAAGCAACCATCGAGCGTTGTTGCAGTGAATTTCACATCGGTTCACGAGAGAATCGATACGTAATTCAAAAAGTAAAATAAACTGACAACGACTCGTGGACGTACGAACGTCAACAAGAGTCAGGTTAACATATATGCATGAATGTCAGACTAGTGCTCAATATTCCATATTTTCAAGAATCAGAAACTCATCCAATAACGACTACAACAGCAAATGACTAATCACTGGCATAAAACAATCAGTTGCAGCAATATAGGGTACAACAGTTAACAGTCAACAACTTACATTATCAAGGAAATCAGTCGAAATTACAGCTTTCGTCGAAAAGACAATAACTAATCATAGTAAGGATGGCAACATTTCAAAGCACGTCATGTTTCCACAAGACGTACTTTGGGGGGCAAATGTTATCCTGCCTTTTGGCAAGACCGTGACACCAAGGAATTGACTAGTAAACCAATGACGATCCATCCCAGAGATCGGTTATACACAGGCTCACTATAGATATCGACGAATTTTGTCCGAGTCCGGATCGAGCCAAATTTGGTAGAACATTACAAGCTAAGCCATGAGAGTCAACGTTTCAAATCTCAAGTCAATCCGAGTTCGTATGCTCAAGTTATGAACGATACAAAATTGGGTGAAAACCAATTACCGGTCGACTCGCTCCCTTCGACTCGCTCCCTTCGACTCGCTTCTTTCGACTCGCTCCACATCTCTCAGATGTCAACTTCGACTCGCTTCGCAACACTCATAAGTGACAACTTCAACTCACTTCGCAACACTCAGGAGTGACAACTTTGACTCGCTTTGCTCAAAAGCCAACTTCGAGTCGTTCAGGTTCGACTCGCTTAACAGCCATCTGAAGTACCTACTTCGACTCGCTTCGCTTAGATGCCTCCTTCGACTCGCTTCGCTCAGATGCCTCCTTCGACTCGCTCCATTCGAACCACAGATCGACTCCATCAACTTCGACTCCATTGGCGAAGCCACTGCTCAAACCACTCAGGACACTACGTTTTGACTCGCTCGACCAGTTCGTACTTCGACTCGCTCGATCTGGGCACACTTCGACTCGCTCAACCGATGAACACTTAGACTCGCTCGAAAAAACATCAAGGGCAGAGTGAGATTCAAGCGCCATGTCACCGAATCGAAGGGAAGCGAGTCAAAATAGAAGCGAGTCGAAGGAAACAGCCTACCGAAATCTCATTTCGTATCGATCGTATCTCCTAATCTACAAGTCCAAATGCTATGAAATTTTCACAGAAGACAACGTGCATGCTAAGGAATGTCCACGCCAAATTTTGACTCCATTGGATGGAATCTCGAGCGATACGAAATCTGGTCATATCGATCACGGATCAGACTGAAACTTCACGGGCTTGGGCGTACGGGCCTGGTCACTTGCCAGAGAGGGTCTCCCGAGATCTGAGCGAAATATCAACCTCCTACACCTATAAATAGACCCCCAAAGCTAACAGAAAAGGGGTTCTTCTTCCTCTTTGAGATCTCCAACGCCCGGACTCCGCCAGATCCAGATCTGAACTCAATTGCTGCTACTACCAACGAGATCCACTGCTGCAAATCATAATTGCATGCTGTAAATCATTGAATTCACTTGTAAACACAAAAGAAAGATCAATAAAGCAAACTACTTCATAGTGGACGTAGGCGATATGCCGAACCACTCTAAATTCTTGTGTCTCCTTGCACTTTAATTATTCTCATATCTGAAATTTGGAGTTTTTGTTAGATAATTCCTCTTTTTCCATTTAATTTCTTCACTTTATCTCTTCAAAGACTTTCGAAGAGTGTTGTGCCCAATTTTGGTACAAACATTTAAACAAGAGTTATAAAACTTTTTGTTGGCAAAAATTCCATAACCATTTCTATTTCTATCATTTTTCTATCAATCATCACTTATAAAAATCCAATATAGAATGTCAATATGTGGTATTTTAAACAGTAATCATTTGTTTTTCATTTTATTATTTTTTTAAATAAAAACATCCAAAGTGTTCACTCTCATTTATAAGTCCTCACGGTTATGAATGGGTGAATTACTTGGATTTTTGATTATGTGCTTCCATGCTCATTTAAAAGTCCTCACGGTTATGCATGTATGGAACGCATATCAAAATTGATTAACTAAATAGACAAGTTGATTCTAATCCCATTTAAAAGTCCTCACGGTTATGCATGGTTAGTAGATATTCAAATTCCTGATATAAATATGCCACAAATAGACACAACTATATGGTTTTATATGATGACATCATCCCTATCATTCTAAAGTGGAATATGCGTCAAACAGAGTATTTATGATTTTTGTTTGATTTTTTATTCAAATTTAATATTTATACTCAATTGAGTATTAATGTTGGATTAATGTCTATAACTTTATCTCTATTTTTCTAACACTATTATTCTTTTGCTGATAACAAAATGGGGAGAGAAAAGTTAAGATTTTGGAAAATAAAGGTCAAATATTTTATATTTGCATTAAGGCTCATTTGAATATTTTTATGCATATATGAAGGGGGAGCTTTGTGTAGAGAGGGAGCATTCAAATAGGGGGAGCAAATTGAATAATCAAATACATTTAATAAATTCAAAATCTTAAATATATGTTTGTTATCATCAAAAGGGGGAGATTGTTGAATATGCGACTATATGATTTTTGTTTGATGATAATAAACACACACATATATATATATATATATTAATTTAAATGTATTTGTTAATGTACTATTTTATTTTCACAGATTAAATAAATATTTGCTGAATAAAATAAATAACATAGAATTTAAAGTCAAACAGATATTTTATTCAAACAAATATTTATTACAATTTTGAATAGTACAAATTCAAGCTCTCACTATATATATACAATTTTCAATTACAATACAAATTTGACTACATCACAATTCTCATCTACAAATGCACCTCACTACATTTCACTCACACTCGTATTTATCTTCATCTCTATTCCAGATTGAATCCAACATCTGAGCAATCTGCAAAAATATACACTGACGCAGTAAAATTGAAAATAAATTATTTTTGTAGTATAAAATAAAATGTAATTTTAAAAATATTATTTGCCTCAGTTATTTGGGTTGTTCGTCATCATTTAATTCTGAATTCATCATACACGAACAACTTGTGACATACACAGTGTATCACTGTACATGCCCCAAGGTCATGCACACCAATATACGCTTGATACAATTACAGGGACAGGTGAGCATAGGTCAAACCCAAAAGCCGGATTCAACTCAAGTGCAATAAAAATAATGTCACCACAGGAGCACAAGGTCAAACCCGAGCTGCAAGCCGGATTCAACTCAGGTGCACTACAAAACATCACAGAACTGTCGAGCATAAGAATTCAAATACAACCAAACAAGCACCAGACTCGACCAAGATCACTTTTAGTAACAGTAAACAAAAAAATACAGCTCAATGCAAAAACAAGTAATCAAGTCAAGCTACATGGATGAGCACTAATATACATGAGCATGAATTCACCAACAACAACTGATGCAACAGACATGTGTGCATAACACATTGGAACCAAACTCAAGGATGAATGAAACTGCAATGTTGTTTCAAATGAAAACAATGTCACCAGTGAAACAAACATCATATACACATATGTACTCGAGACAATCAATTTACTTCAGACTGCAACTCAAAAGGAGCAACAATGATCAGACTCAAAGCATGCACGAGCACTTATATAGAAAACTGCAAACACATGTGATCAGACTTACAAATACAGTTATGAATAAGACCAAGCTGTGCACCTGTATCAAAACCAGGTACAAATTCAAGTGAAAATAGAATGGTACAAGTGCAAGCTCAACTGAATCAATATGTGCAGACTACACAGTGAAGACATGTACAAGACTCAAGACTGCACAATTCAAGACAAAACCAGATCACAAAACAATGTACACAGTGGCCGGAACTACAGATATCAACCACGACAACAGTCAATGATTCAACTGGCTAAGGGCAACTCCAAGTTTGCAAATACAAGTCGACAAGGCAGTTCACAAGTCAAAGACCGGAGCACAGACAAAGTGGATAACCAATCTAAAGTCGGCAATGCAAAAGTGACATGCACAGACAAATGTAAACAGGTGAGATAGCAAGTGCACTAGTACAAAACAGTGTCAAATAGAATATGTGCACAAACACATATCAGCTCATATGCAAACAGTTCAAGTCGAACTTTTTTACAAAGATAGAGCTTTTACAAATATCAGACAAGCTACATGAAGTCCAACAGTAAGTGCACATCAATAATGCAAACAAAACAATATCTCAGAGAAATTTCCAAATGACAGGAGTTTCAGAAAATCAAAGCCGTGATGACAAAGAAAAGAAATTCACGGAGCATAATTCAAATCAAGGCCAAAGTAAAAGTGAAGAAAGAACGAAATCGAACAGTTAAAAATCAAGCCGTGGCAGCCAAGGAATCATCGCATAAGCAAAATCGAAGCCGTGGGTATCAAGTAATAAAGCAACGAAAATATAGGAATTGAAAAGGTCAGAAATCATCACAAACATCAAAACAAAATCAAACGGCCAAGTCGAAAATTATCAGATGAATATACGAGCGAAAATATAGGGGATCGAACTATATATAAACCCTAAACATCATCGGCCAAAAGATCATTCGAGTTCAAGCATATCACAGATCACAACATCAATTAGGAACTCGAATCAAGTCGAGTATAGTATAAATCGAAGAAGGAACGAACGTACCAATTTTCACAACAAACAAACTCAACGCAAATTGAAGCAGCCGTGTGTGCAAAGTAGAAGATACAATCGATCGTCAAGAAATAACGGGAATAACCCATCTGATCGATCAACAAGTCGGCGGCTTCAATTTTACAAAGCCTTAATTCCATAGCGAAGAGGAAGGAACGAATCGAGGCAGCCATTGTTTTTCATCTCACAAAAGAGCCGGCCGAATTATACAAAGAAAAGGGAATATTCATTTATTATTTAATTGGGCCGGTTCTTTAATTACTTTGGGCTTTAGAAATTTTAAATTAGGGTTTTGATTTTAATTTGTTTTTAAATTTGTAATTTCTTTTAAACTTCTGTGTAATTTCCAGTCGTGTGACTAGGGGACAAACTACGTGACGTAGTTTGAGAATTCGCAACTCAATGGCTGAGTTGTGGCAGGGTTTTGAGTGTAGAGTTGGGATTAGTCGATAGCGGGTGTCGCGAGTTAACGTGTGTAAGCGTCTGACTATCTAATTTCTAGTAGAAACCTTGGGGGCAGCACGTAGGCAGGGTTTTGCCGAAGCTGGGTAAATCTGTGTGTTCTATTTTATTATTCTGCTATTATCTGTGCTGTTATTCTGTGATCTGTATTGAAATTATTGTATATAAACTTCCACAATAATTAATATAATTAATAGTATCACCCTATTCACCCCCCTCTAGGGTGAAATTGATCCTACAAGTGGTATCAGAGCTAGGAATAGAAGTCAATTTTTGTTTTTAAAAAATTTCGATTTTCAAAAATCAATTTTTTTTACAAATTTGAATTTTTAAAAATGCTTCTTTTAATAATGCTTTTGATGAGGGTCGTTCTAGTGTTATCCCTCCTGTTTTTGATGGAACAGATTTTTTGAATTGGCAATTAAAAATGGAATTTTATTTAAAATCTGTTAATTCTAATGTTTGGATATTATTGAAAATGGGTGTGATATAACAAACGAGAAAATTACTTCGATTAATGCTCTTACTATGCATATACTATATTCTTATATTAATCAAGATATATAATTTTAACTTCATCTCTCATTGTGAAAATGCACAGGAAATCTGGAATACTTTTGGTGCAATATATGGTGCAAAATTCAACAGCAATGAGAAATCCTCCACAATCGACTTAGTTAAAGAAACGTGCTTAACGGGATTGGTAAAAGGCAGTTGTGATGAGGATGATGATGATGGAGTAGCTGAGCTGGCGTTACTAATGAAGAGATTCAAAAAGTGGAACCGCAAATATAGAAATCCAGCTCTAAATCAAAAATTGAAAAGCAGAATAGTCAAAGCACTAAACAACCCAGAAGAACGGGAGATCATTTGTCACAAGTGCAACAGACCCGGTCATATCAAGCCCAATTGTCCCAGAAATCAACACGGCCAAGAAAAGAAATCAAAAAGAAAGAGTTTTACAGCCATGTGGAACAAAAGTGATGATGATTATAAAAGTTCTAGCAGTGAGGGTGAGAAAACAGATTTGTTCCTTCGAGGTGATATAACTGATAGCGATGATGACGAGCCAAGCGAGGTATCAAAACTTACTCACTCTGAATTACTTATATATTTCCACGAAGTAAATGGCTGTTTTGAATGACTTAGGGAGAGATATGCTAAACTTGAATCACAAAGAGATACTTTGATAGATTTAAATAAACAGCTTGATCAATTGGTTAAAAACTATCAAAGTAGGATCCCTAAGTGTGATAAGTGTCCATCACTCGAAAAAGAAATTAAAAAATCAGAAAGTAAAATTAAATCACTCGAAGTAGGGTACGTTATCACCTTTCTAGATACTCTTAGAAATATTTTATTTAAAATTATGGATATGATTGTGCATGAAAAAGAGAGCACTCGATTAGGGTGGGAACACCCGGGGTGATAGCATATTCGCTACTATCCAGTAAGGGGTAGGCCGGTCCTGTATTGGCAGAGATCGTTAGGTACGATCTCGGTGCATTTTGCTAGAGGTGTACTTGTTGAATATGCGACTATATGATTTTTGTTTGATGATAATAAACATATATATATTCATTTAAATGTATTTGTTAATGTACTATTTTATTTTCACAGATTAAATAAATATTTGGTGAATAAAATAAATAACACAGAATTTAAAGTCAAACAGATATTTTATTCAAACAAATATTTATTACAATTTTGAATAGTACAAATTCAAGCTCTCACTATATATATACAATTTTCAATTACAATACAAATTTGACTACATCACAATTCTCATCTACAAATGCACCTCACTACATTTCACTCACACTCGTATTTATCTTCAACTCTATTCCCGATTGAATCCAGCATCTGAGCAATCTGCAAAAATATACACTGACGCAGTAAAATTGAAAATAAAATATTTTTGCAGTATAAAATAAAATGTAATTTTAAAAATATTATTTGCCTCAGTTATTTGGGTTGTTCGTCATCATTTAATTCTGAATTCATCATACACGAACAGCTTGTGACATGCACAGTGTATCACTGTACATGCCCCAAGGTCGTGCACACCAATATACACTTGATACAATTACAGGGACAGGTGAGCATAGGTCAAACCCAAAAGCCGGATTCAACTCAAGTGCAATAAAAATAATGTCACCACATGAGCACAAGGTCAAACCCGAGCTGCAAGCCGGATTCAACTCAGGTGCACTACAAAACATCACAGAACTGTCGGGCACAAGAATTCAAATACAACCAAACAAGCACCAGACTCGACCAAGATCACTTTTAGTAACAGTAAAAAAAAATACAGCTCAATGCAAAAACAAGTAATCAAGTCAAGCTACATGGATGAGCACTAATATACATGAGCATGAATTCACCAACAACAACTGATGCAACAGACATGTGTGCATAACACATTGGAACCAAACTCAAGGATGAATGAAACTGCAATGTTGTTTCAAATGAAAACAATGTCACCAGTGAAACAAACATCATATACACATATGTACTCGAGACAATCAATTTACTTCAGACTGCAACTCAAAAGGAGCAACAATGATCAGACTCAAAGCATGCACGAGCACTTATATAGAAAACTGCAAACACATGTGATCAGACTTACAAATACAGTTATGAATAAGACCAAGCTGTGCACATGTATCAAAACCAGGTACAAATTCAAGTGAAAACAGAATGGTACAAGTGCAAGCTCAACTGAATCAATATGTGCAGACTACACAGTGAAGACATGTACAAGACTCAAGATTGCACAATTCAAGACAAAACCAGATCACAAAACAATGTACACAGTGGCCGGAACTACAGATATCAACCACGACAACAGTCAATGATTCAACTGGCTAGAGGCAACTCCAAGTTTGCAAACACAAGTCGACAAGGCAGTTCACAAGTCAAAGACCGGAGCACAGACAAAGTGGATAACCAATCTAAAGTCGGCAATGCAAAAGTGACATGCACAGACAAATGTACACAGGTGAGATAGCAAGTGCACCAGTACAAAACAGTGTCAAATAGAATATGTGCACAAACACATATCAGCTCATATGCAAACAGTTCAAGTCGAACATTTTTTCAAAGACAGAGCTTTTACAAATATCAGACAAGCTACATGAAGTCCAACAGCAAGTGCACATCAATAATGCAAACAAAACAATATCTCAGAGAAATTTCCAAATGACAGGAGTTTCAGAAAATCAAAGCCGTGATGACAAAGAAAAGAAATTCACGGAGCATAATTCAAATCAAGGCCAAAGTCAAAGTGAAGAAAGAACGAAATCGAACAGTTAAAAATCAAGCCGTGGCAGCCAAGGAATCATCGCATAAGCAAAATCGAAGCCGTGGGTATCAAGTAATAAAGCAACGAAAATATAGGAATTGAAAAGGTCAGAAATCATCACAAACATCAAAACAAAATCAAACGGCCAAGTCGAAAATTATCAGACGAATATACGAGCGAAAATATAGGGGATCGAACTATATATAAACCCTAAACATCATCGGCCAAAAGATCATTCGAGTTCAAGCATATCACAGATCAGAACATCAATTAGGAACCCGAATCAAGTCGAGTATAGTATAAATCGAAGAAGGAACAAAGGTACCAATTTTCATAATAGACAAACTCGATGCAAATTGAAGCAGCCGTGTGTGCAAAGTAGAAGATACAATCGATCGTCAAGCAATCACGAGAACAACCCATCTGATCGATCAACAAGTCGGCGGCTTCAATTTTAGAAAGCCCTAATTCCAGAGCGAAGAGGAAGGAACGAATCGAGGCAGCCATTGTTTTTCATCTCACAAAAGAGCCGGCCGAATTATACAAAGAAAATAGAATATTCATTTATTATTTAATTGGGCCGGTTCTTTAAATTACTTTGGGCTTTAGAAATTTTAAATTAGGGTTTTGATTTTTTTTTAAATTTGTAATTTCTTTTAAACTTCTGTGTAATTTCTAGTCGTGTGACTAGGGGACAAACTACGTGGCGTAGTTTGAGAATTCGCAACTCAGTGGCTGAGTTGTGGTAGGGTTTTGAGCGTAGAGTTAGGATTAGTCGATAGCGGTTGTCGCGAGTTTACATGTGTAAGCATCTGACTATCTAATTTCTAGTAGAAACCTTGGGGCAGCACGTACGCAGGGTTTTGCCGAAGCTGGGTAAATCTATGTGTTCTATTTTATTATTCTGCTATTATCTGTGCTGTTATTCTGGGATCTGTATTGAAATTATTTTATATAAACTTCCACAATAATTAATATAATTAATAGTACCACCCTATTCACCTCCCCTATAGGGTGAAATCGATCCTACAGTACTGTGACGGGCGGTACCCCAGTAGCCCAGTCATTGTTGGGATCCAATATCCACTACTAGCCCGTATGGTTTTGATTGTATACCAACTATGCTGAAACGTGAGATGCAAGCATTTCAGCTATTTTCTATTTATTTTCTATAAACACATTATAATATCAGATGATTTTGATATCAAATGTTTTGGTTATCGTAAAGTAAAACCCGTAGTGTTTATGTGTGATGTGGTCTTACGAGATACCTTTGATTTTCTAAGGATTTTGATAACTTTAATAATTCAAACTGAGTGTGTTTTCTCATGCTGGTTTTCCAGACTGACTCGGGTGTTATTTTATTATAATGCTCCGGTTAGATCGAGTATTACAGATTCAGGATAGGATGTTATGGAGCTCAGGAGACGAGCTGGATGATAGAGACGTATTCCCGTACTTGATTTATATTTCCTCTGAGTGAGGATAAGTTATTATAACTATCTGGATTGATTGCTGATTGATGTACTCTAATAATTGTATGTATATTAATAGTTACAGTTTCCTTGTATAAAAATATTTTTTTATATATTATATTTTGTTCCGCTGCGATTGTGAGATTCTTTGTGTTATTATTTCTATTTTCTTCTATCTCTTTCTTCTTTACCCCTAATGATCTAGCATTTCCGGCACTCAATTGCTCGGCATGCTATATAATGAACGTATTAATGTCGATTTTCGAGGGTCGAAAATCCCGGGCCATTACACATGGTATTAGAGCTGAAGGTTAAGTGAGAACCTTGGCTTTGTTGGGGATTACTCATTAGAGAAAGGGTCAGCAGTACCCTAGAATGAGTTTAAGAGTATAAATAGATATGAGCGCATATTTGTTAGTGAATAAAAATTGATTTATATCGTGTTGGTTGATTTATTGAGTGACTTTTGAATTCTGGTCGGCACAGTCCGTACAACTGTATCGATAGGGGTTTCTAAACACTTGAATTGAGTAATTCGACACTGTATTGTTTTGAAATACGGGTAAATGAAGTAATTTTACCCAAAGATATATTTTGATATAAAGGAAATAATTTTCTGAAATTTTTATAGTATATTGGAGTGTTGGTTGATAATATTATAATCTAATAAGATTATAAAATTAAAATGGTTATATATAACCAAATGAAAATTGTATAAGTATGAATTATATAGATGAGTTAAAACTAAAAATGAATTCAAGCCAGAATTGGAAATTTAAATCTCGGAGGGTTTTGAAAATATTTTCAGAAGTGTTATGGAAATGAAAATGGTATTATTTTGAAAATATTATTTTTTTTGAATAAAAATGGTTTTAAATGGATTTATAAAGTGATAAAGCACTGAACTCACTTCAGTCGCTGGAAAATAATTCTGGTGATGACGACCACATCATCAGTATTCATTTTCGAGTTTCTAAGTGATAGATTGCTACCATAGTGATTTGATATGGAGATTTTTGGTGAAAACAAGTGTTGTTTTGGGAAATTCCAAAGGGGTTTTGTTTTAGATAAAAACCAGATTTGGTTTAAATGAACAAGTGGGATTTGATATACAGATTTATATATCTATGATTTCAAAATGATTTGAAACAAATACCGGGTATTTAATTTCTGAAATTCCTAGCTAATGTTTTGAGAAAAAATAATAATAAGTTTTTGAACTTATAAGCAAAGGATGATATTTATAAGGAAAGAAGTGTGAATATTGAATTTTGGAATTAAAATTTAACTTGAGAAAGTTAAAATGGAATTTAACTTAAGTTAAGTTGAAGGAATTAAATTTTATAAATTTAATTGCTTGTGATTTGAATGGAATTAAAGAAATAAATTAATGGAATGATGAGTTAGCTTAAGCAAAGTTAAACCAAATAAATTAGTGAAGTGAACTAGTTGAATGAATTGAATGTAATGAAAGATAGTGAATATAAAGTTTGAGTTATGAAATGGATATATAACTATAAGTTATAAATTTTGAAATGGAATCAACTCAAATAAAGAATTTATGAAAATGAGGAAAATAAAGTGTATAAATTGGAATTTAACTTATGTTAAGTTAAATAAAAATTGAATTGGAATTAGAAATGTTATCGAATTGAATTGAATATAGAGTTTGAATTATAAAATGATTATATAACTATAAGTTATAAAATTTGAATGGCATAAAAATTTAAGTGAAAATTTTGGAACTGTGAATAAATAAGTTTGAATAGCCTACAAAATCGGAGTTAATGAAATAAATATATATCAAGCTATAAAGAAATGTGTAAGCTTGAGTTAATAATAAAATGGGTATAAACTTAAGTATAGAGTTGATGAAATTGATAAAAATAAGTTGCAAAATTTATAATTGGAAAAATGTAATAGTAAAACCTAAATAAAAAATAAATTGATGTTTTGGGTGAAGGAATTAAGGTCCAAACCTGGATTATAAAATAAATTTGAACTCAAGTAAATTAAATGGAGTGATTTTTGAATAAAAATTTGATATTGACCGCAAAAATGGAACTTCACTAGGTTGAATAAATTTGATTGTGGATTAAAAGTGAATATTGGAATTGGAACTTGAGTTGTAAATAAAAAATTCGACTTAGTGTAAGCGAATTAAAAATATTTTGGAATGTGGTCGAATAAAATGGAATTGGATTGAAATAGCAATGACTTGAGTTATAAATAAATTCAATTTAAGTGTAAATAAATTGAATATGGCCATGGGTGTTGTTTAAATAAATTCGAGCTTGAGGTTAAGTTTTGAAGTGGATTGAGTGAATGAACTAATTAAATTAATTAGTAAATGGAATGGAATTTGATTTAAGTAAGAATCAATCTAAAATTGAAATGGAATTTGATATAATTGAAAATAAACATAAGTTATATAGTTGAATTAACTGAAAATAACGGATTAACTTAAGTTAATATTTTTGGATGGAAGCCTGGCTCAAATAAATTTGTGAAATGCTTATTAAATAAATTAGTATGGAATGATTCCGAGCTTAATAAAATGGATTTGAATATAATGGATGTGGATATGAATGGAATGTAATAAATTGATTGAGATTCGATTTGAAATGAAATAAAATTGATTTGGAATCAATTTAAAATAGCTATAAACTGAGATGGGTATTTTTTAAATGAATATTCCCGAATTATCATGGAAATATTGTCATTTGTCGCAAACGGGAGTAAATAAAATTATGTGAATCAATGGAAAGTAAATATATTGATTTTAGTATCAATTTGAAATGGATAGGAATATAATGTGTGCAATGATGTGTTGAATGCAAATAAATTGCTTATGGCTTTTTAGAAATCGAATAAATGGTTTGTAAGTTGATCGAAATGAATAATCGGATGATGGAACCTTATAATTTCGTATAATTATATGTTTAGCATGCATTGTTTTTGAAATTTATGTGTTTAACTAGTGAAATAAGTGAAATTTTAGTAAATTTCATATTTTGGGACTTACATGTTTAAATTAAGTAAGTACAAGTACCAGAAGACCATTTGGCTAGATTTGGTCGCGCAAATTGCATATAGAATAAGCCCGCTCGCTTAAAAATGCTAAATAAAGGTACGTTTTTGGATTAAATACCCCAAAAAAATAAATATTGATATATATTGTGTTTTCCGACCGTGTGAGTCGATGTATATATTTTTATCTCTCTTGTCATATTGTAAAAGGCCCTCCGTACAAAGGAGACTCTGCCAAAAAATTTCGGAAATTTAGGGTGTTAGAAAAATTGTGGAAAATTTTGGAAATATTTTGTTAACTTAAAAAGGTTGAATTTTGAATTAAAATTGAAAGAAAGGATTTTGAATCAGAAATGGAAACTAAATGTTTGGTTGGAACTAAAAGATTAGAAAAGTGAATATCGAATTTTCACTAAGTGGGTTTTTGAATAAGTTGATGGGTTTGGGCATTTTTTTCCTGCCTTAGCAATTTCGGGGACGAAATTCTTTTAAGGGGGGAGGAATGTAATGACTTGGATCTTTCGACGATTAATTTTAAATATTTAAATATTGATTTGGAATTTATAATTGAGTTAACGATTTTTTAAAACTGAAAATTTCAACTGATTTTTTCAATTTTAGAAATCATCGATTTAATCGACGCGTTAAAATAGCGATCCGGGGCACAGTCTTGGAATTCGACGAAACTAGTTCCATTGGATCCGTAATAGTGTATTATTATCGGATTTCAATTTTCGTTGCGATTGGATTTATCATTTGGTCGTACGATCTGAAAATTCCTAGAAATAATTTAATTGAATTTAATTTAAAATACCCGATTTAAAAAGCTATCTTCCACATACGATCGAATTAGGCTTCGAAACTTGTTCCATTGGGTTCGAAATAGCGGTATAACATTAGAAACGCCAGGCGGCATGCCTTAATAGGAGTTCAGAATTTCACGGTATGTAAAACGGGGTATTTTCAATATTTAATTATATAAAGTCTAAGCAAAGTCAACTAGAAGCCGACCTTCCCTTAGAAGCCACCTTCCACTTTTATATTAAACCCATATCCCTTATCCATTTTCAGAAGAAAATATATGAAATCAAAATTCATATTTGATATATATATATATATATATATATATTACTTCGCACTCGCTCGCGCGATGAAGGCCGGATTTATTGTTCTCGTTTTGCTTGAACTCGAATGGATTATTGTCGATGATGTTAATCGTTTATATAGGATTCGAATTCATATTTCTTCGTTCGTCTGATATTTTACTCAACCGTTTGATTTAGTATGGATATTTGTGATTTTTTCTGACTTGTTCATATTCGTATATTTCCTATTACTTGATTCTCACAACTTTGAATTGCTCTGTTCGACTCCTTGGCCACCACGGCTTTGACTTTAGTTTGAAACTGTTGTTGACATTATTTGATTCTTATTCGAACTGATTTTGATTCTCTGTTGACTTTTGTTTACTTTGAAACTGCTATCTCTCCCTCTGTTCGAAACTACTACTTGACTTTAATTCGATCTTTATGCTGTTGATATTGACCACTTAGATTTTGTGATAATATTGACTTCGACTTGTTATGAACTGCTCCTCTTTACTGCATTTGTTGTTTACGGTTTGGTCTCATTGCATATTGCTGTAGCATATATATTACTGATTTGCTTTTAGTCTGGTTTGCACTGAGTTTGCATTGAGCTTTGTCCATTGTTCTTCGAGTCATGTAGTTCATGTGTAGTTTGTAATTTTTCAAGCACCATACGTATATATATATATATATATATATATATATATATCTGTGTGTGTGTATGTGTTGTGCATTGACTTCATGTAGTCTTTGGTTTTACTGCTGCAACCTAATTTGCTTTAGAAAAACTATGTGGATATATGTATACATGTGTGACCAATTTGCAATGTTGTTTCATTTGTTATTTGATGTTGAGGTCTGATCTTTGTGTTTCAATGATGCATTGCATTTCTGTCTACTGTCGTGTAGCCTTCATGCCTTCTGTAACAACCCGCATATTTTACGATTGTATATTTGAATATTTTATTTAAATATAACATCGTTAGTCGGATTAAAGTCCAAAAAACTACTTTTTGCAAACAGTCGAATTGGGACTCGAGAACACTTCCATTGAGTCCAAAATGGTGTTTGCGACCTTTTTGAGTATAAACATCGATATGTTTGGAGTTGAGTGAATTTTGCTAATTTTCTACTTGGGCTTTGGGTTTAGGTTTCAGCCCACTAACCCATCTAAATACCCTAACTCAGCCCCTCTTCAAATTTCACTCTCATTTTCCTAACACTTTCAAGCTTTTGAGAATAATGGGGGAAAAAGATTGGAAATAGAAATTCCTAAGCCCTAGATTCATTTGCAAACTCAAATTCTTGCTTCAAAATCAAAGAGAAGCTTAGGTAAGCCTTCTTTTCACCTTCTCCATCTCAATCTCTCTTCGATTTCTGAAATCTCCTAAACCCCAACTTAGGAAATATTTATTTTTGAGATTAGATTGAAGCTCCTTGGGTTGAAATTGAAGGGTGATTGTTCTTGCCTTGCTCTATAGCTTCTCTCTTGTGTTTTTGGGTTTAAACGTGAGTTTTTGAACTCACATCTAAGCCTATAGCTTTTGTTGTGGTTGGGTAAGAATTCCTAACCTCTATTCATGTTCATTTGCTTTTGATTTGGATTGATATGGTGAATTCTCCAAATTTTGGTGTTTTGGAGATAAAATCTTTAAAGAACCTATTGTGGATATTTGGACATGTTGTTTGGGATGTATCGAAGAGCCTATAAGGCTAGGTTGTCGTTAGGCATAAATCCCTAGTCGTCGTTGCTTGATCGATCGCTCCCGAATCATTTTGGCCATCATGGCCTAGGCAAATTGTTGCCCAGGCCAGGCATCCAGACGTCTGATACCACATTTAAGACGTCTGATGAAACATGCTAGACGTCTGAAGCCACCCTCCAGATGTCTGGAAAGTTTCTGAATTTCCAGTGAATAAATCCATACATCTGGATTGTAAATCAGATGTCTGGATTTACCTATTTTTGCCTATTTTCCTATTTCTTGGTTGAATTTCCATTGTTTATCGATTTTAGTTGCTCCGATTAGTTGTTATCACTTTTATCAACCTTGATGACTTCTTTTTCGGGATTTTTGGGAATATCCATTTTGATGGATTTGATATCGATTTCTTTGGTTTTGATTCACGTCTTCGTATGAGAATCTTTGGTGATTTATCCAAATTGTATGATTCTTTCTAGATTTCGTACACGGGTTTTATAAATGAGTTTTGATATGTCTTTCAAGTAAATTGGTTTGGAATAACGATTATATATTATTTCAAGTATAAAATTACAAAAGCGATTTATAAAGTGATTTTAAATTGTATTAAAAACCCGTTTCTCCAACTTATAATTTCTATATAAAACACACGATTTTGCACTTCGATCGAAGAGGGAGGAGAATTAAATGATTAGATAAAACGCGTGCTATGAACATGTGCGTTCATCTTTTAAGTTAATTCCTAATCTATTCGTTTGATCGTTTTGACCTTCGGGTCTGGTTTACCGATGAGATGAGGTGAACTTTGTACTGCTTTGAGTGTGAAATTGACTAACGGATAGTAAACCGTTTAGTGCGAACGTGTGGTATGGGACTCACGTTAACATTTTTCGGGTTCCTTCCTGAGAGTTTGTGACACATGTTGCCTTCGGGCTTGTGCCTTCGGGTGTTGCCCTATAGTATCGCTTTTGGAGTTGGTCCTTCGTCACCGCTCGAGAGACAATTGGGTTTGTTGCCTTAAAGTATCGCTTTTGGAGTTGGTCCTTCGTCACCGCTCGAGAGATAATTGGGTTTGTTGCCTATAGTATCGCTTTTGGAGTTGGTCCTTCATCACCGCTCGAGTGATATTTGGGTTTGTTGCCTTCGGGCGTTGCCTTCGGGCGTGTGGATCCTTGTCATACAGTACTGAGCTCGAGCATCTTTTGTTTCTTTGACAATTATATTTCCCTAGTGTATCACCTTTCGGGGTAGGTTCTTTCAACCACACGATATATAGCGATTACCTTGTGGAAAATTGTGTTACCTTTATTGGTATTTGTTATTTGCCTTTTGGCTTGTTTTGGGATATGATATCCTTTGTTTATTTGAGTTGCCGATGATATGAGGCTTGTTTTGATTCATCTTTTGTTAGATGATCTAGTTATCTCTTTTGGAGATATTTGTGGTACTTTATGACCTTGTATGTTCATTATCATTTAGTTTATCTAACTGATTTGTTTAGCTAGACTGACCCGTGTATTTTATACTCGGGTCAGACCGAGATGTTTCAGGTTAGGTACATTGGACTTAGCATATTTTGCTTCCGCATGGACTATTCTGCTAGCTCCTTTTGTTATAGCTTTTGTGTAGTCCTTTTTGGCTGTAACTCTGATATGTATTCTTTTGACTCGCCTGTATATTGTGGTTTGCTTTACCACTTGACATGTATCATTTTGTATACTCTGTAATGTATCTGTATATGTGTAAATGTATGTGATGATCTACTGTTCTGTGATGTGTATTACATTGGAGTTGTCATATTTGTTCCGATAGATCCTCCAGCCACCTATGGCTTTGTATTAAGTATTTATTGGATATGTCGATCCACTTGAGAAAAAAGAAAGAAAGGAAATGTATGGCAATTGTCGACGTATTCAATAGATAATTAAGGAAAGGCTATAAATGGTCGCTCCTATCCAGCTCTATTCTCCGTATTAGCAGACAATGTTATCTAGTAATACTCTTTGCTAATGTGGGTCTTGGAGTGGGGCGTCACAGCTTAGTATCAGAGCTGAGTTTAGAACAAAAATATGATAAACATAGAATAGAGACACATATTACGGTACATCAAAGTGTAGTACGAATGTTACGAATCTTAGAATCATCGTGCCTTTATTCTTTCCGTGCCTTTGGGGTAGATAGAATATTGGGGATACATCTTGGAATGCATTTTATTCCGTAGTATTCCATATTTCCATGCAAGTCTGCCTTTGCACGCCTGTGCAGTGATTTTTCTCATCTTGGAGGAAAGCCATTCAAAGGCTCCGAGTCCGTTCTTGAGGTCCAAGCTTGGATTCGCACATGTGAGCATATCTTCTCTTGCATGGATCTTTCTGACCATGATCGAGTTCTTGTAACTTCTATCATATTGCAAGAGCATGCCCTTGATTGGTACGAGCTTCTTGTAGCCAAACTTGATGAGTCTGTTCTTTCTTGGTCTCAGTTTCGTGAATGATTCGAACTCAAATTCGTTCCTAAATCTGAGAAAGTTTTATTAGCCCGTCGCTTCCTTGAGTTGAAGCAAGGGAAGTCCTCCGTCTTTGAGTATGTTGCATCATTCGAGGCCTTATCTAAGTATGATCTTGAATTCATTAGCACCTCTTATAAGAAGAATCTGAAGTTTGTCTCTGGTCTTAAGAAATATCTTAAGAAGTTTTTAATTCTTCAGCTTAAGCTTTCTTTTGAGGAGTTGGTTGACTCGGCACTTCATCTCGAAGCCATCGAGAAGGAGTGTGATAGTAGTGATGATGTTGAGGTTCGCAAGAACCCCAATAAGAAGAAGTTTCCATTTCATAAGCGGGAATTTTTCCCTTCCAAGAAGGAAAATCCCGTTGAACCTGGTTCTAATTCTCAATATGCTGGAACACCTTCCATTCGGAAGTGTTTCAATTATAGTTCTCCTGATCATATGATTCGATCTTGTCCTAAGCCTCTCTTCTGCCGTTATTGCAAGAAGGAAGGTCATCATGTTTCCTCCTGCCCTACTGTTCCTGCTAATGCCAAGTCTGGCAGGCTTTATGTTGCTAAGGCTTCTGGAGGTTCGTCTCAGCCCAGAGGTAATTCTCCTCCTATCCTTGATGACATTATTTTATTTCGCGATCTTCCTATTTGATTTCTTTTGATACGGGTGCGTCCAACTCTTTTATATCAAAAGAACTTGTTGATTCTTTTTCTTTAAATATTATGGGTTTGATGACTTCACTGAGAATTGCGAATCCGGTTGGTAGATCCGCAACACTCAGTTTGCTTTGTGAAAATGTAACGACCCGTATTTTTGGGTCATCGAATTCGAATATTTAAAATGTAACGACCCATAATTTAATCACTTTGAACATGAATAGTTAATATTAAATAATGGATTTTATATTTAAATTTTTTAACCCTGCCTAATAAAATAGAATAGTATAATTAGCTGCCTAATAAAACAAGAAAGAATTATTAACCCTTCCTAATAAAACAGAATAGTATAATTACTTGCCTAATAAAACAAGAGAGAATTATTAACCCTGCCTAATAAAATAGAATAGTATAATTACCTGCCTAATAAAACAAGAAAGAATTATTAACCCTGCCTAATAAAACAGAATAGTATAATTACTTGCCTAATAAAACAAGAGAGAATTATTAACCTTGCCTAATAAAACAGAATAGTATAATTACTTGCCTAATAAAACAGAACAGTATAATTACTTGCCTAATAAAACAAAATAGCATAATGATTATTATATTCCATGCGATGGTTGTTATTGGACCAAAATCTGGTCGAATCAGGTTCTGCCATGCGGATGGTTGCCATTGGACCAAAATCTGGTCGAATCATGTTATGCCATAGTTGATAAGGAGGATTTCTATTGGACCAAAATGTGGTCGAATCAAATTAAGCCATCAAGATGTTTTCTATTGGACCAAAATGTGGTCGAATCAAATTAGGTCATCAAGATGTTTTCTATTGGACCAAAATGTGATCGAATCAAATTAGGCCATAAGACTGGTTTCTATTGGACCAAAATATGGTCGAATCTGGTTAGGATATAGGAAATGACTAAAGTACCCTTCTCTTCACCTATAAATAGCCAAGTCCATATCTCATTTTATTTCATTCACAAACTAAAGAAAGGAGGAGTGGATCCCACGGTGAGAAACTATATCACTTAATATATTTTTTATATTGGTTGTGATTGGATGAATGTATTGATAGTTATGGATGTTTTAACTATATGATAGTTATATCAGTATTTAATTGTTAAAATATTCAGTTATACCATATACTGCTTGTTTGGATGATATGAATGTATATATGGATGTTAATAGTGATAACACTGCACGTTACACTTATTATACACACCCATTTGGATTTAAACGGATATTGGTTAAGTCTCGATTTAAAATAATAATAATATAATATTCAAATTTGAGTGGAAATTTGAATATTCGAATTTTATAATTTAAACTATTTGGAAATGATATTGGAGATATATTGAAAAACGTTTGTAAAAGAAGTTATTTATTTGAAATCCTTTTAAATATAAAATGGCAAGTTCGACTTTGGAAATATAAATAATAATTTAAATCGATTTTAGAAAAGTGAAGTTAAGTTCGCTATATAAATAAAGGTTTATAATCAATTAAATGATTCCAATAGTATTGTATATAGTTTATTTTGATTTCTGGAAAGTTTGGATTAAATCGGATGAAATTTAGAAAAATAATATTATTATATTATTTAAATATTCAATTAAGTCAATTAAATTGAATAAAAAGGTTATGAATTGAGAAATGAAGTTTTTATAGTATATATGAAGTATATATATGATTTAAAAGATAATATAAGTAATTTAAATCATATTTGAATGGTTTTAGTTGTACAAATACACTATATTTGCGACACTAATCTTAGACCTTACTTAACAAATTAAGTAACGTCATTTTAATCGGAAATTGGTTGGATTAATCTTTTAATTAAGATTTATTGTGGAATGGTGAAATCTTTTAAAGATTTAAAGGAATACGATTCGGATTTACGTTAAGTCTAATAATTGGTTTTATTTACCAAATTTTAAGGAAGAGACTTATACAATCCTGTATAACCATATGGTTTGGAAATAGCGCTTATTATTCGGAAAGACCGGGATTTTCCCATTTCGAATAATAATACGACGTTATGAAGAGAATGATGGATAAGAAGGCAATGATGAAGACCAGGATCTTCTCATTGAAAGGACTGCTTGTTGATTTCTCTTTACAGAGTTGCTCCTGTCTAGAGAATAGAACCCTATATTTTTAGCAGTGGTCCTGACAATGTTTGGGGATTTACCGGATATACAAGGACCTCTCACCTTTTGGGAAAAGGTTGAGGAATAAGGTGCCTTCGGTTTCGTTCAGTCCCAGAACGAACTTGTAGATGGATGGATTGTCTGACATTACATTTTGACTTTATATGATTGATCTTTATTAACGTATATCTGCTTGGTGGCGGAGAATTTATTCTCTTAGCTTAACACCCTTCCTTGAGACGTATGAGCTCAAGGGTTATGCATTGGTAGAAATCAGTTATGTAATTTTGGATTAGTAATGTGACATTCCGAAGAATGCTATGGATGGATCAAGGCTTTTGTTGAAAAGCAGAGCCTTGTGGGTACGAGACTTCACGAACCTCACACCCCGGGAATGGCCGAAACAGGAATGGATGCGGCAAGGTGTAGGATGTCTATCCCCTTCTAGATATATATAGTGATACCATGGTATGGAGCCCAGGTATTCACTTTGTGGATTATATATTTATATAGCTGTACTGTGGTCTTACACGCCCAGTATTTGCTTGATGTGGATGTTGGAAAAGATCGGGGCCCCTTTTAAAGGTTGGTAACAACTGGGGGATGGATAGACTTGAGTAAGTAGTTACCATTGAGTGGTAACCCGACCTTGTGTTGGCAGAGAAACAGTAGTTTCTCGGGACGTCCCTCTAGAGGCGTACCCAATCGTGGATGAGGAAGTTCCTTTGCCTGGTCATTATTGGAAACCCATTCTCCAATACGAACCTTGTACGGTTTTGATTGTATTACCCACTATTTAATACAGTGGCTATAGTAGGCATACCATCATGTAACGTATGCTGGCTAAATTAATAAGTTTATTTTGAAAATGGTTTTCAATCACTAAGCACTATAATAATATTTAAAGGATATTTTTAACGTATCAAAGGCATGTTTGACTGTCATAAGGAGAAACCTCGACCATGTGTGCGTTTGCATCTTGTGTGCGGATCGAGACCTTATGATAGTTTCATTTTTCAAAAGCATACACGGAAATTGTTTTCAAAAGCAACTATATTTTTAAGTTCTCACACCAGTCCCATGACTGACCTGGAGTTTATGGTTTTCCCCTAAACTCTGGGTGCCCATAATTTTCCACACGGGCAGTCTAGAGTTAGGTTTGTTAGTTAGATCTGGAGTTAGGATATTTGGAGCAATTATGGATGTAAGACTTGAAGATGGAGAATTTGGAGATTTTGCTTTATTTTCCGCTGTAGTTGTTATTCCGCTGTATTTATGTAAACTCTGAAATGTAAACTCTTTTGTATATGAATAAAAGAGAGGTTGTTTCACTTCCGCTGTGTTCTGATATTTCTGATATGTTTATTATCCCAACCCCTAACGATCAAGGATTCCGATCATTTGATTTACAACATTTGAATACATTCAATTATATTCAGGTGTCGATTTTGAAGGGTCGATAATCCTAATCGCTAGGAAAGACGTGAATCCTTATCTTTTGAGTTGGACTTATATACATTTTAGTCAATTCAAAGGGTGAGAATTTACGGGTCTTTACAGAAAATGTCGAGATTATTTTATGAGATTATTCTTTTCGAGCCGATTTGCATGTTATGCGTTACTTAGGCTTCGAAATTGATTTTTGGAAAAGGATTGGCTTGATCATTATGAAGCCCACATCCTATGTCCTGAGCGAACTATATATCTTCGACATCCTCAATCTGTTAAGTAGATTTCTATTGTTCTTAATGATTTTGATTTCCAAATTCGGTGATATCATTATATTCTTTAAACCCACTTGATGAGGAAAGTGTTATTTCTCTCATTCAAGTAGTTTGTGAATTTCTGGTATATTTGAGCTTGTCTTAGGATTATCACCTAAGCAATATATTGAATGGTGCTAAGGTCTTTTCAGCTCGACCTTGCCACCGGTTTTCATCAGCTACGAGTTGCGGAGGGTAGCCTTCCACTTACCGCATTCCGCACTCGTTATGATTCTTGTGAGTGGTTCGTTATGTCATTCGATTTGACGAACCTTCTACCTTATTCATCCATTTTGTGAATCGAGTATTCTACGAATATTTCGATGAGTTTATCCTTATATTTATTGATTATGGATGAAAATAACAATTTAAAATTTGCAAATCTTTTTAATAAGATACTTGTAAGTATAATTGGGTTTTGTTCTTAAAACCAACAAAGAATATTTGTAAATCTTTTTAAGAGACTTGGTTACCATATAGAAGATGATTTTGGGTTGTTTTGCCCATTGAGTGCTTTAAGAATTCTGGTCGGTGCTCTTGATCAACGTTATCGATAGGAATCTCCTAAACGCTATAATGAGACAGTTAGACACAGTAAATTCTTCTAATAAGTTAATTTTTCTAAAAAGATGATTACACGAAGTTAATTATAATTTTGGAAGTTTTAGCTTTCCGGGAAAGAGGATCAATTGAAAGAACTCTTTTCCGATGCTTCTATTCTTGTGTTTCCCAAAGGGAACCAAGACTTTATTGTTTGTACCGATACTAATCGTATTGGATTTGGGTGTCGTTCTCTTGTAAAAAGGGAACGTTTTATCTCTTAAACTTCTAGACAATTAAAGCTTGTTGAGACTAGATATGCCATTCATGATCAAGTGCTCGCGGCCATAGTTTTCGCTCTTAGAATTTGGCGACATTCTCTTTTGGGAGAGAAATTTATTCTCTACACCGATCATAAATTTTTGAACTATTTATTTTCTCAAAAGGAACTCAATTTGCATCAACAACGTTGACTCGAGTTCCTTGCATCTTATGATCTTGTTATTCTTTATACTCCCGGAAGGGAAAATCTTGTTGCCGATGCCCTTAGTCGTAAGCAACAAGCGGATGTTTCTTTGTTGATATCCAAATGGAGTGATCTCGAGACTTTATCCACTTGTGAGATTCGAGATCGTGAATCCGATTCATGTTCATCTCTTGTTTTGTGTAGCCTTGAGGCTCATCCTTCTCTTTTGAACCGTACCTCTTTTGGCTAAACTCTATGTCAAATTAAATTACATGGAGTTCCCACTTCTATTGTTAGCAATCGTGATCCATTATTTTTCTAGTGGATTTTGGTAAGGTCTTCAAAAGCTTTGGGAACAAAGCTTAATTTTAGCACCGTCTACCATCCTCTGTCCGTTGGACGAATAGAGCGTGTGAATCAAACTCTTGAAGATCTCCTTCGTGCACGTGTTCTTGATTTTGGTGGAAGTTGGGAAGATCAAATTTCTCTTGTTGAGATTCCCTATAATTATAGCTTCCAACCTAGTAGGTATGGCACCTTTCGAGGTACTCTACGGAATGCCATGCCGATTTCCTTCGTGTTGGCTTGAAGCCGGTGAGAAGCTGGTTTTAAGTCCAGACTTTATTGGTGTTCATTTGTGTTTCACTTATGAGGGGTGTTGTGCATTTCAGTCGATCGGGAAAGTGAGCACCTCGATATATTGGTCCATTTCCCATCACCGAACGGATTGGTTCCGTGGCTTATCACTTTATATTACCGGCTCAATTTTCTGCTATTCATGACGTTTTCCACGTCTCTCAACTACGGAATACCTTAGGGATTCCGATTCTATTTTTGAGCCTGGTGTAATTGAAGAAATTGAAGTTTCACCAAATTAGACTTATGAGCAACATTCAATTCGTATCATTACTGCGGAGGTTAAACGCCTTCGAAATAAAGATGTTCTTCTTGTGAAAGTTCAATGGTCCTCAAATCCTAAGGATTTCTCTTGGGAATCTTGAGAATTCATCGAGAAAACACATCCGGACTTACTCTTTCATGCTCTTTATGGTGAACTTCTCATTTCAAAATTTTCTTTTGTGTTGATATGCTTTTATGGTTGTTACTCTTTATTTTCCTCTTAATTATTGCGAGGACGCAATTTCTTTAAGGAGGGGAGTCTATAACAACCCGCATATTTTACGATTGTATATTTTAATATTTTATTTAAATATAACATCGTTAGTCGGATTAAAGTCCGAAAAGCTACTTTTTGCAAATAGTCGAATAGGGACTCGAGACCACTTCCATTGAGTCCAAAATGGTGTTTGCAACCTTTTTGAGTATAAACATCGATATGTTTGGAGTTGAGTGAATTTTGCTAATTTTCTACTTGGGCTCTGGGTTTGGGTTTTAGCCCACTAACCCATCTAAATACCCTAACTCAGCCCCTCTTCACATTTCACTCTCATTTTCCTAACACTTTCAAGCTTTTGAGAATAATGGGGGAAAAAGATATAGAAATTCCTAAGCCCAAGATTCATTTGCAAACTCAAATTCTTGCTTCAAAATCAAAGAGAAGCTTAGGTAAGCCTTCTTTTCACCTTCTCCATCTCAATCTCTCTTCGAATTCTGAAATCTCCTAAACCCCAACTTAGGAAATATTTGTTTTTGAGATTAGATTGAAGCTCCTTGGGTTGAAATTGAAGGGTGATTGTTCTTGCCTTGCTCTATAGCTTCTCTCTTGTGTTTTTGGGTTTAAACGTGAGTTTTTGAACTCACATCTAAGCCTATAGCTTTTGTTGTGGTTGGGTAAGAATTCCTAACCTCTATTCATGTTCATTTGCTTTTGATTTGGATTGATATGGTGAATTCTCCAAATTTTGGTGTTTTGGAGATAAAATCTTTAAAGATCCTATTGTGGATATTTGGACATGTTGTTTGGGATGTATCGAAGAGCCTATAAGGCTAGGTTGTCGTTAGGCATAAATCCCTAGTCGTCGTTGCTTGATCGATTGATTCTGAATCGTTTTGGCTATCATGGCCTAGGCAAATTGTTGCCCAGGCCAGGCATCCAGACGTCTGAAATTGAGGTTCAGACGTCTGGTTATGCATTCTGGAAAATAAAAATGGCAGAAAACAAAGTCAGATGTCTAAAACAACCTCTCAGACGTTTGAAACATTGTGTCAAACGTCTGATACCACCTTTCAGACGTCTGATGCAACATGCCAGATGTCTGAAGCCACCCTCCAGACGTTTGGAAAGTTTCTGAATTTCCAGTGAATAAATCCAGACGTCTGGATTATAAATTAGACGTCTGGATGTGCCTATTTTTGCCTATTTGCCTATTTCTTAGTTGAATGTCCATTGTTTATCGATTTTAGTTGCTCCGATTAGTTGTTATCACTTTTATCGACCTTGATGACTTCTTTTTCGGGATTTTTGGGAATATCCATTTTGATGGATTTGATATCGATTTCTTTGGTTTTGATTCACGTCTTCGTATGAGAATCTTTGGTGATTTATCCAAATTGTATGATTCTTTCTATATTTCATACCCGGGTTTTATAAATGAGTTTTGAAATGTCTTTCAAGTAAATTGGTTTGGAATAACTATTATATATTATTTCAAGTATAAAATTACAAAAGCGATTTATAAAGTGATTTTAAATTGTATTTAAAACTCGTTTCTCCAACTTATAATTTCTATATAAAACACACGATTTTGCACTTCGAGCAAAGAGGGAGGAGAATTAAATGATTAGATAAAACGCGTGCTATGAACACACACATTCATCTTTTTAGTTAATTCCTAATCTATTCGTTTGATCGTTTTGACCTTCGGGTCTGGTTTACCGATGGGATGAGGTGAACTTTGTACTGCTTTGAGTGTGAAATTAACTAACGAATACTATACCGTTTAGTGCGAACGTGTGGTATGGGACTCACATTAACATTTTTCGAGTTCCTTCTTGAGAGTTTGTGACACATGTTGCCTTCGGGCTTGTGCCTTCGGGTGTTGCCCTATAGTATCGCTTTTGGAGTTGGTCCTTCGTCACCGCTCGAGAGATAATTGGGTTTGTTGCCCTATAGTATCGCTTTTGGAGTTGGTCCTTCGTCACCGCTCGAGATATAATTGGGCTTGTTGCCTATAGTATCGCTTTTGGAGTTGGTCCTTCGTCACCGCTCGAGTGATATTTGGGTTCGTTGCCTTCGGGCGTTGCCTTCGGGCGTGTGGATCCTTGTCATACAGTACTGAGCTCGAGCATCTTTTGTTTCTTTGACAATTATATTTCCCTAGTGAATCGCCTTTCGGGGTAGGTTCTTTGAACCACACGATATATAGCGATTACCTTGTGGAAACTTATGTTACCTTTATTGGTATTTGTTATTTGCCTTTTGGCTTGTTTTGGGATATGATATCCTTTGTTTATTTGAGTTGCCGATGATATGAGGCTTGTTTTGATTCATCTTTTGTTAGATGATCTGGTTATCTCTTTTGGAGATATTTGTGGTACTTTATGACCTTGTATGTTCATTATCATTTAGTTTATCTAACTGATTTGTTTAGCTAGACTGACCCGTGTATTTTATACTCGGGTCAGACCGAGATGTTTCAGGTTAGGTACATTGGACTTAGCCTATTTTTCTTCCTCATGGACTATTCTGCTAGCTCCTTTTGTTATAGCTTTTGTGTAGTCCTTTTTGGCTGTAACTATGATATGTATTCTTTTGACTCGCCTGTATATTGTGGTTTGCTTTACCACTTGACATGTATCATTTTGTATACTCTGTAATGTATCTGTATATGTGTAAATGTATGTGATGATCTACTATTCTGTGATGTGTATTACGTTGGAGTTGTCATATTTGTTCTGATAGATCCTTCAGCCACCTATGGCTTTGTATTAAGTATTTATTGGATATGTCGATCCACTTGAGAAAAAAAAGAAAGGAAATGTATGGCAATTGTTGACGTATTCAATAGATAATGAAGGCAAGGCTATAGATGGTCGCTCCTATCCAGCTCTATTCTCCGTATTAGCAGACGGTGTTACCTAGTAATACTCTTTGCTAATGTGGGTCTCGGAGTGGGGCGTCACACCTTCACTTGATTTCAGTTGCATTCGTTAGTTCTTTGGATCAGGTTGCACAGCTTATAGTCATGTTTCAATGTGTATGCACACATCTCTTTTAAACTGCTTGTTCTTGTTTCATGTTGACTTCATGTGCATAGTTGCCCGGTCTTCATGTATATGATGCATGTTGACAATGTAGTCTGCAATGCTTGGAGATTCATGTATGGTTGTAGTTTTGGTTTGTGTGTGCCATACAAGTCTTGTTCAATTGAATTCACCATTGATGTATATGCATTCATCTTGAATTCCTTTTCTTCGAGTCTGTGCTATTGAGGTCTGATAGCTTCTTGGTTGTTGCATTCATGATGAATTTTTGGCCTTGGTTTCACTCGAGAATTATTTGCTTTTTGACTTGCACCCGTGTTGAATCCAGCTTATAGCTCGGGTTTGACCTTGTGCTCATGTCGAGACTTTATTCATATTGCACTTGAGTTGAACTCGGCTTTTAATTGGGTTTGCCTTGTGCTCACCTGTCTCTGTAATTTTATCAAGTGTACATTGGTGTGCATGGCCTTGTGGCATGTACAGTGATACACTGTGCATGTCACAAGTTGTTTGTGTTTGATGAATTCAAAATTAAATGATGACGAACAACCCAAATAACTGAGCCAAATAATATTTTCAAAATATACACTTTATTTTACACTGCAAAAATATTTTCTTTTCAATTTTACTACATCAGTGTTTATTATGCAGATAACTCAGATGCTGGATTCAATCTGGACTGGAGTTGAAGATAAATACGAGTGAATGAGTGATATGTAGTGAGGTGCAAATGTAAATGATAATTGTATAGTGACAAATTGTATTGTAATTGAATATTGTATATATAGTAAGAGCTCAAATTTTACTATTCAAAATTGCAATAAAATATTTGTTTGAATAAAATATTTGTTTGAATTTAAATTATGTGTTATTTATTTTATTCAGCAAATATTTATTTAATTATGTGAAAAATAAAAGAGTACATTAAAAAATACATTTAAATGAATATATATATATATATGTTTATTATCATCAAACAAAAATCATATACTAGCATATTCAACAACGCCTTCTACGAGTTTGGTTTGTACCATACCTATGGAGTGCCCTCTAATAGCCCTCCAGTTTACGGAGGAATTACGGTACTGTATAGACTATGGGAATATCTAAAAATGTGTTAAGGAGGAATTACGGTACTCGCAGCCACGTGCCCCACCACCAGACAAAGCGCCACCCTCCGCGACACATCCCTCGACCACCTACGACCCCCAAATGCCTCCGACCACCACCATAACTCGAGCAGCCACCGCTCCCAATACGAACCCTAATTGAATTTTAGCCGCTGATCCAAACATCATTTCTCCAAACGAACGACTCCAATGAACTCCCCACGCAAATCTCCACAAGACTGTTCCCTCGAATCGTAGCATCGTCGTCGTTGATCAACCACCAAAATCGATGGCCTAGAATGTTTTGGTCATTTCTAGACAAACCAAAACTCGATTGTAAAAACAAACAACAGATCTAGATTGCGCTCGTCCAGAGCTTTCCGATGATGTATAATTTGCTATGGTTTGAGGAGTTTGAATTTCAATTTTAATTTCAATTTGAATTTGAAATTAAGGTTTTGGATTTGCAGCCATTGCGAAGGAGGAAAAAGCAGATAGATTGAAGATTACAGTACATACAGAAATAAAAAAATAGAGGTTGCTCGGGTTAGAAACAAAATCAATTTATATGGACCAAGATAGATAAGAAATGAATGGACAGATCGAATTGGTCGAAACGATTACAACGACCCAAAAAGCCCGTTTTGTTCCCAAAATGAAAATGGGTCATCAAGTATATTTAAATATATGTTTTCGATATTTTTAAACTCAATGGAACTAGTTTCAAAACCAAATTCCATTGTATACAGAAGTTAGCTTTTAAAATCAGCTTATTTAAATTGAATTCTTTAAATTGATTTCTACGTGTTTCAAGCCCTCAAGATCAAACGATAAGTCTGATCGCTACGAAACTTGAAATCCTACAATAATTCACTGTTACGGATTCGATGAAACTAGTTTCGTCGAAATCCGAGATAGTGGCCAAAATGGCTATTTTCATGTTAATTAAATAAATTATTGTTAAATTAGCTTAATCACTTATATATTCAAATTTATTAGTTAACAATTTTCATCATTTCTGATTACACAGAAATTAATAACCTATTAAAATAAAATTTCCATGTTAAATCCACTATTTAAATAGTACATAAATTTCAGAGTTCAATTGCAATTTTAATAAAATTCTAGTTAATTATATTTTAATTTCAATCAAATTCTTTTATTTTGATTCTAACTCTTATTATTGAATCAACTATTAACCTATGAATATATTAACATTAGTTTTCATTTATTACATTCATATTCTACAATTTCATCTTAACTCATATTAACTACAATATTTAATTATATTAATTCACACTGATTTCCAAATTAATTTCAACTGATTAAATAATGAAATGATAATTAACAATTATTACACATTAATAATTCAAACACATTCCTATGTTTATTGTTGTAACGACCTGTATTTTTAGCTATTTTAAATTATGAAATTTAATGTAATTATTAAGTAAAACTGGTAAAAAATTAAAGATTTAATAATTTTGAATGTAAGTATTCGATATGAATTTGGATAAAATTTTGAAATAAACTAATTTCGAAGATTTAAGTAATAACAAGTATTGAAAATAAATGCTACGTATTAAATGAGTTTACGGTCAATAGTTAGATTAAATAATAATGTTGAATTTATTAGATGTAAATAAACTAATTGATGGATAACTAGAATTCATTTAAAATCCAATATTGAAAATTTGTTGGATATTGAACAACTAAATTGTTTAAATTCAATATTGGAAATTATTTGAATAATTGAATAATGGGAATTGAATAATTGTAAAATGAAAATAGTTGTTCGATAATTTGAATTTGTTTTAAAAATTAAATCTTATAAGTTCATTAACTAATATTTCAAAAGATAGCGATTTATTGAATTATCCAAATTGATTCCACTTAATATTATGATTATTTGAATAATTGAATTCTGAGTTTAATATGACTGAAAATGATACCGGAAGTTGATGTAAATTCTATTTATACAATAATAAAGATTGTTAAAATTTAAAATTGGAGTTAAAAGTGAATAATTATAAATTGAAAATTTTATATTATAATCGAGACATTAAAATAGCGATCTGAGGCACAATCTCAGATTTCGACGAAACTAGTTCCATTGGATCCATAATAGTGTATTATTATCGGATTTCAAATTTCATAACGTTTGGAGTTATCGTTTAGTCGTACGAGATATAAACGCATTGAAATTTATAGCGAAAATTCAATATAATAATTAGGTTTAAAAATCTATCTTCTCCATATGATCGAATTGGGTCTCAAAACATGTTCCATTATGTTCAGAATAGGGGTATAACATTATAAATGCTACGAGGCACGTTTCATTTGGAGTTCGACATTTTTCGAGTATAATTGTTGAATAAATTTTAAATTAAAAGCTACAAAAGTCAACATCTTTTCAATCTCATCCATCTCCTTCTTTCTTTTCAAAATACATCAGCCGAAACTTGTCTCCCTCAATTCTACTTTTCACGTTTCATTTCAACAGGAAATCGAAAGGAAAAGAAAAAAATAATGAAGCCTATCTAAATTTTAACAATTCATATCAAACAAAATTTAAATCTATGAATCATGTGAGCATCTCAGTCGACTCGTGAAGCCTAGACTTCATTCTGAAGTGGAAATGGAAGGAGCGATTGTCGCCGAGGGGAGCAGCTCAATCTCGAGCTGGGAAGCATCAGAGATGGTAGCGTTTGTGGCTAGGGGTAGCTGGAAATATGGGCAAGCTGAGGCGTGAGTGTGGTGGAGGCCGATGGTTTATAGTAGGGACAAGGACAAGATGAACGGCGGATCTGATTTGGGTTCGTGGAGGAGCTTCGATCGACGATTGACAAGGATGCCTGAAGGAAGGTCGGAGTACATCTTGAGGGCTAATCGCTTACCGAGTTTGGGGTTGATTGGAGCTTCGATGCGGCGACAGTTCCCAGTTGAATTCACAACAATTTTTGGTTCGTCAAGGCGAACCATGAGGTGTTTGGGCATGGGACCGGTGGCATAGCTCGGCAAGGAGGCGAGGTGACTCGTGGTGGTCGGTGCAGGTGGCACGGCAGGTCGGAGATGCGTGCGGTTGGGCGTATCAGTGCACGCGTACATGTTTTGAAGCTTCAGGCAATAAAATAGGAAAGGGGAAGAAGAATAGGAAATGGGCCGGCCTCTTTTGCATTTGGGTATTATGATCAAATTAAATTAAGTTATATAAATAGTTTATAAAATTCCAATTTCTCATAAATATCATATCTCGTTCGTTTTAGGTCAAATCGGGACATGGTTAGTTGCGTTGTGTTTGTATCGACGAACACAATGCATAGGAATTAGATTGATTGAATTTGAAGCTTCTGGTATTTTCAGTTAATCGAACGCGTAATCGAAACCAAAATACGAAAGCGACAACAGAAATAAAGGTGAGTGTTTTATAACGCTCATAACGTACTAAAATATTTTTATGCTAGTTAAATTTGAATTTATGAAGTGATATGAATTTATTAGTCGTTGTTTGATAAATTTGATTGTCATTTGAATTAACCGTTATAAATTAAAATTGACAGTTAAATTCGAAATTGAATTGCCAGTTAATTACCCAATATTAATAACTATGAAATCGTCGTGAATTATATTGTCTGTTTGTATGATTGATTGTGATTGATGTAAATTGGTTGATATTTGGATGGTTGGATGTTTATTATATATATATATATATCCTGTTATCACCCTGTATATTATTTACAGTGTAAAAAACTGTAAATTGAATTATTTTGAATAAATTAAGAAATAAGTTGAAATGATATATACCTATGACATTGTGATTTGGATTGAAATGATATATATCCATCCTTGAAATTAAATTGAAATAACTGATCACTTGGCCATAGGATATAAAATTATATATGGACACCGGATTGGTTAAATGAAATGGTTTTAAAATTTCGATTTAAAAATTATTTAAATGATTTTGATTTAAAAGAAATAAAAATCAAATTTACAGAAATCAAATTATTTTCGAACTTGAGCCTTGAATGTTGAAATTTAAATTTGGTAATCGAAAGGGTTTAAATAATCGAAGTTGAGATTTTGAAGTTATAATCGAAATATAATTTGAATTTTTGAAATCGATTTGTTTTTAAAAGAGTGAACATTTATTTGAACTTTGAATATTACTAAGTAAAAGTGATATAAAACGATATTTCAAAATTGAGCTCAGAATTGAATTATATTTGAAAATTGGATTTTAAATTGAATACTGAAGTTCAATTTAATTTAAGTGATTTAAATCGATATTTTGAAAATCGAACTTGAATTTATATAAATCAAATTTTTTTAAAATTTGAGAATTGAATTGAAATTAATTCAAATGGGAATTGAATTAAAATTGATTTGAATTGAAATTGAAATTGAATCGATTGAATGGAAATTGAATTGATTTGAATTGGGAAGTTGGAATTGAATCGGTTTGACTTTGAAACTATTTTTAAATGGATTATTTTAAGATAAACTGTTTTAAATTCTATATTCTTTAAATATTCAAATTATTTTGATTTTCCAAATTATTTTATTATATAAACCATGCTAATATTTAAACTATTTTTTTAGTTATTAAACTATTTTAACCATTTAAACTACTTTAACTATTCTAATTATATAAACTATTTTAAACTATTCAAACTATTTTTCAAAATTTCAAACTGATCAAAGGTGGAATGTTTATTTTTAAATCGTCGATTTAAATACAGATTGGGTTAAATGATGTTATAACCTAAATTGAAATTTGAAACGATTTCGGAATCGAGATATTAAGGCGAAAATGATTTTTAATCGAAATAGTATATTTCGAGTAAATATGACGATTTCGAAATGGATTTGGTTTTGAAGAAAATATGATATTTTGATATCATGTATGAACTGTTTTTGAAATATAAAAGTACCAACTGGTGTGGAAAACGATGTTTGGTTGTTAAAGAGACCGTGGCCGGATATGGGCATACTCTCGGTCGATACCAGAACCACTTTAACAACTGTTTACATGGAGGAGACTCTAGAACGAAGTGGTTGGATTTGGCGATGATTACTGGATTCGAAGAATGAGAACAATGATGTATAGACCCCGACACTTGTGCCAATTTGAAACGACTAAAACAGGACGGCTTGACAGGGCCAAGTGGGCTAATTACCCCGAGCAGACATCCGTTCTTCGATTTTCTTGGACTCGGTCCATATTATTACTCTTGTTGTTGGTTTCGATTGGTGCACCTTGATTGGGATAGCCTCCCTTCGACTCGATAGGGGATGGATGGAAGCGGTGGGCAGTCATAGCTATGATGAGTTACCACCAGCCCTACGACCCGAACTGGTAGTATCCTACCTTGGTCATTGCCTCACCTGCCTTGTCATACTTTTATCCCTATACGAGACCTATACTACTTTGGTTTAGTGTTGTCGTATCACGGCGCATCCCTGACTACCGACGTATTGGTGGTGTCAAATGCAAACTGTACGACAATGCTTAAAAACACGTTAAGGGAGATTAATGTAAAGCCTTAATGTTAAGAAAAATATTTATTTTATTGATTAGACATTATATATGTAGCGTATTCTACTACATATAAATATTTTGATGGATCCTTAAGAGATGGAAAATCCCGTAACATCTCTTGAGTTATTGCACGCACGTTATACAGTGGATAGGAGATGTGGAAATCCGTAAGCATCTTTGACGTCGTGGCACTCATACTTTATATGCGATATCGATTTAACTTACATAAGGATATTTTAGTACTGACTCGAGTGTTTTGTTCTTTTCATTACGCTCGGGTCAGTCCTGAGTTTTTCAGCTTATTGAAGATTATTCTGGAAGACGAAGACGAAGATTTGGTATATTACTACTATTAGCATTCCTGCATCATGTTGTCTGCTGCATTATTTATGTATCTCTGGTGTATATATAAAACTCTGATAAATGTTGTATTGAATATAATCAAATGTATTATAGAAATAGCTTCATGAACTGTTTATATAATCAAATGTTCCCTCAAATGTATTATAGAAACATGTCAAATCGAGACACGGTTTGTTGCATTGTGTTCATATCGACGAACACGACGCATATGAATTAGATTAATTGAATTTGGAGCTTTTGGAATTTTCAGCTAATCGAACGTGTAATCAAAACCAAAACACGAAAGCGACAACATAAACAAAGGTGAGTGTTTTATAACGCTCACAACGTACTAGAATATTTTTATGCTAGTTAAATTTGAGTTTATGAAGTGATATGAATTTATTGGTCATTGTTTGATAAATTTGATTGTCATTTGAATTAACCGTTATAAATTAAAATTGATAGTTAAATTCGAAATTGAAATTGAATTGCCAGTTAATTACCCAATACTAATAACTATGAATCCGTCGTGAATTATATTGTCTGTTTGTATGATTGATTGTGTTGGATGTAAATTGGTTGATATTTGGATGTTTGGATGTTTATTTTTTTTTTATATATATTCTGTTATAACCCTATATATTATTTACAGTGTATAAAACTGTAAATTGAATTATTTCGAATAAATTAAGAAATAAGTTGAAATGATATATACCTATGACATCGTGATTTGGATTGAAATGATATATATCCATCTCTGAAATTAAATTGAAATAACTGATCACTTGGCCATAGGATAGAAAATTATATACGGACACCGGATTGGTTAAATGAAATGGTTTTAAAATCTTCGATTTAAAAATTATTTAAATGGTTTTGATTTAAAAGAAATAAAAATCAAATTTATAGAAATCAAATTATTTTCGAACTTGAGCCCTAAATGTTGAAATTTAAATTTGGTAATCGAAAGGGTTTAAATAATCGAAGTTGAGATTTTGAAGTTATAATCGAAATATAATTCGAATTTTTGAAATCGATTTGTTTTTAAAAGATTGAACATTTATTCGAACTTTGAATTTTGCTAAGTAAAAGTGATATAAAATAATATTTCGAAATTGAGCTCGGAATTTTACTAAGTAATTTATGTGATTTAAATCGATATTTTGAAAATCGAACTCGAATTTATATAAATCGAAATGTTTTAAAAATTGAGAATTGAATTGAAATTAATTCAAATTGGGATTGAATTGAAATCGAAATTGAATCGATTGAATGGAAATTGAATTGATTTGAATTAGGAAGTTGGAATTGAATCGGTTTGACTTTGAAACTATTTTTAAATGGATTATTTTAGGATAAACTGTTTTAAAATCTATATTCTTTAAATATTCAAATTATTTTGATTTTCCAAATTATTTTATTATATAAACCATTATAATATTTAAACTATTTTTTTATTTATTAAACTATTTTAACCATTTAAACGACTTTTAACTATTTTAATTATATAAACTATTTTAATTATATGAACTATTTTAAACTATTCAAACTATTTTTCAAATTTTCAAACTAATCAAAGGTGGAATGTTTATTTTTAAATCATGGATTTAAATACGAATTGGGTTAAATGAAGTTGTAACCTAAATTGAAATTTGAAGGTACCAACCTGTGTGAAAAATGACGTTTGGTTGTTAAAGAGACCGAGGCCGGATATGGGCATACTCTCTGTCGATACCGAAACCACTTTAACAACTGTGTACGCGGAGGAGACGCCAAAAAGAAAGTGGTTGGATTTGGCGACGATTACTGGATATGAAGAAAGAGAACGATGATGGATAGACCCCGGCACTTGTGCCAATTTGAAATGACTAAAACAGGACGGCTTGACAGGGCCAAGTGGGCTAATTACCCCGAGCAGACATCCGTTCTTCGATTTTCTTAGACTCGGTCCATATTATTACTCTTCTTGTTGGTTTCGATTGGTGCACTTTGATTGGGATAACCTCCCTTTGACTCGATAGGGGATGGATGGACGCGGTGGGCGGTCATAGCTATGATGCGTTACCACCAGCCCTACGACCCGAACTGGTAGTATCCTTCCTTGGGCATTGCCTCATGTGCCTTGTCATACTTTTATCCCTATACGAGACCCATATGACTTTGGTTTAGTATTGTCGTATCATGGTGCATCCCTGACTATCGACGTACTGGTGGTCTCAAATGCAAACTGTACGACAATGCTTAAAAACGCGTTAAGGGAGGTTAATGTAAAGCTTTAACGCTAAGGAAAAATATTTATTTTATTGATTAGACATTATATATGTAGCGTATTCTACTATATATAAATATTTTGACGGATCCTTAAGAGATAGAAAATCCCGTAACATCTCTTGAGTTATTGCACACACGTTATACACTGGATAAGAGATGTGAAAACCCGTAAGCATCTCTGACGCCGTGACACTCATATTTTATATGCAATATCGATTTGACTTAATAAGGATATTTTAGTCCTGACTCGAGTGTTTTGTTCTATTCATTACGCTAGGGTCAGTCCTGAGTTTTTCAGCTTATTGAAGATTATTCTGGAGGATGAAGATGAAAGATTTGGTATATTACTACTATTAGTATTCCTGGATCATGTTGTCTGCTGCATTATTTATGTATCTCTGGTGTGTATACATAACTCTGATAAATGTTGTATTGAATATAATCAAACGTATTATAAAAAAAGCTTTATGAACTGTTTATTTGATTATTATATTTTATCGTTCCGTTGCGAGATTCTGTGTTTGTTTCTTCTTCTTTTTCCTCTTATTTTCTTATTTACCCCATTAACAATCCTCCCTTTTGAATGGTTTGAGTTGACATGTGTGGTTTATTGTCGATTTAAACTGTCCAAAAAGGTGGGTCGTTACAATTGTTTACAAACAAAGCTAATAAATTCACATACTAATTAATTTATTTCATATCCCTTAATAAATCTATTCTAATTTATAACATATAATTTCAATATTAAATCCAACATTTAATCTATTCCTTATTTACAATTATAACCAAATTTAACTTTACAATTATTTCGATCGATTTAAATACATTAAAATAGTTATCAATTAAATTAAATCAACATTATTAAATTACATTCTAGTTATTTTCTCATTAATAAATCGCAAATTTTAATTCCTTCCATTATTAAATTCCCAAAATCTTATTAAATTTAATAATTTTAATTGTCGAAAATTAGGGGTCGTTATAGCATGAGTGAGCAGAACACTCTTTTTGAGTTCTTAGGGATCGAACCCATGATCTTTTGAACCTCTATCTAAAGTGCCACACCTCTAACCACTTGAGCTAGAGGTCCTTGACGTTTGAGGTAAGCTTTTAAAAAAAACTAAATTATAAAGGTTCAAACATCAGAGATGTTTAACCAGACGTCTGATACCCTCATAGACATCTGATTTAACCTATCAAACTTCTAACTAAGTTCAGGAAATAATTTTTTTTAACATACCAGATGTCAGAATAATTTATTCAAACGGTTGAATTTATATAGGGTGTCATCCCGAAACTTTCTATGCCAAACTTTTTTTTTCTCAAACTTTTAAATTTTGAGTTCAGACATTTAGTTTAGTAAAAAGTTTATTTTATTTACATACTCAAATATCTAGTGTGTTTTGTTGGACGTTTGAGTTTTGACAATATTGAAAACATAAACTTGCCTTTTGCGAAGGTGATTTTCTTTCCAGAAAATATTTTTCAATTATGCTTGAGTATGTGTAATTATTAAAGGAAATTGTACATATGATCTAGACTTACAACGATAACATTACATTGATGATTTGATTTTCAATCCTTGATTTTTAGCAGCAGGTTATCTTCTCGTTGAAAATATCTTATAGAAAATAAAGTTATGGGATATATATGTAGTTGTACCATCAAAATTCTATAAAGGAAGGAATCAACATTATATATATATATATATATCTGTGTGTGTACATGTAATACATACATAAACTTTATATATTATAAAATAGTGTCTATAAAACATAAATATTTATAAATACATATACACACACATATACATTACAATATAAAATAATTGAAATATTTTAATATAAATTGTGATGGCCACCCTATACCACGGACACCAATAGTATACAAATAGTGTGTTGCTGTTGCGCCTGGCCGATATAGGATGATCATCAAGATTTAGAACGAACCAATATAACCTGTTATATCTTACAGCGCATGGATAAAATATAATATCATAGATATAACATAAGAGACGGTAAAACATTGTGAATATACAAACAACATCCAAGTATAATATACACAGAGTTATACAATAATAGTAGAGTTTATACAATGGAAACAAGCTCAACAAGTGTCTCTAATACAAATAGTAACAAGCAAGCACAATCATGGGCTCCACAGTGTTGCCCAACGGAACAAACGTAGACTCTATATATGTACATAATACGAGATAGCTCCATCTAGCTCGTCCTATGAACATTTATTGCATCAACTAGACCTGCTATCTAGTCTGCTCATTTAAGAGTATCCAAGATAATAAGAGGCAATGCATAAAACCTTAGGTCAGACAACAGTCTGGTGTGGTAAATGAGTCTGAAAATACTAAACAGGTAAATATGTTAAGGAACAAGAGTACATGAACCATACTAGAAATGTCCCTACAACCAAAATGTTAGCATACAACGCTATATTATGCTACTATACAATATCATAAAAATATACCACAAATCAGATAAAGGATATTAGTCTTCTAGTTATTCCTATCTCCAATACCTACTTCCCCTGATAATATGAGTGATAGCTTAACAACCATAGCATCCATCAAACAATCCTAATTATCACTATATATGCTCTGAATATATGATAGCTCGTATGGCCTCCTTACTACCAGGGACTAATAGAAATCCCGGTTCTCCATTGTACTCTCATATCTCGCAGCCCGAAGCTGGATATGTATCTTGCAGCCCAAAGCTGGACACTAGACCCAAAGACACAAGACCAGGTTATACAGCTCCCTTCATTGACCCATGGGCGTCCTTACTTACAATACCCCTACTTTGAGTACAATAGAAAACACTTGGAGCATCAACAATTCCTTAGCATATACACCCAAGCCATCCTTTGCTCTATTTGGATATCGAGCCCTTCTTGCTCAATCCAGTTTCCATTATTCACGAGGAACCTTTCCACATTCCCTAACCCCATGGCTTTCCTCCTTTGCGAGCCGCCATCTTCAAAACCTACTCCCAACATGAGCCAACATCTGAAGACCATAGCTTTTCATCATGTTGTTAGATGGTCATTAATCTGATATGAAAGAGCCAACACCTCCAACACGATCTATATAACCTCTACTTCACCTCTTAGAAGTTTTATCCCATTTGGACCAAACCGAAGAAGCGGCACTGACCTGTGAACTTGGCGCCGATCTCTCCACTTAGCCAATTCATGGCTAAGTTCTTCCACTCCTTCCTTGCTTCTAGTACTCCATGCCCAGATGCTTTGACCCTGAACTTTCTACACAAATCAAGTCATCATAGAACAAGTCCTCTCTTCAAATCACCCTACTTCATATTATAGAAACAAGTCATCATAGCCTCCAACACTTAGCTAATGGCAACCTCTATTAGAAACACCTTTCTATCCCCAAAATCGTCACCACTATGGATCAACCCACATAACTCAGTACCGACCTCTCATGTTGGTGCCGACCTCTGCACTTAGACAATTTGGACCTACAAATTGAACTCCAAGCCCCTTCCATACTCCAAAGCTTCACTTCCAAGTTTCGTCCAATTCCGACCAACTTTGCCTCCGATTTGCTCAATCTCCGACCTAACTTTCTACGCAATCACGACACTAACAAACAACATCAAATCATATCATCCAACATAGAATAACAAGCAATTTAATCCAATTGAACATGCAATCCATCAAAATAAGACAAACAAGTAAATTTGTAACATGGATCCTGTTTGCACAAAAAATGGACAAACACCTCAAAGTCGTATGATTTAATTGATTTTATGTTGTTCTTAGTGATTTGGGTGATTTACGCAAATGTATGAAAAGCAGGGGCTAAACTGTAAAAGACACGCGGATTTATAGTGGTTCAGCCAGAATGTGCCTACGTCCACTTTATATATTATTTCCCCTTTCTTGTTCAGATTACAAGTACAAAGCTTTGATACAAGTATCTGAAAGTTGTTTGAAAGTTCTCTCCGTGCTTGAGCTCTCAAAACTTGTCCCCCATTGTTGTACCCCTGCCCCTCTATTTATAGAGTGAGGCTGGGGGTAGGGGTCTTGGATGTATACAGCTGTTGATGGGCCCGGGCTGATACAATCTGGCCTGGCAAATTTGGTTCGGCATCGTCTTGGTTCGGTAGTAGATGGGTGGAGATGAGGTCTTGGTTCGGCAGTGGAGCTGGTCCGGTTGTGGAGTTTTGGTGGAGCTGGTCCGGTTGTGGAGTTGGTCCGGTTGTGGAGTTGGTGGAGCTGGTCCGGTTGTGGAGCTGGTCCGGTTGTGGAGTTGGTGGAGCTGGTCCGGTTGTGGAGCTGGTGGAGCTGGTCCGGTTGTGGAGCTGGCGGAGCTGGTCCGGTTGTGGAGCTTTGGTGGAGCTGGTCTGGTTGTGGAGCTTTGGTGGAGCTGGTCCGGTTGTGGAGCTGGTCCGGTTGTGGAGTTGGTGGAGCTGGTGGAGCTGGTCCGGTTGTGGAGCTTTGGTGGAGTTGGTCTGGTTGTGGAGCTGGTTCGGTAGTGGAGCTTTGGTGGAGTTGGTCCGGTAGTGGGGGACGAATAGATCGGCGTGGCTTCGTTTGGTGGTTGATCCGGTGGTACCGGTTCGGTTATGAAAATTCATCCAACATTTGCCCCCCAAAGCAGGGCATATGTTTAACATATGTTGTGCTTTGTTTTAGCTTGTCGAACTCATTCGGCCTGAGAACTGAATCGTCCGGTCCGGTCAAACAACCTCCCCCTATAAGTATGGGACTTGTGTCACTACCATCCCTTACCGTTTGCCAAATTGAACTTCTTGTCTGTCGAATCAAAGTTATTGCCGGATCATCCTCGACTACCGAATCAGGTAGTTACCGAATGGTACTCATGTTTTCAATTACCGAATGAATCTGCACCATAAGTACTTGAGTGTGGAATGAGTTCTGATACTGGGAGTGCCGAATGAACTCGTAGTATTGGGAACGCCGAATGAACTTGTAGTATTGGGAATGTTGAATGACCTTTTCGTATCGGGAATGCCGACTGACCTTGTAGTATTGGGAATACCGAATGACCTTGTCGTATCGGGACTGCCGAATGACCTTGTAGTATTGGGAATGCCGAATGACCTTTTCGTATCGGGAATGCCGAATGACCTTGTAGTATTGGGAATGCCGAATGAACTCGTAGTATTGGGAATGCCGAATGACCTTGTACTCTGGGTGCCGAATGACCTTGTAGACTTGAACTATGAGCGAAATTCCAGACTGCACACACTCGCTTGTTTACTTCTTTTATTCTAACGACGCACTTCTTTGTGTTTGCAGATAAATGTCTCGAAAAGCAGAAACTCGATCAGATAAGAAGAAATCCCAGGACAGAGAAGATCCTTCCGCAGTGCCCCCAGCTCAGTTAGAACCGGGACGTCATGGGCCCACCCCGAGGTCACTGGTAGATGGGTACGGCCCTCAGGATTGATGCGGTTACTGCCCAGTTTACCAAGGAGGAGAAGGTGGCAGTGAAGGAGGGCATGCAGTTGCTTGCAGCTGAGGAGGCAGGTGTGCAAGTAGAGGATGATGACCAAGATGATCGAGGAGCAGATGCTGGTAAGTCTTGCTTTCTAGTCTTTCCGTTAACTTGGTTTCTTATCACTAATGAATTCTTTCTCTGGCCGGACAGGTGGGCAACAGGACAAGGATAAGACTCCGACGCAGCCGGCTCCTTGATTGGACCTGGATATCTTTTTGTGGACTTGACATTGTTGTATATGTTAGTCTCAAAATAGTAACGTAACTCTTAGGTTGTAATTATGCTACTTGTAATAAACAACACTATTCTTGACGTGTAATTCTTTAACTGAAGCTGATTCTGTCGTCTTTTGAATGTTTTTGCTATTTTGACATGTTGTATGAGAAATATAGCTATGCATATGCTTGTAATTCAGTTGTGTTTGATGTCAAGTTCTTGCTTAAAACATAATTTCATGCCTTGCAATGCTAGTGTTATGTATGAATAAATTATAGCCATGTATTTGTACACAAAAGAAGAAAATACCGCCTTTCATGTTCTAATTGTAGATGGCAGTTTTGAATGTCTTGTGTGACTGAGTATGGAATGCGGCCTGGTGTCCCGTTGTGGGTTTCGACTCCCATTAGCGAATGCCTCCTATTCCGTGTCCTGTACTTTAGGGATTGTTATAGAGGATAGGAGAAAAGTTTTTCAAATAAAATTGAAATATGAGAAATAGTAAAACTTCCAATCACAGAAGGCCTTCGATGTGCTTAAGTTCGTGGCAAACGGGCTTTGTAGTCACTTTCCCAAGCTGTGGGTCTTGGAGACATTTGTCACCCATCTTACGCCTCCGCGGGGAGTTAATTCTTTTTTACCACAGCCGCACTTAAGACACATCGGAGCCGAGATCGCGCACAGTAACTACCCGGGCCATTATGGCCCGTAATCGTGGGTATTATTCGATTTACTATGGCCGGCTAGCGTGGGTGCAGATCGTCAACCGTGAACTGCCCCTGGCTGGCCACACCTTATGTTGGGGCTTATAGTCGGTTCACAGTTGCCGGCGAGCCTAACGCCGTAATGAGCTGCCTCGGCTATAGTCGGCCTTCTCGGTGGCTTATAATCGGCTCATTACAGTTGGCTTTGAGGGCCGTCGCGAGCAATGAGTTAACCCGCAGCAGAGGGATGCCGGAGCAAAAGTGTCTCATTGGCGAGGGCATAGATTCGCATAGTACCTGTTAGGTCTTGTCCAGGTGAAGTTGCGCTGTGGAGTGCCTTGAGTGGAAATGCTGTATGCACAGGATTTTGTTCAACAGAAAAGGATAAAGTTAACAAGCAGCCAAGATATAAAGGAACAAGTTAACAAAGAGACAAGGTTTTTTTTTAAAGTGGTTCGGCACGAAAATGCCTACGTCCATTGATTCTCTTTGTTAATTCACTTCATATGGGCAGTACAAGTTAAGAAAAGTATCGACGGATGTGTTGGATGTTCTATGCCCTCTGGAACACCTCTCCGTCCACTGTTGACAAAATATAAGCTCCATTGTGGAGATCTTTATGAATTACATATGGTCCATCCCAGATTGGGTCTAGTGCTCCGGGGCGAGGGAAGATTCGCTTGAGGACAAGGTTTCCTTCTTGTAAGGTACGACGCTTGACTTTGGAGTTGTATTGTGCTTCCACTTTTTGCTTGTGGGTTGCTGCTTTGAGGACTGCATCATTTCTTCTCTCCTCAATTAGATCCAAAGACACGTGAAGGAGTTCTTCGTTCTCTTCTGGGTTATAGGGGATCCTACGGTAGAAAGGCACGATGGTTTCAACTGGGAGCATAGCCTCCGATCCGTATGCCAAAGAGAAAGGAGTATGCCCTGTTGATGTTCTGAAAGATATGCGATAAGCCCACAGTGCCGTAGGGAGTTCATCCACCCAAGCGCCCTTTGACTTTTCGAGTTTCTTTTTGATTAGAGTTTTCAGAATTTTGTTGACGGCTTCGACTTGTCCGTTTGCCTGGGGATACGCTACGGATGAGAAGCTTTTGTGAATTCCTTGCTCTTGGCGCCAGTTGGCGAATTCCTCGCTGTCAAATTGAAGTCCATTGTCTGATATGATTTTGAATGGGACTCCGTACCTGTACAGAACATTTTTGATCAAGAAATTAATAACTTTTGCAGAAGATACTTTATTCAGGGGTTCTGCTTCCACCCATTTGGTGAAATAGTCGACTGCCACTATAGCATATTTGGCCCCGCCTCGGCCCATTAGTAGTTTGCCGATTAAGTCAATTCCCCATACTGCAAAGGGCCATGGGCTGGTCATTTGAGTAATCTCAGTTGTTGGTAGTCGCGGAATCTTAGCAAACTTCTGGCATCTGTCACATTTTCTGACGAAATCTAAGGCGTCCTTGCTTAAGGTGGGCCAGAAATATCCATATCGGAGTATCTTTTTTGCCAAAGTCTGCCCTCCGGTGTGATCTCCGCAGCTCCCTTGATGAATGTTGGATAAGATTTCCTTGGCTTCCCTTCCAGCGACACACCTTAATAGGGGGTTAGAGAATCCGCGCTGATAGAGGGTGTCCTCCTATATTGTGTAGCAGGAAGCTTTCCTCAAGATTTTCTTGACTTCATTACGCCCGTTGGGTAGTGTGCCACATTGTAAGTAGTCTTGGATAGGAGTCATCCAAGTTGCTTCTTCGGTTGTAGCTATTAGATTCATTTGCTCAAAACTTGGGGCCAGTTGCTTCGAGATGGCTACTGCTCCGGAAATATCGCCGTCTCTCACGCTTGCTTGCTTCGCCAATTCGTCGGCCTCTCGGTTCTCTTTACGAGGGATGTGTTTGATTAAGTAGTGGTCCAATCGACTGAGAAGTAACTTGGTCTTCTTTAAATATGCTATGAGTCGTTCTTCTCGAGCCTGGAATTCTCCTAGTATTTGATTAACAATAAGTTGAGAATCGCTATGAAGACACAAAGAATTGGCTCTGATTTCCAAGGCAAGTTCTAATCCAGCTATCACTGCTTCATATTCTGCATCGTTGTTGGTGGCAGCGAACTCCAACCTTATAGCATAGTGCAGCTTATTTCCCCTGGGAGTGATTATTACCACACCTGCCCCCGAGCCTTGTTCGTTCGATGCGCCATCCACAAAGAGATTCCACTTGATGTCTTTTTCTATTTCCAATTGCTCCTTATCTTCGTTGGTAGTGAATTCTGCAATGAAATCAGCCATGGCTTGTCCCTTGATGGCGGTGCGAGGGTGATAGGTGATATCATACCGACTTAGTTCAATGCACCATTTAAGTAGTCGCCCAGAAGTGTCGGGACGATGGAGTACCTGCCTCAGTGGTTGATCGGTCAGAACTTTGATGGAATGGGACTGGAAGTAGTGACGCAGTTTCCGTGATGTGATTAGTAAACAGTATGCTAGCTTCTCAAGTTTAGGATATCTGACTTCTGCCCCAGTAAACCTCTTGCTGACGAAGTAAACTGGCCGCTGTGTGCGGTTGTCTTCCCTTACCAAGGCAGCGCTTAGGGCGTGAGATGACACAGCAAGGTATAGGTATAATTCTTCGCCTTCGCTTGGAGTCGAGAGTACCGGTGGTTTCTGGAGGTGTTCGATTAAGTTAAGGAAAGCGGTTAAGCATTCGTCAGTCCATTCAAACTTTCCTTTGTCTTTCTTTAGAGCTTCGAAGAAGGGAACGCACTTGTCCGTTGGAAATTTCATCTTTAAGCACTATGGAGCCAGGACAATTTGGAAGTCAAACAGGGCTGGCCTTCCCAAGAAAGCGTTTTAGTTTCTTCCTTCTGATGTGTTCTTCAATCAGGTCCCGGAGATGATGGCATTCATTGATATCATGCCCATGAGATTCGTGGAAGCGGCAGAACTTTCCAAACTTCTGTGCGTTATCTGATTCCTTCTTGTACGGTGAGCGTTCGTATCTAACTTCGCCTTGGGTGGCAAGGAAGATGTTTTTCGAGGGTTTAATTCAAAGGAGTGTAAGTGTCGAATCTCGGTCCTGGCCGATATAGGCGCTTTTCTCCCTTCTTGCCCCCAGCATTGTCTCTAGAGTCATTTCTTCGAATGTCCTTTGCTACAGCGGGCGTGTTGCTGTGAGTTGCCTTATTTTGTTGCCTTGACTGCCCCTTAGTGGCAGCGTCTTCAAGCCTCATATATTTCCCGGCTTCATGGAAGAAATCGGGTAAAGTAGCTGGTTTTTCTTTTGTTAGTCTTCTAGCGAATTTAGTATCCGGATGCACACCACTACAGAGGGCCATTAAGACAAGCTTCTCATCGGCATCTTGGACTGCGGCTGCTGCGGCATTGAATCGGGTTAGGTGTTGCTGCAGTTTTTCTCCCGGTTTCTGTTTGACGCTGGATAAGGAATAAGCGTCCTTAGGTTGTTCCACATGGATGCGGAACTGACTGATAAACTTTTCTTTCAACATTTCCCACGAGCTGATGGATCCCTGGGGTAGATGACAGAACCAGGAGGTAGCGAGATCTGCTAAGAAGAGCGGAAAGCATTTGCACAGTACTCCCTCTGTTGCTCCACTCATGAGCATATGTTGCGTGTACCTCTGTAAGTGTACAACGGGGTCAGAGGTTCCTTTGTAAGGTTCCATTGTCGGCATCTTCCATTCTCGGGGGGTGATAGCAATTTCGATATTGCGGGCGAAAGGGCTGGTTACCCTAGTGCCTATCCCTCGATCTCTTTGCTCCCGTTGGACACACTCTCTGAATAAGCGTGCCATCCTTTCATCATAATTTGGAGCAGATAGAAATGAGTTTGGTTTTGTTCTGTGGGATTGATTCCGTCCAGATGACCTGTAGGGATGGTATCGTCTATCGTTCCTCATATTTTCCAACGGCTGCCTTTGATCTTCTGGGAGCATGCTAGGGTCAGCTACAGTTGGCCCTTGCCTTGATCTTCCCCTGCTGGGTTCTGATCTAAGCACTTCCTTGGGTCCAACTTCGGGCTGGACTCTAGCTCGGCCCCGTTCACCGGCGTTTCCGTGGTTAGGCAGTATGACAGGCTCAGCTATAGTTGACCTCCGTCCGGTACCTCCCCCGTTGGGTTCGGTACCAAACGTTTCCTCAGGCCTAACTTCGGGCTGTGCTCGGTCTCGGCTCCTACCATGGCTACTTCTACCGTTAGCTCCTTCGAAGAAGGAAGATCTTTGTTGTCTCTGAGATCCTCCAGACTGGGACTCGCCCTATGATTCAGTGTTGCGGTTGGATTCTTCAGCATCCCTTAAGCGTGACATGAGATGGTCCACCAAGGCTTCCTGCTGGGACGTGAAGCGGTTAGTTACTTCAACCACAACTCTGTCCAAATCTGCCCTAGTAATTGCTGCAGGCTGTTCTGTGGTAGGAGTGGTTGGGTTAGCATGTCCTTCATTTGTTACTGCTGCTGGAGGAGGACGATTTACTTAATTCATGACAGCTGGATCTGGAAGACTGCTGGATGCGATGCTTTTTCCTTTGTTAACATCTTTTCTTTGTTTGGGAGGCATGTTTTCCAAGTGGCGGACGATGCTGTTAGGAAAACTGTTAAGTGGATGAAGCTGAAGCTTCGAGCTTCTAGTTCTCAGTGAAAGCACCAAAAATGTTTGCACAAAAAATGGACAAACACCTCAAAGTCGTATGATTTAATTGATTTTATGTTGTTCTTAGTGATTTGGGTGATTTACGCAAATGTATGAAAAGCAGGGGCTAAACTGTAAAAGACACGCAGATTTATAGTGGTTCAGCCAGAATGTGCCTACGTCCACTTTATATATTATTTCCCCTTTCTTGTTCAGATTACAAGTACAAAGCTTTGATACAAGTATCTGAAAGTTGTTTGAAAGTTCTCTCCGTGCTTGAGCTCTCAAAACTTGTCCCCCATTGTTGTACCCCTGCCCCTCTATTTATAGAGTGAGGCTGGGGGTAGGGGTCTTGGATGTATACAGCTGTTGATGGGCCCGGGCTGATACAATCTGGCCTGGCAAATTTGGTTCGGCATCGTCTTGGTTCGGTAGTAGATGGGTGGAGATGAGGTCTTGGTTCGGCAGTGGAGCTGGTCCGGTTGTGGAGTTTTGGTGGAGCTGGTCCGGTTGTGGAGTTGGTCCGGTTGTGGAGTTGGTGGAGCTGGTCCGGTTGTGGAGCTGGTCCGGTTGTGGAGTTGGTGGAGCTGGTCCGGTTGTGGAGCTGGTGGAGCTGGTCCGGTTGTGGAGCTGGCGGAGCTGGTCCGGTTGTGGAGCTTTGGTGGAGCTGGTCCGGTTGTGGAGCTTTGGTGGAGCTGGTCCGGTTGTGGAGCTGGTCCGGTTGTGGAGTTGGTGGAGCTGGTCCGGTTGTGGAGCTGGTCCGGTTGTGGAGTTGGTGGAGCTGGTCCGGTTGTGGAGTTGGTGGAGCTGGTCCGGTTGTGGAGTTGGTGGAGCTGGTCCGGTTGTGGAGCTGGTGGAGCTGGTCCGGTTGTGGAGCTTTGGTGGAGTTGGTCTGGTTGTGGAGCTGGTTCGGTAGTGGAACTTTGGTGGAGTTGGTCCGGTAGTGGGGGACGAGTAGATCGGCGTGGCTTCGTTTGGTGGTTGATCCGGTGGTACCGGTTCGGTTATGAAAATTCATCCAACAGATCCATATATAGCATGAATATATGAGCATGAGTAAGGGTGATTTCTAATCAATCTAAATCATATACATAGTTTAACATTAAAAGGTCTTATGACCAAAAATTGATTTAAAACATGTTAAATCCTATGATTCTACCATATAAATAAGCATAGCATAGTAAGAAGGCTTAAACCACTCATCAGTTACCAAATTCAACCAATATGAATGTAAATCAAATCCGTACAGTACTGGAATGCACTTTATGTCAAGCAAAATGATGATCTTTATCTTCTAGTTGATGATCTAATCTATAATCCGCAATCTAGTATGATTTAGATAGCAATTTGGATGATTTTGGATGAAATTAGGATGGATCTAGGCTAATTAGGGTTTAGATCTAATTAAGAATGAGAGGGAAAAAATTTAACTTGACTCTTCAGCCCTCTATTTATAGTGTTCTCTAGTTAGACTAATGGGCCAACTAATGGGTTTCACTAATTACATACTAATTTTGGCCAACAACTTAAAAACTTCAGGCATAACTTTCTAACCGTAAGACCACTCAACGGAATGGGAAACCATTATCCTAAAGCAATCAAACCGGTTTGAGATCTTAATTCGACTCCTATCAAAAGTTCATTCCAAATAAGAATTCTAGGATCAAAATGGTCATATAGAAATTCAAAAAAATCATAAGTGTATAAAATGTCCTTAAGAGTCATATCCTAAAATTATAGAATCATACGACCTCATATGAATAAAATAAAAATATTTTACGATCCTCCGATACGTAAATACAGGTCGTTACATAAATAATTATGATTTCAAAATTAGATTCAAAATTCAAAATTTAATTTTTAGATCTAGATTTGTATAATCACATAGTCAACTTAATATATTAACTTTTAAATATATACATATATTGAATATATTTCAAAATTAAAAAAATTATTTTAAAACATATACGTATATATATCTACACATATTAGAATAATATATAGAAATACTATATATATATAAGATATAAGATATGTATATAAGTATGTTTGGATGTAAAGTAATAATTATATATACACACACGTTTGGCCATAAAGAATTAATTTTTTTATTTGCAGTTTTAAATTTGTTTTAAAAATTCATTTTTTTTATTATATTGACAAAATTAAATTTCATTTTAATTTCTGAATGAAAATCTGAATATGTACTTATTACATTATATACTTAATGTATATATTCCATGATATTTGTTATGTATATTATATATATAATTAGATACAATATTTAAATTAATAATATATATATATATATATATATTCTAATTTTAAGATATATGTGTGTGTATATGTAAAAATAATTATTTCTAAAAGCTTTAAATATATATATAAGTAAAATATAAAACACGCCTTATATAATTATGTTGGTATTAAAATCAATTTTTGTTTTAAAATCATTTTAATATTATTATATTCAAAATAAAAAAAATGTTTTTTAACATTTGGCCGGGAGCAATATAATTACAAAATAATTTTTTAATATATACATATATATATAATTTCATCCAATGAAGACAACACAAACATATATATATCTGTGTGTATGTATATATATATATATATATTCATAATAAACATACATATAACATAATGAACATTTATTTATATATAATGTAAACAAAGGATTTACCTTGTCCAAAGCCTAGATGAAACACCCTAAAACGCTGAATCGAATAACTCCTTGAGTCGGTATCCAGAATCCAGAAAGAGCTGCCAATCTAAAAGTAGCAACCATGTGATCTTTGATTTGTATTTAATTTTGCATTTTGGAAGCTTGAAATGGAAGAGGGAGGCAAGGGTTTTGGCCGGCCTAATTAAGTAAAGGGGTGCCAAAAATTGGAGAAAGAAAAATGGGATTTGGGGTGTTTAAATGGTGTAGGTTCAAAACAGCAAAAAGCGAATCCCGATCCACCTTTTTTTCCTACCTTTTCACCTCAATATAAATCAACATTCAACCCACCTTCTCCCCTCCTATAGCCCAGCCACAACATGCCCATTTTTGGGCTTCCAAATTCTTCAAGCCCTATCAAATAAATGTGCATTTAAATCCAATTCAAATGCTTATCGATATCGCAAATTGATATGTGTGTATATAACTATTATATACACATTATTTAATATTGACCAACATAAATTAAATAAAATTTATAATCAATATTTCATAAATATTAATTAATTTAATTAATTTATAACAATTATAATTAATTAAATCAGGTGGTACTAGGAGTATTCAACGTTTCATTTGTGTGACTAGTAGGTGTAAATTCGGACATTGATTAATATCAAACAATTTGATTATTAAAGTTGACACGAAACTTAGCAAGTGGTGTGATATTATGGTCAAATTTATCACTTACATAGCTTCGATAAAATCCAATTTTACTTTAAGTTACTTGTTAGTGACAATTATTTACAACAAGTCTCTTCGTTAAAACTATATCACATTAGAACTTATGGAATTTGGTAATGATCAAAATTCCAATATTGTCCACATTTAACTTTATAGTCCAAACACAAAGTCATTGGTTTAATAATAACAATATTTATTAATTGAACTGTCTAACTAGAGATTTTGATGTTGAGTTAACTTCGATTGACCGTGATACTAACCCCATATAACGGAAGAGACGAATCCTCTATTGAATAGTGTTTCACTTCCAATACTTCACTCAATCCATCTATAGTCATCCGATGGGTATTATTCCATGATTTAACTATAATCGAAGCTGAGTTTCCACATTGAATCTCGATAGTATTCTCATGCCGAGGGAAATGTGTACTATTGTCACTTTGATATCTTTTTGTTTGAACGTTAACTAAAAGAAAACTATCGAGTGAGTCATTCCATCGTTATCCAATAACTATTAGTATGTAACACCCAGCAACCATAAGTAATACATTGCTTATAATTTGAAGAGCACTACATAATCTATTCTCAACAGATGTATCGATATCCAGTCTCGATAAATCTTAATCAGGAATATTTAAAACGATATGTTTATTTTATTGCGATAAATGACTCATGATTTGTAACACCCCATCTCTATACCCATACTACCAAAGAATATCACACAGTAATATTATCTAGTAATAAGGAGGATAAGGCTGGTTAAGTGCAACCATCCGTGAATATTCCTTTAGGCTAACACTGACATGTTTTTCTTTACCTTATATAACTACAAATGACGTTTACGGTATCAGTATAAGGTTAAACATGTTGGCTAATTTCAAACTAGAACAATATATAATATAATATAAAACACAGAGTCATCGTTCATAGTGAAAAATATGATACATTCCAAAATGCATTTATAAAATGTGTCTATGAATGAAAAACACTAGACCCATAGGTATACACACCTGGTACTCGATAAGTTTCAAAAGAATATACATTGTCATTCACACTAACTCATAGAATTCATACAAATGTATATACATAAGAGGCTAAAACAAAACTATATATCGATCTCCAAAGCTAGCCCAACATCCATGGTCAATGAGTCCCCAAAACCTGTAATGTCTCGGTCTAGCCCGAGTATTATAAAAATAATAAACGGATCAAACTATATCTAATTCAAAAGGAGGGATTATAACAGTAAAGTATATGTGAATCACATGCAATATAGTCATCACTATACTACATATGCCAGCATTAAACAAGAGAAAATGGAAAATCCAAAACAATAAAGTCGCAACCAAAGAATATGCAAAAGACATAATGAAGCAAATGGCATCATCATTAATAAAAATCACCATGTCATAAAACAAAATCACGCCCTTCATAAGCAAACATAGAAAATCTGGCGATTAAACATCTTTAACCAAATCACAAAGGTTGCAATATAGAGTAAAATAGAAAGGTGCCAACACAAAGTTAGCATGAAAGCACATCAACTCAAAGATGGCATGAAAGCACGTCAACCCAAAAGAGGGCCAGAAAGCACATCAACTCAAAGACGGTATGAAAGCATGTCAACTTAAAGATGGCATGAAAGCATGTTAACTCAAATCTGACATGAAAGCACAACAACTCAAAAAGTGTCATGTACCCTTAAATAGTAATCACTTAAGTAACGTCTGCGTGTCCCATAACACTCAGGTTTACTTGAATATTTACTATAAGTCAACAAATTGCACTAAAGACGAGCCTGAAAGCACATCACCATAAAAAGTGTTATATACTTTCTAATGGTAATCATCGAGTAATGCCCGTGTGTCCCAAACCATGCGTTATTACTTGAATATTTACCACTACAAAAAATATAAGTCATATAAATAACTAATAATGTTTTACCGAAAGTCTCATACTAGATGGTAATACTAAATCGTTTATTTAAACTCCTTATTATATAAAAGAGTTATGTATTTATAGAAAGCCAGTAAAAAGGACTTTTAGTTATAGTTTTATAAAAACATGTTTATATTTTACTAAAAGATTAAAAATATATTGAAAGTACTTCTAATGCCTTTCGATCTAAATATACTTCATTAAAATAATTCTTATTTTTAAACCTTTGAATAAATATCTACTACATATGGACTTATGTATATACACACACACATACAATTATATAATTTTTCATAAATCACTTCTAAATCCATAAATTCATTTTAAAGAAGAGCTATTTATTTATCAAGGCATGAAAACACTTTAAAAATCACTTGTAAAGCATTTTTTTTGAATATCACCAAATAAGATATTCTCTTTTATATTATATGTTAATTATAATTCTCAACATATAAAATAAAATTTTATTTATTAAAAAAATATTTTTAAAATGTTATAATTATTTTTGGAATGAGTACTTTATAAATAAATAAAAACTTGAAAACCCTTTCAAATAATTTTTAAATAACTTCTATAATCGAAATCACTTGAAATAAGATATCTTTTATAATACAATTTTATAAAAGTGCAATATATTTTGTTAGCCTTTAAAACATTCCCAGATTTAAAATATAATTAAAATAGTGTTTTTAGAGGATTTTGGTAAATAAATGAACCAATTTTAAAGCTTGAAATAGAATCTGAAAAAGTAAATGAATTAAGATTTTAATACGGTTTGATAAAATTCTAGAAGTAATTTAACTAGAACCCAAAATAGAAAATTTCACGTTTGAGAATTTTAAAAATATTTAAAATCATATATCAAAATCAATCATCAATATTCAAAACAAATTCAAACAACAAATCAGCAAAAATGAAAATTTTAGAATAAACGTCTCTGAAAAATGTCACTCATTAAATAGAGAACTATTTTAATGATCCAAGCTGCTTTTTGGCGAACTCCAACCACATTAACAATGCATAGACACAATATAATCTATCTATAAAGATCAAATGCATTTTGATGGCTTCCAATGTCCATGCAACTCCATAATCAAACATCGATTCAAATCCAATATGCCAATCAGACAACTTAACCCATTCAAACATCAAACCAAATGAATCCATAGCATGCAATTGTATTTCGATAATTTCATTAAATCGGTACCAAAAATTAACACAATTGATAATCAATAAAAACATGAAAATTAAATTAGATATAGATGTAAGTTAAATAACTCACCTCACGATGAATGGTAGAACGAATGATTGAGTAATAACCGCCTCTCTTGCCAACATTGTTCATCTCCATTGTACCGCCTTCGACATCGTGATCTCCATCAGACACTACTTCTCAACTCCAGCCAGTAAAGGGAGAGAACCCATCGCCACCACCGATTGAAATGAAAATCACATCCCCACCATTGTATAAGCTCTTCGTCACAGCCATCATCCACCTCGTGTGCATACCTTCATGCTGTAGCTTCCCCTAGCTTATGACCATCCAGTGCCAGCCATAACATCATGACTTCTCCTCCCTTGCCAACGTCGCTGATGTCGTCAGCCCTATGTGCTTCCATGCGAAGTTTGTTTTTTATTTTTTCGCAAATTGATTTGGGCATTAGGTTAAAAAAGGGGAGCAAGGGTTACAACGTTAAGTATGGAATTAAATTAGGAGTAGAAAAATTAATAGTGGTGCTTGTGTAGGTAATTATTTACTACTAGTTTTAGTAGGCTTGGTTTAGATTTTGGGCCTTGTTTTAAATAATTAAATTTTATTTTCTTTCTTTTAAATTACCAAATAATTTATTTTTAAATAAATTACTATCAAATTTAAATTGATTTACACTTCATTCTACAAATTATATTTCGATAACTGGACAGTTTTATTCTATTCAACACTTGATTTTGTTTATTTGGTTATTTATTGTACTATTACAAAATAAATTTATTTTCCAACTATTTCAATGATATAAAATTATTTATACTTTAAAAATATTTTATGTTTAAATAAAACCTTTTATTCAATTTTAAATATATTAATTAAAACAAAAGATTAAAAATATTTTATTAAATAAACCGTAACTGAGCAAAAGTTTGTTCTCAAAATTATATTACTCCTAAATTGAATTTGAATATTTTTATTTCAACCAAATTCATTTATTATTACGACGTAGAAAGTAGGGTTGTTACATGATTACAACACATCGTAACTACTATCATAAAACATAATTGTTAACGAATTTCTTCGCTAATCCCAAAAGTGTTAGAAGAAGCGAATTTAAATAAAAAATTGCTAAGGAAAACTAAGGCTAAGCCACTTCGATAGAATGTACTCCAGATTGGATCCATGTGATTCCAATGTGCAATTGTTACTTGGGAAAATGTTTTGCCTAGCATCATAGTTGAACTAAGTCAATATGCAAGTCGATAACAGATCAATATGCAAGTTAATATCCAAGTCAATATACAAGTCAATATGCAAGTCAAATACGCAAGTCATAATGAAAGAGTCAACTTGTCAATTATGCTATGCAATTGTTTGATATTCGATTCCTTATGTGTATAAAGTTCAAGTACTACAATCGGCTAAAATCACCAAATTGATTCAGGGTTACAAAGTGAAAAATGTAAGAAGTGTGATGAGAATGATTTGCCCCTTCCACAAAGCCCCTAGATTCGTATTTATAGGTGTAAACAAGTGGCTTGGGCCTTGGCAAACTAGGCTTCGACATGCCTGACGTTAGCATGCTTGGCTTCGGCAATCATCAATGTTAAATAACACTGGGCTTCGTCTCTATTCCTTTAATGGATTTTCACGATAAAAATGGACTATGGCATTGACGGCTTCTGTCATGATGGTTGACATCCTTCGTGAGTGGGTGTTGATACCGGTTTGAGTTGGTGCAAGTGTGAAGCAATGTCAACAAAAGGCGACATTGTAGTTTTAAGGATATTGACGGCATCCACCATTAAAATAGCTTGCATAGATGCATGGCATCCCCCAAGTATTTATGAAATGCATTGTATGAAAGGCAAAGTGCGATGTTGACCATTAGCGACATCAATAATGTATGGTGTTGTCATTGCTTAGCGATTATTTGGAAGCAGCATTGAGCATTAATGATTAGATGTGTCAATGTTGAGAAAGGGTAACTTGCTTTAGTATAATATCAGCAAGATGATTCTCGACGATAATATTCAGCAGTTGATGAAATGCGGTAATGAACATAGCATTACTTAGTAGTTGATATGGAGGAATTACATTGGCGATGAACTTGTTTTGTTAACAATAGGTGAATAGAGACACCACTAGAGCACATCATTAATGGGATGCGATATTGGTTACGTCGACATTCATTGATGGCTTACGATGTTGATTGTACTCGATAACATTGCCTCTTTGGTTACATGTGGGGTTGCATACATTCTTTTATTAATGAAATGCAGCATCCTATTCTATCGTGTAATACCCCAAAATTTTGTGAAAAAATTATTTTAATAAAATAATTTAGTTTTAAAATATTTAGATTTAATTATGGAGGAATTTCTAGGATTGAATAATGTGCAAGGATATGTGTGCACGAGCACACTGGAAATGGCACAAGGAAGGATCCAAAATTCCTGAAAAAAAGGAAAAGAAAGCATTTCAAATATGATTTTGAAATGTGAATTATTAACCCACGTGTAGATATTTTGTTTCTGGGTCATATGAATTATTTTGAAATGAAAAGCAGAAAATATTTTATTTGAGTAAGAAAGTAAATTCTTACTTAAAGCACTGGAATTTTAACCCAGACCTAACCAAGTTATAAATATGAAATATATGTATATATATATTTTTCTGTGAAGCAAGGAAAAATAAATAAATAAATATATATATATATCTATATACATGTATACTTTTCTTTGAGTAGAAATATGTTAAAGCTAAGCAAGAAAAATAACATCAAAATGACATGAGACACAATTCAAGTAAGCATGTATGTGTAGGAAAAAAAATAGAAAAGAGGATTTCTAGAAATGAATAAATGTATAAAATATAGCTAAGTCACACTTTTAACATGACTTGAGTAAGTGGAGAGGTATCCAAAAATAGCCATTTTCTGAAAAGCAAAAAGAGGAAAGCACTGACCATAACCAACTAATGTAGCCCGGGGTATTAAGGATGGGAAATGTGAAAATGCAAAATGCCTGATGTTAGCCAGGACAAAAATGGAATTTTATCTTGATAAAACCCTAGTGAAAAACATTCATATAAATAAGAAGTTATGGCCAGAAAATCATTTACCCGAGATACTTAAAAATAAGAAAGGAAGAAAATATTAAAAAGGAAGGAAAAGCATTCAAGGGTTTTCTGGATCAAATAGAAGGAAGTACTTAGGTGAGTAATCTCACTAAATCCATGGCATTAAGTCCTGATATGAGGCAGCCAAACTTTTATGTTGTTATTTGCATATTTCTGGTTTTGCTGAACATGGTCTTATTAGATATCTTATGGATGTTCTTTGGATGGCTTTGATCTGATATGATGTTTATTATGGATGTGCATCCCACTGTTTTATTATACTTAGAAAAGCTAAGGCACAAAACCTTGAAATTATGGAAAGAGTACTTATAACTGATATAGAACTATGGCATGAAAATTTCAATAGAGAAAATAATATGAGCTGCATTATACTTTGTATAAGTGCCGAGGCTTAAGAAAAAGGAATTAGGGGTGCAATATTGATTTTGTATGCCGAGCCCCTAATCAAATAGCAAACCCACAAGTCAAAAATTATGATTAAGCTAGATCTTGAATCTGGTTCAACCATAGTTACTTGCAAATCATAATAACCTAACATGCCTTGTCTCTAATCTCAGTTGTAAATATTCTTATATTTGATTTAAAGTCAAGACATCTGATGGCAATGTCCTTGAAAATGATTATCTGCTTGCTTTTGAAAAATATGTTTGCAAGATGTATGGGATGTTTCATATTCACAGTGATTTGTTCACCTGGTTATCTGATGATAGGATTAAACTAAGGATGGTGAGCCAAGATGGCTGCTGGAATGCTTGTCATATTTGAAGTATGCAAGTTGGTACATGATTTGTTCAAGCCCAGAGATCTTTGTGCAATGATGTGAATTAGTTCATTGCAATGTGTCCCTGTGATTCCTTGATAGCAAATGAGGCTAGGATTTAAATTGATAAATACAACCCATAAATGATGAAATAGGAACTTGAGTATTTCCTAGATTGGTTGGAATGGAACCATGGTTGTTCCAGTGCATCTATATGCTACTGATTAATGTGCATGTTTGCATAATTATGTATGTGTACATGGTTGATTGTTGAAGTTATCATACATGCACAAAATTATCTGAAACATGGTAAAATAGTTGATTAAAGAAATTGCATGAGCAACAAGCCAGTACTCATGTATCACCTATTTGCTTAATGTTATGGATATATTGTTGTTGCTCACACCAGATCATAGATCTGACCCTTGTTTGCTCATGGCATATGGGGATGTCTCATTTTAAAATGAGGCAGCCACTAATGCTCTTTCAAGGAGTGCAGGACCTAAGTAGGAAGGAAAGTTATGGCTAATGAGAAAGAATGAATGAGTATGCTAGCTAGTTTTTAATAAGAGCATATGATGATTTATCTGCATGTATTCATGAAAATTTGTGTTTTTAAATTTCCTGTTATGTAATGAACTTGTTATGTTTGATTAAACTAGTTGTTTCTGTTGAATTTTGTTATGTATTAAGGTTTGAGAACCGAAGGATTATCTGAGTTGTGAACAAGAAAATAAGCTTAAAGTATTATCTATGAAAATCTGAAAAAGAAATATATATTTGAGGAATTGTCTTACATAACCTATATTATGTATTAGTCAATCTTGAGTCATTCAAAAGCATTAAGTTTTGGGTAAAATCTGATTTTAACATGGAGTATTCTTTTAAGTATTCAGTTGCTTTTCATTGAAATATTTTGTAAAAGAGTTCAAGTCCATTTGTGAGTTGTTTTGAGAAGTGTATATATCTTAAAAAGGTTTCAAGTACTTTGCAAATGAATGGCATTTCAATTGACATGGTTAGAGTGTCTGGTTGACACAGTCATAAGGGTTAACTAGCTTCAAAAGAATGGAGTCTTGGTTGATCATGTTGGTCTGTATTTGGATAGTAAAATGCATTTCATAACCCTTTGTTCTTTTAGCAAGTGTTTCACCAAAACTCTTTCAAATACCTTAGACAAATATGCACTTTGACTGGTTTGTATTATCAAACCAGGGAGCACTCTGCATTCAAGCCCTGGTTCACCATAATCCAGGGATTGCACCACTTTTTAAACACTTTCAAGTCCAGGAAATCAATCTTGTATTGATCTTCTGGTTAAGATAACTTTAAGATTACTGAGTAGAAGTGACTTAGGGATATATATATATATGTATGTATGTATGTATATTAACACATAGTGTGTCTTATTGATTGAGTCAAAGAACAGATGAGTTTCAAAGAAAACCATAAGGTTAAAATGATAAATATAGATATCAATTTCTGACCTTAATCAAATATCAAGCATTTGAACTATACCATGAAAAAGCCATGTATTCTGAGATTGTCTTGCCAAGATAAATTATTAGTAAATCATAGTTAGAATGATCAAAATCATAAAGAATAAATATGAGCAGGATCTACTCATATATTACAAATATCAAAAAGAATATGGAAATTAACTATGTGTAGATTGATTCAAATTCAAATCAAACAGAATATGCTCTTGTTTACCATAACTCTGATTTAAACAAGAGGGACACATGCATCCTCATATGTATGTGCATATATTTATGAATACACTGATATATTTATATTAGTAGAAATTTGGATCCTGGATAATTGATTGAAAAGAAAAATGACTCTGAGAATTTAAATTAAGTTTAAATGTGTGTATATATATATATTAAAAAAACCCCTTGAAAAATTAAGGTAAAAATTTGAGGGTCTTTTCATTTGGTATCAGAGCGAGGTTGAAAATTTGTTATGCATAGCTAGAAAATGTTTGCATTGATTGTTGAGTGCTATAAAAATATATTATGTCTGTTTGTTTTGGATGAAATAATTTAGATAGGAAAATACTAATTATAGAGAATACTCACAATATACTAATCCCATCTGCCCATAACCTAGTTATCAAATCATGGTAGGAAGTTTATCTCATCATAATGCAGGAACAAGTGCACCACAGATGCTTGATATGTAGGAGTTTGTGAGGGTTTTAAGGGATGGAATTGGGCATAGGCCTGAGAATCCACATGAGGAACTTTCAAAACTATTAAATACTTATACAAACTTGGGAGTCAAGAGTTTTGAAGGGACTGAGAATGTGATGGAAATTCAAGCATGGTTGAGAACACTGGATAGGATTTTCAATGACATGCAGCTTGATGATCAAAGGAAGAGGCAAGTGGCTTCAAGACAGCTGAAAGGAGTAGCTTTAGGCTGGTGGGAGGTGATCATAGCTGGGAGGATTGAAATCACTTGGAATCAATTCAAGGAGATGTTGGAGGCAAGGTTTGTACCAGCATTAGCTAAAACCACATTACTTGAAGAGTTTATTAGACTCGGACAAGGAACTTTGAATGTTACTGAGTATACTAAAAAATTTGAGGGGTTATCCAAATATGGAGCAATTCTAGTGGCTGATGAAGCATCCAAAAATGATAGGTATATTAAAGGTTTGAACCCAGGACTTAGCAGGGCCATGTTACCATATGCTGATAAGACTTTTGATCAAGTAATAGATCTGGCTTTGAAATTTGAGCAGCATGACAAGGAAAGAGAGAAGTATAGAAATTTAAAGAACAACAATAACAAGAAGAATAAGGGAAGATACCACCCTTATGACAAGAAGAAAGAGGAAACAGATAACAAAAAGGCCAGTGACACCAAGGCCAATGATGCTAAGAAGAAATTGGTTTGCCATCATTGTGGAAAGGAGGGACACATCAAACCAAGGTGCCCAGAATTAAAAGGAGGAGCCTTCAAGTGCTACCTATGTGGGAAAGAGGGGCATATGAAGAGAAATTGTCCTAAGTGCAAACAGCAAGGAAAATTGGCAAATCTGGAAGGCAAAAGCAAATCCGCAGTGGAGACTAGTGCTAAAAATCATGGTCAAGTGGAAGGTACACTACTTATCTGTACCATACCCATAGAAGTAGTATATGATACTGGGGCAACTCATTCTCTAATTTCTTATGAAATAGTTAAAATGCTAAAACTGAACTGCATATTGGTTGAAACACCATTGCTTGTACAAAGTCCACTGGGGAGTTCTAGTGTATTAAATATGATTTGTGTGGATGTGGAATTAAACATAGGAGGAAATATTTTTATTTCCAATTTATATGTTTTAAACTACCCAAATATAGGTGTTATATTGGAGGTAGACTAGTTAAGGCAATTTAAAGCCATAATTAATTTATATTCATCCACCATATCATTGCAAAACCTTAGAGGCCAGAGAATCACAATTTTATGTGAAGTAGCTAAAGAAAGAAAATTATATCATTTAATTGACTTGGAAAAGGATTTCAGTGAACCTTCCATTGAAGAAATTCCCATAGTCAATGAATATTTGGATGTGTTTGGGGAGGTTAAAGGTGTTCCACACCATAGACTAGTGGAGTTTCAAATCAACCTCATTCCAGGAGCAAGCCCAATAATTAGGAAACCCACTAGAATGGGGCCAAGTGAACTGAAGGAGTTGAAAAACCAGTTAGAGGAATTAGAAGGTAAAGGGTTTATAAGTCCAAGCAACTCATGTTGGGGTGCTCCAGTAGTGTTTGTAAGGAAGCATGATGGTACTTTGAGGATGTGCATAGATTACAGGGAGTTAAATAAGGTTACCATCAAGAATAAATACCCATTGCCTAGGATTGATGATCTTTTTGATCAACTCAGTGGAGCTAAAATATTCTCTAGATTAGACTTAGCATCTGGGTTCCATCAGATGAAATTTGAAGACTCAAGTGTTAAGTACTCTGCATTTAACACTAGGTATGGTTTATATGAGTTTATGGTTATGCCATTTGGGTTGAAAAATGCCCCCTCATATTTTGTAGATTTAATGAAAAGGATATTCAGGGATTATCTGGACAAGTTTGTGCTAATTTTTATTGATGATATTTTAATTTATTCCAAAATAGTAGAAGAGCATGAAAATCATTTGCATCTGGTTTTGTCTAGATTGAGGGAAAAAGATTTAAAGGAAAAATTTTCAAAATGTGCATTTTGGAAAGAGGAGGTACATTTTCTTGGTCATGTCATTTCTACTAAAGGAATTTCTGTGAACCCTAACAAAGTTGTAGCTATCCAAGCATGGAAGAGACCTAGCACAGTGAGTGAAGTTAGATCATTCATGGGGATGGCAGGATATTATAGGAGATTCATAAAAGATTTTTCCAAAATATCATCACCACATACTAATTTAACCAGAAAGAATCAAGCATTTGTATGGACTGAAAAATGTGAACAGGCTTTTATCAAGATAAAAGAAGCTTTAGTTAATGCACCAGTATTAAGGGTACCTGAAGGAAATGAGGATTTAATTGTGTACACTGATGCAAGTGGTTCTGGGCTAGGAGCTGTGTTGATGTAGCAAGATCAAGTAATAGCCTATGCATCCAGACAATTAAAACCACATGAAACAAGATATGCAACCCATGATCTTGAGTTAGCAGCAGTGGTGTATGCATTGAAGCTTTGGAGACACTACTTATTAGGTGCCAAATTTAATTTGTACACAGATCATAAGGCACTGTAATATCTTTTCTCACAAAAAGATTTGAACATGAGGCAACATAGATGGGTGGAGTTTCTAGCTGCCTATGACTTAGACATACTTTATACACCAGGTAAAGCAAACAAGGTTGCAGATGCCTTGAGTAGACAACATGCTAAGGTAGCCATGTTGATGATGGAAGAATTTAAGGATTTATCTATACTTGCTGACTTAGAAATTGAAGCAAGCAGTGAGATGCACATGGTGACAACTGAAGGAGATGAGAGTAAAGGGAGACTGAGTTTAATAACCTTACAATCAGATTTAATTTTGAAGATAGGAAAAATGCAAGAACAAGACCCAGACCTATTAGAGAAGAAAATTCTCATATCAAAAGGGGAAGAAGTGATAAATTACCATATTGATAAAAATGGTTGCATAAGGAACAAAAATAGAATATGTGTTCCAGAAAACATGGAGTTGAAGGAGGAAATATTAAATGAATACCATAAGAGTAAGTACTCCATACACCCAGGCAGTACAAAGATGTATCAAAATCTAAAAAGGAATTATTGATGGAAGGGAATGAAGTCAGATGTAGCTAAATATGTTGCAAAATGTATGACTTGCCAACAAGTCAAGGCAGAGACACAAAGACCATCAGGATTGTTACAACCCCTTAGCATACCATAGTGGAAATGGGAGGATATATCTATGGATTTCATAGATGGCCTGCCTAGATCCAAAAGAGGAAACACAAGTATATGGGTAATAGTAGACAGGTTAACTAAAGTGGCACACTTTATCCTAATGAAATCAGAGAGGAATGCACCAAAGTTGGCTCAAGTGTTCATGAAGGAAGTGGTAAGATTGCATGGCATTCCCAAAACTATTGTGAGTGATAGGGATACCATTTTCACATCAAGATTTTGGAAAAGTTTTCAAGAGGCCATGGGAAGTGAATTATGCTTAAGCACTGCATATCATCCACAATCAGATGGACAAACTGAGGTGGTGAACAAAGTTTTAGAAGACTTATTGAGGGCATGTGCACTGGATTTTGGAGGCAACTGGGAGGACCATCTCCATTTAGCTGAGTTTACATATAATAATAGTTATCAAAGCACTATAGGGATGGCACCATTTGAAGCCTTATATGGCAAGCCATGCTTATCACCTATATGTTGGGTAGAGACAGGAGAGAGAGCTGTCTTAGGGCCTGAGTATATAAAAGAGACTACAGAGAAAATTGAGCTAGTAAGGAAGAGGATGGCAGCAGCTCAAGACAGGCAGAAGAAATTTGCAGATATGAAAAGAAAGCAGGTGGAATATGAAGTGGGTGACTTTGTTTTCATCAAGGTTTCACCTATGAAAAAGGTTTTGAGATTTGGCAAGCAAGGAAAGCTCACATCAAGGTATGTTAGGCCCTATAAAATTCTGGAAAGAGTAGGCTCATTAACATACAAATTGGAGCTGCCAGAAGAAATGAAAGCAATGCACAATGTATTCCATGTGTCACAACTTAGAAGATGGGTACATGATAAGGAAGAAATTCTGGAAAAACCTACACAAGTCCAGATAAATCCTAATTTGGTTTATGAGAAAGAACCAGTAGGGATCTTAGCTAAAGAAGAAAAGAAATTGAGTAGCAAAACTTTGAAACTGATAAAGGTCCAGTGGAGTCTTGATCCTAATGATTGTACATGGGAGTTAGAGGACAAGATTAGGATGGATTATCCTAAGCTTTTTGCAAATTAAAGGTAATTTTAAAATTTTTGGAAAATTTAATATGTATAGTTGCTATGGTTGGATTTGTTTGCTTATGCATGTGTTTGATAAATTTTCTAGAATCAGTAGATACTTGTTATAAGTATTAGAAAATTGTGAGGACACAATTCCTAAAAGGAGGGGTGAATGTAATACCCCAAAATTTTGTGAAAAAATTATTTTAATAAAATAATTTAGTTTTGGAATATTTAGATTTAATTATGGAGGAATTTCTGGGATTGAATAATGTGCAAGGATATGTGTGCATGTGCACATTGGAAATGGCACAAGGAAGGATCCAAAATTCCTGAAAAAAAAAATAGGAAAAGAAAGCATTTCAAATATGATTTTGAAATGTGAATTGTTAACCCAGGTGTAGATATTTTGTTTCAGGGTTATATGAATTATTTTGAGATGAAAAGCAGAAAATATTTTATTTAAGTAAGAAAGTAAATTCTTACTTAAAGCACTGGATTTTTAACCCAGACCTAACCAAGTTAAAAATATGAAATATATGTATATATATATTTTTCTGTGAAGCAAGGAAAATTAAATATATATATATATATACACATGTATACTTTTCTTTGAGTTGAAATATGTTAAAGCTAAGCAAGAAAAATAACATCAAAATGACATGAGACACAATACAAGTAAGCATGTATGTGTAGGTAAAAAAATAGAAAAGAGGATTTCCAGAAATGAATAAATGTATAAAATATAGTTAAGTCACACTTTTAACATGACTTGAGTAAGTGGAGAGGTATTCAAAAATAGCCATTTTCTGAAAAGCAAAAAGAGGAAAGCACTGACCATAACCAACTAATGTAGCCCGGGGTATTAAGGATGGGAAATGTGAAAATACAAAATGCAAAATGCCTGATGTTAGCCAGGAAAAAAATGGAATTTTATCTTGATAAAACCCTAGTGAAAAACATTCATATAAATAAGAAGTTATGGCCAGAAAATCATTTACCCGAGATACTTAAAAATAAGAAAGGAAGAAAATATTTAAAAGGAAGGAAAAGCATTCAAGGGTTTTCTGGATCAAATAGAAGGAAGTACTTAGGTGAGTAATCTCACTAAATCCATGGCATTAAGTCCTGATATGAGGCAGCCAAACTTTTATGTTGTTATTTGCATATTTCTGGTTTTGCTGAACATGGTCTTATTAGATATCTTATGGATGTTCTTTGGATGGTTTTGATCTGATATGATGTTTATTATGGATGTGCAACCCACTGTTTTATTATACTTATAAAAGCTAAGGTACAAAACCTTGAAATTATGGGAAGAGTACTTACAACTGATATAGAACTATGGCATGAAAATTTCAATAGAGAAAATAATATGAGCTGCATTATACTTTGTATAAGTGCTGAGGCTTAAGAAAAAGGAATTAGGGGTGCAATAGAGATTTTGTGTGCTGAGCCCTTAATCAAATAGCAAACCCACAAGTCAAAAATTATGATTAAGCTAGATCTTGAATCTGGTTCAACCATAGTTACTTGCAAATCATAATAACTTAACATGCCATGTCTCTAATCTCAATTGTAAATATTCTTATATTTGATTTAAAGTCAAGACATCTGATGGCAATGTCCTTGAAAATGATTATCTGCTTGCTTTTGAAAAATATGTTTGCAAGATGTATGGGATGTTTCATGTACACAATGATTTGTTCACCTGGTTATCTGATGATAGGATTAAACATGAATACAATTAGTAAATAAACTAGGGATGGTGAGCCAAGAAGGCTGCTGGAATGCTTGTCATATTTGAAGTATGCAAGTTGGCACATGGTTTGTTCAAGCCTTGAGATCTTTGTGCAATGATGTGAATTAGTTCATTGCAATGTGTCCCTCTGATTCCTTGATAGCAGATGAGGCTAGGATTTAAATTGATAAATACAGCCCATAAATGATGAAATAGGAACTTGAGTATTTCCTAGATTGGTTGGAATGGAACCATGGTTGTTCCAGTGCATCTATATGCTACTGATTAATGTGCATATTTGCATAATTATGTATGTTTACATGGTTGATTGTTGAAGTTATCATACATGCACAAAATTATCTGAAACATGGTAAAATAGTTGATTAAAGAAATTGCATGAGCAATAAGCCAGTACTCATGTATCACCTATTTGCTTAATGTTATGGATATATTGTTGTTGCTCACACCAGATCATAGATCTGACCCTTGTTTGCTCATGGCATATGGGGGTGTCTCATTTTAAAATGAGGCAGCCACTAATGCTCTTTCAGGGAATGCAGGACCTAAGTAGGAAGGAAAGTTATGGCTAATGAGAAAGAATGAATGGGCATGCTAGCTAGTTTTTAATAAGAGCATAGGATGATTTATCTGCATGTATTCATGAAAATTTGTGTTTTTAAATTTCCTGTTATGTAATGAACTTGTTATGTTTGATTAAACTAGTTGTTTCTGTTGAATTTTGTTATGTATTAAGGTTTGAGAACCGAAGGATTATCTGAGTTGTGAACAAGAAAATAAGCTTAAAGTATTATCTATGAAAATCTGAAAAAGAAATATATATTTGAGGAATTGTCTTACATAACCTATATTATGTATTAGTCAATCTTTAGTCATTCAAAAGCATTAAGTTTTGGGTAAAATCTGATTTTAACTTGGAGTATTCTTTTAAGTATTCAGTTGCTTTTCATTGAAATATTTTGTAAAAGAGTTCAAGTCCATTTGTGAGTTGTTTTGAGAAGTGTATATATCTTAAAAAGGTTTCAAGTACTTTGCAAATGAATGGCATTTCAATTGACATGGTTAGAGTGTCTGGTTGACACAGTCACAAGGGTTAACCAGCTTCAAAAGAATGGAGTCTTGGTTGATCATGTTGGTCTGTATTTTGATAGTAAAATGCATTTCATAACCCTTTGTTCTTTTAGCAAGTGTTTCATCAAAACTCTCTTTTAAATACCTTAGACAAATATGCACTTTGACTGGTTTGTATTATCAAACCAGGGAGCACTCTGCATTCAAGCCCTGGTTCACCATAATCCAGGGATTGCACCACTTTTTAAACACTTTCAAGTCCAGGAAATCAATCTTGTATTGATCTTATGGTTAAGATAACTTTAAGATTACTGAGTAGAAGTGACTTAGGGATATATATATATATATATATGTATGTATGTATATTAACACATAGTGTGTCTTATTGATTGAGTCAAAGAACAGATGAGTTTCAAAGAAAACCATAAGTTGAAAATGATAAATATAGATATTATTTTCTGGCCTTAATCAAATATCAAGCATTTGAACTATACTATGAAAAAGCCAGGTATTCTGAGATTGTCTTGCCAAGATAAATTATTAGTAAATCATAGTTAGAATGGTCAAAATCATTAAGAATAAATATGAGCAGGATCTACTCATATATTACAAATATAAAAAAGAATATGGAAATTAACTAAGTGTAGATTGATTCAAATTCAAATCAAACAGAATATGCTCTTGTTTACCATAACTCTGATTTAAACAAGAGGGACACATGCATCCTCATATGTATGTGCATATCTTTATGAATACACTGATATATTTATATTAGTAGAAATTTGGATCCTGGATAATTGATCGAAAAGAAAAATGACTCTGGGAATTTAAATTAAGTTTAAATGTGTGTATATATATATATATTCAAAAAAAAATCCTTGAAAAATTAAGGTAAAAATTTGTGGGTCATTTCATATCGACACTGATCCATCATCATATTCTCGATGTTAGTTATTGCCACCACAAGTGTTTCGATGGTCACACGTCTTCGAGGGTAATGATGGCAGTCGACGTGAACAAAGAGCAGTTCTCCATCATGAAAGATAATGTCATATCCATTTCTTATGTCGTGTATATTTAAAATCAATAATGATGATAACATTTGCCCCCCCCAGCATAGAGTAGTCATTGACTTTTCAAGTTAATATTGTCGACATCATCTTTCTCACCTATTGGCCTTCTTATGTCAATCAACCATTTAATTAAAATCAATCTAACGACTTTAGTGCACCTATTTTTCTTTTATAAATGCCAAAGCCTCTTCTTCTTTCTTCTTTTACCTGCAATCGAGAACTCAAGCAAGAAATCAGAAATTCTTGAGAAAATTTTGACTTCCCTAATTCTCAAGTAGCTAATTTTCGTTCAGGTATGAATTTTTATTTCACATAGATCTAATTAATAAGCCGATTCAATTTTAAGGTTGCTGTTAGGATTTTTTGGGGTTTCGTTGATTTCGGCCGGATTAATGTGTTAAGGATTGTGATTGAGAATTTATTATTGTTGGATGTCATGTAATTTTATTAATCTTGAAATCAATTAATTGTGAATCGACATCTATTTGAATGTTTGGGGCTTCCAATTTGATGATGAAGTGGGTCACTTATTAGCATCCACTACCATTTAAACCTGTGTTGGTACCGACATTCTTGACACCACTGGAAGGTGTGACATTGATTAATCAATAGTGTACGGCTTTCATACCGCATTATTAGGTTTTGTTATTTACCGATGTTGGTGTGAAAAGCTTTTACTAATAGACAAAAATGACTTATTAGACCTAAAAATCGGTACTGACTTTTACTATATCATCATTGATCATTTACAGCATTGTTATGATGATCGATACTGATGGTTTTTGACATTGCTACGATACTTGAAATTAATACATTATATTGTCTTGTTATTTCATTAGCCAACGTTTTTTATACAAAGCTTTTATATTATAAATAATGAGAGTGAAATAAAGTTATAGATGTTATTGTTATTAGGACGCCTAAATCTATATTCTTATCATAAAAAATTTCATGTTTTAAACTTGTCCCTTTATTTTTTTTGTCACCACCTAATTTCCTATGTTCAGATCTCCATTTCAAATCTTTCTTTCCCCGAATCATTTTAACGTGAGCTTGCTAATTCAAAAGCTCTCATATTTTCAAATTCAAAAGCTTTCTTTTATGAAACATAAGTTTCGTTTTTTCATTTTTCCTACACATCCTGCCCTCATCTTAGTTTTTTCTTCCATCTTTGCCTGAAGCATCATCTTGAGAAAAATGTAAGTATTAAACTATGTTTATTTTTTTATTAAACATGTACTAATTATTATTTTAATAATATTTCTTATAACATGAATATATTTTTATATAAACTTCGATTCACACGTGATTTCTTCTGTTGGATTCATATTTAAATTTTGGACCACATGAAACTGATTTGGTTGAATTTGGAGACTGTTGAGATTTTGCGCTTCTGTTTGGATTTTTATGGGCTAAAATCAAAGGTGAGTGATTTAACCCACTCACGCAATACTAAATTTTCTAATGTTAGTTAAATTGAAATCATGAAGTGATAAAATTATATTGGTTGCTGTTTGGTAGGTTAAATTGACATTTAAATTTAATTTGAATTTTATATTGAATTAAATTGACATTAAAATTAATAATGAATTTAATTGCTATTTAAACAGCAACAATTGATAATTAGTAACTGTTGTAATATATTGGTTGATTTGGATGTTGATTGTAATTGGATGTCTATTGATTGATGTGTTGTATGTATGGTTGTTATTTATTTTGATATATCCTTGTTATTACCTCCATTTATTATTTAACATCCTATAAATTGTCATTTGAATTATTTTAAATAAACTAAGAAATAGGTAGAAATGATATGTACCTATGCCATTTAATTATGGGTTGAAATGATATATATCCATCCATGGAATTAAAATTGAATTAACTGATCACTTGGCTATAGGGTAGAAAATTATATACGGACAACAGATTGATTAAATTAAATGGTTTCAAAATCTTTAATTTTGAATTGGTTTAAATGGTATTGTTTTAAAGAAAATAAAGTTTTGATTTATATGAAAAAAATTATTTTCTAATTCAAGATTTGAAATGTTGGAATTGAAACAATTTAAATGAAATTGTTTAAGGATTTAAATTGAAATCTTAAAGTGGAAATTGGGATATGATTTGAATTTATGGGAAGTGAATAATTATGAAGATTTATATTTTAATTTAAACCTTGAATTCACTTTAATTAAAATGGTTTAAATTGGTATTTCAAAGTTTGGATGTGAAATGGATTTATACCAAATTGTTTAAAAATGAGAATTTGAATTGAAACTTTCAGCCATTTGAATAGAACCATTAAAATTGAATTTGAAGTAAAGTTTGAAATCATTTTGAATAGAGGCTGATTTTAATTGGACTTTGAATATGAAGTTTGCTTGAATTGGAAGTCAAAAAATTGAATTCGTTGTGATTTGGAATTGGAACATGAGTTCAAATTGTCGTGAAAGAAGAAACAGTTTTAATATAAATAATTTTGATATATAAACTATTTTTCAATATTAAAACTATTTTAATTGTTCAAAACTATTTTTAATATTAAAACTATTTTATATTCAAACTATTTCCAATCTTTAAACTATTTTAATTATTCCAAACTATTTTTCAGTATTAAAACTATTTTAATTATCCAAACTATTTTCAATATTCAAACTATTTTCAATATTCAAACTATTTTAATTATTCGAAACCATTATTTTTATTCAAACTATTTTTAAAGGGGAACTATTTAGATTTAAATGATAGATTTAAATACGATGTTTTGATATGAAGGTATAACCTATTTTGGATTCAAAACGAATTTGAAGTGAATCTGATATTTTGATATGAAAATTGACTGTTCTTGAAATGTAAGAAAAACCAACCGGTGTGAAAAATGATGTTTGGTTGTTAAAGAGACTGGGGCCTCTTATTGGCATACTCTCTATCAATATTGGAACCACTTTAACAACTATGTACGTTGTGGATGATCCAGAATGAAGTGGTTGGATTTGATTAACGTTTACTGGATTTGAAGAAAGAGAACGATAATGGATGACCTCGGCACTTGTGCCAATTTGAAATGACTAAAACAGGACGGCTTGTCGGGGCCAAGTGGGCTAGCTACCCCTAGCGAACACCCCTCTTCATATTACTATATTGATGTTGGCTTGATCGGTGCACCTTGATTTGATTTTGGGGGTGTTGGATGTGTTAGGCGGTCGTGGCTACGATGCGTTACCACCAGCCCTGTGATCCGAACTGGTAGTATCCTACCTTGGACATTGCCTCACATGCCTTGTCATACTTTTATCCTTATACGCGACCATTATGACTTTGTTTTAGTGTTGTCTTATCACGGCGCCTCCCTGGCTACCGACGTTATTGGTGATGCTACTAAGGCAAACTGTAGGACAATGCTTAAAAATGTGTTAAGGGGGACCACTGTAAACCCTTGATGCTATTTTAATATTTTACATTACTAATAGACACTACATATATAGCGTATCTTACTACATATAGATAGTTTGGCGGATCCTTAGGAGATGGAAAATCCCGTAACATCTCTTAAGTTATTGCACGCACATATACATTGGATAGGAGATGTAAAATCCCGTAAGCATCTCTGAAGCTATCACACTCATATTTACTTGTTATTGGTTTAACTTACATAAAAACTTTTAGTTTTGACTCGAGTGTTTTGTCTTTTCATTATGCTCAGGTCAGCCTGAGCATTTCAGTGTTTGAATACATTATTTCTGAAGGATGAAGACGGAGTTTGGTATATTATATTATTAGTATTATTCCGTTGCATCAATATTAGTATGTTGTTGTTTATTCTCTGATTATGATGTAAAAGTTGTGTAATCAAATGTATATTGTAAAATAGCTTCATGAATTGTTCATTTGATTATTATATTTTGTCATTCCGCTGCGAGATTCTGTATTTTGTTTTCCTTCTTTTCTCTTATTTTCTTATTAAATCTCATCGACAATCCTCCCTTTTGAATGGTTTGAGTTAGAAATGTGTTTGAATACATTATTTCTGAAGGATGAAGACGGAGTTTGGTATATTATATTATTAGTATTATTCCGTTGCATCAATATTAGTATGTTGTTGTTTATTCTCTGATTATGATGTAAAAGTTGTGTAATCAAATGTATATTGTAAAATAGCTTCATGAATTGTTCATTTGATTATTATATTTTGTCATTCCGCTGCGAGATTCTGTATTTTGTTTTCCTTCTTTTCTCTTATTTTCTTATTAAATCTCATCGACAATCCTCCCTTTTGAATGGTTTGAGTTAGAAATGTGTGGTTTATTGTCAATTTAAACTGTCAAAAAAGGTGGGTCATCACAGTTGGTATCAAAGCCAGGATTTGAAACGTTTCATCGTACAAGGGTGATAAATAAATTACCAAGTGTACCTTGCACTCAACAGCCCTAGGTAATTACTCAATAGATTATTCATACCACCTCGAACAATTTGAAGTGTCATTTCCTAAACTTCCCATAAACCAAACAATACAAAACCATAAACTATGATAAAAAACTTCAAATCATATCAATAATCCATATCAACTGTTCGCCGTCAAGAATCGAGAAAAATCCTAACCCGGATTGGTGTGAATTACCACAAATCTTGTATTCGAATCTGGATCAAAACTGTTATACGGATAAAATCATCTACGCACAACTTACATATTTTATTCTATTGATTTCTTTAACACATCATTTACTTTTCATTTATTTTAATTCTCATTCCTTCATACAAAATCATCTTTTATTAATTTATATTCATTTACTTGCATAAATTATTTCCCATTTGATATTTAAAAGCTTGAATCATTGTTTAAGTTCATCTTGGTATTAATTAAAGTCGATGTTGCGATACTAACATGACCTACGACATCAACGAAGTCCTTTACTAACCTATATCCTTAATAGCACAAAAACCATATATTATTAATCAATAAAATGCAACGATCTCTTATTGTTATGAGAAAGTGTATATCAGTTAGATGCACCATAATTTAATGACATCGTTTGCTTTCATTATTGATTTTTGAAGTTATAACTTGATATCATCAGTCTTGCTGTTCGTTGTCACTATTTTGATATCATTGCTTACGATATTGTTATTTTAGCATATTACAAGTCATTTAATTGGTAAAAAAATTATCAACTCATGTCATCGTAATTCACTAATGTCGACGATCCTTATCACGTCAATATTGGTCATAGTCATGGCGTTCCCCAAAGCATAAGCTTCGTGACATTCGACATGGACGTAGGCTTATTAACACCACGCAACTACTCTTATTTAGCTTTTATATAGCTTTTCCATGGACTTCATTTGTTAAAGTTAAAGCTTAAGTCCTTTGTTAATCTTGACATGCGTCATTCAAGGGTTATCATCTTGTGACTATTATATACTTCATCACCTAAACAGTAAATGAATCATTTAGATAATAATTTTTAACTTAGCATATGGCAAAACTTTTAGATAGTATGTGCATTATTACTTCTTAAATTTAGAATAATATCGCTTAATAGGAAGATGGAAGGTCAACAGTCAAAGAAATCCATCAAGAAGCCTAGCAAAGGGCCTAAACCATCACCTTCAGCCAACAAGAAAGGAGATAATCTCTTGAACCCATCATATATAATGACCCAGGAAGAGGTGAATTCTATTCTTGAGCAGTTTGACATTACAGGGACCGAATCCATTCCTGTTGGCCCTACAGACAACATCTATAACCCACCAGAGGGATATTTTGCCTTTACTCCCATACACTCCTGGCATACTGGTTATTTTCCTTTTCCTAGCTTTCTCAAAGATATCTGGAACATTTGGACATCGCACCAATGCAATTCTTGTCAAACTCCTATACATATTTGACTTACTTAGAAGTCTTGGCTCGGTAGGTAGGATGCCTCTCCCTTAGCACTGAAATTCTCTATTTGATAACTGACCTTGCTAAGGTGGGTGAATAATCTGTAACAACCCGGGATTTGCATTACCAATTAATAAATAAAAGTTAGGATTTTTATTTATTTTAATGAAGCATAAAAGGATTTGGAATAACAAAATTTATTTGAAAAAGGTTATTTTAATTAAATGGGAAATATGGGATTTTAAAATGAGGATAAAATGTTATTTTTGGAAAGTTAAATATTTTAGGAGAGATTTTAAAACGGGTTTGGATAAGAAAAATGAGTTTCATAAACATATATGAACACTTAGACTAATTTTTGGAAACATGTAAATAACTCTCCTCTTATTGGGTTACTAAACATAGCCCAATAACCCACCCTAAACCTCCTCTATAAATTATCTCAAACTCTCCTAACCTCATTCATTCATCCCTAATCAAAACTCTAATCATTTCCTAAAGCTTTCTTAACAAAAATGGCCTCTATCTTCATCTCCTTCTAGTTTTAGCTTATGCAAGTCATTCTATGCAAAGGTAATGCAAATACCCACCTCAAATCCGTTTTTATATCTCTCTAATTTCTGAAATTTAATTGGTAACACATGTTTTATGTGTTTTTTGATCTTATAGCCTCCTAATCATCTTTTGCTAACTTGGGTTGATGCTATAGTTGTCTTTGTTGCTTTCTAGAGACGTATATTGCTAAAAACCTCTTCTAATATGTGTTTAATCATCTTTTGATTTCGGTAATCAGTTAGTAACACATGTTTTATTATGTAACATGTGAATCTTAGCTCTTTGATCATCTTTGCTTTCATTTTGGGGTGTGCACATAAGGTGCTTGTGATATTGCTTCCTAAGGTAATGCTAAGCTTTGGCCCTTTGTTCCCTTTAATATAGTGTAGTAATCATAATAGGGTAGTTAGTGATTGATACTGGTGAAATTTGATGCCAAAAACTTGAAAAAAACACTCCAAAATCACTAAAACCAGCATTTTGAGCTGGCTGGAATGTTTCAGCCTGAAAACAGGCTGAAACATGGATTTGAGTGCACCAGGGCAGGCCTGGGTTGCACCCAGGCTGCTGCCCGGGCGCAGCAGGCTAGCCCGGTTGGGCTAGCCAGAAGCGGGCCAGTCCTAGGTAGGCTGTCCCGCTATACTCCCCAGCCCATGCGGCTGGGGCTTGTAATTCACCCCAGCCTGCTTGGGCTGGGGGCATGGAATTTCGCCCCAGCCCGCTTGGGCTGGGGCATGTTAATTCGCCCTAGCCCGAGCGGGCTGGGGTTGGTTATTTCGCCCCAGCCCGCTTGGGCTGGGGCATGTTAATTCGCCCCAGCCCGAGCGGGCTGGGGGCTGGTTATTTGGCCCCAGCCCGCTTGGGCTGGGGCATGTTAATTCGCCCCAGCCCGAGCGGGCTGGGGGCTGGTTAATTCGCCCCATCCCGCTTGGGCTGGGGGTTTGTATCTCATCCCCAGCCCAAGCGGGCTGGGGGCTTGCACCGAATCCCCAGCCCAAGCGGGCTGGGGCTTCCTACTACATCCCCAGCCCAAGCGGGCTGGGGCTGGACCAAACCAGCTGCACCGATGGTGCAGCATGGTTCACAGAAATGGGCTGCACCATGCGGTGCAGTCGGCCTTTATAAAATGGGTTGCACCCATTGGTGCAGTCGGGTTTCGACCCACCGGTTGCACCATTTTGGTGCAACCGAGTCCGGGTTGCACCATTTTGGTGCAACCACTTCAAATTGATTGTTTCTGCAATGAACCTTTGGGTTTAAATTGCGAATCATAAATTGTCGAACTTTGGTTCACAACCATTCGGAATATTTTCCAACACGAATATTGGTTTTCAGTGATTCTCTGATTTATCGATTTCTTTGAGATTTGTCTCTAGATTTCGTACACGTGTTTTATGAATTATTTTCAAAGGATTTTTCACTCCTAAATGGCTTTCGAAATTATTATTATATAATGTATTTTTAATTATTAAACTATTTACTCCATAATAGGAGAGTATTCAAAAGCCGTTTTAAAGTGATTTCAAAATCAATTATAAAACCATTTCGCACCATTATTTTCTATAATAAAAATCTCACACTCACTTTTTAGCATGTCGAGCGAAGTGGAAAGGTGCTTAAACGGTTAGGAAATCTCTGGCCTATGGAACCGTGTGTATTTTCTTTCCGGTTAATCCCCGACCTATTCGATTGATCGTTTTGACCTTTGGGTCTAGTTTACCGATGATACGAGGTGGACTTTTTATTGTTTGGAGTGTGAGCTTGCTATTGGTTAGTAAACCGTTTAGTGTGAACGTGGGGTATGGGACTCATTGTTAACACTTTACGGGTTCCTCTCCAAGAAGTTTGTGACACATTAGCCTCTGGGCGGCCAGTACTGGACCTTTGGGTCACCACGCCTCTGGGCAACCGTCTCTGGACACCTGTTCTATGGAGCAGTTTCTTTTTTGGCATGTGCCTCTGGGCCTTTATCCTTCTAGGAAGGATCTCGCCGTCTCGCGTGTTCCGCATCTGTGCGAGTGATCGATCACAACTCTACAGTACTTGGCAATAACGACTCCGGTCGGTGCACGTGCTATACTTGTATTATCTGATGATTTTTATATCCATTCGAGTACCGCCATTCGGTGCTGGTTCTATGGAACCATATGATGTAAGTGCGATTACCTTGTGGATCCACAGTTTCTCTGGGCACTGCTTTTCAGTGTTTGATTTCATTGACTTTTCAGTATATCCCTAGTGCTCTTTGGAGCATCGATCTTTGCTTTGGCATTGATTACAGACTCTGGTCACTCTTGGGATTATTGCCTATGGGCAACTTTATATAGCTTTGGCTAGCCGATGATATGAGGCGATTTTATTTATTCAACACTTTGGTGCTGATATTCTTTTTGGAGATTTTTACTATTGATTGATGATTAGGGACCGTCATTATATTCATATGGTCCAAAATACACTTCTCTTAGGAAAAGTACTGTTTTATTTATGTACCGCATTATTATATATCTCAGTTATTACCGATTGTTTAGCTAGCCTGACCCGAGTGTTTTCGCTCGGGTCAGACAGAGTTGTTTCAGGTTAGGTCTCTGGACTTAGCTTCTGTGCTTCCGCTTGGACATTATCTGCTATGCTGATAGATAGCGCTTTTATTTGTCCACTATTCCGCTACTCTGTTATTATTCAGACTTTGATATGTACATATTTTTGACTCACATGTGTGGGCAGTGGATTTGTACCCATTTATAGTATTTGGATCTGTATTGACGATGTATTGTTCTGAGACTCTGTGCTGTTATGTGATATTGTTCTGTGATGCTATTTTATTATGTTATTATGCTTTATCCTGATAGATCTTTATCCATTTGTAATTTCTTTATAAGTATTTACCGAATATGTCGAACCACCTGATTGAGAAAAAATTAAATAGACCACCTTTCGACGTATTCGGTAGATAGTTATAGCTTGATTAGAAATGGACGCTTCCACTATACTCTATTCTCCGCTTTAACAGACAGTATTACTCCCGTAATACTTTTTGTTACAGTGGGTCTCAGAGTGGGGCGTTACAGTTTGGTATCAGAGCGAGGTTTCAGGAATAAGCATAATAAACACAGAACAGATACACTTAGTACAATACATTTTAATTAGATCCGAATTAAATCAAATCCCTTCCTTATGTTATTGATAGATAAGTTAGGATTTGTTATTGGAATCCGTTATATTCTGTAGTATTCCTTAATTAATTATCTATCATTGAATCATGTATAACTCTAATTCCCATTTGACTTTCAGTATGTCTGGAAGGGGAAGAGGGAGAACCACACGTCAGACCAGTGCTGCTGGGCAGTCCAGCAACACTCATCCAGAGGGCGTGTTCATGACCACCGACCAAATCATGGAGCTGGTTCGGAACTCCTAGTCTCATTCTCAGTCTCTAACCCCAGTTGCTGATGCTCCGTGCAAGTCTACTTTTGCGTGTCTCTGCAGTGATTTTACTCATCTCGGAGGGAAGCCGTTCAGTGGCTCCGAGACTGTCTTAGTGGTCCAGGCTTGGATTCGGGTATGCGAGCGCATTTTCACTCGTATGGATATCCCGGATCATGACCGTGTTCTTATTGCTTCCAGTCAGCTTCTGAGTCGTGCCCTGGATTGGTACGACCTCATTATTGCCGAGATCGATGAGACCACACTTACTTGGGCTCAGTTTCGTGAGAGATTTGAGCTCAAATTTATCCCAGAGTCAGAGAAGAACTCCCTTGCTTACCGCTTTCTTAATCTCAAGCAGGGGAAGTCCTCTGTATCCGATTATGTCTCTTCCTTCGAGGCCCTGTCCAAGTACGGCCTTGAGTTTATTGCTACTCCTTATAAAAGGAACCTCAAATTTGTTGAGGGCTTGAAGAAATATCTGAAGAGGCAGCTTATGCTACAGCTTGAGCTCTCATTCGAGAAGCTAGTCGATGCAGCTCTACATCTTGAGTCAGTCGAGATGGAGCATAGTGATGATGGTGGTGTGGGTTCCACAAACCCCACCAAGAAGAGGTTTCCTCCTGGCAAGTCTGGCTCTTCTTTTCAGCACAAGAAGAAGAAGACTGGCAGTTCCACTGTTCAGACTCAGCCTCAGACTCGTCCTCAGTCCCAGACTCCTGCTCAGCCTAGTGGGACACGTCCTCCGAAGAAATGCTTCAACTGCGGTTCTCCAGATCACTTTATTCGAGAGTGTCCCAAACCTCTCTATTGCACCTTCTGCAAGAAGGAGGGACACATGATCTCCGCTTGTCCTATTGCTCCAGCTAGTGCCAAGCCTGGCAGGCTTAATGCTGCCAAGGCTCCTACCACTTCTGCTCAGCCTAAAGGTACACATCCTTCCGTTCTTGAAGGCTCTATTTTATTTCATGGTAGATCTGTTAGAGTTCTTTTTGATACGGGTGCCTCTCACTCATTCGTATCGAAGGAGCTAGTAGATGCTTTATCCTTGGATGTTACTTGTATGGTTTCTTCACTAAGGATTGTGAATCCCATTGGTGGATCCACGACCCTTAGCTTGCTCTGTGAGAATATAGATATTGATCTTTGTGGCTTTTCTTTCTGTGCAAAACTCCACGTTATGGAGTATTTGGGCTTTGATATGATTCCTGGCATGGATTGGCTCGTTCAGCACGACGCCAAAATTATTTGTTCGGAGCAGATATTATTCATTCATCACCCTGACTCGTCCTCTCCGTTGGCTATTGTTCTTCAAGATGTTGGGCTTTCTGATGTTACTTTATTTTCTCTAGATTCACGAGATGATGAGGTAGACATATCTCGTATTCCAGTTGTTCGGGATTTCCCCGATATCTTCGAGCCAGTATCTAGTTTACCACTGAAGCGAGCTATTGAGTTCCACATCGATCTCATCCCAGGCTCTCATCCAGTTGGGCGTCCTCCTACGAGAATGTCTACTACGGAGAATGAGGAATTCAGAAAGCAATTAGTTGAGCTTGAAGCGAAGCAGTTCATCCGATCCAGTTCTTCGCCATGGGGTGCTGCTATGGTCTTCGTTAAAAAGGCTGATGGCTCTCTTTGGCTTTGCATTGACTATCGCAAGCTCAATAAGTTGACCATCAGAAATCGCTACCCACTTCCTCGGATAGACAACATGTTTGACCAATTAAGCGGTGCAAAGGTCTTCTCTCAGCTCGACCTCGCCACCGGATTCCATCAGCTACGAGTCGCAGATGACAGCATTCCTCTTACAACATTTCGCACTCGTTATGGTTCTTTTGAGTGGTTGGTCATGCCGTTCGGCTTGACGAACGCTCCGGCTTTCTTCTTCGATCTCATGAATCGAGTATTCCGGGAATACATCGATAGATTCGTTCTGGTTTTCATTGACGATATTCTTGTTTATTCTAAATCCGAGGCAGAGCATGCTCGTCATCTGCGGATCGTCTTGGATACTCTTCGTCAGCATCAGCTTAGGGCCAAGCTCTCTAAGTGCCATTTCTGGGAGAGTAAGGTCAAGTTCTTGGGTCATATTGTTTCTTCTAAGGGTATTTCTGTTGATCCCGTCAAGATTAAAGCTATTTAGAATTAGAAGCAGCCTGAGAATGTTCATGATATTCGTAGCTTCCTTGGTCTGGGGGGTTATTACCGTCAATTTATCAAGGATTTCTCTCGTATTGCACTTCCCCTCACGACTCTGACTCGTAAGGGGGTTTGCTTTATTTGGTATGATAAGTGTGAAGTTTCTTTCCAGCAATTGAAGGAACTTCTCACTCATGCTCCTATCCTTGTGGTTCCTGAGAGTAACCAGGATCTTGTTGTTTACACCGACGCTTGTGGTAGCGGCCTTGGTGTTGTGCTTATGCAGAAGGATCGGGTAGTTGCTTATGCTTCTAGGCAACTACGTCTGAATGAGGTTCGCTATCCGACTCATGATCTTGAGTTGGCAGCTATCGTCTTTTCTTTGAAGACGTGGCGTCACTTTCTATTAGGCGAACGCTTCACTCTTTACACCGATCACAAGTCGCTGAAATATTTATTCAGTCAGAAGGATCTCAATATGAGGCAGCAGCGATGGCTTGAGTTTCTCGCCTCATATGACTTAGACATTCAGTATACCCCTGGCAAGGGTAATCGTGTGGCTGATGCACTCAGTCGCAAACACTCGGCAGTAGTTTCTATGATGATAGCCGAGTGGGATATTCTTGAGACTCTTTCTATGTGTGATATTCAAAATCGAGCTCCGTCTTCTGATCCTCAGATCTTGCTATTCAGCTTGGAAGCTCGACCTATTCTATTGGATCGCATTGCCCATGCTCAGCGGCAGGATCCAGACTTGTTGCGATATATTCATCTCCTTGAGTCGGGATCCAGTGATGAGACATTGTTGGATTATTCTATTGATTCTCATCGGTGTCTTCGCAGGAAGAACCGTATTTTGGTACCATCTGATTTATCACTTAGGCGTGACATTCTAGACGAGTGTCATCGCACTAAGTACACTATAAATCCCGGGTAGAGTAAGATGTATGCCGACATGTGTCGCCTATTTTATTGGGAGGGAATGAAGAGTGATGTTGCAAGTTATGTAAGCCGTTGCATGACTTGTCAACAGATCAAAGCTGAGCATCAGCGTCCATCTGGTCTTCTTCAGCCGCTAGAGATTCCATTGTGGAAATGGGATCAGATATCCATGGATTTTATTGACGGTCTGCCTCGATCGAGGTCAGGCCATACTTCTATTTGGGTCATCGTCGATCGCTTGACCAAATCGGCTCATTTCATTCCTATTAAGTCCTCTCGGACTGCTCCTCAGCTTGCCAAGCTATATGTGAAGGAAGTTGTTCGACTTCATGGCATTCCTAGCTCTATCGTCTGTGATCGAGACACTATCTTTACTAGTCACTTCCGAAAGTGTCTACAGTCAGCTTTGGGCTCAAAGCTGAATCTCTCGACTGCTTATCATCCTCAGACCGACGGTCAGACGGAGAGGGTGAATCGTGTTTTAGAGGATCTTTTGCGCTGTTGTATTCTGGATTTCGGAGGTAGTTGGGAGGATCACTTACCGCTTGTAGAGTTCTCCTACAATAACAGCTTTCAGTCTAGTATTGGCATGGCTCCTTTCGAGGCTCTTTACGGAAGGCCATGTCGTTCTCCTTCGTGTTGGTTAGAATCTGGCGAGAAGCTCCTTCTTGGTCCAGATTCGGTTCGGGAATCTTCTGAGAAGATTATACTTATTCGCCAGAGAATGAAAGAGGCGCAGAACCGTCAGAAATCCTACGCGGACAATCATAGGAAGCCTCTTGAGTTCTCCATTGGTGATCATGTCTTTATTCGGATATCTCCTATGAAAGAGGTTGTGCGTTTCAGCTCTACAGGGAAGTTGGCTCCTCGCTATGTTGGACCATTTCCTATTACGGAACGCATCGGTCCCGTTGCTTATCGTGTGGCTCTACCTTCTCACTTCTCTGGAATACACGACGTGTTCCATGTTTCCCAGCTTCGCATGTGTGTCCGCGATCCTGATGTTATCATTGAGTCGTATGCTGTGTCTGATATAAAGGTCTTACCTGATTTATCTTTGGAGCAGCAACCTCTTCGTGTGCTTGATTCGGAGGTTAGACGCCTTCGCAACAAAGAGGTTCCACTCGTGAAGATTCAATGGTCACCGAATCCTAAGGACTGCACTTGGGAGACCAGAGAATCTATCGAACGCTCTTATCATGGCTTTCTCCCATCTTCTTCTACGGGTGAGAATCCTCTATTTTATCACTATCACTTCTTTTGTGAATTTGACGATATAGACGACATCTATCTTAACGAATTGCGGGGACGCAATTTTCTTAAGGGGGGGAATCTGTAACAATCCGGGATTTGCATTACCAATTAATAAATAAAAGTTAGGATTTTTATTTATTTTAATGAAGCATAAAAGGATTTGGAATAACAAAATTTATTTGAAAAAGGCTATTTTAATTAAATGGGAAATATGGGATTTTAAAATGAGGATAAAATGTTATTTTTGGAAAGTTAAATATTTTAGGAGAGATTTTGAAAACGGGTTTGGATAAGAAAAATGAGTTTCATAAACATATATGAACACTTAGACTAATTTTTGGAAACATGTAAATAACTCTCTTCTTATTGGGTTACTAAACCTAGCCCAATAACCCACCCTAAACCTCCTCTATAAATTATCTCAAACTCTCCTAACCTCATTCATTCATCCCTAATCAAAACCCTAATCATTTCCTAAAGCTTTCTTAACAAAAATGGCCTCTATCTTCATCTCCTTCTAGTTTTAGCTTATGCAAGTCATTCTATGCAAAGGTAATGCAAATACCCACCTCAAATCCGTTTTTATATCTCTCTAATTTCTGAAATTTAATTGGTAACACATGTTTTATGTGTTTTTTGATCTTATAGCCTCCTAATCATCTTTTGCTAACTTGGGTTGATGCTATAGTTGTCTTTGTTGCTTTCTAGAGAGGTATATTGCTAAAAACCTCTTCTAATATGTGTTTAATCATCTTTTGATTTCGGTAATCAGTTAGTAACACATGTTTTATTATGTAACATGTGAATCTTAGCTCTTTAATCATCTTTGCTTTCATTTTGGGGTGTGCACATAAGGTGCGTGTGATATTTCTTCCTAAGGTAATGCTAAGCTTTGGCCCTTTGTTCCCTTTAATATAGTGTAGTAATCATAATAGGGTAGTTAGTGATTGATATTGGTGAAATTTGATGCCAAAAACTTGAAAAAAACACCCCAAAATCACCAAAACCAGCATTTTGAGCTGGCTGGAATGTTCCAGCCTGAAAACAGGCTGAAACAGGTATTTGAGTGCACCAGGGCAGGCCTGGGTTGCACCCAGGGTGCTGCCCGGGAGCAGCAGGCTAGCCCGGTTGGGCTAGCCAGAAGCAGGCCAGCCCTAGGTGGGCTGTCCCGCTATACTCCCCAGCCCATGCGGTTGGGGCTTGTAATTCACCCCAGCCCGCTTGGGCTGGGGGCATGGAATTTCGCCCCAGCCCGCTTGGGCTGGGGCATGTTAATTCGCCCCAGCCCGAGCGGGCTGGGGGCTGGTTATTTCGCCCCAGCCCGCTTGGGCTGGGGCATGTTAATTCGCCCCAGCCCGAGTGGGCTGGGGGCTGGTTAATTCGCCCTAGCCCGCTTGGGCTGGGGGTTTGTATCTCATCCCCAGCCCAAGCGGGCTGGGGGCTTGCACCGAATCCCCAGCCCAAGCGGACTGGGGCTTCCTACTACATCCCCAGCCCAAGCAGGCTGGGGCTGGACCAAACCAGCTGCACCGCATGGTGTAGCATGGTTCTCAGAAACGGGTTGCACCATGCGGTGCAGCCGGCCTTTATAAAATGGGCTGCACCCATTGGTGCAGCCGGGTTCCGACCCACCGGTTGCACCATTTTGGTGCGACCGAGTCCGGGTTGCACCATTTTGGTGCAACCGCTTCAAATTGATTGTTTCTGCAATGAACCTTTGGGTTTCAATTGCGAATCAGAAATTGTCGAACTTTGGTTCACAACCATTCGGAATATTTTCCAACACGAATATTGGTTTTCAGTGATTCTCTGATTTATCGATTTCTTTGAGATTTGTCTCTAGATTTCGTACACGTGTTTTATGAATTATTTTCAAAGGATTTTTCACTCCTAAATGGCTTTCGAAATTATTATTATATAATGTATTTTTAATTATTAAACTATTTACTCCATAATAGGAGAGTATTCAAAAGCCGTTTTAAAGTGATTTCAAAATCAATTATAAAACCGTTTCGCACCATTATTTTCTATAATAAAAATCTCACACTCACTTTTTAACACGTCGAGCGAAGTGGAAAGGTGCTTAAACGGTTAGGAAATCTCCAGCCTGTGGAACCGTGTGTATTTTCTTCCGGTTAATCCCCGACTTATTCGATTGATCGTTTTGACCTTTGAGTCTAGTTTACCGATGATACGAGGTGGACTTTTTATTGTTTGGAGTGTGAGCTTGCTATTGGTTAGTAAACCGTTTAGTGCGAACGTGGGGTATGGGACACATTGTTAACACTTTACGGGTTCCTCTCCAAGAAGTTTGTGACACATTAGCCTCTGGGCGGCCGGTACTGGACCTTTGGGTCACCACGCCTCTGGGCAACCGTCTCTGGACACCTGTTCTATGTAGCAGTTTCTTTTTTTGGCATGTACCTCTGGGCCTTTATCCTTCTAGGAAGGATCTCGCCGTCTCGCGTGTTCCGCATCTGTGCGAGTGATCGATCACAACTCTACAGTACTTGGCAATAACGACTCTGGTCGGTGCACGTGCTATACTTGTATTATCTGATGATTTTTATATCCATTCGAGTACCGCCATTCGGTGCTGGTTCTATGGAACCATACGATGTAAGTGCGATTACCTTGTGGATCCATAGTGTCTCTGGGCACTGCTTTTCAGTGTTTGATTTCATTGACTTTTCAGTATATCCCCAGTGCTCTTTGGAGCATCGATCTTTGCTTGGGCATTGATTACAGACTCTGGTCACTCTTGGGATTATTGCCTATGGGCAACTTTATATAGCTTTGGCTACGCCGATGATATGAGGTGATTTTATTTATTCAACACTTTGGTACTGATATTCTCTTTGGAGATTTTTACTGTTGATTGATGATTAAGGACCGTCATTATATTCATATGGTCCAAAATACACTTCTCTTAGGAAAAGTACTGTTTTATTTATGTACCGCATTATTATATATCTCAGTTATTACTGATTGTTTAGCTAGCCTGACCCGAGTGTTTTCGCTCGGGTCAGACCGAGTTGTTTCAGGTTAGGTCTCTGGACTTAGCTTCTGTGCTTCCGCTTGGACATTTTCTGCTATGCTGATAGATAGCGCTTTTATTTATCCACTATTCCGCTACTCTGTTATTATTCAGACTTTGATATGTACATATTTTTGACTCACATGTGTGGGCAGTGGCTTTGTACCCACTTATAGTATTTGGATCTGTATTGACGATGTATTGTTCTGAGACTCTGTGCTGTTATGTGATATTGTTCTGTGATGCTATTTTATTATGTTATTATGCTTTATCCTGATAGATCTTTAGCCATTTGTAATTTCGTTATAAGTATTTACCAAATATATCGAACCACCTGATTGAGAAAAATTTAAATAGATTCCACCTTTCGACGTATTCGGTAGATAGTTATAGCTTGATTAGAAATGGTCGCTTCCACTATACTCTATTCTCCGCTTTAACAGATAGTATTACTCCCGTAATACTTTTTGTTACAGTGGGTCTCAGAGTGCGGCGTTACATAATCAGATCATCAATTGTACCAAATCCATCCTCAGTCGAAAAGTATGATTTCTGAGGGTGTCAACATGGCAAGAGGATGAGAAACTCAATTCTTTTTTGTCAAGTACTTTTCTAACATTAGAAGGACATTCTTTGTTTCTAGTTAGATTCTCATCCTTAGTTACCCTATGTCTGTTTATTTTCTTTTACTGATAAGTGTCTATTCTTAGATTCTGCTCCTAAGAAGCTAAGCTCGGATGACCAAGCAACTGTGCTGTCTTTAACTCAGGTGCCAGAGAAGATAGGGATAGGCTAAAATTGTTAACTCCAACTAAGCTTCTTAAATATTCTGCTATTTTAGATCACCACAAGATCTTAGGAGAACCTCCCATGGTGAAATACAATGCTCAGGGGAAACATTCGTTGGTGATGGATAAGTCAAAATACTTCACTTCGAACTCTCCAATTTATCTTGATCCTGTTGGTAAATTTCAATTTAGCTATAATAGAATTCCCGATGCTACCGGTTTACTAACTTTTCCTTTCGCTTCAGGCTCGTTTGCCCTTATCATGCTCCCAAAGAAGTATGGGTTAAAGATGGTTTTTCTAAGAAGAGGAAGAGCAAAGATGAAGCTTTGGTTCTGTCTCAACCAATTAAACCCGTTTATATTAAAAACTCCATTGCCAAAGCCACTGAGGCATTAGACAAAGAAGAAGAAACATGCAATGATGCTCCTATTGACATTCCTGCTTCCCCTCAAAGTAAGAAGTCCAAACTTGCGGTTGAATTCTCTCCCGTTGTTGTGGATGAGGAGGGGCATGTAAACATTGATTCAAGTCCTAAGGCGGTGAATTTAGATAAAGCTTCATAGAAACCCGAGGAGGCTCGGACTCCCAATCCCCACCTAATATTGCTTTTCCTACCTCCTCATCATCCATCGACCGCAGGTATGCTAATCTTGGTTTGCTTCTTTCTCAAAATGATCCTCATCCTTCGAAGGCTTAGACTCAGTCCTTAGTGATGAATTTTGAAGAACTCGCTTGACTGGCTATTCAATCTCCCTCCATCACTTCTCTTGGATCATTTCAGCCCCTAGTGTATTTTGATGATCACCTTTCCATTATTCTTAAACAACTTCTATTGGTATGATTTTCTGCCCACTTGGTTAATCTTAACTTTACAATCCATTCTAACTTAGGCGGGTTATATATTCTCAAAAGACTTCTAACGAAGTAGCCAAGCTTAAAGAAAAGATCTCTCGCTTAACAATAGTATGATCAACGTTACTATGGCGAGAGATGAGGCTATTCTTGAAAAGGACAAACTTGCTTCCTCTCTTGATGAGGAAAAGAAAGCTAGGCAGTTGTTGGAAGAGAAAATGAAAAACTTGAAAGCTGACCTTGAGTTAGCTAATAAACTCAAATCAGATCTTGAGAAGACGGCCGAGGAAAATTTTGAGCTAGTTAAGAAGAACAAATTGCTAGAAAACAAACTGCAAAGGAAATCTAGTTTCTTAGATTACTCTAATGATAATGTCCTTGATGTTAGGGAGAAATTCACTTCCTTCCTTAATGTTGCTCTTCCTAAAATCTCAGAAAAGTGTTACAAAGATGCTTTGTATGTGGCTTACGATAACAATATCCGAAAATGCCCAGGTTTGGACTTTCCATCTCTTCCATACTTGAAAGAGAAGTTCAAGAGAAAGTTCAGTCTTAGGAAAAAAGGACAGGAAGACTCTTAAAGAAGAATTTCCCTTTGACAAGGAAATTGATGCTGACAAATGGCTAGCCTTTGATGATGCTCCTATTGATGAAGAGACAAAACCTAATGGAGAAGAGGATGATGATGATGACAATAATGATGATCGTGATGATGACCAAGATGATGGTCGTGATAATGACAATGGGGGTGATGGTGGAAGTGATGGAATGTGTCCTTCTAGACAAGCAAATGATAAGATGGATTTGGTGATGTTAACCAAGACTCAATTGTCCTGGATGCAGAAACTGCCAATATTCCTGATACTCTAAGGAATGATTCTCCTAAGAAAGGCAGCGCTCCCAAGGCCAAAAACCCAAGGGAAAAGAGAAGATTTCTACGTCTTCAATTCCACATTCTCAGGTGTGGATCTCTTTATTCTAACACTTTAAGTTATCAAGTAAATCTTAGTTAATACATTGATTACTTTAGCTAAAGAGAGAACTGAAATACCATTACGACGTTATGCTTGAAAAGAAGCAAATGGAAATAAACCGATTGAACAGAGAATTGGATAGACACTTAAAAGAGTACAATGAGTTGGCCGAAAAATATAAGAATCTAGCAACCAGTGCATCAAAACTAAGATAATTTAAAGAAGGGGGTAGCTCCATGAATGAAGAGAGCATGCCTCTATATGGAAAAACTCTTAGTGGAAAATGCAGAATTGATGACTCTTTTTTGGATGTTGATTGATGATAGGCATTCTTTGGGAGAGTTTCTTTATAGAGCTTATTCTAGGGGCAGGTTTGTTGACTTCTCCTACTTAGGCGACAATTGTGGGGGTTTGCTTAGACACTTCCATCGCAGATACTTAGATGAGCATAGGTTGATCCTCATCCTGGAGTGTGCTGAAATCTTCCTAGAGTTGCATCTATTCCTCTTTCTTCTAGTTCTCTTCCCCTCGAAAACTAAAATATAATAGAAAGAGATTTGTTTTCGAATTGTATAAGAAATCAATCTTGTATGAACTCGAATAATTGTATAATTTTATATGTAACTAGAATTACTTATTAACTTTATCATTTTAGTCTCTTATCATTAATCTAATTTTAACATATCATACAGATTGAAGAAACCTCAAACAGTCTTGTTACAATGGAACTCTTGAGTAAGTTTGTCATATTATAGAAGGATTTTAAAGAGAAATCCCAAATTCTCAAGACATCGCAACTAGCAAGAGACTACTTTCTTAGAGACCTACAAGAAGTTTACATGAGGATTCCTCACTTCCACTTCAATTTGTGATGAAAAGGATAGATTATTGAGCGAGATTCGAACTTATCAAGCTCAACTAATATGTGGTCACACTAGCTCTCAATAGAGGAATGGGTTTATCATCGAGTTTCTTCGTTTTATACTCCAGAAGGAATTAAAGCTTCTTTTGATTCTACCCTCACCTTATCGGCTACGTTATTTGAAAAGGCCAACACTGCTATTTCGAAGCTTTAAGAGCTAACTAAATGTTTGAAAAAAAAATTGTGAAGTACTTCAAACTTCCTCATTGTCTGTAAACTTTTGTTGTTACTAAATAAAAGAACTTGCTTTTTGCGTATTAATTCCTATTTTGCTTGTTCTCTATAGGAAATTCAGTTCGTGCATACATCTATCCCCCAAGATGCTTTCTCATGAGTGATTGAAATTAGAGATAGATTACTAGCTGGTGTCGAAAATAGGAAGCTTTCTCTAGATGCTTCAGCTTTGCGATTTTCAAATAATCCGGAGGTGCAGGAATGGCATAGAAAATACTATCAACTAAGGTCGTTGTTTAGGAAGCATAAAGAAGTAACCTCAAACTTAGAGGAAAAAGTTGACGAGAAGATCAAAGAATCTCAAGTGTTGAGAGAAAAGACAGACGTAGTTCTACGTTCTAAGGCCTCAATTGAGATTGATGCCAAGATGGCCAAATTATATCAAAAAATAAATGATCTTGAAGTGGAATTAATGAAAAGTCAAGTATCTTGTCAATCTCTGGAACTTATTGCGAGTGGAGGTGATTCAAGCCTTCCTACTCCTACTCCGAGACGAAGGACAAGATCTAAATCTCTTATTTGCCAAGAATTTCCTACTTTATTGAACCTACCTATAGGTTTGAATAATGAAGCGATCTTTAACTAGAGTAGTCGAGCTAAATTTAAATGCATGCAATACTTCAATGGGAAGTGGAATGAAAAGGTGTCTCAATGCGTTAACGAATATGAAAGTAAAGTTCAAAAGCTTGAGTGTGAGAAATACATTTTTAAACAATAGATTGAAGAGTTAAAAGGTACGGCTTAAACTTTATGAGGGGCCAACAAGACCCTCCAGCGCACTTTGAAAATTAAAATTGAGTTAGTTGATGATGCAGATACTATTCGGAGAAAGGAAAAGAAATTCAAAGAACTTTTGGACGTGGCCATTCGCCACATTACTGATCGTTTACTTACCAAGGACTTAGAGAAGACATCACGCATCCTTGAGCTTTAGCAATGATTTGCCTTAAATAGATTTTTCTTTTGTTTTATTTCTGTACATGTAACTTTGTACATGATGTATTAGATTGTAAATAAATTTGTATTTGAATGAATATTACCTCGGTTATAGTTCAAATTGGATACTGATTCTTACTCGAAATCACTCGACGATTAATATCTTTCTTTTTCCATATTTTGAGCTTTTGATATATAACTTGGTATAAAAATATGCGTTTTCATTAGTAGATATGAAACACTTCGTTTATTAATGGAGATTCCCATTAAATGAATTCAAATCTGAATCGAGGATTGATATAGAGATGCTCTACCACTAGAAAATCCTTCTGCCACTAGAAAATCCTTCTGCCAACAATTTGAATAGGAAGTTCATAGAGCCACTTTGCTCATATAGTAATAGTAATAGAAGACCAGAACACTTGTCTGGCAATAAATGAAGACTAGAAACTCTTATATGGCAATAATAAAAGACCAGAAACCCTTATCTGGAAATAATAAAAGAAGACCAGAAATCCTTATTTGACAATAACAGAAGAAGACTAGAAAAGAACAGAAATCTTTATCTGGCAATAGTAGAAGAAGATCAAAAATCCTTATCTGGAAATAATAGAAGAAGACCATAAATCCTTATCTGGTAGCTGAAAATTGCGTTTGTTGGGGAGCATAAATAACTCATATTTGATGGACCTTCCGCTACAAGATTTGATTGATTTGAAGCGCTATTTGGTTCAAATTTTGATAAATCTTCCTGTAGAAGATTGATTTATTTGAAGCACTACTTGGCTTGGATTTTGATAGGTCTCTCTCTAGAAGATCGATTGATTTGGAGCACTACTTGCCTCGAACCCCTTATCACCATCTTTGATGATGATTTAGATCTGCTATCTAATGCGTTTGGTTAGCTATCTTGAGCAGTTACAAAGACTTGCTTGACCTCCCTCTAGTAGGTGCTTTAGTGAGGCCTTTGATGGTGGCACTAAAGACTGGTTCGGCACTTTGGATAGCCCAAAGGCTTACCCGTCCTTCCTCTAGAAGGCGCTTTAGTAAAGCCATTGATGACGACACTGAAGGATGGTTCGTTGCTTTAGTGAGGCCTTTGATGATGGTACTAAAGGCTTGATCCATCCTCCCATTAGGAGGCGCTTTAGTAAGACTTTTGATGACAGCACTAAAGCTTGTTCAGTGCTTTAGTGAGGCCTTTGATGATGGCACTAAAGGCTTACTCAATCCTCCCTCTGGGAGGTGCTTTGCCCAAGCCATCGTAGTAGGGGACAAAGGCTTTAGCCCCTTACTACCATTTTAAGCAGTGGTTTAGATTTTCCTTATTTTAGGAGAGTATTACACCTCAACCATGTAGATACACTAAGAAGATCTGACTTTATTGATGATCGACTTAACATCTTTGTGCAAATTCACTCTACTTTCCTTGTCCTAGGAAATTGTTAATTAAGCCCTCCAAGCTTCAACATTGGTTTGTATTATGCCCATTGGCCTGATGATAATAGTAATATGACTCTTCGAGATTCCTTTCATTCTTTGAATCTTTCTTATGCGAAGGCCAGCAGTTGAGTTCATCCTTAGTTAAGAGAGAAATGTTCTCATAGGAAGTGGTAAGAGTGTAGTTCTTGGAAAGCCATGAACTTTTGGAAGTTGATCATTCAGAATTCCTTTTGGCTCTCTTATGCATGACAGGCTCCTCAGCTTCCATAACAAGCTTTCTTTTTAAAGAGCCTTGAGTTTCATTTAATCCTTGAGACTGGCTAAGAATATTTTCCCACCTTTTAGTGAATCATTCAAAATCCTTTGTTATTTCTCTTTCGAAAATGGCCAAGTTGAATCTCTTTTCTTATTTCAAGAAGACATCGTCCTTTTTTCATTGTCTTTGTAGCGACCCGCAGTTCCGCACCCTTTGAGTTGATAATAATTCTTCCAAGTTCAACCCAAAGTGTACGAAAGAGCGAATAAATAGGGTAAAAGAAGAAGAAAGAGGTAGAAGAAGAAAGTAAAACAACATCAGAATCTCACATCGCAGCGGAATAAAACATAATAGATAATAACTGATCTTTACATAAAGAAACTATATCTGTTTATACATCTCATCATCAGAGTACAACACAATCAACATCATAATTCAGGACAGTTATAATAACTTGTCCCATATACAGAATACACCACATACACAACACAGCGGACTATACATTATATACATATGGTACGTTTCGCCATCCAGCTCGTCTCCTGAGCTCCATAGCATCATAACCTGTATCCTATAATACTCGGTCTGACCCGAGCATTATAATAAAATAAAACCCGAGTCAGTCTGGAAAACCAGCATGAGAAAACACACTCAGTCGGATTTTTAAAGTTTTCCAATCCCTTTGAAATCAAAAGCATCTCGTAAGACCACGCCACAAATAAACATGTCGGGTTTTTACCTTACGATAGCCAAAACACTGTCTTATCAAAATCCTCTGATATTATAGTAGTGTCTATATACAAATACTTATTCAAATAGCTAAAATTGTTACATGGTTAAATTCCAGCATACTAGCCACAAAGTGGGTAATACAAACAAAACCGTAAAAGGAGCGTAGGGAAAATGGATTTCCATCAATGACTAGGCACTGGGGTACCACCTGTCACAGTACTTGGTCTACATCAGTGTACCGAGGACCACGCCAGATCCACTGCAACACAAGGCCGGAACTATCCCTTACTGGATAATTCCGAGTAAGATCACCCCACGGTTGGGATCAACAACCGCCCACTAAGCCGAAATAAAAAGGAACATCTAGACAGGGATGACCTCACCCTAATGGATGCTACCCACATAGCCTTGCTGCCTAACCCCTGATTTTCAGTCATTCCCGGTTGATGAGGCTTGAGGCTAAGCGTTACCTTTTTAGAGCACATCTCTTAGAATGCCCACCGTCCACCTGACGATGTTCCGAAAGTATTCGTCCATACAAGTCCGTCCCGGGTTTGAACGGAACCGAAGGCACTATTCCTACTACATCCATTTTGGAGTCACCCTCAGGATTAGTAGCGATTAGCCCTTGCACTTCACTGCTCCATCTTTGATTCCAAACTCGTTTTCCCACGAAAATGTACAAACCGGATCGAAGTGGTTTTCGAGAAATAAATCCCGATCCCGGTCTCTTCGAAACGATCAGCGCATTGGCCAATATTGATAGTCGGTTATTTAACTATCAATTAACATCCCACAAACATAAATAATTTCCCAAATTATTTATTGATCTCAAAATATCTTCGCAAGATATGTTTCCACATTTCAACCCTTTGAAAACAGTTTCAGACCGTCTTCTCTCATGGAATAAATTCCCAAATATTTTCTATTTCCACTGAAATCACCAAGTACAAACACTTTAGATTTTTAAAGTAATTTAAAACACTATATTATAAAATATACTTTAAACAAAACATTTAAATTAAAACTACTTTAATACTTTATGTAAAAATATATACTTTAAGAATATTTAAAATAAAGCTACTTAATAAAATATAAAACTAAATTTTTACCCTTTAAAACATAAACCAAGTCATTTTTAAATAATTATTACTAAAATAAATTTGAAAAAATACTTGCTTTAAAATTTAAACATTTAAGGATAATAAATTTTCTAAACATACCTTTAATCAACTTTAAAACTTTAACTTATACTTAAGGATTTGCTTTGAAATCGTACTGGGCTATCCAGGGAAATATACTTCTCTTTCGCATCTTAAAAATAAATCACTATTTTTGTAACATTTCGACTTTTCATCGCTCGAAAATCGATATTAATACGTCCACTGTATCAACTGCCGAGCAATCGAATGCCGGAAAACCGAATTGTTATGAAGAAAAAAAGAAGAGGTAGAAGAAACAGAAGAAAAAGAAAGAAGAAAAAACAGAAAACACAGAAACAATATCAGAATCTCACATTCGCAGCGGAACAACATATAATAGATAAATGAATAATCTTTAATCAAAAGAACTATATCAGTTTATAAATTACATCACATCATCAGAGTTTACAACAACAATAAAACACTGGACAGTTATATAAACTTGTCCTCATACAGAATACACAGCGGAATAAATAATATCATATACAAGTGGTACGTCTCGCCATCTAGCTCGCCACTAAGCTCCATAGCATCCCGAATCCAGAATGACCTGATAACCTAACTCTAGACTGCCCGTGTGGAAATTGGTGGGCACCCAGAGTTTAGGAAGGAAACAATAAACTCCAGGTCAGTCATGGTGACTGGTGTGAGAACTAAAACAGTTATTTATCTTTAAAACAAACAACAGGAAGATTTTAAAGTCAATTTCACAATGCTTTTGGAAAATGAAACTACCATAAGGCCTCCCGCACACACACACAATGCAAACGCAGGATCGGAGGAGATTTCTCCTTATGATAGTCAAAGATGCTTGATACGCAAGAACAAATAATTTGATTTGATATTATTACTAGTGCATAATGATGAAAACATTTCGAAAGTATAATATAAATCTTAGCCAGCATAGACATTTCGCACTTATGCCTACTAGAGCTACCATGTTCAATAGCAGGTTACCGCCACATTCCATGGCAGGTAATACAACTAAAACTGTACAGGGCTCGTATTGTTTCTTTGGATTTCCAACAAATGGTCAGGCAAAGGAACTTCCCATTGCCACATAGGTACGCCTCTGGAAAGACGACCCCGAGAAATAACCTAACATTACGGTTAGATCTCTGCCAACACAAGGCCGGGTTACCCCTAACTGGGTAACTACTGACACGAATATGTCATCCCCCGACCGTAACCAATCTATATCCGAGGATCCTCGATTCCAACAACCACAAAGAAATAAATTTGCAGCAACAACATAGGTTAAATATCTGGGCTCCATACCATGATACAACCTATATCCAGAAGGAAATGACATACCCTCAAGGGGGCACGATCCCTAAAATAACCTTGCTGCATCTTTCATGTTTTGACCATTTCCTGGGTGTGAGGTTACACAACAACACTCAGCATGCCACGTTACCAAATTGGGAGTATATCGCTAATAACCTTCAACTACATAACCTCTAAGCTCGTACGTCTCAGGGAAGGGTGTTAAGCTAAGAGAATAAATTCTCCGCCACCAACAGAAATGTATTTGAAAGAAACCAGCTTTATATCTCAATTTGTAACGTCAGACATACAACCATACAAGTCTGTTCCGGGATTGAACAGAACCGAAGGCACTTTCAAAAGAAGTCCTTGCAATCCGGATAATTTCTAATCACGTCCGGACTTCCCGTCACTAAGGGTGATAAAATCTCTATATCGGAGATCAGCCGATGCAGAGTAACTCGACGGTAATCCTTCCGTTTTCAAAAATATCCGGTCTTCAACACCGGTCATCAAATGCAATCCATTACGACATATCACATATTCGAAATGGGTTATACGACCCAAAGGTCCTTTCCTGGCTAACCCGAATAGTGAGCGCTTATTCAAAAATAAGTGTGGCATTCAAATTCAAGCAAATCACAACAAATACTCATTCAAGGTAATTATTTATAGTCGTTTATTGTGATATCCCGGGATTTTTGGGCAATATCAATTTAATAATCAGTATTAATAATTTAATTGGATTGATAATTTTCCCTTATAATTTTAATTTAAATTGGTAATTTAATCCTTTATAGGCTAATAAATATTTAATTTGGTAATATTAGATCTTTTCTAATAATTTAAAATGGATAAAATTTATCTTTCAAAGCTAATAAAAATAGATTCTATTTATAATGTATATATTGATATATATATTGTGAATAGAGAATCTTTTGTTTAAATAAAAGATGAATTTTCAAATTGTAATATATATGTATGTATATGTTATAATTTGGATTGTTTTGAATTTAATTTAATCTATTGATAATTTATATATGTATGAATTGTGATTTAAAGCTTTGTTTTAAAATTAATATTTTTCAAAGGTTAGTTTAGATTAATTCAATTGTTTTCAAAATATAAGATAATTGTTTATTTTAAAAATGATAGTTTAAATAAAGTTTTATTTTGTATTCTTTAAAGTGTTTAAATTTAAAAGGTTATAAAAATACATGTATAAGATATATTTGAATTATAATTAGTTTTAGAATAATTTCTTTTAAAAGTAATTTATTTATACATATGTAAATTTTATTTATTAAGAGAATTAAAGTATGTAAGTTTATCTTTACATTTAAATTAAATAAAAATTTATTAAAAATACTTAAGTAACATGTGTAACCATATTAGCCATCTTAACAACATTTGTAAGATAATGAAACATGCATTAACATTTGTATATGCATGCAATAAAACAAGTGGCAACATTATCTTCATTTAAAATTTAATTTATAAATAATGTAGTTGAAGAAGAAATCGGGTCTTCATTTTTTCTCAGTTCAAACATATTTCCTCTCTTCTTCTAAAATATAAACTGAAAACCAAACTCAAAATCAAAGAAAAATCAAAAGAAACAAGCAGTAGAATAAATTCAATACAACATCAGTTTTCAATCTTCAACCTGCTTTCCAAATGAAGTTCAACTGCAAGTCATCTGCAGTTCAACACTTTTAAGCAAAAGCAGATCTACAACTTCACTGATTTCAAATTTAAAGACAAGATACAGAAAATCAAAAGCTTGTTTGCCAGATCAAAAATATTCAAGCCTGGAAGTAATAAAACTGGCCTCTGTTTTAAGGTGAGTAAACATTTTGTTTTAAAAACAGTTTAAGATATGAATGGCTTTAATGAATGAGTTGATCTGTTATTTGACATTGATGTTGCATAAAAATCTTTCAGTTTTATATAATTGAATTGGTATGTATGTATATGTGTGTAAATATGTCTGTGTATATATGTAATACCCTGTTCTCTGTGTTCAGTCCATGCTTTGCTTTCAAAAAAAAAATTCGAATATCTCAATCTACTCAATATTAGACTTTGATATATAAATGAAAGTTATTTGTTAGGATATGAAGATTATTTTAAAAATAGTTTCAAGATTTTTTTTATTCAACAAATAAATTTTAAAAAGGAAAATAACAGAGAGACCCAAATTTATGTTAAAAATCAAGAGTCTTAATTCTTGATTTGAATTACATAAGTGAATTCGTAATTGCAAATCACGAATTTTAAAATACTTTTCATAATTTTTAGATTGTTAATCAATGGGAATTTTCGAGTTGTTTATTTTGAGTATTTTTGGGAATTGCCGATGAACGACGGCGTCGGGGTGGTCGGCATTTGGATTGAAGATGGTCTGAGTAATGGAGATCATGGGAAAAATACAATTGAATTTTTCCAATTGTTAAATTGTTCGAATTCGAACAAATTAGGGTTTAGCATTGGGTTTTTCTATCGAAGTTGCCGAGATTCGTTCGTCGTTGATATGGGACCGGACTCGATCGCGAGGTGGTGAAGTGGCTCGTCAGAGTGAGGCGTAGCTTTGGGTAGGACGGCAGATGATCTAGTGGTCGGAGACGTTGGTGGTTGGTGATTTTCCGATCAGATGGGTTCCAGATTTTGAACGAGGAAGCTCGTTTTCATTTCGATGATGAAGATTTGATTCTGGGTTGGTGTAAGGGTTGTCGAGGCCTTGTGTGATTGGTCGACGATCGAAAAGATGATCGGAGGAGGGTGGAAGCGACGTGCACGTGCACGTACACGTTTGCTCGTATTTGGGTACGATCGTGTTGGGGAAGACGAAGGCGACTCGGGGAAGTCTCGTGAAGTTTGTTAGTCGACTCGAAGCAGAGATGTTCGTGAATTCCTCGCGAGTGATTCGGGGAAGAAGTGAAGCGGGCTCGAAGTTTTTGCGTGGTAGACTCGAGTAGGGAACGATTGCGAAGTACTGTGTTGGTTCGAGAAAAGGATGAGTGTATCTCGAGTATTCTGATGTATGAAATAGTTTTGTAAAGAATCAAGTTTTCAAAGTTTTTAAATCAAGATAAGTCGAGTTTGTCAGTAATGAAAGAAATTGTTCCAAGGATGTATGATTAACAAGCTTTATAATATATAAATAGATAAGTTGTGAAGGTAGGATAAGTGGCTTTTAAATTGATTATGTATTAAAATTATTAAACAATTTTCAAAGATTGAAAGATTTAGTTAGAGGTTTAAATTGTTTTAAAATTTTAAATTGATTTCTAAATGCATTATTTCCAAATAAGGTAAATGTTAAAATTTTGAAAACCAAATAGAAAATTTGTCTTTAAAGATTTGATTAATTCAAATAATTAAATTGTGATGATGATTAAGGTTGAATTATTTTGATATGGACTTAAGAATACTCGATTATATGATTTGTTAATAAGTAAAGATTAATTAAGATAAATGATTTTCTTAATTAAATAAGGATTTTGAAGTATAAGAAGTTAATCAATTAATTATTTAATTAATTTTAAATAATTAGTTAATTGTTTATTTAATTTTAAATAATCACTTAATTATGGATTAATTAAGTATAATTACTTAATGAAGTAATTAATGGTTAATTATTGGATGTAATTACTTATGGAAGTAATTAATGGAAAATTACTCATGGGAGTAATTAGCTGAGGTGATTAACGGGTAATCACTTAATGTTATCAATTAAGGAATTAATTAATATAATTGTTTTTGAGTTAATTAATTATGAAGTAATTAATTAAGAATTATTTAATGATGGAATTAATTATTTGTTAAGTAATTAATTAAGAAAGTAATCAAGATTTTTAATGGAAGTAATTAGAAGATAATTACTTATGTAAGTAATTAAAAGTTAATTACTTAATTAATTTAGTTAATTAATTAATGTGATCAATTAAATGTGTTTAATTTAAGATTAGTTACTAAGTGTAATTAATTTAAAAGTAATTAATTAATAAAGTAATTAATTAGGGATTATTTGTTAAATTAAATTGATTAATAATTACTTAATGAAGTAATTAAAGATTAATTAATTAGATTAATTAATAAAGGTTAATATAATTAATTAAAAGTAATTAATTAAGATAAGTAATTACAAATTGTTAATTACTGTTTATGATTAATTAAGACTAATCAATGAAGTGGTTGATTAAAATTAATTATTTAATTAATTAAAAGGTTAATTAATTAATAAGGATTATTTAATTAATGAATTTATCAAGGTTGATTAATGAAAGTAATTAATTTAAGTATGATTAATTAATTGTAATTAATTGAGGATTAATATAATTAATTATAATTAATTAATTAATGAAGGTTCATTAATTATTGTAATTAATGTTAGTAATTAAAGGTTAATTACTGTATATGGTTAAGGATAATTACTTGAATGTAATTAAAGTATAATTAATCAGGGAAGATTAATTAAGGAAGATCATTAAGATGTTTAATTAATTAAGTTGTAATTAATTAATGATAGTGAACAGGATTATGATAATCCAAGTAATTAAAGAATAGTAATTAATTTAATTAAAGGTTAATTAAATTGATTAGAGTTAATCAATTCTGTTTAGATAATTGATTAATACTGGATGTTTGATATTGGGTGATTGGTTGATATTGGATGATTTGAATATCTCTGATATATATATGATATATGCTGCTTTGTGAGATGAATGTTGATATGAATTATCAATTGTGATAATATGATTTATCTATCTGTTTATATCATCCTGAATAAGTTTAAATGTTTAAACCTTTAAACAACTTGGCCTTAAAAGATACGTTTTGGATTTCGATGAGACCGGGATCGGGTTTCCGTATACCGGTATTCCAGGTCTGGAGACCCGAATACCACATCGATCCAAATTAACGATAGGTCGTGAATCTCAAGTGAAGATGAAGATTCAGAGTGCAAGGGTTATTGTCGTTAACTCTGAGGGTGATTCCAAAACGAGTGTAACGAGATAATGCCTTCGGTTTCGTTCGAACCCGGAACGAACTTGTATGGATTGAATGCTTTCAGCACATCGTCAGGCGGACGATGAGCATTCTAAGTGATATGTTCTGATTAAAGGTAATCGTAACCTCAAGCCTCATCAACCGGGAATGGCTAAAACAGGGGAGGTGCAGCAAGGCTTCGTGGGTAGCACCCACTGAGAGCAAGATAGATCCCTGTCTAGAGGTCCCTTTTCTTTTATTCGGCTTAGTGTGTGGTTGGTCGCGCCAACTACGGGATTGTCTTGTTCGGGATTATCCAGTAAGGGATGGTCCCGGCTTTGTGTTGCAGGGGAGCGGGCGTACTCCTCGGTACGGTGATCTAGGCCACGTACTGTGACGGGCGGTACCCCAGTAGCCCTGCCATTGTATGGAATCCAAACTCCAATAAGTGCCGTACGTATTAGTTGTGCCCAACTATGTTGGAATGTGAGATGTAAGCATTTCAGCTATTTCTGTATTTTACTTGAAAACCCTAGACCCTATTATAATCTAACTGGATTTCCTATCAAATGTTTTAGTTAGCGTAAGGTAAAAACTTACCCATGTTTATTTGTGGGGAGTCTTACGTGATACTTTTGTTTTCAAAGGTTTTCAAAGTTAAGCAATTTAACCGTTTACTCACACCAGACCCATGTCTGACCCAAGTGTTTATTTTCTGTTTTATTAAACTCTTGGGTACTCAAATTTTTACGAGTAGCCAAGGGATTCAGGTTTAGCTTTGACGAATTGTGGAGGAGTAATGGAGCAGGAGGCTTCGGCGTTCGTAGATATAGTATTCCGCTGTGTTGATATCTGTGTTAGAGTCTTGTATTGTATTTGAGTTGTAATATCTAGACAGATGTTTATAACTGTCTAGTATGTGTTGTATAGTTGTGTAAACTCTGATAAGTGTTGTATACTATGTAATAGTTTATGTTATTAATATAATTTATTCGTTCCGCTGTGAGATCGTTGTTGTTGTTTCTTTCTTTCTTCTCTTCTTTTCTATTTTCTACCCCTTTCTTTCTTATTAATGATGCGTCATTCTGTGGAATGAGTGGCGGGTCATTACAGTGGTATCAGAGCAGTAGGTTGAGTGAATACCTAGGCTCTGAAGTGGTGTCTATCTTGAGAGCGCGTAATTGTTAGTTATATAAAAATGGTTTTATATTGTGTTAATTGATCGGTTGAGTGGTATATGGATTCTGGTCAATACGAGTAGCTAACGTTATTGATAGGGATCTCTAAACACTTGAACCAGGCCAACGGACACAATATTGTTTTAAAGAGGTAGATGAAATAATTTTACCCAGAAATAATTTCTATATAAAAAAAAATATCATTTTAAATATATATATTTATGTATTTCTACCTATTTATTGGGTTACCTGTTCGGGTTTTCCAATATAAGCTATAAAGGTAGATAAGGTGGTAGTGTGTGTAACACAATTACCAATAGTTGGAGTTTGAATGTTTGAGGTTGGAAGTATATATCGAGACTGTAAACCTAATACCGTCTCGAGTGAATTTTACAGTTGTGTAAGGATTTCATAATCTCTGAAGGAAACCTGTTAAGGTTCGGAGTTTGTCTTTGAAGTTGGATGAATAGAGTTAGATCTATTGGATGAGCTGAAGCAAGTGATGGTATCTTGGCGACTTCAGGAAGGAGCAGTTGTGTGATAAGACGCAGTATCTATGGATGTTCCCGAAGGAGATTTTCTTTTGGAACAAGATTAAGAAGGTATTGGAGGAACAGTTGATGTCTACCGCAGGAAAGACTCGACTGTATAGGAATTCTCTGATATCAAGTAAGAGAGTTTTATCTATTTTGAAGTATGGGACTAAGGTCGATTAGTTGTTCTTCAGACATGGTCTCATTGTTCCCTTAAGAAGAGTAAGTTATTGGCGATTGGTTTGGAGCCCGAGTTTCTTTTGGATGTCTGCCATCTCGGAGATTCGTTGAGAGGTTTGTTGATGGTTTTAGTTTTGAGAAGCCTTTGGATTAGAAGTTCTTGGTTAGCTGTGATAGCAGTGCATCTCGGAGTGTTCGGTGTGCTGTTGAGATAGAGTTTGGAAGCAGCAGTGTGGTTCGTTTCTTCGATGGTACCGGAATCTTTGTGATTCTTCTATCAGCAGTCCGGGAAGATGGTGAATGTTTTCTTGAAGGGTTAACCTTGTTCGGAAAAGTTTAAGGCTGTTTTAATTAGTAAAGAGAGAACAGTTTCTTTGGAATCCGAACTAGGTAGGATCGCAAAAGTGAATTGCGATTAGTTTGAGAGTTCATCTTAAGTAATCTTTTGTATGGAGTTGAGGCATCTCAAGAGAAAGTAAAAGTTATCGAAGAGGTCCAAGGTTGCCCGTAGGTAAAGATTTAGTTTATATCGATTTGTTCCTAGAGAAGGATTGGTGAAGCATCTTAGAATTTTATAGAGTATCTGTGTTTTCTCTTCTGTTTCTAGTTTCGAGTTTCCTCTAGCTAAGGATAGCTGAAGACAGTACCCTTGACCGAGGACTCGTCTATTCTTTGAGAAGTGGGTTATGTCTTTAAGATAACCAATGTTCCCGCTTGTTTGTGGATCTAGTTTGTGCTCGAGTTCATCGACATTCTTATCTATTTCAAATCAGAGTTGTGCAGCGAAAGCAAAGGTAGTAGCTGTGCAAGAAAGGAAGTAACCTCAGATTTCTACAAGAAGTTTATGTGAATTTCTAAGTGTGTATAGAATTTTCTGGAATCTGGGAGAAGGAAGTTCAGTCTTCTATTTCTTGTGGAGTAGAGTTTGTGGATTTCAGCAGATTTGAAGATCATTTTGTGCTTGGTTCATATTTGTTTCAAGAAGCATCAGCGAAGGTTGAGCTGATCGGGAAGAGATGAGGTAGCTCGGGATCGTCTGATGAGTTAGGCAGATATAAGACGGAGTTTGGAATTCGGAGTTGGAAATTGGAAGTTGTTTAAGTTTTTCTCCGATTAAAGAACTATAAGATTTGGTAAGTCTGGAAAGTTAGCTCCAAAAGTATTTTGGATTTTCCTATGTTCTCGAGAGAAGTAGTTCTTTGTCTACAGGATTGAATGGCCAGTTTGGATAACTGGAATCCATTCTATTTCACGTATCTCTGAGGGAGTACGTGTATGATCTATTACTGATTGTAGAATCTGCAGTTCAGATGGATTTGGGAGTTGTGCTGGATTTGAGTGTGGTCTGATATTTTTTTCAGATTGGTGGATCTAGAGAAGAGAGGAGCTTTGGATTATGGTGGTGTAGTTTGTTTAGCTTCTGTAGAGCGAGTCTACCGGTGATTTATATCCGGGGAAACTCTAGATAGTGTTAGTAGATCTATCCTGATTTGTATTAGGATAGTTAGTTAGGTTTGTTTGATTGTTTGATTGGTTGCTTTGGTTGTTAGGAATTGGATGATAGGTATGCTTTGCTGTTTTAAAATCTTGGCTGGATTATTAAATTAACTTTGCTTTTAATTTCGAGGACGAAATTATTTTAAGGGGGGAGGAATGTGATATCCCGGGATTTTTGGGCAATATCAATTTAATAATCAGTATTAATAATTTAATTGGATTGATAATTTTCCCTTATAATTTTAATTTAAATTGGTAATTTAATCCTTTATAGGCTAATAAATATTTAATTTGGTAATATTAGATCTTTTCTAATAATTTAAAATGGATAAAATTTATCTTTCAAAGCTAATAAAAATAGATTCTATTTATAATGTATATATTGATATATATATTGTGAATAGAGAATCTTTTGTTTAAATAAAAGATGAATTTTCAAATTGTAATATATATGTATGTATATGTTATAATTTGGATTGTTTTGAATTTAATTTAATCTATTGATAATTTATATATGTATGAATTGTGATTTAAAGCTTTGTTTTAAAATTAATATTTTTCAAAGGTTAGTTTAGATTAATTCAATTGTTTTCAAAATATAAGGTAATTGTTTATTTTAAAAATGATAGTTTAAATAAAGTTTTATTTTGTATTCTTTAAAGTGTTTAAATTTAAAAGGTTATAAAAATACATGTATAAGATATATTTGAATTATAATTAGTTTTAGAATAATTTCTTTTAAAAGTAATTTATTTATACATATGTAAATTTTATTTATTAAGAGAATTAAAGTATGTAAGTTTATCTTTACATTTAAATTAAATAAAAATTTATTAAAAATACTTAAGTAACATGTGTAACCATATTAGCCATCTTAACAACATTTGTAAGATAATGAAACATGCATTAACATTTGTATATGCATGCAATAAAACAAGTGGCAACATTATCTTCATTTAAAATTTAATTTATAAATAATGTAGTTGAAGAAGAAATCGGGTCTTCATTTTTTCTCAGTTCAAACATATTTCCTCTCTTCTTCTAAAATATAAACTGAAAACCAAACTCAAAATCAAAGAAAAATCAAAAGAAACAAGCAGTAGAATAAATTCAATACAACATCAGTTTTCAATCTTCAACCTGCTTTCCAAATGAAGTTCAACTGCAAGTCATCTGCAGTTCAACACTTTTAAGCAAAAGCAGATCTACAACTTCACTGATTTCAAATTTAAAGACAAGATACAGAAAATCAAAAGCTTGTTTGCCAGATCAAAAATATTCAAGCCTGGAAGTAATAAAACTGGCCTCTGTTTTAAGGTGAGTAAACATTTTGTTTTAAAAACAGTTTAAGATATGAATGGCTTTAATGAATGAGTTGATCTGTTATTTGACATTGATGTTGCATAAAAATCTTTCAGTTTTATATAATTGAATTGGTATGTATGTATATGTGTGTAAATATGTCTGTGTATATATGTAATACCCTGTTCTCTGTGTTCAGTCCATGCTTTGCTTTCAAAAAAAAATTCGAATATCTCAATCTACTCAATATTAGACTTTGATATATAAATGAAAGTTATTTGTTAGGATATGAAGATTATTTTAAAAATAGTTTCAAGATTTTTTTTATTCAACAAATAAATTTTAAAAAGGAAAATAACAGAGAGACCCAAATTTATGTTAAAAATCAAGAGTCTTAATTCTTGATTTGAATTACATAAGTGAATTCGTAATTGCAAATCACGAATTTTAAAATACTTTTCATAATTTTTAGATTGTTAATCAATGGGAATTTTCGAGTTGTTTATTTTGAGTATTTTTGGGAATTGCCGATGAACGACGGCGTCGGGGTGGTCGGCATTTGGGTTGAAGATGGTCTGAGTAATGGAGATCATGGGAAAAATACAATTGAATTTTTCCAATTGTTAAATTGTTCGAATTCGAACAAATTAGGGTTTAGCATTGGGTTTTTCTATCGAAGTTGCCGAGATTCGTTCGTCGTTGATATGGGACCGGACTCGATCGCGAGGTGGTGAAGTGGCTCGTCAGAGTGAGGCGTAGCTTTGGGTAGGACGGCAGATGATCTAGTGGTCGGAGACGTTGGTGGTTGGTGATTTTCCGATCAGATGGGTTCCAGATTTTGAACGAGGAAGCTCGTTTTCATTTCGATGATGAAGATTTGATTCTGGGTTGGTGTAAGGGTTGTCGAGGCCTTGTGTGATTGGTCGACGATCGAAAAGATGATCGGAGGAGGGTGGAAGCGACGTGCACGTGCACGTACACGTTTGCTCGTATTTGGGTACGATCGTGTTGGGGAAGACGAAGGCGACTCGGGGAAGTCTCGTGAAGTTTGTTAGTCGACTCGAAGCAGAGATGTTCGTGAATTCCTCGCGAGTGATTCGGGGAAGAAGTGAAGCGGGCTCGAAGTTTTTGCGTGGTAGACTCGAGTAGGGAACGATTGCGAAGTACTGTGTTGGTTCGAGAAAAGGATGAGTGTATCTCGAGTATTCTGATGTATGAAATAGTTTTGTAAAGAATCAAGTTTTCAAAGTTTTTAAATCAAGATAAGTCGAGTTTGTCAGTAATGAAAGAAATTGTTCCAAGGATGTATGATTAACAAGCTTTATAATATATAAATAGATAAGTTGTGAAGGTAGGATAAGTGGCTTTTAAATTGATTATGTATTAAAATTATTAAACAATTTTCAAAGATTGAAAGATTTAGTTAGAGGTTTAAATTGTTTTAAAATTTTAAATTGATTTCTAAATGCATTATTTCCAAATAAGGTAAATGTTAAAATTTTGAAAACCAAATAGAAAATTTGTCTTTAAAGATTTGATTAATTCAAATAATTAAATTGTGATGATGATTAAGGTTGAATTATTTTGATATGGACTTAAGAATACTCGATTATATGATTTGTTAATAAGTAAAGATTAATTAAGATAAATGATTTTCTTAATTAATTAAGGATTTTGAAGTATAAGAAGTTAATCAATTAATTATTTAATTAATTTTAAATAATTAGTTAATTGTTTATTTAATTTTAAATAATCACTTAATTATGGATTAATTAAGTATAATTACTTAATGAAGTAATTAATGGTTAATTATTGGATGTAATTACTTATGGAAGTAATTAATGGAAAATTACTCATGGGAGTAATTAGCTGAGGTGATTAACGGGTAATCACTTAATGTTATCAATTAAGGAATTAATTAATATAATTGTTTTTGAGTTAATTAATTATGAAGTAATTAATTAAGAATTATTTAATGATGGAATTAATTATTTGTTAAGTAATTAATTAAGAAAGTAATCAAGATTTTTAATGGAAGTAATTAGAAGATAATTACTTATGTAAGTAATTAAAAGTTAATTACTTAATTAATTTAGTTAATTAATTAATGTGATCAATTAAATGTGTTTAATTTAAGATTAGTTACTAAGTGTAATTAATTTAAAAGTAATTAATTAATAAAGTAATTAATTAGGGATTATTTGTTAAATTAAATTGATTAATAATTACTTAATGAAGTAATTAAAGATTAATTAATTAGATTAATTAATAAAGGTTAATATAATTAATTAAAAGTAATTAATTAAGATAAGTAATTACAAATTGTTAATTACTGTTTATGATTAATTAAGACTAATCAATGAAGTGGTTGATTAAAATTAATTATTTAATTAATTAAAAGGTTAATTAATTAATAAGGATTATTTAATTAATGAATTTATCAAGGTTGATTAATGAAAGTAATTAATTTAAGTATGATTAATTAATTGTAATTAATTGAGGATTAATATAATTAATTATAATTAATTAATTAATGAAGGTTCATTAATTATTGTAATTAATGTTAGTAATTAAAGGTTAATTACTGTATATGGTTAAGGATAATTACTTGAATGTAATTAAAGTATAATTAATCAGGGAAGATTAATTAAGGAAGATCATTAAGATGTTTAATTAATTAAGTTGTAATTAATTAATGATAGTGAACAGGATTATGATAATCCAAGTAATTAAAGAATAGTAATTAATTTAATTAAAGGTTAATTAAATTGATTAGAGTTAATCAATTCTGTTTAGATAATTGATTAATACTGGATGTTTGATATTGGGTGATTGGTTGATATTGGATGATTTGAATATCTCTGATATATATATGATATATGCTGCTTTGTGAGATGAATGTTGATATGAATTATCAATTGTGATAATATGATTTATCTATCTGTTTATATCATCCTGAATAAGTTTAAATGTTTAAACCTTTAAACAACTTGGCCTTAAAAGATACGTTTTGGATTTCGATGAGACCGGGATCGGGTTTCCGTATACCGGTATTCCAGGTCTGGAGACCCGAATACCACATCGATCCAAATTAATGATAGGTCGTGAATCTCAAGTGAAGATGAAGATTCAGAGTGCAAGGGTTATTGTCGTTAACTCTGAGGGTGATTCCAAAACGAGTGTAACGAGATAATGCCTTCGGTTTCGTTCGAACCCGGAACGAACTTGTATGGATTGAATGCTTTCAGCACATCGTCAGGCGGACGATGAGCATTCTAAGTGATATGTTCTGATTAAAGGTAATCGTAACCTCAAGCCTCATCAACCGGGAATGGCTAAAACAGGGGAGGTGCAGCAAGGCTTCGTGGGTAGCACCCACTGAGAGCAAGATAGATCCCTGTCTAGAGGTCCCTTTTCTTTTATTCGGCTTAGTGTGTGGTTGGTCGCGCCAACTACTGGATTGTCTTGTTCGGGATTATCCAGTAAGGGATGGTCCCGGCTTTGTGTTGCAGGGGAGCGGGCGTACTCCTCGGTACGGTGATCTAGGCCACGTACTGTGACGGGCGGTACCCCAGTAGCCCTGCCATTGTATGGAATCCAAACTCCAATAAGTGCCGTACGTATTAGTTGTGCCCAACTATGTTGGAATGTGAGATGTAAGCATTTCAGCTATTTCTGTATTTTACTTGAAAACCCTAGACCCTATTATAATCTAACTGGATTTCCTATCAAATGTTTTAGTTAGCGTAAGGTAAAAACTTACCCATGTTTATTTGTGGGGAGTCTTACGTGATACTTTTGTTTTCAAAGGTTTTCAAAGTTAAGCAATTTAACCGTTTACTCACACCAGACCCATGTCTGACCCAAGTGTTTATTTTCTGTTTTATTAAACTCTTGGGTACTCAAATTTTTACGAGTAGCCAAGGGATTCAGGTTTAGCTTTGACGAATTGTGGAGGAGCAATGGAGCAGGAGGCTTCGGCGTTCGTAGATATAGTATTCCGCTGTGTTGATATCTGTGTTAGAGTCTTGTATTGTATTTGAGTTGTAATATCTAGACAGATGTTTATAACTGTCTAGTATGTGTTGTATAGTTGTGTAAACTCTGATAAGTGTTGTATACTATGTAATAGTTTATGTTATTAATATAATTTATTCGTTCCGCTGTGAGATCGTTGTTGTTGTTTCTTTCTTTCTTCTCTTCTTTTCTATTTTCTACCCCTTTCTTTCTTATTAATGATGCGTCATTCTGTGGAATGAGTGGCGGGTCATTACATTTATTTAACTATCAATAGGTCTGCACAGCATCATCAGATTCCAAATAAGTTTCCAAATTATTTATTTTTCAAAAAAAATATCTTTACAAGATATATAATTTCCACACTTCAAAAATAAATCAACGTTTATTTTTTAAAACAATTTCCCTTTTCGATTATAAATTCCATAGTGGATTTATATTTCAAAATATCTACTGATATACGATTTTCAATCGATTTCAAATATTCACTTTTCAATTTATCTTTACAAAGATAAATTCTCAAAAACGTTTCATTTCATATTGGAAAAGCATTTCCATACTTATTTAATAATAAGTAATTCACAAATCTTATTTATTTTCAACATTTGAAAATATTCAATATACTTAAATCACAATTAAGTATATATTTCATCTTTTAAGGAAAACGTTCTCTTAAACACATTTATTTGAGTCAAAACGAATGTTGCGTAAAACATCGTTACGACGACCCAAAATCACTAGTATAGGGATTCGAAATTAAGATAGACATATAAATCCCAATACTATATAAAACATTTCCTTTCGAAAATCATTTACTATAACAACAGTGTTATAGTCCACCATTTCCTTATTTCTCGAAAACGTCTATTTCAACAATGAATGTTGAAATCTATGTATTCGATACTTAACACATTATAAAACATCTTTTCAAACAATAACTTCATTTCGTAATATCACTTCTCCAAAACATATCCATTTTATTTAATAATATATTCATTGTCCAAAATCGTGAATATACTTTATTTACCCAATTCAAAGTTTCTACACATTTATTAAAAGATTATCCATTGTCTAAAATCGTGGATATAATTCCTTTAATTAACTTCTAAAATTCACTTATCAAAATAAGTGATTTTAGATTTATAAACAATGTTTATTAATCACATTTATATTTTATAACAATTTCAACTTATAAAAATCATTTTATTAGCAAATTCTATTTATATCCCATTTAAGTGCCAAAATCTAATTTATAAGTAAATTACTTATAAATCTTTTATTTCACAACATCTATTCATTTTATAACTTCACGTTATAAATCTATTAATTTCATTCACTTATGAAATCCATTTATACTTCCTTTTAACACTTATAAAAACTCATTTTATAATTCAATATTTTAATTTATAAGATCAATTTTATAAATCTTTTATATAACGCTTTATAATTATTCAAAAATCCCAATTTAAACCATTTTACAAATTAATTAACTATTTATTTCAAAAATCACTTTTCGCTTATATTTCACAAATCTCATAATTTTCATAACACGAAAATTATAACATTTATTTATTTAAAATGAATCAATTCAAAATTTTAATAAAACGTATACTTTCAAAAATCACTTTAAAATCCCTTTAAATTAAAAATCGTTACTTTAACTTTTTTAAAACTTCAAAATAGGCCCAATGATGCAACAGCACCAAATAATCAATCACGGCATCCAAACATCATATATCGATATGACAATAGAATATAGAACAATATCTGTAAATAAATCAATACGGTGAGGAATCCAGTTGGATCCCTCTAACCTGTTTCCCTACATCCACAGAAGTTAGCACAATACCAATTCCATTCCAATACGGAATATCGCGGTATATGGGATTTTATAAAATATTATCCGCTATTATGCGGCGCAATAGGGTCTCATCCGCTATATAATGCGGGAAATCAACTCCAAATACATAAATAATACCAATTTCACTTTACGGTGAAATATTCGCGGTATATGTTTTTAATAAATAACCTCCGCTTAATAACGGCGTATAATGTCTATTTCAATACAACAGATAGCAATTTATCATCCAAACATACAATCAACAATTTTAAATCTAACTATTTAAAATATAAATCGAAACAGTTTCGATTGAGTGAGAAGTTCTCACCTTGATTTTACGATAACGGTTGTAGCGTTTTATTTCGAATAAAATTAAACGGACGTTTAATTTTACCCGGAATTTTCGCTAGCTCCAAACGACTCCAATCCAATTCCATAGCGTAGTGCTCGTCAAAGCGAAGCCAACGCAATTCATTTCGTCCGACCTCGCATCAACAAGTTATGATAGTTTAAAGATTATACAATTTTAATAAAATTAATATTAACAATTTATTTTCATTTCTAACCCTAGATTAAATCTCGGCCTTTGATTCCTGCTCCATCAGATCTCGGCCACGCTTTTCCTTTCTTCCCCCCCAGATCATACGTGCAGCCGAACCCACCAAGCCGCCTCCACTACATCAATTTTCGAGCCCCAATCGAGCACCCAGAAGTCGATCAAACCATACCACGTCGGAGCCCATCACACGAGCTACCTTCGGCTGCAACAAGGTGGAGCTCGACCATCAATTAGCCTAGGAAATCGTGCCCGACCTGATGATAAACGCGGCTCCATTTCAGCCTCCACGCTTCGCCATTTCAGATCTTAACTGTTGGATAGCTAGTATTCGTCGAGATCTTCGATTTGTTAGTTGATGATTTTCTCTAATTATTAACGGATTTAGAGATATTGGAGGAAGAACACTGGTGATTTTCGGCCATTGATGAATATTGAGGCGGCTGAACGTTTAACCCTAGGGTTTTTTTCTTTTGCAAATGAAAAAGTTGAGGGGCTTATATAGAAAATTTACGAAAACACTATTCATCCCGGATTTTCCGAACTCCAAATCGAGCATGCCTGCTGGCGTTCCTAAGGTTTACCCCGCGTTCCGAACACAATGGAATGTGTTTCGGGAGCTAATTCGATCATCTGTGCGAGTTACGGAAATAAATGATCGATTTAAAATTAAATCGGTTAATCAAATTTCTGTGCGTTTTAGCTTGCCCCGGACAAACGGTAAATCCGATTGACACGAAATTTGAAACCTTACAATAATATCACATTACGGATCCGATGAAACTAGGTTCGTCGAAATCTGAGACTGTTCGAAAAATGGCTAATTTCACTAGTCGATTTAAATATTAAAATATTCAATTTTCACATATTAACTCTAAATTCAATTTTTAAAAGTTCTAAAACATCATTATAACTTCAATATGATTTAATATAACTTTATAAATCATTTACAATCACATTAAACCCAATTTTTAATTATTTCTGGAATTTCAAATATTAAATTATCGATTTAATTATCCAATTAAATTCAATTATTCGAATTTTAAATTATTCGACTTATTAATTTCACTTGTTAATATTTAAAATAAATTAAATATTCAAATTTAAAATAATAGAAATTCTGGGTCGATACAAACTTCCCCCCTTAAAAGAATTTTGTCCTCGAAATTACCAAGTAAGAAAAATTCACAAAATCCATTAACTTTCCAAAACAAACCGTTCAAATTAGATTTACAAATCTCTTAAGTGTTTAACTTTTCCAAAAATACATTAGTTAAACTTCTTTCAACAACTTTACTAAGTTTCCAAAATTTTCATATTTCTCAAAAATATTCTAACGCCCTAAATTTTCGGAAAAATTCGCCATAGCCTCCTTTGCGCGGCTTGATCCGAAAAAAAATTACAGTGTATATATATCACAAATATACATCTCATCAAGTGATGAGGCATCCCGTAGGAAAAAAGTGTAAAAGTACGATATTTAATCTGAGATATGTACTTTATATATTATTAGCGAGCGTATACGGCTAATATAGCGCGAAAGCGAGCTCCAAATGCAAAGCAAACGCCATCCGCACCTACTAAACACTCAATCAAACAAATGAGAACATGTAGATATGAAAATAATATCGATATACAACATATAGCAACATAATAACTACATGTACCAACATAGCAATGCACTCAAAAGCAACAAATGCAACCATCAAACAACTATCATCCAATAACATCCAACAAATCAATGTCTATCCAAATCAATTCATAACCAAATCCATATAGATTCACTTCTCATTAACATTCATTGAATTGATTTTCAATTTTCAATCATATTTGATTCATTTATATTGGATTTTATCAACATTCTTTTTCAATTCAATTAGTTTACATTCACATTAGTTCACTCCCAATTTGAACCAAATTCAATTATATTCAAATTTATTTACTTTCAATTTGAATTCAATTACATAGCTTTCAATTTCGCTAATTTACTTTCATTAACTCTTAATGAATTTATACACAGTCAACTAACAATCAAATAACAACCAATGTTTATTCAACATAACCAAATTATTTAATTTACATCCAATTTGGTTCAACACCTTTAATTCAATTGGTTGATATTAAATTGACTTACATTCAATTATTCAACTTTCAATTTCATTTACTTTTAATGAATTAACACTTACATCCATTGTTTCATATCAATTTATTTTCATTAGATTGATTAACATCCAATCCATTTCTTAACTCAATTGCTAATTCCTTTTACAAATAAGGTTGAATTTCATTTATATAACTCAAGTTCACATTCATTTAATAAATTCACTTTATTAATTTACTTTGATATCAAAATCAACTTCGTTCAACATCACTTAAGTTATTTTCCATTTCAAACATCATTTGTTCAAATTAACTTAAGTTTCCACTTATAAATCCAATTCAGATTCAAATTTTATTTAACTTTTACCAAAGTCAAAATTTATTATCTCATATTATAAGTTCAAAACTTGATTACTTATATTCAACAATTAAAGCTTGGATTTTATTGATTCACTTATACTTATTTTAATTTAACTTCATCCTTTAAGTTAAATTTATTATATCAAAATTCAAATTATATAAGTATCAACTCATTAATCATTCCCATAAATATTTTAAATAGGATTCCAGAGTCTTTTCAACTTTTCAAAAACCATTTTGAAATCAATTCAAATTTATCTTTTGGATTCCCAAAACCAAATCCAATTTTTCCAACCAACTTTCATTTAAAATAATTTGGCAGCAGTTCCTCTTTTGGAAACCCGAAAATGAACACCAATGATGTCGTGATCATCATCGGAATTATTTTCCAGCGACCTGAAAAGAGTTTAGAGCTTTCATCTCTCCAAAACAATTTTCCAAAATATCAAATCCTTTCAAACACTTCCCTGGAATTTTATTTCAGATTATAAATCACATTTATAAATCCTTTACTTATAAAATTTCACTTCTTATATATAAGATTATTTTACCATTGTAAATCATTTTAACTATAACTTCATACATTATAATTCATTTGCTTATACAATTTACTCTTTCACAATTGCTATTTTATTTAACTCATTCAAACAACCAACCAATCAATCATATACACTTTAATAATTTCTGAAAAATTATTTCTTTATATATAAAATATAATCGAGGTAAAATTATTTCATTTACCCAATTTAAAACGATATCATGCCAAATTGTTCTATATAAGTGTTTAGAGATCCCTATCGATGGAGTTGTACCGACAATACCGACCAGAATCCATATACCACTCAACAAACCAATAATCACAATATAAAACAATTTTATATTAACTAACAACTACGCGCTCATATCTATTATTACAATCAACTCATTCTAGAGTACTACTGAATCTTTCTCTAATGAGTAACACCCAACAGAGCAGGGTTGTCGCTTAACCATATGCTCTGATACCAACTGTAACGTTTCGACTTTTCGTCGCTCGAAAATCGACATTAATACGTCCACTGTATCAACTGTCGAGCAATCGAATGCCGGAAAACCGAATTGTTATGAAGAAAAAAAGAAGAGGTAGAAGAAACAGAAGAAAAAGAAAGAAGAAACAACAGAAAACACAGAAACAGAAACAATATCAGAATCTCACATTCGCAGCGGAACAACATATAATAGATAAATGAATAATCTTTAATCAAAAGAACTATATCAGTTTATACATTACATCACATCATCAGAGTATACAACAACAATACAACACTGGACAATTATATAAACTTGTCCTCATACAGAATACACAGCGGAATAAATAATATCATATACAAGTGGTACGTCTCGCCAACCAGCTCGCCACTAAGCTCCATAGCATCCCGAATCCAGAATGACCTGATAACCTACCTCTAGACTGCCCGTGTGGAAATTGGTGGGCACCCAGAGTTTAGGAAGGAAACAATAAACTCCAGGTCAGTCATGGTGACTGGTGTGAGAACTAAAACAGTTATTTATCTTTAAAACAAACAACAGGAAGGTTTTAAAGTCAATTTCGCAATGCTTTTGGAAAATAAAACTACCATAAGGCCTCCCGCACACACACACACAATGCAAACGCAGAATCGGAGGAGATTTCTCCTAATGATAGTCAAAGATGCTTGATACGCAAGAACAAATAATTTGATTTGATATTATTACTAGTGCATAGTGATGAAAACATTTCGAAAGTATAATATAAATCTTAGCCAACATAGACATTTCGCACTTATGCCTACTAGAGCTACCATGTTCAATAGCAGGTTACCGCCACATTCCATGGCAGGTAATACAACTAAAACCGTACAGGGCTCGTATTGTTTCTTTGGATTTCCAACAAATGGTCAGGCCAAGGAACTTCCCATTGCCATATAGGTACGCCTCTGGAAAGACGACCCCAAGAAATAACCTAACATTACGGTTAGATCTCTGCCAACACAAGGTCGGGTTACCCCTAACTGGGTAACTACTGACACGAATATGTCATCCTCCGATCGTAACCGATCTACATCCGAGGATCCTCGATTCCAACAACCACAAAGAAATAAATTTGCAGCAACAACATAGGTTAAATATATGGGCTCCATACCATGATACAACCTCTATCCAGAAGGAAATGACATACCCTCAAGGGGGCGTGATCCCCAAAATAACCTTGCTGCACCTTTCCTGTTTTGACCATTTCCGGGGTGTGAGGTCTGACGAAGTCTCGTCCACAAAGCCATGCTTTGGTACAAAGCCATGCTTTGGGTCAACAAATGATCAAAGTAATGATCACAAAGATAAATGATCAAACAAATGATCATATCACAAATGATCATTACACAGCAACACTCAGCATGCCACGTTACCAAATTGGGAGTATATCATTAATAACCTTCAACTACATAACCTCTAAGCTCGTACGTCTCAGAGAAGGGTGTTAAGCTAAGAGAATAAATTCTCCGCCACCAACAGAAATGTATTTGTGTAACGACCCAAAACTTCTAGTGATTTTATTTGTTAAATTAATTGAAATTTTGTGAAATTTTAAACAATAAAATTTGAAATTAAAAATTTACTATGCGGAATACGTATATTTTAATATAGCAACTGGTAAATTTTCATCTGATAATATTGAAGTTTATTTTCCTATGAAATTTTATTTCAAATTAAACCGGTTAATAACAGTGAATTTAAAGGTTTTCCGAAACCAAAATATGTCAACAGGAGAAAATTTATTCAGAGCATTCTGAATTAGACTGCGAAATTCGTTTCGCGAAATCCGGACGTTTCTAGCTCCGTTTGGATTTTTCCGTACGAAATAGCAGCATTTTCGGTACCGATTATCGACTTTTGGTCGGTTGATCGTACCACTAATATCTGTATACCGTTTTGATCCTCTCGTCGTGCTGATTTCCACAGTATATTTATTTCTGTATTTTAAGATCTGGTACGCGACGGAAACAATAAAACGTTGCGCCATATCGGTACTATCAATTGGGACCGTTAGCCTTTCTTTGCGGTTTCAAATTTTAAACGTGAATTCCAAGCAAAATAATAAATGTCTTTAATAGCTTCTCAATCAATTGCTTTAATAAGGCAGCTCAATCCAAGGGAGACCGTTGCCTTTTCCTTATTCACTTTTACTTTTTTTTTTGGTTCGTTTTCACTTCTGTTCATACGTTACTTCATACGTTACTTCAAATTATTATATTTATTCCTTTTCTTGAAACCTTTTCCTTTCTCTTCGTTAACCGTGTCCTTTCAAATTATAAATTTTAAGTTACAATTATATATATGTTTTTCCTTTCTTTGCGTTCTATCTTTTATTTAGCTGGACTTTCTCCTCTTCCTCCTTATGTTTTGGTACTGCCTTGTCCATAGTTCGACATTAACTTCTCCACCACATCACCGAGCTACAAAACCTCCACATAGCAGCCGAGTGCAGCACTTCCGAAACCCACCACGTGGACCGCACCTCCAACCGCCTTGAACATCTCTCGTGCCTCCCTGCCATCTCCACCACGTCACGCCCAGCCTGCCTCCGATCGGTGACAACAACTCCATTCCCCATGCCTGAGATCCACCACGAGCTGCTCCTCCTTTCCTTTTTCCTCCGCCGGCTCTCACCAACGCCGTGCTCCCCTCCACCAAGTGCCGACCCACCCACACGTCACCAGCTCGAACCCGTCACCGCCCTCCTCTGCCTTCTCCCCTCAGCCGATTCCGACTATCCTGCCATCTCCTCGCCTCAAGCAGCACCACGCCGGAGCTCCGCCTTCTCCCCTTCCTCCGCACCAAACTCGCCTATCACCACCTCATTCTGACCCGACCGCTTCCTTTTCTCCAAGCATCTCCCCTTCGTGCGTCTCCTCGTTTCCCCTGCCTATCTCCATTCTTATTTATTTTATTAACAGGTAGTTGTATATAATGTTATACGTACAATAGTATATATATTAGTTTTACATATGAATTTATAGACATTATATATTTCTTTACAGTTATAGTTTTCAGTGTATGATATATATGTTTGTTTGCATATCTAGCATATTTACACATATATCTTTCGTGCACCATAGTATACGGCTGTTCATTTACTTGTAAGCTGTTTTGGCATGTTAGTGTATAAATATTGTTTATAAGTTATAGTCTGCATTTATAGTTGTGGTGTATACATTACTTAATGAATTTACATATCAGTACACATAGTTTTATTTGCTGTATATGAATTTATTTATATAAGTGGGTTCTCATGTACAAACTCTATAGATATATATATATATATATATACGTTAGTACGAGTTTTGGTCTTAGGATATAAAAGGTTAGTATATTTATATTAGTTATATAGGTTGTTATATATTCAGTTTTATGTATATATTGTATAATGTGTAAACCTATATATAGTAGCTGAAGCTTTTACTTTTATTTTGAGTGCTAAAGTGTACACATATACTTTAAATTTTAAACTTTGTTTGTTATGAGATTTTGTGATAAGTTGTATTCAGGTTATAGTATGTGGTGTCAGTCTATTTATAATATAGTAATATATACAGGTATACATTTGGTCACTGGTTGAGTTAGATAATTGCTTGCAAGGTTACTTTAGTTTGATTATATGTATGATGTCTGTTTCCATATAGGTATAAGAATTATGTAACCGGTTAGTATAAAATTATATGTTATAATATGAAAGATTTGATATTTTTAGCATTATATTGAAAAAAGGTGCACGTGCATTCCATATTAAGGGTATAAGCATAGTAGTGTACATGTGTATATATGAGAGCTTGGTTTCAAATTTTATATAGATGTAGTTATATATGGTTATATAAGTTCGCTTATACCGTTATCTTCATCGTCCAGTTCTGATCTGATCCATTTCGTCAATTCGTGCCAATCAGCTTTGATCGTTGAATTCGTGCCGATTTTTGCTTTGCTTGGATTCGCAATTCAATTTCAGTGTCTGTATCAGTGTGCGTATCCGTGGCACCTTCTGTATTCTCCAGCCTCGAAAGGTGAGCAATCACTCACGATTAACATTCCTTTATTTATTAAATTTGATTTCAATTGAAACGACAATTGAAATATTACTGCTGTTAGTTAATTTCATTGTTGTATATATGCTATTATCTGTATCTGTTCACCTGTGACATATGACACCAGTATCTAGTATTATGTGCATGTTATTACTATTATTTGTGTCTGTTCACCTATGACATATGACACCAGTATCTAGTATTATATGCCTGTTATTATTATTATTTGTATCTGTTCACCTGTGACATATGACACCAGTATCTAGTATTATATGCCTGTTATTACTATTGTTTGTATATGTTCACCTGTGACATATGACACCAGTATCTAGTATTATGTGCCTGTTATTACTATTATTTGTGTTTGTTCACCTGTGACATATGACACCAATATCTAGTATTATATGCCTGTTATTACTATTATTTGTATCTGTTCACCTGTGACATATGACACCAGTATCTAGTATTATATGCCTGTTATTACTATTATTTGTATCTGTTCACCTGTGACATCTGACCCAGTATCTAGTATTATATGCCTGTTATTAATATTATTTGTATCTGTTCACCTGTGACATCTGACCCAGTATCTAGTATTATATGCCTGTTATTACTATTATTTGTATCTGTTCACCTGTGACATCTGACACCCGTATCTGTTATTTATACTGATGATATATGCCTGTTGTTATATTTTTAGTATCTGTTACCACTCTGCAAGTTCCCTGTTAGTATAGAATTCACTATGGGTTGAAATGATACATACCCGAACGGACTTTAGAATAGGAGAATTTCGTTATGGGTTGAAATGATAAACCCAAGCGATTTTCATTTGAATTGAAATTGGGATTACGGGTTGAAATGATATCTACCCGTATATATTTAAAATTTTGGATTGAAATGATAAATATCCGTATTTCTTAACCATATGATAAATATATATACAGACACCGTTGGTCCATATATATAAATATTTTGAAAATGAATTCTATGGTTTTGGAAAGAAATATATGGTTTTATTAAATGTTGAGCCTTAAATTATTATATATAAATGGGAATGATTGACTAAATACATATAATATGGTTGAGTATTTAAATTTATGTTTCAAAATAGATTTCAGTAATAATTTGAATAAGTTAAGGTTGGGAGATAATTTGAATTTAGTAAAGAATTTTATTTAATTAAACCGATTTAAAACTTATTGAAATTGGGATTTAAGATATGATTTATAACTTGAGTTTGATTTAAATAATTTAATGAATATTTCTTGTTTAAATAAATTTAGGGAAATATTTAGTAAAAATGAAATTTAAGGCTAGTTAAATGATATTGAATTTATTAAGTGAATATTCCCTGATTAAATAATAATAAAGTTAAATCAAGAGCTATATGAAACCGTTAAATTTAACTTTGAAAATGTTGAATATTAAAGTTTTGACCTATATATATATATATATGTACTATTTTGGAAAATAGATATATTTGAAATGAAATGATATTTGGGTTTGAAGAATAAATTAATTTGAAATGACCACGATGTTATAGTGTATATTTCTACCTTGTAGATAGTTCTACAGATCCTTAGAGGATGGTTATCCCGAACATCCTTTAAGTTACTTGTATTTCAATTGATATTTCACTTGAGTTGGATTTATTAGTATAAGAATGTTAATCCTGACTCGAGTGTTTTGTGTGTTGCTTTACGCTCGGGTCAGACCGAGTGATACAACATTTGAGACTCACCCTTGGAGTTTGGAGCTTCCTTTGGAGATCCAACTATCGCCTCAGCTTTCAGCTCTTCTAGTTGACTGGTTCAGAGAAGTCATCCGTTGTACTAGAGACTTCACTACAATTAAGATATTCTGTTGTATTTTATTTCTAACCCTGATGTTTATATAGTAGTTTCATGAACTACTATTTTATCTATTCCGCTGCGTATTATTGTATTACTCTGTGTCTGTGATTCTGTGATTGATTTATTTACTGTATATTCTGAGTTTTGCCAAAATTTAAATTAACAATCTGATATTTTGAATTATTCAAGTCATACATGTGTGGATTATTGTCGATTTGAATGGTCCAAAATAGCGGGTCGTTATAATTTGAAAGAAACCAGCTTTATATCTCAATTTGTAACGTCAGACATACAACCATACAAGTCTGTTCCAGGATCGAACAGAACCGAAGGCACTTCCAAAAGAAGTCCTTGCAATCCGGATAATTTCTAATCACGTCCGGACTTCCCGTCACTAGGGGTGATAAAATCTCTATATCGGAGATCAGCCGATGCAGAGTAACTCGACGGTAATCCTTCCGTTTTCAAAAATATCTGGTCTTTAACACTGGTCATCAAATGCAATCCATTACGACGTATCACATATTCGAAATGGGTTATACGACCCAAAGGTCCTTTCCCGGCTAACCCGAATAGTGAGCGCTTATTCAAAAATAAGTGTGGCATTCAAATTCAAGCAAATCACAACAAATACCCATTCAAGGTAATTATTGATAGTCGGTTATTTAACTATCAATAGGTCTGCACAGCATCATCAGATTCCAAATAATTTTCCAAATTATTTAATTTTGAAAAAAAATATCTTTACAAGATATATAATTTCCAAACTTCAAAAATAAATCAACGTTTATTTTTTTAAACAATTTCCCTTTTCGGTTATAAATTACATAGTGGATTTATATTTCAAAATATCTACTGATATACGATTTTCAATCGATTTCAAATATTCACTTTTAATTTATCTTTACAAAGATAAATTCTCAAAAACATTTCATTTCATATTGGAAAAGCATTTCCATACTTATTTAATAATAAGTAATTCACAAATCTTATTTATTTTCAACATTTGAAAATATTCAATATACTTAAATCACAATTAAGTATATATTTCATCTTTTAAGGAAAACGTTCTCTTAAACACATTTATTTGAGTCAAAACGAATGTTGCGTAAAACATCGTTACGACGACCCAAAATCACTAGTATAGGGATTCGAAATTAAGATAGATATATAAATCCCAATACTATATAAAACATTTCCTTTCGAAAATCATTTACTATAACAACAGTGTTATAGTCCACCATTTCCTTATTTCTCGAAAACGTCTATTTCAACAATGAATGTTGAAATCTATGTATTCGATACTTAACACGTTTTAAAACATCTTTTAAAATAATTACTTCATTTTGTAATATCACTTCTCCAAAACATATCCATTTTATTTAATAATATATTCACTATCCAAAATCGTGAATATACTTTATTTACCCAATTCAATGTTTCTACACATTTATTAAAAGATTATCCATTGTCTAAAATCGTGGATATAATTCCTTTAATTAACTTCTAAAATTCACTTATCAAAATAAGTGATTTCAGATTTATAAACAACGTTTATAAATCACATTTATATTTTATAACAATTTCAACTTATAAAAATCATTTTATTAGCAAATTCTATTTATATCCCATTTAAGTGCCAAAATCTAATTTATAAGTAAATTACTTATAAATCTTTTATTTCACAACATCTATTCATTTTATAACTTCACATTATAAATCTATTAATTTCATTCACTTATGAAATCCATTTATACTTCCTTTTAACACTTATAAAAACTCATTTTATAATTTCAATATTTTAATTTATAATATCAATTTTATAAATCTTTTATATAACGCTTTATAATTATTCAAAAATCCCAATTTAAACCATTTTACAAATTAATTAACTATTTATTTCAAAAATCACTTTTCGCTTATATTTCACAAATCCCATAATTTTCATAACACGAAAAGTATAACATTTATTTATTTAAAATGAATCAATTCAAAATTTTAATAAAACGTATACTTTCAAAAATCACTTTAAAATCCCTTTAAATTAAAAATCGTTACTTTAACTTTTTTAAAACTTCAAAATAGGCCCAATGATGCAACAGCACCAAATAATCAATCATGGCATCCAAACATCATATATCGATATGACAACAGAATATATAACAATATCTGTAAATAAATCAATACGGTGAGGAATCCAATTGGATCCCTCCAACCTGTTTCCCTGCATCCACAGATGTTAGCACAATACCAATTCCGTTCCAATACGGAATATCGCGGTATATGGGATTTTATAAAATATTATCCGCTATTATGCGGCGCAATAGGGTCTCATCCGCTATATAATGCGGGAAATCAACTCCAAATACATAAATAATACCAATTTCACTTTACGGTGAAATATTCGCGGTATATGTTTTTAATAAATAACCTCCGCATAACAACGGCGTATAATGTCTATTTCAATACAACAGATAGCAATTTATCATCCAAACATACAATCAACAATTTTAAATCTAACTATTTAAAATATAAATCGAAACAGTTTCGATTGAGTGAGAAGTTCTCACCTTGATTTTATGATAACGGTTGTAGCGTTTTATTTCGAATAAAATTAAACGGACGTTTAATTTTACCTGGAATTTTCGCTAGCTCCAAACGACTCCAATCCAATTTCATAGCATAGTGCTCGTCAAAGCGAAGCCAACGCAATTCGTTTCGTCCGACCTCGCATCAACAAGTTATGATAGTTTAAAGGTTATACAATTTTAATAAAATTAATATTAACAATTTATTTTCATTTCTAACCCTAGATTAAATCTCGGCCTTTGATTCCTGCTCCAACAGATCTTGGCCACACTTTTCCTTTCTTCCCCCCCCAGATCATACGTGCAGCCGAACCCACCAAGCCGCCTCCACTTCATTAATTTTCGAGCCCCAATCGAGCACCCAGAAGTCGATCAAACCATACCACGTCGGAGCCCATCACACGAGCTACCTTCGGCTGCAACAAGGTGGAGCTCAACCATCAATTAGCCTAGGAAATCGTGCTCAACCTGATGATAAACACGGCTCAATTTCAGCCTCCATGCTTCGCCATTTCAGATCTTAACCATTGGATAGCTAGTATTCGTCGAGATCTTCGATTTGTTAGTTGATGATTTTCTCTAATTATTAACGGATTTAGAGATATTGGAGGAAGAACACTGGTGATTTTCGGCCATTGAAGAATATAGGGGTGGCTGAACGTTTAACCCTAGGGTTTTATTTTCTTTTGCAAATGAAAAAGTTGAGGGGCTTATATAGAAAATTTACGAAAACACTATTCATCCCGGATTTTCCGAACTCCAAATCGAGCGTGCCGGCTGACGTTTCTAAGGTTTACCCTGCGTTCCGAACACGATGGAACTTATTTCGGGAGCTAATTCGATCATCTGTGCGAGTTACAGAAATAAACGATCGATTTAAAATTAAATCGGTTAATCAAATTTCTGTGCGTTTTAGCTTGCCCCGGACAAACGGTAAATCCGATTGACATGAAATTTGAAACCTTATAATAATATCACATTATGGATCCGATGAAACTAGTTTCGTCAAAATCTGAGACTGTTCGAAAAATGGCTAATTTCACTAGTCGGTTTAAATATTAAAGTATTCAATTTTCACATATTAACTCTAAATTCAATTTTTAAAAGTTCTAAAACATCATTATAACTTCAATATGATTTAATATAACTTTATAAATCATTTACAATCACATTAAATCAAATTTTTAATTATTTGTGGAATTTCAAATATTAAATTATCGATTTAATTATCCAATTAAATCTAATTATTCGAATTTTAAATTATTCGACTTATTAATTTCACTTGTTAATATTTAAAATAAATTAAATATTCAAATTTCAAATAACAGAAATTCTGGGTCGGTACAATTTATTTTTAACCAAATTTATCCATTCCTTTAATAAATTCCCACCCTGAATTTATACTTCCAAATATCCACTGATATATTACTTCACTTTATAAACCCCATTTATAAATTTCATAGTCTCAACTTCCTTTTAAAATCCCAGTTTCAAGTGCTTAATCAATTCTCAAATTGATTTCCAAAATTTACTCCATTTAAAAATAAATTCTTTACCTATCCACTTTTATATCAAAACTTATAAATTTCAGGTTTAACTTCCTTGTGATGATTTAAAATCTTGCTTTAACTAATAATACAAATTTCCACATTTATTCCAAGATTTTCTTTTATTTTTTCTAAACCATTTTAACTCTGAATTCAAAAATAAATCTTTCGTTCCTTTAAATAATATCACTTAAGTTTAAAATTCATGATTTCCCTTTTATTCAAAATCCCCTTTTCATACTCGGAATTTTTTTACTAGAATTTAAAAATCACTTTATCCTTCCCCAAATTCATTCTTTAGTTTATTAAAATTTTCTATAATTACTTTACTTAAACATTCTCTCGTATATTTTCTTTTTCAAAAATCCAATTTTATATATTTTGATAACTCAGTATACCAAAAGGTATATTCAATCAAACCATAGCATCCAATATCCCAATTATCAATATAATTCATCACAGAATATCAAAAATCATAACACAGAATTATTAGAACAGTCTAAATAAATTTGAGGAATCCAATTGGATCCCTCGAACCTGTTTCCCTGCAACCACAGATGTTAGCACAATACCAATTCCACTTCGAGGTGGAATATCGCGGTTTATGGGTTTATATAATATCATCCGCTATTATGCGGCGCATAGGGTCTCATCCACTATATAATGCGGGAATCAATCACTCCAAAATATACTATATACTACTATATAATATACCACATCAAATCAATCCAATCATTCAACCAATTATTTAAATTTAACCATTTAAATTTAAATTAAACCCAGATAAGTGAGATTAACTCACCTTTGATTTTTGTTTTGCAGTCCGTTACCGTCTCGACTTGTTTTTCATGCCTTTTGACCTTGTATAAACAATTACGTGATTTTATTAATATTCGAAATAATCGGACAAACCAATTACCATTTAATAATTTTATTCAATCTAATAATTTAGTTTTAAACTGATTTCCTTTTAATATAATCTTTTAGTAACTAAAAATAATCTATGTAGATTCAAAAATCTAATTTTATACACTTTCAAACCTTTTAAAGCTCCTATATATTTTCAAAACCTTATCTATATATTTTCTGCTTTTACTATATATATATATTTAAAATAAAATACGAATGTGAACATATTTATTCCTACAGTTTTAGTTTAAAGGTATATTTGAATGTGTGTGTATATAATTACCAGATTAAAAATAGAATTATGTTTACTGCAAATAATTTTTTTTTTGATTTCAGCTTCCTGTATATACATATAAATTAAAAACTGCATTCATATATATATATATATCTCATTATATAATTATATTTGTCTGTATTCATTAATTTTATTAGAGTAAATTACCTCCAATGCAGATCTAAACGAACAACGAAGATGATGCCTTCCCAAAGCCCTCGCCATCACCGAAGTCTGCCACTTCCAGCTTGCTCTTGAACGAGCTCCACTTCCCAACCCTAATCACCGAAGCCCTACTGCCTCACGAATCCCACTGCTCGATCGAAACCCGAGCCCAGAATCGTGAATGCCCCAGTACGCGTGCGCCCACGCGCTTCCCAAACGAGCACGAATCCACCTCTCCGCCAACAGCCACCATAGGCGAACACGGCCCCATCCGTGCACCCCACTCTGATTCGATTACAAACTCTTCATTCCCTCACCCCTTATCCACACGAGGCTGCCTCGAAATCCAATTCGAATGGTTAGGTTTCCGACTTCATACGAGAACCATCTCTTTTTAGCCTGGAGATCGGTGTGAGGAGAGGCGTTCCTCAATTTGAATTCGATCGGCATAAATTTTCGAACTGGATTGAGAGGAAGGGGAAAACGAGATTCAATATAAAGAGAATTGTTCGGCCATTTCGATTTGCTTAAAGGTTTACTGGAGAAGAAATTTGTATTTTTTTTTCTCTCTGAGTTTGGAGTGAAAGGCTCAGCCACTTTAAAAAAATGAAGAGGAAGATTGCGTGCTTGAATAAGTTTACGTGAAGATAATGCTTTGCTACAGTGCTTTAGAAAAGACTAGAAAAAGCTCTGATGTGAAATTAATTCGACTAGTCAAGTAAAGTATTTAAAATTCAAATTGTCTCGATTTTGCAACTCAAAATCTCGACCTCCTATCGAGACGTGCCGCTAGGCATTTATAATGTTATACCCCTACTCCGAGCGCAATGGAAAATGTTTCGAGTCCTAACTCGATCGTATGGAGAAGATAGCTTTTTGGACCACTAATCATATTAAATTTTCGATATAGATTTCAGCGCGTTTATCTATCGCACGGCCAAACGATCACTCCAAACACAACAAAAATTGAAATACGATAATAATACAATATTACGGATCCAATGGAATAGGTTTCGTCGAATTCTGAGACTGTGCCTCGGAAGGCTATTTTTAAATACCAATTTAAACGAATATTTTCAAAACTTAAAAAAACACTTCCAAATTCAATTTTAGCACTTTTACTATCTTTAGTATTATCAATATAGATTTTTTACAAGCATTCAAATTATTTTTAACAGGCTTAAAAATCCAGATTCAACATTTCACCCAATTTTCAATTTATTAAATCCATTAACTTAATTGCTAAATAAATAATAATATTTAAAATTCAAGTTAAACTACCTTTCAAGTATTTAAAATCAATTAAATATTTCAATTTCAAATGCTCAAAAATTCCGGGTCGTCACAGTCTTCCTAGCGCAAAGATCGGTGATTGCCCTAGATGGAATGGATTCAAGCTCCATTTGTCTGGGTTGTAAAATGTTACTTGTCTTCTTTTATTTTCCATGATTTGAAGTGCTTTGACTCTTAATACTTGTTCTTCGTGAAGCCGGGGATCATTAGTGACTAGGTAAGTGGGCCTAGTTGTTCGAGGCTCAGAGGATACTTGTTCAAACATCTTAACATGGTTAATTGACATGACTAAGTAAAACTTAGTTGGTGAAATTAATTGGTGTCAAGATCAATGATAGGTTAGTTTGAATAGGATATGCTTGGTTGGGCAAGTCCTTTAAGCCCTAAGTATGTAGGCTAGGGTAGTTCCACTTAAGTTTCATGGGGGATGGAGGTTCGATGACCTCCTTCTAGCGCCAAAAAGTTAATGAATTTCTTTGCTAACCCCAAAAGTGTTAGAATAAGTGAATTCAAATAAGAAACGGCCAAGGCAAACTTAGGCTAAGCCACTTGGATAGAATGTACTCGAGATTAGATCCATGTGATTCCAATGTGCATTCGTTACTTGGGCAAAAATTATGTCGAGCATCATAGATGAACCGAGTCAATAAGCAAGTCGATATTCAAGTCAATATACAAGTCAATATATAAGTCAACATACAAGTCAATATACAAGTTAATATGCAAGTCATAATCCAAGATTCAACTTGTCAATTATGCTATGTAATTGTTTAACATTCGGTTCCTTATGTGTATAAAGTTCAACTGCAACAATCGGCAAAAATCCCCAAATTGATTCAGGGTTACAAAGTGAAAATGTAAGAAGTGGCATGGGCTTCGGTAAACTTGGCTTTGGCATGCTTGGCGTCAGCTTCAGCAATCATCAATGTTGAATAATGCTGGGAATCATCTTTATTCCTTTAGTGGAGATTCACGATAACAATAGGCTATGGCATTGACGGCTTCTGTCATGATGGTCGATGTCCTTCATGAGTCGGTGTTGATACCAGTTTGAGTTGATGCAAGTATAAAGCAATATCAACAAAAGGCGACATTGATAGTTTTAAGGATATTGATGGCATCCACCATCAACATCGCTTGCATAGATGCGTGGCATCCCCTAAATGTTGATGAAATGCGTTGTATGAAAGATGAAGTGCGATGTTGACCATTAGTAGCATCAATAATGTATGGTGTTGTCGTTGCTTAGCGGTATCAATTGGAAGTGGCATAAAACATTGATGATGAGCAGCATGAATGTTGAGAAAGGGTAACTTGATTTAGTATAATATCAGCATTGATGATTTTCGACATCAATACTCGGCAGTTGATGAAATGCGGTAATGAATATAGGCTTACTCAGTGGTTGATATGGAGTAGTTACATTGGTGGCGAACTTGTTTCGGTAACAATAAATGAATAGCGACGACTCTGGAGCACAATATTAATGGGATGTGATATTGGTTACATCGACATTCATTAATGGCTTACGATGTTGATTGTACTCGATACCATTGCTTCTTTGGTTACACGTGACGTTGCATACATTCTTTTATTGATGAAATGCGGCATCCTATTCTTTCGATGCTGATCTATCGTCATATTCTCAATGTTGATTATTGGCACCACTAATGTTTTGCTGGTCACATGCCTTCGAGGGTAATGATGGCAGTCGACATGAACAAAGATCAGTTCCCCATCATAAAAGACAACGTCATATCCATGTCTTATGATGTACGTCTTTAAAGTCAATAATGGTGATAACAATACCACTTATGGATTTTCTATTAAATATATTTTTTGTTAAATTAATTAATTAATATAACATATTATATCATGTATATAATAGAAAAAACACCTTTTATTTTGAGCAAAATTGGTTATCGAGTTAGATATATGTAACCATTACATAATTGCCCTTAGGGCATACCCTTAACTCTATCAAGGCCTGTGTGGAAACCGTTTGCCTAAACATGACATTATATTTGATGATTGGTAGTGTAAGGCCTGAAGGGAAATAGTTTGTAAACACGGCCTCATATTTGATGATTGGTGGCATAAGGTCTATGTGGCAACCATTTGTCTAAACACGACAATATATTCGATGATGGGTGGTGTAAGGCCTTGGTGGCAACCTATTAAGCTGTCCATGGTACATTTGAAGGAAAGTCAGATAAAACACCTAAGTTATAAACTTAAATGTCTAGTTATCTTGTTAAACTAATAAGAGTAAAGCCTGAGTGGCAAATCTAAAAACGAATTGATTATAGAAATTAGTTGGAAATGCTTTAAAGGAAATCTCACCCTTACATTGAAATTGATGATTTTTGTTTGATCATGGTTCGATATTAGTACATCATATGATATAATTGATGAAGTAAGAATAGTAGGGGGAATATCCATTTCGTGCTTTAGCAGCATGGTCTCACTATATGATTGTTTTCATAGGATAATGTACTACTCATACCAAGCTTTATATCTGACCCATGATATTATTATTTTCGATAAATTTAGGGGTACTTATTCGAGTAGGTTGAGTTTATGGTATATATAGTAGCTTTTGAAAAAAAATGAATAAGAACTCCAGAGATGAAGCAGAAGGCTTATTTTACAAATAATAGCTATTTTGAAATTCCACTATGTAAAATCAGAATTTATAACTGGTTAAGTGTTCATATCGACATCCTCATATGTCGGGCATGGTACTGTATTTATATCTTTTTATATATTTATCCTACACTGGAATAAGATAGGTTAATGATGATGTAACGAATTTTATAAAACATTTTGTTGTATGAAATTATTTAGCCAATCTATTTACTTAATGTTGTGACAAAATTATACCGATCTCACTTTGTCGCTTAAATATAATTCAGGTGATGACTGCAACATCATCAGCTTTCATTTCCGAGTCCTAGAGTAAAGGATGATACAAGTAGTTAGGCACCTACCACCAATAGCTTGCTAAGCCAAGCCAAGTGGGCTTCAGAAGGCGCGGGAAGTTGAGATGGTAGGCGAGCTGGGGATCTTGCTAGAGAAGGGGCATTTGCTAGGATGCTTGACTATTGGGAGTCATTTTGCATGTCAACCCGCTGCCTGTTATGGGTGTAAGCTAATGATAACCAATATGGGATTTTCTTGGTAGATGCGGGTGTTGATACTAAATAGGCGAGCTAAGATACTAGCTTCTAGAAATGCACGATCCAAGACTGTAACAACCCACCTTTTTGATCTTCAGAAGTCGACAATAATACAACCATGGTATTCACATGCCGAGCATCTAAGTGCCGAAATGGTAGATTGTTTGGGGAATCGAAAACGAAAAGACAGAATAGAATCTCACATCGTAATGAATGATATATAATACCCAAATTATCTTTACAAAAAAATCTTTAATATTCAAAACAACATCAGAGTCTAACCTATCATCAGCTCCGGACAGTTAATACAGCCTATCCTTATAAATGCTGATAAATACAAACAAGCTACGTAGAAGGAATAAAAATGTAGAAATACGTCTTGGAGGCATCCAGCTCAGTTCCTGCAGCTCCAAATGTCCAGCTACATTTGAAAAATATGCTCGGGCTGACCTGAACATTATAAGAAAAATAATGTCCGGATCAGTCTGGTAAAACCAGCATGAGAAACACAATCAAATGGATTCTTAATGCTTTATAAAACCTTTCAAAATAAAGGTATCTCGCAAGACCATGCCGCACATAAACATGGATGGGTTTCTACCTTACGATAACCAAAACATTTCTGTAGAAAATCTAGTTATATTATAATAGTGTCTAGAGGGAAATATAAACATATATAACAGCTAAAATGCTTGCATCTCACATTTCAAGCTAATTGGGCACAACAAAGTCCATAAAGGAACATATTGGAGATTGGATTTCCATCAATGGCAAGGCTATTGGGGGTACCGCCTGCCACGGTATACCTCTAGAAAAATGTACCGAGGGCCTCACATGGACCCTCGCCAACATAGGACCGACATACCCCTTATTGGATAGTACTGAATATTTCATTACCCTAGTTGTTTGCAACATTTTTCTAAGAGCTCTCATGCACAACCAAATCATTAATGACCCTGATTTTTCGGTGTTGTTAAGTTAAATTTAATAAAGATTTAAACTTGTAATTTTAATGAGAAATTGGATTTCTCATTTATTGAAGTAGAATTGAATATTAAGTGTTTTATTGAATAATAATTGAAAAAAAACAAAATATGGAATTCATTGATGTTAAATTCTTGTTTTAAGACTTGTTAAATAACGTGTAGTGTTTCTAGATATGGTGTAAATTTATTTAATAAGAAAATGGGGATTTTTAAAGTTAAAAATAATTTATTTGTTAAGTTTTCATATTATAGAAAATGCAAAATACCATGTTTTCAATAAAAAAAATATGATTTTATAAATTATTAAAAATTATTTTTTATTAATTAATCATGAATATTAGGTGATGAATTTAATTTTAGTATATTAATTTGAATTTTTCTATGTTGAATTGAATAAGTTATTAGTGTTTTAATAATATAGAAAATGAGAAAATATGTAAGTGTTTTATTGTTCTAATTAACTAATGGGTTTGGGCTTAGAATGATTTCAGCCCACTTAAGAATAAGGTGGATTTCTTTCTTCTTCGTTTAGATAATGAACATCACATTCATTTTTTTTACAGTAAACAGAAAGCTCATCTTCCTCTTGTTTTCTAAAACCTAGTTCTATCAAAATCAAAATTTAAAATCCAAAAAATTAAGAGAAAATAAAAAGTAAGTTCTCCTAACTCTAATTCAATATTTAGACAAGTTGATTTTCAGTATCTAGTAGGTTTTGATTATAATTGTTCTTCCTTTGTTTTGAGACAAACTATTAGTGTTTTCTGAAATTGAGTGCAAGATTGATAAGAATGGTTGTTGCAAGCTAAGGAAGAAAGGTGAGTAATCTCACAACTATCTCTATTTTAATATAATTATCTCTATATTAATATTTAGATGTATAAACATGAAGTAATGAATGATTTTTGTTTGATATTTGTTGGTTGTGCTTTAATAATTCAATTGATGTTGTTCTAAAAATCAATTTACTGTAAAACAATATTAGAACCAAAACCTTGGTTATTCTTTATTTCATGATTGTTCGATGGATTGAATGAGTTTAAACTCATTTTGCGATATTCATTTCTAGCGAGTTATGATTTGCAAAGTGCAACCTCCGAAGCGACTACGTGAAGTGCGTGTATTTATTGTATTGACTTGTGAAGTACAAGTCTATTACTTGCATATATGGATGTGATTATTTATGCACTTGTTGTGGTTAATTTGACTTTGATGAATGTTAGTAATGAGCATATAACTGAACCATAACATATGAAGTCCAAAAAGATGATTTATTATGTTAGTGAAAATGTGAAATTTACGAATCGATGGCTGAAACTTATTTGTAGAAATCGCTGTAGTAAGACAGTGATATCTTAGTGTAAAATGATCCTAAATGGCTCAATCTACTTGTGGTAGAAACTTCTTTTAATAAATTACAAGTTCTCTTTTGAATATTTTTCGAAATATTGCCTTTAAAAGGGCCTAAATTGAGTTTGAAACTGATGTTATAGCACGGCCATATCAAAATTTCTAAGTAGATACCTAATAGTAAAATGGCCATAACTTTTTAATCTTAAATCCAAATTATGCAAACTTTATTTTGATAGAAAGCTGAGACATTAAAGAACACTTTCATGTTGTAAGTTTTTGAAAATTTTAAGTTTTAAATTATCGAAATGGCAACCGAATGCCTCAGCCCTGTGAATATCAATTTTCTGAGTTTGATATTTTTAAAAACCTGAAAATGAAATCGCCATATTTTTTGAACCACAAGTCCAAATTCAATGATCTTTTTCTTTTTTGAAGGATTGGACTTTTTTCTATAACTTTTATATTTTTAGTTTTACAAGATTTTGAGATTTAAAGAATCGAAACTGCATATTTCTAAAACTCTAAAGTATGATTTCTTATATATTATAACTTGGTTATATACTCTTATGTTTTAGTTTTGATAAGTTATAATTGAGATAATTACATATAAAAAACTTGGTTTTCTTATTAGAATTTTGAACACTTGGTTAATTAAATCAATTTAATGCTTGCTTTTAGATGAATGCTCTGCTCATTTCAATCGTGTAATTATAATTGATTAATAAATGAGTTATGGACTTAATTGAGAAGTTTGAAAGTAAATATATATAAAGTAATTTAGAAACTAATTCTTATATGGTAAAGTTGAACTATCTGCTTTCAAACTATAAACCCTATTTGGCTTTTATTATGTTTAGCCTTTCGCTAATTAAACACCATTTGGTATTTCTTTGACAACTTTTGGTGCAATTGCTTTTGAGCAATTAATATTTTCACTTGTGTTTTAGTGAATTTCGTGATTTTCTATGAAACAAAGAATTTAAATAAACAATTGAACTATCGGATTGATATAGGACTTTTCATACAATTCTTTTGTTTATTTCTATAATTTGTTGAATAGAGTTTGTAGTGGAAATTACTAGCTTTTAGTAAATACTTGAATTTACTAGCTGGTATGGGACAATGTAACGACCCGTAAATTTTTAATAATTTTATTTGTTTTAATAATATATTTAATTGAAATTTTGTGAAATTTTAAACAATAAAATTTTGAAATAAAAATTTAATATTTGGAATACGTCTTCTTAAGCATAGCAAATGGTAAATTTTCTTCAGAAAATATGGAAGTTTATTTTCTTGTGTAATTTTATTTCAGTTTAAATCAGTTATTATTAGATGATAATAAATTGTTTTCCAAACCTGAATATTTTTCTATAGAAAATTTGTAAATCATCTTCTGAGTGAGACGTCATATTTCGTTTCTCCAAATTTTGACTGTTATTGCTCCGTTCATCTTGTTTCTAACATTTTTGCCGCATTTCGGTACCGATATCGACTTTTGATCGGATGATCGTACCATTAATATCTGTATACCGTTTTGATCGTCTCGTCGTGCTGATATCCGCAGTATATTCATTTGTATATTTCGGGGTCTGGTACGCCACAAAATCAGTAAAATGATTACCGTATCGGTAACCGTTTCCGAACTTTTTGACTTATGTGGCCTTTCATTTAATTAACGTGCAAACTGAATGGCCACTAACCTCTTTTTATTCCTGAATTCAATTATCATGATTTTGGCTATTCCTCTTCGTTCAAAATATATGGATCATTGCTTTTGAGAAAAGAATACATATTAATGCAAACTTATTTTTTCTCTTTAGCCTGTCATCTTCTTTGTTTCACCTGCCAGGCCACCTTATCCTCTAAAAAAAGGGGGGAATGTGACATATAACTTCACCTGTAGCTCGTGCTCCCCTTGAAACCCATTCCTCCACCGTGTGCCTTCCACCTTCCAACCCATCACTGCCACCAAGGCTGCCGCCGCCTACCTCCGAACATACATCCTCTAGTTTTTCCACACCCGCCACCTCCTTCCCCTCTTCCACTGCAGGCCGAGCCACCTCTTTCCAAGCCTCCATCACTTGCCCACCCGAGCCTACCTCGGCCTTCATGCAGCAAGTGCCTTCAACCACCTGTTTTCTCCCCAGCTGTCCGCGTTTTCACCCTGGCCAGCTCATATTGCATCACTAGCTTGACCGAACACTCCTATCTTCTCTTTGTTTTATATAGGTAAATATAGATATTTGTTGATATATAAGTATTAAGTTGTTTATAAAGTTTATAAGTTTATATCTGATGCTGTTCGCTGGTATATATATGAATCTATATAGGCTGTTATATATATCTGTGTGAGTATAGATATTTTCAATAAAGTAAGTTCATTTTATTATTCTTTTCTCTATTATTGATTTAAAATATAATAGGTAAGTTATATATGGATTTATGTTTGTAAAAAAAGTTATATAGATATGGTATGTCTGCATAAGTTTGAAAGCAGACAACTCTTGTTCTTCTTGTATATATATACGGTATATACATATAATTTTATATAAGTTGAAAACATATAAGATTGGATATGTTTAAAAGTTATATATATGTGTTGTTCGTGAGTTGGTATATATATGTGGGTATATAAAGGTTTATATAAGTTGTTTATATTTTGGGTTCTCTATTTTATCTTCCTCTTCTTACAGTTTTATATATATGCAGTAATCTGGTTTCTAGTTGCTGTGGAAAGTAATATACAAGGTTATATATAAATTTTAAGAACTGGTTGCATGTACTGTGTGCATAATATAATATATATATTTAAATAGATGTGTTAAATTTAGTAGTGATCTTAAATATATATAGATTCCGATTTTTGATATATATATGTTTGAATTTAAAATATTGAATTCAAAGTGTATATGTATTTATGTTATAAATTTGTTGATTTTTTTTAAAGTATGTTTAATTTATTGTTTTTAAAGTATAAAAAGTTATAAAAGTTGTATGAGTGATATATAATAGGTTTGTATATAAGTTTTTCTTAGTTGTAGATAATCTATCTGTTTGTTATATAAGTTTTTCTTAGTTGTAGATAATTTGTCTGTTTGTTATATAAGTTTTCCTTAGTTGTAGATAATATGTCTGTTTGTTATATTATGTTAGCTTATATATATATATATTGTAAAAATATTGATGTTTCAAACATATATGTATATATTAACATCAATTTTAAAATTATATACGTATAAATGTTTTGACTTTTAAGTATAGAAATTTAGGCTTTAATTCTGTATATGGATTTGAAGTAAATTTTGATATTAATAAATGTAATATATACATATATTCCGTTTATATCAAGTTAATTCAATTTGTTTCATCGATCTAGTCCTGATTTGATTTCGTCGATTCCTTGTCATCAGCTTTGATCGTCTAATTCATGCCTATCTCACCTTGCTTTGGATAGTAACACATCTAATTCTCGTTTATCTCTCTAGTGTAACGTCATGGATTTTCACGCTCGAAAATCGACATCCATACTTTACATCGTACTCAAATGCCATAGATTCGACCGTTCAAATCCGAGTCGCCGGAGCTTCTAACACAGTTAAGTAAATAACACAGCGGAAGAAAAAGAATAATACATTGGTATACAATATCTGGTACAACAGAGGGATACAATGAATATCAATATACATCAGAGGTATGATACAATAAATAGCAGCGGAAAGAAAATAGATAACACCAGCAACGGATAATCTCCATCTTCAAAGCGCTAATCCAGAAATAGCTTGAACTCCCAATAATGATGCACAAAGATAAGCAACTGCAGTCCATATCCAAAGACTGAACTAGCTCCAGAAAATCTACTAATCTGACTATCTAAAAAACCCAACTCTAGACTGCTCGTGTAGAAAAATTTTGAGCATCCAGAGTTTAGGAAAGAAACAATAAACTCTGGATCAGTCATGGGACTAGTGTGAGCAACAAAAACAGCTTATCTTTAAAACAAATAGCAGAGAATTTTAAAGTCAATTCGCAATGCTTTTGGAAAATGAAACTACCATAAGGCCTCCCGCCACACACACAATGCAAACACAGAATTGGAGGAGATTTCTCCTTATGATAGTCAAAGATGCTTACTACGCAAAACAAATCATTTGATTATTATTATTAGTGCATAGTGATGAAAAAGCATTTCGAAAATAGAATATCAATCTTAGCCAACATACGACCAGTATCGTATGCCTACTATAGCTACCATGTTCAATAGCAGGTTACCGCCACATTCCATGGCAGGTAATACAACTAAAACCGTACAAGTCTCGTATTGTTTCTTTGGATTTCCAACAAATGGTCAGGCCAAGGAACTTCCCATTGCCACATGGGTATGCCTCTGGAAAGACGACCCGAGAAATAACCTAACATTACGGTTAGATCTCTGCCAACACAAGGCCGAGTTACCCCTAACTGGGTAACTACTGACACGAATATGTCATCCCCCGATCATAACCGATCTTCCCGAGGATCCTCGATTCCAACAACCACATAAGAATAATAATGCATCAACAACATAGGTTAAGTATCTGGGCTCCATACCATGATGCCACCTCTATCCAGAAGGAATGACATACACTAAAGGGGCGCTACCCCCTAATAACCTTGCTGCATCTTTCCTGTTTTGACCATTTCCGGGGTGTGAGGTCTGACGAAGTCTCGTCCACAAAGCCACGCTTTGGTGCAAAGCCATGCTTTGGGTCAACACATGATATCTGGTCCACAAAGTCTCGTCCTTTCGTTTTCGAAAATATCTGGTCTTCACCACCGGTCTTCAAATGCTATCCATTTACGTCGTATCACTATTCGGAATGGGTTATATGACACAAATGTCTTTTCCCGGCTAACCCGAATAACGAGCGCAATTAAATATCATATGGATACTGGGGTCTCAGTTAAATCACAGCTTAAAGCCCAAAACTTTTCATTCGAATGGTTAAAACAAGTTACCATTTTCAAATCTTTAAACAAAAAGATTCATTTTAACAACCTTCAATGGTTTAAACAATTTCCACACTTTAATCTTTTAAACAAAAGATCCAATTCACAAAGTTCACCCCATTTACAAAGATTCATTCCCAGATTTCCCAAATCAATTTCCATTTCAATTGGATTAACTCGTTAAATCTTTAAATCAAAGATTTAACTTATAGCTTTCAAAACAATTTCATTTCGAGTGGTTTTAAACAAATCATCATTTTAAATCTGTTAAAAATAAACAGATTCAATTCATAGCTTTCAAAAAGAATTCATTCATAACTTGGAAAACAATTTTTCAATTCAATCTTGAAATTCCTTTAACTAAATTGGAATTTCATTTCTTATATGAAAGCTTTTATCATTTGAAAACAAATAGTTTTCATTTCGGAAAATCTGATTCATTTAGACGAATTAAAATCCTTGGGTTAAATTTAAATTCTCGAAACCATGCTTTTAAAATGGTTTAACCCATATATAACTAGTATAACATCTTTAATCCCTAGTTTCAAATCACAGAATTCAATTTAAAATTTTGAATTCAAATTTAAGTCAAATTATTTAAATTTCAAAACTTAATCAAGTTATTCGAAAATAAGTCTTATCTTTGAAATTCCATTTCAAAAGCTTTTCACTTTAAACCCAAAATTTCCAATTTCAAAATCAATTGAATTTAAAATTTCAATTTCAAAAACATCAAATTTAAATCATCTGTGACTTAACCGATTTCCACGTGAAATCCATATTGGTGTGTGTATAAGTGTGGTCCAAGGTTTCAACACAATAGTGCAACATCATTCAATCATCATAGATTAAAATACCGAAATATAGCTGATAAGCGATATAAGCTATAACGCTTATTACTTATTCACGGATCACAAATATATACAGATGTATCATAAGTAAATGAATAAATTACACACAACTAAATCCACAGAACAAAATATCATAGATCAGATAGGACAAACAATTCAAGGCATCTCATACAATGCAATCATTCATAAGTAAATTCAAGCATTCAATAATCATTTATAAACAGGATTAATTAATTGTTTAATCCTAATTGATTCAATTTATTTCCAATTTAATTAATTAGTTATGAATTAATTATCCAATCCTGATGAATAAATTACAATTCATTTGATACCAATTAATTAATTAATCACCTTAATTAATTATTCTTTAATTGCTCATTAATTAAATTAATTATCCCATAATTAATTATCTCCATTAATTTCACTAAGTAAATTCACTTATCCAATTATCCAATGATTTTCTTAAATTAATTAACTAATTTAATCAACTCTAATTAATCAAAATATCCAAAATCAATTACAATAAGTAATTAATCCTTAATTACTTCTATTAAGTAATTAACAATTTATGATTTATTATCCAAATTAATAAATCTAATTAATTATCAAAAATTTAATCACATTAATTAATTACTTAATAATCCCTAGTTAATTATCTTCATTAACTAATAATATTTCTTTAATTACTTTCCTAAGAAATTATCTTTAATTCTAAATTATTAATTTTAAATTAAATAAATAAGTCATTCTTTAATTAACTTATTAATTTAAATTACTTCAATATCTAAATTATCTCTAAGATAATCTATTCCTTTATTAATGATTTAATAAATATTAATGTGTAGAATATTACACTTTTGAATTTAAATCTAAATTACATTTTGAATATAAGATTCAAAATGATTTACCATTTAAAACCTTAACCAAATTTAAATTTAATTTAACTTGTTTAAAACACCTTCAGATTTAAAACTGATTTTTAATTTCAGATTTGAATTCAAGAAACTTGAATCCATATTTTGAATTTGATTTTAAACTTGACTTTAAACTTACTTTAAAACATTGATCTTAAATTCTTGATTTAAAAATCCAAATTCATTTTAAAACCTAAGATTCAAAAGTTTATTTGAAACCTGAACTTAACTTTGAGTTTAAATGATGCTTTCAAACTTTAAATTAAATTTTAAAATTCAGGAAACTGTCAGGTTTTTATAAACTTGAAAACCAAACATTTAAATTATACAAAATTTTATTTTATTTCATATTAGAATTCAAAAGTGAATTTGAATCCTCATTTCAAACTAGATTTAAACTTTTGTTTAAATCTGGTATACAAATTTAAATTGCATTTAAATTTGTTTAAAAAAAACAAACACTGCCAGGTTTTTTTTCCAAAACCCCTAAAACAAGCAATTGACTCGAGTCGAAACAAAATTGCTTCGAGTCCTTTGCCCTACTGCTTCGAGTAAACAACTCGAATGACTCGAGTCTTCCCCAAGCTCAACACTCTGCACACAAACAAGTTCATCGGAACTTCAAAATGCACGGTGCACGTGCACCGTGGCTCTGGCCATCTCCGGCCATCCACCAGCACTCCAACACATCGGCTACCAACCTCAGACATGATCACGATCATCTAGATCCATCACAACAACTCGAATCAAAATAGAGTACAACTCGATACCTGGAACAACTGAACCTCCTCAACCCAAATCCTATCAACGTCTCGCTCCTTCAACTCCAGCCACCTGAGCGTCAGCGACTTCGGCCACGTACTCGTAAGCTACCCAACTATCATTCCCCAAAAACTTACTACACTCGATCAACTACACAAGTTGTAGTGATCGATTCATCATTTCCAGTCAAAACTAAGGTTCTAGATGAAAATTCACTACCGCAACATCCATTGTGAATTTCAACACCTTCCAGAATTTTTCCAATCAACTCCTAACTCTCCTTCATCATCTGGAAGAACCCCGAGCCCTCAAGATGCATAGATCACCAGAAAATGCTAAAAGTTCATTTTTAGTTCAAACAGGAATTGTGCATTCATCCCTAAATTATAAACAATGATTCTTGATTTAAAAATCATGATTTAGTTGATGTTTTAGATTTATACTACTGAATTAATAAATTACACAGTTTGAATTTTTTGATTTATATCAATATATACTGATGTTTCAATATTTCCAGAGGCAACATGCCTTATTTTGTTTAATTTAAAATTCTAAACATAAATCTAGGTTAAACCAAACAACATTTGTTTGATAATCAGACCCTATCAAACACTAGATCATGTGATAAGGATTTCTTTTAAGTAAAAATTGAGCTTGTAAACAAGACAGAACAGAGCAATTCTAAACGGCATGCACACAGATACATATTCACATCACAATCATATTACTTTCAGAGATGAGTATGCAACAGAATTTATAACTTAAACATTTAAATTTGTGATGTTACTCACAGGTAAAGGAAACAAAGAAGGTTTGCTCACCTGAATATGGATGAAGCAGAGAACATCGGTATTTGTTTTAGATGATATCACTTTAGATTGTTTTCCAGAAATCTACTGCATTAACAAAACTGCAGCTCTGTTCCAGGTGAAAGCTTTTTGCATTCTTTGCTTTGAAATCGCATGCTTCCAGATTTGATTGTTGTTTTAGGTTTTAAGATAATATTTACTTCATATTTTTCTTAGTTTTAAATGAACGAAATGAAAATGAGGAAGGATGATATATAGAATGTGGAGTTTACAGTATGTTATATTCTTTTGTACAGGGTTACTATTTACTTGTATACTATAAGATCAGAGATCTTTTTCATTGGAGGCTGAAGTGTTTTTAGTCATGGCTAGAGACACTTGCTTTAATTGCCATTGTACCAGTCTACACTTATACCATACTTAAAAATATTTTTCTGTCCTTACTTTGTTTTATTATCTTGCCTAGACTTATCTTTACTTGCTTTCCTGTACAAGCTTACATACTTATCTTTTGTTTTGTGGCTGATATGATATCAGTTAATATATTTTGTTTCTTTTCTTTTGTCTTACACTTTCATATGTCTTATACATAAACATTTATTTATTTATTGGTTTTACTTATTTCTAACTTCAATAGTTATTTTAACTTACATATAAATTTTCAACTTAAATACTTATCATCTTGTATTTACATTGTATTTATATTTTTACTTTATTTATTTTTGTATGACTACATATTAATTTTCAACTATCAACATTTTCTAAGTCATTTATTAAAATTTTATTTCAAATCCAATATATACATATACATATATATATATATATATAAATAAATTCAAATTTACTCATATATATCCATATACATATATATTCACATATATACAAATTTTCAAATCCATATGACTTAATATATTTTCTATTTGAATCGGGGAAACTCGCTTCCATTTATAATTAATTTTACAAATTTTTATTCAAAAATTCATTTAATTATTAATTTAAATTAAATTAAAATCTAGGGTCGTTACATCTAGCCTCGAAAGGTGAGCAATTACTCACGATTAACGTTCTTATATTTATAAAATTTGATTTCAATTGAAACGACAATTGAAATATGCTACTGTTAGTTATTTATATTGCTATATATATGCCATTATCTGTATCTGTTCACTTGTGATATCTGACACCATTATCTGTTATTTATATTGCTATATATATACCATTATCTGTATCTGTTCACCTGTGACATCTGACACCATTATCTGTTATTTATCACTGATGATATATGCCTGTTATGTTATTATCATATCTGTTATCACTCTACAAGTTCCCTGTTAGTATAGAATTCACTATGGGTTGAAATGATACATACCCGAACGATCTGTAGAATAGGAGGAAATCATTATTGGTTGAAATGATAAACCCAAGCGATTTTCATTTGAATTGAATTTGGGATTGCGGGTTGAAAAGATATATACCCGTATATATATTTAAATTGCGGATTGAAATGATAAATATCTGTATCACTTGACCATAGGATAGAAAATTATATACAGACACCGTTGGTCTATATATATAAATATTTTGAAAAATGATTTTTATAGTTTTGAAAAGAAATATATTGTTTTAATAAATATTGATTTTAAAGATTTACTAAAGTTGATTTAATAAAGTTGATATAATATGTTTAAGTATTTATTTAATATCTATATTTTCAAATATAAAGTTTATAATGATTCAGGTTGGAAAGATAAATTTGAAATTGATTTGAAATTATATTTATTTAAGAATTTTACTTAAATAAGTTTGATTTGAAATTTATTAAACTTGAAATTTTAAAGATACGTTTTATAACTTGAATTTGATTAAAAGTGACTTAAATGAATATTTCAAACTTATATAAACTTAAATGGGATATTTTGTTTATTTAAATTTGTAAATTGAAGTTGTATTTAGATGTTATTGAAATGATTAAGTAAATATTTCAAAACTAAATAATAGTAAAGTGAATTTGATATATATATATATATGAAATTATCGAATTTAGTTTTGAAATGTTGAATATTTAAAGCTTTGAAATATATTGAAAGTGAAATGACTTATTTTATGGTTCAAATATGTATTTGAAATCGATAATTTGAAATGGTTTATTGAGAAATTGAATTGAGTTAAAATTGATTATTTGAGATTTGATTAAATTTGAATTTTCTAAATTCGAGTTGATTTGAATCGATTTGTGAAATTTGAGGAAACTATTATATTTTATATAAGTATTTTAAACTATATTTAAAACTATTTTATATTTTACTTTATAAATTATTTTAATATAAACTACTTTCATATAAATCATTTTCAATATAAATTATTTTAATATAAACTATTTCAATATACTAACTGTTTTATTATAAACTATTTTAACTTATAACTATTTTATATAAACTATTTTATTATATATACTATTTTTAATATCTAAACTGTTTAAGAGCAACGTGTTTCAAGGTTTTGATTTTCAAAGTGTTTTGATTTTAAAAGACTTATGATTTCGAAAGCGTTACAACTTTGGAAAGTGATATGACTTTTGGAAATGGATATATTTGAAGTGAAAATGATATCGTGTTGATTTGGTTTTAAAATGAAATGATATTTTGGTTTTGAAGTATAAACTATTTGGAAATGACCACGGTGTTATAATAACGTTTGGTTGTTAAAGAGACCGGGATCAGATATGGGCATACTCTCTGTCGATACCGAAAACCACTTTAACAACTGTGTACGCGGTGGAGATTCCAGAATGAAGTAGGATGGCGGCGACGATCCTATATGAGGAATATACGTGGACCCGACTCCCGTGAGTTGGCATAAGGTGGCTAAAACAGGAGAAATCGACGGGCTAATGAGGTAGCCCCTCTGATCGGACACACTCCATCGTATGCCATTCTATTACTTTGTGATCGATTTGGTGCGCACCCTTGATTCGGGAGTGTGGCTCGAGGTGGGCGATTGCTGCGGCTCTGCGTTACCACCGGCCCAGAAGTGTAATTGGTATATCTACCCTGGCATTGCCTAGTTGTGTCGTGTCACCTACCCTAGCGTGCTTTACTACGAGTTTGTTTTATAGCATACCTATGGAGTGCCCTTTGACAACGCCCATTACGGGGGAGATTACGGTACTGTTGTAACGACCCTGAATATTTGAACGTTTAAATTAGAAATATTTAAGTTATTTTAAATATTTGAATGGTAATTTAACTTGAATTCCCGATGTTAATATGAAATTGGCGATTAAATTATAAAATTTAATCGATTGAAAGTTAAATAAAAATTTGAATCTTCAAATTTAGGCCGATTAAAAATATTTCAAAAGCTTTTAAAATTCAAAATGATAATACCGAAGATAATAGAAGCTTCAAAATTGAATTTTACAGCGATTTGTTCAGTGTTGAAATTATATCGATTGGATTGAAATTTAAAATAGCCGTCCGAGGCACAGTCTCGGAATTCGACGAAACCAGTTCCATTGGGTCCGTAATATTGTATTATTATCGGATTTCAAATTTCGTAGTTATCGGAGTTGATATGTGAGCGTACGGTGAGAAAACACGTTGAAATTTAATCGGATTCAATTTAAATTTAAATTTAAATTTGGTCAACCTTAGCTACTTTTCTTCCTTTAACCACAGCAGAGATTCCTGGCTCCATTTCACTTCAATGCCGACCTTTCTCTGTTAATCATGTACTCTTTGTCTCCCCTTCCTTCTCTGTTAAAATACACGAAAGAAAATCATTTCGTTCAAAACAAAATCTGCTCGTCTTCATTTCAAAAGAAAATAAATGGCCGAAGCCTCCTTCATTCAGGAATGAATCGCGAGCTAGTTAAAAACTTAATTTCCTTCCTCTTCGTAAATCAAAAATGAAAACCCCTCTCCCTCGTTTCTAGTTTAAATCGAGTTCCCCTTCAACCTAATTCATGAATTAAAATCCTTTCCCCCTCGTTCGTTCACAAAAAAAAGGGAAAAGGAGAATAGCTCGCGATATTATCGGCATCGAGGCGAGCGATCGGAGACAACCAAGAGCAACCGCGTGGTCGAGTTAGACTTGAAAGCGGCAGGCACGATGAACTCGAGAGCTAGTACTCGAGCTCGAGGAGGTGAAGTCGCGAAGTAGGGTTTCGCGACGATCGGGGGAGGCTAGCGAACACGTGTTCGAGCAAGGCGACGATGTCGCAACCTCTGGTTCGATGTTGGAAAGGCGTCGCGCACTCGCGTGGGGTGTCGCCTAGTTGTGGGCTCGAGTTCGAACCTTGGTTTCGTCCAGTAAGGTGAATTATCTTATTTTATTCGATTTAAAATTTATTTATATACATGTGTAAAGATGAATATACGCCGTGAAATTTTTATACCCTGTACAGATTGAAGAAAATAATTTGTAACAGTCAAGAAAATTTTTACTGTTTGTTTATATGCACAGTTTTGAGATATTTATATATATATATATATAAATAGACAAACAGTAATTTAAAGAAAATTTAGTTTTAAAGGGATTTAAAAAGAAAATCTAGATAGATAAGGTTTTAAATTTTAACAATAAAGGAAATACAGTTTTCCAAATTTATAAGTGGTTACAGAAAGATTAAACAATAAAAGAATAGATGTTTACAGTAAAGAAATTTAGTTTTAGATTTTTTTGTAGTTAAATAAACCTATTTTAAAGGGAAATTTAGTTTAAAATAAATTTATTTAAAAGAACTAGGACTAAAATATAATCATTGGTTAATTTAAATTATCAAATAGAAAACTGTTTAGAATTAAAAGTGTTATTTTAAAATAAAATCACGAGTTAATTAAAATACTCAAATATTAATCAATTGTGTATGAATATTTATACAAGGTATAAATCAAGAAAGTGAGGCAAGATGGAAATTGGATGGCAAAATAAAAGCTAAGGTGAGATCTTCTCACTCAAAATAAATTTGGATTGCAGTTATTGATTGCTATTTGGATGTGATATTAGATATAGTAGGATATATCTATATATATATGCAATATATACATATTGGCATATGTATATATTGGATTGATTGATTTCCCGCACTGTATAGCGGATGAGACCCTATTGCGCCGTTATTAAGCGGATGATATTTTATAAATCCCATATACCGCGATATTCCACCTTGAAGTGGAATTGGTATTGTGCTAACGTTTGTGGATGCAGGGAAACAGGTTGGAGGGATCCAACTGGATTCCTCACCAGTATTTATTTATTTACAGATATTGTGATGTATTCTGTTATCATATTGATATATGATATTGAATGTTGTGATTGACTAATTGGTGCGTTGCATCATCGGATTCGATTTTGAAGTTTAAAAATAACGATTTTTACTTTAAAAAGGATTTTGAAGGGATTTTTGAAAGTAGACGTTTTATTGAACTTTTGAATTGATTCATCTTAAACAAATAAACGTTTAAATTTTTAAAGTTATAAAAGTTATAAAAGTTAAGATTTTTGTGAAATATAACCGAAAGGTGATTTTTGAAATAAATAGTAAAGTAATTTATAAAATGGTTTAAATTGGGATTTTTGAACTATTAAAAACGATGTATATAAAAGATGTACAAAATTGATATTTTATAAATTAAAAATACTGGAATAAAAAAACGAATTTTTATAAGTGTTGAAATGAAATATCAATGGAATTCGTAAGTGTATGAAATTTATAGAATTATAAATTGTGAAGATATGAAATTTATAGATTTGTAAATCGTGAAGTTATAAAATGAATAAAATTGCAGAATAGAAGATTTATAAGAAATTAACTTATAAACTGGATCTTTGCCTTTAAAGGGAGTATTGATCGAACTTGTTAATAAAGGGGATTTATAAATCAAAGTTGTTATAAAATAGAAATAGAATTTATAAACGTCGTTTTATAAATTCGAAATCAATTTAAATTGATAAATTAAATATAGAAGGTTATTAAAGAAGATATATTCGCGATTTTGAATAGCGAATTTTTATTGAAATAAAATGTGTAGAGATGATTGAAATTTGGTTAAGTGAATTATATTCACGATTTTGGACAGTGAATATATTATTGAATAAAACGGATATGTTTTTGGAAAATGATGTTCTAAAACAAAGTTAACTGTTTTAAAGAGACATTTTAAAATGTATAAAATATCGAATACATAGATTTCAACATTCATTGTTGAAATAGACGTTTTCGAGAAATAAGGAAATAATGGACTATAACACTGTTGTTATAGTAAATGATTTCCGGAAGGAAATGTTTTATATAGTATTGGGATTTATATATCTATCTTAAAATTCGAATCCCTATACTAGTGATTTTGGGTCGTCGTAACAATGTTTTACGCAACATTCGTTTTGACCCAAATAAATGTGTTAAAAGAATATTTTCCTTAACGAATGAAATATATACTTAACATTTATTTAAGTATATCGAATATTTTCAAATGTTGAAAATAAATAGATTTGTGAAATAATTATTATTAAGTATGGAAATGTTTTCCAAAATGAAAATGAGACGTTTTGAGATTTTATCTTCTTAAAGATAAATTGAAATTGAATATTTGAAATCGATTTGAAAATCGTATATCAATAGATATTTGGAAATATAAATTCACTATGGAATTTATAAAAGAAATGGGAATTTGTTTAAAAATAAATATTGATTTATTTTTGAAGTGTGGAAATTTTATATCTAGTAAAGATATTTTGGAAAATAAAATAATTTGGGAAAATTATTTGGAATCTGATGATGTTGCGCATCTTTATTGATAGTTAAATAACCGACTATCAATAATTACCTTGAATAGGTATTTGTTGTGAATTGGATGAATTTGAATGCCACACTTATTTTTGAATAAGCGCTCACTATTCGAGTTAGCCGGGAAAGGACCATGGGGTCGAATAACCCATTCCGAATATGTGATACGTCGTTATGAATTGCATTTGATGACCGGTGTTGAAGACCGGATATTTTTGAAAACGGAAGGATTACCGTCGAGTTACTCTACATCGACTGATCTTCGATTTAGAGGTTTTATCACCCTTAGTGACGGGAAGTCCGGACGTGATTGAAAATTATCCGGAATTGCAAGGGCTCCGTGAGAAGTGCCTTCGGTTCTGTTCGATCCCGGAACAGACTTGTATGGATTGTGTGTCTGACATTACAAATTGAGATATAAAGCTGATTTCTTTCAAATACATTTCTATTGGTGGCGGAGAATTTATTATCTTAGCTTAACACCCTTCTCTGAGACGTACGAGCTCAGAGGTTTTGTAGTTGAAATTTATCAGCGATATACTCCCAATTTGGTAATGTGACATGCTGAGTGTTGTTGTGATGATCAGTGTTTGATCATTTGTGATATGATCATTTATTTGATCATTTATCTTTGTGATCATAGGTTGATCATTTGTTTGACCCGAAGCATGGCTTTGGTGACAAAGCGTAGCTTTGTGGACGAGACTTCGTCGGACCTCACACCCCGGAAATGGTCAAAACAGGAAGGATGCGGCAAGGTTCTAGGGAGTAGCGCCCCTTAGTGTATGTCATTCCTTCTGGATAAAGGTGGTATCATGGTATGGAGCCCAGATACTTAACCTCTGTAGATGCTGCGAGTTTATTACTTTGTGGTAGTTGGAAATCGAGGATCCTCGGGAAGATCGGTGACGATCGGCGGATGGCATACGCGTGTCAGTAGTTACCTATTTTTGCAGAGGTAACCCGGCCTTGTGTTGGCAGAGATCTAACTGTAATGTTAGGTTATTTCTCGGAACGTCATTCCAGAGGCGTTCTATTCGTGGAATAGGAAGTTCCTTAGCCTGACCATTTGTTGGAAATCTAAAGAAACAATACGAGCCTTGTACGGTTTTAGTTGTAGAACCTGCCATCTAATATGGTAGCTATAGTAGGCATACTATAATGGTACCTATGTCGGCTAAGATTTATATTCTACTTTCGAAATGTTTTCTACACTATGCACTAATAATAATATCAAAAAGAATTTGATTTTGCGTAGTAAGCATCTTTGACTATCATAAGGAGAAATCTTCTCCAATTCTGCGTTTGCATTGTGTGTGTGGCAGGAGGTCTTATGGTAGTTTCATTTTCAAAAGCATTGCGAAATTGACTTTAAAATTTCCTGTTGTTTGTTTTAAAGATAAATTGTTTTACGATCTCACACCAGTCACCATGACTGACTCGAAGTTTATTGTTTCCCTTCTAAACTCTGGGTGCCCACCAATTTCCACACCGGCAGTCTAGAGTTAGGTTATCAGGATATTCTGGATATTCTGGAGCTTTGGAAGCAAGCTGGATGGCGAGACGTAGTATTTGTATCTGATATTATTTATTCCGCTATGTATTCTGTATGAGGACAAGTTTATATAACTGTCCATTGTTGTATTGAGTTGTATATTGACTCTGTTGATGTATGTATAAACTGATAAAATTCTTTGTTTTAAAAGATTACTGATTTATCTATTATACATTGTTCCGCTGCGAATGTGAGATTCTGATATTGTTCTGTTTCTGATATTGTTCTGTATCTGATGTTGTTCTTCTTCTTCTCTTCTTCTGCTTCTTTCTTTTCTTCTATCTTTTTTCTTCTTCTACTTTTTCTTTTTCTTAAAACCCCTCAGGGTTCGTATTTCCGTGCATCTTGAGTTAATTAATGGAGATTAGTGTTTAATCAAGGGTACGGATTTGCGGGTCTTGACAGCTGGTATCAGAGCATATGGTTAAGCGACAACCCTGCTCTGTTGGGTGTTACTCATTAGAGATAGAGTCAGTAGTACTCTAGAATGAGTTGAGTGTAATAATAGATACGAGCGCGTATTTGTTAGTGAATATAAATTGTTTTGTATTATGATGATTGGTTTATTGAGTGGTATATGAACCTTCGTCGGCACAGTCTGCAAAACTGTATCGAAGGGGTTTCTAAACACTTGAATAGAACAATTCGGCACAGTATTGTTTCTGAATAGGGTGAATGAGATAATTTTGCCCAAAGCTATTTTGTATAGAAAAGAAATGTTTTTCTATGAATTACTATAGTATATGGTTGCATGGTTGTTAGAAGTGATAATATTAAATTATTATCATTGAAATTAAATAAGAAATTGAAATCGTAACTCCAAAGTTAAGAAATAAAATTCATATACAAATGAAATTTGAGAATATAAATTATAAATGTGATTTGTAATTTGAAACAGAATTCCAAAGAAGTATTTGGAAATGTTTTGAAAAGAATTTGAAAATTTTGGAGATTTGGTATGTTAAATCATTTTTGATTTGAAATTAAATTTCAAAGGTTTTGAAAAGTATTTTGGAGAGTTGAAAGCTCTAAACTCTTTTCGGTCGCTGGAAAATAATTTCGATGATGATCGCGACATCACCGATGTTCATTTTCGGGTTTCCAAAAGAGGAATTGCTGCCAATTTGTTTTAAAAGGAAGTTGTTCGGAAAATTGGATTTTGTTTTGGAAATTCAAAAGATAATTTTATTTGTTTTCAAAAATGGTTTTGAAAAAGTTGAAAAGACTCTGGAATACTGTATAAAAATATTTATATTATTTAGTTGATAACTTATACAATTAGAATTTTGATAGAATAATTTAACTTAAAGAATGAAGTTAGAATAATGTAAGTACAAGTGAATCAATTAAATGAAAGTGAGATTAAAATGTTGAAATTCATTTCGAATTTGTAAGCAAATGAATTGAATTGAATAATGTGAATTGAAAGATGAATTAAAATTCATATGGAATTGGAAATCCAGTTTAATATAAGTGGTTATAGACCAAAATAGTGAATTGAAAATAAATTTGAAACTGAATTTTTGAAAACAAATTTGAATAAATGAATTGGAACTTGTGATGAATTAGTAAATGAAACTAATCTAAAATAATGCAGTTATGAATGAAAGATAATCGATAAATTCAATATTCAGAAGTAAACCGAATCCAAATAGAATTGAAATTGTGAATTGAATTCAAATGTAATTTGAAATGCAAAATTAAATGAAAAAGAATATATAACTTCAATAGTGAAGTAAAAATATACAAGAAGTAAGTATCGAAATTTTGTAATAGAATTTGCAAAATGGTTTGAATATTGTAACTAGATATTATGGCTAGTAGGATATACAGGTGTATAAAGAATATGGGATTTGATTTTCAAAGATAAATTTGAATTGCTCGACAAAAGGTATGTATTTTAAATTTCTATATGAGATTTGATGACTTTCTTGTCTAGCCGCTTGGCATTTTTCTTTTCTTTTTGAAATCTGAGAGTCCGTAGGGACGTTTTGTAGTCGTGCCGTATTAGCCGCGCAAAGGAGACGCTGGCGAAAATTTTCGAAAATTTAGGGCGTTAGAAAATTTTTGAGAAAATTTTGAAAGTTAAAATTTGAATTTAAGTTTAAATTTGAATTTTGAAGTAAACAATGTTGTTTAAAACTATAATTGAAGTTGGAAAAAGTTAGTTGAAATGATAACGAATCTTTGATAGAAAGATTTGTTTTGAAATTTGATGAAACTATTGGGTTTTGGTAAAATAGTTAACGGGTATTGGAGCATTCTTCTTTATTTGTAATTTTGGGATGAAATTCTTTTAAGGAGGGAAGATTGTAACGACCCTGAATTTTTGAACGTTTAAATTAGAAATATTTAAGTTATTTTAAATATTTGAATGGTAATTTAACTTGAATTCCCGATGTTAATATGAAATTGGCGATTAAATTATAAAATTTAATCGATTGAAAGTTAAATAAAAATTTGAATCTTCAAATTTAGGCCGATTAAAAATATTTCAAAAGCTTTTAAAATTCGAAATGATAATACCGAAGATAATAGAAGCTTCAAAATTGAATTTTACAGCGATTTGTTCAGTGTTGAAATTATATCGATTGGATTGAAATTTAAAATAGCCGTCCGAGGCACAGTCTTGGAATTCGACGAAACCAGTTCCATTGGGTCCGTAATATTGTATTATTATTGGATTTCAAATTTCGTAGTTATCGGAGTTGATATGTGAGCGTACGGTGAGAAAACACGTTGAAATTTAATCGGATTCAATTTAAATTTAAATTTGGTCAACCTTAGCTACTTTTCTTCCTTTAACCACAGCAGAGATTCCTGGCTCCATTTCACTTCAATGCCGACCTTTCTCTGTTAATCATGTACTCTTTGTCTCCCCTTCCTTCTCTGTTAAAATACACGAAAGAAAATCATTTCGTTCAAAACAAAATCTGCTCGTCTTCATTTCAAAAGAAAATAAATGGCCGAAGCCTCCTTCATTCAGGAATGAATCGCGAGCCAGTTAAAAACTCAATTTCCTTCCTCTTCGTAAATCAAAAATGAAAACCCCTCTCCCTCGTTTCTAGTTTAAATCGAGTTCCCCTTCAACCTAATTCACGAATTAAAATCCTTTCCCCCTCGTTTCGTTCACAAAAAAAAGGGAAAAGGAGAATAGCTCGCGATATTATCGGCATCGAGGCGAGCGATCGGAGACAACCAAGAGCAACCGCATGCTCGAGTTAGACTTGAAAGCGGCAGGCACGATGAACTCGAGAGCTAGTACTCGAGCTCGAGGAGGTGAAGTCGCGAAGTAGGGTTTCGCGACGATCGGGGGAGGCTAGCGAACACGTGTTCGAGCAAGGCGACGATGTCGCAACCTCTGTTTCGATGTTGGAAAGGCGTCGCGCACTCGCGTGGGGTGTCGCCTAGTTGTGGGCTCGAGTTCGAACCTCGGTTTCGTCCAGTAAGGTGAATTATCTTATTTTATTCTATTTAAAATTTATTTATATACATGTGTAAAGATGAATATTCGCCGTGAAATTTTTATACCCTATACAGATTGAAGAAAATAATTTGTAACAGTCAAGAAAATTTTTACTGTTTGTTTATATGCACAGTTTTGAGATATATATATATATATATAAATAGACAAACAATAATTTAAAGAAATTTAGTTTTAAAGGGATTTAAAAAGAAAATCTAGATAGATAAGGTTTTAAATTTTAACAATAAAGGAAATACAGTTTTCCAAATTTATAAGTGGTTACAGAAAGATTAAACAATAAAAGAATAGATGTTTACAGTAATAAAATTTAGTTTTAGATTTTTTTGTAGTTAAATAAATCTATTTTAAAGGGAAATTTAGTTTAAAATAAATTTATTTAAAAGAAACAGGACTAAAATATAATCATTGGTTAATTTAAATTATCAAATAGAAAACTATTTAGAATTAAAAGTGTTATTTTCAAATAAAATCACGAGTAATTAAAATACTCAAATATTAATCAATTGTGTATGAATATTTATACAAGGTATAAATCAAGAAAGTGAGGCAAGATGGAAATTGGATGGCAAAATAAAAGCTAAGGTGAGATCTTCTCACTCAAAATAAATTTGGATTGCAGTTATTGATTGCTATTTGGATGTGATATTAGATATAGTAGGATATATCTATATATATATATGCAATATATACATATTGGCATATGTATATATTGGATTGATTGATTTCCCGCACTGTATAGCGGGTGAGACCCTATTGCGCCGTTATTAAGCGGATGATATTTTATAAATCCAATATACCGCGATATTCCACCTCGAAGTGGAATTGGTATTGTGCTAACGTCTGTGGATGCAGGGAAACAGGTTGGAGGGATCCAACTGGATTCCTCACCAGTATTTATTTATTTACAGATATTGTGATGTATTCTGTTATCATTGATATATGATATTGAATGTTGTGATTGACTAATTGGTGCGTTGCATCATCGGATTCGATTTTGAAGTTTAAAAATAACGATTTTTACTTTAAAAAGGATTTTGAAGGGATTTTTGAAAGTAGACGTTTTATTGAACTTTTGAATTGATTCATCTTAAACAAATAAACGTTTAAATTTTTAAAGTTATAAAAGTTAAGATTTTGTGAAATATAACCGAAAGGTGATTTTTGAAATAAATAGTAAAGTAATTTATAAAATGGTTTAAATTGGCATTTTTGAACTATTAAAAACGATGTATATAAAAGATGTACAAAATTGATATTTTATAAATTAAAAATACTGGAATTAAAAAAAAACGAATTTTTATAAGTGTTGAAATGAAATATCAATGGAATTCGTAAGTGTATGAAATTTATAGAATTATAAATTATGAAGATATGAAATTTATAGATTTGTAAATCGTGAAGTTATAAAATGAATAAAATTGCAGAATAGAAGATTTATAAGAAATTAACTTATAAACTGGATCTTTGCCTTTAAAGGGAGTATTGATCGAACTTGTTAATAAAGGGGATTTATAAATCAAAGTTGTTATAAAATAGAAATAGAATTTATAAACGTCGTTTTATAAATTCGAAATCAATTTAAATTGATAAATTAAATATAGAAGGTTATTAAAGAAGATATATTCGCGATTTTGAATAGCGAATTTTTATTGAAATAAAATGTGTAGAGATGATTGAAATTTGGTTAAGTGAATTATATTCACGATTTTGGACAGTGAATATATTATTGAATAAAACGGATATGTTTTTGGAAAATGATGTTCTAAAACAAAGTTAACTGTTTTAAAGAGACATTTTAAAATGTATAAAATATCGAATACATAGATTTCAACATTCATTGTTGAAATAGACGTTTTCGAGAAATAAGGAAATAATGGACTATAACACTGTTGTTATAGTAAATGATTTCCGGAAGGAAATGTTTTATATAGTATTGGGATTTATATATCTATCTTAAAATTCGAATCCCTATACTAGTGATTTTGGGTCGTCGTAACAATGTTTTACGCAACATTCGTTTTGACCCAAATAAATGTGTTAAAAGAATATTTTCCTTAACGAATGAAATATATACTTAACATTTATTTAAGTATATCGAATATTTTCAAATGTTGAAAATAAATAGATTTGTGAAATAATTATTATTAAGTATGGAAATGTTTTCCAAAATGAAAATGAGACGTTTTGAGATTTTATCTTCTTAAAGATAAATTGAAATTGAATATTTGAAATCGATTTGAAAATCGTATATCAATAGATATTTGGAAATATAAATTCACTATGGAATTTATAAAAGAAATGGGAATTTGTTTAAAAACAAATATTGATTTATTTTTGAAGTGTGGAAATTTTATATCCAGTAAAGATATTTTGGAAAATAAAATAATTTGGGAAAATTATTTGGAATCTGATGATGTTGCGCATCTTTATTGATAGTTAAATAACCGACTGTCAATAATTACCTTGAATAGGTATTTGTTGTGAATTGGATGAATTTGAATGCCACACTTATTTTTGAATAAGCGCTCACTATTCGGGTTAGCCGGGAAAGGACCATGGGGTCGAATAACCCATTCCGAATATGTGATACGTCGTTATGAATTGCATTTGATGATCGGTGTTGAAGACCGGATATTTTTGAAAACGGAAGGATTACCGTCGAGTTACTCTACTTCGACTGATCTTCGATTTAGAGGTTTTATCACCCTTAGTGACAGGAAGTCCGGACGTGATTGAAAATTATCCGGAATTGCAAGGGCTTCGTGAGAAGTGCCTTCGGTTCTGTTCGATCCCGGAACAGACTTGTATGGATTGTGTGTCTGACATTACAAATTGAGATATAAAGCCGATTTCTTTCAAATACATTTCTGTTGGTGGCGGAGAATTTATTCTCTTAGCTTAACACCCTTCTCTGAGACGTACGAGCTCAGAGGTTTTGTAGTTGAAATTTATCAGCGATATACTCCCAATTTGGTAATGTGACATGCTGAGTGTTGCTGTGATTATCAGTGTTTGATCATTTGTGATATGATCATTTATTTGATCATTTATCTTTGTGATCATAGGTTGATCATTTGTTTGACCCGATGCATGGCTTTGGTGACTAAGCTTAGCTTTGTGGACGAGACTTCGTCGGACCTCACACCCTGGAAATGGTCAAAACAGGAAGAATGCGGCAAGGTTCTAGGGAGTAGCGCCCCTTAGTGTATGTCATTCCTTCTGGATAAAGGTGGTATCATGGTATGGAGCCCAGATACTTAACCTCTGTAGATGCTGCGAGTTTATTACTTTGTGGTAGTTGGAAATCGAGGATCCTCGGGAAGATCGGTGACGATCGGGGGATGGCATACGCGTGTCAGTAGTTACCTATTTTTGCAGAGGTAACCCGGCCTTGTGTTGGCAGAGATCTAACCGTAATGTTAGGTTATTTCTCGGAACGTCATTCCAGAGGCGTTCTATTCGTGGAATAGGAAGTTCCTTAGCCTGACCATTTGTTGGAAATCCAAAGAAACAATACGAGCCTTGTACGGTTTTAGTTGTAGAACCTGCCATCTAATATGGTAGCTATAGTAGGCATACTATAATGGTACCTATGTCGGCTAAGATTTATATTCTACTTTCGAAATGTTTTCTACAGTATGCACTAATAATAATATAAAAAAGAATTTGATTTTGCGTAGTAAGCATCTTTGACTATCATAAGGAGAAATCTTCTCCAATTCTGCGTTTGCATTGTGTGTGTGGCAGGAGGCCTTATGGTAGTTTCATTTTCAAAAGCATTGTGAAATTGACTTTAAAATTTCTTGTTGTTTGTTTTAAAGATAAACTGTTTTACGATCTCACACCAGTCACCATGACTGACTCGGAGTTTATTGTTTCCCTTCTAAACTCTGGGTGCCCACCAATTTCCACATGGGCAGTCTAGAGTTTGGTTATCAGGATATTCTGGAGCTTTGGAAGCAAGCTGGATGGCGAGACGTAGTATTTGTATCTGATATTATTTATTCCGCTGTGTATTCTGTATGAGGACAAGTTTATATAACTGTCCATTGTTGTATTGAGTTGTATATTGACTCTGTTGATGTATGTATAAACTGATAAAATTCTTTGTTTTAAAAGATTACTGATTTATCTATTATACATTGTTCCGCTGCGAATGTGAGATTCTGATATTGTTCTGTTTCTGATATTGTTCTGTATCTGATGTTGTTCTTCTTCTTCTCTTCTTCTTCTTCTTTCTTTTCTTCTATCTTTTTAATTCTTCTACTTTTTCTTTTTCTTAAAACCTTCAGGGTTCGTATTTTTGTGCATCTTGAGTTAATCAATGGAGATTAGTGTTTAATCAAGGGTACGGATTTGCGGGTCTTGACAGCTGGTATCAGAGCATATGGTTAAGCGACAACCCTGCTCTGTTGGGTGTTACTCATTAGAGATAGAGTCAGTAGTACTCTAGAATGAGTTGAGTGTAATAATAGATACGAGCGCGTATTTGTTAGTGAATATAAATTGTTTTGTATTGTGATGATTGGTTTATTGAGTGGTATATGAACCTTCGTCGGCACAGTCTGCAAAACTGTATCGAAGGGGTTTCTAAACACTTGAATAGAACAATTCGGCACTGTATTGTTTCTGAATAGGGTGAATGAGATAATTTTGCCCAAAGCTATTTTGTATAGAAAAGAAATGTTTTTCTATGAATTAATATAGTATATGGTTGTATGGTTGTTAGAAGTGATAATATTAAATTATTATCATTGAAATTAAATAAGAAATTGAAATTGTAACTCCAAAGTTAAGAAATAAAATTCATATACAAATGAAATTTGAGAATATAAATTATAAATGTGATTTGTAATTTGAAACGGAATTCCAAAGAAGTATTTGGAAATGTTTTGAAAAGAATTTGAAAATTTTGGAGATTTGGAAAGTTAAATCATTTTTGATTTGAAATTAAATTTCAAAGGTTTTGAAAAGTATTTTGGAGAGTTGAAAGCTCTAAACTCTTTTCGGTCGCTGGAAAATAATTCCGATGATGATTGCGACATCACCGGTGTTCATTTTCGGGTTTCCAAAAGAGGAATTGCTGCCAAATTGTTTTAAAAGGAAGTTGTTCGGAAAATTGGATTTTGTTTTGGAAATTCAAAAGATAATTTTATTTGTTTTCAAAAATGGTTTTGAAAAAGTTGAAAAGACTCTGGAATACTATATAAAAATATTTATATTATTTGGTTGATAACTTATACAACTAGAATTTTGATAGAATAATTTAACTTAAAGAATGAAGTTAAAATAAAGTAAGTACAAGTGAATCAATTAAATGAAAGTGAGATTAAAATGTTGAAATTCATTTCGAATTTGTAAGCAAATGAATTGAATTGAATAATGTGAATTGAAAGATGAATTAAAATTCATATGGAATTGGAAATCCAGTTTAATATAAGTGGTTATAGACCAAAATAGTGAATTGAAAATAAATTTGAAACTGAATTTTTGAAAACAAATTTGAATAAATGAATTGGAACTTGTGATGAATTAGTAAATGAAACTAATCTAAAATAATGCAGTTATGAATGAAAGATAATCGATAAATTCAATATTCAGAAGTAAACCGAATCCAAATAGAATTGAAATTGTGAATTGAATTCAAATGTAATTTGAAATGCAAAATTAAATGAAAAAGAATATATAACTTCAATAGTGAAGTAAAAATATACAAGAAGTAAGTATCGAAATTTTGTAATAGAATTTGCAAAATGGTTTGAATATTGTAACTAGATATTATGGCTAGTAGGATATATAGGTGTATAAAGAATATGAGATTTGATTTTCAAAGATAAATTTGAATTGCTCGACAAAAGGTATGTATTTTAAAGGTATGTATTCAGATCTTGTATTTGACTATTGTATTGAGAGATCTATGTATTCGTGACCTCTATTGTATCTGATTTAACTCTGTTATATATATAGTAGCTTCATGAACTACAATTCTTTTGTTTCCGCTGCATTATTTTATATTACTCTGTGTCTGTGATTCTGTGATTATTTATTTGCTGTATATGCCGAGTTTTGCCAAATTTAAATTAACAATCTGATATTTTGAGCAATTCAAATCCGACATGTACGGATGCGAATGGTTGAAAATTTCAGGTCGTTATAGACAATTAGTTAAATTCTTGTGATTACTTGAGTGATAGTAATTTACACTGAGAGTTGTATTATCTTTGGGTGTTGGCGCCAAAATTGGTCACTAACACCCAAATCCAGATGAAAGCACCAAATCACAGTCACAGATCACAGATAGAATGTATGTAGAGAGTATGAATGTGAAGAACCGTGAAAATTAAAAAAGAAAGCAGTAATAACAGAGGATTTATAGTGGTTCGGCTGACTTCGGCCTACGTCCACTCCATAAATTTCCTTTTTATTGATGTCAGAATTAATTATAGTTACAATCCAGAGTTTTTAGAACAACAATGGCAGAGCAGCCTTAGTATAGAAGACGAAGGGAAACGGAATGAATATCCCTTTTCTGAAGACCCACATGTTATATTTATAGGCAAAACCTGAGTTACTGGGCTTCCTGAGTGGTCCGGGCCCACTAGTACCATAGCCGATCCCAAACTCACCATTACAACCGACCCTAAACTCCAAGCATGCCGATCCAATCTTTCCCCGAGAGTGACTCGAAGCAATCTCATGTTTGACTCGAAGAAAACAGGGCTAGAACCCAAAGCCAGTCAATGCCGATCCTCCTTCCACAAAACACCGATCCATTTTTGCTTGATATGCCGACCCGGAGTTTGTAGGTAGCCGACTCGAGTATAACTCTATGCCGACCCCGAGTCACTTCAACCATGCCGACCCACTTTGATGCCGACCCACTTTAACTCTCCGATCTACTCCAACATGCCGATCCACTCCATCCTACCGACCCACACTATCCTACCGAGCCACACCATCAAGACCGAGCCACTTCAGCATGACCGAACAAGAACATGATGAACCACCAAGGCCGATCCCATCGAGGCCGAACCACCAATGCCGAGCCCATATAACCAGTCCACCAAGGCCGATCCCTTCGAGGCCGAACCACCAATGTCGATCCTATATGACCAGTCCACTAAGCCCGACCTCATCGAGGCTGAACCACCAATGCCGATCCCATATGGCCACACCAAGGATAACCAACCCCCTACTAGGGGCCGACCCTTGCATGAACTCCTCTCCTTGACCGAGCCATGTATGACCGAGCTACCTTGATCGAGCGACCCACGCTGAACCGTCCATGACTGATCGTCTATCCATCCAGCTGCCTTAAACCCATCATATTCTAGTCTTGACAAATGAGCAGTCATTTTTAGTTAAATCCACCGGTCTACGGCCTTGCCAAAAGGCGGGTTAACATAGGGTATTCAAATTTCAGGCCAATAGATCCCCGAGAGACGATGACTTATTTTTCATCGATCTACAAATAGGTACATTCTTAGATTTGGTAGACAGACCTATTTTGGAGGATTATGTTTGTTATGGCATGACATGGCTGCCCTTTCGACCCTTGGACAGGTGCTATATGCAGGCCTATCAGTTTATTTTGTGTACAGTAGACAATGTTTGCCTATTTTATGGGATTAGGTAAATTCGCATGGTAATCTATTTAGTGGGATTAGACTATTTGTAATGATCCTAATTTTGACTAACATTATTTAGGACATTTAATTAGATAAATTAAATGAAATAATGTAAATGGTTGTGGGATTGAGATTTAAATAATTTAAGGTAGTCATGCCTTAATTAACCTATAAGCCAAAGAGAATTAAAATGAAATAAGTAAGTGGAATAAGATAATGGCAAAATAGGAATAAACTAAGTTCTTATACTCTAAATCCTTCTTACTTTCACTCCTTATCCATTCGAAACATTTGCAAACAAAACTAAGACTGTTCAAAGCTTGGTTGGCCACCATCAAGGGAAAACAAAAGGGAAGATAAGCAAGAATTCAAGTAGAAAGCTTAATCAAATCAATTCAAGAGCAAATATCAACCTCCTTAACAACAAGCTAAGGTGAATAATAGATTACATCTTATTTTTATTGTTTTCGGTTTCTAGATGAGATCCAAATTTATTTTGCGAGTAACATTCCATGATTTGATTGTTTAAATGTGTGTGTGTGTATGCTTGTTGATGATTTAAGTTGCTTCATATAGATTGTATGCTAAGTTTTGATTTGGTAAACCTATTAAATGACATCCTAATGACTTGCGTTTTTGATATAAGGTCAAAAAAATTATTTTAGAGATGGGTTTCAAGTTTCATAATTTTGCTAAGTTAATGTGGATTTATTATAAATTTTCTAGAAAAGAAATTGGTTTAATTGGGTTTAAATTATTTTTGGCAAATATGTGATAGCCTTGAGTCTGAAATTTAAATATGTTATAAAACATATTAAAAATGATCTATGGGAATGTTTGGAGAATTTTCCTAAGTATTTCATTGTAGATATAAAATTATTTAAGGTAAAGGACTTAAATGTTTTATATGTTTCTGAAAGGAGAAGGGGCTAATTTGCTAAATGCCTTTAATTGTTAATTACTGAATTCGGAAGCACTTTTGGAAAAAGATTTTGAAAAAGAATTGGCAACCAATTATGTGTTGAAAAATAAGGCAAGTTAGTTGGAAAGATATTACTTTAAATGGCTAATAATCGTTATTGCAAAGAATTAATGCTTCGCCACTTATAGCAGCTTCCTTTCGAGTCCATTGTGACGACCCGGAATTTTTGTATATTTGAAATGAGAATATTTAATTTATTTTAAATATTCGAAGATTAAATCTTAACTTTAGTTTCAAATATACAGTATTTATTGGATGATAGATTATTGAATTAAACAATCGAAAATAGGGTAAAATAGAGAATCCTGAGTTTTGAGCCTGTTGAAAATAGTTTAAAGGTTCAGAAAATTTATATGGTTAATATTGAAGGTGATGAAACTTTTAAAATGGAATTTTAAAGAGTTTTGTTCAGTTTTAAAAATATATCGTTTAAATTGAATTTTAAAATAGCCTTCCGAGGCACAGTCTCGGAATTCGACGAAACCAGTTCCATTGGGTCCGTAATATTGACTTATTACCGGTTTTCAAATTTTGTAGTGTTTGGAGTTGCCGTGTGAGCGTACGACGTATAAACGTGTTGAAATTTTAAAATGAATCCAATTTGAATTTAAATTTAAATTGGTCAATATCAGCATCCTTAAATCACGCCTGGGATTACGCCTATTATCACGCTGCTCTCTCCATCAGTTCAAATCATGTCCCCTCTCCTTTACTTAGATCGTGGCCGAGCTTTTCAAAAACTTAAGGAAGAAATAAACACCTCCTTTCATTTTCAGGCAAAAGAAAAGAAAAGAAAGTGGGATATCGCGTCTAAAGAAAAATGGCAGAAGGAATCCTGGACGCGAGCCTTTCTTCTTTCCTCTCTAGTTCAGTTCGAAATTCAAAACCAAACAATTCTTTTCCTTCTCATCTGTTACTCGAGATCGAACTTCGATCGGAAGAGGATGGGGCAGCTCGATCGTTCGTCAATGGCCGGAAACGAGGCCGAGCTTCTCCTTATCTCCCCTACCTCCCAGTTCGTTTTCAAAAAAAAAAATATAAGAAAGGGGGTCGAACTTGATTTCGACGACAAGGGCAGACTCGCGATAAGTCAGCATCGTGTAGTTTTGAAGGGAGGTCGACATTCAAGGGAAACGAAGTCAAGGCAATTCACGATTGAGCGGAGCTCGCTGGCTCGAGCTCGCGTGGACTTAGGAGGCTCTCGTGGAAGCGAGTTTGGGTTCGCTCGAATGGGACAGGGAAGCTCGCGAGGCTACAGTGGTCTAGTTAAATTCGAGCACGGGTTCGAGCTCTACGATGGGACCTTGAAATCGCGACTTGGAGAAGGTTGACGCGGTAATGTTGACGAAGCTGAGGTGTAGGGCGTGAGGATGATGTAAGGGTGTTCGGTGGTGTGGTGATGGAGGAAACGATTGGATTCGTTCTGGCTTCATCTTCTCTGTAAGGTATATTAACCTTTATGTTGAAGCTTTGTTTTGAGAAGATATAATAATAATACACCATATAAAAATAAACAGTAAAACGGTAATAATATATGTATATATACATAGGATTTGGAAAACAATATTAAGGAGTTAATTAGAGGAATTAACCTATTGTAATTAGTCTGGTTACAAAAGATAATTGTAGTAGATTACCAGGTTAGGATTGAATAAATAATAAGTAATTGTTTAATTTGTTCAAAAAGGTAATAAACTGTAAATGGTTAAAACAAGGTTGAGAAATCGTGGAAATTAATTTATTTAGTAACTTATATATAATTATTTGATAACGGGAAAATTTCCTTACTAAGTAAAATAAAATTTATTAGATAGAAATTGATTTGTCCAAATTGTTTGAATGTTAATGAAATTATATAATATGTATTCAAGGTCTGGCATCGTGAAGAGGACTATTGATTTGGGTTAAATTGCAAAGTAAAAAGGGGGGGCAAAAGGTGAGTTAATCTCACTCAGCTGAATTTTTAATTTAAATTTAAATGGTTAAATTTAAATAATTTATTGAATGGTTGATTTGATTGATGTGGTATATAGTAGTATATACCAATATATATATATTGGCATATGTATATATTGGAGTTGATATTCCCGCATTGTATAGCGGATGAGACCCTATGCGCCGCATAATAGCGGATGATTTTTATTTAATCCCATATACCGCGATATTCCACCTTGAAGTGGAATTGGTATTTTATATTGTGCTAACGTCTGTGGATGCAGGGAAACAGGTTGGAGGGATCCAACTGGATTCCTCAAAATATTTAATTTTGTTTAAATATTCTGTGATATGATTTTTGATATCCTGTGATGAAATATATGGATAATTGAATGTTATGGTTTGGTTGGACCGATTTGGATATGCTGGGTTATCAAAATCTCTAGAATAGAAATTTTGAAAGAAATAAAAGAGTAAATTTTTAAGTTAAATAATTCTAGTGAATTTGAATAACTTAAATAATGAATTGTAAAAGAAATAAAGCAATTTCTAAATTCGAACAAATATGGTTAAAGGGGATTTTGAATTAACATGAGGATAATGAATTTTAAACTAAAGTGATATTATTGGAAAGAATAAAGAAATTATTTTTGAATGTAAGGATTAAATTTAATAAAGGGATAAAGAAGGAATTTTGGAAGTTTTAAATTGGTATTTTCAGTTAAAAGGGTTTTAACTCAAAATTTAGAAATAAATCTGAGAGTAAATGTAATTTGAAATAAATGAAGTAAATAAGAAATTTATTTCGAAGTAAAGTAAAATGGAAATCAATTGGAAATTGATTTAAGTGTTTAAAACTTGGATTTTTAAAAGAGAAATGAGATTTTGGAGATATAAACTGGGTTTATAAAGTAAAATAAAATATCAGTGGATATTTGAAATATAAATTCAAGGTGGGAATTTATAAAGGAATATGAATTGGTTTAAAAATAAATGTTGATTTATTTTTAAAAGATGGAAATGAGAAGTGTATTTCTCTGGATAGCCAAGTACGTTTTCAAAGCAATTTTTAATATAAGTTAAAAGTTCTAATTGTGTTTTTAAAAGCATGTTTTAGAAAATTGATTATTTCTAAATGTTAATTTCCTAAGTAAGTATTTTCAAAAATCTATATTGTAGTAATTATATAAAAGTGATTTGCTATTATGTTTTAAAAGAAGAAATTTAGTTTATATTTATAAAGTGGTTTATTTTAAAGTATATATTTTTAATAAAGTATTAAAGTAGTTTGATTTCAATGTTATAAAGTATATTTAAAATAAAGTGTTTTTAAATTATTTTAAAATTAAAGGTATTTTGTACTTGGTGATTCAGTGGAAATAATTATTTGGGAAATGTATTCCGTAAGCGGAAACTGTTTTGAAATTGTTTTCAAAAGGAGTTTGAAAATGGAAATATATCTTGGAAAGATATTTGGGCAAATAAATAATGTGGGAAATTATTTATTGTGTGATGGTTGCTTGTGGATGTTAATTGATAGTTAAATAACCGACTATCAATATTGGCCAAATGCGCTGATCGTTTCGAAGAGACCGGGATCGAGTTTCCGTATACCGGGATTCTAGGTCTGGAGACTCGAATACCACTTCGATCCGGTTTGTACGTTTCGTGTAACGTGTTCAGAGTTGAAGATGGAGCAGTGAAGTGCAAGGGCTAGTCGCTACTAATCCTGAGGATATTTCCAAAATGGATGTAGTAGGAATAGTGCCTTCGGTTCCGTTCGAACCCGGGACGGACTTGTATGGACGAATGCTTGCGAAACATCGTCAGGTGGACGATGGGCATTCTAAGGGATATGTTCTGAAAAGGTATCGTTTAGCCTCGAGCCTCATCAACCGGGAATGACTGAAAATCAGGGGTTATGCAGCAAGGCTTCGTGGGTAGCCCCCACTTGAGAGTAAAGTCATCCCTGTCTAGATGTCCCTTTTATTTCGGCTTAGTGGTGCGGTTGCTGATCCCAACCGTGGGGTGATTTTATTTGGAATTATCCAGTAAGGGATGATTCCGGCCTTGTGTTGCAGGGGAGCGGGCGTACTCCTCGGTACTGTGATCTAGGCCACGTACTGTGACAGGTGGTACCCCAGTGCCTAGTCATTCGTTGGAAATCCATTCTCCCTACGTGCCTGTACGGTTTTGATTGTGCCCAACTATTGTTGAAATGTGAGATGCAAGCATTTCAGCTAGATTCTATTTTACTTTCTGTAGACACTATTATAATATCAGAAGATTTTGATATAAAGTGTTTTAGCTATCGTAAGGTAAAAACCCGACATGTTTATTTGTGGCGTGGTCTTACGAGATGCTTTTGTTTTCAAAAGATTTTGAAACTTTAATAATCAAATTGAGTGTGATTTTCTCACGCTGGTATTCCAGACTGACTCGGGTATTGTTTTATATGATGCTCGGGTCAGACCGAGATAAATAGGTTTAGGATATGATGCTGTGGAGCTCAGGAGACGAGCTGGATGACGATACGTACTCTCGTACTTGCTATTATATTTCCGCTGTGTATTCAGTTGTATGTTATGGATGATGATGTACTCTGATGATGTATTCTGATGATGTATGGTATAAACAGATATAGTTTTGATTTGTGTAAAGATCTGTTAATATATATTATATTTTGTTCCGCTGCGATGGTTAGATTCTGATATTGTTTTCTATTTTTCTTCTTCTACCTCTTCTTCTTAACTAAAATGGTTCGATTTTCCGGGTCTGGAAAGTCGGGTCGTTACAGTTGGTATCAGAGCTTAGGCTAGCGATAACCTTGGCTCTGGTGGGAATTTTGAGAGTATTAATAGATATGAGCACGTATTTGTTGGTGAATATAAAATGGTTTTATATTGTGTTGGTTGGTTTATTGAGTGGCATATGAACCTTCGTCGGCACAGTCTGTACAACTGTATCGAAGGGGTTTCTAAACACTTGAATAGAACAGTTCGACACAGTATTGTTTTAAATAGGGTGAATGAAATAATTTTTCCCAAATTATTTTTATATATAAAAGGATAACTTTTGTAAATTATATATTTGGTTGCTTGGTTGTTAGAAAATGACAATAATGAGTTAGTCTCATTATTGAGTAGGAATTGAAAACTTATAACCAAAGTTAAAGAATAAATTTATATAACAAAATGGAATTTGAAATATAGACTATAGATGTAAATTATAAATTGAGATAGACTTTATATACAAATGTGGATTACAAATGTGATTTATAATCAAATGAGATAAATTCATAAACAAATGAAATTTGTAAATGTAAATTGTAAATGTGACTTATAACTTGAAATAAAATGTGATAGAATTCCAGAGTAATGTTTGGATATAAAATTGAATGGATTTTGAATTTGAAGTTTTGGGAAAGGTTTAAATTCCTTTGGATTTAAAAATAGTCTTTAAAGGTTTTGGGGAAATAATGGTGATATTATTTCATGAATATTTTTGAAATTGAATTGAAATCTGGTGGGATTTGGGATTTTAAAAATGTTTGAAATGTTTTAAAGTGATAAAAGCATTAAACTCTCTTTCGGTCGCTGGAAAATAATTTCGGTGATGACTGCAGCATCATCGATGTCTATTTTCGAGTTTCCAAAGAGAAATTGCTACCAAACTGTTTTAAATTGAAAATGATTGTGAACTGGGTTGGTTTTGAAATTCAAAGGGGAAATTGTTTAGTAAAAAGCAGATTGTTTTGGAAATTGGGATTTGATGTGATTTACCAGATGTGTGTGAGTTATTTATGGATTCAAAATGGTTTTGAAATAAAACCGGGCAATTGAATTCTGGGAATTCTATTTAAAATATAAATGTGGAAATTTAAATGAATCAACAATATAAAGTATAGAATGAAGTTGATTGAAATAAGAAGGGAATGAAAGTTTAATTCTTGGATTATAATTATGAGATGAAAATAACTCAATGAGTAATATAAGTTGGTAGATAAAAGAGTTAGAGAACTTGAAGGTGAATGAATTGTAAAACTTGTATAAAATTGTATCCTAGAATTAAAATTTAATTCGAGTATATGAAGGTGAATAAAATATATTTGAATTTAACTTAAGATAAGTTAAATAAAATTGAGAATTGGAATTGAATTAAATGTAAGTAAGTTGAAGTTGAATTGAATTGGATATAAAGGTAATGTAAAATGCTTATAATTGTGTAAAGAAATTCATATTCTTAAGTTCTTAAGTGTAATAATTTGAAATTTGATTATAAAGATGGAAATGGACTTAAATGAATAGTCCCAGGTCTTCAGCAAGTAAGTTAAAACTTATGAATAGAAATGAAATTGTAAGTCATAAATGGGAATTCATTACTTTGAACCATTAAGAGTTATAATTTGAAATTGTAATTATCAAATGGAAACGATAAGATGAGCAATCTTAATTTTTAAATAAATCCAAACTTGAATTATAAAATAAATTGAACTTAAGATAATTAAGTGAAGTGATATTTGGAATTAAAAAGCAAGTATTTAATTTTGACCAGCGGAGGAACTAATTAGATAATAAATTAGTTAATGAAATTGAATTGTGAGTTAATGAAATTGGATTAAAATAGTGATGGTTTGGATTGCGAATGGAATCAAAATAAGTGAAAATAAATTGGAAATGGCCTGGTTATTAATAAAATAATTCCAGATGAATTGAGTATGGAAAATAAAATTCATAATGATTGAGTGAATGGACCACTTATATTAAATATATGGATGGAATTTGATTAAATAAGAATCAAATGAAAGATGGAAATAAAATTTTAAAGGGTTGGTTAAATAGAAAATAAACTTAAGTTATTGACTTAAGTAAATGTTGAATGGAAACTGAACTCAAACAGAAGAGTGGTTTAAATAAGTTGAGAAATAGTTATTGAATGAGTTAACTTGGATTGTTTTCGAGCTAAATAAAATTCAATATTCAGAAGTTGGAGATGAATTGAATTTAAGGAAAAAAATTGGAAATGAAGTAGTAAATTGAAGTAAGTTGAAATTCATATGAAATGGGAGTTCAATTTGAATATATACACTTCGGTGGTGAAGTAGTAAATAAATATAAGAAAATTTATATGAACTTAAGAATTGAAGAATGAAATTCTTAAGAAAATTTGTATTGGAAATATACTTAGTAGTTTTGGAATGGAAAAATATACTAAGTGAATAGTTGAATGAAGACTAAAACTGAAGTTGTGAAATGGGATAGCTGTGAATAAGGGGATAACAATAAAAAAGGAATGTGAATAAAAGAGAATTGATATAACTGATAATCAATTGGAATTTATACGTAAGATGTACGTATATTATTTTATTCGCATAGCTATTTGGTCCAGATGTCGAACATAGAATTTCGAGATAGATATATCGATCCGAGTTGGATTTTTTCACTCGATTTTCAACGGCGAACCTGGATATGGATTGTTGATTGGTTCTGGATATTCTCTATCATAGTTTGTGGCTATGCAAGGAGAATAACGGTTTCTGATCAAGAAACCAGATCTGAGTCCGCACTAGGAAGTCGGGTGGACGATACTAGTTCGGAAGTGAAATTGTGTGATCGATTGAGCGATCAAATGTGATATTGCGTACGGATGATATATATGCATTGTACGAGCTTAAATAAAACAAATATTGAAAATGGGTAAAGCAAAGTATCAAATGACTTTGGAATTGTGATTGAATATTATTGCTTAGTAGGATATACAGGTGTATAAAAGCAATGGATAAATTGAGATTTTTGATTTTAGAAGATAAAATTTAATGGCCCGACAAAAAGGTATGTATTTGAATTTCTGTATGAAATTTGATTGGGTTTTGGATCCAGCCACTTGGCTTTTTGTTTTCTTTTGAGATTGGGAGGCCGTAGAGCCATTTTGTAGTAGTACCGAGCTAGCCGCGCAAAGGAGACGCTGGCAAAATTTTTCGGAAATTTAGGGAGTTAGAAAAATTTTGAAAAATTTTGATAATTCAAAATTGAATTCAAATTTAAATTTGAATGGATAAGTAGGTGGTATGGGTTGAACTTATGAATAAGTTTGGGAAGTTAAAAGATGATTAGTGTATCATTAATAAAAGATTGTTTGGGTATTGTTAAAACTGTTTGAATTTGGGAAATAGTTAACGGGGATTGAATCATTTCTCTTAACTAGTAATTTCGGGGACGAAATTCTTTTAAGGGGGGAGGAATGTGACGACCCGGAATTTTTGTATATTTGAAATGAGAATATTTAATTTATTTTAAATATTCGAAGATTAAATCTTAACTTTAGTTTCAAATATACAGTATTTATTGGATGATAGATTATTGAATTAAACAATCGAAAATAGGGTAAAATAGAGAATCCTGAGTTTTGAGCCTGTTGAAAATAGTTTAAAGGTTCAGAAAATTTATATTGTTAATATTGAAGGTGATGAAACTTTTAAAATGGAATTTTAAAGAGTTTTGTTCAGTTTTAAAAATATATCGTTTAAATTGAATTTTAAAATAGCCTTTCGAGGCACAGTCTCGGAATTCGACGAAACCAGTTCCATTGGGTCCGTAATATTGACTTATTACCGGTTTTCAAATTTTGTAGTGTTTGGAGTTGCCGTGTGAGCGTACGACGTATAAACGCGTTGAAATTTTAAAATGAATCCAATTTGAATTTAAATTTAAATTGGTCAATATCAGCATCCTTAAATCATGCTTGGGATTACGCCTATTATCACGCTGCTCTCTCCATCAGTTCAAATCATGTCCCCTCTCCTTTACTTAGATCGTGGCCGAGCTTTTCAAAAACTTAAGGAAGAAATAAACACCTCCTTCCATTTCCAGGCAAAAGAAAAAAAAAGAAAGTGGGATATCGCGTCTAAAGAAAAATGGCGGAAGGAATCCTGGACGCGAGCCTTTCTTCTTTCCTCTCTAGTTCAGTTCGAAATTCAAAACCAAACAATTCTTTTCCTTCTCCTCTGTTACTCGAGATCGAACTTTGATCGGAAGAGGATGGGGCAGCTCGATCGTTCGTCAATGGCCGGAAACGAGGCCGAGCTTCTCCTTATCTCCCCTACCTCCCAGTTCGTTTTCAAAAAAAAAATATAAGAAAGGGGGTCGAACTTGATTTCGACGACAAGGGCAGACTCGCGATAAGTCAGCATCGTGTAGTTTTGAAGGGAGGTCGACATTCAAGGGAAACGAAGTCAAGGCAATTCGCGATTGAGCGGAGCTCGCTGGCTCGAGCTCGCGTGGACTTAGGAGGCTCTCGTGGAAGCGAGTTTGGGTTCGCTCGAATGGGACAGGGAAGCACGCGAGGCTACAGTGGTCTAGTTAAATTCGAGCACGGGTTCGAGCTCTACGATGGGACCTTGAAATCGCGACTTGGAGAAGGTTGACGTGGTAATGTTGACGAAGCTGAGGTGTAGGGCGTGAGGATGATGTAAGGGTGTTCGGTGGTGTGGTGATGGAGGAAACGATTGGATTCGTTCTGGCTTCATCTTCTCTGTAAGGTATATTAACCTTTATGTTGAAGCTTTGTTTTGAGAAGATATAATAATAATACACCATATAAAAATAAACAGTAAAACGGTAATAATATATGTATATATACATAGGATTTGGAAAACAATATTAAGGAGTTAATTAGAGGAATTAACCTATTGTAATTAGTCTGGTTACAAAAGATAATTGTAGTAGATTACCAGGTTAGGATTGAATAAATAATAAGTAATTGTTTAATTTGTTCAAAAAGGTAATAAACTGTAAATGGTTAAAACAAGGTTGAGAAATCGTGGAAATTAATTTATTTAGTAACTTATATATAATTATTTGATAACGGGAAAATTTCCTTACTAAGTAAAATAAAATTTATTAAATAGAAATTGATTTGTCCAAATTGTTTGAATGTTAATGAAATTATATAATATGTATTCAAGGTCTGGCATCATGAAGAGGACTATTGATTTGGGTTAAATTGCAAAGTAAAATGGGGGGGGCAAAAGGTGAGTTAATCTCACTCAGCTGAATTTTTAATTTAAATTTAAATGGTTAAATTTAAATAATTTATTGAATGGTTGATTTGATTGATGTGGTATATAGTAGTATATACCAATATATATATATTGGCATATGTATATATTGGAGTTGATATTCCCGCATTGTATAGCGGATGAGACCCTATGCGCCGCATAATAGCGGATGATTTTTATTTAATCCCATATACCGCGATATTCCACCTTGAAGTGGAATTGGTATTTTATATTGTGCTAACGTCTGTGGATGCAGGGAAACAGGTTGGAGGGATCCAACTGGATTCCTCAAAATATTTAATTTTGTTTAAATATTCTGTGATATGATTTTTGATATCCTGTGATGAAATATATGGATAATTGAATGTTATGGTTTGGTTGTACCGATTTGGATATGCTGGGTTATCAAAATATCTAGAATAGAAATTTTGAAAGAAATAAAAGAGTAAATTTTTAAGTTAAATAATTCTAGTGAATTTGAATAACTTAAATAATGAATTGTAAAAGAAATAAAGCAATTTCTAAATTCGAACAAATATGGTTAAAGGGGATTTTGAATTAACATGAGGATAATGAATTTTAAACTAAAGTGATATTATTGGAAAGAATAAAGAAATTATTTTTGAATGTAAGGATTAAATTTAATAAAGGGATAAAGAAGGAATTTTGGAAGTTTTAAATTGGTATTTTCAGTTAAAAGGGTTTTAACTCAAAATTTAGAAATAAATCTGAGAGTAAATGTAATTTGAAATAAATGAAGTAAATAAGAAATTTATTTCGAAGTAAAGTAAAATGGAAATCAATTGGAAATTGATTTAAGTGTTTAAAACTTGGATTTTTAAAAGAGAAATGAGATTTTGGAGATATAAACTGGGTTTATAAAGTAAAATAAAATATCAGTGGATATTTGAAATATAAATTCAAGGTGGGAATTTATAAAGGAATATGAATTGGTTTAAAAATAAATGTTGATTTATTTTTAAAAGATGGAAATGAGAAGTGTATTTCTCTGGATAGCCAAGTACGTTTTCAAAGCAATTTTTAATATAAGTTAAAAGTTCTAATTGTGTTTTTAAAAGCATGTTTTAGAAAATTGATTATTTCTAAATGTTAATTTCCTAAGTAAGTATTTTCAAAAATCTATATTGTAGTAATTATATAAAAGTGATTTGCTATTATGTTTTAAAAGAAGAAATTTAGTTTATATTTATAAAGTGGTTTATTTTAAAGTATATATTTTTAATAAAGTATTAAAGTAGTTTGATTTCAATGTTATAAAGTATATTTAAAATAAAGTGTTTTTAAATTATTTTAAAATTAAAGGTATTTTGTACTTGGTGATTCAGTGGAAATAATTATTTGGGAAATGTATTCCGTAAGCGGAAACTGTTTTGAAATTGTTTTCAAAAGGAGTTTGAAAATGGAAATATATCTTGGAAAGATATTTGGGCAAATAAATAATGTGGGAAATTATTTATTGTGTGATGGTTGCTTGTGGATGTTAATTGATAGTTAAATAACCGACTATCAATATTGGCCAAATGCGCTGATCGTTTCGAAGAGACCGGGATCGAGTTTCCGTATACCGGGATTCTAGGTCTGGAGACTCGAATACCACTTCGATCCGGTTTGTACGTTTCGTGTAACGTGTTCAGAGTTGAAGATGGAGCAGTGAAGTGCAAGGGCTAGTCGCTACTAATCCTGAGGATATTTCCAAAATGGATGTAGTAGGAATAGTGCCTTCGGTTCCGTTCGAACCCGGGACGGACTTGTATGGACGAATGCTTGCGAAACATCGTCAGGTGGACGATGGGCATTCTAAGGGATATGTTCTGAAAAGGTATCGTTTAGCCTCGAGCCTCATCAACCGGGAATGACTGAAAATCAGGGGTTATGCAGCAAGGCTTCGTGGGTAGCCCCCACTTGAGAGTAAAGTCATCCCTGTCTAGATGTCCCTTTTATTTCGGCTTAGTGGTGCGGTTGCTGATCCCAACCGTGGGGTGATTTTATTTGGAATTATCCAGTAAGGGATGATTCCGGCCTTGTGTTGCAGGGGAGCGGGCGTACTCCTCGGTACTGTGATCTAGGCCACGTACTGTGACAGGTGGTACCCCAGTGCCTAGTCATTCGTTGGAAATCCATTCTCCCTACGTGCCTGTACGGTTTTGATTGTGCCCAACTATTGTTGAAATGTGAGATGCAAGCATTTCAGCTAGATTCTATTTTACTTTCTGTAGACACTATTATAATATCAGAAGATTTTGATATAAAGTGTTTTAGCTATCGTAAGGTAAAAACCCGACATGTTTATTTGTGGCGTGGTCTTACGAGATGCTTTTGTTTTCAAAAGATTTTGAAACTTTAATAATCAAATTGAGTGTGATTTTCTCACGCTGGTATTCCAGACTGACTCGGGTATTGTTTTATATGATGCTCGGGTCAGACCGAGATAAACAGGTTTAGGATATGATGCTGTGGAGCTCAGGAGACGAGCTGGATGACGATACGTACTCTCGTACTTGCTATTATATTTCCGCTGTGTATTCAGTTGTATGTTATGGATGATGATGTACTCTGATGATGTATTCTGATGATGTATGGTATAAACAGATATAGTTTTGATTTGTGTAAAGATCTGTTAATATATATTATATTTTGTTCCGCTGCGATGGTTAGATTCTGATATTGTTTTCTATTTTTCTTCTTCTACCTCTTCTTCTTAACTAAAATGGTTCGATTTTCCGGGTCTGGAAAGTCGGGTCGTTACAGTTGGTATCAGAGCTTAGGCTAGCGATAACCTTGGCTCTGGTGGGAATTTTGAGAGTATTAATAGATATGAGCACGTATTTGTTGGTGAATATAAAATGGTTTTATATTGTGTTGGTTGGTTTATTGAGTGGCATATGAACCTTCGTCGGCACAGTCTGTACAACTGTATCGAAGGGGTTTCTAAACACTTGAATAGAACAGTTCGACACAGTATTGTTTTAAATAGGGTGAATGAAATAATTTTGCCCAAATTATTTTTATATATAAAAGGATAACTTTTGTAAATTATATATTTGGTTGCTTGGTTGTTAGAAAATGACAATAATGAGTTAGTCTCATTATTGAGTAGGAATTGAAAACTTATAACCAAAGTTAAAGAATAAATTTATATAACAAAATGGAATTTGAAATATAGACTATAGATGTAAATTATAAATTGAGATAGACTTTATATACAAATGTGGATTACAAATGTGATTTATAATCAAATGAGATAAATTCATAAACAAATGAAATTTGTAAATGTAAATTGTAAATGTGACTTATAACTTGAAATAAAATGTGATAGAATTCCAGAGTAATGTTTGGATATAAAATTGAATGGATTTTGAATTTGAAGTTTTGGGAAAGGTTTAAATTCCTTTGGATTTAAAAATAGTCTTTAAAGGTTTTGGGGAAATAATGGTGATATTATTTCATGAATATTTTTGAAATTGAATTGAAATCTGGTGGGATTTGGGATTTTAAAAATGTTTGAAATGTTTTAAAGTGATAAAAGAATTAAACTCTCTTTCGGTCGCTGGAAAATAATTTCGGTGATGACTGCAGCATCATCGATGTCTATTTTCGAGTTTCCAAAGAGAAATTGCTACCAAACTGTTTTAAATTGAAAATGATTGTGAACTGGGTTGGTTTTGAAATTCAAAGGGGAAATTGTTTAGTAAAAAGCAGATTGTTTTGGAAATTGGGATTTGATGTGATTTACCAGATGTGTGTGAGTTATTTATGGATTCAAAATGGTTTTGAAATAAAACCGGGCAATTGAATTCTGGGAATTCTATTTAAAATATAAATGTGGAAATTTAAATGAATCAACAATATAAAGTATAGAATGAAGTTGATTGAAATAAGAAGGGAATGAAAGTTTAATTCTTGGATTATAATTATGAGATGAAAATAACTCAATGAGTAATATAAGTTGGTAGATAAAAGAGTTAGAGAACTTGAAGGTGAATGAATTGTAAAACTTGTATAAAATTGTATCCTAGAATTAAAATTTAATTCGAGTATATGAAGGTGAATAAAATATATTTGAATTTAACTTAAGATAAGTTAAATAAAATTGAGAATTGGAATTGAATTAAGTAAGTTGAAGTTGAATTGAATTGGATATAAAGGTAATGTAAAATGCTTATAATTGTGTAAAGAAATTCATATTCTTAAGTTCTTAAGTGTAATAATTTGAAATTTGATTATAAAGATGGAAATGGACTTAAATGAATAGTCCCAGGTCTTCAGCAAGTAAGTTAAAACTTATGAATAGAAATGAAATTGTAAGTCATAAATGGGAATTCATTACTTTGAACCATTAAGAGTTATAATTTGAAATTGTAATTATCAAATGGAAACGATAAGATGAGCAATCTTAATTTTTAAATAAATCCAAACTTGAATTATAAAATAAATTGAACTTAAGATAATTAAGTGAAGTGATATTTGGAATTAAAAAGCAAGTATTTAATTTTGACCAGCGGAGGAACTAATTAGATAATAAATTAGTTAATGAAATTGAATTGTGAGTTAATGAAATTGGATTAAAACAGTGATGGTTTGGATTGCGAATGGAATCCAAATAAGTGAAAATAAATTGGAAATGGCCTGGTTATTAATAAAATAATTCCAGATGAATTGAGTATGGAAAATAAAATTCATAATGATTGAGTGAATGGACCACTTATATTAAATAAATGGATGGAATTTGATTAAATAAGAATCAAATGAAAGATGGAAATAAAATTTTAAAGGGTTGGTTAAATAGAAAATAAACTTAAGTTATTGACTTAAGTAAATGTTGAATGGAAACTGAACTCAAACAGAAGAGTGGTTTAAATAAGTTGAGAAATAGTTATTGAATGAGTTAACTTGGATTGTTTTCGAGCTAAATAAAATTCAATATTCAGAAGTTGGAGATGAATTGAATTTAAGGAAAAAAATTGGAAATGAAGTAGTAAATTGAAGTAAGTTGAAATTCATATGAAATGGGAGTTCAATTTGAATATATACACTTCGGTGGTGAAGTAGTAAATAAATATAAGAAAATTTATATGAACTTAAGAATTGAAGAATGAAATTCTTAAGAAAATTTGTATTGGAAATATACTTAGTAGTTTTGGAATGGAAAAATATACTAAGTGAATAGTTGAATGAAGACTAAAACTGAAGTTGTGAAATGGGATAGCTGTGAATAAGGGGATAACAATAAAAAAGGAATGTGAATAAAAGAGAATTGATATAACTGATAATCAATTGGAATTTATACGTAAGATGTACGTATATTATTTTATTCGCATAGCTATTTGGTCCAGATGTCGAACATAGAATTTCGAGATAGATATATCGATCCGAGTTGGATTTTTTCACTCGATTTTCAACGGCGAACCTGGATATGGATTGTTGATTGGTTCTGGATATTCTCTATCATAGTTTGTGGCTATGCAAGGAGAATAACGGTTTCTGATCAAGAAACCAGATCTGAGTCCGCACTAGGAAGTCGGGTGGACGATAATAGTTCGGAAGTGAAATTGTGTGATCGATTGAGCGATCAAATGTGATATTGCGTACGGATGATATATATGCATTGTACGAGCTTAAATAAAACAAATATTGAAAATGGGTAAAGCAAAGTATCAAATGACTTTGGAATTGTGATTGAATATTATTGCTTAGTAGGATATACAGGTGTATAAAAGCAATGGATAAATTGAGATTTTTGATTTTAGAAGATAAAATTTAATGGCCCGACAAAAAGGTATGTATTTGAATTTCTGTATGAAATTTGATTGGGTTTTGGATCCAGCCACTTGGCTTTTTGTTTTCTTTTGAGATTGGGAGGCCGTAGAGCCATTTTGTAGTAGTACCGAGCTAGCCGCGCAAAGGAGACGCTGGCAAAATTTTTCGGAAATTTAGGGAGTTAGAAAAATTTTGAAAAATTTTGATAATTCAAAATTGAATTCAAATTTAAATTTGAATGGATAAGTAGGTGGTATGGGTTGAACTTATGAATAAGTTTGGGAAGTTAAAAGATGATTAGTGTATCATTAATAAAAGATTGTTTGGGTATTGTTAAAACTGTTTGAATTTGGGAAATAGTTAACGGGGATTGAATCATTTCTCTTAACTAGTAATTTCGGGGACGAAATTCTTTTAAGGGGGGAGGAATGTGACGACCCGGAATTTTTGTATATTTGAAATGAGAATATTTAATTTATTTTAAATATTCGAAGATTAAATCTTAACTTTAGTTTCAAATATACAGTATTTATTGGATGATAGATTATTGAATTAAACAATCGAAAATAGGGTAAAATAGAGAATCCTGAGTTTTGAGCCTGTTGAAAATAGTTTAAAGGTTCAGAAAATTTATATTGTTAATATTGAAGGTGATGAAACTTTTAAAATGGAATTTTAAAGAGTTTTGTTCAGTTTTAAAAATATATCGTTTAAATTGAATTTTAAAATAGCCTTCCGAGGCACAGTCTCGGAATTCGACGAAACCAGTTCCATTGGGTCCGTAATATTGACTTATTACCGGTTTTCAAATTTTGTAGTGTTTGGAGTTGCCGTGTGAGCGTACGACGTATAAACGCGTTGAAATTTTAAAATGAATCCAATTTGAATTTAAATTTAAATTGGTCAATATCAGCATCCTTAAATCACGCCTGGGATTACGCCTATTATCACGCTGCTCTCTCCATCAGTTCAAATCATGTCCCCTCTCCTTTACTTAGATCGTGGCCGAGCTTTTCAAAAACTTAAGGAAGAAATAAACACCTCCTTCCATTTCCAGGCAAAAGAAAAAAAAAGAAAGTGGGATATCGCGTCTAAAGAAAAATGGCGGAAGGAATCCTGGACGCGAGCCTTTCTTCTTTCCTCTCTAGTTCAGTTCGAAATTCAAAACCAAACAATTCTTTTCCTTCTCCTCTGTTACTCGAGATCGAACTTTGATCGGAAGAGGATGGGGCAGCTCGATCGTTCGTCAATGGCCGGAAACGAGGCCGAGCTTCTCCTTATCTCCCCTACCTCCCAGTTCGTTTTCAAAAAAAAAAATATAAGAAAGGGGGTCGAACTTGATTTCGACGACAAGGGCAGACTCGCGATAAGTCAGCATCGTGTAGTTTTGAAGGGAGGTCGACATTCAAGGGAAACGAAGTCAAGGCAATTCGCGATTGAGCGAAGCTCGCTGGCTCGAGCTCGCGTGGACTTAGGAGGCTCTCGTGGAAGCGAGTTTGGGTTCGCTCGAATGGGATAGGGAAGCTCGCGAGGCTATAGTGGTCTAGTTAAATTCGAGCACGGGTTCGAGCTCTACGATGGGACCTTGAAATCGCGACTTGGAGAAGGTTGACGCGGTAATGTTGACGAAGCTGAGGTGTAGGGCGTGAGGATGATGTAAGGGTGTTCGGTGGTGTGGTGATGGAGGAAACGATTGGATTCGTTCTGGCTTCATCTTCTCTGTAAGGTATATTAACCTTTATGTTGAAGCTTTGTTTTGAGAAGATATAATAATAATACACCATATAAAAATAAACAGTAAAACGGTAATAATATATGTATATATACATAGGATTTGGAAAACAATATTAAGGAGTTAATTAGAGGAATTAACCTATTGTAATTAGTCTGGTTACAAAAGATAATTGTAGTAGATTACCAGGTTAGGATTGAATAAATAATAAGTAATTGTTTAATTTGTTCAAAAAGGTAATAAACTGTAAATGGTTAAAACAAGGTTGAGAAATCGTGGAAATTAATTTATTTAGTAACTTATATATAATTATTTGATAACGGGAAAATTTCCTTACTAAGTAAAATAAAATTTATTAGATAGAAATTGATTTGTCCAAATTGTTTGAATGTTAATGAAATTATATAATATGTATTCAAGGTCTGGCATCGTGAAGAGGACTATTGATTTGGGTTAAATTGCAAAGTAAAAAGGGGGGGGCAAAAGGTGAGTTAATCTCACTCAGCTGAATTTTTAATTTAAATTTAAATAATTTATTGAATGGTTGATTTGATTGATGTGGTATATAGTAGTATATACCAATATATATATATGTTGGCATATGTATATATTGGAGTTGATATTCCCGCATTGTATAGCGGATGAGACCCTATGCGCCGCATAATAGCGGATGATTTTTATTTAATCCCATATACCGCGATATTCCACCTTGAAGTGGAATTGGTATTTTATATTGTGCTAACGTCTGTGGATGCAGGGAAACAGGTTGGAGGGATCCAACTGGATTCCTCAAAATATTTAATTTTGTTTAAATATTCTGTGATATGATTTTTGATATCCTGTGATGAAATATATGGATAATTGAATGTTATGGTTTGGTTGGACCGATTTGGATATGTTGGGTTATCAAAATCTCTAGAATAGAAATTTTGAAAGAAATAAAAGAGTAAAATTTTAAGTTAAATAATTCTAGTGAATTTGAATAACTTAAATAATGAATTGTAAAAGAAATAAAGCAATTTCTAAATTCGAACAAATATGGTTAAAGGGGATTTTGAATTAACATGAGGATAATGAATTTTAAACTAAAGTGATATTATTGGAAAGAATAAAGAAATTATTTTTGAATGTAAGGATTAAATTTAATAAAGGGATAAAGAAGGAATTTTGGAAGTTTTAAATTGGTATTTTCAGTTAAAAGGGTTTTAACTCAAAATTTAGAAATAAATCTGAGAGTAAATGTAATTTGAAATAAATGAAGTAAATAAGAAATTTATTTTGAAGTAAAGTAAAATGGAAATCAATTGGAAATTGATTTAAGTGTTTAAAACTTGGATTTTTAAAAGAGAAATGAGATTTTGGAGATATAAACTGGGTTTATAAAGTAAAATAAAATATCAGTGGATATTTGAAATATAAATTCAAGGTGGGAATTTATAAAGGAATATGAATTGGTTTAAAAATAAATGTTGATTTATTTTTAAAAGATGGAAATGAGAAGTGTATTTCTCTGGATAGCCAAGTACGTTTTCAAAGCAATTTTTAATATAAGTTAAAAGTTCTAATTGTGTTTTTAAAAGAATGTTTTAGAAAATTGATTATTTCTAAATGTTAATTTCCTAAGTAAGTATTTTCAAAAATCTATATTGTAGTAATTATATAAAAGTGATTTGCTATTATGTTTTAAAAGAAGAAATTTAGTTTATATTTATAAAGTGGTTTATTTTAAAGTATATATTTTTAATAAAGTATTAAAGTAGTTTGATTTCAATGTTATAAAGTATATTTAAAATAAAGTGTTTTTAAATTATTTTAAAATTAAAGGTATTTTGTACTTGGTGATTCAGTGGAAATAATTATTTGGGAAATGTATTCCGTAAGCGGAAACTGTTTTGAAATTGTTTTCAAAAGGAGTTTGAAAATGGAAATATATCTTGGAAAGATATTTGGGCAAATAAATAATGTGGGAAATTATTTATTGTGTGATGGTTGCTTGTGGATGTTAATTGATAGTTAAATAACCGACTATCAATATTGGCCAAATGCGCTGATCGTTTCGAAGAGACCGGGATCGAGTTTCCGTATACCGGGATTCTAGGTCTGGAGACTCGAATACCACTTCTATCCGGTTTGTACATTTCGTGTAACGTGTTCAGAGTTGAAGATGGAGCAGTGAAGTGCAAGGGCTAGTCGCTACTAATCCTGAGGATATTTCCAAAATGGATGTAGTAGGAATAGTGCCTTCGGTTCCGTTCGAACCCGGGACGGACTTGTATGGACGAATGCTTGCGAAACATCGTCAGGTGGACGATGGGCATTCTAAGGGATATGTTCTGAAAAGGTATCGTTTAGCCTCGAGCCTCATCAACCGGGAATGACTGAAAATCAGGGGTTATGCAGCAAGGCTTCGTGGGTAGCCCCCACTTGAGAGTAAAGTCATCCCTGTCTAGATGTCCCTTTTATTTCGGCTTAGTGGTGCGGTTGCTGATCCCAACCGTGGGGTGATTTTATTTGGAATTATCCAGTAAGGGATGATTCCGGCCTTGTGTTGCAGGGGAGCGGGCGTACTCCTCGGTACTGTGATCTAGGCCACGTACTGTGACAGGTGGTACCCCAGTGCCTAGTCATTCGTTGGAAATCCATTCTCCCTACGTGCCTGTACGGTTTTGATTGTGCCCAACTATTGTTGAAATGTGAGATGCAAGCATTTCAGCTAGATTCTATTTTACTTTCTGTAGACACTATTATAATATCAGAAGATTTTGATATAAAGTGTTTTAGCTATCGTAAGGTAAAAACCCGACATGTTTATTTGTGGCGTGGTCTTACGAGATGCTTTTGTTTTCAAAAGATTTTGAAACTTTAATAATCAAATTGAGTGTGATTTTCTCACGCTGGTATTCCAGACTGACTCGGGTATTGTTTTATATGATGCTCGGGTCAGACCGAGATAAACAGGTTTAGGATATGATGCTGTGGAGCTCAGGAGACGAGCTGGATGACGATACGTACTCTCGTACTTGCTATTATTTTTCCGCTGTGTATTCAGTTGTATGTTATGGATGATGATGTACTCTGATGATGTATTCTGATGATGTATGGTATAAACAGATATAGTTTTGATTTGTGTAAAGATCTGTTAATATATATTATATTTTGTTCCGCTGCGATGGTTAGATTCTGATATTGTTTTCTATTTTTCTTCTTCTACCTCTTCTTCTTAACTAAAATGGTTCGATTTTCCGGGTCTGGAAAGTCGGGTCGTTACACCCATACTTCCGCCCCAACCAAGTCGAAACCAATACACATGGTATCAATGCCTTAGTACGTAGTGGATTGGAGTTAGGCAGAAGATATAGAGTCGAAACATGCTTCTGAAGGGGTAGAAGCTACTATTTTTGACTACGAATCACTTATGTTTATAAAGGAGGCTTTCGAAGAAGTTGTACAAGCTTTCGACCTAGTCAAATGTGCCTTTGTTTTATTAAAAGGGCTTTCGAAAAGGGGTTGCGCCTTTTTATTTTAAAATGAAGCTTTCAAAAGGGTTCGAAACCCATGTTGTCGCATTCAACTCTTCGAATCAATTCTTTCGAAAGGGTACTTTTGCTTTTAAACTTTGAAGCCACATCTCCATGCTTTTGTAAGGTTTGATTTCGAAACCATCCACTTTCTATTACTTAGGAATAATGCTTTCAAAAGCAATGCTTTCATCCCAGTTCTTTAAGACCCATTGTTCTATTAAAAGATAAACCCAAAGTTTCGAAAGGAATGGTTTTAAATGGTTTTGAAGCTATGTTCCACAAATTTTTACTTGAACCCAATGTTTTCGAAAGGCCTATTTTAAGTGAGGAACTTTAATGCTTTCAAAAAGTACATAATGTAGGTTTCGAAGGGGAGGTACCCCAATGTTTTTGAAAGGTTTACTTGGGTCTTTAAATGGAAGGTTATTAATGCTTTTAAAAGGCAAGTTTAAAGTATTTTGAAAAGAGGATGTAAAATCCTCCTACTTGGAGGCCCAAAACTAACCGCTACGGATGCTGCAGTCATCCATAGTTATTAATCCTTGGTGACCAAATACGGCGATATTAGATACATTAATACACAAAAACACAAGAATATGGAAAATTTTAAATAGTGAATACATTCCACATTCCATTTCAAAATATTCCAAATTGGTTACATAATCCCAGTACACAAACCACGTTCAGATAACATATAATTAATACAAAATATGCCAAGAGCGACATATGAAGATGCCCCCTTGGATGATCAGAGTATATAATAAGGCAATAAAACAAATTTGCCTTTACAATCAAAACACACGGCAGAAATAAAAGAACTCTAATAACTAGCTTGCCTCTTACACGTCTTTGGAAGCTTTATTCGTCTAAAAGAATACCTGGAAACCTTAACTCTCAACCTACTCAAAATCAATTGAGTACCTGAGAGTATAAAGGGAAAACAAAAACTGTGAGTCAGACATAAAGCCTGGTATGAATAATAATCTGTCATCTCAAACCATTTAGATATCTAATGAGACCATGCCGCTTAGCGGAACGGGTTTTCCCCTTACTGGTATCCTAAAACATTTATAAAACCATATATTGTGCTCTTGCATCCAAAAAAGTTAAAGCATAGTATTTCAAAAATATTATGATGATATGCAAAATAAGTTAACCAAATCAGGATTACCCATCCCCATTTATTTTGACTATCTATCTCAATTATAGTTTTAAGGGTCACTATTAATCGGTTAATTGTTTATGGACTATCTGTCCAATTTCATAGTTTTCATGGGATTACTAAGAACCAATTGGTAACTCCAATATCTTTTCTCTTATCCTAGTTTTCATGGGCTGACTAGGAACCTATTGACTATCTTCAATATCTTAATCCGGATATAGTTTTCATGGGCTAACTATAAACCTATTTGTAACATCCCGGCTTTTTGTACGCTTAAGCAAACACGCATGCCGACTTAAACCATACAGAAGGGCGGATTGTTATGGGGTAAATAAGAAAAAGTGGAGAAATAAAAGAACAAAATAGAATCTTACAGCGGAACGATAAAATATAATAATCAAATAACAGTCCATGAAGCTGTTTTACAAAAATATTTGATTATACTTATACAATACATATCAGAGTTACACATACCAGAGAACAATAATTAATGCAGCGGAATACAATAGTGTAGTGGAATAAAATAAATAGTAGTAATAAAATCTTCATCTTCGTCCTCCAGAAATAGGGCCTTCAAATCCTGAAATGCTCAGGCTGACCCGAGCGAATTGAAAAGACAAAACACTCGAGTCAGAACTAAAAGATCTTATGTAAGTTAAATCAACAGAATAAGTATGAGTGTAAACGGCGTCAGAGATGTTTACGGGTTTTGACATCTCCTATCCAATGTCTAATGTGAGTGCAGTAACTTAAGAAATGTTCGAGATTCACATCTCTTAAGGATCCGTTAAACTATTTACTATGTAGTAATATACGCTATTATAATAGTGTCTATAGTGAAATAAACTTACTTTTAAATAGCGTTAAGGGGTTACCCGTATAGCCCTTACCACGTAATAGTCCCAGTAGTCCATCCAGTATCATAGTTCCTCCTGATCGGGAAGCCACCAGAGGATACCACACGGGCTACGAAAGAAAACCAAACTCGTACAAGGCGCGATAGGGCAGGTGACACGGCACAACTAGGCAATGCCAGGGTAGATATACCAATTACGCTTCTGGGCCGGTGGAAACGCGTAGCAGCTACTACCGCCCACCTCGAGCTACACCCCCAAATCAAAATCAAAGTGGCCACCAAATCAATCCAAAAGTCAGAGTATAATATCGAAGGGATGCATCCGATAAAAGGTGCTACCTTCTTAGCCTGTCAATCGCTTTCGTTTTAGCCACCTTATGCCAACTCACGGGAGTCGGGTCTACGTATATACCTCAAAGAAAACGCCGCCACCATCCTACTTCATTCTGGAATCTCCTGCGTGTACACGGTTGTCAAAGTGGTTTTCGGTATCGACAGAGAGTATGCCAATATCCGATCCCGGTCTCATTGCCAACCAATCGTTATTATAACACCGTTCTCATTCCAAAATAGTATATACTTTAAAAACCAAAATATCATTGCCATTTAAAACCATATCCTTTATTTCAAAATAATTTATACTTCAAAACCCAATTCAATAATGTATCATTTAAATACAACCTAATTTCCAATCCCTAAATCTTTCTTTAATTTAGATAAACTTGAAATATTCTTTTAAATCATCTTAAACCCAAACCACATTATGAAGTCATATTCTAAATCTTCAATTCCTATAGGTTTCAAATCAATATATTTAAAAATAATTTTTTAAATAAATTAAATTTCAAATAAATTCATTTCTAAAACCATAATACTTTCAAAGTTATAACAACTCCAAAACCAAACACTTTGAAACCATAATACTTTAAAATACTTTAATTTCGATAGAACATTTCAAATTTGATATATTTCAGGTCTTTAAATAGTCCATGATTTCCAAACCAAATCTGATAATCTCATATATATCTTAACTCAATTTTCTATTATTTAGTTTAGAAATATTTATTTAATATATTCAATATCATTTAAATAAAGCTCCAACTTGAAATATTTGTTAATCACCTTAAACACTCATCAAGCTATAAAATCGTGCCCTTTAGAATCTCAAATTTAATAAGTTCCAGATTGCTTTAATTAAATAACATTCTTAATTAAACTATATTTTAAAATTGACTTCAAATCCATCTTCTCAACCTTAATTTATCAATATCATTATAAACTCTATATATATTAAAATATAATTTAAATAAGTACTTAACCATATTATATCTTAATAAAATCAAACTTTATTATTAAAGTTATTATATAAATGAATAAAATTATACATAGCTTAAATTTAAGAATTAAACTATCTATAAATAATATTTATAAAATGCCAAAAATCAATATTTATATAAACCCATATATTTCTCTCCAAAACCATAGAAATCATTTCAAAAATATTTATATATAGACCAACGGTGTTTGTATAAAATTTTCTATCATATGGTCAAGTGATATGGATATTTATCATTTCAATCCGCAATTTTAAAAAATAAAATGCTGTAACGACCCGTAAATTTTCAATAATTAAAGTTGTCAATTTAATAAGATTTTGGTAAATAAATTTGGAAGAAATAAAAACTTTGTAATTTAATGATGAAATGAATGCCAAAATGAAATGTAATAATGTATTTAAAAACTAATTATTAACAATTGAAATGAAATTACAATTTATTGAAGTAATGTAAATTGTTATACTTGGCTATAAATTTATGTAAGATAACAAATGCAAACATTAAAATTTATAAATGATTTATTATGAAATAAATGACCACTGGATAAAGATTAGATATATAAGAATGGTAACATATGTTTGTGAACAATGAATTCAAAAAGGGTGATTAAAAGTTATAGTAACGGTTGTAAGTTACTATTTAATTGGTCTATTAATTAAATTGTAAATGTTAGATTTGGAGTATAAAACTGAAAATAAGTGAATAAATGTAAGTGGTATGAATAAATGAATTTGTATATAGTTTATGGTAATTGGATGAATTAAACATTTTGTAAGCAATTATGATAATTAGTGGACATAATAAACTTGAATGTAATATAAAGATAATGATAACATTTATTGCAAGTTACATTCTATTTAGGCTATAAAATGAATTGGAAATTTATTACATTTAAATGTAAGTAAATGTTCATTAACTTGGGATAGGACAGTAAATTGTAAAATGTGAATGTAATGAAATAAATGGAAATGCATATTTTATTCATAAGGTAATATAAAAGAATGAAACCTATCTGAATGAATTAATGGAGTATTCAATCATAATAAATGTATACATTTAACAAAATTCAATATAATTGAGAACAACTGTTAATCCAAAGGAAAGATGGATATTTGTATATATATTAATGTAATGAAATTTGTAGAGTGGTATAGACTTAATAAACGGATTAGAATTGAATCAATTCAGTTTATTTGAAATTTATTTCTAACTTATGGGAATTCAATTTCATAACAAATAGATTTATGGTAAGAGAATGAAATTAATTACTATGTAAACTGAAATTTGAATGAATTGGAAGTTATTAATGTATTAGTATCTAAACCAATGTTAATATGGATTTATTGGGAATTTAAACTTACACTTTTAAAATTAGATAATAATACAGTGTTTACACACAATGACTTTCTATATTTTATTTCCCTATGTTTGTTTCTCTAATTTTTATTTTCTATTTTATTTGTATAAATTTTGAATATATTCATTTGATCTTTGATTGATTTTTTCTTTGAATAATAGCTTAGGAATTTCAAGAGATATAGGTTACCTATTTTGTATATTTGTTGCATTTTCATTGCGTGCAAACAAAGGAAAAATTACACAAGATTCTTCCTCCTTAATTTGTGCCTTTTTAATTTCTTGCTTTTTTTACCTACCCTCTTTATTTCAAACCTTAGCAAATTACTTCCCACATCTCTAGCCGTGCATAACTCCATCTATTAGCCATGATAAACATCTCATTTCCATATCTCTTCATTCTTATTCACGGCTAAGAAAAGGAAATTTAATTAAATCCATTAAGCTATTTGATTAAATAGGGAATAAATCCCCTCATTTACTAGCCTCTTTTATTCTTGCCATTCTTTTGGCCATTCATCTTCATAACCCTAGCCGCCATATCATATTTGCAATTCACGTACAAAGCTTTCCTACATCTCATTCTCACGTTCATTTCTATTTTGAGAAGAAAAAAAGGTAAGTTTTTTCCATGGCTTCTTCCTTTCTTATTTTTTTTTATTTTGTTTTTTTTTTCTTTCTTTTGTTTTCTATTTTGTTCAAGTAATGGCTTCCTTCTTACTTCTCCTTTTTTTCATTTTGTTTTCTTTGTCTTCCTCCAAGCCAGGCTCAGCTTCCATCTTCTCCTAGCACACCTCTAACCATCATGACCAAGCAACACAAGATGATGGTTGAACCCATATGTGGTGTAGCCAAGCCATTGATTTATTAAGGCAAGTTATGCCATTTTGATTCATTTATTTTTCCATTGTTTTAACCTCTATTCTTTTGTATTGTATTCATATTTATATCTTGCTTTGTTTATTTTGTGAATACAAGATTTACATCTTGCATCTCTCTCCATCCAAATCTAGTCGTGCTTCCGTGCTTTCCGGATTTTTGTTTGTGTGTTTGCTTTGTAAAATTCAGCGTAAAAAGGTGAGTAATCACCCTGACATTCATACTTATATAACTGTGAATTGATAGCAAGTGAAAGTGTAGAAATAATTATATTATGTTATACATGCCTGTGATATATTTATATGATATTAAATACTGTTTATATGCCTGTTACATCATCTGTTATATTTTATTTTATTTTACTATTTATTTATATTCTGTTCTCACACTGCAAGTTCCCTGTAGAATAGAATCACTATGGGTTGAAATGATACATACCCGAACGGACTTTAGAATAGGAAAAGATCGTTATGGGCTGAAATGATAAGCCTGAGCGATTTTTATTTATTTTATTTAACTTGGGATTGCAGGTTTGAAATGATAGAACCCGGATTTTTCTTTGTAAATTACGGATTGAAATGATATATTATCCGTATCACTTGACCTAGGTTAGAAAATATTATACAGACCTATGGTTATTTTATATATTTTTCTAGAAGTTTTAAGTATTTTGAAAATGTAAATTTTGATATTTTAATTTAAATTTGGTTTTTAAAATGATTTAATAAAGTGAAAAATGATTTCCTATGTATTAAAAATGTTAAATAAATGAATGGAAATTTGTGATTGGAAATATAATCTAATTTGGAAATATGTGATATTGATTAAGACAATAAATGCTCTTTATTGTGAAAATAAAATGTAAGTTAAAAATGAACATTTGACATGAAATTTTAATTAATGGAATTTAAAGAGTCTTATTTATGATAAATAACTTAATAATTAAGTTTGATTTAATTTGGAATCTTAAATATAACCTAGTAATTGTAATAAAGGTTGTTTCCTGGGATGGACATATTTTGTATAATAACTAATGTATTTTTGAATAAATAAAATGAAATACATTTTTATGGGACATCTTGTAATAAGTTTTGGAATCATAGTGGAATTGATGTCTAAAGGAATAAATTTGTAAAGAATTTTATTGTTATATTAACTATGATAAAATATTCTTTTGTGAAATGTTATGTTTTGTAAGATAAATAGCTATGACTTTAAAATGGAAAAATGTAAGTTAAACACACATGTGAGATGTAAGTTTAATTAATATTTTAATTGATTAATATAATAAATGTTCTTTACTGTAATAACAAAAATGAAAGAAATATGTAAAGTTTTAATTTATGAAAGAACGTGTAAAGTTCTAATTAATGAAAGAATATGTAAAGTTTTAATTTATGAAAGAAACGTGTAAAGTTCTAATTAATGAAAGAAATATGTAAAGTTTTACTTACTGAAAGAAACATGTAAAGTCTTAATTAATGAAAGAAACATGTAAGTCTTAATTAGTGTAATATTGATTAAAATAATAAATGCCCTTTTTGTAATAAAACGTAAATTAAAACGTACATTTGATAATGTAAGTTTAATTAGTGTAATATTGATTAAATGATAAATTCTCTTTACTGTAATAGAAATGTAAGTTAAAAAGTACATTTAATATGTAAGTTTTAATTAATTTAAATGACATATTTTAATGACTAAAATAATAAAGTTTCTTTATTGTAATGATAATGTAAGTTAACAAGGTACTTTTAACTTAACATAAGAATTTCAGCATTAAATTGGATATTACAGTAACAAAGTTTATTTAACTATAAGGCTATGATAAAATGACCATGTTAAAAATTTGTAAGTATATAAATACTTTGATTATATAAAATGTTAAATTGGAAAGTATTACATTCCAAAAATGCTATGATTCCTTAAGGTTACATTACCAAAATGCTATGATAATTTAAAGAAAGATTTCAAGTTTAATAAATTAAAGGAAATATTCAGTGATTTTGAAATTTGGGTTTTATTGAAATGATATATTATTGAATTGGTTTTGAAATGGAAATGATATATTTTTGAATTGGTTTTGAATGGATATGTTTTGGGTTTGAAAGTATGTATTATTTTGAAATAAATGATATGATTTTGAAATGGTTTAAAGGATGTATTTTGATTTGAAACATAAACTATTTTGAAATTTATAACCATGGGTTATAATAATGATTGGTTGTTAAAGGGACCGGGATCGGATATGGACATACTCTCTGTCGATACCGAAAACCACTTTAACAACTGTGTACGCGGTGGAGTTTCCAGAATGAAGTAGGATGGTGGCGACGATCCTAAGGTATATACGTGGACCCAACTCCCGTGAGTTAGCATAAGGTGGCTAAAACATGAGCGATCGACGGGCTAAGGAGGTAGCACCTCTGATCGGACATACTTCTTCGATACCATTCTATTGCTTTGTGATTGTTTGGGTGCACCCCTTGATTTGGGAGTGATGTTCGAGGTGGGCGGTAGTGGCTGCTATGCGTCACCATCAGCCCGGATGCGTAATTGGTATATCTACCCTGGCATTGCCTAGTTGTGTCGTGTCACTTACCATATCGAGCTTTACTACGATTTGTGATTTCTCCCGTAGCCTGTGGAGTATCGAGGGTAGCCCCCATTTTGGGAGTATGCTAATACTGGATAGACTACTGGGACTATTACGTGTTAAGGTGGAAAATGTAAAGCCTTAACGCTATTTAAAAGTATGTTTATTTTATATTAGACATTATTATAATAGCTCAATATTACTACATAGTAAATAGTTTAACGGATCCTTAAAGAATGGGCGATCCCAAGCATTCTTTAAGTTACTTGTACCTTTATTATAGTTCACTTGAGTTGGTTTACATTTGTATAAGTATGTATGTCCTGACTCGAGTGTTTTGTGTTTGCTTTACGCTCGGGTCAGACCGAGTGATACAGCATTAGAGACTCACCTTTGGAGCTGGAGTTTTTCTTTGAAGATCCAGATATCTATTCATTTTGATATCCAATTGATTCCAGTTGTATTCTGAGTTGTACCTGATTATCATACTGTTACTCCTGTTGTATCTTGGTATTCCTATTGTATCTTACTTAACTCTGATGTATTTATGTAGTAGCTTCATGAACTACTATTTCTTTGTTTCCACTGCATTATATTACTCTGTATCTGTGATCTGTGATTATTTATTTACTGTATATGATGAGTTTGCCAAATTTTTATTTACAACGCGATATTTTGAGCAATTCAAGTCTGACATGTGCGGATGCGAATGGTCCAAAATACCGGGTCGTTACAATCCCCGCATCTACTGGCAGATTTCCAGCACCCACATTGGCTTCAACATTTGGGTTAGCATTAGCATGTCGACCTTGGTTTCTCCTTGTATTAGGTCGAGCATTTCCATTAGTTATGGTGCTTCCTCCATCGAGATTTCCTCTTCCATTTTGTGCTTCCATATCCTCTTTCTTGTAAATCTGCATACGAGCCTTAGTGTTAACGCTAAAAAGTGAACGCTAACACCCGGTGTGTGTAATAGAATTGTGAAAGCACCACCCGTTGGTACGGGAACAGAATATAAGCTAAAAATATCAGAAAAGCAGTAAATGAACAACAGGTTTATAGTGGTTCGGCCCGTAATTGAGCCTACGTCCACTTTATAGTCTTTTATTGCTGATTCGGTTACAATTTGATACAATATCTTTCAAAATACAATACAACTTGATCACGAAAGCACTCTTGACTACTAGCTCAATCTTTGATGATGAAACTCGACGAATCCGTGTTGGATGTAAGGAGTTCTTCTCGAAGGTTGTTGTAGCGTCTCGAATGTTTGAAGATCTTTGATTGCTGAATGAGTGGAGACTTTGACAGAGTAACGGCGCTTGAAGAAATGAAGAGCCAAAAGTCCCCTTCATGTTGGAAGTGGTGGGGTATTTATAGGGTGGAATCTGAATAGGGAATTTTTCCTAAGTCTTAGGTCTCGGCCGACTTATAGAAAGTCATAGGTCGTAAGTCGGCTACGAGTTAGGGGTGGTGCAAGTTGTTTCTGAACATCCAGAACGAGCAAGTCATAAGTCGGCACCAAGTTAATATACATCGTAGGTCGGCGACGACTTAAGAGATCGTCCACGACTTAGTATAAGTCGTAGGTCTTAAGTCGTTATCAATTGCCTTCAGTCAGAGACTACCTTATCTCGTACTCTTAAGTCGGAGCATTTCTTAACTCGGAGCCCCCCTTAACTCGGTAAGTTTCTTAACTCGGAGCGTGCCTTAACTCGGAGTATTGCTAGGTCGGTAAGCTTTTAGGTTGTTAGGCTTTTAGGTCGTAGATTCAGCTAAGTCTTGAGTCGTGGTAAGTCCTTAACCCGTGTATGACTCAACTGAATGCGGCATCTCTTAAGTCGCAGATCCCTTGAGTCGTAGATCTTTCTTAAACTGGTAAGTCGTAGTTCCTTTAAGTTGGCTCTATAGTTAAGTCGGAGACTTCCTTAAGTCGTAGCCTGTTAAGTCGGAGACCTTTTTAACTCGTAACCCGTTAAGTTGTTAACCACTTCTAGTTGTTAGGTCGTAGACATCTTAGGTCGCTGAGCCTCTTAGGTTGTAGACTTTCCTTAGATCGTAGCTTCCTTAGGTCGTAGCTTTCTCTAGATCGTAGCTTCCTTAGGTCGTAGCTTTCTCTAGATCACAGTGTTTTAGGTCGCTGAAATAAAGGAGTTAACATTTGCCCCTCGAAGTATATGACTATACCTTAGGTCGTATGCTTCGACTCAACTTCGCTAGGTCACGAACGACCTAAAACTTGCACGCCTGTTCGCCTTCTTCTCCCAGCTTCATATAAATAAATTAGGTCGTTCCTTCCTCCCCACTTTACTACTCTGAGATCTCATTGCCATTGACGAATTCTTAATTCTTCGGAGGTTAATTCATCCCAGCAAAACATCGATCTACTTCTATCAGTATATTACGTAAGTGGATCAATCTCTCCTCCTTCGCAATCGCTGATCGATCGTAAATCCACGCTTACCGACCCAAATTTAATTTCGTGTGTCATGCTTCAGTTTTTTGGTTGTTTCGATCGATTTTCGTTCGTTGTTTGATATGTTGCATCGATTCATGATCGCACAGAAGTTTTCACAATGGGTCGATGGGATTTCCAATTGATTGGTCGAATGATTCAGAGGTATATGGATGATTTTCAGTTGATTTGCTGGATGACTCGAAGATGAAATGAGGAAGATATCGAATTCTCTTATAATGGCGGTACTGGGTTATCGGATCCAATATGGTGTTGCTTAGAGAGGAAGTCAATCGACCTACCAGATTTGGACGTCATAAGAGTTTGGTCGCGCAGGAATGCTTAGCGACCTAAATCTTTGCGATCTAATAATATTCGCGACCTAAAGAATCTTCGACCTAAGCCAAGTCGTGTGCGACCTAGGACTTAGAGAAAATTACACCGCTTCGACTCATTCAGTTACACTGTACGACCTAAAAATGCTACGACTTATGATAGGTCGCAGAACGACCTAGGACTTGAACCACCTTGGCACTGCCTTGAACATCTTGACTCGCACAATACGACCTAAAAGCCCCGACCTATGATAGGTCGTTAAACGACTTAAGACTTAGAGGAATTTGCACATAAGTTGGTTGGATTCTTGAATTTTAACTATGTTGTGTTTCCTTTCCCACTGCCTTGACTTTAATGCTAATAACCTGCTTAACACAACATTCACAGAATACTGGGATGAATATACTGCCACTGACCACCCACATCGAATGACAGATTAGTTGATAAAAAAAATTAAGTTAAATGAACTGTATGAGTGAAATGCTATACAATAACCAATTCAAGTGAAGTATTAAAGCAAAATCGTAATAATCAACTGAAACTGATTTGTCTGCATTAACACTGCACTTGAGCATTAACAAGTTCTGAAATCTTGTAATCGACTGATTGTCAGTTAGTTTAATTCCAGTTATACTTGCTTTTTTATTTTCATTAGTTTTGCACAGCACTTCACACTTTTAGGAAACGTGCACCTTCACTTTTGAACATTCAGCTGATTGTGTAGAATGACATCTCAACAAGAAGACTTGGAACCAGCTGGAGAAGCTTTTCCAATTGCTACTCCATTGAACGATCCTCCGGAAAGGACTCCTACCACTCTAAGCCGTAAATTTTTTAGTCAATTATGCATCCAGTTTGGGATTGCCGAAGCTGACGCTTTGTTCCCTGGAATAAATGATACTGCTGATAGGCCGCCCCACGGCTTTGTCGCAGTTAACCGCCAAATGTGTTTGAGTGGAGCCATTCCCCCATTTAACGACTGTCTTCGAGAACTTCTCCTCCGACTATCTATTTCCCCTTTTCAACTACATCCTAATGGCTATGCCATCCTGCTGGGATTGTGTGTGCTATTTAGGAGAACGCTGGACCGTTTTCCCAATTTTGGAGAAATTCGCTTCCTGTGTTCATTTGCAAAGAATAAAGACCATCCCTCTATCACACTTGTAAGGAGTGCCAGGAACCGTAGACTGATTACTGGTCTTCCCGAAAGCGTTCCCGGGTTCCTGAGCCAGTTTTTCTTTGTTCGTTGTTCCCCGGGATTTTACGCCATTTGGAGAGTGGGAAGTACGACCTTTTGTCTTTGCTCCTTATTTTTTCTGAATTCTTCGAAGTCCGAATTGTCAAGCATTAACCTCTTTTTCTACTATTTCAGCGTTCCCTCCTCCTTCTAGGAACCCTAGTCACAAAACAACCTTCGAGAGGCTTATGGCCGTGCCAGTTGAAGAGAGGAGTGTTCAATTTCTATTGAAAGATGAGTTTCTCCATCAATTCGGACTCTTACATCCTTCTCGCTCTACTCAACCGCATGAAGTCCCTGATTCTCCAGCTACGGAGTCATATGCCCCCGCTCCTGCTAAAGAACTTTCACTGAAAGAACTTACCATTGAGACTTCATTGGTAAAGTGTTCTACTCTTACTGACATTGCAGGGTCTTCCAGTAAATTAGTGCTTGCCCCGGTTATTGAAGAAGAGGAAAATCTTCACGTTTCTGAAAAGACGGCTGAGGCGGAAGTCGAAAAAGATAATTCTCCCATGCATCAAGGCGACGATACTTTTGACAGTCTGAGCGATATCATGATAACCTCTCAGGAGCTCTTTAAAGATGATGTTTCTAAAGTGATCTCTCCTGTTATCGAAGCAACTTCCTCCTTGCAACAAACCACAACGCCTTCTACACAAGTTATTGCCATCTCCACACCCAAAAGTGGTTTGTAGTCTGACGCGCGTAGTTTGCACATCACACTCACTTAGGATTTTGGCGCTTATATGCACTTAGCTCCTTTAATTTGAAAATTTCTAAGACTTGCCTTTCTTTTTTAAATTTCAGGTTCTACAATGGGGCGAAGTGGCTCTTACTTTGACAAATTCCAGCGTCACGGAAGCCGCGATGCTTATGACTTTAGGAGTTATATCGGTGCCCCGAAGGAAACTGATGAGGAAAGGGCTGCCAGAAAGGCTCACGAAAGGCGAGCTCATGAAGAACGTCGTCGGAGAGAAGATGAAGAGCACTATGGGAGTAGGGACGAGCGACGTGACTCTTCCCGCAGAAGCGACGATCCTTACAAGAGGAAATATTATGACGACAAGGGGAAGAGTCATACTTCCGATGATTCCAGCAAACGGATCAGACTTGGCGAGAAAGACACGTCTAATATCTCGGAAAAGACTACCGCTTCTATTCCTCCTAATACATCGTCCGGTTCTCCTACCCTTAAGAAGTCTGACATCCAGGCAATTATTAATAGGCCTCAGTATCAAGCCGGGGACGGGCCTCCCACACTTCAGAGCCGATTTCCAAATTGGTGTCTAAGAGGAGTCCGTTTTGACTTAGATTTGGTTCCCATTGATAAGCAGGCGATGCTGAGAAATGTCGATGCTGTCAAGCTTGACATTGAAAGAATGTCTGGATGGCAGAAGCTGGTTGATGAACTTCAAAGGGTCAACCATATGAACCTTGAGGCGATGATGACCATGGAGAATGATAAATCAGAATGGGACAAATGGCGTAAGCAGCATGATGCGGAGATGAAAAGCATTAGTGATGGTTATGGGAAGCTCGAAGCTGAAGTTGAAAGACTCAAAAATGAGCTTGCCACTTCTTCCACTTCTTATTCTCAGAAAGAAGAAATGCTCCAAAAACAAGTTCGAGACGCCCATGCTGCTCAGCGAGATACTGAAGTAAAACTTGAAGCAGAACAGCATGTTACTAGAAAATATCGTGATGACGCTGCTCAACTTCAGGAGAAAATCAGCTCTCGAGACTTAGAAATTGCGAGGCTACAGTCCCAGTTATTGAAGGCTGAAAGAGAGCGTGATGAAGCTCTCTCTGGTAAGGCTGCGGCTGAAGAATCCCAAAAGGCAACCAAAGCCACCATTGACGCGACTTTATCCGACTTTTATATGCATTGCGTCCTGGGGCGTGGGAGCCTTTCATTTTTGGGACCAGAATATGAAGTCACCTTAGCGGAAGTATGGGAGGCAATCATCGACATGTTTGGCGGTGCCGGTTATGTTGAAGCAGATCTTCAAGCTACCTACTTAGATGAGAGCGCCCGCGCTACCCTTGCCAAAGGAAAAGAGCAGCTTACCTGAGTGCGGGCCGAGGCGACGGGAGAGAAGCTTCCTGAGAGAGAAATACCTCCTATTGCTCCTGCTTATACTTCGGCTTTAGCTCACGCGGATATTACTGGCTCTAGTTCTCACTCCACGCCTCCCGCTAAGGTTGACAAAGAAACTGTGACCACCCCTACAGAGGAAGAGGCAATGAAGGACTTTCAGGCTCGGGAATTTGAGATTGATCCCGCCAAACCGACTTCTCCAGGTAACTTTGACGAGACGAATTCAGTGAATCGCTTATTCGACTTAACCGAGTTCGACGAACTTCTTACTTATTACTTAAGCTTTGACGATCCACTGTCTTCTTTTTTCTCAGAGAATACTGATTTTGATTTCTTTTATTATGCAGCGGACGTGCCGGAAACTGCACCAATTTTTCCTTCTTCAGTTGTCGTTCCTCCTCCTTCTCAAGTTACTCTTCTTCCAGCTTCTCAACCAGGTTCACAGGAAGAACAGATAGCAGCCCTTCAAGGCTTGGACGAACCACCTGCTTCCGAGGAACAGAAAGCAGAAGACCTGGAAGATAGCGAGAAGACCCCGGAGCAGTCTTTTGACTACGACACCAAGCTTTCTACATTTCTTACTCCGGGGAGTGAGTCTTCTTCCAAGAAGAAGGGGAAACGTGTGGTTTCGAAGAAAGGAAAGAAAAGTTCTTCTGCTGCTGGAGATGAAGCAGAAGTCGATCCGGCTGAGTCTCTCTCTCCTTCTTCTCCGATACGTCCTCCGAAACTAATTACCAGGCCGGGTAAAGGCTCCAAGGGTGGGAAGAAGGAGAAATGAGTTTGATTCTGTCTTTTCTGCTTTTTGTATTGACCAGAGATTGTGCGGATACCGGTCTCCGCTCCTTTTTGTAATCTGCACAATGTAAAAAGCTTCCATAGTATTGAATAAAATAGCTATTTTACTTGTACAAATTCTTGTGTATGTGAGAATGCATCTGTTTCTCTTTTTTAGTGTAGAACAAATGATTCTTTTTTTTTTGAACAAACTTTTTGTCTGTTTTTTCGAGAATGCACTTATTCCACATCTATTTTTCATGATATCGTAATGTACTCGCGGTATGTTGCTTGCATATTACTTTATTCATGTAACTGAATTGTATAGTGTTGCCCCCATACCGCAAGTGCATTGCAACATTTCTAGCTTCTTCAAGACTGATACTCTTACTTCAGAGAATAACTACTCCACTTTTAAGGGAAGAATCATTCTGCTTTTAATAGAGTATATCTCGTCTTCAGAGAAGTTTTTACTTTCTCTTTCTTCCTGAAGAACACTTCAACTTTTGGGAATGATCACTTTTATTTGTTTAAAAGTGAATTTTCCTGCACAATGAAATGAGCTTCTGAAGAAGGTTTTGATTTTGTGCCCCAGTAAAGGGTTTATTTTTGGTACTTCAAGCAAGGTGAAGTACGCCTCTGAAGAGGTCTTTTGGTCTCTGAAGAGAAGCGATTTTGGTCTCCGAAGAGAAGCAATTTTGGTCTCCGAAGAGAAGCAATTTTGGTCTCCGAAGAGAAGCAATTTTGGTCTCCGAAGAGAAGCAATTTTGGAATTTCAGCTCTGGTGAAGTGGGTCTCCAAAGAGAAGCATTTTGCACTTCTACACGGGTGAAATGTGCCTCCGAAAAGGGCTTTTTAGCATTTCATCACTGGTGAAGTGGGTCTCCGAAGAGAAGCATTTTGCACTTCTACACGGGTGAAATGTGCCTCCGAAAAGGGCTTTTTAGCATTTCATCACTGGTGAAGTGGGTCTCCGAAGAGAAGCATTTTGCACTTCTACACGGGTGAAATGTGCCTCCGAAAAGGGCTTTTGCCTCTGAAGAGGTCTTGTGATTGTTTGGAAGTTACTTTCTCATGGTTGAATGGATCCACGGGGCGGACGCAAGTTGCTTGATTGGATGTTCGTTTGCACAAACGATCGCAATTAACTAACAAGGGCCCTTTTCCTTCAGCGTGGGAAGGTGCCCCTCCGGTGGTTCCACCAATCTTTTTATTGAGAGAAGCACTTTCGTTTATTGGCGTGCCTCGTTAGAGGGCTTTGTTGACCTTTGGGAAGGAGCATCGGTTGGTTAGTGTGCCAGGAAGGTTGCGTCTCAAGGGCGAGTAGATCCACGGGACGGACGCAAGCTGCCTGATCGGATGCATCACGATCAGTTAGTAAGGGCCCTTTTCCTTCTGCTTGGGAAGGTGTCCCTTCGGTGGTTCTACCGGCCCTTTTTATTGAGTGGCATACCTCCTTTTGGCTGCTTCTATGTTTGGTGGCCCATGTTCCCTCATCATTTGCTAATCAGCTACCCTTTATTATTGTTTCCATGCGCGTCTTCCTTTGCAAGTAAATTGTCTTATCCGAAGAAGTGGACTTCACTGTTGGACAACTTCACAGGACAAACGCAAGTTACCTAGTTGGATGTCTGTTCGTATTGACAGTCACAACCACTTAACGAAGGTTTGCCTCAGTGGAGTTGCCAACTTTTTATGTGAAGTTCTTCTTATATGGGATTTGAATATGGAATTTTGGTTGCTTGGTATTTGCTTAATAATTGATTTGTAGGGCTTGCTTAGCTTTGCGATGGGTGAGCTTTGCTTTAATGACCTGCAATATTAGATCGACATTTTAGCAATACATTTAGAGTATTTACACATCGAAATATAACAGGCATTTCGTAATAGAAAACACAGAATTCATAGTTTTTTCATTATTCAGTCACACTGATTTCTCAGCGGTTTACAATGCGGAAGTCATACATCCATTATCATTTTTACAAATTCAAGCAATGCTGTTAAGTAAAAAATGGATGCTAGTTATTGTTGTTTCATAATCTCCGGACTGATTTTCCATTTGCACTAGATTCGCAGCTTCGGATTTATATGCCAGAGAAAGTGAAAGATGCCCCAGTTGCAGTTTTGTGGACAATTAGCAGTCGTCCCAACTTCTGCCCGCTGGGTGTGGACCTCCTGTGACAACATTAATGACAAGCTTTTCTGAATCTTGCACTGCAGTGTTGTTGAGAGAATCGGATTGATGGGTAGGACGTTGTTGATCCCGAGTAGATGAGGTTGGAGCGACTCCGCTTCTCTTAACGTATTGTTGGAGTTTACCTTGATCCAGCAATTCTTCAATCACATTCTTTAATTGGCGACATTGGTCAGTGTCATGGCCAGGTTGATTGTGAAATTGGCAGAATTTTCCATTACGCTTTGCACCTCTCGTCATCTCAGGTGGCTTAGGATACCTGACAACGTCCTTTGTTGCAAAAAAGATATTTCTTGGTGTATTAGTTAAAGGAGTAAAATCCAAAGGATTAAAGCGGCGAGGTTTCTTTTCATTTCCCTGGCTCTTTCCTCCTTCATTCTCCCTTTTCTGACTTTCAGATTCTCTTTTATTAGATGGGACATTGTTATTATTAGCTTGGGCAACAACCACTTTCGATGTCGTAGAAAGGCTTTCAAGGCGAATGAACTCGTCGGCCTTTTTATAAAAAATTTCAAGCGAGTTCGGTTCCTTCATCTTTAGCCATATCCCAAATTTGCTCGATTTATCAATGGTTCGCATCAAATAAGTCAGGATCATGCGTGGTTCCGGATTTTCTACTTCGGCTAGAGCTATATTGAAATGGCTCAAGAAAGATTTGATTGATTCTCCGGGCGCTTGTTCAAGGTTAGACAGTGACATTATATCCTTAGCTTTTGAAGCATACAATCTGAACTGTTCTTTGAACTTTTGTGTTAAGTCGGAGAACTTATCTACAGACCGAACTGGAAGCTTTGTGAACCAAAGTAAAGCCACACCTTCTAGGTATACTGGAAAGTATCGACACTTGATCTCGTCTGATGCTCTTGCACCGGTCATATGCCAATCGTATTTGTATAGGAAATGATTAGGGTCACTCGTTCCCCTATAGGCATGGATAGTAGGAGGTACAAATTTCCTCGGAAACTCCGCTTTCAGGATCCTTTCAGTAAACAGAGTTCTGCTTGGCGCAAATCCCCAGTCAGCCTCATCCTCTTCCCTTTGCATGCTCTCTTTCATGATGCGGCCAACCATTTCGGACAGGTACTCTTTATTGTTCAAAGACATCTCCGGGCAAGCATCAGTTCTTCCCTCGGAAGTTTGCCCGGGCATATGTTCATGACAAGTTGGTTGCGGCATAGAACCATCAGCTTGGAAAGGTGGCATTTCAGGAAGAGTAGTTTGATGGTTTTCTGGTTGACAATTTGCCCCGAGCAGGACAGTTATTCTATCCATCATCAAAGCGTTTTGGGTTTCAAACTGTTGGTACAATCTAGAAACTGCGTCATCTAATTCAGCCCTAGTGACTCCAATGGTAGGAGTTGCTTGGTCTGCGGTTGGGGAGGCGGAAGTCCCTTCATGAGCATTTCCGGATCTGATAGGTCTACCTCTTCTTCCAGGAGCCATTATTTCGGATCAACTTCTGGTTTTTTAAGAGAGGTTCTCTTTATGAATCTTTGCAAAGCAACGGTGGACGATCGCCTGAGTTCAATTCTCAGTGAAAGCACCAAAATGTTAACGCTAAAAAGTGAACGCTAACACCCGGTGTGTGTAATAGAATTGTGAAAGCACCACCCGTTGGTACAGGAACAGAATATAAGCTGAAAATAGCAGAAAAGCAGTAAATGAACAACAGGTTTATAGTGGTTCGGCCCGTAATTGAGCCTACGTCCACTTTATAGTCTTTTATTGCTGATTCGGTTACAATGTGATACAATATCTTTCAAAATACAATACAACTTGATCACGAAAGCACTCTTGACTACTAGCTCAATCTTTGATGATGAAACTCGACGAATCCGTGTTGGATGTAAGGAGTTCTTCTCGAAGGTTGTTGTAGCGTCTCGAATGTTTGAAGATCTTTGATTGCTGAATGAGTGGAGACTTCGACAGAGTAACGGCGCTTGAAGAAATGAAGAGCCAAAAGTCCCCTTCATGTTGGAAGTGGTGGGGTATTTATAGGGTGGAATCTGAATAGGGAATTTTTCCTAAGTCTTAGGTCGTGGCCGACTTATAGCAAGTCATAGGTCGTAAGTCGGCTACGAGTTAGGGGTGGTGCAAGTTGTTTCTGAACATCCAGAACGAGCAAGTCATAAGTCGGCACCAAGTTAATATACATCGTAGGTCGGCGACGACTTAAGAGATCGTACATGACTTAGTATAAGTCGTAGGTCTTAAGTCGTTATCAATTGCCTTCAGTCAGAGACTACCTTATCTCGTACTCTTAAGTCGGAGCATTTCTTAACTCGTAGCCCCCCTTAACTCGGTAGGTTTCTTAACTCGGAGTGTGCCTTAACTCGGAGTATTGCTAGGTCGGTAAGCTTTTAGGTTGTTAGGCTTTTAGGTCGTAGATTCAGCTAAGTCTTGAGTCGTGGTAAGTCCTTAACCCGTGTATGACTCAACTGAATGCGGCATCTCTTAAGTCGCAGATCCCTTGAGTCGTAGATCTTTCTTAAACCGGTAAGTCGTAGTTCCTTTAAGTTGGCTCTGTAGTTAAGTCGGAGACTTCCTTAAGTCGTAGCCTGTTAAGTCGGAGACCTTTTTAACTCGTAACCCGTTAAGTTGTTAACCACTTCCAGTAGTTAGGTCGTAGACATCTTAGGTCGCTGAGCCTCTTAGGTTGTAGACTTTCCTTAGATCGTAGCTTCCTTAGGTCGTAGCTTTCTCTAGATCGTAGCTTCCTTAGGTCGTAACTTTCTCTAGATCACAGTTTTTTAGGTCGCTGAAATAAAGGAGTTAACACTTAGTAAGATACAGAAGAACGGTCTTTGAGAGAGGGGAACACATAGTTATATATATATATATCAAATACAAGTACGTTACCATAGCGTTAACCCAAACCCCGATCATATTTCTAATTCATTGGATTATGTTTTAAAAGCTTTTAGGTTTAACTTTTCTTTTAAAATTTCATAAACCTATGCTCTGATACCAACATGTAACATTCCCTTACTTGGAGGCCCAAAACTAATGGTACGGATGTTGCAGTCATCCATAGTTATTAATCCTCAGCGACTAAATACGGCGGTATTAGATACATTAATAACCAAAAACACAAGAATATGGAAAAATTTAAACAGCGAACACATTCCACATTTCATTTCAAAATATTCCAAATTGGTTACATAATCCCAGTATGCAAACCACGTTCAGATAACATATAATTAATACAAAATACGCCAAGAGCGACATATAAAGATGCCCCATTGGACGATCAGAGTATATAATAAGGCAATAAAACAAATTTGCCTTTACAATCAAAACACATAGAGGAAATAAAAGAACTCTAATTACAAGCTTGCCTCCTGCACTTCTTCGACAGCTTTATTCGTCTAAAAGATCACCTGGAAACCTTAACTCTCAACCTACTCAAAATCAATTGAGTACCCGAGAGTTTAAGGGGAAAACAAAAACTTCGAGTCAGACATAAGGCCTGGTATGAATAATAATCTACCATCTCAAACCATTTAGATACCTAGTGAGACCATTCCGCTTAGCGGAATGGGTTTTACACTTACTAATATCCTAAAACATTTATAAAACCATATATTGTGCTCCTGCATCCACAAAGGCTAAAGCATAGTATTTCAAAAACATTATGATGATAAGCAAAACAAGTAAACCAGATTAGGATTACCCATCCCCATTTATTCTGACTATCTATCTCAATTATAGTTTTAAGGGTCACTATTAACCGGTTAATTGTTTATGGACTATCTGTCCAATTTCATAGTTTTCATGGGATAACTAAGAACCTATTGGTAACTCCAATATCTTTTCTCTTATCCCAGTTTTCAAGGGCTGACTAGGAACTTATTGATTATCTGTCAATATCTTAATCCGGATATAGTTTTCATGGGCTAACTATAAACCTATTGGCCCCTGCCAATATCAAATCATAGTTTTCATAGGCTGACTATGAACCTATTGACCCCTGCCAATATCTTTAGTTAAACATAGTTTTCATGGGCTTACTGTGAACTTATTGGCCCCTGCCAATATCTTTAATTTAGATTTTAACATTTCTTAAATTATATTCACTATTGGGTCAACCTAGCTGGTTATTCTACCCTTCCCCAAAATATTGTTATGGGTTAATAACAATGTGAATAATTATATGAAGAAGCATACCACATATAATACCAACACCCGTGGTTTATTATCTTCTATATGTATATATATATGTATATATATATATGTATATATATATGTATGTATATATATGTACATATATATCCTGGTTAAACCCTTTTACCTTCATAATCAATGAAAACTTCTTTATGTTAAAGCCCTTTATTTGTTTATGTCATGATTATTCCTTTAAATTTAGATTGGGTTTATGTTTTGAAATCTTAAAACATTTCTTTTGAAACCTCTGGATGACTTCTGTCGAAAGCAAAAACATCTTTTCATAACATAATAAACATACCTTTCGATGGTATCAAAACATCCTTTAAAACATAGCTTCGAAACAAATGAAAGTACCCTTTCAAAAGTACTGGGTTTATTCTTTTAAAAACATCATTTGGGTCAAAATGTTTATATACAAAAGTATCTCTTTCGAAACCCTTATAAAGTTGTTTTAGGGAAAATGTTGAGGGTGTCAAAACCATCTATTCGAAAGCATAAACCTTTAAATTAAAACTTTGAAGGATAGAGTCCAAACCCCTTTCGACTCCATTGCCTTCGAAACCCTTAACCCCTTTCGAAAGCTTTTAGGAAGTGGCTTAGCTTAGGTTAAAACAAAAATAACCTTTCGAAAGTATTGATGGCTTCAACACACTCGGAAGGAAAATAGTGGTTGGGTTTCGACTAGGTCGGAACCAATTCTTTCGAAAGCTCTTATTTAAAGAAAAAGGTACCCCTTCGAAAGCTAATACTTTAACATAATAAGGCAACCTTCCTTGAAAGCTATTTATATAAACTCTTTCGAAAGCATATATTTTGACTATGTCAAAAGCTTTAAGTAAAGCAAAAAAAGAACTTAACTTTTGAAAACAAAACAAGGTTTCGCCCCATCAAAAGCAATCCTTTCGACGCCATGGCTTTCGCCCTCCTTCCAATCTACTGCGTACCATCTAAGTGATACCTTGTGTATTGGTTTTGACTATGTGGGTCTCGACTATGTAGGTTTCGATTGGAATGGTCCGGAGTCAATGGAGTCGAAAGGTACTTCTATTTGAGGCGGAACCACCTTTTTTGAATTAAAGGCTGAAATGTAGCAACTTTTAGTAATTACTTTATAACTGCTTGCCTATTTGTAAACCTTTGATTGGTTTCCTTAAAACTTTTCAAATACTTTACAAATAAAACTGCCACATTTTAACAGATCTAAATCAAAGAAATTATAACATTTAAGCCCTTCCTTTTTAACAAAACCATTATTTGCAGAAAAGTCCCTCTTTTACAACAATTTATTTTCCTTAGTAAAACAATTAGGAAAAATCCCCAAAAAACAAAGAAATTCAATTTCATCATGTAATCAAAAATATTAAAATTTCAGACTCAATTTCTTCCTAAAATACTTGAAATAAATTTTAAACCCAATTATACCATCTTTTCCTTTAGAAATTCACAATAAATTTTCTATAGCTCAGAAAATTCTAAAAATAAAACCTATCTCCAAAATAATGTTTTACTTATCATAAAATTTTTCCATGGCATTCTAAAATCATAAACTCTCGGTTTTACCCTAAAACCTTGCAAATTCATATGTAAATGAATTAAAATAAATCAAACATAATCTATTCAAGCATATCATCATCCATATTATCATAAAAACGAATTTAGTCATAAATCCAAAAACATATAATCCTAGAATAAAATAGAGATGGTATGAAATTATTATTCACCTTAGATATGATAAGGAATTTGAGATTTTTTATTGATTAATCCTTCCTAGCTTTTGATTCTTTGATTTAGATTGAATTCTTCATCTTTTCCTCCTTGTTAATGGGCGACTCTATTTTAGGTTTATGATTTGCGTTTGTGAAAATGAGAAGTAAAACATGAATGGGCAATTACAAAGGTGTATAGTCGTGTATAATGAAGTGACTATTTACTAATATTCCCATGTGTAAATTAATTACTTTTAATCCAATTTAAGCCCATTTATTTTATTATTAGAACGGCCCTATATATGATTTATTCAAATCTCAATCCCCTTATCATCATTATTCTAGTTAATTATCTAATTAAATTTCCTGAATAATGTTATCAAAAATTAGGGATGTTACAAAGGATGTCTAAAGTTTTATAAAGCTTTCGAAGGGATACTTTCAATGATTTCAAAAGGTCTGTTTTTAAAGGTTTTGAAAGGTATGTTTTGGCCTTTCAGCCTAGTGTTTCAAGGTAAAGTTGTTCACCTATTTTGGAAGGGGTACTTTCAATGGATTCGAAAGGGACTGCTTAAAGTTTTTAAACAAGTGTTTCGAAGGTGATATCTTGGATTTAAAACCTAATGTTTTCTAAGTTAAAGAAGGGCTTTAACTTGTTTTAAAGGGATAGATAACCCTATCGATTCAGGTTTTCATCAACATTGTTTTATCTAAAGCATATATCATGGAAAATATATTTAAGTAAAGCAAAGAGTATATTTTCCTTGTTTAAGTATGATTTAAAGGGTTAAATCAATTTGAAAGAAATGTTTACAAGGAAAATTTGATGGGGTAGTTAACCCTAAGTAAATGACTCAGATATTAGAATAACAGATGGGACTGGTATATGGTCATACCCTATACTTTAGCTAGTAGCCCCTAGCTAATATAAGTCCAAAATTCCAGTGTGTAGGGCTTTGTCACAGGTAAGACTAAAATGATGTTACACATAGAAAGGAATATATAGAGAAAGATAGGTTATTAGTGAGCCCGCAAAACCATTAGGATCAGTTGATCCTATGAGAAGTAAGTTAAGGATAGACCGTCTGGAGTGTGTCTAACAGAAGTTAGATTATTTATTTTGTCTGGTAGGCCGGAGTCAGCCAATGGTTAGTAGTTAGCCAAACAAAACTATATTGTTTGGACAGATAGTCCATTGATTACCTGATTTATACGATATTGCTATTATTGCTTTAATCATTTTGATTACAGGATTCTGATTTGTAAAAGATATGTTTTAAAGGGGATATTAGTGAGGGAAAACCCGTTCCACTAAGCAGCATGGTCTCACTTAATATCAGTGTACCAAGATGTAATAGTATTATTCACACTAGGCTTTATGTCTGACTCAAAGTTTATGTTTTCCTCTTAAACTCTCGGGTGCTCAAAATTAATTTGAGTAGATTGAGAGTTAGAGTTTTACAGGTTTAGTAGGTGGACAGATAAGCTTCTGAAGATGTGCATGAGGAAAAGTTAGCTATATAAGAGTAATTAGTTTTATTTCCTCTGTGATGTATTAAAGACTAATGTGTCTATTGAGTACTCTAATCATCCAAGGGGGCATCTTCATATGTCGCTCTTGGAGTAAATTGTAATAATTATATTTGATCAAAATATAGGAATCGTTTGGGATTGTGTAATGGAATATGGAACATGGATTTGAAATGTAATCAATAAAGTTGTTCTTGGAATCTGTTACTTTGTTTTATCTTTATGTGCTTCTGATATTATGAATATCATTAACATTACCTTATTTTGTCACCGGAAGTTAATACTGTAGATCAATGCAAAATCTATAGCGCTTAGCTTCGAGCCTGAAGATAAGGGATGTTACACTATTACACTATGTGGCGGGGTATTTGTAATGACTCGCTATTTTGGACCATTCGTATCCGCACATGTCGGACTTGAATAATTCAAAATACCGAATTATTAATTTAAATTGGCAAAACTGAACATATACAGTAAATAAAATAATCACAGATCACAGACACAGAGTAATAAATGCAGCGGAAATAAAAGATAGTAGTTCATGAAGCTACTATATACATATCAGAGTTAAATAAGGTACAACAGATGTCTCAAATACAATGATCAAATACAATATCAGAATATAATCACTGGGATCAACTGGATATCTGAAAGCTGGATAGATAGCTGGATCTCCAAGCGAAGCTCCAACTCCAAAGGTGAGTCTCGAATACTGGTACACTCAGTCTGACCCAAGCGTAAAGCAAAACACAAAACACTCGAGTCAGGATTAATATTCTTATATCAATAAATCCAACTCAAGCGAAATAGCAATTGAAATACAAGTAACTCAAAGGATGTTTGGAATAACCACCCTTTAAGGATCCGTTAAACTATCTACTATGTAGTAGTGTACGGTAAATAGATAATGCCTATCAGTAATATAAATTAACAAAATAGTGTTAAGGCGTTACCATTATCCCCCTTAACACATTTTATATAAGCGTTATAGTCTATACAGCACTGTAAACTCCATCGTAAACTAGTGGGATATCAGGGAGTACTCCATAGGTATAACACAAAACAAATTCGTAGTGGTCGCGTATATAGAGAATACAAGTATGACAAGGCACATGAGGCAATAACCAAGGTAGTGAAACTACCGTTTGCTTGATCCGGACTGGTGAGAACGCATCGCCGCAGCGATCGCAACACCACGAAACAACACTCCCAAAATCAAGGGTGCACCAATCGACAACAAGTAATGAGTAGTTTTCGAAGAAGTGTGTTCGCTCGAGGTAGCTAACCCCCATTTGGCCCGGCACGGCTCCTGTTTTAGTCATTTCCAAGTTGACACAATTGTCAAGGCTATCCATTATCGTTCTCTTTCTTCAGTCATCACGTACATCATTCCAACCACTTCATTCTAGATCACACTCCGCGTATAGTTATTAAAGTGGTTTTCGGTTTAGACAGAGAGTATGTCCCTAACCGATTCCGGTCTCTTTAATAACTTTCGTCATTATTTCACCGACTGGTCGTTTAATATATTTCAAAGCAAATCAAAATTCAATTTCCATTAAAATTTGTAAATCAACATTTCATTTGTCTTCCTAAACCAATTTCCAAAATTTACGTTCAAAACTTCCAAATTCATAATTTCAAAATCTTATAATTCAATTCCAATTTCTATTTAAAACAATTCAAATATTGATTCAAGTTCGTAAATAAGTTTCATTCTGAAATCATTTAAATTAAATTAATTTAACATTCAAATCAATTTAAATTCATTAATCGATTTCATTCAATATTTGTTAAGTTAATTTATCCTTCAAAACAATTTCTATTTAACTTCCAATTTATTAAATCAATTATTTAAGTTCAACTTCATTGTATCAAAACTTACAAATTGCATTAAATTTAATTCATCAAATCAAATTCTTTATATTTCAAGTCTTACATTAATTTCAATAAATCACATTTTATTTCTTGTTAAATAAATTCAATTTCACTTATTTATTTACATAATTACAAATTTTAAAACTTAATTATTTCATAACTCAACTTTACTTATTAAAGAAGTTCAATTTCACTTATTACGAAGTTCAATTTCACATATCAAGAATTCAATTTCATTTAATTATTAAATGATTCAATCTTATTTAATTATTAAATAATTTCAAAACTTGATTATTAAATAATTTCAAACTTAATAATTAAATTTTAAACAACATTCTTTCATCAACTACTATGTTAATATTTTGTTTCGGATTATTACACATTATCATTTTCCTTTTATAAAAATTCAAATTCAAAATTCATTTTAAAACCTTATTAAAAATCTTTATTTTATTTTTAAATCAAAATATTGACCAATCGAGTTTTATTTAATTCTCTATCCTAGGTCAAAGTTTAATTTGGGTATTTATTATTTCAACCCGGTTCCAATTCAATTCAAAAATCAAAGCATAGCAAAGGGAACTTGCAGTGTGATAACTAGGATGGTGTCAAAGTAAATAAACAAGCAATAACAACAATCAATAACAATCCAATAATCAATTCAAATAATCCCAAAATAATCATATTAATTCACATTGTTATTTGTGTAAATTAATATAATTATTTCTAGAATCTACACTATCATTTCATGTAGATTAAAGATTATTACACTAATATTAATACGGTTCTTCACTTGATATCTACTATCAAATTTCATACTACATATATTTAATCAACATACATTTAAATGGTTCAAAGTGTATTTTACCAAATTTCTACGTGTCAATTAATTCAACATTTAAAGGGTCATATTATGAAAATGTCATCTAATCAAATTTAACATGTATCAAATCTACCTATCCTACGCGAATTTCAATTTCAAATCATTTATCACTTACAACATTAACAATTTATCGTCAAATGTCAACAACAACCAATCAATCATTTAACAACCAATCTGGATTATCATTATATAAATAACAGACAATGGTGTCAGATATCACAAATGAACTGATACAGGTAAAACATACATATAACAGTGTAGATAACTAACAGCAGCATATTTCAATTGTCGTTTCAATTGAAATCAAATTTAATAAATAAAAGAACATTAATCGTGAGTGATTGCTCACCTTTCGAGGTTAGAGAAAAATAGGAGATGAGATGTGCTACGAATCCAAGCATGAAATCCAAAGCGAAGGTAGATTGACATGAATTAGAAGAGCAAAGCTGATAATACGAGTCGGTAGAACGAATCAGAATCAGTTTGATATATATATATATATATGCATAAATATTTGCTATTTTATTAAAATCAACACTTTAAATCAAAACAAAATTTAAATAATATATATATAGTTAAAATAAGACACATACTAATAATAATAAAAATCAATACGGTTCAAAACTCTTTAAAAATTCATGTACATATCGAAGCAAACGATCTCAAATAACTTATAAAACATCTATATAAGTAAATCAACATTTTATATATAACTAATACAATTATATGCAGACCTTGAACAAATATGCAACCAAACCCATACTGAGTTACATGAGACCCAACTATTATAATACTTTTATATTGAAACTTTATTTATGTGGACCGCCAACATATTTTATGATAATATTGTACTGACGTGGACCTTACATTGTCAACATCTAACCTATATATGTGCAGACTCAAAAATATACTTATATACTAAACTGTTGTGAAGCTATTTCGGATATTAACATAAAATACAATATATAAAAGTATAGGATATAAAAAAAATAGCATACATATTACATACAAACATCAAATAAGTAACAGAAGTTGCAAACCGACCCTATATACAAAAATACTTAATATATAAATCATTATATTACCAAGCTACAAAACTTTTACAAACAATATATAAACACACGTACACAATAAATAAAGTATTTTTATATTTATAACTTACGCAGCCTATACTTTTTTTTCTTGAAACAATGCCCAGCCTATCCTATAAATAAAATATTAACATGCTGCATATATAAGGTACAGCTCAATGAAACCAACAAAAGATCAAATGTATATATAAACATACTTTAAAACATTATGTATAAACCAATGACTATATATAACATATACTCAACACGAGTTATCTATGAAACTACTGAACACATAATTTTGTATAGGCTTTTAATAGAAGTCAAAAAATTTAATATATATTCGAATCAAAAATCAAAGAACCCACTATATAGTTGAATATAACTTCTTAAATCATTGTATATATATAAACATAAGTTGAATTTATCACAAAGTAACTGAAAGATAGTGGAAGGCATAAAATTGAGTAATAAAATAAATGTACATTCAACAGACCTATATATATAAAGTATGTCGAAACTTGTTTATACTTCAACCCTTTACATATATATAAAGTATGTATACGAAACTTGTTATTATATACTTATGAAATGAATAGACTTATACATCAACAGAGACTACACATAAACGAATTTATAACTTTATATATAAACCAATATATATAAATACATATATATACACACACCTATGTGACGCAACAAAGCAGGAAGGCGATCGCCACCCAGGCACGGAGCTGAGGCGGTGGAGGAAGATCGGTCGGCGGTTGATGAGGACTGCTCGGTCGGAGGTGACGACACGGGAGAGGTCTCAGCTGGCCATGGTGGAGGGTGTTTGGTCGGAGTGGTTGCGGGTGGCCGTGAGTGTCGGTTGTTAGTGGAGTGCGGAGGGAAGGAAATGAGGAAGGGACGCATGGGTTTTTGGTGAAGTGGGGAGGCGATGCGCGGGGTTGGGAATCGTGAGGAGGGAGGAGAGGAGACGTGCTGTGAAATAGAAGAATGGAAGAAAAGAATGGCTACAGGGAAAGGCATACAATGTGTGAATATTATTATATTTTCTTCAAATATAGAACATATGAAAAGTGTGGTAAATCAAAAGTTGAACGGCAACTTGAACCGGTAGAGCATTAAAGTCCGAAAATAAATTTTTTTGACGGAAAAAGAAAAGCAAGTGACTATTCAGTTTACACGTTGGAAAATGAAAGGTCACGGAAGTCGAATAGTCCGAAAACGGTTACCGATATAGAAATTGTTTTACTAATTTCGCCATCCGCCGGACGTCGAAACACACAAACGAATATACCGCGGAGATCAACACAATGAGACGATCAAAACGACATACGGATATCAATGGTATGATTGAATTATAAAAATTCGAATGTTCTACTAGCGGAAAATGCAGCAAAACGTAGAAAAATAAGATCGACGGAGCTAAAGAAGTCCGAATTTGGAAAAACGAAAAATGACGTCTTGCTCAGAAGATGATTTAGAATTTTTCTATGTAAAAATATTCAGGTTTTGAAAACGTTTTATTTTCATCGCTTTTTAACTGATTAAATTGAAGTAAATTTACGCACGAAATAAACTTTCATATTTTCTGACGAAAATTTGCAGTCTGCTATGTTTAATTAGACGCATTCCAAAGAATAAATTTTTGTTTCAAAATTTTATCGTTTAAAATTTCACAAAATTTCGACTAATTACGTTATTAAAACTGTTAAAATTTACGGGTCGTTACAGTATTATTTGGTTTATTAGACTACATTAGTCTATTTTTGTTGTTAGACTCAGTGTCGCTGGTTTTAAACTGATAGTTGACTACCATTATTATTCATTAGTGATGATTGTTCTTCAGAGATTTTGGGATGGATATTTAGTGTCTTTTGGCTTTGAATAATTTTGAATTATTATCACCATATTTTGATGATAGTCCATCTGAGACTGGATATGGATTTATGAAATGATGATTTGGTTTGTTATGCCTTATTATTGTTAAGTTGAATTTAGCATATATATGTTACTTAGGCATGTTTATTCGATATGACTTATTTTTTTTATGGTTAAGTCATATTTTTGTTAACCTACATATATATTGTTTGAACATACCCATTTGATATGACTTATTTTTATATGGTTAAGTCATATATTCTTGTTATCACTATCTCACCTTTTGATATTTATAGATAGTCTGACCCGAGTGTTATTTGATGCTCGGGTCAGGACGAGACTTTTCAGGGTACAGGTTGACCTTTGGATGATTGGGCTAACTAGGAGATATACCTTTGGACTTTTAGTTTATCTCATTTTAGCCATTTGGACTTTGTATATTTGTGATGTATAGTTGAGATTATAGAATTGTCATATATATATATATTATTTAAGTCTATTATTCCATTTTGTAAACTCACAATTGTATAAGTTATGAGATTTATTCTTCCACTGTGATCTGTGTAACTCTGACATATGTTTTCATATTTTATAATGTTCTGAATATTTTTAAATCGGTGTATTTATTACTTCGTATTAATATTGTACATATCAAATTTCAGTTCGGACATTAAGAAAAAAGTATAAATGACATGTCAGTGTTAGTATAAAGATATATTCACATTCGATCGCCATTAACAAGCCATATTCTCCAGATTAGCAGACGACATTACTTGTAATGTTCTTTGCTAAACTGGGTATAGCGGTGGGATCATTACAAAATAAATAAATAAATAAATAAATAAATAAATATAGCTAAAAGGGTGATGATAATACCCCAATGGGTGCGACCCACATAGCCTTCCTGCATATCCCATGTTTTTGTCATTTTCGGGTTTTAAGGCTAGAGGCTACGTTGTACCATTTAGATAGAAATCCCACTTGAAATGCTAACACTCCCTTCCATGCGACAATGCAGTGCCAACATTCACCCACACAAGTTGTACAGGATATGAACAAACTGAAGGCACTACTTCTACTACATCATTTTTGGAATCACCTACAAGATTAGTAGCAAGTAGCCCTTGCACATCAAAGGGCTCCATCTCCGATTCCATCATCTTCAAGATGTCTTCAGTTCGAACGCTTGAGTTGATTTGAAGTGGTTTTCGGATAATTCATATTTATCCAATCCCGGTCTCTTCCAACCAACATTCGATAGTTTCTGGTAGACTCAACTTAGGTTCTTTTAGAAATATACGGACAATACATAAGAGCGGGGATCACACCCTAACCGTTTAAATGGACAGATTTCCTAATCATTTGTCCTAGAAGAACATGATGAGTTTATCGTATAGTAGCATCAACAAAGATACTATACCCTATAATTCTCGGGTTTCTCCTAGATACTTCCAAAGTTAAAAATTGGTCAAGATTTTGATAGTTCGTTGTTTAACTATCAAATGAACAAACAATCCTAACATAGATTTAATTCCATATAGGATCCACTAAGCCTCTTTGATTCATCTTCATTAATTAAATCTCTTCAATTATATATAAAAATATTTATATACTTATCTCACCAGTATAAGTATATTCTTAAACCATTTTCTTTCTATATTTTGGAAAACTTTACCATATACTTAGACAATAGAATAAGAATATTCACATGGAATTTAAGAAAGATTTCTTATGTCAAAATCATATTAAATGGATTAAAATAATGTTATTCAAAATATTGTTTACAATAAACCCAAACCACTTATCCTTGGTATTAAGTATGGAAAATGCTTTCATACCACCATAATTAAGAAGGGTTATTTAATAATTCTATAACTTGATTTTCATAAGTGATCCAATTCAAATAAAATCAAAGTTTTATAAACCCAAAATATCTTTTCCAAATTTCAAAATCTCTTTCCAATTTATAACTTTATCAACCCCTTCATAAAAAATAACTCTCTTTATAAAACAGTTTATTATGTTAAACACATTTTAGTTAATAAATTGATTACCTTAAAAGCCTCCCTAATAAATAATTTATTAGGTTTATAATATCACTAGTAAATAATTAATTAACCTTAAAACACCTCGATGTCGTCTCCGCTGGCTACAATCATCATTCGACCCTTCTTCCCAAACCCAAAAACTACAAATTCGCACGCCTTCAAAACCACTCGTGCCTATAAACTTAGCTCGACACGTCCTCGGCCATCGCCAGACCTCGCTACCACCTTCTTCGGGACCAACGTACACCCATGCCACTACGGGCTCACCCACGACCAACTCGGTGAACCGCTTTACTATTGTGATCCCAAAGTTGCACATCTAAAACTTAGCAGGCTAAACCCTAACTCAAGCTCGTTTGAGTGCCACCGACCTTCGTACGCCTCTCGACCATCACTACACCTCTATCGTGCCCCAAGGCTGTTCCAGAATTCCTTGCTCCACCCAAACTCCCCTTGGATCCTCGGAATTTCAAATTTGACCCAAAACAGTTCATCTCACCATGACAATGCCATCTGACACCGTAAAATCCTACGACTAATCTTAAAAAGCAAGATTTTCAGAGACAAACGCGACTAAATACTTCGTTCATCAAATCGCTCTCAACGGAAAAATGCCACAACTCGACCACCTATTGTTTTAGACCCATATCTCCCACCCTATTCAACAAAACCAATTCTAACTATTTTTAAAAATAGTTAGACACTAACACGAACACCTTCCTAGTTGGTCGCCTAGGCTAATTTTACCCGGTTTGAGTGCTATTGATTTTGGAATCAAGAGAAGGGTGTGTTTATTTTTTTTTTAAACAGAGAACGGGAGAGAACAGAACAGAGAAATTTTTGTTTTTATATCTCTGCCTATGTTTCTTTTTATAGTAAACCCTTTTTTTCATTTCAAAATAAGTATAAATAAAAATAGGATTTTTAAAACCAATTATTTTAACAAAGGAATTATTTAAAGAATCATAACCAAGTTACACATAATTTTATACAATATTTATTTCAAAGAGATATAAACAAGAGTGGAGATCTCACCAAAAATGCAAGATCTAAACTTTCTTCCCTTGCAACCAACCTCAATACCAATTCACAATTAAATTTCAAACTTTTATTTTTTTTTAAAGATACTTTATAAATTTCAAACTTTAACTTCAAAAAGATGAGAATTTTCCTAATTTTTTAAGGATGCTAAAAAAACTTGAAAAGGAAGATAAACTAAGAAGTGAAAAATGAAAAGAAACAAAAGGCTTTCTTTTTATAATTGCACGGCAAGGGTTAAAACACATACTACCCTTAACCTCACTTTTCAATTTACCATCTTAACTTAAGTCAACATAGTACTAATATATGAAAGAAAATGGTGGGTTTTAGAGAGGCCCAAGTACTATTCTCCACTTCTACACACAAGGCACCAATCCATCATTTCAAAATTCAAATTTGAATATCTTTTACATTCAATTATCCATATTATTATTATTTTAATAATTTACCTTTATATTTAAAGAAAATGTTTTATCATCTTTAGCTAAACTTTTAAATATTGATTTAAGATGTATACCGAGGTACAACAACTTTTTTACAACTTGTCGTTCGATAAAAAGTCAAAATTCCGAAAAACGGTTTTCGGTCACATTTTCAGTTTTTCATCGAACTACCTATTTCTGTAAACAAAATTCAAAATTAACTTTTCTCTCCTTAGTTATAAATTAAAATAGGATTATTTGATTTTTTTTAAAAACCCATAAATTGAGTATTAAAATAAATTAAATATTCTGAAATTAAAGCGATAAAATTCCGGGTCGTTACATTCTTTTTCCCTTAAAAAGAATTTCATCCCCGAAATTCCATGGAGCGAAAAATATAACAAAAGCCGATACCTAACCAGAGTTAAGCATACCAAAAATAATAATATCACCAAAACCATTTATGAAAATATTTTCATAAAACACAACTTAAGTTTAAAACTTACATAATACCCCCATTACATCCCGAGGATATATATACAATCATCTGATTTAATCCTTTTTATTTTGAATTTATTTTCCTTAAGTAAACTTAACACCCAAATACCCGATTTTATTTTCAAAACATTTTTGAAATGATACTATATATTTTAACCATAGAATATATATATATATATATATCCCAAGTAACCCCAAAATGATACTAAGGAACATGGTACGACCAAATAGTATCATACATTCCCTTACCAAGAAGGGTAATAGTTAAGAGAAGTGCTTACCATTCGAACACATCTTTTCCCCATTTTTATTTAATTATGAGCCACGAATTAGTTAACATAAAAATACTTCTTCTATTTCAAAATCCCCTTTTTGAAATAATATTTTACATACTTCCAAATAAATAGTTTTTAATCAGGTATCAATTTTCAACTTGCATTGGGTTTCGTTCGGGTTTGAACTCGTTTCGATCGTACAATGATAAAAGAGAATAATTTACGAAGTGCCATATCACGTTTTCCTAGACAAACATCTGATCGTTACTTAGAAGATTATACTGATCATCAAAAAATAAATTGAGACTTATTTCCCGAACCAATCTAAAGAAAACACTCTTTACTTAAAAAAATTCTAAAATATCCATACTTGTAAAAACTTTTTAAGTAAAAACATTACTTCTTTTCTCAAAATATTTTGAAATCTTTTCCAGGACCCCAGTATTTGAATCCTCAAAACCTTTTACCTATAAACACATTTTTACAAACCATAATTATATAAAATCACTACTTTATACAAAATCATTTCCTAAATATTTTCAAGATATTTGAGCTTCCATTTAGTAAACAACTTTTATTGAAATACAATTTTAACCCAACATTAACATCGAATGCCTTATAGTCAAATTATGAAACTTAATTCACAAGTTGTTGGTTTTAATGTTCACCAAAGTTACTATCTAACCAATCCATGTAGTAAAAAGGCAAAACAGCTCATAAACTGGTCGAGCATACACAGTCAATCAATAAATGATAATAATTGAATATTATCGTTTCCTAACACTTCATAAATCTATATATAAATTTTTAGAAATTTTGCTTAAAATATAAAATATAATCTAGGTAAAATTATTTCATTTACCCAATTCAAAACAATACTATGTTGGTTTGACGTATTCACGTGTTTAGAAATCCCTATCTATACGGTTGTACCTTCTGTATCAACTAAATTTCATAAACCACTCAACTGATAAATCAACACAGTACAAAACATTTTTATAGTACTAACAAATATGCGCTCCCATATATAATACACTCAAACTCATCTTAGAGTCTCACTTGCCCTATCTCAAGTGTGCCTGCCCCACCAAAGCCTGAGTGTTCGCTCAACCTAAGTGTAACGAACAAGGATTTTCGGCCCTCGAAAATCGACATCAACACGTCTACTGTATAAAATGCCGAGCAGTCGAGTGCCGAAAATACCAGTTCATTAGGGGTGAAGAAGAAAAGGGTAGAAGAAAAGAAACACGGCAACACAAAATCTCACAGTCGCGACGGAACAAAATATAATATATAACAACAGACTTTTATATAAAAGAATCTGTAACCATTTAATACTTACATTCATCAGAGTACACAACCATTACATCAAATCTGGATAGTTTAGTAACTTGTCCTTACACAGTGGAAATACAAATCTACGGAAATACGCCTCATCATCCAGCTCGTCTCCTGAGCTCCATAGCATCCTATCCTGAATCTGAAATGCTCGGTCTGACCCGAGCATTATAATAAAATAACACCCGAGTCAGTCTGGAAAACCAGCGTGAGAAAACACACTCAATTTGAATTATTATTATATTTTCAAAAACCCTTTGAAAATAAAGGTATCCCGTAAGGCCACGCCACAAATAAACATGTCAGGTTTTTACCTTACGATAACCAAATTTTTTTAATCAAATCTGTCTGATATTATAATAGTGTCTATAGAAAGTAAATAGAATATAGCTGAAATGCTTGCATCTCACGTTCCATCATAGTTGGGCCCAATCAAAACCGTACGGTGCTTATTGGAGAATGGATTCCATACAATGGCAAGGCTACTAGGGTATCGCCCGTCACAGTACCTGGTCGAGATCAGCATACGTAGGACCACTTCCGATCCTCTACAACACAAGATCGGACAACCCCTTACTGGATAGCTCGAATAAGATCACCCCGCGGTTGGGATCAGCAACTGCCACACAGCCGAAATAAAGGGACTCTAGATAGGGATGACCTTACCCTACTTGGAAGCTACCCACTTAGCCTTGCTGCACTTCCCCTGTTTTAGCCATTCCCGGTTGATGAGGATTGAGGCTACGATTACCTTTCAAGAACGAATCTCACTTAGAATGCTCGTCGTCCTCCAATGATGATGTTCTGATAGCATTCGTCCATACAAGTTGCCCTGGGTCTGGACAAACCAAATCACCGTCTTCATCATCTTCACAGTATTTATTCGTTACGTTCAAACCAGATCGAAGTGGTTTTTCAGATAATTAAATCTGATCCAGGTCTCTTCGAAACGATCAGCGCATTGGCCAATATTGATAGACGGTTATTTAACTATCAAATAATATCCACAAGCAACCATCAGGCCTTAAATAATTTTCCAAGTTATTTATTTCAAAATATCTACATAATATATTATTTCCATACTTCAACACTTTGAAAATAGTTTTCAAATCCCTTTTATTCTCATAGAACAAATTCCAACCCTTGCTCAATACTTAGCATATTTTCCCACTCCATTTGATATTCAACACTTGGAAAATATTCATTTATTTCCTATTTCTTTTCTCAAAAATCATTTACAACTCTATTTGTAAATTCCCAACTCGTTTCGCACGAATCCTATAAAACCCAGAATTCCTTAGTCAATTTCCTTTAATATTTCCAAAGCCGTTTATGCTTATTTAAAATTCTAGTTTCACTTCTACTTCCCTTGTGGATTTTATTTCACCTTCCGAAGTTCACTTATCTTATGCTTTAGAATTTTATTTAAGTTTCCATAATACCCCTATAAGATCTTCTTCTAAAATCTTATTCGATTAAATAAACTTCGCTTCCCATCTCGAGAGTATTTATAAATGAATTTAAAACATTTAAATATATATATATACCTATAAAGTAAGAATAATGGTTTATTTTCAAAATATGGTTTTAGATAAAACTAAAATATCAACGTCTTAAAAGCATTAAAAATTCATATCCAGTTACTAATTAATTTACAAAGCTGATTATAAAATTAGAATTTATTTCAATAAATATTAAGTATTAAAATAACTAACTTTGGAATATTCTAAATCTAGCTAATAGTTTTAAAAGTTATATAGTATAGTAATTTAAAATCCCGTTTAAAACAATTTCAATTTACTCAATAAAAGTCTATTTTTAGAAAATCCAATATTCACCCATTCAATTCATAAATTCCTCTTAATTCGTATCACATCAACTATATCCAAATTATCACCATTTCTCATATTTGAAATATATTCCACTATTTCTTTTTCAAAACAATTCTCATAACTCGATATAAGTCCACACCATTAACTTATATTTTCCACATATCCACTGATATCATTTTATCTTATTTATAATCCATGTTTATACATTTATAAACTCCTTTGAGTTTTTCATCTATTTATGAAAACAAATTCTATTTATAATTCCATATTATAATTTATCCCTTAATAAAATTCCATTTTATTTCAAATCTATTTATCGATTCCAATATCTCTTCAAGCCCTTAATACATATAATTTAATTTCAAACCTCTACTTAAAACAATTCACAAATAGTTAAGTAATACCAAGTTAATTTATATATCTTTATTCCACTTAGCTTCCTTTGGAATAAATCCAATTTTCAATCTAAATCTTTTCTATTCAAAATTTTCTTTTAAATTCCTTCAAATTAATTATTTATGGTATTTAAGAATACCAAATTTAATTTCCATGCCATTTAACGTTTTATAATTCATTTCACACACAATCCATATCAATTTATCCATCATATCATATATCAATATATATATATATATATATATGAAAATAATAAATATTTTTGAGGAATCATGTTGGATCCCTCCAACCTGTTTTTTCCTACATCCACAGATGTTAGTCAACCAATATAAAATACCAATCCCACTTCGAGGGGGATATCGTGGTATATAGGGTCATCCGCTATTATGCGGGGCGCATAGGGTCTCATCCGCTATATAATGCGGGAATATCAATCACTCCAATATATATATAACACTATATATATTTACCATTCAACATATAGATTATAAATTTATCAATCAAGTCAGGCATCCAATAATTTAAATTTAACATTTAAATTTAAATAGGGTCATCCAAATGAGTGAGAAAATCTCACCTATGATTTTTAATTTGCAATCCAATCCAAACCCGACTTGTTTTCTTCACGATTTTAGACCTTGTATAAACATTATAAGGTTTATTACCATTTGAACTAATCGAACAATCAATTACCATTTAATAATTTAATTTAAACTAATAATTTAATTTTTAAACTAATTTTCCTATAATAAATAATTTTTAGTAACTAAAATAATTTAATAAGTTAATTAAACAAGTTAATCACCATAATCCAATATTTTAAATTAAACTAGTATGTGAAAATATGTATGTATCCTTTTATATAGATATACTTATATATATATTTTTCCTGTAAATAGCAAACTAGTAATTTTCTTTCCTGTAAAATTTTCTTCTTTAATATATGCATATTTGTAAAAATAAAAATCTGATTTTAGAATTTCTTCGATTTCCTTCCTCTGTATATATACATATATATATATATATATTATTAAATTTAAATTGAAAAGAAAATGAACTGAATGTATACCTCACTACCTCTAGGCACGTCTCCTTCCTCCATTATGGACCGCGTCGCTTCACCGTCCCTTGGACGCTACCAGCACTCTCGACGACGAGCCCCAAGCCACCGCTTCCTACCTCTGTTTCCCCTAACGTCCCTACTAGATTTCCCTCTTCGAGGCGTTCGCTTCCACCACCCCTCGACACGAAGTTGGTCAGCCTTCCAGATGACCCAATCGAGCATAGCTACATCCTTGACCCAAAATCGAACGCGATGCCCCAACAGTCGCTTCGTCCCCATTGCTCGACCACCCTAAGATCGCACGCCACCGACTCCGAACGAACTTGAGATTCCAGCCTCATTTCATTTATTTTTTTATTTTTTTACATATAACGAGCGATTCCGGTTTGAAGAAGAAGGGATACACGACCTTGAATTTATTTCGTAAATTGAAGAACAGGAGGAGGAAAAAGAAAGTACCTGATTTCTGCCCAATATATTTTCTTTCCGTGAATTTTGATTTTGATTTTGAAACTGTTCGTATTTTAAAAAGGGAGAGCGGGGAACAGGAAAAGATGTTAATGTGCTTGAACCAACTTGCTACAGTAATTGTGAGATGAAAGCAAAAAGCATTGACGTGAAAATATATGTCAATCAGAATAATATATATATTTATTTAAATTTTAAACCATCTCGATTTCGCAACTTAAAATCTCGACCTCCTATCGAGGCATGCCGCCAGGCATTTGTAATGTTATACCCCTATTCCAAACGCAAATGGAAAAGGTTTCGAGTCCTAATTCGATCGTATGGAGAAGATAGCTTTTTGGACCCAATTTTTATATTGAATTTTCGATATAAATATCAGCGCGTTTACATCTCGTATGGCTAAACGATAACTCCAAAAGCTACGAAATTTGAAATCTGATAATAACACAATATTACAGATCCAATGAAACCAGTTTCATCGAATTCCGAGACTGTGCCTCGGAAGGCTATTTTTAAATGTCGATTTAAACGATATATTTTTAAAACTAAACAGATTACTTCCAAATTCAATTTTAAAAGTTACATTATCTTCAGTATTATCAATATAAATTTTCTAAGCCTTTAAATTATTTTTATTAAGCTTAAAACTCAAGACACAATATTTTAACCAATATTAAATTATCTGTTAGCACCAAAATTGGTCACTAACCTCGTTGAGAAAGATTGTGTAGAGATATAAGTGATGAAGATAAATTAAACAAGGAAGAATATGCTAATTTAAATGCAGAAAGTAAGAACACCGGATTTATAGTGGTTCAGCGTAATTGCCTACGTCCACTTTGAGGTTAAACTTTATTGCTCTTCTTATTGATTGATTACAGATACAATCCGTAGCTTAAATACTTGAATACAATTGCTAAGTAAGGAAGATGAGTCTTGAAAGCGGCAGAGTCTCCTCAGTGTTCCCGAGAAAAGGTCCTTTTTCACTGTGCCCCTGCCCCTCTATTTATAGACAAAGATGGGTTGGACTTCCCAGGTGGGCTTGGCAGCCGAACACCTTGGCCCAAATGGAGTGGTCACTATATGCCGAACCAAACAGGCCGAACGGTTGGATGCCGAACCACACTCTCCATGCCGAACAAGGCACTTGTTGTGTGGGAAGAGTAGGCTGAATAGCCAACGAAGCCGAACGTGCCTTCTGGCCAGATGAAGTATCTGGCCGAATGATGCCTATGGTCGAACGACGTCTCTGGCCGAACGTTGCTTTTGGCCGAACGATGTCTCTGGCCGAACGATGCCTCTAGCCGATTGTTGCCTGATGCCGAGCGCTTGCTAATGCCGAACGCTCCTGGATGCCGAGTACTCCTGGATGCCGAGTACTCCTGGACGCCGAGTACTCCTGGACGCCGAGTACTCCTAGACGCCGAGTACTCCTAGACGTCGAGTACTAGTTGGATGCCGAGTACTCCTGGATACCGAGTACTACTAGATGCCGAGTACTAGTTGCCTGGTCAAATCTCCAGGAAACCCTTGCCCTCCAAAGTGTATTACGTGACTGAACGTGATGCGCTTTGAATTACGTATCCTCCATGCTCTATTTCAAATCCTTGACTAAATCCTCATAGAGATGCCTTCTTGAGAATATCAGTGGTTGAGGTGCGCGCCTAACATGGTATAAATGCCGAACGATACGTTCGAAGCCGAACATTCCTCATGTGCCGAGCGACTTTATGTTTCGATGACGAACGATACGTTCGAAGCCGAACATTCCTCATGTGCCGAGCGACTTTATGTTGCGAAGCCGAACGCTACGGCTTTGACTGGTTCTACCGGAGATAGCCTTTTCGGCTTCTTCTTCCTCCCTATAAAACCAGGCATTCTCCCTCTTCTCTTCTTTTACACTTTTCTTGCTATCATTCTCTAAAGATTTGCAATTCTTTCCTGTCAATCGGACTTAAAGCCTACTCAATCCTTTCCCAGTTTCGATCTACTAACTAGGTATTATCCCTTCTATCTAAATCCCTTCCCTGATTAAATAGTTTCAACACGAGACTTAGGTTTGTGCGCAGCCGAGAGGGCCATGTGGAAGAGGAATGATCAGGGTTGATCGCACATAGGATCGTTGGGTGACTAGCTTCTTCGTGCCGAATCGAAACTAGGGGAGAAGAAAGAATAGTGGAAGTGTTGGAGGCGGTAAGGGTGTCGAACGACATAACTCTGGTTCGGCGTATCCTATCATACGCTGAACAGGGAAATGGAAGGCTAAGGTGAAGGCATGAATTAGTGGGGATGCCGAACGATCACGAATGCCGAACAATATTTTAGCTGAACAAGCTTAAATGCCGAACCATGTCAAGACCGAACACACTTAAATGCCGAACCATATTTCAGCCGAACGATACTTAGGCCGAACAATACAAATGTCGAACAATCATAAGTGCCGAACAACACTTTAGCCGAACAATTCAAATGCCGAACAATACGAATGCCGAACAACATAAATGCCGAACAATACAAACGCCGAACAACATAAATGCCGAACCACAATTCACCGAACGATTGTGAATGCCGAAAACCACTTTGGTCGGACAAAACTTAGCCGAACATGTCGAACGATACCTTTAGCCGAGCAAGAATTAGGCCGAACACTTATTAACCATGCCTATTCACATAACAAAACAAGGTCCCGGACCTAAGCACACTAGCATATGAAACTGACCTGGATCATTAACTCCCTAACTTTAGTAGACACAAATCTGAACTTAGATTAACATACATTTTCTGAATCTGAAACTGTAATCACCATAAGGCGGGCTTTTGGAGACGGTCACCGATGACGGTCTTCGAAGGCGACGATTCGAAGCTTATTTTTATATCTTTGTAACCTTCAGATTCTCAATGCTTATACACGATTGCTTGCACTAGTTTACACACCATGTGGGGGAATACTCATGTTGTTAATTCTAACGTTGAACGTTTTTCAAGTATAGTTTTCACAGGCGCTTAGACAGATTCACTATTTATTGGGGATCTCTAAAAAATCTAGCTCCGCCACTATATCTGATAGGCCTGGGCCATCATCAAGGCAAGAAGTCGCAGACACTTCAAATCCGTCGACTTCCCCTTCTCATAACTTAGCTCCTGATTCCTTAAAGGCAACGATTCTCTTGGACAATCCGATCGACTCACAGGCTTCGAAGATTAATGAAGTCGCGCTTCGGCGAATATGCTCCATCCATGGAATCCCCTTTGCCGATGTGTTGGTCCCGTCGAGACATGATCGTCCTCACCTGCCCCCAGTCGGATATACTGCTTCTAACAAGTTCATGTGCTAGATGGGAAGCGTGTCTCCATTCAATTTATTTCTTCGGGACGTGTTGCAGTATATAGACATCGCCCCGTCGCAGTTGCATCCAAACGGTCACGCATTCATATACGGGACCTATCTACTTTTCATGGCCGTCTTCTCTAGGCCTCCAACTTCCGGCGACATCAGATATATTTACATGATCAAGAAGCGGAAAGATAGCCCCTCTTTTATGTTCCTCGAGCCATACCACAAGTGCCAGATTTTAACCGGGGCATGTAGCAAATTCTCCCTTTACAAATAGGAATGGTTCTATGTGCGTTGCCCACCCGGTTTCACGAGGAGATGGGTCGAAGGCAGTAAGGCTCTTCCCTGAGTCGACATTCACGCTCAACCGGAGCTATGCTTTTTCTAACTCCTTGTTTCATCTTTTTCAGGTATTAACCCACGTCCTGAGGGCCGAGGATATTCCAAGGCCGTCGAAGCCATTAGAGCTCTTCCTGCCGAGGAACGGGACATCCGAACCCTCCTTTCAAATGAATCACTATCGAGGTTCAGACTGTTAGCAAGTAGTCCCCGGATTAGTCTCCCGGAGGGTGTTTCCATTCCCAGGCCTACATCCGATAAAGGGAATAAACTAGCTGAATCGTCATCACGCCATACCCCTGATGTACAGGAAAGGGAGACAAACAAAGAGGATAAAGCTCCCGAAACACAAGGCGAGAATGTGGGTCCAGCTTGGGACCCGACAGTCGAAGTGCATGATATCGAAACGTCATCTTCCCCTTCGAAGGGGAAAAAGAAAATGACGTATAAGTTACGGAAGGAGAAAGTTGGCGGAACTTCCAAAGTTACGCTCATCCCGACAAAGAAAGAGGCTTCTTCACAACAGATGGAAAGTTCTTTAAAGGGTCTGTCGAACCTCACTATTCCTGATGATCTACTTAATTACGGTTTCGATAATCCAGAAACCCTTAAAATTCATTCTCCTGCTAAAGGCGATACGGGAGTTCAGGTCCCAGTCCAGGGAGATAACACTCCAGTCGGTAAAGACAAAGGAACCGGTCCGTTGGGGGGAACACTAGGACACACATGCACACACGCACTTCACCATACACTTCAAGTTTTTTCATTACCCCGATTTTTCTTAACTCGGTTATTCTTACTCTTTGCAGGTGACATGGGGCGCTCCCACGGACTCGATCGCCTCCACGGTTCTTCTATATTTCACCATCCCGGACGGGATTCAGACTCGGGCCGACGTAGGGACAGAGACGATTATGAGGATCGAGACAACCGTCCTCGCGATTCGTCTTATCGAAAGAAAACATACTCCCAGTCTTCATATTCCCGTGATCCCCCTCCTCAAACTGAGCCAGAAAGAGAGAAACTCTCGCAGAAAGGGCCCCAACCCGATGTCTCCCGAGAACAACATTCTGGTTCGTCGAGCACAAGGCAAACTCGGGAGCATCGGAAAAGAACAGAACTTTCAAAGCCTCCTCCCCCTGCTCCTGCGGCCGACCCAACGATAGCAGAGAAGATGGTTGACCTTAAGGCAAAATTTCCAAAAATCTGCTTCGATGGCCTGAAATTTCTCCCAGATATTCATCACATCCCAGGGCATGTCAAACAGAGCGCTCTTGCCTGCAACAACGACGTCTATGTTCAACATGACGTGTTTGCACATTTGGTCGAAAAAGTCTCGAAGGTGTCTGTTGAGCAACAACATGAAATTGATCGTTTGAAGTTGGAAGCTGGCTTTGACAAGGACATCATCAAGAGTCAAGATGAAGAGCTTGCTTCATATAAGTCGAAACTTGAAGCTGCGGAGCAGAGTGAAAAAGACACTGCCGAGGCTGTCTCACGTCTAGAGGCGACCCATAAAAAGGAACTCGACGAAGTAGTTCAACGCGGCGGATCCCTTGCCTTAGAGAAAGATTCCATCTAGAAAAGAAAGGGACGTGCTCGCCCTGCAAGTCAGAGAGTTGAAAGAATTACGCTCTAAAGAGAAAGAGCAGAAAACAGCTGCTCAAGAAGAGTCCCAACGATACTGTGACGAAATCGTTGCTACACGGCTCTTGAAAACAAAGCTCGTGACGAACTTGCTAGGGTTGAGATAGTGAAAAATGAAGCCCGTGAGGAGGGAAAGAGAAAAGCTTCTGAGGAGATTGACTCTCGCCTTGAAGCAGCTGCAAAGGCCGATAGGGAAGAGGTCAAGTGCATGTTTGACCCGCTGATTGCTGAATTCAACGCCCGCGTTCTCATGCACCGTGACTTGACATTCCTGGGCGAGGGCTATCTCGAGTCTCTAGCTGAAGCCTAGGAGACCTTAATAAAGATCGTAAAAATCGAGTCGGGCTCTGAGGAAGTTGATGAGGATGCTTTGGTGAAAAAATTTCTTTGGGGGAACGAGCCAGCGGACTTGTCTGCAGCTTTGGCTCTTTATAACAAGGATTCTCCCCTATCAAAAGAAAGAGATGACGAAGCTGGTTCATCTGGTGCTAAGGCTGCAGCTCCTCCTACCGCTGCTCCTTCTTCTGCTCAATCAGCCGGTCGGCCTACACTTGACCCATTTGAGCAACATGCCGGCTACGATCCAGAATCCCGGGCTTGGCGTTCATGTGTTATCCCCTTTTCTAGAGGGCGAAACTCCACACGCAACTGATAGCCAGCCAGAACCCGGTATAAAATTCTTCTTTTAGAAGTTAAAAGATCTGTCACTTTCTGGTAGTGGTTATTTGTCCTAATGTTCATTCTTTATGTTTTCATGCAGGCTGCTCTGATCCTGAGCCAACTCCGAGGAGCGACGACGCCAAGGAGGAGGCAGAGAAAACAAGCGATATTGCTCATGCGGGAGTAACCCATGGCCCTGACGCTCAAGTGATCGGGGCGCTAGATGATGATAAGTCTGACACTTCATCTCCCATTGAAGGGAGTGATGAAATCGAGATCACTGGTGCCTCCGAACATACTTCGAAGATGAGCATGAAAGAGCGTCTCGCCGAAGAGGAGAAAAAGAAAGTTGAGATCAAAGTTGAGCCTGAAATACTGGAACTTACCGACCCACGGAATAGACCTTTGAAAATCATTCTCCCCGGCAAATTCAAACCGTTGGATGTTCCTTCTCCCCCTCCTGACTCTGCTTCCTTGGCAAGCAAAAAAACCAAGAAGAAATGTGAGGGAGAGGAGTCATCGGAGAAAACAAAAGAAGACAAGAAGAAGAAACCGAAGAAATAGTCGCTATACTCGTTCAACGAGATTTTGCTTAAGTCTTGTAACTACTTTTATCTTTCGTTTCCGTAGTTTGTGTAGATAGGTTCTTGACTCCAAGTTTTGGAGGAATAACTGTGTAACCCCATTTTGGACTATTAAATAAAGTTTAGTTCCTTAGTCATTTGAATGATTCTTTTGCTTCTTTAGCTTTTTAAATAGCTGTGGTCAAAACTCAAGTCCTTATGAGTTGCATAATTTCCCAATCCATTCACGCGTTGTTCGAACATTCTTTGGAGTGGCATACTTCTTGTTCTACATTCTTGAGTACTTAGAATTTTTTCTAAATCCGCGCTCCAGGGATTTAGAGTAAGTTGATCCACACTCAGGGGATTCGGAGATTCGAATTACCTATATTCTAGTCCGCATTCCGGGGACTTAGAGTACTCTGGTCCGCGCTCAGGGGACTCGGAGATTTGAATCGTTTATACTCTAGTCCGCGCTCCGGGGACTTAGATTACTCTGGTCCGCACTCCGGGGACTCGGAGATTTGAATCGTTTATACTCTAGTCCGCGTTCCGGGGACTTAGAGTACTCCGGTCCGCACTCCGGGGACTCGGAGATTTGAATCGTTTATACTCTAGTCCGCGCTCCGGGGACTTAGAGTACTCTGGTCCGCACTCCGGGGACTCGGAGATTTGAATCGTTTATACTCTAGTCCGCGCTCCGGGGACTTAGAGTACTCCGGTCCGCACTCCGGGGACTCGGAGATTTGAATTGTTTATACTCTAGTCTGCGCTCTGGGGACTTAGAGTACTCCGGTCCGCACTCCGAGGACTCGGAGATTTGAATCGTTTATACTCTAGTCCGTGCTCCGGGGACTTAGAGTACTCCGGTCCGCACTCCAGGGACTCGGAGATTTGAATCGTTTATACTCTAGTCCGCGCTTCGGGGACTTAGAGTGCTCTGGTCCGCGCTCAGGGGACTCGGAGATTTGAATCGTTTATACTCTAGTCCACGCTCCGAGGACTTAGAGTACTCCGGTCCGCACTCAGGGGACTCGGAGATTGAAGTCGGTTATACGAGTTCGTACATCATACAGAATAACATAACTCCAGCAATTCGTCACCCGACAGTGAGATATAGAAACATTAGTAATTCATGGGAAAGACGGCTTCAAGCCTTTATTAATGAAAAACAACTAAATCGCCTGATTACAAGGTCAAAAAGAAACTAAGTGACAACAGAACAGAAACATAAAGGAAATAACTGTGCCTAAAACAAGAAAGAAACAGGCTAAATGTAATAATGTCGCAAATGTTCATTGTTCCATGCTCGGGGTAGTGTCACGCCATCAATGGTCACTAGCTTAAATGTTCCCTCACCAAGCTTCCGCTCAATGAAGTATGGACCGTCCCAGTTGGGATTCATACGTGATGGTACCGGGAAAACTCGTTTCAAAACGAGATCGCCCACATCCAGGTTTCTTGGGCGGACTTTCTTGTCGTAATATCGCTTGATTCGATGCTTATGTGCCGCCGCCCTTAGTTCGGCCTCCTCACGTATTTCGTCGATGCAGTCTAGTGATTCCAACAAGAGATCCTGATTCGTCCTAGGATCATAATATGTCACCCTATGCGAGGGAACTTCAAGCTCCATAGGTATAACGGCTTCCGAGCCGTAGGCCAATGCGAATGGAGTATGGCCAGTCGTGGACTTGTGGGTAGTCCTATAAGCCCATAATGCTGTAGGGAGTTCATCTACCCACTTGCCTCCAGCTTTTTCCAAACGCTTCTTCAGTATGGACTTAATTATTTTGTTCACGGCTTTGACTTGTCCATTGGCCTTCGGATGCGCAACGGCGGCGAACTTCTTCTCAATACCGTACTTTAAACAGAAATCTTTGAATTCTCTGCTTTCAAACTGTGTTCCGTTGTCCGTAATGATGGTTAGAGGGAGACCAAAGCAGCATATAATGTTTCATACAACGAAATTAATGACCTTCTTAGAGGTGATGGTGGCTAAAGGTTCTGCCTCAGCCCATTTTGTGAAATAGTCGACTGCAACTATCGCGTACTTTGCACCACCTTTGGATATAGGTAAGGAGCCGATTATGTCGATTCCCCAGATTGCAAATGGCCAGGGACTAACCATTTGTGTGAGTTCTGTTGGTGGAGCTCTCGGGATTTTCGCATATCTTTGACACTTGTAACATTTCCTTGTGTAGTCTGCAGCATCCCGATTTACAGTCGACCAATAGTATCCGTAGCAGAGGATCTTTTTTGCTAGCGTTTGCCCCCCAGTGTGGTCGCCACACTCTCCATCATAAACTTCCTCCAGGACCCGCTTTGTCTCATCATGGGAAATGCATCGTAATAAGGGGACCGAGAACCCCTTCCGATACATTATTCCATCATGAATCACATATCGTGCGGCTTTTCGGATGACTTGCCGTCTTTCGCCTCTTTTTTCTTGTAAAGTCCCGATCATTAGATATAGTTTGAATGGGGTTATCCACGACTCCCTCTCGATTCCTGTTTCCAACACAAAATCAATTTCCATCACGTCTTTGCTTGGAGCATGCAAGGCCTCAACGGGAAACAATCCCATCTGCTGCGCGTCGCCAGTGCTTGCGAATTTAGCTAATGAATCGGCTTCTTTGTTCTGTTCACACAGGACATGCGAAATGTCATAACGCTCAAGGTTCGACAGTAGCTCTTGAACCAGAACAAGGTACGGAGCAAGCTTCTATCCCTTTGCTTGGGAATCTCCCCACACTTGGTAGACCACCAATTGCGAGTCACAAAAGATTTCAACTGATTTGACTCCAAGTTCTCCAATGAGTTTTAAGCCAGCAATCAGTGCTTCATATTCTGCTTCATTATTCATGGCCGGGAAATCGAGCTTCAAAGCGTAACAAATCGATTGATTTTTCGGAGTTACAACTATGCCAGCATCGGAGCAACGGCCATTTGATGCCCCATCGGTGTACAATTTCCATCGAACGGGGGGAATGACATTGTGACTATCTGGTTCGTCAGATATAGTAAACTCAGCGATGAAATCTGCTAATGCCTGCCCTTGTATGGCTCTCCGTGGCAAGTAGGTGATATCGAACTGGCTCAACTCGATATTCCATTTCAACAACCTCCCAGAAGTTTCTGGTCATTGGAGTATCTGCCGTAGGGGTTGATCGGTATAGACACTGACTGAGTGTGCCTGAAAGTATGGGCGCAGCTTACGTGATGCAATCACCAAGCAATAGGCCAATTTCTCAATTTTAGGGTAATTTCTTTCTTCCCCCATTAAACGCTTACTAACGTAATACACCGGCTTTTGGACTCAGTCCTCCTCACGGACCAAAGCTGCGCTTATAGCATGTGGGGATACGGCCAAGTATACGTATAGCATCTCGTGGTCTACTGGTTTTGACAGCACTAGAGGACTCTCCAGATGCCTTACTAGATCTCAGAATGCTTCCTCACAGTTAGATGTCCATTCGAAATTCCTTTTCCCTTTCTTTATTATATCAAAGAAAGGAATGCACTTGTCTGTGGCTCTGGATATGAATCGACTCAACGCAGGCACTTTTTCGTTCAAGCTTTGCACCTGTTTTATAGTTCTGGGAACTTGCACATCTCGAATGGCTTGAATCTTTTCTGGCTTAGCTTCAATTCCCCTAGCATTGACAATGAATCCCAAAAACTTCCCCGACGCAACGCCGAAGGAACACTTCAGAGGGTTGATCTTCATCCCATAATATCTGAGTATATCGAACATCTCTGCTAAGTCTCGAATGTGGTCGTTTGACTGTCGTGACTTCACCAGCATGTCATCCACATAGACTTCCATCGTTTTACCAAGCTGGTCTTTGAACATCCGATTCACCAAACGCTGATAAGTTTCTCCCGCGTTTTTCAATCCGAAAGGCATTACTACATAGCAATATAGCCCGACGTCTGTAATGAAACTGGTGTGTTCTTGGTCCGAAATATGCATCGGGATTTGATTGTAGCCTGAGTATGCATCCATGAATGATAACAGCTCGTGCCCTGTAGTGGAGTCAACCAACTGATCAATCCTAGGCAACGGGAAACTGTCCTTGGGGCATGCCTTGTTCAAATCGGAATAGTCTACGCAAGTTCTCCATTTCCCATTTGCCTTTTTCACCAGCACAGGGTTCGATACCCATTCAGGGTAGAGGGCATCGTGGACGAACCCATTGGTTTTGAGTTTGTCCACCTCCTCTCTGAGAGCAGCGGACCTCTCTGGGTCCATCCCTCTCCTTTTTTGTTTAACCGGGACGTATTTCGGGTCTATGTTCAACATATGACTCGTAATGGCAGGAGAAATCCCGCACATATCAGAATGCGTCCAGGCGAAAACATCAAGATTTGCTCGGAGGAAATCACTAAGGTCTTCAGTCATTGCGGGACCGAGTTGTGATCCGATCTTCAGTACTTGCAATGGGTCGTCTCGGCTGACTGAAATATCAACTGTTAATTCAGCCGGCGCTGCCTTTTCTTCCCTGGGTTTCTCATCGTCGTCTCTCGGATCTATGTCTCTGAAGATCCGAGAATTATGCCCGAGTCAGGGCTCGGGCACTACTTGTCAATTATCAGTATTATGGATGCGGACGGGATTGTCCACAACCTTTCCTTTCTCCCTCCGATGGGCCTCTCGGAGCTCAGCCACATAACAAGCACGATCGGTCGCTTGGTCGCCATGAACAACACCTACTCCTTTGTCAGTTGGGAACTTCAAAGTTAAGCACCACGGGGCTAATGTTGTCCTAAACTTAGCCAGGGCCGATCGGCCCAAGAAAACATTATACGGAGAATCCACATCCAAAACTACGAAGGGTAGGATTCGCACCCTCCGACGTTAGCCTTGTCCCAGTTCAACTGGTTACTCAACATACCCCACTACATCGGTCGTTGCGACATTAAAGCCATGTATACGAGCTTTGGACGGTTTCAAGTCCTTCGTTTCCATCTTCATCTGGTCATAAGCCTTCTTGAAGATGATGTTGACAGAACTTCCACAATCAATCAGAATTCTTTTCACATAAGCTGATCTGATTGTCGCAGATATGACCATCGGGTCGATGGTGGGAGCCTCGACTTGGTCAGCATCTCTGTTTCTGAATACTATATCGTCTGTCATCACGCACATCTGTTTAGCAGGGGTCCCATCCTCTACGTTGGAACAACACTCGAAATCTGCGTGCTTCAGGGAACTAGCATACCGCTCCATCTCTTGCCAATTCTTATCCGCGGGGTGAGGCCCGCCGATGATTGTGTTTATGACTAGTGTACCCACAGTCCGGGCAGGCTCCTCGGGATGACGCGGAGCTGGTGCACGACCTGGGTTGGATGTTCCCTGTCCTCCTTCCTGTGGATCTTTCACAAATTCTTGTAACTTTTTCTGCCTGATCAACTTCTCTATAGCGTCGTGTAGGTGTCTGCACTCTTCCGTATTATGCCTATAAGTCTCATGGAAGCGGCAGTATTTCCCAGTCCGCTTCTGTTCCTCGGTTGACTCCATTGGACGTGGTTTTCTGTACTGTAAGGTATTGCAGGTTGATAGATAAATGTTCTCCAGAGACGCATTCAGCGGGGTATACTCGTTGTAGCTTGGAATTCTCGGCATCCACTTCCCCGCTTCTCACTTTTTCCCTTGACTTCTTCCTCCGGATTCCTTAGGCTGCCCGGGTTTGTTCTGGACATTGACTTGGACTTTTCCCGAGTTGTCTTCGGACTGCTTCACAGCAATGTTGCTTTTTACGGATTCCTGAACAGGTCCTGGTGCCTTATCTCGCCTTACCCACCTGGCTTCCTCTTTTCTTATAAACTGGTGTGCCTTTGAGTAAAAACGCTCTAGCGTAGTCGAAGGTTTTTCTGCCAGCCAGTCTCCAAACTCGGAATCTGGTTCCACACCTCGCATCACAGCCATTAGAATTGCATGATCATTAGGATTACTAACTTCAGTCGTCGCAACATGGAATCTTTGTAAATACTCCTTCAATGATTCCCCAGGATTTTGGATTACACTTGATAGAGACATCACGTCCTTTGGACGAGTAGTGTGTATCCTGAATTGTTCAATAAACTTCTTCGCCAACTCCGCGAAACTGGATACGGATCGCGGAGGAAGTCGGGTGAACCACATAGTAGCGATCCCAGATAGAGTAATTAGAAAGCATCTACACTTGGTTGCATCATTTGCTCTAGCTGAATCCATCATCCACTCGTACCTTATTACATGCTGTCTAGGATCAGTCTTTCCCTCATAAGCAGGGATAGTTGGCATACTAAACTTTCTGGGGTATGCTGCCTGTAGAACAATGTCTGTGAATGGAGTATGACTTCTCGACACTCCCCAATCGTCATTCGATAAGCCTTGATTCTCTTTCATTAATTGCCTGATCATGGCTGTCAGGTCTGGTGTTTGTATAGAAGGTGGAAGGTTGGAGTCTGTTCTTCGTGACTGATCATGCTGATGCCTCCTCTGCTGGCGATCTGCCAAATGTGCATCTTGAGGTTCGACATCGTTAGCGTTTTGATGGTCTGGGCCTCCAGCCTCCACCTGCACTCCAGCTCCTAAGTTTCCAGCTCCGACTTGGTCATGGTCTCCAGTTGTTCGGACAGCAGCATCTGCCCGCGCAGTTTCATTCTTACGGCGTCTACGCCTAGGAGGTTCATCAGAGGAAGTTGAGTTGTCGGATGAGGAATAAGGAGCGGGATTTCCCCCGGCATTCTGGTGCTGTTGTTGAGTGAGTTGTGCCATGAGGTCGGCTTTAGCTTGTATCTGCTCTCCAAGTTGTCTCCTGCTTTCCCTGAGTTCTCTCATCAAGTCGTTGAACTCTATTCTGGTGACAACCGGCATTTGGTCCTGTGCGGTAGTCCCTGCATTCGGAATTGCTTGTTGATTGCTAGGTCCTGCTTGTTGCACGCTAGCAGTCTCGTGGGCGTCCGCATTATGGGAAGCAGATCTGGTACGTGGTCTTGCCATTGTAGAGTTATTAGTATGAACTCTGAGTAGAATCAACGGATGTCCTATGAATGAGTCAGATCTTCTTTGGGGGATTTATTCAATCCAGTAGCTTCAAAGCAGATCCTTGAGGTCTAAGAATTCAATTCTCAGTGAAAGCACCAAAGTGTTAGCACCAAAATTGGTCACTAACCTCGTTGAGAAAGATTGTGTAGAGATATAAGTGATGAAGATAAATTAAACAAGGAAGAATATGCTAATTTAAATGCAGAAAGTAAGAACATCGGATTTATAGTGGTTCAGCGTAATTGCCTACGTCCACTTTGAGGTTAAACTTTATTGCTCTTCTTAATGATTGATTACAGATACAATCCATAGCTCAAATACTTGAATACAATTGCTAAGTAAGGAAGATGAGTCTTGAAAGCGGCAGAGTCTCCCCAGTGTTCCCGAAAAAAGGTCCTTTTTCACTGTGCCCCTACCCCTCTATTTATAGACAAAGATGGGTTGGACTTCCCAGGTGGACTTGGCAGCCGAACACCTTGGCCCAAACGGAGTGGTCGTTGTATGCCGAACCAAACAGGCCGAACGGTTGGATGCCGAACCACACTCTCCATGCCGAACAAGGCGCTTGTTGTGTGGGAAGAGTAGGCTGAATAGCCAACGAAGCCGAACGTGCCTTCTGGCCGGACGAAGTATCTGGCCGAACGATGCCTATGGCCGAACGACGTCTCTGGCCGAACGTTGCTTTTGGCCGAACGATGTCTCTGGCCAAACGATGCCTCTAGCCAATCGTTTCCTGATGTCGAGCGCTTGCTAATGCTGAACGCTCCTGGATGCCGAGTACTCCTGGATGCCGAGTAGTCCTGGATGCCGAGTACTCCTGGACGCCGAGTAGTCCTGGTTGCCGAGTACTCCTGGATGTCGAGTACTAGTTGGATGCTGAGTACTCCTGGATGCCGAGTACTACTAGATGCCGAGTACTAGTTTCCTGGTCAAATCTCCAGGAAACATTATCCAATACATCGTTATATTTTAAATTCTAAATCCATTTTATTAAATAAAAACCAATCTTTCACATTCAAAAATCAATCTATAGTTCAATTTTAATATTTAAACCCATTCAAACATTCACAATTAACGATAGAAAAACCCGGGTCGTTACACTAAGCTCTGATACCACATGTAATGACCTGCGTTTTTGATCCTCAGAAGTCGACACTAATACATCCACGGTATTCACGTGCCGAGCATCCAAGTGCCAGAAAGAAAAATTGTTGGGGGAAAAGAAAAGGAAAAGACAAACATAATCTAACATCGTAACGAGTAATATATAATACCCAAATTATCTTTACAAAAAGAAATCTTTAATATTCAAAACAACATCAGAGTCTAACTTGTCATCAGCCCTAGACTGTTATAATAGCATGTCCTTATAAATGCTGATAAATACAAACAAGCTACGCAGCAGAAAGAAAAAATGTAGAAATACGTCTTGGAGGCATCTAGCTCGTCTCCTGTAGCTCTAAGTGTCCAGCTAAATCTAGAGAATATGCTCAAGCTGATCGGAGCATTATAAAAAAAATAATGCTTGGATCAGTCTGGTAAAACCAGTGTGAGAAATACAATCAAATGGATTCTTAATGTTTTATAAATCCTTTCAAAATAAGTGTATCTCATATAACCACGCTTCACATAAACATGGACGACTTTTTACCTTACGATAACCAAAACATTTCTATAGAAAATCCAGTGATATTATAATAGTGTCTAGAGGGGAATATATATATATATATATATAATAGCTGAAATGCTTGCATCTCACATTTCAACATAGTTGGGCACAACTAAATCCGTAAAGGCACATATTGGAGATTGGTTTTTCATCAATGACTAGGCTACTGGGTAACGCCTACAACAGTACACCTTTAGAAAAAGATACCAAGGGCCTTAGATGGACCCCCGCCAACACAGGACCGACCTACCCCTTACTGGATAATACCGAATATTTCATCACTTTGGTTGCTTTGCAACCTTTTCCAAGAGCTCTCATGCACAATCAAATCCATACACATATATATATAGAAGGTTGATGACAATATCCTAATGGGTACGATCCACATAGCCCTGCTGCATATCCTATGTTTTTGTCATTCTCGGTTGTTGAGGCTAGAGGCTATGTTTTACCTTTTAATAGAAATCCCACTTGGAACGCTAACACTGCCTTACAGGAACCAATGCATTGCCAACATTCATCCATACAAATTGTTTAGGATATGAACAAACTAAAGGCACTACTTCTACTACATCATTTTTGGGATCACCCATGGTATTAGTGGCAAGTAGCCCTTGCACTTTAAAATGCTCCGTCTTTGATTCCATCATCTTCAAGATGTCTTCAATTTGAATGCTTGAGTTGGTTCGAAGTTGGTTTTTGGATAATTCATACTCATCTGATTCCAGTCTCTTCAAATCAACATTTGATAGTTTCCAGTAAACTCAACTCCGGATCTTTTAGAAATATACATACAATACATAAGAGCAGGGATCACCCCCGAATCGTTTAAGTGGACGGATCTCCTTATCATTTGTCCTAGAAGAACATTGTAACGACCCACTATTTTGGACCATTCAAATCGACAATAAATCCACACATGCCGGATTTGAATTGGTCAAAATATTGGATTATTAATTTAAATTTGGCAAAACTCAGCATATATAGTATATAAAATAATCACAGATCACAGACACAGAGTAATATAACAATAATGCAGCGGAAACAAAAGAATAGTAGTTCATGAAGCTACTATATATATAACAGAGTTAAACAAGATACAACAGAAGTCACGAGTACATAAATGTCTCAATACAATAATCAAATACAAGATCTGAATACATCACTAGAATCAACTGAACAACTGAAAGCAGGATAGATAGCTGGATCTCTAAGAGAAGCTCCAACTCCAAAGATGAGTCTCAAATGCTGTACCACTCAGTCTGACCCGAGCGTAAAGCAAAACACAAAACACTCGAGTCAGGATTAACATTCTTATATCAATAAATCCAACTCAAGTGAAATATCAACTGAAATACAAGTAACTTAAAGGATGTTCGGGATAACCATCCTCTAAGGATCATTAAACTATCTACTATGTAGTAATATATGCTATTATAATAATGTCTAATAGTAAAATAAACATACTTTTAAATAGCATTAAGGCTTTACATTTTCCACCTTAACACGTAATAGTCCAGTAGTCTATCCAGTATTAGCATACTCCCAGATCGGGGGCTACCCTCAATACTCCACAGGCTACGGGAGAAATCTCAACTCGTAGTAAAGTTCGATATGGTAGGTGACACGGCACAACAAGTCAATGCCAGGGTAGATATACCAATTACGCATCCGGGCTGGTGGAAATGCATAGCATCCACTACTGCCCACCTCGGAAAACACTCCCAATCAAAATCGAAGGGTGGCCACCAAATCAATCACAAAGTAATAGAATGGTATCGAAGAAATGTGTCTGATCAGAGGTGCTACCTCATTGGCCCGAGAATCGCTCCTATTTTAGCCACCTTATGCCAACTCATGGGAGTTGGGTCCACGTATATACCTTTAGGATCATCGCCACCATCCAACTTCATTCTGATGTAACAACCCGAAATTTTCGATCTCGAAAAATTCCAGATAGTTATGGAAAAGAAGAAAGAGATAGAAGAAGAAGAAAACAGAAACACATCACAGATTCTCACATTCGCAACGGATAAAATATAATATCAAATAATAGCAGTTTACAAAAGAATACTGTATCAGTTGATTACATTTAAATACATCAGAGTTACAACATTTCACAATCACTGGATAGTTAAAATAACTTGTCCCAGATAAATAACAATATAACACAACGGAATACACTCTATACGTTCCTTCCATCCAGCTCGCCTCCTGAGCTCCAGAACGTCCTTACCTGAAAATCTGTAATACTCGGTCTGACTCGAGCATTACATCAAAGTAACACCCGGGTCAGGCTGGAAACCAACATGAGTAAACCCATCTAACATGGAATACAATAGCATAAAACTTACATAAAACCCGGGGTAACTCGTGTCAATTTACAAATTCACAATTTGTTAGAGACATCACTTATTTCACACATCAATTTCTAAGTACCAAAACTTAGATTAATTGGTCCAATTCACTTAAATCATTCCATTCCAGCCTATTGATATCACATATCAATTTATAAAGAATCGAAGTGGTTCTGGATATCGCTGATATTCGATCCCGGTCTCTTCGAATCAAATGTCATCTTTGAAGCTAAGTTGTTTAAGTTTAAACAATTTAATTTAACTTCAGAATGTCATAACCTTCATTAATTAATTAGCCTTTAATTAATTAATTAATTAAGTAATTATTCTTGAAGTAATTATATTAATAAATCATTAATTACTTAACAAATTAAAAGATAAATCTTTTTATCTTTATTAATTACTTTAATTATTATTATTTTTAACCTTGTTTAATGATTCATCATTATCGCATTAGTTAATTTAAAAGACTAAGGTTTTAAATAACATTTTATCTTAATTATCCTTTTTAATTATATTATTCATTTAATATAAATAAACTTATTAAATAATGTGACAAAAATAAATTAATTTTAATTTCTTTAAAAACATCTTAATTAAAACCTCAATTAATTCAAACTTAAATCAAAATCGTCATTTGAAAACATGCATTTAAAATTGTTTAAAAGTTTGGATTTTTTTTTAAGTAAAAACTGTTTTGTATGTCAACCCCTAAGACCACTTCGAGTCTCCCCCGAACAAAAATGCCCCTTGCTTCGAGTCGTTTCCAAAACTTACCTGTATGCCCTATTTTTTTAAAACTTAAATTTGTTTAAGTATAAATCCGTGCAATACAAAAATTACTTCGAGCCCATACCTAAGCTCGAACCCTTACTTCCCGAAGGCTACTTCGATTTTTCCCTTTTCTTCCCAAATTACTGCTTCCTGACACATCCCAGGCATGTGCACATGTACAATCAATCCGGCCGCCTCTGGTTGAAGCTCTGGCCATCGACAAGTCCACGATGACGTTCCCGAACCCTACGAACACCTAGTATTCCGAAACGATGGTGATTTTATAATCGAGCCATTAGACCCCAATCTGTAACAAAACTGAGCACCACTTAATCGCCTCGTTCTCCCACCTCTGATCATCAGAGATCATGAAACTCCATCCTAAGCTCTGCCAGCCTCCTACGCTTCCGATGGCCTAAGTTCGATGATCTCCGATGGCCTAAAGACGACGTAGTGACCACGTTTCTGACCTCAACCCATTTTAAGTCTTAAACCCTAAATCGATCAAGATCATCATCCACGTTGATCTAAAATTTAATCAAGCATTTTTCCCTAACTCTACGACTTTCCAGCTAGCTATGGTTACGATCATGAAGTCCACCAACTTATTGATCGCCAGAACTTAGTGAAAATGGCGATTCCGTTCATCCCCATTTTTCTCAGAGAATACTTGATAAAAAATTTAATTTCACTTTTAAAAATCATCAACTTTGATGACGTTTCAATTGATATATTCAAGATCTGAAATCAGGATTGATGAAATTTCTGTTTACATTGGTTTTGCCTGTATTCTTATATTTCCAGAAAAAGTTTTTGTTTAATTTACTTCAATTTATTTTTAAAACTTAGAACATGATCATACGAACATGTTCTCTTTAGATTTCAAAGCCTATAAATAATTTGAGATAGAGCTTTTGAATTTGAAACAGGTTTTGGAACCTGTAGGCCTGGAACAGAGTTCATATTTATGTGTACAGACATGCACACGACCCGTCTTTCTTAGCCCAGAAAGACGCATCATGAATTAAGAAAGAAAGGGATAGAAGAAGAAAAGATAAGAAAGAAGAAACTCAACAACATCAGATACTCACAGCGGAACGAATGAAATATAATATATCACATAAGATATTACATAGTATCATATACATCAGAGTTACACACTTATACATTTCAAATTAGACAGTTATAAACACCTGTCTATCATACAACTCAAACATCACAGAGATACAGACTCAATACAAAACACAGCGGAATCACTATATATCTACACGTTGAAGCCTCCTGCTCCAAATCTCCTCCAGAATTCGTCAAAGCTAACCTGGATCCCTCGACTACTCAATACAGAATTAAGTACCCAAGAGTTTAATAAAACAGAAAATAAACACTTGGGTCAGACATGGGTCTGGTGTGAGTAAACGGTTAAAGTTACTTAACTTTGAAAAACTTTTGAAAGAAAAGGTATCTCGTAAGACTTCCCGCACATAAACACGGAAAAGTTTTTACCTTACGATAACCAAAACATTGATAGGAAATCTGATTATATTATAATAGGGTCTGGGGTTTTCAAATAAATATTCACATAGCCGAAATTGTTACATCATTAAATTCCAGCATACATAGGTATACAATCAAGTCCAAGATCACTTATTGGAAGTTGGATTTCCATACAATGGCGGGCTACTGGGGTACCGCCCATCACAGTACGGGGCCTAGATCACCGTACAGAGGATTACTCCCAATCCCCTACAACACAAAGCCGGAACCATCTAAGGATAATTCCGAACAAGACAACCCCGTAGTTGGCGCGACCAACCACACACTAAGCCGAATAAAAAGGAACTTCTAGACAGGGATATATCTTGCTCTCAGTGGGCGCTACCCACGAAGCTTTGCTGCACCTCCCCTGTTTTAGCCATTCCCGGTTGATGAGGCTTGAGGCTACGATTACCTTTATAGAACACATCTATCTTAGAATGCTCATCGCCCTCCTGACGATGTTCTGAAAGCATTCAATCCATACAAGTTCGTTCCGGGTTCGAACGAAACCGAAGGCATTATCTCGTTACACTCATTTTGGAATCACCCTCAGAGTTAACGACAATAACCCTTGCACTCTGAATCTTCATCTTCACTTGAGATTCACGACCTAACGTTAATTTGGATCGATGTGGTATTCGGATATCCAAATCTGGAAACCCGATCCCGGTCTCATCGAAATCCAAAACGTATCTTTTAGGTCCAAGTTGTTTAAGGGTTTTAAACATTTAACTTATATTCAGGATGATATAAACAGATAGATAAATCACATTATCACAATAGATAATTCATATCAAACATTCATCTCACAAAGCAGCATATCACATATATCAGAGATATCCAAATCATCCAATATCAACCAATCACCCACTATCAGTCATCCAATATTAATCAATCATCTAAAAGCAGAATTGATTTACTCCAAATCAATTTAATTAACCTTTAATTAAATTAATTACTATTCTTTAATTACTTGGATTACCTTAATACTGCTTCATTGATTGATTACATATCAATTTATTAATCATCTCTTAATGATCTTCCTTAATTAATCTTCCTTGATTAATTATACTTTAATTACATTCAAGTAATTATCCTTAACCATATACAGTAATTAACCTTTAATTACCTTTATTAATTACATTAATTAATGATCCTTCATTTGCTTCCATTAATTAATTTAACTATAATTATTTGCACTAATCCTCAATTAATTATAATCAATTAGTCATACTTTAATTAATCACTTTTATTAATCAATCTTGATTAATTTTATTAATTATATTAATTAATAATCCTCTAATTACTTCATTTATTAATTACCTTCTAGTTAATTTAATAATTAATCTTTAATTAACTACATTCATTAATTAACCTTAATTAATTATAAACAGTAATTAACCATCTTGTAATTATTTACCTTAATTAATTAACTCCTTAATTAATTATATTAATCCTTAATTAATTAATTACTCATTTAATTAATTACCTTAGCAAATAATTAATCACATTATTAATTAACCTTAACTCTCTAATTAATTAATCACTCTTTAATTAAATAAATAAATTAATTAACTCTTTAATTAATTTTATTACTAAATCCTTTAATTAATAACATTAAGTGATTAACCCTTAATCAATTACATTTAATTACTTCCATAAGTAATTTCTCTTTTCTTAATTACATTCAGTAATAATCCATTAATTACTTTACTAAGTAATTATACTTAATTATTTATAAATGATTATCTTAATTAATTAGACTAATTTATTAACCTAAAATTAATTATATTAATTAATTAATTAATTAATCATCACTTAATCTTTAATTAATTAATTTCTTAATTACCTTTATCTCTGCTAATTACTTCATTTAGTAATTATCCTTAATTACAAATAGTAATTAACCTTTAATTTAATTTATTGATTAATTATCCTTAATTAATCTCAACATAACTAATTAAGAATAAACTTGTATTTATATTAAATACTTACTTAAATAATTTACTTCATTAAAACCAAATTTAGAAATCAATTTTGAAATATAATTTATTTTAAACAAAGCAATTCAAACATTTAATTTCAATATACTTAAAATCTTTGAAAACCATTTTCAAACATGTTTAATCAAATTAAACAATTATTTATTTAAAACTTGTTTTAATTACTTAAAAACTTGTTCATGCTTTAAATTTTAAAACTAAGATATGATTTGCTTTTAAAATTCAAAACCTGGTTACTTAAATAAAATAACCCGAGCCCACTTCACTTTTTCCTCGAGTCACTCGCGAGGAAACTCACGCACGTCTCTGCTTCGAGTCGACTAGCAAACTTCACGAGACTTCCCCTAGTTGCTCCCTTCTTCCCCAAAATCTCGAACTCCAGTACACCAACGTACACCGTGCACGTGCACAGTACTTCCAGCCTCCGGTGATCGTCACGGCAGCTCACGACAACCACTTGAACTCACGCGACTACAACCAAGAACCCAGATCGTACAAATGTCACACGAATCGAAATCGAGCCTCCTCGTTCAAAAACAGGAACGAACGCACTCGACAAAATCATCTCGCCATCGATGATCAAGAGGACTGGAACCACGACACTCATCCCAGAGCATTACCACATCGCCACGCTTCTGAATTCCCTCACGCGATCACCTCCGGTGCTCCACCTATGTCGAAACTGCTTCGACAACCCAGACGAACAAAACTCCACCTAAAACCCTAGTTTGTTCGAATTCAAACAATTCAGCAATTAAAAAAATCAATTGCATTTTTCCCATTATCCACAACATTAAAGCAAGCTTCGATCAAAATTTTAGCTTCCATCATGAAGTTTATCATCGGCAATTGATCAAATTGCTAAAACCCTTCATTCCCAAATTCCCAATTGGATATCAACTTAAAAATTATGAAATGCATGTTAAAATTCATCATTTCTAACAACTAATCCTATTATAAAATCCAAAGCAAGAATTAAGATTAATGATTTTCTGACATAAATCAAGATTCACTATATTTTCTAATTTAAAAATTATTTGTTGAATTTAAAACCCTGAAACTATTTTTAAAATTATCTTCATATCCTAACAAACAACTTTCATTTATATATCAAAGTCTAATATTAATTTGATTGAGATATTTTGAATTTTTGAAATCAAAACCAAAGCCTGAAACAAGAACAGAGATATATGCACAGGGATCATCACATTTTCATCTATATATACATACATGCATTCACATCAGCTTCATATAAACATTTTTAATCTATGTTACAGCAACATTGATCACTGATATTATAGCACTAGATTAAATATTGTTTCTAAAATGGAGTTTACTCACCTTTATAAGAGAACATTTTCCCAGGCTTTTAAATTTTTGATCTGGCAAAAAGCTTTTGAATTTCTTTGCTATTGAAATCCTTTGCATGCTTGATTTATGTTGAATCTGGTGTTGAAGTTTACTGTTGAATCTTTATCTTGATTTGAAAATAGTTGTTTGATTTAGTTGCTGAGTTGAATTCGCTTTGCAGATTTGATTTTGCTTTACAGGTTTGTATATATTTTAGTTAAGAAGGGTTTTAGGAAAGAAAAAGTTTGAACTGAGAAAATAAAGAAAAACTGGTTTCTCACTAAACATACATTTATTTATAAATTTTAAATTCTTAAAGAAAAACAAAATGATGCCACTTGTATTTTTTATTGCATTACAAATGTCCAAACTTGTTTTATATGTTTACAAGTGTTGAATATATGTAATATTATGTTTAAACCCTTATCTAACAAAAGTATTTATGTTATATTAATTATGTAAATATGGATTTATTATTTATTTTTATTTATGTTTACAAACCATTTAAATTAAAGTGATATTAAAAAGAAAGGTCAAATTAAACCTATATATATTTTTATAACCATTTTAGATTAAGTACTTTTTGAAAGAAATCAAAATAAATCTTTTATTAAATCTTATTTAAACTATCATACTTTAAAAATAAATAATTATCTTATATTTTGAAAATATAAAATTAATCCTTAAATTAGCTTTTGAAAAATATTAAATTTAAAACAAAGCTTCAAATCACAATATATAATTACAATTTGAAAACACATCTTCTATTTAAACAAAAGATTTCATATTCACAATATATATATATACACACACACACACACACACACCAATATATACATTATAAATAAAATATATTTTATTAGCTTGGAAAGAATAAATCTTACCAATTTTATATTGTTAGGAAAGATATAAATCAATATTGCCAGATTAAATATTTATTAACCTTTAAAAGATTAAATTTACCAATTTAAAATAAATTTATAAAGGAAAATTATCAATCCAATTAAATTATTAATACAGATTATTAAATTTATATTGCCCAAAATTCCGGGTCATCACATGCACCTTCATTTTCATGTATATATATACATGCAAACACACATTTACCATTCAAACTTCAATATTATTCACAGCAACAATTCCTAGTTCAAATCAAAAGGGTATACTCACATTTCACAAACAAACATTCAATACTGATCACATGCAAACCAAAGTATAAAGGGGTTTAAGAGTTTGCTCACCTTTTTATCAAGATGAAGAACATAGACTTAAAACTGAGATGCTATGATTTTTGAAAACTGGAATCACTGATCTTTGAAAACTTGATTGTGTTGCTTAGTTGAGTTGATCCTGCTTAAATCTGAGATGAGATTATTTTGCTAGCTGAGATGATCCAAGCTTTGATATTTTTTTCAGGTTTTGAAAATGTTTACAGGCTCTTTTTTTAGTTTGTAATGGCAGTTTGTTTTCCTTCTACTTTAGTTTGTTCGAATGAAAGAAATGAAGACAAGATAGAGGTACATATAGGAGGAGTGTACTGCAGCTCCTTTGTACAAAGCAAGCTTCCCCTTTATTTTTTTACTTTATTTTCTTTTAGTCGGCAAACTTGACCTGATATGATTTTTGCTTTGACTTGATACAACATTTTTGTATTCTTGAAATGAATGTGCATTAAATGCATGTTCCCCTTTGTTTTTACATGCTTATCCATTCTTGTGTACATTTATATTTCATATGTGTACAAGTATTCTTTTTTTTTCTGGTTTCGCCTATACCTTTCATAGCTATTTATATACACAATATAAGCCTCTTATGTTTTCATGTACATTTACTTATATATTAACTTATGTGTTATATATATAAATATATATATATATATATTTGGATAGGTATCATATCCATATATGTTGTTATTATACATACATATATATATATATTCTAATACTCGCAATCATCTATGTTTATACTTATTTATTTTTACATTCAAACTTTCCCATATTTTACTTCATATGGGTATATACACTTATATATGCATTTACATATTTATATATTAAACATCATAAAGTTTGTATATATTTGTCTATATATATATTTATGGGTATTTTACCTTAATATAAATGATGGAGTTTATATATGTACATATTTCTAGAATATTTATCAATCTATCCATACCCAGCCGTTTTACAATTCCCAAATATATATAATTTTTAGATCACTATATAGATTCAGGAATTTTTATCATCGGAAAATTTATTTATGTGATCAATTAATATTCCGATAATTAAAATCAGTTAATCTCCCAATTAACAGATGTTAAAAATCCCGGTCATCACATCTGGTGTAACGACCCGTATTTTTTACGGATCGACAAGTTCGACAAAGTCTGGAATTTTAGAGTTTTTGAGCCATTTCAGATTTTAGGCGAAAATGGCTAAGTCCTGAGTCGTGAACGGCTTAGTGTAAGTCGTGAGTCGTATACGACTTAGGGGATAGGAGCGACTCAGGGATTTGGCTAGTTAAGGGTGTAAGGATAAGTCGTTTGAACGACTTAAGGGGTAGGCGCGACTTAAGGACTGGGCGAGATAAGGCTTAAGTTGTAGCAGTTAAGTCGTGACCGAGTTAAGGTGATGAGTCGTACCCAAGTCATCTGATGAGTCGTACCCAGTTATTTGATGAGTCGTATCCCTGTTGTTTGATAAGTCATAGAATGGGTTATCTCGTCTAACAGTTAAGTCGTGAACGAGTTAAGGGATGAGTCGTAAGCTGTTGAGTCGCGCGTAGGTGATAACTCGCGCAAGTGGATGAGTCGTAGCCATTGTGATGAGTCGTATACGAGTTAGTAGTTGAGTCGTCTAACCAAGTAAGGCGTGCACATTTAAGTCGTAGACAGGGGGTCTGGTGAGTCGTAGGCGCATGCTATAAGTCGGAGACGACTTAGGAGATAGCTGATTTGTCGTGAGTCATAGGCTGAAGTGTGTTAAGTCGTTGAGTCGTAGGGCTTTGAGTCGTGAGTCGTAAACGACTCATGGAGGCAGACGAGATAGGGATTTCAGCTATAAATAGGAGAGTTTCTCTTCATTTTTGGGATCCGGATTTTGAAGCGACGAAGTGCTGCCATTTTGAGAGCTCGACTTCTACACTTCTTCACTTCTTTTCTCCACTCTAATCTAGTGCTTCCTTCCATCCAAATCAAAGATCAAGATTGAAGATTCAAGAGCTAAAGTTGAAGATCTTCATCTTTTCAAGAGAGATTTCATCGTTTGAAGCGGATTCGTGCTAGATCAAGCTTGATCCTTCGCTGTCCAGATCTGAAGCGTATTGATTTGAGGTTGTTTAGGTGATTTGGTGAGTGGTGATTATCTCTCACACGGATCCAAAGGAGTATATCGGATCGTTGGCTCGATTTGTTGTTAAATAGAGATTTCCATGCATTTTCTTCATCCTAAGTATAGATCCATTGTTCATGATGATGTTACATCCATTTTATCATATGTTAACCTATGCAAGTTCATTCATCAAGTTTGTAGAGATATAATCCATGTTTTCATGCTTATTGGACTTTCAACTCTTTAATTACGAAAATGCCATTATTGTTATAATTGTCTACTTAGATCATTTTTGAATGCTTGATTGCTTGGATTGATGTTTGATTTGATTGATTGTTATGAACTAGATGATTGATGATTAGATTTAGATCGAAGGTGATTCAAAAGCTAAGGGGAAAGGCTCTTGAATTGGGAAAGCTGCTCGTGGCATATGTAGCGGGATGATGAAGCTCTTATGCATAGATTTGATGATGTGATGATGAGATGAGGCTTTGCGAGGATGTAATGAAGCGAGGCAATCATATGATGAAGACTTGGTCTAATCCAGACGGGATCATTCCAAGCATGTTGATAACTCGGTGATATGATTCGAGTTGAGGATAATGAATGGATATGAGAATAGTCGTCGAGGAGGATGACTAGGAGGCTTGGATAGCATCGTTGTTGAAGGTTCTAGCATGCTCTAAGCAAGAGTACGTTTGGGCAGATTCGATAGTCCCAATGGCTAACTGTTGATGGTCGAGTACTCTGGGCAGATTCGATAGTCCTAGGCACGGGCTGCGACGACGTGCGGGAGTTATGTCTAGAACCGGGGTTTCCATTTGCCCTTGACGGACGGCTGAAAGAATGTGCCGGTCATTCAATTAACGGTGATATCGAAGCAATGATAACAGTGATAGCCTGAGTCATGGATGTTTGGTTGTAACGTCATTTCGGACTCAAGAGCGGTATTTTCTGGGTGCTTATCTGATTTAGGCCTTGGTACTTGGAAAACATCGCCCTTGACTCGAGTGATAGTAGCTTTACTTTAAATTGTATGCTCTGCTATGTTTGCTTCTGCTTAGTGTGTGTCTGGGGGCTATCACTGTAGAATGAGGTTGGAGTGGGAGGGTTGTATTCCTATTCCTTTTCCTTTATGCTCTTTTGGTATGTTGTTAGTTAATTTACTGCTCACTAAGACTGTTGTCTGACTCAAGGCTTTATGTTTTAATTCTTATTGCCTTGGGCTGTTCGTCCATTTTGGGACGGGCAGACTAGGTAGCAGGTGACAGGTGCTGTTCTCTTCTCACGATGCTGATATCGAAGACGAGCTAGAGGGTTGCATATTATCTTCTTATTATATGTACTGGATATTCCGCTGTTTTGTATTCTCTGAGAGATATGTAGTGAGGCTGGATGTATTGACTATGTGGATGCTTGTATTCAACTATTATGGAGTTTTATATGATGTCATTTTGTTCTGTAAAGCTTCTATTGTATTTTGTCCATGCGCTGTGAGTAATACGATAGATTCTGTTGTTTTAAATCTTACCTTGACAATCGTCCATGGTCGCCTGGCACACTTTACAGCGCTCTATCTTTTGATTCGGTGCAGGGGTCATGGGCGGTCGTCACATTTGGTATCAAAGCATTGGTTAATCGATTTTACCCAACGCTCACCGTCGTAACTACGTATGAGAGACGTAATTGTATTTTGATGGATGATTACTATATATAATATAGTAGCTTAGTAGAGTTTGAGTCCTTTATGCAGTTGTTTCTCTAGATGTTCTAATCATTCCTTTTTATAGATATTGAGAATGAGTCGAAGAGGGAGACCAGCTGCTAGGGAAGGCCGTGCTACTGAAGAGACTGCTGATTATGCAGCCATGTTCGAAGCTATGATGACTTCGATCATGAGGAGGATACCAGTTCCGGGAGCGGCAGTTGATGTTGGAGTTCAAGTTCAAACTCCAAAACCGGTGGATTTTGCTAAGTTGTGTAAGGACTACACTGCTCTTGGAGGAAAGGTTTTCTTGGGAACAGAATCAACTATCGAAGTCCAGAGATGGATAGATGCTTGTAGAAGGATCTTTGGTGATTTGGGAATTGAGGATGCAACTAAGAGGAAGTTGGCATCAAGGCAGCTTCAAGGGAGAGCTTCTGATTGGTGGAACTCTATTACCATCACTACTCCATAAGAAGAGATTACTTGGGAGCAATTCCAAGTCAGATTTGAAGATAAGTTCATTTCTACATCTCAGAAGTCTGTTCTGTTCAAGAGGTTTGTGGAGCTCAAGCAGGGTGGAAGATCTGTTCTTGAGTATGTTTCTGAGTTTGAAGCTTTGTCCAAGTATGCCCGGTCATATATTGAGTCTGCTTACCAGAAGAATGAGAAGTTTGTGACCGGCTTGGATAGTTATCTTGGGAGGCAGTTGGTGGATCATTTGGATGATTCATTTGAGAAGCTTGTGGAAAAAGCTCTCAGGCATGAGAGTCTATTTCCTAAGGATGGATCTGTTGTCGCTGTGACCAGGGAAGAGTCTAAACCCCAGCAGGGTGGAAATAAGAAGAGGAAGCAGCAGCAGCAAAAGGGTAAGGATGGCCAGAAGAAGCCGAAAGGCGAGGTGACTTGCTACAATTATCAGCAGAAGGGCCATTTCTCTAAGGATTGTAAGAATCCGAAGGTGCCAATGAAGTGTCACAACTGTGACAAGCCGGGGCATTTCAGGAAGAATTGTCCAGAACCAAGGAAGGACAGGCAGATTGTGCAAGCCTATGCTTTAGGAGCTGTTCCGTCGTCTTCGAAAGCTCCTACTGCTGAAGAGAAGGGAAAGAGTGTGGTTGTTCAAGGTACTCTTTTCCTATGTGGTGTTCCAGTTAGAGTTATGTTTGATACTGGAGCGTCGCATTCATTTGTTTGTAGTGAACTCGTAGGCCGGTTAGGTTTGGCACCGGATATTGTTGATAGGCCATTGGTTGTGACTAATCCAGTTGGGGGTTCGTCTTGTTTGTGTATGTTATGCCGTGGTCTAGTTGTGTCGAGTCATGGTTGCTCTTTTGTTTGTGATTGCTTTGTTCTGAACTTTGCGGGGTTCGGAATTATTTTGGGTATGGACTGGCTTAGGAAGTATGCGGCTAAGGTTGATTGTGAGAGGCTGGAGGTGACAGTCGAGAATGTGGAGGGGCGAAAGATTGTGATACGATGTAAGCATGAGGAAGGCGTCTTCATGAGCTTCATGTATTCGCTAGTTGTTCCACGGGATGGACTGTCTTTAGTGCCAATCGCAAATGGATTCGAGGATGTCTTTGACGAAGTCAAAGGGTTGCCGCCGCATAGAGAGATCGAGTTTCGTATAGATCTAGTTGAAGGAGCCAGACCTGTTGTGATGCCTCTTAGGCGGATGGCGCCTAGGGAACAGCAGGAGTTGAGGGTGCAAGTTGATGACCTTTTACAGAAAGGATTCATTCGGCGTAGTGTGTCCGAGTGGGGTGCACCAGTTGTGTTTGCAACCAAGGCAGATGGGTCGTTGAGATTGTGCGTCGATTATCGTGAGCTGAATAAGGTGACTAAGAAGAACAAGTATCCATTGCCGAGAATAGATGACTTGTTTGATCAGCTTCACGAAGCTAAGGTGTTTTCTCAGATGGATTTGGCAACGGGATTTCACCAGTTGAGAGTAGCGAAGGATAGTGTGCCGAAGACTGCTTTTAGGACACCATCCAGTTTCTTTGAGTGGCTGGTAATGCCGTTTGGATTGACTAACGCGCCAGCATATTTTGTGGATCTTATGAATAGAGTGTTCAGAGATCAGTTGAACAAGTTTGTACTTGTGTTCGTGGATGATATTCTAATTTATTCCAGAACGGAAGAAGAGCACAAGACGCACTTGCGTATTGTTTTGGAGATCTTACGGAAACATCAGCTGAAGGCTAAGTTTTCGAAGTGTCACTTCTGGAAGAGTGAAGTGAGGTTCTTAGGCCATGTGATTTCTGGAAGTGGAATAGCGGTTGATCCCGCTAAGGTGGCAGCAATCCAGGATTGGGTTAGACCTAAGAATGCATCTGATGTGAGAAGTTTTCTTGGATTAGCAGGATATTATCGACGGTTTATCAAAGACTTCTCCAAGGTAGCTGCACCGTTAACAGGATTGACGAAAAAGAACCAAGTGTTCAGTTGGGATGCTAAGTGTGAGCAAGCTTTCAGAATCCTGAAAGAGCGATTGACGAGTGCTCCTGTTTTGACTATTCCAAGTGGGAATGATGAGATGGTGGTTTACACCGACGCATGTGGTACGGGACTTGGAGCAGTGCTGATGCAGAAGGATAAAGTTGTTGCGTATGCCAGTCGACAACTGAAGCCGCATGAAAGGAATTACCCAACTCATGATTTGGAGTTAGCGGCGATTGTATTTGCTCTGAAGATGTGGAGACATTATCTATTGGGAGTTTGATTCGAGTTGTTTGCAGATCATAAATCTTTGAAGTATCTTTTCTCCCAAAAGGATTTGAATCTTCGGCAGCAACGTTGGCTAGAGTTTTTGGCATCATATGATTTTGGTATAGCTTATACTCCGGGAAAAGGTAACGCAGTGGCAGATGCGTTAAGTCGAAGACATGTAGGATTGGGAGCCATGTTTTCTGAATGGAAGAATCTCGAGTATTTAGCTGGATTTGACTTCAGGCCTAGATGCGAATTGGAACCTGAGATGTTGGCAAACTTATCAATAAGACCCACTCTTGTGGAAAGGATTGGTGAGAGCCAAAAGCGAGATGATAAGCTCGTCAAGATTATCCGTGAATTGGAATCTGGATTGGATCCAGAAAAGGATAAAGGATTCGAGGTCGATCGAGAGGGTTGGCTTCGAAAGCAAGGACGACTAGTTGTTCCCGATATAGATGAATTGAGGAGTGAAGTTCTGAAGGAAAGTCATCACTCGAAGTTGACAATTCATCCAGGTGGAAATAAGATGTATCGGGATATGAGGAGAACCTACTACTGGGAAGGTATGAAGAAGGATGTTGGAAATTTTATTTCCAAATGTATGAACTGCCAGTTGGTAAAAGCCGAACAGAAGAAGCCAAGTGGATTGCTTCAGCCATTAGAAGTTCCTACATGGAAGTGGGAACAAGTGTCGATGGATTTTATCGATGGATTGCCTAGAACCAGAATGGGAAATGAAGGGATTTGGGTCATTGTGGATCGTCTGACTAAGAGTGCACGATTCATTCCTGTTCGATCGACTAGGACTGCATCAAAGTTGGCTGAGCTGTATGTTAAGTGGATAGTTCGTTTCCATGGTATTCCGAAGAGTATAGTGAGCGATCGAGACCCATTGTTCACTAGTGGATTTTGGAAGAGCTTCTAGGAAGTCTTGGGAACCGAGTTGTGTTTGAGTACAGCTTATCATCCCCAAACAGATGGTCAGACCGAGAGAGTCAACCGAGTTTTGGAAGATCTTCTAAGAGCATGTGTTTTGGACTTCGGAGGATCATGGGAAGATCACCTTCATTTGGTGGAGTTTGCGTACAACAACAGTTACCAGTCAAGCATTGGTATGGCACTGTATGAGGCATTGTATGGAAGACCGTGTAACTCTCCAACATGTTGGTTGGAAACTGGAGAAAAGCTGATGCTTGGGCCAGAGATGATTTGTCAGACTTCAGATTGTATAGAAATCATTCGGCAACGAATGAAGGCAGCCCAAGACCGTCAAAAGAGTTATGCTGATAAGCGTCGAAAGGATTTGGAATTCGACGCAGGAGATATGGTTTTTGTGAAGATTTCTCCACTAAAGAATGTTATTCGATTCGGGAAGAAAGGAAAATTGACTCCGAGATTTGTTGGACCATTCCCGATCATCGAGCGAATTGGAAAGCTCGCCTATAGGTTGGAGTTACCTGAGAAGATGTCGGGTGTGCACAATGTTTTTCATGTATCATATCTACGGAAGTATGTGCACGACTCGAATACAGTGGTATCTGCTGATAGCTGTGAAGACTTCGAAGTTGATCCAGTCGATAGAAGACCTCGTAAGCCGCTTCGTGTTGTTGAAACCGACACGAAACAGCTTAGGAGGAAGGTAGTTAAGTTGCTCAAGATACAATGGAGTGATGATGATAACGACTGTACGTGGGAGGTGGAAGAGAGGATGAAGACAGCTCATCCTGAACTCTTCAAGGTATGGCCCTAAGGTGTCGTATCATCTAACAACATTGTAACTTGTTCTAAGTCTTAGAATTCTGTACGCTAAGCTAGAATTGGATGCATGGTTTGCTGATTGTTATGGTTGGTAGGCGTACAGAATAGTCTTCGATTGCTTTGTTTGTTTGGAATTTCGGGGGCGAAATTCCTAAGGGGGAGAGAATGTAACGACCCGTATTTTTACGGATCGACAAGTTCGACAAAGTCTGGAATTTTAGAGTTTTTGAGCCATTTCAGATTTTAGGCGAAAATGGCTAAGTCCTGAGTCGTGAACGACTTAGTGTAAGTCATGAGTCGTATACGACTTAGGGGATAGGAGCGACTCAGGGGTTTGGCTAGTTAAGGGTGTAAGGATAAGTCGTTTGAACGACTTAAGGGGTAGGCGCGACTTAAGGACTGGGCGAGATAAGGCTTAAGTTGTAGCAGTTAAGTCGTGACCGAGTTAAGGTGATGAGTCGTACCCAAGTCATCTGATGAGTCGTACCCAAGTCATCTGATGAGTCGTACCCAGTTATTTGATGAGTCGTATCCCTGTTGTTTGATAAGTCGTAGAATGGGTTATCTCGTCTAACAGTTAAGTCGTGGACAAGTTAAGGGATGAGTCGTAAGCTGTTGAGTCGCGCGTAGGTGATAACTCGCGCAAGTGGATGAGTCGTAGCCATTGTGATGAGTCGTATACAAGTTAGTAGTTGAGTCGTCTAACCAAGTAAGGCGTGCGCATTTAAGTCGTAGACAGGGGGTCTGGTGAGTCGTAGGCGCATGCTATAAGTCGGAGACGACTTAGGAGATAGCTGATTTGTCATGAGTCATAGGCTGAAGTGTGTTAAGTCGTTGAGTCGTAGGGCTTTGAGTCGTGAGTCGTAAACGACTCATGGAGGCAGACGAGATAGGGATTTCAGCTATAAATAGGAGAGTTTCTCTTCATTTTTGGGATCCGGATTTTGAAGCGACGAAGTGCTGCCATTTTGAGAGCTCGACTTCTACACTTCTTCACTTCTTTTCTCCACTCTAATCTAGTGCTTCCTTCCATCCAAATCAAAGATCAAGATTGAAGATTCAAGAGCTAAAGTTGAAGATCTTCATCTTTTCAAGAGAGATTTCATCGTTTGAAGCGGATTCGTGCTAGATCAAGCTTGATCCTTCGCTGTCCAGATCTGAAGCGTATTGATTTGAGGTTGTTTAGGTGATTTGGTGAGTGGTGATTATCTCTCACACGGATCCAAAGGAGTATATCGGATCGTTGGCTCGATTTGTTGTTAAATAGAGATTTCCATGCATTTTCTTCATCCTAAGTATAGATCCATTGTTCATGATGATGTTACATCCATTTTATCATATGTTAACCTATGCAAGTTCATTCATCAAGTTTGTAGAGATATAATCCATGTTTTCATGCTTATTGGACTTTCAACTCTTTAATTACGAAAATGCCATTATTGTTATAATTGTCTACTTAGATCATTTTTGAATGCTTGATTGCTTGGATTGATGTTTGATTTGATTGGTTGTTATGAACTAGATGATTGATGATTAGATTTAGATCGAAGGTGATTCAAAAGCTAAGGGGAAAGGCTCTTGAATTGGGAAAGCTGCTCGTGGCATATGTAGCGGGATGATGAAGCTCTTATGCATAGATTTGATGATGTGATGATGAGATGAGGCTTTGCGAGGATGTAATGAAGTGAGGCAATCATATGATGAAGACTTGGTCTAATCCAGACGGGATCATTCCAAGCATGTTGATAACTCGGTGATATGATTCGAGTTGAGGATAATGAATGGATATGAGAATAGTCGTCGAGGAGGATGACTAGGAGGCTTGGATAGCATCGTTGTTGAAGGTTCTAGCATGCTCTAAGCAAGAGTACGTTTGGGCAGATTCGATAGTCCCAATGGCTAACTGTTGATGGTCGAGTACTCTGGGCAGATTCGATAGTCCTAGGCACGGGCTGCGACGACGTGCGGGAGTTATGTCTAGAACCGGGGTTTCCATTTGCCCTTGACGGACGGCTGAAAGAATGTGCCGGTCATTCAATTAACGGTGATATCGAAGCAATGATAACAGTGATAGCCTGAGTCATGGATGTTTGGTTGTAACGTCATTTCGGACTCAAGAGCGGTATTTTCTGGGTGCTTATCTGATTTAGGCCTTGGTACTTGGAAAACATCGCCCTTGACTCGAGTGATAGTAGCTTTACTTTAAATTGTATGCTCTGCTATGTTTTCTTCTGCTTAGTGTGTGTCTGGGGGCTATCACTGTAGAATGAGGTTGGAGTGGGAGGGTTGTATTCCTATTCCTTTTCCTTTATGCTCTTTTGGTATGTTGTTAGTTAATTTACTGCTCACTAAGACTGTTGTCTGACTCAAGGCTTTATGTTTTAATTCTTATTGCCTTGGGCTGTTCGTCCATTTTGGGACGGGCAGACTAGGTAGCAGGTGACAGGTGCTGTTCTCTTCTCACGATGCTGATATCGAAGACGAGCTAGAGGGTTGCATATTATCTTCTTATTATATGTACTGGATATTCCGCTGTTTTGTATTCTCTGAGAGATATGTAGTGAGGCTGGATGTATTGACTATGTGGATGCTTGTATTCAACTATTATGGAGTTTTATATGATGTCATTTTGTTCTGTAAAGCTTCACTATGCATATGTTCTATTGTATTTTGTCCATGCGCTGTGAGTAATACGATAGATTCTGTTGTTTTAAATCTTACCTTGACAATCGTCCATGGTCGCCTGGCACACTTTACAGCGCTCTATCTTTAGATTCGGTGCAGGGGTCATGGGCGGTCGTCACATCTGGAATCTCCACCGCGTACACAATTGTTAAAGTGGTTTTCGGTATCGATAGAGAGTATGTCCATATTTGATCCCGGTCTCTTTAACAACCAATCGTTATGATAACACCGTGGTCATTTCAAAATAGTTTATACTTCAAAACCAAAATATCATTTTCATTTCAAAACCAAATCAATACGATATCATTCCCATTTCAAATATATCCATTTCCAAAAATCATATCACTTTCCAAAGTTATAACGCTTTCGAAATCATAGTCCTTAAAAATCAAAATACTTTGGAAATCACAGCATTGAAATCATATCATTTTGGAAATCATAACACTTTGAAATTATAGCATTTTGGAAATCATAACTCTTTGAATTTATATCATTTTGGAAATTATAACACTTTTCCCTTAAACAGTTTAGATATTAAAATTAGTATATTTAATAAAATAGTTTATAAATAAAATAGTTTATAAATAAAAATAGTTTATATTAAAAATGATTTATATTAAAATATTTTATATTAAAATAATTTATAAAGTAAAATATCAATAGTTTTAAATATAATTTAAAATTACTTCATAAAATAAAATAGTTTCCTCGACTTTCACAAATCGATTCAAATCGATTCGAATTCCAAATTCAAATTTAATCAAATCTAAATCATCAATTTCAATTCCAATTGAATTAAACATTGTCAAGTTATATCGATTTCAAATACCGATTTGAACCACAAATAAACCATTTCAATTTCAATATATTTCAAAGCTTCAAATATTCCACATTTCAAAACTAAATTCGATAATTTTATATATATATATATATATATATATATATATATATCAATTCACTTTTATATTATTTAGTTTTGAAATATTTACTTAATTATTTCAATATCATTTGAATACAACTTCAATTTACAAAATATCCCATTTAAATTCATATAAGTTTGAAATATCCATTTAAGTCACCTTTAATCAAATTTTAAGTTGTAAAACACTTCTTTAAAATTTCAAATTCAATAAATTTCAAATCAAACTTATTTAAGGATAATTCTTAAATAATTATAATTTCAAATCAATTTCAAATTTATCTTTACAACCTGAATCATTACAAACTCTATATTCGAAAATATAAATTTTAAATAAATACTTAAACATATTATATATCAACTTTATTAAATCAACCTTAATAAATCTTAAAAATCAATATTTATCAAAACCATATATTTCTTTTCAAAACCATAGAAATCATTTTCAATATATTTATATGTAGACCAACGGTGTCAGTATATAATTTTCTACCCTATGGTCAAGTGATACGGATATTTATCATTTCAATCCGCAATTTAAATATATACGGGTATATATCTTTTCAACCCACAATCCCAAATTCAATCAAATGAAAATCGCTTGGGTTTATCATTTCAAGCCATAACGATTTTCTCCTGTTCTACAAATCGTTCGGGTATGTATCATTTCAACACATAGTGAATTCTATACTAACAGGGAACTTGCAGAGTGATAACAGATATGATAATAACATAACTGGCATATAACATCAATATAAATAAAGGATAATGGTAATAGATAATGGTGTCAGATGTCATAGGTGAACAGATACAGATAATAGCATATAAATAGCAATGTAAATAACTGATTGCAGCATATTTCAATTGTCGTTTCAATTGAAATCAAATTTAATAAATATAAGAATGTTAATCATGAGTGATTGCTCACCTTTCGAGGCTAGAGATATTTGACAACGAAATGGGTTACGAATCAGACCATGAATTCCAAAGCAAAGCTAGATTGGCACGAATTTGACTAATAGAGCTGATTACAGAGATTGATGAGCTGAATCAGAATCGGTTTGATATAAACTACAATCATATTATTATCATTATGAAAAAGAAAATTCTTTTTTTACAAATATTAAAATAACATATTCAATAAAAATCAATATTATTATAACATATATACCTATATTCTTTAAAAAAAATCATTATTGTAAATAAATATACATAAAGCAAGAGAGTAAGCCAAATTTCGAACATAGATATAACATACTTATATATATAACTAATATAAGCTTTGGTAAACAAGGATTTATATAAACATACACGTATACACTGTATAAATATGCATTGCGTAAATATATTTTTCTATAACCAAATAGGCTAAATAAAACTTATATACCCATGTGCGTTAGAAATAAATAAATATAAAAGAAAAGTAAACGAAAACTTTGTAACATAATAGTCTGCAGACTCATATAGGTGCACGCAACCATGTATAAAATTATACACTGACGTATTCACTATATATATAAATAATATAAACACATGAATACTACGTATATAAACTAATATGTAAATCATAACAATACATATATGTACTGAAAAATGCAAAATACTTCCATACGTATTACATTTGGAATCTAAGATGCGAATATATATATTAACATATCGTAAAATATATATAAACTAACGTCTTATTAACTAATACATTATCAACTAAATTTTAAAACAGACAGACATAAACTCATATAAACTTACATTAACACTTCAAAGTCAGAAATCAATATATAAACTGTATATACAATAAATATATATACTATATATATGTATATCCAAAATCCACAGTTTATATATTATATAAAATTGAAACCTCTCGTCGCAACTCCTATACTATACAACCGAAATAACACATACTAACCTGTTACAAAAAAAAATCTTAAGTAAACTTTATACATATAATACTAACTCATATAACTGACTATATGTATATAAACTATATAAATGGATAACTAGATCAAATCTACATGAAGCCAAATGTATGCGGGCTCGAAAACTAGCAAAGAGAATATGTGTGCAACTTATATTATAAACTTTGATTTATAAACAAATATATATAACTATCAGACAACTTTAAACATAGTCAGCAAATATATAACCATTTATATATATATAACGTACATACGTTAGGATATATAGAACACGGCACATATATATACGAAACAAAATATATATATACAAAGTTTGGAACACATATTAAAATAAAACATATATGTATATCTTTACATATTAAAATCAATATCAGTTTCTAAACATATGTAAAACAAAATCTATACAATACTTCTTTATAAAATAAAATATATACTATCTGATGTGAACAAGCAACAATTATATAATAGATTTATAACATACATACCATACATTGAAAGAAGGAGACTCGAGTAGAAAGGGGTGGCACTGACTCGGATATGGCGGCGAAGGGGATTAGGTCAACGTCAGGTGCTGCTCACGTGGAAGACTCGATGGTCGAAGGCAGGTGGCTCACGGCTGCGCTTGGCTTCGGTATGGCCAGAGAATATCGGCAACAGGGGTTGGCTGATACTCGGGTTTGAATGCGGGGCATAGGTGCGGCCGCCGTTGGTCAATGAGCATGGTGACGGTGGCTGAGAAAATGATGGAGGGTGTGCTCGGTTTCGTGAGGCATGGCCTACAGTGGTGAGGTGCGAAGAGGATACTCGCTGTGCTCATGTGACAGGGAAAAGAGTGGAGAGAAGGAAGAACGCAAGTATAAATACAACATGGAGGGAGGATTGCAAATGGAAGAGGAAATGAATAGTTCAGGCTTCAAAATAATATAAAACTTATGTATAATGTAAATGTTGAAATGAAAGGACTACTGAAATAAATATGAAGTAGAGGTATGGTAAAGTCACGCATAAAGATTAGGGAATAATAAAGCACTGACAGCTTGAAATTTGAACGTTGGGAAAAACGAATGGACAGAAAAAAAAAGGGTGGCAATACCGTAACCGATACGGCTGTCCGTTTTATCGTTCCGTCACGTACTGGGCCTTAAAACACTGAATTAAATATAATGTAGAGATCAGCATGACGAGACGATCAAAACGGTACATAGATATTAGTGGTACAATCATCCGATCAAAAGTCGATAATCGGTACCGATATACGTTGCTATTCCATATGGAAAAATCCTAACGGAGCTAGAAACGTCCGAATTTCGCGAAACGAACTTCGCAGTCAGATTCAGAGTGTTCTAAATAAATTTTCTCATGTTGACATATTTATGTTTCGAAATACTTTTAAATTCAACTGTTATTAACTGATTTAAATTGAAATAAAATTTCACAAGAAAATAAATTTTGATATTATCAGATGAAAATTTTCCAATTGCTATGTTAAAACAAACGCATTTCAAATATCAAATTTAAATTTCAAAATTTTATTGTTTAAAGTTTCACAAAATTTCAAATTAAATGTATAAATGAACAAATAAAATTATCTAAAATTTACGGGTCGTTACAAACATGATGATTTTATATATGTTCAGTAGCATCAACAAAGATATTGTACCCTATGATTCTCGGGTTTGTCCAAGATTTTTTCCAAAGTTAAAAATTGGTCAAGGTTTTGATAGTCGGTTATTTAACTATCAAATGAACAAACAATCCAAACATAGACTTAATTCCATATGGGATCCATTAGACCTATTTAATTAATCTTCATAAATTAAATCACTTTAATTATATACAAAAATATTCATATACTTATCTCACTGGTATAAGTATATTTTCAAACCATTTTCTTTCTATATTTTGGAAAACTTTACCATATATAAGAATATTCACAAGGAATTAAGAAAGATTTCTTATTTCAAAATCATATTTAATGTATCAAAATAATGTTATTCAAAACATTGTTTAAAATAAACCCAAACCTCATATCCTTCGAATGTTAAGTATGGAAAATGCATCCATACCATCAGAATTAAGAAGGATTATTTATTAATTCCATAACTTGATTTTCATAAGTGATCCAATTCATATAAAATCAAAGTTCTATAAACCCAAAACCTCTTTTCCAAATTTCAAGATCTCTTTCCAATTTACAACTTTATCAAACCCTTCATACAAAAATAACTCTCTTTATAAAACAATTTACTACTTTACACACTTTTTATTTAATAAATTTATTACCTTAAAAACCTCCTTAATGAATAATTTTTTAAATTTAAAAACATCATTAGTAAATAATTAATTAACTTTAAAACACCATAATGAATAATTAGTAAACTTAATCACTATTAAATAAATGGTTAATTAACTTAAAACCACTGTTAATAAATAAATTAATAAATTTCAAAAACATCATTATTAAATAATTAACGACCTTAAAATATCATGATAAAATAATTAATTAACTTTAAAATAACTAAATAAAATAACTGATTACTTTAAGCATCATTATTAAATAATTAGTTAACTTTAAAATATTATTATACAAACAGTATTAACTTAACCATTTAAAATTAGAAAACAGTTTATTTTAAAATATTTTAAAGTTAAAATAAATTTAAATCCATCTCTTTTTAGATTTGGGAAGAGGCTTAGCGACCACAATGGCACTTAAACAAGCTATCATTTATTTCACTTCAACAATCTAAGTCATATCACTGATATTTTACATAAGATACATATATGTAAATAAACTCCATAATTATCGGTCAATAGATAATACATCACTTAATCCAAGTCAACTAACTTATAAATAAATGTACTAACTAATAAAGTAGCAGAATAGAGATTTATTCTACTGAATAGATGTCCAATATAATCTATCCCGCTCAGATATAGCAGAACGGTGTTTTATTCTGCTAATAGTATGTCAGTGATAGAATATAATTACCAACGATGTAATTATTTCCTATGACTATTTAATTATAAATATTTTATACTTCAAGAAATCTATCTAATACTTGTACAAAAGTGATCTACTAGGTAATACGAACCTAACGTTGAAATTCGCGGGTCAAACGAATCGAAGACAGGAAAGTATCTCCATTTCAAAGCTAGCTTTTTTTCTCAAATTCTTAATTATTAAAACAACTTAACCACTACTGGAGCCCGAAACCGAATCCCTGTGCACGTTCGAGCACGTGCACGTTCATGCACAACCCCCAAATGACGCCTTCGATCATCAATTGACTCACTAACCCCACTCACAAACTTCCCCGCCCTCATGCGACTCGCCTGACACCCCGCCATCGTCTCTGGTGGCTGCGATTGCCATTCGACCCTTCTTCCCAAACCTAAAACTGGAAATTCCCACGCCTCCACAAAACCACTCGTGCCTAAAAAGTTAGCTCAAAACGGTGCCTCGGCCATCGCCAGACCTTGCCGACACCTCCTTCGGGACCGCCGTACACCCACGCCCCTCCAGACTCACCCATGACTCACTCGGCGGACCACCTTGTCGTCGCAATCCCTAAGTTGCATACCCAAAACTCAATAGCCTAAACCCAAAGTCGAGCTCGTTGGAGCACCATCGACCGCCGTACACCCTGCGACCATTCCCACACCTTTGTTATGCCCCAAGGTTGCTCCAAAACCCCTTGATCCACCCAAACTCCCTTTGGATCGCTGGAATTTCAATTCTGACCTAAATAGTTCATCTCACTACTACAACGTCATCTGACATGCTAAAATCCTACGACTAGTCTTAAAAATCAAGATTTCATAAACGAACATGACTATATACTTTGTTCGTCAAATCACGCTCGACGAAAAACTGCCATAACTCGACCACTTACTGTTTAGACCCATATCTCCCACTTTATTTGACAAAACCATTCCCACTACTTTAAAAATAGCTCGATACTAATATGGACGACTTCCTAGTTGGTCACCTAGGCTAATTTTAATCGGTTTGAGTGCTACTAATTATGAATCAAGAGAAGGGTGTGTTAAAAAAAATTTAAACAGAGAACAGAAGAGAGGAATTGTTGTTTTTATATCTCTGCCTATGTTTCTTTTTACAGTGAACCCTTTTTTTCCATTTCAAAGCAAGTATAAATAAAAATATGATTTTTCAAACCAATTATTTTAACAAAAAAATTATTTAAAGGATCACACCTAAGCTACACATAATTTTACATAATATTTATTTCAAGGAGATATTAGAAAAGAATAGAGATCTTACCAGAAATGCAAGATTCAAGCTTTCTTCCTTAGGAATCAACCTCAACACCAATTCACAGCCAAATTTCAAACTTTAACTTAAAAAGGATGATATTTTTCTAACTTTTTAGGAATGCTAAAGAAAGTGAAAAAAGATAAATTAAGAAGTGAAAAATGAAAAAGAAAGAAAAAGCTCTCTTTTTATAATTGCATGACAACGATTAAAAGACGATACTACCGTTAACCTCACTTTTGAATTTACCATCTTATTTTAAGTCAACCTAGTACTAATACATGAAAAAAAATGGTGGGTTTTAGAGAGGCCCGAGTACTTTTCTCCATTTCTACACACAGGGCACCAATCCATCATTTCAAAATTTGAATTTGAATTTCTTTTACATTTAATAATCTAGATTATTATTATTTTAATAATTTACCTTTATATTTAAAGAAAATGTATTTTTATCCTAAGATAAACTTTTAAATGTTGATTTAAGATGTACACCAAGGTTCAACAACTTTTTTACAACTTGTCATTTGATAAAAAGTCGAAAATCCAAAAACTGGTTTTCGACCACATTTCGGTTTTTCATCGAACTACCTATTTTTGCAAACAAAATTCAAAAATAAATTTTTTATCCCTTGTTATAAATTAAAAGACGGTTATTTGATTTTTTTTAAACCATAAATTGAATATTTAAAATAAATTAAATATTTCCAAATCGAAGCGATAAAATTCCAAGTCAGTATAAAGATGCAGGCCAAGGTGCTAGTTGTTCGAACCAAACGGGCCAGTGGGACTTTGCAGGCCGACCCATTCTATACTTAGGAGAAAAGTACAAGGTAATGAAATAATACTTCAACGTGCGTCTTCATCTACATCCAAAAAGTTAGCACATTTCTACTATAGTGCAACTTAATACATGATATGTCTATATATACTACTAATCACTATAGAAATCGAACGAGATTGAATTTTCACACAATAGGCTTATAGGCCCCGAGTCCCCCGGTAAGGCCAAGACCCGTTGAGTATGGTCATCAATGTAACAACAACACTTTCTCACATTGCCCACCACCTACTACCGTATAGAACACAAATCAATATACATGTGCCTAGCCACTACCATTTGTTTACCAAGTGGGCCAAGGACAAGTACTCACGGTCAATCACCTTTGCTACAAAGTAACTCCAGGTCTATTGCCTTTTCTACCAAGATAGAATATCTTGTATCTATGAATCGATGCTGCAAAACATGAGCATTTGAGACAACCATACCTTGTTCTACAAATGTTTATAAATATCAAATCCTACAACTATAGCTAGTGGATATTGACCTACTTTTGTACATGCAACATCATGTGGAATGTATATCGCAATACCCTAGTCATCTCGTTCCAGAACCCTTGGGTGACTCTATAATAGAACCATATGAATCAAATCGTGTTTTGAATCATCATCATAGTCTCAACATCACTAAGTATCTATCTTATGTTTCCCGAACTCAACATACCATTCCTAAACTCATCGTTTCACTCAATAGACACTATAGATCTTCCAGGAATCACGCAGGTCCCAAAGTAAACTCAAACACTCGAAACCTCATCGTTTCCAAACACAAACTCGTTCCTTAAACACGCAGCAGTTTAGATGTCTAAAAAGGAAATTCAAACGTATGACCTTGATTTTAGACATCTAGTCGGGAAATCTAGATGCCAGAATCACCTGTGATTTGTGCTGAAATAATGTAGGATAAATTCCCTTGAAATTCATACATTTGAATTTGGCATTTAGACGTCTAAATGCCTGTTATGGTGGGGATGAAACTTGATGGAAGAATTTTGTGGAAATTTGTTCTACCGCTTTCTTGTTCGTCTTTCCTTTTCTCATCTTCGATGTTTTTCTTTATTTCACTGAGACACTTCACACTAACGTCTCTCACTCGAATTCATGCCCTTGTTATGTTTAACATTCGTACAAGTATACCTTCATACTTTGTGAACAACTTTGAGGCATTGATCCATTTCAACCAATCGTTAGAGTTTAACTACTCGACTTTCATCTTAACTTCTACATTCATCCAAATATGTCATTCACCAAATGTCTTAATAATTTTTTACTCATTCTATCATCAGTAAACAAAAAAATAATTCAAACACTACCAATAATCAACATACAGTATACCATATTTAATGAATTATTTCTTAATTTGTCTACACATTCATATGATTAAACACTTATAACATTTATTAAATCAAAATTCACATCTCTAAAATCTCAATTCAAGTTCCTTCATCAAGCCCTAACTCAACCATTAACATTTAACAATAACATAAAGCATATATAGTGATCATAAAGCATTGAAGTTAAATCTCTCCCACCAAATTCTATAAAATTCAAGTTTCAATCTAATCCACTCTTGAAGCTCCCTTGATTTATGAAATCTGGCTTCAGTCCTCATCAAACTACAAACTTGAATAGTTATGTTTGTAGAGAATCTTCTGACTTGAATTTAGATAGTTTATTTGGAATTTTCCTTTACAAAATGAAAGAGATATTAAGATTATAAATTTGGAAAACCTTATTTTCTTTTAGGGAAGAAGAACAATGGAATAATGAAGGGAGAAAGTTCATTTTAAAAACAAATTCTCGGTTATTTAACCTTTTGCACCTACTTTCACTTTTCATCTTTTTTATCATTTTATCCGATTTTGACAAACTTCATGTGTCTCTCATATGTAAATGTAATTACAAACATAATAGAATATACCTCGAGTCCTAATTAATTCATCTTTAAAATTTTACTTTTTAATTCCTTTGTTCGATTTAGTCATTTGATCTAATTAAAACAATTTGTTATCTTTAATTACCAAGTATTAAAATTATGGGCTGTTACAACATGAGTACTTTCAATCTGGAATTGGATACCAATGAATTTACATTTACACTCCACAAAAAATAGGGTTGTTGAATGCAAACATCACCACATCATTATTGTTGTTGAAACTATTCTTTTCCATCCTGGTCTATCTATAACTTTTTGTCGGAGTACTTATTTCAACTACAGTTTATCTCATAAATGTCCTTCCCTTACAATTGTTAGCCAACAATCACATTATTATCCTTCATCATTTGATTACTTGAAAATTTCTTATTTCTTGTGCCATGCCACAAGTATTCATCGTATGAATAAATTTGATTCTTGAGGTAAATAACATAATTTTGTGGTGTACCCAACTGGTTTAAAAGATTACTAACTTCATGATCCAGAAGCATCTTTCTTTAAATCACATTGTTCATATTCATGGAACTAAACTTCCATTTACCTATATTACAACACAAAGGCTAATGACTTCTTGTTCAATGATTAAATGGTTTAAGATGCCACGATGCTTATTGAGGTGAGCTCAGAGCAAATTTTTCTCTCTTTGATCTCAATTCTCCTTATTGATGGTCATATTGTCTTTATGGTATTTCATGTAACGACCTCGGATTTTATATATATTTAAGTTAATAATTAATTTAGTTTTTGGATAAAATTTGTGAAATTAACTGATAAATTGATACGAGTTTCCCCGAATTCAAATAAATTCTGTATAAATCATTTAAATTTAAAATATTGTATATATGTATATATGTGAATATATATGTATATATGTGAATATATATATATATGTATATGGGCATATATGAGTAAATTTAAATTTGTATATGTATATATATACATTGAATTTGAATTCAAATCTTATATAAATGGTTTGAAAAATAAATATAAAAGTATATGCATTGACATAAGTATAAAATAAATAAATAAGTAATTTTAAATTTAGAATTGATGGTTAATAGTAATTTAAGCTAGAAATAAATATATAAAAGGGTAAACTATAAAATCCAAAGTAACACATTTGCTAAAATTAACAACATATAAAATATAGGAATTATCCATATTACACAATAATAAGATTAAATAAAAATAGAAATAGATGTGTATAAGATAAATTGTAAAATATAAAGTAACACATTAGATAAATCATAACAACATATTAACTCTAGAAATTCATTTATATTATACAAATAATAAGACTAAAGTAAAATATAAAAATATAGTTTTTGTACAAAATAAAATAAAATAGAAGTTCATTTACATTACAAAGTAATGAAACAAGTAAACAAACAACAAATATATATTCAAGTATTCAAAAACAGCAAATATATGTATATTCATGTACAAGCCAAATATAAGTATCATGACAAAGCAAAGGAAGATATGTATATAATCATATATGTACATACGAAAAAAGAGATAAGCATGAAATGAAAATAAGTACAAGGCAATTAATGTTAGCCACCACAAACATTATCATCAGCCTCCAAAGGAAAAAAATCTCTGATTTATGTTGTACAAACAAAAAAATCAACCTGTACAAAATAATTTATCACCCTGTAACTCATTCTTTATATCAGCCTTCTTCAATATATCAATTCATCCAACAAGAGAACTGAATAAAATCTAAAGTAATATCATCTTGTATTCAAATAAACAATCAAAGAAAAATCTGAGACCAAGAAGAAAAGTTCCAGTAGCAAATTTAAACCAGATTTTTCAACTTTCAAATTCGAAAAGACTACAACTTCAAGCTGAAACTTCTGGAATCAAAATGATTAAGGTGAGTAAAATCATTTTTTTTATTAAAAGTATAAATCTGTTGCCAGTTACATTTGTATGTATATGTATATATATGTATCTGTGCTTCTTCTCTGTTTAGTTCCAGAGTACCAAACAACAAAGAAAATTCAATTTCTTGTTTTCTAATCAATATCAGGCCTTGGTTTTAAAACAAAATAGTTGTGTTTAAGCATGAGTTATAATTTAAAAATGGTTTTATGAAGTGTAAATGTATAAAGGATGAAAGATCAAATTTTTACAGTAAAAACTTTAATTTCTGGAAATTTCAAGTGTCACGAATTATTGATTCAAGTACATGACTTGAATCCTTATTGAAAGTTATGATTTTTAAGGCAAGTTTGATGATTTTTAAGTGAGTGGTTTAGGAGCAGTTTTGAGTTGAACGGAAATTGGGTTTCGACCAATTTCAGGCGGCCGGAAGTCCTAGGAAGGTCGGGGTTGGGACTGAGGCTAGATGAGTGGTCAGGGAGTTGGGGAAAAATGGTTGGCCGTGTTCTAGTTCGAAGTGGCGATGGGGATAGGTTGGTTTAGGGTTTAGCATGCTATTTTTGTCGAAGTCGAAAATCTGACTGTCGCGACTTCGTCAGAGCACCGGGGTTGATCGCTCTGGTGGGAATCGAAGCAAGGGAGTTTGACGAAGCTCCAGTCGAAGATGCGTGGTCATCAGCGGTCGATGATGATGATTCGAGGCAATTTCCTGGTGACAGGGTTGTTCCAGTTTTGGCTCCTATGTGTTCGATTTCGTTTTCGTAATCGATGCTTGTATCTGGAGGGTCGGACCGATAGTGGGGGTTGTCGACGGCTTGTTGATGTCGATGAAGTTGATCGGAGCAGTGCCGATCGCACATGCACGTGCACGAGTTACCATTCGTGTCAGATGACCTTGGGGCTGGGTGGTCTCGAAGAAGATCTCGGGTAAATGGGATCGTGGCTCGAGTGGGTAACCGTGTAACGACTCGACTTTTCGACGCTCGAAAGTCGACATTAATATGTCCACTGTATCGAATGACGCGCAATCGAATGCCGGAAAATCGAACCATTAGGGTTAAAAAGAAGAGGTAGAAGAAGACAGAAGAAAAGAAAGAACAGAAAAACAGAAACAGAACAATATCAGAATCTCACATTTCGCAGCGGAACAATATATAATAAATAAATCAATAATCTTTACAACAAAAGACTTTATCAGTTTATACATACATCAATCAGAGTCAATATACAACAATGGAAAGTTATATAAACTTGTCCTCATACGGAATACACAGCGGAATAAATAAACAAGTACAGGAGTACGTCTCGCCATCCAGCTTGCTTCCTAAGCTCCAGAATATCCAGAATATCCTGATAACATAACTCTAGGCTGCCCGTGTGGAAAATTATGGGCACCCAGAGTTTAGAAAGGAAACAATAAACTCCGAGTCAGTCATGGTGACTGGTGTGAGATCGTAAAACAGTTATTTTCACAAAGAAAATAAAATTTATTCGCAATGCTTTTGGAAAATGAAACTACCATAAGACCTCCCACCACACACACAATGCAAACGCAGAATTGGAGGAGATTTCTTCTTATGATAGTCAAAGATGCTTACTACGCCAATCATTGGATATTATTATTAATGCTAGTGTAGAAAACATTTCGAAAGTATAATATTAATCTTAGCCAACATACAACCATTATTGTATGCCTACTATAGCTACTATGTTCAATAGCAGGTTACCGCCACATTCCATAGCAGGTAATACAACTAAAACCGTACAATTTCGTATTGGGATTTGGATTTCCAACAAATGGTCAGGCTAAGGAACTTCCTTTTCTACTGCCACATGGGATCGCCTCTGTCTGGACGTCCCGAGAGACAACTGCTCTCTGCCAACACAAGGCCGGGTTACCCCTGTAACTAGGTAACTCACGAATATGCCATCCCCTGGTCCTTTGGGACCTTTATCCGAGGCGCCTCGATAAACACACAATCACACAATAAATGAGATCGGAGTATCCACATAGGTTAAATACCAGGGCTCCATACCTGATACCACCTTTTTCTAGAAGGAAATGACATACCCTAAAGGGCACGACCCTCATAACCTTGCGCATATTCCTATTTCGACCATTTCCGAGGAGTGAGGCCTGACGAAGTCTCGTCCACAAAGCTACGCTTTTCCACAAAGCCCTGCTTTGATCACAAATGATCAATAAATGATCATCACATAGCAACACTCAGCATGCCACATTACCATATTGGGAATATATCGCTGATGAATTTCAACTACATAACCTCTGAGCTCGTACGTCTCAGAGAAGGGTGTTAAGCTAAGAGAATAAATTCTCCGCCACCAACAGATATGTATTTGAAAGAAATCTGCTTTATATCTCAAAATGTAATGTCAGACATGTAACCATACAAGTCTGTTCCGGGTTCGAATAGAACCGAAGGCACTTCCAAAGAAGCCCTTGCAATCCGGGTATTCACAATCCCGATCGGACTTCCCATCACAAAAAGAGTGATATAAATCTCTATACCGGAGCAACTCGGTGCAGAGACATTCGACAGGTTGTCCTTTCATTTTTGAAAATACCCGGTCTTCACACCGGTCTTCAATGCGATCCATATCGTCGTATCATTATTCGGAATGGGTTATCTGACACAAAGGTCCTTTCTCGGCTAAACCGAGTAATAAGCGTTTGTTTTAAAAACAAAACAAGTTCCATTTCAAAGGCAGTATTGATAGTCGGTTATTTAACTATCAACAACATTCACAACAATCAACCAATTTAAATAATTTTTTCCAAATTATTAAATTTCAAATCTCTTCGCGAGATACGGTTTAACACTTCAACCATTTGAAAACAAATTTCAAATCACTTTCATTTAAACCAATTAAATAAATCCTTATCGATTTATTTCAAATTTACATCCCAAATCTGTAAATTCATTTCCACACTTCATCATTTTGAAAACAAGTTTCAAATCACATTTTCCACACTTCAACATTTGAAAACCCATTTCAAATCACATTTTTCCCACACTTTAAAAATAAATCAATGTTTATTTTTTAAAACCAAATTTCCCTTTCCTTTATAAATTCTATTTTGAATTTACATTCTCAAATATTCACTTTCAACACCAAATCAACTTTCAAATTAATTTCTCGATTTTATTTCAAACCCCAAATCAAATTCCAAATTGATTTCTAAATTCATTTCAACACAAAATCATTTTACAAATCGATTTCTAAGTTTATTTCAAATTCCCAAATTGATTTTCCAAACATTTATTCCAAACACCAAATCGATTTAAAAATGGATTTCCCAGGATTTATTTTAAATACCACATCAATTATCAAATTGATTTCAAACAAATTTATCACCTTTTAAAATAAATTCCTTTATATCTTCCAAACCATTTAAAATCCCATTTTAAATAAAATTTCCAACTCTCGAACAATGCTATTCAAAATCCATTTATAAAATCTTTTCACCATATTTTGGAAATAATTCGATAAAATTACCAAAATCAACTTTATCTTTTTAAATTCCTTCTTTTAAATTCACCAAATTCTTTCAAAAGAATTTTCTTAAAATTTCAACTTTAATTTCAAAAATCCATTTTTCTTTATTTCTGGTATCCAACGATACCAAAAATACATTCGGCTAAATTTTAGCCTTCAACAATTTCAATCACAGATATAATCATTCACATATTATAAATAAATAATCACACAACATATGAAACAAATTCATATAACATATGAAACAAATTCATATAATTTTGAGGAATCCAGTTGGATCCCTCCAACCTGTTTCCCTGCATCCACAGATGTTAGCACAATACCAATTCCACTTCGAGGTGGAATATCGCGGTATATGGGATCTATAAAATATCATCCGCTATTATGCGGCGCAATAGGGTCTCATCCGCTATATAATGTGGGAAATCAATCACCAATATATACATATGCCAATATATATATATATATATATATTGCTATATACTACTATATATAGTATCATTCAAGCATACAATCAACAATCAACAATTTTAAATATAACTATTTAAAATTAAACAAAGCCCTTTGTTTGAGTGAGAAGATCTCACCTTTAATTTGCAGTCCATTTTCCATTTCCGACTTGTTTCTCCATTTTAGACCTTGTATAAACAAGTATACAATTTATTAATATTCGAAATAATCTGACAATCCAATTTCCTTTTTAATAGATTTAATTGGTTAACCCTTTTTAATTTGAACTAATTTATAATCAATTTTCTATTAGATAAATTGTCTTTAGTACTAAAATAATTAGGCAAATTAATTAGCCAAATTAATTATCCTAATACATTATTTAAATAACAAGTAGATTTGAAGTGTGTGTTTATTTTATTTTTGAAACTTCACATATAATTATAAAAATAAATCATAGATCTCAAAAAAAATCTAACTTTTATCTAAACTTCCAATTATTACAGAATTTCTATATAATTTTTTTCTTTTTCCAGTAAAGATTGAAAATATAAATATTTACTTTACTAAATATACTTTTTCATCTCTGCATACACATATACATACCTATTTTCAGTTTTATATAACCCAATTCTTCCTCTTTTAAAATTTATTTAATTTAAATTTAAATTTAACAAAACGGGAAAAATACCTAACTGCTTGCCGCCTGCTCCACGAATCATCAGAAGTCACCTCCCCACGAATCACGTGACGACACCCAAATCTCACTTCCGTTCTAGACAAGACCCAGCCCTACGTTCTCCTCCTGATGATGAGTTGCTTCCTCCTCGACAGAACGCAGGCTTCCCTTAGCTTCGACTCCTAGATCTCACCACCGTTCACAGAGTCGACATCGAATTGCTCGAGAAACTCAATGGCAGACCCTAAACGAGCTCGAACACACTGCCACACGACCTAACCTCGAACGCCGCTACCCAGTACTCGATCGCGATTTCCCCCGCGAGCGCATCCGCCTTCGTCGCCATTTTCCCTCGCGATTCCATTTTTTTTCTTTTCTTTTTGTTCGAATTGTTTTGAACAGGTGAGGGAAGGGAATTGCTAACATTATTTTCTCGCGGCCATTATTTTTATTTTTTTGAATGAGTACGATTTCTGAGAGAAAGACGGGAATAAAAATAGAGATTTGGGGATGGCTTCTCGAGTACGATCGTTGGTTAATAAAAATATCTCTGACTAATGTACTTCAAATTTTATTATATTATAAAACTTCCAAAACGTCTCGTTAATTGCCATTTAAAATTTTTGCACTCCTCCTAAGGAGTGCCGCTAGGCGTTTGTAATGTCATACGCCTATTCCGAACACAATGGAAAAGGTTCCGAGTCCAAATTCGATCGTATGAAGAAGATAGCTTTTTGGACAAGTTATAATATTAAATTTTCGATTTAATTTCAGCGCGTTTGCTTATCGTACGGCTAAACGATCACTCCAAACATTACAAAAATTGAAATCCGATAATAATACAATATTACGGATCCAATGGAACTGGTTTCGTCGAATTCTGAGACTGTGCCCCGGAACGCTATTTTTAAATTCAATTTAAACAATAAAATTTCAAAACTGAATAAAATAGTTCCAAATTCAATTCTGAAGCTTCTATTATCTTCAGTATAATCAATATGAATTTTCTAAGCCTTCAGATTATTTTTAATCAGCTTAAAACTCCAAATTCAAAAATTTTCTCAAATTTGAACAATTAAATTCATTAATTTAATTACCAAACAAACTCTGATATTTGAAATTCAAATTAAACTATCATTTAGATATTTAAACTCAATTAAATATTCACATTTCAAATGTCAAAAATTCAGGGTCGTTACAATAAATGAATTTACAGATTTGGGATGTAAATTTGAAATAAATCGATAAGGATTTATTTAATTGGTTTAAATGAAAGTGATTTGAAATTTGTTTTCAAATGGTTGAAGTGTTAAACCGTATCTCGCGAAGAGATTTGAAATTTAATAATTTGGAAAAAATTATTTAAATTGGTTGATTGTTGTGAATGTTGTTGATAGTTAAATAACCGACTATCAATATTGCCTTTGAAATGGCACTTGATTTGTTTTTAAAACAAACGCTTATTACTCGGTTTAGCCGGGAAAGGACCTTTGTGTCAGATAACCCATTCCGAATAATGATACGACGATATGGATCGCATTGAAGACCGGTGTGAAGACCGGGTATTTTCAAAAATGAAAGGACAACCTGTCGAATGTCTCTGCACCGAGTTGCTCCGGTATAGAGATTTATATCACTCTTTTTGTGATGGGAAATCCGATCGGGATTGTGAATACCCTGGATTGCAAGGGCTTCTTTGGAAGTGCCTTCAGTTCTGTTCGAACCCGGAACAGACTTGTATGGTTACATGTCTGACATTAAATTTTGAGATATAAAGAGGATTTCTTTCTAATACATATCTGTTGGTGGCGGAGAATTCATTCTCTTAGCTTAACACCCTTCTCTGAGACGTACGAGCTCAGAGGTTATGTAGTTGAAATTCATCAGCGATATATTACCAATATGGTAATGTGGCATGCTGAGTGTTGCTATGTGATGATCATTTATTGATCATTTGTGATCAAAGCAGGGCTTTGTGGAAAATCGTAGCTTTATGGACGAGACTTCGTCAGACCTCACTCCCCGAAAATGGTCGAAACAGGAATATGCGGCAAGGTTATGAGGGTCGCGCCCTTTAGGGTATGTCATTTCCTTCTGGAAAAGGGTGGTATCAGGTATGGAGCCCTGGTATTTAACCTATGCGGATACTCCGATCTCATTAATTGTGTGATTGTGTGTTTATCGAGGCGCCTCGGATAAAGGTCCCAAAGGACCGGGGGATGGCATATTCGCGAGTTACCTAGTTACAATGGTAACCCGGCCTTGTGTTGGCAGAGAGCAGTTGTCTCTCGGGACGTCCAGACAGAGGCGATCCCATGTGGCAGTAGGAAAGGAAGTTCCTTAGCCTGACCATTTGTTGGAAATCCAAATCCCAATACGAAATTGTACGGTTTTAGTTGTATTACCTGCTATGGAATGTGGCGGTAACCTGCTATTGAACATAATAGCTATAGTAGGCATACAATAATGGTTGTATGTTGGCTAGGATTAATATTATACTTTCGAAATGTTTTCTACACTAGACATTAATAATAATATCCAATGATTGGCGTAGTAAGCATCTTTGACTATCATAAGAAGAAATCTCCTCCAATTCTGCGTTTGCATTGTGTGTGTGGCGGGAGGTCTTATGGTAGTTTCATTTTCCAAAAGAATTGCGAATAAATTTTATTTTCTTTGTGAAAATAACTGTTTTACGATCTCACACCAGTCACCATGACTGACTCGGAGTTTATTGTTTCCTTTCTAAACTCTGGGTGCCCATAATTTTCCACACGGGCAGCCTAGAGTTATGTTATTAGGATATTCTGGAGCTTAGGAAGCAAACTGGATGGCGAGACGTACTCCGTACTTGTTTATTTATTCCGCTGTGTATTCTGTATGAGGACAAGTTTATATAACTGTCCATTGTTGTATATTGACTCTGATTGATGTATGTATAAACTGATAAAATCTTTTGTTGTAAAGATTATTGATTTATTTATTATATATTGTTCCGCTGCGAAATGTGAGATTTTGATATTGTTCTGTTTCTGTTTTTCTATTCTTTCTTTTCTTCTGTCTTCTTCTACCTCTTCTTTTTAACCCTAATGGTTCGGTTTTTCGACATTCGATTGCGCGGCATTCGATACAGTGGACGTATTAATGTCGACTTTCGAGCGTCGAAAAGTCGAGTCGTTACAAACCTGGTTCATTTGCATGAGTTTAACAGTATAACAGGTTTTTAAAAATTTAAAACAAAAACAGGTTTTAAAACAAAGAAAATAGGGAGGCTCGAAGCTAATCTCGGGAAAAATGGTATTTGGCTCGGGTAAGTACTCGAGTTATCTCGGATACAATAGTAGCAGATTTTAAGTTTTCAAATAAATCAAGTTTTAAAATTTTAAAAACAACCAAGTTGAACCATCTCCTTAAAATAAATTACTTTTAAATAAATGATGTTGATTTAAAAAGTTTGGATAAATAAGAGATGAATAATTTTTTTTAACTAGGATTAGTTAAGTTTATTTAATTTTTTTCCTAAGTTCTCAAATGGGATTTAATTATGTTTAATTAAATATGATTAAGATAAAATGGCTTATATTAAATAATGTTTTAATTTAATTAATTAACTTAAGAGTCTTAAAGTTTATTATTAAAGGTTTATTTTATAAATGAAAGTAATTAAGGGAAGTTAATTACTTAAAGGTAACTATTTAATGAAAGTAACTAAAGATAATTACTTAATTAATTAATGATTAAGGTTGATTAATCGAATGATTAAAAATTGATTTGTGATTTAATTAATATAAGTGATTAGGGGTAATCACTTATGGTAATTAGTTAAGAATGGTAATTAATTAAAGATAATTAATTAATATGATTTATTAATTAAGGTAATTAATTTGAGGATAATTAATTAATTAAAGGTTAATTAATAAATGATTAAAGGTTAATTAATTAAAATGGTTTAGAATTAATTAATGATTAATTAACCAAGATTTGTAGTTTATTCATAAGTAATTAATCTGGTATAAATTAATTATAATCAGATATTAATTGATCCTACTTATGGATGTTTGGATTTTTTTGAATGATTAAATCGTTTGATATTCCCTAATATGTGATGCTTTGTGATATATCCTGATTTGTGTTGTGATCTGTACTATAGTTTATTTATCTTGGATGAATGTAATATATTATCTGTAATTTATATATCTGTGATCTGGGAATGAATGATAAGCGTTATAGTTATACCGCTTATCAACTATATTTCTGTATTTTGATCTGTGATGATTTATTGATGTTGCACTACTGTATGAAACCCCTGGACCACACCATACACACACAAATATGGATTTCACGTGGAAATCAGTTAAGTCACAGATTTTTGATAATTTTAAAGATCGAATTCTTGAATCCAAAATAGTTTTGGAAATTGGAATTTAAAGCTTTGTAAATGAGTTTCAAATATAAAAGTTATTTTAAATAACTTAATAAAATTTGGAAAAATGAATAATTTGATTTAAATTTGAATTCAATATTTGAAATTGAATTCGATGATTTGGGAACTATGGTCTAAAAGATTATACAAGTTATAAATGTGTTTTATATGGGGTTTTAACCATTTTAAAAGTATGGTTTGGAGAATTTGAATTTAACCCAAGGACTTTAACTCGTATTAATGAATCAGATTTTCCAAAATGAAAACTGTTTGTTTTCAAATGATAAAAGCTTTCATATAAGAAATGAAATTCCAATTTAAGTTAAAGGAATTTCAAGTTTGAATTGAAAAATGGTTTTCCAAGTTATGAGTGAATTCTTTTTGAAAGCTATGAGTTAAATCTTGATTTAAAGATTTAATGAGTTAATCCAATTGAAATGGAAATCGATTTGGAAAGCTATGAATGTATCTTTGTGAAACTGGGTGAACTTTGTGAATTAAATCTTTTTGTGTAAAAGATTAAAATGGTGATGTGTTTAAACCATTTGAAAGAAGAGTTTTGGATAATAAGTTGTGACTTAATTGAAATCCCAATATCCATATGTTTTTAAAATATTACGCTCACTATTCGGTTTAGCCGGGAGAGGACTTTGTGTCATACAACCCATTCCGAATAAGTGATACGTCGTATATGGATAGCAATATAAGACCGGTGTTGAAGACCGGATATTTGTGAAAATGGTAGGATAACCTATCGATTGTCTCTGCACTGGGTAGCGCCCGGTATAGAGATTCCCTAAGTGATGGGAAGTCCGATCGAGATTGTGAATACCCGGATTGCAAGGGCTTCTTCAGAAGTGCCTTCGGTTCTGTTCGAACCCGGAACAGACTTGTATGGTTGTATGTCTGACATTACATTTTGAGATATAAAGCTGATTTCTTTCAAATACATTTCTGTTTGGTGGCGAAGATTTATTCTCTTAGCTTAACACCCTTCTCTGAGACGTACGAGCTCAGAGGTTATGTAGTTGAAGGTTATCAATGATATACTCCCAATTTGGTAGTGTGGCCTGCTGAGTGTTGCTGTGTGTTGTTGATCATTTGTTGATCAAAGCATGGCTTTGTGGAAAAGCGTAGCTTTGTGGATGAGACCTCATCGAACCTCACAACCCGGAAATGGTCGAAACAGGAAAGATGCGGCAAGGTTATGAGGGTCGCTCCCTTTAGGGTATGTCATTTCCTTCTGGAAAAAGGTGATATTATGGTATGGAGCCCAGATATTTACCTGTGTGGTTGCTCCAATCTCATTTACTCTGTGTGATTGTTGCTTTGTGATCGAGGTACCTCGGATAAAGGTCCCAAAGGACCGGGGGGTGGCATATTCGTGTAGTAGTTACCTAGTGTAAGAGGTAACCCGGCCTTGTGTTGGCAGAGAGCTAGTTAGTTCTCGAGACGTCCCTCCAGAGGCGTTCCCATTGACAGTAGGAAGTTCCTTAGCCTGACCATTTGTTGGAAATCCAATTTCCAATACGAACCCTGTACGGTTTTAGTTGTACAACCTGCCATTTACTTATGGTTGTCACCACTGTTTAGATGGTAGCTATAGTAGGCATAGTTCGAAATGTCTATGCTGGCTAAGATTAATATTATACTTTCGAAATGTTTTCCACTATGCACTAATAATAATAATCCAATGATTTTGCGTAGTAAGCATGTTTGATTATCGTAAGAAGAAATCTCCTCCAATTCTGCGTTTGCATTGTGTGTGTGGCGGGAGGTCTTATGGTAGTTTCATTTTCCAAAAACATTGCGTGTTTCAATGTTTAAAATTCTTTTGTGGTTTGTTTTAAAGATAAACTGTTTTTGTTACTCACACCAGTCTCATGACTGACCCGGAGTTTATTGTTCCCTTCCTAAACTCTGAGTGCCCATAATTTTCCACACGGGCAGTCTAGAGTTGGGTTTTTCAGATAGTCAGGTTGAGTGGATTATCTGGAGCTAGTTCAGTTTTGGAGTTCACGCATGACTGACCTTGTTTAGCTTGGTGCAACATGATGGTGGTTCGAGCTGATGTTGGAGTTATTGGTCTCATTCTCTTTGTCAGATCATTTGGAGTTATCACTTCTGTTTTCCGGTGTATTATTATTTATCTCTAATATTCTTGTATCATATTGATACCATTAATGTATATCATTCCGGATATTGTATTCATTGGAGTTGTATATGATATAATCTATTTCTCTATTCCGCTGTGTTGTTATACTTACTGTGTTATAAGCTCCGGGGAGCCAGATTCGGCATTTGAATCTACGGCATTCGGGTACAAGTGAAGTACGGGTGCCGATTTTGGAAGGCCGAGTTTTTGGACTCTTACATTTCATGTGAATAAAACCGAACATTTGTGATACTTGTAAGGTCTTTCATCACGTCTCTAATGATAGTTATCTTTCCCATGATCTTATTCCTGCAAATGCTTCCCCTATGTTGTATCTACTGATGGTGCTTCTGATCCTCCCACCTAATCCGTAACTTCCCAACTTATTCAACTTCACCAACTCCTTGATTTGACCTCTAATACTATTCTCTTTCTATTTAACCAATCTCATCTCCCATTGTTGTTCATGAATTTTCCCTAGTGCCACTTTTCCAATCTTTATATGTTTCTAATAACCCTTCTATTACTTCAGAAGTGCTTTGTCCTACTTCCCCTAAAGATATTGCTTCAACTTCTACTCATCTAGTGTCATTATACTTCCAGCTTCCCACAACCTATTCCAGTTTCCACCTTCCTCTGACGATGTTATATTCTCTTCTAGTGTGCATCATGATATTTATATTAAATGAAAGAAGAGGGACAGCATTTTACAAGTGATATGTATTATACTATAGAGCTAGTTGCTTCCACAAATTGATTATGATGTTGTAAACTATTTGAGAACAGGGAAAAGAATTATAAGCCCTCGAATAAATCAAACTCAAACTGAAGGACCTCCTCATTACTAAAACTAGGAGGAAGCCTTTTTTTCCTTTTTTACTTATTTATAGTTTTCCAAAACATTTATTTTCAATAATATTACAAAAAGTCACTATGCATTAAAGCTGCACAGAAAAATGCACAAGTCCTACATTTTGTTTTTTAAATTCTATTTGCATACTTCTAATGCTAAGAAATTTAATTTGCAATTTTTATAAATATATTTTGTGATGGTTCATTACACAAAAAATTCTAGAAAATAATTCTTATATTTATATAATTATAAATTCATATTTTTGATAGTTGAAAGGTATTGCAGTTTTTAAAATTTTACAAATTTATTCTATTTGCATACAAGTGTTTGAATCTATGTCTGAAGTTGTTTTTACAAAATACATAAATTATGCACTTTAATTTTATATCTTTATGCAGTTCACAAGATTGCTGTTGAAATTATTGAATAAAAGAAAGCAAAATAGAAAAGAAGAAGAGAGGGAGAGAGAAAAATAAACAGTAATCATTAAAAGGCTACATTTTTATTAATCACTGAATTGATTGATTTAATGATACATAACGCATATTTATATCAAGGTTACTTAAAGCTAATTATATAATAGGAAAAAATTATAACTAAGTAGAAGTACAATTAGTAAATAATAAATAGTGAGATCTTCTGCAATATTTTTCCACATCCACCCTCAAACTCAAGATGCGTAGCAATTGGAGTTTGTCGAAACAAACACGATCGAATATGGAATCCAAAATCGGTATGTCACCAAAACCATCCAATGATGTGAAGCAATGGTTTCAAGTGCTGCTAGAGAGACTATCTTCAAGTACTAGCTAAACCTGACTGGTAGACAACTGTCTAAAAGACAACAATAATGAATCAGAGGTCCAGAGTCGAAATCTAGAGAAGGAAATTAGGAATAAGGATATCTCTATAGGATTGGAAGCGGAATTCCAATCGAGATTGGAAGAGTAATTCCAATCTGAAATTCAAAGTCGCAATCCGAGAAAAAACAATAGGAATAAGGAGATTTTTATGGGATTGAAAGAATAATTCCAATCAGTATCCGAAGATGTAAACTGAGGAAAGAGAACAAGACTAAGGAATTTTCTTTAGGATTGGAAGTGGAATTCCAATCAGAATTCATTATTGTTGCTTGAAGACTTATGCCAATCATGAAAGGAAATCTAAAATCTAGGATAGCAGTCGTAGATTGTTTCACAAGAAATGGAGGCATAGTTTGAGCCAGGTTGAGGCATGCATGATGAAGATATGGTTTTTGAAGGTACGTGGAAGGGAATGCTTTGATAAATCAAATCACATAATTTTTAGCAAGATTGAAGCCTGCACTGATACCATGTTGAAATGATTGAATAAAAGGCAAATTAAAAAAGAAGAAGAAAGGGAGAGAGAAGAATAAACAATAACCATTAAAAGGCTACGTTTTTATTAATCGCTGAATTGATTGATTCAGTAATACATAACTCATATTTATATCTAGATTATTTGATGCCTAAGTAATTATATAATAGGAAAATATTCTAACTAGGGAAAGTACGAATACAATTGGTAAATAATAAATAGTGGGATCTTTTGCAATATTCTTTAACAATTGCATGACATATGTATTTTCTAATACAATAAATTTTAGTAACTTATATATTTTTATATTATGTTTTTTGTGCATATTAGAAAATACAAAATAGCACTTTTTAAACTAAGATGTTATAGTTTGCATTTTTAATCTTTTTTGTATATAAGCTATGCAGCTTTTAGTTATATTCTACTTTTGTTACATAATTTATAGCTTTTAAATATTATTTTTCCTTTTGTATATTTCAGTGAAGTGCATAATAATTGCATTTTTCATAAATATGTTTTTCTCTCATTTTATGTTTTATGTGAAATTATAATTATGTTCAAAATTATTGATGGTCGCATGCTTTCTTAATGTTATTTTTTATTTTTGAAAATGTGTAAAGGTTAAAATTATGTCCAAAACTTGCTTGCTTTGTAAAATATTATTGTAAAATTGTGAAGCAGCATCATCTTTTTTATTGCATTTAATTTATACTTTTATTTTTATAGTTTACACGTGGGCTTGAAAAAGTGTATGTTCTTTTTTTTCTTGAAATTTATATTTGTTTACATATTGTAATTTTTTAACATAATGGAGGTAGCATCTATTTATACTCTACGTTTTCCCCTTTTTTATACATAATTTGTATTTTGGAAAATGTGAAACATATGCATTTCACATTTCAAAATTGCAAAAATTATTTCTGTACTTTCCAACAACGTGCGCAATCTATTTTATGATGCTTTCTATGATTATTTTCGTTTAAAAACATAAATTTTTTTGAACGATTTAATGAAAAAATGAATTCTTTTAGTTTGTGAGATGTAAAGACTGTATTTTAATTAAGTGGAAAGACTTATGCTGGAGTATTTCTCAAAATAAGGATGCAATATGAGAAATCTCATTTCAGATTATTATATTACTCAAAGTAGGGAGGTGGTTAACTTCAGGTTTGTTAGCTAAGCACAACGGCTGATCACTATTATATAGTACGATGGGGACATAGGCTTTATCTACTATAGTCTTCCTATCTCGAAACTTATTTAGTGGTGCAAAGATAAAATTAAAATTATTTGATTTGGTCATTATCATGGAACATGTTGCAACATTTAATGCTAGGGTTTTTGATGCAACTTTCAATAGTTGAAGTACTTTAGTTTCTTTTCCATATTTCTCACTTTTATTTATTAATTGAGTCTTGTTTTCTACACTAAATTTTCCATTTGCTTTTACCCAGATTTCAGACAGTAACAGGATGTTGTTTGCTCTTCATCACAGTCAACATCGAAGATATCTTCTAAAATTGCTTGATGTCTTCATTACAGATGGCAACAAGATGCCAACTGCAATGAAAAACAGTTGGCATTTTGACATCGTCTAAATAACTGCGTAAAAGTAAGTGGAAATTTTGATACGGAAAGTAACAATCACAATAAAAAATGCAAGAAATACATTCAAATTTACTAGTCTCAAAAGAAAAAAGAATTCAATTGGATTTACACTAGGGTTGTTATGGTTTAAGCAATAATCGCTCATCCATACTCAACCTTTCATAAAGTTACATACTACTACGGTAATCGTTATGATAATAGTCAAAGATTTTGGTAATCACGGTAAACCATATCAACCATACATTAATGATATATGGTCTTCGTGCACTAGTAACATATGTGCTTGTTTATTTTACAAACAAGCAAGCAAGCTCGTCAAATAAGTTGTAAGTTGGAACCATAATTTTTTCATTAATAATATATATATATATATATATATATATATATATATATATATTTGTGTGTGTGCGCGCGCGCGCGTGTGTCTCTGTGTGTGTAATATGCATAAAACATTTTTAATTATGATATATGACAAAACTAAGTGCTCTCCTCATTTAGAGGATCACTCTTTCGTTAAAAAATGATATGACGGTTAACCATAAAAAACGATTATGGTAACGCTTAGAAATTTTTATAATCGCCAACAACAAGTATAATTATGGTTGAAGAAATAACAATGATTACCACAACTGTAACACCTCTAACTTACACCATCAATATGTCTATCCATTTTTCAACATCACATCTTACGATTGGATTTCTTTTAGCAGTATTTCCAACTATGAGATGATGGAATATAATTGGATGGTTAATATAAACAAGATACAAGGTGCGTTGTGGACATTTTTTATTAGAAGTTTAAAGTTAGAGGTTAGAGTTGTGGCGTTCCTGAACACAAATTTAATTAGAGTTTGGTGAGAGGTTGGAAGGAAGTAATTTGTGACGTATACTGTTTAATTTTTCTACAAAAATTATTAACTAAATTATTTTACTTATCTATTATTTATCATCACTATTAATATTTAATTAAAAAATAATACTAAATCAAAACAGATACAAATATAAATTCAAATAACCACTACAAATTATAAAAAATGCAACTAACTACTATGCAGCGATAAAGATGTGCGGTAAAGATGTGGACAATCTAAACAACTATCTCTAGTCCATCGATTTCCTTCATCGTCGAAACCACATGCAGCTTCTCTGCTCCATCAAAATGATGTCGGCGGTAGCCATCTTCAGTGAGGATAAGTGGCTCACAATCCACAAAGATATGTCATAACCTCCTTGTACTGGTCGAAGGACCAAGTAGGAGCAAGAGCGGGAGCAGTAGTGGAAGGACCAACACCATGGCGCTTGGCCTTTCAACTGGGCATGTGGTGTACAATAGACCGAGGTGGAGGAGAATGGAACTGATACGTCACCGAAATGATGTGGATCCATACTAACCAACCCAGCCGTGATGTCCTCGGTGCTCTCCTCACTCCCCCCCCCCCCCCCCCCCCGGTCTGATCAGGCACTCAGCTTCCCTAAAGAAAGAAATGGAAGGACAACGAACTGAATCTTGTCGTCGAACAACGAACTGAATCTTATCGTCGAACATACACGTTGGGCTAACCAGATGTCCCTCTGCAGATAGTCGAACATCTCCCAGTCAATAGGAGAACGAACTTTGAAGCCCTTTAGAAATAAAATGCCCTTTTCCTTAGTATGGGCCCAGAAATCAGCATCTCCAGTAATGACTCCAGCTGCATTCCACACAGCTTCCTCTACCACCATCAAGTTTTGAAAATGATTGGATAGCCTGACGTGGTTGTCCCATTTGCGAGTGAGGACAAGGAGAGTATACTCCAAACCGTAGCGGTCATTCGTGTATTTACGGACAACGTTCCTGAACTGACCCTTCTTTTCGTTGACCCTAATTTGATGTAGTAGCCAGTAGGTTGCGATGAAATTGAGAGTTTCCCTGTCGGATCATTCTTGTATAGATTTCTTTGAGGACGAAGAAGAGGGAGCGCAGGCCATTAGAAACTTAAGAAGATATGGCTTTGAAGATATGTTTGTTTTATGTTTTGCTGTTAGCTCTCGTAGAGTTTATAACATAAATTATGTCTGACTTAATTCATTCGGCCAAAAGTTTTCTTTTTTCGATATCGAAACGCAGATAATAAATCAGCTGGCGTATTCATTACGTCCGACTTATCAGAAATAGGTCGGACATAATTTCCGCTACCCGCTATGCGCTATCCGTGAACAGTGTCATAATAAATGCTATAACCTAGAAGGCAACAAAGTAATTTACATCCTCCAGGTTTTAGTTCATGATTAATCATTTTTTAACGTCACATGGTATCACTGTACATTTTTATTTTCCTATTTAAGTTCTAAAAAAGTTGGATAGTGTTTGACTTGCAAAAGGAGTTTTAGGTTTTGCATCTTCAATAAGCATGTCAAATAGTGTGCGAGAAAAGTATAAGTTGAAAAATCCCAAGTCATTCAGGTAAAATGGAGAAGGCTTAGAGGAAAAGATAGTCTTTAAGTATTTTTCAAAAGTCTGAAAATAAGAAAAAATCAATTTCAATTGTATATGTTAAAACTATTTTTCAAATCAATCATTTTCTACCTCCTTCTGCTTTTCCGTTCATTTTAAATACGCGTTCACACAAAATACAACTCTTTTTTAAATCAAACACTTGTTGTGTGACTTGTGTCCTCGTTTTCTGTTGTGTTTTCGCTATCCATCCATGTTGAACATTGACAGTATCGTTTTTATTACGTAGCAAAATAAACTCTTGATTCATGCTAACAAGTAACATGCTGAAGATCGGAAAATAATACCAAAGTTCAATGCATGCTCAGCTGATATTAATCTGATTTTAATCTCTCATTCTAGACGTTAAACCCAACTTCCAACTGAATAAGAGGCCTTGAGTGGGTGACTCTGAGGGTTGCTTACTTTTCCAGCATTTATAATGCAGGATAAGTATGTATGACCAAAATTAATTGCTCATCACTTGCATTGAATTCTGACCACACAGTACTCATATGACCTTGTAAATGTCAAATACAGTTGTGTGGTGCTAGGGTAAATGGGTGTGGGTTGGTTGAAGGAGGAAAAAAAATTTACTGACCCAAGTTTGCTATTGAAGATACCCTTAGTACTTGTTGAAGATGAACGTTGCATTCAACGGAGACTTTTGCTGGATTCTATAATATTTGATATTGGAATGTCTTTATTGTGGTAAAAAAAAATTCATAAACAAGGATTCCTTTTAAACTTTCGAGTTTTGTTTTTTGCTTTTCCAATGTGTAATTAGAAAACATGTAAGATGAGGAAGAACCTAGTTATCACAACAAATGGAAGAAGAGGCATGTTTTTTATATTTTAAAAGAGAGAAAAAAAGATAAAGAACGTTTTCAATTTTATATGTTAAATAAATCATTTCCAGATGGAAAATTACCGATGTTGAAGATTCGATGCATTTTGATTGTTAAAAACCCAAAGTTTAAAATGCAAACCAAACAAGATGTTAGCCTGTTTGATTTTCTTCGTAAAGGCATTTACACGAAGTTAAGAACCATGTTATATCCTATACCATAACAACAAAAACTTCAGTATCCAGGATGAATATGAAATCATAACATATACTGTTAGAACATGGCCTAGTACATAAATTTTTTGGATGACATCTTTGTAAACATGCAACTACCATTGGGAATACTTTTTCCTTCTAAAGGATTCCTGATCAATTTCATAAAATTCTGTTGCACTCCGCTCAGTTGTTGAAGCAATAACATATATCAGATAGCAGAGAAAACAGTGCCAGTATGGACAAAATAAACACCGACATAACATCCAAGATTATGTACATGTAACAAACATAGTACAGTATCATAGTATGCTTCACACTAACGTCTAGATTATAATGTAATTACAGCACTAACTAAAAGTATAGTACTAGAAGTTTTTGACTCAAAAGCACCTCTGATAAATTCTCTCCTGATTTAGGACACCCATAATTCGTAGACTTGATGCAACTGTTCTAAGCTGGTTGATTTCAAAGACATCCTGTACATTTCTTTCAGCTTTCTTGACTCTGCAGCTCTATTTGGATTTGAAAGTGAAGTAGCTAGCATACTCTTTAGCAGCGTCTGTAACTGGTTCCAAAGTCTGACACTTTCATTTGATTCAGCCACATGCCTGCCTTCTAGAAGGCGGAGGAGTGCTGCTCCCATTTTCTGCAATAAGAAAATTTTACTTATTTTTAGGTCACTGAAAAAGACTATTGTATTCTAGGCTTCTAGTAAACAGTTCAATATGAAGTTATAAACTAAAGAAAAGTTTGGAGTGGACTTGATTATTCATACATCGATTCAATGCAGAAGCATGTATAAACATGTTTACGCATGCACAAGCCTTTTTTGGACATTTGTTCAGAAATCCATTGTAATAATTTTGACCCAAGCAGTGATAGCAAGCAGACGTATATTCTAGCATAGTGCATGCCTTGCAATTGAGCATACTTTGGATAGCATAGTATTCTTTTTAAAAATTACCAATATTTTGGGCAATAAATCGATAACTTATATCATTACTTAAACTCACTTGTAAGTGCATAAAATATGCCATTTATGTTCATATTGGGATGAATCAAACATGATCTTGGGCCGAATGGGTGCAATAAATATAAAAACCTTGGATGTTCTCATCCACTAAATAAAACAGGGGACAAACCAAAAAATACTTGAGTGAATGATATTGAAGCTATGGTCAACCCATTTTTTTAAAATGACCAAGTAGCATCAGCCAAGATTTTTACTCAAATTTGTACTGGGTTCAGGCTGAAAAACACATCAACCACATAAAAAGTAACTCGTGCAACTTGACATTTGAACATGGCTTGCCCATGTGAACAAGGGTTCAAACTTAACGGTTTACAATTACACGCTTTGACTGTGTTTTTGGACACCATGGACCTTAAGAAAAAAACACCATGGACCTTAAGAAAAAACTGTGTTCTGAACTCTTCAAATGAAGAGCTTATTTTGGAAGGAAGTCTAATAGCATACGTATGTACGTACATCACACGAACATACTGACGTACATGCATACACCAAAATATACATACACACGTATACATATATAAACATTACAAATTATGTAAACAATATTATAAAAGATTAATAAATTACAGACTATAAATAATAAAATATTAATTCTAAATTATTAACTATTAACTACTCATAAAATATTAATTATTTAATTTAATTTATCATTAACCATTGACTATAAAATTTAAAGTATTAGTTATTATTTTTTAGTTATTATTTACTAGTTTTAAATTAACTAAATTAATTTTAATTACAATTATTTATCAAATATCACTTTAAATAATCTTTTAACTAATAATAAATATTTTATGTAATAATGAATATAATCTTGAATCCCAACTCAATCATAGCATTCAATCAAAGTGTCTAACAACTTAAGTTAATGAATCGTCATTCACTGAAACCATGTATCCAATAAATGAACCTTAACAGTTCACTCTTGAAAGTTCACACAGTTCACTCTTGAAAGTCTGTGAACGAGTCGCAGTTGCAAGCTTACCAGTTCACTGCATGCCATAGACATAACAGCAGTATATCTGCAACACAGCATTATAATCAAATTGAGTAATTGAATATCATACCGTATTTGAATTTAGTGTGCTTGCCAGACTCCAAGAAAGTGCAGACTGTTCCATGATAACGTTAAGGAACATATCAGAATGTGTTTTAGGACGATAGAAATCTATGGATTTCTGCCAGTGCCTGTCAGCCAAATTTGCATACCGCTTTGCCTTTTGCCGACTAGTTTCATAAGTAGAAAGCTCAACATGTTTTCGGTCAAAGTCCAAATACTTCAAACAAATATCTCTATGATGGCAAGCAAGGTGATAATGAGTAAAAGCAGCTTCCTGTTTGCGCAAATCACCCAAAGACTCGTATGCAACTAAAGCCTCCCTAAAAGAATCACTAGCGGATATCTCATCAGAACTTGTAACATCAATATCCTCAGTTGAAGTGGCCTCTTTAGCAAGAAGCATTCCAAGTCGTAAGTGTGTGTTGGCAAATTGTGTCAGCACTTCATTGTAAAGCTCTAAATAATTAGGTAGATTAACTGCAGAAGTTAGCTCCATTTTTGCAGCCCCGTAAAATTTCAGTGATTCAAGATACTCCAACTTCGCAGCTTTCATAGTTTGCCTCCGTGCAAGTTGAAAGAATTCATGTTGTTTAAACTCATCCATTTTTGCTACTAGTTCTTCAGCTAATGCTCGTCTGCCATGACCAAGGTTACAATTTATTAGTATTATATTTGTATAATCAGATACTTCTTTAAATGCCTTTATAGCGTCTGCAAAGGCAAATTCAGCCTTCGCTAATTTTTTGCATTCTAGTCTAAACCGGCCTAGTTCATTGAATACCCATCCCATTTTCTTTATAATAGAATGTAGCTCAGGAGATTCTTTAGGATATGCACCAATTGCTTTTCTAGCTGCATCATAACAACATATAGCATCTGAAAGGTTCGTCTCTGTATCGGAATATTTTAGATTTCCAAGAAACTTAAAGATACCTCCATTTCTCAACCCAGATGCATTTTTTCCATTTGAGTTGGAGTTGGGTTCTTTCACTAAATTATCTGAATCTAATTTATTGATATCTTGGTGGTTTACAGTAGTAGCCACTGAAGTCGTTTGAGTAGTATGTGATTTTTTATCTTCAGAATTAGGCTTATCATTATCAACTATTTTCCTAATAGGAGAATGAGAGGAATTCTTTTTATTGCTTTTTTTACTCTGTTTCCTGGTATTGGTAGAACTGCTGCTACTTCCACTTGCACTATTACCGCTACTTGCCCTATCACTTTGGCAGCTACAATTCATAAGAGAGCAAGAACTGCAATTCTGTTTATATTGTCCTAATTTCTTTTTGAGGCGTGTAACCTCTCTAACAACTTCATTTGACATTCTGATCCCATTGCCTTGCGTTGACCCTTCAATTTGCACAGATATTTCTTTAACTCTTTTATAATGCCACTCTACATATACATCTCCTACTAGGGACCATGCCTTTGCCCAAAATAGGTAAGCTTTGGAATAATCTTCTAGGCAGATTCCATTTTTGACCTGCGGACCTGATGATGAAGTATCGACCATGGACGATACAAAATGTGTGTTCTCAAGATGTTGGGGCATTGAGCCATAAACTAAACAAGCTAGTTCGACAACTTTGAGTGCTTTATTTAATTGTCCATCTTCTTTGTAAGCATCTCCAAGAGCCAAATATGATTCCCCAAGCAAAAGAATAAGATTCCACATTTTTTGATCCAGTTTAGATTTGGGAAGCCATTCTCTAATATCACAAACCTCAATGCAGTTAGTGTCACCACATGCACATACAGAAAATTTTGGGTGCTCATCTTGAATTATATTTCCATGGTCATCTAAATGTTCTTGAGTGTTCTGTATCTGTCGCTTCCATCTAAGAGATTTAATAGCTTGTGAAACATGATGAATTGCAGCCAATTTAGATGAGATCGGATCAGTGACATGTTTCACTATAGTAGGGTAGTACATACCCAAGCTATCGTGTGTATCTGAAGTAAGAGAAGATACATCTTTTGAGTCAGTTTCCACCATCATCACAGAGTTATTATTAGAACAAGAGCTAGATGCAGGATCAGAATTCTGAACAAGTGACCCATTATGTGTAGGTGCACCCTCAGCAATTTGAGCTGATGTTACATTTCGAACAGTTGATCCAAACATCTCCAGAGAAAATTCTGAAGATTCATCATCCAAATCAGTAACTGTAACTTCAGATTCAATAAGGAAAGTTTCTGATGTTAAATCAAGTTCTTCATAGCACTTCAGTATGAGCCTGGCAAACTGTTCATGAGCATATGCACGCACCACCTATATATAGTTGAATTCCATCAAAATGAGTGCAGATGCATATATTAAATAAATACATTTAGGAAGGACTCTTACCAAGTGATCCTGATCACGAAGGAAGTCCAGACATTTTCTGAAGAATTTTGCACTCTTGGTGCTATTATTAAATGCCTGCTTCATCCATACGATATGAAATGCAACAAATCAAAAAGCATGTCAACCATAGCAGTGTATAACACAAATATCCAAAACCTTCAAGTTGCTATTAAACATACCTTAGAAAGAGAGAGCCTATGAGCCACACGATAAAGAAGTGTTCCAAGAGAAAAAATAGATTCCTTCCTCCCTTTATGCATCAATGATGGCAAAAAGCTATGACTTTTATCATGATTATCCGTTGCATGATTATTTGGGATGACGGATAGATCATATAATTGTATTACATCTTCTCCGGCACTTTTGTACAGCTATAATTAGCACATGATAAATAAGTACAACCAGCAAACATTGATAAAAATTGAGCAAGTCAAAAGTAAAGTCTGCTTGTATATCACTAAGTGCATAAAATAAAAATATTCACAATAAAAATATTCACGATTCTTCAGGCTTCTAATCTACCTAAGAAATATGTGGTCGATATCAAAGACAACTAGAGATAACTAAGAAATATAATTGAATTCAACCGATGATCAAATGGCACTGACATAATAGTTGAGATGGTTGTCATTATAAATAGAAGATGTATGGTATAGATGGTAACATAAACTAGAAAGATGATCAACATCTAGTTGAGAGATTTCACTAAAGATAAAGGGAAGCTCCATACCCAATAAACACCAGGATCTTGTTTGCAGTTATCTTGAAGAAACCTCAAAACTGATAAACCATTCTGTTTAACAATTTGAGGATGAAACGCAGGAACACCGTCATCTGATATACCCTTGAGAAGAAATATGTCATCTGTTTTCAGAAGCTCATAACCTTGAACAACACCGTTATCATGGTAACATATAGCCATTTCTGGCACACTTGCCATTACATTGTCAAGCCATGCTTCAAGCCAAGTTAGTGGTGTGACCTGCCATAATAAAATTTGTTTTTAGTATCATAACATATAAAGTTGAAGGGGAGACTTATTGTCACCACAGACCGAAAATAAAGCTTGTTTTGCATTTGAAATTTACATATCATGTATACAAGGTTGGATCTTCATTACCTGTTTTGCAACATCCCATAAATGCAGGCTTACCGCTACATATTTCTCATTGCTAAATATGAGCATATCACTTCCCAAAAGCATCCGAAAATTGTGGAACTGCCAAAATAGTAACCTTAAAAAATCATCATTACCAACTCTCTTGAACTTATCAGAATCCTGCACAGGGCAGTTGGCTTTTTCTCCAACTTGGGAACTACTTTTAACCATACCTTTCTTATTCTTTTTCTTGGCCTGTTTGTTTCCCCAATGGTATTTATCAGTGTTTTTCTCAAGGAGCTTTGATTTATTAGATTGTGAGTCCGTGGATGATACAAAGGACTTCGTTCCCGGTAAGATAGTTGAACTTGTTGTCTTCTCTGACGATGGATTGTGGGTTGGTGGACAATCACAAGCCTCTGCTCTTACCGAGTGCATTGCAAAATTTAACAAAATTGAAGGGTCTGAAGTCTTAGATTGGTTGCTCTTTCTCCTAATTTTTTTCTCTCCATCTTCAAGACCAGGTCTGAAGATAAAGAGGGGGAAAAAACTCATATATATGTCATGTAAATTACAGCAGTAATTCAAAATGAAGTCGCACCAAAACCCTCCAGGTTTACATTGAATCGCAGTTATATCTCATCAACTCATTTATCAGCACACAATCCCCTAGCTTACAGAGATATTATGTTTCTCTTTCATATTTTATTTTTATCGAAAACTTCGTTATACTAAGGGTCAAAAGAGTCACGATATGAATTATATAGTTTCAGTAGGATATTACCCATGGTACATATGAATAAGTGTTGGAGGATGTAACTACAGTGTAATTATACTGTATCGGTTTACTTTAAACACTTCACAATTATTAAAAAATAACTAACCCTGAATTTAGGATAAGGGTATCTCCAACCCGATGTACAGTTATAGACAACTGAGCCTTTGAGTATGGAATTTTGAAAATCTGCTTTAAAATATCAGTTGGAGCAACTACATCAAGTTCATCCCCATATTCAGTTAATCCAGTTACAGCAAGCGCCTCGCATTTTCGTGATAAATTTTGATGAACAGGACCCCAGTGTGGCTCTGAGAACAAACCAAAACTTTATATTTAAGCAACAGCATTATATCAGAATAATATGTAACACGGTAAAATAATGTCATACATTCCCATAAACCAACTGGTATGAGCATGCTGAAAGATTTGTAGTAATATGTGCTCATACATATTAATTATGAATCCAGTATAGTAAAAGACAAATCCCAGATCAAGTTGTCGGCGAGAAACAACCAGTGCAGCAATACCAGTTTCAAACGATGAGACCGACAATTAGTGTCATACATTGCAGCAGGTAACATAAAAAACATAGCAGCAGAGAATATGGCTCACTGAGCTCATTTAGTTGCAACTTGTGCGTCCTGATTTGCAAGGAAGAGGACAAAAGTTGCTTCAGTGTGCCACTTTAGATGTAAATGTGTGAACTTGACACTACTAGTCAACAGACATTCACACAGCCTTAGGTTGGTCAGGGCTTTTAAGGGACTACGCATAGGTTAAGAAGGAGTTTTCTACGAGGGATCACAAAATAAACTGATAAATTCATATCGAATTTAATACTTTTTACAATTGAAAAGTATCCAATATGCAATAATATACGATTTCAGCGTTTTTCAATGAGAAAATGTTCAAAATTTGGCATATTTTAATCAATTTTTGTGTGACCCTCTCATAAAAAAGTCTCCTCCTAAACAAATATGAAGTCCCTATAACAATGTCCTACTTAAGGGTCTTCTTTTAAGCTTAATAAAATAGAAGTTGCCAAAAGTCGATAAGAATAGACGTTTATATTTTTCTTCAGCTTGAAAAATTGCATCCCCAAGCTTCCCATTGGTATTCTCGTGAAGTAAAGGCAGGAATACAAGCTGGAATGAGCATTGTTGAGGGTAAAACTTGGATGATCTTGTGTGTCTAAGCATATGAGTGTTGATTTTTCCTTGATTTGTGAGCTGTATGCCATGTAATAATTCTCAAAGTCTATAAGGTGGAGAATTAGTTAAGAGAGGAAAATGGGATCTGTTCTCATATTTCTGTAACATGATGCAGAAAATTGCAACAAAAACACCACCTAAAAACATAATTTGAAGCAACTCGGTCTAATGATTTGCAAAAAAGAAGTACTCAAAAGGGCAAAAGTGTCAAAGAGTTCATACAAACTTAAGCTCGTGGCATGTGAAAATTAGGCAACATCAAGTTACTGGGAAGAAGCATAACTTAGGAGGAAAAAAATAAGGCATCCTAAATACTGTATTTTACAATGCAAAATATGATACTGTACCACTATGGAATATGTGTGTGTGTTGAGTTATGTTCAGAAGAACCCGGCGGACCGGTAAACTTTTGAGGGGGAATTAAATTGTGCATGTCCGTTTCAACTCATAGCACCTATAACCCCGGATGCTACCTTTTGCGAGAAATGTGTACAAGACAGGGCTCGAACTTAGATCTGTTACCAGACCTAGGCAACCCTTTTCCATTGTGTCACACCCGCGGATACCATATGTATGCATGTGTGTGTATAAACATGGAGTCATTTTTGTTTAGAGGCATGTTTTTACTTGAGGTGACTTAAACGAAATCCAAGAACTTGAAAACTATATGCTATCATTATATTTTGGTGGAGCATAAAATTTATGCTGAGAACGTGCATAGATGATTTGTTCCATTCGTAAAAATGATCAATCTCAAAGCATAAAGCATACCATTCAAAATATTATAACCAACAATACATTCAACAAACCATACTCACGGGTGGATCTATGTATGGTGTTATAGTAATGGTAAATTTTTCGTTGTGGTATCATTAGCGATCAATAGGTAATTTTTTGAGCTAAGTCGGTCTGCCAATATAATTAATAAGGTAATGGTGAATCTACCATTTTTAATGGTAAAATTAACAACCGTTTTCAATGGTAAACCACCGATAAAAAAAATTACAAAACAATGGTAATTGTAGTTTACCAATCATTTTTTATTTTTATTTTATTGACACGATTTTTCAGAAAAAAAACAAGCAAGTGAGCTAATTTAGTCTTGAAATTTAATTCAAGTGATGCTAATCACAATTACTAAAGGACCCAATGAAATACATGTCGAACCACCATTAAAGTACAGAAATGCCAAACATTTTGATTTTCCAAACAAAACAGTAACTTATCACTACAAGTGGGACAACTACAAGTTTATCGATATATCAATGTTCGGTATAACCGCTAATATGGTGACAGTATGAACATGCATTTCAGGTTTACCCATAGTTGTCAAGGCGAAAAGGCCCCAAAATGCCCCAGACCCTCGCCTATCACTTTTTTGCGCCTAGGGCTTTTTTGGATGTCTTGAGCGTCATTTTTTTATTTTTCAGCCAAAAAAACTGCATTTAGAAAATGCACTAAAACTCAATTTTTGGCTTCAAAAAATTGCATATAAATGCAATACTAAAAATAAAATATTCGGTCATCATAAATCAAACTAAGATGGCACAAAGCCGTTCAATTCAAGTCTACAAACAACAAAAATACTTAAGAATGGAATAAACACTTTTTTTGGGCTTGCTGTTGGATTTCAAAATGCAATTGGACTCCATATTGGACCAAATACTGAAACTTTGTTTATTCCTCAATAATGCTGCACAAGGCGCGCTTTTTCAGCGCTTCAAAGTCGAAACGCTTTGGCGCTTTTAGGGCTTTTTTAGCACCTCACGCATCGTTGGCGCTTTGAAAGGTAATGCGCCTAGACGAGGGCTTTAATAACTATGGATTTACCAATAAAATGATACGATAACAGTTTTGTTAAAATGGTAATGGTAATTGTTACCATAACGGCTCTAGATCTATGAGAGAGAGAAATGTGCAATCCCCTTCCCCTCTTGATTTTGGAATGTAACTTCTGAAAACTGATTAATTTTTACGCTTGAGAGTGGAAGCAGTAAGATGGAGAACAAAAACTGTGAAACAATGAATTGTTAAAAAATCATAACTCATTATATACTTCTGTTTATGAAAAGAGCATGAAGATACAAGGATTGTAACGGAAGAGGGTTTTTTTCAAAGTGTTGCTCTCTTTTTATAACTTAGAGCCTTGGTTTTATTTAGTTATTTCATATACATTTCAAGTAAAAAAGTCTGCTGATTTTTTTATTTTTATTTTTTATTTTTTGCGATTTCTTATTGGAAAGAATGATTTCTAAGTCCATGTATTTTTCATTATTCAGCTTTGTAATTTCAAACCTTTGTTATTTTAGCTTTTCTAAGCCCCTCAACGAAAATTGTGTTGATTACTTTTAGGCTTTAGCCCCTCAACAAAAATCATGGTTTTGCCCCTGCATACACTGATTCGTTTAGCATACAGTGATCTTATACTACATTAAATAAACTATGATTAAATACAAACTTGCATCTACATCTACATCTACATTAACATAGTATTTGTTTGTTAAGATACACATAACACTTGTAATCCGGCTTTTTGGTCCGGCTATATTCGAACTGATTAGACAAGTTAAACTCGACTGTCATCGGAATCGACAAGTCATAACAATAACGAAGCCCGAAAATCAGGCACAGATGATAATATGAAGCAGTAACGAAGTGAAAGCAGAAGACGGACTTAATAGAACGATAAAAGTATGAAAATATGTCATACACTAAAAATGGATCGGGTACGATCCATATTCATCAATTATGAATCATAGCATATCGATATTACAGTTCAACACAATGGAAAACGATCGATATCTCGAAATTTATGAGCCAAATATAGATGAAACTTGGGAACGTCAATATATTGAAAAGTGGAGCCCGCCATATCAATCGCATGCCAATCCAAGCTCATATAACGATCGGTACCAATCGTTATTTTTAAGGATGTGGGACGCGATCGATACCATGACTTCTTCTGGATCTGGAGACTCCATTGTCGAAATTTCAGAAAGATATTTCACCGTCTTTCCCTATAAATAAAGACTTGATTATTTATTCTGAGGATCTTTACGCTGCTTGTTACCTTGCACTTCTTTGAAACTAAGGGTTTTACTCTGATCCATCTTTCTGTACTCAGCAATTCAAGCGTTTAATAAAGTTAATTCTGAAAAGTGGACGTAGGCTTTCAACACCGAACCGCTATAAATAGTTGTCTTTTTGTTATTGCTTACATTCTATTATTTAATTGCTTGTTTCCTCTGTTTTCATTTTATATTCTTCATTTATTTCTCTACAAACTCTCTATTGGGTGTTTGTGTCAAATTTTGATACAAACATTTTGATGCTTTCATTGAGAGAGAAGATTCTCATGTCTGTTTGGATCCCTTTCTCGTTGCTGGATTGCAAAAATCCCCGAAAGAGATCCAGAACTATCTTCAAGTAGTTTATCCATTATATTCAGATTTGTAAAAGTCTAAAAAACAATCAACAATGGTTAGAAACACCAGATCTTCCTCTCAAAACGCAAAAGGAAACGAGAACACCAGCATCCGACAAGAAGGCCAGAGCAATCCACCAGTAGATGCAAGGTTTTAAATCTCGGATATCGAGCACGTTTTGTCTCGGCGATTTTAGTGACTTGGTATCGTATCGGGGGAGATCTCGAACGAGACGAGCGCATCTCGGGCGCCAATATCGGATTTACATCTCGGACCTAAAGTTCATCTCGGGATCATATCGGAGTATAACACATCACATAATTTATAGCAAAAAAAGCATGGTATCGGTTTATTTAACATTTACTGAATTGCTGCAACTAATCTCCACTTTTCTAACTGAAAAAAATAATGCAATTATACTTCAACTATATGAAATTGTTCAACAAAAGTTATAAAACATCATCAGTTTTAGCAATTACATATAAGTAGATGAAAGGTGACAAATTAACTGAAAAAAAGCGGGTTCAATACAATTACATATATGCAGTAAGAATAACATAATAACAGTATCAGAAACTGATGCAAATAAAAGCAAATGCATATAAGAGATATCAAAAATCGAAGGGTTTTAGGCAATGCAAATCTACTTGCATAAGGTTATGCAGTAAGAATAACAAACTAAATCTACTTGCAAATCTACTCTAAATTATACTGTACATTCAATTTTCTGAAAAATTGAATTTCATTAAAATAGAAACAACTCTAATTTACATACATGTAGAGAGTAGAGAGATTGGTCGAAGACGAAGCTGCAGACTGTCAAAAGCGAGATCGAGTAGTCGAAAATTGAAAGCAACCGCGAGCTGTCGGATGTTAGAAGAGGAAGTTCGATTTTTTTTTTAAAACAGGTAGTTTGATTTTTTTTTCTGAAGAAGAGGAAGTTCGATATTTTGACGAGGAACGTAATCTTTTGAGAAGTTGAATCAGAAAGAAAAGGGCTTTGTTCATTTTATTTTATGATAGACTGAGATGGGCCTATTTTTTTATAAAAAAACAATATATCGGGGATATTTCGGAATATCGTTTCGCTCCAAATATCGGCCGATATATGTAAATTTCGACCGATATAATCGAAATGAGATATCAACCGATATCTCATGTTTCGTTTCGCCCAAGCCTTCAACCGAGATCTCAGCCGAGATAGCCGAGATTTAAAACAGTGAGTAGATGTTAATGCTACCAATCCGGTTGAAGTCCAGAATCCGACAGATTCCATCACAAGGGATGATTTGCAGAATCTGATGAGAAAACTCGTGGATAGCCGCCGACAGTTGAACCAGCAGATTTAAACCAATATCGATTTAATGAATCAACTCAGAGATCAACAACACGAGAAAGCTAGGAGGGAGCCAACTCTATATTCTGCATTGAAGAGCTCAACTTCATCATATGACTATCATAGATGAAGACGTCGCAGGACCGATGGATACCACGTTGAAACATCGACCCGCCATTACCAAACCGATCCAGGAAGATCGATAACGATCGGTGCCGATCCATCTGGAACGATCGGTGCCGATCCAACTTTTGGAGGTGGATTACAGCAGATGACGAAAAAATGCACACTGTTGACGCCGCGATTGATCTGGATGTTGGTGTTCAAGTTAATGCAGATCAGTTACTTCCTCGGAATGACGACGAAGTGAACGCACGTGATATAGATCGACAGGATGTTCAGCCAAGAAGATATGGAACAGCCCGTAGACATCGACCGGACCATTCCCATGAGGTGGAACACGACTACCGTTTGGCTTCAACTATCCAAACATCGGACTTGTCGGCTATGGTTGGACAGCTAGTAAGGGAAAACCAAAGCTTGACCAATGATGACTGGGGGGTCTCGTGAAGCCATACCTCGTTTACTGACAAAATCCCACATGCGGAGTATCTAAGGAGGTTCAACATGCCGTCAATGTCTATATATGAGGGAAAAACCGACCTCATGCGGCACATCATAAGATACGAAAAGCTGATGGATTCCGCGCGAGCAAATGATGCAACAAAGTGCAGCTGTTTTTCCATTACTCTCTCTGGAATAGCAACGATGTGGTTTACAAAATTGCCTCCACGGTCGATCTCTAGATTTTGACGATTTAGCAAGGAAGCTTGTGGAGCAGTTCTGTATGCATGCAACTCGCCCCAAAGATGTGATGTCCTTATCCAGCATGATTCAGGCTTCGAGAGAATCGCTGAAAGATTATTTGGAAAGATTTCATACGACCGTCACAAAAATCAATAATCCAAATGATCATTCAATATTGATGGCGGTAACAAGAGGGATTCATTCAGAATCGGACTTTGACGATTGGTTAACTAGCAAACCATCTGCAACATTGGAACGTTTCTATGCAAAAGCAGTTCAGTATTTGAGGAAAGAAGAAGTTAGATGCTCTAGAAAGAAGAATGTTGTGGGATCAAGTGAAGAGGGAGTGCAGAGTAACATTGTTGTGGAACAATCTGGGGAGAGTTCCGAAAAAGTTCAAGTAAATGTCCAAAATAAACCGAATCGGCGGAAAAAAGACGGTGATCGAAACCGTGAATGAAAGAGAGATTCTGAAATAGAAAAGCCTAAGATTTCCATTACACACCACTAAATACATCCTTAAAGAACGTCTAGTTGTCTGTATGCAATATCATGTAGTATAGGAAGCCACCTCTAAAAGAATCAACGGATAAGCAGAAACAAACTGAAAAATATTGTCGGTTCCACGAATGTTATAGTAACAACACGAATTAGTGTAGGTATCTCCAGGATGTTATTGAGAAACTGATTCGAGAAAGAAAATTACAGTAGTTTGTTGAAGCCCCACAGGACAGCGGGCAGGGGACATTCGACCCAAACTGAGGACAAGTGTCGCGCAAGGCTGAGGAACCTGCGCAGACTGGTGGAAGACTAGTGATCAATAAAATAGTCAAAGGACCGCATGCAGCTGATAAGAGTTGGCATGAAATGGAGCGTTATGATAGCGCGATCAAGCATATGAATGTTGAATGTTGTTCGAGTACAGAAGATGAAGCCCCGGCAAAACAGCAGCGTACAATGGCAGACGACATTGTGTTTGGAAACAGAGATGCAGATAAGGTGGAGGCACCAACAATTGATCCAATGGTCATTTCGACTATAATCGGCTCCGCCTTGGTGAGGAGGATTTTGGTTGATTGTGGAAATTCAATAAATATAATTTTCAAAAAGGCTTACGATCAGATGAGGATGGAAACCAAGGATTTGAAACCACCTAAAGCCCGCATTCATGCCTTTAACGGTGTTGCAACCGAAGTTGTTGGTTATGTCGAATTGGCCGTGGAGTTGGGAGAAGATGACCGAAGGAGAGTGCAGATGTTGCCATTTGTTGTTTTGGATGTTGACTCTCCATACAATACTTTTTTAGGCCAACCAGCCCTAGTTGAATTCCAAGCAGCTCTTGCCTCGTGGTGTTTGATTTTGAAGTTCCCAATTGATAATGGTGTTGGAGTTGTGCATGGTGATCAGACGACCGAACGTGTCTGTTATGTGACTGAATTAGAGACGCTCAACGGAAGGAGAAAGATAAGGGTGTGAACAAGTCTCTCCGCATCCAAGCCACCGAAGATTGACAACAAGCGCCTGAGCTTTGGCTCGGGCGCCACAGTCGGTTCTATAAAGACATAGATCCGAGGAATCACGAGTAGGAGTCCAAAGAAATCAAGACTGCACCGGCTGAGCTGACAATTGACATCACGGTCAGCCACGACGACCCATTATGGGTCCTAAAGATCGGATCACAGCTGAGCCCTCCGATGATGAAAGAACTTGATGGTTTTCTCTGAACGAATCTTGACGTTGGACTCACTCTAACATGTGTTGGATTTTGCATGCCATTGCGAGCCACGCATTAAATATCGACCCGAGGCATGTCCCGGTGAAACAAAAAAGACGTGGCATGGATCTGGAGAGATTTACTACCCTTAAAGAGGAGATGGATAGACTCAAAGGCAATGGGTTTTTTGCGACGCCATCTACCCTAAATGGCATCCAATCTTGTACTTGTGAGAGGCGAATGGAAAGTGACAGACGTGTGTTGACTATTCGGATTTAAACAAGACGTGTCCAAAAGACAGTTTTCCCCTTTCAATGATTGACCAGCTGGTAGATTCAATTGCAGGACACGAGTTGCTATCTTTCATGGATGTGTACTCTGGATATAACCAAATCCCGATGCACATTCCCGACCAGCGCACTAGTTTTATTACCGACGTCGGATTATATTACTACGTGGTACTGCCATTTGGATTGAAGAATGTTGGAGCAACCTATCAACGCTTAGTAAACAGAATGTTTAAAGATCGGATTGGAAAGACAATGGAGGTATACGTGGATGATATGCTCGTGAAGTCACGACGATCAAGCGACCACATTAGAGACTTAGCAGAAATGTCCGATGTCATCCAATATTACAAAATGAAGATCAATCCTCTGAAATGTTCTTTTGGCGTGGCATCAGAAAAGTTCTTGGGTTTCATCGTCAATGCTCGCGGAATCGAAGCTAATTCCAAGAAAATTCGAGCAATTCGCAACATTCAGGCGCCAAAGACCATCAAACAAGTACATAGCCAAAATGGAAAGGTTGCTGCCTTAAGTCGGGTTTATTTTCGAAGCCACTGATAAATGCGTTTCATTCTTCGATTTGATTAGGAAAGAGAAAATGAACTTTGAATGGACGCAGGATTGTGAAGATGCATTCCGAGCTTTGGTAGACCACCTAGAGAGGCCTCCCATCTTGTCAAAGCCAGTGGATCACAAAGACTTGTATATTTAATTGGTTGTGTCGGTATATGCTGTAAGTGTCGCACTGCTTCGCGAGGAGAATCGAATACAGAGACCGATCTGTTATATTAGCAAGCGATTAACAGAAGCTGAAAGGAACTAACCGAAGATAGAAAAATTGGCATACTGCTTGTTGATTGCTTCACAAAAGCTCCGCCTCTATTTTCAGGCTCATCCCATCAATGTTTACACTGATCAGCCGTTACGACAGGTCCTACAACAACCTGAGACGTCTAGGAGGTTACTCAAACGGAACATCGAACTGAGTCAATTCGACATCACTTATCTCCCTCGGAGAGCCATTCAGGAGCAGGCATTGGCGGACCTTATAGCAGAACTCACTGCACAAGATGATCTCCCAAAGAGCGGTGGAGCCCCTACCATTGATGGAAAATGTATACGGATGGAGCATCCAATGATCGTTGTTCTAGAGCCGAAATCGTGCTAGTAACTCCAGAGGATCGATCAATTTGCTACACTTTGAAGCTTAACTTCCCTGCGACGAACAACGAAGCTGAGTGCGAAGCTCTGATCACTAGACTTAAACTTGGTAGAAACTGGGATTAAATCTCTCAAAATCTTTTGTGATTCCCAGTTGGTAGCATACTAAGTCAGGGGAGATTACCAGGCTAAAGGACGACTCGCTCCGTACCTTATCCAAGTCCAAGAGTTGTTGACTGGCTTTGAGAATTATGACATCACACTCCCAAGGGCGTGGAGTAGCGAGCATTTACGACACTATTTCACTTAGTTTATTCTTTTTCATTCGGTTGTATTCAACTTTTGAACTTGTTTTAGCATTTGATTTTCCAGAGATGTAATCAGACAAATTATGTCATTCCTTTCCATTTGTCAAATAAAGTTTGAAATTTCCTTCATATCTGTGATTGTTGTAGCATTACATATTAGTTACGATACCCGATTAACTAATATTGACATGTCTAAGCAGGTTCCCATAGTTTGAAGCTAGCCAATTACACAAGTTCACGATTGAACTAAACAAAATGAACATGGTCTGAACGTTCATTTGATGATTCGCACTCACGGCCCGATGGATGGAGTACCTAACGAGAAATGGATGTGACACGATCATCCAATAACTAAATTAATCATACCGAGCGATAGGACAGACGTGAATCGAAAGCGATCATGATACGACCGATCGCTCACCAAGTTAAATCGCGGACTTGGGGCAAATCAATCAATTAAGGAAAGTACGGTCCAGCTATTTTCCGAAATAACTCTAAGTTCGCAGAGTGTGGACTAGAGTATAAACACAAATTGGGTTCGATCCGATCACCCGCCAACTAACTCTTATCCCCAAAGTGTGGATATGAATATAAACAAATAGATGAGTGCGTTTCGACCACTCACTACACCATAAACTCCGACCTGAAATCGACAGGAGGAGTATAAACCCGCTAAGGATGGAGTTCGACCACCCCTATCTAACACCGCTAACCCGAGACTGGAGGGCAGGAGTATAATCACTTACACCGCCGAAACTGACGACGTAACACTAGTGCTCAAGCTCAGTGTTCGGTCCAATTTGAGGCCACGACCACATGGAGGCCTTAATTAAAAATTAACGGATGATTATACGAATTAACGAGTAACGAATTATAAGTACATTGAATGAAAAATGTAATAGCTCAACTACTTAAGTAAATTCACACAAGAGTTCGACAAAAGTAAAAGAACTTTATTTACATAAGCTTGGGAAGTTAAGTACAAGTATTCACAGTAAAAGAATCAAAGGACGAGGGCTGATACCATACAAATTCCACCAACAAAAACCCAAAAGACTTGGAAGCATGAGTGCACGCGAAGAGTCGCTTCCTTCTCGACTTCCTTTTCTTCTTCTTGGAATCGGGAGAGATTTCACTCGAGCTTTCTCCACTCTTCTCTTCTCACTTTCCGCTTCCTTGGCCTTTTATCGGAGTAGACTGGGTCGATCAGTAAGTGCATCTTGAGCAGGTTCCGGTTGAGGAGCGGAGGCATCCACGGTTTCTCCAGGTAAAACGATGGAGATGGGAGGGGGAACCATCTCCATTTTCTCCTGCTTGACTTTCACCTCAAGGGTGATCTCCGCTTCACGTTTGTGTGTCATTTCTTACATAAAGGGGCCTGACAAGGATTGGAAAGTTCTGACAATTACAACGTCGTCGTCAACGAGAATTTATTGACGCGGATCGCTTTCTTTTCTCAACAAAGCATCCACCAAATGCTCGTCGATCATAAAAGCTCTCTTTTGGGACATTTTGGGTTGTTGTCGAAGCCATGACAGTAACAGACTCCGTCGTTGGCACCTGAGGTCCTGGTTGAGATTCTTGAGGAAGATGTGGAACTGCAGACAACGGATCAAAAGTCGAGGAAACATAACTAAAAGGATTAGATAAATCAACCAGAGACACTCCAGCTTTCTGAAGGACATGTGAGTTTAATGAAATACCTTCTCCATATTGATCTCCCACGTGAGCCAGAGTGCCACCAGAACCTCCTTCCATAATTGGAGAGAGCCCACTAAATGTAGCAATATGCGGCTTCTCCGGGTTGTAACCGGACTCGATAGAAGGATCCGCAGTGGTGCAGGAAATAGCTTGGGTCACCGGATTCTGGTCATCTCCAACATTGTGTGACATGGATCCAGAACTTTCACCAGCTTTATGTTAAGAGGTTGTGGCGTGCTCTTTTTGGAGTAAAAGCTGAGTTTTATGAAGAACTTTGAGTTCATCACCCAATAGAATTTCACCTTCCAGCCTGATTAAGTCGATTTGTTCAGTGCCGAGAGCCTCTTTCTCCTCCCGAACAAGATGCTCTGAAGTGCGTACAAGATGGTAAGAGTTCATCCCAGAGCCACTCCAAGTTTCTGTACTACAGGACGTTAGCGTTGTAAAAAATGAGTAGTGGATCTAATTCCTCCATGACCTCCTCCCTGACTTTTTCTTTCGCGGCTTCCACTTCTCGCTTAACAAGAGCATCAATGCCTTTGGCTTTTTTGACAGTCGCGTCCCTTTCAAGCCTGGCAGTAACCAACTCCTTGCAGGCATCCAGACCAATTTTCTGCGACTCCCATTTATCTTTGGATTCGCGCTCGAACTTAGTTTTGTACTCGGCTACGCTTCTTTGGGCCACGTCCCTTTCTAACGCCAGTTGGTGATTTCAATGCTGAAGCGCTTCAACTTCGGCCAAGCGCCTGGCTTTCTCATCTTTGAGTGTTTTGATAGCTGTTTCTGCTTTCTCTCAGCTTCTGCCTGTGAGCTCCTTAAAGATTCTAACTCATTTGTTAGAGTTTCGATGATCCGCTTGTTCTGGGCCTCTTGGCATTTCAGTTTCTCAATCTCTACCGCTCTCTCCCAAGACACTTTAAAAATCCTCTCCACCGCTCTCATTGCCAATAGGAAGAACGTCGTCGCGACGGTCTCGTTGCCTTTCAGAATCTTTAGGGGGATGAAATCTAGATTTGGACCGATATTTGTCACGAGAAGACCTATCTCTGTCGCCTTTATTCTGATAATCATGATCCCCGTTGGAGTGATAGCTAGAGTCATATTCAGGACCACCATCTTGGCGATACGAGCCCGAACAAAAACCAGGATTCTAGCGTGATATTGCCTATAGAGACTGAAACATGTGCTTCTTCCTCATCATTGTTTCTACAAAGAAAGACAAAGAACGAATCAGTTTCGAGTTTTGAAGGACTCGGAATAAGTGCAATGCAATATTGTGAAGTACGTGTGAACGTGTGTGTCCTTGTATCCCCCCAACAGACCATTATTGAAGCTTTACTAGCAGGAGTAACCTCTCCACTAGTGGTAGGAGGGATTCCAACCCTAGCACTGAAGGAAGATTCTGATCCGTTGATACTCATATCAGTAAAATGAAAAGCATTAACGTCATCCGGTATCGGAAGATCAGATAATGCCTCAAATGTTTCGTCCAAATGTTCTGAAGGTTGAGAAGCGGACTGATCCGGAATAACTTGAGGGTCGACGGATAGCTTGGGTTGTTTAAAGAGGCGGCTCTTGGGGAACCTGCACACAAACTTCTTCCTTTTTTCGAAATCCGGGGGCTGTGAAGTTTGCGAAGATCCAGCCACAGCCCCAAAACTAGAACTCACGTCATCACCGCCGAGGTCGTCACCTTTATCTCATGCCGTCTTTATCGATAGCTTCCTGAGCTCCCTTTACTGAGGCACGACAGGATCAGCATGATGGTCTTCATCACCATCTGCATCCCGTTGCTCGTCCACTGTAGCTCCAGCGGTGACTGGGTGCCCTAGGCTACGACCCTCTTCTATCAAGTCGTAGGTAATGAGACGTTCATCGGTAAGAAGATTCTCAATTTCTCTATCTTCTGATGGGACCTTTTTAGCGTCAAGACCGCGTCAGTATATTGTTTTCCATCAGATTGTGGATAAGAGCCTGCACAAAACAAAAAATTTGCTTAGTTCAGGATACGACCTGAATACAAGCACTCAAAAAATTAAGCAAGAAGAAACACTTACGTCCTTTTAACCACCATCTGGCAAACCCGGACGGGCATAGAATCACTCGCTTTTGAAAGCGCTCAGCTTGTTCCAAGTACCCGTCAGACTCTGGCACTTCTTAGCTGACTTGAGAAATGTGAGTGAAAAGCTTCCATTTCGTCGCTTAAAGGTGAAAAGGAATCGAATGCCTTCAGGAGTTGGAGGGCGGAACAAAAACTCCATGAATGTCATGTAGGCACAGTTGAGCAAGGCATAGCCGTTTGGATGCAGTTGTACCGGTGCTAACCTCATATGATGTAGCATTTCTCGGATAAATGAATTAAAGGGTGTGACGCATTCTTCCCAAGACATGAACTTGTTGCAATGAACCCTTCAGGAGGCATATGAGCTTTATCGTCCCGAGTCGGGACTCGCACGTTATTAAACGGAATCCCGTGTCTGGCACAAATTTTGCAGAGAGAGGCTTCATTAATTTTCGAAGCCACGGAATCTTCCATATCTTCCAAAAATATAATGTCTTCTAGAGTATCAGGGGCAGGCTCTATCATTTCTACTGGAAGAACAGGAACGACAGAGAAAAGATCGAATGATGGACATGAACTTTCCGATTGGTCTGCTTGATGTCCGAGGAAGAATTCATCGGAAGCAGCTGCGGGCTCGATTTGTCACTCATACTGTTGTGCTGTGAAATCTGTTCAGAAGACATGACAGCTAAACGCCCCGAGCGTCTAGAACCCATGACTACTAAACTCAGTAAATAATCATCATTAGAAAAAATAACATGTTTTCGCATGCAGAGTGTGTGCTAGTGCAGAGTGGTGCAGTGTCATGCAATGCAATAAAAACAGTTCAAATTAAAGAATATGATTGTGAAGAGATTTCAGGGTTCGGTCTGAGTAACCGTCATTGCTAACCGTCACCACTGATTCTCTACGTTAATAGCAAGGGGTTCAGTCTAGTCATCGGGATCAGTTGTTGGCTTGTTGAAGTTCGAATTGTACGTTTTACAGTGGATGAGCTTCAAAAATATATCCAAGGCATTAGTAACAAACATAAATATGCAAGGAATTAGTCAAGTTCGTTCCACGGTTCGATTGTTATATACATCTAATATGCAGTCTTCCATATGCAAGTCATGTATGGTCGTTCAAGCATTCAAGGCCAAAGTTCATCACAAAGTTTATATTAAAATTTGAGGATTTTAATTGTGTTTATCCAAGTTAAACCAACAACTGATCCAAGATGATGCTATGACTGATCGATCCCAATGCCCACGACCGATCATTTCTACACAACCGTTTTATAACCGATCGTTCTCCAACCTTCGACTCCGGTCCACACTTCACTCCAATTCAAAACTCTAAGCACCGATCCAAATCGATTGGCCAAAAATCCTAGCAGAAAATGACCGGTCCAAATTTTCACCATATTTTCAAATACCGATCCATCATAACGATCAATCGAACTCTGTTTCATTCCCCTATGCCAGCAACTTCACAACATCCACCTCGTCAGAAACGATTGGCCAAGAACTCCATGAACGATCGGTTGAAAACAATCTCCCCCTTCCGCTCCAACTAATCAAATCGCCGTGACTTGGATTATGCAAGCTAGAACGAGATCCCATTATCTCGTCACCAAATCCTAAATAAGAGAAAAATCAAACCTACCTATGTATCAAAGTAGAAAAGAGGAGGCAATTTGGATTCGAGTCGAAGCAAGATCTATAGGAGAAGGCGGCGGTGAAGGTCAGTGTAGCAAGAAGTCAGGTCGACCCATGGAGATGGTTGCAAAAAGAGTATGGGGTTGGATCGGAAGGCTTGGTAGATGGATGGTGAAGGAGAAGATGAAGATGGATTTTTCTTTTCTTCTTTGATTCGGGTAGGGACAATTAGAAAATGAAATAAAGTGAAGAGAATGGTCTAAGTACACGAGTGTATATATGAAGAATGCGATACAAACCATCGAAGTTTGCAGTTCAATGGAAGCCCAACCCATCAACGATCGGGTACAATCGTTTTATGAAAGCCTTAAGCCGATTCATTCTTCCTAACCTACCGTTCAACCAAACGGCCAAATCAAGAAACGATCAAGGTGTGATCATTCTGTGATGGATGTATGCAGATCATTTTCTTTAAAAAAAAGAATGAGAAGGAGAAGAACAATCGGATATGACCCAATCTCAAACAGATGTGGCCCAATCAATATTAAAAATGGATCGAGTACAATCCATTTACCTGATGGATTCATGCCAATCCATCTTGAAAAAAGAAATGCAAAAATGCAAATGATTGAATTACATTCCACAAAATTGGCAACGACACCCATGAGCGTACGAACGCATCTGAGCTAGCGACAATAACGTGTACATAAACGTGCACATGTGCATCCCAAATATTCAGTTTCCTGAAATCGACAGAAATTGAATTCTTACCTCGATCAGAGAGAGAACCGGATCAGATAACCGATGCTTACTAGCTCGATGAAATTGGGCACAAATGTTAATTGGCAAATTACAATCCAAAATTTATACTGTTGGAAATCATTCAATCGTCATGTCAAATCGAGAGATACGACTCTACAGGGAAAGCAATTCATCGAAGGGATGACAATTTTTCAGAAAGTTGAATGGATTCCTTTCCGTCAGCTCTAACTTGCTTCGATTCAAAGCACGTCATGTTGAAACAAGACGTGCTTTGGTGGTAAGTATTATCCGGCTTTTTGACCCGGCTATATTCGAATTGGTTAGAGAAGTTAAATTCGACTGTCATCGGAATCAACAAGTCAGATTAACAATAACGAAGCCCGAAGATCAGGAACAGGTGATAATATGAAGCAGTAGCGGAGTGAAAGCAGAAGATGGACTTAATACAACGATAAAAGTATGAAAATATGCTATGCAATGAAAATGGATTGGGTACGATCCATATTCATCAATTATGGATCATACCATATCGATATTAAAGTTCAACGCAATGAAAAACAATCGATATCTCGAAATCTACGAGTCAAATACAGATGAAACTTTGGAACGTCAGTATATTGAAGAGTGGAGCCCACCATATCGATCGCATGCCAATTCAAGCCCATATAACGATCGGTACCGATGGTTATTCTTAAGGATGTGGGATCCACGATCGATACCATGAATTCTCCTGGATCTGGAAACTCCATTGTCGAAATTTCAAAAAGATATTTCACCGTCTTCCCCTATAAATATAGACTTGATTGTTCATTCTGGCGATCTTTACACTGCTTGTTACCTTGCACTTCTTTGTAACTAAGGGTTTTACTTCGAAACAATACTCAGCCATTCAAGCATTTAATTAACTTATTTCTAAAAAATAGACGCAGGCTTTCAACGCCGAACCACTATAAATCGTTGTCTTCTTGTTATTGCTTACATTCTATTATTTAATTGTTTGTTTCCTTTGTTTCCATTTTATATTCTTCATTTATTTCTCTACAAACCTCTATTGGATGTTTGTGCCAAATTTTGGTGCAAATAACACTATACAAACTACAACCTATCATATATATATCATAGCGTACACATATACAATGTAAATTATTGAAATGGTCAAGAAATAATTATCATCGATGCTTCAAACTTTTTTTTGTATTAAAAGCTTGTCACATCTCTATTATTAGTACACTATTATTAGTACAGTGGATCATATCACATGATTCAACACTTGATGAAATTCCAATTGTGTTTCATCACTACTTTCAAATTGTGCAAGCCCACTTGTAATTATGCACGAAATTGAGTTTATTTGTATATGATCAAAGGTTAAATAGAAATATTGGGTCAATGGGATTGGAGATGAAGTTCAGTAACATGTAACTTTTGTCTGCCTTTTGCGTGGGTTGGAGAGGACAATGGCTGTTTACCGTGCCATTCAAAAAACAAAAAGTTTCTTGTTCGTTCACTTACCAATTAAGGATTGTGGATGTTATGTCCTATTTAATGTTTATATATAACGTTTATAACTTCACGCAAATGTTATCCAACCCCAAAGGTTAAATCGTGCAAGGCCCTTATGATGATGTACAAAATTGAGTTTATTTGTAGATATTAAAGATCAAAGAAAAATAGCGGGACCATGGAATTGGAGATGAAGTTCAAAAACATGTCTGACCTTTGCTTGCCTTTTATGTGAGCGGTATAGTACCAAGGTTTATTGTTTATACTAATGTCCTATTTGTTCTTTATATAGAAGTTTATTAAAATCAAATATTACATGTTAGGTTTGTTACTTCAATTTTGAATCTTGATTTACGATTATCTCATGCTTAATGTTGTGTGCTGATCAAGCTAATTCAAAGTTCCAACCAACTCTTTAATAGTCCATTTGCTTAATATATGAATATCACAATTGTGAACAATGATTAATGAGTGTAAATAGGATTGCTTTGATAACGGTTACCGTTATAAATACGAAAAAACTATTTTTTCGTACCAATTCTATTACTTTATCAATATCTATAGTAAAATGATCGTTGGTATCCCGATAGTTCGGTAAACCAATGATCGGCAATGGTAATCTTACCAGCAGATAAAGACATTAACAATGCAATGTATTAAGTTTTTGATAATGATAAAAATTGGTAATTTGTACGCACCTTCAACAGCTCAAGAATGTATAAACAACAGAATTTATAGCACATTTGATTAGTCCCCTATTCAACACAGTATGCACTACCTATCTTCTAATGAAAACAAATCAACAGATAAGTAAATAAACACCTTCATTGCTGCTTTTGGCATCAAAGGTCGGAAATAACTTTTCAGAAGCAGAATCATCGGATAATACAGGGGGAAGAGTGTTTAAATCTGTCTCGTTCGGAAGCATCTGATACTGCGGGGCACCAATCCTGCACCGCATTATAGGTCAATTAGTGTCAATAGTAACTTTACCTCAAAACGAAGTTCAACATAATTAGAAAAAAGATGTTACGTGTGAGGAGGAGGAGAAGGAGAAGGGACGAGAACAGCAGCAGGAGTAGAAGAGTGAAAGAGAGAAAAATCGGTTGGGACAGGGAGACTTCCGCATATGAAACCCGCTGTTTTTGTAGGTTGTGTTATCTCTAGTTTTCCTATACATTGAATTGATCCTGTTGATTCCTCCATTTTGTTTTTCTTCTTCCTCAGTAAGTTAGGGTTTCTGATTGGAAGATTTGGGATTTTTTGTCTAGCTTGGTAAGTTTCGGATGGCAGGATCGCGAACTTTCTCGGCTGACTTGAAGCAGCAAATTAGAAGGATGATGCCAATTTTTTCTTTTAAAAAGTGCTGCTAATACACTACATGCCCACCGTTTTTGTTAGCGGAGAGGATTTAAAGTCACAACTGGAATTTGTCTATCAACTTAAAAAAATATTGCTTTTTTTTGTAGGTTATCATTTTTATACCTTCAATGGTTATCATTTGAAAGAGATTTCAAACGAAATCGTCTAACATCTTAGTAAATCAAGATTTTAAAATTATCAAATTTAGCTACAATTTTGATCAAATTTTGAACTAATAGAAATTTGTAGAAAAAATAATTGAAGTATATGAGATTTGAGTTCGCGATCATTGTTTACGGTTATATTTTAAATGTGGTGCTAAGGGCACCTCGAAATATGCTTTCTAATACCACAAAAATAATAATAAACACAATAAAATTTGTATGCTTTTTAATACCGAAGTCATTTTACACGGTTATCAACCAACGACCAAAATCAAATTTGCATGGAAAACAACCGCCGACCAACACAATTTTCCATGGCCAACAACCGTCGAACATTACTTGTTCGGTGGTTGATGGCCGTGAAAAATTATGTTGGTCGACGGTGTCTGCCGTACAAAATAAGTCGAAATTGATACCTTTGGTAGTCCTGTTATCCGGGTTTTTAACCTAACATGATCCAACAAGAAACAGAACAAATTCATGACATCAGAATGGTTCAAAACTTATCCAGAGAAGCAAAGGCAATGAGTTAACGAGAGCCAAGCTATATTATTGAGACAACAACTTAGATCGACTAAACCAAGAAACCAGCATTCTTTCAGCCCAATCAATAGTTGAGTGCAAACAGCTAGTAAACTACCATCGAAACGGAACAACGTGCAATGAGACTGCGCAAACAACAACGATACAAGACCATGGAAACATCCCAAACTCCAAAAAACATCTAAGTGTTTGGATCGCCAACGACCCATTCCTTATGGATCGCTAGCGACCCATGCAAAGTGGAAGGTCGCTCCGTTAAATGGAAGAAGAGAAGGAAGGAAGAAGTATGTAAAAAATATGCCGAGTGTACATGGATCGCTAGCGACCAATGCTTCTCCACGAGTCTTCAACAAAGCAATCAAGCAATGCAATGGCTAAGTCATTGGCTCGCGTACGAGCCAACTCTATGGGTCGCTAGCGACCCATGGTTTTGGCTCGGATCGCGAGCTAAACCCTCCCTAGGTCGTTCTATCCTACCTGCGATCAGTTAATGAAGTGGCCAGGTCCAGAAGTCCTCCGATCTCTATAAATACCATCATACCGGCAACATAAAGGGGATCTTTCTTCGGACTGGTTGCTGAAGCTCTGCTGAAAACATTTTTCACTCTCTACCTCCCTCACAACAATCTCCAAAGGGATTCACTGTGATTCTCTAGTGGATTCCAACTCTAGGGATTCAATCTACTTAAGGATAATCAAATTCTTGTAATCAAACACTTCCTGTAACAGCAATCGATCATAATAAAACTATAAAGTGGACGTAGGCTTCATTAACAGCCGAACCACTATAAAAATTCTCTGTCTTCTTTCTTTTACTGTTCTTTTTCTATATCTGTGATCTGTAATATTGCCCTGTCAGAACATGGCTGGTGCTTTCAAAATCAAACCAGGGTGTTGATCCATTTTTTGGGTTAACATTTTGGTACTTTCACTGAGAATCCAACTCAAGATCCAGATCTAGCTATCTACTTTGGATCTAATAGGTCCAGAAGTTGGATCCTTAATCTTTGCTTGAAGAATCCACTATTTGGAATCAATGGCTTCTGGAAGAAGAAGAACTGCCTTTGGAAAGTCTATAGAAGCAATAATAGTTGGAGAAGATGTTAATCCCCAACAAACCGAAGTAAATGGCGCTAACTTAGGGAATCAAGCGACAGCCTCCTCCAATTAGCATGAAGTTGTTACTAGGGATGAATTAAATAAAATGGTTGATGAGATCAATCGAAAAATGAAAAGTAGCTAAAAGGCTCTAATGGATAAGCTTAACGCTCTCCTAACCTTGCAGTTAAGTCCCGCTCCAAGGACTACGCCCGAACCCACGGCTGCTATGGAACAAGAGAATTCCTCTATTTCTAGTCTACATAGAAGAAACGGAAAACAGCCACAAAAAAGGGTGACGACAGGACTTAACGTGGATGGAATTGCAAGTACTCTGTTTTCCATAAGGCAACCTATTCTGAATTTGAGTCCAGGGGCAAAGACCCATGTAGAAGACATGGCTATGGATCTTTTCGACTCAGAGGACGGATAACAAGACGACAAATTAGAAGAAAACGCCAATGCATTTGATAATGCAAGGAATACCCAAACTGCTCCAGTTAGACCAACCGCAAGCCAATGGGATCCTACAGGAGTGGCTCTCCCGAAGACAGGAGAGCCTAGGTCTCAGCCCACTCACCAAGACCATTTGCAAAGCTAAACACTTGGCACAGTGACTGATTACCGCCCTCAGGACTACTGGACATCAGAGGCATACATAGCGGATATGGTTCAATGATTAATGGAGGAGAGTAAAAATAGAAGAGATGATGAATGGGGATCTGCGCCAAGTCGGACTCCCTTCACCGATGAAATCTTGAATTAGAGATATCCAGAAAAATTCACAATGCCAACTATTCCATCCTAGACGGGACAAAGGACCCGAAACCTTACTTGTACAAATACAATTAGTATATGGACGGAGCAAATGCCTCTAAAGCCGTTCGATGCAAATGATTTCCTATTCTTCTTGAAGGAGTTGCGTCAATGTGGTTCACTAGCCTTCTACCAAGATCTATCTCTACTTTTGACCAACTGGCGACAAGGTTCCTTGATCAGTTCAGACTCCATACTGCGCAGCCAAAAGACGTCATGTCCCTATCCGGATTGTTCCAAAGGCATAACGAATCACTGAAATCTTTCATGAACAAGTTTAACACCGTGGTGGTGGAAGTAAGCAACCCCAATGAAGACATGGTTTTTATGGCATTAGTCCATGCCATTCACTTGGAAATTGAATTCGGAAAGTAGATTAAGATGAAGCAACCTACCACCAGGAAAGATTTCAATCATAAAGCAAGTCAGTACCTAAGGTTGGAGGAAGCGTTGAAATTGAAAATGAAGTCTACTAGTGTGCAACCGGCGAACGTCGGGCAAAGCGATGTAGCAATGAATCAAAATGCGCACACTTCTCGGACTGCTGAAGGAACCACTGGGAAAGACGGGAATTCAAAGAGAAAAGGTCAAAACTCCAATAAGAAGAATGATAATGGCGGCAATAAAAAGCTCAAAGGGTTTAGGCCCAAAGGCTACACTCCCCTAAGCGACACACCGGAAAACATTTTTCTCGCAATTCAAGGGACTGAGGAATGCAAAAAGCCACCTAAAAAGGTGGCAACTGAGCAGCAGAAGCGTTCAGGGAATTCTGCCGCTTCCACGAAACACACGGCCACAATACGAACGAATGCCGCTACCTAAAGAATCTCATTGAGGAATTGATCCAGAATAACAAACTCCAGCAGTACGTAAAGCAGCCACAAAACCTCGATCAATTTGCGACTCCTTGGCACCCAAGGGAATGAAGGAATCAAGCTGGAACCAGCAAAGAAGGGTCAAAACGAACTGACCAAAGGCTTATTATCGGAACAATATTTGAGGGACCTCATCCCGCACAAAGAAGTTGGGGAGAAATGGAGCGATATGCGAGTTCGTTGAAGAACACTCCAAAGGAATCATGTTTAGCTGTGGAAGACGAAACTCCAGCTAAGATGCAAAGGGTTTTGAATGACGATTGTGTTCCAAAATCGAGACATCGCGGGGATCGAAGCTCCAACTCTCAATCCGATGGTGGTGACGGTAGGAATTGGACCTGCTGTAGTTCAGCGGGTGTTGGTTGACAGTGGCAGCTCCGTTAACATACTCTTCAATCGTACTTTCGATCAAATGAAGATTGGCATGAAAAGTGTATTCGTGTGCCAAACAAAGATTCAGGGGTTTACCGGTGTATCCAAACAACCGGTGGGAACAATTGACCTACCTATGGAGCTTGGAGAGGGTGAGCGAAGGGTCACCCTCATTCAGACTTTTGTGATCGTGGATGAAAAGTCAACATACAACGCCTTCTTGGGACAGCCTGAATTAGCCAACTTCTAAATAGCATTGTCCCAATGGTGTCTTACAATGAAGTTCCCTACAGAGCACGGAGTCGGAATTGTGAAAGGAGACCAAAGCGCCACCCGGGAATGCTACATCGTAGAATTGCATGGGTCAAGAAGAAAGGAAAAAGGAAAGGATGTGCGGAAAACCCTCCACATCCGTGAACCCTCCGAATAGAAACTACAGAGTCGCCCCTAGCTTGGGGACCATAGCCGATTCGACAAGGCTTTGGATCCTAGAAAGAAAAGCTCAAGGGAGGATCGGACAGCACCGGTAGAATTGACGATGTCTGTCCCAGTCTGTATGGATGACCCAACGCGGGTCCTGAAAATTGGATCGTAGCTTGGAAACAGGATGCGGTCAGAACTAACCAAATTCCTCCGGCCAATCTGGATGTATTTGCTTGGACACACTCCGATATGTGTGGGGTATCACCCGAAATTGCCTACCATGCGCTCAATATTGACCCCAAATTCACACCGGTAAAGGAAAACAGGTGCAGCTTGGGCCTCGAATGGTCCAAGGCATTGAGAGAGGAGGTTGATCAGTTGATGGCTAACGGCTTCATCCAGGACGTGACTTACCCTGAATGGGTATCGAACCCAGTCTTAGTCAAGAAGTTTAATGGAAAATAGCGAACTTGTATTAACTTCTCAGATCTAAATAAGGCTTGTTCGAAAGGTAGCTTTCCACTCCCCACAATATATCGGCTTGTGGATGGAACGACAGGGCATGAATTGCTATCATTTATGGATGCATACTCGGGCTACAACCAGATCTTGATGCATGAGCCAAATCAAGAAAACATCATCTTCATCACCAATTTGGTATTGTACTGCTATAGAGTAATGCCTTTCGGGTTAAAGAACGTCGGGGCAACATACTAAAGGCTAGTAAATACTATGTTCAAACGTCAAATCGGAAAGACTATGAAAGTTTATGTGAACGACATGCTGGTCCAATCTCAAGTAGCTGCTAACCATCTAGAAAATCTCGATTAAATGTTCGAAATACTCCGGAAGTATGGAATGAAGCTCAACACACTCAAATGTCATTTCGGAGTAGCCTTTGGGAAATTCTTGGGGTTCATAGTAAGTGACTAAGGCATCGAAGCAAATCTAGAACAAATAACGGCACTACGAGAAGCCCAAGCCTTGAGAAATAAGAAGGAACTTCAAAGCTTGAATGGAAAAGTCGCAGCACTGAGCCAATTTCTCTCAAAAGCTACAGACAAGTGCATATTGTTCTTCGATGCATTGAAGAAGGGAAAGAAAAACTTTGAATGGAGTGAAGCTTGTCAAACAGCTTTCAAATAATTGTTATGACACATGGAAGCTCTCCCAATCTTGTCAAAGCCGGTGGACGGAGAAGACTTATTCATTTATTTAGTAGTCTCCCCGTATGCATTAAGCACCGCTCTCGTGTGGGAAGAAGTGAGAATCCAGCGATCCGTGTATTACATTACCAAATGATTCACCGATGCTGAGAAGAATTACCCAAAACTGGAAAAGCTAACGTATTGCCTCTTGATCGCGTCCCGGAAATTACGACCATACTTTCAAGCTCATCCAATTAAAGTGTTGACTGACCAACCCCTAAAGCAAGTGTTATACCGACCAAAAACTTCCGGATGACTACTTAAGTAGAATATAGAGTTGAGTCAATATGACATCACATACCACCCAAGAAAAGCCACTAATGGGCAAGCGTTGGCTGACTTCATTGCCGAATTTACTATACGGGATGATGAGAAGGAAGTTCAGTCAGAAACAGACATGCAATGGAAGCTCTTTGTCGATGGCGCATCCAATAACTTATGTTCGGGAGCAAGAGTAGTGCTTGAAACCCCTGAGGGGTGAGCCATTAGCTATGCTTTGCGCTTGGAATTCCCAGCCACAAACGATGAAGCATAATACGAAGCACTGACCGTCGGACTGAAAGTTCTAAAGGAGCTCAAAATAAAAGCTATTCACATATACAGCGACTCATAACTAGTCGTCTACCAAGTAAAAGGGGAGTATTATGTGCGTGGTGAGAATCTTGCCCCGTACCTGTCCAAAGTACAGGAACTGCTAAGCGACGTCGAGCACTGCACCATCACTCACATCCCATGGGAGCAAAACTCTAAGGTAGATTATTTGGCTAAACTAGCAAGTTCAGGAGAAGCTCAGTCATTGGAACTAGTCCCAGTCAAAACTCTGGCCAACCCAAGCATAGACAAAATGGATGTAGACTGGATTCTCAAAACCACCGTCGAGCCAGATACGTGGATGATACCGATAAAGAACTATCTACTCATAGGAACCCTTCCAACTGGCCGGAATCAACGAAAGAAGCTCCTCCAAAAGTCACTACGGTTCATGGTACAAGATGGAATACTCTATCAAAGGGGATTCTCAACCCCCATTCTTAGGTGTGTGACCAATGACTGTGACGACCCGGATTTTTGGACCAGTTAAAATCGTCGAAAAATCCGTCCGTTCTAAAACTACTAATGAAAACTACCTACTTAATATACCATATTTGATAAATATTCAACATTACTAAATGTATAGGATACAATTTCAATTATACAACTTATCAGAGTAATTAATTTATTTATTAATCCTACAAGTGTGCTTTAATACATACCAAATACAATGACTATAAATCTACCACTGCACAACTCTGATGAGAGAGACATCACTATCATTACCTGCGAACTCAATAAACAATGTAAATGCGGAATAAAATAGTAAGCAGGAAAGATATAATAACACAAGAAAAACAACAGCCAATAATAGATAAACATGAAAGAGTTATTTTATTTTAGGGGCTGCATCATTACCACTTGTGACTGCCTACGTACCCCTATCTAATTGGGTACCCAATTAGATACAGGATCAAGCCAACGTAGTTCTCCTACCGTAAATAGGACTCATAGAGCCTACGATGCAACAAACAATATGCAATTCCCAAAACTACCCACTTAGGCTTAATCTTCAATTTTAGATTTTCAAATCTAATTACCTTTACAGAAATTATGTCTTTGGACTTTATTCCTGAATTCTTGTTTCAAAACTTTTGAAATATATATATATAAATATAAACATATATATATATATATATCTTTAATATTCAAACTAGTCCTTTACTTCGGGATCTGAAAACAAATCACCTTTTGAAACGATATCAATATACAAGCATACAAAACTATATGCTACCTTATCGGGAAGTTTCTAGCCATAACAAGGCAACTGGGTCTCAGCCTTCCGAAAAATAAATATAGATATGTATATCCCTCTACAACAAGAGCGGACTATACTGAGGCTATAGAACATCTGCACCTCCCTTGCCCACTTTTTAGTTATGGGTTTCCTGAATCGTCGGTAACATAACAAATCACTTTATATCCCGAAGTGGCAAAATCATTTACAATAATAATTACAAATATTTAAATTTATAATAATTTGCATTTCAAATCCTTTCAAAAATCATCTTAAAACCATCGGGCTTAATCCTCGAAATTCTTTCCGTTTTATAAAACATTTTTATAAAAACCATTCTTATATAAATCACTTTTATATAATATAACTACAAAATATTCATTACCAAACATTTCTATTTCTTTTAAAGGGAAAACATTTCATAGCATTTCAACTTTAAAATCAATCTTCAAAACAATTCATTAAATTGAAGTGAACCAAATATTACCGCTAAACACCTTATAGTCAAATCGTGAAATAAATCACAAGGTGTTAGCCTACAATTATTTTCTACCCAGCCCATGCATATGGATAATTAATTGCTCATAAACTGGCCGAGCCTAATTCAAACAACCAAATAATCAATTAACAAAATAAACACAACAATAAATGATAAATCAACACTTCATTCTATCAAATATTTATAGCACTTTATTTAACTTGGGTTAAAACGGTTTGATATTTATTTTGGAGCATCCGGGCTTTCCTTTCGATATGTTCCACCCCTCGTCTAAGAAAAGAAAACATAGGCCAGGTAAGTTCAGGGCATTGGTTGCTCCATCCCTAACCTTAGTTAAACACCTTGTTTTATCTTCCCACATCTCACAGGTGGGACAAATGTACTAGTCGTTTCCGCATACTCAATTGGTTATTATATTCAATATTCTTCAATTATTGTTTAAGTGTTATAAACAATTCCTCTTAACCATTTATTCAAACTCCTATTAAAACTTCCAAATCATCTTTAAATTACTTATTTATTCCTTTAAAATCATTCACAAAATATTTAGGAAAGAATTGTTACGTTTAAACTTATATTTAAATGGTTATAGAATCTGCAGCATAAAAGTGCCGCGGAAAGTGCTATATAAGCTTATTTGATTAAATCAACTTTTAATATTTGAAAATTCATATTTTCCATTCCAAATCTCTTTTAAACCATTTTAATAGATTTATCAAATTTATTTCATATTTTTAATCATTTAAAAACATCATTTATAAAGAAATCCCTTTTCGGATTTCGAACTGCAAAACCGCGCTGTTTTTAGAAAATTGTTTTGGACATATTTCAAAATCTACTTAATGAAATCTTGATTTTCTTTCTTCGTCGGAAAACTATGGATATAATAGACCGGAAAATTCTCATCTCGGAGAATTTTGAGCTATATTCCACTTTGTACACTCTTTTAACTTTTATGGCGCGAAACCGCGAACTACCGTTATGCGATGCGCCTAGTTTTGACTTGTTTTTCAATTTCTTTTCAAACTTCTTGGAAACACTTTTAAATGTTAATAAAACATTTCTAAATCATTTTAAACAATATTTTTATATTTCAAACTCATATTCCATTTCATTTCACTTTATAATATCATATTATTATAATACTATTTTCCAATCTTTTTAGATATTTTGAAATCACTAAGAAGCTAAATAATTTCCATACACGCATTTGTATGGATTTAATTTCATTGAATTAACTATACTTACTAAGCATTTATTTTATCATTTATCAAACCAAGTTATCATCCAATATCAACCAATATTCAACATATTAATTTCTAATTTAACATGTGTATTATCAACTTAAGTTTTATTAAAATAAAACTAAGATTTGAGTACTCGCCTTTAACCAAACTGATTAACTTTCTACCAACATTCTTACTAACAACACTTCACTAACTACTTCAAATAATCAACTTCTACTCCATTTCTTTTGCTTTATGCTATCGACCTCTTCTTCCAAACTCCCGAAAATCCGGCAGAGCTTCCGTAGCACCTTGAATTTGCTCCAAGCTCCTTGGAATGAAATCGGCGGCACTTCCTTCTCTTTTTCTTGCTCCGGAGCTTCACAAACTTGCTCCTCCTTCTTGATAGTTCGGCCTTACCTTCTTCCATCCCTTTCATCATCATTTCTTCACTTCTTAGATGATAAACCATGTTTTAATTGTATTCTAAGGTCTTTGGTAAAGTTTGGTGGTGTTTTGACTTTTTTTGATATGGTTTTGAAAAAGTTAGTAAGGAAATGAAAGAGAAAAGCCATTAGAGAAGCTTTTAGAAAGCTTGAGAAAGGAAGAAGAAGAAAATGTAGAAATGTGTAAAACAAAGTAGAAGAATGATGGTCTTATTTTATAGAAAAGTTTTGGATTAAAATAATATTTTGTAAAAAGACCAAAATACCCTTACTTACTTATAAAGTAATCTTATTTTTTTCAACACTTAACATCACATTTCAAATCATTACTTTATGTCATTTTCACTTAGATATTAAGTAAAAAAAATAATAATTATGTTTCGTTGATTTGATGTTTTACTTTTTGACTTTTGTACCTTTTTTGTCTTTTTATGCTTACTTTTTGTTAATTATATTCTAGAATTTTCTAAGTATGTTTAGTAAAAGTAAACTTAATTATTAAATTAATTAATACCTACACTATTTGAATATATGTTCTTATATAACAAAATAAAGGTGCGACGACGTTGCGACAACTTTTAATCGACAAAACATTGATTTTCGACAAAATATTTTACGGTCACATTTTGACGTTTTGGTTAAACCATTTATTTATGTAAACTAAATTTAAAAATAAATTTGTATAATGTTATTTAAAAATAGAAACACTCATAAATTAATTAAAATAATTTATTTAACCATTGAAACTTACTTTTTCTAAAATCAGCATTTTGTCACTTTTGTCGATATAGACAAATGTTACTATTTTTGTGTATACTTCTCTTCCCAAACCCTATCTAATTTTGTTTGAATCATATAACCTTACTTAATTCATATTTAAAATCACTTTAAATAGTATATTTTAAAGTGGTCAAATTCTGGATCGTTATAATGACGAAGCACGACAAGTCCTAAAGGAGGTACATAAAGGCGAATGCGGAGACCACATTGAGGGGCAAATCCTTGCGAAGAAAGTCCTTCGATATGGGTACTTCTGGACAACAATAAATCGTCATGCCGCAGATCATGCCAGAAGATGCGATCGCTGCCAAAGATTCAGCAAATTAAGAGAACTCCTTCAACGAAGCTGACACAAATGGTCAGCCCATGGCCGTTTGCGATATGGAGGATCGAATTGATTGGCATCCTGCCAATAGCAAAAGGAGGAGTCAAATATGCTATGGTTGTCATAGATTATTTCACAAAATGGGCCGAAGTAGAACCGCTGGCAACCATAACCACAAAGAAAGTTATTAACTTTGTTACTAAAAACATCATTTGCAAGGTTTGGTGTGCCGCAAAAAATCATCACCGATAATGGAACCCAATTCGAAAGTACCGAGTTCAGAGACTTCTGTAAGCGCTTTCGAATTGAAAAGAGCTTTTCCGTAGTGGCTCATCCGCAAGCGAACGGGTAGGTGGAAGCGATAAACAAGATCATCAAGTCCAATATCAAAAGGTGACTAGCAAAAGCCAAAGGAAACTGGATTGATGAACTTCCACTCGCACTATGGGCTTACAGAACTATCCACAAAGCGGCAACCGGTCACACTTCGTTCGCCCTAGCATATGATTCAAAAGCAATGATTATTGTCGAATTAGAAGTCCCCTCGCACCGAAGGCAAAACTTTGATCAGAAACAAAACGAGCAGCTCCTACTCGAATCGCTAGATATGGTTGATGAAAAAAGAGAAGAAGTAGAGCTGAGAACCGCCGCCCACCAAAAAAAGGGTCGCACGGTAGTTTAACTCCAAAGTTCACAATCAAACCTTCGAAGTGGGTGATCTTATGCTCAAGAGAGTTTACCCGGTCCCGGGGACCTTCGAACCAAACTGGGAGGGACCATATGTCATTAATCAAAAGCTAAGAGACGAGACTTTCAAGCTAGCAACCATCAATGGAACTTAAGTTCCCAGGGCATGGAATAGCGAATCGCTTCGCCGTTACTTTAATTCTACCTTATGTATTTTTTATTTTCCGGCAAATAAGCCATCCCGAGATACCGAGGGCATTGTACATAGGCAAAAACTATCCTACTTTCCTTAATAAAGTTTGCTTCTTGAACCAATAAAACCGTGTTCATAATAATTACATGCCGGGTCGACGGAAGTAAATCGACACAAACCGTTAGATCGGCGGAACCTGGTCTTTGTCTTCTAAAAACCGGTGTTGCTTCGGCAACATCGAGAAGGCTAAAATAATAACTCATCACGTTGCTCGAAGGTAGGCAACACCGAGGAAAAACAAAAGCCGCGCATCCCATAAGCCATGCAATAAAATAATAACTCCTCACGTTGCCCGAAGATAGGCAACATCGAGGAAAAACAAAATCCACGCACTAAATTAATAACTCTTAACGTTGCCCGAAGATAAGCAACACCGAGGAAAAACAAAAGCCGTGCACCCTATAAGTTGCGCACTAAAATAATAGCTCCTCACATTGCCCAAAGATAGGAAACACTGAGGAAAAAGAACACACTCCATAAGCCGCGCACTAAATTCCAAAACACTAACTCCTCATACTGCCCGAAGATAGGCAAATCCGAGGAGCAGGAGAAATCACGCATTGATTCTTAAAGCTTAAACCACTCACACTGCCCGAAGATAGGCAGCGTTGGGGAACACTAAAGCACATGCTCCTCACGTAGCCCGAAGATAGGCAACGCCGAGGAGCATCAAAAACCGCGCATCTCATAACCAGCGCTAGCTGCTCCTATAATCGGGAATAATGAGAATAGCTCCAATGAAATTGGAATGCTATAAACCAACTAAAAACTCCCAACCATAGACATTTAATGATCAAAACCGCCCTTAATTAACCCATGTAATGTGCACCTCTCAAACACGCATAAATTGCATACTTACCAGAATATCGCCAGAAACTGGGATTACATGCTAAAGTTGTAAAACTTCCGAAAGAAAGAAAATCAAGCCGCGACTTAGCCAAATTTCAAGTTTGATATAAGAATTATCTAAACCTTAAGTTTTTGGTCATTTGAAAATTATTTGAAGTAACAACCTTGTGAACTGGGGGCATACACCGGTACTCGAACAAAAACACGTGAAAACAATAAGTTCACAAGTTCTGTCACTCCAAAAAAAAATTAACAAAAATTTCTAGCAAAGAATTTTTAAAAAGTTCTGTTAGTCTCTAAGTTCTGTTAGTCTCTAAGTTCTGTTAATTTCCAAAGTTCTGTTAATTTCTAAGTTAACAAAAATTCTTAAGTTCTGTCAATTTCCAAAGTTCTATTAATTTCCAAAGTGCAGTTAATTTCTAAGTTCTGTTACTTCAAACCAAGGGCATTGGCTGTAATCACAGAACTACAGAACTATGAAATAAAGGAAGCACAAGTACAAAGAACACATACGAACATATAGATAAGTGTACAATCAGAATATCAATATATTGCTTATAATTTTCTTTACCCTGGGTCAAACTGTAGGGGCCGTACCCATACAACACTGGCCAACAAAAAGAAAAGAATACAGACTCCATAGCAAAAACGCTAAGTGTAGACACTGCACTTGTACAAAACGACTCAAAAAAGAACCAAAATCAAAGTGGTCTTCACGCAAGCTTCTCGACGCTTCTTTTCTCTACTTCCTTTTCCACCCTTTGTTGGCAGCTTCTGCCTCACCTCAAGAGTGCTATCACTACCGGTGATATCAACGAACACTTCGGTGGCAATGTCCTCCTCTTCCTCTACCATCTTCTTAGAGGAGCCTCTCTTCCCTTTGCGCTTCCGTGATTTTCGGGAGCTCTTTGAGGCCTTGATCGCCTCCACCTTTTCCTTCTTGACAGTAACCAGATCGTGTTAAGTCTTCTATGGCTGCTCCATCTGAGTTTCCTGCTCCTTGACCTCTATTGTTGTTATACCGCCTTCCTAAGACATAGAAGGGTCATCCAGGCCATGGAGCGCGACTATCTTTTCAGCTTTCGACCCCGGTTGTAGGCCAGATGCGGATGTAGAAACTAGAACATGAACAGAAACAACCACGGAGGATGTGGAAATGGCGGCGGGTCCAGGCACCAAAGAAGCTGGCACATCAACGGGGAAGGTAGATGGACCTATAAGATCAAAAATGAAAGCATTAAATTCCTCTTGCTCTTGCGGTGTAAGTTGGAAACTCCCAAATTCGGATGAAGCAAGAATATTACCTGCACCGGAGGAATGATCAAGAATGTCAACTTCAAACTCACCACCTTCGCTCTCTTTTGATGGCTTCATTACCTGAGGGAGAGTTTCAAGTCCTGAACTTGTTGGCAGGTCGTGAGGCTGCTCTAATGATTCGCCCATGTCAGAAATAAAAGGCTTGGTGAGCGCTTCGGCGGTAGTCATCAAGGCGGCATCGGTGGCCTCCATCTCCTTTTCAACTCGAAGAATTTCCCGACCTTCGAGCAACGCTTTCTTTGACTCTTCATTCAGGTAAGCATCCTCCAACTCCTGCTTGGTGTAGACATCGACGCTATCAGAAAAGTGGGACAAGACTTCTTCCCATACCAGAGCAAGAGTGCGTGGGAACTTTGGGCCCAAATAGCTGAGACTTCCTTGATGCAACAAGGAGTTAACGTAAAAATTCAAGATGGTTGCATCAAGCTTCTCCATCTTTCTTTCAAAGGCATTTTGGAGCTCCAAATAATCCGCTCTCACGGTAGCTTTCTCAACTTCAGCGGAAGACTTATCAACACTGAGCTATGTGGCCTGAACCTGTAACTTGGCAATGATCTCGGCCTGGTCAGAAATAGTTTTGTTGTGCCCTTCAACGATGAGGTCATGATTAGCAATAGTTTTCCGTTGAGCCTCTATCGTTGCGCTGCAGGCGGTCACTTCTTGCTTTAATTTCTCCTCCTTTGTGTGAACCTTTTTTATTTCGTCTATGTAGACGATTTCTATTTGGGTATGGGCTTCTTTCACCTCTTTCAGCAAGTCAGCATTTCTCTTGCTCTCTTGCAGCGTCGCTGCTTTCTCTTCCTCTTGCTGCTTAATCTAGGCGTCACGATCGGCCAATGCCTTCTCAAAGTCATCCTTCTCTGATTCGAAAGAGAGGATGTCCAGATAATTATTGCAATTTGTATCCACCAATTATTTATAGAATTTCTCCCATCCTTCGCCCTATTCTAAGTCGCTCTGAATGGCCTGGAGGTGCGGCATATACGAATCTTTACGGACTAAGGGCAGATCGTGGTCGAACTTAACCCCCTTCAAAAACCAACCAGGAAGCTCTACCTTAAGTTTAGGAGGGCCAGAAGGATGGACATAGGCAGGTCTCCGGTGAGGGCAAGAAGCACCAAAGGTAGCAGAAACAACAGAAGATGACGAAACATGAGTTGATGGCGGAAACGTGCAGAAGCAATAGGAATTTCTAAACCCCTAGAAGAATGTGTTGGAGCAAGCTCTAAAGAATGAGGGCGATGGTCAAACTTCGACCTTTTTGATGGTATATCCCTTTCTTCGAAAGATCTCCTCTTCTCATACCTGCCCTTATAAGATCAGCTTCGATCTCTTTCTTTTTGGCGGTAGGTTTCAGCTTCAAGTTCTTTCCTTCTCCTATATTCCTCCTCCATTTCTCAAAATTGATGATGGCTGAAGGTGCGCTTGGAATACCGCTGTGAGTCATTAAACTCCTCGAAGTCATCGTAGAAACCTCGTCCTCTCGTCGTATCTGGCATAAAACATTCATAAAATATTTCAAAAGCATAAAAATAAACACAACAATAATGAAAGAATGAATGGAAATGAGTGTAATCCTAGTGCAATGTGTAGTGCGTTTCTAATGTAGGCCTAAAACGTCATCACGAACCAGGACGGACGACCGTCATAGGTGGAATCAGACTAACTTCGGCTATTGTGGGTGGAACCGGGCTAACTTCTGGCGCGATATCACCCGAGCGGGGAGGCGCCGTATCAAATTTAAAATCTTCTTTCATGAGCGTGTCGAAGTCAACATAAACATTGCTAAAATCCCCGAACTCTACTTCGACGTCCTTACTCGGAAAAACTTGATTCCCTCCGGTCTCAGGGGCTTTGTCTTTGTCACTTGTATCTGGAAGAGGTGAACTCGGAAGAACGAGGCTCATTCTCGGAGTCTCATCACAAGACTCCCCACCATCGGATTCTAACAAGAAGTAATCACTAGTAGTGGACTCATCACTACTACTCTCAAATTCCCATTCTTCCTTTTCTGAGTCCAAGGTGGACTTGCTTACTCTTTGCTTGAACTCTTCTTCTCCTTCCTCTGGAATTGGAGGCATTCTAGCCGGGCCACTTAATCCAGTCACAACAACCTCTCCCCCCTCATGGGGCTCATCGGCTGATCCTCCGGATGAGCTCTGGACTCTCTCTCTCTTGAGAGGTGCCTTCTTCGGAATCGTGGAAAGAGGAAGTAGATCTTATACGAACCCTGGATCGAGCAGGAGAGGGAATTTCAACTTGAATAGCAGATCTACCCAGATCCAGCAATCTATATCGACGCAAGTTTCCATCAGTCAGTAATACTTTAACGCTTCTCTCCTCGGCATCGATAACCTTTAAAGTCTGACAAACTTCATCGAGAGCCATGTCTTTATTTGACCTTGGAATAACTACAAGAGACATACGGTTGATTAGTAACTCCATTCCAATGCATCGAAGCTCGATAAATGGAAAAAAGAAACTTACCCTCCGTCGTCCACCGGCGACTGAACCCCTCGGGGCATCTAACAAAGAAATACCGCGTCTTGAATTGCGACAAGTTGCTTTACAAGCGCAGGACGATTTTTTGATTTCTTAGGGCTTCGATTATGATCAAGGAGGGGTAGTCATCTCTCCTCTTGAATGATAGAAAATACCATAACTCATCAAAATTAGGAGCGCGGTTGAATGTCTGCATGAATAGAACATGTAGGCAAGTCAGGATGGCGTAGCCGTTAGGATGAAGCTGAAATGGGGCAATACCCAAGTTCGAAAGAGTCTCACATAGAAAGTCGTTAAAGGGAGGCACGACTCCGTTCAAACACATGTATTGGTGGCAAGCGGTGTACCCCAGGGGAGGCATATGAGCGAACTCGTCCTTCTTCGGCGGACGCACATCCTCTTTTGGAATTTCGTGTTGTGCATAGATGTTATGAAGGACCTTGGCAGAAACCATCAAAGAAGCTCTCTTAAGCGGATTAAGTAGAACTCTAAAGTTGGGAGGCGTTCGATCCACGATTGGCCCAACCGGGACTAACTAGCCGTATTAAGCTTGCGAAGTCGATGCTGACTCGGCTTCTGAGTGTGCCGGGCTTCCCCTGCTTGACTTACGACGCATGGATGGCTGATTCATTCTAAATAACAGAACTCGCGTCCGAAACGGTCAAGTAAATCTATCCTAAACTAATAGCTTCCCCTACCATACTTGAATTCCAAAGAAACATTAACTTGTAATCGACATGTCGGATTTCAAGTGTGAACTGGGGCAAGTGCAGTGTGCTATCTATATGGGATAAACTCGGTGCCCGAAACACTGCAAACGCTCTATCCTATGTAGATAGTTCGCTTGCAGTGGAAGAAGAAAAGAACTTCCCGTGTCACTTTGTTTTCTGCTTATGTTTCTGCTTCCTGTATACTTACCCGTTATCAATCAATGATCGATAATGGATCCGTTGTCAGAAGCAACACGGAAAACTCTTCTCACTACAGGGACGCCAAGCGTGCAGCAAGCAAGCAGGATAAGCCCAAATTCTCTGGAAGAATCAATATCGACTGGTGATATGCCGTGCCGTAACATCTACGAAACTGGGCAAAAGTCAATTCTGGTCTAACCGGTGAAGATAGTGAAACGCGCCAAGCATTGGGCCAAAGCCCGAACATCGTTCCGGGAGAAAACTCAAGACTCGATTGGCTCTCTACACCCGTTAAACCGCAATCAACTCGAACTCCTCGCGACCAAAATTGCAAATGAAAACTCGTCATCAAATCATCACACAAACACAATAATTAGCAAACCAATTAAGCAAACCCACCTCTGACGGAACTCAAGAACACAAGAGTGATCACAGACGTAGAACCAATGAGACATGGATGGACAGCTGGCGGGCTAGGAGATGGGTCGGCAACGATTCAAATGCGAGCTAGGGTTTAGAATCAATTATATGAATCGACAACAAAACGATGAGACGGCTAGGGTTTCACGAAAAAGATGCGAGGATCATGACATAGAGCTTGGATGAGATGGATCTAAGGAGGTGGTGGATCAGGTCGAGCAAGTGCTTGAATCACCTGGAATTGGATTGCATAGAAATTGGATCGCGTGAAGAAGCAAGGGTAACTCGAGTCAATGAGCTACTGGGTCGGCTCGAGCGTATATATAGGTAGAAAAGATGAAGCACGATTTTTGCTAAGGCATTTGGTCGCTTGCAACCCAACCTTCAAACAAAATTTTCATGACCGTATGGATCGCTAGCGATCCATACACAATGGATCGCTAGCGATCCATACAAAATGGATAGCTCGCTACCCATAATGAGGGAGCAAATTTTTCTCCACTTCATCCTCGGACATTTATCCATCGTTTCAAAGCATTTCGGGAAACGAAGCGGAGAAATTTGATCTGTTACAGCAAGCAATAGCTGTCAGAACCAAAGCTAGATGACCAACAGCACGACCTTCCACGTATTCGTAGTACTCCAATGCAATCACTTGGAAATCGACGGATAGATATTGAGACCGATAACTTCCAAAGCATGCCTTATTTACGATGAAGACGTACTCTGGGGCAAATGTTATCCGGGTTTTTAACCCAGCAGGATCCAACAAGAAACATAACAAACTCGTGACATTAGAATGGTTCAAAACTTATCCAGAGAAGCAAAGGCAAGGAGTTAACGAGAGCCAAGCTATATTACTAAGACAACAACTGAGATCGACTAAACCAAGAGACCAGCATTCTTTTAGCCCAATCAGCAGTTGAGTGCAAATAACTAGTAAACTACCATCGAAACGGAACAACATGCAACAAGACTGTGCAAGCAATGACGATACAAGACCATGGAAATATCCCAAACTCCAAACTCCAAAAAACATCTAAGTGCTTGGATCGCCAACGACCCATGCCCTATGGATCGCTAGCGACCCATGCAAAGTGGAAGGTCGCTCCGTTGAATGGAAGAAGAGAAGGAAGGAAGAAGTATGTTAAAAAATATTTCAAGTGTATGGGTCGCTAGCGACCCTTACCATGGATCGCTAGCGGCCCATGCTTCTCTACGAGTCTTTAACGAGGTAACCAAGCAATGCAATGGCTAAGTCATTAGTTCGCGTATGAGCCAACTCTATGGGTCGCTAGCGACCCATGATTTTGGCTCGTATCGCAAGTTAAACCCCCCCAGGTTGTTCTATACCTACCTACGATCGGTTGATGAAGTGGCCTGGCCTAGAAGTCCTCCAATCTCTATAAATACCATCCTACCGGCAACATAAAGGGGATCCTTCTCTGGGCCGGTTGCTGAAGCTCTGTTGAAAACATTCTTCACTCTCTACCTCCCTCACAACAATCTCCAAAGGGATTCACTGTGATTCTCCAGTGGATTGCAACTCTAGGGATTCAATCTACTTAAGGATAATCAAAGTCTTGTAATCAAACACTTCTTGTAACAACAATCAGTCATAATAAAACTATAAAGTGACTGTAGGCTTCATTAACAGCCGAACCACTATAAAATTCTCTGTCTTCTTTCTTTTACTGTTCTTTTTCTATATCTGTGATCTGTTATATTGCTTTGTCAGAACAGGGATGGTGCTTTCAAAATCAAACCAGGGTGTTGATCCATTTTTTGGGTTAACAAGTCCCTTAAAAAGTCTGGTATTAGAAAGAGTATAGACTAAAATTACATGGTACTTTTTAGCAATGGTATTAGCAAGCATATTTCGAGGTGCCCTTAGCAACACACCATTTTAAAGGAAATAAAAGAATGAATGCTTTTTTTAAATTAAGAAAATGATAGGTGGGTGTATAAGGGTGAAAGAATTATTTTACAAACTATTGATGGTTGGGAAAAGAGATAGATGTGAAATGTTGAAAAGTGGATGTATATAGTAGTACCATTTTTCAAAAGGCACTATTTATTCATAGTAATTTATGATCTTTTATATTCTTTTTTTTCTATGCACCAAGTCAAAAAATAAAAAAATAATATATTTCTGACTTATTCTATTTATACATCCTATTTTCCTTACACGCATTCATTTTTTTCACAAATTAGTATATACTATTAGTTCTTTACATACACCTGCAATTTTTAAATCTGTCATTTCAATATAACCATTTACTACTGAAAAGCCGAGATTTCGCGTGGAGCAAAAACAAGATGAGAAGACCTACGACCCATAGGGAATTCAAGGTAAAATTTTAATCGTAAATGCCACTTTGGGATTATTTTTTTTCCTACGGGTATCTACGTGGGAAATAATTGACTATTGTTATATATATGCGTATTCTGGTCTTTATTTTTTTAAAGGATAAGTGTATGTATAATTGTTGCTCAAATTCACAAGTATGATTAACCGGCTAGCACATCAAGGCTCGACCATGATCCATATGCTAAAGCCCCATAAAATCTTGCTATAACGCATAGCGTTTTTCGACTGCTACACCATTTAAGTTTAGCACTATTAAATAGTAGATCTACTTTAAGCCCTCTATTTTTCACTACGCCCGCTAAATCAAGACTTTTTAGCATCCTCTTTAGCAATATCAGTATATAAAGGTTGATTTGACTAGTTCTCTTATAAAAAATCAACAAAGTTAGGGTAAAGACCTAATTTTAAGGCATAAGTGCTCAATTTATATCAGAAATCAACTGTAGTCTAGTATGCATAAATCAATATATTCATTGGTTTGTTATATAAGATTAAACAATACTTCATTTTCCAATACAAATGATGTGAGAATGAGAATAAATTAACTTTAAATATTTGGATTTTTATCTAATAAAACTTGTTGCACCTTCGCTACTTTCCGCTATATCCCTGATATATATCCGCTATAACTTTTTGCACTTTTATCGCTATGAAACCGCTAAGCGCTTTAACTGCATAAGATCCATGTCAATTAGCACTATTTAGCCAAGCCCAACTCTAGCCAGCCCACAATCAACCTGGCTCCATTCCATCAAATCCAACAAGCAGGTTACATATAGGATGAACTGGACCCGCATGCTTGGTTCGGCCTACCACTAGTAGACATGATCATCTTATATGGCTCAACCTGACCCAAAGCCAACCCTTCAACTCAGCTACACTCTATGTCTATGACTGACCCGTTCAACTCGACGCGGCTACAACAGTCGACTCTCCACCAAGGCCCGACTCAAGCGCCGTCGTCTTTGGCCTGGCTTCATCACAACCCACCATCGACTAGTCCCATGCAACCTACCATGTCATCCTTTAGTCGATCCAGCACATCTCTTTCAACCTAATCCTTAGCAACACAACTTTCCTCAACATAGCCCCAACAAGCAACGGGACAATGCAGGCTGAAAGAAGCTACTCGTCCGCCTTGCCACATAGACATGAAAAAGTAAAGGATGGTTCATACAACCTATTATACTAGATATGCCAGCAAATCTGCCAAAATAATGCCTACTCTGGTAGCATGTCGTCAACATTAAATGCGCATTAAATGCAAAGCACGCGTCTGGTGTGGAAGGGCATTTGACATACTTCTCAGCCACACATTCCACATATTATAGTTTTTTTTCCATCAGCCATACGACTAGATCGACGGCCAAACATGCTTCTTGCTTGTTTTCCTAGGCAATCTCAGTAGTCCATCATTCATTTCTACTACTATAAATACCTCATGTCATACAACATCAAAGTGGTTGAGAATTGATTTCTGGTTATTCTGCCACAACAAACTAAAGGCCTAAGCTCTTAAAATTAACAACCTTTTGTTTTAGATATGATTTCTTATTATCCTCTTGTAATTCATTATAATCGTAAGTGAGAAATATAGTAAGAGATCTTCATAGTGGACGTAGGCAAGCTTGGGCGAACCACTCCACATCTTTATCATTTACTTCAATTTGCTTGTTTTCTCTTCATTTTACATTTTTAAGGCTAATGATAGCAAGTAAGCTTTGCTTTCATAAACGCATTAGTCTAATTCCGAGACTAGCTAATTTATTAGTTAATATCTTGATGCTTAAAGGAGGGCCCTGCTCTAAAAGGCTCTCACTTTTTTTCACTTTTTCTTCTCTACGCACTCTTTTCATGTTTCACCGTGTCAAGTCCTAATTGTGAGAATGAGCTCATTAACTCCAATGACCATGAAACTAATAGTAACACAGTCGCCATCACTGGCAGCCCTATACTTGGGCTCAGCAATGACATGTGGCGAAGTGTACTCCAAAGCTTAAACAATGTTGGAACTCTAGCCCATGAAGTAAATCATTCTCCATCACCTTATCGTCACTGATCTCCTATTCCATAAAGACGTCGGTTGAGAGGAACAATAAAAGTGGGTATGAGGGCCCAGACCCAAATTATTGTGGGATAATGTACAATACTCATTTCTATTCCTTCATTTCATTTTACTCAAAACTAAATAAAAGTTAGAGAAACTCTTTAATGATGGAAGCATAAGAAGGAAAATAAGAAGAAGATACAAAAACACAAGGTAGAAGAAACTAAAGAAGACTAAAATCACTATATCTTAAAGATCTATGTGAGTAATACGTAACCCTTCTAAACCGATTTCTTTATATGTATGGGTTTAGCAAATCTATATATTTTTTATGTATGATGGGGTTCATAAGGGTTTTCATACAATGATATGAAAGTTTAATTAATGTTTTGGAAAAGGATGAGTGAACATGAGATGTTTACATGTGTTTTTCTTACTTCAATGATTTTGAAACTTAATGAAAATTTTATATAATATTTAAATCATGATTTCTAAAATGGTTTTTTAGTTTAAGGAATTTCCTAAGCTTATATAATTTTATACAAATTTTTGAAGTGGTTTAACTTGAAAATAACAAGTGAAATATCCTTAAAAGGAAAAATATATGTAAATCATGGAAGAACAAAGGTTCAGGAATTTTGGAGAATTTTATTTGAATTTTCTATGAGAAAATAAAAAGGTTAAATAGCTAAGTACCACGTCGGAGTAAAAAGGTTCTGCAGGGGAATAAAATCCATGAAAAATATATTAACAAACGTTAGGGAAAAAGGCAGACAAGATCCAAATTGTTATTGAAAAGAACACTGCAAATAACAAAAAGTGAAACAATATCCAAAGGGATAACGACATGTGTAAAATCATTGTCAGGGATGTTAGAGTTATCGGGTAACAGCATTAGGGCGATGGCCCTAAATTTGTAAGTGAGAGTACTGTGCTAAATATGAAGGAATCATACTGCGATAAAATGTAGAGAAGAATACTTAATAAGTAAAGTGTAGAGTGTACCGTGTGGGTCAAGGGGACTGCACTAAAGGGGAGAAATGTATAATATAAGTTGGTGAGATGCGGGGAGAGACCAGGTCAGAACGGAGAAGGGATCCTGTGTTAAAATGAAAAGACAGAGTTGGAATGGTTATTAATGCCGAGTGGGAACGCTCACTCGAATGTACACCCAGGAAAGGTGAGGAGAGTCATTCAACTTTTAGGAAATACGATGGGGAAGGCCAAGTGGTTGCAAATTAAACAAATGTTCAGAGGCTGCATGTGGGATTCTTACGGTCTACTATGGTGGGGTGGTTTCAAGTAGTTTGAAAAATAAGTAAATAAATTACTGCGGTGTGGTGGCGCCAAATAGTAAGGAAGCTTAGTAAATAAATATAGAAGGACTATAAATGGTTGTTACTTTGTAGTCCAAGGCTTAGCTAATTAAATCGTTAAGTTTTGCGAGAGTGGGGTCCAGGCAGTTTGAATAGATGAATAAATTTAATAGAATGCTATAGTGGGGTGGTTCCAAGTGGTAATAACAAATAAATTTAGAACTAAACTACAGTGGGGTAATTCTAAGCAGTAATAGGCAAGAGACAAGTCCTAAAGGAAGGTGAAGTAAGTACCACATTGAGGCACAATATTGAACACTTTAAAGAATGCTTTAAAGAATAAATGAGACCTATGATGGGTTATTGCAGGAGTAAATGGTTAAGTAATATTAGATTAAAGAGGAACCCATAAAGAAAACTAGGTGGGGTCAGCGCAGGGAGTGCAGTATTCTATATTTAGATGTAAATGCTATCTAAATCAGGAAGAGGGTTGGGTCTGCGTAGGGTGCGTAGAAGTAAAGGAAATCTACTTAAGGAGGAATTTAATTTAAGATGTAAATAAGAAGTAATTGCGTTAGTAGTCTAAAGTGTTTTACTCATGATGGTTGAATAGTGAGGGGAAAACCTAATCTGTGTAGTGTAGGTTGGTCTCACTATATGTTTGTTTTGGGAACATTTCATACCAGACTTTATGTCTGTCCCATGTTTTTATTATTATTTTCCCCATAAATTCATAGGTACTCATTTGAGTAGGCTGAGTTTATGGGCTTAGGTAGGTACGGAATACTGGCCACAATCTAAGGACTGAAGACGGAGCAGGAGGCTCTTAGCTAATAAATTTTTTGTTTATGTTGTACGATGGAGTGCGGGCCGACTGTTTATGTGTTATTTTTATTATGTTTGACCCTACATGGGTACATGACTTGGGAAATTTTAACCAAAGTAATTGTAATGAAAATTTAAAAGAATATGCTATGTAATGAATAATGTTGGTTTGCTCCGTTTACTTATTTGTGTTTTCATATTATACCGAATTCACTTCAATCGCCGAAAGATAATTCTGGTGATGACTGCAGCATCATCGACATTCATCTTCGATTTTCAAGTGGAGGATGTTACAGTTGGTATCAGAGCATGGGTTTAGGGAAACTTAAGTAAAATGCAGCTAATAAAGATACAAGCAACAACTAAGATAGAAGTAAACGCACTGCGGAGTGGATGTGCTAATATATATCTATATACGATACTTATATATTGCTATATATATGTGTATATAGGGAGATATGTCAATTCTTCTATTGCGATTTCACTTCCTATCTTTTCATTTTGATGAAAACTTGCTAAACAGAAAAGCAAGATGGATTTGAGAAGTGAACAAATCGTAATAGGTGGGGCAAGTGCAAGAAGAGAGACTAGAGAAACACAGACTGATGGAGGAAGGGAGGAAAGAATTCCAAGAGCGGTAGGGAAGGAAGTTACATCGCTAGCTAATGAAGCGGGTATGGATGTAAATGTCTTATTTAAATAGTTCATGGCCCAGATGATGTAGAAAGCTGCACCGAAGGTAGTACAACCGAGAGATGCAGTACTGAGGGAAGATTTCCCGAGGATGACTAGGGATTTCAGAAATCTAGGAGGGAAGGCATTTATTGGGCATGTGCCTGCGGTAGAAGTGCTAAATTAGTTGACAAGATGTGAGCGTATATTTAGTGACTTTAGGATTGAATGATGCGCAGAAAGAAGACTAGCATCAAGGCAATTACAGGAAGATGCACTGGATTGGTAGGAGACAGTAATTGTAGAAACCTCAGAAGAGGGAATTACTTGGGAGTAGTTCAAGGAAAGGTTTGCGACTCAGTTCATATCGAAGTCTCGGTAGAGTGTGTTGTTGAGGGAGTTCTTTAACTTGAGGCAGGGTGACCTTACAGTGAAGGGATACGTTCAGAAGTTCAATGCATTGGCTAAGTATGGCAAGGATATCATTAACACTACTATGAAGAAAAATGAGAAGTTTATTAGAGGCTTAAAGCAAGGGATTGATCATTAGGTGATGGCTCATTTAGCGTCTCCTTATGAGTTTGTAGTGGATATGGCCAGAAGATATGATAACATGTATCAGGAGAAGAGAATGGCGGAGACGAGGCCTACGGAAAAACAAAAGAAGAAGTTCACCCCATATACTAAAGGCAAAAAAGGAGTACCGAAGGGGAAGAGTGCAATTGCTAATGCTAAAGCTGCCATTGCAGAAGTAGTTTGCTACAGCCGCAGACAGAAGGGACACTATGCTTCGACGTTCCCTCTGCCTAGATGTTGCGAGGGTGAAGTGCTTCAAGTGTGATAAGATAGGGCATTTGAAGAAGGACTGCCCAAAGCTTAAAGCACAGATATATGCTTTGGAGAGACTAAAGGAAGGATCATCTACAGAGGAGAGAGGCAAAGGGAAAGTCTTAGAAAGTATGACTTTGATTCTGGTATTTTAGTTAGAGTACTATTTGATACTGGAGCTACACATTCTTTTATAGTTAAAGACTTGGTGGATAGATTTGGGTTATGACTCACCTATTCAGTCACTTCCATATGTGTAGCAAATTCAATAGGAGGGTACGCCACTCTCAGACTAAGATGCAGTGACCTAGATGTTGAGTTTGGTAGGTGTTAGTTTTATTGTGATCCCTACATGTTTGACTTCATAGACTTCGAAGTTATGTTAGGGATGGATTGGTTGGAGGGGCATAGTGCAAGGGTGCACTATGCCAAAAGGATCATCACTCTGAGTCATTAGGACCAAAGAGGTAGAGTGTATGTAGTTTTGGAAGAATGTGGAGAAGTGCGCAAGAGTGCTTTATATGTGTTAGCTTCGGAGGAAAAGAAGCTAGGAGTAGTAAGGGTAGTAATGGAGTTTAGAGATGTGTTTGAACCGGTTTCATGGTTGCCACCCTCAAGAGCGATAGAGTTCTGCATTGACTTACTACCAGGAGCTGAACCGTTTAGTCGACCTCATAGTAGAATGCTTGCGAGGGAGATAGTGGAGTTGAGAAAGCAATTGGTAGAGTTAGAAGAGAAGATCTTCATAAGACCACGAAGCTCACCATAGGGAGCAGCGGTAGTGTTTGTGAAGAAGTCTGATGGGTACTGGCGACTATGTATAGACTATCAGACGCTAAATGAGAGGACGGTGAAGAATAGATATCTTTTGCCAAGAATAGACAACCTTTTGATCAGTTGAGTAGAACTAAGGTGTTCTCGCAGTTAGACTTGGCTACGAGGTTCTATCAACTAAGAGTTACGGAGAAAAGTATTCCTTTGACTGCATTTAGAACTAGATATGGTTCTTTTGAGTGGTTTGTTATGCTATTTGGACTAACCAATGCACCTGCATTCTTTGTAGACTTGATGAACAGGATCTTCCAAGATAAGCTGGACAGATATGTGTTGGTGTTTATAGATGGCATTTTAGCGTACTCTAAGGATAAGGAGGAGCACGTACTTCAACTAAGGTTTGTGTTGGAGATGTTGAGACAGCATAAGTTGAAGGCAAAATTTTCTATGTGTCATTTTTGGAGAAGGAAAGTGAAGTTTCGATGCCATGTAATTTCAAAAGAAGGATTAGCGGTAGATCTAGAAAAGGTGGAGGCGGTAATTGGTGGAAGAGACCTGAGATTGTGGCCGAGGTGTGAAGTTTTTCGGGATTGGCTATTTATTACAAGAGATTCATTAAGGATTTCTCTTGTATAGTTGCACCGATGACTAGGCTAACTAGGAAGGGAGAGTAATTTGTTTGGGTGTAGGAGTGCGAGAAGGCATTCTAAGAACTGAAACACAGATTGACGAATGCACCTGTGTTAGTAATACCTCAAGGGAATGATGGTATGATTGTGTATACGGACGCATCAGGATTGGGGTTAGGCATGGTATTGATGCAGAAAGGCAAAGTAAGTGCTTATGCATCTAGGCAGTTACGACCCAATGAAGTTAGATGTCCAATGCATGATTTGGAGTTGGCCGCAGTAGTCTTCGCGTTGAAGATTTGGAGACACTATCTCTTGGGGGAGATTTGAGTTGTATACTGACCACAAGTCATTGAGATATTTATTCCCTTGGAAGGAGCTAAACATGAGGCAACATAGATGGTTAGTGTTCCTAGCATCGTATGATTTTGGATAGATTATACCCTAAGAAAAGGCAACAAATTAGTTGATTCCTTAAGCCGACAACAAATTGTCTGTGTAGTGTGCAGTATTGGTCTAGTGTAGGATCAAGTAGCACAAACAGGGTATTAGCATGCTTAAAATTAGACCTACACTGGCAAAAAGGATAGCTGAACTACAGAAGAATGATAAGTTCTATGCAGACACGGTAAGGAGTTTGGACTCAAGAGTCGAGGCAGTAGAACTGAAGGGGTTCAGTGTGGATATGAAAAGAGTACCGTAAAAGAATAGCAGGTTGTATGTTCCAAATACTAGAGAACCGAGGAAGGAAGTATTGGACGAATGTCATTGTTCAAAGTTTACTATACATTCCAGAGGTATAAAGATGTACCAGGATATAAAGAGGAATTTCTTCTGGGAAGGAATGAAGGGAGACGTAGGAGAGTATGTGAGAAGATGTCTTACAAGCCAACAAGTGAAGGTAGAACATCAAAAACCAAGTAGGTTCATGCAGCATTTAGAAGTTTCAGTATGGAAATGGGATTCAGTATCTATAGACTTTATAGATGGATTGCCAAGGACAAGGACATGGAATGAAGCCATTTGGGTCATAGTTGATAGACTAACTAAGTGTGCCCATTTCATTTCAGTGAAGGCTAAATAAACTACGCCAAAGTTAGAAGAAATATACGTAAAGATGATAGTGAGACTGCATGGGGTTCCAAGCACTATTATTAATGACCGAGATTCACTGTTCACTAGTGAATTTTGGAGAAGTTTGCAAAAGGTATTAGGCATAGAACTGTGCATAAGTACTATGTACCATCTACAGACAGATTGGCGGACTGAGAGGGTCAACAAGGTCCTAGAAGATTTGATGAGAGCATGTATTTTAGACTTTGGTGGTTCTTGGAAAGATTATCTACATCTGGTAGAGTTCTCATATAAGAACAACTACCAGAAAACTATTGGGATGCCTCCGTTAGAGGCTTTTTATGGAAGACTGTGTAAGTCGCCTGCATATTGGTTGGAAGTAGGAGACAGGGTTGTGTTAGGACCAAATATAGTGAAGGATGCTACTGAGAAGGTAAAGCTAATACGAGCAAGAATGAAAACAGCGTAGTCTAGGAAAAAGAGTTATGCCGACACAAAAAAGAACTAGAGTTCGCAATAAGTGATTAGGTGTTCATGAAGGTTTCTCCGATGAGAAGCATGATGCTTTCGGGAAATCCAAGAAGTTAGCACCCAGATATGTAGGACTGTTTCAGATCATAGGAAGGACTGGAAAGGTGTTGTATAAGGTGGATCTGGCCGGTGTTTTTATGGGGGTTCATAATGTATTTCATGTATCATGTTTGTAGAAACGCATTAAGGACCCGGAAGCAGTCGATCAGATAGCAGTAGAAGATTTGGTTATCAAACCAGATATGACTTATGTGTGCATACCGGTTCAGATAGTGGATCGGGATAAGAAGCAGCTTCAGAACAAGATAGTAAAGCTAGTATATGTTTAGTGGAGCGCAAATTGGGTGGATTGCACATGGGAAATGGAGTATAAGATTAGGAGGACCTATCTAGAGTCGTTTGTCACAGATTAGCGCATTTGCTATGTATCGAGATGTGTTGATGTAAACCATATATATATGATATTATGGTTGTCTGCTATATTAGTGGTAGCACCAGTACATTTTATGTATGCATGGATTGAGAATTCATGGTGATGCTTAGGGTATGCATAAAGGAGAGGACAAGTCTCTAGTTGACCTTAACTGAATTTTGAGGTGAAATTCCTTTAAAGATGGGAGACTTTAATAACCCTAAATTTTATAATTAATTAAACAAGTTAATTAAAGGAATACATCAAGCTAAATAAGAAAGGTAGAGAGGAACGAATTAATAAAAGTGGGTATGAGGGCCCAACTTATTATGGGATAATTACAATATGCATTTATATTCCTTCATTTCATTTTTCTCAAAACTGAAATAAAAGTTAGAGAATCTCTTTAATAGTGGAAGCATAAGAAGGAAAATAAGAAGAAGATACAAAAACGCTAGGTAGATGAAACTAAAGAAGACTAAAAGCACTACATCTTAAAGATCTAGGTGAGTGATCCTTAACCTCTCTAAACCAATTTCCTTATATGTATAGGTTCGATTTAGATCTATATGTTTTTATGTATGATGGGGTTCTTACGGGTTTCCATGCAAAGATCTAAAAGTTTAATGAATGTTTTGGGAAAGGATGAGTGAACATGGGATGTTTACATGTATTCCTTACTTCAGTGATTTCGAAACTTAACAAAAATTTTATATAATGTTTAAATCATGATTTTTGAAGTGCATATTCAGTTTAAGGAATTTCTTAAGCTTATATAATTTTATACGAAGTTTTAAAGTGGTTTAACTTGAAAATAACAAGTGAAATATCTTTAAATAGGCAAAATATGTGTAACAACCTGCCCCAAAATGGACCTAATTTCGATAAATAAATAACCCATCGAACATTAGGCCCATCTTAAAGCTGGTTGTTGATTGATAAATTTTAAACAAGTGGAAATTAGGGAGGCATCCCTATCATACTTTCATATTGTAAAGCGGGTCCCTGTCAAAGTTTCATCGTGAATCCGGTCCCTATTTTCTAGAAACAAAGAAAAATTGTTGCTGAAATGTCAGCAACTTTTATAAATAAGTGCTGATATTTCAGCAACTTTCCCTGTCAAAGTTTCATTGTAAATCCAGTCCCTATTTTCTAGAAATAAAGAAAAATTATTTCTGAAATGTCAGTAGCTTTTATAAACAAGTGCTAATATTTCAACAACTTTCATACACTGTGTTCACAGTGTACATAAATGTTGCTGAAATATCAGCAACTTTTATAAATAAGTGCTGATATTTCAACAACTTTCATACACTATGTTCACAGTGTACAAAAAAGTTACGGAAATGTCAGCAACTTTTATGAAAAGTTGCATCATGCTCTGCAATAATCGTGAATAAAAAATAGGGACCTAATTTACACTGAAATTTAGTGAAGGACTTTTCGTGTATTTTGAACCTTAATAAGGACCTGTGCCAAAAGTACCCTTTAAACAATACATAGTATACAGAGCTATCTATCTACACTTTCAGAATCACACCGTGGAATGTATAAAATATAATATCAGAAACAAGTACCCATTTCATAAAAGAAAACCATTTCAGAAACACAACATGTTATCACCAAATCTCACAACATGTCCACATAAAACCTTCGCAGTACAATATTTCAAAATAACATAATTGTCTGAGCTGAGTACATTAAAAATATTTAAAAAGCATAATTAGATAGATAACTGCCATAAGTCCTCATCTCCACCTACGTCCCTACAATCAGAATTGTCTCCTCTGTGTGTTGTAATGAGGAGGGGTTTAGAATAACAATGTCTGGTGAATGAAAATCTTAAGTTTTACCATAATAGTATTTGGGCAGTATCCTCTAGATAAGAAATATGTCTTATGTATTTAAAACTATATCATATCAAAAACTTCAACTGTAAGCCCAATGGCTTTTCCAGTCCAAATCCCAAAACTCTAAAGCAATTATAATTAACGATGCAAGAGAAAGCACCCAAACCACTTAATACCTTTTTATTGGAAATTAGACAGACTCTGACCATTTAATACTTATAAAATAGGCATGTCCCCATCATTTAATACCTAACCCAAGGCGCGGGGTCCCTCCACGGTTCTATCTAACTGGCATCGTAAGAAATCCCATGAGGTCACTTATACTTCTTATATAGAAAAGAGGCAGACCCTACAATAGTCACCTAATACCTCTGAACTCGAAGTGGACCCCTCCATAGATCTCCTCTTACCGTATCCATAAACCCATAACCCAAACTGTGATGTCTCAGATTAGTTCGACTATTCATTAATACTGGTAGCAGATTAACTGGACAAACTTATCCTATAGAATTGGGACTAACCTCACGTACACCACGGTTATTTATTGTAGGCGCTGTCTCACATTAGTCCCCAAAATTATATTGTTGGTAGCCGATTTAACTGGGCAGACTTCTATGTACTTTAGAATGACACTACATCCTTATAACTTAGTTATACTTCCTTTCCTTTAACATACTATTATATATACTATCTTGCCATAATTACTACTTAAGGACATATAAGGGAAAAGCCTTATTACGCCTTTAATAATGAATTAATTCCCATAATTGTCATTAACTTCCTTTCTAAGGTATTTATTGCTATTTACTAACCTACTAATTATATTCAATACGATCAATGCGCTATAATCAATATGTTAATAATATATTTATATGTATATACGCATGAGATCTAAGGTTCAAATAAATATTCCTAATCACACGTAAATAAATTTGCTTACTAATTAATTAAAATGTCAAACTCATACAAGTCCTAAACTCCAAACAAAAATAGCTAATATCCTTAGCTAACACAACTAGAATTGCATAAAAATGGAATAATACCAAACTTATCTTATATTTATACAAATAGAATTAGTTCCTCTTTTTCAAGGGACAAATCTTACAACTTAAACCTTTTATATTCAATTCAACATTTGTAATTACCGCCTTGGAGTGAAAAAGGGATTCATACTTGTGACGCTCCACCTCGAGACCCATGCTAACAAAGAATATTATAAAGCAACACTGTCTGCTAGCGCAGAGAATAGGGCTGGTTAGGAGCGATCATCCATAAATTTTGCTTTAAGAGAGCATTGATATGTCAGTCGAGATATGTAACACCCCTAATTTTATTGACATTATTTAGGAGATTTAATTAGAATAAATTAAATAGAATAATGTAGATAAGGAGATTGAGGTTGATTAATAAATTAGGTGGCCATGCTTACTTAATGTCTAATGAACTTGTATAAATGGTTAGGAAATTAAACATAAGGGCATTAGGGTAAATAACCATACTTCCCAATCTTCTACTATTTCCATTAGGTTATACACGTTCATTTCACCAAAACCAAAATTATAACCGTAAGAAGTGAAAGCAAGGCCGACCATTAGAAATAGGAGAAGAGAAAATCAACTAAAAGCTATGATTCAAGTTAGAAGGAATCAATCTCAATCATACTTCAATTTCCTTATCCAATCTAAGGTGAATAATAATTTCTACATCTCTATTTTGATTTTAACAACATATGGTTCAAATTTTAGGATAAATCTGTTTTATGATATATTGAATGATGATATGCTTGATTTTGATTTATATATGTATTGAACAAGGTTGTTTAAAAAGTAGATATACGCGGTTTTAGGGTAAAACCGAGATGAAATGATTTTTAAATGCCATGAAAAAAATTTATGCTATAGAAAACATGATTTTGGAGATGGGTTTCAATTTTCATTTTCTAAGTTTATATGGATTTTATATAAATTTTTCTAGTGAACAAAATGATTTATTGGGTTATAAATTAATTACAGCTAAAATAAAGATTATTTGGGTTTGAAATTTGTATATGTTAGAAAACATATTAAAATAGATTTTCTGGGATTTTTCCAAATTTTTCCTAAGTGTTTTGATGAATATATAAATTTATTTAAGGTATGGGACTTGTTTTATGTATTTAATTAAGAAGAAGGGGCATTTTATAAAATAAAATTATTATTTATTTCTGAAAATTAGTGGCAGCATTTTTTTGAAAAGAAATTGTTAACCAATGAGAATTTGACAAATAAAGACAGGTTAGTTGAAAAGTTATCTTTTTAAGTTAAAAACAAAGAAATCGTACTTTTAGCATGTTTCAGCCTTTTACGGTAGTAAACCTTCCGACCCAGACCTGTCGACTAAGTCAAAGGGTTATATTTTTGACAAGGTCAAACCAACGCATATGGTATCAAGTTACTTGGTACGTAATGAATTGGATAGAGTCGAAGGGTTCTTATTCGAAAGGTTGATGACCAAAGAGGTTGGGGTATGTTTGTTTTATAAACCCAAAGCTTTCACCTGCTTTGCTTTCAAATTAGAGCTTTTGAATTGGTTGCCTTCAATTAGGTCAAATGTTTAAAAAGAAAGGTTTTAAACCTTTTGACAAAGTCGAAAGGTTACTGCTGCTTTACCACTATTTTGTTTTGGAACCTTCCGACATAGTCGAAAGGTTACTACCACTTATCATTGTTTTGTTTTGAACCTTCCGACACAGTTGAAAGGTTATAGCTGCTTTTTCCAACCTTTTGGAGTCGTTGCTTTTGACAAAGATGAAAGGTTTACTTGTTTTAAAAACCAGCTGCTTCTCCCATTACTTTCAAAAGGTATCAAAGCCTTCGACTTATATGATTTTCCTTTGTTTTATAATTGAAATGTAACCCAAGCTTTCGAAGGAGTTGCTTTAAAAAGGCGAAGGTCTATGTTTTAAATGAAATGTTTTAAATCTTTCGAAGCAGACCTTCCGACAAGGTCGAAAGGTTACTTCCATTGTAGTCGAAAGGTTTTAAAGGAGGACCTTCCTCATATTTTAACTTGAACCCAATAAGTCTTCGAAAGATTTATATTTTAAGAGTTGAATGCTTTCGAAATGGTTGGTTTTAAAAGATTTGAAAACCCATACTCCAATTTTTAAAGGAAAACCCACGGCTTATATAAAGGAGTTTAGTAAGGGTTTTATTTATGTAATTGAAGAAGTATTGCCTTGATAAAAAATATAAATTAAAGGTGTTAACAATGTTTTATGATATGTATTTCAAGGACCTTAAACCCACAGGAGTGGTATTGTTAATTAATGTTTCACTTCTTCGAATATGAGTATATTCACATGATAACTCATAACTATATTTTGGGGAAAAAGGGGTAGGAGAACCAGTAGGTTAACTCAAATAGTGAATATTGATTACTTAAACTCTTGAATGAGTAGAATTGCATCCATGGAGTCAGGATGACCAAAAATATAGGATGCTTAAACTTTGTAGCTATTGGAGGTAAACCAAGAGGTTCATAGTAAACCCATGAAAACTATGATAAGGTAGTTATTGGTGCATACCAAGGTTCATAGTTAACCCATGAAAACTATGCATAAGGACAATTGGCAGGGGCTAATTGGTTTGTAGTGAACCCATGAAAACTATATCCGGATTAGGAATTGACATCAATCAATAGGTTCCTAGTAAACCCATGAAAACTAGGATAAGTAAGTGGCTAATGGAAGTATCAGTAGGTTTCTATTTAACCCATGAAAACTAGGATGTGATGTGAGTTACTGGACAAGTCCATAGGTTCCTAGTCAACCCATGAAAACTAGGAGAAGGTGATTAGTTATTGGAATGACTATGGGTTCAGGAGGACCCATGAATTAATTAAGTTAACTGGAAGGAGCCAATAGGTTCTTAGTGATCCCATGAAAACCATGAATATGACGGGGTGTCTATTAGTTATAACAAGGTTATTAGTAAACCCATGAAAACTAAAAAGGTTAATAGTGACCATAGAAACTATAATAATGACAGAGTGTCAGATTAAACTGGGAATGGGAAATTCTTATTTATTTTCAAGTATGCATATCATCATAATGTTTTGAAATGTATGTTTTAACCATTGTGGATGCAGGAGCACATAATTTGGTTTTATAAAGGTTTTAGGATACCAGTGAGGGGAAAACCTGTTCCTCTAAGCGGCGTGGTCTAACTAGATATCTAAAAGGATTGGGATGTTAGATTATTATTCATACCAGGCTTTATTTCTAACTCAAAGTTTTTGTTTTCCCCTTAAGCTCTCGGGTACTCAATTGATTTTGAGTAGTTTGAGAGTTAAGGTCCTCAGGTATTCTTCTCCGACGAATAAAGCTTCCGGAGGTGTGCAGGAGGAAGATAGTTATTTAGAGTTTTTCTTTCCGTTGTGTGTTTTGTTTGTAAAGGCAGATTTATTAGCCTTACTCTATTCTCTAATCAACCAAGGGGGCATCTTCATATGTCGTTCTTGGCGTATTTGTAATAATTGTATTTTGCTGAACGTGGTTAATGTAATTTGGAAATTATGCAATGAACAAGGAATGTTTTGGATTGAATGTGGAAATATGTTTTTGAATTGTTAATTTTTTTCCATATTTCTATGATCTGTGCATCAATGTATCTAGCACCGCCGTATTTGGTCGCCAAAGATTAATAACTATGGATGACTTGAGCATCCGTAGCCATTAGTTTTGGGCCTCTAAATAGGGGGATGTTACAAGTTGGTATCAGAGCATAAGTTTATGAAACTTTAAAAGAAAAGTTAAACCTAAAAGCTTTTTCAAACATAATCCTATGAATTTAAAAATAAGAGCGGGGTTTGGGGTAATGCTATAGTAACGTACTTGTATTTGATATATAGATATATATCTAATCATGTATTCCCCTCTCTCTTAGACCGTTCTTCTGTATCTTACTAAGGCTCGTATGTAGATATACGAGAAAGAGGATATGGAGGCAGGAAACGGAAGTGGAAATCTAGGTGGAGGAAGCACCACAACAAATGGAAATGCTCGACCTAATACTCGGAGAAACCATGGTCGACGGGCTAATGCTAACCAAAATGCTGAGGCCAATGTAGGTGCTGGAAATCCGCCAGTAGATGTGGGGATGGTGTATCAGTTGTTGGATAATCTTTTGCAAGCAGGAGCTACTGGGAATGTTGGTGAAGCTAATCCTATAGTTCCAGTTGGATATAACTATGCTAAGCTAAGTAGAGACTATGTCACTCTAGGAGGAAAGCCGTTTGCTGGAATGGAAGATGCTGTTGAAGTAGAGAATTGGCTGTTGAACTGTGAAAGGATCTTTACAGACTTAGGCTTGAATGACGAAGAGAAGCCTCTAGACAGTTGCAAAGGTTAGCGCTTCATTGGTGGAACTGTGTGATGGCCGGAGTGCTGGAGGAAGAGTTGACCTGGGCTAACTTCAGGAGGAGGTTTGAGCAGAGGTTCTTGTTTGAGGTTGCTAAATCGGCATTGATGAGGAAGTTCATGGATCTTGTCCAAGGACAGATGTCTATGGTCGAGTATGCTACTAAGTTTGATGGGCTATCTCAATATGGTTATGCTTTGGTTGACACTGATGTAAGAAGGAAAGAGAGATTCATTAGAGGTTTGAGGCCAGAGCTAGGCAAAATGGCTATAACTCATATTAGAGAGCCCTATCATGTGATGGTGTAGATGATCGTTCGCCATGAGGAGATACTTGCTGTTTCAGCTAGGGAGAAGCCAGTTGAGTCCTAGGGTTTTCAAGGAAGAAAAAGGAAATTCTTTATGAAGAAAGGAGCCCAGAAAGGGAATGCCTCTAAGAAGGAGAAGGCTGATTTAGTGTGTTATAAGTGTGATAAGAAGGGCCATTATGCCCACAAGTGCAGAACTGGTAAAGGAAAGAAGCCTGCTGAGAAGAAGAATGTGAAATGCTTCAACTGTGACCAAGTTGGGCATTATAAGAGCCAGTGTCCAGAGCCAATCAGGGTGGACAGAGGGAAGGTGTTTGCTATTGGACCACCATCTTCTTCAAAACCCATTGCACCGGGGAAAGGGAAAATTGTGATGGAAAGTACGCTTTTGATTCGAAGTAAACCTGTTAGGGTACTTTTTGATACCCGTGCATCCCATTCATTTATATCTAAGTATTTGGTTAATAGGTTATGTATAAAACACACATACCTTATTACTTCCTTAAGGATTGCGAATCCAATAGGAGGGTATGCAACTCTTGGGATGAGATGTGACCAGTTAGAACTTGAGTTGTTAGGTCATAAGTTTGCATGCATCTTGTATGTTTTTTATTTCATAGTTTTTGGGATCATCTTAGGTATGGATTGGTTGGGTAAGTATGAGGCTATGATATTTTGCCAAGATCGGAAAATATCATTGAGGCACCCAGATAGTCATAACCAAATCATTTTCTCGATGGAGAATTCCAGTAAGAGTGTTTGTGATTTGTTGAGTACCATGAAGGTTGGAGAAGAGCTTAGTCAGGTTCGGGTAGCTAAAGAGTTTGCAGATGTCTTTGAGCCGGTTATTGGATTACCCCCGTAATGAGCTGTTGAGTTTTGAATAGACCTTATACTGGGAGCTGAACCTGTCAGTATACCACCTAGCAGAATGCCACCGATAGAGATGAAGGAATTGAAGGTGCAGTTAGTGGATCTTGAAGAAAGGAATTTTATTAGACCAAGCAGTTCACCTTGGGGAGCAACTACGGTGTTTGTTTAGAAACCAGATGGGTCGTTAAGGATGTGCATCGACTATCGTAAGTTAAACGAGAGGACGATCAAAAATAGGTACCCTCTGCCAAGGATTGATGATCTATTTGATCAGATGAGTGGATCCTGAGTATTTTCCCAATTGGATTTGGCTACGGGGTTCCATCAGTTGAGAGTGGTGGAGGATAATATTCCTTTGATTGCATTCCGAACTAGGTATGGTTCATATGAGCGGTTAGTAATGCCATTCGGATTGACGAATGCACCTTCTTTCTTCGTTGATTTAATGAACCGGGTTTTTAGAGAGCACTTGGATAGGTTTGTGTTGGTGTTCATAGATGACATTTTGGTGTACTCTAAAGATGAAAGAGAGCATGCGATTCATCTTAGAGTGGTGTTGGAGACGCTGAGGCAGAATCAGCTGAAGGCGAAGTTTTCCAAGTGTAATTTCTGGAAGAGAGAAGTTAAGTTTCTTGGTCATGTGGTTTCAGAGAAAGGACTGTCAGTTGATCCAGTAAAGATCGAGGCTGTTAATAATTGGAAGAGACCAGAGACGATAACCGAGATCAGGAGTATTCTTGGACTTGTTGGCTATTACTGGAGATTCATTAAGGATTTCTCGCGGATAGCAGCGCCTTTGACTAAGTTGACCAGGAAGGACGTGAAGTTTGTTTGGTCCGAAAAATGTGAGGAAGCATTCTTTAAGTTAAAATATTTGTTAACCAATGCGCCGGTGTTAGTAGTTCTAGATGGTAACCAAGGGTTGGTAGTATACACTGATGCATGTGGGGCTGAATTAGGAGTAGTATTGATGTAGAAGGGCAAAGTTATCACTTACACATCTAGGCAGCTTAGACCACACGAGGTAAGGTATCTTGCTTACGACTTGGAGTTAGCTGCGGTGATTTTTGCCTTGAAGATTTGGAGGCTTTATCTTTTGGGAGAGAGATTTGAGTTGTATATCGATCATAAGTCATTAAAGTATTTATTCTCTCATAAGGAGTTGAATATGAGACAGCAAAGGTGGCTGGAGTTTTTGGTTGCTTATGATTTCGATATAGAGTATACTCCGGGAAAAGGAAATAAGGTAGCAGATACTCTTAGTAGAAAACATCAGAATGTGGTGTTAGCAATGCTAGCAAAATGGAAGGATCTAGAAGCTTTAGCCAGTTGTGGGGTGCAGTTGAGATCTACTGCTAGTTCTAGTCAAGGTACTACCATTTTGTCTTGTTTAGAAGTGCGACCAGTGCTGATTGAGAAGATAGCTTCTAAATAGAGAGAAGACCCAGTTTTAGCTGAGAGGATTAGAAAGCTTGAGGTCGAATTAGAGATTGATGACCTAAAGGATTTTAATCTTGACCAAAGAGGATGGTTGAGAAAGATGGGACGGTTATGTGTTCCAGGTGTAGAGAACTTAAGGAGAGAAGTTCTAGAAGAATGTCACCGATCGAAGTTTACGATTCATCCTGGAGAAACCAAGATGTATCAAGATATGAAGAGGAGCTTTTATTGGGAAGGCATGAAGAGGGATGTTGGCTTGTGGGTTAAGCAGTGTATTAATTGTTAACAAGTGAAAGCCGAACATCAGAAGCCAAGTGGGTTACTTCAGCCTTTAGATGGTCCAGTTTGGAAGTGGGATTCGATATCGATGGATTTTATAGATGGGTTGCCAAGGACAAATAGAGGAAACGAAAGCTTATGGGTTATAGTGGACAAGTTAACCAATAGTGCCCATTTCATTCCGGTAAAGTCAACCAAGACGGCACCTGTTTTAGCAAAGTTGTTCATGAAGAACATAGTTAGACTTCATGGGATTCCTAGTAGCATGGTCAGCGACAGAGATGCATTGTTCACTAGCGAATTTTGGAGTAGTCTGCAAGAGGTATTAGGTACCAAGCTGAAGATGAGTATAGCTTATCACCCACAGACGAATGGGCAGACAGAGAGAGTAAACAAGGTACTCGAAGATTTGTTGAGGGCTTGTGTATTGGACTTTGGTGGATCATGGGAAGATCACCTACATCTGATTGAGTTTTCTTATAATAATAGTTATCGGACTAGTATAAGAATGGCGCCTTTTGAAGCTTTGTATGGAAGGCCATGCAAATCGCTAGCAGGTTGGTTAGAGACTGGAGACAGATTGGTCTTAGGTCCAGATTTGGTTCGAGAGGCGTTAGAAAAGATTGAGTTAATCCGAGGACGGATTCGAAATCTTCAAACGTCCATAACTTCTCCGTTTGAACTCCGATTACAAAACTTTATATATGAAAATTGATCATAAAATTGCCACGAACGCAATGGTGCAACTTTCATAACCAAATTCTAACATCTATAGAATTTTTATTTTTAGCCTTATTTTAATTGTTTAATTTCTAAATAAATTTTACAGGGTGTTACAATATATGTAAACCATGAAAGAACAGAGGATCATGAATTGAATTTTATCCAAATTATTTATGAGAAAATAAAAGGGTTGAATAGCTAAGTACTATGCCGGGGTAAAAGGGTTCTACGGGGGACGCAGGGGAAACAAATCCATGAAAAATATATTAATATGGGTTAGGAATAAAGGGAAACAAGATCCAAATTATTACTAAAAAGAACACCGCAAATAACAAAAATTGAAACATGATGCAACAGGATAACGACACGTGTAAAAGCATCATCATGGATGTTAGAGTTGTCGGGTAACCGCATTGGGGCTGGCGGCCCTAAATTTTATAATTGAGAGTACCGCAATAAATATGAAGGAATCATACTACACTAAAATGTAGAGAAGAACACTTAATAAGTAAAGTGCTGAGCATACCACGTGGGTCAAGGGGACTGCGCCAAAGGGGAGAAATATCTAATACTTGTAAAAGATAAGTTGGTGAGACTCGGGGAGAGGCCGGGTCAGAATGGGGAAGGAATCCTGCGTTAAAATAAAAAGACAAAGTTGGAAGGGCTATTGACACCGGGTGAGAACACTCACTCGAATGCACACCTAGGAAAGGTGAGAAGAGGTATTCAACTTCCAGAAACTATGGTGGGGAAGGTCAAGTAGTTCCAAATTAAACAAATGTTTAGAGGCTGCATGTGGGATTCTTTATGGTCTATTGCAGTGGGATGGTCCTAAGAAGTTTGAAAAATAAGTAAATAAATTACTACAGTGGGTGGACACCAAGCAGTAAGCAAACTTAGTAAATAAATATAGGACTGCAGGTGGCTGTTTCTTTCTAGACCCCAGATTAACTAATTAAATCATTAAGTTATGCAGGGGTAGGGTCCAGGCAGCTCGATTAGATGAATAAATTTAGAAGAATACCGTGGTAGGGTGGTTTGAAGTGGTAATAACGAATAAATTTAGAAGTAAACTGCAGTGGGGTAATTTCAAGCAGTAATAGGCAAGAGACAAACCTAAAGGGAGGTGAAGTGAGTACCACGTTGGGGCGCAGTATTGAATAATTTAAAGAATGCTTTAAAGAATAAATGAGACCTGCGAGGGGTTATTGTAAGAGTAAATGGTTAAGTAATATCAGATTAAAGAGGAACCCATAAGGGAAACCAGGGGGATCTAAGCAGGGAGCGCAGTGTAACACCCCTAATTTTTAATAACATTATTCGGGAGATTTAATTAGATAAATTAAATAGAATAATGTAAATATTAGTGTGATAAGGGGACTGAGATTTGAAAATTAATTAGAGGCCGTGCTAATTAAACAAGAATGGGTTATGAATATATTTTCATAAGAAATAACGCATGGACATTATGGGTAATGACCGCTTCCATAATCCCATTATCCCTAAAACCTTGTTTCCATTTTGTTACATGTTTATTTTCAAAAACACAAAAACATAAATCAAAGAAGAGCAAGCCGGTCATAACCTAGGGAAGGACAAGGGGAAAAATCAATTAAAAGCTAAGCAATCAAGCATGAGGAATTAATCAAAGATCAAATCTCAAGTTCCTTATCCTAATCAAGGTGAATAATAATCAAAACCATCTCTATTTTTGTTTTTAAAGGGCATTTGATTTTCGGGTTTAAGTTTAAATCCATTATGATGATTTTTTATGATGATATGCTAGGATTTTATGATATGATATATTCAAACAGGTCTGTTTGATAAATGTTTATACGGTTTTAAGGCTACAATCGTTTATATTGGGTTTCAAATGCCATGAGGATTTAATATGTTATGAAAATTATTAGTTTGGAGATGGGTTTAATTTTTCATAATTTTCCAAGCTATGGATTATTAATACGAAAATTTAAAGGAAGAAATGAATAATTTGGGTTTAAAATTATTTCGGTTATTATATGTAACGACCCGATATTTTCAACCATTCGCATCCATTATAAGTGTATAGGTAGACACTCATGCCGGAGTTGAATTGCTCAAAATACCGCGTTGTAATTAAAATTTGGCAAATCTCAGAATATACAGTAAATGAATATAAGCACAGATCACAGACACAGAGTAAAATAATGCAGCGGAAGTAAAAGAGATAGTAGTTCATGAAGCTACTATATATATATATAAGATATATCAGAGTTAAATAAAATACAACAGAAGAAATAAAGTACAACAGAAGTCTCAAGACATAGAAGTCTACTAATACAAGAGCTGAAATAGAACAACAGACTGAACAGATAAAACCAGATAGCAGCTGGATAAGGATGATCTCCAGTAGTCCTAGCTCCGTGAAGATGAAGTCCAACTGATACTCAGGCTGACCCGAGCGTAAAATAAAACATAAACACTCGAGTCAGGATATACATACTTATACAATGTAAACCAACTCAAGTGAACTGTAGTAAAGGTACAAGTAACTTAGAAGATGCTTGGGACCGCCCATCCTCTAAGGATCCGTTAAACTATCTACTATGTAGTAATATTCGCTATTATAATAGTGCCTAAATAAGTAAAGTATAATCATATCGGAAAATAGCGTTAAGGGGATGGAGAACCTTAACGCGGTCGGATCTTAAAATCATAATCGTAGTAAAGCTCGATATGGTAGGTGACACGGCACAACTAGGCAATGCCAGGGTAGATATACCAATTACGCACACGGACTGATGGATACGCATAGCAGCCACTACCGTTCCACCTCGAACAACATTCCCAAATCGGAGGATGGCCATCTAGTCAAATCACAAATAAGAGTATAATATCGAAGAAATGTGTCCGAGAAGAGGTGCTACCTCACTGGTCCGAGATCGCTCCTGTTTTAGCCACCTTATGCCAACTCACGGGAGTTGGGTCCACGTAATATACCTTAAGAACGTCGCCACCATCCTACTTCATTCTGGAATCTCCACCGCGTACACGGTTGTCAAATTAGTTTTCGGTAAGACAAAGAGTATGTCCATATCCGATCCCGGTCTCTTTAACAACCAATCGTTATTATAACCCGTGGTTATAACTTTTTAAAAACAATACTTTACTTCAAAATAAAATATCATTTCAAACCATATCTTTATCAAAATAGAGATTAAATCAATTCCAAACCATTTCCATATATTTAAATTTTTATATTATTTCAAAACTTCATTTCAAATCATTTTAATATAATAAAATATCATATCCTTACAAAACTTCATTTCAAATCATTTTAATAAAATAAAATATCCTATCAGTTCAATTCCAAATATTCAACTTTAAATACCTTTTAAATTCAAAGATATCGTTCATTTACTATCATTTCAAATCACTTTTAACTAGTTTATGTTCCAATCAAAATAATTCATTTAAACCTTTTTAAAAGTGTAATTATTATATTTTCAAATCAAGTATTCAATTTCCAAAGTTTCAAACCATTCTGAGTTCGTTTACTAAGTCAAAAACCTTAATTATTAAAATTTCAGCATTTCACAGCATTTAAAAACAACTGCTATAGGTTATATTTGAAAACATTTTATTCAGCAAAACAATATTTATAAATTGCTATAATAGTTCAGTTTAAAACAAAATCATGTTTCAGTCTACTGCAGTCCTTAACAAGTGCTACAGTAGCCCTTTTATTAGTTCAGGTTCAATTTTAGTTTCTGCTACAACAGCACTTACCAAGTACTATCATAGCCTTAGTTCATTTTAGAGTTTTGGTTCACCCTATAATCCACAACACTTAACAAGTGCTACAGATTTCCCTAGTTCATAACTTATAAAATCATACATTAAAATATTCATTAAAATCCTTTAACTGATTTATTTTAAAAGACTTTTTTTTTCACATTAAAACCAAAACTTACAAATTCGCTTATTACATTCATTTAAACATTTAAACTTAAACTACATTTTTCCACCAATTTAAAACTAAATTTTCATTTCAATTTAATTAACTTAAGTTTCCATCTTTTCTTTTAGTCAAAATTTCAAATTTAAGTTTCGTTTTAAAAATCAATATTCCTCAATTTATTTATATTTATCACATAGAAAAATCATTTCTATTCTAAATAAATCACTTAAAAATTCGATTTAAATCAATTTAATATTATTACAATATTTAAATTATTTAAAAGGATCCAGAAAATACAGAAAAATAACCACGGGTCTGTATAATATTTTCTAGCCTAAGTCAAGTGATACGGATACTATATCATTTCAATCCGTAATTTACAAAGAAAAATCCGGGTTTTATCATTTCAAACCCGCAATCCCAAGTAAATAAAATTTAATTGAAAATCGTTCAGGCCTATCATTTCAGCCCATAACGATCTTCCCTTATTCTAAAGTCCGTTCGGGTATGTATCATTTCAACCCATAGTGATTCTATTCTACAGGGAACTTGCAGTGTGATTTAACAGAATAGAATACAGTAAAATAAGAACTGAATATAGCAGATGATACGATATGCAGTTTTAACAATTAACATCAACTATAAATAAATCACAGGTAATTATAACATCATTTATTTATTTTTTTATTTCTACACATTCAGTTGCGGTCGTTTCACAATCATATAAGTATGAATATTCGTGTGAGATTTACTCACCTCTACGGAGCTGGAGATTCAGAAAGAAAGAAGTACGCTATCAGTCGAAAGCACGCGGAAAGCACGATTTGTTGTTAGCGGATTCCCCGACTAGATTCAAATCTAAAGTCAAAGAATAAAGCAAAATTTGAATAAGCTAACGTACGTCAACTACCTCAACAATTTGAGTAAATCAACTGGAAATCAAATTGAAACAAAAGTAAGGCTCGACGGACAATTTGGTCGTGACTTCAATCAAAAGCTGGGTGGCATACAAACCATGAATCCAAACACAAAAATGACAAAAGCAATTTTTTTCCAAAACAAATGTCAGTCACGTGACAAAAGCAACTTTCTCATATCCTATTACTATTCTAAACCAAGCTGAGTAGAAACTGTACTACAAAGTACAAGGTGACATGCACTTCATTTCTTTTTTTTTCAAACAAGGCAGAGGCAATAAACTAAAACCTAAAGCAAAGCTCGGTCTGGCCATACTACGAAAATAAGCTGCAGAGGTGACAACATACATTCTTGTTCATCATTTTTTTTAGAACCACGGCCAGAGGACACATAGATAAAACTTCAAATGCAAAGGCTCAACTACCTTAGAGGCATCAGGTTTCAGGTCAGTGGGGTTCGGAGGCTGCGTCACCTGAACTTGCGGCCAGGGGTCATGTCAGAGGGGCACGGTATGGGTTGGCGTGGATCAGTAGATTGGGTCTCGGTCTGGTGTTGCCTTGGAGGCGGTGGTGGGTGGCACGTTGGTCTCGGCTGGGCATGGGGTAGATCTCGGTCTGGTGGTTGACGTGGGTGTGGCTGGCGAATGGATGGTCTCGGCCTGTAGAGGAGATGTGGCTGGTGGCGAATGGCATGGAGTGGTGGTGGATGGCAGGGCTGGGGTAGGAGTGGTCTCGGCCTGGAGTTGGTGGTGGGTTGGGGTTGTATTGGAGGCGAATGGATTCGGTGGGGTGGTGGTTGGTCTCGTGGTGGGTGCTGGTGGGTTCGGTGTTGACGTGGAGGCTGGAAAGGCTGAGCTTCGGTTGGAGAGGGTCGTGGGTTTCGAATGGGTAGATGGTATGAAGTGAGTCAAGGAATAAGGCCAAACTGCAAACAACCAAAACAAAATATAAATAAAAGAAGAAGGATGGAATTAAAACAGCAAGCAGCTTACCTGAGATGCTCATGAATTTTAGAATGAAAGTTGCAGAGCTTTTGTGAAATGGAGATTTTTGAACGAAAGAAAATGAACCAGCTGTCTAAAATTTGTAGAGAGGAGGCAAAAGGTTTTTGAACAGTAGCAAAAGTTTAGGCAATAAATGTTATTAAGTTTGAACGAAACGTAAGGAAGATAAAAGGGGAATGGAATGATTCTCACGCGCACAATTCAATGCAAGATTCTATTGAAATTTTCAAACTGAAACATACAGCTGAAATAGCACTGTTAACGCAAGAAAAGATCAAACGAACAAGGAACGACGAACGTAAAGTGTAACGCCCAAAGTAATGTACAACCGTTACTTGTTTCTTTTATTTAATAAATTTAAAAAAATGATAACGGTTTCTAAAAAATATAACGTATCTTTTTAAACCAAATTTAAAATAGCTATTATCATCATTAATAAAATTTGATTCTAATATAAAGTTAAGAACGGACAAAAACGTAACGAAATGTAACGCTTTAAATTTTTCGTTTTATGCTAGTTATTACACTTTTAATTTCAAATCAATAGTTCAAAATTGTATAATTTTAAATAAAATTTCGTTTAAAAATTTTGAGCTGTTACACTCTCCGTCACTCAAAACTTTTCGTCCCCGAAAAGGAACGAGGTATGGGAAAGCACAGAAAAAGATAGAATGAATAGAATTAAGACAAGATGATAAGAATATTGGAATTACACCTGATAGCTATTGTTATAGGCAAGTTTAACAAAATGGAGGTGATCAAATCTAGAACACAAACACGAAAAAGATCCTCTAGAGTCTGAATCACCCCTTTCACTTGACTGACGGTCTATGAATGAAAAAACAGTGTTCAGATCCAGATGAGTAACAAAGATTTCAAAGATTATAAAAAGATGTCTAAACAGTCTGGTATAAGTAATAGCCTTCCCATTCTGTAACAAGATAAGAGAAATAAGGACAACCAAAAGATAGTTTAAAAAAAAAATAAGATAATAAATTTGAAACAATAACGCTTTGAAATCATAACAAATTAGAGATGTTTATCATTTGGAAATCCTACTACTAAAATCATAACACTTTGGAAATGTAATTCTAAAAAAAAACATAATACTTAGAAAATCATAACACCTTTTAAAATAATCTTTATTTAAACCATTTTAATTCAAGGTCAAATAATATTCATTTTAAAGTTGTAACAATTCTAAGTTCATTCAATTATAAATCTTCCAAAACATTGTATTTTCAAAACAGCAGCACTTATAAAATGCTACAGTAGATATATTAATATTTCAAATCAGTTTTATTCTAGAATATTCATTTGGATATCATTTAACTTATGACTTATTAAAACAAACTTTTATGAATGGAATATCCAAATTAAACTATACTTCGTTTATTAAGTCAAAAGCTCACTATTTTACTTATCTCTTCATTTAACAAATAACCTAACACTTTATTTAAAATGTCCATTTCATAAATAGATATTCCTTCAATAAGTTACACTTAAAATTCCATTTGAAAACCAAATTCTCAATTATCAAGTTTTAGTGATGTTAAAATACATTTTAACTATTTAAATCATAATTATTCATTTTTCAAAACATATCTATTTCATAAATAAAATATTTATCATAGCAAATATAACAATCAAATTTCTTTACACATTTATTCATTTAGACATCAATTAAACTATGATTTCAAATTAAATAAACTTTATTACAAAATGTCCAATTCCAATGTATTTTATTTTATCTATCCAAAGATACATTATTTATTATACAACATATTCATTTCAGGAAATAACCATTATTAAAATTCCTAGGTTAGACTTAAGGTTCCATATTAAATCAAATTTGATTATTAAGTTATTTAAATAAAATCTCTTTAAATTCCCTTTTTCAATATTTACCTCTTGTTAATCTTTTATAACTAAAATTTAAGTGTATAACATGTATTATAACCACTCAAATTTTATTTATAAAATCCCTTTTTATATTGTATATTATCCAATTCCATATTCAACTTCTGTGTAATTTAGGTAAGTTATATTGGAATTAAATTATGTGTTATACAAGTAAAACTTTCCAATTAAATTATCTCAAGTTTGAATCATTCATTCAAATTTTTGATTTTTCTTCTTATAACTGAAATTATTCTTTAAAATAAAATTTAAGAATTAAACTTTCGAATATCTTCAAACCCTTTGGAGATAAGTAATTATATATACATAATATGTCAAATCAAGTTTAAATCATATATCTATATATATATTATAAATAAAGTCTTATTTTAGAAATTAAAACTAATTAAATTCCCCAAAACAAAGCTGTAGCAAGACTACAGAATGGTTTCTTCACTTCGAAACTCGAAAATGAACGTCGATGATGCTGCAGTCATCACCGAAATTATTTTCCAGCGACAAAGAGGAGAGCACTATATTTTTAAACTTTAAAATCCTTTAGAGACAAATTTTTATTCAAAATACTTTAAATAATATCCTTTAAAAAATTTTAAACACAAGGTTTGAAACCATCGGAAATTAAATTCTTTAAATTTCTTGTTTTAATTTCAGTTCCCAAATAAATTTATAAACAACTATTTATAAATTCATTTGTAGAACAACAAATGATAAATCAAGTATTATCATTTCAAATTATCAATTTAAATCAATTTATTAAGTTCCATAAATTTACCTATATCGAAATTTATTTCATTAACAATTTTAAAATAATATTGTGTCAGTCTGTTCTATCAAAGTATTTTAGAAATCCTATCGATAGCGTTGATCAGACGAATCGATCGGAAACCCAAATCATCATCAACAACTCAAACAACACACAACAAAACATTAATTTACAAGTACAGTTCAAAATGTTAGGAAGATAGATTGGAACAAAAGACAAGATGCTTAAACAGAGTAGAGAGATGGGTAAGCTTAGGTAAATCACGGACAACCTTAACCGGGTCAACCGTGACTTAAAGAATAAGATCGATGTGGATTTTTCTGGGATAAATCTACGTTCGATCTCAAGAGATAGAGTTTGGAATAATAAAAGATATTAGCATCTAAACCAAGGACAGATATAAATCTCTGGTTAATCGATGCTGATTATAAAGGATTTTCACCCTTTTACAAGAAAATTAGAATATTGGCGAGACTGCCAATTCACTATAAAGATCATTCGAAGTGGAGTTATGTGATACTCCAAAATCAAAAGAAGATGAATAGTGAGGGACAAGAATGGATTTTGGAACCGTGCGAACGTTCCAAAATTCAAAGGAAACCGAGTCAAAAGAAAGAGATTCAAACTCGAATGGAAGTGATTCTGTAAATAAATCTACCACACATTCTAAGTTTTTCCTCAAAGCCAAAGCTCTGATACCAACTGTAACGACCCGATATTTTCAACCATTCGCATCCATTATAAGTGTATAGGTAGACACTCATGCCGGAGTTGAATTGCTCAAAATACCGCGTTGTAATTAAAATTTGGCAAATCTCAGAATATACAGTAAATGAATATAAGCACAGATCACAGACACAGAGTAAAATAATGCAGCGGAAGTAAAAGAGATAGTAGTTCATGAAGCTACTATATATATATAAGATATATCAGAGTTAAATAAAATACAACAGAAGAAATAAAGTACAACAGAAGTCTCAAGACATAGAAGTCTACTAATACAAGAGCTGAAATAGAACAACAGACTGAACAGATAAAACCAGATAGCAGCTGGATAAGGATGATCTCCAGTAGTCCTAGCTCCGTGAAGATGAAGTCCAACTGATACTCAGGCTGACCCGAGCGTAAAATAAAACATAAACACTCGAGTCAGGATATACATACTTATACAATGTAAACCAACTCAAGTGAACTGTAGTAAAGGTACAAGTAACTTAGAAGATGCTTGGGACCGCCCATCCTCTAAGGATCCGTTAAACTATCTACTATGTAGTAATATTCGCTATTATAATAGTGCCTAAATAAGTAAAGTATAATCATATCGGAAAATAGCGTTAAGGGGATGGAGAACCTTAACGCGGTCGGATCTTAAAATCATAATCGTAGTAAAGCTCGATATGGTAGGTGACACGGCACAACTAGGCAATGCCAGGGTAGATATACCAATTACGCACATGGACTGATGGATACGCATAGCAACCACTACCGTTCCACCTCGAACAACATTCCCAAATCGGAGGATGGCCATCTAGTCAAATCACAAATAAGAGTATAATATCGAAGAAATGTGTCCGAGAAGAGGTGCTACCTCACTGGTCCGAGATCGCTCCTGTTTTAGCCACCTTATGCCAACTCACGGGAGTTGGGTCCACGTAATATACCTTAAGAACGTCGCCACCATCCTACTTCATTCTGGAATCTCCACCGCGTACACGGTTGTCAAAGTGGTTTTCGGTAAGACAGAGAGTATGTCCATATCCGATCCCGGTCTCTTTAACAACCAATCGTTATTATAACCCGTGGTTATAACTTTTTAAAAACAATACTTTACTTCAAAATAAAATATCATTTCAAACCATATCTTTATCAAAATAGAGATTAAATCAATTCCAAACCATTTCCATATATTTAAATTTTTATATTATTTCAAAACTTCATTTCAAATCATTTTAATATAATAAAATATCATATCCTTACAAAACTTCATTTCAAATCATTTTAATAAAATAAAATATCCTATCAGTTCAATTCCAAATATTCAACTTTAAATACCTTTTAAATTCAAAGATATCGTTCATTTACTATCATTTCAAATCACTTTTAACTAGTTTATGTTCCAATCAAAATAATTCATTTAAACCTTTTTAAAAGTGTAATTATTATATTTTCAAATCAAGTATTCAATTTCCAAAGTTTCAAACCATTCTGAGTTCGTTTACTAAGTCAAAAACCTTAATTATTAAAATTTCAGCATTTCACAGCATTTAAAAACAACTGCTATAGGTTATATTTGAAAACATTTTATTCAGCAAAACAATATTTATAAATTGCTATAATAGTTCAGTTTAAAACAAAATCATGTTTCAGTCTACTACAGTCCTTAACAAGTGCTACAGTAGCCCTTTTATTAGTTCAGGTTCAATTTTAGTTTCTGCTACAACAGCACTTACCAAGTACTATCATAGCCTTAGTTCATTTTAGAGTTTTGGTTCACCCTATAATCCACAACACTTAACAAGTGCTACAGATTTCCCTAGTTCATAACTTATAAAATCATACATTAAAATATTCATTTAAATCCTTTAACTGATTTATTTTAAAAGAATTTTTTTTTTCACATTAAAACCAAAACTTACAAATTCGCTTATTACATTCATTTAAACATTTAAACTTAAACTACATTTTTCCACCAATTTAAAACTAAATTTTCATTTCAATTTAATTAACTTAAGTTTCCATCTTTTCTTTTAGTCAAAATTTCAAATTTAAGTTTCGTTTTAAAAATCAATATTCCTCAATTTATTTATATTTATCACATAGAAAAATCATTTCTATTCTAAATAAATCACTTAAAAATTCGATTTAAATCAATTTAATATTATTACAATATTTAAATTATTTAAAAGGATCCAGAAAATACAGAAAAATAACCACGGGTCTGTATAATATTTTCTAGCCTAAGTCAAGTGATACGGATACTATATCATTTCAATCCGTAATTTACAAAGAAAAATCCGGGTTTTATCATTTCAAACCCGCAATCCCAAGTAAATAAAATTTAATTGAAAATCGTTCAGGCCTATCATTTCAGCCCATAACAATCTTCCCTTATTCTAAAGTCCGTTCGGGTATGTATCATTTCAACCCATAGTGATTCTATTCTACAGGGAACTTGCAGTGTGATTTAACAGAATAGAATACAGTAAAATAAGAACAGAATATAGCAGATGATACGATATGCAGTTTTAACAATTAACATCAACTATAAATAAATCACAGGTAATTATAACATCATTTATTTATTTATTTATTTCTACACATTCAGTTGCGGTCGTTTCACAATCATATAAGTATGAATATTCATGTGAGATTTACTCACCTCTACGGAGCTGGAGATTCAGAAAGAAAGAAGTACGCTATCAGTCGAAAGCACGCGGAAAGCACGATTTGTTGTTAGCGGATTCGCCGACTAGATTCAAATCTAAAGTCAAAGAATAAAGCAAAATTTGAATAAGCTAACGTACGTCATTTACCTCAACAATTTGAGTAAATCAACTGGAAATCAAATTGAAACAAAAGTAAGGCTCGACGGACAATTTGGTCGTGACTTCAATCAAAAGCTGGGTGGCATACAAACCATGAATCCAAACACAAAAATGACAAAAGCAATTTTTTTTCCAAAACAAATGTCAGTCACGTGACAAAAGCAACTTTCTCATATCCTATTACTATTCTAAACCAAGCTGAGTAGAAACTGTACTACAAAGTACAAGGTGACATGCACTTCATTTCTTTTTTTATTTCAAACAAGGCAGAGGCAATAAACTAAAACCTAAAGCAAAGCTCGGTCTGGCCATACTACGAAAATAAGCTGCAGAGGTGACAACATACATTCTTGTTCATCATTTTTTTAGAACCACGGCCAGAGGACACATAGATAAAACTTCAAATGCAAAGGCTCAACTACCTTAGAGGCATCAGGTTTCAGGTCAGTGGGGTTCGGAGGCTGCGTCACCTGAACTTGCAGCCAAGGGTCATGTCAGAGGGGCACGGTATGGGTTGGCGTGGATCAGTAGATTGGGTCTCGGTCTGGTGTTGCCTTGGAGGCGGTGGTGGGTGGCACGTTGGTCTTGGCTGGGCATGGGGTAGATCTCGGTCTGGTGGTTGACGTGGGTGTGGCTGGCGAATGGATGGTCTCGGCCTGTAGAGGAGATGTGGCTGGTGGCGAATGGCATGGAGTGGTGGTGGATGGCAGGGCTGGGGTAGGAGTGGTCTCGGCCTGGAGTTGGTGGTGGGTTGGGGTCGTATTGGAGGCGAATGGATTCGGTGGGGTGGTGGTTGGTCTCGTGGTGGGTGCTGGTGGGTTCGGTGTTGACGTGGAGGCTGGAAAGGCTGAGCTTCGGTTGGAGAGGGTCGTGGGTTTCGAATGGGTAGATGGTATGAAGTGAGTCAAGGAATAAGGCCAAACTGCAAACAGCCAAAACAAAATATAAATAAAAGAAGAAGGATGGAATTAAAACAGCAAGCAGCTTACCTGAGATGCTCACGAATTTTAGAACGAAAGTTGCAGAGATTTTGTGAAATGGAGATTTTTGAACGAAAGAAAATGAACCAGCTGTCTAAAATTTGTAGAGAGGAGGCAAAAGGTTTTTGAACGGTAGCAAAAGTTTAGGCAATAAATGTTATTAAGTTTGAACGAAACGTAAGGAAGATAAAAGGGGAATGGAATGATTCTCACGCGCACAATTCAATGCAAGATTCTATTGAAATTTTCAAACTGAAACATACAGCTGAAATAGCACTGTTAACGCAAGAAAAGATCAAACGAACAAGGAACGACGAACGTAAAGTGTAACGCCCAAAGTAATGTACAACCGTTACTTATTTCTTTTATTTAATAAATTTAAAAAAATGATAACGGTTTCTAAAAAAATATAACGTATCTTTTTAAACCAAATTTAAAATAGCTATTATCATCATTAATAAAATTTGATTCTAATATAAAGTTAAGAACGGACAAAAACGTAACGAAATGTAACGCTTTAAATTTTTCGTTTTATGCTAGTTATTACACTTTTAATTTCAAATCAATAGTTCAAAATTGTATAATTTTAAATAAAATTTCGTTTAAAAATTTTGGGCTGTTACATTATATGAGGGATTTTGGGTTTGAAATTTCTATATGTTGGATAACATATTAAAATGAATTTTTATGATTTTTGGGGAATTTTCCTAAGTAATATACTATGGAAATTAAATTAATTTATTTGGAGGACTTAAACGTTTTAATTGTTTTGCTTAATGGAAGGGCTTCTTTGCTAATTACCTTTAATTAGATCTAAAATGAATGCGACAGTTTTTGAAAAAGAATTTGAAAAGTTTAGGGCGACCAATTAAATTTTTACAAATAGGCGGGTTAGTTAAAAAGTAATTACTTGAAAAGGCATTAAAACAGTTTTTGTACAGAAGTATGGTTTCACCACTTCCAGTAGTACCTTTCGACCCTATACTTCCGCCTCAACCGAGTCGAAATCTATACACAAGGTACCAACGTGTTGGTACGTAGTGGATTGGAGAATGGCGGTAGGTATGGAGTCGAAACCTAGCTTTCTCAGGGGTCAAAGCCTTTGTTGTATTATTCAAAAAAATACCACTTGCCTTGCTTTCCAAAGAAAGCTTTCGAAAGGGTTTAAAATAGCTTTCGAAGAGGTTGCCACCTTTTTATTTCGAAAAGATAGCTTTCGAATGAGTTGCCTTGTTTTTAAATCAATGCTTTCGAAAGGGTAGTTTGAACCCAGTCGAAACCATGCTGCCGTCTTTATGCCTTTCGAATGGATTGAAGTCATCAACGAGTTTGAAAGGTACCTTTTGTTTTGTATAGGTAATAAGCCACTGCCCAAAGATTTCGAAAAGGCTCAAGTAGCCACATAAAGGTTTCAAAGGCAATGGCTTTGAAAGGTGTTTCGAAGCTATCCTTTCTAATGTTTTACTTAAATGATTAATGCTTTCGAAAGGATGGTTCTGAAGCCATTAGTTTTCCCTAAATATTGTTACTTAAAGGTTAATGGTTTCGAAAGGGGTACTTTCATTTATATTCACTTTGACCCAAAAGATATTTTTAAGGATAAACCTAATGGTTTTGAAAGGGGTACTTTCAAATGGTTTCGAAAGGGGTACTTTCAAAAGGTTTCGAAAGGGTACTTTCTCATGGTTTTGAAAGGGTTACTACAAATGGTTTCGAAGCTATGCTTCTAAGAGTTAATAAGTAATGCTTTATTACTTTCGAAAGGTATGTTTTGATGGTTTCGAAAGAGATGATTTAAAGTGTTTCGAAAGGCATATGCTTAGTGTTTTGAAAAGAAGATTTAAATGCTTTCAAAGGAGGTTATCCAATAGTTTCGAAAGTAAAGGTTTAAGGTTTCGAAAGCCATAGTTTTCAAAATAAAGAACCCAATCTCAGTTTTTAAAGGTAAAACCCATGGCACTATAAAAGAGCTTTTAAATGGCTTTCAAAAATATGGAGTTTTTGAAGAAACTTTCCTTGATAAAATAATAGGTTAAAGGGATTAACCATGTTTCAAGTGGAAAATGATTTCAAGGACATTAAACCATAAATGTTGGTATTATTTTTGAGTATATGCTTCTTCTATAAATATATTCACTAATTAATAGACCCATAACTGTATTTTGAGAGTAAGGGCAGAATAACAAGTAGATTGACCCAGTAGTGAATATAAGATACGTAACTCCTGAATGAATAGAGTTGCATCTAGGAGGTCAGTTAGACCAGAATATAGGATGCCCAAATACTAATTAAATAAGTTGTCAGATAGACAGGTTCATAGTAAACCCATGAAAACTATGTTTAGAAAGAGTTATTGGCAGAGGCCAATAGGTTTGTAGTGAACCCATGAAAACTATATCAGGATTAAGTTATTGATAGAAGTCAATAGGTTCTTAGTCAACCCATGAAAACTATGATATGAGAGAATTTATTGGAGATACCAATAGGTTCAAGGAGAACCCATGAATTAATGAAGTTATTGGTAGGGCCCAATAGGTTCTTAGTGATCCCATGAAAATTATGAGACCGGACAGTTAGTCCATAAGCTTTAAGCAGGCTATTAGCAAGCCCATGAAATCTAATAGGTTAATAGCGACCTTAGAAACTATAACCGAGACAGATAGTCAAATGAATAGGGATGAGAAATCCAGAATTGATTTACTTGTTTGCATATCATCATAATATTTTGAATTGCTATGTTTTAACCATTGTGATTGCAGGAGCACAGTGTATGGTTATTATAAAATTTTGGAGGATACTAGTGAGAGGAAAACCCATTCCGCTAAGCGGCGTGGTTTCACTAGATATCTAAACGGTTTGAGATGGTAGGTTATTATTCATACCAGGCTTTATGTCTGACTCGAATTTTATTTTTTCCCCTTAAACTCTCGGGTGCTCAATTAACTTTGAGTAGTTTGAGAGTTGAGGTTTTGAGGTATCTCTTTAGACGAATAAGATTCCGTAGATGCGCAGGAGGCAGGATAGTTATTAGGAGTTCTTTTCTATTTTGATTCTGCTGTGTTTTGTTGTAAAGGAAAAGTTGTTTAATTGCCTAGTTATATATACTCTGATCATCCAAGGGGGCATCTTCATATGTCGCTCTTGGCGTATGTTGTAATATTTATTTTCTCTGAACGTGGTTCTCGAATCTGGGATTATGTAATGAATTTGAAATGATTTGAAATGGAATGTGAAAGTTGTTTAATGATTTTAATTTTTTTCCATATCCATGTGTTTATGTTATATCAATGTATCTAACATTACCATATTTGGTCGCCGAGGATTAATAACTATGGATGACTGTAGCATATGTAGCCGTTAGTTTTGGGCCTCTAAGTAGGGGATGTTACAAGTTGGTATCAGAGCATAGGTTTATGAAAACTTAAAAGAAATTTAAACCTAAAAGATTTTTCAAAACATAATCTAATGAATCAGAAAATAAGATCGGGGTTTGGGTTAACGCTGTAGTAACGTACTTGTATTTGATATATGTATATTTATATAAGTACGTATTCCCCTCTCTCTTAGACTGTTCTTCTGTATCTTACTAAGGCTCGTATGCCGATTTACGAGAAAGAAGATATGGAGGCAGGAAACGGAAGATGAAATCTCAATGAAGGAAGCACTATAACAAACGAAAATGCTCGACCCGCCAGGAGGAACCTGGGTCAACAGGCTAATGAAAATCAAAATGCAGATGCCAATATGGGTGCTAGAAATCCACCAATAGATATGGGGATGATGTATCAGTTCTTCGTCAATCTGATGCAAGCTGGAGCAGCGGTTGGAGTTGCTGGGAATGTTGAAGGAGCTAATCATGTGGCTCCAATTGGGAACAATTATGCTAAGTTGAGCAGAGATTACACCAGTCATGGTGGGAAGCCATTTGTGGGAATGGAGAATGCCATAGAAGTTGAGAATTGGATGTTGCATTGTGGGTGAATCTTCTCTAACTTGGGATTGAATGATGAGCAAAAGAGGAGATTAGCCTTTAGGCAGTTGCAGGGAGCAACGCTTCATTGGTGGAATAGTGTTACTGCCGGAGTTCCTGAGGAAGAATTGACTTGGGCAGAATTTCGAAGGAGATTCGAGCAGAGGTTTTTGTCCGAAGTTGCTAAGTCAGCATTGTTAAGGAAGTTTATGGATTTAGTGCAAGGAGAAATGTCGGTAATTGAATATGCCACTAAGTTTGATGAACTGTCCAAATATGGGTATGTTACCATTGACACCATCATCAAAAGGAATGAGAAGTTTATTCGGGGATTGAGACCTGAGATTGCTAGGGCAACCCTGCCACATCTCCGAGATCCTTGTAATCTTGTTGTGGAGATGGCAATCTGACATGAGGAAATGCTTGCTATTTGTGGGAAGGAAAAGCCGGCTGAAACCTAGGGTTCTCAGGGAAAGAAAATGAAGTTCTTTAAGAAGAAGGAAGCCCAAAAGGGAGAGGCTGCTAAGAAGGCAAAGGCTAGTTTAGCCTGTTTCAAGTGTGATAAGAAAGGTCACTATACTCATGAATGCCGAACTGGCAAAAGGAAGAAGGCTGTAGAAAAGAAGGGCGTAAGGTGCTTCAACTATGACCAGGTTGGGCATTATAAGAATCAGTGTCCAGAACCAGCCAGGGCGGATAGGTGAAAGGTCTCTGCTGTTGGACCCTTATCTGCTAGGCTAACTGCTTCCAAGAAGAGAAAGACTATGATGGAAGGCACACTTTTGATTCAGAGTATACCAGTTAGGATACTATTTGATACTGGTGCATCGCATTTATTTATATCTTAGTGTTTGGTTGATAGGTTATGCTTAGAACCCACATACCTTGTTACTTCCTTAAGGGTTGCGAATCTGATAGGAGGGTATGCAACTTGTTATCGCACCTTTTGGCAAGGCCGAGACACCAAGGAATTGACTAGTAACCAATGACGGCCCATCCTAGAGATCAGTTATACACAGGCTCACTATGGATATCGACGAATTTTGTTCGAGTCCGGATCGAGCCAAAATTGGTAGGACATGACAAACTAAGCCATGAAAGCCAACGTTCCAAATCCCAAGTCAATCCGAGTTCGTATGCTCAAGTCCTGAACGATACAAAATTGGGCGAAAATCAATTACCGGTCGACTCGCTCCCTTCAACTCGCTCCACATCCCTCAGATGCCAACTTCGACTCTCTTCGCAACACTCAGAAGTGACAACTTCGACTCGCTCCGCTCAGAGGCCAACTTCGAGTCGTTCAGGTTTGACTCGCTTCACAGCCATCTGAAGTACCTACTTCAACTCGCTTCGCTCAGATGCCTTCTTCGACTCGCTCCATTCGAACCACTGATCGACTCCATCAACTTCGACTCCATTGGCGAAGCCACTACTCAAACTTCTCAGGACGCTCCATTTCGACTCGCTCGACCAGTGCGTACTTCGACTCGCTCGATCTGGGCACACTTCGACTTGCTCAATTGGCGAACATTTCGACTCGCTCGAAACAACATCAAGAGCAGAGTGAGATTCAAGCGCCACGTCACCGAGTCGAATGGAAGCGAGTCGAAACAGAAGCGAGTCGAAGGAAATGGCCTACCAAAAACCTCATTTCGTATCGATCATATCTCCCAATCTACAAGTCCAAATGCTATGAAATTTTCACAAAAGACTACGTGCATGCTAAAGAATGTCCACGCCAAATTTCGACTCCATTGGATGAAATCTTGATCGATACGAAATCTGTTCGTATCGATCACGGATCAGACCGAAACTTCACAGGCTTGGACGTGCGGGCCTGGTCACGTGCCAGAGAGGGTCTCCTGAGATCTGAGCGAAATACCAGCCTCCTACACTTATAAATAGACCCCCAAAGCCAACAGAAAAGGGGTTCTTCTTCCTCTTTGAGATCTCCAACGCCCGGACTCTGCCAGATCCAGATTTGAACTCAATTGCTGCTGCTACTAACGAAATTCATTGCTGCAAATCATAATTGCCTGCTGTAAATCATTGAATTCACTTGTAAACACAAAAGAAAGATCAATAAAGCAAACTACTTCATAGTGGACGTAGGCGATACGCCGAACCACTCTAAATTCTTGTGTCTCCTTGCACTTTAATTATTCTCATTTCTGAAATTTGGATTTTTTGTTAGATAATTCCTCCTTTTCCATTTAATTTCTTCACTTTATCTCTTCAAAGACTTCCGAAGAGTGTTGTGCCCAATTTTGGTACAAACACTTTGGTGCTTTCGTTGAGAGAAACCCAATTTTTCTCCTGCTCTTTGGATCTCCTATCTATATTGGATTGCATAAACCTAAGAAGAAGATCCAGATCTAGAACTTTGAAGCCCTTCCATTCTATTCAGATTTGCAATCAGATCTAGGAAAGGACTTCACCAATTCATTATGGTGAGCACATGTACCACTGCTACAACTGCTGATCAAGGGGCACGGGACCGACAGAATCCCGTGCAATCACCTCCCTCCAACCAAAATGCTGTAGGACCTTCAGATCCATCCGGTCCAATCACTAGACAAGAATTCCAGACATTGCTTCAAGAGTTGACCCAAAGTCGACAGCAGTTAACCGAACAACTGCGCGCCAATACCGAATTGTCTAACCAGATGAATCGCCAAAGGCGTAGAAGATCTAGGAGAGACCAAGGTTCCTATTCTTCCAAATAAAGTTCAGCCTCCTCCGATGGCCAAACCAGATCCACACGTCCACGGCTAGGTGTAAGCTACGCCCAAGCCCTAGGACACCAACCTGCTTCGAACCTTGGGCAACCTAGAGCTGGACCATCCGCTAGTCTCCGTACAGAGCCTTCAACTTGAGGAGGAGCTGCTCCTTACCATGTCACTGGCAACATTGCTACTACCACCACTGCCGAACGGGGAGGTGATGCTAGAAACCAAGTTGATCCTCAACGTAGCCAACGAGAGCAGACTCCCGAGCCTTATGTCCCTAAGGATGTTGAACCAAGGAGGCGAGGCACGGACCGTCGACCGCGTCCGGTCCAGACCCGCGCTGTGGAACCCGGCCACACCTTGGCACAACATGCTCCAAGTATCTGAATGCCGGATATACTAGCGATGATCCGCCAAATGATCCGTGAAAGCAAGGGTCTCTCTAATGACGACTGAGGAATCTCTCGAAGTCATACCCCTTTCACCGATGACATTTTATATGCTGAACCACCTCGGCACTTCAGGATGCCAGCTTTGCCAGTTTATGAAGGAAATTCTGATCCCAATCAACACGTCCTGAAATACGAATGGCTGATGAATGCTGCTAGAGCTGATGACGTAGTAAAGTGCCGTAGTTTCCCCATTTCCCTAGGGGCATCGCTACCATGTGGTTCACTCATTTGCCACCGCGATCCATCTCCAACTTTGACCAGATGGCCACCTAGTTTGTTGAACAGTTCCGTATGCACGTGGCAAGGCCTAAGGACGTTAACACTCTGTCTAGCGTTACAAAAGCTCCCGGAGAAACACTTAGACGTTACTTGGAGCAATTCCATGCTGCGTGTGCAGAAATAAGCAATCCCAATGATAACTCTATCCTGATGGCATTGACTAAGGGGATTGATGCTGATTCCGAGTTCAGAAATTGGTTAGCCGGAAAACCACCTGCGTCATTGGACCATTTCTATTCCAAGGCAGCCCAATTCTTGAGGAGGGAGGATGCAAAACAGTCTAGGAAACATGATGATGCAGGGCCCAACGTCGAACTATTAAGCAGTCCGGAGACAGTTCTAGAAAAGTTCAGTTGAACGGACAAAATAAAGCAAGTCCAAAGTCTCAATGGGAAAGTAGCAGCATTGAGCATGTTCATTTCAAAGTCCACTGACAATTGCATTCCCTTCTTCGATCTAATCCGAAAAGGAAAACACAACTTTGAATGGACCACGGAGTGCGAGGGCGCTTTCCAAGCGCTAGTCCAACATCTATCCACACCACCCATCCTGTCGAAGCCCATCGACTATGAGAAGCTGTTCATATATTTGGCAATATCAGAGAATGCTATCAGTGCTGCATTAATCCGAGAAGAAGACAAAATACAGAAGCCGGTATACTACGTTAGCAAACGATTGACTGGGGTTGAAAGGAACTATCCAAAGCTAGAAAAGTTGGCTTACTTCCTTGTGATTGCATCAAGGAAACTCCGACTGTATTTCCAGGCACATCCCATTGTTGTTTACACCGACCAGCCATTACGATAGGTCCTTTCGCGGCCTGAGACATCTGGTAGGTTACTCAAGTGGAACATCGAACTAAGTCAGTTTGATATTACTTACACTCCAAGACAAGAAATCCAAGGACAAATCCTCGCTGATTTCATAGTCCAATTTACCATTCTAGAGGGCTTTCCCGAAACCAATAAATCCCCCGAATACGTTTGGAAGCTATATACTGATGGTGCATCAAACGACCGGTGTTCGGGCGCTGGTGTTGTACTCGAAACCCCCGAAGGCCGATCCATATGCTATGCCGTGAAGTTCGATTTTCATGCGACTAATAATGAAGCTGAATACGAAGCCCTCTTGGCTGGCTTAAGACTTGCTAGAGATTTGAAAATTATCGCAGTAGAAATTTATTATGACTCACAACTGGTCGTGTGTCAGGTTCGAGGAGAATATCAAGTAAGAGACCGAAGGTTGGCTGCTTACTTAGCTCGAGTTCGGGAAGTACTAAATCAGTTTGATTACTATGCCATCTATTGCATACCTCGAGAACACAACCAAAAGGCCGATTCATTGGCAAAACTAGCCAGCACCAGTGAAGCTTAGCAAATGGGACTCGTTCTCGTAGAAGCATTATCCTCCCCAAGCATTGACCGGGTAGAAATAAACGGGGTATGCGAAACCATCCTCGAAAAGGATTCATGGATGACTCCACTCAGAAGCTGCATCGAACACGGAATCCTGCCAGAACGCAGGAGTGAAAAGAGACAAGTTCTCCAAAAGGCCTCACGATTCGTCATTCAGGATGAGGTCATGTATAGAAGAGGGTACTCTGTTCCTCTACTCCAGTGTATCGCTCACAATGAAATCAAACGAGTATTGCACGAAGTGCATGAGGGAGAATGTGGCGATCACACCGGGGGGCAAGCACTTGCCAAGAAAATACTTCGATATGGATATTACTGGCCAACCGCGAATCGCGATGCGTCGGATTATGCAAAGAAATGCGATAGGTGTCAGAAATATGCCCGAATTCCTAGAGCTCCTCCTACCGAAATAACACAAATGGTCAGCCCATGGCCGTTTGCAATGTGGGGCATCGACATCATTGGTGCTTTACCTTTGGCAAAAGGTGGTGCGAAATACGCTATCGTTGCATTTGATTACTTTACTAAGTGGGCTGAAGCCGAAGCTCTCGCTACCATTACAACGAAGAAAGTAATCAACTTTGTGGTTCGTAACATCATATGTCGATTCGGTCTCCCATACACCATTATTACGGACAACGGAACCTAATTCGACAGTGCTGAATTCAAAGATTTCTGCAAACGATTTCACATCCAAAAGAAATTCTCCGCAGTTGCACACCCTCAGGCAAACTGATAGGTCAAAGCTGTTAATAAAGTTATAAAGTCCATCCTGAAGAAACGACTGGAAAAGGTCGGGGGCAAGTGGGTCGATGAACTACCTATGGCTCTATGGGCTTACCGAACAACCCACAAGGCCACGACCGACCACACTCCATTCTCTCTTTCTTACGGTTCAGAGGCTGTTATTCCAGTCGAGCTAGAAGTACCATCTCATCGTGTGACATACTATGATTCAAAGACAAATGCTATATTACTTGCTGAATCTCTCGATCTACTAGATGAGAAGCGTGAAGAGGCTGATTTGAGGGCAGCCGCGCATCGAAGTCGAGTCGCCCGATTGTACAACGCCAAGGTCCATCCGCAAACCTTCGAACTGGGCGATCTTGTCTTAAAAAGAATCTATCCGGTTCCTTTACATATGAAGCTGACATGGGAAGGACCGTATGTTATTGAACGAAGGTTCAGAGATGGCACATTCAAGTTATCGACCGTCGACGGTCTTACCCTGCCAAGAGCTTGGAATAGCAAGAGCCTTCACCGCTATTACACCTGACAGGCTATCTTTATCCATTTAGTTTACTTTCCTTTTCTGCAATCTGTTTATACATTTCGAAATTAGAACTTGTAATAAGGCAACTGACTTTGCCATACTTTCTTATTTCAGCAATAAAATGCAACCTCTTCGAGCCAGAGCTGTGATTTACTTGAAATACTTCATATGACCATCATTATGTACGGAGAGCTAAGTCTCATCATACGGTGGGATTTATTCAAATAGAGAGTGACTGCGATGCAACCAATCACTCGCTAAGTGAAACCCGAGCTCGGGGACAAGCCATCACATCAAAAGTCAAAAAAGGATTGATACACAACAATCCTTCATCAACTCCGAGTTCCCAGAGCATGAACCGGAGTATAAACATCAACTCCGAGTTCCCAGAGTGTGAACCGAAGTATAAACATCAACTCCGTATTCCCAGAGTGCGAAGCGGAGTATAAACATCCAACTCCGAGTTCCCAGAGCACGAGCCGCAGTATAAACATCAACTCTGTATTCCCAGAGTGCGAAGCGGAGTATAAACATCTAACTTCGAGTTCCCAAAGCGCGAATCGGAGTATAAACATCAACTCCGAGTTCCCAGAGCGCGAACCAGAGTATAAACATCAACTTCGTATTCCCAGAGTGCGAAGCGGAGTATAAACATCCAACTCCGAGTTCCCAGAGCGCGAGCCGGAGTATAAACATCAACTCTGTATTCCCAGAGTGCGAAGCGGAGTATAAACATCCAACTCAGAGTTCCCAGAGCGCGAACCGGAGTATAAACATCAACTCTGTATTCCTAGAGTGCGAAGCGGAGTATAAACATCCAACTCTGAGTTCCCAGAGCGCGAACCGGAGTATAAACCTTAACTCCGTATTCCCAGAGTGCGAAACGGAGTATAAACATCCAACTCCGAGTTCCCAGAGCGCGAACCGAAGTATAAACATCAACTCCGTATTCCCAGAGTGCGAAGCAGAGTATAAACATCCAACTCCGAGTTCCCAGAGCGCGAACTGGAGTATAAACCTCAACTCCGTATTCCCAAAGTGCGAAGCGGAGTATAAACATCCAACTCCGAGTTCCCAGAGCGCGAACCGGAGTATAAACCTCAACTCCGTATTCCCAAAGTGCGAAGCGGAGTATAAACATCCAACTCCGAGTTCCCAGAGCGCGAACCGGAGTATAAACCTCAACTCCGTATTCCCAAAGTGTGAAGCAGAGTATAAACATCCAACTCCGAGTTCCCAGAGCGCGAACCGGAATATAAACCTCAACTCCGTATTCCCAGAGTGCGAAGCGGAGTATAAACATCCAACTTCGAGTTCCCAGAGCGCGAACCGAAGTATAAACATCAACTCCGTATTCCCAGAGTGCGAAGCGGAGTATAAACATCAACTCCGTATTCCCAGAGCGCGAAGCGGAGTATAAACATCTAACTCCGTATTCCCAGAGTGCGAGGCGGAGTATAAACATCCAACTCCGTATTCCCAGAGTGCGAAGCGGAGTATAAACATCAACTCCGAATTCCCAGAGCACGAATTGGAGCACAAACATCAACTCCGGATTCCTAGAGTGCGAAACGGAGCGTAAACACCAACTTCAAGTTCCCGAAGCATGAATCGAAGTAAAAGTATCAGCTCCAAATTCCCAGAGCGCGAGTCGGAGTACAAATGTCAATTCCGGGCCCCCAGATCGCAGACGTATGATTAAAACTTAAGCCGGCATGACCAACCGTGTTCGACGACGGAAATTCTATCGGTTTAGAAAACCGCCGAACGAATTTAAATTAAAAATTACCGCAAGCGCACGGCGTACACTTGTAGTACGTGGCGAATACGGGTCGATCCGTAGGGAATTGATGATTTTAAAATTCTATTCAATCAAATTAACCAAAGTTGAAAGTGTGATTAGCTAAAAATGTAAGAAACTAACAAAAACTAGCAAAAGAAAAATAGATAAAATATGAGAGTTAAATGACAATTTAGAGATGAATCCACTCTCTAGATCATATAATTCAACAATTAATGAAATTATGATCTCTTTTTTGGTCATAAGTGAGTTTAAATGATGTGTTTATCATAAGTATGGCTCATTTGTGCTATTAATTAGCTCAACATAAGCCATCAAACTATAACACAACTTTTAAACCACTTACTATCTCTCATGAAAATGACAACAAAGTTGAAAATGAAATCTATTTTAAGTATGACCTATTAACTATTGATTAGAAATATAGACCATCAAATTTGAATTTCAAATCACTTTCTTATGCCATAATCATATTTTGATGAAGAGGCATTTGTGTTAGTGATTGTTTAAGCATAGCCTATTTGGTGCCAACAATATAGGCTATCAAATTCAAAGCAAAAACAACAAATTAAACCACTTCAAGCATTGTCATTAAGCACAAAAGGAGAGCTATAATTATCAAAATGTTGAAGCTACATGATTAGAGGCTTCATTACCCCTAAATTGAAGGGATTAGCCTATCATATTTGTTATCAAAACAACAAATGTAGCTAGCAACATGAGAGCAAAAGAAAAGGAAAATGAAAACTAATGGAAAAGATAACTACTATTCTACTTGCATGAAAAATAAAAGAAATCTACACTACAACATGAAAGGAAATAAATAAGAAAAGAAGAAAAGAGCATGTATTTAAAGTTGCATAAAAAGAAATTACATGAAATAAAAATGGCTAAGTAGCCATGAAAAGAAAAGAGAAGCTTTCTTTTGTTTTGAGCCTAAACTAATCTAAAGAGAGACTAAGAGGAGAAGAGGAGGGTTACATGAAACATAAGGGGATTTTATACATGTGTTAAATCCTAATTCATATTTTTGGAGAATGCCCAAAATACCCTCTTAGGAAGTGTGGAGGCCAAGTAATCATTAGCTTCAAATAATCTTCATTTAAGTGTACATGAAGCCATTAACTCCATAAGCATGTGCATTAGCCTCTAATTTGTACATTAAGGTAGGTGGGTAGGTGGGGTCCTCCATTATCTTCACTTTGAATTATTTCCATCTTCATTTGTTCTCTTCACCCTTGTGCATGCATATATCATCATGTAACCACTTGTAAAATTCACCAAATTTCCTACAAAACAACATAGAAAATTCCAAGTAAATTTTCACAATTTAATAAATGCATAAAAATGACCATTTTGCCCCTATATGAAGATGAATATGTGACAATTTCAAATAATTTGAATTTTGGTTTAAACAAGTTAAAATACCCAATACGATCATTTATTTAATTTAAATAGATTAAATATGGTGGTAAAAATATGCACATTTACGTGCACATCAAATACCCCTACACTTATCTTTTTATTCGTCCTCAAATAAATGAAAACTAAGATAAATCCGTTTTCGTAGGGAGCACGATTGCATTGAGCATATGCAACAAGCCGTTAAACCTCTGGGTGTCCCCAGTAGGACGAGTGTTGTCTCGTGAGGGTTTTCAGCGGATACTACCCACAAAATCCAAATGCATAATGAAAGTATTTACACAATGCAAGATTTATTTACAAGGAGATGAATGCAAGTTTTTGAAAATATTTACAATGAAGGATTTATTTTTAAATTGACACAAATAAGTTAAATATAGGTTTTGGTTATTATCTTGAAAATTTAAGTCATTTTACTTGTCAAAATTTCCAATAAAAATCAAGTTATCAAAGCAAATAGACTATAGTTTAACTCGTTGTTTCGGTTGATTACGTAGTGTAACTATGAAATGGATTCTTATCGATTATCAAAGTTCATCAAAGTGGTATTTTTCATTTCTTTTCAATAACAAGTCAAATCAAATAACTTAAAACAGTGCTTGGATTTCAATTGCTTACTCTCTTCATTTTTTTTCTTTTGAAAATTTTGTTGATATTAACAATATTTACATATGCCTAACTAAGATAAACTGAGGCCAGATATATTACCCATGCACTGCCTTGCGGGCTGATGTGAGGGGAATACAGAGCGTGGCGAGTGAACACACAAGTGTGAACACCTATTGACTGTAGGCGTTATTAAAAAGAATTTTTATATATATACACCTAACTCAGATAAACTGAGGCCAGATATACCGATCGTGCATTATCTTTCGAGCTTACGTGAGAAGGGTACAGAGCATGGCGAGTGAACACACAAGTGTGAACACATGACTCTAGGTGTTTATTAAAAAATATATACATATATACAAGAAATATTTTTTTGTTTTTGTGTTGTTTTTTTGAAAGAGAGAGTTTCGCAAAATTATCTTAGCACTATTTAACTTAGAAGACAAAAAAAATGTTATATCCTTTACTTTAAATCAACCACTTTTTAAAACAAAGATTTTCAATTAGGATATATTTCACAATTAACATGTATGAATCTTCCTATATACTAGTTAAACCATTGTTATTTGTAATCAAACTTCATTTTTATTTTTGTTAAGACAAATAAATTTTCAAAAATTTCAATTTAATTAACCAAAACCAAATATTTATCCTATAGTGTTTCTTTTTAAAAATAAATAAAAAATGCTTAAAAAAATTTGTTTTTTGTGATTTTTTTTTAAAAATTTTGGAAAGAAAAATTAAAAATAAACTATGAAAAATTGAAAAATGATGATGAGTCTCCCCCCACACTTGATTTTGACTGTGTCCCCACAGTCAACCCAAGTGGAAGGAGAAAAATAAAAATAAAAACATGACCTTGATTTTAATGAAAATTAAAGTTATTTACACGAGATCAGAAAGTATATCGTCAAAAAGTAAATGAAACGGTCTTCCAAAGACCGATTCATTTGTCTCGTCAAGTATACAAGACACAGCTCAAGCTCGAAAAACCAAATCGTAAAAGATTTCCAAGTTGAATGTTGATTTGGAAAAACGAATGTCGTTTTATTTAAAACCGTACGACTTGTTTTCTTTTCGATGATTTTCGGGGTTGATAGAATAATTGATTGAATTACTTGTTCGACGACGCCAAAAACTTGTTCGACGACGGAAATTCTATCGGTTTAGAAAACCGCCGAATGAATTTAAATTAAAAATTACCGCAAGCGCACGGCGTACACTTGTAGTACGTGGCGAATACGGGTCGATCCGTAGGGAATTGATGATTTTAAAATTCTATTCAATCAAATTAACCAAAGTTGAAAGTGTGATTAGCTAAAAATGTAAGAAACTAACAAAAACAAGCAAAAGAAAAATAGATAAAATATGAGAGTTAAATGACAATTTAGAGATGAATCCACTCTCTAGATCATATAATTCAACAATTAATGAAATTATGATCTCTTTTTTGGTCATAAGTGAGTTTAAATGATGTGTTTATCATAAGTATGGCTCATTTGTGCTATTAATTAGCTCAACATAAGCCATCAAACTATAACACAACTTTTAAACCACTTACTATCTCTCATGAAAATGACAACAAAGTTGAAAATGAAATCTATTTTAAGTATGACCTATTAACTATTGATTAGAAATATAGACCATCAAATTTGAATTTCAAATCACTTTCTTATGCCATAATCATATTTTGATGAAGAGGCATTTGTATTAGTGATTGTTTAAGCTTAGCCTATTTGGTGTCAACAATATAGGCTATCAAATTCAAAGCAAAAACAACAAATTAAACCACTTCAAGCATTGTCATTAAGCATAAAAAGTGAGCTATAATTATCAAAATGTTGAAGCTACATGATTAGAGGCTTCATTACCCCTAAATTGAAGGGATTAGGCTCTCATATTTGTTATCATAACAACAAATGTAGCTAGCAACATGAGAGCAAAAGAAAAGGAAAATGAAAACTAATGGAAAAGAGAACTACTATTCTACTTGCATGAAAAATAAAAGAAATCTACACTACAACATGAAAGGAAATAAATAAGAAAAGAAGAAAAGAGCATGTATTTAAAGTTGCATAAAAAGAAATTACATGAAATAAAAATGGCTAAGTAGCCATGAAAAGAAAAGAGAAGCTTTCTTTTGTTTTGAGCCTAAACTAATCTAAAGAGAGACTAAGAGGAGAAGAGGAGGGTTACATGAAACATAAGGGGATTTTATACATGTGTTAAACCCTAATTCATATTTTTGGGGAATGCCCAAATTACCCTCTTAGGAAGTGTGGATGCCAAGTAATCATTAGCTTCAAATAATCTTCATTTAAGTGTACATGAAGCCATTAACTCCATAAGCATGTGCATTAGCCTCTAATTTGTACATTAAGGTAGGTGGGTAGGTGGGGTCCTCCATTATCTTCACTTTGAATTATTTCCATCTTCATTTGTTCTCTTCACCCTTGTGCATGCATATATCATCATGTAACCACTTGTAAAATTCACCAAATTTCCTACAAAACAACATAGAAAATTCCAAGTAAATTTTCACAATTTAATAAATGCATAAAAATGACCATTTTGCCCCTATATGAAGATGAATATGTGACAATTTCAAATAATTTGAATTTTGGTTTAAACAAGTTAAAATACCCAATATGATCATTTATTTAATTTAAATAGATTAAATATGGTGGTAAAAATATGCACATTTACGTGCACATCAAATACCCCTACACTTGTCTTTTTATTCGTCCTCAAATAAATGAAAACTAAGATAAATACATTTTCGTAGGGAGCACAATTGTATTGAGCATATGCAACAAGCCGTTAAACCTCTGGGTGTCCCCAGTAGGACGAGTGTTGTCTCGTGAGGGTTTTCAGCGGATACTACCCACAAAATCCAAATGCATAATGAAAGTATTTACACAATGCAAGATTTATTTACAAGGAGATGAATGCAAGTTTTTGAAAATATTTACAATGAAGGATTTATTTTTAAATTGACACAAATAAGTTAAATATAGGTTTTGGTTATTATCTTGAAAATTTAAGTCATTTTACTTGTCAAAATTTCCAATAAAAATCAAGTTATTAAAGCAAATAGACTATAGTTTAACTCGTTGTTTCGGTTGATTGCGTAGTGTAACTATGAAATGGATTCTTATCGATTATCAAAGTTCATCAAAGTGGTGTTTTTCATTTCTTTTCAATAACAAGTCAAATCAAATAACTTAAAATAGTGCTTGGATTTCAATTGCTTACTCTCTCCATTTTTTTTCTTTTGAAAATTTTGTTGATATTAACAATATTTACATATGCCTAACTCAGATAAACTGAGGCCAGATATATTACTCATGCACTGCCTTGCGGACTGATGTAAGGGGAATACAGAGCATGGCGAGTGAACACACAAGTGTGAACACCTATTGACTGTAGGCGTTATTAAAAAGAATTTATATATATATACACCTAACTCAGATAAACTGAGGCCAGATATACCGATCGTGCACTGCCTTTCGGGCTTACGTGAGAAGGGTACAGAGCATGGCGAGTGAACACACGAGTGTGAACACATGACTCTAGGTGTTTATTAAAAAATATATACATATATACAAGAAATATTTTTTTGTTTTTGTGTTGTTTTTTTTGAAAGAGAGAGTTTCGCAAAATTATCTTAGCACTATTTAACTTAGAAGACAAAAAAAATGTTATATCCTTTACTTTAAATCAACCACTTTTTAAAACAAAGATTTTCAATTAGGATATATTTCACAATTAACATGTATGAATCTTCCTATATACTAGTTAAACCATTGTTATTTGTAATCAAACTTCATTTTTATTTTTGTTAAGACAAATAAATTTTCAAAATTTTCAATTTAATTAACCAAAACCAAATATTTATCCTATAGATGTCTATACTCTCTGTCACGCCCATACCTGTCCTGGTTAGAGTAGTCACGATCACGATGTCTATCTGAATCCCTCCTGCGGGAATCATAGTAACCAGAAGCTTTTCGGGCAGAGCAAAGATTCCCAAGCATCGATCCTCTTCCAGACATAGTACCTGAAAAATGAGAAACGAAGAAAGGGTTAGTGACTTCCTAAGTTGAGCGATTTGCAGTTGTGAATCATGCAGTGTAGTGAAGTGTATGTATGTGTAATCCCCCGACCAACCGGAAATGTCGGCCGCACTCGTAGCAAGCGACCCGCTCAGTTCGAGAGCACTGTCAAGCTCCTCCATACCAACGTCGTGTTGAGACGACACAAAGTACGGAATCGGAACATCGGCAAGCCCGTCAAAAAGATTCTCTACTGGCGGGGAAGAAGCCTCTGAAATTCTAATCCCCTGGGCAGGCAGGGACATAACAACAGATTTAAATCTCCCAGATTTAGAGTGCTTCTGAGCAGCAGCCTTGCCTTTTCTTCTTCCACCTGAATCCTAGACATCGGCAGAAGGCCCAGCTGGGAGTTCGGTATCAGTAGGCGTTCTTTCTAAATCAACTTCTTCGACGATCACGACTGCGGGCGCTTTGCGCTTCACCCATTTCTTCGGGACCACTCTATGTGTCCCTTCCAGATGTATGCTCTGCCTCCGCTCTATCAGCCCAACGGTCCTCAAATTTCTATCAGTCAGGACCAAGTCGATATGCCTCTCTTCGCCCGGATACGCTTGAAGAATTCGAACAAGCTCTCTGAAGTATGCGCCGTCAGGACGAGAGACCGCGGCTGTAAAAGAAGAGAAAGGTATGTCAGTTTTGAAGTCGGTTGCTAATATCTCAGTGATTCAAGAAAGAGATGGTGGCACTTACGTCTATCCAACCACCGCCTAGCAAATCCAGGAGGGCACTGAACGTAGAACCATTCAGTTTTGTAATAACTTAGCCTTCCCCAGGAGCCCAGTACTATGTGGCAGTTTCTAACCGCTTCCAGGAAGGTAAAAGAAGGGCTATCTCCACGGCTCTTAACGTTGAATAAATATCCGATTTCGATCGGCTTTGGTGGTCGAAAGAGGATCTCCATAAACAGGACGAAGGTGTTGTTCAACAAGGCATACCCGTTAGGATGTAGCTGAGACGGAGCTATGCCAAGAAACGATAACATCTCCCTGATAAATTGGTTGTAGGGAGGGAGTGTCCCCGCTATGCAAGCATGACGATTGAAAGCGGTAAACCCCTCCGGAGGATAACATGGCCCGTCATTTGGCCCAGGTAGTAGCACGTCATCAAGCAATAGACCGTGCCTTAAATAGATCCGTCCCAGCGTATCTTCGGAGATACCCGACGACACCGAATCTGGTGGACTACAAATAAACCGAGCCCCTAGACGCTCGTCCGGAGCTGGCTCTATAACTTCAGCTTCTATAACTGGTATCTCTATGGTTGGAGGAATAGAACTCGGGAGTTCCTGCTGTTGAGAACTGGAGGGTTCCATGAATAGCTAGCTTATGAAAAATCATTGTTAAATAAACGATAACGCTCGTACATCCCCCAGTGTAAAGTGTGCGAGTATGTGCTGTGCAGTGCAATATTGTATATTATTTGAGAAGATCAACCGAATTGAAGGAAGCGTGTAAGCGACGAGACTTTGAAATTCGATCGGAAGGACCATCATCGCTGACCATCACAACCATACCATCCAACTAATGACCATCATTTCAAGTCAAAGTTTGTTGTCATTTTTATAAGTTAAAGTTTCATCGACGAGCTTCGATAGGAAATCAGATATGCAGTGAAACGGTTAAGTCCAGTTATGCAAGTTTGAAGCTCGTCGGAGGCAATTGTTCAAGTGTGTGAGAAGTTTCAAACTTTTTGATGATCAAATTTGTATCGCTCGCGAGAGCCGTGTTCGCATCAATAAGCTATGGTCATGTGCATATGAGTTAGACTCGGTCTAAAGGTTGGCATGCAAGTTCGACTCGAACTAGAGGGCTCGATTCGAAATCCCCAGTTCGACTCGCTCCCCAAGACCATCGAGTTCGACTCGGTCCCAAGACCATGCATTTCGACTCGCTCCCAAGACCACACAGTTCGACTCGCTCCCAAGACCATCGAGTTCGACTCGGTCCCAAGACCACACATTTCGACTCACTCCCAAGACTGCACACTTCGAATCGATCGAAAACCACCCGTTTCGACTCAATCCAAGGCCATCGTTTCGAGTCCATCAGGCGCGACCCCTTCGTATTGATCCATGAATTCAAAGCACTCGATTCGATGCGAAGCTCCACCATCGATCGATACGAAGACCTTCGCCTCATCATCTCGAAACCCATATTCCAGAGCGACACGAAGCCGAGGCCAGAGAGCTTTCGATCGACCATGACTCTGATTAATTTAATGTTAAGAAAACCCGAGCCTCATCGTTTGCGCGTGGATTCGCTTATTGGATTACCTAGATCTGTCAGTTAGTTCAAATGATTGAAGATAGGAATCGTTTCGAATGCAGGAATATTTCGTTCGTTCTTCTCGAGTTTCTGAGCGATACGAAGAAAAGGAAGGAAAACGAAAGGTAAAAAAGTGAAAAACGGCTAAGTACAAAGTATTTATATGGACTTGGAAACAAAGGGAATAAACGCTTCGTATCCCGATGGATTCGAACGCACGTTTCGACTCCCTCTCCAGTGTGTCAATACGAAGCTCTCCTTCGTATCGCTTGCCTTCGACTCCATCCCCGTGTCCAGTTCGACTCCATCGGTACGAGACCACCCTTTGTATCGATAACCCATTTCGACTCCGACCCCTATGCAGCTCGAAACCCCAGACCGAGTCGAATGAGCAGTTCGAATCCATCAGGGAGTCTACATCGACTCACTTAGTTCGAGTCCATCATCAAGTTGAACAAGCGCTTCGCATCCATCAAATCCATCAAATCATGACTTCCAGAGGCCAACTCCATTAACTCGACATACTTACTTCGCATCCATAAATCCAATGAAAATCATCTTCGATGTTTCAACCCTTCTCATCGATTCAGGAGAGGATCGTTACGAAGGAACATTCAAAAGCAACCATCGAGTGTTGTTGCAGCGAATTTCACATCGGTTTAGGAGAGGATCGATACGTAATTCAAAAGTAAAATAAACTGACAACGACTCGTGGACGTACGAACGTCAACGAGAGTCAGGTTAACATATATGCATGAATGTCGGACTAGTATTCAATATTCCAGATTTTCAGGAATCAGAAACTCATCCAATAACGATTGCAACAACAAATGGGTAACCACTAGCATACAGCAATCAGTTGCAACAATACATGGTACAGCAGTCGACAGTCAACAATTTACATTATCAAGAAGAATGGTCAAAGGTTACAGCTTTCATCGAAAAGACAATAACTATTCAGAGCAAAGATGGCAGTATTTCAAAGCACATCATGTTTCCACAAGACATACTTTGGGGGGCAAATATTATCCCGCCTTTTGGCAAGGCCGAGACACCAAGGAATTGACTAGTAACCAATGGCGGCCCATCCTAGAGATCAGTTATACACAGGCTCACTATGGATATCGACAAATTTTGTCCGAGTCCAGATCGAGCCAAAATTGGTAGGACATGACAAGCTAAGCCATGAAAGCCAACGTTCCAAATCCCAAGTCAATCCGAGTTCGTATGCTCAAGTCCTGAATGATACAAAATTGGGCGAAAATCAATTACCGGTCGACTCGCTCCCTTCGACTCGCTCCACATCCCTCAGATGCCAACTTCGACTCGCTTCGCAACACTCAGAAGTGACAACTTCGACTCGCTCCGCTCAGAGGCCAACTTCGAGTCGTTCAGGTTCGACTCGCTTCACAGCCATCTGAAGTACCTACTTCGACTCGCTTATCTCAGATGCCTTCTTTGACTCGCTCCATTCGAACCACTGATCGACTCCATTGGCGAAGCCACTGCTCAAACTTCTTAGGACGCTCCGTTTCGACTCGCTCGACCAGTGCATACTTCGACTCGCTCGATCTGGGCACACTTCGACTCGCTCAATTGGCGAACATTTCGACTCGCTCGAAACAACATCAAGGGCAGGGTGAGATTCAAGCACCACGTCAACGAGTCGAATGGAAGCGAGTCGAAATAGAAGCGAGTTGAAGGAAACAGCCTACCGAAAACCTCATTTCATATCGATCATATCTCCCAATCTACAAGTCCAAATGCTATGAAATTTTCACAGAAGACTACGTGCATGCTAAAGAATGTCCACGCCAAATATCGACTCCATTGGATGAAATCTTGATCGATACGAAATCTGTTCGTATCGATCACGGATCGGACCGAAACTTCACAGGCTTGGGCGTGCGGGCCTGGTCACGTGCCAAAGAGGGTCTCCTGAGATCTGAGCGAAATACCAGCCTCCTACACTTATAAATAGACCCCCAAAGCCAACAGAAAAGGGGTTCTTCTTCCTCTTTGAGATCTCCAACGCCCGGACTCCGCCAGATCCAGATTTGAACTCAATTGCTGCTGCTACAAATGAAATTCATTGCTGCAAATCATAATTGCCTGCTGTAAATCATTGAATTCACTTATAAACACAAAAGAAAGATCAATAAAGCAAACTACTTCATAGTGGACGTAGGCGATACGCCGAACCACTCTAAATTCTTGTGTCTCCTTGCACTTTAATTATTCTCATTTCTGAAATTTGGAGTTTTTGTTAGATAATTCCTCCTTTTCCATTTAATTTCTTCAATTTATCTGTTCAAAGACTTTCGAAGAGTGTTGTGCCCAATTTTGGTACAAACACAACTCTAGGGATGAGATGTGGCTAGTTAGAACTTGATTTGTTAGGTCATAAGTTTGCATGCAGTTTGTATGTTTTTGATTTCGTAGATTTTGGGATAATTTTGAGTATGGATTGGTTGGGTAAATATGAGGCAAGGATATTTTGCCAGGATAGGGAAATATCGTTGAGACACCCTGATAGCCATAACCGAATCATATTCTTAGTGGAGAATCCTAACCAAAGTATTTGTGCTTTGTTAAGTGCTATTAAAGTGGGAGAAGTGTTAAGTCAGGTTTGAGTAGCAAGAGAGTTTGCAGATGTCTTTGAGCCGGTTGTAGGATTACCAGCTGTTGAGTTTCGGATAGATCTTGTGCCAGGAGCTGAACCTGTAAGTAGACCACCTAGCAGGATGATATTGACCGAGATGAAGGAATTGACGGTGCAGCTAGTAGATCTAGAAGGGAGGAATTTTATTAGACCAAGCAGCTCGCCTTGGGAAACGGCCGCGGTGTTCATGAAGAAACCAGATGGGTCGTTGAGGATGTGTATCGACTATCGTAAGTTGAATGAGAAAACGATTAAGAATAAGTATCCTTTGCCGAGGATTGACTATCTATTTGATCAGTTGTGTGGAGCCAGAGTGTTTTCCCAATTGGATTTGGGGACAGGTTTCCATCAATTAAGAGTGGCAGAGGAAAGTATTCCATTGGCAGCATTTCGAACTTGGTATGGTTCATATGACTGGTTAGTAATGCCATTCGAGTTAATGAATGCACCTGCTTTTTTCATGGATTTGATGAATCGAGTTTTTAAAGAGTACTTGGATGGGTTCATGTTGGTGTTTATAGATGAAATTTTAGTATACTCTAAGGATGAAAGAGAACATGAGGATCATCTTAGAGTAGTGCTTGAGACGCTGAGGCAGCATCAATTGAAAGTGAAGTTTTCCAAGTGTCATTTTTGGAAGAAAGAGGTTAAGTTTTTTGGTCACATGGTTTTAGAGAAGGGCTTGTCAGTCGATCCAGATAAGATTGAAGCTGTTAATAACTGGAAAAGACCAAAGACGGTGACTGAGATAAGGAGTTTTCTTGGACTTGCTGGCTATTATCGGAGATTCATTAAGGACTTCTCGCGGATAGCAGCGCCTTTGATTAAGTTAACTAGGAAGGATGTGAAGTTTATCTAGTCTGAAAAATGTGAGGAAGCATTCCTTAAATTAAAGCATTTGTTGACCAACGCACCTGTGTTAGTGGTTCCAGATGGAAACTAAGGGTTGGTAGTGTATACCGATGCATGTGGGACTAGATTGGGAGCTGTGTTGATGCAGAAGAGTAAAGTTATTACCTACGCTTCATGACAGCTTAGACTGCATGAAGTAAGATATCCTACTCATGATATGGAGTTGGCCGCGGTGATCTTCGTATTGAAGATTTGGAGAAATTATCTCTTAGGGGAGAGATTTGAGCTATACACAGATCATAAGTCCTTAAGATATTTATTCTCTCAGAAGGAGTTGGTTATGAGACAACAGAGGTGGCTGGAGTTTTTAGCTGCTTATGATTTTGGTATAGAGTATACACCTGGGAAAGGAAATAAAGTAGCGGATGCTCTTAGCAGAAGACACCAGAATGTGGTGTTAGTTATGTTGGCAGAATGGAAAGATTTAGAAGCTTTGACTACTTGTAGTGTGTAGTTAAGATCGACTGCTAGTTCTAGTCAGAGCACCGCCATGTTGTTCTATTTGGAAGTTCGACCAGTGTTGATAAAAATGATTGCTTCTAAGCAGAAGGAGGATCCATTATTAGCCGAGAAGATTAGAAGGCTTGAGGTTGGAACTGAGATCGATAACTAAAGGATTTTAGTCTTGACCAGAGAGGATGGTTGAGAAAGAAGGGACGGTAGTGTGTTCTGAATGTTGAGGACTTAAGGAAAGAAGTTCTTAAGGAATGTCATCGATCCAAATTTACGATTCATCTTGGAGGAACCAAGGTGTATCAAGATATGAAGAGGAGCTTCTACTAGGAAGGTATGAAGAAGGATGTTGGCTTATGGATTAGGCAGTGTGCAAACTGTCAACAAGTGAAGGCCGAACATCAGAAGCTGAGTGGATTGCTTCAACCTTTGGAGATACCAGTTTGGAAATGGGACTTAATATCCATGGATTTTATAGACGGGTTGCCAAAGTCGAATAGTGGAAATGAAAGTATATAGGTCATAGTAGACATGTTGACCAAGAGTGCCCATTTCATTCTAGTTAAGTTGACCAGGACGACACCTGTTTTAGCTAAGTTGTTCATGAAGAACATAGTTATAGTGCATGGAATTCCTAGTAGTATAGTCAGTGATAGAGATGCTTTGTTTACTAGCGAATTCTGAAAGAGTCTACAGGATGTGTTAGGTACCAAGCTTAAGATGAGTACTTCGTATCACCCTTAGACGGATGGGCAGATAGAGAGAGTCAATAGACTACTCGAGGATTTGTTAAGAGCTTGTTTATTGGACTTTGGTGGATCTTGGGAAGATCACCTACACTTAGTGGAGTTTTCCTTTAATAATAGTTATCGGACTAGTATAGGAATGGCGTCTTTTGAAGCTTTGTATGGAAGGCCATGCGAATCACCAGCATGTTGGTCAGAGACTGGAGACAGATTAGTCTTAGGTCCAGATCTGGTTAGAGAGGCGACAGAGAAGATTAAGTTGATCCAAGAAAAGATGAAGGAAGCTCCTTCCAGACAAAAGGGTTATGCAGATAAGAGGCGTAAAGACCTAGAATTCTCAGATGGAGATAAGGTTTTCATTAAAATATCACTAACGAAGGGTGTGGTGTGATTTGGAAAGTCAAGGAAACTGGCACCGAGATATGTTGGTCTGTTCCTAGTTATAGAGAGGATCAGAAAGCTTGCATATAGAGTAGAGTTGCCGAGAAGTATGGCAGGTGTCCATAATGTGTTTCATATGTCTCATCTTCGCAAGTATGTACATGATCCAGAGACTATTATTCCTCCGACAGGGTTGGAAGATTTGATAGTAGAACCTAATTTAACTTTTGTTAGATAACCGATTTGAGTTATAGCGAGAGATGAGAAAAGGTTAAGGAACAAGACAATCAAGTTGGTGAAAGTTCAGTGGAGCGACAACGAGAAGGACTGTACTTGGGAGACAGAAGACATGATTAGAGATACTTATCCTGATCAGCTGTGAGAGTATGTTCTAGTTCTATATTTGCTTTATATAGACTATGGCTAGTCAGGTAGGCTAATATGGTAGTTAGGTGTTTTTATAGATGATTGCTATGTTTGGTATTTAGTCCTTACTGAATTTCAAGGACGAAATTCTTTAAGGAGGAGAGCCTGTAGCAGCACTAATTTTAAATAACATTATTCGGGAGATTTAATTAGATAAATTAAATAGAATAATGCAAATATTAGTGTGATAAGGGGATTGAGATTTGAAAATTAATTAGAGGCCATACTAATAAAACAAGAAGAATGGGTTATGAAAATGTTTTCATAAGAAATAACGCAAGGGCATTAGGGGTAATAGCCGCACCTATAATACCATTATCCCTAAAACCTTGATTCTTTTTCATTACACGTTTATTTTCAAAAACACATAAACATAAATCAAAGAAGAGCAAGCCGGCCATAACCTAGGGAAGGAAAAGGGGAAAAATCAATTAAAAGCTAAGTAATCAAGCAAGGGGAACTAATCAAAAAATCAAATCTCAAGTTCCCTTATCCTAATCAAGGTGAATAATAATCAAAACCATCTCTATTTTTGTTTTTAAAGAGCATTTGATTTTTAGGTTTAAGTTTAAATCCATTATGATGATTTTTGATGATAATATGCTTGGATTTTATGATATGATATATTCAACAAGTTTGTTTGATAAATGTTTTATACGATTTTAAGGCTAGAATTGTTTATATTGAGTTTCAAATTCCATGGGGATTTAATATGTTATGAAAAACATTATTTTGGAGTTGGGTTTAATTTTTCGTAATTTTCCAAGCTATGGATAAATCATTATGAATTTTTGAAGGAAGAAATGAATAATTTGGGTTTAAAATTATTTCGGCTATTATATGAGGGATTTTGGGTCAGAAATTTCTATATCTTAGATAACATATTAAAAGTGAATTTCTATGATTTTTGGGGGTTTTTCCTAAGTAATCTACTATGGAAATTAAATTAATTTATTTGGAGGATTTAAATGTTTTAATTGTTTTGCTTAATGGAAGGGCTTCTTTGCTAATTACCTTTAACTAGATCTGAAATGAACGCGGTAGTTTTTAGAAAAAAAATTGAAATTATGGCAACCAATCAATTTTTTACAAATAGGCAGGTTAGTTAAAAAGTAATTACTTGAAAAGGCATTAAAAAAGTTTTTGTATAGAAGTACGGTTTCACCACTTCCATCAGTACTTTTCGATCCTATACTTCCACCTCAACTAAGTCGAAACCAATACACAAGGTACCAACGTGTTGGTACATAGTGGATTGGAGAATGGTGGTAGGTATGGAGTCGAAACCTAGCTTTCGAAGGGGTCGAAGCCTTTGTATTATTCAAAGAAATACCACTTGTCTTGTTTTCCAACAAAAGCTTTCGAAAGGGTTTAAAATAGCCTTTGAGGAGGTTGCCGCCTTTTTATTTTGAAAAGATAGCTTTCGCATGAGTTGCCTTGTTTTTAAATCAATGCTTTCAAAAGGGTAGTTTTAACCCAGTCGAAACCTTGCTACCGTCTTTATGCCTTTCGAATGGATTGAAGTCATCAATAAGTTCAAAAGGTACCTTTGTTTTATAAATGTAATAAGCCACTTCCCAAAGCTTTCGAAAGGGCTCCAGTAGCCACATAAAGGTTTCAAAGGCAATGGCTTCGAAAGGGTTTCGAAGCTTGCCTTCCAAATGTTTTACTTAAATGATTATTGCTTTCTAAAGGATGGTTCCGAAGCCATCAAGTTTCCCCAATCATTTTTACTTAAAGGTTGATGGTTCAGAAAGGCGTACTTTCATTTATATTCATTTTGACCAAAAAGATATTTTTCAGGATAAACCCAATGGTTTCGAAAGGGGTACTTTCAAATGGTTTCGAAAGGGGTACTTTCAAATGGTTTTGAAAGGGGTACTTTCAAAAGGTTTTGAAAGGGGTACTTTCACATGGTTCCGAAAGGAGTACTTTCAAATGGTTTCGAAGCTATGCTTCTAAGAGTTAATAAGTAATGCTTTAATACTTTTGAAACGTATGTTTTGATGGTTTCGAAAGAGATGATTTAAAGTGTTTCAAAAGGCGTATGCTTAGTATTTTGAAAAGAAGATTTAAATGATTTCAAAGGAGGTTATCCAATGGTTTCAAAATTAAAGGTTTTAGGTTTCGAAAGCCTTAGTTTTCAAAACAAAGAACCCAATCTCAGTTTTTAAAGGTAAAACCCATGGCACTAGAAAAGAGCTTTTGAATGGCTTTTAAATATGGAGTTTTAGAAGAAGCTTTCCTTGATAAAATAATAGGTTAAAGGGATTAACATGTTTCAAGTGGAAAATGATTTCAAGGATATTAAACCATAAATGTTGGTATTATTTTTGTGTATATGCTTCTTCTATAAATATATTCACTAAGTAATGGACCCATAACTGTATTTTGGGAGTAAGAGCAGAATAACCAGGTACGTTGACCCATTAGTGAATATAAGATAAGTAACTCCTAAATGAATAGAGTTGCATCCAGGAGGTCAATTAGACCAAAATATAGGATGCCTAAATACTGATTAAAGAAGTTGTTAGATAAACAGGTTCATAGTAAACCCATGAAAACTATGTTTAGAAAGAGTTATTGGTAAGGGCCAATAGGTTTATAGTGAACCCATGAAAACTATATCAGGATTAAGTTATTGACAGAAGTCAATAGGTTCTTAGTCAACCTATGAAAACTTTGATATGAGAGAAGTTATTGGAGATACCAATAGGTTCAGGGAGAACCCATGAATTAATGAAGTTATTGGCATGGGCCAATAGGTTCTTAGTGATCCCACGAAAACTATGAGACCGGACAGTTAGTCCATAAGCTTTAAACAAGTTATGAGTAAGCCCATGAAAACTAATAGGTTAATAGTAACCCTAGAAACTATAACCGAGACAGATAGTCAAATGAATGGGGATGGGAAATCCAGAATTGATTTACTTGTTTTCATACCATCATAAATTATGAATTGCTATGTTTTAACCATTGTGGATGCAGGAGCATAGTATATGGTTATTATAAATTTTTGGAGGATACTAGTGAGGGGAAAACACGTTCCGCTAAGCGGTGTGGTCTCACTAGATATCTAAATGGTTTGAGATGGTAGGTTATTATTCATACCAGGCTTTATGTCTGACTCGAAGTTTATATTTTGCCCTTAAACTCTCGAGTGCTTAATTAACTTTGAGTTGTTTGGGAGTTGAGGTGTTACCCGGCTACTTGGCCCGGCTACAAAGCGACAGTTGCAGAGGTTATGGTTGAGCCTCGACGTGACTCAAGCCAAGATAGATATGGAAGTATAAGGGTTTGGTGTAACCCAATTAGTTTGGTATATTTATGGTTTGGCATGTATGAGGTGGCTCGGTATGTTTATGGTTCGGCATTCTTGGGACTGGTTCCAATATCAAAGCCAGGTGCAGGTCAGCGCATGGTTTATAGTGGTTCGGTATTGGGCGATGGATCGGTCAAGATACTTAAATGGAGGTGGGTCGGTTGTGTATTGGATCGGCATACGAGGGTCGACGAGCGTAGGTCGGCAGTTCGGGGTTGGCCTAGGTAGTTCAGTGCGAGTGGGATCGGCTTCAGAAGAATTCTTTCATGTGGCTCGGCTATTAGTGGATCGGTCCGTCGGCCATGTTGGGTCGGCCTAGTTGGTTCGGCATACCTGGGTCGGTGCACATCAGGAGAGTTAGCATATTCTTAGATTTACAGCAAGATGATGTGGTCGGCAGTGTTTTGCTTCGAGACGCACCACTAGCTACTCTAAGATCCTTAAGAGCCTGCTTCGAGTCAGCTACGAGACAACCCCTAGATTGGCAACAGGTGGATCGGTGGTAGTGGATCGACCTGCCTGGGTCGGTCACCCTAACCTAGCAGCTATGAGCCAAGCTATCCCTGTCATGGGCCTAGACACAGGAACCAGCCTATCTTCGTCTCTAAATAGAGGGGCAGGAGTCCAGTTGAGGGGACCTTTTCGAGAACTCCAGGGATACTTTGCCATTTTCTGTACTCACTTCTTTTCTGTTAAAATTTGTACTCAAGTTGTTTGTTTACGGATTGTATCTGTACTCAAGTGATTTGAAAAGTAATGAAGATTATATTCAAAGTGCACGTAGGCAATTATGCTTAACCACTATAAATCTGGTGTTCTTGTTTTTGTTATTCTTTTTGCATTCAATCGTGTTACTTCTCTACTTTAATTTACTTTCTTCATTAATCTCTCTACACAATTCTATTCAAGGATGTTAGTGACCAATTTTGGTGCTAACATGAGGTTTCAAGTACCTCTTTAAACGAATAAGCTTCCGGAGATGTGCAGGAGGAATGATAGCTATTAAGAGTTCTTTTCTATTTTGATTCCGCTATGTTTTGTTGTAAAGGAAAAGTTGTTTAATTGCCTAGTTATATATACTCTGATCATCTAAGGGGGCATCTTCATATGTTGCTCTTGGCGTATGTTGTAATAATTATATTTTCTCTGAACGTGGTCCTCGAATCTGGGATTATATAATGAATTTGAAATGATTTGAAATGGAATGTGAAAGTTGTTTAATGATTTTAATTTTTTTTCCACGTCCACATGTTTCTGTTATATCAATGTATCTAACATTACCGTATTTGGTCGCTAAGGATTAATAACTATGGATGACTACAACATCAGTAGCCGTTTGTTTTGGACCTCTAAGTGGGGGATGTTATACGCAACATTCTATAATTAGATGTAAAAGCTATCTAAACTAGGAAGAGGGTTGGGTCTACATAGGGTATGTCGAAGTAAAGGAAATCTGCTTAAGAAAGCATTTAATTGAAAATGTAAATAAGAAGTAATTGCGTCAGTAGTCTAAAGTGTTTTACTCATGATGGTTTAATAGTGAAGGGAAAACCTAATCTATGTAGTGTAGGTTAGTCTCACTATATGTTCCTTTTTTTTGGACAGGATTTTTCATACCAGACTTTATATCTAGCCCATGTTTTTATTATTGTTTTCCTCATAAACTCACAGGTACTCATTTGAGTAGGTTGAGTTTATGGGCTTAGGTAGGTATGGAATAATGGCCGCAGTCCATGGACTAAAGACGTTGCAGGAGGCTCTTTAGCTGATAAAGATTTTGTTTCCACTATATGATGGAATGTGGGCCATATCTTTATATGTGGATCCGACTCTTTATGATGTCATTTTCTATTATATCTGACCCTTATGTGGGCACATGACTTGGCAAATTTGGCTCGAAGTAATTGTAATGAAAATTTAAAAGAATCTACTATGTAATGAATAATGTTAGTTTGCTCTGTTTACTTATCTATGTTTTCATATTATACTGAACTCACTTCAGCCACCAAAAGATAATTCTAGTGATGACTGTAGCATCATCGGTGTTCATCTTTGGGTTTCAAGTAGGGGACGTTAAAGGCATGTAGAGACCAACACCCAATACTGGTCTAGGTTTATTAACCATGCTACTTTAAACATGGAGATATAGACGATATATCGCACGACCTGGGACCTAGTGCAATTTCAAGGACTGTATGTACCAAAATTGGGCACAACACTCTTCGGAAGTTTCTGAAGGGATAAAGTGAAGAAATTAAATGGAAAATGAGGATTATCTAACAAAAACTCCAAATTTCAGAAATGAGAATAATTAAAATGCACAGAGACACAAGAATTTAGAGTGGTTCGGCGTATCGCCTACGGTCACTATGAAGTTTGTTGCTTTATTGATCTATTCTTGAAGATTACAAACGAATTTAGTAAGTTACAGCAGATAATTATGATTTGCAGTAGTGAATTTCGTTGTTGGCAGCAACGATGGAGTTCAGATCTGGATCCGGTAGAGTCTGGGCGTTGGAGAATTCAAAGGAGAAGAAGCCCCTTTTCTGTATGCCCTGGGGCTCTATTTATTGGTGTAAGAGGCTGGTATTTCGCTCAGATCTCGGGAGACCCTCTTTGGCACGTGACCAGGTCCGCGCGCCCAAGCCCGTGAAGTTTCGGTCCGATCCGTGATCGATACGAATGGATTTCGTATCGATTAAGATTTCGTCCAATGGAGTCGAAATTTGGCGTGGACATTCTTTAGCATGCACGTAGTCTTCTGTGAAAATTTCATAGCATTTGGACTTGTAGATTAGGAGATATGATCGATACGAAATGGGATCCTCGGTTGGCTGTTTCGTTCGACTCCCTCACTTCGACTCGCTCTCGTTCGACTCGGTGATGTGGCGTTTGAATCTCTGGATCACTCCGCCTTTGATGCTGTTTTGATCGAGTCGTTCTGGGACTTTCGCCCTGTTCGTATCGATGGTATTGTTTTGTTCGCATCGATAAAAGATGTGCAGTTCGCATCGATGGAGGTAGAAGTCTTCGGATGGATGCGAAGTGGAGCGAGTCGAAATGTGGCTCTCTGATGGAGTCGAACTAGATGGAGTCGAACAGTGGTTCTACGGAGGAGTCGAACTAGATGGAGTCGAACAGTGGTTCTGCGAAGGAGTCGAACTAGATGGAGTCGAACAGTGGTTCTCTGATGGATGTGGAGCGAGTTGAAGTAGGCATTCCTGATGGATTTGAACTGAGCGAGTCGAAGTAGACATTCCTGATGGATTCGAACTGAGCGATTCGAACAGTGGTTGGTTTTCATCCAATTTTGTATCGTTCGTAACTTGAACATACGAGCTCGGATTGACTTGAGATTTGGAACGTTGACTCTCATAGCCTCGCTTGTCGTGCCATATCAATTTTAGCTCGATCCGAACTCGGACAAAATTCGTCGATATCCATAGTGAGCCTGTGTATAACCGATCTCTAGGACGGACCGTCATTGGTTACTAGTTAGTTCCTTAGTGTTACGGCCTTGCCAAAAGGCGGGATAACATTTGCCCCCCAAAGTACGTCTTGTGGAAACATGATGTGCTTTGAAGTGCCGCCGTCTTCATTCTGAATAGTTATCGTCTTTTCGATGAAAGCTGTAACCTTCGACTGTTTTTCTTGATAATGTAAACTGTTGACTGTCAACCGCTGCGCCCTGCATTATTGCAACTGATTGTTGTATGCTAGTGATTAGCTATTTGTTGTTGTGATCGTTATCAGATGGGTTTCCCACTCCTATAAATCTGGAATATTGAATATCTGTCCGACATACATGCATATATGTTAATCTGACTCTCGTTGACATTTGTACGTTCACGAGTCGTTGTCAGTTTATTTTATATTGAATTCCGTATCGATCCTCTCTTGAACTGACGTGAAATTCGTTGTAACAACGCTCGATGGTTGTTTTTGAATGTTTCTTCGTAACGATCCTTTCTTGAATCGATGTGAAGGATTTAAACATTGAAGACGATTTTCATTGAATTTATGGATGAGAAATGAGCATTTCGAATCGATGGATGTGGGGCTCGATGGATACGAACTGCATAGGAGACGGAGTCGAAGGTGATCGATATGAACTGTGGTTTCGTATCGATGGAGTCGAACTGATCGCTCGTATTGCTGCACTGGAGATGGAGTCAAAAGCAAGCGATATGAAGAAGGGTTTCGTATCGATGGATTTGGTGAAGACCGAAAAACCCCTCGTTGGCAACTTCGTATCGATAACAGCTCGTGTTGGTGGATTCGAATAGCCTATTCGACTCAATCCGTGGTGATGTCTTGTAACCGGTCGAATCCACTGGGATGTGAATCGTTTATTCCCTTTGCTTTTGAGTCCATATAAATACTGTGGACTTAGCCACTTTTCACTTTTAACCTTTTGTTTTCCTGCCTTGCTTTCGTATCGCTCCAGAGCCTCTCAAGAGAAAGAAAAACTTGTGCCTTTGAATCGATTCAGAAACCTTTAATTCCTTCAACCATTTATCGAAATCAGGTAATCAGTTGAACAAATCCAGTCGTAACACGAAGAGATCCAAATTCTCATGCCGTTCCATTTGAATATGTTGTTCGAACATCGCTCGAGGAAGGAGATAACGTGTGAGGTTGAGAATGGAAAGAATGGAGTTCGAATCGATCTGGGGAAGAAGGAGTGTTGAGGAAGATAACTTGGTCCTCGTTTTCATGTCGATCTGGAGGGTTTCGAGATGATGAGATGGAGGCCTTCGTATCGATCGACGGCGATGCTGTTGCATCGAGTCGAGATGATTGACGCGATTGTCTTGAGCGTGTTGATCGATACGAAGGGGTTGCATCTGATGGATTCGAAACCCGGAGTTTTTCGATCGAGTCGAATTACGCCCCAGGGGATCGAGTCGAAAGCGACCCAGTTGACCGATACGAAAGTGTTGCGCTCCGATCGATTCGAAATCCCCAGCCTTTTGACCGAGTTGAACTTGCACGCCAGCCTTTTGACCGAGTCAAATTCGTACGCAGATGACCATGATTTATCGATGCGAATAAGGCTCTTGTGAGCGATACGAATTGAATGTTAAAAAATTTGTAATTCCTTGCACACTAAACAACTGACTCCGACGAGCTTCAAACTTGCATAACTGGACTTAATCGTTTCACCGCATGTTTGATTGCCTATCGAAGCTCGTAGACGAAACTGGAACTTATCAAAATGATAACAAACTTTAACTTGGACTGATAGCTAATAATTGGATGGCACGGTTGTGACAGTCAGCGATCACGGTCCTTCTGACTGAATTTCGAAGTCTCATCGTTTTCATGTTTTCTTCAATCCTGTAGATCTTCTCAAGTGATATACCGTACCGCACTGCACAACACACTTACACACTTTACACTGGGGGATGTACGAGCGTTATTGTCTGTTTAACAATGATTTTTCATAAGCTAGCTAGTCATGGAACCTTAAAGTTCTCAGCAGCAGGAACTCCCGAGTTCAATTCCTTCAACCATCGAAATACCGATCATTGAAGCCGAAGTTATAGACCCAGCTCTGGACGAGCATCTAGGTGCCCAATTCATTTGTCGTCCGCAAGATTCTGTGTCGTCTGGTATCTCCGAGGATATGCTAGGACAGATTTGTTTAAGGCACGGTTTGTCACTTGATGACGTGTTACTGCCTGGGCCAGATGACAGGCCACATGATCCCCCGGAGGGGTTTACTGCTTTCAACTGTCACGCTTGCACAGTGGGGACACTTCCTCCCTTCAATCAATATATAAGGGAGATGTTATCATTCCTTGGAATAGCTCCATCCCAGCTGCACCCCAACGGGTATGCTTTGTTGAATAGCACCTTTATCCTGTTTATGGAGATCCTCTTTCGACCACCAAAGCCGATCAAGATCAGATATTTATTTAACGTTAAAAGCCATGGAGACTTCCCTTCTTTCACCTTCTTGGAATCGGTCAGGAACTGCCACATTGTAATGTGCTCTTGGGGAAGGCTAAGTTATTTTAAGACTGAATGGTTCTACGTTCGGTGCCCCCCTAGATTTGCCAGGCGATGGTTAGATAGACGTAAGTGTTGCCATTTTTCTCTTTAATCATCGAGATATTAGTAACTGGCTTCAAAAATGACATACTTCTCCTCTTTTATAGCTGCGATCTCTCGACCTAACGGTGCATACTTTAGAGAGCTAGTTCGGATCCTCCAAGCGTTTCCGAGTGAAGAGAGGCATATCGACTTGGTTCTGACCGACAGAAATCTGAGGACTGTTGGGCTGATAGAACGGAGGCAGAGCATATGGCTGGAAGGGACACTTAGAGTGGTCTCGAAGAAACGGGTGAAGCGCAAAGCGCCCGCAGTCGTGATAACCGAAGAAGTTGATCCAGAGAGAACGCCTACCGATACCGAGCTCCAAGCTGGGCCTTCTTCCGATGTCCAGGATTCAGGAGGAAAGAGAAAAGGCAAGGCTGTTGCTAACAAGCGTTCTAAATCCGAGAGGTTTAAATCCGTGGTCATGTCCTTGCCCGTCCCGGGGATTAGAATTTCGGAGGCTCCTCCCCCGCCAGTAGAGAATCCTTTTGAAGGGCTTGCCGATATTCCGATTTCGGATTTTGTGTCATCTCAACACGACGCCAGGATGGAGGAGCTTGATAATGCTCTTGAACTGAGCGGGTCGCTTGCTATGAGTGCGGCCGACATTTCCGGTTGGTTGGGGGGTTGCACATGCATACACTTCACTACACTACATGATTCACAATTGTAAATCGTCCAACTTAGGAAATCACTAACTCTTCCTTCGTTTCTCATTTTCAGGTACTATGTTTGGAAAAGGATCGATGCTCGAGAATCTTCGCTCGGCCCGAAAGGCTTCTTCCTATTATGATTCCCATAGGAGAGACTCGGATAGAGATCACGATCGCGAGTACTCTAACCAAGATAGGTATGGGCGTGATAGGGACAGAGAGTACAGACATCGGTCTAGATCATGCTCTCCTCCTCTTAGACTTTCGTCTCCACCTCCCGTTTTCGTTCCACACCCGGCAGAGCCTCCTCGTAACAGACTATCTTCTCACACTTCTCGATCTGAAACTCATCTCCAGAGAGTTGAGACCACGGCCTCCATAATTACAGAGCAGGTCCTAACTGAGCCCACAGGAGAAGGGGCCCTTAAATTAGCTCAGATGAGGAAGGATTTTCCGAATATTTGCTTCGATGGCTATGTCTTCCCACCACACTTAAAAAGGATTCCATCAGGGGTGGAAAATACGATGCATGATTACGTTCATGACATCTACAACCAATATAGAGTGTGGGTGAAGGCTGCAGAGAAAGCTTCTAAGGTGGCCTTTGAGCGAGCCAAAGCGCTTGAGAAAATGGAGACCGAACTCGCTCAAAGGGACCAGATCATTCAAGTGCTCACTGCTGAGTCCGAGTCTTCACGGAAATCTGAAATTGCGGCGACCAAAAAAGCCGACGAAGCGAATGTGGCCATGGAGAGGTTGAGGCAGAGACATGTTGCCTTGGTGGAGGAGATGGGCCATCAGAATCCTACAGTTACCGCCGAGCGGGATGCGGCGGTCAAGGAACTTAACGAGCTCAAGGCTAAATTTTCCAATATGGTCAAGGAAAGGGATGATGCAAACAACGCAGCCCAGGAGGCATGCGAACAAACTGTTCTACTTAGGGGTGAGCGGGATGCAGCTGTGGCTAAAGTCCACAAGGTGGAGACTGAGGTCGAGGAGAAAGTGAAGTCGGCCGAGTCCAGGCTAGAGGCTGAGATCGAAGACCTTCTCGTTGTTTACAACGCTAACGTGCTGAGGCACAGCGGTCTAGCCTGACTTGATGATTATCCGACGCATATTTACAACTCTTAGGGCCGACTGGTTGAGGAAGAGAAGGAGGTGCATCTGGGCGAGTCTGTGGATGAATTTGAACTCGAGAATCGCATTCTGAATGAAGATGAAAGGAAAATTCTTCACGATTCAATGATTCTGCATGAGAAGGAAAGACTTGGCGCCCAGCACTTTGAGGTAGGAGAGGGTTCAGGGGTTGACCATCATGAGACGAGTCTTGAAGTTCCAGTGTTACCCCAGCCCGAATCCTCGTCCGCGATCGATCCCCAAACTATTCCAGCCTACAATCCGGATCAGCCGCAGATGTCTTCTGCCACATAGCAAGTTACTGAAGCCGCTCTGCCACCTACGAGTCAAACTGAGGAAGGTACTCTGAACATTCCGCGTTTCTGCTTTAAGTTGGAGTCTTTATCTGAATTAAATTCTGACAGTTCTCTTATTTTTGTCCAGTGATCGATGCTGCACCGGCCATGCCTCCTGCTACTCAAGAATCTTATCAGACGCAAGAGGCTATCATGACCTAAGCGATCACCGTAACTACAACTGCCCTACATGACGATGTGCAGGGAAGCACAATTGTATTTGATGAGTAGCTGATGGAAGAACTCTTTCGCCGTCATGGCGATCCTTTAGCTGACTTGCCATTTGTCATGGGCGGAGGCTCTCCTGCTACAAGTTCTTCAATACCGACTACTTAGGCCTCCAGCGGGGCTCGAGCAGTTAGTGAAGAGGAGATGTTCGCCCAAATTGACGCTGAAATGGCGGCAGCGGCTCATGGTGGCAGTTATGGAGGTGGAATAGCAGCACCGGGACCAGCTCCGCTTAGAATGATATCTCCTAGTGGCACCGTTTTCATCACTAACGTGCCCATTCCACCTTCTGCACCTGATCCTGTTCCTCCGACTCCGCCCGCATGAAGCATTCCTATTCATACGAGTTCGGAGGAGGATGTTGAGATCATGCTCCCACCTGGAGAATAGCCACCGAAAGGCAAAGGCTCAAAGAGGAAGGATAGTGGCGGCTCCAGTGGGCCTGCACCGAAAAGGAAGCCGCGGAAGAAGAAAGATTAGGCATGCTTTCTTGGCGTAATTCTGACTTTCATTTTGTTGGCCGTGTATAGATGCGGGTTCGGCCCTTGCTAGTAGGAATTTTTTGGAACAAACTTGTATACGAACTCTTTTTACAAACAATAGAAATGAAACTTCTCCCTTTTGACTTCTTTTCTGTCATTGTGTATTTGCCTAAGTGTTTCAATGTCTGAAGTGCACTCGTGAAGTTTCAGCTTACGAATAAAGTTTGTTTTTGTTTGCCAAGTTTGGATACTGTGGACATGGTTTGCGACCGCGAAGCGAGTTGAATTTTTACGTCGCATCGCTTCAGTCAACGGTCGATGCTTAAGTTCTGCCCCCCAGTCTTGGGGATGAGTTGTTGAACATCAGTCGACGGTCGCTTCTCTCTTATAGCATGTTGAGTCTAGTGCCACCGAACGGATGTCTGAGACAAGTGGAGATTGAGTGATTCATCCATGCTTGTTTGATTGTCGATGATCATATCCGCACTCCGGGGATTCTCCTTTGTTTATCGGCGGTTGGTCACGCCAGCTTGAGTTTAAATCATACGTCCACACTCTGGGACTTGGAATCGACCTTTGTACTCCGACTCGCTCTCTGGGAGCTTAGAGTTGTTATTATACTTCAATTCATGCTCTGGGAACTCAAAGCTGATGTTTATATTCCGTTTCGCGCTCTTGGAATCTGAAGTTGATGTTTATACTCCGACTCGCACTCTGGGAGTTCGGAGTTGTTGCTTATACTCCGTTTCGCACTCTGGGAATCCGGAGTTGATGTTTATACTCCGACTCGCACTCTGGGAGTTTGGAGTTGTTGTTTATACTCCGTTTCGCGCTCTGGGAATCTGGAGTTGATGTTTATACTCCATTTTGCACTCTGGGAGTTCGGAGTTGTTGTTTATACCATGTTTCACGCTCTGGGAATCCGGAGTTGATGTTTATACTCTGACTCGCACTCTGGGAGTTCGGAGTTGTTGTTTATACTCCGTTTCGTGCTCTGGGAATTCGGAGTTGATGTTTATACTCCGACTCGCACTCTGGGAGTTCCGAGTTGTTGTTTATACTCCGTTTCGCACTTTGGGAATCCGAAGTTGATGTTTATACTCCGACTCGCACTCTGGGAGTTTGGAGTTGTTGTTTATACTCCGTTTCGCACTCTGGGAATCCGGAGTTGATGTTTATGCTCCGACTCGCACTCTGGGAGTTCGGAGTTGTTGTTTATACTCCATTTCGCGCTCTGGGAATCCGGAGTTGAGTGAGGGATTGTCGTGTATCAATCCGTTTTTGACTTTGATGTGATGGTTTGTCCCCGAGCTCGGGTTTTGCTTAGCGAGTGACCGGTTGCATCACAATCACCCTCTATTTGAATAAATCCCACTGTATGGTGAAACTTAGCTCTCCGTGCATAGTGATGATCATATGAAGCATTTCAAGTAAATCACAGCTCTGGCTCGAAGAGATTGCATTTTATTGCTGAAATAAGAAAATATGGCAAAGTCAGGTGCCTTATTACAAATTCTAATTTCGAAATGCAGAAACAAATTGCGAAATGGAAAATAAACTAAATGGATAAACATAGCCTGTTATGTGCAGTAGCGACGAAGACTCTCGCTGTTCTAGGCTCTTGGCAGAGTAAGACCGTCAACGGTCGATAATTTGAATGTGCCATCTCCGAGCCTTCGCTCAATTACATACGGTCCTTCCCATGTCGGTTTCATATGCGAAGGGACCGGATAAATTCTTTTCAGGACGAGATCGCCTAGTTCAAAGGTTCGCGGGCGGACCTTAGTGTTGTACAATCGGGCGAGTCCACTTCGATGCGCAGCTGCCCTCAAATCAGCTTCTTCACGCTTCTCATCTAGTAGATCGAGAGATTCAGCAAGTAATATAGCATTTGTCTTTGGATCATAGTATGTCACACGATGAGAAGGTACTTCTAGTTCAGTGGGAATAACGGCTTCTGAACTATAAGAAAGAGAGAACGGAGTGTGACCGGTCGCGGTCTTGTGGGTTGTTCGGTAAGCCCATAAAGCCATAGGAAGTTCATCGACCCACTTGCCTCTGACCTTTTCCAGTCATTTTTTCAGAATGGATTTTATAACTTTATTAACTGCTTCGACCTGTCTGTTTGCCTGAGGGTGTGCAACTGCAGAGAATTTCTTTTGGATGTGAAATTGTTTGCAGAAATCTTTAAATTCAGCACTGTCGAATTGGGTTCCGTTGTCCGTAATAATGGTGTGTGGGAGACCGAATCGACAGATGATGTTGCGAACTACAAAGTTGATTACTTTCTTCATTGTTATGGTAGCAAGAGCTTCGACTTCAGCCCACTTTGTAAAGTAATCAACTGCGACGATGGCGTATTTCGCACCACCTTTTGCCAGAGGTAGAGCACTAATGATGTCGATGCCCCACATTGCAAAAGGCCATGGGATGACCATTTGCGTTACCTCGGTAGGAGGAGCTCTAGGAATTCGGGCATATTTATGGCACCTATCACATTTCTTTGCATAATCCGATGCATCGCGATTCACGGTCGGCCAGTAATATCCGTATCGAAGTATTTTCTTGGCAAGTGCTTGCCCCCCGGTGTGATCGCCACATTCTCCCTCGTGCAATACTCGTTTAATTTCATCGTGAGCGATACACCGGAGTAGGGGGGACTGAGTACCCTCTTTTGTACATGATCCCATTCTGGATGGTAAATCGTGAGGCCTTTCGAAGGACTTGTCTCTTTTCACTCCTGCGTTCCGGAAGGATTCCGTGCTCAATGTAATTTCTAAGTGGAGTCATCCATGAATCCTTTTCGAGGACGGTTTTGCATACCCAGTCTATTTCTGCCTGGTTAATGCTTGGGGAGGACAACGCTTCTACGGGAACGAGTCCCATTTGCCGAGCTTCACCTGTGCTGGCTAGCTTTGCAAATGAATCGGCTTTTTGGTTACATTCTCGAGGTATACAATAAAAGGCATAATAATCAAACTGATTTAGTACTTCCTGAACTCGAGCTAAGTAAGCAGCCAACCTTCGATCTCTTGCTTGATACTCTCCCCGTACCTGACACACAACTAATTGTGAATCACAATAAATTTCCACTGCGATAATTCTCAAATCTCTAGCAAGTTTCAAGCCAGCCAAGAGGGCTTCATATTCAGCTTCATTATTAGTCGCATGAAAATCGAACTTTAAATCATAACATATGTATCGGCCTTCGGGAGTTTCAAGTACAACACCAGCGCTCGAACACCGGTCGTTTGATGCGCCGTCGGTATAAAGCTTCCAGACGTATTCGGGGGATTCAAAGGTTTTGGGAAAGTCCTCTGGAATGGTAAATTAAGCTATGAAATCGGCTAGGACTTGTCCTTGTATGTCCCGTCTTGGAGTGTAAGTAATGTCAAACTGGCTCAGTTCGATGTTCCACTTGAGTAACCTACCAGACGTCTCAGGCCGCGAAAGGACCTGTCGTAACGGCCGGTCGGTGTAAACAATAATGGGATGTGCCTGGAAATACGGTCGGAGTTTTCTTGATGCAATAACAAGGAAATAAGCCAACTTCTCTAATTTCAGATAATTCCTTTCGGCCCCAGTCAATCGTTTGCTAACGTAGTATACTAGCTTCTGTATCTTGTCTTCTTCTCGAATTAATGCAGCGCTGATAGCGTTTTCTGATATCGCCAAATATACGAACATCTTCTTATGATCAATGGGCTTCGACATGATAGGTGGTGTGGATAGATGTTGGACTAGTGCTTGGAAAGTGCCCTCAAACTCCATGGTCCATTCAAAGTTTCGTTTCCCTTTTCGAATCAGATCGAAGAAGGGAATGCATTTGTCAGTGGACTTTGAAATGAACCTGCTCAATGCTGCTACTTTCCCATTGAGACTCTGGACTTGCTTTATGGTTTTTGGAGTTTTGAGATTTCTGGTAGCCTAGATTTTTTTAGGATTTGCTTCGATCCCTCGAGCGTTGACGATGAACCCGAGGAATTTTCCGAATGCAACTCCAAAATGACATTTCAGTGGATTTAGCTTCATTTTGTATTTTCGAAGTATGTTGAACATAGTTTCCAGGTCTTTAACATGGTCGGTGGAGAGTCGTGACTTCACAAGCATGTCGTCTATATATACTTCCATTGTTTTCCCGAGTTGATTGGCGAACATCCGATTGACCAATCGTTGATATGTAGCCCCGGCATTCTTGAGTCCGAATGGCATAACTTTGTAATAGTAAAGTCCCAGATTGGTTACGAAGCTGGTATGTTCTTGATCGGGTAAATGCATCGGTATCTGATTGTAGCCAGAATACGCATCCATGAAGGATAAGAGTTCATGCCCAGTTGTCGAATATACTAGCTGATCAATTCTGGGAAGCGGGAAACTGTCTTTGGGACATGCTTTATTCAGATCGGAATAATCGACACATGTTCTCCACTTTCTGTTCGGCTTTCGGATGAGCACGGGATTCGACACCCATTCAGGATATAGCACATCTCGAATAAACCCGTTTGCTTTAAGCTTTTCTACTTCTTCTTTAAGGGCGCAAATCTCTCTGGATCCATACCATGCCTTTTCTGTTTGACCGGGACATGCCGCGGGTCAATATTCAAAGTGTGGCTCGCGATGCCCGGCGAGATCCCACACATGTCGGAATGCGTCCAGGCGAATACATCAAGATTCGCCCGTAGAAATTCAACCAATTCCTCTTGAGTTTGCTGGCTTAGCTGAGACCCAATCTTTATTATTTTCGAATCATTGTCATCGTCAATTGGGACATCAATCGTCAGTTCGACCGGGGATGCTTGACTTTCTTTAGGTTCTCCTTCATCTTCAGTTTCTCTTGAGTCAAGATCCTTGAGGAATTGGATGGGGTGCCCGGGCCTAGGCTCGGGCGTTAATTGTCAGTTATCGGCAAAACGGACGCAGAGAGATTCCTCTATGCCCTTTCCTTTCTCCTTTCGCTGTGCCTCCCGCAGCTCAGAAATATAACAGGCTCTGGCACCAGCCTGATCTCCTTGAATGATCCCCACTCCACGGTCAGTGGGAAATTTTAAAGTCAAACACCACGGGGCAATGGCTGCCCTGAATTCAGCGAGGGCCGGTCGGCCCAAGAAAGCATTATATGGGGAGTCTATGTCTAAAACAATGAACTGCAACATTCGTACTCTCCGACGTTCTCCAACTCCCAACTCTACTGGCAGTTCTACCATTCCGGTGGGTATAGTAGCACTTCCATTGAAACCATGGATTCAGGATTGACACGGTTTCAAGTCTGTGGCTTCCATTCTCATTTGATCATAGGCTCGCTTAAACAAAATATTCACAGAGCTTCCACTGTCAACTAAGATCCTCTTCATCCAAGCGGGACCTATTTGAGCTGAGATGACCAGTGGATCGATAGTGGGGGCTTCGACTTTATCAGCGTCTCTGCTCCTGAACACGATGTCATCCGTCATCGTCTTCTGTTGCTTGGCCGGAGTCCCTTCATCAAAACTACTACAACACTCGAAGTCCGCATGCCTGATAGAACTAGCATACGACTCCATTTCCTTCCAACTTCGATCTGCTGGATGAGGACCACTACTTATTGTATGGATAACCAACCTCCCGCCTGTACAAGCGGGTTCCTCCTGTCTTTCCTGATTCGGCGCATGATTCTGATTTGATGGGCCCGCACCACCAGACTGCGGTGCCCGCACAAACTGATCCAATTTTCGTTCACATATCAGTTTTTCAATGAGGTCTTGTAAGTGACGACACTCATTGGTGTTGTGGCCATAACTCTCATGGAATCTACAAAATTTTCCTGTTTGGATTTGTCTTTCAGTTGGTGGTTTCGAGGCAGGTTTCTTGTATTTCATGGTATTGCAGGTCTGCAAATACACATTTTCCAACGACGTGTTCAATGGGGCGCAATTAACGTACATGGAAGCTCTACGCCGTGGACCACGATTCTGATCACGTTTTTTGTTTTGATTTCCATTGTCCCTCTGCTGATTCTGTTTATTTTGTACATTCAACTGAACTTTTCTAGAACTATCTCCGGACTGTTTAACAACGATGTTACTTTGGATTCCTTCGATGTTGGGCCCTACGTCATCTTGCTTCCTAGACTGTTTCACATCCTCCCTTCTCAAGAATTGGGCTGCCTTGGAATAGAAACGGTCCAATGACGCAGGTGGTTTTCCAGCTAACCAATTTCCAAACTCGGAATCAGCATCAATCCCCTTAGTCAATGCCATCAGGATAGAGTTATCATTGGGATTGCTTATTTCTGCACACGCAGCATGGAATCGCTCCAAGTAACGTCTAAGTGTCTCTTCGGGAGCTTGTGTAACACTAGACAGAGTGTTAACATCTTTAGGCCTCGCTACGTGCATACAGAATTGTTCAACAAACTTGGTGGCCATCTGATCAAAATTAGAAATGGATCGTGGTGACAAACGAGTAAACCACATGGTTGCAATGCCCCCCCAGGGAAATGGGGAAACTATGGCATTTTACCGCGTCATCAGCTCTCGCAGCATTCATCATCCATTCGTACTTCAGGATGTGTTGATTGGGATCATAACTCCCTTCATAGACTGGAAAAGCTGGCATCCTGAAGCGTCGAGGTGGTTCAGCATATAATACGTCATCGGTGAAAGGGGTATGACTCCGGGAGATTCCCCAGTCGTCATTACTGAGACCTTGGCTTTCACGAATCATTTGACGAATCATTGTTGGTATATCCGGCATCCGGATACTGGGAGCATGCTGTGCCAAGGTGTGGTCGAGTTCTGCAGCGCGAGTCTGGACCAGACGCGGTCGACAGTCCGTAGCTCGCCTCCTTGGTTCAACATTTTCTGGGACATAAGGCTCTGGAGTCTGCTCTCGTTGGTTACACTGAGGATCAGATTGGTTTCTAGCATCACCCCCTTGTTCGGTAGTGGTGGTAGTCGCAATGTTGCCTGTAACATGGTAAGGAGCAGCACCTCCTCGAGATGAAGGTTCTGGACGGTGACTAGCAGATGGTCCAGTTCTGGGTTGTCCAAGATTCGAAGCAGGTTGGTGTCCTATGGCCTGGGTGTAGCTTACATCCAACCGTGGGCTCGTGGATCGGTGATGACCGTTAGATGAGGCTGAACTCTCTGTAGAAGAATAAGAACCTTGGTCTCTTCTGGTTCTTCTACGCCTTTGGCGATTTAGCTGGTTGGACAACTCTGTGTTGGCGCGCAGTTGTTCAGTTAGCTGTTGTCGACTCTGGGTAAATTCTTGAAGCAGCATCTGAAACTCTTGTCTGGTAACCGGGCCTGTTGGATCTGAAGGTCCGGCGGCATCTTGATTGGATGGAGGCGATTGCGCGGGATTCTGTCGGTCCCGTCCTCCTTGATCAGCAGCTGTAGAGGTAGTCCGTGTACTTACCATGGTGAAATGATGAATGTCCTTTCCTAGATCTGATGCAAATATGAATAGAATGGAAGGGCTTTAAAGTTCTAGATCTGGATCTTCTTCTTGGATTTATGCAATCCGATATAGATAGGAGATCCAAAGAGTAGGAGAAAAATTAGGTTTTTTCTCAGTGAAAGCACCAAAGTGTTTGTACCAAAATTGGGCACAACACTCTTCGGAAGTTTTTGAAGAGATAAAGCGAAGAAATTAAATGGAAAAAGAGGATTATCTAACAAAAGCTCCAAATTTCAGAAATGAGAATAATTAAAATGCATTGAGACATAAGAATTTAGAGTGGTTCGGCGTATCGCCTACGTCCACTATGAAGTTTATTGCTTTATTGATCTTTTCTTGAAGATTACAAACGAATTCAGTAAGTTACAATAGATAATTATGATTGCAGCAGTGAATTTCGTTGTTGGCAGCAGCGATGGAGTTCAAATCTGGATCCGGCAGAGTCTGGGCGTTGGAGAATTCAAAGGAGAAGAAGCCCCTTTTCTGTATGCCTTGGGGCTCTATTTATAGGTGTAGGAGGCTGGTATTTAGCTCAGATCTCGGGAGACCCTCTCTGGCACGTGACCGGGTCCGCGCGCCCAAGCCCGTGAAGTTTCGGTCCGATCCATGATCGATACGAACGGATTTCGTATCGATCAAGATTTCATCCAATGGAGTCGAAATTTGGCATGGACATTCTTTAGCATGCATGTAGTCTTCTGTGAAAATTTCGTAGCATTTGGACTTGTAGATTAGGAGATATGATCGATACGAAATGGGATCCTCAGTTGGCTGTTTTGTTCGACTCCCTCACTTCGACTCGCTCTCGTTCGACTCGGTGACGTGGCGTTTGAATCTCTGGATCACTCCGCCTTTGATGCTGTTTTGATTGAGTCGTTCTAGGACTTTCGCCCTATTCGTATCGATGGCATTGCTTTGTTCGCATCGATAAAAGATGTGCAGTTCGCATCGATGGAGGTAGAAGTCTTCGGATGGATGCGAAGTGGAGCGAGTCGAAATGTGGCTCTCTGATGGAGTCGAACTTGATGGAGTCGAACAGTGGTTCTACGAAGGAGTCGAACTAGATGGAGTCGAACAGTGGTTCTACGAAGGAGTCGAACTAGATGGAGTCGAACAGTGGTTCTCTGATGGATGTGGAGCGAGTCGAAGTAGGCATTCCTGATGGATTCGAACTGAGCGAGTCGAAGTAGACATTCCTGATGGATTCGAACTGAGCGATTCGAATAGTGGTTAGTTTTCATCCAATTTTGTATCGTTCGTAACTTGAACATACGAGCTCGGATTGACTTGAGATTTAGAACGTTGACTCTCATAGCCTCGCTTGTCGTGCCATATCAATTTTAGCTCGATCCGGACTAGAACAAAATTCATCGATATCCATAGTGAGCCTGTGTATAACCGATCTCTAGGACAGACCGTCATTGGTTACTAGTCAGTTCCTTGGTGTTACGGCCTTGCCAAAAGGCGGGATAACAAGGACCAAACGGCAACAAAAAATATTACTAATTCCATCAAATCAATGACTACTCTAATAACAAGTGTTGGGTGCTCAATGACAAAATTGAAAGACTAATGTAGGAAAGGATGCTTTTAGAGTCCGTTTGGTATCAAGTGGAATAGAGGACGGCTAATAACAACCACCCCACCCAGCAACCCAACAACAACGTCGCAGCCATAACCGACATCTTGAACATATGCAGAGGCCCATATGTGGCCAGAAGTAGCCGGGGAGCTGTAACACCCGTAAAATAAAAAGTAATTATTTAAAAAGAATTAGTAAATAATTTATAAGGCTCAAAAATAAAATTTGAGCAAAACGTCAGAATTTTTCCATGAAACTTGCACCACTATATTTATGGCAATTTTCAAGAAATTTTCATCATAAAGCTTCGCAATCGGAGTTCAAACGAAGAAGTTATCGACATTTGAAGATTTCAGATTGAAAATAATTCGAAAAAAATTAAGTTAATAATATAACTAATGTTGTCATAATGTCAACGATAGAAATTAAATCACTGGGACCCACCAATCAACCCTTGGGATTGGTCGATCGATTGCTCATATCGACTAGTCAATAGGACTGGCACAGATTGAACCTCGGCCAAATGGCCCATGTTTCATAAATAATAATCTAATCAACATTATTGAGGCCTATAAATATAGGTCTAGCCCCTCACTTTTCTTCTCATATTTTCTTAACGAAAAAACAGAGCTCTACCATTTCTCCTTCGCTACTTCTAGAAATTATATCAATATTATGTGTGTGTGTGTGTTGGAGAAGAACATAAAATAGAAGAGTAGAAGAGAAGGAGTGAATCAATGCTGTGGAAAATGTAAATTCTACCAATATAAATTTGGAGTCATCTTATCTCAAATCTCATATCAGACCTGTGATTCTAATGGATATGTACACATTTCAATATACACATTTCTGGTTCAAAATAAAAGGAGTCAAGTAGGAAGAATGGGTTTGGATTTGGAGATTTGAAAGCCATAAGAGAGTGGAAAATTATCTGTTTTACATAATACTAAATTTATACCGTTGGAATTCTATTTTTTGTTATGTCTTTGTGGAAACCATTAAATTATAGGCTTAAATAAATAAATCTAAATTCTTGCTTATATATTCAGAAATTGTTTAACTTTGATTAAATTATATATATATATACACACACCCTAGATCTGGAAGTTAGGAAGAATAATCCTTAAAATTTATGAAATATAATATTGATAGAATTACGTAGTTAATTCTAGATTTTTGTTATTTGGATTGTAAATTATTAAACTTGATAATCATCAATTAGAGATGCTTTAATTTGATTTGAGATTTAAATTTCTATATTTTAATTCATTGCAATTGTATAATCTCCATGGGAATTTTCATAAATTGTCCAACCTTCCCAATATATATGAAAAGTGGGGTCTACTTCATTTCCAAAGTAGAGGTATTAAGCAATCGGTATGGGGCATTTTCCTTAATTTGCATTAGGCAAATATAAACGGGATTTTAGGTGGTGGTCAACACTATATGAGCATTGTTTGATAAAATGGAATTTATGGAGTAGGGCTGAGCATAGACTAGTTCACCATAGATCTGGGGCGATCGTTAGAGAAGACTTGGGTTAAGCCTATACAGATTACACTTCTTACCGTTGTAGAGTCTTTATAGGATATGCATTGATCTTAAAGTTTAGTTGTGTGTTCGTTTGGTTAGAGATTGGCTAGTTAACCCGTATATAGTTAGGGCTGATTGACCGTCGTTTACATTGCGAAAGGGTTTCCTTTTTGGGAGTATAGGGACATTTATACACAGACACACACACACACAGATATATATATATATATATATATTTATACCTCGGAGTATGTTAGATTTATCATACGCGCATATGAAATTAAATCTCAAATCCATAAATAATAGACATAAAACTTAAATGGAGATTAATCGACATAAAGTAGTGTTATAGATAAAGTATGTACTTTACCAGTCACTAGAATGTTGTTCTGTCCCCTTCCTAATTACAACCCATAGGATAGATTTAAAGTGAGATGATACTGGTACAAGACGGAGCGATAGGTGGACAGGTCTTCTCATTCATGCTGTGCACTAACAATGCAACTAAATATCCAAGGAATACCATTGGTTCCAAGGTACTAGCTTTAGTCGGTATATATGTTTTATTATATATTAAAATTTCTCTATGAGTTCGTATAGATAGCTCGTTGATATACTTAAGTTTATTATAGGTTACCAACACCAACCATCTGTGCTTTGATGGACTTGTGTTTTCGATTCAATCAAATTTCGGGCTCATTAACGTGCAGGTTGTTACATTTGGTACCAGAGCTTAGATTAGTCGATAAGAAGAATTAGGATACGTGAGTATACTTATTTTTATATTTATCTAGAATCGTATATATATGTGTGTGTGTCTCTCTCTCTATATATATATTACATATCAAACTCTACAAATTATAACTACATAAGTAGTTGCGACCATATTCCAAAATGACGGATAAGGCAACAACGTGTTGGAGCAATAAATTGAGTTAAATTTGTGCACCTACCCCAATTACCCAATGTAATGTAGGCCGTACCATAAGGCATTGACTTAAGAAGAGCATGAGCATGATTATAGAAGGGTCCCTGAAGTTGGATGGTAATTGACTCCTTTTGTTGGGCTTAGACTGCCCTATGATTGTAGATATCGCTGGATTGCCGACTTATGACATATATTTCATCCAGATAGATAGGGAGTAAGAACCTATGTGTTGCATATATCAGGTGGTATGGTATGCATACGAATGAGAAAGTTCCCGCAAGAAGGTGTGCATTAACCAACACGAGATGATAGCTGGATTATAATATGTTCTTAATGAAGACAAGTTAAGAATAATTGGAAAAGAAGAAAAGTCCAAAATAAAGGACAAATAAAATCCATTTCTTAGTCCGACCCCATACGAAAGAATTTAATAAAATGTTTTAAATTTTCCTAAAATATTTGAAGTGCCTTTCAAAGAATGTATTTAAAAATAAAAAACCCTATCATTAAAAAGTTGTTATTTTTGAGAAGTAAATAAATACCAAATTTTTCGCTATATAAAATATCTTGTAAAATTAGATTCTTGAAAAACTAGGAAATTTAGGAAATTTTAATTACATGAGTTATTGGAAAATAAGTGGAACTAAAATCGACTAGATTAAAATTCCAAGTGAAATGGTTTTTGGTAAAGAATAAAGAGAAATTGATAATCTCTCTTTTTATAATACAAACAAAAAATAGGGTATATGTTTGGGTTGATTATTTTTCCATTTCTATAAATTAAAAGTTTTAAACTTCTTTTTAAGAAATGTATAAATGAAAATGGTACTTGATTTAAATGGGGTAAGGAGAATGGAAGAGTAAAAATGCCCAATAATGAAGATTGGAAAAAATATTCCTGTATAAGGAATAATGGGGAAAAACAACTGAAATAGATTCATACATAAAAATTAAATAGTTTCATGTTAATTAAGAAAAGCCCAATGGCTAAAGCAATAAGCAAACGCAGTACAATGATCCAATGAAGAAAACGACCAAATAGAAGATAAAAAAGGAGCTATATGAGGAGGAGCAATTTAGGTAAAAGGAATTTGGATAGTAACAACATTAGGAAATTTGAATAGAAGCAATGTTAGAGATTTATATTAAAACAATATAATTAGAAACAACGTAAGAAATTAAACGCAAAACAAGGGAAAAATGGATAGTTTCTATAAATATATGCATAATTGCACACATATATTAAAAGTCCCTCTTATAGGCCATTAGAGTCTCTGCTGAGGTTGAAAGTGGAAATAGCAAGGGTAGTAGGAAAACAATAGTGTGAAAGTTTTCCTTGCCTACTCTAGTTTTTAATCTTTTTAAAAGTTATAAAAGATGTTACAGAAACAGTTTGGTATATATTATCCACATAATTTCATAGGAGGATATGGTGTTGGATTCAAGGCTTTAAAGAGATGAGATTGGACCGTGTTGCAAGAAAAGACTCTTCGACAAAGCCCAACAATGTCGAGACATAAAGATAGGCCAAATTTGATAGGATTATGGCACCACTTCACATCAAAACCATATCTCATCACTTCGATGCTAATCAGTCCCGCATCTCTTCGGGATCACTCTTCATTAACACCACCTCACTGACTTCGAAGATATATGAAAAGAGACATAGAGAGGACATTGCCTTTCATGATTAATGGTGTGAAGAGGTCAAGTACAAACAACTTCGAAGGTCAACAATGAGTGTCGAAGTGACCTTAGCGTATCCCATTGATACTAAGCACCACCGCTTGCCAACCACAAACTCTCCGCCAATCATCACGAAGTACTACACCATGCAGCTCTTCGAAGATATTGCACCGCTCTTCAATAATGTTTAACATGGTGATTCGACAACATGTTATACCAACATTTGGAGGACATCACATATCTGTGCGAAGCGATATTGATGTTGGATACTATCAATATCCACGAAGATCGTAACACCACACTGTGATAACATCAAAAGGATGCAAGGTGGCAGCTCTTTTCACCGTTGTTCAATACAGCACTTCGATCTTCATATCACTTGAAGGACGCCGACATTATACTTAGTAAAGCGATCATTATCGCCATGGATGTTGCCGCCGAGGTTATTGCCGCATATCTCCAAAGAAATCTAGGAAAAGACCTAACACTTAGAAACATTAAAGTCGACAAAGACCTTATCGACTCCATCTCTAAGGCTCCACCCGCGTCGAAGACACTACCACCCCACCTCTATAAATATGACCCTAGGGTTGCTGTTTTGGGGGCCGATTCCTCCCTCCACATTTCTTACTTTATAAACTTTGTAAAAACTAAATTGAATTGGGGATTTTGCCTATTGTAGCACTTGATCAATTGTACATATAAGGATTTGGGAACTAAACAAGGACATAGCCTTATTGACTTGATTTAAAATATGATTTGCATATTTGCTTGACTTTGCACATTGACTTACTTGAACTTGCGACTTACCTAATATACTTGACTTCGAACTAGAACTTGTATAGCATACCTAATCTTGAACGTGACCTCTTACCTTTCTAACTCTGACTTCGGGCTAATACAAGCTTACATGACTTCGACCCTGACGATTAAATAATGAATTGCAATGATCATAGAACCATGGACGTACCAACCCATCACTTCGACAGCTTCATAGAACCTCATAGAGGCTTCTCGTTGATCAACTTCTATTCATACTCACTTTTTGGTGTTCATGAATTTATTCATTAACATTTTGGCACTGGAAGGAGGGCTTGATCCTTCGACCTTGTGGTTCTCTCCACAAACTAATTGCATAAGGTTCTTTTGTTTCAGAAGAAAATTGTAGGAGCCAAGAATGATAATGACATCCTAAATGAAGAAGCTACATCACAAACAACTTTGGAAGACAATATCGTCCTTCAATTTAGAGAATATGGAAATTAAGCAACCTTCAACTTTAACAAGACTTGTAAGCTATGAGACCAAAATTGAGGATTTAATAAAACAAGTGATAATTGTGCGAGAAATTCTTGAAGGGGCCTCATTTCAAGAATCTTCAAGGGTAATGAAGCTTATGGAAGAAGGAGATGAAGCTTATGGAAGAAGGAGATGAAGCACAATCTCTAAGAAATATCCAAGATGAAGAACTAAACGAAAAATAAGAGAGTTAAGCAAAATGGACCTTGGAACAATCATTCGACCAAAAGAATGTTCCTAACCAAATAACAAAGGATATGCTTAAAGATGAAGGACCTTTGACATAAGAAAAATAGCTTTTGGAAAACTCATTTTTCAAAAGAAATATTTGCTGCTAGAATTTCGTCTCACATCAGGATTCCTCCACTAAAGTATGATGGAACTACTGATCCAGATAATTACCTAGTAGCTTTCAAAAGCTGAATGTATTTCTATAATGCTTTTGGATCAGTTCGTTGCATGTTTTTATCTATAACTTTTTGTGGAGCAGCCATCAAATGGTATAGACACTATCAGAAAGAGACCATTTGTTCTTGGGAACAATTCTCTTATGAATTTGAGGTTTTATATATTCAAAGACCCAACTATAGAATTTATCATGTTAGCTACTATCAAGCAAAAACCAGATGAATTGCTTAGCAAATACCTGAAGAGGTTTAATGCAGAAGCACTAAAAGCAAAAACGCAACCGATAGGGAAAAACTGATAGCAGTTCGATTGAGACTTATCGAGCAAACTCCTTTTTGGAAAGAGCTTCATATTAATGGATGTAAGGATCTGCAATACTTCCATTTCCAAGCAGAGAAAGTCGTTCTTATGGATGAGATGTACCACGCTAAGAAAGAATCCTAACAAGATGCACAAGAAGGAAAGTTTGGTATCAATCACTCCAATAAAAAGCCAAGATGGAATGAAATAAAGGAAAAGACCAAATGGTGATATCTAAACCTAATCCCTGTAAGCTTAAACAAACCTCTTTCTTATATTTTCACCATGGAAAAATTCAATGGAAGTTTTTCCTCTTCCTATAAAACAAGGAAAGCTCCTGAACCTAAAAAGGGACAAGATTATTGCGCCGACCACAAAATAAATGGACAAAAGACTGATGAGTGCCAGGTCCTGTCAGAGATAATTCAGATTATGATTAAGTCACAATCTCTAAAAGAATTTGCTTAGGAAGCCTAGAGGATCTCTCATTCCAAGAAGAATAGCACAGACACTTTAGGACTAACATTTTTCTACAAGAAGAAAAGTAGCTTTATAACTTCAAATTCAAACTCCAGCCAAATTATGAAGTTTCATGACAGCAACCACCATGGATTATCTCTACTCACTAAATTTCTAATTCGATTTGTACTTGAAATTGATCATGAATTAACATAAAATTATAGTGTCTTTACAAGTTAAAACAAAACCAATCCACTGCATACAAAAGGATCTGGATCTCCCTATCAAAATGTAAACAATCTTTAGTTTTCGTTGAAGAAAAGGTAGATCAAATATCCACTATGAGATGGCTCTTTAGCTTGATTCAATCAACCTTCCAACATAAGCCAGTTTCTAGGCAAAGGTAAATATCCAAAATCTTCTCAAAAGAAAGAATTATTAGGAAAAGTATGCTCTTGTCCGTAATAGTCTATTAGTTTATATATCATGACTTTTCAAACTTACAAACAAGACACTCCTTTTGCTAAGCAAAATCTAGAGGTGTACAATTACATATATATCATATAAAGGTGGAAGTAAATACATCAACCGTATTTTCACCAAGTCATTATATTTTCAAAAGGAATTTTCTAAACATGTCTTCCAGAAGAATTACTTTCAAAAATTAAGAAGGATTATTTCAAATTACCCTATGAATCGGGGAAAAACAAATGTTTATCTATTTTAAGAGAGATTTATACAACCTTCAAATATATTACTTAGCACTAGCAAATGCACGCTAAAGATTTTAGCCGAGCATATCCTGGTAAAAGCATTTTCAAAGATTTCCGAAGTTGTTGACAAGGATTAACCTATGCATATTTTCTCAAGGAAAAATTTCAAAATTATCAAGATTCATCGACAAAAACTCTAATTAGAACAACCTATTCATGATTAAAGGACTATTGGTTCATGGATCATGACCACTCAGCCTCTTATTTGAAATTCGTGTTTCTATCATGAGAATGATTTAAAAAAACTCTTCTTGGTGGCAATGCTGGGATAAGACTTCTTTATCAAAAAAGTTCCAATATCCAAAGTCTTCTTAAAAGAAAAACCAAATTTGGGAAATAAACCCTCAGTTTATCAAAGAGATCTTTTTATGAAAAAATTATTTCCTCCAAAAAGAAGTTGATGTTCAAAAAGTTCTTCACAAATATTTCAATTGGCCAAAAATTTATTTTCACAACAAGTTTTAAGCCTATGGCTAGTCCGTAACGCCTCCTAGAGGGAGGAAGATCCAGTACCCACAAAAAAGTCTACGGCCAGTCCGTAGTGCCTCTTAGAGGGAGGAAGATCCAGTAACCACCAAAAAGTCTACGGCCAGTCCGTAGCACCTCCTAGAGGGTGGAGGGTTCAGTACCCACCAAAAATCCTAAGGCCAGTCCGTAGTGCCTCCTAGAGAGAGGAGGGTCTAGTACCCACCAAAAAGACTGCAGCCAGACCGTAGCACCTTCTAGTGGGAAGAGGGTCTAGTACCTACCAAAGCCTCTGATGAATTCCCAGAGCGTTTTCAACAAAAATGACAAAGATGTCCACAGCCATGACCAAGGCAAGTCCCAAAGAGGGGAAAAAGGAAAATAGATGAAGATATCCACAACTTAAGGTAAAGGCAAAGCCCTAAAGAGTGGCTCAAATAATTAAAAACTAAAAATGGAAAGAACAAAGATGTCAACAACTCAAAGCAAAACCAAAGCCCGAGAAAGGGTCAAAAAGGAGGAAATTGAAAATATCTAAAACCTAAAACAAAGATTAAGATGTCCTAAAACCCGAAAAGGAAACAAAGATAAAAGATACGAAGGAATCCGAAACTCAATTGATCAACAAAAGGAATGAAGCAAAGAACAGGTCCTTATTAGGAAGTAAGAATAGCTCCATTCAAGGCAGAGAAATAGCATACCTTTAATAGGGCTAGACTAGACTAGGACTTGGGAACCTTTAAAAGAAGGTCTATATAATACATATTAATAAACTAATTGGGCCCGCTGAACAACCAAACAGCCGAATAGAACTACCTGCTGAACGACCAAACAATCGAACGGAACTACCTACTGAATGGCTGAATGGTTGAAAAGCTAAATGGCTGAACGGAACAGCTTGCTGAATGGTTGAATAGTTGAACGGAACTACTTGCTAAATGGTTAGATGGTTGAATGAAACTACTTGGCACCAATATAATAATAGTGGTGACAACAGTAACTAACACATTAATAACAATATCAATAAGAAGCGTTTCTTTAGACAACAAGGATCTCTGTTGATTTTTAAAGTGTTAAGTCCATGGTAAAATGACCGATATAGAATCTTAAGTGTCAGATGAAGTTACAAATCTTCTGCTTTTATCAGATAACTTTCTGACTTTCTATTACTATTGAATGGATTTCTGAGTTTCTTGTTATCAAATGAAATTCTAACGAGTTTTTTTATTGAGTTTATTTTGATTGAAGTTCTGGTTTTTTTGAAAAATGGATTCCCGCATTTCTTATTTCTTTGATTGATTTGCGGAGTTTATTGTTGGATTTCTGGTTTCCTTATGAATCCATAATATACTCTTATTATCAAATGCAAATGAGCTTTTGATTGAGTTTCCTGATTGAATCCTGATTTCCTGGTTTTCTTATTATTATCTGAGTTCCTGGTTTTCTTGTTGACTTTACTGATGATCTTTCTATTTCCTATTAAATTTCTGGCTTGCTTTTATAATTTGAGTTTATGTGTTATTATTTAATTGAATTTTTAGCCCCCGATTGCAACCAGACATGGATTTCTAGTCTTTTGTTATTATTGCCAGATATGGATTTTTGGTCTTTTGTTATTATTGTTAGATATGGATTTTTGGTCTTTTGTTATTGTCGCCAGATATGGAATTTTAGTTCTCTTTCATCACATACCAGGTGGATTTATAGGGTTCTTATTATCAGAAGGAATTTTGGACTTCTTATTACCAGTCGGTTTTTCGGCCTTCTTATTATGGGAGAATATTCTGGATTTCTTATTGCCAAAAGATGAAATCTTAGATTTCTTATCATCAGATGATATACTAAATCTCTAGCCCTCTTTTATTATCAAATGGTTTCCTAACTTTTTCTTCAGATAAATCTTCAGGCCGAGATAAAAATCACAATGAAGAAATAAGCAAACTGTTGTGTGTCATCTTGCACCAAATCAAAGCTTTGGGAAGCAGATAGTGTGGTGCATTCAAAGCAACTCAATATTGAAATCTAATTTTCGACAATCAGAGAAGAATTGACCAAAGAAGAATTGACTCAAGAAGTAAAGCTCTAGAGTCCAGACTAATCTTCTTAAAACGTTTCTTGTCAAGTCCTCCGTTTGTTCACCAGGTGATATTATTCCAAATATGAATACTCGATGTTAAGGGCATACAGGTGATGTACAAGATGTCTAAGCAACAAAAGCGTATAATCCAAAAACAACCTTACAACAAGTTAATAACTATTGGATGATCAATACAGAGTCCATGAGGAAAACTTAAGCTTTTATATTGACTAAAGGGAGCATAAATAAACGCTAAATCCATAATAGGAAAATAAACCCATAAGTATGAACTAAAAACTTTGGGGGTGATTATACGATGTTACACCAGTAAAACTATGTCAAATAAATAGATTAATATCAAATACCATATGAGCTACACCATAAGGCCAAATATGGTAATATTAAATCATACGTTAGTATTAACCTGGATGTATAAAATTTAAAGTTTTGAAGTAATTGTGATGATTTGAAAACCTCCTTTGTATGAGTTTAAATCGCAGGAGAAAGTGGAACACCACCAGAGTGAATAGATTTGAAAGGCAAAGCAAAGGAAGAGAAATTCATGGTTTTACCCTAAAAAGTAAAAAGCTTCTTTTGCACAAGGAGGGGGCAAATATGATCCATATAATTTCACAGAAGGATATGGTGTTGGATTCAAGGCTTTAAATAGATGAGATTGGACCCTGTTGCAAGAAGAGACTCTTCGAAAAGACCAACAATGTCGAAGACATGAAGATAAGCCAATTCGATAGGATTATAGCACCACTTCGCATCAAAACCATATCTCATCACTTCGATGCTAATCAGTCTTCATCTCTTCGGGGTCACTATTCATTCATACTGCCTATCATTGATTTCGATGGTATACGAAAAGAGACATAGAGAGGACATCACCTTTCATGATTAGTGGCGCGAAGAGGTCAAGTACAAATAATTTCGAAGGTCAACAATGAGTGTCGAAGTGACCTTAGCATATACCATTGATACTATGCACCGCTACTAGCTAACCACAAGCTCTCTGCCAATCATCATGAAGTACTACACCAAGCAGCTCTTCGAAGATACTACACTGCTCTTTGATAATGTTTAACATGGCATTTCGATAGCATGTTTTACCAACGTTTGGAGGACATCGCATATCTATGCGAAGCGATATTGATGTTGGACAATATCAATATCCATGAAGATCTTAACACTACATTGTGATAACACTAAAAGGATGCAAGGTGGTGTGCTCTTCGCCGTTGTTCAACACAGCATTTTGATCTTCATATCACTTGAAGGACGCCGACATTATGCTTAGTAAAGCCATAGTTACCACCATGGATGTTGCCACCAAGAACGTTGCCGCCAAGGTTATTGCCGCATATCTCCAAAGAAATCTAGGCGAAGAACTAACACTTAGCAACATTAATGTCGAAAAAGACCTTATCGCCTCCATCACCAAGGCTCTACCTGCATCAAAGACCCAGCCACTCCACCTCTATAAATACGTTCCTATGGGTGTTGTTTTGGGGACCAATTCCTCCCTCCTCGTTTATTACTTTATAAACTCTGTAAACCCTAAATTGAATTGGGGATTTTGCCTATTATAGCACTTGATCAGTTCTACACATAAGGATTTAGGAATTAAACAAGGACATAGCCTTATCAACTTGATTTAAGCTATGATTTGCATATTTACTTGACTTTTCATGTTGACTTACTTGAACTTGTGACTTGCCTAATATACTTGACTTCGAACTAGAACTTGTATAACATACCTAACCTCGAACGTGACCTCTATTTACCATTATAACTTTGACTTCGGGCTAATACAAGCTTACATGACTTCAACCCTGATGATTAAACAAAGAATTTCAATGATCATAGAGCCATGCACATCTCAACCCATGACTTCGACAGCTTTAGAGAACCTTATAGAGGCTTCTCGTTGGTCAACTTCTATTCGTACTCACTTTTGGGTGTTGACAAATTTATTCGTTAACAATTAACAATTTAGTTTGTCAATGTAAACCTAATAAATGGTTTGAGTTAAAAATCCTACCTTTTAAGAAGTAAAATCTCTATTGTAAAAATGCCTTAAATGAGAAATTGATTTGATGACTATTCATGCAATTAAAACTTAACTCTTACTATTTGAAAAAAGTAACGTGTTGTCTAATGGAAAGATTTTTTTTAAAATTAAAGTACTAACATTGACTTTTGAACTTAATACTCATAAATCCTAAATTACACCTACATTTAAAGTTGGTTAAAATAATGAATTTTCGTGGCTCCTTTTGGAAACTAAGCAATTATTGAATTTAATAAAAAGTTTTTAAGTTTATATTTTCGAAGATAAAAATTTGGTTAAGTACTTTATGATTGTGAAGTTTAATAATTTTATAAAGAAAAGTGAAAACCAAACCAACTTTGATATGGAGTATATAAGGATGATTGCCTAGGTAAGATGGCATAAAAGTAAGGCTATAAATAAAATAGCTACGAATGCTCATAGATTAGCATCGAGGAACCCCCATTGAATATAAGGAATATTAGTATGAACCTAGGAATGTATTGTAGACATGTGTGAAAGCCATAAGAGGAGCCCTAAAAGAAATGGGAAAATGGTATCAAAGTACACTTCTGCGAGTTCAAGTATACCTGCACGAAAGTTCAAAGATAAAAAATAAATGCCAAAATTTGAGAAATACTACCAAGAAATTTTAATTAAAAAAAGATAGTAATAATTGGAGAAGTGGGTAATGAGCTGGCAAACACACATAGAGGACGTTGGTTGACTCGGGATTAAAGAAGGAAAGATAGGTGGTAGAAAAGTTATTCCGCTAAGCAAATAGTCCGATGAGTTATCCTAAATGTTTATAGTTTATATTCCTTATCCACTATAGTGTGGAAATGCATAGTTTATCTTATAATTGGTTATGATAATTGAAGTAAATGATGGACCTTATTTATTAGAAGCCAAAAAGGTAAGTTAAGATGTGTGGGTTATAGTAGAATGACATACTAAAAATGTCTATTTTATTGAGTACAAAGGATAGAGTCACAACATCATTAATACCAGTTGATGTTGAAGAGTAGCTTCCAGCAATTGTTTCTTTCAGGTTATTTGGGTTTTAATTGCTAGTTGTTTATTTTAGGGTATTGAAAATGCGTACAATATGATTTGAGATATGTTTCTAATTTAACTATGTTGATTTTCTGGATGAGTTTGACCACTATATATATATTGAAAAACAGTATAAATAAGGAAATCTCATAAGGACACTTAACTAGTGACGAATGTAAAGTAAGGCTGGAAGTTTATAAAATAAATTAGGAAATTAAGTAAATTAGCAACCAAAAATAAAGAAAGTTTAAATCCCCAAAACTTTAGAATTTTGGGAAAAATAAATTTTAGCAAGCGGAGACAGGGAAGGGTTGTCGCGGTCACTATCCATTTTCCTTAAAAGCTAAAATTTATGAATGTACTTATGTGTTGTTTGTTGTTCTAAATTAAAAGAAAAGGTTTCCAAACATTTAACATTAACCGTGTAATATGCTAGGGTCAATCATAAGCGTTGACTCATTAACTAAATCCATATCATGTTAAATGTGGCTTGATTTGGTTTTAAGATGAAAAGGAAAATACTTTAGAAATTTTGTTCAATAAAAGGGTTTCAAAATTTTTGAAATTATTTTACATATATAATTGGAAGGAAAAAAAATTTGAACAAAAAATGAGAAAACCTCTATTTTATAATGCCACGCGCTTAGCATAAGGAAGGTCGATGTGTTAGCGAATATGAATTTTACTGTTCAGTAAGTATGACAGTGTACAAAACACGGATAAAAAAGCGAAAAGTTGTTTTAGCTTTAGAGTTTTTATTTCCATACCTTGTCGATAATAAAAAAACTTGTTTTTAAAATAATTTTGTTTTACAATTTTAAAAATAAACCTCCTTATGCGAATTGTACGTGAAAAAGTTGGAAAAGATTTAGAGCAAAACCAAAAGTTCCAAGGTACAACAGAATTGGTATACAAAAGAATGGTGGAAATATAAAATTCTCCATTTAAATTCCTTTTCCAACATAAGAGTAGATTTAGGAAAACTGGATTTTCAAAATTATGGATGTTAGAAATTATGTGTTAGGTATTGGATGTAGAGTTTGGATGCAAAATTGGTTGAATCATATTCTATTCGTATCAGTATGGGAATTGTTGAGTGAAAACAAAGATTTTGGTTTTTGAAACTTGCATACTGTTAACTGGGTTTCTAACCAAGCAGAAGTCAATAGGAGTTAGAACGTTGGTACGAAGACGGAATGACTAGAAACTTGGCAAAGATACTCAGAAGGACTAGAGAATTGAGCTCAGTAAATTTGGTTGAAAAATTGGCTAAGTGTAACACCCCATATTTTTAGTAACATTATTAAGAACATTTAATTAGGTAAATGAAATGAAATAATGTAAAATGGATTATTGGTTGAGATTTGTGATTAACTTAAGGGGTAGCCGTGCCATGTAAACAATGAACGAAAGATGAGATAAAATGAAATAGAGAAGGGGTAAAATAGGAAGAAGAGTATTCTTATACCCTAAACCTTTAGGAATTCATTTACACGTTCATTCTATATTCACTAAACAAAAATACAAGCTAGAGGCCGGCTACCATTAAGAAAAGCAAAGAGAAGATTTCAAGAGGAAAAGCTTAAGCAACTTAATCAAGATCAAATCTCAAATCCTTAATCTCAAAGCTAAGGTGAATAATGACTACATCTCATTTTTCTAATTGTTTTCGGTTTTAAGATGAATTTGAAGTATTTTGCATGATTATGCCATGTTTTTGAAAGATTAAATGTTTATATATGCATGCTAATGAGTTATGCTTGTTCATATAGCTTTTATGATATGTTTTGATGTAAAAACCCTATTAAATGACATCCAAATGAATTTAGATTTAGATCAGAATTGATATTTTAGAGATGGGTTTCAATTTTCATAATTTTCTGAATTAATGTGGGTTTTATATTAATTTTCTAGTAAAGGAAATGATTAATTGGGTTTAAAATTATTTATGGTTAAATAATATATGATTTGGGTCTTAAATTAATATATGTTAGAAAACATATTTAAAATGATTTTCTAGAATTTTTGTAAAATTTTCCTAAGTGTTCTGATGAATATATAAAATTATTTAAGGTATGGGACTTAAATGTTTTATATATTTATAAAACAAGAAGGGGTATTTTGTAAATAAATTAAATGGTTTATCTCTGAAATATTGGCAGCACTTTTAGAAAAGAAAATTTGCAACCAATCAGATTTTGACAAATAAAGCAGTTAGTTGAAAAGATTACTTTAAAAAGATAAAAATCAGTTTAAACATGCTTTTTACATGTTTCGCCACTTTCGGTACCTCGCTTTTGACTTAGGTGGCTTTCGACTATGTTCCTCCACCTCCATCACCATTGAAACCAATGTGCCTGGCATCAAGACTTGGTGCGTAGCGTATTGGACTAGGCGAAAGGTACGAGGTTGAAACCAGGGGTTCCGAAGGAGGTCGAAGCGTAGTTTTGTTTTAAATGAAAGATGCTCCTGCTATGCTTTCTACTTGGATGGCTTTCGGCCGAGTCAACTATTCTAAAGGAAAGGTTTCGAATGGGTTGCACCTTTTGTTTTGAGTAACTTCTTTCGAATGGGGTCGGAACCCCTAGCTGTCGCTTTTCTACCTTTCGAAGTCAATGGTTTTGGAAGGTATACTTTTTTTTAAAACTTGGATTCTTCAATGCTTTCGGAAGGTTGGTTCCGACACCATCGCTTTATTACTTAGGAACTGCTTTTGAAAGAGTGCTTTCGACTTAAATGGTTTTAGTGACCCTTTTGCTCTGTTGAAGGTAGAACCCAGATGGTTTCGAGAGAGATGATTTTTAAATGGTTTCAAAAGGTGTTTCTACATGTTTTAAATTAAACCCAATTTCTTTCGAAAGGTTTATTATTTACAAAGGTTTTGATGCTTTTGAAAGGTTTGAAAGGAAGGTTTCCAATGATTTTGAAAGGTCTGAAAGGAATGGTTTTCCAATGTTCTCGAAATGCAGTTTAAAGTGTTTTAAAGATAGGATGTCTAAGGTTTTAAAGCTTTCGAAGGAATGGTTTTTCAAGTGGTGTCGAAAGGAATGTTTTGGCATTTTGGCCTAGGTGAAAGAAAGGGGTTTACTTGGTTTCGAAAGGGGTACTTTCAATGAATTCGAAAGGTGTACTTTCAAAGGTTTAAATGTTTTCATCAACAAAGATTTGTATAAAGTATATATATAACATGACAAGGTGATTTTGAGTAAAGCATAGAATATATGTATTTTCCTTGTTTAAGTTTGATTTAAAGGTTTTAAATTAATTTGAGATGAAAAGGCGTTTAAGGAAAATTTTGGGAAGATTACCCTAAGTAAAATGACTCAGATATTAGAATACCAGATGAGACTGGTATAGGGTCGCACCCTATACATTAGCTATTAGCCCCAACTAATTTAGTCAAAAATTCCAATGTGTAGGGCTTTGTCACAAGTGAGCCTAAAAATGATGATTATGAACAGAAGGGAATATATATTTGTATATGGATAGGTTATTGGTGAGCCCGCAAAACCATTAGGATCGGGTGACCCTGGGAGAAGTTAAGTTAGGGACAGACCATTCAGAAGCAGAGTATCTAACAGGTGTTAGATTATTTGTTTATATATTGTCTGGTAGGCCCGAGTCAGCCAAAGGTTAGTAGTTAGCCAAACAAAACTATAGTGTTATGACAGATAGTCCATTTATTACCTGATATGTATGTTTACATGATAATGCTTTACCATTTTTAACCAGTTTTGGTTGTAGGAAACGCTTTGCAGAAGATATGTTTTAAAAGGATATTAGTGAGGGGAAACTCGTTCCGCTAAGCGGTGTGGTCTCACTTAATATCAAATAACCAAGATGTATAGTATTATTCGCACCAGGTTTTATGTCTGACTCGAAGTTTATGTTTTCCCCTTAAACTCTCGGGTGCTCAAAATTGATTTGAGTAGGATAAGGGTTAAGGTTTATAGGTTTTAGTAGGTTGATGAATAAAGCTACCAAAGACGAGCAGGAGGCTGACGGATAGCTATTTAGGAGTTGCAGTTTTATTTTGTTTATTCGCTGTGTTGTATTAAGTCAGTTATGACTATATAGTGCTCTGGTCAACCAAGGGGGCATCTTCGTATGTCGCTCTTGGCGTATTTATGCAATAATTATATTTTATCTGAACCTGGGAAGCGAATGGGATTATGTAACTTGGATATGAAAATTTGTTTTGGAACGTAATGAAAAATGTTGTTTTTGAAATCTGTGATTTTATTTCATATTCAAGTGCTTCTAATATTATGGATACCATTAACATTACCGTATTTGGTCACCGGAAGTTAATACTATGGATGACTGCAGCACCTGTAGCGCTTAGCTTCAAGCCTCCAGATAGGGGATGTTACAACTTGGTATCAGAGCATAGGTTTATGAAAAACTTTAAACTAAAATGATTTTTGAAAAACATAATCGTAAGGAATTAGAGATAAGATCGGGGTATGGGATAATGTTATAGTAACGTACTTGTATTTGCTATATGTAAGTATACGCTATATCTCTATTCTCATATCTCCCTTAGGTTATTCTTCTGTATCTCACGAGGCTTGAATACAGATATGAACGCTAGAAGTGGAAGAATGAATCTTGGAGGAAGCACCACCACAAATGGTAATGCCAGACCGAATACTAGAAGGAACCAAGGTCAGGCACAAGTGGGGAATGTTGTTGTTGGAGTCCCACAAATGGATATGGGAGCCATGTATCAGTTTTTCGTGAATATGATGCAAGCTAGAATTGCTGCTGGAGTAGGAGTTCTGGAAGCTCCGGTGGTCAACAACTATGCTATGTTGAGTAGGGACTATGTTAGGCTCGGAGGGAAGCCATTTATTGGAATTTAGGATGTTATTTAGTTGGAGAACTGGTTGCTACATTGTGAGAGGATTTTTGCAGACTTGAGGCTCAATGATGAGCAGAAGAGGAGGCTTGCTTTGAGACAACTTCAGGGAGCAGCTTTATTTTGGTGGAATAATGTGATAGTTGGAGTGGATGAAGAGGCGACGACATGGGCTGAGTTTAAGAGAAGGTTCCAGGAGAGGTTCATGTTTGTGATGGCGCAGTCTGCTTTGCTAAGAAAGTTTGCTGAGTTAGAGCAAGGAGAGATGTCTGTTTTGGAATATTTTAGAAGGTTTAAGGAGTTGGCTAGGTATGGACATGCCACTGTGGATACTGTGATGAAGAGAAACGAGATGTTTATCAAGGGGTTAAAGCCTGAGTTAGCAAGGGATACATTACCTCATATTAGGGATCCTTGTGATGTTGTAGTAGAGATGGCGTTGAGGCATGAGGAGATTCTTGCTTCTTTGGAGAAGAATAAGGCAAAGGAGGTCCAGGTGGGGTAGGTTCAGAAAAGGAAGTTCTTCCACTAGAAGGGTGCTCAGAAAGGTGGAGCCGCGAAGAAAGGAAAGTCTGAGGTTGTTTGCTTCAAGTGCAACAAGAAGGGGCATTTCGCTAATGAGTATCGTACTGGAAAGGCGAATGAAGTGATCGGGAAGAAGAATATCAGATGCTTCAACTGCGATCAGATTGGTCATTATAAGAATCAATGCAAAGAGCCCGCTAAGGATGGAAGGGGCAAGGTGTATGCATTGGAGCCTACTGCATCGGGACCAACTGTGCAGGAGAAAGGGAAGGCAGTGTTGGAAGGTACGCTTCAGATTCATAGTATGTCAGTTAGCATTCTGTTTGATACTGGTGCATCTCATTCTTTTGTATATCATTGTTTGGTAGATAAGCTTGACTTAGAACCCACATATTTAGTTACTTCTTTAAGAGTTGCAAATCCGATTGGAGGGTATGCAACACTTGGGATGAAATGTGACCACATAGAGTTTGATTTGTTATGTCATACTTTTGTTTGAAGTTTGCATGTGTTTGACATTGTAGGGTTCAGAATTATTTTGGATATGGACTGGTTAAGTAAGTATGATGCTAGGATATTTTGCCATGATAGGAAAATATCACTTAGACATCCTGAATGTAGTGATCGGATTGTGTATACCATAGAAAACCCTAGTTGTGAGGTGAATGCTTGTTGGGTGTTGTGGAGTTGGAAGACAAGTTGAATCGAGTTTTCATGGTTAGAGAATTCGTAGATGTTTTTTAGCCTGTAGTAGAATTGCCACCGAAACGAGCCATTGAGTTTTGGATAGATTTGGTGCCTAGAGCAGAACCAGTGAGTAGGCCACCAAGTAGGATGACACCTACAAAGATGAGAGAGTTGAAGGTCCAGTTGGTGGATCAAGAAGGCAAGAACTTTATCAGACCTAGTAGTTCACCTTGGGAGCAGCCGTAGTGTTTGCTAAGAAGCCAGACAGATCGTTGAGGTTATGTATCGGTTACCATAAGTTGAATGAGAAGACTATAAAGAATCGATATCTGTTGCCTAGAATTGATGATTTGTTCGAAAAGTTGAGTGGAGCCAAGGTATTTTCTCAGTTGGATTTGGCAACTGGTTTTCATCAGCTTAGAGTAGTAGAGGATAGTATTCCTTTGACGGCGTTTAGAACTAGAAATGGATCGTATGAATGGTTAGTTATGCTGTTCAGACTAACTAATGCGCTAACATTCTTTGTGGATTTGATGAACCGAGTTTTCCGAGAGCACTTAAATAGGTTCGTGTTGGTTTTCATAGATGATATTTTGATATATTCTAGGGATGAGAAGGAGCGTGAAGTTCATCTTCGAGTGGTGCTTGAGACGCTGAGGCAGAATCAGCTGAATGCGAAATTTTCGAAGTGTCATTTCTGGAAGAAGGAAGTGAAGTTTCTTGGTCATGTAGTCTCAGAGAAAGGGTTGTCTATAGATCCGACTAAGATTAAAGCGGTGAATAATTGGAAGAGACTCAAGATAGTGACCGAGATAAAGAGTTTTCTTGGATTGGCTGGATATTATCGGAGGTTCATAAAGGATTTTTCGCGGATAGCAGCATCGATGACCAAGCTAACATGAAAGGAGGTGAAGTTTATGTGGACCGATAAGTGCGAGGAAGCATTCCAGAGCTTGAAACACTTATTGACCCATGCACCTGTATTAGTTGTTCCGGAAGGGAATTGGGATTTGGTAGTTTATACAGATGCGTGTAGAACTGGGTTAAGAGCTGTGGTAATGCAGAAAGGTAAAGTGATTGCCTATGCTTCTCGATAACTTAGACCGCATGAGGTTAGATATCCAAGCATGATTTGGAATTAGCTGTAGTAATATTTGCATTAAAGGTATGGAGACATTATCTTTCGGGAGAAAGATTTTAGTTGTATACAGATCGTAAGTCGTTGAAGTACTTGTTCTCTTTGAGGAGCTGAACATGAGACAATAGAGATGGTTAGATTTTATTGTTGCTTATGATTTTGGGATTGAGTACACACCAGGGAAAGGTAATAAGGTTGCGGATGCGCTTAGTAGGAAGCATCAGAATGCAATGTTATCTATGATAGCAGAGTGGAAGGATTTGGAAGCATTGATGGCACGTAGAGTTCAGTGGAGATCTGAGACTGGATCTAGTGAAGGAACTGCTGTGTTATGTTGTTCGGAAGTTCGACCGGTAATGATAAAAAAGAATGCTTCTAAACAGGAGGAGGATCCAGTGTTGGCTGAACGGATCAAGAAGTTAAGGGATGGAACCGAGAGCGATGACTTGAAGGATTTCAGTCTTGACCAGAATGAGTGGTTGAGAAAGAAAGGAAGATTGTGTATTCCGAATGTAGGAGACATTAGGAAGGAAGTTCTGTAAGAATGCCATCGTTCGAAGTTCACTATTCATCCAGGAGGAACTAAGATGTATCAGGACATGAAGAGAAGTTTCTTCTGGGAAGGTATGAAGAGGGATGTTGGCTTATAGGTGAAGAAGTGTTTGAACTGTCAACAGGTAAAAGCCGAACATCAGAAGCCAAGTGGGTTGCTTCAGCCATTGGATATCCCGGTATGGAAGTGGGATTCTATTTCTATGGATTTTATTAACGGGTTGCCAAGATCTAGTAGAGGAAATGAAAGTATATGGGTCATAGTGGATAGACTGACCAAGAGTTCCCATTTCATTCCAGTTAAATCAACCAAGACGACACCTGTTTTGGCTAAGTTGTTTATGAAGAATGTGGTTAGACTACACGGAATTCCTAGTAGCATAGTAAGTGATAGAAATTCCTTGTTTACTAGTGAGTTCTGGAAGAGTCTACAAGATATTTTAGGAACCAAGCTCAAGATGAGTACCGCTTACCATCCACAGACCGACGGGCAAATGGAAAGAGTTAACAAAGTCTCGGAAGATTTGTTAAGAGCTTCTGTGCTAGATTTTGGGGGATCGTGAGAAGACCATCTACACTTAGTCGATTTTCCGTATAACAAAAGTTATCATACTAGTATAGGATGGCACCGTTTGAAGCTTTTTATGGAAGGCTATGCAAATCTTCCGTTTGTTGGTTAGTGTAACATCCCGTATCTAGAGGTCAAAAGCTAAGCGCTACAGTTGCTGTAGTCATCCATAGTATTAACTTCTGGTGACAAAATACGGTAATGCTAATGGTATCCATAATATTAGAAGCACTTAAATATGAACAAAATCATAGATTTCCAAAAAACAACATTTTTACCGATTACATTTCAAAACAAATTCATATACAAGTTACATAATCCCATATAGTTTCTCAGGCAATGATCAAATATATCAATTACAAAATGCGCCAAAAGCGACATATGGCGATGTTCCCTTGGTTGATCAGAGTCAATATAGTCATATTTGACTCAATACACTCAGCAAAAAAACAGAATACACTGTAACTCCAATTTAGCTATCCGTCAGCCACCTGCTCGTCTCTGGAAGCTTTATTCGCCAAAATTCCTAAAACCTAAAAAACGCAACCCTCAGCCTACTCAAATCAATTTTAAGGACCTAAGAGTTTAAGGGGGAACAAAAAAAACTTCGAGTCAGACATAAAGCCCGGTGTGAATAATACTGTTACATCTCGGTTTACTGATATTATGTGGAGACCCAAAAAAGTTTGAGATAAAAATAATGCTGAAATAAAGAAAATATATAATATGATAAAATTAGTTAATAGAAGATAATTGAAGAATAAAATGATTTGAAAATGAATATCAAAAAGGGAATAAATGTTTCAACAAATAATGAGAAGAAAAAAATAAGAAACTTAACTAAGGTATGAATGAGTTTTAAATACACACATCTCCTGAAAACTATAAATTTATATGGCCAGAAAAGTATTTAGGTAGTAAAATAATTTATTTTAATAATTGAAATGCATACCAACTAGTCAAGTAATATTTAGAGGTATGAATGCATTTTTAAAATAAATCAAGATAGATGATAAAAATTTGTTAGCTAAAAATCAAGCTTACAAAAGAAAAGAGAAAAAGAAATATAGGGCTGAGTCATATAAAAATTATGTGCAAGGAAATCATGCAAATAACATGTGCACAGAAAAGTAATGAGGCAACTGTTTTACTGAAAATAGAAACCAAGAGAAAATGGCACTTATAGCCATAAAAATGCATACATTAATCCCTGAGTAAGGTAAGGATAGAATGGGTTTTTCTTCCATCTTAACCCTAACAGAGTGATTTAAATCAGGGGAGGAACAACAGTTGTCCAGGGGGAGAAAACAAAAATTAAAATAAAATAAACTCACATTGCCTTCAGACCTGAGCACTCCCGGAGAGAAGCAAAGGAAGGTGAGTGGTAATCACTTATGAGATTTATGGCACTAAGACCCATGTTAAGGGCAGCCAAGTTATTTTCATGTATAAAATTTATTATGATTTTCAGTTTGATTTTATTCTCTGAATGAATGCATGCTAATCATGGGTGATATTTTGATTGAACTTTTGGTTGGAGTTTTGATCTGTCTTGGTTTGTTAAGATTGTTTCAGTCTTATGTTTTTAAAATATAAGTAATCAAACATGAATGTAGATCATAGAAGTGGATTTAATGATCCAGTTTTATGTGAGAAATAATCTGAATGTTTTCTGAGAAATGGGATATCAAAGAAAAAATAAGCAGGCAGCATGAATAATGAGATTTATGCTTATGCCTTGTCTATATTAAAATGATATGAACAATGCAGTTTCATGTATAGGTGATGAGTTGTTCCTACTATAAGTTAATATGTTTTTATGGGTTTTTTCTTAAAGATCAGGTCCTATGTTCTCAATAAAAATAAATGGGATATGGCTTCATCAGCTTTATGTGAGATATAGGAAAACTTCTGTAGATATATATATGTATGAAAGTTTTAGAAATATGATTTGAATAAATTAACCTTGTGATGGGATTTAGTATTTCTGCATGAAAGCTTGTTATGTCTAATTAAAACCCCTGATGGAGTTTCTTAACTATTGACCCATGAGAGAAAAGGAAAAGAGTGCAAAGCATTTCAAGAGATAGTAAAAATTCTCAGAAGATAAATAAATATGGTCTCTAAATTATAAAAATAATTTAGGAATGGTGCCTTGATCTGCTCATCATCAGGAGGATGATGGGTATGTGCATGACTTGTTAAAGTCCTGTAGGCCTCTGTGAAAAGGGATAACAGAACTGAGCCCCTTTTTAATGCACACATAGTGTTCAATGGCAAGGAGTTAGACCAAAAACAAAATGTAAAAAGAAATGAAATGAGATTGATCAGTCAGGCTATGGAATTGGAGATAATTTCATAGGAGTATGTATATAAAAATCTGGATGGAATGAATGCATGGATGTTTGAGTGTATGATTGATAAACAAGTTTACCAATACTCAGAATTTAGTATGAATTAGTTCTCATTAAACTGGTATGTTTTCTATGTAGTATTAAGAATTTACAAAATGTTTAACATGTGATTTCACTCATACCAGAAAGTTATTTCTGACCCTGTTTGTTACTTTGTGACATTTGGGGTGTCTCATTTTTATTGAGGCAGCTCTAGATGTTGCTGCAGGAAAGGAAGCATAAGAAACTTGTTAGCATGGATACTTGAAGACCTACTTGCATTTAGAATGCTTAAGGAATTTGGCAGAAATATTGTAATAATTAGGCTAAGCAAAACTTCATTATGTTTAAGTATTTCCTGGATTGATATGTGCTTATCTTTCTGAGTAAAGAATATGTAGAAACTTTTGTATTACATATATGTGTTTATTGGTTTCTGTTTTAAATGACTAATCTGGATAATCTCTGGTGAAGTATGATATAGGGGATCATGTCATATAATTTGATATGTGGCCATGTCTCCCTTGGCAATGTCTGATTAGCTTTCAAAATGGCAAAGTAGAAATAATTTTAGAAAGAAAGGAATATAGACATTCAGAAAATCTTTTAAAGTCTGAGTTGAACCAAAACTGAGTTAATCTGAAATGCATGATCATGTCTTACAGTTTGATATAGGTATATGTCAAGCCTGAAAATGAAACTTCTAATTCTTAGTTTAGGCATTTAAATTACAGTAGAAGCTTGCATTGATTTGTGAAGTAGATCCATATGCATTTTTATATTACTTGTAGTTCTTACAGCACTATGTTCAACATATCCCACTATTTAGGTACATGACTCAAGTCTGGATGCATTTGGTCATGACCAACTTGAAGCTGATTTATAACTAGTAGTCCTGTTTGCAATAGGCATGTCCATCACTTAACAACACCTTAGATACTACCATTCAATACTAAAAGCACATTGGTTGTCTACTAGATAAGTTCACCTGAGAATTTAGTATTAATTTAGTTTGTAACTTAGCTAAAATCACTTTGTCTCCAAATATATGCTAAGTCTTAGTGTAGTATGTGTGTTGCATTTGTACCCTGCCTAAATGAATGGTGTCTTCTCTGCTTGGTCTTCTACCCAATTTGTTTCTTGATCACTTATATGATTTCTGCATAATAACAAAATTAATATATGAGTATCCTTATCTATTATACAAATTTGTTTTATTATGAATTATGAATGCCGGGCTAAACTAGAAGGAATGAGCTATTTTAAATACCCTCTCATTTAGCATAGAACAATAAGTATCAAATTACAAAATACCAGAATATAAATATATATGGCTTTAAATCCAGGAATTAAACAACTGAGAAGAAAAGCAAGAAAAATAAGAAAAATGTTATTACTTGATCTTATAATCAAGCCTGAGTTTTAAGTAAGAAAAATCAAGAAAAGAAGGGCTATGTGACACCAAAAACTCTGAAATATGAGAAATAAGGTGTGATTAAATTCCTTTGCCAACTTCAATTACTCTGATAGGCAAAGAGTCATCGTTATATCTTCATATATATAAATGATCTAATCTGATTTTATATACTGATATTTTTATATTGGTAAATTAAGGAATCTTGGGAAAAAATGATTAAAGGGAAGTGATCCATTGAAGTATATATATATATAGATATATATATATGAAAAAAAAAACTCAACACAAAATTCAGTAAAAATAATTGAATAAGTAGAGGGTCACTTCAGTTGGTATCAAAGCTATGTTATTAAACATAGCAGAAATAAGGATCAGATTCTCTTATCAGAATAAATTCTTATGAGACTAAATACATCACATTATTTTCAGTATAAATGAGATTACTGAAATAATTAAGTTACAAATTAAACTAACTAGTTATGTAAAAATTGTATAGCAAATCATGGTAGGAAGACCACCAAGTCATGGAGCAGGACCATCCAATACAACACCAATGGTTAATTTGCAAGATTTGGTGAGGGCCTTTAGAGAAGGAGCAGTGCACAGGGAAGAGAATCCTCATGAGGAATTAGCTAAGCTATTGAAGACATTCTCAAACCTAGGAGGCAAGGACTTTGAAGGCACTGAAGGGGTTATGGGTGTACAGACATGGTTGAGAACTTTAGAAAGAATATTTGCAGACATGCAAATTAATGATCAAAGGAAAAGGCAGATAGCTTCAAGAAGGCTCAAAGGAGCTGCACTAGATTGGTGGGAAGTAATTATCACAGGAAGGCCAGAAGATGAGATAACATGGAATCAATTCAAGGAGATGCTTGAGGCAAGGTTTGTTCCAGCAACAGCTAAGGCAACATTGCTTGAGGAATTTATAAGGTTGAGGCAAGGACTAATGAGTGTGACTGAATACACTCAAAAATTTGAGAGTTTGTCCAAGCATGGAACTATGCTCATAGGGAATGAAGAATCAAAGAATTCAAGATTCATTCAGGGACTCAATGCTGGTTTGAGTAGAGCAATGCTACCATATAAAGACAGAACATTTGATCAAGTCATAGATCTTACTCTTTCTTTTGAACAACATGACAATGCGAGGGAAAAGTTCAGAAACATGAGAACTAACAATCAAAAGAAAGGGAAGAATAGAGCACATCCTTATGACAAGAAGAATGTAGACAAGAAAGTTGAAGGAGCAGCCACTGGGGAGGTTAAGAAGAAGGTTACCTGCTACAATTGTGGCAAGGAAGGACACATGAGCAATAGGTGTCAAGCAGCTAAGAAAGCACCATTCAGCTGTTACAACTGTGGGAAAGAAGGTCACATTAAGAGGAACTGCCCAGAATTCAAGAAAGGGGCAAGGGTAGGAGCACTGGAAGCCAAGGCAAAGGCAAATGCAGTGGGAAACTTTGGACAATTGGAAGGTATACTTCTAATTAAAAATTACCCAATCACAGTTATATATGACACTGGAGCTACACATTCTCTGACATCACAAGACATAGTGGATAAATTAGCTCTCACATACAATACAATTGAAAAACCCTTGTTTATTCAAAGCCCACTAGGTAGCTCTTGTCTGCTAGGATTAAAATGTTTGGGAGTAGAATTAAACATAGGAGGAAATATGTTTAAATCTGACTTGTTTGTGTTAAAATATCCTGGAATAGGAATTATTTTAGGAGTAGATTGGTTGAATAACTTCAAAGCAATTTTGAATTTAGAAAATTTTACAATTTCCCTGAAAACAGAAAATGGTAAAAATATCATAGTCATGAGAGAAGTAGCCAAAACAAATTGTCTTAATCAAATATGGAGTATGACTGAAAAGGAATTGACCTTAAAAGACCAAAAAATAGTGAATGAATATCCAGATGTTTTTGGGGAAGTTGTAGGAATTCCAAAAAATAGACCAGTGGAATTTCAGATAAGGCTGATCCCAGGATCAAGTCCTATCATCAAAAAGCCTATCAGAATGGGTCCAAAGGAATTAGTAGAATTAAAGCAACAGTTGGAGGAATTAGAGCAAAAAGGCTTCATAAGGCCTAGTAGTTCAAACTGGGGTTCTCCAGTTGTATTTGTGAAAAAGCATGATGGTACACTAAGAATGTGTATTGATTATAGAGAACTAAATAAAGTCACCATCAAGAACAAATACCCACTCCCCAGAATTGATGATCTATTCGATCAATTGAATGGAGCAAGGATTTTCTCAAGACTAGATTTAGCCTTTGGATTTCACCAAATGAAGGTTGAAGAGGAGAGTATTAAATACACTGCTTTCAATACAAGGTATGGCTTATATGAATTCTTGGTAATGCCTTTTGGATTGACAAATGCACCATCCTATTTTGTAGATTTAATGAATAGGACATTTAGAGACTTTCTAGACAAATTTGTGGTTGTTTTCATTGATGACATATTAGTGTTTTCAAAATCAGAGGAGGATCATGCAAAACACTTGCATCTGGTTTTATCTAGACCGAGGACACATGACTTAAAGGCCAAATTCTCTAAATGTACATTTTGGCAAAATGAAGTAAAGTTTTTGGGGCACATTGTATCACAACAAGGAGTTAGTGTAGATCCAACTAAGGTGATAGCAGTGCAGTCATGGGGTAGACCCAAATCAGTGACTGAGGTGAGATCATTTTTGGGAATGGCAGGCTACTATAGAAGGTTTATAAAAGACTTTGCAAAAATAGCCATCCCATTGACTAAGTTAACTAAAAAGGAGCAACCCTATGTGTGGACAGAGAAGTGTGAACAAGCTTTTTCATCACTAAAGAAAGCACTGGTGGAAGCTCCAGTTTTGCAAGTGCCAGAGGGTAATGAAGGGCTAGTGGTTTATACAGATGCTAGTGGATCTGGATTAGGGGCAGTGCTCATGCAACATGGTAAAGTCATAGCATATGCATCAAGGCAACTCAAGCCAAATGAAACCAGGTATGCTACACATGATTTAGAACTAGCTGCTGTAGTATATGCATTGAAACTATGGAGACACTATTTATTAGGTGCTAAGTTTGAATTGTTTACAGATCATAAGTCACTTAAATATTTATTTTCTCAAAAGGACTTGAACATGAGGCAACATAGGTGGGTGGAATTTCTAGCTGCCTATGATCTTGATATATTATATACCCCTGGAAAAGCTAACAAAGTGGCAGATGCATTGAGTAGGCATCAAGCAAAATTGGCAAACTTAATGATGATTGAATTCAAGGATTTGACAATCCTTAGTGAAGTAGAAGTAAAAGAAGGAATGGGGGTATCAGATGAAGCACACAGTGATATGACTGAGTATGGAAAACTAAGCCTCATTTCTTTAAGGTCAACTCTGGTTGATAAAATAGGACGAATGCAGGATCAAGACACAGATTTAATGGAGAAGAAAGATATGATGTCACAAGGCATGACAGTGGAAAATTATGAAGTGGATGAAAAAGGTTACTTAAGGAAAAAGGGGAAACTCTGCATACCAAATATGGAGGAATTGAAGCAAGAAGTTATGGATGAACATCACAAAACAAAATATACAATACACCCAGGTGGTACAAAAATGTACCATGATCTCAAGAGAAATTACTGGTGGCCAGGGATGAAGGGAGCAGTGGCAAAATATGTGGCAAATTGTTTAACATGCCAACTAGTTAAGGCAGATTATCAAAGACCCTCAGGTTTACTGCAGCCTTTGGAAGTGCCTACCTAGAAGTGGGAAAGCATTTCAATGGATTTTGTGGATGGTTTGCCAAGAACAAGAAGAGGCAATGATAGTGTTTGGGTAGTGGTTGATAGGCTTACAAAGACAGCACACTTTATCCCTATTAGTTCCAACAGAAATGCTCATAAGCTAGCTCAATTATTTGTAAAAGAGATAGTGAGATTGCATGGTATTCCTAAGACTATCATTAGTGACAGAGACACCGTATTTACCTCAAGATTTTGGAGTAGCTTTCAAGAAGCCATGGGAACAGAACTAAGCCTAAGCACAGCCTACCACCCACAAACAGATGGGCAAACTGAAATTGTTAATAAAGTTTTAGAAGACTTACTTAGAGCATGCATACTTGATTTTGGTGGCAACTAGGAAGATCATCTTTATTTAGCTGAGTTTGCTTATAATAACAGCTACCAGTCCACCATGGGTATGGCTCCATTTGAGGCTTTGTATGGAAGGCCTTGCTTATCTCCTGCATGTTGGATGGAGGTAAGTGAAAGAGTATTGCTTGGACCAGAACATGTGAAGGAAACCTCTGCAAGGATTGAATTAGTGAGGCAAAGAATGAGAGTGGCACAAGAAAGACAGAAAGCATATGCAGACAGAAGAAGGAGGCCAGTAGAGTTTGAAGTGGGGGATCATGTATTTCTCAAAGTTTCACCCATGAGGAAAATACTAAGGTTTGGCAAAGCTGGAAAGCTATCACCAAGGTATATAGGCCCATATGAAATTGTTCAGAGAATAGGAACTTTGGCTTATAAATTGAAGTTGCCAGAGGAATTGAGCAACATACATGATGTATTTCATGTATCTCAATTAAGAAAGTGGGTGCATAACGAAGAAACTATTCTTGAATCCCCTACACATGTTGAAATTCAAGAAAACCTGGTTTATAAGAAGGAACCAGTAGGCATAGTGGCTAGAGAGGAGAAGAAATTAAGAAACAAAATAATAAAGTTGGTTAAAATACAGTGGAGTCTAGATGGAAATGATTGCACTTGGGAGGCTGAAGATAGGATGAAGGATAAATATCCTAATCTATTCTCTGCATAAAGGTATGCCTGAAATTATAATAAATTTGAGAACTATTTAAACATATATATATATATATATATATATATTTGAATAGTTCTGGATGCATAAGTTTTTTTTAAATTGCTTGGATCAAGATTAAAAACTCTTGCACAGTGGAAAAGAAAAAAATATATTTATAATTGTGGGACACAATTCCTTTTAGGAGGAGAGTATGTGGAGACCCAAAAATTTTTGAGATAAAAATAATGCTGAAATAAAGAAAATATATAATATGATAAAATTAGTTAATAGAAGATAATTGAAGAATAAAATGATTTGAAAATGAATATCAAAAAGGGAATAAATGTTTCAACAAATAATGAGAAGAAAAAAAAAAGAAACTTAACTAAGGTATGAATGAGTTTTAAATACACACATCTCCTGAAAACTATAAATTTATATGGCCAGAAAAGTATTTAGGTAGTAAAATAATTTATTTTAATAATTGAAATGCATACCAACTAGTCAAGTAATATTTAGAGGTATGAATGCATTTTTAAAATAAATCAAGATAGATGATAAAAATTTGTTAGCTAAAAATCAAGCTTACAAAAGAAAAGAGAAAAAGAAATATAGGGCTGAGTCATATAAAAATTATGTGCAAGGAAATCATGCAAATAGCATGTGCACAGAAAAGTAATGAGGCAACTGTTTTACTGAAAATAGAAACCAAGAGAAAATGACACTTATAGCCATAAAAATGCATACATTAATCCCTGAGTAAGGTAAGGATAGAATGGGTTTTTCCTCCATCTTAACCCTAACAGAGTGGTTTAAATCAGGGGAGGAACAACAGTTGTCCAGGGGAGAAAACAAAAATTAAAATAAAATAAACTCACATTGCCTTCAGACCTGAGCACTCCCGGAGAGAAGCAAAGGAAGGTGAGTGGTAATCACTTATGAGATTTATGGCACTAAGACCCATGTTAAGGGCAGCCAAGTTATTTTCATGTATAAAATTTATTATGATTTTCAGTTTGATTTTATTCTCTGAATGAATGCATGCTAATCATGGGTGATATTTTGATTGAACTTTTGGTTGGAGTTTTGATCTGTCTTGGTTTGTTAAGATTGTTTCAGTCTTATGTTTTTAAAATATAAGTAATCAAACATGAATGTAGATCATAGAAGTGGATTTAATGATCCAGTTTTATGTGAGAAATAATCTGAATGTTTTCTGAGAAATGGGATATCAAAGAAAAAATAAGCAGGCAGCATGAATAATGAGATTTATGCTTATGCCTTGTCTATATTAAAATGATATGAACAATGCAGTTTCATGTATAGGTGATGAGTTGTTCCTACTATAAGTTAATATGTTTTTATGGGTTTTTTCTTAAAGATCAGGTCCTATGTTCTCAATAAAAATAAATGGGATATGGCTTCATCAGCTTTATGTGAGATATAGGAAAACTTCTGTAGATATATATATGTATGAAAGTTTTAGAAATATGATTTGAATAAATTAACCTTGTGATGGGATTTAGTATTTCTGCATGAAAGCTTGTTATGTCTAATTAAAACCCCTGATGGAGTTTCTTAACTATTGACCCATGAGAGAAAAGGAAAAGAGTGCAAAGCATTTCAAGAGATAGTAAAAATTCTCAGAAGATAAATAAATATGGTCTCTAAATTATAAAAATAATTTAGGAATGGTGCCTTGATCTGCTCATCATCAGGAGGATGATGGGTATGTGCATGACTTGTTAAAGTCCTGTAGGCCTCTGTGAAAAGGGATAACAGAACTGAGCCCCTTTTTAATGCACACATAGTGTTCAATGGCAAGGAGTTAGACCAAAAACAAAATGTAAAAAGAAATGAAATGAGATTGATCAGTCAGGCTATGGAATTGGAGATAATTTCATAGGAGTATGTATATAAAAATCTGGATGGAATGAATGCATGGATGTTTGAGTGTATGATTGATAAACAAGTTTACCAATACTCAGAATTTAGTATGAATTAGTTCTCATTAAACTGGTATGTTTTCTATGTAGTATTAAGAATTTACAAAATGTTTAACATGTGATTTCACTCATACCAGAAAGTTATTTCTGACCCTGTTTGTTACTTTGTGACATTTGGGGTGTCTCATTTTTATTGAGGCAGCTCTAGATGTTGCTGCAGGAAAGGAAGCATAAGAAACTTGTTAGCATGGATACTTGAAGACCTACTTGCATTTAGAATGCTTAAGGAATTTGGCAGAAATATTGTAATAATTAGGCTAAGCAAAACTTCATTATGTTTAAGTATTTCCTGGATTGATATGTGCTTATCTTTCTGAGTAAAGAATATGCAGAAACTTTTGTATTACATATATGTGTTTATTGGTTTCTGTTTTAAATGACTAATCTGGATAATCTCTGGTGAAGTATGATATAGGGGATCATGTCATATAATTTGATATGTGGCCATGTCTCCCTTGGCAATGTCTGATTAGCTTTCAAAATGGCAAAGTAGAAATAATTTTAGAAAGAAAGGAATATAGACATTCAGAAAATCTTTTAAAGTCTGAGTTGAACCAAAACTGAGTTAATCTGAAATGCATGATCATGTCTTACAGTTTGATATAGGTATATGTCAAGCCTGAAAATGAAACTTCTAATTCTTAGTTTAGGCATTTAAATTACAGTAGAAGCTTGCATTGATTTGTGAAGTAGATCCATATGCATTTATATATTACTTGTAGTTCTTACAGCACTATGTTCAACATATCCCACTATTTAGGTACATGACTCAAGTCTGGATGCATTTGGTCATGACCAACTTGAAGCTGATTAAATAACTAGTAGTCCTGTTTGCAATAGGCATGTCCATCACTTAACAACACCTTAGATACTACCATTCAATACTAAAAGCACATTGGTTGTCTACCAGATAAGTTCACCTGAGAATTTAGTATTAATTTAGTTTGTAACTTAGCTAAAATCACTTTGTCTCCAAATATATGCTAAGTCTTAGTGTAGTATGTGTGTTGCATTTGTACCCTGCCTAAATGAATGGTGTCTTCTTTGCTTGGTCTTCTACCCAATTTGTTTCTTGATCACTCATATGATTTCTGCATAATAACAAAATTAATATATGAGTATCCTTATCTATTATACAAATTTGTTTTATTATGAATTATGAATGCCGGGCTAAACTAGAAGGAATGAGCTATTTTAAATACCCTCTCATTTAGCATAGAACAATAAGTATCAAATTACAAAATACCAGAATATAAATATATATGGCTTTAAATCCATGAATTAAACAACTGAGAAGAAAAGCAAGAAAAATAAGAAAAATGTTATTACTTGATCTTATAATCAAGCCTGAGTTTTAAGTAAGAAAAATCAAGAAAAGAAGGGCTATGTGACACCAAAAACTCTGAAATATGAGAAATAAGGTGTGATTAAATTCCTTTGCCAACTTCAATTACTCTGATAGGCAAAGAGTCATCTATATATCTTCATATATATAAATGATCTAATCTGATTTTATATACTGATATTTTTATATTGGTAAATTAAGGAATCTTGGGAAAAAAAATGATTAAAGGGAAGTGATCCATTGAAGTATATATATATATATATAGATATATATATATATATATGAAAAAAAAACTTAACACAAAATTCAGTAAAAATAATTGAATAAGTAGAGGGTCACTTCATATTAAGTGAGACCACGCCGCTTAGCGGAACGGGTTCCCCTCACTAATATCCTTTCCAAAACATATATTTTGCAAATCTTTCCCTACAACCAAACTGGTTAATCAGACTGATTATAATAATAATAATAATAATAGCAATATCCATTATGCTAAAAACAGTTAATAAATGGACTATCTGTCCGAAATCTGGGCTAACTGCCCTTAAACTGGACTAACTGTCCCTTTGACTGACTTGGGCCTACCAGATAAAATATCAAATGGTCTAAACATCGATTATACAAAACTTCTGGACGGTCTGTCCTTAACTTACTTCTCCAAGGGTCAACTGATCCTAATGGTTTTGCGGGCTAACCAATAACCTACCTCTATACATAAATATTCCTTTCTGTGTGTAACCAATATTTTAGTCTTACCTATGACTAAGTCCTACACACTGGAATTTTGGACTAAATTAGCGAGGGGCTAATAGCTAATGAGCATAGGGCGTGACCTTACACAAGTCCTAACTGGTCTTCTAGTCTGAGTCATTCTCTGAGGGTTAACTACCCTTCATCTTTTTCCTTGAAAACCTTTCAAAATGATTTAACCTTTTAAATCATACTTATACAAGGAAAATATTTTCTTAACTTTACTCTTGATGTGCACGTAAATGTGCATATTTTTACTTCCATATTTAATTTAATTTAATTAAATAAATGAGCATATATGGTGTTTTAACATGTTTAAACCAAAATTCAAATTATTTTCAAATCGTCATTTATTCATCTTCATATAGGGGAAAAATGGTCATTTTTGTGAGTGAATTAATTTGAGAAAATTTACTTGGACATTTTTATGTTCTTCTATAGGAATTTGAATGGAATTATGATAAAGGCTTCATGGAAAATATGCATGCACAAGAGAAGACAAGCAAATGAAGATGAAAATAAATCATTTCATGAATCATGGAGGACCCCACCTATCCACTTACCATAATGTACAATTAGGAGCTAATGCACATGCAAATGACCATTAAAGTTACATGCACACTTAATGGAGGATTAATTCATGCTAATGATAACTTGATGGCCACACTTCCTCAAGGGCAATTTGGGTAGTCCCCAAAAATATGATTAGGATTTCAAAACATGTAGAAATACCTCATATGTTCATGTAATTAATCCCTTAGCCTACTCTTTAGTTAGTTTAGTTTTAGGCTCAAAAATAAATTACGAGCTCTCTTTCTCTCTTTCACGGCTACTTACCCAATTTCTTTATGTAATTTTATTTTTATGCACTTTTAATTCGTTCTTTTTTTTTATTTACATGCTTTTTCCTTTCATGTTAGTAGTGCAGATCTTTTTATTTATGCAAATAGATTAGCTTTTAATTTATGTTAATTAGCTCTCTTCTTACTTAGCTTGCATTTTCCTTTTGTTTTTATTTCATATTGAACTCTACATTTGTTGAAATGATAACAAATATGAGAAGCTAAACCCCTTCAATTTAGAGGTAACGAAGATCTCTTAATCATGTAAATTCAACATTTTGATAACTTGTGATCTCATTTTGTGCTTAATGGCAATGTTTGATGTGGTTTAATTTTGTTGTTTTAGCTTTGAATTTAATTGCCTATGTTGTTGACACCAAATAGGCTATGCTTAAACAAACACAAATTACCTCTTCATCTACATATGATTATGGGTGAATATTAAAATCAAAATTTGATGATCAAAATTTCTAATCAATAGTTAATAGATTATGCTTAGAATAAATTTTATTTTCAAGTTCATTGTCATTTTCATGAGAGTTAAAAAGTGGTTTGGAGGGTATGTAATAGTATGATGGTTTATATTGGGTTAATTAATAGCACAAATATTCCATACTTATGATAAACATATCATCTAAATTCACTAATGACCAAAAGAGAGATCATAATTTCATGATGTGTTGATTTATGTATCATGAGAGTGGATTTATCTCTAAATTGTCTTTAATATCATAGTTTTCATTCACTTTCGTACTTGTTAGTTTTCGTAATTTTTTTTGTAGCTAATCACAACTTCAATTCTTAGTTAATTTGATTGAATAGAAATTTAAAATCTAAACTATTCACTATGGATTGACCTGTACTCGCCACGTACTAGGATTGTATGCTCTGAGCTTGTAGTTATTTTTAACTTAAAATTTAATCGGCTATTTTTCTAATCCGATAGAGAATTAGCCGTCAAATAAGTTTTTTGCGCCGTTGCCGGGGAATTGCTTTGATTTTATTGTGTGTTTGTTTTGTGTGTTAATTTGTATATTTTAAAAAAAATTGTGTTGTCTGTTTATTGTGTAATTTTTGTTTTCAATTTTGTTTGTGTGCTTGTTGTTGCTCTATTTTCATTTGCATTTCTATTTAAAAAAAATATATACACAATTTCTTTTGAAAAAGAAATTTTTTATATTCCATTTTCAATTACATTTTCTTTTGCATTTCACATTTTTACAAATTTTCATATTTACAAACTGATATGCCTCTTTCCCCCATCATTTCTACTCTCTAGATCAACCGCTCTGCCTCTCTACCCTGCAGCCATTCACCCTACACATATCCACATGACCATTTGCTACATACACTCTGCTACAACTCACAACCTACCCACTCACTACCCTGACTTCACCACACTGCAAACCATTGAAACAACATACCCTGTACATCAAAAACTTCAAGCCTGTGCACCGTCTTGTTACTTCCATCTTCATACAAAACCAACAGCCTGAACTCCCACTTCCACTTCTCAAGATTGTTACATCCTCCAACCTAAACCACACTTGCTTCATTACTTCCACCTTCATGTGATATCACAACTGCCATTCAACCCAGAAACGTTTCCACTGCCCATTTGATATCACAACTGCTCATTTGACAAACCAGTTGCAGTATTTCACACAATTGCAAACATCAAGTATCACAGTGCAACCCATTTGATATCACAGTGCATATTACCATAACTACTGTGCATACATATCAACCAACTTCTACCACATCCAAACATATTTCACCACTACACATGCACTGCACTGCCTTGATCAACATACTACCCAGTTTCACTTCTGATCAACATACTACCCAGTTTTCAAAACAAGTCATCCATATTGCATTCATATCAAACATCACTGTTCTGACCATCCTTCAAACTGCTACATCAGTTCACTAACGCTGCAGTACACCCTTATCACTACCACTCACTTGAACCACTGCTGTTACATTCTTCTCTGGCTTTCTCATCACAACTTAACTTCACCCACTTACTCATCCCAACTCATCACATTCATACTTACTCATCACATACCATACATACTTACTCATCCGTACATACATCAGAACTTCCAGACCACATCATCAACAACTTGCCTTACTACAACCATCTGCACTACCCCACTGACTTCTGCCTACATCTCCTCCGACTTCTGCTCAAACATACTTCTGCTAACACACTGCTACGAACATCAACAACTTGGTACTTCATCTACCACCTAAGAACATCCTCCCCAACATTCACCCATCATTCATAAAAAAAACATCACAACATTTACATTCAACCGAACCACCTCTGCCTTGCTACAACCTGTCACCCTTCTAGACTATCTCCTTTTCTCTCCTACAAAACTGTTACAAGTCAGTGCATCTTCTTTTCTCTGCACTCCCCCATTCCAGACAGTCTTCATCTCACGACCACCTGACAACAACTCCTTCACACCTCCACCATACAAAACTTCCTCCACCTTACTAGCTTCATCTCAACTCACACTGCAACACCACCCTTGCTGCTCACTTACCCATTGCAACCACTTCCACCCCCCCTCCTCACAACAGTGCAACCCATACTACAACTATAAAACCCTTGACCACACAGTGCTTGCCATAACGTTTCCACCGAGCCTGTTCACCAACCTCTGGCCACCTCTGGAAACCTGAAAATCAGCTGCAATCACTCCATCTACATAACACTACTTCCATCCATCATTTAATTCATAGCAGCCATTGACGTAACTGCTGCCTATCCCTCCTTCTTCTAAACCATCACTACAAACCACAAACTAAAAATCCATCCACCTCTAAAAACAGCACATTCACACTAAGAATCAGTCACCTCGCTTGCCAATACATACTACCATATCCCCTACGATACGTACTGCTTTCAACAATCCCTCTACACACAATCATCAACTTCCCACACTTGCTAATACCATTTACAGCTTCCTGACCACACAGACCACAACATAATCCTACTACAACTCGACATCACTCCATAATACCAATCAACTTCACCTACCAGAGCGACCTCCTTCTCCGTATCCGAAACAACTGAAACCACATAGTACATCAACTCGAAACCGCCTTTCAAAAAGAAAAAGAAAAAAACCCCTAACCACCGCGACTCCTATTAAGACCTAATACTTGCTTCCATCTGTTCTTATCCGCTTTTGTTTATGGGCTGGGCTTTTGCTTCTTTGGCCCATCCTTTCCTTTATCTTATTTCTGCCTGTATAAATAAACGTGTAGTTTAGCAGTTTGTATTATGATGAGATTATAACAAAGTAAGCAATAAAGAAATTCTGTTCTCTTTCAAATCTTATTTTGGTATCAGAGCTTTATAGCCGAAAGACATTTTGTTCATCCCCTCAAATCCTTCATCTTGCTTTGAAGATTGAAAGGTTATTTCTGTGTGGCTCCTCAGAAAGATTTCATCATTGGAGTCCACATACCGTTCTTGATCAAGAGCATCAGTGCTCATCATAACACCTGTGCCGCCAGGGTTTGGATCAGAGAATTCTCATCATATCCAACCGGTAACAACAAGTGTTTCCCCACTTTTTTCCTATATCTCAATCTCTTTTTCAAACCTGCTGTGCATGTGTATTATATCAATTTCATTGATATAATACACACTCACCATTTTCTTGATTCCTATTGGTTTCTTGGCAGCAAACTGTTGTCCACCACTCCAAGAAACTCTGTTTCTTTGTTTTTTCTCTCATTCCTGCTTCAACAAGGTTCTTCAGATTCAAGAATCTGAACAAAGATGGCAGACAGTGGCGAAGAATCTGCATCTGTCACCTCGAGAGATCATAATAATGGCACCACCAGCATCCCTGCACTTGTTAAGCCAAAGAGTCATGTCATCACCATCCCTCTCGATGAAGACAACTTCATCTTGTGGAAATATCAAGTTGAGACAGCTCTAAAAGGTTATGGCCTTCAAGAATTCGTGCAAGGGACAAAAGCTGTGCCTCCTGCAATAATTTTTGATAAAGACAAAAACCCTGTTAGCAACCCAGACTATGTTCAACACCAGAAACAAGACAACTTACTTGCATCATGGCTAATATCATCTATAAGTGCCAATCTTTTATCTCAAATTGTTGGATGCAATACATCATATGAGATCTGGTCCACTATAGACCAGATTTTTAGCTTTCAATCATCTGCTCGAATTATGCATTATAAAAGAGAACTTCAAAATGCCAGAAAAGGGGACAAGCCCATGAGAGAATACATCACCAAGATCAAGAACTTATGTGATAGACTTAGTGCTGTGGGGCATAAGGTTGCAGAAAGTGATCAGATACTCACTCTCACTAGTGGTTTGGATGAAGAATATGAGTCTCTTGTTACATTCATAGCCACACAACCTGTACTGCCAAATCTACAGTATGTACATGCTGCCCTCCTTGCTCACGAAGGGAGAATTGAGCAAAGAAAGTCTATACAAGGTGAAGTGAACATTAACTTTGCAGCAAATACAGGAAACAAGAATCAATCAAAAACACCCAACAGTTCTAATAATCCTGGTCATCAAGTTCAACGTGGAGGTCATTCCCAAAGAGGCAGAGGCAGAGGAAGGTCCAACAATTATAGCAGAATAAAGTGTCAAATTTGTGAGAAAACAGGACACATGGCAAATAAATGTTATTTCAGATTCAACTCTGAATATAATCCAGGACAATCAAGCCAAAAGACACACAATGCAAACATGGCTCAAGTGAACCAGCAAACCAGAACCAACACAGATGATACAAATGAAGATACTGACAGAAATGATGATACTAGCACAAATGATTGGTTCCCAGATTCAGGTGCAACCAACCACATCACTAACAACCTTCAGAACCTCAACTTAGGAAACAAGAAATACAAAGGTACGCATTCTGTTCTTATGGGTGATGGTGAAGCCATAAAAATATCACATGTTGGAATTGGCAGTGTTAATGGTGGTAGGACTCTCCTTTTGAACAACTTATTGAGAGTCCCTAGGATCAAAAAGAATTTAATAAGTGTCTCTCAATTTGCCAAGGACAACAGTGTGTACTTTGAGTTTCACCCAAAATTTTGTCTTGTTAGGGACTTACTAAATAAGAATATATTACTACAGGGTGAATTGGACAGGGGTCTTTACAAATTCAGCAACATGGGTACAAGAAAACCTACTAATAGGGCATCTTATCCTAACCCAGTTAACTTCAATGTTGAGAAAGGGAATAATACTCTTAGCTTGTGGCATTGTAAATTTGGTCACCCCAAGATTGATGTTGTAAAACAAATTCTTAATGAAAGTAAAATTGTTTTTAGAAATTTCTCTGTTCCTTTTATATGCTCACATTGTCAAAAAGGAAAAAGTCACAAGTTAACTTTTAGCAAATCAGAAACTATATATTTTGAGCCATTGAAATTAGTGGCAGCAGATCTTTGGGGTCCAGCCCCTTTATCATCAACACAAGGAGACAGGTACTATCTCTCACTTGTTGATGCTTGTACTAGATTCACATGGATATATTTTCTCAAAAACAAGTCAGACACATGTAATGCAATTAAACATTTCATCACTTATGCTGAGAATCAATATGACAGTAAAGTCAAAATTATGCAAACTGATGGTGGTGGTGAGTTCAAACCCTTAAAAGCATTTTTTGATAGCAAAGGGATAATGCATAGAACCACCTGCCCACACACATCAGAACAAAATGGCTTGGTGGAAAGGAAACACAGACATATAGTTGAAACAGGGTTACCTCTGCTATCTCAAGGATCACTACCTATGAGATACTGGAAAGAAGCTTTTGCTACTGCAGTGTATCTCATAAATAGGATACCAATAAGATTGTTGGATAAACAATCTCCATATGAGAAATTGCATAGGGTTAAACCTGATTATAATAGCATGAAAATGTTTGGATGTTTGTGCTTCCCTTATCTCAGGCCATATAATAAGCATAAATTAAGCTTAAGATCTAGTGCTTGTACCTTTATTGGTTATGCATATAATCAGAAGGGATACAAATGCTTAGATAAAGATGGGAGAATATACATTTCAAGACATGTGGTTTTCAATGAAAATGTTTTTCCATTTGCAGATAGAGTAAAGGAAAAACATCAAACAAGTAGCAAAGCAATCAATGTACCAACAATTCCTGAACTAACTGAACTGGCAAATGAGATTCAAGATGGTGGCAATAATCATCAACATAAAGAAGCATCTATCACTAGCACAAAGACTGGTTACAGTTCAAACAAATCAAACTCAAGCAACATTCATAGTAACTCTCATATCAACCAGGAACAGCAAACAGGGCAAGAACACAGTAAAGATGGTTACTCAACAACAAATACAACTGGTGATCATAGTGGGAATTCTGAAAATGAAGACACTAACAGTCTCAGTGAAGATATGGATCAACCACAACCAAGACATGAACATCCTATGATCACAAGGTCCAAAAGTGGGATTTTTAAACCTAAGACATATACTGCTGTTCTCAATATAGTTGAACCAACTAATTATGAACAAGCTGTAAAAGATGAAAAGTGGAGAAAAGCTATGGATGAAGAATATGATGCTTTAATTAAAAACAGAACATGGAGTCTGGTTACACCACCAAAGCACAAAAATATTGTGGGAAGCAAATGGACCTATAAAATCAAAAGGAACACTGATGGGAGTATCGCTAAATATAAGGCCAGATTAGTTGCAAAAGGGTATACGCAACAATTTGGTTTTGACTTCAAAGAAACATTTTCACCAGTCATCAAACCAGCCACCATAAGAATAATCATGACAATTGCATTACACAAGCACTGGAGAATAAAACAACTAGATGTGCATAATGCATTTCTAAATGGAGAACTTCATGAGGATGTATACATGCAGCAGCCAATAGGATACTGTTCAGAAACACACAGCACATATGTATGCAAGTTACACAAGGCTATATATGGTCTAAAGCAGGCCTCAAGGGCATGGTATGAGAAACTAAAAGTTACTTTAGGTAACATTGGTTTTAAAGCAACCAAGTCTGATAATTCGTTATACATCAGAAAGAATGGTGAAAATATCATCTACATACTAGTTTATGTAGATGATATTCTAATTACTGGTGACGATATGGAAGAGATAAATCATGTCATAATTCTCCTAGATAAGCATTTTTCCATTAAAGACTTAGGGGAAATCAATCAATTTCTGGGAATACATGTTCAAAGAAAATCAGATTCAAGTCTATTTCTATCTCAAAAGCAGTACATATCTGAAATTCTTATCAGGGCAAACATGGACAAGGCAAAATCATTAGATACACCCATGACAAGCAATCTACACCTATCCAAACATATAGGTGAAGCTATTGACAATGTTAAGCAATATAGAAGTATTGTTGGTGCACTGCAGTACGTTACTATTACACGACCTGAAATCTGCTATAGTGTGAATAAAGTATGCCAACATATGCAGAGACCTTTAGACACTCACTGGAAAGCTGTTAAACGAATTTTGAGGTACTTAAGGGGCACAATTAACTTTGGGCTTCTATTAAAATCAAGTAAAGAGATTACGATACAGGCTTACAGTGATGCCGACTGGGCAAGTGACCTAGATGATCGCAAGTCCACCACAGGGCACTGTGTCTACCTTGGATCCAACCCAGTATCTTGGTGTACGAAAAAGCAACCCACAATTTCTAGATCGAGCACGGAGGCAGAGTACAGGGCCTTGGCTAGCGTCACGGCAGAGATTATGTGGACTGAAAGCCTAATTTCTGAATTAGGGCTTCAGGCAGCTAAAGTTCCCACTGTCTGGTGCGATAATATGAGCACCATATCCCTCTCGATGAACCCAGTTCAACACTCGAGGACTAAGCATATGGAAGTGGATCTCCACTTCGTTCGTGAGAGAACCGAAGCCGGGAAACTTCAAGTTAATCATGTGCCATCCCTGTTCCAAAAGGCTGACATCTTGACCAAAGCTTTATCTAACAAGAATTTCACCAGATTCAGGGATTTCTTATGTATTGTAAGTGGCGATGACGAGAGTAGTAAAGAGGAAGACATGGAGGCTGCTGGGAAACCCTAGCTTTATTTGAGGCGGGGTATTAAGACCTAATACTTGCTTCCATCTGTTCTTATCCGCTTTTGTTTATGGGCTGGGCTTTTGCTTCTTTGGCCCATCCTTTCCTTTATCTTATTTCTGCCTGTATAAATAAACGTGTAGTTTAGCAGTTTGTATTATGATGAGATTATAACAAAGTAAGCAATAAAGAAATTCTGTTCTCTTTCAAATCTTATTTACTCCATCAACCATTGCTAACCATCACTTCATTCCATCGTCGGCTAATCCAAATCGACAATCACCTAATCATATCAGCCGAACAACGAAGCCAAATCTTAATAACGGCAGTGATTTAGGAATTTCAATTTTTGGTTGAGAATTTGGTTAAGAATTGGTATTTTACAGAACTCGATTTTGTAGTGATTGTGAATTTTGAGTTTCTCAAATTTCGTAGTTGAATGTGGATTCGATCTTTTATCGAGCAGCGTGGTTTTAACTTTTAACCGGGCCAAGCCCTTGTGTTTCTTTTTAAATTTTTTTTGTTAAAGCTCTTTCTTTGTTCTTAAGTTTCTCTTCATAAAAAAAGAAAAAAAAGATCTTCACAAAAAAAGATTGCTTTTTTTGTTTGAGTGTAAATTCATTTTGTTTTTGTTTTTCTTAGCTTTCTAAAAAAATAATAATATTTTTTTCATTTGGCTTGATAATTCGAATTTTAGTTTAATTATTTTTATTTAAGTTTTATACAAGTTCTTTCTTTCCACTTTACAAAAAAAAGGAAAAAAATAAAAAAAAGATACAAACAACAAGTGTTTATAAAAAAGGTTTTCTTTTGTTTTAGTTTCAGTTGTTTTGTTTTTCACTTGTTTAAATTTCTTTTTTGATAAACTTATTTAAAAAAAAAGATAATTAAAATAATAGTAATAATAGTGTATATATCTTGTTTATAGTTTCAGGTTGCCAAAAGCAAAAAATCAGAAGGAGAAGACCTACTGGCAAAAATAAATTGCTTGCTTGCTTATATAAATTTTTTTACTGTTTTTAAAATAATTGCTAATAATTCTGCACGCTCCGGTATCATGCCATTTATCCCTTGTTTTTATTTGATTTGCATTATTGGTTGCTTGCATTTTATAAAAATAATTTCAAAAACCAAAACTAGAACAAAAATCCATTCGTAGTTGCATTGTTAATACACGTTTAATTTCAGTTTTGCATTTCATCCTAGAACTTGATTAATAATAACGATTAGACATCTTAAGGGTGTCACGAGCTCACCTAGGGCTTAATTGTATATAGACAAGTTGTCTCTTTCGATAATTTAATTTCTTAGTGTCTATGCTACGGTAGAGCAATAGCCATTTATAAATATTATGGTGATTCTTAAATATTATAGTGGTTGTTTCTCTGAAGGTACTCAAACCTTCGGCGACATTGCTACGATGATTCGTGGTGCAGTGATAAATCCTATCTGTTACTTGACTGAGAACTATCTTGTTGGATTAAGACAAAGTGTGATTTTACAATTTTGAGTTAGGAGCTACTTAGGATAGAAAATTTGTAATTAAACCCTTGCATTCATTTAGTTCATGCATATTAAAAAAACATTTTTTTTTTCAAAAGGCAAAACTAAAATAATTTTAAATATTTCTTAACTTAGTTTTTAAATCTTTTAAAATTTTTCAATCAAAATCAAAAGTTCAAAAAAAAAAAATTATGTTAGTTTTTTCAGAAAAAAAACAAAAAAATCCAAAAAAAATATAAAATCTTTTAAAAAAACGTATAAAAAAAGAAAAAAAATCAAATTTCCCTTTTGAAATAAAATAAATTCCTTTTGGTAAATAGTTTTCCTTTATAAAAAAAAGTAAAAAAAAAATCCAAAAAAAGGAAAAAAAAACTTTGGAAAATGTCTTAATTTCCCTATTCACAAGAATTTTACAATAGTTGTGAAAATCATTATAATCCATATAGTTTCACATCAAACCCTTATGGATATTTTAATGACAACTATTGTGCAAACAATTCGAATTTCGTACCATAAAGTTTTCAAAATGACGACCAACCCTCAAATCTTGAAAAAAGCTTTGAAACTATTTTGTTTTTACTTGAACTCTCTACACAAAATGATCAAAGGATAAATGATTTGTATAATTCATATTTGTGCAATAACTCAAGTCAAAGTTTTCAAGATAATTAAGATTTGAATTCCCTTCAAAATTCATATGATTTCAATTGTAACTCATGCTAACACAATTTCGAATTTCAAAATGAATTTCAAAGTCAAAATGGAAATGTGAACCACTTTTTAAATAATGTTGGCAATGAGAATAATCTCGACTATGGTTCAATGGACAATTTTTGTTCTTAACAATTTCAAATTGAAAATTCTCAAGTTAATAATTATAAATTTGATTTTTTTTAGCAAATGGATGAAATTCACAAAGATCACATGTATTTGTTGTTTGAAACATATATGAAACATGTGAGAAACTAAATCAAATCTCAATGTGTGATGAGTCAAGTAATAATCCATCTTTTACCAAAATTGATGATTTTCAAATAACAACTTTTGAAATTGCAAATGACAATTTTAATGAAGTTGTTGAAAATATGGTTATTGAGTTGGATTTCAATTCTTTTAAGGATGTGGAACCAAATTTAAAATTCGATCTTCCTTTCCCCATTTTGAAAAATTGAATATAACAACTTTAGATTTTGAAAATGATATATGCAATGAAGTTGTGAATAATTCAACAAAGGAAAACGAATTTAATGAACATAATTTTTTTAGACTTTTCGAAGATGAGTTGTTGAATCCTGAAGGGGAAGATTTAAATCACCATTTTGATTTTAGAAGTAATAATTTTGAAGAAATTGTCAATGATTAGTTTGAATTTCAAATTGGTGAAAATGAACTTGAATTTCAACCAATTGTTCTATCTACCCCAAAAATCATCGAAAATAAAACAACTCATAAGATTTTTAATAAAACGACATTCGTTTTTCCAAATCAACATTCAACATTGAAATCTTTTATGGTTTGGTTTTATGCACTTAAGCTGTGTCTCTCATACTTAACAAGACAAATGAATTGGTCTTTGGAAGACCGTTTCATTTATTCTTTGAAAATATATTTTATAATGCCGTGTAAAAAATTATCTTTTCATTTTCATGTAAATATAGGTCATATTTTTATTTTTTATTTTATTTTTCTCCTTTCACTTAGGTTGACTATGGGGACATAGTCAAAATCAAGTGTGGGGGGAGTCTCATCATCTTTTTGATTTTTTATGGTTAATATTTTGCATTTTCCTTCCAAAACTAAAATATTTAGAAAAAAAACAAAAAAAATCTCAAAACAAATTTTCTTTTTTTAGCATTTTGATTTACTTTTGAAAAAACACTATAGGATAAATATATGATTTTGGTTATTAAATTGAAATTTTTGAAAATTTATTTGTCTTAACAAAAATAAAAATAAAGTTTGATTACAAGTAATGACGGTTTAACTAGTATATAGGAAGATTTATAGGTGATAATTATGAAGTATATCCTAATTGAAAATCTTTGTTTAAAAAAAAGTGGTGGATTTAAAGTAAAGGATATAACATTTTTGAACTTCTAAGTTAAATGGTGCTAAGATGATATTGTAAAACTCTCTCTTCATAAAAAAAACAACAAGAAAAAAAATATTAAAAAAAATATTTTGTATATATGTATATATTTTAATAAACACCTAGAGTCATGTGTTCACACGCAAGTGTGTACACTCGCCATGCTCTGTACCCTTCTCACATAAGCCCGAAAAGCAGTGCATGATCGGTTTATCCGGCCTTAGTTTATCTGAGTTAGGTGTATGTATATAAAAATTCTTTTATTAATAACGCCTACAGTCGATAGGTTTACACACTTGTGTGCTCACTCGCCACGCTTTATATTCCACTCATGTAAGTTCGAAAGGCAGTGCATGGGTAATATACCTGGCCTCGGTTTTGTGAGTTAAGCATATGTAAATATTGTTAATATCAATAAAAATTTTCAAATAAGAGAGAGTAAGCAATTGAAATTCAAGTACTATTTTAACTTATGTGATTTGACTTGTTATTCAAAAGAAATAAAAATACCACTTTGATAAACTTTGATAATCAACTAAGGATCGATTTCATAGTTACTTTATGTTATCAACCGAAAGAACTAGCCAAACTAGAGTGTATTTGTGATGGTAACTTAATTTTTATTGGAAATTTTGACAAGTAAAAGGACTTAAATTTCTTGATAATAACCAAAACTTATATTTAACTTATTTGTGTTAATTTAAAAGTAAATTCTTCAATTGTAAATATTTTCAAAAACTTGCATCCATATCTTTATAAATAAATCTTGCATTTAGGAATTTTACATTTCGCATTTGGATTTTATGGGTAGTATCCGCTGAAAAACTCTCACGAGACAACACTCGTGTGTTGTCCTACTAGGGACACCTAGAGGTTTAATTGCTTGTTGCATATGCTCAATGCAATCATGCTCCTTACGAAAACGGATTTACCTTAGTTTTTCTTTGTTCGAGGACGAATAAAAAGATAAGTATGGGGGTATTTGATGTGCACGTAAATGTGCATATTTTTACTTCCATATTTAATCGAATTTAGTTAAATAAATGAGCATATAGGGTGTTTTAAAACGTGTAAGCCGAAATTCAAATTATTTTCAAATCGTCATTTATTCTTCTTTATATAGGGGGAAAATGGTCATTTTTGTGTGTGAATTAATTTGAGAAAATTTACTTGGACATTTTATGTTCTTTTTATAGGAATTTAAATGGAATTATGATGAAGGCTTCATGGAAAATATGTATGCACAAGATAAGACAAGCAAATGAAGATGGAAATAAATCATGTCATGAATCATGGAGGACCCCACCTACCCACTTACCATGATGTACAATTAGGAGCTAATGCACATGCTAAATGGTCATTAAAGTTACATGCACACTTAATGGAGGATTAATTTATGCTAATGATAACTTGGTGGCCACACTTCCTCAAGGGCGATTTGGGTAGTCCCCAAAATACGATTAGGGTTTCAAAACATATATAAATACCTTATATGTTCATGTAATTAAGCCCTTAGCCTCCTCTTTAGTTAGTTTAGTTTTAGGCTCAAAAATAAATTACAAGCACTTTTTCTCTCTTTCATGGCTACTTAGCCATTTTCTTTTATGTAATTTTTTTATGCAATTTTAATTCATTCTTTTTTTTATTTACATGCTTTTTCCTTTCATGTTAGTAGTGTAGACCTTTTTATTTATGCAAGTAGACTAGATTTTATTTTATGTTAATTAGCACTCTTCTTACTTAGCTTGAATTTTCATTTTTTTTTGTTTCATGTTTAACTCTACATTTGTTGAAATGATAACAAATATGAGTGGCTAAACCCCTTCTATTTAGGGGTAATGAAGCTCTCTTAATCATGTAGATTTAACAGTTTGATAACTTGTGATATCCTTTTGTGCTTAATGACAATGTTTGATGCGGTTTAACTTTGTTGTTTTAGCTTTGAATTTGGTAGCCTGTGTTGTTGACATCAAATAGGATATGCTTAAACAAACACAAACACAAATTACCTCTTCATCTACATATGATTATGGTAATGATGTGAATATTAAAATCAAAATTTGATGGTCTATATTTCTAATCAATAATTAATAGATCATGCTTAGAATAAGTTTATTTTCAAGTTCATTGTCATTTTCATGAGAGTTAAAAAGTGGTTTGGAGGGTATGATATAGTTTGATGGTTTATATTAGGCTAATTAAGAGCACAAATATTCCATACTTATGATAAACATGTCAACTAAACTCACTAATGGCCAAAAGAGAGATCATAATTTCATGATGTGTTGATTTATGTGATCATAAGAGTGAATTTATCTCTAAATTTCTTTTAATCTAATGGTTTTCATTCACTTTTGTAGTAGTTAGTTTTTGCAATTTTTTATAGCTAATCACAAATTAAATTCTTGGTTAATTTGATTGAATGTGGACTACAGGGAAAAAAATTCATCAAGAAATATTTAGACTTGAGCATTGATTGATGCACTTCTATGGTTGTAGGCAAGGCAAAGTTAGATTTCTTTAGAAGGTGAAGGCTAGTGTGCCTAAGCTGTGGCCACGGAAGTGCGAAGAGTGGATGTTGGCTTCAGATTTGAGCCTATGCAACCTCAGATTGAATATAGGAATGGCATCATCATGAGTGTGGACTAAGCTGTCGCCACGGCCTGTCCGAGAGTGGATGTTGACTTCAGATTTGAGCTTATGCAACCTAAGATTGAATAAGGCATCCTCATGAGTTTGCATAAAGGTTCGCCCAGCAAGAGGTGGTGGCTCGTGGGCGTAGGGTGCTTGTGAATGGCGTTGTTGACGACTTGAGATTGGTGGTGTAGAGAAAGAATAGAAAAGGACGTTGTCTTCAGGTGGGAGACGTTGCATGAGTGATTGATAATTTGGTACAAATCAGAGGAAGTTGTGTTGATAACAATGAGGGTTGTCAATGTGCCGACTGAAGAAGGAAGAAAATTGATGATTTTATGTGGAAACAAATTAGGATTTGAACAAAATTAACTTGATAAATTAGGGTGCACCATTGGAGGTGAAGGAAAGATGAATAGTCAATGAAGGTGCATTGATGAAAATTAGCAGAGATGTGTTATCGTGGCAAAGGAAGAAGTGCTCCAGAACATGGGAAGACGAAATGACGACGCTATGCTCCTTCGTTTTCTCATGTGGTCCTTGTAATAAGGTTGTTTCTGGAAGTTCTAAAAAGGATTCACTTTAAAATTGTATAATGAAAAAAGAAAATTGTATAATCTTTGTCATTATGAATGAGAGAGTATAGAAATCGTTTGAAACAGAGAAATTTTTCAAGAGATATGCAAAATTGTAAGTGTGATGATGAAGAAGAAGTATTATGTTTGGTTCTATAGAAATTTAATATGTGTATGAATAAAGCGTGAGTGTAATGCAGTTTTATATGTAAAAAGTTAGTGGGTAGTGGTTAGTTTTTTTGTGTAGTGTGCATAAAAAGTGGAGCATTAATGCGTCTATGGAGAGTAAAAATAGGAGCATTAATGTATATGGAGAGTAAAACCATAAGGTAATGATACCTGAAGTTGTGCGCATACACCATGCAAAAAGGACGATACTTTTGAGTATAGGTTTCTACATCAAATGAAAAATTACTTGTACCTATGTAGCAAACATAATTATCAAAGTTACATACATAATACAGACATCCCACTGTTTAGTAGTTGTAAACCTTAGTAATTTAATTTTAATAGTTGTTAACATCTTTATAAAAGCTAATATAGATATGACTTCTATCCAAATTTACAAACAACTTTCTGTATTGGAAACAAAAATGATCCACACCATGTCCAAATTCTTTCTAATTTGGTATTAGTTGAATTGAGTCACAAAATATAAGAAGTAGTAGAAAATTTAAATAGACGACGTACATGTAATCATTTTTATATTTGCTCTAGCTTTAGATGTTATATCCAAAAACAGATATATTAAAAAGAAGTAGACTACTTCCCCTATGTTAGCATTTACATCATTATATATGAGCCTGCACTACTTTTTATAAAACACAAAATAACTCGATAATGCTAATTATACATACATTAGGTTATATATACTTGAGGAAGAAATTGTGTAAAAGTATGTATGAGAGTAATGAGAAGGGTTGGTTAAGGAGAAATAAGGAAAATAATTAATAATTACTGACAAATACAGCCGTAAAACCAGCAAATAAAATCCTTGTAACTTATGAAAGAAATCGTTAAGTTTAAGATGCGGATTATTACCAAAAAGCGAAAAAGTGTAAAAGTTGGAAGAAAAATGAAGATACCTCAACCATGAAGTTTAAGTCGCCATCAGCCTTTTCATTTAGGAATCCAGTAACTCGGAGATTGGACTACTGAGATTAGTAGCAGTGTTCATCAAATATGATCTAAAATTCCCAGCTACCAAAATCCAAATCATACTGGGAACGATATGTACTCCTTTATCGAATGCAGCACGTAGACTATACAGCCAACTGGATTGCCTTTGGTGCATCGTCGTCTTCATCGTAGAGCTCTTCTCTGTGGGAGCCATAATGATGAGTCTCTCCAAAAACTATGGCAAGCACATAACTTGCTCGATTTGATTCCCACTTATTTATGGTATAATAATAAAGTAATTTTGGAAGGTAGGAAAAAGGGAAAGTAAGGTTATTTTGAATGGATTCGAAAGGGGAAGAAAATGAGTCATACGAAAGTAAGTTACTGAAACGTGGGATGATGCTATTACTAAAACGTGACATGAGCTGGTACAAAAATACCCTTGAAGCATTTTTATGTCAAACTTGCAGTACAGGTATTTTGGTCAATGCTAAAAGGGCTTCACTTTGACCTGTTAATCCAAGTATTTGCTTTATATATAAGATATATATATATATATATATAACATATTTTCTTGTAGTGATGGATGCGTCAAGTTCCAGATCAGGAGCATATGAGTTTCATAATTGATCTGGGCCTGTACTGCTATCGCATAATGCCGTTCAGTTTGAAGAACGCTAGAGCTACCTACCAATGACTGGTAAACAAGATTTTCGAAGATCAAACTAAGCGGAAAATGGAGGTTTATGAGGATGATATGCTGGTAAAGTCACTTTAACAACCCTTACCTTAATGGTCCTTAATTTAAAATAATTCGAAACCCAAATCCATTAGTGTACGGATAGTTAGTGTTGGTAACCTAAAATAAACATAAGCATATCAAAGAGTTATCTACATAAACTCATAGTGAATTAGAAAAATATAATAGATCATATATACCGACTAAGGCTACTACCTTGGAATCGATAGTATTCCTTTGATGTCCAGTTGTCTTGTTAACGACGAGCATGAATTGTTAGAACACCTCTTCTGGGATTTTAATGACAACAACTATACAATCACGTATACAACAAATACCTTATCTATATACATGTATATGATAAAAGAAATCACTCCTATCACCGATATCATGGCCTGAAGACAAGCCTGAAGAATGATAGATCATACTATTGAAGTAAGGTCATATATTTGTACCATGGTCTTAGAATATCTTGTACAATCCATTTGAGTTATCATAAGCACGCACGAAAGCATATCATCAAAACACTTAGCGAATTTTAGAAAACATACTCAAGTTTTACAAAAAAAACAGCCTCAGACGCCTGGGACATAATGCCAGACGTTTGACAGATCATTCGACTTAAAAACCTGAAAGGTCTAGAACATCTGACAATATATACCAAACGTCTGACATTGTTTCAGCTGTCATATTTTGAACAGTTACTTCTCTTCACTTTAAATGTTCATGTCTTCTTCCTTATAGTTCCAGCTCTTAATCAAAAGGAAAACTCTTTGAGAAGACATACTCTTTGAACCACTACTATTAATCATCTGTAAATACATTCAAAATCTAAGATTGAACTTAACTTCTTTACTCTACTATTCTCTTTTTTATAAGTGCTTACGCTATCAACAATTTCTTATTCTCAATCACTTATAACCAAAATCTACGTTTTGGGGTAAACCTACTTCCTATACATCCAAGTATTTACACTAACAAACACTCAAGGGAGATTATATGAAGAATTGTACTTGAAGTCAATATCTGTGTTATTTAGAACACAAGCTTATCAGAGAAACTTTTGTATAAGCCTACTCCTCTAGATGAAGGGAGGGTTATTAGTTAGTGAAATACCAAAGGGGAGCTTTGGGACTGGACGTAGGATGTGAGGTCTGAACCAGAAACTCTAGTGTGCTCGTTTTTATTCTTTACTTTTATACTCTGCTATTTCATTTGTTTAAATTACTATATACACACTTGTCATATACACAAGACGTATTATATACGATCGACTAGACTTTCATTTAGTATCAGAGCAAGGTTATTTCAATTTACTGTAACACGTGATTGAAACTTTTTAATATGGCAAGTACATTTCAAGAAGGTCAATCAATTGTTCATCCCCCACTATTTACGGGATTTAATTATGCTTACTGTTCAACACGTATGCAAATTTTTATGAAAGCTAATGGTTTAGAAATTTGGAAAACTACTCAAACAAGGTATGAAGCTTCTACCACTGACATAAGCACTTGTACCAATGCACAAAAGAACACGACAACCAATAGTGCCAAAAACATGAATGTACTATTTTGTTTGTTTTATAAAAATAAATTTTCACAAGTCATGCTTTGTATAACTACATATAATATATGGCGCAATTTACAAGTAACTCACGAAGGCACAATAAATGTCAAGCTAACAAAAATCTTTATTTTGCAAAACCAATTTTCATCTTTTAAAATGAAAGTGAATGAATCTGTTGCTGACATGTATGCTAGATTCCAAACTATACAACACGATCTCATGGCACTTGGGGTCAAATTCATTGATTTTTATCTAGTTACACGAATTTTAAATTCTTTGACCATCGAATGGGAAAGAAAAGTTTTAGCTATCGAAGAAGCTAATGATCTTTCTCAACTCAAAAAAAAGAATTAATAGGAAATTTGATGCCATATGAAGCTAATTTGCAGGCAAGAAAGGAGTAAAATCAAGAAAAGAAGAATATTACCTTTCAAGGAAATAATGACGGTTCAGAGTTGGACGAGGAAGAAATTGTGTTTATTGCCAAGAACTACAACAAATTTAAGAAATTCCAGAAGATGAAAAAATTTCAGAATGGTGGCAGTTCGAATTTATCAAATCAAATGTCAATCAAATGTTATGGATGTGAAAAGTTTGGCCATATGAAGAAATATTGTCAACAACTCAATAATAACAAAAACCAAAGCAAATACAAGAAAAAGTCAAGGGCATTTCAGGTAACTTGGGATGACTCCGATTCATCCTCTTCTTCTGATTGTGATAGTGAAAGCGATTCGGAGCAAGTAAATGTTTGTTTTATGGCTAGCACTGATAAGGTACATCTTGAACTAACATATAATGAAAATTTGGAAATTAGCATAGAATTAGACGATAAGTGTAGATAATATAAGAAATTAAATAAGGAATATGTAGGAAAATTGAACAGATCAGAGCTAGAAATTGGTTTATTAAAAGATGTGGAAACAATTTTCGAAGAGGAAATAGAAATAGCACAAAAGGAATGTACAAGATTATCTTCTCAAAATAATGCTTTATTACCTGATTTAGAAAATTGCAAACTAGTAAATAATAATCTTGAAAAATAAAAGTTTGAACTAAAAACAAGTTCAGATTCTACCAATGTTGAAATCTCCAATCTTAAGACTAAGTTAGATCAAATTACCAATAACGTATCAAAGTATAATACATGAAAACAAAACTTAGAAAATTTGATTAAGATACCAAGGCCATCAGGAAATCAAAAGGGATTAGGATTTAAAGCTAAGCAAAAGCATATGAACTATAGTACACTTTATACTAAGTTCAAGAAGCCTATATCTAAAATTAAGATTATTACTTCTAACATGAATAATGTCAATATATGGATTCCTTAATCAAATAACAAGTTAATTAGGCAGAAATATTGTTATAATGATAGTTACATTTTTAAAGGTCCCAGACCCTCTTAGGTACGGCTGCCTTTCCTCACTAACACATAGGACCCTAAAGGAGGAAGTGGATACCAATTAAACTCTTATGATTTGCAAGTACCTAAAAACAAAGTTAAAAGCAAGGAGAAATGAATATTTGATAGCGGATGCTCCAAGCATATGATAGGAAATACACATATGTTATTAAATATGACATATATCGATGGCGGCAATATGGCATTTGGAGATAATTCAAAAGGATTTGTCATCCGCATTGAGACGTCGTTAACGTTGGTATATCTACTTCTCCCCTTATTACTAATATTTTATTAGTAGAAAATTTAAAACATAACTTATTAAGTATAAGTCAATTATGTGGTAAAGGATTTAGAATCGATTTCGAAAAAGATAAATATAGTATATTCGTTCAAAATAAAAATTTAATATTTGAAAATTTAAGAAATCGAAATATTTATGTTTTAAATATGAATATTAAAAAAATAGTGATTTTTGTTTAACCGCAAGTCATAATGACCCATGGTTATGGCACAAACGCTTTTGTCATATAAATTTTAAATATATAAATAAATTAGCAAAAAATGATTTAGTAAGAGGATTACCCAAAATAAATTATAAAATTAAAATTTTATGTGATGCATGTCAACTTGGAAAATTAAAGAAAAGTTCATTTAAATCTAAAAATGAAATTTCTACAAAACCACCACTCGAATTACCGCATTTAGATTTACTTGGTCCAACTCAAGTAAGATCAATAAATCATAACAAATATGTTTTGTGATTGTTGATATTTTTTGAAGATACACTTGGACACTGCTTTTGAAACATAAAAGTGACACATTTGAAATGTTTAAATTTTTTGCTAAAAGAGTAAAGAATTTAATGAATTATAATATTAAAAGTATAAGAAGTGATCATGGTGGAGAATTTGAAAACAAAATTTTTGAATTTTTTTTTGCAAAAAAAGGGATTAATCATAATTTTTCATTTCCACGAACACCACGACAAAATGGTGTAGTAGAAAGGAAAATTGAACACTACAAGAATGTGCACGAATATTGCTAAGTAGTAGTGGTTTAACAAAGAATATTTAGGCCGAAGCCTTTGCTACCACATTTTATGTATTAAATCATGTAACACTTAGACCAATGACTAAGAATACATGCTATGAAATATTTTTCGATAAGAAACCTAAAGTATCATATTTTTGTGTTTTTGGTTCTAAATATTTTTGATCCACAAGCCGATGAAGGAATTTTTATTGGTTATTCAGATTGGAGTAGAGTTTATAGAATTTTTAACAAACGAACTAACACTATAGAAGAAAGTCTTCATGTTTCCTTTGATAAAGATTTTAAGAATAACAAAACTGATGATGATGAATAAGTTTTTGATAATAATACTATTATAACTTAAAAAAATAATATCATAAATAATAATAACAATAATGATAATCTTTTAAGATCTCCACCTTGAATCTTAAAGGATCATCCGATTAATACTGTAATTGGTGACTTAAACATAAGAGTTTCGACTAGAAATCAACTAAATCAAATGAGTCCTGTAGCTTTCATATCTTACTTATAACCTAAAAATTATAAAAAAAGCATCAAAAGATGATTTTGGATTATAGCAATGCAAGAGAAACTTTACCAATTTGAACGAAATGATGTATGAGAACTCGTACCAAGACCAAATGATCAATCCATAATAGGAACAAAATGGGTTTTTAAAAATAAAGTAGATGAAAATGGAAACATAGTTCGTAATAAAGTAAGATTAGTTGCTCAGGGGTACAACCAAGGAGAATTAATTGATTATGAAGAAACATTTACCCCTGTAGCACGTCTTGAAGCTATAAGAACATTACTTGATTTTGTATCTCATCATAATTTCAAGTTATTTCAAATGGATGTTAGAAGTGCATTTTTAAATGGTTTTATAAAAGGAAAAGTGTATGTTGAACAACTACTCATGTTTGTTCATGAAAAATATCCGGATCACGTTTTCAAACTTAAAAAGGCATTATACGAGCTAAAACAAGCACCTCGTACTTAGTATGAGGGACTAAATGCACATTTAATAAATTTTGGTTTTCAAATTTGTAAAATTGATACAATATTATTTATAAAAAAAAGTAATAATGATATACTAATTATATAAATATATGTTGATGATATCATATTTGGATCAACTAACGAGAAACTATATAATGATTTTTCTAACATAATGAAAAATGAATTCGAGATGTCTTATATAGGAGAATTAAATTTCTTCTTAGGTTTACAAATAAAACAATTAGAAATGGAATTTTTATAAATCAAGAAAAAAATGTAGAAAATTGTTAAAAACGGTTTGTAATGGATAACACATCTAGTAAACCAACTCCAATGAGCACCGGTTTACATTTGGATAAAGATGACAATGGAAAAGATTTTGATTAAAATTATACCAAGTATGATAGGATATCTATTATACTTAACGGCTAGTAGACCAGATGTAATGATGAGTGTGTTCATGTGCACAATTTCAAGCGTAACCTAAGGAATCACATCATCGAGCGGTAAAGAGAATTTCGCGATTTTTAACCGACACCAAAGATTATGGGCCTTTTTAACCAAAAGGCAGCTCCTTCGAACTCGTATCATATAGCGATGCGGAATTCGGTGGTTGAAAAATGAATAGAAAAGGTACAAGTGGCATATGTCATTTTATTTGTCAATCTCTGGTTTCGTGGTTTAGTAAAAAACAAAATTATGTTTCCCTCTCGACATGTGGAGCCGATATTTCCGTTGCCTTAACGTGTGCTCAAGTAATTTATATGCAACAGACACTTTAAATTTGGAAAAATTATAACCAAATCTCCTATATATTGTAATAATATGAGCGCTATAAATTTGTCTAAAAATCAAATTAACCATTCTCAAACTAAACATATCGATATTCGTCACCATTCTCTAAGAGACAATGTTGAAAAGGGTATTATCACTCTAGAATTTGTTAACACAGAAAATAAGACTGCTGATATTTTCACTAAACCACTATGTGAATCAACTTTTATAAAACTAAGACGAGATGTTAGTGTTGAATCACTAGTTTTGATTCATGAAAAAGCAATTTAGAAGAAAAAGAGAATGCACGATCAATTTCAACAAAAAGAGACAATCAAAGGACTATGGTGATATCGAGACTTTGAATCTATGTTTTCACTGTTTATTTCTTATGGTCAAGTCTTAGCAATTTGTTAAAATCTATCCTCAAGTAGTCCTCACTTCATTGTTCTCGGTTTTTAATCAAAACAGAGCTAATAGTGTAAAAACACTACAGCCAGTCGACTGGCTATAAACAACCAGTCGACTGACTGGTGTACATACACGACTATGCATTGTTTATTTTTTTTAAACGTTGCATAGTCAGTCGACTGACCAATAACGACCAGTCGACTGACCTAAACCCAACCGTCATATTTTGAATAGACATCTTCATTCTACGAAGAGTTGTGATCCTTCTCTGAACGGAAATAGATGCTCCTCTTGGTCAGAACTCTTCACCAATGGCAGTAACTCTCTGACTACTATAAATACATGTCCCCAAACACTTCACATTTACCGAAAATCATTCTAACTTTCTTATACTCTTATTGTGCTCTCATACTCGCATTCAAACAGCATACAAGCATTTTATTGCTTTGAATCTCCAAATTAACTTTCATAATATTCGATTCTTAGCAACACCTTCCTTGCATATCTTCACATACACATCATACACTTGAGGATTTGATTATAGGAAGTTTGTACTATCAGAGACAAATCAGTGTTTTCAAGAACACACAGTGTCAGATATTCTTTTGTATTAGCGAAGTCCTATTCTGCTACTCAGGCATGTGAAGTCCTCTTCGGCTGTTGAGGAAAAATCCTGTTCTGCTGCTCAGGGGTTGTATAAACATGTTTCTCCGGGTTAAGTAAGGGTATTGTTGTTAGAGAAACTCCAGAAGGAGTCTGGGACTGGACGTAGGACGGTGCTCCGAACCAGTATAAAATATCTGGTGTCATTTTACTATACTGCTTTTATATTCCATACTATTTACAGTATTACTATCATCACTACTCTGTATTATCATATATCCATATTACATGGTCCTACACACTTTCATTTGGTACCAGAGCAAGGCATCTAATAACCGTCACTAACACCAGTTTTGTAGAAGGTCAATCTACTGGACGACTTCCACTATTCAATGGCATGAATTACAACTATTGGGCAACTCGAATGCGTATTTATATGTAAGCAAATGGTTTTGGTTCATGGAATATCACTCAAACTGAGTATAACTTTCCTATAACAGGATACTCTTCATGGTCAAACACACAAAAATTAGATGCTACTACAAATGCCAAAGCTATGAATATGTAATTTGTGCTTTAGATAGAAATGAGTTTAACCATGTTAGCATGTGCACAACTGCTTATGAAATATGGATAACACTTAAAGTTACTCACGAAGGAACTAACAAGGTTAAACAAAGCAAAATATCCATGCTCAAGGCTCAATTTCAAAACTTTAGGATGTAGCAAGATGAATCTACAAACGATATGTAATCTATATTTCAAGATATATATCACTCATTACTAAGACTTCGAGAAAAGTATTCTGACTTCGATATTGTTTCAAAAATCATTAACTCTTTAACGGATGAATGGGAAAGAAAGGTCTTGGCAATTGAAGAAGCTAATGATCTCTTTATCATGAAACCAAAAGAGTTAATAGGAAATCTAATGTCCTACGAAGTGAATTTGCAGGCTAAAAGAGTACAGGCGCAAGACAAAAAGAATATGGCATTTCATGCAGAAAAAGAAGAATCAGATTCGGATGAAGAAGACTTAGCATTCATTGCTAAAAACTTTTAAAAAAATTTGAAGTATAGAAAAAGAAATCGAAACAACGGAAAAAGAAACTTCAATAACAATTCAAATAAGCCATCTTCATCAATACTAGAATGCTTTAACTGTCACAAGAAGGGGCACATACAAAAAGATTGTCCAGAACAGAAGAAAACATATCACAATAAGAACTGAAAGGACAAGTTTAAAAGAAAAGCAATTTCAGTAACATGGGATGACTCGGATTCTTCTTCTTTAGAAAGCAGTAGTGACAGTGAAAATGAACAAGCAAATGTTTGTTTCATGGCTACAGAGAATGAGGTAAATGATCTTACTTTTGATGACATGATTGAAATAAATTCTGAATTATTAGATACTTTAAAAAGTCTCAAAAGAAAATATAAAGACGCTCTAGAAAATCAGAGAAAAGCATAATTCGAGAGAGATATGCTTAAAGACGAAAATAAGATATTAGAAGAAGAACTTGGAAAACTTCAAAATACCTTCTCTATTGATAACTCTCAACTTACTTTATTGAGTTAAGAAATTGAAACTCAAAAAGAAAAGAATGATTCTCTTATCTCTGAAAATCATGAGCTGAAAACTAAAATCAAAATAATAGAATTAGATAATACTAGTCTCAAAACCAAGCTAGATAATATTACTAGAAATGTTTCTAACTTCAATAAAGGTCGAGAAACTTTATCCAAAATTATTGAGAATTCTCAGTCCACTTCTAGTAAAAAGGGACTAGGATACCCTAAGACATCAAAGGCTCCACCTAAAAAGGAAATTAGGAGAAATATTTCTAATCCTACTACTCATCCAAAAAGGAATACTAACTCAAAAACCATAAAAATATGGGTTCCTAAAACAAACAATAGTTTGATTAGGAATAAATATATAAATACCTTTCTGGAAACTGTTCATAAAAATAAAAATTATATTTTTAAAGGGGATACTGAACCTACTTGGGTTTGGTTTCCTAAGACCTAACTCTTAGGATGCTATCACAATGTGGGTACCAATATCATTATTATTTTTGCAGGACCCACTTAAAAAGAGAGGAAAATGGATACTCGACATTGGTTGCTCAAAACATATGTCTGGAGACAAAAATATGCTATCAAACATTACTTACTCAGATGGAGGCTCTGTCACTTTTGGAGACAATTCCAAAGGATATATCATCGGAAAAGGCGACGTCAGTAATGTCGGTACATCTAATTTACCTCTTATTTCCAATGTTTTATTAGTCAAAAATTTAAAACACAATCTTTTAAGTATCAGCCAGTTATGTGACAAAGGATTCAAAATCACTTTTTCTGAAGATAAGTGTAGCATTTTTTGATAAAAATCAAAATCTTATATTTGAAGGAAATAGAGACAGAAATATCTATATTCTGAATATGAAAATCAATCACAATTCAGATATGTTTTTAATAGCCAATAAAAATGATCCTTGGCTATGGCACAAAAGATTATGTCATATCAACTTCAAAACTATAAACAAGCTTTCTAAAAATGATTTAGTCAGAGGTTTACCAAAAATGAACTTCAAAGTCAATCATATTTGTGATGCATGTCAATTAGGAAAATTAACCAAATCATCTTTTGAATCTAAGAAAGTTATTTCTACATTACAACCACTTGAATTACTACACATGGATCTATTTGGGCCAACCCAAGTTCAATCCTTAAACCGCAATAGATATGTGTTTGTAATAGTAGATGATTTTTCTAGATATACTTGGACCATTTTTATGAAAAATAAAAGTGATACGTTTGAGCATTTTAAAATTTTTGTCAAACGAATCCAAAATTTAAAAGATTTGAAAATAAAAAACATAAGAAGTGATCATGGAGGAGAATTTGAAAACGAAGCTTTTTACAATTTTTGTAAAAAGAAAGGAATTTTTCATAATTTTTCATTCCCTAGAACTCCACAACAAAATGGAGTTGTAGAACGTAAAAACAGAACTTTACAAGAATGTGCAAGAACGTCGTTAAATGGAAGCACTCTTCCAAAACATTTTTGGGCAGAAGCTGTTGCAACTGCTTGTTATGTTTTGAATCGTGTTTCTATTCGACCTCTCACAAAAAACACCTCTTATGAACTTTTTACTGGAAGAAAACCAAAGATATCTTATTTCAAAGTTTTTGGTTCAAAATGCTTTATATTAAATACCAAAGATCAGCTTGGAAAATTTGATGCGAAATCCGACGAAGGAATCTTTCTAGGATATTCAGATCGTAGCAAAGCTTATCGGATATTTAATAAAAGATCAAATACTATTGAAGAAACTTTACATGTATCTTTCGATGAAAATTTTCAACAAAAACCAAGTATGAAAGATGATGAAGATTTTCCGGATAATATCACAAATACGAAAACTACAAATCTTGAAAATGATGAAAACATTACTCATAATAATAATAATGAATTAAGATCTCCACCAAAAATATTACGGGATCATCTTGTTCAAAATATTATCAGAGAAATTAATTCAAACGTACAAACCAGAAGTCAACTAAATCAAAAGGGCCATGTAGCATTCCTTTCCAATATCAAACCAAAGAACCCCAAAGAAGCTTCCACAGATGACTACTGGATCATTACAATGAAGTTTGGGAACTAGTTCCTAGGCCAAGTGATTAAACTGTTATTGGAACGAAATGGGTCTACAAGAACAAAGCAGATGAACAAGGCAACATTACTAGAAATAAAGCAAGGTTAGTTGCATAAGGATACAATCAAGAAGAAGGAATTGACTACGAAGAAACGTTTGCTCCAGTCACTAGACTAGAAGCAATATGAATCTTACTAGCCTATGCATGTTTTCATAACGTTACATTATATCAAATGGATGTTAAAAGTGCTTTTCTAAATGGTTTTATAAAAGAAAAAGTTTATGTTGAACAACCTCCTTTATTCGTACACGAACAATTTCCAGACCATGTCTATAAACTTAAAAGGCCTTATACGGTTTAAAATAAGCACCTCATGCTTGGTACGATCGTCTTAAAAAATATTTAATAGATTCTGGTTTCGAAATTGGGAAGGTTGATCAAACTCTTTTTATTAAAAGAAACAAGCAAGACATTTTAATTGTTCAAATTTATGTTGATGATATCATTTTTGGGTCCTCAAATAAAAAATTATGTCAGGAATTTTCTAAAATAATGACCAAAGAATTTGAAATGTTACATATGGGTGAATTAAATTATTTTCTCAATTTACAAATAAAACAAATTGAAAATGGTATTTTTCTAAATCAAAAAAAATTGTAACAATCTAATTAAACGCTTTGGTATGGAAAATACTTCTACCAAACCAACTCCCATGAGTACAACTATACATCTTGATAAATATGAAAGTGGCAAAAGTATTGACCAAAAATTATATCGAAGTATGATTGGATCGTTACTATATTTAACAGCCAGTAGACCTGACATAATGATGAGTGTTTGTTTATGTGCACGATTCAAGCAGATCCCAAAGAATCACATCTGCGAGCAGTGAAACGCATATTACGATATCTTAATAAATCAAAGGACTTTGGACTATTCTATCCAAAGGAATGTCCTTTTGAATTAGTGTCCTATAGTGACGCTGATTTTGGAGGAAGCCGAACAGATAGAAAGAGTACAAGTGGGACTTGTCACTTCATTGGACGGTCTCTTATATCTTGGTTTAGTAAGAAACAAAACTGTGTTTCATTATCAACATGTGAAGTAGGATATATTTCTGCAGCTTTGGCATGTGCTCAAGTTATCTATATGCAACAAACACTACAAGATTTTGGTTTTACCTTATCCAAATCAACTATTTATTGTGATAATTCTAGTGCTATAAATTTATCTAAAAATCCTGTCAGTCACTCACGAACAAAACATATTGACATTCGTCATCATTTTCTTCGTGATAATATTGAAAAGGATTTAATAAATCTTGAATTTGTTTCCTCTGATAAACAATTGGAAGATATTTTTACAAAACCTTTAAATGAAAATACTTTCATCAACTTAAGACGAGAACTTGGAATCGTCTCTTTTAAAGATTTATAAATTTTTTTATATACAAATTTTTATGTGCAGATCTCATAGCACAATTTCATAAAATATTCAAATACAAAAAGCTTTCATGCAAATATAAATTTTTTTATGACTCTACAAGGACTTGAACTCTGGTCTCATGGTTGGTAAGTGTATGCTTTACCAGTTATGCTATATTATTGTTCTTGTAGAGCTACACACTTTGGTTTAGCTTATTTCACATCAGCCTGCAACCATTCATTTTTAAATTATTCTGATCCATTCCCTCCATACATTGTTTCCTCTGGCTCTTATTCATTCCAATTTCTGTTCATCAAATTTTTGTCCATCTCTCCTGTATATTTTTCATTGCAATCACCATTATCAGTTCATACTCAAAATCCTCAATACTTTTTCAATGGCTTATCATGATTCATATGACTCTTCCAACTCTAAATTGTCGTATGCAACACCAACATCTTAAAGTAGATACCATTCTTCAAGTAGTTCAACTCCTCCTTTGGCCACTCCTACTCCTAAAAATGAACAAGCTCATGATTAGGGACAATATCACACTGGATATACACCAAACAGCAAGAAGTCAAGGAAATCACTTTTTATTTCTCCAAAAACTAAAGAGAAATTAGACGACATCCACCACTATCAAAGGGAGAAAATCAACTTACAAAGAGAGATGTACTATGAACAAAGAACAAATTCCATACGTCTTAGTCTTATAGAATCGATTGCCCTCAAATTCTGCGGCAAGTCACCAAAGGAAGACGTTATTAAACCCTCAACATCTCGTCAACCACATACATCTGGCTGGAATCCATGGGAGCAAACTCCACAGCAACCTCTGGTATCTCCAAACTCTTGGGAACGCCAAAACTATTAGTCTCCTCTATGACCTCATGTCGAAATCACCAAGACTGAACCAGATGAATGCTCTCTTAAGACTCCAAATTAATCAATTTCCTAGTGTTTTTATTGTTCCATATTCTTGTTTACTTTATTCATGTATGTGTTTGTTTCATTTTCTTTTGAATAAAATTGTCATAAAACTATTTTATAATTCACTGGAATTTTTGCCTACAGCCAATCGACTGAGACTTATATGTCAGTCGACTGATTACAGAGTACAAAACTCTCGGGTTTGCAACCAGTCGACTGACCCACCCCGACCAGTCGACTGGCTGTACACATTAATTGTGACTTCCTCTTTTTATCTCTTTTCACACTTACTTTTTACTTTTTTATCTTCACTCCTCTTACCTTCCACCCGAATTATAGAAACCCTAGTTCCCAAAATTTCCAAATCCTCTCCAAAAAACTCAAAATTAATGGCTCCACCAAGATCAAAACGGTCAAAGCAAGCCTCTTCATCTTTCACTGATACTCATGTCACTCATTGGCTATTCGATGCCACCGCGATAGAAAGATGGGAAAAGATGAAAAATTCCAGGATTTTTGAAGGCTCTTTTATGGTATATTCTGATTTTGGAGCTTATTCAATTCAAAAGTTAATGCAGAGATGCGGGTTAGAGTTGCTTCTCGACTACAATGCAAATCACCACAAAATCAACCATCTCATGGTGAAACTCTTTTATGCAAATCTTAAACTTGGCCACCAACATCCATCTAATCCAAATAATTGTGTATGGAGTTTGGTCTGTGGACAACCAGTTTTCTTTTCACTTGATCGAATGGCACATATCCTTCAAACTCCAAATGAAGGAATTAGTCTGAATGATGTTGAATGCAATATTAGACAAAGAGATAGAGTTAGTCACATGTTCATGGATGGCGATATGACTGATTTACGTTCCAAACTTCTACGGCCTAAAGTGCGAATCTTGCACAAAACTCTTATGCGTTCTATTATCCCAAGAACCGGATCATATGAATTAATATTTCTAGAGAATTTCAAATTTCTCTATGCTTTATGGGGAAATATACACGTAAATTGGTTGTGCCATATTTTGGATGAATTTCTTAACTTCCATAATGGGAATATACATGTTATCTACTTTGGCGAGTATATTATGAGACTTCTTCTAGATTGTGGTGTTCGTCAACCCGACTCAGAATTCTCTACCGTCGGTATGATCAACATCCGTACCATAAGCCTTATGAAGCTACCAGCACGGCCTCCACCTTTTACCACATATGAAGATTGGAAGCAACAACAGGCTCGACAACAATTTGGAGGTCCTGTAATTAGAGAGCCAGCACCTCAACAAGCAGAAGAAGAAATCCGATTAGCTACCTTCTCCAACACCCATGAATCAATTGAGATCCTTTCCCGGAATCAACTTATCTTAGATTCCAGACTCAAGAAAATGGATAAGAAGCTAGATAAAATCAAAGGCTTCTTCTCTACTTTATGGGATGCCATATCGTGTTCTTCCTTCACCGCTGCCACCTCCGTTGCTCAAGGTAAGCGACCAACACCTTGTTTTACATGGTCTACATCAGAGGAGCATACCAGTAGCGACACTAGTGGCGCAGGAAGTGGTGCTCAAGGCACTTCAAGCCCCGGAAAAGAGACCGCATCAGAAGAAGAATATAACTGGGATCTTGATGAATAATCTTCTGTTGGTTGATGGTAAGTTTGGTAAGATTCTCTTACTATCATTTCATTTAAAGCTAAGGACATTTCTGAGACTTCTACTAATTAGTCTCATTATGAATTTTTTATTTTTTTGAACTTGGTATTGTATTTACTGGTACTGTTATCCTTTATTGGTTTACTATAACTATTCTTAGTAAATACTGTTGATTCTGTCTCCTTTTTTTCGATGACAAAAGGGGAGAAAAAGTATATATACTACTCATTTTGATGCAGGTACAAAAAAGAGCCATATATTCAGGGGGAGTGTTGTTTATATATATGTTCTCTAGGATAATTATATACAGGTTATCATCAATCAAAAAGGGGAAGAATGTTGAATCACTAATTTGATTCATGACAAAGCAATTTAGAAGAAAAAGAGAATGCACGATCAATCTTAACAAAAAGAGACAATCAAAGGACTATGGTTTCATTGTTCTTAGTTTTTAATCAAAACAGAGCTAATAGTGTAAAAACATTACAGCCAGAGAAATTAATTCAAACGTACAAACCAGAAGTCAACTAAATCAAAAGGGCCATGTAGCATTCCTTTCCAATATCAAACCAAAGAACCCCAAAGAAGCTTCCATAGATGACTACTGGATCATTACAATGAAGTTTGGGAACTAGTTCCTAGGCCAAGTGATTAAACTGTTATTGGAACGAAATGGGTCTACAAGAACAAAGCAGATGAACAAGGCAACATTACTAGAAATAAAGCAAGGTTAGTTGCATAAGGATACAATCAAGAAGAAGGAATTGACTACGAAGAAACGTTTGCTCCAGTCGCTAGACTAGAAGCAATATGAATCTTACTAGCCTATGCATGTTTTCATAACGTTACATTATATCAAATGGATGTTAAAAGTGCTTTTCTAAATGGTTTTATAAAAGAAAAAGTTTATGTTGAACAACCTCCTTTATTCGTACACGAACAATTTCCAGACCATGTCTATAAACTTAAAAAGGCCTTATACGGTTTAAAATAAGCACCTCATGCTTGGTACGATCGTCTTAAAAAATATTTAATAGATTCTGGTTTCGAAATTGGGAAGGTTGATCAAACTCTTTTTATTAAAAGAAACAAGCAAGACATTTTAATTGTTCAAATTTATGTTGATGATATCATTTTTGGGTCCTCAAATAAAAAATTATGTCAGGAATTTTCTAAAATAATGACCAAAGAATTTGAAATGTTACATATGGGTGAATTAAATTATTTTCTCAATTTACAAATAAAACAAATTGAAAATGGTATTTTTCTAAATCAAAAAAAATTGTAACAATCTAATTAAACGCTTTGGTATGGAAAATACTTCTACCAAACCAACTCCCATGAGTACAACTATACATCTTGATAAATATGAAAGTGGCAAAAGTATTGACCAAAAATTATATCGAAGTATGATTGGATCGTTACTATATTTAACAGCCAGTAGACCTGACATAATGATGAGTGTTTGTTTATGTGCACGATTCAAGCAGATCCCAAAGAATCACATCTGCAAGCAGTGAAACGCATATTACGATATCTTAATAAATCAAAGGACTTTGGACTATTCTATCCAAAGGAATGTCCTTTTGAATTAGTGTCCTATAGTGACGCTGATTTTGGAGGAAGCCGAACAGATAGAAAGAGTACAAGTGGGACTTGTCACTTCATTGGACGGTCTCTTATATCTTGGTTTAGTAAGAAACAAAACTGTGTTTCATTATCAACATGTGAAGTAGGATATATTTCTGCAGCTTTGGCATGTGCTCAAGTTATCTATATGCAACAAACACTACAAGATTTTGGTTTTACCTTATCCAAATCAACTATTTATTGTGATAATTCTAGTGCTATAAATTTATCTAAAAATCCTGTCAGTCACTCACGAACAAAACATATTGACATTCGTCATCATTTTCTTCGTGATAATATTGAAAAGGATTTAATAAATCTTGAATTTGTTTCCTCTGATAAACAATTGGAAGATATTTTTACAAAACCTTTAAATGAAAATACTTTCATCAACTTAAGACGAGAACTTGGAATCGTCTCTTTTAAAGATTTATAAATTTTTTTATATACAAATTTTTATGTGCAGATCTCATAGCACAATTTCATAAAATATTCAAATACAAAAAGCTTTCATGCAAATATAAATTTTTTTATGACTCTACAAGGACTTGAACTCTGGTCTCATGGTTGGTAAGTGTATGCTTTACCAGTTATGCTATATTATTGTTCTTGCAGAGCTACACACTTTGGTTTAGCTTATTTCACATCAGCCTGCAACCATTCATTTTTAAATTATTCTGATCCATTCCCTCCATACATTGTTTCCTCTGGCTCTTATTCATTCCAATTTCTGTTCATCAAATTTTTGTCCATCTCTCCTGTATATTTTTCATTGCAATCACCATTATCAGTTCATACTCAAAATCCTCAATACTTTTTCAATGGCTTATCATGATTCATATGACTCTTCCAACTCTAAATTGTCGTATGCAACACCAACATCTTAAAGTAGATACCATTCTTCAAGTAGTTCAACTCCTCCTTTGGCCACTCCTACTCCTAAAAATGAACAAGCTCATGATTAGGGACAATATCACACTGGATATACACCAAACAGCAAGAAGTCAAGGAAATCACTTTTTATTTCTCCAAAAACTAAAGAGAAATTAGACGACATCCACCACTATCAAAGGGAGAAAATCAACTTACAAAGAGAGATGTACTATGAACAAAGAACAAATTCCATACGTCTTAGTCTTATAGAATCGATTGCCCTCAAATTCTGCGGCAAGTCACCAAAGGAAGACGTTATTAAACCCTCAACATCTCGTCAACCACATACATCTGGCTGGAATCCATGGGAGCAAACTCCACAGCAACCTCTGGTATCTCCAAACTCTTGGGAACGCCAAAACTATTGGTCTCCTCTATGACCTCATGTCGAAATCACCAAGACTGAACCAGATGAATGCTCTCTTAAGACTCCAAATTAATCAATTTCCTAGTGTTTTTATTGTTCCATATTCTTGTTTACTTTATTCATGTATGTGTTTGTTTCATTTTCTTTTGAATAAAATTGTCATAAAACTATTTTATAATTCACTGGAATTTTTGCCTACAGCCAATCGACTGAGACTTATATGTCAGTCGACTGATTACAGAGTACAAAACTCTCGGGTTTGCAACCAGTCGACTGACCCACCCCGACCAGTCGACTGGCTGTACACATTAATTGTGACTTCCTCTTTTTATCTCTTTTCACACTTACTTTTTACTTTTTTATCTTCACTCCTCTTACCTTCCACCCGAATTATAGAAACCCTAGTTCCCAAAATTTCCAAATCCTCTCCAAAAAACTCAAAATTAATGGCTCCACCAAGATCAAAACGGTCAAAGCAAGCCTCTTCATCTTTCACTGATACTCATGTCACTCATTGGCTATTCGATGCCACCGCGATAGAAAGATGGGAAAAGATGAAAAATTCCAGGATTTTTGAAGGCTCTTTTATGGTATATTCTGATTTTGGAGCTTATTCAATTCAAAAGTTAATGCAGAGATGCGGGTTAGAGTTGCTTCTCGACTACAATGCAAATCACCACAAAATCAACCATCTCATGGTAAAACTCTTTTATGCAAATCTTAAACTTGGCCACCAACATCCATCTAATCCAAATAATTGTGTATGGAGTTTGGTCTGTGGACAACCAGTTTTCTTTTCACTTGATCGAATGGCACATATCCTTCAAACTCCAAATGAAGGAATTAGTCTGAATGATGTTGAATGCAATATTAGACAAAGAGATAGAGTTAGTCACATGTTCATGGATGGCGATATGACTGATTTACGTTCCAAACTTCTACGGCCTAAAGTGCGAATCTTGCACAAAACTCTTATGCGTTCTATTATCCCAAGAACCGGATCATATGAATTAATATTTCTAGAGAATTTCAAATTTCTCTATGCTTTATGGGGAAATATACATGTAAATTGGTTGTGCCGTATTTTGGATGAATTTCTTAACTTCCATAATGGGAATATACATGTTATCTACTTTGGCGAGTATATTATGAGACTTCTTCTAGATTGTGGTGTTCGTCAACCCGACTCAGAATTCTCTACCGTCGGTATGATCAACATCCGTACCATAAGCCTTATGAAGCTACCAGCACGGCCTCCACCTTTTACCACATACGAAGATTGGAAGCAACAACAGGCTCGACAACAATCTGGAGGTCCTGTAATTAGAGAGCCAGCACCTCAACAAGCAGAAGAAGAAATCCGATTAGCTACCTTCTCCAACACCCATGAATCAATTGAGATCCTTTCCCGGAATCAACTTATCTTAGATTCCAGACTCAAGAAAATGGATAAGAAGCTAGATAAAATCAAAGGCTTCTTCTCTACTTTATGGGATGCCATATCGTGTTCTTCCTTCACCGCTGCCACCTCCGTTGCTCAAGGTAAGCGACCAACACCTTGTTTTACATGGTCTACATCAGAGGAGCATACCAGTAGCGACACTAGTGGCGCAGGAAGTGGTGCTCAAGGCACTTCAAGCCCCGGAAAAGAGACCGCATCAGAAGAAGAATATAACTGGGATCTTGATGAATAATCTTCTGTTGGTTGATGGTAAGTTTGGTAAGATTCTCTTACTATCATTTCATTTAAAGCTAAGGACATTTCTGAGACTTCTACTAATTAGTCTCATTATGAATTTTTTATTTTTTTGAACTTGGTATTGTATTTACTGGTACTGTTATCCTTTATTGGTTTACTATAACTATTCTTAGTAAATACTGTTGATTCTGTCTCCTTTTTTTCGATGACAAAAGGGGAGAAAAAGTATATATACTACTCATTTTGATGCAGGTACAAAAAAGAGCCATATATTCAGGGGGAGTGTTGTTTATATATATGTTCTCTAGGATAATTATATACAGGTTATCATCAATCAAAAAGGGGAAGAATGTTGAATCACTAGTTTGATTCATGACAAAGCAATTTAGAAGAAAAAGAGAATGCACGATCAATCTTAACAAAAAGAGACAATCAAAGGACTATGGTTTCATTGTTCTTAGTTTTTAATCAAAACAGAGCTAATAGTGTAAAAACACTACAGCCAGTCGACTGGCTATAAACAACCAGTCGACTGACTGGTGTACATACACGAGTATGCACTATTTATATTTTTTTTAAATGTTGCATAGTCAGTCGACTGACCAATAACGACCAGTCGACTGACCTGAACCCAACTTTCATATTTTGAATAGATATCTTCATTCTGCGAAGAGTTGTGATCTTTCTCTGAACGGAAATAGATGCTCCTCTTGGTCAGAACTCTTCACCAATGGCAGTAACTCTCTGGCTACTATAAATACATGTCCCCAAACACTTCACATTTACCGAAAATCATTCTAACTTTCTTATACTCTTATTGTGCTCTCATACTCGCATTCAAACAACATACAAGCATTTTATTTCATAATCTTCGATTCTTAGCAACACCTTCCTTGCATATCTTCACATACACATCATACACTTGAGGATTTGATTATAGGAAGTTTGTACTATCAGAGACAAATTAGTGTTTTCAAGAACACACAGTGTTAGATATTCTTTTGTATTAGCGAAGTCCTGTTCTACTACTCATGCGTGTGAAGTCCTCTTCGGCTGCTGAGGAAAAATCTTGTTCTGCTGCTCAGGTCCCTGTTTGGCTGCTCAGTGGTTGTATAAACATGTTCCTCCGGGTTAAGTGAGGGTATTGTTGTTAGTGAAATTCCAGAAGGAGTCTGGGACTGGATGTAGGACGGTGCTCCGAACCAGTATAAAATATCTGGTGTCATTTTACTATACTTCTTTTATATTCCGCACTATTTACAGTATTACTATCATCACTACTCTGTATTATCATATATCCATATTACACGGTCCTACACACTTTCAGTTAGTATATGTTCACTTAATGAATTAATTTCATAAACATTAACTGATACTTGCCATGAATATTAAACTCTAATTTTATTCCTACAACAAAATATTCAGTATAGATGTTTTTAGTAAAGTATTAAAACTAGCATAACGAAAAAGTATTAACAATTTTATGGTTGGCTAAAATTTGTTCTTACAAATTATCTGCTATAAATAAACAATATGCTTTATTTACTTATTTTTTCTATGAAAAATACACAGATATATTTTTAATATAACAATAGAAGATCTAAAAATGTCTTCCGACCACGAATTCGCTTACTTAACAATTGATTTTAGATGGCCCTCATCTAAGAGTACATACGTATTGCCAACCAAAAACCACTCCTCTTTCAAATAAATCATCCTCACTAAATATAGTAGCATCACTTACATATCACACTGACTACTCTCCAGAAGGAAAGAAAGTCAAACGAGCAATTAATCTTGAATCATCGGCTATTAATACTAAAGTTGATGAAAATTTTCACTATCAATAAGAAATGATGGGAGTTCAAAGAGAAATGTATTATGAGCAACGAAGACAAGGAAGCCATCTTAACTTTTTCGAATGATGTATTCTGGGAATCTGTGGACATTCACCAACGAAGGATTGCTTACATAAAAAATCTCCTAGTTTAATAGAGACCTTGTAAAAACTCACAACGTTATTCCAAGAAACTTATAGGAGGCAGGTCCATCAAACCAAGACTGGAATCACACTTCGGTTCGTCCGAATTGGTCTCCACTTAAGCCCTCAATTATGCAAACTAAAAATGACACAAATTCTTTGAATCGAACTGAGCACAAGAACTCAGAATCATCGGAGGACAAATAATTTCCTTCCGATAAAAATATGAATTTCAAATTTCTTTTCGATAAAAATATGAATATGATAATATATATATAATTAAATATGTAAAATGCATATGTATTTCTTTTATAATAATTATAAATATCATTTACCATATTTTAAAATAAATATATTAATTACAAATTCAAAATATATACTTCAAATTAAAAAATGCAGAATCTAACAGCCCTCAGACGTTTGAGGCAGAACGCCAGACATTTGGCAAAATACTCGAGTTAATTCTCCGAATACTCCCAGAAGTCTGGTAAACACCCTCAAAATTCTGAGAAAATTTTCCGCTACCACTCTAAACAGCCATATATCCTTCTACTTCATTATTTACTTCTTACCCAAATCATTTGAGTTTTTACCCAAATCTAACAACCCTAACTTCCTCAAAAACTCTAATTTTTCAATCATGGCTCCCAAAACTAAAAATCCTATTAATAAGAGAGGTAAGAAAAACCAATCTTCCTCTTCTCAACCAACTACTATCACTGATTCACACATCCAACAATGGCTTCGTAATAGTCCAATGCTATGAAAAGATTGGAGGATCCAAAAATTAAGAAATCGACGCTTGCCCTTTCTATCAGTTATCTAAATCTAAAGAGTACCGACTTCAAGGACTAACACCGGTTGCTGGCAATCGACCACTAATCAATTTCAATGAGAATTAGGTAATTATCGATCAACTTGCTATTTTCCTCTTCTACGCAAAATTAATGTAGCAAAAATATTTGGAAACCTGAAAATGAAGATGGATGGTTATGGAAGAGTGTTTATGGTAAAGGTTTAAAGATAATTGTAAACACGCTTAGGAGAATACTAGATTGTTCCTCTAATGGTACAACATTATATGAAATAGCTGATTATCGAAACTTACCACGTAACCAAGTCACGCATGAACTATGGAAAGATAGAATGCCAGAATGGAAATAAGCTAATCTTTGACCATGAGCAGATTGTTAAATAGAATGTTAATCAACACTATGGTACATCGTTTAGGCAGCCATGAACAAATATATGAGGATGATCATAAGGCATTGTATGTAGTTTTTGGTGGAGTTCGTGTAAATTGGGAACAATTTATCGATGATGAATTAAAACACTATTGGAGTCGTTATCGCCAAACTATCCTATACGCCCCTTACATTATGTGGATACTAAAAGCACTTGACGTACCAACCTACATATCTTACTTTGAAGAAATTCCTGTCAAAGACAGTGAAATAAGAATTTTCAAGTTAATGCGTCTCCCTATGACACCACCTTCTCACATTTCTCTTACTTAATGGATTGCTCAATAACAACAACAAGAACAACAACTACATCCGGTGCCTCCACAACAAGCTCAAGTTCCTTCTCAACAACAGTTTTCTTCTTCTCACCATGATATAGGATATCAGTCCGAATAGGTGATTTACAAAGCCCACACCGAAACTGATCAAAATGAGTCCATACGAGACTTAACGCTTCAAAATCAAAAGATTATCATGGTGAATTAAAAAGCATTGGACAAGAATAAAAAATCTTTAAAAAAGAAAATGATTGGTTTAGAGAGGTCTTTTTCAACATTCATGACCAAGCTTGAGAAAACTATGGAAAAAGTTGTATCCACTTTGGGAAAGGTTATGAGGGAAGTCCATGGTAGATCTTCTTATAGATCATCTTCATCTTCTTTTCCCACACCCCCTCCATCACATACTCTTGTCCTTAAGCCTCATGGGTCATCTCATGGTGCTGGAACATCCTCTCATGATAGGGGCAAAAATATTCTTTAAGAACAACTGAAAGAAGAAGGAGAGGAATCTTGGTCTGATCCACCATCACCTAAACACATGCAGTATGGCTCTTTTCAGGGTCTATCTATTCATGAAGATGATGATTACACCACATCAATGGCCAAGGGACTATCAAACTGATCCATCAGCCTATTGGGAGTACTATGAAAAATTACAGTGCGCTCTCTTTCAATAACCACGGGCATCAGTAATTTCTTTTTATTTTTAGTGATATTCTCTTTGTGTCTTTGCATTATGTTTATGTTGACTAGTATTGTGTTTTGTTTGTTTATGACTATGATTTTCGTAAAACTAGTATTGTGAAGTTGAAATATTTATTGTTTTCGTGATTTGTTTATAATCTATGGTGTTTTCTTTTAGTTTTCTGTGTTCTCTTTCTATGAATTACACATTTACGTTATTCTTTTTTATAACGACAAAGGGAGAGAGAATATTGGAATATTTGTGCGCACATAGATAAGGGGAGATAACATATTCAAAGGGAGTTAATTTTTTAAATGTCATTATAAAAGATTGTATAGTTGTCATCATCAAAAAGGGGGAGATGTTAGAACCTCTCTCCTTGGATTTTAATGACAACAACTATACAATCACATATACAAGAAATGCCTTATCTATTTACAGGTATACGATAGAAGAAATCACTCCACTCACCGATATCATGGTCTGAAGACAATCCTGAAGAATGATAGATCATACTATTGAAGTAAGGTCATATATTTGTACCATGGTCTTAGAATATCTTGTATAGTCCCCTTGAGTTATCATAAGCACACACAAAAGTATATCATCAAAGCACTTAGCGAATTTTAGAAAACATACTCAAGTTTTACAAAAAAATAGTCTTAGATGTCTGGGACATAATGCCAGACGTTTGACAGGTAGTTCGGGTTAAAAACCTGAAATGTCTCAAACGTTTGACAATATATGCCAGACGTCTAACACTATTTCAACTCTCATATTTTGAACAGTCACTTCTCTTCATTTTAAACGTTCATGTCTTCTTCCTTATAGTTGTAACTTTTGATCAAAAGGAAAACTCTTTGAGGAGATATGCACTTTGAAAAACAACTATTAATCATCTGTTAATACATTCAAAATATGAGATTGAACTTAACTTCTTTACTATACTATTCTCTATTTTCTAAGTGCTACGCTATCAACAATTTCATATTCTCAACCACTTACAGCCAAAATCTACATTTTGGTAAACCTACTACCTTCAAATCCGAGTATTAACACTCACAAAACTCAAGGGAGATTATAGGAAGAATTTTATTTGAAGTCGATATCTGTGTTATTTAGAACACAAGCTTATTAGAGAAACTTTTGTATAAGCCTATTCCACTAGACGAAGCGAGGTTTATTGGTTAGTGAAATACCAAAGGGGAGCTTTAGGACTGGAAGTAGGACGGAAGGTCTGAACCAGTATAAAAGTTTTAGTGTGCTCATTTTTATTCTTTACTTTTATACTCTGCTATTTACATTTGTTTATATTACTATACACACACTTGCTGTATACACAAGACATATTATATAGGATCCACTAGACTTACATGAATGAGAAGACTTCTCCATTTGTCGTTCCCGTCTTGGACCAGTAGCCTGTCCCTCTACGTCTATCATGGGATTGTAATGCAGAGGGGGCTAGAAAAACTTTCCGACGACTGGAAAATTACATACTTTATCTATAACACTATTTTATGCCGATTTATTTCTAATTAATTATTATGTCTATTATTCACGGCTTATCTGTTTAACTCCATATCGCGTATGATATTTCCAACCTTCTAAGAGGTATAACTGAGAGGAATGCAGAATATGGATCTTAAGGCTAGGAATAACACTAGAGAGGGGGTGAATAGTGTTTTTAAGAAATTACTAAATCTTTTTGAGTTTATGTTAATTTGAATACAAATGTATGGAATATTCAAACACAGATATAATCACAGAAACAAACACAGATGCAGAAATAAAGTAAATGCAGTAAAGGAAAGAACACACCGGATTTTATACTGGTTCGGGGTTACCCTACATCCAGTCCCACACAACTAAGTACGGATTTCCTTTCAAAAGCAATTCAACAATTACAACCCTCGGTTTCAAGGCTACGAGGTACACCCTCTAGAATCAAAATCCTCTGGGTAGAGATACTTGATTTATGGGCGATGTTATCCAGCCTTTTGGCAAGGCCATGAAACCAAAAAATTGACTGGAAAACTAAAGACAGTCCGTCATAAAAGTTCGTTATACACTGTTTCACCATGGATATCGATGAATTTTGTCCGAGTCCGGATCTGGCTACAATTGATAGGACACAGCAAGCAAAGTTATGAAAGCCAGCACTCCATATTTCAAGTCAATCCGAGTTCGTGTGCTCAAGTTATGATCGATGCAAAATGAAGGAGAATACCCTTATTCGAATCCATAGGCAACACCTCTTTTCGAATCCATCAGCGTCTCCCTGTTCGAATCCATCAGTAGTTGGCCTCGATTCGCATCGATCAGCCATCCTCAACCCGCATCCATCAGTCAGCCAGTCTTCGTATCGATTGGACCATCATCATTCGTATCCATCAAGGGATGCTGCTTCGAATCCATCTTGTTATGACACTTTCGTATCGATCGACCGGAATACATGCAATCGGTACGAACAGGACCCAATGTTCGAATCCATGTATGTCTATACTTTCGAGTCAAACGAGCCAGAGATGACGTGTTAAACCTTGGATGCGAATGCGGCAAAATATCCGGAGTGACTCAATCAACTCGGCGCAAAAGGAGGATCGAAGCGAGGAGTGCGCGCCACGTCATCACAAAGCCACGTGAGAGGATCGATTCGAAGAGATCAATTCGAAACCATGGATTCGAACCAGACAGCATTCCGAAGATCACCAGCTCGTATCGACGATATCTCCCAAACCACTGGTCCAAATGCTATGAAATTTTCACAGAAGCTTGCGCATATGTTGAAGAATGTCCACACCAAATTTCAGCTCGATTGGACGTTTTCTTGATTGATTCGAATGGAATTTGAATCGATCCCAAAGTGGGCCCAGATTTCCTGAAGGCGGGCTCGTGGGCCCCCTCACGTGGCAAAAGTGGTCTTCCGAAATTTAGGCGAAATATCTGCTTCCTACACCTATAAATAGAGCCCCTGGTCATTCAGAAAAGGGGTCTTACAATTTTAGGAGCTAAAGAGCGCCCAAACTCCGCCAGATTTACTCCAAATCACCCCTACTGCCTTAGATTCACACTTGGATCATAAAATCTGTTGTATTACATTATAAGAAATTGCGATCTTCAAGTATCAAGCAATAAAGTCATCAATTTCAGAGTGGACGTAGGCAAGATCGCCGAACCACTATAAATCCTGCATCATTTACTGTTTTTATGGAGTTTCCTGAGTGATTTGCATACTTATTTCTCTACATATTTGATATTTGTGATCTGTGATTGCGAACTGGTGCTTTCAACGGCTATTGGGTGTTTGTGACCAATTTTGGCGCAAACATTTTGGTGCTTTCACTGAGAGCGCTAACTCAGGAGTTCTATCATTTGAAAGTTGAATCAGAAGGCTAAGAGATTTAGATCCGAAAAATCATGACAAGACAAACAAGTAGAAGGCAGAGACCAGAGCAAAGTCAGCATGAAGGGAGTCAAGAGGCTTCCTCAGGGGCAAACCAAGCATCGATCTTCATCACCAAGGATGAGATGGAGACAATGATGAAGAGACAGGAGGAAATGATCCAGAATTTGCTTCAACAAATTGGACAACTTGGAGCGCAAAATCAAGGAACAACCAGAATCCAGAACGGAGCAGGACCATCTGGCGCAGCGCTGGAGCTGGGGGGCATACACTTAGAGCATGTTGATCCAATCCCGGGAAGAGATTCAGGGACATCCGAGCAACCTGGTGGCAATAGAGGGATGAACGCTTAGCCAGGGGGGCAGAACGAAGGTGACACTCAAAGATCACAGCCTGACGACAACGACAGGTTGGCAGAGATGGTCAGACGGGCCATAAGAGGCGGACTAGTCAATAGGGATCTGGAGGATGTACATAGGAGTCCCTTTACTCCTATGATCAGGCAGGCCAGGAATCCACCAGACTTCAAGCTACCATCGGTGGAAATGTATGATGGGCGGACGGATCCAGCGGTCCATCTAACGAAGTATATGAGGCACATGGAAGTGCTGGAGGCATCACAGGAAGTTATGGCCCGGTGCTTTCCATTGTATTTGACGGACATTGCAGTGCTATGGTTTAGACAACTGGAGAGTGGTTCCATTGGGACTTGGACAGATTTGACAGAAAGGTTTATGAGACAATTCAGGGTTCATATTTCGAGACCCAAGAACGTGATGAGTTTGGCGACTCTAAAACAAATGCCCGGGGAATCTTTGAGGAGTTTTCTGATGCGATTCAATGCGGCAGCAGCATCAGTGGATCGACCAGATCCATTTATGGTCATGATGGCAGCTGTATCTGGAATATCTGATGGCACGGAGTTCAAGAATTCACTAACTAAGGATCCACCTACGGACCTGGGAGAGTTTTATCATGAAGTTGAAAAGTTTTTGCGATTAGAGGACGCTCATACGGAGAGAGAAAAAGAAATCGATGTTTATGCAGTTAGAGGCGGTAATTCACCTGGAAAAGGTGCAGAGACTGGTAAAGGGAAGCGAAAGGCTGAAGAAAATGATGACAGGTCAAAGCGGCAACGGAGGGAGCCGCGATTTACCACCTATTCAGAACTGAACGAGGGATTGGAGCGAATCTACCAAGACACTCGAGAGCAAGTTGCCTATCGTAGACCAATGCGACGGGATCCGACTACCGACGAGAGAAAGTCAGACAAATATTGCTTATTCCACGAGTTGAACGGTCATAGCACAAATGACTGTAGGCACCTGAAGGATGAGGTAGAAGGGCATATCAGAAACGGTAGGCTACTTCAGTATGTAAGAAGGCGAGCTCCAACGGTGGAACCAGAGCGGCCACCACCTACATCAGCTAGGGGTAACCCCGAGCCGGGGCACCGTATGGTTATCAATTGATTTAAATAACGATGAACAAGTCGTAAACTTCTCACTAACACCATCACACCATTTATACATGTATGAGATCGCGAACGATCCACAGGCATGCTCTGAATGATTATTGACCGTCTCGTAGTGAGAATTTACACATTGACATCCTTGCTTTGCTTTTGTTTTATGTTGATTTGGACATTTAGACTTTGCTTGTTTGGACATTTCTGTTATGGAATTCATGTGAACGTTAATTTGATATTTGCAATTCTGTAGAAGAAGTTGCTCGCGTACTCTATGGATCGCGAACGGTCCACAAGCACACCTTGTATGGCGATGAACCACCACGATCGCTGATTCAGAAATTCATCCGAATGTGAACCTGACATCGATAATACTAAGTCCCCCCCGGGCACACTCATTTGCCTCGAACGACACCCGACCTCGAACGGTCACCATTAGCCTCGAACGGCACCCGACCTCGAATGGTCACAATTTGCGTCGTACGGCACCCGACCGCGAACTGTCACAATTCACCTAATATGACATTCGATTGCGAACGATCACATTCTGCCTCGTGTGGCAACCGATCAAGAACGATCACAATCCATCATAATTCGTCTAGAACAACACCCGATCCCGAACGGTCACAACTTGTCTAGAACGACATCCGACCGCGAACGGTCCCATTTCTTTATTTGCCGCGAACGACATCCGACCACGAACAGTCCCATTTCTTTATTTACCGCGAACGGCATCCGACCACGAACGATCCCATTCCTTTATTTGCCGCGAACGGCATCCGACCACGAACGGTCCCATTTCGTTATTTACCGCAAACGACATCCAACCTCGAAAGGTCCCATATTACCTCAAATGACATACGGTCGCGAACGATCATCATTCGTGGTCAGGAAAGACTATCAAGTTCCTTACAGGTCGATGATAGGATATGAACATCCAGCTTATGGAACTACAAAACACACCTTCCTATCGCAAGGCATGTTTTGGGAGGCAAATGTTATCCAGCCTTTTGGCAAGGCCATGAAACCAAAAAGTTGACTGGAAAACTAAAGACAGTCCATCGTAAAAGTTCGTTATACACTGTTTCACCATGGATATCGATGAATTTTGTCCGAGTCCGGATCTGGCTACAATTGATAGGACACAGCAAGCAACGTTATGAAAGCCAGCACTCTAGATTTCAAGTCAATCCGAGTTCGTGTGCTCAAGTTATGATCGATGCAAAATGAAGGAGAATACCCTTATTCGAATCCATAGGCAACACCTCTGTTCGAATCCATCAGCGTCTCCCTGTTCGAATCCATCAGTAGTTGGCCTCGATTCGCATCGATCAGCCATCCTTAACCCGCATCCATCAGTCAGCCAGTCTTCATATCGATTGGACCATCATCATTCGTATCCATCAAGGGATGCTGCTTCGAATCCATCTTGTTATGACACTTTCGTATCAATCGACCGGAGTACATACGATCGATACGAACGAGACCCAATGTTCGAATCCATGTATGTCTATACTTTCGAGTCAAACGAGCCAGAGATGACGTGTTAAACCTTGGATGCGAACCCGGCAAAATATTCGGAGTGACTCAATCAACTCGGCGCAAAAGGAGGATCGAAGCGAGGAGTGCGCGCCGCATCATCACAAAGCCACGTGAGAGGATCGATTCGAAGAGATCGATTCGAAACCATGGATTCGAACCTGACAGCATTACGAAGATCACCAGCTCGTATCGACGATATCTCCCAAACCACTGGTTCAAATGCTATGAAATTTTCACAGAAGCTTGCGCATATGTTGAAGAATGTCCACACCAAATTTCAGCTCGATTGGACGTTTTCTTGATTGATTCGAATGGAATTTGAATCAATCCCAAAGTGGGCCCAGATTTCCTAAAGGCGGGCTCGTGGGCCCCCTCACGTGGCAGAAGTGGTCTCCCGAAATTTAGCCGAAATATCTGCCTCCTACACCTATAAATATAGCCCCTGGTCATTCAGAAAAGGGGTCGGACAATTTTAGGAGCTAAAGAGCGCCCAGACTCCGCCAGATTTACTCCAAATCACCACTACTGCCTTAGATTCAGACTTAGATCATAAAATCTGTTGCATTACATTATAAGAAATTGTGATTTTCAAGTATCAAGCAATAAAGTCATCAACTTCAGAGTGGACGTAGGCAAGATCGCCGAACCACTATAAATCCTGCGTCATTTACTATTTTTATGGAGTTTCCTGAGTGATTTGCATACTTATTTCTCTACATATTTGACATTTGTGATTTGTGATTGCGAACTGGTGCTTTCAACGGCTATTGGGTGTTTGTGACTAATTTTGGCGCAAACAGGCGACAAGTTCACCCAATTGATTTCCAAGGCTACAATCACACCTTTTCTCGCTTGATTGATTTCCAAGGCTACAATCACACCTTTTCTTGCTAGATAGATTACAAAGAAGCCTATAACTCTGAATAGCACTTAGATCTTGTTGAGATAGTGATAGAGAATCAAACCAGAAATGATCTAGTTAGATTCAATGTTGATTTTGGCAGAGTAATGATAGGATTTTGAATAAGAAAATGTGGAAGAAGAAGAGGAGTGAAAAACCAAAAAAATTGATTAAATATTTGTTGAAACTAACCCCTATTTATAGAAGAACAACAGTCATGTCCATTCGTGAAGAGTTATGGCGAATAGACACTTCTTTTGAAATTTAAATTTTGAACTCAACTGACACCATGTCGACATGGTCACCATAGGCATGTCGACATCCCAAAGCAATTTTTGAAGATTTGATTTTCTTTGAAAATAACCTTTATCTTATATTAAAACTATTTTAAACTTTATAAATATACTTGACTATAGATAAAATACACAGATAAATATAGAGAATAATATATATAAAATTTTACTATAATTTTATATTTAAATCTAAGTATAAATATATTATATTTAAAAGATAGTTTAAAATAAACGAAGTTTAAAAACAAGAATATTTAAGGCTAAAACATCCTTTTGAAAATCATTTGAAAAGATAATTTTTAAGGCTAAAACATTTTGAAAAACAGTTTTGAAAATCATTCCAAAGTAGTTTTGAAAATCATTTTTAAGTAGTTTTGCAAGCTTCTTCCTGCAGAATATCTCATCATGTCAGGACTCGAGAACTTGTACAAAACCAGGATGTTCGTGGGTTTGTAAGCCACTTGTCGTAGGTTTTTAAGCTACTTGTCGTGGGTTTGTAAGCCACTAAAAAGGTAGAAATGGCTTCCATCCCAAAAGAAAAATGGAGTGAAGATTTCAGTGCTATTATGAAGTTTTAACAAAATTCTAGACTCGATACTTATCTTGAAATCTTGAACTCTTGATAATCTTGATACTCATGAGTCTTCAATCTTGATATCTTGAATCTCTATACTGTACAGTCTTCATTCTTGGTACCTGCATGGTTAAATCCTGCATATACATATATATCTAAACTATATTGTTAGTATTTATATTTTATAATCTTATTCTAAGGTTGTTGTCATCAAAACCATCATCTCAAGGACTAACAATAACTATATATATGCATATATCCATATATACACATAAACGTTGTACCATCCAAACGAAAACCCCGGTCACTTAATACTTCTTGAATAGGGAGGACGTAGACCCAATGACCATTTAATACCTCAACCCCGAACTGGGCCTTTCGTAACGTAATCGCTAGTCAACCGGCCTTTAGCTACGAAGGCCGACGACCCTTAGGTATGGTTTATTAACCGTATTACTAACGCATCTCAAAGACTTATCTAAGGGTTAACTAGCCCACATACGACAAACAAACAACTAATTATCCATCAAGGCATAACCCAAGTATTCGCTACTGCTCGGGCCCGTTGGTAGTCCAAGCAAATATGCCAGCCTACTTCTAAATATTGGTTTATCAACAACACTGACATAGCCCGTCGACCCCACAGCCGAAATCTTGTTAAACTTACCTAATACAAGTCAAGGAAAATCCCTACTCCAATTATTTAATACCTTATGTTAGAAATGAAGCAGACCCCATTTCTTTATTAGGCACTATCATAGGTTATTTAAGACTTCTTATATAGAGATGAGGCAGACCCAACTACCATTTAATACCATCCACCCCGAAGTATACCCATTAACATCCCTAAAAGTACCGAGTCATTTAATACTTCAAATCCAAGGCGAACCCTTGATATATTTTCCCATACTTATATGCGAATGTATATCCCTTCCCCATAGTTCTTACTTTTGGAGATGTCCTACGTCAGTAGTTTGTGTACACAGCTAATGGTAGCCTCTAGGTGAAGGGCAAACTTCTGTTGTGTAACCCTACTGACCTTACATCTCAATCTATACTAAACCAATTCATTTATACTAATCATAAATATTGGGTCGGGCCCACTAATTCATGCTCGTCCTAAACGTATTATTGAGGCTATATAATTTCCACTATGGAAATTATATTGCCTTCTAATTTTATTTATTAGTATTCATTTATTTATTTGCTACGAATCTATTTATGCACCTATTTCCTATATTCTTCTTTTCCCAATTATGCCACCTAAATGTCACTTATTTCTTTAACCCCAATTAATTGTCCTTAATAAATGGTCATTATTAATCAAATTGGACAATTACTAATGACATTTATTCATTTACTTCAAATTCCACTTGTTATGCCTATTCCGTTTTCACCATAAATGTAATGTTTAATTCTGCAATTAATCCCCTTAAACACAATTATTTGCCCATTTGATTTCTGTAACTCCCTAATAACTGTGCATTTATTGCCCATTATTACTACAATCATTATTCATAAATGTTGGAGTTACATCTTCGTTTTCATTACAATCACTAATCTTATGATTTACTACCTTAATAATATTTTAATCATCCTAATTATAACTAATATGAGTACCGACATATATTGATTTATTATGCTTTATTCGTTACCCTATGTATATTTTTATTTACTAGGCGTGATTATACGTAATATATATATATAAAACTCTATGTATAACTGTTAATTTCTACACACAGAAATTCCAGAATATACACCTATGTGTAAATTCTTCAAAAATGTTTGTTTCCATATTTTAATATGTCTAAGCTATCATTTCCCAAAGAAAGAACTTATTACCGTTATAACTTTCCATAAACTACCTAATGGTGAGACTTTTGCTTCGTTTGAAATTACAAAGAATCATCCCTTTTTATTTCTATTGCAATAGACAGTGCGAACTATGGAGAAGGACATCTGTACTTTAAACATCTCTTTCATTTAGATATATTACTTATTATCCCAATGGCGCACTTTTTATACTGTGAGGTTAGACAGTCTATGGAAATTTACATGGAAATAGGTACAACAGAATATTACACTCAATGCTCCCAATAAATTAAAACATAAAAATTTACATTTCAAGTCAAACTAGGGCATTTCAAATGGTTACTAAACAATTTACAACCCAATTAACATAAATTTGGAATAAACTTCACAATCCAATCAACATCATACTTTAAAATTTTAAGGGATTAATTTCCAAATTTTTTAGATTAGGATGTATATATCATTCCATCACAGTTACATAACTTAAAGAACATGTAGCAGAGATTTTAATTAAATATATTCAATTAAAGCCTATAATTCAACATATCTTGCATAGGCATATCCTACATAGGCAACATATCTTGCAACCAATCGTTAACAAGTGCATGGTGTATCACAAAATATATGATATATATAGTGAATAATTCTGAATGGTCGCCTCCTATATGAATGCATTTTTTAAAACAATTTTTGAAAATATGATGCTAACAACCCATATACACTGGAAGTTCTATATGCATGCATGTTTTCAAAAATTTAAAATCCTTTTTCACATAATAATTTCCACACTCCTACGAATAGAAGTATGGTTCAATCAATTTGCATCCAATCCCTACCATCCAATATCTAACGCACCATTTCTAGCATCCAAAATTTCATTGCCTAATCTTATACTCCTATGTTGGAAATGGAATTTAGATGGAGAATTTTTAAATTTCACCCTTCTTTTGGACAACAATTCCATTGTACCTTGGAACTTTCTCTTTTGGCCCTAAATATTTTCCAACTTTTCCAAGTATAATGTGCATAAGGAGGTTTATTCTTAAGTTTTAAAAACAAAATTATTTTAAATGCAAGTTTTGTCACAATCAACAAGGTATGGAAATATAAATTCCAAAGCTGAAACATGTTTTCCCTTGTTATTATCTATGTTTTGGTATACTGTCACCCTTGCTGAACAGTAAAACTCATATTCACTAACACATCGACCCTCCTTACACTAAGCATGTGGCATTTGAAAATCAGAAATTTTCTCTTTTTCTAATTTTTTTCCCTTTTCTATCAAATTTGTTATCGTTTGAAAATTAAATCTTTCAAAAGCATTTAAACAAAACTTTTCAAAAGCATTGAATACAACTTTTCAAAACCATTTGAGCACAATTTTGCAAAGCAATTGTCTTTCCATCTTTAGAATAAATCAAGCCACATCCAAATGTAATCGGGATCCAGTCAATGAGTTAATGCATATGATTGACTCTAGCATTACATAGTTAATCTTAGATTTTAAAAACCTTTCATTTTATTTCAAAACAACAAGCATAATTATAAATTTTAGCTTTTACGGCGTATGAATAATGACCCATGGTTTCGCAATAGCCCTTCCAGGTCCTTCTCTCACTAAATTTATTTTTTCAAAATTCTAAAGTTTTCGAGATTAAAGCATTCTTTGTTTCTATTTGCTAATTTAATTTCCTAATTTATTTTATAAAATTATAGCCTTAATTACATTCATCGCTAGTTAAGTGTCCTTATGATATTTTTTTATTTACACTATTTTCCAATATGTATGGTGGTCAAAGCTTATCCAAAAATTCAACACAGTAATAAAATATGAACATATATCATATCATATCGTATGCTTTTCCAATACCCTAAAGGAGGCAATTAGCGATTAAAATCCAAATAACCTAAAAATAAATAATTGCTGGAATTTAATATAGCGATACGTCCTTCGTAATATCCAAAAATCATCATCTCACATCAATGACTGACTTTCGAATACCACAAAAAATGGATTGTCGAGGTAAAATTATAACGAAATATTGGACCAAGACATCAATAGAAACTCATGACGGAATGATAACATATAATATACTGAATATACATGAACATAATAGAATGACAATATATAGGGAACCACACTAGCAGAAGCAATTAATAAAACAAATATCAGTACAAAATGTCAAAATATAACGACTCCCAACAAGGTGGAGTTCAGAATAATATATGATACAACAGGTCTCATATACATAATACATATCTATCATGCACTACTAAACTATCAAGTTTACATATTTAAAAACATCGATGCCATTCAACCCAAATTCTCCAGTTACGCATCCAGATAGCGTACCCAAAAAGCACATGACTCTCAAACTACTCAATTGAGTACCCGAGAGTTGTCATGACATAAACTGACAAAGACAAAACGTTGGTCAAACTTAAAGCCTAGTGTGAGAGGAACTATCTCAAAATACTGCATATCAAAACTATATACAAAAAAACATGAAACTACTAAGGCCAATTGGTCCTCTCCACAAATGTGGCTCAAGGGTAATCCGGACCGTCTATAAACAAGTAAACCTATCTCAAAATGATATGAAATCATATATGTTTGAACCAAAAGTTGGCATAAACACCTAAAGATTTATGTAGAGAGTAAAATATGAAGAAAATAAATGAAACATGAGGAAAAGAGAGCACATAACAATTTATAGTGGTTCGGCAAAGCAAGACCTACGTCCACTTTAATATTTTATTACGTGTTTCGGACTTGGAGTCAGAAGTTCATAGGGATCGTACAACTCTGACACTTATATTATCAAAATTACAAGAATATAGTTCAGAATAGAACCGGTGCCAAAAGATCCCCATAAATGAGCCCTACCTTCCTATTTATAGAGGTTGGGAGTCTAAAATCTCTTAGAAAATATCTCTAAACCTTATCCATACTATAGACCAGTTCTTCATGAAAATAGAGTGCCACATCATCAACATTAAGGGTCGGTATAACTCCCTGAGTGGGGGTTGGTACAACTCCCTGAGTGGGGTCGGTACGACTCCCTGACATGGCCAATTTTCCACCTTCAACCTTCCACATCTGTTCGTCTTGTGGTCAGATTCATGATTCTATAATTGTTTGTATCAATAATAGCTTGTTTCGAGGTCCAAATGATGGAGTTGTAGAAGAATAAAGCCGTAGGTTCAGGATTTCATGGAGATCGATAGGGAATCGCATTGATTCAACTAAGCGACCGTGGAAATAAGCTTTTAGCATCGAGTTAGGCATATAGGCAAAAGATGGGGTCCACCCAAGGTAGAGTTGGGAATCAGTACCAATCCCCAGAGTAGGGTTGGTACCGATCCCCAACTTGGGTAGATTTGCGACTTCTCTAGTTTAGGTTGCTTTTGCTTGGATTTTAACTCGAGAAATTCGAGTGTTTACTAGGGGCTTGACTTGAGATTTTCTGAGATTTTCATGTTCTGTGTTTTCCTTCATTTTCTTTGAGTCAGACACGAGATTTTTGAGTGTTTGCTTTAAGCCATCGGGGGTCGGTGCCGAGTCACGCTTGGGGTTTTATGGATTACTTTTGGCCTGACTCAGGGATTTCTCAAGTCTATTCTACTTTGAGTCTAACCTGAGAATTTGTAGGTTTACTCCCAGTCACATCTTCCAAATTTTCAACTTTTTTAGCTCAATTTTTATATTTCTTTTTTCTTGTCTTTTTATGATATTCCCAAGGTCCTTGGATCATTTATTTGTTGTTTGCTCATCTGATTTGATCATTTAAGTCTGTTCGAATACTGCCTGGTCAAAGGATGGATACCACTTGCCCTTCAAAGTACATCTTTTTGGAAACATGATGTGCTTTGAATCGAGATAAGTTAGGATTGCTAGAATGGATTTCACACAGTACCTTAAATTATCGTTATCCTTCCATCGAGTGGCCTTCACAAGGGTTGTATCTCAAATTGTCCATTGCGATGCTTGGTCGATATCTAACATTATAAAATTGGAATGTATTCTTTCGATAGTTGTCTCTGCTCTATTCCATTGAGCTAGTTGATTGAACTAGTAGGCCTCAGTTATTTAAACCATTTTCTTTTCTGAAAGTCCCAGGTAAGAATTTAATTCCCGTTGATTTAGGAAATTGCACATCGAGTATGCATACGTGCTCATACATCCATGCACATACTTTTCCATTAGCTCTCAGGCATGTTAATATGCCTATAGGTCATTACCCAGATCCATGAAATTGTAATCACAAGTTGTTTTGTTTTTTTCATACTAGGCACGAGCCAAAGTGTTAAGCTATTGTATTCAGTTTTTGGGTGGTTGTACTCCTGCTCCCAGACTTGGGTTAGCAGAGTTAGTGCATAGGCGGTCAATCCTCATCCTTATGAAGTTATACTCTTCCCCTCGGGTCTAAGGTCTAAGTTAGTGAATGGGTAGTCGGGTCATGCCCAACCTACTTTTCTACTGCCCTTGACGGATCAAAGGTAGGAGTTAGCCGACGGATGGTCAGGTCACATCCACGGTGGGTTGGATGGTCGAGTCGCGTCCTATGTGGTTTAATACTCCTCCCGTCGAATCGTGGGATAGAGTTAGTTGATGGATGGTTGGGTCACATCCTTCTCATATTAGACAGTCAAGTAACGTCCTTTTGTGATTTATACTCCCCCTATCAGGTCAAGGTAAGAGTTAGATGATGGATGGTCGGGTCACATCCATTTCGAGTTCGTCGATGGATGGTCGGATCATGTACTTTGGTGATTTATACTCCCCCATCAGGTCAAGGGTAAGAGTTAGGTTAGGGATAGTTGAGTCACATCCATTTCGAATGATGCTTTGGGTCCCATGTCGAGCGCATGAGTTATTGCATGGATGGTCATGTCACGTCCACTTTAGATTGGATTCCGAGCCTGTTGAGCTCCAAGCAAGGCATAAATGTTCCAGAAAACTCCGGGCATAAGCTTGAAAGTGGATGGTCAAATCACATCGACTTTGGATCACATTCTAGCCCTTGAGTCAGGGGCGAGAGTTGGCTGATGAGTGGTTGAATCATGCTCGTCTTGGTAGAGCTCCACAGATCTGGTCACGGCCCATGAAGATTTGGTTGGCAGCTAATTCCGAGTACCTGCACACCCGAATTGTTCACAAGCAATTTCATTCAAGCCAGTTATGTTTCATGTCTCATATAGCACGCAAAGACAAGGTTGCGTGACTGGAAAGCAACTTTATTGAAAAACAAAAAATAACGGAGTCTGTCTTGTTAGATAGTTCTAAGCAAATAAGGATAAGTTTTATTCTAGGATGAAATAATGTCATTATGCTTTCCACTCCATCTCACTCTAGCCTTTCTTAGCTGGAGAATGACCATCTATTGTCTAGTTTATAATCAATCTCTATTTAGGTCGCCAAGGCTCATAAGCACTAGGAGCGGTCTATCCTGGTTAGAGGTCAGATGTGCCCTATCCACCATCCTATGGATCTTTCACAAACTATTGGAGCTTTTTCTTTCAGATCAGCTCTTCGACCATATCACGAATGTCTCTACACTCGTTCGTATCATGACCATATGTCTCGTGAAATCTACAGACCTTTCCAGACTTCCTCTATTCCTGAGTTTACTCTATTTTGGCTAATTTCCTGTACTGCTTCGAGTCGCGAGTAGCAAAGTAAATGTTTTCAACTGAGTTGTTTAGTGGGGTGTATGTGTCAAATCTTGGGATTCTCGGTCGTCTCCTAGAATCCGGGTTCTCATCTAGGGCCCTGCTACGACCCTTGTTCAGACTCCCACTCTTGTTTTACACATTTACTTCAATGTTCTCAGTACTCGCTCCGGACTATTTCACAGCAACGTTGCTTTGCACTGCTTCGGCCTGATAGCCTGTATCGTTCCTTCTTCTAGTTAGGTATCTCTCCTTCTTACGCAAGTATTGGATCACCTTGTTGTAAAAATGATCCAGAGTAGTAGGAGGCATTCTTGATTACCAGTCTGTAACGGGGTGGATCCTCCTTATCAGAGCCATAAAAATTATGTTCTCCTAAGGGTTGCTAACCTCAGTCACAGTGGTACTGAATCTTTGCAAAAAGTCCTTGAGCGACTCCCCTGGTCCTTGGAACAAGTTAGACAATGACATGAGATCCTTGGGGCGATTCGCATGCATTCTGAATTGCTTAATAAATTTTCTTGCCAGTTGATCAAATGATGAGATGGATAATGGCGGTAGTCGAGTAAACCATGTGGTTTCTACTCCTTCTAGGAAAATAGGAAAGCATCTATAATTTACGGCATCCATGGCCCTGGCAAAATCCATATGTTACTCATACTTCATAAGGTGCTGTCGAGGGTCAGCCTTCCCTGAATATGCCAGCATGGTTGGTATATTGAATCTCCATGGATACTCTTCACGTAGAATGGCTTCAGTGAAAGGATTTCGACTCAGGGAGGTATCCCATTCGTTATTATTTTATCCTTGACTTTCTCTCACAAGTTGTCTCACCATCTCGGTCAAGTTTGGCTCCTGGGAACCTGCTAGGTTATGGTAGCCGTAATCTATTCCTTGTGCATGGCGCGACAAACTCTTGATCTTCGGTGCCCTAGTCAGTCGCGGTGCGCCCATGCTGCATGCTATCACCAGCTCTAAGTCCCGACCCTTGGTGAGTGGTTCGGTACCGACCCTTCTGGTGGGATCGATACCGACCCTTGTGCCTTAGTGAAGATCGATCACATATTCTTGCCTAGAGGTTCCTGCTTCATACGCCTCCGTCCTTTATCCTCTACTCCTTCGAAAATGGTCAGATGATGAGGAACTGCATGACTCTAAGTATGGAGGAGTTGGCTCTCTCCTAGTATTCCTTTGGTGAGTAGTTAACTGGGTCATTAATTTTGTGTTCTCCTGGATTTGCTAGTTCAACTCTACACGGCTGTCCTGTAGCTCTTTCGTCATATGCTCGAAATTAATCCTTGTGATAACATCTAAAGGATTCTAGACATTAAAAGATTCTTGTTGTGCACCTTCATTTAAGATGTTAAGGTTAGCGTTCTCTATTTCATCTGTAGCTCTTGAGGAGGCAACAACTTTGTCTTTCCTGAAGGCCATTAAAGATAGCTTCCTGTAGACTTTACGCAAATCTGAATAGCACTGAAAGTAGTTGAGAAGGGATTGGATCTCTTCCTTTTATTATAGGCAATCCAATAGTAGCCAAAGATTCAAATAGCCTAAGAATCGAGTTCTTAGTGAAAGCACCAAAATGTTTGAACCAAAAGTTGGCATAAACACCCAAAAATTTATGTAGAAAGTAAAATATGAAGAAAGTAAATGAAAAATGAGGAAAATAGAGCACATAACAATTTATAGTGGTTCGGTGAAGCAATGCCTACTTCCACTTTAATATTTTATTACCTATTTCTGACTTGAAGTTCTTTGGGGTCGATACAACTCCGACACTTAGGTTTTCAGAATTACAAGAACATAGCTTATAATAGAACTAGAGCCAAAAGATCCCTAGAAATGAGCCCTACCTTCCTATTTATAGAGGTAGGGAGCTTAAAATCTCATAGAAAATATCTCCAAGCTGTTATCCACGCTATACGCTAGTTCTCTATGGAAATAGTGTGCTGCCATCAAACATTAGAGGTCAGTACAACTCCCTGAATGGGGTCGACACGACTCCCTAGGTGGGGGTCGGTACGACTCCCCGACATGGCCAAATTTGTCACCTTCAACCTTCCACCTCGGTTCATCTTGTAGCTAGCTTCATGATTCCATAGTTGTTTGTATCAATAATAGCTTGTTCCAGGGTCCAAATGATGGAGTTCTAGAAGAACAAAGCTGTCGATTCAAGAGTTCATGGAGATCGATAGAGAATTGCATTGATTCAACAAAGCAACCTTGGAAATAAGCTTTTAGTATCGAGTTAATCATGTAGGCAGAAGATGGGGTCCACCCTAGGTTGAGTTGGGAGTCGGTGCCAATCCTAACTTGGGTAGATTCGTGACTTCTCTAGTTTGGGTTGCTTCTGCTTGGAGTTCGACCTGAGAAATTCAGGTGTTTACTTGGGGCTTGACCTGAGATTTTCGTGTTCTGAGTTTTCCTTTGTTTGCTTGGAGTCAAATCCGAGATTTTTAAGTGTTTGCTCCAAGCCATTGGAGGCCGGTACCGAGTCAAGTCTAGGGATCGGTATCGAGTCGCACGTGGGGTTTTTTATGGATTGGTTTTGGCCCGACCAGGGGTTTCTCTGGTCTATTCTGCTTCGAGTCTGACCTAAGAATTTTGTGGGTTTACTCCGGGTCGGCTCTTCCAAAAACTTAAACTTCCAAATTTTCAACTTTTTTCACTCTTATATTGATATTTCTTTTTTTCTTGTATTTTTATGATATTTTCAAGGTCCTCGGATTTCGTCGATCGCTCATCCGATTTGATTGTTTAAGTCTATTCGAACACTGCTCTTCTTCTGCATCTAACAAGTTAGCATATTTCTAATATCATGCTACACTATACGATGAAATTATCATATATAAATCAACATGGCACTAATCGTGACTCGGCCGTCACACACACTAAGCTTGTGGGTCATAGATCTCTCGGTAAGGCCAAGACCTGTTAGGCATGTCCACTAATATAAGACCAATACTTATGACGCTCCCAATGCATCATCCACCACCTATGAATCGTACCGAACCTGAATCGATAAGCACACCTGCTTAACGGCTACCATTTATGTAGCATGAGAACATGACAAGTACATCCCAACTTATAACCCTTACTACAATGTAGTCCGAGTTCTATAGCCATAGTACCAAGATCGAATGTCTCCTATCCCTGAATCGTCGCCGTCCGAAGATGCGCAAACGAAACAACAACCGCTCATGCTATAAATGGTCTATAACTACAGAATCCCGAGGCCAAAGCCACGGGAAACAGACTCACTCCGTATACGCAATATCGTATGGAATTGTATATCGCAATACTCCAATCATCACATCTCAAATCACCAGACGACTCTATAAAGGTTTCCATATGAATCCAAATTATCACCCATAATAAACTATGACCTTAATGCAATCTTTCTTCTTCGATCCACCCTTTCAGTTTATCCAAAAATCTACGATTTGGGAAAACGTACGAGAGTGGATCCAACATGGGCCCCAAAATCAAATTGTTTTAAAACCTACCAAAATTTTCCAGATGATAGCCCTTGAACAATGATGAACACTATTCTAAACCACACCTCAATCCGAGTTCGTATGCGAAAGGTATATCATTTTGAAAGTTCGATTGATCAATCGACAAAATTCGAACAATAGGTATTCAAACGTCCGAAACGTTATTCGGACATCTGAATTTTTAAAGCCAGACATCTGAATAGTTTTTCATATGTCTAAAACACCCTAAAAATGCACTAATTCCTCTCTATTTACCCTAAGACTTAACCAGGCGTCTTGCTACTAAAGCCAAACGTCTGGATGCTTGTCACGGCTAGGAATAACCTTCAGGCATCCATAACTTCCAATCCGTAGCTTCGAACGATTCGCCGTTTCTTTCATTGCGCACCATGGAAAAATCCTCTTCAATCTAAAGACTTCAAAATCACAAATTTACATAACTTGAATTTTCATCTTTCCCTCAAGTGCTTTTGACGTATGGCTCTGTATCACCGAGATCGTTACACGACCTTTGTCCGACTTGAATTCACGTGTAGAGTTCAATGGCCAATTCTAGCGACCCAGCCTCCTCCAACACACCAAAAAAAACATACCCAACCTCTTTGCCTTGTGCGCAGTTCATACGTTTGTCGATATACTCGTTCATGCACGCCTATGCACACATTAACTTCACAATTCACATTTCGGACTTCACCGAAGCGATTACTTAACCCGGTATACTCTCATGCTACTTAGCACACACGATAGTTGCTATGTCTTCGTGAAATGCCCGCAATGAACTTGTATTCAATAATACATCTATATAATCAAACAATTGCATACCTATATAAAAAAAACACAAACAGTTCTAACTACTACATTCTTCTAATTGTTATATATCTTCAAATACACGTATACATATACTATTCTATACTCATATACATACACGTATATTTAAATAAGTAATTCATTTACTACTTAATCAATTCTTACTTCTATTTACCAACTCTTTTCAATAAAAGTCTAATATGGTTTCATACTATTTTATAAAATCTTATAACTATTTTATAAAATATATTAATAGCTTATAAATCAATTTTTTGCCTTTAAATACTTAATTGCCTCGTTAAAATTAAGTATACTTCATATTACTATTTTATAAAATCTCATGCCCATTTTATAAAATATATACTTCATTTATAGAATTATATAACCCTTTAATAAAGGATAATTAAGCTTTATTTACTATCTTATAAAATATCATATCATTTTATAAAATACCTTACTTATAAAAACCATTCCTCTACTTAAACAATATTTACAAATATTAATTAAGCTTCATTAACCATCTAATCTCTTTAATAATAAGTGTAGAGTTCAAAAGCCACTTAAGTAAGTTATTAACTTTTCCAATACCTTTTTAATTTGTTTATTTATAGCCAACTAATGGCATGCCCTTACTTATAACATGTAATTAGTATCCAATTTATCAGCATATCACTCATAAACATTCAATTAACCTAAAATCAATTTCTTAGGTTACTAACTATTTTCAAAATAGTTATTAAGGTCTTAAACAATAATGAGCTAAAGCAATCATGTTTATAACACAAACATAAGCCCAAATTAACTCAAACAATCTTCAAATCACTTCACATAATTCTATAATCATCAATAATCAAAAATATGATGTATAACATATAAATTAGCAAGGAGAGTCATCCTACTCATCTCTTCTTCTCTAAACCATGTTCAAAATCACAAAAACCCATCATTTTGCTCTCTTCAAATTCGAGATCTCCACTAATACTTCGATTCAAGCTAATTTCTTTGTGGGTTTTGTAAAGAATTGGAAGAGAAGAACTATGGTGATTTTTATTTGATTTTGGGAATTTATTTAATGTATTTAGGGTTTGCAGATTAGAAGATGATTAAGAGGGGATCAGGAGGCCATTAGGGAAGATGAGAGGAGAAGAAACATAAAATGAAAAGTGAATGAGAATTATGAGAAGAGGTTAGCCAAATATAGCTAAGTAAATGGGCTTGGTTCGTAATTCTCTCCATCCGACATTATTCATCTTCGAAAATCATCGACTCGAAACATAGTCAAGTTTATGCTCATTTTACTCGCGTCGAAAAAGCGAACTCAACTACAGGTGTGTCAAGCCCCAATTCTCTCGTTTGTAAAAGTCGTGTATAAGAGGCGTTCTGTCACTTAACGATTAAATATTTAAATTAATCATTAAATATTCGATCGCTAAATTTGCGGGGTGTTACAGCTGCCCTTCATCATCAACTGGTTTTGATGATATTATTGCCCTATCACTTCTTACGGAATTAAGATAGACATTTCTAATATGTCATTCTACTATAACCTACATGTTTTAACTTATTTTTTTGGCTTTTAATAAATAAGTCCATCCATTACTTCATTTACTACAACCTATTATGAGATAAACTATGCATTCCTATACTGCAATGGGTAAGAAATACAAACTATACACATTTAGAATAACTCATCAGAAAATTAGCTTCGTGGAATAAATTTCCTAAGACCTGTCTTGCCTTCTTTATCCTTGAGTCAACTAACTCCTTTATGTGTGTTTGTCATCTCATTACCCTCTTCTTCAATCATACTACTATCTTCTTTGAATCAAATCTCTTGATAGTATTATCAAACTTTGGTATTTACTATCTTTATCCTTGATCTTTCATGCAAATATACCCTAAGACTCACAAAAATGTACTTTGATACAATTCCTCATTCCTTAAAGGGTTCGTTTTATGGTTTTCATACATGTCTAATCAAACATTCCTAGGTTCATACCATTATTCTTTATTTTTAATAGGGATTTCTTGTTGCTACCCTATGAGCATTCGTAGCAATTTTATTCATAGACCTGACTTTTACCCTATCATACCAGGGCAGTCATCCTTATCTACCCGATATCAAAAATTGGTTTGGTTTTCACCACTCTTTTAAAAAACTTCACAGTCATAAAGTACTTAACCTAAAAAATTTATCTTTGAAAATATAAATTTAGAATCTTTTTATTAAATTCAACAATTTAAAAAGATCCTTTCCCTAAAACAACGCATTACTTCCTTCTTTTTAAATAGTATGAGTCAACTTTTATTACATGAATAATCATTAAATCAAATTTTCCATTCCAACCAACTTTCTCTTTTTAAGGACCCTCTACAATAAAGACTTACTTCATTACAAGTAGGATTTTTAACTCAAAACATTTATTTGTGTTTAAAAATTTAATTGTTATACCTAACCATTTTTCAAAAACATCTTTTATAACTTTAAACGATGAAAATAGAGTCGACAAGGACAACTTCCATTCTATCTTTTTCCTATTACTCATGCTATTTCTGCTTTCACCATTGGTAGAGATTCTTATAGCCTTTGAGGGGGACTTTCTAAAAGATATGCGCAATTACTGCATATTTCTATGGAAATTATCTATTTTCCTTATCTTAATGTTATTCCTATTAAATATAAATTCCTAATGATTCCTATTTAACATACCTAATATTGCTACTATTTAAAATTTATCCTACGTAAATTGCCTTTAAATAGCTTCTCCTTACATAGCACTTTCCCCCTTTTATTATTTTCCTTATTGACCTATTGCAGTGCATTCGCCTACTGCTTTAGCCATTGGGCTTTTCCTCTTTAACATAAAAAGAGATATGTATAAATCTATTTCAATTGTTTTTCTCCGTATTTCAATATACGGAATATTTTTCCTTCCTTTATTATCAGGCATTATTACACTTCCATTCCATTTATCCCATTTAAATCAGTTACTATTTCCATTTACCCACCCTTTAGAAAGAATTTAAAACCTTTTAAATTTATAGAAAAATCATCGAGCCAAACATACGCTCTATTTTCTATGTACTTTAAAAAAGAAAAGAATCTCTATACAAAAACCCTATAAATCAAAATTTTTTGACTCAACCAATTTTAACTACACCTGGAATTTCAAAATGGCTACTTAATTCAAAATTTCCAAATTTTCTTGCTTTTTCAAAATAATAACTCTTCAATGGTAGGGTCCTTTTATTTTTAAATAAATTTGTTTTACAATCATTTCAATCGTTTTAAGAATTTTTCAAAATCATTTTGTTAAATTCTTTCACATTGGGTCGGACTTAGAAGTGGACATTTATTCATCCTTTCTTTTGGACCTTCCTTCTTTTCTACTCATTCTTAACTCATCTTCATTAAGAACGTATCAAAAATCCGGTTATTATCTTGTGTGGTTAATGCACACCTTCTTCTTGGAACTTGCTTGATTCTTTTCCACATCTTACTTTCGGATGCTAGCAACATATAGATTATTACTTCCCATCCGTCTGGATGAAATATATGTCTTCAATTGGCAATCCATCGAAATCCATAGCCATAAGGCAGTATAGGACCAACAAAAGGAGTCAAGTATCATCCAGCCTTTAGGGTTCTTCTATATGTTATGCTTATGCTCTTTTCGGTCCACTCCTTAGGGTACATGCACTACCCCATGGGGTAATCGGGGTAGCACATCAACTTAACTCTATTTATTATTCCAACTTATAGTCGCCTCATCCATCTTATCAGAATGTGGTCGTATCTACTTCCATACTCGGAGTCATGGAGTTTGACGAAAAATATATATATTATAAATAAAAAATACAAATACATTCTATCAGCGTATCCTAATTCCTGTGATCGACTAACCTAGGCTCTGATACCAAAATGTAATAACCCGCACCTATGGATCATTTGTGTTGGTAACTTAGAATAAACATAAGCATACAGAGCGCTATCTACATAAACTCATATCAGAATAGAAAATATAATAGAACATATATACCGACTAAGACTACTACCTTGGAATCAATATTATTCCTTGGATGTTTAGTTTCCTTATCAGTGCCGAGCATGAATGAGAAGACTTCTCCATCTACCTTTCCCATCTTGCACTAGTAGCATGTCCCCTATAAATCTATCCTATGGATTATAATGAGGAGAGGGTCATAACAACGTTTTGTGGACTAAAAAATTATAGACTTTATCCATAACATTATTTTATGCCGATTGATTTCTATATAAGTGTTATGTCTATTGTTGACGATTTATCCATTTAAATTCATATGCACGTATAATATACCCAACCTTCCCCGAGGTATAACTATGTATATACGTATATCTATATATACATAAACATTCAACTACCCAAAGGAAATCATCGGCCACTTAATACTTCTAGAATAGAGAGGAGGCGGACTTAATGATCATTTAAAACCTTAACCCTATAGCGGGCCCTTCGTAATGTAAACTCTAGTCAACCGACCCTTAGCTACGAAGGCCGATGTCCCCTAGATATAGCTTTATAATTTAATTAAGCATATTACTAATGCATCTCAAAGACTTATCTAAGGATTAACTAGCCCACCTCCGACAAACAAATAACTAATTTAAGTTTGAGGTCTTTGCGTGTCCTATACAGATTATACACTAGTAAAGCGAAATCCACCAGGGCATAACCCAAGTCTTTACTAGTGACTACTCGAGACCATTGGTAGTCCAAAGCCTAGATGACAACCCCACTTCTAAATAACAGTTTATCAATCACACTGACATTGCCTGTCAGCCCACATAGTCGAAATCCCGTTTAGAATTACCTAATATAAGTCAAGGAAAACGCCCACTCCAGTTACTTAATACCTCTTGTTAGAAATAAAGCAGACCTCATTTCCCTATTAGGTACCGTCATAGGTTATTTAAGACTTCTTATATAGAGAGGAGGAAGACCCAGTGACCAATTAATACCTTCTACCCCAAAGTAAACCCCTTGACATCCCTAAAATTACCAAACCGTTTAATACTTCAAAACCGAGGTGAACTCTTAGTATATTTTCACATACTTATGCGTGAACGTATATCCCTTCACCGTATGTCTTATAATTGGAGATGTCCCACATCAGTAGTATGTATACACAACTGTTGGTAGCCTCTAGGTGAAGGACATACTTCTGTTATGTAACTCTACTGACCTCACATCCCAACCAATACTAAACCAAGCTATTTATCCTCAGCCTAAATATTAGGCTAGGCCTATTAATTCATGCTCATCCTAAACATATTATCGAGGCTATATAATTTTCACTGTGGAAATTGTGTTGCCTCCTAAGTTAATTTATTAGTATTTATTTATTTATTTTCTATGAATCTATTAATTCGCTAATTTCCTATATTATTCATTTCCTATTTATGTCACCTAAATGTCAATTATTTCTTTACCCCCAAATAATTGTCCTTAATAAATGGTCATTATTACTCAAATTGGACAATCACTATTGGCATTTATTCATTCACTTCAAATTTAACTTATTATGTCTATTCCGTTTTCCCCATTAATGTAATGTTTAATTTTGTAATTAATCCCCTTAAACACATTTATATGCCCATCTGATTTTTTGTAACTCCCTATTAACTGTGCATTTTTTGCCCATTATTACTGCAATCATTATTCATAAATGTTGGAGTTACTACCTCTTTTCCATTATAACCTCCTAATCTTTTATTTACTATGTTAATAATATCCGATTGTCCTAATTATTACTAACACGAGTACCGATGTATATTTATTTATTAAGCTTTATTCATTACCCTATGTATATTTTTAATTACTAGGCGTAATTATACGTAATATATGTGTGTGTCTATATATTTCTATTTTTAACTCGTTAATTTTTATGCTAAAAAATCAAAGAATATACACCTATATGTAAATTTTACAAAGAATGTTTATTTCCACATTTTAATATATTGGAGCTATCATTTCCTAAAGAAATAAATTATTACCGTTATAACTTTCCACAAACTACCTAAAAGTGAGACTTTTGCTTTGTTTGAAATTACAAGGAAGTATCCCTTTTTATTTCTATTAAAATAGATAGTGCACCATATGAAGAAGGAGATTTGTACGATAAACATCTCTTTCATTTAGGTATATTCCTTATTATCCCAAACAGTGCACTTTTTATACTGTGAGGTTAGACAATTTATGGAAATTTACACGGAAATAGGTACAACTAAATTGTACACTCACCGCTCCCAATAAATTGAAACATAGAAATTTACAGTTCAAGTCAAAATAGGGCATTTCAAATGGTTACTAAACAATTTACAACCCAAATAACATAAGTTTAGAATAAACTTCACAACCCTATCAAATCATACTTTAAAATTTTAAGGGATTAATTTCCAAAATTTCCAGATTAGGGTGTATATGTCATTCCTTCACAATTACATAACCTAACGAATATGTAGCGATGTTTCAATTAAATATATTCAATTTAAGCAATTCAACATATCTTGCATAGGCATAGTAATCAAATAAAATTTAACGATATAAATTTCAATGTTATATATAAATCATAGAATTTCCCACTCACTTTTCCAGCTTTCCAAATCTCCTAATCTGAATTCATTACTTTAATTGATTTATTGACACTTTCCCTTCCAAAAATATGTATAACAAGATATATACATACCCATTAATGTTACAGATCTGAGAGAAGATTTGTGTTAAGTGGAAATTGAATTTATAATTATAGAATTTACCATTTTCACAGAATTGATTCACTCCTCTTCTTCTCTTTTATTTTCCGCCCTTCCCTAATATATATATATATATAATACTTATATAATTTCTAGAAATAGTGAAGAAGAGAAAATGGCAGAGCTCCGCTGCTCTATTTGGAAAATATAAGGAGAAAAGCGAGGAGCTATGCCTTTATTTATAAGGGCCAGAATTAGTTCTCTCCATTAGATTAATATTTATTAAATTTGGGCCGTTAGGTTGAGGTTCAACCCTAGCCGCCAACACTAGAACCGGTCGACCGCTCCTCATAAGGGGTTGGCCCTTAGTGGTCGACAGGCTTAAGGAGGGGATCGGCTGGCGAGATCCAGGCGTTTATTATTAATTATTTCCTTTTAATTCCTTTTTAATTATTTTTGATCTAAAAACTTCAAATGGTCATAACTTTTTCGTTTGAACTCCGTCGCAAAACTTTATATATTAAAGTTGCTTAGAATATCGTCACGGATACAATGGTGCAAGTTTCCTTGCCAAATTCTAAAGTTTTCACAAATTCTATTTTTGAGCCTTAATAATTATTTATTAATTATAGTTTATTTTATGGGGTGTTGTAGTCACTATGATCAATGAATCACATGGATTACCTTGCTAAAATGTTTGATGTGTTTCAAAAGTACATAATAAAGCTCAATTCGTTGATGTGTTATTTAGGTGTCTCATCGGGCATATTTTTGAGTTTTATTATGAACTCAAGGGGCATTAAAGCTAATTCAGAGCAAATTCAAGCATCAAAAGATGATACTACCCCAAAAACAAGGAGGATATGTAGAGCTTGAACAAGAAAGTCACCGCATTGACTTGATGTATTTCAAAAGCAATGGACAAATGTATACCGTTCTTTGATGCCCACAAAAATAAAAAGGGAAGTTTGTTTGGGAATGCCAGGAAGATTTAGAGAAATTGTTATAACATAAGGAGAGACTAACAATCTTTTCAAAACATTTGGAAGGAGAGGATCTATTCATTTACTTGGATATATCTGCTTATGCACTAGATGCAACTTTAATACATGAAGATTCTAAGATCCAAAGTCCCATATACTATATTAGCAAGCAATTTATTAGAGCATAAAATAACTACCCAAAGTTAGAGAAGTTGACATATTACTTATTGATTGCTTCTAGGAAGCTATGACCGTATTTCCTGGTTCACCCAATAAAAGTGCTTACTGATCAGTTGCTAAGGCAAGTACAGAATTCAGGAAAATTATTAAAGTGAAACATCAAACTAAGCCAATATGACATAACATACCTTCCTAGAAAGGTGATGTAACAACCCAGGATTTCGTTTTTATTTTATTTTATTATCGTCATGGGACGATTAATATCGTTTGCTAATTACCAATTGAAGTTTTTAATTTGAATTAAAATTCTTTTACAAATTTTTAGTAAGATTGATGGGTTTTAAAAATTAAAATTTGTGGCCCATGTTTTAATCGTGGTCATGAAAATTAACTAAGGCAAATAAACCGTTCAATCCTCTTCCCCCCTTTTCATTCTCAACCCTAAAGAAAAATCGAACGAAGAAAATTGAAAATGGCGGCATCTCGTCTTCGTTCGTCCCCTCTCCTTCATTCCTCTGCTAAAGCTAGGGCGCGTTCAAAATTTAAGATGCTGCCGTCTTCAATTAGTTAGCTCGCGTTCGTTTCTTAGAGGATCGATCGCGTGAAGGTGCTGTCGCTTGAAGCTAGGACTTAACTTCGTTCATGTTCCTCCTTTCTTTGGCTGCTTCGAATTGGCAACAAGGTGAGTAATTTATATTGCTCAAATCTAATTCAAATTTGTTCGACCTTGTTTGCTTTTACTGATTTCGTGGTCTTCGGCTTCGATTTGATTTTTTGTTCGTTGTTGATACTTTTCTGCCTTGAGTTGAGTTCGGGGCATTGATTTTGCTTTCGAACTGGTTTTCGTTTGTGATAAAATATTGCTTGGATTTTTGTTGATGTAGATTTCGTTCGTTCTATTGTCTTTGGCACTGTCTTTGGTTTGAAATCTATTTCATGATTTTTGAACACATTTCGTCTATGACTTCGGCATGACTTTGAGTTTGCATTGTCCAGTATTTGGTTTTGATGAAGCAATATCTTCTACCTTTTTGCTTCGGCACTGTCTGCAGTTTGCATTGCTTTGTCATTAACATGCTTAGTGTTCACTATTGCCAGCAGTGCTATTTTGATAGTGTGTTTGTTTTGTTACACTATTGACATTGGCCCAGTTCTTTTAGCATGAAGTTATAGTTGCATTTTTAATCTTCATATATATGTATGCGGTCATGTATGTATATACATCTTTTGATATGTATATATGTATGTTCGAATTTGCGTATATGTTTACTGTTCTGTATTCATTTGAGTTAATCGTTGTTCCATTCTTTTTGTTGTCTGCACTATGATATCTTGTAGCCTGGTCTGTTGCACCTTGTTGCTGTGACATTGTAGTTTGCATTATTGCTGCTGCCTGCACTTGTAGTTGTTCAATTGCCTTCTGTTCACTTGACTTGTTTTAATGATGTATTCATTTGTACATCACTTGTTGCCTCTTTTACTGGATACACTGTTTCATTTCACTGCTGCAGCCTTGCCCTTAAATATTAGTGGTGGCTATAGTGCTTTATTGTTGAGATTTTGTCTTTGTTGGGATTCATTTCATTGATGCACTGATTTTTAATTGCAGTTTGATTTGGTTGTCCCTTGTACTGGCCATTGAATTCAAGTGGTGGCTGCAGTACATGTTGCAGTTTACCATTGTATTCAAGTGTTTTGCCTAGTTGATTTTGGTCCTTATTGACTTGGTTTTGGTTATGTTGTTTATCACTTCAGTTGTCTATACTATGCATTTTGCTTGGTCACCTGTTATCCAAATCTGCATACATGTACATGCATACATAGGTATGTGTGTGTACATATATTGTTGGAATTGTACCAAGTTTGTGTTATTTTACAGTGCAATTTGTAGTTATGCTTTGTTCACTGTGACTTTGGTCCTTGATAAATGTTGAACTTATTTTTGGTTGAACTTCGACATTAACTTGATAATGTCTTCGAGTTCTTTGTTTAAGTGCTTTTGAATATGTACAGTTGTGATTGCACTTGACCCTCTGTAGTCGTGGCATTCATTTTGTACTTGCACTTGTATTTCATGGTTGGAATTGTTTTGATGCAACTGTTGTTAATTGCATACAAGTTGTCCAGACCCTATTAAGTTCTTGGATTTGTACATCCTTGCCATTGAGAATTTATGAGAACTTGGTCTATATTCCTGATGTTGTCGCTTTGGATAATTTACTTTGCATTGCTTTTCAGTGACATTTGTCACTGCATTGTGCCTTGTTCTTTATTTTAGCTGGACAGGCACTGATGGTTTTCATTGTATACTCGAATCTGAATTTTGATACTGTGCATTGTTTCAAGTATAGCTGCAATGTTCCATTGTTGATGTTGCATTTGTGTTGTTGGATCTGGAATGCTTATGCATGCTTCCCAGACTCCTGTTGCTGCACTATGTAGTAGTCTTGCTGGTGCATTTATGTTTTGTGATGACACTGACCAGTCATGTTTGAGTCGTAAAAACTCAAACTTGATCTCGTGTTGGTGCCAGTTGCTGTTGATTTGCTGATCTTTTGCGTATTTCATATGTAGTATTGGCGAGGCCGTACACGTTAGCGTGTACGGCAGCCAATCAAAATTGATGTTTTAAAGTGATATTTCAATGGTTTGAAATGATTTTGTTGGGTTTAATGATTTGTTGCTTTCTAAATTATCTTCATTAAAAATCTCTGTATTTATTTCTGTTGATGATTTAAAATCTACTGATTTATGGTTTAACACTGTTAAGTGTTATATCGACCGTCATCCGATTTCTATGTAGTATTGGCGAGGCCGTACACGTTAGCGTGTACGGCAGCCAATCAAAATTGATGTTTTAAAGTGATATTTCAATGGTTTGAAATGATTTTGTTGGGTTTAATGATTTGTTGCTTTCTAAATTATCTTCATTAAAAATCTCTGTATTTATTTCTGTTGATGATTTAAAATCTACTGATTTATGGTTTAACACTGTTAAGTGTTATATCGACCGTCATCCGATTTCTTTGTTAAAAGGGTCGGGTAGACGAGAATTACTGTAACGGTCGTCTATCTGATATTTGATTATTATTGCTTCTGTGCACTAATAACTGAGTTTGAATTAGACTGACCCGTGTATTATTTTCTTTTGAATTTAATACTCGGTTCAGACCCGAGTTATTTCAGGTTGTAGATTTCCTGCTTTGGGTTGCTGTTTGAGCTATGAAGACATTTTATATATTTCGAAGTGGTCTTCGTCTTTTTGTAGTAGTTAGTGTATTGATTTAGGTTGATATGTATTCATGTATATTAGACGATAATGTACTTGTATATATATAACTTCTAGGGCCGACAGTTGTAGTTGTATCATTTGTATCGTGTCAAAATGTGTTGTAACTGACATCAGTTATTATATATATGAGACCTTTTGTTCCATCTGTGTTCCGCATTTATGTTATCTCTGTTATTCTTATATTTATTATCCTAAACTATTATAGCCACTGTGTAGTAGCTTTGTGTTTGTATCGGTACGTCGAATTTCCTCCTGAAATAAGAATGCATGTTATACTATCTGACATACCGGAGCTCGCACAAAGGAATTACATGGATGGTCGCTCCTCAACAGCCTTATTCTCCGTGCTAGTTGACAACATTACACCGTAGTGTTCTTGGCTAGCGCAGGTATAGAGGTGGGGCGTCACAGCTTGGTATCAGAGCCTGGGGTTTAGGACAATTATAAAACATAACTTAGATGGAGCATATGTTACAACTATTTGTCGATGTTTTATCTGTCGTCTTTACATATGATTATCTTTGATTGTTAGGTATGAATTCCTAACGCTTATTCATGTGCATTTGATTTTGATTTCGTGAAAGTATTTTGGCTTCTGCCTCCGTTTGCTTTGCGAACTCAAGTTGGGTTTTTGATGATGAGGATTTTGTTCTTGTGTTTTCGGCTTTGAATTGATTTAGCCGATGTTCATTTTGTTCGAATTTAGCCAATTAAAGCTATTTTGACCTCTAGACTTTGTTCCACTTTTGTGCTATGCTATGGGTGTCATTGTGTACCTGTTACACTGTGATGAAAAATAGCTCGACCGGTTCCAAATTGAGTGATTTTGATTTTTCACTCATATCCAGTTCGAATCTCAGCGATTTTGAACTTGATATTTTGTGTTTTCCTCGTCCTGATTTCCTTTGGACTTCGGTCACTTTGTTTTTGTGAAATTGCTAATTTCTTGATTTACAAGACTCTGACTTTGTTTGCCGTTGGATTCTTTGATGATGATGTTGATTCATTTTGTACTCGACAGTGGCCATTAATTGTTGACTTCGACATTGACTTGATTCTTAATTTTTGTTGAAGCCATTTATGCATTTATGCTCGTTTTGCTTTGTTTTTCCAAGTGTTAATCGATTCTTCTTTTCCAATTGGTTGTTATCACTTTTGTCGACTTTGATAACTTCTACTTCCGGAATTTTTGGGTATTTCTACTTTGATGAATTTGGAATCGAATTCTTTGGATTTTATTCACGTCTTCGAATGTGAAATTTTAGTGAATTGACTTGGTTTCCAAATTTAATCGATTCTTGATTATTTCCCCGATTGGTTGCTATCATTTATTAGCAACTTTGATGATATTTTCTTCGGGATTTTTGTGTACATACTTTTTGATGGATTCAGTATCGATTTCTTTGGATTCTATTCACATCTTTGTATGTGAATTCTTGTGATTGATTGTTTCTACAATCATTTTTGTGATTTTTCACTTTAAAAATATAAAGGTTTTCTATACTAGTAGTAAATATTAAAATCCTTTTCTCCAAATAATTTCAAAACTATTTTATTATAAAACTCTTTTTCTTAAACGGTTTTCCAATCTATTAGTATATACAAGCCTTTATTTCACTCGTATGAGAAATTGAATTAAACGGCTTAGTAAAACAAGTGGTATGAAACGCTTGCGTTTACTTCGTCGGTTAACTCCTGGACTTGTTCGATTGAACCTTTTGTGCCAATTTTCTAGTGAAGATCTACAGTTTGTTCGTAAATATTTGAGTTAAGAAAATGGTTATGGGACATGAAGCTAAACTCTTATATTCACTAACTTAATGTAATTGACACTTCTTAATGATCATGACGATCATTTTCGTGATTTAGACTAGCAAATGTGCGATGTCTCTTTCTCTGCACGGTTAGACTAGACCTCATCGGTGTGATTTCGTCTCACACATATCTCTTGGGCTTTGAGGATTGTCTAGACACCATTTGTGTGATTTCGTCTCACACATATTTCTTTGTTGCACGGTTAGACTAGACCTCATCGGTGTGATTTCGTCTCACACATATCTCTTGGGCTTTGAGGATTGTCTAGACACCATTTGTGTGATTTCGTCTCACACATATTTCTTTGTTGCACGGTTAGACTAGACCTCATAGGTGTGATTTCGTCTCACACATATCTCTTGGGCTTTGAGGATTGTCTAGACACCATTTATGTGATTTCGTCTCACACATATTTCTTTGTTGCACGGTTAGACTAGGCCTCATCGGTGTGATTTCGTCTCACACATATCTCTTGGGCTTTGAGGATTGTCTAGACACCATTTGTGTGATTTCGTCTCACACATATCTCTTGGGCTTTGAGGATTGTCTAGACACCATTTGTGTGATTTCGTCTCACACATATTTCTTTGTGATTTTTGGATTTCGTGTGTCGATTCTAGAAATTTTGTGATTTCTGGATTTCGTGTGTAGATTTCTAGAATTTGTGTTTTCTGGATTTCTTGTGTAGATTTCTAGAATTTGTGTTTTCTGGATTTCTTGTGATGATTTCTAGAATTTGTGCTTCACCAACTTTCGTGATTTCTATTGATAAGTTTTATCAATTTTTTGTGCATTGGTGAATTCATGTGTTATTGACTTGTTATGAATACAAGTTTAGGGTATGATACCCTATTCTATCTTTGAGAAGATTCTTGTGACATTTTTTATGAATGAAAATTCATTGGTATTATATTTTGATGCCAGTTATTTTGATGAGATTTTGACGTGTTAACTTCAGTAACCGTCAATTTTTAAAATGGATTTAAAAGCGGTCCTCCCGCAATGCTGATTTTGTTGTCCGTTTTTACGATATTTTGTGAAGTGCAATTTCCTTACCAAAATTGCTACTGATATTGCTAATTTAATTATGTTTTTTCAAAATTTGTTATTTTTAAAAGTTGTTTCAAAATATAAATTAAAATTGTTTTCAAAATCTTTACAGTTTGCATTTTCAAAAGAATGAGAAAGCGATTTAAACGTTTCAGCAAAATCGAGGACTATGACCCCTTTCTTTTACTGATTCGCTTAATTCTGGACTTGTCCGTTTGAGAATGTGGAATGTTATTTTTAGAATACACAATTTTGCACTTTCAAGGAAACGATAAAGAGATTTAAACGATTTAGCAAAAGTACGGAGTATGGAACCATACTTTTACTATTTCGGTTAATTCCGGACTCGTTAATTGAAATATTTGTGATTTCTGATTATCGTTTTTGATAATCGGATATTTGTGATTTCTGATTATCGTTTTTGATAATCAGATATTTGTGAAAATTTGATTATCATTTGTGATAATTAAATACTCGTGTTTCTGATTTTCGTTTTTGATAATCAGATGTTTGTGATTTCTGATTATCGTTTTTGATAATCGGATGTTTGTGTTTCTGATTTTCATTTTTGATAATCAGATGTTTGATGTTTTTGATTATCGCTTGTGATAATTAGATATTTGAAATTCTATTATCGTTTTTGATAATTGAACATTGCTGATAATCATGATTATTCAGTTTTGCTGTTATCGGATTATCTATGGATAGTTAGATTTGGTTGAAAATTTGTGAATTTCTTTTATGATATCAAAAGATGATTTTGTGATTGTATTGCCCATTGAGTGCTTTAAGAATTCTGGTCGATGCGCTTGATCAACGTTATCGATAGGAATCTCCTAGACGCTTTGATGAGACAATCAGACACAGTAAATTGAATTGTAAAATGCAAATTTTTCTGAAAAGATAATTGCATAAAGTAAATTGTAAATCTTGAAAATTTTAGCTTTTTTGGGAAAGAATATTATTTGAAGCAACTCTTTTTCGATACTTCTATCCTTGCGATTCCCGAGGGGAACCAAGTCATTATCTTTTGTACCAATGCTAATCGTATTGGTTTGGATGCCATTCTCTTGCAAAAGAGAACGTGCTATCTCTTGTGCTTCTAAATCATTAATGACTATTGAGACTAGATATTCCACTCATGATCTATTGCTCGTGGCTATTGATTTGGCATTATTACTTCTGGGTGAGAAATTGTTCTCTACCCTGATCATAAATTTTGGGAATATTTATTTCTCATAAGGAACTTAATGTCCGTTAAACACGTTCAAGCTTACTCTTTCATGCCCTATATAGTGAACTTCCTATCTCAAATTTCTTCATCTTGTGATGATGTTCTTTATGGTTGTTACCATTTGTTCAATTATTCCTTTTGATTGCGAGGACGCAATTTCTTTAAGGAGGGGAGTCTGTAACAACCCAGGATTTCGTTTTTTTTATTTTATTATTGTCATGGGACGATTAATATCGTTTGCTAATTACCAATTGAAGTTTTTAATTTGAATTAAAATTCTTTTACAAATTTTTAGTAAGATTGATGGGTTTTAAAAATTAAAATTTGTGGCCCATGTTTTTATCGTGGCCGTGAAAATTAACTAAGGCAAATAAACCGTTCAATCCTCTTCCCCCTTTTTCATTCTCAACCCTAGATAAAAATCGAACGAAGAAAATTGAAAATGGCGGCATCTCGTCTTCGTTCGTCCCCTCTCCTTCATTCCTCTGCTAAAGCTAGGGCGCGTTCAAAATTTAAGATGCTGTCGTCTTCAATTAGTTAGCTCGCGTTCGTTTCTTAGAGGATCGATCGCGTGAAGGTGTTGTCGCTTGAAGCTAGGACTTAACTTCGTTCGTGTTCCTCCTTTCTTCGGCTGCTTCGAATTGGCAACAAGGTGAGTAATTTATATTGCTCACATCTAATTCGAATTTGTTCGACCTTGTTTGCTTTTACTGATTTCGTGGTCTTCGGCTTCGATTTGATTTTTTGTTCGTTGTTGATACTTTTCTGCCTTGAGTTGAGTTCGGGGCATTGATTTTGCTTTCAAACTGGTTTTCGTTTGTGATAAAATATTGCTTGGATTTTTGTTGATGTAGATTTCGTTCGTTCTATTGTCTTTGGCACTGTCTTTGGTTTGAAATCTATTTCACGATTTTTGAACACGTTTCGTCTATGACTTCGGCATGACTTTGAGTTTGCATTGTCCAGTATTTGGTTTTGATGAAGCAATATCTTCTACCTTTTTGCTTCGGCACTGTCTGCAGTTTGCATTGCTTTGTCATTAACATGCTTAGTGTTCACTATTGCCAGCAGTGCTATTTTGATAGTGTGTTTGTTTTGTTACACTATTGACATTGGCCCAGTTCTTTTAGCATGAAGTTATAGTTGCATTTTTAATCTTCATATATATGTATGCAGTCATGTATGTATATACATCTTTTGATATGTATATATGTATGTTCGAATTTGCGTATATGTTTACTGTTCTGTATTCATTTGAGTTAATCGTTGTTCCATTCTTTTTGTTGTCTGCACTATGATATCTTGTAGCCTGGTCTGGTGCACCTTGTTGCTGTGACATTGTAGTTTGCATTATTGCTGCTGCCTGCACTTGTAGTTGTTCAATTGCCTTCTGTTCACTTGACTTGTTTTAATGATGTATTCATTTGTACATCACTTGTTGCCGCTTTTATTGGATGCACTGTTTCATTTCACTGCTGCAGCCTTGCCCTTAAATATTAGTGGTGGCTGCAGTGCTTTATTGTTGAGATTTTGTCTTTGTTGGGTTTCATTTCATTGATGCACTGATTTTTAATTGCAGTTTGATTTGGTTGTCCCTTGTACTGGCCATTGAATTCAAGTGGTGGCTGCAGTACATGTTGCAGTTTCCATTGTATTCAAGTGTTTTGCCTAGTTGATTTTGGTCCTTATTGACTTGGTTTTGGTTATGTTGTTTATCACTTCAGTTGTCTATACTATGCATTTTGCTTGGTCACCTGTTATCCAAATCTGCATACATGTACATGCATACATAGGTATGTGTGTGTACATATATTGTTGGAATTGTACCAAGTTTGTGTTATTTTACAGTGCAATTTGTAGTTATGCTTTGTTCACTGTGACTTTGGTTCTTGATAAATGTTGAACTTATTTTTGGTTAAACTTCGACATTAACTTGATAATGTCTTCGAGTTCTTTGTTTAAGTGCTTTTGAATATGTACAGTTGTGATTGCACTTGACCCTCTGTAGTCGTGGCATTCATTTTGTACTTGCACTTGTATTTCATGGTTGGAATTGTTTTGATGCAACTGTTGTTAATTGCATAAAAGTTGTCCAGACCCTATTGAGTTCTTGGATTTGTACATCCTTGCCATTGAGAATTTATGAGAACTTGGTCTATATTCCTGATGTTGTCACTTTGGATAATTTTCTTTGCATTGCTTTTCAGTGACATTTGTCACTGCATTGTGCCTTGTTCTTTATTTTAGCTGGACAGGCACTGATGGTTTTCATTGTATACTCGAATCTGAATTTTGATACTGTGCATTGTTTCAAGTATAGCTGCAATGTTCCATTGTTGATGTTGCATTTGTGTTGTTGGATCTGGAATGCTTATGCATGCTTCCCAGACTCCTGTTGCTGCACTATGCAGTAGTCTTGCTGGTGCATTTATGTTTTGTAATGACACTGACCAGTCATGTTTGAGTCGTAAAAACTCAAACTTGATCTCGTGTTGGTGCCAGTTGCTGTTGATTTGCTGATCTTTTGCGTATTTCGTATGTAGTATTGGCGAGGCCGTACACGTTAGCGTGTACGGCAGCCAATCAAAATTGATGTTTTAAAGTGATATTTCAATGGTTTGAAATGATTTTGTTGGGTTTAATGATTTGTTGCTTTCTAAATTATCTTCATTAAAAATCTCTTTATTTATTTCTGTTTATGATTTAAAATCTACCGATTTATGGTTTAACACTGTTAAGTGTTATATCGACCGTCATCCGATTTCTTTGTTAAAAGGGTCGGATAGACGAGAATTACCATGACGGTCGTCTATTTGATATTTGATTATTATTGCTTCTGTGCACTAATAACTGAGTTTGAATTAGACTGACCCGTGTATTATTTTCTTTTGAATTTAATACTCGGGTCAGACCCGAGTTATTTCAGGTTGTAGATTTCCTGCTTTGGGTTGCTGTTTGAGCTATGAAGACTTTTTATATATTTCGAAGTGGTCTTCGTCTTTTTGTAGTAGTTAGTGTATTGATTTAGGTTGATATGTATTCATGTATATTAGACGATAATGTACTTGTATATATATAACTTCCAGGGTCGACGGTTGTAGTTGTATCATTTGTATCGTGTCAAAATGTGTTGTAACTGACATCAGTTATTATATATATGAGACCTTTTGTTCCATCTGTGTTCCGCATTTATGTTATCTCTGTTATTCTTATATTTATTGTCCTAAACTATTATAGCCACTGTGTAGTAGCTTTGTGTTTGTATCGGTACGTCGGATTTCCTCCTGAAATAAGAATGCATGTTATACTATCTGACATACCGGAGCTCGCACAAAGGAATTACACGGATGGTCGCTCCTCAACAGCCTTATTCTCCGTGCTAGTTGACAACATTACACCGTAGTGTTCTTGGCTAGTGCGGGTATAGAGGTGGGGCATCACAGGTGATACGAGGATAGGTGTTGGTTGACTTCATTACTGAATTCACTGTCCGGGATGGAGAAAAGGACGACAATAGGGTCCGAGTTTCCCAATGGAAGTTGTATGTAAATGAAGTTACCAACGAATGAAATTCTAGGGAACAAGTGATTCTTATGATCCCAATTAGATGAATAATATGCTACATAGTAAAGCTAGAGTTCTCGCTAATGAACAACGAAGCCAAATATGAAGCATTTATTGTAGGACTCAAGAAAGCGGAAGTGTTGGGGGTCAAGACACTACATATATTCAACAACTCCCAGCTAGTGGTCTGCCAAGTTAAGAAAGAATTTAAGGCGAAGGCATCAAATCTTTCCCCTTACTTTACATGGAAACTGAAACTATTGAGTGATATTGGAACTATATGATCATGCATATACACAGAGAAAAGAATATAAAAGCCAATTCGCTAGTGAAACTAGCAAGCTCTAGGGATGCACAACCTACGGGATTTGTTTTAGTGGAAGTTTACTAGCTCCAAGCATCAACTAGATGGATGTTGAGTAGATCTTGGAAGCCAAGAAAGAAAAAGAGTCATGGATAACTCCAATTAAATACTATTTGCTAAAGGAAACTCTCTCGAATGGAAGGAATGAAGGACGAAAATCCCTTCATAAAGTCCTATGATTTATAATACAAGGAGTGCTATATAGAAGAGGTTTCTTAACCCTGCTGATGTAGTGTTCACCAAAGACGGAGTGAAGAAAAATTCTTTCGGATGTACATGAGGGAAGCTATGGCGATCACACCGGGGGTAAACTTTGGTGAAGAAGATACATCTATATAGATACTTTTGGCTAACGATCAGCTGGGATGTAGCCGATTACAATGGACAATATGTTAGGTGCTTAAGGTTTAATAAAATACCGAGATCCTCTGTAACACCCATATTTTTGGAAACATTATTTAGGATATTTAACTAGTTAAATTAAATAAATAATGTGTTGATTAGGGGATTGAGATTTGATTTTATTAAGGGGTAGCCATGCCATTTAACTAATGAATTAAAATAAGAGTTAACATGAAATAGAGGAGGGGTAAAATAGGAAAGAGGCCATTCCTATATCTCTTAAACTTGGTCGTGCATTCTCCTATACATGTTCATTTCATTGTATCGAAAATTTTAAACAAGAGGTCGGCCACTATTAACAAGAGAAAGGGGAAAAAGATAGAGAAAAACTAGGAAGAAGCTTATGAAAATCAAATCCATTCACATCTTAATCTTTTTAATCTCTAAAGCTAAGGTGAATAATGTAACGACCCACTATTTTGGACAATTCAAATCGACAATAATCCACACATGTCTGACTTGAATAATTCAAAATAACAGATTGTAATAAAATTTGGAGCAAATCAAATCAAATACAGAATCACAGACACAAAATATCAGAATAACTCGCAGCGGAAATAAAATACCATAGCAGTTCATGAAGCTACTATATACAAACTCTCAAAACATATACAAAATCTCATAGTATAGTAGAAACAGTAGAAGTCAGGATACATAAATCAATAATACAGAGACAAATATAGAATAGTAAATAACTGGATTAGAAGATAAGAAATAACAGATGGACAAGTAAGCTCCAACAAATCTCTAGCTCTAGAAGATATTCCAAAGCTGTGATTCTCAGGCTGACCCGAGCGTAAAGTAAAACACAAAACACTCGAGTCAGGACATATATACTTATACAATGTAAACCAACTCAAGTGAACTGTAATAGCAATGCTTAATAACTTAAAAGATGCTTGGGATCACCCATCCTTTAAGGATCCATAAAAACCATTAATTAAACAGTAATAACAATATCACAGAAATGTCCATACCGAAATAAACCATGCAAGTAATAGTGTTAATGTGCATCACAACCATCATCAGGAAATCAAATGACATAAAGAGAAGTATACCCGTGGTTATAGTATTTCAAAATAATATTTTATATTTCAAAAATTTAATATCGTTTCAAATCCAAATCTTTATCACAATAAAGATTAAATCATTTACAAACCATTTTATTATATTACAATATCATATCCTTTCAAAACTTCCTTTCAAATCATTATTTGAATTCAAATTCAATTATCAAATTTAATACCCTTTAAAATTCCAAAATATCATTCATTTATTATCTTATCAAATCACCCTTTAAATAGTTTTCCATTTAAACCATTTAAAAGTGAAATTATTATTCTTTCAAGTGAAGTATTCAATTTCCAAAGTTTCAATCATTCTAAGTTCATTTACTAGGTCAAAATCCATAAACATTTAAAATTTCTGCCTTTCACAGCATTTAGAAAAAAGCTGTTATAAGTTATATTTGAAACATTTTATTTCAGCGAAGACAGCACTTTAAAACTGCTGTTATATCTCATTTTAGTTGAAATTTAGTTTAAAACAGCAAAGACAGCATTTCCAGAAATGCTGTAATAGCTCAGGTTCAAAAACAAGGGTTTTACTTAATTTCAGCAAAGACAGCAGGCAGCTACAACAGTTTACAGAACTGTTGTAATAGCCCTTTATTAAGTTCTTTAGCCTTTACATTTACTACAGCAACTACAACATTTCAGAAATGCTGTAATAGCCTCTTTTTACTAAGTTTTAGTTTAATTCTGAAATCATAGCATTTCTGAATGCTATTAAAAGTATTTTCCAGATTTTAGTGTAATTCCAGCCAATAATAAAATTCATTTTAAACCCTTTTAACATTATAAAGATCATGTTTTTAACATTCAAAAATGTTTATATAATATGTCATTTAACACATGTTTTTTATTAAATAAATCCGTTATAGTTAAATCAAATTTTAATGAATTATTTAACAAATTCAAGTGTAAATTTCTTTTCTTCACATTTTTAGTAAATAAACTTAACACTTAAATTTTATTTCCATTCTCCAATAAATTTCAAATTTCCATTTTTATTTTCATTTTTATTTATATAACTTATTTTCTTATTTTAACCAAAATTCCAAATTTTTCTAACTTAAGTTATATTTTCAAAAATTCCATTTCTATTCATTTTCAACATTTTTAACTTATAGAAAATTCCTAATTTCACTATTTAAACTTATAAAAATTCAATTTAAATCAAATTTTCATATTTTTACACTTTTAAAATTATTTAAACATTTTTCAAAACCTTAAAAATAACCACGGGCCTGTATGTAGGTTTCTAACCTAATTCAAGTGATACAGATATGTATCATTTCAATCCGCAGTTTACAAAGAAAAATCCGAGTTCTATCATTTCAAACGCGCAATCCCAAGTAAAATAAAACAAATAAAAATCGTGCAGGCCTATCATTTCAGCCCATAACGATTTTTCCCTATTCTAAAGTTCGTTCGGGTATGTATCATTTCAACCCATAGTGATCTAATTTACAGGGAACTTGCAGTGTGATAAACATGTATAAATGAACAGTTTAACAATAAATAACAGTAACATATAATATGACAGATAAAATAACAGGTTTAACATCATATAATTAATAATCATATATAATATTCTACACATTCAATTGTTGTCAATTCACATTTGCATAAGTATAAATGTCAGGTGAGATTTACTCACCTCTTTTGCTGGAGACGTAAGTTCAAATGACACAACAAAAACCAAAACACAATGACAAAGCTACGAACTTGAGTGGAGAGCGAGATCCAAGTTATAGATCTTGTGTTACAACCCAAAAACAAAACCAAAATAATAGTTAAAAATCAATACGATTGAATTTGAATAACTTTGAAACAAAAAGCAGTTTGAATACAAAACTTTTTGCCTTGCTTTCTCTACTTGTTTGCATGGCCTAGGGGATCAATTAAGTCAGGTTTGTACTTGGTTTGCATCAGATATGGGTCTGGAAAAGGTAAGGCTACAAGGTAGAACATGATGGAGGAAGTTACAACATAGGGTAAGTGAAGGGTTTCTAGGCAAATAGGTGGAAAATGGTCCAAACTAAGGCTCGACCATGGGCAATTTGGTTCGGCCAGTGGGTGTACATCTCAAGTCAGTAGCTGGAGTGATGAGGTAGGGTCTGTACAAGGTGGTGGTGGTGGCCAAAGGTGGTGGTGGTGGAAAATGGAGTGGTGATCAAGGGGGTGCTCGACTATGGTTGTTTTAAGGGGTAGTTTGCATTTTTGGTGGAGTTTTGCTTCATGGAATGGCCATGGCCTGGTAGGTTAGAGGAGATGGAGGTGTTTGCAGCTGAGACTGATGGTGGTGGAGGTGGTGGTGATGGAGGAGCAAGTGGCTGAGCTATATAGGTGAAGCAAATGCAAATAGAATAAGAAAACAAGGAAGAAATTTAGTAGAAAAAGAAGAAAATGATTACCAAACTTTGCTTCAGAAATGGAGGCCGAAGTTTTTGAGGATGAGAAACATTTTCTTACGTGAAAAATGAGAAGAGAATGGCTGAAAGAAAGGAGATAAGGATCGGCCAAAATGAATGCAAGAGTTAGGAAATGAAAAGGTGAGAAAACAAAGAGTCTTAAGCAAATAAAAGGTCACAAACCTTTCAAATTTCTATTATTTCTTTTGGCAAATTTAAATACATGTAAAATATTGATAAATAAAGATAAAACTCAGGAATAAAAATAAATGTATAATATAAATAATTAAATTTTAATTAAATAGAATTAAATTAAGAAAATAGCTTAAAAAATGCAAACTAGGCTTTAAAATTTTGAAATAAATTCCATAAGCTTTGGAAAAAATTTATAATCACTTTAAAATATTTAAAAGGCAAAATAAATATAATATAACATACAATACAAATTAGAATAAGATATGTCAAATAAAAATATCATTTATATAAATTAAAATAAATAATATTGTTAAATAACTCAATATACACACAATATTGAAAACAGTATAACTTTCACAATTTAATTCCAACTTCAACGAAACGAAAAGCAGTATTCATGATATTATATCTATTTTCATAATAAAAGATAAAATTCAAAATTTTAAATTTAAAAGTCAAAGTTTGACCATTTTGACCAAAATCCACTTTTTTTGGAAATATTCCATTTATCCAGGTTTGGAATTATAATTCACACAAAATCAAAATTTATATTTAAAATAACAAAACTTTATTCTTTTAATAAATAAAATAAAGTTTTTAAATCAGGAAATTACATTAAAAATAATTAAAATATACAATTAAAAAAATCACAAAATACAGGGTTGTTACACTCTCCCCCACTCAAATCTTTTCGTCCTCGAAAAGGAATGAGGTACGGAAAACACAAAAAATATTGAATGGAATAGGATTAAGACAAGATGACAAGAAGATTAAAATTATACATGATAACTGTTGTTATAGGTAAGTTTAACAAGGTGGAGAATAGGAATAGCTAGAAGGGAAAATAGGACGAAAGACAAGGATGAGCCATTAATTAAAATTGTTGGTTAAAGAGGTAAACAATATTTAAAACCTTTAAAAATCCTTTAGGAAGGAAAATAACTGATCAAAATATCCTTTATATAACACTTTATCAAAATACTTTTATAAATCGATGTCTTAACAAGTTTATCCTCGTTCCTGCAGACTCTGGCAGTGTGTTGATCAGGCGCAAAGCTAGAATTCGCCAGGTACTTAGTAGACTTGTTTTAACACCCAATGAAAATACTGGAAAAACTTTTAAAAAAAGATATGGAAAGTACAATCCAAAAAAAACAAAACATGTCGATCATGGATCGCGGATACACAACGGTTATGCCTGGATCCCCCAGGAAACATCCGTACCCATAGGTTGCCCCCCAACCTTGCAATTACGCTATGAAGCCTGGTAGTACTGCAGATACAAAATGGTTATGCCTGGATCTCCCAGAAAACATCCGTACCCGTAGGCCGCCCCCCAACCCTACGATTACGCCATGAAGTCGCGCTTGTAAGACCATGGAGATTGCCATGGAATTTGATGGAAACTCGAGTATCATATCCGGAAAACCAAAAATCAAAGAAATATCGATAGAATGAATCCACAATGTGGCCACAAAGCAAATATCAAGCAGAAGGCACTTTCCATATCTTTACTTCGAAAATATGTATCATATAGTACCTTTACAAATCACTTTCAAATATCATACTTATATAAAGTCCATTATATATAAGATTTTATTTTCGAATCAAATACCTTTCCAAAATCAAAAGTATATCAAATCACACTTATATAGACTTCAATTATACAAGATTTCACTTTTCAAATTGAGTACCTTTTCAAATCCATAGTTTTCGAATCAACATCATACTTATACAAACTAATTTTTTTATATAAGTTCGATAACTCCCAAATCAAGTATTTAGTAACACAAGGTTCTCAAATTTCAATTTATATCAATACAATTTTAAAAATCATATACGCTTTCACCAAATTATTCTTCCAAATCAAATATCTTCAGTTCCAAAGTTTCCAAAATAATAAATTTAGAAAATAAATCCAAATTTCCAAATCAATATAATTTAAGTCAACCAATTTATTTCCAAAATCAATGGTTTTCAAAATCATCTTATACTTACATAAAGTCTATCTTATATAAGGATCAAAATTTCAAAAAAATAAAAATAAAAAATAAAAATAAATTTCGCTGCATGAAGAGCCATATGGGATTGAACATCTTTGCTTACTAAAAGGTTTTGAATTTAGAATATTTTTGTATATAAAAATAGTTGTAAAATAGTTTTGTATATAAAATAGTTTTTTTTAAAATAGTTTTGTATATAAAATAGAATAAAATAGTTTGTTTAAGAAAATAAAAGAAAAATAGTTTAAAAAAATAGTTTAAATTGATAGTAGTTTTTTATAAAGGAAAATTTCTAATTCAATTACAAAGATATCCAACCCAACAACTTCCAATTTCAGCGTCAAGTATATCAATGATATTAGAATATAAGATGAACATATGTCATCATTTCGCAAAGTCACATTCGATCGCTCGCTCGATCACACAAGTTCGCTTTCGAACTAGTATTGTCCATTCGACTTCCCTAATGCGGATTTCTATATGGTTTCTCGACTAGAAACCATCAGTCTCCTTGCATAGCCATATACTATGATAGAGAATTCTAGAATCAAGCCCAAAATCCATATCAAATATTCGCCATCTAGAATCAAATGAAAAATCCTAACACGAAATGGTGTAATTCACCTCGAACTTGTGTACTCAAACTTGGATCAATTTAATTTTGCGAATAATACAGCATACGTACAACTTATGTATCTATTCCAAAATTTTAAATATATAGTTTCATAAAGATGTTACTAAGTTAAACATTTAAACTAAATTTTATTCAAAATATTTTGAAGACCAAATTCTTTTCAAAACATTTCAAATCTAAATTTCATATTAGAAAAATTCAAAATAGCCTTATTCATTTACTTAACAAAACAGTTTCAACTTATTTAAATCATATTACTACATACTTTAAACCTACATACCAAACTTATATACTTTATAATTTTCAAAATTACTTAACTTTGAAAGTTAACCTTGATTTGGAAGTGCTCGAACCTTCAAAATAGTCGAAGAAATCATATTTCAATCCAAGAGTTGGAAATCACCAACAAATCAGTAAATCAATTCCAAAAGATAGGGTTATATCAAATCAAATCCAAAACTCAAGGACTGAACACCGACTCATTTCAAATTGTTCAAATATATATACATATATATTTCGAATATCACATCACACTTCGGAATTTGAAATCAAAATTGGTTTCACAAATCAATCGCATAACAAAGCTACCAAAGTGGCCTCTCCCCCACTCAGAAACTCGAAAATCAACGTCGACGATGCATGCATTCATCACCAAAATTATTTTCCAGCGACATAAGTGGGTTCTGGACTTCTATTTTCTCAAACTTCTTTTGAAATTTCTCCTAAATCATTTGAAACTCATTAAAATCATTTGAAACATTTCATATTCGGAAAATACTTTCAAATCATATTATTTATTATTTCAAATCTTAAAACCAGTTTTAAAAATGCCGGAGTCCAATCACTCAAATTCATATTCAAAACCCTCGGTTATAAATTATTCTATATGAAACCATTCCTTACATAATTTTCAAATTTTCAAATCCTTTCGAAACTTCAAATTCTCATTTTAAAAGGTATATAATCCTTGTCGAAAACATTTCACTTTTATATATAAAATATGGTCATCCTTATCAAAATAATAACTTTGATGAATACACAATTTTCAAAAGACAATCAACCACAAATTTTCCAATGGATGATTCAAGGATGGATTTCAAAACAAAACAGAGATTCACATTTAGAGGAACTTTAATCAATAGAATTCTGATTCAAAGATAAGCTCGAACGAAGATGCGATAATTAAATTACCAAATAGAAGATGGATAAACTCATATAAATCGCGGGCGACCTTAACAGGGTCAACCGTGACTTCAGGAATATAATCGCTGCGAAAATCTAAGGCAAATCGACCTTCGATTGCCAGAGATAGAATCCAGTTATAGCAAAAGATAGATAGCATTGTAAACCGAGGATACGGAAATCTCCGGTGAATCAATGCCAATTATAAAGGAGTTTCACCCCTTTACAAATCATTCAAAGTTTGGCGGAATCGCTGGTCTTTATAGAGGTCATTCAAAGTGGAGTTATGGACTGCTCCAAAAATCAAAAGAATACAATTAGGGGAGACAGAAATGGATTTCAGAACAAGTGGGAGCGTTCCAAAATTCAAAGGAATCCTAATCGAAGAAATCCCAACTAAGATAGAAGTTCAAAATTTTAAAGAAATCCTAATCAAAGAAATTACTAACGAGGTGGATACGAAAGGGATAAAGTTTAGAAAATTTTACTTTCAAAGCAAGAAAATTTATATCAAAATAATCTTTGAAAATTCTTTAAAAATCATTTGAAAATCATTTTATACTTCAAAAATACGTTCTCTCACAAAGAAATGATTTTGAGATAGATTTCACTCATTTTAGGGTATTTCTACCCTATCTCTAATGAGTTTTTGCTCTGCAGGCTAAGGTTTGCCTAAAACCAAAGCTCTGATACCAGATGTAACGACCCACTATTTTGGACCATTCAAATCGACAATAATCCACACATGTCTGACTTGAATAATTCAAAATAACAGATTGTAATAAAATTTGGAGCAAATCAAATCAAATACAGAATCATAGACACAAAATATCAGAATAACTCGCAGCGGAAATAAAATACCATAGTAGTTCATGAAGCTACTATATACAAACTCTCAAAACATATACAAAATCTCATAGTAAAATAGAAACAGTAGAAGTAAGGATACATAAATCAATAATATAGAGACGAATACAGAATAGTAAATAACTGGATTAGAAGATAAGAAATAACAGATGGACAGATAAGCTCCAGCAAATCTCTAGCTCCAGAAGATAAATTCCAAAGCTGTGATTCTCAGGCTGACCCGAGCTTAAAGTAAAACACAAAACACTCGAGTCAAGACATATATACTTATACAATGTAAACCAACTCAAGTGAACTATAATAGCAATGCATAATAACTTAAAGGATGCTTGGGATCACCCATCCTTTAAGGATCCATAAAAACCATTAATTAAACAGTAATAAAAATATCACAGAAATGTCCATACCGAAATAAACCATGCAACTAACAGTGTTAATGTGCATCACAGCCATCATCAAGAAATCAAATGACATACAGAGAAGTATACCCGTGGTTATAGTATTTCAAAATAATATTTTATATTTCAAAAATTTAACATCATTTCAAATCCAAATCTTTATCACAATAAAGACTAAATCATTTACAAACCATTTCAATATATTACAATATCATATCCTTTCAAAACTTCCTTTCAAATCATTATTTGAATTCAAATTCAATTATCAAATTTAATACCCTTTAAAATTCCAAAATATCATTCATTTATTATCTTATCAAATCACCCTTTAAATATTTTCCATTTAAACCATTTAAAAGTGAAATTATTATTCTTTCAAGTGAAGTATTCAATTTCCAAAGTTTCAATCATTCTAAGTTCATTTACTAGGTCAAAATCCATAAACATTTAAAATTTCTGCCTTTCACAGCATTTAGAAAAAAGCTGTTATAAGTTATATTTGAAACATTTTATTTCAGCGAAGACAGCACTTTAAAACTGCAGTTATATCTCATTTTAGTTGAAATTTAGTTTAAAACAGCAAAGATAGCATTTCCAGAAATGCTGTAATAGCTCAGGTTCAAAAACAAGGGTTTTACTTAATTTCAGCAAAGACAGCAGACAACTATAGCAGTTTACAGAACTGCTGTAATAGCCCTTTATTAAGTTCTTTACCTTTACATTTACTACAGCAACTACAGCATTTCAGAAATGCTGTAATAGCCTCTTTTTACTAAGTTTTAGTTCAATTCTGAAATCATAGCATTTCTGAATGCTATTAAAAGTATTTTCCAGATTTTAGTGTAATTCCAGCCAATAATAAAATTCATTTTAAACCCTTATAACATTATAAAGATCATGTTTTTAACACTCAAAAATGTTTATATAATATATCATTTAACACATGATTTTTATTAAATAAATCTGTTATAGTTAAATCAAATTTCAGTGAATTATTTAACAAATTCAAGTGTAAATTTCTTTTCTTCACATTTTTAGTAAATAAACTTAACACTTAAATTTTATTTCCATTCTCCAATAAATTTCAAATTTCCATTTTTATTTTCATTTTTATTTATATAACTTATTTTCTCATTTTAACCAAAATTCCAAAATTTTCTAACTTAAGTTATATTTTCAAAAATTCCATTTCTATTCATTTTCAACATTTTTAACTTATAGAAAATTCCTAACTTCACTATTTAAACTTATAAAAATTCAATTTAAATCAAATTTTCATATTTTTACACTTTTAAAAAATTATTTAAACATTTTTCAAAACCTTAAAAATAACCACGGGCCTATATATAGGTTTCTAGCCTAATTCAGGTGATACGGATATGTATCATTTCAACCCGCAGTTTACAAAGAAAAATCCGGGTTCTATCATTTCAAACGCGCAATCCCAAGTAAAATAAAACAAATAAAAATCGTTCAGGCCTATCATTTCAGCCCATAACGATTTTTCCCTATTCTAAAGTTCGTTCGGGTATGTATCATTTCAACCCATAGTGATCTAATTTACAGGGAACTTGCAGTGTGATAAACAGGTATAAATGAATAGTTTAACAATAAATAACAATAACAGATAATATGACAGGTAAAATAACAGGTTTAACATCATATAATTAATAATCATAGGCAGTTATAACATCATATATAATATTCTACACATTCAATTGTTGTCAATTCACATTTGCATAAGTATAAATGTCGGGTGAGATTTACTCACCTCTTTTGCTGGAGACGTAAGTTCAAATGACACAACAAAAACCAAAACACAATGACAAAGCTACGAACTTGAGTGGAGAGTGAGATCCAAGTTATAGATCTTGTGTTACAACCCAAAAACAAAACCAAAATAATAGTTAAAAATCAATACGATTGAATTTGAATAACTTTGAAACAAAAAGCAGTTTGAATACGAAACTTTTTGCCTTGCTTTCTCTACTTGTTTGCATGGCCTAGGGGATCAATTAGGTCAGGTTTGAACTTGGTTTAGATCAGGTATGGGTCTGGAAAAGGTAAGGCTACAAGGTAGAACATGATGGAGGAAGTTACAACATAGGGTAAGTGAAGGGTTTCTAGGCAAATAGGTGGAAAATGGTCCAAACTAAGGCTCGGCCATGGGCAATTTGGTTCGGCCAGAGGGTGTACATCTCAGGTCAGTAGCTGGAGTGATGAGGTAGGGTCTGGACAAGGTGGTGGTGGCGGCCAAAGGTGGTGGTGGTGGTGGAAAATGGAGTGGTGATCAAGGGGGTGCTCGTCTATGGTTGTTTTAAGGGGTAGTTTGCATTTTTGGTGGAGTTTTGCTTCAGGGGATGGCCATGGCCTAGTAGGTCAGAGGAGATGGAGGTGTTTGCAGCTTAGAATGATGGTGGTGGTGATGGAGGAGTAAGTGGCTGAGCTATATAGGTGAAGCAAATGCAAATAGAATAAGAAAACAAGGAAGAAATTTAGTAGAAAAAGAAGAAAATGATTACCAAACTTTGCTTCAGAAATGGAGGCCGAAGTTTTTGAGGATGAGAAACATTTTCTTACGTGAAAAATGAGAAGAGAACGGCTGAAAGAAAGGAGATAAGGATCGGCCCAAATGAATGCAAGAGTTAGGAAATGAAAAGGTGAGAAAACAAAGAGTCTTAAGCAAATAAAAGGTCACAAACCTTTCAAATTTCTATTATTTATTTTTGCAAATTTAAATACATGTAAAATACTGATAAATAAAGATAAAACTCAGGAATAAAAATAAATGTATAAAATAAATAATTAAATTTTAATTAAATAGAATTAAATTAAGAAAATAGCTTAAAAAATGCAAACTAGGCTTTAAAAATTTGAAATAAATTCCATAAGCTTTGGAAAAATTTATAATCACTTTAAAATATTTAAAAGGTAAAATAAATATAATATAACATACATATACAAATTAGAATAAGATATGTCAAATTAAAATATCATTTATATAAATTAAAATAAATAATATTGTTAAATAACTCAATATACACACAATATTGAAAACAATATAACTTTCACAATTTAAATCCAATTTCAACGAAACGAAAAGCAATATTCATGATATTAAGTCTATTTTTATAAGAAAAGATAAAATTCAAAATTTTAAATATTTAAATTTTAAATGTAAAAGTCAAAGTTTGACCATTTTGACCAAAATCCACTTTTTTGGAAATATTCCATTTATCCAGGTTTGGAATTATAATTCATAGAAAATCAAAATTTATATTTAAAATAACAAAACTTTATTCTTTTAATAAATAAAATAAAGTTTTTAAATCAGGGAATTCAACTAAAAATAATTAAAATATACAATTAAAAAAATCACAAAATATAGGGTTGTTACAAATAATGTTTACATCTCATATTTGTTTTGTTTTCGGTTTTAAGATGAAATCCGAAATATTTTGCATTGATTTGCCTTGTTTTTGAATGATGGAATGATTATATATACTTGTTGATGATTTATGGTTGTTCATATAGATTTTATGACATGTTTTGATATGAAAACTCTATTAAATGAAATCCAAATGCCTTGCGAACTTTTATATAGACTAGAAATAATATTTTGGAGATGGGTTTCAATTTTCAGAATTTTCTGATTTTATGTGGATTTTATATGAATTTTCCAGTAAAGAAAATGTTATTTTGGTTGTAAATTATTTACAGTTAAGTAATTAAAGGATGGGTCTGAAATTTTTATGTGTTGGAAAATATATTAAAAGAGATTTTCTGAAATTTTTTGTAGAATTTTCAATGTTTTAATGGTTATATAAAATTATTTAATGTATGGGAGCTATGTATCAATTTTTTGTGAATATGATGCAAGTTGGAATTGCAGCGGGAGTGGTAGGAGGAGACGAGTAGGCGGCTGACGGATAGCTAATTAGGGGTTATAGTTTATCTTGTTTCGATTCCACTGTGTATATTAAATCAGATATGATTATATTGACTTTGATCAACCAAGGGGGCATCGTCATATGTCGGTCTTCGTGTATTATTGTAAGTATAATTGATCTTTACTTGGGAAACGATTATGGGATTATGTAACTTGGATATGAATTTGTTTTGAAATGTAATCAGTAAAATATTGTTTTTGGAAATCTGTGATTTTGTTCATATTCAAGTGATTCTGATATTATGGATACCATTAGCATTACCATATTTTGTCACCAGAAGTTAATACTATGGATGACTGCAACATCTGTAGCGTTTAGCTTTTGGCCTCTAGATACGGAATGTTACATCCACATCCATAGAGCTTATGCAAATGGTTAGCCCATGGCTATATGTAGTTTTAGGAATTGATAAAATCGGTATACTACCGATGTCGAAGGGCGGAGCTAAGTATGTCATTGTTGTTGTGGAGCACTTCATAAAGTGGGCTGAAGCGGAACCGCTAGCCACGATCACAATGAAGAAAGTGATCAACTTTGTGGAAAATAACATCGTATATGAATCTAGAGTTCCATAAAAGATCATTATTGATAATGGAATTCAATTCAGGGGTATCGAGTTCAAAGACTTCTATAATGGATATCGAATCACGAAGAGATTCTCTACAGTATTACACCAGCAAGCAAATGGAAATGTAGAGTAAATGAACAATATCATAAATTCTATCCTAGAGAAAAAACCATCGAAAGCCAAGGGAAACTGGGTTGATGAGTTACCATTTGCACTGTGGGCATATAGAATGACCTATAGGTCCGCAACTGGGCATACTCCATTCACTTTGACCTATAGAGCTAAGGCCATGATTTAGATAGAACTAGAAATCCCTTTCCATCGAATAAAACATTATGATACCAAGATGAATGAGGAACTCTTGCTTTAGTCACTCGACTTGGTCAATGAAAAAAGGGAAGAGGCTGAACTAAGGGTGGTTGCTCACCAGAAAAGAGTAGCATGATATTTCAACGCCATGGTCAAGAACTATACATTTGAGTTAGGAGACCTAATTTTGAAATGAGTCCTCTCTGGTACGAGGGCACTTGGTCCAAATTGGGAAGGTTCCTATGCAATTGAACAGAAGCTTGGAGACAGAACATTCAAGCCATCGACTGTTGATGGAATCCCAATTCTGGGGGCATGGAAAAGCGAACACCTACGATGCTATTTCACTTAGATTTATTTATTTTATTTGCTATAAATAAGCCACCCTAGTAAATTAGGATAACGTAATAAGGCAGGACTTGTCGTTTCCTTTGTTTATATATAAATTTGGCTTTTGGAATTAATGGAACCGTGTTCTTACAAGCTAAACTTTGTAACGCATGATTAACGGCATAATTAGGTACTTAGAGATAGGTATTGATGAACTCCTTTGATCAATGATCAAGTTACGAGAGTTTGATCACATCGGGCTGGATCGAACGATTCGCCCTTATTCCTTTGATCTTTACTACTGCCTGGAGGTAGGCAAAGTCAATGAGGGCCAAGGGATAAGCAACCGAAACACTGGTTCCCAAAGATAAGAACTAGTGTATGATCAAAGCTTTCACGGGTACAATTATGGCCAAGTGAGACATGCTCGGTCGAAGATAAATGATGATAGTCGAAGAGCAATCTCGATAAACACCTAGAGATAGGTGAGGTTAGAAATCAATGCACAGGAACAAGCATCTGAAATACCAAAACCTATAGATAGGGGTCGGTGAATAAATAAAGTATTTATAATTATGACCACACTTATTGTACGGTAAGCCATACCCAACCGATGATAAGTGATGAAGGTCAAAGAAAATATTTGATCAATGCTCAGAGAGAGGCGAGATCGAAGTTAGTAGAGATAAATGCCTAAAATGTCGTTCGCCATAAAATGGAAATGATATGAACTAAATGCTTCAATGACCACGACCTTGGTTATGGCCGAACGAACACGACTAAAGACAAACCAGATCAGCCATAGAGTTAGCCAAATAAGAACAATTTTCTTTAGCCAAAAAAGAAATACTTTGGTAATGATAAACATAATTAAATAACAAAACATTACTAAGAAGTTGTAGAGATTTATTTATATGTATAGAGTTATAGTAAATAATAGCATTGCACAGACGTCGGCATATATAATACGAATGCAGTTGAATTACAACTAACTATATTATATATGCATATATATATATAGGAAGGTAAAATAGAAAGTATAGAAATGTATACACAACAAAGATTGTGTAGAAAATCGGTCTTTTATTTACAATAACTTTTGTTACAACAGTCGCGGGGGTAGCTCCCGCACAATGTCAACATATATGTAAAAGGAAAAACAAAACGTACATAAAAATATTAAAAAAAACCGTCTTCCCAAAAGCTAAGCCAGTCACATACTTCCTCCTCCTTCGCTTGCTGCTCTTGATATCTAGCTTTGCCAAGTGCTTCTTTGAACCCTTCCCTTCCTATATCTTCTCTTTCTCTAGAGCGAGATAACGTTTCTTCCTCAGTAGTCTAGTTGAGTGGATCTTTAGGCTTGTCAGAAGTAGGATTAGAGGATTTTCAAGTACCACCAGAACCGCGATCTTTAGGCGACCTAATTTTCAAAGGGGTAAGCTTGGGACTAGGACTTGGTTTCCCATAGCCGATGGTAGATTTTTAATTTCTTGGCTCAAGGTTTATCTTGATTTTATCATAGTCGAGTTTTAGCCTCTTCGCTATTGTTATGTGATCATCTAGGTCCTTCGCGCTTATGATTGTAACCTCTTCCTCTTGGGACTAACCGATGTCCTCTAACCCTTCTAAAGCTTCTATCTTATGAGAGTCTATACTGGGGCTGGAGTTGGAAGGAAGAGTTGGAATGATTGGCTTGATATTGATGGAGGTTGATGCGGTAGGCCCATGCCTTGAGTAGATGGTGGCGGAGGAGGTAGCAACTGATGGCATGTAGCTTGACATATATAATAGTATAAGTTATTGACGTCCTTTGGCGAGAGTTGAGTTTCTCGAAGACCAAAGAGATGAGAGAAATACCTTGGCTAGGCGGAGTTTCCTTGGATAAAGCATGATGATTTCACCCTCTTTGGTAGAAGATTTAGATGGTTGGGTAGCTGGAGGAGGAGAATGAGGAGCATCGTCACTTAGTGTAGCTAGGATAGGACTCTTGGTGACAACGGCCTAAGAGGTGCCCGCTACAGAAGTTGTAATCTTTGTTGCAAGCTCTTTGGATGTAGGAGTTGACGATTCTTCTTGATCCAATGCATTAGGTTCACTAAGAGCCACGATAACGACCTTTCCTCTTCTGTGACTAGAATAGTTTTTCATTTTTCTAAGGCCATGATGTCCTCCTCATATAAGAAACGAGACTACAACATCTCTTTAGTTACGCCTTAGCCAGCTGTAGTAGCTCTAAAGAGTATTTCTTTCAGGTAGTCAGCCAATGTGATATCATAACTATCTCCTTGCTATTTTAGATTTTTCTCTCAATGAAGTTGGCGAAGAGTTGCTAAAGAGTGGAATTCATTTCCTTACTAGCCTAAGTAGCCTTCGTTTTAAGTTCTTTGATTTCCTTTTTGGCTTAAATGAGGCCAGCTTGCTTGTGCTTTGAAATCTATTTCCACCTTTAAATTGGCCTTAAGGACATCCACTTCATTCTAGATGGCCTTATTTTTCTCATTTTTGGCCTTATCTTATGCCACCAACTCGACATTTTCTTGATGAGCATTTCTGATCCAGTCTTTCATTACTGTTGTGATCCGAGTATGAGCTCTTGACATTTCCTCTACTAACTCTTTTGAGTTTTTGGCTTATTTCAATGCATTGTCTCTTTCTTTAGTGAGGCTAGACGACTCTGTTTTGTATTCCCGCACTACCCTACCATGATTTTCCCTCTCTATCTCGAATGACTAGATGATCGTTTGATTGATTCTATTAACATCAGAGAGGCCCTTCGCCGGTTTCTTCCACTCAAACAGCTAGTCTAAGTGCTCCTTAACTCCATCTACCTTCTGGTTGGCCTCTTGATGGGATATGTCTCGGGCATAGCAGTCAAACATTACCCTTGTATCAATAGCTGTAAATGGGGCTACAGGGGGAAAAGGTAGAGCTACATGAGTTGAAACTTCGTTGGATTTATGGGAGGTAGAAATGCAAATGATTAGAGGTTGAGTTGACAGAGGTTGCCATCGAGGAGTTTGAGAGAAAGTCCACTGCTAAGAAGCGTTAGAATCATGCATGGAGTGATCATGGGAATCTCGTTTCTTTTCATCTAGGTCATCGCACTTTATTCTTCATCTCAGTACCTTAGGTTGTCCTCCTTATCCCAACACTCCTTATCTTTTCTCCTTCTTTTGTCTTCCAGTCTCCTGGTATGAGACGTGTTGGCTTATGCTCAAGCGGAGGTATCTATAACGATCTCTAACCATTGTACGAGAAAGAAGAAGGGATGTATCAGAACCAAAGCACTAGATTACGAGCGAGTGCAAAGTATTGGTGTTCGTGATCCTAGAAGTGTGTGAAGTGTTGATATTTCCCTTAGTATTCCATGGATTGTGTACGAGGAGTTGCAAAGATTGGATTTCATCTTCCTCGACACAGATATCCCCAGACGGGAATTACCTACACGTGCATTCAAAATGTCTTCCATAGTAACGCCTCCAATACTAAAGGCCGAAAGAACTCCAATATGACTTAGCGTGCTGAAGATATTTTCCGAAGAGCCCGTAGGAGGTGTCACCTCACCAGTTGGTGCTAGAATTGCACCAGGAGTCTATTGAGAAGACTTGATAACCAATTATATCGAACGAGGAAGGATATGGACTGTGTTGCCTTTGGGGGATGTCTCTAGGTATGATTTGTTCTTGCACAGACTGTAGTCTTCATTGTCATCGTCTTCGTCATCTCTAAATCTTCTCGCTCTTTTCTTCCACTTTCTTCTTCTCCTTCTTTTCCTACTTCTCTTTCTCTTCCTACTCCACCTCCTTCTTCTTCTCCTCATATTCCTTCATCTACTTCTCCTACCATGTTCTCTTTCTCCATCCTTTCTTTATTTTCATCGACATTCACCTTACCTCCTTGGCCTTCGCCAACACTTTGGTCGTCATTGTAAGAGTCATAAAGGGAGGCAGAAGGCCAGATGGCTGATCGAGATTTCTTGGAAGGGAGAGGAAGAGGAATAACATGACTTTTGGGGTGTAAAAGGCCATACTAGCAAAACCTCTCATTGGTAAGCAAGAAGGAGGTAGTGCAGAATTGGTATTCAATTTCCTTTAAGAGCTCTAGGGTGTTAGTATATGTACTGTTGTCGTCTCGGTTGCGAAGGTTTGTGAAAAGCATAGAAGAAGTAAGTATTGAAATAAATAAAATTTTAATGAAAAATGAAATTAGGAGAGTAAACTTACGTCTTGACAACCAGTGGTGGTTAAACCCATAAGGACAGTGAACGTAAAAGCATCCGCTTTTGAAGTAAATATGCTTGTGATGAAGTGCCTCAATAACTTTACAACGATTATAGGCTTCAATGATCGTAAGGAAGGTGTGTCTGTTCTCTTTTTAAAACTTAGAAGAAATGCGAGCTCCCTAAAGTTTGAGGGACAATGCAATATCATCATGAAGTGGACGTACAAAAAATTTAGTAGGGCACATCAATTGGGGAACACCTATGTCAGAGCAAGTCCAATTTTTTGTAAGAAGAATTTGAGCGATTCATTGAAGGGTGAAACGAATCCATCGAAACACATGTGTTTGTTGCATGTGGTATAGCCATAAGGTAGGTTGTGAGCTTATTGGTCAATCGTTGGCAATAGATAGTCACTTTCTACCATCCATGGACAATAACGACAAAGTTTGATCAAGAGGGTTATTAAAGACTCTTGGGGAACGTTGATTATCTAGTGGAGAAGACTGGTCTTGAGGATGTACCACTGAAATAACTTGCATTTGAAGTTCACATATTAAAGAACATCTTGATTCAAATGGAATACACATCGAGGCTTGAGAGGTAAAAGAACTGACCTCGAGAGGAGTAGAACGATTGGTACTAACTCTCAGGCGATGATTGAAAGTCTAGTGGATCGTATACTATCTAACTTGTGTATAATATGCAAGTATATAAATCAATGCAATAGTAGACAATAGTAAAATATAAAAAGCGTGCAAACCAAAGTTTTTATACTGGTTCGAACCTCCCGTCCTACGTCCAGTCCCAAAGCTCCTCTTCGGTATTTCCTATAAACAAACTACCCTCGCTTCGCCTGGAGGAATAGGCTTAATGCAAAAGTGTCTTTGACAATCTTGTGTTCTAATAACACGGTTTTTGACTTATAGTACAAATCTTCCTATGATCTCCTTTAAGTATATTAATATGATTGCTTTGAGTTGCAGGAAGTGATTTAACCAAATGGTTATAATGGATTGAGATTATGTAAATAGCGTATATGAAAGAGAATGCTTTGAAATCAAGAGAGTAAAGAATAGATCAAATCAAGTTAAGTAAGTTGTTTCTATTTCTCAATCAAGATGCTATTTATAGAATCAGAGAGGTGCAGATGAAGAGTTGTTACTATTTGAAGAAATATTTTGTTTTAATGGCAGCAACTCTTCACGAAAGATAATTTCCTTTAGTTTCAAAAAGAAGTGTTTTTTGTCTTTTTCAAATATGACAGTTCTTTCCATGACAGACGTTTGTCGTATAATGACCAACGTCTATGACTAGTTTTAATTTTTAACCCGAGACTTGTCACAGACGTCTGTGAGTATACCTCAGACGTTTGTGAGGTGAAAAGCAGTTTTCCACTAGATTTTGATGTATATAAAATTGTGTTTGATCGTGTATGCATATATACTCAAGGAGACCTTAAAATATTTTATCTAGGACTCTTTTATAGTAGAATTATCTTAGTATGGTCAATGAATCTTCGTTTCTCTTTGATTCTCAATATTTTCGATTATGGTGTCTACTTGTAGTATATACCTGCAATCTGGATAAAGCCTATATATGTATATGATTGTATAGTTGTTATCAGTGAAACATAAGTTGGTGGTTCTAACAATGATATCATTTAGTCATTCTTAACTGAAAAGCTTTATAGCGAATGCGGTTGGGTATGATTTAATTTAAGAATTTGCTTTATTTAAAACCTGTGTAACTAATGGGCAGGATCCAACAAATGTCGACGTGTGTTGATCAATCAAATTCAAGACATCGATTGAAGTAGTGTAAAGTGTTGACCTATGCAATGTGCGTCATGTGTTCAAAGCACAATGAAAGGGACACTTTGTGTAGATAGGTCACTTGTACTAGTAAATGAGCTCCATTAAATGATGGAATTTTGTGTCGGATCTTAACCATTATTACAGAGCGAATGATGACGAAACAGTTGTCCAGAGCGACATGAAGTTTTCTTTGCAAGAACATAGTATCATGTTGTCTTACTTGAAATATCGACTTGTATATCCAATTCGAATGTCGAAGTGCATTCTACTCGCCGTTCCTTTAAACCATCTCACCAAAGTAGAACCGTCGAATCACTTTCGTCCTAAGTCTGGTAAAGTCAATCACACCAATACTTCTTATGTGAGAGTGTCACACATTCAAGATCGAAACTAAGCCATAAAAGAAACTCGAGGTAGGAAGTGCAAAGAACTATAGTTAGCATCAAGATAGAAAAATTGGAAAGCCTTGAATGGATTCGAGGTAGCTTGGTGTAGACCCTATGTGCAACTTGAGTTCCCTAAATAACCATGCTTTCTTCCAAACTTAGCAATATGGAAAGATGAACTAGCCAACCTTTGCTCCCTTGCCAATAACTATGGCTATAGCCACGACATGGCAGTGATAGCGATGCCATGACATCCCCTACAACACCAAAACCCTATGCTATTGTACCTGCCTTCGAATTCGAATCTAGATATGGAGAACGAAGTTGGGGGCAAGTTGACTCGACATTGACTTGATAATGCAGAGATTGGATCTGCTCTGGAGGTGCTGTTGGTTATTATGGTGGCACTAGATGCATCAGCGACTAAGGACGAGCTTAAGAAGGTGATGCAATAGTAGAAGGCTTGAATTTTCAAAGGAAAGGTCAAGGTAGGAATTGGAAAACGGAGTCACATAGGTAAATTTATGCTAAGTCTTGAGTACTTATATGTACAATTCAGAAATCGGGTCGGTACTGACATGTTTTGGTCGGTAGCGACATGATTCAATTGTTAAAAAAAGAGAAAAAGATAGAGAAAACGTACCGGATCGAGATACGATACAATTTCCAAGATGGTAAGAGTTTCCACTTGGCTGTTGGAGGAAAGATGGTGCGCTAACTATTTGAAGTGATGAGTGGATATCTTCAAAACATATATGATGCTTTAAAGATGACTATTGGCTACCCGTAGACTCTTGGGAAACTAAAACAATATAGCTTGTCTTGAACCAAAGCACACTTTGTTTCATGAATGCATACTTTGAGGGGCAAGTGTTATCCAACATTTGAACTGAGCAACTCTAAATTAATCTGGACGTGAGAGCGAAGAAGGAATGGATATAGGACTTAGAAGCATGCTTGGAATAGCAAGATGGAGAAACACAAGGTGTTTGGAGTCAGAATAAGCAACCAAACATGGTGGCTATCGACCACAATTATGGTCGGTACTGAGTTGATTGTTAAAGAGGGGTCCACCCTTGGACTTTAGGAGATTGAGGCTTGAGAAAATATGAAGTTGTCTGTATGGCTATGAGGCCATTATGGCCCATACCTACTATAATTGTGGTTTGTACCACATGATTTTTCTCTTAAGAATGACTTATTTTCCTCCCCATTATCGCAGATCCAATATTTTACCCGTTCTTTCATGATTTGGTGACAATGATAAAAAATTATAGTAATAAATAAAAGGGCTAGAGCAACCTAGAGAGGACTTTTGATCTTAGGCCTCCATATTCTTCATCTCCTAGCCTCTACTTCAACTACTGTCACTATGCTATAAAATATGAGCATACTTTGTTATTTAAATCTGAAATCATTACAAAGCTCTTATACTCATAATGAATCTAGATCTAATAAATTTAAAGTGGACGTAGGCACGACTTTTGGTCAAACCACTGTAAAAATCTTGTATTCTTTACTGTTTCTACTCAGTTTTATTTAGATCTATATCATTTTTGTTCGATTGGAGAGTTATACCACTTTTTGGTCCATCATATACATACATATACATAGATATATATATATCTATATATAATGGGAATACCCCCTAAATGAAGCTTTTGAAATACCTATAATAACCTTCTGCTTTTTCTACCATGATAAGGATGTTTATGTAATTTCTATGATGCACGGTCTTATCCACCACACAGAAGAGACAGTTATCCTACCCTGCCAAAATTTTCCACTCATTTACTATTTGATTCCTCCTTCGATCTATAATAAATACCATCCGTACTCATCCTCTCTTCCAGATTACGAAACAGTATCTCCATTGCAGTTTGCCTCCTTCCTTCCGAAGGCAAGGATTGATTTCGGTACCTTTATGTTAACTCCACGTCAAAATTAGGGTTTCTTACTCAAATTATGCATCTTTATGTTGAATTTGTGTTTCAGATGGATATTCAGTTGGGCGATGTTAGATTTGAAAGTCTTCCTCAGGCTACCTGCTTGCTTTTTCTATGGAATTGCAGAGCCAGATAAATTTTAGGTGAAATTTTCTTCATCTTTGTAAGCTTTAAACCTTTAGGGCTTGCTTAAATAACTTTTTGGGCGATCTGATAAATTATTACTTTGATATTGTTAACTTAGGATCTTTACTCAGTCCTTTTGATGTCAAACAAAAATAAACTAAATACCTTTTAGACAAAAATGGAAATTTTAGATGCCATAGTCTTTTCTTTTGTATAGGTTTGCAATGATTCTAAAAGGTTTATTATTTTCGGAATTTTGGTAATGCACAGTTTTTGTTTGATGAATTGTAATTTAAGAATCAAGATAAAAAAACCTATTTGCTACTTGCTACATTGCATCACACCTTTTTTCAATAGAGTTACATCTCTGTTTTTTTTTTCAAATTTGCGATTCAGTTTTTTTTCATTCTCTAATTTTATATCTTTTTTGTTTACAAGAAGAGTATAGGTGGCAATCAGAGCCTGAACACAATATACATGTATTAGTTGATTGAATCAAAGATATGTGTGCAGTTTTGAAATTTTTTTGGATAGTCATTTGCTTTTAACTATTATCAATATGCATATCCTGTATATGGGATTTGGGATTTATACATTGACAATTGGATCAAGATGAAACTAAAATGTGTGTATTTGTGTTTGTGTACATAGCATAAACAATGTCTTTGCATCTTATGTACAAAAACCTACCAGAGCTCATATGTCCATATATAATATATGTTTTAGCAATTTATGCGTAGAAATGGCAATGTCTTTGCATCTTATGTACAAAAACCTACTAGAGCTCATAAGTCCATATATAATATATGTTTTAGAAATTTATGCGTAGAAATGGAAAGATAAGTTATTGAATGTTCTCAGATCTGTGAAGTTTCATTGAATATTTTTTACTAAGATTGCTTTCCGGAGAAATTCTATAAAGCGATAAATTTTAATATAATAAGTAAATAAGCAAATTTACCGAAATTGTATAATAAGTAAATACGTTTTTATCATTAATGGAAATATGAGTTACACAATAGCTTTGATCGAATATGATTATAAATCGAGCCCAAGCAAGATACGGTTTTGAGGTAGATGGAACACTACCTTTCAAAGTTCAGTTTTGTGATATCTGTGTATTTTCTATATTGTCGACTGTTTTTTTAAACTAAAACGTTTATGCAATTTGTACTAATTTTCTTTAATAGGTTGCAAGCTGCGAGTAGAAACACGTAGTTTTGAAACTGATGAAGTATTGATGCGAGATAGAGAGCTTGAAAATGTCACATTTGAGCGAGAAGGTATGCTATAATGACTATGTACCAATATACTATAGTATGAAAGAATGACCAAAATATCAATTTTCAAATATGATAGTTGGTAAAAAAACGTGCATGTAGTTTCTGACGCTATTACAACAGTATTGTTCTCACTACTTTACATGTCTTTCATTTGGTATGGTTGTGTTAGATGTAGAGTTTTTTTATGACAAGTAAAACATTAAAGAGAAGTATAATGTGGGTTGATAGGAGTGTCGCTTGCCCTATTTGTAGCTAGGTGTGACTTCTCCCTAACTTTGTACTAATTGCCGATACTGTAATTATTTTGTTGATTTATTTGTTAACAGGTTACAACTCTGAACATTTGAGGTATATAAGCATATAAAGAAAGCCTGTTCGCAACTAGGCGCCAATTTTCAACTTGGATTCTCCTCTTACAACAATATTATAGAGATATTATTTTGCATAGATGTTGAAATGTCTTGCCTTGACTCACCAAGACTGTATAGTGATTGCTTTACTGCATGATATAATTATACTGTTACATTTAATTAATTCCCTTTGTCAAGTATTTTTCATACGTTGATTGTTACATGTTATTCAACAATGTAGATAAGGTAGAAGCAAATTTAGCTGGCCCTTATATTTCATGCTTAACATTATCATTTGGAGAACAGTGGTGATTGATACGTATGTGTATTTGCAATTGTGTTCGGGTAAGTGCGTGGGTTGCGTGTGTTGCTAGTGCAAGGAAGTTGAATGTATATTAGGTGTGTGTGTATTATATGCATACACGTATCTCAGTTGTCATTGCAAAGGGTTGCGTGGTAATGCATGGTAGGTACAAGAGTAACTTTTCCATCTTCGTTTTTGTTTTTCAGAAAAAGAAAAAAATTAACTGACCGAATACAGCTAATAAAGAGTAGTCATCATGCCGGTTGTCAAACAAAGCAACCAGGTCCACAAGCTTCTAGCTACAATAGCATATTATATTTAAACAGGTCCACAAACTTCTATGTACAACAGCCTATAATATTTAAACAAAGTACAAAAATTGAATGACCGAATACAGCTAATACAGAGTAGCCATCATGCCGGCTGTCAAACAAAGCAGGTCCACAAGCTTCTAGCTACATTAGGATATTATATTTAAACGGGTCCACAAACTTCTACGTACAGCAGCCTATTATATTTAAACAAAGCAAAATTTACTTATTCAAGCATAGTTCTACTATCTAGGCATGTAGGAAACCATCGGTAATAGTTATATCAACTGACCCATTATTTCGGCCTATTTTACTGTCCACGTTTATGTTACTAACTTCCACTTCCTATAATTTAATTATCTATGTCTATATAAACTATCCAGTATCTCTTCTCCATTCTAAACAAAATGTCAAGCTATATATTTTTCCTTTGTTATCATGCCAAAGGTAATTGATAATTATGTTTATTTTAATTGTATAATGCTTTTCTCTCTTTTTAAATTTAGTTATTATATGTTGTACTATAGGGTAAATCTACAGGTAACAAAAATGATGATTCAATATGCACTCGAAAGCAATAGCTAAAGCGAGTAGGGAAGAAACACCTTGATGAGTTTGTACAACATTCAAACCCCTTCTCGGTTAAAGTAGAACCATTCAATCAGTCATCAGAAACTTCGCTGCCTACTGCAGTTAAACTGGAAAATGAAGATAGAGCTTTTAGCGAAACTACTGTTGTTCAAGAATCATAAGGAACCATGAATGCTCATGAATCCAAAGTAATTATGGACCAACCATCCATGGTCGATGACTGGGATGAACCATTTGCAAATGCTGTGGTAAATAACAAACTAACAGTTCATTACATGTATTAATATATATTTGAATAGTTTAAATATTACCGTGGATCAGAGTTAGATTTATGAGTCACACAACAAATAATTGACTAAAATAAATTTAATGGATGGAGGTGTTTGTGTATGTGTATCCATAGAATTTAAATAAGTCACACAACTTTTATTCGTACTTTTATTTTAAGTCAATCTTCATAGTGTGCATATATAACTCTGTTAAATTCCCACAAGGATAGATAATTAACAATGATTGAAATTTAAACTTACATTTGAACACCACATGTCCTAACAAACCGCTATTACCCCTATTAGGCTATTTTTCTCATTCAAATTTACACAAAAAACAAATCTACGTCCAAAAAAATAGCAACGAATTGGTTGGATCGGGTATTTCTTTGCACTACAAATCAGCCAATACACGTTTTTCTTTGCACACGTCCAACGGATGTGCCATATGTACTGGTATATATATATACTTAATTCTGAAATATAAATATATTTTAAACTTTTAACTTATTAATGTATGTTTTAACATAAAATAAAAATTATTAATGTAAACGTGCATGGATTTACATCATATAAAAAACTATATACAAATTCGTACAGATTATTATAATTATAAATTATATATAATAAAATTTTACACAAATCCATATGGATTTGTATAGTAAAAGAAATTAATTTTAATAAAAATGTTCCTATCGAGAGAAAAAAGTATTTTTTTAACATATGTAATTATATTTACTAGTTAACAATTTATAAATAAATATTATTAAACTAAATATAAAATATTTTATTTGTTTATTTCGAAAATGAAAACTTATATGCATATTATTTAAACATATTAATATTTGAAATTTGAATTTAAATTTAAAGTGGATTTTATCTAGATCTAGACCTAACTTTTAAATTTAAAACTATTATCAGATATTTTAGATATATATTCAAATTATTTTAAGTTGGTCAATATTTTAAAATAAATTAAATTAGTATATATGTTTTATATATGCATATATATATATGTTTATGTGTATGTATATAAATAGTAAATTAAATTATGGATAAGAAATATGTATATATAGAACAAATATGTCCATTGCGACCCAAATTCCAGCACTTATATACAGGCATATTAAACCATATCCACTTTCTATATAATGCACGTGTAGTGTAGACATATATGTGTTCTTGATACACATATACATTAAATAAATGAAGGTAATACTTTTATATAAACAAACTAAATAAAATAAACATTTTATTTAAAATTCTTTAGATTATATCTAAATTTTTAGACTTCATAGGCCTAATAAGATCTAAAAATGAAATTTCTTTTGAAATTCACCTATTTATCCAGTTGCACCCCAACCGAATTCCTTCAATGATATCAAAGACCAATAGTCTATGCGGTCTAAATTAATAGTATTATGACTAACTTATTAAAGTTACCCATCTAGGAGGGTGTCTAGAAAGGTATGTCTAAGGCTGGGTTTAAATAATCAAGTGCTTTTCCATACCTTGCTATTGGCCTGACATAAAGGATGAAATAAGACCAAAGGTTATCCCCAGTATAAAAGCCCGAATTGATTTTGAGCTATGGGTAATTTTCAAAATCTATTTTTAAATTATATATTATATTTTAAATTCAAAAGGTTGAGTTTAAAATATGTAATCGATTTTATAAATGGTATAAAATATTTGTCAAAATTGTTTTGAAAATTAATTAATTAATTTTGAAACTTTTATAATAACTAACTAATTAATTAAATGTCAAGGACCTCTAGCTCAAGTCGTTAGAGGTAAGATGCTTTAGATAAAAGTTATAGTGGTTATGAGTTCGAGCCCCCGAGACAACATAATTAGGGCTCCACTTTAATAATCATCACTTTTATTATCAAAAACTTAACCGATTAAATTGAAAACATATATATAATGATATATACATTTATCTTAAAATGTTTAAGGCAATTAATAATTAAATTTTCAAAATTAGTTAAGTTTACTTAAAATTTGTTTAATTAATATTTTGATTAAATGTCAATTACTAAATAATAACATGTATAATGATATATGTATATGGCTCTAAATGATGTAGTATATTTATATTCAATTATAAAATGTTTAAAATGAATTAAATTAAATTAATTAATATGTTAATTAATTTAATTAATTAAACATGATTTAGGTAATAAAATTAAACAAAATTAAATATTATTTAATAAAATAAAGTGGTACTATAATATACCCAAATCAAATTTAAGGAATAAATACATACATATAGTACGTACAACGTGACTTCAGATGTGTTTGACACTTGAATCACGATGGTATTTTATAAAAAATTATGTTATTTCATAAGTAGACATCATTCAAACAAATATATTAAAGGTTATGAATATTTTTAAGTATTGTCCCCTATCATTTAAATATTAATAGATTACATGCATACACTTTAGTTGTTAAGCTTTTTTCAAGCTAGAAATGTTATCTTTAGTATTATTAATACATTGACTAGATGAGGTAAGATACATGCACGTATTTGTTAAGTTCTCATTAAGGCACATGCATTATACTTAAGCCATTGTGAAATGACAGGTAAGAGTGAATAATCTCTCTTTATTTGTTGAGCATTCCCTAAGGTCAATATGAGATTAGGATAAAGACCACATGTTAGGAGTTATATGTGATACAATTGATAATGTGGTATCCATTGCATGTGGGCCAATGAATTGTTGAGCTTTCCTTAAGTTCAGAATCCCAAGGAATGCAAGTCCTAACAACACTAGAGAATTCGAAAAGATTTCTATGTTTCCTCTTATGGTTTTAACAAACATAAAATCTATAGGTACTTATTATTAAAATGAAATATAATGTTTTAACCTTACTAATAATAGAAGAACATTGCTACGTATAATGTTCCATTCTACTTAAATTTTCCAGAAAATGTCCATGACAAATTACTTTTCTGAAAATGACAAGCTCACTAGACCTAACTACATAGACTGGCTAAAAGCAATCAAAATAGAACTACCTTATGAATTCTTATGATCATCAATAATTGAACCTCCAAAAGTAAAAGCCGTTAAAAATGCTAATTCTGAATTATTATTATTTATAACAAATGGATTGTAAACCTAGAAATCGCCTAAGTTTATGTGATGTCTACATTAAAAAAACCATTGCAGACAGCACAAAAACATGTCTGTCCATTAAATATTCGACATCCTCAAAGCATTGTTTATGGAGAAATCTCATTTTGTAAGGTATAAGATTACTAAGAAATAACACAATAGGAAGATGACAAAAGGCATGTATATGGAGACTACATCTTCTTAATGAAAGGTTATATTGATAGACTTTCCTAATTGGATGTTGTGATAAGAAATAAGCTGCAAGAGGACTAGCTCCTAGGGTCCCAAACTCCATAATTTGAGCCATTCATATTGAATTACAATATGAATCAATTGAATGTAAGCCTCGTAGAGCTGTTTAATATGTTGAGATCATCCGAGTCTTCACCCCAAGGATTAAGGCACGGTGCTTGTGGTAAAAGAAAAAGCATCATCTTTAAATGGTATAAAGAAATGAAAGCGAATTGATAAAAATAATATGAGAAGAGCACTCCAAATGACAACGGTGAGTGTCATACTGTCACAAGAAAAGGCATTGGAAAAAAGAATTTTCCGAACTACCTAAATATTGTCAAAGAGAAGAAACAAAATGGCTTTACCACTCTTATAGGTATATTTATGATTCAAAATTGTTTTGCAATCAATAAATTATCTTGGGTTTTAGATGCTAGATCTAGAATTTATATCTATAATTTGTTACAGGGACTTAGGAATAGGTGACATGTGGCAAAAGGTGAAATGAGACTTCAAGTTGCTAATGGATCTCTAGTAGGTGCAACAGCGGTTGGAGAATATCACTTGGCTTTGTCAAATGGATCAGATTTAATTTTGAATAATTTCTATTATGTTAAAAAAATTAATTGTGGAATAATAAAACACTATGTTTGATGGAAATAAAATCCACAATGGTATTTTGGATAATGGAATTTATGTGTTTAATTATAATCATGTATGTGCTATGAATAATTCTTCCATTGTTAACATTAACAATAATTGTCTATGGCATTGTAGGCTAGGTCATATAAGTGAAAAACGACTACACAAAGTGAAAACCGAAGATTTTACACCATCATTTAATTCTGAATCATTTGATATACGTGAGTTGTGTCTTAATGGAAAAATGACCAAGCACCCCTTTAATGAGGGTAATGATAGAGTTAATAGACTCTCAGGTCTCGTATATACTGATGTATGTGTTATAGTGCCTATAGTTTCCAAAGATAATGCTTCTTATTTTGTAACTTTTAGCGATGATTTCTCAAGGCTAGGATATATGCATTTATGAAGAACACATCTGATGTCTGTGAGAAATTTAAACAGTATAAGAATGAGATTGAAAATTAAACAAACCAGAAGATCAAAATATTTCAATCTGATTGAGGAAGTGAGTATGTTGGAAAGAGCTCCAACAACACTTAAAAGATTATATCTCGGGTTACTCCACCCTATATTCAACAACACAATGTTGTTTCAAATAGAACGAATTGAACCTTAATAGATATGGTTCATTCTATGATGAGTGAAGTTGAGTTTCCTTTTTCCTACTGGGGATATGTACTAGAAAACGCAGCACATATATTTAATTTCATACCCATTATATTTGAGCCTACGACGCCATATGAGATGTGGTAAAGAACTAACCTCAGCTCAATTATTTGTAGGTATAGGGTTGTCCTACCTATGTTAAAAACGCTAACCCCAACAAACCTGAGGAAAGATTGGCCCTATGTAAATTTATAGGATATCCCAAGAATTATAGGTGATATACTTTCTACAACAGTGAGGAACAAACTGTCATTGTTTCTACACATGCTGTCATTTAGAAAAATCAATTTCTATCAAAAGAAATTAATACCGAAGTTGCAGATGGATGAGATCCGACAAACAAACATAGAAGTTGAACCAGTGAGAGAATCAAATTCACCATTATGCAAAAACATGCTACATATTATAAGGTCAAAAGGGAATCCTGTGCCCCAAAGGGATAATACGGTTTTCTCGTGGATGGTAAGAAAGAGGACTACATCTTAGAAGAAGACAGTTCTCTCTCATTCCAGCGTGCACTATAGAGAAAAGACTCCACACTTTGGCTCACATGTATGAAATTTGAAATGAATTCCATGTATGAAAACAAAGTATGGACTTGGGCACGTGTACCCTAAGGGATAAAACCCATCGACTGCAAATGGAATTTTAAGTGAAAGCTAAATGGAGATAGGCAAGTGGAGACTTATAATGCTAAACTAGTTGCGAAAGAGTTCCTTCAAATTCAAGCTGTTGGTTATGAAGAAGCATTTTTTCCCGTAGCCATGCTTAAGTTCATTTGCATAATGCTAGCCATTTCCATATTATATGACTATAAATATGGCAAATGGACGTGAAAACGACATTTTTAAATGGTGAATTAGAAGAGTTGTTTACATATCGTGCTCCGACGGTTTCGAGGTCAGTGGGAGTGAGAGAAAGGCTTGCAAGTTGTTAAGATCCATTTATGGTCCTAAACAAGCTTCAAGAAGTTGGAACAATTGTTTTGATAAAGTAATTAGACAGTTTGGTTTTACCAGAACACAGAGGAAGTTTGCATATATTTAAAAGAACAAGGAAGTGTTAGTTTTATACATCTATGATTTGTTACTATTTGTTAATGACATTGCATTGTTGCAATTAATAAAAGCATGGTTATCCAAAAACTTCTTCATGAAGAATTTGGGAGAAGTTGCCTATATAGTAGGTATTAAGATCTATAAAGATAGATTTAAGTGGTTACTAGGATTGTCCCAATCGTTAAACATGGATACCATACTTAAAAGGTTCAGTATAGAAAATTCCAAGCACGAAAATATTCTTCCATAATACAGAATTGTCCTTTTTAAGGATGCTCCTCATACTGATGAGGGGAAAGAGTGTATAAAGAGGAAACTATATGAATTTGGAATCAGTTCCATAACATACGCTATGTTATGTACTAGACTAGATGTGGCTTCTGCACTAGGATGCGTAATCAGATACAAGCCTAATCCTGGTGACAATCATTTGTGTGCGAATAGTGGACCGGGTTAAGCTGAATTGGGTAGGGTTTGAAATTCAAATTCAAACTAACACAATGTTTTAGTTCTTCCCCTTCATAGCCCATTTTAAAAGTACATAAAACTGAAAATACGTTTCATTCTCATTTCTGAAACCCAACAATTTCTTCCTCCTCCTCCAATTATCCAAACACAAAAACCATAATTCTTAATGAAAATTGATGAGACAAGATGCGTTGGAATCGTAGTGGATCATATGGAGTAAGAATCATAAGGTATTACGGAGATTTGATTTTATAGAAATTCGGGACGGTAGAGGAAATTAGGTTCTTTTGGCTTGATTTGATGAGTGTGGCTTCTTCGATTCTTATATAGTGCTATGATGATGATATAGGATGGTTTTAGTCTAATCTCGGATTAAACTATATGAAAAATCCACCAAAACATTGAATCTGAGACTATTAAATATAAACCTACGTATTCTTATTATATGAAAATATCAGAAACCATATTATCTACCAGTTCAAATCAAACGTATATAGAAACCATAATTGATGTTTATCAAAATGTTTTGACCCTAAAATCATGTTAGGGAATGTAAATATGTAGTATAAAACCCTTCAAAAATGAGAATGAAGTAAACAATCAAATCTGGAATCAAAATTACTCAAAACAGTAAATAAATCATGTATCTGACACATGCATTGGTGCACCGATAGGTGCACACCAATCCACTAATAGATGACCCAGATTTGGTTTTTAGGGCTTTTGAATGACTAGATCAAGGTGTGTTGTTTCATTTTTTTGCATGGTGTTCTCTAACGACTCTCTAATGTTGACTTGGCAGGTATGGCTAATGTTTGGATACGTAGTTTGGTGATAGAAAAGATATATGGATGTCAGAATGTTGCTTTAGGAATGATAGGAGAATATTTGAATCGTGTATGGAAGGATAGGTTGATGGGGACGAACTATGGATGTAGTGCATTCAGATTTAGAGAAAACAGACGTGTATGTAAAACCTTGAATATAACGGTGAGATACAAATGTAATATGTATGGCTTTAAATAGCATGGTTTAACGATATAGTGTATATAGGTATAGACAATAAACATATACCCAAATCCTGTAGCCCATGTGGGTAGTCCTGATACATGGTATTTATCGGCGTTCTCCTGTAGAGCAATGAGGCTGGTCAAGGAGATTTTGGTGTGGACAAAACTCGACCAGTAGCACATATAACGAGACCAGGCATGAACCTAATTCGTACTATCCTTTACTACAGGTGGTGAGATAGGATAGTGGTTGTAGATGTGTAATCCTTTACCGTAGGTAGTGAAACCAGATTTTGTAAGTATAAAGTCATCTACTATAGACGGTAAGATCAGATTTTGTGTATAGGATCCTTTATCATAAGTGTTTGAGACTAGATCAAAATTGGATAGTATAATATCGATCTGTAGCATGGTGCATGCATGTCCAAAAGATATTATGCTTAGACTTAAATCATATTATATCACCATATGGTAGTATATAAGTTTTAGACTGTCTTTACTTACTCAGACATATGTCTGACCCACTCTTAAATTTCCTTTATCGATATTGTTTAGGTTAATGGAGTCTAAAGACGTGATGGACTAGGTGGTGTGATCTTTATGTAATGTAAATATTATGTGTAAATGTTGTGTATTTCTGTATCTTACAAACATAATGTGGAAGTGTGTGTGGAGACGGTTTGGTTTGGATTGAACAAACTTATATCACGATATCAAATATGTAATTAAACATATATATTTTTGTATAAGATATTTTGTGTGACCATTCGCTATAAAATTCTAAAAGTTATCAGTTAGTTTATTTTTTGTCTTATGCTCTCTCTATAATCAATCTATCATCACCATAACGACTCGTCATTTCGGGACTTCATTGTGTAGTTACGAGGTTTTGAAAAGGGGTTTGTTACATTTGGTATTAGAGCATAGGTTATAGGATTATGGATGTCTTGAGAGGGCATACTTGTATATTTTATAAAATATATAATATATAAAAGTCAAATTTAATATGTGAATACACAATATTATATTCCAATCTCTAATTATCTTGTTATTATTGAGATGTTGCTAATGAATCTCGATTACAGATAACTGAAGCATGTATAATTCAGAGGAAATTGGAACGGAGACCAATGTTGGTGGAGTTAATACCAGAGCGGGTGCCAATACCCGAGTGGATGTCCCTGAGATTCCTATCATGAACAAGCCTATTTGGTTCCATTGGTATCTCCAAGCAATAGCTCAAACTAGTACCACCACCACCTCCACCTAACCAATTACTGCGACCAAAGCTGTAGTTGCTGTTCCACCACCGAATGTTGACTTTTTAAAACTCTACATAGATTTTTCCAACTTAATTGGGAAGTCATTTACTGGGATAGAATCATATGCATCGACTATGAAATGGCTAAGGAACTATGAGACGATATTCGGTTTATTAGAATTAAGTGAGGCGATTAAGAGGCAGTTGATAGTTGGCGGTTTGGCATTTATAGGAAGTGACAGTGAATTGGTGGGAAATTGTCATAGTTGAGGCGGAGAAGAATACCATTACTTGGGAAATTTTCAGTTGAGAAGAAATTCTTTTCTAGAGTGGAGAGGGGAATGTTGTTAAAGGAGTTTAATCAACTTAAGTTTGGTAGGGGGCATTGTTGTGAGTCAGCGAATAGGGATCTTAAAGATAAATTAACACTAGAGGAGAGTGAATAGTGTTTAATGAATTATGTGAATATTTTTCAAATTCTTTATGATTCTACTTGGAATGATGTACTTAACAATCACAATATCATAGCGTAAAAAGAAGCAAATGTAGTCAATGTAAAAAAGGAAAGAACATACCAGGATTTCATACTGGTTCGGAGTTACCCTACATTTAGTCCCGCACAATTCCTTGTACGGATTTCTTTTCAACTAGTAAATGCAAATACAATCTCGATTTCAAGGCTATGAGACACACCCTCCAGAATCCTGATCTCTGGGTAGAGTCACTTGTTTTTCGGGCTACAAGCACACCCACTAGATTTACGGGCTACTAAGCACACCCAATTGATTTTTCGGGCTACAATCACACTCATAAATATAGCAGTATGATTTGATAGAGTTTTACAGACTCAGATCTTCGATCCTGATTACAATTGATCCTATAACTCTTGAATAGCACTTTGATCTTGGTTTGAGTGAGAGAGATGAGAGAAATCGGAGAGTAGATGAAGGAGAATCAAACAAGTAATGATCGAATTTGATTTTGGATGTATTTTTGCAAAGTTTGGGTATATTTCGATTTAGAAAATGAGAGAATGGAAGGAGGAGAGATGAATAAGAAATTAATGATGAAAAATTTGTTTGGAAGTCTGGTATTTATAAAGGAACAACAGTCATATCCATTCATAAAGAGATACGATGAAAAGACACTTCTTTTGAAATTAAAATGTTGAAAAGATCGGCCACTATGTCGACATACATACATAGAGTATGTCGACATATTCTTTTTAAATTTTAAAAATACTTTAAAACATTATATTGAAAAATCATTTTTTGTAAAATAGTTTGATACTTTGAAAAATCATTTAAGCATAGTTTATACATATTTTAATCATAATAAAACTTCACATAATAATTTTGAATATTTTAATATAATGTAGATAATATATATAATCAATATAATTATAACTAATTAAAGTATACACAAAATTTGAATATATATATATATAAACTTAAAAACACTAAAATAATATCTTTATAAGTATAAGAGATTGAAAATCATTTTGAGAAATATTTTGAAAAGATTATTTTAAAACCATGATATTTGAAAAACAATTTAAAACAAAATTAGCAAAGGAGAGAGGGTTCAGGATAGTGCTATCAAGGTTTTAACATAAAGTGTTATCCAGCCTTTTGGCCCACCTATATTCAAACTGATTAAACAAATTAGACTCGACTGTCATCGGGACCGACAAGTCAGATTAACGAACACGAAGCCCAGAGATCAGGAATAGATGATAATATGAAGTATTGATGTAGTGAAAACAGAAGACTGACTCAGTAGAACGATAAAATTATGAAAATATACCATTTACTGAAAATGGATCGGCTACGATCCATATTCATCAATTATGGATCGTACCATATCAATATTATAGTTCGACTCAATGGAAAATGATTGATATCTCAAAATCTACAAATCAAATACACATAAAACTTTGGGAACATTAATATATTGAAGAGTGCAACCCACCATATCGATTGCATGCCAAAACGAGCTCATAGAATGATCGGTATCGATTTTTATTCTGATAGATGTGGAACCCACGATGGCATCTTCTGGATCTGGAGACTCCATTGTTGAAATTTCAGGAAGATATTTTACATCTTCCCCTATAAATATAAACTTGACTGTTCATTTTTAGGATCTTTTACGATGTTTGTTACTTTGCACTTTTTTTGTAATTAAGGGTTCTACTCCGATCAATCCTTCTGTATCAGTAATTCAAGTGTTTAATAAAGTTATTTCTCCAAAGTGGATGTAGGCTTTTAATGTCGAACCACTATAAATCATTGTCTTCTTGTTATTGCTTATATTCTGTTATTTAATGGCTTGTTTCCTTTGTTTTCATTGGATTTTCTTCATTTATTTCTCTATAAAATCTCTATTGGGTGTTTGCACCAATTTTTGGTGCAAACATAAAGTCTACGACTCTATAACTTATCTGGAATATCTTGAATTCTTGAACTCTTCAATACTCATGAGTCTTCATTCTCCAACACTTGAAACTCTATATCAACATCTTGGATCTACTCTTGATACTATATAGTCTTCTTAATCAAGACCTATCTAATAGCATGCACCATATACTATATATAACTTGATAAAACATCAGTATTTATATTTTATATAATGTCTGTAGTTGTTATCATCAAAACCAATACTAAGGTACTAACAATCTCCCCATTTTTGATGACGACAACTCTATATATAAAATATAATATAACACCCCCCGGGCTACAAAAGTATCACTTAATCTATGCCTAGATTTTATATATTTCTCCCTCTTTGTTATCAACAAAAATTACCACCTAAAACTATAACTCTAACACAAACTCTTACTCTAATTCCAACTTCAACTCTCCCTAAATAAAATACTAACTGATATATATATATATATATAAATATAATATTATATTTAATGATGATGAGAATGATTGTAAGATTGGATCCGCTTTGATAGCATTCCAATCTTCATCATCTTTGTTCATGGTATACTCTGGATTGGTGGTTGGTTCTTCTTTGTTCAAGGCAGAAATCATCTGCCGAATCGCGTCGAAATGCCTTTCTTGCTCCTTGATCATCAGTTTGACTTAATTCTAAGTGCCTTTGGTTTCTTAAGATGAAAGAAAGAATGTTCTTGAATGATTCAAGAGTTTGTTCGAGGTTTTTGGTTAGTTTTTGGATAGGAGAAGCCATTAATTTTTACTAGAGTTTAGGAATGAAAAGGAGGAAGAAAGAGACTTGAAACAAATGATTCTCTGGTCGTGATAGGTATTTAAATGGGTGAAAATTTGTTGGAAATGAATACACACTTGCCATATATTTAATTTTCAAAATTAAAAAATTTGAAAATTTACCATCGTATGTCGACATACATACCCAAGGTATGTCGACATATATAAAGAAATTTTCAAAACAATTTTGTTTTAATATTCTAATGTATTTAGCTTATATCTTTATACTTGTATGTTTTCTAGAGATGATAAACAATGTACAATAGCAAGGAAATAGATTTTACATTAACATTAGATGATGATTACATAGCTCATACACTAAAATAATGAAAAGATACATAATGTTCAAACAAATTCAACTAAAATGACCAAATACAACACATTCATAAGCAACTAGATAGGTAGTAAACTAGAAAGATGTAGATGAAGTAGATGATGACGGTATCCCAAGCTTGCGTTTCACTTTTCCAATGAATTTGTCCATTTCGTTGGAAATTGTGGTTAATTTCTTACTAACGGAATGCTTAAGACTCTTTTGGTTTTCAGCAAACTTCTTTTCATTGTTGAGAAGGTCTTTGTTGGTTGGTAAAAAAGGAAAATAGATGCATTCTCCTCCTCTTCTCAAATTTCTTCCTACTCTTCATAAGCTAACCTTTCCTCTTTCTCCGCAAGAGTTTCATATGGCTCGAAAAAGGGTGGACTTTTCATAAGAGCGATGTTGGCTTGATTAAAGACTTTACGAGCGACAAATTCCTTTCCTTTAAAGTCAACACCAAAGTAATTGAAGATTCGAGTAAGATATGCACCATGAAATAGTGTGTTTTCATGATTAAAATGATTTTTGGGATAAAATTTATCTAAAATAACTTTAGCCCAATTTATGTCATATTCACCATAAATGGCGAAAAGAGCTTTACACACTTTTAGAGAAGGTTTAAAATTCTTGCTTTTGGACGAAAGTTCCAGTTTTTAAATTTAAAATCATTATCACCTTCAAAAATGTTGTGAAATACTTCACGATTTTGATCATTAATTTGAAAATCTGTAAGGTCCATTCCGGTACATTTTTTTCCAAGAATGGTACCCAAAAGTTCACAATTTAGAACTATCAAAGTTCCTTTACACTACTCCACACTTCTCCTTCGTTACCCTCATCATTTCAAGTTTGCATAAAATATTTTGGCCAAGTATGGATAGCAAACATAATCATTTTGAGAAGCATCAATTAAACCGAGAATTACATTTGTAAGCAAAGAGATTCATGTTCATAAGTAGAAAAATCATTAAAAATTGTAAATCTTCCCGCAGAAACCTTTCCAAAATTCATATAACTAATATAGGCTTTCATAGCCTCTAGAGCATTGAAGAGAAAATTCTGAATATTTTTGGAAAGTCTCATAGATGAAAGAGTTCTTAAGAAAGCCATTGATGAAGAGTTTTGAAGAGATAAGAGAGTTAATGAAATCTAAAATTTAAAAGTGATATGAATGGATAGAGGTAAGGAAAACAAATAGAGAATCAAATGATATGTTCTCTAGTCAAGGGATACCTTTCCAGAACATATGGGTAGGTGAAAAGGTGGAGGGAAAATTCAAATTTTGATTTTAATTGTAATTCAAAATCTGCCTAGGTATGTCGACATATGATGGGAGTGTATGTTGACATATATGTCGAATTTTTTCAAAAATGATTTTTGTTTAACTATATCATATTTTATTATATATATATAGTTATTCTATTTGCAGAAAAATAATTTTAAAAATAATTTTAAATACAGTTTATTTTATTATTAAATTATTAAAATATGTAAAATATTTAAATTTCAAATATAATCACATAATATTCAACAATTATTATTATTAATCTATAGGATATTCCTAACAACCAATAAAGCAACCGATAAAATTCATTCAAGAAATTAAGAGCCTACCCTTTTTTGATCCATTTCACCATTTTGTTCCAATTATGTATTGCTGTAAAGCACACGTTAGCAATTTATGTATCTGATTCATTATCACTTGAGGATGTGTCTAAATCATCTAATGTTGCAATATAGGCTCTTCTTTGTTTTTTGGATGAATCAGTGTTTGGGGTAGTTTTCAGTTTATCGGGATGTGGACGTCTCATTTTAAATGGCCAGGTTCATTGCAGTTATAACATCTAATGCTATTTCCGCTTCCGCTTTCGCTTCCTGGACTTTTGTTGTCATTTCTTTTGAAAATTTTCATCTTCCTATATTTTAGAAATTTTCTAAAATTCCTTGTCATGAAAGCAATTTTTCATCGCCATCGCTGTTTGAAATTCTAGATTATATGTTATTGCATTAAAAGCTATAGATTTCTTCTCTATTGCTTTGCTTTCTCTCCTACCCTGCATTTGTGCTTCAAAAGGCATTAAATTGCCAATTAACTCTTCATTTTTAGAGTGCTAATGTCATTGGCCTCTTCGACTGTAAGAGTCTTTCGATCCCATTCAGGGTAAGTGAATTGAGGATTTTTCTAACTTGATCCTGCTTAGAAAAACTTTTACCTAGTGCAATAAGTGGGTGTACTATATATTGGAATCTTTTATACATATCAGATATAGATTCATTTTGAATAATTGAAACTGATTTGTTAACATGGAAATTTTGGTCTATTTAACCTTGCTTGTGTCTTCATCTGTAAATTGCAAAGTTCTCCAAATTTCAAATGCAGACTTACATATAGATACTCTATTAAATTCATTTCTATCTAGTGAACAAAATAATATATTCATAGCCTTAGAGTTACTTTGTGCAACTGCTTTTTGGTCAGCAGTCCACCGTGCAAAATTAGTCTTGGGTTCAATGTACTCAGTTTGTGTGATATTTCAATTGACTGTAAATAAATTTTCATTCTACATGACCAATATGTGCAAACTTCCATTAAAAAGTGGAGGTCTAGCAGTAGATTATCCTTCGTCAAATGAGTGACTAACAAGTGTATTAACAGTGTTACTAATAGTACTATTACCAGTGTTGGTTGCCATTTAAACTTCTTCAAAAATTAGACGATGAATACTTTGAAAACCAATGCTTTGATACCAAATGTGAGTCATCGAAATAGGGATCTTAAGGCTAAATTAACACCAGAGGGGGGATGAATAGTGTTTAATGGATTATATGAATATTTTTCAAATTATTTAAGATTCTACTTGGAATGATGTAATTAACAATCACGGAATCAAAGTTTAAATAATAGTAAATGCAGTAAAAGTAAGAAAGGAAAGAACACACCAGGATTTTATATTGGTTCGGAATTATCCTACATCCAGTCCCGCACAATTGCTTGGATGGATTTCTTTTCAACTAGTAAATGCAAATACAATCTCGATTTTAAGGCTACGAGACACACTTTCCAGAATCCCGACCTCTGGGTAGAGTCGCTTGATTTTCGAGCTACAAGCACACCCCACTAGATTTACGGGCTAATAAGCACACCCAATTGATTTTACGGGCTACAATCACGCCCACAAGTATAGCAGTATGATTTAATAGAGTTTTACAGACTCAAATCATCGATCTTGATTACAATTGATCCTATAATTCTTGAATAGCACTTTGATCTTTGTTCGAGTGAGAGGGATGAGAGAAATTAGAGAGTATACGAAGGAGAATCAAATTAGTCATGATTGAATTTGATTCTAGTTGTATTTCGGCAGTGTTTGGGTATATTTTGATTTAGAAGATGAGAGAGTGGAAGGAGGAGAGATGAATAATAAAATCATAATGAAAAATTCGTTTGGAAATCTAGTATTTATAGAGGAACAACGGTCATATCCATTCATGAAGAGATACAACGAAAAGACACTTCTTTTGAAACTTAAATTTTTTAAAAATCGGCCACTATGTCAACATACATACATAGAGTATGTCGACATACTCTTTTTAAAACTTTAAAATGTTATTTTGAAAACTCGTTGTTTTGTAAAATAGTTTGATACTGTGTAACATCATTTAAGCATAGTTTATACATATTTTAATCATAATAAAACTTAATAAAACTTTATATAATAATTTTAAAATTTTTAATATAATGTAAATAATATATATTAAATCAATATAATTATAATTTATTAAAGTATAAACAAAAATTCAATATATATAAACTTAAAAACACTAAAATAATATCTTTATAGGTATAAGAGATTGAAAATCATTTTGAGAAATGTTTTGAAAAGATTATTTTAAAACCAGGATATTTGAAAAATAATTTAAAACAAAATTAGAGAAGGAGTAAGAGATCGGAAAAGTCCTATCAAGGTTTTAACATAAATTCTACTACTCTATAACTTATTTCGAATATCTTGAAATCTTGAACTCTTCAATACTCATGAGTCTTCATTTGAGTAGTCATGGGAAATTCTACGACACTATAACATAAATTCTCTTAGGGATTGAATTCACCACAAAGGGAGTTGGCTTTGAGTCATATACCATTTGGAGCAACTTTTGAGGGGTTAGCTGAGGTGGCTTTATTAAATATTATGAGTGGAGATTTTAAATAAGGAGCAAGGGTTGACTGGAGATCAGGGTAAGCACAAGAACGAAGGACCTTAAGACAGACAGAATAAGAAGCAGGTTATTATATGTAGAAGTTGTAATAAGACTGAAAATATAGCTAAGAATTTTAAGGTGAACCTCAAGGAGGGAATAAAATGTTACAAGTGTGGTAAGGTGGTACATTTAGCGAGAGATTGTAAATCAAAATCATCGAGACAATAAGGATAGCCGGGACAAAAGAACGGTTGAAGAGGATTAAGAGCTATAATTGTGACTAGATGGGACATTATAAGAGGAGTGTCCAGCATTACAGTAAGAGGGTCAGATCGTTAAGCCTTATGCATTCAATACACCATAAATGCTATCTTGCCACGGCTTTGGACTGTGGCAAAATGATTTCGCCACGGTCTAGAACCGTGGCGAACTGCGCAGTGGCTAAAAATTTGCCACGGCTAAATATAAATTTGCCTCGGCTTAGAGCCGTGGCAAATTATTGCATTTTCATTTAAAAAAAATAGAAAAAAACCAACATAACAAAATTAGACAGTCAATTGATGCTTATTTATAGTTTAATCACAGCGTAAATGAATCCACTTACATAATTTTTTTGATCTAATCATGAACCTACAAAATCAGATACAAATTCATGCAAATGCAAACCATAAAAGCTCACGTTGTTAATGCTAATAATTGTTGGAATTTATCCTTCAAACTCAACGACAACACAACTAATTCTCATTTTCTTTCTTCATGGTTGAAGCAGCAGATATCATTATTAAGGCTTGTATTGGAGATACTGTTGTGGAGTAATAGGTTTGCGGCTGCCAATATAGTTGATTAGAAATATCTTCTCTATGTCGAACTTATAAATCTGGAATTGATGATTTTTGGGCCAACCTGCAATCAAACAAAACCCATTGGACTGATATTCTCTTATAAAATGGAAATCAGAATACTGCTTAACCATATATCTATAGCTTATTACATATAGCATTGAGTAGATTCATCAACTACAGCCTCCTCTTCTTTTATATCTTACAAAATGGCAATCCGATTCCGAAGTAAAAAATGTGAGCATACTGATTGAGGAACTAGATGATAAACAGTTGAAAGCTTACCAATATTGGTTGGCTGCACATCTGTTAGATCATAGAACAGTGATCAATGTCTTAAAATACAAAAGAAACACAAAAATAAAAATTGAGAAAAATTCATGCTAGGAACCAAGGATATTTTGGTCAAATTTCATTCATAAGTTTTTATGTGCTATACCACAGATTTGTATTTCTTTTACTACATTTAATTATTATACAGAAAAAAAATAAAATTTAATGTGTAAGGGAAATGAAAAATCAGTACCACCTGATATGCTCCCAGGAGGTGAATCATAATGAAAACGTTGGCCAAATCAACTAACCAAAATGGCTCTTTGAATCCAGTAAGCAAATTACTGGGAGTCTTATCTCCAAAAGCAGCATACCCGAAACCTCCACAATAGAAGTTGAAAAAAGTGACAATAGAAATTGCGATCATCGATGCTCTCTTCATTGTTCTGTTCTCAGCTGGTGGTGATTTTAAGGTATCCTACATATAAAACATGTTCATAAAAAGTTTAAGTACTTTTTTCTACTAGAATCATATGATGCTAACTATTCTTACTTGTATTTCGAGTAATATATATGAGTACGGATATGCAAATGCTACATCTCCTAGTGCTTGAGAGATTAACCATGCTTTTTGTGATGTTGTGCTCCTTAGAATTCCTCTAATCCCACCTTTTATTGTTCTGTTTGCTTAAATCATGCAATATACAGATTATTTAGTAGACAGTCTATAAATTGTTATGCTAACACACACACTGACACAGATACACACGTATGCACATATATATATCATATATGCATGTGACTGGAAATTGTTAAATTCAGCCACTAGGTACTTAGTATACTCACATATCACTTTAGCAATGGCAAGAGAAAACCTAATGGTCGAGTAACTAAAAGACATTGTTCAATCACTTACAATATAGAGTACTCACATATCACTTTATCAATGGCAAGAGCAAATCCAATGGTCGAGCAACTAAAGTCCGACTGCAACAGCTCCAAGAGAAATAAAGTGCATCCAGCCGACCTACAATCCCAAAATAGAACAAATATGGAAGTAATATTAGCTATGTTAATAAAAAAAGGACATGTCAAACAATATGTTTAATGTATAACCTTTTGATGATAAGCAAAAATGCGAATTAGAACAGCCTACATATCAGTCAGTAGTGAAAGGTTTAACATAGTCGATCCACTCAACCAGGTTCCATCTATGGTTTGAAAACCATGATTGATGCTAATAATACAATGGAATTTTTGTTAATCACACGTTGGAAAGAGAGAGAAAATGAAATGCATGGTTTTAATTACACGGACGGTTAGAGCATTTTCAGTGGAGAATAAGCAAATAGAAAATACAAGTAAGCGTGCTTTTGGTGGAAAAAGCACGTGCTTCTATTTAAAAGTGAAATCAGAAATGAAGGATATAAATTCCCTAATACATTCAGTCTTTTATCCTATCAAAAAAGGAGTAAGTTTGATATTATATGTTTTCATCTAAATAGTTTGACAAGTAATCAGCCGAGGGATCGAAACTATAAAGAACTGGTAAATGGTTCCCATATTATGATTTGCCTATCTGGTCACTTGTTTCTACATGATTTAACAAGAAGACCTATTACATAGCAAGGAAGCGCAGCCTGCAATGCAGCTTAAAGATAAATACATGATTAATTGGCTCAAAGAGAAGCAACACATTTCTTGTGCAGTGGACAGAAGCAAGCCTATCAACATTCATCTACCAATATAACTATAGCATCTTCAATATGTTACTAGTTTAAAACTATTACCACTAGCAACCTTCATATACTTTACTACACACTACCTCAGAAAATGAACTCCAACTAAGTAATAAATTTTAATGCTCTGAATTCTTAACAAAGAACTTATTGTGAAAGATTTGCACAACTTGTTTGCTAGTGATCTCACAATTGAGAATCAATAAGGGAGCTCGATTGTAATTTTCTGGATAATATCCCAAATAATGGGCTTATTTAAAAAAGAGCATAGTTTTTTAATATAACTTATTGAAAGACAAGTAATACCTTAGTTTTCGAATCCTTGAAACATTTATAAGTTTATGTATAACACATCGGATAAAAAAATAATGCTTCAGTGAATGTATTCAACAAATTTTACTAAATCAAACCATTGATTAAAAAAACTTGCTTTAGTGAGTTCCTTCTTTCTAGTCGATCTTACAAGAAACTTCCTGTATGCAGCTTTTAATTTTTCCAGTGGTCTCGCTCTCCTATTTCACCGAGTAAATATTGTCAACATTAGACATAATTTACAACTCAAGTTAAAGAAGAAGCTTACCTAGCTATGCCAAGATTAAAAATATCATCGGTTCTTTTAAGTTTATTTTTCGATTTCATATGCAATGCATATGCAGTATAAAATGCTGTTTAACTCTATCCAATTTCATTTGCTTTAACAAATGCATTTATAACTTTAGCATCATCACAATTATCAGCTTGTAATTGATAAACAAAAAACATAGGTTTTCAAAATGTAACTCAAATCGAAGATCATAAAATTATATTCAATTTCGAAAATGAATTAGATCACGAATCTTAAATTCAAAGAATTCATACTTTAACTAAAAATACTCGTATGCAAAAATCAAATCGACAAATATTTATACGTAAAAACCAAATTGACATCCATTGAAAAAATCAAATTAATACATATGTATACATAAAAATCAAATCGATACCTATTTGCAAAAATCGATAGAATAGATCCTAAGATGTTTTCCAAACTGCGAGCGATAGAGAAAGAGTGGGCAGAACTTGTGAGAGAGGGGGCAGAACTTACGAGGGAGGGGGTGGAGGAAAAACGAGGGAGAGAGAGAGACGAGGCAGGATTAGGGCATGGTCGATATTTTTTGGGAAATAAATTAGCTGCGAGCGTATTATTTGGGCACGGGGCATTCTAATTTGAGCAGGGACATATACGTACCCAGGGTCAACCAAAAACAGTGGAATTTTGCAACGGTTCGAAGCCTTGGCAAAATTACCATGGGTCATAACCGTTGTCATTCATTTTGCAATGGTTAGTGGCCGTGGCAAAATTGCCACGGCCCAAGGCCGTGGCAAATCTTCCGCATGTGGGCATGGCAAAATAGACAGTATGGTGTAGTGATTAGAAGTTGTACCCACTATATGCATTGCACCAACAGCCCAAGAGAAAGGGAAGTTGTTTATGTAAGGTGTGTTATTACTATCTGATTTACCTACCAGAGTTTTGTTTAATACTGGTGCATCCCATTTATTTATAGCCAATGCATTAATGGAAAGATTAGGAATAACCCCCGTCTTTGTGCATGAGATCGTTACTGTATCGAATCCTATTGGGGGATCGATGCATTTGTCTACTATTTTCCATGATCTTAAATTGGTCGTAAATGAAGTAAAGTTGTGATGCGTATATGCTTAGCTTTGCAGGATATTGATTGATTCTGGGAATGGATTGGATGGTTCGGTATGGAGTAGTTTTATATTATGATAGAAGGGTTGTTCGTTTGAGTAGTCACGGGAAACATGATTCGACGGTTCTGTATGAGCCCGACGTTTACAAGATAAAGTCGTATTTGTATACATTAGAGCTATCACATGATGAATTGGTGTTAATCACCGTAGTTAAAGGTATTCCAAACATATTCATTGAGGTTTCTGGACTTTCGCCCCATAAAGAATTGAGTTTAGGATTGACCCGGAGAAAGACACTAGGCCTGGGGTGATGCCTTTGAGACATATGACTCTGAAGGAGATGAGGGAATTAAATAAACAAGTTTCAGAATTGTTGCAGAAAGGATTTATTATGCGAAGTATTTATGAGTGGGGAGCACCTGTCATTTTCGCTACTAAGGCAGACGGTTGCCAAAGGCTTTGTGTCGATTATCGAGAGTTGAATAAGCTGATGAAGATAAACCATTATCCATTACCTTGCAATGACGACTTGTTCAACCAGCTTGTCAAGGAAAATGTTTTCTTGCAACTTGACCTTGCTACAGGATTTCATCAGTTGAGATTTACCGAGGACAGCATTTTGAAGACTGCTTTTCATACTTCGAATGGATTATTCGAGTGGGTTATGATGCCGTTTGCGGTGACCTATGCCCCAGTTTATTTTGTTGGTTTGATGAGTAGGGCTCAGCAGAAGCAGCTAAATAAATTCGTGATTGCATTTGTTGATGATATCCTAATATTTTCTAAAGATGAGAAGGAACACGAGTTACACTTGAGAGAAATATTGGATGTACTAAGAAGGAATCAGTTTAGAGCCAAATTTTTGAAGTGCCACTTTTGGAGGACTGGGGTCCAATTTTAGGGACATGTTGTATCTGGAGATAGGTTGGCGGTAAACCAGGAAAGGTAGCAGCTATGAAAGATTGGAAGGTTCCAAAGAATGATTTAGAAATATGTAGTTTCTTGGGATTAGCTGGATTCTATTGAATTTTTATAAAGAGCTTTGCAAAGATATCTACACCATTGACGAAGCTTATGAAAAAGAACCTGGTTTATGTTTGGGATATGGAGTGTGAAGAGGCATTTGTCAAGCTGAAGGAGATGTTTACTACCACACCTATTTTATTTATACCTGATGGTGCAAAACGATTTACTATCTACATGGATTCAAGCAGTACTGGTCTTTGTGCTATCTTGATGTAGGAAGGTAGAGTTGTTGCGTATACCAATCGTCAATTGAAGACGCATGAGAAGAATTACCCTATACATGATTTGGAATTGGCCACAATTTTATTTACCTTGAAATTGTGGATGCGCTATTTGCTAGAAGAAAGGTTTAAGCTATTTACGGACCATAAGTCGTTGAAATATCTATTCCCACAGAAATACTTGAACTTAAGGCAACAGAGGTGGATGGAATTCTTAGCTTCTTACGATTTTGATATCGATTATATTCTTGGAAAGGGTAATGTTATGGCAGATGCACTGAGTAGGAAGCATGTGATATTGAGTGTAATAATGTTAGAGATAAAGCAGCTTGAGTATACTTCTGGATTTGATTTTCGACCACCAATGGATATTACACTTGGATTGTTGGCAACCTTGGAGGTAAGATCTATGAGGATGGATAGAATTGGAATGAATCAAAGGAAGGATGTAGAGTTGGTTGATGTTATGAATCTACTTGAGAAAGGTGAGAAGTCGAGTTATTTGTAGTGATATACAAAAGATGGGAAAGGACACTTGAGGAAGGACAAAAGGTTATGTGTGCCAAAGTTGAAAGTACTAATCGATGAGGTGTTTGAGGAGTGTCATCATTCAAGAATGAAAATTCATCCTGGTAGAGACTAAATGTATAGAGATATGAAGAGAGCTTATTATTGGCAAGGGATGAAGAGAGATGTAGCGAGATGACTTAATTGCAAAAGAGTTAAGGTAGAGCCGAGAAAACTTAGTGGATTATTGATGCCATTAGAAGTTCCACGGGAGAAGTGGGAAAGTTTTTCAATGGATTTTATAGATGGGCAAGGAGTAGAAGAGGTAATGAGAGTATTTAGGTAGTGGTGGATCGATTAACGAAGAGTGCACATTTCATTCTTGTGAAGAGTACGAGGACATCATCATATTTAGCTACAATATATATTAAGGAAGTGTGAGAATGCATGGTATCCCAGTGAATATTATGAGTGACTGAGACCCACTCTTCATGAGTGAGTGTTGGAGGAGCCTAAAGGATAGCATCGGCACGAAATTGAGTATGAGCACGGCATATCACCTGCAGATAGACCAAATAGATCGAAAGGGTTAATAGTGTGTTTGGGATTTTTTGGGATTTATTGAGAGCATGTATTTTGGATTTTGGAGGTGCTTAGGAAGATCATTTGCCGTTAGTGGAATTCACATATAATAACAGTTATTGGCTTGGTATTGGAATGGCAGCATTCAAAGAATTATATGGAAGGCCATGTAAACCACCTTCATATTAATGGGAGTCGACGAATAAGTGGATACTTGAACCACAGATGATAAGGGACAAGATAGAGAAAGTAGAGTTGGTAAGAAAAAGGATGAAGGCGAAATAGGATAGGTAGAAGTTGTATGTTGATAAACGATAAAAAGAGCTGGAATTCGAAGTGGGCGATCTTGTATTTGTGAAATATCGCCAGTTAATCACATGTTGTGGTTTGGAAGCTCAGGAAAGTTGGTACCGAGGTTTGTTGGACCATTTAAAGTGCTAGAGTGTATTGGAGGATTAGCTTATAGAGTGGAGTTAAAGGAAAAGATGGTTGGAGTTTATGATGTATTCCATGTATCACATTTGCGAAAATGTGCACATGACTTAGCATAGTAATGGAGCCTAGTTAGTTGAAGGATATGGAATTAGAAGTCAAAGCGAGTTCATCTAAAGGACCTGCATGGATAGTGGAGCATGGAGTTCAAAGGCTATGGAATAAAGTAATCAAGTTGGTGAAGGTGTAGTAGAGAGACAATCCAGTGAAGGGTACACTAGAGCCTGGGAAGAAAATACGGGCTTCTCATCCTGAACTCTTTATTGGTATGTTATTTCAACTGATATAATTCCTTAGGAAATAGGTTTTGGTTGCTTAGATTGGATGTTTGGATTTATTATAGTATTTATTAGAACATATGCTATGTACTACCTCTTATGCTACTAAAGTTGCATTCATATAGAACTGCCAGTTTTTATACTAGGGTTTCTATGCATCATGCCTACTATGCCATACTCTTGAATTCATAAAGGATGCATTTATTGCATTTTCCTAGAATTTTACATGTTATCATGATCATGCTCAACATATGCCATGTTTGGATTGCTAATGTTTTAATTTGGACCTATATATATATATATATATATTATAATAGCTACAATATAGATGGTTGCTTTATTTAAGTGATTGTGTATGTGTACGCAAGTGATACATGCATGTAAACGAAAGAGTGGACTTCTATTACATTTTCTATTCCTTTGGAATTTCGAGGATGAAATTCTCTTAAGGGAGGAGAATGTAATATCTCGAAGTTTTCTATATAACTTAAATAATGATTATAAATAAATTTGAAATTTTGTTGGAGGTATTTTGGTAAACTTCAATAGAAGGGCAAAATGATAATTTTATAGATAGTTGAATTTACTAACAGGAGTCGCACCATTTCGTAGCTCTTATTTTTTTGGATGAGATGGAGTATTCATTTGTTTAAATCGGACGTCGTATAAGTGAGATATCATTTATTTAATGAAGTGGGTTGGATTTTTGTATTGGCACCGGGCTAGGCTGGGTTGAATTGGGCCGAGTTTGAAATTCAAATTCAAAATAACACATCGTTCTAGTTTTCCCTTCAAAGCCCATTTTAAAAGTACGTAAAATCGAAAACGTTTCATTCTCATTTATAAAATCGGCCAACTTTTTCTTCCCCCTCCAATCATCCAAACACAAAAACCACAATCTTAACTGTAATTGACGGGACAAGGTGCGTTGGAAAGGTAGCGGAATTCTCTATCATCTGGAATAAGAATCATAGGCCAGTACAGAGATTTATTTTCTAGAAATTCGAGACAATGGAGGGAATTGTGTTCTTCTCGATTGATTTTATGAGTGTAGCTTCTCCGACTCTTGTATAAGCTATGATGATGATATAGGATGCTTTAGGGCTAACCTAGGATAAACTATGTGAAAAATCTGCCACAACATTGAATCTGAAAAATATTAAAAATAAAGGTACGTATTCTTATTATAAGGAACTATCAGAAACCATATTATTTACATGTTCGAATCTAACCTATATAGAAACCATAATCGATGTTTATTAAAATGTTTTGACCCTAAAATCTTGTTCGAGAATGTAAATATATAGTATAAAACCCTTCAGAAATGAGAAATGAAGTAAGAAATCAAATCTAGAATCAAAATGCTAAAAACTGCCAATAAAGCGCATATTGGAGTCGTGTACTGCACCAGGGGTGCATACCGATCCACCAGCGGACAATCCAGATTTGGTATTTTGGGCTTTTAAATGCCTCGATCGAGGTGCATTGTATCGATCTTTTGCATCGTGTTCTCTAATGATCTATGATGATGACTTGACATGCATGGCTGCTGTTTGGATGTGTAGTTTAATGATAGCCAAGATATATGGACGTTGGAATGTTGCTTTGGGAACAATCTGAGAATATTTGAATCATGCATGGAAGTATAGCTTGATGATGATGAAGTATGGATGTTGTGTATTCATATTTGGACAAACAGACGTGTATGTAGAACCTTGACTATAATGGTGAATTACGAATGTAGTACGTATGGCTTTGAATAGTTTAGTTTGACAATGTAGTGTCTATGGCTATAGACGATGAACAGATACCTGAATCTTGTAGCGCAAGCGGTGGGTTCTTGATTCATGGTATTAACGGGTGTTCTCCTAGAAAGCAACAGGGCTGTTCCAGGAGGTTTTGGTGTGGACAAAAATCAACCCGTAGCGCACTTGGCAGGACCATGCGTGAGTCTAGTTCACACTATCCTTTACCGTAAGTGGCGAGACAGGATAGTAGTTGTAGATGTGTAATCCTTTACTGCATGTGACAAGACTAGATTACGTAGAAGTGAAACCCTTTATCATAGGTGGCGAGACCAGATTCTGTGTAGGGGATCCTTTACCGTAAGTGTTCGAGACCAGATCACATTTGGATAGTGTAAAATCATTTTGCAGCATGATGCAGGTAAGTCCAAATGATATTATACTTGGACTTAAAACATGTTATATCACTGTCACAGTAGTATATAAGTTTTGGATTGGCTTTTCTCACTTAGGCATATGTCCGACGCACTCCTATATTACCTTTATCGATATTGTTGAGGTTAATGGAGTTTGGAGATGTGATGGACCAGGTTTCATGATCTGTATATATTGTAAATATCATGTGTAAATTTTGTATATAATCTTTATCTTACAAACATGATGTGGTGGTATGTGGTGATGATTTAGTTTGAATTATATAGACTTATATCATGGTATAAAATGTGTAACTAAACACATAGATTTGTGTAAATGATATTATGTGTGACCATTCGCTGTGAAACTATGAAAGCTATCAGTTAGTTTAGTTTTTGTCTCATGTTCTCTTTGTATATTAATGTATTGTCACCCTAACAATTTGCTGTTTTGGGACTTCGTTGTGTAGTTACGGGGTTTTGGAATGCGGTTGTTACATTTGATATTAGAGCATAGGTTATAGGATTAGGGACATATTGAGAGAGAATGCTAGTATATTTTATAATATATAATATATATAAGAGTCAAATTTAATATATGAATACACCATATCCTATTCCAACCTTTGATTATCTAGTTATCTATTGAGGAGTTGCTAATGAATCTCATTTATAGAGAACTAAAGCATGAATAATTCATGGGAAACCGGAACATGGATCAACGTTGGTGGAGTTAATACTGGAGTGGGTGACAGTACCCAAGTGGATGTCCTTGAGATTCTTGGAGTGAACAACTAGTTGTTGCGACCGAAATGTGGTTGCTATTCCATCATTGAATGTTGACTATTCAAAACACTGCAAAGATTTTTCCAACTTAGGTGGAAAGCCGTATATAGGGATATAATCATATGAAATAGCTAAGACATGGCTAATGAATAGTGAGAGGATAATTGGTTTATCGTGATTAAGTGATGCGACTAAGAGGTAGTTGGCAATTTGGCATTTATAGGAGGAGGCAACGAATTGGTGGGAAATTTTTAGAAGGTAGTTTGAGATGGAATTCTTTTCTAGAGCAAAGAAAGGAATGTTTTGGAGAAGTTTATTAAGCTTAAGTAGGGGGATATGACTATAAAGGAGTACATGAACCGATTTAATGAGTTAATGAAGTTCAGATTTGAGTTGATAAATACTCAGGAGAAGAAATCTATGAAATTTTCTATATAGAGGGAGTTAGCTTTGAGTCAGGTACCATTTGGAGCAACTTTTAAAGGGTTAGTTGAGGTAGCTTTATTGACTGCTATGAGTGGAGATTTAAATAAGGAGTAAGTGTTGATTGGAGATCAGGGTAAGCACAAAAACGAAGGACCACAAGGTGGAAAGAATAAGAAGCAGGTTACTATATGTAGAAGGTGCAATAAGACTGGACATATGGCTAAGAATTGTAGGGTGAACTTCAAGAAGGGAATAAAATGTAATCAGTGTGGTAAGATGGGTGGCGAGAGATTGTAGGTCGAAACTGTTACTGTATATTATAGATATTTATTCAAATCATTTGGAATTATTCAATATTTTAAAATAAACAAAACCAGTATAAATGTTATATATATATATATATGTATGTATGTATGTATGTATGTATGTATGTATGTATGTATACAAATAATAAATTAACTTATGGAAAATAAATATGTATATAAAGGGACATGTGTGTCCATTACGGTATAAATCCCAACACTTATGTATGGGCACATTAAACCATGTACACTACCTATATGTTCTACGTGCACTATACACAAATATGGTGTATTTGATACACGTAAATTATATATTAAATAAATAAAAAATCAATGCTTTTATATAAATTAAATAAAATAAAGATTTTATTTAAAGTTATATAGATTAGATCTGAATTTAATTTAGACTTCATAGGCCCAATAAGATCTAAAAATGGAAACAAATGTGTAATTCACTCATATGTCCCGTTGTGACCCGGCCCAACTCCTTCATTTCCATTGTAACAACCCTACTTTCTATGCTATTGCAATATATAAATTTAATTAAAATAAAATGTTTGAATTTGATTTCTAGGTAATTTTAATTTTTAAAATATAATTTATCAAGATCTAACGGTAAATGATTTTTAATTTAATAATTGAAATTGATTCTTTTAGAAAATATATTGAATTTGAATAAAATATGTAAATGAATATAGAATATAATTTTTACTATGTAAATGATTTTCATATGACTTAAATAGATGGAGATTTTGTTTGACATTAATAAAATTAATGAAGGTAATAAAATTATTGAATTTAAAGATCATTTGGAATCTATTAAAATATATTTCATGGAAATATTAGTTTAAATTGGATTGAAAGTATATCCCCATATATTTGAAATATATATATATATATATATATGTGTGTGTGTGTGTGTGCGTGTGTGTGTGAATATAGAAATTTAATTTGCAATTAAAAGATGCAAGTTGAAACTAATTAAAAGGACTTGATTGGAAAAAAAATAAAGAAAGAAAAATAAAAACAAATTGGAATATTCATTCCTCTCTCCTTTATTCTAGATTCTTCTTTTAACCTATTACTAACCAAACCCAAAGCAACTTACCTTTTTATTTTTCCCTAGTCCAAAACCATTCAGTTGCTCCAATAAAAAAAGAAAAAAAAGAAAAGGTAAACCGAGAAAAAGAAGGAGGAGAAAACGCTCGCATATGCTCTTTGATTGGAGGAGGCGTGCAACATTAGGCACACAAAAGGATGGAGGCAGTCGATCGAAAGTCGTGGCCTTGGCAACATTGCATTCGCAACAATGGATGATGGTGAAGCCTACGGGGGTATAATCACGTAGATGAATTTAGTTGGAAGTTTTGAATCAAATAAAATATTTCAAATATAGATAGTGATTTTTGAATGAAATATTGAAAGTATTGTTATTAATAGAAAATATGAAAATGGATTAGTTTTTTGAATTGCATGAAATATAAATTATTTGAAAGGTAATGATTTTTGGGATTTGACTAAATAAGTGATTTTTTGAAGATTTATATTTTTATTCATTTATTGTTGATTATAAAAATATTAAAATCATTTTTATAAAATGGTATTTAAAATTTATATTTTTAAAGTGATTGGTTAATTTTTTTTGAGGAAAATGTGTGATCCTCTAACAAAAGAGGAGAGCACACATGAAAATATATATATATATAACACATAATAAGGTGCTGCCAACATGCCTGGCAGGTGGCAAATCTATGTACTAGCAACAAAGTCAAAACAGGTACCCCTATAATGAGCTCCAGCAAAGCCACCGCCCATTACACCCCAATACCGAGCTCCGGCAAGGCCATCGCCCGATATAAAGGTGATGGCAGTACCTAGAAAACTGAAAGAGTAACGAAAGCCAAAGATACTGGAAGCCAACACCCTCTGTAAGGAGGCTCTAAGTAACTGCCTCGAAAGAAGAAGACTAATCTAGAGAAGAAAATAATCCAGAAAATAGCACTCAGCACTCTACTCTGAAGACTCTGAATAGCTGAAGGAAGCACCTGATGCAATCAGCAATCCTGGGAATGGCTATCCCGAGCACCTGTAAAAATACACTAGCTGCCCTGCAAACCTGAAAAGAGACACTAACAACCTATCTAATCCAAACCTGAAACAAAACTAAGAACAATATTAGTATGAATGACATATATGTATATAAATAGAATTTATATACATATATGCGAATGTAATATCAAATGTGATAAAATAAAGCAAAGATAATCTAGTATAAAAACTAACAATTCTAAATAGCAAGGGTAATATGATCCATACCGAGTAAAATTAACAAACTATAAACTAGAACAATAAAAGCTATAAAAAGAAAAAATCATTACTAGAAATACCTTTATGAACTTACAAAAGGGAGCAAATTATGGTACACTAAGGGATCATTATTTAAATTAGAAAGGTTATCAATACTAATATTATTAGTGTCAAAATGATTATTGTTTTGTTTGAATATATTAATGTTGTTCCTAACCTTGTTAAGATATTCCTTAAAAAGAATATTTTTAGCTAATTTATATTTAGGATTAGAAACCCAATTAAAGCAAAAAGAAGAAATTAAAAATATCAATTTATTGAAATGATTAATGTTATTATTAAAAATTCTTTGATTTCTTTCAAACCAAATATACCAACAAGAAATGGTGAATAAAGTATCAAGCAAGTATCTATTATCCTTATCAAACTTAAATTTAAAGTGTTCCAATAGAAAACAAAATCAGTAATTCTAGTACTAATATTAAAATCAAAAATATTAAGGATATTCATAAGAACAAAATAAGTTTTCATACAATCATAGTAAATATGATTAATATCCTCAGAATGCATATTACAAAAATAACATTTGTTATCAATGTGAATATTTTTTATTTTTAAAAATTCTATAGTATTTAATTTACCATGCATAATAAGCCACATGTAGATTTTAGATTTTGGAGGAGCATTAGATTTCCAAATAAAATTAAAAACAATATTATTTACACCTAAAAAGTTAATAAATCTATAAAATGAATTGGTAGAATATTTCTTACTCATATCCCACTCCCAACTAAAATGTTCATTCTCATTATCAATATTATAAAGATTTAATCTAGCAAAAAGCAAATTAAGCTGTCTAAGGGTTGAAACCTACTTGAGTTCTGTTGAAACTAAAAATCCAAGGAGGGTCATTTTTAGAATAAAAAACTTCAAAAATAAGTGCATATTTAAAGTTACAAATATCATACAAATCTTTAAACTCATTCTTAAGAGGAATAGCTGAAATCCAACTATCATGCCAAAAGGATGTATTATTACCAGAATGAACAATAATATTAATTCCTAAGTTGAAATCTCATTACATTTTAAAATAGATTTCCAAAAATAAGATTGCTTACGAGAAACCGAAGGACTAATTTGATAAAAATTATTACTACTATTATAGTAATAATTAGAGATAATTTCCTTCCAGGTGGCATTATCATTGGTATCTCTGAACTTCCATAACCATTTGCCCAGAAGAGACAAATTCATATTACGCAAATTAATGACACCTAAACCGCTATCCTTCTTGGATTTACAGACAGTTTCCCAATTCACTAGACATTTAATGGAACTGTTAGGATTATCACCACTCCATAGATAATCTCTTCTAATTTTATCTATTTTAACAATCATCCAATCAGGAATAAGATGTAAAGACATCCAATAAGTTGGGAGCGCTGATAAAACAGAATTAATTAAAACCAGTCTACCGGCTCTAGATAAAAATCTCCCATTCCAATTAAAGATCCTGTTTCTGATTTTATCAATGATTATTATCCAATCATCATGTTTAAGTTTAGTAGGTCTAATAACAAAACCAAGATAGTCAAAAAGAAAATTCATAGTTTTACAATTTAATGTATTAGAAACTAAATTTTCAACATTTTCAAAGTCATTTAAAACTAAAATAGAACTTTTGTCAAAATTTATTTTTAGACCCGATTAAAGCTCAAAACTATAAAGATTAAACTTAAGAGTAATTATGTGTCTAGGAAGATGAGAGGAAAAAAGTAAGGTATCATCTGCAAATTAAAGGACTGATAAACCATAACACGATATATCATTACCAATATTACCCAGAGAACCATTATCCACTGCTTTTTTAATGATCTTAGCGAAAACATCAGCAGCTAAGTTAAACAGAAGAGGCGATAAAGGATCCCCTTGCCTTAGACCTCTCGTAGATTGAATTTTATTATCTAAAATACCATTTACCATAATACTAGAATTGCCAGTTTTAAGCAAATTCATGACCCAATAAGTCCATCTATTACTAAAACCTCCAGCATGAAAAATATCTACAAGAAAATCGCAATCAACTGAATCAAAAGCTTTAGCGAAATCTAATTTTAAGATAGCACAAGTAATATTATTCTTACAACAATGATTAATGTATTCTTGAACAACTGCCACACCATCTGTGATATTTCTTCCTTTAATAAAAGCAAATTGTGAACAGTCTATTAGGTCATTCATTCTTATACTAAGCCTATTAGCTAAAACTTTTGAAATAATTTTAACGGAACTATTAATCAAAGAAATCGGTCTAAAATCTTTTAAATTATTAGCACCTACTTTTTTATGTAGTAAGATAACATTTGCAAAATTAAATCTAACTAATTATAGATTTCCATTATAAAAATCATTAAACATACTAATTAAGTCTAATTTTAAAATTTCTCAAAAAATTTTATAGAAAAAAATTAAAAATCCATGCGGCCCTAGGGATTTATTGCCTGGTAAGTCAAAAATGGCTTTACGGATTTCCTCTTCAGAAAAAGGAACATCTAACTCAGAAAGATTAACATTGAAAACAGCCGGATAAAGATCATTCCATCTTACATTAATTCTATGCTTACTTTTATTACCAAAAATATCTTATAATAATCTATGAAAGCCTTGTTGAGATCTCTTTGGTCTACTAATTCCACATTGTTAACTAGAATGGAATTAATTGTATTACTACGTTTTCTACCGTTGGCCATATTATGAAAAAATTTAGTATTGTTATCACCTTCATTAATCCACTGAATTCTGGATCTTTGCTTCCACATAACTTCCTCCTTATCAAGAATAGAGTTAAGATCTTCTTGTAAGTTATTGAGAACATTCCGCTCGCCTGGATTTAGATGTCTAGTTTCTTCTATCTTGTTTAATTTAAGCATCTCGTTAAGAATATTATCTTTTTTAATTTTGATATTACCAAAAATATTTTTGTTCCAATTCTTAAGAGCAATCCTAAGTTCTTTAAGTTTTGGAACAAAAATTTTAGCTGAATTAACACTATATTTAATATTATAAAAACTCATAGACGACCATTTGTTATTAATTAAATTAAATAAGCTTGGTTCAAGTAACCACATTTTTTCAAATTTGAAAGATCTACTAATAATTCTATGGCGATCGCAAGTGAGAATAATAGGGCAATGGTCTGAAATCGTGTAGGGCAAACTAGACACCCTGCAGATAGGAAATTTATCCTCTATTTCATCACTAACTAAAAAACTATCTAAGAGAGCCATAGGGGGAGATTCCCTATTATTACTCCGAGTAAATTGTCTATTAGAAAGGGTAATTTCAATCAAATTAGAATTATTAATAAAATGGTCAAATTCCTCCATAGCGGAGTAATCTCCCTCTCGAGGAGCACGCTTCCCTATAAAACGAGTAACGTTGAAATCTCCTCCCAAAATCCAAGAACCCGGCGCAAAAGATCTAAACTCAAGACATTCGTTCCAAAGAGTACGTCTATCTATTTTAGAGTTAGGCCCATAAACATTAGAAATATTTAAAAAAGAATTATCAGATAGATTAATTAGAATAATGTGTAAAGAGTGTTGTTTGTAAATACATTAAAGTAATTTAAAAAAATTATCCCTCCAACCAATCATTAAAACCCCAGAAGAACCCATAGAGGGTAAAAAAACCCATTTTCTAAAATGATATCCACCTAACCTTCTAAAGAAATATAAATCAGGACAATCAATTTTAGTCTCTTGAAGGAGATCAATATCAATGGAATAGTCTTTAAAAAAATTCTAACCTTATCACACTTATTTAAGTCATTCAAACCTCTTATATTCCAACGAATGATCCTCATATGCTAGTTAATTTAGCCCTATCAAATTCCTTATTTCTAATAAACTCACGATCAACCTCAATATCAGTGAAAATAAATGCAGTATCATTAGCTAATTGACTAAACTCAAAGGAAGATAAACTACCTAAAGCATAAGGTGAATAAGTGCTACCAAAACCAGAAAGCATACCTGAGCCTGAATTCGTAGTACCGCTCACGGTACTCGAATCCGGGAACTCACCTGTGGACAGAGAGTGGGTACCCTGAATCCTAACACTGCGACGAACAAAACCAGTAGAAGACACAACCTTCCTACGTCTACATCTCTTCGATGAGGAAGAATAAGAATCTGAAATGCGAGCAGCTATAACAACTTCTTTCATTGACGGATGTGGAGAGCTATTGCACAAACCACCAGAGACATCTTCTATCAAATGACCCAGTGGTGACTCACCCAAATAAACAACAGTTCCCAACTTATCTTCAGAAAAAACTGCCTTCCTTTTGCTATCAGAATTTTGACAATTCTGAGAAACCTGATCAAATAAACTGTGTGCATCATGCACACCAGACACCATATCCATAACAGACATAAATTCATCAAGATCAATACGATCTTCCAAAGTTGTGACCATCTCATCATCAAAGTGAATATCTGCTGATAAAATCCACTCTTGAAAATCCCTTGACTGCCAATCATCAAAAACAGACTCAACCATGATTTGTGAAACCTCAAGGACATTCATTAACTCTTCTGCCCATTTACTATTATCAAATAAGCCTTTTTTGACCTTAGAATCAACAACCATAGGCATATCTACATCCAAAGCTATTAGCCTCAATAAATAGACGAATATCTCATTGAACTTAGAGAACAGCTCAACATCACTTCGAAATTCAAAATCACTATCTGGTAAAAAATTCTGATGTTCATACACAAGAAAACTGTCTGTAACAATACTACCCAAACAATCAACAGAGGAACAAACTGCAACCTCACTTAAACGAACACAATCATCAGAAAACCCAAAGTAATCTAAAGTAACCTCTGATTCAAGACAAGCGAATTTGTTGGAGGTAGAAATCTTAAAAATATCCATACTGCGAGAGAATGAATTACCTTTTTTGGTCTTTGAGAGGATAAAGCCACTGTTCGAATCTATATCATTACCCTTTATCACTGATTGGGTCAAGAAACGATCATTTATACAAAGAGAAACATCTGGGTCAAGTAAGATAGGATCCAATATTGAATATCTTTCTCTTCTAACATTTTCAAAAATAACACTTTCATCTAAATTCGAACCAACCAAATTTTCCTCTGGTATGACAGATGAATCATATTTTTTGAAATGATTTTTTGAAACGCAAAAATTATCTCGATTGCCCTTTCCAATGTTCGGCGAGTTTACAATGTTAAAATGAAGTAAAAGATCATCTAAAAACTTTAAGCCCTCATTTCCTTTTTGCCTGAGATAATCGATTAAAATCCCTCTCAATAGAATGAACTTTAAAACAAATTGGAAACCATGTTCCACCAGCAAAGTTGAAGAGATTGAAGAATTAGAGGAAGACTCGATTTTACCAAAGTAATGTACTGGATCGCCAAAACTTGCTTTGTAACCCTTACCAATGTTCGGGGAGTTAACAAAATTAAAATGAAGTAGCATTTCTTCCTGATACTTAATACCTTCGATTCTTTTCTGCCACAAATGATCAAGAAGAATCCCTTTTAAAAGCATGATCTTTAATACGAATTGAACTCCGTTATCCACCAGTGTGTCAGAGGAAATAGGGATACTAGAATTTATCGAACACCTATTTCTCTTGTGACCAAATTTACCGCAATTGAAGCATCTAATTGGATCACGACACTGAGATGCAAAATGATTGCTATCGCCACATCTAAAACAGAAAATCTTGTTGGTTTTTGAATCTATCCATCTTTTGTTCGAAACTTGAATCCGTGAATCATGAAATTTGCTTGATGGCAATTGGTCTTTGACCACTTGTGCATAAGACCGGTAGCGAGACAAATCTGGATTAAGATCTCTATCGATAAAATCCACTTGTGAATGAGAACGATTAAAAGATGATAAAGAATGATTTTTAGAGCAGAGATGAGAGACTGTCGCCATTTTTAGAGCATTTTTTTTAACGTAATATAAGTGATTGGTTAATTCTATTTGAACTTAATAAACTGGAAGTTTGTAAAATAATATTTTGAGATAATAGCAAGTTGAGATTATCTAATTATTGTGTGGAAACTATTAATAAATCTTATATATATATTATTAAGAATAATGTTAGAAGTATATATAGTATTTGATTATTTTTAAATAAAAGGAAAATCCATTTAAAAGCATTTGGGGATATGTTTATTGAAGTGTGTGAAGTGAATTATTGTGGAAGGGTAATTTTGGGATTTTGTTATACAAATAAATTGTGACAAATCGATATTTTTGCATCAAATCTTTAAAATGCTTTATATAAAATAGAATTTTAGTTTAATATATTATTTTTCAATAATAATAGTTTAAAAAGGATTTGAAACGTAAATGCCGGTTTAAAACACATTGGTTTTGGAATTTTCTTATAATGGCTTTGGGATTATTTTTAATTGAAAATCCTTATCTGGAGTTTGGAATTATTTGTTGTTTAAAGGAAATTATTATAAAATTTATTTAATATTATGATCACTAAAGACTAATTTCAAAATTTACGAATTATTTTGAAAAGGAGTTCAAGAGGTTTGAAATTGAATGAATGTTAAATATAGATATCCTTGTAATTAAATAAGAGATTTTTAAATAAAGATTTATGAATATAATGAGAATTTTATAATTTAAAATTTCATGGAAATTTTATATGGACGTTTAAAATTAACGTGAAGATTATGGAAAAGAGGATTTTTAATAAAACCCCTTTTAATCAATAATTGGTTGAATGATGTGAAGTTCTATATAAAGAGAATTTTGAGTAAAGGGATTAGTAATTCCAAATGGTATGGGACGTTCGGTAATACTTTTCTAATTGCTTCTATGACTCATTGTAAGGAATATATGATTACGTTGGATTTGTTTCTGTGTAATGAGGAATTTAAATAAATGGAGTTATAATACCGTCTGGTGTGGGACATTCGGTTATGTTTCTCCGGGTATTCAATGGACTTGCTATACAAATATTATGAGTGGTTGAGTGGGACTCGCAGAAATTTAGTAAACGGGTGAATAGTATTAAGTGGTATGGGACGCTCGAGCGACTATTTATTTAATTATCTTTTGAATATGGTTGACATTCATATATTAGGTGTGGTAGCTGTGTGGTTCCATTGATGTGTGCAAGATGTTTAAGTATGCCTATTGGCTACGTGTCAATTTGTGTGGTGTTTATCTAGAGAGACTAGAGTCCATCCTAGTTGGCTAATCACGGGGTCGCACCCTGGATCCATGGCATCGCCATTATACGTGTTGTGCGCTGATATCTAGATTATGTGATGATATGCCACAATGCCACACTAGCCAAATAGTCTGTTACCATTGGGAAGTAGGCTCATGATCATAGTACATAAATGGAAATAGAGTCTTGATGACCTGGAGTAACTAAGACTGGGGTATGTGGTCCCTTAGAGCATGCTGTGTGCCATGAGGCTCCCTTTGGAATATGTGATTGTGATATATAGATACATACGATACCATACTTGTAGTACCTCACTTGATTGGGTGCTTGTCGATGGTCTACCCTCTTTTTGTGTTATGGGTAAGTTGGAGGATGATGACTGGATATTTTATTGGTTCATCCACTATATTATGGATCTATTGATGGGTGTTATTATTGGATGTTTGAATGCATGGAATGTCTTATTTAACCTATGTGATGTATGTTGATTATTTTCAAGGGTAATGATTTGTGCATGGTACGATATATGGACATATTTAAGTTGCTCACACATGTTTGCGAGATATGTTTATTACACCATGCCAGTTGTTGTTATATATTGACATCTACATTCCATGCATAGCCCGACCCATGTGTTATTTATGTAATACTCGGATCAGTCTGTGACATTTTAGCTTCAGGGACAAGTTGGTTGGTTTGTATATTTTTAAGATAGAGGGAACTGGATATGTTTTGTATTCCGCTCAGACGGATGTATATTTCTATTATATATTATCGTTGCATTAATGACTCTGTGTTCTTTGTTATTTATTTTATATCATGTATTGTTCTATCCTAGAAACACACATATTTATTGCTTTATTCCAAGATTTAGTACATATAGGTGAGTAGTTTATGCTTTTTGAAATAGATACCGTGTCAGTCTAGGGGAATATTCATGTGTGGTAGCCCAATATCGCCTTGTTCTCTATATTATTAGATAGCATTACCCAGTAATACTCTTTGTTAGTATGGGTATAAAGGTGGGGTGTTACATTTTGTATCAGAGTAGGTTTAGCACAATAAAAAGTATAAGAGATACGAGTTTTGACCTTATATGAGACTTTGAGTCCCTTTCCCTACGGGCGTGTGGGAGATTATTGTAAATATATACTTAACTGATAGTAGGAGAATACGATGATTACTAGAGTGATCACCTGGGGATGTATTTGTATGTTTTTTATTATATAATATATTTATTTTATCTCCTTTCAAGTATAAGTCTTTGTATGAGTAGTAGACGAAGGTAAAAGTAGTTATTTTGGCCATTCGTGTTGGTATTGATGGATGATGTTAGATCTCTATGTGGCTTAGAAGGGAATTGATAGTTATCTGGTTAGGGAAACCTAGAAGTCATCACAACAATAAGTTGTGATGATGCGAGCTAGAGTAGCCTGGTCCCGATCAGAGTTGCACAGCGGAAGCCGACATATTACTTTCCCCTGAGCATATTTGTTTGTTTTTATTGATGTGTGTTGTGTTATGCTATGCTAATAATTAAATAAATAAATCAATATATTAGCTTGGCTTGGTCTAGAACGTGGAATTGGGAAGGAGTTTTCGCTCAAAGCCTTGAACCCACAAAAGTCAGCATAAAGACAGCGGTACTTCCAAGACCGCAAAGGAATAAGGAAACCTATTTTATAAAAGAATTATAATATATATATATATATATATATCACTAAGTTATTGAATGTGAAGAAAAAAACTAAGTGAATGCTTTCTTATTGATATGAATGGATGATCGATGGATGTTTTCTTCTATTATTACTGATGAGTAATTTGTTGATTATAGTTATAGTTTTTTACTATATATCTGATTAATTAATTAAAAATGTGACATGGATTTAATTTAGATGTTCACTTTAAGTATGCATGGATGTATGTGTGTGATGTATGTATTGTTTCAAGTGAAGTATTATTTGAATATGAATATAAAGATTAACTGTATATATTTTTAACAAAAGCAAGCACCTGTTTTAACTAAGAAATCTTTTTAATAAAGTATATGTATATATATGAGGTACTAGAAAATATTTTAATATAACCAAGTCATTATTTTTATAAACGAAAATTACTAAAGGACATATATATGTATGTAAATATTTGAAATAATCGTTGAAATAAAATTCATGTTAATTTGTCCGTTGAGTTCTTTAAGAATTCTAGTCGATGCGTTTGGCTAACATTATTGAAAAAGGTTCCTAAACACTTAGATGAGGCATTTCGACACAATGGTTCGGAAAGAATACAATATTTAAAAAAAATGTTTTGAGTAATGTTAAAACCAATGTTTTGCAGATAATATGTTTGGAGAATATTTTGATAAGTACTATAATGTTTTGGGAAGTAGTATAAGCTATATGTTGGAAGTGATATAATTAACATTTTACTATAAGTGTATATTGTTTTTTGGAAAAATATATATAATAATAATGTTTTGGAAATTAATAGTTTATTTTTCTAAGTTCAATTATTTTTAGACAATAATGGTAGCTATTGGGTATTAGTGTAAAGTGGAGATCAATGGCAAGCCAATGTTGATATGTCAGCCTAGACGATCAACAATGTAGCCAACTGATGAAATGAACCGCCAAAATTCATGAGACGACAATGTTATACTAAATTAACTTTTAATATGTTATATGTTTAAAAATGTGCTTTGAGTTAAGAAAAAATGAATGAAGTACAAGTAGATGAAAAAACTTAATTCAATTTTTATAGGTTTGATGTGCCAATGTAAATTTGAATTTTTGCAACCTTTGTTTTCGAAAAGAATATTTCAAAACGTAGTACTTTATTTAAGGAGTAGATAAAATTCTATTGTTTTTGAAGTGAAAATTGTAATTTGAAAGAAGGTGAAAATTCGGGACAAAGTTTTGAAAATTAAAATTTTGGAGTATTTTACAAAAAGAGCCATAACTTTTGATTTTAGGATCAAATTTCATTTATTTTTCTTTCATTAGAAATGTATTTTCATAATTAAAACCCTCCGCGTTCGTCACTTTGTGAAAATGTTAAATTTGCCAATTTTAAAGCATGTTATAAGTGAATGTAAAAACTATGTCATGCATACAACGGCGGTGAATTGTTTTGATCATAACTCTAAAACCTCTTATTCATTTTTGTCGATTTTACATTCGTTGGAAAGATGTGATAATGGAGAAAAAAAATGTTTTAAATGCAATGTGAATTTTTGAAATTTGCTTATGCTAAGATATTTTTAAAATGAACCAAATTTCTATCCGAACATCAAATTCCTAAAATATAGCGCAGTCTTCTTTTGATCGTAACTTTCAAATGTTTTATCTATTTTTGTTGATCTTGCATCCTTTTTAAAGCTCAGGTAATACGAAACAACTTTTTTGAGTGTTTTTCATAATTTAATTTTTTGATAGGTGAAAACTTTGTTTGAAAGTGGTGGACCTACATTTTTAATTTCATTTCAGAGTTTGCGTTGTTTAGTAAAATTGCCATAACCTTTAAAGAAAACCATATTTTTATGATTTGAAAGATGTTTTGGAAAGATACTTGATTATTCTATATTTTTTCTTTTGGAAGCATTACATAATTTTAAGTTTTTGACACTTAAAACTTAGTTGCAAAGTCGATAAAATCAAAATGCAACTTTGTAACGTGTTATATGAATGTAATGTCACTTTACGCATTTACATATGATCTTATATGAATAACTTGAGTTGAGCGTAGGTGCATGAAGAAGGCTATTTGGGTTGACTTTGGCGGAATTTTGCTTATGCTCGGACAAAGTAAATTAAGGTTGCTTAAAATGCAAATATAAGGTACGTTTTATGTTTATATGCGAACCCCTCGGGGCTTGGGCAGAGAAGAATAGATTGGACTCTCCCTCTCTCCCCAAGGCACGTTAACCATGTATGGATTTGCTGGTTTTTCAAACCCGCTCTTTCATCTTGAATGAGTTGCGAACACAAACGGAGATACTAGTCTCGTACGAGACGTCTTTCATATTGTCTCTATTAGGAGATCGATGCTATTAATACCAGGATTATTCCGAAACTCGTACTAAATCAGACTAGTCTAGTATGGACTTGTCTCTAATAGGAGCCCCAGATATTCATTCGGAAAGTCCAGTATATTAATTGGGCGGCTCATCAAGTGAATGTGACTGATTAGTGAAGTCTAGTCGAGAACGTAACGGAGCCGAACGGCCAGTATATTAATTGGGAGGTCCAAGTATATTAATCTGGGCTCCAACATCCAGTATATTATGTGATACTGTGTTTTTCCCCATGTTTGGGATGTCTGATTGTTGGAATGCCTCTTCGAAGATGTATATTTTATAAATATTTATGTTGTGAATTTTCGGAATGCTCTCCATACAAATGAGACTCCGACGAAATCTTTCGAAAACTTCAACACTTAGAAATTTTGTTATATAATTATATCATATGCGAAGAATATAAATTTTTTTTAGCATACTATAAAATGATTAAGTAAAAGTTGGTCTTTGTTTGAGGGAAAACCATACAAAGTATTGAGTTAACTCTAAGTAAGTGTAAGGATGAAGCTTACGTTGATTGTAGATAATGGAAGAATGATGAAAGTTAGGGTATGAGTTGAGAACGATGTTCCTTCCTGTAAAAAATTTCGAGGACATAATTTTATTAAGGGTGAAAGTCTATAATAACCCTGCTTTCTATGCTATTGTAATAAATAATTTTAACTAAAATAAAATGTTTGAATTTGATTTTTTGATAATTTTAATTTTTAAATATAATTTATTAAGATCTAACAAAAAATGATTTTTAATTTAATAAATTGAAATTGATTCTTTTAGGAATTATTTTGAATTTGAATAAAATAATTAAATGAATGTCGAATATAATTTTTATTGTGTAAATGATTTTCATATGATTTAAAAAAATGAAAAAAGATTTTGTTTGATATTAATAAAATCATTGAAGGTAAAAAAAATTGTTGAATTTAAATACTGTATGTAATCTATTAAAATATATTCGATGGAAATATCAGTTTAAATTGATTGAAAATATATTCCCAAATATTTGAAAAAATATTATTTATATGTGAATATAGAAATTTGCAACTAGAAGATGCAAGTTGAAATTTATTTAATTTAAAGGACTTGATTGGAAAAAAGTGAAGAAAGAAGAATAACAACAAATTGAAATATCCATTCCTCTCTAGTTCATTCTATATTCTTCTTTTAACCTATTACAACCAAACCCAAACCAACTTCCCATTTTATTTTTCCCTAGCTCAAACCCATTCAGTCACTTTAATAAAAATAAATAAAAAATGCAAACAGTGTAAAAGAAGAAGGAGAAAACGCTCGCGTGTGCTCTTCGATTGGAGGAGGCACGCAACGTCAGGCACGCAGGAGGATAGAGGCGATTGATCGAAAGTCGCAGCCTTGGCAACATCGCGTTCGCAATAATGGAGGATGGTGAAGCATATGGGGATGTGATCACATTTGACATGAGGCGAGGCAAGTGGACGTCGGAGGGTGCGAAGATGGGTAGCAAGCTGAGCCTAGAGCTGGTCAGTGGTGAAGGTGGAGCTCGAGGCGGCGTCGGTTGGAGCAATAAGGGCTGGTGATGCTAGGGTTCAGAGCATTGTTGATTTAGGGATTTTGGAGGCTTGTTGGAGAGTAGAGGAAGCTTTTAAAAGGTGAGTTATTTTTATAACTCACAATTATAGCCTAGATCCATTTTTGTATGATTTTTATTAATTGTTTAATGATGAGTTTTTGTTGCTATGAATTGAATTAGTTGAAATTGAGTTGCTTTTCCTTGTTTGCTTGTGTTATAATAAGATATTGATGGATTGTTGAGCACACACATCTGGTATGTCCTTGCATAATAAATAGATATTTGTAGATAACCATAGTGTAACAAAGACGGTGGGGTGTGCTCATAAAAATAGTATACAGATGGACATTGTGTCACGATGACCGGGAGTAACAAAGATGGTGGGGTGTGATGTGTGCTGTTGTGATGACCTTGGAGCGTGTTATGTGCTGTGAAGCTCCCCTTGGAATATGTGATTGAGATATATAGAGACATACGATACTATACCTATAGTACCTCACTTGATTCGTTACTGTTGATAATTGATCCCTTTTTTGTGCTATGGGTGTGTTAGGGGATGATGATTGGATATTTGGTTAGTTTATCCACTATACTATGGATCTATTGATGTGAGTTATTATTGGATGTTTGAATGCATGGAATGTCTTATTTAACCTACGTGATGTTTGTTGATTATTTTAAAGGGTGGTGATTTGTGCATGGTATGATATAGAGATATATTTGAGTTGCTCACACATGTTTGCAAGATATGTTTGTTGCACCATGTCGGTTGTTATTATATATTGACATCTGCATTCATGGCATAGTCTGTCCCGTGCATTATAGATATAATACTCGGGTCAGTTCAAGACATTTCAAGTTCAGGGACAAGTTGGTCAGTTTATGGATGATGGACATAGATGGAGGATAGAGTATATTTGTATATCATTATGTTTTGGGTTATTTTATATATGTATGTTATGGTGATGTATATTTGACACATGCATCGTATATTTTTGAGATAGAGGGAAATGAATATTCTTGTATCCCACTAAGACTGGTGTATATTTCTATTATATATTATAGTTGTGTTAATGCCTTTGTGTTCTCTATTATTTTGTATAATATGTATTGTTCTAACCTGTAAACACACATGTTTATTTCTTTGTGCCAAGATTGAGTACATATATGTGAGTAATTTATGATTCATGAAATACATACCGGTGTTAGCATAAGGGAATATTCCTGTGTGGTAACCCAATACCGCCTCATTCTCCGTATTATCAGACATCATTACCCATTAATACACTTTGGAGTATGGTATGGAGGTGGGGTGTTACATCCATCTAGTCTCGGCCTCCCTTCGCGATCAATGAAATAGCTCTCCAAAAGAGTAGGTTGCTAGTATTTCTCTAAGTGCTGAAAATACTAACCAATTACGCAACCTTTGACATACATAACTAAACTCATTCTTTAAGTCCATGGGTATGGAAACATAATAATGGACGGTTTATCCCCTTTAGGTGGACTGACATTTATGATTCTTAGGTGAACCTTATACTATGTCACCATTTAATATATAGACATCGCAAATGAATGATGCCTTTTTCGATGGAGACAGTATTACTTCAACTAAGCAACTAAAAAAACAAATGTAACTAACAACGAACCTAGTAAGTCCTAAATAAAATAAAATAAATAAGTCTAAAGCGCAACTCTATATTGTCCTAAAATTCAACCGAGTAATTATAATAATAGACTCATAGCCTAAGTTGTGCATTTTTTGCATATTTTTCGTATGTGTCGGATAGAGAAAATAAGTAATGCACAAAAGTCGCTATTTTGTTTAAATTAATAAGATAGTTCTTTCAATCCCAATGATGACTGAAAAGAACTAATATCACCTCTTCGTTAATTTTATTCTAAACCACCCAATCTCGTCCTCTTTAAATAAATCTCTTTCGTACCTTAGTATCTGTGAATCAAGACTTCTAATTCATGTCTTCAAATCATACCATACTTGATACTTCAAGAATAGTATCAACTCCACATGCTTGTGAAGTCTTGTAAATTAATATATGCGTAGTGTACCTTTAGGTACATCGCCGTATTCTAGAAAACACTTTACATATAATTGCTTAATGGTAATCTTCTCTAACATAGAGCCCTCATTAACTCACTTCCAGAGCATAACAGACAATACAACCCAATATCTAATAGTGCCTCACCTTACTAACTCAAAAATATAACACTTATTTAAAATAACATAGCATCCATAAACTCTACGACTTCAGTTTGGAACATCTTAGAAGGGATCAATATCCTAACACATTAAACATCTCATTAAGCGCCTATCACATTCAACTACTAATATGTGATATCAAGATCGCACCCTAATGGTACATAACCAAATGCTAAAACCGTGACCCAAAAGGAAATGGTACCCCTCTTCGGGTACTCTATACATAATCATAACTCAGTGGCAACATACTTAAGAATAGCATAGCACAACAATAACCCAAGAATAACTACAGTGAAATAACAACCAATACACGGTTGCACTATAAACCAAAACACATGCGTCGTAACACTAGCAAATACTTCTGTAATACGTCACTCTCCATAAACAAGTATATTTATCCTCAATGATGGACTATCCTAAGCAATATTCTTCTATTATTCAATATTTTTGGGAAACTTCACACTCATATTTGATATAATGCTTCATAATGTTTTATGTAAGCGTATCCCAATCCTTAACATCATCGTATCACCATTTTATTTAAATTTTCTTCAGAATGACTCAATGATAAAATATTTTGGTTTACTCTTGTCTAACTTTAAAATTGAATAAGTTATAACTAAATCGGATTTCCCAAGCCATCATGTGCTACCGCTAAGAACTCAAACCATATTTAGGTAAAATGTTAAAAAATTGTATTTACCCCTTATTACTAAGTTAAAAAAATCAATTTAGTACTCTACTCTTTCAACACGAACGTCGATTGAGAAGGCCACCAAAATTTTATGCCAATTTTCCTTTCACCCAAATCTTCCAAAACTTCATGCATCCATTACGTCTAATATTAGCATGTCCTTAGCACACTGGAATATCGACTATTTTAGCTAGTTCACTCTAATTTAACTTGAACTCATAGGCTTGTAATTCTTTTCTAACTCCAACCAATTTTTTGAGTTTAAGTGAAATTCACAATGACATTTCATTTCAGTTTTAAATCAAAAATCCATTGAGTTCTAACTTCATTTTTTCCATAAAACTAGCAAAATTTTAGAACTATATAGTTCTTTGGTTATTTTAGTAAACGTTTAAAACAATCACAACCTTCTTTTTTTAACTTAGATTCTACTTAAATAAATTTTCAAAAGTTTTACTTGAGATGTTTCATGTAAAATTATTTCATAAAAAATCATAAGCCAAATTTATTTCGGTTTAATCATTTCTTATATATTCCTAAGTCTCCTCATAAAATAATTAAAATAAATTTCAATTTCCAACACTAATTTATTTTTAACAGTTAAAAAAGATCATTACCTAAAAAAAATTTACCTCCAAAACTTCATTATTTATAGTTTTACCAACTCAATATTAATTACTCAAAATATAATTAAATTTGAAATAACTTCTATTATTTAAGAAATACTCACACTTCCTTATATCATATAATTTATAGCCAATTTATCAAATATATATCATTTTATTTTACAACTAGCCAATTCCCAATACATTTAAACAATACCTTATGTGTATACATAAAAATATATATTTTTAAATTCAATTCTGGCTACCGACTACTTTTGCATTGAATCTAGAAATAATTCCCAAATTTTTAATTCATTTATTAATGTATATTTTTAGAATTTTATATCATAAATGCTTCAATTTCCAATCAAAAATACTTACATATTAAAATAGATAAATTCCATGATTGTAAAATAATAATTTTTAAATCCTCTATTATCAATTTAAATTCTATCCAATATGGCTCGGTTTAAATTAGAAAAATAAGCATGTAAATGTATCTTTTTAAAATTTTATTTTATAAATAAGAAATTTTCACAAAGATGTAAAGAAAATGTAATGGGTATTTCAAAATGTAACAGAAATATTTATAAAATAAAAGACATTCAAGAGGATGTGTTTTTACTTGTCAGTTTACTTTACAAATTTTCTTTGTCCAAAGAAGAGTACATAACAAAATATAAGGGTAGCAATGCGCCTTGCATATTATTTTTTTCAAAAATCAAAGCTTTAAAATATTAATGGAAAATTACTTCTTAAATTGTTCGATGTTTGAAGCTTAAATAAGGGGTTATTATTTCAATACATTAAACAAAATTCAACTTCTATATCCTCAAAGTCTCAAACACTAATGTTTTTTAACTTTTTAGGTCAAATAATTAATATACTTTAATTGGAGTATATAAAACGTCATAACTTACAAAATCTAGCTAGACCATGCAAACTAAAAGTGGTTCAAGTGCCTTTATTACGACTTATCAACATCAAATTTATTTTCTATAGACTCAAGCATACTACTCTTCTTCTTATTCATCCTTAGTCCTATAATTTATTCTACTGCTACATGGTATGGATACCCTCTATTAGCAATTCTTTATAGGGTAAATTATAACAAATGCGATGGATTTATTTTTCAACTCATCTTTTTAATCTTAACAGTTATAAACTCATAGTTATTTGCTTCTATAAGGGATAAGCCAAAAACTACCTCTACGAGTCAAAATATATGGGGGTGTGGCATATAAATAAATAGACATTATATATATAGTATTATATATAATTAAAAATTACAAATATGCTCTCTCATACATCCCAATTTAGTAGGGACTTCCTAACCTAAACTCTAATACTATATGTAACAGCCCGCCTTCCACGACGTCCCGACCCATGTATAAAAATGGCAGTGGCACCATGGATGCCATTGACAGAAGATCGTTTTGAGGTAAAATATACAAAATAGACAGATCACAGAGATATCTCTTGGACTTCATGATTTTGATTCATGACAAGGAGCTCAAGAAAGAAAGTGGATTATCGAATATTCGACAAGTATGGTTTATTAGAGTTTAAGTTTGGTTTAGTTTAGTATCTATTGTTAAAATCTTTCTTCAAGTAAAACCTATACATACAATTTTTTTATATATATTGTGCACAACTAAACACTAGAACTTAGTTAACTAAACTGAATTAGTCAACTAAACACTACAACTTAGTCAACTAAACTGAACTTAGTCGACTACACACTACAACTTAGTCAACTAAACTGAATTTAGTCGACTAAACACTACAACTTAGTCGACTAAACTGACTTAATCGACTAAAACTCATGGTTAGTCGACTAAATTCTGACATATTCGAACTAATATTTTTCTATTTCAACTTAGTCAACTAACTATTCAATTTTAGTTGACTAAACTTGGTAAAAATGCCATATTTTCAAATTTCCTGAAGAGACACTTCATCCTCCTGAAGAGGAATCTCTTCCAGGAAGAGTTGCATCCATTTCCCTTCATCAGAACTCTTTGTCGACTGTTATAACTCTTCATTCATTATAAATATATGTTTCATTCAAGATCAAAACACTCAACTCAACTTAACTTTCTACTCTCTACTCTCTTGAATATTCAGTTGTTTAGAAATTGTGAAATCAAGTTTATAATTCTTTTTCTAAAGCAATTTATACTTCCTTTATCTTAACGGACACACAAATATTCATATCATACTTGAGGAAAAGATTGTAGGAAGTGTGTACTTCATTTTGACAAATCTGTGTTATAACAAGAGCACACAAAGTCAAGAAAACATTTCATTTGTATCAAAGTCCTGTTCGGTTGCTCAGGCGGGAAAATCCTATTCGGTTGCTCAGGTGTTCAATGTCCTGTTCGGTTGCTCAAGCGGTGTAAACCTATTCCTCCGGGTTAAGTGAGGGTTGCTAGTTTAAATCCAGAAGGAGTCTGGGACTGGACGTAGAATGGGAGTTCGAACTAGTATAAAAATATCTGGTGTCATTTTATTTAACTGGTATTTTTACTTACTTTATATTCTGCACAAGTAGTTTAGATAATATCCATATTGCACGATCCTACAGTCACTTTCATTTGGTATCAGAGCAGGGTCATCTTATAACTATAACACAGTTATCTGATATTTTACTAATCTGGAACACGACACTAGCACAAGTTTCTTTGAAGGTCAATCTACAACACAACCACCACTATTTAACGGGTTGAACTATAACTATTGGTCTACTATAATGAGAATTTATATGCAAGCATTTGGTTATGAAACCTGGAATATTACTCAAGCAGAATATCACATACCTACTACTGAATATTCACAATGGTCAAACACAGAAAAACTAGATGCTACTGCAAATGCCAAAGCTATGAATATGTTATTTTGTGCATTAGACAAAAATAGGTTTAATCGAGTTAGCATGTATACTAATGCTTATGAAATTTGGCGTACACTTAAAGTTACTGTTGACCCAAAAAATGGACCAACACATTGGTTTGAGTTTGAAAGCACCAGCCCTGTTGTGACAGAGTAATATCACTGATAACATATATAGAAAAAGAGCAGTAAAAGAAAGAAGACAGAGAATTTTTATAGTGGTTCGGCTGTTAATGAGGCCTACGTCCACTTTATAGTTTTATTATAGACATATTGCTATTACAAGAGATGTTTGATTACAAGGCTTTGATTATCTTTAGCTAGATTCAATCCTCGAAGTTGGAATCAACTGGAGAATCACAGTGAATTCCTTTTGAGATTGTTGTGAAGGAGGTAGGGAGTGAGGAATAGTTCCAGCAGAGCTTCAGCAACCAGTCCGAAGAAGACCCTATTTATGTTGCAGGTAGGATGGTATTTATAGAGATCGAAGAGCTTCTGGGCCGGGCCTATTTTTCAACTGCTCGCGGGTAGGTAGGAAACGACCCAGGGAGAGTTTGGCTTGCAAAACGAGATAGAGCCATGGGTCACTGGCGACCCATCGTCTATGGGTCGCCGGCGACCCATAGACTTGACTCGTTTGCGAGCCAATGCCTTGGGCTCTTTTCGAAGTGTTCTTCAGCTCCGTAGACTTGGCTCGTTTGCATTGATGATGTAATCTTTGTTTCGTAGTTTACGCAAGGAATTAAGTCAGTAAGTGGGTGCGTGATGTAGGTTTGGAGTTGTCCTATATAGTTTTGATTCGACTGGGAATGAAGCTATGTTTTGTCTCGAAAGATTGTACGCCAATCTGGTGTGAAGTCTTGCTCTTGTCCTTTAACTTCTTCCATTCGAGAATTTGGTTAAGATCCTGTATATGTTTTTGAATTCCAATGCAATGATTTATTCCAAAATTGAATATATGGGATGATCCAATTTTATTGCTCTTTCTATTTCTGTATTCTAGTGATCCTGAAAAGGAAATCTTCCCGCGTTGTTTCGGACAACAGCTCCGTTATCGATCATTGATTGATAACGGGTAAGTGTGGAAGAGATAATTTCAAAAGACGATATGAATTATTTTTCAAATGTAAGCATGCTATCTATAGTAGATTGCTTGTCTGCAGTATTCAGGATACTGGACCCTTCTCATGTAGATAACATACTACATCTGCCCCGGTCAACGCTCAGGACCCGATTGGTCAACATACGTTGACTTCCCTTGGATTTCGGGCGTTAATTATACGAGGATATTATTTAAAGTAAAACATACCTGATAGGGTTGAATGCTATGTTTTGTTGTTTGAAAATGACTTTTCGTTCTTCAAATATTTAGCCTGGGGAGGGACTTCCACTCCTCCAGAAGCTGGGTCCTTCGGAAACTAGCGCATGAGTTGCCCGAGTGTGATTGTCCTTCCTTTGTGGTTTTTGGAATTCGATCTGCACACTAGTTTCTATCTCAAAAGACTATTGGCTTAATTCCTCGGCTTCGAGAATCACTTTTTATTGACCTATGAGGTAGCTTGGTTTAGCCAGTTCTGTAGCTAATCCCTACTTATGCTCAATTGAGTTCGTTTTAACAAAATGTTGGTGTAAATGCCTTAGTCTGTGGGGCTGATTACTTTGACTACTGAACCAACTTGTTTTGGGAGACTAGGTCTCCTAAGCAATAAGTTTGATTGCCCAGTTTGATTGACACGGTAGCTCCTATCTTAGGGAATTAGGGGCTTTGTTGCCTGATCCCAAGATCTGAGTTTTGTAATGATGTCGGTATGTATTAGAAAGATGTGTTTCCGGTATCTTTTGCCAAAGCAAATTCTTTTGAGTCTGATGTTGAGATCCAAATCATGTGTTGGTTTCTATCTTCGGAAACTCAAACCCGGATGACTCAACCCTGTGAATTTGTCCTTGATGTTGTAAATCTTCGGATAGCATGAGATACCAGAAGGTAGGGCTGAAGATTGAATCAAACTCTTGCTTCTGTTTCTTAGAGCCTATGTATCGATAGTTTCATTTTAGGCTTTCTTCCTAGCATCACCAAAATTCGGGTAATGGCATATTCCTTCCAGTTCGAACCAAATGATCTAGTCAAACAGTAAGTAGGTCATCGATCCTTTTCGTCATTGCCAGACTATGAGCGACGGTGGATTTCTAAACATTAAACACTTCATTTCTTTGGTTGGCGATTTTGTTGCCAGAATGCTCTGTTTTGTGATACAGAACTGTTATCTAACCAACTTCACGGTTATTCGTGTTTGGACTTTTGAAACATTTCTTTCGATCAAGTATTTGTTCTTCTATCCCTTCTTGAGGGACTAGCTATTTTGAATGCCTATATTCGGGCGATTGTGAGAGATGGAAATCTGTGAGGTGAAATTCTCAATTGCCCCTAATCTGGCTCTCAACCTCATTCTAGAATTGAGGAAGTTGGGGGATTTTATTTTCGACCTTCCATGATTGCTCCCGCTTGTCCTTGGCCATGCATGCTCTTCTCGGTTGCTGACGTTGTCACAGAAGTTTTGTTCATATGTCAACTCCTATCTTTAAGAATTGATAACCTAACTGCTTGGTTCCAAGCAACATTTCCTCGAGGCTGCCTATCTTTTGGCTGTGTCTAAATTCTTTCTAAGTTGAATATAGAAAATTTTGTTGTGCACCAGCTTTCATCCCTAGAAATTAGTATACGGGCAATTCAATCCTGGGATTCCATTTTGACGCTACTTTATTCCTTTGCAGTGGCTGATTTCTGTGGTGAAAGGTTGAACCATCTGGCTGACCTATGAAAGGATATGCCTTTCGGTCATTTCATATCATTGGGTAACAATAGTTTTCTAAAGAGAAGGTGGAAACTCAGTTGAGGACCAGCTTCTATCTCCGGAAGCTAATGCATCGATGGTTCACTGCGATGAGTGTTGGGCGAATACTCACCACCGATCCATGCCCACACCGAGTCCACTCACCACCGATCCAAGCCCACACCGAGTCCACTCATCACCGGACCGAGACCACCGAACCAATCCTCACAACTCCAAGACCACCGAACCAACCTTCACAACTCACCACCGGACCGAGACTACCGAACCAATCACAACTCCACTCATCACCGGACCGAGACCACCGAACCAATCCCATCTCCACTCACCACCGAACCAACCACTACCGAACCAATCCTCACCACTCTCCACCGGACCAACCACTGCCGAACCAACAATGCCAGGCCAGATTACATCAGCCCAGGCCCACCAACAGCTATATACATCCAAGGCCCCTACTCCCAGCCTCACTCTATAAATAGAGGGGTAGGGGTACAACAATGGGGGACAAGTTGGAGAGCTCAAGCATGGATAGAACTTTCAAACATCTTTCATATACTTGTATCAAAGCTTTGTACTTGTAATCTAAACAAGAAAGGAGAAATAATATATAAAGTGGACGTAGGCACATTCTGGCCGAACCACTATAAATCTGTGTGTCTTTTACAGTTTAGTCCCTGCTCTTTACATATTTGCATAAATCACCCAGATCACTAAAAACAATATAAAATCAACTAAATCATACGACTTGGAGGTGTTTGCCTATTTTTTGTGCAAACATTTTTGGTGCTTTCATTGAGAGCGAGAAGCTCGAAGCTTCAGCTTCTCCCATTTAACCTTCTTCCTAGCAGCGTCATTCATTGCTTGGAAAACATGCCTCCGAGGCATAAAAAAGACGTTAACAAAGGAAAGAACATCGCAACTAGCAGTGTTCCAGATCCAGTGGTCACAGATCAAGTAAATCGTCCCATTCCAGCACCAGTACCAAATGAAGGTCAGGCAAATCCGACAACCCCTGCCACAGAACAGCCGGCAGCAATTACTAGGGCAGATCTAGACAAGGTTGTGGCTGAAGTGACTAACCGCTTCACATCCCAGCAGGAAGACTTGGTGGACCAACTCATTTCACGCTTAAGGGATGCTGAAGAGTCCAACCGCAACACTGAATCATGGGGTGAGTCCCAGTCTGGAGGATCTCAGAGACAACAAAAATCTTCCTTCTTCGAAGGAGCTAACGTCAAAAGCGGCCATGGTAGGAGCCGAGATCGAGCTCAGCCCAAAGTTAGACCTGAGGAAACGCTTGGAACCGAACCCAATAGGGGAGGTACCGGGCGGAGGTCAACTATAGCCGAGCCTGTCGTACTGCCTAACCACGAAAACACCAGTGAACGGGGCCGAGCTAGAGTCCAGCCTGAAGTTGGACCCGAGGAAGTGCTTAGATCAGAACCCAGCAGGGGAAGATCAAGGCAAGGGCCAACTGTAGCTGACCCTAGCATGCTCCCAGAAGACCAAAGACAGCCACTGGAAAATAGTAGGAATGATAGACGATACCATCCCTACAGGTCATCTGGACGGAATCAATCTCACAGAGCAAAACCGAACTCATTTCTATCTGCTCCAAATTCCGATGAAAGGATGGCACGCTTGTTCAGAGAGTGCGTCCAATGGGATCAAAGAGACCGAGGAATAGGCGCTAGGGTTGTTAGTACCAAAAATGGGCACAACACTCTTCGGAAGTTTTTGAAGAGATAAAAGTGAAGAAAGAAAATTAAAACTGAGGATTATCTAACAAAAACTCCAAATAACAGAAAGTAAATTGCAAAGACAAGCGATTTAGAGTGGTTCAGCGTTTCGCCTACGTCCACTATGAAGTTTTATGATTTTATTGCTCGATACTTGAAGATTACAATTGTTTATCCTGTAGTACAACTGAATTTATATGCTAAGTCTCAATCTAAAGCAGCGGCGGTGATCTGGAGTAAATTTAGCAGAATCTGGGTGCTCTTTAGTACTTAGAATTGTCCGACCTCTTTTTTGAATGACCAGGGGCTCTATTTATAGGTGTAGGAGGCTGATATTTCCCCTAAAATCCGGGGAGACCGCTTCTGGCACGTGAGGGGGTCCACATGGCCGAAATCTGGAGATCCGGGCCCACTTTGGGATCGATTCGACCCTTGGTTCGAACCGATCAAGAAAGAGTCCAATCGAGCTGAAATTTGGTGTGGACATTCTTCATCATGTGCTTAAGCTTCTGTGAAAATTTCATTGCAATTGGACTTGTGGATCTTGAGTTATGATCGATTCAAGGTTGCACTTCAGATGGACATCCTTGCTTCGAATCGATCCCTTCGACTCGATAGGGTCGAATCGATCATCTGAGCATGTGCTTGGTGACGTGGCTCGCGTGTTTCTCGGGTCAACTCGTCTTTTTCTCCGAGTTTTACTGGTTCGAACCCATCGTATTAAGCGCTTCGGCTTAGTGGATTCGAAGAGATGGATTCGAAGGAAAGCTTCTTCGAATCGATCAAATGGGCGCCCTTCGAATCGATTCGACTGATGGGTACGAAGCTATTTTGTCGGAGTGGGTTCGAAGGTCTTCAATATGGTTGATACGGAGTGAAACAACTTTGTGGACTTGAAGCATTCTGCCTTGATGGATTCGAACATATGGGTCGGCACTGTTGGATTCGAATCGAGGTCTCGTGGAAGGATTCGAACTACGTCTCTTTCGTTGGAGTCGAAGCAAGGTTATCCCTTATGGATTCGAACTAATGCAGGGGTGTTGGACTCGAACCAAGGCTATTCCTTCCACTTTCCCTTGGTGGTAACTCGAGCAAACGAACTCGGATTGCCTCAAAATTTGGAATGTTGGTTTCTACGACTTTGCTTGACGTGTCTTACCAATTGTAGCCCGATCCAGACTCGGGTAAAATTCATCGATATCTGGGGATATCCGGTGGTCACTCGATGCCGAGGATGCATAATCCATATTCTCTAGTCAGTTCCTTGATATCTCGGCCTTGCCAAAAGGCGGGATAACATTTGCCCCCCAAAGTACGTCTTGCGTAAACATGGCGTGCTTTGAAAAGTTGCGGATTTATGCTGACTGGCTATTGCATGTTTCGTTGAAAGCCGTATTCTGTATTGCTGTAGCCGACTGTCATTCAATAGTGATTGGCTGTCTGCCGTCGGGGTTATGACGAGACGAACATTTGATCCCTGGTAATGATAAAGATCAATTATTAGTCAGAAATATGTGCATATGTGTATCACCTTGACTTTAGTTAATGTTGCGTGATCGCAAGTCGTTGTCAGTTCGGTTTGCTATCGAAATATGCGTCGATCCTCTCCTGAACCGGTTTGAGATTCGAGTTGAAACATTGCTTTCATGATTGTCTATGATTATCTTCTTGTATCGATCCTCTCCTGAATCGAGGTAAAAAGTTAATCCAGTAATCTCTTCATGTCGAAGCGATGCGTTCATTTTTATTGACAGTTTTGATGGATTCGAAGTGGCTATTCGAATCGATGACCTTCGAACTACTGCGAGTCGATGGATATGAGGTTGGTACTCCGAATCAATGGGTACATGGCGGCTTCAATTCTGTTTTTGCTAACTCCTTCGCATCGATGGAGGTTTGAATTGGTGTAGCTTCGTATCGATGAAGCCCCGTGTTAATGCCGCCTTAGTAGATTCGGAGAGTCGATGGATTCGAAATAAGGGATGGATTCGAAGGTGATGAGTAGTCAAGCAATCATTCGAATCGATAGGGTAGTGACCTACTATGATCGGTCAACATGACCGGGAGACGAAGAGCCTCGAGTCGTCCTTGGAACTCATATAAATATGCGTGGCTAACTTCATTTTTTCTTTTTACTTTTTACTTTTACTCTGCTCCTTCTTCGTATCGATCTCCCAGAGTTGAGAGAAGCGCTCCTACGAATCGATCCAATCCTTCACGTTTTCATTCGTAACTACACTAGACCAGGTAATTACTAGATTGAGTCAAGTTGAGAACGATGGAACGGGGAATTCTCGCCATTTCGAATCGATGGATGGAGCGCGACAAATTGTCTAGATTTTCTTTGGAGAAGGAGAAATCTTAAAGGATTTTGTTTCCTCCTTGCCTCGTATCAACCCTGCACGGAGTAGTTCGAATCGATCCTGAGTATGGGGCCTTCGAATCGAAGCTTGCGAAGGGAAGTGGCTCGTATCGATCGATTCGATGTGATGGTTCCATGATTGATTCGAAGGCATTGAGTTCGATCGATATGAAGTTTACTTCTCCTGATGGATTCGAAGTGATCCTTCCCTTGATGCCTCGGGTATTGCTCCAAGTACCTTTGTCGATACGAAGTGTATCGAGTCGACTTTTTTATCGATTCGAAGCACATCGATTCGAGTCGTATTGATCCGAGGTGATCGATTCGAACGTCTTCAGTCCAGGGAATGTAGCTCTTCTGTTTTGCTCAATGGATTCGAACTATGACCAATATCCAGTAGAAATTTGACAAACTCAATGAACTTTAGCACACTTGACTCCGACGAGCTTCGGCCTTGCCCAATTTGAACTTGACAGTAGGACTATACTTGACTTCCTTTTGAAGCTCGTCGATGGAACCATGACTTAACCAAAGACATAATAGATTTATACTTGAATCGGTCGGTAGCATTTGGATGGTGCAGATATGACGGTTAGCGATGAAGTTCATCCCCAATCTTGATTTCCAGAGTTCCGTCGTTCGTACATCTTGTTTTAGTCTGTAAAATTTGTTTAAGTAATGCACAGCACTTGCACTGCACGGCACGTTCATACACTTTACACTGGGGAATGCACGGGCTCTTTATGTACTTAACGTTTCTTTATGATGAGTTAGTTAGTTATGGAATCTTCGAGCTCCCAACAACAAGAGGTACAGAGCTTGACTCCTCCGGTGCTTGAGATTCCCGATATTCCTGCCGACGTAATCGATCCGGCTCCAGACGAATTGCCGGAGGCTATATTTATTGAGGACCCCGTTGATTCGGTCCAATCTAATATTTCTGAATCCTTATTGGGCCGAATATGCTTGAAACATAACATATCTCTGGACGATGTGTTATTACCCAGTGCCGATGACAGACCGCACAATCCGCCCGAAGGATATACAGCTTTCTACTGTCATGCTTGCACGGCCGGAACTCTCCCTCCTTTCAATCAATACATCAGAGGGATGCTATCATTTTTAGGAATCGCTCCCTCGCAACTTCATCCCAACGGGCACGCGTTGCTGAATAGTGTCTTTGTCATATTTATGGACTGTCTTTTTCACCCGCCCAGGCCAACCGAGATTAGACACATATTTAATTTCAAGAGTAGAGGCAATAGCCCATCTTTTACATTTCTGGAGGCAGTTAGAAATTGCCAAATTGTTATTGGAGCTTGGACCAGACTGAGTTATTTCAAGAACGAATGGTTCTATGTTCGGTGCCCTCCGGGTTTCGCTAGGCGATGGTTGTCTAGACGTAAGCGCCTAGCCTGTTGATGATGTTTCTTGATCAATAGTTTTTCGACACTAGTATTGACATCTCATTTCTCTTACAGCCATTATCTCCAAACCCGATGGCGGGTACTTCAGGGGCATTGTCCGAAGTCTTCAAGAAGTCCCGAGCGAGCTGAGACATATCGACTCGGTGCTGAACGACTATAACTTAAGAACTCTCGGCTTGATTGAAATTAATCAAAGCATAGTCATCGAAGGGATGGCAAAGCCCGCCTCCGCGAAGAAGAACAAGAAGAAAACCAAGAAGAAAACGGCAAAGAAACCGCTCGGAATCACAATAACCGAAGCGAGTGATGAAGAAAGAACCCATACAAATTCGGAGTCGATGGCTGATTTCTCGGGAAACTTCGAAGAGTCGGGAGAAAGACGGAAAGGCAAGGCCGTTGTTTCCAAAAAACTCAAGTCTAAGGGGTGGAAATCTGTAGATGTGTCTCCTCCCACTTCCGGAATCATGATTTCTGAGGCCGCCCCTTCTCATTCGAGAGATACTTTCAAAGGGCTTGACGATATTCCCATCCCAGATTATATATCAATTTCTCATAATCCTGGGTTGGAGGAATTTCAAGATGTCCTAAACATGAACGAGCCCTTTCCTTTAAATGCGGTCAACACTTCCGGTCGGTTTGGGGGTTTACACATTTACACACACTTCCACAGCACTTCATGAATCCCGCATAGTAAACATCGCTTTATTGGATCTTAATCCGTAATTCTCCTTTGTCGCAGGTGAAATGTCAGGCAGAGGATCTACTCTGGATAGGCTCCGCAACGTGCGCCGTTCATCTTCTTACTATGAGTCCCGTTGGAGGGAATCAGACAGGGACCACGGGCATGGTTATTCTAGCCAGGAGCGCTATGATAGGGATAGGGACTATTGGCATGGCCGCTCTGGTCATGACCATACTGACAGAGATCGGGGTTACCAGCACCGATCCCGATCTCGTTCTCCCCCGCCTCCTAGGGCCCCTGTAGATCTTCCTGGGCCTTCTCAGCAGCAGCAGCAGCCTTCTCAATCTTCGCGGCCCAATGCTCAGCGGCCAAGAGTGGAACCAACAGCTACCGCCATAATCGAACAGGCTCCGGCTGAATTGACAAGTGAAGGAGCTATAAAACTTGCGCAAATGAAAAAGGATTTTCCTGAAATTTTCACGGACGGCTATGTCTTTCCTCCTAATCTTAAAAGAATTCCTTCAAATGTTGAGAACATTGCTCATAGTTATATCCGTGACTTCTACGCTCAGTATAAGGAGTGGTACAATGCGGCAGCGAAAGCATCAAAGGTAGCCTTTGACCAGGCGAAGATTATTGCTGAGCGCGATGCTGACATTATCAAGAAGGATCGCATCATTCAAGTTCTCCGATCTGAAATGGAGACGTCTTGGAATTCAGAACTTCAAGCGCTTCAGAAGCATGAGGATGCCGTGGCCAAAATGGCGAGGATGCAACAGGAACATTGCGCCACGGTAGAAGAGATGGGCCACCGCAACACCACCATTGCAGCTGAGCGAGACTTAGCCGTTAAGGAGCTGAACGAGCTCAAGGCCAAATTTGCTGAAGTGGTGAAGGAGAAGGACGATGCAAACACCACTGCTCAAGAGGCTTGCGAGCAAGCTGTATCTCTTAGAGCCGAACTTGCGGCCAAGGCTAAGTCTGCGGAAGCAGAAATTCAAGAAAAGATTCTGGTGGAGCGGTCCAGGATGGACGCTGAGTTTGACGATCTCCTAGTCACGTACAACGCTAATGTTCTGGAGCACAGAAATTTAGCGTGGCTGGGCGATGATTCCATGATTCTATACAATGCTTGGACCAGGCTGGTGGAGGAGAGGAGAGCAGCACATCCAGACGAAACACTTGATGACTTTGAGCTCGAGATGCGCTTACTCACTGAAGATGAAAGAAAAACCCTCCACGAAGCGGTGATTTCTTTGGCAAAAGAGAGGCTTGGTGTTCAACCTTTAGAGACAGGCGAAGGCTCGGGGATCGCACATCACGAGGCAAGTGTTGAAGCTGTAATTCTAACACTGCCTGAAACCACTGGTGCAGTAGATCCCCAGTCCGTTCCTGCATATAACCCCGACCAGCCGCAATTATCTTCCGCCGATGCTCCTTCCCATGCTCCGGTCCAGGCTAAGGAAGGTATTTGAACGCTTCCCGCATTTTAGTGTGAAGAACCTTAAGCAACACACTTGGCTAACAATCTTTGCTTTGTCGCATTTCAGTGACTGAAGCCGTTGTTTCTGCGCCTCTTGCAATGCCAGTTCCTTATCAAACGCAAGGGGCTATCGTTACTGAAGCCATCACGACTTCTACCTTGGTTAGCGAATAAGGAGATGCAAACATGTTTTCTTTTAGCGCTCAAATGATTGAGGAGCTTCTTAATGAACCCACCGATCCCTTCACCGACCCGTCCGATGCCATGAGTGGGGGTGCTCCACCCGTTAGTTCGTCTATGCCAGCTATTGGCACATCCGGTGCGGCCTAAGCAACCCGTGAGGATGAAGTTTTTGCTGAGATCGATGCCGAGATGGCAGCAGGGACTGCTGGTATGAATCCGCCTGGGCCTGCCCCATTAATGGTGATTTCACCGGGCGGTACTGTAGTGATCGAAGTTGCTCCTGTCCCACTTCCCGCTACTACTCCTATGCCTCCAGCTCGACCCTCCAAAAGAATTTCTGTCGCCTCAAGCTCCGAGGAAGATGTTGATATTATGTTGCTGTTGGAGGACAAGCCTGAAAAGAGTAAACGGTTGAGGGGAAAATCGGGCAGCGGATCTGGTGGAGCTACTCCGAAGAAGAAAATACGGAAGAAGAAAGATTGAACTCTTTCTTTAATTTTCTGTTGTGCGGGGTAGTATTTTTTGTTGATTTTTCTATAGCCGTGTATAGATGTGGATTCGGCTCCCACTAGTAGGAATTTTTTGAACCATTCTGTAATCAGATTCTTTTTGTCGATAATGGAAATGAAAATGTATTCCCTTTCTGTCTTCAACCTGATATGTGTTCTGGTTCTGCCCCCAGTATTGGGGATAAGTGTGGAGTTGATGTATGGTTGTACTTCGTCTCGCGCTCTGGGAGTACGAAGTTAAGTAATGTTTGTACTCCGTCTCGCACTATGGGAGTACGAAGTTAAATAATGTTTATACTCTGTTTCGCGCTCTGGGAGTACGGAGTTAAGTAAATGTTTATACTCCGCCTCGCATTCTGGGAGTACGGAGTTAAGTAAATTTTTATACTCCAGCTCGCGCTCTCGGAGTCTAGAGTTTGTTGATGTTTGTACCCAGCTCGCGCTCTCGGAGTACTCTGGGATTTGGTTAATGTTTATACTCCGCCTCGCACTCTGGGAGTACGGAGTTTGTTAAATGTTTGTACCCAGCTCGCGCTCTCGGAGTACTCTGGGATTTTTTTAATATTTTTACTCCGCCTCGCACTCTGGGAGGACGGAGTTTGTTAAATGTTTATACTCCGCCTCGCGCTTTGGGAGTACGGAGTTAAGTAAATGTTTATACTCCACCTCGCACTCTGGGAGTACGGAGTTAAGTGAAGGGTTGTCGTGTATCAACCCGTTTCTAGCCTGATGTGATGGCTTGCCCCGAGCTCGGGTTTCATTTAGCGAGTGGTTGATTGCTTCATAGCCACTCCCTACTTGAATAAATTCCACTGTGTGATGGAATTTAGCTCTTCGTGCATCGTAATGTTGTACATTGTATTTAATGAATCACAGCTCTGGCTCGAAGAGATGGCATTTTATTGCTAAAATAAGAAAATATGGCAAAGTCAGTTGCCTTATTACAAATTCTAATTTCGAAATGCAAAAGTAAATTGCTAAATGAAAAACATAAAGAAATAAATAAAGCCTGTCATATGTAGTAGCGACGGAGACTCTCGCTGTTCCAGGCCCTTGGCAAAACTAGACCGTCCACGGTCGATAGTTTGAATATGCCGTCTCCAAGTCTTTGTGTAATTACGTACGGTCCTTCCCAATTTGGTTTCATGTGCGAAGGAACCGGATAGATTCTCCTGAGGACAAGATCGCCGAGTTCAAAGGTTCGGGGCCGAACTTTGGCATTGTACAACCGGGGACTCGACTTCGATATGCGGCCGCTCTCAAATCAGCCTCTTCCCGTTTTGCGTCCAATAGATCCAAAGATTCAGCGAGTAATATAGCATTAGTTTTCGGATCATAATAAGTCACGCGGTGGGAAAATACTTCCGTCTCGACTGGAATAACGGCTTCCGAGCCATAAGAAAAAGAAAATGGGGTGTGTCCGGTTGCGGTCTTGTGAGTTGTTCGATAAGCCCATAACGCCATAGGAAGTTCATCAACCCATTTGCCCCCAGCCTTTTCCAGTCGTTTCTTTAAGATGGATTTTATAACTTTGTTAACAGCTTCGACCTGACCGTTTGCTTGCGGATGTGCAACTGCCGAGAACTTTTTATGGATATGGAATCGTTGACAGAAATTCTTGAACTCTGAACTCTCGAATTGGGCTCCATTGTCAGTGATGATGGTATGCGGGAGTCCAAATCGACAGATGATATTGCGAACCATAAAGTTTATTACTTTCTTCGTTGTAATTGTCGCGAGAGCTTCGGCCTCGGCCCATTTTATAAAGTAATCAACTGCGACGATGGCGTACTTCGCGCCACCTTTTGCCAGAGGTATAGCTCCGATGATATCGATCCCCCACATAGCGAATGGCCAGGGACTGACCATTTGAGTTATCTCGGTAGATGGGGCTCTTGGAATTCGAGCGTGTTTCTGGCACCTGTCGCACTTTCTGGCATAGTTCGCTGCATCTCGATTCACTGTTGGCCAGTAATATCCGTATCGGAGTATTTTCTTAGCGAGGGCTTGTCCACCGGTGTGATCGCCACATTCTCCTTCGTGCACGTCATGTAACACTCGTTTGACTTCGTCGTGAGCGATACACCGGAGGAGAGGAATAGAATAACCTTTTCTATACATGATTCCGTCCTGAATGACGAACCGTGAAGCTTTTCGTAAAATTTGTCTTTTCTCATTTCGATGCTCAGGAAATATCCCATTCTCAATGTAATTTTGATACGGAGTCATCCATGATTCTCTACTGGGAGAGGTTTCAAACACACCATTCGTTTTTATTTGATCGATGCTTGGGGAGGACAAATTTTCGACGGGGACAAGTCCCATTTGCTGTGCTTCACCCGTGCTGGCTAACTTTGCCAATGAATCGGACTTTTGATTGTGATCTCGTGGTATATAGTAGATGGCATAATAATCAAATTGATCCAGTATTCCCTGAACTCGAGCCAAGTAAGCAGCCAATCTTCAGTCTCTTGCTTGATATTCTCCCCGTACCTGGCACACAACCAACTCTGAATCACAATAAATTTCTATAGCGATAATTCTCAAATCTCTTGCAAGTTTTAATCCAGTCAATAGGGCTTCGTATTCAGCTTCATTGTTGGTTGCATGAAAATCAAACTTCAAAGCATAACATATGGATCGGCCTTCGGGAGTTTCGAGTACAACACCGACACCCGAACACCGATCGTTTGATGCGCCATCTGTATACAGCTTCCAAATGTATTCGGGAGATTGACTGGTTTCGGGCAAGTCGTTTGGAACAGTGAATTTAGCTATGAAATCGGCTAGGACTTGTCCTTAAATGGCTTTGCATGGGGCGTAAGTGATGTCAAACTGACTCAATTCAATGGTCCACTTGAGTAACCTACCAGACGTCTCAGGCCGCGTGAGGACCTGTCGTAACGGCAGATCGGTATACACAGTAAGTGGATGAGCTTGGAAATAAGGGCGAAGCTTTCTTGATGCTATGACCAGGCAATAAGCCAATTTTTCCAACCTTGGGTAATTTCTTTCAGCTCCGGTTAATCGTTTACTAACATAATAGACCGGTTTCTGCACTCGATCTTCTTCTTGGACCAGAGCAGCACTGATCGCATGCTCCGATACTGCCAGATAAAGGTATAATTGTTCGTGATCAACCGGTTTTGACAGGATCGGTGGTGTAGAGAGATATTGAACCAGCGATCGGAATGCACCTTCACACTCCATGGTCCATTCAAAGTTTCGTTTTCCCTTCCGGATCAGATCAAAGAAAGGAATGCATTTATCAGTGGATTTTGAAATGAACCTGCTTAATGCTGCTACCTTCCCGTTGAGACTCTGGACTTTCTTTATAGTTCTTGTAGTTTGCAAGTTCCTTATTGCCCAGATCTTTTCGGGATTCGCCTCTATTCCACGAGCGTTGACGATGAAACCGAGGAATTTTCCGGATGCAACGCCGAAGTGGCACTTCAATGGGTTGAGCTTCATTCCATATTCTCGTAGGATGCGGAACATTGAATCTAAATCTCTGATGTGATCTGTGGAAAATCGGGACTTTACTAACATGTCATCCACATAAACTTCCATGGTCTTCCCGATCTGGTCGGCGAACATTCGATTAACCAAGCGTTGGTATGTCGCTTCGGCATTCTTTAAACCAAAAGGCATGACTCTGTAACAGTAGAGTCCCAGATTGGTCACGAAACTGGTATGTTCCTGATTGGGTAAATGCATAGGTATTTGATTATAACCAGAATAAGCATCCATAAAAGATAACAATTCATGGCTAGCCGTTGAGTCTACGAGCTGGTCAATTCGAGGAAGTGGAAAACTATCTTTTGGGCAAGCTTTGTTTAAGTCGGAGTAGTCAACACAAGTTCTCCATTTCCCATTCGGTTTTCGAACCAACACTGGATTTGACACCCACTCCGGGTATAGAGCATCTCGGATGAACCCATTTGATTGCAACTTGTCAATCTCTTCTTTAAGGGCGGCAGATCTCTCTGGATCCATACCACGCCTTTTTTGCTTGACCGGAACGTGTCGCGGATCAATATTTAGAGAGTGACTTGCGATGTTTGGTGAGATCCCGCACATATCAGAATGCGTCCAGGCGAAAACATCGAGATTTGCCTGGAGAAATTCAACCAATTCCTGTTGTATCTGTTTTCCTAGTTGAGACCCAACTTTTAGTACTTTTGAATCGTCATCCTCACTGACCGGGGCGTCCACAGTCAACTCGGCTGGGGAAGCTTGATTCTCTTTAGATTCGTCTTTTTCCTCGTTGTCTCTAGGGTCAAGATCTTTAAGGAATTGGTAGTGGTGCCCGGGCCAGGGCCCAGGCGCTAGTTGTCAATTATCAGAAAAATGGACGCAGAGAGATTCCTCTATGCCCTTTCCTTTCTCCTTTCTCTGCGCCTCACGCAATTCAGCAACATAACAGGCTCTTCCTGCTGCCTGATCTCCTTGAATTACTCCAATCCCATGATCAGTTGGGAACTTCAAAGTCAAACACCACGGGGCAATGGCTGCCCTAAACTCAGCAAGGGCTGGTCGGCCCACAAATGCATTATACGGTGAAGCGATGTCCAAAACAACAAATTGCAGCAGTCGGACTCTCCTGCGTTCTCCAACGCCCAGTTCCACCGGCAGTTCCACTATTCCAGCAGGTACTGTAGCACCCCCATTGAAGCCGTGAACTCGAGATTGGCAGGGTTTCAAGTCTTTTGCTTCCATCTTCATTAAATCATAAGCTCGTTTGAATAAAATGTTTACAGAACTCCCACTGTCAACCAGGATCCTTTTCATCCAAGCAGGACCAACCTGGGCAGATATGACCAGTGGGTCGATTGTTGGAGCTTCGATTTTGTCAGCGTCTCTGCTTCTAAATATGATATCATCAGACATTGTCTTTTGTTGCTTAGCCGGAGTTCCATCCTCACAATTACTGCAGCATTCGAAGCTCGCATGCCTGATAGAGCTGGCATACGACTCCATTTCCTTCCAGATTCTGTCTGCTGGATGGGGACCACCACTTATGGTATTTATAACTAGCATCCCGCCTGTACGAACGGGTTCCTCTTGTCTTTCTTGGTCCTGTGTACGGTTTGGATTTGACGGGCCCGCACCACCAGACTGTGGTGCCCGCACGAATTGATCTAACTTTCTCTCCCTGATCAACTTTTCTATGAGGTCCTGCAAATGTCGACAGTCATTAGTATTGTGGCCATAACTTTCGTGAAATCTACAAAACTTCCCTGTCTAAATCTGCCTCTCCGATGACTGCTTCGGAGCGGGTTTTTTATACTGCACAGTGTTGCAAGTTTGTAAGTACACATTTTCCAGCAATGTATTTAATGCTGTATAATTTTCGAACATCGGAGCCCTACGCCGTGGGCCTGGATTTGGATCTCTTTTCTTATTCTGACCATTGTTACCTCTTAGTTGAGTTTGTTTATTCTGTATGTTTAACTGAACTTTTCCGGAATTGTCGCCAGATTGTTTAACTGCTACGTTACTTTGTATTCCTTCACTTCCGGGCTTCGCATCGTCCTGCTTCCTAGACCGTTTCGCGTCCTCTTGCCGTAAGAATTGAGCGGCTTTGGAGTAGAAATGGTCCAACGATGCGGGTGGTTTTCCAGCTAACCAGTTTCCAAACTCAGAATCGGGATCGATTCCTTTTGTCAACGCCATTAAAATTGAGTTATCGTTGGGATTACTAATCTCCACACATGCCGCATGGAATCTATCCAAGTAACGCCTTAGTGTTTCCCCACGAGCTTGGGTAACATTGGATAGGGTGTTAACATCTTTGGGTCTAGCGACATGCATGTGAAATTGTTCAACAAATTTCTTAGCCAATTGATCAAATGAAGAGATAGATCTAGGAGGTAATCTTGTAAACCACATTGTTGCAATTCCTCCCAGTGAGATCGTGAAACTTCGACATTTCACTACATCGTCGGCCCTTGCGGCGCTCATTGACCATTCGTATTTCAAAATGTGTTGATTGGGATCAGAATTTCCTTCGTACATAGGGAGAGTTGGCATTTTGAATCGCCGAGGAGGTTCAGCGTACAGTATCTCGTCCGTGAAAGGAGTATGACTTCGAGAAATCCCCCAATCGTCGTTGGTAAGACCTTGGCTTTCGCGGATCATCTGATGTATCATAGTAGAAAGGTCGGGCATTGCTACATTTTGGGCCTGCTGAGCTAAGGTGTGGTCGGATTCCACAGCGCGAGTTCGGACCGGGCGCTGTCGATGGTCTAAATTTCGCCTCCTTGGCTCAGCGTCTTCTGGGACGTATGGTTCAGGAGTACGCCCACGCTGCTGATTTTTGGCTCTGAAATATTTCGGGTATCAACCCTTGTTTCTATTGTGGCAGCTGCGGCATGATTGTCCGTGGTATGCTGTGTAGTAGGGCCTCCTTGTGTTGAGGGCCCGACCTGAAAGCTGGTCGACGGTCCTGTCCTCAACTGTCCAACAGTCAAGGCGAGTTGATATTCGGTCGTTTGTGCATGACTCCCGTCTAATCGAGGATGGGTAGATCTGTGATAATGGTCCGATGAGGCGGAACTTTCAGTAGATGATCGGGAGATATCATCCCGTTTGGACCTTCTGCGGCCTTGGCGGTTCAGTTGGTATGTTAATTCAATATTAGCATGCAACTGTTCGGCCAATTGTTGCCGACTTTGAGTCAGTTCTTGAAGCAACACATGGAACTCATGTCTGGTGACTGGTCCAGACGGATCTGAATGAGCAGTGTTGTCTTGGTTGGATGGCTGCTATTGAGCAGGATTCCGTCCATCCCTACCTTCTTGTCCAGCAGCTGTAGAAGCGGTTCTTGTGCTAACCATTTCGAATGATGAATCCTTTTCCTAGACTTTATGCAAATCTGAATAGAATGGAAGGATTATGAATTAGAGATCTGGATCTTCCTCTTGGATTTATGCAATCCGGTATCGATGGTAGATCCAAGGAGCAGGAGAAAAAGCGGGTTTTTCTCAGTGAAAGCACCAAAGTGTTAGTACCAAAAATGGGCACAACACTCTTCGGAAGTTTTTGAAGAGATAAAAGTGAAGAAAGAAAATTAAAACTGAGGATTATCTAACAAGAACTCCAAATAACAGAAAGTAAATTGCAAAGACAAGCGATTTAGAGTGGTTCGGCGTTTCGCCTACGTCCACTATGAAGTTTTATGATTTTATTGCTCGATACTTGAAGATTACAATTGTTTATCCTATAGTACAACTGAATTTATATGCTAAGTCTCAATCTAAAGCAGCGGCGGTGATCTGGAGTAAATTTAGCAGAATCTGGGCGCTCTTTAGTACTTAGAATTGTCCGACCTCTTTTCTGAATGACCAGGGGCTCTATTTATAGGTGTAGGAGGCTGATATTTCCCCTAAAATCCGGGGAGACCGCTCCTGGCACGTGAGGGGGTCCACATGGCCGAAATCTGGAGATCCGGGCCCACTTTGGGATCGATTCGACCCTTGGTTCGAATCGATCAAGAAAGAGTCCAATCGAGCTGAAATTTGGTGTGGACATTCTTCATCATGTGCTTAAGCTTCTGTGAAAATTTCATTGCATTTGGACTTGTGGATCTCGAGTTATGATCGATTCAAGGTTGCACTTCAGATGGACATCCTTGCTTCGAATCGATCCCTTCGACTCGATAGGGTCGAATCGATCGTCTGAGCATGTGCTTGGTGACGTGGCTCGCGTGTTTCTCGGGTCAACCCGTCTTTTTCTCTGAGTTTTACTGGGTCGAACCCATCGTATTAAGCGCTTCGGCTTAGTGGATTCGAAGTGATGGATTCGAAGGAAAGCTTCTTCGAATCGATCAAATGGGCGCCCTTCGAATCGATTCGACTGATGGGTACGAAGCTATTTTGTCAGAGTGGGTTCGAAGGTCTTCAATATGGTTGATACGGAGTGAAACAACTTTGTGGACTCGAAGCATTCTGCCTTGATGGATTCGAACATATGGGTCGGCCCTGTTGGATTCGAATCGAGGTCTCGTGGATGGATTCGAACTACGCCTCTTTCGATGGAGTCGAAGCAAGGTTATCCCTTATGGATTCAAACTAATGCAGGGGTGTTGGACTCGAACCAAGGCTATTCCTTCTACTTTCCCTTGGTGGTAACTCGAGCAAACGAACTCGAATTGCCTCGAAATTTGGAATGTTGGTTTCTATGACTTTGCTTGACGTGTCTTACCAATTGTAGACCGATCCGGACTCGGGTAAAATTCATCGATATCTGGGGATATCCAGTGGTCACTCGATGCCGAGGATGCATAATCCATATTCTCTAGTCAGTTCCTTGATATCTCGGCCTTGCCAAAAGGCGGGATAACAAGGGTAACCAGCCCTTTCGCCCACAATATCGAAATTGCCATCACCCCCCGAGAATGGAAAATGCCGACAATGGAACCTTACAAAGGAACCTCTGACCCCGTTGTACACTTACAGAGATACACACGGCATATGTTCATGAGTGGAGCAACAGAAGGAGTGTTGTGCAAATGCTTTTCGCTATTCTTAGCAGATCTAGCTACCTCCTGGTTCTGCCATCTACCCCAAGGATCCATCAGCTCATGGGAGATGTTGAAAGAAAAGTTCATCAGCCAGTTCCGCATTCATGTGGAGCAGCCCAAGGATGCTTATTCCTTATCCAGTATCAAATAGAAACCTGGAGAGAAAGTGCAGCAATATCTAACCCGATTCAATGCCGTAGTGGCCGCAGTCCAAGATGCCGATGAGAAGCTTATCTTAATGGCCCTCTATAGCGGTGTGCATCCGGATACTAAATTTGCTAGAAGATTGACCAAAGAAAAACCAACTACTTTACCCGATTTCTTCCATGAAGCTGGGAAATATATGAGACTTGAAGATGCTGCCACTGAGAGGCAAACAGGGCAACAAAATAAGGCAGCTCATGGCAACATGCCTATTGTAGCAAAGGACGTTCGAAGAAATGATTCTAGAGACAACGCTAGGGGCAAGAAGGGAGAAAAGCGCCTATATCGGCCATGACTGAGATTTGACGCTTACACCCCGTTGAATGAAACGATCGAAAACATCTTCCTGGCCACTCAAGACGAAGTTAGATACAAACGCCCCCCGCACAAGAAGGAATTAGATAACGTAATTAAGTCTGGAAAATTCTGCCGCTTCCATGAATCCCATGGGCATGATACCAACGAATGCCATCATCTCCGGGACTTGATTGAAGAACATATCAGAAGAAGAAGACTAGAACGCTATGTAAAAGGCCAGGACAGGACTCCAGTTCCTGCCAATGAGAACCCAAGGCTACCCTCCCTAGAAATAGGCAGAGGAAATCGCAACACTGGCGGCTCCAGTCAAGAGAAGATAGTGGTCCATACCATCTCCGGAGGGCCACACATCACCGACGGAAGCTGGGCAGAGATGGAAAGGTACGGAAAGTCACTTAGAAACAATGAAGAATGCGTCAATTCCATTATAGAAGAACGCCACCCGAAGCGGATAGAGAATGATGACATCACATTCAGTAGGCGTGACCTGGAGGGAAGGCAGTACCCTCATACAGATCCCTTGGTTATCTCTGCCCGGCTCGGCCCAGCCGAGGTCTTTCGAATTCTAGTAGACACTGGAAGCTCAGTGAATATCCTATTCAAGCATGCTTTCGACAAAATGAAGCTGTCATTAAAGGATGTTCTTCCCTGCAATAAACCACTACACGGTTTCACAGGAAATGCGAAGATGCCCCTAGGATGACTGGACCTCTTTGTTGAAATTGGAAGTCATCCCCGCTCCGTTGTGCCGAAACAGACATTTGTGCTGATAGAAAACCACTCGGCCCACAACGCCTTCTTAGGAAGGCCAGCCTTGTCTGACTTCCAAATTGTCCTGGCCCCATGGTGCCTGAAGATGAAATTTCCAACGGACAATGGAGTAGGGGAAGTAGAGGGAGACCAAGACATTGCTCGAGATTGCTATGTAACCGAACTTCGCAACAACCACAGGAAGGATAAAGGGAAGAGTGTAGAGATTTCCCTTTGCACAAAAAGTTTGGAAGCATAGCAACTAAAGAAAGCCCCTCCTCTTCGATATACCAGCGACCCTTTCAATGAATTAGACCCCAGGGACAAAGAGGAGGAGGCCACCGTCGAGCCTGCAGAGGGTATGGAATTTGTATCTGTAGATAGACATGACTCGAGTAGACTATTGAAAGTCGGGTCCCAACTAAAACCAGAGTCGAAGGAACAACTCATTGATTTTCTCCACCACAACTTGGATGTATTTGCATGGTCACACGCTGACATGACCGGAATCTCCCCTAACATAGCATGCCACGTACTAAACATTGATCCTACCAAGGCGCCAGTAAAACAGATAAAGAGAAGTATGGGTGCAGAACGGTCAGCCGCCCTCGATGAAGAAGTAAAGAACCTACTGGCCAATGACTTCATACGAGAAGCCATCTACCCAGAGTGGATCGCCAACCCAGTGCTGGTAAAGAAGGCTAATGGGAAGTGGCGAACATGCATTGACTTCTCCAACTTAAATGATGCCTGCCCGAAGGATTGCTTCCCACTTCCCCGAATCGATCAGCTTGTGGACAGCACAACCGGGCACGAACTCTTATCTTTTATGGACGCATACTCAGGATATAACCAAATTCCTATGCATGCTCCCGATCAAGACCACACTAGTTTCATCACTGACCGGGGATTGTACTGCTACAAGCTAATGCCTTTCGGACTTAAAAACGCAGGAGCCACCTATCAGCGCCTCGTCAACAGGATGTTTGCGGGGCTAATAGGACAAACTATGGAAGTTTATGTGGATGAAATGCTGGTGAAGTCAAGGAAAGCCGACGATCACGTAAACCACCTGCATGAAATGTTTCAAGTACTTCGCCAATATGGAATGAAGCTGAATCCTCTAAAGTACTCCTTCGGAGTATCATCAGGAAAGTTTCTAGGATTCATCGTCCATGCCAGAGGAATTGAAGCGAACCCTGAACAAGTCTGAGCTTTGAAAGATATCAGGATACCTTCTACCCGAAAGGAGATGAAAAGCCTAAATGGGAAGGTGGCCGCCCTGAGCAGATTCATCTCTAAAGCGACCGACAAATGCATCCCCTTCTTCGAAGCTCTAAAGAAAGAGAAAGGAAAATTTGAATGGACTGACGAATGCTTAACAGCTTTCCTTAACTTAATCGAACACCTCCAGAGACCACCAGTACTCTCAACTCCGAACAAAGGCGAAGAGCTATACCTATACCTTGCTGTGTCATCTCATGCTCTAAGCGCCGCATTGGTAAGAGAAGACAAACGCACGCAGCGGCCAGTATACTTTGTAAGCAAGAGGTTTACAGGGGCGGAAGCCAGATATCCTAAACTTGAGAAACTAGCGTACTGTTTACTAATCACATCACGAAAACTGCGTCACTATTTCCAGTCTCATTCCGTCAAAGTTCTGACCGATCAACCACTAAGGCAAGTACTCCATCGTCCCGACACTTCTGGGCGACTACTTAAATGGTGCATTGAACTAAGTCAATACGATATCACCTACCATCCTCGCATCGCCATCAAGGGACAAGCCATGGCCGATTTCATTGTCGAATTCACCACCAACGAAGGTAAGGAGCAATCAGAAATAACAAAAGACATCAAATGGAATCTCTTTGTGGATGGTGCGTCAAACGAACAAGGTTCGGGGGTAGGCGTGGTGATAATCACTCCCAGGGGGAATAAGCTACACTATGCTATAAGGTTGGAATTCGCTGCCACCAACAACGATGCAGAGTACGAAGCGGTGATAGCCGGATTAGAACTTGCCTTAGAAATCAGAGCCAATTCTTTGTGTCTTCATAGCGATTCCCAACTTATTGTAAATCAAATACTAGGAGAATTCCAGGCTCGAGAAGAACGACTCATGGCATATTTAAAGAAGACCAAGTTGCTTCTCAATCGATTGGATCACTATTTAATCAAGCACATCCCTCGGGGAAAAAACCAAGAGGCCGACGAATTGGCGAAGCAAGCTAGCATGAGAGATGGCGCTATTTCCGGAGCAGTAGCCATCTCAAAGCAACAGACCCCAAGTTTTGAGCAAGTGAATCTGATAGCTGCAACCGAAGTAGCAACTTGGATGACTCCCATCCGAGACTACTTACAAAGTGGCACACTGCCCAACGGGCGTAACGAAGTTAAGAAAATCTTGAGGAAAGCTTCCCGCTACACAATACAAAAGGGCACCCTCTATCGGCGCGGCTTCTCTAACCCCTTATTAAGGTGTGTCGCTGGAAGGGAGGCCAAGGAAATCTTATCCAACATCCATCAAGGAAGCTGCGGAGATCACACTGGAGGGCAGACTTTGGCAAAAAAGATACTCCGATACAGATATTTCTGGCCCACCTTAAGCAAGGACGCCTTAGATTTCGTCAGAAAATGTGACAGATGTCAGAAATTTGCTAGGATTTGCGGCTACCAACAACTGAGATTACTCAAATGACCAGCCCTTGGCCTTTTGCATTATGGGGAATTGACTTGATTGGCGAACTGCCAATGGGCCGAGGCGGGGCCAAATATGCTATAGTGGCAGTCGACTATTTCACCAAATGGGTGGAAGCAGAACCCCTAAATAAAGTATCTTCAGCAAAAGTTATTAACTTCTTGATCAAAAATGTTCTATGCAGGTACGGAGTCCCATTCAAAATCATATCGGACAATGGACTTCAGTTTGACAGCGAGGAGTTCGCCAACTGGTGCCAAGAGCACGGAATTAACAAAAGCTTCTCATCCGTAGCTTATCCCCAGGCAAACAGACAAGTCGAAGCCGTCAACAAAATTCTCAAAACTCTAATAAAAAAGAAACTCGAAAAGTCAAAAGGCGCTTGGGTGGATGAACTCCCTACGGCACTGTGGGCCTATCGCACATCTTTCAGAACATCAACGGGGCATACTCCTTTCTCTTTGGCATACGGATCGGAGGCTATGCTCCCAGTTGAAACTATAGTGCCTTCACACCGTAGGATCCACTATAACCCAGAAGAGAACGAAGAGCTCCTCCACATGTCTTTGGATCTAATTGAGGAAAGAAGAAATAATGCAGCCCTCAAAGCAGCAGCTCACAAGCAAAAAGTGGCAACACAATACAACTCCAAAGTCAAGCATCACAGCTTACAAAAAGGAGATCTTGTCCTCAAGTGAATCTTCCCGCGCCCCGGAGCGTTAGACCCAATCTGGGACGGACCATATGTAATTCATAAAGATCTCCACAATGGAGCTTATATTTTGTCAACAGTGGACGGGGAGGTGTTCCAGAGGGCATGGAACATCCAACACCTTCGTCGATACTTTTCTTAACTTGTACTGCCCATATGAAGTGAATTAACAAAGAGAACCAGTGGACGTAGGCATTTTCATGCCGAACCACTTTAAAAAACTTGTCTTTTTTTAACTTGTTCCTTTATATATTGGCTGCTTGTTAACTTTATCCTTTTCTGTTGAACAAAATCCTGTGCAAATAGCATTTCCATTCAAGGCACTCCACAACGTGACTTCTCCTAGACAAGACCTAACAGGTACTATGCGAATCTATGCCCTCGCCAATGAGACACTTTTGCTCCAGCATCCCTCTGCTGCGAGTTAACTCATTGCTCGCGATCGGCCCTTAAAGCCAACTGTAATGAGCTGATTATAAGCCACCGAGAAGGCCAACTATAGCCGAGGTAGCTTATTACGGCGTTCGGCTCGCCGACAACTGTGAACCTACTTTAAGCCCCAACATAAGGTGTGGCCAGCCAGGGGTAGTTCACGGTTAACGATCGACACCCACGCTAGCCGGCCACAGTAAATCGAATAATACCCACGATTACGAGCCATAATGGCCTGGGTAGTTACTGTGCGCGATCTCGGCTCCGATGCGTCTTAAGTACGACTGTGGTAAAAAAGATAAACTCCCCGCAGAGGCGTAAGATGGGTGACAAATGTCTCCAAGACCCACAGCTAGGGAAAGTGACTACAAAACCCGTTCGCCACGAACTTAAGCGCATCGAAGGCCTTCCATGATTGGAAGTTTTACTGTTTCTCATATTTCAATTTTATTAAAATAACTTTTCTCCTATCCTCTATAACGATCCCTAAAGTACAGGACACAGAATAGGAGACACTCGCTAATGGGAATAGGAGCTCACAACTGGACACTCGGCTGCATTCCATACTCGGTCACACAAGACATTCAGTGTTGCCATCTACAACTAAAACATGAAGGGCGGTATTTTCTTCTTTTGTGTATAAATACATGGCTTTAATTTACTCACACATCACAACAACATTGCAAGATATGAAATTATGTTTTAAGCAAGAACTTGACATCGAACACAATTGAATTACAAGCACACGCACAGCTGTATTTCTCACACAACGTGTCAAAATAGCAAAAAGATTCAAAAACGGCAGAATCAGCTTGAGTAAAAAAAAATTACACGTCAAAAATAATGGTGTTTATTACAAGTAACATAATTACAACCTAAAAGTTACGTTACTATTTTGAGACTAACATATACAACAATGTCAAGTCAACAAAAAGATATCCAGGTCAAGTCAAGGAGCCGGCTGCATCGGAGCTTTACCCTTGTCCTGTTGCCCACCTGTCCGGTCAAAGAAAGAATTCATTAGTGATAAGCAACCAAGTTAACGGAAAGACTAGAAGGGAAGACTTACCACCGCCTGCTTCCTGACCATCCTGATCATCATCCTCTACTTGCACACCTGCCTCCTCAGTGGCAAGCAGCCGCATACCCTCCTTCACCGCCACCTTCTCCTCCTTGGTAAACTGGGCAGTTACCACATCCATTCTGAAGACCGTGCCACCCTCTTTATCCGCATCAGCCCTAGCCTCCTCCAGAGCCCTGAGATAAATCCTGGCCATAACTCGAGGGTAATCATCCATCCAGGATAAGTTACCCTGTTTCCAAGTACGGAAATACATATCATGGAGCATCTCATCCATCATCCCCTCGTTTTCCTCAAACTCCCTCATTCGGGCCTCAGAAGACCGCAGCTTTGCAATGGCAACGTCCCTCTCCGATCGATATCGTGAGCGGTCAGTCTGAAGGGATATCCTCATCGCCTCCATCTCCTCCTTCAACCTGGACTGAGCAAGCTTCGCGGCCTCAAGTCTCTCTGATAATTCCTGTACCCGCTCGAGGTCCGCTTGTCGAACCTCATCCACCGTCGCAATGGCCATGTCAATCCGCTCCTTGCAGGCGGCCTCAATTTTTCGCAACTCTGCCCTGCTGGCCTCTTTCATAGTCTTCTTCAGTTGCCTGGATGCGGCCTCGTGCTGAGAAATTTGAATGGCTTGATCGGCAAGTTGCTTAGCCTGGTCGGAAACCATTAACCGTAGTCGAATGTTGGCACTCCCAATTTCCTCCCCAGCCTTGACTAGTCGGGCATGATGCCCCATCAATTTCCTGGTCTCCTCGGCAACCCGGTCGATGTTCGCCTTAGCTTCATCCCCTAGAGTTGCAACCCGGGTGGTAAGCAAATTAAGGTCCAGGGACTTAGCTTCGTCAAGCACCCGTACCATAGGATTGCGAGGGAGAAGGTGCTCACCAGTAGCCTCATCGAAGGAGATGTCATGAGAGGCCGGGTCCAGGTCTGGATGACCCACAAACGGATTACGAACCAAGCCAGGGTGATCTATCGGGATGACGATTGGATTCTCGGACGGATGTGGCGAAGGCATAAACTCAGTATCCTCCTCCGTAATATCGTGAATAGGCTGGAGTGGGGCCGGAGGGCCAGGAGGAGATTCAAACAAAGATCGACTCCTCTTCCTATTTTGTATATCTTCTTCAATAACTCCAAGAAGAGGACGATAGCCAACTACGTCTCCAGGGCGGTTAGTAGGAGGCTTCGGTTTGGCAGAAGCTTTGAGAAGTCTGTATTGTTCAAGCCTGTGTCGAAGATCTGAGGTCTTGGCCGTTTTGCCCGCTCCTGGAATGAAAACCAAGTGTCACCAGCATGCATTGAGCCATCATTCAAGAATTAAAAAAAAAGAGAAATTCACCTTGAATCGCAGAAGTTGCCTCAGTAGAAACACTCCCGGAAGATAAACCGGCGCCAGTCCCGGCCTTACCAGCTTTCTTGGGCTTCTCCACCAAGGCCGGTCCTTCCTCCAACTCTTCGAAGGCTTGGCGGAGAGCATCATCTGTCCACTCTTGAATCACGCCTGCCTGCCCAGGAGGTAAAGCCCCGGTGCCATCACCACTTTGTCCTTCGCCACCATCATCGCTGTGACGATCACCGTCACCTTCTCTACCACTTCCGCTCTCTGCCTCACCTCCTTCATCCTCGTCTCTTTCCTCCTCCACATTTTCCTCCTCCGGAACATCTGGACATGTGATGGGGGAGGGTTCATCTGACTTCTTGAGTTTCTTCCCCCCGACAACTGGATGTATCGAGAAGGGTCTCCTTTTGCTGCTCTTCGCCATAGCCCCTCCTTTAGCATTGACAGCCCTCTCCTCCGCCGTGTCTCTCTGCTTGACCACGGACTGATGTGGTAGAATAAGGTTATGCCCCAGAAGTGTAGCGTTCCTGATCAAGTAAGAAGTCGACCTGTCCCTTCCCGTAATGGCTTCTATTTCCACAGCCATCTGAACCGGGCGATCGTTTTCCACGACCGCAAAGCCACCTGTCGCTAGCAAGAAATAAAAGCACATAAGAAGAAGCATTGCAGTCAGAACGGAAATCATAAATAAGCTTCAACTTACAGCCAGAGGTGAAGCGACGGATGGAAACAGAGTCATCCTTGATGAAAAACCATTCTTTCTTGAACATGCTGAACTTCGAATATAAGTCCAGGACCGGCTTGAAAGATACGGCTGATTCCAAGCTGATGTATGGAGACCCCTTCTTATAGCCTCTCAAATTGTACAAATACCGAATCTCCCGGTTGGAGGGAGGACACCCGTATCTCCTCTGGAAAATGACAAACAGGCTCACCAGGATGGCGTAGGAGTTAGGCTGAAGCTGGAATGGAGCCACCTTCAAATAGGTGATGAAGCTGATTATCCAAGCATTGATTGGGGGAATGGCCCCACACATACAATGGTACCTACTATAGGCGAAATATCCTTCGGGGGGATTATATGGCATCACTCCCTCCCCCGACAATAGAATGCGCGCTCTGTCAATCCCAAAGGAGCGAGAAATAACATCAAGCTGCCCGCCTTTGAGAGAGCTAGGGAAACAGTCAGGAGGTGAGTTCAGAAGCTCCTGAGGGCCGTACCCATCTACTAGTGACCTCGGGGTGGGCCCATGACGTCCCGGTCCTGACTGAGCTGGGGGCACTGCGGAAGGATCTTCTCTGTCCTGGGATTTCTTCTTTTCTAAACGAGTTTCAACTTTATGAGACATTACCTGCAAACACGAGAAAGCACATTGTTAGAACGAGGGATGTAGAGATATAAACAAACAAGTGTATGCAGTCTGGAATTTCAATTGCAATTCATAACATAAGTGCATCCGGTAGTTCAAGGCCGAAAGGTCATTCGGCACTCAAACTCTCGAGTTCATTCGGTAAAGCAAGGAAAAAGGCCATTCGGCACTCGTACTCCCCAAAGTGCCATTCGGTAGTACAAAGCGAAGGTTCATTCGGCACTCGTACTCCCCAAAGTGCCATTCGGTAGTACAAGGCAAAGGTTCATTCGGCGCTCATGCTCCCCAAACTCATTCGGTAGCTCTAGCATAAGGTTCATTCGGTAGAGGGGAACCTCACCTGATTCGGCAGTTAGGAATCTGGATCGGCTCTTTCAAACAGTAAGAAATGACGAAGGCATGGAGTCCATACTTATAGACAAAAGTAGGGTAGCCGGACCAACTGGTTCGGCACTCGGGTCGAATGAGGGTGTCCAAATAAACAAAGCGCGACATATGCAGGCATATACCCCACTTTGGGGGGCAAATGTTGGGCGAATACTCACCACCGATCCAAGCCCACACCGAGTCCACTCACCACCGATCCAAGCCCACACCGAGTCCACTCATCACCGGACCGAGACCACCGAACCAATCCTCACAACTCCGAGACCACCGAACCAACCTTCACAACTCACCACCGGACCGAGACTACCGAACCAATCACAACTCCACTCATCACCGGACCGAGACCACCGAACCAATCCTATATCCACTCACCACCGGACCAACCACTACCGAACCAATCCTCACCACTCTCCATCGGACCAACCACTACCGAACCAATCCTCACCACTCTCCACCGGAACAACCACTGCCGAACCAACAATGCCAAGCCAGATTACATCAGCCCAGGCCCACCAATAGCTATATACATCCAAGGCCCCTACTCCCAGCCTCACTCTATAAATAGAGGGGTAGGGGTACAACAATGGGGGACAAGTTGGAGAGCTCAAGCATGGATAGAACTTTCAAACATCTTTAATATACTTGTATCAAAGCTTTGTACTTGTAATCTAAACAAGAAAGGAGAAATAATATATAAAGTGGACGTAGGCACATTCTGGCCGAACCACTATAAATCTGTGTGTCTTTTACAGTTTAGTCCTTGCTCTTTACATATTTGCATAAATCACCCAGATCACTAAAAACAACATAAAATCAACTAAATCATACGACTTGGAGGTGTTTGCCCATTTTTTGTGCAAACAATGAGTGTTTCTCATCAGCCCCGTAGATTAAAGTTTCCTAGCATTGCCCGGGCAATACCGGTAGTTAGTGAGTAGAATGTTTCCCAGAGTTGCTGAGGCAACACCGGTACCTAGGAAATAGAAAATTTTCCCGGTGTTTCTAGGGCAATACCAGTACTTAAAAGGTAAAAGAAGGCCTTTGCATTGCCGAGGCAACACCGACACTCAGGCGGCTGGGATCGATTTTCCCCTTTGATTCGGCGGTGCTCTTAATCCAACTGGGTACTAGTTTCGGCCTTCGGAAATTAGCACTTCGATGGTTGGATTGTAGAAGAATTTTCTTAGCGCAACCTATCTTTGGGTAGTGTTAAAGTCAGGTTGGTGATGGTTGAATCATCCATCCGATCCTTTAGAGTTGAGTAGATTCCTTTTAACCTCAATGGTGCTATTTTCTCAATGTTGCTTAAATCTGAGAGATGCCATGTTTTGGAATGGTGAGAGTTCCAGGCATTTCTGCTGCTTAGCTTTGTTTATAACCGTCAAGTATTACCCTTAGAGATGCAAGGCTGTTGCTTAACAAGTTCCATAGTTATTCTTCCTCCTACTGGTTTTTGTTATGATATAACGACTATTTGTGAAACCCTCTATTTTTCGGTAGAACCCTTCACTTCTAGGTATCAAAATCCAGGTTCTTATAAGAAATCCGAAATTGTGGAGCAAGTCATCACAATGCCCCTAGTATGACCACGTTCATTCCTATATTGATCATGGATCAGTAGAATTCGATAGTGTTTATCCTAAATCCATGGCACCTAACCTTGCTTGTTTCAGTCCATATGCATTATGCTAGGCCGATAGCATTATTGCGGATATCAACCTTATCCGCTAGTTCCAATCTTCGGGAATCAATGGTTTAGCTGCTCAATTTTGAGCGTTCTCTCCTTGCCATGGTCCGTCTTTGGATAATAGTTGGTTTTTTGTAAGTTAGGGTTTGAGACCTCAGTCGAGCACCTGCTTCTGTTCTTTAGGAAAGTGGTGCATTGATGATTTGATTCTGGAACAGCCTTCCGTCGTTGTTTATCTCTAGACGACGGTAGTTCCTCCTTTTATTGCAAGTTGGAGCGATCTTTTAACCTGACCAAGTGTTAATCTGTCCTGCGCCCCTTAGTCCATAGGGCTGATTATTCTGAACAATTGATGTGAGACTTGACGTTCTGGGCGGCTCCCTGGATGCCCCCAGTCAAAGGTACGTCACAGCTCCTATCTCTGGGAACTCGTCACTTGGATGCCTTGAATTTTAACATTTTTTACATTAACTTTGGTCAAAAATCAGAATTCTTTGCCGACTTCTTGGTTTGTGAGATTTGCGGTACTACTGAAGCAATGTCGGTTCTATCGGGTAGCGGGAGTTGATCCCTGTTAATCGAAGTGCTTGGCTTTTGAGAGTGCGCGGCTTATGAAATTCCTCTGTGTTTCCTATCTTCGGGCAATGTGAGGGGTTTGTGTTTTGAAAGTTAGTGCATGACTTATTGGATGCGCGGCTTTTTGTTTTCTTCGGTGTTGCCTATCTTCGGGCAAAGTGAGTAGTTTAAGCTCTTTAAGAGTTAGTGCATGGCTTACGAAATGCATGGCTTTCCATGCTCCTCGGTGTTGTCTATTTTTAGGAAATGTGAGAGCATACATTTTAGAAGTTAGTGCACGGCTTATGAAATGCACTGCTTTTGGTGCTCCTCGGTGTTGCCTATCTCCGGGCAACGCGAGGAGCGTATATTCTGGCACTCCTCGGTGTTGCCTATCTCCGAGCAATGCGAGGATTTAGTTTTTAATGGTCCTCGGCGTTGCCTATCTCCGGGTAACGCGAGGAGATAGCATTTTAGTGCTCTTCGGCATTGTCTATCTCCGGGAAATGGGTGAAGTTAGTTTTTGATGTGCGGCTTACGAGATATGCGGCTTTTGATGCTCCTTGGCGTTGCCAATCTCCGAGCAATGCAAGGAGTGTAAGATTTGATGCTCCTCGGCGTTGCCTATCTTCGGGCAACGCAAGGAGTTACTTTTTTGGTGCTTCTCGATGTTGCCGGGGCGACACTGGTTTTTAGAAGGCAAGGGTCGGGTTCCGCTGATCAATCGGTTTGAGCTGATTTGCTTCCATCGACCCGGCGGGTAGTTATTATGAACACAGTTTTGTTGGTTCAAATAGATAATTAGTTTTTGGACTGGGTAACCGTAGCTTGGGTGATCCTCCCATATTTCGAGAAGATGTGTACGGCTAAATAGATAAGGTCGCCATGGTGGAGAGATCTACAGCCGACCGCATGAAGATGGTTATGAAGAAAGAGCTTATGGGAGTTCAAGGCGTGACTCTTAGCTCTTGGTCCAAACTACCTTTAGAGAATGGGTCTTTGACTAGCATATGGTCTAAGAGGAAGATGAATTGGTCACCAAGATCGGTTAAATAGTACTTGGAAAGAAGTGGATTGGTATTCATTTATTGCACTAGCTAGGTCATTAAGTCTGCGGTTGTCAGAATGCCATAATTTTTGATCGGGCATAACAGAACTGTGGTATGATTAGTCTCGGCCTTTCTTATGGCTATTCAAGTGTGTGCAGTGCCCCCCATGTCATATGGTTGTTGGTGCGCTTGAACTGTATCCATGGTCTCTCCACAACTCGTTTGATTTCCCCCAGTCCAGCTGGAGCGGTTCTTCTAAGTTGTTAGTCTTGGCTTGATTCAAGTCATCCTCTGATTAACCACAAGTTCGATTCAGTTTTGGCTTAGTTCCTTTGAGCGACTTTGAAGCTCTAGGGTTCAGCACTGTGTGTTTCATCAATCATTTCATTATGTTGAGTGACTGATATGATTGTCGATTTGTGGCCCTGGAGCATGGCTTCGTTGACTCCAATGGGCTTTGGATTAGATAACTACTGATCTTCCAATTCACCTTAACGGATATCAGTCGTACATGAATTTCACTGATCTACCGGTTCACCTCACGACGCTTTAGTTCATGAAAGACCTTCATGTTTACGAAGGGTTTTTTGGATCAGATGAACGCTAATCTACCGGCTTACCTACACGATGCTCTAGTTCGCGAAAGACCTTCGCATTCGCGAAGGTTTTTTTAGGATCAGATGACCGATGATCTACCAGTTTACCTCCATGATGCTCTAGTTCATGAAAGACCTTCACGTTCAGGAAGGGTTTTTTTGGGATCATATGACCGTTGATCTACCGGTTTACCTTTATGACGCTCTAGTTCCTGAAAGACCTTCACGTTTGCGAAGGGTTTTTGGGATCAGATGACCGTTGATCTACCAGTTTACCTTCATGATGCTCTAGTTTGTGAAAGACTTTCATGTTCGCGAAGAGTTTTTTTGGATCAGATGACCGCTGATCTACCGGTTTACCTTCATGATGCTCTAGTTCGGGAAAGACCTTCATGTTCACGAATGGTTTTTTGGATCAGATGACCGCTTATCTACCAGTTTACTTTCACGACGCTCTAGTTTGTGAAAGACCTTCGCATTCGCAAAGGGTTTTTAGGATTAGATGACCATTATCTACCGGTTTACCTTCATGATGCTCTAGTTCGTGAAAGACCTTCACATTCGTGAAGGGTATTTTTTGGATCAAATGACCGCTGATCTACTGGTTTACCTTCACGATGCTCTAGTTCATGAAAGACCTTCATGTTCGCGAAGGGTTTTTTGGATCAGATGACCGCTGATCTACCAGTTTACCTTCACGATGCTCTAGTTCGTGAAAGACCTTCACATTCGCGAAGAGTTTTTTGGATCAGATGACCGTTGATCTGTCGGCTTACCTTCACGACGCTCTAGTTCGTGAAAGACCTTCATGTTCGCGAATGGTTTTTTGTGGTCGGATGTCCGACAACCAGACGTCCTTGGAGTGATAATTTATTGATTTCGAGGAGAGTTTTGGGTCGTGTGTCCGATGGCCCGACAATCTTAAAGCAATGTTCATCGACTTCAAGAGGAATTTTTCGAATTCAGCTCAAAGGAACACAGTTTTATCGATTCCTGTAGGCTAAGGTTTTAGATCTGTTTGTTTGACGATCCTTTGGATAAGACTTCTCGACGCCCCTAGCAATGTCAGTTCTCAGAAGGGGGATTGACATGACTCATCGAGGGAATAGAAGCATTTCTTTCACCATGCTATTTGTAATACCCATAGTGTCTCGCTATGGCTCATTTAGAAAAGGAAAGTAGACGAGGATGGATGAAAAGGCCACGCTTTAGGTTGTTGTCCCACTCCTTGGTTGCTAGCTAGCTAGAGTGTTATTTGATAATCTTTCTTTCGTCTGATTTTGTTAGTTAGTTGGGGTGCTTTTCTTCTGGGTCTTAGTAGCCTTGCTTCAACAGAAGATCCCTAAGGTCCTGTAACGCCTTCACCGTTTGGTATGTTCTTTGGGACACTGCTGGGTTCGCCTTCTTCTAATTGCACCACTTCTAGTCTTTAGAACCGGTTTGTACTTCTTTTGTCGATTTTAGGTTGGAATTACTGGAATAGGGAACAGTTGAAACCCACTCATCGATTCATGGAGTTTGCATTCTAGTCTGCATTCTGGGAACTTAAAGTCATTCTATAAGCGGTTGATTCGTGCTCAATTTGTGTCCATACTTTGGTCCGTGCTTCGGGGACCTAGAGTTTTTTTGTGGGCGGTCGCACTTTTTCCAAATTGTTTGTACTTCTGTTTGTAGTCGAGGACTGGGAGATTTTTGTGAATCGTTTATACTCTAGTCCATGCTCCGGGGGCTTAGAGTACTCTAGTCTGCGCTCTGGGGACTTAGAGATTTTTGTAAATAGTTTATACTCTAGTCCACGCTATGGGGACTAGTACTCTAGTCCGGGCTCCGGGGACTTATAGATTTATGTAAATCGTTTATACTCTAGTCTGCGCTCCGGGGACTTAGAGTACTCTAGTCCATGCTCCAGGGACTTAGAGATTTTTGTAGGTCGTCTATACTCTAGTCTGCGCTCCGGGGACTTAGAGTACTCTGGTCCATGCTCCAAGGACTTGGAGATTTTTGTAAATCATTTATACTCCAATCCGCGCTCCGGGGACATAGAGTACTCTAGTTCGTGCTCCGGGGACTTAGAGATTTTTGTAAATCTTTTATACTACAGTCCACGCCACAGGGACTTAGAGTACTCATGTCCGCACTCCGGGGACTTAGAGATTTTTGTAAATCGTTTATACTCCAGTCCGCGCTCCGGGGACTTAGAGTACTCTAGTCCGCACTCCAGGGACTTAGAGAATTTTGTAAATCATTTATACTCTAGTCCGTGCTCCCGGGACTTAGAGTACTCTAGTCCGCGCTCCAAGGACTTGGAGATTTTTGTAAATCATTTATACTCTAGTCCACGCTTCGGGGACTTAGAGTGCTCCAGTCCACGCTCTGGGGACTTAGAGATTTTTATTCAAAGCAGTCGTATTTCCACCCGTTGGATTTGTACTTCATGGAATTGGATTCTACCCTCAGCATTCAGGATGAAACTTGGCAATCAGACAGTCGCTTTACGTCCACTTGGTAGTTGCAGCTCTTCCCATTAAGTCGGAAAAAAGGCAGGTGATGAATGACTTGATCACATCCATGCTGGGGTCGGATGTTCAAGTCTTGCACAATTTTCTTCGTATTCCTTCTAGCAAACGGGGATAATGAGTTATTAAGCAGGCAATTAAGTTGCATCTGTTTCAGGCTACAATCATTTCCATTTGCTAAAATCTTAGGTTGATCAGCAGGCACCAAGTCACTTCTACTCCGAGTCTAATATGAAGGTTGCTAAGTGGATAGTCAATCATGTCTACTTTATATTGGATTCTGAACTTGTCAGGTTCTTTATTCTGTGCCTTGGCATCCCAAATTAGGGGTATATGGTAGCTGATGAACGATCGAATCACGTTCGTCTTGATGAAACTCCATAGGTTCGATCACGGTCTGTGGAGATTGGCTGGCGGCCAACTCTAAGTATTTGATCACCTGCATCATTTTGGAACTAGTTTAGTTCAACTTGGTCGTAGTTCACAACATAATTGAAATGGAAACTAAAATAAAATAATTCAAAGAAGATCGGAATAAATCTCATTTATAAGTGAAGCGACATCATGTGCTCGCTATTCCACGTTGCCCCTAGCTCCTTTCAGTGGGATGTCAATCGTCAATGGTCCAATTGATAATCAGAGTTCTTTATTGATAGGCATCAGATGTTCCCTGCTCGCCATTCTACGGTCAGCTGGGAGTCGTCACAATATACCACAGGGGCTTGGCATTGTAATTGATCTCGATTTGTATCATATCTTCTAGGTCCTTTTGCCTTTAGGAATACCGTTTGAGTAGCAGTTCCTGGTCCATCTCTTTCCATTGTGTTGCGGCATGGGTTCTAGAGCTTATTCTTGCCCTTTGCACATTGGCATTTTCATCCGATTTATCTTCCTCAAATTGTTTGTCATCTTTAGGGCTGGAGAGAGCCATCGTTATATCCTTCTGTGGGGTTTTCACCCCTATGTTCGGGTTTGTAGTCGGTCCTTTTGCAATAGGTGGAGTGTTAACATTTTCTTCCATCATGATTCTTGGAGCTCCACCCATTGCTTCCTTTCGATTATATCCCCTTCGAACGACCCAGACGGCGCCCCCGAGGTTCATGGTATATGCAAAAATAGTCATGAATCAAGCTAATTCACTAGAGAAAGCATTGCGACCCGAGCCAATTCAATGGATTGTTGGCGATCCATGTAGGTCACTAGAGATCCATGTATGTCATTGGTGATCCATGTAGGTCGTTAGCGATCCATGTAGGTCGTTGGTGACCCATGTAGGTTGTCAGTGATCCATGTAGGTCGCTCGCGATCCATTTAGGTCGTTGGCGACCCATGTAGGTCGTTAGCGATCCATGTAGATCACTGGCGATCCATGTACGACGCTGGCGACCCATGTAGGTCGTTGGCAACCCATGTAGGTCGCTGACGATCCATCTACTTAGAATTTTAGCGGACTTTGCTTTCTGGGGTTTATGGCAGTCAGGTGAAAAGGTATGGGTCGCTAGCAATCCATAGCCCATGGATCACTAGCGATCCTTGTACTTGGTTGATTTCTGAGCTTTTCCTTTTGGATCATGTCTACTATCTCATGTTGATGTTCTCAATCTAATTTCATAGAATGTTGCCTCGTTTTGATGATTATCCATATGCTGGTTGCATTGGACTGCTATTGGATCATGATGCAAGGGGATTAACATCTTCTCCAGCTATTACTGCCCCTATGGATCTTCCAAAGGCAGTTCTTCTTCTCCCAGGAACCATTGATTCCGAGGGGTAGATTCTTCAGGCAAAGATTGGGGATCTAACTTCTGGATCTATGGGATCCAAAGTAGATAGCTAGATCTGGATCCTGCGTTGGTTTCTTAGTGAAAGCACGAAAATGTTGACTTGAAAAATGGACCAACACCCTGGTTTGAGTTTGAAAGCACCAGCCCTCTTATGAAAGAGCAATATCACAAATAATATATATAGAAAAAGAGCAGTAAAAGAAAGAAGACAGAGAATTTTTATAGTGGTTCAGCTGTTAATGAGGCCTACACCCACTTTATAGTTTTATTATAGACAGAAAGAGATGTTTGATTACAAGGCTTTGATTATCTTTAGCTAGAATCAATCCCCAGAGTTGGAATCCACTAGAGAATCATAGTGAATTCCTTTTGAGATTGTTGTGAGGGAGGTAGGGAGTGAGGAATGGTTCCAGCAGAGCTTCAGCAACCAGTCCGAAGAAGATCTTGTTTATGTTGCAGGTAGGATGGTATTTATAGAGATCGGAGAGCTTCTAGGCCGGGCCTATTTATCACCTCCTCGCGGGTAGGTAGGAAACGACCTAGGGAGAGTTTGGCTCACAAAACGAGATAGAGCCATGGATCGCTAGCGACCCATGGGTTACGGGTCGATGGCGACCCATGGTCTATGGGTCGATGGCGACCCATGGTCTACAGGTTGCTGGCGACCCATGACCTACGGGTCACTAGCGACCCATAGACTTGGCTCATTTGCGAGCCAATGCTTTGGCCTCTTTTCGTAGTGTTCTTTGTTATCCCGCCTTTTGGCAAGGGCGAGATATCAAGAAACCGACTGGGGAATATGGATCATACATCCTCAGCATCAAGTAGCTACTTAATGACCACAGATATCGATGAATTTTACCCGAGTCCGGATCGGGCTGCAATTGATAAGACACGTCAAGCAAGGTCAGGAAAAGCAACGTTCCAAGTTTCAGGTCAATCCAAGTTCGTACGCTCAAGATATCATCGATGCAAGTTAGAGGAAATGACCCTAAGTTCAAATCCATAAGCAACCTTTATTCGTATCCATCAGTTCGACTCCATCTAGTTCGCAACCATCGGCAAGCACTTGATCGCATCGGTCAAGTTGTACCACTTCGTATCCATCAGCTTGGAGTACTACGAATCGATCAAGTTGCCCCACTTCGTATCCATCTGGGCTCGGTGCTTCGTATCCATCCTGCTGCAACGACTTCATATCGATCGACTATTGTATATCGCGATCGATACGAACGAACATCTGTTCGAATCCATTCCCTCGAACCCACTAAGTCAAAGCGGCGAAAAACACGGAGTCGACCCAGTAAAACTCGGAGCAAAAAACTGAATCAACCCGGGAAGCACGCGCCACGTCAACGCCTTCGCTCACTAGGCCATTGATTTGACCCTATCGATTCGAAGAGGATCGATTCGAACAGAGCATATCAACTGGAAATACAATCTTGAATCGATCATATCTGGAGTTCTACAAGTCCAAATGCTATGAAATTTTCATAGAAGCTTGAGCACATGTTGGAGAATGTCCACGCCAAATTTCAGCTCGATTGGATGTTTTCTTGATCGATTCGAATGGACTTCGATCGATCCCAAAGTAGGCCCGGATTTCCTGAAAGCGGGCATGTGGGCCCCCTCATGTGCTAGAACTGGTCTCCCGAAATTTAGGCAAAATATCAGCCTCCTACACCTATAAATAGAGCCCCTAGTCATTCAGAAAAGGGGTCGGACAATTTTAAGTGCTAAAGAGCGCCCAGACTCTACCAGATTTACTCAAAATCACCACCGCTACCTTAGTTTCAGACTTAGCTTATAAAATCAGTTTACTACATTATAAGAAATTGTAATCTTCAAGTATCGAGCAATAAAATCATCAAACTTCATAGTGGACGTAGGCGAAACGACGAACCACTCTAAATCGCTGTCTTCTGTGCAATTTACTTTCTGTTATTTGGAGTTTTTGTTTGATAATCCTCAGTTTTAATTTTCTTTTTTCACTTTTATCTCTTCAAAAACTTCTGAAGAGTGTTGTGCCCATTTTTGGTACAAACACTTTGGTGCTTTCACTGAGAAAAACCAGTTTTTCTCCTGCTCCTTGGATCTACCATCGATACCGGATTTCATAAATCCAAGAGGAATATCCAGATCTCAAATCTAGAATCCTTTCATTCTATTCAGATTTGCATAAAGTCTAGGAAAGGAATCCACCATTCAAGATGGTTAGTACAAGAACTGCCTCTACAGCTGCTAATCAAGAAGGTAGGGATAGACAAAATCCTACCCAGTAGCAGCCATCCAATCAAGACAACACTGCTCATTCAGATCCGTCTGGGCCAGTCACCAGACAAGAGTTCCATGTGCTGCTCCAGGAATTGACTCAAAGTCGGCAACAGTTGGCCGAACAGTTGCGTGCTAATATTGAATTGACCAACCAACTGAACCGCCAAAGCCGCAGAAGGTCCAGGAGGGATGATATCTCCCGTTCATCTACTGAAAGTTCCGCCTCATCTGACTATCACCACAGATCTACCCATCCCTGATTAGACGGGAGTCATGCATAAACTACTGGATATCAACCAGCCTTGACCGTTGGACAGTTGAGGGCTGGACCGTCGACCAGCTTCCAGGCCGGGCCCTCAGCACGAGGAGGCCCTACTCCATAGTATACCACGGACAATCATGCCACAGCTGCCATGGTAGAAACAAGGGTTGATACCCGAAATCTCTCAGACCCGAATAATCATCAGCGTGGGCGTACTCCTGAACCATACGTCCCGGAACACGCTGAGCCAAGGAGGCAAAACTTGGACCGTCGACAGCGCCCGGTCCAAACTCGGGTTGAGGAACCCGACCACACCTTAGCTCAGCATGCTCAAAATGTAGCGATGCCCGATATCTCAACCATGATACGTCAGATGATCCGCGAAAGCCAAGGCCTTACCAATGATGATTGGGGAATTTCTCGTAGTCATACTCCTTTCACGGATGAGATACTATACGCCGATCCTCCTCGGTGATTCAGAATGCCAACTCTCCCTATGTACGAAGGAAATTCTGATCCCAATCAACACATTTTGAAATATGAGTGGTCGATAAGCGCCGCAAGGGCTGACGATGCAGTAAAGTGTCGAAGTTTCCCCATTTCTCTGGGAGGAATTGCAACAATGTGGTTTACAAGATTACCACCTAGACCTATCTCTTCGTTCGATCAACTGGCTAAGAAATTTGTCGAACAATTTCGCATGCATGTCGCTAGACCTAAAGATGTTAACACCTTATCTAGTGTTACCCAAGCTCATGGGGAAACACTCAGGCGTTATTTGGAGAGATTCCATGCGGCATGTGTGGAGATTAGTAATCCCAACGATAACTCGATTTTGATGGCATTGACAAAAGGAATCGATCCCGATTCTGAGTTTGGAAATTGGTTAGCTGGAAAACCACCCGCATCGTTGGACCGTTTCTACTCCAAAGCCGCTCAATTCTTACGGCAAGAGGACGTGAAACAGTCTAGGAAGCAGGACGATGCGAGGCCCAGAAGTGAAGGAATACAAAGTAACGTAGCAGTTAAGCAGTCCGGTGAGAATTCCAGAAAAGTTCAATTAAATATCCAGAATAAACAAACTCAGCCAAGAGGCAACAACGGTCAAGATAAGAAAAGAGATCCAAATCGAGGCCCACGGCGTAGGGCTCCGATGTTTGATAATTACACACCATTGAATACATCGTTGGAAAATGTGTACCTATAGACTTGCAATACTGTGCAATATAAGAAGCCTACTCTAAAGCAATCATCGGAGAGGCAGATTCAAACAGGGAAAATTTATAGGTTTCACGAGAGTTATGGCCACAATACCAATGAGTGTCGACATTTACAGGACCTCATAGAAAAGTTGATCAGGGAGAGAAAGTTAGATCAGTTTGTGCGTGCGCCGCACGCAGTCTGGCGGTGCGGGCCCATCAAATCAAAATCGTGCACAAAATAAAGAAAGACAAGAGGAACCCGCTCGTACGGCGGAAGGCTAGTTATAAATACAATAAGTGGTGGTCCCCATCCGGCAGACAGAAGCTGGAGGGAAATGGAGTCGTATGCTAGCTCTATTCGGCATGCGGACTTCGAATGCTGCAGTAATTGTGAAGATGGAACTCCGACTAAGCAACAAAAGACAATGTCTGATGATATCATATTTAGAAGTAGAGACGCTGATAAGATTGTAGCCCCAACAATCGACCCACTGGTCATATCTGCCCAGGTAGGTCCTGCTTGGATGAAGAAGATCCTGGTTGACAGTGGGAGCTCCGTAAATATCTTACTTAAACGAGCCAATGACTTAATGAAAATGGAAGCAAAGGACTTGAAACCTTGCCAATCTCGAGTCCAAGGCTTCAATGGAAGTGCTACAATACCCACTGGAGTGGTGGAACTGCCAGTGGAGTTGGGAGTTGGAGAACGCCTGAGAGTTCGGATGTTGCAATTTGTTGTGTTGGACATCGATTCACCTTATAACGCATTTTCGGGCCGACCGGCTCTTGCTGAATTCAGGGCAGCTATTGCCCCATGGTGTTTGACTCTAAAGTTCCCCACTGATCACGGGATTGGAGTCATTCAAGGAGATCAGGCAGCAAGAAGAGCCTGTTATGTTGCTGAACTGCGCGAGGCGCAAAGAAAGGAGAAAGGAAAAGGCGTAGAGGAATCTCTCTGCGTCCGTTTTGCCGATGATTGACAATTAGCGCCTGGGCCCCGGCCCGGGCACCACGACCAATTCCTTAAAGATCTTGACCCTAGAGACAACGAAGATAAAGACGAGTCCGAAGAGAATCAAGCTTCCCCAGCCGAACTTACTGTGGACGTCCCAATCAGTGAGGGTGATGATTCGAAAGTGCTAAAAGTTGGATCTCAACTGGGAAAACAGACACAACAGGAATTGGTTGAATTTCTCCGGGCGAATCTCGACGTTTTCGCCTGGACACACTTTGATATGTGCGGAATCTCGCCGGACATCGCAAGTCACTCCTTGAATATTGATCCGCGACATATTCCGGTCAAGCAGAAAAGGCGTGGTATGGATCCAGAGAGATCTGCCACCCTTAAAGAGGAGGTTGATAAGTTACAATCAAATGGGTTCATCCAAGATGCTTTATATCCAGAATGGGTGTCAAATCCCGTATTGGTTTGGAAACCGAATGGAAAATGGAGAACTTGTATCGACTATTCTGATTTAAATAAGGCTTGTCCAAAAGACAGTTTTCCACTTCCTCGAATTGATCAGCTCGTGGATTCAACAGCTGGACATGAATTATTATCTTTTATGGATGCCTATTCTGACTATAATCAAATACCTATGCATTTGCTCGATCAAGAACACACCAGTTTCGTGACCGATCTGGGACTCTACTGCTACAGAGTCATGCCTTTCGGTCTAAAAAATGCCGGAGCAACATATCAACGCTTGGTCAATCGGATGTTCGCCGACCAGATCGGAAAGACCATGGAGGTTTACGTGGACGACATGCTAGTAAAGTCCCAGTTTTCCACAGATCACGTCAGGCATTTAGATTTGATGTTCTGCATTCTTTGAGAATATGGAATGAAGCTCAATCCATTAAAGTGTCACTTTGGCATCGCCTTTGGAAAGTTCCTCGGATTTATCGTTAATGCTCGAGGGATAGAAGCAAATCCCGAAAAGATCCGGGCGAAAAGGAACTTGCAAACTCCAAGAACCATAAAGCAAGTCCAAAGTCTCAATGGGAAGGTAGCAGCATTAAGCAGGTTCATTTCAAAATCCACCGATAAATGCATTCCTTTCTTCGATCTGATCCGGAAGGGAAAGCGAAACTTTGAATGGACCATGGAGTGCGAAGGCGCATTCCGATCGCTGATTCAACATCTCTCCACACCTCCAATCCTGTCAAAGCCGGTAGACCACGAAAAATTGTACCTTTATCTGGCAGTATCAGAGCATGCAATCAGCACTGCTTTGGTTCGAGAAGAAGACCGAGTGCAGAAACCGGTCTACTATGTTAGTAAACGGTTAACGGGAGCTGAAAGGAATTACCCAAGATTGGAGAAATTGGCTTATTTCCTGGTCATTGCCTCAAGAAAGCTTCACCCTTATTTCCAAGCTCATCCACTTACTGTGTATACCGATCAGCCGTTACGACAGGTCCTCACGCGGCCTGAGACGTCTAGTAGGTTACTCAAGTGGAACATTGAACTGAGTCAATTTGATATCACTTATGCTCCGCGGAGAGCTATTCAAGGACAAGTCCTAGCCGATTTCATAGCCGAATTTACTGTCCCAGAAGACTTACCCAAAACCAGTGAATCCCCCGAATACATCTGGAAGCTATATACTGACGGTGCATCAAACGATCGGTGTTCGGGCGCTGGTGTTGTACTTGAAACTCCCGAAGGCCGATCTATATGTTATGCTTTGAGGTTCGATTTTCACGCAACCAATAATGAAGCTGAATATGAAGCCCTATTGACTGGATTAAAATTTGCCAGAGATTTGAGAATTATCGTTGTGGAAATTTATTGTGATTCACAGTTAGTTGTGTGTCAAGTACGGGGAGAGTATCAAGCAAGAGACCGAAGGCTGGCTGCTTACTTGGCTCGAGTTCAGGAAGTGCTGAATCAGTTTGATTATTATGCCATTTATTATATACCTCGAGATCGCAATCAAAAAGCCGATTCATTGGCGAAGTTAGCCAGCACGGGTGAAGCACAGCAAATGGGACTTGTCCCCGTCGAAACTTTGTCCTCCCCAAGCATCGATTAATTAGAGACGAATTTTGTGTTTGAGACCGCTCCCAGTAGAGAATCGTGGATGACTCCGTATCGGAATTATATTGAAAATGGGACATTGCCTGAGCATAGAAATGAGAAAAGGCAAATTCTACGAAAAGCTTCACGGTTCGTCATTCAGGACGGAATCATGTATAGAAGAGGTTATTCTTTTCCTCTCATCCGGTGTATCGCGCACGATGAAATCAAACGAGTGTTACATGACGTACACGAAGGAGAATGTGGCGATCACACCGGTGGACAAGCTCTCGCTAAGAAAATACTCCGTTATGGATACTATTGGCCGACAGTGAATCGAGATGCAGCAAACTATGCCAGAAAGTGCGATAGGTGCCAGAAACACGCCCGAATTCCAAGAGCCCCACCTACCGAGATAACTCAAATGGTCAGTCCCTGGCCATTTGCTATGTGAGGGATCGATATCATCGGCGCTCTGCCCCTGGCAAAAGGTGGTGCGAAGTACGCCATCGTCGCCGTTGACTACTTTACAAAGTGGGCTGAAGCCGAAGCTCTTGCAACAATCACGACAGAGAAAGTAATAAATTTCGTAGTTCGCAATATCATCTGCCGATTTGGACTCCCGCATACTATCATCACCGATAATGGAGCCCAATTCGAAAGTGCAGAATTCAAGAATTTCTGTCAACGTTTTCATATCCATAAAAAATTCTCGGCAGTTGCACATCCACAGGCTAACGGTCAGGTTGAAGCTGTCAATAAAGTTATAAAATCCATCCTAAAGAAACGACTGGAAAAGGCCGGGGGAAAATGGGTTGATGAACTTCCTATGGCATTATGGGCTTATCGAACGACTCACAAGACCGCAACCGGACACACCCCGTTTTCCTTATCTTATCGCTCGGAAGCCGTTATTCCAGTTGAGACGGAAGTGTTTTCCCATCGCGTGACTTATTACGATCCGAAAACAAATGCTATATTGCTTGCTGAATCTTTGGATCTATTGGATGGGAAATGGGAAGAGGCCGATTTGAGAGCGGCCGCATATCGAAGTCGAGTCGCCCGATTGTACAATGCCAAAGTTCGACCTCGAACTTTTGAACTTGGCGATCTCGTTCTCAAGAGAATCTATCCGGTTCCTTCACACATGAAACCAAATTGGGAAGGACCATACGTGATTACGCAAAGACTCGGAGATGGCACATTCAAACTATCGACCGTTGACGGTCTCGATTTGCCAAGGGCCTGGAACAGCGAGAGTCTCCGTCGCTACTACATATGACAGGCTTTATTTATATTTTTCCATTTAGCAATTTATTTTTTTGCATTTCGAAATTAGAATTTGTAATAAGGCAACTGACTTTGCCATATTTTCTTATTTCAGCAATAAAATGCCATTTCTTCGAGCCAGAGCTGTGATTCATTAAATGCAATGTACAACATCACGATGCACGGAGAGCTAAATTCCATCACGCAGTGGAATTTATTCAAGTAGGGAGTGGTTATGATACGATCAGCCACTCGCTAAATGAAACCCGAGCTCGGGGGCAAGCCATCACGTCGGGCTAAAAATGGGTTGATACACGACAATCCTTCACTTAACTCCGTACTCCCAGAGTGCGAGATGGAGTATAAACATTTACTTAACTCCGTACTCCCAAAGTGCGAGACGGAGTATAAACATTTACTTAACTCCGTACTCCCAGAGTGCGAGACGGAGTATAAACAATTCTTGACTCCGTACTCCCAGAGTGCGAGACGGAGTATAAACATTACTTAACTCCGTACTCCCAGAGTGCGAGACGGAGTATAAACATTACTTAACTCCGTACTCCCAGTGTGCGAGACGGAGTATAAACATTTCTTGACTCCGTACTCCCAGAGTGCGAGACGGAGTATAAACATAACTTAACTCCGTACTCCCAGAGTGCGAGACGGAGTATAAACATTACTTGACTCCGTACTCCCAGAGTGCGAGACGGAGTATAAACATTACTTGACTCCGTACTCCCAGAGTGCGAGACGGAGAATAAACATACATCAACTTCACACTTATCCCCAAGACTGGGGGCAGAACCAAAACAAATATCGAGTTGAAGATAAAAGAGAGTATGTTTTCATTTCCATTATCAACAAAAAGAATCTGATTACAAGCTGATTCAAAAAATTCCTACTAGTGGGAGCCGAGTCCACATCTATACACGGCTATAGAAAAACCAAAAAGGCAAAACAAAACACTACCCCCGAACACAACAGCAAATTAAAGGAAGAGTTCAATCTTTCTTCTTCCTCGGTTTCTTCTTCGGGGTAGTCCTACTGGATCCGCTGCCCGACTTCCTCCTAAATCTTTTACTCTTCTCTGGTTTGTCCTCCGACTGCGACATAATGTCAACATCCTCCTCAGAGCTTGAGGCGACGGAGATTCTCTTGGAGGACGGAACTGGAGGCATAGGAGCCATAACAGGAAGTGGGGCAGGAGCATCTGCAATAACCACAGTGCCGCCCGGCGATATCATCATGAGCGGGGCAGGGCCAGACGGATTCATACCAGCGGTCACTACTGCTATCTCAGCATTGAGCTCAGTTAAAATTTCATCCTCACGAGATGCTTGGGCCGTGCTGGATGAGCCAGTGGCTGGCATAAAAGAACTAACAGCTGGAGCGACCCCGCTCATGGCAAAAGATGGATCGGCGAAGGGATCGTTGGGTTGATTAAGAAGTTCCTCAATCATTTGAGCATCAAAAGATAACATGCTCGCGTCTCCCTCTTCGCCGACCACGGTAGATGTCATAATGGCTTCGGTGACGATAGCCCCATGCGCTTGATAAGGAACTTGTGATGTAGGAGGCGCAGAGACAACGGCTTCGGTCACTGAAATGAGGAAAAGAAAAGATTGTTAGCCAAGTGTATTGCTTCGGGTTCATCACACTAAGTGTATACGGGAAGCATTCAAATACCTTCCTTAGCCTGACCGGGGGCATGGGCAGGTGCAGAGACAGGGGGATCAACAGGAGACAATTGCAGCTGGTCAGGATTATAAGCGCTGACAGACTGGGGATCGACCGTGCCAGTGGTCTCGGGCAATGTTGGAATTACAGCTCCAACATCTGCTTTATGATGCTCGGTCCCCGAGCCCTCACCGGTCTCTATCTGTTGAGTCCCAAGCCTTTCTTTCTCCATGGAAATTATCGCCTCGTGGAGGACTTTCCTCTCTTCCTCAGAAAGCAAGCGCGTCTCAAGCTCGAAATCATCCAGTACTTCATCCGGATGCGCTGCCTTCTTCTCCGCCACCAGCCTAGTCTAGGCGTTGTACAGAATCATAGAGTCATCTCCCAGCCATGATAAATTTCTGTGCTCCAGCACATTGGCGTTGTATGTGACCAGGAGATCATCAAACTCAGCCTCCATCCTGGACTGGTCCACCATAATCTTTTCCTGGATTTCTGCCTCCGCAGACTTAGTTTTGGCCACCGTCGCAGCGAGTTCAGCTCGAAGTGATACGGCTTGGTCGCATGCCTCCTGAGCGGTGGTGTTCACATCATCTTTTTCTTTCACCACCTCAACGAATTTGGCCTTAAGCTCGTTCAGCTCTTTAACGGCAGTATCTCGCTCAGCTACGACGGTGGTATAGCGGTGGCCCATCCCTTCTACTAAGGCACAGTGTGCCTGCTGCATCCTCACCATTTTCGCCACAGCATCATCATGCTTTTTAAGTGCTTGGAGTTTGAGTTTCGAGACAATTCCATCTCAGATTGGAGAACTTGAATGATGCGATTCTTCTTAACAATGTCAGCATCGCGCTCCTCAATAATCTTTGCCCGGTCAAAAGCTACCTTAGAAGCCTTCACGGCTGCCTTATACCACTCCTTATATTGAGCATAGAAATCGCGGATGTAGTCATGAGCGATGTTCTCAGCATCCGGAGGAATTCTTTTGAGATGAGGAGGGAAGACATATGCATCCAAGCAAATTTCCGGGAAGTCCTTTTTCATTTGAGCAAGCTTGATGGCTCCTTCACTCGTCAATTCGACCGGAGCATGTTCAACAATGGCAGCCGTCTGCGGTTCAACTCTTGGCCGCTGAGTCTCGGGCCTTGAAGATTGAGAAGGCTGTTGCTGCTGTGAAGACCCATGGAGATCTATGGGGGCCCTAGGAGGTGGAGGAGAATGAGATCGTGATCGGTACTGGTGGCCTCTATCTCTGTCAGTACGATCATGGCCAGAACGGCCATGCCAGTAATCTCTATCCCTGTCGTAGCGCTCCTGGCTAGTGTAACCTTGCCCGTGGTCCCTATCCGATTCTCTCCAACGGGACTCGTAATAAGAAGAAGATCGGCGCACATTGCGGAGCCTATCCAGAGTGGATCCGCGACCTGACATCTCACCTGCGATAAGAAGAAACTGCAGTTTAGAATCCTACAAAAATGATGATTAATATGCGGAAGTTATGTAGTGCTGTGGAAGTGTGTGTAAATGTGTAAACCCCCAAACCAACCGGAAGTGTTGACCGCACTCAAAGGAAAGGGCTCGCTCATATTTAAAACATCTTGAAATTCCTCCAACCCGGATTTGTGGGGAATCGATATATAATCCGGGATGGGAATATCATCAAGCCCTTTAAAAATATCTCTCGAAGGAGGAGGGGCGGCCTCAAAAATTACAGCTCCGGAAGTGGGAGGAGACACAACTACAGACTTCCACCCTTTAGATTTGAGTTTTTTGGAAACGACGGCCTTGCTATTCCGTCTCTCTCCCAATTCTTCGAAATTTCCCGAAAGGTCGGCCATCGGCTCTACATCTGTGTGAGTTCTTTCTTCGTCGCTCACTTCAGTTATTACAACTCCGAGCGTTTTCTTTGCCATTTTCTTTTTCTTCTTCTTGTTCTTGTTCTTCTTTGGAACGGGCTTTAGCATCCCTTCGGTGACTATGCTCCGTTTCCTTTCAATCAAGCCGAGAGCTCTTAAGTTATAATCAGTCAACACCGAGTCGATGTGTCTCAGCTCGTTCGGAATTTCTTGGAGGCTTCGAACTATGCCCTTGTAATACCCGCCATCGGGTCTGGAGGTAATGGCTATAAGAGAAACAGGATGTTAATACTGATACCAGAAAGCTATTAGTCAAGAAAAATGTCGATAGGTTACGACACTTACGTCTAGACAACCATCGCCTAGTAAAACCTGGAGGACACCGGACGTAAAACCATTCATTCTTAAAGTAACTACGTCTGGTCCAGGCTCCGGTAATAACTTGACAGTTTATGACTGCCTCCAAAAATGTGAAAGATGGACTATCGCCTCTGCTCTTGAAGTTAAATAGATATCTAATTTCCGTCGGCCTTGGAGGGCGAAAAAGATGTTCCATAAATACAATAAACGCACTATTCAGTAGCGCGTGCCCGTTGGGGTGTAATTGGGATGAAGCAATTCCAAGAAATGATCATATCTCCCTAATATATTGATTGAATGGAGGGAGTGTTCCGGCCACACAAGCATGTCGGTAAAAGGCAGTATACCCTTCGAGCGGACGGTGAGGTCTGTCGTTGGAACTCGGCAATAACACATCGTCTAAAGAAATATGATGTCTTGTGCATATCCTACCCAACAAGTTTTCGGAGATGTTAGATTGAACGGAGTCTATAGGATCCTCGATAAATATAGCGTCTTGTAGCTCGTCGGGAGCTGGATCTACTATATCCGCTGGGATATCTGGAATTACAAGGACCGGAGGAGGAGAACTCTGAATCTCCTGCTGCTGAGAGCTCGAAGACTCCATAACTGACTAACTTATCAGAAAGCAACGTTAAGTTCATAGAAAACCCGTGCATTCCCCAGTGAAGTGCGTATGAATGTGTCGTGCAGTGCAAGTGCTGTGCATTACTTAAGCAGATTTTACGGAATGAAACGAAATGTGCGAACGACAGAACTCTGAAAATCAGACTGGAAATGACCGTCATCGCTGACCGTCACAACCACGCCATCCAGATGATACCGGTCGATTCAAGCATAAGTCCGTTATATTTTTGGTTAGGCCACAGTTCCGTCGACGAGCTTCAAAAGGCAGTCAAATATGCAGTCCTACAGTCAAGTTCAATTATGCGAGGCCGAAGCTCGTCGGAATCAAATGTTCGAGTGCGCTAAAATTCATCAAGTTCATCAAATGTCAACTCGAAATCGGTCGTGGTTCAGGTGTTGGAGAAAGTCAGAAATATTGCATTTTTTGAATCGAGGATGATCGAATCGATCACCTCGAATCGATACAGGTCGATTCGATGTGCTTCGAATCGATAAGGGTTGACTCGATGCGCTTCGTATCGATACGGCCCTTGGAACGATGTCTATAGTCTCAATTGGAGGAGCATTTCGAATCGACCAGAAGAGCATTCATACCAACCAAGGAAAACGGCTTCGTATCGATCAAACTCGATACCTTTGAATCGATCGTGGGGTTATGGGTTCGAATCGATCAATACGAACCACTTCACCTCACGAGCATCGATCCAAGGTCACACAATCAGGACCGATTCGAACTGCTCCATCCCGGATCGATACGAGGCAAAGAGAAAAGCAATTCCTCAAGATCTCTCCTTCTTTTCCAAGAAAACCTCAACACTTTGTCGCGCACCATCCCTCGATTCGATCAATTTCGCTCAGATCTCAAAACCCTTCGAAATTGATCTCAAAAGAATTCAAGAATGATGGCGAAGATTTCCAGTTCCATCGTTCTTGGCATGGCTGTATGCATTAGTTACCTGATTTGTTACGATTATGATTGAAGGATTGAAGGTTTTCGATCGATTCGGAGAAGTGTCTCTCTCAAGTCTGAAGGATCGATACGAAGGAGAAGGCAGGGTAACAGTAAAAGTAAAAAGTAAAAAGTGAATGAGGCCTCAGTATTTATAGGGACTCTGTGGCGATTCGTATCCCGGTGAGTAAAACCTATAGCAACAGGTAGAGACATCAGAGCGATTCGAAGCAACGAGTTCGAAACCATAAGCTAGAGCACTGGAATTGATTCGAACCCCAGCATGCATTTACGCTTCGAATCCATTCCCTCGAGTCCATCAAAACGATTCGAAGCACGATGTCAGAAAGGCCTAAAGAGCATTCGACTCCACCAGTTCGAGGTGTTCATCGACCCATAACGGTGTTCGGCCTATCGATACGAATGATCGCTTCGTATCCATCAATTGTCATCGATACGAATCAGGGTCCATCAGCGCAATCGAACGATGCTTTCGAATCCATCCCCGATGAGTTCCATCAATTCGAAGTTTTTGTTCGACTCCACCCACTGCACATCGATATGAACAAGCGTTTCGTATCCACTGAATTCTAAATTCACCAGTACTATGTCAGTTCCTTGACCTTCTATATTGATTCAGGAGAGGATTGATACGAAGGAACTTCCTAAAACAACTGACGGACATTGTTACAATTCAAATTTCACATCGGTTCAGGAGAGGATCGATACGAAATGTAATACAAGAAAGTTAATAAAGACTCGAATTGAACATTCATCCAATAACGACTGCAGCGACAAACAATTAATCACTACTGTACGACAATCAGTTACGGCAATACAGAATACGACTTTCAACGAAACATGCAATAGCTGTCCAACATAAATCTGCAGCTTTTCAAAGCACGTCATGTTTACACAAGATTTACTTTAGGGGGCAAATGTTATCCCGCCTTTTGGCAAGGCCGAGATATCAAGAAACCGACTGGGGAATATGGATCATACATCCTCAGCATCAAGTAGCTACTGGATGACCACAGATATCGATGAATTTTACCCGAGTCCGGATCGGGCTGCAATTGATAAGACACGTCAAGCAAGGTTAGGAAAAGCAACATTCCAAGTTTCAGGTCAATCCGAGTTCGTACGCTCAAGATATCATCGATGCAAGTTAGAGGAAATGACCCTAAGTTCAAATCCATAAGCAACCTTTGTTCGTATCCATCAGTTCGACTCCATCTAGTTCGCAACCATTGGCAAGCACTTGTTCGAATCGGTCCAGATGTACCACTTCGTATCCATCAGCTTGGAGTACTACGAATCGATCAAGTTGCCCCACTTCGTATCCATCTGGGCTTGGTGCTTCGTATCCATCCTGCTACAACGACTTCGTATCGATCGACTATTGTATATCGCGATCGATACGAACGAACATTTGTTCGAATCCATTCCCTCGAACCCACTAAGTCAAAGCGGCGAAAAACACGGAGTCGACCCAGTAAAACTCGGAGCAAAAAACTGAATCAACCCGGGAAGCACGCGCCACGTCAACGCCTTCGCTCACTAGGCCATCGATTCGACCCTATCGATTCGAAGAGGATCGATTCGAACAGAGCATATCAACCGGAAATACAATCTTGAATCGATCATATCTGGAGTTCTACAAGTCCAAATGCTATGAAATTTTCACAGAAGCTTGAGCACATGTTGGAGAATGTCCACACCAAATTTCAGCTCGATTGGATGTTTTCTTGATAGATTCGAATGGACTTCGAATCAATTCCAAAGTGGGCCCGGATTTCCTGAAAGCGGGCATGTGGGCCCCCTCACGTTCTAGAACTGGTCTCTCGAAATTTAGACGAAATATCAGCCTCCTACACCTATAAATAGAGCCCCTGGTCATTCAGAAAAGGGGTCGGACAATTTTAAGTGCTAAAGAGCGCCCAGACTCTACCAGATTTACTCAAAATCACCACCGCTACCTTAGTTTCAGACTTAGCTTATAAAATCAGTTGTACTACATTATAAGAAATTGTAATCTTCAAGTATCGAGCAATAAAATCATCAAACTTCATAGTGGACGTAGGCAAAACGCCGAACCACTCTAAATCGCTCTCTTCTGTGCAATTTACTTTCTGTTATTTGGAGTTTTTGTTAGATAATCCTCAGTTTTAATTTTCTTTCTTCACTTTTATCTCTTCAAAAACTTCCGAAGAGTGTTGTGCCCATTTTTGGTACAAACATACTTCAGCTAACTTGTTTGAAGGTTTAAGGAGAGGCATAGGTAGTCGATGATCCAAGCACTTAGGATATTCTGGAGTTTGGAATTGGAGAGGCTTTGATAGTCTTTTATCATAGTTGTTCAATTTCGATGGCAATTTACTAGTTGTTTGTGGTCAGCTGCTGATTGAGCTAAAAGAATGCTAGTCCCTTAGTTTAGTCGAACCCAGTCGTTGTCTTGGTAACATTACTTGGCTCTCGTTCACTTCTTGCCTTAGCCTTTCTGGTTGAGTCTAAGCCATCCTGATGTCACGAGATTGTCCTGCTTTCTAGTGGGTCCTGCTGGGTCAAAAACTCGGATAACAGTTACACATGAAGGTACTAACAAAGTAAAGCAAAGTAAGATTTTATGCTCAAGAATCAATTCTAGAATTTCAAAATGAAGCAAGATGAAAGAATAAATGAAATGTATTCTAGATTTCAAGACATATATCATTCTCTCTTAGCATTAGGAGAAAAGTATTCAGACTTTGATATTGTTTCAAAAATCCTCAACACTTTAATGGATGAGTGGGAACGAAAAGTCTTAGCAATCGAAGAAGCTAACGACATTTCAACCATTAAACCAGAAGAGTTGATGGGAAATCAAATGTCTTATGAAGTTAATCTCCAAGCAAAATGAGTACAGGCTCAAGATAAGAAAAATATAACATTCCAAGCAGAAAAGGATGAATCAGATTTAGATGAGGAAGATATGGCATTTATTGCTAAGAATTTCAAAAGATTTTTGAAATTCAGAAAGAGCAACAAATTCAGAAATAACAAGAATAGCTTCAGCACTAATAATAACAACAACAAGCCATCGTCCTCTGCTCTTGAATGTTATGAATGTCACAAGAAAGGACACATCAAGAAAGACTGTCCTGATCGAAAGAGAGGCAAATTTAGGAATAAGAAAGACAGATTCAAAAGAAAGCCTTCTCTGTTACATGGGATGATTCAGAATCATTTTCATCATCTGACAGTGACACAGACAACGATTCTGAACAAGCCAACGTCTGTTTTATGGCCACAAATGATGAGGTGAGTGATTTAACTTTTGATGATTTAATAGGTATAAATTCAGAATTACTTGATAAGCTAAGAAACATCAAAAGAAAATATAAAGACACTCTTGAAAAATTGAATAGAACTGAAATTGAGGTAGATATGTTAAGAAATGAGAAAGAAAATTTAAAAGAAGAACTTGAAACTTCTCAAGAATCTTGTTCTAATACAACTTCTCAACTGTCTATGTTAATTCAAGAAATTGAAACTCAAAATGAAAAGAATGATGCTCTTTTAGTTGAAAATCATGATTTGAAAGCTAATATTAAAATATTGGAATTAGATATTTCTAGTCTTAAAACAAAATTAGATGATATTACTAAAAATGTCTCTAATTTTAACAAAGGAAGAGAGAATCTTTCTAAAATTATAAAAAATTCTCAAACAGTTTCATATAAAATGGGACTAGGATATAAGCAAGTATCAAAAAGTATTCCTAAGAAAATGAACACTTTATGTAATAATTTTACAAAGGAACAATGATATTATTGCAAATTCGGTTTCAAAATTTCCAAATCAATCAAAATCAATTAAGGTTTGGGTTTCTAAAACCAAGAACTCTTTGATTAGAAACAAATACATAAAATCTTTTATAGAAACTGTTCAAAAAAATAAAGATTTTATTTTCAAAAGGAATTCTGAACCCTCTTGGGTTTGGTTTCAAAGACCTAACACTTAGGACCCCAACTTTGTATCGTGTGTTTATTATCCTTATTATTGATGTATGTGTTGTGTGGTTTATCATTGTTGCTATTATAATTTATCATATGATGTGTATACATGTTCCCATATATATCTCTCTCCTTTTTGTCTATGACAAAGGGGGAGAAGAAATATCGCAATACACTAACAAAATTTGCAGGATTACAAGATACAAGCACAAATTCAGGAGGAGTTATAGTATAGATTTTTTCAAAATTTATCTCATATGAAGTTGTCATCGATCAAAAAGGGGGAGAATGTTGGACTTCATGATTTTGATTCATGACAAGGAGCTCAAGACAGAAAGTGAATTATCGAATATTCGACAAGTATGGTTTATTAGAGTTTAAGTTTGGTTTAGTTTAGTATCTATTGTTAAAATCTTTCCTAAGTAAAACCAATGCATATAAATTTTTTATATATACTGTGTACAACTAAACACTATAACTTAGTCAACTAAACTGAACTTAGTTGACTAAGCACTACAACTTAGTCAACTAAACTGAAATTAGTCGACTAAACACTACAACTTAGTCGACTAAACTGACTTAGTCGACTAAAACTCATGGTTAGTCGACTAAATTCTGCCATATTCAAACTAATATTTCTCTGTTTCAACTTAATCGACTAACTATTCAATTTCAGTCGACTAAACTTGTTAAAACTGCCATATTTTCAAATTTCTGAAGAGACACTTCATCTTCCCAAAGAGGAATCTCTTCCAGGAAGAGTTGCATCCATTTCCCTTCATTAGAACTCTTTGCCAACTGTTTTAACTCTTTATTCATTATAAATATATGTTTCATTCAAGATCAAAGCACTCAACTCAACTTAAATTTTTACTCTCTACTCTCTTGAATATTCGGTAGTTTAGAAATTGTGAAATCAAGTTTATAATTCTCTTTCTAAAGCAATTTAACTTCCTTTATCTTAACGGACACACAAATAATAATATCATACTTGAGGAAAAGATTATAGGAAGGGTGTATTTCATATTGACAAATCTGTGTTGTAACAAGAACACGCAAAGTCAAGAAAACATTTCATTTGTATCAAAGTCCTATTCGGTTGCTCAGGTGGGAAAATCTTGTTCGGTTGCTCAGGTGGTCAAAGTCCTATTCGGTTGCTCAGATGGTGTAAACCTATTCCTCCAGGTTAAGTGAGGGTTGCTAGTTTAAATCCAAAAGGACTCTGGGACAGGACGTACAACGGGAGTTCGAATCAGTATAAAAATATCTGGTGTCATTTTATTTTATTGCTATTTTTTACTTACTTTATATTCCACACAAGTAGTTTAGATAATATCCATATTACACGATCCTATAGTCACTTTTAATATCTACAATATTCTCCACCTTTTGAAACTCATAGCAGAAGGAATAAAATATATAATGAATAATAAAATCCCAAACAAATGAAACAATGTAGTATCAAATAAACACCAACTACAGCATTTCTCTATATTGGTACCGTAAACAGTCTAATGTTTAGGAGTAACTGAATTAAAATAGTAGATAGCTAACAGATAAATAAATGCACATCTACAACGCACGTTGCGCCTCCAAACCCCAATTAGTCCTCTCTATTAACCTATCAAAGTATAACTTAAAAGAAGAAAACAATAGAAGGGGGGTCATAATATGTTTGGTGATTGAAACCATCGTATAAGTGTATAAAATTAATAATCTAGTAAGAGAATTCTTATGCTTGAATACCATACCTCAACATGTGCCACCTATACCCATCAAGTCAGCTAAACATAAACGGTACTCCAGTGACACCATATTCTAAGGTTTCACTAAAATCTATCCATATCCAATTGTATGTTTTAAGCTCAAGGTTTCAACTTGCACGTTGAAATAACTATGACATTGTTGGGCCAAAAGTCATCGCCTAAACATATGCACACTATTGAGCTCAAGTGCTAATTCGTGTGCTAAAACAACTACGACCCTATTAGGCTCAAAATTCCAACTTGTCGTCGCCTAATGTATGTACTGAGCTTAAAGTCCCAACTTATGTACCAAAACCACTTCAACACTATTGGGCTCAAAGTCCTAACTCGCCGTTGTCTAAATCTATGCACATTATTGAGCTCAAAGTCCTAACTTGTATGTCCTCAATTGCGATATTATTGTGCTTAAAGTCCCAACCTACCGTCGCTGGACATTATTGGCCTACTGAATTGCATTTGACGCCTACCATATTAAGCTCAAAGTCCAACACATGTGGTCTATATTTGACAATATTGAGCTTAAAGTCTCAACTCGCCATCTCAGAAATCGCATGTGACAATTGAGGTCAAGTACAAGCTAGATATCACCAAATGGTCTGCAACACTGTTAGGACTGAACCAAAAACTATTTATTAGCCCCACCGTCTACGATGTTACTGGATCAAGCCTCAACTTGTTGTCCCCAAAACATTCCTTGTCTCAGCACAATGTACCGAAACGCCCTAGTAGAACTCTCTCATGTAACAAATTTACTTAAATATGAAATTTTTTTGAATTATCTCAAAATAAAGCAAACAGTGTACTAAAATGTTTCTCATCTCACCATGACCACGATGTCACTAACCGCACATGAAACGAAGGTCGTATGTGAGAGTTATAAGCATTTAAAGTTCACGGCATTATCTTAATTGTTTAGTAATCATTATTCTTTTATTTTATTTATATTGTTTTTTGTTTGTATCCAAATGCTTCAGTGACGAGAAAACCCAATCTCATGTCCAACCATCTCGTTTCCACCATTGCCGGCGTCGCCTAAGGATAAACCACCTTAACCCAACACTGTCGTTGCAACTCCCATCGCTAATTGTCCCTATTCCAACCACCATGACCATCTCGATCGCCTCTGCCTGTGCCTTAGATCTTAAGGAATTTCAACCACTTAGTGTCGATCATATCCTACTGTGGCAACCTAATTGACCTCCACTAATAACATCTTCCTTAATTGTCATACTGTCATGTTTTCACCATCGGATTGAAATGGATAGTTCACGTTTATCAAATCTACCAACTTATTTCCTAATCAGTCTATACACCTAATTGACGGACGAACACTACTAGTAGATTCACATCATTAAGAACTAAAATTATCATATATATATTATGTCTAATTTTGAGCACTTTTGTGTTTTGCAGTTTTTAAATAGGGAGAGATTAAACTTTATCAAATTAAAATTAAAAAAATTCACCTTTTTAATTGTCTAGCCCTGGAATATTATATCCCAATCATGATTCATTACAATTTAATGTTTTATAAATTGATTTAAGACCATAAGCGGAAAATTACTATGTTTTATAAATATATTCCCAAATAGGAAAAGTCAACTCACCATTCAACTGCTTTTCTTCATCAATCCGATTAGATTATTCTTCTTCCTTGCTGATGTGCACGTAAATGTGCATATATTTACATCCATATTTTATCTCTTTTTATTTAAATAAACATCATATTTGGGCATTTTTACATGTTAAAACCAAAATTCAATTATTTTCAAACCATCATATTTTCATCTTCATTCAGGGAAAAAATGGTCATTTGTGTGCATGTGTTAATTTAAGAATTTTTACTTGGATAATTTTTATGATTTTTATAGGATATTTTAATGCATTTAGAAGTGGGATTCATGATGATATATGCATGCACAAGGAAATACAAAGGAATGAAGAGGAAATAATTCAAGTTCAAGATCATGGAGGACCCCACTCACTTACCTAAATGTACAATTATGAGCTAATAGACAACTAAGTGGAGGTTAAAGCTTCATGCACAACAAATGATGGATTAATTAGTGGCTAATGGTTACTTGGTGGCCACACTTCCTAAAGGGCATTTTGGGAAGCACCCTAAAAATGGAATTATGGTTTTATGCATGTTTAAATAGCCCACTTGTGTACATGAAAAGGATCTCTACTCTTTCATTTTACTTAGGAAATTAAGAGATCAAATTGTAAGCTCAATGTTCTATGAAATAAAAATGGCTTCCAAGCCTCTTTCTTCTCCCTTTTCTACATGTTTTTCTTTGTTTTATTGTTAATGTTTATTTCTATGCTCTCTTTCCTTTAATGTTCATAGCTTAGATTTACATTTATGCAAGTAGTGTAGTTTATAGTTTTATGCAAGTAGTTAGTAGCTAATCTCTTTTGCTTTCTTTGCTTATTTTCTATTTTCTTCTCTTTTTAATGTTGAAATTTACTTGTGTTGCTTCAATGCCACAAATGAGTAGCTAAACCCCTTCAATTTAGGGGTAATGAAGCTCTTAAATATTATGTAATTTCAACATTTGTTATGATTTATGATCTCTTTGTTTGTGCTTTATGAAAGTGAATTTTGATGCAAGTTTATACAAGTGGGTTTGATAGCTTATATTGCTTATGCAAATGAGCTATACTTATTCAACATAAACACAAGTTGCATCATCATTTGCTAATCCATTTTTGATTTTGAAATGAAAGTAAAAAATGAAATTTGATGATCTATATTACTAGTACAATAGTAAATAGATCATACTTAAAATAACTTTTGCTTTGACTTCATTTTCATGAGAATTATAAGTGGTATAATTGTTGTATTATAGTTTGATGGTTTGAGTTATGTTAATTAATAACATAAATAAACCATACTTATGATAAATGCAACACTTATTTCACTTAATATCAAAGTTGGAGATCATAAATTCTTTGTTTGTTGATTTACAAAAATATTAGAGTGGATTTGCCTCTAAATTGTTCTCTAGTTTAATAGTTTTTTTAATCACATTTTAATTCTAGCTTTAGCTTCATTTTGTAGTTAACAACTTTCATCTCACTTTGGTCTAATTTGATTGAATAGATTTTTAATTCTCACAATTCCCTGCGGATCGACCCGTATTCGTCACGTACTACAAAGTGTACGCCGTGCGCTTGCGGTAAATTTAAATCGAAATTTTTCGACGGTTTTCTATCTCGATAGAATTTCCGTCGATTAACAAGTTTTTGGCGCCGTTGCCGGGGAATTGCTTTAGTTTTGATTTTCTATTCTTCGAATTATTTTTGTTTTGATTTTTGTGTGTTTTATTTTTTGTGTTTGTTTGCATTTGAAAAAAAAAAAAGAGTTTGTGTTGTGTGTTTGTCGTTTTCATTTTTGTTTGTGTGTTTGTAGTTTTTCATTTTGCATCTCTATTTCTATTTAAAAAAAACACATACAAAATTTCAAAACAAAAACAAAAATATTTTATTTCCTATTCATTTTCTTTACAATTTCAGTTACAATTTTCCATTTCAAAACACATTCTGTTTTTCTACATCATTTCTGGCCATACTATTCACTGTTTTCTACCATTTTACTGTGCACTGTGTACACAACTCTCTGATCACACCATCATATTACATACCAGTCACCACTAACATTCATCACTACATTCCCACCTGTCTAACTGTCTAATTGCCATAGCCAACTTCTTACATACCCACTGCCTTGCTCCTCACATCACAAAATTCTACAAACCACCATACGGCAGCTCCCACTTCTGTACACAACATCAAAGCAATACTGCACCTCCTCTAACCAAACATATATCATCAACCAACCAGAAACTACTACGGTCTAATTACCATTTTCTACTTCATATTGAACCAAACCTTCACCATATACCTGACCGCAAATTAGCACATACATGACCTCAAATCCACCACAATCACCGAAAACCAGTGCACATTCTCTGTTTACCTGTGAACATTCATACAACCACATCATCAACCTCATACAACAACATCAGTGGCATCAGACAACAACCCCTGTCAATACATCCTCCATTGCCACAGCACCAAAAACTATCACTACCCCTGTCAACTGTCCACTACCATCCTCTACAGTGCAATCACAAAAACACTTCTCCACTGATATCAGTGCAACTGCAAACAACAGTTCCTTCCATCAATCAATCAATCTACCTTCGACATACTCCCTTCCCCTTCCTCTGCATATGACCATCTCCAGTTCACAACCAAACCTCTGCCATACACCCAAACAGCTCCTCATCATTGCCATCCTATACAACACTTTAACGCCAAACCAAGAACAACGCTTTGATCCTAAAACTGACTACCACTGCCTTCTACACCAGCCAAAGCCATCACCTTACCATCAGCCATTACAAACTGCTAACTGTCGACCAGACTTCAGTGCAAACTCCACAGACCACTACAACAAACCATCTACATTACTGCCACTATCCCCATTCAACCACCTCCTCTGACCAAACATATACCACCAGTGACATCACCTGACATAGCAACCGTCCACTCCACAGTACACCAACCATCAACCTATAAGCATCTGCAACCTCCAGTCAACAAACCACAGTCATCATCATACCAAACTACTTCCTATCATCTCTTCAACATACAACTGTTTCACTTCCACCAACCCCTGTTTCAAGCACTGCAGAACTGCGCATCATCATACAATCAACCAATAGCCTGAACGACACTTCCTCTACAGTTCTCGATCAACAAAACTTCCGTTACCTGACCATCATACACACAGCAGTTTGCAACGACGTCAACCTCCTTGAACTGCCGACTACTTGACAACTGCCAGGAATTGCCGTTTCCATCACCAAACTGAAACCCAAACTCCAATCGCCGCAAACAAACAAAAATCCTCCTTCAACAGAAATCACCAGACCTTCAATCGAGCCACTTCGAACCACCCTCCACGAATGCCACGAATCCACGAAAGCCACCGTTCACCATATCCAAATCGCACGCGACAGTGATACCACCAGCAACCTACTAACTGATATCAAATTGCCGATTCAGCGAATTCGAATCCTGAGTCGAGATCTTGTTTGCTGAATTATTTGCTGATTTTGTTCACGAATTTGTTCTTCGTAGCCATTCGCAAGCTTATCTAGTTTTTGTTTTGGAATGGGTTGCGGTTGTTAAATTGTTAATCTTTTGGTTAGGCTTGAGTTTTTGTGTTAACAGATTTGTTTTGATTTCTTGAGGTTTGTTTTGTGTGCGTTGCTGAGTGTGTTTTGTTTTGAGTCTTTTTCTAATTAAAAAAACACTTGGTTCGTTTATTTTAAAGTGGGCCGGTGTCTTTTGTTCGGGCCTGGTTTCATAGAGAAATTTTCCTTTGACTTTGAATTAATTTAAGTTTTAGTTTTATTTTGTGTTTTTTAATTCTTTTTATAAAAAAAACAAATAGGTTTCCCTCCTTATTTCATTTGTAATTGGTTTGATTTTGAATTGCTTTGAGTATTTGTTTTATTTTGTTACATTTATTTATCTTGATTTTCCACTTGTTTTAGTTTCCTTTAGATTAAAACTCTACTTTTAAGTTTCCTCTCCAAAAAGAAAAAAAATTTAAAAAAAATCCGAAAAAAAAATCAACTTTGTTTAATTTTAATTTTTCATTTGTTTTATTTTCAATTGTTTTGTTTTTCTCTTATTTTGTTTTTCATCTTTGATAAACATACTAAATAATAAAAAAAAAATTTGTTGAATATATCTTGTGTTTCATCTCAGGTTGCCAAAGCAGAAATTCAAAAGGAAGAAGTGCTTGCCCAAATAAACTGCTTTGCCTTGCTAAAAAATTGCCGCTTAAAAAAAAATTGCTAATAATCTGCACGCTCTGGTATTGTGCTTTCATCTCTAGTGCATTGTTGGTTGCTTGCATTTGCATTTATATATACAAAAAAAAATTTCAAAATCCAAAAACAAAAACAAACTTCATTTTAGTTGCATTGTAAATTCACGTTTAATTTTTGTTTTGCATCCATCTCATCTTATTTTCTTTTCTAAGGGCAATACCCCAATTCACATAAGGTGAGGGATTTCATCACCCTTTCCTTAGCCCACAAACGCATTTCATCGTAGAATTTGACTATGCAACAACCCTGTATTTGACAATTATTTTTAAATTGATTTCCAGATTTAAAAGCTTTATTTATGAAAAGAATAAATTTTGTTATTGTAAATATAAAAACTTTGATTTTGTATGTGGATTAGAATTCCAAATATGACTAAATTTAATATTTCCAGAAAAGTGAATTTTGGTTAAAATAGTAAAACTTTGACTTTTAAATTTAAATTTTAAATATTTGAAATTATAAATTTTATCTATTATTATGAAAATAGATTTAATAACATGAATACTGCTTTTTGTTTCGTTGAAAACAGAGTTAAAATGTAAAAGTTATGTACATTTCAATTTTTAGTATAATTTGTTTTATTATGCAATTTTGCCTATTTTAAATTTTATAAATCATATTTTCTTTCTTATATTTTATTTTAATATGTGTCAATATGTTTATTTATGTATATTTCCATCTCTAAATATTTTAAAAACGATAATAGAATTTTTCCAAAATTTACTATGATGATTTCCTATTTTTAAAGGATGTTTTCCTATTTTTCTGCTATTTTCTTCATTAGAAATTATATGTAAATTAAATTTTAAATGTTTATTTTGTGAATATATTTTTATTTCATGTTATTATTTATGTTTAAAAATATATTACAAGCTCATATGAATTTTCTAAAAATTTATTCTATTCAATTCCAAATTTTCTAGACTAGTTTACTATTTTAGCTATTTTCTTAATTTAACTTTATATAATTGATAAATATTTATATAAATTATTATATTTTGATAAAATTTCGAAATTTTATCTGGGATTATTATTTTTTCCAGAAATATAAAGTTATAAAAAGGAAATTAATGATATATGAAGAGTTTGATACCTTTTGTGTGCTTAGCCCTTTTGAATTCTACCGTTTCTTTTCAATCAATACATCTTTTATTTTATTTTTTGCCGTTCTTTTTCTCATTCATTTTCAGCCGACTCCCTAATCTTATTCATGAATTTTCAAAGCTCCAAAACCCTAAAAAAAACATGGCCTCCATCTTGCAAAAAAATTTGGTAATCTCCCTCTTTTCTTTCTACTTTTTTCTTACTTTTCTATGCAATTTTGCCTTGATCTCTTCACATGTTTGCTTGGCCTAGCCTCTACCACCTTCATCCCCATCATCACCTCCTCCATCTACTACAGCAAACACTCCCTTCCCTCTGACCAAGACAGGCCATGACCTTCCACTTGAAGCCATCACCACAAAACTCCACAAAACATTGCCTAGAACACACATATCATCACCTACCCTCCATATCTTGCTTTGGCCACCCCCTTAGCCACCACCACCACTTGCTACATGACCTTTGGCTGCTGCTACTCATCACCCAAACCTCTGTCCAGACCTGTACCAGATGATGGCCGAGCCATTTGACCCATAGACCGAGCCAAAAGTTGAACCAAACTCCACTATGTTGCGTAGTCTCTTGATATTCTTGTGTTGTAACTTCCTCCACATGTTCTAGCCTATATGACATGCATTCCTATGATCAAACCTGAGCCAAAGTCATGTCAAACCTGACCGAAATAAACCCCTAGGCCATGCAAAGCATTGTAGAAAACAAGGCAAAATATTTGACATTCAAATCTCTTTTCATTTAAAAGTTATTCCATTTCAAGTGCGTTGAAATTGTGTTTGTTTTGATGTATGTTTTGGATTGTAATACAAGAGTTGTAGCTTTGGATCTTGCTCTCCACTCAAGTCCGTAGTCCTGTCATCGTGCTTTTGTTTCCATTGTGTCATTGGTTTTGATATCTCCAGCACAAACAGGTGAGTTATTCTCACCAGACAATATGTACCTATATAACTAGTAAATTGACACCCTGTGAATCTGTAGAAATATATTATCATGTCATATATGCTTATATTATTATCATATGATGTTCACACCTGTTATTACACCTGTTATATCATATGTTACTGTTATTTAATGTTATTCTGTTATTTATATCCGTTATCACCATTGCAAGTTCCCTATAGACTAGAATCACTATGGGTTGAAATGATACATACCCGAACGGACTTTAGAATAGGGAAAAATCGTTATGGGCTGAAATGATAGGCCTGAACGATTTTTATTTAATTTATTTTAACTTGGGATTGCGGGTTTGAAATGATAGAACCCGGATTTTTCTTTTTTTTAACTGCGGATTGAAATGATACATATCCGTATCACTTATCTAGGTTAGAAAATTATATACAGGCCCGTGGTTATTTTATAAAGTGTTTTGGATATTTTTAAGTATTTTAAAAATTATAAATTTATGAAATTTGATTTAAATAGATTTTTAAATGTTTTAAAATAAAGAAATTATGATTTTTTTCTATGTGTTAAAAATGTAATTAATGAATGGTTTAACTGGATTTTTGAAATATAACTTAAGCTCGAAATTTGGAATTTTGGTTAAAAATGATATTTAAGTTATATAAATAAAATGGATATTAAATTTTATTTGGAAATGGTAAATATGATAATTTGATTAAATTTGAATTTAAGTGATTTATTAAAGTATTATTGATTTTTCTATGAATTTAAGTGGTTAAATAAATGAATGTTTAAAAGTGATCTTTTAAAATATAACTTGACTAGGAAATGTGAAATTTGGTTTTAATTAAAGGTTTAAGTTAATTAAATAAAATTGGAAATTTTGTTAAATTGTGAAATGGTAATTTAAATTTGAAGTTTTAAGTCTATTTGTTGAAATGTGAAGAATTGGAACTTTTACACTTAAACTTATTAAGTAAATTGTTGAAAATTGGATTTAATTATAAGAAATTTATTGTGAAAAAGATATATGTTAAATGATATGTAAATGAACATTTTAAACGTTAAAATATGATTTTTTTTAAATGTTTATGTGTTTTAAATTAAAGTTATTTAATTGCTGGAAATACACTAACACCTGAAATTAACTTTTAATAGCATTCAGAAATGCTATAGATTCTGTTTTGAACTAAAATTTTGTAAAAAGAGCTATTACAGCATTTCTGGAATGCTGTAGTTGCTGTAGTTGAACTTATAGGCTAATATTGAACTCAGGCCTATTATAGCATTCTCTGGAAATGCTATAATGGTCTGCAGTCTATGATGAAATCAAATTTAACCCTTGTTTTGAAATCTGAACTACCGCAGCACTTCTGAAATGCTGTCTTTTCTGTTTTGAACTATAATTCCACTAAAACTAAGCTTTAACAGCAGTTTTAAGTGCTGTCTTTGCTGAATTAAAAATGTTTTCAAATACAACTTATAGCAGTTGTTTTTAAATGCTATGAAAGGCTGAAATTTTAATAATTATGGTTTTTGACTTAGTAAACAAACTCAGAATGGTTTGAAACTTTGGAAATTGAATACTTGATTTGAAAATATAATAATTACACTTTTAAAAGGTTTAAATGAATTATTTGATTGGAATATAAACTATTTAAAGGTGATTTGAAATGATAGTAAATGAACGATATCTTTGAATTTAAAAGGTATTTAAAGTTGAATATTTGGATTTGAACTGATAGGATATTTTATTTTATTTAAATGATTTGAAATGAAGTTTTGTAAGGATATGATATTTTATTATATTAAAATGATTTGAAATGAAGTTTTGAAATGATATGAAAATTTAAATATATGGAAATGGTTTGGAATTGATTTAATCTTTATTTTGATAAAGATATGGTTTGAAATGATATTTTATTTTGAAGTAAAGTATTGTTTTTAAAAGTTATAACCACGGGTTATAATAACGATTGGTTGGCAAAGAGACCGGGATCGGATATGGACATACTCTTTGTCGATACCAAAAACCACTTTGACAACCGTGTACGCGGTGGAGATTCCAGAATGAAGTAGGATGGTGGCGACGTTCTTAAGGTATGTTACGTGGACCCAACTCCCGTGAGTTGGCATAAGGTGGCTAAAACAGGAGCGATCTCGGACCAGTGAGGTAGCACCTCTTCTCGGACACATTTCTTCGATATTATACTCTTACTTATGATTGATTAGATGGCCATCCTCCGATTTGGGAGTGTTGTTCGAGGTGGAACGGTAGTGGCTGCTATGCGTATCCATCAGTCCGTGTGCATAATTGGTATATCTACCCCGGCATTGCCTAGTTGTGCCGTGTCACCTACCATATCGAGCTTTACTACGATTATGATTTTTAAGATCCGACCGCGTTAAGGTTCTCCATCCCCTTAACGCTATTTTCTATATGATTATACTTTACTTATTTAGACACTATTATAATATCGAATATTACTACATAGTAGATAGTTTAACGGATCCTTAGAGGATGGGCGGTCCTAAGCATCTTCTAAGTTACTTGTACCTTTATTACAGTTCACTTGAGTTGGTTGACATTATATAAGTATATATTGTCCTGACTCGAGTGTTTTGTGTTTTGCTTTACGCTCGGGTCAGCCTGAGTTATTCACAGATTTGGATTTCCACTCTCTTGGAGATTTGAATCGCTGGAGATTATCTGCTTGTCATGTCCTATCTATTTCAATTCCGTTGTTCTACTCAGCTTGTACATGGTTATTATATTGAGACTTTTGTTGTATTTTATTTCTTCTGTTATATCTCATGTAACTCTGATATATTTATATAGTAGCTTCATGAACTACTATTTCTTTTACTTCCGCTGCATTATTTTGCTCTGTGTCTGTGATCTATGATTATATTTATTTACTGCATATTCTGAGATTTGCCAAATTTTTATTTACAACGCGGTATTTTGAGCAATTCAATTCCGGCATGAGTGTCTACCTATACACTTATAATGGATGCGAATGGTTGAAAATATTGGGTCGTTACAGTTGGTATCAGAGCTTTGGCTTTGAGGCAAAACTCAGCATATGGAGTAGATTTATTTACAGAATCACTTTCGTTCGAGTTTGAATCTTTTCCTCTTGATTCGAATTTCCTTTGAATTTTTGGAACGTTCCCTGCGGTTCCAAAATTCATTCTTGTCCCTCACTATTCATCATCTTTTGATTCTAGAGTATCCCATGACTCCACTTCGAATGATCTTTATAGTGAATTTGCGGTCTCGCCAATATTCTAATTTTCTTGTAAAAGGGTGAAAATCCTTTACAGTCGGCATCGATTCACCAGAGATTTTTATTTATCCTTGGTTTAGATGCTAATATCTTTTATTATTCCAAACTCTATCTCTTGAGATCGAACATAGATTTATCCCAGAAAAATCCACATCGATCTTATTCTTTAAGTCACGGTTGACCCGGTTAAGGTTGTCCGCGATTTATCTAAGCTTACCCATCTCTCTACTCTGTTTAACCATCTTGTCTTTTGTTTCTAAACTATCTCCAAACATTTTGAATTGTACTTGTAAATCTATGTTTTGTTTTATATATGGTGTTGTTTTAGTTGTTGATGTTGATTTGGATTTCCGATCGATTCGTCTGATCAACGCTATCGATAGGATTTCTAAAACACTTTGACAGAATAAACTGACACAATATTATTTTAAATTTGGTTAATGAAATAAATTTTTTGATATATAAGTAAATTTTATGGAACTTCATAAATTGATTATTTAAAATGATAATACTTGATTTATCATTTATAGCTCTATAAATGAATTTATAAATAGTAGTTTATAAATTGATTTGGGAACTGAAATGAATTTAAATCAAGAATTTAAGAATTTAATTTCCGATGGATTTCAAACCTTGTGTTTAAAGTTTTAAAAGGATATATTATTTAAAGTATTTCCAAGTAGAAATTTGTTTTTAAAGGATTTTTAAGTTTAAAAATTTAGTGCTCTTCTCTTTGTCGCTGGAAAATAATTTCGGTGATGACTGCAGCATCATCGACGTTCATTTTCGAGTTTCGAAGTGAAGAGACCGCTCTGTAGGCTTGCTACAGTGTTGCTTTGAGAATTTAATTGGTTTGAATTTCTAAAATATGATTTGATTTATATTATATATAGGTATATGATTTAAAATTGATTTGACATATTATGTATGTTTGTACCAAAAATGGGCACAACACTCTTCGGAAGTTTTTGAAGAGATAAAAGTGAAGAATGAAAATTAAAACTGTGGATTATCTGACAAAAACTCCAAATAACAGAAAGTAAATTACAAAGACAAGCGATTTAGAGTGGTTCGACGTTTTGCCTACGTCCACTATGAAGTTTGATGATTTTATTGCTCGATTACTTGAAGTTTACAGTAGTTTATAAGGTAATACAACTGAATTTAAATGCTAAGTGTCAATCTAAAGCAGCGGCGGTGTTCTGGAGTAGATCTGGCAGAATCTGGGCGCTCTTCAGTACTTAGAATTATCCGACCCCTTTTCTGAATGACCAGGGGCTCTATTTATAGGTGTAGGAGGCTGATATTTCGCCTAAAATGAGGGGAGACCAGTTCTGGTACGTCAAGGGGCCCACATGGCCGAAATCTGGAGGTCCGGGCCCACTTTGGGATCGATTCGACCCTTGGTTCGAATCGATCAAGAAATCATCCAATCGAGCTGAAATTTGGTGTGAGCATTCTTCATCATGTGTTTAAGCCTCTGTGAAAATTTCATGGCATTTGGACTTGTGGACCTCGAGTTATGATCGATTCAAGTTCAAGCACTTGGCTGAAATGCATCTTCGACTCGATCACTTTTGATTTGGTTCCTTCGAATCGATCACTCCGACTCCAGGTGTTGGATTCGAAAATACGCCTGTTCGAATCGAATATGCTATGCTGTATCTACTCGATTCGAAGTTACTCTTACTGGATGGATTCGAAGACCCTCTGCCTCGTTGGGTTCGAATAGAGGGCACGCTCGATGGAGTCGAAGGTGAGCTATATCTCCTGGATTCGAAGTAAGGTTACGCCTCCTGGATTCGAAGCTCCTTCTCTTTATGGATTCGAGGTGTAGAAAGCTTCAATGGATTCGAACTTAAGGTATCGTTCGAACCGATTCGAAGCACAGCCAACTACAATCGATTCGAACCAATACTATCTCGATGGTTTCGAGCCAATGCTTGGTCCTGTTGGATTCGAACGAGAGCTTCTATGCTGATGGAGTCGAAGCAAGGCTATGACCCTGTGGATTCGAAGCAATGCTAAGGAGGATGGATCCGACCCTAGGTCCTTCCTCTTTCTAACTGCGATAACTTGGGCATACGAACTAAGATTGCTCCGAAACTTGGAACGTTGGCTCGCACAGCTTTGCTTGACGTGCCTTATCAATTGTAGCCCGATCCGGACTCGGACAAATTTCATCGATATTCATAGCGATCCTGGTGTGTTAACTGACTTCCGAGACGATCTGTCACCGGTCTCTAGTCAAGTCCTTGGTGTCACGGCCTTGCCAAAAGGCGGGATAACATTTGCCCCCCAAAGTACGTCTTGTGTAAACATGACGTGCTTTAAAAAGCTACAGTCCCTTATTGAACAGTTATGACATGCTTTGTCGAAAGTCGTTTTCTTTGCTGTTGTAATCAATCGTTGTACGATCATGATCGTCTGTTTGTTGTCGAGCTCATGACGGAATGAACATTTGATTTCTGTGAATGATAAAAACCAAACATTAGTCAGAAATACATGCATACGTGTATTATCTTGACTTTGGTTAATGTTGCGTGATCGTAAGTCGTTATCAGTTCGGTTTGTTATCGAAATCTGCATCGGTCCTCTCCTGAACCGGTTTGAGACTCGAGTTAAAACATCGCTTTTATGATTGCTTATGATCGTCCTCTTGTATTGATCCTCTCCTGAATCGGTACAAGAGTGGACAAGCAATTTTTCATATGGAAACGATTCGTCCATTTGACCGGTGGTATTTGACGGATTCGAAGATACGTTTCTTGATCCGCTTCGAGTTGATGGTTTCGAAGCAAGTACTTCGAATTGATGTGATACTGTGACTTTGATTCATCTTCCGTCAATTGCCTCGAATCGATGGACACGAAGCTTTAATGAATTCGACAATGATGGATTCGGAGGTGTGGACTCGAAGCAGATTCGAAATGTACGCACGTTGGAGTTCGAATTGGTGAGTTTGAATCGTCTACTCCGGATCGATGATGCTTTGCGTCATACCGTATGGATGGATTCGAAGGTGATGGGCAATCGAGCATACGTTCGAATCGATGGAGCTGTGACCTGCTGTGAGCGGTTATCATGACCGGGAGACGAAGAGCCTCGAGTCGCCCTTGGAACCCATATAAATATGCGAGGCTAATTTCACTTTTTCTTTTTACTTTTTACTGTTACTCTGCTCCTTCTTCGTATCGATCTTCCAGACCTCGAGAGATAAGCCTTTACGAATCGATCTAACCCTTTACACTTTCACTCACAATCCATACTTAACCAGGTAACTATTAGACTGAGTCGAATTTGAGAACGTGTGAAACGGGGAATTGTTGTGAGATCTGAGTCCAATGGGTCGAGTCGATGGATGGAGCGTGACAAAGTGCTGGGGCTTTTTTGGAGAAGGAGAGATTTTGAAGGGTTTCTTTTCTCTTCGGATCGAATCGATCCGGGATGGATTAGTTCGTATCGATCCTGATTATGGGACTTCGAATCGATGCTTGTGAGATGACGTGGTTCGTATCGATCGATTCGAACTAATAATTTCACGATCGATTCGAAGGCATTGAATTTGATCGATACGATGTTGCTTTCCTGGGTCGGTACGAACGCTTCCCCGATGGACTCGAAGCGCTCCTTCACATGATGCTATGGATATCATTCCAATGACCTACATTGATGCGAAATGCATCGAGTTGACTCTTTTTCGATTCGAAGCACATCGATTCGACTAGTATCGATCCGAGGTGATCGATTCGAACGTCTTCAGTTCAAGGAGTGCAATTCTTCTGACTCGCCCAATGGATTCGATCGTGACCAATTTTCAGTTTTTGAAACTTGACGAACTTAATGAACTTTAGCATGCTTTATTCCGACGAGCTTCGGCCTTGCCTAATCGTACTTGACTGAAAGACTTGAACTCGAATTTCCTTTGAAGCTCGTCGATGGAACTATGACTTAACCAATAATACAACTGATTTATACTTGAAGTTAGTCCGTAGCGTTTGGATGGTGTGGAAGTGACGGTCAGCGATGATGGTCATTTTCATTCTCAAATTCCCAAATTATGTTGCACGAATATCTCGCTTCATTCTGTTAAATTTGCTTAAGTGATGCACAACACTTGCACTGCACGACACGTTCATACACACTACACTGGGGCACGCACGGGCTGGTTATGAACTTAACGTTGCTTTCTGATGAGTTAGCTAATTATGGAATCTTCGAGCTCCCAACAACAAGAGGTACAGAGCTCGACTCCTCCGATGCTTGAGATTCCCGATATCCCTGCCGATGTAATTGATCCGGCTCCAGACGAATTGCCAGAGGCTATATTTATCGAGGACCCTGTTGATTCGGTTCAGTCTAACATCTCTGAATCCTTATTGGGACGAATATGCCTAAAGCATAACATATCTCTAGGTGACGTATTATTGCCCAGTGCCACTGATAGACCGCACAATCCGCCGGAAGGATATACAGCATTCTACCGTCATGCTTGTGCGGCCGGAACTCTTCCTCCTTTCAATCAATATATCAGAGGGATGCTATCATATTTAGGAATCGCTCCTTCACAACTTCATCCCAACGGGCACGCGTTGCTGAACAGTGCCTTTGTAATATTTATGGACTGTCTCTTCCGCCCGCCGAGGCCCTCCGAGATCAGACACATATTTAACTTCAAGAGTAGGGGGGATAGCCCGTCTTTTACATTTTTGGAGGCAGTTAGGAATTGCCAAGTTGTAGTTGGAGCTTGGACTCGACTGAGCTATTTCAAGAACGAGTGGTTCTACGTTCGGTGCCCTCCGGGTTTCGCTAGGCGATGGTTGTCTAGACGTAAGCGCCTTAACCTGTTTCCTTGACCAATAGCTCTTCGGTGTTAAAATTGACATTTCATTCCTTTTACAGCTATTATCTCTAGGCCCGATGGAGGGCGTTTCAAGGGTACCGTCCGGAGTCTTCAAGAAGTCCCAAGCGAGCTGAGGCATATTGACTTGGTGCTGAATGATTACAACTTAAGAGTTCTTGGTTTGATCGACATCAATCAAAGCATAGTTGTTGAGGGATTTGCAAAGTACGCCTCCAAGAAGGAAGATAAGAAGAAGACCAAGAAGAAAATCAAGAAGAAAAAAGTGAAGAAGTCACTCGGAATCAGAATAATTGAGGCGGGTGACGAAGAAAGAACCCACACAGATTCAGAGCCGATGGCTGATCTCTCGGGAAACTTTGAAGAATCGGGAGAAAAACGGAAAGGCAAGGCCGCCGTTTCCAAAAAACTTAAGTCCAAGGGGGGAAAATCCGTAGATGTGTTTCTTCCCGCTTCCGGGGTCATGATTTCTGAGGCCGCCCCTTCTCATTCGAGAGATTCTTTCAAAGGGCTAGACGATATTCCTATCCCAGATTATATATCGATTTCTCATAATCCTGGGTTGGAGGAATTTCAAGATGTTCTAAACATGAACGAGCCCTTTCCTTTAAGTGCAGTCAACACTTCCGGTCGGTTTAGGGGGTTTACACATTTACACACACTTCCACGGCACTTCATGACTTTTGCATAGTAAACATTGCTTTATGGGACCCTAATCCGTAATTCTTTCTTATCGCAGGCGAGATGTCAGGACGTGGCTCTACTCTGGATAGGCTTCGGAATGTGCGCCAATCCTCTCCATTTTATGATTCCCGCAGGAGAGAAACAGATAGGGATCATGGGCGAAGCTATTCAAGTCAGGAACGTCATGACAGAGACAGAGATTACTCGCGTGGCCGTTCTGGCTATGATTACTCTGACAGAGACCGGGGATACCAGTACCGACCTCGATCTCGCTCTCCTCCGCCTCCCAGGGCTCCTGTAGACCTCCCAGGGCCATCTCATCAGCAGCAGTTGCCTTCTCAATCTTCTCGGCCTGATGCTCAGCGGCCAAGAACGGAACCGACAGCAGCCACTATAATTGAACAAGCTCCGGCTGAGTTGACAAGCGAAGGTGCTGCTAAGCTTGCCCAAATGAAAAATGACTACCCGGAAATTTGCATGGATGGCTACATCTTCTCTCCTAACTTTAAAAGAATCCCTCCGGAAGCTGAGACCACTGCTCATAGTTATATCCACGACTTCTATGCTCAGTATAAGGAGTGGTACAAGGCAGCCGTGAAGGCTTCTAGAGTAGCTTTTGACAGGGCGAAGATCATTGCTGAACGTGATGCTGACATTGTCAAGCAGAAACGCATCATTCAGGTTCTTCAATCCGAAGTGGAGACGTCCCGGAAGTCAGAGCTTGAAACACTTCAGAAACATGAAGGTGTCGTGGCCAAACTGGCGAGGATGCAGCAAGAACACTGCGCCACGGTGGAAGAGATGGGCCACCGCAACACCACCATTGCAGCTGAGCGAGACTTAGCCGTTAAAGAGCTGAATGAGCTCAAGGCCAAATTTGCTGAAATGGTGAAGGAGAAGGATGATGTGAACGCCACTGCTCAAGAGGCTTGCGACCAAGCAGTATCTCTCAGGACCGAACTTGCTGCGGCGGCGGTCAAGGCTAAGTCTGCAGAAGCAGAAATTCAGGAAAAGATCTTGGAGGAGAGGTCTAGGCTAGATGCTGAGTTTGACGATCTCTTAGTCACGTATAACGCTAATGTGCTGGAACACAGAAATTTAGCGTGGCTGGGAGATGACTCCATGATCTTGTACAATGCCTGGACCCGGCTGGTGAATGAGAAAAGAGCAGCGCATCCAGATGGAACACTTGACGACTTTGAACTGGAGATGCGTTTGCTTACCGAGGATGAGAGGAAGACCCTTCATGAGGTGGTGATCTCTATGGCGAAAGAAAAGCTCGGCGTCCAATCTCTAGAGACAGGCGAAGGCTCGGGGATCGTGCATCACGGGGCAGGTGTTGGAGCTGTAATTCCAACATTGCCCGAAACCACTGGTGCGGTAGATCCCCAGTCTGTTCCTGCCTATAATCCTGACCAACCATTATTATCTTCTGCCGAGGATTCTGCCCACGTTTCGGTCCAGACCAAGGAAGGTATTTGAACGCTTCTCATAGTTTAGTTGTGAAGAAACTTAAGCAACACACTTGGCTAACAATCTTCGTTTTGTCGCATTTCAGTGACTGAAGTTATCGTTTCTGCGCCCTTTGCTCTATCAGTTCCTCCTCAAACACAAGGGGTTGTTTTTTCCGAAGCCATCACGACTTCTACTTTGACTGGCGAGGAGGGAGATGCAAATATGTTTTCTTTCAGTGCTCAAATGATTGAGGAGCTTCTCAATGAACCCATCGATCCCTCTGCCAACCCGTCCGATGCTGTGAGTGGGGCTGCTCCGGCCGTTAGTTCATCTATGCCAGCTATTGGCACATCCGATGCGGCCCAAGTATCTCGTGAGGACGACGCTATTGCTGAGATTGCTGTCGAGATGGCAGCAGGGAATGTTGGTACGAATCCGCCCAGGCCTGCCCCGTTAATGGTGATTTCACCGGGCGGTACCGTAGTGATTGAAACTGCTCCTGTCCCTCCTCCTGCTACTACTCCTATGCCTCCAGCTCGACCTCCTAGAAGAATTTCCGTCGCCTCCAGCTCTGAGGAAGACGTCGACATTATATCGCTGCCGGAGGGCAAGCCTGAAAAGAGTAAGCGATTGAGGAAAAAATCAGGCAGTGGATCTGGTGGGGCTACCCCGAAGAAGAAGATAAGGAAGAAGAAAGATTGAACTCTTTCTTTAAATCTTTGTTGCGTAGGGTAGCATTTTGTTGATTTCTCTATTGCCGTGTATAGATGTGGATTCGGCTCCCACTAGCAGAATTTCTTTTAAACACTTTGTAATCAGATTCTTTTTGTTGATAGTGGAAATGAAAATTTATTCCCTTTCTGTCTTTAACTCGTTATGTGTTATGGTTCTGCCCCCAGTATTGGGGATAAGTGTGGAGTTGACGTATGTTTATACCCCGTCTCGCACTCTGGGAGTACAGAGTTGAATGAATGTTTATACTCCGTCTCGCACTCTGGGAGTAAGGAGTTGAATGAATGTTTATACTCCGCCTCGCACTCTGGGAGTACGGAGTTAAGGAATGTTTATACTCCGCCTCGCACTCTGGGAGCACGGAGTTAAGGAATGTTTATACTCCGCCTCGCACTCTGGGAGTACGGAGTTAAGAAATGTTTATACTCCGCCTCGCACTCTGGGAGTACGGAGTTAAGTAAAAAGCTTGTACCCAGCTCGCGCTCTCGGAGTACTCTGGGGTTTAGGAAAATGTTTATACTCCGCCTCGCACTCTGGGAGTACGGAGTTGAATGAATGTTTATACTCCGTCTCGCACTCTGGGAGTAAGGAGTTGAATGAATGTTTATACTCCGCCTCGCACTCTGGGAGTACGGAGTTAAGGAATGTTTATACTCCGCCTCGCACTCTGGGAGTACGGAGTTAAGGAATGTTTATACTCCGCCTCGCACTCTGGGAGCACGGAGTTAAGGAATGTTTATACTCCCCCTCGCACTCTGGGAGTACGGAGTTAAGAAATGTTCATACTCCGCCTCGCACTCTGGGAGTACGGAGTTAAGTGAAGGGTTGTCGTGTATCAACCCATTTCGTGGCCTGATGTGATGGCTTGCCCCCGAGCTCGGGTTTCATCTAGTGAGTGGTTGATTGCTTCACAGCCACTCCCTACTTGAATAAATTCCACTGTGTGATGGAACTTAGCTCTTCGTGCATCGTGATGTTGTACATTGTATTTAATGAATCACAGCTCTGGCTCGAAGAGATGGCATTTTATTGCTGAAATAAGAAAATATGGCAAATCAGTTGCCTTATTACAAATTCTAATTTCGAAATGCAAAAGTAAATTGCTGAATAAAAAACATAATGAAATAAATGAAGCCTGTCATATGTAGTAGCGACGGAGACTCTCGCTGTTCCAGGCTCTTGGTAAAACTAGACCGTCCACGGTTGATAGTTTGAATGTGCCATCCCCAAGTCTTTGTGTAATCACGTACGGTCCTTCCCAATTTGGTTTCATGTGTGAAGGAACCGGGTAGATTCTCTTGAGGACCAGATCACCGAGTTCAAAGGTTCGGGGGCGAACTTTGGTGTTATATAACCGGGCGACCCGACTTCGGTAGGCGGCCGCTCTTAAATCAGCTTCTTCTCGTTTCTCGTCCAACAGATCCAAAGATTCAGCGAGTAATATAGCATTTGTTCTTGGATCGTAATAAGTTACGCGGTGAGAAAATACTTCTGTCTCGACTGGAATAACGGCCTCCGAGCCATAGGATAAGGAAAATGGGGTGTGTCCAGTCGCGGTCTTGTGAGTTGTTCGATAAGCCCATAATGCCATAGGAAGTTCATCGACCCATTTGCCCCCAGCCTTTTCCAGTCGTTTCTTTAAGATGGATTTGATAACTTTGTTAACAGCTTCGACTTGACCGTTTGCTTGTGGATGTGCGACTGCAGAGAACTTTTTATGAATATGAAATCGTTGGCAGAAATTCTTGAACTCCGAGCTTTCGAATTGGGTCCCATTATCGGTGATGATGGTATGCGGGAGTCCAAATCGGCAAATGATATTGCGGACCACAAAGTTTATTACTTTCTTCGACGTAATCGTTGCGAGAGCTTCAGCCTCGGCCCATTTCGTGAAGTAGTCAACTGCGACGATGGCATACTTCGCACCACCTCTTGCCAGAGGTAAAGCGCCAATGATATCGATACCCCACATAGCGAACGGCCAGGGACTGACCATTTGAGTTATCTCGGTAGGCGGGGCTCTTGGAATTCGAGCGTGTTTTTGGCACTTGTCGCACCTTCTGGCATAATTGGCTGCATCTCGGTTCACTGTCGGCCAGTAATATCCATATCGGAGTATCTTCTTAGCAAGCGCTTGTCCACCGGTGTGATCGCCACATTCTCCCTCGTGTACATCATGTAACACTCGTTTGACTTCGTCGTGAGCGATACACCGGAGGAGTGGAACAGAATAACCTTTTCTATACATGATCCCGTCCTGAATGATGAACCGCGAAGCTTTTCGTAGAACTTGCCTTTTCTCATTTCGGTGTTCAGGCAATATCCCATTCTCAATATAATTTCGATACGGAGTCATCCATGATTCTCTGCTGGGAAAGGTTTCCAACACATCATTCGTTTTGATTTGATCGATGCTTGGGAAGGACAAAGTTTCGACCGGGACAAGTCCATTTGCTGTGCTTCACCTGTGCTGGCCAACTTTGCCAATGAATCGGCCTTTTGATTGCGATCTCGTGGTATGTAGTAAATAGCATAATAATCAAACTGATCCAGTGCTTCCTGAACTCGGGCTAGATAAGCAGCCAACCTTCGATCTCTTGCTTGATATTCTCCCCGTACCTGACACACAACCAACTGTGAATCACAATGAACTTCTATAGCGATAATTCTCAGATCTCTGGCAAGCTTTAACCCAGTCAACAGGGCTTCATATTCGGCTTCATTGTTGGTTGCGTGAAAATCAAACTTCAAAGCATAGCATATGGATCGACCTTCGGGGGTTTCTAGTACAACTCCAGCGCCCGAACATCGATCGTTTGATGCACCGTCTGTATAAAGTTTCCAGACATATTCAGGTGACTCGCTGGTTTCGGGTAAGTCGTCTGGAACAGTAAATTCAGCTATGAAGTCAGCTAGGACTTGCCCTTGAATGGCTCTCCGCGGAGCATAAGTAATGTCAAATTGACTCAGTTCGATATTCCACTTGAGTAACCTTCCAGACGTCTCAGGCCGCGTGAGGACCTGTCGTAACGGCTGATCGGTATACACAGTAAGCGGATGAGCTTGGAAATAAGGACGAAGCTTTCTCGAGGCGATGACCAAACAGTAAGCCAGTTTCTCCAACCTGGGGTAATTTCTTTCAGCTCCGGTCAATCGTTTACTAACATAATAGACCGGTTTCTGCACTCGATCCTCTTCCCGGACCAGAGCAGCACTGATCGCATGCTCTGATACCGCCAGATAAAGGTATAATTGTTCGTGATCAATTGGTTTCGACAAAATCGGTGGCGTAGAGAGATGCTGAACCAGCAATCGGAATGCGCCTTCACATTCCATGGTCCATTCAAAGTTTCGTTTTCCTTTCCGGATTAGATCAAAGAAAGGAATGCATTTATCAGTGGATTTCGAGATGAACCTGCTTAGCGCTGCTACCTTCCCGTTGAGACTCTGGAATTGCTTTATGGTCTTTGGAGTTTGCAAATTCCTTATTGCCCAGATCTTTTCGGGGTTTGCCTCTATCCCACGAGCGTTGACGATGAACCCTAGAAACTTTCCGGATGCGACGCCAAAGTGGCACTTTAACGGGTTAAGCTTCATTCCATACTCACGTAAGATGTGGAACATTGAATTTAAATCCTTGACGTGATCTGTGGAAAATCGGGACTTAACTAACATGTCATCCAGATAGACTTCCATGGTCTTCCCGATCTGATCAGCGAACATTCGATTAACCAAGCGTTGGTAAGTTGCTCCGGCATTCTTTAAACCAAAGGGCATGACTCTGTAACAGTAGAGTCCCAGATCGGTCACAAAACTAGTATGTTCTTGATCGGGTAGATGCATGGGTATCTGATTATAACCGGAATAAGCATCCATAAAGGATAACAATTTGTGGCCTGCAGTTGAGTCTACGAGTTGGTCAATTCGGGGAAGTGGAAAACTATCTTTTGGACAAGCTTTGTTTAAGTCGGAGTAGTCGACACATGTTCTCCATTTCCCATTCGGTTTTCGAACCATTACCGGATTTGACACCCACTCTGGGTATAGAGCATCTCGGATGAAACCATTTGATTGCAACTTGTCAATTTCTTCTTTAAGGGCGGCAGATCTCTCTGGATCCATACCACGCCTCTTTTGCTTGACCGGAACATGTCGCGGATCAATATTCAAAGAGTGACTTGCAATGTTCGGTGAGATTCCGCACATGTCAGAATGCATCCAGGCAAAGACATTGAGATTCGCTTGAAGAAATTCAACCAATTCCTGCTGTATCTGTCTTCCCAGTTGAGATCCAACTTTTAGTACTTTCGAGTCGTCATCCTTACTGACTGGGACGTCCACAGTCAGTTCGGCCGGAGATGCTTGATTCTCTTTGACTTTATCTTTATCTTCGTTATCTCTAGGGTCAAGATCTTTAAGGAATTGGTAGTGGTGCCCGGGCCGGGGCCCAGGCGTTAGTTGTCAATTATTAGTGAAACGGACGCAGAGAGATTCCTCTACGCCCTTTCCTTTCTCCTTCTTCTGTGCTTCACGCAACTCAGCAACATAACAGGCTCTTCCTGCTGCCTGATCTCCTTGAACGATTCCTATACCATGATCGGTTGGGAATTTTAAAGTCAAACACCATGGGGCAATGGCTGCCCTGAATTCAGCAAGGGCTGGTCGACCCAGGAATGCGTTGTACGGTGAAGCGATGTCAAGAACGACGAATTGCAGCAGTCGGACTCTCCTGCGTTCTCCAATCCCCAGTTCTACTGGTAGTTCCACTATTCCAGTAGGTATCGTTGCACTCCCATTGAAGCCATGAACTCGGGATTGGCAGGGTTTCAAGTCTTTGGCTTCCATCTTCATTAAATCATAAGCTCGCTTGAATAGAATGTTTACAGAACTCCCACTGTCAACCAGGATCCTCTTCATCCAAGCAGGACCAACTTGGGCAGATATGACCAGTGGGTCAATTGTTGGAGCTTCGATTTTATCAGCATCTCTGCTTCTAAATATGATATCGTCAGACATCGTCTTTTGTTGCTTAGCCGGGGCTCCATCCTCACAATTACTGCAGCATTCGAAGCTCGCATGCCTGATAGAGCTAGCATACGACTCCATTTCCCTCCAGCTCCTGTCTGCTGGATGAGGACCACCACTTATGGTATTGATAACTAGCCTCCCGCCTGTACGAGCGGGTTCCTCTTGTCTTTCTTGGTCTTGCGCACGGTTTGGATTCGATGGGCCCGCACCACCAGACTGCGGCGCCCGCACGAATTGATCTAACTTCCTCTCCCTGATCAACTTTTCTATGAGATCTTGCAAATGGCGACAGTCATTAGTATTGTGGCCATAACTCTCATGAAACCTACAAAACTTTCCTATCTGAATCTGCCTTTATGATGACCGCTTCGGAGCGGGTTTCTTATACTGTTCTGTGTTGCAAGTTTGCAGGTACACATTTTCCAGCGAAGTGTTTAACGGTGTATAACTTTCGAACATCGGGCCCTACGCCATGGGCCTGGATTCGGATCTCTCTTCTTATTTTGACCATTGCCACCTCTTGGCTGAGTTTGTTTGTTCTGTATGTTTAACTGGACTTTTCCGGAATTGTCACCGGACTGTTTAACTGCTACATTGCTTTGTATTCCCTCATTTCCAGGTTTCGCATCGTCCTGCTTCCTAGACTGTTTCGCGTCCTCTTGCCGTAAGAATTGAGCGGCTTTTGGAGTAGAAACGGTCCAACGATGCGGGTGGTTTTCCGGCTAACCAGTTTCCAAATTCAGAATCGGGATCAATTCCCTTTGTCAATGCCATTAAAATTGAGTTGTCGTTGGGATTACTAATTTCCACACATGCCGCATGGAATCTCTCCAAGTAACGCCTTAATGTTTCCCCACGAGCCTGGGTAACATTGGACAGGGTGTTAACATCTTTGGGTCTAGCGACATGCATACGGAATTGTTCAACAAATTTCTTAGCCAATTGGTCAAATGAAGAGATAGATCTTGGAGGTAGTCTTGTAAACCACATTGTTGCAATTCCTCCCAGTGAAATGGGGAAGCTCCGGCATTTTACTGCATCGTCGGCCCTTGCGGCGCTCATTGACCATTCGTATTTCAGTATGTGCTGATTGGGATCAGAACTTCCTTCGTACATAGGGAGAGTTGGCATTCTGAATCGCCGAGGAGGTTCAGCGTATAGTATCTCGTCCGTGAAAGGAGTATGGCTTCAAGAGATCCCCCAATCGTCATTGGTAAGACCTTGGCTTTCACGGATCATCTGACGTATCATAGTCGAGATGTCTGGCATTGCTACATTTTGAGCATGCTGAGCTAAGGTGTGGTCGGGTTCCACAGTGCGAGTTTGGACCGGGCGCTGTCGACGGTCCAAGTTTCGCCTCCTTGGCTCAGCGTCTTCCGGGACGTATGGTTCAGAAGTACGTCCCTGTTGTTGATTACTCGAATCCGGAAGATGTCGGGTATCAACCCTTGTTTCTACTGTGGCAGCTGTGACATGATTGTCCGTAGTATATTGTGGAGTACGACCACCTCGTGCTGATGGCCCAGCCTGGAAGCTGGTTGATGGTCCTACCCTCAATTGCCCGACAGTCAGGGCGGGTTGATATCCAGCAGTCTGAGCATGATCTCCGTCTAATTGGGGACGGGTAGATCTATGATGATAGTCAGATGAGGTAGAACTTTCAGTGGATGAGCGGGAAACATCATCCCTTCTGGACCTCCTACGGCCCTGGCGGTTCAGTTGGTTTGTCAATTCAATATTGGCACGCAACTGTTCGGCTAACTGTTGCCGACTCTGAGTCAGCTCTTGGAGCAACACCTGGAATTCTTGTCTAGTGACTGCCCCAGACGGATCTGAGTGGGCAGTGTTGTCTTGGTTGGATTGCTGCTGTTGAGCAGGATTCTGTCCATCCCTACCTTCTTGTCCAGCAGCTGTAGAAGTGGTTCTCGTGCTAACCATTTTGAATGATGAATCCTTTTCCTAGATTTTATGCAAATCTGAGTAGAATGGAAGGACTGTGAATCGAAGATCTGAATCTTCCTCTTGGATTTGTGCAATCCGGTATCGATGGTAGATCCAAGGGGCAAGAGAAAAAAGCTGGTTTTTTCTCAGAGAAAGCACCAAAGTGTTTGTACCAAAAATGGGCACAACACTCTTCGGAAGTTTTTGAAGAGATAAAAGTGAAGAATGAAAATTAAAACTGTGGATTATCTAACAAAAACTCCAAATAACAGAAAGTAAATTGCAAAGACAAGCGATTTAGAGTGGTTCGGCGTTTTGCCTACGTCCACTATGAAGTTTGATGATTTTATTGCTCGATTACTTGAAGATTACAGTAGTTTATAAGGTAATACAACTGAATTTAAATTCTAAGTGTCAATCTAAAGCAGCGGCGGTGTTCTGGAGTAGATCTGGCAGAATCTGGGCGCTCTTCAGTACTTAGAATTATCCGACCCCTTTTCTGAATGACCAGGGGCTCTATTTATAGGTTTAGGAGGCTGATATTTCACCTAAAATGAGGGGAGACCAGTTCTGGTACGTCAAGGGGCCCACATGGCCGAAATCTGGAGGTCCGGGCCCACTTTGGGATCGATTCGACCCTTGGTTCGAATCGATCAAGAAATCATCCAATCGAGCTGAAATTTGGTGTGAGCATTCTTCATTATGTGTTTAAGCCTCTGTGAAAATTTCATGGCATTTGGACTTGTGGACCTCGAGTTATGATCGATTCAAGTTCAAGCACTTGGCTGAAATGCATCTTCGACTCGATCACTTTTGATTTGGTTCCTTCGAATCGATCACTCCGACTCCAGGTGTTGGATTCGAAAATACACCTGTTCGAATCGAGTATGCTATGCTGTATCTACTCAATTCGAAGTTACTCTTACTGGATGGATTTGAAGACCCTCTGCCTCGTTGGGTTCGAATAGAGGGCACGCTCGATGGAGTCGAAGGTGAGCTATATCTCCTGGATTCGAAGTAAGGTTACGCCTCCTGGATTCGAAGCTCCTTCTCTTTATGGATTCGAGGTGTAGAAAGCTTCAATGGATTCGAACTTAAGGTATCGTTCGAACCGTTCGAAGCACAGCCAACTACAATCGATTCGAACCAATACTATCTCGATGGTTTCGAGCCAATGCTTGGTCCTGTTGGATTCGAACGAGAGCTTCTATGCTGATTGAGTCGAAGCAAGGCTATGACCCTGTGGATTCGAAGCAATGCTAAGGAGGATGGATCCGACCCTAGGTCCTTCCTCTTTCTAACTGCGATAACTTGGGCATACGAACTAAGATTGCTCCGAAACTTGGAACGTTGGCTCGCACAGCTTTGCTTGACGTGCCTTATCAATTGTAGCCCGATCCGGACTCGGACAAATTTCATCGATATTCATAGCGATCCTGGTGTGTTAACTGACTTCCGAGACGATCTGTCACCGGTCTCTAGTCAAGTCCTTGGTGTCATGGCCTTGCCAAAAGGCGGGATAACAATGTACATATATTATTTATTTCTAACTGGTTTGAAGGAAATCGGAAATTTAATTCTTACATTTTTTTTCTTAAAGAATAATTTCAATTATAAAAAGAAAAATAAAAAATTTGGATAAATGATTCAAACTTGAGATAATTGAATTGGAAAGTTTTATTTGTATAATACAATTGCATTCAAATATAACTTACCTTAAATTTTTTTAGAAGTTAACAATGTAATTGGATAATATACAATATAAAAAGGATTTTATAAATAAAATTTGAGTGGTTATAATAAATTTTATACACTTAAATTTTAGTAATAAAGGATTAACAGAGGTAAATAGTGAAAAAGGAATTTTAAAAAGATTTTATTTAAATAACTTAATAATCAATTTGATTTAAAAATGGAACCTTAAGTCTAACCTAGGAATTTTAATAAAGGTTATTTCCTGAAATGAATATGTTGTATAATAAATAATGTATCTTTGAATAGATAAAATAAAATACATTTGAATTGGACATTTTGTAATAAAGTTTATTTAACTCGAATTCATAGTTTAATTGATGTCTAAATGAATAAATGTGTAAAGAAATTTGATTGTTATATTTGCTATGATAAATATTTTATGTATGAAATTGATATGTCTTGAAAAATGAATAATTATGATAGTTAAAATGTATTTTAACATCACTAAATTTGATAATTGAGAATTTGGTTTTCAAATGGAAATTTTAAGTGTAACTTATTGAAGGAATATCTATTTATGAAATGGGCATTTTAAATAAAGTGTTAGGTTATTTGTTAAATGAAGAGCTAAGTAAAATAATGAACTTTTGACTTAATAAACGAAGTATAGTTTAATTTGGATATTCCATTCATAAAAGTTTGTTTTAATAAGTCATAAGTTAAATGATATCCAAATGAATATTTCTGGAATTAAACTGATTTGAAGTACTAATATACCTACTGTAGCATTTTATAAGTGATGCTGTTTTGAAAATACAGTGTTTTGGAAATTTTTAAAATTGAATGAACTTAGAAATGTTACAACTTTAAAATGAATATTGTTTGATCTTGGATTAAAATGGTTTAAATGAAGATTATTTTTAAAAGGTGTTATGATTTTCTAAGTATTATGTTCTTTTTTAAGAATAACATTTCCAAAGTGTTATGATTTTTAGTAGTATGATTTCCAAATGATAAACATCCTTAAATTGTTATGATTTCAAAGCATTATGGTTTCAAGTTTATTATCTTATTTTGTTTTCCAAACTATCTTTTGGTTGTCCTCATTTCTCTTATCTTGTTACAGAATGGGAAGGCTATTGCTTATACCAGTCCGTTTAGAAATCTTTCTGTAATCTTTGATAATCTTTGTTACTCATCTGGATCTGAACACTGTTTTTCCATTCATAGACCGTCGGTCAAGTGAAAGGGGTGATTCAGACTCTAGAGGATTTTTTCGTGCTTATATTCTTGATTTGATCACCTCCATCTTGTTAAACTTACCTATAACAATAGTTATCAGGTGTAATTCTAATTTTCTTATCATCTTGTCTTAATTCTATTCATTCTATCCTTTTCTGTGCTTTCCCGTACCTCGTTCCTTTTCGGGGACGAAAAGTTTTGAGTGGGGAAGAGTGTAACAACCCTGTATTTTACAATTATTTTTAAATTGATTTCCAGATTTAAAAGCTTTATTTATGAAAAGAATAAATTTTGTTATTGTAAATATGAAAACTTTGATTTTGTATGTGGATTAGAATTCCAAATATGACTAAATTTAATATTTCCAGAAAAGTGAATTTTGGTTAAAATAGTAAAACTTTGACTTTTAAATTTAAATTTTAAATATTTGAAATTATAAATTTTATCTTTTATTATGAAAATAGATTTAATAACATGAATACTGCTTTTCGTTTCGTTGAAAACGGAGTTAAAATGTAAAAGTTATGTACATTTCAATTTTTAGTATAATTTGTTTTATTGTGCAATTTTGCCTATTTTAAATTTTATAAATCATATTTTCTTTCTTATATTTTATTTTAATATGTGTCAATATGTTTATTTATGTATATTTCCATCTCTAAATATTTTAAAAATGATAATAGAATTTTTTCAAAATTTACTATGATGATTTCCTATTTTTAAAGGCTGTTTTCCTATTTTCTGCTATTTTCTTCATTAGAAATTATATGTAAATTAAATTTTAAATGTTTATTTTGTGAATATATTTTTATTTCATGTTATTATTTATGTTTAAAAATATATTACAAGCTCATATGAATTTTCTAAAAATTTATTCTATTCAATTCCAAATTTTCTAGACTAGTTTACTATTTTAGCTATTTTCTTAATTTAACTTTATATAATTGATAAATATTTATATAAATTATTATATTTTGATAAAATTTCGAAATTTTATCTGGGATTATTATTTTTTCCAGAAATATAAAGTTATAAAAAGGGAATTAAAGATATATGAAGAGTTTGATACCTTTTGTGTGCTTAGCCCTTTTGAATTCTACCGTTTCTTTTCAATCAATACATCTTTTATTTTATTTTTTGCCGTTCTTTTCCTCATTCATTTTCAGCTGACTCCCTCATCTTATTCACGAATTTTCAAAGCTCCAAAACCCTAAAAAAAATCATGGCCTCCATCTTGCAAAAAAATTTGGTAATCTCCCTCTTTTCTTTCTACTTTTTTCTTACTTTTCTATGCAATTTTGCCTTGATCTCTTCACATGTTTGCTTGGCCTAGCCTCTACCACCTTCATCCCCATCATCACCTCCTCCATATACTACAGCAAACACTCCCTTCCCTCTGACCAAGACAGGTAGGGCTGCACACAACCCATATCCAACCAGACCCAACCCACCAACCCACATACACCGAACCCAACCCATCCTAGTTTGGATCGGATATGGGTTACAATTTGTAACCCATAATATATATGGGTCGGGTGTGTTATTTTGTTCAACCCAACCCTACTTTAACCCAACCCAACCCTATATTAAAAACCTAATTTAATATCAATACACTTAAAATTAGAATAGTCTAATCCCAGAATAATGTTTATGTATTCTACAATAAATATACGAAAAAGCATATTTTATGTCAACCCAAACAAGATAGAATTTGGCAAAGATATTCCAAAGGGCATTTTAATGTATTTTAAAATGAAACACTTGTTCTACTATGTAGTGAACTAATTTCATATGATGATTTTTACAATGAAATTTTAATAAAATATATGTTATAATGAATTAGTTAGTTTAAGTGCGTTATGCTAGCTAAAATCTAATATATTATGTTGAACATTTTAATGTTATTTTTTGAAAATATTCCCTTATATTCTCATTTTTTATTAGATTCATGCAACCCAACCCAACACTACTAAACCCGACCCAACCCATACTTCGACCCAACCCATATCCAACCTCATATAGGGTCGGATACGGGTTGAGCTACCTTAAACCCATACCTATGCGGGTCGGATGAAATATTTGGTCTGACCCGACCCAATCCATACTTTATGCAGCCCTAAAGACAGGCCATGACCTTCCACTTGAAGCCATCACCACAAAACTCCACAAAACATTGCCTAGAACACACATATCATCACCTACCCTCCATATCTTGCTTTGGCCACCCCCTTAGCCACCACCACCACTTGCTACATGACCTTTGGCTACTGCTACTCATCACCCAAACCTCTATCCAGACCTGTACCAGATGATGGCCGAGCCATTTGACCCATAGACCGAGCCAAAAGTTGAACCAAACTCCACTATGTTGCCTAGTCTCTTGATATTCTTGTGTTGTAACTTCCTCCACATGTTCTAGCCTATATGTCATGCATTCCTATGATCAAACCTGAGCCAAAGTCATGTCAAACCTGACCTAAATAAACCCCTAGGCCATGCAAAGCATTGTAGAAAACAAGGCAAAAGATTTGACATTCAAATCTCTTTTCATTTAAAAGTTATTCCATTTCAAGTGCGTTGAAATTGTGTTTGTTTTGATATATGTTTTGGGTTGTAATACAAGAGTTGTAGCTTTGGATCTTGCTCTCCACTCAAGTCCGTAGTCTTTTCATCGTGCTTTTGTTTCCATTGTGTCATTGGTTTTGATATCTCCAGCACAAACAGGTGAGTTATTCTCACCAGACAATATGTACCTATATAACTAGTAAATTGACACCCTGTGAATCTGTAGAAATATATTATCATGTCATATATGCTTATGTTATTATCATATGATGTTCACACCTGTTATTACACCTGTTATATCATATGTTACTGTTATTTAATGTTATTCTGTTATTTATATCCGTTATCACCATTGCAAGTTCCCTGTAGACTAGAATCACTATGGGTTGAAATGATACATACCCGAATGGACTTTAGAATAGGGAAAAATCGTTATGGGCTGAAATGATAGGCCTGAACGATTTTTATTTAATTTATTTTAACTTGGGATTGCGGGTTTGAAATGATAGAACCCGGATTTTTCTTTTTTTTAACTGCGGATTGAAATGATACATATCCGTATCACTTGACCTAGGTTAGAAAATTATATACAGGCCCGTGATTATTTTATAAAGTGTTCTGGATATTTTTAAGTATTTTAAAAATTATAAATTTATGAAATTTGATTTAAATAGATTTTGAAATGTTTTAAAATAAAGAAATTATGATTTTTTTTCTATGTGTTAAAAATGTAATTAATGAATGGTTTAACTGGATTTTTGAAATATAACTTAAGTTGGAAATTTGGAATTTTGGTTAAAAATGATATTTGAGTTATATAAATAAAATGGATATTAAATTTTATTTGGAAATGGTAAATATGATAATTTGATTAAATTTGAATTTAAGTGATTTATTAAAGTATTATTGATTTTTCTATGAATTTAAGTGGTTAAATAAATGAATGTTTAAAAGTGATCTTTTAAAATATAACTTGACTAGGAAATGTGAAATTTGGTTTTAATTAAAGGTTTAAGTTAATTAAATAAAATTGGAAATTTTGTTAAATTGTGAAATGGTAATTTAAATTTGAAGTGTTAAGTCTATTTGTTGAAATGTGAAGAATTGGAACTTTTACACTTAAACTTATTAAGTAAATTGTTGAAAATTGGATTTAATTATAAGAAATTTATTGTGAAAAAGATATATGTTAAATGATATGTAAATGAACATTTTAAACGTTAAAATATGATTTTTTAAAATGTTTATGTGTTTTAAATTAAAGTTATTTAATTGCTGGAAATACATTAACACCTGAAATTAACTTTTAATAGCATTCAGAAATGCTATAGATTCTGTTTTGAACTAAAATTTTGTAAAAAGAGCTATTACAGCATTTCTGGAAAGCTGTAGTTGCTGTAGTTGAACTTATAGGCTAATATTGAACTCAGGCCTATTATAGCATTCTCTGGAAATGCTATAATGGTCTGTAGTCTATGTTGAAATCAAATTTAACCCTTGTTTTGAAATCTGAACTACCGCAGCACTTCTGAAATGCTGTCTTTTCTGTTTTGAACTATAATTCCACTAAAACTGAGTTTTAACAGCAGTTTTAAGTGCTGTCTTTGCTGAATTAAAAATGTTTTCAAATACAACTTATAGCAGTTGTTTTTAAATGCTGTGAAAGGCTGAAATTTTAATAATTATGGTTTTTGACTTAGTAAACGAACTCAGAATGGTTTGAAACTTTGGAAATTGAATACTTGATTTGAAAATATAATAATTATACTTTTAAAAGGTTTAAATGAATTATTTTGATTGGAATATAAACTATTTAAAGGTGATTTGAAATGATAGTAAATGAACGATATCTTTGAATTTAAAAGGTATTTAAAGTTGAATGTTTGGATTTGAACTGATAGGATATTTTATTTTATTTAAATGATTTGAAATGAAGTTTTGTAAAGATATGATATTTTATTATATTAAAATGATTTGAAATGAAGTTTTGAAATGATATGAAAATTTAAATATATGGAAATGGTTTGGAATTGATTTAATCTTTATTTTGATAAAGATATGGTTTGAAATGATATTTTATTTTGAAGTAAAGTATTGTTTTTAAAAGTTATAACCACGGGTTATAATAACGATTGGTTGGCAAAGAGACCGGGATCGGATATGGACATACTCTCTGTCGATACCGAAAACCACTTTGACAACCGTGTACGCGGTGGAGATTCCAGAATGAAGTAGGATGGTGGCGACGTTCTTAAGGTATGTTATGTGGACCCAACTCCCGTGAGTTGGCATAAAGTGGCTAAAACAGGAGCGATCTCGGACCAGTGAGGTAGCACCTCTTCTCGGACACATTTCTTCGATATTATACTCTTACTTATGATTGATTAGATGGCCATCCTTCGATTTGGGAGTGTTGTTCGAGGTGGAACGGTAGTGGCTGCTATGCGTATCCATCAGTCCGTGTGCGTAATTGGTATATCTACCCTGGAATTGCCTAGTTGTGCCGTGTCACCTACCATATTGAGCTTTACTACGATTATGATTTTTAAGATCCGACCGCGTTAAGGTTCTCCATCCCCTTAACGCTATTTTCTATATGATTATACTTTACTTATTTAGACACTATTATAATATCGAATATTACTACATAGTAGATAGTTTAACGGATCCTTAGAGGATGGGCGGTCCCAAGCATCTTCTAAGTTAGTTGTACCTTTATTACAGTTCACTTGAGTTGGTTGACATTATATAAGTATATATTGTCCTCACTCGAGTGTTTTGTGTTTTGCTTTACGCTCGGGTCAGCCTGAGTTATTCACAGATTTGGATTTCCACTCTCTTGGAGATTTGAATCGCTGGAGATTATCTGCTTGTCATGTCCTATCTATTTCAATTCCGTTGTTCTACTCAGCTTGTACATGGTTATTATATTGAGACTTTTGTTGTATTTTATTTCTTCTGTTATATCTCATGAAACTCTGATATATTTATATAGTAGCTTCATGAACTACTATTTCTTTTACTTCCGCTGCATTATTTTACTCTGTGTCTGTGATCTGTGATTATATTTATTTACTGCATATTCTGAGATTTGCCAAATTTTTATTTACAACGCGGTATTTTGAGCAATTCAAATCCGGCATGAGTGTCTACCTATACACTTATAATGGATGCGAATGGTTGAAAATATCGGGTCGTTACAGTCTAATAATAAAAGGTTAGACATTCGACTTAAGGGTGTCGCGAGCTCATCTAGGGCTTAATTGTATCTTCACAATTGTTTTCTTTGAACAATTTTATTTCTTGGTGTCTAGGCTACGGCAGAGTAATAACCAGTTATAAAAATTACGGTGATACGTAAATATTATACTGGTTGTTCCTTTGAAGGTACTTAAACCTTCGATTGCATTGCTACGGTGATTCGTGGTGCACTGATAACTCCTGCCCGTTACCTGGTTGAGAAATATATTTGTTGAATTAAGACAAAGTGTGATTATACAATTTTGGGTTAGGAGCTACTAAGGACAGAAAACTATAATTAAGTCCTTTGCATTCATTCAGTTGCATTAGTTCATGCATATATAAAAAAACAAAAAAAACCAAAAATCCAAAATCCAAAAAAAAATTGTAAATTTTTCTTAACTTAGTTTTTAATTCCACAAAAAAAAATCAAAACCTTCTTAAAAACAAAAATTTTAAAATTCAAAAAAAAACAAAAAAAAAAATTCTTTTGAAAATAAATTTCACTTGGATTTATATTTTTCTTCCTCTAAAAAAAAATTTCACTTCGATTTTCAAATCTTCTTTCATTCACTTAACTCGATTCTAACTTCTTTCTCTTCTCGACTTTCACTTGTGCATGAGTACTTGGACTCGTGACACAACAACAAATCGTTGGACTCACGACCCTTCTACAAACCGTTTAACTCGAATAGACGATCCTCCTGAAATGGAAAACGAAAATGCCCCTCGAACTCTTATGGATAGAATCTTTCCCGATAGAGTTACTATTCCATCTTGCATCACGTTACCCGCCCCTACGGGTAACCATTTCGAAATTCACTCAAACCATATTGCCACTCTTTCGAAATTTGGCAATTTCGAACACGATGATCCATACATCTTCTTGACTAAATTCGAACAAGTTTGTGCAACCATTAAACTCCAACAACTTTCTGATGACGGAATCAAACTTTGATTAATCCCATTCGCTCTTACGGATTACGCTGAAAAATGGTTGTACAGCTTACCATCGAACTCGATTAAAACATGGGAAGAATTCGTAAAAGCTTTCTTAAAAAAGTTCTACCCTTTGGAAAAAACAAGTAGAATCCAAAACGAAATTGTAAACTTTCATCAATTCAAGGGAGAACCATTCGGAAAATATTTTAAAAGATTCAAAGAGCTTTTGATAAAATGTCCACACCATAATTTCGAAAAATGGACGATTTGCCAAATTTTATACGATGGACTCGAAAATAGCTCACGTACCATGCTTGAATCAATGTGCCAAGGCAACTTTCTTGCCCAACATCACGACGATGCTTGGAAATTTCTTGAAAACCTCGCCGAAAAATCATCCCAATGGGAACGTTCGAACGAAAAAACAATCTACTCACGATCGAGTGCACACTCGATAGGATCTTCTGTTGCTTTGGAAGCTAAGATCGACGCAATGATTAAAAAATTCGATAACGTTTTCTCATCGAATCAAATGAACCAAGCTTCCCAACCGATGTGTTATAAATGCAACGATCCTAATCATATAGTTGATCAGTGTCCCAATTCCGTCGAACAAATCAATGCTTTCAACAAAGCCAAAAATGACCCGTTTTCTCCAACTTACAACCCTGGCTGGAGAAACCATCCAAATTTTGCGTGGAACCAAAACAATCCCAACACGAATACGATTCGTCCCAATTTGCAAGCATTTCCGAATAATGCTTCGAATCCTTTCTTTCAACCCAACAATTTTCAACCAAACTTTGCGGGTCCATCTCATAATCAACCACAACAATCAAACTTTCAACCAAATTCGGCACGTCCTCCCCAAGACGATAAACGTTTAGCTTCTCTTAAGAAAACTCTTGAAACGTTGGCTAAAGCAACTACTCAAAGCCTTCAATCAAACAGTAATTTGCAAAATTTATTGACTTCATATATGCAAAACACAAACCAATCGATTGCAAAACTCGAAATGCAAATGAGTCAATTAGCTACATCTGTAAGTGAACGCGAACGAGGAACATTCCCAAGCCAGCCCCTTCCAAATCCTAGAAATCAAAACGCAAATTCAAATCAAGCCCATGTTGTTCAAGGTAGCAACATCACCCAATTGAATGCTATCACAACTCTTTGTTCTGGGAAACAAATCGATAATCAAGTCGTTAATCCAAACGATTTACCGAAAACTTCTCCCGATACTTCTAAAACAACGAATGAATCTGAACAGAACGTGGAGCCAAACGTTGAATCGAATGCCAATCAAAACTCTCCTTCTTCTACTCAAGTAGACCCGCCTACCGAGTATCGTGTCCCATTTCCACATCGTCTTCGACCAAAGAAACACTCAGACTAAATGGAAAAGATGTTGGAAATTTTTAAACAAGTCAAAGTTAACATTCCTCTTCTTGACATCGTTCAGCAAGTCCCAACTTATGTGAAATTCCTTAAGGACTTGTGTACCCAAAAGCGACACACTCAAGTGCCTAAAAAAGTCTTCTTAGCCGCCAGTCAGAGTGAAGTCTTGTCCTAATCCATGCCCGTAAAATACAAAGATCCTGGCTGCCCTACGATTTCGTGTACAATTGGTGACAAGACGATTAACAAATGTTTGATAGACTTAGGCGCGAGTGTCAACTTGATTCCATATTCCATGTACGAACAATTAGGCTTAGGTGAGCTCAAACCCACAAAAGTCATGCTTCAATTTGATGATCATTCCATTAAGAAGCCCGTGGGAGAAATCGAAGGCGTGCTCATTCAAGTAGGGCAATTCATATTCCCCATTGATTTTATTGTTCTCGAAACACAACCCGTGACAAATCCCGCAAGTCAAATTCCATTGATTCTAGAAATATCCTTTTAGTCTCACTGCTGAAAAAATTCCTAAGCACTAAAGTCGCGGACCTTTACCAACAAGAGACAAATGGCTGAAGCATAAGGTGCGACCCTACACAAGTCCCACTTAAAATCTTATCTGATTTTAAATCCATGAGTCGTATCTTTTTGATCAGTTTAAGGCATCCTAACACAACTGATCTATCTGATCTCCTAGATGCAATTCTACTCACTTAGAAGTTTTGTGTGACCATACTCACTACTAGAACAACCTAACTGGTAATTCTGTCCCTAAATTCCGAGGTGCAATTATGGGTAATGCAGATGTGAGTATAAAAAATGATAAAATATGTAAATTTAACTGATTAAATGATAACAAGAACATAAAACATCATTCTTCAAAATATGTTCAACTAGTAGTCTTTGGCATCATAAAATCACTTAAACTTAAGTAATAATTTCTTTTGGCAAAACTCATATAAAATTAGGCCAAAATACCCTTTCATTTCCTTGAAAACATTTATCTTTAGAAATGATTAACCATTACAACCATTCTTTGAAACAAGGAAAATATAGCCCAACACTTAGCCAAAATCTTTTGCCGAAGCACAACCATCTTCATATAGCTTTTAAATCATTCGATATCAAACACAAGGCTGTCGAGCCTCTATAATACATTCGTATCAAGTTGCTAAAATAAAGCTATATGGTTATAAAACATATGACTGTCATGCCGCAAAACATAGTTTCAAGACTCTATATTGAGCCTCTAAGACATAGTTGTTTGGTTTATAAAACATATGACTATTATGCCGCTAAAACACGGTTATCGAGTTTCTAAAACATAGGCTATCGAGCCTCAAAACATAGCTTTCTTTTTTGCAAAACATAATGCTATCGAGCTTCAAAAACATAGGTATCTGGTTTGAAAGCATAAGGCTATAGGACCGTGGCTATCGAACCAATAGAAGACAAGGGCTTGGAGTTTAAAACACTTAGGGTTATCGAGCCCTTAAAAGCTTATGGGTTCCAAACCCATAAACAAAGAAGATGTCGAACTTTAGAAAGAATGGTATTGATTCTCAAAACCATAAGGTTATCGAGTCTCTACAACCTTGAGATAACGAACCCCTAAAATATGAAGGTGTCGAGTTTTTATATATGGAGATACATCACATAGCTACTAACTAGCTATCGCATGCATCGACCCTTATAGATGTCGAGTCTATAACATAGATACGTCATATAACTATCAAGTATTTATTCCATGTATCAGCCTTTATAGACACCGAATATCTATGAAGTAGGGGTATTGAAACTCTATAATGGCATTTTTGTAAATGAAATAAAAACTGTTTTATTTTCTTTTAAAGATAATACTTTCCACTAACCCTTGCCTCTTGTCAAATTATCATTAGATAACAAAATACTTTTCATTTTTTTTCCAAATATTACTAGTAAATCACGTTCCACCTTCCCATAATAATTTGCAAACCCTTATCATTAATTAGTATTAATTAAGAGCTTTTTTAAAATACTAAACTCATAGAAACGTGTAACCATTAGGGAAAACTTTCCAAAAACCACCAAAAATACGAATTTCCATCTTCTTACACATACAAAAATTTCAGGACTAAAATACTAATTTAATTATTTTTAATAATTAAAACTCAAAAATATACTCCTTTTCCTTTAAGAAATTCACAAAATGTTCACTGACCTAGGAAAATTATGAATTTAAAAACCCATCACCAAAATAATGTTTTACACAACATATTCAAATTTCAAGTCAATAAAAGATTAAAAACTTAGGTTTTTTCTTTAAACCCATTAGTATAATTCCATAAAATTCCAACAAATCATTGTTCAATCCAATAATGATATTATCAAACCAGACATGACATATCAACGCAACAAATTCAGAAATACATCATAATTCCGAAAATAAAACATAACAAATGAGATGGTAAATATGATTCACCTTAGATTGGATAAGAGAGATTGAGATTTGATGTAGATTAATTCCCCTACGCTTTTCCCTTTAAATTCCTTAGCTTTTCCTCAACTCTTTCTCTAAGTTATGACCGGCCTTGTCTATGTTTTGTTTTTTATTTAAGAAAATGAAAATGAGAATAAATGAAAGAGGAAGAGATTAGGGAATGAAATAAGGAGTTATCCCCATTATGCCCCTCATTAATCCCTTTCTATTCTATGTTTTAAAACAATCTTATTGATTGATTAATTAAGGCCTAACTCAAATTAGTTAATAAATCTTATTCTTCTTATCACCTCACATTATTCTATTTAATTTATCTAACTAAATTCCCTAAGTAATGTTAAAAAAAATTAGGGGTGTTATAGGCTCCTCCTTAAAGAATTTCGTCCTCGAAATTTTGATAAGGAAATCAACAAGCATATCAATCATGTAAACATCTGTGACAAACACAAAACAACAAGACTAACATATCCTGCTGTTTAAAAGACTATATGACGTATATAGAACATACCATCAAAGCAACTCATGATAAGTATCTCTAATCCTGTCTTCTGTGTAACGACCCCGATTTTTCGACCTTTAATTTTGGATATTTAAATGGTTTAAATATTGGATTTGGAATTATAATTTAGTTAGTAAGATTTTAAAACTGAAATTTCAAGCGATTTCGTCAATTTTTGAAAATTGTCGATTTAATCGACGCGTTAAAATAGCGATCTGCGGCATAGTCTTTGAATTCGACGAAACAAGTTCCATTGGATCTGTAATAGTGTATTATTATCAGATTCAAATTTCATAGCGTTTGTATTTACCGGTTGGTCGCACGATCTGAAAATGCCTAGAAATAATTTAATTTAAATAGTCGATTTAAAAAAAAGCTATCTTCCACATATGATCGATTTAGGTTCCTAAACTTGTTCCATTGAGCTCGGAATAGCGGTATAACCTTAGGAATGCCTGGCGGCATGACTCGATAGGAGATCGGGATTTTGAGTAATGCAAAGCATGATATTTTGAATATAATATATAAAAAAATCAATCAAGTCAACGCCGACCTAGAAGACCACCCTACTCTCTATACAACGCCCCTCCCCTAAGATTTTCCCCTTGTTAAATAATGTTTACTTTCCTTTCTTCTTTTGAAAGGCAGCAGTTCGAAATCAATTCGAATAAATAAAAAAAACAAACACTCCCTCCTCGTTCAGAGAAAAAAATCGAATCCCATTTGTTCGGCCTTAATTCTTTTCCCCAAACTGATTTTAGATACGAAGAGAAAAAAAGCGCGAGGGTCGAATGAAAGTCGCGAGGCGACCTGGAGAGTAGTTATCGTGAGCCGACAATCGCGGCGTTCACAGTGGCAACGTAAGGTTTTGGGTTGGGGGGTCGATTTCGGGTTGCAGGCACGTGGTGGAGGTGGGCGATCGAAGTCTGGAGAATTGGGGACGAGGTTGCGAATTCATCTAGGGTGAGGGTTTCAAGCTCGAGTTAATGGAGGATGTATTCGATGGTGGTGGTGACATTCCAGGAATGGGCGGTCGTTGTTTTTGGGGAGGAGTGCGACGTAGGCTGCAAATTAGGTTTCGGATCTGGAGATGGCGAATGTGAGGCGGCAACTAGGGGCTCTCAAAATGGGTTCGAAGTGGTGGCGAGGTCGTGAAGGCTGAGGCATTGTGCGCTTGTTTGATTGAGGGCTGTTAATCAATAAAGGAAGGTAATTGGGTTTTGCAAATTTGAAATTTAACATAAATTAATTTTTGATTTAAAATTAGTGATATTTAATAAAATCTAAGTCTTATATATATATCGTATAAATTTTTCGTATAAGGTTCAAAATGAATGTAATGAGTCGAGTGGGTTCATCTGTGAAATCTATGCGATAGGAATGGTTTGGATATTTTTGAAGTCAGCTAGGATTTTTAAATTAAATTGAACGTCAGTTCAATTTAATTTAAAATTGGAATGTGCTGCAGATAAAAAATCAAGGTGAGTTAAATCTCACTCATTTAGATTACTGCTATTAATTTTAAAATGTTAAAATTAATTATTGGACGTTTGGTTGAATTTATAAATTTTTATCTGTCAGATGTTATATTATATATAGTAGTATATATATATATTAGTAGTTGGATATATACCCGCCATTGGAGCGGATGAGACACTATGCGCCCCGCATAATAGCGAATGCCCTATATACCGTGATATCCCCTTCGAAGTGGGATTGGTATTTTTATGTTGTATTAACATCTGTGATTGCAGGGAACAGGTTGGAGGGATCCAACTGGATTCCTCAAAAATGTTGATTTTAATTTCATATATAATGATATATGATGTTTTAGAATAATTGTTATAGATTATGGTTGTGATTCGAATAGTTGGAGCTATAGTAGCACTGGCCTGAATTTTGGTAATTTAAATACAATAAATATTATTTTTGAATTTGAAGGAATTAAAAGGGATTTTAGATATAAAAATATTTATATTAGAATTTGGATTATTTAAAAGGAAATTGAGATGGATAAAATAATAATTTTATTTTTGGGTTGGTACTTAACTATTCGAAAAATATTTTTAATAGAGCTTTTAAAATAATTTATATAAGGAATTTTTAACTATGGATTTTAAAGGGATATTTTTAAAAATATGGATAAGGAGTTTTAAATCGATATTAAAAATAGATTTGAAAAATCAGTGGGATTTATTAAGGAATGGACTTATAAAATGAGATTTTATAAATGAGATTAGTTTATAAAAATTGAAGCTCAAAGGAGTTATAAATTTATAAACAATGTTTATAAATAAAGGAAATCGATATCAGATGATAATTTGGAAACATAAAATTCATAGGGTGAATTTATATTAGGATATGGAAATAGGGTTGAGTAAAAATAGTGGATACTATTTTTGGAAAAGTGGAAATGGTTAAGGAGATCGGAATGAAACCGATGTGTTGGGAATCGAGAGGAACCTATAAATTTAATCGGTTATTGAGATTTTAAAAATATATTTTAATTTTAAGAAGTTAAGTTGATTTTATTAAAAGAGAAAATTTATTTATCCAATTATGAATATTTAAGTTGTTAGTAGTGAAATATTTTGGCAAGTAGATTATTCAATTATTTACTATTTATTGAAATGAGTTCACATATTTATAATAAGCTTCGTAAATCAATTAGTTATTTGAAAATGAAATAGGGAAAAATTATCAATGTTTATTAAATTATTTTAAAATTTTAAATAATTACTTAAACGTGTTTTAAAAATAAATTATCATTCTTTAAAAAAATACTTATTATACATATATAGAGTTTTGGAAATGATTTTAAATTATTTATAAACTCTCCCGAGATGTGGAAACAGATATGATTTTTAGAAGTTGTAAATGGATAGACGAGATTATAAGGGAGCATAACCGACTTTGGAAAATGTAAAAGGATTTAATATAAATTGCAGAAATGTAGGAGATAGGATAAGAAAACTCCTAAGTATTGATATTAGAAATGATTTCGGAAAATGGATTTATAATATTTTTCCTAAGTGTGGAAATGGAAGGTTTTTGAAAATATTTAAAGATGAATGATTTATATCAAGATATTTTCTAAGTAATGGATTATAAATCAAAGTTGGGAATATTTCACTAAGTGTTGAAGTGAGGTACGGGTGGAAATATCCTGTTATGGAAACAAGTATTCGGGAATGTTTTCAAATATTTCTAAATTTGAAAGGGATTTGAATATATATCTTTGTAAAGATATTTTGAATGTTTTAAAGAATTATAAATAATGGCCTAGTGACTGCTTATGGATGTTATTTGATAGTTAAATAATCGATTATCAATATTGGCTAATTTCGTTAAACATTTCGAAGAGACTGAGATTGGGTTTAATTATTCGAAAACCACTTCGATCCGGTTTGAACATTACGAATGGATATCGTGAAGATAGTGAAGACGGTGATTTGGTTTGTCCAGACCTAGGACAACTTGTATGGACGGATGCTATCAGAACATTGTCATTGGAGGACGATGAGCATTCTAATTGAAATTGTTCTTAAAAGGTAAAAGTAGCCTCAAGCCTTATCAACCGAGAATGACTAAAATAGGGGAGATGGAGCAAGGCTAAGTGGGTCGCACCCAATTAGGGTATGTTATCACCTTTGTAGATGCCCTCGGATATATAAAAATTATGGATATGGTTGTGCATGGAAAAGTGAGCGCTCGATTTAACACCCAATGTGATAACATATTCGGTACTATCCAGGCTAGGGGTAGGCCGGTCTTGTGTGACAAGGGATCCCGGCGAGGTCCTTGGTACATTTTTCTAGAGGTGTACTATGATGGGCGGTACCCCAGTAGCCCAGTCATTGTATGGAATCCATTCCCCAATAAGCGTCGTTCGGTTTTGATTGTGCCCAACTATGTTGAAGCGTGAGATGCAAGCATTTCAGCTATTTTCTAATTTACTTGTTATAGACACTATTATAATATCAGATGGTTTTGATATAAAATGTTTTGGTTATCGTATGGGAAAAATCCGTTGTGTTTATGTGTGGCGTGGTCTTACGAGATACCTTTGTTTTCAAAGGATTTTTGAAAGTAATAAAATTCAAATTGAGTGTATTTTCTCACGCTGGTTTTCCAAACTGACTCGGGTGTTATTTTATTATAATGCTCGGGTCAGACGTAGTATTACAGATTTAGGATAGGATGCTATGGAGCTTAGGAGACGAGTTGGATGACAAAGACGTATTTCCGTACTTGATTTATATTTTCGCTGTATGAGGATAAGTTTTTTTAACTGTCCAGATTGACGTATTGATTGTTGTACTTTTATGATTGTAGGTATAAACAGTTACAGATTCTTTTGTATAAAAATCTTTTATTATATATTATATTTTATTCCGCTGCGATTGTGAGATTATGTGTTGTTGTTTCTATTTTCTTCTACCTTTTTCTTCTTCACCCCTAACAATCGGTATTTCCGGCACTTGAATATTCGGCATGTTATATAGTGAACATATAGATGTCAATTTTCAAGGGTCGAAAATGTCGTTCGTTACATTCTGCCTCCTAAGTACAGTCCTTCTCATTGTCACTTCACTGGACTTACACTAACTTGACTGTCTAGTTTCTTAATCTCTTCTCATCTCTTGCTACAACATGAACTATTTGTCTAACAAAAGTCATATCTGGTTCCACTACTAAATCTTCCAATGCAGTCGGTGAAATAGTAGTTTGTGGGTCATGCACATGCTTTCTAAGATGAGAAACATGAAAAACATTATGAGCTTATGCCAAACTATTCGATAACTTTATTTGATAAGCGAGTTTTTTGATCCTCTCTGTGATAGGAAATTGACCAACATATATCGATGCCAATTTTCCTGACTTCCCAAACCGTACCACACCCTTCATCGACAATATTTTGACAAAAAATGATCTCCAACTGAGAACTTTAAATCCTTATGACTCTTATCTGTGTAACTTTTCTACCTAGACTGAGCTTCCTTCATCCTTGCTTGGATCAACTCAATCATTTCTATAGCTTCTCTCACCATATCTGGACCAAGAATCAATCTTTCTCCTATCTTTGACCAATATGCTGGTGATCTTCCGTAAAGAGCTCCGAAAGGCGCCATCCCTAAACTAGTTTGATAACTATTATTATATGAGAACTCAATTAAGTGCAAATGGTCTTCCAATGACCTCCAAAGTCTAGTACACAAGCCCTAAAAAAATCTTCAAGAACTTTGTTAACTCTTTCCATTTGCCTATCCATCTGTGGATGGAAGGCGGTACTCATCTTCAGCTTGGTACCTAACACTACTTGTAGACTCCTCTAGATTTCACTAATGAATAAAGCATATTTGTCACTGACTACACTACTAGGAATTATGTGCGGTCTTACGATATTCTTCATAAACAACTTTGGCAAAGTAGGTGCCGTCCTTTTTGACTTAATGGGAATAAAGGGTGCACTCTTGTTCAGTCTATCTACCATGACCCAAATACTTTCATTTTCCCTATTTGACCTTGGAAACCCATCGATAAAACGCATGGATATAGAATCACATTTCCAAGTGACACTTCTAAAGGTTGAAGCAATACACTTGACTTCTGATGCTCGGCTTTTAGTTGCTGGCAATTCAGACATTGTTTCACCCATAAGCCTACATCTCTTTTCATTCCTTCCTAGAAGAAACTCCTCTTCATATCTTGATACATTTTAGATCCTTCATGATGAATAATAAACTTCGATCGATGACTCTCCCTAAGAATTTCCTTCCTTAGGATACAAACATCTGGAACGCACAACCGTCCCATCTTCCTCAACCATCCATTCTTGTCATGGCTAAAACCATTTAAATAATCAATCTTAGTTCCCTCTTCAACTCTTCTTATCCGTTCAGCTAGTAATAGGTTATCTCTCTATATGGAAGCAATTATTTCGATCATTACTAGTTGAACTTCCAAACAGGGTAACATTGCGGTATTTTGACTAGAACTAGCTATTGACCTTAACCGCACACTACAAGTAGTCAATACCTCTACAATTTTCCATTCTGCTAACATAGCTAACACCACACTTTGATGTTTTCTGCTAAGTGCATCTGCAACTTTATTTCCTTTCCCTAACAAATACTGAATATCGAAATCGTAAGCTTCCAATAACTCTAGCCACCTTTGTAGTCTTATATTCAACTCCTTCTAAGAGCATAAATACTTCAAAGATTTATGATCTATAAACAACTCTAATCGTTCTTCCAAAAGATAGTATCTCAACACTTTCAAAGCAAAGATCACCACTGCCAACTCTAAATCATGAGTTAGATATCTAATTCATATGGTTGAAGCTGTCGAGAAACGAAGGCAATCACTTTACCTTTTTGCATTAACATGGCTCCTAACCCTATCCCATATGCATCGGTATACACAACTAAATCTTGATTTCCATCTTGAACAACTAACATTGGGGCATTAGTTAATAAATGTTTCAGCTTTAAGAATGCTTCTTCACATTTATCGGTCCAAACAAACTTTACGTCCTTCCTTATAGTTTAGTCATATATGCAACTATATGAGAAAAATCCTTGATGAATATTCGATAATAGCCAGCTAACCCCAGAAATCTTCTTATCTCAATCACAGTCTCGGGCCTTTTTCAATATTATTACCAGCTTCAATCTTAGTTGGATATACTAATAACCCTTTTTCTGAAACTACATGAAACTTCTTTCTTTCAAAAATGACATTTTAAAAACTTCACTTTTAGTTGATGTTGCCTCAATGTCTATAGAACTATTATAAGATGAATCTCATGATCTTGTTCATTCTTAGAATATATCAGAATCTCATCTATAAACACTAACATGGATCTGTCTAAATACTCTTGGAAGATCTGGTTCATCAAATCCACAAAGAAATCAGGCGCGTTGGTAGGTCCAAAGGGCTTGACCAACTATTCATATGAACAATGTCTTGTTTGAAATGTCATTAGATGGAATGCTGTCCTCTACCATTATTAATTGATGAAACCCTGTCGCTGGATCCAATTAGGAAAATACCTTAGCTCCACTCAACTGATCAAACAAATCGTCTATTCTTGACAAAGGATATAGATTCTTTATCGTCTTCTCATTTAACTTACGATAATCAATTAATACACATCCTTAATGACCTATCCGGTTTCTTCACGAACACTACGGTCGTTCCCCAAGGCGAACTTCTTGGTCTAATAAAGTTCTTCCCTTCTAATTCCACTAGTTGCACCTTTAACTTTTCCAGCTCAGTAGATGTCATTATGCTAGGCGGTCTACTTATGTGTTCAGCTCCAGATACATGATCAATTTGAAACTCAATAGCACCTTTCAGTGGAAGTCCAGTAACAGGCTCAAAGACATCCGCATACTCTCTTACAATGAAAACACGATTCTATTAGAACCCCTCTTCTAGGATTTTATTGACAATAACTATACAATCATATATATATATATAAGAAATACTTTATCTATTTACTGGTATATGATAGAAGAAATCATTCCACTCATTGATATTATGGCGTGAAGACAATCCTGAAGAATAATAGATCATACTATTGAAGTAAGGTCGTATATTTGCACCATGGTCTTAGAATATCTTGTACAATCTCCTTGAGTTATCATAATCACACACGAAATCATATCATCAAAACACTTGGTGAATTTTTGAAAACAAACTCAGATTTTACAAACAATATTATCTCAGACGTTTGGGACATAATGCCAGACGTCTGACAGAAATTTCGGATTAAAACCCAGAAATGTCTAAGACGTCTGACAATATATGTCAGACGTTTGACAATGTCTTAACTGTCATATTTTGAACAGTCACTTCTCTTCATTTTAAATGTTCATGTCTTCTCTCATAGTTGCAACTCCTGATCAAAAAAAAGTTCTTCGAGAAGATATATTCTTTGAAATTCAACTCTTTGTTACCTATAAATATATCAAATAATTGAGATTGAACTTACTTACGACTACTATCATTCTCTATTTCTATAAGTACTTATACTCTCTTGTGCTATTATTGATTTCATACTCTCAATCAAGTACAACCAAAATCTGAATTTTTGGTAAACTTCCTTCCTACAAATCCAAGAACTTACACTCACAAACACTCAAGGGAGTTTATAGGAAGAATTGTACTAGCAGCCAATATTCGTGTTGTATAGAACACAAACTTGTCAAAGAAACACTTTTATAAAAGCCTATTCCTCCGGGCGAAGCGAGGATTATTAGGTAGTAAAATACCAAAGGGGAGCATCGGGACTGGACGTAGGATGGGAGGTCTAAACCAGTATAAAAACTCTAGTGTGCTTGTTTTTATTCTTTACTTTTATACTATGGTATATACATTTGTTTGTATTACAATACACACACTTGCCTTATACATAAGCCATATTATATATGATCCACTAGACTTTCATTTGGTATCAGAGCAAAGTTATTTCAATTTACTATAACATGTGATTGATTTTTTTTTAATATGGAAAGTACATTTCAAGAAGATCAACCAACTGCTTAACCTCGACTATTTACCAAGTCTAATTATGCTTACTGGTTAACACGTATGCAAATTTTTATAGAAGGTAATGGTTTAGACATTTGGCAAACTACTCAAACTAGATATGAAGCACCTACCACTAACCTATGCACTTGGACTAATGAAAAAAAAACAAGGCAACTAATAATGCCAAAGCCATGATTGTATTATTTTGTTCACTTGATAAAAATAAATTTTCATGAGTCATGATTTGCGCAACTGCATATGATATATGGCATACTTTACAAGTAACTCACGAAGGCACAAAAAAAGTCAAGCAAACAAAAGTCACTATTTTGTAAAACCAATTCTCAACTTATAAAATGAAAGCAAATGAATCTGTTATTGAAATGTATGTTAGATTGCAAACTATACAACACGATCTCATGGCATTTGGGGCCAAATTCACTAATTTGATCTAGTTACACAAATCTTAAATTCTTTGACTGTCAAATGGGAAATTAAGGTTTTGCTATCGAAGAAGCTAACGATCTTTCTCAACTCAAAGTCAAAGAATTAATAGGAAATTTGATATCTTATGAAGCTAATTTGTAGGCGAGAAAGGAGCAAAATCAAGAAAACAAGAATATTTCCTTTCAAGAAAATAACGACAGTTCCGATTTGGACGAGGAAGAAATAGTGTTTATCGCCAAGAATTACAATAAATTTAATAAACCTGAGAAGATGACAAAACTTCATAATGATGGCAATTCATCAAATCAAACGTCAATCGAATGTTACGGATGAGACAAGTTCGGCCTTATGAAGAAAGATTATCCATAACTCAATAATTGTAACGACCCGTAAATTTTAATGATTTTGAATAACGTAATTAACTGAATTTTTTTTTGAAATTTTAAATAATTGAATTTGGAAATATAAATTTGATATTTGGAATACGTCTAATTAAACATAGCAATTGGTAAATTTTCATCTGATAATATGAAAGTTATTTTATTGTGTAATTCTATTTCAATTTAAATCAGTTAATATTTGATGATAATAAAATGTTTTCCAAACCTGTGACGCCCCACCTCTATACCCACGCTGGCCAAGAACACTACGGAGTAGTGCTGTCAACCAGCACGGAGAATAAGGCTGTCGAGGAGCGACCATCCATGTAACTTCTTTGAGCGAGCACCGAAATGTCAGATAATGTAGCATGTATTTCATTTAAGGAGGAAATCCGACATACCGATACAAACTCAAAGCTATCACACAATGGCTATATATAATCTTCGGAAACAAACATAGAAATAAACATAACATAAATCAGTCACAGACATCCATATTACAAAGGCGGAAAAAGATATGAATATATATATATATAACACATGAATGTGTACATCAGAGTAGTGGTCAGGAAGATCCACGATAATACAAAAGAATAGCAACACGTGCTATACAAAAGAATAAGTACACAACATAGAGTCTATATCTCAAATGTGTACATCCAAAAACTACTAATCTAAGTAGTTAGCCAAAATTCAGAGAAATCCAGAAGAGGAGTCAAGCAGAAGCACCTGTAACATCTCGGTCTGACCCGAGTATTATTTCATAAGAAAATAATAAACGGATCAGTCAAGCTATAAATATCAGACGGCATGATATAAAATAAGAGATATGGCATAAACATATAATAACCATAATGGCATACTACAATAAGTATGTAAATGATAATCAACAAGAGATTAATCAATATCACAAGAATCTTCTCAAAGATCCAAACCCATAAAAAGGTAATGACACACTAATTCACCAATGCACACAAATTGATAAAACATATCAATGAAAATCACGAAAATTGGTGAAGCACAAATTCCAGAAATCAACACACGAAATCCAGAACAAATCCCAGAAATCAACACACGAAATCCAGAAATCAACAAAAAAGGGGGAAGTCCGAGCACACGGACGAGAAGCTATCTCATGGAAGCTATCCATTTAATTTTTCGAACACACAAATGGCCCGAAGGCCTTTGACACACGAACAGCCCGAAGACCATGGGGTGCTACCCCATATATGTGAGTAGAAACATCACACAGGCGGGATCTAGTCTCCCTCGCAGACAAAGAGACATCGCTCAATCGCTAGTCTAAATCGCAAAAATGATCGTCATGATCATAAGGAAGTGTCGATCACACCAAGCTAGTAAATATATGAGTTTAACCACTTGCTTAACTTAAATATTTACGAACAAACTGTAGATCTTCACTAGAAAGTTGTCACAAAAAGGTTCAGTCGAACAAGTCCAAGAATTAACCGATGAAGTAAACGCAAGCGTTTTATACCACTGTTTTGCTAAGTCGTTTAATTAGATTTCTCATCCGAATGAAGTAAAGGCTTGTATATACTAGTAGATTGGAAAACAGTTTGAGAAAAAGAGCTTTGTAGTAAAATAGTGTTGAAATCCCTTTGATGAAAGAGTTTTGATATTCACTACTAGTATTGAAACCTTCACATTTTTAAAGTGACAATCCACAAAACAATTGCAAAAACGATCAGTCTCAAAAATTCACATTCGAAGACGTGAAGGAAATCCAAGGGAATCAGTCCCAAAACCATCGAAGTAGAAATGCCCTTGCGACCTAACATGGCCGAGCTAAGGAATACAAGCAGGGCGAGCTAAGGAGGCAATGGAACGACCTACAGGTCGAGCGACCTACAGGTCGAGCAACCTAAGGGATGAACGACCTAACTCGGTCGAACTAAGGAGAAGGAGTTGCAACCTAAGTGGAACAGGTCGAGCGACCTAAGAGACATGAGGTCCAGTGACCTAATGGATACAAGGTCCAACGACCTAAGAGAAGTAAGGCCTAGCGACCTAAGGAAAATAAGGTCTAACGACCTAAGGAAAAGAGACTCGCGACCTAAGGACTCGCGACCTAAAGACACGCAACCTAAAACTCGCGACCTAAAGACACGCGACCTAAAAACTCACGACCTAAAGACTCGCGACCTAGAACGAGCGACCTAACAGGTCACGAGATGCTTCAATGGTCAAGCGACCTAAGGACGAACGACCTAAATATTCAAGGCAGAATGACCTAAGCAACATGTGGCCGAGCGACCTACGACCTAAGTGCCGTAAACAATATTCCCACGCCAGAGCGACCTATGGCCCAGCGACCTACGACCTAGGGGTGAACGACCTAAGTCCAGCGACCTACGACCTAGGGACGAACGACCTAAGTCCAGAACGAGTTAAATGCAGGCAAAGTCCTTTCCACGCCAGAACAACCTATGGCCCAACGACCTAAGTGGGACGAGCCAGTTCCGAGGCAGAATTACCTAACTCCAGGAAATTCACCAAAACACTAAAATTTGGAGTTTTTCGCCAATCCAATCCAAACCAAAAGCAAATATACATGCTAAAGTGATGATAATTCATCCCCAATAGTCCAAGATAGTTATAGGCAAGAATGTGAGATAAAAATCTCACCTTTTCCATGAAATTGATGAAGATGAGACTTGAGAGCAAAGCAAGAATCACTACAAGCTTGAATCTATGTTCTTCACAAGAGTTTGGAGTAGACGTTGGATTTGCAATGAAGACTTGAGCTTGGTATTTTAATTTCCCATTCCCTCCACCATTTTTTGAAGAAGCTTGAAGTGTTTGTGAATTAATGAAGAGGAGAGGGGGTTGGGCTGAGTTAGTAAGTGTTCAGCCCAAACCAAAGCCCTAAGCCAAAAAGTGACGAAAATTTCACTATCTCCAAACATATCGAAGTTTACACTCAAAAAGATTGCAAACATCATTTTGAACTCAATGGAGGTGGTCTCGAGTCCTAATTTGACCATATGCAAAAAGTAGCTTTTCGGACTAAAATCCGACTGACAATTAAATATCTGAATAAAATATTTAAATATAAAATCGATGAATATGCAGGTTGTTACAAACTCTCCTCCTTAAAGAAATTGCGTCCTCTCAATATATAAGATGGAAATAAAAAGTAACAACCATAAAAGCATATTAACACAAAAGAAATTTGAAGTAAGAAGTTTACCTTAAAGAACATGAGAAAGTAATTCCGGGTGTGTTCGCTCGATGAATTCTCTAGTTTCCCAAGAGCAATCCTTAGGATTCGAGGACCATTGAACCTTCACAAGTGGAACATCTTTATTTTGAAGTTGTTTGACTTCTGAAGCAATAATTCGAATAGGATGCTGCTCATAAGTTAAATTAGGCGAGACTTCAATTTCTTCCACAACACCAGGCTCAAGAATAGAATCCGAATCCCGAAAGCACTTCCGTAATTGAGAAACGTGAAACACGTCATGCATGGCAGAAAACTAAGCTGGTAATGAAAGGCGATAAGCCATGGAACCAATACGTTCGGTGATAGGAAATGGCCCAATATATCGAGGTGCTAACTTTCCCGATCGACTGAAACGTACAACACCCTTCATAGGTGAGACACGAACAAATACCAGATCTCCAACAGAAAATTCTAATTTTCTTCTTCGGTTATCGACATAGGATTTTTGTCTACTCTGGGCTTCTTTCATCCTATGTCGAATAAGTTCAATCTTTTCTGTGGAATCACGAATAAAATCTGGACCTAAAACCAGCTTCTCACCGGCCTCAAGCCAACAAGAAGGAGATCGGCATGGCCTCCCATAGAGTGCCTCGAAAGGTGCCATACCAATACTAGATTGGAAGCTGTTATTATAGGAAAACTCAACGAGAGAAATATGATCTTCCCAACTTCCACCGAAATCAAGCACACAAGCACGAAGAAGATCTTCAAGAGTGTTATTCACACGCTCAGTTTGTCCATCGGACTGGGGGTGATAAGCGGTGCTAAAATTAAGCTTCGTTCCCAAAGCTTTTTGAAGACTCTTCCAGAATCCACTTGTAAACAATGGATCACGATCACTAACGATGGAAGTAGGGACTCCATGCAGTTTAACAATTTCTCTGATAAAGAGTTTGGCTAGAAGAGGAACGGTTCGGTTCGACCGAACGGGAATAAAATGGGCAGATTTAGTAAGTCAATCAACGATCACCCATAAGTTATCATGACCCGAACGATAACAGAGAAGGCCATCAATAAAATCCATGGAAATTTGATCCCACTTCCAAGTTGGAATATCCAATGGTTGCAATAACCCACCGGGCCTTTGATGTTCAGCCTTGACAAGTTGGCAAGTCATGCAACACTTAACAAAGTTAGCGATATCAGATTTCATTCCCTCCCAGTAATAAAGTCGCTTCATATCTGCGTACATTTTACTGCTACCGGGATGAATGGAATATTTGGAACGATGAGAATCTTCTAGAATATCTTTACGAAGATCACTAATATTTGGTATGATAAGTCTACCAAATTTTCGAATGCCGCCACGAGAATTGATATCAAAGTCTTTCAAACCTTCAATATCGGTTTTATCCCTAATATTCTGGCTAAGGAGAGCCAATTCGGGATCTAGCCTCTGAGCTTCAAGAATGCGGTCTAAAAGAGAAGGATGAGCCTCAAGGCTACATAAAACAAGAGATGAACATAAATCGGAAACACGATCTCGAATTTCACAAGTGGATAAAACTACGAGATCATGCCATTCAGATATCATGGAAACAACCGCTTGTTGCTTCCGACTAAGAGCATCAGTAAAACGATTTCCCTTTCCGGGAGTATAAAGAATATCAAGATCATAAGAGGCTAGGAATTCGAGCCAACGCTGTTGACGCAAATTAAGTTCCTTTTGAGAAAATAAATATTTCAAAGACTTATGGTCCGTATAAAGCATAAATTTCTCTCCCAAAAGATAATGTTGCCAAATTCGAAGGGCGCAAACGATAGCCGCGAGTTCTAAATCATGTGTGGCATATCTAGTCTCAGCAGGCTTCAATTGCCTAGAAGCATAAGTAATAACACGTTCTTTTTGCATAAGAACGGCACCTAAACCAACGCGACTAGCATCGGTATAAACAACAAAATCTTGATTCCCTTCGGGAATAATAAGGATAGGAGCATCAGAAAGGAGTTCTTTTAATTTCTGAAAAGAAGTTTCGCATTTGTCCGAGCAAATGTATTTAACACCTTTCTTTGTTAAGCCAGTAAGAGGCACGACAATTTTAGAAAAGTCCTTGATAAAACGACAGTAATAACCAGCCAATCCGAGAAACCTACGGATTTCAGTCACGCTCTCCGGTCTCTTCCAATTTTGAATCGCTTCAATCTTTGAAGGATCCACTGATATTCTGGATTCGGAAATAATATAACCGAGAAACTTCACACTAGACTGCCAAAAGTGGCATTTAGAAAATTTTGCCTTTAACTGATTACTCCTAAGAGTTTCCAATACAATCCGAAGATGCTTTTCATGTTCCTCCTCGGTTTTAGAATACACAAGAATATCATCAATAAAGATGAGAACAAACCGATCGAGGAAATCTTTGAAAACTCGATTCATGAAGTCAACGAAATAAGCCGGAGCATTCATTAAACCAAATGGCATAACAAGCCATTCATAAGATCCATAACGAGTATGGAACGAAGTTAAAGGAATACTATACTCTGCAATTCGAAGCTGATGAAAACCGATAGCCAAGTCCAATTGTGAAAAGACTCTAGCACCACTAAGTTGATCAAACAGATCATCGATCCGAGGTAAAGGATACTTATTTTTAATAGTAAGATCATTAAGCTTGCGGTAGTCGATGCAAAGCCTAAGTGTACCATTGGACTTATTTACGAAAATAGCTGAAGCTTCCCAAGGCGAGGAACTAGAGTGAATAAGTTGCTTCGTCTCCAATTCGGATAATTATTTGCGCATCTCTTCATTCTCCTTATTGGACATGCGATAAGGAGGACGGGTAATAGGTTGAGCTCCAGGTATAAGATTAATTTTGAACTCAATAGCTCGCTTAGGTGGTAATCCTAAGACGGGCTCGAATATATCGGAAAATTCACAAACGACGCGAATAAGAAAAATGACATCCTCCTCATCATCGTTGTCATCATCATGAGGATTTAAAGAATATAAAGATGCAACCAAAGCGAAATCCGAATCTTTAAGAATAATAGAAATCTGCTTTACAGATTGTGGATGTCGAAGATAAATAGTCCGCTCAGGACATAGGATATAAGCTTCATCACGATTAAGCCAATCCATACCCAAAATCATTCCAAAGCCTAAGTAACGCATGACATACAAATCGTCTAGGAAAGGAAAATCACACAAAATAATCTCCACATCTTTACAAAGTAAACTAAGAGTTGCGGATCCACCAACCGGATTCGCAATTCTTAAAGAAGTCATTAAAGCAACAACACTTAAGGAAAAAGTATCGACAAGTTCCTTTGATATAAAAGAACGGGATGCACCCGTATCAAAGAGAACTCTAATAGGTTGATTATGAAATATAATAATGCCATCAAGGACAGAATGAGACATACCTGGACCGCGAGATGTGTTGCCAGGGGCTTGAGCAACGTTTAACTTTCCCTCCTTCTTGCTTGGAAGCTTAGGGCATAGATGCATATAATGATCCGGACTTTTACAGTAGCGACAAGAATGGGGCTTTGAACACTTGTTCGCAAAATGGCCCCTAGCACCACAGTTGTAGCATTTCCCATCACTAGAGGAAAAAGTCTTTGTAGTAGGAGTTGCTTGCTTACCCTTTTTGTTGGGATAAGGGCCTTTGAATTTGTTTGGCCTCTTCTTGTTGTTGAAGTTTGGTTTGGAAGCCACCACTTCAACATCACTGTCCTTATCAGCCTCTTCAAGACGAAGAGCGATATCAATGAGTTGGTCGAAAGAAACTTCTAACTTTAGAAGTAATGGCTTCTTGAGATTTTTGTTTAAGCCATAAACGAACCTCTGGTTCTTCTTCAATGAGGTGTTGATGTATTCAACCCCATATTTAGACAGTGACTCGAAGGATGCAACATAATCTGTCATAGAGGATTCACCTTGAACAAGGTCTATAAAACGACGAGCCAATGTCAACTTCTGTGCTTCTGGTACGAATTTCAATTCGAAGCGTTCCTGGAATTGCTCCCAGGTGAGATCTGCTTCACTAATTTCAGAAATAAGAAGTTCGTACCAACCCAATGCTCTCTCTTGGAGCATACTGGAAGCCACCTGAACACGGTGAAGATCGATAAGATTCATGCGAAAAAAGATTCGATCGCATGATCTTAACCAAGCTTGGACCTCGATAATAGTTTCGGAACCTTTGAATGGTTTCCCACCCAAATTAGTATAATCGTTGCACAAGCGTGCAAATCCAGACTTAGGGTGAGTAGGTTCCTGGTTAGGACCAGCTGCCTGAGCATTCTTTACTAAATCAAGAAGCTGTTGAGCAGTCATAAAAACTCCATCCTGGGGAGTAACAGTAGATGGTCCAGCTCTGGGACGGCCTGGTCTAGACATTCTCTTCTTTAAGAAAGAGAGAAAAAGAAAAGTTATTCTCCAAATAAATATCAAGCAACTCTTGATAGATAAAACAAGGATGCATAAAAGGAAACAGGATGAATCGGTACGAAGACTCGAGTTACATCCTAAGGCACGACTCCTAAGTTGGACTTAGGACGATGATCCTTGTTAAGTTATTCTACATTGTTCCGAAGTTTGGCTCCGATACCAAGCTGTGACGCCCCACCTCTATACCCACGCTAGCCAAGAACACTACGGAGTAGTGCTGTCAACCAGCACGGAGAATAAGGCTGTTGAGGAGCTACCATCCATGTAACTTCTTTGAGCGAGCACCGAAATGTCAGATAATGTAGCATGCATTTCATTTAAGAAGGAAATCCGACATACCGATACAAACTCAAAGCTATCACATAGTGGCTATATATAATCTTCGGAAACAAACATAGAAATAAACATAACATAAATCAGTCACAGACATCCATATCACAAAGGCGGAAAAAGATATGAATATATATATAACACATGAATGTGTACATCAGAGTAGTGGTCAGGAAGGTCCACGATAATACAAAAGAATAGCAACACGTGCTATACAAAAGAATAAGTACACAACATAGAGTCTATATCTCAAATGTGTACATCCAAAAACTACTAATCTTAGTTAGCCAAAAGTCAGAGAAATCCAGAAGAGGAGTCAAGCAGAAGCACCTGTAACATCTCGGTCTGACCCGAGTATTATTTCATAAGAAAATAATAAACGGATCAGTCTAGCTATAAATATCAGACGGCATGATATAAAATAAGAGATATGGCATAAACATATAATAACCATAATGGCATAGTACAATAAGTATGTAAATGATAATCAACAAGAGATTAATCAATATCACAAGAATCTTCTCAAAGATCCAAACCCATAAAAAGGTAATGACACACTAATTCACCAATGCACACAAATTGATAAAACATATCAATGAAAATCACGAAAATTGGTGAAGCACAAATTCCAGAAATCAACACACGAAATCCAGAACAAATCCCAGAAATCAACACACGAAATCCAGAAATCAACAAAAAAGGGGGAAGTCCGAGCACACGGACGAGAAGTATCTTATGGAAGCTATCCATTTAATTTTTCGAACACACGAATGGCCCGAAGGCCTTTGACACACAAACGGCCCGAAGACCATGGGGTGCTACCCCATATATGTGAGTAGAAACATCACACAAGCGGGGTCTAGTCTCCCTCGCAGACAAAGAGACATCGCTCAATCGCTAGTCTAAATCGCAAAAATGATCGTCATGATCATAAGGAAGTGTCGATCACACCAAGCTAGTAAATATATGAGTTTAGCTTCATGTCCCATAACCACTTGCTTAACTTAAATATTTACGAACAAACTGTAGATCTTCACTAGAAAGTTGTCACAAAAAGGTTCAGTCGAACAAGTCCAAGAATTAACCGACGAAGTAAACGCAAGCGTTTCATACCACTTGTTTTGCTAAGTCGTTTAATTAGATTTCTCATCCGAATGAAGTAAAGGCTTGTATATACTAGTAGATTGGAAAACAGTTTGAGAAAAAGAGCTTTGTAGTAAAATAGTGTTGAAATCCCTTTGATGAAAGAGTTTTGATATTCACTACTAGTATTGAAGCCTTCACATTTTTAAAGTGACAATCCACAAAACAATTGCAAAAACAATCAGTCTCAAAAATTCACATTCGAAGACGTGAAGGAAATCCAAGGGAATCAGTCCCAAAACAATCGAAGTAGAAATGCCCTTGCGACCTAACATGGCCGAGCTAAGGAATACAAGCAGGGCGAGCTAAGGAGGCAATGGAACAACCTACAGGTCGAGCGACCTACGGGATGAACGACCTAACTCGGTCGAACTAAGGAGAAGTGGTTGCGACCTAAGTGGAACAGGTCGAGCGACCTAAGAGACATGAGGTCCAGCGACCTAATGGATACAAGGTCCAACGACCTAAGAGAAGCAAGGCCTAGCGACCTAAGGAAAATAAGGTCTAACGACCTAAGGAAAAGAGACTCGCGACCTAAGGACTCGCGACCTAACAGGTCACGAGATGCTTCAATGGTCAAGAGACCTAAGGACAAACGACCTAAATATTCAAGGCAGAACGACCTAAGCAACATGTGGCCGAGCGACCTACGACCTAAGTGCCGTAAACAATATTCCCACGCCAGAGCGACCTATGGCCCAACGACCTACGACCTAGGGGCGAACGACCTAAGTCCAATGACCTACGACCTAGGGACGAACGACCTAAGTCCAAAACGAGTTAAATGCAGGCAAAGTCCTTTCCACGCCAGAATGACCTATGGCCCAACGACCTAAGTGGGACGAGCCAGTTCCGAGGCAGAACGACCTAACTCCAGGAAATTCACCAAAACACTAAAATTTGGAGTTTTTCGCCAATCCAATCCAAACCAAAAGAAAATATACATTCTAATGGGATGATAATTCATCCCCAACTGTCCAAGATAGTTATAGGCAAGAATGTGAGATAAAAATCTCACCTTTTCCACGAAATTGATGAAGATGAGACTTGAGAGCAAAGCAAGAATCACTACAAGCTTGAATCTATGTTCTTCACAAGAGTTTGGAGTAGACGTTGGATTTGCAATGAAGACTTGAGCTTGGAATTTTAATTTCCCATTCCCTCTACCATTTTTTGAAGAAGCTTGAAGTGTTTGTGAATTAATGAAGAGGAGAGGGGGTTGGGCTGAGTTAGTAAGTGTTCAGCCCAAACCAAAGCCCTAAGCCAAAAAGTGACGAAAATTTCACTATCTCCAAACATATCGAAGTTTACACTCAAAAAGATTGCAAACGTCATTTTGAACTCAATGGAGGTAGTCTCGAGTCCTAATTTGACCGTATGCAAAAAGTAGCTTTTTGGACTAAAATCCGACTAACGATTAAATATCTGAATAAAATATTTAAGTATAAAATCGATGAATATGTAGGTTGTTACAAAACCTGAATATTTTTATATAGAAAATTTGTAAATCATCTTCTGCGTGAGACGTCATATTTCGTTTCAACAAATTTGGACTTCTATTGCTCCGTTTATCTTATTTCTGTCAAATTGGCAACATTTTCAGTACCGATTATCGACTTTTGATCGGATAATCGTATCACTGACATCTGTATACCGTTTTGATCATCTCGTCGTGCTGATCTCTATGGTATATTCAATTTTGTGTTTTAAAGTTCGGAACGCAACGGAATCCATGAAAACGGTAACCGTACCGGTACCCGCTTTGTGACTTTTTGTTTCTTCTGTCCATTCACTTACTGACCGTATTTTTCCAATATTCATTAGCATTTATTTTTCATTGGATTCAACCTTTTGATTTTTTTTACCAAAGAAAATTAATACACGTACACTTATATATATATATATATATATATATATATCTAAAAAAAGGTTTTTATCTCTTTGATTTATGAATTGTTCCCATTCGTTCCTTTCTCTATAAACCACCTTCACCCTTTTCACCTTCCACCTGACGTTCAAATGCTTATGCTTTCACAAATGCTTTGCCTTCTCACGTCTTCGAAATACACTACCACAGTCGCCCCACAACCGATCCTTCATTGCCACTCCACCCAGCCTCTGCTGAGAACCACCTCCCCTCTCCCATCAACTCCGTCTTTTCTTCCATCAACAAAGCACCTGACCTCGGCCACTGCCACTTCCTCCTTTTCTATTCGGCCTCCATTCCCGACCACCGTGAGCAGCTCCTCCCCTTCCTTTCCTATGTCAGTCTCACCCAACCGCCAAGCCCAAGCCCGACCACATCTCCTCAGCAACCCACCTACGCCTGCCCATCAGCCTCTTACGTCTCCCTCCTACAACGCGGCTCTGACCTTGTTTGCATCTTCCATGACTGATCAAAGTTGTAGCAGCCTCCTTCTATATATTATGTAGTTATTTTACTGTACGTTTTTTTGGGAAAGGCAAGCTCTCTCTCTCACACACACACATATATATATATATATATATATATATGTGTGTGTGTGTGTGTGTTATGTAGTCATATACATGTTTACACATTGTTTATATCCGTAAGTATATATATATGCATGGGTTTCAAATGTATAAACTTTATTTTATACGTGTTGAATCTAATATAGATTTGGAATTTTATGTTTTAAATTGATCTTGAAACAGATGTATATATATAGATTTGAATTTTTGTGTTTTGATATTTTCCAATATAATATAAAAGTTATATAAAGGTTATTTTGGCATATATATTATAAAGCTGTTCTCGTGATTTTAGAACAAAGTTCGCATATCTCTGGAATCAAGGTTGCATATATTTACGGTCTTCTTTTGCTTTACAGAAAGGTGTATTGATTTTAAGTATGTTTCATATATATTGTATTGTATTATATTATATTACGGTATATCATATTTTAAGTTTTAGCCTGTGGTAAGTATATATTATTTTAAATAAACTATGTGATGGAGTTATATATTTTAGATGATACACCTACATCATAACGTTGTACATTGTTGATGCTTTACTGCTATATATATATATATATATATAGTTCACAAAGTTGTATGATCTACTAATACATAAAGTAAGTATAGGTTTTATTATTAATATGTGTTTCAATTGTGAATTATATATAAAGATTTCTGATTTTTAATAGGTCTTAATATATATAATGTTTATAGTATTTTCAATTTATGTAAATATTCTTAGCTGTATGTTACATATAATAGGTTCATTTGTTTTAAATACATGATTTCGAAATGGATATTTTTTTAATGATTTTTAAAACATGTATCTATGTATAAGTTTAAAATATATAGTTACATATATACAAGTTCACATGAGTTTTGTTTTCAAGTATATATACATACTAAATGTTTTATTACAGATTTGTCATAACAGAATGTATGTATGTTTATCATAGAAGTAGTTTGCATCTGACTATTTACAGTCTGATATGTATATTTTTTTTATTAGTATATATTATTATATCAGAGTTTGTATATCCAGATTTGTAGTTTATATATATATATATATATAGTTTGTACATATATTGCTTTAGTTGATCTAATAGTCAATATGAAGATAGTGTTATATGATGTTGCAGTATATATATATAAGCTATATTATATTTCATAAGTCGACCATATGTATGTTGCATTATTATGTATGTTTCAGTGTTGGGTTATATAAGTTATATATTGCATGTTATTGTATAAGAGGTATATATTTATATATTTAAAGTGTTATCTTATATATATTACTAGTTAGTTTATATAAATCTTTTGGGTTTTGTTATATAGTGATTTGCATAGGATAGTTATACAGGTTGTTTATGTATTTATTTATAAGTATATATATATATTCATTTATTTCAAATTATACTATGTAGATATATTGTTTTATATGTGTTTTTATTTATTAAAAAACAATGATTTTGAAATACATATATATTTAATTTAATATGTGTTTAAATTCATATTGATTTGAAAATAATAATAATAATATAATGTACATTTCGTTTCTGTGATATCAAACTGATTTTGGTTCTTGATTCCTATCTATCAGCTTGTCCGTCAAAATTCATGTCAATTTAGCTTTTCTTTGGATGTCGTACTTGCATTTCGTAACTCAATTTCATTGTCTATCCTCTCTAGCCTCGAAAGGTGAGCAATCACTCACGATTAACGTTCTTATATTTTTTAAATTTGATTTCAATTGAAACGACAATTGGAATATGCTGCTGTTAGTTATTTACATTGCTATATATATGTTATTATCTGTATCTGTTCACATGTGACATCTAACACCATTATCTGTTATTTTATACTGATGATATATGCATGTTACTGATTGCTATATTATTATCATTACTATTATCACTCTAAAAGTTCCCAGTTAGTATAGAATTCACTATGGGTTGAAATGATACATACCCGAATGATCTGTAGAATAGGAGAAAATCGTTATAGGTTGAAATGACAAACCCAAGCGATTTTTCATTGAATTGAATTTGGGATTGCAGGTTGAAAAGATATATACTCGTATATAATTTAAATTGCGGATTGAAATGATAAATATCCGTATCACCTGACCATAGGATAGAAAATTATATATAGACATCGTTGGTCTATATTTATATATTTTGAAATGATTTCTATGGTTTTGAAAAGAAATATGTGGTTTTAATAAATATTGATTTTAAAGATTTATTAAAATTGATTTAATAAAGTTGATATATAATATGTTTAAGTATTTAATTATATATATAATTTCAAATATAGAGTTTATAATGATTCAGGTTGGAAAGATAAATTTAAAATTGATTTGAAATTATATTTATTTAAGAATTTTACTTAAATAAGTTTGATTTGAAATTTTAAAGATATGTTTTATAAATTGAATTTGATTAAAAGTGACTTAAATGAATGTTTCAAACTTATATAAATTTAAATGGGATATTTTGTTTATTTAAATTTGTAAATTGAAGATGTATTTAGATGTTATCGAAAAGATTAAGTAAATATTTCTAAACTAAATAATAGTAAAGTGAATTTGATATATATATATATATATATCTGAAATTATTGAAGTGGGTTTTGAAATGTTGAATCTTTAAAGCTTTGAAATATATTGAAATTGAAATGGCTTATTTTATGGTTCAAATATGTATTTGAAATCGATAATTTGAAATAGTTTATTTAGAAACTGAATTGAATTGAAATCGATGAATTGAGATTGAATTAAATTTGAATTTTGGAATTTAAGTTGATTTGGAACCGATTTGTGAAATTTGAGGAAGCTATTTTATTATATAAAGTATTTTTAAACTATATCTAAAACTATTTATATTTTACTTTATAAATTATTTTATCATAAACTATTTTAATATAAATCATTTTCAATATAAATTGTTTTATTATAAACTATTTTTAACTTATAACTATTTAATATAAACTATTTTTATTTTATAAGCTATTTTATTTTATATACTAATTTTAATATCTAAACTGTTTAAGAGGGAAGTGTTATGGATTCCAAAATGTATGATTTTAAAGCTATGATTTCTAAGTGTTATGAATTTCAAGGTTTTGATTTCCAAAGTGTTTTGATTTTAAAAGACTTATGATTTCGAAAGCGTTATAACTTTGGAAAGTGATATGATTTTGGAAATGGATATATTTGAAGTGGAAAATGATATCGTTTTGATATGGTTTTAAAATGGAAATGATATTTTGGTTTTGAAGTATAAACTATTTTGAAATGACCGTGGTGTTATAATAACGTTTGGCTGTTAAAGAGTCCGGGATTGGATATGGGCATACTCTCTGTCGATACCGAAAACCACTTTAACAACTGTGTACGCAGTGGAGATTCCAGAATGAAGTAGGATGGTGGCGACGATCCTATATGAGGTATATACGCGGACCCGACTCCCGTGAGTTGGCACAAGGTGGCAAAAACAGGAGCGATTCCGGGCCAATGAGGTAGCTCCTCTTATCGGACACACTCCATCGTATGCCATTCTATTACTTTGAGATTGTTTTGGTGCGCACCCTTGATTCGGGAGTGTGGCTCGAGGTGGGCGATTGTTGCGGCTCTGCGTTACCATCAGTCCGGATGCGTAATTGGTATATCTACCCTGGCATTTCCTTGTTGTGCCGTGTCACCTACCCTAGCGTGCTTTGCTATGAGTTTGATATGCGTTGTACCTATGGAGTATCCTCTGGTAGCTCCAGTTTACGGGGTATTACTGTACTGTATAGACTATTGGCATACCAAAAATGTGTTAATGTGTAAAATGTAAAGCCTTAACGCTATTTTCAAATAGTATACTTTACTGTAGACATTATTATAATAGCGTATATTACTACATAGTAGATAGTTTAACGGATCCTTAGAGGGTGGTTATCCCAAACATCCTTTAAGTTACTGTATTTCAGTTGGTATTTCACTTGAGTTGGATTTATTGATATAAGAATGTTAATCCTGATTCGAGTGTTTTGTGTTTTTCTTTACGCTCGGGTCGGACTTAGTGGTTCAGTGTTCGAGACTCACCTTTGGATTTGGAGCTTCGCTTGGAGATCCAACTATCTATCCAGCTTTTTGTTATTCAGTTGATTCCAGTGATGTATTCAGATTTTGTACTTGACTATTGTATTGAGGCATCTATGTATTCGAGATTTCTGTTGTACCTTATTTAACTCTATTTTAAATATATAGTAGCTTCATGAGCTACTATTCTTTTTTCCGCTGCATTATTGTTATATTACTCTGTGTCTGCGATTCTGTGATCTTTATTTACTGTATATGCTGAGGTTTGCCAAATTTAAATTAACAATCTGATATTTTGAGCAATTCAAGTCCGACATGTATGGATGCGAATGGTTGAAAATTTTAGGTCGTTACAGTTGGTATCAGAGCTCTGGTTTTAGGCAAAACTCAGCATATGTAGTAAATTTGATTACGGAATCACTTTCGTTCGAGCTTGAATTTCTTCTTTTTGACTCGGGTTCCTTTGATTTTTGGAACGTTTCCCTCGGTTCCAAAATCCATCCTTGTCTCTCCCTATTCATGTTTCCTTGATTCTGGAGTATCCCATAGCTCCACTGAATGATTGGTAAAGGGGAGAAACTCCTTTACAACAGCATTGATTCACCGGAGATTTCTATATTCTCGGTTTAGATGCTGCTATCTTTTGTTATACCTGAATTCTATCTCTTGCGATCGGATGTTGATTTGCCTCAAAAATTCTGCATCGATCTTATTCTTAAAGTCACGGTTGACCCGGTTAAGGTCGCCCGCGATTTATATAAGTCTATCCATTCTTTTCTCTCTTTGTAATCTATTTATCTCCCTATCAAGCTTATCTTCTGTTTGGAATTCTTTCGATTTGGGTCCCCTTTGAATTTGGATCTCTATCCTTGCTTTGAAATCTATTTTCTATCATCTAGTGAGGGAGTGTATTTGTAAATTATATATAAATGTTTTATATACTATGTTGTCTGTGTTGTTGATGTTGATTTGAGTTTTCGATCGATTCGTCTGATCAACGCTATCGATAGGATTTCCAAAACACTTGAATAGAGAAAACTGACACAATATTGTTTTCAATTTGGTAAATGGAATAAATTTTAAATTATATATATAAGTAAAATTTTCTGGAATTTAATAAGTTAATTAAATTGGTTGTTTGAAATGATAATATTTTATTATCATTTATTGTTCTATAAATGAATTTATAAACATGGTTTATAAATTGATTTGGAATTTAAATGAAATTAAATTAAGAATTGAGAATTTAATTTTCGGTGATTTCAAACTTTGGTTTTAAAGTTTTAAAATGTATATTATTTAAAGTATTTTTGAATAGAAATGGTTTTCGAAGAATTTTTTTTACTGTTTAAAATCAGTACTCTTCTCTTTTGTCGTTGGAAAATAATTTCGGTGATGACTGCAGCATCATCGACATTCATTTTCGAGTTTCAAAGTGGAGAGACCATTCAGTAGCTTTGCTACACTTTTGTTTTGAAAATAAATTTGATTTGAATTTCTTAAGTATTATTTGATTTATAATATATATAGGTATATGATTATAGATTTGATTTGATATATAGTATATATATACATTTATCTGTAAATGATTTGAAGTGAATCGGAAATTTAACTCTTAAATTTTTGAATAAATAATTAAACTTGAAATAAATTGAATTGGGAAAATTTTACTTATATAATACTCAATTACATTCCAATACAACTTACCTAAATCATTCAGAAGTTGAATATGTAATTAAATAATTTATAGTTAAAATGATGTTAAAGGAATTCATAAACAAATTTGAGTGTTTACAATAAATGTTATACACTTAAAATTTGATTATAAAATGTCAATAGAGTTAAAAAGAATAATAAGTTAACTGAATAATAGATGAGATAAATAAAATAAATTTTGTTTTGAAGGAATTAATAAATTAAATCAACTAAATGAAATTACCGTGAATTGAAATCAATTAGTTGAAAATTTATTAATTAAATTGAAACTTATAAGGTTTAAATTAATTGTTTTATATTGTCTTTCAATTTATTTTTCTTTCTGGCTGTTTTTATTCTCCTACCTCCTTCCTTTTCGGGGATGAAAAGTTTTGAGTGGGAAAGAGTGTAACGACCCGTAAATTTTAATGATTTTGAATAACGTAATCAACTGAATTTTTTTTTGAAATTTTAAATAATTGAATTTGGAAATATAAACTTGATATTTGGAATACGTCTAATTAAACAAAGCAATTGGTAAATTTTCATCTGATAATATGAAAGTTGTTTTATTGTGTAATTCTATTTCAATTTAAATCAGTTAATATTTGACGATAATAAAATGTTTTCCAAATCTAAATACTTTTATATAGAAAATTTGTAAACCATCTTTTGAGTGAGACGTCGTATTTCGTTTCATCAAATTTGGACTTCTATTGCTCCGTTTATCTTATTTCTGTCAAATTGGCAACATTTTCGGTACCGATTATCGACTTTTGATCGGATAATCATATCACTGACATCTATTTACCGTTTTGATCATCTCGTCGTGCTGATCTCTATGGTATATTCAATTTTGTGTTTTAAAGTTCGAAACGCAATGGAATCCGTGAAAACGGTAACCGTACCGGTACCCGCTTTGTGCCTTTTTGTTTCTTATGTCCATTCTCTTACCCACCATATAGTTCCAATATTCATTAGCATTTATTTTTCATTGAATTCAACCTTTTGATTTTTTTTACCAAAGAAAATTAATACACGTACACTTTTACATATATATATATATATATATATATATATATAAAAGGTTTGCATCCCTTTGATTTATGAACTGTTCCCATTCATGCCTTTCTCTATAAACCACCTTCACCCTTTTCACCTTCCACCTGACGTTCAAATGATTATGCTTTCACAAATGCTTTGCCTTCTCATGTCTTCGAAATACACTACCACAGTCGCCCCACAACCGATCCTTCATGGCCACTCCACCCAGCCTCTACCGAGAACCACCTCCCCTCTCCCATCAACTCCGGCTTTTCTTCCATCAACCAAGCACCCGACCTCGGCCGTTGCCACTTCCTTCTCTTCTATTCGGCCTCCATTCCCGACCACCGTGAGCAGCCCCTCCCCTTCCTTTCCTATGTCAGTCTCACCCAACCGCCGAGCCCAAGCCCGACTACATCTCCTCAGAAACCCACCTATGCCTGGCCATCAGCCTCTTTCGTCTCCCTCCTACAACGCGGCTCCGACCTTGTTTGCATCTTCCATGACTAATCATAGTAGCAGCAGCCATTTTCTATATATTATGTAGTTATTTTACTGTGCGTTTTTTTTGGAAAGGCAAGCTCTCTCTCTCTCTCTCACACACACACACACATATATATAATATATATATATATATATTATGTAGTCATATACATGTTTACACATTGTTTATATCCGTAAGTATGTATATGCGTGGGTTTCAAATGTATAAACTTTATTTTATACGTGTTGAATCAAATATAGATTTGGAATTTTATGTTTTAAATTGATCTTGAAACAAATGTATATATATAGATTTGAATTTTTGTGTTTTGATTTTTTTCATTATAATATAAAAGTTTATATAAAGGTTATTTTGGCATATATATTATAAAGTTGTTCTGGTGATTTTAGAACAAAATTCGCATATCTCTGGAATCAAGGTTGCATATATTTACGGTCTTCTTTTGCTTTGCAGAAAGGCGTATTGATTTTAAGTATGTTTCATATATATTGTATTATATTATATTACGGTATATCATATTTTAAGTTTTAGCATGTGGTAAGTATATATTATTTTAAATAAACTATGTGATGGAGTTATATATTTTAAATGATACAGCTACATCATAATGTTGTACATTGTTGATGCTTTACTGCTATATATATATAGTTCACAAAGTTGTATGATCTATTAATACATAAAGTTAGTATAGGTTTTATTGTTAATTTGTGTTTCAATTGTGAAGTATATATAAAGATTTCTGATTTTTAACAGGTATTTAATATATACCGTTTATAGTATTTTCAATTTATGTAAATATTGTTAGCTGCATGTTACATATAATAGGTTCATTTGTTTTAAATACATGATTTTGAAATGGATATTTTTTTTAAATGATTTTTAAAACATGTATATATGTATAAGTTTAAAATATATAGTTATATACATACAAGTTCACATGAGTTTTGTTTTCAAGTATATATACATACTAAATGTTTTATTTCAGATTTGTCATAATAGAATGTATGTATGTTTATCATAGAAGTAGTTTGCGTCTGACTATTTACAGTCTGATATGTATATTTGTTTATTAGTATATATTATTATATCAGAGTTTGTATATCCAGATTTGTAGTTTATATATATATATATATATATATATATATATATAGTTTGTACATATATTGCTTTAGTTGATCTAATAGTCAGTATGAAGACAGTGTTATATGATGTTGCAGTATATATATATAAGCTATATTATATTTCATAAGACGACCATATGTTTGTTGCAATAATATGTATGTTTCAGTATTGGGTTGTATAAGTTATATATTTCATGTTATTGTATAAGAGGTATATATTTATATATTTAAAGTGTTATCTTATATATATTACTAGTTTATATAAATCTTTTGGGTTTGGTTGTATAGTGATTTGCATAGGATAGTTATATAGGTTGTTTATGAATTTATTTATAAGTATATATATTCATTTATTTCAAATTATACTATGTAGATATGTTGTTTTATATGTGTTTTTATTTATTTAAAAACAATGATTTTGAAATACATATATATTTAATTTAATATGTGTTTAAATTCATATTGATTTGAAAATAATAATAATAATATAATGTACATTTCGTTTCTGTGATATCAAACTGATTTTGGTTCTTGATTCCTATCTATCAGCTTGTCCGTCAAAATTCGTGTCAATTTAGCTTTGTTTTGGATGTCGTACTTGCATTTCGTAACTCAATTTCATTGTCTATCCTCTCTAGCCTCGAATGGTGAGCAATCACTCACGATTAACGTTCTTATATTTTTTAAATTTGATTTCAATTGAAACGACAATTGGAATATGCTGCTGTTAGTTATTTATATTGCTATATATATGCTATGATCTGTATATGTTCACCTGTGACATCTAACATCATTATCTGTTATTTTATACTGATGATATATGCCTGTTACTGATTGCTATATTATTATCATTACTGTTATCACTCTGCAAGTTCCCTATTAGTATAGAATTCACTATGGGTTGAAATGATACATACCCGAACGATCTGTAGAATAGGAGAAAATCGTTTTGGGTTGAAATGATAAACCTAAGCGATTTTTCATTGAATTGAATTTGGGATTGCGGGTTGAAAAGATATAAACCAGTATATAATTTAAATTGCGGATTGAAATGATAAATATCTGCATCACTTGACCAAAGGATAGAAAATTATATACAGACACCGTTGGTCTATATTTATATTTTTTGAAATGATTTCTATGGTTTTGAAAAGAAATATGTGGTTTTAATAAATATTGATTTTAAGATTTATTAAAATTGATTTAATAAAGTTGATATATAATATGTTTAAGTATTTAATTATATATATAATTTCAAATATAGAGTTTATAATGATTCAGGTTGGAAAGATAAATTTGAAATTGATTTGAAATTATATTTATTTAAGAATTTTATTTAAATAAGTTTGATTTGAAATTTATTAAATTTGAAATTTTAAAGTTATGTTTTATAACTTGAATTTGATTAAAAGTGACTTAAATGAATGTTTCAAACTTATATAAATTTAAATGGGATATTTTGTTTATTTAAATTTGTAAATTGAAGATGTATTTAGATGTTATCGAAATGATTAAGTAAATATTTCAAAACTAAATAATAGTAAAGCGAATTTGATATATATATATATGAAATTATTGAATTGGGTTTTGAAATGTTGAATCTTTAAAGCTTTAAAATATATTGAAATTGAAATGGCTTATTTTATGGTTCAAATATGTATTTTAAATCGATAATTTGAAATAGTTTATTTAGAAACTGAATTGAACTGAAATCGATGACTTGAGATTGAATTAAATTTGAATTTTGGAATTTAAGTTGATTTGGAATCGATTTGTCAAATTTGAGGAAGCTATTTTATTATATAAAGTATTTTTAAACGGTATCTAAAACTATTTATATTTTACTTTATAAATTATTTTATCATAAACTATTTTAATATAAATCATTTTCAATATAAATTGTTTTATTATAAACTATTTTTAACTTATAACTATTTAATATAAACTATTTTGTTTTATAAACTATTTTATTTTATATACTAATTTTAATGTCTAAATTGTTTAAGAGGAAAGTGTTATGGATTCCAAAATGTATGATTTCAAAGCTATGATTTCAAAGTGTTATGAATTTCAAGTTTGATTTCCAAAGTGCTTTGATTTTAAAAGACTTATGATTTCGAAAGCGTTATAACTTTGGAAAGTTTTGGAAATGGATATATTTGAAGTGGAAAATGATATCGTTTTGATATGGTTTTAAAATGGGAATGATATTTTGGTTTTGAAGTATAAACTATTTTGAAATGACCGTGGTGTTATAATAACGTTTGGCTGTTAAAGGGACCGGGATCGGATAGGGGCATACTCTCTATCGATACCGAAAACAACTTTAACAACTGTGTACGCGGTGGAGATTCCAGAATGAAGTAGGATGGTGGTGACGATCCTATATGAGGTATATACGCGGACCCGACTCCCGTGAGTTGGCATAAGGTGGCTAAAACAGGAGCGATTCTGGGCCAATGAGGTAGCTCCTCTTATTGGACACACTCCATCGTATGCCATTCTATTACTTTGTGATTGTTTTGGTGCACACCCTTGATTCGGGAGTGTGGCTCGAGGTGGGCGATTGTCGCGGCTCTGCGTTATCACTAGTCTGGATGCGTAATTGGTATATCTACCCTAGCATTTCCTTGTTGTGTCATGTTCACTACCCTAGCGTGCTTTACTACGAGTTTGATTTGTGTCGTACCTATGGAGTATCCTCTAGTAGCTCCAGTTTACAGGGTATTACGGTACTGTATAGACTATTGGCATACCTAAAAATGTGTTAAGGTGGGAAATGTAAAGCCTTAACGCTATTTTTAAATAGTATACTTTACTGTAGACATTATTATAATAGCATATATTACTACATAGTGGATAGTTTAACAGATCCTTAGAAGGTGGTTATCCCAAACATCCATTAAGTTACTGTATTTCAATTGACATTTCACTTGGGTTGGATTTATTGATATAAAAATGTTAATCTTGACTCGAGTGTTTTGTGTTTTGCTTTACATTCGGGTCAGACTGAGTGGTTCAGTGTTCGAGACTCACCTTTGGAGTTGGAGCTTCGCTTGGAGATCCAACTATCTATCCAGCTTTCTGTTATTCAGTTGATTCCAGTGATGTATTCAGATTTTGTATTTGACTATTGTATTGAGGCATCTATGTATTCGAGATCTCTGTTAAACCTTATTTAACTCTGTTATATATATAGTAGCTTTGTGAACTACTATTCTTTTGTTTCCACTGCATTATTGTTATATTACTCTATGTTTGTGATTCTGTGATCTTTATTTACTGTATTTGCTGAGATTTGCCAAATTTAAATTAACAATATGATATTTTGAGCAATTCAAGTCCGACACGTATGGATGCGAATGGTTGAAAATTTCAGGTCGTTACAATAATGATAAAAAGAAAAGAAAATTTGAGAAATTCAAGAAAAAGTGAAGAGCCTTTCAAGTAACTTGGGATGACTCTTATTATCTTCTTCTATTATTGGTAGTGAAAGCAACTCAGAACAAGCAAATGTTTGTTTTATAGCTAGCACCGATGACGTACATCCCGAACTAACCTTTGATGAAATTTTAGAAATTAGCAAAGAATTAGAGGATAAGTATAGAGAATCTAAGAAACTAAATGAGGAATATGTAGGAAAATTGAATAGAGCAGAGCTAGAAACTGAGTTATTAAAAGATGAGAAAACATTTTAGAAGAGGGAATAGAAATAACACAAAAGGAATGCAAAAGTTTATATTCTCAAAATAATGCATTATTAAATGATTTAGAAAATAGCAAATCAGTAAATAATAATCTTGAAAATGAAAAGCATGGAATAAAAACAAGTTTAGATTCAACTAATGTTGAAATCTTTGATCTTAAGACTAAGTTAGATCAAATTACTAATAATGTATCAAAGTTTAATAAAGGAAAACAAAACTTAGAAAATTTGATCAAGATATCAAGACCATCGGAAAATCAAAATGGATTAGGATTTAAAGCTAAGCAAAAGCATAGGAACTATAGTACACTTTATACTAAGTTCAAGAAGCCTATACCTAAAATTAAGATTAATACTTCTAACACGAATATTGTTAAAATATGGATTCCTAAATCAAATAACAAGTTGATTAGGCAAAAACACATAGATGAATACTTGAGAAATATTTTTTATAATAATAATTATGTTTTCAAAGGTCCTAGACCCTCTTGGGTATGGTTACCTTTGCCCACTGACATAAAGGACCTTAACGGAGGAAGTGGGTACCATTTAAACTCTTATTATTTTGCAAGTACCTAAAAGCAAAATTAAAAGCAAGGAGAAATGATACTCGATAGCAAATTCACCAAGCATATGACGAGAAATACACACATGTTATCAAATATAACATATATTGATGGCGGCACTGTGATGTTTGGAGATAATTCAAAAGGATTTGTCATCGGCATTTGAGGCATCATTAATGTCGGTATATCTACTTCTTCCTTATCACTAATGTTTTATTAGTAGAAAATTTAAAACATAACTTATTAATATAGGTCGATTATGTGGTAAAGAATTCAAAAATTAATTTTGAAAATGATAAATGTAGTATATTCGATCAAAATAAAAATTTAATATTTAAAGGATTGAGAAATCAAAATATTTATGTTTTAAATGTGAATGTTAAAAACAATAGCGATTTATGTTTAACCACAAATCATAATGACACATGGCTATGGAACAAGCGCTTCTGTTATATAAATTTTAAATATATAAATAAATTAGCAAAAAATGATTTAGCAAGAGGATTGCTCAAAATAAATTATAAAGTTAAAAATTTATGTGATGCATGTCAACTTGGAAAATTAAACCAAAGTTCATTTAAATCTAAAAAGGAAATTTCTACAATACAACCATTCAAACTACTCCATCTAGATTTATTTGGTCACACTCATGTACGATCAATAAATCATAACAAATATGTTTTTGTGATTGTCGATGATTTTTTAAGATACACTTGGACGCTGTTTTTGAAGCATAAAAGTGACACATTTGAAATGCTTAAAAATTTTGCTAACAAAATAAATAATTTAATGAATTATAAGATTAAAAGTATAAGAAGTGATTACGGTGAAGAATTCGAAAATGAAATTTTTATAAATTTTTGCAATAAAAAGGGGATTAGTCATAATTTTCATTTTCACAAACACCACAACAAAATGTGTAGTAGAAAGGAAAAATCGAACATTACAAGTGTGTGCACAAATATTGCTAAGTAGCAGTGGTTTACTAAAGAATTTTTGGGCCAAAACCATTGCTACCGCATATTATGTGTTTAATCGTGTAACACTTAGACCAATAACTAAGATTACATGCTATGAAATATTTTTCAATAAGAAACCTAAAGTATCATATTTACGTGATTTTGGTTCAAAATTTTTTATCTTGAATACTTAAGATAATCTTGGAAATTTTGATTCAAAAGCAGATGAAGGAACTTGGTTATTCGGGTCGGAGTAAGGCTTATAGAATTTTTAGTAAACGAATTAACACTATAAAAGAAAGTCTTTATGTTTCCTTTGACGAGGATTTTAAAAATAACAAAAATGATGATGATGAAGAATTTTTCGATAATAATAGTGATAATAATAATAGTATTGTAACTGAAATTAATAGTATCATAAATAATGATAACGATAATGATAATCTTTTAAGGTCTCCATCTCAAATCTTAAAGGATCATCCGATTAATAATATAATTGGTATCTTAAACATAAGAGTTTCAACTAGAAATCAACTAAATCAAATGAGTCATGTAGCTTTCATATCTAACTTGGAACCTAAAAATTATAAATAAGCATCAAAAGATGATTTTTGGATTATAGCAATGCAAGAGGTACTTAATCGATTTGAATGAAATAATGTATGGGAACTCGTACCAAGACCAAATGATCAATTCGTAATAAGAACAAAATGGGTTTTTAAAAATAAAGCAGATGAAAATGGAAACATGCTTCATTATAAAGCAAGATTAGTTGCTCAGGGATACAACCAAGAAGAAGGAATTGATTATGAAGAAACATTTGCCCCTATAGCATGTCTTGAGGCTATAAGAATGTTACTTTCTTTTGCATGTCATCATAATTTCAAATTATTTCAACTGGATGTTAAAAGTGCATTTTTAAATGGTTTTATAAAAGAAAATGTTTACATTGAACAACCGCCCCTGTTTGTTCACGAAAAATATCTAGATCACATTTCCATACTTAAAAAGGCATTATACGGACTAAAACAAGCACTCCGTGCTTAGTATGAAAGACCAAAATCACATTTAATAAATTCTGGTTTTCAAATTGGTAAAATTGATACAACATTATTTATAAAAAGGGAAAATGATGATATACTAATTGTACAAGTATATGTTGATGGTATCTTATTTGGATCAACTAACGAGAAACTATGTAATGATTTTTCTACCATAATGAAAAACAAATTCGAGATATCTCATATGGGAGAATTAAATTTCTTCTTACGTTTACAAATAAAATAGTTAGAAAATGGGATTCCAATAAATCAAGCAAAATATTGTAAAGAATTGTTAAAATGGTTTGGAATGGATAATACATCCAGTAAACCACTTCAATGAGCACTAGTTTACATTTGGATAAAGATGAAAATGGAAAAGATTTTGATCAAAAATTATACCGAAGCATGATAGGATCTCTATTATACTTAATGGCCAATAGACCAGATATAATGATGAGTGCATGTTTATGTGCACGATTTCAAGCATAACCTAAGGAACCACATCATCGAGCAGTTAAGAGAATTTTGTGATATTTAACCAACACCAAATATTACGGGCTTTTTTACCCAAAGGCAGTTCCTTCGAACTCGTATCATATAGTGATGAGGAGTCGGTGGTTGCAAAACGGATAATAAAAAAGTACAAGTGGCACATGTCATTTTATTGGTCAATCTCTGGTTTCGCAGTTTAGTAAAAAGCAAAATCGTCTTTCCCTCTCGACATGTGAAGCCAAGTATATCTCTGCTACCTTAGCATGTGCTCAAGTAATTTATATGCAATGAACATTTCAAGATTTTGGAAAAATTATAGCTAAATCTCTTATATATTGTGGTAACACGAGTGCTATAAATTTGTTAAAAATCCAATTAACTATTCTCGAACTAAACATATTGATATTCGTCACCATTTTCTGAGAGATAGTGTTGAAAAAGGTATTATCACTCTAGAATTTGTTAACATGGAAAATCAAACTGGCGATATCTTCACTAAACCATATGTGAATTAACTTTTATAAAATTAAGACGAGATCTTGGTATATGTTCACCCACTGAATTAATTTCATAAACATTAGCTGATAATTATCATGAATATTAAACTTTGATTTTATTCTCATTGCAAAATTTTCAGTATTGTTATTTTTAGTAAAGTTTTAAAAACTACCATAATTAAAAATTGTTACCAAGTTTATGGTTAGATAAATTTTGTCCTTACAAATTATTTACTATAAATAAATAATATGCTCTATTTACTTGGCAATCTTTTTCTCAGAAAATACACAAAAATATTTTTAATATAATAATTGAAGATTTAAAAATGTCTTCCGACCAAGACTTCGCTTACTCAACAATTGATTTTAGCTCACCCTCATTTAATAGTACATACGTATCACCAAAAAAACCACTACTCCTTCGAATAAATCATCCTTACTAAATATTATAGCATTACCCACATATCAGATCGGCTGCTCTCCAAAAGAAAAGAAAGTCAAACGAGCGATTACTCTGGAATCATCGTCTATCAATATTAAAGTTGATGAACATTTTCGCTATCAATAAGAAATGATGGGAACTCAAAGAGAAATGTATTACGAACACCGAAGACAACGAAATCATCTTAACTTTCTTGAACGATGTATTCTAGCAATCTGTGGACAATCACCAACGAAGGATTACCTATGTAAAAAATCTCCTCGTTTAATAGAGACTCATGTAAAAACTCACAACGTTACTCCAAGAAACTTATCGGAGGCAGGGCCATTAAACCAAGACTGGAATCACCCTCTAGTTCGTCCGAATTGGTCTCCACTTAAGCCCTCAATTGCGCAAACTAACAATAACACAAATTCTTGGAATCAAACTGAGTATAAGAACTTGGAATCATCGAAGGAGAAATAATCTCTTTTCAATAATAATATGAATATGACTATATATATATATATATAAATAAATATATAAGATGCATATGCATTTATTTGATAATAATTTTAAATATCATTTATCATGTTTGTAAAATAAATATATGAAAAAGAATTTCAAAATATAAACCTAAAATTCAAAAATGCAAAATTTAATAGCTCCCAGACGTTTGAGGAAAAATGCCAAATGTCTGGCAAAATACTCGGGTTGAAAATCTGAATACTCCCAGAAGTCTGGCAAATACCCTTAGACATCTGAGAGAATTTTCGGTCGCCACACTAAAATCCGGATATACTTTCTACCTCATAATTTTTTTTACCCAACTCGTTTCAGTTTTTTTACCCAAATCAAAAACCCTAGCTTCCTCAAACATTCCAACTTTCACTCATGGCACCCAAAACTAAAAACCCAGTTAATAAGAGATCTAAGAAAAACCAATCTTCCTCCTCTTTACCAAATACTGGCACCAATTCTCACATCCAACAATAGCTTCACAATAGCCCAAGCGCTATGAAGCAATTTGAAGATCTGAAAATTAAAGTTTTTTCATGCTGACCCTTTCTACCAGTTATCTAAATTTGAAGAATACCGACTTCGAGAATTAACCCTAGCGGCTGGCATTCGACCCCTAATCAATTTTGATGAAAATAAGGTAATTATCGATCAACTTGTTGTTTTCCTCTTCTATGCAAATTTAGGTAGCGAAAATATTTAGAAACATGAGAATTAAGACGGATGGTTATGGACGAGTGTTTATGGTAAAGTTTTAAAGATAAGTGTAAACATGATTAGGAGAATGCTTGATTGTTCTTTTAATGGTACTATATTACAAGAAATAGCTGATTATCGAAACTTACCGCATCACCAGGTCACACATGAACTATGGGAAGATAGAATGCTAGAATGGAAATCAGTTAATCTTCGACCACGAGCCAGATTGTTAAATAAAATGCTTATTAACATCGTGCTACCTCGTATAGGCAGCCATGATCAAATATATGAAGACAACCATAAGGCATTGTATGCAATTTTTGGTGGAATTCGTGTAAATTAGGCACAATTTATCCATGATGAAATAAAACACTATTTGAGTCGTTATCGCCAATTATCATATATGCTCCTTACATTATGAGGATACTAAAAGCGCTAGACGTACCAACTTACATATCTCACTTTAAAGAAATTCTCGTTAAGGAAAGTGGAATAAGATTTTTCAAGTTAATGCATCTTCCTGCAACATTACCTCCTCACATTTCTCTTGCTCAATGGATTATTCAACAGCAAAAACAACATGTACAACAACTACGCCCAGGGCCTCCACAACAAACTCATGTTCCTCCTCTACAACCATCTGCTCCTTCTCATTATGGTATTGGATATCACTTCGAATAAGAGATTTACGAATCTCGCACTAAAACTGATCAAAATGAGTCCATACAAGACTTAACGCTTCGAAATCGAAGGATGATCATGATGAATCAAAAATCATTGGAAAAGAAAATGATTGGTTTGGAGAGGTCCTTTTCAACATGCATGGCCAAGCTTGAGAAAACTATGGAAAATGTTGTATCCACTTTGGGCAAGGTTATGAGGAAACTTCATGGTAGATCTTCTTCTAGGTTATCTTCATCTCCTTCTCCTACACCCCCTCCATCACATACTCATGTCCCTAAGGCTCATGAGTCGTCTCATAGTGTTGGAGCTTCTACTGATGATAGAGGAAAAATATTCTATAAGAACAACCGAAGGAAGAAGAAGGAGAGGTATCTTGGTTTGATCCACCATCACCTAAACACATGTCGTATGCCTCTTTTCAGGGTCTATCTATTCACGAAGATGATGAGTATAGAAACTCAACACATCAGTGGCCAAGGGACTATCAAACTGATCCATCGGCCTACTGGGAGTACTATGAAAATTATGAAGGGCTATCTTTCAATAACCACGGGTATCAATAGTTTCTTTTTATTCTCAGTGGTTTTCTATTTGTCTTGTTGCATTATGATTATGTTGACTAGTATTGTGTTTTGTTTGTTTATGACTGTGATGTTCGTAAAACTAGTGTTGTGCGGTTGAACTATGTATTTTTTATAACTGTTTCTGTGATTTGTTTATAATCTATGGTATTTCTTTTAGTATTATGTGCTCTCTTTTTGTGAATTGCACATTTACATTATTCTTTTTTATAACGATAAAGGAGGAAAGAATATTAAAATATTGGTGTGCACATAGATAGGGGGAGTTAACATATTTAGGGCGTGTTTATTATTTAAATATAATTATAAAAGATTGTATAGTTGTCATCATCGAAAAGGGGAAGGATGTTAGAACACCTCTTCTGGGGTTTTAATGAGAACAACTATACAATCATATATACAAGAAATACTCTATCTATTTATAGGTATATGATAGAAGAAATCACTCCACTCATCGACATCATGGCGTGAAGACAATCCTGAAGAATAATAGATCATACTATTGAAGTAAGGTCATATATTTGCACCATAGTTTTAGAATATCTTATACAATCTCCTTGAGTTATCATAAGCACACACGAAAGCATATCATCAAAACACTGCGGATTTTAGAAAACACACACAAATTTTACAAATAATATTGTCTTAGACATCTGGGACATAATCCCAGAAGTCTGACAGAAATTACAGATTAAAACCCTGAAATGTCTCGGACGTCTAACAATATATGCCAAATGTTTGACACTGTCTTATCTGTCATATTTTGAACAATCACCTCTCTTTATTTTAAACGTTCATGTCTTCACTCATAGTTGCAACTCCTGATCAAAAGAAAGTTCTTCGAGAAGACATATTCTTTGAAATACAACTCTTTGTTACCTATAAATATATCAAACAATTGAGATTGAACTTAATTACAACTACTATCCTTCTTTATTTTCTATAAGTACTTACACTCTCTTGTGCTATAATTGATTTTGTACTCTCAATAAATTACAACCAAAATCTGTATTTTTGGTAAACTTCCTTTCTACGAATCCAAGAATTTACCCTCACAAACACTTAAGGGAGATTATACGAAGGAATGTACTAGCAATCAATATTCATGTTGTATAGAACACAAGTTTGTCAAAGAAACACATTTGTAAAGGCCTATTCCCCCGGGCGAAGCGAGGATTGTTGGTTAGTAAAATACCGAAGGGGAACTTTGGGGTTGGATGTAGGACGGGAGGTTCGAACCAGTATAAAAACTCTGGTGTGCTCGTTTTTACTCTTTACTTTTATACTATGCTATATACATTTGTTTATATTACTATACACACACTTGTCTTATACATAACCCATATTATATATGATCCATTAGAATTTCAGATTCACCTTATCTTCCACTTCCAATTCACCAAATAAAGCACATACATGTAAACTCGAATTTCTACTGAGTATATAATTCGATCATGACTATTAGGGTGTCTTAATGATATCACCCTATCCTGACAAAATATCCTAGCATCATATCTGCATAAAAAATCCATACCTAAAATAATCCCAAAACCCACAAAATCAAACACATGTAAATCGTAGATAAATGCATGACGTAACAACTCAATCTCTAAATGGTCAGAACTCATCCCAAGAGTTGCATAATCTCCTATTGGATCCACAACCAGTAAGGAAGTAATAAGGGATGATGGTTCTAGATTTAGCTTATCTATCAAACATTGAGAGATAAAAGAATATGATGAGCCAGTGTCAAATATTACTGTAATAGGTATGTCATGAATCAAAAGCATACCTCCCATCATAGGATTTCATTTCTCTTCTACAATCAGTCTAGAAGCTGATTGTTCTAGAGCAAAAACTTTTCCTTTATCAGCCTTATCCAGTTCTGGACATTCATTCTTGTAATGCCCTATTTGGTTGTAGTTGCTTCACGCCCTTCTTTTCCACAGCTTTCTTTCCATCACCAGATCGACACTCATTAGCGAAGTGCCCTTTCTTGTTGCACTTAAAGTAAACAACATTAGCTTTCCTTTTCTTGGCAGCTCAGCCATTTTGAACTCCCTTCTTATTAAATAACTTCCTCTTCTTGCCTTGAAAACCTTTAGTAACTACAGGCTTGTCACTTCCAAATGTCGAAAGTATTTCCTCATTCCTTAACGTTATCTCCACCACCGCATCACATGGATCTCTGAGATGCAGCATTGTTGCCTTAGTAATCTCGGACTTCAATCCACGTATGAACTTCTCATTCCTCATAATCACTGTATCAGCACTAGCATTCCATATCTAGACAACTTATCAAACTTAGTTACATACCCCAGTACAGACATCTCTCCCTGCTCTAATTCCATGAACTTCCTGAGCAAAGTTGACTTAGATATCTCAGACAAAACCTTTCCAGAAACCTCCCTCTAAATTTTGACCAAGTCAAATTCTCCTCTGGTACTCCTACAATCACACCGTTCCACCAATACAGAGCAGCTCCTTGCAACTATCTAGATGCCAACCTTCTCTTTTGCTCATCATTCAAGCCTAAATCAGCAAAGATCCTTTCATAATGCAACATCCAATTCTCAACTTCTATAGCACTTTCCTTTCCAAGAAAAGGCCTTCCTCCAAGACTGGTATAATCATGACTAAACTTAGCATAATTATTATGAGCTAGTAGCTCGAGATTAGCACCTCCCACAATATTGTGTTTCCTCCAATCAAACCAGCTGCAGCTCCAACTTGCATCATATTCATGAAGAGCTGATACATAGTCCCCATATCTGTTGGAGGGGTTCCAACATCCACATTAACGTTTGCATTTGGGTTAGCATTTGCTTGTCGATACGGATTCCTTCTAGTATTAGGTCAAACATTTCCATTAGTTGTGGTGCTTCCTCCACCTAGATTCACTCTTTCATTTCCTACTTCCATATCTTGCTCTCTCGTAATCTGCATACGAGTCTTCATCACATAAAGAAGAATGGTCTAAGAAAGAGGGGAGAATAGAGACATAATATATACTTATATATAGCAATAACAAATACGTTACTATAATGTTATCTCATAACCCAATCTTATTCCCTTATTTATTTGGATTATGTTTTCAAAATCTTTTAAGTTTTACATAAACCTATGCTCTGATACCAAGTTGTAACATCCCCCATTTTGAGGCCCGAAACTAAGCATTATGGATGCTGCAGTCATCCATAGTATTAATTCTCGGTAACAGAATGAGATCGGTTAATTGTATCTATAACATCAAGAGCACATGAATATGAAAATTTAAAACACATTTCATTAATAGTTTTCACATTCATTACATAATCCCATCGATTCCTCGTTTAGAGAAAATATAATAATTACAAATATATTCCAAGAGAGACATATAAAGATGCCCCCTTGGATAATCAGAGTCTTGATAGTTGTAATTTCGGTCATTACTTCCATTCAAACAATGTATAAACTTCAAACAACACGGCAGAAATAAACTCCTAAGATTAGCTTGCCTCCTGCACGTCTTTGGAAACTTATCCATATAACCTGAAAACCCTACTCTTGAACTACTCAAATGAGAACTCGAGGGTTTAAGGGAAAAACCAAAAACTTCGGGTCGAACAAAAAGTCTAGTGTGAATAATAATGTACCATCTCGAACCAAAAATATATATCCATTGAGACCACATCGTAGAACGGAACGGATTCTCCCCTCACTGGTATCTTATCAAATATGTCAATCTGAACATAAAATATGCACCTGCAACCACAATGGTTAAAATAAACATGAAATGATTATATGCATGCAATATGGATAAATGTGACTAGTCTGTCAATAAAGGGTTATACATTCCTAAAGTTTATCCAACCCACAAAATGGACCATCTGTCTCAAATCATAGCTTACCTAGGGTCACTATGAACCTATTAGTTTTCACATGCCAAGTAATAACCTATTAGGCTGACTCGAGCCAAAACTCTACCAATTGTACCAAAATCTCCAAACACGGTTAGGAGGTCTCCAAATATGATTAGGAGAAAATAGGACCGTTTATCCAAATCGTAGGTTTTCTATGGTAACTATGACCTAATGGTTTTGCAGGCCAACTAATAACCTTTTTCTGTGAGCATAGAGAGCTACGAGTTCCTTTCTATGCATAAACATCCTTTTAGTCTCATTGCTGACAAATCCCTATGCACTGAAGTTACATACCTTTACTTGCCGAGGGCTAATGGCTGAAGCATAGGACGTGACCTTACACCAGTCCCAATTAAAATTTTATTTGATTTTAAATCCATAGGTTATATCTTTTTTATCATTTTAAGGCATTCTAACACAATTGATCTATCTGATCTCCTGGATGCAATCCTACTCACTCAGGAGTTTAGACCGACAATACTCACTATTGGAACAGCCTAACTAGTAATTCTATCCCAAAATCCCATTGTGAAATTATGTTAAGCAGATTTGAGTACGATAAATGATAAAATATGTAAATTTAACTGATCAAATAATAACAAGAACATAAAACATCATTCATCAAAATTTGTTCATTCAATAGTCTTAGGCATCATAAAATCACTTAAACTTAAGTAATAATTTCGTTTGGCAAAACCCATATAAAATTGGGCCAATATACCCTTTTGTTTCCTTGAAAACATATATCTTTAGAAATGATTGACCATTTAAAACCATTATCTAAAACAAGGAAAATATAGCCCACAAATTGGCTAAATCTTATGCCGAAGCACAACTATCTTTATACAGCTTTTAAATCATTCGGTATCAAAAACAAGGCAGTCGAGCCTCTAAATTACATGGTTATCCAGTCGCTAATATAAAGCTATATGGTTATAAAACATACGACTGTCATACCGCAAAACATGGATGTCGAGTCCCTATATCGAGCCTCTAAAACAGAGTTGTTTGGTTTATAAAACATACGCCTTTTATGATGCTAAAACATGGTTATCGAGTTTCTAAAAACATGGACTGTCGAGCCTTAAAATATAGCCTTTTGGTTTGCAAAACATAAGGCTATCGAGCCTCTAAAACATAGGTATTTTTTTAAAGCATACGGCTATGGGGCCGCTAAAAACATGGTAGTCGAACCAATAAAAGACAAGGGGCTTCGAGTTTAAAACACTTAGGGTTGTCGAGCCTTTAAAAGCTTGTGGGTGTCGAGCCCATAACACAAAGAAGATGCCGAACTTTAGAAAGAATGGTGTTGATTATCGAAACCAAAAGGTTATCGAGCCTCTACAACCATGAGATACCAAACCCCTAGAATATGAAGGTGCCGAGTTTCTATATAAGCAGATACATCACATAGCTACTAAGTAACTATCGCATGCATCAACACTTATAGATGTCGAGTCTATAGAGTAGATACATTATATAACTAGCAAGTCGTTATACCATATATCGGCCTTTATAGATGCCAAATATCTATGAAGCAGGGGCATCGAAACTCTACAATAGCACTTTTGTAAATAAAATAAGAATTGTTTTATTTCCTTTAAGGACAATACTTTCAACCAACTCTTGCCTCTACTCAAATTTTCATTGAATAACAAAATACTTTTTATATTCTTTCCAAAAATTACTGGTAAATCACGTTCCATCTTCCAATAATAATTTGCAAACCCTTATCATTAATATATAATTAATATTAGTCAAAATAAATTATAGAAACTCGTAACCATCAGGGAAAATTCTCCAAAAACCAGCAAAAAACTGAATTTCCATCTTCTTCCACATACAAAAAATTTGGGAATAAAATATTAATTTAATTATTTTTAATAAACCCAAAAATATACACCTTTTCCTCTTAGGAAAATCTTAAAATTTTCATATGAACTTGGAAACTTATGAGATTAAAAACCTATCTTCAAAATAAGATTTTACACAACATATTAAAATTTCAAGTCAATAGAAGATCAAAAATTTAGGCTTTGCCTTTGAAACTTATTAGAATAATTCCATAAAATTCCAACCAAATCTTCGTTCAATCCAGTAATGATATTATCAAACCAAACATGACATATTAACATAACAAATTCGAAAATCCATCATAAATTTGAAAATATAACATAACAAATGAGATGGTAACTATTATTCACCTTAGATTGGATAAGAGATACTGAAATTTGATGTAGATTAATTCCCCTATGTTTTTTTCCTTTAAATTCCTTAGCTTTACCTCTTCTCTTTCTCTAGGTTATGGCCGGCCTTGTTTATGCTTTGTTTTTTATTTTAGAAAATGAAAATGTGTATGAATGAGAGGGGAAGAGTTTAGGGAATGAAATAAGGAGTTATCCCCTTTATGCCCCTCTCATTAATCCTCTATTCTATGTTTTAAACCAAACCTTATTAATTAATTAATTAAGGCCTGGCCTAAATTAGTTAACAAAACTCAATATCCTTATCACCTTCCATTCTCCTATTTAATTTATCCAATTAAATTTTCTAAATAATGTTAAACAAAAATTAGGGTTGTTATAGAGATTAGATGAGGAAGATGATCGAGATTAGTGGTAAAGTGTTTAGGTCAAAAAGGATTAGAAAATAGGGCTTACATTTCTATTTATAGGCTGGAAATAACACATATTTAACCTAATTTCCCAAAAGCAATATTATGAAAATGCCACTAGGTTTAACTTCTTCTGAATTCTAGCTTATTTAATCAAATTTTGCAAGTTATATGTGTGTGTGACTGTAAACAGTATTCTGGACGCAATGGGATAGATCCCCAAGCCCAATTCCAACTTCTATAGAAATTTAATATTTTTCCTTTATGTAAAATTATAATTTTACTCGTTTTAATTTAATTATTTAATTACGTAAAATTACAACATGTTACAATTCGAGAATACTCTTTACTACCATTTAGTGAGTTTACCTCAAATTTGATATTCGCTTAATACACCAGGTGTATGAGTGAGATTTAAAATACCATATAACGTAACATGTATGATGATTCCTATTATTGATGCAGAAGTGATCTACATTATATGTTTTATATTAAACATTTCAATATGGTATTTGTGTATGTAGTTTGGTACAATCCCAACATCCTTATATATCGAGTATAAAAGATGTCTCTTTCAAATTGTTTATCAAGAATTAAACCTAACTTTAATTGATTTTAATAGAGGTATATCGTTAATAATTAACAACATGTTTCTTAAATGATTTATTACCTTTGTTTCTCTTTCTTAGAGATACATGCTTCCTCTGCCTTTTTATTGAAATCAAACTATTTGATTTCTGTATCAAAATACTTGCTCAGCCTCCAGATGCTTGTTGATGCCATTGTTGTATTAGCCCTTGGATCATATCTAAAATACCAACAAAACTTGATATCGCTCCCACCGACTTTGAGACATTTTGGCTGTTGTGTGCAAACAATCTCCTTTGCATTTAAAAGTTATGTTTTAAAATTAGTACCAAAACTCAAAATCAAATTTTATGATAATTGCAAGTAGAATCTGAATGGACTTAAGCATGTTGACTAGCAAAATTACTCCACTAATTTCAACATTTGAAATCAGTGGAGTCATTTCCTATCAAAAACTCACTTGCAGCCGTTGGATCATATCCTTTTAGGATAATTACCAAAAGCAAATTTTGCTAATGTACTTGGAAACCATTTTGGATTAAAACATCGTGCTATGTGGCAGAGTATATACTCTCTATGGCATGTCGACAACTAAGGAGATTGTTATCACTACCAGTTCATTTTCTCAATATTGATAAGAAATTCATAGTTTCTCTTTAACATATGAGATTTCTTACAATATATTCTAATGAGGAGTGACCGTTTGGGGCTTGGTTCAATTTATTTCATCTATCTAATCAATTATTATGTTAGAATATTGGATTGTATCCAAGTCCGTCATACTACCACCAGTTTCTTTATAAGAAATTACTTTGGCAAGAAGGTGGTATGTCTTGAAACAACAATTTGTTTCTCAGTGCAGTGGAATAAGCACTCAAAGAATTTTATGAATTGCCTATGGACTTACATAAAATGGATCATGTATTGAATTTATGAAACTTATGCTCGTAATGTAAACTGGATATTAAGATATTTTAAACTATTTGAGGCTGGGTTTCCTTCTTAATTCATACCTTATATGAATTCGTAAACTATGTTTTAGATAAATATAGTTTAACGTATGTGCTTACTCTTAAGCACACATCCTTATAGAAAGAGGTAACTCAACTTGACTCAATATTCATCGTACTTTGTTTAATAGAGTCTGGTTACTCCTTATTAGTACATAAATATATAGAATATGGAGGAGTGACTTTGAGAGCTAATCATGTTCCTTTTTAGATATTACCGGAACTCTTATCCATGTTATTTATCTGTTCGGTTAAATCAAATTATATTATTTATTTTGCATGTTACTGTCTTACACTTGTATTTTATATTTTATAAATGGATCATAGATATCCCACTCATGTATCAAATACACATGTTCATGTCTGAGAAAATTCATCGGTAAATTTAACAAAGTAAGTGGATCTGTTTTTTATACCATTGGACTTTGGATTGGATACATCTATATGTATCAATCCAAAGAGTTCGTTAACTCTTTTTTTGCTCCCACTGAATAGGTGCTTTAACCTTAATTAATTGAGATACAATTCACAAGTACCATATGATTCATAACCATACGATTAAAAATTTATTTCTTAAATATTAGGCTTTGTCTATAGTTCCAAAATTAATTATTAAATACTTTAGATGCTTCTGTATTTCTATAACCAACATACAACTATTGTTGTAAAAACAAATACTATCATCAACGTGCCAAAAACATATTTATTTTATAACAAATATTCATATTAAAACTGAACTGTATTTATGTTTGGTCAATACCTAAAATAATAATTATTTCATAAATAATATTGGGCATATATGAAAGTAATCTTTCAAAACTTGATGCATCTACTAGCAAGTGTCATACGGTATGATGCCATTATTTCCACTGTTATAGTAACAAGGTTTGAAATATTGAGCTTCATTCAAACGCTTAATGCGAGTTATTAAATTATTTTACTATAGCTAAGTCACAGTTGAGAATTTTAGATCAAATATCCTGAACTCAAAATAATTAATATTATAGAGAACAATTTTCAACAAGAAAAATACATTTGGAATAGAAATTATATTTCTTGTTCCTTATTAAGTATCTACGAATATTTTAAAATATTATGTTTTTGAGGTCTCTTCATGAAGCAAATGTGACTATTTAATCTCTTTATCCTAACCGTACCAATATTTTTATCATTCACAAACTTTCATTTCCTCTTTTTAAAAGGTTAAGCTATTCAAAAGAGAAACCATTTACTACAAAATGATTCCACCAATTTTTTTTTATGAAAGTGCATTCAGTCATCCTTAATATTTTAAGGATATAGAGTAAGTTGCACTTATGTTAAAAGGTCGAAACTAACATTTCAATGATCGAAATCTTAAGTACGTCTGTAGTTCTTGGTCTAGTGTTATTTCTAATACAAGAAGATCCTTGGTATATTTAATCTTATTGAACACATGATCTCGTGCTATGGTTTGCTTGCTTATTTCGAATGAAACATTTTCATCGAGGTTTCATGTATTACGAATGCTATTGTTCACCATATAACTATTGTATGTGATCGAATATTGATCAAATATCCATACTATTATATTGCTTTAGAGTTCAAATTCAAGGAAGACTATACACAGTCTCTGGAAAATTAACACTTAAATGACCATGTCACGATTATCTTAAGTGATTATCTAATTTGACTCTTACATAGGAGTTAAAGTGATAATTTTCCAAAAGGCTTATAGGTAAGTATATTTCATAGTTTGTCATCAATCTTTATTTCATTTCATTTAGTATGTTTTAATTGATAAACAGTTTTATCAATTATATTAAGCGTACAAATTTAGTAGATCATTACAATATCATATATGTTCTTAAACTTATTAGATTGGTTTATTATATTTACCTAATAAGCCTCTCATTGAATTCTGCATCTCTCAAAACTCCTTTAAAAGGTACGGGAATTTCATATAGTCCTTCAGTCGAGTTTAGGATCTGTTTGTCATGTTCCTACAACCTTAGGGTTGGTTATGAAATTAAAGTCCCCATAAAGGGTAAGTAACCATTTACAAACTATATCTCATATTTAACTCCTAACCGTACTTTTACTTGCTCCTAATAACTTTTATGACCTTGGGAGTGCTTAACAAATAATAAAGTAAATTAATACTCTAGACTCTTTTGCGATGGCCTAAGGATAATTATGTAACCCTTGAGGGTGCTCGAAAAATTTACATAATATTCTTATCTAAGAACAATACAAACATCACCATATATTTCTATGGCTCGAGGGTGTTCGACAACCATGGGTGTAACAACCTACTATTTACAATGCCTGATTCATGCCTAAAATAATGCAGACATCACAGAGCTCACATACGATTGATCAGTTTGTGGTCAACCATAAAATAGACCATAGTGAGAAATCTACAACATTTACACTTTTGAAAACTCACTATGAAAGAAATATATATAATACTAAAAATACCATAATCCTAGAAAAATAAAATAAAATGTAACTAATGGTCTTCAGTTAAAAAATATCTCTAATTTCTAGAGATAATTAGTTTTAATATCAAGAAAAAAATCAAATAAATAGAAGATAGTTAATAGATTAATAAATGCATGTCCCCATTGCACCATCGCATCTTCGAAATCAAAGTATAACTAAAATAGGGAAAATTATATAGGGGGTCATACATAAGTCTGGTGAGTGAAACTGTAACGACCCGGAATTTTCGATCCCGAAAATTCCAGATAGTTAAGAAAAGAAGAAAGAGATAGAAGAAGAAGGAACAGAAAACAAAACACAGAACCTCACATTCGCAGCGGATCAAAATATAATATCAAATAACAACAGTTTACAAAAGAATACTGTATCGGTTGATTACATTTAAATACATCAGAGTTATACATATACACAATCACTGGATATATACAAATCAACATATCCCAGATAAACAAAATATATCACAGCGGAAACACTCCATACGTTCATGCCATCCAGCTCGTCTCCTGAGCTCCATAACGTCTTTACCTGAAAATCTATAATACTCGGTCTGACCCGAGCATTACACCAAAGTAACACCCGGATCAGGCTGGAAACCAACGTGAGTAAACCCATATAACATGGAATACAAAAGTATACAACTTATATAAACCCGGGGTACTTATATCAATTTACAACTTTACAAGTTGTTATAGACTTGACTTATTTCAAACCTCAATTTCTAAGCGCCCAACTTAGGTTAAATGGTCCAATTCACTTAAATCATTCCATACCAGCCTATTGATTTCACATATCGATCTATAAAGAATTGAAGTGGTTTCGGATATTTATTAATACCCGACTCCGGTCTCTTCGAATTCAATATCATCTTAACCCAGGTTATTCAAGTGAAATACAATTCAACTTTAAGTACAAGATGTCACCTTTTTACACAGCAATTTATTATCGATAGATAACTACACTCATTTGGATTTTGGTAACTGTACTTAAACTCTAAGTTTAGCACATTCGTTAATTAATTATTCTTCAATTCATTATCTAAGTAATTAATCCTTAATTACTTCCATTAAGTAATTATCCTCTTAAATTAATTACATTTAGTAATTACACAATAATTCCTTCCACTAAGTAATTTACTTAATAAACATTATTAAGTAAATTACTACTAATCAAATTCAAGGATTATCCTTAATTAATAAATCAATTATCTTAAATTAATTACATAACTTACTTATTCCTAATCACTAGTTAATGATCCCATCATTAACTACCCATTTACTTCCCAAAAACTACTTACCCTAAGTAATTAACTCATCATTAATTAACTACACCTATAAATTTTATTTAGTGATAAATCTTTTAATTGATTCATTAATTAATTATACTGAATTAATCCCAACTTAAAGTAAGTTAAAGATAAATTCTTTATCTTTATGATATACTTAATCATATTATTAAATTTCCATTTAAAAACATTTTGCACATCAACCTTTTATATAATTGAAGGATTTGAAAACAATTTGCATATCAATTTTATAGTTGAAGATATAAAATTTCCTTAGCAAAACAAATATTAAAATTTTTAAGGTCTTTGAAACTCATTCAAACCTGTTTAATAATTTTCTATACACAATTTCCAATACACACTTAAACTTGTTTAAATGTTTCCCTTTGAAAACAAATTGCTTAAATAACAAACAAAATTTAAAACTTTAAAACTTAAAACTTGCTTATCAATTTCTTTGAAAGTTGTTTTGATTTTTTTAAATTAAGAACAAATTAGATTAAAATCTCTGAAGCCCAAAACCTGGCAACCCACAAAAAAAAACAGACCCGAGCAACTTCCATGCTTTACCCGAGTAGCCCCGCGAGCACTCACGCTCTATTCTCGAGTTCGACACCGAGAATGGTTGTCCTTCCCAACTCGAACTCACAGCACCTTCCAAACCAACCCGACGTACACGTGCACGTGCACGGCAACTCCGGCCACTAGCGATCTGTACCTCGACCACCTATAAGTCGTAATTGACTCCAACACTCCTTCTAATAACCCAAAATCGAAGATGACAATGCTAATCGAAAAACGAGCCCACGATCAAAACTGGGATGAACACAGTCGACAAAAATCCTCTCGCCGCCGATGATCACGTCGACTAGAACTCACTGGGCTTCGCCCAGAGTAGCACCACAGCCCTACGCGGCTATTTCTGGTCTAGCGATTGATTCCGGTTTCCCCATGGTGGCGAAATCCTCTCGAATTTCACAACGACCAAAACTAGGTTTAAAAAACAAATTTACCTCTCGTCGACGCCTCAGTCATCGAGTACCATCGCCCCCATTTTTCTCGACTTCTCTGATCACTCACCTAACCTCAGACCAAACCCCGTCCACGATAGCACCTCCGACCGCCGGAAATTTGTCGAAACCCAATTTTCGGTCAACTCAAAACTGCTCTTCGAATACTCCACTAAAAATCATCATTTTGGTCTTAAAAATCCTATTTTCTAATAACAATTCAAGTTATGAAACTGAATTTTTATTCCAAGACATTCGAATTTCCCTTAATGTTTGAGTTTACCCTGTAAATCAAGTTTTTGCCCACTATATATCACTATTTCATTTGAAACTATTTTTAGATAATAACTTATACTTAAACACATCTGTTTGTTTTTGTAACCAAGCCTGATAATGATTAGATGATAAGAGATTGAATTTTCTATTTGGTTTCTACCCTGTAACTCAGAAAGACACAGAGAAGAACAATGAAATCCTCAGCACAATCAAATATGAAAAATATATATACAGAGCTTTATGCTTAAAATATATACACAAAACATTATATCTATGCAACAATTTAATGATAAATGAGTATTATAAAATTGTTTACGCACCCTGTAAAGATAACAGAGTCATATATATATATTTATATATATATTTAAAATATTTAGCTGATATTTCTCGAGACTATTTCTAAACAAATACTTTGTTAATTCGAGCCTTTCAATTCACACATCAAAGCCTATACCAGATTATAAGATGAGATTATCATCATTTTTTTTTCTATTTTCTTGCCTGTAAGCATAAAACAAGGATATATGTCCGGCATACATGTTTAAACTCACATATCCATAAGATATGTATATATATATAAACATGCAGGTTTCTTAACAACTATAAATATCTAGACATGTCTCAGATTCAAGATCAAGTTGTAAGATTACTCACAATTGTTTGAGAATGACAGAGCACTTTTTATTTGAAAAGCTTGAACCCTTTTTTCCTTTTCTTTTTTAACTGAGAATTGCTTTGCTTATGATCTCCAAATCTTCTTGTCTTTGTTGAGTTGCAAACATTATTCAAGTTGTATAAATGGAAGCATTTGTTATTATTTCAGGTCTGCTATGTTGAACGAATGAAAATAAGGATAGATATAGAAGTGTTTGTACAGAGAGGTGTTATCTGGGTTAAGCAATTTTTGCTGGTACACTTATTATATTTTTGACCAGAGATTTTTTTTATAATGGAGGCTGAAATGATTTCCTATATTCGAATTGACTATTGTTGCTAGCATTTAATGCTTTGAGTACCTTAGGTCTCCTATTATCTTATTTTATGTTTAGATATTTTTGCATTTACTTTGCTTTGCATTTTTTTTTCTTGCCTGCATATCCAACTTCCCCTACAAGATTCTATTACCTTTTTTTTCTTTTATACTATATGTATATAGATATAAAGTTGTCTTAGTTATTTTTATAACCTTTTAACTTAAGTATTTTACCTTTATTCTTAACACAAATGTTTATTTTCATTTCTCTTTTATTTTTAAACTTAGACTATCAAATACTACATTTATTTATTATTTAGTTTTATACTTGTATTTATATTTATTTTATATTTACTTTATAACCATATTTTGTTTAAATATTGATAAGATATACTTGACTCCCTTTAAAACATTATCGCCAACATTACAGCAAATATATAGATCAAAAGTTAAATAGCAGAGCTTTATTTTGATTTAATGTGAATAAGCTAGCTTTTATTTATTTATAAATAACTTTTTTTTCCATTTAGATGTATCATCTTTTTACAAGCTTGAGAAATTTATTATCACTCTATATTCAGAATTCCCAAACCAAATTAATCTTATGTTAGAATTTTAAAATGAAAGAATATTTTAACCGATGAACTTTTTAATTTAAAACTTATCTAAACTCAAGTTTAAAAAAAATGCATATTTATAAAGAGATCATCACATTTAAATAATAAATCAGTGTTTTTTAATAGATTCAATCCTGTTAATTTCCAATTAACAGATATCTAAAAATCCAGGTTATCGCATTCCTTCCCCCTTTGAATCTTTTCGTCCTCGAAAAGGAACGAAGCCAGTTTTTTGAAAATGCTTAAAATCAGATAAATTCCTTTGATCATTTTTAAACTACTTTAAAAATCTATATAATATTTTTTAAAATAGTTTTTATAAAATACTTTTATAACTCGATGTCTCGACAAGTCCATCCTTGTCCTTATAGAAATTCGGTCATACGTTGATCAGGCGTACGACTGAAAATCTATAAGTACTTGGTAAACTCATTTCCAACACCCAGTGAAATTACTTTGGAAAATAATTTTATTGAAAATATAGAAAACGGTTTTCGAAAATAGAGAAAATATCTTTGGTGAGAATGCTCTGGAAATCATCACCCCCATCCATGGTCGCAGTTACATCCTGGGTTACGTTGCCATCGCAGCAAAAGTCCATGTAACTGTAGGTCTCCGTGCCCCTCAATTACGCCATGGAACCCACAACAGATCGCAGTTACATTCCAGGGTTACGTTGCCGTCGCAGCAAAAGTCCATGTAACTGTTGGCTCTCAGCGGCACACATGATTTTCGCTGTCAAAATGAAACTTCTCCACTCTAACATAGGTCGCAGTCTACCGATGTAAAATCAAACGCAGACTGTTGGCTCTCAGCGGCTCATGCGACTTTCGCTATGTTACCATAGTGTCGCAGTCTACCGATATAAAATCAAACGTAGACTGTTGGCTCTCAGTGGCTCACACGACTTTCGCTATGGTCTGCAGTAGATCGCAGTGACATCGAGTTACACTGTCGTCACAGCATAACCCAAATGCCTCTGTGGGCACCAGCCCCTCGACTTTCGCTACACAAATAATCCTCAGGAACTAGTTTTGTTCGGACTCCTCACAGGATCAACTTTAGAACCTTCCCCTTTGAGGCTCAAGGCAGTGCCACCCTGTGGCACTCCTGAGAAGTTCATTCAAGGGAGCGCCTTTTTCCCCAGAGCCACTTCAAAACACTTTATACTATACACATATAGTATTTTCCAAATCATACACCAAGTATGAATCTCATATAAATCTCCTTTACAAAATCAATTCTCAAAATCAATTCTCAAAATCAATAATTCTCATATTAGGCTTTCCAAATTCCAATATTGACTTTTCCCAAAATCAAAAGCCTTTCCAAAATTCAAAGGTTCCAAAAACCTTTCCTCGAAACCATTTTCACAAAAGTCTTTTTATATATACATATATATAAAAGTTTTGAAAAATCTTTGAATCAATTTGTACTTGTATAAATTCACTTTTATACTTCAAATACTTTCAAAAATCATTTTCTTCTGGCAATAGATTCAACAAGGGAAGTTTTCCATATATAACAAAGATATATAACTTTGTTTAGCCCAAATCAATATTCAAATTTTGATTACTCTTTTGTAAAGTTATTAACCACATTTCTTCCTTAAAGTAAATTTTTAATCATAGAAATATCCAATTTCCACTTTACTTCATCATATATTTCACAAAATATACTTCCAATTTCAAAAATCATTTACAATTCTTATCCACAAAATTTCAATGTCAATTTTATTCAAACCCGTACGATGTCCATATATCATTCGTACGCAATATCAATCTGATCGCTCACTCGATCACACAATTTCACTTCCGAACTAGTATTGTCCACCCGACTTCCTAGTGCGGACTCAGATCCGGTTTCTTGATCAGAAACCATTATTCTCCTTAAATAGTCACAACTATGATAGAGAATATCTAGAACCAATCAAAAATCCATATCCAGGTTCGCCGTCGAAAATCGAGCGAAAAATCCCAACTCGGATCGATAATACTATCTCGAAATTCTATGCTCGAATCTGGATCAAATCACTATGTGAATAGAATAATATACGTACATCCTACGTATTTATCTTCATTGATTATCAATTAAATCAATTTCCTTTCTATTCATCCTCACTTTGATTTTATTCACTTATCCACATTTTCCTTAATCCACATTTGGATTATCACTTCAATTCTTATCTCAGTTGGGTATTTAATCAAAAACAGTTCGAACGCCGGCCATTTTATACTTAGAAAATAGCTTGAAAATTTTTAACAATAGATGAGTAGTTGAAAAATAATCATTAGTTTGTAAAATAGCTGTAAACAGTTAAGTAATTGTAAGATAGTTGAAAAAATAGTAATTATTTATAAAATAGTTGAAAACAGTAATCAGTTTATAAATCAGTTGCAAGATTGTTAAATAGTTTCAAAAGTAGTTGCTAAATAAATATAAGATAGTCTTGGAATTTAGAAGAAAAATTGCATAGTAAATAGTTAGGAAAATAGATTTAAAATAGGGTATATCAAAATAATTTATTAAAAATAGTCCAGAGCCAAACTGTTCAACTTCCCAACCTCCATTTCCAATTAACTTCCTATTTCATTCCACTTTTAACCATCTCGAATTATACAAATTCGAGTTATTACTTCAAATGTTGATTTAATCCCATAAATCAAATTTACCTTTACTTTTAATTTAACAGCCTAACCATTTAATTCTGAGTTCACATTTCAAAATTCCATTTTAATTTACCTTTACTTCTACATAAACTTATTTCTAGGTTCAAATAATAATTCAAACCCCCTTTTAAACAATCTAATCTTTAAAATACAATTTATTACCCGAATTCAATCTTGGAACCCATCCTTATCCATTTCAGTTTACATGTTCATTTTAAACATTCAAATCTTAATGTTCAAAGTGATCTCATTTTCTCAAGTTCAATTTTTATCTTTTAAGATCAAAATTACTTAAGTAATTTCAAATTAAAGTTTAGTTCCATTTAATTTCAATAATGAAATAGATATTATCTCAATCTACTTCTTAATTCATTTAAATAATCAAATTCACATTATCATAATTACTGATAATAACAGGATGATATTAAGATAAATAAACATCCAATTTATTTAAAACATTCATCATCCACTACCCATTCCAGATCTCAAACCTATTTGAGATCACACATAGTTCCCTACCAAATCAACCCATTTAACTTTCCTAAGTTAAATCTCAATTTCATCTTGAAATTTCCAATTCAGGTTGTTTATTCCAAACTTATTTAACTTCCTTTAAGTTAAATTCAATTTAATCTCGTCAAACTTATTCAAATTTGAATTCTCACTTCAAATTTTAAACTTCACATTAATAATCTTATAAGTTCAAAAACTTATCACCTTGTATATCACATCTCATTCCAAATTTTTAAACTCGACATTTAAAGTTTGCTTCAAACTATTTTTGATATTATGTATATTCCCCATATATACATATTATTTCTTTTACACACTAAGTTATTCTTAAAATTTAAACCACCTTGGGTTTTTAACTCAAACAAATTCCTTTAAATTTTCAAACAACTCCTGTTTGAAATAGGACCCTTTTTATTCAAATACATTTAATAATATTATTTATTATTTCTTTATTACTTTGAAATTTTTTTCAAATTCTGGACCCAGATTTAAAACTTCACAATTTAAATCATCTTCAATTCCCATTTATAAGTCATACTTCCCTGAACGTTTTATTTCCCTAAAACATTTCATTATTTTAGGATAATAACTAAGGTTATTACAACTGGAAATCAATTCACTATTATCTTAATCTAAAAATTCTTCTCCAAATTCAGAATTTTAATTTCAGTTTGAATCCATTTCAAACTTATCTTTATTTAATTTCAATTTGGTTGTATTACTATTAACGCTTAATTCTCATTATTATTATTTTTCCACTAATTTTTAACAACCAATTACTTTAACATTTATTAGTAAGAAATATTGCTTTATATATCAAAATATATTCTTATATAAATCGTTTAAAATCTTTATATATGAAAATAACAAGTACGCTCTCATATATATATATATATATATACACTCAACTCATTCCAGGGTACTACTAACCCTATCCTTATGAGTATACCCACCAGAGCCAAAGTTCTCACGTAACCTTCGCTCTGATACCAAGTGTAACGACCCGGAATTTTTGATCCCGAAAATTCCAGATAGTTAAGAAAAGAAGAAAGAGATAGAAGAAGAAGGAACATAAAACAAAACACAGAACCTCACATTCGCAGCGGATCAAAATATAATATCAAATAACAACAGTTTACAAAAGAATACTGTATCAGTTGATTACATTTAAATACATCAGAGTTATACATATACACAATCACTGGATATATACAAATCAACATATCCCAGATAAACAAAATATATCACAGCGGAAACACTCCATACGTTCCTGCCATCCAGCTCGTCTCCTGAGCTCTAGAACGTCTTTACCTGAAAATCTATAATACTCGGTCTGACCCAAGCATTACACCAAAGTAACACCCGGATCAGGCTGGAAACCAACGTGAGTAAACCCATATAACATGGAATACAAAAGTATACAACTTATATAAACCCGGGGTACTTATATCAATTTACAACTTTACAAGTTGTTATAGACTTGACTTATTTCAAACCTCAATTTCTAAGCGCCCAACTTAGGTTAAATGGTCCAATTCACTTAAATCATTCCATACCAGCCTATTGATTTCACATATCGATCTATAAAGAATTGAAGTGGTTTCGGATATTTATTAATACCCGACTTCGGTCTCTTCGAATTCAATATCATCTTAACCCAGGTTATTCAAGTGAAATACAATTCAACTTTAAATACAAGATGTCACCTTTTTACACGGCAATTTATTATCGATAGATAACTTCACTCATTTGGATTTTGGTAACTGTACTTAAACTCTAAGTTTAGCACATTCGTTAATTAATTATTCTTCAATTCATATCTAAGTAATTAATCCTTAATTACTTCCCTTAATTACTTCCATTAAGTAATTATCCTCTTAAATTAATTACATTTAGTAATTACACAATAATTCCTTCCACTAAGTAATTTACTTAATAAACTTTATTAAGTAAATTACTACTAATCAAATTCAAGGATTATCCTTAATTAATAAATCAATTATCTTAAATTAATTACATTACTTACTTATTCCTAATCACTAGTTAATGATCCCATCATTAACTACCCATTTACTTCCCAAAAACTACTTACCCTAACTAATTAACTCATCATTAATTAACTACACCTATAAATTTTATTTAGTGATAAATCTTTTAATTAGTTCATTAATTAGTTATACTGAATTAATCCCAACTTAAAGTAAGTTAAAGATAAATTCTTTATCTTTATGATATACTTAATCATATTATTAAATTTCCATTTAAAAACATTTTGCACATCAACCTTTTATATAATTGAAGGATTTGAAAACAATTTGCATATCAATTTTATAGTTGAAGATATAAAATTTCCTTAGCAAAACAAATATTAAAATTTTTAAGGTCTTTGAAACTCATTCAAACCTGTTTAATAATTTTCTATACACAATTTCCAATACACACTTAAACTTGTTTAAATGTTTCCCTTTGAAAACAAATTGCTTAAATAACAAACAAAATTTAAAACTTTAAAACTTAAAACTTGCTTATCAATTTCTTTGAAAGCTGTTTTGATTTTCTTTAAATTAAGAACAAATTAGATTAAAATCTCTGAAGCCCAAAACCTGGCAACCCACAAAAAAAAACAGACCCGAGCAACTTCCATGCTTTACCCGAGTAGCCCCGCGAGCACTCACGCTCTATTCTCGAGTTCGACACCGAGAATGGTAGTCCTTCCCAACTCGAACTCACAGCACCTTCCAAACCAACCCTGACATACACATGCACGTGCACGGCAACTCCGGCCACCAGCGATCTGTACCTCGACCACCTACAAGTCGTAATTGACTCCAACACTCCTTCTAATAACCCAAAATCGAAGATGACAATGCTAATCGAAAAACGAGCCCACGATCAAAACTGGGATGAACACACTTGACTTCCTTTAAAACATTATCGCCAACATTACAGCAAATATATAGATCAAAAGTTAAATAGCAGAGCTTTATTTTGATTTAATGTGAATAAGCTAGCTTTTATTTATTTATAAATAACTTTTTTTTTCATTTAGATGTATCATCTTTTTACAAGCTTGAGAAATTTATTATCAATCTATATTCAGAATTCCTAAACCAAATTTATCTTATGTTAGAATTTTAAAATGAAAGAATATTTTAACCGATGGACTTTTTAATTTAAAACTTATCTAAACTCAAGTTTAAAAAAATGCATATTTATAAAGAGATCATCACATTCAAATAATAAATCAGTGTTTTTTAATAGATTCAATCCTGTTAATTTCCAATTAGCAGATATCTAAAAATCCAGGTTATCATAGAAACACATCATATAAGTGTAGAATACTAATATGCTTGTAAGATAAACACTTATGCTCGAAGATTAGACATTAACCTATGTCACCTACACCCAATAAGTCAGCCAAACCTGGTATAGTACTACACGAATAATTGCGACACATATGCCAAGGCTTCACTAATGTACTAATCCATACTCAAGTACATTGCCCAGTGTTCCCCTATCGGAAATCATACTCCCAACCCTAAATCTTAAAACTTATGGAGTCACTATTGGAACAAAACTCAAAGTCGTGTGCCATTTACAACACACTATTAAGACAAAGCCTTAACTCGTGTGTCAAAACATATGCACATTATTAGTATGAAGACCATCTTGCATGCTGAAACATACGAGGCACTAATGGTATAAAGACCAATTCATCATGACCAAACCATTTGCAACACTATTAGGGCAAAGCCTAACCTCTCGTCGTCAAATCGCACGTAACACTATAAGGATAAGGCTCAATTCACATTACCAAAATGTGTGCAACACTATTGGTAGAAAGGACGACTCGTTATAACCAAAACGTATGCACACTGTTGGGATAAAGACCTTCTTGCATGCCGAAACGTATGCGACACTATAGGTATAAAGACCAACTCACATTTGCCAAGCCATAAGCAACACTATTGAGGTCAAGTCCAAGCTCACTATGCCAAATAGTCAATGACATTATTGGGACCGAAACCAAACTCATAATTGCCAAATCTTCTTTGATGCAACTTAATCAAGCCCTAACCCATCATCATCAACCACCACTGGTACAATTAAGGACCAATTTACTCATACGTGCACCAAAATGCCCTAGTAGAACCCTTATATAACGAACCTACTATAATAAGGCATTTTTCCAAAGTATCTCAAAACAAAACAAACAATATACCAAAACATTCCTCATCTCACTTTGATCATGGTGTCACAAACCGCACATGAATTTGAGGTCGTATGTGAAAGACATAAGCATTTAAAGTTCAGGGCATCTCCGTGATTAATAAATCAATTATTATATTTATCTAATTTTTCTTTTCGATACAGTAACTTCGAGTTATCAACACCCATCAACCAAACACCTTCCTAGGCCTATAGCTGCCGCTATAGAATTTTAGACGCTAATCCGCCATAGCAACTTTGCCTATGCTCCGCCACGTCTAGCCAAACCAACCTAATAGCTTGTGGAGGCCGTCGGCAAACCCGCTGCCGCCGCCTCAAATTACCATTTCTAGCGATCACCGACCGTATGTAGTCGATCACATACCAGTGTCGAAACCTACCCGGCCTCCACTTCCTATCCATGTCCTACGAACGTCCTACCATCATCGTTTCACCATTGGATTGAAATGGACGGTCCACATTTGTCAAATATTATAATTCATTTTTCGATCGATCTACTAACTCAATTGACGAGCGAACACCACATGTGGATTCACATAATCGAGAGCTACAATTTGGATAGATAATATATCAAATTTGGACAACTTTTACATTTAACACTTTTTAGTTAAAGAGAGATTGAATATTTCCTAATTACAAATAGAAATACCCACCTTTTTAAATAACTAGCAATGTCATATTACATCTTAATTGTGAATTAATACAATTTAATTGATTACTATCCAATTTCTTTATTTAAAATTTGATTTAAGGCCATAAGGAGTGAATTACTATGTCTTATTAGTATATATTCAAATAAAGAATCCCACTCATAGGTTTGGCATGCTTCCTCTTTGATTTCATATAGATCCTCCTTCTACATCACTAGCCTAATGTATCTCCTTCTCGATACGCCTTGATTTGCTTCAAAGTTATTTTCTTTATAATATTCAATTAACGTTGATTAGATTTTATATGGAGATGTATTGATTTTGGTTGAGATTTGAATGTAGATTAACATAGATTAATGGATAGGGATTTGGACAAATATAGAACAAGAAAGAAGGGCATTTCACATCTATTAATAATCTCAATTTTTAGCCCAAAGTCAAAAATATCCGAATTTCAATATATTACGAAAATGCCACTTGGTTCAACCCTTTCTAATTTTTGGTCTGCTTTATCAAATTCAGCAAGTTATGACTATAAATGACATTCCGAACGATATGGGAAAGGTCCCAAAGCGTGAATCTAAATTTCTATAAAATTTACTATTTTGACCTTTATTGTACAATTACAATTTTACCCTTAAAATTTAGTTATTCAATTACATAAAATTTTGTAGTGTTACATCCTCTTGAAAGAATTTCATCTATAAAATTCCAATATATGGGTAATGCAACTCCTAAAGGATCAAACATACAGAAACAAACATAATTACATCAATTTAGCATCCTTCATAGAAAACACAAGCACAATCACAACCAAGGGTATACAATACTGAAAGGTAATAATAATGATGATGATATGATATGAGATGAATGAAAATGCACCTAAGTCGGCCTCCTACCTGAATGCATATGTAGTGCAAATTAGTAGTTAATATCAGTATCGGGTACATATCAGTCAGGTACTAATATGAGATATTTTAAAATATCATGATAATATCGAATAATGTTGGTAAAATATCAATATGTGTAGAACATGTTATAAACACTATTGTACTGTGTTATAATGTTATATTGATGTTAAGTATTCAAATATTTGGATAAATAATTCTAAATTACTATCAATGACTGATTGCATATAGTTTGTAGATTATAACCCGTTTACTGAGATATTCTATTTAATACAAATCATAATATAGGCTCATAAAAATCGAGAAATTCGCATAGTGGACATCTTTATTATTTCTTCAATTTTATACTGTATTCATAATTACTTCAGTCATCTGATCATCTATATTACTTTCCTAAATTTTCCATAATTATAGTTTCGTCATTATAATTTTCACTTAATATATCAAATAAGCAATGTTGATTTGACACCAATTACTATAGCTCATTCCTTATCGATAAGTTAAATATATTACTTTACTGCTCTTCAACTTTTAGGTCTAGGGCATGATAATGACTAATAAAATGAGTTTTCATAAGCTGACTTACCAATTAGAAATGGTGAAGAAAAATAGCTAAAAAGAGGAGTAGCTCTTTCATGAACTTGTCTTTAGTGGTAAAGTATTCAAGGAAAATAAAACATATAAAATAATGGAATAAGTAGAGTTTCTTTATTGAAAGACTGATGAAAGACTAATGATGAAGCCTAAACTATATGGTTAAAACTAAAAGTGTCGGTGCATTGGGATTCCTAATATGGTCTACAAATTGTCATTCACCATACATAAAAAATAAATAATGAGAATGTGAAGATATTTATTTTTAAAGATATTCTCTCCAACACATATAATAATTAACGATATTCTTAAAAAATATTGTGAATATTACTAAATACCGAAATGATATATCAGCAAATATCGGGAGATATATCGGTAATGACATTTTAAGTGATATTTTGAAAAATATCGACTTAGGAGCGATATGAGATATATCAACGATATTATTTTATATTAACTACATATAGTGCAACCAAGATTGTATGCAAATATCCTAGTATATGCATATATATAAATTCTACATGTATGTGCATCCATTCATCCATATGCAACAACCATATCGAAAAGAAAGTAGATAACCACGTCCATAAACAAATAAACAATCTATAGTATACAAATAATCATATAAATAATCATTTAGCACAAGTTAGAACAAACCTAAATATATATATATATATCCTAGGTTGGTACGTATATACATACAAGCCAACACAATATGAACTAAATCAATATAACTCAAACAAAGCAACATAAGAAACCGAAACATGTCATAAGGAAATGCGTATAACTAATTCTAGAATCCATACATCCATGCCTATGTCAACAAGCTAGCTAAAGTAACTACGCAAACATACAATCAAATAACAAGCAACTAACTGACAACCCACCTAAATGGAAAATGTATTGGAAGAGAGCCCCGGTTGGGAAGATCGGATTCTCTCCTAAGTACTCCCATCCAAACCTTTTCTTCCCTATATAGGGCTAACATCACTTCTTTCTTCTTAAGTCATCTCACATCAAGCTAAGATGGGAATACACCTATAGAGTATTTTAGACTTGACCTTTTCTCCACCTCAACATGTTGACTAGGCTCTACCATAACCACTAGATCGTTGATGTATGTTCACAAATGGGATATATATAATTTGTGTGAATGCTCGCCGGCTTTTCAAGAAGCCCCACTCAAGCATGTGTACTTACCCTACTCTCTATAAAATCAGGAAAGATCCAACAACTGGTGGCGCTAGCTTCCGTAGATGTCATATCTCGATAGTGAGTCCTTCCCCTACACCATGCCACTCACTTCAAACTATGCATGCATGCCCATCCTTTGCGATTTACACTGCTTTTCATATCACTAAAAATTTCACTAAGGTGTCTCTAATCATATATTCTCCAAGTATAACTTTAATTTAAACAAACTAAACTACTAGTGTATCTCAGCCGTCAAATACAAATTGCAAATGTATGCGCACAATCATAACTCGTAAAGTTTACCAGCTTTAATAAGCACATGTAAACATTCCCACTAACTAGTAGCCAATGATGTTGTCCTTCTCATACTCTTTACCGGAATGGGATGAGCACATTTGGTTAAGAGGTCTTAATAACCCAAATGTTTTCACTTCCTCTTCTACTTCTAGGCATTCCGTCAATAAAGTCCATATAAATGTTCTCTCATTTCCATTGTGGAATATCCAATGGGAGTAATAATCCAAAAGGCTTCTTTTACTCCACCTTCATCCTTTGAAAAGTCTAACACCTAACAACATACTTCATCACTTGCCTCTTCATCCTCGGTGAATAGAATATCCTCTTCATATCACGGTACATTTTATCACCATCCGGATGAAGAGTTATCCTGGAACGATGACACTCACTAAGTACCATGTCTATCACATCATCAATCACTGGCATAGACAACCTTCCATCCCATCTTACCATTCCTTCATGATCAATGGAATAGCACTCCAAAAGAGTAGATTGCTCACCTTTCTCTAACTATTGAAAATACTATTCAACTCCGTATCCTTTTGACATACCGCACTAAGCTTCTTCTTTAAGTCCATAGGCAACACAACAAATTAACAACGGTATCTCCCTTTAGTGGACCAATATTTATGACTTTTTGGTAAACCCCAAACTCAATTTAATTTACAGACATCACAAATGGATGATGCCTTATTTTCGATGAACATAGAATTACTTAACCTAAACGACTAAATAAATAAACTAAATGTAACAAACAACAAACTTAATAAGTCCTAAATCTAAGGCATAGCATTGTACTACTACAACAACCCGCCTTTCGTAATACCTAAAAATCAATGCCTTACAACATCGCTTTACTTTCAAATACCACAAAAGACTGATTGTCAGGGTAAAATTAGAACAAAACACACTTGCATGGGTCAACATTTAAAAAAAATTGGCATATAGAAAATCTATTTGGCATTATAAATTCAGTTCATTGGTATATTTAATTGATAAACTTTTTATTAATTATATTGATTTCACAAATTTATCAATGTAGATTATTATAATTTTATATTGAAAATGTTCTTACAATATTAGAAAGGTTAAATGTTTTCATTTTATTTTTCTAATAAGGCCCCCACTAGTCTTTTATGTTTCTCCAAACCTTACGATGAAACATATAAGTCTTTCAACTTCACTAATGAGTGGTAGAACTCATATATTGTGGGGTTTTGATCCTAAGAAAAGCTCAAAAAACCACACTCTCATATACGATGGATAAATCTATATCGGTTGTATCATATACAACTCCTACCCTATGGTTCCTAGTCATAATCTCATTTTCACCTTGAGGAAAGCTCAACAGGTAAAAAAGATTAGTCATCGTACCCACCTTTTCGCGATGGCTTAAATATACTATACATACCTTGAGGAAATCTCAACAAATATGTATAAGTATCTTACCTCATCTGGTCTATACATAACAATACTACACATAACATCTCTAGATTAAGGAAAGCTCAACAACTATAGAGTATGCAAACAATTTATTAATGTATAAATGGTAGAGAACTACTTTATATTAAAGATTTATAATCTTCAATATATTATATCAAGTGATATCGACTTATGGAATAATGTATTTTTTATAAAATACCCTTGTGATTTCAAGTGTCAAACACATCAGAAATCACGGTATATGTACATTTACGTATCTATTTATTTCTTAAGTTTATTTAGGGTTTCTTTAATGTTTTTAATTTATACATTCATATTATATAAGTATTATTATTATATAACTTTTATATCTATTTAACTTATATAATATTTTATGTAAAATGTTTTATTAATTAATATTATTTAATTAATTAAATCAATTAACACTTTAATGAATTATTATATTGTTTAATTATATCATTTAAATATATATACATTATAACCTTATGATTATGCACATATACCATATATATATATATGTATGTATGTATTTTAATTTATTAATTAACTTTTAATTAATTAATTAATTTAACAATGTTAATTAAATTTTGTTAATTTCGAAAATTAATTTACACACATATGAATACTCATATTATCTTAAACGTTTCATGACAACATGACATATATCATTATATATATATATTATATGTACATATATTTAATTAATTAACTTATTTAATTAATTATTTTATTTTATGAATCTTATTAATAAATAATATTTTCAAAATTAATTTTATAACATTTTTAAACATTTTGAAAAATTATAATATAACTTTTACAACATGTGTTTTATTTTAAATTTAAAATAATAAATTTGAAAATCTATATTATAACATTTTTTCTATTTTAAATTTAACTTTTAATTTAAAATTTTAACTTTTAATTTAAAATTTTAATTTTAATTTCAAAACAATTTCGAAATTAGCCCAAGACCTAATTCAAATTCGGCCTTACTATTAGGGATAACCTTTCAGGCTTACCTCATTGTTTCGGACCAAGCTAGTAATCAGATAGGGCAAAGTACTTGATTAACCAAACCCAATCCTAGACACCACATTTCTAGACACCCTACTACGTGGGTATGCTTTAATAAATTAGTCATAATATTGCTAATTTAGACCGTATAGGCTATTTGGCTATGATACCATTATTGGAACTACGCCAGCCCGCAGCGAAGAATTTGGGTAAATTTCAAAAAAGAATTCCTTATTGGATTTTTAACGGGCCTATGTAGTCTAATTCATTTAGAACTTTTCTAAATTTTCTATTTAATAAAATCAATAATTTAGTTAAATTATAAATAAATTTTTATGTTATGTAATTTGTATTATATTCTATATATGCGTATCATATACACATATCTATGTGCATCCTTGTGCAATAGGATAACATGTACATGTTTTGATGTGTTCATATATAGATGCTGGAATTTACACCGCAGCGGACATGTAGCCCCTTGTGTATACAAGTGGATTATCTAAATATGTGTATGTGTATGTATATATATGTGTATGTGGGTGCATCAAAATATTGTATATATACATATACATACATATATATATGTAGAGAAAAAAATAATTTTCTTTTTTTAAATTTAATTTTCGATTCTAATAATTTATTAATTAAAAGCTTATAATTAATTAAAACCGTATAGCTTTAATAATTTTTTAAATCATTTTCGAAACCGTAATGTATATTTTATACTATATAAAATTTTACAGAATTATAAATACACACATAAGTTTATTTATATATAATCAATTTTGAATAAAATAATATTATTAATATATATATATAGATATAATAAATATCCAGAAAAAATTGATTTTTTTATTATTGCTGAAAGCCCTTTAGGAATGAACAAAAAACTTTTATAAAATTCAAAAAATATTTATTATATGATTTAATCCTTTTGTGTTTAGATTTAATTCATAAAATCATTTAATGATATTATTTTAATAAAAGAGTTTTTTCTTTGGTCATGAGCATCATACGAGTATACATAAAAAATTATACACACACACACACACATATACACACTTATATATACAACCATCAACATGTGACAATCTATCATTGTACGAATTCATGATGTTTTTAACTAGCAATATATTGAATAAAGAATGTATAAACATTATTATATAATAATAGTCCAGTAAATCAATCTTTCACCAACATGTAAAGTTCTCACATTGAGATGAAGAAAAAGACTCTTGAATCCAATCTCAATCCCAAAGTTGCTAGCATCTGAATTGCCTTAACACCGATGATCGAATCGAAGCAAATTGATGTGAATTAGTTCTTGGACTTTTAGGGTTGTTATAGGGTTATGACAGCCTGAAATGAGTAGCAAAAGGAAGAATGCAAAATTCACAAGAGAAGTGAATGCTAGGGGGAATAAATAAAGGAGGGATGAGAGATGAAATAAGGATCAAGATCCTTGTTTTTCTCTTACTAGTTCTCTCCTTTTGAATTCCAAATGTCCCCCTCTTACCACCATATGGCCGGCCCCAATTTTATGCATGATAGCCGCCTAAACTAAGCCCCAATTGGGCCTTAAAACTATTTTAAGCCCGAATAATATTTGTTGCGTTTAAATCCAATTTAAACGTGTATCAATATCGTATATCGATTATTGTTTATATAATTATTATACACACACTATTTAATATTGTCTAATTCACATCAAATAAAATTTTGTAATTAATATTTCATAAATATTAGTTAATTTGATTAACTTATAACAATTACAAATTAATTAAATTGAGTGGTAAATAGGAGCATTCAACATTTCATTGTAAAACTCTTAGATGTAAATTCGGTCAGCAATAAATATCGAACAATTTGAATATTAACGTTCACACTTCACTTAGCAGGTGGTGTGAAATTATGGTGAAATTTATCGCTTACTTGGTTTTGGTAAAATTCAATTTTACTCTATCAAACATTATCCTATTATGACAATCATTTACATCAATTCTATTCGTCAAAACTATATCACTTTGGACTTTTGGAATTTGGTAATGGTCAATATCATCCTTATTCAACTCTATATTCCAAACACAAAGTCCTTGGTTCAGTAATAATAATAATAATAATTAACCATACTTCTCTGGACAGAGACTTTGACTTTGAGTTGACCGTGATACTAACATCATGTAACTGAGGAGATGAATCCTCTTTTGAATAATGTTTCACTTCCAATGCTCCGACTCGACCCAATAGTCATTCGATGGACGTTGTGCCATGATTTAACTATAATCAAAGCGAAGATTCCACGTTGAAGGTCAACAGTATTCTCAAGTCAAGAGAACTATGTAATTTTATCACGTCGATATTTTTTTGTTTGACCTTAGTAATATTAACTAACAAAATACTATCGAGTGAGTCATTCCCTAGTTATCCAATAACTATCTGTATGTAAACCCTTGGTACCCCCAATAATCATGAGTAATACACTGCCTAACATTTGGAGAGTGTCATGTACTCCAGTTTCAATGGATTATTGATATCCAGTCTGATACATCTTGACTAGGAATATTTGGAATAGTATGTTTAATTTCATTGTGATAAATTACTCATGGTTATAGCACTTTGTAACTACTATCACAAAACATACCATTTATTGATTTTCTATTAAATATGCTTTAAATAATTACTCAATTACTTTTATCATAATATAACTGCTAACCCACTTTTTTGCCAAGCTGATTTCAACTGGACTTAGAAGGTCGAAATGAATATGAGAAGGGTCATAAATTTGGAAACATTCTTGGACAGACTAAAGGATTGGACTCAAGAAGTTTGATGGAAATTGGGGCTAAGCAGACCACTCAGTACCGAGAGGAACCTCTTGGTACCGAGAGGTTTTTCTTTCACTTGGCACTTTCCAATCTCCTTATACTTCAAGCACTTCTTTAAGAAACTGTGATAAAGTGTTTTTTTCAGAAGATAGATGAGCAACACCAAGGATTTTGGATAAGAAAGCAAAGAAAGCAGGAAAAGACAAACGATATCAGATGAATCATCAGAAGGAACTATATCTTCAGGAAAAAAGAGTTTGGAATGCATCAATTGGAGATAGTTAGGCAAGACAAATAAGATAAAGGGTTTTCACCTAGAAAAAACACCTGGTACCGAGAGGAACCTCTTAGTGTCAAGAGGTTTTTATTGGAGTTTGGACTGACGTGTTCACTCCTGTACACTTAGACCTACATCTAGACTCTATTCAACATGGACTTCTAAGTCTATTGGAGAGTTTCTTTATAAATACCAACCATATAGCAACTAAAAAAGGGATTCACATAATGCATCTTCTTCACTCTTGTCTCCTTCCTCAAACATTCTCTAAAAGCTCCATTGTAAATCTGAGATCCACTAGATTGTGGTCAAATCTGATAAAATTAGTTGTAATCTGGAGAGAAAATGACTAATAACAAAGATTAAAGTGGACGTAGGTAGGAGAATTTGTCGAACCATTATAAAAACCATGTCTCCTTTTATGCTTTTACCTTTATTTTATTAGAATTGGTGCTTTCATCTGATACTTGGGTTTTGATGTCATTTTTGGTGCAAACAATAATAAGTATATAATAGAAAGAAAACACCTACTATTTTGATCAATATTGATTATCGAGTTAGATATATGTAACAAATTATATAATTGCCCCTAGGGCATACCCCTAACTCTATCAAATGGTACCTATGGAATCTGGTTCCTCCTATGCATGGATTACAGGCTTTAAAAAATGCAAACCGTTACGGGAACTCTGGTGAAATTGAATCTGATTACGATAATGCAAGTTGAGATATTAGGACATCTATTGTAAATTAGGGTTTCAACACTATGCACAAGTGATTGTCTGACACTAGCATCGGAATGCTCTCATCACTATGGGATCGGTGGAGGTCGCATTGTCTCTGGCAAAGTGTAGCAGTGATAAAAATTGCTTTAAAATTTGGTTGCTAGGGTTTCAGCAGGAGTTGGTAATTTTATATTAAACCCCCTCAACATTTTATGAAGTTACAATATAATCTGAGTATTCAAATTAGCATAACTTTCACATACAAACACCTTTTACACACAACATGGGTTGAAGAGTTCATAATAAATTATGAATGCATTAATATATCTGATACTAAATTATATATACTAATTTTTACATTGTGAATTGAAACTTTAAACATAAATATTATCAATTCATATTTATATATCAACACAATTAATCAACATTAATATGTTAAGACTATACATTTGATTCAAATATTTGGTATTTGAATTAAAATGATTTATAGACATTTGAATGTATAATATCAATTTATGAAGTGTTAAGTTCAAACAAGTACTATTTAGATTTACCTACATTTATCAGTTATCGATCAGATTTTATTATTACTAAAAAAATATTAAAGAATCAATGTGTGTGTATGCGTATTATTATACATTATAAATTATTTCATTATCAAATTTAAAATTAAGTAAACATTATTTGAATTAATAGTACATTATGTTGTTAAATAATTTTGAGCAAGTAATAGTACTGACTTTTACAAAAAGTATTCTCCTTTTCCTTTTTCATTCTTTGAAAATACTTCTTTACCTCTATAGTCTCACTCCTACGCTCAAGTGGTAAAAGAACTAAAATAATTTTACCAATCGAGTGTTCAATGATTAAAGATAGTTTCTAAATCATAGAGCATGGGAAGAAAAAAGCGAATTCATCTATTTTAGACATAGAGGTAATATGCATTTTGTAATACCTCAAAATTTTGACTAATATTATAACTAAAATATTAATAATATAATAATGCAAAAATAATTGAATTTAGTGCATTAATAAAATAAATATTAAATAAAGAGGAGCAAGATGATTATTTTACAAACTTTGGAATTTGACCACGAAACTGACACTATTATGATTTTGATTTGTAGTATTTTTTTGAACCGTTTGGAGTCAATATGAAGGGATTACTATCGAAATGAATTGAGCGGGTGCCAAAACTTAGGTTTGAATTCAAATTCGAAAAAGTGCAAATATTTTTCCCTCCTTTCGTTTAAAAGTTAAGTCATATACATCCTTTTAGTTTTAGAAACGAGCGTCCTTCTTCCTTCTTGCAAACCAAAGGTCAAAGCATCATAACTTTCTAAAAACTCCACAAAAACTCATAAGACTTAAAGCATTGAGAAGATGTTGAAGAGGACTACGTATCAGTAGTGAACTAGAGGTGAAAATCTGAAGCATAAAGGCATATAGGCCGGACAGCGGAGACCTAGGTAGTGGAATGCATTTTGAGTGAGTGATCCATTATTTCCTCCTCATATAATGCGACTATGATCTTATAATAATGATATGCTAGTTTAGAGTAGATAAACACTTATACAAAGTTAAATTTAGATTAAATGGGGAATTATGAGGAATTTGGTTCATTATAGCAAATTAGAAATAGGTTATGCTATAGTATGGCAATTTATTGAATATGTGTTAAGTTTGATGTAATAACATGCTAAATTGGACTTAAAAACATAGGGCTAGGTACTAAAGATGTTCTTAGGCGACCAGATATGGAGCGGAGGCGCCTAGTGGTGGAAACAATAACAAAAACCACCAATTTTTGAAACCTGGCAACTAACAGGAAAACACGTGCATCGGTGCACCGATTGCACTAACCGATCCACTGATGTACTATAAATCTAGGTAGGTTGAACTTCGACATGTAAGGGCCTATATAGAATATTAACGATCGATTCGACCCTTGTTATTATTTTCTAAAGGTGTTTGAAGGCTATTGATGGGGCAAACGATGATCTTACGAATCGAGTGAATGAATGTGATGATTGGTTATTACTTGAAATGGTCATAGGTGTTGTCAGTGATACGGGAATCTGATGCGACAGTGACGTGAACATGAACGAGTTTGTAGGGCAATTAGGCGTCTTGGGATAAGGATATGGATACGTATGTGAATAGGATCTGATGCAGATATGGATATAGATACGGATACAAACCTGTGACACAAGTAGGTGATCCAGCTATTATGTTTGCTACCCTGAAGGCTTCGATGGACCAGTATAGAGGTGGACCTTAAGCGACATGTAGAGCATGAGGCCAGTCCAAGGCGTGAATCCACATAGTTAGTGCGATGACAACTAGCGATCCTATAGTGCATGTGGCTAGTCTAGGGCATGAGTCATATATGTGATTGATGTGATGATGGACAATACCCGACCACGTAGTGCACGAGGCAAATCCAGGGAAGCGAGTCAACAAGGATATGATATGATACAATTAGATGTATGTGATGGTTAGGTGGACGTGACTAGCACGACGTGAGATGACCGAGAGAGACTTTTATCATATTATAGTACTATTTTTGAAGTATACGTAAAGTAAGAGTATGACTCACTCACTAAACATATGTCTAACCTACTCATATTTATGCCTTTATATATATATATAAGGAAGGATCGGCTACACCTCTAATCCCCTAGATTTCAATCACACATTCCAAGTTAAATGATAGTGCTTTCTCTCTCTTGGTGACAAATTCAAACTATTAGAAAATGGGGTAATGATTTTTTGAAGAATGATGTTGATATTATTAGTGATAGCAAATGGAGTAATGTGGTTAAGAAAAATAATAATTCTTCTTTCAAGACTGTCGAGTACAAAGAGTTTGAAATCAACGTTTCAAACAAATTCAAATTATTAGAAAATGCTGATGAATATAATGAAGGTAATAAACTTGCGGATGTGTCTACCCCTAATAATGATAATGATGGGGGGGATTAAACCTTCAATGATTTAAATAAAGATTAATGGGGAAAATAAGGAGAATGCTAATGGGAGAGTGGAAAGTAGTGCTCCGGTTACAGTTGAGGTCGAGTTGCTGAAAGATGGTGAGTATAACTGCCATGATGTTAGTAGATGGGAAAGGTTAAATGTGGTCAATGAAGTTATTGATGGTGATGATGTTGCTAGGGATAGTTTTGTAGAAATGGTTTTGGGAGAGAGGAATTTTAGCTTATCTATGCATGAGAATTGTAGTATGCACGTGCAAAACAAATTATACAAACTATACAAATTTACAAATTTTGGTATAATGGAATCAAACAAAAAGAAGTTTCTTAGTGTGGATTGTTTTCGTAGATTGGGAGGCTATTTCTTTGATGAATTTGAAAGGGCTGAAGCTTGTGGATCAACAGCCTTGTTTGTTGATGGTTTTAGAGGCAATGTACAAATTAATGAATTGATGTGTTAGGCTGAAATGCATGGTGATAAGGATGTAGATATTGCTAATAGCATGAGAATTTCAAATACTAATGTTGATTAGTGTAGGGATGAAAGATATTACGTTTCAATATGTAAAGAATAGATCTTGGGAGACTGTCAATGTGCCATGCAGGGTGTATCTGGTATGGTGCATGATAAAGATGATATAGACGTGGAACATAAAGCTATAGAAATGCAATGGGATATGGCCATACATAAGAAAGGTTATGAATCAGATTTAAGGCATGGCACGGGTATGGACGCAATTAATCATGAGTCAGATTGGAAGCATGGTGCAGATTTTGATCATGGGAATAATGTTGTAGTAATTGATGATTTAGGTTCAATTTTAGAAGTTACAAATTTGGAGCATACTCTTAAGAAGGAGGATAGAGATTGGCTAGTGGTGGATTTTGGTTCTACATTACATGGAGAAGGTTGACATTTTATCTCTTGTTAACTACACAAACAGAGGATTCTCAGCGATTATAACCATTGCTAGTAATTTCAGTAACACCTATAAGTGTTGCTATAGGGACGTGGTCAATTATTTGTAACATTATATCCATTCCTGAATTCTGTCTGCCAACGGTTATAAGCGTTCGAAAATATTTTCTCCAAACGGTTATAAGTATTGGTAATATCGAATTTGCAATGCTTATATCTATTATTGAATTCTATCTTCCAATGAAATTAATTGTTAGTGCTATCAATTTTATATTATGTATATTAATTTCAAAATTCATTCTACCAACGGATATAAGTGTTAGCAATAAAATAGGAACGTAAATAGATGTTGACAATTTCTATTTCCTAACATTAATAACCATTGAAAAATGCACACATAATTTGTCATAAAGAAGTAAATATAAATTCAATGAAAAGTTCAAAACATTACAATTTGACTTGAAAGTTTCTAACTTTCAAATACAATTATCTTATTTGAATAACATTACAATTTCAACTCCAAATTTTCCAATTCCAAAATACAATAATATCTTATTTAAATCACAAAATTCCAAATAAAGACTTACAAACAATAAAGATGCTTAGACATATCAAAGGTTTTGTAGATTCTGCCATCTTTACTTACTTTATAGATGAAGTGTAGCTAACTACATGATAATAATTTTTCCTTTTGTTGGTCGGAAAACACTACCTATAGGACCAGTATCAAGATCGTATAAACTTGCTATGCCATCACCACTATCTTCCAACCTTTTCTTTCCCTCCTCTTTCACTAAAAGCACCTGCATTTAAAAAGTATTGCTTTGATTAGAAATGGTTGGGCAATAGCAAAACCAAGTTTTGTAAAATCGACCTGCTAGATTTAAAAGTGATTTTTTAGCTCAATTTCAAAACTACGTTGCAAACTCAAAATTGAGTTTGCATTTTGCAGCTTAGTTTTGAACTGAGTAGGCAACCCCATTTTAAAACTGAGTTGCAAAACTCAAACTCAATTGTGAGAGTTTATATTTATGTGTAACATGAATCGAAAAGAAATTACTAGCCAAATGATAATTCATTTGTTGTTGCATTTTTATACTTGTTCAGATAATAATTATTGACTGATATATTTATGTGTACAATGAATTTATAGAAAATTATACATGAATTGTTTATATGCCCAATAAATTGAATAACAATGAAAATATCTAAGATCATTAAGGCAACAAACAAAAAAGTGAAACATATTTGCAACCATCAAGAAGCGATAAATGAAATCTACCTCCCACAATAGAGCTAATACAGTTAAGTTTCTAAAAATGAATGCTCAAAACCAAGTTCTACCCATCTTAATTAGTTCCTCGACAATAAAAAAATTTGAACAATATATCATTAATCATGTTTCTTAAAAGAAATCATGATACTACTAAAAGAAACGTGTGATAATTGTTAAGTAATAAATTCGTCAACACCCGAAAGAATGTAAAAGATAATTTAATTAAAGGTTAGCCTCCTCGAGACTAGCTAAGGTTGTTCTCTTCGATGTTAATCGAAATCAGAGGTTGATGCATGCATTATTCCAAGTAAGTAATCATTCTTTGTATTGAAGACTTTGTCACTTCGAAGGTAATCGACAGTGTGAATTAATATGCTATCGACAAGTTATCACCTAAGTCAATATGCTTGAAGAGACTTAGGTCAAAATGTTCGATGACATTCAAGTCTTAGTTCAAGCTCAATTAAGTATGCAAATTTCGATTTCGAAGATGTCATTAGGCTATGCAATTGTTTGATTTCCAATTCCTTATGTATACAAGATTCAACTATTACAATTGAATAAATCCACAATTCAATTTAGGTTTTACAATGCTTAGGAAGGAAAGAAATGAGGGGAGAAAATTTGGTCTCCAAAAAAGCTCTCCTAGGGTCATAATTATAGAGGTGGAGAGGCAGGGTCTTCGACGCGGATAGGCTTCGATAGTAGCCCTCTCGGCGGTGTTGACAAGAGCCTTGTACACCTTGATGATGTTATGCGTTGAATTCTCTTAACAGTGATAATAGCGGAACTTTAGGTCCACCTTGACAGTGTTGGTCTTCAATATCGACGTCTTTCAAATAATATGAATATTGAAGTGCTATATTTAACAACAGCAATGGGCGGAGCCATTTGGCATCCTTGTAGTGCTAAGGTCTTTGTGGATATTGATAGTGTCCAACATCAATATAGCTTCATATAGGTACGCGACGTCCTTTAAATGATGATAAGACACGTTGATGAAGTGCCATTTTGAGCAGTCTTTGAAGAGCTGTAAGTGTTGATAAAGTGATGGTTGACGATGAGCATGTGATTGATGAGCAGCAGTGCTGATTGAACCTAGTATCAATGAGATGCACTTTGACCACTTCAACATTTATCGATGACCTTCGAAGTTGTCTATACCTGACCTCTTCGTAACAAGGACAATGGAAGGTGATGCCACCCCTATATCTCTTTTCATGTATCTCTGAAGTCAATAAGAGGCATCGTTGGAGTATTGCTGATCTAAGGTGTGATAATGATAATCTGCGGAGTGATCAATGAAGAACTTCTGATATTGGCGCTATTACTTCTGCGTTGCTTGTTAGTGTGGCATCGAACCTCCTCGAATCCTTTCGACAATCCTCTTTGACATTATTACTAGTATCAGAAATGTGCAGTCATGTGGCACGTTATACCTCTTCAACAACAATTATAGTAGTAATATCTTCGAAGTTTATGAGATGCGACATCCCTGGCTCTTTACACTTTTCGTCTCCGAAGTCAATGATGGTGATATCACTTGCCATTATAAAGACTTAGACATTGCTTCTTGTGACAAGGTTTGACACTTTAAATCACGAGCCATATTCTCTTGTGAAATTATACGGATAAAATTTACCCCCCTCCTTATGTAAAAGAAGCTTTTAACTCTTTAAGGTAAAACCATGAATTTTCCTTGCTTTGATTAATCTTTGAAATCCATTAAATCTGACGGTGTTCCTTCCTTTTCCTGTGATTTACATTCAAACAAAGGAAAATTTTGAATTATCAAAATCATTTAAAGCCTTAAATTTCATACATCTGGGTTAATACTAATATGCGATTTAATACTAACATATTTTTCACTTTATAATGTAACTCATATGACATTTGGCATTAATTTATTCACTCGACATAGTTTTACCAGCGTAGCATTACATTTTGGATGCTCTATGTTAATTGTTATTAAAGTTTTCGGTTCATATTTACAGACCTATCTTCTTATTATAGATTTACCATTTATTTATGCTCTTCTAGTCAATGCAAAAGTTTAAGTTTTTCTTGCGAACTTTATATTGATGATTCAATAGTTATTGACTTGTTGTAAGGCTGTTCTTAAACTTTAAATTTTTTATTATTTGGATACCAAGTAAATCTCCCACATGCTTTCAAGAATGAGTATCCAAATTTGGAATAATATCACTTGGTAGGCGGATGGAGGGATAGGCAAGAATTTTCTTGAGAAGACGAGTACGGGTTTCAAATTTTTTCCTCTCGAGCTAACTATTTTTGATTGTCGGAGACTGGCTTTCAATATTAAGTTGCCTTGAATGTGTCACACAGTTTTTTTCCAAACTTTTGATTTGGTGAAAGATGTCATGCAGTAGTTTGCATGTCTTCTGATTGTAATTTTTATCTTCATGCCTGAGACTTACTTCAATGATGGATTAGCGATTTAAGATATTAAAAATTCATTTGATGAAGAATTAAAGGAAATATCTGGTACTAATTCTAAAGTAAAAGTTAGGAAACCATTTGGTAATAAGGAGGTTAGGAATTTAGTATGTCATCTGATGATAAGAAATCCAAGGTTCTATCTTCTGACAATAAGAAATCTAGAATACCCTCCGACAATAAGAAGGTCAAAAAAATATCTGGTAACAAGAAATCCAAAATGTCTGATAATAAGAACATCGAAAATCCATCTAGTAAGTGACTAAAGAAGACCAGAGATACATATTTGGCGATATAATATAAGATTAAAAATCCATATCTACTAATAATAATAGAAGTCTAGAAATCCCTGTCTGGTAGTAATAGAAGACCAGAAATTCAATCCGGTAACAATATGAAAACTTGAATTACACAAGAAAACAAGAAGTTCAATAGGAAATTCAAAAATCATCAATAAAACCAATATGAAAACTATGAACCCAAATGATAATAAGAAAATTAAAAAAATTAGAAATTCAATCATAAGCTTGTTGGAATTTCATCTGATAATAAGAGTGGTCTAGAAATTCATAGGGAAACTAGAAATCCAATGAGAAACTTAGGAAACTAATCGTAATTAACAAGAAAATTAGGAATCCATTTGTCAGAAAGATCAAAGATTTAATCAAAAATTAATCGAAGTTTTGTTTTACAATAAGAAACTCATAAATTCATTCGAAGGCAAAAGTGAATCAGAAAACCATCTAATTAACAATTCGAGTTGTCGTAAAGCAATAGTCTCATGGTTCTCTCCAACGCAAATTTGTAGTCTTATTAATTCTTCGAAGGTTTTCACTATTTAAAGAATTGTTCCTTATTTGGAGTTATGTTGTTGTTAAGGCATTTATTACTTATTATAATTATATTTAGAACCAAGTAGTTCTGTTCAGCCGTTCAACCATTCAGCAAGTAGTTCCGTTCAACTATTCAACCGTTCATCAAGTAGTTACATTCAACTATCTAGTTGTTAAACCGTTCAGCCGTTCAGGAGGTAGTTCTGTTTGATTGTTTGGCCATTTAGTAGGTAGTTTGGTTCAGTTGTTTGGTTATTCAGCAGGCCCCATTTGTTTATTAATATTTATTATATAAACCTTCTTTTGAAGGTTTTCTTATTCCCAGGTCTATACTAGGCCTATTAAAGGTCTGCTTTGTTCTATGCCTTGAAGGAAGCTATTCTTATTTCCTAGTGAGGATTTGTTCTTCGATTAATTCTTTTTGCTAATCTGTTAGGTTTCAGGTTTCTTCATATCTTTTGCCTTTGTCACTTTTCAAGCTTTGGACACTTCAATCCTTTTTCTCTTTGCCTTTTCCGTTTAAGCCACTCTTTGGGCTCCGGACTTCTTCATCCGTTCTTTCTTGCACCCCCTTTTTGTTCTTAGCCTTTGCTTTAAGTTGCGGACATTTTCATCCATTTTTCTTATCAGTAACCTCTTTTGGGCTTTGACTTTGGTCTGATTTAACGACATCTTTGTCTATTTTCCATGTTTGTGCCCCTTTAGGGCTATGGATTTCTTCATCCTTTCTTGTATGAACCACTCTTTGGGCTCTGCCTTGGTCATGGCTGTGGACATCATTATCATCTTTCTTGAAAGCGCTCTGGGAATTCATCGGAGGCTTTGGTGGGTACTGGACCCTCCTCCCTTTAGGAGGTGCTACGGACTAGCCGTAGGCTTATTGGTGGGTACTAGTCCCTCCTCCCTCTAGCAGGCGCTATGGACTGGCTATAAGCTTTTTGGTAGGTACTGGACCCTCCTCCCTTTAGGAGGCACTACAGACTAGCCACAGGATTTTTGGTGGGTAATGGACCCTCCTCCCTTTAGGAGGTGCTACGGACTGACCGTAGGCTTTTTCGTGGGTACTGGTCCCTCCTCCCTCTAGGAGGCGCTACGGACTAGCCATGGGCTTTTTGGTGGGTACTGGACCCTCCTCCCTCTAGGAGGTGTTATGGACTAGCCATAGACTTTTTGGTGGGTACTAGACCCTCCCCCCTCTAGGAGGCGCTATGGACTAGCCACAGGCTTTTTGGTGGATATTGGACCATCCTCCCTCTAGGAGGCCCTACGGACTAGCCATAGGCTTTTTGGTGGGTATTGGACCTTCCTCCCTCTAGGAGGTGCTACGAACTAGCCGTAGGCTTAAAATTTGTTTATGAAAATAATTTTTCTACCAATCGAAATATTTGTGAAGACCTTTTTGAACATTAACTTCTTTTGGGAGAAATAATTTTTCCTTAAAAAGATCTCTCTAATAAACTAAGGGTTTATTTTCCAAAATTGGTTTTTCTTTTGAGAAGACTTTGGATATTACAACTTTTTGATCAAAGAAGTCCTTTTCTAGCATTGCCACCAAGAAGTGTTTTTAAATCATTCTCATGATAGAAACACGAATCTCCAATAAGAGACTGAGTGGTTATGATCCATCAACCAAAAATCCTTTAATTGAGAATAGGTTGTTCTAATTAAAGTTTTTTTCGATGAATCTTGAAAATTTTCCTTGAGGAAATATGTATAGGTTTTTCCATGTCAACAACTTCAAAAAGCTTTGAAAATGCTTTTGTCGGGATATGCTCGGCTAACATCTTTATCGTGCATTTACTAATGCTAAGAAATATTTTTGAAGATTGTATGAATCTCTCTTAAAATTTATAAACATTTGTCTTTCCCTAATTCATAGGCTAATTGAAATAATCCTTCTTGATTTTCGAAAGTAATTCTTTTGGAAGACATGTTTAGAAAATTCCTTTTTGATAATAAAATGACTTGTTAAAAATAAAGTTGGTGTATTTACTTCCACCATTATATGATGATATATATAACTGTACCTCCTCAGGTTTTGCTTAGCAAAAAGGAATGCCTTGTTTGTAAGTCTGAAAAGTCATGATTCATGAACTAATAGACCTTCACAAACAAGAGCATGTTTTTCTTTAAGAATCCCTTCTTTGTGGTTGATTTTGGATATTTACCTTTCCTTAAAAATTGGTTTATCCTGGAAGGCTGATTGGTTCAAGCTTTCAGATCGAGAGCCTCTTTATCCTAGACATTTGATCTATCTTTTCCTTGAAGAAGACCAGAGATTGATTATGTTTTGATGGAGAAATTTCAGATCCTTCCATGTGTAGTGGATTGGTTTTATTTTAACCTGTAAAGACATTCGAATTTCATGTTAATACATGATTGATTTTAAGTACAAATCAAATTAAGAAAATTTTTATGAGTAAAGATAATCCATGATGAGTAATCGATAGGGGACTCTATAGTTTGATCGAAGTTTGAATTTGAGGTTGCAGAGTTGCTTTTATTCTTGTAGAAAAATGTTAGTCTTCAAGTATCTGGCTATTCTTCTCCAAATAAGAGATCCTCTAAGCTTCCTTAGCGAATTCTTTTAGAGACCCTGACTTGATCATATTTTGAATTATCTCTGACAGGACTTGACACTCATCAATCTTATGTCCATCTATTTTGTGGTAGGTACAACAATCTTGTCCCTTTTTAGGTTCAGGAGTTTTCCTTGTTTTATAGGAAGCGGAAAAACTTCCATTACTTTTTTCCATGGCGAAAATATAGGAGAGGGGTTTGTTTAAGCTTAAGGGATTAGGTTTAGATATCATCATTCAGTATGTTCCTTTGTTTTCATTCCATCTTGGCTTCTTATTGGAGTGATTAAGACTGAACTTTCCTTCTTGTGCATCTTGTTGGGATTCTTTCTTGGCATGGTACATCTCATCCATACAAAAAAAATTCTCTGCTCGTAAATGGAAGTATTGCAGATCCTTACATCCATTAATATGAAGCTCTTTCCAATAAGGAATTTGCTTAATCGGTCCTAATTGAACTGCCATCGGTTTGTCTCTGTCGGTCACATTTTCTGGTTTCAATGCCTCTATATTAAATCTCTTTGGGTCTTCGCCAAGCAATTCTACTAGTCTTTTCTTGATATTAGCTAACATGCTGGAGTCCATGGTTGGATCTTTGTATATGTAAAACTGTGATACAAATTCATTAGAAAATTATTCCCAAGAACAGATGGTCTTTTCATGATAGCTTTTATTCCATTTAGCGGCTGCTCCATAAAAGTTTACAAGAAAAAGCGTACAACGGACTGCCCAAAAAACATTATATAAATCTATTTGGTTTTCAAAAGCTTAAAGATGGTCATTCGGATTAGTGGCTCTGCCATACTTTAGTGGAGGGATTTTGATGTAAGATGGAATTCTAGCAGCAAATATTTTCTCTGACAAGGGAGTTTTTCGAAAGCTATTATTTTTTAGGTCAAGGGTTTCTTCCTCCTTAAGCACACCCCCCGTTATTTGGTTGAGAATGTCTTTTTGATTGGTTTTGCTGTCATAGTATTTTTTATTATCTCCATGGATTGAACTATTCGATTGCTTAAGGGACCTTTTGGTTTGACTTTTGTGGTTTTCGTTTCGTTCTTCATCTTGAATTTTACTTGGGAATTGTGCTTCGTCTTCTCTTTTCATGAGCTTCATCTCCTTCGAATATTCTTGAGATGGAGCCCCTTCAAGAAGCTCTCGCACATCACTTTTTGTACTAAATCCTAAATTTTGGCCTTATTGCTTGCAAGTTTCGTTAGAGTTCATGTTATCCAACTTCCATATGCTCTAAATTGAAGCTTGGGATGATATTATCTCCCAAATTTATTTTTGATGCGGCTTCTTCATTTGGGATATCATTACCATTTCTGGCTCTCACCATTTTCTTCCTGAAATAAAAGAACCTTATGCAATCAGTTTGTGGAGAAAATTATAAGGATTCAGAGGTTCAAGCCCTTCTTCTAGTGCAAAAACGTTAATGAATAAATTCATCAACACCCAAAAGCATATAAAAGATAGGTTAATCAAAGGTTAGCCTCTTTGAAACTAGTTGAGGTTGTTCTCTTCGAGGTTAATTGAAATCATAGGTTGATGCATGCATTGTTCCAAGTAAGTAATCATTCTTTGGAAGACTTTGTCACTTCGAAGGTAATGAATAGTATGAATTAATCTTTGTAGACAAGGTATCACCCAAGTCGATACACTCAAAGAGATTTAGGTCAAAATGTTCGACAGCATCCAAGTCTTAGTTCAAGCTCAATTAAGTATGTAAAATTCGAGTTCGAATGTATGAATAGGCTATGCAATTATTTGATTTTCAATTCCTTGTGTGTACAAGGTTTAAGTATTACAATTGACTAAATCCCAATTCAATTTAGGGTTTACAATGCTTAAGAAGGAAAGAAATGAGGAGAGAAAATTTGGTCCCCAAAACAGCGCCCATAGGGTCATATTTATAAAGATGGAGCGGTAAGGTCTTCGACACGAACAGGCTTCAGCAGCAGCCTTGTCGGTAGTGTTGACAATAGCCTTGTCGACTTTGATAATGTTATGCACTGAATTCTCTTAACAATGATAATAGCGGAACTTTAGTGCCACCTCGACAGTGTTGGTCTACATTGTCAACGTCTTTCAAGAGAGCGATGCCGCTCGGCATCCTTGTAGGGTTAAGGTCTTCATGGATATTGATAGTGCCCTACATCAATACCGCTTCATATAGATTTGTGATGTCCTTCAAATGATGATAAAACACATTAACGAAGTGCCACATTGAGTAGTTTTTGAAAAGCTGTTAAACATTGATAAATTGATGGTTGGCGATGAGCTTGTAATTGGTGAGTAGTAGTGCTGATTGAACCTACCATGTCGACATTCATCGATGACCTTCGAAGTTGTCTGTACTTGACCTCTTCACAACATTGACTACGGAAGGTGATGCTATCCTTATATTCTTTTTTTGTATCTCTGAAGTCGATAAGAGGCATTGTTGGAGTATTGTTGATCTAAGATCTTCAATGATAATGATAATGATAATGTGCAGAGTGACCAATGAACAACTTCTAATTTTGGCACTTTTACTTCTATGTTGCTTATTTATATGGCATTGAACCTCCTCACATCGTTTCGAAAATCCTCTTCGACATTATTATTAGTATCAGAAATATGCAGTCATAGGGCACATCGGACCTCTTGAAAAACAATTATAGCATAATATCTTCGAAGTTTATGAGGTGCGACATCCCTAGCTCTTTACACTTTTCGTCTTCGAAGTCAATGATGGTGATATCACTTGTCATTACAAAGACTTAGACATTGCTTCTTGTGATGAGGTACGACATCATCTCCTTAGAGCTTCAAATCAGGAACCATATTCTCTTGTAAAATTATGTGGATAACAATAATCATGTTCAGATCTCAAAATAACTTACTATAATTATCATTATTGAAAAATTTGAATGTCTCATTTTCATGCAACTTATAAAAGTAAAAAAAACACATATTCTACGACTTTGACTTCAGAACAAACTAAAACACAACACTCAACACTTATCTCCAAAGGCTAGACCATGGAAATACAAAAAACATAACCTAACACAAAACTTAAATAAAAAGGAAATTTTATAAACAAATTGTAGGCATACGATTGGCACCAAAAGTGGCACAACGCCCAAAGATACCTATTGTAGGATTAGATCTAGCAAAGTGTATGTAAAAAGTAAGGAGGAACAAGAATTTTATAATGGTTCGGCAATCTTTGGCCTAAGTCTACTTTATATTTAATTTATTAGAGATTGAAGTCACAAGTACAAAGGATCGATAGGTTCTTAAGCTTAGAACTATCAGGAGTACCTAACGTGGTGGCTATGGAGAAGAGACAGGGATGAAGAAGATGGAGTGCAAAAAGCCTAAAAAAGGGTGAGGAGAGATCCTTCTTTAGTTGCCATAGGGTTGGTATTTATAGAGAAACCGCTTTACAGATCCAGGGATCCACGTAGTTTAAGGTCTAGGTAAGAGTCCATGGGTTCAGAAGAGAGCATGCCGACTGAAAAAGCAATATAGACCCCTCGGTACCGAGAGGTTTATGTGGGTGGAAAACCCCTTCTTCCTCGATTGTTTTATCATCCTATCTCTTGCTTTGTTATATTCCAAACGCTTTTCCATGAAGTTTGAGTTGTTCTCGATGATTTCCTTGATACTACTTGTCTTATCCTTCTTTCTATGCTTTCTTCTCGTCAATCCTTAGAATTGGTCATTTATTCTCTAAGAAAAGCATTCAAATAATAATCACTTGAGGTAGTCCTTGGGATATAATTGTTTGAACCAAAAATGGTCACAAACCCCAGATACCGTGAAAGCACCAGTGTATGAATACAAATCAGTAATATTCAAACACAAATCTCAGATCTAAGCAAGCAAAAAATAGTAATCCAGAAATAATGAACAGAGACACAAAATTTATAGTGGTTCGGCTATCTCTGGCCTACGTCCACTCCAAAGTTTTATCCTTTATTTATTATCCTCGCTGAGTACAATTAGATAGAGCAATTACAATGAAGAAATTCGAGTTTAACAGCGATGATGAAGTGTAGAATTGAATCCGGTAGAGTCTGGGCACTTCTGAATTCCGATCCCCTTTCCTGAATGACCCGGGGCTCTATTTATAGGTGTAGGCCAGGCTGATATTTCGCCTAAATTTAGGGAGACCACTTCTGGCACGTGAGTGGGCCTACATGCCTGTGTCTAGGAAATCCGGGCCCGTTCCAGGATCGATACGAAGCAATTTCGTATCGATCAAGAAATGATCCAATCGAGCTAAAATTTGGTGAGGACATTCTTTAACATGCACGTAGGCTTCTGTGAAAATTTCATAGCATTTGGACTTATAGAACGTGAGATATTATCGATTCGAAATAGTGTTTTTCGTCAGGCTGCTTCATTCGAATCGATCCCTTCGTATCGATTCCTTCGAATCGATGGTGGCATATGACTCTGTGATGATGTGGAGCGCAGCTTTCGTATCGATCCAGCTTTTTCGCCGAGTTGATGGAGTTACTCCAGAGATTTCGCCGCGTTCGTATCCATGCTTACCGTATCGACTTAGGCCCTCCTGATCCGATGGATATGAACGAGTCGCCTTCAGATGGATTTGAAGGACTTCAATCTAATGGGTTCGAAGTAGGAGAAACTTGATGGATTCGAACAGACTACCACTTCAGTTCCCCGATGGATACGAATCTGATGGATTCGAATCGATCATCACTACAACTATTTGATGGATACGAACACCATATCCTTTTAACTTGTATCGATCATATCTCCTCCATATGAACTCCGATTAACCTGAAATTTGAAATATAGCCACTGCTAGCATTGATCATCATCTCCAATCGATTCCGTCCCGATCGGAGCCCGGTCAAATTTTGACGACATCCATTGCAGCCTTGTTTCTAATTGATTCCCGATCCTGATATCCATCGTTCCTTGCCAATTTGTTGATATTCCAGCCTTGACCAAAAGGTGGGATTACATTTGCCCCCCAAAACAAGCCTTGTGGTAAGAAGGTGTGTTTTGTATAATTCTGTGTCCGATATCCAAGGTCCATAGCCAATTCCTTGTCCATCCGAACTCGATGACCGAGTTTTTAGTCCATCCTTGTCCAACAACTGAATCCAAGACCTCTCCGGGTCGACATCCAAATCCATAACCTCTATGGGTTCTTGCCAAGCGCAATCCACACCTGACGACCGTGGTCCAGTGTCCTTGGATGTTGAGTAGTGCCATGGCTTAAGTATTAAGCCGAATCCTAGACCTCTCCGGGTCGCTGTTCAAATCTGTAACCTCTCCGGGTTCTTGCCGAGCGCAATTCACAGTCGACGACCATGGTCCAGTGTCCCTGGACGTAGATAATGCCGGGGCTTAAGTCCTAAGCCAAGTTCTGGTCACTCCGGACCCTTGCTGAGCATAGTCCATACTCAGCGACCTGAATAAGCCAATTCGCCACGTTCGGACGAAGAGACTTATCCCTTGCCAGGCATAACCTATACCCGGCGACCGTTTTCCATAAAACCAAATGAAAACCCAATCAAAATCCAATCCAAAATCCAAATCAAATCGGAAAACCAAAAATCCATATAAGAAATCCAAATCAATATCCAAAACAGAAAGCAATCATCCAATACGAAGGTTCAAACCAGAAAACAAGCAAAACCAGGAGTTCAAACCAAACTCCAAAACCAAACCAGAAAAACGAGTGTCCAATCCAAAAACAAAAGACAAATTTCGCAAACCATGGCTTCGCGGTTTATCATCATTCAGAGCATGCCTAGGGGCTATCTCCGTCCCCATACATGTGTAAATGACTTGGTTGCTTGCCAATGGTTTGTTACTTATTTCATATTACCCCGGTCAATTGATAACCAATCGACCATCATTCCTGGGCCTCACACCCTCATGGCTTGAGGTAGACGGTGGTTGCTCATGCTCCGCCGCTGCATTCCGAGCCCCAACATACTGCCTCAATTGTCCATTCCTCACATGCTCCTCAACTATATCCTTTAAGTGCATGCAGCTGTTAGTATCATGCCCGTCCAAATCGTGGAAGAGACAATGCCTTCCTGATGCCCTCTCCCGCTCGGATGGTTCTCTCCTAGCCTGCCTCCGATAAGGAAGGCGATTCCGGGTTTCCATGTATATCCGCTCCAGTGTCTCGTTTAACCCTGTGTATGTGGAAAACTTTGGATCCTTCCATCGCTTCTTAGCTTTTTCAGAATCATCATCCAACTTCCTTTTCTCTTTATCTTTATCCGAACCTCTATTGGATGGTCCTCCACCCTCAGTTACATTCACTTCCTTTAACTTTAAATCTGCACATGCATCCTCTTGTCGAAGGAACCTCTCAGCCTCATGAAAGAATTATCCGATATCCAGTGGTGGGTCTCGTATTAAAGATACCTTGAAATCTGAATCCTCCCTGACTCCTGACACTGCCTCCATTAAAATCATCGATGGATCCGGCCGATCCACCGAAGCAACTGCCGCATTGAATCGGGTTAGAAATGCTCTAAGCGATTCATCCGTTCTTTGTTTTACCGATGTTAACGTCATCATGTTCTTAGGTCTTTTGATATGAACCCGAAACTGTCCCAAAAACCTATCCACCAATTCCCTCCAAGTCCTGATAGATCCTTCTTCCAACTGCCTAAACCACATTGCAGCTAGATCTGTCAAATACAACGGAAAACATCTGGCCATCACTTCCTCCGATGCCCCCAGCACTTCCATGTGTCTAGTGTATCTCACCAAGTGATCAGTTGGGTCAGCCTTGCCATTATATACTTCCACGCTAGGTAACTTGAACTTAGGTGGATTCTGAGCTATCCTGATTTCCCGAGCGAACGGACTTCTGTTCACTCCTTCCAAATCTTTATTGGTCAAGCCTCCACGCATAGTCTTCCTAATGATTTCCGCTAATCCAGCGTTGTCTGTCGGGGGTTTCCTCCCATGCTCCCGAGGGAACTCTGGCACATATTCTTCATGTGGCTCATTAGCAGCAACGTTGGCCCTAGCCTGTTGAGCTCCTTCCAAAGGTCCTCCTGTGTTGGATCCTGTGGGCCTGCCCCCAAGCCCTTGTTGATTGCCTTCCAGTTCTGTATTCTGTCCTCCATTGGGTTCCATAACCCCAGCTCCTTGTTCCACATTAACAGCCGTTGTGGCTGGTCCTAAGTTCTGCATCCCTGCAGCTCTCATCTGTTCGAAGAAAGTTTGCATCATATCCTGTTGACTTTTCAGCAACCTCTCATGCAATGAATTTGCCATAGCTTCCATTTCGTCTCTGGTAATGTAAATCGAAGCTTTTCCTTCTCCAGCTCCGGAGGATGCCTCTTGACTTCCTCCTTGTTGGCTTCTCTCAGCTCTTTGCCTTCTACTTGTTTGTCGAGTCATTGTCTTTCAAACCTCAACACTTCACGCTTTCCAGATCTGAACTTCAATCAGATGTAGCGGGTCCTTAGTTCAACTTCTGCGTGAGGGCACCAAAGTGTTTGCGCCAAAAATGGTCATAAACCCCAGATACCGTGAAAGCACCAGTGTATGAATACAAATCAGTAATATTCAAACACAAATCTCAGATCTAAGCAAGCAACAAACAGTAATCCAGAAATAATGAACAAAGACACAAAATTTATAGTGGTTCGGCTATCTCTGGCCTACGTCCACTCCAAAGTTTTATCCTTTATTTATTATCCTCGCTTAGTACAATTGAATAGAGCAATTACAATGAAGAAATTCGAGTTTAACAGCGATGATGAAGTGTAGAATTGAATCCGGTAGAGTCTGGGCGCTTCTGAATTCCGATCCCCTTTCCTGAATGACCTGAGGCTCTATTTATAGGTGTAGGAGGCTGATATTTTGCCTAAATTTAGGGAGACCATTTCTGGCACGTGAGTGGGCCCACATGCCCGTGCCCAGGAAATCCGGGCCCGTTCCAGGATCGATACGAAACAATTTCGTATCGATCAAGAAATGATCCAATCGAGCTGAAATTTGGTGAGGACATTCTTTAACATGCACGTAGGCTTCTGTGAAAATTTCATAGCATTTGGACTTGTAGAACGTGAGATATTATCAATTCGAAATAGTGTTTTTCGTCAGGCTGCTTCATTCGAATCGATCCCTTCGTATCGATTCCTTCGAATCAATGGTGGCATGTGACTCTGTGATGATGTGGAGCGCAACTTTCGTATTGATCCACCTTTTTCGCCGAGTTGATCGAGTTACTCCGGAGATTTCACCGTGTTCGTATCCATGCTTACCGTGTCGACTTAGGCCCTCCTGATCCGATGGATACGAACGAGTCACCTTCAGATGGATTCAAAGGACTTCAATCTAATGGGTTCAAAGTAGGAGAAACTTGATGGATTTGAATAGACTACCACTTCAGTTCCCCGATGGATACGAATCTGATGGATTCGAATCGATCATCACTACACCTATTTGATGGATACGAACACCATATCCTTTTAACTTGTATCGATCATATCTCCTCCATATGAACTCTGATTAACCTGAAATTTGAAATGTAGCATCTCCTAGCACTGATCATCATCTCCAATCGATTCCGTCCCAATCGGATCCCGGTCAAATTTTGACGACATCCATTGCAGCCTTGTTTCTAATCGATTCCCGATCCTGATATCCATCGTTCCTTGCCAATTTGTTAATATTCCAGCCTTGACCAAAAGGTGGTATAACAATAATAGTATAGGGGGTCCTAAATGGAATAAATTCCTTTTAGTACCGAGAGGTCCGAATTGTCCCATCCTACTTGAAACTTGTTCAATGTCATCTTCTTTCCCTTTTGAGCGTGTTTCCAAGTTTATGAATCATTTTGTCTTCATCTTGACATTCTAACTTCCATCGAAAATCTACTTGGTTAAAAAGCCAGTTAAAATTTTCCCCATAGAGTATGCTTTCATTGAGAACAAAGCGTGCTCTGAATCAAGACAAGTTCCGACTTGCTATCTCTTGGCTTCGGTTAGTCATTTAGGAATTACTTTGAAGCATTGCTTTTGTTCGGTCGATATTCCTTTAACTGCTTTGCATAGCTAAAATTCCACTCTTCGTGCTACGGATAAGATCTACGCTTTTGAGATTGTACCACACATTAGTTAAGCTTGCCTTGCTTTCTGCCAATTTTCATGCCAAAAATACCTCTTGGTACCGAGAGCTTTCTCTCGGTATCGACTGCTTTCACTTGCCCCGATTGCCTAAGCACTTAGAAAAAAATTCTTTTTCTTTTTGCTTCCTCCACTTATGCTTCCTTCATACCGAGAGCTCCTCCAATACTGATCTAACTCCTTGCAACCTCTCATGTCGGACCATCTTTTCCCATCATTGATCCTTCGACTTCACCGCTGTCGACCACTCAACATCACCGCTGACTCCTGATGCCACTGCCACTTCCAAATTGCTGCCGACCATTCGAAATAACCAATTCTACCCAAAACACTTAGGCTCGAAACCACTTAACTTGGCACCAACTCCTTTGTTCGCATCTTGACTTAGCTCCAAAGTTGGAGGTGCCTCCGTGTTATGGCGATTGGTGGTGGTGACAGGATTAATAAGCGTTAAAGGGGATTAGTTGATGTGAAGTTAGGTCTTGACTCGGGTTCAACCTATAATAACTCTAAGTTTAGCTTAGCATATGCTTGGATCACCTCTGAGTGATGCTCAATGGTTAACTCCTTTTAACACTTGGTCGATTGCATCCATTGTTCGAATTATGATAGGATGGTTTCCTTTCAGGAAAGGTCGTATCCATCAAGCTTCAAAATTCGATCAATTCCATCGCCTAACATCTTGCAATTTGGGTATTCTTACCGCATAGCATCCTTCATTTTTGCGATCCCGATGTTCCTATAAAAGAAAAGCTTCTACATCACTCTGGATAGCAGTTCCCTTATCGATTATCCATCGATAATGGGTAAGATCTGATGCATATTTCCATCGTGCAGCATGGCTCATTTTTCTAGCATGAGCGAGCTATCTACATAAGATAGTCCATTCATCGTGAATGGGTACAAGACTCACACTGTATAGGTTAGTAATTTTGATTGCCCCAGTCAACACTCGGAATCTGATTGGTCAACACACATCGACATCCTTTGGATTCCAGATGTTGATCACATGGGTTCAATATTTGAAATAATACATACCTAACTATGTTGAACACCAAGTTTTCCTATCTAGAATGACTTGTCGATCGCCAAGCTCCAAATCCCGTGAACGTGCATCTGCTCCTCCCAAAGTTGGGTCTACATTGGCGTAAACTTCTACTTCTCCACTCCTTGCCTTAAAGCGAAGGATAACTACGGGCCTTTAGAGGATGGTTGTTCTTGTTAGAATCTCAATTTTAATCATTTTGATTGTGACAACTATATAAATAAATTTTTGTGTGTACTAATCACTTATGCAGGAGATTCGTTGCAGATTCGTATTCATAATATTTTGAAGTTGATAGTCTTTTGTATAGAGTCTGTATACTATTTAGAAATAGTCATTTTGTTTAGAGTCTGTATACTATTTAGAAATATGTTAAACTCTCTCCTGAATGGTATATATATATTAACATACACACACATGCTTAAACATGCACAAAAGGCTAAAAACAGCCGGATGAATGGATTCATTCAGCCGTCTGTTTGCTGAAATAATTTTATTGTTTCACAATATTCAGCCGGCTGAATGAGTAAATTCAGCCGGCTGTTTTAGGCCAAAATTTGCCTATTTGTTTGATGTTTTCGATTTTACCAAATTCAAAAAGTTGAATTATTATTCAGCCGGTTGAATATTTTCAACAGCTATTTTATGGAAAGACACTTCTCTTCATCAAAGAGAAACTTCTTCAAATCAACAGTTGCACCTGTTCCTTTTCAATATTATCCTTCATCAATAATTGCAACTGTTTAATCTCTATAAATAGATTTCAGAATTCAACAAACAACTTACTTAACTGATTTTAATACTCTTGAATTCTTATCTCTTATTCTCTATTTTCAAACTGCACTCAAACTACATGCATTCTCTGATCGTTGATCATTCTATCTTCCACAATTCTCAAGCACATTAGACTATAAATCATAAAGGAGAAGATTATAGGATGATTGTACTTAATTGACTTATCAATGCTATTTAAAGAGCATACTACAATCAGATACTTTTGTTATTTGTAAAGAAGTCATGTTCGGTTTCCCAGGCGGTAGAAGTCCTATTCGGTTTCTTAGGCGGTAGAAGTCCTATTCGGTTGCTCAGGCGGTGTAAACCTATTCCTCCGGGTTAAGTGAGGGTTGCTAGTTTAATTCCAGAAGGAGTCTGGAACTGGACGTAGAATGGGAGTTCAAACTAGTATAAAATTCTCTGGTGTCATTTATTTTACTGCTTTAATTATTTACTTACTTAATTATTATTCCGCACAAGTAGTTTATCCATATTACACGATCCTATAGCACAGTCACTTTCATTTGGTATCAGAGCAAGGCAATCATATAACCGTAACATAGTTATCTGATTTTTTTTTAATATGGAAAACAACACCAGCACTGTTGCTAACACTACCTTTTTAAAAGGTCAATCTACTGCACGACCACCTCTATTTAATGGAATGAACTATAACTATTGGGCTACTAGAATGAGAATCTATATACAAGCAAGTAGTTATGGAACCTAGAACATTATGCAATCAGAATATATTATTCCTACTACTGAATATTCAGCATGGTCTAACACATAAAAATTAGACGCTGCTGCAAATGCTAAAGCTATGAATATGTTATATTGTGCATTGGACAAAAATGAGTTTAATAGAATAAGCGTGTGTAAAATTGCTCATGAAATTTGTCATACACTTATAATTACAAATGAGGGTACTAACAAAGTCAAGCAATGTAAAATTTCTATGCTAAAAAATCAGTTCCAGAATTTTAAAATGAAGCAAGATGAGACTATAAATGATATGTACTCTAGATTTCAAGATATATATCATTCTTTGATAGCATTAGGAGAAACTTATACGGATTTTGATATTGTGTCAAAAATCCTCAACTCACTAACGGATGAGTGAGAACAAAAAGTCTTAGCAATCGAAGAAGCTAACGACATTTCGACCATAAAAACCGAAGGAGTTGATTGGAAATCTAATGTCTTATGAAGTTAATCTCTAGGAAAAACGAGTACAGGCTCAAGATAAGAAGAATGTAGCATTCCAGGCAGAAAAGGATGAATCAGATTCAGATGAAGAAGATATGACGTTCATTGCTAAAAATTTCAAAAAGTTTTTAAAATTTAGAAAGAGCAAAAAATTCAGAAATAACAAGAACAACTACAGCAACAATAATAACACCAACAAACCATCATCATCTGCTCTAGAATGTTATGAATGTCACAAGAAAGGCCACATCAAGAAAGACTGTCCTGAGAAAAAGAAAGACAAAAATAAGCACAAGAAAGACAGATTCAAGAAGAAAGCTTTCTCTGTCACTTGGGACGATTCAGAATCATCTTCATCATCAGATAGTGACTCGGACAGTGATACAGAACAAGCCAACGTATGTTTTATGGCCACAAAAGAGGAGGTAAGTGATCTAACTTTTGATGATCTATTAGAAATAAACTCAGAATTACTTGATAAGATAAAAGACATCAAAAGAAAATATAAAGAATCTCTTGAAAAATGAATAGAACTGAAATTGAAGTAGATATGTTAAGAGATGAGAAACGAATCTTAGAAGAAGAACTGGAAGTTACTCAAGAATCTTGTTCTAATATAACATTTCAACTCTCTATGCTAAGTCAAGAAATAGAAACAAAAAGAAAAGAATTATGCTCTATTAATTGAAAATCATGATCTTAAAGCAAATGTCAAGATTTTAGAATTTGATAACTCTAGCCTTAGAACAAAGTTATATGATATTACTAAAAATGTCTGTAATTTTAATAAAGGCAGAGAAAATCTTTCCAAAATTATAGAAAATTCTCAAATTGCTTCAAATAAATGAGGACTAGGATATAAACAATCCTCTGAAATTATTCCAAAGAAAAAGAATTCTTCATATAAAAGGAATAATAAAGTTGGAAAACCTAGTTCTAAAGTTTCAAATTTTACTAAATCAATTAAAATTTGGGTTCCTAAAACAAATAATTCTTCGATTAGAAATTAGTATATAAAATCTTTTACAAAAACTGTTCATAAAAACAAAGATTTTGTTTTCAAAAGGAATTCTGAACCCTCTTGGGTTTGGCTTCCTAAGACCTAACTCTTAGGACCCGGTGGGTACCAATGTTAATTCTATATTTTGCAGGTACCATCTAAAAAGAGAGGAAAACAGATACTAGACAGTGGTTGCTCAAAACACATGATTGAAAACAAAGGGATGCTAACAAACATTAATTACTCAGATGGAGGTTCCATCACATTTGGAGATAATTCCAAAGGATATGTCATCGACAAAGGCGATGTAAGCAATAACGGTATATTTAATTTGCCCATTATTACACATGTCTTATTAGTTAAAAATTTGAAGCATAATTTACTTAGTATCAGCTAATTGTGTGACAAAGGATTCAATATTTCTTTTTCTAAAAACAAATGTAGCATTTTTGATTAAAATAAAAATCTTATTTTTGAAGGTTTAGAGACAAAAATATTTATGTTTTAAGTATGAATGTAAATTATAACAAATATGTGTTTAATAGCCAAAGAAAATGATCCTTGGTTATGGCACAAAAAATTTTGTCATATTAATTTCAAAGCTATAAATAAATTATCTAAAAATGATTTAGTAAAAGATTTACCAAAAATGAACTTTAAAGTAAACAATATTTGTGATGTTTGTCAATTAGGAAAATGATCAAAATCATCCTTTAAATCAAAGAAAAATATTTCTACTATACAACCACTAGAACTATTGCATTTTGATCTCTTTGGTCCAACTCAAATTCAATCTATAAATCATAGTAAATATGTGTTTGTTATAGTAGATGATTTCTCAAGATATACTTGGACTATTTTCCTAAAACATAAAAGTGATACTTTTGAAAATTTCAAGATTTTTGCAAAGAAAATTCAAAAATTAAAAAATTAAAAAAATTAGAAGTGATCATGGAGGTGAATTTGAAAATGAAGCTTTTGAACATTTTTGTAATAAAAAGAGAATTTATCATAATTTTTCTTTTCCTAGAACACCACAACAAAATGGAGTTGTCGAAAGAAAAAATGGAATGTTACAAGAATGTGCAAGAACTTTATTAAATAGAAGCACATTACCAAAACATTTATGGGCAAAAGCTGTAGCAACTGCTTGCTATGTTCTGTCGTGTTTCCATCCGACCTTTAACAAAACACACTCTATACGAACTTTTTCATCAAAGAAAACCGAACATTTCTTATTTTAAAACTTTTGGTTCAAAATGTTTTATCTTAAACACAAAAGATCAGCTTGGAAAATTCGATCCAAAATCCGATGAAGGAATCTTCGTAGGATACTCGGAATGAAGCAAAGCTTATCGAATTTTCAATAAAAGAACAAAAACAATCGAAGAAACACTTCATGTTTCATTCGACGAAAATTTCAAAATTAATAAAATTTTTGAGGATGGTGAAAATATACCTAAGACGATCACAAATACAGTTACTCAAAATAATTTTGAAGAAGATGAAAACATTGTTCATAATTTTGAAGAAGATGAAAATATTATTCGTAACGAAAATGAATTAAGATCTCCTCCTAGGATTTTACGTCATCACCCAGTAGAAAATGTCATAGGAGAAATTGATTCACATGTTAGAACTAGAAATCAACTTACTCAAATGGGCCAAGTAGCTTTTCTTTCTAAAATTGAACCTAAAAATGCAAAAGAAGCTTCTAATGATGACTATTGGATTATAGCTATGCAAGAAGAGCTAAACCAATTCGAACGAAACGAAGTTTGGGAACTACTTCCTAGACCAAGTGATCAAACAGTCATTGGTACTAAATGGGTTTTCAAAAATAAAGCAAATAAACAAGGTAATATAACTAGGAATAAAGCTAGATTAGTTGCACAAGGATATATCAACAAGAAGAAATTGACTATGAAGAAACATTTGCTCCAGTTGCACGACTTGAAGCAATACGTATCTTACTGGCTTTTGCATGTTTTCATAATTTCAAACTTTATCAAATGGATGTCAAAAGTGCTTTTTTAAATGATTATATAAAAGAAAATGCTTTTGTTGAACAACCACCTTTATTCACACATGAAAATTTTCCAGACCGCGTCTATAAACTTAAGAAAGCCTTATACAGTCTAAAACAAGCACCCCATGCTTGGTATGAACGTCTTAAAAGCTATATATTAGATTTTGGTTTTGAAATTGGGAAGGTTGATCAAACTCTTTTTATTAAAAGAACTAAAAAGGATATTTTAATTTTTCAAATTTATGTAGATGATATTATTTTTGGTTCTACAAATGAAAAATTATGTCAGGAATTCTCAAAAATAATGACCAAAGAATTTGAAATGTCACATATGGGAGAATTATCTTATTTTCTTGGATTACAGATTAAACAATTAGAAAATGGAATTTTTATTAATCAAAATATTGTAATAATCTATTAAACGGTTTAGTATGGAAAATACTTCTGCTAAACCAACTCTAATGAGTACAACGATTCATCTCGATAGAGATGAAGATGGCAAAAGTGTTGACCAAAAATTATATCGAAGTATAATTGGATCATTACTTTATCTAACTGCCAGTAGACCTTACATAATGATGAGTGTTTGTTTATGTGCTCGATTTCAAGCAAATCCAAAAGAATCACATATGCGAGCAGTAAAATGCATATTGGTTGTCTAAGCAAAACCAAAGATTTTGGACTTTTCTATCCGAAAGAATGTCCTTTCGAGTTAGTTTCATATAGTTACGCTGACTTTGGAGGATGTCGGACGGATCGAATAAGTACTAGTGGGACTTGTCACTTCATTGGACAATCCTTAGTCTCTAGGTTTAGCAAGAAACAAAATTGTGTTTCACTTTCAACTTGTGAGGTAAAATATATTTATGCTGCCTTAGCTTATGCTCAAGTCATTTACATACAACAAACAATTCAAGATTTTGGTATAAATTTATCTAAATCAACTATTTTCTGTGATAATACTAGAGCTATAAACTTATCCAAAAATCATGTCAATCACTCACGAACTAAACATATTGACATACGTCATCATTTTCTTTGTGATAATATTGAAAAGGATTTAGTCAGATTGGAATTTGTATCCTCTGAAAATCAACTGGCTGATATATTTACAAAATCTTTAAATGAAAGTATCTTCATAAAATTAAGAAGAGAATTAGGAATTGTATCAATAAAAGATTTTAAAAAAATTTAAATTATTTTCCTAGACTTGAACTCGGGATCTCTTACTTGAAAATCTAGTGCTCTACCACTACACTACACTTTACTTTTCTACTAAACTTGATTTTCATTCTAATTTCATTGTTTATTTTTCCACCTTACCTTTTTAATTTCTTTTCAACCTATCTTTTTTTTCACTGGTTCTTAACAACCCAACCACCAATCTTGTTTCTATTTATATGATCTTCTTGCATATAAATACCTCTTCTCCTTTTATTTCTTTTGTAAATCAAATAAAAAAAGAAAAACTAGTTTCAACTCTCTTAATCAAAAATGTCTTCCCAACACAACTCTAAATCCTCCGCACTTTCATATAATTCCCCTAGTTCGGGATCAGTAAATTTACCTACTCCTACACTGATTTATGAACCGGTCCCGATTGATCCTCCTTCTACTCAGACGGGTTACACTCCACCAGGTAAAAGAACAAGACGTTCTCTATTATTCGGTTCACCATCTACCAAAGAAAAAATAGACGACATTCACCACTACCAAAGTGAAATGCTAGAATTACAGCGTGAACTTTATTATGAACAAAAAGTTAACGCCAAGCGTTTAAGCTTTTTGGAGCAAGTTGCCTTGAAATTATACGGTTCCTCATCCAAGAGCACGGTTCATCAACCGTCTCCTGTTTGTTCTCCATCCCGATGTAATCCTTGGGAACTATCACCGCAACATCCACCAGTATCTCCGAAATTGTGGGAACGCGGCAATAGATGGTCGCCACTCAGGCCACTACAAGAGAACACAAAAATAGAGCCGGATGAATATCACACTCCAAGCTCCTCATCAAAATCTGTTTAAAAGTATTTAATTTGTACTATGTTTTTTTTATTCAAATATGTATATGTTGTTCTTTTACTAATAATATTTGTTTTTAAAAGAAGAAGGCAGCCATACTTTTACAAAAAATTCAGCCAGCTGTTTTCTTCCTGAGGCATTTTTTTACTAGGCCTACATATCCTTTACCAACTTTACCTTACTTTTCACCTGCCTATAAATTCATATTTTCACCTTTTACCCCTTCACTTCAGGACCCTAGCTCATTTTTTCTTCAAATTCTCAACTTCTACTCTTAAATTTTTAACTCTAGTGGCTCCTAGATCAAAACGCACAAGAGAATCCGCCTCCGGTCCTTCCGAAGACCAGATTCGTCGACGGCTTTAGAATGATGTTGCAATCTTCCGCTATAATTCTATGAAAAATTCCAACATTTTTGAAGGGGCTTTCATGAAGTTCTCGGATTTCGTGACTTATTGAATTATAGAAATGGCCGAGCAATTCCACTTTGATAATCTCATAGGGTATGCTCCAAATAATGTTAGAATTAACCATCTTTTGATTAAACTTTTTCTTGCAAATCTAAATCTAGACCACCATAATCCTGAAAATCGACAAGATTATGTTTGGTCAATAGTTTGTGGTACTAAAATCTTTTTACCTTTACAAAGATTAGGCAATATTTTAAACTGTCCCTTTCAAGGGGTTTATATAGATGATATTGGAGTTTATATGGATCATAGAGATGAAGTTTCACATCATTTCTTGTTCGATCACCTTACCAATTTAAGTGCATTAAAATCTGGCGCCTTAAGGCCACAAGCACGCCTTATTCACCGTGCTTTCATTCGCTCCTTACGACCTCGAACAGGAATTTATGAAAAAGTTTATAAAAGAGATTTTCAAGCCCTCTATTCAATCTACTCCAACCAACAAGTAAATTTGGGCAAAATCATTTTAGATGAATTTCAAGACATCACAATCCGAAGGAAATATAAGACCATCCATTATGGCGCTTATATTATGCGTATCCTTCTCAACTTCGGCATTCCAATGCCCGACTCCGAATTTTCAAGAATTAGCGAGTTAGGTGCAAAAACCTTAGGATTGATGGGTCTTCCTCCCCGGCCTCCTCCACAACAAATCATTTCTTTTCAAGAATGGTCTCATAATGTTCAACAAGGTGTTCAACAACCTCGTGACACTAGTATTTCCTCCTCTTCGCATACCAACATGAAGAAGAAGAAGAAGAGGACGATGACTCCATTCAAGTTGTTGGCTCGGAAACTTCCTCTAGACAAGCTATCATCACCCTCTCCCGAAATCAATCAAAACTTCATCAAGAAATTAAATCTCTTGAAAGGAAGACGGAGAAGAAGTTCAACTCCATCAAAGGATTTCTTAATAGGATATGGGATAAAATTTCTTGTTCGGGTTCTACATCCATCTAAGCTTACAACCCTTCTCCTTTCCAATGGTCGTCTTCGAGTTCGGATAATGATGATGATGAACTCTCTACCTTTATCTAGTTTTTATTCTAATCTCTGAACTTTATTTTCCAGTTTGTAATATTATTTCAAGCTTCTATGGTTCCTTTTTAGTTGTCTACATAATGTTGTATGGATATTTTGATTTTTTTAGTAATGACATCTCGAGTATGTATTTTAATCTTTGCTCTGAAACATTTATGTACGTTAATGTTATATCCTTCTTTTTGTTGATGACAAAGGGGGAGAAAAATTACTGTGCATATTGACAGGAGGAGTAGTAGTGTTCATGTAAGTATTTATGAAAATTTATTATTTATACTTATATAGTTGTCATCATCAAAAAGGGGGAGAATGTTAGAATCTCGATTTAATTGTTTTGATTGTGACAACTATATAAATCAATTTTTGTGTATACTAATCACTTATGCAGGAGATTCGTTGCAGGTTCGTATTCAGAATATTTTGAAACTGATAGTCTTTTGTTTAGAGTCTGTATACTATTTAGAAATAGTCTGTATACTATTTAGAAATATGTTAAAATCTCTCCTGAATGGTATATATATTAACATACACACATGCACAAAAGGCACAAAACAACCGGCTGAATGAGAAAATTCAACCGGCTGTTTTAGGCCAAAATTTGCCTATTTCTTTGCTGTTTTCGATTTTACTAAATTCAAAAGGCTAAATTATTATTTCAGCCGGCTGAATATTTTCAATAGCTATTTTATGAAAAGACACTTCTCTTCATCAAAGAGAAACCTCTTCAAATCAACAGTTGCACCTATTCCTTTTCAATATTATCCTTCATGAATAATTGCAACTGTTTAATCTCTATAAATATATTTCAGAATTCAACAAACAACTTACTTAACTAATTTTAGTACTCTTGAATTTTTATCTCTTATTCTCTATTTTCAAATTGCACTCAAACTACATACATTCTCTGATCGTTGATCATTCTATCTTCCATAATTCTCAAGCACATTACACTATATATCATAAAGGAGAAGATTAAAGGAAGATTGTACTTAATTGACTTATCGGTGCTATTTAAAGAGCATACTACAGTCAGATACTTTTGTTATTTGTAAAGAGGTCATGTTCGGTTGCTTAGGCGGTAGAAGTCCTATTCGGTTGCTTAGGTGGTAGAAGTCATGTTCGGTTGCTCAGGCGGTGTAAACCTATTCCTCCGGATTAAGTGAGGGTTGCTAGTTTAATTCTAGAAGGAGTCTGGAACTGGACGTAGAACGGGAGTTTGAACCAGTATAAAAATCTCTGGTGTCATTTATTTAACTACTTTAATTATTTACTTACTTAATTATTATTACGCACAAGTAGTTTATCCATATTACACGATCCTATAGCACAGTCACTTTCAGTTCTGCTCTAAGAGGTACCTCCACCGATGCATGAGTACACTGGTTTTTGGGTTTTGAATGATCCGCCAGAACAAATGTCGACCGTCCTATTTGAGAGAATGCTCTGGAATATATTCCGCTAGCACGGAATCCCTAAGGTCGATGTACTGCTTTCGACCAAGGCTGAACGAGCGCATATTCCTCCGACGAGGTAGACAGCTTGCAATAGATACATGTATTTAGGCTTTTTGTGCCACCCTTCAATACTTTTCTCTAAATGGTTCTCTAAGAGCTTGGGTTTACTCTGGCTCAAGTCCATCCAAATGGTTACGCACTTTTGAGCTCTTTATACGTGCTTTTCATGAACCGCTTCAACCGGGCCCTAACTTTCCAGGAGCTAACCTTCCTCATGCACTTCAAGCAAAGGAAGGACTCCCCTTGTTACATGGTTAACAAGGCCTGGTGAAGGTGTAAATTCATCGAGGATCTTCACAATAAACGCTCGTATTTCAAAAACAAGTATTTCTACGTTCGGTTCCCGTATGGCTTCAACGGGCATTAGCTATCTGGAAGTGAGTTTCTTTCCTTCAGTCCTTTCTATGCTTGAATTTCTTCAGTTCAAGTGCATAACCTATTACAGGGTTCTTCATAAGCATTCCGGCTCGAGATGCCCGTAATGAACACGTTGACATGCTAAAGGGTCTAAGGAAGGTCAGCTTCTAGCACCGCACGAATGCACATCTTCTGATGAATGAAAATCTCATATGGTGTGGCATGTTGCTCCCGAATAGATATGTTGTACCAAATCACCTCTGCCAGCGGCCCTAGAGTACCAACCCGATCTGCTATCCCAACTCGCAGCTCCGACAATAATCTTCGAGGGAAAGTTGAAGGTCCGTCAGACATGGCGTATACCGTAGAGCATGTTGGAAAGGGAGCTGAAGGGCCAGTTGTTGGTTATGTCTTGAGATAAGCGATCGAAGGTGTTGGAATGCAGCCAACCTAGAGGAGCGTGAGAGTGCAAGACGGAGAGAAGGGAAGGATCCAATGATGGAAGAGGAAGAAGAGAGTGCCAACAAAATCAATAGTGACTATCACGCTAGTACGGAGGAGGGTGATTCGTTTAACGAGACACCTCACGAGCGCCCTGAACTTCCCGGCTTGTCCCTTCCAGAACGAATCATCCTTGACACCTCCAAGAAACCTATAGGACCGATCACATTGCCTTCACGCAAAATAACTTCTTGAGATAGCATTCTTGATGACGTATTTGTTGGTTTAAGCAATCTCGACATTTCCATTACTGATCTTCTTACTGAGAGTTTCCCTTACTTCATCTTCTTACTTGGAGGAATGTTGAAAGAAGATGGCAAGATCCATCTTTAATTCCTTGCCGACACGATTTGTAGGGTACATATGGGGTCATCGGCACTATACACTTCACTATGATCATGAACACACACCATTATATTCACTTGTATTTCGAAATTCCAACATTTATTATATTTTTCTTCTCATTTCAGGTTCCATGGGTAGGGATAGGTATAGAAAATTTTTACATAGTGTTGGTGAGTTTAGAGGACAAACTCCCAACCCTCACCCACCTCGATCCAGTTATCAAAGTCGCGAGACCGATAAGGAGAGGAAAAGAAGAAAAGAGCAAGAAGTAGAGGACAACTACAGGGCCAAAAGGGAGAAAGAGACGGAGAGAGAGGGAGAGAAGGAAAAGAGAGGACGAAGAGGGGTTATAGGCGAGCCCCTAAGCGTGCATGGGAATCATATGATCATTGTGGCTTTGCTTCTAGTGATGTTCTACCGTGCACTAAATATCAAACTTCTTCTCAGCAACCATTTCCTACTTCCCAATCCCTGATTGCTATTGTCCCTCCCTACTCCAAAGGGATTTCCATTCCCTCGACTTTTCATCATGTTGCTACGCCGCACCTACAGGCTGCATTTCCTGATCTTTTCTCGCATGGTGTGGTATTTGATTAAGACGTTGAAGATGTTTCTAAGGAAGAAGCAGACAGAGATTCTTGTCGCATTCAAAAACATTTTGACCAAGGCTATGAGTGGAAGCGACTGTATTATGCCCTCTTCAGAGTGAATGAGATCAATTATACCAACATATAATCTTTTGATTTCGAGAAGCAAATATTTGAAATAATGATCAAGAATTGGGAAGAAGACTAGGCAAAGGTAATTGGAGAGAGACGCTGCTCCCAAAGTAAAGGCTAGCACGGACATCTTAATGAAGGAAATGAAGTAGGCTCAGAATCACGCTAAGATTGTGATGCTAAACGAATTGAAAGTCGCTCATGAAAGGGGTCCAGCTGAAAAATCAAATGACTAAAAGGGACCTAGCCCTCGCCAAAAAAGTTGAAATCATTAAGGCCAGGGACCAAACTATCAATAAATACAAGGTCGAACTCTAAAAGCTTTGTGAAGAGAATAAAAGGATTGCTAACATCTTGCAATGCACGGAGACTGAAAAGCTTACTACTGATATCGTCTTGTCGTTGCTCAACAAGAAGCGAAAGAGCGTCATAAAGAAAAGGCCAGGCAGAGGGATGAGCTAAACATCAACCTCCAACAATTCTACACTAGTGTAATTCTACACAAAAATTTGAAGTCTATAAGGAGTGCTTATCCCGAGTTATGGCATATGGGAATAACCGTTTTGAAGAGGAATTGATGGCCGAGTACCTCGATGTCGATTAGATCAACAAACTTGTTCAGGGAAGAGCCTTGCTAGCTAAGCAAGATGCTACCACTATTGCTGCAACAATCGAGGCTTCCAATGGTCTAAGTTATTCGGGTCAGCATGAATCATTCGTCCAAAAATCCTAGGAGGATACGATGGAGATTAATATGCCTATAAGGGTTGACTTCGAAACTACCCACGTCATTCTGGCCTTTGCAACGACAACTTCCATCAAACTATACATTCCCCCCTCCGTAGGCCAAACAGAGAAGTGCATGGCCAAAGAGGGGGGATATTTTAAATCTTCTATGGAACCAAGTCCAGGCTTAGGTTTATCTCTAGTTCCACTGGTCTTTGAGAAGCTTCAGTTCTCACGTGAATCCGCCACCGACCTTTACTATTATGTTTGTCAACTTGTAGGTCAATTGCATCTTCCTCCTCCGCCGCTTGCTACTCAGGGTTTGGGATCTATAGCTATCTATACCGCGTCAACCTTTATCTCCACGGGACTTGTCATCTCTACTCATCTCTCCAGTTACGGCCTAGGGCCTGATTATATGAAAATGGCTGCCTTAGAAAACTTAGAGGATATTTCTATGTCCTAGGAGGAAGACGTTGTCATAACCAGCGTTGTAGACCCTACTGATCATACTACCATCATGGAAAGGTTGAAGGCTGAGTTTGAGAAAATTAATGTGAAAGCTGAGCCTGGCACCATAAAGCCCACTTCTTCCACTCCTACAAGCCCCACGTCCAAGCTTCCTATAATTAAGTTAAGGCCGCCAATGTTCATGATCAAAGGCTCCAAAACTTCTATCGGAATACCGATGAACCTCATATTACTGGAGGCGAGACTTCTAAGTTCGGCGGCGACACCCCCAAGGGAAGGGTAATCAAGGACAAGCGGAAGCACAACATGTGTCCTGGTGTTTCTGGTGGCAAGGGTGGAAAGAAATGGAAGACCAAGTAGAGGGTGCCTAGAACATATTTGTATGGAGGATTGTTTTCTTTTGTTGTATAGTTCGTACAATTTTGGCTTTCTTTTGCTGGTAAACAAGCCGCATTTGTGTGGGATCGGCCCCTATTATATCTTGTATATAAAATTTGTTACAGTGAAAAGATCGATTTTTCTTGTAATCTTTGTTTCATTTACTCATCGCACTTTTATATATTGTACATGTTTTTATAATTGCCTGTGTGTATAATATATCTGCTTATACTGCAATTTTCCTATATTATATATGCATGTTCCTATGCAATGTGCTTATTTACTACAACTCTACGCATATAAATAATATTCCTGCAATTGCTTTGATTTTATTCCACTATTAGCCCCGTTTGTAATCGCCGAAGCATCCCACTTGGCAAGACAAGGACTGACACTTAACCAACACTGTGGTTACTGATGCTTGTATTCGATCAATTATCTCTTGATCGGTCACTAATCTTGCATGTTCCATGTTCCACGCTGCTCCTGTGGCCATGGAGAAGCAGCTGGAATGTTTATTCTCTTTTCTATACGTTTTTGCTGCATGCTTGCCCCTGTTTATGGGACTTAGCACTTCCAATGCTAGGATGCAGGCATTGATGGGATAGAAATATCGTGGTGCAAGTTATCTGATTTCCCCCAGACTTCGCGTGCTTTCCCTATCCTTACCTTGGATAAAGAAAGTCACGTAATACTTGTTTTCAAGCCTACACTACCATCCTTGCTTATTCGTGACCGAGCTTGTCACGCTCGATCGCTAGTGCGGTCATTGAAATCCAGTCGGACACTAGTTTCAATCTTCAAAAACTAGCACACGAATTATCCAATTTCAAGTTTTCTTTCTTGAAGTTACCTATCTTTAGGCAACAATCAAATTCCTGACGACCATGGTCGAAAATCTCACCATGTACCAGTTTCTGTCTTTGGAAACTAGCACATCAGTGGTTCGATCTTAAGAGTTTCTTCTTAGCGCTGTCCATCTTCGGGCAACGGTAAATTCCTTAGTGTTAGGGTAGAATTATCCAATCAATTCCTAAGTGGGTGTTCAAACCTTCTTGTTGTTACCGATCTCCAAGCAATGGAGAGTTCCAATAGGTTAGGGCCGACTGCTCCGATTAGCCTTAAGCAGCTGCCCTTCCTAACGTCGCCACTCTTTGGACATCGCTAGGTTCCTAAAGGGTGGATTTTTACCTTCCTGACTTTGCCATTCTTCGGGCAATGCCAAATTCCTGAAGGTTATGGATTTACCCTCCTAACGTCGCCAATATCTAGATAACAAATTCCTGAATATTAGCATTTTCCTTCCTGGCATCGCCTATCTTCGGGCAACGCAAGATTCTTGAAGGATGCCAGATTCCTAAAGATTGTAGATTTACCCTCCTAACGTCACCAATCTATAGGCAGTGCCAGATTACTGAAGGTTAGCATTTACCTTCCTAACATCATATACCTCCAAGAAATGCCAGATTCCTGAAGGATGGAGTTTTCCTTCCTGGCATCGCCTTTCTCTCGGCAATGCTAGATTCCTGAAGGATAGAGTTTTACCTTCCTAACACTGCTTGGCTTGTACTGAAGGAAAGGATTTTACTTGCAAGAATATGATTCCATTGGTTCAAGAAGTTGAATTTATTTGTGAATAGGAGAAGTGGCAAGTCTTGCCTTATTATGTTGCCCCTTGTGTCTTTATGTGGCTTATTTGTGAAAACAAACTGAGAAAAACTAAATGTAGCAGCGCCGTAGTAGGTCGCTTTTCCATACACATTGGATAGGGATTCATTCAACAGTTGCCAGCTTGAACGCTCCATCTCCAAGCTTCCGTCGATCATGTAGGGTCCTTCCCCATTCGGGCCAAGCGCCTTTGTACCCAGGAGAACACGTTTCAGAACGAGATCTCCTACCTCAAAGGTGCGGTTGTAAACCTTGGCATTGAAATGTCGCGCTACCCTTTTCTGGTGGGCGGCTACCCTTAATTCTGCTTCTTCCCTTTTTTGTCAACCAAACCGATGGACTCAAGCAAGAGTTCCTTGTTCATCTTCGGGTCAAAATGCCCTTTACGATGAGAAGGAACTTCTAGTTCTATCGAGATCATTGCTTCTAATCCGTAAGCCAAACCGAATAGTGAATGTCCAGTTGTAGACTTGTGGGTTGTCCTATAAGCCCATAATGCTAGCGGAAGCTCATCGACCTAGTTGCCTTTAGCATTAGTCAATCACTTCTTCAAGGTGGACCTGATGATTTTATTCACTGTCTTCACTTGTCCGTTGGCCTACAGATGCACTATCGTTGAGAAGATCTTATCGATTTTGTACTGCTTGTAGAAATACATGAACTCTGTACTTTCAAACTGAGTTCTATTGTCCATGATGATCTTTTGAGGTACCCCAAACCTACAAATGATGTTCTTTGTCACAAAGTTGATCACTTTTTTCGTTGTAATTTTGGCAAGCGGTTCCGGTTCAGCCTACTTCATGAAGTAGTCCACTGTAACTATTGCGTATTTAGCTCCACCTTTCGCGATCGGTATCACATGGATCAGATCAATTCCCCAAACTAAAAATGGCCATGGTCTAACCATTTGTGTAAGTTCTATAGATGGGGATCTCAGGATCTTCGCAAATCTCTACCAATGGTTGCATCGCCTAGTGTAATCAACTGTATCGCGATTAATTGTCAGCCAGAAATATCCATAGCGAAGTTCCTTTTTAACTAGATTCTGCACCAGTGTAATCAACTTAGCTTCCATCATGGATTTCCATGAGGATCTTTCTAGTCTCATCCTTGGTTACACACAAAAGCAGAGGATTTGAGAATCCTCTTATATATAATGCTCCTTGCATCATGAATCGAGGTGCTTTTTTATGAAGCTTATTTCGCTTGTTCCTCTCTCTAGAGAGAATTCCGTCGGTCAGATAGTCTTTGATTGGGGTCATCCATGACTCCTCCTTCTTTGCGGTCTCCGAAATCCAGTCGACGTCCATCTAATCAATACTTAGAGTTGTCAGAACTTCCACCGAAACCAATCCCATTAGTTGTGCTTCCTTAGAGCTAGCTAGCTTAGCTAATGAATCAACCTTCATATTTTCCTCTCTAGGGACGTGCGTTATCGTATAATGCTCTATGACCTCCTGTAGCTTTAGCGCCTTCAACATGTAAGAGGCTAGTCTTGCTCCCATAGCATGATATTCCTTCTTCACTTGGCAAATTACTAGTTGGGAATCATTGAATATCTGTAGTGTCGTTATCCTATTTCTTTCGCTATCCTCGGTCCTGTTATAACGCCTCATATTCAGCGTCGTTTTTTATTGTCGGAAACTCCAATTTGAAAGTGTAGCAAACAGAACGCTCTTCCGGAGTTTCAAGCACTACTCCTGTGCCTGAATTATGTTCAATTGATGCTCTATCTACGAATTGTTTCCATTGAGAAATGTACCCACATCCTCTTTTTCTTTGTCATTGTGCATGATAAACTCGATGATGATGTTTAACAAGGCCTGACCATTTATCGATCTCCTTGGATGGTAGGTAATATCATACTGGCTCAACTTAATATTCCATTTCAACAACCTTCCCGAGGTCTCGAGTCGGTACAATACCTACTTCAGAGGCTGATCTGTCAGTACTTTGATTGGATGAGCTTGGAAATAGGGTCATAACATTCTAAACGCAATCAGTAAGCAATATGCTAGATTTTCCAATTTCGGGTAGTTCTTTTAAGCTCTTGTAAAATGCTTGTTGCTATAATAGACTGGCCTTTGGATCCTCACCTCCTCACATACTAGTGTTGTACTTAATGCATGAGCAGACACCGCCAAGCAGACAAATGAGTCCTCCTCATCAAATGGTTTGGACAAGATCGGTGGTGTCTCTGTAACACCCCGTAAAATTTAATAAGAAATTAAATAATTAAAATAACGTTAAAAATAAAAAACTTGTAAAAGTTTGAATTTGATCATGGAAGTTGCATCATTGCATTCGTTATGATTTTTTGATCTTTTTCCATGTATAATATGTTGAAAACGGAGTTCAAACAAAGAAGTTATGGATGTTTGAAGTTTGCGAGTTTAAAATAATTCAAAACAAATTTTAAATTAAAAATTAAATTTGGAGGAAATTCAAAAGTTTGAAATTTGAATTTGAATAGTTCCTTAGGCTGGAAGTAATGTTGAGTGCAACGTTAATAGTGATTTGATTAGAAAATAATTAGGGTAATAAATCAAAATAAACAAAAGGAAATAATCGACTGAGAATAGACGGGTCGGTCGATCGCCTTACTTGGGCCAGTCGACCACCCCAAGGGGCAGCGGTCGACCGGTTGGGTCATTTAGCAATGAAAAGTCATAGCCTGGATGGCCCAGGTTCGTTTATTTTAAATCTGACGGCTCTTATTCCCTTGTTCCTCTATAAATAGACCCCTACACCCCCCACTTTTCCTCATAAAATTATGTAGCAACGGCGAAGCTCTATCAAATTTATTCCCCTTAGGGTTTCAGAAATAGTAAACTTTATGGTAAGTAATTCTAATTCCTATACTCTAATTTTAAAAAAATCCCGATCTTTCTCCTCTCTATCTTCGTATTTCTGAAATCTAATATATATATATATAATCTATTTGTTGTATATTCAAAATGAGGAAGATCTAACATAGAATTAGAACCAGTATAAATCAGATCTCATCTTCTTCTTCCTTAGATTCTAGAATTAGTTAGGATTTTCAAGTAAGAGGTTTGGATGTTTAATTCTTTTGATTTCTGATTCTATTCTTCTCTAGTTTCGAATTTTAGATCTAATTTTTATATAAAATTCACTTTGTTGATCTGAAAGGAAATTAGGCATGGTGGAATCAAATCCAGTTAGGAAACAAACATTCTCTATGAGTGGAAATATCACGTTTTTCATATTTTTGTAATTGAATAGTATCAATTTGGATTTGATGTATGCTTCGGGAAATTTTGATAAAGGAAAACATAACATTTAAAATCCCCCAAAATTTCCCTAAATAAATGTCAATATTTGAATATGTAGGAATTTCAATTGTTTTGTAATATAGTAAAATCAGATTTGTGTTGAGATTTAAGCAATTTATAATATATTCCACTTCATCTCTTTTGATTTCTCTTATAGTGTGAAAGGGTTCTAAAAACAAATAAAGTTTGAAATGGTGTGCAAAGTATGATTTTTGATTATTTGTAGTTTGCACTGCCTATTTCTGTAAATTAAAATAAGAGTGAACTCTTTTTTCCCTCCAAGGTGGTAATTGCAAAAGTTGGATATAGTATAAAAGGTTTAAATTGTAAAGATTGTTCCTTAAATAGAGGAGTTAATTCTATTATATTGATATTGAAAGTCTATAGGATCTTTATAAATAATGCAACTTATATATGTATGTGTGTGAGTGTATATTACTAACTATTTTAAGCAGAGAACAATAACTGAATATAAGATAAATAATAAAAACGATCACACCAGATATTTTATACTAGTTTAGACCTCTCGTCCTACGTCCAGTCCCAAAGCTCCACTTCGGTATTTCCTTTAACCAACTAACCCTCGCTTCACCCAGAGGAATAGGCTAATACAAAAGTATATCTCTGACAATCTTGTGTTCCAAATAACATGATTTTGACTGATAGTACAAATCTTCCTATGATCTCCTTTGAGTATGTAAATGTTAATGCTATAAGTTGTAGGAAGTGGTTTAACCGAAATTATATTTTGGTTATAATAGATTGAGAGTATGTAAGCAATGTATGCACAAGAGAGTGATCAAAAATCAAGAGAGAATAGACTTAGTTGATTCAATTCAGTTAATCTCTATATCACAATCATGGTAGTAATTATAGATTCAAAAGGATGTAGATGAAGAGTTGTTACTATTAGATAAATTTTATTCATTTTAATGGTTGTAACCTTCCGATGAAGGGTGATTTCTTTTTGTTCAACAGTAGCGTCTTTTCAAAAATTTGTAGTTTTTCAAATGATAGACGTCTGTGGTAAAACCTTACTTCAAAATATAATTACTCGAGGATTGTCACAGACGTCTGTGGGAGGATCCAACTACAGGCTCATGACTTGGGATCACAGTGTCACGACCATGTTCATTAGCATCGCCCCTCACCTCGCCTTCCTCGACAACATCCTAGCCCAGTGGGGGCACAATAGGATCAGCTTCGTCACCTCATTGCCAAACGGCGCCTCTTCTCTTTACAACTTCCTCCTCATTGTTTCTAGGCAATCACATGCTACAGCCTTCTTCTAGTAAGCCAAAGACAAAAGGGAGCTCATTGGTGAGAAGAGATCTGATGTCTTTATCTACCATCGATATGTTTTTAAGCACTAAAACTGCCTCCGAGTATATGTCACCGGTGGGACGTGGATGGCTACCTGCAATGTTCAATAAAAAGCAGCTTAATTCAGGATACGACTCGAATAAAAGCACTTAAAGTTAAGTTTAAAGCAACACTTACATCCTTCCAACCACCATCCTGCAAAAACATATGGGCAGCACACGTAGAAACATTCATTCTTAAAAGAACTCAACTTGTTCCAAGCGCCGGTTACGACTGGTAGTTAGTAACTGGCTCAAGGAAAGTGTACGAGAGGCTTTCCCTTCACCGTTTGAGGTTGTATATGAATCTAATGTCTTCCAAAGTCAGCTCATGATATAAGAACTCGAGGAATATCATGTACGTGCGGTGCAGAAACACGTAGCTGTTTGGTTGCAGCTGAGCCGGCGCCAATCTTAAATAATGCAACATTTTCCAAATGAATGGATTGAAGGATGGAACGCAACCAGGCCAGCACATGAACTTGTTGCATGCAGTATACCTCTCTGGGGGCAAGTGAGCCCTATCGTTATGCGACGGGACTCGCACATCCTCATACCAAATCCCGTGTTTAATGCACAGCCTATAGAGAGAAGCCTCATCGACCTTTGAAGCCACTAAATCCTTTGGATCATTTAAAAATATGGCATCTTCTAAAGTGTCAGGTGCTACCTCGATTTCCGCTTCTCAGTTCGAAGGAATTTCTGGCATCTGTTGAGAGCCTTTAAGCTGTTCAGATTGATGGCCTGGAGAGTTTCAAGCGAATATTGTTACTGAGCTTGATTCAGCATCGGGATTGTCATGTGAAAAAGTTTGTTCAGTACCCATAGCAGCTAAACTCTTCGGGCGTCTAGAACCCATAGCTACCAAACTCAGCATATAGTAATCATTAGGAAAATAAACCTATTCCCCCTGTGCTAAGTGTAAACTAGTGTAGTGTGGTGCAGTGTTTTGCAGTGCAAAGATAAACAGTTCAGAATTCAAACGACAGTGATGATGAGACTTTGAGATTCAACCGGAGTGACCGTCATCGCTGGTCGTCCCAGCTAGCTTTCACATTGATGGTTATGGATTTTATCTATGCTTTGGGATCAGTCATCGGCATATTGGAGTACGAAACTGGCATCCAAGTTCATTCGTGATTATATGTTATACTTGTTCAAGTTCATGTCATATTCAAAAGTGTGCGACTTTGGTTTTCGATTATTGGAGTCATATAAGTTCAAATGCAAATTCCAAACATTCACATTCTAAGTCATATGCATTGGTATTCAAGTCAAAGTGCTAAGATCATGGTCGAGTCCCATCCCAGAGTTCAAGTCCAATATTGGTTATGCAAATGTTCATGTTTGAGTTTTTTCACATGTTCATGCTCCTATGGAAGGGCTCGGGTTTATTCATGCATACAAGTTTAGGTGATCAAGTCCCAAAGTTCAAGTGTGCTCGAATAAGGTTGAAAAATGGCTAAGTCCCCCTAGATAGAGGGATCGTACTCAATCCCTCCCCTAGGCAGATTTGCCTTATGCATCTTCGAACTCCCAAACGCCTAAACTGATCCATATATTCATCTTCTCAGCACCTAGAACTGATTGCCTTGCACCACTTCATTTCATCTTCATATGATACTACAACCGAACCCTCTATAACCGATCGCTCCATTTCATCCACACTGGTTCCCTCACCACACTACCAATGATCCCATGTTTTAACTTCATCCCTAATACATATACATTCAACACACTACCGAACCCTAGTTTCAAATCGACAAACAGAGTTTGTCCCATTATCTCATCACGTTAAAACACTAAATCGCATACTACAAGGTCGAAAACCCACCTATGTATGTAAGGATGAACACGAGCAAGGGTCGAGGTATGGGATAGGTGTGGTCCGGTGTAATGACCCTACTTACATTATTTAGAACATTTAATTGAATAAATTAAATGAAATAATGTAGATAGTTACGGGATTGAGATTTTTTAATTAAGAAGGAGTCGTGCCTTAATGAATGTATTAATAAAAGAGAATGAAAAATAAATAAGTAGGATGAATATGGTAAGGGTAAAATGGAAATAACCTTTGTTCATATACCCTAAACCCTTGTATTCTTCATTCCTCATTCATTTTAACTTTCACAAACAAAACTAAAACCCTAAAGAACTCAGCTAGCCACCATTAAGAGGATTCAAGGAGAAGAAAAGCTAGGACTCAAGTAGAAAGCTTAAGCAAATCAATCTAAAGGCAAATCTCAACCTTCTTAACACAAAGTCAAGGTGAAAAATTAGTATACATCTCTATTTTTGATGAATGATTTTGGTTTAAAGGTAAACTTGTTTTCTTTTGCAAGTATATGTTGTGTTATAGTGATTAAATGATGGTATGTTTTAAGTTAATGATTATGGAGATTTAACAAGATTTTTACGATAAGTTTAGATTAGAAAACCTATCATATGACATCTAAATGAGTTGCATTTTTGGTATATGGTCAAAAATATTATTTTAGAAGTGGGTTTCAAGTTTCATAATTTTCCAAGTGAATATGGATTTATTATAAATTTTCTATGAGAGAAAATGGTGAATTTTGGATTTAAATTATTTAAGGCAGTTAAATAAAGCCTTCAGGTTTGAAATTTATATGTGTTAGAAAACGTATTTAATGTGAATTATTGTGATTTTTGAGGATTTTTCCTAAGTGCTTAATTATGGTTAATAAATTATTTAAGTTGAAGAGCTTAAATGTTTTAATTATTTTAAGAAGACGAATGGGTTATTTGCAAAATGTTTTCAATTGTTCAATGCTGAGTTCGATAGCTTTTTAAAAAGAATTTTGGTAAGTATTGGTAACCGATCATATTTTGACAAATTATATAAGTTATGTAAAAGTGAATTACTTTAAAAGACATAATATCAGTTTTAAATCGAATTACAACTTCACCACTTTCATTTGCTTGCTTCCGTCATCATACTCAGTAAACTTTTCGCATCCATTTGAAACTTATGCACATGATATCAAGCATTTGGTACGTAGTGTATTGGAGAAAGGCGGGAGGAAAGGATGGTGTCAAAGGCATGCTTGCGAAAGGGTTGAAGCCGCTTTTATTTGCTTTCGAAGCCATTGACCCGTCCTTGTTCTTAAAGTATGCTTAGGAAAGGGTTGTCGCTTTTGAACCCCTTCGATACCCTAGTTGCCGCATTTACACCCTTCACTTTAGTAAGAAGCCGCTTTTATAACTCTTTAAATCAATGAGTACCGAGGGTAGGGTTTCGAATCGATACCCTTCCGCAACCATTGAAGTTTCTTTTCTTTTAACTTATACATGCAAAAGGGTGGGTGCCGCTCCCACACCTTTCGACATGGTTGAAGCGCTTGTTTAAACCCAAGTATGCATGCGGAAGTATGTCACCATCACCCTAAGTGTTTCGGAAGGTATGTTTTAAGTGTTTTTAAAGGTATGTTTTCAGTGTTTCGAAATGTTCGTTTTAAGTGTTTTGAAAGATATGATTAATGGCTTCGAAAGGGGATGTCTAAGATTTTAAGTAATGATTTCGGAAGGTCCATTTCCAAACATTCGAAAGGATGGTTTTGGCCTTTTAGCCTAATGTTTTCAAGGTTAAGTATTTATCTTGTTTCGAAGGGATAGATAACCCTATTGATTTTAAGTTTTCATCAACATGGTTTTATGTAAAAAGCGTATATCATGGCATAGGTATTTTGAGTAAAACAAAGAGTATATTTTTCTTGTTTAAGTATGATTTAAAATGGTTAAATTAGTTTGAAAGAAATTTTTTCAAGGAAAATTGAATAGGGTAGTTAACCCTAAGTATATGACTTAGATATTAGAAGGTCAAATGGGACTAGTGTGGGGTCGCGCCCTGTACATTAGCTAGTAGCCCCTTGCTAATATAAGTCCAAAATTCCAGTGTATAGGGCTTTGTCACAGGTAAGACTAAAATGATGTTACACACAGAAAGGAATACACAGAGTAGAGGTAGATTATTGGTGAGCCCGCAAAACCATTAGGATCAGTTGACCCTAGGAGAAGTAAGTTAAGGACGGATCATCCAATATTGTACCTAATAGAAGTAAGAATATTTATTGTGTCTAGTAGGCCCGAGTCAGCCAATGGTTAATAGTCAGGCTGATAAAACTATATTGTTCGGACAGAGGGTCCATTGGTTACCTAATTTATATGCATATATGTTATTGCTATTGTTGTTATAATTAGTTTGATTGTAGGATATTTTTTAGCAAAACTAGCCGGCTTTGTAGTGAGTCGTGCCACTGTATAAATAAGGGGAAAATAAGTGTCCTGCACATGCACAGAATAGCTAAAAGGGAAAAAGAAAAAAATCTCAAACCACAATAGTAAAAAGAACAGGATCTAGACAAAGGTGCCTAAACTACTATAGCAACATGACTAGACTCCCACAGAAAAGGAGGAACAGCCATGGCCTTCATCCGATTCTGGACCAATGACATGAGAGTAACCAGAGAAAAGAGTAGAAAGGTTTGGATCATAACCATCTTGTTGATTCATGAGTTTTGATTCATGACACAAGCTTCAGAGATCATACGACGAGAATACTATATGAAAGCGACAAAAAGAGAATAAGTGCATACCGTGCACTACAAAGGAGATAATCTTACAATCCAGAGATTAGTATGGATATTTTATTTTATTTGAGTCTTAGAACAATGTTAAAATCATTCCTCAAATAGTCACACACGCACACAAAACATTTTATAGCAAAAACTATGTTCACTGTGCATATAACACCAGGTCGGCCGACCGACCAGGATCCTCGGTCGACCGACCCTGTATCATGTGCACAGTGACTTTCTGTTTTGTATACGTTTTAAACTCAGCTGACCGGCCAGGTTTTCCGGTCGACCGACCAGAGAAAAACGGCTAGTTTTCTGAAGAGACGCGGTCTTTTCATGAAGAGGAATGTCCTCTATTTCAAGAGGTATGGACACAACTGTTAACTAAAACTCTTCATGAAAGATTACAACTCTTCTACAACTATATAAACATATTCAATTCACTTCTACAATCACCGATTCTTGTTTATATTTCTGAAATCTAATCTCTATTCATTTCTGCAAATAAAAGCATTTATTCTTATTTAATATCACTAGAATCCTTGAATTTATTCATATACTTCGATTCTACGTGATTATCTTCCTTCTAAATCTTCACACACATATATACTCTTGAGGATTGATTATAGGAAAGTTGTACTATCAAAAGACAATCAGTGTTATTCAGAACACATTCGTCAACAAACTATTTGTATTAAGTTGAAGTCCTCTTCGGCTGTTGAGGCGGAAAAATTCCTGTTCGGCTGCTCAGGTGTCGTATACCTATTCCTCCGGGTTAAGTGAGGGGTTTAGTTTAAATCCAGAGGATATTCTGGGACTGGACGTAGAACGGGAAGTTCGAACCAGTATAAAAATTCCTGGTGTGCTTACTTTAATTTGTACTTTACTGTTATTACCGGTTTCCGCATTAACATACCATATTACACGATCCTTAGTACTACACGTGTACTTTCATTTGGTATCAGAGCAAGGTCATCCTATAACCATCACAAAGTTATTTGATATTTACATTTAGTAATATGGCAACCACACAAATTAACGATGTTAACACTCACACTAATTCTAGTTTCACAGAAGGTCAATCGACTTCACGACCTCCACTTTTCAATGGTATAAATTACAATTATTGGTCAACTAGAATGAGAATCTATATGCAATCAAGTGGATTTGATATCTAGAATATTATACAAAGAGAGTATACAACTCCTACTGGAGAATACTCAACTTGGAGTAACACACAAAAACTAGATGCTACTTCAAATGCAAAAGCAATGAATATTTTATTTTGTGCATTAGATAGAAATGAATTCAATAGAGTTAGTATGTGCACTTCCGGTTATGAGATTTGGAGAACTCTTAAAGTTTCACATGAAGGAACGAACAAAGTTAAATTGAGCAAAATGTCTATGTTGAAACATCAATTTGAAAATTTTAAAATGAGGCCAAATGAATCTATAAATGACATGTACTCTAGATTTTAGGATATTTATCATGCTTTATTATCACTAGAACAAAAGTTTACTGATTTTGATGTTGTCACAAAAATCTTGAATTCTTTAACGGATGAATGGGAACGAAAAGTCCTAGCTATTGAAGAAGCAACTGATTTGTCAACATTAAAACCAGAAGAGTTGATAGGTAATTTAATGTCCTACGAAGTAAATTTGCAGGCAAAACGAAATGGAGCACAAGAAAAGAAAAATGTAGCATTCCAAGCAGAAAAAGATGATTCCGACTCAGATAATGAAGATATGGCCATGATCGCTAAAAATTTCAAAAAGTTTTTGAAATTCAACAGAAACAAATTCAAGGGAAACAAAAACAATTCCAATAGCAGCAAACCATCATCTTCAACAATGGAATGTTATGAATGTCATAAGAAAGGACACATGAAGAAAGATTGTCCAGATCGTAAAAAGAATAATTTCAAGAAGGACAAAACCAAACGAAAAGCTTTTTCAGTCACTTGGGACGACACTGACTCATCATCCTCATCAGAGAGCGAAAGTGATAATGAACAAGCAAATGTATGCTTCATGGCTTCATCAGACGATGTAAGTGATTTTACTTTTGAAGATTTAATTGAAATAAATTCTGAATTAGTAAATTTAACAAAACAACTTAAAAAGAAAAATAAGGAGTTGCAAAGAAAGTTAGATAGAACAGCTTTAGAAGTAGATATGTTAAAAGATGAGAAGGTAATATTGGAAGAAGAACTTGAAATCTCTCAACAATCGAATTCTAACTTATCTTCTCAAATTACGTCAATATCTGAGGAACTAGAAATTCAGAAAAATAAAAATGATGTTTTACTTTTTGAAAATAATAGTTTAATATCTAAGATTAAGGATTTAGAATTAGAAAAATCTAGTCTTAAAATAAAATTTGATGATATTTCTAAAAATGTTTCTAATTTCAATAAAGGAAGAGAAAATCTTTCTAGTATACTAGAAAACTCTCAAACTTCTAACAATAAATCTGGACTAGGATTTAAGAAACAAAATAATTTTGCTAAAAGTAAAATTAATAATAAAATTAAGAAAGATATTAAGAAAACAGTTTATTTAAATACTAAAACTATTAAGATATGGATTCCAAGAACAAATAATATATTAATAAGGAATAAACATATCAAAAGTTTTATGGAAACTGTTCATAATAACAAAAATTATGTCTATAAAGGGAATTCTGAACCCGTATGGGTTTGGCTTCCTAAGATCTAACTCTTAGGACCCTAAAAAGATTGGGTACCAACTTTTTATAAATTTTTGCAGGTACCACATAAGAAGAGAGGAAAATGGATTTTAGATAGCGGTTGCTCAAAACACATGACTGGAAACAAAGAAATGTTATCAAACATTATATACTCAAATGGAGGAGCAGTCACCTTTGGAGATAACTCAAAAGGATATATCATCGGCAAAGGCAATGTTAATAGCAACGGTACATCTAATTTACCTCTCATTACTGATGTTTTATTAGTTAAAAATTTAAAACATAATTTATTAAGTATTAGTCAACTATGCGATAAAGGTTTTAATATAACTTTTTCAGAAAATAAATGTAACATTTTTGATAAAAATCACAACATCATTTTCGAAGGAAATAGAGATAAAAATATTTATATCCTAAATATGAATGTTAATAATGATTCAAATTTGTGTCTAGTAGCTAAAGAAAACGATTCTTGTCTTTGGCACAAAAGATTTTGTCACATAAATTTTAATACCATCAACAAACTTGCGAAAAATAATTTAGTTAAAGGATTACCCAATATAAAATTCGAAACTAACATATTTTGTGATGCATGTAAATTAGGAAAATTAACAAAATCTTCTTTTAAATCAAAGAAAGTAATATCTACAGAACAACCACTTGAACTTTTACACATGGATCTTTTTGGTCCAACTCAAGTACAATCTATTAACCATAATAGATATGTTTTTGTTATTGTAGATGATTTTTCTAGATATACTTGGATTTTCTTTTTGAAAAATAAAAGTGATACTTTTGATAATTTTAAAGTTTTTGTTAAAAGAATTCAAAATATTAAAACATTGAAGATTAAAAATATAAGAAGTGATCATGGAGGCGAATTTGAAAATGAAGTTTTTGAACAATTTTGTAACAAGAAAGGTATTAACCATAATTTCTCTTTTCCTAGAACACCACAACAAAATGGAGTTGTAGAAAGGAAAAATAGAACGTTACAAGAATGTGCAAGAACTTTACTAAATGGAACAACTTTATCGAAACATTTTTGGGCAGAAGCTGTAGCCACTGCTTGTTACGTACTAAATCGCGTTTCTATTCGACCATTAACTAAAAATACACCATATGAACTTCTAAATGGAAGAAAACCAAATATTTCATATCTAAAAGTTTTTGGTTCCAAATGTTTTATTTTAAATACTAAAGATCAACTAGGTAAATTCGATCCAAAATCCGATGAAGGTATATTCGTTGGATATTCGGAACGAAGCAAGGCTTATCGAATTTATAATAAAAGAACTCAAATTATTGAAGAAAGTTTACATGTTTCTTTCAACGAAAATTTTAAAAATATAAATCCAAGTGTTATTATTGATTCTGATGATGAATCTACTCAGAATGAAAATAATAATGCAAATGAAAATTTTGATATTCATGAAACCAATACAAACATGACGTCTAATATAATAAAATCTCCACCTAGAATTTTAAGAGATCATCCTGTGCAAAAATATAATTGGAGAAGTTAATACGAATGTTAAAACCAGACATCAATTAAATCAAATTGGTCATGTAGCTTTTCTTTCTAACATAGAACCTAAGAATATAAAAGAAGCTTCAACTGATGACTACTGGATACTTGCCATGCAAGAAGAATTAAATCAATTCGAACGAAACGAAGTTTGGGAACTCGTTCCTAGACCCAGTGACCAATCAGTCATCGGTACTAAATGGGTTTTCAAAAATAAAGCAGATGAACTAGGAAATATAACAAGGAATAAAGCTAGATTAGTTGCACAAGGATATAATCAAGAAGAAGGTATTGATTACGAAGAGACGTTTGCTCCAGTCGCCCGACTTGAAGCAATACGAATATTATTAGCTTATGCGTGTTTTCATAATTTTAAACTATATCAAATGGATGTTAAAAGTGCATTTTTGAATGGATTCATAAAAGAAAATGTTTTTGTTGAACAACCACCTTTGTTCAACCATGAAAAATTTCCAGATCATGTATATAAACTTAAAAAGGCGTTATACGGTTTAAAACAAGCACCACGTGCTTGGTATGATCGTCTTAAAGGTTATTTATTAGAATCTGGTTTTGAAATCGGTAAAGTAGATCAACTTTTTATTAAGAAAACTAATAAAGATATTTTAATAATTCAAATATATGTTGACGATATTATTTTCGGCTCGACAAATGAAAAATTATGTCAAGAATTTTCAACTATAATGACAAATGAATTTGAAATGTCTCATATGGGAGAATTGTCATATTTTCTTGGATTACAAATTAAACAAATTGAAAATGGAATTTTTATTAATCAAGAGAAATATTGCTATAATTTAATAAAACGTTTTGGTCTTGAAAACACTGCTGCCAAACCAACTCCCATGAGTACAACGGTTCATCTCGATAGAGATGAAGATGGCAAAAGTGTTGATCAAAAGTTATATCGTAGTATGATAGGTTCTTTACTCTATTTAACAGCGAGTCGCCCCGATATTATGATGAGTGTCTGTTTGTGTGCTCGATTTCAAGCAAATCCCAAAGAATCACATATGAGAGCAGTTAAACGCATTATTCGATATCTAACTAAAACCAAAGATTTCGGACTATTTTATCCGAAAGAATGTCCTTTCGAATTAGTTTCCTATACTGATGCTGATTTTGGAGGAAGTCGGACGGATCGAAAAAGTACGAGCGGAACGTGTCACTTCATTGGACGTTCCTTAGTTTCTTGGTTTAGTAAGAAATAAAACTGTGTCTCTTTATCAACATGTGAAGCAGAATATATATCTGCTGCTTTGGCATGTGCACAAGTCGTATATATGCAACAGACATTACAAGATTTTAATTGTCATCTTGAAAAATCAATAATTTATTGTGATAATACCAGTGCAATAAATCTTTCTAAAAATCCGGTCAATCACTCACGAACAAAACACATTGATATTCGACATCATTTTCTTCGTGATTGTTTGGAAAAAGGATTAATTAATCTAGAATTTATCAACACTGAAAATCAAATAGCTGACATTTTTACTAAACCACTAAATGAGAATACTTTTATAAAACTAAGACATGATTTAGGTATAATGTCGTTTAAAGACTTATGAATAAAAATATGCAAAAATATGGAAAAACAAAAATTATTTTATTTCTGACCAAAGCGGCACTCGAACTCATGACTTTTGACTTATATGCTAGATGTTGTAGTATAGCCACTTGAGCTATGGGTGTTTCTTGTTCCAGCTCTGTTTCTAATTTGTACCATTAAAACTTAATTTCAAAATATACTATTTTTGACTCTAAAGCATTGTATGTCATTCATTTACAAACAGTTTTTGTTTAAAAAGTTCTGTGATTAAAACCAAAATTTGATTTTAAACCACTATTTTTTTAGAAATAAATGGTTATATATACATACATATGTTTATTGAATAGAACATAAGATACAAAAAAATCTACTTACAAAACAAAAACTTGAAACAAAAATGTCTTCTAACAATGATGTCTACAATTCTGAAAATTCTCATCTTTCTTATACATCCCCGGACGACGACTATTCTGATCGCATCACTGAAAATGGTCCCCAACCTACTTTTCCAATGCCTAATCGTGTTTTAGAATTCCCCTCTCCAGATAATGACCCCCGACACAGGTGGAAACCATGGGAAGACTCCCATATAGGTTATACACCTGATAAAAAGAAAGGGAAAAAGGAAATGGTAGTATCTCCATCAACCAAACAAAAGATTGATGAAATTCATCACTACCAACAACAACAGATGAATATGCAAAGGGAACTTTATTACGAACAGAAAGTCACGGCAAGACGTTTAAGCTTCCTTGAAAAGATTGCCATGAAATTTTGTTCATCTAAGAAGGATGATGTTGCTGAACCTTCTTACAGAACTCCATCTCCTTCTAACCATGTTCAACCTCCAATAGCTCCAATATGGTCACCGGTAGAAAACGTTCCATCTCCAAATTCATGGGAACGTCGATGCTGATGCACCATGGCTATAATTTACTATATATATGTTATTATTTTGAATAAGATGTATAGATATATATAATGTAATAATATAATTATACTTCTATAATTCTTGTTTGAAAGACAGCATGAACTAGTCTGTTCACATGCCTCGGTCGACCGAAAAATCTGAATCAGTCAACCGAAGCTGTCCCGAGAGGTTTAAAAAAACAGATTTCTTACATGTCGGTCGACCGAACAACCTGTCTCGGTCAGCCGAACTTGTTTCCAGAATGACATTATAACATTTTTTAACTCAGTCAACCGAATACCCTGCACCAGTCGACCGAAGTTCTTCCCGAAAGTTTCAGCACTATTCTGAACCTCAACTCGGTCGACCGACCCAGGGATTTCAGCCGACCGAACGAACTTTTTCTGCTGAAATTGCCTACATATTTTAACCCAACCATTCACCTTTTTATCTCACCTCTTCACTTTACTCTCCCACAACAGATTTTAACCCTAGCCCCCATTACAACCTTCCTAAATTTCTTCAAATTCTTCAAAGAAAAATGGCTCCCAAGAAGAGATCTAAGACTACTGCTGGCCAATCTTCCTCAACTCCTGTAGACTCTCAAATTGCTTCTTGGCTAGTAAGTGAAAAAGCTTTAGAAAGATGGATAAGGCTTCAAGATGCAAAAATCTTTGAGGAGTCTTTTGTAAGTTATCCTGATTTTACCGCCTACGGTGTTGAAAATGCCGCACTTGAAAGTGGTCTTGATGCTTTTCTTGACCATAGGAAAAACAACTTGAAAATTAATCATATAATGGTAAAGTTATTCCTAGCAAATCTCAATCTTGTAAATCCACCGAGAAATACTGAAAATTGTGTTTGGACATCAGTTTGTGGCACTTTGATTTTTCTCTCCATTGATCGAATGAATCATATTTTAAATGCTCGACCGGGTGGAATATCATTACATGATGTAGACTGTAATACATCAACTCGTGATCGCCTAAGTCATCTATTCTTTGAAGATGATGCTACCGATTTAAGGCAAACTTCATCTCTCCGACCTAAAGCACGACTTTTTCATCGATTCATGATGAAGTCTATTGTTCCACGAGGAGGGTCATACCACTTAGTATATCCCGAAAACTTCAAAGCGTTATATGCTATGTGTGGAAATATTCGGGTAAATTTGACACAACTTCTCATGGATGAATTCCTTACGTTCAACCAAGGGAAAATGCTCCATATTTATTATGGAGAATACATAATGCGGTTGATTAATAATTTTGTCACCCATGCTCCGGAATCCGAAACATCCAAAGTTCGTACCTTTGACTCACGAACAATAAAATTAATGAAGTTACCCGATGCACCATCCCAAATCACCACCTTTCAGCAATGGCGTACCATTCCACGAGAACAACTATGTCGCAGCTATTCTACACCTCAACCATCCACTCACTCTACAGAACGTATAACTCGTCAGACCTCTATCCAAAGACCACCTCCCGGTACTAGCACAGCGGCTGCCATTGATATTTTGGCCCAAAATCAACTAGCTTTGGATTCTCGCCTTCGAAAAATTGATGGACGTTTCAAGAAGATCAAAGGCTTCTTCGTAAATTTATGGGATGCCTTATCATGCTCTTCTGAAGCCGGTGCTTCATTTGTTGCTCCTGGAAAAAGACCAGCACCAAATTTCTCTTGGTCTACATCCGAGAACACAAGTTCTAGCACATCGGCAACTCCCGCACCTACCACTCAAAGACGGGGTAAGGAACCGGCTCCTCTCGATGAAAATCTTCATCCAGAACAGTGGGATACCGACGATGATGAGGAGTAATTGTAGTATTTTTTTTACTTTCAAGAATTTCTTGTACTTTATTTGTTTTTTAATTAATTGTTTTGTTATGTTCTATGCAAACATCTTTAAATTATTTCTAATTAAGCTCAAGAATGTACCATGTAAATTTAAATGTTTTGCATTACTTTAATCTGTTATAAGTACTCCTTTTTGTCGATGACAAAGGGGGAGAAATGTATGCAAACTAACAAATTTTTGCAGAAAAGTCGCCATATATTCGGGGGAGAACTATAATATATATGTCAATATTACTTCGTCACATAAGTATTGTCATCAATCAAAAAGGGGGAGAATGTTGATTCATGAGTTTTGATTCATGACACAAGCTTCAGAGATCATACGACGAGAATACTATATGAAAGCGACAAAAAGAGAATAAGTGCATACCGTGCACTACAAAGGAGATAATCTTACAATCCAGAGATTAGTATGGATATTTTATTTTATTTGAGTCTTAGAACAATGTTAAAATCATTCCTCAAATAGTCACACACGCACACAAAACATTTTATAGCAAAAACTATGTTCATTGTGCATATAACACCAGGTCGGCCGACCGACCAGGATCCTCGGTCGACCGACCCTGTATCATGTGCACAGTGACTTTCTGTTTTGTATACGTTTTAAACTCAGCTGACCGGCCAGGTTTTCCGGTCGACCGACCAAAGAAAAACGGCTAGTTTTCTGAAGAGACGCGATCTTTTCATGAAGAGGAATGTCCTCTATTTCAAGAGGTATGGACACAACTGTTAACTAAAACTCTTCATGAAAGATTACTATATAAACATATTCAATTCACTTCTACAATCACCGATTCTTGTTTATATTTCTGAAATCTAATCTCTATTCATTTCTGCAAATAAAAGCATTTATTCTTATTTAATATCACTAGAATCCTTGAATTTATTCATATACTTCGATTCTACGTGATTATCTTCCTTCTAAATCTTCACACACATATATACTCTTGAGGATTTGATTATAGGAAAGTTGTACTATCAAAAGACAATCAGTGTTATTCAGAACACATTCGTCAATAAACTATTTGTATTAAGTTGAAGTCCTCTTCGGCTGTTGAGGCGGAAAAATTCCTGTTCGGCTGCTCAGGTGTCGTATACCTATTCCTCCAGGTTAAGTGAGGGGTTTAGTTTAAATCCAGAGGATATTCTGGGACTGGACGTAGAACGGGAAGTTCGAACCAGTATAAAAATTCCTGGTGTGCTTACTTTAATTTGTACTTTACTGTTATTACCAGTTTCCGCATTAACATACCATATTACACGATCCTTAGTACTACACGTGTACTTTCACATCTGAAGCAGGAGAGTAAATAAATTTTCTATCCCAACTAACATCACAAAAATGACTTTTGTTCACCTCACCAATCTCGCCAACCCTAATAAGGGACAGACTCTCACCCTCAATATGGTAGATAAGATAACGACTCTCACCCTCAATATCACTGATATAGGCATAAAAAAAGTCACTCTCAGGCGAGTACCTCATATCAGAAGGAGCATGAATCCAGGCTCATTCCTCAGAATTCCAAGAAATAGAAACAGATGTTGCAGTAGAGGCAACCACAACTAGGGCTGTAGGAGGTAAACTAGCAGAGCGAGGAATGACAGGAGCATCACCAAAGGGAGCTACACAAACTGGAGCGTCAAAAGAAGATGTAATAGAAGTGGGAGGAGCAACCTTTGGAACCCATTGCCTGGGAGGAGGACGAGAAGAGGAATCCGGTCAGCTTAGGGAACAATGGCAGCAGTAGCTGGGCGAGAACACGCATCCGAAAGATGCCCAAACAACTGATAGGACGTACATATCTCTGGTTTCCAACTGTAGCAAACTCTGACCTCAGCAAAATGGCTCTCATCTAGTCTGACTTTTATCACTGAAGGTAAAGATTTGGCCGAAGTTATTTCGATCAGAGGCATAGACTAATTTCTTTCTAACCACAGTGTTAGCGTCATAACATATCACCTTACCAACAAGACCAGCAAGCCAATCAATCTCGATAAGAGGGAAAATTAGTGAGGGGAAATCCGTTCCGCTAAGTGGCATGGTCTTACTTAATATCGTAAATCGAGATGTAATAGAATTATTCACACCAGGTTTTATGTTTGACTCAAAGTTTATGTTTTTCCCTTAAACTCTCGGGTGCTCAAAATTAAATTTGAGTAGATTGAGAGTTAAGGACTTTTCAGGTTTAGTAGGTTGGACGAATAAGCTTCTGAAAACGTGCAGGAGGCAAAGCTAGCTATGTATGACTTATTTAGTATTATTTCCACTGTGATGTATTTATGATTGATATGTCTATCTATCTAGTGTTCTGATCATTCAAGAGGGCATCTTCATATGTCGCTCTTGGCGTAATTTATAATAGTTATATTTGATCAAAACCTGGGAATCGTTTTAGGGATTATGCAATTGAATATGAAATATTGATTTGAAATGTAATCAGAAAAGCTGTTTTTGAAATCTATGTTGATTTTATTTCATATTCATGTGCTTCTGATATTATGGATACAATTAACATTACCATATTTTATCACCGAAAATTAATATTATAGATGACTGCAGCATCTGTAGCGCTTAGCTTCGGACCTCAAAGTAGGGGATGTTACATTCGAGTTCGAGCTTGGACCCAAATTTGAGCTAGCAAGATCGGGAGGAGATTGGATTTGGGGTGATAGCAAAGGCTTCTAGCGAGATGAAGGATGGATTCGCCTTGGAGATTGAATGGGTCGACAAAAGAATGGATGAGAATGTTAAATTCGCAAGATATTTAATGGCGATCGATGAAAAGGAAGGGGGAACGGTTCGGTTCCTAAACAAATAAAGTGAAATGAAGAAGATAAGCTAAGTGTTTAGCTTATATACGAACGTGGCCCGCTTACTTGGGCTCGAAATTCGTTTAAGACTGCTTAGATTAAGGGATCGATACCGATTTTATGCTTATGGTATTGGTACCGAACGACCCTTGTTGATGTGTGTGTGTATAAGCAAACCCTGCGTAGGTAGAGGGATAGGGTACGATCCCCGACCTAGGGGATTTGTACCGATCCCCTAACAAATAAAAAAAAGGGAAACAATATAAAATAGAAAATGAATGAATGAGAAGGATAAGAATTGCAATGCCATTGCACTTGAACTCCATGAACTTTGGCAACAACCCGTGAGCGTATGAGCGCGTTCGGGAGCCAACAACAAACATGTACATGAACGTGCATGTGTGCATATCCAACATTCAATATCTTGAATCGACAGAGATTGAATTATAACTTGGATCTCACAGAAAAGATGTGCCTGCTAACTCGATCGATTAGCTAAATGGAAACGAGCATAGACGAAGACTAAAGATTACATCTTGAATTTATACTGACTAATATCGATCAAGCGTCACAACGAACGGAGAGAGATACAACTCTTCGAAAATACAACTTAACGGAAGGATAACGATTGTTTAGGAAACGGAATGGGATTCTTCCCGACGACTCTAACTTGCTTCGATTCAAAACACACCATGTTTGAAACAAGACGTCGTGTTCAAAACAAGACGTACTTTAGAAGGCAAGTGTTATCCGGCCTTTTGATCCGAGTATATCTAGGGTGACTGGATAAGTTAGACTCGATGATGGACTAGGAAAGCAGTTCAGAGAGGTAATCACGGAGTCCAGAGATCAAGCACAGATGACAATATGAAGTAACGATCAAGCGAAGCCAAGAGATAGACTCTACAGAACATTCTAAGTATGGAATAGTGCTTCCCCTAGGCAGAGGATCGGATCGGATCACTATGACTATGAACAACTTGAATCAGCAATTCAACTCAAGGGAATCAATCGATATCTCTTAAAACCTGAAAGCAACTATGCAAACAACTTTGGAAACATGAAGCTAGCATAGAGGAGGGCCCATTTGACGATCGCAGCTCGCCACGTGACCAGGAAGACCGATCGCTAGATATTGGGAATTGGGCCAAGAGATTTTTTGAATGACCTCGTCTGCATCTGAAGATTTTACTGACGAATTTTCAAAAAGATATTCGATCGTCTACGCCTATAAATACAGGATTCATAGCTCATTTGAAGGATCTTTACGCTGTTGTTTTCTTTATACTCCATTGTAATTATGGATTCTGATCTGATCCCTCTTATACTCAGAAATTCAAGTCACTAATAAAGTTATCAAACTGGACGTAGACAATCAATGCCGAACCACTATAAATTTGTTTGTCGTTGTTTTTTACCCGTCTTCTACTTGTTTGCTTGGTTTTAATTATGTTCTCTTCATTCATTTCTCTACATATAATCTATAGGATGTTTATACCAACTTTTGATGCAAACAATACCCTAAAGCATATATCACGAAAATTGTGAAATCCACGCACTAAATCGCACAGAAACACCATTCATTCATAAAATTATGCAAAGAAATAACTGCAGGTTCCTTTTTTACAGTTCAGGAAGGCTGAAAATTTTCATAATTTCAAAAATCTATATAATCCTACAATTACAATATAGTCATATATTGGTGGTAATTTGATTCCCCATTCCTCCAATTTGGTGGAATCAGGCATCAAATGTATACATGGTGCACTTTAGCTACAATCAAATCAATACAAATAACATCACCCCGTATCAATAAGACAACTGATTGAACAAAAGCAACAAGAACTTCATCATATGCTTGCTTCTACTTCTTGAGGCCTCCATGCGGTTTTCTGAACACAAAGCAATCCCTCGTTATCTTTTGAGTATGTCATTCTCACTTCCCAATGTAAAGATTTTGCCATTTTTTCTATCTCAGCCACTGTGTCTGCATCGTCTCTTACTATAAGTTTCCCTTCTGGTCTCAGCACTCTATCAACTTCAGCAAATACAGGCCTTAGTTTGCACCTGCCCAATTTATCATTCTGAAGGTTACAATCCAAATATATCAATTTACAGCAATGTTACTGCGGTCTAGTTATTACAATATAACACACTCAGTCAAGACGAAATGGCGAAGTACTTAATCATTGTGAAATTTGTTACCTCTTTTTGACCTCAGAAAATAGGTGATCAGCATGGAGAAGGTCATATGTCCTAGGGTAAGTACTGAATGATTCACACCAGTTGTGGTACATCCCAAACATACCACGCTCAAATATAATAGGGAGGGTGTCTGCAGATTCAATTGGGACAACATTCATAACCCACACCTTCATATCCCTCAACGCTGCCGCAAAACTGCAACAAGAATTTCAATGAAGAGTTCAGCACTGGAGCAAATTCAAGATGTTAAGCATGATCAACTACAACATTTTTCAGCTTCACAATTCATTTCAGTATAAACTGTAGAAATAGCATTAAGTTTACATAAAAGAGTGAGCAATATTTGAAAGTAGTCTAGCAGAACTAAACATACCAAGTAACATTGAATAATTCTTAACGTTTAGAAGGGAAAGGGGTACGATTGTATATGAATTTTCTTACCCTCCATAAACTGATCGCATATCCATAACGTTTCTGACAGTTGACCAGTCAATTCCCATTCCATTCAGATATGATTTGCTAACAACTCGTTTCCAATGCTGATAATCAGCTTCAAAATCTTCAGGTGCAGGTTTACCATAAACACCTGTTTGGGAATTGTTTAACCAATTAGGAGTGGCCTCTGCCCTTTGTGGCCATTGCTCTGGCCACTGTGAGCCACGAACAGATTGGTCTACAGGCACTTTGTGCATACATGCTTGTAGTGGAACATTCCTATTCAAAATAAAAGGATTAATAACAAAATTGTTAAATAATTATTGAAATAGGAATATAAAATCGTACCAAGCTGCATTTGGATCATCAGAATCTTGACATAGCGGAGGGCTATTTTCTGCTCTTTGTTCATAGCAACTGTTGTCGGTAGGTTTTTGAAAGATAGCTAAACCCACTTGATTCAAGGAGTCTTCTGTTTTCTTCACCATTTTCCAACACATTGCCTTCGTCAATGCGCTCATGGCTGTGGTTATGTAAACAAAACCAAGATTAGAAATTGAGCGACCTTTTTAGGAAAATTCAAAAATATATGACAATCATCCATTATAATCTGATTAGCTCAATAAACCAATTTTTGAAGTGATGCAACTAAATTAGTTCAAGGTTTTATGTCAACCAAGTCATGATCACATCTATTCATGCTGCATTGTTGTATGTACTGTACATGTCTAACACAAAGGACACAAGCAATGTAGATATATTTGTTATTCACCTTGCCAGATCTCAACATCTTCTGGAATATCTCGATACACAGGGGTAGCAGACCATACAAAGTAACCACCAGGGCGCAGCAATCTGTTCAACTCCAACAAAAGCATACCGCCTACATTTGAAGCAACATGTTAGCAAATCCATAATTCATGCAAACTAAAGACCGAAATGCATTTATTTATGAAAAATAGTACCTTCAATGTGCCATGGTACTCTACAACGGGCACAGTGAATAGCATCATAAACTCTTCCTGGGAATGGGAGCCTTTGGGTGCCCATAACGGCAGATATGGCTGGAATTCCTCTTTCAAGAGCAAACTGTACTTGAGCTTCATGCTCATCTTTTGGGGCAAATGACATTGCGAGCACATCCCTTTCAAAAAGATAACCTCCAAAGCTAGCAACTCCACAACCAACGTCCAATATGACACGGGTTCTTTTACCCCATGCTATTTTAGGCAGAGCCTGCAATATATAGATTAGCAGAATTTATTACGCATCCAAAAAAATGCAAATAATCATTTCCTTGAAATAAAACTGATATAAAGAAATAAAAGATTAGCTAACCTCTTGAATTTTATCAATATAGTGGAGTGCACCATTTTTGAACTGAGTGCCACCACCAGGAAAAGTGAGGTATTCTCCAGTAACTTTCACCCAATTCTGGTGCCCCTTAACTACAGCAAGCTTTGTATGGGGCACATTATGGTACCAGATCTAGGTTACACATAAATGAAAACAAGCATCATCAGCAAGAGAATATTTTTCATTTTATATTCTTAGTTTGAATTTCAAATCAAAAGAACATAATAAGAACCTTGTCTCTGCTATCAGGCCACTGAATTGGTCTTTGATAACCATCTGGAAGAGATACAAGGCATGTCGGGCCTTCCTCTGGACAATGCCTTTCTCGATGCTCATAATGCTTGGTGCTGTGAAGTTTCTTGATAGCATCTGCATTATCAAGGCATGGGATAAAATCAGCACCGGCTGTCACATTACAAAGCTTCCAGTCATATTCAACTTCATTTGATGAAGTCTTTTGAACCTCTTTCTCATTCTTTGACTCTGTTGCTTGTGTTTTCCATGCTCCGTTTGAGGTATCTGCCTCTTTCAGAATTTCAGACTGGGCTCCATCAGGAAACACCTCTTCTTTTGTTTTAGTTTCCTCAGATTTTACCTCATTTTCATTTCCCTGATTTTCATCTGTTTTTTCTTCTAATTTTTCATCGTGTGTTACATTATCCTCAGTTTTCTCTTGTTCAGAATTATTTTCTTCATTACTAGTCTCAGCACCTGCTTGATTTTCAGTCGAATTTTCTTTGTTTTCGTTGCTTTCTTCAGAAGCCTGATTCATATCCTCTGGATCATTTTTCTTCTCCTCGGAGACAGGAGGGTTATCTTTTTCAGTATTTTCTTTTAGCTTTTCAGTTTCTTGGGTATTATTTTCTACTACAGTGGAATCCTCAGATCTGGGAGGCTCATCAATTGGAACTTGTCGTTTCATTTCTGTGTTGGTATTATCTTCAGACGGAGACATATCTACAGGGGCTACAGTGGATGAAGTCATCATCCAGATTCCCACTAAACAAAGTGCAACAAATACAACAACAGTTGCAGTTGAACAGAAGGAAGACTTCTTATCCATCCTTGAACTTTTTCCAAACGCCATTCTGTTTTATCGCATATATCACAGTCTTCTAGTTTGTATCTGAAATTGTTCAAACGGAAATGAAATGCAAAGAAATATATACAAAATACAATAGTAGGAAGATATTTGCTTTGCCAATATGAGTTTCACTAACATAATCTAGGTGTTGTAATACTACTTCCAGTTGGACCATATTTGTTGTTTAATTAGTAAGTGAAATTTAAGTGGCATTCAATTATCACAGCATAAACCCACAATCAAAAGCCCATACCTTGATCTACATACTACACAAATAAAACTGTCAAATTTAAGGACATCAGTACAGGTCTTAAAATTCTAATGCAACCATGTGGAATAGCTTTGAAGCTTGAGTGTTCATTTCTTTGATGGACCATCAAAAGGAACTTTTGTTAAAGCAAAAAGTCAAACATAACACTAACATGCTAAGATCTAGAACATGATTGGCTCCAATACATGAAAATGGTTAGATCTATTACTAATAATCTATAACATGACAATAATAACAATCAACTCGTGCGAGTTATGTCCACTTAATTCATCATTTCATCTAAATCTGAAACAACACACAAAATATATAATATAATCAAAGATACTTCCATTTTACAGTATACCAATGCTACAACATTGCATTATCTGATTTTAATCAGTAAGAACATTATCAGATCCGAACCTCAAAACACTAACAGAAATTCTTATGAATAATAAAACAAATATCAAAAAAACGTGACTTACTTGAGATCAATTGGATTCAGATCTAGAAATGTGAGCTGCAGCAATGCGAAGTGAGAGAGTTTATTCTAGGGTTTGGTCCACCACTAGAATAGTGAGAAGAGAAAAGAGTGAATACGAAGAGTATATAAAGCATTAAACTCGATCTCTATTTGGATTTTTTTTATTTCCAATTTTGTATTATTATTATGTATATGGTTCGGTTGGTTTCCATAATGGTTGATAAAATACATATTTTATTCTTCTTATTTATTATTTAACCAGAAGCGCGTAAATTCTGAAGGCGGTAAAGGAAAGATGTTGACTTGAGGCTAGGATGCGCAGTAGCATGTTAGAACCGAAGTAACCGATCAAATCGGTTCATTTCGATCGGTTTCGGTTTGGTTATGAAATTATATCATTTTGAATTTGGTTTGTAAAATAATTTTATTTTGATTATCTGTTTAACTGAGTTAACTGAACTTTTATTATATTATTTAAATTCATGACATTGTAATAATCTTAACAATCGGTCTAGTAATAAAATACAAACCATGTCTTTTAAAAGTAGGTTAAGTTTTCTTATAAACTTAAAATAAATACTCAAAATAGTTTATATAAACATAAATTTATGTTTTCCATTGACTAAATCATTCGTTTGAATAATACCATAAGCCAAATTTTCTTACTTGCTTTCTTAGTTCGGTTAAATCGGTTAGCGACCGAATTAACCGTAATTAATTCGGTTCGATTCGGTTCGGTTTTGAGACTTTTGGGTTTCAATTCGGTTTGATAGTTTTTACCTTAAAACTAACCGAATCGACCGAACGCTCACTCCTACTTGAGGCAGTAATCAAGGCAAATTCTATTTCAAGTTCCGTTGGGACTTTACCGAAGAAAATAGTAAGGTACCCGCAGGTTTATCTTTTTGTCCGTTACGTACCGCATCCCATGCGTCGAACACAGGAACATTCCACTATCCCAACGAAGCCTATTGAAGCCTTTGTAGGGATGCGTATGGTCGTTTCCCCCAAAATGGCTACTCCTCCTCTATTCTCCTCTCATTTTATATATTTCACTTTCATCACCTCTAACTTCACACTTCTAAACCAACAAATTAATAAAAAAAATTCTTCAATCCCAAAAGCTATTCAAAAATATTTTACACTTCTGCCTATATATATATATATTTTTGTCTATAATGGTTGTTTATAATTGTTTGAATTCTTCCACATAATTGGTCATCCAACGCTACTCGTAATATGCTAAAATATGTTGTAGAATCATATGATACGTGTGGTACTAATAAAAAAAGAAGTGTACAAAGCTATAGCGGAAAAGTTCAGTCGCACTATAGAAAACATTCTGTACATTAAACCGCTAGACGAAATCAAAATCCGTGCATTTATATCATTTCGTACTCCACTCAAATAATTAATTTGAATGTATTTTTTAAGGTATTTAAATTAATTTGAATGTACTTTGATTTTTGTATTTTTATTTCATTTTTATTAAATGCATACACAATAAAAAAAAGTAACTGGCTATAAATCAATTAAATTAAAAATCACATTTCAAATACTCCGCTGAAATACACCTTTCACATCATCAAACACATTCTCCTTTCAATTAACTTTCACACTAAGTACCCCACTCAAATGCTATGTTACCGTTCATCGAGAATGGACCCTAAGACAATCCGAGGGTGGCTTCAACTAAATTGATAGCTCTATATTTTCAAAGATGAACACGATTCTAGCAACAATAGGCGTTTATTTTTCACACGTTATGTTTTGGATACTTTTTTATAGATAGGTATCCCCTTTCTCACAATTCAATCATTTTATATTAGTTTTCAAAAAAAATACGTTGAAATATCATCACGTGCTACTAAAATCACTAGTCGCAAATCATAAAACGCTTGATGGTTTCACCTTATTTATGGTATATTTATAGTGGAATTGTTTAGTCAATTCACATTTTTGCTTTTCTAATAACTTGATGCCCATTCTCTTCTTAGGATAGTGATATGTCATATCACCTTTTCTTTATGTTATGAAACATTTATGAATGTATGTGTGTACGTTTATCATAAATAATATCTCTCTTTATTGAATTGGCACAACACAAAATCTACTTAACTGTGGAAGATCATAGTCATATTATTTATGAATGTATGTGTGTACGTTTATCATAAATAATATCTCTCTTTATTGAATTGGCACAACACAAAATCTTCTTAACTGTGGAAGATCATAGTCATATTTCTCTCTCTACATCATACAATTATGAAAGTCCCCAGGAGCACCGATGTCTTTCAATTCATCATCATCAGCAACTAACATTGATTTCTACATTGAAATGCAAGAAAGTCACTATGAAGATTTACAAGTGCATGAAAGAGAACAGGAAGAACTTCGAAGATAACTAAGAGAGCAGAGACGTCATGAAGAAAGATAAAGACGTCAACGTAGACGTCAGTCAAGACGGCAAAAGCAACGAATCATACCATCTAAAATCAGACAAGAAGTTGGCTCACCACCTATAATGTGTGCATATGGATATTCCGCTATTGAAGATGTCATTCAAAGCGAAAATGATATTGTTTATCGGTTTTTAAGATGCCACGTGTATCTAGATGGATGTAGGTTTTGAGATTGGATCAATGATCATTTCCCCCTGCGAGCAGCTGAGTACGCTAATGAACTATAATACAAAATAACAATGTTGTAGAATTAATTAGTTAGGTGGCAAAAATGAGAATAATCAACTTCACAATCAGCTTCATGGGCTTAATATTCGTAGACAAAACTAACCTAGAAGGGATAATCCATGTTTATGTTCGATTATGTAAGGTCATATTTGCTTATTTAAGATTTAGTATGATGATGTATGATAATCTATTATTATGTTCAATGTTGTTCTTTGTTTCTACAAACATATATTCATATCTTGGTAAATAGCTATTATATATGAATACTTAGAAATAAAAAGCAATCATAAACGTTGTAAAATACAAACGTGGATATATATATATATATATATATATATATATATATATATATATAATACACTTAGCTGACACGCTTAAGGTTGTTATTCAAATTGCATTATATAATTGTTTCAAAGCTCGTATGAGTCGTGTTTGACAAAGAGAGTTTGATATTCGAGCGAGTAACGTGAGTCAGAGGTTGTCCGAGACAACACAAAAATGTCCTCCGCTTTCACCTTGGTTATAATTTTGTGGTATCTCATACATAACCTACTAAATATGACAAAACTACTTCTTGTTTCTAGAATCATCCTAATTAACCTACATTATGGACGAGTGTTGAAAGCTTCGTTGACAAGAACGCAAAAATCTTAATGAACATCTATTTCCGTGTGAATACGATCAGTCTCTATATATGCTTTAGTCAACACTAAGTAATCTGCTATAGTCCATGCTTTATTTGTCAATATGATGGTGGGGGTAGAAGTGTTTGGAGACATCTCAGTTTGAATGGAAATAAAATGAATATCAACCGTTTAAATAGAGAATTGAGATACTAACCATTTTATGATTGTTTTAGGGCAATTGTGGTCATTGGGAATAGAAATAGGAGAGCGTAGGTCATTATGGACATATTTTTTAGGCCTCTAAAGCCAAGCGCCCGTTCATTGGGTGCCTAGCCTTGGACGTTTATTTTTTAGGCGTCCATCTTTGGACGCTCAAAAAGTGGGCGCCCTATCCAACTTTAGTTTTCGAAAGTGGAATAGCCCAATTCAGCTGAATGGGAACCGGTGGGGCATGAGTATTCAACAACCTGAATATTCAACTGGCTTAAGTACTCTCATTATTAGGTTAGTTCAAAAAAATCATTGTAACGAGTATATTAGCACGTGCGATGCGTGTGCATATAAATATTTTAAGAAAAAGATATATTTATTAATTTATCAATTTTAACTATGTCCAATTCAAGAAATCCATTATAAAAACAAAATTTATGGTTAGTTGCTCAAAAAACAGGTTAGTAAGAAAACTGTTGTTATGAAGATTAAAGATTAAATTGTATCACCAAATTTTATGGTATCATTTGTTATTGTTTAATGATAATATATTATTGTTGATTTGATATAAATAATCTATTAATTTAATTTGAATTTGTTTTTTTAATAGTTTAATATGTTTGTATTCATAATACAAACATAATGACTATATTAAATGGAGTATTCTAGCCTAGGGGTAATTTGCAAATATGTGTATAATTAACCTTTGAGTCCTACCATTAGTAAATATATAAGTGATGTTCTCATGTCAATAATAATGTCAAAGGTATATACATATACATCAAATATTTATATTTGTATTTAAACAAATATAAACTAATTGTTTTCAACCGTTATATTATTGATTAATACACACACATGCGCACACACACACACACACTAATGTTTTAAATATAACTTTATTGTTTTATATAAATATTTTTCATATATTATTAATAAATATTTATAATTTAATAAGTATGTTTAATCATCATTTTAAAACTCAAATTTAAAAAAATTTGATTTTTTCAAAATAAATATAGTATTTATTATCATTATTATTATAATATACCAACTACCAGCCAATTTTATTTTCAATTTATACATATCCGATAAGATATTTTAATGATTTGAAAAATTCAAAATTCAAACTTTAAAATTTATAAAACTATTTGAACTTTTAAAATAAAATAAAAATCTTTTTATTTTAGATCCAAAAACTTTAAACAAACTTTTTTATTTCCCTATGGAAATTTTCAATGTATATACATAGCTTTTTACTATAACTGAAATCAAATTTATATATATATATATATATATAATATTAAATCTAAAACCTATATAATATTATAAATGTATAAATACTTAATTAATATATATATATATATATAAATCAACACTGGATTTTTCTATTTTTAAAATCGGAAAGATTTTTTATAAATACACACACATACATATGTATGTATGTATTAAAAATGTTTTGTTTAGTTATTAATTATTGAAATAAAAATCTTTAGATCTTTTAAGGTTACCATGGCCTAAATGAAAATGAGGGAGTCAAACAAATTTTAACATGAATATATGTATGTGTATGTTGGTGTGTGTGTCTATATATAATTTGAATATACATTTAATTAAAGATGTTACATACTACTTGCGATCATGCCGATTGTCGAACGCACCGATTGTATAGCTTTCCCCTTTGCTCGTTAGCTACTTGTTGCAATATCATCACCTTGGTTTTACCAATGTCTAATTAAGGTAAGATCTACGTTGGTTGAGTGTAAAGAGAATGAGAGTGGAGGGTAACTATTTATGAACCTCTTGAAATTAAATATCACTCTCGTTTTCCTTAAACCTAAAGATACTATGTCCCTTTTCCCATTCTCTAGTATGGTCAGCCTACATTTTATCCTAGCCTTGTCAAAATGTCCACTGACTCACCATGGATCAATTATTTAAAGCATGTTATTCAATTATATTGGCATACAACTTTTATACATCATTTTAACTAATTTTCGGTTTCAAATAAATAATTAAAAATGCCAGTAAAATTTAATACAACATTTTGATTAATTTTATTATTAATTTATAACATTTATAAATTAATTTTTTCCATTAGTCAAATTCAGAAATAACTAACAACTCGAATATGTTGACTCTTTGGTTTAAACTCCGTCCTTAGTCAATATCTAAAAATTTTAAATATCGATGCTTGTATGACATTTGATGAAGTACAGTATCAGACACAAGTTCAATGCTAATAAATTGTTTAAACAAAATCCAATTTCTAATCTATTTTAAACTCGTACACTAATGATATTTTTACACTATTCTTTTTGTTATTAGAACATCACTCGGATATCTAGAGTTTGGTCTAAGATCAAAAACTCTACTAATATCTATATTTAATTGTGTAGACCACTTTAAAGTCTTTGATTCAATCTGATAACTGATTTAATCTTGCAAGAGATTTTGACTTTAAGTTGACTACCAATTACAGTGATGCTAACCTTCCATGGTGAAGAATAAGAGTGCTCTATTTGGTAATGTTTCACTTTAAGTAGTTTAACGTGTACCTAACTATCGTCGTAACAAGGTTGTCTTCTAAGTGTTTAACGAATATCAAACTAAAGCCTAGCTACTTCAAATCGACAACGCCCTTAAGTCTGAAGACTATTGTACGTCATACCATGAGATCCTCTATTTTGACTAAGTTGCATCAACTTATAAAAGACTCTCATTGATATGTTCTATGATTGTTCCAAACAACCACAAGTAGATAACCTCTTGGTACCCCCAACTGTCATGGGTAATTCATCGTCCGTCATATAGAGAGCGTTACGTACGCTAGTCTCAACAAACTTATCGGTATCTTTTTCTCAATGCATGTTGATTAGGAACGTTTAAGGAGTAAGTATTTATATGTATATATTGACTAAATAATCATGGTTATGAACACATTCGTAACTACAATCGATAAAATACTTCTCCTATGGATTTTCTCTTACATATGTTTACTGTGTTTAATTTATTACTTATATCTCTATATAATAACATACATAAAAGAAAACCAAAATCATACTTCATTTCGAACAAGATTCTTTTATAAGAGTCAAGTTGCATACTAAATTACATAATTTTCTCTGGGACATACCCTTAGCTCTATCGATCTCCCACTTGTACTCAAGGCCAATCACGGTGCCACAAGCCCATATCTTCAATCAATTTACCTAAATTAGGCTGGGAAAGGGCCAGTGAATGGATTTACGATATTATTCTTTTATATCTACCTTTCGATTATGCTTCCCTATTACTTATAAACTCCTTTATCACTTGTTCATTACGAGGAACATATTTTGATTTATTTTCAAACTATTGGCTTCATTGTAATCTATGTCGCATTATTCTAATCACAATACGTTATTAGATTTTGAATAGTGGAAAACACCCCTAGCTCTGTTATGAATTTGCGCATATATATTGCTTTTAGTACGGCACTATTCAAGGTGATGTGCTTAGGCTTTATACTTGAATTTTCCACATCTCATTTGGAATATTTCCAACTTGAAGATCCTTAATTAAGGTTGAACACGACTTAAAGACCAACTTGTATATTTGATGTGACTTATGAAGTTTGAGTCTGAACACTTCTTAAGAAGTTCATGTTTTCATAAATAATTCTCTAGTATTTCGTAAATGCAAGAGAATTCTCTTTACTACCATTTAGTAACTTTACCTCAAATTTGATATTTTCTTAACATGCCTAGTGTACAAGCAAGATCTAATATACCACATATCTATCATATATGATGATCCCTATTACCGATGCAAAAGGAATCAACATTATATGTTCTATGTTAAATAATATGGTGTCTATGTATATATATTGAGACAATCACAACATTCTTTTATATCGAGTATAAGAGATGTCTCCTTCAGATCCTTCATCGAGAATTAAACAACTAAGCAAATTGATTTAGCATAAGTACATCATTAACAGTTAGTGGTATGTTTTTACTTATAATATTAGAAATGATTTAGTACCTTTATTTTCTTTCTTACAAACACCCTCCTCCTCCTCTACATTTTGATTGAAATCAAACTATTTTGATTTTGTTTAAAACTGGGCTACGGAAGTAGGTAAAATAGGTAGATTTATAAAAATCTTATTTTAGATCATATTGGGCCTATGAAATTGTATTAGGTCTAATCTGATTTATTTATATAAAACCATATATTATTTAATTGTTCTAATTTCACTAATCAAGAATTTAAATAAAAGGATTTTATACAATATATGAGTATATCATTATATACTCATATGTGTGTAATACACACGTGCGACATAGCATAGGCTATACATGGTTAAGTTTATACATAAGTAGATACCAGGATTTATATCTACTATATATATATATATATATATATATTTCGCATACTATATATGTGCGCGCGTGCATGTATCATTTGCCAAAATTAGTATGTTATTGATAATATATGTATGTAATATGTATATAAAATTTGTAAATATAATTTATAATGCATAAGGTATCATTTAGAAAATATCTTATAAATTTTGTATTATTTTGAAATTTCAAATTTGATTTTTCACATAAATATCTATTTAGAATAAGTAAGTAGACATTAAATTTAAAACTAAATCTATGATCCAAACTTATAGTTTTAAATATCTTAAATTAGACTTTGTTTATTTAATAATAAACATAATTATGATAAGTGTGTGGTGTGTGTGTGTGTATATATGCTGAAAATTATTATGATAATAAATAAATAATTTATGTACATGTTACCAAATATTAGCATACATATATATGTATGTATGTAAAATTGTTTCAATCAAAAGTTTTTTTATTAAACTCCGAAATGTATATATATTAATTTATATATATTATATTAAATATGTAATTGTATTTAATATAAAATTGGTTTTATAATATTATCAAATGTTTAAAATTCAATTATAAATATAATATGAATTTTTTTGAATAGAAAACATTTTATTAGTGTATACATATATTATATTGAACATATAATTATAATAGATATGAAATTAATTTTAAAATATTATTTAATGTTTAAAAATAATTATAAATATAATAAGATCTATTTGTAGTTTTATTTTTACCAAAAATTAAATTCTTATAAATCATATTTATATTAATTAATTCAAATTTAAATATGTGTGTATAAAAGAGTTAATTAATAAATATTATTCTAAAGTGTATTTTTCAATTTAAAATTTATTTATATATAAATACGATTTGTTATTGGCGGAATGTAATATGTGTGTGTGTGTTAAAAAAATTCTTTAAAATTATTACAATAGATTTAATGATCACAATAAATTAATAATGCATGGATAAACAACATATGATTTTACATGGCAAAGGCATATATATACAAGTAGTGATTATTAACACAAACACACTATCAATATTATACACAAATATTATACCACACACACAAAATTGTAAATAAAATACATACATAATAAGATATGCCTATAATTCACACTTAAATCTAGACGGGCTCCTTAATCTCTCATATCCACACTCTTTGTTGCAAACGGATGATGTATTAATACTGGATCTAAGTTGTATTATTTGATTGGAGATGAACAGGTTTAGGAAATAAGTGGTATTAAGGGGGTGTTTACGGTCAAACAAGGAGAAAAGAGGAGCAAAACGTGAAACTAAAAGTGGAGGCCAATGTCTGAATATATAAGAAGGCCTAGAGAGAAATAGCTTACATAATCCTCTCCTACCACTTCAAACAAAAAGACATGCTCTTGCCCTCATCTCTAGCTGCATATAACAGGGTCCATAATGGACCAATACACCTACTCAGTCCATTTCATAATTTATTCAATTTAAATCCTTACTGATATCGTATATCGATACCCACGTATATAACTTTTATATACGCATCCAATAAATTGACAATAGCACCCTGAATAATTCTAGAAGTAATTCCATTTTATTGGAAACATTCCAATACAATAATAGTTAATATTTCACAGATATTAATTAATTTAGTTAATTTACAAATATTAATATAAATCAATTAAATCGAGTAGTGTTTCGAAGACCGAATGGATTCAATTGTGCGACATGGGTGTGAATTTAACCAGCGATTAATATTCAAACAATTCAAGTACTAGTGTTCACACATCACCTTAACTAGTCGTGTGATAGTTTGACTTAATTCATTGCTTACAAATCTCATCAGTAAATTCCAATTTTATAAATTTAAGTGGTTCCTTGTAGGAACGATTTATTACACCAATTCTCTTCGTCGATACTGCATCACTTAGGATTTATGTAATTTGGCTTTGGTCAAAATACTAGTATCATCTACATTTCACTTGGTTAGTCCATAAACAAAGTTCTTGGTTCAATAATAACATTTATCATTAAACATACTACTCTAGCAAGAGATTTTGAGTTTGAGTTGACTATAGTTTACTGTGGTACTAACCTTATATAACCGTGGAGATGAATTCTTTAATGAATAATGTTTCACTTCCAATCCTTCAACTCAAAACCAACTGTAGCCATTCAATAGATGTCATGCAAAAATTTAACCATAATCAAAGCGGAGTTTTCATACTGAAGTTCAATAGTATTCTCAAGTTGAGAGAACTATGTAATATCGTCAGTTCGAGATTTCCCCTTTGACCCAACATTGTAAAAATCATTTCACACCTCCAACCAGGCTAAGCATTAAGAAAGGCTTACCGTCTAGCGATTTACCTAGACCGACCTAGACAATGTTTATTGCCTCATGTAAGAATCTAAACATATTTAGGTAGTGTTTAGATACTGTTTAAGGTTTAGTGCAATGTACAAGCATCAATGTGCTAATTTTAGATGGTCTTGCCTCCTTGGCTACTCCGAAATACATACGAAATCCCAAAATTTCAATTTATATCAATTAGAAGTTAATAAAACACCGAATTTTATCCAAAATACACGAGTTATCAAAAAAACCTAGCTTCGACTATTCCTCGATAAAACCCCGCCTAAATGATTAATCCCTAATTCATACTTACCACCTAGCACCTACCTAGTGATTTTTACAACCTTGGTTTGACTTACTTGTTATTAACCAATAGGAAACTCTCGAATGAGTCATTCCATGGTTATCCAATAATTATCAATACGTATCCACTTGGTGCCCTGATAATCATGTGTAATACACTGCCCAACATTTGGAGTGCTTACGTACTTCAGTATCAAAGAATGTATCGATATCATTTCTCGAAACATCTTGATTGAGAATATTTAATATAATTAGTTATTTGATATTGTGATAATTTTCTCATTATTACAACTCCTTGTAATTATAATTACATATCATTTAAATATTTTCTATGAAATATATTTAAATTGATTATTTAATTAATATATCATAATATAAGGAATATATAACAGAAAACAAACACATTTTATTTTGAATGTGATCTTATTGCATAGTTGATTATTTACAACAAATTATAGAATTGCCATTAGGATATACCTCTAACTCTCTTAATCTCCCACTTGCACTTATGGCCAATTATGGAATCTCAATCTCATCCCTTCGATCAGCTTGCTTCAAACCGGACGAGTTAGTCCTTTCGTAAATGGATCTTTTATGTTGTCTTTAGTGTCTACTCTTTCAATCACAACTTCTTTATTACTGATAAACTCTCTTATCAAGTGGAACTTTGGAAGAATGTGCCTTGTCTTCTTGTGAGCTCTTGGTTCTTCCGCAACTTGCATTGTGACATTGTTATTAATAACAAAGTTATGAGTTTCCCAACGTTTGGAAACACTCCTAACTCAGCCATAAGCTTGCACATCTAGATCGCTTCTTTAGCCTCTTCATTAAGGCTGATGTACTTGGACTACATCGTTGAATCAACTATTGCTTATTACTGGGAATTTTCCCAATAACCACTCTACCATTCAATGTGAATACACAACCAGACACTGATCTACTGTTATCAGTAGCACTCTAAAAGCTAGAATCTATATACCCCTTCATAAGGAGGTCTTCATTCCTATATATAAGGAATAATTCTTTAGTATTTCTCAAATACTCAAGAATACATTTCACTATTGTCTAGTGTCTTCTCGGGGATAAGATTGATATCGGCTTATGTATCTTAATGCGTAAGCTACATATGGTCTAGTATATAACATATCGTACATTTTGGAATCGATTATTGATGCATAAGGTATCCTCTTTATATGCTCCTTCTCCTCATCTATTGAGGAGTGTCCTACTTAGAAAGGAAAATTCCAGATTGTGTTGGAACATTTTCACACTTGGAATTCTCCATACTAAATCTCTTCAGCGTGGTATCAATGCATAAGAGTTAGGATATCCCAGTATACCAAGTACATAGGTTACTTCTCCCAAATCCTTCATGGAGAAGTCATTGGACAACCATGCTTTCACTAATTGCAATAACGCAATGTTATTGCTAATCAAAAGAAAATCATTGACATACAGGACTACGAACATGATAGCACTTCTTTGTTCTTTTTGATATACGCATGCTTCCTTTGTACTCTGATAAAAACCAAATTTTTGATTACTTTATGATAGCACTTAATCCAACTCCTTGAGGCTTGCCTAAGACCATAAATTGATCCTAACAATTTGCATGCCTTTCCCTCACTTTCGTTGACCTCGAAACCCATGGGATGTGACATCTAAATGGTCTCTTCTAAATCATCAATTAGAAACATCATTTTCATATCCATCTATCATAATTCGTAATCATGTAACATAGTGATAGCAGGCATTATCCGCATGGACTTAAGCATGGCTAGTGACAAAAACTTTTCGTCATAATCAACACATTGAATTTGGAAAAAATCTTTCGCATCTAGCCTTGCTTTTTAGATCTCTACCTCTCCATCTGCATTTAGATTTTTCTCAAAAATCCATTCGAAGTCGATGGGTTTTACCCCTTCGCGTATGTCAACCAAAGTCCATACTTTGTTGTCGTACATGGAATCCATCTCAGATTCCATAGATTCAAGACAAAGTGAAGACTACGTACTCTATACTACTTATTGAATGAGAGAGGAGTGCCTTCTTCTAGGATGCAGTCTTCTTTCTCGCCATCCATGAGAAAACTATAGTATATCTCTCATGCTCAAGATTCTCTATTAGACCTTCAAATAGGTTGTATGTTTTTATATAATAGTGAATTTTGATTCTTCTATGGAATCAGCCTCTATGTTTACTTCTCGGATCTCATCCAAGTCTACAACTTTGCTTTAATTTCTTTTGATAGAAATTCCTTGGCAGCATGTTAAAAAATAATAACATTTGTTCTCGAGCGTTATAAATGATATATCCCATTGAATTCTTAGGATATCCTATAAGTTTACACAGAGCCGATCTTGCCTTATGTTTACTGTGTCGATGCTCTTAACGTAGTCTAGACAAACCCATACCTTCAAATAATTGAGGTGGGATTTCTTCTCATGCCACATCTCATATGGCGTCTTTGGCATAGATTTAGTAGGTATCAAATTCAATATATGCGTTGTGGTTCCCAACGCATATCACTTGTGGAATGAGGTAGCCTAACCCTACTCATCATGGAAAGAACTATATCTAATAAGTTTGGTTACATTTTTTCAAAACAACATTGTGTTGCAGAGTTTAGGGTGGAGTAATCTAAGAGATAATTCCATTATATTTTAAGTACCATTGGAGCTCTTGTCCAACACACTCACCTCCTCAGTTAGATTGAAGTACTTAAATTTTACAATTCTTCTGATTTTCAACCTCGTTCTTATATTTTTTTTAAATTTCTCATAGACATCGTATTTATTCCTCATAATTTACACATATCCTAGTCTTAGGAAATCATTCGTAAAAGTTACAAAGAAAATTGAGTTATCCTTGGCCACTATAGGCATCGAGCCACATACATCGGTATGTACGAGACCCAATAACTCATTGATTCTTTCATTACTCTGATTAAAAGGGTGTTTGGTCATTTTTCCTTTGATCCAGGACTTACAAGTGTTAATGATTCGTAATCAAATGAAGGTAGAAAACCTTTAATTTTCAGTCTGTGTAGTCTTTTGTCACTAATATGACCTAAGCTAAAGTGCTATAAGAAACTATTATTAATGTCAACAGAATATTTATTTACAACCCAGGTATGATTAAAATTAAGTACATAAATGCTATTATCTAAAACACCATTGTGAATTTTATTTCCAACAAACAAAATGTTCATAACACCATTATCACAATGGAAACTATATCCAGTCACAAAAAATCTAGACATTGATATATTCCTCAAATAATGTATTAAACATAATAAAAATTATTCAAAATAAGCATCAAGCGATCCTCTCCAACTACAGTTGCATCTACTAGAGATCTATCGGTAACTTGAAGCCTCATTTTACCCTTTGTCACATGTCATCTGTTCCTAGGTCCTTGTAATGAATTACAGATATGAGTCTCGGATCCAGTATCTAAAATCCAAGATAATTTATTGATTGCAAAACCGTTTTGAATCGTAAACATACCTCTCGAAGCAGAAGAAACACTTTCCTTCTTTACTTTGACCATTTTCAAATAGTCTGAACAATTGCGCTTCCAATGCCCCTTCTTGTGATAATAGTGACATTCACCTTTGCCAGTAGGAGCATCCTTCTTACCTTTCTTAGAGTCTCACTGTAACACCTCACTTTTATACACATACTATCCAAGAGTACTACAAAGTAATATTGTCGGATATTACAGAGAATGAAGCTAATGGTATGTATTAAAACATCAAATAAATAATTCATTTATACGTACCCAGTATCGGCACAAAGCAATAAACATGTGTGCCTTTAGAATAGAACAATGCATAATATACAATACATAAATAGAGAACACAGAGTCCGAATCGCAGCGATAAAATATATTATACAATGTAGATCTAGAATACAAGTTAAGAATATACCTATATAAATATAAATGCATGAAATAATACAATACAAGATGATAACTATAATGCTGCATCCTAGTCTCCATCTATACCCAACATCTATAAATTGATCATCTCCTCCCCGAACCTAAATTGTCTCGGACTAACTCGAGTATTACAAATAACACACGGATCAGACTATGTCTAAGTTAAGGGTTAATAAATATAGGTAAAATAGTATATACTAAGAATAATAATGTGATAACATAGCATAACAACTTAAGTCAATGATTAAAATGTATATTATACATACATACATACATACATGTGTATCTATAGGGAGACATATGATGGTTTATATTTACAACAACTTAAAAGATTACGAAGCATCTCATAAAATAAATAACACCAAAACCATGCCTAAAGATGTCATCATCTATATAAAAAAATCAATAGAAATCAAGAATATTATATCCAATGGGTGAATCATCTATACAATAAAAAAATCATCATAGAAAATGAAACCATCAAGTGAACCGGGCTAGTAACAGCAATGCCCTAAGATTAATATAAATATAACGACATTCCCGGGTTTTTCGATCGTTTCAATTATTATTGCGATTCATTTGATGATTTTATCAGTTCACAAAATCATCGGATTACGCCATTCGTCGAAAAAAGGAATGTTTTATTCAAAGTAATAAAATGAGCCATCATCCAAATAAATAGATGACATACATGTCAATGAAGGAAACGAGGTTGACACTTTGGACACTGTCGCGAGTATAATCACATCTCATTATAGTATATATCAGTCTACAACATGCAAACCAAAACCATATAGGAGACTGATTGCCGCATGCATGCTTCATGAACTCAGGTTCTATAAGTCACATGCCATGTAACCAGATCTGTTCCTACAGCTTTAGTTACCTTGATAAAGTTAGTGACTCATATCCACCAATGGCTCGTCTATGCATACCCTCGTCATGACCCTACACTGCCCCTATAGGGAACATACTACTGGCCTAAGCGACAAAAGCGACTAAAGGGCAACTACCCTACCAAAACATGTGATGCACATCAAATATACAACCGTGTCACAGATCTAGGGCACGACCCTATAAACAGGCCACCATGGTGGATACTAGCCAATTTGGTTCACTTCCAAAACAAAAATGAAGTTGGAGAAAGGTAGATAGACATATAATGTGTGCGCGTGTATATTGCCCGACACACCACTCTACTCGTATAAGCCAACACATGGCTCTAAGGATACTCAACGCAGAAAGTATCACACAACATACCCCCCATACAAGTGTCATCCATGAGCAAAAAATAACTAAATAAATAATGCAACGGCGTCCTATACCACAATTTGTTACTAGTCCATTTATTCAGTTATCACATATCACACTCACTCCTTTACTATTTTATATAATGAGTCCAAAGAATAACTGGAGAAATATTACCGAATACCCCATCCCAAATGGTATTATAACTCCATTTATTCAGATTCCTCGCTACACAAAGAATAAACATCACCATAAAATCATTTTGAAGAAATATCATCGCTGTATCATATCAAATTACTAAACAAAATTAACATCAACGGTGAATCATTCATAATATCAGAGTTAATATAAGAAAATAAGAAATCAAAAAATATAGAAATCATATATATAAAAATCTCAATTTAATTCCTAAATGAAATAATAATAAAGTTCAACAAAACCTCTCTTTAGTCATTTAAAGCGAATATTCTAATATATATACATATATAAATTACACTTGAATAATTTATAGTATGATCATATTATTAATGAAATATACTTTAAATGCACCCTAATATTAATCATAAAACATTTCGTATTTAAATAATTCATTATAAACTTATACATACATACATATACACACACACAAAAAAAATATAACTAATTCCATGCAAAAAGAATCTCAATAATAATGAATTGCTATTAAATCCCATTTCCAAACTAAAATCCCTTTAAATTAACTTATAAAACAAAATATTTTCTATGAATATTATTTCATAATATTCTATATCTAAATACCATTTTTAAATAATTACATAACATCCAAATCAATTATATATATATTTATAATCAATTAAACACATTTTCAAAACTTGAGTTATATATTCATATAATATATTTAATATCTATAAAATACCAATTAAGAAACATTTCCTATTTTTCCCATTTAAATAATACTAAATTCACTTTGATCATTTGTTAAACTTTAAATTAATTTATATTTACATTCATATATAATATTAAAGTATATAAATACATATTGCAAAATTTAAATATATTTATTTTATTTATAATATATGATAAAAATATATACATATTTTACTTATTGCTTACCAATTCTTGTATACACATAAACTTACACCAATATATAAACACAACAACACTCACTCGCACACACACATCCAATACACACACATATATTTGTACATACACACCCTATTGTACAGCAGCAAAATACACACAAACACACACGAATATACTCATGCACACACATAACTACATATACACACACCAACACATACACACATGACTTGGGTTGTACACGCAACCCACCACTGGTGCACCGGTCATCTCTGACCGATGGACCGGTCGGCCATTCAAAGTGCAGGATCGATCACTTCGTTCAATCTCTAGTCCTCCATCCCTCGCTAATCTGCCTCTTGGTCAATGCACACACATACACTACATTACCCAAATAACAAACCAAGTACAAAGAATAGAAAGAATAATATGATTTTGACATAGAAATGTGAGTGCATACACTCACCTCAAAATAGCGTTTCTTCCTCTTCTTCTTTCTCTAATGATGCAAGCTCTAGAAATCCATCCCATTTTATGCGTTGTTGTGTATCGGTATCGAGAAGCATGTAATTAAATTTGGAGATTTATGATAATTTACAACATTTTAAATTGGATTATAGGAGAAGTAGGATTTAGGGTTGCGATCATTTTCTCAAAACCAGTAAACGAAAACGTGGGGATTAAATTTATTGAAGGAGATGAAGTATTAAGAAATAGAATTTTCTAGAGAGGGAAAAATCTGGAAACCTTAAGTATTAAGGTTTGGGTTTTAGATATTGGGTTCTTGGCTATGATAGAATAAAATAGGTAAGTGTGTGTGTGTGTGTGTTTCTTTTCTTAATTATTTTCCATTTAAAATAAATTACAATAAAACCCTAAATAAAATTTGTATTTACGATAATTAATTATTTATTCATCACAATAAAATTTCTATAATTTATTTTAAATCACAAAAATCCATTTTTAATTAATTAAATATTTATTATTAATTATCTTTAAAAACCGGGTTATTATGGACTCCTTCCTTAACAAAATTGGGTTCTTGCATTTTGCTTAGAAGGAATCTATAACAAAGCTCAAACTCCATTATCAATCATATTTAAATTCAAATCAAATGACCATTAAAACAAACCTCACAATACTCTATTTCTACTTAAACTTCAAGCTCAAGATCTTTTCAATCAAAATAACTTCATTTTGGACTAAATTCCAAAATATCATATCAATTTAAAAACACTTTACCTTACACAGATTATTTTTGAACACTTTTCTTATTTAACACCAGATTACACAAGTTCATATATATATATATATATCTTTGTGTGTGTGTTTAATTATAAAAAAAATACTTTTCGTATTTTTATAACAATGCCTTTTGAAATTTAATTTTTATTTTGAAATCAAAACATCACAAACCTCATTTTCCAATAATCAATAATATTCATACCTAAAAAGATTCCTTTATAGTCAAAATATACCGTTCAATAATCCTTAATTCAAATATAGATGCATATTTCCTAAAATTTTCCTTTTATATTAACATATAAGTTTACTAAAGTTCATGGTATCTCAATATAATTCTCAATTATCACAAGTCAATATGACTCTAATACATACTTATTTCATAAAACTCTTCTAAATCCAAAATTTAAATTTATATAATTTTGCTTCTTTAAAGTGCTCCTTATTCCAAAAATCAAAATATCCGAACCATATTAGATAATTTATAATCACATAAATTATGATATCCTAAAATAAATATAAACTCCCATTTTCCAAAACTTTCCAAAATACTTTAATTTCCTCAAATTATTAATATCTTCTCAAAACTTTGTGTTCATATGCCTCGCTATAGTGTTTAGGAATCCTTATCAATAACGTTGGCCAGACGCATCAACTAGAATTCTTATACCACCGAATGAACATATTAACATAATTCAGTTCAAAAATTTCTATACCATTATTCATACAAACCTTTAAACTTTACATCTCAATAAGGAACCATCATACTATATTTATTTTCAATGCCTCTGAATTTTAATTAACATTATTCGGGATATTTAATTGGATAAATTAAATAGAATAATGTGCATAATTAGGGAGATGAGATTAATAAATCAAATGGTCGTGTCTTAAATGAACTAAAATAAGACTTAACTAAATTTAGAAGGAGGAATTTTCCTAAGAGGTAAACTTGGAAATGAGGCTACATTTCTTAGTATAAATCTATTCCTCAACCTTAATAAATTTTCACTTTCTCATTCATTAACTTCTCACCTAATTTCTTCCAGCCATTAAAATATCCAGGAAGAGCATAAATTGAAGAAAAAGCTAAGGAATTAAAGCTAGGAAATTATATCATTCTCCAATCAACTAATCAAGGTGAATAATCATGTTTATCATCTCATTTTTCTCTGTTTGGATAAGCTATGGGTTATAGCCGATTCATGTTTGTGTCTTGGTTAGGATATAACCATTTAAACCTTTGTTTGGATAAGACATAGGTTTTTCAAATATTAATGGATTAATTAACATGTTTTTATTCAGTTTTGGTTAAATTCCAAGTGGTTTTGATCTTCATATGCTTTGAAATTTAATATGTTGAATAGAACGTATTAATTGATTTTCTGGAATTTTTCCAGAATTTTTCATGATGTTTTAATAGTTATATAAAATTATTTAAGGTATGAGACTTAAATGTTTTGTATAATTATAAAGGAGAAATGGGATTTTTCAAATTTATTTAAATTTCCAAATAAGGAAAGTTGGTAGAAATTTTGAATATAAAATTCTGGCAACGAATCAGATTTAGACAAACAAGGAGGTGGGGTACATAAGAACTATTTTAAACAGTATTTTCACTGTTTTAACTCTTTCAGCAAGACCATCCACCTCCATTCCAAACCTTTCGACAAGGTCGAAAGGTATCAAACCTTTCCATTAGGTCAAAAATCAATGCACATGGTATCAGACGACTGGTACGTAGTGAATTGAAAGGGGTCGAAAGGTTAGAGCTTTCGAAGGAGATGAAACTTTGTTTTGGTTTTAAAAAAATATGCCTGCTAGCTTTGAACAAAGAGCTTTCAACATTGTCAAATGGTTTAAAAGAAAAAGATTTTGATTGGTTTGCTTTCTTGTTTTAAATAAAATCTTTCAACAAAGTCGAAAGGTCAGCTTTCGATAGAGTCGGAAGCATAGTTGCCGCTTCCAAACCTTTCGACCCAGATGGAGTCAAAGGTTATCTTTTGTTTTATAAAACTTGTCGTCTCTCTCCATTGATTTCGAAGGGTTGGTTCCAACACCAACACTTCACTGTTTTTGATGGTTATAAAGGGTTTTGACTTCGAAAGGTTTTGGTTTTGAAAGGTTTTGATTTCGAAAGGTTTGATTTCGAAAGGTTTTGAAGGGGTTACCTTTAATGATTTTGAAAGGTTTTGAGTTTCAATGATTTTGAAAGGTTTTGAGTTTCAATGATTTTGAAAGGTTTTGAGTTTCATTGCTTTCAAAAAGTTTATAAATGGTTTTATAGAGGGGATACCCCAGGCTTTCGACAAAGTCAAAAGGTGGAACTTTTTGACTAGGTCGTAAAGAAACCTTCTGACAAGGTCGAAAGGTAGGGCCTTCCGACAAGGTCGAAAGGTATGATTTTGTGATGCTTTCAAAAGGAAGGTTTCCGAAGGGGCTAACTTTGGATGTTTATTTGCTTTCGAATGGGGCTTCATTCTAAGGGGTTTAAAGGGCTGTTTTAGCCATTTTCCTTAAGTAAAATTTTGCTAATTTGAAGGGGTTACTTCGAAGGGTTATAGCATAAAATACTTATCTTTATTTGAATATGTAAGGGGGATCGTTATATAAATTGGATGTAAATAAACCTTGGGGACACCATGGTGGGTTTAATGTTTTTAATACATAGTTTGGGGTTACAAACAGAAATATGCTTTCGAAAATATACATTGGGGCTATCAATGTGTTTTTATTTAATTTAACCTAATTGGGGCTACCAATGGGAATAGGTTAAACATGTGGTATACCTGGGAAAAATAAATAATCATGGGGATCATGCTATTTTAATTGGCCAAGTGTTGGGTTCTTAGTTAACCTAGGAAAACCAGGGAATGTGCGATGGATAGCCCACATCAAAATTTTAAAGTGAAGAATGTTTTTCCAGAGGTGGTTAGCCTCGGGATTTGGCACCCAATGGTTCGTTGTCATCTTAGGAAAACTATGGAGTATGTAGTGGATATCCCACACCAACTTTTATAAAACAATGTACGATGGATAATCTACATTTATTTTGATGAATTTGGGATGGATAGTCCTATTAAAATTTTGATGGATGGTCATTTTAATGATTTTAGAGGGGAACTCTAATAAATTGGTTTTAGATGGGCTATTTAATAATGGGTGGATGGGATATCCAATATATATATGATTTATGTTTTTATTTCATATTATGTTAAGACTAATCATTTTGGATGCAGGGGCATAGTAAATGATTTGAATGTATTGTTTTGGATACTAGTGAGGGGAAAACCCATTCCGCTAAGCGGCATGGTCTCACTAGCTATCTGTTTATGATAAGAGATGATAGGGGATTATTCATACAAGACTTATTGTCTGACTCAAAGTTTGTGTTTCTCCACAAATTCTCGGGTACTAAAAATTAATTTGAGTAGTCTGAGAGTGGGAGACTTTCAGGTTTTTGGACGAATAAGCTTCCGGAGATGTGCATGAGGCAGTGTTAGCTATATAGGAGCTATTTTGTGTTTTCCGCTGTGATGTACTAAGAACTGTATAGTTCATATTTATTAGTTCTCTGATCATCATAAGGAGATATCTTCATATGTCGCTCTTATCCTATTTTGTATATGTGATCTGAACGCAATTAATGTCTGAGATTGTAATTAAATCTTAAATTGTAATTTGCATGAAATGGGAGATTCTGTTCGTTGGAAATTAAAAATTTTTCATATTCATATGTTCCAATGTATCAATATTAACTATGCTGCATTCGGTCGCCAAGAAATAACAACTACGGATAACTGCAGCATCAATAGCAGTTAGTTTTGGGCCTTAGAAGGGGGATGTTACAAAGTTGGTATCAGAGCATGGTTCATGTACTTAAAAGAAATTAAACCTTAAAAGATTTTTAAAGCATAATCTATTGAATCTAAAATATAGTTGGGCTTCGGTAAGCGTTATAGTAACGTATGTGTACTTTGCTACAAATATCTAAGTATGTATTCCCCACTCTCTTAGACCGTTCTTCTGTATCTTACAAAGATTGGATTTTTGGTAGTAGGGAAGTAAGATATGGAGGTAGGAAACGGAAGAGTGAATCAAGGTGGAAGACGCACCGCAACAAGTGGAAATGTTCGACCCAATACTAGGAGTAACCAGGGTCGACAGGCAAATGCAAACCCAGATGCAAATGCTAATGTTGGTGCTGAGATCCCACCGGTTGATATGGGGATAATGTATCAGTTCTTCATGAATATGATGCAAGCTGGAGCATCTGTGGGAGTGGCTATAGGGAATGCTGGAGGAGCTAATCTGGTGGCCCTAGTTGGCAATAATTATGCCAAGCTGAGCAGGGATTACGCTAGTCTTGGAGGGAAGCCTTTTCTGGGAACCGAGGATGCAGTAGGAGTAGAGAATTGGCTATTGCATTGTGAAAAGATATTTGCAGATCTCGGCTTGACGGATATGCTACTGTTGATACTGTCATTAGAAGGAATGATAAGTTTATCAGGGGGTTGAATCCTGAGATCGTCAGAGCAACCATGCCAAATCTCTGGGATCCATGTCATATTGTTGTTGAGATGGCTATTCGTAATGAAGAGATGCTTTCTACTTTTGGAAAGGGGAAACCAGCCGAGGCTCAGAATTTTCAGGGTAAGAAGCAGAAGTTCTTCAAGAAGAAAGGTGCCCAGTCAAGGGTAGCAGCTAAGAAGGGCAAGGCTGATATTGTTTGTTACAAGTGTGACAAGAAGGGGCACTATGCTAATGAGTGTCGCTCGGGTGATGAAGAGCAGTTGTAGTGAGGCATAATGTGAAGTGCTACAACTGTGGCCAGATGGGGCATTACAAGGACAAGTGTCCCGAGGCTGCTAAGGCTGGAAAGGGAAAGGTCTTTGCGTTGGAACCATCATCCTCTAGACCAATGGCTGCTGAGAAAGGAAAAGCTATGATGAAAGGTATGCTTATGATTCATAGTACTCCAGTTAGGATACTATTTGATACTGGTGCATCGCACTCGTTTATATCTCAGAATTTGGTAGATTGCTTATGTCTGGAACCTTTATACCTTAGTACTCCTTTAAGGGTTGCGAATCCTATAGGAGGGTATGCAACTTTGGGAATGAGATATGACCAGTTAGAACTTGATTTGTTAGGTCATATGTTTGCATGCAGTTTATATGTTTTTGATTTCGTGGGTTTCGGGATCATATTGGATATGGATTAGATAGATAGATATGATGCTAGGATATTTTTCCATGAGGGGGAAATATTATTGAAGCACCCTAATAGCCGTAACCGAGTTATTTACTCAGTAAGGAGTTCGGACGGAAATGTTTATGTGTTATTGGATGCTATGGGAACGGAAGCAGAGTTGAAGCCGGTTTATGTTGCAAGAGAATTTGCAGACGTGTTTGAACCAGTTTCGGGATTACTACCGAAAAGATCAATCGAGTTTCAGATATATCTCATACCGGGAGCTGAACCCATAAGTAGACCACCTAGTAGGATGTCACCAACCGAGATGAAGGAATTGAAAGTGCAACTAGTGGAATTGGAAGGAAAGAATTTCATCCAGCCAAGCAGTTCGCATTGGGGAACGACCCCGGTATTCATGAAGAAGCCAGATGGGTCGTTAAGGATGTGTATCGACTATCGTATGTTGAACGAGAGGACGATCAAGAATAGGTATCATTTGCCAAGAATCAACGACTAATTCGATCAGCTGAGTGGAGCTAGAGTGTTTTCCCAGCTAGATTTAGCGACAGGTTTCCATCAGCTAAGAGTGGTATAGGACAGTATTCCTTTGACGGCGTTTAGGACCAGATATGGGTCTTATGAATGGTTGGTTATGCCATTCAGGCTTACTAATGCGCCAGCTTTCTTCGTGGATTTGATAAACCGGGTTTTCCGAGAGCACTTGGATAGGTTCGTGTTAGTTTTTATTGATGACATTTTGGTGTATTCTAAGAATGAGAAGGATCATGCAGATCATCTTAGAATAGTGTTGGAGATGCTAAGGCAGCATCAGCTGGAAGCGAGGTTCTCAAAGTGTCATTTCTAGAAGAGGGAAGTGAAGTTCCTTGGACATGTAGTTTTCGAGGAAGGTTTAGCAGTTGATCCAGATAAGATCGAATCTATTAACAATTGGAACAGAGGAGAGACGATAAATGAGATTAGAAGTTTACTTGGACTTGTAGGATACGACCGAAGGTTCATTAAGGATTTTTCGTGGATAGCGGCATCCTTGACTATGCTAACCAGGAAGGACGTGAAGTTTGTTTGGTTTGACAAATGTGAGGAAGCATTCCTTAGATTGAAACATTTGTTAACAAATGCGCCCGTGTTAGTAGTTCCAGATGGGAATTAGGGGTGGGTAGTTTACACCGATACATGTGGTACTAGGTTAAGTGCTGTGCTAATCCAGAATGGAAAGGTTATTGCCTATGCTTCTAGTCATCTTAGACCGCATGAAGTGAGATACCCTACTCATGATTTAGAGTTGGCAGTGGTAATCTTTGCATTGAAGGTGTGGAGACAATATCTTTTGGGAGAAAGGTTTGAGATATTTACGGATCATAAGTCTCTACGGTATTTATTCTCTCAGAAGGAGCTGAACATGAGACAACAAAGATGGCTGGAGTTTGTTGCAGCTTATGATTTTAGCATCGAGTGTACAACAGGAAAAGAAAATAAGGTGGCAGATGTGCTTAGCAGGAAACATCAAAATGTGGTGTTAGCTATGTTGGCGGAATGGAAAGACTTGGAAGCACTGGCTGCTTGCAGTGTGCAATTGAGGTCGACTGCTGGATCTAGTCGGAATATCGCTGTGATGTCTTGTTTGTAAGTTCGACCAGTTCTGATCGAACAGATTGCTTCTAGGCAGAAAGAGGATCCAGTGTTAGCCGAGAGGATTAGGAGGTTAGAAGCTGGAACCGAGATTTATGATTTAAAGGATTTTATTCTTGACCGTATGGGTTAGTTGAGAAAGAAGGAACGGTTATGTGTTCCGGATGTTGGAGACCTTAGGAAGGAAGTTCTTAGGGAATGTCATCGATCGAACTTTACGATTCATCTTGGGGGAACCAAGATGTATCAGGATATGAAAAGAAGTTTCTTTTGGGAAGGATGAAGAGGGATGTTGGCTTATGGGTAAAACAATGTTTGAACTGTCAGCAAGTAAAAGCCATACATCAGAAGCCTAGTGGTTTGCTTCAGCCTTTGGATGTTCCAATATGGAAGTGGGACTCGATATCCATGGATTTTATTGACGGGTTGCCAAGGTCAAACCGGGGTAATGAAAGTATATGGGTCATAGTGGACAGTTGACCAAGAGTGCCCATTTCATTCCTGTAAGGTCAACCAGGACGGCACCTATTTTGGCTAAGTTGTTCATGAAGAACATCGTTAGACTGCATGGAATTCCTAGTAGTACCGTTAGTGATAGAGTTGCTTTGTTTACTAGCGAGTGTGTTAGGCACTAAGCTCAAGATGAGTACCGCATATCATCCTTAGTCGGATGGGCAGACAAAGAGAGTCAACAAGGTACTGGAAGATCTATTGAGAGCTTTTGTGCTAGATTTTAGTGGTTCTTAGGAAGATCATTGGCACTTAGTGGAGTTTTCCTATAATAATAGTTATCAGACTACTATAGGAATGGCGCCTTTTGAAGCTTTATATGGAAGCCCATGAAAATCACCAGCATGTTGGTTAGAGACCGGAGACAGATTGGTCCTTGGTCCAGATTTGGTGAGAGAGGCAACGAAAAAGATGGAGTCGATACGGGAAAGAATGAAGGAAGCTCAGTCTAGGCAGAAGAGTTATGCAGACAAAAGGCATAAGGACCTAGAGTTCTTAGTTGGAGATAGAGTTTTCATCAAGGTATCACCGATGAAAGGTGCGGTTCGGTTTGGGAAGACCAGGAAGCTAGCACCGAGATATGTTGGACCATTTCCTATATCAGAGAGGATTGGGAGACTCGCATACCGAGTAGATTTACCGAGCAGTTTGGCAGGGGTCCACAATGTGTTTAATGTTTCTCTTCTTAGGAAGTATGTTCATGATCTAGAAACTACTATCGCTCCGATGGTACTAGAGGACTTAGTGGTGGAACCAGATATGACTTTTGTGAGGAAACCAATTCGTGTTGTGGCAAAAGATGAGAAGAGTTTAAGGAACAAGATAGTCGGGTTGGTGAAAGTTCGGTAGAGCGACAACGTGAAGGACTGTACTTGGGAGGCAGAAGACATGATTAGGGCTACTTTTCCTGGGCTGTTTTAGATGGTATGTTCTATATAGGGTTTATATAGAATTTTGCTGGTCGATTATACTAGCTTTGCTTGCATGGGCTATATGCTTGTTGTTTTTTCCTTACCAAAATTTCGGGGAGGAAATTCTTTAAAAGGGGGAGTCAGTAATGCCCCTGATTTTAATTAACATTTTTTAGGATATTTAATTGGATAAATTAAATAGAATAATGTGCATAATTAGAGAGACGAGATTAATAAATCAAATGGCCATGTCTTAATGAATGAACTAAAATAAGACTTAACTAAATTTAGAAGGAGGAATTTTCCTAAGGGGTAAACTTGGAAATGAGGCTACATTTCTTAGTATAAATCTCTTCCTCCACCTTAATAATTTTTCACTTTCTCATTCATTAATTCCTCACCTACTTTCTTCCAGCCATTATAATATCCAGGAAGAGCATAAACTGAAGAAAAAGCGAAGGAATTAAAGCTAGGAAATTATATCATTCTCCAATCAACTAATCAAGGTGAATAATCATGTTTATCATCTCATTTTTCTCTATTTGGATCGGCTATGGGTTATACCCAATTCATGTTTGTGTCTTGGTTAGGATATAATCATTTTAACCTTTGTTTGGATAAGACATAGGTGTTTTAAATATTAATGGATTAATTATCACGTTTTTATTCGATTTTGATTAAATTCCAAGTGGTTTTGATCTTCATATGCTTTGAAATTTAATACGTTGAAGAGAACGTATTAATTGATTTTCCAGAATTTTTCATGATGTTTTAATAGTTATATAAAATTATTTAAGGTATGAGACTTAAATGTTTTGTATAATTATAAAGGAGAAATGAGCTTTTTCAAATTTCCAAATAAGAAAAGTCGGCAGCAATTTTGAATATAAAATTCTGGCAACGAATCAGATTTAGACAAACAAGGCAAGTAGGGTACATAAGAACTATTTTAAACAGTATTTTCACTATTTTAACTCTTTCGGCAAGACCATCCGCCTCCATTCGAAACCTTCTGACAAGGTCAAAAGATAACAAACCATTCGACTAAGTCAAAAATCAATGCACATGGTATCAGACAACTGGTACATAGTGACTTGAAAGGGGTCGAAAGATTTAGGAATGAAAAGTTAGAGCTTTCAAAGGAGATGAAACTTTGTTTTCGTTTTAAAGAAAATACGCCTGCTAGCTTTCGACAAAGAGCTTTCGACATTGTCAAATGGTTTAAAAGAAAAAGGTTTCGATTGGTTTGCTTTCTTGTTTTAAATAAAATCTTTCGACAAAGTTGAAAGGTTAGCTTTCGATAGAGTCGAAAGCATAATTGCCGCTTCAAAACCTTTCGACCCAGATGGAGTCAAAGGTTATCTTTTGTTTAATAAAACTTGCCTCCTCTCTCCATTGATTTCGGAGGGTTAGTTCCAATACCAACACTTCACTGTTTTTGAATGGTTTCGAAGGGTTTTGACTTCGAAAGGTTTTAGTCTCGAAAGGTTTTGATTTCAAAAAGTTTTGAAGGGGTTACCTTCAATGATTTCGAAAGGTTTTGAGTTTCATTGCTTTCGAAAAGTTTATAAATGGTTTTATACGGGGGATACCCCAGGCTTTCGACAAAGTCGAAAGGTGGAACCTTTCGACTTGGTCAAAAAGAAAACTTCCGACAAGGTCAAAAGGTAGGACATTTCGATAAGGTTGAAAGGTATGATTTTGTGATGCTTTCAATAGGAAGGCTTCCAAAGGGGCTAACTTTGGATGTTTATTTACTTTCCAATGGGGCTTCATTCGAAGGGGTTTAAATGGCTGTTTAGCCATTTTTCAAGTAAAATTTTGCTAATTTGAAGGGGTTACTTCGAAGGATTATAGCATAAAATACTTATCTTTGTTTGAATATGTAAGGGGATCCTTATATAAATTGGATGTAAAAAAACCATGGGGACAACGAGGTGGGTTTAATGTTTTCGATGCATAGTTTGGGGTTACAAACAGAAATATGCTTTCGAAAATATACATAGGGGCTATCAATGTGTTTTTATTTAATTTAACCTAATTAAGGCTACCAATGGGAATAGGTTAAACATGTGGTATACTTGGGGAAAATAAATAATCATGAAGATCATGAATTTTTATACATAATCATGAGGATCATGATATTTTAATTGGTCAAGTGTTGGGTTCTTGGTTAACCTAGGAAAACCATGGAATGTGCGGTGGATAGCCCACATCAAATTTCTATAAAGAATGTTTTGCCAGAGGTGGTTAGCCTTGGGATTTGGCACCCAAGGGTTCATAGTCATCCTAGGAAAACTACGGAGTATGCGATGGATAGCCCACACCAACTTTTATAAAACAATGTACGATGGATAATCTGCATTTATTTTGATGAATTTGGGACGGATAGTCCTATTAAAATTTTGACGGATAGTCATTTTAAAGATTTAGAGGGGAACTCTAATAAATTGCTTGTAGATGGGATATCTAATAAATAGGTGGATGGGATATTATATATATATATGATTTATGGTTTTATTTCATATTATGTTAAGACCTCATTTTGGGTGCAGGGGCATAGTAAATGATTTTCATGTATTGTTTTGGATACTAGTGAGGGGAAAACCCGTTCCGCTAAGCGGCATGGTCTCACTAGATATCTATTTATGATAAGAGATGATAGGGGATTATTCATACAAGACTTATTGTCTGACTCGAAGTTTGTGTTTCTCCACAAACTCTCGGGTATTCAAAATTAATTTGAGTAGTCTGAGAGTGGGAGACTTTCAGGTTTTGGATGAATAAGCTTCCAGAGACATGCAGGAGGCAGTGTTAGCTATATAGGAGCTATTTTGTGTTTTCCGCTGTGATGTACGAAGAACTGTAACGTTCATATTTATTAGTTCTCTAATCATCATAAGGGGATATCTTCATATGTCGCTCTTATAGTATTTTGCACATGTATATGTGATTTGAACGTGCTTAACGTCTGGAAGTTAATTTTTTTTCATATTCATGTGTTCCAATGTATCAATATTAACTATGCCGCATTCGGTCGCTAAGAAATAATAATTACGGATGATTGCAGCATCAGTAGCGGTTAGTTTAGGCCTAAGAAGGCGGGATGTTACATTATTCTCAAGAAATTCCCAATCAAAATGTTTACTTAGTTTTCAAAACATTTACTAACAAACTATATTTATGTAACATACATCAAAAGTATTAATGAATTCTTAATAATGTTCAAACAGTTATCAAAACATACTATAAATACCTATTTTAAATCAAAATACCATTTCAATAACCATTATACTATATCAAACTATAACTCATACCAATAACCATCATATAATATCAAACATATACCTTTATTAATAGCAGCAATGATCAAAATTTGAGTTTATTCTATAACTATGATAGTTACATACAAACACTTACTCAAATTATAATCAAAAGTAAATTTAATGCAAACAATTATCATTAACTAAACAACCGTAAATAAATACGACCAATGCACTCAGCAGAAAATTTGTAAATAACTTCCTGTTGCGCACTCTGATCCAAATACAATAATTTATATCAAACCATCAAAGGTCAATCATTTTATATCCTCACACATAAAGTATCTAAAACACAATTATCTTATATATATACATATATGTATATGTATGTTAGTGCTACTAATGTGGGTGGGCTCAATCTAACCTTGAGCTGTGTCTATGCCAGTAATCTGGCATCTTATCGAACCCACCTTTGGCAAGCTATCAAGAGTATTGGTAAAAATGTCAAAGACTCTTGGATTGTTATGGGGGATTTCAACTCCGTGCTTAGGGTAGAAGAGAAATAAGGAGGACTTACCATGAGAGTTTCCCAACTTGAAGAATTCAACAAATGCATTATTGAAGCTGGACAGCTTGAACCAATCCATTGTGGCCTGAAATTTACACGGAGAAGTGGAGAATGTAAGAAAATATCTTGCAAACTAGACAAAGCTCTAGTTAATGTGAATTGCATTAATCTATTTTCAAACATTAGAGTCCATATTCTCCCTCCTTCTACTAGTGATCACTGTCCTACCCTTGTTAATTTAATTGGAAAAAGTTTAAATGATAAGGGCAAACCATTCAGATATGCTAATTACTGGCATGAATTAGATGGATACAATGAGGCTCTACAAATATATAATATGTCTTTGGAGGAGAGGACCCAGTGTTACAAATTAGTCCAAATTCTCAAGGCTGCTAAGAATAAGATAAATGAATGGAATAGATGTAGACTAAAAGATAGCAACCAAATTTCTATTCTACAGAAACAATGTGAGGATCTTTTGCTAATGATAGACAATAGAGCTGCTAATGATGACATGTGGAAGGATTATTATCAAGCTCAAGGCAAACTAAAGGAGGCTCTCAGAATAAAAGCAACTGAGCTTAAGCAAAAAGCTAAAGAAAAATGGATTACAAAAGGGGATGAGTGCACCAAATTTTTCTATACTAAAATGGCAATTCGATATAACACTAATAAAAAATTTCATCTTATTGATCAGGATGGTAATGTGCTAACCAATACAGCAGACATTGAGAGACAAGCAATCAAATATTACAATGAAATGTTTAATGGGGAAGTCAGCACCAACTTACCAACTATTAAATGTAGAAGGCAGGTTAACTCCAGAGGCAAAAGAATGATGTCCAGACAAATCACTGAAGTGGAGGTGTGGGAAGCCTTGCAATCCATTCATATTGACTCCAGCCCAAGGCCAGATGGTCTTGGCTCCAAGTTCTTCCTCATCCATTGGAATGACCGGAGGGAAATTATCATATCAGCAATGCAAGACATCTTTCAATGTGGTAAATTTGTAAAAGAAATCAATCACACCTTCATTTGCCTTATTCCTAAAAAGGACAACCCATCAAATATTGAGGACTACCGACCTATTGCTTGCTGCAATGCGATATATAAAATTCTAAGCAAGATCTTATGCAATAGAACGAAGCTTATTTTACCTAATCTCATCTCTAAGTGTCAAAGTGCATTCATCAAGGGCAGAAGTATCTATGAAAATTCTCTCATGGCACATGAATTAATTAGGAACTTCAATAAACCAGGTGCTGACAAACTCTGCCTAAAGGTTGGCCTCCATAAAGCATATGACAAAATTAACAGGCATTTTATTGCTCATATGCTTACTTTTAAGGGGTTCAAGTTTGTGAACCTTATAAAAGAATGTATTTCTACACCTACCTTTTCTATCCTGATCAATGGCATACCGAAAGGTTTTATAGGCTCCAATAGAGGTATCAGGCAGGGTGACCCTCTTCCCCTTGTTTGTAATTGCAATGGAATATTTTTCGCTACAAATTGAGCTGGCTATTCATCACAAGCTTATCCAGCCTATTTTTAACCTCCAGCCTATTGTGAATCACTTACTCTATGCAGATGACTTGCTCATCTGTATAAAATCCAAACTGTTAATCTAGAAGGATATACTGGTCTGAAAGTTAATGAACATAAAACTAAATGTTACTTTAACAAATCATGCAATAGAAAAGCTGAAGTTTTGGACATTTTAAATGTGAAAGAAGGCATACTCCCTATAAAATATTTAGGTGTTCCTCTTTCTTCCAATAAGATCACTGGTAGAGAGTGTGCAGTTTTGATATCTTCTATTAGAGACAGACTACAGGCTTGGAGCTCCAAACTGTTTTCTCTTGCTGGTCGAATTGAATTGGTTCATACAGTCATTCACTCAAAAGTTAACTTCTGGCTACAAACTTTTCAACTGCCTGATGCATCCATACATAAAATTGAAAAAGTTTGTGCAGACTTTATATGGAAGGGTGGTCTTCATAAGATCAAGTTTGAAAAATTATGCAGACCCAAAGATGAAGGAGGTGTCGGTCTCAGAAGACGATTGGTTTACACACTAAAACAAGCTTGGAGAATAATCAATGGCAAGGGTCTATGGGGTGGATGGATGAGACAAAGGTATATTAAAGGAAACTTTTGGCAAATGTCTATAGATAACAATGCATCAGCTAACTGGAAAGCAATTCTAAGAGCAAGAAGCATCTTAGCCTCATGTTGTACTCGTGAAATAGCTACAAAAAGGGATACTGACCTATGGAGAGACCCCTGGATTCAAGGTGAATCCCTTATTGATATTTTGGGTCTTAATACATTCTCTAACTTTGGATGCCCAGATAAAAGTGTGCAGGATGTGATAAATAACAATGCTTGGAACTGTTCATCCCTTCTAGTTAATCAAGTTAAAAAACAGCAAATTCAATTCGTGCCAATATTCAGTGGTAGAGAAAATGATATATGGGTGTGGAAACCTACTGGAAATGAATTTTCTATAAAGTCTACATGGAGTGAACTAAGACAAAAAGAAGTAAGGTTTTATGGAGCAAAATAATATGGGATCACATCAATAATTCGAAGATGGCTTTCACTACATACAAAGCTATGCTGAGAAGATTGCTTACAAGAGAAAGGTTGTCAAAATGGGGAGTGATAAATGAAACTGACTGTGTTTTATGCAATCAAGCTACCGAATCACATGAACACTTGTTCTTTGAGTGTAATTACTCTAAATCGGTGTGGAACTCATGTAAAAATATGATCAATTCGCACACTCAGTCAAATTACTAAGAGGAAGAGGTCAACTACCTGATTCAGCGAGGACACAACAAAGATCTGGAAACCAAATTGAGCAAAATCACCATCACTGTAGCTAGTTTGAGCATTTGGAAAGAAAGGAATCGTCGTGTGTTTCAAAACAAACAAAGAAAACCATCAGAGGTCAGCAGGCTCGTGTATGGAGACATGCAACTACTACAAAGGAGAATAAAAAATTATTCACTTACCAAGTTGGGACAAGACGTAATTCGAACTGCAGGAGCGGATCTGTGCTCTCCATCGGTAGGAAACCCAAGTACGCGCTACTCGTTTCAGCCACCATGAACTCGTGAGCTCGAATGATGAAGAATGAGGGATGTCGCATTATTTCTGGAAAGTTTGAGTTTATTCTGTTGTTAGTGAAAGTAGGTTTTGTAAGTTTGTTGTAACGGGCCAAGTTTGGGCTAATGTTCTGGGCTGAAATGCCTAATAAAATTCTTACCTATTTCCAAAAAAATAAATATATGTATATGTATGTATATATAAAATAACAAATAAGTCCTAGATGATTACCCCAGTAATCATCGTAAACATACATACATACATACATACATACATACATACATACATACATACATACATATATATATATATATATTCATACCATTCCTATATTATAGGGTAACTACCCAACTCACCTAAAGGGACAGCGAATGGGACTCTAAGACTCATCTAAGGTCTTGACTTATTTCTCTTATATATGTTGTATTATTCTAAACCTACTCTGATACCATTTGTAACACCCCATCTCTCTACCCATACTATATAAGAGTACTATAAGTAGTACTATCAGATAATATAGATAATGAGGCTATATAGGGTACACACTTGAATATTCCTTTGGATTAACACTGGTACGTATTAAAACATCAAATAAATAATTCACCTATACATACCTAGTATCAGCATAAAGCAATAAACACGTGTGCCTCCAGGATAGAACAATGAACAAAATATAGTACATAAACAGAGAACATAGAGTTAGAATCGCAGTGATAAAATATAATATACAATGTAGATCCAGATTAAGAATATACATACATAAATATAAATGCATGAAATAATACAATACAAGATGATAACTATAATGCTACATCCTTGTCTCCATCTATGCCCAACAGTCATAAATCAGTCATCTCGTCCTTGAACCTAAAATGTCTTGGACTGACCCGAGTTTGCAAATAACACGGGTCGGACTATGTCTAAATCAAGGGTTAATAAATATAGGTAAAATAGTATATACTAAGAATAATAATGTGATAACACAACATAATAACTTAAGTTAATATATACACACACACATATGTGTGTGTGTGTATAAAGAGGTAGATGTATGCATGGTTTATAATTACAACAACTTAAAGGATTACCGAAACATCTCATAACATAAATAACACAAAAACCATGCCTAAAGATGTCCCCGCCCATATAAAACAAATCAATAGAAATCAAGAATACTATATCCAATGGGTGAATCATTCATACAATAAAAACACCAATATAGAAAATGAAATCATCAGGTAAACCAGGCTAGCAAACAGTAATGCTCTAAGATGAATATAAATATAATGGACAATCCCGGGTCTACCACACTCAAAGTGATAAAATGTGCAATCATCCGAATAAATAAATGACAACACATGTCGAAGAAGGATAAGGGGTTGACCACACTCTGGGCACTATCACAGGTATAATCACATCTCATCATGGTATATATCTGTCCACCACATGCAAACCCGAAATAGATGGGAGATTGATGGCTGCATGCCCGCTCCAGGAACCCAGAGTCTGCCGGCTGCATGCCATGTAGTAGGATATGTTCCTATAGCCTTAGTTACCATGATGGAAGTCATAACTCATATTCGTCAATGGCTTATTTATGCATAGCCTCGTCATGATCCATCACTGCCCCTGTAGGTAACAGACTGCTGACCTAAGCGACACAAGAGGCTAAAGGGTAACTACCCTACCAAAACGCGTGATGCACATCAAATATACAACAACTATGTCACATATCTAGGACATGACCCCACGATCAAGCCATTAGGGTGGATACTGGCCAATCTGGTTCACTTTCGAAACAAAAAGGAAGCTGGACAATGGTAGACAGACACATAATACACACACACACACACAATGACTGACACATGGCTCAACTCATGTAGGCCAACATATGGCTCTAAGGATACTCAATGAAGAGAGTATCGCACAACATACCCTCGTATGAGTGTCATCCACAAACAAAAAATAACTGAATAAATAACATAATAACGTCCTATACCATAATGTATTACTGGTCCATTTATTCAGTGCTCACACATCACACTCGCTCTTTCACTATTCTATATTACGAGTTCAAAGAATAACAAGAAAAATATTACTGGATGCCCCATCTCAAACGGTATTATAATTCCATTTATTCAGATTCTCGCTACACATAATAAAAATATCACGAAATCATATTGAAGAAATATCATTGCTGTATCATACCAAATCACTAAACAAAGTCAATATCAACGGTGAATCAGTCATAATATCAAAATCAATATAAGAAATCAAAAAATATAGAAATCGTATATATAAAAATCTCAAATTATTTCATAAATGAAATAATAATAATAACGTTCAACAATACTTCTCTTTAATAATTTAAAGCAAATATTCTAATATGTATACACACACACATATATATATATAAATTGCACTTTAATAATCTATAAACGATCGTATTATTAATGAAATATACTTTAAATGTGCCCAAATATTAATTAGAACATTTCATATTTAGATAATACATTATAAAACATATATATATATATTATTTATAAAGCAAATGCTTGGTCAACTAAGTCAAAGTGAAGGCTTTTTCACCCTACCTAAAATGTTCTTTTGTTTATTGTAACCAAAAATAGTTAACATGGCTATTTTTGTAAACTGGACCATTCAACCCCATGACAGCTTATCCCTCCCACAACCCCATTACTTAGGACTCCACATCTTCTCCCCTCCCACAATGTATTCAACCTATAAACAAAATAAATCTCCTACAATACAATAACTTCCATCCCACCCAACAAAATCTCACTTACCTACTCATTGGAATCAACTATTTTCCAATTTTTCTCCTCTATATTATCCAAAAATGAAAACTCTACTAAAGGTTGTCCCGATTTCACATACGATATTGCATGAGTGATGAGCAGATCTAGATGGTATTTATTACAAAAAGTCGTTTCTTCTTGAATCTGCTACTTTCACTCTCGACTACTCTCCTGATTGTTATATATATATATATTTGTGTGTGTGTGTATCTTTAGATAAAGCGTGAATCAGAATGAAGGTCAATCAATGGAAATAGATTTGCTATGGATGATCTCAGCTTCAGGTTTGATATCACAAATTGCTTATTTTCTTTTTTTATATATCAGATCTGCTATTTAACTTTATATACAAAGTTATTCATTTCTACTATTTCTTTCGTGCAGAACCTAAATGGATTTCCTATTTTGGGCCCTCTAATTTCAAAGACCTAATTTGAGGTTGCATAGTTATCCAAGACTAGGCTAGAAAACTTGGCTATAAGGTATTGGTTTTTTAGCCAGTCATATTTATGTCATTAAATGATTAGTAACTTTATGATAACATAATATTAATATTACTTTTTTCAATTTCTTTTATATGGAATTAACGTACTTATTCATAAGATGAAGCTTTACATCATTTGAACTCTTTATATAATACAGATTTGTATCATCTTATTTATGGGCACTTAGGACTGTAATGTTTGCCAACAACCAAAAGAAAAGAGTAGACAATTTGACCAGATCAATAGCATAACATAACCAACGATGCACAAACAATGATCACTAGCCTAGAATTATATGTATATGAGATGATAAGATGGTAGCACATATAATATATGATTTTCTTTTAAATAAAGAACGCAATTTTTATATGTTGAATTCTCAAACATTCTCTACTACTTTGGCAACATGAGTTGGATACAATGCATGCAAATTTTTGTTTTTTGCAAGTGAAGAAACTTTGCAAATACCCTTACAGTAGCAAATCATTGAGGGAAAGTCCTTTTACTTTTGTATATGGTATGCTATAAATTTAATTGTTTTTCCTTTTTTCTAATTTACAACTGATCGTGCACTTAACTAACTTTTAAATCTGCTTGGATGCACATTTTAATATATCTTCATTATAATTTTCAAATATTGACATGCAACAATTTATATCCAAATGATTGGACAATCATCTTGGATAAACACCATGCTATAACTATAATTTTAAATTAATAGCATGAAATGTATTTTTGTGATGGTAAACGAATTTTTATTTGATTTTCTTTCATATGTTTGTATTACTTTAGTAAAAGTTCAACGACTATATTAATAATGAAGTTTTTACTCTTTCAAACATTATAACTACCAGAAATATTTCTATAGCATGTTGTTTATTAGTCCTTTCATCATTTGGTTCCTGCTACAGTCTTTTGCAAAATTATGAACATATGTGGCCCTTAACACTAAATAGTATTTTAATTGGACTTTGAGATTTTACTTCACAATTACTACAAATAATACAAGTACTAAATATGTTATGTGAGTGATATGGTAAATTTCCACAACATATTTTAGTCTTTGGCTTTGCTAGGTAAAAATTTTCGTTATAAATACTTCAAAATGACAATGTAAACTACAACACCTATGTTTTCTGCATTGAACTATAATATGATATTTTTCTATAGTAAGTTTAAAGGATAAAATTTTTCTATAGCTCTCATTTCTAACATTAGTTTATTGTTGGTAGGATCATTTTTCTTCTTGTCATGGGTTGAGAAAGTTACTGTGAAACCATTTGGAGGGACCGTTCATTTTTTCAATTTTTTTTCCATTAATGTTAAATTGGTTTCCATCTCCTTTTCATTTTTTTATTATTTAGTTAATTTTTTTAAGTTTTGGATTTTGGATCTATATCGATTTCATTTTTGCATGTTTGTTCGGTGTGTTTAATCTTTGCAAGAAATCCTCTTTTCATGCAAATGGTTATCATATTTGTTAGTTTCATATAGAAACAGCACTTCCTTTATTATAGGTTGTACCACCACCTCAGCAATGCTTAGCAGTCCTTGGATGGTGTTTGATAGTTTGAAGTATTGTCTTCAAGTTTTAGGGTTGATTCTGTACAGCGTAAAAAGGTTTGAATGGTCATAATAGCATTAAGGGAAGAAAAAAAGGAAGTTCAAGTAGAGCTTAGTTTGAAGGGTTACAATAGCATTGAGGGAAGAAAAGGAAAGCTTAGTAGAGCTTATAGTTAAAATGTACATAAGAGTGTTTATTCAACTCCAAGTTTGTTATCGAAGTATGTAACACGTGTAGATGTATATTACAACACATGTTTAACTTATCATGTATCAATCCTTTCATGTACGTGATTTTATGGTTGCTTTGATAAAAGCATAGTCTTAAACTTGTACGTTTATAATGGAAAACTGAAAATAATAATTTTATTCTTGTATATACATTGAAAACACTACATAACATAAAAGAAATGACACACGACTGTTATTGTTCAAGAAGCAACTAAATCAAGGAATACATATGCAACAAAAGAATTGGTTTGCTGTCTGTAGCAGTTTAACTCCAGTATACAACACAACTTTTTCACATTTATAAGGTTCGACTTCTACATTTGCACACATAAGCTATGCTAATTTTGCAATAAAAGCATGTTGCTCACTATTTTCTTCGAACACGTGTAGTGCATGTGCATTTAGACTTGTATATATAATATAACTAATTCCTTATAAATAGAATCTCAATAATAATGAATTGTTATTAAATCCCATTTCCAAACTCAAATCCTTTAAATTAACTTATAAAACAAAATATTGTTTATGAATATTATTTCATAATTTTCTATAGCTAGATACTGTTTTTAAATAATTACAAAACATCCAAATTAATTATGTGTGTGTATTTATAATGAATTAAACGCATTTTAAAAACTTGATTCATATATTATCATTTCATAAAATGTACTTGGAAATCTATAAAATATCAATTCAGAAACATTTCAATTTTTCCTATTTAAATACTATTAAATTCACTTTGATCATTTGTCAAACTTTAAATTAATTTATATTTACATTCAAAAATAATATTAAGGTGTATGCATATACATTTAGTAAAATTTAAATATATATATTTTATTTTATTTTTAATATATGAAGAAAAATATATGTACATATTTTACTTATTGCTTACCAATGCTTGTATACACACAAACTTACACCAGCATACAAACACAACAACACTCACTCAGATACACATATCCTATGCACATGCATATATCTGCACATACACACCCTATTGCACAATAGCAAGATACACACAAACACACATGAATATACCCCTGTACACACATAACTACATATACACACACCAACGCATACACACATGGCCTGGGTTGCACACGCAATCAACCACCGATGCATTGGTCATCTCTGATCGGCAGACCGGTCAGCCATTAAAAGTGCATGATCGATCACTTTAATCGATCTCTGGTGCTCCATCCCTCACTAATCCACCTCCGGTTCAATATGCACACACTATAATACCCAAATCACAAACCAAGTACAAAGAATAGTAAGAATAATATGATTTTTATATAGAAATGTGAGTGTGTACACTTACCTCAAAATAACTTTTCTTCCTCTTCGTCTTACTTTGATGACGCACGCTCTAGAAATCCATCTCACTTCATGCGCAGGTGTGTATCTACGTCGAGAAGCATGTAGTTGAACTTGGAGATTTATGATAATTTACTAGATCTTAAATTGGAATATAGGAGAAGTAGGGTTTAGGGTTGTGATAATTTTCTCAAAACCAATAAACGAAAATGCGGGGATTAAATTTATAGAACGAGATGAAGTATCAGGAAATACAATTGTCTAAAGAGGAAAAAATCTGAATACCTTAAGTTTTAAGATTTGGGTTTGAGATATTGGGTTTTGGGCTATGATAGAAAAAAATAGGTAAGTGTGTGTATATTTCTTTCTTTTCTTAATTTTTTTCATTTAAAACAAATTACGATAAAACCTTAAACAAATTTTTTATTTATAATAGTTAATTATTTACTTATCATAATAAAATTTCTAGAGTTTATTAAAAATCAAAAAAATCCATTCTTAATTAATTAAATATTTATTATTAATTATCTCTAAGAACAGGGTTGTTACACCCACTTTCATTTCTTTGAACTCTTAAGAGATATGCCTTACCCTTTACGGCTAACATTGTGTTTCGATCCTTGAACGATCCCTCAATCGACCTCAACATATTGAATAGCTCGATGAGGCTTATGTTCAATTGGTTTATATTATAGTTCAATATGAATGGCTTAAAATACAGATTCAGCAAGCCCATGATCAAATGAACTTGAAGTTCGTTGCTTATAGTCACATCTAGCTCTGAAAGTCTATCGATACAGTCTTTCATGGTCAAGCCAAAATCCTCATTATGATTACGTACCCTTTCTCATCTTTATATTGAATAATCTTTTAGTAATCTCATACCTTACGGAACGAGGTTGCTCCCCGAACAAAGGTTCGAGGTTTTAAAGATTTTGTGGACATACATGTTTTTAACTTGCCTTTGCAATAACTTGTCTAATGTAGACAACAAGAAAACTTAAGCGATTTCCTAGTCGGTTACCCAAGTGTTATAAGCTTTTACTACCTCAAGACCACCATCCTCGGTGGGTTTTTTCCTTAAAGGTTCATTGATTGACGACCATAAACGTTCGTATGTGAGTGATACCTTCATTGCTCTTAGTCGGTCAATATAGTTTAGTCCGGTGAGCTTATCATTTTTCGAAAATAGTACTGGGTTGCTCATTTGCTACAAGTTTAATTAAATTAGAAAAATTTATACATAGCAGATATTCTTATATTATTAGATATGTGAAACATTACATTTCGTTTATCAATAAGCTTCCACTAGACTTTTATGTTTCTAAAAATCCTAAGAGAAAACATATAAATCTTACAATTTCTCTACCGGGCCTTAGGACTCGCTTGACCTTAAGGATACCCAACAAATTGTAAGCCCACATGCGATTGATAACACCTCATCGGTTGTATCATTTACAACTCCTAACCCATGATATTTGTCCTAATCTCATCTCAACCTCAAGAATTCTCAACGAATGGAAAGAGATTATTCACTGTTACCTGCATTTCACGACGGCATAAGTATAATGCATGTATCTTGACGAATATCAACAAATACGTGCATGTATCTTACCTCGTCTAATCAATATATAAATAGTACTACACATAACATCCCTAGTTTGAGGAATCTCAACAGCTAAATATATGCAAGTAATCTATTTACATATAAATGGTAGATTACAACTTATATATTAATGATTCATAATCTTTAATACACACATATTCAGTGATATCAAGTAAGACAATAATGTTTTTCTTAAGAAATACCATCATGGTACAAGTGTCAGACACATCCGAAATCACGTTATACATATAATACATATGTAATCATTGCTTAAACCTAAACTGGGTTTCTTACAGTTCCACTTATGATTATACATTCATATCATATAAGTTTAATTCATTTACAACTTTTTATAATTTAATCAACTTATATAATATTCTTATGTATATTAAATGATAAATATTTATTCCTTAAATATTATATATATATATATATAATTTGTTATTAATTTTTATTTAACATTTTTATATTCTGGTTTATAATTAGTGATATTATTAGGGATATTAAAACAAAAATTAACTAATTAAACCTATAATTTAAACCTGATTACCTAGTTAAGTCATATAAAAAAACCAGAATTAGGGATTTACCTTGTAGTGGGGAAGAAGGCTGTGGGAGGGTGGGGGCTGTGACAATGGGGATGTGGTTGGGGTATGATGGCGGGGTCTTCAACATACGAGGATGTCTTCTTTGGCATGGATTAGGGTAAGGCATGGGCTAGGGCATGGACATGGTCTTCAACAACGGTCGTTTCGGTGGTGAAGATGTTGAGAGAGGCACGATGACGGCTGCGTTTTCTTTTATTTATTTAAAACTAAAATAAAAAAAAAGACGTCAATGGTTATTTCTCAAAAGGGGCGATGTCTTACTGACAATCATATAAAGAGTCGGTAATTAGTCGTACGTAATTTTTAACCTACGCCGATGACGCTTCCACATCATATATTTAACGTCGGTAGTTTCAAGTAGTATTTGAAATTGTTTCTGGTATTATCTAAAGCGTGTTACAATGTAATTCGAAAGCTTAATACGAGCATACGTTATAGTAACATACATATCTTTAATAATAGTTGTAATAGCTTTGGTGTTACGCATTTTTGGTATCAACGTGAACTACCAAAAATGTCTCTCTATATATTATCAAATCTTAATCACTTAAAAATAAGATCTAAAATTAAACTTCCTTTGTAAATTCAAAATACTTCTTTACAAATCTTTAATAATAGTTGTAGTAGCTTTGATGTCACACTTTTTTGGTATCAACTTGAACAACTAAAAACGTCCATTTTTATATTATTAAATCTTAATCATTTAAAAATAGAATCTAATATTAAACTTCTTTTGCAAATTCAAACGCTCCTAAAAGTAGGATCTAACAATTAAACATGCTTTATAAATTCAAAATGCTTCTAAAAATAGGATCTAAAAATTAAGCTTCCTTTATAAATTCAGAATACTTCATTTACAAATATAGAAATATTAATATCACTTGAATTTTTTTTTTTTGACTAATTGAAACATATACAATTTATAAGGAAAATAATTCATGCGCAAAGCATGTTCCACGACACTCGTATATATATCAAAACTTTGTTAAATATATCTAGCTTATGATAGTATCTATTATATGGGTAAATTATATTCAGAGCGAATACAAAACCAAATTCATTTTACATTGAAAGAAAAGACAATTATAAAGCTAACAGAGTATCATATCACCAAGTTATTATCGTACGCGCTTCAAACTTTACTCCAACTGTAGTCAAAACAAATGACTCTAAATCATGAGCTGATCAAATGGCTCCAAATACTAACACGAATTTGTTTATCTATTCTCGTTTTCTTCAAATAGAATGCATGGATGATATAAACCTGAAGCTTCTAGGTTCTTAACAAAGTTGAACGTTTGGTTGGTTTGGTTTATGCGATGTTGAAAATTATTAACTGAACTAAAACCCATAAAAATGAAATCAAACCAAACCACGGTTGGTTATACGATTAAGCAAACTAAAATTATTCATATTTTATGTTTAGAATATTTATTGCAATTCGAAATAAAATCTAAATATATAATTGAAGTATTCTTATTTAGCTTTGTTTTACTTTTTGATGGTAATTTTGATCCATATACGATAAATAAAATTTATTTAGATCGTTAAATTAATTTAAAAAAATTATTGCAACATTAGTAATTCTAAAATACAATAAAAGTTCGGTTCATTTGGTTAAACCGATAATCAAACTAAATTTTTTTGTGGGATCGATTATAAACAATCTAACTTCAAAATTAAATCGAACTGACCCATATATGATTCTTAATGTTTTTACAAAGAGTCTGAGTATCCACACAGCTCCTATTTTCACTTGTTCATTATTAACAAAACTGCAAGTGTCGAAGCCGGCCCTAGATTAAAGGCATATGATAATCAAAGTTGGACTAATGAGAACGTTCGTACTAAAGAAAATAATAATGAACAGATCTATCTAACAGTGATACAGATGAAGAAAACGAAACTGTCGGTGATATACAGCAAAAATGGGCATGTCAGATTCAGATCCATACAGAATATAAAAGTAAATTATTTTATCTTCATGCATACTTGGACTTTGTTAGTATGTCACTGTCAGACTGATTGGCCGATTTCTGTCGGTTGATAGTTTCCTTCTTTCTTCGTGTTTATTTCATTTTTTATTATAAACGTTGGAGTAGGTAGGTGGGTGTACACTACCTTGAGTCTTAGTTGCAATTTTCGTTTTAACAGCTGCCCAACTTTGGAAAATCGTGAGGGTTCCACTTGGTTAGCGACCATCAATATTTCCCTTCCCACACAATTCACGGTCTTGCAGGATTCTTATCGGGGAAAACGTTACAGTTGCAGGATATCGATCCAATGGTTTGGTTGGTCCTAAAGGAACTGAATCAAAATTGCTTCAAAATAATAGATAAAACTAAGGCAACGTAGATCAAGACTCTTAATTAACTAGACAGCAGTATAACGATGGGAACCGACCGTTCGATTATATAGTTTAAAATTAATAATATTTAATTTAGTTTTTATTAATTTTAGTTAAAATATCTAATGATAATAAGTTAGAAAAAAAAATTATTTTTAAGAAACTTTAGACGATATTGGAAGAGAAAACAAAGTAAATAGTGTTGAAAAGATTCATGAAGACATATTAAAGACATATTCGTTATTTTTTTGGCTTCACGCAATTTGAAGTTGCAAGGCTACAATAGACAAATCTCTCTAACAGTTGGTTTGATGATAATAAAAATAACATCCCACAATTTTTTTTGACCTCGTAGTTTTACCAATTTTACCACTTCTCCGTTCTATTTTTTTTTGCAATTAATTTTCCCCCTCGATATTCTTATCTTCTCCCATTCATCGAATTCAAAAGGATTTACTCTCATTTTTATCATTTAAGAAAAGATAAAGTTAAACCACTAAAAGAAAATATTTATGACTTATTCTTAGGATAGAGTTTATAATATATTTGTTTTTATTTTCAAATTGATTAAATAATTTTTGGAATTTACAGAGTTGAATCAAAATTTTGTTCGTGTTGAATTCATTGAAGGAGCTAGATATAAATGTAACGTCTTGACTCCAATGATAGAATTATTTGAGTGAGTTTACCGCCCATAGTTCAGATCAAAGGATACAGAAGGAGCGAACTCTCATACGTGCTACTTTAAGTCAACGCGGTTGTGTTACAATACATGAACATATATGAAATAATACGTATCTCGTCTCGACACAAAGCAACATTACGAGTTTTTCAAATTGAATAATACAATATCAAAGATACCAATGTGAATACCCCCAACTAACAAAATTCGAAGTGAATAAAAGTAATGGAAATTATATCATATCTACAAAACTGATACAATATCTTTCACACGCATTTCCTACCAATACATGGTTATGCAACATAAGTAAAACATTACATCCAAAACAATTGAGGCTCGATATAGCTAAAATGAATATCTGCCATCGTCATGGCTCCATCTCCACATCGTAGCCCAGAAAGCACATATAAGCACATATCAACCTGTAAAACAATCTCAGCCTGACCCGAAATAGTTAAGTACATAACAAACCCCGAGTCAGTTAGAAATTAGTCATGAGTGTAACTGAGCTCAAAACATATTATAATGATCGTGTCAGGTTTAAATATGTTATATGCTATATACTATACAACTCTAGTGTGTTATAAACATCACTTTGTCACTATAGTCTACACCTATAAGCAATTCCATATAAGCTCTGTAATTAAAAACATTCTAGAATAGATTTCCAATTTCTTTTTCTTCCAAATCATTTCTCTAAAATCACTTCAAAACAGATTTCAAACTACTTTCATGAAATCACTTTCATTCACAAAGTTCTCACATATTTAGAAATCGTATACCAGATGTCTGCTATGCAAACGATTTCAAAATACTGGTTTTGAACACAAATAATTTATCATAATATTTTCCAATTTGTATACAACCAATTTTTGTAATATTTTTCTCGAATCGATTTGCAAAACCCAATTTATCCAAAGTGTCTTACCAAAACATTGTGTAAAATAACATCTCCCTTTGTTTAGTCAAATTGATACTTTCCATTTATCAAAACCAGTTTCATAATATTCCCTAATTTCATCAAAAATAGATTCATAATGTAACATGGTTTCTCCAAATCCAGTACAAAGTAAATAACCACATTGGTTGATATAGATTTGATTTTCTGTAAAACTTATTTTAGTCAACTGGTTATTTAATTAAAACCAATTTGTGTTTGATTCATTTGTGTTTTAAAATTAATTTTCTTGTTTGTAGGAAATGAGATTGTGAGTTACGTATTTAACATGTTGTAATAGAAATTTACTTCTATCGTTAAAACTTAATTCCTCTACAATCATGGACCCAATATTTAAATTGGGGAGGGGGGGTTGTGTACACACTCATATGATTCATCTTTATGTTTTTCAAAATTACAAATCAACATCAAGTTAAGCTTTTGTTAGGTTAATTTGTTTTAAATTAATATATTTAAGTTCATTATTTAGTCAAACGTAAATTTTGAAATTAAATATTAATTTACTATATATCACATATGTGCATATGTAAATGTGTAATGTTTTAGAATTTATTGTGTCATTGGAGCAATACTTTAAATTATCTCAATGGTTTTATTTTTATATTGAATATGTACTTTCAAATCTGCAATTTTAAATGTTTGGACTTTGTTGTGATTAGATATTGAATTTTATATGATATTGAAGCTATTATTAAATAGTGTTTGTAAAAGAAAAATTTAAAATATCACTTCGTATATTATTTCATTTTAATTCTGGTCTGATTTGATCTAAATCTAATATAAATTTCATTTCCATCTTTATTTTTCACGCTTTATCTTATTTGGAAACATCTAATTTTATAAAGATTTATTTTTACAATTATATATATGTACATATAATTAAATGTACAAGTGACAACAAAGTTTTATGTATATGTATGTATATCTGAACTATAAATATATATAAATATTGTAACACCCCGTAAAATAAACCATAAATAAACAAAGTAAATTAAATTTAATACGATAAGAGTTAGATATGAGAATTTATAAAATTTGAAATTTGACCACAAAAGTTATTCCATTGCGTTCGTGGTGAAATTCTGATTTGTTTCCATATATAATATGTTGAAAATGGAGCTCAAACATAGAAGATATGAGCATTTGAAGTTCTCAGATTTAAATTAATTTAGTTTGAATTCAAATTCAAATGAGAAATCAAATTTAGGATATAAATTTCAAAACTTAGCTTGAGGGCTAAGTAAATAATTAATTAAAGCTTAACGTTAAAAAGCTAATTAGGAAATAAAATAATTCGACAACGGAAACAAAAAAAATAAACGCCCATAAATAAAAGAGCGATCGACCTGAATAGGTCAACCGGCCGCCCAAGGCAGTCGACCACTTGGAAACGATAGTTGCCAGTGACAGCTAGGGTTTTATGTTATGTTCTATTTGTTTGTGCGCTCCAGATTTACATGTTTCCTATCTACTTCCATCCTACGGTTCTGGTGTGTTTCAACTCCTATAAATCGAACCCTATCCTCCACTTTTATTCATATTATTTTGGGGAATACGAAAAAACTCTACCATCGCTATCTCTTTAATAAGATTCAGAAACTCCATAGAAAATTAAGGTAAGGATTCAACTTATTTCCTATTTGTTTCTTCTTCCTCCAATCTATTCTTATCCTATTCTTCTTCAATTATTCTGAATCTAATGAATATATATATCTTCCCTATTGTGTGTGTATATATATCAAAGAGAGAGAATGTGGAAGAGATCGGAAGGCTACGAATCCATTTGAGTAAAGCTAAGGCTATTCAGTGAGTGCAAACCTTAATATTTCTTTTCAGCAATTGTTTAATGTATTTCTTTTGGATTTGAATATGCCTTAGGAATTTTGGAATCTTGAAAATATGATAGATAAAATCCCTTAAAATTCCTTTTTATTTCGAAATTCAATTCTATGTTAAGATTCTCAATTATTTACATTAATTTGATGGAATTTGTTTCGTTTATGTAATTTTTGATAATTTCATAGTCTATTCCACTTTTCCTTCTTCTTTGGGTCAAATTGTGATCCTTCAATAAAATAAGGGGTTTAGATTACGAATTATATTCTTAGTTTACACCACTTATTCTTATCTAATTTTTTGTAAATAGGTGTTGAATAGAATATGAGATTTAGATTGCAATTCTTATTGTTTAAGATATTCCATTGAATTGGTGTAATAAATTGAGTTTCTATTTTTTACAAGTCTGTTATTGCAGTTTTGATTATGAATATTTATTCCTTTTTTTGGACTTTAGAATTTGATGAAATCTTGGAAAATTGAAGAAAAAGGACTTGTAATACTAATTGTTAGAGAATTAACATTTAACGCTATTTTAGGACGTAAAATCTATGCATTCAGAACTTCTTAAGCGCGAATATTTTTTTATTTCTATTTATGTAATTAACGTATAACTATTGTGTATATGGCATAGTTAATTAAGCATTTATTTTCCCCCATTAGGAAGGTAATTGATTTTGCGGTGATTATAAGAGGAAACTCTTATATAGCCTAATTATTATTTTGAGGCATAATAAAGAAGATTCCTTATAAGGCCTTATTTATGAAACGGTGATATGAGTGTGTGTGTGTGTGTGCGTTTATATATATATATATAGTAACTAATTTATGGCTAAGTCATAGGGATGCGATGTCAATAGAGTTACATGACGGAAGTCTACCCTTCACTTTGAGGCTACCAGTAGTTGTGTACACTTTTATTGATGTGAGATATCCTTATGATAAATATTTATAATGACGCGAGGTTAGTTCCAAATTATGTAGGGGAAATCTGCCCAGCTAATCTGACTATCAGTTCCTACGAATAAAGAACTAATGTGAGATCATTATAGGTATGGGCCATAAGACAAAGGGTCTGCTTCGAGGTTTGAGGTATTAAGTGGTTGGATCCACCTTTTTCGCCAGATGAAGTATTAAATGGCCAAGGGGTTATGCTAAGTGATATCTCTAAAAAGGTCCTCTTCTGGAATTAGGCCTTAAATGATGGGTTTGTTTATTTTTCACTTGGAAGTATTAAGTGGCCTATGAGATTTCATATGTCAGCTAGATAGTACCATTGAGAAGCACACTTCTGGAATTAGACCTTAAATGACGAGGTTTGCCTATTTTCCATTGGGAAGTATTAAGTGGCTTGGGTACCGTCTCTTACATTATTAGCTATTTATGACGTATGATTGGGATATGGGATCTACTTCTAGAATGGAAGGTATTAAGTGGTTGGACCCGCCTTCTTTCCTTATAAAGAAGTATTAAATGATTTTAATGATTACGTTAGTAGACATATTCTTATTTTGAAATATACTGCCCAAGTACTGAAAAGGTATGACTCGGGGTTTTTATTCACCAGACACTTGTTGTTCTGACTCCCTCCTCATTACAACACATGTTAAGGGCGGAGTGATGGCGGTGACGACGCTTGAATATAAGGAAGTTTGGGAAGTGGCAGTATTTATTCTTATTTGCTTTCATGTGTACCCATTGATTTAAATAATTGTCGTAACGAATATTATATTATGGTTTTTATGGGATTTTTTGTTATGACATTTTTTTGGTTTTGAAATAAATGGGTACACTTTACTATTATACTTTGTTTCATCCACTGTGAGTTCTGAAAATTTAGTTATGGCTCTGCAATGTTATTCTTTTTTTTACTACCAACAGCTTGCCTTAGAATGTATCTAAATTTCAACAGGCCTTTTTTGGGTCGAAATTTAGGCCTATTCCGGGGTGGGTTGTTACAAATATACATACATACATATAGTATCACCAATATGTGCATATAAACTATATACATATACTGATATATCCAAACATATGTATACACTTAGGCATTCATATTCCTGGTATGCATGTGAATCTATTATATACATATGTAATCATATTATATATGTATATAAAATAGATATAAATCACAATATCCCTATGTATATATATAGTTATACACATATTTATACTATATTATGTCATGTTGTCATTGAATGTATACATGATATGTTCAAAATTAAATATTTGGTTGAATTAATTAAATGATTAACTAAAAAATAAAATAAAGTTAAATAAGGTATGATTTCATTTAATAACCAGATTTGATCTAATGTAAACAATTAGACTTCATAAGGCCACTATGATTTAAAAAGATTTTTTTTTGAAATCCATTAATTTAACTCGCTACGAACCGTCCCCATTCTTACATATTTATTTAATAATTATTTTTTCAATAACTTATATATGTATATACATATTTATTAAAATTTGTTTTTGGCAAACCTTAAAAAATTCAAATCTGAAAGTTTAAACATAAATATTTAAAACAAAATCTTTTTTTGTCCACAGCACTAGTGCGGTTGGCAATGGTTCCTAGCTCCCTAGTAGGGGGAGAGGGTTCAAGCCTTGGTAGCCGCACTTTAGCGGCCTGATATTTGTGTATGTAGGTAATAATCTCTTAAATGAGTTAACTTTCATGATTGATAATTGTCTCAATGAGAGCCTGAGTTAAAAGGGGTGGGGCGGTGGTGAACCTTCTTATATTCCTAGCCTACGAAAGTAGATCTAAAAAAAATTCATTTTTATAAAATTATGTTTTTGGTTTAAATATATATATATATATATAATAATTTTCTTATATATAAAAATTAAATATTCGTATGAATATTTGGTAATTCTTTTCCATCTTCGGATCTCAATAAAATAAAAAACAAGTTTATATATTTATCGCAAAGTAAATTTAATTTATAATCGAAATTTTGAATTTTTAAACATTATTTCATTTCAGCATAATTTAATTTATTAAAAAATTTCAATGTCGTTAGTGGGTGCAATAAAAGTAAACTATTTTATAGATATTAATTTGAAAAGGTAAAATATTTTAAATTTGAATTTTTATGGAGATTTTTTTTACGATAAAAAGCAACTTGGATGGAAATAATAATTAATCTTTACTAAAATAGTACGGTTAACATATATAAACCTAGTCGCTAAAGAATTTATTTCTTTTGGAAAGATGTTGTGAGCTTATTTAATTTTTTCAAACTGGGACTTAAATATATTACTCATAACGTGGACAAAACGTTTTCCTGACACGATCCTTGTTCATGGCCTATAACCTTGAAACATGAACTTTCAGACCTTTTTCTAATCTCCGGAAATAAAGTTGATCTTATCATGGATCTTCATGTTGGTAACTCTAATTGGATTTAATTTTTAGTAATAACTTAATAGGAATTTCATTAAAACAATATCAAATTCTTTCCTCAAAAGTTGAACACATTAGAATCGACGAACATTAGGACATATTGGGATCCTTTTTGGGGTTATCTTGCATGATCACTAAAAAATCTTTGGCGATAAGGAATAAAATGTTAAAAAATTCATATTTAATAGATACCATTACTAAGAAATTTGAAACCACAATCCCAGTTATTCTTCTTATTGGATTCTTATCTAAAGCTAAAATTTGCACTCTATCGGGCCATCATATTAGTACGCCAATATGGGCTAATTTCTCAAATTATTATATTCTCAATAGACTTGGTCATATATGTAGAAATCTTTCTCATTATTACCGTGGATCCTCAAAAGAGATGGTGGAATAATGTAACACGCTAAAAATTAAATGGAATTTAATAAGTAAATTAAATTAAAATAAGGTCTTATCACAAATGTCTGAATTTGGCTACGAAACTTGCACCATTGCGTTCGTAGCAATTTTTTGGACAATTCATGTATAACATGTTGTGATCTGAGTTAGCATGGAGGAGTTATGAGTGTTAGAATGAATTAAGAATTTAAACTTAAAATTTAAAAATCGATAAGGCTACCGGTCGGCCCGAAAGGGTTCAAGGTCAACCACCAGCGGTCGACCGGGGTAGGGGCGGTTGACTCGTACGAGTGAAAAATTAAACGTAATCTATTTTCTGATGATGTGTTGAATAAATAGGATTGTTTGCTTAGGGACAAAAAGTATGATGAGAGGACCAGATTCTATAAAAATATTTCCGAAGCTAATCCAATGGCCCAAAAATAAACCCTACCCCTATAAATACTAAGCCAACGAAACCCTAATTCTCACATAAGCAATTATAGCAACCAAATTCTGCCAAAATTTTCTCTCAACCCTGAACTCTAAAATTCTCAAAAATTAAATAAACCCAAACTAGAAGAATGGAAGGGATTAAATCAAGGTGGATCAAGGTGGAGCTATCGATTTGGGGGACGATTCTTAAGCATAAGCAATAGGACGAGCTTAAGCTAGAGGTGAGTGAGAATAAATTTAATAAGTTGATTATTGTAATTAATTTTAAACTATTTTAATTGACCTATGATGTTAAAACCCTAATTGAATTAGTAGAAACCCTAAATTGAAACCTAAAACCCTAGAATATGAATTACAGTAACTTGCTAATCTAATTAATTGTCTAGTTACATATGCTATTATCAAATTGCAAATCCTAAACTCACAAACCCTAAATTGGATTGTAATTTGACAAATAAACGGGTCATTTAGTAATTTAGGGTAGATAAAACACTACAATCGCTATAAATAAACTATACAAACAATCAACAATTGAAATCGGGTAGAAACCCCAAATTTACTTCACGATTGGTCGACCTGGAAACCCTACCGATCGACCGAAAGAGACAAATGGTCGACCGTTCTGGATGAAAAATGCAAAATTTGAACCTCAGCCTAAGGCCCAAGTTAAAAAATAGAAATTATATAATTTTGTAAAAAATATACAAATGTAAAACTGATTGGTTAAGCCTACTTTGGGCTAAGTACACAAGCTAGTGACAGTATGGAATTCAGTACCCTATCAAAGGGCAAAAGGTCATCGTGGTTTGGGTAATGGTTAAATACCCAAGTGAGAGTTAAGAGTTGACTAGGGTGATGTATTTCGCAGACACTGGGGGTGTTCCATAGTGGACACGCAACACTAATGGAGATACCAGGTGAGTGTGGCCGATGCTAACAGGGGATTCTAAAGGACAAGCAGGCTCGAGCAGCATGGTAGGAGGCTATAGGATAGAAAGGAGCCCGATGCCGACGGGAGTCCTTGTACACACGGTTTTGACGTGACGTGGTACAGATGGACGCCGATATAGTAAGATAAAAGACATTTTGCACTACGATAGAGAGGTGAACAGTGGGTGCATACGATGAGTCATATAGCGAGTTTGCATTTTAGGTTTCTCTCTCTCTAAGTGTAGTGATGATAAGTAGTTATGGGAGAGCAGTTCCCACAGTCATCTACATGCGGTATTTTCTTATTAGATAACTACAAAGAAGTTGGCCGATCATTAATGTGAGATTCGATTTATAGTTTGACCTATTGTATTAGATAAGAGTCCTTACGTATTGGACCTTAGGAGTTCACGGACACTTGTTACACACCCTATATCACTTAGAGTAGTTTTAAAGTTAGCTGCATGTAATCATCATATTAAACTTGTTCCCATTCATCGGACTTTATGTCTGACCCATTCTTTTTTCCATCTTTTTCCCCACCACACCGGACAGGGTAGAAGGTGATTGACCCATTCTTGATACTTGGAGAGTCGAGCTTATTTTTGGAGTCTACTTTTATCCTATTTTTCTCTCCATGTATTATTCTAGCTTATCAGTACTTTTGCTTCATGTATAAGACTTTGAGGGATATTTTGTTATGTACTTTGTATTAGATCACGTACCGATATTTTTCTGAGACTGTCATTTAAATATTTTCTGATATTTATATTTTTCTATGATATATATATGTTTTTATTCCTTCCGCTGTGAGTTCTGAAAGTGTAGTATATCTTTAATATCTGCTTGTATTAGGCCCAAAAATGTTAAAAGTTGAAACCTTGATGATTCGCATTTCTCAGCAGGACGCGAGGTCGAAATCCACATTGAGCTTTGGATCGATGTGTCGGGAGGTGTGGGCTGTCACGATTGGTTCTAGAGCATAGGTTCAAAGTTCCTTAGGGATTAGGACCGTATCAAGAGATCGTATTTGATTTTTTTTTGAAAAAAATGGTTTTCCAGAAGGTTTTCCAAAGTTTAAAAAATGGACTTTTTGAAAATATACATATAAAAGTAAACATTTTTCAAAGAGCTTTTCCAAAGATTTTATACCTTAATCTCTCTTTATCGTCCCTAGGCTATCTTTGATTCGTGTCTACGATTATCTCTCTTATTTGTGCCTAAACTATCTATGAAAAGCTGCTAATCATATTCTTAAAATTCACAGATAGAAGATGACTGATCCCATAGATTTAGGCTCCAGTAATGCAGTCGAAATCCCGAGCATGAACATCCCTATATGGTTCCGTCGGTATCTTCAGGTTAATGGACAAGCCAAGCTCAATCCCTATAGAGAGCTTGCGGAAGAGTGACATGTGGGGTTCCTATCCACCCACATACCGCTCCGGACTTTGCTAGGCTATGCAAAGATTTTTCTAGTCTTGGAGGCAAGCTATATATGGGGACAGGGTCTTATGTGGATTCGAGAGCATGGATCCATGCTTATGAAAGGATATTTGGTTTGATCAGATTGACTGATGTTGTGAGGAGGCAGTTAGATAATTGGCAGTTGCAAGGAGAGGCATTGAGCTAGTGGGAGGTTATTGAATCTGAGACGATGAGGATGATATTTCTTGGGATGAGTTTTGTAGAGGGTTTGAGATGAAGTTCCTTTGTAGGGTGGAGGAAGGTGTTCATCTAGAGAAGTTTATCCATCTTAAGCAGGGGGACATGACAGTCATGGAGTATGTAAATAAGTTTAATGAGCTAGCTAGACTCTGTATGGAGTTGATCAGTACACCACATAAGAAGGCTCTTAAATTTGCTAAAGGACTAAACCAACCTCTCTAAGATTTGGCTATGAGTCACAATTCGATAGGTGCTATCTATGAGGGGTTAGTGGAGATGCTTTACTCACTACTGTCTCCAAGAAGGAAGAGAAAAAGGAGGCTCAAAAGGCTGGGGAGAAAAGGCACCAGAAAAATAAGAAAAAAGAAGGATTTGGATTGAAGGGAAAGATTCAGAAGAAGGATATGAAGTGTAATAAGTGTGGCAAACCGATGCACTTTGCTAAGGAGTGTAGGTTGGATAGCTCAAAGATAAAGTGTTATAACTGCGATCGGATTGGGCATTTAAAGCGAGCTTGCAAAGCACCACAGAGAGCTCCTACTCAGGTTTCTACTCAGTTGTTCCGACTTATGCACTAGAGGCAGTCTCTAGCTCAAGTACAAAGCCAGTGACAGACAAGGGTAAGAAGGTGGTTGTGGAATATGTGTTGACTCTTTTCGGTTTATCTATTCGCACTTTATTTGATACCGGGGCTTCACATTCTTTCATATCTAGTAGACTTATTGATACTTGCACTTACACACTAGTATAGTTACGGACCTCGTAGTTGTGTCAAACCCCATAGGAGTATCTGCCTATTTTTCTATGTAATGTAGCGGTTTGAAGTTGTTTATCTTAGGCGTCGAGTTTTCTTGTGATGCCTTTGTATTGGGATTTTCTGGGTTTGGATTGATATTAGGCATGGATTGGATGACCATGTATGGGGCTATTTTAGATTGTGATAGGAAGGTAGTAAGATTGAGCACGTGTAGTGGACATAGCTTGGAGGTTTATTGTGACCCTCGAGGATAGGTTATGTCGAGCTACTTATATTCGTTGGACCTATCACATGACGAGCTTAGTGCAGTGCCTGTAGTTAGATATTTTCCAGATGCTTTTGTTGAGGTTACCGGTCTTCCGCCTCAAAGAGAGATCGAGTTTAGGATCTATCTTGTTGAGAACACCAGACCCTTTGCCTTACCATTAAGGCATATGTCTCCAAATGAAAAACACAAGTTGAATAAGCATGTTAATGAGTTGTTGGAGAAGGGTTTTATTAGGAAGAGTATTTCTGAGTGGGGAGCCCCAATCATCTTTGCCACTAAGGCGGATAGTTCTCTGAGACTCTACGTCAGTCATAAGGAGATAAATAAACTTACGAAGAAGAATCATTATCCATTGCCCTGCATAGATGATTTATTTGATTAGTTGGTTGGAGCTAGAGTATTCTCATAGCTTAACTTGGCTATCGAATTCCATCAGTTGCGTGTAGTTGAGGACGTTACCGAAAGATAGCGTTCCGTACACCCGGCAGATTGTATGAGTGGTTAGTCATGCCCTTCAAACTGACCAGTGCATCCGCCTACTTTGTTGATTTGATGAGCCGAGTATTTAGGGGGATCCTTAACAAATTCATCATGGTATTTGTAGATGATATTCTAGTATACTCATGGAGCGAGAAGGAGCATGAGTTGCATTTAGGAGAAGTGTTCAGTACACTCTGTGCACATTAGTTTAAGGTGAAGTTTTTGAAGTGCCACTTATGGAGAGATGGGGAACGTTTTTTGGGACACATTGTCTCAGAAAATTGCTTAGTGGTTGATCTCAGCAAGGTGGCAGCAGTTCGGGATTGGCATGTTTCAAAGAATGCCACAAAGATGAGAAGTTTCCTTGGTTTGATAGGCTACTATCGCAAGTTCATTAAGGACTTCGTGAAGATTTATGCCCCACTAACATGTCTTACCAAGAAGAATCTAGTTTTCTTATGGGATGTAAAGTGCGAGGATGCTTTTATCAAGTAGAAGGAGGCATTGACTAGTGCACCAATTTTGGTGTTATCAGATAGGACTAAGCCATTTACAGTTCATACTGACACTTGTGGTCCGAGGTCAGACGTGGTATTGATGCACGAAGGAAGGGTGGTGAGTTATATGAGACTAGCAGCTGAAGACTCACGGGAGGAACCACTCTACATATGATCTTGAGTTGGCTGCCATTATCTTTCAATTCAAGTCATGGAGGCATTATCTTTTAGGGGAGCGGTTTGAGCTATTTACGGACCATAAGTCCTTGAAGTATTTGTTCTTCCAAAAGGACTTGAATTAGAGGTAGCAAAGGCGGATGGAGTTTTTGGCATCATATGATTTGATATCACTTATACCCTGGGCAAGGGTAATGTAGTGGCAGATTCTTTGAGTAGACAACATGCAATGTTGAGTCCCTTGTTTTTGGAGTCGAAACATTTGGAGTATAATTTAACCTTTGATTTTCGACCATCATTAGATATTACCTCGGGACTACTTGTAGCTTTAGATGTTCAACCTACATTGATGTAACGTAACGGATCCAGGCAGAAGGAGGATAAGGAGCTAGTAGACATTGTTGAGAGGATTGGTAGAGGAGAGTCATCGAGTCATTTGAAGCGTTATGCCATTGAGTCGAGAGGATGGTTATGGAGGGATGATAGGCTTTGTGTTCCCTGCAATATGGATTTGATAGATGCGGTACTAGCAGAGTCTCACCATTCTAGGATGACCATTCATCCTGGTGGAGACAAGATATATCGCGACATGAGGAGAGCCTTCTATTGGCCCGGTATGAAGAAGCAAGTGACGGAGTATGTAGCTAGATGTATGACTTGCCAGAGGCTAAAGGCAGAGGAGGAGAAGCCAGGAGGATTGTTGCAGCCATTGGATATTCCTCAGTGGAAGTGGAAGAGCATTTCAATGGATTTTATAGATGGTCTACCTAGGTGTAGGAGAGGGAATGAGAGCATTTGGGTCATAGCCGATCGATTAACCAAGTGCGCTCATTTCATACCAGTGAGGAGCACTAGGACGACAGCATCGTTGGCGGCTCTATACGTGATAGAGGTCATTAGATCACATGGAGTTCCTATTAGCATAGTTAGAGGCCAAGATCCGCTTTTCACTAGTGAGTTCTGGAGGAGTCTATAGGAGGTTTTGGGGACTGAGTTGAGCTTGAGTACTGCATATCATCCGCAGATGGACGGACAGACGAAGAAAGTGAATCATGTTTTAGAGGACTTATTTCGGATGTGCATTATAGACTTTGGAATTCTTGGGAGGATCATTTGCCATCGGTAGAGTTTACCTACAACAATAGCTATCAAGCTAGCATTGGGATGACACCTTTTGAGGCATTGTATGGTAGACCCTGTAGATCACTGTCTTGTTGAGGGTTTATGATGGATAGGATTATCCTTGGACCAGACATGGTTAGGGAGACATTGGAGAAGATAGATCTGGTCCATAGGAGAATGAAGACCTCTCAGGATAGGCAGAAATCCTATACTGACATGAGACATACAGAGTTGGAAACATTGTATTCGTGAAGGTTTTACCCCTTAGGCATGTGATAAGATTTGGTAGTTCTAGGAAGCTGTAAAGATCCGTATTTTACGTATCGGAGGATAGTAAATTATATTTATTTTATTCCTATGAGGTCGTATGATTCTATAATTTTGGGATATGACTCTTAGCGACATTTTACACACTTATGATTTTTCCTAAATTTCTATGTGACCATTTTGACCCTGAAAATCTTGTTTGGTCTACAACTTTTGATAGGAGTCGAATTAGGGTCTCAAACTAGTTCCATTACTTCAGGATGATGGTTTCTCATTCCGTAGATTAGTCGTAAAAAATGGACTTACGATTAGAAAGTTATGTCTGTTTTAAGTTTTTAAAGCTGCTGGCCAGGTTTAGGGTGTAATTAATTAAGCCCATTAGTGAGCCCATTATTCTAATTAGAGAACACTATAAATAGAGGGCTTGAGAGTCAAACTAAAACTTTTCTCTCTCATTCCAAATCAGGTTTAAACACTAATTAGCCATAGATCCATCCTAATTTCATCCAAAATCACCCAGATTGCTTTAGATCCTCAATTAGAAGCTAGAGATCATCAAATTGCTTGATGTAGAGTGCTTTTCTTCACCATCCGGATAAATCTACACATAAATTGGTTTAATTTGGTAATTGGTGGGTGATTTATGCCTTCTCATTATGCTATAAATGTTATATGGTAGAATTATTTAACACGTTTTAAATTGATTTTTGGCCATAAAAACCTTTTTTAACTTTAATGACATGTTAATCCATTCATATGATATAGATTGATTAGAAATCACCTTGATCTATGTTCATATATTCATGCTATATGTAGATCTATGTGAGAAATTGCCTTGTTTATCTTATTTTGATGGATTGTAAGTTTGATTGGATGAAATTCCTTGTTACTCTATATTTGGATGATATGATTTGATGTTGTTTGCTAGTGTTGTGATTGCATAGAAAGTTAGGTCGAAGAAATTGCCTTGTTTGTCTTATTTTGATGGATTGTAAGTTTGATTGGATGAAATTCCTTGTTACTCTATATTTGGTTGATATGATTTGATGTTGTTTGCTAGTGTTGTGATTGCATAGAGAGTTAGGTCGAAGAATTGAGCAAATCGGAGGCAAAATTGATCAAAATTGGATGAAACTTGGTAGGTAGGCTTAGGAAAATGGCAGGAGGCTACATGATAACTCACAAGTTGGTAGGAATCATAGTCATACTTCGGCATCGAGTTATGGTGCTAACTAGTGTGCACTTCTCGACTTCATAGATGGAAATGGTTCGTCAAGTGGAGGTTCCCTATAGCTTTGATGTAGGATATTTGGCTAAGTGTTGGATGTGATGACGAGTTATCTCTAGAACTGGAAGAAGGAGCTTTAGATTGGGGCCGAGTTATCAAAGAGGGATGAGTTGGGGTCCTAAGGCACCAGAAGAGGAGTACTAAAGACATGGAAGAGGAATTAGCCATTAGTTGAGTAAGTGTATAACTCGACGCCGAGTTATCATGGTGCATGGTATGAGATTGGAACTTCTAGGGACTGTTGTTGAGGTTCTGTAGATCGTGCTGGAGGTGTTGGCTCGTTCGTATCAGGTTAGATGATAATATAACAACATGACGAAAAGCTATTGTCTTCGGATTTGGCTCGTGCTGGGAGTAGGTTCCGAAGAGTTTTCAGTTGTACTCAAAGTAAGGGTATCGTATGTGGGGATGCTCATGGGTCAATTGAGGGACCTTTATACCTTGGACCTATAGCTTTGGGTCTAGTGTCTAGCTTTGGACTATGAGAGACGCATCCATCATTGGGCTACGAGATATGAGAGGCAACAGAGAACCAGGATTTCCATTAGTCCTTGGATTAGGGGCCATATGAGTTATCATATATTCATGGCATAAGGTGTGATAGTTAGGATTATTAATGGATGCTATGGATGCTTTGGTTGTTTTCTTTAGTAGCCATCACTCATACGTATCATGGGAAGTAGGTATTGGAGATAGGAATATTTGGATGACTGATATCCTTATTTGGTTTGTGGTATATCTTTATGATATTATAGAGTAGCATATTATAGTGTTATATGCTAACTCTTTGTTTGCAGGGATGGGTCAGGTCTGGTTCATGTACTCTTCTTCCTTACCATATTTATCTGTATAGTATTTTTAGACTCATTTACCGCTCACACCAGACTATTGTCTGACCCAAGGTTTTATGCTTTGCTTCTTATTATCTAGGGTGCTCTTAAATGAGTAGCGTTATCCGGGTTTTTAACCTATAAGGATCCGAGAGAAGACGGAACGACTTGATGGAATCAAAATGGCTCAAGACTCAACCAAAAGGGCTAAAGCAACAAGTTAAAGGAAGCCAAGTCCTATTACAAAAGCAACAACTGGGTCTGACTAAACCCAGAGACCAGCATCTGTCCAGTCCAATCAGCAGACAAACGCAACTAGCAAGTAGATCGTCATCAAAGCAAAGCAAGGCACATCGAGATTACACGAACAACATCGATAAAAGGCAATGAAGGCATTCCGGACATCAAAGTCCAGAAAAACTCTAAGTGCATAGGTCGCTAGCGATCCATACTCTATGGATCGCCAGCGATCCAAACAACACCAATGGTTCGCCATGGTACACAGGAGCAAAGAAAACCGAGAAGACAGAATACAGAAATACGCTAAGTGGACCCATAAACTATGGATCACCAGCGATCCATACTTAAACATAGAGTAAGTACGACCCAACGTAGCGAAGCATTAAGAAGAAAGAGCCAAGTGGTTGGCTCGCATTCGAGCTAAGTCTATGGATCGCTAGCGATCCATGTTTTTTTGGCTTAGATTGCATGCTAAGCTTCGTGGCATCTTCCTAGGATCATCTGTAAGCAGCTAATGAACACACATGGCCTAGAAGCTCTCCGATCTCTATAAATACCATCCTACCTACAACACAAATGGTATCTTCTCCGTACTGGTTACTGAAGCTCTGCTGGAAACTTTCTTCACTCTTTATCTCCCTCACAACAATCTTTAAAGGGATTCACTGTGATTCTCCAGTGGATTCAAACTCTGGGGTTTCAATCTAGCTAAGGGTAATCAAAAGCCTTGTAATCGAACACTACTTGTAATAACAATCAGTCTATAATAAAAAATATAAAGTGGACATAGGCTTCGTTAACAGCCGAACCACTATAAAAATCTTCTTGTCTTCTTTCTTGTACTGCTCTTTTCTATACCTGTTAGCTATATTATTGCTCTGTAAGAATAGGACTAGTGCTTTCAAACTTAAACCAGGGCATTAATTCATTTTTTGGGTTAACATTTTGGTTCTTTCACTGAGAACTTCAACTCATGATTCAGATCTAGCTATCTACTTTGGATCCCATAGGTCCAGAAGTTAGATCCTCAATCTTTGCCGAAAGAATCTACCACTTGGAATCCATGGCTCCTGGAAGACGAAGAACCGCCTCTGGAAGATCCATTGGGGTAGTGATAGCGGGAGAAGATGTTAATCCTCAACATACTGAAGTAAATGGTGCTAACCTGGGAAATCAGACACCAACATTCTCCAGTCAACACGTAGTTGTTACTAGGGATGAGTTGAATAAGATGGTTGACGAAATCAACCAAAGAATGGAAAATAGTCAAAAGGCTCTGATGGAGAAGCTTAACGCTCTTCTAACCCTACAATCGAATCCTGCTCCAAGAACTATGCCTGAACCCGTGGCCGCTATAGAATAAGAAAATTCTTCCATTTCTGGTCTAAACAGAAGAAACAGAAAACAACTGCAAAAACGGTAATAACGGGAATTATGGGACACAATGTGGAAAGAAATACAAATACTTCACCCACCGCAAGGCAACCAAGTCTGAACTTAAATAAGGGGGCCAAGACCCCACAAGAAGATACAGCTATGGATCTCTCCAATTCGGAAGATGGAGAGCAAGACAACCAATTGGAAGAGAATGTCAATGCATTCGATGATGCTAGGAACGCCCAAACTGCCCCCAATTAGGCCAACTACAATCCAACAGGGTCTCGCAGGAGTGGCTCTCCCGAAGATAGGAGAGCCTAGGCTTCAACCCATGTGCCAATATCGTTTGCAAAGCCAAACACTTGGTGTAGTGACTGACTGTCGTCCCTAGGATTACCGAACATCAAAGGCATACATAGCAAACATGGTCAAATGATTGATGGACGAAAGTAAAAATTGTAGAGATGATGAATGAGGATCTGCTCCAAGTTTGACCCCCTTTACCAATGAAATCTTGAATGAGAAATATCCAAATAAATTCACAATGTCAACTATCCCATCCTACGATGGGACGAAGGACTCAAAACCCCACTTATACAAGTATAGTTGGTATATGGACGGAGCCAACTCTTCAGAGGCTGTTTGCTATAGATGCTTCCCCATCTTTCTAGAAGGAGTTGCATCAATGTGGTTCAACAGGCTTCCACCAAAATCCATCTCTACTTTTGACCAATTAGCAACAAGATTCCTTGACCAATTCAGGCTCCATACCGCACAACCAAAAGATGTCATGTCCTTATCCGGATTGTTCCAGGGATGCAATGAATCACTAAAATCTTTCATGAACCAGTTCAACACCGCAGCAACAGAAGTAAGCAACCCCAACAAGGATATGGTTATTATGGTGTTAGTCTGTGCCATTCACTCGGAGACTGAATTCGGAAAGTGGATAAAGATGATGCAACCTACCACGCGGAAAGACTTCAATCATAAAGCAAGTTAGTACTTAAGATTGGAGGAAGTGCAGGAGATATAAAGAAAGTCTACTGGTGTGTAACCGATGAACATCGGACAGAGTGATGTAGCGATGGATCGAAACGCGCACGCCTCTAGAAATGCTCAAGGAGTCGCAAGGAATGATGGAAATCAAAAGAGGAAAAATCAGAACTCCAATAAAAGAAATGGTAACGATAGCAATAAAAGGCTTAAGGGGTTCATATAGGAAGATTATACCCCTCTAAACAACACCTCGGACAATATTTATCTCGCAACACAAGGAACTGTGGAATACAAGAAACCCATAGGAGGGAAGCAACTGAGCAACAAAAACGCTCGAGAAAGTTCTACCGCTTCCACGAGACTCATAGTCATAACACAAACGAATGCCCGCATCTGAAGAATCTCATTGAAGAGGTGATTCAGGAAAACAAGCTCCAACAGTACAGGAGAAAGCCACAGAACCCTGGCAAACCCACGGCTGCTCAACCCCCCTAGGGAACGAAGGAATCAAGTCAAAAATAGTAAGGAAGGGTCCAAGCGAACTGACCAAAGACTCATTATTGGAAATATATCTGGGGGACCACACCCCATGCAAAGAAGTCGGGGAGAGATGGAGCGATATGCATGTTCGTTGAAGCATGCTCCAAAGGAATCATGTCTCGCACTAGAAGATGAAACCCCAGCTGTAACAACCAAAAATTTAACCCTTAATAATTAATTCGTTAATTAATGAAATAATAAAATAAATTTGTGAAATTATCAGAATCGAGCCACGGGAGTTGCACCGTTGTGTCCGTAGTAATTTTCTGGTCAATTTCCATATATAGAATGTCGGAATCCGAGCTAATATGCGCTAGAAACAAAATAAACAAGAAAAGAAGAAAAACGGAAAAAAATACTAGGCTAGGTCGACCCAGGGGTCGACCTAGCCATGCCCTAGGTCGACCTAAGGGGAGGGGCGGTCGACCGTTCGGTCGATCCGCCTTGGGTAATGAACGAAGGAAAATTCCTTCGTTCGTGGCCAAATTTTGTATGTCATTTGCGTTATTTAGCTTCATCTGGTTCTTCCGTTCTTGCATCCGATAGCTCCTATTCAGCCTAAGACGTGGTTACATCCTATTCAATCCCCAAATCTAACGGCCTGAGATCCACTTCTACCCATATAAATAAGACCCTAGGCCTAACACTTTTTCTCATTATGAGATTTTCTCCAATTGGGTTCACCTTCTCAGGAAGGACCCTAAGCGGAATAATTTTCCGAGGAGAAAATCATTTTAAATTAAAATATTTAACAACCCCAAGTGGATCCAGGAAGGACTAATGGGAAGAGCTTAGGACCACAGGTGAGTGATTGTAATTATTTTAGATTTCTTTATATTTAAAATAATAGGGTTTCCAATAGTTGTAGTTTTACTACGATTTTTGGAATAACTATTTTAGTAGTTTATTTACAGTTTTTTAGAATTATTTTTAGTCTATTTCTTTTAGCTATTCTTTCCAGTTAAATTTAGTTTATTTCTGTTAATTATAGCTTTTCCATTTATTTATAGTATTTTAATTTATTTACTGTTATTTATGCGTTATTTACATCTTTTTCCTACACTTTGGATTTTCTTATATTTTCTTTCTTTTATTTCTCCTTCTTCTTCGTGTATGGATTATAATAGATTAAATACGAATATGGATTAAAATTATAAGAATACCGAAATAACGGAAGATAAGATGTAAATTGTAAAGACTGTAATAAAAATGGAATTAAGACTGAAATTGAGCCTAATTATGATATTAATGTTAGAATTGGACTAATTAAAGATAATTGGCCTAGTTATAACTTAGAATTATAACTAAAAAGAGTATAAGATGAAAGAAGCTTATTTTTACACTTAGACCTTGGGTTAAGTAATAAGCATGATTATAACGTAGGTTATAATAAGAAATAGAACACAGTGAGGCTTATTTTAAGACTTAGGATAAATTAATAAGAACAGATAGTAAGAACAAAAGTAAAGGCTTATTTAAATAATTTATCTAAGTTAATAAGCAAAGAATTAAAGTAGGACCTGTACCAAATAACATTCCCCTATTTCTATGGACACGGTGTTTCACATAACCCTGAAGTGAAACGAGGTGTCTCACATAATCCTGAAGTGAGACGAGGGGCACGCTTATGTTAATAACGATAGTAAATGGTCAATAAGTAAAAGTCCAAATCATGGGGATTTGGGCAAGGGGTGCAACTAGATATTTTTTGGATGACGGGCCAGTACCAACAATATTTCCCCTATTATTTCTATAGACACGGTATTTCACATAACCCTGAAGTGAAACGAGGTGTCTCAGATAACCCTGAAGTGAGACGAGGTGTTTCACATAACCCTGAAGTGAGACGAGGTGTCTCACATAATCCTAAAGTGAGACGAGGAGCACGCTTATGCTGGAGCTTAAGGTAATAAGAAGACCCAATATGTGGAACAACAGGTAACATGAGCATGGTGGTGGTTACATATGCGACTTCCATTCGAGTGCTTAATAATCGTTATGAGTTCCAAGCGCTTAGTATGTGTGTCTTTCGTAGACACCATTGCCTTATGTGTATGGAGCTATATAGAATCTAGTCTGCAGTAGGTCTATAGAGTAGCAGGCCGATCAAAGGGAAGAATTAGGATTTCAGCTTAATTATAGGATTAGGAATTCAGCCTAATCAAAGCAGCTAACAAAGACAAGTGCAAACAATCAAAGTTAACCAATCATATTTAATAGTTAATTCGTATTTATTTCCAGCTTATTCCTTCTTCTATTTCCTTTGTTTCTTTTTATATACTAGAACTGTTGTAAAGCCTATTGCCTTTACTTTACTTAAAGATTCTAGTAGTTACTATCATTCACCAGACTTTTAGTCTGACCCACTCCTCCATTTTCCCCTTTTCCCCTTTTCCCTCCCATAGGAAATCAAGGAAGAGGACAATAGGTTGCAGTTGCTTGGAGGTTTCTTTGAAGGAGTTTCCATTATGTACTTCCACTTCTTTTATTTAAGCTTTTTGTTCTTTATTTGTACTGGCACATGTTAGGGAATAGTTGTACTCTGATTTTTGAGACTATGGTTTTCTTTGATTTCATAAGACATATATGTATGGTATTTTGACACGTGATGTATTTGGGGACTTATTCGATTTATAAAGTAATTCTGAAGTTCTGTTCTAAATTAGTTATTATTTAAATTGTTTCCGCTGTTTTTACCTATTTCTGTCTTGTGAATCTTAGTCTCTGCTAGTTTTAGTTTATACCTACAACACACCACGCCTTCTAGTGTGTTCTTTTGGGTATACTAAGGGGTGCGAGGTTTTACATTTGGCATCAAAGCCTAAGCTTACAGGATCCCTAAAAATTTATTTAAAAAGTAAAGTATTTTTCAAACTAACTTATTTTAAAAGTATTTTTCAGAAAAGAACTCTTAGAAATAGTTTTTAAGTATAAAAGAGTTTTTATAAAAATCCCCTCAAAATTCTAGTTCAATCTCCCTTTGACTCTTTCCTAAACTATCTTTTTCTTTGCATAGAATGGCGGATGCCCCTAATCTTCCCGAGGGCATTCCAGTCCCAGGCTGGTTTCATAGGTATCTACAAGTCATGACTCCAGAGGTGCATGGGCAAGCGCCTAATCCAGCACCGGTAGATGGGATTCCCTTTAACCCACCTACATCAGCCAACTTTTCTAAGCTATGCAAGGACTTCGCTAGTATAGGAGGCAGAACATTTTCAGGTACGGAGGACTCTAAGGAGACGCGGGTTAGTTTGGAGAATATGGAGTAAAGGTTTAGGCGGTTAGGTTTGGAGGACCGATAGACTGTTCAACCTACATCTTGGCAGCTGATAGAAGAGCTTAAGGAGGTTCCTACAAGCTCTAAGAAGCCACAGTGGAAGGGCAAGAAGGATAAGAAGAAAAGGGAAGGCCCTCAGAAGCGAATTAAGAAAGAAGTGAAGTGCCATAGTTGTAGAATGATTGGTCATTACGCAAGAAACTGCAAGAGAGAGAAGATGAAGGGAAAGTGCTATAGTTTCGGGCAACCTGAACACTAGAGTAGGAGTTTCCCCCAGTAGATGGGGCAGGGTGCGGGTATACCAATAGCATAGGATAGGCTTTGGAGGCAGCACCTTCCAGCAGCAGACTGGATCGAGGTAGGAAAATTTGATTTCTATTTCTGATTTTTTCATTCGGACTCTTTTCGATTCTAGAGCATCACACTCTTTTATCTCTAGTTCTCTAGTAGATTGTTTGCACTTAGAAATTTCTTTAGTATTAGACCCCATTGTTGTTTCAAACCCCATAGGAGGATCGACACACTTATCTATGGTTTGTAGGGGTTTGAAATTTTTTATCCTAGGCGTAGAATTCGATTGCGACGCCTATGTTTTGGGATTTTTGGGGTATAGGATGATTTTAGGGATGGATTGGCTATCGACATATGGAACTATATTAGACTGCGAGAGGAGAGTCGTTAAACTAGAGACATGCAGCGGTAGGACTCTCGAGGTTTCTTGCGACCCGCAAGGGTCAGTCATGTTGAGTTTCCTATATTCCCTCGATTCATCTTCAGTAGAGCTAGATTCAGTTCCCGTCGTCAGAGATTTTCCAAACGTCTTTGAGGATGTTAGGGGACTACTTCCTAAGAGAGAGATTGACTTCAGAATTTATTTGATTGAGAATGCTAAGCCAGTAGCATTACCCGTGAGGCACATGGCACCTAGGGAGAGGAAGGAATTGAGCAAGCAGATTGGTGAGCTTTTGGAGAAGGGTCTCATAAGAAGGAGCATATCGGAGTAGGGAGCACCAGTCGTCTTTGCTACTAAGGCGGATGGTTCTCTTCGACTTTGCATGGACTATAGGGAATTAAATAAGCTCACAAAGAAGAACCGTTATCCACTCCCTAGGATAGATGATCTTTTTGACCAGCTAGTTGGCTCTTCAGTATTCTCTCAGCTTGATTTATCCATGGGATTCCATCAGCTTAGGGTCGCTGATGACAGCATTGATAAGACCGTGTTTAGGACTCCAGACGAATTTTATGAGTGGTTGGTTATGGGCTAACCAATGCCCCAACCTACTTCGTAGATTTGATGAGCCGCATCTTTAGAGATGTCCTGAATAAGTTCGGGGTGGTATTCGTGAACGAAATTTTGGTGTTTTCCAAGAGTATGGAAAAGCATGCTATTCATCTTGAGGAGGTTCTTCGTACGCTCCGCGTTCATCGATGGAAGGTAAAATTCTTGTAGTAATAATTTTGGCCCAAGGAAGTGCGTATCTCGGAGCATAGAGAAGGTCTACACATGGTAAGAGTTTGAGAAATGGTTTTGTACATTTAGGTTCGGATTATGGAAAACCAAAGAGAGGTAGGCAAAGATTGGAGATGTATCATAGAAAAGGAGTAAAGCCACGTGTAGATAATTGCAGAAATTATAATTGTTTTATATAAGTGGATTTAAAGGTAGGACCTTAGAATATGAGTATAGGAACAAAAGACTTTAAGTAAGGAAATGAGATTTCCAAGGTTTAGAAAGGATACTCCTAGGATAGTAAGTAGGAAAATCCACTTTATGTCTAACCCAATAAAATGAAATTATTAGAATTGAAAAGAAGAATTGTCAATATTTTTAAAGTAAATACTGGGTTTTTGGAATATGGTAAGAAATTTAAATTGGTTTTTATATGATATAAATTTTGGCAAAAGTGAAATTCTTTTTGAAGAATTACAGAACGTATATAGTTCATAGTTTCTTTGTAAGTAAACAAAAATTTTAAATATCAAAACCTAAAAAGTATTAAGTATCGAAAACGTAGATTACAACAGTTATTGTTGTAAAAGATGTTTTCGTGAAAATAAAGGGAGCATAGACTATAATGCTACCGTTATAGTAAGTGACTCCCAAGGGAAATGTTTTACATAGTAGGTAAGGGTTATTAGTATTTATTTTTAATTAAATCAATACACTAGTAGCTTTGGGTTGTAGTAACGGTGTTTTACGCAACATCTGTTTTAAACCCAAATAAAAGTGTATTTTTAAAAGATAATTTCTAAGAATAGAAATAAATATGATTTGTGAATACACTTATTATTTAAGTAAGTATAAGAAAATGTTTTCTAGTTATGGATATATTAAAACTGTTTTGAAGATGAGTTTTTCTGAAAAGAAAAGAGTAAGTTAGATATTAGAAAATTTCTATCGTAAGAGAATATAAATTAAACATACTTTAATCTATTGGAATGAAAAGAATAATTGTATAATTTTCTATGAAACCAATAAAAATGTTTTGTGTAAGTTATAAGGAATACGTGAAAGAGATATACAAGGTATGGGAAGCATCATATTTTGTATAGCCTATTTTGAAAAATATAAAATAAGTTCCTTGTAATTTCACATAAACATAAAATCCTCTTCTAAAGGATTCATAGAAGGTTTTACCATTAATAGTTTCTCATAAGAAAAAGTAGTTCTAATACATTAAGGTATAAAACTGTTAGGTGTAATAAGAATATGTTTAAAAAAAGACACATAAGGACATTTAAAAAGATATTTTAAAGGATAATGGTTTGGTGAAAAAGTAAATAAGTTTTTGGAAATGAAAAACTTAATAAAAGTAAAATTTGAAAATCCAAATTTTTATAGAAAGCTGTAAAAGTCTTTAAAAGAAAAGGAGGAATAAGTTTTAGACTTAAATTTTTGGAAGTTTTCCCCTCTAGGTTTGAGGAATAATGTTAAGTAACCAAGTATTTTTGAATTTAATAAGAACTTAAAGATAACACTTTTAAAGACAAAGGTTTTGGGATTTGATGTTTTAAAAATTTAGAAACCTTAATTTTTACAATGGAACTATAAATTCCGAACCAAACTCCTAAATGTGAAGTAGATATGAATCATTTCCTAGGTGTAATAGAAAAGGTGTAAGGCTACAAAGGAGACATCAGTAATTACTTTTGGAAGTAATAATAGAGTTTCTGTAGAGTGTATAGGATGCTAGTGAGAACCTAGGAATGTTGATTCATGTGAGCAGACTAAAGAAGAACAGTAAAATGGAGTTAGTAAAATTGTAAGACACGCATGGTTGAAATGGATATTCTTGATTTTGGAAGAACTTGGGAAAAGCATCTTTCTTTAGTGCAATTTGCATAGGATAGTAGTTTTCAAGCTAGCATTGGAATGGCACCTTTCGAAGCTTTTTATGGAAGACTGTGCAAGTAGGGCTGTCAATGGGTCGGGTCGAGTTTGGGTCGGGTCAATTCGGGTTCGGGTTGATTTTAAATGGATCGAGTCAACCCGTTTATTAAACGGGTCAAAAAAGCTCAACCCGAACCCAACCCGTTTATAAATGGGTTGACCCGACCCGACCCGTGTAACCCGATTATAAACAGGTCGGGTCAGGTCGTAAATGGGTCGGGTCAACTCGTATAAGGTGTAAACGGGTCATAAACGGGTTGTAAACGGGTCGGGTCAACCCGTATAAGGTATAATTGGGTCGTAAATGGGTCGGAACGGGTCGTAAACGGGTCGGGTCAACCCATATAACCCGTATAAGGTACAAACGGGTCATAAACGGGTCGGGTCGTAAACGGGTCAGGTCAACGTATATAAGTATAAACGGGTTATTAAGGGGTCAATTTCGGGTTAGCGGGTCAACCCGAAACCCACCCGTTTATAAACGGGTCAAATTCAGGTTGACCCGAAAATGACCCGCCAACTTAAACGGGTCGGGTTAACCTGCTAATTTCCATACGGGTTTCGGGTCGTGTAGGAAATTGACAGCCCTACGTGCAAGTAACTTTCATGTTGGATAGAGTCTATAGAGGTTAAAAAGACTTCGGAGAAGATGGTTTGATTTGGACAAAATTCGTATCTCATATCCTCATCTTTTCGATAATAAGTTTTAGAATTTCCTATTTCCATCTTTAGTTTTGAATAGGTTCTTTCCTTTATTATCCTTTGGGAGTGTAACGACCCGATAATTGTAATGATTTTTATAACGTAATTAACTGAATTTTCTTGAAAATAAAACAATTAAATTTTGCACTGAAAATTTGACATTTGGTATACGTCTATTCAAACATGGCAAATGATAGATTTTCGTTGGAAAATATGAAAGTTAGTTCTGTTGTGAAAATTCAATTTAAATTTAGAATTAGATAATTTGATGATAATAAAATATTTTCGAAATTTGAATATTTTTAGATAATAAAATTTTAAATTATTTTCTAGGTGAGATGTCATATTTCGTTTCACCAAATTTGAACTGTTATAGCCCCGTTTATCTTATTGTTGGCGTTTTAACATCATTTTGGCTGCGAATATCGACTTTTGATAGGATGACCATATCGATCATATCTGTGTACCATTCTGTTCGTCTCGTCGTGATGATTTCCGCAGTATATCCACTTGTGTGTTTCTCCATCCGTTGCACGATGAAATCTGCATAGTGGGTTGCCGTATCGGTACCCATTTCTGAAGACTTTTGGTCTCTTTGTGTTTTTCTATATTGTCCACGGTATAATACGAATAGCCATCAGCTTTTATTCTTCCCGATAATCAATGTCTAACTTTTGATATTCTTACCATTTTAATATATGTGTTGTTTTATTTTTCCTTTTCTGGTTCGTTCCTATTAATTCAGACTACCCCTCTCCTTTTCTTCTTTCAATTTTGTTTGTGCTATAAAAAATAGATTTATAAAGCTTGTAATATAGAGATGTTACGTGTCCCTTCCGTTTCTTTTTTCTCCATTCTGAAGCGTTAGACTAAACAGAAAATATAAGAATAATAATAAATATATGGGTAAAACATATATATGGTGAAGAGCCACCTGTACATTTTCTTCCAACTCGTCACTTCCTTTCTTATCGTTCATCCTCCTTGCCATGAAAAAAAAGAAAAAGAAAATATATATCTTTCATATATAATGTTGCCTGAAAGAAGCACAGCCTCTTCTTGAACCCGATCCAAACCCCTAGCAACTGCCACAACCCACCACCTACCTTGTCATCACGTCATCCGCCTTCAACCTGACACTTGTGACACAGAACGTAGCCTTCACCATGCAAGCAATCTCCCTTTCCACTAGAGAGCACTCCACCCCGTTGCCGACCTTTGTCCTCCATCGTCCTCCCCATATAACTAAGCCTCGACCTCCCTCTTCCTTCAACCAGGAGCACACCACCACCGCAGCGAACAGATCCGAACCAAACGCCTCCGAGCAACCGATCATACCCACGACACCACTGACCGGACCCGGACACCCCGCCATAGCCTCCTTCGAACCTGAATTGCCAGGCCCGACCACATCATTCCACAGTAGCTTGCCTTGCTCTTCTACAATCTCCTCCGCAATACCATCCACCTCTGCCCTTTCTACCGAGCAGGCCGAGCACCTCTGACTGGCCGTGGCAGACCGAACCTCCTTCTGTCGAACTTCTCCTCGAAGCCTGCTTGTTTCTTTCCTGCCGAACTTCTCCTCCACGCCCACTAGCTTGAGGTAGCCACCCTACAACGCATCTCCATGCAACACTCTCCGCCTCCGTGCACTAAAAGCCGCAAAACCCTTCCCTTATCTAGGTTTTAATAAATATTGATTTTTAAAATATTATAATAAATGTTAATTTTTATATATGTGTAAATTTAGATTTCAAAATAATATGTTTTGGGAAATTTTAATTTATAAGTTAGTTTCGAAATATAATTTTTGAGTTTTACTTATAATTTTATATAAAATAAGATATAATATAAAATAAATTTAATAATAAGATTTAATTTAATTAGTATATAATATGTTTAAGTATTTATTTAAATTTATATCAATATTTTTAAAAATAGATTTTTAATAACTTTAATAATAGAGGTTGGGAAGATAAATTAATGTTGACTTGGAATTTAAATTGGTTAATAATTGATTTTAAATAAGACTTGATTTGAACTTATTGATTTTGAGACATGATTTGATCAAAAGTGATTAAATGAATATTTTGAACTTTAAATAAATTTAAAATCGAATATTTAATATTAACTTAAATTTGTAATATGAGATTTTGTTTAAATGTTATTAAAAATGATTAAGTGAATATTTCAGATTTAAAATAAAAATTAAAGTTGAAATTTTAAAGATAATGACATTTATCAAATTGAGTTATTATAAATTATTTAAATATTGGAACGTATTGAATTGGAGGTGATTTAATTTTGAAATCAATATAAATTAAATATGGTTTCATTGAGAATTTGAATTCAATTGAAAATTTTGAACTGAGATTGATTTTAATTGAATTTTGGAACTAAAGTTGATTTGAATTAATTTGTAAAGTTGGAAGTAACAATTCTACTTTAAAACTATTTTTAATATATAAACTATTTTTAATATATAAACTATTTTTAATATATGAACTATTTTAATCTGTAAACTATTTTAAATATAAACTATTTTAAATTTATAACTAATTCAATATATGTAAACTATTCCCAATATTTAAACTGTTTAAGTTGATGCTGTTATGATTTAGAGTTAATGGATTTAAATGCGAATATTGAGGTTTAAACTATATTGTGATTATGATTTCAGAAGCGAATATGATTTTCGAAAGTGATATGATTTCGAAAGTGATATGGTTTTGAAATGAATATGATATTTTGATATGAGGTGTAAACCGTTTGAATTATAAAATGACTGCGGTGTGAAATAAGCGTTTGGTTGTTAAAGAGACCGGGATCAGATATTGTCATACTCTCTGCCAATACCGAAAACCACTTTAACAACTGTGTATGTGGTGGAGAATCCTGAACGAAGTAGGATGATTTGGCGATGATTCTATTTGAGGTATTAACGCAGCCCTGACTCCCGTGAGTCAGCTTGATGTGGCTAAAACTGGAGCCATGCCAGACCAAGTGAGGTCATTCCTCCTATCAGGCACATTTCTTCCATACCATTTTATTATTTTGTGATTTGATTGGGTGCACCTTTGATTTGGGAGTGTGTCTCGAGGTGGGCGGTAGTAGCTGCTATGCGTTACCACCAGTCCGGATCCGCAAAATGGTAGTATCCTACCCTGGTCATTGCCTCGCGTGCCTTGTCGCATGCCTTATCGCGCCTTTTACGAGTTTATTTTGTACCTTACCTATGGGGTGTCCTCTGGGTAAACCACCGGTTTGGTGGAGCTTACGACATTGTATAGACTATGAGAATATATAAAATGTGTTAAGGGGGATATGGGTAACGTCTTAATGCTATTTTAATACTTTACTGATAGACATATTATAATAGCGTATATTACTACATAGTAGATAGTTCCACGGATCCTTAGAGGATGGAAATCCCAAACATCCTTTAAGTTACGTGTATTTCACTTGACATTTCACCTGAGTTGAGTTACTGGTATAAGAATGTTAATCCCGACTCGAGTGTTTTGTGTTTTGCTTTATGCTCGGGTTAGACTGAGTGTTACAACATTTGTGACTCACCTTTGGAGTTTGGAGCTTTGCTTGAAGATCGGTCTTTGTCTATTCAGATTTCCAGTTACTTCTGTTTATTCCAGTTGTTTTGTTCAGAGTTGTCATTTGCATTTTTATTAGTAACTACTCTGTATTTGATATTTTTGTTGTGTCTTGTTTCAAACTCTGTTGTTTTATATAGTAGCTTCATGAACTACTATTTATCTATTCCGCTGCTTATTTACTATATATGCTAAGTTTTTCCAAATATAAATTAACAATCTGTTGTTTTGAGCAATTCAAGTCTGACATGTGTGTCTGCTTATGCACTTGGCACGTGCAGCATGATAGGGGGTTCTCGCATTTGGCTTGGTAGCAGCGGGTGACTCTTACTCCTACATGTCCCGTGGGGTTGGTGTAGTCGAGAGGCTGGCTGTAAAAGCAGAACACAGGTACCATTGTATGCTACGGTGGGCGTTACCTCAGTGGCAGGTGTCCTGTTACAAGTGGTATCAGAGCTCTGGTTTAGGCAAACTTAGCATATGGAGTAAAATTTAATTACAGAATCACCTTCGTTCAAGCTTGAATTTCTTCCTCTTTGAATCGGATTTCCTTTGAATTGTGGGACACCCCTTTTGTTTTAAAATCCGTTCTTATCTTGTTCTTGTTCTTTGATACTGGAGCATCCCACAGCTCAACCCTCAACCGTCAACTTCATCCTTGTGTGACTGATCCCATTGGCATTCCCGCCAATGTAACGACCCGGTATTTTGAACCATTCGCATCCACACATGTCGGACTTGAATTGCTCAAAATATCAGGATTGTTAATTTATATTTGGCAAAACTCAGCATATACAGTAAATAAATAAATCACAGAATCACAGACAAAGAGTAATATAACAATAAGCAGCGGAATAGATAAATAGTTGTTCATGAAGCTACTATATAAACATCAGAGTTTGAAATAAAATACAACAGAATATATCAAATACAATGTAGTCTTGAATACAAACAGATGACAAGTCTGAATAAATCCACTGGATAACTCAAAGCTGAATAGATACAAATGGATCTCCAAGTGAAGCTCCAACTCCAAATGTGAGACTCAAATGCTGTGACACTCAGTCTGACTAGAGCGTAAAGCAAAAAACAAAACACTCGAGTTAGGATTAACATTCTTATATTAATAAATTCAACTCAAGTGAAATGTCAACTGAAATACAAGTAACTTAAAGGATGTTTGGGATACCCATCCTCTAAGGATCCGTGGAACTATCTACTATGTAGTAATATACGCTATTATAATATGTCTATAGTAAAGTAAACTATTAAAATAGCGTTAAGGTGTTACCCATATCCCCTTTAACACATTTTTATAATGTCGTAGTCTATACAGATACTGTAAACTCCTCTCGCAAGTGGGCTATCAGGGAGCACTCCATAGGTACGACACAAAACAAATTCGTAGAAGGCGCGATAAGGCATGCGACAGGGCACTCGAGGCAATGCCAGGGTAGATATACCGTTTGCGTATCTGGACCGGTGGTAACGCATAGCAGCTACTACCGCCCACCTCGAGACACACTCCCAAATCAAAGGTGCACCCAATCAAATCACAAAAGCAATAGAATGGTATCGAAGAAATGTGTCCGATAGGAGGAATGACCTCACTTGGCCCGGCGTGGCTCCTATTTTAGCCGCATCAAGCTGACTCATGGGAGTTAGGGCTACGTAAATACCATATAGAATCGTCACCAAATGTGACGACCCGGAATTTTTGGATATTTGAAATTGAAATATTTAATTGACTTTAAATATTTAAATGTTAATTTCTAACATGAATTTCAAATGCCACTATTTATTGAGTGATTTAATTGTTTAATTAAATAGTTGAAAATTGGGTAAAATTTTGAATCTTCAGTTCTAAGCCGGTTAAAAATAGTTTGAAGGCTGGAAAAGTTCATATTAATAATACAGAAGGTAATAGAACTTTTAAAATTGAATTTAAAAGTGGTTTGTTCAGTTTTAAAAATATATTGTTTAAATTGGTACCTAAAAATAGCGTTCCGGGGCACAGTCTTGAAATTCGACAAAACCAGTTCCATTGGATCCGTAATATTGTATTATTATCGGATTTCAATTTTCGTAATGTTTGGAGTGATCGTGTGATCGTACGATAAGCAAACGTGCTGAAATTAAATCGAAAATTTAATATTATAACTGGTCCAAAAAGCTATCTTCTCCATACGATCGAATTTGGACTTGAAACCTTTTCCATCGTCTTCGGAATAGGCGTATAACATTACGAACGCCTAGCGGCACACCCTGATAGGAAGTCGAAATTTTTGACTTCGTTTTCGAGTCGGTTTGAATTTGAATTTAAATTAATAATATACATTTGTTCCGAGTCAAAAATATATCAACATCAGCCACCACGCTGTCTCCTTCATACCCTTCCTTTTCTTTTCCCCTGCTTCATCTTTTAATTTGTACGATAGAGCAGATGATTTAAAAAAAATCAAAACGAAATCCCTCTTCACAAGATTAAATCCATGGCGTCGATTAAAAACTTTCGTTCTTTCAATTTCGTTTTCATTCAAAAACAAAAAAATGGCCGAAGCCTCCCAGAAGAAAAAAAATCGAGCTTTCATAAAAAAAAAACTAAAATCGGTTTCATCCTCAAATAAAAATACAGAAGAAATTAGTTATCTTCCTCCATATTTGTTCCTAAGCCGAATGAATGGCCGTTGTTCAATCTTCATCGAAATGGTAGGCGAGCTATCGAATCAAATCAAAATCTTGATGGCCGGCACTTCGAAAATAAGGAGAAGACGAAATCAAATTGATTTCGTTCGAAAGTTGAAAAAGGGAGGGCAAGATCGAAATCGATCTACGTCTCGAGCTTGTGACGTCGAAGGCAGCGATGGAGATGAATTCGCGAGCTCGACTTCGCAGTGCTAGGTAGTCATGGAGGCACTGCTGCCTCGAGAGGAGGTCGAGATGGTGGCGACGCATTCGTGGAAGGTCGGCGACGTGGCAGGCTAGAGTTTCGCAGTGACGTTGGGTTCTAGGTCGGGGTTGTGGCCGCGAGAAGGAGGGTGCGATCTAAGGTTCCGTCGATAGCATGGTGGTTGAAGTTCGTGCAGGTGAGGTCGACGCCGAGAGTCGAGGCAGTAAGGTAACGATTTCTTGTTTTTGTTTTTTTATTTAAATTGAATAAATAAATGTATTTTGTTTAATTCAATTTTATATATAGACAGTTTTTCAATTTACAGAATGATAATAATAATAATGATTAATTTTTTTTATAGTTTACAGTAATAAGATAATTTCATTTTAATATATAGGTTAAAAGGAAATTGTATTTTTATTAGACTTTATATATATATATATATATAAGGTTCAAAGCAGAAAATATACATATACATAAAATTTTGAAATATAAAGTTAGATTTTTAAGCCTATAAAATTATTTTTATATACAATACACAATTTGGAAGTGGAAAATAAGTTAATATACATATACCTATTTTTATTTATCTTCTAGTTTATTTTAGATAATGTATTTTAGTGATTTATTTGTTTAATAAACTTATTAATTTATTTTAGTTACAAAAAGGGTTCAAAAGGAAATTAAGAGTAAGATTAAATTATTAAGTTAAAAACCAAACTTTTAGCTAAATTAAATTGTTAGTTAACTAAGTGGTAATAAATTGTTTGATCATTTCAAATATTTATAAACCGAATATAATGTTTATACAAGGTCAAAAATCAAGAAATCAAGTCGAGATTGAAGTGGGTTGCAAACGGAAATAAAGGTGAGTTAATCTCACTCATCTGGTTGCTATTTAAATTTAAGTTGTTAAATTTAAATATTTGGTGAATGGTTGGATTGATTTGATATGATAGTATATATAGTAGTATATATCAATATATATATATATATATATTGGAATATGTATATATTGGAGTTGATATTCCCGCATTTTATAGCGGATGAGACTCTATACGCCGCGTAATAGCGGATGATATTATATAAAACCCATATACCGCGATATTCCACCTCGAAGTGGAATTGGTATTGTGCTAACATTTGTGGATGCAGGGAAGCAGGTTGGAGGGATCCAACTGGATTCCTCAAATTTTTTTTAGCTTATTTAATATTCTGTGATTATGAATGTTTGACCTCCTGTGATGGTTTTATATTAGATAATATGGTTGGATTGAATTTCCCAGTATAATGAGTATCAAAATCTATAAAAATTGAATTTTTGGAAAGAAATCAAAGAGTATTATTTTAAGAAAAATAATTCTAGTGAAATTGAATAAAATTTATAATGAATTGAAATATATTATAAAAATAAAAGAGACTTCAGAATTTTAATAAATATGGAAAAGAGATTTTTAATTATCGGAGGAATAATAAATTTTAAACTAAGTGATATTATTTAAGAGAGAAAAAAAGAGTTTATTTTTAAAATTCAAGGAATAAATTTAATAGAAGGGTAAATGAGAAATTTTGGAAATCTGAAATTGGTATTTAGTTAAAAAGGTTTTAACTCATAATAAAGAAATAAAATCTAAAAGTTAAGGTATTTTGGAATAAATGAAGAAAGGAAAGAAATTTATTTCAAGAGAAGTAAGTTGGAACTCAATTGTAAATTAATTTAAGAGGTTGAATTGAAATTTAAAGAGAAGTGAAATTTTAAAATTTATAAACTGGGTTTATAAAGTGAAATAGAATATCAGTGGATATTTTAAATTTAAATTCAAGCTGGGAATTTATAAAGGAATGTAAATGTGTTTAGAAATAAATGGAAATTTATTTTTAAAAGGATGTGAAAGATTGGTGTATTTCTCTGGATAGCCAAGTACGTTTCAAAGCAATTTCAAAGAATAACTTAAGTGTTTTAATGTAGTTTTAAAAAGCATGTTTTAGAAAATTGATTATTTCTAAATGTTAACTATAAGTAAGTATTTTCCAAACCTATTATTGTAGTTAATATATTAAAATGACTCGGTATATGTTTAAAAAGAAAATTTAGTTATATTTACAAAGTGGTTTTATTTTAAATATCCCTAAAGTATATATATTTTAATAAAGTATTTAAAATAGTTCTAATTTCAAATGTTAAAGTATATTTGTAATAAAGTGCTTTCTAAATTATTTTAAAATCTAAAAGTCTTTTGTACTTGGTGTTTCAGTGGAAATAAATATTTGGGAAATTATTCCGTGGGAGGAATATGGTTTGAAACTGTTTTCAAAAAGGGGTTGAAAATGGAAATAATATCTTGTGAAGATATTTTGGATAAATAAATAATTTGGGAAATTATTTATTGTTTGATGGATGTTTGTGAATGTTAATTGATTGTTAAATAACCGACTATCAATATTGGCCAAATGCGCTGATCGTTTCGAAGAGACCGGGATCGGGAGTTTTTCCCGAAAACCACTTCGATCCGGTTTGTACGTTTCCTGGAAACGATTTCGGAGTCGAAGATGGAGCAGTGAAGTGCAAGGGCTAGTCGGTACTAATCCTGAGGATATTTCCAAAATGGATGTAGTAGGAATAGTGCCTTCGGTTCCGTTCGGACCCGGGACGGACTTGTATGGACGAATGCTTTCGGGACGTCGTCAGCGGACGATGGGCATTCTAAGGGATGTGTTCTAAAAAGGTAACGCTTAGCTCGAGCCTCATCAACCGGGAATGACTGAAAATCAGGGGTTATGCAGCAAGGCTTCGTGGGTCGCACCCACTGGAGGGTAAGGTCATCCCTGTCCAGATGTCCCTTTTTATTTCGGCTTAGTGGTGCGGTTGCTGATCACAACCGTGGGGTGATTTTATTCGGAATCATCCAGTAAGGGATGGTTCCGGCCTTGTGTTGCATGGGACTTAGGGTGGGTCCTCGGTACGCTGATCTAGACCAGGTACTGTGACAGGTGGTACCCCAGTGCCTAGTCATTGATGGAAATCCATTCTCCCTACGTGCCTTGTACGGTATTTGTTTGTATTACCCACTTTGTGGCTAGTATGCTGGAATTTAATCATGTAACAATTTTAGCTATTTGAATAAGTATTTGTATATAGACACCATTATAATATTAGAGGATTTGATAAGAAAGTGTTTTAGCTATCGTAAGGGAAAAACCCGACATGTTTATTTGTGGCGTGGTCTTACGAGATGCTTTTATTTTCAAAGGATTTTTGAAACTTTAATAATAAATTGAGTGTGATTTTCTCACGCTGGTTTTCCAGACTGACTCGGGTGTTGTTTTATATGATGCTCGGGTCAGACCGAGATAAACAGGTTCACGTTTAACTGTGGAGCTCAGGAGACGAGTCGGATGGAGATACGTACTCCCGTACTTGTGTATATATATATATATTCCGCTGTGTTGATTAGCTGTGTACTCTGTTGTATTGAGAACGTGATATGATTATTATCCAGTTGTATGGTATGTGTACTCTGATGTATACTCTGATGTTGATTGTATAAACTGATATAGTTTTGATTTGTGTAAAGATCTGTTATTGTCTATTATATTTTATTCCGCTGCGATGTGAGATTCTGATGCTGTTGTTTCTCTTTACTTCTTCTACCTCTTCTTCTTTAAACCCTGATGGTTCGATTTTTCGTGTATGAAAAATCGGCTGTTACAGTGGTATCAGAGCTGAAGGTTAAGCGATAACCTTGGCTCTGTTGGGGATTACTCATTAAATGGAGTCCATTGTACTCTAGAATGAGTTTGAGTGTATTAATAGATATGAGCGCGTATTTGTTAGTGAATATAAAATGGTTTTATATTGTGTTGGTTGGTTTATCGAGTAGTTTATGGATTCTGGTCAATACGAGTAATTAACGTTATTGATTGGGATCTCTAAACACTTGAATAGAACAATTCGACACAGTATTGTTTTAAATAGGGTAAATGAAATAATTTTACCCAAATTATTTTTGTATATAAAAGATATAATTTTTGTAAATTATTATAGTATTTGGATGCTTGGTTGTTAAGGAGTGATGATATTAAATCATTAACACTATTGTGAGGAAAATTTAATATGAAATTGAAAATTATAACTAAACGCCAGGAAATAAATTCATATACTAATGAAATTTGTAAATGTGATATATAATTTGAAATAGAATCCTAGAGAGATATTTGAAATTGGAATGAGATAAAATTTCAGAGTAATGTTGGATATTAAATTGGATGGATTTCGAATTTGAAGTTTTGGGAAAAGTTTAAATTCCTGGGATTTGGAAATGGTTTTCAAAGGGTTTTGGAGAAATAATAGTGATATTATTTTGGAAATATTTTTGAATTGGAATCGAATATGGAGAGATTTGGAAATTAAAAATATTTGAAATGTTTTTAAAGAGATAAAAGCACTAAACTTACAGTGGTCGCTGGAAAATAATTCCGATGATGATCGCGACATCATCGGTGTCCATTTTCGAGTTTCCAAAAGAGGAATTGCTACCTAGATGTTTGGGTTGGAGTTCGTTTGCAGAACTGGGTTTGGTTTTGAAATTAAAAAGGATTTTCGATATAGTTGATTTCAAAGGTAATTTTGAAATTCTGGGAAATTGTTTAAACTCTGGAATCTTGTTTAAAATTGTTTAGGAAATGAAACAAATAAATATATATTGGCTAAATAAAATGTATAATCCCGAGTTAAAGGTAAGATGTGAATGGGATTGATTGTAAATGGATGAAAGTATGGATGTAAATAAGTTTGTGACTTATAAAAGTTAAAGGTGGAACAAATAAACCAAAATAAAATTGTTTGTATTGAAAATTATAAAATAGATTGAACTCAAGTAAAATAGTTAAGGTGAGTGAGGAAATAAAATCAAATATTGAATAATAATTGGAAATAACTAATTTGGAATAAATTAGTAAGTTGAAATTGGTTGATGAGATTTAAAGTGATCAAGTTAAAGGTTGAGTTGTGAGTTATTAATGGAATATGGAAATGGAACTCGAATTGGTCGATTAAAAATTTGAAAGTGAAGCTTGAGTTATTAATGGAAATTCAACTTGGAATTGTAAGTGGATTAAATATGAATTGAAGTTGAATGGAATTGAATAAAAATAAAAATGATTTGTATTGCAAATAAAACCCAAGTGAATAAATAAAAGTTTGAATTGTTTTATTATCAATAAAATCGGTTCGGTAGTGAATTGAAGTGTGAGATAAGTTTAAAAAGGTTGAATGGAACTAGTAGGTTAATAAAATGAATATGGAATGCAAAACGAATAGATTGCTTTTGAAATTAATTCAAATTGATTCAAATTGAAATGGGTTTGTTTGGACTTAAAAATGAATTGAAGTTAAGTAAGAAAGTTGTAAAATCACTTAAATTGAATGGGATGGTTTAAATATTGATGGAAAACATTTAAAATAAGTGTCGAAACATTTCATATGTGTTTATGGAAGTATATAACATGTATTGTTTATAGAATCCATGTTTTGCTATTTAAGTATAAGTGAAATGTTAATTAATTGCATATATTTGTCACTTACATATTTGAATTGAGTAAGTACTGGTTCAGAGAGGCTGTTTGGCCGGGTCGGGTTATGCAAATTGCTAAAATAAATAACCGCTTTGCTTAAAAATGCTAAATAAGGTACGCCTACGCAATACAAATAGGAAATATGAACTGTTTTTCTGTTTTCCGACCGTGTGGGTCGATGTATATACATTTATATCTTTTGTCAAATTGCAAAAGCTCCTCCGTACAAAGGAGGCTCTGCCAAAATTTTCTGAAAATTTTAGGAGTTATAAAATTTTTGGAAATTTTCGCTAACGAAAAATGATTTAAAATTGGTAAGCAAATAGAATTGAAACTGAATATTGAAATTTGATTTAAAATTGTGTATGTAAAGTAAAGTTGATAAAAATTCAATATTCAGAGTTTGAAGACAAATTGAATTCAAGAAAAATTTGAAAATGAAAATCTGAATGGAAATTTGGAAATAAAGGTATTGAGATTTGAAATGAATGATGAAGTTCTTTAAGTAAATTGGTATTTGGAATATACTAAGTGAATAATTGAATGAAGATTAAAACTGAAAGTTGTGAAATGAGATAATTGTGAATGAGTGAATAACAATCAAAATGAATGTGAATAAAAAGGAAATTGATATAGTTGATAATCAATTGGAATTAATACGTAGGATGTACGTATATTATTTTATTCGCATAACGATTTGATCCAGAATTCGAGCACAGAATTTCGAGATAGCTATATCAATCCGAGATAGGATTTTTCACTCGATTTTCGACGGCGAACTCTGGATATGGATTTTGATTGATTCTGGATATTCTCTATCATAGTTTGTGGCTATGCAAGGAGAATGACGGTTTCTGATCAAGAAACCAAATCTGAGTCCGCACTAGGAAGTCGGGTGGACGATACTAGTTCGGAAGTGAATTTGTGTGATCGAGTGAGCGATCAGATTGGTATTGCGTACGGATGATATATATACATCGTACGGGCTTAAGTAAAGCAGATATTGAAATTTTGTAAAACAATGAATAAAATGATTTTGAATGTTGTAATTGGACATTCTTGCTAAACAGGATATACAGGAATGTTAAGACAAAGGATAAGTGGATGTTTTTGATTTCAGAAGATAAATTGAATTGCTCGACTAAAAAGGTATGTATATAAATTTCTGTATGAAATTTGATTGGGTTTTGATCTAGCCACTTGGCTTTTGGTTTTCTTTTTGAGATTTGGGGGCCGTAGAGCCATTTTGTAGTTGTACCGAGCTAGCCGCGCAAAGGAGACGTTGGCAAAAATTTTCGGAAATTTGAGGAGTTAGAAAAATTTTGAGAAAATTTTGAAAATTGAAAATTTGAATTTAAAATTTAAATTTGAATTGGAAAGTTAGCAATATTGTCTGGACTTATGGATAAGTTCGGAAAGTTAATAGGAGGGATAGTGTGTCTTTGATAAAAAGATTTATTTGGGCAAGTTGCTTAAAACTATTTGGGTTGAGGAAATAGTTAATGGGTTATGGATCATTCTTTCTAACTAGTAATTTCGGGGACGAAATTCTTTTAAGGGGGAGGAATGTGACGACCCGGAATTTTTGGATATTTTAAATTGAAATATTTAATTGATTTTAAATATTTGAATGTTAATTTCTAACATGAATTTCAAATGCCACTGTTTATTGGGTGATTTAATTGTTTAATTAAATAGTTGAAAATTGGGTAAATTTTTGAATCTTCAGTTCTAAGCCGGTTAAAAATAGTTTGAAGGCTGGGAAAATTCATATTAATAATACAGAAGGTAATAGAACTTTTAAAATTGAATTTAAAAGTGGTTTGTTCAGTTTTAAAAATATATTGTTTAAATTGGTACCTAAAAATAGCGTTACGGGGCACAGTCTCGGAATTCGACGAAACAAGTTCCATTGGATCCGTAATATTGTATTATTATCGGATTTCAATTTTCGTAATGTTTGGAGTGATTGTGTGATCGTACGATAAGCAAACACGCTGAAATTAAATCGAAAATTTAATATTATAACTGGTCCAAAAAGCTATCTTCTCCATACGATCGAATTTGAACTTGAAACTATTTCCATCGTGTTTGGAATAGGCGTATAACATTACGAACGCCTAGCGGCATGCCTTGATAGGAAGTCGAAATTTTTGACTTCGTTTTCGAGTCGGTTTGAATTTGAATTTAAATGAATAATATACATTTGTTCCTAGTCAAAAATATATCAACATCAGCCACCACGTTGTCTCCTTCGTACCCTTCCTTTTCTTTTCCCCTGCTTCATCTTTTAATTTGTATGAGAGAGCAGATGATTTAAAAAAAAATCAAAACGAAATCCCTCTTCACAAGATTAAATCCATGGCGCCGATTAAAAACTTTCGTTCTTTCAATTTCGTTTTCATTCAAAAATAATAAAAATGGCCGAAGCCTCCCAGAAGAAAAAAAATCGAGCTTTCAAAAAAAAAACTAAAATCGGTTTCGTCTTCAAATAAAAATACATAAGAAATTAGTTATCTTCCTCCCTATTTGTTCCTAAGCCGAAGGAATGGCCGCTGTTCAATCTTCATCGAAATGGTAGGCGAGCTATCGAATCAAAATCTTGATGGCCGGCACTTTGTAACGCCCCACTCTGAGACCTACAGTAACAAAGAGTATTACGGGAGTAATACTGTCTGTTAAAGCGGAGAATAGAGTATAGTGGAAGCGACCATTTGTAATCAAGCTATAACTATCTATCGAATACGTCGAAAAGTGGAATCTATTTAAATTTTTCAAGTGGTTCGACATATCCAATAAATATTTATAACGAAATTACAATGGCTAAAGACCTATCAGAAACAAGCATAGTAATAAATGATAAAAACATCACAGAACATAATCACATAACAGATATAAAATCCCAGAACAATACATCATCAATACAGATCCAAATATCATAAGTGGGTACAAAGCCACTGCTCACACATGTGAGTCAAAAATATGTACATATCAGAGTCTGAATAATAACATAAGCGGACACTAAGATAAGCTATCTCAAAAGCATAGCAGATAAGTCCAAAGCGGAAGCACAGAGCAGCTAAGTCCAGAGACCTAACCTGAAACAACTCGGTCTGACCCGAGCGAAAACACTCGGGTCAGGCTAGCTAAACAATCAGTAATAACTGAGATATATAATAATGCGGTACATAAATAAAACAGTACTTATCCATAGAGAAGTATATTATGAACCACATGAATATAATGACGATCCCTAATCATAAATAAACAATGAAAATCTCCAAAGAGAAATCAACACCAAAGTGTAGAATAAATAAAATCGCCTCATATCATCGGCGTAGCCAAAGCTATAAAAAGATGCCCATAGGCAATAACCCCAAGCGTGACCAGAGTCTGTAATCAATGCCCAAGCAAAGATCGATGCTCCAAAGAGCAATGGGGATATACTGAAAATTCAATGAAATCCAACACTGAAAAGTAGTGTCCAGAGACATTGTGAATCCACAAGGTAATCGCACTTACATCGTATGGTTCCATAGAACCAACACCGAATGGCGGTACTCGAGTGGATATAAAAATCATCAGATAATACAAATGTTGCACGTGCACCGACCAGAGTCGTTGTTGCCAAGTACTGTAAAGTTGTGATCGATCACTCGCATAGATGCGGAACGCGCGAAACGGCGAAATCCTTCCCAGAAGGATAAAGGCCCAGAGGCACACGCCGAAAAGTAAACTGCTCCATAGAGCAGGTGTCCAGAGACGGTTGCTCAGAGGCATGGTGACCCAGAGGTCCAGTACTGGCCGCCCAGAGGCAAATGTGTCACTAACTTCTTGGAGAGGAACCCGTAAAGTGTTAACAATGAGTCCCATACCCCACGTTCGCACTAAACGGTTTCCTAACCAATAGCAAGCTCACACTCCAAACAATAAAAAGTCCACCTCGTATCATCGGTAAACTAGACCCAAAGGTCAAAACGATCAATCGAATAGGTCGGGGATTAACCGGAAAGAAAATACACACGGTTCCATAAGCCGGAGATTTCCTAACCGTTTAAGCACCTTTCCACTTCGCTCGACGTGCTAAAAAGTGAGTGTGAGATTTGTTTATTATAGAAAATAATGGTGCGAAACGGATTTATAATTGATTTTGAAATCACTTTAAAACGGCTTTTGAAAACTCTCCTATTATGGAGTAATTAATTTAATAATTAAAAATAATATTATATAATAATTTCAAAAGTCATTTAGGAGTGAAAAATCTTTTGAAAATGATTCATAAAACCCGTGTATGAAATCTAGAGACAAATCTCAAAGAAATCCACAAAACCAGAAAATCACTGAAAATATTCCAAGTGTTTGTAACCATTCAAAAACAGCTGTGAACCCAAGTTCGACAATTTATTTGGACCAGCAAACTGTGTCCAAATGTCATGAAAATTTGCAGGCATGTAGTCCAACATCCCTACTTTAAGATGCAAAAAGAATTTCTGGATTTCGAGTTGAGACGAAGTAGCAGCGACGTCTCAAAGTTGGACCCAGAACAAGATTTACACTGTTTACAAACAGCGACCAGAGTTCAATTCGACACGAAATTCGAAGTACCAAACGAACACCGATGATGCCCAAATTTTACAGAGATGAAGTTCGAAACTCCACCTTTCCAACGAGACCAAAAACGTCAAATTCCGACTTCGGATGCGATCGTGGTGGCATCCCGAAGTGAATCTCAAAAGCTGGAAAAATACAGAGATGATTTTTTTTTACTTACGCGGGCCCGGCCCGCGTCAGCCTGCCCCAGCCCAGGCGGGCTGGGTGCAGTAATGCCCCAGCCCGCCTGGGCTGGGGAGCACCCAGCCCACGCGGGCTGGGTGTTTTCTACCCAGCCCACGCGGGCTGGGAGGCACCCAGCCCACGCGGGCTGGGTGTTTTCTACCCAGTCCACGCGGGCTGGGAGGCACCCAGCCCACGCGGGCTGGGTGTTACACCACCCAGCCCACGTGGGCTGGATGTTTACTACCCAGCCCACGCGGGCTGGGAGGCACCTAGCCCACGCGGGCTGGGTGTTTTCTACCCAGCCCACGCGGGCTGGGTGTTACACCACCCAGCCCACGCGGGCTGGGTGCTGATCTGCCCCACCCCACGCGGGCTGGGTGCAGTAATGCCCCAGCCCGCCTGGGCTGGGGTTCAATGCATGTGGCCAGCCCCTTAGGGGGCTGGCCTGCTCTGGGCTAGCCCAGCTGGGCTAGCCTCATCTGGGCAGAACCTAGGTGCAACCAGGGTCTGTTTTGGCTCTGTTTTTCAGCCTGCACATATGAGCCAACATTTTTTTGTGTTTTTTGGCATTTAGGTGTTTTTTTTTTCAATTTTGGGCATCAAAATTATCACCAAAATTAACTAGCAATAATCATTAATAATTAGTAATTACCAAAATTACAACTAGCATTAATTACTAATCAATAGTAATTACCTTAATGAGGCAAAAGAACAAATAGTATTTGTACACAATCAAGCAAGCCAAAAGCCTTAACCTCCAAGCAAATATCAAGAGACTTCAAGGACCCAAAATCAACAAAAAAATAAAACAATAATTACAACATGAAGGTTGAGATAAATATGGGTTAAGAAGGAGGATTAGATAATAGGAGAGATTGCATTACCTTTTTTTTTCTAGGATTAAACTAATTTATGAAGAGAAGGAGATGGAGCTTCTAAATGGAGGCCATTAATTTTGTTTAGATCTAGGTTTTGAAGTTATGAAGAGGAGGGTTAGGGTTTGGATGGGTTTGAGATATTATAAAGGAGTGGGTTAGGCTAATGGGTAATGGTAAGGGGTTTTAGAAACCCATTAGGACTTAGTTTTATTTTCTAATGTTATCATGTGAACCAAAATCCTAAGAAGCATTCTATTTTTAATTAAAACCTTATAATTGTCTTATTTAGCCCATTAGCCTATAATCACTTTTTATTTAAAAATTCCTCATTTCAACCCAAAATATTTTAATTTGCAAACAATAGTAAATTTAACTTCTCCAAAAATTTGTTTAGCCCCTTTTTAACTTAAAATCATAATTTTACTCCATCATTCGGTAATTGCAATCTCAGGGTTGTTACAGACTCCCCCCCTTAAGGAAATTGCGTCCTCGCAATTCCTTAAATATAGGAGTCGTCTATAACATCTAATCCACAAAAGGAATTCAGAAGATAAAATATAGATGCTCACCCGTGCCGAAAGATGAAAGAAAACCAGGATAAGTTCGCTCGATAAATTCTCTGGTCTCCCAAGTGCAGTCCTTAGGATTAGTCGACCATTGAATCTTCACAAGCGGAACCTCTTTGTTTCGAAGACGTCTGATCTCCAAATCAAGCACACGAAGAGGTTGCTGCTCTATAGATAGATTGGGTGAGATCTCCAAATCAGGCACAATGTGAGGCTCGATAATAGAATCAGGATCGCGCACACACTTGCGAAGCTGAGAGACATGGAACACATCATGTATTCCAGAGAAATGAGCAGGTAGAGCCACATGATAAGCAACGGGGCCGATGCGTTCCGTAATAGGAAATGGTCCGACATAACGAGGAGCCAACTTCCCTATAGAGCTGAAACGCACAACCCCCTTCATGGGAGATATCCGAATAAAGACATGATCACCAATGGAGAACTCAAGAGGCTTCCTACGGCTGTCCGCGTAGGATTTCTGACGGTTCTGCGCCTCTTTCATTCTCTGACGAATAAGAATAATTTTCTCAGAAGATTCCCGAACTGAATCTGGACCAAGAAGGTGCTTCTCACCAGATTCTAACCAACAAGCAGGAGAGCGACATGGCCTTCCATAAAGAGCCTCGAAAGGTGCCATGCCGATACTAGACTGAAAGCTGTTGTTGTAGGAGAACTCTACAAGCGGTAAGTGATCCTCCCAACTACCACCGAAATCCAGAATACAACAGCGCAAAAGATCCTCTAAAACACGATTCACCCTCTCTGTCTGACCGTCAGTCTGAGGATGATAAGCAGTCGAGAAATTCAGCTTTGAGCCCAAAGCTGACTGTAGGCACTTCCAGAAGTGACTAGTAAAGATAGTGTCTCGATCACAGACGATAGAGCTAGGAATTCCATGAAGACGAACGACTTCCTTCACATATAACTTGGCAAGCTGAGGAGCAGTCCGAGTGGACTTAATAGGAATGAAATGAGCTGATTTGGTCAAGCGATCAACGATGACCCAAATAGAAGTATGGCCTGACCTCGATCGAGGCAGACCGTCAATGAAATCCATGGATATCTGATCCCATTTCCACAATGGAATCTCTAGCGGCTGTAGAAGACCAGATGGACGCTGATGCTCAACTTTGATCTGTTGACAAGTCATGCAACGGCTTACATAACTTGCAACATCGCTCTTCATGCCCTCCCAATAAAATAGACGACACATGTCGGCATACATCTTACTCGACCCGAGATGAATAGTGTACTTAGTGCGATGACACTCGTCTAGAATGTCACGCCTAAGTGATGAATCAGATGGTACTAAAATACGGTTCTTCCTGCGAAGACACCGATGAGAATCAATAGAATAATCCAACAATGTCTCATCACTGGATCCCGACTCAAGGAGATGAATATATCGCAACAGGTCTGGATCCTGCCGCTGAGCATGGGCAATGCGATCCAATAGAATAGGTTGAGCTTCCAAGCTGAATAGCAAGATCTGAGAATCAGAAGACGGAGCTCGATTTTGGAATATCACACATAGAAAGAGTCTCAAGAATATCCCACTCGACTATCATCATAGAAACTACTGCCGAGTGTTTGCGAATGAGTGCATCAGCCACACGATTACCCTTGCCAGGGGTATACTGAATATCTAAGTCATATGAGGCGAGAAACTCAAGCCATCGCTGCTGCCTCATATTGAGATCTCTCTGGCTGAAAAGATACTTCAGCGACTTGTGATCGATGTAGAGAATGAAACGTTCGCCCAATAGATAATGACGCCACGTCTTCAAGGCAAAGACGATAGCAGCTAACTCAAGATCATGAGTAGGATAGCGAACCTCATTCGGACGTAGCTGCCTAGAAGCATAAGCAACTACCCGATCCTTCTGCATAAGCACAGCACCGAGGCCGCTACCACAAGCGTCGGTGTAAACAACAAGATCCTGGTTACTCTTAGGAACCACAAGAATAGGAGCATGGGTGAGAAGTTCCTTCAGTCGCTGAAAGGAAGCTTCACACTTATCAGACCAAATAAAACGAACCCCTTTACGAGTCAGAGTCGTGAGGGGAAGTGCAACACGAGAGAAATCCTTGATAAATCGACGGTAATAACCCGCCAGACCAAGGAAGCTGCGAATATCATGAACGTTCTCGGGCTGCTTCCAATTCTGAATAGCTTTGATCTTGGCAGGATCGACAGAAATACCCTCAGATGATACAATATGGCCCAAGAACTTGACCTTGCTCTCCCAAAAATGGCACTTGGAGAGCTTGGCCTTAAGCTGATGCTGACGAAGAGTATCCAAGACGATCCGCAAATGATGAGCATGCTCTGCCTCGGATCTATAATAAATAAGAATATCGTCGATGAAAACCAGAACGAATATATCGATGTATTCCTAGAATACTCGATTCATAAGATCGACAAAGAAAGCCGGAGCGTTCGTCAAGCCGAACGGCATGACCAACCACTCAAAAGAACCATAACGAGTGCGAAAAGCTGTAAGAGGAATGCTGTCTTCGGCGACTCGTAGCTGATGGAATCCGGTGGCAAGGTCGAGCTGAGAGAAGACCTTCGCACCGCTCAACTGATCAAACATATCGTCTATCCGTGGCAATGGATAACGATTTTTGATGGTCAACTCATTAAGCTTGCGATAGTCAATGCAAAGCCTAAGAGAGCCATCGGGCTTCTTAACGAAGACCACAGCAGCACCCCATGGCGAAGAACTGGACCGAATGAGCTGCTTCGCCTCAAGCTCCACTAACTGCTTCCTGAGTTCCTCATTCTCTTTAGTAGACATCCTCGTGGGAGGACGCCCAACTGGGTGGGAGCCTGGAATGAGATCGATGCGGAACTCAATGGCCCGCTTTGGCAGCAGGCCTGATACTGGCTCGAATATATCGGGGAAATCCCGAACAACAGGAATACGAGATATGTCTACCTCATCATCTCGTGAATCAAGAGAGAATAAAGTAACATCAAAAAGCCCAACATCTTGAAGAACAATAGCTAACAGAGAGGACGAGTCAGGGTGATGAATGAATAATATCCGCTCCGAACAAATAATTTTGGCGTCGTGCTGAATGAGCCAATCCATGCCAAGAATCATATCAAAGCCCAAATACTCCATAACGTGGAGATTTGCACGGAAAGAAAAGCCACAAAGATCAATATCTATATTCTCACAGAGCAAGCTAAGGGTCGTGGATCCACCAATGGGATTCACAATCCTTAGTGAAGAAACCATACAAGTAACATCCAAAGATAAAGTATCAACTAGTTCCTTTGATACGAATTAGTGAGAGGCACCCGTATCAAAAAGAACTCTAATAGATCTACCATGAAATAAAATAGAGCCTTCAAGAACGGAAGGATGTGTACCTTTAGGCCGAGCAGAAGTGGTAGAAGCCTTGGCAGCATTAAGCCTGCCAGGCTTGGCACTAGCTGGAGCAATTGGACAAGTGGTGATCTGTGTCCCTCCTTCTTATAGAAGGTGCAATAGAGAGGTTTGGGACACTCTCGAATAAAGTGATCTGGGGAACCGCAATTGAAGCATTTCTTCGGAGGACGTGTCCCACTAGGCTGAGCAGAAGTCTGGGACTGAGGACGAGTCTGAGGCTGAGTCTGAACTGTGGAACTGCCAGTCTTCTTCTTCTTGTGCTGAAAAGAAGATCCAGACTTGCCAGGAGGAAACCTCTTCTTGGTGGGGTTTGTGGCACCCACACCACCATCATCACTATGCTCCATCTCGACTGACTCAAGATGTAGAGCTGCATCGACCAGCTTCTCGAATGAGAGCTCAAGCTGAAGCATAAGCTGCCTCTTCAGATATTTCTTCAAGCCCTCAACAAATTTGAGGTTCCTCTTATAAGGAGTAGCAATAAACTCAAGGCCGTACTTGGACAGGGCCTCGAAGGAAGAGACATAATCGGAAACGGAGGACTTCCCCTGCTTGAGATCAAGAAAGCGGCGAGCAAGGGAGTTCTTCTCTGACTCTGGAATGAATTTGAGCTCAAATCTCTCACGAAACTGAGCCCAAGTAAGTGTAGTCTCATCGACCTCGGCAATAAGAAGTTCATACCAATCCAGGGCACGACTCTGAAGCTGACTAGAAGCATTAAGAACACGGTCATGATCCGGGATATCCATACGAGTGAAAATGCGCTCGCATATCCGAATCCAAGCCTGGACCTCTAAGACATTCTCGGAGCCACTGAACGGCTTCCCTCTGAGATGGGTAAAATCACTGCAGAGACGCGCAAAAGCAGACTTGCGCGGAACATCAGCAACTGGGGCTGGAGACTGAGAATGAGACTGGGAATTCCGAACCAGCTCCATGATCTGGTCGGTGGTCATGAACACGCCCTCTGGATGAGTGTTGCTGGACTGCCCAGCAGCACTGGTCTGACGTGTGGGTCCCCTCTTCCCCTTCCAGACATACTGAAAGTCAAACGGGAATTAGAGTTAGACATGATTCAATGATAGATAATTAATCAAGGAATACTACGGAATATAACAGATTCCTAAACATATTCCTAACTTATCTATCAATAAACATAAGGAAGGGATTTGATTTAATTCGGATCTAATGAAAATGTATTGTACTAAGTGTATCTGTTCTGTGTTTATTATGCTTATTCCTGAAACCAGGCTCTGATACCAAGCTTTAACGCCCCACTCTGAGACCCACTGTAACAAAGAGTATTATGGGAGTAATACTGTCTGTTAAAGCGAAGAATAGAGTATAGTGGAAGCGACCATTTGTAATCAAGCTATAACTATCTATCGAATACGTCGAAAAGTGGAATCTATTTAAATTTTTCAAGTGGTTCGACATATCCAATAAATATTTATAACGAAATTATGATGGCTAAAGACCTATCAGAAACAAGCATAGTAATAAATGATAAAAACATCACAGAACAGAATCACATAACAGATATAAAATCCCAGAACAATACATCATCAATACAGATCCAAATATCATAAGTGGGTACAAAGCCACTGCTCACACATGTGAGTCAAAAATATGTACATATCAGAGTCTGAATAATAACATAAGCGGACACTAAGATAAGCTATCTCAAAAGCATATCAGATAAGTCCAAAGCGGAAGCACAGAGCAGCTAAGTCTAGAGACCTAACCTGAAACAACTCGGTCTGACCCGAGCGAAAACACTCGGGTCAGGCTAGCTAAACAATCAGTAATAACTGAGATATATAATAATGCGGTACATAAATAAAACAGTACTTATCCATAGAGAAGTATATTATGAACCATATGAATATAATGACGATCTCTAATCATAAATAAACAATGAAAATCTCCAAAGAGAAATCAACACCAAAGTGTAGAATAAATAAAATCGCCTCATATCATCGGCGTAGCCAAAGCTATAAAAAGATGCCCATAGGCAATAACCCCAAGAGTGACCAGAGTCTGTAATCAATGCCCAAGCAAAGATCGATGCTCCAAAGAGCAATGGGGATATACTGAAAATTCAATGAAATCCAACACTGAAAAGTAGTGTCCAGAGGCACTGTGAATCCACAAGGTAATCGCACTTACATCGTATGGTTCCATAGAACCAACACCGAATGGCGGTACTCGAGTGGATATAAAAATCATCAGATAATACAAATGTTGCACGTGCACCGACCAGAGTCGTTGTTGCCAAGTACTGTAAAGTTGTGATCGATCACTCGCACAAATGCGGAACGCGCGAAACGGCGAAATCCTTCCCAGAAGGATAAAGGCCCAGAGGCACACACCGAAAAGTAAACTGCTCCATAGAGCAGGTGTCCAGAGACGGTTGCCCAGAGGCATGGTGACCCAGAGGTCCAGTACTGGCCGCCCAGAGGCAAATGTGTCACTAACTTCTTGGAGAGGAACTCGTTAAGTGTTAACAATGAGTCCCATACCCCACATTCGCACTAAACGGTTTCCTAACCAATAGCAAGATCACACTCCAAACAATAAAAAGTCCACCTCGTATCATCGGTAAACTAGACCCAAAGGTCAAAACGATCAATCGAATAGGTCGGGGATTAACCGGAAAGAAAATACACACGGTTCCATAAGCCGGAGATTTCCTAACCGTTTAAGCACCTTTCCACTTCGCTCGACGTGCTAAAAAGTGAGTGTTAGATTTTTTTATTATAGAAAATAATGGTGCGAAACGGATTTATAATTGATTTTGAAATCACTTTAAAACGGCTTTTGAAAACTCTCCTATTATGGAGTAATTAATTTAATAATTAAAAATAATATTATATAATAATTTCAAAAGTCATTTAGGAGTGAAAAATCTTTTGAAAATGATTCATAAAACCCGTGTATGAAATCTAGAGACAAATCTCAAAGAAATCCACAAAACCAGAAAATCACTGAAAATATTCTAAGTGTTTGTAACCATTCAAAAACAGCTGTGAACCCAAGTTCGACAATTTATTTGGACCAGCAAACTGTGTCCAAATGTCATGAAAATTTGCAGGCATGTATTCCAACATCCCTACTTTATGATGCAAAAAGTATTTCTGGATTCCGAGTTGAGACGAAGTAGCAGCGACGTCTCAAAGTTGGACCCAGAACAAGATTTACACTGTTTACAAACAGCGACCAGAGTTCAACTTCGACACAAAATTCGAAGTACCAAACGAACACCGATGATGCCCAAAATTTACAGAGATGAAGTTCGAAACTCCACCTTTCCAACGAGACCAAAAACGTCAAATTCCGACTTCGGATGCGATCGTGGTGGCATCCCGAAGTGAATCTCAAAAGCTGGAAAAATACAGAGATGATTTTTTTTTTAACTTACGCGGGCCCGGCCCGCGTCAGCCTGCCCCAGCCCAGGTGGGCTGGGTGCAGTAATGCCCCAGCCCGCCTGGGCTGGGGAGCACCCAGCCCACGCGGGCTGGGTGTTTTCTACCCAACCCACGCGGGTTGGGTGTTTTCTACCCAGCCCACGCGGGCTGGGAGGCACCCAGCCCACGCGGGCTGGGTGTTTACTACCCAGCCCACGCGGGCTGGGAGGCACCTAGCCCACGCGGGCTGGGAGGCACCCAGCCCACGCGGGCTGGGTGCAGTAATGCCCCAGCTCGCCTGGGCTGAGGTTCAATGCATGTGGCCAGCCCCTTAGGGGGCTGGCCTGCTCTTGGCTAGCCCAGCTGGGCTAGCCTCATCTGGGCAGAACCTGGGTGCAACCAGGGTCTGTTTTGGCTCTGTTTTTCAGCCTACACATATCAGCCAACATTTTTTTGTGTTTTTTGGCATTTTGGTGTTTTTTTTCAATTTTGGGCATCAAAATTATCACCAAAATTAACTAGCAATAATCATTAATAATTAGTAATTACCAAAATTACAACTAGCATTAATTACTAATCAATAGTAATTACCTTAATGAGGCAAAAGAACAAATAGTATTTGTGCACAATCAAGCAAGCCAAAGCCTTAACCTCCAAGCAAAGATCAAGAGACTTCAAGGACCCAAAATCAACAAAAAAATAAAACAATAATTACAACATGAAGGTTGAGATAAATATGGGTTAAGAAGGAGGATTAGATAATAGGAGAGATTGCATTACCTTTTTTTTTTCTTCTAGGATTAAACTAATTTATGAAGAGAAGGAGATGGAGCTTCTAAATGGAGGCCATTAATTTTGTTTAGATCTAGGTTTTGAAGTTATGAAGAGGAGGGTTAGGGTTTGGATGGGTTTGAGATATTATAAAGGAGTGGGTTAGGCTAATGGGTAATGGTAAGGGGTTTTAGAAACCCATTAGGACTTAGTTTTATTTTCTAATGTTATCATGTGAACCAAAATCCTAAGAAGCATTCTATTTTTAATTAAAACCTTATAATTGTCTTATTTAGCCCATTAGCCTATAATCACTTTTTATTTAAAAATTCCTCATTTCAACCCAAAATATTTTAATTTGCAAACAATTGTAAATTTAACTTCTCCAAAAATTTGTTTAGCCCCCTTTTAACTTAAAATCATAATTTTACTCCATCATTCGGTAATTGCAATCTCAGGGTTGTTACACACTTCGAAAATAAGGAGAAGACGAAATCAAATTGATTTCGTTCGAAAATTGAAAAAGGGAGGGCAGGATCGAAATCCATCTACGTCTCGAGCTTGTGACGTCGAAGGCAGCGATGGAGATGAATTCGCGAGCTCGACTTCGCAGTGCTAGGTAGTCATGGAGGCACTGCTGCCTCGAGAGGAGGTCGAGATGGTGGCGACACATTCGTGGAAGGTCGGCGATGTGGCAGGCTAGAGTTTCGCAGTAACGTTGGGTTCTAGGTCGGGGTTGTGGCCGCGAGAAAGAGGGTGCGATCTAGGGTTCCGTCGATAGCATGGTGGTTGAAGTTCGTGCAGGCGAGGTCGACGCCGAGAGTCGAGGCAGTAAGGTAACGATTTCTTGTTTTTTTATTTAAATTGAATAAATAAATGTATTTTGTTTAATTCAATTTTATATATAGGCAGTTTTTCAATTTACAGAATGATAATAATAATAATGATTTTTTTTATAGTTTACAGTAATAAGATAATTTCATTTTAATATATAGGTTAAAAGGAAATTGTATTTTTATTAGACTTTATAAATATATATATAGATATATATATATATATAAGGTTCAAAGCAGAAAATATACATATACATAAGATTTTGAAATATAAAGTTAGATTTTTAAGCCTATAAAATTATTTTTATATACAATACACAATTTGGAAGTGGAAAATAAGTTAATATACATATACCTATTTTTATTTATCTTCTAGTTTATTTTAGATAATGTATTTTAGTGATTTATTTGTTTAATAAACTTATTACTTTATTTTAGTTACAAAAAGGGTTCAAAAGGAAATTAAGAGTAAGATTAAATTATTAAGTTAAAAACCAAACTTTTAGCTAAATTAAATTGTTAGTTAACTAAGTGGTAATAAATTGTTTGATCAATTCAAATATTTATAAACCGAATATAATGTTTATACAAGGTCAAAAATCAAGAAATCAAGTCGAGATTGAAGTGGGTTGCAAACGGAAATAAAGGTCAGTTAATCTCACTCATCTGGTTGCTATTTAAATTTAAGTTGTTAAATTTAAATATTTGGTGAATGATTGGATTGATTTGATATGATAGTATATATAGTAGTATATATCAATATATATATATATATTGGAATATGTATATATTGGAGTTGATATTCCCGCATTTTATAGCGGATGAGACCCTATACGCCGCGTAATAGCGGATGATATTATATAAAACCCATATACCGCGATATTCCACCTCCAAGTGGAATTGGTATTGTGCTAACATCTGTGGATGCAAGGAAGCAGGTTGGAGGGATCCAACTGGATTCCTCAAAATTTTTTTAGCTTATTTAATATTCTGTGATTATGAATGTTTGACCTCCTATGATGGTTTTATATTGGATAATATGGTTGGATTGAATTTCCCAGTATAATGAGTATCAAAATCTATAAAAGTTGAATTTTTGGAAAGAAATCAAAGAGTATTATTTTAAGAAAAATAATTCTGGTGAAATTGAATAAAATTTATAATGAACTGAAATATATTATAAAAATAAAAGAGACTTCAGAATTTTAATAAATATGGAAAAGGGATTTTGAATTAGCGGAGGAATAATAAATTTTAAACTAAGTGATATTATTTAAGAGAGAAAAAAAAGAGTTTATTTTTAAAATTCAAGGAATAAATTTAATAGAAGGGTAAATGAGAAATTTTGGAAATCTGAAATTACTATTTAGTTAAAAAGGTTTTAACGCATAATAAAGAAATAAAATCTGAAAGTTAAGGTATTTTGGAATAAATGAAGAAAGGAAAGAAATTTATTTCAAGAGAAGTAAGTTGGAACTCAATTGTAAATTAATTTAAGAGTTTGAATTGAAATTTAAAGAGAAGTGAAATTTTAAAATTTATAAACTGGGTTTATAAAGTGAAATAGAATATCAGTGGATATTTTAAATATAAATTCAAGCTGGGAATTTATAAAGGAATGTAAATGTGTTTAGAAATAAATGGAAATTTATTTTTAAAATGATGTGAAAGATTGGTGTATTTCTCAGGATAGCCAAGTACGTTTCAAAAGCAATTTCAAAGAATAACTTAAGGGTTTAATGTAGTTTTAAAAAGCATGTTTTAGAAAATTGATTATTTCTAAATGTTAACTATAAGTAAGTATTTTCCAAACCTATTATTGTAATCAATATATTAAAATGACTCGGTATTATGTTTAAAAAGAAAATTTAGTTATATTTACAAAGTGGTTTTATTTTAAATATTCCTAAAGTATATATATTTTAATAAAGTATTTAAAATAGTTCTAATTTCAAATGTTAAAGTATATCTGTAATAAAGTGCTTTCTAAGTTATTTTAAAATCTAAAGGTCTTCTGTACTTGGTGTTTCAGTGGAAATAAATATTTGGGAAATTATTCCGTGGGAGGAATATGGTTTGAAACTGTTTTCAAAAAGGGGTTGAAAATGGAAATAATATCTTGTGAAGATATTTTGGATAAATAAATAATTTGGGAAATTATTTATTGTTTGATGGATGTTTGTGAATGTTAATTGATAGTTAAATAACCGACTATCAATATTGGCCAAATGCGCTGATCGTTTCGAAGAGACCAGGATCGGGAGTTTTTCCCGAAAACCACTTCGATCCGGTTTGTACGTTTCGTGGAAACGATTTCAGAGTCGAAGATGGAGCAGTGAAGTGCAAGGGCTAGTCACTACTAATCGTGAGGATATTTCCAAAATGGATGTAGTAGGAATAGTGCCTTCGGTTCCGTTCAGACCCGAGACGGACTTGTATGGACGAATGCTTTCGGGACATCGTCAGCGGACGATGGGCATTCTAAGGGATGTGTTCTAAAAAGGTAATGCTTAGCCTCGAGCCTCATCAACCGGGAATGACTGAAAATCAGGGGTTATGCAGCAAGGCTTCATGGGTCGCAACCACTGGAGGGTAAGGTCATCCCTGTCTAGATGTCCTTTTTTATTTCGGCTTAGTGGTGCGGTTGTTGATCACAACCGTGGGGTGATTTTATTCGAAATCATCCAGTAAGGGATGGTTCCGGCCTTGTGTTGCAGGGGACTTAGAGTGGGTCCTCGGTACACTGATCTAGACCAGGTACTGTGACAGGTGGTACCCTAGTGCCTAGTCATTGATGGAAATCCATTCTCCCTACGTGCCTTGTACGGTATTTGTTTGTATTACCCACTTTGTGGCTAGTATGCTGGAATTTAATCATGTAACAATTTCAACTATTTGAATAAGTATTTGTATATAGACACTATTATAATATCAGAGGATTTGATAAGAAAGTGTTTTAGCTATCGTAAGGGAAAACCCCGACATGTTTATTTGTGGCGTGGTCTTACGAGATGCTTTTATTTTCAAAGGATTTTTGAAACTTTAATAATAAATTGAGTGTGATTTTCTCACGCTGGTTTTCCAGACTGACTCGGGTGTTGTTTTATATGATGCTCGGGTCAGACCGAGATAAACAGGTTCAGGTTTAGCTGTGGAGCTCAGGAGACGAGTCGGATGGAGATACGTACTCCCGTACTTGTGTATATATATATATATTCCGCTGTGTTGATTAGCTGTGTACTCTGTTGTATTGAGAACGTGATATGATTATTATCTAGTCGTATGCTATGTGTACTCTGATGTATACTCTGATGTTGTATTGTATAAACTGATATAGTTTTGATTTGTGTAAAGATCTGTTATTGTCTATTATATTTTATTCCGCTGCGATGTGAGATTCTGATGCTGTTGTTTCTCTTTTCTTCTTCTACCTCTTCTTCTTTAAACCCTGATGGTTCGATTTTTCGTGTATGAAAAATCGGCCGTTACACCAAACCATCCTACTTCATTCTGGAATCTCCACCGCATACACATTTGTTAAAGTGGTTTCTAGTATTGGCAAAGAGTTTGACAATATCTGATCCCGGTCTCTTTAACAACTAAACGTTTTTATAACGCCATGGTCATTTCATTTCAAACAGTTCATGATTCATATCAAAATATCATATCATTTCAAACCATATCAATTTGGTATCATTATACACTTTAAATCATATTCATTTCCAAAATCTTAACACTTTCAAAATTATAACACTTCTGAAATAGTAACACTTTTGAAATCATAACAATTGGAAATCATAACACTTTGGAAATCATAGCACTTTTAAATCATAACGCTATTTAAATCATAACACTTTTGAAATCATAACACTTTTAACTTAAACAGTTTAAATATTGAAATAGTATATATATTAAAATAGTTATAAATTAAAATAGTTATATATTCAAATAGTTTATATAGGTATTAAAATACTTTATGTAATAAAAATAGTTTTCTGCAATTTCGCAAATCGATTCAAAACATCTTAAATTCCACCATTCAATTTAAATCAGTTCCAGTTTAACCATTTCAATCTATAGTTCAAAGATTCAAGTTTAAATTATTCAAACATTTACAATATAAATTTCATTTATATTTCAACATTTAACTTAAATTTTATTCAAATTGGAAGGTATTCACTTAATGATTTTGTAACAATTTATTTAAAATCCCCATTTTATAAATTGAAGTCAATATTAAATATTCAATCTCAATTTTATTTAAAATTTGAGAATATTCATTTAATCACCTTTTTATCATATCAAGTTATAAATCAAAATTTTCAAAATCTCAAAAGCAATAAGTTCAAATAATTTTTTTATTTAAAATCAATTATTTACCAATTTAAATTCCAAGTCAACATTTATTTATCTTCCCAACCTTTATTATTAAAGTTGAAAATTTATTTTAAAATATTAATATAAATTTAAATAAATATTTAAACACATTATATAATAATTAAGTTAAATTTTTATTAAATTAAATCTTATTATTAAATATATTTTGTATCAAATCTATTTTTATATATTTTAAAAAAAATTATAAGAAAAATCTTAAAAATTATATTTTCAAAACTAACTTATAAATTTAAAATTTCCAAAACATATTAATTTAAAATCTAGATTTTTCCATATATAAAAATAACCTATACATGTTGTATTTTAAAATCAACATTTATTATAACCATATATTTCCTTTCAAAACTATGGAAATCATTTTTCAAAATATAGACCAACGGTGTCCGTATATAATTTTCTATCGTATGGTTAAGTGATACAGATATTTATCGTTTCAATCCGCAATTTATATATCTACGTTTATATATCATTTCAGCCCGCAATCCCAAAATTCCAAATCAATGAAAATCGCTTGGGTTTATCATTTCAACCCATAATGATTTTCTCCTATTCTACCAGATCGTTCGGGTATGTATCATTTCAACCCATAGGGAATTCTGTACTAACAGGGAACTTGTAGAGTGAGAACATGGATGATAATAATATAGCATATCAACAACAGGCATATACCATCAATATAAATAACAGATAATGGTGTCAGATGTCACAGAAGAACAGTTACAGATAATGACATATCATATATATAGCAATTAAATAACCAGCAACAACATATTTCAATTGTCGTCTCAGGTGAAATCAAATTTAATAAATATAAGAATGTTAATCGTGAGTGATTGCTCACCTTTCGAGGATAAAGAAAATAGACAATGATCCGAGTTACGAATCCAAGTACGAATTCCAAAGCAAGGCAAGATTGGCACGAATTCGATGAACAAAGCTGATAAATAGAAGTCGATGAAACAAATCAAATCAGCTTGATATAAATGGAAAAAATATATATACACACTATTATTATCATTATTTTATAAAATCAACATTTTAATCTTAAGACAAATATTAAAATGTTTATATATATATATATATTATATTATAAAACCATTGTTTAAATTTAAAACACATATAACAAAGTCTCCATATATAAATTTGAAAACCAAACTAATGTATACTTGTATATATATCTATATGACTTTATATATATCCAGATTTTAAGGTTAATATACTTATGTGTATATATAATGAACAGGACTAGAAAAATGGTGCACAGGCTGTCATGAGTACAGGCTTGTAACTTTATAACATATATATATATATATATATATCTTTATAAACAGAGCAAAATAATACATATAACCCTTTAACACACTGTTGTAAATATACTGTAACATGCACATACCTTCCAACAAATAATATAATATTTATAACACTTATTTCAAAATTTAATATTTTGACATATATATATATGAACAAGTACATATATAACTTATATATAATATGTAAAGTAGTAGACTATAACATATATAAAACTATATATACTATACTATACTATACTATATTTAATATATTAATATTTAAGCTCTCTCTCTCTCTCAGTTAAAATAACAAGTTTACCATTCATACCATTCAAATATAATTTCAATATGCAGTATATATTTTTGTACTAGAAAACCAAAACATTACAGACAACATAGTTTACAACTCATAAATAACTATATATATTTATATAAACTCTTTAAAATCAACGTTTAATAACCAACATATTAGAAATACTTTAACAAGATCAGTATATATGTATATAAGCTACAATATAAACTATATATAATACTTTATATCCTCATCTCTATTATGAAACATAAATCATATACTACTGTACAACACACATATACCACTGTAAATCTATATATATTACTGTAAATATACATAAACAGTATAATGTATATAATATTCCTTCTATAGTATCATATAGACAATACATATGATAGACCATTCACAATTTCTATATATACAACATATAATTTTTGTATATTTTTTTTATACTCATAAAATAAACAACTTATATAAATTATATATATACCTATAGTGGGTGCAGCTCAAAAGTGGACGAGATGTGCGGAGCTTGGAGGAGAAAGAGGCGGAGGTGAGGCTGACGAGGAGATGTAGGCTGACATGCCTTCGGCCATAGTGGGTCTCGACTGTTGCTTAATGGTGTGGCGAAAGGAGGATAGGAGGTGTAACGACCCGCCATTTTGGACCATTCGCATCCATTATAAGTGTATAGGTAGACACTCATGCCGGAGTTGAATTGCTCAAAATACCGCGTTGTTAATTTAAATTTGGCAAAACTGAACATATACAGTAAATAAATATAATCACAGATCACAGACACAGAGTAATAAGTGCAGCGGAAATAAAAGAGATAGTAGTTCATGAAGCTACTATATGAATATATAAAATACATCAGAGTTTACAACAGAAGAGTAATACGATACATCAGAGTTAAACCAGATACAACGGAAGAGTAATATGATACATCAGATACAAATCAGAATACATCACTGGAATCATCGAATACTGAAAGCAGAATAGATGGTTGGATCTTCAAGCAAAGCTCCAACTCCAAAGGTGAGTCTCGAATACTGGTACACTCAGTCTGACCCGAGCGTAAAGCAAAACACAAAACACTCGAGTCAGGATTAACATTCTTATATTAATAAATCCAACTCAAGTGAAATAGCAATTGAAATACAAGTAACTCAAAGGATGTTGGAATAGCCATCCTTTAAGGATCCGTCAAACTATCTACTATGTAGTAATGTACGATAAGTAGATAATGTCTATCAGTAATATAAAAAGATATCAAAATAGCGTTAAGTCATGGCCCATTCCACCCTTAACACATTTTTATTCCCAAAAGCATATACAAGACCGTAGTTTCCCCAAAACCGGAAGTCACCAGAGGGCAATCCATATACTAAAGGTACAAATCAAAATCGTAGTGGTCGCGCATAAATGGAATACAAGTATGACAAGGCACATGAGGCTATACCCAAGGTAGTGATACTACCGTTCGCCTGATCCGGACTGGTGAGAATGCAACGCCGCAGCGCCCGCAACACCGTGAAACAACACTCCCAAAATCAAGGGTGCACCAATCGACAACAAGTATAAGTAGTTCGAAGAAGTGTGTCCACTTGAGGTATCAATCCTCCATTGGCCCGGCACAGCTCCTGTTTTAGTCATTTCCAATTTGACACAAGTGTCAAGGCTATCCATTATCGTTCTCTTTCTTCAGTCATCACGTACATCATTCCAACCACTTCATTCTGGATCATCACTCCGCGTATAGTTATTAAAGTGGTTTTCGGTTTAGATAGAGAGTATATCCATAACCGAATTCCGGTCTCTTTAATAACCTTCGAAATTATTTCTCCGATTGGTCATTTATATATTTCAAAACCAAATCAAATTCAATTTCAATTTCAATTCGTAAATCAACATTTCATTTGTCTTTCAAAACGATTTCCATAATTTACGTTTCAAAACTTCCAATTTACCGTTTCCAAATCTTATAGTTCAATTTCAATCTTTATATTGAAAACAATTCAAATATTGATTCAAGTTCGTACAAAAGTTTCATTTCGAAATCATTTAAATCAATTTAATTTAACATTCAAATCAATTTAAATTCATTTATCGATTCCATTCAATATTCGTTAAGTTACTTTATCATTCAAAACAATTTCTATTAAATTTCCAAATCATTAAATCAATTTCTTAAGTTCAACTTCATTAAATCAAAACTTACAATTTTGAATTAAATTAAATTCGTCAAATCAATTCTTTCAATTACAAGTCTTACACTAATTCCAAAAATATCACATTTTCATTTCTTGTTAAAGAAATTCAATTTCACTTATTTACTTACTTAAATAATTTTCCAAAACTTAATTAATAAAGAAAACTCAATTTCAATTATTTACAAAGTAAAATTCGCTTATTCAAAAGTTCAATTTCTCTTAACAAAGAATTCAATTCTTATTTGATTATTAAATAATTCAATCTTATTCAATTATTAAATAATTTCAAAAACTTAATTATTAATTAATTTCAAAGTTCAATAATTTCAAACTTAATTTTATGATTTCAAACTTAATTCAATAATTTCTCAAATTAAACAACATTCTTTCATCAATTACATTTTTAATATTTTGTTTCATATTATTAAATATTAACATTTTCCTTTCATCAAAAATTCAAATTTCAACTTCATTTCAAACCATATTATTTATTCAAATAAAATCTTCGTTTACTTTTAAATCAAATTATTGACCAATCGGGTTATATTTAATTTCCTATCCTAGGTCAAAGTTCAATTTGGGTATTTATCATTTCAACCCGATTCCAATTCAATTCAAAATCAAAGCATAATAAAGGGAACTTGCAGTGTGATAACTGGGATGGTGTCAAAGTAAATAAACAAGCAATAACAACAATCAATATCAATCCAATCATCAATTCAAATAATCCTGAAATAATCGTATTAATTCGCATTGTTATTTGTACGAATTAATATAATTATTTCTAGAATCTAAACTATCATTTCATGTAGATTAAAGATTATTACATTACGGTTTTCACTTGTCATCTATTTACAATTTCATACATCATCAATTTAACAACATACATTCAGTGGTTCAAAATGTAATTAAACAAATCTTACGTGTCAATAAATTCAACAGTTAAAGGGGTCATATTATACAAATGTCAGTTAATCAATTTTAACATTTAATTATCCTATATCAAGTTCAATTTCATACTATTTATCATTTTAACATTAACAATTTAACGTCCAATATAAACATCAACAATCAAACAATTATCAGCCAAACTGTATTATCATCACATAAATAATTAACAGATAATGGTGTCAAATGTCACAGGTGAACTGATACAGGCAATATCATATATAACAGTGTAATTAACTAACAGCAGCATATTTCAATTGTCGTTTCAATTGAAATCAAATTTAATAAATAAAAGAACGTTAATCGTGAGTGAGTGCTCACCTTTCGAGGCTGGATAGATTTGACAAGGGAACGAGCTACGAATTTCAAAGCAACGCTGGATGGACCCGATTCGATGAAGAAAAACAGGTGCGATGGACGAAGCTGATAACAGAAATCGATAACGAGTCAGAATCAGATTGATGAAGATAGATGGTAAAATGAACTTATATGTCTAGCTATATATAACTATTTTTTTTTACCATATTCTAAATTTTTGTACATAAAATTACAATATCTATATTATATGCAACAATATCAAAAACACATTTTCTTAAACACGTCATTTCCACTTAAAGTTCTTCAAATATAAGTTAACACATATATAAGTATATATTTATAAAATGGAAAACAAATATTTAAACATAGGCGATTGTACATAACAGCAAACAAGCTTTAGGAAAACTTCCAACTACACTATATACATATAAACTCACGTATTAAGGTAGGTAATAATTTTAAAAATCAGTATTTATTTTTCATATATATACGTGTATGCTTATATATATAAACAAAGTAGACTAAGTAAAATCAAAAGTTTATATACGATATGTTGAAACCGAAAATAAAACAATATATATCTAACATAGGAAATTTTAAATATGATCATATATATGCTGCTCATCCAACTTAGAAATATAATATATATTATATTTTATACACTCTAACCTATATGCTAACATATCTTACATGCAAAATAAAGAGCCGGATCATATAATTTATAACTTCCATAAGCTTTTCTCATATACAGTACATACCACTTACTTTACTATAAAATACCCACCCAATTTGCAAAGCTCAAACAAAGTAAAAAAAATGGCATTGCCAGGCTACAGTTAGTAAATAACTACACCTACTAAAGTATTGTATTAGTATAGAGCAACTTGATGAAGCTTCTTTTGAAAATTTACAATCACGACCGTAAATAAGTTTATAGCCGTACTAGGTTTTGGAATCTTATATAATACATAATATACATATTACTATTTATATATGTGTTATAACATACTGTAACTTTTTTTTAAAGAAATCTTGCAACTTAACTAATGCAGAAATCAAAACAGAATAAACAAAATGACTTCAGTATGCACACAATCTTTTATAGTTTTACGTAGAACAACCCTACAATAATATGGCAAATGATATGGAAAAGCCTAGCATAGGTATCAACGGGGTTGCATATGAACGAACCGTTAAGCTTTAAAGATATACACTTTACTGCAACTATATACTTTTACACTTTAAAGATTTATATAAATAACAAAAGATATACTTTTACTGCAACTATATATATAAATATATAATACTTATATACTATTTCAGAATACTTATATAATACTAACGTATATAAATATATGGACATACCAAACTAACAAATATAGATAACAAACAGTATCAATGAAAATAAAATCTGGAAACATACGTACGGTTTCAAGCGAAGTTGCTAGGATTTGATGAGTTGTTTTGGCAACATGATGGACGTGTAGGCAGGAGATGTGGGGACGAGGAGGAAGGACATGGGTGGAGTGACATGGCCGGTGAACGGGTCCGAGGCCAGGCCGCGTGGATGCGATTGTAGCAACTGACGTGGCGGGTAGTGGGAGATCTCGGTGGTGCTGGCAGGCTGGGCGTGGTAGGGGCGCTCGGCGAGTGCGAAGTGTGGTGAGTAGGGTGACGTGAAAAGTGGCCGAGCATGCAGTCATCCACGCATGTGAGAGGGAGCATGGTGGAGGTGAGGGCCGGAGAGGGTGGCGGACGGTGATGGGCGGAGATGCTCACTGGTGTTGGAGGATGCGATTGTGGAGCTTGAAGGGGATAGGCTGAGGAGTTGCTGGTTTCATGGAGATGTGAGATTTGTTACATGCATGAGTGAGTTTAGTATTGTATACATATTTTCTTTGGAGGCCGAGGACAAAAGAGGGAGAAGCGGGTGAGAGAGGAGGGGAGATGAAGAAAGAAAGTCAGAGGGAGGAGGGAGGTTACCATGCTACAAGAAAATATATTTAGTTTTACGTTATGATTTTCTTATAACTCAATAGAGCATGGAACTTGAAAAGAACACCAAAACTAAATGAACTGACATTAATATTGAAATTGGGAAATGGAAAGGCCAAAGGAAACGTGAACAGAGAAACCAAGAGACTTCTTTTTTTTTCGAACGCACAAAAATATGAGGTGTACAAAAGATATGAACGGAAAGGAAATTTGAAAACTGGAATAGAATTGTTCAAGCACAAGGGTCTAGGAAAAGTAGATGTTCATAGCCGTTTGTATTGTACGATGCAAAAATAAAAGGGTAGACAATCAAAACGACTCAAATGTGCATCGATACGGATATCCGCTACGCCGGTTCCGCTGCGTACCGGACACCGAAACATAGAAGCGGATATACCGTAGCAATCAGCACGACGAGACGATCACAACGGTATACAGATATCAGTGATAGGATTGAATTATAAAATTTCGAATTTTCTACTACGGAAAATGCAAGAAAAACGCTGAAAAATAAGATCGACGGAGCCAAAGATGTCCGAATTTGGCAAAACGACAAACTGAAATCTTGCTCAGAAGATGGTTTAGAATTTTTCTATGTAAAAATATTTTGGTTTTGAAAACATTTTATTTTCAACGCTTTTTAACTGATTAAATTGAAGTGAATTTACGCGCGAAATAAACTTTCATATTTTCGGATGAAAATTTACCAGTAGCTATGTTTAACTAGACGTATTCCAAATATTAAATTTTTATTTCAAAATTTTATCGTTTAAAATTTCACAAAATTTCAACTAATTGCGTTATTAAAACAGTTGAAATTTACGGGTCGTTACACTCTCCCCCACTCAAAACTTTTCGTCCCCGAAAAGGAACGAGGTAGGAGAATAGAAACAACCAGAAAGAAAAACAGATTTGAAATACAAAATAACAATTACTTTAAACCATATAAATTCAAATTTAAATTAATTGATATTCAACAATTGATTTAATCCATTTGATTTCACTAAAATCAATCTCAACTATTATTAAATTCATTATCTTATTATTCAATTATCCTCAATTTACAATTTCTAAAACCTTAATTTTGAATAGTCTTTTATTATAATCATATTTTCTTCAACAATTTTAAATTCTTCTTTATTTCCAAATTACTGTTAAATTTATTCTACTTAATATATCTACTCACATATATTTAACCCATATAAATTAATTTAAAACATAAAAGTTTCGATTTAAATTAATTTACATTTACTAATTTCTTTTAAATTCAAGGTATTTTCATATGTTGATCAAATTTCAATTTATTAATTCTTTCAAAACAAATTTAGTAATTCTTTCAAAACAAATTTATTTCATTATTAACTAAGTTTACTTATTATCCTATCTAACTCTATTAACATCTTAATCAAAATTTAGTATATAACATTTACTATAAACACTCAAATTTTATTTATAAATTCAATTTATCTTATATATTATCCAATTACATTTTCAACTTCTGAATGAGTTAGGTAAGTTGTATTAAAATGAAGTTGAACAATATACAAATAAAATTTTCTCAATTCAATTATTCAAGTTTTAAATATTTATTCCAATTTTGGTTTTATTTATAATTTAAAATCATCTTTTAACAAAATTTAAGAATTAGATTTCCAATTAAAACAATTTAGAGATATATATAATATATTTATATCGAATCAAATTAAATTTTAAAATAAGATACTTATATATATATAAATCAAATTATACTGAAGAAATTCAAATCAAAATATTTTTCAAAACAAAACCGTAGCAAAGCTACAGAATAGTATCTCCACTTTGAAACTCGAAAATGAATGTCGATGATGCGGCCGTCATCACCGAAATTATTTTCCAGCGACAAAGAGAAGAGTATTGATTTCAACATTTTAAACTTCTTTGAAAACGATTCCTATTTGAAAATATTTTCAATAATATATACTTTAAAATTTTAAAAACCAAAGTTCGAAATCACCGGAAACAAATAAATTCTCAAATTTCTGAATTAAATTCATTTCAAATTCCGAATCAATTTATAAACCGTATTTATAAATTTATTTAGAACAATAAATGATAATCAAATATTATCATTTCAAACAACAATTTAATTAACCTATTAAATTCCAGAAAATTTTACTTGTATATATTGATAATATATTCATACAAATTTATTCCATTTACCAAATTTGAAAACGATATTGTGTCAGTTTGCTATGCTCAAGTGTTTTGGAAATCCTATCGATAGCGTTGATCAGACGAATCGATCGAAAACCCAAATCAACATCAACAACTCAAACAACACAAATAAAAACATTTTTAAATTTATTTACAAATACATTTCCTCGCTCGACGATACAAGAATGGATTTTTTAAAGCAAGGATATAGATTCAAATTTGATGGACTCAAATCAAAGAGAATTTTGATTCGAAGATAGGTTCAAAACAAAGATAAGATGATTAATAACAAAGTAGGAAGATTGATAAGTTTATATAAATTGCGGGCAACCTTAACCGGGTCGACTGTGACTTCAAGAATAAGATCGTTGTAGAATTCCGAGGTAAATCGACATTCGATCTCAAGAAATAGAATTCAGGTATAGCAGGAGATAGATAGCATCGTAAACCGAGGATACAGAAATCTCCGGTAAATCAATGCCTATTTTAAAGGAGTTTTGCTCCTTTACGAATCATTCGAAGATTGGCGAGACCGCCGATCTATTATAGATATAATTCAAAATGGAGTTATGGGTGCTCCAGGATTGAAAGAAGACGAATAGTGAAGGACACGAATGAAATTTGGAACCGCAGGGAATGTTCCAAAATTCAAGGGATCGAATCAAAAGGAAGAGATTGAAACTCGAATGAGAGTGATTCTGTAAATACATTTACCCTATATGTTAAGTTTTGCCTAGAGCTACCAAAGCTCTGATAACAACTGTAACGACCCGCCATTTTGGACCATTCGCATCCATTATAAGTGTATAGGTAGACACTCATGCCGGAGTTGAATTGCTCAAAATACCGCGTTGTTAATTTAAATTTGGCAAAACTGAACATATACAGTAAATAAATATACTCACAGATCACAGACACAGAGTAATAAGTGCAGCGGAAATAAAAGAGATAGTAGTTCATGAAGCTACTATATGAATATATAAAATACATCAGAGTTTACAACAGAAGAGTAATACGATACATCAGAGTTAAACCAGATACAACGGAAGAGTAATATGATACATCAGATACAAATCAGAATACATCACTGGAATCATCGAATACTGAAAGCAGAATAGATGGTTGGATCTTCAAGCAAAGCTCCAACTCCAAAGGTGAGTCTCGAGTACTGGTACACTCAGTCTGACCCGAGCGTAAAGCAAAACACAAAACACTCGAGTCAGGATTAACATTCTTATATTAATAAATCCAACTCAAGTGAAATAGCAATTGAAATACAAGTAACTCAAAGGATGTTGGAATAGCCATCCTTTAAGGATCCGTCAAACTATCTACTATGTAGTAATGTACGATAAGTAGATAATGTCTATCAGTAATATAAAAAGATATCAAAATAGCGTTAAGTCATGGCCCATTCCACCCTTAACACATTTTTATTCCCAAAAGCATATACAAGACCGTAGTTTCCCCAAAACCGGAAGTCACCAGAGGGCAATCCATATACTAAAGGTACAAATCAAAATCGTAGTGGTCGCGCATAAATGGAATACAAGTATGACAAGGCACATGAGGCTATACCCAAGGTAGTGATACTACCGTTCGCCTGATCCGGACTGGTGAGAACGCAACGCCGCAGCGCCCGCAACACCGTGAAACAACACTCCCAAAATCAAGGGTGCACCAATCGACAACAAGTATAAGTAGTTCGAAGAAGTGTGTCCACTTGAGGTATCAATCCTCCATTGGCCCGGCACAGCTCCTGTTTTAGTCATTTCCAATTTGACACAAGTGTCAAGGCTATCCATTATCGTTCTCTTTCTTCAGTCATCACGTACATCATTCCAACCACTTCATTCTGGATCATCACTCCGCGTATAGTTATTAAAGTGGTTTTCGGTTTAGATAGAGAGTATATCCATAACCGAATTCCGGTCTCTTTAATAACCTTCGAAATTATTTCTCCGATTGGTCATTTATATATTTCAAAACCAAATCAAATTCAATTTCAATTTCAATTCGTAAATCAACATTTCATTTGTCTTTCAAAACGATTTCCATAATTTACGTTTCAAAACTTCCAATTTACCGTTTCCAAATCTTATAGTTCAATTTCAATCTTTATATTGAAAACAATTCAAATATTGATTCAAGTTCGTACAAAAGTTTCATTTCGAAATCATTTAAATCAATTTAATTTAACATTCAAATCAATTTAAATTCATTTATCGATTCCATTCAATATTCGTTAAGTTACTTTATCATTCAAAACAATTTCTATTAAATTTCCAAATCATTAAATCAATTTCTTAAGTTCAACTTCATTAAATCAAAACTTACAATTTTGAATTAAATTAAATTCGTCAAATCAATTCTTTCAATTACAAGTCTTACACTAATTCCAAAAATATCACATTTTCATTTCTTGTTAAAGAAATTCAATTTCACTTATTTACTTACTTAAATAATTTTCCAAAACTTAATTAATAAAGAAAACTCAATTTCAATTATTTACAAAGTAAAATTCGCTTATTCAAAAGTTCAATTTCTCTTAACAAAGAATTCAATTCTTATTTGATTATTAAATAATTCAATCTTATTCAATTATTAAATAATTTCAAAAACTTAATTATTAATTAATTTCAAAGTTCAATAATTTCAAACTTAATTTTATGATTTCAAACTTAATTCAATAATTTCTCAAATTAAACAACATTCTTTCATCAATTACATTTTTAATATTTTGTTTCATATTATTAAATATTAACATTTTCCTTTCATCAAAAATTCAAATTTCAACTTCATTTCAAACCATATTATTTATTCAAATAAAATCTTCGTTTACTTTTAAATCAAATTATTGACCAATCGGGTTATATTTAATTTCCTATCCTAGGTCAAAGTTCAATTTGGGTATTTATCATTTCAACCCGATTCCAATTCAATTCAAAATCAAAGCATAATAAAGGGAACTTGCAGTGTGATAACTGGGATGGTGTCAAAGTAAATAAACAAGAAATAACAACAATCAATATCAATCCAATCATCAATTCAAATAATCCCGAAATAATCGTATTAATTCGCATTGTTATTTGTACGAATTAATATAATTATTTCTAGAATCTAAACTATCATTTCATGTAGATTAAAGATTATTACATTACGGTTTTCACTTGTCATCTATTTACAATTTCATACATCATCAATTTAACAACATACATTCAGTGGTTCAAAATGTAATTAAACAAATCTTACGTGTCAATAAATTCAACAGTTAAAGGGTCATATTATACAAATGTCAGTTAATCAATTTTAACATTTAATTATCCTATATCAAGTTCAATTTCATATTGTTTATCATTTTAACATTAACAATTTAACGTCCAATATAAACATCAACAATCAACAAATTATCAGCCAAACTGTATTATCATCACATAAATAATTAACAGATAATGGTGTCAAATGTCACAGGTGAACTGATACAGGCAATAGCATATATAACAGTGTAATTAACTAACAGCAGCATATTTCAATTGTCGTTTCAATTGAAATCAAATTTAATAAATAAAAGAACGTTAATCGTGAGTGAGTGCTCACCTTTCGAGGCTGGATAGATTTGACAAGGGAACGAGCTACGAATTTCAAAGCAACGCTGGATGGACCCGATTCGATGAAGAAAAACAAGTGCGATGGACGAAGCTGATAACAGAAATCGATAACGAGTCAGAATCAGATTGATGAAGATAGATGGTAAAATGAACTTATATGTCTAGCTATATATAACTATTTTTTTTACCATATTCTAAATTTTTGTACATAAAATTACAATATCTATATTATATGCAACAATATCAAAAACACATTTTCTTAAACACGTCATTTCCACTTAAAGTTCTTCAAATATAAGTTAACACATATATAAGTATATATTTATAAAATGGAAAACAAATATTTAAACATAGGTGATTGTACATAACAGCAAACAAGCTTTAGGAAAACTGCCAACTACACTATATACATATAAACTCACGTATTAAGGTAGGTAACAATTTTAAAAATCAGTATTTATTTTTCATATATATACGTGTATGCTTATATATATAAACAAAGTAGACTAAGTAAAATCAAAAGTTTATATACGATATGTTGAAACCGAAAATAAAACAATATATATCTAACATAGGAAATTTTAAATATGATCATATATATGCTGCTCATCCAACTTAGAAATATAATATATATTATATTTTATACACTCTAACCTATATGCTAACATATCTTACATGCAAAATAAAGAGCCGGATCATATAATTTATAACTTCCATAAGCTTTTCTCATATACAGTACATACCACTTACTTTACTATAAAATACCCACCCAATTTGCAAAGCTCAAACAAAGTAAAAAAAATGGCATTGCCAGGCTACAGTTAGTAAATAACTACACCTACTAAAGTATTGTATTAGTATAGAGCAACTTGATGAAGCTTCTTTTGAAAATTTACAATCACGACCGTAAATAAGTTTATAACCGTACTAGGTTTTGGAATCTTATATAATACATAATATACATATTACTATTTATATATGTGTTATAACATACTGTAACTTTTTTTTAAAGAAATCTTGCAACTTAACTAATGCAGAAATCAAAACAGAATAAACAAAATGACTTCAGTATGCACCCAATCTTTTATAGTTTTACGTAGAACAACCCTACAATAATATGGCAAATGATATGGAAAAGCCTAGCATAGGTATCAACGGGGTTGCATATGAACGAACCGTTAAACTTTAAAGATATACACTTTACTGCAACTATATACTTTTACACTTTAAAGATTTATATAAATAACAAAAGATATACTTTTACTGCAACTATATATATAAATATATAATACTTATATACTATTTCAGAATACTTATATAATACTAACGTATATAAATATATGGACATACCAAACTAACAAATATAGATAACAAATAGTATCAATGAAAATAAAATCTGGAAACATACGTACGGTTTCAAGCGAAGTTGCTAGGATTTGATGAGTTGTTTTGGCAACATGATGGACGTGTAGGCAGGAGAGGTAGGGACGAGGAGGAAGGACATGGGTGGAGTGACATGGCCGGTGAACGGGTCCGAGGCCAGGCCGCGTGGATGCGATGGTAGCAGCTGACGTGGCGGGTAGTGGGAGATCTCGGTGGTGCTGGCAGGCTGGGCGTGGTAGGGGCGCTCGGCGAGTGCGAAGTGTGGTGAGTAGGGTGACGTGAAAAGTGGCCGAGCATGCAGTCATCCACGCATGTGAGAGGGAGCATGGTGGAGGTGAGGGCCGGAGAGGGTGGCGGACGGTGATGGGCGGAGATGCTCACTGGTGTTGGAGGATGCGATTGTGGAGCTTGAAGGGGATAGGCTGAGGAGTTGCTGGTTGCATGGGGATGTGAGATTTGTTACATGCATGAGTGAGTTTAGTATTGTATACATATTTTCTTTGGAGGCAGAGGACAAAAGAGGGAGAAGAGGGTGAGAGAGGAGGGGAGATGAAGAAAGAAAGTCAGAGGGAGGAGGGAGGTTACCATGCTACAAGAAAATATATTTAGTTTTACGTTATGATTTTCTTATAACTCAATAGAGCATGGAACTTGAAAAGAACACCAAAACTAAATGAACTGACATTAATATTGAAATTGGGAAATGGAAAGGCCAAAGGAAACGTGAACAGAGAAACCAAGAGACTTCTTTTTTTTTCGAACGCACAAAAATATGAGGTGTACAAAAGATATGAACGGAAAGGAAATTTGAAAAATGGAATAGAATTGTTCAAGCACAAGGGTCTAGGAAAAGTAGATGTTCATAGCCGTTTGTATTGTACGATGCAAAAATAAAAGGGTAGACAATCAAAACGACTCAAATGTGCATCGATACGGATATCCGTTACGCCGGTTCCGCTGCGTACCGGACACCGAAACATAGAAGCGGATATACCGTAGCAATCAGCATGACGAGACGATCACAACGGTATACAGATATCAGTGATAGGATTGAATTATAAAATTTCGAATTTTCTACTACGGAAAATGCAAGAAAAACGCTGAAAAATAAGATCGACGGAGCCAAAGATATCCGAATTTGGAAAAACGACAAACTGAAATCTTGCTCAGAAGATGGTTTAGAATTTTTCTATGTAAAAATATTTTGGTTTTAAAAACATTTTATTTTCAACGCTTTTTAACTGATTAAATTGAAGTGAATTTACGCGCGAAATAAACTTTCATATTTTCGGACGAAAATTTACCAGTTGCTATGTTTAACTAGACGTATTCCAAATATTAAATTTTTATTTCAAAATTTTATCGTTTAAAATTTCACAAAATTTCAACTAATTGCGTTATTAAAACAGTTGAAATTTACGGGTCGTTACAGGAGGGATGGGGTGGAGCATGTGGTAGTGAAGATGGGTTCTGGGAGAGGAGATCGAACGACATGAAGAGAAACAAGCAGCTCAACTATAGGTATGGGAGGCGGTCAGAGGTGGAGGGCCGACAAGGTGATGAGGTGGATTGTGGAAGTCGAACAGAGAGAGAAAGGTGGTAGCTTCGGTGGTGAAGTGTTGAACTCGGGTGGCACGATGGGTTACTGGGTGAATTGAAAGATGGAGTAGCAAAATTCTCTGGCCAGATTTATATAAACAATATAAAATTATTTTAAAATTTCTTTTAGAAAGGAAGGCAAATAAATCAAAGAGGGGAGAGGAAGATTAATAGCATTAGATATTAATAGCCAACAGTCGTGAATATTAATAGCCATCACTTATCAACATTACCCGATTGACAACGAAAGGACACAAAACCCAAAAGGCTCAAATATGGAACCGGTACGACTAATCGTTCCGTAGATTTTGCCGTCTTCCGGACTCCGAAACACACAAACGAATACACTATGGAGATCAGCACGATGAGACGATCAAAATGATATACAGATATCAGTGATACGACCGAACTATCAAAAGTTGGTATTCGGTACCGAAAATGCTGCTAAAACACCGAAAATAAGATAAACGGAGCAATAACAGTCCAATTTTGACGAAACGAAATATGACGTCTCTCTCAAAAGATGATTTACAAATTTATTATATAAAAATATTCAGGTTTCGAAAATATTTAATTATCATCAAGTATAACTGATATAAATTAAATAAAATTACACAAGAAAATAAACTTCCACATTATCTGATGAAAATTTACCATTTGCTATGTTTTTATAGACGTATTCCAAATATTAAATTTTTAATTCAAAATTTTATTATTTAAAATTTCACAAAAATTTAGTTAATTACGTTATTAAAACAATTAAAATTTATGGGTCGTTATACTCTCCCCCACTCAAATATTTTCGTCCCCGAAAAGGAACGAGGTAGGAGAATAGAAACAACCAGAAAGAAGAATAGATTTGAAATATAAAATAAAATAATTAATTTAAAACCATATAAACTACATTTATTTTAAGATTGGTTTATATTCAATTAGTTGATTCCAATTCATTTTATTTAATCAATCAAATTTATTGTGTTCATATTTGATTGATTTCATTTCCATATATTTTATTCAATTGATTTGTTTCCCATATTAACATTTATTATAAGAATTTCCACAACAAAATTTATTTTATCTTACTCATTTATGAAATTTATTTGATCAACCATAGTTAATTCCACCTCAACATTCAACTTCAACTATTCAAAATCATGTAGATTTCAATTTTAAATAAATTATTATTCAACAATTTGGTTTAATCCATTTTATTCAACTAATAAATAGTCATTCAATTTAAAATTGATTCTCTTTCATTTTATCACATTTCTTTCAAACAGATTCATTTTTAAATTAACTCATTTGTTTTATCCATTTATTTTCAGCTAAGTTGATTCCACAAAAATTCGAGTTCACTATTCTTAAGTTCATATTTATCTGCTTAAATAGTCTACTTTATTTATTTAATTTACTTCACTTAACATATTTTGCAACATATATTAGGTGTATACATTTTATAACCATATATTATTCAACAAATAAATTTTCCTTTTATTATCCAATTTATCATCCAATTTATTATCTAATTTATTATCAGTAAATCCCCTCAACAAAATATCATTTTTGATATCCTATTACTTATATCATAGTGTATATTATCCAATTACATTCTAATTACATTTAAACTTTCCAAGTAAGTTATAATAATGTTTCTGAGTGTAATTAAACACCTTACAAATTTTCCTCTTATTTAAAACATTTTTATTAAGCAAGATTTTAGTTTCAATAATTTATTACTTAAGTTTTCTTCCTGTATAACCTTTAATTATATTCACCCTTACTTTTAACTTTTTTGAAATTTTAGGTAAGTTATATATTTTAGAATGTAATTGATTATTATACAAATAAATTTTATCCTAGTTCAACTGTTTCAAGGTGTTTTAAATTTCATTTCTCATTTTAAAAGTCCAATTATTCAGAAATTTCGTTTTATCTCAATAATTAAAACCATCACTTAACACAAAATTTAAGAATTAAATTTCCAGTTTCTCTTTAATCCAACTTTGAAATAATTATATACATATATATATTTTATAAATTAAACTATACACAAGAATTTTAAATCAAATCCATTTCCCCAAAACAAAAGTGTAACAAAGCTACTAAGTTGTCTCTCCACTTTGAGACTCGAAAATGAATGTCGATGATACTGCAGTCATCACCGAAATTATTTTCCAGCGACAACGAAGAGAGTACCAACTTAATTCCTTTAAAATTATTCCTTTGGAACATATTTCCATTCGAAAATACTTTCAAATAATATATTCTAAAACATTAAAACCAAAATTTTGAAAATGCCAGAAATTGAATTCTCAAATTATTAATTTAAATTCCAAATCAATTTATAAACCATGTTTATAATTTCAATTATTTATATCATATTACAATAGTCAATGGTTTACAAAACATTAAATGATAATCAAATATTATCATTTCTAACAATTAATCAATTTAACTATTTAATTTCAGAAAGTTTATACCTTTTTATATATATAATATAATCATACAAAGTTATTTTATTTACAAATTTTGAAAACAATATTGTGCCAGTTTGCTCTGTTCAAGTGTTTTGGAATTCCTATCGATAGCGTTCGCTAGACGAATCGATCGAAACCCAAAATTCAAACATAACAACTCAAACAACACAATATAAAACATTTTTATTTTAAATACAAATACACTCCCTCACACGATGATTCAAGGATGGATTTCAAAACAAGGATAGAGATTCAAATTTAGATGCACCCGAGTCAAAAGAATTCTAACTACGAAGATAGAATCGAAAGGAAGATAAAATAATTAAGCTACAAAAGGAATAATGGATAGACTTATATTGATCGCGAGTGACCTTAACCGGGTCAACCGAGATTCTGCAAATAAAATCGATGTGGAAATTCAGTTCCCGCTCGAAAGGGAGTGAAATGACTTCAGCCAATATCCGGATAATCTCTGATTATCGGAGTGGTGTCCAAATTACAAGGGAATTACCCTGATCGTCCACTAGAGAAACGATTCGGGTTTTTCAAATAATAACAGCATCATAAACAGAGAAAATAGAAATCTTCGGTGAATCGACGCTTGTTGTAAAGGAGTTCACCCCTTACAAATCATACTAAGGTTGCTGGAACAGAAGTGGAGTTATGGAATGCTCCAGTATCAAGAAGAAGATGATTGAAAGAAGACAAAAATGAATTTTCAGAACGAAGGGGAAAGGTCCAAAAATTCGAAAGAAATCCGAATCAAAGAGGAGAGATTCAAGCTCGAACAAAGGTGATTCTGTAATAAAAATTTACTTTATATGCTAAGTTTTGCCTAAAGCTGAGCTCTAATACCAACTGTAACGACCCGGTATTTTGAACCATTCGCATCCACACATGTCGGACTTGAATTGCTTAAAATATCAGATTGTTTATTTATATTTGGCAAAACTCAGCATATACAGTAAATAAATAAATCACAGAATCACAGACATAGAGTAATAAAACAATAAGCAGCGGAATAGATAAATAGTAGTTCATGAAGCTACTATATAAACATCAGAGTTTGAAATAAAATACAACAGAATACATGAAATACAATGTAGTCTCGAATACAAACAGATGAAAAGTCTGACCAAATCCACCGAATAGCTGAAAGCTGAATAGATACACATGGATCTCCAAGTGAAGCTCCAACTCCAAAGGTGAGTCTCAAATGTTGTAACACTCAGTCTGACCCGAGCGTATAGCAAAACACAAAACACTCGAGTCAGGATTAACATTCTTATATTAATAAATTCAACTCAAGTGAAATGTCAACTGAAATACAAGTAACTTAAAAGATGTTTAGGATACCCATCCTCTAAGGATCCATGGAACTATCTACTATGTAGTAATATACGCTATTATAATATGCCTATAGTAATGTAAACTATTAAAATAGCGTTAAGGCGTTACCCATATCCTCCTTAACACATTTTTATAATGCCATAGTCTATATAGATACTGTAACTCCACTCTCAAGTGGGCTATCAGCGAGCACTCCATAGGTATGACACAAAACAAACTCGTAGTGTAACGACCCACTATTTTGGACCATTCAAATCGACAATAAATCCACACATGTCGGACTTGAATACTTCAAAACAGTGGATTGTCAAGAAAATTTGGAGCAAATAAAATCAAATACAGAATTACAGACACAGAATATCAGAATAACTCGTAGCGGAAATAAAATACCATAGTAGTTCATGAAGCTACTATATACAACTCTCAAAACATATACAAAATCTCATTGTCAAAATAGATACAATAGAAGTCAGGATACATAAATCAATAATACAAAGACAAATATAGAATATGAACTAACTGGAAGAAGTAGACGAATAGATAGACAGATAAGCTCCAACAAAACTCTAGCTCCAGAAGGTGAATCCCAAGCTGTGATTCTCAAGTTGACCCGAGCGTAAAGTAAAACACAAAACACTCGAGTCAGGACATACATACTTATACAATGTAAACCAACTCAAGTGAACTGTAATATAAATGCACAATAACTTAAAGGATGCTTGGGATCGCCCATCCTTTAAGGATCAGTCAAACCATAAACAGAGCAGTAATAAACACTATCATAGAAATATCCATATTAAAGTAAACCAATGCAAATAACAGTGTTAATGTGACTAGGGTAGCGTAGAGCTGCAGTAATCGCTCACCTCTAGCCACACTTTCAAATTAAAGTGTGCATCTAAATAAATCTCAAGGAAATAAAATGGCATATAGATAAGTGTACCTGTGGTTATAGATTTCAAAATGGTTTAAAAATTCGAATTAAAATCATTCATTTAAACCATTAAAAGTAAAGTCATTATACTTACAAATCAAATAATAAATTCTCAAAATTTAACCTTTTCTGAGCTCATTTAAATACTCTAAACATTTAAATTTCAGCTTCCACAGCATTTAGAAAGTGCTGCTGTAAGATATATTTCAAAACAATTCATTTCAGCAAAGACAGCATTTAAAAACTACTGTAATGGTTCAGTTTTAGTTGAAAAATAGTTCAATTCAGAAAAGATATCATAAACTGCTGTAATAGTTCAGGGTTCAAATTAAAAGATTTAAATCAATTTAGCAAAGACAGCGTTTAAAAAATGCTGTAATAGTTCAATTATATTCAAAAGTCGCATTTCAGCCAACTGCAGCACTTAACAAGTGCTACCATAGCTCTTTAATTAGTTTCAGTTTCAAGTTTAGTTCCTGCCACTACAGCACTTACAAAGTGCTGTCATAGCCTTAGTTAATTTTAGCCCTTTAGTTCACTTCCGCAACTACAACACTTACAAAGTGCTGCAGATTCTACTTAGTTCAGATTTTAGTGCATTTCCAGAATCGATAGCATTTCTGAAGTGCTACTAAATAAATTCCCAGATTTTAAATAGAATTCCAGCCATAAATAAACTTCAATTTAAATCAATTTAATTTTATAAAAATCATATTTTTCCACTTTAAAATGGTCATTTAATTTCCCTTTAATTTAAAATTTATAAAGGAAAATTTTACAAATAAATATCAAATTTTCCTTACTTCACTTATTAAATTCAAGTGTAAAATTTTCCTATTCTTTACATTCACTTAACACTTTAATTTAATTTATCATTTCACAAATAAAACTTAATTACCATTTTTTTTCTTTTACTTAAACTTCCATATTTAAAACCAAATCTCACAATTCCAAGTCAAGTTAAAATTCCAAATTACCATTTTAAGCATCCATTTGTTTAACATTTTATATTTATAGAAAAATCAATAACACTTTAACAAATCATTTTAAATTCAAATTTAAATCAAATATCATAATTTACATTTTAAAAATACTTAAAAATATCCAGAGAAATATATAAAATAACCACAGGTCTATATATTATTTTCTAACCTAAGACAAGTGATACGGATAATATATCATTTCAATCCGTAATTTACAAAACAAAAATCCAGGTTTTATCATTTCAAACCCGCAATCCCAAGTTAATAACAATAAATAAAAATTGCTCAGGCCTATCATTTCAGCCAATAACGATTTTTCCCTATTCTAAAGTCCGTTCGGGTATGTATCATTTCAAACCATAGTGATTCTATTCTACAGGGAACTTGCAGTGTGATTAACAGAAATAAATAAACAGTATAATAAAATAAAATATAACAAATGATGTGACAAGTTAATAACAGGGTTTAACATCATATAAATGATATCACAGGCAGGTATAACATAATATAAAAGTTTCTACACATTGACTTGGTGTCACTTCACAATTATATAGGCATATATGTCATGTGTGAATTACTCACCTCTTTAAAGCTGGAGTTCGCAAACAACACACACAAAAGAGAATTCAGAAAGCACGATAGCACGATTTGATTCAACTAGGGAGAGAGCCAAGATGTAAATATTGTATATAACAATAAAACAAGACCATATATAAATATATATTCAATACCAAAATCTATATTGAAACAAATAAGGAAATAGAATTAAACAAGAGACATAACCAAGCTTTTTAACCATCTTTGCTTGACCCTAACTCAAAGTATGCTCGGCCCTACATGGTTTAGGCTCAGCCATGACATGTTTTAAAGTGGAATGGATCAGGTTAGGACTGAAAATAACAAGGTTAAAATAGAATGTCAAGAGGAAGGGTTTTGGGGTTTTAAACATAGAATGTCAAGAGGCAAAGCAAAAGGGGTGGTTTGGTTCAAATTTTTAGCTCGGCGACAAGAACAATTGGGCTCGGCCAAGGCAAGTGCAGGTCTGGTCAGGTGTTAGGTTGGTGTTCAGGTGGTGTACTAGTGCTAGTGGTGGTGGCTAGGGGGTGGCCGTGGCTTGCAAATGAAGGGGAGGTTGCATAAAGGCTCGGATGGGCAAGTATTGTGAAGTTTTGCATTGTTTTTGTGGAGTTTTGATCAAGGGGAGGCCATGGCACTTTCAGGTCAGAGGAGTATGATGTTTTGGACGTGGATTAAGTGGAGAAAGAAGTGGTGGTGGTCGGTGGAGGTGAGTGAGGGGTAGAGGCCGAGCAAACACAAGAAGAATCAAGGCAAAATCTAGGCAAAATTCCATGAAAAAAGTAGAAAAAAAGTGGAAGAAAAAGGGGAAGCCATAACCAAATTTTCCCAGAAGTGTTTGGCCGTGAATAGTTTATGAAATGAGATGTTTTTCACGTGAAAATGAGTTAAGGAACTTACGGCTATCAATTAGAAAGGAACGGCCAATGAATTGAAAAGTCTAGCAAACCAAAAGTCATTGTTTTGAAATTTTTTGTCTCTACAAATTTCCACTATCTTTTATATACAAAATAAAAAATATAAACTCAGTAAATAACATAAAAACTACTGAAATAAAGTGAAAAAGAAAATAAATAATTTGTTTTGGGAAAATAGGAAAAAAAAATAATAGCTTAATATTTTGAGACTAGCTTTAAAAATCGTAAACAAAATACACTTAACTTTGGAAAAATTATAACTATACTTTAAAAATGTTTTTAAAAATAAAATATATATACATAACATGTTGTGTTACACATGAAGACATAAATTAGAAGATGACATGACAGACAAAATATTATTTATAGAAATCAAAATAAATAATTTTGTTAAATAAAACAATTTACATACAATAGTGTAAAAAGCATAACTTTCACAATATTAAGCAGATTTCAATGAAACGAAAAGCAGTATACTTGAAATTTGATTTACTTTCATAATAAAAGATAAAATTCAAAAATTCAAACTTTTAAATTTTTAAATTAAAAGTCAAAGTTTGACCACATTGATAAAAATTCACATTTCTGGAAAATACTCTATTTATTCATGTTTGGAATTATAATTCACTTAAAAATCAAAATTTATATTTAAAATAACAAAATTTATCCATTTTAATAAATAAAATAAAGTTTTTAAATCAGGAAATTCAATTAAAAATAATTACAAAATACAGGGTTGTTACACTCTCCCCCACTCAAAACTTTTCATCCCAGAAAAGGAAGAAGATAGGAGAATATGAATAGCTAGAAGGGAAAATAGGAGGGTAGGAATAGCTAGGAGGGAAAATAGGTCGAAAGACAAGGATGAGCCATTAATTAAAATTGTTGGTTAAAGAGGTAAACAATATTTAAAACACTTTAAAATCTTTTAGAAAGGAAATAACTGATCAAAATATCCTTTATATAATATTTTATCAAAATACTTTTATAACTCGATGTCTTAACAAGTTTATCCTCGTTCCTGCAAACTCTGGCAATGCGTTGATCAGGCGCAAAGCTAGAATTCTCCATGTACTTAGTAGACCTGTTTCAACACCCAGGGAAAATACTGGAAAACCTTTTTTAAAAACAGATATGGAAAGTACAATCCAAACAAAAAAACAAAACATGTCGATCATGGATCATGGATACACAATGGTTACGCCTGGATCCCCTAGGAAACATCCGTACCCGTAGGCCGCCCCTAACCCTGCGATTACGCCATGAAGACTGGTAGTACTGCAGATACACAATGGTTAAGCCTGGATCCCCCAGGAAACATCCGTACCCTAGGCTCTCGCAGCCCCTGTTGATTACGCTACCAAGCGACCCAATAGATCACAGATACACAATGGTTACGCCTGGATCTCCCATGAAACATCTGTACCCTAGGCTCTCGTAACCCCTGCGAATTTCGCTATGCAGTCGTGCTCGTAAGACCATGGAGATTGCCATGGAATTCGATGGAAACTCGAGTATCATATCCGGAAAACCAAAAATTAGAGAAATATCGATAGAATGAATCCATAATGTGGCGACAAAGCGGATATCAAGCAGAAGGCACTTTCCATATCTTTACTTCGAAAATATGTATCATATAGTACCTTTTCAAATCACTTTCAAATATCGTACTTATATAAAGTCCATTATATATAAGATTTTATTTTCAAATCAAATACCTTTCCAAAATCAAAAGTATATCAAATCACACTTATATAGACTTCAATATCACTTTTCAAATTGAGTACCTTTTCAAATCAATAGTTTCGAATCAACATCATACTTATACAACCCAATTTTTATATAAGTTCGATAACTCCCAAATCAAGTATTTAGTAACACAAGGTTCTCGGATTTCAATTTGTTTCAATATCAGTTCAGTTTCAAATTCATCTACAATTTCACTAAATTATTCTTCCAACTCAAATATCTTCAGTTCCAAAGTTTCCAAAATAATAAGTTTAGAAAATAAATCTAAATTTCCAAATCTATATAATTTAAGTCAACCAATTCATTTCTAAAATCAATGGTTTTCAAAATCATCTTACACTTACATAAAGTTCATCTTATATAAGGATCAAAATTTTTCAAAAATAAATTTCGCTGCATGAAGAGCCATATGGAATTGAACATCTTTGCTTACTAAAAGGTTTTGAATTTAGAATAGTTTTGTATATAAAATAGTTTGTAACATAGTCTAAAAAAATGGTTTTAAATTAGCAGTAGTTTGCATGAAAGAAAAATTCCAATTTATATTACAAAGATATCCAACCCAACAACTTCCAATTTCAGTGTCAAGTATATCAATGATATTAGAATATAATATGTACATATGTCATCATTTCGCAAAATCATATTCGATCGCTCGCTCGATCACACAAGTTCACTTTCGAACTAGTATTGTCCATTCGACTTCCCTAGTGCGGATTTCGATATGGTTTCTCGACTAGAAGCCATCTGTCTCCTTGCATAGCCATATACTATGATAGAGAATTCTAGAATCAAGCCCAAAATCCATATCAAATATTTGCCATCAAGAATCAAATGAAAAATCCTAACACGAAATGGTGTAATTGACCTCGAACTTTTGTACTCAAACCTGGATCAAATTAATTATGCGAATAAAACAGCACACGTAAAACTTATGTATCTATTCCAATTGTTAAATATATAGTTTTATAAAACTGTTACCCAGTTAAAACATTTAAACTAAATTTTATTAAAAATATTTTGAAGACCAAATTTTTTTCAAAACATTTCAAATTTAAATTTCATATTAGAAAAATTCAAAATAATCTTATTCATTTACTTAACAAAATAGTTTCAACTTATTTAAATCATATTACTACACACTTTAAACATACATACCAAACTTATATACTTACTTTTCAAAATTACTTAGCTTTGAAAAGTTAACCTTGATTTGGAAGAGCTCGAACCTTCAAAATAATCGAAGAAATCATATTTCAATCCAAGAGTTGGAAATCACCAACAAATCAGTAAATCAATTCCAAAAGATAGGGTTATATCAAATCAGATCCAAAACTCAAGGACTGAACACCGGCTCATTTCAAATTGTTCAAATATATATACATATATCTTTCGAATATCACATCACACTTCAGAATTTGAAATCAAAATTGGTTTCACAAATCAATCGTATAGCAAAGCTACTGAAGTGGCCTCTCCCCCACTCTGAAACTCGAAAATCAATGTCGATGATGCATGTATTCATTACCGAAATTATTTGCCAGCGACATAAGTTGGTTCTGGACTTCCATTTACTTTGAAAACATCCTTTGAAATTTCTTCGAAATCATTTGAAACTCATTAAAATCATTTGAAACATTTCATATTCGGAAAATACTTTCAAATTATATTATTTATTTTCAAAACTTTAAAACCAGTTTCAAAAATGTCGGAGCTCAATCTCTCAAAATTTCAAATTCAAGACCCTTCAGTTATAAATCATTTTATATAAAACCATTTCTTATATAATTTTCAAAATTTCAAATCCATTTGAAACTTCAAATTCTCATTTTAAAAGGGTATATAATCCTTATCGAAAACATTTCACTTTTATATAAAATATGGTCATCCTTATCAAAATAATAACTTCGATTAATACACAATTTTCAAAAGACAATCAACCACAAATTTTCCAATGGATGATTCAAGGATGGATTTCAAAACAAAAAAGAGATTCAAATTTAAAGGAACTCTAATTAAATAGAATTTTGATTTGAAGATAAGCTCGAACGAAGATGAGATAAATTAAATTACCAAATAGAAGATGGATAAGCTCATATAAGTCGCGGGCGACCTTAACAGGGTCAACCGTGACTTCAGGAATATAATCGATGTGAAAATCTAAGGCAAATCGACCTTCGATCGCCAGAGATAGAATCTAAATATAGCAGAGGATAAATAACATCGTAAACCGAGGATATAGAAATCTTTGGTGAATCAATGCCAATTATAAGGGAGTTTCACCCTTTTACAAATCTGTAACAACCCGTAAAATTTAATGGTTTTAAAAGTATATTTAACTGGAAATTTGTAAAATTTTAAACAATAAAATTTGAAATTAAAAATTTATTATTTGGAATACGTCTATTTTAATATAGCAACTGGTAAATTTTCATATGATAATATTGAAGTTTATTTTCCTGTGAAATTTTATTTCAAATCAAACCGGTTAATAACAGTGAATTTAAAAGTTTTCTGAAACCAAAATATGTCAACAGGAGAAAATTTATTCAGATCATTCTGAATCAGACTGCGAAATTGGTTTCGCGAAATTTAGACTTCTATTGCTCCGTTTATCTTATTCCTGGCAGATTTGCAGCATTTTCAATACCGATATCGATATTTGTTCGGATGATCGTGCCACAGATATCTGTATACTGTTTGATCATCTCGTCGTACAGATCTAAACAGTGTATTCATTTGTATCTTTCAAAACCCAATACGCGATTAAACCTATGAAAAGTTTTACCGTATTGGTACACTTCGAGCCTTCTTAATTGCTCGTGGCCATTCTTTATCTACCGCATAGCTCAAATAGCAACTTCTTATTGAATCTCCTGAATTTAATATTTTACCTTTGAAATTCTACCTTTTCAGTTTACATTTATTTCGGTTCATACTTTTAGCTGGGTCCTAGGAAAATTAACATAAGTTTATATTAAGACCGGTTCGCCTGCTCTACTGTACAAACTTACTTTCATCCTTATTAGTTCCAAAACCCTTTGTTTTCTTCTTCATCTCGCATCTATACTCCCTCCAGATCTACACGCAACGCATCACTCAGAAGCACAGCCGAACCACCAGTCTTCGACCTCCCTCTCTCTTCCGCATCTCCTTTTCCTCTCCCTGGCCTTGCTACCTCCTCCACATCTTTCCTCCGCCACCCTCTTCTGTCACTTGGCCAGCCACAACCAGATCCCATCCAACCGAGAGCGCCCAAAATCCATCACCTACATTTCACCTCCATAACAGCTCCACCCAATAGCCAGCCGAAGCTATCACCTCCGACGAAGTCCTTCACCTGGACATCTATCGTCATTTCCTTCCTGTCTAAAAGTCTCGCCAAGGTATTCTTTCAACCTATGTGAATACTTCTAGAGGATATACATATTTAAGTAGATGATATGTTATATATATTAGGTTTATATACATAAGTTTAAAACCGGTTGTCCTGTGTTATATATTGTATAATATGTTTATATAACAAGATCTGGTTTTTGTATATAATCTATTATGTTTATAATATTTTATGGTGGGTAAAACATATATATAGTTACTGTCATGTCTATTATATAATTTGTTTGCATTGGCTGTCTGCATATATAAGTTATATAATGGTTAGTTTATAATGCATAGTTTTGATATGTATTAGTTATAAGTGTCAGTTATAATATATTATACATATAAGATCGCATATAAATGGTATTTTAAAGGTGCATAGTTGTTTCTCATATATGTCCAGCGTGCGAACATTTGCTTGTACATGATATAGTCTGCATATATACTTTAATGGATTATAATATATAAGATATAAGATCATATTTTATATATACATCTAAATATTAATTTGGTTCTCTGGAGTATAGCATTGAAAGTAGTTGTTTTTCTTACAACATCTTCGACAGGATTGGACATAGATATGTATGAGTATAAGAAGGATATATTATATATCTAAAGTGTTATCTTTTACATATATTACTAGTTTTTTTTCTTCAAGGCATATGTACTGCATACTAGTTGTACAGAGATATTATTAGTTATATAGGTAGGTTTCTATTTGTTTTGATGTGTGTAGACATCAAAAACATGTAATTTGTACTTTTAGTTGAGTTTTTGTAGTGTCTACATATATATTTTATAACTTATATTCTGAGGTTATAATAGGACTTGTAGGCCTATATATAAGCGTACATACTACGTTGTATATTGCTTTCGAATAATTTTTTTTTATGTCAGTTGTATACTTATATACATAGATAATAAGTATGTTGTTGCTTACAGTTTATACTTCAAAGTATGGTTTGTACGTGTATGTTTATATATATTTTATTTTATTTTATTTTATTTTATTGTACTTCGTTTTAGTATATTTTATAAGTTATAGTATGTACAGATATTATGTTTTCAATATATGCGTTGATTTTGAGTAAACTATAGTATATAAATATGTTCATTCAAGTGCAATGTTGGTTTGCATAGACTGTGGGTCACATGTGTAGTCTGCATAGTTTATTAGTTATCAAGACAGTTTATATATATATATACTTTTATATATGTTACATTATGGCAGAATATATATAGGTTCATTTGACTCGTTTGAGTTTATAGATATATCATAACAAGTAAGTCATTTGGTTTTATAACTGTTATTGATTTTTAATTTTATACTTGATGTGTATTCTAAACATATGAATTCAAATATAATAACGATTTTGGTATATACCTATAAGCATTTTTTATTTTATAATATGGGTTTAAATTTAACAATGGATTTTGAAATTCCTATATATATTTAATTTAATATATGTCTGGACTTTGAATATGACTACTTTATATATAGTTATATATAGTTATATATAAATAAGTTCACTTATAACATCTATCTTCATCGATCCAGATCCGATTTGATTTCGTCTATTCCTTATTATCAGCTGTATTCGTCAAACTAGTGTCAATCTCGCTTTACTTTGGAATTCGTGCTTGGGTTCGTAACTCATTTCATCGTCAAATATCTATAGCCTCGAAAGGTGAGCAATCACTCACGATTAACGTTCTTTTATTTATTAAATCTGATTTCAATTGAAACGACAATTGAAATGTGCTGCTGTTAGTTAATTACACTGTTATTATCTGTATCTGTTCATCTGTGACATCTGACACCAGTATCTAGTATTATATGCCTGTTATTACTATTACTTGTATCTGTTCACCTGTGACATCTGACACCTGTATCTGTTATTTATACTGATGACATATGCATGTTGTTATATTTTTAATATCTATTATCACTCTGCAAGTTCCCTGTTAGTATAGAATTCACTATGGGTTGAAATGATACATACCCGAATGGACTTTAGAATAGGATAATTTCGTTATGGGTTGAAATGATAAACCCAAGCGATTTTCATTTGAATTGAAATTGGGATTACGGGTTGAAATGATATCTACCCGTATATATATTAAAATTTCGGATTGAAATGATAAATATCCGTATCACTTAACCATATGATAAATGTATATACAGACACCGTTGGTCCATATATATAAATATTTTTAAAAATGAATTCTATGGTTTTGGAAAGAAATATATGGTTTTAATAAATGTTGAGCCTTAAATTATTATATATAAATGGGAATGATTGATTTAAATACATATAATATGTTGAGTATTTAAAATATATTTCAAAATAGATTTTGGTAATATTTTGAATAAGTTAAGGTTGGAAAGATAATTTGAATTTAGTTGAAATTGTATTCAATAAAGAATTTTATTTAATTAAACCGATTTGAAACTTATTGAAATTGAGATGTAAGATATGATTTATAACTTGAGTTGATTTATAAGTAATTTAATGAATATTTCTTGTTTAAATAAAGTTTAAGGAAATATTTAGTAAAATGTGATTTAAGGCTAGTAAATGATATAAAATTTATTAAGTGAATATTCCTTGATTAAATAATAATAAAGTTAAATCAAGTGCTATATGAAACTGTTAAATTTAATCTTTGAAATGTTGAATATTAAAGCTTTGAAATATATATTGAAAATTTAAATGGTATATTTAGAACTGAATTGAATTGATGAATTGAGCTTTGAATAAATTTAAATTTGGAATTTGAGTTAATTTGAATCGATTTGTGAGACTTGAGGAAATTATAAATACTTTACTTTATAAATTATTTAATGAACATACACTATTTTGGAAAATAGATATATTTGAAAAAAAATGATATTTTGATTTTGAAGTAAATAAATTTAAATGACCGCGGTGTCATAGTGTATATTTCCACCTTGTAGATAGTTCCGCAGATCCTTAGAGGATGGTTATCCCAAACATCCTTTAAGTTACTTGTATTTCAGTTGATATTTCACTTGAGTTGGATTTATTAGTATAAGAATGTTAATCCTGACTCGAGTGTTTTGTGTTTTGCTTTACGCTCGGGTCAGACCGAGTGATACAGCATGTGAGACTCACCTTTGGAGTTTGGAGCTTCCTTTGGAGATCCAACTATCGCATCAGCTTTCAGCTCTTCTACTTGATTTGTTCAGAGAAGTCATATATTCGTACTGAAGACTTCACTGTATTTGAGATATTCTGTTGTATTTTATTTTCTAACTCTGATGTATATAGTAGCTTCATGAACTACTATTATTTTATCTATTCCGCTGCATTATACTACTCTGTGTCTGTGATTCTATGATTTATTTATTTACTGCATATGTTGAGTTTTGCCAAATTTAAATAACAATCTGATATTTTGAATTATTCAAGTCCGACATGTGTGGATTTATTGTCGATTTGAATGGTCTAAAATAGCGGGTCGTTACAGTTGGTATCAGAGCTTTGGCTCTAGGCGAAACTTAGCATATATTGTAAATTTATTTATAGAATCACTTTCGTTCGAGTTTAATCTCTTCCTTTTGACTCGATTTCCTTTGAACTTTGGAACGTTCCCTACGGTTCCAAAATTCATTCTTGTCTCTCCCTATTTGTATTCTTTTGATTCTGGAGTATCCCATAACTCCACTTCGAATGATCTCTATAAGAATAGGATCCCACCAATCTTTGAATGATTTGTGAAGGGGTGAAGCTCCTTCACAATCGGCATTGATTCACCGGAGATTTCTATATCTTTGGTTTTGATGCCGCTAGCTCTTGCGATCGAATGTTGATTTTTCTTGGAATTCTGCATCGATCTTGTTCCTGAAGTCACGGTTGACCCGGTTAAGGTCGCCCGCGATTTATATAAGTATATTCATCTTCTATTTTGAAATTAATTATCTCATTTTCGTTGAACTTATCTTCGAATCAGAATCCTATTTGATTAGAGTCCCTCTAAGTTGAATTTCTATCTTTGTTTTGAAATCCATTCTTGAATCATCCTTTTGAAAAATCGGGTTTATTCGTATTTTGGAAATTGTTTATATATCGAAATTTTTATAAGTATGATTATATTCTATATATAAAAGTGAAAATGTTTTCGATAAGGATTATATATACCTTTTAAAAATAAGAATTTGGATTTTTGAAAGGATTTGAAATTATATAAGAAATTGATTTATATAAAAATGATTTATAACTAAAGGGTTTGAAATTTGAAATTCGAGAATTGAACTCCGGTATTTTGAAATTGGTTTTAAGATTTTGAAATATATAATAATAGTATGATTTAAAAGTATTTTCCGAATAAGAAACGTTTCCAATGATTTTAATGAGTTTCGAATGATTTCGAAGAAATTCCAAAAGAAGTTTGAGAAAATAGAAGTCCAGAACTCACTTATGTCGCTGGAAAATAATTTCGGTGATGAGTGCACGCATCATCGACATTGATTTTCGAGTTTCATAGTGGGGGAGAGGCCACTTTAGTAGCATTGCTACACGAGTGATTTGATATTCGAAAGATATATCTATATATATGTATGTATATTTGAAATGATTTGAAGTAAGCCGGTGTTCAGTCCTTGAGTTTCGGATTTGATATAACCCTATCTATTAAAATTGACTTACTGATTTGTTGTTGATTTCCAACTCCTGAATTTGAAAACGATTTCTTCGACTATTTTGAAGTTCGAGCACTTCCAAATCAAGGTTAACTTTTCAAAGCTAAGAAATTTTGAAAAGTATTTTGATAAAGTATATAAGTTTGTTTTGAATGTTTAAGTATGAAGTAATATGGTTTAAATAAATCGAAACTGTTTTGTTAAGTAAATGAATAAAGAAATTTTAAAATTTTATAATATGAAATTTAGATTTGAAATGTTTTGAAAGGAATTTGGTCTTTAAAATAATTTTGAATAAAGTTTAGTTTAATTTTTTTAACTTAGTAACATCTTTATGAAACTATATATTTAACAAGTTGGAATAAATATATAAGTTGTACGTATGCTGTTTTATTCGCGTAATTAGTTTGATCCAAGTTTGAGTACACAAGTTCGAGGTGGATTACACCATTTCGTGTTAGGATTTTTCATTTGATTCTTGATGGCGAATATTTGATATAGATTTTGGGCTTGATTCTAGAATTCTCTATCATAGTATATGGCTATGCAAGGAGACTGATGGCTTCTAGTCAAGAAACCATATCGAAAGTCCGCATTAGGGAAGTCGAATGGACAATACTAGTTCGAAAGCGAACTTGTGTGATCGAGCGAGCGATCAAATGTGATTCTGCGAAATGATGACGTATGTACATCTTATATTCTAATATCATTGATATATTTTGACGCTGAAATTGAAAGCTGTCATGTTAGAATATCTTTGCTTACTAAAAGAAAATTTCCAATTTAAATTACAAAGATATATAACCCATAAAAGCAATGATATTCAAATCCCATATGGCTCTTCATACAACGAGATTTATTTTTGAAAAATTTGATTCTTATATAAGATGGACCTTACGTAAGTATAAGATGGTTTTGAAGACATTTGATTTTGGAAACGAATTGGTTGACTAAAATTAGATTGATTTGGAAATTTGGGTTTATTTTCTAAATCTATTATTTTGGAAACTTTGAAACTAAATATATTTAATTTGAGAAGAAATAATTTGGTGAAATTGTATATGATTTTGAAATTGAACTGATATTGAAACAAATTGAAATTTGAGAACCTTATGTTACTAAACACTTGATTTGGGAGTTGTCGAACTTATATAAAATTTATTTGTATGAGTATGAAATGGATTCGAAAACTATAGATTTGAAAAGGTACTCAATTTGAAAGTGAAATCTTATATAATTGAAGTCTATATAAGTATGATTTGATATACTATTGATTTTGGAAAGTATTTGATTTGAAAATTTAATCTTATATATAATGGATTTTATATAAGTACGATATTTGAAAGTGATTTGAAAAGGTACTATAGGATACATATTTTCGAAGTAAAGATATGGAAAGTGCCTTCTGCTTGATATCCGATTTGTGGCCACATCTTGGATTCATTCTATCGATATTATTCTCTCTGATTTTTGGTTTTCCGGATATGATACTCGAGTGTCCTTCGAATTCCATGGCGTTACCCATGGTCTTATGTTTCTCTCGTGACTGCATAGCGCAACTGCCTGGCTGAGTCTTGCCTAGGGGTACGGATTGTTTCCTGGGGGATCCAGGCGTAACCATTGTGTATCCTGCAATCTGTGTAGGTCGTGAATAGTAGCGCAAATGCTTGGCTGAGTCTTGCCTGGGGGTACGGATTGTTTCCTGGGGGATCCAGGCGTAACCATTGTGTATCCTGCATTCTACTAGTCATCATGGCGTAACTCGCAGGGCTGAGAAAGCTTACGGATATGGATTGTTTCCTGGGGGACCCAGGCGTAACCATTGTGTATCTGCGAACCATGGTTGGACAAAGGTTTTGTTTGCGTTTTTGATTGGATTGTACTTTCCATATCTGTTTTAAAAGTTTTTCCAGTATTTTCACTGGGTGTTGAAACAAGTCTACTAAGTACCTGGAGAATTCTAGTTTTGTGCCTGATCAACGCACTACCAGAGTCTACAAGAACAAGGATAAACTTGTTAAGACATCGAGTTATAAAAGTATTTTCGAAATAAAATTTGTTTTGCTATATAAAAATATTTTATTATAAAAGTATTTCTAACAAAGAAATTTTGAATTAATATTTGAAATTGAAATTCTTATGGTCCTAAATTAATGATTCGTGCCCGATACTATTCTTTTGAATCTACCTTATCTGCTCAGCTTTATTTATTCACCTATATTCTGTTTTCCAAGTCCTCCTTTTTTTTTCTTGTTGACTATATCCTTCTTAAATATTGTTTATTTATATACTACATGGTTTAATAGTAAAATATGAATACTTTTGAAGTTATTTATTTAATAATACATATTTAAAGTAAATGATTATTGATTATTAATAATATTTGAAAAGTATCTTGAGATAATTTTTTTTATAAATTATGAATTATGGATTTAATGTTTTCAAATAGCTTCTTTGTAAATATAAGTAATAATGTAAATAACTGTTTTCAAATAGTTTTCATATATTTATAAAGTTGTTATTTAAGCATATAAATGGTAATTGTAAAGGAAGCAAGAAATTTTGCAAATGGATCTTGGAAGTTTTAAAATATATAAGACAATTGAATTGCAAATGAAGTTTTCAAATTTAAGTAAAATTTATATAGTTCAAATTAATTGTTTAATTTTGACTTTCAATCTACTTTTATTTCTGGTTGTTCTATTCTCCTACCTCCTTCCTTTTCGGGGACGAAAAGTTTTGAGTGGGGGAGAGTGTAACGACCCGTAAAATTTAATGGTTTTAAAAGTAAATTTAACTGGAAATTTGTAAAATTTTAAACAATAAAATTTGAAATTTGAAATTTATTATTTGGAATACGTCTATTTTAATATAGCAACTGGTAAATTTTCATATGATAATATTGAAGTTTATTTTCCTGTGAAATTTTATTTCAAATCAAACCGGTTAATAACAGTGAATTTAAAAGTTTTCTGAAACCAAAATATGTCAACAGGAGAAAATTTATTCAGATCATTCTGAATCAGACTGCGAAATTGGTTTCGCGAAATTTAGACTTCTATTGCTCCGTTTATCTTATTCCTGGCAGATTTGCAGCATTTTCAATACCGATATCGATATTTGTTCGGATGATCGTGCCACAGATATCTGTATACCGTTTTGATCATCTCGTCGTACAGATCTAAACAGTGTATTCATTTGTATCTTTCAAAACCCAATACGCGATTAAACCTATGAAAAGTTTTACCGTATTGGTACACTTCGAGCCTTCTTAATTGCTCGTGGCCATTCTTTATCTACCGCATAGCTCAAATAGCAACTTCTTATTGAATCTCCTGAATTTAATATTTTACCTTTGAAATTCTACCTTTTCAGTTTACATTTATTTCGGTTCATACTTTTAGATGGGTCCTAGGAAAATTAACATAAGTTTATATTAAGACCGGTTCGCCTGCTCTACTGTACAAACTTACTTTCATCCTTATTAGTTCCAAAACCCTTTGTTTTCTTCTTCATCTCGCATCTATACTCCCTCCAGATCTACACGCAACGCATCACTCAGAAGCACAGCCGAACCACTAGTCTTCGACCTCCCTCTCTCTTCCGCATCTCCTTTTCCTCTCCCTGGCCTTGCTACCTCCTCCACATCTTTCCTCCGCCACCCTCTTCTGTCACTTGGCCAGCCACAACCAGATCCCATCCAACCGAGAGCGCCCAAAATCCATCACCTACATTTCACCTCCATAACAGCCCCACCCAATAGCCAGCCGAAGCTATCACCTCTGACGAAGTCCTTCGCCTGGACATCTATCGTCATTTCCTTTCTGTCTAAAAGTCTCGCCAAGGTATTCTTTCAACCTATGTGAATACTTCTAGAGGATATACATATTTAAGTAGATGATATGTTATATATATTAGGTTTATATACATAAGTTTAAAACCGGTTGTCCTGTGTTATATATTGTATAATATGTTTATATAACAAGATCTGGTTTTTGTATATAATCTATTATGTTTATAATATTTTATGGTGGGTAAAACATATATATAGTTACTGTCATGTCTATTATATAATTTGTTTGCATTGGCTGTCTGCATATATAAGTTATATAATGGTTAGTTTATAATGCATAGTTTTGATATGTATTAGTTATAAGTGTCAGTTATAATATATTATACATATAAGATCGCATATAAATGGTACTTTAAAGGTGCATAGTTGTTTCTCATATATGTCCAGCGTGCGAACATTTGCTTGTACATGATATAGTCTGCATATATACTTTAATGGATTATAATATATAAGATCATATTTTATATATACATCTAAATATTAATTTGGTTCTCTGGAGTATAGCATTGAAAGTAGTTGTTTTTCTTACAACATCTTCGACAGGATTGGACATAGATATGTATGAGTATAAGAAGGATATATTATATATCTAAATTGTTATCTTTTACATATATTACTAGTTTTTTTTCTGCAAGGCATATGTACTGCATACTAGTTGTACAGAGATATTATTAGTTATATAGGTAGGTTTCTATTTGTTTTGATGTGTGTAGACATCAAAAACATGTAATTTGTACTTTTAGTTGAGTTTTTGTAGTGTCTACATATATATTTTATAACTTATATTCTGAGGTTATAATAGGACTTGTAGGCCTATATATAAGCGTACATACTACGTTGTATATTGCTTTCGAATAATTTTTTTTATGTCAGTTGTATACTTATATACATAGATAGTAAGTATGTTGTTGCTTACAGTTTATACTTCAAAGTATGGTTTGTACGTGTATGTTTATATATATTTTATTTTATTTTATTTTATTTTATTTTATTTTATTTTATTGTACTTCGTTTTAGTATATTTTATAAGTTATAGTATGTACAGATATTATGTTTTCAATATATGCGTTGATTTTGAGTAAACTATAGTATATAAATATGTTCATTCAAGTGCAATGTTGGTTTGCATAGACTGTGGGTCACATGTGTAGTCTGCATAGTTTATTAGTTATCAAGACAGTTTATATATATACTTTTATATATGTTACATTATGGCAGAATATATATAGGTTCATTTGACTTGTTTGAGTTTATAGATATATCATAACAAGTAAGTCATTTGGTTTTATAACTGTTATTGATTTTTAATTTTATACTTGATGTGTATTCTAAACATATGAATTCAAATATAATAACGATTTTGGTATATACCTATAAGCATTTTTTTTATAATATGGGTTTAAATTTAACAATGGATTTTGAAATTCCTATATATATTTAATTTAATATATGTCTGGACTTTGAATATGACTACTTTATATATAGTTATATATAGTTATATATAAATAAGTTCACTTATACCATCTATCTTCATCGATCCAGATCCGATTTGATTTCGTCTATTCCTTATTATCAGCTGTATTCGTCAAACTAGTGTCAATCTCGCTTTACTTTGGAATTCGTGCTTGGGTTCGTAACTCATTTCATCGTCAAATATCTATAGCCTCGAAAGGTGAGCAATCACTCACGATTAACATTCTTTTATTTATTAAATCTGATTTCAATTGAAACGACAATTGAAATGTGCTGCTGTTAGTTAATTACACTGTTATTATCTGTATCTGTTCACCTGTGACATCTGACAATAGTATCTAGTATTATATGCCTGTTATTACTATTACTTGTATCTGTTCACCTGTGACATCTAACACCCGTATCTGTTATTTATACTGATGACATATGCATGTTGTTATATTTTTAATATCTGTTATCACTCTGCAAGTTCCCTGTTAGTATAGAATTCACTATGGGTTGAAATGATACATACCCGAACGGACTTTAGAATAGGAGAATTTCGTTATGGGTTGAAATGATAAACCCAAGCGATTTTCATTTGAATTGAAATTGGGATTACGGGTTGAAATGATATCTACCCGTATATATATTAAAATTTCGGATTGAAATGATAAATATCCGTATCACTTAACCATATGATAAATGTATATACAGACACCGTTGGTCCATATATATAAATATTTTTAAAAATGAATTCTATGGTTTTGGAAAGAAATATATGGTTTTAATAAATGTTGAGCCTTAAATTATTATATATAAATGGGAATGATTGATTTAAATACATATAATATGTTGAGTATTTAAAATATATTTCAAAATAGATTTTGGTAATATTTTGAATAAGTTAAGGTTGGAAAGATAATTTGAATTTAGTTGAAATTGTATTCAATAAAGAATTTTATTTAATTAAACCGATTTGAAACTTATTGAAATTGAGATGTAAGATATGATTTATAACTTGAGTTGATTTATAAGTAATTTAATGAATATTTCTTGTTTAAATAAAGTTTAAGGAAATATTTAGTAAAATGTGATTTAAGGCTAGTAAATGATATAAAATTTATTAAGTGAATATTCCTTGATTAAATAATAATAAAGTTAAATCTAGTGCTATATGAAACTGTTAAATTTAATCTTTGAAATGTTGAATATTAAAGCTTTGAAATATATATTGAAAATTTAAATGGTATATTTAGAACTGAATTGAATTGATGAATTGAGCTTTGAATAAATTTAAATTTGGAATTTGAGTTAATTTGAATCGATTTGTGAGACTTGAGGAAATTATAAATACTTTACTTTATAAATTATTTAATGAACATACACTATTTTGGAAAATAGATATATTTGAAAAAAAATGATATTTTGATTTTGAAGTAAATAAATTTAAATGACCGCGGTGTCGTAGTGTATATTTCCACCTTGTAGATAGTTCCGCAGATCCTTAGAGGATGGTTATCCCAAACATCCTTTAAGTTACTTGTATTTCAGTTGATATTTCACTTGAGTTGGATTTATTAGTATAAGAATGTTAATCCTGACTTGAGTGTTTTGTGTTTTGCTTTACGCTCGGGTCAGACCGAGTGATACAGCATGTGAGACTCACCTTTGGAGTTTGGAGCTTCCTTTGGAGATCCAACTATCGCATCAGCTTTCAGCTCTTCTACTTGATTTGTTCAGAAAAGTCATATATTCGTACTGAAGACTTCACTGTATTTGAGATATTCTGTTGTATTTTATTTTCTAACTCTGATGTATATAATAGCTTCATGAACTACTATTATTTTATCTATTCCGCTGCATTATACTACTCTGTGTCTGTGATTCTATGATTTATTTATTTACTGCATATGTTGAGTTTTGCCAAATTTAAATAACAATCTGATATTTTGAATTATTCAAGTCCGACATGTGTGGATTTATTGTCGATTTGAATGGTCTAAAATAGCGGGTCGTTACAAAATCATTCAAAGATTGGAGGGATCGCCGATCTTTCTAGAGGTCATTCAAAGTGGAGTTATGCAATGCTACAAAATCAAAAGAATACAGATAGGGAAGACAGGAAAGGATTTCAGAACAAGTGGGAGCATTCCAAAATTCAAAGGAGCCCTAATCGTTAAGAATTCTAAATAAGATTAGAGATAAATAACCTATAATAATACAAAAGAATTCCCATTCAAAACTTGGAAAAGACTTAAATTCATAACATACGAAAACAGAAGCATAAATATCTTTAGTTGGAGAACTTCAGCTAAGCAAAAGATACTACAGAGTTTTCTCAAAGCAACCTAACAAACTACTGATTTGCCATACCCAAAATAGATTCTTATCAACAATGAATCTAGACCAAACAAGCTAGAAGTTAAAAATTCTGATGAATCCTAATCGAAGAGATTACAAACAAGTTGGATACGAAAGGAATGAAGTTTAGAAAAATTTTACTTTCAAAGCAAGAAAATTTATATCAAAATAATCTTTGAAAATTCTTCAAAATCATTTTATACTTCGAAAATACGTTCTCTCACAAAGAAATGATTCTGAGATTGATTTCACTCATTCTAGGGTATTTCTACCCTATCTCAAATGAGTTTTTGCTCCGTAGGCTAAGGTTTGCCTAAAACCAAAGCTCTGATACTGTAACGACCCGGAAATTTTGAACATTTGAAATAGGAATATTTAATTAATTTTAAATATTCAAAGGTTAATTTTTAACTTGAATTTCAAATATCATTAATTATTGGATAATTAATTGTTGAATTTAATTATCGAAATTGGTAAATTATTGAATCTGGAGCTTTAAGCCTGTTAAAAATAATTTAAAGGATTGTAAAAATTATATTGATAGTACTGAAGATAGTAAAAGTGTTGAAACTGAATTTGGAAGTGTTATGTTAAGTTTTAAAAATATATCGTTTGAATCGATATTTAAAAATAGCCTTCCGAGGCACAGTCTCGGAATTCGACGAAACCAGTTCCATTGGGTCCGTAATATTGTATTATTACCGGATTTCAAGTTTCGTAGTAATCAGAGTTGTTGTGTGAGCGTACGACATACAAACGCGTTGAAATCAAATCGAAAATTTAATATAAATAATTTAAGCAAAACACTGTAGCTAGATATTTTTCCAACCCGTTCCTTTGCCTTCTCGAACACGCTACCCTTATCTTCCATCGTACACTTCTCGTTCCTTCTAAAATTTGCCTGTTCCTTCCTCGTTCATTTCATTCGATTTCAGTTATTATCAAACGAGAGAAAAAAAAGGGCGGAGCGAAATTCTTTAAATTTTAATCGCGTTCATCTCCTCCCTTTAGTTGTTCAATATAGAACGTTCTTGGCCTTCATTTTCAAAATCGTTAACCCTAAATCAAAAGAAAAGGGGCACTCGAATTCGATTTTGAAACTGGGAAGGGGATCGCGTATCTCAACCGCGAGAAGGAGTTTCGATCTGGGGTTTCTCGTCTGGCCGATGGGGAGAACTCGCGGCGATATGTTTCATGATGGCACTGTGCTCGAGTGGAGCTCATCTATTTTGAGATGCAAGTTGCGGCGTGGGCTGTGGGGAGCACGACGTCGGAGGCAAGGGGAGTTCGAGCTCGATGTCAGTGAGGTTGTGGAGTTGCGAAATCGAGGGAGTTGGGATCTCGAAGGCCTGAGCGTGGGGTCGGCTTCATTTTGCTGTCGAGAATCGCGGTCGTGGGAGTTGGTCCTGCTCGAGTTTGCAGCGCCTTAGTTGAAATAAGGCGTGGTGGTGGTCGTGATCGGTGAGCTATCATCAGTGAGGTATAAATATTTATATATGATTTCGTTTTCAATTTAAAATTTTATAACATACAGAGGAAGAGATATATTCACAGAGAGATATTTATGCAGTATTTATTTATATATATACTTGTTCAAAGAAGTTTTATATAATAAATTACAGTAAGGTAATTTAATTCTAAAACATCTTAGTCTATTGTGCATGGGTTTAAACTTTTAATTTATTGTGAGATCATTTCCTCTATCTGATATTAACCGCAGGTATATATATACTATTTACTCACCTTCATGTTAAATCTAATATTATATGAATATGTTAAACTGGAAACAGAACAGAAAGAGAAAGGGAATATAGAGTTTATATAAAACGAGATTTTAAAACCCATGTGAATTATTTTGGAATAAAATAAAATGTATGTACATTTTTATAATCTACTAGTTTATTTTTTTAGATAATATACTTAGATGATTAATGTGTTTAATTGACTTATTTAATTATGGTCATTAAAGATTTGTCAGAGGAAATTAGTTAAATTAAATTAATAGTAAATTAAATTAGACAATGGAAATTAATTGATCTATTATTCCAAATATTAATAAATCATATGACATTTGTACAAGGGTTAAAATCTTGGAGACTCAAGCTGGATTGGGTCGAATTGCAAAACAAAAATCAAGGTGAGTTAATCTCACTCAGTTAAATTATAATTTAAATTTAATTGGTTAAATTTAAATATTGATGGATGATTGATTTGATTGATTTGATTGATATGGTATATAGTAGTATATACCAATATATATATATTGGCATATGTATATATTGGAATTGTTATTCCCGCATTATATAGCGGATGAGACCCTATGCGCCGCATAATAGCGGATGATATTTTATAAAACCCATATACCGCGATATTCCACCTCGAAGTGGAATTGGTATTGTGCTAACATTTGTGGATGCAGGGAAACAGGTTGGAGGGATCCAACTGGATTCCTCAAAATATTTAATTTTGTTTAAATATTCTGTGATATGATTGTTGATATCCTGTGATGATTTATATTGGATAATCTGGTTGGATTGAATTTCCCAGTATAATGAGTTATCAAAAGTAATTGAATTGGATTTTGGAAAGAATAAAAGAGTAAAATTAAGCTAAGTAATTCTAGTGAATTCGAATAAATTAAATATGGAAAAGAGGAATTTTGAATAAATAGAGAAATATTGAATTTAAAGAAAACGTATGTGATATTATTTAAAGGAATAAATAATTCATTCTAATTCAATGTTTAAATGTAATTAAAAAGAAAGAAAGAACTTGGGAAATCTGAAACTTGTGTTTCGGTTTAAAGATTTTAAATCATAATGAGAAATAAAATCTGGAAGTTAATGAATTTGGAAATAAATGGATTAAGTAAGGAAATTTATTTCAAAGTAAAATAAATTGGGAAATCAATTATAAATTGATTTAAATACTTTGGGATTTGAAATTTAAAGAGAAATGAGATTTTGAAGATATAAACTGGGTTTATAAAGTGAAATGGAATATCAGTGGATATTAGAAAATATAAATTCAATGTGGGAATTTATAAAAGGATATGGATTTGGTTTAAAAATAAATGTCGATTTATTTTTAAAAGATGGGAATGAGAAGTGTATTTCTATGGATAGCCAAGTACGTTTTCAAAGCAATTTGAAATATAAGTTAAAGGTTTTAAGTATGTTTTAAAAAGCATGATTAGGAAATTTGTCTTTTAAAATGTTAATTTCCTAAGTAAGTATTTTCAAAAATATATTATTGTAGTAATTATATAAAAGTGATTTGCTATTATGTTTTAAAGGGAGAAATTTAGTTTATATTTATAAAGTGGTTTATTTTAAAGTATATATTTTTAATAAAGTATTAAAGTAGTTTAATTTCAATGTTATAAGATATATTTAAAATAAAGTGTTTTTAAATTATTTTAAAATTAAAAGTATTTTGTACTTGGTGATTCAGTGGAAATAATTATTTGGGAAATGTTTTCCGTAAGCGGAAACTGTTTTGAAATTGTTTTCAAATGAGCTTTGAAAATTTGGAAATATATCTTGGAAAGATATTTGGGCAAATAAATAATGTGGGAAATTATTTATTGTGTGATGGTTGCTTGTGGATGTTAATTGATAGTTAAATAACCGACTATCAATATTGGCCAAATGCGCTGATCGTTTCGAAGAGACCGGGATCGAGTTTCCGTATACCGGGATTCTAGGTCTGGAGACTCGAATACCACTTCGATTCGGTTTGTACGTTTCGTGTAACGTGTTCAGAGTCGAAGATGGAGCAGTGAAGTGCAAGGGCTAGTCGCTACTAATCCTGAGGATATTTCCAAAATGGATGTAGTAGGAATAGTGCCTTCGGTTCCGTTCGAACCCGGGACAGACTTGTATGGACGAATGCTTTCGTGACATCGTCAGGTGGACGATGGGCATTCTAAGGGATATGTTCTATAAAGGTATCGTTTAGCCTCAAGCCTCATCAACCGGGAATGACTGAAAATCAGGGGTTATGCAGCAAGGCTTCGTGGGTAGCCCCCACTTGAGAGTAAAGTCATCCCTGTCTAGATGTCCCTTTATTTCGGCTTAGTGTTGCGGTTGCTGATCCCAACCGTGGGGTGATTTTATTTGGAATTATCCAGTAAGGGATGATTCCGGCCTTGTGTTGCAGGGGAGCGGGCGTACTCCTCGGTACTGTGATCTAGGCCACGTACTGTGTCAGGTGGTACCCCAGTGCCTAGTCATTCGTTGGAAATCCATTCTCCCTACGTGCCTTGTACGGTATTTGTTTGTATACCTAGTATGCTGGAATTTAATCATGTAACAATTTCAGCTATTTTAATAAGTATTTGTGAATAGACACTATTATAATATCAGAGGATTTTTTATAAAAAGTGTTTTAGCTATCGTAAGGTAAAAACCCAACATTTTTATTTGTGGCGTGGTCTTACGAGATGCTTTTGTTTTCAAAGGATTTTTGAAACTTTAATAATCAATTGAGTGTGATTTTCTCACGCTGGTATTCCAGACTGACTCGGGTATTGTTTATATGATGCTCGGGTCAGACCGAGATAAACAGGTTCAGGATATGATGCTGTGGAGCTCAGGAGACGAGCTGGATGACGATACATACTCTCGTACTTGCTATTATTTTTCCGCTGTGTTCAGTTGTATGTTATGGATGTTGATGTACTCTGATGATGTATTCTGATGATGAATTGTATAAACAGATATAGTTTTGATTTGTGTAAAGATCTGTTGATATATATATTATATTTTATTCCGCTACGATGGTTAGATTCTGATGTTGTTTTCTATTTTTCTTCTTCTACCTCTTCTTCTTATCTAAAATGGTTCGATTTTCCGGGTCTGGAAAGTCGGGTCGTTACAGTTGGTATCAGAGCCAGGTTGGCGATAACCTTGGCTCTGGTGGGAATTTTGAGAGTATTAATAGATATGAGCGCGTATTTGTTAGTGAATATAAAATGGTTTTATATTGTGTTGGTTGATTTATTGAGTGGCATATGAACCTTCGTCGGCACAGTCTGTACAACTGTATCGAAGGGGTTTCTAAACACTTGAATAGAACAGTTCGACACAATATTGTTTTAAATAGGGTGAATGAAATAATTTTTCCCAAATTATTTTGTATATAAAAGAAAAAAATTTCGAAAATTATTATGGTTATATATTTGGATGCTTGGTTGTTAGAAGATGACAATAATGAGTTAGTCTCATTATTGAGTAGAAATTGAAAACTTATAACCCAAGTTGAAGAATAAATTTATATAACAAAATGGAATTTGAAATATAGACTATAAATGAAATTTATAAATTGAGATAACCTTTATATACAAATGTGAATTACAAAGGTGATTTATAATCAAATGAGATAAATTCATAAACAAATGAAATTTGTAAATGTAAATTGTAAATGTGATTTATAACTTGAAATAAAATGTGATAGAATTCCAGAGAAATGTTTGGATATAAAATTGAATGGATTTTGAATTTGAAGTTTTGGGAAAGGCTTAAATTCCTTTGGATTTAAAAATAGTTTTTAAAGGTTTTGGGGAAATAATGGTGATATTATTTCATGAATATTTTTGAAATTGAATTGAAATCTGGTGGGATTTGGGATTTAAAAAAAAAGTTTGAAATGTTTAGAGTGATAAAAGCATTAAAATTCTCTTTCGGTCGCTGGAAAATAATTTCGGTGATGACTGCAGCATCATCGATGTCTATTTTCGAGTTTCCAAAGAGAAATTGCTACCAAACTGTTTTAAATTGAAAGTGATTGTGAACTGGGTTGGTTTTGAAATTCAAAGAGAAAATTGTTTGGTAAAAGCAGATTGTTTTGGAAATTGAGATTTGAGGTGATATACCAGATATGTATGAGTTATTTATGGATTCAAAATGGTTTTTGAAATAAAACCGGGCAATTGGATTCTGGGAATTCTATTTAAAATATAAATGTGGAAATTTAAATGAATCAACAATATAAAATATAGAATGAAGTTGATTGAAATAAGAAGGGAATGAAAGTTTAATTCTGGGATTATAATTATGAGATGAAAATAACTCAATGAGTAATATAAGTTGGTAGATAAAAGAGTTAGAGAACTTGAAGGTGAATGAATTGTAAAACTTGTATAAATTTGTACCCTAGAATTAAAATTTAATTCGAGTATATGAAGGTGAATAAAATATATTTGAATTTAACTTAAGATAAGTTAAATAAGAATTGAGAATTGGAATTGAATTAAATGTAAGTAAGTTGAAGTTGAATTGAATTGGATATAAAGGTAATGTAAAATGCTTATAATTGTGTAAAGGAATTCATATTCTTAAGTTCTTAAGTGTAATAATTTGAGATTTGATTGTAAAGATGAAAATGGACTTAAATGAATAGTCCCAGGTCTTCAGCAAGTAAGTTAAAACTTATGAATAGAAATGAAATTGTAAGTCATAGATGGGAATCCATTACTTTGAACCATTAAGAGTTATAATTTGAAATTGTAATTATCAAATGGAAATGACTAAGATGAGCAATCTTAATTTTTAAATAGATCCAAACTTGAATTATAAAATAAATTGAACTTAAGATAATTAAGTGAAGTGATATTTGGAATAAAAAAGCAAGTATTTAATTTTAACCAGCGGAGGAACTAATTAGATAGTAAATTAGTTAATGAAATTGAATTGTGAGTTAATGAAATTGGATTAAAATAGTGATGGTTTGGATTGCGAATGAAATCCAAATAAGTGAAAATAAATTGGAAATGACCTGGTTATTAATAAAATAATTCCAGATGAATTGAGTATGGAAAATAAAATTCATAATGATTGAGTGAATGAACCAATTATATTAAATAAATAAATGGATGGAATTTGATTAAATAAGAATCAAATGAAAGATGGAAATAAAACTTTAAAGGGTTGGTTAAATGGAAAATAAACTTAAGTTATTGACTTAAGTAAATGTTGAATGGAAACTAAACTCAACAGAGGAGTGGTTTAAATAAGTTGAGAAATAGTTATTGCATGAATTAACTTGGATTGTTTTCGAGCTAAATAAAATTCAATTTTTGGAAGTTGGAGATGAATTGAATTTAAGGAAAAAAAATTGGAAATGAAATAGTAAATTGAAGTAAGTTGGAATTCATATGAAATGTGAGTTCAATTTGAATATATACACTTCAGTGGTGAAGTAGTAAATAAATATAAGAAAATTTTATATTGAACTTAAGAATTGAAGAATGAAATTCTTGGGAAAACTGGTATTGGAAATATACTTAGTAATTTTGGAATGGAAATATATATATATACTAAGTGAATAGTTGAATGAAGACTAAAACTGGAAGTTGTGAAATGGATGATTGTGGATAAGTGAATAACAATCAAAAAGGAATGTGAATAAAAGAGAATTGATATAACTGATAATCAATTGGAATTTATACGTAAGATGTACGTATATTATTTTATTCGCATAGCTATTTGGTCCAGATGTCGAACACAGAATTTTGAGATAGTTTTATCGATCCGAATCAGGATTTTTCACTCGATTTTCGACGGCGAACCTGGATATGGATTGTTGATTGATTCTGGATATTCTCTATCATAGTTTGTGGCTATGCAAGGAGAATGACGGTTTCTGATCAAGAAACCAGATCTGAGTCCGCACTAGGAAGTCGGGTGGACGATACTAGTTCGGAAGTGAAATTGTGTGATCGAGTGAGCGATCGAATGTGATATTGCGTACGGATGATATATGTACATTCTACGGGCTTAAGTAAAACAAATATTGTAAATTTGTAAAGAAAAGTATAAAATGACTTTGGAATTGTGATGGAATATTATTGCTTAGTAGGATATACAGGTGTATAAAAGCAATGGATAAATTGGGATTTTTGATTTTAGAAGATAAATTCAATGGCTCGACAAAAAGGTATGTATTTGAATTTCTATATGAAATTTGATTGGGTTTTGATCCAGCCACTTGGCTTTTTGTTTTCTTTTTGAGATTGGGAGGCCGTAGAGCCATTTTGTAGTTGTACCGAGCTAGCCGCGCAAAGGAGATGCTGGCAAAAATTTTCGGAAATTTAGGAAGTTAGAAAAATTTTGGAAAATTTTGATAATTCAAAATTTGAATTCAAATTTAAATTTGAATGGATAAGTAGGTGGTATGGGTTGAACTTATGAATAAGTTTGGGAAGTTAAAAGATGATTAGTGTATCATTAATAAAAGATTGTTTGGGTGTTGTTAAAACTGTTTGGTTTTGGAAAATAGTAATGGGTATTGGATCATTCTTCCTAACTGGTAATTTCGGGGACGAAATTCTTTTTAGGGGGGAGGAATGTGACGACCCGGAAATTTTGAACATTTGAAATAGGAATATTTAATTAATTTTAAATATTCAAAGGTTAATTTTTAACTTGAATTTCAAATATCATTAATTATTGGATAATTAATTGTTGAATTTAATTATCGAAATTGGTAAATTATTGAATCTGGAGCTTTAAGCCTGTTAAAAATAATTTAAAGGATTGTAAAAATTATATTGATAGTACTGAAGATAGTAAAAGTGTTGAAACTGAATTTGGAAGTGTTTTGTTAAGTTTTAAAAATATATCGTTTGAATCGATATTTAAAAATAGCCTTCCGAGGCACAGTCTCGGAATTCGACGAAACCAGTTCCATTGGGTCCGTAATATTGTATTATTACCGGATTTCAAGTTTCGTAGTAATCAGAGTTGTTGTGTGAGCGTACGACATACAAACGCGTTGAAATCAAATCGAAAATTTAATATAAATAATTTAAGCAAAACACTGTAGCTAGATATTTTTCCAACCCGTTCCTTTGCCTTCTCGAACACGCTACCCTTATCTTCCATCGTACACTTCTCGTTCCTTCTAAAATTTGCCTGTTCCTTCCTCGTTCATTTCATTCGATTTCAGTTATTATCAAACGAGAGAAAAAAAAGGGCGGAGCGAAATTCTTTAAATTTTAATCGCGTTCATCTCCTCCCTTTAGTTGTTCAATATAGAACGTTCTTGGCCTTCATTTTCAAAATCGTTAACCCTAAATCAAAAGAAAAGGGGCACTCGAATTCGATTTCGAAACTGGGAAGGGGATCGCGTATCTCAACCGCGAGAAGGAGTTTCGATCTGGGGTTTCTCGTCTGGCCGATGGGGAGAACTCGCGGCGATATGTTTCGTGATGGCACTGTGCTCGAGTGGAGCTCGTCTATTTCGAGATGCAAGTCGCGGCGTGGGCTGTGGGGAGCACGACGTCGGAGGCAAGGGGAGTTCGAGCTCGATGTCAGTGAGGTTGTGGAGTTGCGAAATCGAGGGAGTTGGGATCTCGAAGGCCTGAGCGTGGGGTCGGCTTCATTTTGCTGTCGAGAATCGCGGTCGTGGGAGTTGGTCCTGCTCGAGTTTGCAGCGCCTTAGTTGAAATAAGGCGTGGTGGTGGTCGTGATCGGTGAGCTATCATCAGTGAGGTATAAATATTTATATATGATTTCGTTTTCAATTTAAAATTTTATAACATACAGAGGAAGAGATATATTCACAGAGAGATATTTATGCAGTATTTATTTATATATATACTTGTTCAAAGAAGTTTTATATAATAAATTACAGTAAGGTAATTTAATTCTAAAACATCTTAGTCTATTGTGCATGGGTTTAAACTTTTAATTTATTGTGAGATCATTTCCTCTATCTGATATTAACTGCAGGTTTATATATACTATTTACTCACCTTCATGTTAAATCTAATATTATATGAATATGTTAAACTGGAAACAGAACAGAAAGAGAAAGGGAATATAGAGTTTATATAAAACGAGATTTTAAAACCCATGTGAATTATTTTGGAATAAAATAAAATGTATGTACATTTTTATAATCTACTAGTTTATTTTTTTAGATAATATACTTAGATGATTAATGTGTTTAATTGACTTATTTAATTATGGTCATTAAAGATTTGTCAGAGGAAATTAGTTAAATTAAATTAATAGTAAATTAAATTAGACAATGGAAATTAATTGATCTATTATTCCAAATATTAATAAATCATATGACATTTGTACAAGGGTTAAAATCTTGGAGACTCAAGCTGGATTGGGTCGAATTGCAAAACAAAAATCAAGGTGAGTTAATCTCACTCAGTTAAATTATAATTTAAATTTAATTGGTTAAATTTAAATATTGATGGATGATTGATTTGATTGATTTGATTGATATGGTATATAGTAGTATATACCAATATATATATATATTGGCATATGTATATATTGGAATTGTTATTCCCGCATTATATAGCGGATGAGACCCTATGCGCCGCATAATAGCGGATGATATTTTATAAAACCCATATACCGCGATATTCCACCTCGAAGTGGAATTGGTATTGTGCTAACATTTGTGGATGCAGGGAAACAGGTTGGAGGGATCCAACTGGATTCCTCAAAATATTTAATTTTGTTTAAATATTCTGTGATATGATTGTTGATATCCTGTGATGATTTATATTGGATAATCTGGTTGGATTGAATTTCCCAGTATAATGAGTTATCAAAAGCAATTGAATTGGATTTTGGAAAGAATAAAAGAGTAAAATTAAGCTAAGTAATTCTAGTGAATTCGAATAAATTAAATATGGAAAAGAGGAATTTTGAATAAATAGAGAAATATTGAATTTAAAGAAAACGTATGTGATATTATTTAAAGGAATAAATAATTCATTCTAATTCAATGTTTAAATGTAATTAAAAAGAAAGAAAGAACTTGGGAAATCTGAAACTTGTGTTTCGGTTTAAAGATTTTAAATCATAATGAGAAATAAAATCTGGAAGTTAATGAATTTGGAAATAAATGGATTAAGTAAGGAAATTTATTTCAAAGTAAAATAAATTGGGAAATCAATTATAAATTGATTTAAATACTTTGGGATTTGAAATTTAAAGAGAAATGAGATTTTGAAGATATAAACTGGGTTTATAAAGTGAAATGGAATATCAGTGGATATTAGAAAATATAAATTCAATGTGGGAATTTATAAAAGGATATGGATTTGGTTTAAAAATAAATGTCGATTTATTTTTAAAAGATGGGAATGAGAAGTGTATTTCTCTGGATAGCCAAGTACGTTTTCAAAGCAATTTGAAATATAAGTTAAAGGTTTTAAGTATGTTTTAAAAAGCATGATTAGGAAATTTGTCTTTTAAAATGTTAATTTCCTAAGTAAGTATTTTCAAAAATATATTATTGTAGTAATTATATAAAAGTGATTTGCTATTATGTTTTAAAGGGAGAAATTTAGTTTATATTTATAAAGTGGTTTATTTTAAAGTATATATTTTTAATAAAGTATTAAAGTAGTTTAATTTCAATGTTATAAGATATATTTAAAATAAAGTGTTTTTAAATTATTTTAAAATTAAAAGTATTTTGTACTTGGTGATTCAGTGGAAATAATTATTTGGGAAATGTTTTCCGTAAGCGGAAACTGTTTTGAAATTGTTTTCAAATGAGCTTTGAAAATTTGGAAATATATCTTGGAAAGATATTTGGGCAAATAAATAATGTGGGAAATTATTTATTGTGTGATGGTTGCTTGTGGATGTTAATTGATAGTTAAATAACCGACTATCAATATTGGCCAAATGCGCTGATCGTTTCGAAGAGACCGGGATCGAGTTTCCGTATACCGGGATTCTAGGTCTGGAGACTCGAATACCACTTCGATTCGGTTTGTACGTTTCGTGTAACGTGTTCAGAGTCGAAGATGGAGCAGTGAAGTGCAAGGGCTAGTCGCTACTAATCCTGAGGATATTTCCAAAATGGATGTAGTAGGAATAGTGCCTTCGGTTCCGTTCGAACCCGGGACGGACTTGTATGGACGAATGCTTTCGTGACATCGTCAGGTGGACGATGGGCATTCTAAGGGATATGTTCTATAAAGGTATCGTTTAGCCTCAAGCCTCATCAACCGGGAATGACTGAAAATCAGGGGTTATGCAGCAAGGCTTCGTGGGTAGCCCCCACTTGAGAGTAAAGTCATCCCTGTCTAGATGTCCCTTTATTTCGGCTTAGTGTTGCGGTTGCTGATCCCAACCGTGGGGTGATTTTATTTGGAATTATCCAGTAAGGGATGATTCCGGCCTTGTGTTGCAGGGGAGCGGGCGTACTCCTCGGTACTGTGATCTAGGCCACGTACTGTGTCAGGTGGTACCCTAGTGCCTAGTCATTCGTTGGAAATCCATTCTCCCTACGTGCCTTGTACGGTATTTGTTTGTATACCTAGTATGCTGGAATTTAATCATGTAACAATTTCAGCTATTTTAATAAGTATTTGTGAATAGAAACTATTATAATATCAGAGGATTTTTATAAAAAGTGTTTTAGCTATCGTAAGGTAAAAACCCGACATGTTTATTTGTGGCGTGGTCTTACGAGATGCTTTTGTTTTCAAAGGATTTTTGAAACTTTAATAATCAATTGAGTGTGATTTTCTCACGCTGGTATTCCAGACTGACTCGGGTATGTTTATATGATGCTCGGGTCAGACCGAGATAAACAGGTTCAGGATATGATGCTGTGGAGCTCAGGAGACGAGCTGGATGACGATACGTACTCTCGTACTTGCTATTATTTTTCCGCTGTGTTCAGTTGTATGTTATGGATGTTGATGTACTCTGATGATGTATTCTGATGATGAATTGTATAAACAGATATAGTTTTGATTTGTGTAAAGATCTGTTGATATATATATTATATTATATTCCGCTGCGATGGTTAGATTCTGATGTTGTTTTCTATTTTTCTTCTTCTACCTCTTCTTCTTAACTAAAATGGTTCGATTTTCCGGGTCTGGAAAGTCGGGTCGTTACAGATACCAACTGTAACGACCCACTATTTTGGACCATTCAAATCGACAATAAATCCACACATGTCGGACTTGAATACTTCAAAACAGTGGATTGTCCAGAAAATTTGGAGCAAATAAAATCAAATACAGAATTACAGACACAGAATATCAGAATAACTCGCAGCGGAAATAAAATACCATAGTAGTTCATGAAGCTACTATATACAACTCTCAAAACATATACAAAATCTCATTGTCAAAATAGATACAATAGAAGTCAGGATACATAAATCAATAATACAGAGACAAATATAGAATATGAACTAACTGGAAGAAGTAGACGAATAGATAGACAGATAAGCTCCAACAAAACTCTATCTCCAGAAGGTGAATCCCAAGTTGTGATTCTCAGGCTGACCCGAGCGTAAAGTAAAACACAAAACACTCGAGTCAGGACATACATACTTATACAATGTAAACCAACTCAAATGAACTGTAATATAAATGCACAATAACTTAAAGGATGCTTGGGATCACCCATCCTTTAAGGATCGGTCAAACCATAAACAGAGCAGTAATAAACACTATCATAGAAATATCCATATTAAAGTAAACCAATGCAAATAACAGTGTTAATGTGACTAGGGTAGCGTAGAGCTGCAGTAATCGCTCACCTCTAGCCACACTCTCAAATTAAAGTGTGCATCCAAATAAATCTCAAGGAAATAAAATGGCATACAGATAAGTGTACCCGTGGTTATAGATTTCAAAATGGTTTAAAAATTCGAATTAAAATCATTCATTTAAACCATTAAAAGTAAAGTCATTATACTTACAAATCAAATATTAAATTCTAAAAATTTAACCTTTTCTGAGCTCATTTAAATACTCTAAACATTTAATTTCAGCTTCCACAACATTTAGAAAGTGCTGCGGTAAGATATATTTCAAAACAATTCATTTCAGCAAAGACAACATTTAAAAACTGCTGTAATGGTTCAGTTTTAGTTGACAAATAGAAAAGATAGCATTTACAAAACTGCTGTAATAGTTCAGGGTTCAAATTAAAAGATTTAAATCAATTCAGCAAAGACAGCGTTTAAAAACTGCTGTAATAGTTCAATTATATTCAAAAGTCACATTTCAGCCAACTGCAGCACTTAACAAGTGCTACCTTAGCTCTTTCATTAGTTTCTGTTTCAAGTTTAGTTCCTGCCACTACAACACTTACAAACTGCTGTCATAGCCTTAGTTAATTTTAGCCTTTTAGTTCACTTCTGCAACTACAGCACTTACAAAGTGCTGCAGATTCTACTTAGTTCAGATTTTAGTGCATTTCAAGAAACGATAGCATTTCTGAAGTGCTACTAAATGAATTCCCAGATTTTAAATAGAATTCCAGCCATAATAAACTTCTATTTAAATCAATTTAATTTAATAAAAATCATATTTTTCCACTTTAAAATGGTCATTTAATTTCCCTTTAATTTAAAATTTATAAAGGAAAATTCTACAAATAAATATCAAATTTTCCTTACTTCACTTATTAAATTCAAGTGTAAAATTTTCCTATTCTTTACATTCATTTAACACTTTAATTTAATTTATCATTTCACAAATAAAACATAATTTCCATTTTTTTTACTTAAACTTCCATTTTTAAAACCAAATCTCACAATTCCAAGTCAAGTTAAAATTCCAAATTTCCATTTTAAGCATCCATTTGTTTAACATTTTATATTTATAGAAAAATCAATAAGACTTTAACAAATCATTTTAAATTCAAATTTAAATCAAATATCATAATTTACATTTTAAAAATACTTAAAAATATCCAGAGAAATATATAAAATAACCACGGGTCTGTATATTATTTCTAACCTAAGACAAGTGATACGGATAATATATCATTTCAATCCGTAATTTACAAAATAAAAATCCGGGTTTTATCATTTCAAACCCACAATCACAAGTTAATAATAATAATTAAAAATTGCTTAGGTCTATCATTTCAGCCCATAACGATTTTTCCCTATTCTAAAGTCCGTTCGGGTATGTATCATTTCAACCCATAGTGATTCTATTCTACAGGAACTTGCAATGTGATTAACAGAAATAAATAAACAATATAATAAAATAAAATATAACAGATGATGTGACAAGTTAATAACAGGGTTTAACATCATATAAATGATATCACAGGCAGGTATAACATAATATAAAAGTTTCTACACACTGACTTAGTGTCACTTCACAATTATATAAGCATATATGTCATGTGTGAATTACTCACCTCTTTAAAGCTGGAGTTCGCAAACAACACACACAAAAGAGAATCCGAAAAGCACGATAGCACGATTTGATTCAACTAGGGAGAGAGCCAAGATGTAAATCTTGTATATAACAATAAAACAAGACCATATATAAATATATATTCAATACCAAAATCTATATTGAAACAAGTAAGGAAATAGAATTAAACAAGAGACATAACCAAGCTTATTAACCATCTTTGCTTGACCCTAAATCAAAGTATGCTCGGCCCTACATGGTTTAGGCTCAGACATGACATGTTTTAAAGTGGAATGGATCAGGTTAGGACTGAAAATAACAAGGTTAGGTTGAGAAGAGGAAGGGTTTTGGGGTTATAAACATAGAATGTCAAGAGGCAAAGCAAAAGGGGTGGTTTGGTTCAACTTTTTGGCTCGGCCACAAGCACAATTGGGCTCGGCCAAGGCAAGTGCAGGTCTGGTTAGGGGTTAGGTTGGTGTTCAGGTAGTGTACTAGTGCTGGTGGTGGTGGCTAGGAGTTGGCCGTGGCTTGCAAATGAAGGGGAGGTTGCATATAGGCTCGGATAGGCAAGTATTGTGGAGTTTTGCATTGTTTTTGTGGAGTTTTGATCAAGGGGAGGCCATGGCACTTTCAGGTCAGAGGAGTATGATGTTTTGGCCGTGGATTAAGTGGAGAAGGAAGTGGTGGTGGTCGGTGGAGGTGATGGAGTGGTAGAGGCCGAGCAAACACAAGAAGAATCAAGGCAAAATCTAGGCAAAATTCCATGGAAAAGGTAGAAAAAAAGTGGAAGAAAAAAGGAAGCCATTACCAAATTTTCTCAGTAGTGTTTGGCCATGAATAGCTGATGAAATGAGATGTTTTTCATGTGAAAATGAGTTAAGGAACTCACGGCTATCAATTAGAAAGGAACGACCAATGAATTGAAAAGTCTAGCAAACCAAAAGTCATTGTTTTGAAACTTTTTGTCTCTTCAAATTTCCACTATCTTTTATATACAAAATAAAAAAAATATAAACTCAGTAAATAACAAAAAAACAACTGAAATAAAGTGAAAAAGAAAATAAATAATTTGTTTTGGGAAAATAGGAAAATAAATAAAGAAAATAGATTAATATTTTGAGACTAGCTTTAAAAATTGTAAACAAAATACACTTAACTTTGGAAAAATTATAACTATACTTTAAAAATGTTTTTAAAAATAAAATATATATACATAACATGTTGTGTTACACATGATGACATAAATTAGAACATGACATGACAGATAAAATATTATTTATATAAATTAAAATAAACAATTTTGTTAAGTAAAACAATTTACATACAATAGTGTAAAAAGCATAACTTTCACAATATTAATCAGATTTCAACGAAACGAAAAGCAGTATACTTGAAATTTTATTTACTTTCATAATAAAAGATAAAATTCAAAAATTCAAACTTTGAAAATTTTAAATTAAAGTCAAAGTTTGACCACATTGACAAAAATTCACATTTCTGGAAAATACTCTATTTATTCATGTTTGGAATTACAATTCACCTAAAAATAAAAATGTATATTTAAAATAACAAAATTCATCCATTTTAATAAATAAAATAAAGTTTTTAAATCAGGAAATTCAATTAAAAATAATTACAAAATACAGGGTTGTTACACGTAGAAGGCGCGATAGGGCATGCGGCACGGCACTCGAGGCAATTCTAGGGTAGATATACCGTTTGCATATCTGGACTGGTGGTAATGCATAGCAGCTACTACTGCCCACCTCATGACACACTCCCAAATCAAAGGTGCACCCAATCAAATCACAAAAGCAATAGAATGGTATCGAAGAAATGTGTCCGATAGGAGGAATGACCTCACTTGGCCCGGCGTGGCTCCTGTTTTAGCCGCATCAAGCTGACTCACGTGAGTCAGGGCTACGTAAATACCATATAGAATAGTCACCAAACCATCCTACTTCATGCTGGAATCTCCACCATGTACACAGTTGTTAAAGTGGTTTCCGGTATTGGCAGAGAGTATGACAATATCCGATCACGGTCTCTTTAACAACCAAACGTTATTATAACACCGTGGTCATTTCATTTCAAATAGTTCATGATTCATATCAAAATATCATATCATTTCAAACCATATCAATTTGGTATCATTATACACTTTAAATCATATTCATTTCCAAAGTCGTAACACTTTCAAAATTATAACACTTCTGAAATAGTAACACTTTTGAAATCATAACAATTGGAAATCATAACACTTTGGAAATCATAGCACTTTTAAATCATAACGCTTTTGAAATCATAGCACTTTTGAAATCGTAACACTTTTAACTTAAACAGTTTAAATATTGAAATAGTATATATTGAAAAATAGTTATAAATTAAAATAGCTTATATATTCAAATAGTTTATATAGGTATTAAAATACTTTATGTAATAAAAATAGTTTCCTCTAATTTCGCAAATCGATTCAAAACATCTTAAATTCCACCATTCAATTTAAATCAGTTCCAGTTTAACCATTTCAATCTAAATTTCAAAGATTCAAGTTTAAATTATTCAAACATTTATAATATAAATTTCATTTATATTTCAACATTTAACTTTAATTTTATTCAAATTGGAAGGTATTCACTTAATCATTTTAATAACAATTTATTTAAAATCCCCATTTTATAAATTGAATTCAATATTAAATATTCAATCTCAATTTTATTTAAAATTCGAGAATATTCATTTAATCACCTTTTTATCGTATCAAGTTATAAATCAAAATTTTCAAAATCTCAAAAGCAATAAGTTCAAATAAAATTCTTATTTAAACTCAATTATTTACCAATTTAAGTTCCAAGTCAAAATTTATTTATCTTCCCAACCTGTATTATTAAAGTTGAAAATTTATTTTAAAATATTAATATAAATTTAAATAAATATTTAAACATATTATATAATAATTAAGTTAAATTTTTATTAAATTTAAATCTTATTATTAAATGTATTTTGTATTAAATCTATTTTTATATATTTTAAAAAAAAATTATAAGAAAAATCTTAAAAAATATATTTTCAAAACTAACTTATAAATTTAAAATTTCCAAATAATATTAATTTAAAATCTAGATTTTTCCATATATAAAAACGGCTTATACATATTATATTTTAAAATGAATATTTATTAAAACCATATATTTCCTTTCAAAACTTTGGAAATTATTTTTCAAAATATAGACCAATGGTGTCCGTATATAATTTTCTATCCTATGGTTAAGTGATACAGATATTTATCATTTCAATCCACAATTTATATATCTATGGGTATATATCATTTCAATCCGCAATCCCAAAATTCCAAATCAATGAAAATCGCTTGGGTTTATCATTTCAACCCATAACGATTTTCTCATATTCTACAAGATCGTTTGGGTATGTATCATTTCAACCCATAGGGAATTCTATACTAACAGGGAACTTGCAGAGTGAGAATAGGGATGATAATAATATAGCATATCAACAACATGCATATACCATCAATATAAATAACAGATAATGGTGTCAGATGTCACAGGTGAACAGTTACAGATAATGGCATATCATATATGTAGCAATTAAATAACCAGCAACAACATATTTCAATTGTCATTTCAGGTGAAATCAAATTTAATAAATAGAAGAACGTTAATCATGAGTGATTACTCACCTTTCGAGGCTAGAGTAAATAGACAATCAACCGAGTTACGAATCCAAGCGCGGATTCCAAAGTAAGGCAAGATTGGCACGAATTCGACGAACAAAGCTGATAAATAGAAGTCGATGAAACAAATCAAATCAGCTTGATATAAATGGAATATATATACTATTATTATCATTATTTTATAAAATCAACATTTTAATCTTTAGACAAATATTAAAATGTTTATATATATATATATATTATATTATAAAACCATTGTTTAAATTTAAAACACATAAAACAAAGTCTCCATATATAAATTTGAAAACCAAACCAATGTATACTTGTATATATATCTATATGACTTTATATATATCCATATTTTAAGGTTAATATACTTTTATATATATAATGAACATGACTAGAAAAATGGTGCACAGGCTGTCACGAGTACAGGCTTGTAACTTTATAACATATATATATATATATCTTTATAAACAGAGCAAAATAATACATATAACCCTTTAACACACTGTTGTAAATATACTGTAACATGCACATACCTTCCAACAAATAATATAATATTTATAACACTTATTTCAAAATTTAATATTTTGACATATATATATATATGAACAAGTACATATATAACTTATATATAACATGTAAAGTAGCAGACTATAACATATATAAAACTATATATACTATACTATACTATATTTAATATATTAATATTTAAGCTCTCTCTCTTAGTTAAAATAACAAGTTTACCATTCACACCTTTCAAATATAATTTCAATATGTAATATATATTGTTGTACTAGAAAACCAAAACATTACAGACAACATAGTTTACAACTCATAAATAACTATATATATTTATTAAACTCTTTAAAATCAACGTTTAATAACCAACATATTAGAAATACTTTAACAAGATCAGTATATATCTATATATATAAGCTACAATATAAACTATATATAATACTTTATATCCTCATCTCTGTTATGAAACATAAATCATATACTACTGTACAACACACATATACCACCGTAAATCTATATATATTACTGTAAATATACATAAACAATATAACGTATAAAATATTCCTTCTATAGTATCATATAAACAATACATATGACAAACAATTCACAATTTCTATATATATAACATATAAGTTATGTATATATTTTTTATATACTCATAAAATAAACAACTTATAAAAATTATATATATACCTAAAGTGGGTGCAGCTCAAAAGTGGACGAGATGTGCCGAGCTTGGAGGAGAAAGAGGCGAAGATGAGGCCGACGAGGAGATGTAGGCTGAGATGCCTTCGGCCATGGTGGGTCTCGGCTGTTGCTCAATGGTGTGGCAAGAGTAGGAAAGGAGGGATGGGGTGAAGCATGTGGCAGTGAAGACGGGTTCAGGGAGAAGAGATCGAACGACATGAAGAGAAACAAGCGGCTCGGCTATAGGTATGGGAGGCGGTCAGAGGTGGAGGGCCGACAAGGTGATGAGGTGGATTGTGGAAGTCGAACAAAGAGAGGAAGGTGGTGGCTTCAGTGGTGAAGTGTTGAACTCGGGTGGCACGATGGGTTGCTGGGTGAATTGGAAGATGGAGTAGCAAAATTCTCTGGCCAGATTTATATAAACAATATAAAATTATTTTAAAATTTCTTTTAGGAAGGAAGGCAAATAAATCAAAGTGGGGAGAGGAAGATTAATAGTATTAGATATTAATAGCCAACAGTCGTGAATATTAATAGCCATCACTTATGAACATTACCCGATTGACAACGAAAGGACACAAAACCCAAAAGGCTCAAATATGGAACCAGTACGACTAATCGTTCCGTAGATTTCGCCGTCTTTCGAACTCCGAAACGCACAAATGAATATACTACGGTGATCATCACGACGAGACGGTCAAAACGGTATACAGATATCAGTGATACGACCGAACTATCAAAAGTCGGTATTCGGTACCGAAAATGCTGCTAAAACACCGAAAATAAGATAAACGGAGCAATAGCAGTCCAATTTTGACGAAATGAAATATGACATCTCTCTCAAAAGATGATTTACAAATTTATTATATAAAAATATTCAGGTTTCGAAAATATTTTATTATCATCAAGTATTAACTGATTTAAATTAAATAAAATTACACATGAAAATAAACTTCCACATTATCTGATGAAAATTTACCATTTGCTATGTTTTTATAGATGTATTCCAAATATTAAATTTTTAATTCAAAATTTTATTATTTAAAATTTCACAAAAATTCAGTTAATTACGTTATTAAAACCATTAAAATTTATGGGTTGTTACAGCCAACCTTAGTATGATCTGTAAAGGGGTGAAACTCCTTTACAACAAGCGTCGTTTCACTGAAGATTTCTATATCCTCGATTTGATGCTGTTATCTGTTGCAATGCCCAAATCATTTCTCTAGCAGAAGACCGAGATAATTCTCTTATAATCTATTGTAGATTGTCTCAGGATTTTTCAGGCAGTTCATCTCTTCGCTTGATTCTCAACCTAGTGATCTTGACTCCACTCCGATGGTCAAGGATTATCCTGATGTTTGGTGAAGTCACTCCTCTACCTTCTAGCGGGAAATTGAATTCTGCATCGATCTTATTCCTGGAGCTCGACCTATTGTTCTTCCTCCCGGATGAATGGTTTCTACAAAAGGTTAGTCATGCCTTTTGGATTAACCAATGCTCCTACCTTCTTCGTCGACCTCATGAATCGCGAATTTCACAATGTTCTCAACAAGTTTGTCCTGCTTTCGTTGATGATATTCTCGTTTTTCCAAGTCTCGGTTGGCCCGGTTAAGGTCGCCGCGATTAATATAAGTCTATCCATCTTTACTCTTTTGTAATTTAGCTATCATATCTTCCTTTCGAGCTTATTTTTGTGATTAGAATTCTCGTTGATTAGGGTCCCTCTAAATTTGAATCTCTATCCTTGTTTTAAAATCCATTCTTGAATCATCCTGGAGTGTATTTGTAATTAATATAAAATGTTTAATATTGTGTTGTTTGAGTTGTTAAGTTTGATTTTGGCTTTCGATTGATTCGTCTAGCCAACACTATCGATAGGAATTCCAAAACGCCTGAACAAAGAAAACCGACACAGTATTGGTTCCAAATTTGGTAAATGAAATAATTTTATGTGTGATTATATTATATATATAAAAGTATTTTTTTCTGAAATTAGATAGTTAAATGGAAGTTCAAATTTTATAAATATGTTTTATAAAGTGGAAATTAGCCACAAGGGCCTCTTTAGCAAGTGAAATTAATTTCTAGGACACACAACTAAAATAATTACTTTTAAGGACAATTCGCAAAATAATTAGTTTCTAGGGCCTAAAAACCTATGAAATTATGTCCTTGAAAGTAATTGGACAGCTGACTTTGTCCTTGAAAGTAATTATTCTGCTGATTTTGGCCTTGAAAGTAATTATTTTAGATGTGTATCCCAGAAATTAATTGGACTGCAAAGTTTGTCCTTCTGATTTGCAAATGAAATGAATTTAAATTAAGGATTTGAGAATTAAATTTCCGACGCTTTTATAAATTTGGTTTTCAAAGTTCTGAAAATATATTATTTGAAAGTATTTTCGAATGGAAATTGTTTCCAAAGAATTTTAAAAGAAGTAAGTCAGTACTCTCCTCTATTGGCGCTAGAAAATAATTTCGGTGATGACTGCAGCATCATCGACATTCATTTTCGAGTCTCAAAGTGGGGAGACCACTTAGTAGCTTTGCTACATTTTTGTTTTGGAAAATGGATTTGATTTGAATTTCTTGAGTATGATTTGATGTGTAACATATATATATATATATATATGTGTGTGTGTGTGTGTGTGTGTGTGTAGTTATTTCAATGATGGTTTGAAGTGAAACCGGAAATTTAACTCTTGACTTCAATGTTAAGAGATGGTTTCAATTATTAAAATGAAGCAAAAGTTTTGAATAATTGGAGTGTCTAAAATGGAAAATGAAATTGAAACAACTTGTAACAGTTGAACTAGGATAAAATTATTTGTATAATACTCAATTTCTTTCTAAAAACATATATAACTTACCAGAAATATTCAAAAAGTTAAATGTTAATGTGAGTATGTAATTGGATAATATACAATACAAATGTAAGTAATAACATGTCCAAAAATGAAATTTATATGGTTTTGAATTAATTGTTGTATCTGATATTATGAATTTCAAATCCATCTTTCCTTTCTTTTACCTCTATTCTCCTATCTCGTTCCTTTACGAGGATGAAAAGTTTTGAGTGGGGGAGAGTGTAACGACCCTTTAACGATTTTTATAACGTAATTAACTGAATTTTCTTGAAAATAAAACAATTAAATTTTGCAATGAAAATTTGACATTTGGTATGCGTTTATTCAAACATAGAAAATGATAGATTTTCGTTGGAAAATATGAAAGTTAGTTCTGTTGTGAAATTTAAATTTAAATTTAATTTTAATATCAGTTAAATTTGATGATGATAAAATATTTTCGAAATCTGAATATTTTTATATAATAAAATTATAAATCATTTTCTAGATGAGACGTCATATTTCGTTTCACCAAATTTGAACTGTTATAGCCCCGTTTATCTTATTTTTGGCATCATTTTGGCTGCGAATATCGACTTTTGAAAGAATGACCATATCGATCATATCCGTGTACCATTCTGTTCGTCTCGTCATGCTGATTTCCATAGTATATCCACTTGTGTGTTTCGACATCCGTTGCACGATGAAATCTGCATAGTGGGTTGCCGTATCGGTACCCATTTCTGGAGACTTTTGGTCTCTTTGTGTTTTTCTATATTGTCCACGGTATAATACGAATAGCCATCAGCTTTTATCTTCCCGGTAATCAATGTCTAACTTTTGATATTCTTACCATTCTAATATATGTGTTGTTTCATTTTTCCTTTTCTGTTTCGTTCCTATTATTTCAGACTCCCCCTCTCCTTTTCTTCTTTCAATTTTGTTCGTGCTATAAAAAAAAGTAGATTTATAAAGCTTGTAATATAGAGATGTTACGTGTCCCTTCCATTTCTTTTTTTCTCCATTATAAAGCGTTAGACTAAAAAGAAAATATAAGAATAATAATAAATATATGGGTAAAGCATATATATGGTGAAGAGCCGCTTGTACATTTTCTTCCAGCTCGTCACTTCCTTTCTTCTCGTTCATTCTCCTTTGCCATGAAAAAAAAGAAAAAGAAAATATATATCTTTCATATATAATGTTGCCTGAAAGAAGCACAGCCTCTCCCTGAACCCGATCCAAACCCCTAGCAGCTACCGCAACCCACCACCTACCTTGTCAGCACGTCATCCGCCTTCAACCTAACACTTATGCCACAGAGCGCAGCCTTCACCATGCAAGCAATCTCCCTTTCCACTAGAGAGTACTCCACCCCGTTGCCGACCTTTGTCCTCCATCGTCCTTCCCATATAACCAAGCCTCAACCTCCCTCTTCCTTCAACCAAGAGCACGCCACCACCGAAGCGACCAGATCCGAACCAAACGCCTCCGAGCAACCTATCATACCCACGACACCACTGATCGGACCCGAACACCCCACCACATCCTCCTTCGAACCCGAATTGTCAGACCCGACCACATCATTCCATAACAGCTTTCCTTGCTCTCCTAAAGTCTCCTCCGCAATACCATCCACCTCTTCCTTTTTTACCGAGCAGCCCGAGCACCTCTGACTGGCTGTGGCAGACCCGAACCTCCTTCTGTCGAACTTCTCCTCAAAGCCTGCTTGTTTCTTTCCTGTCGAACTTATCCTCCACACCCACTAGCTTGAGGTAGCCACCCTACAACGCATCTCCATACAACACTCTCCGCCTCCGTGCACTAAAAGCAACAAAACCCTTCCCTATATCTTCTACCCACGCGCATAGCATACCCATAGCGGCTGCTTCTTCCTTCCCCTCACTTTCCTTCACCGACCGCTCCAATCTCCCACACGTGAAGCCTACCCATCACCTTATTTCCCTGACCGTTTCCTTCCAAGTTCCCCTTTATAATAGATATATATATATATATATGTAATATATTTAAAGTGTTTATATGTTTTCAATGTCAATATATGTTTTTAAAGTATTTGTTTTAAAGTATGTATGTGTACATATGTTTTGAAGAATGTATATATATATATATATGTTTTATAATAACTTTAATATATTTTGGGTATAAAGATTTATTTGAGAATTTTTGAAGGGAAATATTTGTGATTCAATATATATTATATATATATAGACATTTGATTTTAAAATATATATACATTTTAAAATATTATATATATATAGATATTTGATTTTAAAATGTATATAGATTTTAAAATATAAAATATATATAGATATTCTGATTTTATTTGATGTGTTTAAGAAATAATTATTTTAAAATATACATATAAAGATTTTATTTTAAATACGTGTTTAAATTTTAGATTTTTTAAAAATATATAGCTATATATATTTGTTTCATCGAATTCATCGAGTCAAGATCATGCCAGCTTCACTTTACTTTCCTTTAGATTTGTCGTAGAGTTCGTGGTTCAATTCGTAGCTTGTTGTGTTGTCTAATCTCTCTAGGCTCGAAAGGTGAGCAATTACTCACGATTAACATTCTTATATTTAGTAAATTTAATTCAAATTAAATGACGATTCAAATATGCGGTTAAATTTGAATTGTCAAGTTATTTAATTGTTAATATGATATGCCATTATCTACAATTGTTTACTTATGACATATGACACCATAACCTGTTATTTATATGATATTTAAATTCATTACTGATGATATATGCCTGTTGTTGATATGTTATATTATCATATTTGTTCACACTTTGTAAATTCCCCGTAATTTAGAAATTCCCTATGGGTTGAAATGATACATACCCAAATGATCTTATAGATTAGGGGAAAATTGTTATGGGTTGAAATGATAAACCCAAGCAATTTTCATTGATTTTTGAAATTTTGGGATTGCGGGTTGAAATGATATACCCGTAGATATTTAAATTGCGGATTGAAATGATAAATATCCGTATCACTTGACCATAGGGTAGAAATTATATACGGATACCGTTGGTCTATATTTTGAATGATTTCCATATTTTTGAAAGGAAATATCCGGGTTTTAATAAATATTGATTTTTAAAATATTATAATAAATGTTATTTTTATATATGTGTAAATTTAGATTTAAAATAATATGTTTTGGAAAATTTTAATTTATTAGTTAGTTTTGAAATATAATTTTTGTTATTTTACTTATAATTTTATTATTTTATAAAATATATAAAATAAGATTTAATTTAATAAAATTTAATTTAATTAGTATATTATATGTTTAAGTATTTATTTAAATTTATATCAATATTTTTTAAAATAGATTTTTAATAACTTTAATAATAGAGGTTGGGAAGATAAATTAATGTTGACTTGGAATTTAAATTGGTTAATAATTGATTTAAATAAGAATTGATTTGAACTTATTGATTTTGAGACTTGATTTGATCAAAAGTGATTAAATGAATATTTTCAACTTTAAATAAATTTAAAATTGAATATTTAATATTAACTTAAATTTGTAATATGAGATTTTTTTTAAATGTTATTAAAAATGATTAAGTGAATATTTCAGATTTAAAATAAAAATTAAAGTTGAAAATTTAAAGATAATGACATTTATCTAATTGAGTTATTATAAATTGTTTGAATATTGGAATGTATTGAACTGGAGGTGATTTAATTTTGAAATCAATATAAATTATATGGTTTCATTGAGAATTTGAATTTAATTGAAATTGTTGAACTGAGATTAATTTTAATTGAATTTTGGAACTAAAGTTGATTTGAATTAATTTGTAAAGTTGGAATAAACAATTCTACTTTAAAACTATTTTTAATATATAAACTATTTTTAATATATAAACTATTTTTAATATATAAACTATTTTAATCTATAAACTATTTTAAATATAAACTATTTTAAATTTATAACTAATTCAATATATACAAACTATTCTCAATATTTAAACTGTTTAAGTTGGGACTGTTATGATTTAGAGTTAATGGATTCAAATGCGAATATTGAGGTTTAAACTATTTTGTGGTTCTGATTTTAGAAGCGAATATGATTTTCGAAAGTGATATGATTTTGAAAGTGATATGGTTTTGAAATGAATATGATATTTTGATATGAGGTATAAACTGTTTGAATTATAAAATGACCACGATGTGAAATAAGCATTTGGTTGTTAAAGAGACCGGGATCAGATATTGTCATACTCTCTGCCAATACCGAAAACCACTTTAACAACTGTATCTGTGATTCTGTGATTGATTGATTTACTGTATATGCTAAGTTTTGCCAAATATAAATTAACAATCTATTGTTTTGAGCAATTCAAGTCTGACATGGATGGATGATTGTCGTTTTGAACGGTTCGAAATACCAGGTCATTACAGGGTGGGTAGAACTTAGGATTTAACCTATGGATGGTAGGATTTGATGTAAACATGTTACTATAACGTGTTATGATGGATGCAAGTGGTTGGAAGTGTTTGCTAGTGGATGCTAATGGATGCATATACTTACACTAGGCACTATTATCTCTTAGGGATCGGCCTAACTAGGACACTAAAGCATATGCATATGGATGTGTGCGCATTTTTATCCTATTTTCCATGGTTGCTAAAAATGGATGATTATCACATGATTATTGCATTTGGATGATGTTTGTTGCATGCATATTGAACTATCAGTTGTCATTAGGGATTTTTGCATTCATTTGGATACATAGCACGGACATGACTGCATAAAAGGAGGTCAACTGAATCAGTGGACCGCCTAATCTTTTGCATTAGTTTGGGACATTTACACTACACCAATTGCATAAGTATCATAAATTGCATTAGAAAAACTTAAGGAAAATGGATGAATGGATGATGGTTCAGTAGTTGGTTGTAGAACTTGGATGAAAACATTAGTTCATTCTTTTATCCTTAGAGATTTCGGGGACGAAATCCCTTAAGGAGGGGAGAATGTAACAACCCGAAATTTAACCCATAATAATTAATTCATTAATTAATGAAATAATAAAATAACTTTGTGAAATTATTAAAATCGAGCCACGGAAGTTGCACTGTTGTGTCCGTGGTAATTTTCCAGTCAATTTCCATATATAGAACATTAGAATCCGAGCTAATATGAGCTAGAAACAAAATAAACAGGAAAATAAGAAAAACAAAAATAGTAATAATAATAATATATTGGGCTAGGTCGACCCAGGGGTCGACCTAACCACGCCCTAGGTCGACCGGCCAGTCGACCTAGGGGGAGGGGCGATCGACCGCCCGGTCGACCCGCCTTGGGGTAATGAACGAAGGAAAATTCCTTCGTTCGTGGCCAAATTTTGTACGTCATTTGCGTTATTTAGCTTCATCTTGTCCTTCCGTTCTTGCATCCGATGGCTCCTATTCAGCTTATGACATGGTTACATCCTATTCAATTCCCAAATCTAACGGTCTAAGATCCACTTCTACCCTTATAAATAAGACCCTAGGCCTAACATTTTTTCTCATTCTTAGATTTTCTTCAATTGGGTTCACCTTTTTAGGAAGGACCCTAAGCGGAATAATTTTCCAAGGAGAGAATCGTTTTAAATTAAAATATTAACAACCCCAAGTGGATCCGGGAAGGCCTAAAGGGAAGACCTTAGGACCGCAGGTGAGTGATTGCAATTATTTTAGATTTCTTTAAGTAATTTAAAATAATAGCGTTTCCAACAATTGTAGTTTTACTACGATTTTTGGAATAACCTTTTTAGTAGTTTATTTACAGTTTTTTAGAATTATTTTCAGTCTATTTCTTTTAGCTATTCTTTTCAGTTAATTTTAGTTTATTTCTGTTAATTATAGCTTTTCCATTTATTTACAGTTTATTTACAATATTTTAATTTATTTACTATTATTTATGCGTTATTTACATCTTTTTCCTACGATTTGGATTTTCTTCTATTTTCAGTTTTCTTTTATTTCTCCTTCTTCTTTGCGTATGGATTAGAATATATTAAACGTGAATATGGATTAAAATTATAAGAATACTGAAATAACGGAAGATAAGATGTAAATTGTAAAGACTGTAATAAAAATCGAATTAAGACTGAAATTGAGCCTAATTATGATATTGATGTTAGAATTGGACTAATAAAAGATAATTGGCCTAGTTATAACTTAGAATTATAACTAAAAAGATTATAAGATGAAAGAAGCTTATATTTACACTTAGACCTTGGGTTATGTAATAAGCATGCTTATAACGTAGGTTATAATAAGAAATAGAACAAAGTGAGGCTTATTTTAAGACTTAGGGTAAATTAATAAGCACGGATAGTAAGAAAAAAAGTAAAGGCTTATTTAAATAATTTATCTAAGTTAATAAGCAAAGAATTAAAGTAGGACCTGTACCAAATAACATTCCTCTATTTCTATGGACACGGTGTTTCACATAACCCTGAAGTGAGACGAGGTGTCTCACATAACCCTGAAGTGAGACGAGGTGTCTCACATAACCCTGAAGTGAGACGAGGGGCACGCTTATGTTAATAACGGTAGTAAATGGTTAATAAGTAGAAGTCCAAATCATGGGGATTTGGGCAAGGGGTGCAACTAGATATTTTTTGGATGACGGGCCAGTACCAACAGCATTTCCCCTATTATTTCTATAGACACGGTGTTTCACATAACCCTGAAGTGAAACAAGGTGTCTCAGATAACCTTGAAGTGAGACGAGGTGTTTCACATAACCTTGAAGTGAGACGAGGTGTCTCATATAATCCTAAAGTGAGACGAGGTGTTTCACATAACCCTGAAGTGAGACGAGGTGTCTCATATAATCCTGAAGTGAGACAAGGGGGATGCTTATGCTAGAGCTTGAGGTAATAAGAAGACCCAATAAGTGGAACAACAGGTAACATGAGCATGGTGGCAGTTACGCGTGTGACTTCCATTCGGGTGCTCAGTAATCATTATGAGTTCCAAGCGCATAGTATGTGTGTCTTTCATAGACACCATTGCCTTCTGTGTAGGGAGCTATATAGCGTCTAGTCTGCAGTAGGTCTATAGAGTAGCATGCCGATCAAAGGGTAGAATTAGGATTTCAGCCTAATTATAGGATTAGAAATTCAGCCTAATCAAAGCAGCTAACAAAGACAAGTGCAAACAATTAAAGTTAACCTGTCATATTTATTTCCAGCTTATTCCTTCTTCTATTTCCTTTGTTTCTTTTTATATACTAGAACTATTGTAAAGCATATTGCCTTTACTTTACTTAAAGATTCTAGTAATTACTATCATTCACCAGACTTTTAGTCTGACACACTCTTCCATTTTCCCCTTTTCCCCCATAGGTAATCAAGGAAGAGGACAGTAGGTTGCAGTTGCTTGGAGGTTTCTTTGTAGGAGTTTCCTCTATGTACTTCCACTTCTTTTATTTTGGATTTTTGTTCTTTATTTGTACTGGCACATGTTGGGGAATAGTTGTACTCTGATTTTTGAGACTGTGGTTTTCTTTGATTTCATAAGACATATATGTATGCTATTTTGACAAGTTATGTATTTGGTATTTGGTGACTTATTTGATTTATAAAGTAATTCTGAAGTTCTGTTCTAAATAAGTTATTATTTAAATTGTTTCTGCTATTTTTACCTATTTATGTCTTGTGAATCTTTGTCTCTGCTAGTTTTAGTTTATACCGACAACGCACCATGCCTTCTAGTGTATCCTTTTGGGTATACTAGGAGGTGCGGGGTGTTACACCAGCTATGCTGTAGAAAGTATTGAGTGATGATATAGTGTTCCAAAATTGGGACACCGAAGGGATCGAAGCCCCGACTCTTGATCCAATGGTGGTAACAGTGGGAATCGGTCCCGCTATTGTTCGGCGAGTGTTGGTTGATAGTGGTAGCTCTGTTAATATTCTTTTCAAGCGTACTTTTTATCAAATGAAAATCGACATGGAAAGCATGTCTACATGCCAAACGAAGATCCAAGGGTTCACTGGCGAACCAAAGCAACCTGTGGGAACAATCGACCTGCCAGTGGAGCTTGGAGTGGGTGATCGAAGAGTCACCCTCATTCAGACTTTTGTGATTGTAGACCAAATTTCAACATGTAACGCCTTCTTAGGATGGCCCACTCTAGGAAATTTCATAATAGCTCTGGCCCAATGGTGTCTAACCATGAAGTTCCCTACTGCAAATGGAATCAGAGTGATGAAAGGAGATCAGTGTGTTGCTAGAGAATGTTACATTGTAGAACGCGAATCCAGAAGAAACGAAAAAGGGAAGGGCGTGGGGAGAACTCTCCACATCCGTGAACCCTATGAATAGCAACTACAGAGCCGCCCCTGGCTTGGGGACCATAGCTGATTCGACAAGGCTTTGGACCCTAGTAAGAAGAGCTCAGGGGAGGAGCGGGCGACGCCGACAGAATTGACGGTGTCCGTCTCGGTCGACATGGACGACCCAACTAAAGTCTTGAAAATTGGATTGCACCTTGGAAACAAGATACGTTTGGAGCTTACTAAATTTCTTCGTGCCAATTTGGATCTTTGCATGGACGCGTTCCGATATGTGTGGGGTGTCTCCAGAAATCGCATGTCACGCGCTCAACATTGACCCCAAGTTCACACCAGTAAAGCAAAAGAGGCACAGCCTAGGTCCTAAACGGTTCAAGGTGCTAAGAGAAGAGGTGGACAAGTTAATGGCCAACGGTTTTATCCGTGATGCAACATATCCAGAGTGGGTATCTAACCCGATCTTAGTCAAAAAGTCCAATGGGAAGTGGCGAACCTATATCGACTACTCGGACTTAAACAAAGCTTGTCCGAAAGACATCTTCCCTCTCCCTAGAATAGACCAACTTGTAGACGGAACGACATGACACGAGCTGCTATCATTCATGGACACATACTCCGGGTACAACCAAATCCTGATGCATGAACCTGATCAAGAAAACACCAACTTCATCACCGACTTGGTACTATACTGCTATAGGGTAATGCCATTCGGTTTGAAGAACGTTGGGGCAACTTATCAAAGGTTGGTAAATCCTATGTTCAAGCGTCAGATCGGGAAAACGATGGAGGTTTACGTGGACGACATGTTGGTCAAATCATGAGCAGCTGTTAACCACCTGGATAATCTTGCTGAAATGTTCGAAATACTCTGAAAGTACAGAATGAAACTCAATCCACTCAAATGTCATTTCGGAGTAGCCTCTGGAAAATTCTTAGGATTCATCTTAAGTGCCAAGGGCATCGAGGGAAATCCAGAACAAATAACGACACTATGAGAAGTCCAAGCTTCGAAGAATAAGAAGGAACTGCAAAGCCTGAGTGAAAAAGTCACAACACTAAGTCGATTTATCTCGAAATCTACCGACAAGTGTATACCATTCTTCGATGCGCTGAAGAAAGGAAAGAAGAACTTCGAATGGAGTGAAGCTTATCAAACAACATTCGAAGAATTTCTACGGCACATGGAGGCTTCGCCAATCCTATCGAAGACTGTTGATGGAGAAGACCTATTCATTTACCTAGTAATCTCACTCCATGCATTGGGCGCCGCTCTTGTGCGTGAAGAAGCAAAAATCCAGCGACCCATGTATTACATTAGCAAGCAGTTCATTGGAGAAAAGAAAAACTACCTGAAACTAGAAAAACTAGCGTATTGCCTCTTGATCGGATCTAGGAAGTTACAACCATACTTTCAGGCTCATCCAATTAAAGTGTTGATTGACAAGCCCCTGAAGCAAGCCCTTGAAGCAAGCGTTATATCGACCTGAAACTTCCGAACAACTTCTCAAGTGGAATATAGTACCAAGTCAATATGATATCACATACCACCCAAGGAAAGCCATCAATGAGTAATCATTAGCAGACTTTATCGCCGAATTTACTATATGGGATGACGAGGAAGAAGTTCAGTTGGAAGCAGACACGCAATGGAAGCTCTTTGTCAATGGCGCATCTAACAACCTCTGTTTGGGGGCAGGAGTAGTGCTTGAAACCCCCAAAGGACGAGACATTAGCTACGCTCTGCGCTTGGAATTCCCTGCTACAAACAACGAAGCAGAATATGAAGCACTGATTGCATGATTAAAATTGTGAAAGAGCTTAAGATAAAATCTATTTACATATACAGCGACCCCCAACTGGTTGTCTGTTAAGTAAAAGGGGAATACCAGCCTCGAGGGGAGAATCTTGCCCCGTACCTGTCCAAAGTGTAAAAACTGCTAAGCGACATCGAACCCTACATTATAAATCACATTCCACGGGAGCAATACACCAGGCCAGATTATTTGGCTAAACTGGCAAGCTTCGGAGAAGCTCAGTCATTAGGGCTAGTCCCAGTTAAGACTCTAACCAACCCAAGCATAGACGAAACGAACATCGACTGGATCCTCGAGATCACTGTCGAACCAAATACGTGGATGACACCGATAAAGGAATATTTACTTGCAGGGACTCTTCCGACAGACTAGAATCAATGGAAAAAGCTTCTTCCAAAGGCACCACGATTCATGATACAAGATGATGTACAATATCGAAGGGGATTCTTAACCCCCTTCTTAGATGTGTATCCGACGACGAAGCCCGACGAATCCTAAAGGAAGTGCACAAAAGCGAATGTGGAGACCACACCGGGGGGCAAACCCTTGCGAAGAAAGTCCTCCGGTTTGGATACTTTTAGCCAACAATAAACCGCGACGCTGCAGACTATGTCGGAAAATGTGATCCCTACCAAAGATTCAGCAAAATTAAAAGAACTCCTTCAACATAGCTAACACAGATGGTCAGTCCATGGCCATTTGCAATATGGGGGATCGATTTGATTGGCGTCCTGCCGATAGCGAAAGGAAGGGCCAAATATGCTATAGTTGATGTTGATTATTTCAAGAAATGGGCTGAAGCGGAACCTCTAGCCACCATAACCACAAAGAAAGTCATTAAGTTTGTTACTAAAAACATTATTTGCAGATTTGGCGTGCCACAGGAAATCATCACTGACAATAGAACTCAATTCGAAAGCGTCGAGTTCAAAGACTTATAAACGCTTCCGGATTGAGAAAAGCTTCTCAGTAGTAGCTCATCCACAAGCAAACAGGCAAGTGGAAGCAATAAACAAGATCATCAAATCTACCATCAAAAAATGACTAACTAAAGCAAAAGGAAACTGGGTTAATGAGCTTCCACTCGCACTATGGGTTTACAGAACTACCCACAAAGCGGCAATCAGCCACACTCCATTTTCTCTGGAAAATGGCTCAGAAGCAATGATTCTTGTTGAATTAGAAGTCCCCTCGCACCGAAGGCAAAATTTTAATTAGAAGTAAAATGAAAAGCTCCTACTCGAATCGCTAGATATGATCGATGAAAGAAGAGAAGAAGCCGAGTTGAGAACCGTCGCCCACCAAAAAAGGGTTGCACGGTACTACAACTCCAAAGTTCACAACCAAACCTTCGAAGTGGGATCGTGCTCAAGCGAGTCTACCCCATTACTGGGGCCTTCAAACCAAACTAAGAAGAAATGTACGTCATTAATCAAAAACTAAGGGATGGAATTTCAAGCTAACAACCGTCGACGGAATCCAAAATCCCCGGGCATGGAACAACGAATCACTCCGCCATTACTTCATTTGAAAACTACCTTATGTACTCTCTATTTTTCAGCAAATAAGCCATCCCGGAATGCCGGGGGCATTGTAAATAGGCAAAATCCTGCTCTACTTTCCTTAATAAAATCTAATTCGCTTTTTGAACCAACAAAACTATGTTCATAATAACTACCCGCCGGGTAGACGGAAGCAAATCGAGTCAAACCGTTGGATCGGAGGATCCCAATCTTTGCCTTCTAACAATCGGTGATGCTTCGGCAACATCGGAAAGGCTAAAACAAACACTCCTCACGTTGCCCAAGGATATGCAACACCGAGGAGTATAAAAAGCCGCACATTCCATAACCGCGCACTAACCCCTAAAAATTGCACTCCTCGTGTTGCCCGAAGATAGGCAACACCGAGGAGTACGAAAAGCCACGCATTCCATAAGCTGTGCACTAATCCTTAGAAATTACCCTCCTCACGTTGCCCGAATATGGGCAACCCCGAGGAGTACAAAAAGCCGCGTACTCCATAAGTCGCGCACCGACTCTTAAAACTCAAACTCCTCATGTTGCCCAAAGATAGGCAATATCGGGGAGCATTAAAACCATTCCAGACTGAAGGGACATATCATTTGTCAATTGTTTGAAGTAAACAGCCCTGTGAACTGGGGGGCGTACACCAGCACTTAGGTAAAAACACTTGAAAACAATAAGTTCACAAGTACTATTACTCCAAACAAAGAATTGTTACTCAAAATAAAGAATTTCAGCAGTAATCACAAGAACTGGATAAGTGTAAACAAAACAAGCACAAGTGCACAGAACATATATGAATAGACAAATAAGAGTACAGTCAAATTGTCAATGTATTACTTATAATTTTCTTTTATACAGGGTCAAAACGTGGGGTTCGTACCCACACAACATCGGTCAACAAAAAAAAAGACAGACTCCACAACAAAAACACTAAGTGCAGACTCTGCACTTGAACAAAATGACTCAAAAAGAACCAAAATCAGATCGATCGCCACCCAAACACCTCAGCGCTTCTTTCCACCGCTCCCATTTCCACCCTTTGTTCGAAGTTTCCGTCTCGTCTCGGGAGTGGTGTCGCTGCCAGTAATATCAACAAACTCCTTAGCGCTAACATCCTCCTCTTACTTTACAGCCTTCTAAGACTCGCCCTTCACTTTGCGCTTCCGTGACTTGCTGGAGCTCTTCGAGGCTTTGATTGCTTCAACCTTCTCCTTGACAGCGACCAATTCATGTTGAGTTTTGCGAGGCTGCTCCATTTGAACTTCCTGCTTCTTAACTTCTGCCGCTATTACGTCACCTTCCAAAGATATAGAAGGGTCATCCAAGCCATGAAGTGCAGCTACCTTTTCGGACTCTGGCTCCGGCTGCGAGCCAGACACAGACATGGAAACTGGAACAGTAATGGAAAAAAACACGGAGGCTGTGGAAATAGCAGTGGGTCCGAATGCCAAGGAAGCTGGCACATCAATGGGAAGGTAGACGGACCTGTAAGATCAAAAATGAAAGCATTAAATTCTTCCTGCTATTGCGGCGTAAGCTGAAAGCTCCCGAACTCGGGAGAAGCGAGAGGATTACCTACACCATAAGAGTGGCCAAGAATGTCAACTTCATATTTATCGCCTTAATTCCCTTTAGACGGTTCTATTACTGGAGGGGAAGCCCCAAGCCCAGAACTTGTTAGCAAATTGCGGGGATGCTTCGTTGTCTCGCCGGCGCCAGAAATGAAAGGCTTTGCAAGTGCTTTGGCAGCCGCAGTCAGGGCAGCATCGGAAGCTTCTTTCTCCCTCCCGATACCAATATCTTGTGGTGCTCCAGCCACGCCTACTTTGATTCTTTATTAAGTGAGGCATTTTCTAAATCTCGCTCGGTGTAGATGTCACCGCTGTCACGAATGCGGGTCAAGATTTCTTCCCAGACCACGATGAGAGTGCGCGAAAATTTTGGGCCCAAGTAGCTAAGGCTTCCCTGATGAAATAGAGAATTAACATAGAAATTCAGGATGTTCTCGTCCATCTTTTCCATCTTCCTCTCGAAAGCATTTTGAAGCTCCAAATAATCCGTCCTAATGATTTCCTTTTCGACCTCAACGCGAGAGTTATCAGCGCTAAGCTGCGCAACTTAGTGCTATAGTCGGGCAATCATCGCAGCTTGGTCAGAGATGGTCTTATTGTGCCCCTTAGCGATAAGTTCATGGTCACAGATAGTTTTCATCTGGGCTTCAATCATTGCGCTACAAGCGGCCACCTCCTCTTTCAATTTGGACTCCTCGGCATGAGCCTTCTTTATCCCTATAGACGATCTAAATTCTTTGATGGGCCTCTTTTACTTCTTTCAGCAAGTCGGCATTCCTTTTGCCTTCTTGCAACGCCGCTTCTTTCTCCTCCTCTAGTTGTTTAATCCCGACATCGCATTTTGACAATGCACTTTCAAAATCATCCTTCTTTGACTTAAAAGAGAGAATTTCCTGGTAGTTTTTGCAATTGGTATCTGCCAGCTGCTTATACTATTTTTCTAACCCTTCGGCCTGGTCTAAATCATTTTGAATAGCCTGAAGATGTGGCATGTAAGAATCTCTACGGATTGGACGGAGGTCACGATCAAACTTAACTCCCCTTAGAAACCACCCAGGGAGCGCTACCTCAAGCTTGGGAGGACCCGACGGAAGAATATAGGCAGGTCTCCAGTGGGGATATGAAATACCGGGGGTAAGCACAACAGAAGATGGTAGGACGGAAGTTGAAGGCGAAACAGGGGCATAAGTAACGGGGATTTCCTGACCCGTTGAGGAGTGCGTTGGAGCAAAAGCCTGCTATTCTTAAGAATGCAAACGGTGGTCGAATTTTGATCTCTTCGATGGCTCCTCCCTCTCATCAAAAGACCTCTTCTTCTCATACCCGCCTTTGTATGAACGACCCTGCTCTCTTTTTACCTTGGCGATGGGTTTTAGTCTTCAGATCCTTTCATCTTCTATACTCTTCCTCCGTCTCCTGGGGTTGGTGATGGCCGGAAGCACGTTTGGACCAACATTGTGAGTTAGTGAATTCCTTGAAGTCATCATAAATGCCATGTCCTCTCCTCATACATGACACGAAACATAAATGAAAGGCTTTAGAGACAGAAAACAGACATGGAAAGTGTGTGTACAAGTGACTGTGACCCTAGTGAAGTGTGTGATGTGTTTGGGAGGAGACCCTATAGCGACATCACAAACCAGATTGGGCAGGCGCCATGAATGGAATCAGACTAACTTCAGATGCGACATGGCTTGAGCAAGGGGGCATTTCCTCAAATCTGAAATCTTCCCTCATAAGCGCGTCAAAATCGACATAAACATTGCTCAAATCACCAAACTCCACACCAGTGTCTTTGGTCCGAGAATCCTAACGTCCCCCAATCCCCGAAGCATTGTCTTTATCACTTATGTTTGGAGGAGGCGAGCTCAGAATAACGGGGCTCATCCTCGGAGTTTCATCACACGATTCAGAATCCCCATCATCGGATTGCGTGTAGAAGTCATCACTAGAAGTAGACTCGTCGCTACTACTCTTGGATTTCCCCTCCTCTTTTTCTAAGTCCAGGGCGGCTTTGCCTTCCCTTTGTTTGAACTCTTCTTCTCCTTCCTCTGGGATCGAAGGCATTCTGGCCGGGCGACTAACTCTGGTCTCAGCAACGTCTCTTCCTTCACGAGCCTCTTCGGCCGATTCTCCGGATAAGCCCTCTCTCTCTTGAGAAGCACCTTCTTTGGACCTGTGAGAAGAGGAAGTGGATTGTGTGCGAACCCTGGATCTAGAAGGAGAAGTGGCCTCAATTGGAACAACGAACCTCCTTAGATGCAATAATCCATATCAGAATAAGTTATTGTCAGTCAGCAAGACTTTAATAGACCTCTCCTCAACATCGATAGCCTTTAGGGTTTGACAACCTTCATCAAGAGACAAATCCCTATTCGGCCTTGGGATAACTGCAAGAAACATTCAATTTGTTAGAAACTCCGCAGCAACATGTTGAAACTCAATAAATAGGGAAAAGCACTAACCCCCCGTCGTCTACAGACGGTTAAACCCTTTGGGGCATCTAACAAAGAAATATTAGGTCTTAAACTGGGATAGGTTGCTTTGCAGTCGTAGTATGATTTTCCGATTCCTTTGAGATTCGATTACGACCAAAAGACGGACACTCATCCCTTCTCTTGAATGAATGAAAATACCGCAACTCGTCGAAGCTTGGAGCGTGATTAAATGTGCGCATGAAGAGGACGTGCAAACAAGTTAGGATGGCGTAGCCATAGGGATGAATCTGGAACGGTGCAATGCCTAGATTCGAGAGAGTCTCACGCAAAAAGTCATTAAAAGGGGGCATAACTCCATTCAGTCACATATACCAATGGCAAGCAGTATATTCTAAGGAAGGCATGTGAGCAAACTTGTTCTTTTCTGGAAGGCATACATCTTCCTCTGGTATGTCATGATGCATGTAGAAATTATGTAGAACCTTAGTGGAAACCATGGAAGAAGCTCTTTTTGGCGGGTTGAGGAGAACCCTAAAATTAGGAGGAGTTCGATCGAAGACTGGACCTACCGGGACCAACTGGCCATATTCTGCTTATGAAGTGGAAGGAGGAAGGGCAATGGATGATGACTCGGCTGCCGAAAGTGCCGGGCTTCCTCCACTTGATTTACAACGTGAAGATGGATGCTTCGTTCTAAAACAACCGAACTCACATTCAAAACGGTCGGGTGATTCTATCCTAAACTAATGATTTCCCCTACAACACTTAAACTCCAAAGAGATATCGATTCATGCCGACATAGTGGATTTTAAGTATGTACCGGGGCAAGTGCAGTGTGCTGTCTATAAGGGGTGAGCTCGGTGTCCGAAACACTACAAACGCTCAATCCCGTGTAGATAGTTCGCTCGTAGTGGAAAAGTTAAAGGATTTCCCGTATCGTTTCCATTTGTTTTTACTTCCTCTACACTTACCCGTTATCGATCAATGATCGATAACGGATCTGTTGTCTGAAGCGATGTGGAAAATTCTTCTCATTATAAGGACATCGTGCATGCAAAAATCAAGCAAGATAAGTCCAAAATTTTCCTAAAGGGCCAAGACCAAGTCATGATGTGTTGTGCAGTATCAGCTATGGAACTTGGCATAAGTCAATTCTTGATTAATGGACGAAGATAGCAAAACGTGCCAAGCACCAGGGCAAGGCCAGAATGTCATTCCGAAAGAAACTCAAGACTCGATTTACTATCTTCCTCCATTAAGCTGTAATCAACTCAAACTTCTCACGACCAACATCACAAAATACAACCTCGACATCAAATCAAAATACGAACACTGCGATTAGCAAACCCACCTCAGATTGAACCCTAAAACATAAAATTGGTCGAAGACTTAGATCAATGAACCAAGGATAGGCTGGTGGAAACCTAAGATAGATCGGCAACAATCCAACACAAAGGCAAAATTAGGGTTTTGGTTAGAGATGGTCTGAGATGGCGGTGGTGATGCTTCGGTGGTGGCGATGTAGAGGAAATCATGGCGGAAGGCTTGGGTAAGATCAGATCTTAGGAGGCGATGGATCGAGTCGATGAATTGAATGCTAGAATCACTACAAGTCGAAGGATCGGAGGCTAGAATCGCAGCTAGTCGAAGGATCGGAGGCTAGAATCGCTACAAATATTCAGGTCGCATGAAGAAGGAGATCGAGTCTTGTGAAAGTGAGGAGATAGCTCGACTGGCTATAGGCAACTGAAGACCAAAAAGACGAAAAATTTCCTAAGTACTCAAGTCGCCAGCAATCCATCGACTATGGATCGCCAGTGAACCATAGGATTGACCATCTACGAATCCAAATTTGCACCGCGACATTTGCCTACCACTTCAAGGTATACCGAGAGGTTATGGAGAGAAATTTGGTCCGTTATGACAAGAAGTAGCGGTCAAGACCAAAACTAAGTGATCAGCAGCTCATGTCCACAAAACTCTAACACGATTACTTGGAATATAACAAGCAGAGACTAAAACGATAACTTCTAGAGCATGCCTTGTTTCCAATGAAGACGTACTCTGGAGGGCAAATGTTATCTGGGCGTTTGGAGGGCAAATGTTATCCAAGTTTTTAATCCATCAGGATCCGAGAGAAGATGGAACAATCTGATGGAATCAGAAGGCTCAGGACTCAACCAAAAGGGTTAAAGCAACAAGTTAAAGAAAGCCAAGTCCTATTAAAAAAGCAATGACTGAGTTTGACTAAACCCAAAGACTAGCGTTTGTTTAGTCCAATCAATAGACAAACACAACTAGCCCATTTCATACCAGTAAAAGCAGACAGAAATGCACCTAGGCTAGCCCAAACTTTTATGAGAGAAGTGGTAAAGTTGCATGGTGTTCCTAAAACTATAGTGAGTGATAGGGATACAATCTTCACTTCAAGATTCTGGAAGAGCTTCCAAGAAGCTATGGGGAGTGAATTGTGCCTAAGCACTGCTTATCACCCCCAATCAGATGGGCAAACAGAAGTGGTAAACAAGATTTTAGAGGATTTGCTTAGAGCATGTGTGTTAGACTTTGGAGGAAATTGGGAGGACCATCTCCATTTGGCTGAGTTCACATACAATAATAGCCACCAAAGCACAATTGGAATGGCACCCTTTGAAGCCCTATATGGAAAGCCATGTCTATCACCTATGTGTTGGGCTGAGGCAGGAGAGAAAGCTATCCTAGGGCCAGAATATGTCATGGACATCACAGAGAAAATAGGACTGGTGAGAAAGAGGATGGCAGCAGCTCAAGATAGGCAAAAGAAATATGCTGATGCAAAGAGGAAGTCAGTGGAATTCAAAGTAGGTGATTATGTCTTCATTAAGGTTTCACCAATGAAGAAAGTCTTGAGATTTGGCAAGCAAGGGAAACTCAGACCCAGATATGTTGGACCATACAAGATTTTGGAGAGGATAGGCTCACTAGCCTATAAGCTGGAGCTTCCAGAGGAGATGAGTGCAATGCACAATGTGTTTCATGTGTCACAACTAAGGAGATGGGTACATGACAAGGAGGAAATCTTAGAAAAGCCTACTGAAGTTCAGATTAATCCAGATCTAATCTATGAGAAAGAGCCAGTGGGAATTGTGGCAAGGGAAGAAAAGAAATTAAGAAACAAGACATTGAAGCTTGTAAAGATTCAATGGAGTATAGATCCTAGTGATTGTACTTGGGAGCTAGAGGATAAAATCAGGATGGATTACCCTAGGCTCTTTGCAAATTTAAAAGGTAAATTCTTAGATTACTAAGAAAGTTTAATATGTATGATAGACAGTGACTAATTGATTTGCTCATGCATATGCTGAATAATTTTTCCCTAAGAAATTAGAAGTACTCAAAGATTATGTTGCAAATTGTGAGGACACAATTCCTAAAAGAAGGGGTGATTGTAATACCCCAAGATTTTGAGGAAAATCCTTTTAAATAAATGATTAAAATTCCAGGGGAAAAATCAGAATTATTATATAGGTGGGATTTTCAGTGGTGCAAGGTTGTGTGCATGTGTGCACGTGCACACTAGTTATGGCACTAAGAGAAAATCCAGAATTCCTGAATAATAAAACAAAGAAGGAAAACATTTAGATAAAATGTTTTAAATAAAGGAAATATAGGCCTAGACATGAATATTAAAATTCCTAAGGATATGTATATATATATATATATCTATATATATAATGCATATGTATGACTTGTCTGGAAATTAAGACAGAAGAGAACATTGATTTATAATGAATAAGTGAAATTTTATTTGAATAATAGGAGTGTAGAAATGGATATAAGAATGCACATGTTTTCTGCAAATAAAAGAAGGTTAAAGTTAAACTAACACCCATAGTTGTATAAATGTATATATACAGATATTATTTGAGCAGAAAATTAATAAAGGAAAAATAAGTAAAAGAAGCACTAAAATAGTAAGAACCAAAGTGCAAGAAAGCAAATGTATAAAGGCAGAAAATAGAAAGTCACACCATTATCATGTTTGAGGTAAGTATAATAAAAATACTTAAAGTAATCACTTTCTGAAAAGAAAAGAAAATGGGCACAACTTAGCCTTGTTTTAAAATATTGGCCGGGACATTAAGGGTTAGGAGGGAGAGAATATGCAATGCCAAATGCATGATTCTGGTTTGGGCTAAAATAGGGATTTTGCATCACCCAAAACCCTAGGTAGAACCCTTATATAAATCAAGAGCCTAACCAGAAAACTACTCTCTCACTGAATTAATTAACCTAAGGAAGAAGAGGAAGAAAAGGCTAAAGATTTGAGGGGTATTCTGGATTAAGCTTGTGTAAGCATTTAGGTGAGTATCCTCACTCATATACATGGCATTAAGACCTGAGATTAGGCAGCCAAGCTTTTATATGCTATATTTTGCATGTTTTGATTTACAAACCATGTTGACTACTGATGGTTTCATGAATGCTTGATGAGATATGATCTGCTATGATGGATGTATAACTTTGTTGTTCTATTTTCATCCCTGTATGCTATACCAAAACCTTAAAGAACATGTAAGAGAGTATTTGTAACTAGTCTGAATCATGGCTTAAGACAAAGAATGAAGAAAAAAAAACTATGAGCTGCATATACAATGGTATAGTGCTGAGGCTTGAAATAATTGGTTAAGGGTGCAATGGAGTCTTTCTCTATAAGTGCTGAGCCCTAAACCAAACAGAAAATTTACAAGCCTAAAAATTATGTTTAAACAAGATTAAAAATCTGGCTAAACATAGTTGCTTGCAAAATCAAAATAAACCCAATAGAGCCATGCATTTATTCTCAGTTGCAAACATTCTGGTATATGTTTGAATAGGGTGTTTATATGCTAAATAATGTGAGATGGAATGACTGGGTGTTATACCTCTAGAAAGTAACCTTTAACTTGCTTGCAATATTATGTCTGCAAGGTAACTAGTATGTTTCATGTATATAAGTGGTCTGTACACCTAGCTATCATTGATAAAATGAACATGAATACACTTAGTAATATAACTAAGGATTTTGTGCCAAGAAGGCTGCTGGAATGCTTGTCCTATTTGAAGTAGACAAGTTGACACATGGCTTGTTTAAGTCCTGAGATCTTTGTGCCATGATGTTAATTAGTTCATGGCAATGTGTCCCTTTGATTCCTTATAGCAGATGAGGCCAGGAATTTATAAGAAGAAAAGGCAACCTTAAATGATGATATAGGAAACTTGGGTCTTTCCGGGATTAGGGTTGGTATGAGGAACCTTAGTAGTTCCAGATAAAAATTGTTTTAATGCATATGTTTGCTCTTGTGTATGTATATGGGAATACCTGATCAATTTATACATTAATCATTCATGATAATACCTGTCAAGTTATGCAAGGTACATTTATGCTGTATCCTTAGCTTAATATCATGGATATGTTAGAAATGCTCACACCAGATCATAGATCTGACCCTTATTGCTCATGGCACATGGGGGTGTCTCATTCATAATGGGGCAGCCACTAATGCTTTTGCAGGTTATGATGGAGCTAAGTAAGCAAGATTAAAAAGATATGGAATAGAGAATGCTAAGATAATTAGAAATAAGAGCTAGAATGTGTTAATTCATGCATGTATTTCTTGATTGATATGGCTATCTAAATGTATTAAGTAGGAAGAACTTGTAAGAAATACGTGTTATGTTGTTTCTGGTTATTTCTGGTTTGGTATGTATTAAGGATATTGATGTTAAACTGATTTGAAAATCTATTTGCTAAAGTTGTTTTTGATTTAGAGGAAAAACCTGGATTTTATAAGCATAATCATTTTATGATGATTATAGTTCATCCTAAGTCCTTTCAAAAGATAGATATATAGGAAATTATATTGGGAAAATCCAGAAAGAATTATAACTGTTATATTTTCAAGTCATGATATTGATATATGTCCAAATGCAAGTAAAAGTGTATATACCCTGAATATGCATTTTTAAAAGAGAATTATGGTTAGGAAGGATGATATAAATCTGATCACAAGGTGTCTGATTCATACATATATAAACATGCTTTTGAAAAGAAGGAGTATCAATGTTTTGGGTAGATTCTGGTTTGTAAAATGCAAATAAAAGAATGGTCAGATTAACCACATGGTTAGACCATAGGTCAGGCCAAATGTCCACTTCAAATCAATGAAGCAAGGAACCATTTGAACCCAGTTTTCTGGAAATGAGCAAAGACATTGACATGTACATGTATATCTGTGTACATGTTGATATTTGGGCAAAAATACAAACATAAATTCCTAGAACAGTTGTAGGAATGGGTTTCAAAAATAATAAAGCAAGAAATATTGTTTTGTATGTTAGATTATAGGCAAAAATTAAGTATATATGTGTAGATATAGGTAGATATCAGATTTTAAACCATACAGGAGAAAAATAAAAAGAAAAACAAAAATTGGGTTTGAACCGACCAGCATAGCACTCGAACTCGTGACCTCTCATGTGTAAGTTAGGCGCGTTTCCATTACGCCTAGATGTTGCTTGTGTTCACTTATGATCCACTTTCTTTTAGCCTGAGTTTGATACTATACAGACTTTAACACAATCATCCATATTAAAAGCTTTCTTCCACCTGATTATTACTTGATCATTTCTTAATTAGAATAACAGACTAAAGTACATGTTTCCAGTGGATTCTATGGTCAAAAATCAGGATACAATAATTAATCTTTTATCAGGGAATTATCACATTTTAATAGATTTAAAAGGATTTCTACTTACATATTATCATGCTCTGATTCTAGTAGAATATAACATAGATATCTTCATATATGTATGTTAGGAATGATTTAGATTTAAAACAATATTTTTATATTGTGAAAGATCCTGGATAATATGAGAATAGGGAAGGATGACCCTAGGTAGTCTTAGCTAAGTATGAAATTTTTTTTTTTTGGTTAAGAATTAGGGTCATTTCATTTGGTATCAGAGCTATGTTTTAATTAACATAGCAAAATATTTGTATGCTTATGTTTATACTAGGTTTGTTTGTGATATATTTGACTGTTTATAAGTATTCCCTGAATGTATGTGTGTGCATGTGACATACACAATGATTAAATAGGAAAGATACAACCAATTTAAAATTAAAGCGAAGTATTATAAACTAATATAATGAAATACAAATACTTTTAGAAATATGGTAGGAAGAGGGTCTCATCATCAAGGAGGATCTAGCACACCACAAATGCTTGACATGCAGGAATTTGTGAGAGTTTTGAGAGATGGAATTGGGCACAGACCTGAGAACCCATATGAGGAGCTCTCCAAGTTAGTGAAGACTTATACCAATTTGGGAGGCAAGAGCTTTGAAGGAACTGAAAGTGTAATGGAGATTCAAGCATGGCTGAGGACATTAGAGAGGATCTTCACTGATATGCAGCTAGATGACCAAAGGAAGAGGCAAGTGGCCTCAAGGCAATTAAAAGGTGCAGCTTTGAGTTGGTGGGAGGTGATCATAGCTGGCCGGAATGAAAATGATATTAATTGGAATCAATTTAAGGAGATGTTAGAGGCAAGGTTTGTTCCAGCCTCAGCAAAAACCACTTTACTTGAGGAGTTCATCAAACTTAGACAGGGGACTATGAATGTCACAGAATACACCCAGAGGTTTGAGGGATTGTCAACCTATGGGGCAATGTTAGTGGCTGATGAAGCATCCAAAAATGATAGATACATCAAGGGATTGAACCCAGGGCTTAGCAGGGCTATATTACCTTATGCTGACAGAACTTTTGATCAAGTGATAGATTTGGCTCTGAAGATTGAGCAGCATGACAAGGAAAGAGATAAGTTTAGGAGCTTCAAAAACAATAGCAACAAGAAGAACAAAGGGAAGTACCATCCTTATGATAAGAAGAAAGGAGAGGCAGATGGTAAGAAGGCAGTAGATGCAAAACCCAATGAAGCCAAAAGAAAAATAGTTTGCAACCATTGTGGGAAAGAAGGCCATATTAAGCCAAGATGCCCAGAGCTTAAAGGGGGAGCTTTCAAATGCTTTCTATGTGGGAAGGAAGGTCATATGAAAAGAAATTGCCCAGAATACAAGCAACAAGGGAAAGTGGCAAACCTGGAAGGTAGGGGCAAGGCCATAATTGAGGCTAATGCTGAAAACCATGGTCAAGTGGAAGGTACACTATTTATTTGTACCATACCTTTAGCTGTAATATATGATACCGGGGCAACCCACTCACTCATTTCCCATGAAATAGTTAAAAGGTTGAAAATGAACTGCAATTTGGCTAAAATACCTCTGTTAATACAAAGCCCTTTAGGAAGTTCTAGTGTATTAGATATGATTTGTGTGGATGTGAATTTGAACATAGGGGGAAACACATTTGTTTCCAATTTATATGTTCTAAATTTCCCAAATATAGGAGTTATATTAGGGGCAGATTGGCTAAGACAATTCAAAGCCATAATTGACCTAGATGCATCCACCATTTCACTACAAAATTCTAAAGGCCAAAGGGTTACAATTCTGTGTGAACCTATCAAAGAAAACAGGCTAAATCATTTAATTGAATTAGAAAATAATCCCAAGGAAATAGCTATTAATGAAATCCCCATAGTTAAAGAATACTTGGATGTATTTGGGGAAGTAAAAGGTGTCTCACACCATAGACCTGTTGAATTCCAGATTAACCTTATGCCTGGGGCTAGCCTAATTATCAAAAAGCCTACAAGGATGGGGCCAAGTGAATTAAAGGAGCTAAAGAACCAGCTGGAAGAATTAGAAGCCAAGGGGTTTATAAAGCCAAGTAATTCATGCTGGGGTGCTCCTGTAGTATTTGTTAAAAAGCATGATGGTACCTTAAGAATGTGTATAGATTATAGAGAATTAAACAAAGTAACCATCAAAAACAAATACCCATTACCCAGGATATATGATCTCTTTGATCAACTCAGTAGAGCTAAAGTGTTTTCTAGGCTAGACTTGGCATCTGGGTTTCATTAGATGAAGGTTGAGGATTCAAGTGTTAAATATACAGCATTTAACACAAGATATGGTTTGTATGAGTTTCTGGTTATGCCATTTGGGCTAACAAATGCCCCTTCTTACTTTGTAGACATAATGAATAGGATATTCAGAGATTACTTAGACAAGTTTGTTCTGATTTTTATAGATGACATTCTAATCTATTCTAAAACAATAGAGGAACATGAGAACCACTTACATTTGGTCTTATCTAGATTAAGAGAAAAAGATTTGAAAGCAAAGTTCTCTAAGTGTGTGTTTTGGCAAGAGGAAGTACATTTTCTTGGACATGTTGTCTCTGCTAGAGGGATTTCTGTAAACCCCAATAAGATAATAGCAATCCAAGCATGGAAGAAGCCTAACAATGTTAGTGAAGTTAGGTCATTCATGGGGATGGCAGGATACTATAGGAGGTTTATACAAGGATTTTCTAAAATAGCAATGCCACTCACTAACCTGACTAGGAAGAACCAAAAGTTTATATGGACTGATAAGTGTGAACAAGCTTTCACCCAGATCAAGGAGGCTTTGGTAAAATCACCAGTGTTGAGAGTACCAGAAGGCAATGAGGGATTAGTTGTATATACAGATGCATGTGGGTCAGGGCTAGGGGCTGTGTTGATGCAGCAAGATCAGGTCATAGCCTATGCATCTAGACAACTAAAACCCCATGAAACTAGATATGCAACTCATGATCTTGAGTTGGCAACAGTAGTATATGCCTTGAAGCTCTGGAGGCATTACTTATTAGGTGCAAAGTTCATTTTATACACTGATCACAAGGCCTTAAAGTATCTCTTTTCACAGAAAGATTTGAATATGAGACAACACAGATGGGTTGAATTTCTTGCTGCTTATGACTTAGATATACTTTATACACCAGGCAAGGCTAATAAAGTGGCAGATGCATTGAGTAGGCAGCATGTAAAAGTGGCCATGTTGATGATGGAGGAGTTTAGAGACTTGACCATGCTCACTGATTTGGAAATAGATGAGAGCAGTGGGATAAGTATGGAGATAGTTGAGGAAGAAAGGAGTAAAGGAAGGTTAAGTTTAATTACTTTACAATCAAATTTGGTCTTGAAGGTGGCAAAGATGCAAGAAGAAGATCAAGACTTAGCAGAAAAAAGGTCTCTCCTATTAAAGAAGGAGGAAGTGAAGGATTATCACATTGATGAAAAAGGATACCTAAGGTACAAGGGTAGGATATGTGTCCCAAACATCATAGAATTGAAAGAAGAAATCCTTAATGAGTACCGTAGGAGCAAATATTCCATACATCCAGGCAGCACCAAGATGTACCAAAACTTAAAAAGGGACTATTGGTGGAAGGGAATGAAGTCTAATGTAGCTAGACATGTTGCTAAGTGCATGGTTTGTCAACAAATAAAAGCTGAGACCCAAAGACCTTCAGGGTTGTTGCAGCCACTTAGCATACCACAGTGGAAGTGGGAAAACAGATCTATGGATTTTATAGATGGTCTTCCTAGATCCAAGAGGGGAAATACAAGTATTTGGGTAATTGTAGATAGGCTGACTAAAGTAGCCCATTTCATACCAGTAAAAGCAGACAGAAATGCACCTAGGCTAGCCCAAACTTTTATGAGAGAAGTGGTAAAGTTGCATGGTGTTCCTAAACCTATAGTGAGTGATAGGGATACAATCTTCACTTCAAGATTCTGGAAGAGCTTCCAAGAAGCTATGGGGAGTGAATTGTGCCTAAGCACTGCTTATCACCCCCAATCAGATGGGCAAACAGAAGTGGTAAACAAGATTTTAGAGGATTTGCTTAGAGCATGTGTGTTAGACTTTGGAGGAAATTGGGAGGACCATCTCCATTTGGCTGAGTTCACATACAATAATAGCCACCAAAGCACAATTGGAATGGCACCCTTTGAAGCCCTATATGGAAAGCCATGTCTATCACCTATGTGTTGGGCTGAGGCAGGAGAGAAAGCTATCCTAGGGCCAGAATATGTCATGGACATCACAGAGAAAATAGGACTGGTGAGAAAGAGGATGGCAACAGCTCAAGATAGGCAAAAGAAATATGCTGATGCAAAGAGGAAGTCAGTGGAATTCAAAGTAGGTGATTATGTCTTCATTAAGGTTTCACCAATGAAGAAAGTCTTGAGATTTGGCAAGCAAGGGAAACTCAGACCCAGATATGTTGGACCATACAAGATTTTGGAGAGGATAGGCTCACTAGCCTATAAGCTGGAGCTTCCAGAGGAGATGAGTGCAATGCACAATGTGTTTCATGTGTCACAACTAAGGAGATGGGTACATGACAAGGAGGAAATCTTAGAAAAGCCTACTGAAGTTCAGATTAATCCAGATCTAATCTATGAGAAAGAGCCAGTGGGAATTGTGGCAAGGGAAGAAAAGAAATTAAGAAACAAGACATTGAAGCTTGTAAAGATTCAATGGAGTATAGATCCTAGTGATTGTACTTGGGAGCTAGAGGATAAAATCAGGATGGATTACCCTAGGCTCTTTGCAAATTTAAAAGGTAAATTCTTAGATTACTAAGAAAGTTTAATATGTATGATAGACAGTGACTAATTGATTTGCTCATGCATATGCTGAATAATTTTTCCCTAAGAAATTAGAAGTACTCAAAGATTATGTTGCAAATTGTGAGGACACAATTCCTAAAAGAAGGGGTGATTGTAATACCCCAAGATTTTGAGGAAAATCCTTTTAAATAAATGATTAAAATTCCGGGGGAAAAATCAGAATTATTATATAGGTGGGATTTTCAGTGGTGCAAGGTTGTGTGCATGTGTGCACGTGCACACTAGTTATGGCACTAAGAGAAAATCCAGAATTCCTGAATAATAAAACAAAGAAGGAAAACATTTAGATAAAATGTTTTAAATAAAGGAAATATAGGCCTAGACATGAATATTAAAATTCCTAAGGATATGTATATATATATATATATCTATATATATAATGCATATGTATGACTTGTCTGGAAATTAAGACAGAAGAGAACATTGATTTATAATGAATAAGTGAAATTTTATTTGAATAATAAGAGTGTAGAAATGGATATAAGAATGCACATGGTTTCTGCAAATAAAAGAAGGTTAAAGTTAAACTAACACCCATAGTTGTATAAATGTATATATACAGATATTATTTGAGCAGAAAATTAATAAAGGAAAAATAAGTAAAAGAAGCACTAAAATAGTAAGAACCAAAGTGCAAGAAAGCAAATGTATAAAGGCAGAAAATAGAAAGTCACACCATTATCATGTTTGAGGTAAGTATAATAAAAATACTTAAAGTAATCACTTTCTGAAAAGAAAAGAAAATGGGCACAACTTAGCCTTGTTTTAAAATATTGGCCGGGACATTAAGGGTTAGGAGGGAGAGAATATGCAATGCCAAATGCATGATTTTGGTTTGGGCTAAAATAGGGATTTTGCATCACCCAAAACCCTAGGTAGAACCCTTATATAAATCAAGAGCCTAACCAGAAAACTACTCTCTCACTGAATTAATTAACCTAAGGAAGAAGAGGAAGAAAAGGCTAAAGATTTGAGGGGTTTTCTGGATTAAGCTTGTGTAAGCATTTAGGTGAGTATCCTCACTCATATACATGGCATTAAGACCTGAGATTAGGCAGCCAAGCTTTTATATGCTATATTTTGCATGTTTTGATTTACAAACCATGTTGACTACTGATGGTTTCATGAATGCTTGATGAGATATGATCTGCTATGATGGATGTATAACTTTGTTGTTCTATTTTCATCCCTGTATGTTATACCAAAACCTTAAAGAACATGTAAGAGAGTATTTGTAACTAGTCTGAATCATGGCTTAAGACAAAGAATGAAGAAAAAAAAACTATGAGCTGCATATACAATGGTATAGTGCTGAGGCTTGAAATAATTGGTTAAGGGTGCAATGGAGTCTTTCTCTATAAGTGCTGAGCCCTAAACCAAACAGAAAATTTACAAGCCTAAAAATTATGTTTAAACAAGATTAAAAATCTGGCTAAACATAGTTGCTTGCAAAATCAAAATAAACCCAATAGAGCCATGCATTTATTCTCAGTTGCAAACATTCTGGTATATGTTTGAATAGGGTGTTTATATGCTAAATAATGTGAGATGGAATGACTGGGTGTTATACCTCTAGAAAGTAACCTTTAACTTGCTTGCAATATTATGTCTGCAAGGTAACTAGTATGTTTCATGTATATAAGTGGTCTGTACACCTAGCTATCATTGATAAAATGAACATGAATACACTTAGTAATATAACTAAGGATTTTGTGCCAAGAAGGCTGCCGGAATGCTTGTCCTATTTGAAGTAGACAAGTTGACACATGGCTTGTTTAAGTCCTGAGATCTTTGTGCCATGATGTTAATTAGTTCATGGCAATGTGTCCCTTTGATTCCTTATAGCAGATGAGGCCAGGAATTTATAAGAAGAAAAGGCAACCTTAAATGATGATATAGGAAACTTGGGTCTTTCCGGGATTAGGGTTGGTATGAGGAACCTTAGTAGTTCCAGATAAAAATTGTTTTAATGCATATGTTTGCTCTTGTGTATGTATATGGGAATACCTGATCAATTTATACATTAATCATTCATGATAATACCTGTCAAGTTATGCAAGGTACATTTATGCTGTATCCTTAGCTTAATATCATGGATATGTTAGAAATGCTCACACCAGATCATAGATCTGACCCTTATTGCTCATGGCACATGGGGGTGTCTCATTCATAATGGGGCAGCCACTAATGCTTTTGCAGGTTATGATGGAGCTAAGTAAGCAAGATTAAAAAGATATGGAATAGAGAATGCTAAGATAATTAGAAATAAGAGCTAGAATGTGTTAATTCATGCATGTATTTCCTGATTGATATGGCTATCTAAATGTATTAAGTAGGAAGAACTTGTAAGAAATACGTGTTATGTTGTTTCTGGTTATTTCTGGTTTGGTATGTATTAAGGATATTGATGTTAAACTGATTTGAAAATCTATTTGCTAAAGTTGTTTTTGATTTAGAGGAAAAACCTGGATTTTATAAGCATAATCATTTTATGATGATTATAGTTCATCCTAAGTCCTTTCAAAAGATAGATATATAGGAAATTATATTGGGAAAATCCAGAAAGAATTATAACTGTTATATTTTCAAGTCATGATATTGATATATGTCCAAATGCAAGTAAAAGTGTATATACCCTGAATATGCATTTTTAAAAGAGAATTATGGTTAGGAAGGATGATATAAATCTGATCACAAGGTGTCTGATTCATACATATATAAACATGCTTTTGAAAAGAAGGAGTATCAATGTTTTGGGTAGATTCTGGTTTGTAAAATGCAAATAAAAGAATGGTCAGATTAACCACATGGTTAGACCATAGGTCAGGCCAAATGTCCATTTCAAATCAATGAAGCAAGGAACCATTTGAACCCAGTTTTCTGGAAAATGAGCAAAGACATTGACATGTACATGTATATCTGTGTACATGTTGATATTTGGGCAAAAATACAAACATAAATTCCTAGAACAGTTGTAGGAATGGGTTTCAAAAATAATAAAGCAAGAAATATTGTTTTGTATGTTAGATTATAGGCAAAAATTAAGTATATATGTGTAGATATAGGTAGATATCAGATTTTAAACCATACAGGAGAAAAATAAAAAGAAAAACAAAAATTGGGTTTGAACCGACCAGCATAGCACTCGAACTCGTGACCTCTCATGTGTAAGTTAGGCGCGTTTCCATTACGCCTAGATGTTGCTTGTGTTCACTTATGATCCACTTTCTTTTAGCCTGAGTTTGATACTATACAGACTTTAACACAATCATCCATATTAAAAGCTTTCTTCCACCTGATTATTACTTGATCATTTCTTAATTAGAATAACAGACTAAAGTACATGTTTCCAGTGGATTCTATGGTCAAAAATCAGGATACAATAATTAATCTTTTATCAGGGAATTATCACATTTTAATAGATTTAAAAGGATTTCTACTTACATATTATCATGCTCTGATTCTAGTAGAATATAACATAGATATCTTCATATATGTATGTTAGGAATGATTTAGATTTAAAACAATATTTTTATATTGTGAAAGATCCTGGATAATATGAGAATAGGGAAGGATGACCCTAGGTAGTCTTAGCTAAGTATGAAATTTTTTTTTTTTGGTTAAGAATTAGGGTCATTTCAAATAAAAACTATAAAATGGACGTAGGCTTCGTTAACAACCGAACCACTATAAAAATCTTCTTGTCTTCTTTCTTGTACTACTCTTTTCTATACCTATTATCTATATTATTACTCCATGAGAACAGGACTGGTGCTTTCATACTCAAACTAGGGTGTTGATCCATTTTTTGGGTTAACAAGTAGACTATATAATAGGTCTAGGTGACGTTGTAGCTGTTCGGACGACAAGCTGGATGGAGCTGTCTCATATTATATACTTATATAGATTCTACGCTTATTTCGCTATGCAACACTAGGGAGCCTTAGCAATGATTGCTTATATTTGTATTTGAGATAGTTTTTGAGTTTTTTTCCATTGTATAAACTCTATGACATTTGACGTATAACTGTGTGGATTTGTACTCTGATGATTTGTCATATAGTTATTACTCTCTATTTTGTTATATTTATGATATTATATTTTATCCATCCACTATGAGATATGACAAGTTATATGCTATATTGGTTTATTTCAACCCTGATGATCGTCCTATATCAGCCAGACATGGACATCACATTATTTATTTACTATTGGTTCCGGTGGTATAAGGTAGTCGTCACATTTGGTATCAGAGCTTTGGTTACACGATTAACTGGAGTTGAAACCATGATCCAATATAGACAAGGAAGGTGTTATCACCTTATACTGGATCGAGAGTATATATGTATATGAGAGAGAGCGTACGTGTTATAAGTTTGGTATTCAAAGCTATATAATAATATATTATATAGTGTAAGTTGCATGCACATGACACTATAGACACAGTTTTCTTTATGAGAGACAAATCATTCTTGTTACAGATAAGAATGAGCCGGCATATAATGAATGCTGTAAGGAATTCTGCTTCAAGAGTAGAGGAAGGAGTGGGATTAGGAGTCGTTAGGCCTGATGTCGAAGCCATGTTCAATGCTGTGATGGCTAATATGATGAGGAATGCTCTCGGACTGGTGATAGGTGGAGGTGCTCCCATGCAAGCGCCTAAGGCTGATTTTATCAAGCTGAACAAAGATTATTCTACTCTTGGAGGGAAGTCATTCCATGGGATGGACTCAGCCATAGAGTGCAAGATTGGTTGGAGACTTATGAGTGCATCTTTGGTGATATAGAGTTGGAAGATGCTATGAAGAGAAAATTAGCTTCGAGATAACTTCAGGGCTGAGCTATGAACTGTTGGAATGCTATCACTATTTCTACTCCAAAAGACCAATTTTCTTAGGATCGGTTTAAGATGAGGTTTGAGGAGAAGTTTATTCCTGCGGCCTAGAAGTTGGTGTTGTTTAGGATTTGCTGATTTAAAGCAAGGGGAAACAACAGTATCTGAGTATGTTGCAGAGTTTGATGCCTTGTTAAAGTATGGAATGCCATTCATTGATACCCCCTTGAGAAATAATGAGAAATTCACCATTGGTTTGGATGACTACTTGAGAGAAAAGCTACTGGACCACATAGATGAGTCGTTTGAGATGCTTGTAGAGAAGGTGCTTCACCATGAGAGCTTGTACCCTAAGGCTAAGACTGTTATTATTGTTTTTGCTGAGAAAGAAGCGCCAAAGCCACAGCAAGGTGGTGAAGGCAAGAAGAAGTGGAACGGAAAGAAAAAGCAATCCTAAGGAAAGGGTGATAGGAAGAAGGGTAAATGAGAACCCACTTGCTTTGGATGCAATGAAAAAGGTCATTTGGTTGATGATTGCAAGGCAAGTGCGAAGAGGAAATGTTACAACTATGATAAGCCTTGGCATTTGATGAAGAATTGTCCGAAACTAGTGAAGGAGAAGCAGGTAGTGAAAGCGTATGCCTTGGTTTGACTTCTTAAAGTGCTCCCTTGATGATGGAGAAAGGGGAAGGGAGTCGTCATTCAAGGTATGCTTTCTATTGCTGATGTTCCTATTCGGGTTTTGTTTGATACATGTGCTTCTCTTTCATTCATCTGTAGTGACCTAGTAGATAGATTGGGATTGGAACCTGAGATAGTAGACCGACCTCTAATCATGATGAACCCTGTTGGAAGCTCTACTAGTCTTTGCATGGTTTGTCGTGGCCTAGTTTTATCGAGTCATAGATGTTCTTTGGTTTGTGATTATTTTGTTTTGAACTTTGTTGGGTTCAGGATTATCTTGGGTATGGACTAGCTTAGGAAATATGTGGCCATAGTGGATTGCGAGAAGTTTTTGGCAACAATCATAGATGTAGATGGGTGAATGGTAGTGATTAGCTACTTACTAGAGGATGGACCGATGGTTAGCTTTCTATATTTTTTTAAGGTTCCATATGAGGGATTTTCATCAGTGCCAATTGCTAAAGAGTATCCGGATGTCTTCGAGGAAGTGACTGGATTGCCGCCGCATAGAGAGATCGAGTTTTAGATAGACCTGGTAAAGGAAGCCATATCGATAGTTATGGCTTTGAGGCATATAGCACCCAGGGAACAGAAGGAATTGGAAGTGAAAGTGAATGACCTATTGAGGAAATGGTTCATTTAAAGGAGCATATCTAAGTGGGGTGCACCTGTAGTATTCACAATAAAGGCGGTCGACTCTTTGAGGTTATGTTTGAATTATCGTGAGCTAAATAAATCGATGAAGAAAAACAAGTACCCACTCCCATATATCAATGACTTGTTTGATTGGCTTCACGGTGCGAAGGTATTCTCCTAAATGGATTTGGCAACGGGATTTCGCCAGTTGAGAGTAGCGAAGAAGAGTTTTCCTATTACTATGTTTCATACGCCAGAAGGTTTCCATGTATGGTTGGTGATGCCATTGGATTGACCAACTCTGGCATACTTCGTAGATCTCATGAACTCGGGTTTTCAGAGACCAATTAAATAAGTTCGTGCTTGTATTCATGGATGATATTCTGATCTACTCCAGAATTGAAGAGGAGCATAAGGTGCACTTGAGGAATGTGCTAGAGATATTAAGGAAACACAAGTTTAGAGCAAAGTTTTCTAAGTGTCACATCTGGAGAAAAGAAGTGAGATTCTTGGGTCATGTCCTTTCAGGACAGGGTATATTTGTGGATCCAGTGAAGGTGGTAGCGGTCCAAGGTTAGAATCAGCCTAAGAATGCTACGGATGTGAGAAGTTTTGTAGGACTAGTGGGATACTATAGATGCTTCATAAAAAACTTCTCGAAGGTAGCGGCACCATTGACCAATTTAACGAAGAAGAATCATACCTTTGTATGGGATGCGAAGTATGAGTCTGAAAGAGAGGTTGATCAGTGCACTAGTGTTGACCATTCCAAGTGGAAATAAAGAGTTGATAGTATATACTGATGCTTGTGGTACTAGATTGTATGCAGTGTTGATGTGGAAAGGGAAAGTTGTTGCCTATGCCAGTTGACAGCTAAAACCGCACGAAAGGAATTATCCGACTCATGATTTAGAATTGGCAGCCATTGTTTTTGCTTTGAAAATATGAAGGAACTATTTGCTCGTAGAAAGGTTTGAGCTATTTACGGACTATTAATCCTTGAAGTACCTTTTCTCTCAGAAGGATCTCAACCTTCGACAGCAAACGGTGGTTGGAGTTTTTGGCATTTTATGATTTCAATATTTCCTACACTCCATGAAAAAGGAATGTAGTTGCCGATGCATTAAGTAGAAGAAATGATGGGTTAGGAGCAATGTTCTTGGAATGGAAGCAAATAAAATATATTGTTGGATTTGATTTCAAGACTCACTACGATCTAGAAACTGAAATGTTGGCAAGCTTATCAATTAGACCTACTCTAATCGAAAGGATCGATACTAGTTAGAGCCGAGATTCTAGGCTAGCGAATATCATAGCAAAGATAGAGGAGGAGTAGAATCTGAAGACATGATGTAATACGAACTCGACCATGAAGGTGGCTTCGTGAAGATTGGAGGTTGTTTGTCCCTAGTGTTGATAGATTGCCAGATGAAGTGCTAAGAGAGTGTCATCATTCCAGATTGACTATTCATCCCAGTGGTAACAAGATGTACCGAGATATGAAGCAAACTTACTACTTGTAATGACCCGGAATTTCAAACACTTCGTATTTAAAATTTGAATTATTTAAATATTCATGTCTAAGACTTAATGTGATTAAATATGATTTTATAACTTTGTTAAATAGTTTTTAATTAATAACCAATGATTGAAAACTTATTTTTTAAATGTGTTTACAAAAATATATACTTTGAATAAATATTGAAAACGTGAAGGGAGAACGTTTTGTTAAAAATCAACTTTTTTGTTATATAAAAGTTGTTTGAATATTTGTACACTAGTATAATAACATATGAACACATTAACAAGTATTAAACCACCTTAGTTCCTAAGAAAATTAATTAAGTTATGTGGATTTAATTAAGGAAACATTGACCCTTGATTTAGAGAGTGATTTAAGGAGTGATTTAAGGGAAGTATGGTGTGCATGTTCTCAACCATGGAGAGAAAGGTTCCTTTGGAGGGTTATGGATGGTCATTTTCAACATTTTCTAACTTTATATAAACACCCCCGTGCTCTCTATTTTCATTCATTCATTTCCATGTCTTCACTTCTTCTTCTTCTCGAACTCATCTTTTCCTCTTTTCCCCTTGAGGCCATGAGCATGTAGGGTAGTTTTGGCCTTAGGCCGTGTGCTATAGCGGAGGAGGAAGGCCAGGCCGTGACCAATGTGGGGTGGATGTTAATAGAAATCTTGTCAACACCCCAAAGTTGAGCTAAGGAAGAAGGTTTATCCCTTTTTGGATTTCTTTGGTTGGGTTGAGGAGAATAAGATATGTGTTTTCCCTTTAGTTACCCTTTCGAGTAGATTGCTGTAGTAAAAACTTATTCAGATTGACCTTTCAATCCAGTTGAAACGATTTGTTTCTATACTTAACAGCCTTTCAAGCTTGTTGAGATGATATGGATGTCCCTTTGAAAGCCTACCTTTCGAAGCGATTGTAGAGAATAAAAAGATATCCCTGAGGATCCGAGATTAAGACTTGATTTGGGGAGTTTCGACCTTGTTGAAAGCTAGGTTGATTGGTGGTCAAGACTTGGATCAGAAATATGGAATTGGGGTTTCGACCCTATCGAAAGCAGTATCCTTAAGTGTCTTGGTTAAGGTAGGGAATCTAAGGCAAAAGTGAATTAGTATAAGGTTTCAACCCTGTCGAAAGTATAAGTCTTAGGAAGGGTGGCTTGGAATCTATATTTGGTATTACTTGAGAGTGTGGGGGTTTCGATCTGGTCGGAAGAAACCTTTCGATACAGTCAACACCTATAACACAAGGTTAGGCCAGATAAAAGCTTGAGAAACAGTTAAGTAATTAGAAATATTGAAGACTTCCCTTTCTCAACTCGAAGAAGATTTTATTCATCGATTTCCCTAATTCAATTGATAAATTAGGGTTTTACAGCTCTTAGAATTAAGAAAGTACAAGTTTAGAATGACTCAATTTGGATCCCTAAAACCTGACCCCTTGGGACTTATTCTGGTCAGCACCATTCGACCCCAATGGTTTCGACTTGGTCGAGAGGTGGCTGCCATATTGTCTCTTGTATGCTTCCGCCTTTGTCAAAAGAAAAGGCTGCATTTTTCTTCTCTATATTGCTTTGTAAGAGCTTTCGACTCTGTCGATAAGCTTTATCCAGTGGTTTCGAAGGTATTGAAATGCTGATGGTTTCGATGTTGTTATTTACTTCTGAACTCTTGCCTGTGACTTGATGCGGAACCTCCCTGGATAACAATGGCTTCGACCAGTTAGAAAGGCTTAGTTTAGGTTTCGACTGGGTTGTCCAGGCCAATACACGCTTTCGAGTAGTTTGAGTGAAGCGAAACCTTTGGTTTCGAAAGGTTTGGCGCTTATGTGAAGAGTTGTCCTCCTTTGCCTTCGAAAGGAGTTGCTTTGTCTCATTCGAAAGGTTTTCATACATATAGATTCATCTGCTTTGAAAAGTGGTCACTAAAGCGAAAGGGTGCTTTCGACCCCTTCAACTCTTTCGAAAGGTTCCGAAGCTTTTGGACTTTGGCCGTAGCATCCCTTCGACTCCTTCGAAAGGTCTAGCTTGAGCCTTTTCCTCTTGTTCTTCTTTGCCTTCTGCTCAAACTAGTTTCGACTAAGTCGAAAGGAATTTTTAGGTAGTAATAGTGGAGGTGGTGGACATGTGCAAAGGAAGGAAAGAGGAGGTCTTGGCCGTAAGCTAGGGGCATATTGAAATGGTAGTAGGAGTGTTTTATTGATTGCTTGAATGTTGGTAGGAAGATGGAAATGTTAGGCTTAAATGAAAGTGCGTGATCTTACCTTGAATGAAAATAATAACTTGTTAATTTGCTTGCAAAAAACTATGATAATATACCCTAACTAAGTAAAGTCATAAACTCATATTTGTGTGCTCTGGATAGCATATTAATCATGTGGTTGTTATTCCCTAGGAGTCTTTGATTTATATATGATTTAATTGAATGTGGAATTGTCCGTATAGCGAGAGTCGCTAAAAACGCACTTTGAATCTCTTAACTTTAACTTGTGTAATTTGGTAGGTTTTGAACATATCTTGAGACAACTTGTTTGGATTATTATCTACACTTCTATAAGTGTTGTGGAAAGCAAAGAATATGTTTGAAAAGTTATGGAATTAATTGAATAAAGCTACGAAATTTGAAGTAAAAAGGTCGTTATATCGAAACTTTTAAATTCCTTGTTTTTAGGAAATAACATTTATTTTTTTAAAGACTTCCTCAGAGTTATCTTTACCATTGTAATAAGTAAATAATATATTATTCTTATTGTAATAGTTTTTAATCTTAAATCATTTGGTAGCTAGTTGAACGAAGGGGCAAAAGTTATAGCAAAATAGTCGCTATATGAGCACTTTGGAAAAATACCTTATTTTCAGAAATTTTTATAAAATGAATAAAAGATATTCTTTAGGGTTTTTATTCCTAAGTTCTAAGTACCCAAAACATGCTAACTAGTGTAAAAAGAATGGAATAAAAATCATTTGTTAAGGCATCAAAAACTAGGCGCAGAGTTGTAGCAAAACATGTTAAAAACATGCAATAAAACTTTAAATAGCATTTCTAGAAATGCTATCTTTGCTATTTGAAACTATAAATTATGTAAAAATGAAATTTAAATTAAGTATTTTTCTCTAATTGTTTTAAGTTGTTTTCTAACTTATATTAGAGTGTTTTAGAATTGGTGTCGTGTTTAAATATATTTTTAACAATTAATTGTGAATTTTTAAAGTAAGTGACTTTTAAAATAAAACATGTTTATTTTGGTTTTTCCAATTATTTTTAAATTGGTTATTTTACATAATATTCTATATAAATAATTATAATATATTTTTAAGTAGTTCAAAAGTGTTTAGCGTATTAAGTATTTTAAAGGTATTCCTATATATATATATATATAAGTTTTGAAAAATGTAATTGAATTGGCTTAACGCTAAAAGCCGACGAGTAGACTTATCTAGTAGTGAGATTCAAGAATGAAGTTCTAGGCCAGGCTTTGATGCAATCAGTGCTCTAACTTACTTGGCTTTGCTCTTGTATGAGGAATAGTTAAGTTGAAATGTCGAAAAAGAGTTAAGTGTACGAATATTGATTTATATAATTAATTGTTTTAACTAGATAATCGGTTAGTCGACTATCAAACTTAACCAAGTATTGTATTAGACCTTTAAAAGAATGATTTTAAAGATGATATAAAGTATGAAAGGGATTTGGGCTTGTTGTGAGAATGTTTTAAACAACACTTGTCTTAAACCCTAAAGTATAAGTAAATCTTTAAAAAGCAAGTTTAAAGAGAAATGTTTTTAAAGTATGAAATGGATTTAGGTTTGTTGTGACAATGTTTGACTAACACTTGTCTTAAGCCTTTATAAATGTAAGTAAATGTTTAAAAGAGATTTTTAAAGATCATGATTAAATGTGAAGTGTTTTGGGTTTGTAGTAAACAATGTTTTAGTACATTTGTTTTTAAACCCTTGAATTAAATTTTAAAGTGGAAAAATATTATAAATATAATTAGATCTTTAATAATGGAATTTTAAAGATAATAACAAGTATTGAAATCATTTATAAAGACAGAAAAAGTTATATGTTTAATTTATAAAAGAGAAGGAGTTTATAATAACAATGTTTTAGTAACATTTGTTTTTAATCTCTTTGATTATATTTATATAAGGAAACTTTGTTAAGTGATTTGTGAATATACTTATACAATTGAGATAAGTATATGAATACTTTTTAAGTATTGAAAATGGTTTTTAATTAATAAAGGATAAATTAATTAAAAAGGGTTTAAAAGTCATTTAGGTGACTTAATCGTGCTTTGTATGAATTGATATTGCTTGTATGTTTACTTGCTTATGGGAAAGTATATGGGACTTAATTTCCTTGTGCAATCATTTTCATTGTTGATGAATATGACCAAATTCATTGATTCAGTCTTGGAGAGACTGGGATCAGTAAGTGTTCTACTTAATGAAAACCATTTCAAGACTAAGCTACGTGCTCTATCTCTTAGAAGTGGATCTATTTGAGATGCTGGAATCAAATTAGGGATTCATGAATTATTCGAGTATTGAAGAACCGTGTGAGAGATGCTGAACGTGACCCCGACATTCGAAATGGATGAAAACAGCGTAGGCACATTGCCAACGGGGTTTAACTAACCTCAGAGGGTACATATCAACTCCATTATCAAGAGTATGCATATCGATTGTCATTAGCGGGAGTTGATGGTATTCGGAACATGTTTTCTATGTGAACCAACTATATCTTCCTTATTGGTATATTTCATCTAGAGATATACGATGCTCGGAAAGTACTTTCTAACCGCTTCCAGGAGGCTTGCCTCGACGTACTAAGGACCCTCCAATGAAAAATCCATATATGAACGTACCTTAGCAATTTTAGATGTACTCTATACTGTTGTGTTATGAGATGCAAGCAACACAACTATTTTCTTACTTATATCCAACACCATAGACATTATTATAATAACATTAGATTTTCTAATAGAATTGGTTTGGTTATCATAAGGTAAAAACCCATTCGTGTTTATTTATGGCATAGTCTTAAAAGATACCCTTATTTTTCGAAGGGTTTTATAAATAGATAATCCAAATGATTTGAGTTTCTAACGCTGATTTACCAGATTGATGCAGGTGTTATTTTCTTATGATGCTCGGGTCAGTCCCGTGTATATTTTCAGATTTCATTGATGTTTATTGGAGCTCTTAGAGAGGAGCTGGATGATTACCTACCGTAGTATTCTTATTTCCGATGCATTACTTTATATATATATATATCTGTGTATGTGTGTGTATCAGCAATTATAAGGACAGACTGCTATAACTGTCTAGGTTGGTGATAGGTTAGTTTGCTTTGATTATTGTATCCATACAATATTCCTTTGTAAAGATCGTTTTGAGATACTATATATTATCATTCTGCTTGTGAGATTCAGATGTTTTTTTTCTCCTCCATTTGTTTCTTTTCTTTTTTCTTTTACCCTAACATTCTGACTTTTCGGCACTGGGGTGCTCGGCGCGTGAATACCGTGGATGTATTAGTGTCGACATTCAAGGATTGAAAAGGTGATCATTACAACTTAGTACGAGAGCACAAGGTTAAGCGAGAACCTTGGCTTTAGTAGGGTATAACTCATTGAGAGATAAGGTAATGGAATGCCTTATTATGAGTTAAGAGTATTATATATATGAGAGTACGTATTTTTTATTGTTAAAACAATGTTTTATATTGTGTTAGTTGGTCTGTTGAGTGGTTTATGAATTCTAATTGGTACATGGGACGCCATGGTATCGATAAGGATTTCTAAACACCTGAACAAGACAAACCGACACGGTATTGTTTTTGAAATTAATAAATGAAATAATTTTACTTGGATTATACTTTATATATAAAAGAATAATTTTCAATAATGTGATAATTCATTTATGTTATGTTTGTTTGTTAGGAAATGATAATATTAAATTATTATCATTTTTTAAATCATGCTCGTCCAGTTTAGGAGCATTGATTATTGTTTGTTGATGTTTTGTGTTTAACCGGTTTATAAGTAATTTACCTTTTTACTATATGGGTTGGCTAGATAGTAATCATAGGAACATTGAAAAGAACACCTTGTGAATTAAGTTCCACAGTTTGACGATAAGGCGTTCAATGTTAATGTTGGATTAAAAAGTTAACTTTAATAAAAGTGGTTTATTATAGTTTTAAAGGAAAGGTAAGATATTTAAAAGATATATACTTGTGAAATGTTATTATATAAGAAAGTAACTTTATATGGTTTATAAAGAAAAAGGACTTAAAATTGAGAATTTGAGAACTTAAATCTTGGAGTTTTTGAAAATGGTTTCTAAGAGTTTGGGAAAAATAATAATAGTATTATTTAAAACTATTTTAAAGGATTACTGTTATTAAAAGGCTTTTAATATTTGTTCGAGGTTACTCTCGGAAGTAACGAATCAATTTGGGAAACAAAGTATTTTTATGTTAGCTAGTTCGTGTGACTTGAAAGTGACTAAAAATGGGTGAGTGATTTGTTCAGTTGGTAAGCACTTCTCTTGTGTATTACCCTTCTTAGCAGGTACTAATTGGTGGAACCCTGTTCCTTGCATCATTTTGGTGTTATTCGGTTTATATTTATATTTTCTATGGATTTTTAAAGAAAATATTTAGAAATTGGTTTTGAAAATGATTTTGGTTTAATCCCGAAAAGTATGATTTGAAATCCAAAAAGATATAAGTATATATTATTTCAAAATGAATAGAAATAAAACCCAATGATTTATTCTATCTTTTCTGTTAAGCTATATTATGGATGCATGTATCCTATGCATTAGAGTGTTTATTTGTGCATCTTATTATGTTAGGTTGTTTGATATTTTTAAATTATTGAAATAAAATGGAGTTTTCGACGATTTTGGATAGTCGGGAACTTTTGAATTGATAGAAATTGAAGCTAAGTATTTTTGTAAAATTTTTAAAAGCTGAGTTTTTATAGCTCTGAATTTGAAAAGATAGTAAATTAAAACAAGTTTAAAATTTGTTAAGCATCCTTCTTAAATAGTACATTCGATATTATTGGGCCAACTAATTAACATTTTTACTTTAAGGTTGTTTAAGGAAAGTAAACTCTAGTCTTGAGTTTGGATACCAGAGTCCTACTACACTTAGCTACTTGTCTAACCCGATGGATAAAGAAGTCTAGAAGGTTGACTCGATTATAAGATCCAAATTTATTTTGGGCCTTCGTCAATATTTTAGGGAGTAAAATTTAAAAGAATGTTTTTTATATACTCTTAGGATATAGTAGAGTATTATTCGAGTAATGAACTTAAGTCTTGCATGTTTTCATAAAGAAATTTTGTGTAATAAAATGTTTTATAAGTAAAGATAAGTCTTTACGAATGTTTATAAACTTAAGCAATGTCTTATGAAATAGTCCATAAATGATTTTAGTATTGAGAAATACTATATGTGAAAATGAAGGTGGTTTAAATATAAAGAAATTGGTATAGTTAAGAAACCAATGGAATTAAGTGCATAAGTTGTACGTAGATTACTTTATTCGCATGACAGTTCTCGATCTAGGATTCGAGTACATGATTTCGAGGTGATTTACACCGGTCCAAACAAGGATTTTTCACCAGATTCTTGACGGTAAACACTTGATATGGATTTTTGATATGATTCAAAAGTTTTCTATCATAGTATATGTCTACGTAAGGAGAACAGAAGATCCTAATCAAGAAACCAGATCGAAGTCTGCACTAGAGAAGTCAAGTGAGATATACTAGTTCAGAAGTGAAATTTATGTGATCGAGCAAGTGATCGAATTTGATATTGTGTATGGATGGCATATGTACATTGTATGGGATTTAGTATATTTGAATACCATGTTTTGTTGGCTTATGGAGGGTTTGGGAAAAGATGCCTTGAATTTTTTGAGGTAGTATGAATTATCGACTAAGTAACAACCTGAGGCTGTTGAACGAAAGGTACACTTAGTAGTTTATTTATCATCCTTTTGCGATGAGAAGATTTTTACCAAGGCAAGCCGTTAGCCTTATTTGCTAATGATAGTAAAATTGTTATGTATTAATGTATGGTTATTTCTTTGGTTGCTCGTGTTGGAATTTCAAGGACGAAATATTCTAAGTGGGGATAATATAGGGACCCGGAATTTCGAACACTTCGTATGTATCCGAATTATTTAAATATTTGTGTCTAAGATTTAATGTGATTAAATATGAATTTATAACCTTGCTAAACACTTTTTAATTAATAATTAATGATAGAAAACTTATTTTTGAAATGTGTTTAGAAAAATATATACTTTGAATAAATACTGAAAATGTGGCCGGAGAACGTTTTGTTAAAAAACAACTTTTTTGTTAGATAAAAGTAGTTTAAATATTTGTACACTGGCATGAGACATATGAACACATTAACAAGTATTAAATCACTTTAGTTCTTAAGAAAATTAATTAAGTTAAGAAGATTTAATATAGGGAACATTGACTCTTGATCTAAGGAGTGATTTAGAGACAATTTAAGGGAAGTATGGTGTGTAAGAAGGCATGGTGTGCATGTTCTCAAGCATGGAGAGGAAGCTTCCTTTGGAGGGTTATGGATGGTTATTTTCCACATTTCCTAACTATATATAAACACCCCTTGCTCTCTCTTTTCATTCATTCATTTCCATGTCTTCACTTCTTCCTCTTCTCAAAGTCATCTTTCCCTCTTTTCCCTTGAGGCCATAAGCATGCAGGGGAGTTCTTGCCTTAGGCCGTGTGCCATAAATGAGGGGGAAGGCTAGGCCTTAAGCAAGGTGGGGTAGAGGTAGTGGACGTGTGCAATGAAAGGAAGGAAGAGGTCTTGGCCGTGAGCTAAGGGCATATGGAAGTGGTAGTAGGAGTGTTTTATTGATTGCTCGAATGTTGGTAGGAAGATGGAAATGTTTTGTTTAAGTGAAAGTGAGTTATCTTACCCTGAATGAAAATGATAACTTGTTAATTTGCTTGCTAAAAACTACGATAATAGACTCTACCTAAGTAAAGTTGTAAACTCATATTTGTACACTTTGAATAGCATATTAATTCTGAGGTTGTTGTGCTATGGCAGGCCTTGATTTATATATCATTAAACTGAATATGGAATTGTCCGTATAGCGATAGTCACTATAAACGCACTTTCAATCACTTAACTTTAACTTGCGTAATTTGATACATTCTGAACATATCCTGAAATAACCTGTTTTGATTATTATCTACACTTCTATAAGTGCCTTGGAAAGAAAATAACATGTTTGGAAAGTTGTGAAATTAATTGAATAAAGCTAAGAAAGTTTGAAGTAAAAAGGTCATTATATCGACACTTTTAAATTCCTTGTTATTAGGAAATAATGTTTATTTTTGTAGATACTTCCTTAGAGTTTTCTTTACCATTTTAACAATAAATAATATATTATTCTTATTGTAAATTTTTTGAAGCTTAAATCATTTGGTTGCTAGTTGAACGAAGAGGCAAAAGTTATAGCGAAATAGTCGTTATACGAGCACTTTGGAAAAATATTTTGTTTTTAGAAATCTCTACAAAATAATTAAAAGATATTCTTTAGGATTTTTCTTCATGGTTTCTAAGTACCCAAAGTATACTAACTATTGTAAAAGGAATGGATCAAAAATCGTTACTTAAGGCGTCAAAAACTAGGCCCAAAGTTGTAGCAAAACATGTTAAAAACATGCAACAAAACTTTAGACAGCATTTCTGGAAATGCTATCTTTGCTTTTTGAAACTATAAATTGTGTAAAAATAATATTTAAATTAAGTATTTTTATCTAATCTTTTTAGGAATGTTTTGTAACTTATATTAGAGTGATTTAGAATTTGGTTCATTTTTAACTATATTTTTAACAATTAATTATGAATTTTTAAAGTAAGTGGCTTTTAAAATAAAACATGTTTATTTTGTTTTTTCCAATTATTTTCAAATTGGTTATTTTACATAATATTATATAATTATAATATATTTTTAAGTATTTTAAAAGTGTTTTAACATATTAATAAGTATATTAAAGGTATTCCTATATATATAAGTTTCGAAAAAAGTAATTGACTAGGCTTAACACTAAAAGCCGACGAGTAGACTTATCTATTTGCAAGATTCAAGAATGAAGTGTCTTGGCATGGGTTTGATGCAACTAGTGCTCTAACTTACCTAGCTTCACTCATGTACAAGGAATATTTAAGTTGAAATGTCAAAAACGAGTAAGTATATGAACATTGATTTGCATAAGCAATTGTTTAACTAGATAATCAATTAGTCGACTATCAAACATAACCAAGTATTATCTTAGATCTTTAAAAGAATGTTTTTAAAGATGATATAAAGTATGAAATGGATTTGGGTTTGTTGTGACAATGTTTTAAATAACACTTGTCTTAAACCCTTAAGTATAAGTAAATCTTTAAAAACCAAGTTTAAAGAGTAATGTTTTGAAAGTATGAAATGGATTTGGGTTTGTTATGACAATGTTTGAGTTAAACTTGTCTTAAGCTCTTATAAATGTAGGTAAATATTTAAAAGAGAGTTTTAAAGATAATGATTAAATGTCAAGTGTTTTGGGTTTGTAGTAAACAATGTTTTAATAACATTTATTTTTAAACCCTTGAAATATATTTTAAAGTGGAAAAATATTATAAATATAATTAAATCTTAAATAATAGAATTTTAAAGATAATGACAAGTATTGAAATCTTGTATGAAAAGACAGAAAAGTTATATGTTTAATTTATAAAGAGAAGAGGTTTACCATAACAATGTTTTAGTAACATTTGTTTTTAACCTCTTTGATTATATTTTATATAAGGAAACTTTGTTAAGTGATTTGTGAATATACTTGTACCATTGAGATAAGTATATGAATACTTTTTAAGTATTGAAAAGGATTTTTAATTAATAAAGGATAAATTAATTAAAAAGGGATAAAAAGTTGTTTAGGTGACTTATCGTGCTTTGTTGAATTGATATTGCTTGTGTGTTTACTTGCTTATGGGAAAGTATACGGGACTTAGTTTCCTTGTGCGATCATTTTCATTGTTGTTGAATATAACCAAATTCGTCGATTTAGTCTAAGGGAGAGCGGGATCGGTAAGTGTTCTACTTATACTTGTGGAAAGTATATAGAACTTAGTTTCCTTATTCAAAGTGTTTAATTTGTGGAAAAAGAGGGCATAATCAAAATAAATGTTGCAATAGAAACAAAAACAAAACCATTAAACAATTTTGTGTTCCAAAAGGTAAAAAATGTAAAGTCTCTTAAATTTAAACAAGTTCGGGTTCTCAAGGGTACAATTGTAAATGCTAACAGTTTGTTATATAAATGAATTTGGGTACCAAAGTCTACAAATGAATATAAGAGTGGTCCTACATCCTTTGTTATACCACTCGACTCCTCTAACATTTAGGTACAGAAATAAGCTAAGGAACAACTACGATTGAGGTGACTTTGAGTTGTTCTATATGGTTGAAAAGCTATAATTCCAATGTACCTCGGCCTAAAAAGATGAGGTGAAGATCTACACATTTTGGATTTCACGACATCGAAGGTAAGTAAGGTATGAACTCTAAACTCTGTTTTGTTTTCTTATTGTTAATTCTATTTCTGTCGACACCGCTATAGTATACTTACCATATCTTGAACTCCTTAACTCTAATTTGAAAAATTCAAGATGTTTTGGAAAATAGATTGAAAATTCTATAAGTATTATGTTCCGTGTTTTTCCAGAATTTGAGTTAAACCATTGAAAAACTGAAAATCATACGGAATATTGTTTGAAAACTGTTTCAAAACTTCTTAACACAGCCGTTGTATTTCGATCGTAACTTAAGCATTATTACTCTGATTTTTGAAATTTTTGATTATAGCACTACAACTTTACTTTTTTAAGTTTTTGCTGATTCGTTTTGTAAAATATTGAAAAACAACAATCATTTCAACATATTATTTCAGAAGTATTTCTAATTACCCAAGTTGTAGTATTTCGATATAACTTTTGATCAGTTTGTCACTTTGACTTGAAACCAATTTTGATAAGTAGCAATTTTGAATGTTTAAAACTTTTCTGTTTTGTGCTAAATCAAATAACGGACTTAAAGGTTTCAAATAGTGGTTTCAAATGGACTAAATTTTCAGAACATGAATTTTCAGTTGCTTTGGTTGAACATTTAACTTTCGCTGTCTTGTTCACAACTAACAAATTAATGGTTAGAGAAATGTGTGGGCTTTTGCTTGATAGAAATGTATTTGCCTCTATCTGATATTAAATGACCTTGTTGAATATTTTGACAATTCAAGTGATGCTTAGTAGTACACAGTCTGCTTAGTTAATAACATATCATTTTTGCGCAACTAGAGTACAAGTAGTATTAGACATCACTTCATTTGAAATCATATGTGCATTTTCATCTGACTTTAAAATTATCAGACTTTATTTTCACAAAACCCCTTGTAGTAAAAAGATTTTCATTTTTGGATTTAACAATTTTTTGAAATAACCCAGAATTTTTAATTTCATGGAAACGCTGCTGTTTATTTTGGTAATGGATTTCCTCTAAAAAGATGGTTGTTGACTGCTTGAACCATTTGAAACTTATCAAAATATTAATAGTGTTTGAGAAAGCGATGAGTAGTGATTAAATTATACTTCATAGCTAAAGGAAATATATGTTAAAAATTTCATAAAAATGAAACAAATTTTATAATATTTTTTAATTAGTACATATTCTATGATCATTTCTATCACTCTCATCATTCTTCCAATCCATACTCCAAAAATTTAATATAGCGTGCAGAAGTTGGAATTTCAAAACAAGGAAATATATTCATTTTTTGTAACATATGATTCTATCCCAAGGTATTGACTCTCATTTAAAAGTCCTCACAGTTATGCATGGGTGAATTGCCTTAATCTCTATATATTTGCTTCCATTCTCATTTCAAAGTCCTCACGGTTATGCATGGATGGGACTTGTATACAAGAGAGGGATAAATATTTAAGCATTTTATAATCTCATTTAAAAGTCCTCACAGTTATGTATGGTTAGAAAACACTTAACATTCTTTTTTAAGTAACTACTGACCTCATTTAAAAGTCCTAACAGTTATGCATGATTAGAAAGCACTTAAATTTTTTTGTCTAATATTTAAAATGGTAATTTATAAAAGGTTTCCTTTATTAAAAATACCATGCTACTATCACTGTATAAATTTCCTCTTAATCCTAATCCTATCGTCATTCTAAAGTGGAATTTGTCTTTGGTAAATAAAATATTATGATTTTTGTTTGATTAATTGGAATTTTCAATATATATTTCTCTCTCAATATGATTTTATGATTTTAATCAAAATTCATTATCACTTCAATTATTATTATTGACGATAACAAAATGGGGAGAGAGGTTATGATTTTGTTGGTTAAGTAGCAACCTTACTGATATTCGAGAGTTGTTTTTATTATTCAAGAGTTGCGTTTATAATTTTTTTTGCAATGGTTTGACAAATCAAATTTTCATTTTTAAATTGCATGCATCTGTGTAGGGGGAGTCTAGTTGTAGGTGGAGTATACAAATAGGGGCAGCTTGCTCAGAACACATCAAATACATTTGATAGGCACAAAATCTTAAAATATGTTTGTTATCATCAAAAGGAGGTAATTTTAAATATAACACTTTATGATTTCTGTTTGATGATAATAAACATATACATATATATTTTTTAATGTGTTTGTTATAATACTATTACAGTATCACAAAATGAAACAAATTTGAATTTCATTTAAGCAAATATTTTATCCAGAATTTCATTTAGATAAATATTTTATTTCAAAAAATATTTTATTACAATTTCAATAGCACACATTTACAACATAGCTTCCACTATATTTTACATTTTCAAATACAACACTATTTCTCACTCTCATATACAACACATCCTCATATGCAACTCATTCACTCACACACTTGAATTTGATTTGATATCTTCTTGCCTAAGTTGTCTTCTCTCCAGTCATTTACTTTTCCTGTCAAACAATAAACAATGTAGTAAAAAGCAAAAATAAACAAACTGAAATTGCAAAAATAAGAATATAAGTAAATGTGATATTACCTCGGTTAATTATGTCTTTGTTCTCATATTTTAAGCCGAAACCAAAAATAAATGTGCACGAGCAACATATGACATGCATAGTGTATTACTGTACATGCCGTAAGGCCGTGCATATACATAAAATTCATTTGCAAAATTCAGTTTCTAGGACAAATGCAAAGGTTAAGCTCGAAGGTTCAACACAGTGCAAGTAGAAGTGTACACAAGGTCAAGCCTAAGCAAGCCTAGGCTTAACAAAAGTGCATCATTTCAGTTAAGACCAAAATACAAAAACAAGTGTAACAAGTGCATAAGAAAGGTAGCACACTTGCAAGGCTAAGTACATAGTAGTAAGCATGCGCAAGTCACAAGCACATGCACCAAAAATGAAGTGCAGATTCAAGTTGAAGTGAACATGGCATGCATATGTACAAGATACACCTAGGCCTGTCAACGGATACTTTTGGATGCGGATAGTGCAATATCCGCATCTGCATCTGAAATCATTTCAGTATCGGATATACGCATCCACAGATATGGACAGATATCAGATAATTATCTCATCCGCCAACGACCAATAAATCAAGAAATATAAATGGAAAATTTTTGTTTAACATAAACTTTTTTCAATCCCAATGATTATTAAAGTGTTAAAAATAAACAAATATAATGATAATAAATAGTTTTGAGTAGTTAATATGCATTTAGTATGTATAATATAAACTTCTAGCTTAATAAAATCATAAATAAATATTTTTCACTATACTAAAAAACACATAGTTTAAACTATAATCTTGAAAAATACCAGATGGATAATTTTCAGATACGGATGTCTACATATCCGCATCCGCATCCATTTTTTGGATATTGAAAATTTATCCGATTTTCAGACGCGAATGCAGACGGATTTTGGATTTTTGGGTATCGATTGAAAGCCCTAGATACACCACACAATGCATGGCAACAAGTACAAACAACAAAAACAAGGAGCATCATTCTTCTTCTTCCATAAATACATCTCTAGATCGAACTTATTACACTCCATCATCATCAGCTCACAATACCAAGCAAAAAGTATATCACTCAGTTTCAAGCAAAAGCATTTGCAACCTTAGTCAGCAAGCTCGAGTGCAAAGATAGGAAGTAACATAAATTCAATTGAAGCAGTGAGATTGACCAATAAAGCCGCTGCCTTCGATGTGCGGGTTTGAGACACGTGGCGAAGTTTTGAAGAGACGCGAAGATTTGCTACAAATGTGGATTTTTTGGGCATCCACAAACCCACTGTCCCGATAAAGTCTCTAATCACACTCAAGCACGAAAAAACAGATGTGTCCATTCCTCTCCCACTAAAGACAAACCCAACTCTGCCCATTGGGTCCCCAAGGCACATCTCCTTTCTTCTCAAATGAAACCTTCTGGCTCCACGATGCATTCTCTCTCCCCTCCAGCTCCACAAAGTCTGCCCCAATCCCCAATGCAGCATCATAACACAAGCTTGAATTCAAAAACATTCTCAATGGCGGACCCAGCATTACTCCTCACCGCTAATATCATCAGCAGCACCTGGTCAATCGACTCCCTCCATTAAGCACTCTTCTCCACCTTTCACCATCACGACTGGCCGCTTTGGCTACAGACCGACACTAGCTTTATCTTCTTCTGCCCCACATACACAATCAGAGACCAAATCCTTCAGCGTTCGACTATTTCTTGGGCAGGTGGTGCTGTGCAATTTCAGCCTTTGTCGGATCTTGACCACCCAGCTCTATCTTTGGACCCACCATCATGGGCGCGAATTTCGGGTTTTCCAGAACTTTTGCGATTCAACTCAGAGGCCATTTCTGAAGCAGTCAAGCCAGTGGGTAGATTCCTGGCTCAAGACGACTGCGAATGGGCGGAACTCGACCATCGCTTTTTATATATCTGAATACAATTCTTTAACGGCATCAACTCTCCATCCTCCTTCATCACAGTTTTGAACAACACGGAGTACCTCGTGAGCATTGAAAAATGGGAGCACGAGCACCCGAACAGGCGCTCGGAAAATCACTTGCTCGGAGTAGACTATGAGAGAGACTTTCCCCTATTCGAACGTCACATCCCGATTGAAGACGTAGATTCGGAGGACAGGTTTGACGTTATGAACTACATCCCTATCTTCTCCGGTTCCCCAACGGTACTTGGCCAATACAATGATCAGTCGATTGAAGTGGTTGGTCCAAGGGGCTGGGTCCCATGGCCAGTCCAGGAGCATAGATGGGACCCGTTCTCTGATTTGGACCTCTCAACCCCGCTTTTTCAGCAAATCCCAACTTCACCAGCAGCCTCATCCCCGCCTCGTCCGCCCCATAATGTTGCCCCCTAAACAGTTATTCATTCTACCCCTAATCAGTTCAAAAATGTTGCCCCTCAAACAGATATCCAATCTCCCCCCCACCAGTTCCCTGTCCCCCTGCTTGAAGAACATAGTCAAGCGGCCCGTCCGACGACTGGTCAGTGGTCCTAGCTCGTCACTCCAACGACTGTGCGCCGCAGCTCCAGACTGGACAGAGCGACATCTCACCCTGGTAGTTTCATTAAACATGTAGTTGTTTCCTCTCTTAACAAAATTTCAAACAAAAAAATGGCACGTTGCATGAGCGTGAACATGCATGGAGAACACTACACCTCCATGCAGGCACTCGAATCGGAGCGTTTATCGTTCTCCCAATGAAGCTAATTTCCTGGAACACACGGGGGTTGGGGGACCCCAGTAAAAGACATTATGTTAGCCTTATGATAACCCCACAAAAAGTAGACATCCTTTTCCTGCAAGAATCTAAACTATCAGACCCATCCCCTAACATACTCAGACAGATTGGTGGGCCTTTCCTAACTGGGTGGGCCTACCTAAATGTTGTCGGTTCTAGTGGAGGCATTATGACAGCCTGGAATGAATCCACGTGGTCCCATTGCCAAACTTTTTACCACACAGCAGCCCTACATGTAGCCCTTCGTCACTTACAAACCGGAACGATCTTCTTCTTCTCCAATATTTATGGCCCACAAAATACTCAAGATCGAAACAAACTATTGTCGAATTATCTCACCTTCGCCTCACACATTAATGGCCCTTGGGTGGTTGGAGGAGATTTCAACACCACTAGATCCTCAGCTGAAAGGAACTTGGGCAATCTCTCCCATGACTCCGAAGCCTTCAACCATTTCATTAATCTCTGCTCCCTGATAGATCCACCCATCTGTAACCGTCTATTCACTTGGTCTAGCCGCAGATCAGAACCTTCACTAGCCAAATTGGACCGTTTCCTTTTCAACCCGGCCTGGGAGGATTTATACCCACTTTCCTTAGTCTCGGGCCTTGCCACAATCATCTCCGACCATTGCCCTCTCCTACTCGACACTGGTTCCCCCACTTGTCCTATCCGACCCTTCCGGTTTGAGCGCCTCTGGCTCCTGGAGCCATCATTTGATAACTTCATCAAAGAAATCTGGTCTCAGCCCTCCCACACCCACTCAGCCACCGCCAGAGTTGTCTCCAAACTCTAGTCTCTCCGTAAGATCATCAAACCCTAGGCCAAGTCAGTTTGGGGCTCTATTCGCTCGCGTATCTCTGCAATTCAAGATGAGATTTTGGACCTAAACATACTCGAAGTATCTTCCCCCCTTATCGAATCGGATCGTTCTCGCCCACGAGAACTGGAAGCGGAACTGGACAGATTGTCATTGCAAGAAGAAATAGGTTGGAAACAGCGTTCCAAAGCGAAATGGATTGAGGATGGCGATAAGAACACTGCCTATTTCCATCGTCTTGGAAACGACAGGCGTAGATCCACTTTCATCCCCGAAATCACTCACAACGGTAACACTATCTCTGATCAGTCCGACATCCTAAATCTGTTCTGTGACTACTATCAAAACATCTTAGGAAAACACCACCCCCCTCTACCACAAATTGACTGGAACCTGCTCTACCCATAGTGCTCACCCATCCCTCTAGACCAACCCTTCTCAGAAGCGGAAATTTGGGTTGCGCTAAAAAGCATGTCAGATGACAAAGCTCCTGGCCCAGATGGTTTCGGCCCACTATTCTTCAAGCACTATTGGGAAATAATCAAATACGACATTATCGAGATGTGTTCTGAATTCCAAGCCGATCCATCATCTGTTGCTCGCCTTAACTATGCTAATATCATCCTCCTCCCCAAAACCCCAGGAGCCACTTCCCTTCCATCCTTCCGACCTATTAGCCTCCTGAACACAACCTTCAAAATCATAACCAAAGTTCTAGCCAACCGCCTTCAAGCTATCATCGTCCCTCTCATTGGAATTGAGCAATCCGCATTCATCCTCGGTCGTAACATCATGGACTGCGTGGCGTCGACCCAAGAAGTCATCTCCTTCTGCCACCAAACTTCAACGCCAGGTATGCTCCTCAAATTAGACTTCTCGAAAGCTTTCGACACAGTTAATTGGAAATTCATTTTGGAGCTTATGAAGCATAGAGGTTTCCCCTCAAAATGGTGCAACTGGATCCATTGTATTCTTAGTTCTAGCTTGTCCTTTATCGTGATCAATGGGGCTTCAGGGGGCCTAATCAAGTCTGCTCGTGGACTGCGACAAAGAGACCCACTTTCTCCTCTGCTTTTTGTCTTGGTTGCTGACGTGTTCAACAGTATGATCAAGTTAGCTATATCGAACAACATCTTTGAAGGCATCAAGCTCCCCAACTCAAATCTGGTCATATCCAACCTTCAATTCACCGACGACACTATTCTTTTTGCATCGCCCACGGTCAACCACATCCACTGCCTTAAAGTTGCACTGTACTCTTTCAAGCTCATATCCGGCCTATCCATCAACTTCAGTAAGAGCTCCATCATCATGCTTGGAAACTCCAATCACCTTGGGCAAACATTTTCCAATTTGCTCAACTGCAACATCGCGCACTTCCCTATCTCATACCTTGGTGTCCCCCTCCGTCCAACTAAACTACTCAGATCGGATTGGCTCCCCCTCATTACCAAAATCGAAAATAGACTTCTTTCCTGGAAAGCACATTCCCTTTCTTCAGCAGGGCGCCTCGTCCTTGTTAAATCAGTCCTATCAGCAATTCCTTCTAATTGGATGTCACTTTACAAGCTTCCAACCTGGGTAATCAAAAGAATCGACTCGTTCAGAAGCTCCTTTCTTTGGAATGGAGGTAAAATAAAGAAACTCGTAAACTGGCGGACAACTTGTCTGCGCACTGACAACGGTGGTCTTGGAATTGTTAACCTATACTACTTCAACATCGCACTTCTCATAAAATGGCTCTGGCGGTTACTAACCCCCGGAACCTTCCTCTGGAAATCATGGATTACCTCACTTCACTACCACTCCAACCTGCACCTCGTCCTCCACTCCTCCACCAGCCTTAAACCATCTCCATTCTGGTCTGGGGTCCTCGCAACCCTCCCCCGTGTCAAACCGCTCTTCCATGTCAACCTGGGTAATGGGGCAAATTGCCTCTTCTGGTTGGATATCTGGCACGGCCAGCTGCCCCTCTCCTCTATCCTCCCCAACCTCTATTCTCACTCAGCAACTGTCCTTGCTACCACATCTGATTCTTCGAGCTCGGGCCCTGACCATCTCTTCCCAACATCCTACTTCAACCTCGCCACCCTAGCCGAGCTTCACCAAGCTGCCTTCATTCTCCGAAGCATTCGTTTCCACCCCCGGCCAGATGAGTTCATCTGGGCCCCAAACCCTTCAGCTGGCTTCTCCGTCGCCTCCTGCTAAGCTCATCTGAACAACCCTGGACGCCTCTTCAACTTCCCCAGACTTTGGAAATGCCAGCTCCAACCTCGCATCGCTTTCTTCCAATGGTGCCTTATCCACGGGCGCATCAACACCAGAGACAGGCTCTTTCGTTACAACATCGTAGTGGATCCAAGCTGTGCCTTATGCTCTATCGCAACTGAAAGTTTACAACATCTATTCATAGAATGCGATATTTCCTTTAGGGTTTGGGCTGCAACGTCTGTTCACATACTCGGCTACATCCCCACAATCACCTCATTTTTCGAACACTGGCAGAATAACCCCCCCAACAAACACTTAGATCACTTTGTGGCTATATTCAGTTGGTGTATTTGGGCCGAGCGAAATGCACATGTGTTCAGTAGGCCCAAATCCAACTTCGATGGAACTTGCAGGCGTATTATTTACTATTTATCATCTGTATCAGGACACAACTTCTCAAGTCCGTTCAAGCTAAGAGTGCCATTCTCCAGTTCATCGCCGGCTGAATCAGCAGGCAGCACAAGCGCAGCTCCTTCTAGATGGCAACACGGACACCACTGACCACTCTGCAGTACTTATCTATTTCATTTTATGATATATGTACCAAGCTGTTTTTGTATATAAGACTCTGCCATGTAGCGACTGTTTTGCAGTATTCTCCTATTTTTGGCCAGCGATCAGGCTTGTTGATCGCGCTAATTACTTACTATTATGCTATATAACCGGCTGTGTAGTGTCACACTACACAACCGTCTTGCTCAAAAATATATATATATATATATAGAACAAGTCAGAATTCAAACCATCATCCATTAGAAAATCGAACGACCAAGGAGAGAAATTGAAAAATTCAATTGAAATACTCAAAAGGAAATATAAGGATTCAATCGCTATATAAACCTAATATCATCACTAGCAATGATGTCGAGTTTGAATACATAATCAAAAAAGGGAATAAAGTTCATACCTAATCGATAGCAATGAACTCGACGTCGAAGCAATCGAGAGCAAATCAAAGCAATAAGATTGATCGACCAAGCAACCAAGGCAAACAAATTTCTTCCATCAATTGACTATTGGAATCCGTGGCTTTGAAACAAATTGAAACCCTAAATCATTTTGATGACGAAAAAGAAAAGGATAGACTTAGAAAAGAAAATAAGAGGGATACGGGCTAAGCAATTTTCTTTCATTGTTTATTTAATTATGTGTTTGGGTCACATATTTGTAGTTGAAATTAACTTAAGGACTTGATAATTAGGGTTTTGTTTTCTCTTTTATTATTATTTGTTTTTAAATTTGTAAAACTCTAGTTTCTAACTACGTGCGAACTACGAGGCGTAGTTCGAGAATTTGCAACTTGGAGTTTGAGTTGTGGTAGGATTTTTAGCGTTGGGTTAGAATAATCAGGTTATCGAGGGTCACGAGTTTACTAGGTCTATAAGCCTTGTTTTTTCAATTCCTACTAGAAACCTTGGGGGCAGTAGTAGGTAGGTTTTGCCATAGCTGGGTAAACTTGTGTGCCACTTTTATTTCCACATTTACTCTGTTATTATCTATGCTGCAATTTTTATTATTCTGTAAATTTATTATAAACCTTATTCACCCCTCTAGGGTTAGTTTGATCCTACACATTTTTTTCCAAAAAAATAATATTCACATCGTTCGATACCAAATGATTTGTATGTGTTACTATATAAATAATACTTAGAGAAAGTTGTCGTTAGCGTCGAAAATGGCACTAGCACCCGTAAGATTATGTAACAACCTAATATTTTGGAAATTATTTTTAATTTGAATTTATTTCATCTTAAAATATTTTTATAGTGAAGTACAAATTTTTCTGGAATTAATGGTATTTTGTTGAAATTTTCATGTTCTGTTTCCTATTTTTAAACAATTTCTTCAATTCTTTTGCTATTTTCTCTGAATTTAACTATTTATTTCACTTTGAAAATGTTTTAAAAATCATTCTTATTTCCAATTTAGTTTTAGAATATTTTTAAAATGAAGAAAATAATTCTCCAAAGTCAATGGTGATTTATTTGAAATTTCTGGACACTGTTTGCACTTTAAAGCCATTTTTCTTAATTTAAATTATATTTAATTAAAACTTATTTAATTATTTTTGCATTTTATTTTCATTTCTAAGTTTTTATCCTTATTTCTGAAATTTTATTGATCAATTCTGTATATAAAAAGAATAGAAATATCAAGAGGCAAATAGCTTTTGTTTTGTGACTTTTAACCTTCAAGGCTCTTCATTTCTTGACCTTTCACTTGCTTGACTTTTGGCTGTCCATTCCTCAACTTCAGCCATGTATTCCTTCTCGTCATTCACGTAAAAACACTTCTTTCTCATCACTTCTCACACATACTTTCAGATCTGAACAAAAACTTTAGGTAATGTCTTCTTTTCCATTTCTTTTTCCACCTCTTTTATTGATTTTTCAAGTGATTTTGCATTGCCTTCTCCTTGCATTGGATCGGCCACACCCCTCCACCATCCTCTCCAACCTGTTCCACCACCATCCTCAGCCTCTTCAGCCTCCTTCCCCTCTGCCATGACCAGGCCGTACTTTCCCCTTTAGCAAATCCCATAAAAAACTATTGAAAACATCACCTACATGCCTAGCTGAGACCATTCACCTATCACCACCTCTCTCTTCCACCTAGGCCGACCAAACACCACCTCCACCAGCCAAATTCTGACCTGACACACCTCTGCAGACCACTACTTGACCTCACATGAAATAGCCATGCCCTCATTGGCTTTGGCCGAGCCTATTAGTTGCCTTGAATCCATGATTTGCCTTGTAATGTTAGCCTCTTGCTTCACCAACTAGTGCACCATTTTATCTAGGCTAGGCTGACACCTATAGGTTCATAACCAAACCCAAAAGCAAGCTTTAGTCATGTACTTTTAACTCATGGCCGAGCCCATGCTGGTTGAAGGCAAGTGAAATTGGTTTGGATTTGTTTTGTGCATGCATTTACAAGTTGTTTATAAATATGTGTAGTGTTTTATTCATGTATATTTGTTGGGTTGTTTCATGTATTCAAGGCAATTAGTCTTGTCTCTCTCACACTCAAATCATTGTCGTACTCTCGTGATTTTGTGGATCTCTGTTGGGTGTAGTTGTTTGCCATCTCCAGCTTAAACAAGTGAGTAAATTCTCACCAGACGATTTGTACTTATATAACTAGTAAACTAACACCATTTGAATATGTAAAATTATATCATCCTGTTATAACTGTTATATTATGATTTTATGATGTTCATCCCAGTTTATACACATGTTATATCATCTGTTACTGTTATATATTGTATACTATTCATTTTTATCAGTTTATCACACTGCAAGTTCCCTGTAGATTAGGTTCACTATGGGTTGAAATGATACATACCCGAACGGACTTTAGAATAGGGAAAGATCGTTATGGGCTGAAATGATAAGCCTGAGCGACTTTTAATTTAATTTTATTTACTTGGGATTGCGGGTTTGAAATGATAAAACCCAGATTTTCTTTGTAAACTACGGATTGAAATGATACATTATCCGTATCACTCGACTTAGGCTAGAAAATATTATACTGACCCGTGATTATCTTATATATTTTCTGGAAATTTTTAAATGTTTTAAAATGTAAAAAATATGATAAATTAATTTAAATTGAATTTTTAAATGATTTTTTAAAGTGGCAATGTTTTTCTATGTTTTAAATGTAAAATAAATGGATAAAAAAAATAGTGATTTTAAAGTGTAACTTAAGATTGAAAATTTGAGTGATTTTAAAAATGGAAACTTAAGTTAATTAAAATAAAAATGAAAATTAAGTTTATATGGTGGAAAATGGAGATTTAAATTTAAGTGTTGAAATAAATGGTTTAAAATGAAAATGGGAAATTGACACACTTGAATTATATAAGCGAACTTTGGAAATTTTGATTTTATTTGTAAAAAATTTCTTTATAAAAAAATCATAAGTTAAAAGATTTAAATGAACATTTTAATGTGAAAAAAATATGATTTTTATAAGTTTAAATGATTCAAATTGATGTTTATTTATGGCTGGAATTGCACTTAAAACCTGGAAATTTAATTTATAGCACTTCAGAAATGCTATCATTTTTGGAAATGAACTAATTCTAAACTAAGTAGAATCTGTAGCACTTGGTAAGTGCTGTGGTTGCATAAATGAACTTAAAGACTAAAATGAACTAAGGCTATGACAGCACTTGGTAATTGCTGTTGTGGCAGGAACTAAAATTTAACCTGAAACTAAGGAAGGGGCTACTGTAGCACTTGTTAAGTGCTGCAGTAGGATGAAATATGATTTTTGTATATAACTGAACTTTTATAACAGTTTATAAACGCTGTCTTTGCTGAATTGAATTTAAACCTTTAATTTGAACCCTGAACTATTACAGCAGTTCTGTAAATGCTGTCTTTTTTTAATCGAACTATTTTTCCTTTAAAACTGAACTGTTACAGCAGTTTATAAATGCTGTCTTTGCTGAATTGAATTGTTTTCAAATATAACTTACCGCAACATTTTTTAAATGCTGTGAAAGCTGAAATTTCAATGTTTTAATGTTTTTAAGTGAATAAATGAACTCAGAAAAGGCTAAAATTTTGGGAATTGAATATTTGATTTAAAAGAATAATGACTTTGTTTTTAAGTGGTTTAATTGGAGTATTTTGATTTGAAATATAAACTGTTTTAAATTTATAACCACTGGTTATAATAACGATTAGTTGTTAAAGAGATCGGGATCGGATATGGACATACTCTCTGTCGATACCGAAAACCACTTTGACAACTATGTACGCGACGGCGTTTCCAGAATGAAGTAGGATGGTGGCGACGATCCTAAGGTATATACGTGGACCTAACTCCGGTGAGTTGGCATAAGGTGGCTAAAACAGGAGCGATTGACGGACCAAGGAGGTAACACCTCTGATCGGACACACTTCTTCGATACCATTCTATTACTTGTGATAGATTTGGTGCGCACTCTTGATTTGAGAGTGTTGTTCGAGGTGGGCGGTAGTGGCTGCTATGCGTCACCACCAGTCCGGAGCGATTGGTATATCTACCCTGGCATTGTCTAGTTGTGCCGTGTCACCTACCATATCGAGCTTTACTACGAGTTTCTATTTGTGTCGTACCTATGGAGTATCTTCTCATAGCCTTTCGAGGTATGCAGGTACTGTATAGACTATTGGCGTTATTCGTGTTAAGGGGAATATTGGGTCACTCCTTAATGCTATTTTAAAGTATGTTTATTTTATAATTAGACATTATTATAATAGCGAATATTACTACATAGTAGATAGTTTAACGGATCCTTAAAGAATGGGTGATCCCAAGCATTCTTTAAGTTACTTGTACCTTTATTCCAGTTCACTTGAGTTGGTTTACATTATATAAGTATGTATGTCCTGACTCGAGTGTTTGTGTTTTATTTACGCTCAGGTCAGCCTGAGTATTCACAGCTTTGGATTTCATTTTTCTAGAGCTAGGAATCGTTGGAGTTTCTGCTTATCTAGTTATCTATCTATTTCAGTTTCAGTTGTTCTATTTCAGCATTTGTATTAGAGACTTATGTATTTGGATTTCTACTGTACTTGTTTCAAAACTGTATTTGTTTTCAGACTATGTATTTTGTATCTGTTTTGAGACTCTGTATTTTAGTGGCTTCATAAACCACTATTTATTTTATTTCCACTGCGAGTTATTTTGATATTTCTGTGTTTGTGGTTCTGTGAATGATTTTATTTGCTCCAAATTTTATTACAATCTGTTATTTTGCATTATTCAAGTCTGACATGTGTGGATTATTGTCGATTTGAATGGTCCAAAATAGTGGGTCGTTACATTTGGTATCAGAGCTTTGGTTTTAGGCAAACCTTAGCCTATGGAGCCAAAACTCATTAGAGATAGGGTAGAAATACCCTAGAATGAGTGAAATTAAACTCAGAATCATTTCTTTGTGAGTGAACGTATTTTCAAAGTATAAAATGATTTTAAATGATTTTTCAAAGATTATTTTGATATAGAATTTTCTTGTTTTAAAAGCAATTTTTCTATACCCTTCTTTCCGTATCTACCTTGTTAGAAATTTTTGTTATTTCGATATTCATCGAAGTGATTTTATCTTGTCTTATCTTACCTTATCTTTGTCTTCTCTGTACCTTTGTCCTAAAATTCATTCTTGATTTTTCAGGATGAATCATGGAAATGCTAGAGGTAGGGGTCGTGGTACTTCCCCATCCCTCAACCTACTGCAACCTGTTAAATTTACTATTCTCTGTAAGGAATTCTCTCAGCTCGTGGTACTAAGTTCATCGGTTCAGAGAGCATTATCGAAGCCCAGCAATGGTTACGGAGTTTAGAGAGGATATTTACTAGTCTTGAGATTACTGATGCCCAGAAGCGTCAGTTAGCAGCTTGGCAGCTGCAGGAGTCAACCTTAGATTGGTGGGAGTCTGTTACAACTCACACTAACGAAGGTGATCTTTCGTGGGAGCAGTTCAGGTATCCTTTGTGTTATCTTGAATTTTTCCCCATTTTCTTTTCTTTTGAATCTATCTTAAGTTTTGTTTCTGTATCTTCTTTCCAGGGAAACTTTTGTGGCAAAATGGATGCCCGAAGCCGGGAAATCTCAGCTTTATCAAGAATTCATGGATCTTAAGCAAGGTACCATGTCTTTTTCAGAGTATGAGCGGAAGTTCAATGAACTTTTCAAGTTTGGTCCTGGTCTTATCGACACTCAGCTTAAGAAAAATGAGAAGTTCATAGCTGGAGCTCGCCTAGAGTTCTACGATCGTCTTATTTCACATGTCCATGGCACTTTTACTGAGCTTATGGATATGGCTATTCGTTATGAGAACCCTACTTCCAAGGGTCCTGCTGCTTCTAGTGCTCATGTATCTCAGTCTTCCTCTACAAATTCTAAGAAGAGAAAGCCAAATTTCCACCAGCAGAAGAAGAATTGGCTCAAGCATCCGGGTTTGGGATCTTCATCATCTTCTCCTTCTCAGAGGCAACCTATTGATCTATCCACCATTACCTGCTTCAAAAGTGATCAGAAGGGACACTATGCTAATAGTTTCCCTACTTCGGTTAGTGCTACTGTTCCTCCACCTCAGGTTACCAGGAACAATCTCTTTCATGTTTGTCTTCAGCCAGGTCATTTTAAGAATGACTGTCCTTTGTATCAGAAGGGAAAGCCATCTGGGGTTTTTGCTGTCACAGCTGCTTCTTCTCCTGCTGCACCTACTCTTGCTCCTAGTGATGATCAAGGTACTCTTCATGGCACCTTTACTTTATTTCATCATCCTGTTCGTGTTTTATTTGATACTGGAGCTTCGCATAGTTTTATTTCTAATGATTTGTGTGATAAGTTTGAACATCTCCTTTCTCCTGAGTATGCTTCTGTTCCTCTATGTGTTTCAAATCCTATTGGTGGTCCCGCAAATCTTGATAAGATTTGTAAGCAAGTGAGACTCTTCTATTCTAGCCATAAATTTTCTGGTGATTTCTATGTTCTTGGTTTCGATGCTTTTGATTTGTTGCTTGGAGGTGATTGGCTTGATAGGCATGATGCCCGTATCTCTTGTAAATGCTGAATTATTTCTCTTAAGGATGATCGGGGTAATTCTTTGGTTATTCAGGGTCGTATGCCCCATGATTATGCTGGTAGCTTTATATTTTCTCTGGATGCTTCTCCTGTTGATCGTCAGTCGACTCATATAGTCAATCTCTATCCCGATGTATTTGGTGAAGTTACTGCTTTACCTCCTAAGCGGGAAATTGATTTCCGCATTGATCTTATTCCTGGAGCTCGACCTATAGTTCTTCCTCCTAGAAGAATGGCACCCCGCGAGAAGGTTGAGTTAAGGAAGCAAATTGAGGATCTATCTTCCAAGGGTCTGATCAGACCTAGCTATTCTGAATGGGGAGCAGCGGTGGTTTTCGTCACCAAGTCCGATGGTTTTCTTCGGATGTGTGTTGATTATAGGGAGCTGAACAAGCTCACTATGAAAAACAGATATCCAATGCCTCGCATCAATGATATGTTTGATCAGCTTTATGGTGCTACTGTTTTCTCTGAGCTTGATCTTGCCACAGGTTTTCACCAGCTCAGAGTTGTTGAGGAAAGTATTCCCAAGACTGCTTTCCGTACTGAGAATGGATTCTTTGAATGGTTAGTCATGCCTTTTGGTTTGACTAATGCTCCTGCTTTTTTGGTTGATTTGATGAATCATGTTTTTCGTGATGTGCTTAATAAATTTGTTCTAGTCTTTGTTGATGATATCCTTGTTTTCTCTAAGTCCAAAAAAGAGCATGAGTCTCATTTGAAAACTGTTCTTGAGACTCTTAGAAATCATCAGTTGAAGGCTAAATTTTCTAAATGCCATTTCTGGGAGGATGAAGTCCGATTCCTCGGACATATTGTTTCTGGTAATGGAGTTTCTATTGATCCAGTCAAGATCGCTGTGATCAATGTAAGTCTTTCTTTCCTTCTCTTTCCTTGTTCATTCAATTTATTCTATCTTTCCTGTTTTCCTTATTTATCCCTATTTTGTACAGGATTGGGAAACTCCTAATACTCCTACTGATATCCGTAGTTTTCTGGGCCTTGCCGGTTATTACCGAAGATTCATTGAAAATTTTGCTCGGATTGCTGCACCTCTCACTGCTTTGACTCGGAAGAATACTAAGTTTATTTGGAGTGATGAGTGTAAGGCTGCATTCAGTGGGTGAAGCACAAGCTTACTTCCGCACCAGTTCTTACCGTTCCAAATGGAAATGAGGGATTAACGGTATACACTGATGCTTGTCGAGAAGGTTTGGGAGCTGTTCTGATGCAGGATGGTAAGGTGATTGCTTATGCTAGTCACCAGTTGAAGAACCATGAAGCGAATTATGCTGCCCATGATTTAGAGTTGCTTGCTGTTGTTTTTGCTTTGAAGCTTTGGAGACACCATCTTTTGGGTACTAAGTTTGAGCTTTTCATAGATCATCAGTCTTTGAAGTATATTTTCTCTCAGAAGGATTTGAACCAGAGACAAGTTAGGTGGTTAGAGTTCCTTGCTTCTTATGACCTCGACATCAACTATACCCCAGGGAAAGCTAATGTTGTGGCGGATGCTTTGAGTTGGAAGAAGGCTTTGTTGTGTCAGCTTGTTGTTTCTTCTTCTCTTGTGGATCATATCATGGCTAAGCAGGATGAGCATGAGATGCTTAGATTGATGAAGGATAATGTTCATAGCAGAGTTGGTAGTAGTATTCTTGATGGTATTAGAGCTCAGATTGATGATAAGGGTATTTTAAGGATTAATAATAGGATTTGAGACAGGAGTTACTTCGGGAGAATCATCAATCCAGACTTTCTATTCATCCAGGGGTGACCAAGATGTATCAGGATATGAAGAAGTTATATTGGTGGAGAGTTATAAGGCGAGATATCTCTATTTTTGTTAATAGATGTGTGACTTGTCAGCAAGTCAAGACAGATCATCAGAAGACCCCTAGTTTGTTGCAGCCTCTTGAGATTCCCAATTGGAAGTGGGAACAAGTTTCTATGTATTTCATTGATGGATTACCGAGGAATAGGAAAGGTAATGAGAGTATCTGGGTTATTGTGGATAGATTGACCAAATCAGCTCATTTTATTCCGGTCAAGTCTACCCGTTTTGCTTCTAGTTTGTCTGAGATTTACATGAGGGAGATTGTTCGTCTCCATGGTGTTCCTCTCAGTATTGTTTGTGATCGTGATCCTATCTTTACTAGTAGGTTTTGGAAAGCCTTTCAGGATTCTTTGGGTACTCGTCTAAATCTGAGCACTGCATATCATCCATAGACCGACGGTCAAACGGAAAGGGTGAATCAGATTTTAGAAGATCTTCTTCGTGCTTGTGTGCTTGATTATGGAGGATCTTGGGAAGATCATCTCCATCTTGTCGAAATCACCTATAACAATAGTTATCAGGTATAATTTCTATCTTCTGTTTTAATCTTATCTTAATCTTTTATCTATCTCATTTCTATCTTTGAATTCAGGCCAGTATTAAGACGTCTCCATTTTCTGCTCTTTACGGATGACCTTGTAGATCTCCTTCTTGCTGGATTGAATCCGGTAATCGTTTGGTTCTTGGTCCTGATATGATTTTGGAGGCTTCTGAGAGAGTTAAGGAGATTAGGAGGAAGATGAGGATTACTCAGGATAGGCAAAAGAAGTATGCTGATAGGCGTAGGTGGATTTTAGAGTTTGTCGTTGGTGATTTGGTTTTCCTTAAGGTCTCTCCCTTAAGGAATGTTATTCGTTTTGGTCGTAGAGGGAAGCTTTCTCCTAGATTTGTTGGTCCTTTCCGCATTGTGGAAAGAATTGGTTCTTTGGCTTACCGTCTGGATTTGCCCGAGAAGTTCTCTGGAGTGCATAATGTATTCCACGTTTCTCATCTTCGTCGCTATCTGCATGATCCATCTCTTATTGTTCAGCCTTCTGCTCTTGATAGTTTGGATATTGAGCCTAATCTGACTGTTGAGAGGAAGCCACTTCGTATTGTCGACAGAGGTACGAAGAACCTAAGAAGGAAATCTGTTGGTCTGGTCAAAGTACATGGAGTACTGATGATCATGATTGTACTTGGGAGATGGAGGAAAGCATTCTTGCTTCGAATCCAGAATTGTTCGTTCCAGGTACTATTTGCTTTCTATCTTGTTTTTCCTTATTTTCTTTGTTTTTGCTCTTTTCGAGGACGAAAAGTTTTGAGTGGGGGAGAGTGTAACAACCCAATATTTTGGAAATTATTTTTAATTTAAATTTATTTCATCTTAAAATATTTTTATAGTGAAGTACAAATTTTTCTGGAATTAATGGTATTTTGTTGAAATTTTCATGTTTTGTTTCCTATTTTTAAACAATTTCTTCAATTCTTTTGCTATTTTCTTTGAATTTAACTATTTATTTCACTTTGAAAATGTTTTAAAAATCATTTTTATTTCCAATTTAGTTTTAGAATATTTTTAAAATGAAGAAAATAATTTTCCAAAGTCAATGGTGATTTATTTGTAATTTCTGGACACTGTTTGCATTTTAAAGCCATTTTTCTTAATTTAAATTATATTTAATTAAAACTTATTTAATTATTTTTAATTAAAAGTTATTTAATTATTTTGCATTTTATTTTCATTTCTGAGTTTTTATCCTTATTTCTGAAATTTTATTCATCTATTCTGTATATAAAAAGAATAGAAATATCAAGAGGCAAATAGCTTTTGTTTTGTGACTTTTAACCTTCAAGGCTCTTCATTTCTTGACCTTTCACTTGCTTGACTTTTGGCTGTCCATTCCTCAACTTCAGCCGTGTATTCCTTCTCATCATTCACGTAAAAACACTTCTTTCTCATCACTTCTCACACGTACTTTCAGATCTGAACAAAAACTTTGGGTAATGTCTTCTTTTCCATTTCTTTTTCCACCTCTTTTATTGATTTTTCAGGTGATTTTGCATTGCCTTCTCCTTGCATTGGATCGGCCACACCCCTCCACCACCCTCTCCGACCTGTTCCACCACCATCCTCAGCCTCTTCAGCCTCCTTCCCCTCTGCCATGACCAGGCCGTACTTTCCCCTTTAGCAAATCCCACAAAAAACTATTGAAAACATCACCTACATGCCTAGCCTAGACCATTCACCTATCACCACCTCTCTCTTCCACCTAGGCCGACCAAACACCACCTCCACCAGCCAAATTCTGACCTGACACACCTATGCAGACCACTACCTGACCTCACCTGAAATAGCCATGCCCTCCTTGGCTTTGGCCGAGCCCATTAGTTGCCTTGAATCCATGATATTGCCTTGTAATGTTAGCCTCTTGCTTCACCAACTAGTGCACCATTTTATCTAGGCTAGGCCGACACCTATAGGTCCATAACCAGACCCAAAAGCAAGCTTTAGTCATGTACTTTTAACCCATGGCCGAGCCCATGCTGGTTGAAGGCAAGTGAAATTGGTTTGGATTTGTTTTGTGCATGCATTTACAAGTTGTTTATAAATATGTGTAGTGTTTTATTCATGTATATTTGTTGGGTTGTTTCATGTATTCAATGCAATTAGTCTTGTCTCTCTCACACTCAAATCATTGTTGTACTCTCGTGCTTTTGTGGATCTCTGTTGGGTGTAGTTGTTTGCCATCTCCAGCTTAAACAAGTGAGTAAATTCTCACCAGACGATTTGTACTTATATAACTAGTAAACTGACACCATTTGAATCTGTAAAATTATATCATCCTGTTATAACTGTTATATTATGATTTTATGATGCTCATCCTTATTTATACACATGTTATATCATCTGTTACTGTTATATATTGTATACTGTTCATTTTTATCAGCTTATCACACTGCAAGTTCCCTGTAGATTAGGTTCACTATGGGTTGAAATGATACATACCCGAACGGACTTTAGAATAGGGAAAGATCGTTATGGGCTGAAATGATAAGCCTGAGTGACTTTTAATTTAATCTTATTTACTTGGGATTGCGGGTTTGAAATGATCAAACCCGGATTTTCTTTGTAAACTACGGATTTAAATGTTATATTATCCGTATCACTCGACTTAGGCTAGAAAATATTATACAGACCCGTGGTTATCTTATATATTTTCTGGAAATTTTTAAATGTTTTTAAATGTAAAAAATATGATAAATTGATTTAAACTGAATTTTTAAATGATTTCGTAAAGTGGCAATGTTTTTCTATGTTTTAAATGTAAAATAAATGGATAAAAAAAATAGTGATTTTAAAGTGTAAATTAAAATTGAAAATTTGACTGATTTTAAAAATGGAAACTTAAGTTAATTAAATTTAAAATGAAAATTAAGTTTAAATGGTGGAAAATTGATATTTAAATTTAAGTATTGAAATAAATGGTTTAAAATGAAAATGGGAAATTGACACACTTGAATGATATAAGTGAACTTTGGAAATTTTAATTTTATTTGTAAAAATTTTCTTTATAAAAAAAATCATAAATTAAAAAATTTAAATGAACATTTTAATGTGAAAAAAATATGATTTTTATAAGTTTAAATGATTTAAATTGAAGTTTATTTATGGCTGGAGTTGCACTTAAAACCTGGAAATTCAATTTATAGCACTTCAGAAATGCTATCATTTCTGGAAATGAACTAATTCTGAACTAAGTAGAATCTATAGCACTTGGTAAGTTCTGTGGTTGCATAAATGAACTTAAAGACTAAAATGAACTAAGGCTATGACAGCACTTGGTAAGTGCTGTTGTGGCAGGAACTAAAATTTAACCTGGAACTAAGGAAGGGGCTACTGTAGCACTTGTTAAGTGCTGCAATAGGCTGAAATATGATTTTTGTATATAACTGAACTTTTAAACAGTTTATAAACGCTGTCTTTGCTGAATTGAATTTAAACCTTTAATTTGAACCCTGAACTATTACAGCAGTTCTGTAAATGCTGTCTTTTCTGAATCGAACTATTTTTCCTTTAAAACTGAACTGTTACAGCAGTTTATAAATGCTGTCTTTGCTGAATTGAATTGTTTTCAAATATAACTTACCGCAGCACTTTTTAAATGCTGCGAAAGCTGAAATTTCAACGTTTTAATGTTTTTAAGTGAATAAATGAACTCAGAAAAGGCTAAAATTTTGGGAATTGAATATTTGATTTAAAATAATAATGACTTTTTTTTAAATGGTTTAATTGGAGTATTTTGATTTGAAATATAAACTGTTTTAAATTTGTAACCACGGGTTATTTTAACGATTAGTTGTTAAAGAGACCGGGATCAGATATGGACATACTCTCTGTCGATACCGAAAACCACTTTGACAACTGTGTAAGCGGTGGAGTTTCCAGAATGAAGTAGGATGGTGGCGACGATCCTAAGGTATATCCATGGACCCAACTCCCGTGAGTTGGCATAATGTGGCTAAAACAGGAGCGATTGACGGACCAAGGAGGTAGCACCTCTGATTGGACACACTTCTTTGATACCATTCTATTACTTGTGATTGATTTGGTGCACACCCTTGATTTGGGAGTGTTGTTCGAGGTGGGCGGTAGTGGCTGCTATGCGTCACCACCAGTCCGGATGCGTAATTGGTATATCTACCCTAGCATTGCCTAGTTGTGCCGTGTCACCTACCATATCGAGCTTTACTACGAGTTTCTATTTGTGTCGTACCTATGGAGTATCTTCTCATAGCCTTTCGAGGTATGGAGGTACTGTATAGACTATTGGCATTATTCGTGTTAATGGGAATATTGGGTCACTCCTTAATGTTATTTTACAGTATGTTTACTTTATAATTAGACATTATTATAATAGCAAATATTACTACATAGTAGATAGTTTAACGTATCCTTAAAGAATGGGCGATCCCAAGCATTCTTTAAGTTACTTGTACCTTTATTACAGTTCACTTGAGTTGGTTTACATTATATAAGTATGTATGTCCTGACTCGATTGTTTGTGTTTTATTTACGCTCGGGTCAGCCTGAGTATTCACAGCTTTGGATTTCACTTTTCTGGAGCTAGGAATTGCTGGAGTTTCTGCTTATCTAGTTATCTATCTATTTCAGTTTCAGTTGTTCTATTTAAGCATTTGTATTAGAGACTTATGTATTTGGATTTCTACTGTACTTGTTTTAGAACTGTATTTGTTTTCAGACTATGTATTTTGTATCTGTTTTGAGACTCTGTATTTTAGTGGCTTCATGAACCACTATTTATTTTATTTCCACTGCGAGTTATTCTAATATTTCTGTGTCTGTGGTTCTGTGAATGATTTTATTTGCTCCAAATTTTATTACAATCTGTTATTTTGCATTATTCAAGTCTGACATGTGTGGATTATTGTCGATTTGAATGGTCCAAAATAGTGGGTCGTTACAGATTATGTAGAGAAATAAAAGTGATGAAAAGTAGATTGAAAATGAGAAATAAACAATAGACAAACGATTTATAGTGGTTCGACAAGGTGTACCTATGTCCACTTAACAAGTTTTCTCGTTTTATTGCTGAAAGTACAACATGTATTCTTATGGTTCGTCGTCGAATGATAAGTGATTACAAGAAATATGTACAAGTGCTAAAAAGTGAAAAAAGATCACTCAAATAATGCCTCTCATGGTTTATTTATAGGTGTACGCCAGTGGGAAATTCTCCGACACGTCCATTCCTACATTCTCCATTATCTCTCGGCGGTTGGTGAAGAAGAAAACATGACCAACTCGGTAATATATATGGTTCGGCACTTAACCATATCAATGGGTCAGTGCCGACCTACAAAACTTCATCAATTGTTGTTCTGGAATTTTAAAGATTGGTCACTTTACCATTAGCTTTATGGTTCTAGAGTTGTTTGAGTCATTATTTACTTGCATCTGAATCCAATAGATAGGTCTATGGAAGGGTGAAGTTGCTAATTTGGAGAGCTTGAGGGGATCGATAGTGTAACGACCCGTAAATTTTAACTGTTTTAATAACGTAATTAGTTGAAATTTTGTGAATTTTAAACGATAAAATTTTTATTTTTGGAATGCGTCTAATTAAACATAGAAACTGGTAAATTTTCATCCGAAAATATGAAAGTTTATTTCGTGGGTAATTTTATTTCAATTTAATCTGTTAGAAATTGATGAAACTAAAATGTTTTCGAAACCTAAATAATTTTACATAGAAAAATTCTAAATCATCTTCTGAGCAAGACATCATTTTTCGTTTTTCCAAATTTGGATTTCTTTAGCTCCGTCGATCTTATTTTTCTACGATTTTGCTGCATTTTCCACTGGTAGAAAATTCGAATTTTTATAATCCAATCGTACCGCTAATATCCGTATGCCGTTTTAATCGTCTCGTCGTGCCGATCTCCATAGCATATTCGTTTGTGTGTTTTGGGGTCCGGTACGTCGAGGAACCGTGAAACAGTGAACCATATCGGTTTCGAAAATTTTAACTTTTAAACTTTCAGTGACTATTCAAATTTTACAATATATATTCTCAACAGCCATCTGCATTTATTTTCTTCTGAATTTTGTGCGTGGCTTTCACCATTTCCCAATAACTAATTTATTTTGGTCTTTTGCTAATTCAAAGTTTCAAACGATTCTGGTTCCATTCTAAATTATCTTCCAGTGTTTTGTGCTCTGCCCATTTATATTTTACAAAACCCTCTTTCACTGCTTCCTAGCGCCACATCTTCCCCCTCGCCATGCAAAGTAACCGTTCCCTTCTTCTTTTCACTTACCTCCGTGCTTGTCTAATGCTCCTCTCGCATCTCCTCCCATCGCCTAAACTCTGCAAACCCACGCCTCTGACATATCCATTAACTCCGTGGCCGAGCAACCCAACACTGCCTCTCCACTTTGCCTCCTCATAGCCAATATTCTCACGACCCACAGCCGTTCCCACCCTCCTTAATCAAATTCTGCCTTCACACATGAGCAAGCAACGCAACCCACACCAAGCGTCAACCTCTGCCGACCAAGCCACCGTTCTTCTCACCACCGCAGCAACCTCTGTGGCCGTGACCCGTTTTCCTCTGATCTATCTGTCCTCCTTCGCCTACTTGGTTGTGTAAGTATACACTTTGTATACTGTTATAGCATATATTCTTTGTATAGAAGAAGGCTTAGCTTTATTTGCTTCTTGTTTCACTGTAATAGCAGGTTTCATTCGCATATAATTATTTATTATGATCTATATAATAGTTTAATAATGAAATCTGCATATTTTGTACTTTGAAAAGATAATATTATTGTTTGATTTAAATATTGATTTAAACTATTATATATATATATGGGCGTGAGAGTAAAGTGTGTTTTGCGGCTGAACTGAGTTTTATATATGTATGTTTGCCTAAGATTTATATTTCGTATACATATATATACGTCAGTTTACACGAGTTTTGTTTTAATATATCAGTTGCTTAATTTTAGTTTACAGTGCATATATGTTGCTTATATATAGTATATAGCTTTTACAGTGGATTATATTTTAAAAGTAATATAAATATATACTATATATTTATGCATGATAATGATGTATATCTCTTTTTTCATCAGTTACATGTAAGTTGCCTGTGCATTTCATTAGAGGTTATATGTTTTGCAAGAACTGGTTTAAAGAATGATAATATTCCGATCCTATTGGATAAAATCTGCTACATTTTGTTTTGTTAGTTATAAACTGATATATTAGTATTATTGTAATGACCCGCAAATCAGTACCCCTTGAATTGACATTAATCTTCGTTAATGAACTCAAGAAGAACGGAAGTACGAACCATTTGAGTTAAGAAGAAGAGGTAGAAGAAGAAAAATAGAAAACAACATCAGAATCTAACCATCGCAGCGGAATAAAATATAATATATATTAACAGATCTTTACACAAATCAAAACTATATCTGTTTTATACAATATATCATCAGAGTATACATCAGAGAACACATAACATACAACTGGACAATAATCATGTCAGGTCCTCAATACAACAGAGTACACAGCTAAACAACACAGCGGAATATATATATATAAACAACCACGGGAGTACGTATCTCCATCCAGCTCGTCTCCTGAGCTCCACAGCATAACCTGAACCTGTTTATCTCGGTCTGACCCGAGCATCATATAAAACAATACCCGAGTTAGTCTGGAAAACCAGCGTGAGAAACTCACACTCAATTTATTATTAAAGTTTCAAAAATCTTTTGAAATCAAAAGCATCTCGTAAGACCACGCCACACATAAACATGTCGGGTTTTTACCTTACGATAGCCAAAACACTTTCTTACCAAATCCTCTAATATTATAATAGTGTCTATATACAAATACTTATTCAAATAGCTAAAATTGTTACATTTATTAAATTCCAGCTAATAGGTATACAAACAAATACCGTACAAGGCACGTACGGGAAATGAATTTTCAATTAATGACTAGGCACTGGAGTACCACCTATCACAGTACCTGGTCTAGATCACAGTACCGAGGAGTACTCCCACTCCCCTGCAACACAAGGCCGGAACCATCCCTTACTGGATGATTCCGAATAAAATCACCCCACGGTTGGGATCAGCAACCGCAACACTAAGTCGAAATATAAGGGACATCTAGACAGGGATGACCTTACCCTCCAGTGGGAGCTACCCACGAAGCCTTGCTGCATAACCCTTGATTTTCAGTCATTCCCGGTTGATGAGGCTTGAGGCTAAGCGATACCTTTATAGAACATATCCCTTAGAATGCCCATCGTCCGCTGACGATGTTCCGAAAGCATTCATCCATACAAGTCCGTCCCGGGTCCGAACGGAACCGAAGGCACTACCCCTACTACATCCATTTTGGAAATATTCTTAGGATTAGTAGCGACTAGCCCTTGCACTTCACTGCTCCATCTTCGACTCCAAAATCGTTTCCACGAAACGTACAAACCAGATCAAAGTGGTTTTCGGGAAAAACTCCCGATCCCGGTCTCTTTGAAACGATCAGCGCATTGGCCAATATTGATAGTCGGTTATTTAACTATCAATCAACATTCACAATCATCCATCAAACAATAAATAATTTTCCAAATTATTTATTAACCTCAAAATATCTTCGCAAGATATATCGCCATTTTAAATCCTTTGAAAACAATTTCAAAACAGTTTCCTCTCACGGAATACATATCCCAAATATGTATTTCCACTGAAACACCAAGTACAAAATACTTTTAGATTTTTAAAATAATTTAAAAACACTTTATCATAAATATACTTTATAACATTGAAATTTAAACTACTTTAATACTTTATTAAAATATATACTTTAAGAATATTAAAAATAAAACCACTTTATGAATATAAATTAAATTTCTCTTTTTTAAACATAATACCAAATCACTTTTATATAATTACTACAATAATAGATTTTTGAAAATACTTACTTTGAAAATTAACATTTAGAAATAATCAATTTTCTAAAACATGCTTATTAAAACACAATTAGAACTTTTAACTTATATTTAAAATTGCTTTGAAAAACGTACTTGGCAATCCAAGGAAATACACTTCTCTTCACATCTTTTAAAAATAAATCAACATTTATTTTTAAACCAATTCATATCCCTTTATAAATTCCCACCTTGAATTTATATTTTCAAACATCCACTGATATTTTATTTTACTTTATAAACCCAGTTTATAAATTCCAAAATCTCGCTTCTCCTTTAAAAATCCCGTTTTAACACTTAAATCAAATCCCAAATTGATTTTCGGTTTTCTTTACTTTGAAATAAATTCCTTGCTTACTTCATTTATTTCAAAATACTTTAACTTTAGATTTATTTCTTTATTGTGAGTTAAAACCCATTTTAACTGAAAATTCCAATTTTAAAACTTCCAAAATTCCTTCTTTATCCCTTAATTAAATTTAATCCTTACATTCAAAATAAATCCTTTATTCTTTAAATTTAATATCATTTAGTTTAAAGTTTATATTTTTCCTGTTAAGTCAAAATTCCTTTATTCCAATTCACTTGAATTACTTACTTGAAATTTACTCTTTTATTTCTTTCAAAATCCAATTCTATAGAATTTAATAACTCATTTTACTTAGATATTCAATTCAACAATATCTTCCAATATTTCAATCATCAATAAAATCATCACAGGATATCAATATTCATAGCACAGAATATCAAATAATCTAAATAATTTTGAGGAATCCAGTTGGATCCCTCCAACCTGTTTCCCTACATCCACAGACGTTAGCACAATACCAATTCCACTTCGAGGTGGAATATCGCGGTATATTGGTTTATAAAATATTATCCGCTATTATGTGGTGCATAAGGTCTCATCCGCTATAAAATGCGGGAATATCAACAACTCCAATATATACATATTCCAATATATATATTGATATATATACTACTGTATATACTATCAATCAAATCAATCCAATCATTCACCAAATATTTAAATTTAACTATTTAAATTTAAATTAGCCAGATGAGTGAGATTAACTCACCTTTGCATTTTAAATTAGCAATCTGATCCATCTTGACTTGATTCCACACTGACTTTAGACCTCGTATAGACATTAGATGTTTTATTAATATCCGAGTCAAATTGAACCATTAAGTTTCCATTTGATAATTAAATTAACCACATACTTTATTACCATTAGAAAATTTTAATTTATTAATAACTTAATTTAAATTAATAAATTTCCCTTTAAAAATCCTTTAGTAACTAAAATAAATTAAACAAGTCTATTGTACAATTTTATCACCAAATTCCTTATATAATTTTCTTCCAAAATCTTATAAAAATTTCTTGTACATATATATATATATATTTAAACTCTGGAATTTTAAAACTAAACAGTAAACATTTTTTTCCCTTTTATATACATATGCAGTTAAACTGAAATTCGAAAATAATCAAATAGATTATCTCCTACAGAATCGAACCCATCTTACCCAAGAAGATTCCCGACTAGGCCTTGCCTTCTAGCTTCGATCGCGACTCCTCCGCCACTTGCCTCGTCGCCTGCATCTTCCTTCAAGCGAGGATCACGCGAGCTCAAGAACACTGCTACGCGGCCGATCCACCCACCTCGATGTCGATGAACGAAATCATCATGTTGCTAGCTTCGCGGCCTCGTCCGGTTGCTAGGGCCTATCTCGATTCGATAATGAAGGGGGAAGCGGCTGGGTAAATATTCGGTGGATCTCGATTTCGATGAAGAACGCGACCATATCTCGATTTTCAACCGAGGCCGAACAACTAGGGTTTTGATTTTTTTTCGATCTGAAAGAGATGGCAAGCGGCCATTATTCTTTGTTTCTGATGTTCGTTCGAATTAATGAGAATAAGGGTGCGCGAATTGATTTAGAAGGGCTCGATTTTGGCTTCCAGAAGAAGGAAGGAGGGAACAAGAATAGACGTTTTCGTACTTAAAGCTGAGAAAGGGGGACAAGATTTGAGGGAAGTTGCAGTGATGGTGAATAGAATTCGGCTGAAAGATGATTGGTACATGTGAATATATTATTTAAATTTAAATCTATAATTATTTTCTAAGCGTTTTTATCTCGTACGATCACACAACAACTCTGATTACTACGAAATTTGAAATTCGATAATAATTCAATATTACGGATCCAATGGGACTGGTTTCGTCAAATTCTGAGACTGTGCCCCGAAAGGCTATTTTTAAATTCAATTTAAACGATATATTTTTAAAACTGAACAAAACTCTTTGATATTCCATTTTAAAAGTTCTATCATCTTCAGTATTATTAATATGAATTTTACGAGCTTTCAAAATATTTTTAATTAGCTTAGAATACCAGATTTACTATTTTATCCAAATTCAAATAAATTTAATTTAATAATTAAATTACTCAATAAACAGCGATATTTGAAATTTAAGTTTATAATTAACCTCTGAATATTTAAAATTAATTAAATATTCCAATTTCAAATGCTCAAAAATTCCGGGTCGTCACATTCCTTCCCCCTTAAAAGAATTTCGTCCCCGAAATTACTAGTTAGGAAGAATGTCCCATATCCCGTTAGCTATTTCCCAAATTCAAACAGTTTTAACAATACCCAAACATTCTTTTATTACTGATACACTAATCATCTTTTAACTTTCCAAACTTATTCATAAGTTCAACCCATATTACCTACTTATCAATTCAAATTTATATTTGAAACCAAATTTTGAACTATCAAATTTTTTCTCAAATTTTTTCTAACTCCTTGAATTTTCGAAAAATTTCACCAGCGTCTCCTTTGCGCGGCTAGCTCGGTACAACTACAAAATGGCTCTACGGCCTCCCAATCTCAAAAAGAAAACAAAAGGCCAAGTGGCTGGATAAAAACCCCAATCAAATTTCATATAGAAATTCAAATACATACCTTTTGTCGGGCCATTAAATTTTATCTTCTAAAATCAAAAATCCCAATTTATCCATTGCTTTTATACACCAGTATATCCTACTAAGCAATAACATCCAATTACAGCTTCAAAACCATTTTAGACATTTCTTTACAAATTTCAATATTTGCTTTACTTAAGCCCGTACGATGCACATATATTATCCGTACGCAGTATCACATTCGATCGCTCACTCGATCACACAATTTCACTTCCGAACTAGTATTGTCCACCCGACTTCCTAGTGCGGACTCAGATCTGGTTTCTTGATCAGAAACCGTTATTCTCCTTGCATAGTCTCAAACTATGATAGAGAATATCCAGAATCAATCAACAATCCATATCCAGGCTCGCCGTCGAAAATCGAGTGAAAAATCCTAATTCGGATCGATAAAACTATCTCGAAATTCTATGCTCGACATCTGGATCAAATAGCTATGCGAATAAAATAATATACGTACACCTTACGTAATTAGCCCAATTGATTATCAATTATATCAATTTATTTTTTTATTCACGTTCATTTTGATTGTTATTCACTTTCCACAATTTATCCCATCTCACAATTTACAGTTTCAACCTTAATTCAATTATTCACTTAGTATACTTTCAATACCAAATTTACTTAAGAATTCACTATTCATTTCTTAAGTTCAAGATAAACATTTTATATACTTCTTGGATTTGTTTCACTTCATTCTTGAAGTTTATATTCAATTTTATTCACTTTTGTCTTTACAATTTCATTTGAATACAATTTGGCTTCCACTTTGAATATTGAATTAGTTTCACTTACTAATTTGTTTTCATATCTCAAATAAAAGTTTGTTTGCAAACTTTTTCTTTCTTCAATTTCTTTGATTTCACCTAACTTTATATACACACTACAATTAGATTTCCATATTCAGTTCAATTCTTTATGCTTATCAATTTTAAATCATTTATCGTTAATGAAAATTTTCAAACATTCACACAAAAAAATTCTAACTCCCAAAATTTACGGAAAATTTTGGCAGAGTCTCCCTTGTACGGAGGGACTTCTGCGATATCGCAGGATGCACAAATATATATATATATACATCGGCCTCAGGCCGGAAATCACAATATATATAATTATATGCAGTTCATATCTCCTATTTTGAATTTTTGCGTAAGCGTACCTTATTTTAGCATTTTTAAGCAAGCAACTATTTATTTTATCAAATTTCGCAATCAAATCCAGCCAAACGGCTTCCCGGTACCTGTACTAACTCAACTTAAACAGGTAAGTGACCCATATACAAAGTTTATTAACAACTTTCTTAATTTCAATAGCTAACACTTGTATAACATAAGCAATATCCACTAAACACTTCCATAAGCAGGTTTATAAGGTTCCGACACAATTTAAATGCTTCCATTTAAATGGTTTACACTCATTGCTTACATTCAATTCATTTTAATCCAAACGAACCCATATTTATTTCAATTGATTCAAAAATCAATTTTACTGCTTAAATTAACTTATAAATTTTTATACAATCTCATTTGCGTCCACGACGACCATTTCAATGCAAGTTCAATAGAATATCCATTCAATTTATCCCATTCAATTTATTATACATTCCATGTTCACATTTATTTCATTTGAATCCATTTATTAATCTTGGAACATTTCATATCCCATCAACTAATTAATTACCAATTAGTTTATTCAAATTTTACTTTGTTCGACTACACTTCCAATTTTATATCTAATATTTGATTTTTATTTCAAAAATCACCTTTACCATTTTACTGGAGTTCAATCTATTTTATAATTTAAGTTTTGGATTTTATTCATTACCATTACAAACAATTTTATTTGGCTTATTTATTTTACTTCCAAATTTTATAAGTCACAAACTTATTTATATTCATATTTCATCTATTTACAATCAATCCCATTCACATTTTGCTTTTTAACTCGGGATTATACATTTTATTTAGCTAATATATATTTTATTATTCCATAAACATCTTTAAATAAGATTCCGGAGTTTAAACAATTTCAAAATTTCAAAATCATTTTTGAAATCAACTATACCCAAAACCCTTTTCAATTTCAAAACCAAACTCAGTTTTGCAAACAACCACCAGCCCAAAACATCCAGGTAGCAATTTCTCTTTTGGAAACTCGAAAATTAACATCGATGATGCTGCAGTCATCACCGAAATTATTTTCCAGCGACCGAAAGAGAATTTAATGCTTTTATCTCTTTAAAAAACATTTCAAATATTTTTAAATCCCCAAACCTCACCAGATTTCAATTCCAACCCAAAATATTTCTGAAATAGTACTACTTATTATTTCTCCAAAACCTTTGAAACCCATTTCCAAATCCCATGAATTTAAACTTTCCCCAATATTCCAAATTCAAAATCCAACCAATTCCAACATTATTCTGGAATTTTATTTCCAATGTTAAATCACATTCACAGTGTATATTCACAGATTTAATTGGTTTATGAATTTATTCCTTGTCCTTTAGTTAAAATTTCAATTCCTAAATGTTTCTCCGGAATTCTATTTCAAAATTATAATCACCTTTACAGTTTACATTTACAAATCTCATTTGTATATGAAGTTTATTTCAATTCATAAATTACATTTATAATCTATATTTCTCAAATTCCATTTTGTTTTATAAATTTATTCTTGAACTTTGGTTATAAGTTTTCAATTTCTTATTCAATTTCCTCATAATGATAATAATTTATTATCATCATCTAACAACCAAACATCCAAATATAACTATAATAATTTATAAAAATTATTTCTTTCATATACAAAAATAATTTGGGTAAAATTATTTCATTTACCCCTTTAAAACAATATTGTGTCGAATTGTTCTATCCAAGTGTTTAGAGATCCCTATCAATAACGTTAATTACTCGTATTGACCAGAATCCATAAACTACTCAATAAACCAACCAACACAATATAAAACATTTTATATTCACTAACAAATACGCACTCATATCTATTAGTACACTCAAACTCATTCTAGAGTACTGTCGACTCTGTTTAAGAGTAATTCCCACCAGAGCTAAGGTTATCGCTAGCCTAAGCTCTGATACCACTGTAATGACCCGTAAATCAGTACCTCTTGAATTGACATTAATCTTCGTTAATGAACTCAAGAAGAACGGAAATACGAACCATTTGAGTTAAGAAGAAGAGGTAGAAGAAGAAAAATAGAAAACAACATCAGAATCTAACCATCGCAGCGGAATAAAATATAATATATATTAACAGATCTTTACACAAATCAAAACTATATCTGTTTTATACAATATATCATCAAAGTATACATCAGAGAACACATAACATACAACTGGACAATAATCATGTCAGGTCCTCAATACAACAGAGTACACAGCTAAATAACACAGCGGAATATATATATAAACAAGTACGGGAGTACGTATCTCCATCCAGCTCGTCTTCTGAGCTCCATAGCATAACCTGAACCTGTTTATCTCGGTCTGACCTGAGCATCATATAAAACAATACCCGAGTCAGTCTGGAAAACTAGCATGAGAAAATCACACTCAATTTATTATTAAAGTTTCAAAAATCTTTTGAAATCAAAAGCATCTCGTAAGACCACGCCACAAATAAACATGTCGGGTTTTTACCTTACGATAGCCAAAACACTTTCTTACCAAATCTTCTGATATTATAATAGTGTCTACATACAAATACTTATTTAAATAGCCGAAATTGTTACATTTATTAAATTCCAGCTAATAGGTATACAAACAAATACTGTACAAGGCACGTAGGGAAAATGAATTTCCAACTAATGACTAGGCATTGGGGTACCACCTATCACAGTACCTGGTCTAGATCACAGTACCGAGGAGTACTCCCACTCCCCTGAAACACAAGGCCGGAACCATCCCTTACTGGACGATTCTGAATAAAATCACCCCACGGTTGGGATCAGCAACCGCAACACTAAGCCGAAATATAAGGGACATCTAGACAGGGATGACCTTACCCTCCATTAGGAGCTACCCACGAAGCCTTGCTGCATAACCCCTAATTTTCAGTCATTCCCGGTTGATGAGGCTCGAGGCTAAGCGATACCTTTATAGAACATATCCCTTAGAATGCCCATCGTCCGCTGACGATGTTCCAAAAGCATTCATCCATACAAGTCCGTCCCGGGTCCGAACGGAACCGAAGGCACTACCCCTACTACATCCATTTTGGAAATATCCTCAGGATTAGTAGCGACTAGCCCTTGCACTTCACTGCTCCATCTTCGACTCCGAAATCGTTTCCACGAAACGTACAAACTGGATCGAAGTGGTTTTCGGGAAAAACTCCCGATCCCGGTCTCTTCGAAACGATCAACGCATTGGCCAATATTGATAGTCGGTTGTTTAACTATCAATCAACATTCACAATCATCCATCAAACAATAAATAATTTTCCAAATTATTTATTAACCTCAAAATATCTTCGTAAGATATATTGCCATTTTAAATCCTTTGAAAACAATTTCAAAACAGTTTCCTCTCACAGAATACATATCCCAAATATGTATTTCCACTGAAACACCAAGTACAAAATACTTTTAGATTTTTAAAATAATTTAAAAACACTTTATTATAAATATACTTTATAACATTGAAATTTAAACTACTTTAATACTTTATTAAAATATATACTTTAAGAATATTAAAAATAAAACCACTTTATGAATATAAATTAAATTTCTCTTTTTAAAACATAATACCAAATCACTTTTATATAATTACTACAATAATAGATTTTTGAAAATACTTACTTTGGAAATTAACATTTAGAAATAATCAATTTTCTAAAACATGCTTATTAAAACACAATTAGAACTTTTAACTTATATTTAAAATTGCTTTGAAAAACGTACTTGGAAATCCAAGGAAATACACTTCTCTTCACATCTTTTAAAAATAAATAAACATTTATTTTTAAACCAATTCATATCCCTTTATAAATTCCCACCTTGAATTTATATTTTCAAACATCCACTGATATTTTATTTTACTTTATAAACCCAGTTTATAAATTCCAAAATCTCGCTTCTCCTTTAAAAATCCCGTTTTAACACTTAAATCAAATCCCAAATTGATTTTCAATTTTCTTTACTTTGAAATAAATTCCTTGCTTACTTCATTTATTTCAAAATACTTTAACTTTAGATTTATTTCTTTATTGTGAGTTAAAACCCTTTTTAACTGAAAATTCCAATTTTAAAACATCCAAAATTCCTTCTTTATCCCTTAATTAAATTTAATCCTTACACTCAAAATAAATCCTTTATTCTTTACATTTAATATCACTTAGTTTAAAGTTTATATTTTTCCTGTTAAGTCAACATTCCTTTATTCCAATTCACTTGAATTACTTACTTGAAATTTACTCTTTTATTTCTTTCAAAATCCAATTCTATAGAATTTAATAACTCATTTTACTTAGATATTCAATCCAACAATATCTTCCAATATTTCAATCATCAATAAAATCATCACATGATACCAATATTCATAGCACAGAATATCAAATAATCTAAATAATTTTGAGGAATCCAGTTGGATCCCTCCAACCTGTTTCCCTGCATCCACAGACGTTAGCACAATACCAATTCCACTTCGAGGTGGAATATCGCGGTATATGGGTTTATAAAATATCATCCGCTATTATGCGGCGCATAGGGTCTCATCCACTATAAAATGCGGAAATATCAACAACTCCAATATATACATATTCCAATATATATATATACTACTATATATACTATCAATCAAATCATTCACTAAATATTTAAATTTAACTATTTAAATTTAAATTAGCCAGATGAGTGAGATTAACTCACCTTTGCATTTTAAATTAGCAATCCGATCCATCTTGACTTGATTCCACACTGACTTTAGACCTTGTATAGACATTAGATGTTTTATTAATATCCAAGTCAAATTGAACCATTAAGTTTCCATTTGATAATTAAATTAACCACATACTTTATTACCATTAGAAAAATTTAATTTATTAATAACTTAATTTAAATTAATAAATTTCCCTTTAAAAATCCTTTAGTAACTAAAATAAATTAAACAAGTTTATCGTACAATTTTATCACCAAATTCCTTATATAAATTTCTTGTACATATATATATATATATTTAAACTCTGGAATTTTAAAACTAAACAGTAAACATTTTTTTTCCTTTTATATACATATGCAGTTAAACTGAAATTCGAAAATAATCAAATAGATTATCTCCTACAGAATCGAACCCATCTTACCCAAGAAGATTCCAGACTAGTCCTCGCCTTCTAGCTTCGATCGCGACTCCTCAGCCACTTGCCTCGTCGCCTGCATCTTCCTTCAAGCAAGGATCACGCGAGCTCAAGAACACTACTACGCGGCCGATCCGCCCACCTCGATGTCGATGAACGAAATCATCAAGTTGCTAGCTTCGCGGCCTCGTCCGGTTGCTAGGGCCTATCTCGATTCGATAATGAAGGGGGAAGCGGCTGGGTAAATATTCGGTGGATCTCGATTTCGATGAAGAACGCGACCATATCTCGATTTTCAACCGAGGCCAAACAACTAGGGTTTTGATTTTTTTCGATCTGAAAGAGTTGGCAAGCGGCCATTATTCTTTGTTTCTGATATTCGTTCGAATTAATGAGAATAAGGGTGCGCGAATTGATTTAGAAGGGCTCGATTTTGGCTTCCAGAAGAAGGAAGGAGGGAACAAGAATAGACGTTATCGTACTTAAAGCTGAGAAAGGGGGATAAGATTTGAGGGAAGTTGCAGTGATGGTGAATAAAATTCGGCTGAAAGATGATTGGTACATATGAATATATTATTTAAATTTAAATCTATAATTATTTTCTAAGCGTTTTTATCTCGTACGATCACACAACAACTCTGATTACTACGAAATTTAACATTCGATAATAATTCAATATTACGGATCCAATGGGACTGGTTTCGTCAAATTCTGAGACTGTGCCCCGGAAGGCTATTTTTAAATTCAATTTAAACGATATATTTTTAAAACTGAACAAAACTCTTTGATATTCCATTTTAAAAGTTCTATCATCTTTAGTATTATTAATATAAATTTTACGAGCTTTCAAAATATTTTTAATTAGCTTAGAATACCAGATTTACTATTTTATCCAACTTCAAATAAATTTAATTTAATAATTAAATTACTCAATAAACAGCGATATTTGAAATTTAAGTTTATAATTAACCTCTGAATATTTAAAATTAATTAAATATTCCAATTTCAAATGCTCAAAAATTCCGGGTCGTCACAATTATCTGGGTATATGTATGATATAAATAATATAAGGGCGTACACTAGTATGCAATGTAGTATATAGATGTCGACCATACATATTTTATAAGTATTGTTTATATAGCCTCGATATATTTGTTTACAAAACCCATATACACTGTGTATATAAATCGGTTGTAGTATAAGTTATATATATATATTTGTTTTAAAAAAAATGTAGTACATAAGTTCGGGTTTTAATAAATGGGCAGAGATGTTTTTTAATTATGTTTAGATTTAGTACTTAATTGTAATGTATATATATATACCATTCTAAAATTTGAAATATATACAGAATCAAAATTAAGGTTTATATATATTGTGTTATGTAGGATATATGCAAAGTTATATGTTTGTATATCTATATTAGCATTTATTTCAAATCATAATATATGTATATATGTTAGAGTTTAATATATGTGTTTGATTTAAACGATGATTTTGGTATGCCTATATATTTAATTTAATACGTGTTTGAAATTTAAAATATGATTTTTTTTAAAATAGTGATATATAGTTAGACATATAAGTTCATTTATACCATCTATCTTCATCAATCTGGTTCTGATTCGTTGTCGATTTTTGTTATCAGCTTCGCTCATCGTTTCGGTTTTCTTCATCGAATCGCGTCCATCCGGCGTTGCTTTGAAATTCATAGCTCGCTTCCTTGTCTCTCTATCTAGCCTCGAAAGGTGAGCAATCACCCACGATTAATATTCTTTTATTTATTAAATTTGATTTCAATTGAAACGACAATTGAAATATGCTGCTGTTAGTTATTTACACTTTTATATATATGTTATTACCTGTATCAGTTCACCTATGACTTCTGACACCATTATCAGTTATATATACAATGATAATCCAGTTTGGTTGTTAAATGATGATTGTTTGATGTTTACATTGGACGTTAAATTGTAAATGTTGTAAGTGATAAATAATTTAAAATTGAAATTCATGTAGAATAGTTAGATTTGATATATGTGGTAAATTTGATTAGATGACATTTGCATAATATGACCCCTTTAAATGTTTAAATAAATTGACACGTAGAAATATGGTTAATTGTACTTAAACCATTTAAAGGTATGCTGTTTAAATCGATGTAGTAGGAAATTGAATAATTGACATAAATTGAAGAACCGTATAACTATTTAGTGCAATAATCTTTAATCTACATGAAATGATAGTGTAGATTCTAGAAATGATTATATTAATTTGCACAAACAACAATGTGAATTAATACGATTATTTCAGGATTATTTGAATTAATTATGGGATTGTTATTGATTGTTGTTGTTGCTTGTTTATTTACTTTTACACCCTCCCTGTTATCACACTGCAAGTTCCCTTTGCTATGCTTTGATTTGTGAATTGAAATGGAATCGGGTTGAAATGATAAATACCCAAATTGAACTTTGACCTAGGATAGAGAATTAAATAAAAACCGATTGGTCAATAATTTGATTTAAAAATAAAATGAAGATTTTATTTGAATAAATAATATGGTTTTGAAATGAAGTTGGAAATTGAATTTTAATGAAATTTAAATGTGAATATTTATTAATCTGAAACAAAATATTAACAAAGAAATTGATGAAAGAATGTTGTTTAATTTAAGAAATGATTGAATTAAGTTTTGAAATTATTTAATAATTTAATGAGATTGAATTATTTAATAATTAAATAAAATTGAATCATTTGATAATTAAAATTAAACTTTTTAATTAGTGAAATTTAGTTCTTTATTAATTGAGCTTTGAAATTGTAACTAAGTAAATGAATATGTGAAATTGAATTTCTTTATCAAGAAATGCAAATATGATTTTTGAAATTAATGTAAGACTTGTAATTTAAAGAATTGATTTGACGAATCTAATTCAATTAAATGTGGAGTTTTGATATAATAAAGTTGAACTTAAGTAATTGATTTAATGAATTGGAAATTAAATAGAAATTGTTTTGAATGACAAATTTACTTAACGAATATTAAATGAAATCGATCAATGAATTTAAATTGATTTGAATGCTAAATTAAATTAATTTAAATGATTTCGGAATGAAACTAATATACGAATTTAAATGAATACTTGAATTGTTTTAAATCAAATATTTAATTTGAATTATAAGATTTTGAAATGGTAATTTGGAGGTTTGAAACGTAAAATTATGGAAATTGTTTTAGAAAGACAATTGAAATGTTAATTTACAAATTTTAATTGAAATTGAAATTGATTTGGTTTTTGAAATATACTAAACGACTAATTGGTGTAATAATTACGAAAGTTATTAAAGAGACCGGAATCGGTTAGGGACATACTCTCTGTCTAAACCGAAAACCACTATAATAACTATACGCGGAGTGTGATCCAGAATGAAGTGGTTGGAATGATGTACGTGATGACTGAAGAAAGAGAACGATAATGGATAGCCTTGACACTTGTGTCAAATTGGAAATGACTAAAACAGGAGCCGTGCCGAGCCAAATGGGGTCAGCTACCTCGAGCGAACACACTTCTTCGAAAACTACTCATTAATTGTTGTCGATTGGTGCACCCTCGAAATTTTGGGAGTGTTGTTTCGCGGTGTTGCGTTCGTTGCGGCGATGCGTTCTCACCAGTCCAGATCAGGCAAACGGTAGTTTCACTACCTTGGGTATTGCCACATGTGCCTTGTCATACTTGCATTCCTATATACGCAACCACTACGATTTGTTTTGCGTTATACCTATGGAGTACTCCCTGATATCCCACTAGTTTACGGTGGAGTTTACAGTGCTGCATAGACTATAACGTTTATATAAAATGTGTTACGGGGGATAATGGTAACGCCTTAACACTATTTTGATATTTTATCTTACTGATAGGCATTATCTACTTATCGTACACTACTACATAGTAGATAGTTTAACGGATCCTTAAAGGATGGTTATTCCAAACATCCTTTGAGTTACTTGTATTTCAATTGTTATTTCACTTGAGTTGGATTTATTGATATAAGAATGTTAATCCTGACTAGAGTGTCTTGTGTTTTTGCTTTACGCTCAGGTCAGACTGAGTGTACCAGTATTTGAGACTCACCTTTGGAGTTGGAGCTTCGCTTGGAGATCCAGCTATCTATCCAGCTTTCAAATATCCAGTTGATTCCAGTGATTGTATACTGATTCTTGTATTTGACTATTGTATTCGAGACATCCGTTGTACCTTATTTAACTCTGATATGTATATAGTAGCTTCATGAACTACTATCCTTTGTTTCCACTGCATTTATGACTCTGTGTATGTGACCTGTGATTATTTTATTTACTGTATATGCTCAGTTTTGCCAAATTTAAATTAACTATTCGGTATTTTGAATTATTCAAGTCTTACATGTGCGGATGCGAATAGTCTAAAATAGCGGGTCGTTACAGTTGGTATCAGAGCTTTGGTAGCTCTAGACAAAACTTAGCATATAGGGTAAATGTATTTACAGAATCACTCTCATTCGAGTTTCAGTCTCTTCCTTTCGACTCGATTCCTTTGAATTTTTGGAACGTTCCCTGCGGTTCCAAAATCCATTTGTGTCCCTCACTATTCGTCTTTTAATTCCGGAGTATCCCATATCTCCATTTTGAATGATCTTTATAATGAATCGGCGGGCTCGCCAATCTTCGAAATTTTGCAAAAGGGGTTAAACTCCTTTACAATAGCATCGATTTACCGGAGATTTCTGTATCCTCGGTTTACGATGCTATCTATCTCCTGCTATACCTGAATGCTATTTCTTGAGATCAAATGTAGATTTGCCTTGAAATTCTGCATCGATCTTATTTTTGAAGTCACGGTCGACTCGGTTAAGGTTGCCCGCGATTTATATAAACTTATCAATCTTCCTACTTTGTTATTTAATCATCTTATCTTTGTTTCGAATCTATCTTCGAATCAAATTTTTCTTTGATACGAGTCCATCAAAAATTTAAATCTCTATCCTTGATTTGAAATCCATTCTTGTATCGTCGAGCGAGGAAGTGTATTTGTAATTAATATTTTAAAATGTTTTAATATACATTGTGTTGTTTGAGTTGTTGATGTTGATTTGGGTTTTCGATCGATTCGTCTGATCAACGCTATCGATAGGATTTCCAAAACACTTGAGCAGAGAAAACTGACACAATATCGTTTTCAAATTTGGTAAATAAAATAATAGTTTTGTATGATTATATTATATATAAGTTTTCTGAAATTAAATTGTTAATGAATTGTTGTCAGAAATGATAATATTTGATTTTCATTTATTGTTTTGTAAACAATTGACTATTGAATAATATAAATAAATGAATTTATAAAACTAGGTTAAAATTGATTTGAAATGGATTTAAACTAAATTTGGGAATTTAATATTCGATGATTTCAAACTTTGATTTGAAAGTTTTAAAGTATATAGTATTCAAAGTATTTTCAAATAGAAATCATTTCAAAGAATTTTAAAATGTTGAAATCAGTGCTCTTCTCTTTGTTGCTGGAAAATAATTTCGGTCATGGCGGCTGCATCATCGACATTCATTTTCGAGTTTCGAAACGGAGAAACCATTATGTAGCTTTGCTACGGTTTTGTTTTGGAAAAATATTTTGATTTGAATTTCTTAAATATGACTGGATTTATATATATATATATATATATATATATATATATATATATATATGGGTATATTATTTTAAATTTAATTTGATTTAATATATATCGTATATACATAATTATTTCTAAAGGGTTTGAAATTAAACGGAAATTAAATTCTTAAAAATCATGTTAAAAGATGTTTTCAATTATAATAAAGCTAAATTTTGAATAAGTATTTAAACTTGAAATAATTGAATTTGAAAATTTTATTTGTATAGTACTAAATTGCATTTCAAAATAACTTACCTAAATTATTCAGAAGTTAAAATGTAATTGGATAATATACAATATAAAATAATTTTATAAATAAAATTGAGTGTTTATAATGTTATGCACTTAGATTTTAATTATAAAAAAATGATAATAAAGATGATAGAATGATAAGTTAATTGAATGAGATAAATAAAGTAAATTTTGTTCTGAAAGAATTAACAAATTGAATTGAATCAGCTTAATGAAATACCTTGAATTAAGATCAATTATTGAATATTAATTGATTTAAAATGAAATTTATATGATTAGAATTAACAGTTGAACTAACAAATTTAAATCGAATGACTATTTATTGATTTAATATAAATGGATTTAACCAAATTGAAAAAAAATATAAATTAATTTAAATTGAAATTTATATGGTTTAAATTAATTTATATGGTTTAAATATATGTAATAAGATATATTAAATGAAATAAACTTAATAATAATTAGGAATAAAAGAATTAAATATGTTGAATAAAATATGAGTACAATAATTGATTATACAAATTGATGATTTAGAAATTGTTAATTGAGGATGACTAGATAGTAAGATAATGAATTTAGAAATAGATAGATTGATTTAACTTAAGTGAACTCAAAGGGATTTAACCAAATTGTTAAATATTAATTGATTTAAATTGAAATTTATAAGGTTTAAATTAATTGTTTTACTTGTATTCCAATCTATTTTCTTTCTGGTTGTTTCTATTCTCCTACCTCCTTCCTTTTCGAGGACGAAAAGTTTTGAGTGGGGGAGAGTGTAACGACCCATAAATTTTAACTGTTTTAATAACGTAATTAGTTGAAATTTTGTGAATTTTCAACGATAAAATTTTGAAATAAAATTTTTATATTTGGAATGCGTCTAATTAAACATAGAAACTGGTAAATTTTCATCCGAAAATATGGAAGTTTATTTCGTGGGTAATTTTATTTCAATTTAATCTGTTAGAAATTGATGAAAATAAAATGTTTTCGAAACCTAAATAATTTTACATAGAAAAATTCTAAATCATCTTCTGAGCAAGACGTCATTTTTCGTTTTTCCAAATCCGGACTTCTTTAGCTCCGTCGATCTTATTTTTCTACGTTTTTGCTGCATTTTCCGCTGGTAGAAAATTCGAATTTTTATAATCCAATCGTACCGCTAATATCTGTATGCCGTTTTAATCGTCTCGTCATGCTGATCTCCATAGCATATTCGTTCGTGTGTTTTGGGGTTCGGTACGTCGAGGAACCGTGAAACAGTGAACCGTATCATTGTGAAATTTTTAACTTTTAAACTTTCGGTGACTATTCAAATTTTACAATGTATATTCTCAACAGTCATCTTCATTTATTTTTCTTCTGAATTTTGTGCGTGGCTTTCACCATTTCCCAATAACTAATTTATTTTGGTCTTTTGCTAATTCAAAGTTTAGAACGATTCTGGTTCCATTCTAAATTTTCTTCCAGTGTTTTGTGCTCTGCCCATTTATATTTTACAAAACCCTCTTTCACTACTTCCTAGCACCACATTTTCCCCCTCACCATGCAAAGTAACCGTTCCCTTCTTCTTTTCACTTACCTCTGTGCTTGTCTAATGCTCCTCTCGCATCTCCTCCCATCGCCTAAACTCCGCAAACCCACGCCTCTGACATATCCACTAACTCCGTGTCCGAGCAACCCAACACTGCCTCTCCACTTTGCCTCCTCACAACCAATATTCTCACGACCCACAGCCGTTCCCACCCTCCTTCATCAAATTCCGCCTTCACACGTGAGCAAGCAACGCAACCCACACCAAGCGTCAACCTTTGTCGACCAAGCCACCGTTCTTCTTACCACCGCGGCAAACTCTATGGCCATGACCCGTCTTCCTTTGATCTATCTGTCCTCCTTCACCTACTTGGTTGTGTAAGTATACACTTTGTATACTGTTATAGCATATATTCTTTGTATAGAAGAAGGCTTAGCTTTATTTGCTTCTTGTTTCACTGTAATAGCAGGTTTCATTCGCATATAATTATTTATTATGATATATATAATAGTTTAAGAATGAAATCTGCATAGTTTGTACTTTGAAAAGATAATATTATTGTTTGATTTAAATATTGATTTAAACTATTATATATATATGGGCGTGAGGGTAAAGTGTGTTTTGCGGCTGAACTGAGTTTTATATATGTATGTTTGCCTAAGATTTATATTTCATATACATGTATATACGTCAGTTTACATGAGTTTTGTTTTAATATATCAGTTGCTTAATTTTAGTTTACAGTGCATATATGTTGCTTATATATAGTATATAGCTTTACAGTGGATTATATTTTAAAAGTAATATAAATATATACTATATATTTATGCATGATAATGATGTATATCTCTGTTTTCATCAGTTACATGTAAGTTGCCTGTGCATTTCATTAGAGGTTATATGTTTTGCAAGAACTGGTTTAAAGAATGATAATATTCCGATCCTATTGGATAAAATCTGCTACATTTTGTTTCGTTAGTTTTAAACTGATATATTAGTATTATCTGGGTATATGTATGATATAAATAATATAAGGGCTTACACTAGTATGTAATGCAGTATATAGATGTCGACCATACATATTTTATAAGTATTGTTTATATAGCCTCGATATATTTGTTTACAAAACCCATATACACTGTGTATATAAATCGGTTGTAGTATAAGTTATATATATATTTGTTTAAAAAAAATGTAGTACATAAGTTCGGGTTTTAATAAATGGGCAGAGATGTTATTTAATTATGTTTAGATTTAGTACTTAATTGTAATATATATATATATACCATTCTAAAATTTGAAATATATACAGAATCAAAATTAAGGTTTATATATATTGTGTTATGTAGGATATATGCAAAGTTATATGTTTGTATATCTATATTAGCATTTATTTCAAATCATAATATATGTATATATGTTAGAGTTTAATATATGTGTTTGATTTAACCGATGATTTTGGTATGCCTATATATTTAATTTAATATGTGTTTGAAATTTAAAATATGATTTTTTTTAAAATAGTGATATATAGTTAGACATATAAGTTCATTTATACCATCTATCTTCATCAATCTGGTTCTGATTCGTTGTCGATTTTTGTTATCAGCTTCGCTTGTCGTTTCGGTTTTCTTCATCGAATCGCGTCCATCCGGCGTTGCTTTGAAATTCATAGCTCGCTTCCTTGTCTATCTATCTAGCCTTGAAAGGTAAGCAATCACTCACGATTAATATTCTTTTATTTATTAAATTTGATTTCAATTGAAACGACAATTGAAATATGCTGCTGTTAGTTATTTACACTTTTATATATATGTTATTACCTGTATCAGTTCACCTATGACTTCTGACACCATTATCAGTTATATATACAATGATAATCCAGTTTGGTTGTTAAATGATTGATTGTTTGATGTTGACATTGGACGTTAAATTGTAAATGTTGTAAGTGATAAATAATTTAAAATTGAAATTCACGTAGAATAGTTAGATTTGATATATGTGGTAAATTTGATTAGATGACATTTGCATAATATGACCCCTTTAAATGTTTAAATAAATTGACACGTAGAAATATGGTTAATTGTACTTAAACCATTTAAAGGTATGCTGTTTAAATCGATGTAGTAGGAAATTGAATAATTGACATAAATTGAAGAACCGTATAACTATTTAGTGCAATAATCTTTAATCTACATGAAATGATAGTGTAGATTCTAGAAATGATTATATTAATTTGCACAAACAACAATGTGAATTAATACGATTATTTCAGGATTATTTGAATTAATTATGGGATTGTTATTGATTGTTGTTGTTGCTTGTTTATTTACTTTTACACCCTCCCTGTTATCACACTGCAAGTTCCCTTTGCTATGCTTTGATTTGTGAATTGAAATGGAATCGGGTTGAAATGATAAATACCCAAATTGAACTTTGACCTAGGATAGAGAATTAAATAAAAACCGATTGGTCAATAATTTGATTTAAAAATAAAATGAAGATTTTATTTGAATAAATAATATGGTTTTGAAATGAAGTTGGAAATTGAATTTTAATGAAATTTAAATGTGAATATTTATTAATCTGAAACAAAATATTAACAAAGAAATTGATGAAAGAATGTTGTTTAATTTAAGAAATGATTGAATTAAGTTTTGAAATTATTTAATAATTTAATGAGATTGAATTATTTAATAATTAAATAAAATTGAATCATTTGATAATTAAAATTAAACTTTTTAATTAGTGAAATTTAGTTCTTTATTAATTGAGCTTTGAAATTGTAACTAAGTAAATGAATATGTGAAATTGAATTTCTTTATCAAGAAATGCAAATATGATTTTTGAAATTAATGTAAGACTTGTAATTTAAAGAATTGATTTGACGAATCTAATTCAATTAAATGTGGAGTTTTGATATAATAAAGTTGAACTTAAGTAATTGATTTAATGAATTGGAAATTAAATAGAAATTGTTTTGAATGACAAATTTACTTAACGAATATTAAATGAAATCGATCAATGAATTTAAATTGATTTGAATGCTAAATTAAATTAATTTAAATGATTTCGGAATGAAACTAATATACGAATTTAAATGAATACTTGAATTGTTTTAAATCAAATATTTAATTTGAATTATAAGATTTTGAAATGGTAATTTGGAGGTTTGAAACGTAAAATTATGGAAATTGTTTTAGAAAGACAATTGAAATGTTAATTTACAAATTTTAATTGAAATTGAAATTGATTTGGTTTTTGAAATATACTAAACGACTAATTGGTGTAATAATTACGAAAGTTATTAAAGAGACCGGAATCGGTTAGGGACATACTCTCTGTCTAAACCGAAAACCACTATAATAACTATACGCGGAGTGTGATCCAGAATGAAGTGGTTGGAATGATGTACGTGATGACTGAAGAAAGAGAACGATAATGGATAGCCTTGACATTTTTGTCAAATTGGAAATGACTAAAACAGGAGTCGTGCCGGGCCAAATGGGGTCAGCTACCTCGAGCGAACACACTTCTTCGAAAACTACTCATTACTTGTTGTCGATTGGTGCACCCTCGAAATTTTGGGAGTGTTGTTTCGCGGTGTTGCGATCGCTGCGGCGATGCTTTCTCACCAGTCCGGATCAGGAAAACGGTAGTTTCACTACCTTGGGTATTGCCTCATGTGCCTTGTCATACTTGCATTCCTATATACGCGACCACTACGATTTGTTTTGCGTTATACCTATGGAGTACTCCCTGATATCCCACTAGTTTACGGTGGAGTTTACAGTGCTGCATAGACTATAACGTTTATATAAAATGTGTTAAGGGGGATAATGGTAACGCCTTAACACTATTTTGATATTTTATCTTACTGATAGGCATTATCTACTTATCGTACACTACTACATAGTAGATAGTTTAACGGATCCTTAAAGGATGGTTATTCCAAACATCCTTTGAGTTACTTGTATTTCAATTGTTATTTCACTTGAGTTGGATTTATTGATATAAGAATGTTAATCTTGACTCGAGTGTCTTGTGTTTTTGCTTTACGCTCGGGTCAGACTGAGTGAATCAGTATTTGAGACTCACCTTTGGAGTTGGAGCTTCGCTTGGAGATCCAGCTATCTATCTAGCTTTCAGATATCCAGTTGATTCCAGTGATTGTATTCTGATTCTTGTATTTGACTATTGTATTCGAGACATCAGTTGTACCTTATTTAACTCTGATATGTATATAGTAGCTTCATGAACTACTATCCTTTGTTTCCGCTGCATTTATGACTCTGTGTATGTGACCTGTGATTATTTTATTTACTGTATATGCTCAGTTTTGCCAAATTTAAATTAACTATTCGGTATTTTGAATTATTCAAGTCCGACATATGCGGATGCGAATAGTCTAAAATAGCGGGTCGTTACAGGATCGATGGAGTAGAGCATGCAAACAATGTTAAGGAGCAATAAATCAGCTTCTAGGATCTCTGGTATCAAGTAGTAGGTAAATGGATTGAACCCATGAAGTAAGATGGTTTAGTACTGAACCATAAATGGTTTGGTGCCAAGCCATGTACTTGGTTAGGTAACATCCCTTCTTTTGCATGGTAGTTTGGGCTTGGATTTCTGGACTTGGTTGAACCACTCTCTTGAATCTTCTGGCTATCTTTCTGGGCCGATTTCCTTGATAACCTAACACTTGTGAGTTGTCTAACTTGACTAAATATTTCCGGGTCAAAAGGTCGGATAACACTTTCCCTCCAAAGTATATCTCGTTTAAAATGTTATGTGCTTTGAATGGAGGTAGGCCAGGATCATCGTGTCGAATCCTAATTCATGCTTCAAATAGTTGTTATCCTTCCTTAGACCAGTTCCTATGAATAACCATGCCTTTTTTTCATTTTCTGTGACGCTTCAACAACATCTAGGATTATAAAATTGGAAATTTCCTCCATGACTTATCATTTCAAATTCAACATTCTTGAGTATTTCCATTTCCAGAATTTCCAGGTTTGGACTTTCCGCCACTTGAATTTTGAAATTGTATATTCTGTACACATGGGTACAAGCATATGCATGCACATGATCACCAGGGTCTATGAACATGCGAGCACATATGTGCATGCACATATAGAGTCGTGCATCTCTTCTTCTTCTCCTTTTTTTGAATACCATCGTTCAGTACTGAACCATGATGGTTTGGTATCGACCCGTATACTTAGGAATCGTGCCTGTTTATAGCTGAAAAACTTGGCTTATGCTTTATGAAACTTCAACTAACCCATCTTGCTCCTTCATTTCTGTTTGCTATTTCCTTGAACCTCGAGCTCACTATTGAAGAAACTTGAAAATTCATCGACTTTGAACGCCGCTGCTCTCTGAGTTGACCACGCCACCGCTGCCTCGACAGTCGATCATCTCCTACCTCCTAATTGAATTTTACATCACTCGCTTTTGCCTTGAACCTTAGCCCGATCCATATGACCATAAGCTATATTCCTTACCCAATAACTCAAGCTTCAGCATACTTTGGTGAGTGATGATGATGGAGAATGGCTGGAGATGAACGACGTTGAGGAGCATGCCTGGATTTGGAGGATAGAGCCAAAGTGCTTGCGACAAGAGGGGGGAGAAGAAAACCCGAAATCCCCTAAGTAGGATGGTTCATTACCGAACCATCCCCTTAGCGGGATTTTTCGAGTCCTCCTCTTTGTTCAAGTGCGACCAAACTTTGGTGAACTTGACACTCCAAGCCCTAAGAAATTCCAAGCGTGCTCCTGACGACGCGAAGCTCGTTGGGACAGTCAGTAATGACGGTCACTTCGAGCAATCTCCGATCTCTAAAATGGACTGTGGTACAACATCAGACGTCTGTAGTTCACTATATTGCACAACACTGCATTAGATTTCACCTAGGAATGGGGTGTAGGTATTAATTTATCTAATGTTGATTATATATTGAGTTTTGATAGCTATTGACGTCAGACATTCCGAGCGTCTCTCAGCTATGGCCGAAGGTCCATCGATGGTCCATTCTACTTAGTCTGATACAGAATCTAACTCATCAAGAGCTTCTTCAATGCAACAAACACTAGTACAGCTTGCCTTTCAACCTGATATTCCTTAGGAAGATCAGCCTGCTCAGAGAATTCAGAGAGAGCCTGCACAAAAACTAGAAGTGGAGCCCGCTCCTAAAGCACTAGAGGATGCGGTTATATTGGAAGATCCTATTAATTCTGTTGCCTCCAAAGTTGATGAGGCATCGCTTAGGAGAATTTGCGAGAAGCATAACATTTCTTTTGACAACGTGATAGTCCCAATTCATCACCAAAGGGAACATCGCCCTCTCGAAGGATATACAGCTTGCAACAAATACATGTGCATGCTGGAGGGAGTTCTACCATTCAACCCGTTCATAAGGCAGATTTTGCGTCAAATGAAACTGTCTCCTACTCTACTCCATCCGAACAGCTATGCTTTTCTCAATTGCTTATAGATTATCTTTGCTTGTCACTTCAAACGGGTCCGGATTTTTCAAGAGATCTGGTACCTATATAGTTTCAAGCATCATAAAGGGACTCCTCATATCTTCTTAGAGTCATCCAGAATGTGTAAAGTCATGATTGGAACTTAGAACAAGTTAAATTATTTCAAAGATGAGTTCTTTTTAATTCACTGTCCTCCTAGATTCACACAGCGATGGTTATCTAGATGTAAGTCTTTAGCCCTGTTTTTCCTTTGGCCATATCTTTCAAATATATGTCTATATTTACGACTCTGTGGTTTCTAATTGATCTTTCGCATTTTGTAGACGTTCCATGTAGAGCCAATAATGCTGCCTTGGCCGAGACTGTGTGGCAACTTTTGGCACTCCCAGTAGCAAAGAGAAGAGCTAAATTATTGCTTGCTGATGAAAATCTCTTGGCCCACCACCTGTTGGTTGGATCAAAACCATAGTGTTGGTCCTGCTTTGATTGTCACGGATAGTGAGGATAATGAACCAGCAGCTGGGAATGAAGGAGATGAATCGCCGGTGCCCCATGCTCAAAGTCCTTTGATTGAGACTGGCGATGTACGGGAGCACATCAAAGAAGGTGAAATCAGAGTTTGAAAGGAAGAAGTAGGATGACATGGTAAAGAAGGTGACAACAATGATGATCGGAAACCTCTTCGATGAACGAGTCTTATGATTAAGATTTCTAGAACGAAGACTCTGATCCCACCTCTGCTGGCTACCTCTATGTTTGAGACTCCTATACGGACCTTGAAGGATCCCTTTACTGGCCGCAGGCCGATTCCAGATAAAATCGATTCTTTTGGCCTGGCTGATTTGAGTATTGGGGATGTTAGGTCCCCTATTCGATTTTAAGAAGACACACCTTCTACTAAAGCATGGGAGATAAACCCCTTTAGCAAAATAACAAACCACGGTCCATTGGGATGGACACTAGGACATTTGCACGTACATATACATGCAGTGCACTCTACACAGCTCATGCAGTGCTCTTGTCTCGTTAAATCTAATTTATCTTCATTGTACTCACATGTTCCATGTAGTGATGTTGACTATATGAGGATTTCTAGGATCGAATGGGATATCAGCCGAGGTACAAACCAACCGTGCGACCTCATAAATCCATTTATGAATCTGATTCCTGCTGGTGTTCAAACCGCAATCATAAGGGTAGAGAGAAAGACTACATGCCACATGATTCATCATCTAGGCACCATTCTAGATCTAGATCTCCCCATCCATGGGTTTAGAAAGGCATTCTAGTCATCTAGACGATCATTCATTCAATAATTCATCTCATGCTTCTCTCTTCATCAAGCTGCCAACACCATCCCACACTTCCCAGCAGTCTTAACATCCATCAAAATATATTGCATCCGATTCTTCTCGTCGCAGACACGATAAAGTGCCCATTGAGAAGCCGATTGAACAGCCTTTAATTAAAGAGGAACGACTGATCGCTTCAAACCCTCAGATTGGTGAATTATAGCATCATTTCCCAAGGATCAACTTCAAAGCCTGCCAATTTGTTCCCAATCTAAAGGATATCCCGCACAAGATCATGGGTCAGACGATAATATATGTTGGGGATGTGTACAATCAATACTTCACTTGGAGGTGGCTGGCTGAGGTAATCTCAAAATACTCTGAGAACTTAGAGGCTGAGATCGCGGGAATGAAGCTTACAATGAATCGGAATGATGAGATCGTCACTTACCTTGATAGAGAAATTGCTTGGTTAAAGAAAGCCAAAGAGGAGGACAATTAAAACATCAAGGATTTGACGTCTACAATCGAGTAGGAAAGGAAGAATCATATGATCAAAGTGGAGTCTATTCACTACAAGAATCATGATTTGGCCGAGAAATTAAGAGCATTCGAAGCACAACTTGAAAGTGAGCGGGAAGAAAAAGATGAGGCTCTTCAGACTGCTTAAACTTAGTGCGAAGAATTGCTCGATGTTAGCAATGGGAGAGATAATGCATTTAAGGAAAGAGATGGCGCATTACACAAGGTGAAGAGAGTGGATGGTTTAAAGATAGTTTCAATCCTCTCGTTACAAACTATAATGCCAATGTCCTTAAATTTTGAGACTTGACGTGGCTTGGTAAAGCTTATCCTCATACCATGGTGATGGCATGGGAGAAAATCATGTGGGATTAGCGCGAGCACTCTGAAGGAGCCGAAATAGACTTGGTGGACCTAGAGAATGAGATTTAGACATAGAGGAGATTGAGGAGCTCAGAGCAGGCGAACATGAGTACCCTGCTAATGCTAAGTAGAAAGAAAGGCCTGACAAATATTTGATTTGGTCTTGCATTTAGAATTGGCTGATACAATTCTGAGGGATCAAGCTGAAGGTTCCGGTACCACTTCTAAGAATGTCACGACAGGTTTTATTTATGGGCTTCTAGCCGCTTCTGCTTGTTCGTCGGACCTTGGGTATGATCCGAACGCACCACAACTTCTCAAGCCCATCATGCCGTCTCCAATCTTGGAGGAAAACTTGGGTGGTACGCCTGTCCGCACGGGATCTCTATTCGTCGGAGGTATATCGCTGACCTCACCCGTATTTGAGAGAGCACACATGATGTCGGTTGGTGTTGCTAATCTCTCATTTCATCTTTCTAAAATTTTAGGTCAACCCGCAATCTCAAATCTACCTAAGGAAAGCTCCCAATAGGGTCCACATGCAACACTGAGCGACTCAACGATCGTATCTATCTCTAGGACAATCCTGAGCATTCCAACTGCTGATTTCTCCAATCCCAACATGCAGAAGATCCAGGCTTTGGTTGAAGAAGCTATCGGTGAGTTTCAAGAGATTCAGGTTAATGAAGATGTTTTGATAATGAGGACTTCGGGGCATGTCACAGGGCCCACCATGTAGAAAATTCACGATCAATGAGTTCTAGATGTCACCAAAGTTAACCAAGAGATGATTGACCCACCTCCAATCCCGTTATCCATTGCCTCGCTCACTGACTCTATTCCTGTAGCTGGTAATATCAAGAATGCACCCATCTCTTCATCATAGAGCACTCCGGTAAAGGGCTAAGGAAGTGGAGGACGAGGAAGTAAAAGGAACCTCAAAGCAAAAGGAGGTGGGTAGTCCGCCAGTGAGAGAATGAAAGGAAAGAAGCACAAAAGGAAGTAATCGTTCATCTCCTTTATGTGTTTGTTCTGTAGTAGTAGTTTGACACTTTTGTCATTTTTCTTTTTTGGTCAGTGTTGTACGGATTCATCTTTCGCTTTTGCTTTTGGCTTCAATGTTAATAACACCTGTAGTTATTTTGGCTCTGAAATAAAAGACTTTTGTTTTTGGTTTAAGTCTTGTGTGAATCTTTTTTAAGTGTTTGAGAAATGAGCTTTACATTCAATGTTTTTTTTCCATCCATTTCTCATTGTTATTGTTAGGGTAAGTCATCAGCTTGTTCTGTTCTTCATGAGTAAAGAGCAGTTGTCCAAGTGCTTATTTGCATGTAACCGTGTTTGGTTTTGGAACCAGGTATCGGTTGAAGTAATTCACCCTTGGATGTCTCTCTGGACATCCAAGATCACGCTAAACTCCGAGCATGCTAAACTCCAAGCATTGGTCGGAGTTAACTGATAGAGTTAGGGGTATGCCCTAGGGGAAATTATGTAATTTGTTACTATATCTAACTTGTTGACTAATCTTGTTCGAAATAAAGGTATTTTCTTTTTATTATATACTTGATATAATGTGGTTATATTAATTAATAAATTTAATTAAAAGTATATTTAATAGAAAATCCATAAATGGTATGCTTTGTGATAGTAGTTTCAAAGTGTTGTAACCGTGAGTATTTTATCACAATGAAACAAATGTACCATTTTAAATGTTCCTAGTCAAGATGCATCGAAACAAGATATCGATGTATCCATTGAGACCAGAGTACGTAACGCTCTCTAAATGTTGGGCAGTTTATTACTCATGACTACTGGGGGCACCAAGGGGTTATGTACTGGTAGTTATTGGATAACTATGGAATGACTCACTCGATAGTTTTCTGTTGGTTAATATAACTAAGGTCAAATAGAAAATATCGATGCGACTAATTTACACAATTCTTTCGACTTGATAATACTGTCAACCTTCAATATGAAAAACTCTGCTTTGATTATAGTCAAATCATGGAACGACATCCATCAAGTGATTATAGTTGGGTCGAGTGGAAGTATAGGAAGGAAGACACTATTCAAGAGAGGATTTGTCACTTCAGTTGTATGAGGTTAATATCATGGTCAACTCAAGTCAACCCAAAGTCAAAATCTCTAGCCAGAGTAGTATGGTTAATAATAATAGTTATTATTGAACCAAGGATTTTGTGTTTTGACTATAGAGTTAAATATGGACAATATTGGAATTTTGACCATTACCAAATTCCATAAATCTAAAGTGATACGGTTTTTTACGAAGAGAATTGGTGTATATAATGTCACTAACGGGTAACGCTTATTAAATTAAATAAGATTTTACTGAAAATGAATAAGCGATAAAGTTGGCCATAATATCACACCACTTGCTAAGTGACATGTGAACATTAACATTCAAATAGTTCGGTGTTAATTGCTGACCAAATTTACACCCAAAAGTTACGCAACTGAAATGATGAATTCCCTTAAGACCGAATGATTTAATTAGTTTATAATTGTTATAAATAAATTAAATTAATTAATATTTATGAAATATTAATTATAAAAATATGAATATGGTTTGAGAAACAAAAATTGTTATATATTTATAATAGTTATAAATGTACCAATCGATATACGATATCGATAAGCGATTAAATTAGATTTAATTGCATAACATTTTGGCTTGGGTTTAAATGGGTTTAAAGCCCATCATTAGGGCAGCAAATTTCGGTTTTGACAAGTTATTGAAGGCGGCTAAAACTTAGGATTAGACATAGAGATGGATGGCTAAGATTAAGAGAGAATAGGTAATGAGATTGTCCTAATATCTCTCTTGTACAAGGCTATATATATGGATCTCTAAACCCTTAATCAAAAAAACTTTTAGCGGCCATAATTATCAAGTTTGCTAGCTAAAATTAATCCCCATATCAGCTCTAAGAATCTCAAATCAATTCAAGTTAAGTAAAACCACTATTTGATGGAAAAGGTCGACGATTCCAGACTTGCAATCTGACGGATCGAGCATAACTAAAGAAGGGAATTCATCGATTCAAATGGACTTAAAGGCATCATCAATTAGTATTTTATTTATATATTACAGTAATCATATCATATTTTATGATTTAATATTGATTAATCCTAAATCTGTATAAATATTAAAGATGTATATCTAGTTAGGTGAGCTTTTCGTAGGTATATGTAGTTGCCACAAATTAGTTTGGTTATGTGCATGGTTATATTATTATGTGTTATAATTTATGTATAAAAAAATCTAATTTGCTGTAAAAAAAATTAAATTTTGTCATTATTAATTATTTTATGTATATTTATATATTAATTTAAATATAGACTAATGTATATTTTAAACATATAATTACATATATGTATATTTATAATGTATAAATAGATTAGAATTTTTCCTTACACCTATTTATACACAATATGAATTATCAAATTCGAAAATAACTTTTTTATATAGATAAATAATTTTAAATTATCTTTTATTGATTATTTGAATTGTTTATTATATCTAAAATAATTATTGCACTGAAAATTTGATTTTATATTTTTTAAAATTACTACATCTATGTAGTAACCGACGGAAAAAATTTCAGAATTTTTTGTTAATATTTTTAATAATTAAATTACTTCGGTTGAACATTTCTTTTATTTATTAAAAATAATATTTTATTTCAAAACTCATGAAATTTTTTTTAAACTTGTATTTTATGATCCTAAATTTTCATAAATTTTAAATTTTGATTTTTTTAATATTTATTACTAATATTTTTAATTATTATGATCAAAACTATTTAATATATATATATATATATATATAATAATGATAAAATTTTAAAATTATTATTTGATGCTTGTTATGCTAATTTCGATCTGGAAATAATTTTAAAATAGTGGAAATTAGCCACAAGGGCCTCGTTAGTAAGTGGAATTAGTTCCTAGGACACACAACTGAAATAATTACTTTCAAGGACAAAATGTAAAATAATTAGTTTCTAGGGCTTAAAAACCTATGAAATTATGTCCTTGAAAGTAATTGGACTGCTGACTTTGTCCTTGAAAGTAATTATTCTGCTGACTTTGGCCTTGAAAATAAATTTTTTGAATGTGTGTCCTAAAAACTAATTGGACTGCAAAGTTTGTCCTTCTAGTGAAATGCCCCTTTAAAATATATATATTTATATTTTAAGTATTTGAATGTAATTGATTATTCATATATATACATTTTACTTAACCTTATATATATAATTTTAATTATTATATATATGTATGTATAATTTTATATGTTTAATTATGTATATATATTTATACAAATGTTTTAAATTATATATATATATATATATATTTAATATTGAGACTTTTAGTTATAAAATATATTTTAAGTATATGTATACGTATTTATATAAATATACTTTGCATTATAGATTTATGCACATATTTAGACAACATACAATACATACGAAATGAGCTAATGTGTCCGTTGCAATGTAAATCCCAACATCTATATACGGGCATGTTATACCTTTCATCAATTATTATGTTACACATGCACACACATATGTCTATGTATATGATACATGTATATATATATATATAAATTAAATCATTCAATTAACTTTACATTACAAAATACTTCAATTTAAATAAAATATATGATTTTATTTAAAACTAATTTAGAATTTTTTGAAATGAATTAGACTTCATAGGCCCAATAAAGATCCAATAGGATAAAAAATTTGAAATACGCCCACCACTACCGCTGTGGGCTAGCCCAGTTCCAACATTAACCACTTAACATTGCGGCTTAAATGTCCTTTTCTAGGACATTTGTAATTAAGATCTTGCCTATCTCCGGGAATAGATGTTATTCCGCCTTTTGACCAGGAAATGTAGGAACAAATTCGACGAGTCAAAGTTCAAAGTTATCAAGGAAAGACGTCCGAAGAGGTGACCACAAAACCTAAAACTCAAGTACAACCAAAATCACAACACAAGCATGAGTCCACTAAAAAAATCCAAGAACCCAAAGTCCACAAGTATTGTGTTCGCATTGAACCCACTCCATGGGTCGGTACCCACCCTTAAATTCTCCACCATAATCACCCATCTTCTGCCTATATGTCTTACACGATGCCGAAAGCCTATTTGCAGTGTTGTCTTGTCGAGCCAATGCAATTCCGTATCGATCACCATGAACTCTTGAATCAACATCTTCATTCTTTTACAACTTCGACATTTGGACTTCGAAACAAGCTATTATTGATCCAAACGACTATGGAATTACGAAGCTAACCATAGGAGGATCCAACAAGAAGAGATGAAAGCAGCCAATTTGGCAATCTTATGGGTTGGTACCGATCCCTACCCTTGGAGTTGTACTGACTAATACAAGTTGATGAGTCGGCGACCTATTTTCATAGAGAACTAGTCTATAGTAAGGAAAATGGTTTGGAGATCTTTTATGCTAGATTTTTAGGCTCCATACCTCTATAAAGAGAAGGGTAAAGCTTATTTTTCCGGATCTTTTGGCTCTTGCTCTCTTTTCTTTAATTTCTAGTAATCTCTGTTGCAGTTATACCGACCCCTAACGAAGTTGTACCGACCCGTAAGAACTCTTGCCTATAAACAACGGTATAATAAAGGAAAACTTGAAGTGGTTGTAGGCCAGAGTACGTCGAACCACTATAAATCCTTGTGTGCACTTTCTTACTTGTTTTTCATTTACTTTCTTCACCTTTTATTCTCTACATACTTCACTTTTGTTTTCTATTGTTCCTTATGCCATGTTTTGTTTTGGAACCACGCATCGGTTGAAGTAATTCACCATCGGATGTCTCTTTAGGCATCCAAGATCATGCCAAACTCCAGTCACCGATCAGAGTTAACGACTTAACATAGCAGTTTAAATATCCTTTTCCATGACATTTGTAAGCAAGATATTCCTATCTCCAGACATAGATCTTTTGTCTTGTCTTCTTTAGGCAATATGTATGCGCTCTACACTGGGGATGAGCGATGAAGGCAAACTATCTCGTTCAACCTTTGAATTAGGTATATCCGTACTCCTTCTCCCAATTCAAGGGTTGGAGTAGTTGTTCGACCTCTGTCTCAATATGTCGAATGTGATTGAACTTTGCGCGTTCAATCATGGACTATAAAATTTTTATTGGCACCAATCTCTGGTAGCTGCATACCTACAATTTTCACATGTAAGTTATTTATATATAACACCACTTGAGGTTGAAGATTAGGTATAGACAGATGTATAAGCTCAGGAAGTCATTTCTCTTATAAAACGTCAGAAATGACGAATTCTCTCTAATTATGGAAAATATGTACAAATTTACATTCAAGTGAAATAGCATCGCAAGTGTTTGTTATTCCATGCCCGCGGGAGTGAGATCCTTTCCATGGTTACTAGCTTGAATATGCCATCTCAAAGCTTTTGCTCTATTGCTATGGACTTTCCCATGTTCGGCCCAAGTTCTTAGGACCAGGAAAGATCCATTTAAGAAAGAGATTGCTAATTTCAAAGGTCCATGTTCTGACTTTGGTGTTGTAATGTCGAGCGACTTGATCTCAATGTGCTGTTGCTCTCAACTCAGCTTCGTTATGCTTCTCATCGATGATATCAAGAGATTCGAGCAAGAGTTCCTCGTTCGTTTGTGGACTATAATGAGTCATGTGATGAGAAGGTACTTTAAGTTCAACCGGGATCATAGCCTCTGGTCCGTAAGCTAAAGCAAGTGGAGAATGGCCAGTCGCTGACTTGTGAGCCATTCGATAAGCCCAAAGTGCTAATGGTAATTCATCGATCCATTTTCCCTTAACATTCTCCAACCATTTCTTAAGAATGGACTTAATAGTATTATTCACTGTTTTGACCTGTATATTTGCTTGGGGGTGTGCCACTGCAATAAACCTTTTCTCAATATGGTGCCTGTGGTAGAAATCTTTGAACTCGGCGCTGTTGAATTGGGTACCATTGTTAGAGATAATCATCTTCGGTACCCCAAAATGACTGATGATATTTCTAATGAAAAAATTGATTACTTCCTTCATGGTGATCGTGGCTAACGGCTCCGCCTCAGCTCATTTGGTGAAGTAATCAATTGTGACAATGGCGTACGTTGCACCATCCTTGGCTTTTGGCAGAACACTAATGATATCGATTCCACGGACTACAAATGGCCATGCACCGACCATTTAAGTAACCTCACTACACCAGAAAAGACTTTTGGTAGCGTTGAAAAAACGCTACCATAACTTATGGTAGCATTTTAGAGAACGCTGTTATACGACATGCAACTAAAAGTCTAAAACTTTTTGTTGCGTTGTAGTAAACGCTATCAAAAGTCACTTTTAAATGCAACTATAGGTATTTTCTATAGGATTTAAAAAACGCTACCAAAAGTCACTTTTAAATGCAGCTACAGGTTTTTTCTGTAGGGTTAAAAAAACGCTACCATAAGTCTTCATTTTTTGGTTGCATTTTTTGTTTATATACTATTCATATTAAAACGAACGATCAATCGCATAATTTTCATATATTCAAACAAACAATTAAATCACATAATTAGCATATACAAACAAACAATCATATGATCATCATATTCAAATAATTGCAAAAACATGCTAATCTCACAATCAAATATAATATCCATAATCAATTCGATAGTAGTTTTTCAACAAAATAAGTCACATACTACAAGCATTCACAGACAAGTTTCCACAAATGGTACTAACAAAATACGACAACATATATAACAATTAAATTCATGTTCGTTGCTTGATTACCAATAGTTCTTTGTTGTCGATAGTCTTCGCTTCGAAATAGCTAATTACCTGCAAACGAGTTTAACAATCAACAATATATATATATATATATATATATATGTATATATATGTGTGTGTGTGTGTATATATATGTATATATGAAAATCATGTAATTTATAACTCGATATTCTATATTAACACATATTAACAAAAATTGTTCTATTTTTATATGCATCCTATATAGTTCCCCAACGAATACACAATTTTCAATTTACACAGATATTCAGATCAAAACTGGGTTAGAAGTCTGACTGGATTTCATTCTATGTGCAGATTGTGTATTCAGTACTATGGGCAGATTGTGTATTCAGTACTATGGTCAAGTTAAATCTTATAAAATATGAAAAAGTATCTGGAACGTCCGTAATCCATTGATGATGCATCCATCCACTAATTGAAATGTACAATTTTCTTTACCCTTGTTGTTTTCTATCAATTGGGGTTCTCTAAAACAAAAATATTCACTAAATTCACATTGTCGTAACTGTATTAGGCAACAACTGTAGTGTCAGTTACTTCCATTTATTTGTGTTATCCCTCTTGTATAACTACATTTGTGTAATACATGTGCAATGACATAACGATTAATCTGAGTAGACAGTTTTAGGAAAAATGGTTTATTTGTAGTGTCTCCAACTAAGCACACTAAATTAAAATGTGAAATATTATGAGCTGGTGTAAAAGGAGAAGAAGTGACAAAGCAATTCATTTGTTGTTTTCTTACCAAACATATATTCATATTAGTCAGTTCAGACGTCTATTTAACCGTGCGACGAAAACATAAATATTCAACATTTTTACTTACTGTGAATACTAGTCATTTAAAGGAACGAAGACATAAGATAATCACGAATTTTCAAAGAATCCACATTCCGTTAAGAAAATATATTAAATGTTTTTGACGATATCATTGAAAATAGAAAGAAATGCTAATCTATTGTTCAAAATTCTACCGTTCAACAAAAAATATTGCTACGTATATACATCATTCAATTCTGTTGACCTAATGAATAAATGTTAATATTGACAGTGATCTAATACAATTTTACAGGTGGGATGATAAAAGTTGTATTTTCAATCATAACTGCCAATCCTTTCACATTGAAATTTATAATTACTTAATATGCGAATTTAGCGAACCTTTTAAAATTAACATAATGTTTCAACTTGGCATATAAAAATTGTCAACGAACCATTCGTGTGTAAATATTTTAATTTTCAGTAAATTACTAGTTCATATCAATGAAACCAAAGAAGTTCTAGCAACACAAATGTACTTACCTCCCGAACCTGTGCTTTAGAAATTGGGATTCTGGGTACTTAGTAAGTTAATCCTGCAATGCACCAAAGATACCCTTAAATTACCAAACAACTTAAGCATGTTCTTACTAGTCCACAGTTTTAATGAACGAAGCTTGAAGAAAGATATATTTGTTTTCATTCAATTGATCACAAATCCTAATAATATGTTCTAAAAAAATGTTAAAATCCGAAGAAAAAAAAATATAAATAAATAAAATAAAAAATCTACCATGTTTAAGCTATTCCATTTGATGCGAAGCTAGAATAGTTGAACATCTCCCAAGTCAAAGTCAGCAAACAAAAGGAAGCTTCTCACACTAAGATCCAATTTCAAAATCTGTATATATAAATATAAACCAACCTTAAGAACATATTATTGGTGTAACTAAATCTGTATATCCAATTCCAAGCAGACGTGCTTATGTACTGGTTGTGACATATTTTCCTCTATATAGAAGAAGTTGAGACATCAATGTAGAAATTGTTTGATACGGTTGAAATCAATGCAGGTTGTTTAGAAAAAACTGTAAAAGCAATAAAAATGAAATGAAATTTGTGTTGCAACTAATAAACGTTTCCAACTCCATATAAAATGTAACGGATACTCATAATCCACCATGAGTGGAAGCGAAATCGCTATACCAATCTCATAAACAACAACACTACATAAACAAGCACAGACATAGCATCTCGTATGCAAAAAATAGTGCAAAACTCATCAATATAGGCTGTATCAAATTAACCTCAAACTCAACCATCAAAAAATATGTCACCTGCAGAAAGTTTCTTTATCATCTTTGTACTTGTCATAGCCTCATCCACGTTTGCTTCACCATTAGTAGACCGTCCAGAATTTGCTGCAGAAAGTACGTACACTCAGATGTTGCAGCAGGTTATACACATGAATATAGAAAGCATCCATGTCAGCTCTAATGGTAACAAATGGAGGATCGCCTGTACCAATCAAAGCAACAATACCTGTAACTGCCATAGGGTAAGTGTAGTCAATCTCCATGTCATCCAACTGCTCTTGATGAACTTACCCGTCTCTACTTCCTTGTATGTAAGCTCTAGATTCTCATGTATCCTTCTCCTCGCTTTCTTCACCCATTCACCGCTTCTTCACTTTTTTTCCAGCCTTAAGATTTCCTTTTTTCACTCTAAGTACTCTTCTTTCTTTGCAAACTCGTGTCTCACTTTCAAAGTTGCTTTGGTAGAATTTAATTTGATTACAGAACCGAAAGTTGTAGCAGCAGGTTTGAACATATCATCAATATATGTGTTATCACTAGATTGAACTAGAGAGTAAGAAACGATCAGTATTATTATCAGTAGTGGTGATAGTGAAGCCATTGGAAGCCAATAAATTAAGATTGACATAACAAGTGAAGGGCTATTGTGACACAAATAAAAATAGACACTAAACTTAACGATGACATAGTGTGTTTCTTATATTTAAATCTAATAAAGATCTAGCAACTAAGATGTACCTTGTCATTTATACAATTATTTTCATCTCTTACATGATTTATAACATATTCTACTTAGTTACCTTTCGCCCTCGGGGCACGCTTCTCCACAACGGAGTTTAAGTTGTACTGCAATTGGAGCAGACTCTGAGTATTTCCTTTGGCCAGTTGTTACTGCTGCTGCTTGCTTGATTTAGCTGCAGCTGTTCGTATGACTCCGGTTTTTCTTTGTTTTTTACATTAATACCATTGTCTGATCCTAGCATTTTCATTTTGAATGACCTATACTTTACTGAATCGTTTCCCTTCGTTTGATCTGCTGTGTAGTGGCTGAAGGACTGCAGTAAATAAATGAATAGATCATAAACATTTTTGTGCCAATTCACATAGTAATCTATTACAGAATAAGGATATAAAAAAGAAAAACTGGCACCTTGCTGTCGGCATTTATAATGAGTGTGTGGCATCGAACCAAATATCCCCAAAATATTCGGTGAACACTAGTAAAAGGAAAAAAGAACTATCTAAAAACAAAATATGAAGTTTAGTATAATTCAGTGATAGAAAATTTGCTTAACGCAAGTGCCAATTAGTCATTTAAAAAATATTATGAACCAAGTCTCCTTCAGAAATTTTCTCTTTTTTCTCACTATTGTCTGTAGGATTGTTGGAACATTTTGACTCATCAGGAGACGGTTGACCTTTTGTTGATACCAAATGTTGATCTTATGATCGGTTGCTATCAGAAACTATCATCTGTTCATGCACCTGTATAGAAAGAATACTGCTATAAATCAGTGTCCTTGCTGATTTTGCAAATGACTGCTTCAAACAGTCTTGCATAATGGAAATGCTCGTAAAAATTTAAACAGCATGTACCGCTATCACACTTCTCTTAACTGGTGAGGCAAAAACCAACGAAGGCTGAAACGATGTGATTGCATTTGGCTTTTGCTGTGGTCCGTTGATAGTGGCAACCAAGTGAAATCAAAATGGAACAAATTGAAAACAATAATTGTTCGTCATTATATTAAGTACCAAAGACTCTCCATAACTCGAACGAGTACACTAATGAGTTATCATGGCATAAAACTGCTAATGCAACAGACGTCTCACCTAAAGGCTTGGTTTTATGTACAGTTACCCAAAGCAGGCAAAAAATTTACATCGGAGTTGTTTCATTCAACAGCTTAACAATGAATGGCTATAACATAATTTAAACTATCTTTTTGTTCAAGTTTATGAATATTCCAACTTTGATGAGCATTGTTATAAATGAAGGTAAAGTTAGAACAAATGAATGACACAGTAAGAAGATATTAAATTAAAAAGTAAAGCTGAAATTTATATCCAAATAATCAAATATGTTTTGCATTTAACCATTATATAAATAAAACTAAGTTATTAAATCACTTCTATAAAAAAGCATTTGTCACTTGAACAAAGTGGGGTGTTCGTTATTTTATATGCGAGAGGCTTCAAATGCAATTTCAGAAAATAAATAATTTTTATCTAAACATTGATACTCTTGTATCTTAAAAACTATTACTCCTTAATAATTATAAAGTATAACATGTATTCGATGATAAGAAAACATTTAACAAAATATTACATTCATGAAGCTAGATAATAAGTATAAGAGCTTATTCATAAATAAAAAACCATCATAGAAATAACATGTTCTTCCAACAGATTAAAGATTATTACTTTTTTCTATTATAATATCTTAAATTAACTTAACTAAGAGTTCATAGATCACCAAAATGTAAAAATCAGACATATAATTTGGGGAAAAATCGATTTCTTCCTCAATGCAATGGTTTCTTTTCACTTGCGACCACTTACTGTAGCCTTTTATTTATTTTCTTAATTACAAGATTTTGATAATAATAATAATTCAATTTACAAGTTTCTCCTTTAATCTTGTATAAACATAAACATGCCCTTGATTCAACACATGAGAATAAGTAAGATAAGTAGAAAGTATCTATAACAAATACCTAAAATCGAAATCAACAAGTGAGATATTGAGTGCAATAAGATTTAACAGTAATTGGGTTCAAAAATCAAACGATTTAACAGTAATCAGATTCAATAGAATTGGATTGAATATTCAATGAAGCAGAAGAAAGATTACCCGTAAGAACATTGAAATAGAACTGTGGTATCAGATCGATAGTTTTATGTGCTTTTCTATGCTGGTAGGGGTTTCGATCCAGTTTCTCAAGATGCTTTTCCATGTTGGGATGATGTCTAAGAAGCCTTTGAATCAGGTGAGAGAGAATCAACGGTGAACTAGATCGAAGAGAGTTATGCTGAAGTGAAAAGATGATTTTTTTTAAGTATGGAAGAGGAATAAAAGGAAGGGTAAATTTTGTTTCTAAGAATTGACGACCGAGGAAAATATGATAGAACAAATTTTTTGAAGCCGCCAAAATTTTTACAAGGCGGGATTGGCGAGTGCTATTTGGTTACTTTTATAATATAGGATAAAATATTATTAGTTGCACTTAGGGATCAAACGCTACCACTTAATGCAACCAAAAATGGAATTTCTTGTAGTGCCTCCATTGGTGGGGCTCTCGGTATTTTAGCGAATCTTTGGCACTTGTCACATCTTATGGTGTAATAGGCTGCATCTCGATTGATAGTTGCCAAGAAATACCCATAACAAAGGACCTTCTTTGCTAAGGTTTTCCCTCCCGCTGTGGTTACTATAGGCCCTTTTATGAATTTCCTTCAAGACTCGCTTGGCCTCATCATTGGCGATACACCAAAGTATGGGAACAGAAAATCCCTTCCTGTATAGTACTCATTCCTGCATGATGAATATCATATCTTTACTAAGGAGCTTGCGTCATTCATTCTTCCTATCCAAAAATGTTCCCCTCTGTAGATAATCCTTTATTGGAGCCATCCACGACTCCTTCTCAGATTCGACCTCCAAAATCCAATTGACGTCCATCTTGTCGATGTTCGAAGCTGATAATACCTCCACTGAATGAGACCCATGAGCTGTGCATCTTCTGAATTGTCTAACTTAGCTAGTGAATCGGCCTTTGCATTCTCCTCTCTAGGAATATGGGTTATCGTGTAGTATTTAATACCACTGAGCAGCTCATGGGCTCAATTTAGATAAGGAGCCAGCCTTTCCCCTTTTGCCTAGAACTCTTTCCGCACTTGGCACACTACCAGCTGGGAATCACAGATGATGTGTAAAGTTTTAACTCCCAGTTCTTTAGCAATCTTGAGTCCTATAATCAGGGCTTCATATTCCGCTTCATTGTTTATTGTGGGAAAATCGAGTTTCAGGGTGTAACAAATTAGATGTTCCATCGATCGCCCGATATGATCTTTAAACATTATGTTTACTAGCCTTTAGTAAGTCGCTCCAGCATTCTTTAGTCCAAAGGGCATAACAAGATAGCTGTACAATCCCACATCAGCTATGAAACTGGTGTGTTCCTGGTTCAGTACGTGCATTAGAATCTGATTATATCCAGAATACATATCCATAAGAGATAGCAATTCGTGCCCAGCTGTCGAATCCACTAGCTAATCAATCCTCAGGAGCGGGAAGCTATCCTTAGTGCATGCCTTGTTCAGATCATAATAGTCGATGCATGTCCTCCACTTTCTATTTGACTTCTTTACCAAAACTGGATTTGGTACCCATTCCCGGTTTATAGCATCGCAGATGAAGCCGTTATCCTTCAACTTCTCCACTTCTTCTTTGAGTGCAGCGGATCTCTCCAGACCCAGGCTACGACGTTTTTGTTTCATAGGAACGCATTTCAGATTAACATTTAATGCATGGCTCGCTATCCTCGGCTATATTCCATACATATCAGAGTGGGTCCAGGCAAACACATTTAGGCTCACCTAGAGAAAACCAACCAATTCTTTCATCACCCACATGCCAAGCTATAATCCGATCTTTAGGACCCGTGCATGATCATCCTGGTGGACCTAATTTTTAATTGTTAGCTTGTCTGGTATAGCTCTTTCATCCTTAGGCTGTTTCCTCTGGTTCATATCCTTATGGAACCGACTATGCTGCCTGAGCCAGGGCTTTGGCGGTGGTTACTATACATCTAGAGCCTTGATGCAGGGAGTTCCATCTACACCTTTTCCTTTCTCTCTTCTTTTCGCCTCTTTCAATTCGGCAACATAGCATTCGTGGCTAATCCTCTAGTCACCTTGAACTATCCCAATAATGTTCTCAGTCGAGAATTTCATTGTTAAGCACTAAGGAGCAATGGCCGCTCTAAATTCGGCAAGGGCCGGTCGGCCCAAAAAAGAATTATAGGCAGAGTAGATATCCAACACAACGAAAGACATGACTCGCACTCGTTTGCAATCGCCCTCTCCAAGAACCACCGGAAGATCCACGTAACTCACTGGCTCAGTAGCCGTCCCGTTAAATCTCTGGATCCGAGGTTTACACAGCTTTAAATCCTTCGCCACCAGAAGCATCTGGTCATAGGCTTTCTTAAACAAAATGTTGACTAAACTCCCACAGTAAACTAAAACCTTTTTTATGATAGCTATGCCAATCATGGTCGAAATAATAAGCGGATCAATAGTTTGGGCTTCCACCCCATCTGCGTCTCGATTATGAAAAATGATATCATCAATCATAGTTTTGAACTGTTTTTCTAGAGCACTGTCTTCGATGGAAAAACAACTCTCATTTACTACATGCTTTAGAACACTAGTATACTGCTCCATCTCTTTCCAGCTCTTCTCAACTAGATGTGGTCCACCAATAATTGTGTTAATAACAAAATGTTTCTCAAGCCCCCTGGGCTCATCAACACCAAGTCCGACTTGCCCTTGCTGGGGGTTAGAAGTTCCTTGCCCGTCGTCGGGCTTCCACAAACTATTGTAATTTCTTTTTCCTGATTAACTCTTTAATCACATTGCGCAAATGTCTGCACTCGTTAGTGTTATGACCATGCGTTTCATGGAACTTGCAGAATTTTCCAGATCTCTTTTCATTCTTAGTTGACTCCCTCAAAGCCAGCTTCCTATATTGTTCTTTTCCTTGAGTAGCCAAGTAAATATTTTCAATGGAATTGTTCAACCAAGTGTAGTTGTCGAACTTTGAGATTCTCGGACGCTTCCTCGAATCCATTTTCTTATCTTTACTCATATTATTGTTCCACCCTTGTCCACCACTTTGGTTCTCTACATCAACATTAACAGTGCCAAAACTCCCTTTGGACTGTTTCACCACGACATTACTTTGTATCGTTTCAGCTGCATGCCTAGCATCACCCTTTCTGGGTAAGTTTCTTGTTTCTTCCAAGCGCAAATACTGACTAGCCTTCCTATAAAACATATCCATCATTGACAGGGGCTTCATTTCCAACCATCTCCCGAAATCAGTCTTGGGATGAACCCCCTTGATCAGCGCCATCAAAACAATATCCTCCTGAGCATTACTCACTTCTACCATTGTGGTTGTGGTATCTAACCTTTGCAAAAATCCTTTAATGATTCTCCTTTTTGGCTGAAAGAGATTAGAAAGTGACATATCATCTTTCGAACATATAGTATGCATGCAGAATTATTCTATAAACTGTTGTGCCAACTGATCAAAAGATGATATAGATCTTGGCGACCGTCGAGTAAACCCATCGCCGCTACTCCTTCCTTAAAAATTAAGAAGCAGATACATTTAACTACATTAGAAGCTCTGGCAGTATCTATATGCGAGCCATACATTATTAAATGTTGCCTCGGATCAGTCTTCCCATTGTACGATGGCATCATCGGCACCATAAACCTTCGTGGTACACCTCATGTAGAATATTCTCTATAGACGGATTCCGACTTAGCGAGGAACCCTAATCAGCGTTAGTATGATGTTGGCTTTCACTAATAGGCCTTCTGATCATCTATGTTAAATTTGGTTCAGCCGGTTCTACTGAACAGTGGTAAATATGATCCCCTCCAAGTGTTTGGCCCAGCAAACGCTCTTAGGTTGTTTCATAATGCCTGGGTTCCCCTGGCTCGGGAAGAACCATTCGTTCAACAGTCTGTTGGTTCCTTCGAGGCGGATCTGCAACACCCGCCCGATCTCTAATATTTTGGCCATCCGCTACACGTCTAGAAGTCAAACCAGCAGCATCTCCTAGGAGTTGACCACCATAACCCACACTTGATGGTTCGGTACCGAACGACCTTGATGGTTCGATACCGATCCGTAATCCTTGGTCGTGGCTTCAGCCCGGCTTTTCTTTCAATCTCCCGGCATCTTCTGCTTTCCGTCCTTCTACCTATGCTCCGATGACAAGGAACTGTCTAATTTTGAACTAAAGGTGTCTTGTCCTTTCTGTTTCTCTTGCGACTGCTGGTTACTTGATTCAACAAGTCTAAACTCTACTTCATCTGCATATTGAACTCACTACGACTTTCCCAGAGCTTGTCCTCCATCTATTTCATCATGCGGTCTATTTCAACCCTGGTGACCACATCAGACAGGTTCTGAACTATAGTAGTAGTTAGTTGCGCAACCTCTCCAGCAATTTGATGATCGATCTCCTCACCATCTTCTGCAGCACGTGAAGTGGTGAATCGGTCTCTTCTTAGTGCCATATGAACTAGCACTTATGTATATTTCTAAAAATCCAAGTAGTTAAAAATTCGAGAAAAACAAAGGAAAATGGATCTATCTCTCAGATTTAGACAATCCAATAGTAGATAATGGATCCAAACAGGTCTGAGAATCGGTTCTCAGTGAAAGCATCAAAATGTTAGCATAAAAAATGGTACTAACACCCATACGGTTTTGTAGAGAAACAAAAGTGATGAAAAGTAATTTGAAAATGAGAAATAAATAGTAGACAAATGATTTATAGTGGTTTGGCAAGGTGTGCCTACATCAACTTTACAAGTCTTCTCGTTTTATTGCTGAAAGTACAAAAGGTGTTCTAATGGTTCATTGCCGAAAGATAAATGATTACAAGAAGTTAGTACAAGTGTTGAAAAGTAAAAAAAGATCCCTCAAATGAAGCCTCTTATGGTCCTTTTATAGGTGTAGGTCAGCAGGAAAGTCTCAGGCATGTCCATTCCCACGTTCTCCATAATCTCCTGGCGGTTGCTGAAGAACAAAACGTGACCAGCTTAACAATCTGTATGGGTTGGTACCAAATCATAGCCATGGGTCGGAACCGACCTGTAAAACTTCATCAATTGTTGCTCTGGACTTTTAGAGATCGGTCGCTTTACTATTAGCTTTATAGCTCCAGAGTTGTTTGAGTAATTATTTACTTGCTTCCAAATCCAATTGATGGGTCTATGGAAGGGTGAAGTTGATGATTTGGAGTGCTTAAAGAGATCGATGGAGTAGAGCACGCAAACGGTGTTATGGAGCATGGAATGGGTTTCTAGGATCTTATGCATCAATTAGTAGGAAAGCGGGATCGAACCCATGAACATCGTTGTTACCCCTTGCCCTAAGTTTAAAAACAGTAAAAGATCAATAGTGTAGAGATGGCAAAGAGAAGAAAAACATCTCCATGTGTTGACAGTGGATATGGGGCAACATTGGATGTTCGAACGAGTCAATTAGCGAAGTTGCTTTATGTAACACGCTCCATCATTCAATGGGTTCTAGAGGCAACTCATTCTAGGAGTTTCACCCTATTAATGATTGAAATCAATCATCACATATTCATGATCCTATAAAGAAAAACTCTATACCGCTTTGGAGAAGAGTCTACATTAATGTAATTCCTACTTTAGTGGGTAACATTCGACACACAGTTTTGAAACACTCCACCTATATACCATACTACCAATGAGTAGTACTTATTAACACTATCTAGAAATACAGAGAATGAGATGATATTGGGCTTACACACACGAATATTTCCCTGGGCTAACACCGGTACATGTCACAAAACACCTAATAGTTACCATAAATGTACTTGGTATCGGCATAAAGTAATAAACACGTGTGCCTTCAGTAAAGAATAATACATAATCAAAGAATATAAACAGTGTACACAGATTCAGTACACAGCGAATAAAATATAATATATCACATATACAAAATCTTAGTGGGTCTACAAAATGATAGTCTCTAGCCCACTGTATACATAAATTAATACATCATAACAGATATACAAATAAGGCTATAAAATACAAAGGTAATGTACCATCCTAATGTAATTACTAGCCTCCAAAAGTATCCCATATAGCCAAAGTGTATTACTACGTATCCGCATCTGAAATAGCTCGGACTGACACGAGTAATATAAATAACAAACGGGTCAGATTAGGTCTATAATGATTTGTTGGTAATGATAATAAACATAACATAAGAATGAATCTCTGGATATGTGTATAATTCATCCATCCATGCAGTTCATATATTAAAGAAAAACATCATACATCCATCCATCATACAATGATACACATGTCCATACATTCATAACACTATATATAACACATAATAAATGGTGATGGGAAATGATTGTACGATAGACACGAGGTCACAAGTAGAGTCATATCTCAACATCTCTATACTCAAGTGAGGGTTATAAACAGTATATGTCTATCTATCACTCTGCATAGGACCAAACGAGAGACTGATGGTTGTCTGCCCGCTCCAGAATCACATACATTGGTCACTTAACCCGACTCTATAGTTTTGGTTACCTCGACGGTCATCGTGACACATATCCATTGGTGGTTCATCTACGTGAAGCCGCGGTCATGACCTACAAGTGCCTTCATTGGTAATAGACTGTTTGCCTAAGTAAAACAAGAACTAAAAGACACCTACCCTATAATACTCACTAGAGGTGTCATGGATCCAGGGCATGACCCCGAGATTAGGCCGTTAGGATAGATGCTAGCCTAATCTGGTTCTGTCCAACGCTAATAATAAGACTACATCATGATAGGAAAACACATAGTATATACATATATGCATCAATCTTGCTCAACACTATGAGCGTCAACTCATGTAAGTACTCTCCTAAAATCACTATTCCTGTTACATGAGTGTTATCTATTTACAATGAATAATAGAATAAATATCACAATGGTGTCCTATACCACCACTTGTTACTCACTTGTTTATTCAATGCTCATAATCTACACTCAGTCTGTGCAATATTCTATGCAATAAGTCTGATGAATAAACGGGGAAATATTACTGAAAGTCCCATACCAAATGGTATTATAACTACATTTATTCAAATTTCTCGTTACATAAAAAATAGAAGCATAAAATGATTTATAAAAGCAATTACATTTATAGATAAATAATACACATTATTTTAAAAGCATTAATGATATTTTATAAACAAAAGATACTATATTATATTAACATGACATTTAAAAATATTTAAATTGATATGTAGACGTCATTGAATATTTCAATAGATTCATGGTATTACTTCCAAATCGGAAATAAGCATTATAAAGCCTTTAGATAATTTTTTAATAATAAAATAGGATTTTTAAATAATTTATTAAACTCCAAAAATCAAATTATTCTTTAATAATTCAATTCTTGAATTAATGTTTTCATTAAAATAATATTTTATCATAAAATAAGTTCAAATTTATAAAGTGTGTAATTTATATTTAATTTGTATATGATTATTTCATTTTAATGTAAGAATTTACAAATTTGAATATTACTCCAATTTTAATATTTTCCTTAACATAACTCATGTTGAACCGAAATTTGATTCAACGTTCGAGTTGTGTATACAAAGAGGCATGTTCAAAGAAATTCCGATAATACCCCTTGATTTTATGGTTATTCACAGAATTGTTCGAAATATAGTTCATAAGTCCAAAAGGTAAAATAGGTAAGTCCAAACTCAATAGGAAATATGCTCAAGTCATGTTCTTTATTCTTTTATGAACATGTTACAAGATGTGCAAATATGCAATTTTCAAATTGTTCAAGCCCTTATTTGCAAATATATATCGTCTCCTCTCTTGTTAGCTTTTTTCCATTAGTTTGTCCTTGAGCCCTCAAGAAGAGAACTTGGAGCAAATCCTAACTGGAAAAGTGATAAGAGTGAGAAAGAGGTTAATGACCCCTTTCCATGAGGGGGTGCATTTTTATTTATAGTGGTTGGAAGGAGATAAACTTGCTTCCACTGGCAATGTGGGACTTTATTTGCTATTTTGGTGATGGCTTCAACATGAATTCCTTTGAAACTTTATAAAGGGAAACACACTAAATCCTCTTGAATTTGCTCTTGTGAATGATTTTAATCCTCTTTCTTTAATCGACATTCCCACGGCATTGATGTTGTGCGGTATCTATAACATGCGATATTCATGAAATGAGGCATCGATATCATGCCGTTGTAATTCAGTATTCCTATTGAACAGGCGATATGTGATAAGCCTTTATATACTGCTAGTATGCGACAACCTCCTCTTGCTATTAATGAAATGCGACATCAATGAAGGGCGGTATCGATGAAGTGCGGCATTGAATCTATGTGGTATTTATTAGGTGCGGCATTAAATCTATGTGGCATTGATTAGGTGTGGCATTGAATCTATGCGGCATTAATTAAGTGCAGCATTAAATAATGCAGCATTAATTATATGATTCCTTGAAGGAATGCGACATTGCTTGAAAGGTGGCATTGTAGAGAAATGACATTGAAGTGAGGTGGCATTGATGGGAGGTGCACAATCTTTGCCTTGATGGAGTGTAGTACATGCGATATTCCTTTTTCCTCTGACGGTATGAGAGGCGTTATGCTTTCAACTTACGTCCTTGTTTGCTACCAAATGCGATATTGTCCTTAGATTCGACATTGTTCCAACTTTAATTTGGTATGCCTATGCTTGTCTCCTTCAGAAAATATATGTGTAACATTTAACCCTCTTCTTATATAAAAGAAGATTTTTACACTTTAGTGTAAAACTAAGAATTTCCGTGAATTCTTACTCCTTTGCAAGTTATTCTTTCTAATCCTATTTTCCTCTAAAACATAAAGTGAATGATAATTTTCATTATTAAATTTAAATTCATATTTAACTTTAATCAATCCTTCCTGGATGTGATGAAAGTGAGCAAGCTATAAACAGTCGTAGATTCCTCATACTATCAGTGTTAGTCAAGATTATAAATTTACTAACACTAATTTTCAAATAGAAGCTCAAAAAGTTATCTCGTAATTTCATAGGAGAAAAGATCGGAAATTTCTCTGGTAATATCATGAACTAGAAAGTCCGTCTGAGAATATTAATTTCTTGATTCATAAGACTAAAAAACCCTTTGGCCATAGGAATAATGTTTCGAATAGAAGACCAGAAAATCGTCTGGTAATAAGAGCCTACAAAACCTTTTGGCAATAATAGAAGACCAAAAAATCTTTCTGGCAATAATAATAGAAGATCAGAAAACCCATTTGATAATAATAATAGAAGACTAGAAAATCCATATGGCAATAATAGAAGACCAAAAAATCATCTGGTAATATTAATTTTTGAATAATTGAAGAAGACCAATAAGTCCATCTGGCAATAATAGAAGAACAAAAAACCATCTGTCAATAATAATTTCTAAATAATAAAAGAAGACAAGAAAATCCTAATTTTTGAATAATAGAATAGACCAAAAAATCCATCTGGCAATTATAATAGAAGACTAGAAAACCATCTAGCAATAATAGTAGAAGACCAAAAAACCATTTGGTAATAATAATTTCTGAATAAGAGAAGAAGACCAGAAAATCCATCTAGCAATAATAACAGAAGATCAGAAAACCATTTAGCAATAATAATAGAAGATCAGAAAACCATCCGACAATAATAGAAAACTAGAGAATTATCTGGTAATAATATAAGACCGGAAAATTATCTGGTAATAATATAAGACCAGAAAATCCCTCTAGCAATAATGCTTTCGTTCATAGGGAAATCTCGCTTTCTTTACTTTGAAGCACAATAACTCATATTTTATAGATCTTTCTCTAGAAGATTACTGGATTCTTGTGTTGGAGCACAAATGGCTCATTTTTGATCGAGTTCTTTTGCATCTTTTTAGGTTTTGGAAATCTTAGTCCCTTTCCTTTTCGCCTCTCTTTGGGCCTTGGATGTTTTAATAGCTTTCTCTGCACCTCTCTTTAGGCTTTGGACATCTTAGTCCTTTTTCATTGCTCCTCTCTTTGGGCTTTGGACGTCTTAGTCCCTTTTCTTTGAGCCTCTCTTTGGGCTTTGGATGTCTTAGTCCCTTTTCTTTGTCACCATCTTAGGTAATGATCTCAACTTGGATTGAATCCCTTATCATCGTCTTAGGTGATGATTTAGGTCTGTTGTTCGGTGCGTTTGGTTAGTTATCTTAAGAAGAGGCAAAGACTTACTCGACCTCCCTCTAGGATGTGCTTTAGTAAGGCCTTAGAGATAGTACGAAAGGCTAGTTTGATGCTTTAGTCAGGCCATCTTAGACGGGACCAAAGGCTTACTCCATCCTCCCTCTAGAAGGCGCTCCAGCCAAGCCACGTAGGCAGGGGCAGAAGGCTTGTGGATGCTTTGGTTAGGCCTTTTCAGAAGGGACCAAAGGCTTACTCTGACCTCCCTCTGCGAGGTGCTTTGACCAGGCCATCTTGGTGGGGACAAAGGCTTTTTCGCCCCTTACTACCATCTTAGGTAGTGGTTTAGGCTTTTTTTACTTTAGAAGAATCTTACTCCTCAACCACGTAGTTATACTTATTTCAAATTCTTTATTTATCCATTGTAGAGAAATATGGCTGTAAATGTTCGGCATTCCATGTTCTTACTATTACATTGCCAATAGGTCGGCATAGTCTATATGTCCCCGGTGGATTACTTTGTGTATGGTTAGAGGTCCTTCCGAATTTTTCCTAAGCGGTCCATCCGCTGGATTTTTAGTGTTTGTCATAACCTTTCGGAATACTAAATCTCTGTTTTGAAATGATTTTTCTCTTTCTTTGGAGCTATAGTATTTCAATATCCTTTGTCGATATTCGGTCGCTTGTTCAGCTGCTCATTCCTTAGTTCATGAATTAAATTCGAGAATTTTTCTTTTATTTCTTAACCTTCTGATGGAATTCAACCTTAACTTCGATTGGAAGCATTATTTCTCATGCATATCAAATTCATCCTATCGTGGCTTGATATGTCTAAAGTGTGAGTGGTAGTTATTCCATTCAATTTGCTATTCAGAAATTTTGTACTATGAGTTGGGGAGCACTCTTTTATATATGTAACTTTTTAGCAAATCCATGCTTCTAGGGGTAATGTTCTTTTTCGATACACTGTATGTTCAAATACACTTTGCGGTTTCATTGGTAGTCAAAGACCAACTTCCTATATTTAGTATTCTCAATCTTATAGATGAAATTCCCATAATTATTCGTGATAATTTGCATTAATCTCATGCTAAATCCATACTAATGTTGGAACCATAAATGCTTTCCGAATTCGGTATAAGGAAAAAGGAACTTGGATAAAGGAGGATTTCAGTGAACTTTGTAAATCTCAACGTATGTAAGCCAAAGCATCATGTGGTTGAGTAAAGGCTTAAGTGATTTGGCTAATAGGTTCAACTTCATAAAGAAGTTATTAGCATAGTCATGTTGAAGCCATGCGATCCCGGAGTCAATCTATGTAGAACAATTTTATCTAAATAGAAATCGAGATTACAAGTGTTTGCAATTCGAAGCAAGTTATGATGAAAAATCCCAAGTGCTTTGGAACTTGAAACAATCCATAATTCGAGATATCTTTTACTGCTTTGTAATCTTTATCCTAGTTTTGGATGATCTTTGTAGATCTAGTCTGAATCTTATAGTTTAGGAATTACAACATTGGATAATGATTTTACTCCTGAGTTATAGATTTTAATTTCTTCCTTATTTTGTCTTGATGTAGCGATCATCTTGCTAATGATTCCTTATCTTTTGCTTTACTCTACCTTGCTAAGAAAATCCATATAAAAAAATCCTTTTCTTGAATCTTTCCTTATTTGAAATAAGGGTAAATTCTTTAAACATTTTCTACTTTTCACTAATGAAGTGATTTTGAAGTGGTTCATTAACGGCGTTGGATTTTTCCTTTCTCAATAAATATTGTTTTGATGGATCTGTCCCTTTTAACTACTCATGATCATGATTCTTGATGAATATCTTCTATCTTTCTGAAAGCTATTTGGGGTACTCTGATAGCCTGAATTCAAAAATTCTATTTCAGTTGCTGGAAGTTCCAAACTTGGGTCTTACACCCCATTAGGTTACTTTGATAAGTAGCCATTCCCTTTTTGGTTAATATATGTAATTTAAAAAATCTGAAAAATGATTTTATCAAAATATCCTTTGGGTTAAAACTTATATATATTATTTGATGAGATGTTTTTGCCATGCAAATTTTCTTGGGATAGTGGGTGTTTTATGGTATTAAATTTTATTAAAATAAGATGGAATATTTTATCTCATATAATCGAGTTGTATAGTAGGTTGCAAAAATTATGAAATTTTTATAAAGTGCATTTTCAATAAATTGGATAACCATAAATAAACTTTTTGGAAACTGATCCAGTAGGAGGAGCTGGCGACACCTTCGATCCAAGGACTTAAATCAGTTGCTATATTAGAAGTAATGAACATGGCTGTAGGAGTTAACATGTTGACTTAAATATTCCGTCGATAATTCATTGTCCTAAATAAGAAAACTTACCATTTTAGCATTTAAATCCCGGCCACAAAGAAAAAATCTCTTCAAACTCCATTCTCTTGGTATAGAAAATCTGAAATTTACGTGATAATGGAAAATTCTTGAAAATTCAGATCTTCTCATTTATCTATTCATGGTAGATTAGTCTTCAATTCATCCTAGTATGACATAAGTTCCAAAATTTGATGATGCATAAATTTCCAAAACATTAACCTCATCATCATTTATCTTCAAAATCTGTAAATCTTCAAAATTATTCTTTGAAATAATTGTTCTTTTTGAAAGCTTGATATAATTGAAATCATGTATACAGCCTTATATATTTGAAACCGACTAGCATATACGAAACTGCATATATTCAAAATTGTATACAAAACTTTATATACATTTAAAACTTTATGTGTTCGAGGCTTTATGTATGATTTAAACTGGGATTCATATACTTCGAAATCTATATATTTGAAAGTATTGTATATACAATAACATATGTTTATGAAAATGATAACATTCGAAATACATATACATACCATGATCTTATATATATATATATATATATATATATAAAGTGTACATGTTTGAAGCCAGATGTATTTGCAGCTGCATGTATTCAAAACTATCATGTACTCAAGGTTGCACATTTCAAGATGCATATTTATTTGAAATCAATCGTATACATTGTTAAATTTTGGCGACACGATATGTTGGAGTTGAAGAGGAGTGGAGTAGCGAGGCGTAGGAGGAAGCGGCCGGAGTAGCGGAGCTCGGGGGGAGTTCCGGGAGCAAACAGTGCACTATTGTGCACTGCTGCCCCAAACCGGTCGACCGGTCCATTTCTACCGGTCGACCGGTTTCGTCCAGAGACCATGGGGTCTCTGGACCAGTCGACTGGTCCAAAAATGACCAGTCGACCGTTTTTCGGCAGTTTTCCAGTTTCGGGCCTGGGTCTTCTATTTTGCTTGTGCTGATATTGGGGGGTATTTTGGTCATTCGGTTTTGATCTCTACCCTATTATAAAAGCTATTTTCAGCTGCCTATTGAAGATATCCTAATCACTTCTAATCTAGGGTTTAATTCTTCTATTAGGGTTTTGGTGAATCCTAATCTCTTCAATCCTATTCTCCACAAATATATTCTAGAGTGATTAGTTGATCTTTGTAAACAATCTCTTGTACTCTTTTCATTGGTAATAATAAAAGCTCTCTCTCAAAGTGGACGTACACTAACAAGTTGTTAGTGGAACCACTATAAATCGGGTGTGTGATTTACTTATTGTTATTGCTCTTATATATTGCTTATCTCAGTGTTGTGATCGTATCTTGGTTTTGGTTGAGATTGATTTGGGTTATCGATTGGTTGTTTTGCATCGTCTATCGCAATGTAGCTTTTCCGCTGCGTTTGGGAATTGTGTTCGAGCGGTCTCGGATTGGAAATTTCCATAACATTTGGTATCAGAGCTTTGGAGTCGGTAGGTGTTTGTTGAAATGCCGGAATCGGATAATAACTCTAGTGTTCCCTCAATGGTTAGTCCAAGTGGTGTAGCGCCGTATGTACGTGGTTCGTATGCGGCTTCGGGATCGCAATTGGTTATTGATAAGTGGAATGGCGATAATGATTTTGAAAAATGGCAATGGAAGATGAAAGCGGTTCTAAGGAGGAATCGGGTTCATAGGGTGGTGTTTGATACACATTTGTTGCCGGCGGACATATCGGAGGTTGAGAGAGACGAAATGGAAGAGTGGGCATTTACTACACTTCAACTTGCTATGGGAGAGAATGTTATCTCCGAAATTAGTGGTGAGGTCACCGCTGGGGGAATTTGGAAGAAGTTAGAGGAGTTGTATATGAAGAAATCTCTAACTAACCGATTGATCTTGTTGCGAACGTTTTTCACCTATAAGATGAAAGAGGGGACTTCGCTAAAGGCGCACTTAAATGTGTTTGATGATTTGCTAATGAAGATGAAGGCGGTAGATTTGAAGATTGAGGAAGAGCAAAAGGCGATGATATTGTTATGTTCGTTGTCGGACCGTTATACGGGTTTCTCAAATAGTTCGATCTATAGCCGTGATACATTGACGTTGGATGATGTCAAGACGGGTCTTCTTAGTGAAGAGTTGCGAGATCAAATGAAGGAGTTGAGTGTAGGAAGTAGTAGTGCCGGGAATGGTCAAGGTATGTTTGTGGAGAAGGAACATTGGAAGAAGGATAACCGGGGTCGTTCCAAATCTAGGAATCCCGGTTGGAGAGGAAAGTCGAAGGAAAAGAAAGACAAGTGCTATATTTGTAAGAAGCCCGGTCGTTGGAAGAATGAGTGTCCGGACAAGGAGAAAGGAAAGAAGGAAGTGGCATCTTCATCGGTTGCGGTGGAGAGTGTTGATTGTGAGGGAGATGTTGATGTATTGACGGCGGTGGCATCGGATGTTTCGGGTAGCGAATGGGTGCTCGATTCGGGGGCGTCTTATCATATGACGCCTAATAGGAATTGTTTTTCTTCTTTCGAAGCTAGAGAGGGAAATTCGATTGTTATGGGTAATGGTTCTATGTGTAAGTCGAAGGGCATCGGTTCCGTGCAAATTAGGATGTTTGACGGAGTAGTTCGTACTCTCACAAATGTACGCTATGTTCCGGGACTTAGGAAGTCCCTTATCTCTTTGGGGCAATTGGATTCTTTGGGGTGCAAGATCACTATTGAGAGAGATTGCTTGAGGGTTTCGAAGGGGGCGCTTGTGGTTATGAAAGGTGCTAGAGTTCATGGTGTTTATTTGCTTCAAGGAGTGACCATAGAAGGTGAAACTTGTGTTGGCGTTGATAGTTCTCGTGACTTGGATGCGACTAGGTTGTGGCATTTGAGATTGGGTCATGTCTCGGAGAAGGGTTTGGAGATTCTTCGGAAAAGGGAGATGATTGGTGGAGAGAGTTTCAACAAGCTAGAGTTTTGCAAAGAGTGTGTCATGGGGAAGCAAACAAAGGTTTCATTCGGTGAAGGGAAACATGATTCAAGAAGCGTTCTTGAGTATGTGCACACGGATGTTTGGGGACCGGCACCGGTTGCTTCTTTGGGTGGAGCAAAGTATTATATTTCCTTTATTGATGATTTTTCTCGCAAAGTTTGGGTGTATGTAATGAAGGCCAAGTCGGAGGCATTTGCTAAGTTCAAAGTATGGAAGGCTCTTGTTGAGAATGAGATTGGTAAATCTTTGAAGGTTCTTAGGTCCGATAATGGCGGGGAGTATGTTTCCGGAGAATTCTTAGATTATTGCAAGCATCATGGCATTCGGAGACATTTTACTACACCGGGAGATCCGCAATCAAATGGAGTTGCGGAGAGGATGAACCGTACTTTACTAGAGAAAGCTCGATGCTTGAGATTGACATCGGGTTTGTCTAAGGGATTTTGGGCCGAAGCTATGTCAACCGCGGTACACATTATTAATCGAATTCCGTGCTCGGCTATTGATAACAAAATTCCGGAGGAAGTGTGGAGAGGTAAGAGTATTGACTTGAGCTATCTTCGTGTCTTTGGAAGTCCCGTTTATGTGCATGATCCGGGAAATGATAAGCTTGAACCTAGAGCTTTCAAAGGGGTTTTGCTTGGTTATACGGAAGGAGTGAAAGGCTATCGGGTTTGGAATCCGGAAACGAAGAAGGTAATAAACTCTCGTCATGTTACTTTTGATGAGTCGGCAATGTTCAAGGAGAATGAGAGCTCATCGGATGTTCCGGATTTGGTTCATGGTGAATCGAAGGAGAAGGAAGTTATTCCCATATTTTGTCCAAGGGGTAGAGAGAGTAGAGTAGTAGAAGATGCTTGTGAGGAGGGAGCGGTTGATGGTACATCACATAGTCCACAAGGTGCCTCTAGTAGTGTAGGTGATGTGCACGATTCTAGAGAAGATTCGACTCAAGGTGGAGCCGAAAGGAGTCCGGGTGATGGTATTGCTACTCGGGTGGGTCGTCGTCTTATAAGACCACCCGAGAGATATGGTGATTGGAATTATCTTAGCTTTTGTGATAATATGGACTATGCGCTTATAGTAGTCCAAGATGAGCCGATGGACCTTGATGACGTCATGAATTCGAGTGATAGCTCGAAATGGGTTTGTGCCATGGAGGAAGAGATGCAATCGTTAATGAAGAATCAAACTTGGGATTTGGTTCCACTTCCTAAAGGAAACCGTGCTATTGGATGCAAATGGATTTACAAGGTGAAGGACGATGGGAGATACAAAGCTAGGCTAGTGGCTAAGGGGTTTGCACAAAGGAAGGGAAAAGAGTATGATGAGATATTCGCACCGGTTGTGCGGCATACTTCTATCCGGATATTACTTGCCATAGTTGCTATTCACGACTTGGAGTTGGAGCAACTTGATGTGAAAACCGCCTTCTTGCATGGTGACTTGGATGAAGACATTTACATGGAGCAACCGGAAGGTTTTGGGGTAAATGGGAAGTCAAATATGGTGTGCAAGTTGAAGAAATCACTATATGGGTTGAAGCAATCACCTAGGCAATGGTACAAGAGGTTTGATCATTTTATGCTTGAAAATGGTTTTGATAGAAGCATCAAAGATGCTTGTGTTTATTTCAAGAAGTTGGAAAATGATTGTTGGGTGTATTTACTCTTGTATGTGGATGACATGCTCATTGCTTCGAAGGACAAGAATGAAATCAACAAATTGAAATTACAATTGAAATCGGAGTTCGAGATGAAGGATCTTGGAGAAGCAAAGAAAATTTTGGGCATGGAGATTGAAAGGAATCAGAAGCGTTTTGAGTTGAAATTAACTCAAAAGGATTATATTAAGAAAGTGCTTAGCCGGTTTAGCATGGAGAATGCAAAGGCGACAACTACACCTTTACCTTTGCATGTCAAGCTTTCGAGTAAAGGTTCACCTATCTTGGAGAAGGACAAGGCTTATATGGCAACGGTGCCATATGCAAGTGTGGTTGGTAGTTTGATGTATGTCATGGTGTGTACAAGGCCCGATATTGCAAATGCCGTCGGGGTGGTTAGTCGGTTCATGGCTAATCCGGGGAAATCGCATTGGGAAGCCGTAAAGCTAATTTTGAGATATCTCAAAGGTACGTCATCTCATGGTCTTGTTTTTGGCGGTAGTGGGAGAATGAATTGCAAGTTGGTTGGTTATTGTGATTCGGACTACGCCGGTGATAGGGATAGGAGAAAGTCAACTTCCAGGTATGTCTTCACACTTGGTGGCACGGCCATAAGTTGGAGATCGAGATTGCAAACCGTAGTAGCTTTATTCACTACGGAGGCGGAGTTGATAGCCGCGGTGGAGGCGGCTAAGGAGGCACTCTATTTGAAGCGATTGTTGTGTGACTTGGGTGTTGGACACGATAGTATCGATGTTCATTGTGATAGCCAAAGCGCTATCCATTTGGCGGAGAATTTGGCGTTTAGCTCTCGTACTAAGCATATTGAAGTGAGGGAGTCATTCTTGGTAGCCATGGATGAGGATAAGCAAGTATATCTTCGGAAAGTGCACACAAAGGATAATGCGGCGGATATGTTTACTAA